>JASGLE010000004.1:0-5695000 GCA_030179965.1 Cyperus esculentus
AACCCTAAACCCTAAACCCTAAACCCTAAACCCTAAACCCTAAACCCTAAACCCTAAACCCTAAACCCTAAACCCTAAACCCTAAACCCTAAAGCCCTAAACCCTAAACCCTAAACCCTAAACCCTAAACCCTAAACCCTAAACCCTAAACCCTAAACCCTAAACCCTAAACCCTAAACCCTAAACCCTAAACCCTAAACCCTAAACCCTAAACCCTAAACCCTAAACCCTAAACCCTAAACCCTAAACCCTAAACCCTAAACCCTAAACCCTAAACCCTAAACCCTAAACCCTAAACCCTAAACCCTAAACCCTAAACCCTAAACCCTAAACCCTAAACCCTAAACCCTAAACCCTAAACCCTAAACCCTAAACCCTAAACCCTAAACCCTAAACCCTAAACCCTAAACCCTAAACCCTAAACCCTAAACCCTAAACCCTAAACCCTAAACCCTAAACCCTAAACCCTAAACCCTAAACCCTAAACCCTAAACCCTAAACCCTAAACCCTAAACCCTAAACCCTAAACCCTAAACCCTAAACCCTAAACCCTAAACCCTAAACCCTAAACCCTAAACCCTAAACCCTAAACCCTAAACCCTAAACCCTAAACCCTAAACCCTAAACCCTAAACCCTAAACCCTAAACCCTAAACCCTAAACCCTAAACCCTAAACCCTAAACCCTAAACCCTAAACCCTAAACCCTAAACCCTAAACCCTAAACCCTAAACCCTAAACCCTAAACCCTAAACCCTAAACCCTAAACCCTAAACCCTAAACCCTAAACCCTAAACCCTAAACCCTAAACCCTAAACCCTAAACCCTAAACCCTAAACCCTAAACCCTAAACCCTAAACCCTAAACCCTAAACCCTAAACCCTAAACCCTAAACCCTAAACCCTAAACCCTAAACCCTAAACCCTAAACCCTAAACCCTAAACCCTAAACCCTAAACCCTAAACCCTAAACCCTAAACCCTAAACCCTAAACCCTAAACCCTAAACCCTAAACCCTAAACCCTAAACCCTAAACCCTAAACCCTAAACCCTAAACCCTAAACCCTAAACCCTAAACCCTAAACCCTAAACCCTAAACCCTAAACCCTAAACCCTAAACCCTAAACCCTAAACCCTAAACCCTAAACCCTAAACCCTAAACCCTAAACCCTAAACCCTAAACCCTAAACCCTAAACCCTAAACCCTAAACCCTAAACCCTAAACCCTAAACCCTAAACCCTAAACCCTAAACCCTAAACCCTAAACCCTAAACCCTAAACCCTAAACCCTAAACCCTAAACCCTAAACCCTAAACCCTAAACCCTAAACCCTAAACCCTAAACCCTAAACCCTAAACCCTAAACCCTAAACCCTAAACCCTAAACCCTAAACCCTAAACCCTAAACCCTAAACCCTAAACCCTAAACCCTAAACCCTAAACCCTAAACCCTAAACCCTAAACCCTAAACCCTAAACCCTAAACCCTAAACCCTAAACCCTAAACCCTAAACCCTAAACCCTAAACCCTAAACCCTAAACCCTAAACCCTAAACCCTAAACCCTAAACCCTAAACCCTAAACCCTAAACCCTAAACCCTAAACCCTAAACCCTAAACCCTAAACCCTAAACCCTAAACCCTAAACCCTAAACCCTAAACCCTAAACCCTAAACCCTAAACCCTAAACCCTAAACCCTAAACCCTAAACCCTAAACCCTAAACCCTAAACCCTAAACCCTAAACCCTAAACCCTAAACCCTAAACCCTAAACCCTAAACCCTAAACCCTAAACCCTAAACCCTAAACCCTAAACCCTAAACCCTAAACCCTAAACCCTAAACCCTAAACCCTAAACCCTAAACCCTAAACCCTAAACCCTAAACCCTAAACCCTAAACCCTAAACCCTAAACCCTAAACCCTAAACCCTAAACCCTAAACCCTAAACCCTAAACCCTAAACCCTAAACCCTAAACCCTAAACCCTAAACCCTAAACCCTAAACCCTAAACCCTAAACCCTAAACCCTAAACCCTAAACCCTAAACCCTAAACCCTAAACCCTAAACCCTAAACCCTAAACCCTAAACCCTAAACCCTAAACCCTAAACCCTAAACCCTAAACCCTAAACCCTAAACCCTAAACCCTAAACCCTAAACCCTAAACCCTAAACCCTAAACCCTAAACCCTAAACCCTAAACCCTAAACCCTAAACCCTAAACCCTAAACCCTAAACCCTAAACCCTAAACCCTAAACCCTAAACCCTAAACCCTAAACCCTAAACCCTAAACCCTAAACCCTAAACCCTAAACCCTAAACCCTAAACCCTAAACCCTAAACCCTAAACCCTAAACCCTAAACCCTAAACCCTAAACCCTAAACCCTAAACCCTAAACCCTAAACCCTAAACCCTAAACCCTAAACCCTAAACCCTAAACCCTAAACCCTAAACCCTAAACCCTAAACCCTAAACCCTAAACCCTAAACCCTAAACCCTAAACCCTAAACCCTAAACCCTAAACCCTAAACCCTAAACCCTAAACCCTAAACCCTAAACCCTAAACCCTAAACCCTAAACCCTAAACCCTAAACCCTAAACCCTAAACCCTAAACCCTAAACCCTAAACCCTAAACCCTAAACCCTAAACCCTAAACCCTAAACCCTAAACCCTAAACCCTAAACCCTAAACCCTAAACCCTAAACCCTAAACCCTAAACCCTAAACCCTAAACCCTAAACCCTAAACCCTAAACCCTAAACCCTAAACCCTAAACCCTAAACCCTAAACCCTAAACCCTAAACCCTAAACCCTAAACCCTAAACCCTAAACCCTAAACCCTAAACCCTAAACCCTAAACCCTAAACCCTAAACCCTAAACCCTAAACCCTAAACCCTAAACCCTAAACCCTAAACCCTAAACCCTAAACCCTAAACCCTAAACCCTAAACCCTAAACCCTAAACCCTAAACCCTAAACCCTAAACCCTAAACCCTAAACCCTAAACCCTAAACCCTAAACCCTAAACCCTAAACCCTAAACCCTAAACCCTAAACCCTAAACCCTAAACCCTAAACCCTAAACCCTAAACCCTAAACCCTAAACCCTAAACCCTAAACCCTAAACCCTAAACCCTAAACCCTAAACCCTAAACCCTAAACCCTAAACCCTAAACCCTAAACCCTAAACCCTAAACCCTAAACCCTAAACCCTAAACCCTAAACCCTAAACCCTAAACCCTAAACCCTAAACCCTAAACCCTAAACCCTAAACCCTAAACCCTAAACCCTAAACCCTAAACCCTAAACCCTAAACCCTAAACCCTAAACCCTAAACCCTAAACCCTAAACCCTAAACCCTAAACCCTAAACCCTAAACCCTAAACCCTAAACCCTAAACCCTAAACCCTAAACCCTAAACCCTAAACCCTAAACCCTAAACCCTAAACCCTAAACCCTAAACCCTAAACCCTAAACCCTAAACCCTAAACCCTAAACCCTAAACCCTAAACCCTAAACCCTAAACCCTAAACCCTAAACCCTAAACCCTAAACCCTAAACCCTAAACCCTAAACCCTAAACCCTAAACCCTAAACCCTAAACCCTAAACCCTAAACCCTAAACCCTAAACCCTAAACCCTAAACCCTAAACCCTAAACCCTAAACCCTAAACCCTAAACCCTAAACCCTAAACCCTAAACCCTAAACCCTAAACCCTAAACCCTAAACCCTAAACCCTAAACCCTAAACCCTAAACCCTAAACCCTAAACCCTAAACCCTAAACCCTAAACCCTAAACCCTAAACCCTAAACCCTAAACCCTAAACCCTAAACCCTAAACCCTAAACCCTAAACCCTAAACCCTAAACCCTAAACCCTAAACCCTAAACCCTAAACCCTAAACCCTAAACCCTAAACCCTAAACCCTAAACCCTAAACCCTAAACCCTAAACCCTAAACCCTAAACCCTAAACCCTAAACCCTAAACCCTAAACCCTAAACCCTAAACCCTAAACCCTAAACCCTAAACCCTAAACCCTAAACCCTAAACCCTAAACCCTAAACCCTAAACCCTAAACCCTAAACCCTAAACCCTAAACCCTAAACCCTAAACCCTAAACCCTAAACCCTAAACCCTAAACCCTAAACCCTAAACCCTAAACCCTAAACCCTAAACCCTAAACCCTAAACCCTAAACCCTAAACCCTAAACCCTAAACCCTAAACCCTAAACCCTAAACCCTAAACCCTAAACCCTAAACCCTAAACCCTAAACCCTAAACCCTAAACCCTAAACCCTAAACCCTAAACCCTAAACCCTAAACCCTAAACCCTAAACCCTAAACCCTAAACCCTAAACCCTAAACCCTAAACCCTAAACCCTAAACCCTAAACCCTAAACCCTAAACCCTAAACCCTAAACCCTAAACCCTAAACCCTAAACCCTAAACCCTAAACCCTAAACCCTAAACCCTAAACCCTAAACCCTAAACCCTAAACCCTAAACCCTAAACCCTAAACCCTAAACCCTAAACCCTAAACCCTAAACCCTAAACCCTAAACCCTAAACCCTAAACCCTAAACCCTAAACCCTAAACCCTAAACCCTAAACCCTAAACCCTAAACCCTAAACCCTAAACCCTAAACCCTAAACCCTAAACCCTAAACCCTAAACCCTAAACCCTAAACCCTAAACCCTAAACCCTAAACCCTAAACCCTAAACCCTAAACCCTAAACCCTAAACCCTAAACCCTAAACCCTAAACCCTAAACCCTAAACCCTAAACCCTAAACCCTAAACCCTAAACCCTAAACCCTAAACCCTAAACCCTAAACCCTAAACCCTAAACCCTAAACCCTAAACCCTAAACCCTAAACCCTAAACCCTAAACCCTAAACCCTAAACCCTAAACCCTAAACCCTAAACCCTAAACCCTAAACCCTAAACCCTAAACCCTAAACCCTAAACCCTAAACCCTAAACCCTAAACCCTAAACCCTAAACCCTAAACCCTAAACCCTAAACCCTAAACCCTAAACCCTAAACCCTAAACCCTAAACCCTAAACCCTAAACCCTAAACCCTAAACCCTAAACCCTAAACCCTAAACCCTAAACCCTAAACCCTAAACCCTAAACCCTAAACCCTAAACCCTAAACCCTAAACCCTAAACCCTAAACCCTAAACCCTAAACCCTAAACCCTAAACCCTAAACCCTAAACCCTAAACCCTAAACCCTAAACCCTAAACCCTAAACCCTAAACCCTAAACCCTAAACCCTAAACCCTAAACCCTAAACCCTAAACCCTAAACCCTAAACCCTAAACCCTAAACCCTAAACCCTAAACCCTAAACCCTAAACCCTAAACCCTAAACCCTAAACCCTAAACCCTAAACCCTAAACCCTAAACCCTAAACCCTAAACCCTAAACCCTAAACCCTAAACCCTAAACCCTAAACCCTAAACCCTAAACCCTAAACCCTAAACCCTAAACCCTAAACCCTAAACCCTAAACCCTAAACCCTAAACCCTAAACCCTAAACCCTAAACCCTAAACCCTAAACCCTAAACCCTAAACCCTAAACCCTAAACCCTAAACCCTAAACCCTAAACCCTAAACCCTAAACCCTAAACCCTAAACCCTAAACCCTAAACCCTAAACCCTAAACCCTAAACCCTAAACCCTAAACCCTAAACCCTAAACCCTAAACCCTAAACCCTAAACCCTAAACCCTAAACCCTAAACCCTAAACCCTAAACCCTAAACCCTAAACCCTAAACCCTAAACCCTAAACCCTAAACCCTAAACCCTAAACCCTAAACCCTAAACCCTAAACCCTAAACCCTAAACCCTAAACCCTAAACCCTAAACCCTAAACCCTAAACCCTAAACCCTAAACCCTAAACCCTAAACCCTAAACCCTAAACCCTAAACCCTAAACCCTAAACCCTAAACCCTAAACCCTAAACCCTAAACCCTAAACCCTAAACCCTAAACCCTAAACCCTAAACCCTAAACCCTAAACCCTAAACCCTAAACCCTAAACCCTAAACCCTAAACCCTAAACCCTAAACCCTAAACCCTAAACCCTAAACCCTAAACCCTAAACCCTAAACCCTAAACCCTAAACCCTAAACCCTAAACCCTAAACCCTAAACCCTAAACCCTAAACCCTAAACCCTAAACCCTAAACCCTAAACCCTAAACCCTAAACCCTAAACCCTAAACCCTAAACCCTAAACCCTAAACCCTAAACCCTAAACCCTAAACCCTAAACCCTAAACCCTAAACCCTAAACCCTAAACCCTAAACCCTAAACCCTAAACCCTAAACCCTAAACCCTAAACCCTAAACCCTAAACCCTAAACCCTAAACCCTAAACCCTAAACCCTAAACCCTAAACCCTAAACCCTAAACCCTAAACCCTAAACCCTAAACCCTAAACCCTAAACCCTAAACCCTAAACCCTAAACCCTAAACCCTAAACCCTAAACCCTAAACCCTAAACCCTAAACCCTAAACCCTAAACCCTAAACCCTAAACCCTAAACCCTAAACCCTAAACCCTAAACCCTAAACCCTAAACCCTAAACCCTAAACCCTAAACCCTAAACCCTAAACCCTAAACCCTAAACCCTAAACCCTAAACCCTAAACCCTAAACCCTAAACCCTAAACCCTAAACCCTAAACCCTAAACCCTAAACCCTAAACCCTAAACCCTAAACCCTAAACCCTAAACCCTAAACCCTAAACCCTAAACCCTAAACCCTAAACCCTAAACCCTAAACCCTAAACCCTAAACCCTAAACCCTAAACCCTAAACCCTAAACCCTAAACCCTAAACCCTAAACCCTAAACCCTAAACCCTAAACCCTAAACCCTAAACCCTAAACCCTAAACCCTAAACCCTAAACCCTAAACCCTAAACCCTAAACCCTAAACCCTAAACCCTAAACCCTAAACCCTAAACCCTAAACCCTAAACCCTAAACCCTAAACCCTAAACCCTAAACCCTAAACCCTAAACCCTAAACCCTAAACCCTAAACCCTAAACCCTAAACCCTAAACCCTAAACCCTAAACCCTAAACCCTAAACCCTAAACCCTAAACCCTAAACCCTAAACCCTAAACCCTAAACCCTAAACCCTAAACCCTAAACCCTAAACCCTAAACCCTAAACCCTAAACCCTAAACCCTAAACCCTAAACCCTAAACCCTAAACCCTAAACCCTAAACCCTAAACCCTAAACCCTAAACCCTAAACCCTAAACCCTAAACCCTAAACCCTAAACCCTAAACCCTAAACCCTAAACCCTAAACCCTAAACCCTAAACCCTAAACCCTAAACCCTAAACCCTAAACCCTAAACCCTAAACCCTAAACCCTAAACCCTAAACCCTAAACCCTAAACCCTAAACCCTAAACCCTAAACCCTAAACCCTAAACCCTAAACCCTAAACCCTAAACCCTAAACCCTAAACCCTAAACCCTAAACCCTAAACCCTAAACCCTAAACCCTAAACCCTAAACCCTAAACCCTAAACCCTAAACCCTAAACCCTAAACCCTAAACCCTAAACCCTAAACCCTAAACCCTAAACCCTAAACCCTAAACCCTAAACCCTAAACCCTAAACCCTAAACCCTAAACCCTAAACCCTAAACCCTAAACCCTAAACCCTAAACCCTAAACCCTAAACCCTAAACCCTAAACCCTAAACCCTAAACCCTAAACCCTAAACCCTAAACCCTAAACCCTAAACCCTAAACCCTAAACCCTAAACCCTAAACCCTAAACCCTAAACCCTAAACCCTAAACCCTAAACCCTAAACCCTAAACCCTAAACCCTAAACCCTAAACCCTAAACCCTAAACCCTAAACCCTAAACCCTAAACCCTAAACCCTAAACCCTAAACCCTAAACCCTAAACCCTAAACCCTAAACCCTAAACCCTAAACCCTAAACCCTAAACCCTAAACCCTAAACCCTAAACCCTAAACCCTAAACCCTAAACCCTAAACCCTAAACCCTAAACCCTAAACCCTAAACCCTAAACCCTAAACCCTAAACCCTAAACCCTAAACCCTAAACCCTAAACCCTAAACCCTAAACCCTAAACCCTAAACCCTAAACCCTAAACCCTAAACCCTAAACCCTAAACCCTAAACCCTAAACCCTAAACCCTAAACCCTAAACCCTAAACCCTAAACCCTAAACCCTAAACCCTAAACCCTAAACCCTAAACCCTAAACCCTAAACCCTAAACCCTAAACCCTAAACCCTAAACCCTAAACCCTAAACCCTAAACCCTAAACCCTAAACCCTAAACCCTAAACCCTAAACCCTAAACCCTAAACCCTAAACCCTAAACCCTAAACCCTAAACCCTAAACCCTAAACCCTAAACCCTAAACCCTAAACCCTAAACCCTAAACCCTAAACCCTAAACCCTAAACCCTAAACCCTAAACCCTAAACCCTAAACCCTAAACCCTAAACCCTAAACCCTAAACCCTAAACCCTAAACCCTAAACCCTAAACCCTAAACCCTAAACCCTAAACCCTAAACCCTAAACCCTAAACCCTAAACCCTAAACCCTAAACCCTAAACCCTAAACCCTAAACCCTAAACCCTAAACCCTAAACCCTAAACCCTAAACCCTAAACCCTAAACCCTAAACCCTAAACCCTAAACCCTAAACCCTAAACCCTAAACCCTAAACCCTAAACCCTAAACCCTAAACCCTAAACCCTAAACCCTAAACCCTAAACCCTAAACCCTAAACCCTAAACCCTAAACCCTAAACCCTAAACCCTAAACCCTAAACCCTAAACCCTAAACCCTAAACCCTAAACCCTAAACCCTAAACCCTAAACCCTAAACCCTAAACCCTAAACCCTAAACCCTAAACCCTAAACCCTAAACCCTAAACCCTAAACCCTAAACCCTAAACCCTAAACCCTAAACCCTAAACCCTAAACCCTAAACCCTAAACCCTAAACCCTAAACCCTAAACCCTAAACCCTAAACCCTAAACCCTAAACCCTAAACCCTAAACCCTAAACCCTAAACCCTAAACCCTAAACCCTAAACCCTAAACCCTAAACCCTAAACCCTAAACCCTAAACCCTAAACCCTAAACCCTAAACCCTAAACCCTAAACCCTAAACCCTAAACCCTAAACCCTAAACCCTAAACCCTAAACCCTAAACCCTAAACCCTAAACCCTAAACCCTAAACCCTAAACCCTAAACCCTAAACCCTAAACCCTAAACCCTAAACCCTAAACCCTAAACCCTAAACCCTAAACCCTAAACCCTAAACCCTAAACCCTAAACCCTAAACCCTAAACCCTAAACCCTAAACCCTAAACCCTAAACCCTAAACCCTAAACCCTAAACCCTAAACCCTAAACCCTAAACCCTAAACCCTAAACCCTAAACCCTAAACCCTAAACCCTAAACCCTAAACCCTAAACCCTAAACCCTAAACCCTAAACCCTAAACCCTAAACCCTAAACCCTAAACCCTAAACCCTAAACCCTAAACCCTAAACCCTAAACCCTAAACCCTAAACCCTAAACCCTAAACCCTAAACCCTAAACCCTAAACCCTAAACCCTAAACCCTAAACCCTAAACCCTAAACCCTAAACCCTAAACCCTAAACCCTAAACCCTAAACCCTAAACCCTAAACCCTAAACCCTAAACCCTAAACCCTAAACCCTAAACCCTAAACCCTAAACCCTAAACCCTAAACCCTAAACCCTAAACCCTAAACCCTAAACCCTAAACCCTAAACCCTAAACCCTAAACCCTAAACCCTAAACCCCAAACCCCAAACCCCAAACCCCAAACCCCAAACCCCAAACCCCAAACCCCAAACCCCAAACCCCAAACCCCAAACCCCAAACCCCAAACCCCAAACCCCAAACCCCAAACCCGAAACCCCAAACCCGAAACCCCAAACCCCAAACCCCAAACCCCAAACCCCAAACCCCAAACCCCAAACCCCAAACCCCAAACCCCAAACCCCAAACCCCAAACCCCAAACCCCAAACCCGAAACCCGAAACCCGAAACCCGAAACCCGAAACCCGAAACCCGAAACCCGAAACCCGAAACCCGAAACCCGAAACCCTAAACCCGAAACCCTAAACCCTAAACCCCAAAAACCCTAAACCCCAAAAACCCTAAACCAAAAACCCTAAACCCAAAAACCCTAAACCCTAAACCCCAAAAACCCTAAACCCTAAACCCCAAAAACCCTAAACCCTAAACCCCAAAAACCCTAAACCCTAAACCCCAAAAACCCTAAACCCCAAAAACCCTAAACCCCAAAAACCCTAAACCCTAAACCCCAAAAACCCTAAACCCCAAACCCTAAACCCTAAAACCCTAAACCCTAAAACCCTAAAACCCTAAAACCCTAAACCCTAAAACCCTAAAACCCTAAACCCTAAAACCCTAAAACCCTAAAACCCTAAAACCCTAAAACCCTAAAACCCTAAAACCCTAAACCCTAAACCCTAAACCCTAAACCCTAAAAACCCTAAACCCTAAACCCCTAAAACCCTAAAACCCTAAAACCCCTAAAACCCTAAACCCCTAAAACCCTAAAACCCTAAAACCCCTAAAACCCTAAAACCCCTAAACCCTAAAACCCTAAAACCCCTAAACCCTAAACCCTAAACCCTAAAACCCTAAACCCTAAACCCTAAAACCCTAAAACCCTAAAACCCGAAACCCTAAAACCCTAAAACCCTAAAACCCGAAACCCGAAACCCGAAACCCCGAACCCGAAACCCCAAACCCCGAACCCGAAACCCGAAACCCCAAACCCGAAACCCCAAACCCGAAACCCCAAACCCGAAACCCGAAACCCCAAACCCCAAACCCGAAACCCGAAACCCCAAACCCCAAACCCCAAACCCCAAACCCCAAACCCCAAACCCCAAACCCCAAACCCCCAACCCGAAACCCCAAACCCCCAACCCGAAACCCCCAACCCCCAACCCCCAACCCCCAACCCGAAACCCCCAACCCGAAACCCCCAACCCGAAACCCCCAACCCGAAACCCCCAACCCCCAACCCCCAACCCGAAACCCCCAACCCGAAACCCCCAACCCGAAACCCCAAACCCGAAACCCCCAACCCGAAACCCCCAACCCGAAACCCCAAACCCCGAAACCCCCAACCCGAAACCCCAAACCCCGAACCCCCAACCCGAAACCCTAACCCCAAACCCGAAACCCTTTCGGCATATGGCTAACCATCCCTTTATTTAACCCAATCAGCCTTCCTAATTACTTCTGCAATCATCGAGGGCTTACTTTTGAACGCCTAATGCTACCTGCTAACGGCTTTTTCAACACGCCCAATGTTTGCGCTTTCACTCGGCTACTGTGGGTAAAAAGGACTTTCCAACTTTGCTTACTTTACGTATGTTTTTATCCTAATCAACTTAAGTCTGCCTTGCGGCCATGTCTCTAAGGACATACACGGGGTGCTATACCGAACTGAGTCCATCACTCCTATATTCAAAGCATTGGGTTTTCCGTTAGTACTAAGGTTTTAACAAGGAATTTCCAATAATATATTTCCATATATTGATCATACAAACACTTTCATATGAAGCAAATCTTTATTAAAACATAATCATATTTATTACAATCATAACACAACCTTACATATTTATGGAGAGACTTCCCATTAGAGTGTTCACCCCTTAAGGCTTAGCTCCTATACATCTATTCTTAACTCTCTGGATTTTTTGCAAATGTAGAAGATGTCTGTTGAAGATGATCCCTCCCTTTCCCCTTATTCTTCCTTTTATAATATACTAGACCCTTCACGGCAAAACTTTGGCGCCATTTTCCTAAGGTATATTGTGTAGATGAAATTAAGGCCTCTGGTCCTTATCATTCATCCACGAGGGCCTATCATTAGGGGAATAAAAGATAAAACCTATTACATCCTACTTATTAAAGGACTCTAAAAAGTAGAATAAAAGGACTGCCACCTATTATACACTTTACATATAATACAAAGCTGCCAGGACAGCAGTAAAATCAGTGGCCCACCAAAGTTATTCTTCCATTTCTTCCGTCTCGTCTTGGGGTCCAACACTGCTTCCGCTTTTGCTCGTACTGCTCCCCTCGTGAGTTATATTCTGGACTACTTTGGTGCCTTCTTGAAGGGTCTGGTTCTATAGCCATCCGGCTTTATTTTCCTTCTCTTGGCTGACGTAAGTGCTCACGTCTGCTTCCATTGCGAGAAAAATCATTCTTTCTGTGTCTTCAAGGATAGAAAATATTTTTAACCCCAAGATAGCTTTTACTTTCCTGAGTTGTTCTGCCCTTCTTTTGTAATTAGGATCCTGGTGGTTTACTTCTTCATTCCCTACGTCGTGAATATTCATATTTGGTTTTTCGACAAATAGGTGAATACAAGGAAAATAGAGAGGAGGTTTTTCATTGATCTCGTCAATACATTGCCAATAAGAGAATTGCCATAGAGGTGGTTGATGTCATGCATTCATATATATATTTTACCAGACTTGCATTAGTATTTAGGCCTGAAAATCCCGAGTTTGCATGCATTTAGTTAAGAATATGTCTCGATTCCAGTTACTTGTCTACTTGTGTCCATATTTCAGGTTTATCAGGCTGTTGGAGCCAATTAGACGCGATTTGGAGCTTTAGATGGCAAGGCAGGACTGGATTCGGCTTCCTGCTGACCGCAAGTCACTTCCTGCGGCCAGCAGACGTCGGTTAGAGCATGTTCAACCATCCAAAGGGCGCCAGAAACTTCCAGAGCAGCAAAAACTGCCATTTCCCTTCGTCCTGCGGACCGCAACACCGTTCTTGCGGACCGCAGGGAGTTATGCCAGGCTGCTATTTAAAGGGACCAGCGCCCTGGACGGTTGGATACACGTTTTGACTCATTTTCATTCTCACACCCCTTCGGTTCAGAGTGTCCAGAGGCAGAGAAGGAAGAGGTTTTGGCCGATTCATCGCCCGTCGAAGGAGATTCGAGAGAGCGCCTTCTCACGCGACGATCGTGTCAACCCCGACATTCCTCTTCGGTTTCTTTACACAATGAATTCTTCTTCTTTGTTTTGCTTTTCTGTTTGTGCGATGAGTGAGTAGATCTATATGTTCTTAGGGTTTGAATGATGATGATTGTGTCGACAGATTGACTGTATGTTTGGATTTATGTCGTTTTCATGATCACTTGAGATTTGCTTTTTAACGTGTTTGCATTCTGTTTGATTCGATTGATAAACCTGTAGGTTGTGGCCAGACCTAGTTGGTTAATGTAGTATCTTTTGACCAGATTTGATTGCTTGCACAGCCTTGGTTGATATTGTATCCGAAAGTACCCGTTAGGCGAAACTGCGGTTTGATTAACCTTGAACCGGACCATAGAACCATAGTGACATGATCGTAGTTTATATCGTATTCTACGGATTTTGATTCAGTTTAGAACTGTTATTAGGACCAACAGTGAGAATTGTTGTAATTGTACCAGAACTGAATTGATAGGAATCGACGACATCGGTCGAAACACAACCAGAACCATAACTGCTCTCGGTTCTTCTACCTGCGGTCCGCAAGAGTCATCTTGCGGTTCGCAGTTAGTTACCAAGAGTGTAAGACAGTAGTTGTGGATCGCCTGAGGGTTACAAGGAAACTTGTGATCCGCAGACAGTTCTATAACTGCTAAATAACCACATCCTGAGGTCTGCAAGAGATATCTTGCGGAACGCAGGCAGTCAATCCGAGACCAATCTGATTCTGCCAACCCTGAGAACGCCTTTTAATTAATTGTCTTTCAGTTATTTACTTGTTTTAGCACTGTTTCCTTGTGTTTGTAACCAGCCTTGTTAAAACCCCCAACAATTGACCCTTTAATCCAAACTCTCTTAGAATTTAGAAGTAGGTTAAAGTAAAATCTGGCGTTAAATCCGTCCCTGAGGATTCGACCCTCAAGTACTACACGAGATCGTACGCTTGCGATCGAGTGCATACTTTAGGTTTAAAAGCCTATACCCGTTCGCGCGTCCAGTGGTACAGATATTACCTCTAATTTTGTTACTCTCTTTTTCCCTGCCTCACTTTGTGCAAGAGTTTTCACATAGTAAGAGTTAAAGGGTTCTAAATCTTTGATCATCGAGAGAAATGACCCCGAGACACTAAGACTACAGATAAATCCTCCATTAAAGAGGGTCTTGAATATTTCAGATGGTATAGAGTTAACCACTGAAATCATTCGGGTTGAACCAACTTTTATTAGTTTAATATGTGATTCATGCATTCTAGCCACTTGAATCCCATAAAGAACTAATAAAAACTCTAATTCAGTCATCTCTGAGTTTAAAAGTGAATATACTTTTGTCCACTCACATAGGTCATAGAAGTATTTAGGAAATACCTTTGTTCTGAAGAATTCCCAATTTATTTTGACAGATGCGTCATAAGCTTCAAGATTTGTTTCAGCTTTGACGTCTATTGCATCTATACTAGTAGAAATGGGTGCAGTTTTGTTTAACCGCTTAAATTCCTTTTCTATTTCTGCCTTTATTTCTCCTGCATGTTTGGGAGAAAGTCTTGAAAGTAATTGTTTCTGGAATTCAGTTAATTGGTTGATTACTAGATTTTCAGGTTTTAATGTAACCGTTCTATTCTCATCTTTTCTTAAGAGGAGTGCAGGCTGTTTACCTTTACCAGGGTAACTTTCTGCAATAGGTATATTGTACATCTTACATTGTTGTTTAAACGTATTGGATGCCATACCTTCTTCTTGCCTTTTACCTTTTGCATTTAGGTACTGATCAGCTGTTGGTCGCTGTCCTTCGGGCTTATAAGGTTTCATTACTGGCCTCTTTGGTACCTGGGAACCAATTGTTAATTTGCCGGCATACGAGTTTCCTAATATGCTAGCTTCTTCTTCAACTTCTAACCTATCTAATTCTTTTTTCATTTCAATAAGGCAAATCTCATCTCTTAGCTGTTGAAGCATTTCATTGTTTTTAGACATGTTAAATGTTTGAGGAAATGTTTAGAGCTTGTTTTGTAGGCTAGTTGATATGGAATGCCTTCTTATTTATAGGCAAAGAAAACCATATGTCCACGTAACATAACATATGGTTAAATCTAAAAGAAAACCAATATATGTCTCTTCATTTAGACTATTTGTGGATGTCATATCAAGCACCTGAATTATTGCATCTTTTGATAGGACATATTATTCGTTCCTGTCTTGAGAATTTTATTCTCATTATATTGCAGCCTGCTCTGTAATATGAGTATCTGGTTAGCAAGTTCCATCTTTTCAGATTTTTCTTATCCAACAGAGCTCTTGTTAAAGTATCTGCTATATAATTCTGATTTCCTGCAATATTTTTAGTTGCATTCTATCAGCGTATCTCAAGATTGATAATTTATCTCTAATTTGTTTGGCAGAATGATCTTTATTATCTAGTCTTGAATTACTAATAATTCCGATCACGGCTTTACAGTCAGTTTTTAGCGTGAAGGATTTAAATAAAAATATCTGAAAGCTCTTTAAGGTTTTTACGATTGCTCGTAATTCCTTATCAAAAGCAGTCCAGTTTTTCTTTTGTTGTGACCAGGTTCCGGAAGCATATCTACTTACATGGTTACTGGCTAACAACACTCCTGCCCATCCTATATCTGAGGCATCAGTCATTACGACTAATTCATCCTTATCATTAGGTAGATATAGCATAGGAAGATTTTTACAGGCATCCTTAATTTTCTTTAAATTAAGGTTGTCCTCATTGGTCCAATTAAATGTCTCAGTTCCCCTTAACTTCTTTTGAATTGGTTCTTTGAGAATAGCTAAATTTGGTAAATAATCTTTGGCAGCATAATTGATTAGTCCAAGGAAAGTTTGTAATTCTTTCCGAGTATGAATTTGCTCCGGATAAGAAAACCCTAAACCCTAAACCCTAAGCCCCAGACCCCCCGGCCCCAGACCCCCCGACCCCCGACCCTAGACCCCCGACCCTAGACCTGAGACCCGACCCTAGACCCGAGACCCTAGACCCTAGACCCTAACCCCTAGACCCTAAAACCCTAAACCCCTAAAACCCTAAACCCCTAAACCCCTAAAACTCTAAAACCCTAGACCCTAGGCCCTAAGCCCTAAACCCTAAACCCAGGAGACGATTACTAAGGTTTGTTCTCTGATAAACTTGTCTCTTTGAGTTTTAGTTTATGAATCTACTCGCTTTAATGAATTAGCTTTATCATTCTGTAGATATTGATTTGTTAGTTCATGTCAAACGATGCAGATGATGCGGGGGAAAGGCTGATGGTAATTGAAGAAGAAGGTGGAAGAGACTGACAAGAGGGGGGCCACATTAATAAGATGTTAAAGGGCGTGAGGAAGCTCTCCAGTTCATTAGAATAAATGAATAGGCAAAAGTGTAATAACTGGAGAGGATGTAATAGTTGGTTTTAACTCTGTTAAACTTTGTATTAGGATTCAGTGTCTATATAAACTAAATCCGAGAGATGTAATAGGTTGTTGTGAAATGAAAATTGCTGATTTCATCAGTTATTCTTTCTATTCAAATTTTACTTTCCTTTCTCTTTTCTCTCTTACTACCTTTCCATTTCTGAAACTTGCTTGAATTACATTGAATTCTTGCAATTAACTCTCATTTGATCACAATTATTCTCTGAGAATAACTGTGATCATAACAAAGTGGTATCAGAGCCTCGATCACAGTGCTGGGTGAAATAATGGCAGGAGGAAAATCAAGATCTAGTACATCTGATCCAGATGAGGAGTTGAAGAATGCAGTAGAGCACTTGCGCTTGGAGGTAAGCACAATGATGAAGGATAAGGCTGAGCAACAGATACAACAGCAACAATGGCAGGCCCAATTCCAGATACATATGCAGACACAAATGCAAGATTATCTCAATCGTCTGTTACAACAACAGACAGCCACTCTTAAATCTGATCTTGGAGATGCAATAAGAACTGAAGTTGCCAGAATTAAAAGAAGTAATCAAGAAGAAGAGAGCAAGAATGAGGAAGAATTAGAGTTTTTGTCTTCTACCAATTCTAAAACTGTGGGTAAGAATATCAAGATTTGTGCTCCAAAGCAAGAATTCCCATCTTTCAATGGTGAAGACCCTGAGGAATGGATTTCCAGAAGTACCTATTTCTTTGAGTTGTGTCAAACACCAAATCACCTAAAAACAATCACTGCAGTAGCCAATTTTAAGGGAATTGCTAATGAATGGTACAGAGGTTACAGAAACAAGAACCAGCACCCTGATTGGGAAACTTTGGTTAAATTGATCAGACAAAGGTTTAAAGAAGTATCAGTGGCCAGTGCATTTGAGGAAATCAGACAATTGTATCAAACCAGTACTGTGAAGGAGTATATGCAAAAGTTTGAAAGAGTCAAATCAAGACTGGAAATTGAGTCTCCAAATTGGCCTGAAAGTGAGTTTTTGAATGCTTTCATCAGTGGATTAAGAGATGATATTAGACCCTTGGTGACTGTGCTGAAACCTAAAGACTATTTAGAAGCTTTTGGGTTAGCTACTCACATGGAGTTATCAATTGAAAATCAGTGGAGAAGGAATAAGCCAGTATATAAGAATATGGGGGGAAGCACCACTTTGACAGCAAAGCCTATGATGAACAAGGAGAAAGGACAAGAATTCAAGACTGCTGGTGGTAATATCCATTACAATAATAAGAATGCCTTATGGGAGCAAAGAAGAGCTTTGGGGTTATGTTTTAAGTGTGGAGAAAAATATTTTGCTGGTCATCAGTGTAAGGTGAATCTAAGTATGCTAATTGGGCAGGAGGAGTTAGATGATGATAAGAGTGAAGACAGGCTGATTGATGCAAGTCAAATAAATCTTGAGAACACTGAGGGAATAGAAGAAGCAGTGGTATCCTTATGTGCTCTATCAGGTGTTCCTAATCTATCAACAATTAAAATCAAAGGGAAAGTAGGGAATAAAGATGTGTGTGTGCTTTTGGATGGAGGAAGTACTCATAGCCTTATTAATCCTCAAGTATTGCAAGGGGTTAAATGTAAATTTGTTAGAGTACCACCAGTGGTGGCAACTTTGGCAACTGGTGGTAAGGTAGTAAGTGATGCAAAATGTGAAGCCCTACAGTTTACATTACAAGGTCATGCATTCACTGCTGATATTAGAATCATGGATATCAAAGTTTATGATATAATCTTGGGAATAGATTGGTTAAACCAGTATAGACCTATGTTAGTGGATTGGCTGGAGAAGTGGGTTTCATTCAAAAAAGATGGAAAAATTATCAAACTTCAAGTACAACCTGAAACATCAGAAGTCACAATGTGTGAGGCCAAGCAGATTGAAAAGGAAATCAAGGCAGGTGGTGAAATGATTGTGGCACAAGTGATGATGGTTTCAGCTGAAACAGAAACTGAAGTGGAGGTAGCTCAACACCCTAAGCTGAGACAAGTGATTGATGAATTTGAGGATGTATTTCAGGAACCAAAGTCACTACCTCCTCATAGACAGTTTGACCATCAAATCATCCTGGAAGCTAATTCAAAGCCAGTGAATCTTAGGCCATATAGGTACAGTTACTTTCAAAAGAGGGAATTGGAAAAAATTTTGGATGAGCTAGTTCAAAACTCAGTCATACAACCTTCTCAAAGTCCTTATGCATCACCAGTGGTGTTGGTGAAGAAAAAAGATGGCTCATGGCGTTTATGTGTGGACTACAGGCAGTTAAATGCTCAAACTGTCAAAAATAAATACCCAGTACCTATAATTGATGATATTTTAGATGAGCTTCATGGGTCCAGATACTTTTCAAAGATTGATCTACGTTCTGGGTATCATCAAATCCGTATGAGAACAGAAGATATACCAAAAACAGCCTTTAGAACTCATAGTGGCCACTTTGAGTACTTAGTCATGCCTTTTGGACTGACTAATGCACCAGCAACATTTCAAGCCCTGATGAATCATGTATTCAAAGACCATTTGAGGAAATTTGTGTTGGTGTTTTTTGATGATATTTTGATCTATAGTACTGACATGGATTCTCATGTGCAGCATCTCAGATTGGTGTTAGCAATATTGAGAAAGAACCAATTGTTTGCAAAAAAGAGTAAATGTGAGTTTGGATTAACTCAAATTGAGTACTTAGGTCATATAGTCTCAACTGAAGGAGTGGCAACAGATCCCAGGAAGATTCAAGCTATGGAACAGTGGCCAATACCCAAGAATCTGAAAGCATTAAGAGGATTCCTGGGTTTAACAGGATATTATAGGAAATTTGTTAAAGGATATGGTCAATTGAGTAGACCACTTACTGAGCTATTGAAGAAAAATGCTTTTAAATGGGGTCAAGAAGCTGAATTGGCATTTGAAAGATTGAAGAAAGCCATGTGTTCAGCACCAATACTAGCAATGCCTGATTTCAATAAGCCCTTTATTGTGGAGACTGATGCTTGTGCTACAGGAATAGGGGCTGTATTGATGCAAGGAAGGAAACCAATAGCATACTTGAGCAAAGCCTTAGGAATAAGGGCCCAAGCTCTGTCTACTTATGAAAAAGAGCTCTTAGCTCTCATGACAGCAGTTCAAAAATGGAGACACTATCTTCAAGGCCAACCATTCATTATAAAAACTGATCATTTAAGTCTGAAATTTTTGTTGGAACAGAAGCTGACTCACAATCTTCAATATAAGGGGTTGAGCAAACTGTTGGGAATGGACTACACTATTCAATACAAGAAGGGCAGTGATAATGTGGTGGCTGATGCACTCTCAAGGAGAGATGACACAGGTACACAATTAGAAATTCATGCTATTACTGAAATTGTGCCTACTTGGATTCAGGAATTGAAAGAAAGTTATGTTGGAGATGAATGGGCACAACAACAATTGAATGCAGCTGCCAATCAACAGTCAGAAAACAGTAAAATCACAGTACATCAGGGAGTGATAAGAAGTAACAATAGGCTATATGTGGGTACTGGTAATGCATGGAGAGAGAAGGTTATGGGTTGGATGCATGACTCTAGTCTTGGGGGTCATTCTGGAATTTTGGGTACATATCAAAGAGTGAAGAAGGTTTTCTACTGGCCAAATTTAAAGGAATCTGTATTTCAGCATGTGAGCTCATGTTCAGTTTGTCAACTTAATAAGCATGAGACTTCAGCTCCTCCAGGATTGCTGAACCCATTTCCAGTACCAGACCAGGCATGGCAAGTAACAAGTATGGATTTTGTAACTGGACTTCCAAAGTCAGAGGGCAAGGAGATAGTGATGGTTATAATTGACAAGTTTACCAAGTATGGTCACTTCATTCCTATGTCTCATCCAGTTAAGGCAGTTGAGGTGGCCCAGATTTTTGTAAAGGAAATTTACAGGTTACATGGATTGCCAGTTAGAGTGATCAGTGATAGAGACCCAATTTTCACAAGCTTATTCTGGAAGGAATTGATGAAAAAACTGGACATACAACTCAATCTCAGTACTGCTTATCACCCACAAACTGACGGCCAGACTGAAAGGTTAAATCAATGTATGGAGCAATACTTGAGATGCATGGTTTATGAGAATCCAAAGAAATGGGCCAGATGGATATATCTAGCAGAATTTTGGTACAACACCAATTACCATACAGCCACAGGAATGACTCCATTCAAAGCTTTATATGGGTATGATCCACCCCAATTACCTATGGGTTCAATTCCAAGGTGCAAGGTAGTGGCAGTAGAGGAGTTGTTACAGGAGAAGCATGAGCTTGTTTTGCAATTGAAAGAAAATTTAAGGAGGTCTATTGAGAGGATGACTAAGTTTGCTGACAAGAAAAGGAGTGAAAGGGTATTCAGTGAAGGAGATTGGGTGTATTTGAAGCTACAACCTTATAGACAAAATTCAGTTCAAAGGAGGAGTAACACTAAGCTGAGCCCTAAGTTCTATGGTCCATTTGAAATTATTGAGAGAATTGGCAAGGTGGCTTACAAATTGAATCTACCGAGTACGTCCCAAATTCACCCTGTGTTTCATGTTTCACAACTGAAGAAAAGAATTGGTGAAGGAAGAGGGGTAGAATTGAACTTACCGGAGGTGATCAATTCAAAAGTGGTAAAGACGAAGCCAATTGCAGTACTGGGAAGGCGTCTGATACCTAGGCACAATCAACCAGTACCACAGATCTTAATTCAATGGGCTGATTTAGATGAAAGCGGAGCAACTTGGGAAGACTTTGATTTCATTCGAACTCAATTTCCACAATTTGTCGCTGAGGACAGCTCTAATGCTATGGGGGCGGCAATGTCAGACGATGCAGATGATGCGGGGGAAAGGCTGATGGTAATTGAAGAAGAAGGTGGAAGAGACTGACAAGAGGGGGGCCACATTAATAAGATGTTAAAGGGCGTTAGGAAGCTCTCCAGTTCATTAGAATAAATGAATAGGCAAAAGTGTAATAACTGGAGAGGATGTAATAGTTGGTTTTAACTCTGTTAAACTTTGTATTAGGATTCAGTGTCTATATAAACTGGATCCGAGAGATGTAATAGGTTGTTGTGAAATGAAAATTGCTGATTTCATCAGTTATTCTTTCTATTCAAATTTTACTTTCCTTTCTCTTTTCTCTCTTACTACCTTTCCATTTCTGAAACTTGCTTGAATTACATTGAATTCTTGCAATTAACTCTCATTTGATCACAATTATTCTCTGAGAATAACTGTGATCATAACAGTTCACCAAATTTTTGCTGAGTTTCTCCAGATAGGAGCAATTTGCTTGGTGCCTGAAAGATTGCAATTCTCAGTTACCATCTAAGTTCTGAACCATTTGTGTAGATGAGAACTCCTCAACCCTCCTCTTCTTCAATTCCATTTCGGGCTCTGCATCTTCCTCTTGATGCCTTAGGGGCTTCTATAATATGAAGGTACAACTGCTTCCACTGTCTGATCTTGGTTATGGGAACCATTTACTCTTCAAAATAAGGTTCTATATATCAATTTTTTGTGTTATTTTGGATTGTGGGCACAAAGAAAATTGAGGTTTGGAATTGTTTTTTGCTTCAAGTTCTATAGTCCCTGCCTTACTCCGGTTATGTTATTTGTTAACTTGGTTTCTCTCAACTCGATCCAATTTAGAACTGTAGTTAGAATGGGAGTTTGTTACCATTTGGAGAAATCTGGTGAATAATAAAAGTTGAAATTGATTGGTTAACTGTTTTCTTTTAAACTGCTAATAAAATAGGATGGCAATAGGAAGGCAAGGAGGGAGGTTACCAGTGTAGTACATGATGGCAGTGAAGATTGATCAACGGCTTCCTCATCTCAGGAACCCAGAATAATTTGTCTCTCTTGACAAAGTCTCAGTTATCTGGTATTCTTTCTGGTGATCGTTTGTTTGTATGTAGTAGGTAACAACATTCCCTGCCAGTTAGCTTTGTGATGCTTATTTCTATCCAAATAGGTAATATCTCACTCTCTTTTGATCTCTATATGTAGATTTCTTTTGATCTCTATATGCAAACAACGTGAACTGGTAATTATAGCCATTTTTCACAATAACATAGGCAACATGAATGGGCTATCTTTTTCATTAGTTTACATGCATTGATTTTGTCCCCTGGGGAGCAGAGAATTGTGCACATCTCATTCAAGTGTATAAGTTCTTTTTTTTCTTTTTTTGCTTTATATATAGGATATATGAGTGGATAACATTTAGGGAGAATGATGCAAAATGGCATGATTTGTTTATTTGGCTTTTATCAGGAAATGGTAATCTAAAGTTTGAATTGCTCTTAAATTATATACATAATAGTAGAATTCATGTAATAGAGGGCGTCAAACCTAGCCTTCACAACTGCAATCTGGAGATACAGAGATCTGTACTATTGTTGTTGATAAAAGTTTAGTTCTTAAACCCACTAATTTCAAATTTTGTTTGATAATTAGTACCTGGTAAATAGCAGCACAATGGTTTGATCTGTTCAACATACTCACTGCTTCCCAGTATCTTCACTGTGTTACTGCATCCTAAGAAAAGCTACTCAAATATATTCTGGTAATGCCGTTTATATTCATTTGATAGGTGTTTAATTGTGTTCATTGGGTTTCCAGGTACAAATTTTTTTCTGAAAATTCTTTTGTTCTTATTATCATCATTTGTGGGCCTTGTGCAAAGAAAAGAAGGAGAAAACAAGGCACTATATTTGTAAGGGAAGGAAAAGGGTCTGGAAACTTTAATACTTGATCTGAGACTCGCTGGTAGTTGTCTTTATTTGGGTTGCCACTGCCAGAAGTTTTGAGTCAGATAAATATAAAACTTTAGATCATAAGAGAAATTTTTTTTTGAGAGGTTGACTAGATTATAAGAGAAATTTGATGTAAGTTTTTTTTTGCTTCAGCTTTTACTTAGCTTATATGTTTATTTTGTTTATTTATTATAACGGAAGCCTTAAAATGATTAAGTATGCACGTTTGAAATGCTCTTTGTATGTTTATGTAAGATAATTAATTTGTATGCTCTATGTAGACAAGGTTATTTTTTTATTTTTTTTATTAAAAGCAAGTTGCTTATGTCAATAATTGAACATAAATTTGACAATTCAATATGAGATTTAAAAAAACCAGATAAATTTCTTCATGTTGTATTAGTTATCAAATAAGATACTTAGCAGTAAATGGTTTCAAAAGATGGTTAAATATTTGCAAGATTTTGTCATATATTCATATTTAGTTCTAAAAAAAATAAATAGAGACCATGTAAGTATGTAACTATGAAGGAAAATGTTATCATATTAAACAAGATAATATATCAATAAAAAAGTTTATTTCTTTTAATTTGTACTCTATACAGTATGTTAAAATAGTTCAAGTTACGAACAAATATAACAATTTCTAGACAAATGTATTAATTAACGGGGAGTGGAAACTATTAATTCAAAGCATTAAAAAAAAATGTATCATTTCTGTATCTATTTATGCATTTCACAACAACTTGTACAACAAATTAATTCATTGGACCCCTAAGTTGAACGTACTATCTCACAAAAATTATTGTTGCGATTAAATTACGATTTGCCCGCTGCATGGCGCGGGTCAGTTACTAGTCAATATAGATATGAGATTAGTTTGATATGACTAATCATATAGACATAAGAGTTCCATGTAAATATGAGATTAGTTTAATATGACTAATCGTATTGGATATTGGATTAGTTAGCATGACTAATCATATTGGATATGAGATTTCCATTTGGATATAAGATTAGTTTCAAATGAATAATCATATTGGATATGAGATTAGTTTCGCATGACTAATCATATTGGATATGAGATTTCCATTTAGATATAAGATTAGTTTCAAATAACTAATCATATTGGATATGAGATTAGTTTCGCATGACTAATCATATTGGATATGAGATTTCCATTTAAATATAAGATTAGTTTCAAATGACTAATCATATTGGATATGAGATTAGTTTCGCATGATTAATCATATTTAATATGGAATATGAGATTACTTTCAAATGACTAATCAAATATATTTTGATATGAGATTTCAATTTTGACATGAGATTGGTTTCACATGACTAATCATATTGTATATGACTTTCCATTTAGATATGAGATTAGTTTCACATGACTAATCATATTAGATATGAGATTAGAACAACATCATATTGGACATGATTAATTTTACTCATTTGAGATCAACTTTGATATTCCATGGTTATCAAAGTTTCGAGTTGACATTTGAAATATCATTGACTTAATATTCAAGTCAAAATACAGAACTTAACCATTTGGTCTTTTATTACCTTCGGATGATTTAGTATCAAAATGTTAATTATTCAACATTAAGATAATAGGATCAAACTCAGTACATAGGCCGCGCGAACGGGTATAGGCTTTTAAACCTCTATAAACGACTCGATCTCAAGCGTACGATCTCGTTGAGTATTTAAGGGTCGAATCCTCAGGGACGGAGTTAACACCAGATTTTACTTTACTCTACCTCTAAACCCTAAGAGAATTTGGATTAAAGAGGGAATTGTTGGGGGGATTTTAACAAGGTTGGTTGACAAACAAGTAAAACAGGACTAAAACAAGTAAATAACTGAAAAGACAATTAATTAAAGGCGTTCTCAGGGTTGGCAGAATCAGATTGGTCTCGGATTGACTGCCTGCATTCCGCAAGATATCTCTTGCAGACCGCAGGAGGTGGTTATTTAGTAGTTATAGGACTGTCTGCGGATCACAAGTGTCCCTGTAACCATCAGGCGATCCACAACTACTGTCTTACACTCCTGGTAACTAACTGCGGACCGCAAGAAGAAGAACCGAGAGCAGTTTTGGTTCTGGTTGTGTTTCGACCGATGTCGTTGATTCCTATCAATTCAGTTCTCGTACAATTACCACAATTCTCACTGTTGGTCCTAATAACAGTTCTAAACTGAATCAAAATCCGTAGAATACGATATAAACTACGATCATGTCACTATGGTTCTATGGTCCGGTTTAAGGTTAGTCAAACCGCAGTTTCGCCTAACGGGTACTTTCGGATACAATATCAACCAAGGTTGTGCAAGCAATCAAATCTTGTCAAAAGATACTACATTAACCAACTAGGTCTGGCCACAACCTACAGGTTTATCAATCAAATCAAACAGAATGCAAACACGTTAAAAAGCAAATCTCAAGTGATCATGAAAACGACATAAATCCAAACATACAGTCAATTTGTCGACACAATCATTATCATTCAAACCCTAATAACAGATAGATCTACTCACTCATGACACAAGAAAACAAAGAAAACAAAGAACTGCAAGAAATCATGATGCAAAAGAACCGAAGAAGAACTCGAGTCGACACGATCTTGACTCCCGCATGAGAATTCTCTCAAATCCGCTTCGAAGAATAATGAACGGCCTCCTCTCCTCTTTCCTCTGCCCTCTGGTTGTGAAAATGCAATGAAAGGGCGTGAAAATATGTGTGTCGATGTCTGGAACCGTCCCAATGACCGCCTTATATAAGCAGAGCGCCAGAAAATAGAAAACTGCAGTGCAGTAACCTCCCTGCGGACCGCAGGCACGGGCCTGCGAACCGCAGGAAGAAGGAAATGATGGGTTTTTCTGCTCCACAAAAAGTTTTCAGCACCGATTGGAAGGTTGAACGTGCTGTAACCTCTGTCTGCTGGACGCAGGAAGGGTCCTGCTGACAGCAGGAGGTTCATTCCAGTTCCGACTTGTCATCTAAGGCTCCGATTTGCGTCCAATTGGCTCCAAAAGCCCAATTGACCTGAAATTTGGACAAAAGTAAAGAAGTAACTGGAATCTAGACATCTTACTACCTAAATGCAATTAAACTTAGGAATTTTAGGCCAAAATACTAGTGCAAGTCTGGCAAAATGCATATATAAATGCGGTGCATCAAACCTCCCCAAGCTTAGAGCCTTGCTTGTCCTCAAGCAAAACCTAGAACCTAAGAAGCAGACCATACCTAGACCTAAACCTAAATTCCCAAGTCGATCTAAATGCAAGGAAAAACTTTGAGAGAATGTTAAACCAAGAGTGCATGGGCAAGTATGAATTTTGAATTGTAAATAATCATGCATGATAATTTCACAAAACATGGGCTAAGGCACAGAAAATCGAGACGAGCGACTCTTGTTCCATGAAACGGAACCTAAATTGCAAGTATGACCATTGTACTTTTTCGGACCCTAGATCTTTCAATTCAACTACAAAGTTGGTATCCCGATTGTGTTAACCCCACAGTGAACAACCTTCTCAACCTTTCTATTTCCATTAACCTTGAATTGCCTTATCAAAAGAAAATTTAATTTATTTAATTTATTATTTATTCTACTTGATGATTTCTTTTTTGTTTTTCTTTTTTTTTTTTTTTGAAAAAACAGACACACAAAGCCCAAGTCAGTCGGATGACAAAATAAAAGGGGTACACTCGTCCTACCTGACTGCGACCTCGAAGTGTCATTTTTATTTTTAAGACAATCTAGGCTAAAACTTTCATTTCATCAGACCATGTTCACGTGGATACCACAAACCGGAAAATTACCCTTCGTCCTCAATCAGATTTTCGGTTGCTATTTTTTCCAATTTGATCATACTTTATTCATGGGACTAATCACTGCAGAACAAGATTCTCTGACCTTAACACAAATCTCATAAAGTTATCATGCGCAATTTTCCACAATGCAAACTTCAAAAATTCCCATATGCCCTTGAGTTTAACAATTTCACAAAATTTTCAGAAATGCAGACATGAAATTGAAAAAGAAAACCTAAAAATGAAAAAGAAAACCTAAAACTCAGACGTACTGTCCTCTCTCCCCAAGCTAATCCATGCACTGTCCTCAGTGCATTGACCCATATATGTAAAAATGAATGAGAGAGAGAAAAGATACAACCTGAGGGACTCATGGTGCGTCGATGTCGTCGGGAACGCCAACGGGGTGTCCGCCGGACTGAGCAGCTCGAATGGCAGAAAGCAGCTCATATATCTCAGAAATGCGACCACGGTCTCGAGTCTGCCCGATCTTCAGCTGGCGGACGATCGCCTGTGTGTCGGCCTGCATGGCGTGAATCTCCTGGACCTGGCTGCAAAGCTGCTTCCACTGGTGCTCTTGATTTTGAAATGGTACCTGCTGAGTAGGCGTGGCATCTCCTGCTCAAGCAGCTCCTGCACCTGCTGTAGCAGCCCTCCTTCTTGCTGAAGCAGCTCCTGCACCTGCTGGCAACTCTGTGTCGACGTCCTTCAAGCGAACGTCATCTGCCTGCTGTGCGGGTTGCTGCTGGGGCGGGGCTGCTAGCGGCTCCTCCAAACGCCATGTAGAACCTCGTTTGAAGTCGATCGACGGATACTGGAGCGGGAGCCTGAAGTCGCCGAGCTCTGTCTTCCATCTGTAACTTGTAGGCCGGCCACGCTGGGCTGCTTGAGTGGAAAGCCATGACCAAGACGTGAAGGCATCCTTGTCGAGGAGCTTGCCCGGATGACATGCCGTACCACTGAGAACACCTCCGGGCTCACCACATAGATCCACCTCCAACTTGGAAGCGATGAATGTGACATAGGAGCCTATGTTGACGATACCAGTAGGCTTGCCCGTGGTGAGGATCGAGAGCCAGTATCTAACCATAAGCAGCATCAGACGGGGCTGCTGCAACTGGTCATCTCGGCGAAGCATGGTGGCCATGAGCTGGAACTCGTCATGTCTGGGCCTAAGGGACGACTCCCCACGTGAAAAGATCGACAGCGTTAGGACACGGCCAATGAAACGGAGGACGGGATGGATGATCGAAGTAACCCGTGGGTCCTGAGGACCGGTCCTCGGAAGATGCTGTCCGGTGATACGGAACCAAAATGAAGCCCGGAGATCAGCCTGAGAATCATCTGAGTCGACCCTATCCTCCGGTACATAACCGAGATAGTCTGTCTGGTGAGGGTCGAAGTGGAACCACTCTGCAAGTGTAACGAGACTCTTCCTGTAAGTGCGACCTTTTAAGCGAAAAGATATACCTTGAGTCCCGTCTGATAGATCCTGAAGGGCCAATGATGTGAGGAATTCGAGCGTCGGCTCGATGTATGCAGGATGCTTCGAGGGTATCTCCCAAAACGCGCGAGTGAATCCCACTCGCTCAGTGAGGCGAGTAAACTCGCCAAGGATCCCTATCTTCTCAAGAAACCCAAAATCGATGCGCGGCTTGGAGTTTACGGTCTTGTTTCGAAGGGTTAGGCGGTTGTTTCTGATTCGCTTGTCCTCGGGAGTCAACTCTGGTGCCGGACGAGGAGCAATGTTACGAGGATGGTTGACCCCTAGAGCGGCCTGAATCCGCTTCCTCCTCCTCTAACTGCTCCTTGCTCGCTGGTTGCTTCATGGTCTGAGTTGTGGCACGGCGCTGCTGCACCAGAATCCTGCTGCCTGGATGGAGGGTGCGGACCGCAGGTGGGCTCCTGCGGACCGCAGTATGTTGGTTTCTGCTTGGCAGGGGTCTAGTGGCTGACAACGCAGGGGGCGGTTACGGTTTTCGCTGATCCGAAGTCGGGTTCTCATTTCACAAATCAACCAGACAGAAATTTGGAATTGAAAGTAGAGTTGTGAAATTAAACCTCAAAATTTTGGAGAAGAAATCGGATTGGAGCGCGATGACACGAAGCGGCGATGGCGCGAGATGCGTGGAGCAAAACACCAACGCAGCGGGGCCGCGGCGCTGTTGCACGTGCTGCTGCTGGTGCGTCGCCAAGGTGGCTGTGCTTCCAAGAGGAGAAGCGGGGTGCAGCGATGGTGGTTACGGCAGCGTGAGGAGAGGAGGGGAAGATTGGATGAGTTGGTTGCTTAATGGGGTAAGAAGGAGTTCTGGTCTGTTTTATAGAGTTTTAGGCGGTTGGAGTCGGCTTCAAAACCGACTTAAACCCCTAAATCGGCAGTTCTAAATTTGCTCCTCGTTCTGCCCAAAAATAGCAACTCCCTGCGTACCGCAGGCACGACCCTGTGGACCGCAGTATGCTATAACTTCCCTGTCCTGCCCGCGCACAGATTCGCTGCCCGTTTAAATTTCCTGCGGACCGCAATGTCGACTCTGCCGACCGCAGGATGCTGACAGAGCCTCGTTTCTCCATGGTTTCGTGCCCCAATGATCGCCGTTCTTTCGAGTCTGCTCCTTAGCACTGTACAAACAAAACTAAGAACACCTAATGCAACATGAGAATGAACTAAAATGCTAAAAGAAATTATGTCAAAGAGAAAGTAAACCTGACAAAAGAAAAGAAAACATAAACCTAAAACCTTGGGTTGCCTCCCAAGAAGCGCTTGTTTTAGGTCGCGAGCTTGACCATACTACCATCTAAATCTCTGCTGGTGGTGGGTGGGACAGATGCAAGGCGAGACGATCCTCCTTGTACTGGTCAGCCACGTACACCTTGAGACGCTGACCATTCACATTGAAAGCGATGCCGTCCTTGCCTGCGATGTCCACCGCTCCAAATGGGTAGACCTTCTTGACCTCGAAAGGGCCGAACCACCGTGACTTGAGCTTGCCTGGGAAGAGACGCAGACGCGAGTTGAAGAGAAGGACAAGGTCGCCCTCCTTGAAGTCGCGTCGCATGATCCGGTTGTCATGCACCCTCCTGGTGCGCTCCTTGTACATCCGGGCATTGTCGTAGGCATGGAGCCGAATCTCCTCTAACTCATGCAAGTCGAGGATGTGCTTCTCACCTGCTGCTTGCAGGTCGAGGTTGAGGATGCGCGTGGCCCAATACGCCTTGTGCTCGAGTTCGACCGGCAGATGGCATGGCTTGCCATAGATCAACTTGAATGGGCTCATGCCGATCGGAGTCTTGAAGGCCGTGCAGTAGGCCCAGAGCACGTCATTGAGCTTGAAAGCCCAATCCTTCCTCGATCTCGCGACGGTCTTCTCCAGAATGGCCTTGATCTCCCTGTTGGAAACCTCTGTTTGCCCGTTGGTCTGAGGGTGGTAAGCGGTTGGGACTTTGTGGTGCACACCATGTCTGCTCAGGAGTAACTCAAACTGACGGTTGATGAAGTACTGGCCTCCATCACTGATCACGGCACGAGGCACTCAAAAACGAGGGAAGATCACATCATTGAAGAGGCACTTTACGGAGTTAGCATCCGCCTTGGTGCAAGCTAGCGCCTCCACCCATTTGGACACGTAGTCCACTGCCACCAAAATATACTCATACCCCTTCGAAGAAGGGAACGGTCCCACAAAATCGATGCCCCAAACGTCAAAGATCTCGACTTCTTGAATGGGCTACTGGGGCATCTCCCTCCTCCGCGAGATGTTGCCGGTCCTCTGGCACTGATCGCACGACTGCACAAGAGCATGTGCGTCTGTGAAGATGGTTGGCCAATAGAAACCTGCTTGAAAAATCTTGGCAGCGGTCTTAGATGAGGAGGCATGGCCTCCGTAAGCAGAAGAATGACAATGAGAGAGTATAGAATGTACCTCCACATGCGGCACGCAACGCCGGTAAATACCGTCAATACCTACCTTGAAGAGAAAGGGCTCCTCCCAATAGTGGTATTTGACATCAGCCCTGAATTTCTTCTTCTGCTGGAAGGTCATGTCAGCAGGAAGAACACCCGCGGCGAGAAAGTTGACGAAGTCTGCGTACCATGGCAGCTCGGAAGAGCCTCCGGCAGACCGCAAGGGATATCCCTGCGGACCGCTGGATGCTGTTCTGCGCGGGCCGGGGGGAGCGGTACGGGTGTGAGCCAAGGGAATAGAGCTGTTCCCCCGGGATCGAATCATCGATCAGAATGATGTTCCGCTCCTCTCCCTTCCAATGCAGGCGGGACAAATGGTCTGCTACAGAGTTCTTGGATCCTTTCTTGTCTCGGATCTCGACATCAAACTCTTGCAGGAGCAGAATCCAGTGGAGGAGACGGGGCTTGGCATCTTTCTTGTTGAGCAGATACCGGATCGCTGCATGGTCGGTGTAGATAATGATCTGAGAGCCGACCAGGTAAGAGCAGAACTTCTCCAACGCGTACACCACGGCTAGCAGCTCTTTCTCTGTCGTGGTATAGTTGATCTGTGCGGAGTCAAGGACCTTGCCTGCGTAGCAGATGGCCACGGGTTTCTTGTCCTTCCGCTGTCCGAGAACCGCCCCCACAGCATAGCCGCTGGCATCGCAAATGATCTCGAAAGTCTGAGACCAGTCGGGGGGGTGCAGGATCGGTGCTGAGACAAGGGCCTCCTTCAACCTATTAAAAGACTGAACACACTCATCAGTAAAATTGAAATCAGAGTCTTTTACTAGCAGGTTGGTCAGCGGCTTGGTGATCTGGGCGAAGTCCTTGATGAATCTGCGGTAGAAACCACAGTGACCGAGGAAACTGCGCACGTCCTTGACGGTAGTAGGCGTGCATAGATTGGCTTGGGGAGGGAGGATGGGTACCTGAAAGAAGCCGGAGTACCCGTCAAGGTAGCAGAAGTGAGAGTGAGGACTGAGGACAGTGCATAGATTGGCTTGGGGAGGGAGGACAGTACGTCTGAGTTTTAGGTTTTCTTTTTCATTTTCATGTCTGCATTTTTGAAAAATTTTGTGAAATTGTTAAACTCAAGGGCATATGGGAATTTTTTAAGTTTGCATTGTGAAAAATTGCGCATGATAACTTTATGAGATTTGTGTTAAGGTCGGAGAATCTTGTTCTGTAGTGATTAGTCCCATGAATAAAGTATGATCAAATTGGAAAAAGTAGCAAACCGAAAATCTGATTGAGGACGAAGGGTAATTTTCCGGTTTGTGGTATCCACGTGAACATGGTCTGATGAAGTGAAAGTTTTAGCCTAGATTGTCTTAAAAATAAAAATGACACTTCGAGGTCGCAGTCAGGTAGGACGAGTGTACCCCTTTTATTTTGTCATCCGACTGACTTGGGCTTTGGGTGTCTGATAAAAAAAAAAACAAAAAACAAAAAAAACAAAAAAAACAAAAAAAGAAAAACAGTGAAAGAAAAAAAATAGAATAAATAATAAATTAAATTTTCTTTTGATAAGGCAATTCAAGGCTAATGGAAATAGAAAGGTTGAGAAGGTTGTTCACTGTGGGGTTAACACAATCGGGATACCAACTTTGTAATTCAATTGAAAGATCTAGGGTCCGAAAAAGTACAATGGTCATACTTGCAATTTAGGTTGCGTTTCATGGAACAAGAGTCGCTCGTCTTGATTTTCTGTGCCTTAGCCCATGTTTTGTGGAATTATCATGCATAATTATTTACTATTCAAAAATTCAAACTTGCCCATGCACTCTTGGTTTCACATTCTCTCAAAGTTTTTCCTTGCATTTAGATCGACTTGGGAATTTAGGTTTAGGTCTAGGTATGGTCTGCTTCTTAGGTTCTAGGTTTTGCTTGAGGACAAGCAAGGCTCTAAGCTTGGGGGGATTTGATGTCATGCATTCATATATATATTTTACCAGACTTGCATTAGTATTTAGGCCTGAAAATCCCGAGTTTGCATGCATTTAGTTAAGAATATGTCTCGATTCCAGTTACTTGTCTACTTGTGTCCATATTTCAGGTTTATCAGGCTGTTGGAGCCAATTAGACGCGATTTGGAGCTTTAGATGGCAAGGCAGAACTGGATTCGGCTTCCTGCTGACCGCAAGTCACTTCCTGCGGCCAGCAGACGTCGGTTAGAGCATGTTCAACCATCCAAAGGACGCCAGAAACTTCCAGAGCAGCAAAAACTGCCATTTCCATTCGTCCTGCGGACCGCAACACCGTTCTTGCGGACCGCAGGGAGTTATGCCAAGCTGCTATTTAAAGGGACCAGCGCCCTGGACGGTTTCATACACATTTTGACTCATTTTCATTCTCACACCCCTTCGGTTCAGAGTGTCCAGAGGCAGAGAAGGAAGAGGTTTTGGCCGATTCATCGCCCGTCAAAGGAGATTCGAGAGAGCGCCTTCTCACGCGACGATCGTGTCAACCCCGACATTCCTCTTCGGTTTCTTTACACAATGAATTATTCTTCTTTGTTTTGCTTTTCTGTTTGTGCGATGAGTGAGTAGATTTATATGTTCTTAGGGTTTGAATGATGATGATTGTGTCGACAGATTGACTGTATGTTTGGATTTATGTCGTTTTCATGATCACTTGAGATTTGCTTTTTAACGTGTTTGCATTCTGTTTGATTCGATTGATAAACCTGTAGGTTGTGGCCAGACCTAGTTGGTTAATGTAGTATCTTTTGACCAGATTTGATTGCTTGCACAGCCTTGGTTGATATTGTATCCGAAAGTACCCGTTAGGCGAAACTGCGGTTTGATTAACCTTGAACCGGACCATAGAACCATAGTGACATGATCGTAGTTTATATCGTATTCTACGGATTTTGATTCAGTTTAGAACTGTTATTAGGACCAACAGTGAGAATTGTTGTAATTGTACCAGAACTGAATTGATAGGAATCGACGACATCGGTCGAAACACAACCAGAACCATAACTGCTCTCGGTTCTTCTACCTGCGGTCCGCAAGAGTCATCTTGCGGTTCGCAGTTAGTTACCAAGAGTGTAAGACAGTAGTTGTGGATCGCCTGAGGGTTACAAGGAAACTTGTGATCCGCAGACAGTTCTATAACTGCTAAATAACCACATCCTGCGGTCCGCAAGAGATATCTTGCGGAACGCAGGCAGTCAATCCGAGACCAATCTGATTCTGCCAACCCTGAGAACGCCTTTTAATTAATTGTCTTTCAGTTATTTACTTGTTTTAGCACTGTTTCCTTGTGTTTGTAACCAGCCTTGTTAAAACCCCAACAATTGACCCTTTAATCCAAACTCTCTTAGAATTTAGAAGTAGGTTTAAGTAAAGTCTGGTGTTAATCCCGTCCCTGAGGATTCGACCCTCAAGTACTACACGAGATCGTACGCTTGCGATCGAGTGCATACTTTAGGTTTAAAAGCCTATACCCGTTCGCGCGTTCAAGCTTTTTGGCGCCGTTGCCGGGGACGGCGATATTAACCCTAGATTTTGCTTTTCTTTAGTTCTAAGTTCTAACTTCTCTTCTTCTTTTCTCTCTTTATCTGTTTCAGGAGAACGACGCTGGACGGATTCCCTCCTCCTGTTGGCGACTACTTTTTGAGGAGCGGACCCCGGAGTCCGATATTCAGATCTCCGCGCGCGGGGATTAGCGCCGTCCTCGCTGATTCAGACTCGTCGTCTGACATGGCAGACGACGCGGAGCGCGAGCAGCTCCGGATTCGGGCCGAGGAGCTCGACGAACAACGGCGGCTAGCCGAAGAAGCTCGGCAACTGCTGCAAGAGGAAGTCCGACAGCTGAGGCAGCAAGTCGCAAGAGAAGCCCTCGAGCCGCGGACCTTCAAGGAATTCCACAGCCCACGGGTTGCTGACGGCAACCTCGAAGGCTGTGCAGGCTCAGCCCTGCATGCTCTGCGGTGAGGACTCTCATGTCTATGAGAGTTGTCCGCTACGGCAGCCCGAGGAGGAGGAGGAGCAGGTCAACTCTCTCAACAATGCTCCATTCGCGCAGGGGTATGCCAACCCAGCAGACCGGCAAAGCTGGAGAGACCGTCCCAACTACGGGACCAACAACTACAACCCTCCTCAGCGATTCCAGAATCAGGGGCAAGCAGGTGGGAACCGCAACTTCTTCAGCAACTCCCATTTTCAGAACCAGAACAGACCTGCCCAACAGAATGCCTTCCGCCCGCCGTATGTACCTCCGCACCAAGAGCTCAAGCCTGCCGTTGTGAACAACTTCATGACTGAGCAGAACAAGATGAACCAGATGATATTCGAGCAGATGCAAGCCCTCAACGAGAAGTTTGCCAGGATCGCAGGAGGAGACGTAGGCGCGCCATCGAGTTCGAGCACCAAGTTGCCGAGCCAGCCGACGAACCCGAATGGCGAGGTGAAGGCGATCCACACTTTGAGGAGTGGGACACAGTATTCTGGCCCTCCCATGCCAGAGGACGAGGATCCGGCGGTGATCAAACCCGCGAGTGCCAAATCAGACCCGCCGGCAGCAGACAATACATCAGGCGCCACATCCTGCGGTCCGCAGGATCGGTCTGGCGGTCCGCAGGACACTACGCCGGGCGCCCAATCAGACCAGGCAGCTTCCCAGCCGCCTCTCTGCGTTCCGCACGACATGGCTCGCGGTCCGCAGGACGCGGTGGCAGACGGACAGACTGCGCCAATCTCCGAACCCGTCGGGCAGTCCAAGCCGAACAGCGACAAGGGGAAGGCGCCAGCAGAGCAACAGGTCTACCGACCGCGGGTACCATTCCCGCAAAGGCTCGCCAACCACCGGTTAGACGAGCAGTTCTCCAAATTCATGGACGTCCTCAAGCAGCTGACGATCTCTATCCCATTCACCGACGCGCTGACTCAGATGCCGACTTACGCAAAATTCTTGAAGGACATTCTGTCCAACAGGCGGGGCTTAAAGGACTGTAAGAGCGTGCAACTGAATCTTGAATGCAGCGCGGTGGTGAGTCGCGAGCTTCCTCCGAAGCTCGGAGATCCCGGGAAGTTCACCATCCCATGCAAGATCGGCAAGGCGGACATTAAGAAGGCGCTGTGTGACTTAGGAGCCAGCGTAAGCCTCATGCCACACGCCGTCTTCCAGAGGATCGGGGTTGGTGAGTTGAAGCCCACGCGCATGACCCTGCAGCTAGCAGACACCTCCGTCCGCTTGCCGCTGGGTATTGTTGAGGATGTGCCGGTTCAAGTCGGCAAGTTTTTCGTGCCCGGAGACTTCGTTGTTATGGATATGAAGGAGGACAAGGATGTGCCGATCATCCTAGGCCGACCGTTTCTCCGGACAGCCCGGACAGTCTTCGACGCGTATGAGGGCACGCTCACGATGAACGTCGGGGGCGAGAAGGTGCAGTTTCAAGTGGCCAAAGCCATGAAGTACCCCGACTTCTACGAGGACTGCAACCAGGTGGATGTGATTGATCTGTTGGTTCAGGAAGTTCAAGAAGACCTGCTGGAGCAGACGCTCGATCTGACTAGCGATGAAGACGTATCAGATACCATTCTCTGCGAGCCGCAAGACATCTCTTGCGAAGTCGCACTCAGCAATGAAGACAGCGGTGTTTACCCCTAAAATATCTAAGGGTATAGTGCAAAAAAAAAATGAATTGATAAATTAACAAAATTTGCAATCCCGGAAAGTCGGGTGACGTGTAAAAAAAATGTCATGTCTAGTTAAGCACATTCCTGACCTTCATAACTGATCAGATATTTCTCCTAGCATGTAGGACCCACATGAAGGGGGTTATATCATAGTACAAGGGAGAATGAAAGTTAATTCAATTAATTAAATTGATTAAAGTTAATCTTGTGCGTGATAATCAATTAATTAATTGGTCAAAGCAACCCTTACCAACCTCAAATGCTAATTATATAAACCAAGTTTAACAGGTTGATTGGGCCTCATCGGTTGGAGAACTAATAATTGATAAAACGAGCTGAAGAAGCGATAATGCTTGCTGCTCTCTTTGCTGGCCCATTAAACAAACAAAATTGCACAAAGCACTTGGCCTGCTTGCGACTTTGCTGAACCATTCAACAAGCAAAACCAGGCTGCTCTCCTCCTCTCATGGCAGCAGCAAAGCCCAGGATCGTATCCCTCTCCCTTTCTTCTCATCTTCCCCGACATCATCTCAAATTGGAAGTGTGCTGACAAGACCACTTCAGACTACTTGCAAGAGGCAATAATGAGCTAGTTGTCAGGCTTAAGAGTGAGCCTCAACCACCGAAAGCTGCTGCCTTTCTTCTTTTCTCCAAGCACCGGATTTGGTGCGGCAAGCCGGTGTGATCTTTGAAGCAAGACCCCCTCTCTCTCTCTGAGCTCGGAGCTTCACAAAATTGAAGAGGAGTAAGTTGGGCACAGGAGCTCGGACAAGCATCGGTGGAGATTTGACTAAAACCAAGCAACTGGCAACGCAAGTTGCTGGATTGGTGAATTCCAATGCTGCCTTGCTACTGTAGAGCTGTCAGGATGAGTAAGGTAAGCAAGAGAATTAATTTCGATTTGATGTAGAGGTCAAAGAGATGGTCCCACTTCACATGGGGCAGGCCACATGAATAATCAAGCTCCAGCTGCTCTCCTGGCTATAAAAGAAGCTCAAGACCGAAACTTCAAAAGGCTAAAAAAAAATCCCCCCAAAGTTCTTCCATTCACACCGTAACAACACAACCCCTCCCAAGCTTCACAACGCATACACACTTTTAGGTTTCTTTTGATAGCAGAAATTTACTCTCTGTGCTAGGATAGTTGATTAGTTGAAAAGAAGTGAAGTAGAAGAGGTTGTATAAAGGTAATTGAAATAAAGAAGGTTGTGAAGGGTGGATTGATTCACCTCTGGCTGAGCCATTTACAGCACTTGGCATAATCTTTTCCAAGTGCTAGCATGGTGTAATCTTCACTGTGCCGCTGGCCAGAGGGGTTTCAATCAACCCTCTAAATTGCTCTTGATATTCGCTTGTATTGAATGTTGCATGCTTTGTCTTTTATTTCCTGCCTTTCTTTTAATTTTCTGTCACTTAGTAACTCACAAGATTCCTTTGCTGAAATTGCATAATCTCTGCAACTCGGTGGAGGAACGGATGAAATAAAATGGGCATAAAGCACTAGACAATGACAGAGATTCACCATGTGTAATTTGTGCATAATCTTTGCCCAAATTACTCATGTGTGATTAAAAGGGAACAAAAAAAGGAAATTTGCATTGCTTGAACATATTTCACATCCAAGCACTAAGTGTGGGTAGTGCATAATCTTTGCACAAACCATGCTTATGTGAATAAGCACTCACTAGCAAAATCTTTGCTAGCTGAAAGTTGATCTCCTTCTTTGCACAATCTGTGCAAATGAGCTTGAGAAAAAGAGAACACTAGCATAATCTTTGCAAGTATTCTATCAAGAACACATCGTGCTCTTAATCTCTCAAGCTGATTTGCATATATTTGCGAAGAAGAATCAAGTTTCGGCCGACAAAGGATTGCTATGAGGAGTTTTTGAACAGCTGAAATTCACTATGTGTAACTTGCGCATAATCTTTACACAAGTTGCACACAAGTGACAAAAACCAACTTGCATAATCTTTGCTAGTTGGAATTGTACTCTCTTTGCACAATCTGTGCTAAAGTGGTTTGGGGATGAAGGAAAGTTTGTAAGGTCTTTTTGCAAGCTTCCTTTAATCTTACATGTATAGCCGTGCATAATCTTTGCAAGGGTATACATATAAGAACCGACCCAAACCACTTCACACAAATTGATGCAATTTGGCTATAATTCCAACTTACAAGGGTTTCTCTCGTAAATAAAAGGGCTGATTTGCAATGAAATAGAAATAAGTGCTAAATGGATGATGCTTCGTAAATATGGCACGCTTGTATCATTTTCTGTTTTCAGCAGAACCACTTTGGTGCATAATTCACACGAAAAATGAAAAGAGGTAGCTCCGGTTGTCCAAATGCTTTAAAAACTTCAGAATATGTAAATAACATACAAATAAAGGTCCTGTCAAAGGTTTACCATTTTTGGGATTTTCTGTGAATTGATATGATTTTTCAAAGTCCAACCAGAAAATCAAACCGTCAAACTGCTGATACCCAGAAAAGAATGAAAAAAACTGCTTTGTTCTGAGAATTGGACCATATTATTTTATTTAATATTCTTGCAATACACATTTAGTTGTACTTGCACAAAAATTTTCATTAAAAAATTCTAAGTCTAAGGCCCTTAACTAAATATTCTAAGAAAATAGCAGTATCGTTTCCAGATTTGCCCCTCCGACGAAATTGGTTCAAAAGTGTATTAAAACGTCACCAAATTGAGAAATGTTTAACATGACAAATGTCCCAAAACATTCCTCTAAATATCCATAGAAAAAAAATGGTGCACTGTTAACAAACTTTTCAAGTAAGGGACTGATCTATCCCTGACAATGTTGCTGAGTTCCAGTTATTGGTATTGGCAGCAGTAGAAAAAAATCCCTTTTTTTTTTACACATTTTTAAACACATTTTGTACCAGTAAGTTTGCATACACGAAATAAATGATATGAAGTGCCTCTTGACCAAATTTTATATTTTTTTGGATTTTTGGTGTATTGTTGTGAATTTTACAAGTGCTTAAGCTTTCTTTCAGTTGTTTCTGATTTTCTGGCCATGGTACTATTTTGATCTTTCAATTTCTCCTTCGTTTTGAACACGAACCATATATTAAATCTTGTACATGTAAAATAAGTATGTTGAAAAACATATTTAGAAAATTTGACTATGTTTCGAGTTTATTTGACGCTTGAAATGCGAATCACGAAACCAAATCTAGAGCAGCTCAGTGGTACCAAATCACCCAAACGTGGTCATGATACCACATTCCTATTGCGATTTCTCCTTTGTTTTGAACATAAACTATATATTAAATCTTGCACATGTAAAATAGGTATGTCGAATAACATATTCAAAAAGTTTGACCATTTTTCGAGTTCATTTGGCGCTTGAAATGCGGAGTACGAAACCAACTCCAGAGCAGTTTAGTGGTACTGAACCACCAAATCGGTGATAGTATCGCCCTTGCTCCGGCCGTCTTCGGCCCCATCCGACCCCAACCGTCGGTATCCTCGGATCGTCGATCAGACGACGGATCACCGAAGATCTGCCTCAGAAGCCTTGGATGGATGTCACGTGTCCCTAGCGAAGCAGGGACTTTCATGTTTGCGTGAGATATGCAGAGATCACCGTCGCACTTGATCTATGTCTTAATTAGGCCAAGTCAAGACCCACAACCCAAAACCCAGATACCAAAGCCCAAGCACCAAATCTCAAATCCCAAAACTCGAAACACAAATACCAAAAGCTCAAATCCAAGTCTCAAAATCAAAAACTCAAATCCCAAACTCCAAGTATCAAATACTCAAACTCAAAAACCCAAAAACTCGAACTCAAATCCGAAACCCAAATACCAAAAAAAAAAATTCAAATTCAAATCTCAAACACCAAATACAAAACCTAAACACCAAAAATCAAGTAGCAAAAACTCAAATCCAAGAATCCAAGTGCCAAAACCTCAATCCCAAATACCAAAACTCAAGTTCCCCAAACTCAGACCCCAAACGCAAGTCAGAACCCAATTGATTTGGCCTAAACGGACTGGATCAAGCAAACTCAAGTTTAAAAAACGTGACATAGAAGTCAATCAAATCGTGACATTGAAGTTAACCAAATCATGACATAGAAGTCGACCCCAAATCAGACCGTGACATGGAAGTCAACCAAATCGTGACATAGAAGTCGACCCCAAATCAGACCGTGACATGGAAGTCAACCAAATCGTGACATAGAAGTCAACCGAACCGTGACATGGAAGTCAACTAAATCGTGACATAGAAGTCAATCAAATCCAAACCTGGGTCATAGGCTGGCATAGCGCTTCATGTCTATGGCTTGGAAGATCGAGGAAGCATACCAAGAGGGCCAAATCCTCTCTGCCCCCGATATCCGTTCTCGGACTGTGGATTGGCATAGCGCATCATATTCACAGTTTGGAACCAAATCAAATCGTGACATTGAAGTCAACCAAATCGTGACATAGAAGTCAACCAAATCGTGACATGGAAGTCAAACCCAAAACAAACCGTGATATGGAAGTCAACCCCAAATCAAATCGTGACATAGAAGTCAATTAAATCAAATTGTGACATTGAAGTCAACCCAAATCAAACGTGATATTGAAGTCAACCCAAATCAAATGTGACATTGAAGTCAAACCCAAAACAAACGTGACATTGAAGCCAACCCAAATCAAACGTGACTTTGAAGTCAACCCAAATCAAACGTGACTTTGAAGTCAACCCAAATCAAAAGTGACATTGAAGTCAAATCAAACTCAAATGTGACATTGAAGTCAAACTCAAGTCAAACGTGACATTGAAGTCAAACACAGATCCAACCCAAATAAAATGCGGCAATGTCAATTAGTCATCAAGTTTCATTTACTTATTTGCCCGTATCTGATCAATCTGCTTAGTCTTAATCAAAGGTTCTCAGGGTTCGGAGCCCGAGGTAATTAACAGCGAGGGCTTGCGCTCGCTGGAATCATGGTCCCACGCAATCGTTTGATAAATCTAAATTCTAAATACCGTGTCCTCTTTCATGCCCCTCTCTCCAGGAGGCGGCGCGGAAAAGGGTCGCACAAGCGGGTACCCAGACGGCCCACTGCTCCAGCCAGTATTTTCAGCATCCTGCGGTCCGCTGGACGACTCCTGCGGTCCGCAGGAGGAATCATCCGAGGGCAGAACTGACAAGGCACCACCGCTCGACGCTCCGAGCAAGGTAGACCTAAAACCACTGCCCGACAACCTCAGGTATGACTTCCTGGATTCTGAGAAGACTTCTCCTGTCATCGTTGGCGCTCAATTGAGCTTTGATGAGACTTCCAAACTTTTGGAGAAGTTGCGCATTCACAAGGGTGCCCTCGGGTACTCAATCAAGGACATCAAGGGACTCAACCCGTCCATCTGTGCTCACCGGATCCACCTCGAGGAGGACCACAAGCCTTCCGTGCAACACCAGCGGAGGCTCAACCCAGTCCTGCAAGAGGTAGTGAAAAAAGAGATCCTTAAACTGCTTGATGCTAACATCATTTATCCGATTCCAGACAGCAAGTGGGTGAGCCCGGTGCATGTGGTTCCGAAAAAGGGTGGCTACACTGTCATTGAGAACGACAAGGGCGAGAAGGTCCAGATGCGCCCCACGACCGGGTGGCGGATGTGCATAGACTACCGCAAGCTGAATGCGGCCACGCGCAAGGACCACTTCCCGCTGCCATTCGTGGACCAGATGTTGGAGCGCCTCGCCAAACACTCTCACTTCTGCTACCTTGACGGGTACTCCGGCTTATTTCAGGTACCCATCCTCCCCCAGGACATGGAGAAGACGACATTCACATGTCCCTACGGTACCTTCGCCTACCGGCGGATGCCGTTCGGCTTGTGCAATGCGCCTGCTACATTCCAGCGGGCGATGATGGCCATTTTCTCTCCTTACATTGAGAAAGAGGTCGAGATTTTCATGGATGACTTTTCTGTGGTAGGCACTTCATTTGATGAGTGCTTGGCGAATTTGTGTAAGATCTTGCAGAGGTGCGAGGAGACCAACTTGGTCCTCAACTGGGAGAAGTGCCATTTCATGGTGCAGGAGGGCATCGTGCTTGGTCACCGCGTCACAAGCAGGGGCATCGAGGTTGACAAGGCGAAGATCGAGGTGATCGAGCAGATGTGCACGCCTACTACCGTCAAGGACGTGCGCAGTTTCCTCGGTAACTGTGGTTTCTACCGCAGATTCATCAAGGACTTCGCCCAGATCACCAAGCCGCTGACCAACCTGCTAGTAAAAGACTCTGATTTCAATTTTACTGATGAGTGTGTTCAGTCTTTTAACAAGTTGAAGGAGGCCCTCATCTCAGCACCGATCCTGCAGCCCCCCGACTGGTCTCAGACTTTCGAGATCATGTGCGATGCCAGTGACTATGCCGTGGGGGCGGTTCTCGGACAGCGGAAGGACAAGAAACCCGTGGCCATCTGCTATGCAAGCAAGGTCCTTGACTCCGCGCAGATCAACTATACCACGACAGAGAAAGAGCTGCTAGCCGTGGTGTACGCGTTGGAGAAGTTCCGGGCATGGGAGGGCCCTTTCTCTTGGGAGGAGCCCTTTCTCTTCAAGGGCTGATGTCAACTATACCAAGAAGAAATTCAGGGCTGATGTCAAGTACTACTATTGGGAGGAGCCCTTTCTCTTCAAGGTAGGTATCGACGGTATTTACCGGCGTTGCGTGCCGTATGAGGAGGTACATTCTATACTTTCTCATTGTCATTCTTCTGCTTACGGAGGCCATGCCTCCTCATCTAAGACCGCTGCCAAGATTTTTCAAGCAGGTTTCTATTGGCCAACCATCTTCAAAGACGCACATGCTCTTGTGCAGTCGTGCGATCAGTGCCAGAGGACCGGCAACATCTCGCGGAGGAGTGAGATGCCCCAGCAGCCCATTCAAGAAGTCGAGATCTTTGACGTTTGGGGCATCGATTTTATGGGACCGTTCCCTTCTTCGAAGGGGTATGAGTATATTTTGGTTGCAGTGGACTACGTGTCCAAATGGGTGGAGGCCCTAGCTTGCGCCAAGGCGGATGCTAATTCCGTCAAGCGCCTCTTCAATGATGTGATCTTCCCTCGTTTTGGCATTCCTCGTGTCGTGATCAGTGATGGAGGCAAGCACTTCATCCACCGTCAGTTTGAGTTACTCCTGAGGAGACATGGTGTGCACCACAAAGTATCAACCGCTTACCACCCTCAGACCAACGGGCAAGCAGAGATTTCCAACAGGGAGATCAAGGCCATTCTGGAGAAAACGGTGGCGAGATCGAGGAATGATTGGGCTTTCAAGCTCAATGACGCGCTCTGGGCCTACCGCACGGCCTTCAAGACTCCGATCGGCATGAGCTCATTTAAGTTGATCTATGGCAAGCCATGCCATCTACCAGTCGAACTCGAGCATAAGGCATATTGGGCCACGCGCATCCTCAACCTCGACCTGCAAGCAGCAGGGAGAAGCGCATCCTTGACTTGCATGAGTTAGAGGAGATTCGGCTCCACGCCTACGACAATGCCCGAATTTACAAGGAGCGCACCAGGAGGGTGCATGACAACCGGATCATGCGACGCGACTTCAAGGAGGGCGACCTTGTCCTTCTCTTCAACTCGCGTCTGCGTCTCTTCCCGGGCAAGCTCAAGTCACGGTGGTCTGGCCCTTTCGAGGTCAAGAAGGTCTACCCATTTGGAGCGATGGACATTGCAGGCAAGGACGGCGTCGCTTTCAAGGTGAATGGTCAGCGTCTCAAGGTGTACGTGGCTGACCAGTACAAGGAGGATCGCCTCGCCTTGCATCTGTCCCACCCACCACCAGCAGAGATTTAGATGCTAGTATGGTCAAGCTCGCGACCTAAAACAAGCGCTTCTTGGGAGGCAACCCAAGGTTTTAGGTTTATGTTTTCTTTTCTTTTGTCAGATCTACTTTCTCTTTAGCATAATTTCTTTTAGCATTTTAGTCCATTCTCATGTTGCGTTAGGTGTTCTTAGCATTTTAGCATTTTAGCATCGCACATGATCTCGAAAGTCTGAGACCAGTCGGGGGGCTGCAGGATCGGTGCTGAGATGAGGGCCTCCTTCAACTTGTTAAAAGACTGAACACACTCATCAGTAAAATTGAAATCAGAGTCTTTTACTAGCAGGTTGGTCAGCGGCTTGGTGATCTGGGCGAAGTCCTTGATGAATCTGCGGTAGAAACCACAGTGACCGAGGAAACTACGCACGTCCTTGACGGTAGTAGGCGTGCACATCTGCTCGATCACCTCGATCTTCGCCTTGTCAACCTCGATGCCCCTGCTTGTGACGCGGTGACCAAGCACGATGCCCTCCTGCACCATGAAATGGCACTTCTCCCAGTTGAGGACCAAGTTGGTCTCCTCGCACCTCTGCAAGATCTTACACAAATTCGCCAAGCACTCATCAAATGAAGTGCCTACCACAGAAAAGTCATCCATGAAAATCTCGACCTCTTTCTCAATGTAAGGAGAGAAAATGGCCATCATCGCCCGCTGGAATGTAGCAGGCGCATTGCACAAGCCGAACGGCATCCGCCGGTAGGCGAAGGTACCGTAGGGACATGTGAATGTCGTCTTCTCCATGTCCTGGGGGAGGATGGGTACCTGAAATAAGCCGGAGTACCCGTCAAGGTAGCAGAAGTGAGAGTTTTTGGCGAGGCGCTCCAACATCTGGTCCACGAATGGCAGCGGGAAGTGGTCCTTGCGCGTGGCCGCATTCAGCTTGCGGTAGTCTATGCACATCCGCCACCCGGTCGTGGGGCGCATCTGGACCTTCTCGCCCTTGTCGTTCTCAATGACAATGTAGCCACCCTTTTTCGGAACCACATGCACCGGGCTCACCCACTTGCTGTCTGGAATCGGATAAATGATGTTAGCATCAAGCAGTTTAAGGATCTCTTTTTTCACTACCTCTTGCAGGACTGGGTTGAGCCTCCGCTGGTGTTGCACGGAAGGCTTGTGGTCCTCCTCGAGGTGGATCCGGTGAGCACAGATGGACGGGTTGAGTCCCTTGATGTCCTTGATTGAGTACCCGAGGGCACCCTTGTGAATGCGCAACTTCTCCAAAAGTTTGGAAGTCTCATCAAAGCTCAATTGAGCGCCAACGATGACAGGAGAAGTCTTCTTAGAATCCAGGAACTCATACCTGAGGTTGTCGGGCAGTGGTTTCAGGTCTACCTTGCTCGGAGCGTCGAGCGGTGGTGCCTTGTCAGTTCTGCCCTCGGATGATTCCTCCTGCGGACCGCAGGAGTCGTCCAGCGGACCGCAGGATGCTGAAAATACTGGCTGGAGCAGGGGGCCGTCTGGGTACCCGCTGTCTTCATTGCTGAGTGCGGCTTCGCAAGAGATGTCTTGCGGCTCGCAGAGAATGGTATCTGATACGTCTTCATCGCTAGTCAGATCGATCGTCTGCTCCAGCAGGTCTTCTTGAACTTCCTGAAACAACAGATCAATCACATCCACCCGGTTGCAGTCCTCGTAGAAGTCGGGGTACTTCATGGCTTTGGCCACTTGAAACTGCACCTTCTCGCCCCCGACGTTCATCGTGAGCGTGCCCTCATACGTGTCGAAGACTGTCCGGGCTGTCCGGAGAAACGGTCGGCCTAGGATGATCGGCACATCCTTGTCCTCCTTCATATCCATAACAACGAAGTCTCCGGGCACGAAAAACTTGCCGACTTGAACCGGCACATCCTCAACAATACCCAGCGGCAAGCGGACGGAGGTGTCTGCTAGCTGCAGGGTCATGCGCGTGGGCTTCAACTCACCAACCCCGATCCTCTGGAAGACGGCGTGTGGCATGAGGCTTACGCTGGCTCCTAAGTCACACAGCGCCTTCTTAATGTCCGCCTTGCCGATCTTGCATGGGATGGTGAACTTCCCGGGATCTCCGAGCTTCGGAGGAAGCTCGCGACTCACCACCGCGCTGCATTCAAGATTCAGTTGCACGCTCTTACAGTCCTTTAAGCCCCGCCTGTTGGACAGAATGTCCTTCAAGAATTTTGCGTAAGTCGGCATCTGAGTCAGCGCGTCGGTGAATGGGATAGAGATCGTCAGCTGCTTGAGGACGTCCATGAATTTGGAGAACTGCTCGTCTAACCGGTGGTTGGCGAGCCTTTGCGGGAATGGTACCCGCGGTCGGTAGACCTGTTGCTCTGCTGGCGCCTTCCCCTTGTCGCTGTTCGGCTTGGACTGCCCGACGGGTTCGGAGATTGGCGCAGTCTGTCCGTCTGCCACCGCGTCCTGCGGACCGCGAGCCATGTCGTGCGGAACGCAGAGAGGCGGCTGGGAAGCTGCCTGGTCTGATTGGGCGCCCGGCGTAGTGTCCTGCGGACTGCCAGACCGATCCTGCGGACCGCAGGATGTGGCGCCTGATGTATTGTCTGCTGCCGGCGAGTCTGATTTGGCACTCGCTGGTTTGATCACCGCCGGATCCTCGTCCTCTGGCATGGGAGGGCCAGAATACTGTGTCCCACTCCTCAAAGTGTGGATCGCCTTCACCTCGCCATTCGGGTTCGTCGGCTGGCTCGGCAACTTGGTGCCCGAACTCAATGGCGCGCCTACGTCTCCTCCTGCGATCCTGGCAAACTTCTCGTTGAGGGCTTGCATCTGCTCGAATATCATCTGGTTCATCTTGTTCTGCTCAGTCATGAAGTTGTTCACAACGGCAGGCTTGAGCTCTTGGTGCGGAGGTACATACGGCGGGCGGAAGGCATTCTGCTAGGCAGGTCTGTTCTGGTTCTGAAAATGGGAGTTGCTGAAGAAGTTGCGGTTCCCACCTGCTTGCCCCTGATTCTGGAATCGCTGAGGAGGGTTGTAGTTGTTGGTCCCGTAGTTGGGACGGTCTCTCCAGCTTTGCCTGTCTGCTGGGTTGGCATACCCCTGCGCGAATGGAGCATTGTTGAGAGAGTTGACCTGCTCCTCCTCCTCCTCGGGCTGCCGTAGCGGACAACTCTCATAGACATGAGAGTCCTCACCGCAGAGCATGCAGGGCTGAGCCTGCACAGCCTTCGAGGTTGCCTTCTGCTGGTCCAGCTACTTGTCCATCCGCAGCTGCAGTGCCTCTAGCTTGGCCTGGACGAGGGCGAGCTGATCGACTTCGTAGCGCCCTTTCGTGCCCCTGGTGGACTCGCGGCTCGACCACTGCTGCTGCTTGGCGAGCTTGTCAAAGATGTCCAGGATGTCTTGCGCCTCTAGGTCAACGATGGACCCACCTGCGCATGCGTCAACCATGACGCGGTTCTGCTGGGTCAGTCCATCATAGAAGGCATCTGCTAGCATCATGTTGGAGAAGTTGTGGTGGGGGCAAGACAAGCAGAGGTGGTTAAACCGATCCCATGCATCTCCCAGCGACTCGTCATATCCCTGCTTGAATGTGGCAATCTGAGACCTAACCTTGGCAGTTCTCCTAATTGGGAAGAATTTCTCGAGAAACTGAGATGAAAGTTCGGCCCAGGTACCAATTGAGCCTTTTGGGAGAGAGTTGAACCAGAATTTAGCCTTGTCCCGAAGAGAGAAATGGAACAAAGCAAGGCGAACGTAGTCGGGGTTCGCGTCTGCATTCTTCACGGCCCGGCAACACCCAAGGAAGTTATCCAAGTGATCGTGCGGGTTTTCGTTCTCCAAGCCGTGGAAGCAGTTCTGCTGGATTAGGCTCACGGCTCCAGTTCCGAGACTCGGAGGACCTCCTGGCACATCTGGAAGTATGATGGGCCCTTGTGCGTCAGCAACCCGTGGGCTGTGGAATTCCTTGAAGGTCCGCGGCTCGAGGGCTTCTCTTGCGACTTGCTGCCTCAGTTGTCGGACTTCCTCTTGCAGCAGTTGCCGAGCTTCTTCGGCTAGCCGCCGTTGTTCGTCGAGCTCCTCGGCCCGAATCCGGAGCTGCTCGCGCTCCGCGTCGTCTGCCATGTCAGACGACGAGTCTGAATCAGCGAGGACGGTGCTAATCCCCGCGCGCGGAGATCTGAATATCGGACTCCGGGGTCCGCTCCTCAAAAAGTAGTCGCCAATAGGAGGAGGGAATCCGTCCAGCGTCGTTCTCCTGAAACAGAAGAAGAGAAGTTAGAACTTAGAACTAAAGAAAAGCAAAATCTAGGGTTAATATCGCCGTCCCCGGCAACGGCGCCAAAAAGCTTGAACGCGCGAACGGGTATAGGCTTTTAAACCTAAAGTATGCACTCGATCGCAAGCGTACGATCTCGTGTAGTACTTGAGGGTCGAATCCTCAGGGACGGGATTAACACCAGACTTTACTTAAACCTACTTCTAAATTCTAAGAGAGTTTGGATTAAAGGGTCAATTGTTGGGGTTTTAACAAGGCTGGTTACAAACACAAGGAAACAGTGCTAAAACAAGTAAATAACTGAAAGACAATTAATTAAAAGGCGTTCTCAGGGTTGGCAGAATCAGATTGGTCTCGGATTGACTGCCTGCGTTCCGCAAGATATCTCTTGCGGACCGCAGGATGTGGTTATTTAGCAGTTATAGAACTGTCTGCGGATCACAAGTTTCCTTGTAACCCTCAGGCGATCCACAACTACTGTCTTACACTCTTGGTAACTAACTGCGAACCGCAAGATGACTCTTGCGGACCGCAGGTAGAAGAACCGAGAGCAGTTTTGGTTCTGGTTGTGTTTCGACCGATGTCGTCGATTCCTATCAATTCAGTTCTGGTACAATTACAACAATTCTCACTGTTGGTCCTAATAACAGTTCAAAACTGAATCAAAATCCGTAGAATACGATATAAACTACGATCATGTCACTATGGTTCTATGGTCCGGTTTAAGGTTAATCAAACCGCAGTTTCGCCTAACGGGTACTTTCGGATACAATATCAACCAAGGCTGTGCAAGCAATCAAATCTGGTCAAAAGATACTACATTAACCAACTAGGTCTGGCCACAACCTACAGGTTTATCAATCGAATCAAACAGAATGCAAACACGTTAAAAAGCAAATCTCAAGTGATCATGAAAACGACATAAATCCAAACATACAGTCAATCTGTCGACACAATCATCATCATTCAAACCCTAAGAACATATAGATCTACTCACTCATCGCACAAACAGAAAAGCAAAACAAAGAAGAAGAATTCATTGTGTAAAGAAACCGAAGAGGAATGTCGGGGTTGACACGATCGTCGCGTGAGAAGGCACTCTCTCGAATCTCCTTCGACGGGCGATGAATCGACCAAAACCTCTTCCTTCTCTGCCTCTGGACACTCTGAACCGAAGGGGTGTGAGAATGAAAATGAGTCAAAACGTGGATGAAACCGTCCAGGGCGCTGGTCCCTTTAAATAGCAGCCTGGCATAACTCCCTGCGGTCCGCAGGAAGAAGGGAAATGGCGGTTTTTGCTGCTCTGGAAGTTTCTGGCGCCCTTTGGATGGTTGAACATGCTCTAACCGACGTCTGCTGGCCGCAGGAAGTGACTTGCGGTCAGTAGGAAGCCGAATCCAGTCCTGCCTTGCCATCTAAAGCTCCAAATCGCGTCTAATTGGCTCCAACAGCCTGATAAACCTGAAATATGGACACAAGTAGACAAGTAACTGGAATCGAGACATATTCTTAACTAAATGCGTGCAAACTCGGGATTTTCAGGCCTAAATACTAATGCAAGTCTGGTAAAATATATATATGAATGCATGACATCAAATCCCCCCAAGCTTAGAGCCTTGCTTGTCCTCAAGCAAAACCTAGAACCTAAGAAGCAGACCATACCTAGACCTAAACCTAAATTCCCAAGTCGATCTAAATGCAAGGAAAAACTTTGAGAGAATGTGAAACCAAGAGTGCATGGGCAAGTTTGAATTTTTGAATAGTAAATAATTATGCATGATAATTCCACAAAACATGGGCTAAGGCACAGAAAATCAAGACGAGCGACTCTTGTTCCATGAAACGCAACCTAAATTGCAAGTATGACCATTGTACTTTTTCGGACCCTAGATCTTTCAATTGAACTACAAAGTTGGTATCCCGATTGTGTTAACCCCACAATGAACAACCTTCTCAACCTTTCTATTTCCATTAACCTTGAATTGCCTTATCAAAAGAAAATTTAATTTATTATTTATTCTATTTTTTTTCTTTTACTGTTTTTCTGTTTTTCTTTTTCTTTTTTTTTCTTTTTTTTTTTTATCAGACACCCAAAGCCCAAGTCAGTCGGATGACAAAATAAAAGGGGTACACTCGTCCTACCTGACTGCGACCTCGAAGTGTCATTTTTATTTTTAAGACAATCTAGGCTAAAACTTTCACTTCATCAGACCATGTTCACGTGGATACCACAAACCGGAAAATTACCCTTCGTCCTCAATCCGATTTTCGGTTTGCTACTTTTTCCAATTTGATCATACTTTATTCATGGGACTAATCACTGCAGAACAAGATTCTCCGACCTTAACACAAATCTCATAAAGTTATCATGCGCAATTTTTCACAATGCAAACTTCAAAAATTCCCATATGCCCTTGAGTTTAACAATTTCACAAAATTTTTCAAAAATGCAGACATGAAAATGACAAAGAAAACCTAAAACTCAGACGTACTGTCCTCCCTCCCCAAGCCAATCTATGCACTGTCCTCAGTGCATTGACCCATATATGTAAAAATGAATGACAGAGATAAAAAATACAACCTGAGGGACTCATGGTGCGTCGGTGTCGTCTGGAGCGCCAACGGGGTGTCCGCCGGACTGAGCAGCTCGAATGGCAGAAAGCAGCTCATATATCTCAGAAATGCGGCCACGGTCTCGAGTCTGCCCGATCTTCAGCTGGCGGACGATCGCCTGTGTGTCGGCCTGCATGGCGTGAATCTCCTGGACCTGGCTGCAAAGCTGCTTCCACTGGTGCTCTTGAATTTGAAACGGTACCTGCTGAGTAGGCGTGGCATCTCCTGCTGAAGCAGCTCCTGCACCTGCTGTAGCAGCCCTCCTTCTTGCTGAAGCAGCCCCTGCACCTGCTGGCAACTCTGTGTCGACGTCCTTCAAGCGAACGTCATCTGCCTGCTGTGCGGGTTGCTGCTGGGGCGGGGCTGCTAGCGGCTCCTCCAAACGCCATGTAGAACCTCGTTTGAAGTCGATCGACGGATACTGGAGCGGGAGCCTGAAGTCGCCGAGCTCTGTCTTCCATCTGTAACTTGTAGGCCGGCCACGCTGGGCTGCTTGAGTGGAAAGCCATGACCAAGACGTGAAGGCATCCTTGTCGAGGAGCTTGCCCAGATGACATGGTTTAAGTCGAGGAGCAAATTTAGAACGAGGAGTTGCTATTTTTGGGCATCAGGGAGTTGCTATTTTTGGGCAGAACAAGGAGCAAATTTAGAACTACCGATTTAGGGGTTTAAGTCGGTTTTGAAGCCGACTCCAACCGCCTAAAACTCTATAAAACAGACCAGAGCTCCTTCTCTTCTATCTTCTTCTTCTCCCATTAAGCAACCAACTCACCCAATCTTCCCCTCCTCTCCTCACGCTGCCGTAACCACCATCGCTGCACCCCGCTTCTCCTCTTGGAAGCACAGCCACCTTGGCCACGGACCAGCAGCAGCACGTGCAACAGCGCCGCTGCCCCGTCGCGTTGGTGTTTTCCTCCACGCATCTCGCGCCATAGCCGCTTCGTGTCATCGCGCTCCAATCCGATTTCTTCTCCACATTTTGAGGTTTAATTTCACAACTTTACTTTCAATTCCAAATTTCAATTTGGTTGATTTGTGAAACAAGAACCCGACTTCGGATCAGCGAAAATCATAACTGCCCCCTACGCTGTCAGCCACTAGACACCTGCCAAGCCGAAACCAACATACTGCGATCCGCAGGAACCTACCTGCGATCCGCAGGCTCTATCCAGACAGCAGGATTCTGGTGCAGCAGCGCCGTGCCACGACTCAGACCATGAAGCAACCAGCGAGCAAGGAGCAGTTAGAGGAGAAGAGGAAGCGGATTCAGGCCGCTCTAGGGGTCAATCATCCTCGTAACATTGCTCCTAGTCCGGCACCAGACTTGACTCCTGAGGACAAGCGAATCAGAAACAATCGCCTAACCCTTCAAAACAAGACCGTAAACTCCACGCCGCGCATCGATTTTGGGTTTCTTGAGAAGATAGGCATCCTTGGCGAGTTTACTCGCCTCACTGAGCGGGTGGGATTCACTCACGCGTTTTGGGAGATACCCTCGAAGCATCCTGCATACATCGAGCCGACGCTCGAATTCCTTGCATCATTGGCCCTTCAGGATCTCTCAGACGGGACTCAAGGGATATCTTTTCGCTTAAAAGGTCACACTTACAGGAAGAGTCTCGTTACACTTGCGGAGTGGTTCCACTTCGACCCTCACCAGACAGACTATCTCGGTTACGTACCGGAGGATAGGGTCGACTCAGATGCTTCTCAGGCTGATCTCCGCGCTTCATTTTGGTTCCGTATCACCGGACAGCGTCTTCCGCGGACCGGCCCTCAGGAGCCACGGGTTACTTCGATCATCCATCCCGTCCTCCGTTTCATTGGCCGTGTCCTAGCACTCTCGATCTTTTCACGTGGGGAATCGTCACTTAGGCCCAGACATGACGAGTTCCAGCTCACGGCAACCATGCTCCGCCGAGATGACCAGTTGCAGCGGCCCCATCTGATGCTGCTTATGGTTAGATACTGGCTCTCGATCCTCACCACGGGCAAGCCTACTAGTATCATCAACATAGGCTCCTATGTCACATTCATCGCTTCCAAGTTGGAGGTGGATCTACGTGGTGAGCCCGGAGGTGTTCTCAGTGGTACGGCATGTCATCCGGGCAAGCTCCTCGACAAGGATGCCTTCACGTCTTGGTCATGGCTTTCCACTCAAGCAGCCCAGCGTGGCAGGCCTACAAGTTACAAATGGAAGACAGAGCTCGGTGACTTCAGGCTCCCGCTCCAGTATCCGCCGATCGATTTCACACGAGGTTCTACATGGCGTTTGGAGGAGCCGCTAGCAGCCCCGCCCCAGCAGCAACCCGCACAGCAGGCAGATGACGTTCGCTTGAAGGACGTCGACACAGAGTTGCCAGCAGGTGCAAGAGCTGCTACAGCAAGAAGGAGGGCTGCTACAGCAGGTACAGGAGCTGCTTCAGCAGGAGATGCCACGCCTACTCAGCAGGTACCGTTTCAAATTCAAGAGCACCAGTGGAAGCAGCTTTGCAGCCAAGTCCAGGAGATTCACGCCATGCAGGTCGACACACAAGCGATCGTCCGCCAACTGAAGATCGGGCAGACTCGAGACCGTGGCCGCATTTCTGAGATATATGAGCTGCTTTCTGCCATTCGAGCTGCTCAGTCCGGCGGACACCCCGTTGGCGCTCCAGACGACACCGACGCACCATGAGTCCCTCAGGTTGTATTTTTTATCTCTCTCATTCATTTTTACATATATGGGTCAATGCACTGAGGACAGTGCATAGATTGGCTTGGGGAGGGAGGACAGTACGTCTGAGTTTTAGGTTTTCTTTGTCATTTTCATGTCTGCATTTTTGAAAAATTTTGTGAAATTGTTAAACTCAAGGGCATATGGGAATTTTTGAAGTTTGCATTATGAAAAATTGCGCATGATAACTTTATGAGATTTGTGTTAAGGTCGGAGAATCTTGTTCTGCAGTGATTAGTCCCATGAATAAAGTATGATTAAATTGGAAAAAGTAGCAAACCGAAAATCTGATTGAGGACGAAGGGTAATTTTCCGGTTTGTGGTATCCACGTGAACATGGTCTGATGAAGTGAAAGTTTTAGCCTAGATTGTCTTAAAAATAAAAATGACACTTCGAGGTCGCAGTCAGGTAGGACGAGTGTACCCCTTTTATTTTGTTATCCGACTGACTTGGGCTTTGGGTGTCTGATAAAAAAAAATAAAAATAAAAAAAAAGAAAAAGAAAAACAGAAAAACAGTAAAAGAAAAAAAAATAGAATAAATAATAAATTAAATTTTCTTTTGATAAAGCAATTCAAGGTTAATGGAAATAGAAAGGTTGAGAAGGTTGTTCACTGTGGGGTTAACACAATCGGGATACCAACTTTGTAGTTCAATTGAAAGATCTAGGGTCCGAAAAAGTACAATGGTCATACTTGCAATTTAGGTTGCATTTCATGGAACAAGAGTCGCTCGTCTTGATTTTCTGTGCCTTAGCCCATGTTTTGTGGAATTATCATGCATAATTATTTACTATTCAAAAATTCAAACTTGCCCATGCACTCTTGGTTTCACATTCTCTCAAAGTTTTTCCTTGCATTTAGATCGACTTGGGAATTTAGGTTTAGGTCTAGGTATGGTCTGCTTCTTAGGTTCTAGGTTTTGCTTGAGGACAAGCAAGGCTCTAAGCTTGGGGGGATTTGATGTCATGCATTCATATATATATTTTACTAGACTTGCATTAGTATTTAGGCCTGAAAATCCCGAGTTTGCATGCATTTAGTTAAGAATATGTCTCGATTCCAGTTACTTGTCTACTTGTGTCCATATTTCAGGTTTATCAGGCTGTTGGAGCCAATTAGACGCGATTTGGAGCTTTAGATGGCAAGGCAGGACTGGATTCGGCTTCCTGCTGACCGCAAGTCACTTCCTGAGGCAGAGAAGGAAGAGAAGGAAGAGGCAGGACTGGATTCGGCTTCTCACACCCCTTCGGTTCAGAGTGTCCAGAGGCAGAGAAGGAAGAGGTTTTGGCCGATTCATCGCCCGTCGAAGGAGATTCGAGAGAGCGCCTTCTCACGCGACGATCGTGTCAACCCCGACATTCCTCTTCGGTTTCTTTACACAATGAATTCTTCTTCTTTGTTTTGCTTTTCTGTTTGTGCGATGAGTGAGTAGATCTATATGTTCTTAGGGTTTGAATGATGATGATTGTGTCGACAGATTGACTGTATGTTTGGATTTATGTCGTTTTCATGATCACTTGAGATTTGCTTTTTAACGTGTTTGCATTCTGTTTGATTCGATTGATAAACCTGTAGGTTGTGACCAGACCTAGTTGGTTAATGTAGTATCTTTTGACCAGATTTGATTGCTTGCACATCCTTGGTTGATATTGTATCCGAAAGTACCCGTTAGGCGAAACTGCGATTTGACTAACCTTAAACCGGACCATAGAACCATAGTGACATGATCGTAGTTTATATCGTATTCTACGGATTTTGATTAAGTTTAGAACTGTTATTAGGACCAACAATGAGAATTGTTGTAATTGTACCAGAACTGAATTGATAAGGAATCGACGACATCGGTCGAAACACAACCAGAACCAAAATTGCTCTCGGTTCTTCTTCTTGCGGTCCGCAGTTAGTTACCAGGAGTGTAAGACAGTAGTTGTGGATCGCTTGATGGTTACAGGGACACTTGTGATCCGCAGACAGTCCTATAACTACTAAATAACCACCTCCTGCGGTCTGCAAGAAATATCTTGCGGAACGCAGGCAGTCAATCCGAGACCAATCTGATTCGGCCAACCCTGAGAACACCTTTAATTAATTGTCTTTTCAGTTATTTACTTGTTTTAGTCCTGTTTTACTTGTTTGTCAACCAACCCTGTTAAAACCCCCCAACAATTCCCTTTTTAATCCAAATTCTCTTAGGGTTTAGAGGTAAAGTAAAATCTGGTGTTAACTCCGTCCCTGAGGATTCGACCCTCAAATACTCAATGAGATCGTACGCTTGCGATCGAGTCGTTTATAGAGGTTTAAAAGCCTATACCCGTTCGCGCAGTCAAGTACAAAGGATTTGATACTCCAAAAAATATGAACGCGCCGGCACGAGGCCGACGCAAGGATATGAACTCGCGGGCACGAGGCCGACGCATGGATATGGACTCGCCGGCACGAGGCCGACGCATGGAGGAGCTAGGAAAAGGAGGAGAACTAATCGATTGGACATGCTTGATGAATCGATGATCGTATACCTTGCAACTTATTCTCGCTTTCTTCCTCTGTTTGTGTATATGTGTACATGTCTGTGTGTATGGTGTGTGTCGCACTGTCGCGTATGTATGTATGCGTGTATAGTCGTCTGTCTGAGTTCTCTCTGTATCGCTCTATCTCTCTGTAGCTGGTATGACTAGTGTGTCCGTATATATCTCTGTATATTATGTATGAGGGATCCATTGACAATGCTTACAATGACAATTTTGACAATGGAGATTTTAAAATTTTTTTAATAATTCATAAAAAATCTTAAAAATGAAAAAACTTCTATGGATGCATTCTTTAACTTATATATTAATAGTGTTTTAAATTTCAATCAATTTGAATATCGTTTGATGGCTTATCAAAATTTTATACATTTTTTAACGGTTGAAATTTAACGAGCTTTAAAGAGCTATCAAACATCACTTAAGTTGAATATAATTCGAAACATAATCAATCTATAAGTAAAAAATATCTCTATAAACTTTTTTCTATTTTTTAGAATTTTTAACTATTTTTACAAATTTTTTAAAATTTTCATTGTCAAGATTGTCAAGACAAGTATTGTCAATAGATCCCTCCTCATTATGTATATCCTCTGGCCTTCGTAAAAATACGAGTATATATATAGACCTCTGATTTGCCTTGGCTGCCAAGGTCAGAGTGGAGATCGTGGGATTCAGTTATGTGCCATCATCAGATATCATGGTGAACGTGATGCATTATTAATTGGTTATCTCAGATTAACGCTTCTATATCAATAATATATGGGAATATAAACTCTGATACGTGTCAATCATATTTATCCAATCATATATTAAAGGGAAAATTGTCAAAATACCACTCTAAAACTCGAGACTTGTCAAACTGCCACTCTAAAATTTTTGTTTGCAAAATTGCCATTACAAAATTGATATACTCTCTAAAAAAGGGAAAATTGTCAAAATGCCACTCTAAAACTCGAGACTTGTCAAACTGCCACTCTAAAATTTTTGTTTGCAAAATTGCCATTACAAAATTGATATACTCTCTAAATTCCCATTATACAATATTCTTTATTCAAAATAAAATATTTTTCTGGTATAGACCAAAATACCCTCGACAATTACTGAATGTGATAGTCCCAACAAGATCAAAGCCCTGAATTTTTCTAAATATATTTGATCCAAACTCCCTGCTCGATCTGTATTTGATCCCCTCTACACTTAAAATCGATTAAGGGTGAATGTTTAATCAAGCCTTCACTGGGTGCATTATTAATCATCTCCCTGACTCCTTTTCATGGTGAGTGCTCATAAAGAATCCCATATTCAGATTTCAGAGCGAGTAAAATTTGAAAATTCTCGCGGATTGAAAGGAATCCCAGTTGCCATTTTAATTAATACTTATAGGATTAGAAAAATAGACTTCAGATAGAGGGAGATAGCGCAGGTGCAGGTAGTGTCCAACGATGGAGCTACTGTGAGGTACCGATGAACGGAGTTGGAGGGTGCGCAGGGAGGAGTTGGTGGTGGTTAGTTCATGACAACTTTGCTGTAAGTGCAAGATTTTACTTTTTGGGAGGACAAAGATGGTGCCTCAGTTTTGATCCATTGAAATTTGAAGAGGAGAAACAGATTTGGGGCGAGAGTATAAGGGTAAATTGGAAATACGAAAATACAGTTAAAAAAATACTAAAATCTGTTATTACTTTTAATAGATATGTATAAAAAACATGAACTAGTGGCAATTAGACAAGTACAACGGTTTTGTAGTGGCAATCTTGCAAACAAGAATTTTGGAGTGACAATTTGACAAGTCTTAAGTTTTGGGGCTTTGATAATAATCATGACCCATTAATTAGCCATATGGTATTAATTTGGACTTTGAATTTAATTGTATCGGATATAATTAATATAGGTTCGATGCCATATTTAGCAAGCCCATATATATATATGGCCATCCATCATTAGAATTAAATTAGGCCGGGATTCATATGTCATGTTATACTAATTTGGCAATCATTTATGCAAAAACCATATTAGTTAATTAATATCCAAGTTATTTTATTTCAACCCGTCAATTTACCAATTCATATGTCTATCATATATATGACCCTATTTCTTTATTTATTATTAAAAGAAATATAATATTTTTGGTGTCAACAAAACCGTCCCGGGCAACCTGCCGAACTGTCCCGGGCCGCCTGCCTGAACCAAACAAGGAAACCCGCCCAAACCTTCCCAGGCATTCCGCATGCATTGTCCCAGGCTACCCACCCGAACTGTCCCGGGGACCCGCCCGAACCATCCCGGGTGTGGGGATCTTTTTATTGAAAAGTTTGATTCAAAACGTTTTGGGGTGATCCTTCCATATACATCCTCTTTGAAGGATTTTTATTTGATATAGGATTCGTATTCTTCGGACAGGCGCAAACCCCTACCGTTAATTACCCTGAATTATTTTCAGGAACCTCCGATTAAGAGACTTGTTGAATTTGCAGCATATTTATTTGAAATACTCGATCAAGCTTCTATATCATGTGATCAATATTTCTTTAAAATAGTATTGGTTTGACTGAGGTGTATATGCCAGTCAGAACCATTTATTTGAGATTTGGATATGATCTGATAATGACCAGGCGTATGTGCCCGATTATAATCATCTATATATCATGATATAGATTTGAGGGAACCAGTCGAGCTTCATATTTAAACCTGACCAATTTAGAGTATATCAAATGAGAGATTAGTTAATATGACTAATTAACATAGATATGAGATTAGTTTAACATGACCGTATTATATATAAGATTTTCATTTGGATATAAGATTAGTTTCAAATGACTAATCATATTGGATATGAGATTAGTTTCACGTGACTAATCAAATTTGATATGAGATTAATTAGTTTCACATGACTAATCAAATTTTATATGAGATCAGTTTAACATGACTAATCGAGCTGGATATGAGATTAGTTTTACATGACTAATCAAATTTGATATGAGATTAGTTTCACGTGACTAATCAAATTTGGATATGAGATTTCAATTTTGATATGAGATTAGTTTCAAATGACTAATCAATTTGAATATAGAATATGAGATTAGTTTCAGATGACTAATCAAAATTTAGACATGACATTAACCTTAGATATTTTATGATTATCAAAGTTTCAGTTTGAATTTTGGAGTTCCATAAATGAAATATATGTGGCCTCTGTTATATTCGGGGCTTCTAATTTAGTTGGACAATCATGGTGGGGTACAGTTTAATTCAAAATTTCATGTCCCAAAGTTAATTCTATTATCTTATTAACTTGGTCCATTCGTATATATCAAACTGAAAACAAGATATATGAAAACTGTGACACAGAGTCATGAGTTCGAACATCGAATTTATGTAGTATATCGCTCCTCTATTCTGTATCCATTTTTATAGAGCATATCAATTAGACTTGTTTCGCATTATAGTATACCAGTTTTTCCTTTTCTCCCGAGCCAATCAGTGGAGGATTCAGAGAACTCATCTATTCTTTGACCACCTTCACATTATTTCATGACTTCATATCTTAACAGTGAATGAGAGGGCAACGTTTATGAATGTAACTACTTGCTTCTTGCCTTCTTGGGTGAAAATATCAAATTATGACGGTATCTTAAATTTTCAGAAATATATATCTTGTTTCTTTCAAATCAAAATGATTTTAACAAGCATATGAACGAGACTGTGCGCTAAGCCGATGCAAGATTATCAACGCGTCGGCGAGGCTGACGCAAGGATATGAACGCGCGGCGAGGCCGATGCAAGGTTATGAACACGCGGCGAGGCCGGCGCAAGGATATGAACGCGACGGCACGAAACCGATCCCAAGGTGTGATAAGAGCAGATGGGCCGAGCCTCTGTCATCTCTCGACGCGACGATATAAAATCAATCACAAGATTATGTCATAAGAGATGATGGGCCGAGCCTCTGTCATCTCTCGACGCGACGATAACATCAATCACAAGAAAAATAAAAAAAAGAGAAGAGAAGAAGAAGAAGAGATCAGATTATGATCAAACAACCTTGTATTTGGCTCTGTTTCTTTTTCTCTCCTTAACCGCACACAGCACACTCAAGCAATTCGATCTGTCTATCTATATATTTCTCTCTGTTTATGTGTGTATTATCCCTAGAGGTGGCAAAACCCGACCCGACCCGACAAACCCGCCCGAACCCGATCTGATCTGACCCGAACCCGATCCAATTTTTCAGATAGTCAAACTTACCTGAACCCGACCCGACCCGACCCGGCTTGACCCGATACCCGACTTAAACGACAGTTAGGCAATCCGAAACCCGACCCGAGACCCGACTTGAACGGCAGTTAGGCAACCCGAAACCCAACCCAACCCGACCCGAGACCCGATATTATTCCAAACCCGATCCGGACCCGACCTAAACCCGAATTACCCGAGCCCTAGACAACTCAAAATTGGATGACCCAAAACCCGACCCAACCTGAAACAGTAGATGAATGGTTGGATTTGTGTGAGGATATGCACACACACATCTCACTATCCAACCCCCTAAAAATCTACGATTCGTAGGCTGTGCTGTATCGTCATATGCAGTAGGGGATAAGCACTTGTTTTTTCACTGCAAGTGTAAACATTGCGTGCAATATGCATTATTTTATTATATATGAATTATTGAATCTACAAATAAAGCAGTTCTTGATATTTTTTTTTTTTTTTTGCAGAAAGCTTAAATTCTCAACTTTGGAGGGAAAAAATTGCATCCAAATTCATGAAATTTTTCATACCATGTCTTGAACAAATTGAATTGCAAACTTGTCCAAACGATTTTGAATTGTAAAATTTGTATACTCTAGGTCTTGGACAAACAACAGCAGTTAGAACCAGAGATGACTCGAGAGGTCAAGACTAGATCAGATGACCCGAAAGCTGACCCGAATCGAAACCCGACTTGACCCGACCCGACTTAACCCTTGACCCGACAAAAGGTGACACCTGTCGACTCGAGACCCGACCGGCCGGACCCGAACCGACCCGTAACCCGATCAAAAGATGGTCTTGCTAACCCGAAAACCCGACCCGCCCTGACCCGACCAGACCCGTGACCTGATAAATGGCGGCTACTGCTCACCCGAAACCCGATCCGTGCTGACCCGACCTGTAACCCGAATTTTGTCTGGTCAAACCAACCCGAATCCGACCCGGGCCCGACCCGATTGCCACCTCTAAAATTTATCCCCCTCCTCTCTTTTTGGTGCAAGCCTTATATAGGCGATGCATGCCTTGCCTGTTAAGGTGAACATGGCATCGTGTGGGATTTGGTTATCAGCCAATATCAAGATCATGCTTAACGTGGTCAGTTTCTCAAGTATCAGGTCGAAAAAGCTATTTTTAATTTCTTTTTACTTCATACCCGTATATAAAATTTATCCCCCTCCTCTCTTTTTGGTGCAAGCCTTATATAGGCGATGCATGCCTTGCCTGTTAAGGTGAACATGGCATCGTGTGGGATTTGGTTATCAGCCAATATCAAGATCATGCTTAACGTGGTCAGTTTCTCAAGTATCAGGTCGAAAAAGCTATTTTTAATTTCCTTTTTACTTCATACCCGTATATATTTAAGGGTTAAGCTAATAGTACCTCGCATACGGTACCCCGCCCCCGTACCCCCAACTGCTTTTACTATATTTAGCAGAGAACGTGAATCAGTTAGAATTTAAACGGTAAATGCAATATTCCAATCGACATTCTTACCTTCCGTGTTTATTTATTATTTTTTTTCAGTTTATACGCTCTTAATCATATCTTTACATTTACGCTGCATACTTTGTGTTCATATTTTTGTGTTTATATTTTTTGTACTTAGACACAACTATAATTTAATTGATGTATGTGTTTATAGAGTTAATTGCAGGTGTTTATATTTCTATTCCATATATTTATATTTTGTGTTTAGACGTTTATATATGTTTACATTTCCATTTTATGTGTTTATATTTTACATTTGAACGATTATAATTTTACTTATTTGTGTTTATATTTCTACTTTAGGTGTTTATATTTCCGTTTCATGTATTTATATTTTATGTTTGGGCGATTATAATTTGACTTATTTATGTGTTTATATTTCCGTTTCATGTGTTTATATTTTATGTTTAGAAGATTATAAGTTGACTTATTTATGTGTTTATAATTCTACTTTAGGTGTTTATATTTCTATTTCAAGTGTTTATATTTTATGTTTGGATGAATATAATTTGACTTATTTATGTGTTTATAATTCTACTTCAGGTGTTTATATTTCTACTTCAGATGTTTATCTTTTATGTTTGGACGATTATAATTTGACTTATTTATGTGTTTATAATTCTACTTCAGGTGTTTATATTTCCGTTTCATGTGTTTATATTTTACGTTTGGACGATTATAATTTGACTTATTTATGTATTTATATTTCTATTTCAGGTGTTTATATTTCTGTTTCATGTGTTTATATTTTATGTTTGGACGATTATAATTTGACTTATTTATGTGTTTATATTTTTACTTCAGGTGCTTATATTTATGTTTCATGTGTTTATATTTTATGTTTGGACGACTATAATTTGACTTATTTATGTGTTTTTTGAGGCGTTGAGTGTTAGAAATATTGATCGTAATTAAAAACTGAAATTTGATCAAACAAAATAAAATTAGTACAATTAAATTACTGGAGGAGGGATTCATATAAATCAAAACTTTTTGACACCAAAATTACACCAAATCTAATAAGTGCATAAAAAATGTTAAATATAAAGAATTTTTTATAAACATATTCTTTTACTTGAAGATTAATTGTGCTTAAATTTCATTCAATTAAAGTAGCTATTTGATATTTCATTAAGAATCATTGAGTTTAGACAGTTCTAATTAATATATAAACTTGATGGTTCTATTTTAATTTTAATTAATTATTTAATTTTATTTTGAGTTCTTTTAACAATGAGTGGATCCATCACGTCTCAGTTTGATCTCCTTGAATTGAAGTAGATGAAATTATGAGGTTTTTGATAGGTGGTAGCTTTTGAAGATTTCTGTATATCAGACAGAATGCGAAGCCTCCAGCCCAAATTATCACGATCGAGACACTCACTTCACAAGCGGTCAAACCTGGGGTACGATATCGGGGTACGGGGATTGGGGTATTCTAAGATTTTCTCTATATTTAATTACCAAATTTATTTTGGGCTTTGACCCATTAACAAAATTGGATTTTAATTATTCTTTGATAATAATCATGGGCTTGAAATATATATAGGGCCGTATTTAATTAGAAATGATTTGGATCATAGGGCTTCCTATATTTTTTCGACTTCATATGCCATTGAAATTTATGATATGATTTTACAACTTGGCAATCATATATGAGGAGAGATCAAATGATACAATAATATTTTAACACAAATGTTACACTAAATCATATAAATTCATAAAAAATCTTAAAAATAGAAAATCTCTTACAAACATGTTCATTTACTTATAAATCTGTACTAGCATGAATCTCGAGATGATCTAATGGTTCATATTCTGCGCTACACAATGCAGCGCTACAGAGGATGAGCACTCTACGTGATCAATGATCAGTGATCAACGATCAGCAGACAAGACAGCAGCATATCCTTACTAATAATAAAAGCATATTAGAAAAAATGACATGAAAAGAGCTATCCTAACATCTGAGCCGTTGATCATTTTCTTCGATAAATCAGAACCGTTGATGTATGTTAATGCTCGTTAACGTTCTCAGCCCATTAAAATTAAGGCCCATTACATATTATCTCAAAAGTTTATTATAAAAAATAATAATTTCAGTCCTTACTAAGTAAGGAGTGGGATTTTAACTAGTATATATATATATGATTTGTATTGGATATCTCCAATTTGAATCGGAATGGAGATACGAAGAAATAGTGTCAGTTTCTGGAATGTTCGTCCTAGATATAACGTCTCAAGTTGTGAAACAAGTGGATGTTTCCATTTGGTCGAGTTGAGAGTTGAGAGGTGAGAGGTATCCAGCAGTCCAGCGTTGTCCATATTCTTCCAATCCTCCCCACCCCCAACATAATATAATAATAATAATAATATATTATAGAATAGAGAGAGATAACATGCAAGCAAAAGACGGCCACGACAGCAAATTAAAGATGGAAATAAAATCTTGTGGAATGGAACTGTGGCCACTCAAGCAGAACAAGTGGGTGTGGCAAGATCTGCGTCGTCGGATAGGTCCACGTAACAGGATGATATCTCACCAAGGTTTAAGATAGCCTGGCTGGCCTAGTGGCCTGGCCTTTGAGAGCTACAAAAGCAAGCAAGAAAGCAACCCTAAGATCGACATAGACGTCGACGTGGTTTGTTTGTTCGCTGGCTAGCTAGCTGTGGTCTAACTATTAATATCGGAAACTGTAAGTGTATGTACTGTAGTCTGTAGTAGCCGCTAGCCAGGCCCAGGTTGTTTCATTTGGGGGACGCCGGGTAGCCTAGGCTAGGCATTGAATGAAAGAAGAGTCTCAGTGAGAAGAAAGATATTTGTGAATGCGGGCCCAATAGGACGTGGCCCCACAGCTAGCAAGCACTTTTTCTCCCATCGTCGACGAAGCAAACACGCGCGGTGCATCATCATAAGACAACACCAAAAAGACAGCCAGAGCCCACAGAAAAGCAGAGTCACTCAATATGGATTGCACATTGAATGTGGAAATTCCAGATGCAAGGCGGTGAAAGTGTTGCTCCTGCCTTGGGCCTTGGCTGCCTGCAAACATTGCAGAGAGGCGAGAGGGATTGTTGTCATTGTAATTGTAATTGTAATTGTAATTGTAATCTATATCTAATCTAATCTACTAGACTGACTCTAGAGTAGAGAGAGACAGAAGAGGGTCTTTTGCCTCGCCCATCGATCGAATCTATCCATCTCTCTCCGCCTGCGCCTCCGCCTCCGCCTGCGCCTGCTTCCCTGACGCATCCACTTCTTCTCCTTCGCCCCTTCCTTCAGGATTGATTGATTGATTGATTGATCGATCGATCGGTCGATCGATGAGCTAGGGTTTCGTGCCCTTCCTTCCTTGCGTCAGGTCAGGTCAGATAATTAGGGACCGGAGATGAGAGCCGGGAAAGAGGAGGAGAGTAAGGCCATGGGGGGCGGCCCCATGTTTCCCAGGCTACATGTCAATGATACCGCAAGTAAAGGGGGTCCCCGCGCCCCGCCTCGCAACAAGATGGCCCTCTACGAGCAGCTTAGCGTCCCCTCTCACTCGCAGCGCTTCACTTCCAGCTCTTCAGCTTCCACTCGCCCCCCTCACCACAATTCTTCCACCCAGGTCTGTATCTGTCTTGTCTTCTGCTTTACCAAACTTAAGGATTTGATTTCGCATGCTTATTTACTATATACACTAGGTGCCCCGTCCGTCCTACGATTTCCAATTTCATGCTCAAGTCTCCCTTTCTCCCTGGTTTCCTTGCTTATTTAGTTCAGTTCTCCCATAACCTCATAACATAACATACACGGTTACTGTCAACATTAACAGAAGTTTTTCCTTTTTGGGAGAACAGGTGCATGGATGGTATTTGTTTTATTTTTCACTCTTTTGCTGACGGCTCTAACATAAGCTTCCTGCTGCTTAAATTTGCCATTATTGGATCCATTGTGGGAACCTATATAGTAAACCAGGGATTCAATCATGGTAAGTCTTTTGCAAATTTATGTCCAAATAATTGCTACTTTAACAAAACACAAAGCATTTTCCCGCAGTTTGGATCCATCAATTATTTTTGCAAGAATTGAGTATTTCAGGTTTATAAGAATGATTCCCATCGTGATAGCATAGCAACGAAATGGTTTCTGTGTTTATTAATTAGCTTATGTCTTGGTCCCATTTCAATTACTATGAATAGAAGCCCATCCCATTTCGCAACACTTGGATATATCTTATTATTTTTATAGTTAACTAGCGTCAATTGTGTTTAATCAGAGTTTAAATTTTTCTTAAATCTGGTAAGCTCAAAGAAGAAATAATTAGAACATGACTCAGAAAGTTAGAATTCCTGCATGATTTTGTTAATAGAAAATGTCTGACCTTTAATACTTGCTGATGATCATGCCAAAATGGAAAAGTTCAATTTTCCTTTCAGAAAGGATAGCTTTTTGTGTATAGCTTATGGAGCTATATGATATGTTTTACTTTTTCTTTTTGTCTCTCAGTATGATGATAGAAAAAATTGTTTGTGTTCCTCTATCTTTGTATTCTTTATATAGAAAGTTTATTCTTTCTCAGTATGATGATGGAAAAAATTGTTTTTGCTCGTCTTATCTTAGTAATCTTTGTATAGAAGTTTAATTTTGGTTATTGGCACAGAAGGGAGGTGGTGTTCAAGAAAGGCCCTTGTTCTCTTCCTTCAATGTTCCTACGCGCCTCCCTGCTCATTCCTCTGACAAGGTAAACCATCAGTCAAATGATGCACCAAGTCTGTCCCCCACAGGAACTGAACCAGAAAGACGACCAATAAAACTTGTCAGGAGGGAATTGCTTTCCTCTAGCAAACAAAGCACTGCCCCCGATTCAAGTTCCCGTCAGACAAGAGAAGATAATTCAAGCTCACGTCAGAATAGAATGGAGTTAGGTAGTAAAAGGCCAGTAGAAGATGATGATTTTATGGTGCCTACTCTTTTCAATCAGACAAAGACTACAGACAAGGGCTTGTTGGGTCAGGATTCTGGGGACAAATCTGCAAAATTATTCAGGCTGTTGCCTAGGTTTTCTGCTGAGAATAGTAATAAAAATAGTAAGAGTTTGGAAAGAGGCGAGAATTGTTCAAAACCAGAGCCACAGAAAAGGGAGAGAAAGGAGGGGATGGAGGGGAAGGGGGGGAGAGACAAGGAGGATCTGGATGTGTTGCATGGTGGATTTGTGGAGGAAACGATGCTTGGGATAAGCGTCTCCCCAGATGATGTGGTTGGTGCTATCGGTCACAAGACTTTTTGGAAAGCCAGGCGCCTCATTGTCAAGTAAGTGGGTATCTGCTAAGCTATTTTATTGCTTGCTGATGTTCCTCTTTGCAATGGTCCAAACTGATATTTGCAATGATTAAATATGTACAGCCAGCAGCGGGTTTTTGCGGTCCAAGTATTTGAGCTGCACAGGTTGCTTAAAGTGAGTTTCTCATTATTTTATCAAATGATCTAGGATGTATAATTTAATCTTTACTGATACACTAACCACGCAATTTATATCAGGTCCAGAAGTTGATTGCAGCATCACCCGATGTCCTTCTACAGAGTGATCCACTTCCTGGGAAGAAGTTGCCCATAAAGCCTGTCCCAGCCATTGGATCAAACTTGATTGCACAGTCGGAGGGAAGCAAGCACAGTGATGAACGGACAATGACCACGGATATACCAGAATGTTCTAAAGAGACCCCAGTTCTTGGTATAGAGAATAACACCAGCTACCAAGAACCTCTGCCTTCTTTGGAGGAGGCATCCGCCCCAAGTCAGGCCCGATCCACTGCGGCTGTCAGTTCTGTGGCATTGCCTGTGCCGCCACCTGAAAACAATCCAAGTCATTCCAGTTGCCTTCCACCCACTCCAAACCAATGGCTTGTTCCAGTAATGTCCCCTTCAGAAGGATTGGTATACAAACCCTACACTGGATCTTACCCACCAGCTGGTAGTTTCATGTCACCCTTTTTTCCAGGTTGCATGGCTCCAGTACCTATTCCAACTGCAACTGGCGATTTCATGAACTCTGCTTATGGTGTACCAGTGCCCATGCCAGTTCCAGTAGCACCTCATCCATCGCAAAACATGGGTGCAGTTGGGCTTCCAAACTACTTTCCACCATTTGGCATGCAAGTCATGAACCATAATCCTGGTGTAATCACTAATCCAGTGATGTCGACCTCAGCTGTTGAGCAGGTGAGCCACTTTGTTGGATCAAAGCCTGATGGGACAGTGCGTGCTGAGCAGCATTCACGAGGTTCATGCAACATGGTTCAGATGAAAAGTGATGCATTTTCAGGTTGCATGTGGGGATTTCGTGCATCTAAAGATAGTGAAGTACAAGGGAGTACAGCTAGTAGTCCATTTGATAGAGGGGATGCATTACCCTTCTTCCAAATGGGATCTGCCTCATTGGATGCCTCCTTGCCTAAGCCATCGGCAAGTGGTGGTGCTGGAAACACAACACGCGTCATTAAGGTGGTTCCACATAACCCACAACTGGCCACACAGTCGGCAGCAAGGATCTTTCAGTCAATACAAAAGGAGAGGAAACAGAATGACACATGACTATCTGCTTCTTGGGATTAACTGAGGTATTAACGTTAGGTGCAGTAGTGCCTATTTTTGTTTTTTGATTATTAATGTAGCTTTTTTCAATGTATGATCTTTTTCATTTGTGTAATTGTAAATATGGTATAGGTTACCCGTATGTTATCTTTTTGTGGGTGTTAAATGAATTTGATAATAGTTTATGCTGTAACCTATTTTTCCTGTGGTGAAGAATTGACTGGATGTACCGATTCCACTTCCACATGTAAAAAGAAGAGGAAGGACTATTTATCTGATATTATACGCGTGTGTGTGGGTTTTGTGGGGGGTGGACATATGGAGGTGGTCAGTTCTACTAGTCTTTATTGCTCTGCTTGATCAGACCCGAGGTTGAGAATGGTAATACATACATATTACATATACATAGTTGAGCAACTCATCCCATAAACAGGTTTATGAATAATTAATAAAGGTTGAAATCCCTCAACACTATTGCGGGAGTAAAACACAGGGAGTGAGAGAGAGATTATGAATCACGCAACACTCAACGTTTCTCGAGCTTAAGCTTCTTCTTCTGGATTAATGAAATTGTTAGTTGGCATATCGCCAAAACGCCATCCTGCCTTAAATTCTTGTGGATCTGTACGACTTACATGGGCACACACTAGATTGTTACCAGAACATTCCAAGATTTCACATCTCCTGACATATGGCATGTGCCATTCTTCATGTGGACCGTTGGATCTCCCTTGAGATTCGTGTTGACCCAAATCCCGAGGTGATCTAATGGTTCACATGAAGAATGGCACATACCATACGTTAGAGGATAAGCAATCGCTACACTTACATGGACAAACATAGATAAAGAACAAAAGGGCCTAAATTGTTTGCTGTTGGAGTGTGCCTGCAACTACGACGCTTGATCAGTATTTAATGTCGGATTATTCTTGAAAAAAAAGTCCATTGATTTAGTATTAACTTTGGCGGATCCAGGTGCCACAATAAGCTCAGGCACAATTGAGGAGGCTGCTTCATGAAAGATGAAGCAGAAGTTGTGTTTCTCCAAAAAAAAAAAAAACAGAAGTTGTATCTTAGTTTCGGCCTATTTTTTAAAATAAAAAATAAAAAATCTTAATTAAATAAACAGAAATAAAAATAACTTATTCTAACAACTAGTACAAACGCTTTTCCAAAATGCGACCTGGGCCGCTTCCCCAGAAAATGGCCTGGTTTTATGGCGAAGTGGCCTAATTTTTTTTTTTTTTTAATTTTCTCCATGTAGCGCTTGTTAGCTTTCCGTAGCCGTAAAGTTTTCTCCGATATGAGTTTCCTATCAAAAGTTATGGCCGTTTGAATATTGAGTACCCGAAATCCAGGATGAGATTCAGTATAAAATTCAGTACGATATTCAGTATGAAATTCAAGATAAGATAATTAATATTATAATAAATAATATTAAATATTAGAAATAATTAAAATTTAGCTCATGATATGGCCGTTTAAATATTCAGTACCCAAAATATAAAATAAGATTCAGTATGAACATTCAAACTTAGAGGTGGCAGATTCCCGGGTCGGGTCGGGTTCGGGTTCGGGTCGAGTCAGTTTGACCAACTGGAAATGTCGGTTCGGGTCGGGTCGGGTCGGGGTCGGGGTCGGGTTGACGGCTGCCGGCATTTTTTTCGGGTCGAATCGGGTTCGGGTTCGGGTTCGGGTCGGGTCAAATCGGGTTCGGGTTTGGGTCGGGTCGAATCGGGTTCGGGTTCGGGTCGGGTCGTGTTGGGTATCGGGTTGACGTGTGCCAACATTTTTTCGGGTCGGGTCGGGCAGGTTTTTCGGGTTTGGTCATTTTTGGTCATTTTTTTCGTTTTTGGTCAGATTTTGCACCTCTATTCCCGGGTCGGGTCGGGTCGGGTTAGGGTCGGGTCGGGTCGGGTTTGGGTCAGTCTGACTTTTCCTGGAACACAGGTCGGGTTCAGGTCGGGTTCGGGTCAGTCTCACTTTCCTTGGAACACGGGTCGGGTCAGGTTTGGGTCGGGTTGGGTCGGATCGGGTTCGGGTCGGTTTGACTTTCCCTGAAACTCGAGTCGGGTCGAGTTTCGGGTCGGGCCAAAATTTGCCACCTCTATTCAAACTTCAAACAGCCATATGATGCACTGAATTTTAATTATTTGTAATATTTAATATTTATTATAATATTATTTATTTATTTATAGCATTTTAAATTTTAATTATTTTATACTCATTTTCGTACTGAATTCCGTACTCAATTTCATCCTAAATTGTGGGTGCTCAACATTTAAACAGCCATAACTTTTTATAGAAAATTCCGATCGGAGCAAACTTCGCGGCAATGAAAAGCTAACAACGAAAATTACATGGACAAATTTAAAAAAAAAAAAAAAATTCAGGTCGCTTCCCCATGAAGCGGCCTTGTAGGACCAGGCCACTTTCCGGGGAAGTGGCCCAGGCCGCGTTTTAGGGAAGTCTAGTTCTCAAAATAAGTTATTTTTATTTTTACTTATTTAATTAAGATTTTTTTATTTCATTTAAAAAAATAGGCCGAGAAGTTTTCGTTAATATTTTAAGCCAATATTTTACTATCTAGTTACTTGGACCAGTAAGATTTGGAGCATAATATCATCACTTCACAGTTAACTTTGAATTCGTATCCTCTCAAGTAATACAAAATTTGAGTTAGTTATTATCCACCATTCAATCAATATCATTTGATATTTTATCGGAGCTCATCAAAATTTCTTAAATTTACAATAGTTCAAAAAATAATGAGCTCTGATATAGTATCAAACGACACTCAAATTAGTTGAAGTTTAAATAACAATCAATCTATGAGCTTAATAATATGTTTGTACAAAATTTTCTATTTTAAAGATTATATTTATATTTATTTGAGGATCTGTTATCACGATTGTCACAATAAATGGTTGTCATCCGATCCTTAAAATTTATGAAAGTTTGAAAAATTCTAAGTCGGCTGCTCTTAATTGATTGACCGGACAATTTGATTTTAAATATCTTATTGTTTAAAAAAAAAAGAAATCATTAAAAATGAAATTACATATATACTTTTAAACTAACGCCTCAAATTAGTGTAATCATGTCCGAAATCACTATTTATGGTGCTCAATAAATTATTTATATGAAAATATTGGGGAATACAAAAATTTTCCATTTTTAAATTTTTTTAAAGTATTTGTTTTGCATTTTTGAAATAGCTTGTACAAACATCAATTTTTAATTAATATTTATGAGTACTTTTCTAAAATTCAAAACAAATACTTAGAAAACTCCAAAAATAGAATTTTTTTGTATTTTCCAATATTTTCATATGAAGAATACATTGAGTACCATAAATCGTGATTTCGGACATGATAGCGCTAATTTTGAGGCATTAGTATTTCGATCCAAAATGCTAACGTTTGCATAATAGTCTAGCTCCCTATATATATATATATATATATATATATATAATTTTGCTACGGTGAGTTGCAACTCATGGGCTGCACCGTGAGTCGGGATCCAAAAACATATCAAATCACCTCCAAATTTTGATTTATATGGCTCAATAAATTTTTCATATCAAAATCTTGTAGCACGCAAAAAATTTTCATTTTTGGATTTTTTTAAGTATTTGTTTGAGATTTTTTAAAATGATACATAAAACATTGATTATTTTATTAATATTGTATAGTCATTTTAAAAAATCTCAAACAAATACTTAAAAATATCCAAAAATGAAAATTTTTTGCGTGCTATAAGATTTTGATATGAAGCATTTATTGAGCCATATAAATCGAAATTTGGAGGTGATTTGATATGTTTTTGGATCCTGACTCATGGAGCAGCTCGTGAGTTGCAACTCACCGTAGCTAGACTCTATATATATATATATATAGGAGAGCAGGTGCATCAAGGGGAGAGATGCATAGATATATCATCGTAATTAATAAATGAAAGAGATATATATTAATACTAGCGAGAGATCCGCCCCTTGTGCAGGGCAATACTTAAGTATTTTTTAATGAGGAAATCTCTGTATCCTTTGTTTGTACCCCACTCCCGTACCCCCGCACAAGACCAGTTAATATGATGATCGAGTGATATAGATGATCGATCCAGTAATATAGATGATCGATACATCTCCAATTATCACTCTCTCTTTTTCTATATATTTGCTTGCAAATTTTTTTTTTTTTTTTTTTGCCGGGAGCTATACGGAATAAGTTGAGTTGTAATTTTAATTTTATTTTTTATATAGAAAACCATACACCTCGATCATATAATTATTTGCGAAATATTAACACCGACATGTAAAATATGTCTACCCATCTTTAGAACTATAAACACCTTGATCATATGGTCGATTGCAAAATATTAACTCCGACATGTAAAATATAAACACCCATATTAGAAATATAAACACCTTGATCATATGGTTGCTTGCAAAATATTTACACCGACATGTAAAATATAGATACCTATCTTAGAAATATAAACAGTACCTTGATCATACGGATGCTTGCAAAATATTAACACCGACATGTAAAATATAAACACCCATCTTAGAAATATAAACACCTTGATCATACGGTTGCTTGCAAAAATATTAACACTGACATGTAAAAATTGAAACACCCATCTTAGAAATATAAACACCTTGATCATACGGATGCTTGCAAAATATTAACACCGACATGTAAAATATAAACACCCATCTTAGAAATATAAACACCATGATCATACGGTTGCTTGCAAAATATTAACACTGACATGTAAAAATATAAACACCTATCTTAGAAATATAAACACCTTGATCATATAGTTGATTGGAAAATATTAATACGGACATGTAAAATATAAACACCAAAATATTATGTACAGTATAAACATTTGAACCTTCCATTAAAATATGAATAACAAAAAATAATTATAAATCAAGTATGTCAAGTTATAAAAATTTTCGTGCTAACTTTGGTACTGAAAGATTATCATGGCGCCACTCGCATGTCTTTTCCATTCTTAATTCAGTCGACTGGTCAACCTAGTTATTTCAGGAAATTTCGTTCGGGGTACAAACCCGGGGTACAACCTTCGGGGTACAGTTAGCACTGCCCTTTTTTAATATAGTTTAGATAGATATTTGAAATGTCAAGAATATACAACCAGAAAAGAAAATAATTGAATTGTTATACTTGGAAGCAATTTTTCTAGATTTGCTCGTTCCAATTCCAAATAGAGAGATTGCACATCAACTATACTCTTGAAACAAATGGAGAGAAACAAGATTATAGTAACCAATCGTAGCCATTCAACAAGCTGTAATTAATTTGCACCGTTTGATCAACACTGGAAACACTAGAAAAAATTGGAGGTGTCCAATTCATAGGTGCTTTTTAATATAGTATAGATATAGATATGAGGAGGGATCCATTGACAATGCTTACAACGACAATTTTGACAATTGAGATTTTTAAAAATTTATAATAATTCATAAAAAATCTTAAAAATGAAAAAAATTTTATGGATGCATTCTTTAACTTATAGATTAATAGTGTTTTAAATTTCAATCAATTTGAACATCTTTTTGATGGTTCATCAAAATTTTATATTTTTTTAACGGTTGAAATTTAACGAGCTTTAAAGAGCTATCAAACGTCACTTAAATTGATAATTTGAAATATAATCAATCTATAAGTTAAATAATATCTCTATAAACTTTTTTCTATTTTTTAGAATTTTTAACTATTTTTGTAAATTTTTCAAAATCCTCATTGTCAAGATTATCAAGATAAGCATCGTCAGTGGATCCCTCCTCCATAGATATAGCTTAGAGAAAAAGATGGGAGCTAGCAGGCCAGCTTGAATGCTTGATGCAATGGGTTTGAGATTGATGCTTGATCTCATGCATAGAGAAGCTAGGTGCTCACAAGTGATATATATAGGCATAAAACTAAGACAGCTAGCTTGATTGAACAAGAGGCCAGTATGCATGTATGGAGCAAATTAAATCCATAACTCGTAAGCAATCAAAAATCTCTAACTAATATAGAAATTAGTTCAAGTTGCTCATCTCCAACAAACTTCCTAAAAATGGATCCCAATATACCTATATTGGGTGTCATTCTAATTTTTTTGGGAGCAAATTTCACCTCAATCTCCAATAGATTCCCAAAATATGGATCCCAATATATTTAAACTGGGCCAAAATATGGATCCCAATACATTTGAACGGTTTGGATTTGGTTCTGGTTTTGGGAAGTCATATTGAGAGTGTAAAAACTAGGCCAAAATAGCTCGATTTGGCTCTGGTTTTGGGAGTGCTAAAAATAGGGATAGCTATTTGGGTATATCTTGGAGACGGTTTTCTCTCCTTAATTCCCAATTTTTAGTTTTAGGAGTGTTTTACGACGTCTCTTGGAGATGCTTGCTTAGTTGTTAGCTTAATTTAGTGGCATATATATATATATATATATGCACTTGACCTTTCAGGTATATCAAACTGATGTGGCAAGTTGGTTATTTGATGGACAATGATGCATCGGTCATAATATAACTTATTTAGTTATAGTTTACAAGTTAATTTTAAGATGGACTGATGATTAGTTAAGCACAAGTTGGCACATTTCATTGTACATTTCGATTTTCTTTTGCCCCTTTTCAGTTTTCATTCTTTGATACTTTTCTCTTTTCAATAGTATTTTCATATTTTTGTTGTAACCATAGATCACATTCTTGTGATAGCCTCATCTTTTACTCACAAAAAGAAAAAAGAAAGAAGTTAATATAAACGCTCTGATTAAGAGTTGCTCTGTTTTGAATTGCATCTATACTATATTCTCAGAACATTAACAGAAAATTCAAACGAAACAACAAACGAGCAACTTAACAAATCCAAAAGCATCCATATCAGTAAATTAATACACTGTAAGGGGGAAATTAAAAATAGAAAAAGACTCTAGCTAATTGATTTGATGCATGCTGAAAAGGAAATTAAATAAGGCTTAAAATCATATATATATATATGGGAAGTTATGAAGGCAAGTCGTGGAGGATGTGTGAGGGCAATCCACCGGCCTTGCGAATGCACTTGGTTGCAATCTGATAGGAGAGAAATGCATCTCTGCTAGCGTACTTGATGAGCTGCGATTCGTAATGATAATCATCTTCAGTGATGCCCCAATCAGCATGGAGCACCCTCGCAGGCTTCTTCTCCACTCGCATTCCATCCAGAACCAACTCCGCCATCTCCTCCAGCCCCAAACCCTCCTCTTCATGCTTCGCTAATTCTTTTTTGTATGCACTCGCCACCAGCTTTCTCAGCTCCACGGTGTGTGCAATCTGCAACTGCCAATGATCTTTCAATTTCTGTGCAATATCTTTGATCCCCAGGCCTATGACAACCACTTTCTTGTTGTCTCCCAAGAAGTTCTTCAATGGCGTAACCGGGAATTCGGGATCCCACCAATAGTCGTAGTCCTGGCGGTGGAAGAGCACGTGGGAACCCCCAAGGCAGATGCTGATCGCTCGGTAAGGGTTAGACTGCTTGGGGTCGATGATTCTGCGATTATTTCTTGGCCAGAAGTAATTAGGCGGCATAGGAGTGCCTTTGAAAGCGCAGAGGCAGATCACCACTTGCGGAGTGCCGCGACGCCACAGGTAGCGCAGGTCGCAGAGGGTCTTGGCGGCCCATTGGTTAGCTAGATAGTCATATTGAGGGGTGGCGACCTCAATGGTGTGGCTACCGACATGTAGGATCCAGATGGAGATGCCGTCGTCGTAGTAGCCACCCTGACCCTGAACATAATCGTAGAAATGGTCAGGTGCTGGGGCTGCACATTATTATTGATCATATTGTTCTTTGATTTCCTTGTACACCCCCGGGCTTCAGATTCATGAGATTCATGAGATAAAAACAACTTATCCATGAGATCGGTTACTACGTACTACTACTACTCAGAGAGATGGATCGATCGATGGAGAGAACGAGAGATTACAATATATATATATAGGGAGTTATATACAGCATATATAGTCTTATATATTAATTAATATTAATTATAGAGGAAAGGAAAGATACGTATTTGATCTTAATTTGCAACGTATACGTAGCAATTACAATTTTATACATCTCCCATCTTATTTTTATCCATCTATATTCCGTTGTACATATATTAATTTTCATAACGCCGTTAAACTTAATTCGTATCGTTATAATTATATATATATAATTCTAGCTGTTTGGATAAATATGTTATTGTAGTCCCTTATTTGCACTCTAAAACTTTTTTCTTATTTCTTTTTCTTTTCTTTAATTTAGCATGCACCTCATGCTTCACTAAAAATTGTATGATCAAGTATAGGAATTGTGTGACATTTTTAATGTAAAACAAATTAAGATCGTTCTAATTATATTTATATAAAATTTTGGCCGATCGACTAGGTGTCTGAGGCCATCCATCACCATCCGCCGCCCGGATTTAATTCTTAATTAAAGCATGTCTACTAATTGTTCTCCAGCCGGCATGCAGCCGTGCGCAGCATGCATGGCGTCCAGTAGCAAGTAGCAGCTGATCAGTTATCAGGACCTCCTGACCCAGCCGGCTCGCCTGTTCTGTTCATCACTGCTTAATTGCCACCAGCTTAATTTAATTTCTTAGTTAGATCGACTAGTCAACTGTATGTCCATTAATTGTTTATGTAATCTCATGTTATAACTACAATTGATCGACTAGTCAGCTTAATGTATATAGTCATCCCCTACCTTTAAAGAGGCAGAATGGCAGATCAGATAGAAAAAGATCCGGAAAGTTTGCCAACTGATGAGCTACATCTACATCTACATCTACATGGTTCCCCTCCCCTCCCCTCCCCTCCCACAAACACACACTAAATTAATGCCATGAAGCAATTAAATACACTGCATGCATGCTGAGTGCTGATCCATGCACCACATTGGCCGCCTCTGGGAATGAACCATTCTGCTAATTGCATTTGCATATATATATATGAGTAGTACCTACCGTCCACAGAATAAATTTCCATCGATCCATAGAGTCGATCTGTCCTGCCGCGCTGGAAACCTATGGAGTCCGATTTATCAATCGTTGTCCACGCTGTTAATAAGCCCCGCCATTTTTTTTTTCTTTCCGTTGTTTTGTTCAAGAAGGGTGCCGTGTGTTGCGCTCTCAACGTCAAATCAATCTCGTACGGGGTACTGTCTAAACATAACCTTTCCGTCTCCTTTTTCTTAAAATGAAATCCCGCCCAACCAGAAAGGGGCTTGTCACCCTCAAAACCCAAATGTATCACACTCTTCAGTTATTTCACAGTTTAGGAATATTTAGGGTAACAATTACTTATTATTTGGTAACAGTAAACCTGTAATATTTGACAGGCGCTGGTCTCAATACCAGTATATCAGCACTATGCAGCCATTAGCATATTTTTCTTCAAAATCTGGATTCAAAGTAAGTTATCTTAACTGCCACTCAATTGTAGTTAATGTATGCAATTATTTCATTTTTTTCATTTAGATAGAAATGTAACATACAAAGGAATACCAAGTAACTTACTGGTAAATTTTAGTAACACTTCAGTGTTTTTTGGTAACAGAATTCAATAATAATTTGTACGCTCACTGTCTTGTCATGTTTCTATTATGATTTTTTTGAATTCTATTATGTATGAAAATTGGTAATAATTGTATGGATAATTGTAACAATTGTATGAAAATTGGTAACAATTGTATGGATATTTGTAATAATTGTATGAAAATTGGTAACAATTATGTGGATAATTGTAACAAGTATAGGACTTTTGGTAACAATTATATGGATAATTGTAACAATTGTATGAAAATTGATAACATAAGGAGTAATTTGAGTAACGAAAGAAAGCAGTAAAGTTTCGATTTGTATAATACCGAAAAGTGGAATAACGAGCGGTGACTCATTTATTGCTCATCGTTGATAAAAGCATGATGTAACAACATTTATTTTGGCATATTTAAGGATGCCAAGTAAACATAAATTCACAGTGGGACAAAATTCCCCAAAAATTTGATTCACTCCAGCCAAGTTTTTTCCATCTTTCTCATTTAAGCGGGATTTTTCAAAATTTAAATCGACAGAATTACCGTGCAGGGTTCAATTAATACGATGGGACATCCATTTAATGCCGGGCGAAAAAAAAGGAGCCCCGCGCTGAGTCGGAGACAGTGATGAACTTCCAGAGTGTCGTAGGGGGTGTGCCGTGTCCATGCCACGTCTGCGCAAAGTCAACGATGGGCGGATGGAATTACTGACCATGTGGACAGAAGGTATTTCCCTATATATATATATAGGGATGGATGGATACTTGTACATTGTGCTTCCACAGATATATAATATTGCTGACATCTATTCAAGTCCACTATTACTTTACTATATATGCTCTTCTAAGATGTGGTAGCTAGGTAAACAGGAAGGAAACTGACTAATTATACGTTTGGGCTCAATATTACGCTTAACGATTTTATGTAGGTATTTGTTTGGGCTCCAAGCACAAGTGGACAAGTGACCATGCACGGTTGGCTTTATCAGATTTATAATTTATTTGCCCCAAAACATATATGTTTATGTTGCCACTGCTAAATCGAGTTTTGCTCTTCAAGGTATCTAAGAAAAGAAGTTTCACAACTACAAAGAAAATTATAATTGGAACTAATTTACAAGCTCAATAAATGAGACAATTGTATTAAAAAAACTAATACCGACAATCATCAAGTTAAATACAACAAAATAAATAAATAAATAAAAATAATAGAGATTTGGTTCAATAATATAATTAATCTCCTTGCCATGGTAAAGGTTTAGCCAATTGTGTCAGATGACAATCTTTAAATCTTATGATAACAGAAAAACCTTCTTTTACTCAAAAAAACACGTATCTGAACATCACTGAAGAGAACTAACATCACCATTGGTGAACATACAAGTGGACATACAAAAGGCACAAGTGCTGTAAAGATTAATTTCAAAATGTTAAGATACCTAAACAATCATCAGTGCAGCAAATAATGGTTCCATGCAACAACAAAAAGAGAATTCAGTTCGAAACATTAATAGCAGTATAGCACATTCCAACAAAGCAGCATACCAAAACAAGAAACTTTTTGGCGGTCTGTAGAGTGCAAATATATACAAACACAACCGAAAATGGCATGCGGGTATTCACATTTTCCTTGGCACGTACTCCTCACCAATATATCACTGATGCAGTCCGCCAATATCGACCAGCATACTTGTTCACCTATCATTTATAACAAGTAATTAGAAGAAAATTCTGCAGAGAATATTAAACAATTGACAAAATTACCATGCAGGAAATTTAACCACTACAATTTATCTTCAAAAGAAAAGCACCAACCAGGACCAAATAGCAGGAAAATGCAGAAAAACATATGTAATTCACCAAATGCACTATGCAATTTAGTTTTACTTACGAAAATGCAATAAAGTATAATCAATAACCACCAATATATTGAGCTAGTTCAACATATGTGCAGTACTTCCAAAAAGACAAGTCATTGGCATAAATAGTGCTAGAAACTAATGATGAGTGAAAAGTGTACCACTCTGAAGAAAGACTTAAGGTTGCAGACGGAAACAGCACACCTTCCAGCATCATCGTACTCAGCAAACTCTCCTCCCGACAAATCTATCTCAAATGTTGTCTTACTTTTCGTCTAAGAGAAAAAGGATGTAATAAGTTCCAATTGTGTAAATGCTAAGATAAAAATAGAAAATACAATAAAAGATGCAATTCTTAGATGCTTGACAGAACAAAAATTTAGTTTGGCTGATAGTCATCATTTGGACCATTTTTTTTTTTAGTAGTAGTAGGCTAGCCAACTATAGTTACATTAAGCAAAATAAAAATGGAGTTACATGGGTATGTACATAGACAAATTAACGAAAAAAAAAAGTATATAGCAAAGAACGAAAATGGAGCCATTTCGACATTTAATTTGTACAAACTTAATGAGAACATCTAATCAGAATGATATAGTGACAACACAAAATAAATTACAACATCTAATCTGAAATAATGTTCTCACTTACAAAGGGAAATGGAGTATCTGTAAAAACACTGTGTTATTTACCAAAACACTTGTTATAAATGCAGAGATAAGATGTAACAGATAAAATTAAGCACATATATTGACAGTAAGATTCAAGATTTCCCCTACCAGCTAGTAACAAGCACTTTATTAATCCTGCTATCATTAAGCAACATATGCAAGTAAATGAAAAAAAAGAAGAAGAAGAAGAAATGTACCGATTCAGCTTTCCATTGGCCTCCGAAGGAAAATTCAACAGGTGACAGCCCATGACAATCAAATACTGCAAGCAGCGCATACTTGTTGTTCTGTCCCTGAAATTCAGTCAACGGCTTGCCTTTTCCATGACCAGAGACAATCTCAATTGTTCCAACTCTGTCACACAGCTTGCACTACAAAGATGAAAATTCCAAGTAAGAGAAAAAGATCCAGATAAGAAAAAAAAAAATAAAGTACATTAATACAACATATATACATAAGATTACATGTATCACAAGATAGCCCTCGTTTAGTATTAGTAATTTTGAATGAAAAATCCTAGAGGAACTTCATGATGGAAGTAGTATATAATATATAATTAATAAAATGGTCCTAAAAAAGACAACCACATTATATAATCTGAATATTAAGAACTACTTGCAACTAATGATGCATTTAGTCTATTGATAAATATAGTCATAAAGATTCATGGCCCAAAATTTGTTGAAGTAATTATGTAGATAGAGCTATGCACTGAGAAAAGTAAATTCTTCATTATAAGAACAAAGATATTGGTTTGAAATGAAAATTGAAAAAACAGTTAGGAACTTATCAACAGTACACTGACTTGACGATAAAGAAAAGAAAAATATCTTTGGGCATATGATGGCTTTACATATCGGTCAAGTAGAACAGAGGTCATTCAAATGAGTGTTATCTGACACCTCATTGGTAACTGGCAAATGTAAGCTATTGAAAATCATCCCATGAGTTAATTTCGTAATAGTTCATTTGTATGATATAGATATAGCCGAAAGATCAAGTTGGATGTGTTTGATGGATGATTGATTGTGAAGACTGTCAAATTAATGCATTGTTGAAGAATCAAGAATCTGTATTCGTACCCTTAGAAAGTGAATCAATGTGAATAATAGAAAAAGTTAAAAAGAAAGGCTGAAAGAATGTCATTGAGAGCAACAACTGACTAGTTGTAAAACCTAAATGCAGAACATATGTTGTGTTTCTTGAATTGAAATGTAGGGGAGCAAAGAAAGGAAGAGAAAAAAGGAGACCTTCTGAATGAGGTGAACGGCCCCTTTTCCATTGGGGAGAGGCACCTTCTCAGAGAATATAACGCAAGAGGGTTTCTTGCTGATCTCGCCGCAGTTCTCGCACTTGAGCTGTACGTGTTGTTTGAGAATGAAAGTGAGCGTTAGCTAGCGATAGTGATTAATTGCATGATGAAAGAAAGAAGAAGGGGAGACTGACCTTGAAGAAGTAGGGATGATCGGGGTCGTCGAAGCCGTTGCGGGGCTGGAGGTCGGTGAGGCCATCAAGGTCGGCGGAGATGAAAAGGGCGTTGAAAACCATACTGATTGATTATTGAAGGTGGTAAGGTAGGGTAGGGTTAGGGTTTGAAACTAAGCTAAACTAAACGGCGAGCGAAAGAGAGAGAGGGAGTCGGAATGGAAGGGGTTTTAACTTTTAAGAGGGAGGGAGGGAGGGAGGGAGATCAAGATCATCGAGATATAGCAGGCAGAGTGAATGAGTGATGCGTCTGCGATGCGAGCGAATAGCGATGATGATGGGACTGGACGCTTTTCTTTTCTTACACGAAACGAAACGAAACGAAAGAGCAGCTCCTTCTGCTAGTCGGCTCGCTGCAATGCAAATGCAAATGCAAATGCAATGCAAGGCCCAGGCCCAATTTACCTGCCGGCCCAAAATGAAGCAAGGAGAAGGGTCCCGTCTGAAGACCATCTTTTGACCGTTGGATCTCATTTGACACGTCATGGAACAAACTGGGAGACGCTGGATCGCAATCAGACGGTCACAGTGGCATGATTATTTATTTATTTGTTCCCTTTTAATCTTTATTAATCTTAGTTGCTCAATGCTCCTCTACCTCTGGTCCTCTCCTCTCCGTCTCAATTACTCTCTCTTTTCTTTTCTTTTCTTTTGCAATCAATTCCTTCCCTCCTTCCTTCACCTCTCTATTCTTCGGCCGTTGATTCCACTATTCTATCAACTGCCGCACCGGTACGTTCTCCCCCCCCCCCCCTCTTTTTAGTTTACCCTTATGGTTCCAGATCTATCTGTTCCTCTTTTCCCTTACTGGGTTTTATGCCTCATTTGTTTTCGCCAGATCTGTACCTGCTGTCTGCATCCATCCAGGTTAATTACAATTACAATTAGGCACCGCATAATCAATCTCCTCCTCCAGTCAATTTCAATTTCAATTTCAAGAATGACGAAACTGATATACATATATTTGTGTTGCATCAATCATCAATTAATGCATCATGGAGAATTTAATTAATTAATTAATCGATATGAACAACCATTTTCCATGTTTCAGACAAGAAAATGGTAGCCAATGGAGAAGCACCGGCTAGGGGCAGTGCAGCGGCCACGGCCAGCATGCGTAGGCGCAGGACGATGAGTGCCAGTTCCGCTGCTGCTGCTGCGTCGGGCAGTGGGGCCAGCATGCTCCAGTTCTATGCAGACGAGACCGCCGGGCGCAAGATGTCGCCTAACACCGTGCTCATTATGAGCATCGGATTCATTGCCATTGTTGCTGTTCTTCATGTCTTCGGCAAGCTCTACCATGTGGTCAACTAGATTTCAGTTCCATTTGTGTTATTTAGTTTTATATTGATGTAACAACTACTCAATTAGTAATAATAATATCTGGATTCTGGACTCTGGCGAGGATATATGGAAATTGACAAGGAGCCGATCGAGCTACCTAAAAATTAAGTATATTTGACTATCATTTGCCATTCATTTTGGTGTTGGGCTCATTTGGAATTTTAGATCATACAATTTGTCACGCTGAGTAACCATTTGATGTCAAGATAAGCAAAACTTTTCTGATATATATATGTTAGATTCTGCATGCGATCCAAATTGGATCTCAGGTTTTGAGATCCGGATCGGTCGATGTGGTTTTTAGGGTGAATTTTATAAAATAATCAGAACCGTCGGATCGAGATCGAGATCTCAAGATCCTATGATCCGATTGGGATAGCATCTCATTTCAGCGCAAACAGTCCCTCCAGTCCGAACGCACATCAAACATCACCCTTTCAGAACCTTCCGTTTTTCTTTTAGGAGATTTATACCCCGAAAGTTTGGGTTTAAGAAAAGTGTCACCCCAAACTAGTGTAATTCATAAATTTGCTAACTTTGTGTATAGATATAAATTTTCTCTATCAAAATATAACAAAAATTTTTACTGACCGAAATACTCATCTCAAATCTGACCTGACCCGAAAAACTTGCTCGACCCAATCCCGACCTGCATTTTAAGAAAAGTCAAACCGACCCGAACCCGAACCCGAACAACCCGAGATGACCCAGGAATAGAGTTGGCGGAATCTGACCAGACCTGAAAAACCCAGGTTAGGGTCGGGTTGGGCGGGTTTTTCGAGTCGGGTCAGATTTGAGATGGATATTTTGGTCAGTAAAAAATTTTATTGTGTTTTGATAAGGGAAAATTCATATATGTACACAAAAGTGGCAAATTTATAAACTACACTATTTTGGAATGTCTTTGTTTTTAACCTAAACTTTAAAGTGACATTTTTCTCATTTTCATGTTTTGGGTGGCAAATATATAAAGAGGAGGGATCCTTGACAGTTGACAATACTTATATTGACAATCTTGACAATGACATATTTGATAAATTTGAAAAAAAATGTTTAAAAAATCTTAAAAATGGAAAAAAAGTTTATAGTTGCATCGTTAAACTTATAGATTGATTATATTTTCAACAATATTCAATATAAGTGTTCTTTAATAGTCCATCAAATCACTTTAAATTACAACCGTTAAAAAGAACTCAAAATTTTGATGGGCCATCAAACGATACTCAAATTGATTGAAATTTAAAATACTATCAATCTATATATTAAAGAAAACATGGATAAACTTTTTTCAAATTTTAAGAATTTTTAAACATTTTTTTAGATTTATCAAATGTAATTGTCAATATATATATATTGTCAAAGATACCTGCTCATATATAAATATCCCTTTACTTTTTAACAAACTGCCCTTCCTCCCGAAATTGTGAAACAAATTGTCCCTCCATCTAAAATTTTTAACAAATTGTCCTTGTGGGTCCCAATTTTCCCTACCCTCTCTTTCATCTTGATTTACTTCTATAATTAAAGCTTGCCGATTATTATTAAAACTCTTGTTGAAGCTTTGTAGGTGTATTTTTAATAAATTTATCGTATATATTATTTGTATTATTATGAATTGATGATGTTGGTGGCGTTAGATTGGTCCTAATTTGGTCTTATTGTGTTCAATTTATAAGGAAAATTTCAATATGTATAGTATGTTAATTAGATATGGAACTAAGTTTTTTTTTTTTCTATTAAAATACTTTATATTATGAAAGATAGTCGAGATAACATGGTCGATAAATACCTGCTCTTTTATATGTATATATATCGCATCACAATAGCAATATCACAACATCACCTTTCAATTTCATTCCATCCCAATTAATATCCCATCTGATCTCCTCTCCTCTCCTCTCCTCTCCGTTCTTACTTCTTACTCTGTGTTTCTTGCTTCACAATTAAGCCACGATGCAGCCCAAGAACTCCAAGAAGATCAACCATCTCAAGAATCACCACAACCGCCAGAAGCCGGCCTCGCGCCGCTGCGACGTCCCCAAGGAGAAGTCCCCCACCGACATCACCATCCACAAGGAAGACCCCAGCGTCGACCTCGCCTGCTGGGACTCCGTCCTGCTCCTCCACCTCGGCCCCCACCTCATTGAGACCATCTACGCCGACTTCCAGGACCGCGCTGCTGCCTGGATCACCGACACCCTCCTCCACCTGCGCCACCTGCGCCAACCCCCCGCCCCCCAACTGGTCAGTCTCTGTGTCCACAAAGGCGTTGCCCGCTCCAGCAGGAATAATCGCTACGGCCGCGGTGGCCCTGAATCCCACCCCAACCATCCCTCTAACCCTTACCTAGGGTTTAGTATCTGCCTTGGCGGCTCCCACGTCCTCGTCTATCGCGACACCAGCTATGACGGCGATGGCTTCTCCATCAAGCCCCTGCAGCAGCTCTTCGAGGACAAGAGGGTCGTCGTCGTTGGCCTTGGCATCAAACACATCGCCAACAAGTTACTCAATCAGTGCGCCCTGCGGGTAATGCAATTCTAATTAATTTGTTATTTCATGCTAATAGTCAATTGCTAGCTGTTGTCAACATCAACATCAACATCAACATTCAACATTGATTACTCTTTCAATTTTAGTACCACACCGCACTATTGATTGATTAAAAATTAAAAATTAAAAATGCTGCTTACAATTAATCTTGTAGAATGTCATGATTATGTGACTATGTTTCTCAAAATTAAATTACTTTAATTTGTTCTTGTTAATTATTTCTTGATATATAATCCTTGTACATACCTGCTAGCTGTTGCGAATAACATCAAGATTATTTATTTTTTAAGTACTTAACTACTGATAAACAATGCTTAGTTAGATTCTTGTACATGTAGAGTGTGACTATATATGTCTCTCAATATTAGTTTGTTTCGTTACGTCTTGTGAATTTTCATAAAAGATCAAGATTATTCCTGCTTGCTTGAAAATGGAGTAATTAAAGATAATCAGATTCAAGATTATTCCTTAATTAATGTTTCTAATTCTAATTAAGCTTGTCATTCATCAAGATCTGTACGTGGTTGATGAAATTAATTGTGCCCTCCCACCATAGTTTGTACCACATCGATCTTATGTTAGTATGCACCTAAATATATGTGCCAATTCAGGACACACTCTTAACTTGTGCTTTTTCTTCAGAATTTTGGTTCAATTTTAGCATGCATTAATTATATCGGTGTGCTACTTCTGTGTACTTAAATTTATAAGTAGTGTGTGGCTTTGTGCTACTAATTTTCAACACAAGATTCTATAGTTAACTCCTTAATTAGTAATAATTCCTGGAAATTACAAATTGATCACTGAAGAGTGAGGAAACACTGAAATAATTAATCTTTCTTAAATGACAGATTAGAAGTACGGTGGATCTAAGATTGCTGATGGCTAACGCATATGGGAAGGATTCGGTGTGGTGGCCGAAGCATGAGAAGGGTCGGGTGGTGATAGACGGTCTGGGACTGGAGGAGATGGCTGAGAAAGCACTGGAGGGTATTCGGCTGGAGAAGAAGCCAGCCAAAGTACTTGAGGCTGACTGGAGCGACCACCATTACCATTACCTGTTTGATGACGATGAGGAGATGGAGCTCATCAAGTATGCATCTAGAGATGCATTTGTCTCCTATAAAATTGCTGAAACCTGCATCCAAAAGGCTGGATTGCCCTCTAACTCTGAGGATGCTCCAGCAGAGGACTAGCCTACTTGCTATGCTATGTGTGCTAGCTTCTAGTTTCTCTTGGATATTAGTATGTAAATTTGCTCTGCAAATTTGATACATATATAGAACCTAATTCAGTGCTAGCTTAAGATTCCTGTGAATCAACTTAATTGGTTGTTAGTATGTTTGTTTGTTCTCATATATAGTTGAAGTTTGGATTAATGAAGCATATATAGCTTTTAGGTTTGGATTATGGTTTGATACTATCAGCTATGGAAGTGCTAATGCAAAAGCCAAAAGGCATGAAATAAAGATTCATCTTGGATAATGATGTTGGATGGGTGTTTTCTTGTTACATTCTTTTTACATGATATATATATATATATATATATATAGGTTTTATAATCTTTCACCGTTGGCTTGAAAGATAGCTCTTCCTTTTACAATGTTATTAAATGCATATATAGTGTTGCAAATGATAGCCCTAGTATTGCTTCGGCTCTCTGTTCTTTATGTGAACTGTTCTTAATTAAGACGATTCATTAATTAATTCTAATACTAATGATCTCCAAATGAATTGGCTACTCGATCGCTACGTATGTACTTGTAGGCAATTGATGAGGCAGCCCAGCCCAGCCCGTTTGAGGCCTAGTCGACCTAGCTAGCTAAATCCAATGGGCCATATAATAATAATATAATATAATATTCATGTTGAGTTGAAGTTAAAATTAAGGCTTTTAATTAGTATGAAGCAGGTTTCCGTTTGCCAACCAAGAACCAATTCCTTCATCGTGACAGACAGGATACAACACTGTTTTACAAGTTCAAGCTTCAAATCTCTAGATTCATTAAACTGTTTTCTCTTGCGGCTTACAAAACAAAATATTTAGAACAGGGCTAGCAGGTACTGGCACTAGCACTATCACCAGTAGGCAGTAGGCAGTAGTTGTATCTAAACTGTTACCTCACCAGTGATCAACAAGTGCCTACCGGCTGTTGCCAGTTTTACTCGCTCAGATTTATTATACATGTTTAGGCATCTCATGTTCTCATTTAAAGGAGAGGAGTAATTTATTATTTGTACTGCTTTAATAATCAGGGTCAGGGCGGGGTAATTCTTAATTCTGTCTTATGATTCAAAATTCTGATATAAATAACATGCATGTACTGCTCTGCCACGCTTCCTATAATGCTTTACTTGTAATTTCAAAAAATTTCTTCTTGAGGTGCATGGTTAACCTAGCTCCTTTTTTGCATTAAATCTCAGAAACAATTATATTTTTTGAATAAGTTTCATTAATTTATTTCATTGGTAGTGGTACGTTAATCATCGATTGAAATTCAATCACTCTGTAGTGTCTAGCTTCAATTGCTATCAGCATCTTTGATTCTTTGTTAACTAAACTAATAAACTAGTATTTATTCACATATCTAATGATACGAACAAAACATATATATATAGGATATATCAATGAATTAAATAGATAAAAAAAAATATATTTTGAATATCGTAATCAGGATATACTCCATAATGAAAATACATGTCCAGCATATGAAAACATGTTCAGACATGTACTAATTAATAAAAAATGAAATGAAAAACATTGAAGTTGCCACGTACAGTTAGCTCAGGCTTCTAGCTAATTGGGTCCTTCTCCTTCATGCATGGTCCAGCTGGTAACAGACAGCATCAGCATCAAGCACTTGATGGATTAGGGAACCACATTGACATTGGATTCCTCGATCTAATGCGCTGACCTGGCGTGCCCCACGGTCAGAGTACTTGCGCATCCAGCGGCCCTCTTTCTTCAGCAATATTAATTGTGGAATGCGGATGGTAGGCCGCCGACAATCCGCCCCCTTTTGACATTAATTTTGCTTGACCTCCTTCAACATTGCAGATATATACATATAGACTTACTCTTAGACTAGACGCCGGTACTGCAGCTTCGCTTACTGGCATCACATCATGAGTTAAGTCGACATGATCTGGTTTCTTAGACATGGATGCAATGCTGATCCTCTTGGACTCTGTGCTAGCTCCTTGGCATGGTAGATACTACTCCAGCTTTAAGTTGGGCAATAGATATGAAAGGCATGCAGTTGCGAAGGGACCAACCGGTTATAAACCGCCTTAGGGTATTTGCTCCTCCATAGGCCATAGCCAAGAGCTGGGTTTGTCCTCGTAGTCCTCCATTTAATCAAGTTCTTCCTGCTTAATTAATTTCTAAAATTAACAAAAATATATCATCAAAAATTGAACACATGTACATAAAATGTCAGAACCACAATAATTAAACCAAATTTCACCTGCTTTAACGAGCAAATTAAGTAATATGTTCATATATATAACTAACAAAAAGAAATTTTTACATGCTTTATTTTTTTTAAAAAAAATGTACAATAGGTGCTATGGAAACGACTTATGCCATGCATATATATTAATTACTAGTTCGTTTCCTACAAAGTTTTTTAATGTTTGACAAAGTAGAGTAAGTTGTGACATGATACAAATAATATATCTTCTACCATATGCACAGATTCAACAGAATTGATAATCCATGACATTTATGATAAAGTAAAGGAAAAGGAAAATATATATCAGGGAACATGATCAAATTTGCCAAATAATTAATATTTAATCAAAACGAATATATAATGGCTAAATGATAGAGAGGAAATTAGCAAACCTGACAGGCTTCCAAGAGAAAGAGCTCCCCTCCCTCAGGCCTCGGCGGCAGCGCTCTCTACTGGAGTAGTACTGATGCTTTGAAGAAGGTAGCTAGTCTAGTCTTCTTTCTCGAGATAATCTTTTGTAACCCGGCTTAAAAAACCCCGTAATCGTACTCTGCTCATCGTACGGTCCGTATTCATTCTTGGTGGCGCGCGTAGATGAAATATCGATTCCGATATTCATTTCCAATTTGAAACCTTCCTATTCTACTTGTACTGGCGTTCATCTCTTCTAACCAAAATTCGAATTCAAATTCCGGCGAACATCGCGTGTCTCCATCTCTTCTTCTCTGGCGAACATCTCCTCTTCTTCGGCGTCGAGCCTTCTTCTCCGGCGAGCATCTTCTATTCCGGCGATCTCCATCGCTATTCTTTTGCATCGCGGATCTCCATCGCTTTTGTCTTCATTTCCACCTTCTTCTCGATGCTCGTTCATCAATTTGACGATGTAAGTTCATTGAATTGTTCAAATTTTAGTTTAATTGAATAATTGAATCTAGTTTTGTTCGTTTGATTTCAAATTGTCCGAACAGGGGTAATACAAAATCATTTAAAAAATTATTATTGGTTTCCATGTTTTCATTATTTTTGAAAAAAGGTTCATTTTCAAAGAAAAATACATTCCTTGATATATGAACTTTTTTTGTTTTTAGATCATAACATTTGTATCACTTTTTTGTGGGAAGAGTATCCTAAGAAAATAGTTTTGATTGAAGTAAAATCTAAATTATCAATTTATTCTTATATACAAAACAAGTACACCCAAATACATTTAAATGATCAAGATTTAATTTTCGATTATAAATAATTTCAAAAGGACTCTTGAAATCTAATATAGAACTTGGCAATCGATTTATTAAATATGTTGCATTAAAAAGGTGAGTACGGCTTCCGACCAAAAGGTTTTTGGAACGTTGTTTTGAAACAAAAGTGTTCGAGTCATTTCCATTTAATGACGATTTTTTCTTTCCGAAATTCCATTTTGTTGCGGGGTGTAAACATAAGAAGTTTGATGAATTATTCCTTTTAAGTTTGTAAAATTTTCAAAACTTTGATTGATAAATTCCGTTCCATTATCCGTTCTAAGTATTTTAATTTTCTTGTTGTATTGAGTTTCAACAAGATTTACGAAATTTTGAAAATGAGAAAAAACTTCACTTTTGTTTTTCATCAAATATAGCCAAGTGGCTCTTGAAAAATCATCAATAAAAATAACAAAATATTTAAATCCATTATACGAGTCTACGGGAGTGGGCCCCCGTACATCGGAATGGATCAACTCAAAAAGTTCATTAGTTTTAGAATTTGAGTTACAAAAAGAAAGTCTAGTTTGCTTAGCAATTCTACAAACTTCACACTTATTACAAAAGTCTTTTGGAATATCAAATAATAATTTCAATATTTTGTCGGAAGGATGGCCCACTCGTTTATGCCAAAGACTACTTAAATTTTCATCTCGTTTAGTACTAAATATAAGATTGTTGCTATCTAAAAAATTATAGGTCATTTTCCAAAAAACCTTCTCCAATTTTCTCCTTGGTGATTATATCATAAAAAATAACATTATTATGTTTAAAAGTAATTTCACAATTCAATTTTTTTGTAAGTTTACTAATAGAAAGTAAATTGACAGAACAATTTTCAACATAAAATACGTCTTAAAGAAACTTTTTATTTAAAATACTAATCATGCCCCATCCTTTTATTTTAACTCTATCATTATTGGCTACCGTAAAAAATTGATCACTATCAAGTGTTCGAAAAATTTTTAACAAATTTTGATTTCCGGTCATGTGATCGGTAATACCCGAATCAAGTACCCATTTCTCACTATGTTTTGGAGCAATTTTTACAGACAACCCAAAGTTTAGACCATCATTACGAGTCAAATTTGGGCTTAACAATTCACAACCGGACTTTAATTCGGTCTTGGTTTTATGCAGTTCGGATGGGTTCAATATTTTTTATTTTGGGCTGACATAAAAGAGTATGATTTTTAGATAAACCTTGCTGGCCCAATTTCTGTTCCAGAATTGAAGCCAACATTGCTTCCATTCGATCAAGTCGAGCCATGTCATTCCGACTCAAGCTAGGCTTGTCTCCTTTGTCGCCCGAGTCCATTCTCGCTGCGACAAATCCCTTCTTCTCCCCTTCTGAGGTTTTCTCCGCCTCTTTCAGCGGCACCGTCTCAGCAAACTTTTTCGGTCGGAGATGAGGGTGGAGCACCCAGCACTTCTCATTGGTGTGCCCATCTCTCTTGCAATGGGTGCACTTCACCGCCTCCCCCTTGTTACTGGCTTTGCTGTTGTTGAAGCGCGAGGCTGAGAAGGTATGGCCTTCGGTCCTGAGGTTCGAATCGGAGGCTCCCATCGCAACTCGCCTCGTCACTTCGTTTCTGCCCCGAGCAGCTCTAACCCATGGAATATAGTTTTGTTCATTCAATGGGATATTGGTTAGTTTTTGGGAAGAATCGAAATCAATATGGAAATTTTGCATGACTTGATTTTGGATATGTGGTGTTTCTTCTGTCATTTGTGGGTTTTTTTTTTTTTTTTTTTTTGTTGCTTGCGGAAGTTTGGTTGATCAGATGTGCTCTGATACCATGTTAGTTTTTTACGGTTACAGTGATGATCGATAAAATTGATTTTATTGATCTGTATTTTGTACAGTATCGGATGGAGGTTTATATAGTCTTATGTTACAACGGTCACTTCTAAAAAAGATAAAATAAATATGGCCACTCAGATGGTATAGACTTTTAAATACCCTAAGCAAACACTTGATCGCAAGCGTACGATCTCGTGTAGTACAGTCGGGGTCAATCCACAAGGACGGAATTAAATCTAGACTTACTCTAATTGCAATTCAAAGTCCTAAAGGAAGTATTTTTGGTATTTTAGTCTAAAATTGGAGGCGGGGAGGGGGGGTTATCAAAGATTGGTTGCGCAAACAGTAAAAGAAGTAAAACAATAAACAACAACAAGTAAATACTCAAAAACAGATAATAAATGGGCGTTCCCAGGGTTTTCAGAATCAGTTTGGTTTCTGGATCAACTGCTTGCGGGTCGCAGAGGGTTGATTAGGGATTGCAACATTGTCTGCTGGCCGCAAGATGTCTCTTGCGGGTCGCAAATAGTGTCGTAACCTCCGTCTTATACTTTCTGCAGGTGCTTGCGGGACGCAGGATGTCTCTTACGGTCCGCAGGTAACTGACAGAGAGCAGTTTCGGTTCTGGTTCGGTGTTTCGACTCACGTTATCAATTCCTATTCAATTCAGAGTTGGTACAAATCCCTCAATTCTCATATTTTGGTCCTTCTAACACTTCTAAGTCAATGGGAATTCATAGAAATATTTCTAAACTACGTTCAATTCACTTTTTACTCTAGGATTCGGTTCAACTCTCGTCGAAACCGCAATTTCTCCTCTCAGATACTTTTGGACAAAAATCTATCAACCCAAATTGTGCAAATAACAGTTCTTGGTCAGATGATATTTTATGAACCAACTAGATTTCCGCATAATCTACAGGTTTACCATACGAACAAGCAAAGTCACAAACACGTTATAATGAAAATCGCAAGTAAACATGAAAACAACGTAAGTCTAACAACATACAATCAATCCATAAACACAAACGTCATCATTCAACCCTAAAAACTAAAGATCTATTCACTCATGACAAAAGAAAACAGAGAAAACAAGAAAATGAAAGAGTTCATGATGCAAAAGAACCGAAGAAGAACTAGAATCGACTCAATCTTCACTTCCGCGCGAGAATTCTCTCTAATCCCCTTCGAAAGATGATGGAACAAGCAAAACCCTACTCTCCTCTGGTTTCTCTGGCGGCTATGGGTGTGAAGAGATGCAAAAAGATGGAAAGATGCCCAGAAAACCTAAAAAGACTGCCTTATATAGGCGAGGGCACCAAAACAAGAAACTGTTTGCGCAGTAGCGGGCTTGCGACCCGCAAGGGAGGTCTTGCGGTCCGCAAGGGGCTTGATATGGCGATTACTGACCAGCAGAAGGTTGCTAGCGCCAGCAGGATGCCGAAAATGCATTGTAACCACTACTTACAGCCCGCAAGAAGGGTCTTGCGATCCACAGGAAGTGTACTCCAGCGCCCATGTGTTGCTCCATGCTCCAAATCTCATCCAAATAGCTCTAAAAGCTCCATTTTCTAAAAATTGGACAAAAGCATAGAAGTAACTGGAATCTAGACATCTTATTACCTAAATTCATATGAACTTGGGAATTTTAGGCCAAAATAAAGGTGCAAGTATGGTAAAATGCAGATATGAATGCGGTGCATCAAAATAGAAGCCCGGTTTATACAATTTGGGCTCTTTATTTTATTCTAAAAATAGCCAATGATGAAAATACCCTTACGGGTCCGAGGCTTCTTATTCCTAATTCTAACATATTCTTTCACAACTTACAATTGAGAACTACATCAAGATATGCGGTTAAAGCAAGCTTGTCCTAATATCTATAAACATGTACTGAGGCAGGACCATATTTTGTGTGAATTCCATCAATTCCATCACGTTTCTATGATATTGAACCTAGCATAATCATGATGGGACCTAATTGGAAGTCGTTTAGATAAAAAGAAAAAAATACACCATACCTGATCTCTCGATGTAGGCGATGCCGCTTGGCTGGGCCATCTAAGGCGGAGGCAAGGATGGCATGGAGGGACACACCTGAGGCCACGGTTGAAGCAGCAGACCTAAATATTGAGGCGGAAGCGCCCGTTACCCATCATGTAAGGACAAGGGACAGGTTCGAGGCTGAGGCCAGGCGTAGAGGGGGGAATGCAATTTGGGGCGGAGCACGCAGCTGAGGCTAGTCCGGTGGTCGCTTGGGGCTAAGGCCAGGCGGGGGATTGATCGCGGGTGGTGGCCTGGTGAGGGTGGGTTGGGGGGGGGGGGGGGGTGGTGGAACCGTCAGGTTCAAGCATTCTCCATCTAGATGGAGGAGGAGGAGAATGGATGAGAGAGAATGGGAGATCGATTGCAATTATTCTCAGCAATTTTGAAATCAAGGAATGGGAGAGAGAGCGACTTGGGAGAAAGGGTTCTGTCAATGTGCGGAGCGCCCGCTGAGTTGATCTCGTCCGTTCCCGGATCGGGACAAAGGACATCTATGGTCCAAATTAACTCCGAAAGAAACTTAGACGATCTGGACCATTAGACAGACGAAACATTCAATCTTGACCATTGCAAGATCATGACACTACATGCTTAGTAAAGAAGTTTTGTTTTCCATATTAGTCAAACGAGGGATTTGATCAGGGTATTTGATTTTTTTTTTTTGCAGTCACGTGTTTTGTTGGATGTGCAGAATGTATGCGTTGTAGGTATTGGGACTTGCTATATAAAGTATTTAGGGTTTGTTCTATAGGTATTTAGACTTGAATGACGAAATGTTCAGCGCGCTTATAACACATTGTTAGTATTATTAGTTGGGTTGTAAACGCACTTGAGATCTGATCAATGTGGAGTATTTGACCAGGATATTGAAGGCGGGGTACTGATATCTTCTCCCTACTTTTAATTATAAGGCTAATATTTAGTTGTCAATAAGTTAACAGAGTAACGCACACAGACAGACGCAACTGGAAATCAAAATTCATGATTATTGTTGCCAATTAACAAGTATTTATCTGACGGGACGGGACCATCATATTGAATAAATTAATTTTTCCACCACGTTCTTCTAGTGAAATAACACTTAATAGTACTTTTTGTAAGTAGACGTTATCGTGCATAACTACTTGCATACAATCATTATCATAAGTACAACTAATTATCTATAAGGTTTCATTAGCGAAATTAAGAATCAATTATAGCACATCAAGGATCTTAGAAATCATAATCTCCACGAGTTTAAAACTGAAATCAATCAATAGATTGATACATTTCTCCATGGCAAACGATAAAGCGGTGCTTGAGAGACTTGGTATGTTCTTTGCAAACCGCCAGAAGAACCGTAAGATGAAGAGGGGATCAACTTTCTTTTTCTAAGCAATGAGCACTTGTTCTTTATGAATAAGATGAAGAGGGGATCAATTTTACTATTAGTATTATATTATATAATGTTTGTCATTAAAACAATCATTAAGAGAAGAAGAGTCTGACAGTCATCCAAATGATGCAATTATTCTTATGGACAGTTTAGGGTTTTAAGTCAGGCCCGATTAGTATGGTCCAATATAAACTCTTGGACCACAATAATTTCTTACACTTTTTTCTTTGCTTTCAGCTAAGGCCCAAATCCCAGGCTAAGGATATCCGTCCACTGCACTAGTGACTACTGACGACTAGTGAGTAGCAGAATATGAAGAAATGCTTGAAAGTTGAAATAGATTACAGAAAACGGTTGACAAGGAGAAGAGATTAATTTTGGTATGATGAAGACTCTGCTCAATTTTAGAGTCATGTCATGTTAACACTTATCATGGGTTATCACAATTACATTCATACTTTTTTTTTTTTTTTAACACGAGTTTCTCAGTTTCTTATCATTCATTAGGATCAACGAGGCCTTAGGCCTCAGTCCTTTGAAGAGAAGAGAAGAGAAATTTGGGCTTTTATCTTTTGGGCCTTCAATTTCGCTTCTCCTTCACATCACAGATCACACGGACCAAAAGTCTGTCTGGTTCTGGTACTCTTTTTTCTCTCCTCCTCTAGCTGTGCTGTGCTGTCTCTGGTACCACTTGAGAAGACTCGGAAGCGAAGACATGGTGTACTACGCTCTCGAATTCACGGCGGAGCTTGAAGACCTCACCAATCTCCAGCCCCGAGGAGGCTGCGACGATCCCACTTTTACCTATTTCTTCAAGCTCAAGTGCGAGAACTGCGGTGAGATCACCCCCAAACCCACTTGCTTGTCTCTCTCAGAAGAGGTGCCTCTCCCCAATGGAAGATCGACTGCCCATTTGCTTCAGAAGTGCAAATTATGCAGCAGAGATGGAACTATCCACATGATACCTGGCCACGGTCAACCCTTGACTGACACTCTGGCCCAGAGTGCTCAGTATGCACGCCTCATGATTTTCGACTGCCGAGGGTTTGAACCTTTTCAATTCGCCTTTGCTGATGGATGGATCGCTCATTCTGTACATATATGTTATTTCATCTTTCATTTCATATTCGTTTCATCTTATCTTATCTTTGTATATGATTCCAATTATTTGGTTTTGTCTCCTTAGAAGAGTGGCGACGCAACATTTGAGATGGATTTGACAGAAGGGGAGTTTGCTGATTATGACGAGAAGTCCGAGTGCCCTGTTAGTGTTTCAAATCTCAAGTCTGTCTTCAAAGTGGTACGTACGGCTTTTACTTAACTATATCTCTCATGTTCAACACTCAGCATATAAAAGCCGCTACTAATTGGCTACAAGTTGAACCATAAATTGAACCCTGTTTAGGAGAATGGTATCTGTATTATTTCCAAATACTAATTAATTCATGTTTTGCATCAGTATATCTGTTAAAATTAGTCATAACTGGTATATTGTCTGTTGATATACTTTGTCTCTAGTATCTTTCTTTTTAACCCTCAATTGTTGGTTTCAAGGCTCGTTAACTGAATGTCACGTACTTCAACTAATTCCTTTCTCAAATTGGTTCATCCTTGTTAGTGTACATACTACATACTATGCAATGAAAGAGAAACTCTAGCTATGTGGCTTGGTTCAAAATTATTATTTTTTTTTTTTATATCTATCGTGTTGTTCATAGGTAAAGAAGTCAGGAGATGGTGCCAGGGCAATTTATAGGTGAAGGATGGATGGTTTCTAGCAATTCAATGAATGAAAAGGAACAAACTATATACCTGACTCAGCATCATATGCATGATTTATATTAATTCCCCATGATTTGAGTATATGGTGTGTCCTAAAAATTTTACATGTTGAAATGTTTGTAATGAGATTCTGTATCGGCATTTGACAATCATGAATAAGCTGTAAACCAGTACTCATTTATTTCAACAAATCATGAATTCTCTATCTGGGTAGTTCTGTTTCTGGTTTTATTTATGCTGTTTCTGAAATTCCAGCCTGATAAAATTTGTTCCACATCGTCCTATTTCTAGTTAAATAAGAGTTATTCAATACCTTTTAAGTGATCAGACCTTCAAAACCGGTATCATCAGGCCATGAAACTATATGTTAGGCTGCTAGCAGATGCAGAGGCTCGTGTGGTGCTCTGTCAACGATAATTTCATACATGGTGAGGAAGTGAATTTCTCGACGACAAATTGTTTAGATGCCCTTGCATACAAGTCGGTTTTGCTCTGAATATAATTTGTTTTGAGAGTTGACAGTTTCATATGATATCTTTTTTCACAAGAGAAAATAACACCAGAAGAAGCCATCTTGAATATATTTGCTTAACATCAGTCTCATACGTGCGACCTAACCTTTGTATTCTGTTGAAAACATGGAGCCATCTGGAAGTGTTGGATTTTGCATTATAATCTCTTTTTAAAAGCAGAACAGACAGTACCTATTACATACATACTGTATTTTTAGTTTTCATTGTTTTGGGCCTGAAGAGAGAAGACTCATCTTAGTATATCAATGTCGAATTCAGAAGCTTGTAGTTGTTACTTGTTAGCGCAAATCAGGCTGAGTTTGCACTTTGCAGGTTTGGGTGGATCTACAAAATAGGGGAAAATAGAATATCAAAGTTCAGAAAAGTCCACCCATGAATTTTAATTTATTTCAACTCATTAGCGGGCTAATCCGAATTCCGAATTCCGAATTCCGAACTAGTCATTTTTAATAGTTTTAAGTATCACTGTGACTGTATCAGTTAGGTGCTAGACAGAAGCGTACAAGGTAACATCTACACCCATTTTGGTTTGGCTCAGTAATGTTGGTGTCTTTGACTCTAATTTGTCTCCATCTCTACATCTACACAATAGTAGTGTATCAAAATTGACTGGATTTCAAATAGGGATCATTTGGCCATAAATCAGCCAATTTGAAGTTGCCAGCTGTTTGATTTTGACGTCTTTAAACAAATTCAAGAATGATTTTTGTCAAATAGTTTCCAGAAATAACTGCTACACGCGTACACGGTACACGTACGAAATAAATAAAAATGCACCATACGAATTGACATGTGCTATAATCATAATCATTCATAAAATAAGTGGTCATAACCTGTAAGTCTTGAAAATTTAAAGCAGTGATTGCAATGCCAATGCATATGCGGCTAAACCATATCATACTGTCACCATTTCACCTTCCAAAGTCTAGATAAACATTTTCTACTTGGCAGAGGCTGACAGACATGTGGCAACTGGCATTTTCTTTCTATAGAAATCGTATGCAAATGCAAGGTTGATTTAATTTACACCTGTTAACGTACGTACTATATATATGTATATATATCCCTAGCTCTCGCATATATTCTTACTTGTCCTTTAATCAAAGCGATAATGCCGAAAATTAGTTGGCCAGAAATTTCATCATCCCTTCCTTCCTTCCTTTGTTGTTAACTAATAACTCGTGATGGGTCAAATTAACTCAAGGGTGTCTAAGTTACATCATTGCAGTCCCTTTAGATGTCATTAAATGTTTGATCAAGACCTCAAATGAGATATTGTCACTTGATAACAATTAATAATGATTGACAATGTTGTGATTAAATAATCCTAATCATAATCCTAATCCTAATCCTAATCCTAATCCTAATCCTTCACTATTTGTTTTTGAGGTTGCCCATTTTTTTACTCTGCCCCAATTATCTTAGACCGTTGGCTGAAGTGGAACACTACCAGTACCAATTGTACTGGTAATTAACCTCAAATTAAGTGGTTGCCATGACGACGACTAAAAGAGCCTTTTGGACACTAATCCTGCCAAGGAATATATACTATACTATACATGGGATGGGATACAATTATTCTGCCTATTACAAATTACAACAGAAGAATTGTACAGCTTTTTTTTATTTTTCCCTTCTCTCCTCTTTGCAGCTCCTATATATATTGTGCACTGTTATAATTCCACTCGATCATGTGTCTGTGATCCTTATTAATAATATTTGAGGACTCGATCCGAATTTATTATTTCTCAAAAATAACCTTAACAAATTTAAGTAATCTTGATTTTATTTTTGTCTGCTACGAATACTCTACATAAGTATGTATCTTACTTACAAAATTTCGAATATCATTCGTGTTGTCTATTTTTCTACACTTTCTTACCTAACCAACTCTCCTTCTAGAGTTCTAGTTCGATTTTTTCCTGGGGAGATGCTAGAAAATACAATCTTTCTATGAAAAAAAAAATTAAAAACATTTCAGAAGGAATAGTCTAGTTTTTATGTTGAGTATTTAAAAGGAAAGAGAAAGATATGTCTATAGATTTTCGTGACTGCTCTTTTTTCTCCTAGAAAACATATCGTTGAACTCTCTGCCATTTTTGTTATCACATTAATTTTTTTTTTTTTTGAGAAATTATCACATTATTCTTGTCTCTTCAAATATATTTTCCTTCAAGTTAGACATTTTGATGCATACATTTATATATCACGAAGTACTTTCTTTGGAGATTTGTTTTTCTTATTTCACACCTTGTTGATTTTAACTTTTACTCAAGACAAGAAAGATTTCTATTCCCAAGTCCCAACGTAAGGAACAGTTATGTTGTCCGATAATTGAGAAAAGGAAAATTTAGTGTTGGATGACTGTAACAGAGATATCATTCTCAAGTACAATGAGATAACTTTAAAAATAGATCATAATCCAAGTGAGGTCTTTGTTGGGACTCAAAACAGCCATACAAAAATATACTACCTTTTAAGGTTGTTTTGCTTAGAGGAGTACCCAGCGTCCAGAGCGAAACGATCCATCGATCCACGGAGATCACGTGCGACGCTTAGTTGGAAATGAATCTGCATAACACGGATGAATTGTTACTATGCTTTTTTTATTTTATGAAATGGGCTCAATAGCCTTGTTTTCAAAAAAAAAAAAAAAAAAAAAAAAAAAAAAAAAAAAAAAAAACTATGCTTTTTTTTTTGTTCTAATGTGCATGAAATACTTGTTACGAATATTTAAAGAAGTGTTACATTCGAAAGTTCATTCGTTACGGATATTCAAAGAAGTGTTACATTCAAAAGATCAGTTGTTACTTTGCTCTTCTTTTTTGTTTTTTTTTTTGTTCTAATGTGCATGAAATAATTGTTACGAATATTCAAAGAAGTATTACATTCAAAAGTTCATTCGTTACGGATATTCAAAGAAGTGTTACATTCAAAAGATCACTTGTTACATAATTTCACCCCAGTTGTTACATCACATACAACTTTGGTTACTTACCCAACATGGTTATGTTACAAAATTTGTACTTATTTCTGTTACACAAAGAGGGGTACAGATGGGCGGGATGAAAGGTTCAAATAAAAGCAAGCTGGTTGGTAAATAACATTGGATTAAAAAAAAAAAAAGTTGTCAAATCAACTAGAGTCGTGGGATAGAAATAACTATCGGTAGGGTAATCGTGTAATATGCTGAGATGGAGAAATAGCGCTCAAGTCCACCATGGGAGAACGCTTGCGCACTGCCGACTCCAGGTCAGACGATGGTCAACAATGGATCGATGTTTCCTTTGATTGTGTGGACACAATGAAGTTTCCGTTTTGCTTATATATATATATATATATATATGGCTACTTTTTATTAAGGTTATTAAAAAAAAGTGTTGTTGAGTTGGGTCACTTGGGTGGAAGAGAATGCTGAAATGGTTGGTTGCCGGACATCAACATAGGAGTATGTTAGGGGGGAAATACAAGAGAGTGAATATAGAACGCACTCAAAATTGTACACTTTAATGTATCGCTATCTAAGTCATCCAAATTAAGTTTCTTCTTTAATTGAATATATCGCAAGCACATTCAATAAAAATATTCAATAACGCCACGTATGACGTATGGATGGATCGTGAGGTGATTTTGTTGTTTTAATTTGTTTGCACAAATCTTGATACAATCGGACAACAGCATGTGCAGCATATAATATAATGACCACTAGACTTAACTAATTTTCAATAATGACTGTAGAGTACTATTATTTCTAACTCATGTAAGTTGCTCAAGTTAAAAGATAATGTTATCTTATAATGACATCATAGCATACTTAAGAATGTTAAAACCCATGATGATGTTGTTGGAGTTGGAGTGCTTGGCCTAATTAATGCCGTTGAAACATAACAACAGGTGAGGTAATTGCACGCGAACTATTATGAAACTAATAAAGACATTCCAATATTCCATAGCCTGGAAAGTGGAAATAGAAAGAAAGTGAGATATCTTTTTGTTTTGTTTTGTTTTGTTTTGGGGTGGTGACATGTTGATGTTGTGAAGGAAGAGGAAGAGGAAGAGGAAGGAACAGCTAGCCCATGTGAAAGAGAGTATGTCGCAAACTGGTTCCCCAGAAAAAAAAAAAAGTAGAAGAAAGTATTGGGTATTGGAATTGGCAGCCAGCGCAAAGGCAAAGGCAAAGGCAAGGCAAGGCAGCCCAGACAGACGCACTGACTACTGCACAGTCCCTTTTTTTCGGCCTTCTCCAGTTCTCCTCTCCTCGTTCGATTAATCTAATATAATATCGCCTAATTAATAAAAAATAAAAAAAAATTGGTATAAAGAAAGAAAAAGAAAGAAAGAAAGTATGGGGAAGGGAAGGAATCATGCGATGCGTAGCGTAGGCTCTAAGCATTGTTTGAGCTGTGTGCAGTGCCATCCGCCTGTCACAGTCTGACTTGACTGTCTCTGCTTCTCAGTCTCAGAACGCCCAACCCAATTAACTAACAGAGAGAGAGAGAGAGAGAGAGGCAGGCTCTACTAAGCTCCAACGAGTTGAGTAATCAATGCAATGCAGAATTATTGCAGATCAACAAGTGACTCCAGTCCAACAACATTTCATTAATCTAATCTAATTTCATTCTGTCATTCCCTGCCCGGGCTGCCAGCTCTGTCTCATTCTCATTCAGTCATTCTCATTCTCATAAGAGCACTGCAGCAGCAACAGCTCAGCTCAGCTCAACTTTGGCCCGCCCAAGTCCCACTCAATCCTCAATTTGAGAGTTATTTGGCCGGCCAGGCCACGACTAATTCATTCATTCATTTTCATCAACCAATTACAACTTAATAATAATAATAATATGCTCTCTCTGTCTATCATCTTTTAATCACCATCAATTAACGCTATATATATAATATATCCAAATGCAATGCATCAATCCCTTTTTAATTGCTCTACTTTTTTCATCACTAGCTAGTATTAATCATTTAATCATAAATAAAGATGGATGATATATAGAAACAACGATATGATCTGATCATCTGTATTCATATAGATATAGATACAGATATAGATCAAAACAAATACATCACATTACCCCTAAGGAATACAATACAATAGAATAGAATATCAGATCAGATGTAGAAGAGCATCTAAAGAACATAACAAACAGATCGATCAGATCAGGTGGGCTCTAAAAGAAAAAGAATGAATGATCTAAATGCATATAATCATAATAATATTAATAATATGCATAGTAAGTAACTAAGATATCATCATCATCATCATATCAACATATATAGGTAGCACTAGCAGTGATCCGATCATCCGATCCTTCAGTGGCGGCCGAAGAGGAAGGCCAAGGCGGAGACGAAAATGGCGGCAGAGATGGGAGCGGAAACGCCAGCGGCTGCAGCCTGCATAGGAGCGGGAGCTGGAGCATCAGCAGCGGATGCAGGGGAGGCGAAGAAGCAGAGGGCGAGGGTAGCGAAGAGAAGCAGGGAGAAGGTGGTAGAGTTGAGAGCTGCCATTAGTTGTTTAGGTTGGGAGGGAGTGAAGCGAGAGAGAGAGAGAGAGAGAGAGATTAATTGGAGGGGTTTGAGGAATCTCAAATGAAATCTGAGAGAGGAGGAGAGCCTGAGTTTGGGAATGAATGAGGAAATTAAGGGCGAAGAAGGGAAGGGCTTCCTTTTTATAAAGAAGCACAGCACACACAGACACAGGAAAAGGAAAAGGAAGGGTAGAATGGGAAATTCGGGGTGGAAGCTTGTGAGCTGTATTGTATATTTGTATGTAATTGTATTTGGACCACGGTCGGTGCAAAGCTACAAAAGCAACAGATCATATAATTAATTTAGCAGCTCCATCTCCATGGTTCATTAATGAATTGATGGAATGATCCAAGAATGATGAAATGATGGATGGATAGGATATTATAATATAACTAGTCATTATGCACCCTCTGCTGCGCTTCATTAATTTTTTTTATCGTTACATTAAAAGATATGATCCTAATATTATATTTCTTATATATAAATAGTAATTACTTTATTTTAATTTTTACAATGTTTATTGAAAAATGAAAATCATATTTTGAGTTTTTTTTTTGTGTCCTTATCGAATATCCAAATTGAAAAAATAGATAAATAAAATGGGATATAGGAATGCATACCTTTTCTTTTTTTTTGCACAATTTATATATAAATGTCCATTGTTCATTATATTCCACGGTGTACAAAGATAATTCTTGTTCATTTTTATCGGATTGGTAGCTAGATTAACTATCAAAAATTCAATTTACATATATTTGATAGTCTATTAGAAGGTGTGGATAAAAAAAAAATGCAAAGTTTTTCAAGCAAAAAAAAGCTTACTGGTCCATGATTTTCACTCGGATATCAAAAGCCACCCATGACCCCTTTATTGTGTTACTCTTCTCAGTGCATCAATTAAAGAATAGTAATAAAATAATACATCAACTATGTCAATATAAAAATTTAACAAATAATTAAAAAGCTCTAAAAATGAAAAAAAAAATGTATCCTAAGATATTTGATATAAATCCATAAATTAAAATTTGGAGATGGTAAGTATGGTTTTTTATGTTAAAAGCACAGGAAGGCGGTAGTTTTACTCTTAATTTAACAAAGTTTTTATGAAGCATGATATTAAAGTTTAAAATTTTTAAACAATGATACTTTTCAAGATTTTATAGTATTATTTACTGAAATAATTCTAAATCAATTATTGTAAATATAAATAATTAATTATCTTTTTATTGGTATATTGAAAATAGTTGGGTAATATGGGGATGCTTTTTAGAATTTTTTTTGTTTTCTCTTGTTCCTTGTCATGGCAACAGCTTTTCCTTTCTATAATTGGCTACGTGTGGTATAATGGACCAAGGTTCATAATGGGAATTGCAATATGACTCGGATCATAGTGAACTAAGTGTGCGTACTTTGAGAAAATGTTGCTGCACATGCACTTCAAAAGAACTCTCTTTCTTCAGATATGGTGCGGTGATAAAGTATGAATTATTCATGTGGCGGGTGGATTCAAAGAAAATAAATGGGTTACCATTCTGTGCCACAACCAGAGGAAAGGCAACAAACTTCTTTTGTTTTTTCCTCCTGCATTCACGTGTTTGTTTCCCAATATAAAATCTGACCATTGGTTAGTAGTATTATGAGATCCAATGGTTGAAACTGTACACACGACGAAGGTATGTGGTGATGAACTCTTCTCTGATTTGACAAATTGTGTAGCACAACCGTAATTCCTTAAAATTAGAGATATTAAGGATACGCGTGTTTCTTAAGTATAATTTCCCTCTAAAATAAAATATTTCATGTCACTACATTTACATTACATATATATTCCCAAGCTTGGCAAGATAATGGATATCAGTATCACTCGCATCAGATTCCAAATACATGCAGTGCAGATGGAATTCCAATATCAATACCATGAATTCCAATATCACTCCCATGATGATGATGAGATGATCCCATCCTCCTCCAATATAAGTATAACAGCTGTGCTGGTAAAGGGCAGGCGCCACAATCAACGGCAATGATTGATTGATTGATATGTATGTCCCTAATTGAATTCAATTCACAAAAACAGACTCTCCAATTTTATACATGCCCGGTTTGTGTAAATATTTTTGAAAGCAGTTAAGTTAAAGAAAGGGTCCTATAATTGGAAGGAAAGGCAGGGGAGGGGAGGGGAGGGGAGGGCATAGATTTTCACATGGCATCGACTATTCAACTCTCCCTTTTGCCTGCCTCGATTCGATTGTGTTACTTTGCTTGTGTGCAATGCAAATTTGAAAGCAATGCATTGGATGGGGTCAGCCTAGTGTAGTCTGTTATTGCTTAGTTATGATCTGTATTATGATAGTTGGTATGCACGTACAGTACAATATATGTATATCTAATAAGAAATTCGATTATATATCGAATTGCGTTGGAAAGAATAGAATACAAACATTAATTAAGAATTAGTTAAAGCATATACATATTATATATATGCATGTTGATGTTAGGTTCTTTATATTAATTAATTTAAGGGGTAGGAAGAATTAATATATATTCAGGCTGCCATTGCCCATTGCCAACTGTTTCTGTCTCACACAACATAAATACCTGCAATTAAATGCAGTCATGTTTTGCGTGAGTCTGCAGGTCGGCTCGGCTTAATCATTTTCATTTTTTAAAATTAATTTATTATGAATTCGTTCGCACGTATGAATCCGTACTGTAGCTCATGTTAATATGACATGACTGAGTCTGAGACTGACTATATGATTGTCTTTTACAAAGAACAGCTGGGTTTGGGAATGGTCAATTTACCAGCTGGGTCAAATAAAAACAACTATAAATTAGAAATGCCAACGCCTAAAATCGCGACACCACAACTTAAACTTACAAGTTGATTAATTCCACGCGGAAATTCAATTGATTATTTAATCATATTAAGTGCTTATCACATTTCTATTAATTATTATATAATTTAAGTGAAACGAGTTCCTAATTTCATTGGTCAATGCTCTAAGGAAGTCCAAAACATAATAAAAAAAAAAAACAATATTAACCTTACGGAGCTTTGTAATATTCTATGCTAATTATCAGATTTTTGGCAAATTTTGTATAGCAAACATAAGAATGTTTATCATTGAGCACAACCTTCGAGAGTCGAGAGTCGAGACTATTTTAGAACTTGATTCTATGCACATAATATTTAATGCATTGAAAAGCAGTATATTAAATGTTTATTTTATTATGACAGGACAACCTATTAAATTAGATGTAGATGATTATCAAAGTCAAATAATAATAGTGATGTCACCTGTGGTTAAGATATATAAGCAATTCTAATACATCAACTTTGGTTGCCAATCAATTATCGGAATAACTAAATTGTCACTTTTGAAAATTGTGATCTGACAATCTAGGTAAGAAGCATTTACAATTCTTCTCAGTACTCAGTAGAGTACAGGTATGCAAAACTGAAACCAAAACACGGGGTCTACATGGTAATGGTAGTCATGATATATATGTGGTCAAAAATACAATATAAAGAAGAAGAAAAAAAAGAAAGCAAAAACATTCTTATGAACAAAAAATGAGCAGGGAATTAAAGCTAAAGCTAAATAAACACGTGTAACGTGTACATGGTGCCTAGCTCCCAAGTGGAAATCGTAAGGCGCAAGGAGGAGGTAGAATATTAATAATCCCAAGAAGAAAGGAGTCGTTCAACTGCTTGATTAAATATGTGTTCATCCTTTGAGCAAGCATTGCATTGCATTGCCCATCAGGCTATTAGTATTAGCTCAAGTTCCAATTTCAGTTGTAATTCAATGGCAATAGGAATGGGGCCAATCCATTCCTGCTGGTAAATGCCAGGTTGAATTGAGACAGAGACACCAATACCAATATACCATGCATGAGGGAGGCATGACAGCCTGCGACAGCTAGCTCATGTTCATGTTCCTCAGTCCTCACCAACCGCTTCACAATTTTTAATTTCAATTAAATATATAATAACATTTCTTTCATTGTCTTCTTCTTTTCTTTACAAAAGAAAAGATATAGCCATTACTAATTGTTGTTTGGCTTAATTTAATATAGGTTGCAGCAACATTCGGGAGTCGAGAGTCGAGTGAAATTCCAAATGAGAAATTGATTTCATTTGGAAAGTAAGTAATTGAAAGAAAGAGCTTCCAATTGCTCGCTCGCTCGCTCACTCGCTCTGTGGATTTAGTCGAAACAGGGCAACAACCAGACAATTACAAAAAGAATAATGTGGCCGCAGTCCGTTGTAATCAATAACAAACAAACTGATTCTAACTAAATTTACAACTACTAGCTAATGGCTGAATTAATACGCAAGCAATCACAATTCACTTATTCACATCACATATATATATAAATATAATAGAAACAAAACAAACACGAATATATGTATGATGATAGTAAAATATTAATAGGAGAAGCGGTATATCTACAGACTCACTCACTCCATCAGCCCCCTCAATCCTCAATCCTCAATCCTCATCCTCATGGAACACTAATTAAAAAAGCACAATGCACAACAGACCAGAACCTCAGACTCAGAGAGATCCAGATCTATCAAGACACTGCATCAAATCAATACAACCAACCAATTCTTACTAAAACTAAGCAAATAAGGACGGAATCAAATCAAATCAAATCAGAATGTGGCTAGCTACCAATAGTAACAATCAATCAATCCATAGACCAAATAATAAAGATAAACTTATCTAATTAAACAAACCCCACAGGCATCACCAGATGAGAACAGCTAGATCTAAAAGGATAGGAAAGGAAATGCTGGCTCAGCTCTAGCTCTAGCTCTAGTGTCGGAGGGATCCGAGGAAGAGCAGGACGGCGGAGGTGAGAAGACCGGCAGCGAGAGGAGAAGCTAGGGCTCCGGGCATGGCGGCGTTCTGAGGAACAGGGGCGGGAGCGGGAGCGTCCTGAGCGAGGACAAGGGTGGAGAGGAAGGAGAGGGCAAGCGCAGCCATGGCGAGGATGGAGAGAGCCTTGGATGCTGCAGCAGCCGCCATTGGAGAAGTGGTAGGAAGAGTGAAAAGAGAGAGGGGGGATTAGGGTTTTAGGGTAAAGTTGGGGGTGTGGCAGCGTATGCGTATGGAGAGAGGAGGTGAGTGAGTGCTGAGTTTGTGTGTTATGGTTCTGGACCTGGAGGGAGGAATGGAATAAAGGGCGGCAGAGAGGCATTTATTTATAGAGGAATAGGACTGGAGTTGGGCAAAGCTGCAACGCAATACGCCAATACGCAAGCAAAGCAAGCTATCACAGCTGTCCAAGACGAAGAGTCCCGCGACAGCTGGCAGTTTGCCTGTCCTCTCCTCTCCAGTTTCAACTCTCTCTTCGGACTGACTATTTCCTTCCTTCCTTCACATACAGACACGGTTAGTACGTGGTCCATGGGAGGGGAGGTCCACGCACGCGACGCGAGTGAGTTGCGTTGTTTGTTGCAGCTCTTGGCGTGTTTTGGGAGTGAAATTTACACAACTGCCCCCGCCCCTGCGCGTTTGTTACCAAGGAAAACAAAATTTGGTGAGTGGTTGGGTTTGACCGTTGGCGCCTAATCCTAATGCGGCTCAGTCCTAACCGTCGCACTTTACTTTCCTTTCATTTCCTTTCCTTTCCTTTCCTTTCCTTTCCTTTCGGCCATGAGCCCATGAGCATGACTGCATGAGCCACGACGTCGACACCAAGGAAGGAGTCCCAAATGTCCCCAAGTGCCCACACCCATGAATTCCATGTTGTTGTTGTAATGTTGTGCCACGTACACAACAAATCAACAAAGGCCAACTTCCGAATTTGATAAATATAAAAAATTAAAAAACCATGCTGTAATCAATGTAAAAACTCCAAATCCAGAAGCTTCTTCACGGACTGCCACTGCTATTGTAACAGTCGCCGTTCCGTTTTTGCCTATGCCCGCCCCTACACTAAACCTATTCTCATATTTCTTTTTTTTTTTTTAGAGGAATTCTCATATTTTCTATTCAAACTATTGTGCAGATATCACGCTCCTTTTTTTTTTTCTATACTAGTAAAAAGCACACTCCTTGATTTAGGCTGACATTATTATTTCTTATAATAAACTTTTAAAATAATATGTAATGGGCCTTAATTTGAGATAATTTATATGGACCTTAATTTTAATGGGCTGAGAATGTCAACGGGTATTAACGTACATCAATGGTTCTGATCTATCGAAGAAAATGATCAACGGCTCAGATGTGAGGATAGCCCTTTCATGTCATTTTTTCCAATATACTTTTATTATTAGTAAGGATTATATTTTCACTAGTGTTTTTTGAGACCCTCGGCTAGGTCTAGGTCGGTCCAAAGTCCAAACCTCCACGAGTTCTCCGATCTTCTACATTGCTCGGGTCGGTAAACCTCAAAATTTTGGTGATAGAGATTGGACCTAGCTTAGGACTACCCTCCCGGATTGTCCGGTTGTTCGGGTTATATAGTAAAAAGAAACTTCGAAAAAACAACACAAAAATATATTAAAAAATATTATACCTATTTTATACTAAAAAATCCAAATAAATACTTCAATAAAAGCCGAAAGAAATAAAAATATATTTATTTTAATTAGTATATATATTTTATACTAAAAAATATTTGTTTTGAACCAATATATATATATATTTATATTAAAAATCATTTTTGAACCAAAATATTGATAAGCGTCAAACATATATGCATTTTTTGATAGAAATTGATAGGGTGTTACTTAGAATTCCGGACCGAAATGCTTTATATTACTTAAGGTTTTGTCAAAGATCATGTTACTAGTGTACTTTGTGTTTCAATGTGTAGAGAATGAAGAGACGAAGCCAACGCAACAAACGCGACTCAAATCGGAGCAAGGATGGAGGAGAACGGAGCAAAACAAGCATTGAAGGACGCAGAAATAATTCACCCCGCGTGCGGCATGATTTGTCGCCCCTGACGTTTCCAGACTGTTTTTGCGCACCTTGGACTATTTTAGACGCTACGAGCTAATTCGAACTCCAATTTAGATCCGTTTGATCCTATAGAAAGCTCTTTTCGAGTAGAACCTGTTGAAAACTGTTTTGGAAGACTTTAAGGAGAAGAAACCCACGGAAATAAGGAGACAAGTCAGACCTAGGGTTGTGTTCTTCTTCCAAGTTTTCTCTCTTCTTTTCTCTTTTTCCCTTTGATGTTTTCATCATTCTTGTTGAATTCTCTCTCCTCCATGGAAGAGTAGAAACTTAGGGTTTGTACGGCATGTAAACATGATACCTTGTTCTCTTTAGTTTAATCTTTCTCGGTTCTTTTTAATGATGGTTGTTGATTTGATTTATGTTTGCAATTGATTGTTGTGACTAGAATTGTTGTATGGTATTTTGCTTGCTTGTTTAGGTCTTGATCACACTTGAACTATTGTAGGAAATATGCCATAATAAACCTAATTGCAAAACCCTAGGTTAGAGATCAAGGACCGAAAGGTGAAGTTGACAACCAGACCCAAACATAGACTTAGGGATAAGAACTCGTATGCTTGATGCTTAGAGGGTTCTTAGTAACTACGGGGAACCCTAGTTTGATCCGAGACCATTAGAGAAACTTAGTGGCTTGATTGACGATTAGGCTAATCATAGAATTTAATGCGTTTAGGGTAGCAAGCCGCAAAAGGGATCTTACCTTAGATAGGGACTGCACCAGGACCAATGGGCATGTTCTAAATTGGATTAGAAACCCTCAAATTCTTCAACTTGAAAATAGAACCATTAGATTAAGCTAATTAGAATTAGTATCTTGTTTATGTCCGGACAACCCTAGATTTCTTAGTATCTTAACTTGTCTTTGTTTAATTTAGTCTGTTTTAGTTTAAATTAGTCTTTTAGTTTCAGTAATTTCCTCAGTCTCCAAACTTGATTGTCTAGATAATTGAACTTGAAAATTGTTAGCATAAAAGCTATCCCTGTGGATCGACCCCTATTCTATACTGCAATTGTAGGTTTATGAGCTTGTAAACCGACATTTTTAGTGTATTTGGGGCACATAATTTATTAGCTCTTGACACACGTCAAATATATATATTTTATACTTTAATATCCAGGTTTGGACAACTATGCTAGCTACTAACATATACGGGTTCAAACTTCTTATTTTTTTAAAAAAAAATTTTGTGACCTCGGGTTTATATCCCGGGTTGCCCAGCTACCCTGGGTCGGGCCGGGTCCCGGGTTCGCTAGGGTCGGCTTTCCTCGGAAATTTTTCTGTGGGTTGGATTCCTTTCCTTGCGGAGACTGTCCCTCCGGACCCTCCCAGGTTGCCCAGGTCACACCCTCGTGTCAGGTCGGTCGGTTCACTTTCCTCAGTTTTCTTGGGTTGGGTTTGGACCTCACAGATTTTTTTTTCAAAACACTAACTTTCATATGTCATTAGAGTTCTAAAAACTGATATGCCGTATCCAATTACGGTACGACTCGGTATGGACCTGGGTGGAAACGACACTTGTAAGGTACACGAAAAATATGACATGGATCATTATCTGTGCCGTTTCTTAACCGTGTTGTGTCCGAGTTTTGAAAATTTTGGAATAACACAAAACGATAAGCATAGTGTTCTAGAAACAGTAGGAAAAAAAACAACACGACACTAAATGGTTGTCAGAAACGACACGGAACACGATAGGAAAAATATAGGTGGCACAGGTAGGACATGAGTAGGCACGGTGACGGCTCATTTCTTCAATTTTTATTTAAATATTAGATTTTAATTTACTTAAATTATACTTACATGTTTAGAAATTTATTAACTTCCCCTATGTTTCAAATATAGTCAGTCCCAAGCCTAAAAAAGGAGTGATTTTTAAATATTATATAATTATTAATTAAGATAATTTTCATATATTTTGATACTTTTTTAATATTTTTTTATGTTTTTTTTATTTGTATTCTGAATTTCGAGTAAAAGCAATTTAATGATTTTTTGGGTTAAATTTTTATTTATTTGAATTTAATTATTAAGACACGTAAATACGATATGGTAAGTCACTTATCCCATTCGACACAACACAAATAAGGCTCGATACAATAGATCGGTGTACCTTACATGTGTCGTGCCCTCCTCTTAATTTTTGGCACGACGCAGTACAACATAAAAAAATAGGGGAATTTGTATATTTGCCACTCCAAAACCCTCCAATTGTAAGTTTGTTACTCTAAAGTTGGGTATTGCAAATTTTTCACTACAAACTTTGAGTACTTTACATTTTTGCCATTAAAATTTTTATATGACCAAATTGCCCTCAATCTCCTCCATGGCAGCCCCCGCACGCCCCCGCACGCCCCCGGCAGCCCCCCGCACCCCCCCGGCAGCACCCAGCGCACCCGCTGGCAGCCCCCCTCGCACCCCGGGAGGTGCGAGGGGGCGGCCGGACGGGCTGCCGGGAGGTGCGATGGGGCTGCCAGGGGGCGCGCGGGGGGCTGCCAGGTGATGCACCGCATTCATATATGCATTTTACCAGACTTGTACCTTTATTTTGGCCTAAAATTCCTAGGTTCATATGCATTTAGGTAGTAAGATGTCTAGATTCTTGTTACTTCCTGCTTTTGTCCAAATTTTAGGTAAATTGGGCTTTTGGAGCCATTTGGACGTGATTTGGCGCTGGGACGCACTGTCTACTAGCAGCAGACAAACTTCCTGCGGGCCGCAAGCCCTTTGCCTGCGGGCCGCAAGCACGGGCTGCGTAGTTTTCTGTTTCTGCCGCCATTTGGCCTATTTAAACCGTCCTTTTGGACGTTTTTGGCATCTTACCTTCTGTCTTTCACCCTAGCCGCCAGAGGAGACCAGGGAGGACGTGTTTTGGCTTGCTTTTTATCGCTTCCCTGACGGATTCGCGAGGATTCTTCCGAGAAGACGAAGATTGAGTCGATTCTAGTTTCTTCTTCGGTTTTTCTTACCATGAACTCTTCTCTTTTCTTGTTTTCTTTGTTTTCCCTCGCCATGAGCGAGTAGAACTTTAGTTTTTAGGGTTGATGATGATGTTTGTGTTTATGGATTGATTGTATGTTGTTGAGACTTACGTTATTTTTAGTTTACTTGCGATTTTCATCATAACGTGTTTGTGACTTTACTTGTTTGTATGGTAAACCTATAGATTACACGCAAATCTAGTTGGTTAATAGAGTATCATCTTTACAAGAACTGTTACTTGCACAACTTGGGTTGATAGAATTCTGTCCAAAAGTATCCGTGAGGAGAAACTGCGGTTTCGACGAAAATCGAACCGAATCCTAGAGTAAAAAGTGAACTGAACGTAGTTTAGAAATATTTCTATGAATTCCTGTTGACTTGGAAGTGTTAGAAGGACCAAAACGTGAAAACTGAGGGACTTATACCAAATATGAATTGAATAGGAATTGATAGTGTGAGTCGAAACACTGAACCATAACTGAAACTGCTATCTATCAGTTGCCTGCGGACCGCAAGACACGACCCTGCGACCCGCAAGCAATTGTAGAAAGTGTAAGACAGAGGTTACAACAGTTTTGGAACCTCTAACCAACCCCCTGCGACCCGCAAGAGAACTTCCTGCGGGTCGCAAGCAATTGATCCAAAGACCAAACTGATTCTGAAAACCCTAGGAACGCCCGTTTATTATCTATTTTCGAGTCTTTACCTGTTTCTGCTTACTGTTCTATTTCCTCTATTGTTTCCAACCTTTGATAACCCCCTCCCCCCCGTTACACAAAAAGACCAAAAACATCTCTTTAGGACTTTGAATTGCATTTAGAGTAAGTATAGAATTAAATTCGTCCTTGTGGTTCGCCCCCGACTGTACTACACGAGATCGTACGCTTGCGATCAAGTGTTTGCTTAGGGTAATTTAAAAGCCTATACGTTTTGAACGATCACCAGGGCTGTGCGCGGGGTGGCGCAGGGGCTGCCATGGAGGAGATTGAGGGCAATTTGGTCATATAAAAATTTTAATGGCAAAAATGCAAAGTACTCAAAGTTTGTAGTGGCAAATTTGCAATACCCAATTTTGGAGTAACAAACTTACAATTGGAGGGTTTTGGAGTGGCAAATATAAAAATTCCCCAAAAAAATATTAAAAAAGAAAGACACAGCACGAAGGCACGATGTGTTTAGACACGGTACAACCCAGAATTAAAGGCGTGATTTTAGAAGTTAGAACACTCATGTCCTGCAGCTTTAAACGCATACTTTGGTAAGTAACTAGCTAATTTGCGCGCTCCGCCGCGCCATGCCTAATTAGATATTTTATAATGGGGAGGGGTTGGTTGACAATTGTAACTCAAATAAAATCTTAAAAAAAAATTTAGATGCGTTGTTGAACTTATATATTAGGTCAGTGTTTCAAATTTTATTCAATTGAAATTTGAAAACTATTTGACAGCTCATCAAAAGTTTATGCGAATTTTAACGGTTATAATATAAACAATCTTTGATGAAATATCAAATATGCCTCAAATTGCTTGAAATTTGAAACATAATCAATCTAAAAGTTTCACAACATTTGTATAAAGCTTTTTTTTTTTACATTTAAAAAAAATTAATGTTTTAAAATACACATTGTCAAATTGTCAAATTTTATACTGTGAACCGATGCCTCCCCTCTATAATATTGATATATTAAATATTAAGTGATAAAAAGATTTCTAAAAATTTTGGGATCCAAAATCTGAGTAATTAGAACTAAGATAAAATATTGTTTTCAAGAACACATAAATCGCAATTACATTTTCTAATTACACTATTGATATACTATAAATATTTGGGTAGGTGAGGTGTAGTGAACTGGTTCATATTGGAATTATAGTATTTACCTGGATAATGCCGCACCGGGTGCACGGTTCTGAAAAAAGGGCAGTGCATGGTAGTTTGCCGTTGTTTCGTTCTATTAAAACGGAACTGTAAACGGAACAAAAAATTGTGCTGCTGTATAAATGGAACGGAACACAGCACAAAAAATATTTCCGTCACTTAAAACGGAACAGCAATGGAACTGTCTATTTCCAACGGTTGAGAATGCCTAAGAATTTACTGTGGTGATAAGTTGTTCATCCACAGTAAATTCTTAGAGCTTGGCCCAATTATGAATTATGGATTAGGTGAAGAAATTATTTGATCATGCCAGTTCTTTACTTGTTTCACCAAGTCATGCAATTAAGTGATGGGGTTCGTCTTAACGTCTGCAATTAGTTGGCAATAAGATATATCCACATTTCATTTCATACACTCATTATTGTACATTGTTGAGCCCACGTTGCTTGCTTGTTATGCAAATATGTAGAAGACTTCAATTCCTTTTTCAAACCTAAAATGTGTCAAGTCTTTGTGGTAAATTAACCTTTATTGACTCCGGCCTTCATCAATCATCAGGAGCTATATGAATCATCGACTTGTGCGTCTTATTATCAATTCATACTCAAGTTTTGCTTTCAAATCGGCACGACAGCTTCCAACAAGAGGAAAAATTAATGAATCTAAATTATTATTATTATTTTTTTTAAAAAATAGAAAGATTATAAATTCACAAATTAAAAGATAAAATTATGGTTCAATGGCTTCCCTCCTTGGTTGCTTCCCAGTTTTTATGAAGCTCACTTATAAGAATATTTACATAGCATGTTCAACTTTTATGTACATCCGGATATTATATTACATTCTCTTTCTTTTTACAAAATATTATTCAATTTAGGGAAAAAAAATATATCAGACTAGGCCAATGCAAAAAAAAAAAACAAAATATTCTTTCATTAACTAATTTAGAGTTTTTCTTAATGACAGAGTTCTAATTTTGTATATGAAGATTAGGGCTGTAAACGAATCGAATCGAATTTGATCTAAATCAAACTTGAACCGAATCGAGCTCCGAGCCTATTCGAGCTCAATTATTATAACTTTATATTTATTTTTCATACTTCCATAGATAACTAGAGCTAAAATAATTAAGTATATTTTATTAATCAAATAATAAAATAAGTATATTATTACAAACACTTTTGACAAAATAGTTCAAAATATGTCCAATTTACTATATATCGAGCTATTACGAATCGAATCAAGAAAAAATCGAGCCAAGCCACATCGAACTCGAGCTGACAAAAAATCGAATCAAGCTAAATCGAACTCGAGTGAATTACGATCTATGAACTTTTTTACCAGCCCTAATGAAGATCATGTCGAACGATTTAGATCATATTTGAAAATAGAAATATTGGTCTATAATATCAAACAATCGAATTGTACAACGATTTAGTAGAAGAGTCGTCTATATAACAATTTATAGTATCGCTCCAACTATATTATCAAACTTGTACTAGTTGGAGCGATACTAATTATTCCTAGGTAAATTAAAAGTTGCCACTAATGTAACAAATTAAGATTGAAAACAGCAGATACTGGTTATTCCTAATCCTAGGTATGACCTTGTGACAATGGCTTTCCGCCAAACATATATATATCGATTCTTCATTCCTTTATTTTACATTAAGCTATCAATTGTTCTACAGAATTTGACAGGTTTAGGTTTGAATATTTAGTACGTTATATTATATAGAGGGAAGTACAATCTCAATATATATGAAAAGGTAGTTCACAAGTTTACAACATGCACAAGCAACGGAAATGGCCGTTAGTGATCGATATTAATTGGGAATATTTGTTCCAATAAGCAACACTACAAGACAAATTAAGGTTAGTCGAAAAATGTCGCGTATTAGTTGTCAAACCTAAAATTCGCTGTCCTTTCTATCTATATATATGATATATGAAATGAATTTAATTCTGTTCACACGGACGATGTTTTCAATTCTACTAGCTTATTAATTAATTATTATGTCCCTCTTTTTCCAGATAATAATTAATACCAATGGCAATGTGCTAAAAGAATAAAGGGTATGTGACCTTGAGCCATATTCTAAGCAACAATTTAGTCATGACTACATTAAAAACCAATTTTTTTGATAACTTCATACATATTCTATTATTTATAATGCTAGATCAGTGTTTTGTACCTCTTGGTCTTGATCGCCAAACATCATTGTCTGTCCAAATTAATACCATCTCTATCGATCTGAAACTAAAATTGCCCCCAAATTGGAAGATAAATATTTCAGATATTTAGCTCTGCAACTAAAGAGTTACTATGTGGCCCGGCCCATCGTACTCAAATCGTAATTACATAGCATCCTTTGTAAAAATATATAAAAAAAAAAAATAAAAAATTCTTATCCAAGTAATTTACCCTTAATTATGATTTGTAAATCGAATTCAAACAATAAATCCAATTAGTTTGAAATTTTAATTAAGTCATTTCATAAGAGTTTGAGTTCTAAGACTCAAATTTCGAGTTCTAAGAGCTAATAACGTCAATCCAAGTAGCTCAATATAAGTTTATAAAGTAGAACTTTTATTTTACTATTATATTATATGATTTTTGAAAGATAACCGAAAACAATAAGAAGATACCAATGATTGTTTAAGAAGTTCATTGTTGAGAAACCATTAAAGCATTAAATAGAGTTCTAAAAGCTGAAAATTTTGTATTCTTATGGTATAAAAAATTTATTGAGTTCTTTAGATCGATTGATGTTTGGAGCCTTGGAAATTAAATTTTGAGTCACTAGCATATTGAGTTAAAATGCAAATGAAACACAACATACAAACTCCCATATATATTTATGTATATTAACATTTTACGGGATACAAAATATTATTCAATTGAGCTAATAAGAATTTGATCGGATTATTTCTGTGCAATGAATAAACTTTCCAAGAAGTCGTTATTACAAAAAATTTATATACATATTACAATCTATTTCGAATTCATGGTAAAAATCTTCCAAATGGTTGAAGGGGTGGCAAATAATTTGTGTGTGTGATTGCAGTTCAGAAAGAATATAATTCATTCAACGGCGATCAAATTTGGATAGTCCCCCTTTTTTTTTGTTTATGTTCGACACTTTGATGACTGTTTTGAATAAAACAAAATGGAGGTAGGACTATAAATTAAAATCAGATAAAACTTATTAGATGTAAATGGAAGTGCAGTGACGTTTAGGAAACTTCGTCTATGAAACCAAATCCCACAAAGTCTTTAAGATGTTCGGAATATGAATATGAGTTTGCTTAATTGTAAGAGAAGAGCTACCCAAGTCTTATTGTTTAATTAATTTCTGTATCTAATTAAAGTTTTGTAATCGATTAATATATTTATTTAACAGAATCAGATATTGCACCAAATTAAACAAACTCTTGACCTGGCTTCTCCAGCTAGCCATTAAGATTTGTGAGCTGTGACACAGAACAGAACGCGTATTCGTAATTAATTAGTAAACTAAATATATATGCAACCTCAGGTCATGATCCAAAAGACCAATAGCATTAAGATTCATGTCGTTTGTTTTTCAATTTTCATTGAAGAAAAGAAAAGGGAAAACTTATAATGTTCATTGGTATTTGGTATTTGGTATTTGGTGGTGGTAAGCTATCAGTTGAACTGTCGGAATCATGAATCATGATCATGTCTGTCTGGTATGCACAGCACTGCACTGCACAGCACTGCACAGCTATACAGTACTACTACTACTCAAGAGTCAAGCCTCGGCCCTATATATAATATTCCATGGAATCCATGGAATTACTAGAAGAGAAACCAGCAAATATAATAATATCCCCAAATTGAATTGGTAGTGGGCCACAACCAGACCAGCAGGAAAATCCCAACATACATTTCTTTTCTTATATTGTTTTGGGCTTTGCTTGTAAGAAGGCAGTATTGCGGTGTGTATTGTGCTGCGCGCTTTCTTAGAGAACCCCAAACCATACTCCATACGTCAGAAGATTAAGATTTGATTTGTCAAAAAATAATTACAACATTATTATTCAGTCCAAAACTAGGAGCAAACAATAACTTTTTATCTTCATTGTCCTAGTGCTAAAATTAAAGCCACCTAATGTAATTCCATTTCACTCTATCCCTTCACAACCATTACTCTACTCTTCTCAGTTTCAAAATTGATTTCAGCTCATGTGCCGTAATTCATCATGTAACCATTTATTTTCAGTTCACGTACCAGTCTTACAAACTTGGTCAACTAAAAACTAATACTACAATAATTCGTTCAAAATGAAAATTTCAAAATATGATTTTATAAATAATATCTGCAAGTATGGTGATATACATGTTGTCCACATCTTGTAGAATGTAGATATTTATATATTTACAACAAGAAAGGCGTTCGTTCTTCAAGAGACAATCGAGTCCCCCATCAACTTACAATAATTTCACCTATTACTAATTGCTATTATACACTATCACACCTTTAGCAAGCTGACCCAAACTTCTAATCACAGTATGCAACGTCACCAAATACTGAGAGTTGACATAAATACCCCTCCTATGCTGACACTACCTTCATGCGCTAAAGCCCCTGTGAAGAGAGCTCCAAGGGTTAGAGGGAACAGCAGTGCAAGCTTGAGATGCAACCTCTGCCATGGCCTCAGCTCTCACACCCGCATTGCATATGTTTGCAAATGATCTCATGTGCTTCATGCCGTACTGTGCCAGGGAGCCACAGTGTGTCTCAAATGTCCTAACCTATTTATAAAGTATAACGAGGAAGTTTAGTACTGGCTGGTACAAGTTAGATAATGACTAGCGTGGGACAACAGGAAAGATGAGATACCATGGATTTGAGGCAAGCCCATTCATCAACTAATGGCATACCACTTGCTCTGACAGCACTTAGAATGCTTGAACCCTCCTTTGCACCAAAGAGGAGGTTACCAATAAGCTCTACACTCTGATCGACGTGCAATCTATGACTCATCACATCTACCAAGTTTTTATGAGCTTTCAATTTATCTGAGGACCCCTCTGCTGATCTCTTGTACTGTCAGTTTAAAACAGTAAAGGCATTTTTTAAGCCACAACTTCAACAAGAACAGTACATGCAACAAATAAAATGTATGCAAGTCCATATCCCCAAGTTCCAATTTGGCAAGTTTGGAGCAATGGGGCTAAAAAAAACAAGAAAAGCACAATTGATAAATGAAGGACCAGAAGTGTAATTTTACTTCTTTTAAGAAGAGACAATAAAGTTAATAGAAGTAGAATTATATAATTTAAAGCAGCATGATGGATATTCGAATCAAGTAAGCACCATTGTCAAATACCTAAGCTGTCCAAAAATATTACCAACTAAGACTAAGAATAGAAACAAACCTTCTGCCAGAAATAGACGAGATCAGCATCTCTCTGGTTCACAGACCTCTGGAAAGAGGGGAGAGAGTTTTGTTCAATGAAAGTGGAATTATCATTAGCTGGGTTTGAACCGATGTACATGAACACATTATTTGCGTTCAGATTAACATCTCCATATTGCATCACGTGCGAACCAAAGCTGTACGTGTTGTGTACTGAAGTTCTGTCTTTCACCTGAAAAATAAATTAAAGGAGGATATGACAGTCATCAATGAAACAAAGATGAGAAATAATGCTCAAAACAACAATCAAGTATAATATGCAACTTGGCGTTGGTACTCACCAATTTGTACTGTTGGTTGAGTGTCTCGGTATGAAGGTTGTGTATATCGCTGTTGATGTCAGAAAGGAAAATAAGGATAAAAAACTCAGTACAGACATAATGCTTCAAGAATTAACAAAAAAGAAAAAATATAGCAGTCTAATCGGAATATCTACCAACGATTATTGAACAAGGATACAGACAACATACACTATATACAATATTCCATTGTAATTTCAGCATTCACCAGTAAAGTATTAGCAATTATAGCATGAATTCAGATTTGGTTCCCCGTGCTAATCTGGTTCCACAAAAAAATTAAAACATTTAATAAGCCCCATCCCTAAACAGTTATTGCTGGGTATATCCTAGAACCCTCACTCCCACAAACCCTCTAGCTAGAATTAATTCTTTTCTGGAATGAGAAATACAGATACATGGTTTATTACTACAGCAAAGACGAAAATGGAAATGAACAGCACAAAATAGATGAAGAAAAGAGATGGGGGGCAAATAACCTGTCTTCCATCCAGGAGACACTGTAAAGATCACCTAAGCAGGTGTAATACTCATCAGGGGGGCTAGGAGATTCCCCAGGGCAGTAGCAACCCCAACTGCTCTCCTCTGCATTTGAAGCCGTGGTGGCATAAATGTTGATATCTTCTGGAAGAAGCCCCTCAAATATACTTCCTGATTCACAAGCTTCCAGGTAGAACACCTGCCAAATGCAAATGTTCAACTTAATTTCACGTGTACACTCCATGATTTTGTTCTGTTGATTGTTCTGCAGTAACTGAAAGCAAAGAGATTAGAAGAAAAAGGGATACACAGTGAATAGTGAGTTACCATGCTTTTGTATGTCCCAGCAGCATGTTTCTGCTTCAGTACTGCTACCAAATCATCAGCATACAGGTAAGGGTAGGTCGGCATTCCTGAAAGAGTCAAAATACATGAGTAACTGACATGAGGTATATGCTATATGAAAATTAATGAATTGTATCAACATAATCCAAAATCAAATATGGACAAGAGGTGGAAGGAGACCAACCAAGGACTCCAGGCCCTCCATGATCGGAGTAAAAGATAAAAATATGGTCATCAGGACCACTGTCAACCACTTTGCCGCTTCCTCCTGTTAGAGCTGTCTTATTACCCAATATGACATTGAAGAAATTATTCACAGTGACTTGCTCTCCAACATAATCCTGAGAAGGTACAAAATAATCAATATGTGTAGAGGAGTATAGAAAAACAGAAAAAAAGAAAAAAAGGAACAGTATTTTCAAACCATAGTTTCATATGACAGACAGTATCGTCCATTGGGTCTTATGCATTAAATGTGCATTAAAGTATAATGACAATTTTATTTTATTTCACAATAATAAAAGCACTAGAAAAATGATCTTGACTATGCTAATTGGTACACCTTATCAAAGTTGGACATAATATTCAAATACCACTTATACCAGCGACCAGCACTACAAAAAAACAAACATAAGAGAGGAATACAGAAAAAAGGACCAATTCCTTCCCGGCAATTGATGGTGCTGAAATTGAACTAGTAAACTATATTCCTTCACAACAAAGTACCTTAGGGACACCAGCATAGACATCGCTCCCTGTAGGATGATTTATAATAACTCCTTGCCTGGGGTTTTCTTCATTGTAGGCAATATCATCATACATAAATACGATAATATTTTCATCCTTCAATCCACCTTTCTTCATAATTTGATATGCATGGCATATGTCAGCCTACAGGGTTCAAGTACAATACAAGTTATGCCAATACTGAATTAAGTAAAACTGAAACCATAATTAATTGCAACTTCATCCGGGAAGGTGAAACTGCCTGGCCAAGGGAATCCACAATGGATAAGTCTTGGAAATTCAATTTGCTTTTTTTTTGCACTTATTACTACTTTGAAATTTATACATATCCTTCCTTTCAACCCAAATTTCAGAGAGAGTGGCTGAAGGGGAAAGCATCTTAAAGTATGAAACTTTTTTCTGAGCAACCAAGGATATTGATAGTACTCAAGACGATTACCAACACATGATCAAATTTTAGTAGCATGAATTTTGGAATCAAGTGAAAAGATCATGTAAAAAGGGGGAACAAATTCAATAGCTGAAATACTGTTACAGAATTTTCATATGAAATTAATCATAACCTTTTTGAGGAAAAAAAAAAAAAAGCTCACTCTCTGATCAATGAATTTAATAAACGAAAACAAAAAATGAGGTTAGATAGAATATTAGCAAATTTTGACCAAGCACTCTTAATTAGAAAAGTTGCCAATAGAATAGAACAGAATAAATATATCTATTGTTTGTTGTTATAAACTGAAGACTGAGCTACCAGCAACCATTACTTGTTAAGTTAATTAATTAAAGAAGGCGTCGACATCCCAACTTCCTACTCATCACCAAACTTAGAAAAAGAAAATGAAAATAGAAGTATGCAAGACTTTTTCCTTGGTAAATCAAATAAAGTGGGGAAAGGCAAGCAGTAATGAATTGAAGCGTGGGTATAAGAAAAGTAAGTAATTGATGATATAGACCTGGTGCCTGTAGTTGCCATAGCCAGAGGAGCCAGCGATGAGGACCGCCCACTTGGTGCCGACGGAGTCATCGTCCTCGGCAGCTAGCTGGGTGCGATCGGAGGGGAGGCGGATCAAGGGGTCGGGGCGGGACTGTGCGATGGAGAGCAGGAGAAGGAGAGTGGTGGTTGTGGAGAGGAGAAAGGAGGAAGAAGAAGCCATGGATTGGATTTGTTGGAGAGCTGAAGAGGAGTTGAAAGGCCGGTAGAAGGCTGCTACCCTTCTTTTTATTTTGTTGTTGTTGTTGTTGTTGCTGGCTTTATAGAAAGGAAAGGAAAGCAAAGGCAAGGCAAGGCAAGGCAAGGCAACTTAGGCAAGGCGGGAGCTGAGCTGAGGCTGAGTGGAGTTGGCTTTTTCTTTCTTTCTGTTTCGGATGTTCTGTGGTTGCTTTCGGAGGCTGCCCAATACCAACACTCAATACTCAATACAAATATACAATACACTACTTCTTCTACTTGCATTCCATTATTATGTTACTACTATTCGATCAAGCATAAATTCATTCTATTATTATACTATCATTTTCTTTGTTTGCAATGCTATATTAATATTACTTTACTATTACAAATTAGACCGTCACAAACTTTTCCAACCGCGTCAATACTAATTTATTTTATACCCAAAACGAACAAGTTACATATAAAGCGAATTCCATAGAGTCATTTCAACCTTGTTCTTTCAATGAGGTCCTGCCATTATACATCATTTTCTCTCCCCTTTCTTTCTTAAAATTATCATTATTTTAAAACTAATCGGTGCATAGTTTTTATTTCCTATTATTTTCAAGGTTTAATGTTCCTACTGAAAAAATATTCAAGTTCAAACACATTTTAGATTCTTAATGATAATGGTTTATGTTGTTGATCACATAATTGCATTGAGATGGGCCTTTAAACTCTACTATAGTAAGAAGAAAAACATAACTCAATAAAAAAATTATGAGAAACAAACATAGCAATAAATAGGGCAATCAAATTACTAACACCTATTATAATATACGAAAGTTGGTATGTCAGTATATAATTGGTTCAATAAAATTTTAGAAATTTTCAAATTTAAATGAAGCAAGTGGCTGTCTTTTGTTGTATTTGAAAAAGAATATAAGTAAATAAATAGCAACTAAACAATAAATACACAACACGACACACCATATATACATATCCCAAAAAAAAATTTGTCCTAATTATGCACACAAAACAACTATCTAAACAGAGAGAAGCTGCACACACTCGGATATAGAAAATAATTGTTTGCAATTCTCAAAAGATCCAGAGGTCAAATTTGGAATCGGTTTTCCTTATTGACAACTTGGATCAAATGTCTCTATCGTGTGGGGCATACGTGGTCGATAAGCAATCGTCCGTATACGGCATTAGATTGCATCCTCACCGTACGTCTATATATAATCATTCAAGGCAAGGGAGAGAGGACTAGGTTCTAGGTTCTTATATCTGCCTGCGTATCATTGGTTCTTATTTTGTTTGCTTTTGTCCGGTACAGAACACTGAACAGTGAGTGCAATGCAGATATTTTTCATCTTTACCATTTACAACAACCAGAAACTTTCTTCATATTTTTTCTGCCAATAAAATTCTTAAAGAGAGACGTAATAATGGATGAATAAAGAGATTGACTTGCGTTTGGAGCCGTTCTCGTTCATTCAATCAGGCGGTGCTTGACTGCTTGGTGGAGATTCCAATTTCCAGGGCAAATGTCCTCCAAAAGTTTTAACAGCTAGTGTTATTATCAATTTATACAGAGAACATTTTGTCATTTAGCAAGAGCTGTAACGTTTGTTTTTTAGTTGCAGTGTTTTCCAATATACTATAACGAGCAAATATCCTATGAACTTAACCTCTAAAAACCTATCAAATCACCTCCAAATTTCGATTTATATGGTTCAATAAATTCTTTATATCAAAACCTTACGGGATACAAAAATTTTCCATTTTTAAAAATTTTAAGTATTTATTTAAGATTTTTTAAAAATGACTATACAATATTAATAAAATAATCAAGTTTTATGTATCACTTTTAAAAAATCTTAAACAAATACTATCAGAAACTATTATCAAATTTTAAAATACTTTTGAGCTCTTACTACTCTCTACAATTATTCCTTACAACTTTCAAACCTTTTTGTGTTGTGTTTTCAACCGTATCAAAACCAATACTCATCACTATTCAAGTATCGAAGCAAAATTTTGCGGTTGGATCAAGGAAAGGCTAAGTTAGAGTATGGTGGAAGCCAAGTTGCATACAATAGATATTGTAAATAAATATTATATCAGGAGTACAACTATTGTGTAAATGTTAGCATTTTCAGAGTAAAATTCTAACGACTCAAATTATATTTTTGCATATATTATATTTATGAGAGAGACCGGTTGACAATGCTTCTTTTTTTTTTTACAATACTAACAGTGGGATATTTCAATATTTTCTATTAATTTACAAAAATCTTAAAAATGAAAAAGTTTTTATGGTTGCATTACTTAACTTGTAGATTGATAATGTTTCAAATTTCAATCAATTTGAACATTGTTTGATGGCTTATCAAAATTTTGTTAAGAAGATTTAACGGATCTTTGAAGAACTAACAAGTGTCATTGAATATAATTAGAACTATAATCAATCTATAAGTTAAGAAATACTTCCATAAACCTTTTTTTTTTATTTGTAAGATTTTTTATAATTTTTAAAATATCTCATTATCAAAATTGTTAAGATAAGCATGGTCAATGATCCCTCCCCTGTATTTATAAGTGGAACAAGGATGTGTTTAGTTAGAAGGACGAAGAGGTTGAGATAAATAATAATTGCTATTATGAAGCAGTGGGCGTAGCAATAAGAAATAGGATGAAGGACGAAGAAGTCTTTATCAAGTCGATTAATGCTCTAGAAATCTTTCACTAATTATCATGTGATATTTTTGTCTGGCAGACCCCGCATTCTTAGTTTATTATTAAGAGTTATTCCTTGGCGATTGCCGATTCCGATTGGCATTGCAAAAAGAAAGCTTAGCTACCTATTCTCAGTCTTCACTCCTCGCTTCTTATTCCGCTCTAAGTTAATTAAAAAGTTATTATTTTTCTTCGTTGCGTTGCGTGATCAGATAGTTTGAAGTGAATTATAAGTTTGTTCTTTTGTATCTCACTGCCACTGGTCATTTGATATCAGCAATTTGCTTTTTAAAATCAGATTTATTCAAGTAAAAAAAAAAAAAAAAAACACTTCATGACATCTGACACTGTTAACTGTTAAGAGAAGAAATAGGTGGGTAATTAAACTATAGAATGGACAAATTACATATACATCAAAGTCATAAAAATGAAACCTACAACTTTAAATGTCTATTAAGGACGTCCCTATAAATTTGGAATTTACACTCCTACAAATTAATGAAACTTTTTTCTTTGGAGCTATGAGGCGCTGAAATCGGCTGAGGTCCAAATTGGATCTCAGGACCCTGAGATCCCGATCCGACGGTTCTCAGGGACCCCGAGATCCGAACTTAACAGATACAGGTCCTGAGAACCGTCGGATCGAGATCTCAGGGGTCCTGAGATCAGATTTGGATCTCAGCAGATACGGACGCAAGCTATGAGCCTTATCGTCCTTACAAGAGCTTCAAACAAATGGGCCGGTTTCTTCAAATGTCACGCAACTGTATTCTCAATAATCTCAACTTGTCAGTCGTCACTGCTGATTCAATTAGTTAAATTAAATATCAGTTCAACATCATGGAATTATGAAGCTCCACAGACAGACCACAGTAGAAGTACTCCTTCCATCTCGCAACATGTTCGTTTCTCAAACCAGAGCAACACAAACCAATGATTAAAAGGGAGATGGGCTGAGTCTGGACGGGACAATGATCAGTAAAAATTATCAGATTTACAGAAACACCCTTCTAACAATCTTCATTGGCAGTGCATTTATTAGTGCTTCACCCAAGTCACAATCAAAGGGTCCAAACACAACAGATACATCGCACTGCCATAAACAAAAAATTATGCCAGGTAATTTATACTTTACGGCTACCAATTCGATATCCCTCTTTTTTATTGTTTTATTAATTCATAAATAAGATAGCGTATGGAATCAAGTTTTCACGGAATATTATCATAAGAGTACTACAATCCGAATGCTGCGGATGTTTCAATAAAATATACCTACCATCTAAATTACTCTAAGAGATAACCATTAATTAAAGAGAGCTGATTAGTAACACTTCATCAGACACGCAACAGCTAAGAGCCTGAGCAGCGTATTGATTATATTATTATTATGTAAGTTTACTTACTATAATCAAAGAAATATCTACTTAATTTGTTCAGCCTACAGTAGATGTAAGCCCATCCTTTCCTTTCAGTCTTTCACAAATCACAATCAAACGCCTTATCGTAATCAATTGAATATTCAGTAGGCTAATTCAATCAACAAATGGGAAGAAGCAAGCTTACGGAACTAAATACCAACTCATCTTGGAATCTTGGGGAATCTAGTGGTTAATTGGATCACGTACTACTCCCCAATTCTTATGTGACACTGACAGTGTTGAAATATAAGCAACCAGTTCTATGTACAAAACTTTTCACAAAATAATCCATCCAAATTTTTCTAATTCAGACTGACCCTAGTAGCTTTTCATGAGGACGACCCAATTTTTCCATGTCACATGCTGATACTTATGAAGAACCCTTTTTCCTTTTGAGAGGTAGATGAAAAAAGCCTCCCTCACTCTCACTTGATTTTCTCTCTAAATTTTGTGGACACTGCAACCTGCCTCTTCTATGTTGAAGTTCTCTTTCCAGTTCGCAAATTGGGACCCTCCAAACACTACTTGTTTTATGCCTACATGACTGCATAGAGAGTTTTTAACAGAAATAACATTTAGTTTTCCTCAAATAGTTATGCAAGCTTAATTAATACATACATCATGAAAAAGGCAAATGTTAGGATCCTTGTTTATAAAATTGTTATAATTCACCCAAAGGCTTATTATTGGAATCATCAATGTTAACTTTTTTGCTAATTGGACAGGTCCATTATTTTAGGCATATAGCAACTCTACTGACACTGCATCAAAGCGACTGGTATAAGTATCTACAAGTACGGAAATCATTATTACAAAAACCTCTTGAAATATGATGTATTGGATCTAGCATAGCGTATCAATCCTCAAATATTTCCAGAACCATATACATATAAAGTTAAAACATACTCAGAGCTAATCGTGATTAAAGCATTAATCAGCACATCCAGTAGCAGTGGTTCAATTGTGCCAATGTCAACCCTGTCATTTTCACAAAAAAAAAAGATACGATTAATTAATTAGTTTCTGTCATGAATTATATATGGACTCTTAGCACAGATCAGCAGATAACATTAGCATACTGTACCAAGCAAAATGGTTCATACCAACCAACCTCTATTTCCATTTTCCAAAATGTGATCTCTATTTTCACTACACTAAGCTGGTCAGCATGTGAACAAAACTTGCTCATTTGTATAACAACACCCCGCCTCCCAATTATTCACTTTATAAGCAAAACAAAAATTCAGTCACTAGGTAAAAAAAGGAAAATGCTCTCACCAGACACGTGCAAGGTTATCTTGGAGCTCAAAGTCCCCGATATTGTAAAATGTTGTCGGGGTCACATTTGCACCTTCTACCTCGTCATAGGTTGGTACTTTCTTATTTATTTGTTCCTCTGACAGCTACTAGACAAAAAGATTTGTGTTAGTACCAACAATGACTTGAAAAAAGAAAAAAATAGTTGTTTAGAGGCAGTACCTGCATGTTCATGGAATTGCAACCGCCAAGGCGACCGACAATATGCCAACATCTAATAGCCTAACAATACAATCCTTTCTCAGATGATTTTCATTACTTCTTTGAAATGAAAATGAATATTACAGCGGAATCAGTGTATTAACTTACATCACATATTAGGGAGATGTCTTTGGGCAATGGAGCATAGTGGAATTCAAACCAAATGTATGAATTTGAAAAGTCGAACCTACATAAGAGCTAAAAAATTGAGAAGAATGTATAATTTGCATGTGACTACCTAATGCCACTGCCAGAGAAAACAGCAGTATGTATTTACAAAAATAACCATATACATTTGAAATGCAAGTTGAAATAGAAGCTTTAGTAAACATGAATCGACACTAAGAAACTGGCGAGTTACAAATGGTTTAGTTTTGTTGAAGCTGTCCTTGAATGTAGTTGAGTGTATTAAGTGAAGTATATGATGTTATAGGAGAGCATATATTGAATAGAATTGAAGGCAATGAAATGGGATGTGGATTTGATCTTACTTGTTAAATGTGACTTTGATAGGAGTGACAGAGCCTGTCTTGGTGTGCAGTATCTTGCTCCTCTTCTTCTTTATTCTCTCCTCCACCTAATAAAAATGATAAATGAATCCATTGTAAGATTAGAAGTAGCAGAATCATCATCTCCCCCTTATGCTCAAAATCAGTGAAAGCAGTGACATGGAAATCAGATGAAAGAGTTGGGGAAGATATATGAAGAAAGTGTTAATTTACACGAGCTCGGCCCTTTTGAGGGTCCTTGACGCAATTGTTGAGGATATCAGCAAGTTCAGGGTCCTTATCGTACTGTTGCTCCCTCGCATCATCATTATCACGATGATCGATTCCTTGGGCAGAGGTAAGCTGAGTTGGATCTGATTGATGACCTCTTTCATCTGAGGGGTTTAGCAAGGGTTTTGCACGGATTGAAGTTTGGGAGCTAAGAGAAAGAGAAAGAGAAAGAGATTTGAACGGCAGCGAGGTGGTGGAAAGTGGAATAGTAGTAGTAGTAGTAGTGGTGTTGCGGTTGCGATGGGGAAGAACGGCGGGAATAGTGAGGAGGAATTGCCGGATAAGCAGCATTTTGCTATTTCTTCCTCTGGCTCTGGGGTACTGGTTCGCTGGTAACTGGGAACTGGTACTGGTAAGTGCAAAGTGGATAAGAAGAGGCTTTGCTTTTGCTTTTGCTTTTGCTTTTAATGGAAGGCCCGGCCTGAATAAGAATCATAAGAATCAGGCCCATAACAAGTACATTTCTCACCTTTCCTTTCTGTCTGATTTAGATTTACAAGTGTTACCAATCATCATGTCATCTATTCTATTCTATTCTATTCTATTCTATTCTATTTTGAAATTAATTAATTAATTAATTGTCTTATTCGGCCTAATATAATTCCAATTCCAAATTTTATGGATGTTAATTAGATCGTCATGAAGAGTAGAGATTGTAATGACTATGACTATGACCGTATGACGGCAACAGGGCAGGCAGGCAGGGACATACAAACGGATTATCTACCGAGTGCATATCCTCTGCGGTGCTGCATGGTTGCAGCACTCTAAATAAGGAAATATGCCTTTTTCATTATTGTGTGGTCTTTCGTGTGTCAGATTTTAACTCAACCAGACGAGTTCCAACAAGACTAACGGCCTTCTGCCTCTATGTCTATCTATGGCCTGGTCTGATACTTTTGTCTTAATCTTTTCACAGTTATTACCACTTATCATTTAAGTTTTTGGCTTACACCTATGGTATATTATAGCCTTTAATTGTACATGAACTCTTCTAAGATTTTTATAAATACTCTTTAAAGCTATATAAACACCTTTTATTTGTACACAAACATTTCTTAGACCTTTATAAATATTATTTAACATTTGAATATAAAACTGCAGAATTTTAATATAGTTCAATATTTTGGCATACAGCATCCTAATTTTGGGTAAACAAATGAACAGAATAACAATCTTAGTACAGTATTTCCATCCTTACCACCTAGAATATATAGAAATTTAGAAAGCCATTAATACCTTACTAGAATCTTGCTGAAATCGAGCTCTGATACCAGGTTGAAAGAGGATCACTCCAAACTTCAAAACTTTGGTTACTAAGAACACGAGTTTTTAGAAGTGGAAAGCGGAAATTTTATTTCACTTAGAGATATTATACAAGAGACAAGAGTAAGACTTCAGATGATTTCTGCGTGTCTTGCATCTTCTAAAACACACTCTTATATAGGCAACTCAGGCTGGCGTCTCAATAATGCATCGGGTGCTCATTGGGCCCCATCGTCATGCAATTATTTGGATTGCCACAAACCTTTGTCTGCCACTAAAAGGAATCAACCACCAGGCTGATTAGAAAAAGATAAAATTCGTACACCCACTTCACCGAAAGTGGAGTGCACTAATAAAAGGCACACTAATGGCCAAAACAGGTGGCCAAAAGAAAATAATAATAGAGCGAATATATTCGCCAGCACACTAAAAACAAGCCAAAGGTGAGCAAGTGGTCACCAACATGGGTCCACTATGCTCCAAAAGTAAAAAGAAAACACACTAAGAGCTAATTAGTGGAATTCTGAAGATTTCCACTAAGGCTCAAGAAGATTATCTAAATTTGTAAACCCAATTTCGTCCAGTCCCACTGAACTCCATGGGTCACTATTAACATCAGGTTCCTCTGGAACAGGTTCCTCTGGAACAGGTTCTTTCGGAATAGATCTTCTACGCCTTGCATCTGTGATTAACTCATCTAATATATTCTCGCATTGCTCTACTCTTTTGAAATGATCCTTAAAGATAGGCAAGTAGTCTCCCAATACGCAATCACTCCTGCTGTATGGAGAGGCTTCCTGTACTTCCAATTGTAATATGAACCTTAAGTCTTGGATAGCCAAGAGAGCTTTTTGCATTTGCTCCCCTTTGAGACGCTCACGGTCATGACTGAGCTCACTGTATTTGTTCCAATCGATGGGCTTCTTTTGCCTTTGTATGCACTGTTGGTATTCTCGGGCAGTTTCTCCAATTTGAACAGTGTTGATAGAACTGCTGCCAGCTGGTCTAACGGGGCGGTACTCGTACCTTCCTCTGTTGTTTCCGTGATGGCCTCCTCTAGGAGCTGAAGATTGGCCTCTTCTTCCTTTGTTAAACATCCTGCAAAACAGAAATTTGTTAGTCTTGATAACGAATCCGCAAGGATATTTAACTTGCCATCAATGTGCTCAAAGTGCACATCAACACCGATTCCGGTTACAAAATCCACAAAATTAATCCACCTAACACGAGATGGTTTATTTTGAGCCGATTTGTTGTAAAAACTAATAATCGCTTGGCAATCTGTACGGAGTGCTATATCCTTCTTGTCAAGGTAATGGATTTTTAGCGATTTTAGTGTCTCCATGCATGCAAAAATTTCGGCATCAATGGTTGATTTGATAACTGGGAACTTCCCACTTGCATAGGCACAGATCTTTTCGGAGCTCCTGGGATCATTTTTAAAGGGTTTCCACTTACATACACCACCCCATCCTTCCATACATCCATCTGTTTCTAGAACGATGTATGATCCCTGAGGTGCCATTTCTAAATCTGGCAGATTCTGCACCTTTTCTTTAATTTTTCTGATTAATTCATAATCAGAAGGTTTGAGTCTCTTGTCTCCATGTGGGCTGGTTTTCGAATAGAGGGGACCTAGCAGTGTGCCCAGATTAGGGATGTAGGATCGCGCATAGTTGATACGCCTAACCAGGAGCGAAGCCCTGATTTTTCCTTCAATTTTTCTTCACTGAATGAGATGATCTTCTTGATGATGTGGGGTTGGAGTTTAATCTTGCGGTTGCCAATAATTGCACCAAGAAACTCAATTTCTCTGACTGCAATTTTCATTTTGGATGGACTAAGAACAAGTCCATTGGCTTCACAGATTTGAAGCATCACCTCCAAGTGTCTGGCATGTTGCTCTTCAGTTTCTAAGAATACCAGGATATCATCAATGTAAACAGCAATAAAATCACCAGTACCAGCGAAGCAGTTATCCATTTTTCTTTGGAATATTGCTGGAGCATTCTTCAATCCAAACGGCATTACCAGCCATTCATATAACCCGTTTGGGACAACAAAAGCTGTCCACTCTATGGACTGTGGGTCCATAGCTACCTGGTGGAATCCACTCTTTAGGTCGAACTTTGAGTAGATTTTTGAATTGCCCACCTTCATGAGTATGGTATTGATACCAGGTAAAGAATACTGGACCTTGTGAGTATTATCATTTAGGGTGCGGTAATTAAAGACCATTCTTTCTTTTCCTTTCACCTCTTTCCCAGTAATAGGGTCAATAGAGGTACCGGAATTTACCATTATTGCCATGGTCCTATGTCTGCTCTTACTTGGTTTAATCACGCCTATCTCCAGCAAGGCTTTGGTGTGCCTTTCGAATTGTTCCTTCTGAGCAGGGGTGACATGCTTTAGTGGTTTATCTTGAATGGTTAAGTCTGGGTTGATGATCTCCAGTTTGCACGTCACTTGGTTTTTGGACCAATGTTTTACCGGGTCATTCCCGATAAATCCTTGTTCTTCTAACCGCCTCAGGAGTTGATCAAAGCGGCTTTTGAAAAACTTGCTTTCTTCCCCAAAATTATAGAATACCGCCTCTTGAATTTCAATATACTCCTGTTCATCGAGCTCTAGTTCAGGAATTGAGGTTTTGTTGACGACCTCAATGTCAGCTTGTGTTTCAATGGAAGTCACTCCTTTGTAAAATGTGACTGTGTTGCCTTCTATGCGTAAGCCTCCTTGTACCGCTCTGATGAAATTGCAACCAACCAGCATTTGGATACCATCTCCAGTACCCATATCAAAGCTGAATGTGAAAGGGATTCTGAAACTGTTATCCCCTATCCTCATAAGACCATTCCTTAGTCTGAGTTTTGCCTCTTGCCTTGAATTAACTCCATTTATGATGACTGGATAAGCGCTGAGCTCTAAGGCTTCTGGGGGTACGGCACGCTGATTGACACAGCAGGTTGAGGAACCTGTGTCAAGGATAGCTCGTAATTCAAAGCTCTTCACACCAGGAATCTCCATGACTGCTATGAAATTATACAGCCTGTTGATTACTCGCCTTGATTCTTTGAATTTTGGAACATCGGTTGTGGCTGTGGTATGGATTTCAATTTCTTCAAATACCACTTTGGCGAATTCCTCATCAACCTTGGCCTTCCCTTTTATCTTGTCATGAATGAGCAGATTTTTGAAATCTTCCTCCAAATTTTCCATAGTTAGCTCATCCAACTGTTTTTGCAGTCGTTCATTTTCTGCTTGCAAATAATCAATATATTGCAGCAGCTCCTTTATTAGGGAATCTTTTCCAAAAAACACCTTGGGACTGCTCTGTACTGGTTTGATCTTCTCTTTGGCATAATGCTTTGCGCACATAGGACATGCTGTAATTTCACAATTCCCACAAAAAATTCTCATATTTCTGGCTGTGAGGAATTTGCAAAATGTACAACGTTCCTTGCCCTTTGGAACTTCATTATTGTGTTGCCATAGATGACGGCAATTTTTCTGGGCATCAGTCAGCTCCACATGTGGCCTCCAACTGCTAACTGTTAGCATAAACGCATCCTCATATGGGTATGACTCAATGATTGTTTGTGCCTTTAATGAAGATACACCGGTTTCGCCTTCAGACATACTGCAAATTGCGTCTGAATCGGGCTCATCTTGATCTACTGAGACAACATCCCAATCCTCCGGGATGTCAAGGTTTTCCAAAACTGCGGCTCTAGTGATGTTACCGCGGTTTTTCTTGCATTCTTTGGCAAAATGACTTTCTTCTCCACAAATAAAACACTTGCACTTTCTCACTTTGTCTGCATGCTTTCTTTTGAATACGCGGACGTGAGAATCATGTGGTTTGCCCTTGTAGGTTTTGGATTTGCGAAGCCCGTACTTCTTTGAGGGGTTTTTGCTGTAATACCCTGGTATGGGTATCTTTGAACAGAAAGATAAATCTTTCAAACTTCGTTGCAGGGCTGCTTGTTGGCACATTTCTTGCAGGTACTTCTGACAGAAGTAGATCCTTGGTACAAGACCTATTACACCTCCTTCATGTTGGCCTGGATACTTCTTGTTAAAGGCCTCCATTAGGATATTGCCAATTGGGTCTGGCATCTTCATGAATAGTTTGTTATTGAGGTCCAGGTCCATGTACGCTCTGCCAGATCGGGCTGCCAGTACCAAATAATCATTTAGGTACTGCATGATGTTAGCCATGCCTGGGCATGTGAGACGCTCCAAGTCTCTTATCGCCTTGTTTTGCTCTTCTGTTGACCCTTGGGCAGGGTCTTCGAATAGAAACATCCTTCTGATTTGGGAAGTAACATTCTGAGGATCTTCAGCTATGTTTACCAAATCTTCATAATCCTCCGGGTATGCTGCTCGCCATTGCATGAACAACATCTTCTCAACTTCTCCCAAAAGGTTTTCAATGAAGATAACTTTGGATTTGTTGTCATTCCAGACTCTCTCATTCACAATGTTCAGTGTAATGGACTCCCATCTGGAAATGACATCCGGGTAGAGTGAGATGTCTTCCGGTAAAACCAATATCGCCCCTTCATTTTGTTGTGCTGAGGGGAGATCATACATCTCATTGTGTTGTTTTCTGTAGCCGCCTTTGAAACGGCTACCTCCAGTGAATCCTTCAGGCCGAGTTGAGGACTCTCCTCGCTCATAACGGCCAGGTGGGTAATTTGCTTGGGACATGATTGGCTCCCTTGGTATACCTGATACTCCACTCGTAGCAGTTGAGTACGCCTTTTCGACTGGCATCTGCTTTTGAGCTTCTGCCTTCTCCAGTAATTTTTGCAACTTGGGGTACTCCATTTCTGCTGAAAACGCGAAAGAATTGGGTATACTCCCACCTACTTCCGCAAATGGATTGACGAATCCATTTTCATCTTCATCATCTGACATATCCCATGTAGGGCAATAATCAGGTTGGGACACAACTTCCCTAGGTAGGGCCGCCAATGTTTGGATAACATCCAGGAAATCATCCTGATCTTCGTCCTCTGGGTCATCTTCTGGTTGATCATCTGTAAACTCCTCCTCCAGGAGATTTACGAATTCTTCTTCGTCACTGAGGATATCTTCCCCAGCTGCACCTTTCTTTGCCTCCGTCTGAGGTTTGGTTGGGGCATAATCTCCGAATTGTACTTGAACTGAACCATCTGTTCTTGCTCGGAAGTGTGCACTTTGTGGGTTTTGGATTTGTGCCACTTCAGGTGGTCGTATTGTCCAATGCCTTCCTCTTAATTCAGCAGCACTTTGGTTCCTTCCAGGAATTGCTTGCACACCATGGCTTGCTAGGTGATCAGCAACATTTTGTATGTTGTAATTGAACCTGGTGAAACTATCATTTGAAAGTCTCCCAATTAGAGATCTAGAGATAAGCAGGTTGCTTTCTCCAGCTTGCCAGCTGTCGTATCCGTGAGTTTGCACCACCAGTTGTATATGATTAAAGAAATCATGGATACTCATCATCAGATCAGGTGCCGTGTACGCTAGTTGGGCACCTCCTGTGAGATCAATCTCCATTGTTGATATGATAGATCGATCATCAGACCACCTAGTGTCTCGGAATACCACCAACGCATTCACACCTGCATTCCTTCTATGCAGCGTGCTTAGCCTCACCATAATCATGCCAATGTGTAGGTGCTGGAAACCTGATTGCCTGAGCCGTTCATACGACTCATTTGTGATGAATGGTAACTCTAGCTGCTGGCTACCAACCACCAGAATTCTTTCGTCAGAGTTATGCTGGTAAACTCTGTTTCGAGACTGATTCCATCCAACTTGATAGAGAACTTCAGCTGGAACATTCTGAGCCTGTCTGAAATTTGACAAACTCAGCTCAGTATTCGGGTCCATCTCTGACTCCAGAGTTCGTCTAAAGTCATTGTTTCGCCTTGGCAACATCCTTTGGGCTTGATGACGGAGTCTGTGACCCAGTCTGTAGCCACGTATCTGGTCCTGGACTAAGGGGGTTCTTTCATTCTGAGCCTCACGGTTGGAGATTGAGGGTCTGGGCTCAACAACAGTTTGAGTCCTGGTTGAACTCATTTTGACCCTTTCTTCTTTTCTTCTGCAAGGATTTTGAGGGGGTCCTTGAATACGTAAATTGGACCTTTAGGACGAGGTTTCGGCTTGGATGGCTCACCCAAAGACAATTTTCTCAAATTTGCCTCAAGGTTTGAGATTGCTTCTGTAATTTGAGGCTCCGGTTCTTTCTGTGCTGCTAGTTTTCGCTGAATCTCGTTGATTGTGGTTTTGCAATCGTCAAGATCTTGTTTGGTTTGGACCAAAAGTTGAATGAGAAGGTTGTTTTGTTTTATGATTGTTTTTACAGCTTCGTTTCTGTCTGTCACGTCTTCAAGCTTAGCAAAACCGACTGCAGGAGCTCCAAGAGAAGTTGTTGCGGTTAGAGCTTCCTTATAATCGTCACTGCCAGAGGTTAGACGCCAGTCTGACATGAACTGTCTGAGAAAATTTGGTTGAAAGGGATAGTATCCCTTGAAGAGGTTTTCGTAAAATTGCAGATTTTACAGGGTTTTTATGCAAAAAGCAAGAAAATTCTTGTATTAAAACAGGGTACAAAGACTTCTTAATTCAAATATTCTAGGTTTATAATTCAGGAATTACCATACCAATATTGTATACTCTGTTCAAATCCTTACAGCATAATTAGGACATATACTTGTTACACCAAAGCTACATAGTTCATAACTACAATTTATCTCACATCTTTCCAAAAATGGGGTAACCCAAAATTTGAGTTACTGCAGGGGATACCAATTCATTATCTACCCAACCAACTGAAACTCATTGACCAATCACACAACTGAAAAGCATTAAGAAGTCAGTCATAATTATTTGATAGGTGTAGTATGTATAGAGTTGTGAAATGTAACATGTAACATGTTACATTTCAGTTGTGTGATTGGTCCATCCAATCCGTCGGTCCATTTAACTCTCTAACATTTAACATGTAACATGTACCATCGGTCCATCCAATCCATCTCGATGCAACAACAAGAAACAAAAGAAAAAGGCAAGTAATTCGATCCGTAGCAGAAGCAGATTCCTCTCTTCCCCATCTCTCCCTCGTCTTGTTAAGAGAGTCTTGACCTCCCTACTCTTCATTTCCCTTCCCTTCCCTTCCCTTCCCTGTTCGAGGAGGACAGATCCACAGTGCGAAGTGGCCAAGGGAAGATGGATTTGCTACCAGCGGAGGGCCCCCCTATGATGTCCGTCATCAAGCGCGGCGGATTCCGATCCCTCAAGCTCGTCACTCTCTCCATGGACGACCTCTTGGCCGACCACCCCGTCGGCGCCCTCTACGGCCTCCTCGACAACGGCCTCACCTACTACGTCCGCTCCAATCCCAAACCCCGCATGCGCGCTGCTCTTGCCCTCGCCGTCAAGGTCGGGTGAGTCACTTTTCCCTTCCCTTCCCTTCCCTTTCCAATCAATCTATCTATCTATCTATCTATCTATCCCATGCTGCCCTGCTCACTTCCATATTTCAAGCTTCACTGGATGGATCCACTTCATTAGGATCAGATTCATTCACCTGTGCCTATTATCCATTTCTTGTCTTTTATCAACTGCTGTTCCTTTTCTATGTTCAATTGTTCACTCCAAATGGCTAGAATCAAAGTCTAACTCACTTAACAGAGGCTCCGCTCCACAATTATGCTGTCATTGTCCTTATTCTTACGTTAATTCATCTTACTAGACCAGGCATTACAATTATTCTCCCCTGCTATTACTATTATTGCACATTTCTGGCTCACTCAAGGTCTGATATTTACTGGACTGTATCAGTTTTGGTAGTTTCATTCATATGCCATATAATGTAGGATAATGAAATGGTTTCAGGATCATATCAGTTCTGTACAAATCTTAATACATACCCTTATCTATCAAAAAGCTAACAGCATACAGAGGTTCAACCTATCAGTGCATTAAGCCATCTTTGTTCTGAATTTGCTTGTCCTGACGCTTCTATCAGTTGTTTAGTGTGTTATCATTCAGAAACACAATGAATAATCTGTTTTCCCTTTTTTCCTATCATTATTTTTCTTATTGGCAGCTCAGTACTAGAAGAAGAGGAAGAAAGAGGAGTTGCTCACATCGTGGAACATCTTGCCTTCAGTGCCACAAAGAAGTACACAAACCACGACATTGTCAAGTTTCTTGAAAGTATTGGCGCTGAATTTGGTGCTTGTCAGAATGCTATGACCTCATCAGAAGAGACTATCTATGAATTGCTTGTGCCTGTAGATAAACCTGACCTCTTGTCTCAGGCCATTTCTATCTTGGCTGAGTTCAGTTCTGAGGTACAGAAATAGTTTCAATTTTCTATCTTTAGATACTTTCAGTTTGTTGGTCTTCCAAAACATGCAAAAATGTTGTAATTGGTACCGAATATTCTTGTTCACTTATGTGGCCATGCTTTGCTTCAGTGAAGCTTTGATTTTGAGATGATGGGTATACAGTACACTGTACAGATCCTTAGTGCTAGGAGTAATACCTACTGCAATTTTATTCTAATGTTGAGGGTACTGTTCAAGAAAGATAGAGGTAAAATAATATATATTTTAGTTCTCTGTATACAGGCACTTGTTTGGTTTCTGAAACTTTTTGGTGTTATTGTGATGTAGGTGCGAGTCTCAGCTGATGATTTAGAGAAGGAAAGAGGGGCTGTCTTAGAAGAGTACAGAGGGGGTCGCAATGCTGCTGGTAGAATGCAAGATGCTCATTGGATTCTCATGTTTGAAGGGTCCAAGGTTCTTTCTTTGTATCTGATCTAATTTTCAGTAAGCATTTCAAGATCTCAAAAAATTCAAAATCATATTTATATTGTTCTGAATTTTTTATCAGTACGCAGAACGCTTACCGATAGGTTTGGAGAAGGTGATAAGGACAGTGACACCCGACACCGTTAAGCAGTTTTATAAAAAGTGGTACCACCTAAGCAACATGGCTGTTGTTGCAGTTGGAGACTTCGATGACCCACAGGTTTTGGTCTAGTTTATTTGACTTTTTCTAAAACAATATCAAGTTTGATAAAAGAACTTCTGGGATACCACAAACATGAAACCTCTTGATCGTTGCTTTTCCATTTTACATTCTCAGATATATACATGTTTTATTACTCTACATTAAATATAGTATTAGGTTAGAGCACCAGAAACTTGCTAATTTCGTCGGGTTGTTGCAGGTTGTTGTTGATATGATAAAGACCCATTTTGGTGAAAAAGCTCCAGCTAGCCCACCACTGCCAATACCGGACTTTCCTGTACCATCGCATGAAGAACCTCGCATCTCTTGTTTTGTCGAATCTGAAGCTGCTGGGGTTAGTATTTCACTACTATTTCTCCTCAAGAAAATTGTAATTAGAAACCTTCCTATCCTGTTTTTTCAGTGTCCTCCGGTACCACCATGCCAATCAAGTACTAAAAATTACTTTTCTAATAGTATTTGGAATCTAGATTCTTGTAGCAAAAAACTAAGAAAAAAAAATATTAACTAAATAGTACATAATGATAGAAACTAATACTTAATGCTAGAGCAGCTTATTTTTGTGCAATTAGCTTTTAAAAGCTGTGCAATTTTCGTTTTATCTACATGTGTACTGACAGTTGAAATTTAAAAAAAAAAAAAACAGTCAGCAGTTATGATAAGTTGCAAGATGCCCGTGAGTGACATGAAAACCGTGAAGGACTACAGAGATTCGCTGGCAGAGGCGATGTTTCACTGTGCTCTGAACCAGCGTTTTTTCAAAATCTCCCGAAGGAACGACCCGCCATTTTTCTCATGTTCTTCTTCTGCAGATGTACTGGTTCGTCCAGCAAAGGCTTACATCATGACCTCCAGTTGCCGTGAAAAAGGCACTTTGGTAGCTCTTGAGTCAATGCTAACTGAGGTACCTGTTAAACAGTTAAAATTCTTAACTTGTGTCAAGGGGAATTAGGTGAGAATGGTCACAGTGAGTAAAAGTTCTTTTTGAGGATCCTGTTTTTGTAAACTCATCTGGAGTTACTTGGTTCAAGCTTCGTTGAAATTATTGCTCGTTTAATTATGGCTCTAAATAAGATTACCTGTGCCTACAATATCCTCATTCTTCATTGCGGAAGCCAGTTGCTTAACAACTAACTGAGAAGCAGCTGAGAATATTGTCTTCCTAAATTGGAGATTTCCAGTTCAAAATCTTACTTGAGGGCTTTTTGGTTGAAGCTAGTTCTTTATTCTTTTCTTTTTGATGGTTAGCTTGCAAGGGTCCGGCTTCATGGATTTTCTGAGCGGGAGATATCAATAGTACGTGCATTGATGATGTCAGAAATTGAGTCAGCATATCTGGAACGTGACCAGATGCAATCTACAAGCCTGAGAGATGAATACTTACAGGTGTGTCATTCCCTCTTATCCTGTCAACACTTCTTCTTAATGAATTATATAATATAATTGGGGTTTTATATGTTAATTCTGATGATATTGAGAGTTTGAAGTCATGATTTTTTTTTCAGCACTTTTTCCGGAATGAACCTGTTGTTGGTATCGAATATGAAGCCCAGTTACAGAAGACTCTCCTTCCACGTAAGTTGGAAACTACTGTGTCATGGGCCATCTGTTTTTCTTGCTTTATATCTTATTTCTATCTGTAGTTTCAATTTATATTATTATCAATTAAATTCTTGACTGCCCTGAACTATCCTTCAGGAAAAGAAAAACACTCTATGCGATGTGTTCAGAATTCAGATATATGTTTATGGCCATCTTTAACTTTCTATTGCTTCTTTCTTCGTGCAGACATTTCTCCAGCGGAAGTATCAAAGTATGCTATGAATTTTCAGACTACATGCAGCTGTGTAATAAAGGTGGTGGAGCCAAGACGACATGCAACATCAGATGATTTGACCTCAATTGTGTCAAGGGTGAATAAAATGGAGGATCATAGAGCCATATCCCCTTGGAATGAGGAACATGTACCTGAAGAAATTGTTGCTCGGAGTCCTGATCCTGGGTATTGAACTATTTCTGTTGAGGATACTGTACCTAACCAATGTGTTAGTAGATCGGTTCTGTATCAATCATGAAGTCTTTTGCTCTCTAGCTGTTGCAATAAATGCGCCATATGTAGGATAAGGCTTCTAGTATATACCAGGGCGGTTGACTGGTAGAAGTTTACAGCTGGTTTTGGTAACTACGACTGAGAACCATTGTCTATACATCAAAGCATAAAATTTGATAATGATCTTACTTTTTTCAGTCAAATAATAGAACAAGAGGAGTACCCAAGCATAGGAGCGACTGAATTTGTACTTTCCAATGGGATGAGAGTATGCTATAAATGCACTGATTTCCTTGATGACCAGGTTATTATTCCTTCATTGGTATCTTTCTTCATTATTCACATAAGTTTTCAATGCTTGGCTCCTAAGTTATAATTTTTTCCAGGTGGTATTTACTGGGTTCGCATATGGCGGTTTATCAGAACTCTCAGAAGATGAATACATTTCATGTTCAATGGGCTCAACTATATCTGGTGAAATTGGCGTATTTGGGTATAAACCATCAGTGCTTATGGATATGCTTGCTGGTAAGAGAGCTGAAGTTGGTACAAAGGTTGGTGCCTATATGCGTACCTTCTGTGGTGATTGTTCTCCTACTGATCTTGAAACTGCTCTACAGGTTTGCCTCTTGAAGTTTGAACTATATTTGGTTTGACATTTCTGCAAATGAGAAAATAAAGGTCTGTAAAAAGACAGGAAATGGTGTTAAAAGAAATAACATATATCTCCCTCATAATTTGTTGAAACCCCTATTAGATAGGAATAAAGTAGAATGTGGGTTTTACTTAGGCTTGGCTTTTTCTTACATTTTTTGTGCTTCTTTACTGGTAGTTTGTTAAAGCACATCTTTCTGAAATTTCTTCCAACATGTTGTTCAGCTTGTTTACCAATTGTTCACTACCAATGTGGAGCCAAGGGAAGAAGAGGTTAAGATAGTAATGCAAATGGCGGAAGAAGCTATCCGTGCCCAGGAACGAGATCCTTACACTGCTTTTGCTAATCGCACTCGTGAAATCAATTATGGCAACTCCTATTTCTTTAGGGTATGTCAAAATCTTCATACTTAATTATAAGGCTACCATTTGATTGCTGTAACTTGATTTCTGAATATAATTGAGACCTGGAATGATTTGAATTCAAGACTTGGTACCATATGAAGCACCTTCTTCTTTGAAGCTGGATAATATATTTGTTCTTAATTAATCTCTCCCCCTTTTTTTTCATATATATTTATATAAAATGACGATGCAGCCCATTAGGATTGGTGACTTGAAGAAGGTGAATCCAATTAAGGCATGCGATTTTTTTAGTCGATGCTTCAAGGACCCTTCTACGTTTACAGTAGTGATCGTTGGCAATATTAACCCTTCCATAGCTGTCCCCTTAATTTTGCAATACTTGGTTAGTTTTCCTCGATTATTTTATTTACTGGCCGAGTGATTAGGCAAATGAAAAATCAAAGGAAAGAAATTTAATTTGCACAGTGTTCATGTTTTGTAGGGCGGAATACCAAAGCCTCATGAGCCCGAAATGCAATTCAATCGTGATGATTTGAATGGACTGCCTTTTAAATTTCCCACAAAAATTGTCAGGTTTGTGCCTTATCTATGATTTAATTTAATTTAATTTTCTTTCTCTCATCTGACATTAAACTCTTATTTGTCCCAAAGAAGCTGGGAAGGATACCAACGCACTTTGTTACCTCTCTTATTTGAGGGTCTTAATTTGTGCAGGGAAATTGTCAGAAGCCCTATGGTGGAAGCTCAGTGCTCTGTTCAGTTGGCCTTTCCAGTAACGTTGAAGAATGCATCTATGGTACTTGTTTCATATTTGCTCTTATATGTTTTTGTATGTTTAATTCTGATGATTTCTGTTCAAATTACGTTCTTTTCTTTTCTTTTTATTTTATAAACTTTCTTGTGACTCAAGATAGAAGAGATACATTATATTGGATTTTTGAGTAAACTTCTAGAGACAAAAATAATGCAAGTTCTTCGTTTCAAACATGGTCAGGTATGTGTTTGTAGCTTTTATATTTATTCCTCACTCTTGATGTTATGAATATGATAATTCAATTGATACTTAAAGCCTTTTACTAATTTCTTAATAGATATATTCTGTGAGTGTCTCTGCCTTTTTGGGTGGCAATAGACCATCTAGAACTGGGGATGTTCGTGGGGATATAAGTGTCAATTTTTCATGCGATCCAGACATCTCTACTAAGCTCGTATGTTCAACTTCACACTCAGTATATTTTGGATGCATCTCTGTCAAATGATGTGTGTTTTATTTCTTTTTTGTCTAAAATCTATGAACCTTTTTGATAGGTTGATCTAGCAATAGAGGAAATCTCAAATCTCCAAGAGAAAGGTCCTTCTGAGCAGGATGTTTCTACTATTCTTGAAATTGAACAACGAGCACATGAAAATGGATTGCAGGTTTTTAATTAATTTCTATCAATTTGTAACATCTTATCTGGATTCAACTATCATACTTTTTGGTATTTATGTTGTCTTGACACTATTTTTAGGAAAACTATTACTGGTTAGATCGAATTTTAAGGAGCTACCAAGCAAGATCTTATGTAGGGGATGTCAGTGCTGCTTTCCAGGTACCTGTCTGTTACTTTATTGCAACTTTCATGGCATTTCTTAAACAAACTAATTGACAATAGAGATGAAGTAGAATTGCTGTATAATCAGCAACTGTAAATATGTTTATGTAACGGGAGCTCTGACCTATGCAACTAGGTACCAATATCCATTCAAATATTGGTGACAATATTCTTGTTTCTTAAATTTTATTCCTGATTTTCAGACACAAGATGAAGCACGTAATAAAGTGAGGAAAGAATTGACACCAGAGTCAGTGCAATTAGCACTACAAAGACTACTGCCATCACCATGTAAAAGACAATACACTGTGGTGATTCTTATGCCTAAATCTTCTAGATTGAAGTTTTTTAAGTCGCCACAATTTCTTTGGAGTAGCAAAGGCTTCGGAAGAGATGCAACGGTTTGATTTTATTTTTAACTTCTTTTTATTCCATTTCATATTTGCATCTTATTGAAACAATCAGAGTTATTGATCTTGAATTTCTGTTGAATGTATCTTTTGGCAGATATTAGCAAGTGCAGCCGGTGCAGTAGTCCTGGCTATCAGTCTGTGGAGATATGGTAGAAGCACTTTGCGATCTTAAGAACAGATACTCATAAAGCTTTTTTGGTGTGATTAGAATTGACCTAATCTCATTTTCGGCCGTGACCTGATCGGATGGCTGGAGAAATTTTGCTTATTTTGCATCTTGATTTCTAGGATGAATGGTTCTCATTTTGCCCCTGGTGACATATTTGATTCTGCAAGATAATTTGAAGATGGAACCATAACAAATTGAGGTTGGTAGTGTTGTTTTAGTGAACAAATCTTCTTTTTTCTGAACTTGATTATACAAACTTTGCCAAAGCCGGTAAAGATAAAACATAGTTTGCATAGTCAGCCATAGCATAAAATTGTATCTCACTGATGTTTGTACATGTGTAATGTTCTTGAATATTTTAGGGTGAACTACGTATCATTTTTTATAGTTTTGGCGATCATTTGTCTTGTAAATTTGAAATTCAGATTCGCTCTTCAAAATTTTCACCAATGGAAAAGAAAACGAAAAAGTACTTGCATCATTCAACTTTTAAAAAAGGTGCAGGAATCGATCTATAAAATTGGTAACTGTGTCAAGCAAGCATCGTTGGGTAATCGAATTATCTTGTAGGGTAGGACATAACCCCCCCATTAAGTAAATACGTTCGTTCTTTTAAACCAACTTAGAAGTAGAAGGTTGCTGACATATATCTAATTTGACAACTAAAATTAATGTATATATGAAAAACTAGAGTGTTCTTAAGTTAAATAAAAGCTTCTGTCCATGAGATTAACCTGAAAATACTATCAAATCATATTATTTATTTAAATTTGGATTTATATAATTGATTAAGTTGTTTATAACATAATGTTGTGTGGAGAGCTTACTGAGAAAGGGAAGGCAGGCCCATCCCATGACCCATGGGTAGCCGATCACGATTAGCGAGGGAGGGAGAGTTGAGTTGTCGCGAATAGAAAGAGTACAGCGGAGCGGAGCCAACATCGGAATCTCTCTCTCTCTTTATTTTTCTTTCTAGTTTCTGCTGTAGAGTAGACTGTAGTAGTACTCTCTAGAAATCCTAAAAGTTGTTCCGACGGGACTTACAAAACCCTCCCTTCCTCCCTCCATCCCTCTTTGCTTTGCTTTGCTTTGCTTGCGCTTCCAATAATCCTCCGCATCTCTCCTCCTCTCGCTCTCTTCTCCTCCTTCAATGGCCTGCGCTCATGATCACAGCTGCGAGGACCACAACTGCTCCGCCGACTGGTCCCTCTACAACCACATCGACTTATCTAAGGTTATCAGCTTCCTCAATTGGTGCCGCTGATCCATCCCACTGTCTTACATTATCATAATACTATTCTTGATTTACCTGTAATGTGCTATTGCTTGTGATTAATTAATAACCTCGTCCTTCCAAGTTTCAAGTTGCCAATTGCCTTCAGCCCGGGTACATAGGAATATAGGCTATATATCCTTGCCCACTTGAGCTGCCCCTAATATTCTAAAACAACTAAAAAAGAGGAAAAAAAAAACAAGTAGAAGATGAGGTGTCTGGATAGGCTAACTAGTTCACCCTTAACCGAACGGTCTACCTTCACAATTGCAATTGACAAACTGGACAACAATAGATTATAGATGATCCACATTCTCATGTGTTCTTCTTACACTTAGGTCGCGGCCTTGAACGAATCTGTTCCTGGCAGTGTAAAGAGCATCTTCAAAGCATGGGAGCAAAGGCTCGACACTAATGGGGTACTGCACCTTTTTCCTTCTACCTCCCTCCTTTTTTCATGTTCAGCCACAGCTTCTGTCTAAAGACTATATCCATTTGTACTATTACGCTCACCAAATTCTTTCATTCATGGATATTTCTGTAATTTATTTGCTTTTTGTTTTTGTCACAGCTGTGAAAAGTTTCATTTCTTATTGCTCATAATTTTAGTTTTGATAGAAGCATATAGATGCAATATTTTTGGTCTTCCTTCTAGAGCTAGGAGCTAGACTCACATTTTTGTTTTCTGGGGTATTTTCCACTTTTACTAATGCACACTTCAGTCAGAACCCCTATCTATTTTATCTTTCCTTTACACATCAAGCTTCTCTAAAAATATTTTATTTAATAGGAGTATTTGGAGAGTAACGACGATGACCCTGAGTTGCTTGTTTTCATCCCGTGAGTTGTATACTACTTCTGGCATTCTACATTTTATTTTACAAATGCCCCCATTTATTATTTATTGTATTTCCAGCTTTGGCACTTTGATATGATCCATGGTTGCTTTGTTTTTTTCCTTAAAATTGCTTATTGTTGGCGTGGCAGATTCACATCAGATGTGAAGATTAAAAGCATTTCTGTTGTTGGTGGTGCAGAAGGAACCAGCCCCTCTAAAATGAGAGCGTATGCTTTAATTTTTGCACTAATTTGTTTTATAATATCGTGTGAGCTTATAGCATGTATGAGCCGATTAAAGTTGCTCCTACGTTTTGGTCTTTGGACTCTTATAAAATTATAGTACATGTACATCAATGATGAAGACCATGTTTTCTTAATTGCAACACGGTTGAAATATATTATCTTTCTTCTATTGCTGAATAAGTAAGCAGGTTTTGTTGACTTGTTACAGATTTATTAATCAGGAAGGGATTGACTTCTCTGATGCTCAAAATATGCAACCAATTCAGGTTATCTTTTCATGTTTTTTGCACAGCTTTCTCAAAATTTTTTTATTTTTTTTATAACGTAATAGATCTGACATTATTGTTTCATCAGGAATGGGAATTGGCTGAGAATCTGCAAGGAGTGCTCGAGTATCAAACCAGGTGCGGATTTAATTCTTTACTTATATTTGCTAACCATGGTAATTGGTTCAAATCTGTATTGGTTTTGTGCCTGGGCAGTCAGGTAAGGTTCAGAGATATTTATTGATTTAACTGGCTCTGTGCTGACTGGTACCATGGTCAGTCTCAAATACTGGTCTTCACTAGCACTCCTCTTTTTCCCAATGACGAATGATTGTAAATTGATGGTATAATCAGGTATTCGAAGTTCCAAAGTGTGGCAAACCTTACTTTACATTTTCCTACTAACTTTGGTGGTGATACTACTCGGATTTATTTCATTGGTCTTCGTGGTGAAGCAACACAGGTTCAATTTTAAGATTTTTTTTTTTCATTTAAAAATGACTTCATGTTGGAGTCTCATACTAAATCTTGAACCATGACAGCTAAAACGAGATGTGGTTGCTACAATTGTATATGAAGTTATGCCTAATCCATCTGATCACAAGTGAGTACTGTTGCTTTATTAATTTATTCTCTTTATGATATATTAATTAAAGGGTATGTTACGATGATTTGTTTTTCAATAAAACTAAATGAAGAGAATTTTGGGAAAAAGAACTGGATACTGAGTATGTATATATTACATAGCCAGACCTCTTGAATCAGATCTAAGCATCATGATCATGAATTTTCCAGAAAATGCCCATGTCACTCTAGTATCCTCTCATCCATGAATATAAAACAGAGAAATTGTTTCTTTTCTGGGTAAAACGTGTTGGACAGGTGGGAGAAAAAGAAGGTTTCTGAGGATTTTTGATAATTGACTTTACAATTCTGAGTAGATGGTTTTCGAGAACATTACACAACTTGATTGATATCAGTGCTATATTGGAATCTCCTTTCTTGTTAGTAAAATGACACGAGCTTAAATAAATCATTCTTCCATGTGCAGGACCAAATCTGATAGCAGTGGCGGGTTTTCACATGTAGAGTAAGCTCAAAGCTAACAGGTGAGATATTCTCACTGATCTTCAGTTCTTCACTGAGTATTTTTTTGCTTTTTAATTTGTAATTGTCAAGCTGAGCTGATCAAAAAATATTTTTCTTGATCAGGGTTTCGACGTCTATCTGTGTTTCACTTAATAGATTAATTTGATATGTATTTCTCGGAGACAAATGAGCTGGGTTCTAAATGATCCAGGGAGGACTACTGTAGTGCTGCCATCTTTGGTACCTTGGAATATGTACCTAAATAAATTAATTTCTTGTTCTTTGCAGACGGTTTTGTATGAACGGAGTATTTTGATCTTTTATGCCTAACATTTCCTCTATATTCGTATTGTTTCTTTTACGCCTTGATAATTAGTTTAAAATCTGCTGATACATTTCATTAGACATGTTTCGAGTCAAAAAAATATTTTAGGAAGGCAAGGGTGCGGATGTTTTTCCTACATTATAGTCTGGAATAGCAAACTAATTTTACTGAAATATATCTAAAGTAAAACTTGAGTTGTGAAAGAAGCACAAGACTCGTTATTAAAATTTTTATTCCGACAAATAATTGTTCAATCTACAAGTGAAATTGCAGACACCCCCTTATTCCTTGCACATTCTCCTCTTAGCCTTACGGTTGAGATCGGGTGAAGCATCTGTGAGCTTTGTGCTTAGAAACGATGCTAAATAATTTTGTTTGGGATAGCCGGAGAGGGTAGAGACTAGAACGGGGTGCCTCTGCCAGGGAGGGAGTCAAGTGGAGGGGCCTGCATCTGCATGGGGAGTCCAGGTTGTGGGGGCTGCATCATGTTCCTGCTGGGAAGTCGGGTGGAGAGCCGCATCGTGCCCCTTCGTGGAGTTGATTCCCCTTCTGATCATCTAAGACGGATCATGCGCACGGTGGTCATAGCACATCTGTTAGTGTTTGGCAATTCTCTGCGTTTCATTTCACCATAGATGGTCTTCAGATTAAAATGTTCAGTACTTATGGTAGTCAAGACTTCAGATTATAACGTTCAGTAGTTATTCACCTGAAAAGAGTTCTTTTGCTGATATTTCATTTATTATTCAGCTGTGACCAGAGAAGCTTTTTTATTATTATTTGGCATTAGTGTGATTGAAAAGGTTTCAGGATTTTTCTTGTTAATGTCAGAGAGTCAAAATTTCCCCCTTGTTCCTAGAACAAGCTACTGATGTCAACATTATTATAGCATCAAGGGGTGATTGAAACACGACACGATTGTTGAGAAGTTTAGAACCAAAGGAATGTTCAGAGATTTCTATTCCGATATCGAATTCCATTTAGGCAAATAGAGTTTGGTCGATTAAATGCACAAAGGGCATCTCGATTTTAAATCATGAAAATGCAGAAAAAAAGTTAAACTACATTATGTTTCTGAATTCTGAGGATGATTTAGAAGAGGAGGGATCCAATAACACAACAAAATTTTGACACGACTATTACACTAAATCATATAAATTTATAAAAAAATCTTAAAAGTGAAAAATCTTTTATAAACATAAACATATTCATTTAGTTATAGATTGATTGTGTTTTAAATTTCTTTTAATTTGAGTTTCGTTCAATACTTCATCAAGAATTATTAAATTTACACGGTTCTAATTAACATATAAACTTTAATTAAAACTTGATGGTCGAACTTCGAAGGAAAAACAGAGAGGGAGACACACACACGAAAGCACCGCCCCAAAACTTGTACGGGTACCGCCCACTAAACCCTTTCTAGTTTCTACCGCTGCCCGACTGACTCACTTCTTTCTCACTCCCCCATCGTCTCCACTTGAGTTCCCATGGAAGACCTAACCCTAGCTCCCCACAATGCCTACCAAGAGCACGACGTTGAGATGCTTGACGTCGATCCCCTAGACTGCGGCGCCGTCCTTTCTCCGCCTCGCGCCTCCTCCTCCTCCTCCGCCCCCGCTCCAGGTCACACCGGAGAGCCCACTGTACAGGTCGTGGGAGCTCAAGGTGGAAACAACAAACGCCGCAGGAAAAGGAACCGCAGGAAGAACAAAGCTGCCAATCCTTCCAATATTGCTGATATTAACAAGTACTAATCCTTACAATATTCTCTTCTTCTCATCTTCATGTCTCATCACTACATAGCAAAATGGTGCTTTCTTTTGTGTTGATGCCATGAACAAGGTCATACAAATTCCCTTCCATACGCAATTTTGTGTATTCATCACCCCCTCTTTCTCTTTGCTTTGTGAAATCCAAAGGTCCTTTATGTGAAGCAACCAAAATTCAGTAGAATTGTACTGCCTGTAGAGCACAACATGTAGCTCTGTCAAAGTTAACACTGATGTTCTTCTGCTGTTTCTGTTTGATGCTGTAATTATGATACTCCATAGCTTTAGTTGCCAGTGAATACATAATTGGCCTTATAAACCTTTAATCTGTTTACACCTGAACAACTGTTTGCTATGCCTTATACCTTCTGCCACACTTCTGATGATTTGTGATTGTTTTTGTTAGGTTCGTACTCGATACATGCAAGCGCTTGAAAGAGAAGAAGTCATATTTGGTATGGAATGCAGTTGCATGTCTAGGAGTCACTGCAGTCTGTGATCTTGTCAAAGAGGTATTTTCTCTCAACATGTTTTTGGCACAATCTACGTTTTAGAAAATTGATTTTATTGGATGTGAGAAAATTTTTAATAATTTATGACCTCTGTTTTTTTCCCCATGGGAGACATTGGTAAAGACCATTTGATCCAAGCAAGGATAGTTGATTCTTTTTCGGATTTGTTGTTTGACTGTAAATAAGGTATAATAGGACATAATGGTCCATTTGGCACTTTAGCTTACAGCAGTGACAAAACATTTTTGACAAGGCTGAGGAAGATTAACGATTTAATAATATTGCTTAATAACAGAATTCACTATTATTGTTACTTGATGCTTCATTTGCTGGTGGGATCCTTTATAAACACAATTTTTTCTTGTATGCAATTCTCCTTTCAATCAAACAAATGGCAGTTTGGCAGATGCTACTTTTTGAGATATTGTGTATTTAACTTTTGAAATAAAATCAGGTTGAAGCAATAGAGAAATGTGGAGGGCAAATGACAGTAGATGGCAAGCGCATGCGCACAGGTGGTGGCATTCTTTGGAATATCCTCAAAACTCGTGAGCCCAAGGCTTACAAAGAAATCATGCTCAAGGGGAAGGAATTTGAGGTATGCATTCTCTTCATGCTCACTTATCTATTTACATTCAACTTATACTTGGCTGGTCTCCCAAGTGTCTCCATTAGATATCCCTTCTTTGATGATTATATTCTTGATGGAGAACCTAAGTAAATGAAATTAACAATCAGATAAACAGTTTATAGCCTGTAGCCGTATTTCCTCTGATAGAAGTCAACAAAAAAGTTTGTATGGCACTATAAACCAATTAGCTATTGCAGGAAAATACTTTCTTTTAAAATACTTGTTATTAGAGAATGGTTGTAGCATGAGATTTGGAGATCAGTGGCGGTCTTTTACTGTGATTTTATTTTGATGGATTCTTACTGGCTGACATATTGTTTTCAATGATTGCAGAAGAAATTGAGGAACCCCAGACCTAAAGTAGAAATGATGAAAAGCAATAATGAAGAAACAAGCTCTCAGACTAGCACTGTTGTACCTGAAGAAGAAATTGAACTGCTTGATGCACATGAGCCTTTGGTTGATGTGGCACCGCATGAGGAGGAATTACCAGCTGAGCCTGCAACAGAGCATAGATGTATTCGTGATAGGATGAGAGTACCAGTTACATATGATGACCTTTTTGAAGAGGGGGAGATTCATGACTGAGCAATCAAACTGTTTTCAGATTGGGAACATATATATAATATTTTTTTTTTCCATTTTTGATAGATTAAGCGTTTTAAAGTCCCCTTTTTGGCATGGACTTCACTGACCTCTTCTTGCAATTTTGTTTCTACTTGCTAGTGCTGAGCTTATGTTTGAACTAATGTGTATACTTGTACAACTGAGCAAAAATGAATTGCAGCCTTTTTGAGAAGTTGTCATTTAACTTTACAGGGGGAATATATGTGGCTTAGTTATTTGGATAGAACTATTTATTGATTATTATGTTTTTTTTTTTTTTTGAAAAGTAGGCAGCGGCTGCCAACTGAAGTATGTTTAAAAATGGTAATGCAAGGAGGAGGGAGAGAAGGGAGGAGAATGTGTTAGGGATGGTGGGTTTGGGGGTTTGAATATGAAGAAATAAGAGAGATAAAATTGTGGGTTGTATTTTCTTTCATAAATGAAGATGGAGAAGATTGATGGTACTGGTATGTTGCCGGGATAGGAATGTGAACGTGATTTATTGACTGCTCATATGATATGAAGGGAGAAAATTGTGGGAAGGAGAAGTGGATAACATGAAATGAGACGGTTCCTCATTGACCAAAGTGGGCCTTGCAGTTGCAGCTTCGTTTCTGGAACTAAAACGCGTTGAAACTCCATGGGCCATGAATGAGCCCAGACAGTCCCATCCCATCCCATCATATGTAACTGCACAGCACTTACCTTTTGACACTTCGCCGGAGAAAGGTGAGGAGGCGACGCCAACGCAACGCAACGCAACGCACAACGGATCGAGCGATTAGTATGGCCACCACTTGGTGGCGTCGCCGCCCCCGCCGCAAGGATCCTCTCGACGAGGCCGACGACTCTCTCCCCATCGATACCCAAGGCATTACACTTCTCTTTCTTTCCTTCCCCTACCCTATATCAATTCTTGAATCAATAATTCTATAACAAATATTACTAGTAATTCACATCTATCCTATCTGCTGTTGCATGGCATGATCCTCAGAGCAAGAAGAGATGGTCAGATCATTCGAGAAGAACCAGGCCCAGCAGAGCCTCCTCTGGCGTGTCTGTACTCTTCTCCCCCTCCTCTCCTCTCCTCTCCTCTCCTCTCCTCTCCTCTCCTCTCCTCTGACTCCCTTACACAACCCATTCTCTGCTTGTCTTTATTTCATTTTTGCTCTCTTCTACCAGTGATATAGGCACATTCTTATTCTACTTTCATATTTTGCCCTTTCTAATGGATTTACATGCTCATGTAAATTGCAGCGAGTAATTTCTGCCATTCTCTTGTGCTATGCTGGCTTCATGCTATATTGCATTTTCAATCAAGCTTGGTTTCCTTGGGAACTGGTATGCACTCAGTGCCATTCTTATGATACTACTTATTATGTATTCAGTTCTTCTATTAGGAATTAAAACCAACTCTTTCAGCACATTTTTATTAAGAATAAATCATGGCAGTTAGTGAGTTCACAATAATTGACCCAAATTGACAGGTATTTTGCCCATGAGTACATACCAAGATTCTTATGCAACAAGAACTAAAACTGATCTACTTTATGATCTTAAGTATTATTAAGTAGTAACCTCTACTAATGAAGATACAAAGTATATTGTACACAAATGCTAAAATTCTTCGTTATGGTTTTCTTGAACTTACAATTTTTTATATTGTATTCTCTTGTAGAGGTTTCATGCATACTTCATGGAGGATATGCACCCTGGGATGCCCATTTTGTTTGGTACAGTTAATACATGCGTGCAATTTCTTTTTCTTCTGCTCCATCTACTATGTTAGACAAATTCATATTCATTACTCAAATGCCTATACAGATTTAGTGGCTGCGGTTGCATGTCTATTGGCAGTAAAAGGCCTTTTACAGAACTCAGGCTCTAAAAAATTCTTTTGGTATTCTACCTACGTCAGTCTCTTTGTGGCTGTTTCTTGGATATCCTACATGCTAAGGTAGTTATTTAGTTATTTTGTATATAGATGTGTTTGGCAACGAACATTTTTTATGCTATTCTGGAATAACACACTTTACTAGTTTTTTGTGAGTGCCAAACACAAAAGAGAAAATTGGAAGAGTTCTAATAAGAGGCTAATCCGGTATTCCAACCCAACTATGGAATACCGGATTAGTGTCAAATGGGATGTGGAGAATAGTATTATTTTTTGCCAAAGAATATATTTACTCTTCCGAATAGCTAGCAATATCACTCTTCATTCCGCTCTTCCAACAATCACTAATCTATCACTCCATTTTTACTAATACAATGACACTATTCTAGCCCTATTTCTTTATTTGCGCAAATGTAGTTTCATCAAGTAATTTTTTTTTTTCATTTCATGTTGGATATCACCCCGTTTCCCCTTTTTTCTTTACAGTTCGCCAAGGTTCAGATGGGATGTCGTATGGCTTCCCTTGTCTCCTTTGAGGTATTGTTACTTTGTTATCTTATTACTTAATTTGACTTTTGCTCTGCTAGTTTAATGTTAAGTATTGTTATCATCATTTTTCTTAAAGATTTGTATTTTTTTTTTTTACTAGTGGTGCTGCCTTGTGCTTTTACCTGGAACATTTGCTGTCAGAATCACTAGAAGACATAAATAAGCTTAGAACCTACATGTACAATTATAAAGCTCTTTGAACTTGTTGCTCGGAGTTTTCTCTTTTTTTGAGGCGAGGGTTCTCCAAGTTTTTTTTCCCTTAGTGAGAAATATATTTGGCTGTACATTTTGGGCAGGGAAGATTAGCGGATGTAATTTTGGCTTGTTTTCTTTATGTAATCTGTAGTTCATAGTAGGTGTTGTGTATAATCCGATTTTGTTATTTACCTTTTGTATGGAAATGGGACATGGATTGTATACTGTTCGTAGATGTTATATTGCCAATTGAGAGTCCCGTGTACAAAGCACTATTTGGTGGAGGGATTCATTGATAATTCTTTGGTGAAGCATTATTTATTTCTTGGTCCTGATTAGTGATTACTGAGTATGTTATTGGAATTCTGATTATGGCTAGCATTAGTAATTACTGAGAGTTGTAACTCGGGCTTCGCCCCGAAATATGATAACAAATAAATAATAAAACTTGTAAATTAAAAATATTTATTTTAAAAAAAATTAGACATAATTTTAAAATTTTTTTACGTGAATAATGATGTAATAAATTATAAATAATTGTATATAAATGTTGGACCACGTTAAGGGTTAAATTTTGTCATAGACATATCATATCATCTTATTAAATGGGGAAAGAGAATACATATAAGGGAGAAGATATCAATACCCCACCTTCAATACCCCGGTCAAATACCCCGCTTTGACCATATCCCATTTGTGTTTACAGCCCAACTAATAATACTAACCGTATGATATCAGTGCTGAGCAACTTCATCCTTCAAGTCTAAATACCTATAGAACACACCATAAATACTACGTATAACAAGTACTAATACCTACAACGCATGAATTCTGCACATCCAAAAAAAAGGTGACTGCAGACAAAAGTCAAATACCCCGGTCAAATACTCCATTTGACTAACATGGAAAACATGTGACTATTGTACCACTGGAAAACAAAACTTCTGCAACTAATAATACTTATTATAGAAGGTCTAAATATTTAGTATACAGAAGTAGTAATCCAATTTCATTTTATGTACAAAACTTTTGGAACTAATTTTTGAAACTAATAATACTAAAAAAAATACGAAATATGAACTAATCTTTTTTATTTTCAACGTCACAATATCTTATTCACACATTAATAATACCAACTGAAATAACATATAATAATACTTAAAGTTGTAGTCAATAATACAATTGCATTAAAGACATAATACAAACTTCCTCTGAAACAAAGCCTATATGTGCAGTTAAAATACATAACAACCAGAGCTGAACAGCACAAAACTAAAAGTAATAATACCTACATACTAATATATAAATATAAAAAGACGATTGCTATAATACTAAGAGCTGAAAACTATATATCATTATAACAAAAACTTACATCAGTTTTCTTAAACTAAAACATCATTCACAAAATAAAACCAAAAGCACCACATCATTCACAAAATAAAACCAAAACAGTTATTATCAGTTTTCTTAAACTAAAATAAACTCAAAACTTTGTTTCCCTAATCAAATAGCTTTAACCCTGTTGTTTGTGTTGCTTACTTCACCACCATCACATAAACCACTAACATTAGAACCCTCTTCTCACAATCCACTACTGCCTTCAGAAATCCCATGTGAACAATCGCTTAAATCCATGTAGCTGAAAAAAAGAATACAAAATGTTACATTAAATAAACAGTAAGATTTATGTGAACAATCGCTTAGATTTGTATTACATTAAGAGGTATTAACAGTAACAAAAGAACATAATAGTAACAATATAAAACTATTAATACACACAGATACAACTATTAATAGTTGAAGTTACAAATATTAATGCTAAAAGATTGAAACTACTAATAGTTACACATGTAAATAGTAATACTAAATGAACATAGTGCATATACTTGTAAAATTTAAAACAATTGAACTCAAATAAATAGTATTATTGTTATTTACAACACAACACTAAATGTAAATAGTTCGAAATGAAAGTAATAATACAAAATGAATAAAGTAGTAATATATTCAAATCTAACATAAGAACACATACATGAACAACTATTAATACTTAAAGGTACAAACCAATAATAGGTTAACATGTACATAATAATAGTAATTCAACACAGTAGAAATATTTTTCAAATTCAAAATATTTGAACTCAAATAATCAGTACAATTTGTTAGTTACAACCCAGATATAATATTAATAGTTCGAAATGGAAGTAATAATACTAAATGGATAAAGTAGCAATACATTTAAATCTAGGATAAATAGTTAACCATCTAAATAGCCAAAATTATAAGACAATAGCAGAAATTTTGTATACAAATAAGAAAGAATGAAATCAAATAATCAGTATTATTCGTAACTTAGATTAATGGTAATAGTTGGAAATGCAAGTAAAAATACTGGATAAACAAAGTAATAATACATTCAAATTTAGGATAGATAGTTCAACATCCAAATAGCAAAACTAAATAAATATATCAGAAATTATGTTTAAAAATAACAAAAAATGAACTCAAATAATCAATATTATTACTTACAGCATAGATCTAATATTAATAGTTCGAAATGGAAATAATAATACTAAATGATTAAGGTAACAATACATTCAAATGTTCGGAAAATTTAAACTCAAATGAGCAAAACTAAACTCAATTATTCAAACGCTGGTGCTGATCTTAGGTGGGAAGGAAGAGAATTGAGAGCACGGGGGAGTTGTGAGATAGTCGGAGTAAGGGTCGATGTCAAGTCGAAAACCATCTTGTCAGAGTAGAGTGTCATCGTCGGGTTGGGATCCATCAGTTTCGGAGTAACGCATCGCCGCCGGATCGAGATCCATCAGTGCCGAAGTAGAGCGTCATCGTCCGGTTGAAAACTATAGGGGCCGGAGTAGAGCGTCGTCGTCACGTCGAGAACCATCAGCGCTGGAGTAGAGCGTCACCATCGTGTTGAGATCCATCGGTATCGGAGTGTTCACTATCGGCACGAGATCACTGGCGTCGGAGTAAAGCATCGCCGTCAGGTCAAGTACCATTGCAATTCCGATATGTACTCGTTCGGAGATGTTTCTGACTCCACACAATTTTCAAATTAGAAGAGACAGTGAAAATAAGTTAATTATATTGGAATCAGATAGTGGTGTGGGAGTTGGAGTATTATGGACCGTTGGATGATGGGGTATGATAGTGGGGTATTTAAGAAAGGGGGATAATATATTATCTCTACATATAAACCATTGGATCAAAGTAGATGAAGAGATTTAGACAAAATCAATGGTTAATAATATTGATGATGTGGTGTAATTGAGATGCTTGGAGATTACCCCTGTTTCTAGTTTATTGATATGTGTTTGGGATTCTGATTATCCGAGCTAGCGATGCAAAGTTGCAAAGAGGTAATGAGTGTAATACCAGTCGTATAATTCCTTCGAAAATAAGCGGAGACATTATTAAATATTAGGAAGCTGCTAGAAATTAAGGCATGATAAATATATAAATTTGGCGTGATATATAGTGTCCGGATACGGTAATATGCATATCATAATTTGGCTGTGATATAGGGTTTGTATCTCTGTTTTCGGTATCTAGATAGTCGATTCTAATTACTCAACTTAATATAATATTTATATTAAAATCTACTTGCAAACCAAAATTTATAATTTTTATAATTCTTTTGCAATTTTTAATAATAGAGAGAAAATGACTAAATCCAGGAATCTGGTTCATACAAAATAGTGATTTTCTCTTCCATCATTAAAAATAACAAAAATATTCAAAATATTATAAATTTTGGTTTGCTAGTAGATATTGATATAAAGATTGAGTTGAGGGGTTCAGATTGACTGCTTGAACATCGAAAACGAAGATACGAACCTCATAGCATGGCCAAATTGTGATATGATCATATACATATCACCGTAGCCCCACACTATACGGTGAGTTTAAGCTATATAAACTCAAATTTAAAAGTGATTTGATATAAAGAATACAATATTTTGATGTAAAGAATACAATAAACTATATAAACTCAAATTTAAGACTGATTTGATATAATTTTGAGTTTAAGCTTATAGAAGACCTCCGTGAAGTTTAAGTTTAGCTCACCTTAAACTTTAAGAATTAAAATAAAAAGTAAGAACTAAGAAAATAGCAATACTTGAATAATAATTGTGAAATTCGAAAACCAATTTGATTAATGTTGAAACTATAAGAGATTAAGAGTAATTGTAATAAAGTGATATTGTAAAGATTAAAATGATCATATTTAAAACTTGTAATGATCAATTTGATTAGAATGTGACGTGATAAATCATAATGAACCCGGTGGGCTCCTCATCGATCGAGATTGGAGTTGGGATGTAAAGTTGAATGGGGATTTGGTGAATCGTTTGAGGAAGGCAACCGGATATTATAATGGCGGAGACGGGAGACACACTTACAAGGGAAACTAAGCTTGAGCATGAGACTTGAGAGTGGCCAGCGCCAGCCAGCCTCTTCCTCAGATCTCAGTAGAGTAACTGAGTAACATGGAGACCGTGGCGCTCTCTTTCCCCTCCTCCTCCCTTCTCCCTCCTCCTCCCTTGACACTCACACTCACACTCAAATCATCATCCCTTGTCGCTACTTGTACTTGTCATTCCTCCTCCTCTACTGCTCCCCTCCACTCCAAATCTTTCACTTTCACGTTCTCACGCAGGAGAGACGCCCTCAATGCAATTAAGGACCTTAAGGATGCTGCCCATTTGCATTCTGCTCTTCAGAGGTACCTATCCTATCCTATCCTATCCTATCCTCTCCTTTCCTGCTACCATATATATTACTGAGCTTATATATGTTTCATTTCTATGTCAATGTGAATGTGAATGTGAATGTGAGTTGTGACTGCACATGCAGAGCTCAAGGACTATTGCAACTCCAAGATTGCAACTTCCTTTTACGTTATTTTGGCGACTCTAAAAGATGGACCCACCTTACTCAGGTCACTAACCATTCACACCTACACTCATATACCAAACTAATCCTTTCTTGCTTCTTTCTTTTCCTAATTCTCTTTAGCACTATTTCATTTTCAGCTTTTTGCCTGGATGCAACAGCATCAAGTCTTCAATTTTGCCTCCTGTAGCACTTATTTCAAGTATATGGGCCTAAGCCGTAATCCTGTCAAAGCTTTGAAAGCATATCAAGACATCACAGATCCTCAAATTAAACGACACGTCTCAGTTTGCAATTCTATTCTTGGTTGCTTGGTGAAGAACAGTCGAACTGAGAGTGCCCTCAAGTTGTTTGATCAAATGAAATCTGATGGCCTTTTGCCGGATTTAATCACTTACAGCACGGTTTGTTACTTTAAACTGGGCGTATTGTTGTACAATCAATCCCTTCTTTCATGACATACTTGTGTGATTACCAAAGCATTTTGAGCCAATTTTATGTTCAAATTGAGCTTCTAGGAAAATATTAAAACAAATTTTGAGCCAATTTAATCACTTACAGCACGGTTTGTTACTTTAAACTGGGCGTATTGTTGTACAATCAATCCCTTCTTTCATGACATACTTGTGTGATTACCAAAGCATTTTGAGCCAATTTTATGTTCAAATTGAGCTTCTAGGAAAATATTAAAACAAATTTTGAGCCAATTTAATCACTTACAGCACGGTTTGTTACTTTCAACTGGGCGTATTGTTGTACAATCAATCCCTTCTTTCATGACATACTTGTGTGATTACCAAAGCATTTTGAGCCAATTTTATGTTCAAATTGAGCTTCTAGGAAAATATTAAAACAAAATTTGAGCCAATTTAATCACTTACAGCACGGTTTGTTACTTTAAACTGGGCGTATTGTTGTACAATCAATCCCTTCTTTCATGACATACTTGTGTGATTACCAAAGCATTTTGAGCCAATTTTATGTTCAAATTGAGCTTCTAGGAAAATATTAAAACAAAATTTGAGCCAATTTAATCACTTACAGCACGGTTTGTTACTTTCAACTGGGCGTATTGTTGTACAATCAATCCCTTCTTTCATGACATACTTGTGTGATTACCAAAGCATTTTGAGCCAATTTTATGTTCAAATTGAGCTTCTAGGAAAATATTAAAACAAATTTGAGGTTTGTAAGGGTTAAAGTAAGGAACTTTGGCCTGTACACATATTGAATTGGGAGAAAGAAAGAAACAATTGGGTAGGGTTTTGGGAGTCCAGCTCTAGAACTGTAGGATTTATAAATGTGGTGTTCCTGAGGTAGAGATTTGAAGCTCCCTCAATTTAAAGTAAGGTGCATGAAAGTCTACAATTTGATGTCTTTATCCTTGTCATCTGGAAATTTATAGTTATTTCCACCATCTTTTTTTAGCTATTAACAGGATGTTCAAAATTAAAGAATGGCTACACCACAGCAATGAAGTTGCTTAGAGAAATAAAGGCCCAAGAACTTGGCATGGACGGTGTAATATATGGAACTCTTTTGTCAATTTGTGCTTCCAATAATTTAAGTGGGGAGGCTGAATTATACTTTCAGCAAATGAAAAATGAAGGGCATCGTCCAAATCTGTATCACTACAGCTCATTGTTAAATGTGTATGCTGAAGAAAGGGACCATACGAAAGCGGAAATGTTGATCAGTGATATGAAATCTCTCGGCATTACGCCCAACAAGGTCAGTGTTTTGGTCTAAAATTTGATTTCGCATAATTGAAGAATGGTCATTTATTAGTCTATTGTAACCTTTAATTTAGTCTGAAAGAGCTGGTTGTATTTGTACATGGTGGCTTTGTACCATGCTGTTAGGCTATCCTTGGAATTTATCTTATCTTTTGTTAGTTCACTTCATTTGCCTCCATGTATCTCAATAGCAAGTATCTTAAGAGTAAATCTGATTTTTTTACAGGTTATGTTAACTACTCTTTTAAAAGTATATGCCAAAGGAGGGCTTTTTGAGAAAGCAAAAGATCTATTAGCTGAATTGGAGAGTTTGGGATATGCTCAGGATGAGGTAATTATTTTTTTCAAGTACTAGATGAGTTGTGCCAATTACATATAGACTATGCATTGTGGTTAATGGAATCACTCATCTTATAATATATTTGTAGATAGCATATGCCATACTGATAGACAATCTTGCAAAGCATGGCAAGGTTGAGGAAGCGAGAAACGTATTTGCTGCAATGAATGAAAAAGGAGTCAAATCAGGTTTGTTATTGCCCTCTTTATTTCTCTGTACTATCTTGCTTTTGTGTCATTTTCCTTTGTTTTGTTAAGGATTAGGTGTGGGTTTGGGTTTGGTTGGGGGGGGGGAGAGGGGGGGGGGGGGGGGGGGGGGGGGGGGGGGGGGGGGGGTGGGGGGTGTGCACTTTTCAATACCTGGTGAATAACACATATCTTCCCTCCCAAAGTGAGGCATGTTAAGTGGGCTTGTGTTCTTTGTGTTGGGTCAGTGTTATTTGGGGTTATTCTATTAGTTATCTGAACTCTGATTTTATCCAGATGGATATTCTTATGCAATCATGATTACTGCCTTGTGCCGCTCCCGTCTCCTCGAAGAAGCAAAACAGCTAGCAAAAGAATATGAATCAAAGTACGCTAAGTTTGATGATGTGGTGATATTAAACACCTTGCTCAGAGCATATTGCAACAATGGAGATATGGAGAGTGTTATGCAAATGCTAAAACGAATGGATGAAGCTGCAGTATCACCAGATTGGAACACATTTCATATACTAATAAAATATTTTAGTAAGGATAAGTTGCATCATCTTGCCTATAAGACGATTGAAGATATGAATTCCAAAGGCCACCAACTGGATGAGGTAATACACCGTTGTTTGGCTTAAACAATCTTTTTTTGCATACTGTATCCATCAGGGCCTTACCTGTGCACAACAAAAAATACTAATTAGTAACATCGATACGCAGGAGTTATGTACTTCAGTGATGATAGATCTGGGGAAGGCTGGTTTTCCATCAGAGGCATTTTCACTCTATAACATGCTGAGATGTAGTAAGAGAAATCTTCAGAAAGCTCTTCATAAGAAGATCCTTCAGATTTTGCTTAAAGCTGGACTTCTTAAAGATGCTTACCTTGTAGTTAAGGTAAGGCAAAACTCATCCTCTCAGCATTTTTTTTGATAGTTGTTTGCTTCTGTTCTGCCAAAGATGTGAAAATCAAATTATGTATTGCTCAATAGCACAATGAGAGAGAGATTATTGTGTCACATTGCTTGCACAGGTTTCACCTAGGGTTACAGGCTACATTGATCCTTCCATTCTTTGTACCTGCAAGGATTGCAGAGGCAGACTTTATATCCATTATGTCGTGGGCTTGAACCAATACATGATTTATCTAATTTTTTAGAAACTGCTATTGTGTCACAGGATTTCTCAGAATGTATATCTGAAAAATCTATGGAGAAGTTTGCGAGCTCATTTCTGGAATCCGGCAATGTAAATTTGATAAATGATGTCTTGAAAGCCTACCACCAGTCAGGAAATAAAATAAGCACGGTAAACCTTAAATCTTGTTGTTCTTTACTTTAATCCAATTCTAAAATTATGTCAATCTTCTTTTTTTCAACAAGTTCCATAACTTTCTTTTGTGATTCTGAAATTTCCTTAGAACTTCTAATCTCTTCATTGCTTTCTCTGAACTGTCTTAAAACTATTCATTGTTTTATCTTTTCGTGAATTTCATATCCAATGGTTTGTTTATGTTTCCCAACTCTCTTTCCTATTTGCAGGAGATACTTAAGAAAGCCATAACAAGATACTTAGAGAAAGAGGAAAAGAAAGAGTTGCTATTGCATCTGTTGCAGTGGATGGCTGAGCAAGGCTATTGTGTTGACACAACTACAAGAAATTTGCTCCTAAAGAATGCACGTTATTTTGGAAGTAAACAGATTATAGCTGAGCTTTTAGCAAAACAACAAGTAGCTCATAGAAAGTTGAATGTCAAGACTAAGAACCAACAAAATAATAAGTAGCTTTGCTTGAAAGTGTAGCTCTATAGTGGAATGTATTTTAAATGTGCATTGACAGTGGGAGCAATACAGGAATGAGAAATTACCGACGAGGCTTCGGACTGTTTGGTGTATATTTAGGGGTTGTTGTTTGGGATGAAATTGTTCAGTGAGTCTTTGCAACATACACAATCTGTCAGAAAGAAAAAGGTTGTCAAGCTCATAAAGGATAAGCTGAAAGTAGTGGCAGCAACCTTGCGGAGTGTAGAGATGCTGGATCTGAGCGTTACCTTCATTTTTTTTAGGTATTTATGGTATCACAATCATACAATTATGTATATGACGCCTTTTGAATTTAATTCGACTGGACGGGGAGAAGTTGACTCTTGTGCAGCTGTGCTTCAGTGTTCACGATCACACGGCCGACGAGTCGCAAGTCCACAACTATAAACTATCAAGTCAAAAACTTATCCACCATTAAGCATCGTGAACCATACTAATCTGATTTATAGTATTGTTGCGTTCAACCTTTTCTTTTTGAATCATATATCACACTTTCATACAATTTCCTACAAATATCAAATGATTTTGAAATGCTGAAAAAGAGAACAATTTATTTACACGAATGTATAATACAGACGTACAGTACGTAATACTCATTGTTGTCCTGATTGTTATATCAGAAAAAAATAAACATAAAATGCTCCGACACAGAAAATCTGGACTCCAAAAATATTACATTCGACTCCTGACTCTACTTTCCGTGAGCTTATACATTCTTCCTTTCAGACAAACTGTTGATATATTACTTCACAAGTGGTCGGCTCTGTAAATCCTCACCTAACCACCTCACCAGAAATCCAACCCCATAACTCCCAATCTGTTCCTCAGTTAACTCAAAATTTGAGTTAGCTGCGCACCTGTGCAGCCGTCTGTTTTAGATCTCACCAGGAACGGTTGAAAGTTGAAACAGTGTTAGTGTTGAGATTCACAGGAGATCTGGACTCCAAGAATAAAGTGAGGATTTACAGAAACACAGTGCTGGCAAACTCGGTTTTTGGATTGTGCGACGAGATCTCAATTAAAATATTCCAACCCTAAATATAATATATACCCCACCTGCATCGTCCTGTACTGCTCCAACCTTGCACATTTCAATACATCCATGTCTAGCTATCTTTCCGAGCAGATCTATTTCTTCTTCTGTCCGCTCTTACTCTTGACATTCAACTTTCTATAAGCTGCTCGTTGTTTTGTTAAAATCTCTACCATAATCTGCTCACTGCCAAAGATATGTGCATTTTGCAGTAGCAAATCTCTTGTAGTTACATCAACACAATAGCCTTGCCCAGCCATCCATTGCAACAAATGCAAAAGCAACTCTTTCTTTTCGTCTTCCATTAAGTACCTCATTATGGCTTTTTTAAATATCTCCTGCAAATATAAAAAGACAGTCAGCAATGGAAGCAAATACAATCTAAATTCTTTTTAAAAACAGTTCATAAACAAGTAATGGAACTAGAGAAAATAAGGGAAGCAAATACAAATCTTCTGATAAAAAAAGAATGTCCTTGTTTACCGTGCTTATTATATTCCTTGACCGATGATAGGCTTTCAAGACATCGTTTATCAAATTTACATTGCCGGATCTCATAAACAAGATAGCAAACTTCTCCATAGATCTATCAGATATAGATTCTGAGAAATCCTGTAATATTGCAGTTCTTCAATAAATTAATAGCTAATTACAAAGATCAAGCAAAAATATACAACATAAAGAATATAAGTTTCATGCAGGATCTCATTTGCTAGTGAGAAGAGTTGACAAAGTATGATGATTTTTATATTCTGTTGTGGTTGTAATTTTCGCTTTTTTGGTGATTTGAGACTGGTTCTCAGTACATGTTTGTAATTGACAGTTTCAGTAATGAAATAACATGCCTTTTTTATTCAAAAGGGAATATCATGTGTGTGAATCCTCTGCTACTTGTAAAGACTGAGATTATTAACACAGCCCACGACTTCAAACATTACAGTACCCTACCTTCTCATCATGTTCCTCTCAGTGAAACAAGTAACATCAAATGGGGAATATAATTTTTAACATCATTGGCAGAAGAAACTAAAAAACAAAAGACCTGAGACAATAAGATACCTTTATAACAAGGTAAGCATCTTTAAGAAGTCCAGCTCTAACCAAGATCCGGAGAATCTTCTCATGAAGAGATTTTTGCAGATATCTCTGGTTAAATCGCAGCATGTTATAAACTGAGAATGCTTCTGACGGAAAACCAGCCTTTCCCAAACCTATCATCACTGAAGTGCATAGCTCCTGCATTTTAATGTTACTGATTGTAATTTTTCATTTGCACAGGTAATACCTATGAAAAAAATTTTGATTGTTTTAAGCCAAGCAAGGGACCAATACCTCATTTAGTCGGTGGCCTTTAGAATTCATATCTTCAATCATCTTATAAGCAAGATGATACAACTTCTCCTTACTGAAATACTTTAATAGTATATCAAAAGTGTGCCAATCCGGCAAAACACCAGCTTTATCCATTCTTTCTAACATTTGCATGACACTCTCCATGTCTCCACTGTTACAATATGTTCTAAGCAAGGTGTTTAGTATCACAACATCATCATACTTGGCGTATTTCAATTCATACTCTCTTGCCAGCTGTTTTGCTTCTTCGAAAAGACGGCAACGGCACAGAGCCGAAATCATGATCATATAGGAATATCCATCTGAATGTAATAGATTAGCTTAGATAGCTAGTAAATAATTACAAAGTTGATCAAGAAAAGCTGGTTTGTGCATCTAATTCCCGAAATGTATATAGATGAGGAGACCAACCTATGTTCTATTCTACAGGTATATCTGTATCTATCATATGCTTCAAGGAATATGTCACAGGGCCCAACCTTCAAAAATATTACTGACATAAACATACTACAAAGCAAGAGGAAAAAAAATCAAACCTGATTTAACACCTTTTTCATTCATTGAAGCAAATACTTCTTTGGCTTCCTCGAGCTTGCCTTGCTTTGCAAGATTGTCCATCAATATGGCATATGCTATCTGCAAGTACCACAATTAAACGTTATAAGACATGTCAATGAATCAGAATACCTACTCTATATATGTGATAGATGTACCTCATCTTGTGCATATCCCAAAGTATCCAATTCGACTAGTAGCTCTCTAGCTTTCTCAAAAAGCCCTCCTCTAGCATATACTTTCAGTAAAGTAGTTAATATAACCTTTAAAAGAAAATTATTTACTCACAACTTCTGAACAGCATACAGTTGTCTTGAGATATATGGAAGTATACTTAAAGATTAGCATTATTTCAAGAATGGGAATAAACAGAATGGTACAAAGCCACCAGGTACAAACATAATCACCTCTTTCAGACTGAACTTAATGTTCAGCACACAACAAATATATGATTATTTTTCATTTTGCAATGTAAATGTTGGATAACCAAAGCAAAAATCTAAACAGTGAGTTAAAAATACAAACCTTGTTGGGTGCTATGCCGAGAGATTTCATTTCATTGACCAAGAACTCCGCTTTGGAGTGGTCCCTAGCTTCAGCATGCAGGTTTAACAGTGAGCTGTAATGAAACAGATTTGGCTGATGCCCTTCATTTTTCATTTGCTGAAAGTATAACTCAGCCTCTCTTCTTAGATTATTAGAGGCACAAATTGCCAAAAGAGTTCCATATATTACACTGTCCATGCCTAGATTTTGGTCTTTTAATTCTCTGAGCAACTCCATTGCTGTGGTATAGCCATTTTCCGATTTAGAACAACCTGTCAATAGCTATTGTAAATGGAGGAAATAGCTGTGAATTTCTTGATGACAAGGATGAGGACATCATATATGTTATATGGTAATGAGCAGCACAGTATGTATGACAACATAATGACCAGGTGTTGGTTTGGAAAGTTGCATGTCCAATGACCAAACAGGATTACACTAGATACAGTAAACTTGAAACCAACATAATTAAGTTGTATGAAAAGATTTAGTAGACAACAGTAGGCTGAGATTTTAAGTAACAAACCGTGCTGTAAGTGATCAAATTTGGGGAGAATCCATCACATTTCATTTGCTGAAATAACTTGAGAGCACTCTCCATTTGACCATTCCTCACCAAGCAACCAAGAAGAGAATTGCAAACTGATACATTGAGTTTTATTTGGACATCTTGCAAGCTGTTGTATATTTTTAATGCCTTGACTGGATTTCTACTTAGGCCTAGGTACTTGATATAGATCCTAAACGACGCCACATTGAGCCTTTTGTTCTCTTGCATCCACGTGAAAAGCTGAAGCAATAGTCAGAAATATTATTAGGAAACAAGGAGCAACAGACAGATATGTACTAGTTTTTTAATGAATGTAGCAGAAAGTGAAAGGTATGGCAGCCTAACCTGGCAGAGGTGGGTCCATCTTTTTGATTCGCCAAAGAAACGTAGAATAGTGTTAAAATCCTGCACTTGCAACATGCCTTCTACTCTGTTTGATTGTTAGTTACAGAAGCAAAAGGCTTGTGAGTAGTTAAGAAGAAATTACTTAGAATTGTTACTTATTTAGCAGTATATGTTGAATTGGTACCAACTGACATTGTCATGGATCCAGAAACAAGTTCCTTTGTTGAAGAACTAAGAAGAAGAAGACAATGAAAGTAGGATAGGAAATGTACCTGAGAAGAGCAGATTGGAAATGGGCAGCGGTCTTGAGTGCATGGAGGGCATCTGCGCGTGCTGTATGGAAAGGAGTGGTGGAGGTGGAGTGGGCTTTGGAGTTAGAGAGTGAGAAGGTGGGATGATGATGATGATGATGATGATAGGAAGTAGTATTGATGGAGGAGAGAGTTGAGGCTGCTGTTGTTGACGGAGGGACAAGGGAGCGGGAGAAGGGGAAGGAGACCACCACCCCAGCCTCCATCTGATTCGGCTGAAGCTGAAGCTGAGCTCAACTCAACTGACGCTTGGATAAAAATCTGGTATTGAGTTCGTCACGAAACGGCCATCCTTTTATGGGCTTGGCCCGACTTCGGACATTACGGACGGGATAAATTACAAGAATTGGGCTTCGCATCTTTTCTCTACAGTCACTACACTATTCATTTTCTTTTTCTTTTTTCATCCTAGTACTTTTACCTCTTAATTTCTCTGTCTTTTTTATCTTCATTCTTTTCATTTTCATTTTCATTTTGGACGGCATGCAGCGCAACCAACATTTTCCCAAAGAGTAATAACAAATATATATATATCAATTTCATGCCGCACATTCTATTCTTTTTCGATATGTGATAACAAATTTTACAACTTTGGTTGTGACTTGTGAGGCACTGATGAACCAGGCCATACATGTAGAGACTGTCTTTCAAATCTTTGGTGCTTAGGTCTATCACCACCACACGAGCTTCATTGTATATATATATAGCAACTAATTCCAACATCAGCCAAACATATATAATATAACTGACTTCCTACTTTCTATCGAGAAGATATCAGTACCCCAACATAAATACCCCGGTCAAATATCCCGCTTTGACCAAGGCCCATATGTGTTTACAACCCAACTAATAATACTAATAATGTGATATCAACGTGCTGAGCATTTTCGTCCTTCAAGTCTAAATACCTATAGACAAAACCTAAATACTACATATAACAAATCTCAATACCTACAACGCCTGCATTATGCATATCCAACAAAACACGTGACTACAACAAAAAGTCAAATCCCTCATTTGACTAACATGGGAGACACGTGAAGGCTATTCCATTCCAACTTAATCTCGACGCTTACAAATAATACATAGTAAAGAATGTCTAAATACCTACAATACAGAAACAATAATACCACTTCCTGTATAATTTTTTCAAGATAAAAATTCTCAAACTAATAATATTAAAAGAACAAGAAATATGAATTAATTTTTTTATTTTCAATGACACAATACTTTATACACAAAGTCATAATACTAACTAAGAGAACTTATAATACAATATTAATGTACCTTAGAAACAAGTAATAATACTTGATGTTGTAAATAATAATACAATTGTAATAACATAATATAAACTTGCTCATATCAATTTCATAAATAAATTAAGTTAGATTATTCCTCTCCTCCAACATCATAATAGCCAGATTGTCGACGCCTTTTGAGTGTGCCTGACAGGGCCCTCGCCGAGCGGATCAGAGGCAACTAAGATCTGCACAAACTTCGTGAGCTCGCATTAGATGGCATTGCGGACAACAGAGATCGAATGACTTGACGGCGCGATCGAGGTAGGAGTGGAGCAGCCAGTGTTCGAGCGGGGAAGGAGACCTGGTGGCTGAATCAGAACCCCTCGAGTGCGATGAGGAAGGTATCGAGGAGGTGGCGCTTCTAGGCGAGAAACAGAGGAAGAGAAGGGGGAGGTGAGATACTGAGGTCAGTCAGATACATGTGATCGGAGGAGAGAGGGAAGCGGCAATGACGTGGAAAGAAAACAAGATCAAAAAAGATTTGATCGGAAGAGATAAATTGGAATTGAGAGAGTTTTGACTTTTGACTGAGTTTGGGTATAGATACGGGGTATTTCTCCTCGGGGTACAAAAGATTATCCCTTCTATCAAAGAATAACATCTCAGATTCAACACAACATTTTGTGCCAATTTATTGAAATGATTAAAACTAACAGATGCATACAAATGCTCTATAAAATAAATCTAATCTTTATTTACACGACTATTTTTTTTTCTTTTTGTTTTTCTTTCTTTCTTTTTTTTTCTTTTGCATATGCCATAACCTAAAGAGAACCTATTGTAAATGAAAAAAAAAAAAACCCAAAAAATAAAGAGAAAAATTGGCTCGGAAAACTACTCAGGTCAAATTTTTTATTATGTACAATTATACTTCCGAGGAACAAACAAACGAATAATCAAGCAATTAATAAAACTGAATCAAAGAAAACAAATAAATTAATTTTCACTTCGTTTTGCCTCTTCATTTGCTAATTCTCCATTTGCTGTGTCAGCACTGCGCTGGTTCGAAGGTGTTTTCGGAGTTTTCGGGGACTTGAAGCTCAGTTGGCGTGCATACGCAACCACGGCTTTTGCCCACTTCCGGATGTCTCGTTTCAGTTTATCGGAATCCATGTCCTTGAGAGGCCCCTTGCCCAGTTTGATATCTAATCCTGAAAAGCACCTGTCGAATCGCACGCTCTTTTGCGGTGCTAGAACAACCGTGGAATCCCCGGCCCTGTTTTCACCGGCCTCAGCTTCTGTTGCCATGGTACCAACCGACATGATAGATAACACAATAAGGATATACAATCAACTAAATCTGTCTTTCTTTCAATTCCTCTCGGCTGTATTTAATTATGTAGGCTACATATATACACAAGATGATATAGGAATGACAAAGATTTCGAGAGTTTGACTAGTAAAAATATCAATATAATTGACTCAAAGAAAAATATCTACTTACGTAAGGTAAACCTGTTGTTGGAATGATTATGGACAGCCCCACAATGAAAGCGACTGTTGCGTGTGGGAGTGATGGGTGTTCTACGAAGACCAATTCTAGCTAGTAGAGGTAATTGGTAGCTTATGATGATGAGCTAGCATGAGGTAATGATGAAAGGGAAGAGGAAGTTGTCTGCACGACTGGATAAGCGAAGTTGCTTAGAAAAGTACTTTTGATTAATATATCTTACGTAAGCGATGGGGTTTGGTTGGTCAATATATTATATATATGCTGCGTATGGAGGTCAGTCTCATGTTATATATTCTGACAACTGGTTTCTGATTGAATTACAATGAACTAGATGGAGACTCTTAATTTCTCACACACAGAGAGAGAGAGAGAGAGACAGCACGTAAGGTAAGGAGCTTTCTCGCCAAGTAATGGATGGATTGGCTGCGGAATTCTTTAAGAAAAACTTGACTTGGTCTCTCTAATTGTGTGACTTGTATAAATTTGGCATCTCCTGGCTCCTCTCCTGCTACTAGTACTACAACAGTAGTCATGTCATCCCCCCGTGCCAGAAAAGAAGGAAACATTCCAGATCTCTGCCTTTCTATTTTCTTCTGGTCTTTTTGCACATGCAACATATGCAACCACAGCAACCACTGAAACCTTTCTTAAATATGCTATTTCCACTGCGTCTCATGCAACACACCTATTGAAATAGATATCCAAGCACCTCAACCATGCCACATCATAAATGTTATATACTATTGATTTTGTTTGAAACTCTTCATCTACTTTGATCTAATGATTTATATTTTTTTTCTTAACATAAATAACATGAATAGGATATGTCTAAAATAAAATTTAATCCTTCAAATGATATAACATTTATGTGTTCTTATCTATAAATTATTATATTATTTAATTTATATTAAAAGATTTATAAATTATATTCAAAATTTTGTTTAATATTAAATTTTATAAAATTCTTTATTATTTATTCGGTACTATTTTCGGGCTTACAGCTCTAGTTTGATTAATAATGATTAAAATATCCTTATTTTTTATGAAGCGTGATTATTCTCAAAACCTTGTCGTATGTTACATATGTACCTAGTTTGTGTGCATGTGTTACGTAAGCATATCATTTAACTTCAAAATAAAATAAAAAAAAAACATATTTTTTCATCTTTGAACAATTAATTCTTTCTTCAACTTCCATGCAGAGGAAATACCGCGTGCAGAGAATATTCCTCTCCAAAAAGTTCCAAGGCAAGACTGTAGCACTGCATACCAAATGTTGAACCGATACAAGTTCAAAGATAAAGAGGAAACGAACAGGAAAACCATACAGCAGAAGCCAGTTAATTGAAGGGGACAGCCTGCAGCGGATAGCGCATACCATCTGGTGCACGCCTGAAGATAGAAAATAGTCAAAATACTAATACTAATTGGATCACTAAACATATTTTTCAAACACTTTGTCAAGCAAGGAATTTAATAACTAATTTATGCCAGTGCATTTGTAAGTAACAACTGGATTAACAATCAACATGTTCCAGAAACAAATCATACAGCATATTACCCAAAATTTTATAATTATGAAGCATTAAATCATTACATTGTTCAAAATTTTTTATCGACTGAATAAAACAACAACAAGCTACATGGCACATTACAAGTAATCTCAATAACTTCAATAAATCAAGCAACCCATGGTTTTCTCTTCTTAGATGAAGATTTATCACCATGTTTTCCTTTTCGTTTGGAACTATCACCACCATCCTTGTTCTGCCTTTTCTTGTGCTTGCTGTCTGCTGGGGTCTTGTTAGATTTTATGCTAACAAGGCCACTTGCTGACACATTTCCACCTTTCTTCAGAGCCTTTCCCAATTCATCGTCAATGTCATTTATTGCATACTGTTGTAACAACTCGGGGTCCAACATGGCTTCATTTTTTGCTCTCATTTGCTCCTAAAAAGTTCCATGCAATTTTTAAAACAACAACAGAAACCAGGGAAAGAAATTTTCTGTCTAGCAATTGTCAAAGTGGACCACATTACTTCTGAATCATATTTCACAAGTGATATTTGCCTTTGGAGATGTCTAACATCTCTCCCACAAGTTCATGGTAATCTTATTACAGTTTTCAAGATACCCTCCTAGCTTATTTTTGCACCCCAATGAGTTACAGTATATTAATTCCTTTCAATAGACAGGACAAGCAGCACATGCAATATTTCCTTATATGTTGTAAGATTAACATCTTATCATTTGGAAAGTCATATAGTTGAAAACAGAAAGCAGCAAATAAATACTAACCATGACTTCCTTGGCTGCTTCATTCAGATCTTCATCCAATGATTTACTGAGAGGTGTAAAATCAATCTAACACACCCAAATTAATAGAAATGTTACTTTTCAAGAACTAAAAAACAACATGATGTTAAGAAACATTTTTGCTAATAGCATGGAAATAAAATCGGTATGAATGATAGAGGTTAATATGAATGACATAAATTACATACTTCTTTAAGACGAGGCAGAGAAGCATCCATATCTTTAGAGGCAACACTCTGGAGATGGCCATACAACTTCCTCATAACCTTAATAAATGCTGAAAGTATCTGCTCTCTCTCCAAACCAAGCTCATCCTGACATGAAGAAGAATAAAATTATAGGCACCATGTTTTACTGCCTCAAAATTTGTAGAATACCGCTTCTATAAATAATGATACCATCACAACTTGAAATCTCGAATAGAATTCATTAAGCCAAGTTTCCAACATTAAAATCTCAACAAACCTTTATAGAAGCCAAGTCCTTGTTTTGTAGACCCATACACAGTAGTATAGCAGCTTGTACACCATTTAGTGTAACAGGCATTTTCTCCTGGAAATATCGGTGTGCTAGTATAGGCACTAGGTCTAGAATCTGTTCAGATAGTGCCACATTCAAAAATTTTAATAGCATGTTCCCTGGAAAAATCCAAGTGTGGCAAAATATAATGTAAAATTGAGAACGAACCATATGAAAATCAACCAAATTGTTGGTGTAAGCCTCTAGCCGTTTCATGTCATAAGGGGTTAATAGGTCACCTCCTTGCTGCAAGCCACCAGCTGTGCCCTCAGACAAATCCGGTTCATAGTCTGTGAAATTTATCTTTGATGCCAAGACACTAGCAGCAATTTTAAAAAAGCCAATAAACAACTGTAGTATATTCGCATCGAATATAAACACAATACAAGAAGAACATGATGTTATTTTCATATGAAAGACGAACCTCATTGCAAGTGAAAAACTAAGATTCCGGAAACAAGAACCAAGAAGCCGTCTAAACCTTTGCCTGAAATCTGAATAAAGACGACACAGTCTTAAAGATAGTTGAAGGGACCAAAATAATCTGCAGTAATATAGTGTTCATATCTGCTATTAATTAGTAGATAGTTCTGATTTGAAATAAAACAGAATCATACCTTGGTAAAAGGGTTCAAGAAAGCTGAATTGACTGGATCCAGCGACTTCAATATCGTCATTATTTATTGGCTTCAATACCATACACGTGTGCTCACCGGTGACAGGACTCTGCATTTACCAGAAACATACCACAGCTATCATACAAAAATCTAAGCACTGCAATACATGTTTGGAGCTTAAATTGGCAACAAAACCCATATATCATAATCTGACAGCTTGACATTAACTTTTCCCTAGGATGGATTTATCACTTTCATGTTCATTAATAGTCTCATTAATTGAAGAATATAAGGACAAAGAAGGTACAACCAGTTCATTTCTGAGATCAATCAAGCCAGCAATATATCAGATACCATAACCTTAATAAAAAGAAAACAAAACAAGGGATACTCACTGGGATATGGCCAACGTAGAAAGGATAAAAATGGTGTTTCTTCCAGAATTTAAATAGATCAAGAGTTAGGCCAAAAGATACACCCAAGTAGTGAAGTCGTTCAGGCTGCCTTTCATCGAGGTGTACAAGAAGAGGAGGTAGATTTGCTCTCGGTTTTATGCTCTCTTCTAGCAATGATGCCTACAACAAAAAAAAAAAAATTAATTGTTTTCAAGATGTAATGAGACCATTGATCACCATATAAAAGTAGCTAATCAGATGCCATGGATATTGCAAAGCAACACCATGTTATCACAGGAAATCAAAGCAAATATAAGTCTGTATGTTGTGTTCACAAGAAAGATAGCATCACTTCCTTTTCACTGCATGAATTAAATCTTTTACTTTAATTTTGAATGAGATACCTTTTCAGCAGCTTCAGTAACTTTGACAGGAGGCTCCTCAAGCACCTCATCATTATCCTCTGCATAATGAGTAATCTGTCCTTGATAGTACCTTCACATTTGCCCATACTACAAAAGTTAGAATCCATAGGATGGCATGACATAGAGAAAAGATTGACACCTGTATAGCTGCTTAATAAGAAATCCAGAATTCAGACCACTAAAAGTGTTACCTAGTTAGTATATCAACAGCAGCCGAGCCGTATCCGAGCTGAAATAGTTATAAGTCATTAGTATGTATGTTTCACAGTTTGAAGAAAACAACGCAAAAGCTGTACAAATAATAGCATAATGATATTCAGGAGTACCCTTAGGGCATTCGGATGAACTGCTATGCGCACAATTCGAGCACCAGAAAGAGTTGGGAAAACTTCATCTTGAAACTGCTCGCAAAACTTCCAAGGTATTTGATCACCAGCAGGTGAGCGTCCTTCACTCAGACTTTTCATTGCAGATTTTCGAGATATTTGTCCTTCCAGGCAGACCTATTAACTCAAAAAAAGAAGTAAATATTAATTGTTCATCCTAACCTAATTAGGAAGAAAATGTCAAGCGTCAAGAATAGGGAAAGATGAGAACCTGAACAACACATAAAATATCTGGAAGTTGATTTTTGGTCTCATCCACAGGACCTACAGAAAGTACATGTCATAAAGAATGGAACTCTCAGATAAGCAATATGACACTATCCATGTTCAACTAAATAAAATGAAAACATGGATCATTTTGTGAAATAATACCAAGCAAGACAAATAAGTGGTGAGCAGGGGCATCAGCCATCAGTTGCAAATCATTTGGAGAATTTTTGTAGTGTGAGGCAACATAAAGAGCCATCATTCTCTGTGGATACAAAATAAACAACTACATGAAATACTAACTTCTATAATAAAATATACATATCAGATATCACTATTTCATTTTACACTTATACGTTTCTTTAGTAAGTACTCAAGCTTTTACGACTTGATTCACTTCAGCTCATACAACCAGAACACGCTACATTATTTGATGAGCGAAACCTTTCCTTGTGAAATAAGTGAATGCTAGAATAATAACATATGAGTTACCTGAAGGAATATTTCACTCTCCTTGTGGTATGAAAAGAGCGTGTCCCGGTTGATGTAATAAAGATCACATTCCTTTGGATGAGGTAATCTACAAAGAACATAAAGTTACAAGGATATAAATCTGAGCACAGATGCTGATCAGTATTCAAAAAGTAAAAGGAAGACTAACCGAGTAATATTTGGAATAGAGTTGGCAACATCCAAGCAAAGCAAACCATTCAACCACAACTCAATTGGGTCACCAGGTGCATATCTGATTGATTCATTCAGCTCGATCTTTTTAAATGCTCGACCTACAAGCCAAAGGTACATAAACAACAAATGACCAACAACTGAACCTTACATCCAGTATACAGAAGCTCAAACATTGCCATTCATTCAAACACCAAATGAAAAGAATGCAGCATGGTACTCAAAAAAGGTACAACCAAACTAGTCATCTAGTATGCAATATATAAAGAGGAGGGATCACTTGACAATCTTGACAAAAGGTTCTTTGAAAAATTTTAGAAAAAAAAAAACTTTAAAAAATTGAAAGAACTTGTATAAAAATGTTGTGAAGCTTATGGATTGATTATGATTTCAAATTTGAAGTAATTTGAAGTATGTTTGATGGTCCATCAAAGATTGGTAAAATTTGAATCATTAAAAGTTGCACAAAGTTTGGATGAGCTATCAAATCATATTCAAATTACTTAAAATTATAACACTCTCAATCTATTAGTTCACGAATACATCTAGATTTTTTTTTAATTTATTTAAATTTCAATTATCAAGATTGTCACAATAACAATTGTCAAGGGATCCCTCCTCATATAATGAACAGCTCACTATAACTCACATTGAGTACTGTTTACATATCTGAGAATATATGAATGAAAAATTATGGCAATAAAACCAAGATATTCAAGGGAATCATCAGATCTGATTTTTGTCAAATATTAAGTAAAAATACTACATATTGCAATTTTTATTAATCCACACAAGTTGATGCCTAAGAATCTTTAAGCTTACACTTGAATGCTAATGCACATAGAATGCAGGCACTAAATAATTAATCCAACATCTTAATTAATAATTTGTTGAAAAAATAAAGGACATAATGAATAATGCATTTGGGTTTTGAAATTGACAAAAAGCTACATTAGGTTGGCTTCTCCGCTAACCTGCTTAAACTCTTTTAAGACTACAAAAAATGCTACATATAGATGGAGAAATAAGTGAAAATTACCAGAGTGAGACACATTGCCACTTTGAGGTGACACTTTGCTTTGAGACTCCAATTGCTCAATAAGCTTCAGCGACAAAGATCGGCCAGTTCCTTCATACCTTCATGCAGAAACTTATTAGAAGTTAGCAAGTTCTATTCTAATCAAGTGGACAGAGAAACATCAATTGGAATACAAACCATACCCGTTAACAGTTGATGAAAGGAAAACAAGGTAAGGCCCAAGCATGGATCTTACAATAGGCAGAGGAATCGCAGCAGCTTCATCTATCACTAGTAGCTCTACTTGAGATAGTTTTGCATGTTCCTGTGGCCTAATATACTACAAATGAAAAACACAATTAGCAAAAGAACTTACATGATAAACTCGTACACAAGAAAACTTTGGAATCAACATAAAGAACTAAAACGAAGGCAATAGAGGTGACTGACAGTCTGAATTTGTTTACCTGTATTGTCTGCCTGTGCTGCTTGTAGACATTTATCTGGATAGTAGCTTTCCTCATTTCTGGATCATTACTCTTTACCACATCATAATGCAAATGCTCCTAAAGCAAAAAAACTGAAAATAAACAGGATGGACACAGCAAACCTAACATGCATGCTACGACCATGCTGAAATATGCAGTTGATAATTATTAAGGTCACTTAAAATGAATGGCTCAATATATAGTTATATACTAATATTGCAATACTGGAAATATTTGCTTTTAACAATTAATTCAGCCCATTGTATTATGCATGGCAGAATTCAATCAGCTTATTATGTAAATTCTACTTAGATATCTTAGAAGGTAGAGATGATGCACTAATTTTATTTTTTTAGTCATAAAAACTTTTGTCTGAGCTGTGCTTGTTTGTGGAGGGGAGGAGGGAGGGTGGGAGGGAGGGAGGGAGGGAGGGAGGGGTGGCAGACCTTATAGTCAAGTGCATTTATTCCCTTGCAGATAAACTCAAACAAAGTCTTCAAATTCTCTGGGCTTGGAGCAGTTACGAAGATATTTGAGTACCTGACACAAGCCAACTCAACTTGTAAATGGGTATACATACTTTCAACTAGCAAAACAACAAAGCATCCAATCTATCGGAAAAGCCTTAACCAAATTATAACATCATCACTAAGTTGTTTCTACCATCAACAACCTGGAAAACCCCAAAACAATACAAAATAAAATAAAATAAGGAACTTACCCAGCAGCAACTGCACCAGCTACAGCAAGGCCAAGAGCTGCTGATTTACCCCGACCACGATTGGCCAGCAATGCAACAGTACTTCGAAGTGTCTTGTCAAAGATAGCATCAAGAAAACTAATGACCGCAGTTGCCTGCCATAATTCACAAGCGGAGAATCAATCTCAGTCCATTTCCAGATAAAAATATTACAGGACACAGAATTGGTATCGCCAAACATGGGTGGACATGTAAGAACCTGATCCATGGTGCAGCACTTGCCAACAAGTTGGCCCATCGGGGCAGTGTCACGTAGCTGCTCCTTTAAATCCTTCAGCTCCCTTTCCCTTTCTGACAACCCCTCTGAGTCCTTTAATTATAATTACCATTGTTTAGACAATTATAGACAGAAATTTTATTGGATGTGAAGTGAGATTAAATCACAATCAATTATGTCCTGCATTTTATTTTTACCTCAGATGCAGAGACAGGTTCGATGGAGCGAATGTGTGAAGAGATTGGAAGAATATTGAGCTCATCATCCATTACAACACATGCTTTGCACGATGCAATTGATAGGAGGAACCTCTCATTGAACCTTGCTGCAGCCTCGGTATGCGATTCTGTTCTGAACCTCTCATGTACATCCTGCATCATTATTTCAAAGTCTACAAGTTTAGATTAACTGAAAATATATATTTAAGCTTGTTTTGCTGCCATTTTTGTCGTCTGCTAGAATATTCCACAAAAGAAATGTCACATTATTTTTTTTATTTTTATATCTCCCTATAATTAATGTCTCTTCTGCCTGTACTAAAAGAAGAAACAGGGTGGGTGCAGAAAGAGAGAGATGAAACATACCATGACCATTGTATACAGACTAGTAAGAGAGGATAGAGAACGAAGCAGCAACAAAATCAAACCACCACCTTCCACTGTCTCTATGGTTCTTGCTAGTATATTAGGTGTCAAGGCCTCAAAATCCTAAAGATGATCCAAACAAGTAAAATTCAATAATCCTCTAATCACATAGTGGGATATAAGATTACAATCTATGATGAAGTTGCTGTAAGACAAAACAAATGACAACAGAGCAGAAATAAGAACCTGAAGGATGCACATGGAAAATGTATTTCCGAGGATTCGATCAGAGTCTTTGTACAAGCAATAAGTAATATCTTCGGTGGCAAGGAAGAGGGTGTAGTGGTCCGCCAACTCCTGGTCCAGCAACCCTCTAGCCATCAGTTTTTTTACTTGTTTCTTTTGCTTCTGCTTGTGACTATCAAATGTACAACAACAAGACTTCATTTCGTATGAGTTGAAATTGCACACTTTTAGAGCATAATGGATAAGAATTGAATGGTTGCATCAAAATACCTGCTAATCTCGAGCTTGTCTCTATAGCACCATAATATGGAGCGGCGTGACTTGAGCGCCGCATGTTTTAACATCATGTTGAGGTTTGCAATCTGCGTATTGGTAGGAGGTTCGAATTGTTAAATCTATCTTCGTTGATGGTGTAGCATGTAATGTAAGAAAGAAGAAGGGAAAGGGAAAGGGGGAAACCTGGTCGCGGGACTTGTCACCGACGATGAAGAACATGGAGCGGTGCCTGAGCTTGACACCATTCTCGATGAGGGTTCGAATGCGCTCGTCGACCTTCTTCCGCATGCCTGCAATCAGCACGCAATCAGCACGCAATCAGCACGCCGGAGCAGAATCAGAGAAGGCGAAGGCGAAGGTGAAGGCGAAGGCGAGGGTCCGTCCGGGTGCTACTGCGAGTCCGCTAGGGTTTCAGTAAGTAAGAAGGAAGGTAGCCGTCTCCTCGGTCCATTTGATTAATGATTAGAGAGGGTTTTGGTTAAGCGTGCATTGCACGTGACGTAGGGTTTTAACTTTTTCAGTCACAACCCTGGAATATACACTTATTCCACTTCCTACTATACCTCTGCCTTTCTCCTCAATTTTTCATTGCTGGGCCTGGGCTTCTGCACATCTACACACAGAATGTGCCCATGTCCTCAATCTAATCCTCATACAGTCATACTAACTTGGACATTTCCTTTCTTTTTTTAATCTTTTTATATAACAATTTTCGCTACTTAAGATTTTCACGTACTTAATTAGTTATATAATTGTTATTTATATTTAGTTATTAAGTATGTTTGTATAAGAATGCATTATCTTGTCCTTTTAAATATTGAAAGTAGAAAATCAAATGAATACCCATTTCTATATTTAAAATACATAGAATATGAATACCTGTTTCCTTATTTTACGGCAGTGTAATTCCGTCTTAACCGATAACTATTAAATGGACATCTCACCGTTAAGAACCATTAAATGTGTTTTAAAAGCTTGATCATCATACAATTTTAAATGACATTAAATTAATAACCATACAAACTTCGAGGTAATGGGTATTATTGGTCTTGTTTTTGTATCCATTCGGACCATTCTTGCTTACTTGTGACAAGTGACAACTATAATACTTTTTTTGTGCTACAATGGCGCTTAAGTAGAAGCAAGAAAAAGGATTATGGGAACAGCTCGGAGAAGATTAAAGGGGATAGAAACATAATTGCTCAGCATTCCTTCTCAAGATAGTTTACTTGACATATCACTAGCCCATTCAATCGTATTCTCAACATCCAGCAGCATATGCAAGTTGAATAGTTTTTCTTTTTCACCCCACATCTCTTGCTGAGAAATAGAGTACCAGAGAGAACCTGACAGCGGGAGACAATTAAGATATTTCTTTTGATTAATCAACCTTGCGCCTACCTGACAAATTTCTTATAATTAGAGTCAAGGCTCTTGCCCAATTGCACAGGCACTTCTCTTCGCAACTGGCAAAGGAACATTTGAACAGTATCTCAACTCAACAGTAAAATGGGCATAAGTAACACGCATAGAATTTCCTAAACCTTTTCAAGTTAAATGCTGATCTGAACATGTGAACGGTATCTCAACTCAACAGTTGAAAGAAACAACAAAATTTACAAATGCAAGTTCCAATGGGCCACCTGAGTAGCCACACTGCGGTCACATGCTGTTCTCGGACTCTCTGGTATTATTTTTCTAAGGGTTCTCTAGCCTAGAAGAAAATTTCAAAGCCTCATTAATCCTACTAAAAACAAGTCTCAGAGGAACGCATGCCACCCTGGGCCCACCCACCTTCTCCACCAATAGCTTTCTCTCACCTCTTCTCTCTCTATGATCTATTGTAATTGACGAAAGCCTCCTCATCTTCCTAGGAGAAAACCCAGTTTTCTTATTTGCACTGTTACTGTTACCATTGCTGTTGTTACCAGTAACCGTCTTTTTCGAAGGCTTGGAAGACTTATGACTACCCCCCTTTCTTTGACCTGAAATTACCTTGTCACCCTTCTTCAGCAGCTTACTGATGCTACTTGTACTTGGCCGGTGGTGTTCTCTTCTACTTACTAGGGGAAGCGTAAAGCCATCTTTTAGCACTTGAACTGTGACAGGGTGGCCCACGATAGCTTTTCCATTCAACTTACTCATTAGAGACACAAGTGGTACGCGCGGGCCCTTATAACTTGCTTCGACTTGTATTTCCACTTCATAGAGAGTCGGATCCATTGAAATGCTCTTGAGTGGTTTTATTGTCTCATGCTGTGGTACATCATATGCTGGAGAATCTACCAAAGATGCTGTATCATTGTTGCACCCTGAACTGATCGCTTCCATTTCAGCAATTGTATCGTCTGAATCTGAAGGGACGCCACCAGCATCACTATCCCCATGAGGCTGCTCTGTGAGACACAGAGTACCAGTTGGAGTTAGATTGTTATGTAGAGAATTTGAGGTCCCCTGATTTGAATTAGTGCTTTTCTGTTCTCCCGTTGACGTTCCAGCCTTCTCAGATGTGTACGAGCTGAATGGGGCAAGATCTGAAGAATTCAGTAAGGGCAGAATTAGATTTAACAGATCATTTTGCAAAAACTACACTGAGCTACAAACTTTACACTAGAGTTGCTCCTATTGCGGACCTCCTCCCCCAAAGATTTTGTGTGTGTGTGTGTGTTGGTGGGTGGGTGGGTGTTGGGGGGGGGGGGGGGGGGGGCGGGGGCATAACCCCAAGTACTTTTCTGGCAAGGGGTTAACGCATTGCCTGTACATCAGACTCAAAATTTTCATTCCAAATAAACGAATAAAATAGCATTGTTCATAAATTTTCAAACTTATAGCAAATAAAATCACGGCAAGACTAGTTTCTTGAGATCCAAAATGTACCGGACATAAACACAGCAAGGTACAGTGAGAAATTGAAATACCTCCATTGTAGAAGTCTCCCATAACAAGAGGCACGTTAATGAACCCATCAGAAGAGGCATTTTCCGAAACAGCCACCAAGGCACCGCCAGATTCAAAGTCTCTACCATTGCATGTACTGTGAGATGAGGTCTCAGAGCTGTCGGGCCCTTTGTTATTTGCACCTAAATCCAAGGATGAATCCTTGTTTGATGCTTTTGGGCCCACCCAATCACAGTATGACGGGATGATAACTCTTGTGCCATCACGAATTTTAGATAAAGGGACACTCTTTTGCTTTTTCCTCATATTTTCATATGCCTGTGCCATGTTAGACCTCTTTTTTTTGGCTGTCAAACTAGTACTACTTGTAGATATGCCGAAATTACCCACACCACCAAATTGATAATTCAAATCATTTACCAAACTAGGGTTTATAAGAGCAAGCTCTCGGGATTCGCTCTTCTTATCTGATGGTTTCTCCTTCCCTGAACCAATTTCTGTCAAGTCCCTCATTCTCAGCATCCCTTCAGCTTTTGCATCCTCTTCTGAATCATTAGGGTTTTTAACTCTCTTTTTTGATGCAACACGCCGCTCTCCAGATGCACTCTTGTATGATCCATACGACGGCTTTTTCTTGACCCCATTCACTTGTCTTGGCCTGGATGAGGAAGTAGGAGGAAAAGCTACCGTTTTGCGCAAAGCATTGCGTTCAATTTCTAGAGCATGGAGTATGGCATCCTCTCTACGAACATATTTTCCTTGATTTTGGTACTTTTTAGTGTGCTTTTGGGCGCTATTTATCTTGGCCTTCTCTATGCATTCATCATATTCACCACACCGAAATGGTTTGACCCGTTTTGATTTGTCTAGGTTGTACCAATCTCTGCACCAGGTCCAAAATCCAACATTAAAAGAGAACTAGTAGTAAACCAAATATAAAAGATGGGTTCAATTAAATGTCAAATAGTATCAGGTTGTCCAAATGCCACACATGCCAGCAGTTAATGATCCATTGATTTTAAATAACAAATTGATGTCCTTAGAGAGACTAAATAATTACATAAAGCAACAGTACTATAACATTTCTTGATCTAAATCTAATTCTATACATGAATAAGGCCCAATTGAAATAATGCAAGAGACCATAACACGGCCTCTTAGATGGTATAATAACTAACTTGCTAAATATTAGAATCTACTCTATCTTCAACAAAGACTGCTCAGACTTTTATAGCGTTTATGGATTATGGACATGTAACAAACTTGAAAGGTAAGAGACTTCTCTTTTTCCAAATTGTTGAGCAAATTTTTTGGGTTATCCATTTTGTAGTTCAGTTCATCAAAATAGTTCTGAAAAATTCTTCTGTGCTGCCATTGTGGCATTAAATAAAGATTGACATAACAGCTCAAAATACAGACCTTCTATGCTTCAATTATACTGGCTTCGAAACTGATATTGAAACTAAAACAACTCCCAGAAACCTCAGATAATTGAGCCAATAATTCAAGAGAATCAAATTCCAGTATCATTCTTAAGACACTTCTATGTGGAGATCGGAGATGCTACCTACCTTCCGGGTATTTTAAGTGTGGACCTGTGTCTTAGTAATTTGCCAGATGATCACGGTTCTTGGTAAGTAGGATCTAGAGTTATATTAACTTTCAGAAAAGAACCGGAGTACATCAATACTTTCAGGAAATCGAGTATGAATTAAATTAAGAGTTTTCTAGATGCAACGAATAAAAAAGTCATGTTTCTTCCATATCCATTGTATCTTCACTAGTCACAGGAAGTTTGAAATGCAGGGCGTAAGCGAAAATATGTGAGAACAAAGAAGGCTAGTGACAAAAGCAAAGTATGGTTGCAAATAGGAACTGAAAGTTAGCACTTAGGATGTAGGGATTCATTCTTGTAAGAGAAAAGAGGGGAATGTGGGACAAATTAAGGAGTTACTGGATTCAAAATTGGTTTTGTCGAGTAGCGGGGTATTGGATATATGAAGAAGGTACAAGGTACACATTATGTAATGCCTCCCTTCAGATTTTAGGAAGGCGTCACACATGAAACTTTTGACTCATAGAACAGCGACAAAAGAATAAATAGTAGCATGCCATGCCCATTGGTAGTGTTATTAGAAAAAGAAATTACATATTTCCATCTTCTCTGCCGAGGAGCTTGATAGGAACACCAGATCTGTGAGGCTTCCTAAGCTTGGCTGGGATTTCTTCCTTTGGGAGAATGCGGCCAGGCCACCATGAACCATTGCGGCGGCGGACCCAGACAAGAGTCCCTGGTGACCTGTCTTTGATGGGCGCCCAATCGTCATCTGCCAAGCTGCCGCCCCCCTTCGCACCACTGCTACTGATCGCTCTCATTGCAAGAGGGTTTTGAGCGGAGCGTAAATATGGAAATGGAGTGGTTGAAAATGAATTATCTTACCGCATGACAGTAGGAAGGCTGCCTATTAAAGCAAAGAGGTACACATTTTATTAGTCAGATTGAGATTTCTAAATAAGCAAAATAAATTTTAGGGTTTATCAAGTACAAGAAAACCTGCTATTTTCCAAGTTGAAAGGATTATGTAGAACAACACTAAATATAACTTACAAGCAAAACACTAAATTTATCAATAAACTCCAGAGCTTAATAAAAAAATTAGGGCAAAAGAAAAAAAAGAGTGGCAATAAACCGTCCATCCTCTAAAGAGACAAAGAAAAGAAGAAGATAGAATAAGAAGAGGGTAGGTTTGAAGCAGAAGGAGAAGGAGAAGGAGAAGGGTAGTGATGTGTAGAAAATGGGAGAAGCGGGAGAGGCTTACCGGATGGAGAATAGAAGCGAGTGATAGTGGGAAGGGTGAGGAGAGGAGAGGGTGAAAGCGGCGGCGCAGCAGAGAGTGGGAGACAGACTAATAGCAACAGTAATAGGAGGATTGGTGGAGAGAGGAGAGGAGAGGAGAGGAGAGGAAGGCTTTGGGGGTGAGGGAAGGGAGGAAGGGGAAGGAATGTGTATCTAGTAAACCTGCCGGCTGCCGCCTATCCCGTGCGGAGGAGGGAGGGGGAGGGGGAGGGGGAAGAGGGGGAGGGGGGAAGCAAGGGAAGTGGAAATAGGCAGTGCTGTAAGTGTAAGGTAATCAATCTGGTCTGCTGATGACTGATGACTGATGAGAGAGAGCATTGAGAGAGGAGGAAAGAGAAGTGGAAGACGCTCCCTCGGCCAACCCTTGGGGTTCAACAACAGAACACAAACCGAATACAAATTTGAGGATCTCGGTTTAACTAACGGGCCTAGTGATTGATATTTGATTTGATGGTTTTCAAGGACTCAAGGGACATGGGCCGCATGGACCTACTTCTATCTCACATCTCCACTCTCCCCCCTCAGCCCACCCAGGCCCATCCTACTTTTTTTCTCATTTCTCAACCTTCATTACCCTCTTTTTATGACCTTCACTCGTGTCTTTACAAATTAACGTATGTGATGCCCTGATATCTACCGCTAATTAAACTTTTTTTATTTATACAATTAACGCACTAAATTAATATGCTTCCATTTATAATATGTAAGTATTCTATTCTCACTATGCAACTTCATTACATGACATCACTTATTATTATCTATAAATATCGAGCTGCATAATACAGATTACTAATGAAAATAAACCACAATATATATTACATCATAAATCATTCATATGTTTTTCATTTACAATAATCATAATAAATTATATAAACCAAAATTTGCATCGTATATTTTTCAAAGGCCTTCCATGAGTTTAAACTAAAATGGATATCAAATTAATTCCAAATTTTCAAATTTATGATCTATGCCAAAATTGCATAAAAGAAATCATTAATATATACAGCCCATAATACCCCAACTTGTTTGTGAGTTATGACTAAAGGCTTTATTGTTTGTTGTTGTATAATACAGTCAATAATTAATTAAAGATGATTACTTTTCTTTATATTTTTATGTTCCTATTCACAAGATATATAAGTTTATAATCGTACTGAAGTATTGGTAAACCACTCGCGATATATCTGAGTTATATCGATCACAAATTGTGTCGCTTCAACTTTGATTATGGTTAACGATGAGGGATACATTAACAATGGGTATATTGACAATCTTTGACGATAAGATTTTTCAAAAAATTATAAAAATTCATAAAAAATCTTAAAAATGAAAAAAAAAAACTTTATAGATGCATTACTTAACTTAGGTCCTATTCGGATGTGCAAGGAAATGATTGGAAATAACATGGGATGGGTATTTGTGAGATTTTTTCATTGACCCTGATACGCGTGGAGTGTATAGGCTTTTACCCTAAATAATACAATCAATCGCAAGCGTACGATATTATGCAATATAGTCGGGATCGTATCCACAGGGACGGTACTAAATTTAGACAGATCTTTGTTCACAATTCTAATCCTAAAAGTAACCGATTCGTAACCAATTTGGGGGGGTTTGTTTGAAGTTGGTTGGTTCCTAAATTATTAAAAAGCAGTAAAAGACTCTAAAACAATTATGAGACAAACGTTCCTAGGGTTTTCAGAATCAGTTTGATGTTTGGACTAACTGCCTGCGTTCCGCACCCGAGAGGGTGCGAACCGCAAGATGTACAAATTTGTGGTTCTCTGTCTGTTCCTTGCTTGGTATGGTTCGCACCTGTCACCAATGCGATCCGCAGGGAACAGATCAGAGTCAGTTCAAGCTCAGTTTCTATTGTTGATCAAAGTTACCGATCCCCAACTAACCCAAAGCAATTACAAGTCCCTCAACTCTCGTTTGTTGGCACTTTTAAATACTTTTAGATCAATTCGAAATCTTTAGATTATCTCTAACCTAAACCCAATTTGCTTTCGATCACAGGTACGGTTTAACTCACGTTATAACCACAACTTCTCCTCTCGGATACAATTGGACAACAAGTTATCTACCCAAATAGTGCAAGTATTGAATCTCTATCAATTGACGTTAAGTTTTCCAACTAGACTATGCCCAATCCACAGGTCTATCAAAATAGGGTGAACTACTACAAGTGCACTCTCATGCAATTAGCAATTCTGGCCTAAGAAGATATAAATCTACCAACTAGATACGAACATACATCCACAGGATCATATCAAAGAACAAGAAAACAATTCAAGCACAATTATGAATAAGCTCAAAGCAAATATGAAAATAACTTCAATGCATAAACGTTAAAAGCAAGTATTCAATTAATCCATACATACAAACATCATCCTAAACCCCAAGAACAAAGGCGACTACTCACGCCTTGACATGACTAAACAGCAAAATAAAATAAGGGAAAAGAAAGAACCGATCGAGCTTAGGAATAGGCGAGTAACCAACTCCTTCACCTTGGCGGCGATGAACTCCTCCCTTCACAAAACTAGACTCTCAACTAAACAATGACTATTGACTAAACTAATCTCAACACATGAGACCTACACAAGACAATGAGAAAGTACCCCTAGGGGTCCCTTTTATACTAGAAGATGCCTTCAGTTTTAGTCGTTCCACTTCTGGATCCTTGGGACGCAAGTATGGAAAAATAGATCGCCGGAAGTTAACGTGCAATAGAAATAGCGATTCTGCTCAGTTTTAGATGTCCTGCGTTTCGCACTAAATATAGTGCGGTCCGCAGTTGGAAGTTCAGAAATAGCAGTCCGCAAAAATAGGAGTGCAATCCTGTTTTTAGACTTCTTGCGTTCAGCAGAAATGGGAGCGCGGATCGTGCTATCTTTGGATATGGCGGTTGTGAGTCGGCACGTCTGAATGGGCTGCGTTTTGGGCTCATTGCGTTCCGCACCTGATGAAGTACGGTCCGCAGGCCTACTGGGCTGGGCTCCGGTGGTTGTGCTCATTGCTCCTTTGCTCTAAATCTGGCCCGTTTTAGCTCCAAAAACTCTGTTTCTCTGTAAATTGGGCCAAAAACACAGAAGTAACTAATTTCTAGGCAATCTTCTAATAAATGCTAATGAACTTAGGATTTTGGTACAAAAACTAGGTGCAAGTCTGGTTAAAATGCAGATATGAAATAGGTGCATCAGACCCCGTTCAGCTCTCCTTTTTTTCCCATTAGGTTGGGTACATATACCCACTCCAACCCACCAAAACAAATACAAATTGATGGGAAAAAACAAATCATCTTTGATCCAATTATTATTTTTCCCATCTTGATTGGGAACCCATTAAATCACAAAGAAGGAACCCACACCCACCATTTCCCATCCCATAAAAAATTTGCAACTGAACAGGCCCTTATAGATTTACGATGTTTCAAGTTTCAATCAATTTGAATATCGTTTTATGCATTTTCAAAATTTTATACAATTTTTAATAGTTGTAATTTAACAAGTCTTTAAAGAGCTATCAAATATCGCTTAAATTGAATATAATCAGAAACATAATCAATCTATGAGTTAAGTAATACTTCCGTAAACTTTTTTTATTTTTTAAGATTTTTTGTGATTTTTTATAAATTTTTGAAAAATATCATTGTGAAGATTGTCAAAATAACCATTGTTAATGGATCCCTCTAAATAAAAATGGAAAGATAAATAGAAATAGAACAAGTGCAGCAGCCAGCAGGTATCTAGAAAATATTATTTGTTATAAAAGATAGGGATAGATAAAGAGGAGGGATCCATTGACAATGTTTATTTTGATAATAGGACTTTTTAAAATTTTGTAAAAATTCATAAAAAATCTTAAAAATGAAAAATAGTTCATGGATGTATTACTTAATTTATAGATCGATAGTGTTTCAAATTTCAATCAATTTGAACATCGTTTAATGACTTATTAAAATTTTGTGCACTTTTCAACGGTTATAATTTACCGGATATTTAAAGAGCTAACAAATGTCGCTTAAATTGAATATACTCGGAAACACAATCAATCTACAAGTTAAGCAATACTTCTGTAAACTATTTCTATTTTAAGGTTTTTTATAATTTTTTATAAATTTTTAAAAAGTAATATTGTCAAGATTATTAAGATAGCAATTGTCAATAGATCCCTCCTCATTAGATAAATAAGTTACAGGAAGGATAAGTAATTTGATAGGTTTAGAGGGGGTAAAGGAGAAATTCCATCTTAGCATACCCCCTGTTTGGCAAGTGACTTAAAATTGATTTAAGCTCTTAAATCAATTTTAAGTCACCAAACAGAAGTGATTTAAGGTGTAGTAAGTTAACGTGGCTATATAAGTGTAGTAAACTAAATCATCAACATTTCACATCTTTTACACATTACATCAATTTTACTTCATCTATTTACTTCACTACTACTAAACACCACTGCTCTACTACTGCTCTAAGGTGATTTAGTGTTTTACTCCGCTTTAACTTACTACACTTCCCAAACGGGGGATAGTTTTGTTTTGGACGACAGCAGAACGAACACAAGTAAAAAGCGCCGGTCTGTTCCATTCCTGCATTCCATCTCCACTTCTCCAGACGGACTCCAATTCACTCCTCCCGAATTCTCAGTTCTCAGTTCTAGTTCTCCCACAAAACCTAAATCAGAGAGAGCCACCATGACAGGTACCCGTCTAGCTAAGCTAACTGCCATTCTCTCCTTAGTCTTTCTCTCCGCTTTGCACAAATCCATTCCCCTTCTTACCCCAATCTGTTTTCTCATTTTCCATGGCAGACTGCGCGCAGGAGCAGGAGATGGAGATCGAGGCGCTCGAAGCCATCTTAATGGACGAATTCCGAGGTTTCTTTTCCTTCCTTCCTTCTCTCTATCTCACTCACTGCTCTCTCTCTTTTATTTATACGATCTACCTGTTCAATCCTTGTTTCCCTTTCTCAGAGATTGACAGCGGCGACAGTGGCCTCAAAACAACCAATCGCTGCTTCCAAATCCTCATCTGTCCACAGGTTTATACTGTCCTTGTTCACCAGGGTTTACCTTTTTATTTAGGCTGCCATTTGCTTTTGTTCCCTTGCTAACATTCCTCCTCTTCTTCTCTTTCTCTTAATTGCCTAGGATGATAATTTCGATGAAGCAATTCAAGTTCCAGGTCTGCCTTTCTGTTCTTTTATATTAAGAGTTCGGGATTTTGATTTAGTATGCATTATTATATGTTTAACCTGTTACAGCACCTAACGAATTGATATTGCAGTTCAATTGGCACTTATATTTTCCCATACTGAGAACTACCCTGACGAGCCTCCTCTCCTCAATTGCAGAAGGTCTGCCTACTTTTTTGTATGATGGTTCAGTCACAGTAATCGTTCAATGCTACCTTTTAGTTTGGATTATGCTTCTATACTGAATTAATACCGTACTTTGCAGTATAAAGGGAATCCGTCCTGAAGATCTTGCTTTGCTTAAAGAAAAGCTTGAAAACGAGGTATCTCTTTTATTAAATATTATTTTTTTTTTGTAATTTAAAACTACAAATGTTTTTATTCTTTCGATGATTGTATAAAATATTCTCAACAGACACTGAGTTGATTGCAAATGGTCTAACTATGTTATACTGTGTCTGAGTTGATTGGCACGGTTCTATTAAATTGGGATAATGAAATGTTATTTGAGCAGATGTTATCCTCTATTCTTTTGATAGCATATGAAGACATCTCATGTTTTACCAGATTACAATCATTACTTAGAGCTTTTATTACAACCATTGAGATAATTCACTTTTGTTTCTTTTGATGCGGTAGGCACATCAGATTCATTTTTGTTCTTTTTACTTTTAAATAATTCATGAATTATATCAATGGTCAGGCAAAAGAAAATCTTGGCATGGCAATGATGTACACACTTGCAACATCAGCAAAAGAATGGTTAACTGAGAAATTTTGCGGGAATGCTGTAGAGGAGTCTGAAGAAACTGAGGCAACAGAAGATGAGGTATGCATTTTCTTTTCTTTTCTTTTTTTCTCTCATCTCAATTTATGTTTGTTTGTCTGTTTCTGTCTGGTGTGTGTGTGTGTGTGTGTGTTCCTGCTTCGTGGAAATTGACCTTTAATTCTTTCTGTATTATATAATTATGCTATAACTCAGGTAATAGTGCCGCATGGTGAAGCTGTAACAGTAGAGAGTTTCCTAGCTTGGAGAGAACGGTTTGAAGCTGAGCTTGCGTTGGAACGAGCCAAGTATTAATAATGAACTTATTACATTTTCTGTTATCGTCAGTTTAAATTATAGACTATAGAGTAATGCCTATAAGTGACAATTTTACTTCTCACCGTGAACATGGAACAGGCTGATGCCTGAGTCGGCTCTGACAGCTCCAAAGGAGAAGAAACTGACTGGAAGGCAATGGTTTGAGAGTGGAAGACATGCCATGGTAAGTCTTATATTATTTTGCCTGCCTTTACCATTTTCTCTTAATATGAAATAATGATAATTTGATCATGAGATACTTGTTTCTTTTATGGGTTTCTGTTATTCGAAGATCTATGTTTTTAATTTGATTTTGATTTTGTCGGAGCACAGAAAGGGGCGGCTCTGGTGGCAGAAGGCTCTGATGAGGAAGAAGAAGACATTGACTTTGATGAAGATTTTGAAGGTATGTCATGACAAGTTTTTTAGGCTAATTTATTTGTATCAGCTCTTTTTAGCCTGTTTGGTATTTGGTGATTACTGAGGTCAAATCCCTAAATATGAAGAGCAATTGATGAAGGTAAAAAAATAGTGAGCTGACTAAATATGAAGGTTTTCTTTCAGTTGCATTTCTATGTTCAATCTGATACAAAAGAAACCAAATTGCATTCTTAGGATATGTCCAAACAGTCTTAAAGCATATGATACACTTTTTCATGTTTGGTACATACCAGGTCGCCCAACAATTTACTAAATGCTATAAAAGTTACACATACATACAATATTTGATAACTTGAAATGATATTGTACCGTGTATACTTTAAGACTATTTGTTTGTTTAATCTTGCAGATGATGACGAGGAAGACATGCTTGAGCATTATTTGGCAGAAAAATCAGGTGAAGGCTCTGTAAAGTAAAGGGCCAAAATGAGAAATCTACTATGAAATATAGTGACCTAACATTTTGATTCGAGTTGAGTACTAGAAGGCTGCACTATACCCTTTTGTGGATGGGTATATGTATTTTTTTTTTTTTAGAATCAGGTTGTTATGGCAAAGAGATAATTTTTGAGATGTGCAAGACTTGATTATAAATAGCAAATTCTTGTTCATTTGCTCGAATCTTACCCTCTTGTAAGCAAGTGTAGTGTAGCTGCATGATAGCAATCTCATTTGCTGTGACATCTGGATATGTTTTGCAGTTCCTATTTTCTTATTTGTATTGAATAAGTACGCAAAAATAAAACGCTTATAGCTGTTTACGTTTCCTCTGTGTGTGTTTGTGTGTGTGTGTGTGTGTTTAACTTCTTTCATTTCTCTATGTTAGTGTTCTTATTTCTGTTCCCAGAATTAGTCCAGTTCCAGGTTATATTTCATTTTTCATTTTATTATTGTAATTGTAATGTTATGAGCACTAATTTGATATCTGAGAGATACTTTTGTTGGTCCGTTGTCTCCAACTGCTTTGGGACTACATTGCTTCCTCTCAAGAATGCAAGAACAAACCAAACGTATTCATATAATCATATATGAGGTTTTATCTTATTTGAAAGTATGGGGAGACGGAGATCTTAAGACAAGCTAACAATTAAATATCCCAATGCGACCCCATTGTTCATGCATTGATCACCCAGAACCGATAACATTGAACAGGTGATTTAGACATTCTTTTTCCTCCCCTTTCTAGATAAAGACAATCATATTTACACTAGAATTCAAGCAATTTGAATAGCACCCAAAATAAATGGAACATAGAATTAAGTAAATAGAGTGAAACACTTGCATGTCGAATGGCTTGAATAGAAGCTTCTTTATGCAAATGGCCTAGTAGGTCAAGTGGTAACTAATTAGGATAATTTCCAAGAGGTCATGGGTTCAATCATCGATGGGCACAAAATAAAAGGTATCAATGAAACTGGTGGAGTATTCCACTTTCTTTTTTTTTTTTTTAAAAAAAAAGGAGCTTCTTTATAAACTCTACAGCAGTCTAAACAATAATTAATGAGTCAATTAAATATGATTACACGGTTGTTAAATAAGCTCTCTACCTTCAATGAGTTTCTACTTTACATACAAGGTCACACCCACTAGTCCACAAGGACCAGTGCAAGTTTGGCTAATGTTATATCCTAGGCAAGATTGGATCTGTACCATGTTTCTGGCATAAAAACATGAAATGACTTGATCAAGAGATGCTTTACTATTGTATATAGATCAATTCACACACATCCTTGATCAATCATAGCTTGAGCAAGATTAAGAAATGCGCTTATGTTTGCACCATGCACCAGTGCGCTGCATCAGAGAAGGAGAAATCTTATTACTATGCCAATTGGAAGTAAAACAGAAGTTATGCAAAACTAGAGAAAAAGATTGAAAAAAAGAAAAGAAAAAATAGGTGCCAAGGGAACAAATATTTAAGATATCTATATATTCTGCAACATATATTTGGAATAACAATCTGGCATATGAACATATCCTAAGTTCTCAATAGAAACTTGATATCAACTTATTAACAAACAGTATCTCTGGATGCATTCCAAAACATGCTATGGAAGTCTTCTAGCTGTAACAAAAAGGACACAATGACTTACTCGGGGTGTTCCTTGAGGATTCCATATTCACAAGCAGCTTTAATAGATCTCTCATAGGTCTGCTTCATTGTATCCTGTTGTCCATTAACAAAATCGAAAACTTAATACCATTTGACGAAGGAAAAAAATCTTACCAATGTGAAATATGTAAAGGAACAAAAACAGTAATCTAAATAACTCACATGTATTTTATTTTCATAATCTTCCACCGACCACTGCATCAGATTGATCTCATTATTGAGCTCAAGTTCTCCAACAGCAACCTGCTCATTTATAAGGTAGCAAGATTAAAAAAAAGAAAATGTAAGCCAATACTTGAGCAAAAATGAAGGTACACCAAAACTACCGAATTACCCCTCCAGCACCAGTTATCTTAGCAGGAGCAATCAGCACTTTAGCCTTTCTGAGAACATCCACTGCTTGAGGAGTGCAAGGCATATTTGCGCCTTTCATTCAAGTTTACAAGGAAGCTTCATTAAACAGCAACAAGAGATCAAATTGCTCCAGCATTAGAAAGAAGAAAGGAAAATATAATACCTTCAACAATAATACGACACCCTGATGTAACTAGAGAAAGGGCATCAGATTGATCAATTTCATTCTGGGAAGCACAAGGGAATGCCACATCACACCTCTCACTCCATGGCTTTCTGTCTTCTACATACTTTGCTCGTGGATATGATTTCAAGTAATCTCTGCGTTTTAGATTAAATAAGCTTAGAAGTTATACGCTGATACATTTTATACATTGGATTCCATAATGTGAATGACTGGACCTGAGACTTCTCTGCTGAACCTTGATATCCCTTAAGAACGAAAATTTTACATAGTCAAAACCTTCTTCATCTAGTATATAGCCCTTGGAATCTAATAAAAACGTGCCAAAATTGCATTAGGGAGAAACAAATCATAAACCTGTTAAATTTCCTCTACTATAGAACAGAGAACTAACCTGATACAGTGATTGGGATAGCACCGCATGGAAGTAGTTTATCTATAACTTGCATTGCTATCTTTCCTGAACCACTTACTACACACCTATTACAGTGGGGACAAAACAAGACTACATCAGGTTTTTTTTTTTTTATAAAAAAAAGTTCAACTATTCCAACTCTGTAAGTTAAAGCTACTTTGGAGCAAATATTATATAAACACTGTCTGATACAAAAACCTCAGTCCTTTGAGTTCCTTGTTCATCTCAGCAAGTATAAGCCGTGCAAAGAATACCTGCATAAAACACCAAAATTGCACACCTATTAAAAAGCACGAACAACAAAGCGTTTTGTCCCAAACAAGATGAGATACAATGTGTAACTTTGAAGATAAAATAAACTTCGGAAACAATGGTAATAATAGTAAGTAAACGTTAACAATAAAAATCAACATACAAGTCCATATCCGGTTGCTTCAGTACGGAGGCTAGATCCTGACCAGAAGATCTTTGGTCCCGTAAAACTTCCCTGTATCAAACAAACAAAATTAATCACTCAAGCAACCTTCATCTTGATTCAAATTAGATGTGTAGTATAATCTGGGAAGCATAGTAATATGTACTTGGAAGTGACCAGTAAGTCGTTTGTACTGCCCAAAGAGATAACCCATCTCTCTTGGACCAACACCTACGTCTTCAGCTGGGAGGTCCTATAATTATCATCTCTTTAGTACAGCTCAGACTAGAAATGAACCCTAATTTGCTTTCAAGTCAAAAAAAACACCTAAACAGAATGACAGATAAATGCTATGTTAATTATGTTACCTGATCAGAGCCAAGATATCTATAAAGCTCATCCATGAAGCTCTGACAGAAGCGCATAATCTGCCAGTATACTAAATCTTTGTAATCATAAGATTATTTTAAATAAAGAGAAAGGTTCAGTAACTTGAGACAAGTCAAAAAATTTTACCTCACCATCGCTCCTTCCCCTCGGGTCAAAATCACTGCCACCTCCAGCACCACCAAGTTTATACATTGATAATGCATTCTTTAAAGTCTACATAAAAAGTTCCAAAAATATTTTCCTCATGAAACTGAAATAAGCTAGAGTAGCTGCTATAAATTATGGCTGAATACCTAAATCACAACAGGTGGATTATTGACAGGAACAAAGCCAAGATTTTATCGTTTGACAGGTTAAAAGTATTAAATAACGACACAATCAGGGGCGGAGTTGGGGGGGGGACATGGGGGTGCTAAGCCCCCTCCCATGATTTTGCAACTTCAATGAATATGTGTCATTTTTCTGTGTAATTTGGTCAGTAATTGCCGTTTGGCCCCCCCTATGATTGATGGATATTTTGTACTACTAAGCACCCCCCATACCAAAACACTGGCTCCGCCCTTGGACACAATGGTTGTTTATAATTCAGTTCACACTAATATATATAGAAACAGATAATTTAGACTCAAATCATAGTCTATATTATATATGATGGATTGTACGACATAAAATATTGATCAAATCCTATGTTCATAGCCCAAAGCAGCAGAAACTGCATGAATTTCACCATTATTATCTCCAATTGATCAACAAATTGTTCTAATAAAAAAAATTCAAAAGATTTAATTGGAAAGTAGAAAAAATAAAACTTTACTTCTAGATTGCAGTCTATCACACAAATTCCCAACACGGGGGAATAATTACAGTAAAAAGAAAGTAACAAAATACAATACAGAAACACTGTGCTCTAATAAGAAATTTGATCAAAGTTGAGAGAAAGTATTGAGATCAGTTTACTACACAATATGATGAACACAACTTTTGAGGGTTCACTCAGCAAGAATATAAGAAAGGCTGGGCCAGAAAGTGGAAATTGTATTATTTCCAAGTCGTAAGTGGGAAAGTGGGAATTTGATAATTCAATTTTTTATACTATTAATGCCATTTTTAGGTTCTCAACTCATAATAATTGACCACCTAATTGGCTCCAGAATCATAAGAGGGGACATGATGACCCTAATAACAGAAATTTGCAGGTTAAAAACTTAATAATGCAAGAACATATTAAACACGATCGTCAAATCACTCATGTACCCCTTTCCCTGGCAACATGTCTAATCTCGAGGTATAGGAATTTTATACATTGGAATGAAAGCCAAATAGATATATTATTGAAAAGAAGGAAATTAGGCACATTTACCTGCTCAAAAGCAAGAAACTTTGAAATACTGAGGTTCATAGAGGGATGAAACCGAAGACCACCCCTACACGGTCCCAAAACCTGGCTAAATTGTACCCTAAACCCACGATTGACATGCATCTCTCCTCTGTCATCAACCCATGGCACTCTAAAGACAATACATCTCTCCGGTTCTAGCAACCTCTCCAATATATGCATGTACCTGGCCATAGGTAACCAAACAGCACTGTAAAATAAAAATTCATAAATAATGCTCATGTAATATTCAGTAGAGTGATAGCATGACACCTACTGAGTATTTTTGGCCAGAACAGGTTCCAAGGAGTGAACAACCTCTTGAACAGATTGTACATATTCTACTTCATGCGGATCTCTCTTTAGTACTGATTCCAATATTGACCCAGCAGTTTTTGACAGCAAAGCTGAAAACAAATTCCACTTACAACATGAGATATATGGGTCTGAAGCTGTTTATTCTATCTCAAAGCAAGGAACCCCAGTAAAGCACTTACCTTTGACATAAATGGGAGCCTCAACGACTTGTAGAGCCTTCTCCTTAGAAGCCATTTGCAACCTAACGGCCTCTTTATGAAGCAAACTATTGTTATGCTCCTCCAATGCACTCATTTGCATGTTTCGACTACCCTCATTGCCATAAGGGTTTCTCCTATGCTTTCTTCCATATTCTTTACAAACTGAACAGAATATCCGGCTTGTGTTATCATGCTCCGCCACATAGGCCCACTTGTAAGTGTCGGCCCATTCCTCCCTCCATTTCTTCACTACCTTCTTCTTCTTTTTCAACTGGGGCATTGTACTGACCTCCATGTCTTGGTGATCCACTTCACTAGAAGACAGTAGAAGGTTCTTCTGATCTTCATGCTCTTCATGGCCTACCGAATCACTACCGGGAACACCAACTAAGGCCGCGGTTGTGAAAGATGGGTCATCGCCGGGTCCAATTTCTAAGTCAATCTCTTCCCCCATGCTCCTGACCACCAACTGGTGCCTCTGAGCCTGCCTCAGGAGGTTTATCTCATCCATTGTAGAGTTCATCCTTCACTGTACTCACCACTCTACAAGTCTATACATGGCATGCTCAGGAGGTTGAAACACCGGTGCAGCGCCTTTGTAGAAAGATGACAACTTTTAGGTGGTGCTACCAACACGAACATATCAGTCCAAATTTTGGTGAGAATTCAGCCAAATTACAGCCGGATCAAACTGAATTGGGGAAAGGAGAATTAGGAAGGACCGTTATGAAGCTGGAACTGAAGTGTAAAGCCAAAAGAGCAGCTATTAAACCGTAAAGCGGCGAACTTTGGTAGTGAAGAAGGTTGTTGTAGGAGTGATAGGAGTTGAGGATTGGGGGTAGCTGCAGCTCCAAAAGCCCACCCTCCCCCCACGGATGCTAGCTGAAATCAATGGAAAGGAGGAAAGGGATAGCAGCTCCGGCCTCCGGTGGTTGTTAGAACTTAGATGAGTGGGAGTTGGAGGGTTATGAGATTAGTGTTGTGTTCTATCATTATTGTTTCCTTTTTCTCTTTATTATTATTTTGTTTGATCGGAGCAGCTCCGTCGGGAGTTCAAAAGAAAGAAAGACCGAAATGGAAATGGAAATGGAAATGGAAATGGAAATGGAAATGGAAATGGAAATGGACCTCTGCAATTGCAAGTACACCACAACATACAATTCTTTCCTTCCTTAATAATATATCGAAAGAATAATATTATTTAAATATATTCTGTTGTTTCTGTAAACCACTTTATAAACTTTTCTGCATTCTAATTCTAGTATTTATTTAACTTATATATTTTTAGTATAGAAGCAACTCTTTTTAAGTTCAAAAGTGACAATTTTGTCACCATAATTCAGTTAAAATGACTTAATGCACTATTAACACATTAATTAATTCCATTTGAATGTATTTAAGCAACATTTACATTGTATTGTTTGTGGCTTCATCATTACATGCTTCATTTCAAAGAGTTAAACTACTATGTAAACGTTGAAGCCTCAATCTAATATACAAATGCCTCAAACTTCTATTTATGGCGCTCATTAAATTTTTTTCTTGTAAAAATATTTGCAAAATGCAAAGGCTTTTTCTTTTTAAATTTGTTGTATTTTCAATTAGTTTGGGACTCTTATAGAGTCAAAACCATTCTAAAATTATGAAATAGCATCTCCCTTATGTTTAAGTATTTATTTTATGCAAAAATGATACCAATTGTATGCCAAATAAATTAAATGCACTTCCAAATTTTTAAACAGCTCCACTTGTGTTTTACAATAAAATTTATCCTCTTTTGTACACATTATAGGGCCAAAACCATTATAAAATTTTTAAATTGCATATCTAGTTATTTATTTACGTAAAATGATGGCGTTAATATACCAACTACACACATAATCAAACCTAGCATATTTAAATAGTTCCTATTTGCGTTTTCAATCAGTTTTGGCCTCTTTTTTTTATTCCATCATATGACCAAAAATATTGTAAAATGCTCTAAATAGTATCTCGCACGTGTTTAAATATTTTTTTATACAAAATGAAGATATCAAGATACCAATTGCACACAAAATGAAACTTAAAATGCTTTCAAAACACATTAGTATGGCTTATTTTTGTTTTGAATGATTCTAAAATGATTTCATAGCATTTTCGACATGTTTAAGTATTTAGTTAAGCAATAAGTATTAATTTTAGCAAAATGAAGATGTTAAAATACCGATTCTACACAAAACCAAAATTAAATGCATTAAAGCCCCGTATAAAAATATTCTCACTTATAGTCACAGTAATAATAAATTTTTACATGTTACAAGTATAGAGATCGAAAAGAAAAGAACGTAACACAATGATCTATCTAAAAAGAAAGTTGCCTCTTTTTGAATTTCGAACTTTTCCGGACTTCGTCAAATAACAAGCAAATGATTTAAGAAATAATAATGGCCAGAACCAGTTTTAGTATAATTTGAGATCCAGATGATTATTTAGAACACATGAATTGTGCCATCTAAGCATAATTTCTGACATGAAGCCGATAATAAATGCTTCATATAACTCAAGAGCACAAAGCTAATAATTTATGTTGCACTCCAACACAATCTTGAATCACAAACTGACACATTCAACCTACATTTGTTCCTATTGAAATATAACATAATCTCCACAATTAAAACACAATGTCAAAATCACAGCACACGCGCCTTGTACATGCAGATGTATGCCATATGCCAGTCACCTGTTCAGACAAAATGAATGGGAATAATAAGAATCTCGCACATTGTTTATGATAAGCGGTGGTTTAAGTAGATCACTAGAAACTTAAAAAAGAGAGAAACTCTCTCTGTGGCCACCAAGAAATATTTTCTCATGGACACTCTCTCAACACATGCAATTGTAATCCCTAACCCCCACCCCACCTGCTCCCCAAAACATATAAAACAAAGCACAATAATAAATAAACACACACACACACCCCACCCCCATGTTTTACTGTGGCTTTGTTTATATCAATTGGTGCATAAACTGAACCAGTTGAACCCTTATGTGAATAATGGAGGGCTCTAAGCTCAGAACTTGTTTTCATTTTTCAAAATGATAAAAAGGAGCAAGGCTGAAAGGGGGCTCAATGAAATATTAAGAGAGGACCAATTAAACTAATTTTTACAGATCAACTGAAAGAGGGGGCCAATATAATATTTGATCATCATTTTTATGTAGCAAATATAGTGTATAATGAATAATTTATTTTTTGTTTAAAATGAGGGGCCATAACCCTCTCTGGCCTGAGCAAAGCTCCGCCAGTGCATGTGGGGGTGCCTTGCAAATGTCCAATATTTTCTGGTGATACATCTGATGATACCATTTAGTATTGTGAAGGAATTTGCCGGACGGATCCACAAAGAAAAAAGGAACAATATGAAAATTTAAATATAGCAATACCTCCTCCAGAGAGCTTTGTGATCTCTTCTTCTCTTTGTGGAATAGGGTTGTCATCATCATATTCAATCCATTTTCCTGAATTTATTAGATGCTACATTAGTCATCTTAGCTAACACTGCTAACTCTATAAAATATAACCTTCAGAAAAGGAGAAACTATAAGCAAAATAAAAGATACCACTGTCTTGTTTGACCCAGGCAACGTAGTGGCCAGAGTCGGCACTCCTTCCCTTGTGGGTCAACACTGCTACTAGATCGTATATCCCAGTCAACTGGGGCTTATTATTAGGTGTATCTATATTCATACTTGTTGCTTCTCCTTTCTCACTTGATGTTCCCTAGTAAAGAGCAAGTAGCTCAGATTATATTCTAGCATCAATTCCTAATAGAATGCTGGCAATAAAGAGAACAAAAGGGCCCAAATGAACTACAGGCACAATGAATGAACAGCAGTAACCATGACATATACACCAAGCATTTCTTTGCATCAGGTTCCCAAATATTGTACCATATTGAACATTCTCCAAGTCATGATCACAGATGTGAAAATACAAACATAGAAAGATAAAGAAAACAAGAACTACAAATTACTTCGGATGCAGCTGCATTTGTGTCATTCTCTTTCTGATCATTGTTTTTTCCATCTGGCTTCAGGCCAAATTTGACATTCTCTGCTTGCCGCAACATCTATATTATATAGAACAGAGAGAATTAACTCAAAACGCCACAAATAGTTCAAAAAATAATATATACAAACAAGAAGAAGGCAGACTAAATGGAAACCTGACGAGGCCCTTGAAGCTGTTGCTTGAGTTCATCTGAACAGAACTCATATACATCAAGTTCTAATGGATAGTCTACTTTCTACATACAAGCAAAGGAGATTCATACAATGGCAAAGTAGAAATAACTATTGCTATGGAAGAAAGGTAACAAGCGTAACAAAATTATAGTAAAAGCAACAATGTATATTCAGGAAACATTAGATAAAAAAAAGGTAGTTCAGAGAGATACCCTCAATATCTTTGCCTTCTGATTGGATTCTCTTTTCCAGAAGAAGCGAACAAATTGTATAGTCAAGTACCTGAAAAGCAATTAATGCAGATGCTTTAATAATTACCATTAAAACCATGAAAACAGCAACATCAGCACCCAAATAGTAGTATATTTTAATGCAACTCAACAGATTAAATAACAAGAAGAACACTTTACTTGGGCAGCTCACTAATTCGAGCCTCTTTAGTATAGACAGCTGTGCGTCCCAAAACTGGAGAGGCCTTCTCCAGTTCAGATTTCAGGCCCTAGTGGATAGCAAATTTATTAGGATCTTATGAGTTTGAAATGAAAAAATAATAATAATAATAACATGACGATTGTATAAATTGTTAAAGCAACATACATGCTTTAGCCCCTCATGAAGGTGGTTAACTTCCTGTGAGATGTGGCATTTCAGTGAATACACTGATTCTTTCTCTAATGACTCCTCTCCACTTTCTGGACAATGCACCCTAGTATATACAAAACCAATTTGAAGAAATCAATTTTTATCTGAAAGAACTCATTCAATAATGGGCAATGATGAAAACAAGTTCAGCAAAAATTTACCTGCTGACGAGGTCAATCCCAAAAAGCGTCTTCACAGCTGCAGGTGCATCACTGTCAAAATTTTAGAAGTATAAAGTCAACATAAGTAATTGCATTTGTTCGGATATATATAATCACAATATGCAAGAGTTTCCTCAATAGCAAAAGATTACAATAGTTTTCCACCATCTCTCAAGGTAAATGAACACTAACAAGAGCTAAGGTGTTATAAGAAATGAAAGAGATACAATCTGATTTTATAAACCTCACATTGTAATATAATCTCAATGTTAGTTACCTTGAACCTGGTGTCGGTACAAGAGACTGAGAAAGAGTGTACATGATTTGCGTCCAGCATTCCTCTGCATCCTACAAGATACACCACAAAGAACCGTCATATAGCAAAATTATTGAATGCTCAAGTGAACAAAATGATCACTGTAATTAAATGTAGCATGACTGAGAAAAACCTGTTGCATGTAAGCTCCATTATGTTGTTGTGCAAATTGAGGATATTTCTTACGCAACACCTGCACGAGACGCACAATATTGTTTACTTTCAGGTAAAAAAAAATTAAAATTGTATGAACTCGTAGATCCCAATACACCAGGATGGTTGTTCCGGAAATACTAACCGAGAGAAACTGCATAGGGGCAACAGGTTTGACACTTCGATCAAGCTCACCGAATAAATCACGAGTAGCCATAGTTAACATATGGGAATTCAAGTCAACTTCATTTGGTCTCGAAGCATTTGTATAACTGCATTATTGTAGGAAAAAATACAGAAGACTTAAATTACGTAATCACAACAACGCAAATAAGAGCTATCCAGGTTAATAAACAAAAACAGACCTCAGCAAAGTTGATTTTAACTCGGGTACAATGTGAAGACATTGAACGGTGGAGTTCATGTAGCAGGTGTTTCCCAGATTATAGAGACCAGCACTGTGACCCTACCAACAAGCAGCCAACAGATCAGACGTCAATTATTACAAAACCCAAAGAATATATTAGTGATCAGTGTACATAGTCTTGAATGTGCTACTATGTCAAAGTGTCTAGTCACAGCCATGGTAATGCGGGCTCCAGATTTTATGACACATCATACTATCATCTATATGGCAGCGACTTTGAGTCTTACCACATTGACAACTTGCTCATCTTCAGGAAGATCCTCGACAAAAACAGGTCCTTTTTCAGGAGCTTTAACAATTTCATCAGCAGTCCCCATCATCATCAGCTTTTGACCCTGCATAAATAAAAAACTTTCTTTTAGTTTACATTATTCAAAGTTTACAAATTTATAAAAAAAAATAAAAAAAACTCGTAAAAAATCTCACATCTTTAATTCCTAAAGTTGCCCAGTCCGCATCATCCTACGTTACACCAAATTATGTCCATCAGAAAATAATAGTACACAGCTCTCTTTATTCTTACAAATGAATAACAATAATAAATCAGGTGCTATAGAAGTCATACCTTGAGTAATCCACCCTTGACCATGATTTTTTGTCTTTCTGGGGCTACGCCAGTGAGAGTGTACAACTGAGTCTTGAAGACAACAGGTGGCTGACTTGTATCGATTTCTATGTTCGTAAAAACCTCCTTCTGCCATTTCACACTCACTGAAAAAGCACATATATTAAAGAAAGGATGATGTATTCGGTATACTAGCTCTTCTTATATCAGTATGTACAGAGTTATTAGCTTAAAGAGGTTTCAATCAAGGCTCCAACATTACCATTTTTGGCCCAAAACTAAGAACAGTTTGAAACTAGTGGCTTGCACTTGTGGTCTACATAGTAGTGGCTTGTACAACAAATGTCCTACTTTTGATAGAACAGAAATTAAGGCACACAATTGAAATTTCCTAGGAAATAAGCCCTAGCAGGTCCATACAACTAGGATTTGTACTATGCAAAGCACACTAAACCATAGTAAATTGCATTTGTATTTAATTATGAAAGCATCTTGTAGGTTCAGTCTGTCAAGGTCTGAGCTAAGTTAACCAGAACCCTAACTAAGAAAAGCAGAGCAAAGGACAGACTTCCCACGGGAAGCATAGAATTTCCTCCCGACCCGAACAGCTCCCAAATTACACATCGATTGAATGGAAATCGGACAGAATTGAATTGAGGGAGAGTCGATCGTAGAGCGCAGAAAGGAGGAGGGAGTGGGTAAGGCTGGCAAAGTAATGAGAGAGAGAGGAAGAAATCGTACCGGTAGGCATTCTGGAGGGGAAGGAAGAAGAGCTGCGGCTGGTTACTTGGAGAAGGAGAAAAGAAAAGGAGAGACGGAGGAGGCAAATATTGGGCAAATGGCAATGGATCTCTTTTATAAGAAGAGCACGCCGACGAGTACTAATATTTGGATGAGAAATATAATTTCTTATTTTTGTTTTTCCATTTATTTTAAAGATATTAAGTGTACGTGTTAATAAGAGCATGGTCACTGTGGGACCCATGTTCAGTCTCTTGTTTTAATAAAAGATATCACGGACCAGGTTTAGGTGAAACACTTCTTAATTTTTAGACAAAATTGGGTACTTACCTTTTTAAACTTGTGCTTTTAGACATTTACCATCAAATTTAGTTGAATACAAAAATACTTTAGTTTTTTAATAGTTACTCTTAACTAATTAAATTTAGTTGAATAAAAAAAAAACTAATTAAATTTAGAAGCTTTAGATTCATATGGTAAACAAAATCACCAGTTTACCCTTCTAAGTTCTAAGTTCTAACAATAAAGAGTAGAAAACGATATTGTATCGTGCTTGTGTCTAATAATCCACTCCTTTTGTTAATACTGAAGAGTGCCTTAAAAAATGTTGTGGTTCCATACTTAATTCTAAGTAAGAGACACGTATATCTACAATTCTTTTCCAACTGATATAAGACATAGATAAGGGTGGAACAAGCTTTATACTGTGATCGGAATGGATTCCACCCTCATAAAACTAGAAATAGAATTGGAATTCATTTCTCGTTTCTGATCGGAACGAAAAACTAAAACACACAAGAATCGAATTCATGGGATTTCGGGAGCTCCAAACCCCGTCAAAAAGTCTCGCCCAAAATGGTGTCATTTGGCTAGAATTGAAGCAACGACGCTGAAAAGACCCGTCTGTCCCTCTCGTTAGCGCCCTTTACATCGGGGTGGGTTGATGTTGCTGTGTTGCTCTTCTCCTCTATCCCGGTACCGGTGCTGCTCCTCTTTTCCCTTTTCTTGCTAATAAGCTGTTGCTTCGATTTGCATGGGGAGATCTCAACGTCTCGTGGTACCAGCTGCTTTAAGGAGATCCACTCTTCTGCTAAACCCCCTGCCCAAGAATTAATTAAGGAGATCCACTTTGCGGGAAGTAATGGATTTAGGATTTTTACCAGTGAAGCAAAATTTCTCTTTGGATCTGTCTTTTATTTGTTTTTATTCCAGTCTTTAAATCATTGTATATATTAAACACTGGATAATAAGTACAATGGCAGCCATTGTAATTATACCAGACATTATGGATTGATTCAAATTATTGAACAATGAATTCTCGTCAATAAAATTGGCATTCCGATCACAAAACTTCAATTCCAAATCATTTCTATTCTATTCTATTCTATTGAAATGAAATCAATTCTCACTTAAAATTCATTCCGATCACACTATTATACTGTGGATTCCACAGCGCCAATGAATAGTGCGTTTTCTTTTTTTTTTTCTTTTTTTGTGTACCGTTGATTTGTGCTTTGCTCCATCTAGATCGTTGATTTGTTTTCTACTCCATCTAAAGGCTTGGCATGCAGGTGCATTGTAGAGTGTATGGTGGACCATACTGCCTTTGGACTTTTGGGCCAGCATACAGTAACGAATTGGGTACATTCACATTGGTTTTGGTGGTCTCAACTTCCTTAGAAGCTATATATGTGAACTGTGTAGACTGTGGAACCATTAGTTCTTTTTTGTGGTTATTTTTTTTCCTTGACAGTAGCAGGTTACTGATTGAAGAAGTTAAGAGCTATATATTATAAAACCTCAATTGAAAATGGCAATAAATAGTGCACAATGAATAGTGCCATCTTTTTTTTTTTTTTTTTGAAAGCCTATAGGCAATGCACACATTGATGACATCCAATTTTAAATTAATTCATAAAAAAAACTCAAATATTGAAAAAATTTATAGATGCATGGATACATTCATAGAATAATTGTATTTCAGATTCTATTTAAAATGACTTTTGTTTGATACTGTATCAGAAACTATCAAAATTATATAAAAATTTCAGGGATCTAAGTCTAATGATTTTTGATGTAGTACTAAATAGTATTCAAATTGAATGTAATTTAAAACAACAAATATATGGATATATTTATGAAAAATTTTATATTTTATTTGAGATTGGTTTTTTTATGGTTATCGAGATAAATAAATAGTTGTAATGGATCTCTGATTATTACTATATATGTAGGGTAAGAATATAATGGCATGTTAATTATTAATTAAATAAGGTGTTAATCTCAGTACATTGTTCATTACATATTATTGTTATTTCTTTTGTTTAACTCCTTAGCAATATATATAATTACAAAAATCACACTATGTTTTATAAGTTTATCACACAACCAGTATGGTTGTGGCAACGCCGCAACAAGTAATCTAGTGTGTACTCAAAATGTAAATTGTACGAACGAACAATTGAGGTTGTTAAGTCGGGTAGATATATAATTTTGGAGTTAGACTATTAATTATATTAATGTAACGTCTCAAAATTTATGCTATCGTGTCTGAAATCATGATCTATGTATGGTGCTCAATAAATTTTTTGTATGAAAATATTGGGGATACAAAGAATTTTCATTTTTACAGTTTTCTAAGTATTTGTTTTGTATTTTTGAAAATAGCATGTACAAACATCAATATTTTATTAATATTTATGAACTTTTTCTAAAATTCAAAATAAATACTTAGAAAACTCTAAAAATAATAATTTTTTGTATTCTTTAATATTTTTATACAAAGAATTTATTGAGCACCATACATAAATCATGATTTCAGACACGATAGCATAAATTTTGAGACGTTAGCATTTCGGTCCCAGCATTTCGATCTCGAAATGTTAATGTTAGTATAATAGTCTAACTCTATAATATTATGTCTATCGGTTGTTGTTTTAAGCTTTGAATTCTGATTAGGTTCCTATATTGATATTGATATTGATTTTATTATAGTTGGCTTTATGATTTTACGATTCATATATTGATAGTGATATTAATTTTTGGGCTTTGCATAAGACTATGTTCCCTCTTCATTGTTGAAATGTCTTACATGCATCTATAACTTCACTATGCAAGACTATTTTCCTAACTAATTAAAGAGCACCAAGAAAGGGTAAGCTTATCCTCCATCAGTTATTTTTCATAAAAGGTGAGATTAATTATTTTGGTTTTGCACACAACAGAACACTAGCATTAGTTAGCAAGTGTTTCAGCTATTAGTTAGCAATAATATTGCCAGTATGGAGAATAATAATTATAATTGTAAAGCTTATATGCATGTGTTTTATGGCCAGAAAAAAAATGCACACTGAAGAATCCTTGCAATATCTTTGTCATTGCGCGGAGCGCGATCACATACCTAGTTAGCTAAAGGGTGTTTGGGTCGCCTCTGAGAGGCCCCAAACTTTTTGCATGATTTCTGATTCTCGTGCCACCTTGACAGCTCACGGTCAAGATGCGGTGGCCATGAGAGGATTAAGAAGAAGTTTTGAGAAGAATGTACGCAATATTCAAGTATCTTTTTATTTAATTGTTTTTTTTTTCTTTTTTTGTTTGTTTTTTGTCCCTAACATAACTTGTTTCTTAATAATTTCAGCTCACCAAACCAACTGACGGACCAATCGTGGTAATTGTAGATCCTCTACGCAAGAATGAGATCGAATGTAAGGGTCTAAACACAATTGATCCAGTAGTTTGCTGACCCAAAAAAAGATGGACAATTGATCATGTAGTTAGATAGATTGTTTGTAAAGAAAGTTAGAAGGGAGAATAGATATTTCATAGTTCTCTCTATTTTTTTCTTTTTTTTTTTTTTTGCCAACAACTGCTTATCACAGTTCGATCCCAGCTTCGTGCTAGAGAGCCTACGGGCTTGGGTCTACGGGCTGTGATAAAAAAATGTAACTTTCACATGTTGGGAAAAATACAAATTAAATTGTTGCCTTTTTTGTGTCAACATTGAATAATCTACTGGTACATTTATTTGCTATACCAAAAAAATGCTGAGATATTGAATAACTTACTGGTACATTTATTTTCCTACTCAGGATTGTTCATTCAAACTAATAGAAATGTTGACATTGAATAACTTACCAGTAGTTAAAAGCTATACAAAAGAGGATTGGTCGTTCAAACTAATAGAAATGAGTCATGGATTACTATACAAAAAAAAATATTTTCTACATTTGAAAGCTATCCCAATTCTAATTCTACTGCTTACATAGTCTTAAAATACTCATTCTAGTGGGTTTCCTTGATATGAGAGGCCAAATTCCAATTCATACATTTGAAGGCTATCCCAAACCCACTACAATCGTTTTTCTCGATTTCGAGGTGTTCGAATTTGGAGGTTGAAGTTTTCCAATTTGGCAATCGATGTATCACTTCCATCTCGACGTTTGTCGTGACCCTATCAGACGTATTGCAAGTTTTTTTGTAATTTTTTGGGTAATTTAGTAATTTTAGATTTAGAAGAAATCTAGGGTTAGTGTTGTAAAATTGTTGTATTGATTGAGTAAATGAGAGTGTATTATGTAAAATTGTTGAAATTGAATAAATATTGGTTAATTGTGCAAAAAGGTTGTAACTGAATAAATGATAGATTTGTAATGCAACATTGTTACAGTAATTGAATAAGACTTTAGAGTTTTTTATTATTTTCATTACTCTTGTGAGACCACTGCTCAGCTAAGCCGACTCCCACATGGTTTAGCATATTGGCGCTACTCGCTTGCTAACTCAATCTTCTATTTTGTATTTGGATTACCTTTTTTTTTCAGAAAATTGATACTTGGTTAGCTCTATTCCGCCTACATCTAAACACACCCTTGGAGTGTAATCTTCAAATTTTACAGGAATGACGGCAAAGATTTTATGTAATTTGCTGATAAAAAAACCTACACTAAATCTTAAATACTAATATAACTATTTGTTTTTTGAAATATTTGAAAATTTTTGGAATAATAGAAATAAAATTGAATGTAAAAGAAATTAGAGCTCGAGAATATGAGAGATTGAGTATATAGTGTGTGAGAGATTAAAAAAATTTGATAACTTGTTTGTGTGGAAAATGAGTTTGAATGTACGGATGTATTTATAGGTGTAACTTTGGGGTGAGGGCATGGATTGTTGGGGCTTTGCCTTTGCGAGCGAAATTGGCTTTGGGTGGGTTCGGACGTGCGGGCAGATAGGTCAGGCGGATTGTCTGTTGGATAGGGGGGTTGGGAGCTGCTAGTGGGGGTGTAAGGGGGAATCCGGGGGTAGCCGTTACAACGCAGGTCCGGTCTAGTGAGTGGGGCGGGCGGGGTTGGGCGTGGGTCAGGTTTGGACCGTGCGGGTCAGCGGGTCTAAACGGATGAACTCTAGCATCTAGGCGGGCATGGAAACCCGCACCCGAAATGGAAATGGTCGAATGGGTTTGGTGAACGTGCGGGTTCGAGCGGGCGAAAAGCAAGGGGCGGAGCGGATGGGTCCGGTGGGGGAAGATTTTCTTAAAGAGCCTAATAAACAAACTTATCTACTCTAAGAGCCGTGACATCAACTTATTTTCACAGATGGCCTTGATCGGGGTGCAACCCAGGGTCACGTCTCAAAGAGTGCATTTTTCCGTCTGCCTCGTATCCAAATTTGCTGGATTGGGGTTGTACGTTTCGTGAGGAGCTTCCGATCAAAAGTTATTTCATTTTATAACCCGAGATGTTCTATTTTTTTTTTCATTTATCAATAATAGTTTTCCTCTTTCTATTTGGAGCTCAAGAATATATGACCTTAAAAATATTTAGTGGCTTATTATCAGATACTAAAATTATGAGGAAGATCAAATAACTATTTTTTGTGATCAATCAGTGACTATAAAATTAAATCTCAAATAATTATATTTTAAACAATTAAATAATGATTTTTGTAAAATTGATTTTCCACTTATATTAAATAAAAGGCTTAATTTTTTGTATACCTCTCAACTCTTTGTGATTTTCTTATTTTTCCTTTACTCATCAAAATATCTTATTTACCACTCAACTCTTCTAATTGTTTCTTATTTACCCTTCTAGTTAAATTTACAAAAGTAATAATTAATGATGTATTATTTATTGTAATATTATGGACTAAAATGCCCCTTGATTTGTCTTGTCTTCTTCCTCCTAATATGCTTTGTTAGGAACTTCTCACAGCGTACAATCCTTTCTTCCCATGTTAAACTGAAAAAAAAAAGATACATATGCCTTCCGTCTAATAACTTCCGTTAGTGATATATATACTACCTTACCAGTTGCACATTTTCTATTCCGTTGTCTTACTCTCGTACCACTATTATTCGGCCTCGTCATCACTATTTTTCATTTTATGTATTCCCTTAATGTTTCCTTGTTTTATATTCAATATTCAAAAGTAAGCTATTTTAGAAAATAGATTTTACAAAATTCTAGAGCATCGTTGATTAGTCATATAGATATGATCAGGATAATATTTTAATTATGATCTAAATTACTTTTTAACCTGATTGCAATTTATGTGTTCTGTCTTGTGATTGGACACCGTGCATCTCTCGTCCTTTCTTAGTACAATGTGAGGACAATCTTTGTTTTGGTATACTATGGTTAAGGATTCCATGTAAAGGGGAACCAAAAATAACACACGAACCAGGAATAGAGAAGCAAAGAAGGTAATAGAAATAAGCTTGCTTGAAATTCGATTTTGTGCAGCCGAAAAAGAAAAGCCAAGGTGGCAGCTTGCGGACAAACGAGGTTTAAACAGTTTTTCATACCAATGCAGTTACTTTAATACGAGGGTACTTTTGTCTATAGCATCTCAATAAAGAAAAAAACATAAATTTCTATTTGAAAAATTGTAGTTGCTATTGTCTATTAAACTAGATGGGCAAATAGGAAATAGTTCTAAGAGTTGAGTGGTAAGGAAAATATTTTGAAGATATTTTAAAGAGTGTAGGGAGAAATAAAAAATTAAGAAAAAGTTAGAGGGTATACAAAAAATTATGCCTAAATAAAAAAATAGAGATATGTCGAGTTATAAACATGTATAACTTTTGATAGGAAACTCCTCACGAAATGTACAACCCCAATCCGGAAAGCTAATTGAAAAATCTATAATTTAGTCACAACTATAAATATGAAAAAAAAATTGGGGGCGCAAGTAGGGGTTGCGCTCCAAAAGTAGGATTCAGCAAAATCAAGTTCTGGTCGGGCAGAAAAATTGCACTTTTTGAGACGTGATCCCGAGTTACGCTCCGGTTAAGGTCATATGTGAAAACAAGTTGATGTTAAGATAAGTTTGTTTATTAGGGCTTTGAGAAAATCTTTCGCGGTGTGCATAACACTGGTGAGTAGTGACTCCCGATTCGAGCGTTCAAAACTATTTCGACAAAAGGACGCCATCGCAGGAAAAGAAAGAAAAAAGAAAAAGGGGAAAAAAACCGAAGCCGAGAGAGAGAAACCCTAGCGGTCTTGGTCGACTCGTCTCGTCAATCTCCGCGGTTTGTCGCTCTCCCTCTCTTTCTGCACTCCAATCCAATCCAATCCAATCCAACCCAACCCAACCCAACCATCGCGTCCCTCCTTGATCTCTCTCTCCTCTAGGTTAGGTTAGGGTTTCTGTCTGATTCTCCCCCAATGTCTATGTCTTCTCCATGCACTCTCTCCTCCGCCCTCTCCTGATCGCCGCCGGAGCAGCCACCATCTACGCACTCTGGACCTTTCCATCCCATCCTACTACCCCTCCCTTCTTCAGATTTCTCTTCCGCAGGACCCGCAACAATTGCGCTTCCGCTGCTTCTTGTTGTCCTTGCTGCTGCGGGAAGGTACAAGGTGACACTAGCAACGGCGAGATGGGGTCTGAGGCCATGGATGTCGAGGTCAAAGAAGGCGGATCCATGATGGAGCAGTTGGTACCCGAGATCACCACTCATGCGCTCAGTTATCTCGATTACACCAGCTTGTGTCACTTGTCCATGACTAACTCCGCCATGAGGCGCGCCGCTAATGATGATGGCGCTTGGAAGGCTCTCTATAAAAAGGTATGGCTTTGTTCTATTGCAAATCAGTTTCTGGTTCAATTTGGAAATGATCTTGTGGATAATTATGCAAAATTTGATGCACGTGTTAGTTTTTTTTTTTTTTTTTTGAATGAAAGGCATATATGCCCCGTTTTCATTGAATGAAAACACACAGTTGTTACAATTATCATTACTACCTGATACTCCATCCCATAACCTATATACACAACTATAGACCTTAAAAAACAGCATATCTCTACACTCATTAGCAACATTTTTGAGCATCTATCATTCAGCAACAAGAAAACTTAGTAACAGCATAGACATTAAAAGCATGAGAAAGACATAACAGTTCAGTTTCTCTCTCCTTTAGCATACAGATGATAACTATTCTTCTCAAAATTTTCACCTCCACTTTAGGGGTTTAGCAGAAGCTAAAAATTTTAGCAAGCACAATTTTCACAAAAGCTGGTGTGCTTTACCATAGTATCTGTTGATGAAAGGAACCTTGCAACTGCTAATGTCAGGTGTTTTAGGGGTCGAAACTGGGTAAAACTTGTAGAACTTCATTTTCTCATATGCAAATTTCACCTCAGGATCCATATCTTCGATCATTTTCCTTCTAGCTTCTTTAGCCTGCTGTTGAGCAGCTTTTCTTTCTCGAACTTGTTCTTTCACGTAGGTCATAAACTCATCTTTCTTATCTTGCGGTAGCATCGGACTCTCAATGAGGTCCTTTGTAAAATCCTCTAGATCATCCAATTCCCAGTCAAAATTGCAAACAATAGGGGGTTCGATGGGAAACAATATATTAACAACAGTATCTTCTTCATCCTCTTGAGGTTCCAGAGATTGAAAATAAGGAATGCAGTAATTATACTGTTTGACTCGCTCTTCTTTCAAAAGTTTCAGTGAAGATCTTCTTTGGGTGCAACCTAGAGTAAATATTTGAGACCTCACTCCCTCAACTTGACGTAGCCTGTTCTCCAAAAGCACATAAGGAATCCAGTCCATTTTCATTTGCTTCATGGGCACAATTTCCTCTTCAACTCTTTTAACAGATTTTATCCCAATCTTGTCAGAAGGCGGAAAAGGGCAATCCACAGCTACAACAACAGGAGTAAGTGTGACCTTGCTTTCGCCATTTACATTTAATAGCTGGGGCTCGGTGCTTCCAAACAGGTACGCCGTCTTCCCATGCAAGACGCCACCCTCCTCAAATGCTTCCTCTAAGTTTGAAAAGTCCCAATCGATCTCACGGAGCTTGTCTATGTTATCCCACTCTGTTCCAACTGGAAAAGCCGCTTGCCATAGATCTTCGAGATCCCTCTTATCATCAAAGTACTCAGGCTCAGGTTTCGGTTTCGGCTCAGCCGGTTTCCTCCGGGGCTTCCCCTTCTTGCTCGCATCGATCAACTGAGCTTCCTTGGAAGATTCAGCTTGCTTGAAGGATTGAGCTTGCTTAGACGGCCTCCCTCGCTTGGCTCTTTGGGTGGACTCAGGCGGTGGCAACTGCGTGGCGGCCTGGTCGTCGCCGCCGTCCTCCTTGGGAGCGGCCCTCTTCTTGCCGCACTTGGCCATGGGTAGGGAAGCTAGGGTAGGGTTTCTAGGGTTAGGGTTAGAGGTGGAGTGTAGAGAGACTGGAGAGTGTTTTGTTTTGAATGTGTGCGTGGAAGGAACGCAGCTTTTCCCCCCATGCACTTGTTAGTAACTTGGGAGATTGTTTGGAAACAAATTGATAATTAATACTGGTCTTTAGATCTTCTGATGACTGCTATTTGGTTATGAACTCTTTAATCATTGCATATAGCGTCTTATACTTAGAATACTTGGATTAGTTTTAAGTGCGTGCTACCTTTGGATTCTTTGTTAATTAACCTGCTCCGGTAGATATCATAAAATAGTGTTATGAAATCCCTGATCCCTGATGTTGGTTTGCCAATGCAGTTGCAATCCAAGTTTTTTCATTCTCTTCCGTTTCTTTTTATCATTTTCTATAATTGTAGAAGATATTTTAAAGGTTCCTCATCTCCTCTTAGTGAGAACATATTTTTCTTGAAGGATTATTTGACAATGGCTATGTTGACAATCTGATTTGTTTTCTTTTTCAAATTAATTTAGTTAAATAGATTTAAGAAAAGAAATACAAGAAAGTAAGCTTTGTAGGTATTTCATTTGGAATTATAGATAGGCTCATAAACTAATTTTTTATGCAATTTAAGTATTCGTTGGTGATTCATCCAGGAATTTGAACTTGAAATGTGACTCTTGGACCATTGAAATTTCATGACTTTGTTGGAGGTTAAAACTCACAAAACTCACTGTCATATAAATATGACATACAGAATATATAGATAATAGATAATACAGACAGTGTTTAATGTTGGGTTTGAAATTTTAAAGTTTAATCTTGTAAGGTAGTCAAAATAAACCATTATCAAGTGAACCCCCTCCTTTTTCTTGTGATACTTTTTAAAATAATTGATTATACTTGTTGTGAAACTTTACTGAATTTCAAATCTCTGTACTTCTAATCATGGGGCCTATTTAGTGAAACTAATGAAAATTTTTATTGTGTTTGTTTGTGTAGTATACTAATATTCATTATTCACCATTTGATTTAATTTTCTATCGTTTTGAAGTTGTGAATGTCACTTTTCATTTAGTGTTAATCTGCTTGAGGGCAAATAAAAAAGAAGGAAAATAAAAAGGTAAGAACGGTAATGCCTACTTGCAAATGGTTGAGGATCTGACATGGATGCATGTGAAGGTCTCTAGTGTGTGAAGTGGTGTGCCTCTCTGTTATTTGGTGGTGTGCCATTTTTATTTTTATCTGTCTAAATAACCGTTATGTATATCTGGGAATTATAAAATTTATAGAGTGGAAAACATTTAAAGATAAAATTTTTTTTTTATACATTTGACGTGACACATGTCTAACACTATAATAGACATAGATAATATCATTTGGTTTAGTCAGAGAGAATTATTGATTACACCAGTGAGGACCAATATGTTGTAAGGAAAGCATGACTCAAATTAATTCTAATTTCCCAGTCAGTTTTGGATGACTAGTATTTTTGCTGGCTATTCTGATAGCAGTTAACTTTTACTTGAAATCTTTCTATCATTTACTTCAAATTGCAGCATTTTGTTATCCTTTTTTCCTCTAATTTTTAGTCTACTGTTCCATCAGGACTTCACTACAGAGCAATACAATGTAAATCCAAGGGAAGGATGGAAAGCATATTATGCAGCCACAAGAGCTGTAATTAATGTTAACTCTGAATTCTACAACATAATAAGAGAGAGATCACTTCCTGCAATGAGTCAATTCTGGCTTAATGCTGATTATGTTAAATGTGTGCATTCCTCTGGAGAGCTTTTTTCTGGGTATGGCCTCTTAAAAGCTCTGACTTATTCTTTCCTTAAAATTTAGATAACCTACTATCAGGTCAGATGCTTTGTACCTATGTAGTTGATGGGTTATATGTTTTGAACTGTAAAACCATGATATGCTGGCTACCTTTTGAGCTAAAACTTTTTAGATACTGTCCTCCTTTTCTGAAACAGACAGTATATTGCAACCCAACCCTTGGTCATAATACATGTGTGTTGGGTGTTTTTGTGTGCCGTTTAATGGTATTTACACAGTTCTAGATGATTGAGTTGTATTTGTAAATAGCAGCCAGGTGTGACATGCTATATTTTCTTGTAGGTATACAGCTTTCTTTTCTTTCTTGCACAATTGATTGGTTCTCCTGTAACTGCATGCAGTGTTCGCTAGGGTTTATGATTGTTCCATTCCTGGTTACAATTTGAATCTATGAAATTCAGGGGCAGCATTAATGTATTATCTATCTATCTATTTATGTATTTATTTATTTATTTTTGTAACTAGGTACAATGCAGTAATAGATAGCTGGGCACTGGCATTCAATTGGGGACAAGGTGCAGGAGCAGGCCAGGGAGTGGGTTTCCAGGTACAGGATGTGCGGGCCCGTGTATTAAGTGACATGGCATGGCTCACCTTCAAAGCTTATGCTGATGAGGATGCAGGTCCGTTTCATGTGACCAATGTGTATGAGTTTCACAATGGCCGTTGGTACATGGTTCATCATCATAGCTCCCCTATACTAATGGATGGGGCTCCCAACCAATTCAATTTTCTTGGCTGATTTTAACCTTCCACCTCTTCTTATTGTTTCTTGCAAATTGCTGAAAGCCGTGTAAGTACTGTGAAAATTGTATGTTCCCCAGTGCCAAGTAAATTATGAAACAGATCACCATATACAAAGAAAAAATAATGATTGTATGCTCTCTATTGATTGGCCTTTTGAGGGGGTAAAGTTTGTTATGTTCCACTAACAAATTGGTTAATTGGGAAAATGTCTCAGGTATGACAATCAAGGCTCTTTTGATAAAACAGTAAAAACCTTGAATAACTGCATATATTCTAACCCAAGTCAGTCTAAGAAAGTAAGGTGCTTGAGATTCCTCTAGTTGTATTGCTGTAGTCATGGGTTTTTAACTTTGGACATAATTTTCAATTTAATGGGTGCTTTTTGCCTTTTGCCATCTCTAGTGATGTAAGGGGTGGAATGTAAATATGTTAACTTTTTTGTTTGCTTGAGATTTCCTTTAAAAGTTAATAATATAGATATGGCTGGCTGTCTGACATGCCCTTGGTGTACTGTTTTCTTTGTGTGTGGTTGCTTTTGCATGAGGATCATTTTTTTGAAATTTTGGATCTTGTATTGTAAATTGAATATAGCTTAGACCAGCTATTATTTTTCTCTTATAAAAATCTGAGTTCATTTCTTTGTTGTTCAGACTATAATCTAGTCTAGTCTAGGTTTGCTTTGTGTTTCTCTATAGAGGAGGAATCTATTGACAATGCTTATAATGACAATTTTGATAATGAAGATTTTGAAAATTTTATAATAATTCATAAAAAATCTTAAAAATGAAAAAACTTTTTATGGATATATTCTTTAACTTATAGATTAATAGTGTTTCAAATTTCAATCATATTTGAACATCGTTTGATGGTTTATCAAAATTTTATACATTTTTTAAAGGTTGAAATTTAACGAGCTTTAAAGAGCTATCAAACGGCACTTAAATTGAATATAATTTGAAACATAATCAATCTATAAGTTAAACAATATCTCTATAGACTTTTTCTATTTTTTAGAATTTGTAACTATTTTTAAAATTTTTTCGAAATCCTCATTGTCAAGATAAGTATTGTCAGTGAATCCCTCTTCTTCTCTATAATCGCCTTGAAGAGAAGCAGTTTTGAAAATTCTTGAGGTAACCTGTTAATTCGTCACATTCACATAGTTTAAACATCGTTATCCATTACATCATTAAACGTAACTTCACAAAATAATTATATTCATGGTATTGGTGGATGGTGCTCATCCATCAATGTTACTTGAAACTGAAGTATGATATATTCGTCTTGCTAATTAAAATAAACAATTACTATGTCATGTTCCAATATTCTATGGAATTCGATTTTTTGCCCTATATCGTGTCACAAAAATATTATAAACAATCTGGACGTGTTTCTGATATTCTTATTAGAGCGGTTCGTGGACTGAATTATTAGATGTAAACACTTGGTTCTCAATCTTAACTTGGAAGTCATCTCTACTGTTAGCATAACAGGCTAGACTAGATATAAGAAATAGCCAAATTTCTGTTGGATTTCGATTTTAGTAAAGAGGAACATATCTCACACCCTTACCATATCATCATTTACTAAATATCTTCCAGAAGATGATATAGATGACTTAAAGCGTGTTAAGATTTTTCTATTCTACTTGACTCGGTCTTGCTGACTTTTTCAGCATCTACATTTGCCACTAGCTAGCTGCCAACAACCGATATTACCAGAAAATAGTAAATGAAGAAAAATCTTCTCAAAATCGTATTGCAAACAAGAGGAATCAGTCTCTTTTGAAGCAGCAGCTGCCTAACTTTGACGGCACTGAACGCTATCTTAACATTTAAGACAACTTCTTTCAATTTAATAATTTATAATAATTAAATTGCCATTTTGTAGATGCCGAATTTCATTGACTCTTAATCCATAAATGCGATAATATGATCACACCTTGTACCAAAAGAAATAATTAATAAATAATAAAATAAAATGAAATTGTAAGCTTACAAATTAAATTCATTGTATCCAAATTGCACTACAAATTAGCCCCCACCGAAGTATTAGAACTCGGAAGTAATTATAAAAAGTCTATGAGATGAAGAATTAGTTGATTATGAGCAATGCTCTCCTATAAGTCGCATATTCGGAATCCGAGATGAAGAATTAGTTTAGTGATTATAGGCAAAGCTCTATATCTCCATATAAGAGGTCGCATATTTGAAAGTTCAAAATCCGAGATGAAGAATTAGTTTAGTGATTATGGGCAATACTCTATATCTCCATATAGGAGGTCGCAGGTTCGAAGTCCGAATAGAAAGTCCTTATCTAAAAAAAATGGACAACTTGATCCGCATCTTTCTATAAAAAAAATTAAAAAAAAAACATATGAGAGTACATTGTTATTATTATATGTTTTTTTTTTATTTTAAAACACTTAGTTTACAATATGTTGATGGAGGTTTTACATTACTAGTTACAAGAGAGTACAAAACATTATCATTATGGTAGTATTAACATCTCGAAATTTTTTACATTGACCGCACACTGAACATGCAGGGTCTTCTTCACACATTCCTATCCTATATCACTGGCATTATGTTATCATTTATTATTCTTTTTTTTTTCTCTATTATACAAACATAGTTATGATGCATCATCATGTCTTCAAAATCCTGCACCACAAAATCATGTGGCCTTGTATTTGATCTCAGCTAATGCCAACACTACTATATATATCCTGTCCGGCCTCTTCAATTCAAGCATAATTCTCTTCAAAAATATCAAGAAGAGCAATCGTCTGCAAATAAACAATATACCATAAAATAAACTTATATGATTGTAAGAGGTCACTTAAAGATAATGGCTTTAAATGACAATTTCAAACAAAAATGCAAAATCTAATTAAATCTTCTTACGACCGCTCCAACTAATTAACTGCTTTGACTAGTACTTCTTTTACCTTTTCTTTTATTGTTATTATTAGAAATTTAGAATGGCTTTGCCTTTGCCACCATTGTGATCAAACGTTGAATGGTAGTTTGTCATTTAGTAAAGCAGGTTAAGTTGGACAATGGCCGTAAACCAAGTAAGAATATTACAACAGGTCAACTCAACAATAGTTAAACAAAGAGAAGTATTCATGATGGAGAATAAGGCATACCTCAGGAATGCTGAGTTCAAGTCTAAATTTGGGGCCGTCATAGTGATGGAGAATAGGTCGGAATGCATCCTCTTCTAGTGGGTTGCAGATCTTTCTAGTAAAGACTTTCACCTAATGGAGAAATTAATTTATCATATCAGCTACCAGTGTTTGACTAAGCAAGCAGATTATTATGTCAGCAATTAAGAAAGCAAAGAATACCACCAGAAAATTAGTTGGTGGACACCCATCCAAATCCACATCAAACCAAAGGAGTTAATTAAGTAAAAGATTTTTATGTTAGGTTTAGCTATCAGGACAGCAAGGAACAATTATTACAAAATTAGTTGGTGATCGACCCACCCAAATTCACATCGAACTAAAAGCACTGAAACAGATTATAATGTTTCTATATTAGGTTTATGTGATTCCTAGAAAGTATTGCTTTTATATCTACTCCAGTAACTGAGATTCTGTAAGGAGGCCCTGGATAAATTCATATTTTGGTGTACAAGGAGAGACTGGCCTGAATTAGGACTGGAACACATACTAGCCAATACTTTGCTATGATTTTAGTACAAATTGATTTGATCCAAACAACCCCAAAAAGAAATGAGAAAAAAATTAATTTTCTTCAGCAAAAAAATAACTTTTGAATGGTTTTTGTTGAACCTTAATGCAAGAATTTAAAAGATGCCCACAAAAAGTAGAGTATTTAGTGACAAGCTTTTCTGAGGCAACCATTAGTGTGTTGTTTACTCTTTTTTTAACTTTTTTTTTTTTTGGGCAAAACAATAAAATAAAAAGAATAGAAACCTGAGCAGGGAAACGAGACTCGCCAGGGCACTTCTTGTCTTCCCAAGCAGTTCTATCTATGTTTGTTCCACCAAAGCTAGCAGCCTGTAACCATCAATCAATACATACAATTCAATACAACTTGCATCGCAAAAACCCTTTTCATTGATTAATTTTTCTCAAAATTTGAGATATATTACCAATAAAAGAACTGTAATTTAAATTTCAAAGTGAAAATAAAAGAGTAAAGTACCTCAAATATGCCATGGAGCTGGTGCGTGGAATAGTTGTAGAGGAAAAGGGGAAGCCCCGGCCTAATTGCTCTTACAGAATCTCTATATCTGGATGGCAATCCTGTTCAATATTTACAAGTAACTTGTTAAAATATGCAACAATCTATATGCAGATAGCACAATAATATCATGTATAATTCTGATTACTTGAAAAATTTACTTTATTTAGTTACTACTTCTTTTCACTCCTAGAAATTGGATCTACTCACTGGAACCATAATTTTGCGAAGGGCCAATCATCAACATCTTAATTTTGGGCTTAGTTTGATATAACTCTAAATCAGAGCGCTCAAACACAAAACTTGTTCATTTCTTTCTTTGTAATCTAGAACTCTTATCCTAATTGAGATAATTCTAAACCCTTCTCATACAAGCACGTCCCTGAGTTACTCCTAATTACAAGTTTAAAACTTTATTCACACAGTTCTATCTCTGATTTCATACCTTTCGAGTAAAATAAAATTCTAATCATATATATAATTGATTATTGTAAAAAAAGGCAAGTTAGAAGAACATACCAAAGAGCTGCCTCCTGAGATTCTCTTCCATGGTATCATTATTGCAGACGAAGATATAACCCCCGATCGCCTCATTCCTCGGCAGTGCTTCCGACGGGGGCAGAGTCTTAAACCTCTTATCAACTGCACTGTTGTTGTTGTTATTGTTATTGTTATTATTGTTGTTCTTCTTCTTCCCGTTGACTTCGTTGTTGTTGTGATTCTTCTTCGAGCTGCCGTTCCCCAACCCGGTGCCGGTGGGCTTCGTCACGGCCTTGTTGAAGTAACTCGTGATCTCTCCGTTGAAGCTGTTGTTATTGAAGTTAAAATCGTTGTTGTTGTTGTTGTTGTTGTTCCGGTTGGGAAAAGGAATTCCACCGGTGTTCTTGGGGTAACCGGTGTCGACGGTATTGAGAGTGTTGTACCGGTCGAGGTTGGTGGAGTTGCCGAAAGCCAGCTTCTGGGGCAGGAAACTGGACTTCCAGTCGGGATTGACGGCGTCGACGTTGTTGCGGCGATCCTCCATGGCTGGCTTGGCAGAGGAGTAGCTGGAGTCAGCACTCCAGATGCTGTCGCCGAGGGAGAGGCCGGAGAAGTTGGTGGTCTGAAGGCGGAGCTGGTCGCTGAACTGCCAGAAGGAGGACTGCTGGTCTCTCGTATTCAGATCGTTGATAAGCCCCTCCATGTTTGATTAATTAATTAATTAAGATCCTTTTAATTAGAAGAAGTAGCTAATTAAGCTGGGTTGGGTGGGAGTGAATTGGAGAGTGAATATGGAGATTAGAGAGGGAGGGAGGGAAGGGGAGGAGAGGAAGGGGGTTATATTGATTTGGGGCAGGTGGAAAGGAAAGAGGGAAGGAAGGAAGTTTCGAGGAAAGAGAGGAGGGAAAACGCGTGCTAGGCGCCAATTTGTCAACAAGACTGACTACTCTACTCTCCTACTTCTAGAAATGATGGTGACAATATACATACTATCATTTAGTCGTTTTCTGAAGCTTAAATATGAAATAATAAGGAGGGAGAGTCAGGAGTGGAGATTACTTCGTCGCGAGGGAAGCATTAAGCAAGGCAGAGAAAGCCTTATCGTCTGCAACGCGGGAAACACTGCAGCTCATAGCGGACCACCTTTAGATTGTGGAGGGCTTTTTCGGGATTGAGTCTCCACGAATCCTAAATCAGATCGGGCGGACTCGGGGATGCCAAGTACGATAATAGGATGATTCGCTGCAGGTGCATGTACCATTGGAATCCGGAAGGAAAGTGCAGAGTGCAGACTGGTGCGAGCGTTACTCGGTTGAGGTTTTACATTTTCTTAAGCCCTTTTTTACCTATCTGCCCATGTTTATGTTTAATCTGTGTAACAGGTTGGTCAATAACGGGCTAACGGCTACCTGATGATTTGGGTGTGACCCGCTATATGTTTTACGCACCACGGGCTAAGGTTCATACGGGAAGCTGAAGTGGCTGCACTAATCAAATAATGACACGTATAACTGGTGATGACCAGGGAAGGCAATCTATGCTCAATGCTTTGCTGCTCCCTTCCCAAGGTACACGTGAACTTGAAGTGAATACCTCGTTTCACTCTCTCAATTATTATAAAGTAAACAAACGTACTGGTCTACTTCTGGTATATTGTTAATTTATGCATCCTCGCCCCTCGCATGGCATGGACGGCCAAAGTTAATCACAATAAAAGATTTTCATTTCCGTCAATGTTAGTTACATTTCTATTCACGGGATTACCGATTACATAACTTTTTTTTATTTAGAAACAATTAAATTCTTTTCACAAAACATTATTCGAATTAACTTTCATCATTATTAAGAATCAAAGAGACAAAGACCCAACATAATAAAAATACAAATGCTGGAACCATCATATTGTTTTATTGGAAAAAAAAATTAATTACTGAGTCCAATTCCAGAAAAAAAAAAAGAAGACATATAATAGACTAAAAATACAAATTCAATTTGGTATACTATATTGATCGATTTTTATGGGGATGAAAATGATGAGTAACCAAAAAATTAATTATGTTAAGTAGACGTGAAATCAATTTGATGAATCATGAATTCATATTTGATAATAATAATAGCCATGACTCAATGCTGTTATTGCTTTACAGTGATTCATCATAAGAAACTGATTGACATTTAATCCTCTTTAAACCGTGACAAATACAATCCAGCAAACAGGGCTTAAAGAGACGCAGCGCAGCTTGACTTGTGACAACTGGAAAAACGCACTGAACAGCTGGGGAGGGGATGCTCACAGTCGTACACGTGTCGGGATGATGTAGCATGGGAATGTGGAAAACAGGTGTGGTGGCCTGGTGGGTGGGTCCTCCGTTGCTTGCTCTAGATGATAACGACGCTTTATCTACACAGACAGACAGCACCCACAATCACAAAGGATGACCTCGTCTTTTAATGGCCCGTGTTTTTCATTTTGACTGGGCGCTACATCCAGACCGTCCGTGTCTCATGTCTGTACTGTACTCCATTGTCGTTTTCTGTTGGTTGGGTGATGACTGATGAATGCTGAATGAGTCTCATTAATGATACATTACTCATTAGTCATGAGCAATATATGTGAAGGAAAGAAAGGCCCACACAACACAACTCACAATAATGAAATGAAACGTGTCCAGTTATGGGTTCCTTTGCTCCTGTCCGGTTTAGTCCAGACCCGACCATGCTGCTTGGCTTGCTGATGGTTAGGACTTAGGTCCACTAATTCATTGCCCCTACGGGATCCATGTGATTATGTATGGGTTCATCAGGATTGCCTTGTTTTCTTAGCAATACATCTTCTATTCGTATTAAATAGATACGTACACAAATTAATAGTTTTGGTATGCAACTTACTCTACAATCAACTGAGATATAATATCGAACAAATAAATTTAATACTTTAATTTGAATATCGACATATTTAATATGAATATTTTACACAATCGATATAGATTTCAGTATCTTTTTTGTATCTATATATAATATCGAACAAATAAATTTAATACTTTAATTTGAATATCGACATATTTAATATGAATATTTTACACAATCGCTATAGATTTCAGTATCTTTTTTGTATCTATGTACCAGTAGCTCAAAAAACTTTATATATAATGAAATCAACAATTTAAATTTCTTCACTTACAAGTCCACAACCATGTAAATGTTTTTGGACCTCTACTAATTTCATTATATGCAACATATGGGTTTTTGTTTTTTTATTTATTTATTATTATTATTATTTTTTTTTTATCCAAGCCTCTCATCAAAAAAGAGAGCGGTGTGGTGAATTGGAGACTGAATAGTAACAAGCGAGCAACCCGTCACAAAATAGAAGAGGACAGCACATTGCAGCAGTGCTTGGCGGGGTGTAGCTAGAAATCACATCCCTTAGTGGTACCCCACCGTGTAAGGGTCAAAAATCTCACTCTCAAAGTTAGGGCGGAGCTCCCTTTGAGCAAGCTCGAGCACGTACCCGGGCTTGATTTCTAAACCCCGAGACCAAAGGATCATTTATACTCTTCCATATTATAAAATACGGAGTATAAAGGTGATTGTGCCTAGGCTTTGTTCTTAGTGTGCCTCTGATTTTCTTAGATTTGAAGACGGCTAAGAAAAAAATGGTGGTTTGAATGATTCAGGAGGACTGGCTTCCATTTTTGGGTTTGCATTTTTGGAGAAGACAGGTTATTTGGAAACTGGGAAGAGGAAAGTCACTTGGTTCATGGATATGTTTATACAAACTAACAAGTATTGTACACGGCCCACGCGCACCAGCTCCACTTAAATATATAAGTTGTACCTATAATAGATAAAATGATCAGTTCACTGCAATTAATAAAATTTAATAGCAAAAATTTATAAATTTTCTTTATATTGTATGGTGATAGAAAAAAAAAACGTAAAATCAAACAAAATATGTACACTTGTAATACTTTTTTTGGTAATCAATTCTTTGTAATATGTCAGTGAATCAATCATTTCTCTAAGAATAATTAATGGGTACAATCATTATTTTTCTCATTTATCTATTTGACGGTAAGCATTTTTAAATTCTCTTTAATCAAATATATAAAATTTTTTTAGTTGCTTGTACTCTTTGTTAGAAATTAGTACATTATTTGAATGTAATCTTTTGTCTTAGCATAATCCTCCAACAATATTTTTTATACAATTTTTCAACAATTAAATGTAATATAAGCCTTTTAATAATTTTTTTTTTATCTAATTCAGCCGATATTACATCATCACCAGCATTGCTATGGTTGTTTTTAATATCAAATTGTGCCCCGGCTTGAGCAATACTCTGGATCCGCCACTGCTTAAAGCTACATGCACGAATCTCAAAGCTGTCCATTACTATACTTTCTAATTGAAAACTGACTATTTCTACTACTCCACCACGCTGATTGTTCTAGAGGATATGGACTCGTGTAGCTAGGAAACGGTGGCGGGAGGTGAAGGTGGCTCGGTCAAAAATATTTGTTCAAGTTGTGAATTAAGCGGGACAATATATAGTCTAGAAATAAGCGTCAATGTTAATGCGGTTTTCATAATTTTTATTAACCAGCTTCAAATTAATGAGAAAAAAAGGATTGAAGATTTATGCTTCAGTTCAGTTGTTTTAGCATGTTTACTTCCAAATTATCTTTTTTTTTTTTTATAGATTGATTCTGGAAAGGAAAACCGAGTAACGTGAGTGCTTGATTGATTCCTGTTCACTTGGTGAACCTTTTTATTAAATCAAAATCAGCTTGGTGCCCTGTACCCGTAGTCCTGTACCATATTCGATACTGCAGGTGTTATTTGAATGTCGTGAGGTGGTTCAAGTTTCTTACAAAGCTAAGAAATACTACCTCCGTCCACAATTAAATAAAGGGAATATGACCCAAGACCCCCCCAAAACTATTGGGTTGTGATAAGTTGGCCCCCGAACTTTTAATTGTGACAAACACCCCTCCGAACTATGCATCTTGTGACAAATAACCCCCCAACTCTTAATTTGCCATCTAATACTCAATTATAAGGTACGAAATGACCAATATACCCTCATATGCTTGTTATGCAATATTTAAAATATTTATGTTTATCTTTATGATGTTAATTTACAAAAGAAAAATTATTAATTATTTCGAAGATTATAGGTAATATGAGCTAGACTATTATACTAATGTTAACATTTCGGACCAAAATGCTAACGCATCAAAATTATTGTTATCTTGTCCGAAATCACTATTTATGTTGCTCAATAAATTATTTATATGAGAATATAGGAAAATACAAAATTTTCTCATTTTTAAAGTTTTCTAAGTATTTGTTTTGCATTTTTTAAAATAGCATGTACAAATAGCAATATTTTATTAATATATATGAGTTTCTTTCTAAAATTCAAAACAAATACTTTGAAAACTCTAAAAATGAAAAATTTTTGTATTCCTCAATATTTCCATATAAAGAATTTATTGAGCACCATAAATCATGATTTCGGACACGATAACAACAATTTTGAGGCGTTAGCATTTAGGTCTGAAATGCTAACGTTAGTATAATAGTCAAACTCTAGGTAATATAACAAATATTGGAAATACAAAAATTGATCATATTTTATTTATATGAAACTAAAAATATTAATTAATTTAACTTGATGTTTACAAAAAAAATTCATATTTTTTCAATCTAAATATATTAGGTAACTATAAAAATAAAAAAATACATATGAAATAAAATAATATTATACAAATTTTAGTGCGGTTATTAAATTATATTACTATGATAATTAACAATGAATTTTTTTACAAATAAGTACTTCATAAACATAATTATGTCAAATATTGTACAAATAAGCACACAAGGGTATATTGGTCATTTCATACTTCATAATTGAGTATTATATGATAAATTAAGAGATAGGAGGTCATTTGTCACAAGATGCATAGTTCGGGGGGGTGTTTGTCACAAATAAAAGTTCGGGGGCCAACTTGTTACAACCCAATAGTTTGGGGGGGTCTTGGGTCATATTCTCTTAAATGAATTTATATCCTTTAGAGCTTGTTCATAATTAAATGAACTTTACCGATTTGAATTTATTTTTCTATTCACTTTGTTTGAATCCACTTGTTTCTTCAATGTTATGATTACCCTTTTATCTATATTATTTAATTGGAACAACTATTATGTAATTTCATTTTTCCACTAATACATTTGACTTTTCCTAATAATTCATTTTTTCATGGACGGTGGTTGTATTTGTTAAGAACTCATACGTCGCATTCACTTTTTCAAATTTTTTGTTTCTCCAATGTTATGATTACCCTTTTATCTATATTATTTAATTGGACAATTATTATGTAATTTCATTTTTTCACTAATTCATTTGGCTTTTCCTAAAAATTCATTTATTCGTGAACGGAGGTAGTAATATTTTACTTGTACCTCTCAGCATATAATTTGCCTGGAGCTCAACTTATACAAAGAAAATAAATGTCAATTATGCGTATAGGTCTGTTGTGCACTTGTGCTTTGTGTGGCATTGTATTATTTGATCACTATTTCATTTTGCACTATTTAATATGTCTCCTATTACCAGTGGGATGAAAATATTGCCAAATAGACAACATGCGAAATGAGAATACGTTTTTGTGATGCAAGTACATGTTAAAATAGTTTACTCTTTGAATAGAGTTAAAAAAAAAGAGCTCTACAATGAAAGTTTTTTTTTTTTTGTTTTCCTTTAGAAATGTCCGCACAATGTTTCTTGCTAGTTCATATATATGAGTCGATATTCATATTAACTCATTTAGTATTTAAATTTTCTACTAATTATGTATAATATGTTCAATGCAATGTATAAAAAAGAGTAACATGGCGAAGTCATTAATTAAAAAAAGTGTGAGACAAAACCAATTGTAAATTGTTGATTATTGATTTCTTATTGATTATTCACAATTCACAAAACGTAATTTTCCCTATTGTGAATGACATGTGAACACCTTAGAACTTGAGTTAGAAGCATAGAAATCAAGCCAAGTGCTGTCAAACGTACGTACGGTGAAGGATTTGTATAATACAAGAAGAGAACCAACCCATCAGAACAAAACTTGGAAAGTAAGAAGGCCAAAAGTGATCACATTCATTCACACAGAGGAGAGAGCACATTCAGAGCAGTGATCTTTTGAGAAAAAGAAGAGCAGACCTGACGATGTAAACAAAATATGAGATAGCCAACGGACTAATAATAGGATCTTCCCTCTTGCAGTTGTCTCTTGAAACTGTGATGATTACAAAGTGCAAAAGTATTCTCAGGGTGGCCCAGGGCCCAAACTGACAAACTCCTGGGCGTTACATATCTTGGTTGGCCCGAAACATCATTTCTTATTATCGTACTTTCGACCCCTTCTTCCATCAAATATGTCCATTTTCTTTGAATTCTTGACCCAAAAGGGTCCCATTTTAAGTTAGTAACAGGACAAAACTTTAGCAAAGCGTCCTGTGTCTGTACTCCACAAGAGGGTACTTATATTTCTTTCAAATTCGACAAGAGGCCAAGAGGGTACTTAATATATAGCTAGCTAGATCAAACGAAGTAAGACGAGACAAAACAAATAGTATTCAAGTACATATGACAGATTAGTATGAAAATAATGTCAGACATATTCGATATGTAACATGATTCATAACAACTTCATAAACATTGACGCATTGATTCTTATCCTATTTGATTTCTTATTCAACTCCGAGTTTCCGGAGAACAAATGCAACAGCCCTTCCATTCACTAAACCCTTTTTCCATTATTATTATTTTTTTCTTTTCGATACTTTTTAAGAAAAATATGCTTACCAACTTACCTTCTTATAAGTTTAATTGTGCAATGTTCAAACAGAAAGAAAAAAAAAAAAAGAAGGAAAAAAAAGGCATGTAACTGAAGGCTTGATCAGTTAATTCAATAGGAACTTAACTAGGGACATTTTTGGAGAAGTGAAACCCTTCATCATGTATTAATAAGCATGGCCTATATATATAACATTGTACACTCCTGTGTCCTTGCAACCTTCTATTGTACCCAAGCATTGCCAAGAAGAAACAAGATCTAAATTAGTCTCTTTTCAAGCATGAAGGCATACTCGGTTTTGCTGCTTGCATTTCTAGTGCTATTCACGGGTAAGTTGACCATCAAATGAATCAGTTCTATGTTGAAGTCACTTTTGCATTTTGATCATAATTTAACTGATGCAACGAAAGTGTCCTATGCTCTTTATTTTTTTTATTTGTACTGCTTGCTTATGCTCTCTCGGTAAGTACTTGATTGTATACACTGTGAACTTCTTGACAGGCAATTCTGCTTCCAAATCTGATCACATAGAAAAGGTGCATAGCATGAAGATTTGCTACACGTATATCAGATATACAGGATGCCAGGAGAAGAATTGCGAAATCATTTGTGGCGGAGTACATCAAGGAGCTTATGGAACTTGCCAAAGCTTTGTAACCTGTGCCTGTTCTTATTCATGTTAAGTTCTTAACAGTACTGTGACAAAGTATGCCACGATAAGATTGGCATGTTATTCGTCCTTTTATGTGCGGATTTTTTAGGTAGATGAACAAGCTTGTTAATTTACAAAATAGAGGCAGACAACTGCTTGTATGGATTAACATCCGTTTGGTACTTTTTTTGATCATTTGCCCCTATTAAAATCATCATTTTGAAACCTTCCACATATCTGAAATCCAACAAGAATCATTCATGGCTCTCATTTCTGGAGACACCAAAGCATTACAAGCTTTGAAGTAGAACTATAAGAACACAACAAAAAACAAAACAACATCTATAGACTTATACAGCAAGCAAAAAAGAACACAAAATAAACAAATATATGAAAAGCTTACTGGTAATGTTCTAATTAGCAGTAAAAAGTAATCATTACAACATTTTAAATACACTATCATCGTGCTTCATTATTAGAACAAACAAATACTAACTACTAAAATACAAGAAGAAACCCATATTCCTGAAACAAAATATATAATCTATAGCACACACCAGCACCTCTCATAATACAAAAGAAAATAAAAGCTCTAATCAACCACAAGGAGTGAGCTTCTTATTACCAGCCCCACGAGGGTTATCATCTTTCCAATCATCCCAAGCTCTGGCCTTCGCCTCTTCATAATCCTCTTCCTCTTCTGCTGTGCGGGACACCCCATCACGGTGCCATGCTGAATTGGCCTCCTTCATGAGCTCGGCATTCCTCTCCTGCCAGTTGTTCATCATCTCCATTTCACGCAACCCAGCTTCCTCAATGCTCATCGTTGGCAACCTATAGCATCAGAAGCAAATTAGGGACAGAGTAAAATATATTATTATCTGTAAACCTAAATCAGTTTTGTAAAGCAAATTATAATCTGATAAGATAAAATGATAACAACATGCATATAATTGAACAATAAACTTGACTACATTCCAGTACCTATATCCGGGTTGGAAAACCTGAGCAGCAATCCTGTCTCTTTCATTAGTAATTTGGCGGCCCACAAGGCTAGCAGGTCCAAAAATAAGGGGTTGATGGTGATGCTTGTGATCACTAGCTTGAGAAACAGTAGCTCTCCCTTCAATCACATCCTGGGCAAAAGTCGCACAGGTTATGGGCTCCACTGGTTTAGACAGGGGAGCCCTTGTAGCTGCATTGCGGTGCCATGTTTCAGCTCTTTTTGTTCGTTCATCGAGCACCTCACGTGCAAATTCTTCCTCACCATCCTGTTTATAGTTTTGTTTATAACACATGGTTTAGTTAATCATTGTGAAGAACCAATAAAAAACCGGAAAATTCTCTTTTCTTTATTGCTTCTCATTTTTGGTTTGAAAAGTTGATCCACCTGTCCAGCTCATTACTAATGCAAGTGCACAAAACACGATAAAAACAAAATTCTGGTAACATCCAGAGCATCATCATTTCTTATTCCAATTCCACATTCCCACATTAGCACATGATCATTAAATAACATCATTTCTTTAGTACATCACATATAGCTGCTTCAAATAAAGGTAAAACCTCAGAGCAACATGGCAAAAGGGACACATAACCTGGTTCTACATTTAAACAAGTAATGGATAATGGATAGGCATGACATGTAACTTACTGTGTACTACCATGGAACCTAACATAAATGTGGAATACTCAGTATAACGTGCAACAATTACATGAAGCAGCCAATGAGCAGCTTAAAACAAGCACTCAAGTTAGACGCGAAATTGGAACTGGACTACCAGCTCTAGGCCATGTACACCTCATATGGAATTAAATTATGGTCAGGTGGTTCTCATGTGCCTCAATTAGATCCCTAGTTATTTCTAACATTTAAGGGCCTGTTCAGCTCCCCAGAGAATTGCTGGGTATGGGTCAATAAGCATGAAAAATTTCTCAGTCAAACTCCTTTTTGAAATCATATTCAACGCTCAAGGTTACTTACGTGGGAATGGGTTGTTGTTCCCAAATTTGTACACAAAAGTGCTCATTCCCTTGGGACAAACAATAATTAACAGTCTCAATTATTTTTGTTCCCAAAAGTCTTGGGAATCACTCAATTAATGAACCCATTTCCTTACCCACATGGATTTTATCCCATGTAACGAACATGGCAAAAGTAAGTTCATATGATGGAAAGGGCATATACAAGGTTGTTACCATTATAAATAAGGCACTTACAGATTAAATAAAAAAACCTTTAGTTTAACGGAAACTATATGCCAGTACCTTAGACTGTCTTTCCTTCACAGCAAGCAGCATTTCTTCTTCTTTCTTGAGCATTTCTAGAAGATCAAAAGCCTGCATCAAAAGCAAGATTTTTTTTATTATTTTTTTATCAGAATCAGATTCTAGAGAGGATCATAAATTAATCTTAACAAGAATAAAAAAAATGCATGACAAACCTTACAGAGCGCCAGGGATATTGTACTCAGCCATGCCTGCAATAGTAACAAGCTATCTGGTTAGAGCATCCAAGACGTAACAATTCAACTACACATGGGACAGGTTATACTAACCACAATAGAGAGCACTGACACAATGGTAATAAAACTAAAACTGTACATATGGCATTTTAAGTTTAGATGAGCCACTGTATCTAATGTGGTCCTCATTGGTCATAGATTTGAGTGATATGAAAAATTCAATGTATCAGTTCCCTAAACTGTTCTATCATTGCAACATACAGCCAATCTATATTATAGAGAACATATATCTTCAATTTAACTTTTTTATATTAAGATTAGTTCATTGGTTGTCAACATCCAAAAACTTTTTCCAAAAGAAACAAGGAATGATAAATCTGGCTCAAATAGATAAACATCAGGTCAGAATATGCAGATCTTTTATAATTTGAAAAAAAAGGTACTTTCAGAGTTTCAAAGACAGAAAGTAATGAGACCTAACCTCCCGTTCTTCCTCACCATCATCTTCAAGTGAATCCTCCTCACCAATATTGACAGGCGTGGACAAGGCAGCGGCCCTGAGGGAGCGCCCCCTTCTCTCCTTTCTCTCTTTAATCTCTTGTAGCTTTGCCTCAGCTGCCTTTTGCCTTTTAAACCTAGCAATCTTTTAAAGCAACAAAATAGCACTTGTGAGTTCCGCCATTTATCACTTGAACCTTTTCAGTTTTATTTATTTTTTATTCCTTTCTCCATATTCTTTAAAATATCAAAATAACTACAATTACAATTACAATTACAAAGTAACATTAAGTCACAAATAACAAACCTTTTTAGCTCTACGGGTAGCAAAGGTATCGGGAGCTCCCTGTTTAAGAGCTTCTAATTCATCTTCTGGTACAAGCTCAAGTGCCTCGCATATGGAAACAAATTCCTGCACGAGCAAAGCAGACAGTCAAAATGTGCACTCCAAATGAGAATATTAACTTCCAGTTGCAATCGAGTGAAGATAAACCTTCAAGTGATCCTGAGATGCCTTGACAATTGGAACCCTATCGTCTTGCGAGACTTTCTCAGTCAACTCTCCTAGATAGAACGGCACCTGAATGTACAGAAATGTAAATAGCATTAAATAGAAGCACAAACGGAGAAGAGTAAGAGAAGAGAATGCAGAGGGAGGGGAAAATGATCTTACAAGGAGATACTTGAGATTAGAAGTGTTGACGTCGTCCTTGGTCTCATTAGAAGAGAACAGCCCCAATTTGCTGACCATCTCATCGCACCTCTTCAGAAGCTCAATCCCTTTCTTCACAGTATCCTGCTCGATCAACCCATAATAAAAGTTACTTATACCACATATATCAGATAATCTTTTTGTTATATGACATGATGCATTCAAGTACCAAAATCATTTCAAATTTATCATCAGAATTACCCTATTTGAAGATGAATGAAAGATGAGTAGAGTAGGGGAAGAAAAGGAATTAAAAAAGATAACCTGATCGAGGGAGGAATCGGAGGCGTCAGAATGGATCTGGCGCGCCTGTTCGAACAACGAAGGCAGAGGGAGATCGTCCATATTCCCTTCCACCATGGTATCCTCCTCGGAACAAAACCCTAGACTAGATGCGCTTGTGTTGTCCGTCCCTAAGCCAATAAACACTGTATCAAGTCCTCCAGTTGGAACGCGCGCGGGCAGAGGGGCAGAGGCAGATGTAAAATAAAAGTAGAAAGAATAATACGAATAGGATACGAAGGTAGAGAGAAAAATGGCGAATAGAAGAGGAAGGAAGAGCCGGGAAAGCCCTGGAACTGGAAACGGAATGAGCGGTGACGGTACGGTGGCTGGCACTGGCGCCGTATACTTCCCGGTCTAGTCCCGGATCAGCCTCCGATCCGAACCCGATAAAGCCCAATTAAACATACACAAACAAAGTTGACCTTTTATAAAGCCCATTTAAGGATACACAAAGTTGACCTTTTATAAAGCCCAATAAAGCCCGTAATTGTTATGTTTGCATTCCATTCTACAGACAGACAGACAGTTGTGCACTCCATTCACGCTACGACTCTTTGCCTTCCTTCCTTATCCTCTTCTTCGTCGCTTCAGTTCTGTTCAGTTCAGTTGCGACTGAGAGAGCGCCAACAACAGCCATGGCTTCTCTAACCCTCTCTTCCTCCTTCTCCACCACTGCCGCCACCCGCCTCTCGCGCCTCCCCAAACCTCTACACCTCCACCCCCACACCACCTCCACTTCCTTCTTCCTCAGCACCATCTCGCGCCGTGTCAAAACCCCAGCCATCAGAGCCCGCTCTGCCAAGCCCGTCAAGGCCAGTCTCGGCTTCTCCGGCTCCTACTTCGAGGGTGACTTTGATTACGACTACGATGGCGATGGCGGCGAGGAGGGTTTCGGTCTCGGCATCGCGTCGCCTGATGCGCCAGCTGCCACTGCCCTGCTGGAGGACAAGGAAGAGCCGCCTTGTCCGCCCGGATGCCGCCGCTACGAGTGCATTGTGGTCCTAAGGCCGGATATCTCTGAGGAGAAACGTCTTGCTTTCATCCAGCAGTATGAAGAGGTTATTCCTCTATTTCTTCTTTTCATTTCCCAACTCCCCATCTAGTAGCAAATTAAGAGAAAGAATTGGATAAAACAACCATAAATCCAGTGTGATGTTCTTTTAACATTGCACATGACATGACAGAATCTATATGTTATTTCCATTGCCTGATACCAGTGTACCCGATTCTGCTGAGGCTACTAACCAGCAATCATATTCTTGGTTTACTGGTGAAACGCCAGGCAGGGAACACATACCGGTAAAAATATTCTATGGTGACTGAAATGTAGACCTTGATAATTCATGATTGCAACAAATCTTGAATGCTGTTCATTGCTTAAATCTTTGATTTTTTTCAAATTTTTTAGCTTTGTTAATTGATGCTGTTCGTATGCTTCTTGATCTGAAAAATTCTTCATACGTTTGTGTACATACATACGGTGATGGGTGCTTGTATCTGCTCATAAAAAACACAATCGGATTAATTTTGTCTGTGTGTGTGTGTGTGTGTGTGTGGCATGTTTCAGATTCTGGTAGCAGGTGGAGCAATGTACGTGGAGGTTTTCAACAGAGGAGTTGCGCCCCTTTCGTATAGCGTTCAGAAAGTGAACAAGGATGGTACAAAAGATACGTATGGGGACGGCGTCTACCTTCTCTTCACTTTCTTCACCAAGCCGGAGTCGATCAATGTATTGGAGAGCCAGTTGCGCCAAGATTTCAGTGTTATTAGGCATTCTGTCCTCAAAGTTGAGAAGCTGAAGGAAGATAAGAAGGAAAAGAAGGAAAGGAAGGAAAGGCAGAAAGTTCCTGTAATATGAGTGTTTTTCTTTCATCTTTCTTTATCATATGGTTCCCAAAATCGTAAGAGTTTTTGTTCGCTTGAATACATTTGCTCTTTTTGCAGTGAATATCCGATCTTCTAAATAGTTTGTATATGCGTTCCTTTTATCTGCTTGGTCAATTCCTTCATATACCAGGTCTTTATAATAGGTGGAAGAACTATCAGGTCAGTAGGCTAATTTCGTCTAATAACTTTATTGCTGTTTAGTCATATCCCTGCTGCTTAATCTATGAAAAATAATCTTTGAATCAACTAAAAGTGCCCTTTGGCATAGAAAAAGAGAAAAGTAAGTTTTACCTAAGTTTAGCATTACTAATATTGTTGATCAAAGGTGAAATTAGGAGAAACTGGTGAATTAGCAGGATAATATATATGTTGGGGTGGCAATTTCTTGACGGTTAATGATTGTCTGAGGTGTTGGTTCTTGCTCGACCCAGGCTGTATTAGCCTGATGCATGTACCTTAGAACCAATTAGATTGGGCTGGACTGATGTTATAGTAATACACGTAATTTGCTTTTGAGATAACTTTGATGATCCATGTGACCCAACAGGGTATTAAGATGCCCCTTGACCATTTCTCCAGGCCTAGCTGGTCTCAGTATCAACCCAAGTACCCAACTCGTAATAGACTGAATATTTTTTCTTAACTTTACGGTTGTCTGTCGAATTGCATTTTCATATTATAATTGAGTGAACTGCATTACCAGTGCACCAAAAGGTTCTGAAATTTGTGATGGCTAACAAAACTTGTTCATAAGGTCGGTCGGAGATGGAGGTGCACAGTTTCGAGTTGGGTTTTGTTTTATGCATTTGTTATTGTCAATTCTTCCAAGTTGTTCTTTGTTTATTAGGCAACATGCCAAATTTGACTATGGTACTAGCGGATACGGGATATCCACCTACTGTCCTACTTTTTTTTTGAGGGTAAAATGCCCGTAGGCTACCTACTGTCCTACTATCTACCATTAACTTTTTATAACCCCTCCCTCCCACTATATTTATTTATTTATTTATACTTCGACTTCTACATTCTATGTATTTGACCATTATTTGATGTATCATAGTGTATATCTTGTATTTTCTGTGATAGATCAATGTCAGCGTGAATCTCATGATAAAGTAAGTAACGGCCGGGATTGCATACAAGTTTCGTAGTTTACGCTCTGATAGCCTTGAATAGTTTAGGGCTTTGATGCTTCGGGCAGTAAGCCAATAACAATGAGGCATGAGCCACACTTTACTCTTAAATGAGTATAAAGTGATAACAACAAAATAAATTAATAAATAAATAAATTAAAGGCTAATGAATGATTTGCAGAGTTGAGACTTGAGGTTTGAAGCAAAAGGAATGAGAACGTAATGAGTATTTATAGGTCTTAAAAATGCTTAATTGATATAATCAATACCATAATTAATTATTATGAAAGCAATGATATCTTCTTTTGATTAAATTCTCAAAGAAAGCGGAGAATGCCAATGCATGTCCTCCAACAACAATTCCCAAAGATCCACCTCAACCTCTTCGAAACCAAATCTAGGACAACCTTTAGGAAACATGCATGAATATGCATCATTTTATAGAAATGAAGACTATTTTATATATATATATATATACTTGTATAATAATTCGAGTGACCGACTCCACGCACAAATACGTCGCAGGTATTGGAGGGATGCACCTTATGATGATGATCAATTGAAACTCAGATTTCTTTGTGGTTTGATTTGTGCCAAAAAAACAAACAAACAAACTCAATAAAGGAGCCTCCATTAGGTATTAGGTCTTCCTTTTGCAATATAGTAAAAGCAAGCAAGCTAGTTTAGTTAATTTGTTGATTGGACTAAACTCAATCCATGTCCCCCAAGGTACATGCATGACTTGACATCAGTGCTCTTTAATTTCCTTTTGGATGAGTTTCTTAATTTATCACTAATCACAAATCAACTTTTGCGGTCATCACGTTTAGATTTAATTACTTCTTTTTTCTTTGCTAATTTTGTGATCGTACGTAACGATCGACCCAAACATCTAAGTTGGCCGGAAAGGTTGGTAAGGTTAACATGGAAATATATGGAATTGATCTCTGTGTGGTAATATCAGATATCAGACTAACTAATAAGCCAAAGTGCAAATATGATCCCGCATTGAAATCCCTAAACTAAATTACAAAATGTTACAAAAAATTTACATTTGATGTGGAATTATATTATTCAAGTTAATGAAGCAATGAGAATAACCAGTTGTCTGTGTGAGGGGTAGATTCGAAAATATGAATAAAGTGACATCTACAAGTTTGATAGCATTGAAATTTTTATCTACATCACAGAAAAAGATAAGTAAATAATTGTTTATGGTAATGATTGTATAATGTAATATATGTTGTACATTATATACCTCTGTTATTCAATTTAAATGCTACTAATTTATATGATAATTAATTATTTAAATTGAGATATTAAGATATTTTATATAGAGGAAAGCTAACTGTACCCCAACAAAAATCCCCCAAAATCGTACCCCAACCCAACAACGCGCATGCACAAACTATGAACACTAAAAAATAGTTAGTATGAACACCTTATATCAATAAGTATAAACATCGAGAAATTAGGACGGGTGGGCCTTTTTGTGTTCTACTTAACAACTCGGCCCTAACCTTAACTATTTCCGTTAATTTCCGTGGGGACCACATATATAACTGTCAATTTAAGTATGTGATTAAATTAATTTAAGCACGTTTTTCACATGGACATAACGGCTGCACCTTCTGCTTCGTAGGGTGTTCATACTTGATGTAATAAGGTGTTCATACCTTCTGCATGCGCTTGTTCATACGGTGTTCATAGTATATTCAGACCTGGTGCAAAAATAGTATTATTGCTCTCCAAGAAAAAAGTAAATTGCCGAGGTCGCCGGCTCAAATCGACGGGATCAATTCAGCATGAGCAATCTTCGTTTGTTCGTGTGTACGGACGGTAAATAGTTTACTATTTTTGTCTTTTTCCAAAAATGGTAAGATGGAAGGTAGGGGTGTCAAAAAGTGACCCGACCCGACCCGAAGCGACCCGAAGATAAATGGGTCGGGTATGGGTCAAGATTTTTTGACCCGTCACGGGTCGGGTCGGGTTGACCCGCCCGACCTGAAGCGACCCGAAGATAAATGGGTCGGGTATGGGTCAAGATTTTTTGACCCGTCACGGGTCGGGTCGGGTATGGGTCAACCCGACCCGACCCGCTTAATTTTGCACATTTTGTTCTTATTTTACAATTTAGCATTATTTGAAGTTTATTTATACATTAATTAAGATTATTTGCATATAAAATAATAAAATTGTAATTCGATCAATGTTAATTATAGTTTTATCTTGTTTTTAACATTCTGTAGAGAATAATATATGACGCTGTCAGTGTACTTAACTTTGAATCAAGATTGTAATTTAATGTCATATAATGTAGACATTAATTTTTATCAATACTAATAAAAAAAATATTGAAAAACTAATTCTATATATGATATTTATTAAAATATTCAATTTTAATTATATAGAGTATGTGGTACATATAAACACAACATATTTGGATGCCAAAAAAAAAAAAGGTAAAACAAGAAAAAAAGAACGGGTACAATAACTCGTGCCATAAAAATACAATAATAAAACATAAAAAAATGAGTATCTTAAACTTGCACTAAAAAATAAAATAAATGAAAGTCAAATTGAGCAAAAATAAATTACACTACTATGACTTATATAAGAATAAAATAAAAAAAATAGTAAAATGGAATAAAAATACGGTACTTGGGACTTGAACTCAAGACCTCCCTATAACAACAAGATTCTACACCTTCATATAATCACTGCACCACACCATCTCATATTAAATAATTATCATCCAAAGAAATATATAAAATTAAAACGGGTCGGGTCGGGTTGACCCGTGACCCGCTGGGTCGGGTATGGATTAGACTTTTTTGACCCGTGACGGGTCGGGTCGGGTCAGACCCGTTTAACAGATAATAATAAAATAATGCGACCGAACCCATTGACACCCCTAATGGAATGATTGTTTGTTATGCTAAAAATAGAAAGGTGGGTTGGGGTACAAAGATGGGGATTAGTGGGGTAGAGAAAGATTTTCTCTTTTATATAACAATTAATAATAAAATTATTAACATATAGAATTAATTCAATAATAAAGTCAGTACGTAATACTTATTGCCACTTATTAAATACAAATAACTACATTGGACAGCAGTATCCTATCCAGTAGTAAATATCAACATCAATTCATCTCCGAATCAAAGACCGCAAAAAATAAACTTCGAAGCGCTTAAACAATTAGCTTATTACAAAGAAGACTTCTGAAATGTAATTGCCAAGCTCATATTTCAAAATGGAAATCATGATATATAATTATAATAATTATGAATTAGAGATGGAACAATTATTGGTCTGTTTAGATTGGCGAGATGGAGATGGGATTAGCATGTACAGGTTTAGGGATTGCTGTGCATGTGCCAAATGCCAATCCCTATATATTTTCCAAATTGACGACAGCTGTAGATGCTTCGATTATACTTTATACGACTATACCAATACCATTCCCATTCCTCAAATTCAAAATGAATTGTATAAAAAAATTGTAACCCGTGCAAACCAGAATATTCTAAAGAGTTAGTTCTTCATTATTGGTACTTCCCTCCTTCATGACAAATTTAGAATATTCTGGTTTGCCCGTTCGATTTCATTTTGTTTCAAAATTCTGTCACGTTTTTCTTATAGAAAGATATTTTAGCATAAAAAAGATAGAATCTCGTCGAGTTTCTAACACGGTGTGACGGGTGACTTGACAACATTTTTCTCCTATTTCTGTTATGATCGATGATAACATTAACACACATACTTGTAGATGCTTTTTGTGAAGTTTGAATTAAAAGTTCTTTGTACCATTCTCTTTTGTATTAGACACCCATGAAATTTATATAGTCCTAATTATGCTAATAGGAGCTGGGTAAACATTTTTATTTTTATATTAGTAGAGCCCACCTGACCTTTGATTTATCTAATGGTTGTCGGCCACCAAAGCACACTTCGCCAAAATAGATATGAACTATATTTTTAATACATGCCTGTATCGTGTCACAATTTTTGTTAGTTCAATAAATTGTAAATTTCGAATAAGAAGATACGGTTTTTTATTTTTATTTTTTAGTTTTTATAGGCATCAATAATTCAATACATTGTTTTAACTAATATCAGTAGGGCTGCAGAAAAATCGAACTTGAAGCCAGGTGGGCACGATTTGAGTGAGTTTTGATACGAATCATAATCAAATCGAGCCATTTTGAAATGTACAATTGCAGCTGCGAGAGCCTATATTATTGAGCAGTTCTTCCATGAGGACTCCTGACTCAAAAAAAAAAAGGACAAAAGTGGAATTTCAGTGCTAACCGGTTACCCAAGTCTATACAGCGATTGCCATTGATCTTTTCATCTCCAGTTTGTGATTAAATTGATCCATCCATTCATTGTATTGGTAACTGAAAGAGCAAATGGCTTATATATTCTCACCCCCAATCAACGGAGCAAAAAAGGACTTTCCCTACACCTTCTCTCCCTGCGCCTTCCATTTCATTGAACAACGATACATTCTAATTATGTCGTTTTGTAAAAAAGCTTTGATCCGATTCAGTATTCGAATAGATGTACTTTGGATTTGAGATATCACATTCGAACTTCTAATAGATTTATTATTGTTTTTGTTCGAAATATGGATTATTCATTTATAATTATGAAAATATTTGAAGTACAAATATATTAAAAATATTTTGAATTTCTTATTTTTTTTAAAAAATGATACATAAAACATTGAATATCTTATTAAGTATTTCTTTTTTCTTTTTTTTTTTTTTGGATTTTATAAATATGATACATAACACATTAAATTTTATCAAGTATTTCTTTTTTAAGCTTACTCAATGAGCTATATAAAGTCAATTTTGGAAGGGTTTTACTATGGTTTAATCAATCTATAAGTTAAATAATATTTCTATAAATTTTTCTATTTTATGAGTGAGCCTACAATACTATTAACAGTACAAAATGGTCCATACTACGGCTACATATTATGATTTTTAAAGTTCAATTGATTCATCCAAAAAAAAGTACAAAATCACCAAAAATTATACAATTTGCTCTACATTTGAAAAGATGGGACAATACATAAAAAGTTGAAAAATTAAAGTAATGAAAATGTAACATAAACAAATTAATATGAAAAAATTAAGAAAATAGCAATGAAGAGTCTAAAAATTCTGATTATTATAACGGCGTTTGATTGTCCGAAATAAGTACTTAAAATATCTAGAAACGAAAAATATAATAAGGGCTCCGTAAGAAATATAATAAGTCATATAAATCAAAATTTATATATAATTTAATATGCTTTTGAGTTTAAAAAGGCTGCGTGAGATTAAGAGTTTAAAAAAACTAGCAAATGCATGAGCATTATATAAACTTTTGTTGTCGGTATCAATTTTGATATCAACTTTTGTTGTCGGTATCAATTTTGATATGAATAGTACGTCATTAATATGGATACTGTATCAATTTTGATATCAACTTTTGTATCTCTTTAACATTTTTCTTATATGAACTCTATATGCACTATGAGTGTATACAATTGATTATTCAATTATATAGTTGTTATCTAATCTATACTCCATAAAAGTGTTAACTCTCCCAGCACCTTAACTATACCATATCATCCATATTATTTACCATTGATTTTGTTTGAATCTCTTCATCTTCTTTGATCCAAGGGCATAAATGTTTTCTCTCCTCTTATTAAATAAGATGAGTGTGATATGTCATATCATCAATATTATTATCGCTACTATAACTATGATTATAAAAATATTAATTGATTTTATTTATTTTTTATATATTATTATAATTATTAACATGATATTTTTATTGTTAATATTTTTATTAGTGTCATCATCATTATTATTTTATTGAGAGTCCGGCTACGGTGATTTCATAAGCATTTCAGACCGAAACGATTATGGTCCAATTTTGAAAATCCGTCGTCCGAAATTTTGCTCCAAATAGCTCATAATAATCTTGACATAATTAACTTGTAAAATCCCAATATTTTCCATTTTATGAAAATTTTAGCTATTTTTAATGATTTTTTAAAGATTGACATACAAAATTGATTTATTTTTAATTATTTTAAGAGCCATATTCCAAAAAATATTAAAATAGTAATAAAATTCCTAAAATGGTAAAAATTGGCATCATCCAACTTAATTATGTCAAGATTATTATGAACTATTTGGATTAAAATTTCGAACGACAGATTTTCGAATTTGGAATGTAAGCATTTGAGTCTGAAATGCTTATGAAAGCACCGTAGCCGGACTCTATTTTATTGTTATGTTAATTATAAATTATTATTTTCCTTTGAAATTGATATTATAATAATTAGAGTTATGTTATGGTGCACCGCGGTGCAAAACGCGTTTTTGCACCTCCATCGAATCTCTATTTCCAAAACTTAAATGACCAAACCGATTTGCCAACACAATTAACATATTGAGATTATACAAAGTACCAAAATTTACCATTTTTAAAATCTTTTAGCTATTTTTTCAGTATTATATCAAAGTACCCAAAATATTTTTAGTATGCAAAGTACCAAAATATTTTTAATAGAAAGGACAAATGAAATTTAATTAACATATTAATCTATTGATGTATTAACTTGGCGGTCCATACGGCAATCAGTATATGCGATATCAAAAATTGAATTCACGTTTTAATAGAAAGGACAAAAGAAATTTAATTAACCCATTCATCTCAACTCCACCACACATACCAGTCCCGGTACGACTGGTACGAGTGCTACTAATTCAAACAAAACCAGTTATCCATTAGGCCAGCAAGTCAAGAAATTGTACTAAATTGCCAAAGTAGAGTACGTTATTATTCACATCTGTAGCAAAGAAATAACACAAAGAAATGAGAAATTCATTAAAAAATATAAATCTGCCACATAATTTTGCAAGGGCAAAAATGGACACGCCCTTTCCTTCCAATCTGGTAACACCTGTACCATTATGCCATTACCAGTCTCATCATCTTGATCAACCTAAATAAGCACAATGTTCAACAAATTCAGAAATTTTAGTACTTGCTTTTCACTATATGGATATTAGATTCAAAGTTTTCAACCAAACATTAATTTGATGAATTACCTGTGCCTTCATGCATTGCTGCATTGCTGCTAGCTTTGGACATTTAGGCCTTGTGTGCCCACATTGCTTGCAATAGCTACACTTATTTTTCTTCGGTTTATGAAGATCATATCATGGAATGACCTCAACCGCTTGCTTCCACCTCTAGGTTCCACCGGCATAGGGTCTAGCACACGATCAAATGGACTAGGTTGCTTCGATGAACTTTCTTCCTTCCCTTTTGACGGGTCTGCTTCTCTTGCATCTCCAACCAAAGCATATTCCTTTATCTTTTTACTTAAGATATCCATCATATCTAGGAAACGATCTTTTGACTGCGATACCATATGAAGAAGTTTATTGCTTAAAGTACTCATATCTCTAAACATTAGTGACTGGTTAGACCATTCATATGAACCATCTCTCCGATCTGAAAAGAAAACTGACTTGGCATTCTTAGTCCACCTCTTTGCAATACAACATGTTGGAATTTCATTTACTTCCATGTCCACAAGTGCAGCAAAAATATGACTACAAGGTAACTTCTCACATTCAAATTTCATGCAACTGCACTTCATGCTCTCAATTTCAAAGGTCCCACACATTCAATTAGGCGTGTAGATAAGTGCAGCATGTTCCTCGAGGGCCTTAAACTCAGTTTTTGTCACTGGAGTCGATTGGGAAGCCTTGCAATCTAACTCAGCTTCATTTTGACACACATGCCCAAGGCAGAACTCGTAATGCTCCAAAAGATCCAACAAAGACATCTTACGATCCAAATGCCGATGAAGTCTCGAACTGAGGCTCTCATTCCTTTGGTTACTCCTCATACCCAAGAACATCTTCTTTTTCAAATAAGCAGCAGCCCATAAGGTTCTGTTCTTGAACATCATTTTTACCCACTTGTTATTCTGTACAGATTTGGCACCCTTAACAAGTTCCTTCCATTTTGCCTCAAAAACATGAGGATCACATGTATTACACAATAAAGATTTGAAAGCATCTGATCGAGGAGGCTTTAGATTGTGTGTAATGTTTCGCTCTATATGCCAACTGCATATGCGATGGTTGGATGTTGGAAAAACCGCTCTAACAACCTCTCCAATATATGCATGTACCTGGCCATTCATAACCAAACAACGCTATATAATTCTCAGAAATAAATCCCATGTCATAATCAATGCAACGATGAAACGAAACTTACTGAGAATTTTTTCCTAGAACAGGTTCAAAGGAATGAACAGACTCCTGAACAGATTGTACATATTCTATATCATGTGCATCTCTCTTTAGTACTGGTTCCAGTATTGACCTAGCTGTTTTTGATGGCAAAGCTGAAAACATATTCCACATTTTATTTTACACATTACAAATTGGTAAACAAATTGATAAAGCTGAACTTCATACAGGACTAACCTTTGACAATAATTGGAGCCTCAACAACTTGCACAGCCTTCACTACAGCATTTGTGAAAAAACGAAACTGGTATGAAGGGCATTTTTTGTCCTCTGGAAATTGTATTTTCATACATACCTCTCAAGTGATAATTTCCAAGTCCCAACCAGGATGGGAGGTCCCAACCTTGGCAGACTGGACGGGGCCGCGGAGGCAGAGAGTTTGGAAGTAGAGCAGCTGCTCGTCAAGCTCAGGGTTGGAGTGCTTGAAGATGCCGACTCTAGGGCCGGCAGTGGCTGGAGGTGCGCCAGAGAGGCGCGGCAGTGAGGAGAGAGGGCGAAAGGGCGGGGCAGAGCTAGGGAGAGGAGTTAGCGGTCAAGGCGCGGCAGGGGTCGGTGGTGAAGGTCAGGGAGGAGGATGGTGATGGGTGTTGGGTCGGCGCGGGAGGAAGGGGAGGGAGGAGAAGCACCGAAGAGAGGAAGAAACGCTCATTGATTTGACAGCGGGGTTTGTCAGGGGAGCGGAGTTGGAGTCAGCGGCGTTGATTGCGGATTTGGAATCGATTTGAGCGTATTTGGTGGGGAGGAGGACGACTGGGAACTGGAGGGGGCCGCACGAAAGAGACGATAGGAATTTCGTAATGACAAAACTACCCTATTTTCGATTTTTCAAGAACCGGTTGACGGGTATTTGCTACCGGTTGCTGCCCTGTTTACTGGTTGGTATACCGTCGGATCAAAAAATTGGACGGTAAAGAATTTCGAGTCCACATTGAAGAAGCGCTCTATATTATTTGAGCCCGACTTTAATTCGTGATGATCCGAGATGGCTCGGTTAATTGACTCGAGGGTTGTGTTATATGCCAAAATTATGGATAAAAATATATATTTTCGCAAGCACACATAATTAATATACTAATCTCTGTTTTATTTTTGTTTAAAGCCGTAATTATATGTCATATATATTGTAATTTGTCTGAATCAGATTCTAGCTGGAGCTCGATTTGATTCAGTCATGTCTATTCGAGTTAAAACTGTGCGAGCTAATTTGCAAAATTTTGTCAAATTGAACATGATTGAGCCATGAATATTCGTGTACTTTTTCTTGCATCCTAAATCAAGAGCAGTAAAAGTCGTACATTAATCCACATTCCACATTGTACATATATGTAAATCTGTGATGCAACTCTAATGAAGCTATAAAGATAAAATCTAAGATTTTATTTTGTTAAATTTAAGATTGTAAGTAATTAAATAGTTAAACTCACATGCATAAGTACATAAAGTAGACGCATTTGATTTGATGGACTAGAATTTTGTCCAAAAATATTTGGACTGTCTCCGTCCAAAGTTATGATTAAATCGTTCGATTCAATTTATATGTTTATCAACGGTGATAGCGTGTGATCCCATCATTCTAAATATAATCAGTATACTATTTTTAGCACCTACATGATCGAATCACGGTTGGTCAATTACCAACAATTAGATCCTACGGCTCTCCGAATCCTTTGGACCGTCTAAATAGATTTGGACAATATCCGATTCCTGTTTGATCATAACTTATGTATCTTTGTTTGAAATGCAAAATTTCATGACAGAAAAGGTTAAAATCACATGCATTAATAAAAGTGCATAGAAATAGAACAAATGCGTTTGAAGTTTGAACCTTGTGAATTTGAAGAACTTGAAGACCAACAACGAAATAAAATAGTGGCAATCTAAGTTGAGTTAAGATGGCATTGGTATGGTATTTGGTTGGTTGGTGCACACTGCCACTGGGGTCTCCTTTGATGGATTGGATTCACATCCCTTGATTGGGAAGCTTTTTCAAAGAAAGCGCATCTCAGCCTTTACAGGGCCGATCGAGAGATGTGAAGCGCATTAGAGAGACACAATCCATCTTCTCTGCCTCAATTCCTGCAATCAGTGGGTTGTTACGTTACCGTCATTCTCAAGCCAAGCCATGCCCCTCTCTCTCTCTATTTCATATTCATATTCATATTCATATTAACAACCCCTAATTAAATCTTATACTTACTTACACACATATTAATTTAAGGTAAACATCCGTGAATGCATGCAGGTTGCAGATTGAATGTAGCATCGATAGGGAAGCAGTTGAGGAGACAATCACTACATACTTATTATTATTGTATAACGTTGCCAATTTTTCTATCATTTCTGCTAGACCTTTTTTTCTTTGCAGAGAGAATTATCTAATTAGCATTGTCCGTGCAACTTGTGCAGATTCCATTCCATTTGGGATTGATCATTTTATTTAATTTCTCTCCTAAATTTCCGTGGGGAGAAGAGAGGTCGATCGTGTTAGTTAGTTAGATATATATTATGTCAATTGTTTAATTTTATTTATTGCATTATTTTCAACAATTATTTGGGGGCTTAATTTAATTAGCTTGATATCAATATTTTTTTTTTAATTTGGATAAAACAAAGAATTATTATTATAGTATACAAGTCCAAAAATGACTCTAAAACGTCCCAAGCATAACCCGTTAAAACAATGCACTTCAAATCAACATGAGAATCTAGCAATCTCACTTCATTTCATTTATTAGAAACCAAAATAGCAACTGTCTCCAATCTTCCTAAACCATATTACATTTGTATATAGTCCAAATCTGAAACTCCTAATATTATTTATTAAAAATAGTTTTAAAGTACTTTAATTTTGATAACCATACTCCATACTCCATAACTCTCTTGTCTTCTTTCCTTAAGATTCACTTCTGGACCCCCTTCGCCTTCATTTTCTTATGTATTCTTTTGTTTGGCAATGCAAATTGATTCTAGCTTATGATTGTGTTTTTGAGTATAGGTGTCAGCTAGGAAAAGGAAAGCGATTTCAGCTAAGTTTCAGTCTTTTTCCTTCTACATTCTTAATTTGATCGTGAACGGTACTATTTTTATTTTTACTTTTTTGATAATTTCTGTATTTTCAAGGCAATTTTTTCTTCTATATAATATAGGCATCTATATACCAATTAACTAAAAGAACAATTCTTTTGTTTTTTTAGTAACAACCAATGAGCAATTTACAATAGTATCCCCTTATTTTTCACTAATTTTTCAGAATCTGAACGATAAAGGAGACTCTCAAGATTGCGTCATTAAAAAAAAAAAGTGAAGAAAGTTTGTATTCTTGCATAGCAGATTAGCAGTTAGCACCAAAAGATGCTTGGTCCAAGTACTCGGTCTTCTGTACAACAATAGTACGAAAGTTCAAAACTGTTTGGTTGCTATTTGCTAGTTCCGTATTCTTTTTTCAAATTCCTATTGACCAAATTTGGTATGCATCTATGGAGAACTGTGTCAAATGTCAATTAAGAAAAACATAAACTCATTAAAAAGTATACAAACATAAACAAAATTAGAGATGGAAATAAATGAAGGATGATTTAGCATAATTAAGGTATTATGATTAAGTTAATAGTGTGTTGCGGAAAAAGGTTGTTGGAAACTTTAAGCAGTAAAGTTTTTTTTGTGCATGCAGGAATAAGCGAGCAACAGTTCACTTTTATGTGAAAATAATTAACTTAACTGGGCCATTTTATGACAGATCAAAAGGTGAGCTGATTATTAGTTTATTATTTAATGGGACGTACTACTTCTCATCTGGGACCTACATAAAATTCTGCCAGAAGAAGATTTGCTCCTACGCTCAATTATTGGTTCTGCTTAGCATCTTAAACCCACACGGCCACACCAATAAAATCATAATAACATGCATGACTATAAGTGAAACAGATTATTATATTTTAGCACATAGCTCATGTCATTTTTTCCTTTTTCCTTTTTATTTTTTTTTTTAAAAAGAAGTTATCAGGTTGTTAACTTGTTATGAACATGTCACTAATCACATCTAAAAAACAACATGTCACTGAATCACGTCTAAAAAACATATATAAAAAAAATTACATGTTCAATTTCTGTTACTAGAGGTATCAGGTTGTTGATATTGAGAACGCTCTCCCCAGATTGAAGCAGGAAATATAAGTAAAAGGCCAAACGCCTGAAATTAATGCTGCTCAGAAAAAGCACAGAGTGAAGAATTGTTGCAGGCAGACAGGTTAGTTAGAAATACACTAAAACTCCCACAATGTGCCTCCAGTTCTCCACTAATTGTAAATCCTCTACAGGAGCTACACATTCTAGACACATCGTCAGCCGTTAGATTTATAGGAAGCTTATTGATAGAGCATAATAATACACATCTCAACACGAACACGGACCGTCCGATCTGCATTCAGAAATCAGAAGCTCCCAACTTAGCAGCAGCAATTAATATTGGTTATTGTAAAATCTTTGAACCCTTTTAATTCTGAGTTACTGACACATGAATATCCGATCATACTTGTTGTCGTTTTCTGTTCTCACTAATCACTATCCTCTTTCAGAAAAAAAGAGAAAAAAGAAATATCCAAATTGATGTAAATTGATGAATGCTGTGCTATATATGTATGTGCATGATTTATGGGTCAGTAACTCCCTCTCCCTCTCCCTCTCCCTCTCCCTCTCCCTGTTGCGCCCACCATTTCCCTTTCCCTTTCTCTCTTTCTCTCTCTCTCTCAAAATCAAAATCAAGCAATAATTGGGTTTTCTTTAGATCCTTAGCAATTGACACTTGAAGTTCAAAGCTGTTTGTTTGGTCAAGCTTTCTACCAACAGTCCAGCACCATCATATCATCATTTTCATCTTTTCTGCATCTCCCCCTCTCAATATCTCCTCTCCTCTCCTCTCCCCTACTAATTCTCATCTAATAGCTGCTTCTTTGATTTTCCCAACAACAAGCCTACATTCATACATACATTCTCAACCTCCGATCACTATGAACTAGAATTTAATTTCCCCTCTTTAATTGTATGCAACAATTAAGACTTTTCCTTTCGTTTTGGGTTTAATGCACTTCATCCAGAGCTCAAATGGTAATGGAGGCAGCAACTGACACAACTTATCCAATGCGATTCGGTCTCTCCTCTGCTCTGCTTGCCTTGCATCTCGCATCCAAATCCAACCGGCCTATTTTAGTCAAATGCCGGAGGTCTCACGCGACGGAATTCATGTACCAGAGCAGAATCTACCTGCTGGGTCTTGTTCTCGCGAAGGCGCAGGACAGGCAAGATGAATTGCATGAAAAGCTGGAGAGATCAGAGAGGGAGATAGAGGAACTTAGAAAGAGGCGAAAGGAGGATGCCAAGGCGAATGAAAAGGTTGCCGGTATATTCGCTGCTCACGAGCAGAGATGGCTTGCCGAGAAAAAGAGCCTTCAGCGCCAGCTGCAGCTCCTCATAAATGAAATGGTTGCTTTGAAATCAAGGCATGAAGAGGCCATGTCCGACATGAAAAGGCGGCTAGAGGAAGAACAGTGCGCCATTGGATTCAAGGATCAGGCCCTGGAGCAAGAGATCACGAAATGCCGTGAGGCTGAGGAGAAACTGAAGCTCGCCGAGCAAGTCATGGGTGAGTTAAGAGAGAAGGCTCAGAAAGAGGAGCAGGATCATGTGGCGGAAATTTGGAAGCACAAGACGGCATTTGTCGAGCTTATGTCCAATCAGAGGAGGATCGAGTCTGAGCTTGCTCGAACTGTCAAGCAAGCTGATGCGTCGAAGAGGGAGCTCGATCAGGCCGCTGCGACGGTCGACAAGCTCTCATCTGAGGTAGTGAGGTTAAAGAATGATGTTGAACAAAAGGATAAAGTTCTGACTGCCATGTTAAGGAAATCGAAGATCGACACGGCCGATAAACAAATGTTGTTAAAGGAGGTTAAGATAGCAAAGGCTAGAAGGAAGCAAGCAGAATCGGAAGCAGAAAGGTGGCGAAAAATGTGGCAGGCTCAGAGGCATGGCAGTCGAAAGGGCACACTGAAGGGAATGTCGAGGTATTATGGGGAAGCCGAGGGCTGTTCGAGTAAAAGCACGATAACGGAGTTGGAGATGGAGGGAAGAGGCTTTGAGCGCAATAAAAAGCATTTGGCAGATTATTTCGAGGCCGAGAGCAGGATGGAGAGGGAATTGGAGGTCGGCGTCGAGGAGAGTAGTGTGACATGCGTTGAATGTGTCGACCGGTACCCGAGCTACGTTGAAGACAAGCCCGGTATGGTTATATATATTTCAAGGAGCATACATTCTTCTTTTCAAATTTGTTTTGGTCAATAAAAGTGCATAATTAGTTAATATCATCTAATTAGTTCATCAAAAAAAAAAAAGGTGTGATCATTGCTACAATAAAATGAAGCAGCCTTTTTTTTAGTTATATTATTAGTAACTAATTGTGTTGCGTCTTGATGTTATAATAGCACCAGAAGAATTCCACCAGCTGCAAGATTGGATCAGAATGGAAGCAGAGAAATTTGCCAGCATTCTGGAGAAGCAACACAATGCTGAGATAGAAGCATTCACAGAGCAAATGAGGTTGAAGGATGAAAGGCTTGAATCCTACAAATGGCGGCTTCTGAGCACCGAAATAGAGAAAAAGCGCATCCAATGCCAGATAGAAGGCCTCAACAGGGGCATCCAGCATTACCAAGAAGAGAGTACCAGGCTGCAAGTGATGTTATCAGACAAAAGCGAAGAACTTGATTCTCTGAAGGAGCACCTTATATGCCATGCCAGTACCAGTATTGGATCGACAAAGGAAATCGAGTCAGATTCAGAGAAAACGAGTGAAATTACATACAGGGAAAGTAACCAAGAAAATGTTTCTCTGCCTACCACTGCTACCAATACATGCCTCGCTGAATCGCCTTTGAATGTGCAGCCAGTACCAGAGATTGAAGAAGAGAAGGAAGTTGCAATGGACCCAGGAACGGGCTTCCCCGAAAATATCTGCACAGAAGCAGTCATTGAGCCGGCTTCACTTCCGCGAAAAGAATTTTCCTGGAAGAATGACATCCTTGCTCTGGGTGTCTCTTACAAGATCAAAAGGCTGAAACAACAATTGGTCGTGCTCGAAAAATTAGCCGGAGTTCGAGTTACCAAGAAATCAGCAGACGAGGGATCAAGCAACAAGACGTATAACGACGCTAGGCCAAAAATTAAAGGCTATGAATCAACCATGTTGCTGGTAAACAAACAAGTGAAGAGATATCAGTCTCTCGAAGGGAAGATCGACGACTTGTGCTCCAGAATGGTAAGATTCGGTACAATTTTGCATAACAATTTTAAGCATCTTTACTTTTGTTACTAATTTATTTTCCAGTTCATTAAATTGCCTTTTGGACTAACTTAAATTGATGAACATTATTTGTTGCTTTTGCATATGTTATAAAAACAGGAGGACATTGACCGTGGTGGAAGGAGAAGTGAGCTAGAGAGGGGCAGGAACAGCAATGAAACCGAGAAGCTGGAACAGTTCCTGGAGGAGACATTTCAGCTGCAGAGATACATGGTGGCAACAGGCCAGAAGCTGCTGGAGATACAGTCCAAGATCAATTCCAGCTTCTCGGGGAGGAAGAATGATAGTGGGCTGGATAAGAGGATGGGCCTCAATCTGGCCCAATTTGGGGAGATTGTGAAGTCCCTTTTCAAGGATGTGCAGAGAGGGCTTGAGGTCAGGATTGCCAGGATAATTGGCGATTTGGAGGGCACTCTTGCCTCTGATGGTATTCTGCAGAGGTGAATTTTTTGAAGGAGAGGAGAAGATATAGATACTTCTATTTTGTTTGATGTACTGTGAAATTAGAAATTTAGAATAGATAGGATTGATAGGTTTAAACTTTACTTTATAGACATAATAATTATTTTTTTTTCAATTTTCTAACGATGGTTTATATTATATACGTCAAAACTAGCGCTGGTACCAATTGGAGAAATGGCATCGATCAGTCCTGTTGAGAGTTGGGATATCTTGCTCATTGTTGTTAGATGGTTTTTCTTAGGTTACAATTTGTTATGATGATGATGATAAGAAATTAAAAATCAATATACTATTACGGGGATGACTATGAGAGACTGCTAGCGCTAGATTATTGTTATTTTTGTAAATAAACAAAAAAGACATCAGTCCCTTTGGCTTGGAATTTAAGACTTTGACAACTTTAGCATCGAAAAAGTTGTAATAACAAACAAAAGTTACGTCAATTAGCACCCACAAATTCAATACCATCATATATCATCCGGATCCAGCAATCGGACATGGATCCATGACGTCGGAGATAATTCAGATCGACCATTGTAATGTAAATTCGTAACTACTAACTTGTGAACCCATGCCAGCAGCTCAGCAGAATCCAAAACACAATGCGTCAATGCCGAAAAGGAGCACTTGTTAAACATCCATGTGAATGTTTAAGGTCCGTATATTGTGTTTGGGCCTTGTTCGTTAATCTCGCTATACATCAGAACTCACAAGCTATACATATAATGCTCAATAACTTTGTTCATCCCTGTAATGTAATGTAATGCAATTCCTGTAATTGCAATCATTATAAATCATCCGTCAGGCATTGATTTTATACTTTTCATGTGCCAATTTAAAATTCATGGTCCATATAATTGTTAGTTTGATGTCACAAGTTCTACCCGTAATATATGAACCGTCAAACTAACAATTATATGAAATGTAAAGTATCCCCCCCTTTTTTTATCAAATTAATTCTTAAAGTTTCACAATAATCAATTTAATCTTAAAGTTGCAATTTGTTATCATTTTGGGTGTATTTTGAAATGTATCATCTTAATTATTAGTCCTTGATGTTATTATAATTATAATTTTAATAAATTTTGATTCTCTAAGTTCTAAATTTATATCAAATTAATCCCTACATTGAGTATTTTTATTCAAATTAATATTTTATTTTTTGATGGATTGTTTATTTACAAATTGTGATAATATAGTACTAGAAGATGGAAACAATATATAAATAAACATATTTTGGATGATGATAGGGCTAATCTGTTCAAATAAAAATTGTAAGTTCTGAAATAATATATATGCTAGTAAAACTTAAGGACAAAGTGATAAACAAATTTATACTCTAAGAATGAAGTTGGTATTTATGAAATCTTAAAAACTAATTTCATAAAATGATTATACTTAAGGAACATTGTATACTCCTCTTATAATATATTGTTGACCAACAACGAGCAAAACAATATTTTAATTAATTTTTTTTTTGTTTTTATAAAAAAACCCGCATGATATCTGTAGCAAACAAATTAAAGCCAAATCAATGGAAAGATGAAGATTGAATAACATGTAAATATATAGTAAAGAAAGTTGGGCTATCAATTATCATAATTAATAATTGTAACCACCTGTGCGTTCTGAATTCTATCGACTCTGAAGTGCAAAGTGTAAACACTAACTTGAAATACATAAATTCGATTTAATATGGCACTATATAAGCGGAAATACTTGATCCTTTTTTCTTCTCTGGGTGAACTTTTTATTGTTGGCGAGTGTTAATTAATTGACATATATACAGAGAACTCGATCAGCTGTGTTATATTATTACTAGCAAAAAAGCCCACGTCTTGTTTGGGTTGAAATTATTATATCTTATAATAAATGGTCGAAAGCTCATCTCTTGTGAATAAACTAATATGGGGCTTAAATTTTAATGGATCGGGATATTAATGTATGTCAACGGTGGTGATCAATCTAAGTAAACAATTAACGACTGAGGTTTCTTCTTTAGGGAAGATAGAACTTGTATGTCAAAAAATCTAATATCTTTTTATTAGGAGTAAGGATTATTATTACTAGAGCTGTAACTCGGGCTTCGCCCCGAAAAATAGTATAATAAAAAATTTTCTAAAATTTTTAAACCTTTTGATATAAATAATAATATAATTATAATTTAAATATAAGAACACACAAATGTTGAGTCATTTTAATGATTAAATTTTATTTTAGACATATTATATTCATGTTATCTAGTGCTAATAGAAAAGACATATAAGTCATTGGATCAAAGTAGATGAAAAGTTTCAAACAAAATCAATGGTTAATAACATTGATGATGTGGCATAGTTGAGGTGCTTGGAGGCTTACCACTCTTTATGGAGTATAGATTATTATATAACCAACATTTAAAAAAAAAAAAATTTAAGGGCATATATGCTTGTGTAGGGTCGCCTTCAGAAAGGCATGCAAACTAATTAACTATCAAAAAGGCAAAGCGAAAATAGTAAAAATTGACAATTACGTCGTACCTATACTGATTTATATATATAATTTGGCAATATCACTGACTGTCAGTATCTTATTTCACCAGAATATGTTGGCAATATTGAATGTGTGGTTGGCTTACATGTCTCAGTCATTTTTTTCATAAATTTAATGGTATGATATCAATTGAAGAACAGAGGGAATAATTGCCCAAGTTAATTGAACAACTGAGGGAATACTCCTCATCTAAATCTGGAAATATATACTTCGGAGGGCTTAACTAAAACTTACCAAGTCACGAGTTTCTAAATTAAAGGAGTTTTTTTTTTTTAAACAGTAATCTCAATAAATAAATAAATAATCGAATTCATTAATTCTCACCCCAAATAATTTCAATTTAGGCCATAACACATTTTAATTCTCAACCCAACAAATTTCAAGTGAGTTTATGGAATAAAGATTACTAGATTTTTATTGAGGTCACTATAAAATAAAATAATGTCGCATATATATAGATTTATTTTTGTAAGTATATGATATATATCAACAGAATAATAAAATTCCTCTCCCCCAGGTACGATGTAATTGGCTCAATGGAGTTTATATATTATAATTTTTAAAGTCTTATTACTAGATTTTTAAAGTCTTATTATTCAATGGAGTTTATATATAATATTATAATTTTCTTCAAATTTTTTTTTCTAATTTTTAGCCAAAATTCTATGAAAACCCAATAAATGTAAGTATGTAACCGAATTATAAAAAAAAAAAAATTGGCCAATTACAAAATGGTGATATGAACAATATATTGAGGTACTAAACATAGACATATTTAACATAAAATATTAAAATGTGACCCACTAGCTATATGTATGTTCCCCATGTTTATCTTATGATATCTAGATACAATGTTTCTTATTTTTTCTGAACTAAATTTAGAAAACCCAATTTGTTTTGCAATCGACAAACTTTTTTTGAATATGTTATTTTCACATATAGAGTACAGTACATACGAGTAGGTAGAGGAATACATGATGATACTGAAAGAACCCAATCCGACATTGATACAAAACCCAAAAGATGAAAAGAGTGATGGGGAAGGGAACCCTCCGGAATCCCAAAATTGACAGCAAAAAGAGAGGCCATAGATGCTGAGGTTACAAGACAAGAGCAAGAGACGAAAAGATTCCCCTGTGACATTAATTTACAAAAAGAGAGAACAGAAAGAAAGAAAAAAAGAGGAGAGAATTCAGGATGAATCTGTTTAATTTCTGACGGAGGTTGGTGATAAACATAGAAACAAACATGTAACTGAAAGCCTCAAAGGTGAAAGCACAATCATCTTCATCCGCCTGGCTCTCTTCTATTGTTTTGCTCTTCACTCGCCAACCTTCATATATGATATATGTACCTCATCCTCTTTTTTTTTTTTCTTAGTCTAACTGAAAGCTATGGCCGTCTTTTTTCTTTTTTATTATTCTTTCAACCGAGCCCATCATTACAGACAAATTTTCGATCGATAGTATCTTAATTTGTTTTGTCCGGAATTATAATATGTTTTTAACGGCTACCTACAATTTTGATTCAACTTTTGAGACTGTAATGCTTTTACAAGTAATATATATTGAATTCATACTTTTAGTTTGAATTAGAAAAACATAAAAATATAGCCTCACCTTGTATTCCCAAATCTCAATATATGCATGCCTTCTTTACCCAAACAAAAAAAAGATGGAAAAAGAAAAGAAAATTATATGCTATTCTCGGCGTTTTATCAGCTATTTTCTATACATGAACTCTATCAAATCACATGTATTCAGAAAATAAACAGATATTTAAATCATGAATACATTAATTAAAGTAAGAGAAACCAATATTAGGAAATAAGTATATGTTCTAAAAAATAGTAATTTAGTATATATAGTCAATCAATAATATAATATGGGAATTCTAATTGCCGGTAATTAGAGGAACCATTAATTTGGATCCAAATCCCTGGGCCCCGCTTGTCAGTGGGGAGTGAAAGGTACCACACTAGTAATTTACTAGTCATTGTCATAGGACAACAACACGTGCCAAAGAAATTATATTTTTCTATTAGCAAGTCTAATCATCATTTAATTGACAACAGAGCAGTTACTTACTGTGCTGCCTATATATTTATAATCATATATGTGATATGTAGTAATATGTGTGTGCAAGTGCAACTGCAATAGATCAATCAGAGCATGGCGAATCAGAGGCTCTCCTCCTCCTTCCCTTACTCCTCCTCCTCCTTCCGCTGGGACCCTCATCAGGGCTCCGCCACGCCCCCGCCGCAGAGGCCCTGCTCCGTCCCTTTCGTCTGGGAAGAGATACCCGGCAAGCCCAAGGATCACCATGCCAATTCCTATGTCAAGGCCGCCTTCCCCGACATACCGACTTCTGATGGCACGGGCCAACTATCTGGACTCCGAAGGCTAGAGCTGCCGCCTAGACTGGTGGCCAAGATGGAGGCCTTGCAACGAGCCGCCGAGCTGGATCCTTCGACTACCGTGCTGCTTGACGGGCCGGGTCTGGCAAAGTCGGGTCCGTCCCGGGTGCACGTGGAGTGCCACTCATTCTCGTACTACAGGGAGGCGAAGAAGAGGGCAAAGAAGCACAAGGATTCCTGGTTCTGGCCGAAGAGGAACAAGAATGTGCATAGCAAGAAGTTAGGAGACGAACTGAAGATCAGAGTGCCGACATTGCCGAGGAACCGGAGCTTAACCGACGTCTCTGTTCCTCATCATCATCACAGCTCCAATAAGTTTTGGGTATGTAAATTAAATTATGTTTCCAATCATAATCATACTGATTTCTCTCACTTTATTTCTATCGATTGATGGGGTTTAATTAACTGTTTATCCTTCAATTTTACTGCTAAATGTATAATATATATGAACATTAATTTAATTTCAATTATATTATTCTGTTAATTAATAATTAATTAGTAACGCAATGTGAAGTCAAATATAAATAGTAATTTCGAAGTAGTACCGATCGAGTACCAACTAGAGCAACTACCGACTAGGATATGTGAGCCTGTTTCAATAAATCAACCAAATTCTTTTGACAAACAACAAATGTAAAATGTAAACTTATCTAGAAGGGTTTTGAATCTTGACCTCTTACATATTGTGACTGTATAATTAAGTTCAAACGTAAAAAGGATTAAAGGTAAATAAGGAAATTAATGTACACAAAGTTAATAGTTATGTGGAGGTATGTTGAAAAAAGCCAAATGTCAAAATCCAGAGATTTTTGGTAAATCCAAACAATTGAAGAATGGTGGCCTCGTTGACATGTCAGGTCACATATTTGTTTGTTTAGTGAATAGAAAAGTTGATTGCACAATAATTAAGTACGCAGCATGAAACAATTATAGTCTCTACCCGATGATACCATACTTGCCATATCCAAGTATAATATATTGACATGTTTTCCATCATGCCTTTTTCAAATTAATGACTTCAGGTGAAATAACAGAGACTGCGAACCTAACGACTAGCTAGTTATTATGTTACAAGTTACAACTCAACCATAAATGGCTCCTTATGTTTGTCAGCTTATATAATATATTTGAGTAATTATATTTTCAGATTTTGCAAATTGACTGAATTTTGAGGTTCTTTTTATTATTATTATTTTGAAGCTAGTAGTATATATCTACTCATCTATCATGTGTAATTTAGTGGATGTTTTTAATTTTGATGTATATTTCATTTTTTATACATATTTTGTGTAAAAAAAATTATTTAAGAAAGGTATATTTTAACAATAGTATCAACTTATTATAGAACAAAAGTTTGAAACAATTTTTGTCTGCAAACCTTTTCTAAAGTTATTAATACGTAAAGAGATAAAAGTTTATTTTTAAGAAAGCTAAAGTTTATTTTCTAAATTGAGTTTTAGATAAATGTTAGAAAATTCCGTATATATAAATTAAAATTTGGATTAACACTAAAGATATCCTTCTCCTATTAAAGGTTACTGATGTTTACTATAGGTAGAGACATCCTAAAATTAATTATTTGCAGTTTGCACAAATATTATCAGCTTCCTTATGTACTATATAATATATATTATCCATCTCATTTTCATTTACGGTAAAATAAGTTTGTTCTGCCACTGATGAAGGGGCCCATACATCAGTTAAAATGAACTTTGTTTAATAATTATTTCATTTGCAGTACTCAGCCGAAAAACTGGGATTAATTCGTAGAGATAATTAAGCTGATCACTGCAATGAATGAGAAGAAAAAAGAGAGCCATATATATATTAGAGCATCGGTTATATATAATATATCACATTTTATAATTTAGATAATTAATTAATTGCTAATGTCACTTCTGAGGAAATTAAAGTTGGTTGGCATTTAATTTAAATCAATTATGTCGCAGTACTAGTCTATCCTTTTGTTAATTTTATTTTTTCAATCCAATTGGTATTCATGTGTGAATTAGCCATGTGCCCAGAAATGTCCTAATTTATGAAACTATATAAGGTACGCCATTTCTCCATCGCCAAAGTGTGATATTAATTAATTTCTACGAGTTTTTTTATAGTTAATTAGTTGATGAATTTGTTGAACTATTATTGCAGGCTAACATCCGAGAGAACTTGAAACAAGTCGTTCATTGGAGGAAACAAGCCAAGAATCATCACTAGCCTTTTTCCAATATCAGATCAGATCAGTTTTATTTATTTAAACACAAACAAACTCAAACACAACTACTGGATCGATATCATTAGCTTGTATTATAAGAATCAACCTACTATGTATTTATATATCAAAGGTTCATGTGTTTTCCTTTCAGAACTGCTTATTGATTACACTGCAAGAAGTTCTTTCATTTTGGGGTCACTCCTATGTAGAAAATTACTCTTATATACATTCTGATAACTTGGACAATAGAGACAAATAAATATCAGTTCAGACTTCAGGCTTCAATTAAGCATGGTACATATACTTCATGCTTACTCTAACACTTAACATTCCCACAATTAATGGCAAAGCAAGCCTCCTAACTTACATATATATAATTTACTACAAGTTCTTTGTTTTTGCCATAACGATTGCTAATCAGAATCTTGGTTGATAATATGTTGTCGGCTGGCCCCTTCTTTTCTTGTAACTTGCCTTGAAGCAAGCTTGTCTCAATTTCTTTGTTTTCTCAGTCAATTGCATCTCTGGATTCTCTTCCATTAGTCTTCCAAGCTCCTCTAGTTCGTTCGTCATGCTTCGAACAGTCGGGCTCTTTCTTAATTCCTAAGAATGAATGATGAATATCAATTTTAAGTTATGAAGTCATAAATAAATGTGTATGATATTCTACTTTCAACATGAATTTTTATGAATATAAAACACTGAGTGACCTGAAGATTGTGAATGAGTGACTTCAAGCTTTTCATCTTCCGGTGAGGCCACCTCAGTATCCCAAGTTCGCGGCATCTTTTCTTAAGAATTGTTAGTCCGACCTTCATCTCCTTTGCTGCTTGAGTAATCGGCATATAGAAATATCGTTTTATTTCATTATGCCCTAGATGCGCTAGCCTAGATCGTTCTCTCCTCTCCATTGTCGACGTCACCTTCTCTTCAACCAGATCAACTACCGTCTCATCAACACATACATCCTGAGTGAAAGCTGCTTCATTCTCAGTAGATTTACCGGTATCCACGGCTTCAGGTGTGATCAGTGCAGTGTCGAATGGTGAAACCTCAAGAACTTGGATGCTTTGATCATGTACTATGCTACTATTATTGGTATCAACATATAAACCCTGAGTGAAAACTTCTTCCTTGTTAGCAGCTTTACCCGTATCCATGGATTCAGGCACAAACGGTACAGCATTGAGTGGAAAAGTCTCAGATGTTAAGGTGTTAGGATCAGCTACTGGTAAGATGTTTAAAGGCGCTAGTATGCTGGTACCATTGGTATTAAAATATGTTCCCTGAGTGAAAACTTCTTCATTATTACAATATTTACCAGTATCTATGACTTCAGAAGTGATTGGTACAGGGTTGATCAGTGGCAAAGCCTCAAGAATTTGGATGTAAGGATCAAGTGAGTAGACATCTGAAGGCAAAGGGACATAACTCTGGTTGATTTCTTCTTTCAAATGGTACCATGGTACCTGGTAATTTGGTACAGAGAAATTATCAACAGGAAGTGTTGCAAAGGGACGTAAATCTGGGACTTCAAAATCCACTTGTCCCATGCTGTCTGGAAATGGTGCCAGCACGCCTTCGGCACTGCATACAAGTTGTTATTTATATTAGAAGATAAATCAGGCATGCACATTTGCAAAAAACAAACAAAAGTTTACAGCTATATCAGAAAATAGCAACTGTGAAAACAAAAAGAAGAAAGATATGTCGCATATGTACCTCACTATTTCAGCTATATCAGACAGTGAATCAGTCGCAAACGACAAATCAATAAACGCATTCTCATTTTCTAGCATGAACTGGTTGGTTTGAAGGTCAAATTCCATATCTGTAATATTTGTAATACTTAATTAGAACACAAAGAAAGAAGAAAGAGAAGTAATTAACAACAACAAAAGAAAACTAATTCACACACACAGACCAGAAAGGGTAATAATCAACAATTCAAACCATGTCTAATTTATAGCAAAGAAAGAACACTGAGGATATCACAGTTGCACCTTCTCATAGAAAATTGTGGGGGGATGCCACGATTATCCATGCAGCCAAAGAATAATCATAATCATTCATTAATTATGGAATTAATTGACAAAAAGAGAGAGGAGATAGTGGCTAGTTAAGAGAAAGCATGGTTGTGCTGCTGCTTAATTATTCATTTACTATCATGTTCTTCTTCAAATGTAAACGGTTGTTAGTAATTGCATATCATTTGTACTTCAAATTAATGTAAACGCATCCTACACAATGTGGTTTCAAATTAAATTCTTAATGATGCTCTTAATTATCCACTCTGCATGCCACCCTTTAAAATTAAATCTCTGTCTAGGAAAAGGTGCTTATGGTAAACAGAAACGCTGTTTTCGAAAGAACAATCAAATCATACAGAGATTTTTTTTCTGATTTGTGTTGGGCTGGTGAATTGTGATGATATATGGTGGGAAATGTTCTTGCATCGAAAAGTAGCAACAATTTAATTTTTGGCAATTAGATTCGGATCTGGATGAGAGAGCTCGAGAGATTCTTTGCATCTAATTACAAAAAAAACTGTGTAAATGCTAATTCAAAATAAAATATAGTTTAACAAAATTTAGGTTATTCCGTTATCTGATCTTTGAATTTCAAGCACAGATTCTTGACAAATGAGAATATGAGACAGCATGGAAAAGAGGATATTCTGATAACACTCATGACTCATGTAATTTAGTTATTAACTTATTATCATACTAAAAGGGAAAAATTATTGGTTCAAAATGTAATTTAGTATGTCGTTATATTATAAATGTTATTATGTCAAGAAACCAGTTATTAATTCCAAATTACCTGTAGTTTTTCTGACATACCCGCTGGAAATGGATCAATTCAATAAAAAAAACTACAATCCTATTAATTTGATACTGGCTTAGGATAAAGAAAATTCCTGAAAGTTGAATGGGGCTTATCAATTCAGTTCCATGAGTTTTGATCCAATGGTCTGAATTGAAAAATAGAACTAATATATGTTACTGAGAATATAATAGGAGATCAGATACTGATCATTCCAGCTGCCAGTCTGCCATCTGAATCAGAAATTCAAAATTAAATTAAAATGTTCTTGTTAAATAATCTCCCTTTGTTCTCAATAATGTCGTAATGCAACATGATTGAGTTCTACTAATCAATCCTATATCTAAATAAACTAAGGGTGCAAAATTAACAAATTGTAACATGTGAGGTATGGAGATTTTATCAGGCTGCATGGAGGGACCTGAGACTGAGAACCAACTCAACAAACGAATCCAAATCCAATTTATGAATTTATACTCCAAGAAAAGTGTAACAGGCCTTTTACATAGAAGCGGCCCATAGAAAATGTACCATATTGGGCCTACTAACGGGCCAAATCTCTCTGCTCATTATATTTTCGCATGATGCTGCCAAAGTCCAAACCCAACCATACCACAAACAATGCAGAAGATTAGTTGAAGAAGATTAGCGGATGGTAATGAAACAATAATAGAGGATGCGCCAGCTAATCGAGACAATTCACAATTCGACACTGTACTGTACATGGAATCCCATATCTTTTTGTGAATTTGTGGTATTCTTCAATCAGATTCAAACCCCAGGACGAAACTGAATCTGCATTATCATCTATCTCCATATTATCGATCGTATGGGTTCCGATCATTCTATTTGTTCCAACTTTTTCTTTATGTTTCTGTCACTCGTCGTCATATTGCTTTTGGTTTTGGTGCCATTCATCAACCACCCCTCTTATAATCTTACTATTCCATTGTCGTGGTTTCGATTCAGAGTCTTTGGATAGATAAAAAATCCTATCAGTTGGGTTTTATTTTTTGCAACTTGCATGCGTACCGGTACCGGGTTTGTTCATGTTGAAATAATTATGATTTGATGGAATCATGAAGGCATGCGTGAAGAGAGTAGCATCTGGACCGTGATGCATTTATCTCCTACAGTAGTGTAATTTGAGGTGGACCCTGAACTTTTCGAAATTGGGCATTTCATTCAATTCCCAGACGTCATCTCATCTCTCTATTTAATTTTGGCAACCAAAAGTTAGATTCCAACCCGATCCATCGATGCACTTTTATAAACGAATATTCTGTTCTTGATATCGAGCTTATAATACAATGCTTCATAACATTTCTTTGTCTCCAAAATTAATGTCTAATGATGATGAGATAAGATAATCACAAATGTTTCGCGTAAAAACTGACCTTTATGATTGTTTTGAACTTAATTTTAGTGCAAGCATTATGATTTAGGAAGATATAAGTATTAATTATATTGGGTTCCACTGGGTTCTCTTCTGCATCATATTCTAAAATTAAAAGTAGCAATAACATAGATTAGTAGGTGGCATATATGATATACTGTAGCAGGTACAGTGGTCTGGCTCGTAACAGTATTGCAACTTGTGACGTGATGCGAGCATAGGTCGACAAGTCTATATCATTAATGTAATAACTAATAAGGTCTAAGGCAAATTAGTTAAACAAATCATGTATCTTATTGTATTGTATAGTGTAGGGCTGGCAAAAAATAATCGCCGTGGATCGCTCGTGACTCACTCGGATCGGATCGAATTAGGCTCTTTGTTAAGCTCGTTAAGTTAATGAGCTGAGCTTGAGCTTAGTATGGCTCGGCTCGTTAAACTCGTTTGGCGCGATAAATTATTATTAATTGCAATTCGTACTGCTCTTATCGTAGATTATTAATATTTTATACAACATATATATGGTCTAATATACATAAAATTGTTATGTAAAATGTGTACGAACATATTTTTTGTTAATCATTTTGTTGATTTTTATACAAAATTTTGATATAACATACTTAAAATTTTATTATTAAAAAATAAACGAGATTAACGAGCCAGCTCGGTCAGCTCGTTAATTAAACGAACCGATCTTGAGCTTGTATTTTTGGCTCGTTAACTTAATGAGCCGAGTTTGAGCTTAGTCGCTGAGTTACACCCCTAGTTACTAGTTACTACAGTGTGATTGTGTGAATCTGTGATGAAGCGGTGAAATGATAAATGATTCCAGACGCCAGTATCAATGAATTCAATAATTAATTCACGTTCCCTCAAATCACGGAGAAAAACCCCGTTTAATTTGCAGCACCTAATCAAGTCCATTATAATCAATCCTTCTTCATGCTCGATCTCCCCCATGGCCATGGCCTCATCATTAGCCATCCAATTTGTTCCCCAATTTATTATTTACAACACCATTTCTTCTGTACAATTGTACAACACATACAGCACCAGATTCAGCCCCACGCCCTATCTTATTAATTTTTGTTGTTTTATAGATGTCCATCCCAACCATCGTGAATGTCGTGAATATATTATATTACAAACTTATTATGGTACTAATTAAGCAGATATACATTATATTCAATCAGAACGATTGCAATTGGGATTTAATTTCCCGTAATCTATCCAAGAACTATTTAATATTTTCTTTTCTAGTCTAGTAATGAATTAATATTATATTTCTTAGAATTATATTGTATTGTAGTTGTTAGTCGTGATAGCCACTACATACATAGCCACATGGTCGTTGAAAGTTGATTAATGACATTCCTTAAAGTAATTCTTGTTTAATTCTATTTTCTTAATTACAATTTTATTTTTCTGTTCCAAATAAGCTGAGATGGAATGGACCCAATATGCTCAATTACCTTTACATAATTTTGTTGGTGCCAAGTGCCAAGTACCATTCTGCCATTGAGGCTGTCTAATTTTGTTTTGTATTGTACGGGTTAATTTCATCTAATCTAATCTGAATTTCTAATGTTTGGCTTTTTGCTTTTGACAACCAAAGTGATGAGATGAGATGAGATTAATCAAAATTTTAGTGGATAAAAGATGATCTAATGATGCCATGTTTTCTCTTTTGTGGGTTAAAGATTAAAGCGATGCTTCCATGTCTATCCTTTTACCTGTTTACAAATGACCTCAGCCGTCAGATTCTGATCGGAGGGTGCAGATGAGACTGACGTGTTGCCAAGGAGTTAAAAGCACAAAAGCGGTGATGATTTGGAGGCACTTGCTGGACCCACGTGGCAGGACTGTGCTAAGGTTTCTCATCAGCTATATAGACCGGGCTCAAATGTATTACATAGACCGAAGGAGGTTTTTTAATCCCTATTAAAGACATGTTAATTACTTAGGTTTGCATTAACTTTTGTACGTAGACCAGGATGAGAAAAGATTGATGGGGTGTAATAAAGCCAAATAGCCAAAGGGCAACGACAAGGATGTGCCTCAATTGATGTTGTCTTGTACAATTTCTGTTTCACTTCATTTTCCTTTTTTTAATGATTTATGAATTTTATAATTAAGTATTGCTGTTATCATTACCTGCCGTAACCTTAAGCTGTTAAGCATAATTTCTTCTTTGGAGAAGTGCAATTCTTTATGTGCCTGTTCTACGGAGGGTACTCCATGCAATAGAATGTATACCTCCGTTTTTTTTTTTTTTTTTTTAACTCGTTCATTAGTTTCATATTATATATATTTTTTTTGTTAGATCATATGATTTATTACAAATTTGAATGTCTTTAATATTCATATTCACGAATGATTGATACATCAAAACCTCCTGTGGCGCATTGAATCATATAGGCGAGCTTTTAGAATTCACACTAACAGAATTGATGGGAAAAATTAACTTCTAACCAAATCATAATAATGACCCCTACAATTAATATATATTTCCTTTCCTATAATTTCTTTTTACCCTAGTTTTTGTCATCTTCTATGAAGTTTTAACTTCTAACCAAATCAACATAAAATGTAAGATTCTTACACTATATCAAAATAGTGTTGAATAGTTAAATTAATGGAGGTGATCCCACAATATTTTACTAGTAGCAGCATTTAACACCTGGACATGAACAGATGAGAAAAGAGAAAAAAAACTCAGAAATACATACTTCTTTGTCCCTAAATTAATGCCCCATCAATGGAAGGACAATTACCAGAATAAAACTTGTTGACTCTGTTTCTCGGTTTCGTTTCGAAAAATAGTATCAAATTAATAATAAATATTTTTACTAAATTTAAACATTTATGTTAAATGAAATTTGAATATAATTTTTAAGCCTTTCGATGTTAATAATAATATAATAATATAATAATAATAATATATATAATAACCACAAATGTTGTTAGACTATTTTAAGTGTTAAATTTTATCAGTATATAAGTATATCGCTCGTTATGGAGTATAGAAGTATAGATTACATGTAAATTAAATTCCACAATACTGCGATTTGACCAGATAGCAGAGGAGATGATTGAGTACATGAAAATTGGTCAATCTCTATAGTTCAAAAGGCAGGCGTTACAGAAGAAAGAAAGAGCATCATTATCACCTCTTTTTCTTCCTCTTCTTCTCCCCCTCTCACTCTTTCTCACGCGCACACAACACAACACAACACAACACATAGTTGAATTGCAATTTGAGGGTTGTTGTTGGGTTGGCTCTGTTAGTTAACGTGGCTTCAATATACCAATTTAAAAAACTCATTCAATCAGTGGCAAAGTTAAACAAGAGTAAGGTATGATCGTGCTTTTTATTTGACAACTCATTAGTTATCATTAATCATCTTAATTTAAGAAGACTTGTTATACTTCTTCATTTGGTCTATAACCTCTTCTCTTCTTCTTCTTCTTCTTCTTCTTCTTCTTCTTCTTCTTCTTCGCTGCTTTACAGAAGAAAATAAGGATAATTTATATAATCAATGGAAACAGCATCTCCTTCAGTCCCTGATCGGTATGAAGGATCGACCTATGACGAAATTTCAATGCAACAAAGCATCATGTTCTCTGATTGCCTCAAGGTATTTCTCTCTTTTTTGTTCTTCTAATTTCTATATCAAAGTTTCATACTTTCATTACACATTAGCTAGGAAGTAGGTGAACTTAGCTCAATTCTGCAGCTTCCTCTCATTTGCTTGTTTTTTAGTTGTTTAACTTGTTATTAATTTTGTTTCGTCCCCCCAAAATCTCATTTTTGCATTTTTGTTTTCCGGTTATCTTACTTTTTTCTTTCTCTTCTTTCTCAATTTTAGAATGGTGTTAATTAAGCAATATAATTTACAAAGAATGTGGAATTCACTAAACCTGTTTTTAATTTTGTTTCTTGAATTATAAATTTCGCTTCCCAATTTTGAAACTTAGTAAGGAAAGAATGTCATTAATACAGAGCATATTTGCTGGATACAAGAGTAAACTTATTTATTTATGAGCGCAGTCAACTTGATAACTTTTGCTTAATGAATGATCAACTTTGGCAGCACGTTATAGTTCTTCCAACCCTACCCAAGTCATAGTACCTCCTACTTGTCGTTTTGTCATTATTGGTTGTACCAATTTGTTGATGTAATTTTGGCCAACTCTTCCAGGACTTGAAGACTCTGAGATTGCAACTGTACTCAGCAGCAGAATACTTTGAGCAAGCCTACACTAAAGATAACCAGAAGGAACTGTATGGATTTTAATTTGAAATGAGAAGAAAAATATATCAATCTACTAGTTGAGAGATGAATCAAAGTAATCAACTTTGACGCTATTCTTTTATTTATTTATTTATTTATTTTGAATTAATACAGAGTAGTGGATACTTTGAAGGATTATGCAATAAAGGCACTGGTAAACACTGTCGATCATTTGGGGTCGGTTTCTTTTAAGGTCACTAACCTCCTAGAAGAGAAGATTTGTGAAGTTACTGATACAGAGCTTCAGATTTCTTGCATTGAGCAGGTACCATGATAAATCATAGCTTTCTGTACTTTATCTACATGGTTAGGTCTAACATACTAAAGAGCTTTTCTGATTGCCTATTTGCTGGTAATGTAGAGGATTCGTAGTTGTCAAGATTGCATGGACCAAGAAGGCCTGGCTCAGCAGTCGTCGATCATCACCGGGCCGAGATATTACAAAAGATACATCTTGCCAGGTCTGTTTTTAGCATTTTCATCACCAGATACTTTCTCTTTTGATTTCTACAAGTCGGTTTGTTAATATTAACCACATGATTCAAATAGGGATCATCCTTACTCAATTGTGAAGTAATTACTGACAATCTAAATTTCGTAATGCTGCATTTTTCTTGAATATATTTTTCTAATTGTTTAGGTGGTTCCATGCCCGATGCTGGCAGAAATGCAATTCCGAATTACCGGGAGTTACAGAAAACAAGGAGCAATAGTGCACCACATCAAAATCCAATTCAGCTTCAGGAAGGTTAGATGCTTTTATTTCTTAACTTGAATCTTTAATTGAAATTTTATTTTGTAATTACTTAAATGAAGAGTATTTTTTCATTTAATTTATCTGTCTATTTCTTGCAGTCGTACCACCGAAGACAAAGGAGAGACTAACTTCATTCAGGTCTGTGATTTTGGCACTTAATTCATGTTTTGTTTGTTTTTCTACCTCATGTTTGCTTGCAGTTTGGGCACTAACTTAATTTCAGTTCTGAAAGGCATAATATAGAATTTAGTTCCAGAAAATTATCAACCCATAATTTTCAAGATTGATTTTAACGCATAACCAAAGATGAAGTCGCATTGGCTCCAAACTAGCATGGATTGGCGTTCAGCCTAATTAGCTCAGATCTATATCTAGACAGTATCCCTTGATTTTATACCTCAAAGCAGTTTCAAAGTCTAATTGCATATTTACTGCTTTATTCAGTAAATTGCGGTCGATCCGGCGGATGCACTCAGAACGAGCACGGTCTTCTTCACCACACTCGAAAGGCTCCTTCAGTAAGCCATCTTCTCCAAAGAAGGCAAAGCCTCCTTCAATTGCAGGTATATGTAAAGCTTGTAACTTTCCGTTTTGATTTTTCGAAATCAACAGAGATTGACATAATATGTCTAGAAGTAGAATGCATATTTAAATGAACAATCACTTGCTCTTTTGAAACAGACGGGAGATCGGTATCACCCCTTCCAACCAGGGAAACATTCAACCGGACAATGTCAGTTGCCAGAAAGCCGTCATTACTGAAATCATCAAGTGTTAGGTCACAGGTAACTATGCCTTACATCAATATGTTGACAAAAGAGCAATTTCTTAGCCCTGAGTGTAACCATGACTGGTGTTCCTTATTTTTGGCACTTGTTCATGATTTGTTCACCTCTATCCTCATATTTGCTCTTCATATCATGGAGTAATTGATGTTGTTATTATTATGTTATCAGCAATATCCTTCGGATCCCCAAAAATTGGCATCGTTGCTGTTACATTCTGAGAGAGATGAAAAAGAGACCGAGCATACGCCGAAGAAAAACAAGAATGTTCTCAAAGCATTGCTCAGTAGACGCAAGTCGAGAAAAGATGAGAAGCTGAACAGCTATCTAGATGAGTATTGAGATTCATACAGCTCATCAACAAAAAAAAAAAAAAGAAAAAAGAAAAAAAAGAAAAAAAAGAAGAAGAAGAAGAAGAAGAAGAAGAAGAAGGATGCATTTCTTATAGGAAAGCAATTAATGGAAGTTTTTGTCTCAATTTATGGGGTTTTTTGAACATCCCAAGTGCAGAGGAGGTTAATTAATTAACTTCCCTCTATGTATAAATAGATTGCATTGGCTGTATAATATAAAACTCTTTAACTTGGTTTATGCTTTATATATGTAATATATCAGAATATAAGGCCATGTATCATGGATTTATACTTTTTGATAGAAAATGTTGTTGCATATACACTTATTTGCTTCTTATTGAGCTATTGAAAACACCAACTTGAACTTTTTTTAATTTTCATTTTGGATATTTGATTTTCCTAACAAAGAGGCAAAGAGCTGTTGAACTTCCCTTGTTGGATTATATAAATTCATATCATAGTAGAACTATTGAGCTATGTAAATGGTGATACGGTATACTTTCATAATTGTTCTCTGTATTCTGTAACAAAACATAAGTTTAGCTCCAACAATAAAGAAGATATGCTTAATGAAGCTAAATAATTTTGAAGCAGAATTTGTATTATAGAAAGGTTGAGATTAATTACCAGCTGAGAAGAAGAACCTACTCTTCTCATGCCAGTACCTCTTTTCACAGTGAAAATAAGAAGAAAGAGCCGACTTAATTTGGATATGTGGGCCGAGACTAGTAACAAGCTGTGATAACAAAAAACCAAAGGCCGATTACAGCAAGAGCACAGACAAGCCCAGAAACAATGAACATCGCAAAGGATACATTTGAAATTTTCTGGTGGGTACCAAAAATTTATATGCTACGAATATTCCAGGGACCAAGAATATTACACTCAGCATAAGGAATAATCAATCATCCAAATGCTTTTTGAGTGCCAATATTGTCAAACCAAGAATAGCACAAACATCAATTCAAAAGCTTCCTGCCATACATTTCAAAAAAAAAAAAAAAGCTTCCTGCCATGCTCTCATGCTTCTGCTCTCTTTTCTCTAGTAAGTTTTCGGTTTTCAAGTTTGGTCTCTTTATTATTACATTTCTTACTTCACAATTGACATGCTGCTAGACGAATTCAATCGGGCATTTCTTTCTCTCTGTGTATGTATGTTGGTTAAACGATGGCACTAAGATGGTTTTAGTTTGTTTGTCTAATCATATATCTTCATTAGTCTAATCTGTCAAACCATCAATGCTTTTCTTTTTCTGTGGTTGCAATTACTATTACCTCTTTAGTAGTTGAACAAAATTTGATGTAACCATCGTAACTTGCAGCTTATGTGTTTTCTTTTGTGGGTAATTCAAGATTGATAATTTGATAGATTATTGATGTTAGAAAACTAAAGAGTATATGTAGAGAATTAAATATCAATGAATCATTTTATTAGGAAAAAAAAAGGTTAAATTTGGTTATTTAAGGTTGAACGATACTTCAAATTACGGTTGGACAAAATTTAAAAATTCAATCGCATATAATTAGAGAGTTTGGATCCATATAAACAGGTCGAGATGAGAGCATGTGAAAACAGGGCATTGACCGCATATGATATCCCCTTTCAATCCCTCTTGTCTTTGTCCAATCTTCTCAGAGCAATATACCTCAAAGTATGAAAAATATAAATATCTCCACTCTTACAATTCCAAAAGAAATCCAATCAACTTCATATAAAAATGACTAATAAATAAAAGTAGACCAATCCTGCTTCATCAACAAATAAAAAAAAAAAGAGAGAGAGAGTAATAATAAAGGGTTGAAGCAAGAAAAAACATAGTAATACAGATTATTAGCCCCGGAAGAGAGAAAATAACTAGAGTATTTCCTTTCGAAATAAGTATTTGCTCTTTTTATTTATTTATTTATTTATTTTCAGTGTAGGATTTGTTAAAGAAACAATCCATTTGAGGAAACATCAAACATGTTGAGGAATGAAGAGGACCTTATCCATTTACACGCCACAATCCCATTTCAAATGATCAGCCCATGATTTATTGCAATTCAACTATGAGGTTTGCTTTCGGTCCTTTGCTTCTGAAGTTGCAACCCAAAATACAAACAAACAAGTGAAAGTTGGTAGACCTTCACTTAATATTGGGTACCCATTTAATCTTGGGGGTTTTCGGGCTCACTGGGCCTAATACATGAGACGATATGTATGAGCTGAGATGAGATGTAGAGGTTATACCAGTGACACAAAGTAAAGCACAAAGTAAAGGTAACTCTTTTAATGAGGTTTGACACAATCATAATCAACATCTGACCCTTTTGGTCTCAATGTTTTTTTATTTTATAATAAACAAGATGATATCCTCATTCTACATGAGGATTATACATTAGGAATTATTGTATTATCAGCAAACTGCCAATCAAAAAGGGCAGAGGGAATTTTGTCCCATCAGACATACAATGTTTATATATAGGTGAAAACCAATTTTCATTTATCTTTCAGAATTCTATTTCATCCGAATACAACTAGGCCTTTTCTTCTCTATGTTGTATATACACATGTACTCCGTTCTGCATATTGTTTTCCTGCAAGTACAAGACAGAACTTTAGTTAGTCTTAATTCCAATTCATTTTATCATCCATATTTTGACAATAGTCCATCACCAGATTGATTAACCTTATGATTCAACAGCTAGAACTCTCACAGGCTTCACGATTTTAACGACGTCTAACATATGGCCGCAAAACATGAAGAAAGATCCCACGAAGAAGAAAATGCTGAGCTGCATCTTTGCCATTAAACTATCAACTAGCACCACTGCTCTGTTGTTATTTCTATTGCTAAGGGCAAGTGATCTATCTGCAAACCAAAAAAACAAAAGAAGTTAGACGATTACCGATTTGTTTAGAAACTAAAAAGAGATTAAGCTGAACTTAGTTGTATTATTTATCTTACCAGATTCTATCTTGATGAGGTCAGACCACTGTTGCAATGTGAACTTTGACTCCGAAGCCTTTATTAAATCACGAAGCAGCATGTTCACCTAATAGTTTTATTTCCAGATTTTTCCAGGTTAGTTATTATGTTGATTTCCATATTTTGAAACTGTCTCAAGGATAATTGCGAATTTTCTGTATTTTCTATCTGGTAAACTGTTTAAACCTACGTATATTGCTGCTGTTAATTTACTTAAGGAGAATACAACTGTTGAGGTGAAAAATTATAATCAAGGTAATTACTTGTATAATTAAGCCATATGCTGAAGTACTTGCGTTTGGAATTGCTGCATTATAGCATGAAACTATGATATAAAATGTGCTTTTTTTTTTCTTCAAGTAGTTGAGACTTAATAAAAACTTGATACATCAAACCATTAATGTTAATGGATGCACTTGTCAAACATTTATTTTCAATGGCAACTACCTCATGATGACCCCACATTATCCAATTATTAGTGGCCCTTTCAATAAACATAATTTAGATACATATCACAAGAATTGCATGGAGTAAGTAATATTTCTTTGCTGTTTCCCTTTCAAATGTTGTAGGAATCATTTTATTCATTTAGCATTGCTTAGCAAATTTGGAAGAAGACCTGCCCTGTGTGTTTCACTGAAAAATCTGCCGATCCTATCTTACCTCATAAGATCAGGAACAGTGGTACAATTTTTTTTTTTTTGTTAATTTCAATGAAATTGGCCTAGCAGCACAAATTTTTGCTTATATATACAATTTTTTCATATATTTTATTGACAGTCTAAACGTTTGTGCCCATCTCCGTATTGTTTTTCTCTGGGTCCAGAAAAGATTTAGTGATGACTAACATCTACTATTTGTAAGAAGAGAAAAAAAAAACCCATTCTTCCTTAACTAACATTGATATGAAATTATTTTCTTAAGTTTGTATCCAATAGATAGACTTGCATTGTTCTTAACTAAAATAAATGTGAGGTATCAATGTACCTCATCAGGTCTCTCATGGCTGACTAAATGAGCACCATGAAGTTCCACCATTCTTGCTGCAGGATGCAGCCTCTCTGCAAGATTCCTTCCATGGCATATTTGAGCTAGCAAATCTTCCCTATCATAAATAATAAAAATAAAATTAGGGGAAATTAGAATCAACTGCATGTCAGAAACTGCACACACATACACAGAGATACATAGTGGTACAAATTGAGATAGAGAACAACCTCCCGTGGATGATTGCAATTGGAAATCCTGATAACCGAATGGTGTCAATTTCCTTCTGAGTCAAATTGTGGTTCCAGCATGCATGTACTTGGCCTTCATGGCCATGCTTCGGCTGCATTCCTCCTGAGGCCATGCCTTTCACATACTCCTAATTAAAGCAATCATTATTCCACTTAGCATTTTTCATAGTACAGGGTCCACAAAAAAAAAAATAAAAAAAAAAATAAAAGAAAAGAAAGAAAGAAAAAAAGGAGCTCAAGAAAGGATATGTTGTACCATTAGAGGTAAAATTGGGATCATCAATTTTTTTTTCTCAATGAAATAAAGATTAAGTGCAGACTGGGGAATGACTTACTTGAAAGAGGATCTTTCTTCTTGTAGTTGAGCCAATGGTTTCATCAAGGTATTCCTGCATGGCATAAATGGGGTTATAGCCTTTTTCTCCCCTTATAATTTGAGCTATAGAAGCACAAAGGCAAGTAAAATTTCAACCTTTGTATAGTGGACTTCTAAATCAACAGTAGCCCTTTCTTCAGGAGTATCAGCTTTTATGAAACGAAATGCTAGCGACATTAATTGGAGATCAATCTACACAAAATGAATTTGAGGACAATTGTAAAATAATTAAAAGATCATAGTTATATGTTTTTTTTTATTTCAATAAAACTCAATTTCTTCACCATTAGGTCAATTGAAAAACATAAAAATTTGTTGCAACTGCAATGTCTACTTTTCCGAGGGTGTTAAGGTAACAGTACCTACCATGCTTCATTATCAGCAAGCGTCTTATTTTTTTCTCTCTTTTAAAGCTGTACCTTACTAAATAAATGGCATTCAAGAATGGTTGCCACTTTTTCTCTTAAAAAAATATTGTAGTTGATTATTTGTCACTAAGAACATGCCACATGCCATCAATGTGTCATAATCATGTTGGTTTAAACTTTGAATTTATTAGTGTCAGCATCTTCTAGTAGACGGCTTCCAACTTTCCAATTCAGATTTTACTTCTTAAAATACTTGTAAGCAAAATCAACAGCTGCATTCACAAGTGCCACATAGTACTTCAAATGATTCTTGTAATTTATACAATTATATATAGGTAGAACAAGATCTGATTACCAACCCTAGGAAAACACTGGTATCCACCTCCAGTAACATTGAGCAGTGCCAAGGAACAGAGTCTCTCTGGCGCAATTGATGCCAGTTTACAAGCTATCATCCCTCCTATTGTTAGTTAGTTTGAAAACAGGATACAATAGAAAGTCAGGTAAAAATTCAAAAGAAGAAATTAAAAGGTCAAATTCTTCCTAATGAGTTGTGCCTAAAAGTATTCATAGAAAATATCCACACTTGGATGGGCTGGTTCAGAAATAAATAAAAAATCAGTATGGGTGGCACCTTTCAATATATTGGTAATTTAATTGTATGCCACAAAAGCTTCATTAGGTTTATAATTTAGTAAGGCATCACTTTCACACGGTTTGAAAAGGAGAAATTGAAAGTGTGATCAAGAGAAGAAATGGTACACGTACCCATGGAATGGCCGAAAACATGGGCCTTCTTCCAACCTAAATTATCCATTAAACTCAAAGCATCTCTTGCCATTATGGTTGTTCTGCATTGTATCATAAGATTTATAGAAAGTCAATAAGCAAAGCAATTTTTTTTTTTTTTGAGGTGGAATGGAATGGCCTACCAAAATTTTTATTAAACAATAAAAGATATTACAGGAATACAGGATGTATTTACATGATGAGATAAATAAACCCAAGAAAAAAGGACACAAGGTAAAAACAATGTAACTAAAACTAATAAAATCTCAGCTAGTGACAAATGGGGTGGCATACTAACAGTCAAAAGAAGAATAAAATTAAGCGAACTAAATATTTATAAATAAGAGGACATAAATCCTTACTAATAATAAAAGCATATTGGAAAAAATGACATGAAAGAGCTATCCTCACATCTGAGCCGTTGATCATTTTTTTCGATAGATCAGAACCGTTGACGTACTTTAATGCCCGTTGACGTTCTCAGCCCATATAAATTATCTCAAATTAAGATCCATTACATATTATCTTAAAACTTTATTTTAAGAAATAATAATTTCAGCCCAAAGTAAGGAGTGGGGTTTTTACTAGCAGTAAAGAAATGTAATAGTTATTAGTCATTAATCAATATCCGATTTATTAGAAAGAAAAGCACACGTGTATAACTATAAAGAGATGGAAGATGGAACATTTTGGTCGTGTCTTGTCTCTACCTACTTCCCTCAACCCTTCCTTTTAATTTTATTACCCTTTTGAATTAGTTGGTGTTCATACTTTCATGTACCTTTTATATGATTTTATATTTTTTCTCACTGACGAAGACCCAATGGGAAAGTTAACCAAAATCTGGTTGTAGTATCATTATCATGAAGCATAAGAAAGATATAGCATTTAATTTTCAAATTGATAAATTAAGAGCATGCTGAATATAAAAGAAAAAACTTTTATAACATAATAAAATTAATAATTGTGTAGTTTGAAGCACTCCAACATTGAATTATTTAGCCTTGTGGAAAGCGTCCCTGACTCACATGTTTTTTTTTTTTTTTTCTTAAAAAAGAATAGCATTGAGTGAGATGTTATAATCACAATTCCATTAAAAACCAAATATATTTAGCAATGGGGCGTTGAAAAAGAAACTCTGAAATTCAATAAAAATCAATAAAATAAGATGAATAAAGGAAGAAAAGAAGAAGTAAATTAGTAAAGAAAGGTACTGACGAGTAATGGTGCTTGTTAGTGGGAACAGAGCTCCGACCAATGCCGCGATTATCAAAGCAGCAAACCTCTATTCCTTCCTCCTCTTCGTCTTCGTCTTGACCTGCCCGGCTCGACAATTCGGCCTCATCGTCGTCGTCCCTCGGCTCAATGGTACCGGTCAGTCCCTTTATCTGCGGAGCCCATGACTCCAGCGTTGCCCCAAATCCTGCATATCAAATCCAAGCAATAGATGAATGAATGAACACTCTCTTTTTCCCCTTTCAACCTCAAAAGTAATACAATATTGAATATGAACAGAGGAGGAGGAGAAGTATTAGTAATGAATTACCGATGATGAGAAGGACCTTGGTCTTGCCATGGCCGTATCTCCTGTAAAACAGCCTCACTCCCTTGTTCTCCTCCTCCTCGCACGAGCTCAGTTCGCAGTAGGGCATTGTGTTTGGCAAGCAGAGAGCCACCAAATTTGGTTTTGCTTCTGTTATTAGGATCACAATTGGAGGTGTTGGTATATGGTTTGAAGAGTGGTATTGAATTCAGAGTGATAGATGGATATGTATGTAGATATTCGAAAGTGTGTCGTAGTTGCAAGTAGAAAGAATGAGAATGAGAATCGCGGGAGACGGAGGGAGGGAGGGAGAAATAAATGGGAAGGGAAGGGAAGGAAGAAGAGTAGCAAGGCGTGGTGTAGTGGTGTAGCTGCTGCTTTTCCTTTTTTATATAATATTGGTTTATATTAGAAAGAAAGAAAGAAGAGTAGATGATATATGCACATGTTCCTTGTTCAAGAATTCTGTATTTGTTATGGGTGGGAGTGGGACATATGATAATCCAAAGTAACCCAGAAAAGACGCCATGGAGTGATGGTCCTGATGGAGATCTGATCTGGTGAGTACGGGTAAGAGAAAGGAAAAACCGAGTTTAGAAAGGGAAAAAAAACTGAAAGAAAGAGGGCATCCTGCATCCACACCACATCCACATGCAATTGGAACTGCAACAATTGGGGTGGGTGAAACACGTGGACGGATATGAGCAGACACGAGCCACCTACGTCACTTTTAATACTCAATTTTAATTAATCTCTCTCTCTCTCTCACTCTCTCTCTGACTCTTTTGATAGTATTAGTGGTTCCAATCCGGATGGCGCTAGTGGTGGATCTGCATGCCTCGTCAGTCGTCAGTTCGCTCCATCTTGACCCTTCCTTCCTCATTTCATTACAGAAAGTCTGTATGTTTTTGTTATCGAGCGTCTGTCTGATCGTAATCCATCCATCAGTGCCAGACGTCTCCTGCGCCTCCTCCAGATCATTACAGAAAGTACAACGAGTAGACACATGTTGCTCCCACAATGAAATCCGCAGATCGATGATCACATATTTCAAAGGGCACAATTAATTAATTTAGTTGCAAACTTGTCAAATTGTAATTGTACATCTACTATCTACTAATTTTGTTACAATTAATTTAGACGCCGACCCCCACCGCATTCACTTTTATTTCGGTAAAGAGGTCCCCAACCCCAACCAAGGAGAAGAGGACGGCAGAAGGTTCGCGCTTTTTATAATTTTATTTTTATTTTATATTTTTGAAAAGTTAGCGGTGGCTGCTAACCCAATTGAGCTGCAGCTAATTTTCATCAAAGAAACGACAACACGAGCTTCCTTTGTTGCCAGTTGCCAATAAGGCTGTAAACGAATCAAATTTGACCTAAATCAAACTTGAACCGAATTGAGTTAAAAGCTAAACCGAATCGAACTAGCTCAAACTTGAATCGAGCTCCGAGCTCCATAAGAGCTCAATTATTATAATTTTATATTTATTTTTCATGTACTGTAAATAATTAGACCTAAAATAAGTATATTATTTTGTCCTTCTTTGATAATATAAACAAACTATCTCTATTTTTCTAATTTTATAATAAATTATGATTAAAAATATATATTTTATTAATTTAACAATAAAACAAGTATATTTTGTTAATTAAATAATAAAATATGTATATTATTACAAACAATTTTGACAAAATAATTCAAAAAATGTGCAAATTACTTTATATCGAGCTATTATGAATCAAATCAAGAAAAAATCGAGCCAAGCTAAATTGAATTCCAGCTGGCAAAATATCAAATCGAGCTTAGACCGAATCGAACTCGAGCGAATTATGAGCTACGAACTTTTTTGGCAGCCATTTTTGCCATGCTCAATATTTAATGAGGAGACATTCATTGATCATGCTTATCTTGACAATTTTGACAATGAGACTTTTCAAAATTTTGAAAAAAATCATTAGGAATTCTCAAATATATAAAAATATTTACGAAAGTTTTGCTTAACTTATAGATTGATTATGTTTCCGATTATACTCAATTTAAGCGACGCTTAATAGCTCTTCATAAATCCGTTAGATTACAATCATTTAAAACTACACAAAATTTTGATAAGCCATCAAACGATGTTCAAATTGATTGAAATTCGAAACACTGTGAATCTGCAAGTTAAGTAATGCATCTATAAACTTTTTTCATTTTTGAGATTTTTTATGAATTTTTATAAAATTTTTAAAATGTACAATTGTCAAAATTGTCAAGATAAACATTGTCAATGAATCTCTCCTCATATTTAATATTTTGATTTTGAAGCACTTTTGGAACTAATTGTCCTTTGAGTGAGGCTATTGTACTATTAATAGTACAAATTACCCCCAGTGCGGAGCCCGAAACTTTTCGTATGGGGTTCACTAACATTTAAAATAAAGAGGAAAGTCTATTTTTACTCCCTCAACTATTCTATTTTGTTCAAATTGCCCCCTAACTATTTTTTGGTTCAAACCACCCCTTCAACTCTTTGATTCGGTTCAATATGGCCCTTCCGTCCGTCACCCTTAAATGTTATCTGTTAAAATCTATTCAATCATTCCTATCTCATCCCTTGCTCCTGGTTTATGAGAACCATATATATTTTTTTATTCATGTCACTCTTAACTCTTGTACACCAAGTGTATTTACAAAAGTGCAACCTTGAAGTCTTTCTTCCCCAGGAAACCTGCAGTCTTGCTATTTCTTCCCAAAAGAATGAACTCGTATTTGTTCTTTGTATTAGTGATTTTGACGACCATAATGCCTAGATTACTAATTGGGGCCAAAATGATTACAAATCCGACACTAATTGAAGCAAGCGCGCCCCTGGTCTCGACCCAATTACTCATCCATCACACATATCTTCTCTCTTCTTCTTCTCGTTTCATTGTCAGAAAGCAAGCACTAATGTGCACAGATAGCCATGGCAGCTTCCGCTGAAATCTCCCGCGTACATGCCTCCATTAGAAAGTTTTTGGAACAAAAATATATAACTATGTGAAGGCAGTCTTATAGGTGGGATTTATGGTATCTATGATGCAAATGGAGAGCTCCAATTCTCTCACAATTTTTGGCCATCAGTGTGGACCGGAAAACTACCAAAAATATGTCCCAACCGAGCTTTGTTAGAATTTAACAGAGAATATTTAACGGTGATGGACGGAAGTGTCAAAGTGAACCAAATCAAAGAGTTGAAGGGGTCATTTGAATCAAGAAATAGTTGAGATAGCAATTTGAACCAAACATAATAGTTTAGGGGCCAAAAGTATACTTTTCTCTGAAATAAATAATATTATCATAAATTCAAAAGTACTTATGCACCATCATGGTTCTCTTGTGATTGTTTCATTTTGAGAGATTTCTCTATATCGAGATTTCAAAATAAATTAGAATTTATACTAAATTTTAAATGGTATATTCTAAATAGTATCTTTCATTGTAATCTCCTAATGCATAGAGAAATTGATTTTCTATTTGTAAAATAACTAGAGTTTGAATTGTAACTAAATGTCATACAAAATGGCTACAATGAAAAAATCAATCTATGAACTAATTTAAAATGTTGACTTTTATTGTAATAATACCCATTCTTCTAAAGGCAATAACTAAAATCAGAAGTTTAGATTATAGAAAAATACTAATATAATATTCATTCTTAGGACCACCAAAAATTCTTTCAACAAAAATGAAAAAAAAAATAGTACTAGCCTCTGAAAAAAGAGGAGTGAATCAAGATTTGTTGCTTCTTTTTTCCATTTTAATCAAGCATTGAGCATGGAGAAAGTGAATGTATGGTTCTCATTCATATTATTGAAAATTAAGAATGCTAAATATACTCAACTATTATTTTTCAAAATTAAGATAGGATGGGGTTCACTAGTGGTATACTTGATAAAAATTATGGGGTTCACTTATATAGACATATAACAAAACCTATAACTTATCATAGAAAATTAGATAGAAACTAGTATTGCTTGGAAAAAAAAAAAGGGGGCTAATGTCCCCCCTTTGGGCTTACTAGACCCGTCACTGATTACCCCATACTATTAGCTTATATCTTAAGTTTGTAGAGTTGATTCAAATCGTTCATTATGATTTTCATATGTAATTTTACTTACAAACTAAATTTTATATTTTTTTAGATATTTTAAAACGTCACTTGATTAAAAACATTATGAGCCATATAAATATGTAACATTTTAAAATATCTAAAAAAATAGTATACAAATTCTAAAAAAATATAAAATTTGGTTTATAAGTAAAATTGCATATATGAAGATCATAATGAACGGTTTGAATCGATTCTCAAGTTTGTGAAATTTGAGATATGTGCTAATAATATGGGTTAATTTGTACTATTAATAGTACAATAGCCTCACTCTTATTTTTTTTTCTTTTGTTTTTTTCATTTTTTCTTATCAAGAAAGTAAGAAACCAAACTTCGTAAGTGATCTTTTGTTAGCTTGTTGTGGAGTTGGGATAGTGAAAAGACAGCCGGATCTCTTGAACTGATGGCCTTGCACATTCTTTAACCGACCGTTTCTGATGACTTGAGACTTGATTTGTTCCAATGTGGAAAACGAGAACATGACGATGCCCGCAATGTACTATTTGTTTGTAGGGTCAGCACTCAGGACCGAGTCAGGACGAGCACCATGAACGGGCTACAACTACAAGTCTACAATACACTCCAAATTTGTATTCTTTATACAACACTGACTGTAATTTGGCAGAATATATTATGGAAACAATTTTCTGTTTCGGTAAAATGGAGTGATCGTAGTTAGCATCTCGAGAAACCCAATAATTTATTTCCAATATGATCATATCGGGAGCTCCTCAAAATTTTAGAAATCCAAATTATACCTCAAACTCCAATAGTTTCCCTAAATATGGATCCCAATTATATGGTATTGCTAAGAAAATAAAATGCCTATTATGAATTAATTGGTTATACTGGTATCACCAATAGGGGGCCGGGGCTATAGAAGAGAGTAAACCAACCCTCTTGAGTTTAAGCAAAGTTTAAGTACTAGTTTGTGTCATGTCATTTAAGCATACAGACAGATAACAGTTCTTCTAAAAAAAATAGGTCGAGTCAATTTTTGTAACAGTTTGTCTACAGTCTATACTAATTCTACCAAAAAAAAAAAATCATACGGAGAGACTCATGTCATTAAGTAATAAGCATGCATCCTTTTCATGATTTTGTTTGCCTCTGCCATTCCCTTACACACACACAAACTTCTCTCCCTGATTTGATATACGAGGTGATTTGAGAAGAAACAACAAGGGAAGATCGCTGGATGGCTCGGTTGGGGTTGGATTGGGAGTGCGGACGAATTCCCCAAATATAACTAATATTGGAGAAGATTTGGGGATAGCCCAAAAATTGGGAAATGTTTTAGACTTCTAATGGAGTCTGAATTTTGTGTCTAATTCTCAATAATTGGTTTTAGAAATGGTTCCGGACGTCTCTCGAAGATGCTCGGAATTTGAGTTATAGTTTGGATAATCATTACATTAGCATACGCATTGCTTGCCTCACCTTTGTCCCCCCAAAAAGAAATGCAGATAACGAAACCAAATTCCGCTTTTGTATTATCCGATTCCACCACAAGCATTATTTTGTCTATTTTAATTTTCTGCCCTTCAGTCAGCCTGTCGACATCACTGAAACAGTTGAAAACCAAGACCCTATCTATATTTCGATTATCCTCCACCACCAAAAAAAACAAAATCTATTATTAAATAGCACCGAAATCACAATAAATACGATTTGATTCAGAATCAACCGCCCTGAAAAAAAAAAATAGAACTACTAAAAAGAACAAGTGATTGAGCTGGGTTGCACATTGCGACAAGAAAACAACAACATCCACTAAAAGCCTGAAATAACGCAGCCAAAGAGCTCACATGATTACAGTTTACCATGATCTCATGTTCTCAGGCGGTAGGGGTGTCAAACGTTCCAAACGATAACGGAAATGGGTTGTTCTGTTTCTGTTCCGTTATAACGGACGGAAACAAAATCCGTTGCGTTGAATGAATGTTCCGTTATAACGGACGGAACTAAAATTCGTTCCGTTGAACGTTCCGTTATAACGGAACGGAACAACGGAAATACGTGAGAAATACGTGAAAAATACGTGTTTGGGGCAGAAATAAGTTGTTCTGTTTCTGTTCCGTTATAACGGACAGAACTAAAATCCGTTCCGTTTCCGTTCCGTTATATCGAACATAACCAAAATCTGTTCCGTTGAACGTTCCATTATAACAGAATAGAACGTTTCTCAAAAAAAAAAAAACAGAATAGAACGGAATAACGGAAAACGTTCTTCCATTGACACCCCTATCAGCCGGGTTTCTGCTCGTGCCAAACGAAAAGAAATTTGTTGGACGCTCCAATTTTGACTCTTTACAGTCACCCAACGTACTTCCATGTTGCTTATATTCAAATGAACATAAGAATAAGAATAAGGGTCCGTGATAAGGTAGTTGATATATACCGAGATCATTGACCGATCAAACATTCAACAACGAACGTGCATTAGGGGAAAAAAATGGTAACATTCTTCGCGTTGCATACTACATTCTTCCGAAATATGTTATGAAACATGCATTAGGCCTCTACTTAAACAATCTTTCATGTGCCAATTTGAAAGATCAGCAGTTACAACCAATTTGAAAGATCAATCACAGACATGTTAAACATGTTTCAATGAATTGTAAAATTTGGGGTTGACTTGCAGAATTATAAGATAATAGAATTTGGAGTATTTTATTTTATGTTATATTGAAGGATCAATCACACATGTTTTCATCAAGTTAAACATATGCTATATCGTATTATAGAATTTGAAGTACTCTATAAGAATAACATCATAATTACAAATGAAGATAATGTTTCTCTAAGCGTAACCATTTCAATCGAAAAGACACTACGCTATACCAAAAGGGCCAAAATTCTTACATACAATACAGATCATACAATATGACTTTAACTCTTATGAAGACTTGAACTGACAGAGGAAAGCCCATAAACAATAGAAAAAAAAGAAAAGAAAAAAATATACAAACTATAAGAAACTATATATAGAAAATGAACCAATACAAGGAAATATAAACAATGCACTAACAGGAAAATAAGAAATGAAGACCTAAGGGCTTCTGAACCACAACTCTGCCACTATGTGCACATTTACAGCTTCTAAACAACATATTGATGCAAGAATATTAAGCACAGTATACCACTATTTGAACTGGATAAGTTTTACCGATCCATCCCCACCACATGTAAGGAAACCATGAGACAGCACCTGAATATCTGTTACTGCAGCCTGCATATTTTTTACAAGAATTATCAGACTGAAAAAAATTGCCCCAATTTATTGTATTGGATAGGTGCTGCGACACCAAATTACATGCCAAAGGTTACAGATCTTATTAAAAAGCTATACTGTCAGATCTTATTGAAAATTTTTCATTAAAAAAAAAAAAAAAACTGTAGTGCCAGTTGCTGCAAATGTTGTCAAAGTTTGGTTATCAAATTATAAGGCCACATACTAGACTAAGCAGTATGAGTGTATGACTGCTCAACAAAGATATTTGTAAGATTGCCCTAATTTATTGGATCAGCTTAAAAAAAACACATTCAAAGAGATGGGCATCTACATCTACTTGACAAGCTAAGACCTAAATTTTCTTTCCTCAGGGCATTTTATATATGACTAATCATTTAGCGCATTCAACTTTCAGCATTTTTGAAATGAAAATTTGTTTTGAGAAAGTTTGGATCAATGATTCAAACTCACTGTTTGACTTCATCTAACTGTTCTTGAAATTTAGGTCACAAAAAACCCCTTTGTGCTTTTTCATACCAGCTTTAAGAATAAAAGACATTTTGACATTAAGAGTGCTAAAATTAAATAGTTCTTCTAAAATATTTTTTTCCTTATTTTGTTCAAAAGAGTCATTAATCTGGATACATGAGAGATGAATAATTTCAGGATTTGGATGGGTAAATGAAAGGCATTACAAAAGAGGAGGTAAATAAAATTAAGAATATGACTTCCCAAATTTTTCATTGATATCCATGCAACTACACAAAAACAGTGTACCATTAATTATTACTTGACAGGAGCAATGATGAGAAGAATAGAAGGTAGGAAGAAAGATATACCCTGATAACTCCCCCAAAAACTCTGGAGTTGGATTGGAAGAAGGTGTGTCGTTCATGCAATTTTGGCCATTGGTAAACCAGCTCTGACTTTTTAGCATCCCATAATTTCACATCTCCATCCTTACCACCAGTTAGGAACATACTTGTATTTGGGATGGTAGCTATCTTTGCTACGCTTCCTTCATTCAGAATAAAGGAAAAAAAGAAAAAACAGAAGTAAGATAATGCCATGAGGACACACTGATAGAGCACAACTAAAACCAAAATTGAAGTGTAGGCATTGGTAGTTACCTAGATGAGCCTTTGGCATATACCAAACCATTCCACTATTATTGTCACCAGTATTGTTGGTCCCAAGTTTATGATCGTACATGGCAGATGATTTATGCTGCTGGCCCTTGGATTTTGCAGTTGTGATAAAGCGGAAATCATGCAACCCAATATCACCACTTTTACCGCCTGTAACAATATATGGTGAAACTGATCCATTTCCAATATCATTATCAAGCACTGCAAGAGATTGGGCTCCGCCTGCAGAAATGAAGCTTTCTCAAAACAAAAGAAACCTTTCCGCTATTACAAACTTCAAAGGTAAATAAAACGCATGTTTGGTACCTTCATGACAAATTACAGTGGCTTGACATGTAGCAGGTGGGGCCAATGTATCCCACACTACAACATTTACATTATTTGTGTTATATCCAGCTGTTGCCACAACCGATCCACTAGCTGACATGTAGGCCACATCTCTGTCCACCAAGCACACCCCAACACATCAGTTCAAAAATAGCAGAATAATTTTGTTAAATGTTTTCCAAATAGTTTGCTTAAAACTGTGACGTACGATGCATGGTTGTCAAAACAAAGTGAAGAGTCAATTGGGTGGACATTGCTTCTACCTCCAACCTCCAATTGCCATGTGCTCACTGTCCCATTTGATGCTGCAGTAGCAAATCTATGACCATATGTGTCGAAGCGGATGGATGAAATTGACGCGAGTGGATATGGTGGTGGTGCAGCTGGCAGAACACCATATGTTGCAAGTGCTCTCTCCTTTCCAAACTGTGGCAATTGATATTTATTAATAAAAAATGAAACAAAAACTACATCTACTTTCTTTACAAGGATCAGTGCCACTTTACCTCCCACAAGTATACATGTGTATTGCTAGATCCAACCAACAAAAGAGGCCGTAAAGGGTGTCTTGACAGAGCACATGACTGGACAGTTTCAATAGTTGCCGGAAGATCACTAAGCACATCAAACTCATCATGTTGGACCCAAGCAAGGCTAGCTGCACCAATGCTGGCATAACCAGGTACTCCAAAGGCACCACCTCCGGTCATTTCTCTTCCAGGTTTAGCCAAAGCACCTAAGCCAGTTGTTGCTGCTCCGCCTAACTCCAATTGTGTGTCTCTCTTGCTGCTCTGACCAATGCCTAAAGATATGCTTGTTTGCACTGGTGATGCTTCATACCCAGCCCATCCATTAACTGGCCAGTCAGATTCTGACCAGATGTAATCCGCTTCGCCGTTGCAGTGTTGTTGATTGGTCCAATTGAAAAAGACAAGGCCCTATATAAAGACCAAAGAGTCTTATTAGTAATCAGCGATCACACATGAGACTGTTTTATCGATTGAGCAAACATGGTATTCATGCTAGGAGCCGAAAATTGCAGCAAATTACAAATATAAATAGTATTTTTGTTTTTTGTTTTTTTAAATATATATATATATAAGGTAAATTAGCTACTTTTCTTTTCCTCTCCATTTTCAGAACAAAAACTTCACTATAAATTTTTACATGCCAAAATACAATTGAAGAAAAATGCCTCAAAATATATCTCTGTTTAATTGAGCAGCCTTAACTCCAGCTAAGATGTTCAAATAGTAATATAAAATTTCAATTCTTTTTACAAATAAAGAGCACCTTCTTGTTGCTTGTAACAGCCACTTGCTGCTCATTAATGGAGTTGAAACAAATAGCCTACAATAATATCCAGGTAATCAGAAAATGCATGATAGCGTAAAAGAAATTGAGCCTTGAATTTTTCAAATATATGGATTGAAAATTACCTCTAAAAGCTCTCCACTTCGCCTAATTAGCTCTCTGGGATTTTCAAAACAAGAATTGCTCTCTTTATCATCACCTGATTGGTTTCCTTTTGTTTCCAAAATCCTATCAACATCTTTCCAGGAGGCAGGTAGCTTGTTCCCTCTATGTGGAAAGCAACTAACCTCTTCATCTGCCAGCCCGGTGCATATATCCTGGGGCCTCACTGACATTTCCCACAGCAGATTGATAAGAGATCCTTTGTCACCATTGTTGGGTAATATCTGACTGTCTACTTGCTGGTTACAGTTATAGTCCAGCTTGGCAGGCTCAGCGTAACTCTGATTTAACCAGATGAGAGCGTTGGAATCCAAACCATCTAATGTTTTCCGTGTTAAGTAGAATGCTAATTGTTTCACAAATGAGGAACGAATAAAGTCTACAGAGGTTATCAGTGATTGTGCAAACTGCTGCTCTGAATCTGTGAGCTCTATGAAAGGATTCTTCATAATGGTGGATAGGTTTATCCACAGACAAGTAGAGATAAAGAACCATTTCTCATCATCTGTCAGTGCTGGAGTGGAAGCCACATTCTGTTCATTACGAACAAGCTCAGTCATCTCTAATGATTTCTCACTGATTTTTCTTTGCAATGATTCAATTAGCCTTTCCACTGTAGTTGCAAGATAAAAATGCCCCTGAGAAATTATATCTAAGATAGGTTTATTAAGAATCACCAGACCTTTCACATCTTCCATCAACCAACTGATAGCAAATTCAAGAGTGAATTCCAGTAGGTCTAGTATAGCAAAGCTTTTTGGACAATTACCCAAATCGCAACTCTTCAAAAGTGATCTGCTGAGTTTAAGTAACATCTTTAGATATGACATATGGTACTTCATGGTGTAATCATCTTTGGAAGCATCTCCTCTGTAACAGGACATTCCCAGACTTGAGTTTCTAAAACCACAGGACACCACATAGTGACAAAGGACACAGCAAATGTCCTTATTGATCTTCAGAAGAACGGCATGTACTGTGCTCAATTTATCTCCTGACAAACTATCAGCTCCAAATAACAAATGTGCAACAAATAACATTCCTTTATTGCAAAGAAAGAGGGAAACCTGCCAAAAAAAATATATATTATAAGAAAATTAATAGTTTGTTTCAGACAAATTAGTTAACAAAGACACCTTGTATTATTCTTTAATACATCTCTGTTACTTATTCCCACAAGAGTTTACAAGTTATACATAAATATCTATATCTCATTGTGATATATTCGAGAGTATATATGACCAGTAGAGAACAGTACTCCAATAAATGTATTCATGGTACTTGAAAACAAAATAGACAGATAGCAATAAGTTCAAAAAGATAACATTACCATGTCTTTTAAATCACCAGGCTGCAGAACGAATTTCTTCTCAAACACTGACAGGGATGTCTTTAGTTCACGGTGGAGTTCTTCAATGTGAGCATCACTTATAGTAGAATTACTATCAATTTCTCCACCAGAAGGAAGATTACAAAGCATAAAAGGTGCATTGTCACACAGAACCTTTGACAAGTACTTTGTTGCCATCATCAGCTTAAAGGTACACATGACATGAGAGGCAGCAATTCCGGACATCCAACTCAAGACCGCATCAGATGAAGGGTTGATAAACTCTTGTAAGATCTTGTGGTCCTCATTACTTGATGCAATTATTTGTTCTCTAGATTCTATGCTTGAGGCCAATGATAGACATTCTAGTGCTTCGAGCTGGTGAGAAGTGTATGTAGATTATCACCTTCTTTTATCAAAAAGACTAAAAAAAAAGAGGAAAAAGAAAAGATATATAGCATGTGTGTCAAACTTACAGGAAGACCATATCTGTTCAGAGCACTCGCAGTCAGTGCTGTTAAAGCCTTTGACAATCTTAGGGCACGGACTTCACCAAATGAAATCTTGAAATTATTTTTTGATGCTAATATAGCACAGTAGCGGCCAACTAGGGGGTCAACAGAAGAGGCATGGAGTGACCTAGTCCTGTCATCAGGTCCAACCCTTTCAAAATTTTCAAAAAACTTCTTCACCGATTGAGAATAGTTCCCTAACTTCCACTGTAAATTACAGAAAAAAAGTTTGCATATTAGTAAACAAAACCAACAAGAATTTGTATAAAATCTAAATAAAATAATAAATAATTTTAATGCGGAGTTGAAGAACTATACCTCAAAAAGGCTTGCAAGCCAACTATCCCCCTTTTCAATTGCATTGGGAAGCAAGACGCTAGATATAAGGTCACGCTCTAGCAAGCCTGTATTCCCATCCTGAAGTCGGCAGATAACAAGCGCCAGCTGCTCGTCACCATAATTCTTTGCACAAATGGATACTGCAGAGGAGATATCACCTCCTAAAAGGAAAAATGCAATGGCCAGTTCCAGCTGATGCCTCCCCATCAGCACATAAGCATTCTTTAGCGCTGCGGCTTTATTTTTCTCTTCCTGAGAGAAAAACCACCAATGTGAGTAGTTACATTCTTCATATCCCCCACCCCAAACCTCTTAACAAAGAACATTGTTCAGTTATAAAAGGTATATTATTATAAAATTAAATAGGTAGAAAGGGATGGATTTTCAGTACCTGGAAATTACGGCAGAGGAAGGTATAAAGGATTTTGTCTTTTTCATCTTTGCTAATCTTGAATAGACCAGCCAAGACTTGAATCCTATTCAGTGCTACATACAGAAGAGTGCATTCCTTTGGATCTTTCTTTTTCAAATATTGCATCCTGGCCAACTTCTCCATCTAAATTTTATTGAAACCTTGTGATGTCAGCTAGTTGAATTGAAAAATGAAAGCACTATATGGAAAAGCATACTATGTTGGAGCAAAGGAATCAAAATTAACGTGGTTCAGTATAAAAGATGAAATTAAAACCTAAAGAATAGTAAGAATCTTATATTTCTGTTAAGATACCTTTGTCCGTAGTTGCGCTACATCATTGTACCAAAACCCAATACCCAAAGTTTGCATCTCTAACCAAGATGGCTCAGATGAAAGAGTGGAACTAAGCAGATCATCTTTGCACTCTGATTGAGATGCCCATGCTATCAAAGCCGAATTAACACGCCAACCTTGCTCGTTACTTGAATTGCCAGACTTACGGGCTAAATATCGGCGTTGGAATTGCACAGAGACCCAAAACCTTAGGAATAACAGAAAGTTATTCTACTCAGAATTAGTATTTGCAGATGGCTGTAACTACAGATTTTTTTTTTTAAGTCTGAAAAGCCCACTATTTGTACTTTGATAATTTGATTTTGCTAAGTGAAAAATGATAACTAAACACTATCAAATTGTTTACTTACATGCGGCCAGCGTCATCAAGGCTTTTATATGGAGAAGACCGGCTAGGATCACTAATTTCACCCAAAAGATCATAAATCACAAGAATTTGAGTTCTCTCTATTCCAGATATCTCAGAGTACTTAGTAAGAGCATCACTTAGAACAGTCATATCTGTCTTCTGTTCAGTTGTGGTAAAATTGCTGTTCCCGGTGTCTCCCCTATAATCAAATGTGTTTGAACTAAATTGGGAAGAGGATACAAAGCTGCTCATGCTGCTCATTCCCCATTGGAGTCCTGCATTATTAGACACATCTGTAGGAGCCACATCAGTAAAATACTTTGACAATTGAACCTCAGGAACTTTATTGCAACTTTCTGCTGTCTTGCTAGACTGGAGCAGGTGCTGTAGGATTTCCTGAGCACGTTTCCATTTACCTGCAAATAGAGTAAGAATAGTCGGTACAACTGTCTAGTATGGTAGCAAGCAACATCACATTTTCTTTAGACATAAAGTACCTGAACAGAGAAAATGCATAAGGGATCTTGGGTGATATACTGGGAATGGCCCGCCCAAACTCCCAGACAAATCAACAATGTTATAAAGATTTTTCTTCTCACAGTTTTCTTTTATAATTCTGCCACATGTGTCACTACTTGCATAATTTCGGCCATCTGACTTAAATAGCCATTGGGTATATACTGATAGATGTTTGTCATGAACAAGGACTAGAGCTGCTTCAGGGCCCCACAAAAAAAAATTGATCTCATAACAAGATGGGCATACTGCAATACAATCCCAAAAGCATGTTCCTTTTGTGTTCTCCCACCATAATTGATCACGATCAGGCATTCTCTGAGAATACACCCTGATCTCCTTTTCAAGACTCACCCCAAGCAGTAATTGCCCATTTCCTATGGAAAACCAACTGAAATGAACAATAGGAGATTTCAGAGTTATAGTGTGCTCTAACAGAAACATACCACTTGTTCCACCTGTAATGCAAATGGGTTCCCATATATCAATACATGAAGCACCAGTTGGACTGGTTGAGCTGAGAGTGGCAATTCGAGTACCACAATCAGACAAAGAAACAGAACCAATGTATCCATTATTGGCAATAAATGAACCTACCAATTCCCATATCGGATTTTCTTTATCGGACTGCAAGTTGCTATCCAGGATACCCAATTTCCAAAGCTTAACACTTCCGTCAGAGCATCCTGTTATAATATGGTAGCTTGGGGAGTGATTACAAGAGCCCCTTGTAGGAAACACAAGAGCATTTGGCAAAGCATAAGATAAACATGTTATTTGGTAGCCATCCTGACAGGTAGAAAAGGATTTTGAAGACCATGAGGAAACTGTAGCATGATACACATCACCATCAAAAGAGACCTTATATCCCCCTTCAGTGTAAGCACTTCCGTTCTGGGTTTGACAGTGAAGGTTAACTTTCAATGATAGAGTATGAAACGTTTGTTTCCATACACACAAAACCAGAAAACAGTTGTGGAGAACAGATTGATCACAGCTCAATGGTATGGTGAAAATATCATCCGGGGGACCTTCACCATGGTCAGATTCATCGAAAGGGACTGTAAAAATGTTCTGGGACATAAAACTTTCACTTTCTACTTCACCTGGTATTCTGACAACAAAACAATCAATTTGTCTCTCTGATCCTAAGAGAAGAAAAGGCTTCCAGTTTTGAAGTGATGGTGCCCAGGTCAAACAGGAGAATTTATTATCAGTGGAAACTTCATTTTTCAGATCTACTCTACCAATGAAATTCCAAGCAGGAATTGAGGCTGTGTGCAGCTTCCAGGATAAACTGGATGATGCTGAAAGAGACCAGAAAAGAAGCACACCATCCGAATCCAATGAAACAGAGAGGTTGGATTCACAGTTATAAGGATAGATACATACTTGTCTAATGCATCCGTTATGACCAACTTGGTTCAGAACTTCAGATGAGATACAGGATAAGCATCTCTCTTTAGCAGAATAGCCAGCAACTTCACCATGTGTTTGCCCAGATTCCGAACTTGGACTGTACAACTTTGAAGATACAATTTTACAATTCGGAAACATCTGGACCAAAGAGCAGATGAAAGGTGGACCAGAGAGTGATTTCCTAGCAACTCGTGCCTCAACAAGTAAAGAACTGCCTTTTGCAAAGTCATGATCCGTTAGTTGCTGCTGTTTCCATAAACTGACACGTGGATACCTCACAGGAGACATATCATCAAGACAGTGAACAGCCCAGAAAGAAACTGATGAGCCAGGTCCAGTACTCACGAGCCAATCACACATGCCCACTTGGTGCAGATCAGCATTATTATCTGACAAAGAAAACCCCCCCACTTTGTTTCTTGAAATCACACCCCCTGATTCGACCGCCCACATTAGAGATATATTAGTCCCAAGAGTTCCACCCAAACAGCTATTTATCTCTACAGCAGCAATGACATGGAAAGATCTATTTCTAACATGATGGGAATCTTTCGACCTGCCATTAACACAGTCACTCCAGAGTCTCACCGTGCCATCTATGGAGCAAGTCAACAGAACATCTCTTCTAAAACTGGAAGGTCCTTTCTGAAAGTGCCGTCTGGATTGTGGTCTCCATTGAATCATCACCACACCTCGAGGATGAGGGAGCTCGAGTTTCCTTCGGCCACCCTTTCCATCAGTGAGAAAGAGTAGGACGTTATTTCGCACTTCACCGGGTAGAGGTAGGGACTCTTCTATATCAGAAAGAGAAGCAGTTGCGACTGGTCCTTGGGCAGAAGCAGTAGCTGAGAGAAGAGTTTGAAGCACTTGAACATCTGATCTCCATCCAACCTCCCATGAAGGTTCCTTTCTGAGCCATTGAACCACTTCAAGTCCAGCTGTAATCAGGGCATCACCAGTTGTCGTCCAAGCGATTGCTTCGACCGTAGAGTTTACCGCAATCGTCTCTGTCTGCTTCCAAGTGAAAGAGCCTACATACACCATAAGTAATGCTCTCAGTAACATCAATTCAGTTCAGAAGAAAGCCATTGTGAGAAATAGAATTGAATTGAAATAGTAAATATGTACCTGGTTGATCAGAAGAAGGGACGGGAGAGAAGAAGAAGACAGTAGTCCCGGCGGCAACAGCAATCTCTCCTTTGGAGGGGACGACAGGGGACCAGGAGACAGCATTGACTGGCTCCGGCAACTCCAAGACCTGGCGAAAGAACGCATGAGAACCGAGAGGGGAGAGAACGACAAGGGGACCAGCGGCGTACGCGATCCAGGAGACGCCGCCGAGGTCGGAGAGGCAATGGACGGCGGAGGAGCGGGGGGTGGGAGCCGGAGGGATGAGCTGCGGGGGGGTGAAGCTCAGCGGCAGCAGGAGTGAGACGTCCGTGGTCCGGAACTCCTCCTCCTCTGCCGCCGTAGCCATTTGGCGCTTCGCTCCCGCGCTGATTCTGAGACGGGTAGTAGATCCAAGACTTCCCCAGATCGCTGGGACCTTGGAATTGGATGCCTTCTTCTTCTTCTTCTTCTTAATGTTTATGTTCAATTGTTGTACATCTACAGTTGATGAGTGTTTCGTTTACTATTTGCCTTTGTCCGCTTCATCTTCACGACACTGAAACTGAATGAATGAATGATCGGGCGGGCCACATCCCATTTTGGGCTCCTTTTAACAAACAAGGCCTCATTTTACTGTCAGATACTCGTCTCAGATGTCATGTGAGAAACAATGGTACCCGAACCTGGAGGCTCCGGCACAGATGTATCCAGCATCTATGTATATCATGAAGCCTGATGCTGGTTGCCACTGGTCTTGATTGTATATTGGTCTCTATTTGGAATTACTAATTTTTTTTTAAAAAAAAATGTATTGACATTGTATGCTACAAATTGTGTATATTGAAATCATATGAAGGTAATTTGGCCAAACAAAATAAGGTAAGAACAATGAACAACTGGCAGGTCTAAACTGAATGATACAAGAATTGTCACCATAATTACAGCAGAGCTACAGTTTATTCCAACAAAAATAGAAAAGCTTTGTACAACAACTATTACTGAACAACATCTACACGATACACTCGTCCCCACACATATACATAAATAAAAAAAGAAAATGAAAGAAGAAATAAAAAAAAAAAAATTACATATGTACATATAAGTTATGAAGCAAGATAAAAAATTATATATAGTTCCTATACCGAGTTATGAAGCAACAAAAATAGACGTAATCCAAATTCCTACAGAGACTATACCTACGGTTGCAAAAGCTTGACCAAGTTCAAGCAACAAATTTGGCCTCTGAATGGGTAGCTCATCCCACTTTGTTTTCCTGCCAACATGCCAAATTGTTGTCAAAATTAATGAAAATCTACTCCAAACAACAGTGACTTATCATAAAAGAATTTGATTCAAACAGAAGTGCTAAGTTTGTCTATTCAGTAAATAACATACCCCAAATCTGCAATTACAACACTGATGTTGTCTTGTGATCCTTCATTCTGCATTAGACCAAAAGTACATATAACTTCATTTTAATGTCTGACAAATTAGATAAGTAATGGGCCTACACTTTACCATGTGGCACATGCTCAAGCACATATACTACGGTAATGATATAAAAATGTTTTAGCTTGTTTCAGGTATTGGTTTGAAGCTGAATTTCAAGAAATTAATAGTTTTAACACAAACAGTGTGAGATCAGAAGAACAGTAATACTGAGAAAAATATGAAACCAAAGTGAAAAGCAAATAGTCATTCCTGTATGAAATTTAAGATAACGGATTTCTGGATCTGGGGGTTCAAAAAAAAAAAAAACTTAAGAAGGGTCAAGGCCAATACCAAAGCTGTCAGCGCAAGTGCCTCACATGCAAGCTGAGTTAAGAAAAGAGAGAAGAAACATTGCAATCAGTATTGCATAGAGATATTCAAAAGGTAAACGGATACTTGTCAAGAAAGATGATGTACCTGCACATCACCATGCTGCCGGAGCTGATTCCTAACCAAAGCTACAGCATCCGAACTGCATAAATGTAACTGACATGTACATTAATGTGAAATGTAGATGGCTTAAAGTCCCACATTAACATATCTCCTTCCCACATAATTTTATAATTATTATCACTTAATACAAAACAACAAGAAAATTGTTGTGACATTAAAACAAACCTTTTCATATAATCCCAAAGACCATCAGATGCAAGCAAAATGAACTCCATATTCGGTCCCAGCTCTGCAGTGTATATGTCTGGTAATGCAGTCAGTAAATCTTCTTTGAATTGTATTCTGCAAGCAAGGTATCAACAATCAAAATCTGTCTGCTAAAATGTAACGACAGTAAAAACCAAAAGATACAATTTGTTGTCAGATGCACATACCTAGAAGCAAACTTTTCTGACCACCTTCCTTGTTCAACTCCTTTGGCAAGCATCCTTCATGAAGGGATCACAAGTGGACTATTAATAGGTGAAAGGTATACACTTACCAACAAAATGGGAAAATTAGAAATTGAAAATTATAACTACAAAGACATAATTATAAGTACAAGGGACGGACTCATTCTTTTTTGTCTTAAATTGAATGTCACCAAAAGCGCGTGAAACTGAGATCTCTCCACATATACGCCCATCACTAATCTATAAAACAATCAAAATGGAGAGGATAACATTAACAAGAATAAAGTCACAAATAGAAAATTTTGCCTTTTTGGTTAATGTTAGTAATTGGTAATATTGTCATTTGTCAATGAAAAGTTTTAAGTCCGATCAAATAATAAGGAAAACACAGACCCATCCACCTGCTGCCCTGATTCTTTTGCCTTCTTGAAGTGAGACTTTGTTATTTCCATATGGCCGATGGGGATTGGTTAAAACTTCAGCTCTTCCTCCACGAGATATCACCTACCATTTAAAGGCATGACAAGTTTCCTTAGACGCATTGATAATACAATGCTGTGAAAATGAAATATTTGTAAGCGAATCGGAAATATAACGTGAACTCACGACTGCTGAGTCTCCAAGATGAGAAACAATTAATAGATCATTTCTGAGGAACATTACTGTGGCAGTAGCACCTGAATCATCTTCCTTTTCACTTTGTTGAAGCCTTCAAACACAAATACAAAGGTCATTAATGAGGAAAGAAACAAAATATAATGGATGACGATTTCTTTAGAGCTCTGAACAAATGTAAGTACTCACCAATCCAACAGTCTTGAATCAACATTCAGAAAAGCTAGCTGGATTGCATCCTTTATGGCATCAAGATTCTTACTACTTAGCACCGATCCACCTTGCAATGTCAATGAACACTCCTTGTACAGTTCATCTCTGCGTTATCAATAAGACATTATTATTCAATCAGAGCAATAACATTCTTCACCAGTGTATTGTCAACATTCATTAACAAATTACAAACAAACGACCATCACAATTAGAAAACAAGAACTAGCTAGCTAGACCTCAGGAACTGAGCGGAGGAGAACCCGGCATGGCCGTCGAAGACCGCAGCGAAGGAGAAGCCGTCGAGGCCGTCAGTCCTTAGCACAACGTCATCCTCCATCTCGGACCGTGCACCCTGCAGCTTGGTCGACCCCCACCGGATCCCGGCGACATCGGCAACGGCCGCGTCGGAAGCAGCGATGGTCGCAGCGCACCGCACGCCGACAGCAGAGACCGCGGTGCGGGTGCCGGGAGAGCTGAGCGGGAGCAATCGCGGCGCGCTCAGCAGCGCCATTGGTGGAATTGGGGGAAAAAAGAAAAGGCGCGCACTTGATGATAAGAGGGGAGTGTCAAGTGTGTGACGGAGAGCGTAAAGAGGACTGAGAGTGAGGATGAGCACTCGTGAGGATTCCATATCCTCTGTAGCGCTGCATTGTGTAGCGCAGGATGTGAACCGTTAGATCATCTCGAGATCTGTGTTGACTCGAATCTTGAGATCATCCAACGGTTCACATCCTGCGCTACACACTGCAGCGCTACAGAGGATGAGCACACGAGAGTTTCGGCCTCTTGTTTAGTCGTTGTTCTGTTTGAGTGTTCATCCCCTGACTTACTGCGTTGTGCAGTTGACAGTAGCAGCCGTTGGATCATCTTGATTCTGTGATGGCACGAATCCTTAATAAAATCCAACGGCTGATGTTTTGAATTGCACAATGCAGTACAGCAGGGGATATGAGTTCCGTTTAGTGGTGCTGAGAGTTCAAGACCAAATTACGAATCCGGGGTAGTCCGGACGCAGTGCGTCCCTCTCGCGATTTTGATGGACTGTACTGCATCTGGTCTGCCGTTAGATTGTCTGGAGATCTGGGAAAACACGAATCTTGAGATAATTGACGATTCGTTTTCTGTACTGCTAGATGCAGTACATGCACAGCGGAGTATAGGATAGTACGATCAGAGGAGAGGAGAGGAGAGGAGAGGAGATGAAAAGGTGAACGTTTTTGTCCCTGTTTTGACTTTTCCACGTTCCAACATTGACGTAACATATAGTTCCTGTGGATTGCCATTTGCCAACTCCCATTCACCTGAATGACTGCAATACACAGGCCGAGAACGTTTCCTTTGATGAATGAGGCCCAGATTGATCCGTTTGAGCTTCACTATATTACTGTAGACTGGCCACATCCACATGCTTTTAGTTCCTTTTTTTATTTTATTTTTATTATTATATTTTATTCGAACCCTTAAATGCCTAAATCATAGCAAAAGTTATTACATTAAATAGAATACAAAATGCTTGCGCTGAAATGAAATTAAAATAGTAAAATACTCATCTTGGAACCATAACTCATTAGCACTCAATGCAGTAATGAAAAATCTAAACTATTACAATAGTACATTTCATAAAGCAAATTAAGAGTTACAACCAGGCACTGTAATAATACCAATACTCTCCTACTACATTAATCTCCTGTGATGTGAAACAGAGAAATCTATCTGTCCATAGTACTGATACATTTTACTCAAGTCATAAACTAATGGACTGCATGGGGATCAATGATATCAAGCTAAGCTAGGGGATCCTGCCGTAGCCAGACTTTCTGCCATGCGGATCGTGTTTAGCATTGGCTCCTCCGTAGTCGTAATCCATTAGATCCACCATCTTCCTTTTGAAAATCTAGAACCAAAAACAAAAAAAGAAATAGCTAGGCATTCTAATTGATGTAGCAGTGTAGCGTCAAACTATATTATGTTGTGCAACAAAGCAATATAACGAGTAATACCTTGTCTCCATGGATGATTGATACTTTGGCTTGGCGTCTGCGGTGCATTGGCAATATTTCTCTACTATCGACATTAGAGATCTCAAGAAAAATAGTGAGAGCTAACAACAAGATGACAGCCAGAGAAGGTATAAGTAACTTGTGCCGGTGATCCATCCCCTTCTCAACAGGGGTATTATATTTTCCGGCCGGGAGCAATGTGAGGAGAACTGGAGTGTGGTATATAATATGAGTATAAGTGCAAGGGAAGCCTTTGAAATTGATGTGGCCATGATGATTGCCCGGATGAGGATTGAGGCGTGATCAGAATGTTCCATTTATTTCCTGTTCACTGGGCCTCACCACAAAGCAGAGTCAAAACTGCACTAGCGATCCATTTCATTTCACCCCATACATGATACATCTCCCACTAGCCCATACCGCAATGTATACTTGCTATTTGTTAATTTGTACTTTTGTAGGATGGTACGAAAATTATTTATGTTGACAATTATATATGACAATTAATCTTAAATAAATTCATAAAAAATATTAATAAATAAGTTTCTTTTTACAAGTACGTTCAAATATTAATAGATTAATTAATTGTGTGTTCTGATTTTATAAAATGGAAGTATCATTTAATATTTTATCAAGAACCATATAAAATGTATGGTAATTAACAGTGTAAATTTAATTATTCTTGATGGTGTATAGAATGACACTCCGATTGAATGAAATTTGAAACACAATCAATGTATTAGTACATGAGTATTTTTGTAAAAGATTTATCATTTTCAAAAATTTTCAGTTTGTTTGAGATTGATTATCATTGTTGTTAAAATAAATAGAAGGCATCAATCCCTATTTCTTTATTCATAGTTCATACGTTATGTATTCTTTATTCATACATTTACATGATGTACTTGTGCTCCCCATTTATCCTGACTCCTGACTCTCCCAACTCGTTTTTTGACCCTTGGAGTCCGTTTGGCATTATTTTGTTCCCACACACTGTTCAGGAATCAGGATGGATGATGCACTTTTCTAGATTTTTATCATGCAAAGCGGAAAAAGTAGAGCAATTGAACTCTGGTGCCGTAATTTCAAAACATAAGAAATGAGAGAGAGAGAATAGTTAGAACAGTACTCTTAAGTCTTAAATCGTTATTTCAATGATTTCTTTTTTTTTTTTTTTTGTTCAGAATGCGATGTCAAAAGTAAATAAATTACGAAGGGTTTTGGGTTTAGCGTTAATATATATTTCGTGTGCTTTCTCGCTCCTAACACCAATGGTGGCAAGTCCTATCCCAATGGAAGGATTTCACATAAGGGCTAATAAGAGATACTGGCACGATAGCTTGGGCAGCACACGTACTAGCAGCTGAAACAGACAAATATCTGCTTGGCTCCGGTACAATTAGTCAGTAACAGTGCTGGTACTGGTACTGGTACTGTTACTGGTACGCCTCCCTCCCTCCCGCTACAACTACAGCTGCACTACCCACCAAAAGGCCCAAAATCCCCAAAGCTTTGTTGGTTCCGTTCTTCTTCTATACCAAAATCCCCAAAGCACCCTTGGCCAGAATTTATATCCCCTGCTGTACTGCATCATGCAGTTCACAGGGACAGCCATTGGATTGTCTCGATATTCGTTCCAGCACGGATCTTGAGACGATCGAATGGCTGTCACTGTGAACTGCATGATGCAGTAAGTCAGGGGATGGGCACTCCCCTTGAATTGGGATCCCCTGCAGTAACTCAAATTTTGGGTTACCCCATTTTTGGAAAGATATGAGATCAAATGTAGTTATGAACTATGTAGCTTTGGTGTAACAAGCATATGTCCTAATTATGCTGTAAGGATTTGAACAGAGTATACAATATTGGTATGGTATTTCCTGAATTATGAACCTAGAATATTTGAATTAAGAAGTCTTTGTACCCTGTTTTAATACAAGAATTTTCTTGCTTTTTGCATAAAAACCCTGTAAAATCTGCAATTTTACGAAAACCTCTTCAAGGGATACTATCCCTTTCAACCAAAACTTTCTTAGACAGTTCATGTCAGACTGGCGTCTAACCTCTGGCAGTAACGATTACAAGGAAGCTCTAACCGCAACAACTTCTCTTGGAGCTCCTGCAGTCGGTTTTGCTAAGCTTGAAGACGTGACAGACAGAAACGAAGCCGTAAAAACAATCATAAAACAAAACAACCTTCTCATTCAACTTCTGGTCCAAACCAAACAAGATCTTGACGATTGTAAAACCACAATCAACGAGATTCAGCGAAAACTAGCAGCACAGAAAGAGCTGGAGCCTCAAATTACAGAAGCAATCTCAAACCTTGAGGCAAATTTGAGAAAATTGTCTCTGGGTGAGCCATCCAAGCCGAAACCTCGTCCTAAAGGTCCAATTTACGTATTCAAGGACCCCCTCAAAATCCTTGCAGAAGAAAAGAAGAAAGGGTCAAATGAGTTCAATGAGGACTCAAACTGTTGTTGAGCCCAGACCCTCAATCTCTAACCGTGAGGCTCAGAATGAAAGAACCCCCTCAGTCCAGGACCAGATACGTGGCTACAGACTGGGTCACAGACTCCGTCATCAAGCCCAAAGGATGTTGCCAAGGCGAAACAATGACTTTAGACGAACTCTGGAGTCGGAGATGGACCCGAATACTGAGCTGAGTTTGTCAAATTTCAGACAGGCTCAGAATGTTCCACCTGAAGTTCTCTATCAAGTTGGATGGAATCAGTCTCGAAACAGAGTTTACCAGCATAACTCTGACGAAAGAATTCTGGTGGCTGGTAGCCAGCAGCTAGAACTACCATTCATCACAAATGAGTCGTATGAACGGCTCAGGCAATCAGGTTTCCAACACCTACACATTGGCATGATTATGGTGAGGCTAAGCACGCTGCATAGAAGGAATGCAGGTGTGAATGCGTTGGTGGTATTCCGAGACACAAGGTGGTCTGATGATCGATCTATCATATCAACAATGGAGATTGATCTCACAGGAGGTGCCCAACTAGCGTACACGGTACCTGATCTGATGATGAGTATCCATGATTTCTTTAATCATATACAACTGGTGGTGCAAACTCACGGATACGACAACTGGCAAGCTGGAGAAAGCAACCTGCTTATCTCTAGATCTCTAATTGGGAGACTGTCAAATGATAGTTTCACCAGGTTCAATTACAACATACAAAATGTTGCTGATCACCTAGCAAGCCATAGTGTGCAAGCAATTCTTGGAAGGAACCAAAGTGCTGCTGAATTGAGAGGAAGGCAGTGGACAATACGACCACCCGAAGTGGTACAAATCCAAAACCCACAAAGTGCACACTTCCGAGCAAGAACAGATGGTTCAGTTCAAGTACAATTCGGAGATTATGCCCCAACCAAACCACAGACGGAGGCAAAGAAAGGTGCAGCTGGGGAAGATATCCTCAGTGACGAAGAAGAATTCGTAAATCTCTTGGAGGAGGAGTTTACAGATGATCAGCCAGAAGATGACCCAGAGGACGACGATCAGGATGATTTCCTGGATGTTATCCAAATATTAGCAGCCCTACCCAGGGAAGTGGTGTCCCAATTTGACTATTACCCTGCATGGGATATGTCAGACGATGATGATGAAGATGGATTTGTCAATCCATTTGCGGAAGTTGGTGGGAGTATACCCAATTCTTTCGCGTTTTCAGCAGAAATGGAGTACCCTAAGTTACAAAAGTTACTGGAGAAGGCAGAAGCTCAAAAGCAGATGCCAGTAGAAAAGGCGTATTCAACTGCTACGAGTGGGGTATCAGGCATACCTAGGGAGCCAATCATGTCCCAAGCAAATTACCCACCTGGCCGTTATGAGCGAGGAGAGTCCTCAACTCGGCCTGAAGGATTCACTGGAGGTAGCCGTTTCAAAGGTGGCTATAGAAAACAACACAATGAGATGTATGATCTCCCCTCAGCACAACAAAATGAAGGGGCGATATTGGTTTTACCGGAAGACATCTCACTCTACCCGGATGTCATTTCCAGATGGGAGTCCATTACACTGAACATTGTGAATGAGAGAGTCTGGAATGACAACAGATCCAAAGTTATGTTCATTGAAAAACTTTTGGGAGAAGTTGAGAAGATGTTGTTCATGCAATGACGAGCAGCATACCCGGAGGATTATGAAGAGTTGGTAAACATAGCTGAAGATCCTCAGAATGTTACTTCCCAAATCAGAAGGATGTTTCTATTCGAAGACCCTGCCCAGGGGTCAACAGAAGAGCAAAACAAGGCGATAAGAGACTTGGAGCGTCTCACATGCCCAGGCATGGCCAACATCATGCAGTACCTTAATGATTATTTGGTACTGGCAGCCCGATCTGGCAGAGCGTACATGGACCTGGACCTCAACAACAAACTATTCATGAAGATGCTAGACCCAATTGGCAATATCCTAATGGAGGCCTTTAACAAGAAGTATCCAGGCCAACATGAAGGAGGTGTAATAGGTCTTGTACCAAGGATCTACTTCTGTCAGAAGTACCTGCAAGAAATGTGCCAACAAGCAACCCTGCAACGAAGTTTGAAAGATTTATCTTTCTGTTCAAAGATACCCATACCAGGGTATTACAACAAAAACCCCTCAAAGAAGTACGGGCTTCGCAAATCCAAGACCTACAAGGGCAAACCACATGATTCTCACGTCCGCGTATTCAAAAGAAAGCATGCAGGCAAAGTAAGAAAGTGCAAGTGTTTTATTTGTGGAGAAGAAGGGCATTTTGCCAAAGAATGCAAGAAAAACCGCGGTAACATCACTAGAGCCGGAATTTTGAAGAACCTTGACATCCCGGAGGATTGGGATGTTGTCTCAGTAGATCAAGATGAGCCCGATTCAGACGCAATTTGCAGTATGTCTGAAGGCGAAACCGGTGTATCTTCATTAAAGGCACAAACAATCATTGAGTCATACCCATATGAGGATGCGTTTATGCTAACAGTTAGCAGTTGGAGGCCACATGTGGAGCTGACTAATGCCCAGAAAAATTGCCGTCATCTATGGCAACACAATGATGAAGTTCCAAAGGGCAAGGAACGTTGTACATTTTGCAAATTCCTCACAGCCAGAAATATGAGAATTTTCTGTGGGAATTGTGAAATTACAGCATGGCCTATGTGCGCAAGGCATTATGCCAAAGAGAAGATCAAACCAGTACGGAGCAGTCCCAAGGTGTTTTCTGGGAAAGATTCCCTAATAAAGGAGCTGCTGCAATATATCGATTATTTGCAAGCAGAAAATGAACGACTGCAAAAACAGTTGGATGAGCTAACTATGGAAAATTTGGAGGAAGATTTCAAAAATCTGCTCATTCACGACAAGCTAAAAGGGAAGGCCAAGGTTGATGAAGAATTCGCCAAAGTGGTATTTGAAGAAATTGAAATCCATACCACAGCCACAACCGATGTTCCAAAGTTCAAAGAATCAAGACGAGTAATCAACAAGCTGTATAATTTCATTGCAGTCATGGAGATTCCTGGTGTGAAGAGCTTTGAATTACGAGCTATCCTTGACACAGGTTCCTCAACCTGCTGTGTCAATCAGCGTGCCGTACCCCCAGAAGCCTTAGAGCTCGGCGCTTATCCAGTCATCATCAATGGAGTTAATTCAAGGCAAGAGGCAAAACTCAGACTAAGGAATGGTCTTATGAGGATAGGGGATAACGGTTTCAGAATCCCTTTCACATTCAGCTTTGATATGGGTACTGGAGATGGTATCCAAATGCTGGTTGGTTGCAATTTCATCAGAGCGGTACAAGGAAGCTTACGCATAGAAGGCAACACGGTCACGTTTTACAAAGGAGTGACCTCCATTGAAACACAAGCTGACATTGAGGTCGTCAACAAAACCTCAATTCCTGAACTAGAGCTCGATGAACAGGAGTATACTGAAATTCAAGAGGCGGTGTTCTATAATTTTGGGGAAGAAAGCAAGTTTTTCAAAAGCCGCTTTGATCAACTCCTGAGGCGATTAGAAGAACAAGGATTTATCGGGAATGACTCAGTAAAACATTGGTCCAAAAACCAAGTGACGTGCAAACTGGAGATCATCAACCCAGACTTAACCATTCAAGATAAACCACTAAAGCATGTCACCCCTGCTCAGAAGGAACAATTCGAAAGGCACACCAAAGCCTTGCTGGAGATAGGCGTGATTAAACCAAGTAAGAGCAGACACAGGACCATGGCAATAATGGTAAATTCCGGTACCTCTATTGACCCTATTACTGGAAAAGAGGTGAAAGGAAAAGAAAGAATGGTCTTTAATTACCGCACCCTAAATGATAACACTCACAAATACCAGTATTCTTTACCTGGTATCAATACCATACTCATGAAGGTGGGCAATTCAAAAATCTACTCAAAGTTCGATCTAAAGAGTGGATTCCACCAGGTAGCTATGGACCCACAGTCCATAGAGTGGACAGCTTTTGTTGTCGCAAACGGGTTATACGAATGGCTGGTGATGCCGTTTGGATTGAAGAATGCTCCAGCAGTATTCCAAAGAAAAATTGATAACTGCTTCGCTGGTACTAGTGATTTTATTGCTGTTTACATTGATGATATCCTGGTATTCTCAGAAACTGAAGAGCAACATGCCAGACACTTGGAGGTGATGCTTCAAATCTGTGAAGCCAATAGACTTGTTCTTAGTCCATCCAAAATGAAAATTGCAGTCAGAGAAATTGAATTTCTTGGTGCAATTATTGGCAACCGCAAGATTAAACTCCAACCCCACATCATCAAGAAGATCATCTCATTCAGTGAGGAAAAATTGAAGAAAAAATCAGGGCTTCGCTCCTGGTTAGGCATACTCAACTATGCACGATCCTACATCCCTAATCTGGGCACACTGCTAGGTCCCCTCTATTCGAAAACCAGCCCACATGGAGACAAGAGACTCAAACATTCTGATTATGAATTAATCAGAAAAATTAAAGAAAAGGTGCAGAATTTGTCAGATTTGGAAATGGCACCTCAGGGATCATACATCATTCTAGAAACAGATGGATGTATGGAAGGATGGGGTGGTGTATGTAAGTGGAAACCCTTTAAAAATGATCCCAGAAGCTCTGAAAAGATCTGTGCCTATGCAAGTGGGAAGTTCCCGGTTATCAAATCAACCATTGATGCCGAAATTTTTGCATGCATGGAAACACTAAAATCGCTAAAAATCCATTATCTTGACAAGAAGGAGATAACACTCCGTACAGATTGCCAAGCGATTATTAGTTTTTACAACAAATCGGCTCAAAATAAACCATCTCGTGTTAGGTGGATTAATTTTGTGGATTTTGTAACCGAAATCGGTGTTGATGTGCACTTTGAGCACATTGATGACAAGTTAAATGTCCTTGCTGATTCATTATCAAGACTAACAAATTTCTGTTTTGCAAGATGTTTAACAAAGGAAGAAGAGGCCAATCTTCAGCTCCTAGAGGAGGCCATCACGGAAACAACAGAGGAAGGTACGAGTACCGCCCCGTTAGACCAGCTGGCAGCAGTTCTATCAACACTGTTCAAATTGGAGAAACTGCCCGAGAATACCAACAGTGCATGCAAAAGGCAAAAGAAGCCCATCGATTGGGACAAATACAGTGAGCTCGGTCATGACCACGAGCGTCTCAAAGGGGAGCAAATGCAAAAAGCTCTCTTGGCTATCCAAGACTTAAGGTTCATATTACAATTGGAAGTGCAGGAAGCCTCTCCATACAGCAGGAGTGATTGCGTATTGGGAAACTACTTGCCCATCTTTAAGGATCATTTCAAAAGAGTAGAGCAATGTGAGAATATATTAGATGAGTTAATCACATATGCAAGGCGTAGAAGATCTATTCCGGAAGAACCTGTTCCAGAGGAACCTGATGTTAATAGTGACCCATGGAATTCAGTGGGACTGGACGGAATTGGGTTTGCAAATTTAGATAATCTTCTTGAGCCTTAGTGGAAATCTTCAGAATTCCACTAATTAGCTCTTAGTGTGTTTTCTTTTTACTTTTGGAGCATAGTGGACCCATGTTGGTGACCACTTGTTCACCTTTGGCTTGTTTTTAGTGTGCTGGCGAATATATTCGCTCTATTATTACTTTCTTTTGGCCATCTGTTTTGGCCATTAGTGTGCCTTTTATTAGTGCGCTCCACTTTCGGTGAAGTGGGTGTACAAATTTTATCTTTTTCTAATCAGCCTGGTGGTTGATTCCTTTTAGTGCCAGACAAAGGTTTGTGGTAATCCAAATAATTGCATGACGATGGGGCCCAATGAGCACCCGATGCATTATTGAGATACCAGCCTGAGTTGACTATATAAGAGTGTGTTTTAGAAGATGCAAGACACGCAGAAATCATCTGAAGTCTTACTCTTCTCTCTTGTATAATATCTCTAAGTGAAATAAAATTTCCGCTTTCCACTTCTAAAAACTCGTGTTCTTAGTAACCAAAGTTTTGAAGCTTGGAGTGATCCTATTCATACCTGCTATCATCTGAAGTCTTACTCTTCTCTCTTGTATAATATCTCTAAGTGAAATAAAATTTCCACTTCCCATTTCTAAAAACTCGTGTTCTTAGTAACCAAAGTTTTGAAGCTTGGAGTGATCCTATTCATACCTGGTATCAGAGCTTGGTTTTAGCAAGGTATTAATGGCTTTCTAAATTTCTATATATTCTAGGTAATAAGGACGGAAATACTGTACTAAGGTTGTTATTCTGTTCATCTGTTTACTCAAAATTAGGATGCTTTATGCGAAAGTGTTAAACTATATTAAAATCTTGAGTTTCTATATAAAAACGTTGAATAATATTTATAGAGGTCTAAGTAATGTTTGTATACAAATAAAAGGTGTTTATGTAACATTAAGTAGTATTTACAGAAGCCTAAGGAGAATTCATGTACAATTAAAGGTTATAATATTCCATAAGTGTAAGCCAAGAACTTAAAGGATAAGTGGTAATAACTGTGAAAAGATTTGAACAAAAGTATCAGGCCAGGCCATAGATAGACATGAAGGCAGGATGCCGTTAGTCTTGTTGGAACCCGTCTGATTGAGTTAAAATCTGACACACGAAAGACCACACAAAATGAAAAAGACATATTTTCTTAATTGGAGGGCTGCAACCCTGCAGCACCGTAGAGGATTTGCACTCACTCCCCTTGGCCTGACCATCCCATAGAACTAGTGTCCAACATGAAAGAACATAAATGGAAAATCAAAAATAGATAAGATAAGAGAAACTTCATGTGTCCACTCTATGGATGTCCATAGAAGATACATGAGGGTGTAAGTGTTACATTTTAGGACCCACTTGTCACCTCTTATGTGTCTTTTATGGACATCATAGAATGGACACTAGGTATTACTCGATAAGAGAACTACTCAAACTGACAACACTAGTAATAAATAGTAATTGTTACTTTGTGCTGCTTAATTAATTAATTAGAACTAATAAGCGGCATTAATTTGCAAATGAGCCACTTGAAGCAGATCATGCAGTGCAGATCATGCAAAGCTTCCCCAGTCCCCTCGAACTCGAATCCCATTTCTACCTTTCACGTCTAATCAAAATCCCTTCCTTCCTCTCGTTGTTTGTCCTTTTCGAATTCTTGATACATGCATATTTGGCTTAATTTGTTTTTATTCTTCTGATTTGTCTTGTCTGTCTGTGTATATCTATCAATCATCTCAAACTCAAACTCAAACCCTCTCTCAAGTGTGAGAAAAAAGCTTCTATCTTTGACACCCATCGATCATAGTGAGCGTCTTCTGACGAGCTCTGATTACGATCAGGAGATCATGTCCATGGACAACTTCCGGCTCTTCAATCCCACATGTTCATCCAAGACCAAGCCAGCTGCAGCATGTCCGGGCCATAACAAGCTCGGCACCTGCTTGCTCACCCTGCGGACGAGCAGCCGTCTCCGGTGGGGAGTCCGCAAGAAGGTAATCTATCTGCAGAGGAACAACACCCATCCGGCAGCAGCAGCAGCAGAGGAGGTGGTGAGGAAGAAGGAGGAGGGGTCTAACTCTAACAAGAGGTTGAGAGAGGAGAAAGAGTACGGCGCAAGGAAAACCCCCAAGCTGAGGATCACTGAGGAGGAGGTGGAAAAGAGGTTCAATTTGAGGGTTCAGATGGAGAAGCAGTTCAATGTGGACGAAAGGAAGGTGCAGGATCCATGTGCCGGTAATGGTACGAATGAGGGTTTTAGCAGATGGTCACACGCACAGATCGAACACGCCGGGAAGTCGCTCGTGGAGGTCATGCGCAAGATGGGCGCCACATGGCGCAGCCCCGTGCCCCGGCATGATCTCCGGATGGAGGCCAGGAAGCGCATCGGTAATCTGGGGCTGCTGGACCATTTGCTCAAACACATGGCGGGCGTTGTGGTCTCTGACTGCGAGGAGCGATTTGTCAGGCGGCATAACTCGGATGGGGTCATAGAGTACTGGCTCGAACCGGCTGACCTGGTGCAGATTCGCCGGGGGGCTGGGATCACTGACCTGTGTTGGGTCCCTCCTGCTGGTTGGGAGCCTGAGAATGCCGGTTCGAAATGCACGTGTCAAGGCCGTTGCGAGGAGATTGCTTATGAACTCAAAGCAGAGATTGAGCTTCTTAGAAGGTATACAATTGTCTGATTAACTCTATTTTTCATGTTGGATTGGATTACACACAAATAGAAAATTGGAATTTATCAGAACTATTAGTTAATTGGGGTTGAAAATTTCCTCTGACATGCAGTGAAATTGAGGAACGGAAGTCACTCAAAATTAAAGAGAATGAGAAGTTGAGGATTGATCAGTTCCAAGCTCAATTGCAACTGGAGGCATTTGAGCAGGCTTGGCAGGTATCCTTTATTAATGCTTTGCCTAGTTTTCTTGCCCAAAAATATTATCCTCTTTTAGTTGACAGTGCAATTAAATTAGTATGTTAGTTAATTGATCATGCGCATGTGTGGCCTGTTAATTATTTGTTATACTCGTTAGTCACAAGTGTTGTGAAATGGTATGCATTATGACATTTTTATTACATGATGATTCAGAACTTGGAAGAAAGTCCATGTCTTTGTTTTTGAACGTGTTATTTTCTTTTTTCTCACCTTTATTTTACAGGAGAGGCATGGTAATCTTCTTATGGAACACCAAAAGCTACAAAAAGAGTTCACATCAATCTTCAGTTCTTTCCTGACAATGAAGGTAATATTGCAAGCTGCATCTATGCATTGTCCAAAATTTCAATTTATCCACCTTTTCCTTCTCTACTAGTACTACCCTCATGTAAACTCAAGTTTGTTCTAACAGGAAGAAATGAGCTTGCTGAAAGTAGAGAGTGACAAGAGAAGGGCCAATGAGCTGGCCATGGTTGTCAAAGTGCCGAACCAAGCCAACCTAGTCAGTGAAATGCAGTTCGTGCCGGAGAAGGTGAAGGGGAAGCCAAAGAAGAAACCAGTGACCCAAAAAGTGTTCAGAAATTATAATCCTTGGAGCACATTTCTGCAGCCAAAATTGCCACATGCCAGCAGCTCCTCTCCGCACTCCATTTCATTCGCCACCTCAGCACCGTCTCAGCTGCTAATGCTTCCCAGCCCCACTTCTCCTCTCCCTCCACCACGTCCTGCTTTCTTTTACCCATCCAGCATGGAGATTCAGTGTCAGAATCAGACCCAGGCCCAATCACAAGCAGTTCATGCAGAGTGTCAGTCTCGACACATGGCCCCTCGGCCCGTTGCCGAATATTTATCTACTGTATGTGCCACAATCTCCATCCAGTCTTGTCTGATTTCAAAATTTATTTTTTCTTTCTATTTGTTTTTCAATTCAAGTCAACAATTGTGATATCAAAGAAATAAAAGTCTCAAGCTTTTAATAAGATGCATTTAGAAATAATCAATCGCCAGCTACTGATTTAATTGAACTTACAAAGATTAACAAAAACAGTGTTGTGGGCACTCATCTGTTGGTTTTTTTGTTGTTAGGGAATGATGTATTTTGGGGCGAGTCAGACAGAGTCTGATGAGTTGGCATCGGCAATGGCGCCCCACAAAGGAAAGGTTTGATATGGCCACTGACCTGAATCTAGCATTGATCACATATTTAACTCGTTAACTTGTTTAAATACACCTATTCAGTAATTCAGCGCCATATTTTTGTCTACTGGCCAACTGCTTGTCTTGCTGATCAGGCTAGTTAGTTGTTAGGATGCGCTGAAGTAACCTTTCAGAAACACCTTGTGATAGATAGTTACAACTTACAACAATGGAAGATCTAATTCAGCAAGTTTTGTTAAGCAACTCAGCAGTTACTACATATCAGGAACCGTCTCGTTATGTAAGCTCCGTCTTTAGATGATAGTTACTACAGAGCAGTTACCTTGTGATATATATAGTTACTACAGAGCAGTTACTATATGGTGTTTTTGGTGTTGCGGAACTCCGTCTTTAGATGATATCATTTCTTATAAGACTTGATCATGTTTCATGATTTTTATTGTTCTGTAAACTCTGGAAACGTAAGGATTTAAGCTCGTAATGCATTAATAGAGATGGCGGATATATAGTTCAAACATATGTCCTTTTGCTATTGCTGTGGTTCAACCTCGTAAGTTGCAAGTTCATTATCTAGTTACATTTGTTGCATTAATTAGTAACAAAATACGAATTAAATATTAATCTAAGATGAAGATTAAATTATTACAAAAAATGAAAATGATATTATTCTTCTGATTTAGGTAAGATATGAGTTGAAGTTCAATATTTTATCTATTTTTTCTTATTGTCTTTCGATATATATAAGTGGAGCTTTTCTCCCATGAGAACAAGAACTTTCTTTTTTTTTTTTTTTTTGAGGATAGACAAGAACTTTCCAAGTATACAAAGGACAAAAGAGTAATTGTAGACTATAAAAGTTATCAAACTGAGCACTAACTACTAACAAGGAATCATAAAGCAGGTTTACAATAGTTTAGCTAGAAAATGGTAATTCAACACTTACATGAAGCCAGCTAAAAGCCCTGCTGGATTCTAATTCAACAGTTAGGAACGGAAAGTCAAGAAATTGTGCAAGACGTACGATGAATCAATCACATTTTTTTATGTAATTATCAGTCCATAACTACATATGGATATTGGTATTCGAATAATACAGACCCAATAACTATTTCCCAAACAATTGTGCAACATGCTTTGTGAATTACAGGCGTTTTCTGCTAAATTTGAGCATACTTCTTCGTATAAAAATACGCATGATAAATATGACCATGATGCGCTCAATGCAAAGTTCTTTCTTTGGGATGAACGAACCATTAAAATAAGCACGAACCCGGTGAATTGAGGGAATACCATTAGCATGGCACACTATTTTATCGTCCTCATCTACTTTTGGGGAGCAATGCAGACGCTTTCAAGGGGCTGAAAGGTGACAGATTGGTACACAGAAAGTGATATTTGGTGAGAAAAAAGTTCAATCAATTTCCTGGGTTTATGTTTTTCAGAAAACAAGAGAAATAATTGTTACCTTTTTACTAATTGGTTTACGTTTACTGGAATTGGATGCTCTGAAAAAAAAAAAAACAAAAAACAAAAGAAGGATGAATATTGAATACACCAAAAAAAAAAAAAAAAAAACAGCATCTGTGACTGTGAGTACAAGTAACATTGTATATTTGCATGCATATGCAACGATGTAATTAAAAAAATATACCAAAAAAGCAAACAGTATCTGTGAGTATAGCATTTACTCCTATTCAATTCAATTCAATTCAACTATTATATGTCCCTTGTTTTCTACCTTCACCAACTCTAGTTGCGACTTGCAAGGGGGGAGCCCCCCCTGATTGTAGCCCAAAACCATCTGCACCAACACCTATATAATAACCACACACCATCATCATTCATCGTGCAATGCATAGCCATCCATCCCATCATTCAACATTCGCATATAGTTTCACATACACAAACAGATTTTCATCATATACTTGGGTCTATTTTTCAAGCCAGTAGCATACTCAATTCAAGATGAGTTCATCAGTGACCCGTGCTTCTCTGGATCAGAGGCTCACCTTGGCTAAACGTTGCTCCCATGGTACTACCACAAACTCTGTCATTTTTTTTAATCATATATATAAGTTTTTTTATTTATTTATCTTACAAATTAAATTAATTGGTCTCTGCAACTTTGTTAGATTGAGTGATCAGTTAGTTCATTTTGTTGGTGTGTTGCAGAGGGAGTGATCGCCGGAGCAAGGGCTGCGGTTGTCGCGACAGTCGCCACTGCCATTCCCACTGTAAGTTCCCTAATCAATCCTCTATTTGTCAACTCATTCCTAATTGAAAATCTTCTAATATAAGTTTATAACCGAATTATATATACATGTGTGATTGATTATAGTTGGCAAGCGTGAGGATGCTGCCATGGGCCAGAGCCAACCTTAACCCCACTGCTCAGGCACTCATCGTCTCCACTGGTACATATCATCTTTAACTTCAAGCCCACTAGACCAATTGTTCTTCTTTCTTATACTAGTAAAGAGCCCACACCTTGCTTTGGACTGAAATTATTATATCTTATAATAAATCTCTCGTGAGGAAACTGATATGGGCCTTAAATTTTAATGGGTTGGGACATTAATGTAAATGGTGGTGATCAATCTAAGTAAACAATCAACGGCTGAGATTTATTCCTTAAATAAGATAGAACTTTCATATCAAAAAATCCAATCTCCTTTCATTAGGAACAAGGATTTTGATAAGCAATTTTAAGTTGGAAGCTTATTGAACTGAGTTTATTATTATTGTTGCAGCTGCAGGGATGGCGTATTTCATTGTGGCTGATAAGACCGTGCTGGCTTCTGCAAGGAAGAATTCATTTACTGCTCCTAGTACTAGTAGGCCTAATTAGATATTGCAGTATTAAGCGATATGACCTCCTATTTCCTCGTTATTTAGATTGTGAGTTAAGAGCAGATTTATGCAGAATATTCTATGTAAAATATTCAATTAATAAAGAGGAAAGCTAACTGTACCCCAACAAAAATCCCCCAAAATCGTACCCCAACCCAACAACACACATGCACTGACTATGAACACCCAAAACTATTTAGTATAAACACCTTCTATCAACAAGTATGAATATCGGAAAATTAGGACGGATGAGCCTTTTTGCGTTCTAATGATCATCCGGCCCTAACCTTATCCATTTCCGTTAATTACCGTGGGGACCACCTACATAACTGTCATCGACTGTCAATTTAAGCACGTGATTAAATTAATTTAAGCACGTTTTTCATATGGACACAACGGTTGCACCTTTTGGCACCCATACCGGCTGCATCTTCTGCTGCGTGGGGTATTCAGGGTTGGTGCAGGGGGTGTTCATAGTCGGTTCAAAGCATGTACATACCACTAGAATGTCATGTTCATACAGTGTAAAAATTTTGTTCAGTGGTCCTTGGGCCCCATACCGGCTGCACCTTCTGCTGCGTTGGGTGTTCAGGCTTTCTTTAAGGGGTGTTCATAGTGGTATATAAGCATATACATACCACTTGAATTTCATGTTCATACAATCAATAACAAAACTCAGTTCAGGTTTGGTGCAAGAGGTGTTCATAGTAGTATAAAAGCATGTACATACCACTTGAATTTCATGTTCATACATTTAAAAAAGCTTGTTAAACATGAAATTTTTGAATTATAATTGTAAATTTGGTACCAATGTCCAACTTAATACAATTTTATTAGCTACCTTTTCGAAAAAAAAAAATGTCAAAATATGATAAGAATCTGATTATTCCGCAATGTCATCAATTATCATCTAGCGTTGTATAAAGCAAGCAGGAGCAGGAGCAGCAGCTTAAATTAATAAATCTAATGTAATAAAATATTGATTAATGAAAGCATGGTAACATTTTTTGCCAAAACAGAATATGGAAAGACATGTCAATTTTGTCTGTTTCCAAAAATAGGAGTTTGTTGAGTCAGACTGCCGAATCGCGTTACGTAGCTTGCCAAAAATGGAAAGGCGCTGTGGGGGACAACTATGGGGTATGGAGTGTGGGGGATTAAAAGATTTCCTCATTAATAAAATATGTTATTGCTTCTTTATAGTGTATTTAATTGCTACAATTGATGACTGGTTTTTCCAAATAATTGAATTAACAGTGCCGTATTAGAAAATTATCTATTACTAGAGTATTCACTCACGCTTTGCTAACGAGCAATTATATTTTTATCAGATGTTCGTAACAAGTTTTTAGTGATTATTTTTCTTCGGGAATATTGTTTATACAATATTTAAATGGCAGTTTAAGGCTTAATATTTTAAGAGAATACAGAGATAGTTGGTATATATATAAGTTATAATATACTATAGCGGTGACAATATCGTGATGTGGTTGGGGCATCTGATACTTATCAGACGGTACATAATTGCAAATTGACGTGGTTAGTGTATTTTCCCATCTTTTAAGGGTATATGTCGTTAAGTTCTTACGCACAACAAATTTTCGCAAATTTAATAAACATAAACAACATTCTTTTTCATATTGAGCCAATAAATATATGTTGAGATTGAGAAAAAAGAAATCTACGGTCAATACACCCCGAAGTTAATTTGTTTGGAAAAATCTCAAAATCGATCACACTATGTAATGTAGGTAGAAAAGGGATCCGAATATGCTGCTTTTCCGATCGGATAGTCGAAATCGGTTACTGTACCGATCTCAAAGTACTTCGGTTTTTACTACTCAAATCTCAAAGTATTTCGGTATTTTTCGGTTTTTACTACTCGAATCTCAAAGTATTTCAGTGTTTCTCAGACATTCCTGCTTTTCTAAAATCTTTTTAGAAAAGCAGCGGATTCCGATCCGTAGAAAAGAGCTCCCAGACAGTTACATCAGTAAAAAATGGATGATCTTTGGAGGTTCCGAACCCGGAACTTCCGATTATATTATTTACAAGTCAATCGTTCTGTTTACTCGTACTGATTATGGCGTACGTCTACATGACTACATGATCCATACTGGGTATAATATTTGAGGATCACATTTTGTCTGTATATTATCATAATTATGACTATCTTTTATTTATTTTTTTTTTTTGAGAAATCAATTATGACTATCACTTCGACAGTACTCCGCATCACGTGGGCCGGTGATACAAATAAATCAATCAATCATAAGAACTTTTTTTTTTTTTTTTTTTTGCCAAACAATCAATCATAAAAACTAGACTAGAATACTAGGAGCTGAAAATAGTAAAATGATTGTTGGGATTTTGAAAGGTTAATATGGTTTTGGAATATTCGTTCAAATTAAAAATTCAAAAACTGATTTGTCACGAGCTGAAAAAAATTGGATGCAGTCATGCATGGAGTCATTATTCTTTTATTTATTACTAGCAAGAAACTCGCCCGTTGTGCGGGAGTTTTAAATTATGATCTCATACCGTGTAATATATACAATGTGTTTTCGATTTTTAGCTAATTATTTACTATTTAAATTTCACCGTTACACTAAAATCAACTCATTGAATGTTAGAATATAAAGTGTTAATTCCTCATTATTGTAAATTCTAATCAACATTGATTTCCATACCAAGATTGATATCTTTCCATTTTTGTAAAAATCAAAATGAAGAGGAAGTTGTTTAATTGGAGAACATGAACGCCTTTGAAATCAATGTATTTTGATCTATACCGTTAATTAAGAGGTATAATAGGTATTAAAAAATTTGAAGAAGAAAAAAAAAATGGAAAGTATAATAGTTAATTGCTTTATAATATAGTATAGATTATTATTTTTTTCCTACAAGGATTATAATATGCTTTGTGCCTTTGTAGGAGTCCGGACACATTCAAGGAATCAAGGGCCCAATGTTACCATGGCCAAGTTCTCACGTAGAGAGTGATGTTAATTTGGTAAAAAATAAAGAAAAGATAAACAATGTGGCCCACTTTAATATGAGAAACATGTAAAGTCCATCCCGTATAGTAGGTTACCCATCCACTTCCTCTCACAGTCCTAACACATCATGTGCATCTATGTGTTTAGCATAGTTGCATAAATGTTTACTCGAAACCGTTATGTATCTGTTTATTCAATGTTATTAACATCATCATACCAATGAAAAATAATGCAAAAGAGCGCCAAACAGTTCACAGCGGAGCACGAACTATCCTCTAGTTGTAATGTTCATCGTTATTATTGATATACACACATCTGGTAACAGCATTGTCATGATTGAGATCAGCGGGTCAGGCTACTCATTTACTGATAATCTAAAGAGTTAACTGGAGGAACCTTTGGTCCAAATCTGATTACTGTTAAGGTATATTTAAAAGAACAGGTTAGAAATAGTAATGAACCTGTCACTGCCCCTATCCTTGCTTCATTTGTCAATTTATATATTGGATGGAGGGCATTTCAATGAACATGCCATACCAAACGGAGATGAGATGGTTGTGCAGGTACAGTTCTGAGATACACCACATTTACATAGTTTCCTACTGTAGGATCTGCTGTCTATCTCTTGAGTTGGTTTTCTGTACCAGAATCTTACAAATTGACATAATGATTGAATGATTGCAAGAATGATTGTAAGATACACCGCAATATTTGAAAAATATCAGATGCTAACCTCGCCAAAGCCCCAATTCCTCAAACCTAGAACCCCAAATCACAAAAATTCCTAAGAATAGTTGGACAAGAAATTTTAAGGAGATTCAAGGCGATATTACCGTGCACAGAACCAAATATCTGCTGTGGGCGATCACCTCCACCGTAGTGACCTCATCGCTCCTCTTGCTCACCTTCTTCCTACTTCACTCCTCGCTCGCACTCTCCCCGTACGCGGTCAGCTGGAAGCCCCGCTCGTGCGGCTGTATGAGGGGCAAGTGCAGCACGTGAGGACCAATTCGAGTACCCTCGCGTGCGCGGACAGCTGGAAACCTGCACTCTTCTCGCGCGCGGTCAGCTAGAAGCCCGTCTGCACCAGTTCGAGTACCCTCATGCAGTATGCGCTCATCGACCTCGACTCCGCCTTGCCGCCACCTTGCCGTCGATGTTGCTTGGCGAGTTACTGGTGAGTAGAGGATTCGGGACACATAAAGAAAGGGGAGGAAAATGATAGAACTGCTGGTGAGTAGTGAAGGGAACATTCTAGAGAGATGAACAGACTGCTTCAGGTTTAGAAAAGAGTAGAACTGTACATTGCTGTACAATGAACAGTGGAGTCAAAGTATGAACGGTCAGGATAGAACGTCAAATGATAACTAACGGTTCAAATCTGAAGACGGATACTGTTTATTCCCGAATTGCCACTTTATATATATAGTAATATAGGGAAACTTGTTGTGTCCATTGATAGACAGTACACCAATGGACACAAGGTATGACCCTATAATATAATACTAATGTGTTTTAATGTTGAAAGCCGTACAGGCGAATCCAAGGGGTTGAAACTTAGAAACTTGAAAGTGACAAACATGGCAAGCACATAGAGAATGATATTTTGTGAAAAAACAATGTGAATTAAAATCAGCCGGTATATAATTTATCTAGCTTCCTTTTACTTGTTACAAATAGTGCATATATGAATTAATTGTCACTTAATTGGTGGTAAATAAAAGGAATGCTTAATTGAATTGATTTAATAAATTATATATGTTATCCTCGAATCAAATATGTTGACCGTTGAAAGCTTGATGGTGAATTCCTGCTGCTGTGTGCTACGCAGGATTGCAGGAAAAGAAAATAGTATAGCAATATAGCATGTAGCGTAGTGTCCCTTATCAAATAATCAAACCAGATACATGGGAACATTTTATATGGGCTGGAGTGCTGGACCATTGAAAAAAACAAGGGACTACACAGTCTACACTTACACTGTGCTATAATAAACTCTGCCTCACCCCACCAACTCTATATATCCAGTAAGCCGACCAGCTGAGGCACCCCCTGATTTCATCTAAAAACCATCTGCTATTTTCTCTATATATATCATCACACACCTTACACAGATCATATCACTCACACTCACTCACTCACTCACTCACCCAACAAAGCTTCCCAACTCAACTTCATATAAATTTCAATTTTTGAAGAAATTAATTAAGCAGACAAATTATCAATTCAATTATGGGTTCAGCAGCTCGTTCTTCTCTCGATCAGAAGCTCTCACTAGCCAAGCGATGCTCCCATGGTATTCATTATTAGTTTTTGTGGACTTCTATACATTTTATATATTTTTGTTACAAATTAACTGAATAAATTGGTGCTTGTTTGATTCATTATACCGTTCTTGGTTTGTTTGTAGAGGGAGTCATGGCCGGAGCAAGGGCTGCGGTTGTCGCCACCGTCGCAACCGCCCTTCCAACAGTAAGTTTCTCTGATATATATGCATCTAATTAATCTGTTCCATGCCATTGAATTTATATGCATATATGTTTGTAACTTGTAACTAATATATATATATTATAGTTAGCAAGTGTGAGGATGGTGCCATGGGCCAAGGCCAACCTCAATCCTACTGCTCAGGCACTCATCGTCTCTACCGGTACGCAATGCAATCTCAACTCACTTTCTGTTTCTTGTACCCATTTCTTCCTATCATCTTAAATTGAACGCATCAAACAAATCCTTACTGGATCCAATTTGCTTTGTGATTGCAGCTGCTGGGATGGCATATTTCATTGTGGCTGATAAGACAGTGCTGGCCTCCGCAAGAAAGAACTCCTTCCCATCTCCCAATAGGCCTAATTAATTAGTTTAGCAGCTTATTTAAACGCATATATGCGGCCTTTTGTTTCTGTTTATGTTTCTATTTGTGTTTTCAAGCGCAAAGTTATGTAAGATATACTGAAGGAATAAAATTTATGATGGTAATATATATACATAGTTGGTGACTTGGTGGGGACTTATGAGCCCATTTCTTTTGTTAGAAAAATAAAAATAATCTTTTATGGTATTATGTTGTTAAATTAAAATCTACAACTATTGAGGTTGCATTTAACAATAGTTTTGCATTTTACATCTTTCTTGTACCCATTTCTTTCTGAATTGTTTTGCATGTCGGAAAATAAGAAAAGAAAAGAAAAAACTCAAAATTACAAGATCGGAAACAAACTACCAAAATTGAAATAAGAACCGTTTTCTGCAAATTCGACCTCACTGAAATTGGAAAAGCTAATAACATTTTTACGTTTTAATTTATGAAACGAATGCTGCTGCTGCTATCAAAATTGCATTTTTTTTTAATTATAATCTCGGGCTTCAAGTGTATGTGACAAAGTAATAAACTATTGGCACCGATTTAATTACTCACAGTCACAGGTCTCAGCAGTTACCCAAGACAAACACTGACTTAAATTATTTTGTTACAACATTACAGTGGATGCAAATGTACAAAATTGTATTAGATAATAATAATGCTCATATAAACATTGTAAGCGCGTAATTAAGGTTCAGTTAATTAATTAATTAATTAATTTACCAACCGATTCAAGAAGTCACCAACTATGGCAGGCAAAACTAATTGAAACCTATGAGCGCCTCTTAAAGTATATTGTTAGCTGCTAATAACTAAGACTTTTTTTTTTCTTTTGGGGATAAAAAACTTCTTGCATAATGCAGATGGGAGATGAAATGAGACTTCTTAAGTTCTAAAATATTTTAGTATTTAGGGTTCTAATAGGACACGTGTTATTCAAATTACTAGTTTGCCGAGTCCCGATGAGTGAAAATGCCCACAGTTTTCAAGTTATTTATTCACTAAAAATAATTTAACTTCTTACTTCAATGAAAGATTCAATTGACGACGTCTTATGCTTGGACAATTAAAAAGGTTGGTGAATTTGAGATGAACCATTACCTTTTTATAAAACCAATAATTTTCTGAGCATCTACTATTGTACTAACGTTAGTATTTCGGTCTGAAATACTAACGCATCAAAATTGTTGTTATCGTGTCCGAAATCACGATTTATGGTGCTCAATAAATTTTTTGTATGAAAATATTGAGGAATACAAAAGTTTTTCATTTTTAAAGTTTTCTAAGTATTTGTTTTGTATTTTTGAAAATAGCATGTACAAATATCAATGTTTTATTAATATTTATGAGCTATTTTCTAAAATTCAAAACAAATACTTAGAAAACTCAAAAAGATAAATTTTTGTATTCCCTAATATTTTCATATAACAAATTTATTGAGCACCGTAAATCGTGATTTCGGATACGAGAACAACAATTTTGAGCCGTTAACATTTCGGTCTGAAATGCTAACGTTAGTATATTTAGTCAAACTCTAATTTTCTAACAAAAGCGGTCATCAGAATTCAGAAATACGAATACGATCGATCCTAGATTCCTAACCAGATTGGTTATTTAATATTTTAATTCCTTCACAAATGATTTTTAAGTTCAAAATATTATTATTATATTTATACAAGTACAATAATGAAAAAAAATCAAGGTGCCTCCAAAACCAGGGGTAGTGAATCCGGGCAACATAGATATGTGCAACAATTCAACAAAGGTTAGGTTAGGTCACAAAAGACTTAAAAAGTACATGAAAAATTGACGCAATTAATTATCCATAGAATCTGGAGAGAAACAAGGGTCCCAATCCCAGGTTTTTATTCTAAACCAAATGCCACTTTCCTTATAAAAAACACTCCCAAATCAAGCTCAGTGCCCAAGTACATAATTTGATCTAATCTATCAATTAATTTTTCAGAAATGATTTGTGTAATATAAAAGCTATCTTTTTCGCTCTTTTATTTTTCTTGTAAAAACATTTTTTAGTTTATCAGAATAGGAATTAATGTGTGTTAATTTGTTGCAGCTGCCGGAATGGCATATTTCATCGTGGCAGATAATTAAAACCGTGCTGGCATATATCTGCACGAAACAACTCTTTTGGTGCTCCATATCAACAAGTCTGAATACGAACTATATAAGCTTCATTGAGAAATGCAGAGTTTATATTTCGAAAGAAAAATATCAGTTTATGTGTATGTTTTTAATTAATTAGCAATAAGGTATGTCCAAGTTGTAAACTTATAATAATAAGGGGTGAAATGAAATGCTGGGTTTCTTCAATTTTTCTTTAATTATTATAATGAGTTAGATTTTTTTATTTTATATAGAAATCCTGTCTTTCAACTTTTGGGCAGTACCTTTCAAACCTTACGTGTTAGGGAATTGTTTATTAAAATTCTTTTGTCCCTATAAAAATTGATTTCAGAAAATTAATGTCATCAATTAATTATCGGCCTAGGAAATATACAATACCAGATTACCAGCACCATGACAAGTACGTCATATATAAATTATAGACTGTTATGGCTTCTTCAGGTATACATTACAACTTGCATAAAAAAGAATAAAAAGAAATGATTGATCAGTTCTTTGGATAAACTAAACCTGGAAGTGTAATATACTAATATACTACTTCTACACTACACTAAAGTATTATACTGACTGACGAGTGACAAGTGACGAGTGACGAGTTATGGGCTCATGTCGACAGTCGAGTCGACACAGTTTATAATTATTGAGCACCAAAGTTGTCCGTACAATTAAATTAATATTATTGAGTTTGTCATTTTGTTAGCATCAGCAATTCAGCATCGAGCACGTGAGACGCAGTCCAGTAAAAAGCAAGGAAAGGAAGACCAAAGTGACAAAGTCCCAAAGAAAAGAAAACAGTCGCCTCCGGGCCCGGGCGCTAGCTGATTTCTGCCAGAAATGAGAACCGGATACATAACATACCAGACTTGGCCGACATGCATGCTTCTCTATTGCGAATTTAGGATTGATAATAATATTTTCAAATATCATAAAAAGGTTGCTCAATTTTGCTGCCAAAATCAATTTCATCGCAAAGTAAAATAAATGAATCATGTCGTCTAATAACCAGTATATATGCTCTCTCAAATATTATATCTGCCACAATATGGCTCGTGACAATCTACATTAACAAGAACAACAATTATCCTCTCTCAACTTTTTTATTATTTTTTTTATTTATTTTTGTTATTTTATTGAGACAATCTCGTGTAAATTTAGGTGTCAGCGAATTGAATAAAGCTTGCTCTCTTTCTTACCTTTTTATTTCGTGAAATATCAGAAAAAAAATTGACTTGTATATATAAAAAACTAAAAACAGTTTAAGGTCCCATTAACCCAATTTAAAAATACAATTTTCTTAATCAAATTAAAAGCATTACAAAAAAAAAAAAAAAATTTTGTCTAAAGCTTGCTTTGCAGTGATATTGTTGGAATTTTGAAATATATAAAAAGAAAAAAGAGGTTGTTTACTGGATGATTATCCTCTGACCGGTTGCAACCAAGCCCCGCATAGAGAGAAAGAGAGAGTAACCGAGGTGGGATCCTCGGTTCGGTGGGTCCCACCTCGGTTACTATCTCTTTCTTTCTTTGTCGAGCTCGGTTGCAGCATGGCCGAAGATATGAATTCTTGTTTACTAGGAACATCGGGTCTAGTATCCTCCTTCCGTCCTTCGTATCGAAAATCCCAAATGAAATAATAATGGATATGAGACTAAGTGACTAAAGATAAAATTTTAATTTAGGATCATAAATTCATAAAATTTGAGTAGCTTGACTCTCATCTTTATCTCAAAAAAAAAAAATTCATAATTGAAGAAACGTTCATGATCAACTAAATTCTGAGTTGATACAAGTAAATGCAAGTCCTATAATTCTTGAAACTATTTCAAAGTGTAATCTTTTTGGGGTAAATTTTTTGGTAGGTCACTCAAGTTTAACTCAAATCCATAATTGGTCACTGAATTTTTATTTATCCATTTTTGTCACTAAACTATGATGTTTATCCAAATTTGGTCACTCCGTTAGTTTTTCCATCCAACTTAACGGAATCTTTAATATGACATTAATTTTATGGTTTAGACATATATATATATATATATTTTTTTTTTTTCATGTAAAGCTAAAAAAATATAAGAATAAAAAAAATAACATATTAATTTTTTTATTTTTCTTCCATGACAATAAAATACTTTCACATTCTTAGATATGTTAAAAAATTGTATACTTTATATGAAAACAAAAATAATAATAAAAAATTTAGAAAAAGAATTATAAACAAAAATAAATGAAAAGTTTTAAATTTGTCTTACATTCTCACATATTGTATATTTTATATGAAAAATAAATAATTTTCAAAGTTTTAAATTGAATACATGTTAATTATTCCGTTAAGTTGGATGAAAAAACTAACGGAGTGACTAAATTTGGATAAACATCAAAGTTTAGTAACAAAAAATGGATAAATAGAAGTTTAATGAACAATTATGGATTTGAGGTAAACTTGAGTGACCTATGGGACCCATCTTTTTGTAACTCTACGACGTAGCAAGGATTACATCTGCTAAAAAATATCGTAACTACGAGTAACAAGGGTTACATCTGCCAAAATATCGAGAATAATGAGCTAACAGAGGATTATATCTGCTAAAATATCGTGCAAGCAAATTTAAGCAAGGAGCCAGTTGTGTAAATAAATATACTCATTAGCATGATGCGACAATGTAAAAATCAAACAATAACAGATAATCCCTTAGTTTAAATCTGCACCGTAGACTCCCAACATCCTGCCACACGGCAGCATCTAAACGAAGCTATCGACGTCTTCGCTACGACCAGGCAGCAGAAGGAAACCCAAACACATCTCCAGTTTGCACCCAAACTGGAGAGTCCGTTAGTTCCAACTCCCGACCTCCTCCGTCTCGACTTCTCAACTCAACGCCCAGCAAATCAAACCAAACAAAATCAAACCAAAGCTGATAAACTAACTCCATGGAAATCGCGAAAAGCTTGCTGCTTTTGGTGCTGCTAGTTGTAACCTCTTGGAGGAATGATCCGGTGAAGGGAGTGGCGGCAGATCAGGTCATCACCTCCTCTTCCGGTTCGTCTTTTCCGTTCTTTTTTATCCCAATTTGTGTTCCGTTGTTAGTTGTGCCCCTTACAGAGTAAACTTCTAGTCCCAATTTGGGTTTTACCTTGGTAATTTCTTCGAATTGGGATTATTGGTCCTGATATTCTGGTAAACTGTGAAAGTTGGGTTCTTTATGCAGTACTAATAATATTATTATTTCTTGTTCAATAGGGAATTATATACCACCAACTAGATATTGAACTCGTATTCTTACGATTAACGTTGTTATAGAGGCATCTGGATCAGAATTATTAGCTTGATTGTCTCCAGAACACTAATTTGATTACTGTTTTACTTTCTTCGACTGTTCTGTATCTTATCCTTTCTAATTCTATTGATTAAATTGTTAATAGGTTCCACATTTGGGAGAAATTCGCGTGAACCAAGATACAACATTGAGTATCACCCATCGGATTCAACCTTTCATCCCGTGAGATCATTTTCTTGTTAAATAACTAAAAAATTGTAGTTTGTTGCGTATGCACCGTATTGGTACTGAGGATCAGTGTAGATGTTGTTTCTTAGTAAAATATTATGTACCATATAAGCCACGCCGGCACTTAATCAGTTATGTGATTTATGTATTTCTTTGTCAAGGTATTGCACAGTTGGAAAAGAAGCTGTGTATTAAATAAATCTAGTTAGTTTCGTAATTGTTCTGATTGACTTTGGGTATATTGGGCTGTAGGCTTTTTTAGCATGCATTTTAATACTCAGTACCAGACATATGTTATTCATACCAGTATTTCAATCTACCATCATGGATGAGCCATTAGTGCTATCAGGGACTTGCTTTCTCTTTTGTGGTATTCTGCACATGAAATTCCACTCTTAATTGAATTTGGCTGAGCATGATATTGAAAAATAATCTGTATCCACCTGCACATTTATTTTTTTAATAGGAGAATGGTCAAGAGTTAGTAATTATGAAAAATAAAGATGGAACAAGCTACAACTGTTATTTGCCTGTAACAGAAGAGACCAAAACTGTGAAAACTGGGGCTTACATGCAAAACTCGAGCAATGCACTGTTAGAGAATGACAAAAAGATATTGAAAACCCCTGACGAGTTGCTCGATGTGCTCAAAGATGAAGGATGTTTATATAGAGTATGTTTACCTTCGCTTTTACATTGTGCAATATTTTTTATTGTATATTATTATTTAATGTATATATTAGGAGTAATGATGTCGTATTCCAATGAAAAATCTCAAGTGCTCAGCCATCCTGGTCTGTTATTTACTAATTTGAAAAAGGTGCAGCTTTTTCATATGACAGAATTTTCAAACACTCTTTCTGCTGGTATGGTATTCAGCATTCTGTTTTCTGCAAATTCTGCAGTAAATTCATGTGCCGCTTTTAGATTAATCATTTCATATAAATACTTCAAGTTGTAAAGAATAACTTACCAGAAGATGTTCATGAGCAACACACCAATGTAATCTTAAGTCAAAAGTTTGTGCCTAAAAGCACCTTATAGATAGTGTATATATGAATTATTGAATGCTAAAGAAAAGAGTCTCATTAGTATATTTATGCATTTTCTTTTATGTAATATTTTATTTGTTATGTAATGTGCAGCATGAAGGGTGGTGGTCGTACGAGTTATGTTACCATAAGACTTTGCGCCAAGTTCATGTAGAAGATGAAAAAGTGGGTTCCAAATCATAGTGTCTTAATTGAAATTTCGAAGCCTTTTTTTTCCTGGAAAGGTTACCTATCTAGTTGTTATTGTTATGTCCAAACAGTAGCATGATATTTACCCCTAAACTAATATAGAACTTGTTTTTGTTTTATCCCAATCGCATCTTGGTGTATTGATTGCTTGATTTCTTTAAATTGACTCTTTTTTTTCCTTTAGGTTGTGCAAGAATTTGTTTTAGGACAATTTGACCCTGAAGCTACTTCAGCATATAATGAGAAGCACTCTGATGCATCTCTGCTAAAAGATCCCCGCTCTAGAGAGGCGTCTCAAAGGTATATGCTGTTGTTACTCTCTGAAACTGCTTAAGTTTATGTTGTTGTTGTTCTAGTTAATGTATCTTTAGTAACTTAATTTTTCTTGTAGGTATCATGCACATCAGTATACAAATGGGACCACTTGTGACCTTACTGATATCCCAAGAGAGACTGAGGTATATTCTCTTCTTTTTGACTGTCTCCATAAGTTACTGAAATACTGATATATTTATGGTGTCTATAAGAAACATTCTGACAGTTCATTAGGATAGTGGCGTAACTTTAGGAAACAAATGTAATAGTTATATACTTATATGGTATAACTTGCACTTTTCTCTCATGGAATGGGAAAATGCTGGCTTCTCGGTATTATATGCATAACTGGTATAATTAGGTGTAGTATGAACACCCTTTTTAAAAATTAAGCTTCTCACATAGATGATCTTTTCCATGTGAATACCATATATTTATCTTTGTAGATATGGTTTTACATGATATCATATGTAATTTACCATCTATTTTTTAATTTCTGTTTTCATTTCTTTCTTTTTTCCAGGTAAGATACATATGCTCGGGCTCAGGTGCACAAGTGGTAATTGGCTCAATTAAAGAGATCTCTTCTTGTAAATATGTCGTAACTGTTCAAGCGCCTATGCTCTGCAAGCACCCGTATGTTCTATATTGTTTTGCATCCTAGTTATTTTTTTCGAAATCGTAAATCACTGGTACCGGTATGCTCTCTGGGAGCCACCATATTATAGTGCTTGACCTGACCAGTAGGGTGCTGACGCTACTATCATAATGAACACTGGTCATGTTTGTTTGCTGTTACATTTATATTGATGTTTCTTAACCATTCACTGACAGAATGTTCCAGCAAGAAAGGCCGATGCTAACTATAAACTGCATTGAGATTCATTCTGAAAATGAAGACACCTTCGAAGAAAATCATGGTAGGACTCAGATTACTCTAGTTACTGAAGAACCCAATCAGCAGTTTGCCACTTAAAAGAGTTTTCATTTCTCTCTCTCTCTCTCTCTCTCTCTGAATAGATGTAGCAAACAACGACAGCATTGAAACACAAAAAATCTGTATTTTTCTCCATTTTCTTTTGTTAACACATCTGGTTAATTCAGCAAGAATAGAATTGGGCGTCAATGTCATACCTCTTTAAGTTTGTGTTTGTTGTACCATTTCGTTAATTTTTTAGGACTTGTATGTTGTAGAGATGTAATCAAAATCAAATATGATTTAACTTTGCAGAGTTTTTATGCACCCATGAAAATTTACCAAATCGCATGTAGTTTTTAAGGAGTTGAACAGGCTTGATTCTTTGTTATCATAGCGGTTTTTCAATTAAGGTGTGAAATAAAGGTGTTGTGTTCAGCAGGTTGTCGCAGTTTTGTTCTCACTCGAATAATAATTAGAGTATAATTTAAGGATATATCAGATGCTATTAATTAAGGAAGATGGGTTGGCTATAAATTATGAACTTAATCTCAGAAAGGTGTCTTGTGGGTTCAGCTTGAAATTGTGACTGCTTATCTGCTGCTCTACTTGCAAGTTGAGTGTTTAAATTGCAATATTTTTTGAGTTAGGTACTACTTAGGTTTGTTTAATTTAAAACAAGAAGCGAAATTTGTTAACAACAACACACTAAAGGAAGAACACCTCTTGATCATATATACAAATGCTTCAAACATTGATAATCTAGATTAAAATTATTCTCGGAATATAATTGAGTTTCCAGCAAATGTTGTAAACGAGCTTAAATTTGCATTAGACACAAAATTGCATCGATCATTTACAAAAATGTGCATTGCAAGGGGCCTTTGAAAATAGCACATTTTCCCTAGTGAAGTCATTGTTTAAAATCGGTACAATTATTCGTACCGTTCATTATTGTTTGCATAGGAACCTCTATTGAATTTTAGCAAATTTAAAATTTACAATCAGTTTTTTTTTTTTTTTAAATAAAATTTGATTGTGAAAATTGTTCAAGTTGCTATTGAAAATTTAAAACAAAATAGAGGACTTCAAAGTTCAAAGTCTGTTCCGGATTGCTGGGACCCGAATCTCACCCGGTGGAACCCGCAGACAACGTGAAGATTGAATAGTGAATAGCTGCATACCATTTGCTTACTGAATACTGATTACTGGTAATTGCTGGTACCGAGCGCACACATTTGATCTGAGTCCGGATCCTCCACCATTTGCTGATACCGAGCTCTCCACCAGTCCGATCTACCTCACTCCTCACCAAGTTTATAAAAGTTTTTATTTTATGATGATACCTATTACCTAATGCAGTGGCGGAGCTTAGTGTATGTCAAGTGGGTTCTGGCCCCCCCTTCATAAAAAATATACGACCGGTTATCAATTTATAGGGTAATTTCAGTCTGGACCTTACTATGGCCCCCCTTGATTTCTCCCAACTTCAACTCGTGACTGGTCTCCTCTTATTATTTCATTATCTGTTTCTCCCTAATTCCCTTCGATTCAGTGAAAGTAAAAGAAAAAAACAAATCTTCAACCCCAAATAGATAGCTGAATACTCGATTTCATGTAGCATTTCTTTTTGGGAAAATTGTCAAAAAGCCTCTCTAAAACATTCAAGTTGTCAAAATGCCATTCCAAACTTTGCACTCGCTAAAATGCTACTCCAAAACTGATTTAGTTGTCAAAATGCCACTATCACAATATTTTTGTATACAATTAATTAAAAAAAGACATATTGCATTATAATATCATTTGTATTTTGGTATTTCCTTTTTACCCTTCTTCTCCCAGCTACTATCTTTTTTGTCTTTTTCCATTTGCGATATGTAAAGAAACTCAATCCTGATTGAAGCAGCTCCCTCCCTCTTCCGTGAAGGCAGCTACCCTCCAAGTCCAAGGTGAGTCGAGCCCCACTTGACATTGCTCAGACAAGTACCTCCAGCGCTGTGTTGACAAAGCAAACCCTTGATATGTACCAGAGCCGCTCAGCCAAGTCCCATTTCAATTGCGTGTTCAGAGAATAAGGACATAAGGATTAAGGAGGACCAGTATCGAGTAATGGTGAGCAGAAGAATTAATATACAATTTAGAATAAAGATTTATATTGTTGGGAAGTTTCCACATGATTCAATTTGGTCTTTCTTAAAAGGAACCGATTCAGAATCATACAATCAGTCCTATAAATGATGCCATTTGCTGATTTGCTGACGACTCTCTTCAAATTAATCGTCGTAAAGGCAGAGTCGGAAGGAGCTTCAGTTGGGATGTCCTAGAACAACGACATCATGTGAGAGTAGGAGCCATTGAGGCATCTGATTGCGAACTGGTGGGTGGGACTCAACTTGCATTGGAGGTGAAGTTCATTGGAGAGGGTGCTGCTCTGATTTAGTTTGGCAATTATAACAGATCGAGATTTGAGAGTGATAAAAAGAAGAAAATAAAGGGCTGAAGGCCAAAGAAAAAGAGGCAAAGGGAGAAGGGTAAAACTGGAAATATAAAAATAAAAATCATGTGATATTCCAATTCTTATTAGATATATACAAAAGTACAGTGATAGTGGCATTTTGACAATCAAATTAATTTTGGAGTGACATTGTAGCAAGTGAAAACTTTGGAGTGGCATTTTGACAACTTGTGTATTTTGGAGTGGCATTTTGACAATTTTCCCTTTCTTTTTTGATATAAACTTTGACTGGTTGTAGTGGAAGGAAAAAACGACTTTCCCTCTGACATGTGTACAAGGCGTTGAAGACTTACTTTTACCTAATTTAGTTTTGAGTGAGTCTACGATACTATTAATAGTACAAAATGGTCCGTACTACGGCTTCATATTATAATTTATAAAGTTTACTTGATCTATCTAAACCGCGCAATGTGATCTTCATATATTAATGTAGTTCTAGACCACATTTTTTAAAAACTTTTAACTATATATTTTGAGATGAGGGTTCCAATGCCTCAATTTTTTGTGCCTCAATCATGCCTCAACTTTTCAAATTTCAAATAACTCAAAATTTAAAACTAATTTTTCAAAACAAAACCGTTAGATTTGATCAACATGATATTCTCTATGTGCACATAACAAATTTTACACTTTTTTGTTTTATTTTATATAATCAATGAGTTATAAAAATCAACGTCTAGAAGTTGCTCAAATTAGTGCATTTTTTTGAAGCCCTTGATGTCAAACGAAATAATATTCAAATTTGATGATTTTTTACATATACATAAATGAAATGATATAGATTACATTTAACGGTTTTGTTTTAAAAAATTAGTTTTACATTTTGAGTTATTTGAAATTTAAAAGGTGGAGGCATGATTGAGGCACAAAAAATTGAGGCATTAGAACCCTCCTCATATTTTGATATATTAAAAAACAACATTTTTGAATGGTTTATATTGTTTACATTAAGTCATTTTCTAATTATCTAAAAAATGGTAAAAAAAACACCAAAAATTATAAAATTGATCTACAATGACATTTATATATGAAGATCACATTGAGCGGTTTGGATCGATTAATTGAACTTTAAAAATGATAATACGGAACCGTAGTATAGACTATTTATACTATTAATAGTACCATAGCCTTACTCTTTAGTTTTATAGTTTTGGTTATAAAATTTATCATGGTATATTGGTCTGTTGGCCCCCCCCTTGTTTGGGTGGCAACTGGCAAGCTCCGCTACTGACCTAATGTCAGTTTCATGCAGTAATGACTGTATGGGGCAGGGTAGAACAGAACAGGAAGCAACACGCGTCGCTCATACAGCAATTGATCGGCGAACGGTGTCGACTGCGGACTGCCAGTAATTTGCATGTTCCTTTCCTTCTTCCCTTCACATTTTTAATTCTTAACTGCAGCTTGGGTTGAGAATTATTTAACTCTGTCGGTGAATGGAACAGAGGGTTAATTTGCATATCTAGGTGTGTTTGCACAAGATGACAACGATATAATCATATAAATAAATTCACAATTTAATGAAACTTTTTCAGTTGCTCTTTATTTATTATTATTTTTTTTGGGTTCTTTTGAACCTCGGACAAGATTTTAAGCCGAAAACAAGAAGAGTAGACAAAATATATAAAATATGAAATAAAAAATCTTCATCATTAAAAAAAAAAATTCGATTATTTAAATTATTTTTCAAAAACTTGGTAAATGTTTCGAACAATCAAAATTAATTAAACCTTTTAGAAAAAAATATAAAATATTTTTATACTAAGCAAGAAAGTCCTAATATAGGTCATTAATGTTGATTACTCATTAACATCGATTAATCTCCAACACTCAATTCGAAGTCCCAATGTCCCATCCACTTCACTTGGAAAAAGCACCAGACCAGACTGGTTTTGGAAAGCTACCCTATCCAGATTGATTCCGGACTTGGCAGCAAACAATGGGTGCATGATAGATAGATGCATGCATATATCATATCCAGGTTTAAAAATGGGGGTTAAATCAAATCAAATAAAATGTACCTGAAAAGTTGGGTCACTTTAAAAAATTGAACAGGAGGATGGGAGAAGAGAAAACAATGGTCTAGTGGTATGTATGTCAGCATCAGTCCCAGGTTTTAACAGAAAACCATCTGCTGCTTTAATCCTATATAAACCCCCACCTTGCATCTCAACTTTCACCCAGTTACTTGCAACCTCTCTTCCACATACCAATTAACTCATTTCATCATTTCATCACTAGATTGTTGCTTTTGCATTGTGAATTAGTAGAAGAAGTTAATCAAGAATGGCCTCTTTGGATCAGAAGATTGCTCTGGCTAAGCGCTGCTCTCATGGTATCATCAACATTCAACAAATGCTCTTAATTTTTCATTGATGAACAACTAATTAGTTTAGACTTTAGTGATGAATAATATCTGATAAGGTTTTTGTTATCTTAATTGATATGTTGTAGAGGGAGTAATGGCTGGAGCAAAGGCAGCTGTCGTTGCTACCGTCGCAACTGCCATTCCTACTGTGAGTACCGACATCTTTAATTGCTCTACATTTTTTTTTTCTTAATTCCCAATTTTTTTTTCATGAATTGCAACCTTGAAAATTGTTTTGTTGATGAATTTTACATGTTTGAATGTAGTTGGCAAGTGTGAGGATGCTGCCATGGGCAAGGACCAACCTCAACCCGACTGCTCAGGCACTCATCGTCTCTACCGGTACGCAATTCATATTTTAACACATCTCCAAATCTATTTGATCAAATTTTGTTTCTTGTACAATTTCATCATGAAATTGACTTCAATGGAGGGAGTTTATTAATTGGACCAACAATTGATTTTGATTTGTGCAGTTGCTGGAATGGCGTATTTCATCGTGGCCGATAAAACCGTGCTGGCCACTGCAAGAAAGAACTCCTTTGCTGCTCATAACAACAAGTCCATATAAATGCATGCTACATTCAAGATGTGAAATGTGTAGTTTTTAGTCTATAATATAATATGTATCTGTATTATATGTGTACTAGAAATAAATTAATACCTTCATGGATGGATCCGACTTCATGGTTCAATTGACGCAAAATACAATCTGAGATTTCTTTTGCAAAATACAATTTTTTTTTTTTTTCAGATCACTACTTGAAAACTTATTTATCTCCTTCCAATCTACAGTTATCATATAAACATGTAAACTTCTTTGCACGCCCCGTACATGCTTTATGAACAAGGAAAATTGATCTACATATTAAGGTGGTCAAAATTTATACAACTTAAGTTAAGATGCTCATTATTATAAGAAAACAAAGAAGTAAAAGAAAGTACAGCTTATACCGGTGTAAAAAAAAATAAAAAAAAATAAATGGAGAAATCTTGCTTGAAGCTTTTTGTACGAAAAAAGGGCCATTATTTGGGAAAAAAGAATGCTGAAATTGAGAAAGAAAAGAGGACACTGGTTTTGGATAGCCTGTATTGAGAAGAGCCCATTGATTGATTATTACGTTTGGCTGCTACCAACTTTTTCAAAAAAAGAGCCCATTGATTGAATCCTTAATACTGAGTATGTGTACAGAATTGGGCCCTTTGTTCTACAGACTACAATTCTACACTTAATTATACTATACTACATAATACATTAAAATGACTCTATTTCAGACGCATGAGATGCGAACAAAGGCAACTTAAACAGAATAAAAAAAAAAAAGAAAAACGAAAAATGAAAAAAATCCTGCAAGGAAAATGGAAAATACTTGAGAGGGGTAAAGTTCCTTTCTTTACGCAACATGTCCAAGTACTTATTTATTATTATTATTATTTTCTTTTTCTAAAGTTCGTCTCTCTTTTGGTGGCTTTCGATTTTTCCATACAATGACAAGCCTTTAGTTTCAAACAAGTAGGGTAGGCTACAAATGAAATTAAGTATGGCCACATGAAATAAATAATGATGGTGGTGGCAGTGGTGTAAACAATTAAACAATGATATGATAATGAAAATAATAGTATAGTAATAGTGATGGCTTTCGATTTTCCATAATTTTTTTTTTTAAAATCCAGATAAAGTTTCTGAAACTTTTATGAAAAATATAGGTTATTTTGTTCTCTCAATTAAGTTTTTAAAATAGTAACCATGAGGGATTTGCAAAGAAACAGCTATATATCTTTTGTTCATGCAAACTGAAACTTGAAAGGAAATGCAGCTCTTCAGAGTGCTTATCCTCTGCCTTAAGGTACCGTGCCATGAAGCATGTGGACCGTTAGATCACCTCAATATTCGTGAAATTGAGGTCTTCTCTAATGCAGATCAAGCCCAAAATTATTGATGTTTGGGCTAATATGGAGCCTTTTGTTAATTATTTGCTGGTACAATTTGTAGTTTAATTTGTACTGACCTAGTTTTGCTATATATGATTAGTACACTTGTTTTTAGACTTTTGGTTATCAAAATTTCATTGCGATTAATCAATCCAAATTTCATTATTTCAAAAGAGCAACGAGTTGCATTCAATTATATATATAGCGGCATAACTACGTACATTTCACAAGGGTACAATATTAATTATGGGTACTTTATATGTTCAATTAAAAGAGTAAAAATGTTCCACTTTCTTTTTATTTACTCCTCAAGTTTTAAGTTTTTACACATCAGCAAAATGATGCATACTTGCATATAGATTGACTATGGTATATGATCTATATGTTATGGTGATGCCATTGGTGATACCATATAGTTTGATTTGGTCAAATGAGCTAATCGTTCAAGTTAACATACTAATTGTTCAACCTAACAGGAATCGGATATTGTCCAAAGACATTTGGACGGTCCAAAGGATTCTAAGAGTTGTACGATCTAATTGTTAGTAATTAATCAACCATGATTTAATCATGTATATGCTAAAAATAGTATGCTGGTTATATTTAGAATGATGGATTCACATGATATCACCGTTGATAAAAATATAAATTGAATCGAACGGTTTAGTCATGGCTTTGGACGGAGACCGTCCAAATGGCTTTGAACAAAATTCTAATCCAACTTAACATACTAATTGTTAAACTTAACATTAACATGCTATCTATTGTTAAGTTGATGTTGAGTTACACAATTAGTACGTTAAGTTGCACAATTAGTACGTTACGTTGCACAATTAGTACGTTACGTTGCACTATTAGTACGTTACGTTGCACAATTAGTATGTTAAGTTGCACAATTAGTTTGTTTGACCAAGTCAAAGTTATGGTATCACTGATGGTATTAGCATAGCAGCTCCCTGATCTATATACGGTCCTTCACCCTTTTGTGCCGTTGTGCTCATGCGTCCGACCTTTTCCTAGGCTTCTGACAATTTAAGGTACATTCGTGCAGGTGGTCTGAAAATGACTGTATTTCCTCAAAAAAAAAAAATGACTGTATTATAAATTATTTCTTGGCAAAAACGCATGCAGATAGTTTTAAAAACCGAACTTTTTTAATTAACTTCAACTTATCAGTCATTTAATTAACTACGATTTGCCGACTGGCATGGGTGGTATACAATCGACGTACAATATATTCATTAAGATTAATCAAGTCCTGACTCCTGAACCTGAACGATCGATAGACTGTCAAAAAATTATAACTTTAAAAGAAATTTTACATCAGAAAGAATAATAATTTGAGTTATTAATTGGACGTAAGTACATCTATGATCCTTCATTTCCATATCTGTTAATCTTTTTGGAGTATGGAGATCGAGTCCAGGTCAATTCATCTCTAGCTAGCTAATTTACTTAATTCAAAATCATTCATTATAATTAACTAGTATGTGATATCTACTAAATTACTAAAGCATGTACACCGATTAATTAATTTCTGAAAAATAAAAAAAAGGCACACGTACAGAGTGCACAATTTACAAAACCGAAATAATCGGATCCCTTACATAAGCAAGTGTCATCGAGTTTTTCATCAGCAAAAGTTACATCGATCAGTAATTTTGTAGGCAGCCTTAGCTATATAATATATATACCTTGTTTGGTTTTATTTAGTAATGCATCTCTGAAAAGCAAAACTTTTAGCTTCAGCTCACTTCCTATCTTATTACACAGGCAACACACACGTAATAATTAAAAAAATTTTATGTTATCGTGTCCGAAACCATGATTTATGGTGCTCAATAAATTCTTTATATGAAAATATTGGGGGATACAAAATTTTTTTATTTTTAGAGTTTTATAAGTATTTGTTTTGAATTTTAGAAAAGAGCTCATAATTATTAATAAAATATTGATGTTTTTACATGCTATTTTAAAAAATGTAAAACAAATACTTAGAAAACTTTAAAAATGGAAAAATTTTGTTTTCCTCAATATTTTCATATAAAGAATTTATTTAGCACCATAAATCATGATTTCGGACACGATATCAACAATTTTTATGTGTTAGTATAATAGTCTAGCCTTTTGTTTATATATATATATGGATATGGACTAGTTACGGAGGGAGCGATAGGATTGTATACTTGCAGGGTGCATGTGGGTCGTTATGATATCGTTTTGTCTCTCTGTTTCTTTACATTTTGAGGATACATGCATCAGCATCATATATATATTGTAATGTATGTTACCTCGCAATTATAAGGCTAGGTAGCTAGTCCCTGTTGGACTGAGCAGTACTGACTACTGTTTCATTCGATTGCACTGCATATTCCTCTGCCTCTGCAATTCTGCATGAAGGGGCCGGGGACCCATGACCAATCGATCCTAGCTAGGTGATTAGAGATAGAATTAATGGTGCATGCGCGCCTGAGTGCACTGGCCAAAAAAAAAAAAAAGGTAAACATGGAGGAGAGTCCACCATATAAAATAGGTCACCCATCCATCTTTCTCTCACAGTCTGACACATACACACGTGCACCTATGCACTTGTCGCGTGCGGTTGCATAAATATTAACTGACTGGAAAATGGTATCTATTAATCGGAAATATAACTGTCCGTTGAAGAAAGATACTTGTTAATTGAAATATGGTGGACGGATGAATAAGTAAAAAATGTGGTTGGTAGATATTACTCAAAAATTAACGTGACCACATCAAATTAATTAACAAACTTAATTAATTCCGGTCTGACATGCATCGATCAGGCAATATATAACGTACAGATGAATTCCATGTATATATATTCCCTAGCTAGCTAGCTAATCATCAATCAAATGGTCATAATTAACTTCATATGGCAATTAATTGATTAATGTCGTCAATGATTAGCATTAATTAATCAACCACGAGCACGAGTAGAAGAGAAGAGAAGAACACAACAGACGTACCATTGTGGGGCCATCCCAGATTTGGAGACAATTTCTGTTACCTAGTCCCCTGCATCTGCATCTGCACACTGCACTGCATGCTCCATTGCCCCTGCCACAAACAACACATATATAGCTAGTCTAGGCTAGCTACAGAGGAGAAGGTACTACTGCATGCTATGCCTGGCCAGCCCTCCATCCATATCTGATATCTCCCTCCATGCAAAACAAAAACGTTTTCCCTTTTCTCTTTTAATTGGCAATGTTAATTTTGGAGTAAAATCTAGCGTCCATAGAAAAAACTGTCCATAGAGTCCATAAGTTACATTTCGGGATGCATCTGTTACATTTCATAATATATTTGTTACATCCTGTACATCTCTATATATGATGTATGGACAGTTTTTCTATGGAGGGCAACCTGCAAATTAATTATACTTAATTAGTAATTAGACGACACTACTTATAAACCTCACATCACATCAGTGTCACTCCAGTTGCCTTGAGATGAGATGAGCTACCATTCCCTCTTTCTTTCTCTTTCAACCTGAAAAGAAAACCTTCTCTGGCTGCGTGCAACAGAACCTTCTATCTGTCTCTGCCCCTGCCTCTCTGGTATGTGTTCTCATCAGCTTTTGTTACCAATTTTTGCTAGTTTCCTCTTATCTCATGATTTCAGAAACTGTTTGTGCATTTTAGTTACTTCATTTGAAAAAGTAGACATGATACTCGACAAGTATCTTCCATCCAGCTAAAAGCTGCCTGTTAGTCTCTACATTTTCCAAGGTGAACAGTGTTTAAAAATCAAACTCATCATCTATCCATCGATGGATGATTGATCTCCTTCCTGTGAGCTTTTACAAATTATATCTCGATAACCTCCTTTTGTGGATCATCTACCATCTTTGATCCATCAATCTCAATCTGTGGATTATTCGACGTATATTTCTTGCATTAATTTTAGTACATTTCTTACTTGCATGATCAGCAGATGTACAGAAGTACCATTGTTTGCTAGTTTCTCCCATCTGATGATTTCTTATACGATTGTCATTTCATAAAGTGTTTGTGCAAATTAATACTTCCATTTGAAAAAGTACATATGATATTTGAATTGTTTCAAGGTGAATAAGTTTAAAAGCTGCCAACTGATCATCCATCAATGGATGAACAGATCGATGATGATCTCTTTTATCTGAATTCTTTGAAGTCAAATTTGACTCAATCATTTGTATTTGTTTTCTTGATCGTCTAACCTCTCTTTGATCAATCGGTCTGTGGATTTTCTATGCATGAAGCATTATTTTAATACGTTCTAATTTCTTGCTTGGATTATTTGAGCAGATGTACAAAGGCTGTGCAAATGGATAACGGATCTCAGTTGTCGGAACCAGGTTCAAACAAGAGAGAGGCAGGTTTGAAGGTTCACCAGGCGTCTTGCTTGCTTTACTTGCGAGGAAGCGGTGTCCTCAAATGGGGGCATCATAAGAAAGTGAGTTATGCGCGCGCAGAAAGAAAATTGAACGAGGTGAAATCTAAGAAGGCTGTGAGAGTAGAGAGCGAGGCTCATGAGAGCAAGGTGGAAGGGGAGGGGGGCTTGAAGCAAGGCATGGCAGAGAGTGAGGCAGAAGAGATCCGATCGTTGTCTCTTGTGACATCTCTCACGGGGGGCAAGAAGAAAAGGGGAGATTCTTCTGGTGATAGTGAGAGGAGATTGTCAAAGAAGATCGCCGGGCGGTGGTCGGTTCAGAGGTGTGAGTCTGCAAAGGTGGCGCTTCTTGAGGTGGTGCAAGGGATGGAAGCCACGAGGGAGAACCCGGTGCTGAGGTGTGACCTGAGAGCGAAGGCCAGGCGGAACATTGGCGACACCGGATTGCTTGATCACCTGCTCAGACACATGGCGGGGCAGGTCTTTCCCGATGGAAAGGAACGGCTTGTCAGGAGGCACAACTCTGAAGGGGCAATTCAGTACTGGCTTGAACCGGCAGAGCTGGCTGACGTTCGTCGGGAGGCTGGGGTCAGTGATCCATATTGGATTCCACCTCCTGGCTGGAAGCTTGGAGATGCCATCTCGGATCACACGTGCAGTGGACAGTGCAATGAACAGATCAATTCCCTCAAAATGTAGATTATAATTGCATCAATTTTGTTCATGATAAAACTGAGTTTATAAAAAGACAGATAAATTGGCACAAATTTATCTCCGGTGTTGCTCGTTCAAGTGGCATGTATACTAACTTGTACATAAATTACATGATTGCAGTGAAATTGCCAAGCTCAAGGCCGCCTGGAGTCAAGTTACAGAGCTCAAGGAAACTGTGAGGAATCAGCAGGTTGTGCAATAACTAATTAACTACATTAAGTATTATTATTTCAAGTAAGATACTAAACTATATATAGTATACAGTACATATATGAAGCTGACCGTTTTTGGCAGTTTAATTACCTTTTTCTTTTGTCCCATTTAGCTCTGAATTAGTTTAATTATGGATTATAATTAGTGCGCCCATTTAGATTGAGTTATAACATTCATACTAGATGATAGATAATTGCAATCATATATAGTTGCCATTATTATACTAGAAGATAATCCCAAACTCTCTAGCTATGTACTTGCAATCATATATAATTGTCCTGCTACATACATAAATCGTACTTAATTTTTATGCAACAGGAAGAGATTTGCCTGTTGAAGAAGGAGATTGAAAAGAGAAGGGAAGACAAGCTCGCGGTGATGGTTAAAGAGACATGCATAGCCTCTAGAGATAATCTGGTGCAACAGAGGGTAACGGCAAAGCAAATGGTGGCAGGAGATGAAGCCGGTGCAATGGAGAAGACTGCACGTGGAAGTGCATTCAGGATTTGCCGACCCGAGGGCACATTTCTCTGGCCAGACATGGCAAATGCCGGGGCAACAAGCTTCTTTCCCTATGATCATGTGCCATCTGCCACATCACCATCACTTCAGCCCATTGCGCTCCCCAGCCCAACTTCCCCTCTTCCTCCCCGGCTCCCTGCCTTCTTTTGCCAACAGCAACCTGACAACAACAGACAGGTTCATAGCTCCTCTCAGGTCCAATCAAAGGGAGTCCTTGTTCCCGCACCGGGTCAAGGCATGATCCAACGGCCCGCTATTAGATATGTGTTGCTGCCTCATGTAGGTGCTTCCTCGAATAGTACTTAATTTCTGCCCAATTTGCATAATCACAGTCAGATAATGTAATTCTCTTTCCAATATATATCTAGTTGACATTTTCTGTGTGTCATTTTCTTGGCTTTATGTTTCTGGCAACATGTAACTGATGCCTCACTTTTCTATAGTTATATATTAGCTATGCGTATACTTAACTTGGAATTAAAGTTACAAAAGATATGTGTATTTAGAGGCATATATAGAAAAAGAAAAAAACTAGGAAAATGAGAAAGACAGAATTATAGAAGTATTCAGGCACTCAGGCCTTTTTGTGTGGATTAATTCTAGTTGTGTTAATTGTTGTTAGGACATGGTGAGTTCAGGAGCAAATGCAAGCAATGGAGTGGAGTGCGGAGAATCGACTTCAGTGATGGGGATGGCTCCTACAATGAATTCAGGTAGTAAGACTGATGGTAGTGTAATGACCGATCTGACTCTCGGATCTTACAACTATTAAGTATACCCAATAATTGCGATATAGTTTTCTTGTTATATAGAACATTGGTTGTGCTTGCAATTATACTTTTTTTGTCCACTGGGCAGTGGAATTGCACTGCATGCTCACAAATATTACGTTTCGATCAATTAGTATGAATTGAGTATACAGGATATACAGTGCTGCTATGCTAATAATGAAAGGATGCATGCCATTGTCTATTCTGGCTGTTTATAATATTATAGAAGAGGAGTTTTGTTATTAATTTGCTTAATTTCTGTTCTTATTTTGTCATTGTCGATTATCCTCGGTTTCTTTGGGATTTATTTTTCATTATGATTGTAAAGTAAGCTATGCCGGCTGCTGATGTGGATTTGATAATATTTGCCAAACAAATTAATTAGGAAAAAAGAAGAACAGTACGTTGCATATCCTGCAAACAAACGGAAGTTCTTAGACTTTGCTGCACATATTATGTATATGCCAGCCCAATATATTATGGTCCTATGATGTTATCTAATAAATGTTGAACAGCCTATATATATAGCATGTGGTTTGCAAGAGATGTATAGTTATAATTGTCTTGAGATCAAGTGGATTCTTAGTAGGCTATATATATTTCGGCCCAATTTGCTATATATTTTGTATACATAAATACATATATATATATATATATATAGAGTTAGACTATTATACTAACGTTAGCATTTCGGACCAAAATGCTAACGCCTCAAATTTTATGTTATCGTGTCTGAAATCACGATGGTGCTCAATAAATTCTTTATATGAAAATATTGGGGAATACAAAAATTTTTTATTTTTAGAGTTTTCTAAGTATTTGTTTTGAATTTTAGAAAAGAGCTCATAAATATTAATAAAATATTGATGTTTGTACATGCTATTTTAAAAAATGCACATTGAAACGTAACAGCATCTTTACATGGACCACATTGAAACGTAACAGCATCTTTACTTACAGTTACACATGTATCATGATATCTTTTTCAATTCTATTCTTTTCATAGACTATTATTGATCACCGCAGGCAAATTATTGTATTATTGACAACTAGGAATTAAGGGTTAAAAGTAGATGAGAACGAAATATATATAAAAGCAAAAGAAGGGGTTAAATATAAGCCTCGTGTATCATCTTTTCGAGACCATATCCGAACACAGAAAAGAGAGAGACTATGAAAAAGAAGGCATACAATAATACGCAACCATAATACCCGAATATATATATATTACCCAATGATGAAAAAAAATGTAAGAAAAATCAGCATCTCATCTTTTACAATTTATTTCCTCCACACATAATAATAAGGCTTTGATTATTTGAATAGATCCAAATTTATAAGAGTATGTCGACATTCCAAATTATGAGGGTTTCTTATCTTTGATTCATAAATATTTTAAACCAATTTACTAAAAAAATTCACTACAAGAAACATTCAAATGTTTATATGATTAATTAGTTTCAAAAGAAAAAAAAGGGTCGGCTCTTGTTTAAAATTCAATATGTAGACTATTGATTAGAGTCTTGATAATTACCCAATCAAATACTATACTTTGGGATTAATAATTGGTGGTAGTGAGAGATGCATGTGTATATATAAGCAAAGAATATGGAATCCAACATTACTTTTATTCTCTAAAAGTATGAAAATCGATCCGACATTATTTTGATTCTCTAAAAGTATAACAATGAAAGGAAAATGTTATACAAATACCATGTTACCTATATATCATCATCGATACGTATGCAAACTAATAATATATATATAGTGCAACTTATTTTGTACAATAATTCTATTATACAAAGTAATGACTTAATTATCTTGCATAACAACACACTAATTTACCTTGCTGTACAATTAATTATGCCACCATTGTACATGTTAAATTGCTTGATGAGAAGAGCTACCAATTAACGTATCTATGAACAGAACCCAAAATGAAAAAAGAAAGAAAGAAAGAAGAGAAGGAAAATAAATACGGTTGTTGAATACCGTTAAGAAGAGAAGAGAAGAGAGAGGGGAATAGAGGGAATAGAGGGAATGGGACGTGGCAATTGGGGAAGGATAGATTTAGGCATTTAGGCGAAAGCGAGAGCAGAAAGGGAGAGGAGAATATTCACTTGGTCTCTCCTCTCAAGCTCCCCTTTTCCACCTTATCTGATATATTCCCTTCCCTTCAATTAACACAAATAGTAGTCCCTCCCACAGCCCCCCCTGAGTTGGACAGCAGATCATGCATCTACCAACTGATTTCACCTTCATAACATACATACATAACATACATAATTGGCCAAGAACTACCCGGGGAAGGGTGTATATGCGCTTTATTTGTTGCTACTTGCTATACAGTGGAAATATATATATATATATATGGGAATTATATATATCGTATCGTATAAAAAAGAGGGGGCAGGCAGATTAAAGGTGAAATTAATAGATAGGAAAACATGTATACTCTACCTATAAAGTAAGTCACACCCATCCACCTCTCTCTCACAATCTGACACACCCACGTGCATTCATGTGCTTGTCACGGTTGCATAAATGTTTACTGAAAACCGTAGTATATGATTTGTTGACTACAAAATGATATATGTTGATCGGAAATATATAAATGTTTATTGAAAAATGCATGATATATGTTCATTAAAAATACGGTGGACCGGTGGATAGATAAAATGAGTGGTCGCTATCTGTGACTCAAATATACATGGATCGAATCATTTATGAGCACATTATGTGCTTGATGTGCATGCTCTCATCTCCTGCTCCTACTCCTGCTCTCTATATATGAATCATCTTATTGGCTACAACAATCAGTCAACTGCCTTTGCCTTTGCATTTGCCTTTGCCAGATGGCCGATTTTTCTCCGATAATTTTTGTACCAGACCACATATATATATTCCCAGTTTCCCACACCAGTTCACACACATCCTATTGGCAATCCAAGAATTATATAATTACAACAAGATTAGTGGGTCATTTTAGAAAACTTGTAAAACACAATGCGGATGCTTTTATTAATTAATTATTGATATCAAAATCACAAATATACTCTCCTGATAAGCCCATATATATCACACGGCAGCAACCTATACACTATTATATATGAATAATATGCCCATTGCCCATCCTATTTTATCCACAATAATTTCTAAATTAAAAATATCAGTCCAATTATTGTCCTACGCATTTGTTATATATATCTACTTGTCTTCAAAACATTATGGACGCAATTATTTGTATAAAATAAGCTATTCATTGATATTTTTATATTTTCCGGATCCGTACCATTTTTCTTTTTGAAAACCATAACTTCCGGAATCAATTCTGAATTTCTGATTGTGTGATATAAAGTAGAGTAAATTACATGGTAACTAAACTATAATCCAAGTTGGTCCTTAATATATCAAAATTACTAAGTTGGCTCTTAAATGGTTGTTTAACTATCATTTTGGTGCTTAAAGTTTCTAGTGTACTATCTTAGTCTTTAGTGTTTCTATAATATACCATTTTAGTCCTCAAAGTTCTAAATTTATATAAAATTGGTGCTACATTTAGTATTTTTATTTAAAATAAATATTTGTATTTACCATAATTATTTAGCACTACTATTCGACATAGTATAACAGTAGAGAAGAGAAAAAAAAATGTACAAACATAATATATTTATTCATGATATTAAAAATATTTAATTATTTATCAATACATTTTAGGATCATTGGATAATGATTGGACTAATATGGTATAAATAAAAATTCTCAGGATCAAAATGATATGTTAGTGAAAATTACATTTTGCGTCCACAGATTGGACACATCCACACTCACAAGGGTGCAACCTACCGTCCATAGTATGGACATCCATAGGATAACAATGTCACTTACAAATGGAACCAAAGTGGGCCCCACCTGTGACATTCATAGTCACAAAAAGTGACTATGGATGTATGGATGGGTAAAATCAATGGACGCAAGATGTTTCCCCACTCACAAGTGGTTACAAAATGAGACTCATGTGGTCTACTTTTCAGTGAATATTGTCACATTTAGTGGATTTTCTAATATGGACGGTAGGTTGTCCCCAAAATTTAAGGACACAAATAACACATTCAAAAATAAAAAAACTTTAAGAACCAAGATGGTGATAAATCAATACTTCAAAGACCAAATTGGTACTTTTGAAACTTGAAGTACCAATTTTGTAAAATTGTGATAATTAAAGGATCATTAAGTGTAAACTACTAATTATATAACATATACGAAAAGTTCATGACCCTTTACATTATATTCTTCTCTTTTTTGCTGACAACATATCTGCAAGGCGTTCATATTTAATTTAAGAATATGTTCCGAAGAGCAATATCATTTTTAATTCATTTAGATTGCACAGAGTGACACCTAGATCTTAATTATGCTATTTAATTAGAGTTCACAGCTCACTTTAAATTTGAACCAGAACCATAAATCTTGTTTTTGTAAATATGAAAAGTTTAACTGTCCAGTTACAGACTATTTTTTGAGATAAAATAGAGGTCCAAACTTAATTAATTACATCATAATTAAAAGGATATTTCAGGGACAAGAAAAAAAAAGAAAAAAGATTCACATTCTCCTTCACGAAGTCAGAGAGCAACCAGAAATTAAATGGCTTAATGCATATGATCAGCAAGTTGATGCACTGTTTTTGTTGACTTTTTTATATATACTTGCATTTTCTTATTCCTTTTTTAAGTCTCCAATTATGGCTACTTTCATAAAATTTTGTTTGTTTATCATTTTGTTTATGCTTTCTTATGTTTTCATACCCAAAAAAAAAAAAAATCTTGCAAACTTAATACCGTTAAGAATGATTAAGGGTTGAACCCTTTTTCCTTCTAAAAAAACTTAATTAGGCAAATGGCCTAGTAGCTCAAGTGGTAGCTAACTAGGATGACTTCTAAGAGGTCATGTGTTCAATCCTCCATAGACACCAATAAAAAGTTTTAATGAAACTGGTGGAGTTATTCCTCTTTCTTCCAAAAAAAAAAAAAAAAAAGTCTCCAAGAACGTGATCCCATTAATGTAAACATCAAATTCATAAAATCTCACATGGGGAATATTGCCCATAATTGCCACTAATTAATTCCAAAAGCCCTTAATTCGATTCTAGCTCAAATCACATGAACTATTATTGATAAATTATTTTAGCAACAATACCAGTAGCAATATTCTTTATGCAATGGGAAGCAAACTTTGGCACTGATCAGAAGATATTTTCCAGAATTCAAATTAGACCAACCAACTAAACTAAAAAAAAAAAAAAAAAAAAAAAGAAAACCCTTCAGAAAGCTCAGTCCATGGGTGATTAATTTATTCTTCCAAATTCGATTCAAATAATATCACTAAGAAATTAAATATACATATATATATTGGAAACATGTCTATAATTAATTATGTAGTTGATTTTTTTTAAAGAAGAATTTGTTGCTAATTTCAATTTTACCACCTAGTGTATCAATTAGATTTTTTTTTCTCTCTCTCCATTTGAGGTAAGGTAATAGCTACATTGAATAAAGTTTGAGGCTATTTAATTTGCAATAATTTCCACTGTATTGGAAGCAACAGTAACAAACCTGAGTTAGAAAGTTGAGAGTCTACATTAGCCAATTTGGCACAACTTGGGAAAGAAAGAAAGAAAAGAATCGGATTACTCTGTCAAAAACAAACTTTTTGAAGCTTTATTCCTGGGACAATCCGACATGGGCAAATGGTCTCGCCATGACACAGTAAACCAAAAATTCATAAATAAATAGCCCTAATTATTAAAGACTTTTTTTTTTTTTTGGGTTTTTGCATTTTCTGATCTTTTTTTATATATATATAAAAAATGCAGTATCGATTTAATTCTGAAGGCAATAATTGTGAGTTGGTGTTGGTGGAATATGCAATCCCCATATAAGGCCTTCCTTGCATTGCAAAAATCGTACTGAAAGAGATTTTTGTATAGAGATAGGAATAGAAGTGGAGGGAGGGAATCGCATATCTTATAGCCAGAACCCAAAAGGGCTTTTTTTATGTCCGGAATTAATTCAGCCTAAATTAATTAAATATTCCTCCAATCATCTACATGTAGTTTTTTCCCTTCTTTTCTTATTTAGATCCCTCCCTGCATTTCCTAGAAACATATATTTTTTTTCTTTGTAATTTCATTGAAACCCAAGTTTGTCTTGAACATCATCAATTTGGTATTTTAAATCTTTGAGGGAGTAAACTGGCTATATAGAGCAAGGCATTAGCATATACAGTACCATAAACGATTGGGGACAACCTACCGTCCATAGTGGAAAATCTATAGAATGTAACAACATTCACTGAAAAGTGGACCACATGGGTCCCATTTTGTAACTACTTGTGAGTGTGGATGTGTCCACTCTGTGGACGCAAAATGTTTCCCTAAACGATTCCTTACAACAAAACAGAGTAGTAGTGTGATTGCTCATTTTGGGTCACATATTTTAAATTTACATTCTAGTCCATACATTTCACTATATTATTAATTTTGCCCCCTCTCATTTTACAAGTCAGTCCTGTTCTGGATTTGCTGGGTCGAATTGATGTCAGTCTTCCTAGAGCTCGGACAATTAATTAATTAATTAATTATTTCTTGTTTTTTTTTTAAGAAGCATGACCCAATTATTAGCCTAATTCTTTATATGAGATATGTTATTATGCACTATGGCTTGCACCGCGATCAAATTTCTATTTCCAAAAGTCAAATGACCAAACCGATTTGTCCAACACAATCTACATTGTGATTATGCAAAGTACCAATTTGACAATTTTTAGAACATTTTAACTATTTTTTAGATTTTTCAAAGATGAGTACCTTTTGATATTCCAAATGACATTATTTTATATTATTATTTTTGGTCCATCTTTCAAAAATCCAAAAAAATAGCTAAAAAATTCTAAAATTTGGTATTCCACCATATTTCAATATGTAGAACGTGTTGGTTCAATTAAATTTGGCATTTGAAGTTTGGTTTGTGAGATTTTGAAAACTGTGGTGCAAAAACTCCATTTGCACCATGGTGCACCATAACATAACTCTTCCTTATATATAACTTCCTATTCATATAACAAATTAATGGTCACATATTGTGCCGCTTCTCTCTCTCTCTGCTTACGTTTCCAAGTCATGCGGCGTTTCTGATGGCACTAGAAAGAAATTAGATTGGACTGCATGCATGTTTTTGGTCCGATATATGTTGCAACTTGCAAAGCATGCATGTGATATTGTGAATTTGTGATGCATGTATATATTATTATGTATCATGCATGTACATGTTGGTGGGGTTTGACTTTGGAGTAGAAGGATGATCTCATTCGCTGCCAACTTGTAATTTTTTGCTGGAAAAAAGAGAGCTGGTAGCATGGATGCATGGCTGCATGGTTCCCCATGATCTGCTGCCAAATAAAAAAAAATTCCTTGTGTTTGACAATAATGCAAATTAAATTAAGTGCTGAATAAAAGTACTTTTATTTAAGATAGTGTAAGTCAACAAACGAAAGTTAATATTAAGGTGCATGTAGTACGTACTTTAATATTTTTAAGTCGTTTTAAAATAATCACCAACAATTCACATCTTTTCTACAAATAATTCATTTTACTTTATTACCATCAAACACCAATATTTTAAGGTGATTTAATGTTTTATTCTGCTTTTAACTTACCAAACGGAGGGTGTAGCCGCTAATGCCATAGTCATTAATTTTGGTCCATTAGATTGATTTAAACGATTTAGATTTGAGGAGGGTTCCAATGCCTCATTTTTTGTGCCTCCATCATGCCTCCACTTTTTAAATTTCAAATAACTCAAAATTTAAAACTCATTTTTCAAAACAAAACCATTAGATTTAATCTATGTCCTTTCATTTATGTATAATTAAAAAAAATATCAAATTTGAATATTATTTTGTTTGACATCAAGGGCTTTAAAAAAATGTACTAATTTGAGCAATTTCTAGACGTTGATTTTTATAACTCATTGATTTATATAAAATAAAACAAAAAAGTGAAAAAATTTGTTATGTGCAAGTAGAGAATATCATTTTGATCAAATCTAAAGGTTTTATTTTGAAAAATGAGTTTTAAATTTTGAGTTATTTGAAATTTAAAAAGTGGAGGCATGATGGAGGCACAAAAAATAAAGGTATTGGAACCCTTCTCTTTAGATTTAGCAAACACCGGGTGCCTTTTTGTTGTAGGTCCCACTGTTCATATACATAAACAAAAAAAGTATAGCATTTTGCAACCATATACAACAGTATATATATGGTGAATCCCTGGCAGCATAGTAGGAAAGATGTAGAGAATTAACATCATGTGTCTACAAAGAATCTGTTCATACGTTTATAGACATACATATTTTATAACACATAATTAAATTTTATAACTTTTATCTCAAATTGTAATCTATGGGTACTATGAACAGAGACCGATCTCTGGACGCTAGGTATTATACTCAAAGATGTATAACCACGTTTGCCTTGCAAATGGGCGTATAGTGATCAGAAAGGCGTACGTTGTGACTTGTGAGGAATTGAAATCAATGTGATTAATATTATTGGAGTTATGAATTTGAAACAGCTCAGGCGAGTACATATATATACACATTAGGTTAATTAATATTTGGTGCATCAACTTTTAATTGACAAAATGAATTTTGCCAGGTATATATAGGCAATGCATTGTTGAGAAACCAATATATAAAAAAATTAAAAACGTTTAAATATATGGAGGAGAATTGAAGCTTCCAATGGAATTATTTAGGGTATAGATGGGAATTAGGTAACTTTCAACTAAAATATTTAACTTATGCGTTTTATCATATAGAATCAGTGCATTGATGGAATATTGACTGAAAGAATGTATTTGAAAATATCTTCATGAACTTCATCACTAGATAAGCGCGTCAAGTTTCACGGTAATTCTTAAAGTGAAAAGTGCTCTTTTTTTTAAAATACTATATATATAACTAGGATTATCGTACTTGCTTGACCTTTTTATCTCTTAGATATATAAAATATCATTATTTTTACTAATTATAGAGAACAAATGATAAGATTTTTTTAAGTAGCAAAGTCTACAATTAATTAATACAATGCTATTTTTCAAAACAAGGGAGAATTGGGGGACAATGTCCCCCATATTTTTCAAAATTTTATGTAAAATTGTAGCATCTTTTGTGTTATAGTTTTATGTATTTGGTATAAATAATTGAATTTGAACTACATAAATAATTTAAAATGGTTCCATTGGTTATCCGTTTGTTATAAGTTAATGATTTTGATGTGATTCTCTTATTGATATTACTAATTGGTGTACTTTCTAAACCCCATAAAAAAAGTTTCTGGCTCCACCACTGTTCAAGAGCATCACATTTCACCCCCATATATATTTTAAATTTTTAATTACCATTCCATCAAAGATGGTAACGTGAAAAAAAAATTCTAAAATTATATATATATATATATATATATATATATATATATATATATATATATAGAGTAAAACTATGGTGCTCCTTGGAGCACGGAGGCCTCCCTTGCTCCTAACTCAAAAAATCATACTAAACCATCTCGAAATTTTGATTTATGGGTCTCATTAAATTCTTTATATCGAAATATTATAGGATACAAAAATTTTCCATTTTTTGAGATTTTTAAGTATTTATTTTGTATTTTTTTAAGGATGACATAGTTTTATACATTATTTTATTATTATTTTGAGGTCATTCTAAAAAATTCCAAAACATATACTTAAGAAACTCAAAAAATAGAAAATTTTTGTATCCTAAGATATTTTTATATAAAGAATTTAATGAGAACGATAAATCAAAATTTCATGATGGTTTAGTATGATTTTTTAGTTAGGAGCACGGGAGGCCTCCGTGCTCCTAGGAGCACTCTAGATTTAGTGTATATATATATATATATATATATATAGATTAATTAATTTCTGTTAATTAATTTAGCAAATATAGGTAGTGAGCTATGAATTAGTGTGGCATCGATTCGGCTATATTGTGGCTAACTAATCTCTCTGCAGTCGCCGCATCTTTTCATCATGCAGCATATCATATATATGAGAGACATGCTGTTTATCCCTCCAATATTAATGCACTTCCCAAATCATAAGCAATTACGTCCACTCCCACTACAAAAAAAATATGCTTCCAAATTCTTTTTTATTCTTTTTTAATCACTTGTTTCTCCTAAATTAAATGCATCCTAATTATATTTTTTTAAAAGGAGATAGAACTACACTTCCTAGTCAGATAGCTAGAAACTTTAATTAATTTGGGTCCCTCACCAAACACTATATAAATAGCCCCTTACCCTCCAAACATTTCAAACAACTAACCAAACTCATTCAATTGTACTTGCACAAGAACATTTTCTTGTGCACCTACGTACATTACATACAAACATTTCATTATACATATACACAATTTTGTGAACAAGTAGATTTATAAACAGAGAGAAAAAAAAAAAAAAAAAAGAAACATGAGCTGCAGACAGCCAGGTGATTGGGACTGCAGGAGGTGCAGATACCTCAACTTCTGCAAGAGGGACTCATGCCAACGGTGCAGCGAGCCGAAGTTCGGTCCCGGCGCCCCCGCATTAGACTACGGCGCGGGGGGTGGTGTAAATTGGGCTGTCAAGCCGGGTGATTGGTACTGCTACAACTGCGGTGTCAACAACTACGCTAGCCGCTCGAACTGCTTCAAGTGTGGCGGTGCCACTAAGACTGAAGCTGCCGTGACGCAGTCGTGGGGTTTCTCGGTTGAGCCGGCGCAGCAGGGGTGGAAATCCGGTGATTGGATCTGCTCAAGGTACTTAATTAATTTGTAATATATACCTATTTTTATTTCTATGAATGCCTTCAAATTAATTAACTAAATAATTAATTGGATATATACATATATCCTTTTATAAATGCATGCAAACTAAATATGTAATTAAGTTGCTAATTTTAGAAACATATATGATGCTACGTCTGTTGATTATGAAATGCATGAAAGCTAATTGAGTTCAGTAGGACACCGCAAATTAAGTAACATTCTTTTTTTGCAGTATTGCACTTTGAAGAATAAATTGACATAAAAAAAGTAACATCTTTTCTTTAATTTCATATCACATTACTACATATATATGTGAATTATTCTGAAGCCCATTCACAAGTTTAAATTAGCCAATAGAAAGCTCATATATATTCTGTTATCCTCATTTCACATCCTATTGGTGGGATAGTTTAATTTTTAGGGACACTAGCCTTTCCAAAATGTTGCACTTAGCTTAGTCTTTCTTTTTCACTTGAAGATTCTTTTTGTTTTCTTGAAAAATTATAAAATCCAATATTCTTTATTTAGTAATTGTAAAGTGATTAAGTTGCTTAATTACTTTATTCAAAAAGAGAAATTAATTAAAGGCATTAATTCCGGCTAAGCAAGCTAATTTTTTTAATGCATATTTTTAGTTACTGTAAATTAATAATAATCTGCATTGTTAGATATTGGCATCATTGTATATGTCATATTGTAGTACAACATGTACGTCTATATATCTGTTTAAAGAAGTACGTAAATTATTAAGCTCTGGTTTTAATAATTATTTTCTGCAGCTTAACTAATAATATAATGTTCTATATATATCTTGCTGCTAGCATTTAATTAATTGCATAAAATGTATGTGCACGAAGTTAATGAAATTAATTAATATCCATGACTCTTATAATTAATTTTGTGTTATATATATATACACACACAAAACTATATATACAAGAACACGTATACATTGCAAATGCTGGACGTTCTAAATTAATTATGTATTTGTATATGTTGTTGTTGAACAGAATGGGATGCAATGAACACAATTACGCAAGCCGAACAGAGTGCTACAAATGCAGTACCCCTAGATACTATGGTATATAAATATATATGTCACTACTTTCAATCTAAAGTTTTAAATTTTAAACCGTTATATCATTAATATTTTGAACTTCTAAATATTGATCATATTTTGTTCTAATTACAGGCTGATTTTTGGAAATTAATGACAAGGAGAATGATTTTTCAGCCTGAAGATTTACATATATAGTAGTAGTCTTTTTCCAACTCAACGAGAGGAAAATAAAAAGACTGAAACTTCAAACTACAAAGCAAATTAATTGAATGTTATACATGGACCAACATTTTGTAGCAGTTTTTATTTTTGTTTGCTTGCAATTGCCATGGAGGTCCATGATAGTTAATTAATGAATGAATATTAATTATTTTGGCTTTAGCCTCCTTTTTTCTCTAAAATTAATGTTCTTGGTTCTCTGCAACAATTGTTAGAATGTTATACATATATGGATGCCTAGATATATCAATGTGGAACACAACACTTTTTGCACAATATTTAAGTGCATATATGTAACAATTGTTAGATATGGTAGAAAATATATGCATGATCATATATATATATGGTATCACATTGGTCAGCCATATACATAATATATAACAGTATAACACTAAATAATATATTAATAATGACATAATAAAAATTAAAAATCTGATCTTTGATTAGTTAGGTATTATTATATATTAATATAAATTGTTTGGACATTTTATAAGAAAAAATAGGACTCTGAACAAACCCAGTATATATATATTATTTCATGTGTGTTATTTTCTGGACTTGAGCTACTGATGTCTCTCCCTAGAGAGGCATTATTAGGCATGGTCTATTATCGTCTGTCGACTTGGGCCTACCGTTCTCATTGTTTGGACATTGATTAATTAGAAGTAGTTAATTTGTATTCAAAATGCCATATATATATAGAGTCAAGCTACGGTGAGTTGCAACTCACGGGTTGCTCCGTGAGTCAGGGTCTAAAAACATATCAAATCACCTCCAAATTTTGATTTATATGGCTCAATAAATTCTTCATATCAAAATCTTATAGTACGCAAAATTTTTTCATTTTTGGAGATTTTTAAGTATTTGTTTGAGATTTTCAAAAGTGACTATACAATATTAATAAAAGAATCAATGTTTTATATCATTTTAAAAAATCTAGAATAAATACTTAAAAATCTCCAAAAATAGAAAAATTTTGCGTGCTATAAGATTTTGATATGAAGAATTTATTGAACCATGTAAATCGAAATTTGGAGGTGATTTGATATGTTTTTTGACCCTGACTCACGGAGCAGCCCGTGAGTTGCAACTCACCGTAGCTAGACTATATATATATATAGAGTTGGGTTACGGTGATATGCATAGCAAAACTACGTTTTTGCTATGCGCTCGTATCTCAACAACCGTAACTCGGATGGCCGATCCGATTCGACCGGTGCATTCTACATATCAAAAACTCATCGGATACTAATTTTTACTATTTTTAACGATTTTTGAAAGATGGCAAGAAAATAATAATAAAATAATCTATTTGGAACTCATAATCAGGGTCATTTTTTCAAAAATCGTTAAAAATAGTTAGAAATCTCTAAAAATAGTAAAAATTAGTATCCTATGAGTTTTCGATATGTCGAATCGGATCAGCCATCCGAGTTACGGTTGTTGAGATACGAGTGCATAGCAAAAACGTCATTTTGCTATGCATATCACTGTAACCCAACTCTATATATGTGTGTGTGTGTGTGTGTGTGTACTACAATAAATATATTAAGAAACGTCTAATCCTCTTATTAAGTTATTTGTAATGAGAAGTTGAATTTATATATGTTACATATTAATTTGGAAGAAAAGTAGGGGATGGAATAATTTTATTTTATCAATATATTTTTTTGAGGTGGCAAGTAATTGCATTGCCAAAATTGTATTAATAGAAATATACAAATTAAGTTCTGTATTGCACAGAAAAAAAAAAAATCTCTCATTATTTCACAAGGCAAAGAATATATATTTTTAAACAACATATATTAGACTTCAACATATTAATATGCACCACATTTATAGCAAGAGGGGCACATCATGCCGATTTTTTTATTAATAAACAGAAGAAAATAAGAAATCACGAGTATATACGATTCGGTTTAGAAATCACGAAACTAGACATTCCACCTACAAAGAAGGCGGACCGATTCCGCCTAGAAAGAAGGTGGACCGATTCCGCCTATAAAGAAGGCGGACCGATTCCACCTAATTTCTAGGTGGACCAGTTCATATAAATTTCAATACGCAAACTTCAAGCTACAACCATTCAGTTTGCTGCTCTCTCACACTGCCTATAGGTCAGCAATATTTTAATATTTATGAATTATTTTATATAATATCTAAATATTTAGTTTAATAATATAAACCGTTATTGTGTTTTTTTTTAATTTTTTTTTATAAATTATCAGAATGATACCAGTTGTCGTGTATGCTGGCGGCAATGTTATAACTGGATCTTATAGTGTCGAATATGATAATCCTTCAAAGTTTTCCTTTTTGAGAAATGAAAATACATGTTTTTAGAACTATGATATATCGAAGACTTGGACAACTGCAATATGGTTGGGACGAGTTAAGTAGGAGAAGAGAAGAAAGGTGGCAGTGTTGAATATGAACTGGTCCACATAATTTCTAGGTGGAATGGGTCCGCCTAGAAAGAAGGCGAAACGATTCCGCCTTCTTTCTAGGCGGAATGTCTAGTTTCGTGATTTCTGAACTGAATCGTATATACTCGTGATTTCTTATTTTTTTTTATTAATAAAAAAATCGGAAATTCCTTGGCATTTCGAATAAACAAGTGTATGATAAAATGAGCAAAAAGCACAAGGGTAAAAATTACAAGGACCTCAATAAAAAGTAGAAAAACAAAACTGATTAACAAAACAAACGAATAACAAAATAATTTGAAAGAATAGAAGAAAGGAAGAAAATCAAAAGCCCGAAACCAAACCAAAAAAAGGAAAAAGAAAAAGGGACCCTGATAAATGCCCCAGATTTGCCGATTTTTTTATTAATAAATAAAAAAATAAGAAATCACGAGTATATACGATTCAGTTCAGAAATCACAAAACTAGACATTCCGCCTAGAAAGAAGGCGGAATCGTTTCGCCTTCTTTCTAGGCGGACCCATTCCACCTAGAAATTATGTGGACCAGTTCATATTCAACACTGCCACCTTTCTTCTCTTCTCCTACTTAACTCGTCCCAACCACATTGCAGTTGTCCAAGTCTTCGATATATCATAGTTCTAAAAACATGTATTTTCATTTCTCAAAAAGGAAAACTTTGAAGGATTATCATATTCGACACTATAAGATCCAGTTATAACATTGCCGCCAGCATACACGACAACTGGTATCATTCTGATAATTTATAAAAAATTAAAAAAAAACACAATAACGATTTATATTATTAAACTAAATATTTAGATATTACATAAAATAATTCATAAATATTAAAATATTGCTGACCTATAGGCAGTGTGAGAGAGCAGCAAACTGAATGGTTGTAGCTTGAAGTTTGCGTATTGGAATTTATATGAACTGGTCCACCTAGAAATTAGGTGGAATGGGTCCGCCTAGAAAGAAGGTGGAATCGGTCCGCCTTCTTTATAGGCGGAATCGGTCCACCTTCTTTCTAGGCGGAATCGGTCCGCCTTCTTTGTAGGTGGAATGTCTAGTTTCGTGATTTCTAAACCGAATTGTATATACTCGTGATTTCTTATTTTCTTTTGTTTATTAATAAAAAAATCGGCACATCATGCATCCAATATCTAAAAAATGATAGATGCAGAGAAGAGAGTGATAAGACAAACAAAAAGAAAAGGGGAAAAAAATTATGAAACAGGAGATAAGATTCGAAGAACAATAATGAGGTAACTTTTAGTCCTAAGAAGGGGACATAATGGATACCCGAATTCTATTTTCTTTTTGGCATCAGAAAATTGCAGTTTTTCCCCTTAAAGATTATGTATATAATTAATTATGTTAATTATAAGCCTGATAATAAACAAAAAAAACATGTTTATAATAATTGTTTTGCTGCTTGCTATGCCTGTGTATATGTGTAAGTAGAACATAAATAATCATGATAAAAATTAAAGCATTTTGTGCACCTAATATATATTCATGATAGCTAATATTGTTGATTAATTATATATCCAAATTAATTCTCCTCGTATACATGAACGAACCTTGAATCTAAATTAATATCTAATGTGGCTAGCTAGCTTCAGTATATATTTTTGTAATAAATAAATTTGTTATTGTTTGTAATAACCATTAAATAAATATGAAGGCCCAAAAAATGCAAACGAATTAAAGACATGACTTGTTAATAGCTAAGCTAGGTTCCCTGCTTTTTCTGATTTTCTCCAGAAGTGCACATCTTTTCGCCAAAAGATAAAAATGGAATGTTCGATGTGTCTTGCTCGTTATAGAAAAGCATGTTTTGTACAGACAGAGTCTTTCAAGTTACAAATGAGCTAGCTTCTTCTTCTATTCTCAAAAAAAAAAAAAAAAAAAAAAGCTAGCTTCTTCTTAGAATTTTTCAAAAAAAAAAAAAGCTTCTTCTTAGACTTCTCTGCCTTTTTTTTTTTTTTTTAAATTTTAAGACCCAGGAATAAGTGATCAAGCTCCATTATTTTCTTATCCTGTCCAGTATATATAATTAATTTTCAAGTGTTGTACATAATTTTCTCTTGATATATAATGAATTAATAATAGTTAAAAAAGATAGCATTCTTATTATTTTCCTTCAATTTTCACCTTCCATGCATGCACCTATATATCAATTTAGGTTTTATATATTATTATTATTTTTTTTTTTTGGGAAGTAAATTTTCATTCACCACCACCTGTCATTTCCTTGTGGGAATTAGGAAACAAAAATACAAAGCATATATATATCCAGTTAGAAAATGGGAGAATAGTATACAAACAAAATACAAAGCATATATATAGGGACTTCAAAATCGTCTGAGAAGATGACTAATTTGAATGAGGAATATATTTAAGATCCAGAAAACGATAAAATGAACACTAACAAGTAACAACAGATGATATATATAATTATATATCCAGTTAGAAGTTAAAAGGGATGCTAACTGTCCCCCACAAAAAATCCTCCTTAAATGTCCCCCGCGCGCATACTCTCGTCCATGTCAACTATGAACACCGAAGACTATTGGATATGAACACCCGCCAATAAGCAGTATGAACATCCAAGCGTGCTCTGATTTTCATCACGTGCTGAAATTGAATTAAGCACGTGCTTAATTTATTTTTGCACGTGGAAAATATGCCAACTCCCGTCCACGTTAACTATGAACACCTAAGACCATTTGATATGTACACCCGCGAATAAGCAGTATAAACACCCGCGCGGGCTCCAATTTTCATCACGTGCTGAAATTGAATTAAGCACGTGCTTAATTTATTTTTGCACATGGAAAATATGCAAAAAAAAAAATTTCTCCCAATTTGCATTGTTCATAGAGCTCTCAGAAGGTATTCATACTGAATGTATCGTGGTGTTCATACTACTTGCCAAATGGTATTCATACCGGTTCCAGCAGAAACGGATACAGGACGTTTAAGGGGGACAAATGATGGGAGACAAAGAGATTATCTCGAAGTTAAAATGGGAGAATGCACGTACAGTGGTCAGACATGCCAGATGCCAAAATGGACTGAGCACCCACCTACAGTCCTACTCCTACACACACACACACACATATACACGCCAATATATATATAGGAATCGTATATATAATCAATAAATTAATGATGCAATGTATATATATATATATGCGGTCAGATATGCCATGCGGCTGGCGAGCGAATCCAAATAATTTCATTTGACCGCGATTATCTGTCGCCAAACTAAAACACGCATCCATCCACACGAGAATACAGTATGCTTTTGCATGCCAACCTCGTGTATATAACCGATACACTCCCGAATGTAATAGATACATCTTGAAATGTAACTTATAGACACTATATATAAATAGTTTTTCTATGAACGCTAGCTACGTATTACTCTTACATATTTTTCTAAGAACATCTCTCAGTGATACTGATATATATACTGATATGCATGGCTTGCAATTATATATGGAAAAGGAAAATTAATAATTAATGCCTCAACAGTTCCCAGTATCGGGGAGTCCAAATCCTCTCTTGCTGCTGTACATGTGTATATATCTTGTTTTTAATTAGTCTGGTCTCCACTTGATATATATATATTAAACCAAAATTCATGCAAGTGTGTGAATTAATTAAGAACACTCAAATTGTTTGAATTTAAATCACAATTGGTCTACGAGTGAGATTAAGAATATCTTTGCATAATCTTTTAGAGATTTTATTATTATCAAAATTATCAAAACAATCAAAAGCACCGTTTTTGCATCAATTGTCAACAGACATGCAAGGGCACAATAATAACAGAACAATTATATGCATGATATATCATGATACATTATTTTTGTGATATCTGAATTTTTGACATCCAAAAATTAAGATATATTTTATACTGCGAGACCTGAATTATAGCCATCGATAAATTGGCTGAATTATGTCATGGGTAATTACGACTTTGATGTTCTTAGAGTTGGAAATTTTATACTTGGAAAAAAATGCATGTTTTTATGATATAAGGAGAACGCAAATTAATATGAAATTATTAACTCCATTAAGTACTTAAATTACTATAATTAAAATTAAGAGTGTCTGGTCTTGTGACACGTTGTAGAATCATGGTTATAACTTGTTAACTTTGATGTTGGATGATTTTATAATTTGAGTATGTCTGGGGGTTCATTTGTAAAATGGGTTAACACAAGTTAATTAATAGATGGGAATATGACCCAAGACCCCCCCAAACTATTGGGTTGCGACAAGTTGGCCTCCGAACTTTTATTTGTGACAAACACCCCCCCGAACTATGCATCTTGTGACAAATGACCCCCTAGCTCTTAATTTGTCATCTAATACTTAATTATAAGGTATGAAATGACCAGTATACCCTTGTGTGCTTATTTGTACAATATTTGACATAATTATGTTTATGGAGTACTTATTTGTAAAAAAAATATTGTTAATTATCATAGTAATATAATTTAATAACCACACCAAAATTTTTTTAATATTATTTTATTTTATATGTATTTTTTTATTTATATATCGTTACGTAATATACTTAGATTGAAAAAATATGATTTTTTTGCAACCATCAAGTTAAATTAATTAATATTTTTAATTTATTATATTTTTAGTTTCATATAAATAAAATATGATCAGTTTTGTATTTCCAATATTTATTATATTACCTATAATTTTCGGAATAATTAATTTTTTTTTGTAAATTAACATTATAATATAAACATATATATTTTAAATATTGGATAACAAACATATGGAGGTATATTGGTCATTTCATACCTTATAATTGAGTATTAGATGACAAATTAAGAGATGGGGGGTCATTTGTCACAAGATGCATAGTTCGGGGGTGTTTGTCACAATTAAAAGTTCGGGGGCCAACTTGTCACAACCCAAATAGTTTGGAGGGTCTTGGGTCATATTCCCTTAATAGATAAAAGAAACATGAGGATATAGCCGGTTGCCAAATTGGCAAATTCAATGAGCCATGTTGGCTTCTTCCAGGGACACCACCTGTCAGGTAAATCATAGCCAAGAATTAAAATATATGGAGCTGGTTCTCTTGAGAGAGAACTCGTACAGGGAAAGGAAATGACGAAATAACAAAATGAAAACAGAAAAAAAATAAGGGAAAAACGCAACAGTAGACAAAGAAAATGAAAAGAGCTAGGGAGAGGAAGAGAGACCAAGATAGAGGAAAAGGAGCAATTAAGGATTATTAGTAATTATGAAAAACATTGGAGGTATCTCAAGTTGAGGCAAGGAGCTCAAGCGCCAACCTATCTTTACTGGTATATGATCTTAATTTAACTCTCTGTTGGCTCTATGAATTAAATTAACTATGTTAATTGTTTCACACAGAGACTTTGGGTCTGTATGAGTGTGCAGATTAGCTGTATTTTTGGTGTAGCTAGCATGAACCAAAAGGATTATAAAACTTGTTTTATATATTAAAGTAAATGAAAAGGGATTTCTATCTTAAGTGATTTATACGGGAGCCAAGTTTCAGGGGATTGGTGGAAACATGAAGTAAAATTTGGTAGACAGAACTAGCTGAAATGGACTTTATATAAGATTATACTTTATAACTTTATGAACTTACAATTTAATGAGATTAAATTATTCTGGAGATGGTCTTGTGTATATGATAGATGACCCGGGACTTGGACAGTCAAATTAATTTAATAAACCTATTCATTCATGAGTAGGTAATTACTACAGAGGCATATATAATCACCTTGAAGGGATTAATAAAACGTGGCTAGTTAGCTTGTTAATTGGACTATAATGTTCCAAATATCGAAATGTGATATATCATGAATAAAGAATGACATGGGTGGAATTATAAACCGGTTAGTTGAATGTTAATGACTAATGAAAATCATATAATCACAATTGATTCCTAGGATGTTATGATAACTGAGCTATTGGAGGTGAGTCTGATCTGATTGGTAAACAGTTACAAGATAGCACGATGAGATGATATTAGACGACATGATTCAGACTCTGTAGAGAATCATCAAACAAGTGCGGGTTCCGGTTATTTATCGAATCTATGAATTTAACTGAATATTTTATTTATCGAAATGTTTCTGTCGTGCTTACTTATATTCTTGATATACTGATTATGTGTTGGATTGCTTACGTATGTGCATGATTTGATAAAGGTAAGTGGTTGGATATGTGGTATTATGCATTTCTGTATATGTTTGTGGATACTGTTGTTGTTGTTGTTGGATATGTACCTGGATGAGATTCTGCCAGACGGGTCGCTCCCGTGTTTCGGTACCATAGTGCTATGTGTGACCTATCCCTGAGGCCTGGCCGGGCTAGGGGAGGTTGTATTTGGGATCTCTGGGTACATGATGACATGTGCTGATGCACGAGATTTATCTGATGTAGGTTTGTGTGATATGCTTCTGGTATAGGTTTGTGTTATATGTGTTTATGTTTCGATATTTGCATTGATATGATATGAGATTGTGAACTGGTACATGTGTTTTTACATGTTAAACGTTAAAGTGGTTTTGGAAAGGAAAATGGAATGTATCTATCGACTTGACGTCTAATCCTTTGTAGTTGCAGGGATAATTATTATCGTCACTGACGCGCACTGTTATGATTTTATAAGCTTTATTCATGTTAGTATTAAAAGTGTTTATTTTAGCTGGTATTCAGTTTAGCTTGTGAATTTGATAAATACCACTGGCTGGAACTAAATACCGCACTGAGAGTGTTTCAGACTCTCACCCGTTCCACTTTTTGTGGGTTCTAGGTTACAGGTTTGCAATGGAAAGACGACTTGGGGTGAGGCAAAGGATTGCGGAAATTGCCACAGGGGATTTCACGGGATTTCATTATAATATTTATTTCCACTATATATAAAGGGTTTGGGACCTGGGGGTTGCTTAATTGGGAATTGTGGCTATTTAATTGTTATTGGTAAAGTATATTGTTACATATTTTATAGCCTTGTGCTTGTCAGCACGGCTACTGTTTCACTTGCTTGTCGGGATGTTACAATTTTCCACTGAAATTTTATAATAGAAATTAGTCAGTATCAACATTGTTTATTTGACGAATATGTTTTTTTTTTCTTTTTTTTTGTACAATAAAAAACCCAATGCAAATTTGATTTGTCCATTCTAGCTAACAGACCGTACGTAAGATAAAAAGGTTCTAGTCTTATCCGAATATATATACAGTTCAATAAATTAATAACAATATCAACTTTTTACGTTTCCTATCAATTTTCTCCACACATATATAGGATAAAATTATAATATCATATATGATAGTACAACTATCGAATAAGCTGGCTTTTTTTTTTTTCCGACAAAAATGTGGAACAAAAGATTGCTTTAAATTCAACACAATGATTTGTCTGACCACAATTGGGGAATCTGTAATTGGGGCAGACAGAAATAATCTCAGCATTATAATTAAATCAAGCAGACATTTAGTGCAATTGGGCTCACACTTGGCCTGGCTTCAGCATTTCAGCAGACATTACACAGACCAAATGTTAAGGGTAACCCAGTTCTCACCAACACTACTGGGCCCATCATGTTCATCACATCAGATTCTTCCTAAATTCATTTTTTATCAGTTTAAATCTACAAAAATAAGAGCAATAAGAAGAAAAGTTCCAGCAGAGGTGTTACAAAGAGAAGAACAAAAAGAGTATGTAATAATTGACAATATTATTAATTAATGCGCTTCAAAGTTCAAACACAAACCTATTATACAATACAGTAATTTACAAATTTACAAAGAGATTGAAAGAACAAATCTGTTCATGAAGTCTATAAAGGCATAAACTAAATCTTTAATGATCGATGTACAAGCTAGATATCATCCGATATCTGCCAAACAAAATATTGCGATTCTGCTTGAAGTCTTTCGTATACAAACGATTGAAATGACGGTAGGGTGCATTCACAGTACAGATCATGCAATGCTGCTTAAACTTTGTTTATGCGTGGACTGATTTTGCTCTTCTAACGGCCTCTTTCGCTAAAGACTCAATTGGGTCGATGCATGTTTTAAGAAGCGGGTCATCCTGTGGAAGGATTTGTGCCAAGTCGTGTGATGCAAAGACGATAATATTGACAGCCTTTACCAGAAGAACCTGAATTGCTATTGTCAAGAGAGTTCGAGCACCTTCCATGTCCTTCCTTTCAAACGCACCTGCCGCTGGTAACACTACGTGATCCATTGTTGCTTTGTCTGGGTGTATCACTTCAAAACCCTGAATAGCACCAGTACAGAGTGTTAAATTGCTGGTTATACAATTTTCAACCATATAATTATGTGGCTACATACCTTTTTCGAATTAATTTGTTGGCACTTTTTTCAGTAAACATAAACTTGCATTGCAATTTATCACCTGAGTGACTCATTGACTGTAAATCTGTAATTTTCATTACAATGTGGCATTTGGTATCTGATAGTTTACTTGCATAATTTCAACTCCGTTCTAGAGAATATCACTAGCATCTAAAGTTTAAATTACACAACCTCTTTGGTAAAGAAACTTTGCGGCATTGTTAATCATGTGCATTTATACAACCAAAAACAACAATGCCAGCACCAGACTTACATGAAAATTATGGTAAACAGATTAATACTCCGTTATTTATACATAAGCAAAATAATAAAAAAAAATAGAGGTTTCTTCTACCTCGTTTTCTAGTTTTTCCTGATATAATCTTGTGCTTAGGCTGCTACCACTGGAAAGAATTCCAATTCGCACATTGCTTCCAGCCTCAACTGGCTTCAGATTTGCCTTTTTGAGTTCCTTTATAACACAATCACTAATACGAAGAAATGGTACTGAACTGTCAGTACCAATGTCTGCATCCCATAACTGTAAGCTATGGCATGGCATGACAATGCAACCAGCTCCACATTTCTCCAAAAGAACCCTCCTTTCTTTCAATTTCTCCACAATTACCCTCCTCTGACTTCTCGACTCATCAAAGTTGTTCATACCAGGAATGGTGGTGTCATTGCAAACTATGAAAGGAATAACCTGACCTTCTTCTTCAGAGCTTAGCTCAGCAAATTTCTGCAAAAAATGGAGTGTGCAAGCAGTCGATATGCCGCCTATTATCCCCACTGTATTATTCGGGAATTTGGGGTTTGCATCTTCAAGAGCACCGCTAGACGTTGCTGAGGTTGTTTCATGATTCTTCGGACCCGCTACTTTCCGATTTGCGGAAGTGTTGTTGATGAGAAGAGGGGATGGACTTGAATTGGTGATAAAACATGATGACCGGGATCTTGTGACGGTGCTATACCGGTGAAAACCCTTGAGAATATGTACTGGTAAGAACTTAGATCCATAAGGATTTGAGATGATTATGTCCAGCATATTAGTTTTTAGAGACAATTGAATTGCCCTCCTATGAACTAATCAATGCCACAACCAACACTCCATACAAAATAGATGTGCCCATAAACCTGAAAGCAAGAGAGGAAAAATCAAAGAAGTGAGCAATAACAAAACAAAAATAAACTGATCAGGGGAAAGAATCTTAGAATTTAGAAAGTTGAGAAAAATGACACTAGTGTAGATCAGGAATTGCAATAAGAGATTCTGTAAATTAAAAACTGAAAGGGGTGTGAGATCCAACCAAATTAAGACTGACAAATAAGAGCTTGATTTGGAATCAGCCCAGGAGCAAACCAATCATCATCAGGCCTTGAATTTTCTCTCTTTGAGACGTGAAGATAATAACCACTTGAATGAAGACATGGAATCAAATAATGACAAGCAACAAATAAAAGGACAACGTAGCTGAGAGCCTGAGGGAAGGATTGAATGTGACCCAATTTGGTCGTAAGAGGGTTTAAATTTACTTCAAAGATTAGCACTTTATTTATCTATATTATCTACTTTAAAAATACATTAACACCAATTAATTTTCCAAGAAAAAAAAAATTATTTCTGTATACATACATACGTAAATACATAAAAGAATTCAGTTTGCTATAACTTTTAGTCTTAGTCTAACCTTTATTTCCTTTACTCCACCAAAGTTCAAAGCATATCAAGAACCAGCCTTTAATTTAGTGGCTAAGAGCAACACTCTCTATGTAGGAGGACGCAGGTTCGAAACCTGATAGAAAGTTTTTTATAGACATTTAAATTTGAGTACCTTCAACCTCATCTTATCTCAAATAAAAAAAAAAATTTTCAAAGCATATCAAGCACAGCAAAATATTGATAAGTGTGTACATATCACTCAAACATAAAACTTGACAAAGACAGCCATGATTGCAGAAAACACAAGACAAATCTGGCCAATGAAGCTATACCACATACCCAGCTGCCACACCCCACAAGGCCACAAAGGACAAAGGACAAATCGCACATGATTATCAGTAGTTGCTATTGCCAGAAAAATGGTCTGCTACAGTGATGATAGGACTGCACAATTGGACGAGGATGTATCATTTTCCGGCACATTGGTTTTTCTAAGTTGATTTCTTCTCACATTTTCTTAGATATTTATCAAGAAAAACGAATTCAGTGAGCATATTAATGCAAACGAAGAACATTATAGTCATTACAGGGTGACAAATTTTAATCTAGACAAATGATAAACTTTAATCATAACAAATAAATAACAATGTCTGGGTGTCAAAAGAAGCTAGAATCATTCATTGTACAGTAGATGTTTTTGATATTAAATTCCACATGATTAGAAGGCAAAAAAAATTAATCTGAAGTTCTAACAATGAGTTCCATACCCTCAAACAGAAGACATTCTAAAACAAAAGGTTTTTGAGCAGATTCATCTATCGACTACTTCAATTTCGATTTCGCAGAGCTCTTTAGGGGCTTAGCGATCGACACGGGCTGCTGCTTACTCGCGACGGCCTTCTTTACGTTGTAAGTTATGGAGGAGAATGCCAAGATTAGCGCAAGAAATACCGTCGGGTACATATAAACAGATGATGCCGGATCCGCATTCGCCGGCTTCCCAAATATGCCCTCCTTGACGAGACCCCACACCACCAGCAGCGTGCCAAACAAGGTCATTCTGCCGGGGTTGATGAGACCAGTCAGTGCGCCGGCGACGCAGAAGTAGCTACCGGCAAGAATCTCTAACCGTTGGAGATCGACCATGGCAGAAGCGTTCTTGGCATTGGTGAGGTTGTACATGTCGAACAGATCGCCCCATTTGGGGAACGACATGATGTCGTTGAGCAGCGTGGCGGCGATGGCGCCGGGGTAGAGCAGGGCCTTCACAACCGCGGGAGGGAATATCTCGTTCGCCACCAGCTGGGACGACGTCACCTGGATGGGCGTCGTGCATGTTCCCGCTCTGCACGGTACCCTGTGATCACCAAACCAAAAGATTGAATTGAATTGAACAGAAGATTGAATTGAACACCACACAATTTCAACAATTTGATCTATTTACCACCACTACATCACTATAGATCGGATCCTCACCTCAATTTGCAATTAAAACTCAATAGACTTTATAATTCCGATCCCTTTTCCAATTGTATCCATAGATCCACACAATTTGCAGAGCTAAGATAGAAGTGTACAAGTAGAGGATGGATCTATGGGATGCAGAAGAGAAAGGGGAGTAGAAGAGAGTACTGTACCTGAAGAGAGGGACCTGGAAGATGATGAGGAGGAAGTAGAGGCGAGCGGCGTAGGCGGCGATCTTCTTGCTGGTCCAGCCGCTTCTCCTCCTGTCCGCTTGCCCCGCCATCTCCTCCGACGACCGAATTCTAACGGTGATGATGATAACAATAATAACAATTAACAATTAACAAAGAAAATAATTCCCTTTTGTTGTTGTTATCTCTTCTTCTTTAGTGCCGACCACTACCAGGCCACCATTGATGATGATGATTGATTGATAGCTTATTACTTTAACAGTTGAATTGAAGTTCCCAATTATGGGCTTTCTTTAAACTAATATTGGGCCGAGTTGAATCTGTTCCGAGTTTGAGGACGGACGGGACAGAGCTTTAGCCCCAACTAAATTTTCCCACAGCAAGTCGAGGATTTCTCGATTGGAATTCCGCCATGGCAAATCTACGAAATACGATTCACATTCTCTATGTATGTGCAATGCAATGTTCAGAATTTAAGCATATAATAATAATGGAGAAGCTGACAGCCTCGGCAATTGGTGACTCACTGAAACGGATTTGAAATTTTTCCAAGAGCAAGAAATTAAGCTTTCTTGATTAGAAAACGCGCGAGACCTGCGTCAGTACTCGGTAATGATCAGGATCGAAAGCTTCATATCTAATTTCTAAACCAATGACCAGCGACGACAGAAATGACACATGATCACACCAAAGTACATGAATTCATCATTTTCATTTCATCCTCTGTGTGTGTTCTTTCGGTAGACGGGTGAGGGACCTAGCCATGAGAACTAAAATATTATCATAGTACAAGTTGGCGCAATGCAGGCTATATATTCATTTACTTGTTCTAAAATAAACCTCAAAAGAACAACGATTGACGAATAATTTGGATTACGAGTTTACGACATTTTTATGTGAATTTTAACAAGCACAAGTTTATCACAAGAACTACAGCGACAATCTAAAACCGATAATATTCAATTAATTCCCCAGTAATAAAACACATCGTGAAAGTGGTTGAGGTTAATTTAAAGTTGTTGCATCTTAAATATAATATACGAGCAAATGTATTATAAAACTGTACAGTTTTTTTTTTGGTACAATTAAATCCGCTCCTATATGATTCGCTCTGCAGAACTTAGAGCATCTCCGAAAGACTCCCTTAAAATGGATCCCAATATACCTATATTGGGTGTCATCCTAAATTTTTTTGTAGCAAATTTCACTTCAATCTCTAACAGATTCCCAAAATATGGATCCCAATACATTTGAACGGTTTGGATTTTGATCTGGTTTTGGGAAGTCATATTGGGAGTGCCAAAAACTGAGCCAAAATAGGGAGATTTGGCTCTAGTTTTGGGAGAGCCTAAAAATTGGGAAGGGTTTAGAGCATTTGTTAGAGTCCGAATTTTGTCCCTAATTTTCAATAATTAGTTTTAGGAATGGTTTGGGACTTCTCTTGGAGATGTTCTTAGAAGTACAATGAAAAAGCCACATTTTTCTGTGTCCTAAAAGTGAAAGAAAATGATGTCTGTATATACCAACCGCAAGAAAAAGAAAGAAAGGAACAGTACAACAACAGTGGCCTAAGTACACATAGGTAATTAAACGGATATATAACTGAACAGGTTTGATTGCTTTGTTAGAATCAGGAGGCTATTACATTCCGCATTTTGGTCTTAAACAACATTACAAGAAGCTTTTCCATTGAAAAATAGAGAAAGCAGCCAGTTGCATGAGTTACGAAAGACCCGAAGCTCGTTCCGACGATGCAATGCCAGATTGGCCCATAAACTTTGTCAAACTCCTGTAGATCAAACAATGCTGAATTTCAGAATGTATGATAGTCAATTAATTGAATAGAAAACCAAAAAGAAACAATGAAATTTAGGACCAAAAGGCTTGATCTTGATCTTCGTTTTATAATTTTAGAACATGAAAAGAAATTCAATCAAAAGAAATTCACCTTCTTGAGATCATGAGCCATTTGTCTGGGACTAAATCGGTCCATGCCATCACGAACCCGACGTGCGCATCTCACAGCATGAAGTTGCATAAAGGGGGGCATGTCGGCTGCGATCACTTTCACTCCAAGCACAGCCACCACATCTTCAGCCACATTATCCAACAAGGAATCATCAATGTGCGATGTTGATTTCCTCCCGGGAGCCAATTTCACTCCCCGCCTTCCTTTTGCTGTCATTGTTCCCGGAGGAAGATCAAACACCCGCGACTTGACAAAACACGCGTCGTGCATTGGAGAGGGGGAAATCAGTGGTGACATCTTGATGTCACTGACACTGAGCCTTCTCATTTCTGGCATAGGGACCGGATCAACCGCTTCCTTTTCTTCTCTGCATTTGCTACCGGATTCCGTCTTCCTCCACCGCAGTCGAGTCTCCATTGATTGTCAGGCTCTCTTGACGCCTGTTTGGAGTTGAGGTATGGTGTTGGGTACTCTCCAATTTGGTCAAATGTAGAGAGTGTGGATTGACAGATGTGGCAGTTGTACAAACAAGCATTAGTTAATAGGAGAAGGAAGAATCTCTAGGTGATGAATGATGATTGAGGCATTTCTCTTCATTAGTGGTGCATGTGCTGCTACTGCGCCTATTTGAATCGGTTGGAGGCTAAAAAGATGCCATCTTTCTTATACTTTTGTCCTGTATATTTTAAAGAGTCCTAGCTAGCGACCACCTCTTTATCTGTTCACCGGTCCACTGTATTTCTTATGAACAAATATCATTTTTCAGTAAACATTTATATTTTTCCGATCAACATATATCATTTTATAGTAAACATATACACTATGATTTTCAGTAAACATTTATGCAACTGTGACAAGCACATGGCTGCACGTAGGTGTGTCAGATTGTGACAGAGGGGTGGATGAATGGGTTGCTTTATAGATGGACTCTACATATTTTCCTATTTTTAAAAGAGAAATTTAAAAAATTGATAACTGCCGTTGGAGGAGCTATTGGCTCACTCCACTTCATTCCAATGTGTGTCAGTGATCCCATAGGAAAATGCCATAGTTTGGGGCTGATTTTTTGCTCATAAAATTTGGAGGCTTGACCACCTCATTTTACCCCCAAAAAAAAAAAAAAAAAAAAAAAAAAGTTTGGCTGTTTTTTGGCGAATCTGGTTAGTCGTGTTTTGTTCTCAAATTTAAAATGAAAAGGACCGTTTTTAAAAATGAAATGGTATAAATTTGCTTTGCCCTTCTTCATTTTTTTAATTAAAATATACAAAGATGATTCTATAATGTTTATGTTAGGTCCCTGTTTTTGGAAACGGCGGCCTAACTAGCTAAACTAGAAAACAAAGCAAAATACAAACCTTTGGAACGGTGTATAATCATGTAGCACTTTTTATAATTAAGATTCAATTGCTACAAAGGAGAAATCAAATCAAAATGATTATTGGGTGATTGGTGCACGTGGTAGGTGTAAGTAATTGATGATGGATACTCAATTAATTACTCATACACCGATTAATTCCTGACCATTACTGCAGAATATATATGTAATTATATTATATTGAATGCTGCTGGGCGGCGATTGCAAATTTGACACAGAATACAAACCGTTGTAATGTTAAGCACTTTTCAATGTCTTCAATTTATAAAACGTTATTTATTTATTTAATTTTTGGTTCAAAGTTGGTCACTCGTATACTCGTATGCGAGGTTGATAAAGAAGTTCAGCAATGGCATATGGGCACAAAATGTTACATAATAAACAACGGATTTCAGGCTTACGGCTTCTATTGCAAACTTTTACTTAAACCCTATTATGATATGATTGAACATGCAATTAAACATCCCGGCTCAAAACTCAGAAAGTCAGTTCCAGAGTAATTAATGGCTCTGAATCCTCTGATCGCAAGCGGCCAACATCATCCAACCGGTACTGAGACAAGTCATCTTTTTATCCTTTTTCAGTGATTTACTGATTTGTCATGCTCGACATAATTATATCACTGTCTCCTCGTAATTCTTTTGTAACAAAGAAAAAAAGAACAAGAAACAAGCAAAAAAGAGACAAAGGGATACTGCTTCAGTGATTCAGTGTCAGGCTGTCAGTAATTTCTCTTTGTAGTACGCTCACTTTTTATAATGTCTATGGTTACGTCTTGCTAATTATTTATCGTATACACAATAAAAGATGAATGAATGATCCAAGCATAAGTTATTGGTAAGTAAATTACAGTGGCACTAATATGTCATCCTGTACTGACACAAGACACATCTTTATTTAGAGACAATAGATAGTATCAGTAAACTATCATGCTTGATTCAACAATTGGCAAATCAACAGAAGAAATCACAACTGAATGAAAAAGGACCATTAACGAAATGACATAAAAGTATGAAGGTCTACCATCTGATAATATGCACACAACATGCAACTTAAGCTACTTTTACAAATAGCGAACATGAAAAGACAGACAGTAAACAATGGCTTCCTGGCACCTCAGTGCAAAAGATTCTACATATACAACATCAGATTAGAGATACTTCCTAGCAAGAGCCCGCACCTTTGTATCAAAATGTGAGGATGTAATCCGAGACCCTGGCAAGTAGAGTGGATTCAACAGTATCTGCAAATGCAAGAAAAATCACGTCAGCTGGATATGTACACACAGGTTTCAGAAAATTTAACAAAATAGTTGTATCATATAATGCAACATCCTTTACAATGGAGAAGAAATTGAGAATGGCAAGCATGTCAACTATTAGTAAGCTATGTTGAACAATGCAGGTATCGCACCAGATATGATTCAGGTACAGTGATTCAACAACTTTCAGGATGCCGATACAAATGCCATACCATATATTTCCCTATAGTCATAGGTAGAAGGTACTGTAGTGGAACGTTGATACTAACATTGAGGGTTCAGATTTAGCTGCATACAATTTTCCAACAGGGTTTGTAAAGTATATTATCTAATGTATCTTGAATATAATAATTAGAACGGGTGGAATAATCACAGTACAGGAGACAGCCAGTAGTTTATGTGCATTGTTGGTGTGTGTTTGCTTGGGTTCAAACCCCATTCAGACACATTTCCTATGGGGCAACTTTTGTGTAGAGAAATACATGACTAGTTTGGAATTTTGCCCTGCAGCTTCCTGTGTTGCTTAGTCTAAAAAGGGATCTAAAACGCACCAAGCCACCAAGGACTTACTGTATAAGATATGTATCCAATTACTGTGCAGGAGGTAGATGGAGTATCAGGGCAACTTAGCTAACAGGAAAAAAGGAAACTAATAGGTTGCAGATTTCTGAAATGTTCCTAGCATTTGTTCGGGCAGTGTATCACCATAGCCAGTGAACTAGCCCTTTCAGAACGCTACATTCTAACTGGACAACAATCATTATCTATTGCTAAATCATCATGTTGCTTTATTACATTCGAGACAGTACATTCTAAGTGGACAAAAATCATTACTTATTGCTAATCATCATGTTGCTTCATTACTTTCAGAACAGTACATTTTAGCTGGACAACAATCAGTACTTCAGTTCTTTTGGAACAGTACATTCTAACTGGACAACAATCATTACTTATTTGTAAACCATGAAATTGCTCTTTTCCAGTCAAGGAAAAGTTTTCAATCAAAAAGCTATAGAATTAATTACCGCATGTAACAATATAGCCCATCAATTTCGCAAACCTTAGAATAAGAAAAGCATCCCAAAATTCGTGCAAATGGATACAAGCATTAGTACCTTAATGTAAAGCTCATGAATCTCTTGAAAGAAGCTCTTAATACCGTCTTCATTGCGAGAATCATGAAGTAACATCAATCTCGTATGTACGCGAACCATAGGTCAAGGAAATCAGCAACTACATACAACCAATTACTCACTGCAGATACAAGCCATTCAGATGGTATGCACACACAACTCAGAGAGCTTTGTAACACCATTATACCAATCTGTGTCTTAAAGGTGTTGATATATGTTGAAATCCATGACTCAATTGGTACAAGTAAGTAACAGGTTATAAGTCAATTATGCGAACTAGAAAGTATTTATCGTTGCTACATAAGAAATTCGCAGTGTAAATGCATGAAACATAAGAACAAAAAAAAAAGGATATGACCAGCAGTAACATAAACAGACACGGCAAGGTCATTGAATCTATCCACCGACTTGAGAAACCTGCAGACATCACACATATTAACAGCAGATGTAATAATCTGATGACTAATTTTGGAAAAAAGGAATGTAAGGAAGGACAATACATTGCACTGGTAGTCCAAGCGAGGTCCTGAACGATGTCGAGCGCGGCATGGAGGATGAACTGGTGCTGGTAAGCCACTTCATCCTTCTGCATTTTTTACCAGTACCTCAATTGATCAGTTACCTTACTAATACTTTGGGATTAAATTACCTTTTCCGATCTTCAAATCAACCAATAGATCAGTAAATTCAAAACATGCAAATATATACCCTGGGTGCGGTGCCGACTTCGGCTTCGTAGATTGGGATATCGTTCTTACTGACGATCACAAAGCACGCCGTGCTCGCCATTTCTCAACCTCTCCGATGGTCCAATGTCAATCGATCTCCCCTACTAACACAGATCTAGTGTGGTTTCTCCCCTCCTTGACAAAGGAAATGGGAGAGAGGAGATGGGAGAAACCAGGACGCTGCTTTGGGCAGCGCTAAAATTACTTACGGGGCAGTTTTTTACCAAAATTGACCAAAATACCCCTACAGCTAATGATATATTCATCGAGGGTATTTTGGTCAGGTTCAGTAAAAAAAGTTGTCCATAAGTAATTTTAGCGCTGCCCAAAGCAGCTCCCGAGAAACCACTCACGGATGGTCTTTTCCTTTTTATGGGCCTATTTCGTTGCCCCTTTCTTTTCCTTTTGTTTATGGGCCTTTTTCCCATTTCTCAAGTCAATTCAGCTATTTATTTATTTACTATTATGGGCCTATTTATTTCTGTGCATCCTTATTTTCATTCAAGCTAAACAGGATGAAAGAATTGAAGAGAAGATAAGAAATGAGTTTGTGACTTTAGCAATCATCAGTGCTTTAAAAAATGTCAGTCTGACAATTCGTCACTTCGATTTTGTGCTGAGACAGAAATGGAGAGGAATACAATATGAAATAGATGCGATGCGAACTCTTCATTATTTGATGGACAGATATTATGATGAGAGTTAGACCATGACCATTAATGGAGGATTCAATCCTTAACTTGATAACTTCCTTTTAAAGGAGTATAGATATAGATATCTACATGCCCACAGAGTTATAAATTTCATAATTCGTACCTCAAATTTTATAACTCTTATCCCAAATTTTGTAACAACGTGAATATATTTGTTGGGGACGGTTTAGATTTTTTTTCGTAGGGGTCCATTGTCTTTTTTATTTTTTTGCGATTATTTCTTGTATAATTTTTCGTCTCACCTTTCTTAGTACAGCTACAGCATGCTCAATTCCTTAATTTGTATGCTTATGAATTGCCTTGCCATTGCGAGTGCAAGATTTAACAAACTGTAACCAAATGAAAAATCAATAGTTCATTAATAGAACAATGCATTTGCATTCTGGCAGCTCAAAGAAAGTAGAAAAAATAATGAAAAAAACAACAATCACAAAACAGCTGCTCGTACAGACATCCGAAGAAAATGAAAAAAACTGAAAACATTCAGAACAAAATCATAATAACAAAAATGAAGCAATCCTCGTTCTATTTTCAACTTCCGCGATGCATCCAGATTTAACAATAAGGGCATTGGAGATCAGTAGCTAGTTAGCGGACACCAAGGGGTGGGCATCCAGCCGGCAGGGGCAACTCCAAGTTTTCTACAGTCCTAAAAGTCCTTTTCACCATCTTGTCCACATATAATGTACCGTCGAGGTGGTCACATTCGTGTTGTAGGATCCGCGCCTGCCAACCTCTTGCTTCAAATTTTATGGGTTGGCCGTCTCGTCCCAGACCAGACACCTCCACCTCAAGATATCTCTCTACAGCTGCCCTGAAGCCATCCACACTACACAGATGCACTAACTATAATAAAACATCTTTTTTTTTTTTTTTTTTGTATGATTTGGTTGCAGTATATGCATAAGAAACCCCAAAATGACACCCACATGAGGTATATAAAACATGAATATATATGACAAGTATATAAAACAATTACTGTTTTCACCATTACCTCAAGCATCCTTCAAAGAAGATCGCCTTTTTGTTGCTCAAATTTCTGAGCTTGGGATTTAAAATCACCTGGTTCAAGTAAAAGAAAGGATAACTAAATAGACATACTACTAATTTGAAGCTATGGCATGCTGAAATTAAGGCAGTGTATTTGATGAACAAACTTACAAGAAGATCAAAAGGACGCCTATCTTGAGCTTCAATGTCAGATGGACGAGCATAGCTAATGTATTCTTTTGTGTCTTCTAGCACAATGATCTGCTAGATCTAAAATGAAAGAGCTTAGCAAGTCCTGATGCACTGCTTGTAACACAACAACTTCCACAACTCGTTCTATTCAGAAACCGGACATCTAATCGGCTTCAATTAAGAAAGAAGGCATTCAAAATACTTCAATTACAAAATGGCTAAATCCAAGGATTTTGATTCATACAAAACAACGATTTTCTACCCATCACTAAAATAGCAAAAAAATTCTAAAATTTTTTAATAGTATATTTTGATATAGAGATCACATTTAGCGGTTTGGATCGACTATTTGAACACCGGAAATGAAGGTAAGGAACGCATAGTACCGTGATATGCATAACACCGTAGCCTAATTCTTATTATCTATATCAAAAGATTTAAAAATTATGTTCAAATTTTTGTTTAATATTAAATTCTATAAAATTCTTGATTATTTTTTTGATACTATTTTTCGGCGTGAAGCCCGAGTTACTCTAGTAAAATGTAATCAACAAATAAAATGTACCTTCAGCGGGACGCCAATCTGGGTGGCAGCAAGGCCAACGCCGGGGCCTTCCCTCATGACAGCAACCATATCCTCAATGATCCTCTCGATCTTCTCCGACCCAATGTCCCCCTTCGCCACCTCCCGCGCCGGCTCGTGCAGCACGGGGTCCCCGGCCTTCACAATATCCGGCAGCACCGGTTTCTTCGCCCCGAAACCCGAGAACCACCCGGCAGCAGATGCTCTCAGCCTGGACCTGGCCCTAGGTGCCGATGATGACAAGAAGCGCTTCACAATCTTAATTTCACTGGGGTAACTTTGTCTCGTTGTGTTGGAAGCGGCAGTGTGGAGTAGAGCACCACCGCCGGTGCTGGAGATTGAGAGGGATAGTGGGATGAGACTCAGACGCTGCGAGTGGGACCAACATAGCCGTTGGGTGGTCACCATTCTTCCCAAATTGAGTCACGACTCACTTCCGAGATGGGAAGATTATTCTTCTCCTAATAGCTGATACAATACAAGTAACTCTTCCCAGCCCAATTTAGCCCATAAAAGAAAGAACCAATTGGGCGCTGATCAAGGCGTCAGCAGCCTACTTACGACCGTCCGATTACGAGGGCACCGCCAATCGAGAACAGCCAACGCAGAACATAAACTATCAACGGAGGAGATTCGCTAATGACCATAAATCGACGGCGATTATTTATGGTTATATTTCCTACCTGTAAGAAAATATCTGTTTATTTTTGCTTTGCATGACAAAATAAAAAGAAAATAGAAAATTCTATTCCCAAGTCGAGTCCCGACCAAAAAAAAGCCTTTACTTTTGAGCTAGAGGCCTGAGAGGGTTATTCTTTGATGGTGCTGGAGTAGTCGTCGTCGACAACCCTCTAGTTCCAGTCCCCGATCGATCGAGGACTCCATCTCCATACTACTCGATCCGATCCGATCCGATCTGATCGAGCTCTACTGATCCCGAATCCGACTCCCCTTCCTCTGCTTCATTCGCGGATCCGATCTAGGGTTTTTACTCTTTCGCCGATGGACGGCAACAAGGACGATGCCGCCAAGTGCTTGCGCATAGGCAAGGAGGCTCTGGAGTCGGGGGATCGCGCGCGCGCTCTCAAGTTCCTCACCAAGGCGCGCCGCCTCGATCCCTCTCTCCCCATCGATGATCTGCTATCATCTGCTTCCTCCACTCAAGAAGGTAATTCTTCCTCTCCACCTACTGACGCTGCCGCCTCTTCTTCCTCCTCTCAGGCCTCCTCGTCCACTACCACGGTTAGAAATAGGCAGCCGGATGCGAGCACTAGGGCTTCAGCGAACGGCACCAGTGGGGGGACCTACACGGAGGAGCAGGTGGAGATTGTCAGGGAGATTAAGAGGAAGCAGAAGGATTACTACCAGATGCTCGGTTTAGAGAAGAGCTGTACTGTCGAGGACGTGCGCAAGGCGTACCGGAAGCTGTCCCTGAAGGTGCATCCCGACAAGAACAACGCCCCCGGCGCCGAGGAGGCCTTCAAGGCCGTGTCGAAGGCGTTCCAGTGCTTGAGCAACGAGGAGAGCCGCAAGAGGTATGACCTCGTGGGGTCTGACGAACCTGTGGTTAACAGAAGGGCTGCCGCAAGGCACCGCGGCGGATACCGGTATTACGATGAGGACGAATTTGATGCGGATGAGATATTTAGGAACTTTTTCTATGGAGGGATGGCACCCGCCACCACTCCTTTCGGCACATTCCATTTTCAAATGGGCCGACAGCACCGCCATGGAGGTGGGAATGGGTCCGGTGTTGGCGCTGGCGGTGGTTCACCGTTCCGCATGCTCATTCAGATCTTGCCTGTTATCATCCTGCTTCTTCTAAACTTTCTCCCGTCATCAGACCCAATCTATATGCTTTCACGCACTTACCCGTATGAGCACAAGGTGCAAACGGCGAAGGGTGGTGTTGCTTACTATGTAAAGTCGCCTGAGAAGTTTGAACAGGAGTATCCCCATCAGAGTGTTCAGCGGGCACATCTGGAGCAACGTGTTGAGAGAGACTATGTAGGGGTTGTCTCCCAGAATTGTAGGCTTGAGTTGCAGAGGCGTCAGTGGGGGCTCTCGCGGGATACACCGCACTGCGACTTGCTTCGCAAGTACGAGGAGGCAGTCTCTGCATATGCCACTGCTTGACATATTTAATGAAGGTAGTTTTCCTGTCTTCCTTTTTGGTTTTTATTTGAATGCTGTTGTTTCTGGGTATATATTGTGATCAAGAGTAGCATTCATTTCAGTTCTGGCAACTTATTTTGATTCCATGTAAGTGGTAATTTCATTAGGTTGGCTCAACAGACGATCAATTATGCACACGAAACTTGAAACTAGATGATATGAGAACAACATTTTGTTGGACATCAATGTTAAAGTTGGGAATGGAACTTTTAGCTTGGTTAATAATTTCGTCAGAGATCATTAAGCTATGACCTGTGGATCCTCAACCTCATTTTGTCCTCATTAACTGCTTTACTCTCCCTTACTTTTATTCTGTCCCTCAGTCTTTGATCCTATATCCAGGAATACTGAATCTTTTCCATCTGTTTCTTCTCCTCAATTTATTCCCTCCACCCTTGTTATTCTAATTTGCAATTCCCCTATACCTTCTGGCTTTCTGTTTCCTTTGGTTGTTAGTTGGTGACAAAAAAACAGACTCAAAGTAATGGAAAATTGGGAACATGGGAGAGATGCGAAATGTTTATTTGATTTATTGAAGTGAGAAACCTAAATTGAAGATATTTAAAGCATGACAGATCATAATGCTTTAACTTACCAATTAAGGGAATTGACGTTGCTCTGTTAGCAGTTACCACTAGCAAGTTCTACCTTTAGATCAGGCTAATCAGATGGAAATTATTCATTAAATTAAAACAAGATTATGTTTTTGTATTATTTTAATTTGTTTGGTTATGAACTTAATTGTTTGCTAACTAGCGTGACCACTTATATTATATGTATCAAGTATTTTGTTACTTATTAAAAATGGATTAGAGAAGGAAGCCATTTAATAGAACAATATTCTACTAAATGTATCAAGTATCAAGTATTCTGTTACTTAGCTTTTTTTTTTTTTTTTTTTTTTTTTTTTTTGATAGCAAGGCCTTAGCCCATTGCATTAAATTAACAAAATCTCAGTCCTTACAAAAAACAGACAGCTAAACCCAACAAACCAACATAACCCTTTTTAACTATCCTGACTGATTCAGACATCATCATACCAGAATGTCAACCACCAAATAAACTACAAGTTCACAAACTTCATTGCATGCAAACAAAATTAAGTCTCAAAAAAATGAAGCAAACAACTTCAACAAAACAAACTAATCCACTGAGAAACCTTTGTCTTTGTACTGAGTTCAAATCCCATCACCCTTCCACACTGTTACTTAGCTTGTTTGTTAACTTGCATGGCCTGCTGGAACTTATATATATGTATCAAGCATTTTGATTAGATGTGATATTTTCCTGTCTTCCTTTGTAATTTGTTGCTAACTTCGGTTTTGTCAAGTTCTCAGATGATCTCATATAAGAGACCTTATTTTGCTTATAGTTTTTGAGGCCTAAATAAGTAAATATTGTTTACTGTATCGAAAGATATTGTGTTCTCACATCTAAATCTGTGTTGCTATTGCAGATTATTGAGAGGAGTTTTGCTGTGATTAAGCTTCAATTTTATACGGCCGGTTGAGGTTCCAGAGTTGTATGAGGTATCATTCTCAACAAAAAAAATCTCATCCTACAGAAGAAATAAAGCACTTAATAGGTGATTAAACTACAAATTTTTTTCTTTGTTTAGAAAATTATTGTGTTGGCTTAGTATATTCTGAGAAGCTGTTGGATAACTCTGAATCTATTGCTGTATATGGTTGTTTTTGTTTCGTCACCCATCTTGCAATTTTTTACTTATTTATGATATCTAATTTTAGCAGTTAATGTGCACAACGTTCAAACAAAAGTTCTGATTTTGCTTTGTTGATGCATATTTTCAATCTCTGTACTCATATTTCCCGTCTATATAGTCAGTATTCCCTACTAAATTAAAGCTTGTAGTCAGTATTCCCTACTATGTGTATGCCATTCGATATCACATATTTGTTGGATATAGTTCTATTAAATGTTGGAGTGTCTTATGTACCAGTCTACCACTTCTTGTGAAGGATACTTTTTCAGAGATGTCCGCAATTGTGTGTGATTTATTAGTTAACTCTATCCATGATCTTCTTTGAAGATCTTTGTTTGGATAGTAGATAAGCTCCGCTTGGTTGAGTGGTTTAATTTACTAATTAACTTGTATTTGATTTTGAGATAAAAGGTGTGGAGTCATCGATTTTAAATATTGATAACAACCTCCAATTGGATTTCAGACTTGTGATATTTTACAGGGTCTATCGATTAGATGGAAGATTGGTTTTAATAGAAATTTGATAATTGTTCTTTCTTTTTCATCTTCTTCCCTTTTGGTGAATGAAGGCCTCAAGGCCAGGCGACACTGAACAGTCTATGTTGGGTTTTTAATCCTGATTTGAGAGAACCAAGTGTGCAATTTTACAGAGAACTTTAGTAATAGATGGCTTATCATGGAGGAAGCAAGAACAGAGAGACGAAAGGCATATTTAAAACATTCTTAGAGGGCATAAGCAACCAAGGGTATGTTTGGATGGCTCGGGAATAGCCTGTTCTGAAGAATAGAGTGCTGTTCCAATTTTAAGGCAATCCAAACAACAAAACTGATTCTCAGATTAGTCAAGAACAGGACTAATCTACTATTCTAACAAAAAGATGGAATAGCAAGAACAGCTACCACGGAACTGTTAAAGAGAATCTATTGACCAATAAAATATTATTTTCCTTCTTATAATATTATTTTTCTCCTTCTCCAACTTCTGCCTTTTTCATGAAAGAGAAACTGGGTGGGTTTTGGTGATTTAGTTCTTCAATTGCAAACCACCACAGCTAGAGCTTGAGATTAGCAAGGCCGGTGCTTTATTTGTCCTCTCTAGACGGTGAGCTATCTTTAGAGATCCCGATTGACTATATATACCGCCAGTTTCCGCTGGTATTATCTCCCCATCACCATTACCTGATTGAGAAAGTATGAACGAAATTAGGCCATCCATGGGACCATGGCTGTGCTTTCTCGGTCCTCGGCCCTCGGTCCTCTTGCAAATAGCTCTTTCATGAAAACAAATTAATCAAGATTTCAATCCAGTAAAACACTGGAACGTGCAGATTGTACACTCGCATCGAATTGGTGCAAGATTTTTGCACCAATTTCTTCATCGATTTTTTGTTTTTTATATCTGAGTGAAGTAATTAATTAACAAATGGATTTTGAAAACACAAAGGATCATGGTTCCAGGCTCAGCATGTCCCAATCGGTAAACAATCCCATTTCATCGAAAATTCGATGTATTTAATTTCGAAGAAAAAAAAAAAAAGCACGACATACATAGTTATTTTGCCCAAAAAGAATAGGATAATAATTCGTGTGAGTTATACTTTTATTTTGATATTGAATATTATTAATACATCATGAAAATGAATAACTAAAATAATAGTCCGCTCCAAACAGACGGAAAAGATTTCATAGGGAAAACAAATAAACAATTGTTTATTCATTTCCTTTAATCATTATTTCAAACATACAATCCAAACAACATCTCTACTATTCCGAAAAGTACTAAATTTCTACTATTCTTTAAATAATCCAAAACTTGCTATTTTTACTAATCTCATCTACTATTCTCTATTCCTCAATTCTTATACTAATCCTTGCACGATCCAAACGTACCCCAAAAGTATAAAATGCATCTGAGCATCTTGAATATACGATTCGGGTACAGCTTATATAAAAAAATGACAAGTAAAAATTGTACTGTGGTGATTGTCGCTTCAAGTTCATTTTCTGAATGAGTTGATGGGTACTGATACAACACGAATTGCTGGCTGGACTGTTTCTTCTTGGAAAAAACTTTAATAGAACAACACGAATCAGCCCAATCTGCGATGTGAAGACACAGAGAAAAGCTCATCGATTTATGCACTGATTAACTATAGTCTGGACTCTGGATTACAGTGTTAAGGCAGATTACTGTCCAATCCTCGTTTTCTTATTTACACATAAACATGTTTAACATATGTAATAATAAAAAGTGCCGCGATAATGCAAGATAGGTATTTTTTCCAATTAAGAATCAGTGCTCTAGAGCTCCATCATAAATCAAGAAAAGTGATGGCGAGTTTTAGCCGCCGGCGTTAAGTAGAATTGTACAAGACAAACAAAACTACATGAGAAAACAGAACGGACTGGGCCTTCCTGAAGAAAAACTATAACACAACTTTTTGGAATTCAGCCTTTCCGCTGATAATGCATAACCATTAACACTTATCATTTGATATCTTATCATTTTATCACTGTACAAACTACAAAGCAAGTTTATATTTTTTGTATGCCATGTTAATTTAGTGATTAATAAGTTATGTGCCCCTTAACTTATCTGTTTCCTTTGGTACTCAATCAAGAGTCATTAACTTTAAATCGTTGTAATTTCTATATAATTTTGTTGGTTTTTGATGTAGTATTAAATGACAATCAAATTAATTAAGTTGTTATGACTAACTTAATATATAATAATAGAACTTGTTATATGTTGGACATTTACCTACATATATGTTAATTTTATAAATAAATTAATATTGATTTTGCTGGTTTTTGTTGTTATAATTGACAAGATTAATAAATATTTACATGAATTTGCTGTATGTTGATTAACTTCAACGTATGTTTGTTGATAGCAAAAGTTCTAAAGGTGGACGGAGATGAAGACTAAAACAAGGAATTCTCTATTAGTGCTCAAAAGTGAAAAAACGAAAGACACGAATGTAATAAAAAAACATGTTTCGCAAGTATAACCTTGGTTTAAGGAACTAGCTAGGAAGGTCTAACACAAACTGAACTTTAAGCTTTAATTAGTTGAAAAAAAAACAGCTCTTACAAATGTGTTTATTGTTGATGTTTATTGAGGGAAAAAAAATTGGAAATTGGTGAAGCCTACTCAAGCCAACCATACGCCTAACGTAACAGTAAAGGTCGGCAGCTCAAAAAAAAAAAGTGTCAGTTAAATATATATATAACTCAATATATATAACAACAGAAAATATTTGCTTTTGACAAGTGTCAGTTGTATGGAATTTTGAATTCATAAAGATTTAGCACTATTTGATATTGATATTGAGTGTTTGTCTGCTATTATTATTGGTGCACAAGTCAAGGCTTATTCTCTGTGGAAGTCGGTACGTACCTTTTATTTTATTTTGGAGCAGGGCTATTTTTTTTTATGTCCTTAATTAACCCACGGTTCTCTTTAAGAGAGCAAATAGAATTAACCAAACTTTTTTTTTTAACTAATAATTGGATCGCCTACCATTAATGAAGTTCTAGAAAGAAGCCTCGTTGTAAAATGATAATTAATTAGCAATGATTATATATAAGTATATTCTCCTTTAAATGACACCCCGTCGCTAAATTCCACATTCTAAATTTATTTTTCTTAAGAAGTGAATCACATACATAAGAAATAAACAAATTGAGCTTAAAAAATCACATATATACATATGAATTGATGAATGCTTGACTCAACAGGATTTAGAATTTAAGATCGATATATACTAAAATTTGTCAATTGAAGCCAAGTAAACAAATATTTAGGTTCAATTTGCAGAATTTTAACTGAGTTTAACCAATATAAATTATCTCTTTTTTTTTTATAAAAATATTATCGGAAATAGAATGCCAATTACCCCGTTGGAAGCCTCAAAACAGTGTCGAATTAATTAAATCATAGGCTATATATATATGTGAAATGAAATTTGTATGGAATATAAGCAAGAAGAAATTAATAAAAGGATTAATAAAAGGTTGAGACAGAGGATGATGGGGGAGGAGAATTAATCCAGTGAACCTAATTAATTAATTAGCTACTACTGTGATATGGATGGCAACGTTGCTTTGCTTCCCATATTCATTCGATCATCACATCAACATGGAAAAGGCCGAATAATTGAACTCCCTCTTCTTCACCTTTTTGTATTAGTGTAGCAAGCTAGATTGTAAGAATTTCGATCTGCCGTTAATAGTCAATTAATCAGGTATATTACAACTGAGAATTTAGTAACAAAGATAATACTTTCTACATGAGAAAACGTATCGGTTCATTATTTGACTAGAACTACTACGAAAACGTTTGCATTTTCGCTTTGAAATACTAATATTCTAAATTATATTTTGTCACGTCCGAAATTTTAATTTATGGTTGCGCCATTAAATTCATCATATGAAAATACTAGGGAATACAAAATTTTTCATTTTTGTAGCTTTTTAAGTATTTGTTTTAGATTTTTCAAAATGACTCTAAGATATTAAAATAATGCTTGTTTCTATATGGATTTTGAAAAATCCGAAAAAAATACTTAAAAAGCTCTAAAAATGAAAATTTTTTGTATCCCCTTATATTTTCATATGATGAATATAATGAGAACCATAAATCAAAATTTCAGACATGGCAACATATAATTTGGACCGTTAGCATTTCGAAGCGAAATTTAAACTTTTTAATAGCTAGCTTAAATAATTTTCTCTCGTACATAAAAGCATATTATACTCATTTTTTATCAATATTTTCTTCACATCAGTAATATATATATATATATATATATATATATAGTTGTAATGGAATTAATTAATATTCTTTTTTTTTTAAGAAAGTGAAATACTCCACCAGTTTTATTGAAACAAATTAACTAATATTCTAACATATATACGAAGAAAGAACACACCACAAAAAAAAAAAAAAAAGTATGAAATTATTGAGGGAAGAAGCTAGAGCGGGCAGTATTCTAACCAGGAAAGAGTATCTAATTGCAAGTCCAATTCATCCATTAGACCATTACCATCTTTTTTGAAAATTCCAATCGACATAGCAGGCCCCCCTGTCGACGATTCTGAATTCTCATTTAGAATGGCTGCCTGAATGTGAGATTATAATTAAAGCCATACATTCATGAAAAACCTTTATTAATTTAGTCATCATGTATAAAGTGAGATAATAATTGGGTTGTCAAATGTTCTTTAGTACATCGTGTTATGTTTTTACGATAGGGAAAATAATGCCCAATAAATTTGCCGTCCAAACTCTGTCCAGTCATGCAACCTGCAGAGATCTTACATTCGAGTAGTATATATAATATATAATGATTAAGTAAACAGGTTGGAATATCGTTCAATTTAATTGTTTACTAAAATTATACAAAATATGTACATCTCTTGTAAATTGTAATAGCTACGGACCTAATACGGCCCAACCAAATATGATTATTGAGCTGAGGACACGATTACAGCATAGAAGACCACACCAAAGTGGCCATAGACAATCTCAAAAGACAAGGGTCAAGCCTATAAATAGTACTAAAATCTAAGAGTCAGGTGTTGGATTATGTCATTAGTACATTGTATCTTTGGCCAGATCAATATTAGAATAGACAGTCAAAACTCTATTATGACCTACCAAGAAAAGAACAAGTATCTAACAAAATGTTAATGATATAAATTTACTTGTACAAGTAACTGACATGCATGTAATATATAATCGTCCCTGTTTCAAGTTCAATATAAGAGGATTTTGTTTCGAATTAATACTTGAAGAATGACCCAAATGGCCAAATGTCTATGTTTGCTGTAAATCAGCTAAACAACTATTTATTTTGAATCGAACGGTTCTTATCAAAGATGCCTCTTTAATTATATCTAAAAGACATATCGTGATCATCTAATTATGAAAAATGAACGGCCCATATTTAATCCGATCTATAGAAGAATTAGCCGACTGAAATACCCCCTCTTTTATTGTGTTTGTGTGTGTGTGGTGGTGGTGGGTGGGTGGGTTGGGGTGGTCAGGCCCCAAGTTACATTATAACAAGATCACGAACCGTGATCGATATGTACGAAAGTTGTTAAAAGAAAAAAAAAGATGATAAGAAATCAGGACGAAATTGAAAAGAAAAGTAAAAATAAAGTGAAAACAACATGTGAAACTATATATTGTATACAGAGCTCAGGTAGCATGTGGAATTAATCTTTAATTCTGTATATATGCCGATTTATTTTATGTCAATAAAAAATACAAACATGATTCCTAATTTTATTTAATTTTCCGATAAAATTACATATGGGTTTGTAATTCATATCATCTTGTTTAGTATTCAAGTTTGTAACCCACTGTATGAAATAAGTAGCATATTAAAGCCATTAATTTAAATAGTTTCTCAATTAATATGAATACTAATATAGTGAGTATCGATTTTGGTATCAACTCTGATATTTCTATAACATTTTTCATTAATATTTTGCTAGTTGTAAGAGGATAAAGCCATTAGATTATGTAGGGAGCAGACATATTTTTCAGTAACATTTTTTTTTTTTTTTTTTTTTGGATGAGTAAGCATGGGTCTTTTTTACTTTTTGGAAACCACAACCTTTGGCTTTAGCCAGTCGATCTCTGGATTAATTGAAAGGTTGCAACACCTTTTGATGATCATGAACATCCATATCCAATATATGTAAGATATAAAAGATCTTGATCAAGAGGATCGTTTGTGTGTACATTACTACTTACTTCTAGTAGCTAGAGAACCAATATTTCATATTTGAAGTTTTGAACTATGAGATTTAAGAAATCCAATGGCATATTCGTCTCTAATTAATTATTTATTGCAGCATATTTATTGTAATTAAATAGAATTCTATAGATATCAAATTCCCCCAATTTTTCATTGTTTTCTAATACACACTCTTGAATTCTCATCTCCACCACGCGTATAAATGTAAGTTGTAGATTACTTGAAATCGAGGATTATTATTTATTTATTGTTGTTCATTGTAGCTTTTGAAGTAGATATCGATTGCTCCTTTTCTGGAAGCAACCAATGATCTGTATATCAGTATATGGATATTATTATATAGAGTGAAACAGACAGAATTATATATAAAAAAAAAGATTTAATTTCTTATGTGCCCTTCAAGATCTTTTGAATTCCTTATTTACCCTTGTAATTTTAATTATATTTAATTAACAATATCCTGTACGCAATTAATTCTTACAAAATTTTCTTTTTGTCCATCACAAGGACATAATGTTAACTCTATACAATATATCTTGAGAAATCACAAGGACATAATGTCGACTAATTTCAAAATTTTCTCCTTGAAATGATAATGGAGGAGCTCAATAAAGTAGGGAGAATTTTTTTTTTATGGCACCTCAAAACATGGAAATTATGAAATTGTCACCCCAAAACTTGAAATTATGAAATTGGCACCTTAAAATCACGGAAATTATGAATTTGCCACAAATACACATTTGAACAACGGATTTGTCTTAAAATACTCTAAAAAAATTATGATTCAAATGTGTATTTGCTGCAAATTCATAATTTCCGTGATTTTAAGGTGTCAATTTCATAATTTCAAGTTTTGGGGTGACAATTTCATAATTTCCCTGTTCTGAGGTGGCATAAAAAAAATTCTCCCATAAGTAAACCAACATATATAGGGTCTTATACATATAAATAATGATGTTGAATTAGAAGAAATTAGGATGGTTGATCCGCAATAAAACCATCACCACTCACACATATTAGAGCCGCTGACTTGGCGAGGATGACAGCTCACAACTCCACAACACCTCCTGATTGCCAGAGTATACATTGACATCTCATATCATATCAATACAATACCCACTATATATATCTATACTCTAAACTCTACATCTCTTATTATATATTGTATATTGAATTAATTAGCATTTAGGGTTTTGGATAATTCAATTGTGGATGCCAATTAAGTTTTGTGTGTGTGTTCCTTTTTTTGTTGGTGGCTCAATAATACATGCACTAATCACTAATGCACATGTATGATACATCTATCCATCCAATTATCTATCTGTTTGGCAATTAGTTTGACCTCCAAATAACTAAAGGTGATGTGATGTGACTACTATTCTCCAAACTGGTCCACTCTTTGACATTCCTTCAGCTGCCTTTCTCTCCGTTTCTTTCAGGGGCTTATACATATATATAATTAATTAAATTATATGTGGTAATGATGTGCTCTCCCAATAATTCTGGCAATTATTGAGAGACATCTAAACATGCATGTATTGTTTTGTACCGTTATCTGCTTGCTTGCTATATGTATACATATTATTGTTATATCCCAACAATCGACAGTCACAAGTAGAAATATACTATTGGTAACAACTATATATGAATTATGAATATGACCTTCTTTTGGAATAGTTAAACAGTAAACAGTAAGGCCATGTACACCAATTAGGATTTGAGTGGCAGCAGTTGTGAGCCAATTAATTAATTACCATGTTACATCAACAACAACGTCAAATTATGTAAAGGTCAAAATAAATAGATACCTAGCTAGATTGTTATATATATATGGATGAAGCCAATATTAAATTCCCTATCGAGGTATTTTTGGTTCAGGTGCTTGTATAATTATAGATAGATACCATATCACTATCTTTCAAAATATGTCAATGATACAGGGCAAGTATGTAAAGCAATTGACTCTTTTTCATCTCTTGTCATATTCTCTCCCATTCCCTTTGTAGTTATGTAATGAGTCATACTAGCGTACATAGAATATTTGTCCATAGCGCCTATATGTTACAAAATCAGATATATTTGTTACAAGATCGGATGTATTTGTTACATTTTGAGTGTGTCCATGGACGTATGGATGCATTCTCAATGGACACAAGATGTTTCTGATCTTATGTAATTTAGCCCTCAGACATAACCTTAATTAATTAAATACAGTACAGGTATATATATGGGACTGTACAGTAGTTCAAAACCCTTGCAAGATCCCAACATTTATAAACAGTAATTAATATGAATTTATTGTATATATGAAATTAGATAATATTTATATGGAACATGAAGTTGGGGAAAACTGTTATATGGTCGTTGGTCTAATGGTCTTTAATACTCATCAAGCAGGGACCGCCCAAAAAAAAGATGCCATCTCATATATATCATCATATATGGATCCTTTCCCCACCGAATATTATATTTATACTTTAATTCTCAAATTCTCAACACTCCACGTGTCCTTTAACAATTTTTTATTTATATTTACTACAAAATTTGAGGAATATATTATGCAATATTCAAATGCACATTTTAACTTTTTTTCTTTTTGTGTAGGTATATATTTACAACTAGAAAACCTTGGCAAATAATTCTCATAAAAAAGGGCAAAGGAATGTAAAAAAAATTGAAATGTTGTTTTAAACATATTCTTCAACTTACGAATTAATTTTGTTTGAGTTTCATGTAATGTGAGTATCATTTGATACTTCATCAAAGTTCATTAAATTTTGGCCATTACAATTTATATATAATTTAATATGTTTATACGAATTATAATTTATAAAATAATCTTGTTGAATTGAATAAATTTGGAACATAATCAACCCATTCCATCATATATGTTCTCATGTTGTAAAAATTTATTTTTGATGTGTCATGATGAAAAAATATTTTATTATTGAAATTGTCAAGTGCATTAATTTGTAATCTGGAAAAGTAAGTGACAGTCCATTCTGCCACTATCTGAGAGTGTATATATATCCTATATATGATGTCCAATTTTTTTTTTTTTTTGAAGAAGAAGAAGATGACGATCATGCCCTCAAATTTTCATTAAGTTGATCACCAAACCGTGACTTATTATATGTATGAAATTACAAAATTTTAACAAAATAATTTAAGGAAAGAAGAAGAAAATCAAGTACAGCACAATAAACCAGTAAACTACCCGAGAACCAATTAATCTTTGTACTCATTCACACGATGTTCAAAAACTTAATTTAATTAGGATATTTGATCATGCGTGAGTACTTAATCATGGAACAATTAATATATTATCAAGTATGCTTTTTATGTTTTTTTGTTTACTTTGCTTCTTTAAGTAGTAAAGAAATATACCCTTCGCTTTTGTCAACAGGTACTGCATGAATTGAAAGAGATGTTACCAGACGAGGTTAGTCCAGATAGATCATTAGTCTGGGTTAATTTAGGCAAACCATTATGGAATTCCCATGATTATAATTAAGTACCAGAAGCAGCCTTCCTCAGTAGTAATTAATTAAGCAAATTGAGTGCTGTTCCATTTTTTCACGGTGGCTGCATATGTATATGCATGTGTGTGTGAACATTTTTCTTAAGCTAAAGCTAATTACCTTCCTGATTAGTCTCATCTACTTTAGTTTCATCAATTTTCTTTTAGATTGTTTGTTTAGAATAATATTCATGGATGGTTTATGTTGTGGTTGATGCCATGTTTTGGCATATTTTGATTAAGTACTTTAGGGTTAATTTCAGTTTCCTTGAGTTGGATTAAAAGGATGTTGGTAATATTTGTAGATACTGCATGTGTCTCTTTAAAAGAAATGAGAGATCGACGGCGGACATTTAGTTCAAAAAAAAAAAAAATTAATTACCTTACTATTTTTAGCTGAAATTTCTTGGAAATACGCATATATATATAGGTGTTATGTATAACAAAATGATGTTGGTGTTATGTACTTGTATCTCAACAACCAGAAGTCTGATGACTGATCCAATTTGAATAGTGCATTCTACATATCGAAATCTTATAAGATATAATTTTTTTTCTATTTTTGGAGATTGTTAACTATTTTAACGATTTTTGAAAGATGCCAAAAAATAATAATAAAATAATCTATTTTGAATTCAAATTCAGGGTCGTTTTTGAAATATCGTTAAAAATATTTAGAAATCTCCAAAAATAGAAAAATTTTGTAACTAATGAGATCATGATATGTAGAATGCACCAGTCAAATCGGATTGGTCATTGGAATTGCGATTGTTGAGATACGAGCGGATAACACCAACGTTATTTTGTTATGCATAACATCTTAACCCAACTCATATGTGTTCTAGTGATGCAGAAATCAACAATATAAATCATCAGCTATTCAAAAAAAAATATAAATAATCAAATAATGCAAAAAAAATATAAATATGTATTAGCACATTTCATAAGAAAATAACACAAAAGAAAAGTGAGCATCACAGGTAAGAAGTAAAATCTGGCACAAAAGGCTAACAAGTAACAACAACAATCAAGGATATGTGACCTTTTATTTTCAGGAAAGGAATTGGAAAAATAAGAGGAGGAGAAACAAAGGGAGGCTCCTTTAATTTAGATGTATTTAGTGGGGCATGCATATATATGATAGATCCAAAAGAAAGAGGGGAGCATAACATGTGTGCTTCAAAAGGTGCTAAATCATGTATATGGCTCAATCAAACTTATCACAGTAGTGGTAGTAAATCACTAAATCAATCTATCAATTCCTCAGATTAGAGAAGCATATCATATATATGTTATCAAAAAGAACAGTTAACTTCAAAAAAAAAAAAAAAAAAAACCATTTCAGTGCAAATTTCAACCCTCAAAATTTGATGAAGACCAGATTGTACAAAAATATATACATGATGGAAAAGGAAAAAAAAAAGTAGAAACAAAAAAAAAAAAAAGATAAATTCCTAGAATGTTCCTATTAAAATCATACATAGAGAACTGCCTCCACTTAGCTAAGAACTGGCTCCCAGCAGTTCCAAGTCTGAGAAAATTAAGTAGTGGGGAGGTAGTTCTACTGTTTTTTGGGTCCCTCTTTTGCTTGGCCCTTTGCCTATATTAGGAAGCAGCTATTGCCTCTCTCTCCATCTAAGCCAGAAACTACTCTGAAAAAAAAAAAAAAAACATTCGGTGCTCTTTCACTCACTCTATTGATCACTCTATAGTGAGATTGAGAAGGCTCTGATCAACAAACATGGTTTGTCCCAATTCTTTCTCTTAGCTTAATTTCTTCTACATTCATAAATTGTTGGCCTTGATTACTTTGTCCATATTTTTGGCATGAAATTAGATTCACTTTAATTAAGGTCAAAAACAGATATTTAAATTCCATTGCATATAGGCATCGAATGCAGTATTTGTGTTCGTACAGAACAGCGCTTGCGTACGTTCTTGCGTGCTCGATCGACATGCATGATTCCATTTCAAATGACATGCTATATATAATTCTGATCCTGCAGTGTTCTTCATGTCAGAATCTTTTATCTTCTCGAGCGTAAACTAGTAACTTACATAAACATCTCGATATGTTTGTCTGTACAACAGGAAGAAGGGAAGTCGAGCTGGACGGTGTCTGATGCTGTCGATTACAAAGGGTTCCCGGCTGAAAAATCAAAGACCGGCGGTTGGGTAACTGCTGCTCTTATTCTAGGTATCTATCAGCTCTTTCTGCATATATAACCTTACCAATAATAATATAAGCTCCAATTTGACTAAATTTTCTTACTTTTTTTAATTTCTTCCAAGGAAATATTATGATTAATATAATAAAATAATGCAAGTGTTTTTATTAGAAAATTCAGCTCCTGAATTTGAGCTAACCACATTTGAGTAAAAGGCAATCTTTACTTTAGCACAGTAGAAAAAGTTGGCAATAAAGAAGACAAAACTAATCTCAGTCCAGATATTTGAGGTCCTACCATGATTATCTGTCAAGTTGTGGTGTCGTAATTAGATCCTTGGCATCTTTTTTTTTTTTTGCAAATATTTTTCTCTCTTTAGTAAAAGCTAATGTACTTGGGCAAAATTCCATTTCTTGTTTTTTCTACTCTATTTTGATTATATATTGATCATGTATATATATTGTGCTGTTTAGGAATCGAAATATGCGAGAGGTTGTCGACAATGGGCATAGCAGTGAACCTGGTGACTTACCTGATCGGAACGATGCATGTCCCCAGCGCCGAATCAGCAAACATCGTGACGGACTTCATGGGCACTTCTTTCATGTTATGCCTGCTTGGCGGTTTCCTGGCTGATTCCTTTCTCGGCAGATTCCGCACCATCGCCATATTTTCTGTTATTCAAGCACTGGTAATAAATTTACAAACAATTAATTTAATCCTTAAGAACACAATCAAATAAAAATTATATTTATGACATAAAAAGGATGATATGGTATGATCAGGGAACGGGTTTGCTCTCGGTTGCAACGAAGCTGCCTCAGTTCCGTCCGCCGCCGTGCAATGCTAGCTCAAAGATATGCCCACAAGCAAGCAGCACACAGATGGGGGTGCTCTACATCTGCCTGTATCTGATAGCACTCGGAACGGGGGGGCTGAAGTCGAGTGTATCGGGCTTCGGCACAGACCAATTCGATGAAAAAGATGAGAAGGAGAGAACACAGATGACCTACTTCTTCAACAGGTTCTTCTTTGTCATAAGCACCGGTACCCTTCTCGCCGTCACTGTGCTGGTGTACATCCAAGACGAAGTCGGCCGCAGCTGGGCCTATGGCATCTGTTGCCTGTGCATGGCCTTTGCCATTGTCATCTTCCTTTCCGGAACAAAGAAGTACCGCTACAAGAAAAGTGCAGGGAGCCCCATTGTTCATATCCTTCAAGTGATCGTTGCTTCTCACCGGAAAAGGAAGCTCAACTACGATCCGTACCGTTCTGTCTTGTATGAAGACCGTCCCGAGGCCACAAAAGTCCTTCACACGCAACAATTCCTGTAAGTATATAATCGCAACATTCTTTGTAGTTATTTATAATTCAGCAATAATAAATTAATCTTGATGCATCATTCAAATTCCTTAATTTCGATAAAAGGATGACAAATTTACAAAATTTTTATATTTGTCGATTTGCAATATGCAGTTCTCTGGACAAGGCGGCGATCAGGTTTGAAGGTGATGATGAGATGATAGTAGATGGCAAAGTCGTGCCGAACCCATGGAGATTGTGCTCGGTGAGTAGAGTCGAGGAGGTGAAAATGATGGTTCGGCTCCTTCCGGTGTGGGCCACCACAATTCTGTTCTGGACAATCTATGCGCAGATGATCACCTTCTCGGTGGAGCAAGCGAGCACCATGGAGCGAACCGTCGGGTCGTTTCAGATTCCCGCAGGATCCCTCACCGTGTTCTTTGTCGGCGCGATTCTGATCACCTTAGCGGTGTATGACCGTGTGATCATGCCGGCTTGCAGAAGGTTGAAAGACACCGAAGGTATTATCGAAAACGCAAAAAAGAACAACAGAATCATATGATCAAATTACAAATTCCTTGAATGTTTACTCGATGATTATTGATCCAAACTTGTTGTTCTTATGTTCAGGATTCACCAACCTGCAAAAGATCGGAATTGGTCTGGCGTTATCGATGATAGGAATGATAGCCGCAGCTGTTACAGAGAGGAAACGGCTATCCGTGGCAAGAGATTTTGGTTCGAGAACGACACTCCCGATGACCGTCTTCGCACTAATCCCGCAATTTTTCCTGGTTGGTTCGGCTGAGGCATTCATATACACCGGCCAATTGGATTTCTTCATAACGAGGTCACCGAAGAGCATGAAGACCATGAGCACCGGCCTGTTTCTGACAACTCTGTCGCTCGGTTTCTTCCTGAGCAGCTTCCTTGTTTCTGTAATCAAGAGTGTCACCGGGCACGAAGGGGAGAAACCTTGGCTCGCCGATAACATCAACGAGGGAAGGCTCGACTACTTTTACGGCCTCCTCGCTCTTCTTAGTGTCATAAATCTTGTTGCCTTCCTTGCATGCGCCGTGTTCGTCATAAAACCTCAGTCGCCGACACGCTCTCAGACAATGGACAACGATGAAAAGAACGCCCCGTACGAGAAATGCTAGCTTGCCTGCGATCGATGATCAGTTGTTCGGAACCGGAGGCTCGATTATCTTGTTGTTGTATTTTGCATTTCTAACTTTTATTTACCATAATTCTTCAGTTTTATCATGGTTTAATTATGGGGTAATTAGAGTGGTGATATTTTTATTTTTATTTTTTATTTCTATTGCTCGTGTCTTGCTTAAAATTAATTAGCTTTTGCATGCCGTGTAAAATAATTTACAATGATAATTAATTACATCTATTTATCCTTTGCTCTTTTATATTCTTGTTGTGGGAGAGAACTCATATTGTACAAACTGTTTCAAATTTAAGAATGCGACGAAACCATATCATTATAATATATCATTATCATTAGTTAACACCAATTAAGTTCAAAATCCATAATTTTCTACTAGGTGATCGAGCAACGTTTTAACCTATTATGTTAGAGTTAGACATTAATTGTACTCTTAATTATAGGCAGTATAATTCTAAGTTAATTAATTAACTAAAATATGAGAGATTATATATTAGTAAAGCTTGTCTTATTATCAGTCGAGAGTTCTTTTATTAATCGTGAAAGCAATTAAATTAGATCTATATATTTGGGAAGTTAAAATGGGGGGCAGGTGTGATAATTAATTAGACAGGAGCAATTAATCACTAAAGTTGTCTCAGTGGCAGTGCATGTAAGCATCTGAAAATATCTGTTGACAATTAATTTGTTGGAATGCATCCTGATTTTATAATTAAGGAATGCATATGCAGGTGATGGAATTAGTGACTGGGAGCAATGTCACAGTGTCACCTCACCTCATGGCCGCTACGTTACAACTCACAAGCAATCAATTAACATGGTATTAATATTTTTGTAGAGAATCTTGAGCAAAACATGCATAGTCAAAGACATGGTTGATTACCAATTAACAAATTGCAGGATATGTGCATGTGTGGTCTACACACTCTACAAGTCAACAGTCAATACAATTTCCTCAACTCAGTTCCCTACGATTCTACGAACTTCCGTCTCACTAATAGTAATTTGTGGCAGAAACTCTGTGCGTTACATTCCTGCAGTTGGTTGGTTTTGGCAGAAGATCTTGGCCTTAACATTACACTATGAAATTCAGCTTTCAGGGACCCAAGAGAAAAGCAAAGGGACCAAATTAAATAAGGGCACATTGACCGTGTCTGGCCGATAGATATGCGACGTGTAAGGTGTAACTCAACACCCCCATTCCATTCCATTCCATCACCACGCTTTTATTTTCTTCCTTGTAATTGTAAGTTAATTTGGGACTTTTTTTTCCTCTTTATTTGGGTGTGTTAAAGGCTTTAAAGTCGATAGCAGTTCCCTGCAGAAATAAGGGCCGTGAGTTGAGTTGAGTGGCACTTTCTTCTGAGAATAGGGGCTGCGGAGACGAAGGAGAGACCCCACCACTAACTTGACTACTTCTCACGCTCAAGTTTAGTTGCGCTTCAAAGTTTACCAATTGATGATACCAGATTTATTACCAAAAGGAGGAATATATATATATATATATATATATCCCATGACCATGAGGTTGTGCCTCAGGTAAATATATGTATTATGACCGCATGAGTTCCGTGTCCAAATTTTCTGCAGCTGTTGACTGAAACTCTTATGGCTCACCCACAACAGTACAGCACCTGAACCTCACTTCAATTATAAAAAAATTATCTCATGTCTGTTTCAACCTAGTGCAATAGTGAGGATGGTTATCTTGATAATCATGATAATGACATTTTTTAAAAAATTATAAAATATCTTAAAAAATAGAAAAAAGTTTACGGAAGTATTGCTTAACTTATAGATTGATTATGTTTCTGATTATATTCAATTTAAACCACATACGTATGTTAGCTCTTTAAAGATCTACTAAATTATAACCGTTGAAAAGTGTACAAAATTTTCATAAGTCATTAAGCGATGTTCAAATTGATTGAAATTTGAAACACTATCAATCTATATAAGTTAAGTACTGCATCCGTAAACTTTTTTTCAATTTTAAGATTTTTTATAAATTTTTACGAAATTTTAAGAAGTCACATTATCAAAATTGTAAAAATAAGCATTGTCAATGCATCCCTCCTTATATAGTCTGGCAGTAAAGAAATGCAATTATAAAATTGACGAGTGATTAGTTGGTGCCAATTCAGCTTGCTAGGTCAGCAAAGCCACCAATAGAGAGATGATACATCAGAATGTAGGATGCACAAATGGACTCATATATATTCTAGAAGGGGAATTAAACAAAAAAAATATTATATACAGATCGATCATTCAACCAAAATGGAATACGTACTACTGCTGCTAAATGCTTATCCAGTAGAGTTATCATTTTTTTTCTCTTATCAAATAATGATTAAATCAATCGAGGATCATGGTATGGACAACAATAAAGGTGATTGTCGATCCGAGCAGCACCACAGCAATATAATCAGCAAAGGAGGTTGAGGTTGTTAGTTAGGTGATTCTGTGTGGCTATGTATTGTTACGTCTAGCATTACTTTACTCACATGCCATGCAGCTGGGTTATGTCTACTTTTTTTTTTTTTGGAGAAAGGGTTATGTCTACTACTAGAGGAGGTGGCAAAACCCGACCAGACCCAACATTTTTAGAAAGTCAAACTGATCCGACCCGACTCGAGATCAAACAACATGCATTATATATTCCACTTAAATCAACATACGATAAAAAAAAAAAATCGATATTAAAATTGACCCGACCCGACCTGAGATCTTCTAGAAAGTCAAACTGACCCGACCCACCCGCCCGATTTGCCACCTCTATCTACTACTCCTTGATTCACTTTTTTTTTTTTTTGCAGAATAATTTTTAATTTTGTAAGAAAATTTTTGTATGTACCCATTAAAACTTCATTGATACATCGGAAATAAATAGTTTTGCAATAGTTGAATTTAATTACCATATAAAAATAGAACGTTTCTCATTCATTAATTTGCACTAACCGTAAGCTCAGAGTCTGAACAGAATTTATATAATCAGTCAATGATACATCAATAGCACTAATTAGTAAGCATATTAAATATATGATTGATAGTATTAAAGAAATTGTTACAACATGATAAATCATATTTTTTTTAGATAAAGATGGAAGTCTATGGAACCCAATTTTAATACATACCCTTAAAAAGGGAAGAGAATGCTGGCCTCTCAGCGATTTGAGCTGAGAGGCATTGGATTTGTGGGGCCAAGTAGATGAACGGTCAGATTTGATTCAGCCTTTTATCTGTTTTTGTGAGAATTTCACCACGGTACAATTCACACACTTTATGTTATTTTGTTGAGGGATCAAATAATCTTTTCGATGATTTATCGGTGACCATAAAATTAAATCTCAAATTAATAATTATAAACTTTTAAACAACAAAAACTAATTGATGGGATGTGTTGTATATATCACAAATGCTTTTCGTGAGCATACTTTTGAAAACATACCAAAACACCTTCACATTTTCAATTTATATGGCCCATATTATACCAAAATCTTATGGGATGCAAAACAAATTAATTTTTGAAATATTGTGTAGTCACTTTTAAAAAATCTCAAATAAATATTTACAAATTTTAAAAAATGAAAAACTTTTATTTTCCCATAATATTTTGATATAAAGAACCTAAGAGCCATATAAATCAAAATTTGAAGGTGATTTTATATGTTTCTGGAGGTATGCACACGAAAGAGCTCTGTGAGCTTGAGCTCACAGTAAATTTACCTTTTCATGTGTACATAAAAAATTATATCATTTTGATTTTATTTACATATGCATCAAGCTCACAGTAAATTTACCTTTTCATGTGTACATAAAAAATTATATCATTTTGATTTTATTTATATATGTATTAAGCATTAACAAAAATCAACTATTCAATTTTTTTTTATTACAACAACTATATGTATTAGGCACTTATCTTAGCATCTTCAAATTATTTTAATACTGCTTTTATATTTGTGAATGAGACATAAAAATTTTAAAGCTCTAAGCTCTTTATGAAAATTAAAAGATAATGGAATAGATAAACCATTTGTTGTTATTTTTTCAATTTAAAATTAGCAATTTGATAAATGACAATATGACACAATGTACACAAAAAAGAGCGGAAAAAAATTTCTAACAAATTGCAAAACTCCCCGTAGCGAAGCGCAGGTGTGGAACCTAGTGTTTATAGTTAAAACCATCCGTCGGAGGTTCTTATAACTTGCAACCTCGATCCATTGCATGACAAGTTACATGTAATAATGAAAGAGGGAATTTCACTAAAGTTACTTTGCTTGTGGCTAATCGTACCACAATAGTACCTATCCTCACTTTGGCGAGCGTATTAAGTTAAAGCGGAGTAAAACATTAAATCACCTTAAATCAGTGGTGTTTGGTAGTAGTGAAGTAAATAGATGAAGTAAAATGAGTAGAATGTGTAAAAGATGTGAAATGCTGGTGACTTAGTTTACTACACTTATATAGCTGCGTTAATTTACTACACCTTAAATTACTTCTGTTTGGTGACTTAAAGCGCCTTAAATCACTTACTACACCACTATTACACTTTTATTACACTTGCCAAACGCAAGATATATAGTATAGATTAAAATATTCTACGTGAGCTTAAGGTCATAGAGTATGTGAGTGCACCTCCAATAAAAATATCAAATTACCTCTAAGTTTCTAATGATATGACTCACTAACTCCTTTTTATTAAAGTCTTATTAAATATAAATTTTTTTCATTTTTTAAAATTTTTAAGGTACATATTTGAGATAATTATTTAAAAATGATACATAAAACTTGATTATTTTTTAATATTGTATAGTTATTTTTGAAAAATCTCAAACAAATATTTATAAACTTTCAAAAATAGAAAGTTTTTGTATCCCATAAGATTTTAATATAAAGAAGTTACTGATATGGCTCAATAAATTCTTCATATCAAAATCTTATAGCACGCAAAAAATTTTCATTTTTGGAGATTTTTAAGTATTTGTTTGAGATTTTTTAAAAGTGACTATACAATATTAATAAAATAATCAATGTTTTATGTATCATTTTAAAAAAATCTAAAACAAATACTTAAAAATCTCCAAAAATGAAAAATTTTTGCGTGCTATAAGATTTTGATATGAAGAATTTATTGAGCCATATAAATCAAAATTTGGAGGTGATTTGATATGCTTTTGGATCGTGATTCACACAGCAGCCCGTGAGTCATGACTCACCGTAGCTAGACTCTATATATATATATAAATATAACGTACGTGCTCCTCTAATAGTGGAATTGCTTGGGACAGGGTTTAATTAATTTCTCTGTTGATAGTTTTTCTTTTTTTTCGAAAAAATTATATTTATTTATCTATGTATAATTTGTACTAGCTACCTATATATCACGAAATAAAAAGTTAAAATTAAACACCTCCTGTGAAAAATTCTTGTTCCAAATTACTTCAAGTGCAGCTAGCTAGTATATATATATCATGGTTAAAATAGATCATAATCAAATTTGGTGTTCATATATATATATGGTGCGCATGCAGTGTGTGGTAATTTGATTTGCTTCATGCAGAACTTGTGCGAATTGCCTAACGCAATTACTAGTCGTTGCTTGCTTCACCAGCCCCAATATTTGCAGGTTCAATTTCACACTCTTTTATTATATATGTCTATCAAACCATGCATGCATAAATATTTGATCTTTTTATTTATATAATTATTTTGGAAGAAGGATATATATATATACCATTTTTTTTGTTAAGTGAGTTTCTATCCACATTAATAGCTTAATTTATTGTACGTGTGTTGCTTTGAAATAAAGTATTGCATTTGCGTTTTAATTAGATCCTATATATGAATGTATCAATATGAATATAAATATATATGTAGAGTGAGGTTATTGAGCTTTGCAAAGTGTAGGGAGATAGTGCGCTTCGGCCCGATATCTCAAAACCGTAATTCAAATGGTCAATTCAAGCTACTCAACACAATCTACATATTGAAATCTTGTGGATTACTATTTTTTTTTTCATTTTTAGAATTTTCTAACTATTTTTTTTAGATTTTTGAAAGTTGTATGGAAAATGCAACAAGATTTGTACATAAAAAGAGTCATTTTTTAAAAATAAAAAAAAAATAGTTGGAAAATACTAAAAATTGGAAAAAAAAAAAATTGGTAATATATACAAGGTTTGCAATATGTAGATTGTGTTCAGCAACTTGAATTGACCATTTGAGCTATAGATTTAATATGTGCACTTTGCAAAATGCACTACCTCACCGCGCTCTGTATGCAAAGCGCATGCAATAACCCTACTCTAAATATATATATTGTTTAATTGATCTTGATCAGACGGGACATCCATCGATCTCAAACTTTCCTAGCTATCCGGCTACCCCTTTGCCTTTTGACCCTTTTACTTGTGACTTTTGTCTATCCCAAATTCCCAATTCACAATAACTTTAATTTTGCTCTTATTAATTGCCACGTACCCTCTGAAAGAAAAGAGAACATTATCATAATATATCGATCGCTATATAATATGATGAATTAGGCTACGGTAATATGCATATTACGGTTACAGTGCTATGCAGTCTGTATCTCTATTTTCGGTGTCCAAATAGTCGATCCGAACCGCTCAATGTGATCTCTATCAAAATATACTAGGAAACCAAATTTTACGATTTTTAGAATTTGTTTGCTATTTTTAGTGATGGGGAGAAAGTCGTTATTTTGTATGAACCAGAATCCTTGGATCTAGCTATTTTCTCTCCATCATTAAAAATAGCAAAAAAAATTCTAAAAATTATAAAATTTGGTTTGCTAGTATATTCTGATATAGAGATTAAGTTGAGCGGTTCAGATCAACTATTTGAACACCGAAAACTGAGATACAAACCACATAACACGGTAAAACCGTGATATACATATTATTGTAGCCGGATTCTAATATGATATACTTATATAGTTATCATGCACGTTCGTGTTTTTTTCCACTGTTATCATAATCATAATGGTATGGTATGGCATATCCCTTTGAGATTTTTCTAGAAAAGCAGATTATATATTCAATATGTACTGTAGTCTGTAGCAATTAATTAGCATCGATCCAATTTAATTACAAGTGTCGTGTCTATATATTGAGGCCTTATTTGCAGAATAATTATAAGAACTTAATTAGCTAGCTAGGTCTTGTATATATATATATATCCAGCATTTAAATGGAGTTCATAATAATCTGATAATCCTATATAACAGAATTCACATAAATAGTACTTGAGTCCGTATATATATAAATCTTGAAATTAACTGATTCACTTTAATTCCATATCGTTGTTCCAATTTTTATATATCATGTATATATTATGTTCCAAAAAGAAGCATATTTGTTCGGGCAAGTTAATTAGCTTGGCTTGGCTACGCAAACAGAAAATCCTCTGAAAGTTAGCCCCCTCTTTTTGAATCAATATACAGTAAAATTAAAAAAAAGTTATCTCGATCAACTCTCAGATTTAAAGGGTTGAATTTGACCCCCACAAAAGTGAACTATATATATATATATATATATATATATAATTAACAACGACATCCTCTCGCGATCTCTCTAGCTCGTTCAGTGCTAGCTAGATTAATTAATAATTCGGATAGGGGCGGATCCAGGATTAATATAAAAGGGGAGTCGGGGAGATGAATCATGGTTTCAATGTTTTAAGATTTAATCCAAAAGGGGGTTCAGAGAGGCCATTTCATAGTTAAAACGATAAAAAATAACTATTATAATTAATTTACAACTTTTGTATATATATTCAACAAAATAATTATGATTAAGAATTAATTGTATACTTAAGTAACAAAATATTTAATTTGTTAAACATTTGTCTATGTTTTGATATAAAAAAAAATGAATTTTGACATCAAATTAACAAAAATTACACTAGGTATAAACTTTAGTTAAACCAAAAAAACCAGGATTCAGCAACTTCTACCGGGTGAAGGTGGCCGGGGCACCCCCTTAGATCCGCCCCTGAATTAGGATATATATTCAAGATATATATATATATATATATATAATAGATTGACAACAACAATTTACAATTATAGACTACATATCCTATAACACTTGATGATCATGTTGTTGGATCATGGATATATGATATATATACATCGGTCCCCAAGTGAAGGGGAATTTATAATAAGGTCAACCAGTAAAGAGATGACACAAACATCTGGCGATGCATACAGCCACCAACTGGGAGCTGATACATCAGCATTATAGGGTGCATATGTGGCACACTGGATCTATCTAGCTATCCTTCCTGGACAATATTGTAGTCACATTCATAAATCATATCAACCCAAATGGGAATGATTTTGCTCTTTTTGGCCGATCAATATCAATCCCATAATTCAATCAGTCATGCACTTCATGGCCTCATGCTCATGTACCACATTATATAATAAAATAATGATGTAAAAAAGTGCCAATCTTTCAAAAATCCAAAAAAATAGCTAAAAAATTTTAAAAATTGTAAAATTTGGTATTTTACATGTTTTCAATATGTAGATTATGTTTAGCAAATTAGATTGGTCATTTGGCTTTTGGAATATGAGATTTGAGCGCAAAGCAAAAGGCGGCCCAACTTTGCAAAGCACCGTAATTATATTATATATATATATATATATATATATATATATATATATATATATTGAGTAAAACTAGCGGAGGCCTTCCGTACTCGTAACTCAAAAATCATACTAAACCATCACGAAATTTTGATTTATGGTTCTCATTAAATTCTTTATATCAAAATCTCCTATCATACAAAAATTTTCTATTTTTTGAGTTTCTTAAATATATGTTTTGGAATTATATATAATGTATAATATAATAACATGAGAGCTATATAGCTAGGGGTATATAATTTTTTTTTTTTTTTTTTTTTGAGGAGAAGGCAAATCGCCTACTCAATTTTCATTAAAATGAAATCAAAATATTAGCTAGGGGTATATAATTAATTGAAAGGTACATGATGGTCCAAAAAAAAAGCCATATATAAAGCAAATTAAGATCAGTCAGGTGATTATGTTTGGCTATATTATTGCTACCTTTTATCATACCATTTGCTGAATGGTAGATGTATTTTTGCATTACCTTAATTGTACTACTTGGTGATCATAGACTCTCATTGCAACTTGCAAGATGAACAGCTAGCACCTTTAGCTCTGGACCCAATTTGGCACAGGCATAACCATCATCAAAAGTGCTAAAACCAACAAATTATATATATAAGAAGCTGTTAACTTGTTCATTATAGGTACAATAATAGACGAACTTGAACAGGTTTATGCCTGCCATGATCTTGATCATGCATATATATGGGACCATGCGAGTTTCAGAATCTTTTCGGTTGAATTTGGGTTGAATTGATGATGTTCTGATTTTTTTTTTTTTTTGAAGAAAAAAGGATATGATTTGTTAAATTAATTTCACAAGAAGGTTTGTCAGTTAAAACCTGCAAACTTTCACATAAAGAACGCTGCATATTAGCAAACAGAATATCAATGATTGATTCGATTCTCTCAATATATTTTGTATGGCTAATTGCTTTCAATAATTTAAAAGTTGTTATTTTCCTGTTAGCATGCATACTGTTTTTAATTTTTTTTTTAGTATAATAACAAAATTAAACTTGATGATATAACAAACCGCCTATGTATTAAAATGAAGGGGAAAAAAATGACGCGAATCCATCATTGAGTGATAGATAGTTACTTAGTCAGAGAAGAATTTTTAGTGCATTTATATATAGTACATAATTATATCTTAATTAACGACATCTGAGAAATAAGAACTACAATTTTAATTAGGCTGCAAAAAATTGATACAAAAAAAAAAAACGCATAAGAGTACGTAAAGACGGATTAAACAATTGTACGCAAAATAATTTGGACATCTCCAGTCGAAAGTTGGACCTGACCATTCACAATTCAGCCCATTAATTTTAGCAACTTTACGATTGTAGCGGACGATTTTGGAGAGAGATAACAGCTTCAGGCCCACACTTCCAGCCCACAAGTAAAATTTTGATATTCTGTAACATTATTGATTAAGGGACCAATTTGAATAAGAAAATAAGTCAAGAATTTAAATCAAATACAATAGATTAAGGAACCAATTTGAATAAGAAAATAATTTAAGGACTAATTTGAATCAAATACAATAGTTTAGGGATCAATTTGAACTAAAAATAGTTTAGGGAACAATTTGTACCAAATGTAGTGGTTTAGGGACTAAAAAAAGCCTTTTGTTTTGACTTTTGAGTCAAAGGTAAATCATTTCAAAAATTTACTAAATATAAAATAATTTTTACAAATCTATTTTGAAGCAAACTTCATATGCATAAATATTATATTACATTTAACTTTCTTTTGTTTCCATCCATAGTCACGACCTTTCTAGCATTTTTGTGTATAATCATTTCTAGCTTTTTTATATAATTACTTCTTAATTATTGCAATTTGCTGTGAGTTGTATAAGAATTATATTGGAAATTAATCGACGTGTATTTTTATTAGTAGTTCACTAAAATTAAATTTGTTGAGAAGATATTGTAAACACCTAAAATGAATAGTGGTACAAGTAATTTGGTTTGGTAATTGCTACGGATGTAAAGTAGTAATCTATACTCCATAAGTAGATTTCCAAGCACCTCAACTATGCTACATCATCACTATTATTAACCATTAATTTTGTTTAAAACTCTTTATCTACTTTGATCCAATGATTTGTATTTTTTTTTCTCTCTCCTCATTAAATAAGATGAATGTGACGTGTCTAAAACAAATTTTAACCCTTAAAATAGTACATCTAATATGTTCTTATATATAAATTATTGTATTATTATTATAATTATTATTTACTTACATAAAAAATTTACAAATTTTTTTTCAAGTTTTGTTTAATATAAATATTTAAAATTTTATAAAATTCTTAGTTATTTATTTGATACCATTTTTCGGGGTGAAGCCCGAGTTACAGCTCTAGTTAACATAAATGAGTTGTTGTTCTATGGACAACCGTTTATTTTTAATCAAGCGTTCAAATTTTATATATCAAGTATTCCTCTTTACTTATGCCTCAGACCGTCAATTTAGAAAATGAACGGTCGATATTTCTTGCGATCCACATAAGAATTCACCATAAAAAAATGTCTAACAGTGCTTAGCCTTTCAGTTTCCTTTAAGCACACTTCTTAACCTCCAGTCCACTGGTACCACTAATTTAGTATTTCAAATGTCATCTAATTTAGTATAGTTTTTGATGATTCTAATTTTGACGATCTTTATTGAACTATCTCATTAACTCACATCAGTCAAAACTGAAACCATAATCGTATAAACTGTTGCATCTTTCGCATTTTTTTTTTCATATATCTTTTTCATTTTGATTTTAAAAGTCGTGAGATTGTCAAGATAAACATTGTTAATTTATCCTCCCAATCATTATTCAAAATGTTTTATCTGAATAAAATCGCAATACTGTATAAATTTTTTAGTATCCAGTGAATTTGTGGCATAAGCCCCTGCTTAGCAGGGATAATAAATCAAAGATACTGGAATCTCCGAATAGTGCATTATATTTCATTAGCTCCAAAGATTTGAATGTCATTCGGCACCAGACAAATTTTAGAATTTTGTGAGTATACATTGAGTTATTAAAGATGATTGGTAGTAGAGCTTTTGATAATTGAAAAATTATTTTGATTTGGACATGATTTGTGTTTCTAATTTTAACTCCAAATTTACCTGTGATAACCAGTAGCGGAGGTAGGAAAAAAGAAACTTTTATTGTGCAAAAAAAAAGTACCAGACATATAAATATTTCAAACACACGTTTGAATCAGCGTAATAAGCTCATACTAGATATGTAAACAGTTCACTGCATTATTATGTAAGACTATTATGCTGGTAAATGTCACTTATTTCAGATCGCGGGTTCAAAACCCGGATCAGGGGTCTTTTATAGACATTTAAATTTGAGTGGCTTGACCCTCATCTTTTATCTCAAAAAAAAAATGTCACTTATTTCAGATACATGTTAGCATTAGGCGGAGCCCAGGTTGAAGTGCTCAATAGCTTCAATGATTCCTCCAGCACACCTCTGGCTAGCATGAATTATCTTGGGGTTCCCTTTTGCATTTTGCTCGTACCACTGTAGCAACTCCTCCTGGGCGTTGCTAACCTACAGCCATGGATAAGAAGAATAAGATAAATTATTGTTTTTTTTTCCTTTATTCATTTAAAAGCGATAAAAGACCAGACTGCTTTTGGGTGCAATTATGTCTCAAGATTTTGCCACAACGGTATGGCAGCACCATCAATTTTGTAAGCCCTCTAATATATAGTACAACCTCAACACCTCATCTTATCTCCGATTCAGCAACAATGCCAAAGGCAATATAACGGTTGACAGTACAACTATGACTCAATAAGCCTTAAAGTCAGTGCAATTAGCCTAAAGAGAGAACAATTTTGATAAACACAAACCAATAAAAAGGAAAACAAAACTAATGAAGAAGAAGAATAAAAGGGCTTGATAGAACCAGGTCATGCCATACCATACCAGATGGTATGTATGAAGGGCAAGCCAAGATTTTGAAAGACTACAAGAATGAAGTGGTACTGTGTTTTGTATTGAAAGATGGAAGCATGGCCATTGTAAACATACCATGACACCATATACACCTTCAATGCTAAACAATTCTGCATCATTGCCAGAATCACCACAAACAAGTGTATTCTTTGGAGGCTTTCCGATTGAGTTGAATTTCTTCAGTAGATAGGCAAGAGCCTGTCCTTTTCCTGCACCTTGTGGCAACACATCCAGATCCATTCCACCACTATAGATGATTTTCACATCCAACTGTCCCAAACCATAATAAAAAAGTGAAAACGAAAGAATATGATAAATTTATAATCCAGACATGTAGTATTCAATCGAAGGGAGAATCCCTGAGTCTAAGAAGTTGATATCATGAAAGATATCAAAACTTAGGATATGTTTATCACTGTTTAAGCAAGTGGTTGAAGACTTGAAGTATCTGAGAAAAAGAATTGATTTTTTTAGAAGTAAATTTCTATCTTGTTTTGCCACAGAACATATGCTTGGTAGATGCATGCAAAAGTTAATTCAGGAAAATATCTAGAATAGTTAACAGTACCTCCCGTTCTACTAAGCGTGCTGAAAGGGCGTGTGTTATTTCCTGTGCCTTCTCCTTGGGGACATAAAAACTAATTTTGTGTGGGCGCTGCTCAGTCTCAGACTGTATCATAGCAAACCAATAAGTAAACTACCACTCCAATATTACGCTTGCATAAGGTGTTATCACAACAGCAACAACGAGTAACCAAAAATTAACCTGCAACTTGAGCTCAGAAAACTTGGCAGATTCCTCTAGAACAATATTTCTATCCCATTTATGGCTCAAAACCTCAGCCCAGCCCTCATCAGGCACCATTGCTTCACCATAAGTTATTTCAGTGCCAACTGACATAATGGTGATGTCAGGAGTGAGTAAGGGCTTCTCCTTCCTCAGTTCATTATAGAGGGTTGGTGACCTCCCAGTGGAAAAAACCAGGATGGAATCGTTCTTGTAGGATGATTCCCACAAAGCGTTGAATTTCAGGAGAGAGGCATTCTCTGGGTCGTGGTGGTCAACCTGTCAGAAAGAAAATAACGTAAGTAACTGCTTTAAGTAAAGTAAGTTTTGTGGGAAGATAACGTGGTGCCTAAAGTTTTCGAGTTCATATCCTATCAGTTGCCTATATAAAAAAAGAAAAATAATAGTGATACAATTGCATGAGTCAATAAATATTTTAGTACCAATAAGTAGGCACGTTAAGAACTATTGACTTCTTAAACACTGAAGTTAGAATTGATGTGAAAATATATTCTCAGAAATCTTGGAAAATTCACCCCGTCCTAGAGGCTACAGCCTTGGTCTTTTCTGGACTCCGACTAAACAGAAGGAACCTAAACCTATATGGTAGTCATTGCTAACTTCATGCATTAAGGTTACTATCCAATCAATTGATTAAACAAGAAATTGTGAAGGACATCTTATTAATCTTTGATAAACTTGAATAATTTTCAGTGTTGGTAATTGTTGGTCATATTTGTAAATTACAAAAAAAAAAAAAGAAAACAATTCAGATGCAAGTTGCAACAACAAAGATGTTTTCTTGCAGATACTGCTGACCATACAATCTCTTACTTGCAAAGTGTACTCAAAGTTTTTAAGCCACGATGTTGAACCAGCAATCTGTGTTCCAAAAGATTATGGTAGATACTGTTTCCAATACTGTGCACTGGCGGGAATTGGTCACCTTGGTGTAGACCAGTAAGGTGAGCTTAATTTTAAGGTTTCAGTTGGCATCCACATCATGCTACTACATATGATAAACAATGCAAATTATAAAAAGAACAAAACTTTCTAGTTTAGGTTGATATTGAAGCTCACCATGGTATGATCGAGGTCAGAGACGACCATAAGACGGGCCGGGCCATCTAGCTTATCCATTCTGATCCTTAATAGTAGATGCATATGAACAATTAGATTTGAATTGAAGGAAGATAATATCTTAAATTAACAAACAAACAAAAAGAAACTGATTCATGTCAAGAGCAGAACAGCAGATTGAGGAGGCCTAACCATACAATTTGAATAACTTGAGACCAATTAGGGAAGAAATCGGGTTAAATTGAGGCGTTTCGCAATCAAATTGTTACGATTTTGAATCAGATTTTATTCAGGAGGTATACAGATTCTCTTCTGGCATGTGAGGAGAGGAAAGTTGCCAGATTTTTTTCTCGTGCCGGCGAGAATTCGAACCTGAACCCGGGTATAATCGGATCCCAACAGAATGAATGGGAAGCAGGATAGCTGCAGAGAAAGAGAGAACTTACGGAGGTCGAGTTTGCTGTCGCTGATTGCTTGATCGATTGCTTGGTTGAGAGAGAGAGAGGGGTGAGGTGATCTGGGCTCTTTTGAGGGGCTTTAAAAAAAGATTCCATACCCTCTGTAGCGCTGCATTGTGTAGCGCAGGATGTGAACCATGAGATCATCTCGGGATCTGTGCTGGATCGAATCTCGGGATGATCCAACGGTCTACATTCTGCGCTACACAATGCAGCGCTACAGAGGATGAGCACTCTTAAAAAAAGCAAGGCAGAGGCAGATGGCAGTCAGTGACGAGTCCCTCCCTATTAATTTGGATTTCATATCCTCTGTAGCGCTGCAGTGTGTAGCGCAGGACGTCAACCGTTAGATCATCTTGAGATCTGTGCTGACTCAAATCTCGAGATGATCTAACGGTTCACATCCCGCGATACATGATGCAGCGCTGAGCGCTCATTAATTAATTTCCTCAAAAAAAGAGCACTCATTAATTTGGAGTGCTTATCCCCTGCAGTACTACATATTGCAGTTAACCATGTGGGCCGTTGGATTGCCTCAAGATTTGTGCGGGCTCGGATCTCAAGACAATCCAACAGCCCACGTGATTAGCTGCAGTTTGCAGTACTGCGGAGGATATCAAAATAATGCTCTCAAAAAAAAAAAAAGAGTAGGATAAAATGAAAGAATATGCTGCTTTGGCTGATTTAACACTTTTTCATCCAACGGTCCTGATTTAATATACTTTTTCATCCATTTCCTTTCAAGTGAGTGCCCGGGTTTTAATTGTCAATTTAGAAAAAAAAGAAGAAGAAGAAGAAGAAAATGAAGTATCATTTCGCTCCATTTGAGCATCTTAGTTAGTATTGCTCCATTTCAAAAATGGCATGCATGCATTGCATCCACATTCTCCATTTCTATTTTGCCAAGAATTAATGTAACTCTCAAATAAAATGTCGATGATGAAGAATTAAAATTAGTTCAGCACACTTGACATACTCACTTCATATCTGTAGTAGAGATATAAAATCCTACCGTTGAAGAAGCATATGAACGGCTCAGATAACAGAAGAGTAGTAGGCTCTGCTTAATTTTCACGGAAGAAAAGCAGCACATTTGGACCCAGAAGAAGAATAAACTGATTCGATGCGATAGCGTCATAGCGATAGTGCGATACGCGCATTATTAGGCGGGAACAGAGCTGGCACACTATTCCACACTGCCACACATGATGACACATATGTAATGTAAAGGCAACAAATAATAATAAATTATCAACAGATCGGTTGTAATTGTAGTTATGCTACCATCTGTGCAGTGTCAGTGTCTCTTCTAATATCTATAGGTGTGCTCCAATTGAGGTGAATTGATGGGAGGGGAGCAACGAGTGCTTATTCTATGACATCTGGCACGGTGCCATTCAGCATGTGGGTCGTTGGATCACCTCGAGATTCAGACCATCGTGCATCTCGAGGAGATCCAACGGCCCATGTGCCGAATGGCACGTAACATATGTCAAAGTATGTGAAATCGGGAGGAACCCACTTTTAACTTGCACCCGAGTTTTTTTTCAGGGGGTGAATTGATGATAATTAATGGGAATGGAGATTAAACACTCTATTCATTTTCTTAAATCATGTAACCTCTCAAATTGGGGTGTACATGAGTAACCCTCCCTCCTAGTTTCATTCCATCCCTCCCTCCTAGTTTCATTCCATCCCTTCAAAACTCTGGAGCAAAGCCTTAGCTAGTGTCCATAGTAATTTTTTTTTTTTTGAGATAAAGATGAGGGTCAAACCACTCAATTTTAAATATCTATAGAAGACTCCCATCCATGTTTCGAATCCGCGACCTTCCACATGGAGAGCGTTACCCTTAGCCACTAGACCAAAGGCTGGTTCTTAATATGCTTTTCTTTTAGACAAGGGATCCACTGATAATGACTATACTGACAATCTTAACAATGAGGCTTTTCAAAAAATTATAAAAAATCATAAAAAATCTTAAAAATGAAAAAAATTTTATAGATGTATTACTTAACTTATAGATTGATGACGTTTCAAGTTTTAATCAATTTGAATATCGTTTGATGCCTTATCAAAATTTTATACGCCTTTTAACGGTTGTAATTTAACGGGTCTTTAAAGAGTTTACAAATGTCATTTAAATTGAATATAATTAGAAACATAATAAATCTACAAGTAATACCTCCCTAAATTTTTTTTATCTATAAGATTTTTTATATTTTTTTATAAATTTTTAAACAATACCCTTGTCAAGTCAAAATAACCATCGTCAATACATCCCTCCTCTTTTTTAAAACACCACGTCATTGTTGCCTTGTTGGTCTCTGTTAGCCTTGTCATGATCAATGTCAATTTGTTTTTTTTTTTTTTTTTTGTTTCTCGTCGTCATCTTTGTTTATTCGCTGGATTGGATGAAATCATGAAACGTTCAATGTTCCAGACGTCAACTGATCTAACATTGTTAAACAAATAGAGAGAGAAAGAAATGGCAATGGCAATGGCAATGGCAATGGCATCCCTTATTTATTTATTTTATTTATTTCCTCCGCCAAGCGTCGGACGCTCCGTATTCCCTCTTCAGTCTTCTCTTCCCTTCTCCTCTCGCTAGCTAGCTTACCTACCCTCCCAAATCTACTTTCTTTTCTCTCTTGCAGTTGGATCAGTTGCTTGCAACTGTCTGAATAATGGATCGGCTTGATGCTGCTGCTAGTCTCATGCTCGTCTCTGACCTCGACAACACTATGGTATCATCAAGTCACAAAATTAACCTACTATAAATTCTTACTGTCTCAGTCAGTCAGTCAGTCAGTCATTGTTCATCACCATTCAGTTTCTTTCAAATGATCAATCTATGAGGTTAACTAAAATTAATACAAGTAATTGTAATTAAGGTCTATTATATTGAAACCAGGAACATGATCAGCCCTGGAATCTACTCTCTACTCTACTCTACTCAGATTGATGGAGATCTGTCAACAGTGACTGATCTCTCAACAGCTATACAGCAATATGCTTAATCAAAATGAAACAAGAATTACAAGTTTGCACAAAAATGTATACATATCATTAATGTTCCTTTCAACAAAATGTACATAAATTATATGAGGAAAGTCCGATTTTGGTCCTGAACTGTTACATAATAGTTTGAACCAAAAAATAGTTTGAGGACTGATTTGACCCAAATGCAATAGTTCAGGGACCAAAATCGGACTCTCTCAATTATATATGATTTTCAATGAAGATTAGACAGTGACCTTTATTCCACTTGTAGGTTGATTTTGAGGATCAAGATAATCTCTCCTTGCTTAGATTCAATGCATTGTGGGAATCCGCATACCGGCATGACTCCGTACTGATTTACAACACTGGGAGGTCACCAGATCTTTACAAGGCCCTGAAGAATGACAAACCTATTCTCACGCCCGACATCATCGTCGCGTCTGTTGGCACCGTGGTAGCGTACGGGGTGGCGATGGTGCCCGACGAGGGGTGGATCCAGCTAATGAATAAAAATTGGGATCGAAATGTCGTGTTAGAGGAGACTGCCAAGTTCCCTGAATTGGTGCCTCAGGTAATTAAAGCCGATTGTTTTCATTATGACATAGCAGCTGAAGTTTATCGCTGCAAAAGATTTTGATTATTCTTAGAGGTGGCAGATTGTTGGTTCGGGTCGGGTCGGGTCGGGTCGGGTCGGGTCGGGTCGGGGTCGGATCAGTTTGATCGAATGGAAAATGTCAGGTCGGGTATTGGGTTGACGGCTGCTAGCATTTTTCGGGTCGGGCCTGGCCAGGCAGGTTTTTCGGGTTTCAGATTTTACACCTCTGTTCCCAGGTCATCTTGGGTTTCGGGTCATTCGGGTTTGGGTCAGTCTAACTTTCCCTGAAACACAGATCAGGTTTGGATCAGTTTGACTTTTCCTGAAACACGGTCAGGTCGGCTTAGGTTTTGCCACCTCTAATTATTTTTTATAGATTTTATGTTAACTTTTGGTAGTGCAGTCTGACAGGGAGCAGGGTCCACACAAGGTCAGCTTCAAAATCCCCAAGGAGAAAGCTCAAAAAGTGATTACACCTCTATATGATAGTCTGACACAGCGTGGTGTAAGATGAATTCCTGTACCTCTAGTTGTCTTTGTTGTATATGCATTTCTTTGCATTTAATTACTCCTTGCATATTTAGTTATTGGACTCGGTTAAACTGTTATTTGATAGGGATCTCTCTTTTTTTCTCATTTAAATGGAATATGGATTGAAATTATGAATTATCTGACCTTTTCATTGACGAAAAAAGAGAAGAAAAGACTGCGCAAATTGAATTGGACACACTCTTGCTCTTCCCTCTTTCCCTTGCCCTCTATCTTCTGTAAAGCGTGATTCTTTTTTATGTGAATTGTACCCTTGAGTGTGGTCTGTTAGGTCCTCCTTTGACTGGTAGCAGGATGATCGTGTAATTTCTAACCAGGCTTTCACAGCTATAAGTACAGTATGTTACAGGGACCAATATATATTAGGTGATGTGAATCTGGTATATAATGAAGCTGTCATTACTTTGCTCAACTAATGAATTCAGAGCTCTACATCTTCTGTGATAAAGTATGTGATTTTCTTCTGTCTATTTGTTTTTCTTCTTGAAAAGCTAGATGTAAAGATTATCTACAGCTTTGGAATAGATCTGGATGTGTTGCCAAAAGGGGCAGGAAAAGGACAGGCTCTTACATATATACTTAAGAAGTTTGGGTCAATTGGGCAGCCTCCAAAGAGCACACTTGTGTGTGGTGACTCAGGAAATGATGCTGAGCTGTACACTGTTGAAGGTGTTTATGGTGTTATGGTCAGTACTGCAGAGTGAAGATTTACTCTTTCAAACATCAAGTTGATTGTTTTTGGAATGGTCTTTGTGAAGTTTGCAGTTAGAAAATGGGTATATATGTCTTTTGTTCAAAAAAAGAAAAAGAAAAATACCCAGCTAGTATAAACCACTACTGACCTGACCAAATAGTATGAAAACAGTTTTTAAATTTTCCTTTGCATAACTATATTGTTCCCTATATTTAAATCATTTAGGTTGGTAATTCAACAGAAGAGTTATTGCAGTGGTACAAAGAAAATTCTGTAAGCAACAGTAAGATTATACATGCAACAGAAAGATGTGCAGCTGGTATTATTCAAGCGATGAGGCACTTCCAACTAGGACCCAGTATCTCACCAAGAGATGTTAAACCTTCTTTTTTGAATGGAGATAACAAAAGACCAGCATATTTTATGGTTAATTTCTATGTGTTATACGAGAGCTGGCGTCGAGCTGAAGTTGAGAAGTCTGAAGCTACTATCCAAAATCTGAAGAGTATCAGTGTAAGGCCTAGACTGCTATTTAGTATTTCAATTTTGTAATCACACTGATTATATTTCAAAGGTATCTGCCAGTTTTTGTTGGGTTATTGATGTAACACCATGTTAAAACCAAGGTTGAGCCAAGTAAGAAATGAATAAACTACTTTTAGACTTGAATGTTGTTAAAATACATAGCATAGCATAAAAGAAGGTTTTATTTTGTCCTAAAACTTCAATTTTTAATTTAAATTCTATTTAGACATTACACTAAGATCTTTGATTAAAAATTTTCATTTTCAATTTAGGAATATGAGAGATGAGCGTTTTGTTATGAAATCCTGGAAATTTATGTGCAAGATGCACATGTTGAAATGTTTCTTAAGCTGATTCATTTCGATGCCTGCCTTTCTCTATTCTTATATGATAGCACTCAACTGGAGTCATTGTGCATCCATCTGGTTCAGAGGACTCCATTCATCGATCAATGGATGCATTGGACTCCTGCCATGGGGATAAAAGAGGAAGATCTTTCAGGGTTTGGTTGGATAAGGTTCTTGTCTCTGCAATTGGGTTGGATTCCTGGCTTGTGAAATTCAACAAGTGGGAGTTAGACGGTACCTGTTCTCTTTCTTATTGTTTCCTTTACCTGTAACTTGGCCTTTTGGGAATTTGTCAGTTTTTGCTACCTTACAGTCTGGTCTAAGTAATTTTTAGAATAGCAACTACTATCCAAAGTCTTAGTATATTTGGGAATAGTACCATTGCATCACATTGATCATATGATGGATCAAATGTTGACAAGTTTCTCTGACTGCTAGTAAGCCTTATTTTTCTTCTAACAAAGAAATCAGATGGAGTTTTTTATTTTTATTTTTATGTTGGTTAATGAACTTGAATTATGGCGGGCACTCTTGCAAATTGCAAAAGCTAAGGGAAAATTAGGCACTTTGTTCAGCTTCAACATTGTTCTAAAGTGGTTTTGTGTTGCCCATGATTAAGCTAGAAATAGAAAAATTGTTGGGTGGTTGCTTAAATTAGAATATTGCAATTAACAGAAGTATGGTGCCATGTGTATATTTTAAAAAGGGGAAAAGGAAACTTGAACCATGCTAGCTGGGTTCTGTTTAAATGATTCTCTCTCTCTTTCTGTTTATGTAAGACAGAAGCTTATTTCCTAAATCATGGGTAATGAAAAAACACATTACTTCTAAATACAAATTGCTCGAGTACATGAAATTACTGGAAAACCTCTTAATTACTTACTTAAGGACACTCTTTTGAAGGTCAATTTTGTCGATGCTGTGGGACAACAGTTCTGCTCAATTCAAAGGTTATCTCCGTTCATCTTTGTTTTATTTATTTATATGCTTGTCTGCCTTATTTATTACTCATTATAACATGCGGTTTTTTGTTAAAAAAAAAATAGATGGAGACACGTGAGTTCTGCATAATGCACATGCATCAGACATGGCTTGAAGATTATAGCACAGGAGATCAGCAAACTTGGATTTTTTAAGTCAATTGAGTGTCATTTTGATTTCTTGAGGAAAGAGCTTTAACCATCATAAGAGCTGTTACAAAATTAGTCTTTGTAAATTAAATGTCACTCTGATCCATATTGTTGTGATCGTATGTATAAATTTTGTACTGAAGCTTAGCCATAATTTTAATAATCTTTTCAATAAATTTTATGTATAAACTTGGATGGAAATCACCAAATTTGACATCAGTAATAGGCCCTACATTATATTGTTAGTTATCTTCAATAAACCAACATGGATTGACAATATATAATGCTAATAATTAATAAGATGTATACCATGCTTTAGCTGAAAGAATGCTGGTCCGGAGACTGATCATCCAAATGTTGAATCATGAAATGCATGATGCCTGTGGATCCATCGTGTAATCTGCTCAAATGACCAGACATTGGAAAAATGCTTGTTCTGATCAAGAAGAGTTGTAATATTTGGCGCGTTTGGAGTTGATTTGATGCTAACTTATCTAGGATATGATGGTAGCTTGGTCGGGTCTAAGTACAGCAACTATATTACTTAGACAACAAAATCTTTAAATTATATGGAAGGAAATCTCAGAAAATCATATTATAAATGAAAAAATTTTGCTGTCCTAAGCAATATCCTTGCTGTATTTAGGCCTGACCTGGTAGCTTCTATACCTACGTAATTTCCAGTTTAGAAATTGAAATGCTCAACATATTCTCGAGAAGTTGCCAGTTAGTTCATTGAATATCCTTGCTGTTATATTTATTTATTCATTGGTGTCGATGTCAATATGTCATTGTGTGATTTTAATAAGAAAATCTTTATGAAAATCCATCAAAACTAACTCGGTACAAAATAAATAAGACGTTCAAATTTCCGGAGGTCAAGCGATCTAACATTGTTAATATATATGTCATTGTGTTGATTGCACTTAATTTGCACATTCAATTCAATGCATCCATTTAAAAAATTGACTCCCAATTCAATTCTTTAAATACAGATTTGTACTTGAGCATTTCTCATTTCATTTCTTGAAGCAAACATCGGAGTCTATTCTTTCTCAGAATACACAGAAAGAAAGAAGAGCCCTTCTCTTCTCTTCTCTTCTCTTCTCTCAGTTGTAACTTGTAAGCAATCTCATGCTCTCCCGTAGCTCCTAGACGATGAAATCGGACTACATTTCAAGGACATATACACTATCATAACACTGGTTAACATTCAACATAATAACATTTCTTGCTTTATTTTTCTTTTTGTTTTTTTATCTTCAGGTACTTGAGTGAGAGCTGTCTGAATGGATCGGCTTGATGCCTGTGCTAATCTCATGCTCATATCCGACCTTGATTACACTATGGTATGGTATTATTATTGTTTTAGGTGTTTTACATGTAATACCAGTGTCTGGCATCCCTGTTAGGTTCATAATTAAGATATAAGGCCAGCCAAAAAAAAAAAAAAAACGAAGAAAGTAATGAGGTCCACTGAAAACAGGAACTTCAGTCCTGGCTAAATTGTACTGAAATAGAGATTTTTGAATTGTGCCTGAATTTGGAAGTCCTAAAATTAACTAATTAAACTTAAGGCCAAACTGTTTTTGAGACTTGAAAATATTATCATGTTTCTGAATTTATTTTTAAACGGCTAACAATATAAATAATGATAATTGAAAAGAAAAAAAAAAACATAATTTGGTTTAAAAAAGTAGGCATATCAGTCTTTCAACAAAATCTGTATAATATATATCCACTTGTAGTGTGATCATGGCGATCAAGACAATCTCTCCTTGCTTAGATTCAATGCATTGTGGGAATCAACATACCGTCAGGACTCGATACTAATCTTCTCCACTGGGAGGTCACCAGATCTTTACAAGGCCCTGAGGAATGAGAGACCTATTCTTACACCTGACATCACCATCACATCTGTTGGCACTGCGATAGCATATGGGGAGGACATGGTGCCTGATGACGACTGGTTTCGGCAATTAGATAAAAATTGGGATAGAAATGTGGTTTTAGAGGAGACTGCCAAATTCCCTGAATTGGTACCTCAGGTAATTTAAGTCAATTATTCAGTCTTAATTTGGTGTACAATTAATTCCTTTTAGTTGAACCCCAAATTGACCCTATTTAGCCGAAGTTAGCTGATTGTCAAAAGTTCCTTAACTCATCTCACTTTTGCATTCTTTAAGAAAAGGGGGTGCAAATTGACACAATATGTACGGCTCATGATTGTTGACCTCAAATTACATGAACTTTAACTCACTAAAAGAACTGCATTACTACGATATTGGTAGCGCGATATCTGTTACAGCACAATATCAACTTAATTATCAGCATCTCATAGCATTTGATTACAAGACAGCTGCTTAATTAAGTTTATGTTGACTTCTGGTGATGCAGCCCGACAGGGAGCAGGGTCCACACAAGGTCAGCTTCGACTTCCCCAAGGAGAAAGCTCGAAAAGTAATTAAGCCTCTGTATGCCAGTCTGACAAAACGCGGTGTAAGCTGAATCCTGTATCTGTAATTGTCTGTCTTTGTGTATGCATTTGTTTTCATTTACTGCTTAGTGCTTACAATTTTTTTTTTTTTTTGTTTAATCTTCTGACTCAGATTAAGTGATATCTGATGGGGATCTCACTTTTATTTTCAATTAAATGGAATATGGGGGGAAATGATTTAATTGACCCTTTTCAATGAGGAAAAAGGGAAGAAAAAACTGTGTACAGATTCAACTGAACACCTCTATCTATCATAAAGTGTGATATTTTCTTTCTCTATGACGGGTATTTCTTGAATGGGTTCTGTTAGGCCTAACCTTTGACTGATAATCATGTAATTTTCTAACCAGGCTTTCATAGCTGTTGGGTCAGTATGTACAGGGAACTATATACACATATATATGTTACTCAATCCGGTACATACTGAAGCCGTTGTTTGCTCAGCTAATGAATTCAGAATTTATTACCTTTTTCCTGTGATTAAAAGTTTATAATTTTCGTCTGTCTGTTTGGTTTTCTAATTTTCTTCTAAAACAGCTAGATGTTAAGATTATCCGCAGCTGCGGAACAGCTCTGGATGTGTTGCCAAAAGAAGCGGGAAAAGGACAGGCTCTTAAATATATACTAAAAAAGTTTGGGTCAATTGGGAAGCCTCCAAAGAACACACTTGTGTGCGGTGACTCTGGAAATGATGCTGAGATGTTCACCGTTGAAGGTGTTTATGGTGTTATGGTCAGTACTGCAGAGTGAAGATTTACTCTTTCAAACATCAAGTTGACCTTACTTAAAAAAGTGTAAATTCAGCTTCACTTGAATGTTGACATCGAGTACAAAACAAGCCACTATTCTATACCAAATAGTGGTTGCCAAACAGATCGTCCAAGCGTTGAGACAATGGTTATGGTCAGATGTGAAACAAACAAGACAAGTTTTAGTCAAATTGGTACTCTAGAACCATTGAATTAGACCCAACTAGTAAGCACCGGTATTGACCAGAACCAAATAGTATGGAAATAGTGTTTCTATTTACTTTGAGTAATTGTATTATTCTCTATATTTGAATCTTTTAGGTTGGTAATTCATCAGAAGAGTTATTGCAGTGGTACGAAGAAAATGCTGTAAGCAACAGTAAGATAATACATGCAGCAGAAAAATGTGCATCTGGTATCATTGAAGCAGTCAGGCACTTCCAGTTAGGCCCTAGTGTCTCACCGAGAGACATTAAACCTTCTTTTTCAAATGAAGATAACAAAAGACCAGCTTACTTTATGGTTAATTTGTATGTGTTATACGAGAGCTGGCGTCGAGCTGAAGTTGAGAAGTCTGAAGCTATTATCCAGACTTTGAAGAGTATCAGTGTAAGGCCTAGACTATTTTGTAATCACACCGATTATATTTCATAGGTGTACTCAAGTTTTTATTGTGTTATTTCACGTAACACAATGTTAAAACCGATTTTCAAGCCATGTAAAAAATGAAAAAAACTACCTTTTGACTTGAATATTATTAAAATATATGGCATTCAAATAGGAAGTTTGATTTCTTCTTAAAAGCTGGCATGCTTGATTTTATTTTTGATTGAGACTTAACAAAGAGAACTATGATTGAACATTAACAAGTTCACAATGGCAGAATAACAAAATTAACATTATTATTTATGAATATGAGAGATGAGTGTATTCTTACAAAACCTTTGAAATTTATGTCCAATTAAGGTGCACATGTAGAAACATCAAGTTCATACTTTCTGTGAAGCAATTGACTCATTTCAATGCCTGTCTTCCTCTATTCTTACATGATAGCACTCAACTGGAGTCATTGTGCATCCATCTGGTTCTGAGCACTCCATTCATCGATCAATAGATGCACTGGATGCATGCCATGGGGATGAAAGGGGAAGATCTTTCAGGGTTTGGTTGGATAAGGTTCTTGTTTCTGCAGTTGGGTTGGATTCCTGGCTTGTGAAATTCAACAAGTGGGAGTTAGATGGTACCTGTTCTCGTACCTTTTTTCTTATATGCTTGCCATCCTGTACCTGTAACCTTAACAGTGCCTTTTTGGAGACTTGCCGGTTTTTTGTTACCTTACGCCCTTGTTTAACTGCATTTTCAGAACAGCAACCACTATCCAAAGTCTTAGTATGTTTTGGTAATAATACCAAGGCATTAGATTGACGTAGTTATCAAATGTTGACAGGTTTCTCTGACTGCCAATAAGCTTTATTTTCTCCTAATTAGTAAATCAGACCGACCGTTTATATGTTGGTTCACAAACTTAGATTAATGAGAGCACTCTTGCAAAATGCAAAAGCTAGTGGAAAATTAAGTATTTTGTTCAACTTGAACATTGTCCTAAAGTGGTTATGTGTTGATCATGAATAATCCAGAAATAGAAAAATTCTCTGGTGTTCGCTTAAATTCTAGCATATTGCACAATAACACAAGTAGAAAAATGGAAAAGAAAACTTGAACCATGGCTAGCTGGGTTCTGTTTTTAAATATTTTTTTCTCTCATCCTCGTTATGTGTAAGAGCTGCTTATTTTCTAAATCATGGGTAATGAGCAAACCCATTACTTCTAATTACAAATTGCTTGAATGCATGAAAGTACTGGAAAAAAAACCTCTTAATTACTTAAGGACACTCTTTTGAAGGTCAATTGTGCCGGTGCTGTGTGACAACATTTCTGCTCAATTCAAAGGTTATCTCCCTTCATCTCTATTCTATTTACATGCTTATCTTATTAACAACTCATTATAACATGCAGTTTTTTTAAAAAAAAACAAATAGATGGAGACACCTGACTTGTGCATAATGCACATGCATCAGACATGGCTTGAGGAACATAGCACAGGAGATCAGCAAACTTGAATTTTTTAAATGATTTGAGTGTCATTTTCATTTATTGAGAAAATTGTCTCCATGTTAACGTGACCGGTGACTCTGATCCCAATCGTTCTGATCATATATATATTTTTTGTACTGAACCTTTTGCCGTAATTTTAATAAAATTTTCAAAAGAAATATGTGTAAACTAGGATGGAAATCACAGTAACCAAGTTTAACGTCGGTATGGCACTATGCTTTAACTGAAAAAAATGCTGGTCCGGAGGCTCGGAACATATATAAATGGCAGAAATGCTAGTTTAGAAATTAGATATGAAGTTGAAAGATAACGGATCAAATGTTGAAATGCATAATAATGCTTTACTTGGGGGGTCCATTGTGTAATTTGCTCAGACGACCAGACATTCGAAAAATATATGTTTCAAGAAGAGTTTTCTGAATACCTCTGTGCGTAGAGGTGGCAGATTGTCCGGTCGAGTTAGTTTAACCAAATGAAAATATTGAGTCGAGTTCGGATTAGGTATCGGGTTGAGTTTTGTCGGCATTTTTTAGGTCCGGTCGGATCAAGCGGGTTTTTCAGGTCTGGTCAGATTTTGTACCACTATTCCCTGGTTGTCTTGGGTTTCGGGTCGTTCAGGTTTGGGTCGGGTCGGGTTCAGGTCAGTCTGACTTTCCCTAAAACACGGGTCAGATCGGTCGGGTTGGGTTCGTGTCAGTCTGACTTTCCTTGAAACACAGTTCGAGTTGGACAGATTTTTCAGGTCGGACCGAATTTTGCCCCCTCTACTTTTCGAGTTTGGAGTATATTCCATCGTAACTCATCTAGGATATGATGGTATTTTACCTACGTAATTTCCAGTTTAGAAATTGAAACACTCAACATATCTCGAAAAGTTACAAGTACAAGCAAGTCTTAATTATAATTTATATTTTTTTTATTATTCATTATAAAGTTTATTAAATAATTTTTCTATTCGATTATGATACAATGTGGTCTTGCGCGCGTGTTATGAAAAGAGGTGTAACTTTTGATCCGACCGTCGGATCAAACTGAAATTTTGCTAGGAGCTTTGCGGCTTAAAGCTCAAAACGAAATTAGTCTAAATTCATTTTGACCATTTTGGAGGTTTAGATTTGTGATCCGAGTCTTCCTTCATAAATTTTTGGGCCTTTCTTTGTAGTTTTATGGTTATTTTTGTACGTTTTGCATTACTTTGTCTTTTTAGAGTTTTGTTTTTCTTCTATTTAAGGCAGTTGTCATGTTCTTTGATGGACAGTTACTTTTGTATCATTTTTTATTCAGAAAACAAGAATATGTGTGATATCAAGTTTTCCTGTATTTTTTCTATTACTTTTATTTATCGTCCGTGCATCTGATTACAATCCTTCGTGCATCTAATTACAGGAGTTGGTGATTTGTTTGGAAACAATTATTAAAGGACTTGAAAATACTTTTATTTTTTTTTCTTTTTGGCGACATCTTGTTAACTCCATGCAATTACATGTTGTAGTGGAGTTGTCTGTACGTCTTTCTAAATAATGGAAAAAGAAAAAAGAAAAAGAAATCCGGGTGCATGGCGCTGTCATGAGTCATGACTCATGGGGATAGTTCATTCATTGAATATAGGGTAAATTTTATAGGAGGTCACTGAAGTTTGCTCCATATCCATAATTGGTCACTGAACTTTCATTTATTCATTTTTGTCACTCAACTTTGATGTTTATCCAAATTTGGTCACTCCATTAGTTTTTCCATCCAACTTAACAGAAAAATTAACATGACATCAATTTTAGAGTTTACACACATATTTTTTCAATGTAAAACTTAAAAAGCGAAAATATAATGATACAAATTATTTTTTTATGTATTTTTTTGTATTGCAATAAAATATTTCATACTTTCAGAAATGTTAAAAATTTAATTTACATGAGAATATTAATTAAAATGATTTTGAAAAAAATAGTTTTTTTTTAAATAAAATAAACAAAATTTTAATTTGTTTCTTACATCTCACATATCGTATATATTATACATAAAAATATATGTCTAAGACTTAAAATTGAATTTATATTAATTATTCCGTTAAGTTGGATGGAAAAACTAACGGAGTGATCAAATTTGGATAAATATCAAACTTGAGTTACCAAAAATGAATAAATAGAAGTTCAGTGACCAATTATAGATTGAGAGTAAAGTTTAGTGACAAACCAGAAAATTTACCCTTTGAATATAAAACAAAGAAGGAATTGGTACTGGCGTCATCGTCTATTCGTCTCCGCGAGTGAGGCCTGCCTCTGCCTCTGCCTGGCTGCCTTGTCATAATTGTCATCGAGTCATTTAAATAAGGCAGTTTTAATGGAATCCACTAGCTAGCCACTCCCCACCCACTAGGTACAAAAACAAAAACAAAAACAGAATGAATGAGAATGAAACATTCAATTTCCAGGGGTCAACTGATGCAAACAGAACATTGTTAATCTCTGCCATACCTCACTCACCCGTCACTCCGCCCACCATATGCTCCGCGCGGCACATTTCCTTCATTCATTCATTCATTCCATCCATCGACTGCACATTCAATGCATCCATTAGTAAACGGCACGACTCCCCGCCCTTAGATAGAAATCTTTCCCTTCTTTCCTTTCCTGTACGATTTCTTCAAGCGAGCGAGCGGGCATCGGAGTCTCCGAATAGAAAGGAAAGAACCAACTGCGCTCGCATCGCACTTCCTCAGTTCCTCTTCCCTTCCCTTCCCTTCCCTTCTCTTCCCTTCTCTTCTCTCAGTTGTGACTTGTGACTTGTAAGCAATCTCATGCTCTCTTTTTCTCTCGCTTTGTCTGTTTGTCGCCACTTGCTTGCCAGCTCCCGAATGTCATTTCTGTTGCGGTCTTGGTGTGACCATGCTTTTGGCGGGTCACTGCTTTGACTCGGTCCACTCCAGTGATATGCTGGAGGATTTTTCATTCTGCATGCACTGTTGTTAACAGTATAACTAAACTGGTTCTCAACATAATAGTGACATTTCTTGCTTTTTTTATTTTTCAGGTGATTAGGGGCTGTCTGAATAATGGATCGGCTTGACGGTTCTGCTAATCTCATGCTCGTCTCTGACCTCGACAACACCATGGTATGATCAAGTCACAAAATTGAACTCTGATTAAACCTAGTATTATGAATTCAGCATAAATCGTATTGTGTTATTATCCTTTTAGGTCTATCATCACCATTTAGTTCAAAATTAACTTATAAGATTAGTCAAACAAAAATAATAGTAACTAATAAGAGTAATGATGTCCACTGAAAACAGGAATTTCAGGCCTGTCTAGTACTGTACTACTACTGTACTGGAATAGAGATATGTGAAGAGTGCCTGAATTTTAAAGTCCTAAAATAGACTAGTCAAGTCTACTAGGAAGAATCATTGATGATAGGAGCCTTAATACACCAAATCTTGAATAAAGAGTTAAAAACATACCTAAGAATTTCAACTATACGGCACAGAAAATATGTGGCTATTCCAAACTAAAATAAATTAGTTAAGGTAAGGGCGAACTGTTATTAAGACTTGAAAATTGTTATAATGTTTCTAGGTTTAATATTACATGGCTAAATACTAATGTACATAATGATAATGAAGATAGAGTACGGTTTGGCTAAAAGGGCATAACATTCTTTCAACAAAATCTATATAATGTGTTCAATGAAGAGAGCAAATGTTTTTCCACTTGTAGGTTGATCATGGCGATCCAGATAATCTTTCCTTGCTTAGATTCAATGCATTGTGGGAATCAACATACCGTCAGGACTCAGTACTGATTTTCTCCACTGGGAGGTCCCCAGATCTTTACAAGACCCTGAGGAATGAAAAGCCGATTCTTACGCCTGACATTACCATCACATCTGTTGGCACTGTGATAGTATATGGGGAAGACATGGTACTTGATGAGGACTGGATTCAGCTATTGGATAAAAACTGGGATAGAAATGTGGTCTTAGAGGAGACAGCCAAATTCCCGGAATTGGTGCCTCAGGTAAAGTCAATTGTTTGATATTTTGTGTACAATTTCTAAAAGTTGAACCCCCAAATTAACCTGATTTAGCCTCAGTTGACTGATTTTTGTCCTCAACTGATTCTCAGAAGTCCCCCAACTGAACTCACTTTTGCATCCTTCACAAATGAAGGACAAAATTGACACAATATGTTCGTGATCTTTGACCTCAGTTGATCCTTAAGGCATAATTGAACCTCGATGTTCTAGGTTAAGCCTTGAACTTTACACTAAGCTGATTACATAACTTTAACTCTCTAAAAGGACCTGTCTGCCCACAATATTGGCAGTACAGTTTCGGCCACAGAATACTCCCAATAATTTATATAAACTAAATAAGCATAAGCATCCGCATAGCATTTCATCATGAGATAGCTGCTTAAGTTTAATTGCTGAAAGTTTTCGAGTTCTATAGAGTTTATGTTGACTTTTGGTTATGCAGTCTGACAGGGACCAGGGTCCACACAAGGTCAGCTTCAACATCCCAAAGGAGCAAGCTCAAAAAGTGATTGCGCCTCTGTATGCCAGGCTGACAGAACGTGGTGTAAGATGAACTCTTGTATCTGTAATCGTCTTTGTTGGATGTGCATTTGTTTACATTCACTGTTTTGATTCAGCTAAACTGATATCTGATGTGGATCTGACTTTTTATTTTCAATTAAATGGAATATGGGTAGAAATTTTCTGGCCCTTTTTAATGAGAAAAACGGGAGGAAAAAACTGTGTACAAGTTCAACTGAACACACTTTCACTCCTCCATTCTCTTACCCTCTATATTACATAGAGCGATCTTTTCTCTGTGAAGTGTACTTCTTTAATGGGTTCTGTTAGGTCTTCCTTTAACTGATAGCAAGATGATGTAATTTTTTAACCAGGCTTTCCTAGCTGTTGGGTTGGTATGTTACAGGAAACTATAAATATTATGTTATATTAATCTGGTATATGCTAAACTAATGAATTCAGAATGCTTCGTAATTTTCTGTGATCAAGTATGTAACTTCTGTCTGTTTGGTTTTCTTCTTAAACAGCTAGATGTTAAGATTATCTACAGCTTTGGAATAGCTCTGGATGTGTTGCCAAAAGAGGCGGGAAAAGGACAGGCTCTTACATATATACTAAAAAAGTTTGGGTCAATTGGGAAACTTCCAAAGAACACACTTGTGTGTGGTGACTCTGGAAATGATGCTGAGATGTACACTGTTGAAGGTGTTTATGGTGTTATGGTCAGTACTGCATAGTGAAGATTTACTCTTTCAAACATCAAGTTGACCTTAAAATAAAATTTCTTAATTAACTCAGAGGAGAAAAGTTAAGTCCAGCTCTACTTAAATTTTGACATCCAAGTACAGGCAGACAACCAATTATTTTGTACCAAATAGCAGTTGTTAAATGGATCCTTAAGCATTGAGAAATGATGATGATAAGATGTGAAACAAACAAGTAGGACAAGCATTGGTCAAAGTAGTACTCAGAACCAATGTATACCCAGCTAGTATGAACCACTATTGACCTGACCCATATAGTATGGAAACAGTGTTTCTATTTTCCTTTGCTTAACTATATCGTTCCTTATATTTAAATTTTTTAGGTTGGTAATTCAACAGAAGAGTTATTGCAGTGGTACATAGAAAATGCTGTAAGCAACAATAAGATTATACATGCAGCAGAAAAATGTGCATCTGGTATCATTGAAGCAGTCAGGCACTTCCAGTTAGGCCCTAGTATCTCACCGAGAGACATTAAACCTTCTTTTTCAAATGAAGATAACAAAAGACCAGCTTACTTTATGGTTAATTTGTATGTGTTATATGAGAGCTGGCGTCGAGCTGAAGCTGAGAAGTCTGAAGCTATTATCCAGACTTTGAAGAGCATCAGTGTAAGACCTAGACTACAATTTGGTATTTCAATTTTGTAATCACACCGATTATTTTTCATAGGTCTGCACCAGCTTTTATTTGGTTGTTGATGTAACACCATTTTAAAACCAAGGTCGAGCTAAGTAAAAGATGAATGCACTACTTTTAAGACTTGAATGTTATTAAATACATGGCATTCATTTCTTCCTAAGAGCTGACATTCTTAATTTTTTTTAGACATTATAAAGAGAACTTTGATTAAACATAAGTTCAAATTAACATTTTCTATTTGTGAATACGAGAGATGAGCATTTTTTTTTTTTTTTTTACAAAAACTTGGAAATCTATGTGCAAGGTGCACATGTAGAAACAATAAGGTCATACTTTCTGTGAAGCAAGTGACTGATTTTAATGCTCTTCTTTTCTCTATTCTTATATGATAGCACGCGACTGGAGTCATTGTGCATCCATCTGGTTCAGAGGACTCCATTCATCGATCAATAGATGCATTGGATGCATGCCATGGGGATAAAAGAGGAAGATCTTTCAGGGTTTGGTTGGATAAGGTTCTTGTTTCTGCAATTGGGTTGGATTCCTGGCTTGTGAAATTCAACAAGTGGGAGTTAGATGGTACCTATTCTCTTCCCGTTTTTTCTTATATTGCTCGCCATCCTGTATCTATTAACCTTATCAGTGCCTTCTGGAGACTTGTCGGTTTTTTTCCCTTACAATAGCAACCATTATTTAAAGTTTAATATATTTTGGGAATCATATAACAAAGCATTAGATTGACGTGTAGATCAAATGTTGACAAGATTCTCTGACTGCCAGTAAGCTTTATTTGCTCCTAATAAACAAATCAGACGGAGTGTTTTTATATTGGTTCACAGACTTAGATTGTGGAGAGCACTCTTGCTAAATGCAAAAGCTAGGAAAAAAAAATAAGTACTTTGTTCAACTTCAACATTGTTTCTGAAGTGGTAGTGTTGATCATAAATAATCCAGAAATAGAAAATTTTATCCAGTGCTTGCTTAAATTTTAGAATATTGCACATTAACGCAAGTATGGTGCTATGTGTATAATTTGAAAAGAAGAAAAGAAGACTTGAACCATGCTAGCTGGGTTTTGTTTGTATGATTTTTTCTCTTCCTGTTTTTATGTACAACAGATGTTTATTCCATCAATTGTGGGTTATGAACAAAATTATTGCTTCTAAATACAAATTGCTTGAATAAATAAAAGTACTGGACAACCTCTTAATTACTTTAGGACACTTTTTTGAAGGTCAATTGTGCCGGTGCTGTGTGACAACAGTTCTTCTCAATTCAAAGGTTATCTCCCTTCATCTCCATTCTTTTTTTTATGCTGGTCTATCCTATTACTCATTATAACATGCAACTTTTTTTTGTTAAAAATTTAGATGGAGACGCCTGAGTTCTGCATAATGCACATGCATCAAACATGGCTTGAAGAAGATAGCACAGGAGATCAGCAAACTTGGATTTTTTAAATCATTTGAGTGTCATTTTCATTTCTTGAGAAAAGAGCTTTAACCATCATCATAGATCTGATTACAAAATTGGTGCTTGAAAGTATCGACTCTGATGCTAATCGTTCTGATCATATAATTAATTTCTATGCATAAACTTGGATGGAAATCACAATCAGCAATTTAACCATCATAGATTGACAACAAAATTGTTGGTTTATGTTATCTGTGGTTTGGGCCGGGCCTTCCCTTCCCTTATCAGTATCCTGTTCATTTGCAATTAAAAGAAAATGAAAGTTGATTTCCATGGAAAATAGTTTTATGAAGAGAAAGTAAATATAATTCTGTGTTCGTTTGAAATGATAAGAAGACAAATTTTTTTCTATGCAATCATTTGATGGGAAAAAAATAATATAAAGTAAAGGAAAAGTTTCTTGTATGTATATTTATTGTCAAAAGATAAAATTGAAATAACTTGTATATCATTTCCTTCATTCTAAAACATAAATGCATGTTTATTATTTCTAGTAATTAGATTAACATTGTTTACATGAAAATTTAGCATTGTTTAGTTTTTACTCAAAAGAATAATCTCACTTATCAACTAACCAGGCACTATTACATATACTACGCACGCTCTGAAATCAACGTAACAAGTACACTCTATTACTAATATTACATAAATTAAAAAATTTTAAAAGTAAAAAAAAATTTTCATAAATATATTTTGTTAGATAAAAATTGGATTTAATATATTTTCTATATAATATGTTTTAGCTACATCTCAATTTATATAAAAGAATATAAAGAGTTGCAAATATTTTGAGTCTTAAATTTTTTTTAGTTAGATATTATCTCTTTAATAAAAAAAATTAAATTGAGTCATTTGATCAAGATAAATGAAGAGAGAGAAACAAAATCAATAGTTGAGATGAATGATGATGTGGCATAGCTAAAAAGCTTGGAAACTCACCCCTCTTTCTATGGTATGAATTTTGATTTCAATAACTAATCACATAATCCCTTTATATCCTTGGCCCAAAGATTTGTGAAATTACAAACAAGACATACGACACACTTGTCGTCAAAGTGTCGCGATGAGAGCTCAAATAGCAATGCATTGACCTTCAAGTCAGCAGAATGACATTCAATCCTCTTTGTTTCACCTCGGACTCCTCTTTTTCTGTTCTACCTCTTCTTCCACATGAAAATCGAGAAATGGAAGACGGGATGGAGTACGCAAGAACATTATGGAGAGAGTGATTACACTGAAGTGCAAACGTGGTTTCTCTCGGTTTTCATTTTCGTTTTCCAACAAAAGAAAAAAAAAAAGTAGAAAACGAAAAAAACTGGTTTTCATGTATACTAGGAAAAAGAAGGTTTCTGAGCAAAAGAATTTTAAAAGCAAATGAACGAATGAAAAATCAGATTCTACGGAAAAACAGATTTATGGTTCCGTTTTGACTTGTAAGGACAAACGAAGAGACCCAAGGAACCCGAGTGCTCATCCCCTGACTTACTGCATTATGCAGTTCACAACGCCAGCCGCAGGATCATCTCGAGATCCGAGCTGGAAAGAATCTCGAGATAATCCAACGATTGACATTGTGAACTGCACAATGCAGTACAGCAGGGCATATGAACGCCTCATTTTTTCTTAATAAGCCACGAAAATGAAGAAATCACCAGAATTAGCTCAACAACACATATTTTAGAATTTTAGAACGAAGGTTGCAGCACCATCGCGTCCCAACTTTTTAAGGACACTGGCAATCTGTGACGTCCTCACTGCAGTGCCTCTTCCCTTCGCATAAACCCAACTTCATAGAGTGGGAATGATAGAACAGAGGGACGCTCTCAAACTGCAGTGTCCATGTTGGACACTGAGGTTCTTAGTGTCCGTTCTAAATATGAAAAATGTATATAATGAAGCCGAAACTCATGAATTTTTATTTTTCGAGCCTTATATACAAAAAAAAAACAAATATTGAGGAATTTACTACGGAACAACTCTTTGACCCTCTTCGGACGAAATTGTCTATGCAGCAACGTTTGATCAGTTGCACGATGATAGATGATAGGGGTAAACTTGTCCATTGTAGATAAAAAAACTGTTCGGAAGTAGTAAACTGAAAGCTGCTCAAAGCAGCTCCCAGTCATCGCATGGCGACTCCGGCGACCGTCCGATGGCCGCGGGTCCTGACGCCGGCACACCTGGGCTACCTCATGCGGCGCCAGAAGAGCCCGCTCTCCGCTCTCCACCTCTACCTCTCCTCCCCCTCCCTCTTCCCTTCCTTCCGCCCCAACTCCCCCCTCCTCTCCTCCCTCGCCTCCCTCCTCCTCTCCTCCCCCTCCCTCCGCCCTCTCCTCCCCTCCCTCCTCCTCCACTCCCCTTCGGCCCCTCCCCTCCCCGATTCTCTCATTGCCAATGCCATTTCCTCGCTCCCGATCCACCTCTCTTTGCCTCTGTTTCTCTCGCTGCCAACCTCCACCTGCGTCGCATGGACCCAGTCCTTCCATTCCATGCTCTCCAAGCTGATCTCCACCGGAGATCCCCAAACCGCGATCCGGTTGTTTCTCTGGTTCTCCCGGCATTCAGAAGTGCGGATTGGAGCTGAAACCCTCGATCTGTTCATTGGCTATCTCGTGGGCGTCAGGCGGCCGGACCTCGGCCTGGAGTTGTACACGGAGTATTACAATCTGTGTTCTTTCCCTAGCCAGAACACTTGCCAGGTGCTTCTCAAAGGGCTCGTGCAGGTCGGCATGCTCGACGAGGCCATGCATCTGTTGTACTCCATGATGCGGGAGTACAACATCGATGCGATTGTCGTTTCGTGTCGGATGGTTATCGAGGAGCTTTGCAGGAACGGTCGGGATAAGGAAGGAGAAATGGTTCTGAAAAGAGTGTTGCATAAGGTCCGGAGACGAACTGGCCGGGTCCGATCCTTTCTTAGAGTACCGATTGATCTTGCCGGAAGGAGCTTGGAAGATGTCAGAGAGATAGTCGATACGGCATTATGTGTCAGTGGGGCACGTAGTGTTGCGGCGTATGAAGTAATTGCCAAGGATTTGTTCGAGGAAAGGCGGTTCCGTGCTGCACAGAAGGTGTTCGATGAAATGTGTTCAAAAGGGTTTCAACCATCGGTGAAAATGTTTGAGGCCAAGATTGCTGCCTTGTGTAGGGAAGGAATGGTAGATGACGCGTTCCAGGTTTTGGAAGAAGAAATGAGAGTAAAAGATATTGCACCGACGATTACTATTTTCAATTTGTTAATAAGAGGGCTTTGCAATGGTGGGCAATCCGTTAGAGCTGTTGGCTACTTGAAAACAATGAGCCGGTGGCCTGGTTGTGTGGCTCGAAAAGAAACCTTCGAGATTCTTATTGCCGGTCTATGTACCGAAAAGGGATATGTTAAGGCTGCTGATATCTTGGAACAAATGGTGAAGCAGGGTCATCGCCCATCGGATGATGTGTTTTCCAGTGTGGTACGTGGGCTTTGCGACGTCCATACCAGGTACGAGGCACTGTTATGGTTGGAGGAGATGATTGCGCATGGGGTTGTACCGGACAGTGTTTTGTGGGGTTCCCTGGTTAGTTTGGTTTGTGGGGATGACTTAGCCTCCGGATCTTGTTTGTTGGAGGTTCTTGAAGATTTAAATGGTACCTCATTATAGTTTGTTTATTGTAAAGAAACTTGTACTATCACATTTTATCAAAGTGAAGATTATAATTATCTTTTAAAAATAAGTGATAACCACCTGTTTCATGCTGAAGCAAAATGTTATGCAACATATTCCTTTTGTATACACTATATACAATTGAATTATTAATGTATATACTATATACAATTGAATTATTAATTGCACGATAATCTCCAAGTCATTTCTTCCATTACCAATAAATAAAAGAAATCCTTGTCTAACTTATACAGCTTGTAGAAACAAACCACAAGAGAAAGAAAAAGAAAGATGACAAGCTTCCATCACCCTCTCCTCTGCCAGGTTAAGTCATGCAGATCAATCCAGCTCTAAATTCTCTTGTCAACCCTGCAATATATATCTAGATATTACAATCATTTGTTAATGACTAATGAGGATACTAGCTTTCAGCCCAAAACTCTCGGATGTATCAGTTTGTGCTGAGTCAATGTAAATGTTACCATATGGGCCTAACTAGTATTGGTTTTGTCTATACAGGCCTTAAGCTTTCCTGGCTGATATTGTGTTGCAACAGTATTGTGGAATGTGTGCTTATTAATCACAAGATGAGATCTTCTCTGACCAGTTAACTCTTCACTGGTAACTAACCCGACCGATATTGCTTGGACATCCTGTAATTTAACTGCATTCATTCTTATGTGAATGGACAAGGCTGGTATGGCTACATTATATATTATGGCACGGAATTGCAATGTAGTTTTAAATTGTTAGAGAGGTAGTATTTCCTGTACCATGGATTAAAAGAGACTTTGCTTTTAGGGTTTGGAAGTGATATTATCTCAACAACATGTTATTGGGTAAGCAAAAAAAGTAATACTGACCACAGTGGAGGAGCTGTGCCACCTCGGCTGATGGTGATGCTGGCCACTTCACTACACTGATCGTTCTTCAACAGGTGACGATAAAAAATGTAACTCCCAATTTTGTCCTTGATGATTAAACTACTTTGCCAGATTATTGCCCAACTATATATATTTATGAATGATGCATGCAAGAGCCGACTTGAACAATGATGCTGGTTTGATTCTTCTTCAGATTGTACCAAACCCACAATGCACATATTATAGCTGCACACTGTTTTATTTTGGTTTGAATAGTTGATTAGGTTGTCCTAAACACAACAATTAAACTTGTTTGTTTGTCATTTGGAGAGAAATGCAAACGGATTTTTGCTGAAATGGAACAGGAATATGTGGTATCTACTCACTACAGCGAGTGAGATTCTAAATGATAGGAGGAAGCATTGGTTTAGACATAGCTCCATATGAGAGACATGAAAGAAATTGTCTCATTTTTTTAATAGCTTATTTCGTTTTCTTTTTTATTGACTTCTCTTTTTCTGCTGCTATTTGTAATAATAGATCACATTTTGTCATCCCAATTAATGAAATTCGGAATCTTGACTCCAATATTTTTCTTAAAAAAAGGGAAAAATAAGCTTGTTCTGTGGGTGATGAATTGTATATCTTATGGATAATGCGGTACTGGTAAAGTGGTAATCTTGGTTGGTATGTAAGAAACTTGTAATCAAGTATTTCAGATCTTTATAGAATCATGCCACAGGCAAGATACTTCTGTAGTTGTATATATGTTTTGGAAACGCAGAAACCAAAGAAAAATCTATATTTGGTATTTGTTAAAAGAGTAATACCTAGCGTCTATAGAATATCTGTCCATAGTGTCATAGGTTACATCCCGAGGCGTATTTGTTACATTCTTTGTACGTATATGGACGTGTAGACGACTTTTCAATGGACGCAAGATGTTGCTCTCGATCTTGTTAAAATTATAATTGCATCTCCCCAACTGGCAACTGCTAGACATGGACAAACACAAGTGCCTTTGCATTCTATTCTATCATCAAGCCCTTGGTGCCACGCTATTGCTGTCCTTGTTATGAACTTGTGATAGCGTAGCATCTTTATTACGTAATAACGTTCTGGCCAATAAGGCGTTAACAGGCTTACTTATTTTCTGTATCAATAAATAATTGTTTTTATCAAATTTAAGTATTTGTATTGAACAAAATTTGAATATGATTTGATTTTTGAATTGTGAATAATTATAATAATTTTATAGATAATAACTATAAATGTTGATGGTCTAATTTAAGTGTTGAATTTTATCTTAAACATATTACACTCATCTTATTTAATAAGGAGATTCAAAAAATATGTAAGCTATTAGATCAAAGTAGATAAAGATATTCAAACAAAATTAATGGCAAATTATATTAATGATGTGATACAGTTGAGGTACTTGAAGAACTACCATATTTTACGGAACAATGCAGATTATTCCGGAGCAGATTATTCCGGAGGTAAAGCATAATTTGCAACATTTTTTGCCAGTTAATTAATTAAGATGATGCATGCAACCACTGAGAGAAAATAGAACCAGCACCTGCATTCATCTACCATGCAAACTTGGCAACTCTGATGCAATTCTTCCCTTTCTGATCCATCATCCATCAAAATCAGTGATCAATGTATAGTCCTTAAGTACCCTTGACTTGGGTGTGTATTTGAATGTCACATGCATGATTAGGCCATTGAACAGGCTGCGAGTCGGTGCTGGTATAATACATAGAGGAGTAGGTAGCGTCCACCCTTTTTTACTAATCTATTGGTTCATCGTATTTTCAATGAACAAATATCATTTTTCAGTAAAAATTTATATTTTTCTAATAAATAGATATCATTTTCCAGTAAACAGATACATAACAGTTTCCAGTAAACATTTATGCAACTGTGCTAAGCACATGAGTGCACGTGGTGTGTCAGAGCTGTGAGAGAGGTGAATGAGTCACCTACTATATAGAGTGAACTTTACATGTTTGTCTAATATATATTATCACTCGTGATTGTTTTTCTTTAAAATTATCAGTTTGTCAGTTAGTTAATTTCTAATCAGAAAGGTAAGTTTAATGTAAATGAACATGGCACTAAAAAGTAAAAACCAATCTGTTTAAGTGTTAATTCCGACCATTAGGACATAAATAGACTTGAATTTGAGCTGATGCAATATGGATGTTCTCTCGGTATATTTAACTGAGTCACCTTGCAACTCTGATTTAGTAGACAAAATGAAAGAAACAAATGGAAACAAAACGTACCTTTGGGAAAATAATTATAGATGTTTAACACTTTAATTAGTTTTTTTTTTTTTTGGGAGTGAACTGTAATTAGTTTGTTCCCAAGTAATTAGGGCGTTTAATTAACTCAACTAAATTTTGAGGCTCTCATTTATTGCACGTCAAATCAAATAACTAATGCTTGGAGAATAGTCAGTTTCGACGCCCAATAATTGCTTCCCTTTGGTGCCTATGATACCGGCCTATCATCTCTCTTTTTTAAATAAAATTAATATATAATATACATATTAAAAATTCAAATTCAATAATGATGCTTCAAGTTTGATTCAATTTTTTCATGTACTATAATTTAGTTTGGAATTCAAAAGGCAGGTTGTTTTCTTCTAAATACATTTTGGGCACAAATCTTGTTTGGATTCTTTGTTACTTGACATATACGACAAGAAAAAAGAAATGAAGTAGAAATAAATTTGTACGAAGTTGTTCAAAGAGATGAAATAATCTGTTAAAGTGAACACATCTAAATCCTATTTTTTAGATTGTCTTAATATATATGTTTAGTTATAATAGATGGAAAATTCCAAAAAAAAAAAAAAAAAATAGTGTTTCATAACATGTCAAGTGTGCGGGCATATGTAAAATTTAGTAGGCAGTTTGGATTGGTCACTTTCTTTTATATAAATAGTTTTTAGTATTAATGAGGTAGTTGCAATTTGATATTTCAAAGATATATAATTTCTGCTCATTTTTTTTTTTTTTTTTGAGCAGCTAAACCATTTTGTGTATATTACCAAAATGAGTGATGCATACATAGACAAAACAAGGAATGACAACTCACACATATAACGATTGACCATTAATCTATAAGTAATACCTAGCGTCCATAGTGTTCATAGGTTACATCTCAACATATATGTATCTGTTACATTCTGTATATGTCTATGAATGTATATATGGATAGATTTTCAGTGGATACAAGATGTTTCTCGTGTATATATATATAGTTAAGTCACCTCGTCACCAGCAGTAGCAGTTGATGAAGCTAGCATTTCAATTTCTGCATCTTTGATTTGTGCACTTTTGTCTAGTAGTCTTAAAAAAACAACAATGGTGACCAGCTTGAAGCTGCCACTTCTGTTTTGTTCTACACTTCTACTTGCATTATTAACAGAGTGTCAATTTTAATTAGCAGGATGTTATTAGGTCGTAATCCAAATATTATAACTTTATAAAAGAACATTAAGTACATGTCAATTTTAATTAGCAGGATGTTATTCGATTTTGGGTGTCAATCAAGTACATGTGTATACGTGTACATATGATTACATCACAAGACAATGTCTTGTTTTTAAGTAAGCAAAGCTTATGATGGTCTCAAACTCTCAATTGCATTGGTAAAAATTCATACTCTAAAAAGAGGATACTCTAAAAAGAGGGTTGGTTTCCAAGCTTTCTAACTATGCCACATCATCATTACTCTCATCCATTGATTTTGTTTCTCTCTGTTCATTTATCTTAATCAAATGGCTCAATTTAATTTTACTTTTTTTCATTAAAGAAAATATGATATGCATAAAAAATGATTTAAGACTCAAAATATTTGCAACTCTTTTTTATATTCTTTTATATGAATTTAGATGTAGCTAAAAATATATTGTAGAGAAAATATATTAAGTTCAATATTTATTTATAAGGTATATATATGAAAAATGCACATTTATTTTCAATATCTATTAATTTACATAATATTATTTTTTTCGGGCGAAGCCCCGATTCACAGCTCTAGTAATTAAAAAGCCTTAAAAGTTAAAACTAAAGGTGTAAATCAACAACTCGCACTATGTAACATGTCTGGTTTTTCTTCACAGAAAATCTGAATTCCTGTTAGGAAGAAGGATAGAACTTGGAATTGAAGTGTCACATCTCTGTTAAGACTTTGGTCAACACTTGTTTTGTTTATTGCGAGCTTGGAAATGCTACAGATAACAAATACAGTTGATAAATTCATATACTGTTATGTTACTAGTTCTGAGTTAGAAAATTTTATGTTATTTCTATACATGTAAGAACTTTTTTGAATAAAATTTGTTGCTTACAGACATTTGATGTTCAAAAAAAAAAAAAATACAGTTGAGGTACCTAAATATTAGGGATTAATTAGAAGTGAGAAGAACCCCTAATGATTTTAATTTCTAGCCCCCAATTAATTTGTTTACTGAATATATAAGATAGAATATCATTAATTTACAGGTTTTCTTACATTGCAAACATTACAAATTAAAAGTAAGAGAAACTATATAATGGACTCACTAGTGATAAGTCATGTCCCTAAGGCTGTGCTCCAGAGAGGGTTACTAGAGGTGAGGGGAAGGGAAGGTCAGATGTGTAACATGCTCCAGAGTTTTTAAGGGAGTTAATGGGTGGTATTGGAGGGATCAAAAGATTCCATTCTAACCCATTTTCTGTCTAAATCGTTCACCCCCATATTTGAGGTGTAAAGGAGGTGAATGAGGAACCAAACAATTTATACCTATAATACCCCTTGTGATTATACCTCTATAGAGACTATGATAGTGGGCCATATTGTCTCTTGTTCTCCTACAATTATAAATGAAAGGATAAATAAGGCTATCTACTAAAATAAAGAAAAAGTTACAACATTTAACCCCTCCCATTAAAATAGAACTCTAGAACAAGGTGCAAGTATTCTCTTAACCTTCCATACCATTCCTTCCCTTCCCTTCCCTTCCCTCACCTTTCCATTAATGTAAAACTCTGGAGCACAGCCTAAGGGTCTGCTCCAAAGGGGGGAGAGGAGGGGAGGGAAAGGGAGGGGAGGATTAACCAAGTTTAGAGTTACCTGCCCAAGATTATATTACTTGCTCCATAACTATAATTATTAGAGATGAGAGGAGGGTAACAAGACAAAATTGTAATTATGGAGCAACTAACATGACCTTAGGCAGGTAACTCCAAACTTGATCAGCCCTCCCCTCCCTTCCCCTCCCTCCTCTCCCCCCTTCTAGAGTAGACCCTAACTGTTCTTTCTTTTTCTCAAAAAAAAAAAAAAAAGAACAAGCTAAGATTGACAAATAAATAATAAAATGAAAACGTGGGTTATCCAAATTCTCAACTTCCAGCCCAGTGCATGGTGGAGCCAAAATTAATAGGTAGTTAGTGTTTGGTAGTTAAGAAGAACATTCAATTTATGCACACAAATAATTGAGATATTTTTTTCTACAAATTTAGTGACTTCCGGGGTCATGATTAATGAGATACAGCAATTAAACTGCACAATATAAATTCAAATTGACAAAAGGCAACTAATTACAATGTTTGAGATAATCAATATATATTGGTGTTTAAAATTTAAATAAAATCGTAATATATATTCCTGGTTTTTTTTTTTCTGTGTAAACTATTTTTTTTTTTTTTGGTATGAGAAAATAACATGGTGTAATGGATATATAAAATAGAGAAACTTCATGTGTTCACTCTATGGATGTCCATAGAAGACACATGAGTATGTAAGTGTTACATTTTGGGACCCGTTTGTCACCTCTCATGTGTCTTCTATAGACATCCATAGAATGGACACTAGGTATTACCCTATAAAATATAGGCTAATTCTGTATGGATTAGATGAAATATGGCCGTTCACTTTTCATAAGCTGATCGTCACGATATGTCTTTTAGATACGACTAAAGAGACATGTTTCATAAGCTGATCGTCACGATATGAAAGGTTGCTTAATTAGCTGATTGATCCATAGCATAACCACTCAAAAATATGAGTTAGGCTACGGTAATATGCATATCACGGTTTTACCGTGCTCTGCGGTCGGTACCTGCATTTCTGGTGTCCAAATAGTCGATCCGAACCATTTAATGTGATCTCTATATCAAAATATACTAGGAAACCAAATTTTAGAATTTTTAGAATTTTTTTGCTATTTTTAATGATGGGGAGAAAATCGTTGTTTTGTATGAACCAGAATCCTTGGATCTAACCATTTTCTCCCCATCATTAAAAATAGCAAAAAAATTCTAAAAATTATAAAATTTGGTTTGCTAGCATATTTTGATGTAGAGATTATATTGAGCGGTTTGGATCGACTATTTGGATACCGAAAACGAAGATTCGGACCACATAACACGGTAAAACTATGATATGTATATTATTGTAGCTTGACTCTATATTTATATATATATATACACTTTTGTGAATATGATGGAGAGAGAAAATTAAACTTGATGCTGATATTGTAAATATCCATCCATCAAAATGATCATGTGATAAGTATAAGTGGTTTCTGCTTGAAGTTATTTGCAAAAGTGGTTAACAGTTGCTTGTGATGAAGCATAAGTAAGTTGTTTTCTCACAGTGCACTGACAGGGATGTTCAATGGGTAAGGTGAAACTAAAGCCATCAGCTAGCTAGAACTAGAATAGTGATTTTTCGATTCTTGGTACCCTTTTTATCCAAAAAAAAAAAAAAAATTCTTGGTACCAAGCGCACACAGTATATATATACTTACAGTGGTACTATCAGAATCCACTATCAGTAGTGTTCTAGTTCTGGAGGGTTTATATATGAAGCGTGGTGTGATCAGTGACTGAGACAGATCATGGAGTTTTTAGATATGTTGGGGTTAGTTTGTTAGTGTTAATTTTCAAATTTTGGTTAATTCTGTTAATGACTTTGTTAATTCAAAATTCTTATTAATGAAAACGAACATATTTAAGAACCAGCATTTGGTCTAGTGGCTAAGGGCAACGCTCTCTATGTCGGAGGTCGCAGGTTTGAAACCCGGATGGAGATCTTTTTATAGACATTTAAATTTGAGTTGCTTAACCCTCATCTTTATCTCAACAAAAAAAAAACAAAGAAAGAAAACGAACATATTTGTCTTTCTCTCTCTCGGTTTCTTTTTTCTTTTTTCTTTTTCTTTTTAAGTTTAAAAGGTCAAACTGGTTTGAATCCAGTTTAAAAGTTTAAAAGTTTCAAATAGTACGAGTCGAAAACAAATTTATCAAATGCGTCAAGTAACCAAATTAATTCCAGTCCAGCACCATCACCTGTCTAATTACTTAATTAGCTGTAACAATGATTAGTTTTCAAACCGAGCCCACTTTATCAGCTTCATCCGGAAACTTTATCTTGGAATTGAATGTTGATAATTATTATGCACATATATCGTTTTTCTAATCTATTTGCATTATCCGAACCATTTTTATCAAAAAGATTTATGATAATAATATCAAGTCTTTCGGATAAAATATTTCTATCACAAATTAATCAGAATTTATATATTTAGTTAATGAGCCAATGTTTCATAATTTTCTTGAAGAGGTTCTCATTAATTTATTAAGCATAATATAATTTCTTGCAGTAATTACTGAAGAACATCCGGATAATTTCAAATAATTGAAAAGTCTAAATTAAATAAATAATAAGAGGCAATGTTCATAAATGACAACTGCATAAAATTTACGTATTAATTATCTGCTGTACGCCAACAAATTGTTGTAGCCATAATATAATATGGAAGAGACTAATAGTCCCCCAAACTAAATCCCCCACGAAAATCTTCCAAACTGACTTTCCATTTTCGGCTAAAAGACAATCCCAGCGCACATCCCAAACTTACCAAAAACAGAAACGCGTTGCCAGCCTGTCCACTAGCTCTCTCAGCGACGCATTGACAGGCCCACAGAAACACTCACCAGTTCCCCCTAAAAGTGTTTACATATATTTGAAAAGTGTTTACATAAGATTGAAAAGTATTTATGTACTATTGAAAAGTGTTTATGTAGTTTTGAAAAGTGTTTATGTAGTATTGAAAAGTGTTTATATGGCTTTAAAAAGTGCTTAGATAAGATTGAAAAAAAAATGTTTATGTACTATTGAAAATTATTTATGTAAGATTGAAAAGTGTTTATGGAATATTGAAAAGTGTTTATGGATAATTGAATAATGTTTATGTAGAATTGAAAAGTGTTTATGTAGTTTTGAAAAGTGTTTATGTGGTATTGAAAAGTGTTTATCTGGAAATGAAAAGTGTTTATGTGGAAATGAAAAGTGTTTATGTGGAAATGAAAAGTGTTTATGTGGAATTGAAAATTGTTTATGTGGTTTTGAAAAGTGCTTATGTAGTATTAAAAAGTGTTCATACAACCATTATAAGTGTTTGTATAAAATGAATAGAGATTTAATAAGCAGATTCATTCAAACTGTCGCTTAAATGTACAATTTTTAACAACAAACTTCAAAAACAACATAAAAAATATTAAAATGCTAGAAATTACAACAAAAATTAACTGTGCAGTACGTACTAAGTACTAACACAGTGCCCATCTCTATCGGCACCGGCAATCGCGATTGTCGGAAGGCGAGGCCGGGATTGCGGTTGTCGGAAGGCAAGGTAGGGATCGCGGTCGTCGGAAGGTGTGGCCGGGATCGCGGTCGTCGAAAGGCGAGGTCGGGATCGCGGTGGTTGGAAGGCGAGGCGATGATCGCGGTCGCTGGGGGTGCGAGAGGGATCGCGGTTGCTGGGGGTGAGGGAGGGATCGTAGTCGCCGGGGACGAGGTATGGATCGCGGTCGCCGGAGGGAGGAGAAGGGAGAGTAAGGAAGAATGTCATTTCAAAGAGGAGAAGAGAAAAATAGAAAGACAACTAAATGGGGCAAGTAATCAGATTTGGGAGATTTCTTGGGGGATAGATGTTTGGAGTTAATAACATTTTCTCATATAATATTCCCTGAGATAAGGTGGGTTTGGTTTTAATTTGGACCATATGAATTATATGTTCACGACAAAGAAAACCGTACATACATCATTCGAATATACACACAGAGGATTTCTTAATTCGTTCCTGTACCAGATATACCATATATACTCTCATAACAATCTAATTAATTTAAGTACAAAATTAATTAAACCTTCATAGGCGACATGTTTATATGACTAATTACTAAAGATGGAAAATTAATTAGCTAAATATTGTTAGGTCCAATTAAAACGGACATGATTGTCTCAATAAAAAAAATAATTAGGAACTTATTTATATGTAGATACCAAGAAGGATACAAAAATTAATACCGAACGTGTTAGTTAATTTGTTAAATAAGTTGATATTCAAATTACTCATTTAGTACTCAACTTATCCGTATATATAGTATATACTATATAAAATGAAAAGCACTCAACTTATCCGTATATATAGTATATACTATATAAAATGAAAAAAAACACAGTAAAACTATTAATTTGAGTACGTAGCATCCCATTTGATACGAATACTACCACTGTACAGTATCGATTTTGACATCTTTTGAGCATCTCCTAACATTTTTCAAATAAGTAAAAAAGGAATACAACGGACATTTGGCCAATACAATACCGGTCAATTAATTACAGCCTCATAAAAGCCAGAAAACCCCATAACTTTCTATAAAAGGAGCCAAGAAACCATCCCAATATTATATAATAAACTCATACTACCATCCTCTGATCTATACATCTCTGTTAATTAATTAATTGCCTTTAAACCTCAAAACTTGATCATCATATAATCAAAATGAGGAGGAATTGTTTGTTAGTAGCTCTGGTAATGTGGTGTGTTCTATTCCTTGCCTGCAATGTGGAAGCTCAGGCCAATGTCCTGAAGCTCAACTTCTACAAGACCAGCTGCCCCCAGGCCGAGCAGATCGTGTCGAAGGTCGTCGCGCAGAACGTCGCGAGCAACCCCGAACTCGCCGCCAAGTTGATCCGGCTGTTCTTCCATGATTGCTTTGTCAATGTATGTGTTATATATATATGTGATGTACAATTTTCTTTTTTTTTTTTTTTTCTTTTTTTGTTTCCTTTTAGATCAATATAATTATCTAATTAATTATATTGAGATTTGAATTTATAAATGCTATATATAGGGGTGTGATGCTTCTTTGCTCATAGACTCGACGGCGAACAACACGGCCGAGAAAGATTCGAGACCGAACCAGACCGTTGGAGGATTCGAGGTGATCGACGCCGCCAAGGCGGCGGTGGAGCAGGCTTGCCCCGGTGTAGTTTCCTGTGCTGACATTGTTGCCCTGGCTGCAAGAGACTCAGTTTCTTACCCGGTATGTATGTCAATAATTAATGTTATATATTTTATCTCTATAATTTGCATATATATATATATTACTCACTAGTTTCTATATATGAATGATTAATATTTACATGAATTCTGAGGATATATAATCTGTTCGACATATATGCAAATATAATTGTGAAGACAAAACAGAATGTAGGATCTGGACGGTTAATTTGTCATAAAAAAATGTAATTATGTAAATGATGCCAAGATGCATGTTTTCTTAGTTTAAATCCACACGTGTGGGAGGTCGTGGGTTCGAAGCCTGGATGGAGGGTTTTTTATAGACAGTGGCGGAGCTACTCTTGTGATTATGGGTGCAAATGACACCACTAAATTTTATAAATTTCCTTTTAAATATGTATTTTTAGCTACTTTTTTAAAAAAAATTTACTTAAGTTACATGGATTGAACCCACTACAATTTTATACTCCCTCCGCTACTGTTTACAGATATTTAAATTTAAGTGACTTGACCATCATCTTTTATCTCAAAAATAGTTTAAATCTACTTGGCACAAGATAGATAGCTACCAATTGTTGCTATTATTTTATTTTTATTTTTTTTTGAAAGATTTCCAATCATTATATATATATAGTTGGCAAAAGCTACAAGGCTCTTGTTAGCACCACATATGATATATCAGACATAATTTCTAACTGTTTTTTTCTCTTTATATTAATGATTCCAATTACGAACACTTAATTAATTATTAACATACACATTCATTAATTAATTACTAGTACCAGAAGTTATACATTTCTGGCATGCATGAGATGCACTGCTTTTTTTCTTTTTTTTAAACAGGAAATTAAAGAAGCAACGAGAGAGTTTAATACAATTGTGAATTTGTAATGCCTATTTTTGGTCTTATACATATGATCTTTCTATTCTTACGTGCTTCAATTGTGATGTGCTTAATTAATCCTTCTCATTTAATGACAATATACCAAAAACGAAAATTTTACAAGCTTGTACTGTCACGTTGACATCACAACTGTCAATCAAATTTTACTTCATTAATTAATATATAGTAATCTGTCTTTTTCTGTAATTAATTAATTAATCACCTCTAGCTAGTATATCCAAGAGGGATATATATATATATATATATAAGATTAACAGTCGTTTTCTAGGATTTTGACAGATATATCTTACTTGAATATATATATACATTAATTTTGCAGTCATCTTTTTTCAAGTATAGAAAAGAACCTGTTAATTAATGACGTCATAATTAATTCTGTCTATTTTAATCTGCATTATAATTAAGCACACAAATCACAATGTGATTAACAACTAACAACGAACATATTAATATGATCGATGGATGTTAAATTAATCTGAATTTACGTACTGTCAGTTCAACAGGCCGCTCTGGGAGGTGCAGACGGGTCGGCGCGACGGGACGGTGTCGCTGGCATCGCAGGCCCTCAGCAACATCCCGGCGCCGACGTTCAACTACAGCCGACTCGTTAGCAGCTTCGGCAGCAAGGGCCTCGGCGTACAGGATCTCGTTGTCCTCTCAGGTACATACATACATACATATAGCAACCATATTACTTAGGACAGCAAAATCTCTGAATTATATAGAAGGAAATCTGAGAAAATCATATCATAAATGGAAAAATTTTGTTGTCCAAGCAATATCCTTGTTGTTCTTAGGCCTGACCCTAAATTATATATATATAAGCAACTTGTTATATATGTTTATAATTAATCATAGAATATCACTAGTTACTTAATTACTTTACTTAGCTTTTTAGTTTGTATATTCTTACTTAATTAATCAATAAGAAAGGACAAAAAGTTCCTAATTGATTAGGAGTTGAAATTAAAAGGGTAGAATTAAACATTCTTAGGCCAAAAAAGATGTATCAACTTAATTAGTTAATTAGTTATTGCTAGATTGCATTTTATATCTTGGCTAGCTAGATTTCGTGTATATAGTAAGTAGTAGTTATAATATAAAACATTCTTAGGTCAAAAAAGATGTATCAACTTAATTAGTTAATTAGTTATTGCTAGATTGCATTTTATATCTTGACTAGCTAGATTTCATGTATATAGTAAGTAGTAGTTGATATACATTTGAATTTTCAGTATATATATATATATATATGCTTGGTTGACATTTAGGTACTTTTTTTTTTTTGTCTGGTTCCTCGCACCGCTATTCATGCCACTAATTTGGGGCTTTAATTTAGTTGCAATATTCCAATCATTATAAATTTATAATACACACAAACAAAAAAATAAAAAGCAGAACTTAATTAACTAGATAATGTTTGCAGTCACTAGGCATGTGATATATATATACCTAGCGTCTATATATAGAAAAACATATCTATATATAGCATCCATAAGTTACATTTCGAGATGTATCTGTTACATTTCGTACGTATCTATGAATATACAGACGGTTTTTCAATGGACGCAAGATGTCTCTGCAGATGATATCTATATCTCACAGGACGTACATGGCTAGCACGCGCCTGTATATATATATCGTTAATTAGCTAATTAAGTAGCTATTAACGGAGGAAAAGGGCAAACAGAAATAATGTCGGTGTGACATGTTTGAAAAACACCTCCCAACTGTAACCCATTTGTAAGTCTCTGCTGAGTTTTGCAAGCAATTCATGTCAGACATTATTGAACAAGATTAATTAATTAATTCAAAAAATAATAATTAGTCCCTCAGTATATACTTGCTACTTGTTGGCAAAAGGAAAATATTTCATAATATTCTGATATTCTATCTCTCAATCATACTTTACTTTGAAAGTTTAAAAGAAAAGAAACAGTTCCATGCATTATTTCATTTTATCTCAAAAGTTTAATTATTGATCTTCCTTTAATGTTTATGTATTATTTATATATATAGACTTAATTAACTTGTTATATATATACAACCAAAATAAAAGGCGTTTGCATTCTTTAATCACCTAAAATAATTATAAATTATAGGAAAGAAAATTGGTAATTTTGCTTGCACGTCCTTGTTAGGATTTAATGATCATGTAACGCCGGTTTCATGATCAGAATCACTCGTTAAGTAGTTGAAATAGAGATCAACTATATATATATTTGAACTTACCAATTAATAACACGTACCATGTTGCTTTCGAAAAATAATAAAAGCTAGCGCCTGTGGTGCTTTTCTTTTTAAAAAAAAAAAAAAACAAATAAACAACATGTACCATGTTATTATTAATAGAAATGTCGGTGCTGTTAATATTAACAGATATCTATATAGGAGCAAATATACCGTGAGCTTAAGCTCACGGAGCCTTCCGTGAGCTTAACCTCCAAAAACCTATCAAATCACTTCCAAATTTCAATTTATATGGCTCAATAAATTCTTCATATCAAAATCCTATAGCATGCAAAAATTTTCCATTTTTGGAGATTTTTAAGTATTTGTTCTAGATTTTTTAAAATGATACATAAAACATTGAATATTTTATTAATATTCTATAGTCACTTTTAAAAAATCTCAAACAAATACTTAAAAATCTCCAAAAATGAAAAATTTTTGCGTGCTATAAGATTTTGATATGAAGAATTTATTGAGCCATATAAATCGAAATTTGGAAGTGATTTGATAGGTTTTTGGAGGTTAAGCTCACGGAAGGCTCCGTGAGCTTAAGCTCACGGTATATTTACTCTCTATATAGTGTATATATATATACAGTCGATATCCAAATCACAGCATATATATGTCCCTATCAAAAATGATGGGCACACTGATTTTGTCTCTAATCTCACTTAACTTAATTAATTAAGTATTACATTATTACTATTATTTGTCACCGCACTTATTTATTGCCCCCATATAAAATATGGCACTCAACACTAATTTAATTTCCATATGACAAATTTTGGCAATGACATGGCCGGGAATATATTTGCTTTTTTTTTAAATGGAATTAATTAATTTGTGTTAATCTTCTAATTAAATCTTTTACGAGCAAAAATATGTGACACTAAACTGTCTAATATTACTAATTAATAAAAAGACAATACTACAGTACTAATGAATATTTTTTTTCCCCAATGAATCATGTACTGGTAAGCATATATAGGGTGTGGTGTACCGGCCGGCCGGCATGTGCACATGTTTTGTGAGCAAACTTCATCGATCGGTACCGTACGTACGTGGCCAGCACACACTGTTCAGTAATCATGTAACAAACAATTAATATCTTAGCAATAGTTAGTATACATAAGATGGATATATACATCTATATAGCTAGCTATATAGTTCAAGCTAGGGAACACAATTATTGGATGCTTAGAATCATGTTGTTAGCTTTTGTGAATCTGATAGGACCTCGATTTAATTTGGTTTCATGTGCTTTAATTCAACCACCTCGATCGATCGATTGGTTTAATTCTCCCACAGGAAAAAAAAAAAAAAATCTCTAGCTAGCTAGGTCTCTGCACATATGTGTATATATATGTATAGGTTCTTCTAGCTTCTGCCTAATAATTAGTTTCTAACTATATATATGTGTGTGTGTGTTCATGAAGCATGCATCTTTATTAATTATTAGGCTTTTGTACTGTTGTTAAATATTGTTATTGTTACCCAAACAAACAAAGGAACCAACCAACCGACATGAAGTGTCACATCAGTCCTGCTCCTAGCTCTATTCATAATGCAAGCAGTTCAATTAATTGTGCTGATTTTACTAAGCTGCTGTTTCTATGAAAAATATATTCATTATTTGAAAATTTAGATTTAGATTGGGATATCCTTTTTGCATAGCACCTAGCTATATAGAAGTTAATATACGGTCCAATTATTAGCTTTGAAGCCCATGTTTTTTAAATCGTCAAAAAGTTGCAAATGATTAATGGCTGGTATTCATTCACTAATCATTACATATAATAATATGATTGAAAATCTTGAGTAGTTTGTAAGAAACTCTCTTTATCACAAACAGATTAATTCGATGATTACCTGTTATGATTTAATTTCTAAGTTGTTTTACATGCAATAATGCAGTTTTTATAATTAATGCATCGTTAATTACTTATTATTTGTCGCGGGTTCGAAATCCAGATGGATGGTCTTTTAATTTTATAGACATTTAAATTTGAGTAACTTGACCCTCAAAAAAAAGTTACTTATTGTTTTGAGCATGCAGGCGCACACACGATCGGGATCGGTCACTGCAACAGCTTCAGCAAGCGGCTCTTCAACTTCACCGGTCAGAACAACGCGAACGACATCGACCCGTCCCTGGACCTGACATACGCCAGGTCGCTGCAGAAGATATGCCAGAACCTCTCCAACAACGTGACATCGGTGCCCATGGACCCGCCTAGCCCCACGACCTTCGACGGCGACTACTACGCCAACCTGAAGCAGCACAAGGGCCTCTTCACATCCGATGCAGCGCTGCTTACCAACTCCAGGGCGAGCAACCTGGTCGACAAGCTGCAGAGCACCGACAACTTCTTGAACGCTTTCAAGAACTCGATCAAGCGGATGGGCGCGGTTGAGGTTCTTACCGGAACGTCGGGCGAGATCAGGAAGAACTGCCGTGTTATCAATTCCTAATTATATATCTCTGTTCATTAATTTGCTTGAGTATAAATATATATATATATAATTAGTTTGTATTATATATGTGTTAATTAAATTGTGGTCGAGTGGATTAATGGTGAGATATTGAAATGTACATTTTTTTTCGTATTTTTTAAGAAAACAAAATAAGATGTGTTATTATATATGAAAATCAAATAAAAGCTAGCTTAATTTAGCTTGTTTGAGACCTTTTGTAAATTTGAATGTTTGCAACATTTATATTGACAAGTAAACTATTTGTATTAAACTTTCAAATTGCAATATTTCAGTATTTTCAGACCTGATAAATAGCTGGGAAAATAGAAATACTAAATATTTTGTAAAGGGGCATTTGCTTAGATCATGGGCTTGTTTTTCAATTACAAATGAAAGAAAAATTTAGCATTTTGCAGTCCAAATATTGGTACCATATATGGCCGCTGTTTTTTTTGCTTGGGTCCTTTTTCTATATTGGGCCACTGAAATAAAAGCCTCTTTAATAGAAGGCCTATACTTATCCATTGAAGTTGTATGTTGTAAACGGAGGATATTCGCTGGTCTGGTGACATGGGTGAAGGGCATCAAAAAAGGCCTTTCATTAGCTGGTCAGCAATTTGTTTAAAGAACATGGGGATGGATTTCACATCCCCTAACATATGACATGTGCCATTTTGCACGTGGACCATTGGATCTCCCTTGAGATTCGTGCTGACCAAATCCTGAGGTGATCCAACGGCCTACGTGCAGAATGGTACATGCCATATGTTAGAGGATAAGCACTCGGCCCATGGGGATGGGGGTACTAGATTTAACGCAAATGAATATTGCATTAATGGTTAAGTGGTATTGGAAATTTCTTTATTTTGATTTTAATAGTCTACGAAAATATCTGATCATACACAAATATAACTTTAGAAATTAGGGACAGTTCTCACATTTTTGGAGTTTTGTCATGAAATATGTTCCTAGAGAGATATTTTTATTTAAGAGGGTTGCAGGAGAGGGTGTTTCTATATTATTTTGGTCTTATATTTGGTATGGAAACTGCCCTCTCAGGCTACAGTTCCCAAATTTATATGCTAAGGCCAAAAATGTTGATACCTTGACCCTAGCCCAGGTTTAGAATCATGGAAATGTTAAGATACCTCTTTTTAGAGGTGCAAGTTTGGCAATTAGAGAAGAAAAGCATAGACTGATTCATATATTAAATCTTTTATCTTTTAAGGGAACTGACACTGTGCACTGGCCTTTGGAGGCAAATAGAAAATTCTCAGTCAAGTCTTGTTATACATTTCTAAATTTCAGAGGGGTTTCAGTTTCATTAAGTGGTTCAATGTGGAAGATGCCTTTACCTTTAAAAGTTAAGGGGTTCATGTGGTTAGTTTTGAAAAATAAAATTAATACCAAAGTTAAGTTGTTCTTTAGAGGTTGGAATGGTCCAATTACTTGCCTATTTTGTGATAACTTAGAAGATGCTGATCATTTATTTTTACACTGCCATTTGATGAGAGATTTTTGGATTAATTTTCAGGAATATTTTCATATCCATTTGAATTGTGCAACTATTATGAATATGTGGGAATGTACTTTACATATGTCAAAAGAAAATATGATGTTTGTGCATTGTATATTTAGCATATCTTGTTGGGTGAGATGAAATTATAGGAACAAGGTCATTTTTTAGAATAAAGGTAGCCAAAATTTAGCATCTTTACTGACTCAAGTATTCTCTTTATATGACTCATGGACAGGGAGCTCACAGGGGGTCATTTTCATGGCAAAGCAGACTCATGAGAAGCAAGAAATGGAGGGACAAGTAATAGTTCTTAAAGAATAACTCTTAGTCTCTCTTATTTTACTTTACTTGGTTTGTTGTAGTCATGGTAGTTTGTGTGTTGGTGTTTGCAATATCTGTTTTGCATGTTGGTCTGGATTATGAATTGGTTTATTTTGGTGGTATCAGACTGATCACAGTTCCATCTTAAATGGTTATGTGAGCATTTAGATAGTATTAGTTTAGTTTATTGTTCTTTTGTATTGTACTAGTTTGGCTTCCCGAAAAGAAAGGGGAAGTGGTGGTTATAAAAATTTCACTTTTATCAAAAAAAAAAAAAAGATATTCACTCTCACTATGAAATTAATGATGTGCTCTAAAATGAAAAGTTGATTTACAATTTAGTTAAGTAAAAAAAAAAAATAGAATTATGATATTTTTAAATAATTAAAAATTGTGGATTGTATAGTGTAATAGAAGAAAGATAATTAATCAATATTAACTAGAACAGGCTTCCCAAAATTTATGATTGATTAGTTCTGATTTTTGTTTAATCGATCTCATAAGTCATAATAAAAAATTGCTTGATGTTAATGAAATCATATTAGTCGGCCAAGTCAAACCGTTTTTTGTACGATATGGATAGGATTTTAACAACATCAATTTGCCAAGTCATGCTTCCTTTTTCTTTTTTTTTTTTTGAATAAAAATCTATAGGATGCCATGCATGCATTGACTTCGAAATATTTAGTATTAAGAAAAACTCGGGATTTTTTTATGCAATTTCAAGATATATTTTTTTGTTTCTTCTTCCAAAAATTATAAAATAAAATATAAATAAATAAAATTCAGGCATGATCTAGGCAGTGGTCACCAGTCCCTTGCCTTCTAGAAGATCTTTGTGAAAAAGCTACCTTTGTGCGGGAAACGAGAAAACAACAACATTTCCTCAAAAACAAAAAAAAAAAAAAAACAATATCCAATCAAATTTTGCGGTGCACTCTGGATTGAAAAATCAGCCCAAATCAACACGAGCGATTACATATGAAAAAAAAAAATTGTTCGTACAAAACATTTTTGTTTCATAATATTATTAATTTGTTGGCATATGTGTCAATCTTAAAATTTTCTAACCCTACTAAAATATATTGTGCTAATTATATGTGAACACAAATATTACCTATCATGTATATATATTTTTTTTACATAAAAGATGGGGAAAGATTATTTTTATTCTTGTTTGAAACTTGTGAGCTTCCATATAAAGAGTGTCTGTGGCAAAGTCATAGGTTAATTCTTTTTGTAAGTTATCCCTCGGTTTAAGATCGTCCCAATTGCTATTGTAATTCGACTTTCTAAACTAAAATTAAGATCAATAAATAGCAAATATCAGGAAGAATTATTCCAGAAAAACGAATTGAGGGAGAATGATATATAAACATACTGATATGGCTAGCTGGAATACAGCTTGTCTAGATCTGACTGTACATGAATATTTTGTGCCTGTTTTCGATGTAGTTTGGACAAGTTAATTCAAAAAAAAAAAAAAAAAAGTTAATTGGTTGTTGAATTCGGGTGAATTAAAGTTTTTTGGTTGGATAAAACTTAATTACTTGTTTGTGACATTTGCATTTGGTTGTTCAATCGTAATTATCAATCTTTCTGATAAAATGCATGAAATGTATGTATTTAATTCTGCAAGTTTGGTGGAGAATGAATTACGGAATTAATTAAGTACGTGTTAATTTGTCTTTCATCAGCAAATTGATCTGAACCGTAAACTGATATTATTCACCCGGAATATTTTGATCCAACGGCAGTCATTGATTCTCCTTCACCTCCTCCAAGAGATTCAGAAAAAGAAAACAAATAATATAAGTACTGTGACCTTTTGATTGAGGGAAGAATTAGTATGGAGTTTTTGTCAGTTTTGCTTGTTATTATTTGATCCATCTGCTATATATTTAGCTGGAATTTTATCAAAAAAATATATTTAGCTGGAAGTTCCTTTGCTTTCCTTCCAAATCGATTAATGCCATTAATTTACATTATTGTTGATCAACCAAACTCATTTAGGAAGATTAATTAAGAAACTTAATTAAAAGATGAAAGGACAACAGTCAATAGCAAAGGGATTAAAGTTAAACACTTTTTGGGGACATTAACTGAGAGGTGAGAGTGACCATCAGGTGGAGGAAAACTACAGGAACCTAGTCAATAAATTAATAAAAGAATCTTAAAATTAATTAATGAATTATATATATGGTCCATGAGATTGAGATGTATATATAAGAACTTATAAAAAATATCAATACAATCTATTAAAGTGACTTAAACTAAGAACGGTTTGTGGTGTACTCTATATTATAAATTTATCTATACTCTTAATAAAAGAAAATTTGATTTTTTGACATCAAAGGCCTATCTTCCCCAAGGAATAAACCTCAGTCGTTGATTGTTTACTTAGATTGATCACCACCATTGACGTACGTTAATGCCCGTTGACGTTCTCAGCCCATTAAAATTTAAGGCTCATATAAATTATCTCAATTTAAGACACATTACATATACTACATAGATAAAGTTCCAACGTTCTTTGCACTCTGGAATGAACAGTTGGTTTTTTTTTTTGTGATTTTTTTATTTGGTGAAGCAAATTTTTTTGTGTTTTTTTTGGGTGATCTTTTTTTTATTTATTTTTTTTGGTGAAGCGTTTCGGTGATTTTTTTTTTGGTGAAGCATTTCGATCCGAAATGCTAGCGCCTCAAAATTTACGTTATTGTGTCCGAAATCACGATTTATGTTGGTCAAAAAATTCTTTATATGAAAATATTGGGGAATACAAATTTTTCTATTTTTGGAGTTTTCTAAGTATTTATTTTGAATTTTAGAAAAGAGCTCATAAATATTAATAAAATATTGATGTTTGTACGTGCTATTTTCAAAAATGCAAAACAAATACTTAGAAAACTCTAAAAATGAAAAGTTATTGTATTCCCCAATATTCATATAAAGAATTTATTGAGCACCATAGATTGTAATTTCGGACACGATAACATAAATTTTGAGACGTTAGCATTTTTGACCGAAATGCTAATGTTAGTAATAATTTAGCTCAATATAACTTTGGTTTTCACTTTTCAGTATTTTCTACTATCATCATCTATTTGAAATTCTCTATATCGCTCAATTCGTCCCATTTCTCTTATATTTACTGACTGGCTCACTGGTCGAGGTGGAAAGACATCATGTAGGTGATTATAAAAAAAAAAAAAAAAAAATCATGTATGTAGGTTGTGTGGAGATGGGTGAAACAAAAAGATAGAGGAATTAAATTCCTTATTACTATCTCAAATTTCTGCTTTTTTTTTTTTCGTGTAACATCATCTAATTTGGTTATAGTTTATATGGAGGTATGTAGATTTCGTTATGGATTAGAAGAAATATGATCAATTCATTTTTCTTAGTTGGATGGTTTCGATATACCCTCTAGGTACAACTAAAAAAGGATACTTAATTTGTGAAAAACAAAATCGCTTCATTAGAAATAACTATGACATATCCGATATAATGTCAATGTTATAAAATTATATATTTTTTATGTTGTTATGTTAAACTTGATGAGGGTATAACTTTGTATTTCTGCAAAACTTGAGCATTGGAGAGGCATGTAGTGCCAATGCATTTGGTCGGATAGCACAAGACAAAATAAATAATAATTTTGAGATTGTAGTTATAAAAGTGATTGTAAAAAGAATGCACATTTAATTAATTAATCTTTGTAAAAAGAGATATCATTGATTCCATAAACAATTAGCCTTTGCATTTTTTTCGTATATTTTTATCTATATTAGAATAGTTTTTTTGGCCGGTCAATATTTAATTTGTTGACAATATTAAAGTAAAGAATTAGATTAATCGCGCGAAGCCGATGAGATGCCTAGTTACCTTAAAAATTTATTATAAGAAATAACAATTTCAGTCAAAAAGCAAGGCATGAATTTTTTACTAGCAACAGAGAAATAAGAATTATAAGCATGCCCATGATGGCTTACTATCTATAGGTGCTCTGTTTCACAAGAAAGAATTGGATGTTATTCTACAAATTAAGTATTGCAGAAGGCCAGAAATTACCTAATATATTATTCCATCTTCTGCAGATACTCAAAATGTAAATATTATTTTTTTTTAAAGTACTACTACAATTTTAGCATATGTATGTATGTAAGCAATTATATTTATATTTACGTCTGTTTTAAAATGCAAATTAATTAGGATTGAGAGAATTAAGGCTCAATGTACGCATGCCTCAATTTAACACGCTTCATATATAGTTGATTTATTTCTTTAATTATATTATCAATAATCACGCTTCATTGAACAATCAAGAAAGTGTGGCTTCCAGAAATGCAGAGTTTCTAGAAGCATAACATATTGTATTGTATTATTATACTGACCCCCCTGCTTTCTGAATATTGTCTTAATAAATTAATTTATTAATTAATTATATAGACTGGTTAAGGTACCACCTCATGAAAGTAATTGTTTTGATAAATAAAACTTTACATAAATCTGTGGAAATAATGATCTCCCAAGTTATAATCAGTGAGCTGGATGAAAATATAGTTTTCTTCAATTCTTTTCCTTCAATACTATTACTAGGCCTGGTTTTATGTAAAGACAATAATGTAAGAGGTTTAATTTGTAACAGACCAAAAATAGAGGGAACAAGATGGCTTTTTTTTTCTTTTTCAGGAAAATCATATGTCATCTGCACTAAAAAAAAAAAACTAAATGGATAAATATATGGCTCCCCGTATTATGCTCTCCGCACTATATGATGTGTTATCCAACACTACTATTGACTTTTTTAATTGCTGCTCAGGAAGCTTAGAATCTTTGCCAATATGCAAATGCCAAAAAATACTCCTCGCAAATTACTTCCCACAGCTGCCCGAATAGATGACCGCAAAAAATACCCCCGGCAACTGCCCGAATAGATGACCACAAAAATACTCCCCACAAAATACTCCTTGCAGCTGTCCGGGTAGATGAAAACGGGCTAACTACACGTATAATTGGAGGCCCACATCCGTACAAAATGACAACACGTTACGCATCAAGAGTTGTGGGGCAAGACTGCTTGGGTCTTCATATCACTGCTCTAAATAAAAATGGTGCCAACGGTGGCCAGGTCAGGTGGGTTGCTCTCGCCCGGCTTGTGGGCGACATGCAAGATGCAAGTGATGTTTTTGTTGAGTAGTTATAATCACAGACTCGCATGCCTTTGCAAATTACAAATGATGGGTCAAATCTGGCAGACCGCAGACTTATCATCACGCAACATCTTTTTTGTGGGTTTTGATTTGTCTCTTGCTAATTAATCGCTAGCTGTAGCGATTAAGAGAAGCGTAATGATGTCTAATTAATTAATTACACCAAATTGTCGAACACCACACCATCTCATACTGTTTATTGAAGGAGAGTATATGGTATACCTAGCCGATTATTTATTTTAGTAATTGTTGGTAAGTTTTCAAAAAATATGTTTATGTAGGAAATTATAATATAAAATTTCTTACAACAAACATAAATTTTGACTTATAAATAAGTTGGTTGTGTTTAAAATTTTATGACACCCAAATAATAAAAAAATATTAATTGATAAGTTAAATATTTATATTAATATTTTTGTAATAAATAGCCGTTGAAGAGTTTTTAGTATTTTATACCTTGTAAATAAGAATTATGCGCGCTTTATCATAAAATCCTCTGTTATAAAGAATCACTTCCTGCCTCCATCTCTGGCAGCCAGTCCAGACAAAAAGTGGTGTTTTCATGGCGACAAAGACATCAATTCTCCAATTGATTGAAAACCCAACTCCAACCAAAATTAGCAGAAAATATTTAATAAAAAAAGATAACTAATTTACATATATTTTGTCTAAATAATCTAATTAATGTGCTAATTAACGCTTTGGTAATTAACACATGAACCCCTTGAATTACAAATTTACAATGAATAAATAAACACCTCGAGAGAAATTAAAAGAAGTGTACTTTTTTTTTTTGAATAAAAAAAGATGTAAACCTTCTTGTCGATCTCCATTCCAAAACTTACAAAAAAAAAGAAAGGCAGAAGAGTTCATTCAGTAGCCATGAGCAATACAAGCGTCCCAGAAGAGGCGGTTGGTCTCGGCATTGTCGACCTGCGCCGCCACCGCCGCCACAACCTCCTCTTCTGCCATCTGCTCCTCCATGACCACCTCCCTATCATGATCAAGCATCATCCTATGCTTCACATCATACATGTCATGATCATGCCACCAGTACTCCTTGCAGTACAACAATTTCCTTCTCATATGATCTTGTTGATCAAAATCCTCGTCGATCAAACGGGTGCTGCTACTGTTGTTGTCCCCCGATGTGGACTCCGCGTCATCGTCGTAGTCGAAGACATTCATGTTGGCGTGGACAGGCTCGGCCTCAGAGTCGCCCATGGATTCCAAACTGGACTCCGAATCCGACGGCGTCTGGTCGGAATTTGGGACCCGATTATTCGCCATAAATCGAGAAGAGGAGGTTCTTGTTGGTTTTCAGTATAGTAAGTATATATATATATAAGGATTAAGGAAGATGAAATAATTGGATAAAAATGAGATGAACACGTGAAATGTAAGTCGAAAATGGACTAGTGATTTTTTTTTTTTTTTTGGTTGAATACGAAAAGAAAATGACAAGTTGCCAACAGGGGAGGGGGAAGGTGAGAGAATTCACATCCCCTGCTGTACTGCATCGTGCAGCTCACAACGTCAGCCGTTGGATTGTCTCGAGATTTGTGCCAACGCAGATTCGAGATGATCCAACGGCTGATTGACGGTGTGAGCTGCACAATGCAGTGGGTCGGGAGATGGACGCTCGGGAAGGTGAATATAAGTGAGATCCTCTGATGCATCATGTGAACCGTTGGATCTCACCAAGATCAGCGACGGCACTAATGTTAATACAATTGGACGGTCGATGTGATGCACTACACATAGTACAGCTTCAGAAGGGCCTCAGAGAATCCGAACCAGGGGAAGGTGGAGCTGAGACAGAGTTGAAGAGTTTCTAGAAATATAACTGGAAACGGTTTCTTTTTTTATAAGGGAGTATCACTATAGGCACTTCTATAAAACCCACGGAAGGTTCATCCACAAGGAAAATAAAAATGCTTGCTTTTGCTTGCTAGTTATTATACTATAAGATCTACAAATTATATATGTTCTCATGTTTATTAATTGAAGTGCATAGAGCCTAAACAAAACTAAATTCTTTAGGATTCATTCATCTCATTTAATTTACTTTTGTCTTTTTAATTTTTTTATTGACTGACTTTTTTGTTTTCTAATTACGTATCAAGAACATAGAAAGTCTTTATTTGATTTGATTTGATTTGATTTTTTACACTTCTATTAAATTCATTACGATAATTTTGGAACCATTTTATTTTATTTTACATAATAATAAAACACTATGAATACAATTTTATTTTTACAAAGAAAAGAAGAAACATGTATATATATTTACTGTAATTAATTCTATGCATCTTCTTCTAGAACTACATCAGAAAGAATTGAATGTGTACCTTTCCCGTGTGACCGGAGTACAGTGACTTGTAAACGTCATTTGACATTCTTGTAGCTTTTCTTTTTTCCAATTTTTCGGTTTGGTTTTAGTTTTGGTTTAGGTATCTTTTGTTGACAAATTCAGCGTATCCGTGTCAAATTAAAAGCTTATAATTATAAGTACTTGGGTCGTATTCTTTCTAGAAGAGTAAACGCGCCAATTGTTTGTTATAAAATAATATCACGATCATCAATATAATTCCTAATTGTTTGCTTTGGTGCTTGCTACAGTTGTTACTTCTGACCCGGATCTCCATCGAAGAAAATGGAAGAAATAATGAAAAATGTTCGATGTTGTCTTGGGGTAGGTAGGTGGCGGGATACTAGACGAAAATGACGAATGCATTACCGTTTGCATACACGCGGGAGTGCTCATTTTCTGTAGTGCTGCATTGTATAGCGCATAATGTGAACTGTTAGATCATCTCGAGATTCGAGTCAGCACAGATCTCAAGATGATCTAATGGTTCACATTCTGCTCTATAGGGTATGAAATCCAAGTTGAAATTTATGGAATCATACCACCGTTATCTTAATTTTAGATAACAGGGCCCTATTATTCTAATCATGACCATCGGATCAAAACAAACGGATCACATTCGTTTAGAAAAATCCTTCATCCCTTCAAAAACTGTACTTTGCTATCAATATGAACCGTTCATTTTGATCAGACGGTTCAGATTGGGATAATAGGTCCTGTTATTATAGAATAACAGCAGATACAGACTCGGAATTTATAATGCATCGAGCAACAAGGCATATGTTATATGTGTCAAGTGTCAAATGATGAAGAATGCAAAAGTGAAAGTTGACCTGTAGACTGTAGCTGACAAGTACCTCCAATTCTTCTTTTAAAACAAATGATGAATTTGAAGGACCATTTTGTAATTTTTGTCTTTCTAGAATTAGGTGAGCCCAACGATTGGACCTTTTCGTCTACCAGACTACAGGGCGTTTATTATCACTTTTCTTTTGCTTTTGGATATTCAACTTGTAGTCTTGTATTAATTATTTTCCCAACCGAAAATGAAATCACTCGCAAGTCTATTTGTCTTTGAACAAAAAGTCAAGCTTGTTCATCTCTCCCTTATACAGAGTTAAGCCAAATGGGCAGCAATTTATCTCATATATCTATGTTCAAATAATACATCAAGCAATGAAAGAGAAAACTATAACCACACCAGTGTATATTTTCATTTTCTTGAATTGCCATTTGCCAACGGTATACAAAGTTACAAACTACCAGTAAAAACAAATAAAAATGGTCAAACCAGTCTAACATTTTATTCACACATGCTTGCAGCCATGTGAATATGATGCAGGCGAGAAAATAATAATGTTAGCATTCCAGACCCGAAATGTTAATACCTCAAAATTTATATTATCGTGTCCAAAATCACGATTTATTATTCTCAATAAATGTTTTATATGAAAATATTAGGTAATACAAAAAAAATTATATTTTTAGAGTTTTCTAAGCATTTGTTTTCAATTTTTTAAAATAGCATGTACAAACATCAATATTTTATTAATATTTATAAGCTCGTTCATAAAATACAAAACAAATACTTAAAAAACTCTAAAAATAAAAAAAATTTGTATTCCCCAATATTTTCATACAAATAATTTATTGAGCACCATAAATCGCGATTTCGGATATGATAACACAAATTTTGAGGCGTTAGCATTTCGATCTGAAATACTAACGTTAGTATAATAGTCTAGCTCATATAAGTCAACAGGATGATCTCAGCCCAGTAAATACAGGCCCATTTAAATCTCCTCACTCAAGGCGCGAACAAGGCCCAATAAAGCCCAATATACACAAAGCCCATTAAGACTCCTCACTCAAGGCGCGAACAAGGCCCAATAAAGCCCAATATAACCGTACCCCTTCCCCTCCTTGAATTCATATCCCCTGCTGTACTGCATTATGCAGTTCACAGCATCATCCGTTGGATTGTCTTGAGATTCGTGCTAGAGCGGATCTCGGGACGATCCAACGGATGACGCTGTGAACTGCACAATGCAGTAAGTCAGGGGATAAACACTCTACTCTCCCTTCCTTTCCTTCTCGAATTGAGCGAGAGAAACCCTTGCAAAGCAAAAGCAAAAGTAAAACCCTCTCAGTCTCAGCCTTCTCCTCTCCTCCCCTCTCTCCCAAATCCGATGATCGGCATGAACCTCCTCAGGAGGAGCATCGCGGCGTCACTCTCTCGCGCCGAGAAGCTCTCCAATGTCTCTCCCCGCGTCCTCGGATCGCGGCCCTACTCCTCCGTCCAGACGGCCGAGCTCGAGAAGCGCAACTACGCCAACAACGTCGCCGAGTACAACACTGTCATCGGATCTCTCATTTCCCAGCGAAGGTAGACAATGTTCGGATTGTATGAAACGTAGTCCGTCCGGCATTTCTCTGAATAGTACCTGTTGCTAGTGTGGTTTGCACATTACCTGTTCGATGATATGCCGCAGAGAAAGGAATGTGTTTGTTAAGCCGTGTAGCTATTTGGTTCTACTATTTGTGTTTGGGTTTGATTGGAAAGTACCTTTTGAGCCGTTGATACATGATAATTGATAAATAAACTCACTCTCACTGCTTTGAAAATAATGGTTTAACTCTTTATGATAATTGCTGCATATTTGATTCAGTGTCATTGGTGCCGGGACATTTCAGTTATGTCATTTTTATGGGTTTGTCGGGAGATTTAAAAAAAAAAAATAGTGTACTTTTTAAATCGGAAATAATTTAAAGGAAATACTCTCTATAAGTAGGTCGTACCTGCTGAGAGATGTATACGATGACATGATGTTAGACGGGGTCCAGCCACTACGCGATACTTTCCACTCCTTGATTATTGGTACAATGAAGGGAAACCGTCTTGATGATGCCTTCTATTTTCGCAATGAAATGAAAGTGATGGGTCTGCAACCTGATGTAATGCTCTCTCCCTCCTTACCTCCCTTCTATATTCTTTTTAATAGTTATATTTTCAACTGAATTATGTCTTATGCTTTCAGGTGAATCTCTACAATTATTTGATATCAGCTTGTGGAAAATGCAAGGATTCAATTGCTGCATTGAAGGTTATTTTTGTTCTCACTATATATTAAATACTTCTACACTAGGCATTTAAGAATGTTTTCCTGGCAAATTTCCTAGGCAAGAGCAACTCGAATTCACCTTGTATAGGTCCACAGAAATGAATTAGAATTATGTCTTACTAAGAAATGTTTTTAACAAGAGAAACTTTAATTCTTTTTTTTTTTTTTTTTACTGGAATCAATCAAGCTTAGTAGAAATCATAAACTGGTATAACCTGTGAGAGCTTTCATTTGTTATTTACTAGTATAATTGTACTTTAACTAATGTTGAAATCATAAATGAAGCTATTTCAAGAGATGAAGATTTTTGGGGTTAAACCAAAGAGAGAGACGTACATTTGTCTTCTAAATTCTTTGGCGGCAAGCGGCAGTACTGATGAAGTGTGAGTTGTGCTATACTCGAGACAAATTATATAACTATTTATATTAATTATCTAAACCACTATTCATAATGTATTTATATACAAGCAATGGGAAAAAAAAGAGGAAATTTTTTTTTCTACATAACAGAAGGCAGTTAAGAAATGGTACTTGCACCAAATTATCTGTGTGATAGAGCATGACCTCTGCAATCAATTTATCATTCATGAGGCAATATTTTCCATATAGTTTGCAATGAACAGGACAATTAATTGTTTGTAATTTGCTGTTGAAAGTACTATTGGCTGCAGTTTTGGGGTGGATTATGAACATTATTACTATTGCTATGGTTATATATTGACTATCTATCTTGGTTTTCTGTAACTCTGGTTGGATTTCTTATCTAGCCTACCACAACTTGTTTGCGACTAGAGGTGTTGTTCTTGATTTTGTTGTTTGTGATAAAAGATGGAACAGCTTTGTCTTTAATTTGATCTTTTAGTGAGCTGTGGACTCATTGCTACAGTGTCCAAAATGATTACCGTTCTTATTATGTAATATACAGGTATGCTGTTGTCCGTGACATGACAGCTGAAGGTTTAGCTTTAAATAGGTTCTGCTATGCTGGGCTTATAAGTGCCTATAAAAACAAAAGCCCTGTTAGTGCTGAGACTTTCATGAAGGTATATTCTGAATTATATTAAACCTTTGTACTGTTCTGTATACAAATTTGTTGATTTATTTATATTTTTTTGAAAACCTCCTACCTTTCTAAAAATGGTCATCAGAATTTACTAAAAGCTGAGCCACCATTGCATGTACCTATTTTATTTTTTTTTGATGCAATGTACCTATTTTATTTGAAGCTTACAATTTTGTAAGATAGCATAGGAAAAACTAAGATGCATTCAGTTTTGTAGTGAATACATGATATTTTCAATATAGGGCATATATGATAGTATTTAGTTTTTTTCTGATGTAGATTCTTTTCTTTTTGAAAGCGGAAACCTCTGTATTGTTGATGTAAATTTTTTTCTATTAGTTGCTGTCTTTCAATTGTATGTGCAAGTGATGGATGCTATTATATTAATTCTTGCTGTTTATTTCATGAAAAGATTGTGGAGTATGTGGAGCAATCATTGAAGGGATGGTCTTCAAGCGAACAGCCAAGTGATGGGGGAGAGAACTTCATGATGAATGTGTTAGAGGAAGAATTGTACAATATTCCTACCTCAGAGTTTGTGCATAGAAGAGGATTTGTTACTCGGCAATTGACTGTTTTTCATGTAGCCCTCCATGCATGTGCAGACTTGAAGAGTATAGAGGTACTTAATGTTTTTTATATTTTTTTATTAAAAAAAAAATGCATACCCTCTTTAGGTACCCTGCTTATTAGTATCTGAACAATGTACCAGAATTGGTTTGAATTATTAGACAAAGGCATATACAGTTTCTTGTTAAGAAAAGGAGTTTCTTATATTTTTATCTGATATACTAGTTTTAAGCTACTAAACAGATAAAGGGTTCCCTTACCACTTTCTTTTACCACTTACCTTACAGTTTTTGTAGGTATTCTCACAGTTTCCAAACAAGGATATGTTAGAGGTCCTGTGTCTTGGAAAATAATGAAAGCTGTTCTCTCCATTCTCTGCTGTGGAGCATCTATGACAAACATGTTTCTTGAAAAATTATTAAATGTCCTGCATTTAAGTGTGTCGCAGAGCTAGTACTATAAAATAATGGAGGGTAGCTGTAAGGTTGAATGATGAAAGTTAGTTTTGCAATATGGATATATTAATTCCACTCTGAATTACGAATTCATGATTTTACAAGATTAAATCAATTAGATCATAAGTTTTGTTATTTTCAAACTCAAATTTGGGCCTGTTATCTATTTTTTACTTCAATCTTTCTCAGCTCACAAATTTTTGAGAAAGAAATGACTTAAATACATACTATTGTATCTATTTCATTATTATATTTGAACCAGATTTATAAAGGCAGTATATTATATGCGATTTAATTTTCTACTATGTTTTTTCCTCCCTTTCGCATTTACAGACTATGGAAAAGGTGCTAGAAATACTCAAGGCAGGTGGACATTCCTATGACATTTTCATTGCCATGCAAGTTATCAGGTACATAAAACAAACTCTTGGTTTTCCTTCTCAAGCGTGAATTATGTTTCAGTTGCATAGTTATATTTTAGTTCCACCTTATACATCTGATTTAATCCAATATATACTATCAGCTTATGCTCAGTTTTAAGATCAAGCATCAATCTAATAATTAGAAAGTAAGATTTTTGGATCAGTCAGCAGTGGCAAGGTATTTGTATTCTTTTCAAACTGGAGACCTTGAAAGGGATATTGGGACCTGTAAGAACTATGTACTGAGACCAACTAGAGATTAGTAAACCTTTCCAAAGAAAGCCTTCTGGGTGAATCCTGACTTTGTTCCTTGGCACCACCTTCCTGCAGGTGCTATCTTCAGTGTGGTGATATTGACTCTGGAGTAAGGGTTTTTGAGGAGTTCACCAGTTCAAGAGCCCCAACTGCTGAGTTATATGTGGTGAGTTTATTTATTTATATACCTTCTTTTGTAATTTCTTTTTGGAGGCTGAGTGGAGTAAGGTGATATGTGAAGTCTCTCAACTTCCATTATATTCTTAACAATCAATTGACAACTGCTCTACTTGATCACTGCATGCAAGCTGTAGCTTGTAGGCTCTTTATCTAATACCTATAATAGTATGTATACACACTCTAATTAGAAGTAATTAGTGGTTTTTGTCCATTTAAAATTTTGTTATTGTATATAAAATGCCACTTGAGCGTTTTATTGGCTTGCTTAAGTAAAAATAATTATTTGGATATAACATCTCTTGTCAACTCATTTGTTTTTAAGCAGAAATTGCCTCTCTTTAGTTACTTTTTGCTGGAAAATGCATGTCTTTGTGGGGCTTCTATACTTTTTTTGTTAAAGCACCTATGCTGCATGATGCTTACTGAATTTTGCTAATGTAGTATTATATGTAAACTCAAAAATGTTGCTAACATGCAGCAAACCCAGCATTTGAGTTACCTGAAGAGTACAACTCGGACCTGATCCGACACCACATGTTGATCTGATTACACTTTAGATTGTTTTTGTAATTGTTCTGTTGCGTGATACTGTAGACATTTGTGGAAGGAGCGATGGTAGGTTACACTGAGAAAGGGATGCAACTTGCCCAGAGTTATCTGGTATTTTTTTTTTTTATCTCATTTCACTTCATTTAGTTTTTTTCAAGTGTATTTCGCGAGGCACTGTTTCCTGTTTCAAGTTTTGCTGCTTCTCTTTTTGGCATGCCTTGATATCTAACACCAATTAAGCTCTCAGAAACCTCAATTAAAAAGCTGCTGAAATAAGCAATCAAATATAATAACAGATAAGCTAAAAAAAATTAAACTGGACTAACCTGTTATGGTATCGAAATTCGAAAGGACCAAAAATGCACCTTGAATTTTGGATCATCATTTGTTTGGGATATAAAAGGTTCTGGACTGCAACCTTCCCTCTTTCCTTTCTATACACTAAAGAAAATAAAAAAAAAAAAAGAGAGGATAGTATGTAACATTATGTAAATGCTTCTACAGGAGAAAATGAATGCTAGAGGGTTTTTCTTGAACCCTAGAATGGGAAGTGACCTCCTCCTTGTGGCAGCTGGTGAAAAGGTTTGTTCATGTCTTAACCTAATATAAGTACTTTGTGACATGTATGATTATGCTTCATGCGTTTACTATTTTCGGTTTTTTCCCCTTTTTCATTGATTATACCGATTTATCTGTAGACTGGTGGATATGTAACTGCCAATTACATCTGGGACCTGTTGCAAAGTCGTAAAATAGTGCCAACACTTCCTGCTGTGGAGGATTACCACAAGGGTTTAAAGGTACTATTCTACTTTTGTTTACTATCTGTTTTAACAGAATCTTGGGCTTTTCTTGGTCTTTAATTTAATCTTAAGTCTCCCGTTACCTAGTTATTAATCTAGATAGAAGACATTTCATTGAAAATATCACAAATTCCATGTTATGTTTGTGCTTTTGCCTAGAATTTTTGTCAACTTTTTAGTCAGGCTCATGCAAACTTCTGTTGAAAAATATCAATATGTACCATATATTTTGCGCATTAAAACTGTCCTATGTCAATATTATCAAGAGGGCCTTCGTACTAGTTCAACCTACTGTAGGTACTTCTGCAATTTCTTAATTAAATATCTCACCTCCTTGGTGTTCTTAATTCTGTTGCAGGAAAGGGAAATACCAGCAGATGATCCTCGGCTTGTGGTGGTACAGCGCACTTTGGATGACTTGCAATCTAGATTCGGACAAAGAAGAAATAATGCTTTTACAGGAACAAATGCATCAAGATGAACCTACTTGTATTCTTCCTTTTCAATCTGAGCTTTTTTTCCTCATTAATTCCTCTTTCTGATGCTTGTTTAGAATGAGGTAGATTTGGATGTTCATGTACACTTCTCTTAGTTATATTGATTTTATTGTTTCCTCAATTGAGAAATGTCACGTATAACTTGCAATGTGAAAGCTATGTAGCCTTCTTTAGTACTAAGTATAGTAAGGAACTTACTGAGAAATAAGGGCAAATGCGGTATCAGGTTCAAACATCTGACAACTGCACGAGTCAAATTATTGGTTCGTGATTATATTTTTATTTTGTTTTTTTTTTTTCCTTAAGTTGATTATGCATTATTTTTGTACTACTGTTACTATAAAAAACCGTCTTTTTTTCTATATCAAAGGTCTATCAAATCCAATGGTTTCCTCGGACATACAAGAAGCAGCAAATGATATAAATTTGCTGTCATTAGAGTGTGCTTCACAAAATTATATTATTAAGAGCAAAGAGGGTATGAAAGGGAAAGGATGAGATGGAACTGTGGGTGGTTAAAGGTTCTCAATTCGACCTGTTTTGCTCATCTCAGTATGATGAAGAGAAAAAATATCGGCAACTATTTGTAAGCTTATTAGTAATCTTCTCATAATTTAATTATGAAGATCACTTAAATTAAGTAGTAAGGTAGTCTAGAACAGAGGATACCGTATCGACTGAGACATACAGAACGTGTAGTTTTCTTTTTCTTCTATTTAGAAAACATAACTATATATTTTTTTTTTCTGTAACTTCAAAATAATTGTATTATTCGGTACTCTGTAGTGTCTCAAATATATTTTTGTATATTTGAGAAAAGATTTAATGAATTCAAAATATATAGTAAATGAATAAGTACGTTTTGAATGTCTTACAACTAAACAATCATTTGAACAATTTTTGTACTGAATCCCTTACTTTATAAAGTATAAGAGTAAAGTAAAATATATTTGACTTTGGAGAATCGAGTATAGTCTTCCAATGCTTGTTAGTTGTCCTACTTTTTTTTTTGTTCAAGTTGTATGATCAAAGTCAAGGAGAAGTCCAGACTATTTCAATTTGTTATTCGATGAGAAGTCGCTTTTGTTTTTGTATTATTGTATGCACTAAGTTAGCCTAAGTAGAACTAATCTTTTTGTCCCAAAAAAGGGGATGAACATTACATTATAGGCACTAAAAGAAGTGGATTTTGTCGTATGTTTTTATTGAGCCAATTCGGCATGGTAGGATCAAGGCTCCTCAAGTCTCCTTGAGACTTTAATCTTACCGAACATTACTTCATCACTGCTCAGTGAGAATCAAGGTGACCCTCCTTTAATCCTGATCATGCCCTATTTCTTAAGGAACCCCACCTCTTGGATTAAGATATTTGACCTCCTCAGCGACTTTGAGGAGCCATTTTCTTAAGAGGGATCCATTGACAATGGATACATTAACAATCTTGACAATGGTACTTTTAAAAAAATTATAAAAATTCACAAAAAATCTTAAAAATGAAAAAAGTTTTTTGGATGCATTACTTATCTTATAGATTGATGATGTTTCAAGTTTCAATCAATTTGAATATCGTTTAATGCCTTATCAAAATTTTATACATTTTTTAACAGTTGTAATTTAACGGGTCTTTAAAGAGTTATCAAATGTCGCTTAAATTGAATATAATCGGAAACATAATCAATCTATAAGCTAAGTAATACTTTCGTAAACTTTTTTTCTATTTTTAAGATTTTTTATGATTTTTTATAAATTTTTAAAAGTACCATTGTCAAGATTGTCAAAATAACTATTGTCAATGGATCGCTCCTCTTTTCTTAATCTGCAACACCGAACACCGCCTCCTCAGTTGGAATTAAACCTTAATCCCTCGTGTGCTTGCCGAACAGCCCCATTAGGGATGTCGAGAAGCAGGACAGAAAAACGTATAAAAATGTAATTAGACCATTTTTATATCTTGCATCATTGCACCGAATAACTACATTGGGAAATTGCGTAGCTTGTGAAGTCCAAATTCTTCAATCACAAATTCACAATCCACAGGGATTGAAGTTGAACAACCCTATATAGTATATACAGAAATCAGAAGTAGGCAAGTAGCCATAGGCACTACTGATCATTGAGAATTAGTCTTAAGTAGATAAATTAATCACAAACCCCTGCGAGCAGCTGCGGCGGCCTATGATTGCTTGCACTGACTGACAGGTGGTCCCCACAAATAAGTCCTCTTAAAGGCAAGCAATAAATAAAGCTCCTGTAGCAGACTAGACCGACCCCATAACAATCGATTAATCGTAAAGCACGCCACACGGACACGGAACGAATGAATTCATATCCCCTGCTGTACTGCATTGTGCAGTTCACAACGTCAGCCGTTGGATCGTCTCGAGATTCGTGCCAGCTCGGATCTCGACACTCGGTACGTATGGCCGCAAGCAACAATTGGTAATTCATTCATTTGGTAACGGTAGTTGCGCCTGCCTGCTCACCATCTTATTATTATTATTATTCCCAATTTCCTCTTATTCCGAATATAGAATATGAAATAGGAAATAGGAGACTCAGACTCAGAGTAAGAAAAGAAGAAGAAGAAGAAGAAGACGAAGAAGAAGACGAAGAATAGTGATTGGATTGGAATAAGTAATAATAAAAAAAACAAACCCTAGCCAGCGCGCCAAGCCCAGTCTTCCTCTCCTTCTCTCCTCTCCTCCCAATTCCAATTCATCGCTCCCAATTCCCTCTCCCTGCCTCGATCCTTCTCAATTCTAGGGTTCCGGCATTGGCTGATCCATCCCGTTACCGGATTGGATCTTCGCTTAATTGGCGATGGCGTCCGTGAAGGAGTGGGAGGGGTTCCACAAAGATCCGGCCCTGTCTTGCTGCGCAGGTATTGGAAACTCCATCGCAATCCCATCGTATTGTTAGCTTCCCCAATTACGAATTGTGGCTATTGAGGTTTGAGCCCTTTGCATCTGTATGTATTTGCAATTCTTCCTGTTTATGGGGAAGATTTATTCATAAGTTCTGTAATTAATTGTGGTTATAGGGAAAGTTTTGAACTTAAGTTCCATTGCTTGGTGTAGTGATTAAGGGCAGCACTGCCTTGGTTCCTTTGGATCAAGGTTCGAATTTCAGCTGTGTGCTGTAGAAATGTCAGGCATATGCCAAAAAAATAAATAAAAAGAATGAAAGATGTTGAAAATTAGTCTGAAAAACTAAAGGTCAAAAATGGAGTAGTACACTGCAATACCTGGTGATGGTACAGATATTATTATTAGTTGAGTCTATTGGTGATTTCTTTTTTGTCTGGAGTTGAAAATTTAAGTTTCAATTGAGAAAATATCCCTGCCCAAAGCAACAAACAGGTGCCAAAAGACATGTATTTTCTATCGCCAGTGTCATGGAATCATTTTACCGAGATATCGATTTAATTTACTTTATTTATCTGCTAGATACGGGTGTCATTTTAATATGAATCAGTGTCTTGAAGAGCCTGCCAAAATTGAATCTCTTATTGCAATATTTATTTATTTTTTCCTCTTCCAGCTTTTGACTGTGGAACTTCCTCCAGCCATATTAGCACACCAGAATCGAATAGCCAGAATTTTAGCATCCCGTTCACTTTAAAAGAGGCAATGGATGCTACTCCAACCAATGGGAAGAAGTTATCTTCTCTACTGAGATGCAAATCTAGTGGTGATGCAGCAACCAATTGTAATCCTCCCAACGGATGCAAGAATGGGGAGTTCAAGAGACCTACTTCAAATGGTTGTGGAACTGCATCTGCGTCTATTTCTGCTTCTCCTTCTACCTGGGTTTGCAGGAACTTGGCCTGCAAGAATGATGTCAGCTCAAAGGAACCATTCTGTAAGAGGTAAGAGGAGTTCAACAACTCAATAACTCTATTGTTTGCTGGTTACTACAATTAGTGCATAATTGAGTTGCAGTAAACCTCAGGGGTACTACTAAGGTTGATTTTTTGTCCCCCCAGTTTAAGATGTAGGCAAATAGCTGACTTAAATTTCTTTAATAGAGGCAATTTTGATGGAGTGTAAAGAAACCAGTTAAATACTGACACCAGGTTTTAGTTGTAGGTTAAATTTTTGATGGTTGTGAAGCCTTGAATCTGTTGCGATGTTATTTACTTTTTAGGTGTAAGGTATCTGGTTCTAAGGTTCATGGTGCTTTTTTAACATGATGTTGAAGCTTTCTTTGTGTTAAAGGAACTACAAATAAGGAAACTCAGCAAACAACAAATTTTTTTATTAACCCATATTGGTCAAATGTTGCTAGCCCATACTGAAACCTGACTGAAGAAATGCATGCAAACATGGGATATAAGTCTTTACATATATCAAAATGTGGCCTGCAGTTCTCAAACTAGATACTGCTGTTGACGATTCCTTGGATAGTGCAAAAAAAAAAAGGCATTATAGTGTCCCATCTATGATTGTTAATAAGGGCCTTTGCCAAATCATTGTTATTGCAAACATATATGTGACTGCTCATTTTCTCAATTTTGACATTTAATCTCTCATTAATGGTTTGAGTTGAAAACGAAGTATATCGTTATCTGAAAAGGTACTTATATTTAACCAAACCCTCTCAGGTGTTCATGTTGTATCTGCCACCGGTTTGATGACAACAAGGATCCTAGCCTATGGCTTGTCTGTTCATCTGAAGTTGGCAGTAAAGAAAATGATTTCTGTGGAGCTTCTTGCCATGTTGAGTGTGCAATTCAGCAAGGAAGGGTTGGATGTCATTCCATCGGAGACGCCCTTAATATTGATGGTAGTCATTGTTGTGCCTATTGTGGGAAGGTTTCTGGCATTCTTGGGTCAGTGATAATTTCATCTTTTTCTTATTCAAGTATACTAATTTTGTAGGGACTGTTTTCTTATGTGCTTTGTTGGTGTTACTTTTATAGGGCTTATTACTTATTGCTCTTTGCTTGTGGGGTATTTGATTCTTGTTTTTGTGCTGGGCACAATTCCATACACATTAGTACAGACTGTACAGTATATGTATGATAAACCCTTTGTGGTCAACCCTTGTGCTTTTAGAAGTTTCTTATATAGAAATGTCCTGGAATTTTTCTTGCCTGAAAAATATCATTACCAGTAAATGCTGGCTGGTATGTATTTGATCATAAAAGAAACCTGTTGATATAGTTATCATGCCATGTTGTGTTTTTCTTAAGTTTCACTCATAAAGTGAGAATACCTCCCTTTTTATAAATCCTTGATTATGATGTTTTTCACTCAAAAAGATGGATTATAGCCTTTAATTAAAGATAAAAGTTTCATATCGTGTACCCTGTAAAAAGAGGGAAATGTTATGCATCAACCCTCATGATGTCACTTACATTGTTTAATGGACACAAAAGGGTGTATTTGATGATGACACCCAAATTCCTGATAGGTTGTCTAGATTATCCCATGAATGAGGGGAAGAGATGGGTTTTCTTTTGGAAGAAACCAGCATTGGGATCATCAACATTGCTTTATGTCATCATAACTTAAAAGACTTCATCAAGTTAGTAGATAGTGGGCATATTCATGGATTTAAGTTCAATATGGGCATATAAAAGCACATGGATATTTGACTTTTAAAGCTTCAACTTACTAACAGATTTTGGAGGCGGCAACTTGATAAGGCAAAGGAAGCTCGGCGGGTTGACAACTTCTGTCAGCGAATCTACATTGCATTTCGAATACTTAATGGCACACATCGATTCAAAGAGCTACATCATATAGTTGCTGATGCATATGCGAAGCTGGAGACAGAAGTTGGACCTCTTGATGGTGTTTCTGCCAAAATGGAACGCAGCATCGTTAGCCGTCTTCCGGTTTCTGGTGATGTTCTGAGACTTTGCTCCTTGGGAGTAGAGAAGGTGGATCAGTTGTTACTCTCTTCAGAGCAGAATGACAAGCTCAGAGGTGAGACTTAAAATAATGTACATGTGATATTCAAACTGAAAGCTGTTCAAAAGTATATTATTTAATTGAAGTGCATTTGAGCAGTTTTCAATGAGAATATCAAATATGATTTAGTTACAGACTAAAATTTCTTATAATATGCAAAAGAAAAAAAAAAAATACCTATTTCACTTATTGGCAGTCTATGTTACATGAGTGCGAGTGCGGGTGGGGGTATTGTATCCGATACGGTGCGGGTGGGGGTGTTGTATCCGATACGGTGCGGGTGCGGCGATACAGAAATTTTGAAAAAACTCCGATACGGGTGCGGCTATGTATAATAAATTTTAATATAAAAATAATTATGTATAATAAATAAATTATTACGAAAAAGAAAAAAAAATAAAACAAACTAGAGTTAGTATGGTAATATATAAAGCAGAAAGCACAATATAGCACAAGTCAAGCTTGGGTCAGTGGTAATATCTGGGTGGCAACGCTTGGGCCCAGGTTCGATTCCCACTGCTGGATTTTACGATTCAGAGGACATTTTAGCGACTTCAAGGGATTAGGTGTGGCAGGAATTCATGTGGACACACGCGTGACCATGCTAGGCACGTATCCAAAACGTATCGGTGTTGGACTCCTGCCGTATCGAAACGCACCCAAATGTTTCTTGACCGAATCGGCTGGTCAAACTCATTAAAATAATCCAATTCGCCACGTGGCGCACCCGGTACGCACCTACACCGTATCGGACGTACACCTGCACCCAATACGGATTCTTCTGGGTATATAGCGTATCCGGTTAACATAGTTGGCAGTTACTTACAGACTGCTAAAGATAGACCTCGATCATTTGGTATCGTTTGTTCCTCACAGAACAAATATCTTTTGACAATTTTTTTGATTAATTCACTTGTTTCACAGAACATTAACTCTTTGGTGTTTCGCAGATTCATTACCTGCCGCATGTAAGTTCAAATTTGAGCACATCACCTCCTCCTCTCTTGTTATAGTCTTAAAAGAAACTTCCTCCACTTTATCTGAATTGGTCAAAGGCTATAAGCTCTGGTACTGGAAGAGTCGGGATCAAAATTTTGAAAGATGCCCTCACATATTGCAAAAATCAGAGAGAAAGATCCTCATAGACAATCTCGAGCCATGCACAGAATACTGCTTTCGTGTCATTTCCTTCACTGAAGAATGTGATGTGGGGCATTCTGAATCAAGGTGCTTTACAAGCAGCATAGAGATTATCATGAATCCTGCACGGCCTAGACCAAATGCAAATAGAGATTCAAGTAATAGGAGATACAGGTAGGTCTTTGTTATCATTAAGTCTATCATAATCTCTTAAATTCAGCAGGCACTGACCTCAGTCGTGCAATATGAAACATTTTTATAAAAGAACACTTGAGTTTACCTTGTTTTGCAATCTTAATTAGTAGACTGGCACCATATCAGTGATTCAGTAGTGTATCAATGTCAGTTGTGTGCTAATTAAGTAATTAATGAATCATAGGTCAATGGGTTTCAAGATAAGAAATGTTGGCAGAATTTTGAGGCGGGCTTGGGCTGAAGAGGGCATCTTTCAGGGTTTCTTTCCAACCAAAGAGGAAGAGGAAACAGCCAACAATGACAACTCTTGTGGCGATGAAACAGAGAAGCCGCAGGAAAATACTGCACATCAACATCGGCGTTCAGTCTCTCGGCGACTGGACCTGAATGCAACAGCAGTACCTGACCTTAATGTTGAGGCAGTTGCAGGCCCTGAAGACAGTGGTGACTCCCACACATGTAGAGAAAATGAGATGGAGACAGAGACAGAATCTGGGCATGAAGACCAGGTTGGGCCTGCAACAGGTCTACTTGATGAAGATTACGAGTATTGTGTGAAGGTGGTACGATGGCTGGAGTGCTCGGGCTACATTGACAAGAGTTTCCGGATGAGGTTTCTTACATGGTTCAGCCTTGGTTCAAGCGAGCAAGAAAGAAGGGTAGTGCTTACATTTATTAGCACACTTATCGACGACCCGAGCAGCCTTGCGTGTCAGCTGGAAGACTCTTTCATCGAGATCGTCTCATCTAAGAAGCCACGCCATGAATTCTGCACCAAGTTGTGGCACTGATATTTTACTTGAAAGATGAGGTTCCAATTTGAAGTTTAGGTTCTGATAGCAGCTAAATGAAGGCAATGGGCATAGCCATGCATGCAGTTCCAGTTGGGATTGAAAAGGGGTTCCCTGTTACTAACAATAGACTAGAAATGCTAGAAACTTGGCAGTTTCTAACACTAGGGGCATAACATAAATTATGTAGATTTCATTTTTTTTTTCTTTCTTTTTTCCACATTTTCCCCACTAACAAATTTAAGAAAGCAGGAATGCATATGTCGGCGTTAGAGATTTCTTAGAATCTTTTAACAGCATTGGTTCTCTGTTATTACTAGTTGGCGGAGGAATAAGTTATTCCAAAAGATTTTGTAATTCATGTGCTTAAATGAAATATATAACAATTTATTCATGATAAGAGAAAAACTTGATTAAATTGTTTAGATTGTTGTTTTCGTCATTTCACTGAAAGCAAGCATGGATATGAAGTTGCTGACAGGTCAGTGAGCCAATAGGAGCTTGAGTTGGCCGCATAGATTTTAAATTGCACATACAATTCTCACAAAAAAGAAAATGCATATACATGTCAGATGTGAGTGTTGTTGAATTACTTCATCTGGCTATATGAGCATTATATGTTGCTTGAGAATGTTATTTCATCACATCTTGACAGAATTATTGACCTTGTATTTCAGTATTTGTGAAAGAATGATTCTTTCAGATTCAATTGTCTGTGTGTCTGTTCTATATGGATATCACAGATTGATGCCTGCTCTAGATGAATATCATAGATTGGCTTTTTCTGGATCTGGAGAAAATTAAGGGCTCTTCAGAATTCTGCCATATTGTTCTTGAAATAAAAAAAAAAAAGGAGAGATTTTAAGAATTGGAATAACGCCCGAGTATATTCTAATTGGTAATGTTCAAACATACTAAAATATATTTGAGCAATTTTCAATGAGAAAATCAAATATGTTTTAGTTTCAATATCATTTACAAGCTCTCGAAATTGGCAGACATGTTTCTTATTTATATTCTCCTATACATGCAATAGCAACACCAAACCCGCAAAATGAAACATCAAGTACTCTTAAGTGGTTTCTCATTGAGAATTTCTCCAACCATTCATAGCACTCTGATCCAGCATATTTGATGCTTGTTTAGCCTCTTCTATGCAACATGTTTATAGATATAGAATAAAACGCAGACAGAAGAAATTGGAAGGTCTAAAGTGATTAAATCGGTGAAATTTTGTTCATGCACAACAATTTTCCAAGTTTAGTTTACTCTTTTTTTTAGCTTAACAAGGTAATCAGGTCACACGGTGGACGCGTAGAAAGGTACACGACCAAAAACGGGTACCGGCTAGCGACTTTTTATTGTAACAAACATGTAGTCCCACAACATCAGTTTAAAGGGCAAAGGGGGGAAAAACAGAAGGAACCGGCAAACTACATAGCAGAGGCCTACATAATACCTTAATTTCTCAATTTTCATTATACCAAAACTGTTTTACTGAGAATCCCCCAGCACGACAATTCATTCAAAGTTCTTTCAGGTAAACTTTTGTCGGTAGCTTTTTTTTTTTTTTCTTTATCACCCTCACTTCTTTTTTGCCCCCCAAAACAATAATAAATTGAAATCAATCACTGTCCCAACTCTCATCACTATTTTTTTTACTAGATTCACCTTTCAAGTGGCCAAGGGTTCCAGCCATACCATTATTCATGTCTTTCTTTTCGTAGCTATCATTAACACTCGCGTAATCAAGCCCATAATCCTTAGAAGCAGCCAAATCAAGCTCTTCTCCATCGTCAGACTCCAATTCACTCTCAGATTTATCCCATCTCAATCTGCTGCGGCTACTTCCTCTGGGACTCTTGTGACCGCCAAAACCCTCATCAGATTCATCCAACTCATCATCGGATTCAAATTCAACTCTTCTATCCATCCCTTTTGATCCTTTGTAATGCTGACCATTATAGCTTTTTCTAGGTCTAAATCCATTATTCCCAAAATCCTCATCAGAGTCCTGCAAAAATTCTTCATTATCTGTTGTTCTCCTATGTCCAACATCTCTGTACCCCTCAGCACGGTTAAACCCTTTGCCAAAATTCTCTTTGTAACCAGAATCAAACCCAACTCTTCCACTCCTGCCACTTGTTGATTTATTATAATTGTCCTCTCTATAATCTCGGTATGACCCATTTCTTGATTTATCGTATGGCGCTTTCCTAGATGCACTGGTTTCCCTGCTTCTGTAGGTTTTAGAGGGACCAAACTTGTTTCTCTCCTCTCTCCTGAATCTAACCTCTCTGTTACTAAAATCATCCCCACTACCTTCTTCCTCCGCATCCCAAACCTCCCCTTCAGCCTCGGAGTTGTCACTGCCCCCCTCAAATTGACCCTTTTGTCTGTTCCTATAATCCTCATTACTCCAATACCTTATTCTATTTTCTTGTTCTTTCTCAGCTGCCTCTTCTTCCTCCCACTCCTGATCTGCCGCATCCTCTATTTCCTTGATATATCTATCAAGCTCCTCTTGATCACTATCCTCTTCTTGATTAGTAGGTTTTAAATCAACCTCGAGGTCCTCATTTTGACCTGCTATACTTGGTTCATTACCAAATTCAGGTTGCCTAAACACGTAAGGAGTGCCTTGCTGTTCGTCAATAGCACGGAAGAAAGTGGAGGCCACCCGTTGGACACTTGCCATATGAACTGGGTCTTCCGGATTAACACCTTTTCGCCTCAACTGTTGCTCAATTTTCTTTATATTTAGTTGTTGTGACTCCAGGGCTTGCTCGAATCTTGCCTTGAAGAGAGCCTGTAATTTGATGATAAAATATAAAATATCAGTTACTATTTGCTCCTTTTCATCAAATGTAGTTGCCAAAAACACAAGCTTTTGCTTTATCATGGTTGAGGCTATTTATTTTTTTTTTTTTTAAGGTTCATTAGAGGTTGTCACAGACTTCATTAAGCACGATCCAAGTTAGGACAACTTTGTAACGGTATAGACATAAGTGCCCAAGTTCCAATTGGAATTTGGAAGTCAAGGGAAAACAGATTCTTATATATTTTAAATGAAGCGTGATTGCACAATTATTAGTTCAGGTCAAAATTTGCTTCATTAGTAAAGATCAGACAGCAAGGTCTGATAAACTCTTTTTTTTTTTATCAAAAAAATTGATCCTTGCATAGCAATTAAAATTTAATACTACTGACAAACTAAGTGAATGTCAGGGGATCCTACCTTTCTTTTGGTAAGAGTATTAAGAGGTATCAAATTCTTGGGCTGCCTATAATTTCTCCCTCGAAACATAATTATTGTCTTGACATCATGGATATTTACAACAATACCCCCACTCAGCCTAGCAAGCATGGTGGCCATCTCCTTTATCTTCTCCTTTGGGAAATTATCACAACAGACTTGCACTGTCTCATGAAATTTCCAGTGTAGGTGCATATTTTGTACCACTCCCCCAAATACACCACGTACCCCAACAGGTACATAGTTTCTGTTTCTGAAACCAATTTTTTTGTATGCCTGAAGTTGCTCTTCGGTTAATAACTCTGGGTCATGGCGAGGCGGGGGTAAATCAGGTAATTCGAACTTTTTGAGCTTTTGAAGAAGCAAAGCCACTTTTTTCTTAGCCTACACAAGAAAGGATAAGAAAGATGTGTTTAAGGAGAGTAGGCATGGAAACATTATGTGAAACATTTCAAACTGTTTAGTAACATGATAACATCTGATGGCATTTTTCAATCTGTAGTTCAAGTGTCGATTAACATGCCATAAATAAATTTTAATTTCTCTTCCTCTAAGGATATTTGGGCTGTTGAAATCAGATCATTTATCGTAGCGGAAACATCAAAAGAGGGAAACCGCCTGAAAACTGTCACAAATTGTAAGAACAAAACAAAAGCAGAAGAATATGGTGTTGTGCTGTCCTACCCTCCTTAAGTTGTAAATAAGTCTCTCATCCTCTGTCATGAGCTTCTTCCGGAGCTTCTTTGCACGCCTCATCTCCCTCAAGGTTTTTCCCGTCTCTCTTTGCATTCTCTTCTCAACCTTGCTCCTCATGCTCCTTCCTCTGCTTGTTGACATGAATCTGCATTGATTAACACGTTAATCCATAACAGTGTACACAACATCATGCATTTAAGTACTGATAATAACAATGTGGATGGAACTAGAAGAACATGTAGAGAAACAATTGATGCTGCCACCTCCAGCAGCAGCTTCAGATGAGCAATTAACCAAAACTGGCACCTCTAACCAACAGACAGACAGCTGATTGAGCTTGAAAAGAACACCACTTTCTCTCAGGCATAACATCAAACAGGTACCATGCAACACCAAACCAATCCACCAACAACCAAACAAAATCAGAAAAAAAAAAAAAAAAACCACCCCCATTATCTTCCACACAGACCCAATTTCACACTGTACCTTCTCTGCGCATTCAGAGATCCACTGACCATGTTACACTCAGCAACACTGCTAACAGCACATTGCCTCTCCCCAAACTCAACTGCCTGAGCTGAAGAGTACCACCTGGACTCCCGGAGAAGAGAAGAGAGGTACAGAGAGGCGGGAGATGGCTTGCCGCGGAGGGAAACGGAGGAAGCGAGGTTCTTTCTGAGGAGGTTCATGGCTGAACTCGACGAGAGAGTGTGGGGAAGAGGGTTCAGCAGCCGAGGGTTTGTGACAAACAGAAAGAGAAAGAGGTCGTTAGCGGATCCGGGTTTGAAATTGCGGATTGGGCCGGGTGGGTGCTGATCAGACCCGGCCCATTTTAGTTTGCTCGTGGGCCTAATTCGTAAGGGCGGTAGTAATTGTTTGGGCTGAGAGTATATGCTATGGGCTATACTTTCTGATCTCAGGTGGTATTTTTTTTTTAGTTGAGTTGTTCAGCTGTGAATTGGCTAAGCAATCTTTTATTTTGAATCGAACGGTTATTATTGAACAATTTTCTTTGATTGTATCTAAAAGACACCATCCGATTATCTAAAAATGAACAGTCCGTATTTTATCCAATCAATATCAAAATTAGCCTTTTTCTTTTCAGTTTTATTGGGGGGTACACCGGGGCTTCTATGTTAGCAAGATAAACTGCTGTTGCTCTTGCAACTTATTTTGTTCTTATTATTTTTGGACTAAGCTTGTTAAAAAAATTGTACAATGTGCAAAACAATTGCTTGTACATACTCCGGTGGTTTAGTTCGTTTGTAATATCAGTCACTGGCTCATACATACTCTGGTTGAATTTTAGTATGGATGATCTGCAAGACTGCAACTGCAAGAAAGGATGTGGAATGTTGTAAGTCATTTAAGCCAACAATGCTCATCAGATTTGCTGAGTTGAAAGTGCATCGGTGTCTCGCTAAGATGTATGAAACTATGAGAGGCTCTCTATTCTCTAATAGATCGGCTCTTCGTGCAACTCGACAAGGACATCACGAAAATGAACTGACATCCAAATTGGAGCTGACAAGCAGTTATAGTTGATTTTCTTGAATAACTGGGGCAAACATGTCTAAAATTTACAATGCAGTACAATCAGTTTCTATAAACAAAGCATCCTTTTCTGCAGATAGACATCAGTAACTAGATTTGAGTTGTAACTATTAACTAACAGAACATCTGAAATGGAACAAATTCACAGAGTTTTACGTAGCCGTTTTGTAATTTAATTAATAAATTGTAGAATGATAAAAAGATATCTGAACGACATCCAGTTGCATTCATAATAAACAAAATGATTTACAAAATTACAAAATTCCAGGTTACAATTTAAGATAGCAACTCTGGTAAACACTGGTGATGCAAGTTTGCAGGGTTAAAAACTTCAAATATCAATAAAAACAAATAGAATCAGCTCAAATCCTGGCCTCCGATGTATCCACATTACTCAACTCTAGTAGTTAACAGGTTAATACCTTAAGTAACTTTAGAATCCAGTCATCCAGCTCCACAGCTTAAAATGCCAGTGAGACTAGCAAAAACTATGCACATTTTGTAGGGAAAAACTTGCCACCTTCATCTCTTAACCATATTGAGGATCTGGTTCTCTTCACAGAATCAGAGAAAAGACGATGCCTGATTGAAAAAAAAAAAAAAAAAATTAGGGGTAACGAATGAATACAACATTTTCTTTTAAGAATTAACAGATGCAATTTTATATAGACCAGTGTTTTAAAAAACGGTATGCGTTGGGGTGACGGATAGGGTACCGCCAAGCGAATAATCGTTATGCGGACGATTAATCAGATTTTTGCGGACAATTTAACGTTCTCATTAATATATGTGTATAATTGCACTTTTTCAAAAATATTACAACACTTTTTCAAAACACTGATATAGACCTTTTTGAAATGCTACAGAAATGAGCTTGAACGCAAAATGAATGCAAGTGAGAGCTTGTGCAAACTAGTTAACCTTCTTCTTTTTCCTGACTTGATTTAATTTTACTTTGTTATTATCATAATATCTCGTAACATCGCGTTCTGTAATTTTATTTGATAAACTAGATGTTTCTTATGCCCCATGTTGAGAAGGTCCAATCAAATCAATATTTAAAATCCAAACTAAAAGTCTGATCTATTTTCATGATCTACTGATGATTGAAATGTATGCAACCTTTTGAAACATCTTATGTAAAAGAATAGAAGCTTAAACATAAAAAGAGAAATTTGTCCATTGCCATAAAATTAGTGTTGTAATATTTTTGGCCCAATCATAATGTACAAAAAAGGTCTCTAATTGATAAACTTGTTCACATGCAATGAAAAACAAGATCCAAGGCTTAAATTTGTAATTCGAGTTTCAAAATATTTTAAAATTCAATGCAGAAGAACAGTGCACCTTGGCACACCAAAAATAGCGGTGCTGATTGAAAATTTAAAGAAGGAACAGTGCACAATGGAAACCGTAACCATACTAATTACGATGATATAGAACAGAATTCTTTGAGATTTAATATGACCTAAGTGAGTATTATTAAAAACTGACCTTTTAAACTCCAGCTTTTGAATGACAATGCCATTCAAAATAAGTTCAGAATTGTATGCATCAACACCTGTCAGGAATTTGTAGTAGTTAGAACTTTTAAAAGTTCAAAAGGTATTATAGAACAGTGGAGGACAACAAGATATCACTGAATTTGCATATCTACCAACTGTCAAAAGTAATTGTCATTTCCCATGATTGCAATAGCCAACCCTAAGAATTCTGCACACATACACTCATCGTTCACTTGTCAAAACCATGATTGTGCTAAGCAAATATAACCACTCTTAACCAAATTCCTGCAACTCTGCCTTATTATTCAAGTACTAAATCACAGCAACATATAGAGCACGCTCTTGACCAATATATAATAGTTTTTCAACACAAAAGCATTAATAAAGGAAAACAAACTCAGATTTATTCAAGATGGTGCAGTCAATCCTCTCTGTGGTAAAATTTGATCTTAATTGATCTTGCTTAATGTTAATAGCTCAGTGTTATGCAAATGAGGGAATATCATGTGGCATTCACAAACAGGGTGACTTTGGTTTGCAAGCAATGCAGAATAGACCAGCAAGTACCTTTCTCAAGCAATGGACGGCAAGTCTGGTAATCTTCTTCACACGAGACAAGCAAAAGGTCATTGTGTAATTTTCCTTTGGTAAGAGAGCTGGCAATCCTCTCCGTTGGCTGCACAGGCCATGTTATTGTAAGAAATTCTAAACCAGAACCAGGTATAATACAATGAAATTTATAGCTACATTCTTCACACAAAACCCTTGATATTATTTTATCATATTACAAAGAGAAAAGGGTTTGGGAAAGATTTTATTCACTGCTAATTTATTTCTGAAATTGTTGAAGTTAATAAACAGGAAGTACCGTTCCGCCACATGCTGTAACCAAGTTTCTAACAACTTCTAGACTAGGCTTGACACCAGGCGTTATTAGAACTCTCTTTCCCTGAAAATTAAAAGAAATGTCACATGTATTCTGCTTAGCAAAAATTATGAATGTGAGTAAGACATGATATGATAACTTCCATTTTAGAGGGCCATAGATTTTGAAGTATACATCTGCCTCTTTGTCTACACTGTTTGTGTGCTAAAACAAAGTATACCTTTAGCAGAGGACTGTGGCTTGCAGTAGCAAGAGAATGCGGCATGGAGAAGCATATCTCCTTTTCCTTCCTGGCATCCCTAAGAATGAAATTTTTCTCGTCTACAAACTGGTTTGACAGATTGCATCTTTCAAGCCAGGCAGGGGTTACAATCGGCTTACCTCGTGCCATTGCCTCTAACAAGTTTTTGGTTCGAACAAACTGGTTGGCAACAAAGTGGGTCCCATCCGACATATTAAAAGCTTCTGGGATGCCTAGCCGTTCTAAAATCTACATGAGTAGTATACATACAAGCAAAATTAAGATTTTAGAGCTTTCCTTATTTCAAAAAGGAAGTTGTGATATTCGAGATGCATCTGGACTCTCATAAGGGGAGGTCATTTAGGACTCATGTTTGTTTGTGCGAAGGTTTCAATTCTTTTACTATATAATTTCATGATTTATATGTAAATCCCCAAGAAACATGAAGTTGATAACTCGGTAGCAGAAAAAATGCAGTATAAAGCACACCCTTAGAGATATGACGTGTCCACTCAACAATAAAAAAAAAATAATAATAATGTAGAGTACACCCCTAGCAACATAATTTTAGCATATGCAGTTATTTTTTGTTAGATGGTTCTATTTACATGACGGAGAAAAGAGGTACATTTAGTTTAATGAAGATAAGAATTTTGTTTGTTACTGTTACTAAATCATTATTTGATAGTTCTCCAATATAGGCTTGAGCTGATGATAGCTTAATTCAGTTTTGTAAAAAAGAATCGAGACAGGTTATGATTAATTTTGTCAGTGTTTAGAAGTCCGAAACAAAATAAAAAGAATCTTTTAAATTGACCAAATGCAGATGAAGGAATACTTAAAATGTACCTTCCTTTGTTGCCTAATGACTTTCTCATCCAAATGATGACTCAACAGAACCCTAGCATCAGCTAAATCTCTTCTAACTCTTAAATCTTTCCATTTTCTCACCACTGATGATTCACCCATATCCAATCTAAGCAGCTCTCTCTGAACAGATGGCCGATATGATCCTCCATCTGATGCCTTTCTTTGAGATTTTTTAGGGGTAAAAACTGGAGACACTTTGTCAATTTTCATACAGGGCGTGCTAATTTTCTGTTTATACAGTGAAGAAACCAATCTCTGCTTCTTTGCCTTAACCAATAACTCAGTTGCACTCCTTATAAAGACCCTCTTCTGCCTGCATGCACCATTCTGGCCTGAACCTTTCGGAGATGTTGCAGTCTTGTTTCCATGCTCAGACCCCCTTGAACTTCTAGGTTTGCGAGGGATGGGTGTTGAATTAGAGAAAATATCCAAGCCAGTTTTTGTAGTATCACCCTTGAACTTTTCAGGAACAATAGATTCATTCTCTGTTGCTACTTTTCTTTTCTTTGCATTATTTATTGATTTGTTCTCATTTGGCATTGACTTTTTTCTCCCTCTTCTCGTTGCTTTATTGATCGTTTCTTCTGCACCTGTAGTTGAAGCAATATGCCCACTTATTCCATCGTCAATAATCCTCTCTCTTTCAATTTGTACTTTCTCTGTTCCTTTAGATAAGCCAGGTCTACAAGGTGGATCATCAACCAATGCCTGGATTGCTTCTACAGCTATCTGGGTATCAGGTCCCACATTACCCATTGCATCAGTGGTACCTTCATTTCCTAGATCCAATCGCTGTCCTTCGTTATCTTTCTCATTAAAAAGATTCTTCCTGATGTTTTCATAAGCAACATTGTCTCTTGGATGCAAAACAAAACGGGAATCTGAGTGACCCAAATCGCTAGCCTTTCTCTGTTTACCTTTTAAGGGCTGACTTTGCGACTTTTTTCTATCATACAACAGATCTTTCTTTTTTGCAAAGAAATCCCCACCCGTTTCATCCTCCTTGACATCATCCCAATCAAAGATATTGGCCTTCTTTGCTAAGCTGGCAGGGCCCATGTTCCTTGCCAGCTGTATGGTCCCAGTCTGAACAGAAGTCTGAGGCAATCTGGCCGCAACTTCATGATCGTTAAATTCTTCAACAATTCTGCCTTCCTCTGCAGTAAGGCTCACATCATGAAGTGCAATAAGCTTGTCTACTACTTCTAAGGCACTTTCTTGGGACAGGATATCCGGCTCTTGAGACTCTACATAGCTCAAAACGGGTGCAGAATTTTTATGTCGCGGTTCTGCTGATACTGAACTAACTCTGTCCATCTCAAGTGTAGCATCAGCAAAAAGCTGACGCGCTGTCTTATTCTTGGCTTGATTCTGTTCACTATCTGTACCAAAACCATTTTTTTCTCTGACTAAAGTGCCATATGGTGTGGTGCATTTGCTGAGAACATTTGGCCATTTTAATGCACTATTACAAGTACTGGTGTCCGATTTGGTAGCAAAACTGTGGCTAGCTGCTAGGGCACTGGACCGTACTGATGCCACACGAAAGGAAGTCAGCCTCCTCTGAATTATACCTTGAGTCAAAATATTTAGTAAATATAAGTTGTAAGTATCTAAATCAAAATTCAGGATTACAACAATAATAAACCCAGTTTTCTGCATGATTGCTTTACTTAATTTTACCTCTTTTTTGTTTGGTATCATAACTATTCAGGCATCTTTGTTTTGTACTTGCCTTTGTGCCAATACTACATTATGATGAACTAAGGTGGATGGCTTTTGACTGAGTTGGAACATCAGGGAAATACACTGGGGTTTAATTTTGCATCAGTATCACTACCAGGAACCGTTTTATAATTTGGTTTTTGGAAAAATAAGCACAGGCTCTTGCTAACAAAAAGATAACATATGAATTTAATCGGCATATGCATAAACACGTATCAAGATTTGAAAAAGAAAACTTTACAAAATATCTTTAAAAAAAATGAAACAAAAATCTGATCTTACCCGAACCGCATCCTTCATCGTCAGTGGAGGCATCTGAATCAACAACACATTCTCTCACCTCGCATTCCTCCCCCAGTCTTTTTTTCTCTTCTCTCTCAGCACAATTCTGAACCCCGAAGTGAGGCTCACATAACTCATTCTCAAAACCATCTTTTTCTTCTTCATACTCTAGTACCTGTGTCTTAACCCAATCCCCGGCATCATCCTCTACCAACTGCGTCTCAATTGCTGCGTCAACCGAGTCATCCAATACCTCCGTAAAGCCAGGACCAAGCGGATCATGATCATCCAGTGCCTGCGTCTCACCGTACAATTGGGTCTCTTCGTAATCACATGGATCATCAAGTACTTGAGTCTCGCTGTATAAAGCCCCGGCTTTATCATCATCCAACTCTTCATCGGCTCTATCTTTCTTCATCGGAAGGTAGTAGGAAGCAATCCTGATTTCAGATAAAAACATCATTTGTTACTAGTAATTAGCAGAATCAAGAATGTTTAATCATACTAACATGGAAATCCTTAATCAATGGCTCCTCATTGTTTGTTTGGTGGTGTACCTAGAGTACCTAAACCCCTAAACCCCGGCAGCAACTCTATCACAAACAAGTACATGATTGCCAATCCAATCCAATCCAATCCGATCGGATCGGATCGGATCAGATCAATAAGGATTCTTGAACCCCTTACAAACTGACCTAATTAGTGGTGGAAGAAGATCGGTGATGAAGGAGCTCCGTCGGGGTGGGCAAAAGCTGCCTTGGGCTGAGATTAAGAAGAAAAGGCGGTAATGGTTGAATAGGGCGGCGCCGATTCGTGGTTCTGGGGGAATAGGATTACAGGAGTAGGGATAGGCGTACAGCGGCGGGCGAGTGTCGGGCGGGGCGGGGCGAGGAGTATATGTTTCGTTTTATGATGGGATGGAACAAGAACGGAACGGGTCCGTCGGCTGGGGCGGGGCGGGGCGGGACTGACTGTTGGTTAAGACTTAAGACTCGGCTGTAGTAGGGGTGAACAGCGAACTAGTTTCTTTCCTGGGCCGCTTCCGTACGGTACGGGTGAGGAACTGTTTGCACAAAGCCACGAACTAGTTTCTTTTCTATTTTTAAGGATGCTAATTCAATATTTCAATTATCATCATTTTGCAGTGAACAATATGACTTATATTCTTTTTTTAATTTTTTTTTATTGCTTGCAAGGAGTGTAAAAATGTTTCCATGCGCTATGAACAAGTAGTGTTACTTGTAAGCTCCAAACACCAAATGACATCCGAATTTAATAAAACTTGAAATACAATAATATCTATGTAATATGTTAAGAGTGTGATCGAATAAAACTTGAAATACAGTAATATCTATGTTAAGAGTATGATCGTTAAAAAAATAATCTTTTTTTAAGATTTTTTTAGGACCTTCTTTTTTTTTTTTTTTGAAAACAAGGCAAGGCCCATTTCATTAATTTAAATTTTTTTTAGGACTTATTAATGATAATTATCAAGGTTGTCTTCTTTTTCCGAAAGAGTGGCAGCAGCTACCAATGATTATTCATATCAAGGTTGTTAACCCTACTGACTGTGAACTAATTGCTTCACATACTTACATAAAATTTTTAAAGCCTTAACAATGGAGATATTATAACAATGTACGCTGAAATAAGTTGACAAATATTTATTTATAATTTAAACTTATAAGTAACAAAGCAAATAAATCAGGGGATATATTTGATGATTCTGAGAAATTTAGGGGATATAAGAGCATCTCTAACAGACTCTCTAGAAATAGATCCCAACATACCTATATTCAGTGTCATCCTAAATTTTTTGAGAGCAAATTTCACCTCAATCTCCAACAGATTCCCAAAATATGGATCCCAATACATTTAAACCGGGCCAAAATATGGATCCCAGTACATTTGAACGGTCTGGATTTGGCTCTGGTTTTGGGAAGTCAGATAGGGAGTGCGGAGGAATGCTACCAAAATAGCTCGATTTGTCTCTGGTTTTGGGAGTACTAAAAATATGGATAGTTATTTGGGTATCTTTTGGAGACGGTTCTCTCTCCTTAATTTTCAATTTTTTGTTTTAGAAATATCTTACGACGTCTCTTGGAGATAGTCTAATTCAGCTTATGTGCATAATCCCACTGAGCGGCAGACTGGCAGTGCCATTATTTTCCAGAATGCGAATTTTTGGCGGGAACGATTGCATACTGTCGCGCGCCAAAGTTAAGAGAGGGCTTTTACCACTTTTGTCTTTGTAATAAGTGGTCCTGCTGCGCATCCTGTATAATACTCCTGTCGTTTTCATCTTGCCCGGATGGATCAAAGTGTCAATGCTGTCGACCTTTCCAATGGGAGGAATTCACATCCGCTGTTATCCTTATTAAGATAACAGGCCATGTTATTATTATAATACAGGCCGTTGGATCAAAATAAATGGATGAGATTAATTCTAAAAAGGCTCCGTATAACCTACATTGGGTCGATCGGCTCCGTCCGTTTAGATCTAACGGTCCGGATCAGAATAGTATTATGATATCCGCTAGTGAGTGCACCTAATTGGTTAAGCACTTTCAGTCAACATTGATATGTTAAATATGGACAAATAAATGAATGTAAATGTGATGGGGATGTAGCTCAAATGGTAGAGCGCTCGCTTTGCATGCGAGAGGCACGGGGTTCGATCCCCCGCATCTCCAATTCCAACAACAACCTTTTTTTTTTTTTTTGTCATTTTTTACTTGATGACGTTCGGTATAAGTCCTTGCTCTGTTGCTCTTTTGTCTTGTTACACAGCTGTCCTCTCCCGAATATTTCATTTTCCTTTTTTAATGTCGTTTATTTGTTTTCAATTTCTGACATGGAATAGGATATTGATAATTTGATACTGTCTTGTAGAACAAATATAAAGTTAAACAAAGATTCACTCGAGAATAAACACATAATCAATGTCGTATTGCACAATCAGAAGCAAAGGATGATAATATCTTATGAGGTAGACTATTATACTAACGCTAACGCCTCAGATTTTATGTTATAATGTCCGAAATCACGTTCTATGGTGCTCAATAAATTATTTACATGAAAATATTGGGGAATACAAAACTTTTTTATTTTTAAAGTTTTCTAAGTATTTGTTTTGCATTTTTTAAAATAGCATATACAAACATCAATATTTTATTAATATTTATGACATCTTTTCTAAAATTCAAAAGAAATACTTAGAAAACTCTAAAAATAAAAAAAAATTGTATTCCCCAATATTTTTATATAAAGAATTTATTGAGCACCACAAATCGTGATTTCGGATACGATAACATAAAATTTGAAACGTTAAGATTTCGGTCTGGAATGTTAACGTTAATATAATAGTCTTTAACTCATATCTTACAGGGAATAAATTTGACAAATGTCATATTGCACAGAGACAATTATGTGCAGTGAAGTGAGCAAGCTGCAGAATCCTTTGTAGAAAGTTGACAAGTCAACATGAGCTGATAAAACAACTCTCACACACACAGTGACTGTTACTGTGTCAGTGTGACAGTGCCGTGCGAGTTTGGCACCATTAGGCCGTTCGGCAACCCCTATTTAGTTCTCCTTAGACTTTTTTTAGCTTCCTTAGTTTTTTAATCATTTCGAACGCAAGCTCCTTAGCACGGAATAAAAGTTTCTCCTTAAGACTCCTTTTGACCGGGGCTTAAGCCTTACCCGGATTTCTAAGGAAGCAATACCCATGGCTTAAGGCTTAAGCTTTCTTAAGCCCTTTTTCTTTTTTCCGAACGAGTGTGACTTAATGAGGCTTAAATATTTAAGCTAACCTTGCCGAACGACCCCCATGTGATCCCCTGATCCCAACATTTCTTCGTCGGGTGGTGCTTTGGGCAGCGCCAAAATTATGTCCGAGTGACAAGTCATTTGTTCAAGAAAGGTTCGGTGAGGTAAAAAATTTTGAGATTCGGAAATAATTCGGGTATTATACGGGAATAGTTCGTTGCTTTTATATACTAATTTATATACAAATTTAATAATTTGGAAATGAAATTTTTGTTAAGAGTTTAACAAAATAACAAAATTTATACTCTTTATCCATATTTTTTTGGAAAGTTTGTGGTCACATTATAATTCAAAGAAGAAAGAGAAGATGTCTCTCTTTTTTATCCACTGAATTCATTATATTGGCTTAAGAGGACGGATTGTCCTGCACAACTATCTGTCGAGTCCATATCCTCTAGAATGGTCAGCTACCCTAAATTGTGAAGTGGTCAGATTTAACACAGAGCATTGTAGTGGGTACTGTAACGAGCAGACTTGATGGGATTTTTCACGGGGTTGTTTGTAAAGGGGCAGGTACTTCACGCCATGGAATACCCCAGGTGATGTGAATTCCTATATGTCTAGGTATACTAGGTAGTACAGTACACAATGCACCTACCATGTGAACTTGACAGACCCTTCTTAAGCTTTTTTTTTTGAATCTCATAGATAACGAATTATTCCGAATTTATCGCGAATGATACGTTAAATTCGTAAAATACGCAAATGATTCTCGAATCATTCATTTAAGTCGCGAATACTCTTATTATTCGCTAATTTGTTCAGTCACTACCAAATCCGAATAATCTGTAAATTATTTATGAATCTTGTCACTACGATTCTGAGTAAAATGCTCTCATGAATATGTGTAATTCATTTCACGTGTTCTGAACTTATTTGAGTTAGATTTGAGTATAAAAGTTGTTCTAAGTAATTTTGACGCTGCCTAGAGGAGCTCATTCCTCTTCACCTTGGCGCTAAGAAAAAAGAAAGGAACAAACATGGGTACAAGAGTACCAATGTACCATAGCTCATAGGGCATAGAATAGGCTAAAGGGAGGTGATAATTTGTCATCTTAAAATTTTTCTTATCTATCCAGTATCCTCCAATGTACTTTTAGTTGAAAAATTATTTTAACAGGTAACAAATAATTTTGATGGTCAAGATGTATATTTTTAATTATACAAAAAAACTCATACATACACAGTAAAAGAAGAAATAGTAAAAAGAAATCACTCAAAATTTGAGATAGTATGAGAGAAAATAAGAGAATATTAAATAATTTAACTAAAGGGCTGGTGAATAATTGAGATGGTACAAGAGAAAATAAGAGAATATTAAACAATTTAACTAAGGACCAGTGGATAATGAAGAAAGTTAAGGGGACAATTACCACCTCTACAGGCTAAAATCGACATTTTCATTTCCCTCTTTTGTTCACTTCACGCCTCTCCTCTCCCTCTCCCCCCACTCTTCGATCACACTTCTCGTGTCGCTTCGTTTCCCTTCCCTTCTCTTCTCCCCCGCTCTCCGCTCTTTCCGAGCGACCGAGAGCAACAACCAGCGGGGGCCTAGGCTACCTAGGGTTTTCCATTTCCGCTCGCTCTAGCTCCCCCCCGCGCGGGATTCTTCTCCCCATCCCAGATCACTGTCTTCTCGCCTTCTCCGTCCGACTCCTGCGTTGCTTTCCTTTCACCTTAGGTTGGTTACTCCTAACAACTCCACCAATTTGTGTCAATTGAATTGCTCAGACTGTTTTTTAGGCTCAGATATGAACTGATGAGGTGTTGTTTCTGTCTTCTAGGTTAGGAGAGCTGAGAGGTGCGCTCAAGTGCTGCTGTTTGAATATCGAATCCGTTACTTTTGTTATGAGGCGAGTTCCTGAGTCCTGACTGCTCTTGATGCTTCATTGTAGGGAAAACCTGGTTTCGGTAAATCCTGCCCCTTATATTCTGTTATGTCATGCATTTCTTTTTGGTTCTTTTCATTAAGGATTTTTATGTTGGTTATGCAAGAGGCTCAATGGTAGAATCCGGTATTTGTTTGATACTTTGAGCTTAATTGTTCAATTTTTTTTTCATAAAAGGAATAATTTGGTACCTTCATGGTATGGTACCCCAAGCAAAAATTGAAACTGAGCCCTAATTATGACCATTTCTATCTCATTTAACTGAAGTATGCAGCTCTCTCTGTTTAATACTTTAGTTTACTAGAGTTTCCTCAATCAACTGCATATCAATTGTTCCTTGGACAACTTACAAGTCCACCGACGCCCTCAGTTGTTCGGTTAGTATGAAGGGGGGCCAAGAAAATTTGAAGGAATAAAATATTGGGCTTATTGGAATTTTTACGAACTAAGCTTATTGTTTTTCCCTTTTCAGGTCAAATATCTAAGTACGTCAAGCTAGTTTCTGGCATAAGTTTTCTCTTCATAAATTAATCAGGTGAGCTTGTGTGTGTGGTCAATTACATGTGTACATACATAATTTAAAGTAATGTAAGGACACCAGAAATCTGTATGCTTGATGGAACATTATAATAAAGGAACAGGCAGTTTCATGGAACCTCTTTTCTGGTAAAGTGAGCATAGGATTTTGGCACTTGACGAAGAAACTAAAATAGGATGTAGTAAACAGTTGGAGCCCATTATTTGATACACTGCCAGATAATGTTTTGTGTAAGGTGTTGGATTTGTAGAGGTCTTATAGAGCATGCTTGTAATTTTATTAGCACCTTACTCTACTGGTTGATAAAGCAAGACAATATTAACATCTCAACATACATTTTGTGTCAGGATCTTGCATATTGATACTTGCTTGACATCCTACTAACAGTCCATTGTTTTGTCCACTCTTATATCTCTACCTGAGTTCGGATTGAGAGTAGGTTTATCATTAAAATCTAATCTGTGCTTGCACTAGAATTTGATTCACTCTACTCCGCAATAAATCTTTTACTCTGGTTCAAAGCATTGTTTAAGCTATTTAGTTAGATGGGCTAGCTTTAGGGTTAGAAATACTGTCAGGCTTGTTAAATATCTCGGCTGCCCTTCAGAATTCTCTTTTAGTTTTTCTTGCAGCAATCATGAATTATGTTGTAATAATTTTCCAGGTCTTCTCAGATTCCATGGATTGCAACAAGGAAGAAGCAGTTCGTGCCAAGGACATTGCCGAGCAAAGACTAATCCAGGAAGACTATGCTGGTGCCCAAAAGATGGCACTGAAGGCAGAACAATTATTTCCACAACTTGAAAATCTTTCTCAGCTACTGACTGTCTGTGAGATACATTGCTCAGCACAGTTGAAGATCAATGGCCTGCATGATTGGTACAAGATCCTGCAAGTGGCACCTGAGTCTGATGAGAACCTGATCAGAAGGCAGTTCCGCAAATTTGCTCTTTTGCTACACCCTGACAAAAACAAATTGCCAGGTGCGGAGGCAGCATTTAAGCTGGTTGTTGAGGCAAATAAAACCTTGTCAGACCGCTACAGCCGATCGATGTATGATATCAAGAGGTTACAAATTGTACGACCTGCAGGTCCACACCAGAGCAAAAATAACAGTTCATCACATAACTCTTCTTTTAGCAACTTCAACAGCTCAAATCAGCCAAGACCACAGCAGCAACAGCAACCACAGCCACAGCCACAGCCACGACCTCAACAGGGCCTTACATTTTGGACAGTATGCACTAATTGTAAAACCCATCACCAGTACCATCGCACCATCATTTCTAAGACGGTGCGCTGTGTTCAATGCTCCAGGAATTTCACTGCAAACATATCACCACCGCCAAACCCAGTGCACATGTCCGGAGCTAGAAATCAGCCACAGCATATTTCAGGCCAACCACAAGCACAGACACAAAAATCAGGAGTTGGAGGGACCACAAGTCACATCACAGGAAGGTTTGGGAAGCCTGACAGTAACCCAAATCCTAAACCAGTTGCACCCAATTTAAGCAGCTTGAACAGTGTTGTGGGCCAAAGGAGGAGCAAAAGAGTTAGTGCAGATACAAGCAAATCAGATGCTGCTGCAAGCTCAAACCAGAATACTAACCCTAGTCCTGAAATTAATCCCAACCGTGATGCTGATCCAAGACATGATGATAGAAAGCAGACTGACAGTGGACCCAATGCTGCGGATTCTAGTACGCCTCGTAGGTCTGCACGTTTCAAGCGTGATGTTAATAGCAATGACACTGAAGCAGGTATATCAACTGCTGCTAAGAAGGCAAGAGTTGAGGTAAACAGTAAGGGCAATGGTTACAGTTATGCTGATGCAGCCAATGTCAATACCAGTGTTAAGAACAGTATTGAGAAAGACTTGAGAGAAAAAAGTAATCAGAAAGGGAAAGAGAAGGTGGAACCGAGTGGATTGGATGCCAATCATGCGACTTCCCAAGCTGCCAATGTTGGCACCCATCCTAATTCCCACAAAAACACCAAAATTGGTGCTGCTGGTCACTCTGAAAATTCTAATACCAAATTTGTGTACCCAGATCCGGAGTTTTGTGATTTTGACAAGCTTAAAGATATTAGAAAATTTGCCGTAAACCAGATATGGGCTCTTTACGACAACTTGGATGCAATGCCTCGGTTTTATGGCAGGATCCGTGATGTGTCCACTGAATCTGGCTTTAAAGTCAAGTACACCTGGCTTGAGCATAAACCAGTTAATGAAATTGAGGCTGCATGGTCAGATGAGGAGTTGCCAGTAGGATGTGGTAGCTATACTTTGGGTGAAACTGAAATGACTGATGATCGCCTCATTTTCTCTCACATGATCTTGGACGAGAAGGACAAGAAAAAGGGGAGCCCATATGTCATATTACCTAGAAAGGGTGAGGTTTGGGCAGTCTTTAAGAACTGGGATATCAAATGGAGCCAGAAAACAAAGAAAAATAGGAAGTATGAATATGAGGTTGTGGAGGTACTCTCAGATTTCTCTCGTGTAAATGGAATTAGAGTAGTTCCATTGGTCAAGGTCCAGGGCTTTGTTAGTGTGTTTGCCCGGATACAGAACTGGGTACCAATCCACATACCACATGGCGAGATGCTGAGGTTCTCCCATAGCATACCAGCTTTCCGGCTGAGTGGTTATGAGAGGGATGATCTTCCAGAAGATTCTCTTGAGCTTGACACAGTGGCGCTCCCAACCAACTTTGCAACCGCTTTCCCGTCAGTCTCCATCAACTTTGTAAAGACCCAAACTCAATGTCACGAGAGGAATGACAGAGATGAATCAGCCAAACCCAGTGGTGTTGACCCTTCAAGTGGAGACGGCAGTGGAACAAAGAACTTCAATGAGCACACCACGACTCAGAGGTGTGAATCACCCCAGCCAAATGTTGATTCAGTGTATGAGTACCCTGATTCAGACTTCCACAACTTTGATCTGTACCGGGCATGTGATCTGTTCCAGCGGGGCCAGATCTGGGCCGTGTACTCTGACCTAGACACTTACCCAAAGTACTACGGGTACATACGGAAGGTTGAGCCAGAACCGTTCAAAGTGCATATGAGCTGGCTCGAGGCAGATCCTAAGTCAGAGGTGGAGAAAGAGTGGTTGAATGCCACTTTACCAGTCAGCTGCGGCAAGTTCAAGGTCTCAACTCAGAACATGATTTTCGACGAGGGCACTTTCTCCCATATGGTCTCAACTAAGCATTGCAGGGGAGTCAAGTATGAGATCTTGCCTGAAGTTGGCGAGATTTGGGCAGTCTACAAAAACTGGTCTGCCAGATGGACACTCGATGACCTTGATAAGTGTGAGTATGACATAGTGGAGATTAAAGAGCAGAAAGAGGAGTCTATAGTAGTTTGGCCTCTGAGGCAAGTGACTGGGTATACGGCAGTCTTTATGCCAGAGAGGGTAGGTGAGATTGGTTCAGCCAAACTGGAAATACCCGCAGATGAGTACATAATTTTCTCACATAGGATACCTGCCATTGGTCTGACAGAGGAGCGTGGTGGGAAGCTCAGGGGATATTGGGAGCTTGACCCTGCATCAGTGCCGGACCAATTCTTATACCGTGACGATTGACTTGGTGTTTAACTGGCAATGATTAGGATATTTTTCTTATATATTATAGTTCTTTCTTTTTTATCCTTGGGCAGATCATAGCAAACTATCTGAAAATATGTTACTAACTAATGCTTTCTTTACTGAACTGATGGTAGGAGGTGCATTTTTTGAAAGTTCTCTCTAATGCAATGATTTTATGGACGGTCTTCCATGCTATTTCGGTTCTGCTTTACTCTTTCTGCATTCTGCATTCTGTATTTTTGAAAAGCTGAGTAATTAGGATTTATTAGCATAAGCAGAAGATGGTAGTTCAAGTGAAACCCAGTTTTGGTGTTGGCATGGTTTGTATGGCTCAAGTTTTGGTATGTTGGCTACTTGGCCACAGAACTTGTTGATATTGATGTAACACTGTGAGTTGTATTTGATGAATTATCCTGACTATTTCATGAAATTTAATACACTTCTATGAAGGATAGAATTGATATCCTGCTGAATAAGCAACTAGTATGAACTGATAATTTTATGACAGTTGCAACTATTAGGCTACCAAGTAAAAGAAATTTATGTTTCTTCTGTAATCGTGGCAATGTTTCTAAGAATCAAATTGATATAGCAAATTTTTATGCCAGTTCTGCACTATATTCATCTTCGCTATAGAGTCGAATATGGAGAGTTCCAACCATGCTCTTAATCACCATTCACCAGTATATACTCACATTTCTGAAGTTATAAATGTCTGTTGAACAACTCAACTTTTGTAAAGTTGAAACAGTAGAAACTTTACAGCAAACCCACCAGTGCATCATCCTGATAGATTTTCTTTTGCTAAGAGAGCCTTTAGTAAATCATGCTGTCTATTATTATGTGACCATAAAATGTGCCTCAACAGCCCGAGACTTGAGAAATGACTTCTATTATTATGGAATTCACTATATAGCTTGCCTAGATAATTCCCATCTTCTATATAGAAAAAAAGAAAAGAAAAGAAGGCAATCAATTATCATTACCAATTACCATCACAGAGTTTAAACAGAAAGTACAGTTCTTCATTCTGTTTGATGCAAAATAAAACAACCAATACGTACATTAATTTAATTTTTTTTTTTAAATTAATGTTCAAAAAAGTTAATTTCTAACATATTGCGTCTTTCCTTAATAGGTTTTCCTCTACTAATTGCAAAGTCTGTTTGTCAATTAGGAAATCAATTAACTTGAAATGTGATTAATTAGCAACTGAAGTCAATTATGTAAGAGGAGTTATCCATTGACAATACTTATCTTGACAATCTTGACAATGGAGATTTTGAAAAATTTATAAAAATAGTTAAAAATTCTAAAAAATAGAAAAAAGTTTATAGAGATATTTTTTAACTTATAGATTGATTATGTTTCAAATTATATTCAATTTAAGTGACGTTTGATAACTCTTTAAAGCTCGTTAAATTTCAACCGTTAAAAAATGTATAAAATTTTGATAAACCATCAAACGATGTTCAAATTGATTGAAACTTAAAACACTATTAATCTATAATTTAAATAATGCATCCATAAAGGTTTTTCCATTTTTAAGATTTTTTATGAATTATTATAAATTTTTTAAAGTCCTCATTGTTAAAATTGTCATTATAAGCATTGTCAATGGATCCCTCCTCATTATGTAATTCCTGAGAGATGCTCCTGAACTATCTAAAGAATAAAACTTGTAATGCTATTTGAAAAAAAAAAAAAAAAAACCAGCAAGTATCATATATAATTAAGAGAGAATTGAACAAGATGAATTTAAAATAATATCTCATGATCATATTATGATCACTTTATTAATTAATTATATATATAACTGTAATATTACATTTCTGAGTGCAGGACTTAAACTAAGTTCGCTTCTCAAGCATTACAGACACAAACAAGGAAAAAAGAAAAAAAAAAGATGAAAAAAAAAATGATCATCATGGAAACCATAACATGTATGGTTACCAGATAAATTACATGGATCATATATATATATATATATATATTTACTTATTAATTAGACCTAATTAGTTAACATAGAACACTTCACCGGAACGGGAAGCCCTTCGTTGTTTGACTCGTAGTACGTCGAACTATGCTACGTACGCGTACATCTAGTTGCCGCCGGGGTTGATGGTGCCGCAGGCGTTGAGGGACATCTTGGCGAAGGTCATGAACTGCTTGGTCATGTTCTCGATCGTCTGCCTGGTGGCGGCGTCCGTCCCCTTGCAGCTCGAGTTGCACTTGGTCGCTTTCTCAGACGCGGTCTTCACGCACTGCTTCACCTGCGCCAGGTCCGACGGCGACACCTTCTGCTTGCCTTGCAACACCTGATTGATTAACACACATAATAACATCAACATGTTAGTAAATTAATTAATCTTGGATTTGTTTATAGTTAATGATAGTATGATAGTCGTCGTCGTCGACGTACCTTGGATGACTTGTCGAGCTCATCGACAGCGATAGTGAAGCTGGCCTTGCATGTGGTGACACACTGGATGTTGGCTTGCTTGGTGGCGCCGGAGCTTGAGCTTGAGCTTGAGCCACTGGCTGAGCTTGATGAGCTGCCGGATGATGAGCTCGATCCGCCGGTTGAAAGCGATCCTCCTGCTGCGCCGCCAGACGAGCTTGACCCGCCAGCTGCACCGCCTGCTGCACCACCAGCTGCACCACCAGCCGCACCGCCAGCCGCACCACCAGCTGCACCACCGGATGAGCTTGGGCCACCAGCAGAACCGCTAGCAGAACCGCCAGCTGCACCGCCAGATGAGCTTGAGCCACCAGCAGAACCGGCGCCATATGAACCTGATGAGCCACCGGCTGAGCCGGCTGAACCGCCTGCGGAACTTGGTCCACTAGCCATGCCACCGGATGAGCTCGAGCCACCAGTTGAGCCTGATGCACCAGACGAGCTCGAGCCGCCGCCAGTTGCGCTCGATGCAGGACCACCGGCTGCTGAGCTGGAACCGCCGCTTGTGCTGGAGCCACCAGCTGAGCCCGAGCCTGAACCTGAACCGCCAACTGAGCCTGAGCCTGATCCTCCAGGTGAGCCTGTCGGAGTGCTAGTGCTGGGGCTTGAGCCCGGTGCAGAGCTTGAGTCACCGCCGGTTGCACCCGGTGTAGAGCCTGAGTCACTGCCGGGTGTGCCTGGTGCAGAGCCTGAGTCACTGCCTGGTGTAGAGCCCGAGTCACCGCCGGGTGTAGAGCCTGAGTCACCTCCTGGCGCAGAGCCAGAGTCACCAGGTGAGCCTGAGCCAGAGCCATAACCGCCAGCACCGGCACCGGCATCGGCACCAGAACCAGACGAGCCCGATCCAGGGAAGCCAGGGAATCCAAATGAGCCTGAGCCTGAGCCCGAACCTCCACTGCCAAACCAGCCCGAGCCGAACCAGCCAGAGCCGCCTACAAACCCCGGGGTGCCCGTGGATCCACCGGCCGAGCTAGAGCCACCGGCGGACGCAGAGCCAATATTCGGCAGGAAGTGCAATATACTGCTCCCGCAGACCTTCGCGGCGTTGACCGAGTTGAAGGCCATGGAGATGGCGCTGACCACGGCGGAGATCTCCCCCGTGACGGCGTGCGCGTAGGCTGCCTGGAAGTCCTGCACGCACTTCTGCGGATTGAACTGCGAGCTGCACGTCGGGATCAGCAGCGGGTTGATGAACGTGGACACAGTCGCCGTGGGCGACAGTAACAGAATCGACACAACCAGAATGCACGCCATAGATCGGTTCGATCTCGAATTCGAAGCCGCCATTGCCATGGTTACTGTTATCGGATTGAATTTCTTTAAAGATGGATTAAATTAAAGAGAAGGGATTGAGTTGAGTTGAGATGATTGATGAAGATAGGGGAATTGCGGTGGAGTATTTATAGCGTGAGAAGCATTGACCTTGGTTCTTTTTTTAGTCAATGGGTGTTGGAGTTTTTCTCCTTATTTTTAGCCATTCTCAACGAGTACTCATCCCCTGACTTTCTGCATTGTGCAGCTCACAACGTCAGCCGTTGAATCATCTCATGATCCGCGCTGGCACGAATCTTGAGACAACCCAACGGCTGACCTTGTGAGCTGCACAATTCAGTACAGCAGGGGATATGAATTCAATTTCAGCGACTTCAGATCATCGCGCATTCGCGCGCGTATGGTTAGTTTTTTGAATGTAACGGTATATAATCCTTCAAGGTAATTACTAATTCCTCTTTTTTCTGCTTTTAGGCTAGAGGTGAGCCATGAATCTCTCTCTCTCTGCCACCACGTGTCCAGTGGATAAATCATGAAATTGTAACCGCTTGTGCATAACTGATTATCAACTACATTTGGTGAATTAGTTGTCAAACAAATGAACAATGCAACAATTTGCCTGATCGATAACGCAACATGTAATTGAAGTCTTATTCTTTTACATTGAAAAACGATACATATATATATTTATGAACAGAATTTCTTCTAGTAAGACACTATCATGCATATAACACCTGAAAAATAACGCTACCATTGTAGAAATTCTGATAAGAGTTCGCCTTGGCGTTTCGATGTTCAGAAAGAAACATAACATTTACCACGTTTAAGCTCCCTTTCCTGAATAGAGATCGGGAAATTAATCTCGGCCCAACCAAGTTAAAGTGCTAAATATATCCATTAAGAAAAACATATGTTTGCCCAATTAATTAGGCCCAGTGTAATTCATTGACTGGGCTCATTTATTGTATATTTGTATTGTTCTAATTTAAATGGGCAATCGAGATTTGTTTGCAAATTAAGGGCATCAATTGAAGTCTGCCCTAAATTACAAGTTTACAACAAACCAAAAAATTTAGAGAACGACATGTATTGATAAGTGTACGTTTATCATTAAATTTCTTAATCTAAAAGAGAATGACATTAGTTAATTAAGCTAGCCTAACTGATCTCCTTTTTACTTCAAAGGATTTTCAAAATATTACTTTGCACCATTACTTGATCGAGCATGGATCCAACAAATAAGCTAGCCTAGCTGATCTCCATTTTACGTCTTAATTAAGCAGCTACAACATGTAGAGTTTATGAAATTGCAGCAATGATGCTGCAGCTTAGAAGTTGTATCAACTTCTTATGTACTATGAAACTGTATGCCATAGATCAAACGTACGAAGTGGTTCTTTGATAACAAAAGATGTAGAGATTATATTTCGGAATGTACCTATTATATTTTTTATACATCTGCAGATGTATGGGCAGCTTTTCAATAGACGCAACATGTTTGTCAAAGATGTAGTAGCATCGTCTTTTCTCACTTCGTTATCTCTCTATAATCACGTACAGTGTTGCAATGGGACTTCTTAGAATCTGAAAATTTTGTAAAAGAATCGTAAAAATGAAAAAGAAAAGTTTATGCATGCATTTTTTTTTCTTATAGATTGATAATCATTCAAATTTTAATTAATTTGAACACCATTTGTTGGCTTATCAAAAATTTATGTACTTTGTAATAATTTTAATTTGACGAGCTTTAAGAAATATCAAATGCTATTTAAGTTGAATTTAATCGAAAACATAATCAATCTATTATAAGGAGTTAGACTATTATACTAACGTTAGCATTTCGGACCAAAATGCTAACGCCTCAAATTTTATGTTATCGTGTCCGAAATCACGATTTATGGTGCTCAATAAATTCTTTATATGAAAATATTGGGGAATACAAAATTTTTTCATTTTTAGAGTTTTCTAAATATTTGTTTTGCATTTTTTAAAATAGCATGTAAAATCATCAATATTTTATTAATATTTATGAGCTCTTTTCTAAAATTCAAAACAAATACTTAGAAAACTCTAAAAATAAAAAAAATTTTGCATTCCCCAATATTTTCATATAAAGAATTTATTGAGCACCATAAATCATGATTTCGGACACGATAACATAAAATTGAGGCGTTAACATTTCAGTCTGAAATGCTAACGTTAGTATGATAGTCTAGCTCCTATTATAAGTTAAACAATACTTCTATAAACTTTTTTCTACTTTAAGAACTTTTAGTTTTTTTTTTTTTAATTTAAAAAGTCTATTTGTCAAGATAAATATTGTCAATGGATACCTAATTATATAATAGAAGCAAATCCAGGTATAAATAACGTCACTATTAAGTATGAATATCCCAAAACATAGCAAAAATGCAAGAACAATTTCTCATAAAACAAAATTATTAGAAATCACTGGCTAAATTCACATAATCGGATATTAGCAAGCTCACTCAACATAATTCTCGGAAAGTCAGGTAGCCGCCTTCTATCATTGCAAAACTTTATTATAACTAACAAGTACGAGTGACACCCAAATCAAATATCATTCTCTCCAGATTAACAACAGAAGAATGACAATGAATACAATTATACAACAATTTAAAGGATAACTCATAATTGGTGCAAAATTCAGAGCCATGCTCTAAATAGGATGTTAAAAGTATAAATAAAGTTATAAACATCTTGAAAATAATCCATCTCTTTATTCAGCTATATTGCTTCTCCAATCGCCTCTGATAGTTTGTTGTGCCGCTATTTTCCAGCTTATCTTCTGCAAGTACCATACATACAAAATGATGGTTAACAATAATACAACTTATAAAGGACAAAAAGAGAGCATCTAATATTAATACATTTATTACTTCGAATCAATATATGTGCAAGAATCTTGATAAATATGTACTATTTAAGTTATGAAGCATTATATGCCAATGATCTAGTTTTCCCTTGGCTGCATTACCCATTCTACATTTCTATGTTAACCACAGATTTTGCTCATGTAACACCAAGAGTCCAAGATCAATCTTAGTGTGTTAGTGCACCCTCTTTTCTTGAAGGTATCTTTTGGACACTCGACAACCATTACATCAACTAATTCTCAAAAAGGAAAAACGGAACTGGCATTTTAGCCATCTTTTTGTTCTTAGTGTACCATTGCAAAAAAGTACGATTGCAGATTGACACCACAAAATTTTAGGAAACAAATGCAAAATTGCAAATGATGATTTCCACAGGCATTTCAGTAAACTCAACAGAAGAGAGACAATGGAAACTCATTAAAAATAATTGTCAGCTCTATGGAAAGAATAAAATAAACAGACCGCATTATGTGTACTTCATTGCAATCTCACGCATGAGACTCTCCGGTGCTGCACAAGAACAATAATAGTTACAAAAAATAGGAATACTTCATCTAATGCCAAATTTGAAAGTCTTTTAGTATTCATCCACTGGAAGTTAAGTCGTGACTGGGGTTGATTTGGTATTATTTCACAGCTTCAACTAAGTTCTGGTAGAAAAACTAGATTTAGTAATATTTCACAGCTTCGACTAAGTTCCAGTAAAGAACTTAACAAAAGAAACATTTCCAAATATTGCCAGCATTGTCAATTCAGCCCACGCCAATAGGTACACAGGTAATTTTATGTTATGGGGTTATGGGCACAAAGAAACTCAACGAAACCTGTACAAATTGCATGCACTACTGCAATTAAAAGAATCATACCATTCATGCCGGTAAAACGTTCAAACTGACCCATTGCCTGGCGTACAAACATCTCTACACCACTGACAATGGTAACCCCAGACTCTTGTGCCTCTCTTAGAAGCCTTGTTACCTTCGGTGCATACACTGCATCAAACACCAAGTTGTAGAATCTCAAAGCTTCCTACAAGCCCAACCATCCTTAATGTCAGCATGTCAGCAATACTTCACTTTGCTCAGGGCAGCAAATTGATCATTTTTTAGATATAATTTCAATTCATAAGTTCCCTATTAATCCAGCATGTTTTGTTTCAAATATATTTCCCAAAAAAAAAAGGAAAACAAAATCCACCATCAATTCTGGCAATACCTAATTTTGTTGAATTAACAAGGGACAGTATGGATAAGACTTGTTGAATATCAGAAATCAGGTTATGGTTCGGAATTTAATCCATATCAGACTGAATATTTAATGCAACAACAGTCTAAAATCTGATCTGCTTTATTATTAAAGTTGGGAACAAACCTTCGGTATAGGTGTGCCATCAACATTAGGATACATCCCTAGAGATGTGGCATTTGCAAGAATCATCCCTTCTTCAGGGTGGAATGTGGCCAAATCTTCCAGCCTCAGTGCCTGCCCCCCTACTGAGTTTGCAAGGCTCACCGCCCGTTCTGCCAGGTAAAAAAAGATTGGTTCACACAATTCATATAAAAAATCTAAAAATAAGTATCAGAATGAGAGTTTTTGGCTATATCAGTTTTGGTTTTCATAAACGGTTGGATTTATCTTCAGATGACAAGGAAAAGTAGGTGATCCATGGCAGCACAGCTTAACAATCAATGTTACAAATGAAGTCCAACAATTCCTCGCATGGTTCCTTTTTTCTTTTGAATTAGCAAAACAAACCAAACATCTTTTGAGTAACATAGCACAATATGATTGAAAGTTTGAAACCAAGGCTAAGTCATAAAGAATGCAAACAAATTATCTTAAGTCAAATTAACTATCAACAGGGGAAGTTATGCCATTAGCTCAATTAAAAATAAACAAGTTTGACTTAACTGCCTACAACCTTTTCATCTTAAAATGATCAAACAGCACATTTTATGCACACATGTATATCCCTTCTGATTTCAAATTATTTTTCGATTACTAAAATTTCAACTAAAGCCGTGGCAGGATTCTAAAATACCTAATGAAACATAAGTTTTAATGAACATCATTAGAGCATTACAGTGAAATATCTCAAAGAACATAGGTGTTGCTTGCAAATAATGAGAAATGAAGTGGTACAGCATTTGGTGTAATTCGTCAACAGGACCGTGTCAGAAACTATGTTAAACATGATGTTCCAGTAAGAGAAGCTGAAGCTTTTACCATAAGTACGATTTGCAACTACAACCCTGGCACCCTTCTCTTTAGCACCATAAGCCACAGCTTTGCCAGCCCCTCCAGCTCCAACAACAACTATAAGTCTCCCAGCCAAAGGTGACACAGCATCACCTTTTGCACTAGAACCTGCAGCATCATTTTCCCATCAGGTACCAGGTTAATATAAACCAGGCATTATCATTTCAGATCTCTGTACTATTTGCACGTATAAGCACTATATTGTTCCAGCAATAACGTATGAACTATTCAACTGTCTGGTACCAATTGAAGGACCTATTATTTCTTTTGGTGTTGTTCTTGGTCGGTTAGCTTTTGAAAATTGTTGGTTAACTGCAGAATTGTTTGTAGATGAGGCCTTGAGGCCTAATATTGGTATCATTCGGAATCAAGGAATGAACTACTCATATTGATCGTTAAAGCTGAAATCTTTTAGAGTTATTTGTCCATAACAATAAAGGAGGGATGTAATAATCAAAAGATCAATGGTAAAAACGTAAGCACTAAAAATGAAACCTTTAATCCCATCTTCAATTGCAGAAATAGCACCAATATAGTCAGTATTGTAGCCGACCAACTTCCCATCAGATGACCGTCTAATTAGTGTGTTTACAGCTCCAATTGACTGAACCAATTTGAAAAGTAGACCAGACAATAAAACTTAAGAAGAGAAATTTGGGGATGTCATCCCATGAGACCATAATAAATCTAATTCCTCCATTAAAATTAGTATCTGGTCTTTTAGTCATCTCAACAATGCAGAATGAAAGAGAACAACAGGAGAGGCAAATTATAACTTCATCAAACAGTGGGAATGAGAGGCGCATACCAGCTATTTCAAAGAGATGACTTATTAAGAATCAATCTCTTCAACTAAAAAATAAAAAATTTATGTGATCTAACTGAATAAGAGGCTATTACCCGTGCAATAGGATCAACATCATCACAACGGCCAACTGCTGTCACTTTATGTGGAAGCGAACAACTGCAAGGAAACACTAGGATCACATTTACACATTTTCTGTTTATTGTTTTTACTAACTGCAGCCCAAAATTTTTGGTACAGTTACAAATATGTTAGGCATGTGAGTCTTTAAAGTCCGTCTCAGGTCTCAACAGTTTCCATACTTGTATCCCCAACTTTAAAGACGCCCCATAAGGCTATAACCATCAATTATGCACTGAACCATAAGTTACTTCCAACTTTTCTGCAAAAATAAGAACAAAAAAATAAAAAAAATCATTGGACAACTATTATTCTTTTAACCTGAATCCAGTAAAATCTGGTGACAAATAAGTATCCAGAAACTTCACAACGTCATCCGTCAAAAGTGGTAGATAAACTCCATTGAACCCAACTGCTTTGAAACACTTATTGTGCAAAATAGGGCTTTTGCTCTGCTTAACTGGTTTTGCAACAAGACCAAGAACCTTGGTATCTGCTCTTATATGTCTGATATTATATAAGTCCAATAACTCAGCTATGGTTGGTTGACCAGGAGCTGACTCCTTTTCTTCATTAAGTTTCCCAAATGTCAAGTACCCTCCAAATTTGGGAGAAAGTATCCTTGACATTAAGCCTCTTTCACTCATGACAAGGCCTATAATCGGTGCCTGCAATTACCAGATTTCTTACAGAATGTTAAGAACCACTATATAAATATACAGATTTGAAAGAAGTTAAGTGTACTCCCTTCCCTCTCCCACCATGCTCAACCATCTAAATCCTAATAAACACCACAGCACACACACTCACACCTGTATGGACTCACCTCTAAAGCTTTTAAGAACAAAATCTTTCCAAAAATTTGACAATAAATAAATTCCTAAAAATACTCGAATAAGATAAACCTTTCATATTGTGACAAGTATACTCTTCCAGAATTAACCAAATCATAATTATTTTGGTCTTTTGGATAAGCAGCTCCGAACAAATTCAACACAGCTCATTACTTTTGTGGAAACTCAATCAACTATAAGACTATATCCAGAGTAGAACACAATACATTGCTTTAAAGAGTAAGAAAAAGATTCCAGTTTATCTCAGTAAACCAGGGAGATCACTCTTACAGATCTACCGATACCTACAAAAACATTGGTAATATATATTATAGAAGAAAGTAGACAGCACCTACATGGCAATGCACCATGACTTGGAACATTCTTGCGGTGTCGCTTATGTCAACAGCTGTTGTTGCAATTTTCACTATATCAGCCCCAACATCTTGTATTCTAGCGACAAGTTCACTAAGCTCATCACATGAAGGGGTGTTTTCATAATTATGGGAAGAAACAATGAGCTTGAAGTTATCTGGTCTTTCCTCGGGAATCGAGCTAACAAACTTTTCAGCAACCTAAAAGAGTTGAGACATTTTTATATCAAAAAATGACTACAGAAAAGAAAAAAGGAGGAATTGTTCTAAGAAGTATGAGTTACAACCAAAGATTATTAAATTGCCTTTGAATACCTCACTTACAGAGAGCATCTGATCGGGAATAGTAAGGTTTTATACTCTTTTTCTACACTAACTGGACAGCACCTCTGCTTACAGGAAGCATTGTACTTTTATAAGCTAGGCTTAAATTGTTCCAAATCAAGCTTAAATTTGAGACCGATATGTAATTCAAAGGAAATCTAAATTTAAAAATTTATTTTGCATGAGAGGGAACCACGAAAGTAGCAGCAATGTACCAAATGCAAACCTTAAGCTCAATATCAACGTACTCTGCTCCCAATTCTATAGCTGAGCGAAGAGCGCTAAACCGCGTCGAATCGTCTCCCTGGTATTGCCCTCCCTCCCAGTGTGGTCTGACAAGCCAAAGATCAAAACACCATCAATTAAGAACAGGCAACTCGAAACTTCTGAATTTCTACTCAAAAGAAAGCACAACAACACTACACTGTCTTGACATTACTTGTCATTTTGGTCTATATTTGGCTAAAATGTTTTGATCTATGTTTCTTTTAGAACATGGCAGGAATCTATTGAAGTCTCAAAATGCTAAAACCCTTGAAAGTTGACATGACTTTAAAAAAATTGTCTTATACTGATATTTTATTTCAATTTTAAGTTTGTAACTTTAAATTATCATGCAACCATTATTAGAAACGTGACAGTTCAGGCTTGATCCAGCGATGAGGACCGGGACTCCGGGAGGAATTAGTAAACAAACTACATCCTCACTAAATTACTCTATAAATAGCAGTAAATAGACAGATCTTGCTAGCAATCAAGGTTTGCTTAATGCGATTGATGCTCTCAGTCTCATCTCACAATGCCACTCCAGCACACAGCAAATCAATCATCAATCATCAGTCAAGAGTAAAGGGAGTTGAGTAAGTAACGAGGAGTGTACCGTACCGGTAGGTGATGAGGACGGGGAGGGTGCGGTTGGAGATGAGGCGCGGGAGATCGGCGTCGGGCTGGAAATGGCGGAGGAAGTCGAGGCGGATCTCGACTAGATCGGCCCCGAGCGACTTCGCCCTGGCCATGTCCCTCTCCATCTCCTCCACCGTCGTCGACACCAGCGGCGCACAGATCAGCGTCATCTTCTTCTCCGCTCGCTCGCTCTCAACAACTCTCCGGATTCCTCTTTCCTTTTCTTCCCTTTCGGAAATCTAACAAAGCGTATTGTTGATTGATTTGCTTCTGTGCAGTCAGTCCTAGTTCTTAGTCCTCCCTTGGACCTTACCAACCAAACCAACCCTCTCTTTTTTTTTCTTTTATTTCCTTTGTCGACGCACGGCTTTACCAAACTTCTCAGGCCATCTTATTAGAATTATTATTGTCTACTCTCTGTCGAACAGTATTATTTGGCGACTGTACCAAATAAATCCGTCTCCAGTTCATATCCTCTGCTGCGCAGGAAATTTACTGCGCATTCCAACCATTGGATATGATTTAAGATTCGTGCAACTCAATCTCTAGAAACCACCTCTAATCTGCAGCGTTGATTCGCTGCGCAGTACAATATTGCGCAGCAGAGGATAAGCACTCCAGTCTCACGTTGGATGTTTCTATCACGCTCTCCTTCTTTCTCTCTTTTTCGGGTGTGGAGTGTGGGGTGGACTCTGGACTATGGGACCCGTTTTCCTTCTTTATTTTCTCGGTTGGTAATTGGTGTGTTGGTGGTACTTTACTTTGCGTTGCGTAGGTAGTAGCTTCACTTGCTGTTCGGTTCGGTTGGTCTCTTTCTCTTTCTCTCGCTGACTCGCTGTCCCAGAGGCTCGCACTGACGCTGAGAGCCTGAGACCGACGCTAGTCGACGTAGCGTTCTTTCGGCTGACGTAGGTGTGAAACGGGGACGTGCTTGAGGATTGTTAAAATAGATGAACATCTGGACCGTTCAAATAGATGAACGTCTCAGATTTATTTTGATCTTATTCTTTCCCAATTCCCTTTCCAAACCGATTGATGGAGTCCGTATCTGTTGCGATCCAACGACGGATGCTTTTTAGAAAGGATTTTTGAAGAAATCTCAACCGTCTAATCCCGGGGCGGATCTAAGGGGGGTGCCAGGGGGCGCCCCGGCCCCCCTTCGCCCGGTAGAAGTTGTTGAACCCCGATTTTTTTTGTTTAATTTAAGTTTATATATGGTGTAAATTTTTGTTAATTTGATGCCAAAATTCATTTTTTTTTATATCAAACATAGACAATGGTTAATAAATTAAATATTTTGTTACTTAAGTATACAATTAACTCTTAATCATAATTATTTTGTTGAATATATATAAGTCGTATATTATAATAGTTATTTTTTTATCGTTTTAACTATGAACATGCCTCTCTAAACCCCTTTTGGATTAAACCTTAGAACATTGGAACCATGAATCATCTCCCCGGCCCCCCTTTCATATTCATCCTGGATCCGCCTCTGGTCTAATCTGAATATGAGGATTCTGAGATCGGATTTGGATCGCACTTATTTCAGCGCCTAGCTGATAGGTGGACCGTGGGAGTGGTAATTTAATGGGAATCCAATTGATAGCAATATTTCGAATTTTTTTTAGTAGAAGCTATACAATATGAATAAAATAATCAATGTTCCATATATAATTTTAAAATTTTTTATACCATAAAATTTTTTGTAAGCTATATAAATCAAATTTTAGATATAATTTGAAACGTTTTTTTATGTTAAACTCACGAAAGACCTTTGTGAGCTTAAGAATACCGTAGTTTTACTCTGAAAAATCATTAAATACCATCAACATATATTATTTTTAACGATATTTGAGGATATCAAACATTATTTAAATTGCCAAGACAAGTATTGTCGGTATATAAGTTCCACAACAATTTTATAAATAATTTTCTATTTTTATATATAGTTTCCAATGATTTTTTTAACTTATTTAAACTATAGTTTTTAAAATTGTCAAGACAAGTATTATCAAATTAAACATTTCGTAATTGTTCTTCAAGTCAAAATGATAAAATAAGAAACCAATTTTTAAAACATTGAGTCAAATAAAATTATGGCTTGAGTGCTGTGTATAATTACTGACATATTTTATTATAGGTATCTAAGTCATTCATTCACTTTTAGGTATAAAATCAGTAGCATTGTAAAGGAAGATGCATGGAAAAATTAAGCAAGACTACAAAAAAATGTTTTCACTTATAACAAAAATAAAATTGAATCAACATTTACAAAATTGTAGGTACCATATAGGTAAGATTCATATTAAACATTATAGTTGATGGTGGTGGTGTTGCGAAGAGGGGTTTAGATCTTAGAGAGATTACAGATGGATAACGGATGTCCTTCTCAACGACATTGATTGTGGACCTAAAAACAATCAAATGTTTTTAAATACCCATACCAAAATATATCATTAACTACGCGTAATACGCAAACCATACTCCTAAAATAAATAACCAAGTTTTAAAGTAGTAAAATAGATCCATTAATAACACATATAACCACTCAATCAAGATGAATAATATATAACGTGGTATCGGTTTCTTAAATGTGACGAATCTGTTCTTATTCTAAGAGAATAACCTGACCCTGTTTTTCCAACCTCAACCGTTAGATCAAAACGGACAGACCAGATCGGTCCAGTTTAGATAATAGGGGGTCTTTCATAAATAAATTTGATCCATTAATTTTAATCCGACGGCCCAATAGAGAGTAACAGAGTCCTGTTATCCTAAAATAGAATAACAGGGGATATGAATTCCAGCATCTAAATCTCCCTTTGGAATATTCTGCACGAATCTCATCTCATCTCAGGCAGCCGAGCCGAGATCTATAATTCATTAATTCTGAATGCATGAAATGAAAAGGGAGTTAAATCCCTATTATAGTATATTAATTCGGCAAGACATGCTACAGTATTTATGAACAGTAAATAAACAGTGTTTTTTTTTTTTTTAGATCCTCAAATAGTATCTTACCACGTTGAGTTACATAAGAGAATAATTTAGAATGTATTATTATTGACATAAATATAAATAAATAACAAGCAAAAATACAGCTTGATAGATTATCAAAATTTTGTACACTTTCAATGGTTGTAAATTAATCGATCATCAATGGATTACATGTATAAAGTTTTTTTTTCATTTTTAAGATTTTTAAACAATTTTTTGAAACTCAAAAAACTTTTTGAAAGCTTCATTGTCAATGTTACTAAGATAACCATTATCATCACGCTTCTCTTCAACTATTACTTTAAATTTCCTTTTGTATACTTAAAAAATATTAAATATATTGTAAACAACTTTTTTTCTTACTGAACAAAAATGTTTAATGAAGGTAAATATGTCTAAACAAGCAATATTTATGTTTCGTAAAAAGCTATAAAATTCAGCATCTTGGAAAAAAAAATTACATAAGTATAACTGTATAAGTTCATATAGTTCATCAAAAGATGGCATGAACGAAGATTCCAATATAAAATACAAGTGCATGCCATGAAAATTTAATAGGCTTCGAACCATTTATGTCTTCTACATTTATTATTTGTAGTCATGTAGAAGATTGAAAAGAAATATTTACAAAATTATAAATGGTAAAACTTTTTTATTCAGTGAAATTTTTATATAAATTACATATCCAGTAACAAAAAATAAAATATGGAGATATTTAAAATATGAAATTAATAAATCACAGAAAATCTATAACAAACCATATATGTCTTTAAAATACTCCTCCTTACGAAAAACAATACAATTTATAAAAAAAAGATGACATAAGTAATGAAAATAATAACTTATATAATATAAAAATTTTATTCAGAATTTATACACTTTTACATAATTTATGTGTTTTCAGTTTTTAACTTTCTTTAAGGCTTAAGATTACACTTCTGTTCAAATTGTTTCTTTAAGAAATAGCCGAAACAACGCGAGCGCACGTATCTAGTTTCCTCAAAGGCTCGAAGTCGAACCAAACAAACAAATGTTGGGCCGTTGTGTAATACTACTACACTTGCGGGCTCTTTTTACTTTTACATTTACGAAGTGAGCCCTCAAATATCTCAAACAGAAAGAATCCGCTAAAAAAGCGCAGAATAAGAGGATAAGGCGAAGAAGAGGAAGAAGAAATACAGCGAGAGGGAGCTCTACACCTGACCAGGCTCCTCACTCACTCCGCAGCAATGGCTGCCATAGCTGCGCTCTTCTCGCCATCCCTGTCCTTCCCTTCCTCCTCCTCTCGCAGAACAACAACGACCTTCTACTGCTCCGCCAAGCCCCGCCACCCCAGAAAGCACCTGCTCGACAGACACAGAAACAATGAGGTAACTCCGTAGCTCCCCACTACATGTGTTTGTTTAATCTAGTCGAATTACGAAACGAGCGTCAGTCCGACTCCAATTCATGGTCAAAATTGTGAGCTGGGATATTATTGAAGCATGACAACTGAAGGAATTTAGCCATGATCTTTCATCTGGTTTCAGGTGGAGAGAGTGTCTCAGAGAAGGGGGAAGGAGGATGGACGCGTGGCCAAGTCGGTGAAGAGCAAAGAGAAAGGCTTGTTGTATGATTATGAATTGGAAGAACAACAGGCAATATATCTTTCTTCTTTGCTCGCTCCCTTTTCATTCTAATTTCATTAACATTTAGCAGTTATCACGGATGGTGCTTTATTGATTATGGTGTACCGTAGATTATCAATTATTTCTACTAACTAAATTTGAATTGATCAGGAAGCTGACGCAATTGAATTTCAGGGGTCTTCGTTTCTCGATTCTGTTGTTAAGGTATGACTCCTTCTTCCATCCATTTTCCCAGTAAAAGAAGAAAAAATCTCAATGGATATAATTATGAGTTGTGACATTTCATTCAAAGTGGGGTGCAATTTAAGAATTGTTTTATTATTGGACAATCAATTTTTCAATACCTCTTGATGGTTACACCTAATCTTGATATACAGCCTGTATAGAGTATATAAAATTTTAAATTTTGGTTCTGCTAAAGTTTGTTCACATGTCACTGTTCTTAAACTTACGCTATCCAAGCACAGGATACCATGTAATAGTTTTATTCCTTATGTAACTTGAAATATCACATGCTACCTCTTTTATGGGGAGCCAGCAGGTTGTTGTTCAATATCACTGAATTGGATAAATAATGCTATAATGGCACTTGAAAAAAGTGCATGGGGGTAATATTCTATATGTTTTGCTGGGGGCATACGAAATGAATGCCAACTGAAACATATCATTTGTCAAATGCATTCACTAGATTTTGACATTATTTGTGCTTATTGTTACTCAGGTATACTGCACACATTCTGCACCCGATTATTCTCTTCCGTGGCAGAAGCAAAGGCAATTCGCCAGCACAGGCAGGTATGCTGAGTCAATATTTTAATCTATATATTCTCCGAGATGCTTCCAATTCAAGTCTTACCATATTAGTTTTGGTGCTGACAAAAACCATGTGTTACCATATTATACCTGCAGAAATGTAACAAACCGTGGTTCGTCTTATCTTACTCTACTTGGTCCTAGGTACCAAGTGAATATGCTGGCCTTTGTCAATTGTATGCAATTTACCATACTGTTCTTTTGCCAATTAGTACTTGCTAGTTCAGTGTTATGTTGCTTTAGTTTGTCTACGTATGAAGAGAACATAATCAACATGCTACCATTGCCTGTTTTGTGCTAATTCCATGCTAGTTTGTTTATACTTTGTATGACCTTTTACTTTAGCATTCCATTTTAGGTTTTGATGATCACATTTGTCAGACGAACCATGTTTTATACTTGTGTACTTTTCTTTTTGTAGTGCATTTTTGATTGGTGATGGGAAGCTATTGACAAATGCACATTGTGTAGAGCACAGCACTCAGGTCAGTGTTAGGATAAGCTTGTTTTCTTGGTTTTTCCTATGTTTTCCTGTCATATCTTCCTTTTTTGGCTTTCAATTTCTATTCTCATTGGATCATCTTGTTTTTGAAGTACTGTACATCTTCTACTAAGACAATGGATTGGGTTGAATGGGTTTCAATTATAATCAAATGAAGGTAGAAACCTGAGCTGGGCAATTATCCTTGGCCGACCTAATAAATTTGGGTCTGTCAGATACTTTGGCATGTCAAATGGTAAAGTTGAGTATACTTCAATCGTACTTGTGGAGGACGAGTATGTTGCACTTAATTTTATATCTTCAAGTGAAAAACATAGAGCTAGGTAGGAGTTTGAGAAGGCTGATAAGGACTTGCTTAACTACCTGATTGGACCTATTTTTATCAATATGTTGGTCTGGTCATAATGTGGAATTTCAATTAAATTTTTTCAGCTCTTGTTTTGCTGTACAGGTTAAGGTAAAGAAAAGAGGAGATGACACTAAGTATGTTGCCAAGGTACTCTCTACCTGACTAACTCTTCTAGGACATGATTCATTCTTTAAATCTTATAAACTATTTTGTTTTTAACAAATCTTTATAGTAAGGACACTAAAAAAAAAATGTGCCTCGGTGAGGTTTAGTATCCTTATGAATATTTGATGTATTTGTGGTATTGAACAATATGGTGCTTTCCTGTTTATATTGGAGGTGGGTTATTGGTTTATCTGTAAAATCACTTCAAAATATTGTCAAAACAAAACAAAGATCGAAGATAGCAAGATCCAATGCTCAATTTCCTGATGAACTCTGATTTGATGGCATTTATGCTGCTCATTAACTTGAATTTCAATAGGTTTTGGCTATAGGCTTGGAATGTGATATTGCACTTCTTTCAGTAGAGAATGAGAAATTCTGGAAAGGCACAAAGCCTCTAAGATTCGGCCGATTGCCTGCCCTTCAGGTCAAAAGTTTCCATATTTTTTGTTTGTGGCCTTTTACATATATAGACGGACCTTGATTTCGTATTCACCACCAAGACTTGAACATTTGATTATGCTCTGGGGTGTCAGATAACCAGCAAGTTGATGTCTAAATTGCCAATCCATAAACAAAACCAAAAGAGAAATGATTCAGTCATTTTGTCTGAAGTCAACATTGCCTACAAACTGATATTGGATGAAGAGTTGGTACTCTTGAATTGCTGTGGGCTTTTAGGTTGATGTACCATCTTTGATCTTGATCTTTTAACTATATATAGGATCCTGTGACTGTTGTTGGATATCCACTTGGTGGTGACACAATTTCTGTTACTAAAGGCATTGTTTCCCGTATTGAGGTATGTAACAATATTATTTAGACAACAAATCTGTAAGTTCACTTTATTATTGCACTTGATTTTTTTGAAGGGTAATCGATGAAAAAAAAAGTATTCCAAACATTGGGGTGAACTGTAGATTTGAAATTTAACTTGCGAAATTTGTGATAAACAGAGGTTTAATTTTGAAAATTTTCAACATTCAGACTGCTTGATATATGTCTGAGAAAGATCTCTACTTGCACCAATTTAAAAACAGAGGGAAAAGAATTGAGTTAATTTGGAGGGAATTTAAAATATTCTGAGTCGGTTGAGGCATAATTGCAAAATCAAGTGAATAATTGAAGTAAAGAACTTAAAATTAAATTCAGATTATTAATTAATGGGATTTTTTGACAATGAGACTTGAGCAATCTAATTGCTTGCTTTACTGATTGTAACCCTTAATATTGGTTCTCAGATATCACTAATTAAGGAAAAAAACAAAGAATATGAGATGTTTTGTTTCTTATATATTGACGCATTAACCAATGCCAGGTAACTTCATATGCACATGGCTCCTCGGATCTTCTTGGAATCCAAATAGATGCAGCCATTAATGCTGGTTTTATTCTAAACCCTTCTATGCCAATAATGAATGTAGCACTTTCAATTTCCTGTCAATGGAGAACTTTTTTTATTTTCAAAAGCTTTGTAAATGTACTTATAACCAGATTTCTGAAATTTGAAAACAATCCTTCGCTTCACACAGGAAATAGTGGGGGCCCTGCATTTAATGAGCAAGGAGAATGTATTGGAGTAGCATTCCAGGTATATTGTAGCTTTACATGCCACGTCTCTGACTTTTCTGAAAGGCATATGCTTGTAGAGGGCTTAAGTGGGTTTTGAGTATCAAGCTTTGGTTGAGAGTTGTCATTGACAGTCCAACTGTTTCTTTATCCTTGTAGCAGAGCATATTCTCAATACTTTGTTAAGAAGATAAGATAATATTAAACTTCTACATTTGCGAATAAGCATATCAAGCAAACTTTTTAGAAGGTTGCAGTTTAGGCAATTCGGTGCTACATCTCTGTCGGGAACCGTCTGTATCTTCTTACTACTATTTTGATCCTGGAACCTTATATCATGATACCAAGCAGGATACAATTGAAAAAAACCCATTTTGTTTGCTTTGTGTCTTTTTTTTTTTTTTGTGTTGTCTTAATATGCCTTACAAAGAAGTACATTTAGGTTTACAGGGGTGACGATGCTGAAAACATAGGATATGTTATTCCAACTACCGTAGTGTCCCATTTCCTTAATGATTATGAAAAGAATGGGAAATATACTGGTACGTTTACTTGCTTATTTGTCAGTTCCAAATTTCATCGACTGTTTGCATGTCTAATATTATTTAAACTTGGTGGTATAATTTTGCCTAGCTTTGACTGTTCATGTCTATAATCTTGTTCGTATTACTTGACTCTGTTTTCATATGTGTGGCTTGATTGAGCTGTCCCACATTATCATTGAAGTGTTTGTTAGAAAGAAATGAAATAGAATGAATCAGGGACGGAACAAAGTGATGCAGATAAATTGAATTAAAAGAAATCCAATGTTGATAAATTGATGTTGGTCAAGACTTGGGACTGAAACTATAACAAATTCCAACGCCGATTTGAATTTTAACTAACCATTCCTATGTTCTGTATGGTTCAATTTGATTGTTATTTGCTTGTGTCATAATCTCTCTATCTATTTGTATTATATCCAGGCTTTCCTTCTCTGGGAGTTTTACTTCAAAAAATGGAGAATCCAGCACTAAGTGAATGCCTGAAAGTGTCTGACCATGAGGTATATATACTGATAAATTTTGAAAGGAAAATTCATATTGAGTTTCATGATACAAATCTGCAAAAACGAAAACTAATATATCCTATGTAATTGATTTACTTTGAGCCAATTTAATACCAAATATTTGAAATACTTATCCTGGTGTAAAGAGTATCTATTAACATACTTTGTATTGTTCACCTTTTAGGGTGTCCTGGTCAGAAAAGTGGAACCCACCTCTCCAGCTCATGAAGTCTTAAAGAAGGTAGATTTTATTAATCTTATTATTCAAATCCATAGGTTTATTGAGGACAGTTGGAAGTATGATGTTGTGCAGTTTGAACTCTCCAATGATTTTTTTCCTTTTGTTTTATTTTTCAGGGGGATGTGATTGTAAGCTTTGATGGTATTAGTGTAGGAAATGAAGGAACTGTGCCTTTTCGGTCATCAGAGCGCATTGCTTTTCGTTATTTAGTAAGCCAAAAGTAATGTGCTTTCCTGATCTTTTGTTATTTGCATATCTGAAGTACCTAAAACTGGTATTGATCCATGCTATCTTTAAGCAAATGGAGGTCATATGTCTTTTTTGGTAGTTTGTTGACACTGTAAATGACCTTTTGTCTATATTACCTGCTATACCATAATATATCTGGGTTTAGGGTTTGCTGTTCCTGTGAACTGTGAAGGACTTTGTTTGACAGTACCTGTTATTACCTGGCAGACTTTTCATTCCTTGACTCAAATTTTAGCCATTTTTGTGATTGTGTTAGGTACTGTGGTGATGTGGCGGAGATCGGTATAATTCGGGCAGGTAACCAGATGAGAGTTAAAACTGTCTTGACCAAAAGAGAATACCTTGTAAGACAAAATCCTCTTTTTAAACAGAAAAGAGTTTTGACATCATGTTTTAAGTTAATTAATTAATTCAACAACCTTCAAGTTAAATCGATAGTTTGATCTTTTATTATTAAATGTGTGGCTCAAGTATCTGGGCTTACTGTCTCTAGCTTTAGGTTACAGTATTGTTTAAATAATCCATTCCAAACAAAAAAAAAAAAAATTAGATGATGATGCAGCTATATGTCATTTTGAATCTAACATAACCTGGATTCTTGTTGAGACACTTCTCAAGAAGACAAGAACCATGCAGAAATTAGTATACTTGAAGAATTTTTTATAATTCATCTTTCCTTATTTCTTTTTGTTTGATTAAAAGGAATACATGATAAGTGCATGTGTTTTCTCACCTCTTACAAGGTACCGTATCACATGGAGGAGAATCCTTCATACCTCATAGTTGCTGGACTTGTTTTTACACCATTATCTGAAGCCTTTTTAGAGTGAGTACTTCATGCTTATCCTGTAAAAGAGTAAAACCCCTTGCAAATTCATTTAGGCCATGTGGTTTTGTTTGTTTAAATTTGGTATTAGATTTACAGCCTAAGCTGCACTAATTTGAGGTTGTGGCATACCAAGTGTTGAACAGAGCAGCATGTCTTAGGTCATGTTTAGTGAGTTTGGGTCGCTACTGACCGCCAAGTATGGATGAAAGTTGCCTGTTAGTACATGATTGGTTGACAAATGCTTGGCATTGTTCTGAGATTATGATTTAATGGCTTAAATAATCATTTTATTTATTCTATAATGCAGAGAAGAAGGTGAAGAGTCTTTAGGGGTATGCTTTAATCTAAAAGATGAATAAATTCTAGGATTACAAATTTACACTTGCCTGTATTCCTACCATCTCTGTGCAGTTTATAAGTTTAATTGTATGTCACTTTTGTCCATTTCCAGTTGAAACTGTTAGCAAAGGCACGGTACTCATTGGCAAGATTCAGAGGAGAACAGATCGTCATTTTATCACAGGTCCAATAGTCTATCTGATGTATTTATTTACTTAAAGTACGGAATAACATGGTAGATGGTAACTCAACTAAAGGATTTCAATTATGGTGTGGCCTGCATACCAGTGTATGATTCTTGCCCAGTATTCTGAGTCACTAACACTTCACAGTGTTAAATGTTCAAATATTCATGTTTAAGCATTGACTGGCCTCAGTAACTAAAAAAAATGAAAAATCAATTTGAGCTATGCAGACTTGTCATTGCGTATCACTATTTCATTATTTGGTTGGGGTGGGGGATGGTCTTTGTTATGTATTAATTTTCTTGTGGTAAACTGCTTGTCACTTTGATTTATATACCAGGTGCTAGCTGATGATGTCAATATTGGCTATGAGGATATGGGGAACCAACAAGTAACTCTTATCTTTCTCCTTTGAACATCATGTTTTATGGCATGCTTCTTTGTATATGCCAGGCGGTTCTGATTAAGTTATATATGGTTACAGGTCGTTAAGTTCAATGGAACTGCAATAAAAAACATTCACCATCTTGCTCATCTGGTTGATGGTAAGTTTATCTGCCTGCTGTTTTTACCAAGGCCTATTTGACAGTTGTCTTGATGTAAAATCGGATATAAATCAAGCTTGATTTAACAGTCGGCTTAAAAGAGTTAGAAACGACCATTATACAAATCCCAGATAGTTAAATTTCATTTAGTTTCTTTGATCCACGCCCATACTAATGGAAGAATATGATACAGATAATGCACCACCATCGTAGTCGGGACGCAATGTCAGTACTACAGTCTCGTGCTAACAATCTCATTAACAATGTTCATTGTGTCTTTCTTGTAGCATGTAAAGAGAAGTACTTCATATTTGAATTTGAGGACAACTATTTGGTGGTGGTGGATAAAGAAAAGGCCGCCGAGGCCTCACCACGAATCCTGAAGGACAATGGAATACCGTCAGGACGGTCAACCGACTTGTGGGAGCCGTATGCAGACCCTAATGAAGATAACAGATTATTGGATTTAGATATTGGTGACACACCCATTACCAATAGCGACATGGAGTCGGAAGGTTTATTATGGGCATGAAGTGGCTGAAGCAGAGGAAAAAGATGCTTTCGAAGCGATTCAGCGGCTGAAGGGGAAATTTCTCGTTTGTTGGCCGGGCTGGAGTTCCAGGAGAATGCTTGGAAGGAAAATGGTTAAGAGCAACTGCCGGTTGGCACATTTTTGATGTTAGAATGCAATTTTTTTTTATTTAGTGAGAATGTAGTCTAGGAATATTTTTTTAACTTGTAATAAAATTCATCATTCGTAAGTTATGGAATAAAACTTGCATTCTATCTATTAGTGTTTGTTTATGAGGCTTGTTTTGTATTTTTTTTGACCTTAATGAAAATCTTATCTAGTTGATTTTTTCAGAAACGAGAGTTTGTGTGCCATATTTTTAAAGCAATAAAATAGAAAATAAATTTTGAATAAAAAAACTAAACCAAATATATATATATATATATGTATATTGAATATTCCATTCCATACGTCATAGAAAAAGGTTTACCCGGACGTAAACTCAACATGTATTCTCACACTAAATCGACGAAGTAGATCTATCCGAGGCAAATCCTACGGCAATCAGGAGACCAGAAATCTCACCAATACTGATACAGGTTCCCCGTCCGGTTTCCAATCAGAGTTTTATCATTAAGCAATTGTTCACTTATTTTTTTTAGTCAAAGTTTTATCACGAAAACAATTGTTGTTCATTTCTCAATCAATCAAAGATTCATCATTAATTAAAATAATAATTGTTCATTTCTCCATCGATGATTTATCAGTTCATTTCTATTTTGAAACCATCCAAATAATCACTCATTTCTCAATCAATCAATCAATCAAAGTTGTGTCATAAAAAAAATTGTTTGTTTCTCGATCAAAGCCATCTATCATGAGTAATAGCTAGCGTCCACCTTTTTACTTATCCACCGGCTCACTATATTTCGAACGAACAAATATCATTTTTAGTGAACATTTATATCTTTCTGATATGAATGGATATATAACAGTTTCCAGTGAACATCTATACATCTGTTCTAAGATGCACGTGATATGTCAAAACTGTGAGAGATGATAGATGGGTGACCTATTTATATAGGAGGGGACTCTTATATTCTCTTCTAAAATCTAATTAATCATTCGACTTTAAATTGTTTAAAACCGCGCGAAACGACCTCTTTTTACTTGGGCTTTTTACTCGTCCGAATCCAAACTGTGCGCGCCTTTTTTTGGGAAAGCGAAAACACGAAATTGAACTAAAGAAAGATGAGACCGGCGGGGACAACAGCGGCGGCGGCGGAGGCGCCATGGACCCCGCCATTCTGCACCATAACAGCCGTGCACACCGACAACGTGGCATACCGCGCCTGCGCTCTCTGCGACCGGGTCCTACATGATGCCGCCGGGCCCTGCTCCCTTTGCTCCCACCGGGCCCCTTCCTCACCCACCAAGCACCTCTACCGCCTCCTCCTCTCCGTCGCGACCTTCGACCGGGTCTCCACTGTCATTGCCTTCGACCGGGCCGCTCGGGTCCTCCTCGGCTGCCCGGCAGAAGAGTTTTTACAGTTCTGCTCGGATCACCCCGGCGCTGCCCGTAAAGCCGGGCAGATGTTAGAGGGGGAGATGTGCCGCATGATGCTCAAAGCGCCCAAGAAGAGCAATGCCAAGCATTTACGGGTTGTCTCGGTCGAGCCGCTCCGTTCTGAGTTCCGACCCGTTATTCATTCGTTGAGGGAGATTTATGGGAATGGTGGAGATTCGGTGAGTTTTGCTCATGCCTGTTAGGTGTTCGATGAAATGTCTGAATGACGATAACTGAAATTTGAAATAAATGCCTTTAATCTTTTGTCATTTCAAGAGAAACGTCATGCCTCAGAATGCATCTATACGTCCATAGACACATTCAGAATATGACAAATACATCCGATTCTGTAATAAACAGATCTGATTTTGTAACCTATGAACGCTGTGGATGGATATTCTATGGACGCTAGGTATTACTCTTATTTAAATTAGTTGATTCGTGCGTGCGGTTTGCGTTTTGAGTGATCAGCATAACTAACAGAACCTTCACAAAAGTATGATGGATCCCTTTCGTGCTTGCATTATCAATTTATCATGCACAATGCAATTAGTATTTTTTTTTTTTTTGAGATAAAGATGAGGGTCAAGCCACTCAAATTTAAATGTCTATAAAGATCCCCCATCCGGATTTCGAACCCGCGACCTCCACACGGAGAGCGTTGCCCTTAGCCACTAGACCAACAATGCAATTAGTATTGTAGTTCAGTTTTAAACATTGTATTGTTATTCACCATTTTATCGCCTTGCATGTACAATCAACTCTTGCATGATAACGAAAATCGTATATTTATTATCACCTCACAGGCATGGCATCAACATCTGCATGATTAAAAACTTGTTTATTTGTTGGAGTTCTTGTTTAAAAGTGACTACAAAAGTAATGTCACTGTGAAGTGTGAACCATTCTTCGAATATAACGTTGGGAAATTCCTCCATAGCAATTACTTACATTAAATATTGTTTCGCTTCGTTAGGATATTGGATGGAATTGAACATATTTTTTATCTGAATGGGGAGGAGGAGGAGAAGAACCAATTTCAAGCTTCTCCTTTGTTGGTTTTGATGATGAGGTGCTATTGCTGAGTTACTGTCTTGCCCTGTCCCGATCTCTGAAATTTTGTTGCCTTGCCCGGTAGCATTATGGTATTGCTACTACGAAACAAGCATTTGAAACTAAATTTTGGTACCAAAATTCGTTCCAAATAGTCCAGTTTGGAACAGTTAGGAGTGTCATAAATAACCGATATATGATATTTGTTGTCGTCAGCCTGGAATTGTGTCACATAACTGTAGTATGATTAAGGAAAGCAAAAAAGTGATAGTTTTTTGCAAGGTTTATGGAGTTCGAAGAAAAGGTTACTAATATCAAATTTTTGTGAGCTAAATCCACTATTCCCTTACTCTCACTCAGCTAGTCTTTGTCTCAACTGTTTTAAAAGCAAAAATAGAGGAATAAATAATCTATTTTTCTTGTATGCTCTTGAAATTTTTTTTAATTTATCTTATTTCTTCCTTAAAAATTAGTAAGAATTTCACTTCTTAATTCCTATACGTCCAGTAATGAGTAATGACATATTGAAATACTTTTGAGTATATTATTATAGAGAAACATCTTGTGTCATTGAAAACTGTCCATATGTCCTAAACATGTGTGAAATGTAACAGATACGTCTCGAAATGTAACAAATATATTCCAAAATATAACATATGGATGGTTTTTCTATATGGACGCTAATGTATATACATGAGAAACAGAAAAATCAACTATACAAACATACAACAGATTTACGGCCCAGTTTCATAAATAAAAGACATACTAACATAACAAAACGGGCCTAAAAATAAGATCCATAAAAGAACTCAACTTATTAAAAAGGCCCAACCCAATAACGGCCCAATAACATTTGCTTCTCATTTTCTCCACTTGGGAGCATCAAACGGAGAGACGAGACAAGGGCGAAGCGAGGAGATGGCGTCGTCACTGAAGAGCATCCTGACGGCGGCGGCGCTGAGGGGGGTGACGGAGGCACGCGCCTCCATCTTCGGGCAGGTGCTCAACCCCACGGGGCAGCGCTCGGTGCACAAGATCCTGCGCAAGAAGATGATCGGCGACTACGTGGCCCAGTGGTACCCCTACGATATCAAGTACGACGACCCCAACGCCCTCGCCCGCCAAGAGAAGGAGTACGTTTGTTTGTTTGTCATTCCCCTCCCTTTTACTTTTTCTTTGTTACTTGTCAGCTGGTTCGCATTGGTCTGCGACTATTGTGTTTGTGGTCATGCCTGCCAGGTGTTTGCGGTAATGTCTGTTGTTGCACGGGCTTGCATATGTTAAATTAGTTTGGTTTGAGAAACATCTTGCGTCCATTGAAAAACTGTTCATACATCCATAGACGTGTACAAAATGTAGCAGATAGCCAGATACACATCGAAATGTAACATATACATCTCGAAATGTAACAGATACATCCCGAAATATAACCTATGGACGCTAGGTAGTACTCTTTTGGTTTCATTGTATTAATGCTTCAAATTAGTGTAAACTCAGTGTTTAATTTATGTGTAATGACGTTTGATATGATCCTTCATATGAAATGGAAATAAAGACCGTAACTTTTTTTTTTTTCAAAATTTAATTTTGGGAGTTTTCTGTAAGTACATTGCAATATAAGTTAGTATTTTGTTCACGAGGATTGAGAAATGACATGGTTGCATCCTCTTACAATTTCAAATTTGACATGGTTTAGTTGCTTAGATGGGATTTGGGAAGGATTTTAAGTGGCTGTAATTATGTGAGATTGCTTATTGGTAAGAAATGGCACTGCTGCACGATTTTAGGTCCTTTTTCCTGCTGCTGTCAGCAGTATAACTGCCGATTCCATAAAATTAAGATTGTGATTCATTTGTGGTTGCATTGTTGGTATACTCTTGTCTCCCTCGCTTTTCTCATGGTGATAGGAGGATGTGTGCATTCTTCTGATGTAGTTAAGAAAATTTAGTGAGAAAATATAGGAGGAATGAAAGAACAAAAAAAATGAGTAGGTTGAAAGAATCACTTCAAGAAAGGAGTAATGATAAACATGAATTAGTTTTCGTGCCATTTTTAATTGGGAGGAGGGGATGGGGGTTGGAATTAGGCAACACATTTAGTATCATATGTACTGTTATGATTACTTTATGTTTTGGTGTACTGCGGTGCCATCTTCAAAGTCTCGACAGGTACATTAGAAATTGACCCTTCTATAAGGCCCCTTTCTTATTGTTATATATTTTCAAGTTTATTTTTCTGTTGTTTACCTTAATAATTGATTGAAATTTGGAACCAATATATGTACAATTGCATAGATTAATCTTAAATGAGACATTACTTACAAAGATTGTGGGTTAGTTGCTTGCGCATGTGTTGGTTTGCGATGCTTTTGGGAGCAACTTCTGATGTCAACATAGTTGCAATCCTTGATATGAACAAATATTAGTAACATTGCTTGAATATATATTGAAGACCAGTCTAAATTTTCCTTTTATTTGATAGGCGGTTATCTAAATTGGAAATGCTTAAGAGGCGTGGAAAGGGTCCACCGAAGAAGGGACAAGGAAGGCGTGCTGTCAAGCGTAGCAAGTAGATGCATCCTTCACCCCTTTTGATCGAGTTCAATAAAACTAGAGACATTGTATTCTTTTTTTGGAATGTCTGGTTAATCTTCCAGGATGAATTACTTAGCTTTTTAAGAAAATTTTGTACACATTTTTCTAAAGTTTTACAGACCCTGATATTGATAGGAGTCAATTCTTCATGTTTTTAGTATGATTACGGTTAACCATCTTTGTTTCTGCATATTTTTTTGGCCAGAGGTGCTGCATAAAACATAATCATATAAAACGGGATATTCGATTATACTAGCCACATTATTCGGAGTTAATTTTTTTGATGTTCATGCACTATCTGTTATCTTTGATGCTCGATACAATGGGAATAACATAGTATATCTATGATGATTACGAAATTTATGGGGAAGTTGGCATTCATTTCCGTTGATTGAAAGTTTGAAACATACATGAGTTTATCCTGCGTTTCATAATTCTTCTTTACTTTACTGGATCACTTGAATTATGACAGGTAGTTATATCTCTAAGTTGTTTATTTTCCTTTTTAGCAAATACCGATTTCTGTATGGCATTTTGTATACGGTTTTAAGCTACTGTTAAACGATAAACTTGATTTGTTACGTTCTAACTCTTACAACATAAAACTGAGGCCTAAAATGTAATCCAACCTTTGTGTTTGTTCTTCTGGAAACTCTTTCATAACTCTTACGTGATAAAAACAATACTGATATAAATCTTAAGTTTGCTGAGATTCTAATGGAAAACTATCATCAAGTTGATGGAGTCTGCTATATAATTTTCTTTCAAATGTTAAAAACAATAAAAAAAAAAAAAACGGAATGATAATATTGAAATCACATACTAACATCAGCCCTTTCGTTGGCAACACATATGAACAGTTATTTAGCACTTGACGAAAGAACCAAACAAATAAATAAATTGATTGCCTATTTTCCTTTTTTACTGAGAAGGATGTTTATTATTCAAGGTCCGGCTTGCATTGAGCTTTGTCCATCAACACGTACAAAGTTCAAAAACTGTACGTGTTCGCACTTATCACAGTTCAGTATGTGAAGACGATACGGTGACTGCCCATTGGTGGATGAGCCCTGGATAGCCGTGTGAGGCAAGCAAATCATCATCCTGCTTAAATTATTTACAAAAAATGGAATTTACAATGAATCTGTCTTCTGATTCGGCTAAGCTGTCATCAAGTTCAATGCCTTCCCGAGTTGCTTCCCATAGAAGAGATTCTATTCCCAGTTTATGTAGCTCATGGAGTCCCCTCTCAACTGCTTTCACAACAGATAATCAAAGGAAAACAGAATTGAATGATTGATTGCATGGGATCAAGAAAGATTTTTACAATATTATTGTGCTAAGCCTTGGATTATCTGGTACATGATATTCCACATCCTGACACAACATTTCTCTTTTAGTTTTTCAAAATAGATGCCAGCTCTAATAATTATAAGCAAGTCCAGCAAACCTCTCAAAGTTCAACAAAGTAGTGATTCATTTCTTAATTATTAAAACTGAGCTTGATGTAAAATGAAACCAGACAAGAATTGCAGAATGAAAAAAAATTGAAAACAAATGGTGCTTACCTTCCAAAGCATCTTGAGAGCTACGAGAGTGCTGGTCTTGCTCAACCCAGAATTGGAGTCTCTCGTCTGCTATATCTTCTTCTATTCCATGGGTTTTTGCTCTCCTCCAGTAGTATGCTAACCATGCCTATTATTAGATACATGTTAGTGAACTTCCGTAGTGTACACTGATAAAAAGCACGTTACAACTAGGTTTTTGTCATCAGTAGAACTTTGTTCTTACCGTAAATGTCTTTTTTGAGCTTACTACAGAACCATTTCAGCTACCCTTTAGAGAATGGCACCAATCAGGTTTGGTCTTACATATAACTTGAAGGAAAGTAACATTATGCTCTAATAAAGTCAATTAGAGTCTTAGAAAGGTTAAAGGGACATATACCTGCTTGAACTGGACATCTTCTTTCTCTTCTTCGCTAAGATCTAAAAATATTGAAAACGATATGTTGAAAAGATTGCGCTGCACAGATGAAAGCATGGAGACAAGTGCTCGCACATATAATAAAAACACTATCAGAGAGATAAAGACAGAGAGACTGACTAAAGACAAATCCGGGGCCTTGACCTTCAGCTTGAAGTAGCTCATCTACAATGATCAAACAGCTAAATTTTTATCTCATGAATTGTTAAAAAAAAAAAAAAAAGATTCACACTAGCTCCACTTGATGTCCATAGCTAGACAAGAGTTTTTAAAATAATCATGACAGTTATCTATAACAATTTCAAATTCAAAAGGAATCTTAGAGATATATCTGTAAGGAACCTGATAAATTCTTGATATGAGAAAGCCGGTCTTGCGACAAAGCAATCCTAACAGCATCCTCAACCTGATATAAAATAAATATAAGGCAATTACTTTCAATTTCGAGATTTGTAACTACAATAGTTCCTAGATGCCAGCAAACTGTTATTCCATGACGAACTTCATTAATGCTAATATCGCCTCAAACTGCTCAAAATGTTTAAATTGTGCCCCTTATAGGTTATTTATCTGCAATGAAGCCAAAAGAATATCTCAAAGATAATTGAAATTACTCGAGCTCTTATAATGATTAAACTTCAATCAATCTTAAATTCTCAACCTGATCATAGAAACGACTTAAAAATTGAAGGTTTAACCAAAGCTATGTCAACACATCAACCAAGTTGGCCAAAAGACACGGATAAAAAATGAAAAACCTTCAGTGAAGCTAATTCACGCATGCCTTTCTCAACCAAAATCATGTTCAGCAAGTTTTCTTTAGTATCTTTATAGGCATTTGTATCAAATGCCTCCTTTTGCCTTTCCACCTCCATGTCAGCTCTATCTGCCCAGTAAACTTGTTATGTTTATCAAATATTATTGTTTCCTAATTTAGTCAAAACAGTTCCTCAAATATCTTCTCTTTTTGTTTGGTCATGGTTTCTATGTATCTCATAATAAAACAGGCAGAGCGAAGTGTTTTGGTGTTCACAGGATATATGTGGTACTTATTTCTCAAGTGTTTTGGTCATAGTTTCTATGTATCTCATCATAAAACAGGACGAGCAAAGTGTTTTGGTGTTCACAGTCTTGTATGGTTGCAGATAAAAATATTCTGGGAGCTCACACTGTGAAGGAAGATAACATTTACCTGCTAAAGCGTTTTCTCTGGCTTTCTGTCCAGCAGATAGCACAGTTTCAAGAGGATCAGAAACTACAGATGACCAGTAATCATACTTCTCCTCAGCTATATCAGCGTATATACCTAATATAAGCCAGAGTATTAGTATCCAAATTTTCTTTGGCTTGGACACTGTGCCAATACTGACTCTACTCTCAGCTAGAAAATGTATCAAGTAACTTGCGGTAGAACAACAGTAATGATAAAGAAAATGGGAAAAAAAACTGCAAAATATAATGCAATTAATTATTGCACTTTATCTTGCAATAATTGATAGGAATTGGTAACCAAGCCGAGACAGCAACATGCAGAAAGAAAAATTATATCATGGTTTATTTGTTCATTGTACCGTATTGCTTGCACAATTTCCAATGACGAGCCAACCAGCATCTCTTGAGCATAACCTCCTCCTGCAAAGAATTTTCCAGAAGATGAGTTCTTAAAATGGTTTTAAAAAAGCAGATTTCAAGAATATCTTATGCACAGTAATGCCTAGTAAATATTACGTCATATACCCTCACCACGGCCAGTCAAAATTTAGTTGGATAGATCTTAAAATATTAGAAAAATACTAATTACGCTCTGAGAACTCTTCCACCACCCTCCCCATGGTCATGCCTCACTCTCCATCCAGAGTTTTTCCATCTATACTTACATTTATTTATACTTCCCTTCGTACAGTTTGCATTTTTAGGTGAAGTTCTTCATTTAGTATTATATTTCCATGGTTTGTGCCATGTGCGATATAAAGCATGGTAAATTATCCACGTATATCTCCTCCTCTACACAACCTTTGTAACTGAAAAGCTTGAGATGAAATTGACCAAATACGGAACAAGTATTTTGTGTTAAACAAGTATGAGTTCAATGCCTTGTTACATGACTCCTCGTAGCCTTAATTTGCAAGCTATGAACATTTGCTATGTCTTCAATTGTTTTGTGAACCTAAACCATTTTCTTAGAACTTTTTGGATGACTGTATGACTGGTGTGCTTCATATCTTGAGGTTCTGCAAGGGCACAAATGAAATGTGTACTAAAAATTTAAAAGATTCAAACAATTGTTGTCTTCAAATAGTCAAAATATGTGTGCACACCTTTTCTTCCTGGCACAACTTCATTCTTCTTGCCATTTTTCTAAGAGACTTGAGTTCAGTGTTCACCGAAGTACTGTTAGGTGCAGAGGTATCTGCTTCAATGGCCTGAAAAAAAAAAAAATAATTTCATTTGTTAAGCTCTCTATATTCTGATTTCTAAACCTTCATGACATGTAAAATATTTTCCAATTTTACTGTGCCCATATAGGTCTGGTTTATATATGGATTTGTATACCTTGCATGTTTCACAGAGGTTAAATTATGTTAAAAAGGAAAGTCATTGACATCTTTACTGGTCAGCATTTCATCATATATTACATCCTTTCTTTAATTGCATCTTGTGCACATTTAACTTTGCACATGCGAGATTTGTCTGGTGAAAGGTCTGAGAGACAGCAACTGGTGTATCTGATTACAAACATGATAAGACAACAACAAAGAATTCTTAAAAACACCACACCTCTCTCTGTCGAAACATTGTTCCTCTCCTGAGTACATTTAAGAAAAAAAAGGAGAGTCAGAAGCAGATGGTGTTGGTATAGTAAAAAACCTTGTATACATTAGACAAAATATTACCTGCTTAGTGTATGAATTCCGTTGTATGTTCTGTTGCCAAGAAATGAAACCTACATTTTTAGCAAGCAAAGAAGGCAGGAAATGTTGTTTCAGCTTGTATCACTATAACTGTTCTATTAAGAAAATAAAATCTGGGAATAACGCATTACGTAAGTACCCAGTAGAATTTGCGAATTGAAAGTCCTTAGTGAACACATATTTCAAAAAAATAATTAACAATTTAAAATGGCTAACTGAACTAAATTAAGGGCTGGAGATAACCTTTTTATCAAGTTGACTAGCCTTTGATTCAGCCACTTCACACCTTTCCTCTGCTTCATGAAGCTGCCAAGACAATAACATAACATTACAACGAAGCACTGGGGAAGAGAAATTAAACGTTCTCTAAGAAGTCGATAAATTTTTACAGTTAATTATAAATAATCTGCATCAGAAGTAAAACATTCAACCTTTTGAAGAGCATTATCATTTTGTTCCTCCAGCACATCAATCTGATGTATCACAGAAACACACTATCCATTCAAAATCATTTTATAATACATGTGAAAGTATGATAATGAATTTTACAATCAAATTAAATTACCATACACCATAGCACTTCTACATAAGGATTTACCTCATCTTGAAGATCCAAGGAAGAAGATACAGGTGCCTCTTCTTTCACGACCAAGCTTCCCAAATCAAAAGACATACTGCAGACGATAAAATAATCGGTACGACATATGCAAGTCACAAAAAAATACACCATCCACATGTAAAAGAAAGAAATGCCTTAACCATTATGCTCTAGTTTAGCCAATTAGTGAAGTTTTAGCACTAGCTTGAATTATTTATGTCTCAAAAAATAATTAATGCAACCATCCCAAATATGATTAGCACTAGCTTCAATTTCGGTTTTACTTCATTTAAATTTGCAGAATTTAACACAATTGAGATTAAGAAAGCGCCAATTTATCTGAAATTATCAAGTCAAACTCTCTCCATTATCCAGATGAGATAGCCAAGAAGGATAATACTCAAGCAGCTCATAACTGATGAAACTAATTACTGTTCATATAAAACACAAATGCACATCCTAGCCACAGTTAAGTTTTGTTGTGCAATTTCACAACCTTGGCCAATCCAGCTATAAAAGTTGGCCTAATCGGCACAATAAAAAATAAATACCAGAATCATTACCCTTTCTCTCTTCTAAATGTAGTTGGTAAAGTTGATAAATCAGATGCCGAAGAGCTTGCAGCAGGTCTTAGTGTTTGTCGAGTTGGAGGTAAGGTACTGGGTCTTACACCAGTAGCTGCTCGACCAGTAGTTGTAGGACGGATTGTACCGGTTTGTTCATTAAGATAACGTCCCATCTAAATAAAGAAGTAATAAGTTGTTGTAGGGGGAAGCTTGATAATAATATTGATATACCCTAACAGAAGATCAAAAGAAGGAAAATTTTGGGATGCAATACAATATTGGCAGATATACTTTTCAGTAACAAAACCTGATAACATTTGCATATGTTGCAATTTAAAGATGGATATCAGTGCAAAGTTCCTAAATCTAATATGAGGCTTCCATGGAAAGTTTCAATTACCGCAGGAGAGGGTGTCCGATTGTGAGACGAAGGAAGGTCGATAGACTGAAGAGAAAAGATGATAGGTAGTCAAATAATTTGAATAACCATTACATCAAAAGTTATGTTACACTACTTCAAAGTACCATGTCTCATTTCCATGTACTTGGTTTTAGGCTCTGTTTTTCATCCTTTTTATAATCAATTTGTTCTTTCTATTTGCTATCGATCTTTTGGTTCCCCGAATAAACTGGGATCACAAAGATGCTAAAATCAACCACAATTGTCATCTTGAATGAGTCATTTATTTTGAAGTCATGGCCACTATTATTTCTCGTATCCAGAATACAGAAATTTTGCTATTTTAGAGGTTTAAAACAGATGAAGATCACATGTCCATATAGTAAAGAAGTACATCAAAACCTTGATCATTGTAAGACACTCACCGCTTGAGAAGTAGTGCGGCGGCGAGGTGTTGATGACTCGAAGGACTACATTGAGAAAGATCAAGATTAGTAGTAATTAATGGGGTGCATACTCACCTCTCAGGGTTTTACATAAGAGGTAAATTCTGGAGTGTACAAAGATCATTAATTTGAGAAGAAGAATGAAAAGAAAGATGAGATATTTGATACCGTCTGAGAGATGGAGGAGCGAATGGAGCCGCCGCGCCTGGGCGTGGGGGTGGAGGTATCGAACGAGTGAACGGAGCTGAGATCGTCATCGAGATCATCGTCCTCGGCGCTGCTGTTGTCGGGGCTGCCGGTGCTGGCCATGGCGCGGGCGAGACGCTGCGCGGCGGCGCGTGCGGCGGCGTTCTGGCGGCGGCGGGAGGCGCCGGCGAGCGAGAGGGAGGAGTCGTTGCGGCGGTGGTGGTGGTTGGGGTGGAGGGGCGAGGAGGCGGCGGTGGCAGAGAAGGGGTGGGGTGGAGAGGCGTCGGAGGACATGCTGCTCTGGCGACTGTGCGTACTCTTCTCCATCGGAATTGGGATGGAGATGGAGAGGATTCCGATGGAGAGGAGAGGATCGGAGGCGAGGGTTTGATCTGAGATGGTTGATGATAGAAAGCTTCTGGTGCTTGATGGAGGCTTCTTTTGCTTTTTTTGGCGGAGAGAGGGAGGGAGAATGCGGAGTGCTCATCCTCTGTAGCGCTGCATTGTGTAGCGCAGGATGTGAACCGTTAGATCATCTCGAGATTCGATCATGCACAGATCTCGAGATGATCTAACGGTTTATATCCTGCGCTACACAATGCAACGCGACAGAGGATATGAAATCGAGAATGCGAGGTTGACGCGAGGAGAGCAAACGCCCCGCACCCGCGCATTTCGAAAATTTTTCATAGATGACCCTCAAATCTATATAAAAACTAAGGGTGTGTTTGGCAACCAAAAATTGGAATAGAATAGCAAAATAATAGCTATTCCATATGCCAAACAGAAAATAGCTATTCGAATAGCTCTAAAAAATTGCTAATCCGCTATTCCTCCTATCTGGTCGAATAGCGGAATAGCTATTCGAATAGCTCTAAAAATATTTATCACAATATTATTCCAATTGTCATTTGCCAAACAATATTTCCACTATCTGAATAGCTCTAAACATCACTATTCTTTTTACTCTTCAAACAACCACTAATCCATTTTTACTTATCGGATAGCACTATTCTATTACTATTCCTTGATTTGCCAAACGGACCCTAAGAATATAATATAACCACGCACCAACAATATTTTCATAGCTGCTCTTGGTTGGGGCGCACATTCTAAGTACGCCCCGGATAAAGAAAAAATATGTTTTTTGGGGCGCACTTAGAATGTGTAAGTGCCCCTTATTGAAATTCAAAAGAAATATTATTTTAATTTTTTAAGAAATAATTATTTTAGATCTTTTTACGAGCTTTTCCGAAATGTGGTTGTACGTTTTCTAGAGAGATTCCTAAAAAAAGTTATGTTCATTTAAATATCAAACATTTTTAAATATTTTTCGACGAATTCTTTGAAATTGTTTGACATATCAGTTTCATTCGCATGATTCCAAAACATATTAGTGATTTGTTCAAGACATATAAAAATTAATGAAGTTAAATTTATTTTTATTTTATTTATGTATAAAATATCAAAAAAACTTGTGTAATTTGATAATATAATATTACGTACTTAAAACTTTCTCACAGATTAGTGCGGCAAGTACTAAAGTATTTTGGGGTCGTTCGGCAAGGTGGTTGGCTTAAATATTTAAGCCTTACTAAGCCACGCTCGTTCGGAAAAAGAAAAAGGACTTAAGAAAGCTCAAGCCTTAAGTTATGGATATTGCTTTCTTAAGAATCCGGGCAAGGCTTGAGCCCCGGTCAAAAGAAGGCTTAAGGAGAAACTTTTAATCCGTGCTAAGGAGTTTGCATTCGGAAGGATTAAGAGACTAAGAAAGCTAAAGGAAGTCTAAGGAGGGGTTGCCGAACGACCCCTTTGAGATCGGTTGTCGTTGCGACAACCGATTCCGATGATCTGATTTCATATCCTCTGTAGCGATGCATTGTGTAGTGCAAGACGTGAACCATTAGATCATCTCAAGATCTGTGCTAACACGAATCTCGAGATGATCTAACGGTTCACATCTAGAGGATAAGCACCCCGATGATCCGATTGGAAATTTGGAAAAGCATTTATCCATTATGCAAGCCAAAATGGCAAAATGGCGAGATATGTCAGAATTGTCAAAGGGAAGAAGATGTATAAATCGTCGACTGACTGAATTTTCATGCCCTTGGAGGAGGTCCTGGCTTTGCAGTTCTAGAAGAGTTATCCTCTTATCTTCAACCCTTGGTCCTCGATAGTTTTTATTTTTTTAAGTTTAATTTTAATTTAATCCTTTAATTTGTCGCATTATTCAAGCTTAAATAAATCATCTTTTACATTTTCAGTTCTCAGTTTTATATTAGATTTATAATCTACTCCAGCAAATTCAGCTCTGGAGTTGCACACGGTAAGAGATTTGTTCTGTCCTTGAATACTGTTTTCACATAATCAAATTAGAGAAATTATTATTTTATTAGTTAAATACTTTTTCATTGCATGGAATCGGACAATGTGGATACAAAATTACAGACTAGCTGGTTCAATCCAATAAATTTATACTATTTTACAACTTATTATGTCAAATAGTTGAAATTAATTTTATCTTTTTTTTTTTAATTCAACAAAGTCGATGATTTTACGTCACTTGTGGAAAGAAAAAAAAATCAAAACTAAAAATTGGAATTTTTTGATAAAATTATTGCAAAATTATAACAAGTCTATTGAACGATATATATATATATATATATTAAAAAAACTACTGAACGATATATGTATAAAAATTATATTTAAGGAGTATAATGTCCATGAACCATGATAAATGAATAAAAAAAATATATATTTATGGATTTTTCATTTCTCCAATTTTCAAACAAGAACACCTTTTTCATCAGCTTTGTTCGCATTAAATTAAGGATGTTATGGTCCAGGAATCCCAATACTTGGTTCTAATAGGCGTTGAACCGATGGACCAGGTCCCGCCCAGAAAAAAAAAATCAAATCTCTGTGTGCCATTCAACGTCAAATATAATTTGATAGAATCAGCAAAAAAATCAGAATAAACTGAATTTCAATTCAAGTTATGTTTTCTTTTCTTTTTATTATTTTTAACTGCTTGGAACGAATCAATTTTACAAGCAGCAAAAATCAAATCTCTGTGTGCCATTTGCATATTTACTTCTTATTGTAATTGTTATTATTACTAGACTGACATGAGTGCTGCAGTATCTAAATTAAAGAAAGTGCAAGAAAGCAAAACAAAAATTTTAAAAATAAGAAGTTAATAAGAATATAACAAAAGAGGAAGCTTTAAAGGAGCACCGAACAAAGTTCAAGCTCCATGATATATGTTCTCAATCTAGGCATCAAAAACATCCATATATCTTCAACTAACAGCTACTATCATGACTAATGAGAACTAAAAGCAGCTACAGGGGATGATACGGCATGTAACCCAGCGAGTTCTTCACTTTGGAAACAATCTCACTGCACTGCTTCAGCAGGCCCAGGAGCTGTACAGAGATGTCCACCTCCTCTCTCTTCTTTTCCTCGAAGGTACCGAAGGGTCCGTTACGGGTTGGCTGGATTGGATCGAACGGTCCCGGTACAACTGGCTCATGAACCGGTCTTCGGTCGCCAGCCCATTGGGCTGAACCTGGTCGCGCTCCTAACAGTGGGGGTGGAGGAGGAATGTGGCGCATATCGTACGGAGGACGAGTTGGGTGCGCAAGCGGGGGACGTGAAAGAAGAGGTGGCGGTGGAGGCAAAGCAGCTGATGATTTGTTTGCGATGCTGCCGCCACCATCATCACTCACTGACGGTGGGAGTTCAAATCTGGTGGATTTGGAATTAGTACGGTCTAACAGGAAAGTAACACGGGGCCCGTTACCAGTACCAGCCGATGCCCCCGAGTCTTCGCCAGGCCTTTTAAGAATCGATTTGGTTGGCTGAGAAGACAGAGACGGCAAAGGCCGGTTCTCAATCGGCTCTTGTACAACCCTGCTCTCAGGACGAAACGAGACAGGTTCAACCGGGGACCGTGAATCAGACTTAATGGTTTGCTGACTCGAGATCGGATCAAGTTCTCGAATATAGTACTGCACCTTTGACTGACCAAACATTTCATTAGAGTTCACATAATTAAGAGCTGCTTTCGCGTCGTCTTTGAACCTAAAAGTAACTTTGCACATGTGAGAGTTCCAGTAGACCCGTGTGTTGGACAGGTCGATCTGGCCGAACCGCGCAAGCTTGGCCTTGAGAGTCGCTATGGTCGGAAGTGCGGATTTCAAAGGGAATTTCATCATCAAGGCGGTAGGAGACGGAACCTTAGGCGCCGGCGGAAGCTCCGGCTTCTGCACCTTAATTTCCTTCCTTTTCTCCTCTTGAATCACCTTCGATGCACTTGCCAAGGCAGCCTTCTTCTCGCTAGCCAGTGCCTTGATCTTGTCGATCTTCTTCTTTTTCTGCACATTCAATTCCTCTTGACGGTCTGAAGGGCCCCGTTTCCGACCAACCACTGATTGACTTGTACCAGTACCAGTACCAGTACCTAAATCTTCTGCCTTTTTCAACCCTTGCTTCTTGACCAATTGTTGCTTGGCTGCCAGTGCAGACATGAGCTTCTTCTCTTTCTTCAGTTTGAGCTTCTCGGCTGTGGCGACAACGGGTTTACCAGATGCAGCTTGGTTATCCAAGCTCTTCTGATAAACAGCCGACCTGAACTTCAGAACCAATTGTCTGACAGGAGCAGCGGCGTCGCGTTCCTTCCCGAACAACGGCTCGAGCGCCAGTTCCCGCAGATCACCTACAACCTGCGTCGTGTCGAGATCTACCGAACTGAAATCAACCGGCGGTTTCTTCTTCTTCTTCTTCCGTTTCTTCTCCGCACTGCCTTCTCCCTCGGACTTCACACCGGGTACGGCAGTAACGGCGCCGATCTGACCGTCAAGCTTCTTTCTCTTCTGCACCGCCTTCTTCTCCTTCACCGGCTTCTTCTCCTTCTCCTCCCCCTCCTCTTTCCTCTCTCTCCTCTGCAGCACGTAACTCTCCTCAGCCCCGGTAACCTCGGCCGTCGGCTGACCAGACGGAGGACTGACAAGGAAGGAGGTGGTGTCCGGTTGGCCATTGGCAGCAGCGACCGGGTACGACAGATCGGGCAAAGGGGAGGCGGCGGCTGCATCGTCGCGCCGCTTCAAGAGGTACTTATTGTCGTCGTCGTTGGAGGCCGCTGCGGCGGCGGCGATGGCGGCCGCGGCGGTCTTCTTGGAGGGAGTGCTCTTGAAGCGGGGCTGGTGCTGGATCTGCGACAGGGGTTTGGGTTTGAGTTTCTGTTTGGATTTAGGGATCTTGGCGGCGGCGGGAGCGGAGGAGGCGGAGGCGGATGCGGGTCGCTTTTTGTTGTTGGATCCGCTAAGGGTTTCCGCGATCTTCAGTTTTCCGCTCAGGGGCACCGCTGTGAAAGTAAGAAAAGATAAAAGGTCAGTATGGTAAGTTTGTTAGGGGGAAAGGAAATTGGAAAGAAAATTAAGGGGTTTGAGGGAAACATAAAATTATGGAACAAATGTACATGTACATGTACAACATAATATATATTATTATAGGAATTTTTCTATTGAGTTGACTTGTATAGATTTTTAAGAATATTTTTTTTTCTTATTGAATGATTATCCCATATTTTTTTTGTGAAAAAAAAAAAGAACCAGCATGAGTTAGATTGGAATGAACGATCCTGGTTGTTTTAGTTAAATCTGATTTCATATAGAGAATTCTATAATTATATATAATCATGTAAAGTATAATACATTAATACAACATGGTATTATATGATATAATAAGTAGACATGTCAATTATCGAATTGTTGTTGTTATTGTTGTTGTTATTATTATTATTATTATTTTAATTGTTATTTATTATCATTATCATTATTGTTGTTATCATTATCATTATTATCATTATCATTGTTGTTGTTGTTATTATTATTATGATATTATTGTTGTTGTTGTTGTTGTTGTTGTTGTTATTATTAATATCATAAGTAAGGTATAATACCACTTTTCGGGAAAGAGTAATAAACCACATAATAGAAGTATAAATTCCTAGGAATACGCATTCAGTGAACACGGTTAGCTGCCCCAAACTCTACCACTAGCTGCCCCTAATATTGTGCGCAATAGCCGAAAAGCACTGATTTTTGTATTTTTATTTTGAGAGCAGTTAAATTGGATTGGTCCCCGTTCCAATTGAATCCCAACGCGTGCAGTTCCGAGGCTTTGGACGGCCATGCATTTAACTTGTTTTTTAACATTTACCTCCCAATTTATAGGGGCAGAGAAGTTACTAACGATGGCACTTTCCCACTGCATTTTTTGTGATTATATAAAATTTAGAAAAGAAATACTTACTACTTACTACAATATATAAAAAAATATGGACATTTTCAAATTGTTTGGCAAAAAAAAAAAAAAAATGTTTTGACGATACCTAAAACTTGGAAAATGATGACACTACTATCTGGACATTTTTTTTTACCGTGACTCTAACAGTCTAACTAGTACTGAGACTACTGACTACCATTAAATCAGAAACAAAATCAAAGAGTTGGGATGTTTGCACCGTAATGCACCAACTCATTCGAGAATGTTAGGAGTTTGGACACCCAAATATTTGCTATATACCTACCTCGAAAAGATGATTCTTGGATCGATTGACTCGCAAAGAAGAACATAGTTATGGGATCCGGAAAGAAACTCTTGGAAAACTCTTTTAAGTCAGCATAGAACTTCAAGAATAAGGAAACGGGGACTGTTTAACTTTGGATATTTGAGTATTACCGAGAATTCACGACACACAATTAGTGCTCCTTTGCACCCTTTCCGTATGATATTTTCCTTTTTCTTTTTCACACAGAACTGACATGAAGCATGCAACTAAGATGCTTAGAGCAGGCAGAAGTTGGTCTCTTTTTTTATTGTATAGTTGGTATACACCAGCTAGAGACATATCTGGGTAATTCATTGCAAACAAACACTCCAGAATCCAGATCAACTCTTGATCAGATCAGTCTGCATGCTTGCTGTATGCGACATGTCAGTCTCAGCCCTGATCGGTTGATGTACCATTAACAAGTCGAACTCGAGGGTGATTGTATGTGATTTTCCAAAAGACCAACAAAAGATATTTGCATCTTGGTGCTATTAGAGGGAAACTTTTCGAAAGACAAACAAAAGATGGCAGGGACCTCATGCATGTTAGCCAAACACACAATTCATGAGGAATTGCACATCTCCAAGTCATTATGTTTGCAGCTTCTTTATGTGATATGAGTAGATGTTTGAACACACTCAGTCATACTGACATATCATACAACAAAACAGATGATAGCACAGATTTAGCTCTAGACCTAGGACCAAGTGATAAAAGCTAACCACACAAAATAGGAACTCTGGTAAACATATCTCAATAAAAATCAACATAAATTTGGCTGGAAGAGAGGAATCATATGACAAAGTTGAGTTAATCAGGAGACAGTGCAACGAGTTGGAAAAGGTAACCTGATATATGATATGACGAGGTGCTTACAAAATTATAAAAAGACTCCAAGAGATGTTAACTACTTAATTCCTCTTGATGCTAAACTACACGACAGATTCATGTTAGCTAATTCCTCCTATTATTTATGTGTTCATGCAGCAGACATCTAGGCAGCCACAAGTAGAAAGATATACTATTACCAAATGGAATTCTTTTTGGCAGCTTATCTCTCAATCTGTAGCTCCACTTCTAGATTATTATGTATATATTCTTTTTGTGCTCAATGAAGTAACAAATTAGATCTAGTTGCACATTACATGATCCATGCAAGAGCATTATTGTCAGCTTTCAACATAAAATTCAACAAATTATAAAATTTTCATAAGATACTTGTCAGTTTTTGTATTTTAAAATGTTCAAAAACAGCCTTCAAAGATTCAAAACAGGTAGTAACATAGTATAATAAGTAATCAGAGGGAAAAAAAAAATGAATATTGTGATTCCTGAAACTAAGAAACATTAAAGTCAATACAGAAGGCAGAAACTTATTGCATGAACATTATGTTGTACTTCTGCAAAGAGAAGATAACAAGTAAATGATGATCAAAACCAACTGTGTAAAAGATCAAAGTTAGATAACAAGTAGTGTATGCTCATTGATTAACTGGCGATAACTTATTTTATATCTCACAATAAATAGGCAGTTTATTTAATACAATTGAAGATATGTAATTTCCGTCGGCACTTGTCATAATTAAATCCACACCTTTAATGTATTGTTGTGCATCAAAGAGCTTCAGGATTATTATAATCGACAACTATTCATGTTTTGTAGTGAATTGTTTACCGGATCACAATCAGCAATCCAGATAAAAATGATATACCGATACTTGTTCAAGTTGCCGAAGTAGCCAAGCAATACCAACAATCCCAAGACTTTTCAATAAGATTTTAATAATAACAACATACCTTATGCACAAAGCAGGTAGCCAAATATTAACTACAGCTATAAAGAATGTATCAGTGTATGACTTCAATGTATTATTAACAAGCAAATTCCTAAGGTGCGTAGTACAGATGACCTGTTTTATCAGCAAATTACTAAAGCACAGATTATTGATTTTAGTGTCAATACCTCGCTGTGTAAACCTCTCCTGCTTCTTCCCATCGGACCCCGCAGCGCCGTTATCAATCTTCGCCGGGTCAACACCGAATGCCTGCGCATAGGTATCGTCTCTCTCCTCGAAGACAGCTCTTCTGTAGCCGACCATCATCGCCCGCATCTTCATGAAGTTAACCACATCCTCCCCTTTCGAGTACGTCGCCGCGGCCTCGTTAGGCGCCAGCGCCAAGTCCATCACGAACCGAGCGGCACTGACCGGCTCGAACATGCCCCGGGCCTCCTCGATCTGCCCGAGGGAATAGATCCCGCCCCGTTCATACCCCGGCACATCCACAAACACGTAGTTATCAACCCCCGTGGAGCAGAAGTTCTCCTCGTCGCGGCACTTGCACGCCACGGCGAGCGCCCCGCGGCGGGACGCCTCGTCCACGGCCTCCGACACCGCGTTCACGAACGATCTGTAGTTCGCCTGGGTAGACATCTCCGGAAAGTTAGGCGAAAACGGAACCAGCTCCGTGGGATCGAACCAGCCGTAACTGCTGTCGCCGAAGAACGCCACGAGCATGGCGTTCGGCTTGCGGCCCTCCGCGAACCGGGTCTTGCGGACGGATGCCCCCGCAAAGGACTCGTTAAAGATGTGGCCGGGCCACCAGGGGTGCGACTTGACCTTACCCCAGACCATATCGCCGACCTGCAGACCGTGCAGCCCGACATCCCCCGGCGAGTCCCCGTTCTGCAGCCGATCGTCGGTCTCTTGCTGCGGCGGCGGCGCCTCCTGGTCGAGAGAGGAAGCCATCTATCGGATCTGATGGATTGATGATTGGGGGTTGGGAGAGAGGGTGTGGCGTGGCTGGCGTCTGGTGGTGGTGGAAACCCTAGGAGAGGGGAAGATGAGATTGATGGGATATGGCGTGGTGGATAAACTGATAAAGCACGATTTTTTGTCTTTTCCTTTTTCGAAGGAAAGGAAAAATTAAATGGAAATTCGAAACGGAGCGGATATGGGGTGCCGCGGCCCGGCCTGCTACCGATTTGGGCTTTAGGTCGTGATTAAAATAGAAAAACATGCAAATGCCCTAATAGCTCAAGTGGTAGCTAACTAGAATGATTTCTAAGAGGTCATGGGTTCAATCCTCCATGAGCACAAATAAAAAGTTTCAATAAAACTAGAATCACGTGTGTGACACAAGTTGTTACATTGAGGTCTACATGGGTCTCATCTGTCATACAACTTTGTGACTTCTATGGATTTTCTATATATGGACGGTATGTATGACTCATTAAAATAGGCCCATTTTGGATAAGTTACCGTTTTGGTGGGTCTGTAAGTTATATTTCAGGATGTATATGTTACATTTTGGAATGTATCAGTTACATTCCGTACATGTTTTTCCAAGAAAATTGGAAAATGGTGAATGAAAATTCGCTTTTATAAAGAAAACATTTTGTACACGTCTATGGATGTATATATGGACGGTTTTTCAGTGGACGTAAGATGTTTCTCAGAATATAAGTTCTTGTCTGGTTCATTGGTTGAGGTGAAACTCGTAATAACTTGGGATGTTTTGTAAAACACCAAATGTACAAAATATTCGAGGTTAAACTATACTTGTTATCCCAACTAATATATTCCACAACCTTAATCCTACAAAGTACAAACTTACCAGAAATTATAAGATATATCCACCATTGCAACAACATTTTGATGTAGAAGAAGAAAACCCAACAAAATTAAACGAACTTCAATATTCACCAAAACAAACTGGCCTATTTTTAGACATCTTTAATTTGATACAACTTTTTTATAACTAACAACTATTCATACATCAAATTCAAATCTCCACAACTGCCATGCTTATGAAATCCAGAAACTAATTTGCTCCCCATCACAGAAGTTGTTGTTATTGTTATTCTAGATAGCCATCTTGTGCACATTGTTTGAATTTTGACAACCAAGAAAGGCTCCGAAGAGTTCCGGGTCGTCGACATACCCGACGTACGCCAATCGCGACAACTTTCTGAAACGACACGAAACCATGGAGATCAAGACTTTGGAGGTCACAATGATCTCGGCGAAGGATCTCAAGAAGGTGAAATTCTTCTCAAGAATGTCTGTATATGCAGTCGCGACCATTTTGGGGGCTGATCCTGCGGATAGTCGCCGCACCGTGCCTGATCGTGAAGGTGGCCGTTGTCCCAATTGGGGAACCGTGGTCCGCTTTGTGATTAGATCGCTCGACCCCAACTTAGCCTTGCACATTGTCCTCCGTTCGGAGGGCTTTCTTCGGGACCACGTGGTCGGCGAGGTCTTCGTACCGGTTACAGAACTGTTAGAGTCAGGTAGCGGTGATGAAGAAAAGCTTGTGAGTTATCAGGTCTGTCGGCCTTCTGGCAGACCGAAAGGCGTGCTGAACTTATCATACAAAGTCGTCGAACGTAACGGTTCTCCGAATATACCTGCAAAAAACCCGGTGCAACAACATGTCAAGAAAGACGAACCAGTAACAGCATATCCTGTTGTTTCTCCCTATCCACCGCCTTCAGGGCCGTACCAGGGAGGCGTACAATACGGCGCTCCGCAAGGCTACCATCCATATCCTCCTCCAGCGTACCCGTACCCGATTGCTCAACCGGCATACGGGTACGGTGCACCACCGTCCCAAGTAGGGTACGGATACGGTTCAGCACCAGCACCAGCACCGGCACCCAAGAAGAGCAGGTTTGGGGCTGGGCTTGGCATGGGTCTCCTCGGGGGAGCGCTCGGGGGGATGGTGCTTGGAGACATGATGACGGATAACATGGCTTACGATGCGGGCTACGATGCTGGGTTCGACGATGGCGCCGGTTTCTAATGTTGAGCTTTCTTATCTCTGATTTAGGGGAAGGTTGAGGAATGCTGGTAGAATTTACATCACCTTAATTAATTATGTACAGTGTTCTTAATTAATTCATGTCTGTGTGCATATTAAAAAAAAAAAAATTAACTGAGAGGAGATTTGTTATGTTGCCAGAACGGAAATGTACATATGTGATATATATGAAACATGATATATACGGTGATAATTCATATGACCAGTTGACAAAAAGAAATTGCATGTCTTGTAATAGAGCATGAAGATTTGTGAATTTGGTTGTAGGTTCCTCAAATAAAATGGAAGAAATGGACCATGATTCATGATTCGAGTAAATATAACGTGTGCTCACGTCCAAAAATATATCAAATTACATATAAAAAGTTTTAACTATTTGTTTGAGATTTTTCAAAAACAACTCTATAATGTTAATATATTTAATAACATAATAAATTTTTATATATCACTTTTGAGCCTGGGGATGAGATTGTTGGGATCAAGGTTCTAAATCACGTTTATAGTATTATCGTGACAAGGTCTCTGAAAAGCTACGCTATCGTACGTAGTATATCCAATAATTTTATAATTAATAATCTATATTTAATATTATTTATAATTTTATATTTAATTAAAAATTATCATGAGTTCCATAGAGCAAATAAGCAACACAAAATTACTTATGGAACTATAATATTAGCATTAAACCGATACAAATTCCAGATTGCAATTCAGAATTTACCTACTCTAATATATCTTTTTTCTATTTAAAAATATCTAAGCCATTACAAACTATGATATTTCGTACAAAAAAAATGTAATAAGTACTAAGTTATTTCCCGCAAAAAAAAATCATTTTGAGCATAAAATATATATTATGACGGATAGCACGCTATTTACACGCTATAACGCTATATGTTATAGCGCCCGCTATTCGTGTTATCGCGGCAATAGTGCTACTTGCATAGTGTTGGCCAATAGCATCGCGTTTGAGACCCAGAAACGCTATAGCGATACCATTGTCAGAGTGCTAATCCTCTATAGCAACTGCATTGTTTAGTGCAGGAAGTGAACTATTAGATCATCTTGAGATTCGAGTAAGCACAGCTCTCGAGACGGTCTAACGGTATACATCCTGTGCGCTACACAATGCAGCGCTACAGAGGATATGAAATCCACCATTGTTTTTTTTTTTTTTTTTGAAAAAAGTGGAATATTTCACCAGTTTTATTGAAACTTTTTTATTTGTGCCTATGGATGATTGAACCTATAACATCTTGAAAGTCATCCTAGTTAGCTACCACTTGAGCTATTAGGCCATTTGCAAATCCACCATTGTTGTCTCTACAACCAGTGCAACTAACATGCATGTGCTATGATGTGATTCTCAAATGTTTATAACGGATAATATTCTAAAGTTTTATATTTCTCAAGCTCTAGGTGTGCATTAGTGTTATGCCAACAGGGGCGGCCACGGACGGGTGGGTTACGGGGGATTTTGTTCTGAGGGGAGACCCTTGCCTGCCCCTTTGTCCGTCGGGCTTGGCGGGCAAGGGCGGGCGACGGGCGGGCGAGGGGTTTGGTTGGGCGGCCACGGAGCGCGGGCAGTGGGGCGGGTTGCCGGTCGCTTAGGGCGAATTCCGGCGGGTTAGGACGAATTTCGGTGGGTTATGACGGATTCTGGTGGTTTTCCATTAACTTTATTTTACAAGTTTGAATAAGTTTCATTTTTTTTCTAAAAATTCAAAACTTCTTTGCACATCCTTTACAAACTTTTGTAATTTTGAATAAGTTTTATGTTTTTCTATTTTGATATATTAAAATAAATGAAGTAAAATATAATTTTAGAAACTAAGAAACTTGCAAGGGCGGGCACGGGCGGGCACGGGGGGCGGGCACGAGCGGGCGGGTTTCGGGAGACGACAACAAATATCCAGACCTTTGCCCTTCGAGACCCGCCCGGACCCTAGACGGGCGGACGGGAATTGCGGGCCCGGGCGGGCACGGGCGGGCTCGGGCGGGCGACCCGGGACGGGCGGGGAGCACAACACTAGTGTGCATACATGAAGCTTTAGGGAAAGAGAACTGGTTAGAATATTTAATTGTAGTCTGATAATAATTAATGTTGTATATTTAGCTTTATGTAAAATTATTTTGTATATTTTTTCAATTAAAACATGAATGATAATGTTGTTTGAGTTATAAATTTTTATATTTTTAATATTTTCTTATATAATATTTAGCCACCCCTACATGTGAATTCTAACAATTCCACCCCTCTGCTTGAATTAATTGCTGATAACGTTGATGAGACCAACCAACGACATACGTCATGGATCACGTCAATAACCTTAGCGTTGACCTATCTATATTTCATGGGTCCGTTTCCACTGCCATAAAAAACTACAGAAGAATGTTGTCATACATAATTAAATACGAGCCGTTCACTTAGTAAAAAAGAATGAGCCGTTCGATTTGATTTAAACGGCTGAGATTTTGAAAAGGAGTGCATTATATTGTTGATTGCGGGTTCCACCTGTCAGCCTCTCATGACATGTTATAATATCTTACCATAATTTACTGCGGAACTGCGGATACAATACAACGCTAGTCTTTCGAGTGCTCATCCTCTGTAGCGCTACACAATATGAACCGTTAGATCATCTCGAAATTCGATCCAGCACAGATTCGAGATGATCTAACGGTTCATATTCCGCGCCACACAATGCAGCCCTACAGGGGATATGGAATCTCGTCTTTATGAAGAAGAAACCTTCTCTGTACATTACAGAATTAATGCGTTGACCGTTGAGCATGAATAGTGGAACTAAAGCTATAATCCCTTCAGTTTTTGTATAAATAAACCCTTGTCTTCCAACAAGCTCTCTGCCTCCCTCAAATTATTATTCTTGCAGCAAGTGAGAAATAGAGACTGACTTTAATTTGTTCTTAAGAGAAAAAAAAAAAAAAAAACAGAGAGTAGAGATCGATGGCGTTGAAGCTGTACGGAGCCACCTTGTCGCCGAACGTCGTGCGCGTCCTGGTGTGCCTCGAGGAAGTCGGTGCCAAGTACGAGCAGGTGCCGATCAACTTCTCCACCGGCGAGCACAAGCAACCACCTCACCTTGCCAGGAATGTAAGCGTTCATTGAATCTTTGCATCATGTCATCATGTGTGTGATAGTTCTAAATAAAAAATAATAGATACATATATGTTGTTCAAAATTCATGGATCCCTGCGAAAATACAAAATTATTGATTATTATGCAACAAATTTAGCTGCAGAATTCATGGATCCCAATTTTGTGTTGTTACTTGTTAGGTAAAGAACAGTTCAGCACTTTGCCATTTTCTTGACAACGGCCATTAATGAGCAGAAAAGCAGAAAAGATCAGTATATAATGACATATATCTGGGATGGAAATAATAATATAAAAGAAAGAAAAGATAGTCTTTCTTTTCACGAAATGCAGGAGATATTTCTAATTTTGCTACTACAAAATATTTTTAAATACTGGAGCACAATTTTTAAATGAAAATTTTGATTATCACATTATTATTATTTTTAGCTTGCTTGTATTAATATAAAATCCAACCATCATGATTATTTTTTTTAATAATATATCAGCATATCTGTCATATAAGATATAACAGCTTTTCCAATTTTTTTTTCACAGTATTAATTTATAATTTAATTATTTTTTGCAGCCGTTTGGTCAAGTGCCTGCCCTTGAGGATGGTGATTTGGTGCTCTTTGGTATATTTCCTTATCATTTTTCAAATAGTTTTCTCTCACAGATTTGAGTGAAGCCAATTAATTTCTTCATCTAATTTCACAAGCTGCACTTCGTCTTTTCTTATTGTGAGGACGAAAGTTTCAAACTTTCAATGCTGACTGCTTAATTGCCAGTATATTCGGCATTATATATATATTTATTATTATTGCCAATTTCTTAATTGTGCCGGCATGCTTGACTTCAAATGTTGAACTAAACTTGTGTCAGCATTACCCTTACCTAACCTAACTGATTTGATCATTTGAAATCGGTTTTTCAAATAGTTTACCTTAATTATTTCTGTATGGTTCATATCTAGTGTCCTTAGTATTAGTGTCCATATATATATACAACGCCCTCCCACACAGAGGTCGCGGATTTAAAACTCGGTTGGAGGTCTTTTACAGACATTTAAAATTTAAGTGGCTTGACCCTCATCTTTATCTCAAAAAATATATATATATATTTTAGTGTCCATATGTCCATATTATTATAAAATTTGAGTTAAGTGTTACACAATTTAAGATAAGAATTACAAATTTTGTGTATATATAGACGCGTAGATAGTTAAAATGAGGACGCTTGAAAAATTCCTTTGAGTATTCGGTGCTAGATGTAGCTTGACCCAAGGTGATAGTGACTCTTATTATGATGCAAATCAGCATTGCAATCAGAGAAACAGTTACCAGAATAATATATACCAGTATTGTATGATCAACTGTACCAAACTAATAATTCTTGAAGTAAATAAAACCACCTCCAGTTCCACTTTTTTTTTTTTTTTGGTTGGAAATTACATGAAAGATTATCTCTCTTTAATTACCTATTAATTTGATGTAATAAAGCAGTGATTTTTTTGAACTTAACAGTGAAACAATTGAAATCAAATTTGATCTAATTCACTGAATTTTGTTTTATTTTACAGAATCCAGGGCGATTTCAAGGTACGTTCTTCGCAAGTACAACTCCGACCTTCTGAAACCAAGCAACCTCGCAGAGTCCGCGATGGTTGACGTGTGGCTGGACGCCGAGGCCAACCAGTACCACCCGGCAGTCTCACCAATCACCTTCCAGTGCCTGATCGTGCCAATGTTCGGCGGCGTTACCGATCAGAGCATCGTCGATGCAGCACTGGAGAAGCTGAAGAAGGTCTTGGAGGTGTACGAGGCACGTCTGGCGGCGTCAAAGTACCTGGCTGGAGATTTCGTCAGCCTGGCTGATCTCAGCCATTTCCCCCTCACATTCAACTTCATGCGCACCCCGTACGCGTCGGTTCTTGATTCGTACCCTCATGTCAAGGCCTGGTGGGACAGTTTACTGACAAGGCCGGCGATCAAGAAAGTCATTGAAATCAAACAGGGACCCAAATGAAGCAAAGAGTAATATGATGTAATATATATCTTAATCTGGCATTGCCTGCACTAGTTGAGATATATTTTCTAAAAAAAGAATAAGTGATCTTGTTTGGATTGAATTTGAATGAGTGTTATGTTAGAGTGAATTCTCATTATTAGCTGGTGTTTAATTCCAAGTTCTGAACTTAATTATGTTTGATTAGCAGTGAGGATCTTGTTTAATTTGATTTCAGTAGGCAATTCCAGTTTATAAATATCCTTACTCCTAATAAAAGCATATTGGATTTTTTGACATGAGAGGTCTATCTTCCCAAAGAAATAAATCTCAGCCGTTTATTGTTTACTTAGATTGATCACCACTGTTGACGTGCTTTAATGATTCAACCCATTAAAACTTAAGACTCATATCAATTTTCTCAATTTAAGGCGCATATCATTTTTCTCAATTTAAAAGCATTAGACGGCTTCCTTGCTAAAACATCGATTTGTATAAATAAAACATAATTTTTTTTGGACGACATAAAACATAATTTTTTTGGTTTTAGCAGATTCCCCAAATATAAATAAGGGAAAAGGAGCATAAAGAAGATGGTTGACACCCACTGTCAATCTTTCAAAAAAAAGGAGCATAAAGAAGGCCCATTTTCTGCCTTGGGCTTGAGTGCTTTACCTTTACAGGATTCTGGAATTACTGGTACGTAATCTGAGATTTCTTTGAACAGGTTCCCTTTTTTACTTCCTTTCTCACCCGTAATTAATTCCAGAATGGTACCGTTAAATTTGCTCACTTTATTTTAAGCTATACTCTATTTGCATCTCATTTAATTGCAAATGACCTCATATAAAATTATATTATAATATAATGAAATGATATCATAATACTATACGTAATGAACTGGTATTAAATTTTGTAAAGATTGCCAAACAAATGAAAGGCAATATAGATGCGTAATTATTGGTGATTGAAAGGAAAGAGATTATTATGAGCCATTAGACATTTAATTACAATTCTTGTATTGGCAAACACGATTAGGTGATATTCTTCTATTGGGTGGCTGTATCATGTGGCCAATCTGACATGGTACGGGAGGCCCCATGATAGAATTTTTCTAAAGGAAGGGCTAAAGGGCAAACGCTACCTTTACCTTATAATAACTTGTATTTTCGTTAATTTAAATAACTTATGTTTCAAGCCTCCTCAACGCTTTGATCCTCCTTGATCCGTCCGAACACATACTCCTTAGTGTGGATCAAGAACCCCTCCTTAAGCCTCTTAAGCTGCCCAGCTTGATCCCCTGCCCAGATTCTTAAGAAAGGGAAACCCGTGGCTCAAGTCTCCTAAGCACTTTTGTATGGATCAAGGCATCCGAACGTAAACTCCTTAGTGCGAATCAAATTTTGATCTCCGTTGGATTGCGGAACGAGAACCTAATATTACTTACATATACCCGTATTAAGACATCTCACTGTTAGAACTTAGAAGTACAGTATATGTATCAATAATTACGTGGCTTTGGATCATTTTCTGAACGGTAAATATATAGACAAAATCTGAATTTAGTGACGAAAGGAATCGGACAAAAAAAAAAAAAAAAAAAAGAGCATGTTAATTTGATGGTGTCACGGTGGATATCAATTTGCAGTATGTATAATGTACAAAATGGAACATACCGATGTGTGATATGTGCCCAAGTAATTCAAATCGAACTTGGAGATGGCGAATGAATAAATGGAGGAATTATTGGTCAACTGGTCAAACAAGGCGACTTCATTTGACCGGCAATTTCAGTAATTTATGTGGCCCTTCAAGTTGTTCCCATATATGTAGCATCTCACTGTATTCCGGACATGGCAAATAAAACAAGTTCAATTTGAGGGGGGCAAAAAAAAAAAAAACTCCACCTTACATATGGGTTTGTACCTTTGTATAAAAGCAATTTATTTTACTTTTCATTATTTTAATTTAATTATTTTTTTGAAGTAAAAAATAAAGTCAAGATATTTTTGTGTCAAAATAATTTAGTGTTTTCGGTCATGAGTTCCAATAATAAGTATTTTTAACAAATGATCAGTTAAATTATAAATCGCCTCTTTCCTAAAAACTAAACTTATAAATTACCTCCTCAAATTATTGACTCTAAGATTGCATACAATTACATCAGGCAGAGATACACTTAATCAAGCCAGCCTTGTACAAATTCCCTGATTCTGTCTGTCGTAATTAAATTAGATATTGCGTCTAGGTGCAATGCAGCCCATGCATTTAAAATTTTTAATTCCAGGCGGCTTCTTACTCTTACATGAAGAATAAAGTGGCAAAAACACAAAAGTTGTTAGTTTGTAAATTGACCAATTTTACTTAATTCATATCAGTTGGATTGTCTCAATATTCGTGCCAGCGTGGATCTCGAGACGATCCAACGGCTCACTCATGTCGTGAACTACACATTGTCGTGCGGTACAGCGGGGGATAAGCGCTCAATTTTACTCACTAGCTTGGCCTGATGGATCTCATATCCTCTGTAGCACTGCATTGTGTAGAACAGAATGTGAACCGTTAGATCATCTCAAGATCTGTGCTAGCTCGAATCTGGAGATGATCTAACGGTTCGTATTCTGTACTACACAATGCAGCGCTACAGAGGATGAGCACTCGGCCTGATGGCCTCAGCACTGAGCTTGTAGTAGTATAAAGTATTCCATTTTCCCTTGCTGTGCTTCCTCAAGCACACTTGTATATTCAACTACAACTACAATAGCAAATTGATCAAGTACAACAACTAGCTAGAGAGAAGATAGAATTAGAAATAGACATGGGAGCAATCAAAGTGTACGGTGCGGCGCGATACATGAGCGTGGCCCGGGTGATCGCGATTCTGGAGGAGGTCGGAGTCGAGTACGAGGTGGTGCCCGTCGATTTCGCCACCGGCGAGACCAGAACCCCGGCTCACCTTGCAAGAAATGTATGGTGCCTTTCTGGCTCTAATTCTTTCTAGTTCTAGTTCTTTTCTTTTCTTTTCTAATTTTATAGATCATTTGTAGATGGAAACTTTTAACTATTTAGTATAGTAACTGACGTTTTATTACGGGATGCTACATCAAGATTAGTATGAAATCTTCACCTAAAAATGGGGATAAAATCTTCACCTACAATATTGGGCCTTTTGGGATTTAAGAGAAATCTATTGGGCTGAAAATAGTTCCTACTATGTTTATCCACACAAAAGTATAGAGGTGGCAAAATCTGATTCGATTCAAGTTTTAAAGAAAGTCAAACTTGAACTCGACTTGTGTTTCATGGAAAATTAGACTGACCCAAATCCGAACCCGAACGATCCGAAACCTGAGATGACCTGAGAATAGAGGTGCAAAATCTGATCAGATCTGAAAAATTTGACCAGATCCGAAAAAATCTGCCCGACCCAAAAAAATGTCGGCAGTTGTCAACCAGATAACCGAACCCAAACCCGACCTGACAATCTGCCACCTCTACAAGAGTATAGTTTGAGAAGAAATTCTAATTTTGGCAGCTAAAAGTTATAAAATAAAGGCCTATTATGAAACTTATTAAGTGGTTTGCCAGGATATTTAAAGCATTGTTTAAGCACTTTTGTTAATTCATTTTTTTTTTCAGCCTTTTGGATTGATTCCAGCTTTGCAGGATGGTGATCTCATGCTATTTGGTAAGAAAACCTTTCATTGCTGATTCTTTTTTATTTTCCCCGCTTTCAGAACGTTTTATTTCAAAGGTTTAGTTCTTGGTAATAAATTAAAGTATTGGTACACCTTATTTGGTACCGAGCAAATGCTAAATCAACCTATTGCATTTGTGTTTAGCAGTAATGAAGAAAATGAAATATTGAGGGTAAAAGAAAAATGGTAAAAGCTGTAGAATTTAGCCATTTAAATCACTTCCATTTAGTGTACTGAAGCATTTTTTAAATTGCTTAAAGCCACTATATAAAGATTTCAGATCTCCTAACATATGACACTGTACCTGTATCAATACCTACCTAGTACCAAAGGGCACTACTTGTCCAAGGAACTGGTACCATTTCAACTTCTTTTTTTTTTTTTTAAGATAAATATGAAGATCAAACCAGTTAAATTTACATGTCTACGAATGCCTCTCATCCGGGTTTCGAACCCGTTTCAGCTTCTGAAATCTTCTTAATTCAAACTGCATTTTATTTGAACTAATTAAATGGTGAAAAAAAAATCATGCTTAGTTTCCATTGAAAAGTTTTCATCTTAGTTATATTCCAAAAAATAACGTTTTTCATTTATCATCAGAATCAAGAACAATCTCAAAGTATTTGCTCCGGAAGTACAGATCAGCCGACTCCGACGATCTTCTCCGAGAGACCAATCTCGCGGAATCCGCAATGGTCGACCAATGGCTAGACGTCGAGGCTCACCACTACGACCCGATTGTCTTTCCAACCAGCTACAACGCCTTTGTGCTCCCGAAGATAGGAGGCACCGGGGACCAGAACCTGATCGACGCGAACTTGGAGAGCCTCAAGAAGGTTCTCGAAGTGTACGAGGCGCAACTGTCGAAGACCAAGTATCTTGCCGGAGATTTCATCAGCCTGGCGGATGTCAGTCACTTCGCAACGACGTACTACTTCATGGCGTCGCCGTATTGCACCCTGTTCGACGACTACCCGCACGTGAAGGCGTGGTGGCAGAACCTGAAGTCGAGGCCGGCTTTGAAGAAGGCCGCCGCTAGGATGTTTCCGGTACCGGAAGCATGAGGATGTCTTCATGAATAAATGTTTCTTGTTTTGTGAGAATGTGTCATGAATAATTTATTTTTGTTAATCATGTTTGAACGTTGTCTGGACATTTTATGGTTCTGGCACGGTAGTTGAATAAATTTCCTTACTCCTAATAAATAAAAGAAAAGTTCTATCTTCCTAAGTAATAAATCTCAGCTATTGATTGTTTACTTAAATTAATCACTACCATTGACGTACTTTAATATCTCAACCCGTTAAGATTCATATCAATTTTCTTAATTTAAGACACATTACATATTATATTAAAAGTTTATTATAAGAAACAACAATTTCAGAAATACTCTTTACTAGTATAAATGAAAAGGAGTTTGAATAAATGTAAAATAATTTCTAATTTCTGGTTTGACTGGGCCTCGTCATAATTTAGGCCTTATATTTGGACACATCATTACAGAATTGAAGTGTTATATCTTGATGATTTATTTTTTCTTTTAAGGCCAAATTTTTCATGTACCCATTCAAACTTTCAAAATAGTCAATTTCTCCATTATAGTAGCAAAATAGCTTATTTCTCCATCAAAACTCAATCTTATTTCTTATAACCCCTTTTCTTTTTTTAATGTGCAGTGGTTCTTTTATTGAATAAGAAAATGACTAATATACCCCATTCACTATTCTTACCTGTGTTAAAACGAAGATATAATAGTTGCTTGTCTCAGATACTAGCTACCCACTACATCTAGCTCGAGGAAGTATTTGCGTACATGCTTTCTAATTGGATCATTCAATCAAAATGGAGCTATGTACACGTGATTTTGTATCATTCAATAAAAATATTTATGTAAGCAAGGTCGGACTTATATGGAGGCCAAGGGGGGCACTAGCCCCCCCTTGATACTTAGAAATTCTAATAGGCTATTAGTTTTTTAAGCCAAATTCAATTTGCTCCAGTAAATGGCCCCCCTATCAAGAATTATCTCGATGATAGTAGGAAAAAAATATTTTTGTTATAAGTGGAGAGTGAACCCAATAATTAAATGTTCGTGTTTGAAACTTTGGAGTTAGACTATTATACTAAAAAAATTATGTTATCATGTCCGAAGTCATAATTTATGGTGCTCAATAAATTCTTTATATAAAAATATTGGAGAATACAAAAAATTTTCATTTTTGGATTTTTCTAAGTATTTGTTTTGTATTTTTAAAAATGACATGTACAAATATCAATATTTTATTAACATTTATGAGCTCTTTTCTAAAATTCAAAAAAAAAAAATTTAGAAAACTCTAAAAATAAAAAAAAGTTTGTATTCCCCAATTTTTCATATAAAACATTTATTGAGCACCATAAATCGTGATTCCGGATATTATAACATAAATTTTGAGGCGTTAAATGCTAACGCTAGTATAACAGTTTGACTCGAAACTTTGAATTAATATTTGTTTGGACCATGCCTTTTAAGAACAAGTTGGGCTGGTGAGCTGAGCTATATATGGATAATCTATTTTTCATTAGTATGATGTGTGTAGGAGTTTCCGAAATGAAAACTAAATGCCTAAACTCTTTATTTTAGTTGTAATATCTACAAAATAATAATAATAATTATTATTATTAAAAAAATAATACATAACACTTTATTTAATTTTCATACTATTCTTTCATTGTTCATTTTCAACTTATTATCGATATTCACAAAAATGCTATCTTTTTGGAAGAAATTAAAAACGATAATTAGAAAATTTTATTCAATGCAATTGTAATGGAAAATCATCAATTAAAGAAAAAATAAAGATAGTGAACAAAAAAATTTTTGGCCCCCCTTAGATTTTACTGAAGCTCCGCCACTGTATGTAAGTAAACTTTCATCTTAGATAAAGGGAATGTGCTTTCTGGGTTGCAAAATTAATATACAGCTAATAACGTTGTTGGGTTATGGATTCAAGCACATAAATTGTTAGAAATTTTAATTATTTCATTTATTTGAAGATTTTAATAAAGAATAGTTTATAAAATACGCCCAAAACATCTGACTGGATCGGTTGTTTCTATATAACGGATCTTTTCATCTCCAAATTAATTACTATAGTAACATAATCATTCAAAGCGTCGGTTTTAATTGGTGCATGTAGTACATTATTTAGCTGGTGCATTATTAAAGTTATGATTATTATTTCAATAATTTTTTAAAGCAGTAGACTGCATAACGGCATTAATGAAATTTTAAATAAATAAAAAGTTCCAAGCTGCATCAATGGGGAAGGGGTAGGGGGTATATTGGTCAAATTTATTTTAAGAACAAGTTTGGAATACATTAAAAGAAGAAAAGGGGATAAAAGAAATAAGATTAAGGTTTGATGGGGAAATAAACTATTTGTTTATTTGATGGATAAATTGGCTATTTTGAAAGTTTTGAGGGGTACATAGACAATTCGGCCTTCTTTTAAATATAATAAGTTTATTTATTGTTGGTAAAAGTAGCTTTGTTTATATAACAAGTACTTTCTCAAATAAAATTCACAATATTTATGCAATCCGAAGGTGTAAATATAAGACTAAAAATATATATCGTAAGTTCGTAACCCACCTATATACGTACTAGTTACAAAATATACAAAAGTATTATACAAAATATACAAAATATACAAAATATATCGGATATTGTGCAAAGTCATTTGGACGTTCTAAAGGATTATGAGAGCCGCGCGTACGATCTAATTGTTAGTAATTGATCAACCATGATTTGGTAATTTAGGTACTAAAAATAGCATGCTAGTTACATTTAGAATGATGGGGTCAAATGCTATCACCGTTGATAAGCATATAAATCGAATCGAACGGTTTAGTCATGACTTTAAACAAAATTCTAATCCAGAAATAAGACCTTATAAAAACTCAATCTTATTACTTATAGCAGCGAGTGTTTGACTCCGTATATTTAATTTGACGGGTGAATATTTGCTGCTCTTAAAACTCAAGAGTAGGATCCTGCTCTTGTGATCGGGCGGTCGGTATCAATCGAACTTTATTCTTCGGTTGATCACAACTGTCCGATCATAAGTAGGGCCCTATTTTGGGTTTTAAGAGCACCGGATCTCAACCCTAATTTGACTTCGAGCTTTTTCCGAGAACAGGAGAAATATGGCAATTCATATCACCTAGCGCAATACCTTACTACGCAGCATGTGATTCGTTGGATTGCAACAAGATTTGTGCAAACTCTAATCTTAAAACCCCCTATCCCTGCGTTTGTAGCCGTAATAAAATTGATTTAAACTCTTAAATCAATTTTAAGTCACCAAACAGAAGTGATTTAAGGTGTAGTAAGTACGCAGCTATATAGGTGTAGTAAACTAAATCACCAATATTTCACATCTTTTACACATAACATCAACTTTACTTCATCTATTTACTTCACTGCCACCAAACACCACTTATTTAAGGTGATTTAACGTTTTACTCCGCTTTAACTTACTACACTTGTCAAACGGGGGTATAAATCCAAAGGTCGGGACTGCGCAGTAGGTGATAAGCACTGGAAATATGGTATGGGAGATCCAATTGTTACGTTGTAAATATTAACTAACTACTACGGTAGCGGATACAAATCCGTATATTTGAAGGTTCAGATCATTTAATAATGCTGTTTCAATCGTGTTATTCGTGTGGCATGACGTAATTAAAACATAGGCAATTGGACAGTTACAATTTTTCTAATGTTCTCGGAAATAGGTGTGTAAATGAGCCGAGCCGAGCTGAGTCGAGCTAGGCTAAGCTCGAGCTCGGCTTATTTAATTAACGAGCTGACCGAGCTAGCTCGCTAAGCTCATTTATTTTTTAATAATAAAATTTTAAGTATGTTATATCAAAATTTATATAAAAATTAATATAAAAGGACTAATAAATATATGTTCATACACATTTTACATAACATTTTCATATATATTTGACCATATGTTGTTTAATATATTAATAACTTACGATAAGAGCAGTACAAATTGCAATTAGTAATAGTTTATCAAGCCAAACGAGTTTAATGAGCCGAGCCATGCCAAGCTCAAGCTCAGCTCATTAGCTTAACGAGCTTAACGAGCGAGCCAATAACGAGTCGAGCCCGAGCCACTAACGAGCGAGCCAAGAGCCACAATTTTTTTTTGCCACTCTTACTCGGAAATATACAAAGTCAAAGGTGCGGAGTCAACCATTGGCTCCTACAATATTGCATAAGGAACGATAAAAAACAAAAATGAAAAGAACTCTTAAGTTAGTAATTTAATCTCTCAAGAGAGCTTAGTCTAAATCTTTTATACTATCATTTTTTTTTTAAATAAAGATGAGCATCAAGTAGCATAATCCTTACTCCTAGATATTGAAATCTCAGCCGTTTTATTTAGATTGATCATCACTGCTGACGTACTTTAATGTCTCAACCCATTAAAACTTAAGGCCTATATCAATTTTGTCAATTTAAGGCCATTACATATTATCTTAAAAATTTATCATAAGAAATAATAATTTCAGCCCAAACAAGGCATGGGCTCTTTATTAGTATCTTTATAAGATCTCTATTCGGATTTCGAACATGTTATCTTTCAAGAATATTATAATTAACCACTGGATTAAAGATTGATTTTCCCTGCACCATCATATCCTTACTATATATAAAAGCATATTGAAAAAAATGACATAAAAAAACTATCTTCCCTAAATAAGAAACCTGAGTAATTGATCATTTTCTTGGATAGATCAGAACCCTTGATATACGTTAATGTCCGTTGACGTTCTCAGCCTATATAAATTATCTCAAATTAAGACCCATTACATATTATCTTAAAAGTTTATTATAAGAAATAACAATTTCAGTCAAAGCAAGGGCTTCTTAGGGCTTCTTACTGTGTAGCATGATGCAGCTCAGCGAACGGACGGTGAAGATCAATTACATACGGGCCTTTTTTGAGATCGGACGGACTACATATTGTGCAGCAGAGGATACAAATTGGAATGGAATTTATTCTTGTGCAGGCTCCAACGAGAGCTGAAGCTCAGTCAGTCAATGCCTCTTTCTCCGCTGTTCTATAAAAAAGATGTCTTAATTCGCTTCTGCTTCAACCACACTAGATCAACTCATGAACACATTGAAACACATAGAAAATCAAAAATGGGGTTGAAGGTTTATGGACTGGCGAAGGCAACGAACCTGGTGAGGGTGTTGGTAAGCCTGGAGGAAGTCGGGTCGGGGCGGCGTACGAGCTCGTGCCGGTTGATTTCGCGACCGGTGAGCTCAGAAGCCCTGCTCGTCTTGCTCGCCATGTATTTACTGCTTTAACATTGATTAACTGTGTGCTCATTTCATCATCATTGCTTTAATTAATTTGCCATCCATCCAGGGATCACATTTATATACAAAAATATCATAAAAAAAAAAAAGAGTGTTCTTCTACGGATTGGCTAAGCAACATTTCATTTTGAATCAGGTGTTTATTATCAGAATCTCCCTTTAATGTATCTAACATATATATCGTGACCATCCGATTTCGGCCCATATTTCATCTAATCCATAGCAGAATTAGCCTAAAAGAAACTATTAATTAAGGTTTGTCTACAAAAATATCTTCCAGATAAAAGGAAGAGATTTCACCAATGCAAAGACCTCTCTAACTTTCTTCTTCTTTTTTTTTGTTGGCAAACATATTTTAAAAATATTAATCTATTAATTGTCAATAAATTTCTAGCAATAACTTTTTTTCAAATGTTGAGCATGCATGAAATAATTTGAAGGGATAATTTCTAATTATGCAGGGTTACTGGATTTCAAAAGATTAACAAATCGAGAAAATTAATTTCAATATATATATATCAAGCTTCTTTATATATTTAACATGTTGAATTGATTATATACATATATTCACATTTTCAGCCCTTCGGCCAAGTTCCTTCTTTCAGAGATGATGATGAAGACGTCACACTCTTTGGTGAGTTTAATTAAGTTTCTTAATTGTAATTAATTCATGTATTAACAATCCAATTATAAATTATTCCATCACAGATTTGAAGAGCAATCTAAAAAGTTCATGGCCCTAATTTTATTTCTTGCTTGTTTTTTATATGAGTAATGCCTAGCGTCCATAGAAAAGCTATCTATAGCGTTTATAGGTTATATTTCAGGATGTATACGTTACATTTTCGAGTATATATATTATATTCTTTCTATGTTTATGGACGTACGGATGTCTTTTCAATGGACACAAGATGTTTCTCTTTTTATATCATCAGTAACAACAGATACTGGCAATTTTACTGTATAATTAGAATCACGCGCAATCTCGCGGTACATCCTCTGCAAGTACAAGTCCGACCTCCTTCGAGAAGACGATCTCAAAGAGGCCGCGCTGGTGGATGCGTGGCTAGATGCTGAGTACGGGCAATACAACGCCTGCGCTTCCGCCATCATCTACAATGTTATAGTGAAGCCAATGCAAGGCGAAACCGCCGACCAACGAGTTGTAGACAAAAACCTAGAGAAGGTAAAGAAGGTGCTTGAAGTGTACGAGGTGCGCCTGTCAGAGTGCAAGTACCTGGCAGGAGACTTCGTCAGTTTCGCTGACCTCAGCCACTTCCCGTGCGTATACTACCTCATGTCGACGCGGTACGGGTCCGTGTTCGAGTCGTACCCGCATGTTACGGCATGGTGGGAGGCTATCATGGCCAGACCTTTTATTAAGAAGGTGGTTGCAATAATATCAGCTTAAATTCTACTTGGAAGGGAAACTGTTTGTTTGATGAATTTCTTTGTTGGTTGTTGCTTTTGTTTTTTTTGGAGTTTTCAATTTGGTGGTGTGCTTTTGTCAGCATTATTATCCAAAAGAATTATATGAGTAAATGTTATTTATTTCAGCTAAATTCAAATTTACGCTTTAATTTTTTTTCTTCCTTTTTGTGACAATAATAACTGTCTACATATCTACATGTCTATATTGTTATAAATGTCTACGTTGTTATAAAATTTGAGATAGAATATACAAACACAAAGTAAGAATTACATACATATGTGTGGATACGTCGATAGTTAAATTGTGGACCCTTGAAAATTTCCATAATTTATACGTATCCTAGTTAATTAGTACATCTTTTTAATTAAATAAAATTTACTGTGGATCATAGTGTATATATTCATGTACCGTCTGTAACTTTTTAAACTTCTTTTTTGTTGGCTCCAGTCCAACAACTAATATTGATTACTACATGCACGTCAAATTAAGTCCTTTTTTTCCGAAATTGAGACATGCACCTAATTTCTAATTATGAGAAAGCTTCAAAATTTAGTTGGGGGTAAGTAATAGTTAGCTGCAAGAACCAGTCTTTGGTCTAGTGGTTAAGAGCAATGCTCTCCGTGTAGGAGGTCGTGGGTTCGAAATACGGATGCGAGAGTCATTTATAGACATTTAAATTTAAGTGGCTTGACTCTCATTTTATCTCAAAAAAAAAGTGATAGTTAGCTGTCTCTAATGAGCTATAAATATATGCCATTTAAGTTCTTCAACACACTGAATTTCAAACAAACCCCCCTTGAAACCCTAACACACACACACAAAGAGATCATGGGGATGAAGTTGTTTGGAGCAGCTATGTCCACAAATGTGGCAAGGGTTCTGGTATGCCTGGAGGAGGTCGGGGCCGAGTACGAGCTAGTGCCGATCAACTTCCCCGCCGGAGAGCACAAGGGGCCCCGCACACCTCGCTCGCAACGTAAATTTCTTTCACTGAATTATATATGATGATAATTAGTTTTGTTTTTTTGAGATGAAGATGAGGGTCAAGCCACTCAAATTTATGTCTATGAAAGACTCTTCATTTAGGTTTCGAACCCGCAACCTCCTATACGAAGAACGTTGCCGTTAGCCACTAGACCAAAGGCTGGTTCTTAATGATGATGTATAAACATATAGCTAGAATAATATAGCTAATAAACTTCCATACTTTCCCAAATATGACTAAATTTGTTTTCTTTGATTATGATGCTGACTTTAGTGTCTACCCTAACAAGATAAGCTATAATGGAGTTCATATGTTCCTTCAAAATTTTGGGCTTATAACTTTCTAAAACAATGGCAAGATTTCAGGTTTTGGAACTTGCTTGTTGAACAGGATTGAATTGTCTTTTCTTAATCACTTGCATACATGTTCCTTTATATTAAGTAGAACGATAATATAATTCAAGAATTAATCATCTCTTGTTCTTACCTTATTCACATGATTTCATCTAATTGTGGAACTTTTTTTTTTTCTTTTTGCCAGCCCTTTGGCCAGGTCCCTGCTTTCCAAGATGATGACTTCACAATCTTTGGTAAGTTCTACTTTCTTGGTAAAAAGTTACTGAAAACAATTTTTTTAAGGATCAATGTAAACCTATATCATGATTATTAACAGTTTGAAAAGATTTTAATATTACCAAGCAACACTGCAATCTCTAACACATCAAAATTTAATTTGTTCTATCAGAATCGCGTGCAATCTCAAGGTACATTCTTCGCAAATACAATTCCGACCTTCTGCCTCAAGACGAACTCAAGAAATCCACGTTGGTAGATGTATGGCTGGACGTCGAGTCCTGTCAATACAACGAGGCTGTTTCACCGATAATCTACAACGTCATGTTCGCAAAAATGTTGGGCGGTACCTGCAACCAACAGATCGTAGACACAAATTTGGAGAAGCTGAAGAAGATCTTGGAAGTGTACGAGGCGCGCCTGTCACAGTGCAAGTATTTGGCCGGAGACTTCATCAGCCTGGCTGATCTCAGCCATTTCCCGTACACTTACTACTTTCTGACCACACAATACGGTTCGCTGTTCGACTCGTGCCCGCACGTTAGGGCATGGTGGGAAGCTATCCTGTCCAGGCCAGCAATCAAGAAGGTCATTGGACTCATGTCACATAAATAGATGATCAGTTTGGTTACAAAATATGGTGAAAATAAATAATAATGTTGCTTTGTGCAATGATTGAGGTTTCTCAGTGTGTTCTGATCAGGCACTTCAATGTGCATGTATCCTATTTATAATGTAATATCTACAAGCGAAGTTGAATAATGAATGAATAAAGTGTCTGCTTTACCAGTTGATGCAAATCTGGCATATTGTATCAATGTTCTGTTTCTTGGCTTAGAACTTGCAATTATGTGCATAAGATGACTTTGCTTTTAAAAAGTAACTGGTAAAGATGGAACATCTGGAGAAAATATAATGAAAGTCAAGCCACTCAAATTTAAATGTCTGTCTATAAAAGACCCCCCATCAGGGTTTCGAACCGCGACCTTCCATATGGAGAGCGTTGCCCTTATCCACTAGACCAAAGGCTGGATCTTCACCTTAGAAATTGAATTCTTACTAACACAGTAAAAAGAAATACCACCTTATATAGATCATAATGTATTGTCTTTTTTATATTACTTGGTTCTTATTCCTTAATGTCCTTTTCTTTTTTTAGTTGCCACTGATAAACTCCAATTCAAAGTCTCTTCAGACCACTAATATAATAGTACGTCTGCGGTGAAGTCCTTTTTCCAAAGATAGTTAGCTCTAGTGTGTGTGTGTGCTATAAAAGTATGTCACCCGGTCCTCCTTCGACATACCAAGTTACAGATCCCCTGAAGGCTTGAACCCAGCAAACCCATACCAGAACCAACACAGACAAATATGGGAATGAAGGTGTTTGGACCAGTTGGATCCCCAAATGTGGCTAGGGTGGTGGTGTGCCTGGAGGAGGTTGGAGCTGAGTACGAAGTAGTGCCAATCAATTTTGCCACCGGAGAGCACAAAAGTCCTGCACATGTTGCTCGCAATGTAATTCTCTTCCACTGAATTATGTATGATGATAACCTTGCCTTTATTTTCAGAATTGATGTATAGTATATTAGATCAGTCTATCTATATCATACTCAATGACATTGCAGAATTGGATGAAGTAAAATTGTGTAATTTCATCTTATGATAATTTGATTCAAGAATGATAATGATATTCAATGGTCTCTATGATTCTGGGTGAGTCTAACTATATAATGAAACATAATTCAGAAGATAATACCATTAGTCCCTTTATATTAAATAGAAAAGAGTGACAATAAAATTCCAGAATCTCTACCTTATTATGTGGTATCATCTAATTGTGTTAAAATTTCTTCTTTCAGCCCTTTGGCCAGATCCCTGCTTTCCAAGATGACGACTTCACAATCTTTGGTAAGTTCTACTTTCTTGACAAACATCTATTAGAACATTTTTTTAAGGATCAATGTAAATCTTGTCATTATTAAGTATTAACAGTGAGAAGACTTAATATTAGCATGCAACAATGTAATTAATCAACATAGAACATGGATGCAAAAGTATTTCTATCTAACATATCCAAATTTGTTGTTTCAGAATCACGTGCAATCTCACGGTACATTCTTCACAAGTACAAATCAGACCTTCTGCCTGGAGATGATCTTAAGAAAGCCACATTGGTAGATGTATGGCTGGACGCCGAGTCCACCCAGTATAGCACACCTATCTCAACAATAGTCTTCAATGTAATTTTCAAGAAAATGTTTGGTGGTATCTGTGATCAACAGGCTGTAGATGAGAATCTGGAGAAGCTGAAGAAGATTATGGAAGTGTACGAGTCCCGTCTGTCGCAATGCAAGTATTTGGCTGGAGACTTCATCAGTCTGGCTGATCTCAGCCATTTCCCATCCACTCACTACTTAATGGGAACGCAATATGCTTCTCTGTTCGACTCATACCCGCATGTTAAGGCATGGTGGGAGACTATGACATCAAGGCCTGCAATCAAGAAGGTTATCGAATTGATGTCACAGAAATAGATGTTCAGTTTGCTTACAAAAAATGTGGCAAAAATAATATGCTGCTTCGTGTGATTGTTTAAAGTTTTTTTGGTCAGGCACTTCGATGTGCATGTAACCTATATATCTACAAGTGAAGTTGAATAATGAATGTCTATTCTGGTTTACAGTGGAAATGTGGTGAAAAGAACATGCTGCTTTGTGTGATGGTTAGAAGTTTTCTGATCAGGCACTTCGATGTGCATGTATCCTATGTATCTATGACAACACGTGAAGTTGAATAATGAATAAGTGTCTATTCTACTTTACACTGGATGGAAATCAGGCACATATATCTTACTAATGTTTTATTTCTTGAAAAATTACAATTACGTGCATAACCTGACCTTGCTTTTAAAACATGTAAATGACACAAAGTGAACCATTGAAGCCACCAGAAATTATGTTCAAATTCATGAACTCCTAAAAATGGCATCTCAAATATTAAATACAACATAACAAAATTATTGTAGGAGCTCACATAATCTTGCTTGGCTGCTACTATCTATCAAACATATTCCCATAAATAAATTAAAGTAAATGAAGCTACAGAAATACATATCACATTTTGGGATATTAGAGATCTGAATCCCAACCTGCCCTTGGCACAGGAGTAATCAAGATAGCTTATGGATCTATCGAGGTCTAAGGCAAAGAGATCATCAGCAGCCATTTCAACTTCAATGCATCTGGCTAATTATTTTGGCAAATCTCCAATCGAGGTAACTAAAAGGTAATAAATTGCAGGTAAGAGTACCAATAATCATTGGAACAGTTAATATTTGATCTTAGAGCTCCAGACAAAATATGGTCACTTGAACATACCCCCGTCCAAGACAAACCAGCATACACGAGTTGCACCACTAGGTACTGCAAGTATCAGTTCTGCATAGATATCAAGTGTTGACAAGTCAAGCTTTTGCTCTTTCATCAGTGTACTACTCCATTACAAGGTTTTTTTTTTTAAACACAAGGGGAAACACCAAAAGCCAGAAAAGGACATTCAATAATCCAACCACTGTAATATATGATTTTGTTGGTCTCAGAACTGGTCATGTATCAATTTTAAACTCTGCCGTCGGCCAGAGAATAAAGATTCCTCTGAATTCTGCACTGCCAACAAAATTGGCTATAACCTCTGAGCCCTTACACATAATGTCAAATGGAACAAAACCGTACCAACAACAAAAAGAAAATTTTAAATAAAAAAATAATAAATAAATAACAAGCAGAATAGTAGTTAGAAACACTAAAACAATGTGAGAAATTGGAGTGATAGAAATGCAGTGATAAAAATGCAATTAATGTGGCAAATTAAATGGCAGCTCTCATACATTTGTTGTCAGCAAAGAGGATTCGAGATCTTCTCAGAATAGCGTATATTGCCGAAAATTGGCTATAATCATTGAGCTGCAGAACACAATCTTACATCAACCAACAGTACATTAAAAAACAAAATAAGATACGCATAAAACATACTCACAAATTGAAAAAAAAAAAAAAGGTTTCACAAACCAAACATTGATACAAAGTTACAAACTTTTCTCAAATGTAAGCTCTCATAGACATCATTCTCAGCAGGATAACTTTACTGTTATTCAGAATAGCGTATATTGCCAGAAAACTGGCTTTAATCACTGAGCTACAAGAATGCACAACCGAATTTCAGTGTACCAGACCAGTATCAGAGAAATTCTGCATTGATCACAAAAATTTGTGAAGTAAAAGATAAAGGATTTGCATCCTAATTTTGAGCGATTGCGGGAGAGTGAGAATGTGAGATTGAGAGAGGTCTAAAACCCTAGCTGGAGGCGGCGAAACCCTGTCGGCTTTTTTAAGCCTTTTATTTAGCGAGATTGGGGAGGAGAGAAAGAAGTCTGCTTTGAATTGATTTGGGTTATTGGGTAGCATGATTTGGTTTGGTTCGGCCCATATGATATCTCAGTTTAGATTTTAGAAGAGTAGAATAGATGGCAGTTCAAACTCATAATCGGCCCATTTCTTCAACATCTCTCGCTCCATTCAGCCCACTTTTCAGTCTGCCTCGTGAGGTAAGATTTGTCTACAGTGGCAGATTGTCGGGGCGGTTCGGGTCAGGTTCGAGTCCGGGTCAGTCTGGCTTTCTCTGAAACACGGGTTGGGTTGGATTCGGATCAGTTTGACTTTCTTTGAAACATGCGTCGGGTTGGATTCGGGTCAGTTTGACTTTTCTTAAAATACGGGTCAAATCGGGTCGGGCGGGTTTTTCAGGTCGGATCAGATTTTTGTCACCTCTAATTGCTGAAGCCCTGAACTATGCATAGAGACGAGATTCATCTTATTGGACTACTACAACATTATGGTTCTTTATTATGAACTTGTAGGTTTGGATTTTGTTGGATTTGATTACTTTTACATGTACAAGTACTTTCTATACTTCATTCTGTGTTTATGCTGGTTGTATGAGCTTACGTGATTGCAAGAGTTATATGTATATTTTTTACTAGAACTTTTTATTTCCTTGGTTGCAAGAGTTCTCTGATTGAGAAATTGAGGATAATATATATAAATGGAAATTCTAAAAAGAAAGTTGGGATCATCAAGTCGAATTGATAATCATATTTGGACGGTTGGACCTGTTATTGTAGAGTAAAATAAATTGTTTTCTATATCCCGATTGTACAGGATACCCATATTATAATGTTTCAATCGGCAATGAAGGTGGGGCCCGTAAACAGTAGTTGCGGTGCCCATGAACAGTACAATGTGAACAGTGTTTTTTTTTTTTTATGTTGTGTTGTTTGTTGGTTGTTGGATCTTAATCGTAGAGGTCTGAATAGTTTTACTGATATTATTTCAAATTTATAGATAATTTTTTGAAAATTATAGATTGATATTGTTTCAAATTTTATAAAATTTGAAAGTAGTTTAATTAATAGCTCATCAAAAGTTTGTATATATTTCAACAATTCTAATTTAAACAACCTTGAAATAAATATTTAAAATTAGAAAAAAGTTTATATATGTATTATTGAACTTATAGACTGATAATATTTTAAATTTCATTCAATTTGGTTGTTTGATAACTCATCAAAAGTTCGTAAAATTTTAATATTTTTTATTTAAATTATCTTTGAAGGATTATCAAATATGAATTCAATCGCTTGAAATTTAAACATAATCGATCTACAAAGCTCACAACATTTGTATAAAAGTTTTTCCATTATTCCATTTTTTAAATACTTCTTTCAATATTTTTTAAAAGCAAATTGTCAAGATAAGTATCACTAATTGATCCTTCACTTCTTCTTATTTGATAATTTGTCGATATAAGACGGTGTGTTTTATTTTACGTTGGCACAATCAACTCAAAAAAGTTGGACTTTTTTTTTAATCTTTTAGTATAGCCACTTTTGGTTTGTCACGGGCAAAAAAATTTCAGCCATGCATTTTCTATTATAATGTATTCAAGTTCAAATAGACTCAAAAAGTATGTCTCACATTCATGTGCATCCCAGTAAGGCAGTAAATTTGTTTTCTCAGCACACGTCTCTTCCTTCTTCGCTTCTCTTGATAGGTGTCCCTGTTCTGGTCTATTTTTCTATAATTCATTCTTCTACATATTTTTTTTTATTATTTTTACACAATAATATGATTTTTTTTCGTTTGCCATTATGATTTGCACAAATGAGAATATTTTATAAGAATTGTTACATTAATTGTTACTCAAATTTGTCTGCTATATGTCAATTGATCCATAAATTGAGAAATTAAATATTATTTATTCATAGTAAACTTGGCTCTTTGTTTGTATCATGACACATATATACTTTACTAGTAATTGACCCGCACCATGCAGCGGGCTAATTGTAATTTAGTTCACAACAATAGTTATTATGGTATGAAACTATATAGAGCACAAATAAACAATTTTTTATTGATAAATTAAACTCATACAATTAATCTAGCGACAAATTACATCATTTACTCAATACAATGAACAATCAGCGGATGCACTTCTGTGAAATTTTAATATTGCGGATTCACTTTGTGAACCTTTAAAACATGAACTTAAGGAAAAAGGAACCGTTAAATTCTACGTCTAATCATCGGTCAAGATAAAAAGGACAAAAGGATTACCAGCAATCTGGACAAACCAATAGTTGTGTTTACAAGCCAGTTGTTTTTTTATCCTAAATTAGCCTACATCTATTCTGACCTCCATTGTGCAAAGTACCCATGCACTAACTTCAGTTAATCAGCTTTAAGGAGCTGATCCGTGACTTCTTTAGAAATTAAAAGAAATACACATGACTACTCTTGCGGACATGCGTAGCACTTCTAGACCCAGAGGACAACTTGCAAGCACAAAAAAAAATAATATAATTCAGTTACCATCAATTTCAACTTACATTGTATTAGATACAGAACTGGAACTTAACCTAAATCAACTAACGGCTCTAACAAAATTAAGTTTTCTGTTAAGGGGATAATAAGATATAGAAATGAACATTATTTAAATTCTATGACAAATGCTATCCACCTGCATGCTTAGAATCTAAGTCGGGCTTCATGCAGACTTAATAAAACGAAGCTTACATAATATGTAATTAGTAAACAAATAAAGCCATCTCTTTACAATCTCTTACTTTTTTGTCAACCAGTACTATTGATCAGAGGCTCGGGGCTCACAATCTATTAAACTACATATTCATAAACAACAATTGCAATTAGGACACCAAAAGTAGAGTATCATACAACTTAACTGACAAATCACAAAGCCACAATTGTAACTCCAGTGCTTACGAATATGTCAAATACAAGCGATATTTTGGCACAAGCATGCAAAAATATTTAGTCGCCAATAAGAAATTGCATTCAAGCCACATAATCAAAGAAAATATTTTAAATTTCTATACCTAGAGTCTTAAGCAGACATGCACAAAAGAGAAGACATCGTCATCGCCATCCTTCTTAAGAAGCACAAGCAACATGTCTTGACAACCATAGCGCCTGATAAAGACTTATTAAAGTGACACTGAAATAAAATCAATACTTCTTCATAGGTTCCTAGAGGATATATTTTCTAAGTTTTTTCTCCAGTCGTTCATGTCAGCTTTAGAACATATACATTATACTGTAAGATAAAACCATAAAGAAATTGTGTTGAGAGTCTACTTTGGCACCATGTAGTACCAATTATCCATTTCTTAATGGATTTTGCTATGTCATAGTCATGAAGAAAACGAACCTCTTCTAATGCTCAACTGTATACAAGGCTACGGTTATGCTTTTAAACCTGAAGTTCAGCACAAGATCTATCTGCCATCATTGGCGTGTTTATCTGTGCAATAACCACCCCATCCTTAACTTCACATTTATATGGTACCAAATTCATTCTTACAGAATTCAGTCCAAGCATACCTTAGTGCAGCTTGGTTGTCAGTCGGAAGAATTACATGCAACTGCGGAGACAAGTGAAGTCAGTTACTTCATTATTTATGAGCCGCTATGGTTCTTGTCTCTGTAGTTTCAAGAGTTCTCACAGCCAAATGTCTTGTTTGAAAGTTGAAAAGAAGATAAGAAAGAATATATCATTGTTTTGCACTAAAAATGGAGTTCCACTAATGCAGTACCAGAACATTAAGAGGACAAAAGTCTAGGGCTTAGAACTAAATTTTAACTTTAGATTTAACATCTAGCAATAAGTCACTGAGCAAGTAAACTAACCTTGCTGTAGAGCAATTAACATTTGCAATGTTTCTCAAAGCAGTGCATCATTTTACCTTTTCATTGCCATCAAGTGCCTTCTATTTTTTGGACATTGTCTGCTATAATTTGAACAAATTTGGGTTACTACAAGTCTAAACATTTTTTTTTCTTTTTTTCTGTGAATCCATGAAATAGATGGTGCCAGACTCTAGCCCAAAAAAAGACAAAACAAGTTAGACACTAAAATTCAATGTCTTCTAAAGTTACAGAAAAGCTCAGAGAAAATGGAGCAATACTACTTTTAGCAATCAACAGATACAATGAATAAAACCCCTGGAAATTAAAGTTGAATAAGAAATACCAGTATGTATGTAGGCTGTAACTGTTAAGATTTTATAGATTGAGACGGATCGGTAAGGAGTTGGCTGATCTTCATAAAATGTGCTTGATTATGCATGCACACTGCCGTGAGTTCCTCAGATGCTCCGTTATCGGACACTATGCCCTTCTGAGCCTATTCACTGAGAACCATGTATGTTGTATGCTTTGTTGGCTGCACACAAATAAAGTCGGTCAGTAATCTGTCACCCACTCACAATCAAAAATAAAATTACCTTGGAAATACAGTCGCACCCCTAATCATGAAATAATGTCGGGAACAGATTGCATTACTCTGATTCTGCCTGATACAATGCTTAGTACTATAGTTGGATATATAATGGGCAGTTCATAAGAACTGTTAAACAGTTTATTTAGATTCACAATTTAGCATCAATTGATAGTAAATTCAATTATAAAGTATTACCTTATGTGGTTATCCTCAGATGCATATCATCTTAACCCTCTTGAGCATGTTATTAGAAATTAAACCAAGAGCAGTTACACAAATGTGACAATTCATAATCTGATATTATAATTTCTCGGTGGTTCCATAAATAAGTGAAATACTGAGAGTGGAAATTGTGAATACCTTTTGGGAACAGGGAAGGTTGGGTGGGGATGAGGCGGACCGAGGGCCCGGCGGAGGTTGCGGTGAAGAGAGATGGAGACCGGAGCCAAGCGGAGTGGAGAGACGGAGAACGGAGTAGCGAACCGCGAAGAGGAGCGAGAGTGGGCTTGGATGGGGATGAGGCGGACCGAGGGCTTGACGGCGGTTGAGGTTTTGAGGTAGAGCAAGAAAGGAGCGATGGAGGTTAGAGGTACTGAAGAGGCAGATCATAAGAGGAGAGCCGATTTCAATTTTTGGAGAAAGAGGAGGAGTCGCCTGTGAGAGAGAGAGAGGGAAGAGGGACGCGAAGGGTTAGAGCGGTTTCATTATTTTACGCTGAGCGATGAGCGACAAACTCGATTGAACTGGAGAGGAAAAAAGATCGGATCCGAGCATCGTCGTCCGTCCAGATGTGACAACCTTCAAATTGGACGGCGATTAAGGCAATTGGTAAGAACAAAACAAAATGGACTCTCCAATTCTTAGACGCATATTAAAATAGAAAGATAATTATAAAACCAATTATTTTTATCTATAAATAGTTGTTGATAATAATTTTATCATCTCACTATAATGATATAGAATAACGGTTGCGGCGTAGCCGCAACTAAAAAAACTAGTAACATATCAAAAGCCAAACTAAAAGGCTTAATTTTCTATATACCCCTCAACTCTATCTCATTTTCTTATTTCTCCCTCTACTCTTAAATATATCTTATTTATCCCTCAACTCTTATAATTATTTCTTATTTACCCTTCTTACTAAAACTATGAAATTAACTATGTTTATTACTTTAATATCTGATTGTTTGTTTGTTCTAATATCTGTTAAAAGGACGAAAGTGCCCCTCAATGACCTTCCGTTTTTCTTTTATATCCTGCTGTTATAAAATTTTTCGGTTTTTTTTTTCTCTTGTTATAAGATCTTTCATTATTTAATTAACTCGATGCATCTTCATACATTCTATCGATCTGGCACTGTCAAACATCTATGCCACTCCACTTTTTTATTTTTCTTTACTATTTAGTTGGGACTTCGTTTAATTTCCCATGCTATTTTCTATTAGTACAACATTAAAAAAAATGCATGCAGTATTTGACTATCTATTATCTAAGGTTCCGATGCCCAGAACAACTGATCTTTTACCTTCAACCGTATGAATCCAGCATTTCATTATTGTCACCTCAATTTTATTAAATTAAACCGAAATAGCATGTCTCATCAAAGTCTGTAGGAGATGCATGGAAACAGAACTAATTAAAATTAAGAAACTTCAAAGCAACACCGACGTAAAGCATAATATATGGAGGCAATTTAAATTAAAAAACCTGATGAAAAAATTCTCAAGCATAGTATCGGAAAAATGAAATGAATGAATGATTTAATAGGCATCAGAGATGAGCGGGAAAAGAAATTAAAATGAAGGGTATTTTTGTACTCATTATTTTATAAAGAGGAGGGATCCATTGACAATGTTTAAAATGACAATCTTGACAATCAAGATTTTAAAAAATTTGTAAAAATAGTTAAAAATTCTTAAAAATAGAAAAAAGTTTATAGAGATATTGTTTAACTTATAAATTAATAGTGTTTTAAATTTCAATCAATTTGAACATCGTTTGATAGTTTATCAAAATTTTATACATTTTTTAACGGTTGAAATTTAACGAGTTTTAAAGAGCTATCAAACGTCACTTAAATTGAATATAATTTGATACATAATCAATTTATAAGTTAAACAATATCTCTATACACTTTTTTCTATTTTTAAGAATTTTTAACTATTTTTACAAATTTTTTAAAATCTTGATTGTCAAGATTGTTATTTTAAGTATTGTCAATGGATCCCTCCTCTTTTATAAATGAGTAATGATGAACATTTAAGAGGTTTAATCATATTAAAGTTTATAATTTTTGTAAGAAGGGTAAATAAGAAAAGATTGTAAGAGTTGAATGCTAAATAAGATATTTAAGAGTAGAGGGAGAAATAAGAAAATGAGAAAGAGTTGAGGGGTATATAAAAAATTAAGCCAAACTAAAAAGTATAATATACCGTACCAATTATTGTTTTAATATTAACTACGACTTGTCTGCCGCTCAGTGCGGATCGATCTGTTGCTTGTTATGTTATAAGAAACATATTTGAATACTTTTAATAATGTCTTTTTCATAATAAAGAGCCCTTATACATTAAAGAGGATCGAAGGGCCATTTGACAATTTATTTTTTCTATTTTTCTTTCTCTCTCTATTTTTTTTTTTTTTTTTTGGACAATGAACACGTAGGCTTTCAATTAACATAAACAGATACACGTTCTTATCCTAATTAGAACTAAAAAGAAAGACAAAAAAAAAAAAAAAAAGTGAGATAACATGCTAGCTATTTGACAATTTCATTGGATCATCGGGATGTGTTTTTAAAAGCCAACTTCTAGATCAGGATGTGTTTTTAAAAGCTAACTTCTTTTCAAAAGGCCGGATTTCGTTTGGAAGCGTCACAAAAAGAACTTGGCAGCACGAGAGAACGTTTGACAAGCAATAACATCACATCACATCACACCTGGGGTTGCTTTGACGATTTCATTTTCAATTTTTTATCACGTACAATCTGCTGTTGAAGAAAACAACAGATCATGGAGATTTTTAATCAGTCAATTCGCAAGTCACGGGTCCCCGCTGTGAGTTGGCGGCAGATTCATGCTTGGCAACCTGAATATATAAACTAGAGTGGTAATTCTTCAAGCACCTCAACTATGCCGCATCATCAATATTATTAACCATTGATTTTGTTTAAATCTCTTCATCTACTTTGATCCAATGGTTTATATTTATTCCCTCTCCCCGTTTAATAAGATGGTATGATATCTAAGACAAAATTTAACTCTTAAAGTGGTCCAACATTTATGTATTATTATTTATAAATTATACATCATCATCATTATTCACATAAAATTTTTCTAAAATTATGTTTAATTTTTTAAAATAAATATTTTTATTTTATAAACTTTATTATTTTTTTTGCTATCAGCCCGTTACAGCTCTAGTTGAGTTAATGAAGGAAATGAGTTTGGTGCTCTCGGAGATCAGTGCAACATGGAATGTTCAAGTTCCAAATTTCTAACCAACCCAGATTACTCGACTGCGACTAGAGTTTGGCACATGCAAGTAATATGTAACCAGCACCACTAGCCACATTTCCATCTTACTGCACTATACGGACCATAGTATGTGGCGGGTCATATTAAAACCATTTAAATGACCCGTTACATAGAAGAGCAATCACAGTTCATATCAACGAGCAATCATTGTTTCACCCAGGAAACAGCCAAAGGGACAGGTGTCCAGGAAGAACTCCGTCCCGCCTCTCCAATTCATATCCTCTAAACCACAGTACTCTACTGCGCAGTACCTCAACTCTTAGATCTGCTTTAGGAAAAAAAATGATTCGCGCAACTCAATCTCAAAACCCTCTCTACAATCCACATCGTTGATTCGCTACGCAGTATACAATACTGCTCAGCAGAGGATAAGCACTCTCCTCCCTCTCGACTCCTCTCCTTCCCATGAGTACTTATCCCCTGACTTACTGCATCTTGCAGTTCATGATGTGAACCATTGGATCGTCTCGACATTCGTGCATATCCGAGATGGCACAAATCTCAAGAAAATCTAACGGCTCACGTCATGAACTGCAAAATGCAGTACAGGCAGCAGGAGATGTGAAATCTCCTTCCCATTCCATTCCACACGAGAACACAACACACGGAGCTCCCAGCTAAAAAACTCGTCCCAATTCAATTCAATGCATTCAGTGAGTATTCTCTGTTAATGATCCAGAGAGATCCAAACCCTTCTCAACATCTGCTGTCGGCTTAATTTCAAACAGATCGCAAGTCGTCTTCGCCGATCGGCGATCGTATCGTCATGCTCGCGGCGACGGCGAGTGTGCTCAAGGGGGTGGTCGGCTCCGACTACGCCTCCATCGTCTCCATCAACATCTTCGTCACGCTCCTCTGCGCCTGCATCGTCATCGGCCACCTCCTCGAGGAGAACCGATGGATGAACGAGAGCATCACCGCTCTTCTCATTGTAATCTAATCTTTCTTTCTTTCTTCTTTTTTGTTCTTTGAACGGTACCAGTATTGCTGAGAGTATTGAATTCACCTGTTAATCTCAATTTGGAGCTGGCTGGATCTCCGTTCTTGCCTACATGGATCATTCTATTGGGAATTATCTTTTGAGAGGGAGAATTTGCCAAGAATTATTAATTCTTGTCCAATCCTTTAATCAGATTCACTGTGTTAATAAAATGTATCAAAATTGTGTATTAAAAATGAAAAATAATATGTATTGTGGGTTTGTATTGAGCGCTCTGGTTGACTGGGGATCTGCGGGACTTCATTGCAGGGATTATGCACAGGAGTGGTAATACTGTTGACAACGCAATGGAAGAGCTCTCACCTTCTGGTTTTTAGCGAGGATCTTTTCTTCATTTACTTGCTACCTCCAATCATATTCAATGCAGGGTAAGCTTAAAATTTAAAGCATTCTAGTTCTTGTTAATATATCTAAAATCATATTCAGGATGGGAAGCAGTACCCCGGATGCATGCACATATTTTATTAGTTATATTTTGATCTAAAATCATAGGGAAAATATCACAAAATTCTTTCTGAAAGTGTAAATATTTTTTTTCAGGTTCCAAGTGAAAAAGAAACAATTTTTTCGCAACTTCACCACAATCATGCTGTTTGGTGCTGTTGGAACAATGATCTCTTTCATGATTATCTCTTTTGGTATGTTGGAGCTAAATTGAAGTGTATTTTAACTTCAAAGAACCTGAAAATAATCTGCTACATAGGAGTTTATTATTTGTTTATGGTTCTAGCGTTTATATTTTTGTGGTATGATATTATTGTAATTTTACTTGTTGTTATTATTTTAATAGAACAGAAGAAGCTAACAATGTGTCCTGACCTTTGTTTTTAGGTGCCATGGCATTGTTTAAGAAGCTTAACATTGGAGATATCGAAATTTCAGATTATCTTTGTAAGCTTTTCTCTGTTATTCTTTAGTCTCTGTAGAGCCTTGTTGCAGAATATCTCAAGAAATTATGGCAGCATACATGGTCAAACTCAATCATGTAATTTAGTAATTAAGTCCCAAACCGCAAACTTTGTCTCAAATTAGCCTTGTGCAGCCACAGGCCAACTAATGTTTTACGCTTATTAGTTTAATCCAAGAGCCAGGTTCAGTACTTGCAACTCCACATTTACTCAAATCAACAAAAACTTTTTAACGGAATGTAGTTTCTGAAATTGCTTTCAAATTTGTTGCTAGTGCCAATGTGGTCAGTACATATCCATAATTCTCAGACCTAACTGAAATGTGCATAGCCTTGATTTTAAGTTTTTTGTTGTCTATTTTAAAATTTTGAATATTTTGGAAAACTCTCTTTTCTACCAGCTATCGGGGCAATCTTTGCAGCTACCGATTCAGTTTGCACCCTTCAGGTAATATTTAAACTTTTTTTGTTTGAAACTATTAAATTATAATCATGAATATTGGATCAATTCCAATTGAATTGAAGTAGAGAGGTTGAAAATTGAGTACCATTTAGGCCTACTTTTGTACCAGTATATACCAGCTAACATCATAATTACTTAATTGGTACTGGCGGTGTACTGTTTTCTAGCTTCTGGTGCCCCCTTATGCTATGAAATCCGTCAGTTTAATAATTTTTAAGCATGAATAATTGGTTATTTTAATGGAGCAGTAGGGAAGACAAACTTTAGATCCATACTGGTAATAGCCAATTGATCCAAATGTTCACTTTGATTTTTCCATTTCAATGTTGTAACTGCTTGTCAAATTGATGCTTACTTTATGCCAGACTACTAAATTACCATAGTACGTATGAGAATGAGGTATAACAATGACATTGTGGCCAAAATTTGGAATTTCCCTTTAAATTGTGGAAGCCTCAATTTAGAAATACCTGGGTACTTAGTAGGGCCAGGAGCTCATTTTATCTCTTGCTTCTGATGTTCTAACTATTAGGTGCTTAATCAAGATGAAACACCACTGCTGTACAGTGTGGTCTTTGGCGAAGGTGTGGTAAATGATGCCACATCAGTTGTTCTTTTTAATGCAATTCAGAATTTCGACCTTGCACATTTTGACGGAATCACGGTCTTGCAATTCATTGGCAATTTCTTCTATCTCTTTTTAGCTAGCACTATCCTTGGTGTTGGTGTAAGTATCCTAATTATGTTCTGGAAAGCTTTGTATCTGCTAAATTACAATAAGCCAATTCCGATCTGACCAAATTAACCTGTTAATTGTCAGTTGGTTGACCTAAAAGGCTGTTAAGTAGATCCATGGATAACAATTATGATTATGATGGTCAGTTCCAGACTTGTTTTCGAACTGAGCAGGTTAGGTGCTGGCAAGATCTGATTTCTCTTCAACTTCAGATTTGTCCATGTTTCTAGTTTGGTGTTTTATTGAGTCTTTAGGTAGGGACAAGGCAGTAAGGTTTCCATGTGACTTCATCCAGAACAGCAGTGAGAACTCTACATAGCATCTTATTTTGATAGTAATATAAGTCATCACCCATTGAAGTTTGCTTCCCTATTAGTTCTGTTACCGATTGATAAGCTCATAAAGGAATCTTGTTTTCTCTATATTCTTTTCATAAAAATCAGGTTTAATTAGTTTCTATCTGTATTATAATTTGCCATTTTATTGGCTGCATCACAGTCATTCACAGTTGCAACTCTCTTTTTTCTAGGCTGGGTTGCTTAGTGCATATATTATAAAGAAGCTATGCTTTGGAAGGTTTGTAACATGACTTTCTATTTCTCTATATACTTCTGGTTGCAACTTGCTAAGATTTTCCAAAATGGACCACCATTTATAAGTAACTCATTTGAAGTTTAATTTATGTGTTTGATGATATTTATATTATAGGATCTTTCTAAATACAGATTTCATACTTTATATGTGCAGGCATTCAACTGATAGAGAAGTTGCTCTCATGATGCTCATGGCATACCTCTCTTATATGCTGGCTGAGGTGAGTTTAATTCAGCCCATAATTTACCACCCACTTGTTTCTAAAATTCACTGCCCTTTCTTATGAGGGAGAGTCCAAGTATAAGTTATGATCCTTAGGTTGCTTATTTAGCTCAATTGATCTATATATTTGTATTTCAAGCACCAAGTGGACTTACAGGTGCAATTTTGCACCACAAACTCGATAAATACACTTGTTTATTCCTAACATCCTGTACTTGTTTGTTCAGTTGCTAGATTTGAGTGGAATTCTCACCGTGTTCTTTTGTGGAATAGTGATGTCCCATTACACGTGGCATAATGTCACTGAGAATTCTAGGATTACCACAAAGTAAGTTATCACCTTCTCCTCCTTAAAACACATGTTCATTTGCGTTTCTGTAAATAACCATTTTCTTTTATTTGCATATTTCAGGCATACGTTTGCGACATTATCTTTCATTTCTGAGATTTTCCTCTTCCTTTATGTTGGCATGGATGCTTTGGACATTGAAAAGTGGAAACTGGCTAGCAGCACGTAAATCTTCTTTTGACCCAACATAACCCTTCTGAATTTCTTTAACTCGTATGCTGGTATTGACAAGTATGAAGCATATAAGTAGTTTTTTCGTGTCAGTTTGGGCCCATTTTGGCAATTTTTCCAGGCTTTCTCATATGGGGAATGAGTGTAGTACCAAACATTCAAACCCTGTACCCTTGAGCCACCAATAAAGCTCACATTTGATGACTTGTCTTTTGTTTTGTGCTATTCATTGTCTTTCTAATTGTAAAGTGAAGTTAGTTTTCAAAATGCCATTTGCTTTCATTTAGTGAAACTTGGGAGTTTGTTATCACTATATCTGAGTATACAGTTTTTTTATTTTCAGTTGACAGTTTATTGTCATTTGGCTCTACTTGGTTTCATTTCTGGCCTACCCTACCTATTGTTGTAGTAGTTAACGGTTTATTATATTAACTTCTTTCTTATTTTTATTACATAGGCCTGGAAAATCAGTTGCATTGAGTGCAATCATATTAGGCCTGGTAATGGTTGCAAGAGCTGCTTTTGTCATCCCTCTATCTTTCATTGCCAACATTAGAAAGAAACATGCACATGAGAAAATCACTCTAAATAAACAAGTATGTAAAGTTTCCTCTATTTGCTTGCTGGTTATCTGTATATTGCATCTTACACAGGAAATCTTATTGCAAGCAGCCTCACATTGAGCTAATTGACGTGTTATTGAGATGCACATTTTGCAATTCAGCCTTCAACTCACAGCTTGTTCCTTGTTTAATTCAAGTTTTTCCATTTGAATCATCCTATGTTTTCCTCAAGCTAACCAAATGTAGCCAGTACTTGTTGATTTTATAACTCAACACAAGCATTGAGTAGGAATTGTTCATCGAGAAAAGTGGGAATGATAAAAAGAAAGACATTGAGTTCCTTCTTATGCGCATACTGTGTTGTGTAGCATGATTATGTCCAAATATTGTGGCAGCAAAACTGTATTTTAATTAATGGATATCTTGGTGCAGGTATTAATTTGGTGGGCTGGTCTTATGAGAGGAGCAGTGTCAATTGCACTTGCCTACAACAAGGTAATTTCTAATTATAAGTTGTCAAGGCTTTGGTTGTTGGTGTATTTAACTCGAGTGGTGGGCATTCTTACCAGAAAAAGTGCAAGCGAAATATTGTTCTTGTCCTGTTGGTGTAGACACCTACAATTTTATTTAGCAATAGTCCTCTACATGTCTGTTTTTTTAATATAGTTTTTAATGACTTTATATATGCTATGGTTGGGTGCCAGAGCTGTTTGATGTAAATAGAAAACATGATATTTACTATGCTATTCATTAATATCGGATGCAAAACTCTGCAGTTTACTTCATCTGGGCATACACAACTATCATTCAATGCCATCATGATCACAAGTACTATCATTGTTGTCCTTTTCAGCACTATTGTAAGAATTCTGTTTCCTGTTATTTTGTTTAACATAACTGTTTCTGGTTTACAATGCTCTGGACCAAAATCGTAGGTATTTACCTATGTAAAGTACTCCTTATGGTAGATAGATCATTGTTGTCCTTTTCAGCACTATTGTAAAGTACTCCTTATGGCCGATAGATATTGGGTTCTTGTTCTGACTGAACCTGCACAAATGGCAATTACTTTGTTATCCAAGTATTCAAAGCAGTGCATGATTTTGAAAATGGTCCAAAATAGGTTCAATTTCAGCCTTTATAACTTTAGTACTTTATTCACAGCTTAGACATGAACATATTCCACCTCACTCACCTAATCCAGAATTAGTTCCTTAATTATTACATATTTCTCTGTTTTAAACCAATCAACTCTTGAAAGAGCTCAGATTGTGACATTGTTCCTTAAATATTTGGAAATTTTCATATAAAAAGCAGCAAACTGAAAATGTCTCATGACCAAACAATATAAGAACTACCTTTTTGTCCTTTATACACATTATTACTATCAGGGTACAGTGGTGAAAGATTGCAGTTCATCTGTTAGGAGGAAATGAGAACAAGGTTATGGTGAATAAGATAAGCTCTCATGAAATATGTTCTTGCAATTTACAATATGTAGGTTTTTGGACTCCTGACAAAACCCCTTGTCCGCCTCCTAATTCCCCCAAGAAATCATGATCCTACAGGGAGCATGATTTCTGATGTCTCAACCACATCCTTCACCGAACCACTTCTCACAAGTGAAATAGAAATAGGTGGCAACAGCAACCTGCCAAGGCCGACTAATCTGCAAATGCTCTTCACTCAGCCAACACGATCGGTGCACCGTTACTGGCGCAAGTTTGACGACAGCGTCATGCGGCCCATGTTTGGAGGTCGTGGATTTGCTCCTTTTGTGCCGGGTTCACCAACCGAGCGTAGCCTTCATGAGAATGGCACAGCACCTGAACAACAACAACAACAACAACAACCACCAAGCCTTGTGTCCCAAACAGCACCTGAACAAACGTGAGTTAAATCATGGACATTCATTTCTGGTTAGGAAACATTTCAGACGCCTTCAGGAACCAACATGAGACAAACTATATGGGCCTTTTAAACACTTAGAAGAGTTGAGAAGTTTTGGATGTTAGTTGTCATATGATTTTGCATTCACAGCTTTAGGCATTCTTTTTTTAAATTTTAGTGTGTAAAGTATTTTTTTGATTACCACGCAAGCTGTTCATATTGATGTTGAGACGCATATGTCATTTGTATATGTTGTACAGGATTCATTGGTGCATGTGTTTTGTAATTAAATTAAGAGTTCATAACGATACACGTTCTTTCTTTCTTTCTTTTTTTTTTCCTTTTTTGGCTGATAGTAAGATTATCTGAACTTCCGATTTCTATTCGTTTAACATGCTTACATGAACAATCCGGAGTTGCTATTTTTTTTTTTTTCTTGGAGTCCAAATTTGATTCCATTACGAACAAAATTAAAACATTTAGCGCGATCGTTCTATCTATGGCTCAAGCTGTTTATTCTAATTTTGATTCTACTACAAAATGAAAACATTCTGGATGCCCAGCCCAGCCCAGCCCAGACCAGCCCAGACCAACACATTTTACACTGAAGCACACCCAGATTAACGCTGAAGTAGATTTCATATGAGTGAAAGTGAATTAAATTAAAAACTCTTTCAGAGGAAACTGAAAGGGGTTAATACAAAAGCACAATTGATTGAGATTCTATGAAATTGCTGAAAGTTTTTTCCTTCTTTAATTGAAGTGCTTTAGGAGAGAAATATTTCTTGAATTTCTGCACTAAAAAACCCATTTTATACAACTAAATGTTACAGGTATAGAAGTAGACCCTTTTCTGTTTTTCACCGCGGGCCGGAGAACATACATAGATTCACATCATCTGCCGTAGTTTCTCATGAAAGTATATCACGATTAGAATTGTGAATATGTGATCGTCTATCAGAGAAATTTTGCACGACTTTTAAAGAGGTCCTACAATCAATTTCGCATCGGGTCTGTTAGATATAGATGGGACAATTTAAGGTATGTTATAAAAACATATGATGTGGGGTTGGAAGATCTCGACATGGAGTGTATAACAAACTAAGAGAAGAAAAATAGTGTGCAATTCTTAATTGTATCAGGTGGCACTACTAAGTTCTATGTAAGCGCAATAGCACATATATATATATATATATATAATTAATAAAGGGAAAATTGTCTAACGATAGCTTAGATGGAATATAACCAATGAAAAGAATATATTTAATAAAAATTAAACTGTGATCTGAAATTTACATCTTACAAAAAAAAATGAAAAAAATGATGCCCAACTTTCAAGGACATTTTCTAACTGCTTTGTGAACCAACTTTTACAACATGGGTAGCTATAAATTTTGGATACACTAAAAAGTTGAAGGAACACAGTCACAAGGGCTAAATTGGAATCAAATTCACAGAGCCAAAACCTCTTCCAACTCAACTTTGCAAAGTTAATAACTTGACAAAAACTTGTGTAAAAGGAAAAACTGATTTTTGTTAAGTTATTAACAAATGCATCCTCCTGTTTATCGCTTCCGAATTCTAATGGGGAGGGAGAGTGCACGGGTAATTTTTCGAAGGGGATGCGACTGATCTCTCAAGGAACTCCCTCTGTCGATCGTCAGCGAAACAAAGAAGCGAGTCGATGCAAACTTCTTGTGCCGATGGAGGAATCGTTGGCTTGAAGTCTAGCAACTCGGAGTATTCCCTTATGAGATGGAACATATAGTCATACACCCGGTCCATTTTGATATCTCTCATGAGCTCCTGACCTCGACTTCCAATTTCTTTCGCCTGTTTTCATCAAGGAAATAATTAAACATAATAAATTCGACATGATGCTGTGACATCCGACAAACTATGAATGAATACAGATTTATCTGATAATTTTCTATTTTACCCAATTTATCCTCCACCTAATATAAAAAGGGCAAGAAATTAGTATGATCTTATTCAATAGAAGAATATCTATAGATGATTTTACCCCATATGAGTTGTCATTTCCCCATTCAACGGCTTCTTTTATGGACTGGCACAAGTCGGTTGAACTTATCGGCCAGAAGTTCTCTTTGGGAATGAGGCCTCGGCTGAAGAAATCTTCGTATTGCGGATCTATAATTAGGGTTTCAGAGCCACATGCAAGAATATACTTTAGGCTAACGGACCACGCAAATCCCTCAGCATATATCTTGTACCTGATATATCCAAATAAAAGGGTAAGACATCCGCAGCAATGCACAATGGGAGTATTAGGTAGTATGATTAAAACAGTCCCTTCATTTGCATTTCTACCGTTATGGATTTGTTGAAGATTAAAACAGTTCTTTATTTGCACAATTCAGCTAAATCAAGGCTTACCAGGACTATTTTGAAATAAAAAAAAAAAAAGGCAAATTGGAGGCATGACAGCACAACATGCTCAAAAGAATCCAACTAAAAATGTAGCAAGTAAAAATTTCTATGGCTTTGTATGAACCTAAACCAGCCATTTCAGTCTAAAATGTAGTAGCTGTTCTATTAATTTTTTTTAATTAAAAAAGAATGGAAGGATTTAAATTAGCTAACCTATGGTTACATTGACTTGAGAGTTTTGAACCTTGGTATCCAACATTGGACTCTTTTATCCAATCCTGAAAAGAAGAAAAAACAATGAGATGAAACAAATGGCTGCATAGTTAGAATTAAGTAGTGCATATTTATGCATAGGGATCTCAGATCATGTATACTGTCAGTAAAATCTACTCAATAGAGATACTGTCCATTAAAGAAAGAAAATCCAATTTTTGCTCGCACAATTTTTAGTTACTATAAATGAGGGCTTTCTTAGAGGGTCGGGTACTCTATGAGACAAACCACAGTTGTGTATAAACATCACTATTTTGTATCTAAATGATAAAAATATGATTTTGTTCAATAGAAAATAAGGTAGAAGTTTCGGTACTTGACGGAAAATTTGTGCTTGCCATTTCTCAGTATCATTACAATTCAGTAAAGCCACCCTCAGAGGAGAACCAACATCAGGATTACCCTTCCAATATGCAAATTTAACCCTGTCCTTCCAGTTAATCGCATTTGAGCCTTCCTCGATGCTTTTAAACTCGACTTCCCATGGTTGTATGTTCACCTCTGGCCTACACAAGGATTTTAATAATTATTTGAGGCCCACATTCAATTTATGTGTTCTGCCAAATTCAAATTAATAAGCTTGAATTAAGCAATGATATAGATGTCATGCTGTTACTTTTTTAATAATATAAGTCAGCTTAAAATTCTTTTGTATTAAAGAAGAAAAAAGTTTTCCCAAATTTATCTCTCTTCATTTATAATTTACAAAAAAAGATTGCAGCTTTATTTTCATTAAAGTTTTCAATAATAGCTCTATCTTGTTATGAGCATTAAACAGGTGTATTACTTTTTCTATTAAGTGGAGTTAATACATCGTGTCAAGATATGTGAGAAGGACAAACAGTATAAAATTAAGACTTTAACCGTAACGCCCTAATATCAAAGCAAAGAGACTTATTAAAGAATGCTTACCAACCCCAGAAGGACCAATCAGGAAATGGGATATCCAAATGCTCCTTAGTAGTGCAATATCGAAACACGGGAGGCGGGACTGGTGCACCATGCCCAGCGTACCATGTTTTATTTACCACCGGACGGTCCATGCAGTCAAAGACCATATCAACATCCGGTACCAGTCCCGGATACCTCCGTACAAGTTGCAACAAACCCCAAATGGTAAACAACATGCGGCTCTGCACACATGCGTAACGCAAGTCCACAAAGACCTTGCTATCTTTTATCACCACACGGAAGGCTGCATACTGACTTACCGCATTCTCTATCAGGGATTGCGAGATGCCGGTCTGGCTCCAAGGCGCAAGGTCCCTGTGTATGGAGGAAAAGAAACTCGGACACTCGTTTGGCGCCAAATCTGCAGAGAATTTATGTGACGGTTTCGTCAAGAGGCGGGATTTGAGTTTCGGGCAAGAGTTAAAGTAGGAGCATTGGATCAGTGACAACACGGTAGGTTTGTCGGTTCGGGGGAAGAACGGGTGCCATGGCGTTGGCTCGAGATTGTGACCCACTACAGTTTTTGTTGTGGAGCATAGTTCATTTAGCGCCTGCAGAAATTCCAAACCTTGGCATTAAAAAACAGGACCAAAAATTCAAAAAGTTTGTTAAATACATACCAGTAGATGATATGAAATTATGAACCCACAATTCACTCACAATTCAATCCTATTTACCCTGAAACTAATTCTAAATTGCTCTTCCTTTTATGCTCTCATCATACCCCAATTCTACCCAAAATTGAGGCTGGAATTAATTGTAACCACCTCAAGCTTATAAATTATAATCCTCTATTAAACTAAACATCCTTGAGGCCAAGCACAGAATACGTGAAGTCACAAAATAAGGTCAAGATGGAGGTCAAACAGGTACATACTGGTCTGCCTAAGTTGTACCGGTTTTCTCTGAAGTAAACCATTTGTCAACGCATTATGCACAAAAGATAATCTCACCTCGTACCGGTACCACCATTGACCAACAAAGAACAAAGCTTTTTAATTGTCTGTCCTCTATCAAAATTAAAAAACGATTCAATTTGAAGCTTTCTCTGACACAAAAGCAATACTATGATCCGCTACTCCGACACAAAATTGCAGCCGATCAAGACCCATGTACCGCTATTTCTCATGTAAACGGTACCAAACCAAGTATAAGAAAATAAGAAAACCCATAATCATAGGGAATTGGATTGGGTACCGAGTAAGCAGAGAAGAGCACGAGGAGGGCGGAAAAGGCGACGACGCTGACGAAGAAGTAGTTCATTCTGAGCGCGAGCGAGAACCTGATCTTGGGTTTCAGCCCCATGTCTCGTTGGACCTCTAATGGCGATGGATTTTGGTACTTGAGATGTCTCGATGGTAGTCACATACTCACATTGCTTGCAGAGATTTTAGCGAAGAAAAGAAAAGAAGAAGAAAATAGTCAAATCGAGAAGCCCATCATTAAAATAGCTCATCAGACTGAATTCATATCCCCTGCTGTACCGCATTGTGTAGTCCACAACAAAAGCCGTCGGATTGTTGTAAGATCCGTGTTAGCGCGGATCTCAAGATGATCCAACGGCTGAAGTGGTTGAGTTGTACAGTGAAGTAAGTCAGGGCATGGACACTCCAAATTGAGAAGCCCATCGTTAAAATAGCTCATCAGACTGGATTCATATCCCCTGCTGTAACGCACTGAGCAGTTCACAAAGTCAGCCGTTGGATTGTTTTATGATTCGTGCAAGCGTACATCTCAAGACGATCCAACGGCTGAATTTGTGAACTGCACAATGCAGTATGTTAGGGGATGAGCGCTCCATTCAGACTGAATTCATATCCCCTGCTGTACCGCATTGTGCTATCCACAACGAAAACCGTTGGATTGTTTAATGATTCGTGTCGGCGCGGATCTTAGATGATCTGACGGCTGGAATTTTCGAAATGTACAGTGCGGTAAGTTAGGGGATCAGCGGTCAGAGAGATCGCGCGCCAGATTCGCTGCGCCTGCAACGCCGTGTAATGTTAATAACAAGAGGATTTAAATCAGATCCGACGGTCGGGATTATTTGAGTAGTACGGTTTGGGTGTTGTGATGAGATCTAACGGTGGGGAGAAATGGAACATGAATAGTGTGGTGAGTTGTTGGCATCATGAGACCAACCAAAGCATACAGAAATTCTGATTCCGTGATGATGCTCAGAAACCTGGGAATGAATGAATGGGATGTCGAATATTATTTTTGTCGAACGGATTAATTCGTGCTAGTCACGATCTTAGTTTACGATCTGGGGTTTCATGAATCGTGCAAGATTGTCGCCCTCAGCTCAGCTAAGATATTATTGAAGCAATTTATAAATACCACTGAGAAGCACACGCCTTACTTTAAGCTAAAATTATTATTTCTTATAATAAACTTTTAAGATAATATGTAATAGACCTTAAATTTAGATAATTTATATGGGCCTTAAATTTAGATTATTTATATGGGCCTTTAATTTTAATGGGCTGAGAACGTCAACGGGCATTAACATACATCAACGGTTCCGATCTATCAAAAAAAATGATCAATAACTCAGATATGAAGATAACTCTTTCATGTCATTTTTTTCAATATGCTTTTATTATTAGTAAGGATAATGTTATCAAATTAAGAAAGGCAGCGAGTAGTTAAAGAGAAATATAAATATCAAATGAGGGATCATGGATCCATCAACAATGTTATCTTGATAAGCTTGACAAGAAGACTTCTAAAAATTTTAAAAGATTAATAAGAAAAATAAAAACTAACAAAAAAAAAAGAGTTTATGGATGCATTCTTCAGCTTATAGATTTGTTTCAAATTTCAATCAATTTGAACACGGTTTAATGGCTTATCTAAAATTTATGTATTTTTTTACGGATGATATATAATTGACGAGTCTTTGAAGAGCTATTAAAAGTCACTAAAATCAATATAATTGAACATGTAACCAATCTATAAGTTAAACAATATTTCTATAAACTTTTTTATTCTTGAGAATTTTAATGATTCTTTTTAAAAATTTTCAAAAGTCTCATAGACAAGATTATGATAAAGATTGTCAATGGATCCCTACTATGATATTATAAAGTATATATGAACACTAATTTATTTTCTTAGTACTTAATTACGATAACTGGCCTCATACGATATTGTGAAATATGAACGCTAATTTATTTTTTTGAATATATAATTACGACAACTATAATTAATGTTGCAATCGACGAGTATCGAACTCTCGACTGTTGAGTAGACGACAATTCCAGAAAAACTCCTGAATCCTCCTCTAACAGAAATACCACTGTTTCCAAAACACTTAAATTTTGTGCCATCGAATTTTTGAAACTGTCATGAAAATCTAATTCTTTGTATTTTAAAATTGCAAAGTTCCTGCGGCAACTTGTGAGATTTAACTTCAGCTATTACTCAACCTGAGGATGTGGAGAAAAAGTTAATTTTCATCATGCAATTAAAGCCTAAATTATGGAATGACAAAATCTATTTTTATCAAGAGCGCTACATATAATAATTGCATGATATCGGAAAACATTGCGGAGCATACTCGCCAATTGATGCAGAGATTTGTGGGTTAATTAAAAATCACAATTTTACTGAGGTCAGGCCTAAGAATAGCAAAGATATTGCTTGGGACAGCAAATGTTTTCCATTTATAATATGATTTTTTTCAGATTTCCTTCCATATAATTCAGAGATCTTGCTGTCTTAAGTAATATGTTTGCTGTCTTTAGACCCGACCTTTTACTGAATGTCTGAATCACAAGGGGCTTACTTTATAATATGTACAAATTTAGTGAAACAAAATTGAAATTATGTGTTGTACTTGGTTTTGTTCGGATATGATAAGAAAGAAATGCAACCAGTATTTTTTATAGATTCTCAGAATACAACTTACGATTAAATCGAGTATGATTTTTTTCTCAAGCAATAAAAGACCGCATACATGCATGATATGAGTGCTCATCCTCTGTAGCGCAGCATTATGTAGCACAGGACGTGAACCGTTAGATCATCTCGAGATTCGATCCAGCACAAATCCCGAGATGATCTAACGGTTCACAATCTGCGCTACACGATGCAGCGCTACAGAGGATATGAAATGTACATGATATATACTAAAGTTGTTGTGAGATTAAACTTACGGAACCCTTCCATGAACGTACCTTCAAAAATATATCAAATCGCCTCAAAATTTTGATTAATATTGCACAATAAATTCTTTATATCAAAGTCTTATAGAAAACATAAATTTTCCATTTTAAAAAACTTTTAGTATTTTTTTTGAGATTTTTTTTTAAAAAGTTATATTAAAAAAATCTCAAACGAATACTTAAAATTATTATATTTCTATTGTATAGCCACTTTTAAAAATTTTCAAAAATTGAAATATTTTGCCTCTTATAAGATTTTAATTTAAAAAAAAATGTATTGAGCTAGATAAATTGAAATTTAAAAGCATTTGATATAAATTTTGAGGTGTACTCAACAAAGAGCTTCGCGAGCTTAAACTCATCAGAGTAGAGCTCATGGTAGCTTTATTCTATAATTCATACTCTAGAAAGAGGGATAAGCTTCCAAGCTTTTTAGCTATGTCACATCATCATTAATCTCAACCATTAAATTCTTTTCTCTCTCTTCTTTATCTCAATCAAATGGCTCAAATTAATTTTTTTTTCTTTTTTCATTAAAGAGATCATATAATTTATCTAAAGAACAATTTAAGACTCAAAATATTTGCAAATCTTTGTATTCTTTTATATAAATTGATATGTAGCTAAAAATATATTGTATAGAAAATATTTTAAATTCAATATTTATCTATACTATATTAAAAAGCACGCAGGTATTAGATCCGTCCATTTTTTTCCTTCTTCTTCAAACTTTTGTAATACCCAAATTGCCCTGCATCAAACGGTTAATATTAAATTTAACTAATCCAAAGACCTGGATTGCGTCCAGTTCTACATATTCTTCTCCATTTCGTTTCCAATCTGAGCGCTCTCCCCATTTGAAAGGATTTTGCTTGCTATATTTTTTTATCTCCAAATTTTCATATATATGACCGTGCTATGCACGGGGTTCTTTGCTAGTTTAATAAAATATATATATGAAAAATATATATTTATTTTTAATATGTAATATTATTTTTTTGGGCCTCGCCCCCTTCACAGCTCTTCTAGTAATACCAATTGTACCGTAAAATAAAACAATCAACCCTTGTTAATCACTGGGTGGTGAGACAGGGCAGAGCTGGTAACAATCTGCCTGAGTTGCCCAGCAAGAGCGATCCACAAGGCAACAGTAGCAAGTCCGAGAGTCGTCGCACTTGCACTTGAAGCACGGTGGTGGCAGACTGATCATCTTGCTCGAGTTCTTCGCCCCTACTCCGGCGTACGCCTCATTCGGATCGACTGACTGACCACCACCACCGCCGCCGCCGCCACCGCACCAGTTCTGAATGTCGTCCTCGCTCGCACTGACTCTTCTTCCGCCTCGTGCTGCCTCCTGACCTGTGTATGAATCCAATGCAAAATAATTTCAATATGAGAAACATCTTGTGTCCATTATTGAAAAATGTATCCATACGTTCATAAACACACTCAAAATGTAATAATAAATACATTTGATTTTGTAACAGATATATCTGATTTTGTAAACTATATATGGACGCTATGGACAAATATTCTATGGATGCTAGGTATTACTCTTTCAAAATTGAAGTTGCACAATGTACTATATATATATAGAGGACTTGTTGAGTGGAAATAGTAGAGCTTAAAATTATTTTAAGTTGATTCAATTTTCATCAGTACAAAATAAACATTCTAGTTTAGAGGAATTGAAGTATAAAAAAAAGTTACCTCGAGTCATCCCAAGGAGACAAATCACGAGAAAGCAGAAAACTGGAAAACACAACTTGGTTTTCATATTGATTTTGTTTGAAAGTTCCATTTTCGTTTTTCCCCAATGGGGTTATATATATAGGATTCTGATTCCTATTTTGTACAGGAAAAATTCAGTGCCTTATAATTAGATATAGTCATGTGTTATGTGTATCTATGATATATATCCACTGTAATTATGTTGGTATTTAAATCGATATTATATGTCAAATATTTTCATTAATAAAATGTTGTTTCTATTTAAAAATAAGTTACTGTAGCTCGGAAACAAGGTTGTAACTTGTTAGCATATTTATATAGAAAATGCTACAGTACCGAAATCCAATACCGATCTATAAACTAGAAAGAGGGGTAACTCTCTAAGCACCTCAATTATACCACATCATCAATATTATTAACTATTGATTTTGTTTAAATCTCTTCATTTACTTGGATCAAATGGTTTATATTTATTCTCTCTTCCCATTTAATAAGATGATATGATATTTCTAATTATAAGACAAAATTTAATCCTTAAAGTGGTCTGACATTTATGTGCTATTATTTATAAATTATAAATTATATATCATCATCATCATCATCATCATTCACATCAAAATTTTTAATTATGTTTAATTTTTTAAAAATAAATATTTTTATTTTATAAGCTTTATTATTATTTTTATTATTATATTTCGGGGCGAAGCCTGAGTTACAGCTCTAGTTTTGTATAAGTATTCATAATTTCTGATTAACTACTGAAAGTTCCAGCAGATCTTTAATCCAATAATATTTTTAGTTCATACCAAATATATATACATATACTAAGTTACTAAATTATAATTCATAAAGGGAATATAATGAATACATTAATTGTGTCAATTAAGGTGCAAATAAGAATATCGAAGAAAGATTAAAGAAAATTAATGACATTAGACAGTCCAAGAGTTAATATTTATTTCTCTTAAACAATATGCTGAAAGATGAGAGAAATTAAGTCATCGTATCATTGCTAAAATAACATTTAAATGTGCAAAATTATTTCTACAAAGATAAATCTTATAATTTCAATACATAGTATATATAGGTTCCCTCAAGGTCATTTGTGAAAATAAGTTAGTTAAGAGAAATTATTTGGTTAGTGGGGTTTTTTTTTTTAAAAAATATTTACATAAAGTACGCTCAACGATGTATCTATTCTAAATAAAGATAAAGATGTGGATTACTTGTTTGAACCGTTGGATCACTGAATCGTACGGTCCCAGCTCCAAGTGAATGAGGAGCCTTCTTTTTCCTACATCTTTAAAATCTACTATCTCACTATTCTTTTTGTTTTTTTAACCATTCAAACATGTAGGCAAGTAATTTCATCTCCAAAACAATTACAAACCTGTAAAACACATAATTTCTGAATCTTATTATAAAAGCTAAAAGCTACTATGATTAAAAAATAAAAAAAATGCAAAATAATGATATTCATCGACTAGAAGAATTTACTTGCACATAATTGCTTTGATATTGTAACTTCAGGTAGCTTTTCAAGGTTTAGTAATTATTTTTTAGAACGAACATCCGAGTTTATTAATTATTTTATAACAAATATTAGGCATTATTAAACAAGGGGTATGCTAACTTTCCCCCAAGAAAAATCCCCCTTAAATGTCCCCTATCAGTACACCATCTTGTACATAAGGTATGAACACCCCAATATAACAGATATGAACACCCGTCAATACATTATATGAACACTCAAGTTAGGTCGAACTGTTATTCACCAGAACATAGAATCTCGTAGAATCTTGGACGACCCATGCAGAATCTTCGATGCGTAGGTACGAACACTAATTATGTCGACTATTAACACCTTATTTGGGAGGTATGAACACCCCAACAGATAGGTATGAACACCAGATTTGCGCAGACAGTTATTTACCATAACGCTATGATCTAACAAATTTGACTATTAAGTGGTGGGACCCGACTTTTAGAGTCAAAATAAATATGTAATTAGTGTGAATCTGAATCTTAATATAGAATCTTAATAGAATTTTAATAGAATCTTGGTGGGGGACATTTAAGGGGGACAAAAGAAGGGGACAAGAAGATATTCTCATTAAACAATATCTCTAATTAAGATGCAAATTTAGCACCACAAATTACTACTCAATTTTAAATTATTTATCACCAACAGAAAAAAAAAAGTTCCTCAACAAATACGAATTAAAAATCTACTCAATAGAATCACCAGCAACAGCAGCATGATCTTCTTTTACACTGTTCTTCGAGATCGGGAGCTCTCGACAGTTCATTTCTTCCTCTGTATTCAGCTTATTGTCCAGATTATCTCCATGTTTCCCCCACAAAACACTGTAAAGGCCTCCAACCATTAATAGCCCCCCTACAACACTGCAAGAAGTTTAAGTACATGCATTATGCCAAATGGGATGTACAAAATTGTTTGCTGGATGTGCTTTATGGAATATTACACATCTGCAGGAAAACTATTCCCTAGATTTGCACCAATTGGCCTGTTCAAAGGACACAAATTATGCTGGTTTCTATAGGAATTGAGAATTTATAGGAAATAATTTCTATTTACTGTTCCGCAGACTATATTATCAAATCATAATAGGAATTTATTTCTCTAAAATACTTGTTTTTAGAGGAAAATATTAAGGACTGGATTATTTTTTTCCTATGAATGATGGACTCTTCGTAAGTTCTCACCAAATACAATCTGGAATCCTGTTCTAATAAAAAGAATTTTCTGTAGGATTAGTGACTACCGAACATGCACTGTTTTCATCAAATAAAGTTTAAAGTACTAAATATTTAGGTACCTTCCTAACTTGATCTTTTCACCGACCAAGAAAGAGGAGCAAAGCAGAGTGATTAGGAGAGATAAGGGTTGCCAGATTGCTGCGAAAACAGGCCCTTTCTTCCCTATGCACCATACTTGCAAGTAGAAGCCCAGAAAGGATACAATTATCCCCTGAAATATTTTGTTTTTTGTTATTAACAAGTATGGGCAGATAACTGAACAAGGCCAATTACCCCCCTGAAATATTTAATTATACTATAATAGATGAGTTACTAATATAAAAAAAAATAATAGTATTAATTATCACCTAAATTTCATTTTGAAATATGAATAAACATACAAACTATAAATTCAAAAAACATGTACAAAGCATAAATAATTAATTCAAATAAACTTACTGCTCCAAAACAATACGTGGCATAAATTCTACACTAATTTAAGAAAAATAGAAAATTTCTGTCTTTCTTTGTTTATATATGGAAATTCCAACTTCTTTAAAATGATTATTTCATCTTTTGTATGGTAAACATTGAATTATAACCATAAAATAACTCAAAGGTGCAAATATGTAGGCTAATGGTTTCAAGTAGTAGTACCATGTAAAGCACTGCAAGGAGAGTATGATCAGCTAGACGCAACTTCCACTTGCTGAAATCCCTCTCAGCGATCAATGCCACGATGAACGATTGAATCGCTCCAAAAAATGTACATATTGCACTGAACAGAAACTTGAAGGGATATTCCTTCAATATCAGCCCCTGCTCATATTTATATACAGAACTCGGTTTAGCGATGACCAGATATCATGACAAAACAAAGGCTGTCGTATAGAGTTCATTTTGGCTTGAAAAAATACTTGATGTGTTTCTGTGTTCATATATATACTGATTTCACATCCTTAACTATTGATAATAACAAAAAGAATAACACCGTAAAACACAAACATCAGACTGTGAGACTGTAAGAGAAATTACTCCTATCAGTTTAATTACCTGCAAAATCATCCAGAGAGACCAAGCGATTGCGAAAAAGATCAAGATGAAAGTGCCAATGATCCACTCCACTTTCGAATGCGGCCTTTGGTTATTTTTACTTGCATGGAGAAGTGGCCGATGGTTTACCGATTTTATACTAGGTCCCTCATAAAAGGCAAGTACTAGAACTCCCGCAAGACAAAGCGCTACTCCCAGAATTTTTGCAATTCCTGATACTTTCTTTAGCTTTACACTTTCCATTCTGCAATTTTCAGAGGAAGAAATAAAAGGAACAAATTAAATCGGAAACATAATTTGTGACAATAGATCAAAGCTAATGCATTAGTTGAGTTGTAGATTTTTCAGGTACTAAAAATCCAAAATGGCAGCAGAAAGGAAAAACTTTAAACTTTAATATGATTTGAAAAAATTTCATCAAATATAAAAGAGATCTACAAAATCTGTTTATAATATGATCTGCAGAATGCATTCCAGCAAGCACAGCAAAATCCATTAATAACGAACTTCTCCAAATACATATATATTTTAAATTAAAAATTCAGCCCCAGCTGTCTTTAAAAATCACAGTTCTATAAATGTTATATCAGTTTTATACAATTGTTACATGCCTTGTAATATGGTTCAAGGTTGAAACTAAGAAGTGGCCACAATTATTACCCTGTAACACATTAAACTGTTTCTGATAATCAAAATTATCAAGTTCTGCCTCCTCTATGCTAGATTTGGGCTTCAACAGTTTCTAAAGTAAAATGCTTGTTCCGAGTCTATAGCGAGAATTCTGACAAATTAACAAGTAATGCCCGAAACAAATAAAGATTACCTAAGTATTACTGCTAAAATAAAAGTAACGACCGGGATTGCGTTGGAGGTGGCTGATGTCACAGTAGGTGAAGTGTACTTAACGCCGATCGCATATATGTTGAGAATGAATGTTGCCCTGAAATTGAATCATGAAGTTAGTACTTGGTACTCACAAATTGGGAATTATGAAATAGTAAATAACATTTAATAGAATTGAATTCTTAAACATGCATACCCAAACAAGGCCAGAAAGAAGATCTTGGCTGCTATTTTCCAGGACATGTTTGGTGCATTTTTCCTGTTCAATGTTTTTTCAGCAAGAAATAGTCACAAACATCAGAAGTATGATCTGTTTAATATTTATTGATTGATAATAGTAATGTTATAAGCAAAAATTGCCAAAAAATATTAGGAACAACCTGATTAGGAGTATTTATAATATTCCCTTATTATATCTACTTTTGCTCTTAAGAGCAATTGAACTATAATATGACTAAAAAAATAAATAGTGTGTTCTAGTGGTCGCGGGTTCGAAACCCGGACGTGGGTCTTTTATAGACATTTAAATTTGAGTGGCTTGACCCTCATCTTTATTTATTTTTTTTATAAAAAATACTGTGTACTAGTATCAGTCTGAATTTGTGATTGTTCTAAAGCCCATGAAAAACAAAGGGGAAATAAAACACCCTATTTATTTATTGAGGATATAAATTCAACATACCTCCCATGAAACAAGGCAAAAGGAAGAAAGGTCAGGGTGCCAACAAGCAACCTATAGAAGGTGAAGATTGTTGTGGGCATGCCCCCATTCAGAACATCTTTACACAGGATGTAATTCCCAGCACATATCAATTGGCACAAGATCATGGCTATGTAAGCTTTTACCTCTTCCATGTCCATGTCAAGCCAAACCTCACACTAAAACACAGTTTTTTTTATCTCCTCTCCTTTCCTCTGATTATATTATGACAAATTAAGAGGTTAAATATCTTCTAAACCAAAATTGGAGAGACCCACTTTGCATAGAGGAAGAAATACAAGTGTAGAAACTTGTCCTTGTTTGGAAATTGGGACTGGCTGCATGGAGTCACTTGTGTAAAGTGTAAGCAGTGAGGATTTGCAAAAATATCCCTGCAAAAATGAATCTTTTTATCATTGAAAGATTTTGGTTTTTGTAGTTGGTACTAGAAATGAAACTCAATTAATAGTTTAATACAGACTTCTAAATGAATCCTTCCAATTTATTTAACAGTTCAAGTAAACAACATATTTAATAAAGAATAATCTCTCCATCTTCATTTTTTCTCTCTCTTTTTTAAAAAAAGTACATCAACTAATTAAGAAATTTTATATAATGGAAAAAGAAGTCTCATTTTTTTTTTTCTTACCATTTCAAATTATTAAGGGACTTCATGGTATGTTTTTTCTCGAAATGTGCCACTGTGCCAAGTGTTTGAGTGTTTCTATCCTTGGACGCGTGCCAAATACAATACAAGTAGTACTCACTATTCAATTCAGACTCCTGCGGCACTGCACGCCTTAACAACCGAGTAACGGGTCCAAAGTCAGTCTCTTCTCAGCCCAGCTAGCCGTCCGTTTTGTTGTTACAAACTTTTACAGCGTTGCGTTTGTCAATGTCAGATCAGACGCACACAGTTGTGCATTTGTGCCGATATAATGTGTCACGCCCTTAGCTTAAACCATGTGAAATCCTGCTATTTCCTTCAAAAAAACATTTTGCGTCCGTCCAAAAACCATCGATACATCCGTAGATATATATAAAACGTAACAAATAAATAGAGGTGGTACAACCCGACACATCCGTAGATGTATATAAAACGTAACAAATAAATAGAGGTGGCAGAGTCCGACCCGATCCGAGAAACCCGCCTAACCCGATCCGACTCGAACCCGTCCCGACCCGATCCGACTCGAACCCGACCCGATCCGAAATTTTTCAGATAGTCAAACTGACCCGACTCGATCCTACGTGATCCAAACCCGACCCAACCCGATATCAAATAGCATCTAATCCAACTCAAATCAACATATGATCCAAAAAAGGTAAATATTAAAATTGATCTGACCCGACCCGCCCATCACCCGACCCGAGATATTCTAGAAGGTCAAACAGACCCGACCTGCCCGACCCGAACCGGAACGATTTGCCACTTCTACAAATAAATATAACAGATACATCTCGAAATGTAACTTATAAATACTATGGATAATTTTTTTATGGACGCTAGGTATTACTCATTTGATGTCGTACCATCTTTTTTTTGAGGAACTGTCGTACCATCTTTGATGTCCCCATCGTAATTAACCGGATTCAGAGACCAGAATAACAAAAAAAACCACAACTTGCTTAAACAAAGACTCCCTGTTCTCGTCTCTGTCCCCTGGAGCAAACCCTTTCCTTGTCCCTGCGCAGGAAACCGAAACCTCTCACAACAAATACTTAATCCCCTACTACACAACCAGAGAAAGGAACAGAGAGAGGGAGAGAGGCAGGGAGAGGAAGGGATGAGATGCATGAGTCGAGAGATCGGCCGGCCGGCTGGTTATGGCGCTCAGGCAACGATCCAAGCGACACCGATCGAAGCGGCATGACGAACTTACGTAATTGAAGGTGCGTGATACTCCCTTTGTCTTGTGATTCGTACTCTGTGTATCGATTGTTTTGTTGTTGAAACGATTATCTATGGAATTGTAATGTTTTTTACTGAATTTGATTATCCGACATTGCGAAATTCTAACTGAAACTTCCGAAATTAGTATCATAATTCATAAGTATATTGATTGAACGTTATAATTGATCTGAGATATTTTTGATACCATATGATTTTCTTTAGAAACTTAATCTTGATTGTAAAAATTTGTGTCGGTGAAATCTGAACTTGAATCCGATATAGATAGAAATTGGTATCAGGTAATACATGTGATGCGTTAGAGACAGATACTTCTAATATATGAAAAACTTATCTTAAATGAATGATTGACATAAAAATTCTGTGGGACTTGATTTTAGAAAAAAATTTTCTTATAGATATTGACTGAAGGTACTATAGGGCTATGCGATCAAATTATTAATAATTTGAATATAAACTTCAATTTGTGATAATTGATCAAGTCAAATCCGAATGCAATGTTTATACGTCTATTGGTACGATTAGCATAATAAGTTTGAGATAAAATAAGAAATAATCTTAATTAGATTGAGAGTTATGATATACGAAAATTATAGATGTTAATCAATAGAATAATTGATCTCTTTGTAAGAATGATATTTGTTTGAATCGATACTATGGATTACCCTTCGTTCGCCTCTATTGTTAGAGCTTCTTGACCCCCATTGCGTGAAATTTTGATACGTGTCTTTCCGCCCTCTCCATCTGGGATGCCGAATGAGGAATATTGTCCGTCAATGTTAGTATTGATTAATTGATTGATCTATTGATTAGTTGACATTAATATAGTTTCGTATTAGCCTTTAACTTTAGTATAGGATATGTCTGAATTGGGACGGCATAACAAATAACCAAAAATTAGGCAATTAAGTGATTTAAATTGACATTTAATTAAAGATTTTGCTTTTGCTTATAAAGAATTTTATTTAGTAATTATGTATTTATATGTTAAAGACTTCTGTTGTATTTTGTTTTAAATTGATGTATGTTATTAAAAATATGTTATGTTGTAAAATGTATTATGAACTTGTGACAAAAACTGTATTGTTGAAGTGTTTTGATGTCTTACGTTGTAAAGCGCTAGGCGGACGGTCCTTTATACAAATCGGGCCGTTACCTACGTTGATTGGAAAACTAATGTGTCTTCGTAACTTTTTCTTATTATTTAATAAAATGGTGCGTGATGGACCAAAAATATAGTTAAAGTTGTCATGTTTTCTTAAGAACCACATTTTATTTTATTTGGTAAAATCACCAAAAATCACTATATTATTTTATTTGGTAAATTCACTATATTTTTTACTGAATAAATTATAAACACCAAAAGATACAACTAGTTATGTATTATTTAGTGTTAAAGTTGGTACTGTCTAACATGAAGTCCTTGGTCACTAATTTCCGAACCTGAACGATCTGAAACCCGACCCGACCCAAATTAGATGACATAAGAATCAACTGTCAACCTCATACCCGACCCGACCTGAAATGACCTGAGACCCGAATATACATAGACGACTGTCAACCCGATACCCGACCGGACCCGAAATGACTCGAGACCCGAGACCCGAAAAAATGACTCGAGACCTGTGACCCGACATTTCCATTTGGTCAAACTGACCCGACCAGACCTGACCCGACCAGACCTGACCCGAACTAGAACCAGAACCCGATCCAACCAGAAAAATTGTCACCTCTAACATTTCCATTCGGGAAGCAAAATTTAAATGATTTATGTGCTCATATTTTCTCAAGAGGGTGTTCCTATTTTGAAGTTACATGTTTATATAATCATGCTCTATGGGCAATATTTGAATGATTTATGTGTTTGTATTTTTGTAAGTGTGTGTTCAGTTTTTGAGTTAGTTTATACTATCATGTTTCAAGGGCAAAATTTTAATGATTTATATGTTTATATTTTCTCAAGTAGGTGTTCATATTTCTTAGTTATATATATATATATTATCATGTTTTGAGGGTAAAATTTGAATGATATATATTATATGCTTATACTATCATGCTTCGGTGACAAAAATTGAATCATTTATGTATTCATATTTTCTCAACTGGGTGTTCATATTTTAAAGTTATTATGCTTAATGAAGCAAAATTTAAATGATTTATATGTTCATATTTTCTAGAGGTGGCAAAGCCTGACTCGATCTGAAAAGCCCGCCCGACCCACCCTGACCCAAACCCGACCCGACCATGTTTTGGAAAGTAAAACTTTTCCGAACCTGACCCGACCTGAACCCGAACTAACCAAAACCCGAGAATATCGAGAAATCTAGTGATCCGAACCCAAACGACCTAAAACCCGGCCCGACCCAAATCAGATTACATAAGAATACACCAGCAACCGTCAACCTCATACCAAATCCGACCCGAAAATACATTGGCAACCGTCAATCCGATACCCGTCCCGACCAGAAATGACTCGAGACCCAAAACAATGTTGGCTTATGGCAGCCCGATACTGGACCTGACTCGACCCAAAATGATCCGACACCCGAGAAAATGCGGCACTTGTCAACCCAAAACCTGACCTGACCCAACCTGACCCGTGACCCGACATTTCCATTTTGTCAAGCTGACCCGAACCAGAAACCGAACCCGATCCGACCAAAAAAATTTTCATCTCTAATATTTTCTCGAATGGGTGTTCATAATTTGAAGTTTTGTCTACACTATCATACTTCATGAAACAAAATTTAAATTATTTATGTGTTCACATTTTCTCAATAGGGTGTTTCTATTTTGAAGTTATGTGTTTATACTATCACGCTTAATGTAGCAAAATTTAAATATTTATGTGTTCATATTTTCTCAACTGGGTTTTCATATTTTGAAGTTATTTGTTTATACTATGATGCTTCGGGGTCAAAATTTGAATGATTTATGTGTACATATTTTCTCAAGTGCTTGTTCATATTTTTGAGTTATATGTTTATACTATCATATTTTAGGAGCAAAATTTGAATGATTTATATGTTCATTTATTATCAACGGGCTGAAATTATATGTTTACACTATCATTCTTTTCATATTTTCAAGTTACGTATACTGTCAATCTATCATGCTTTGTGGGCAATATCTGAATGATTTATGTGTTCGTATTTTCTATAAGTGAGTATTCAATTTTTGAGTTATATGTTTATACTATCATGTTTCGGGGCAAAATTTGAATGATTTATGTGTTAATATTTTCTCAGAGAGGTGTTCAAATTTAGAAGTTATGTGTAATGGACCAAAATTTGAATGATTTATGCATTCATATTTTCTCAACAGAGATTTCATATTTTGGAGTAATGTGTTTTAGAACCATGCTTCAGGGTGCAAAATTTGAATGATTTATTTGTTTATATTTTCTTAAGTGGGTGTTCAATTTTTTAATTATATGTTTATACTATCATGTTTCGGTGGGCATAATTTAAATGATTTATGTGCTCATATTTTCTTAAACGGGTTTTCATATTTTGAAGTTATGTGTTTATACAATTATACTTTGGGATGCAGAATTTGAAGAATTCATATGTTCATAATTTCCCAAGTGGGTATTCAATTTTTGAGTTACATATTTATACTATCATTTTTCAGGGGCAAAATTTGAATGATTATGTGTTCATACTTTTTTCAACGTAATGTTTATATTTCGAAAGTGTTTACACTGTCATGGTTTTCCGATTTTGAATTATGTGTTTATCTATCGCGCTTCAGAATGCAAAATTTGAATTATTTATGTGTTTATATTTTCTTAAGTGAGTTTTCAATTTTTGAGTTATATGTTTACACTATCATATTTTGGGGGCAAAATTTGAATGATTTATGTGTTTTATTTTCTCAAACGCTGCATATTTTTGAGTTATATGTACATAAGATAAAGTTTGGGGTGGTAAATTGGAATGATTTAAGGGTTTTATATTTTCTTAAGTGGTTTTTAGATTTTTGAGTTATGTTTATACCATCATGTTTCGGGGGGAAATATTTGAATTATTTAAGTTATGTGTTTATACTACCATGTTTTGGGGTGTAAAATTTTGAAGTTATATTTTCTCAGGTGGATATTCAATTTTTTACTTATATGTTTATACTATCATGTTTTGGGAGCAAAATTTGAATGATTTATGTATTTATATTTTATCAACTGGATGTTCATATTTTGAAACTATTTGTTTACACTATCATTTTTTTCATATTTAGAAGTTACGTGTTTATACTATCGTGCTTCGTGGGCAATATTTAAATAATTTATGTGTTCGTATTTTCTTAAGTGGGTATTCAGCTTTTGAGTTATATGTTTATACTATTATGTTTCAAGGACAAAATTTGAGTGATTTATGTGTTCATATTTTCTCAATGGGTGTTCGTATTTTCAGGAGAATCAATCTAACAGAACACATCGTGGTAGCAAATCGATTTCGGATTTTGCTTCAACAACAGATCGGATCAATCTAACATAGATCAAAAACGAAATATGATTTCATCAAAGAGAAGGTCACGCACCTTCGGTTGTCGACATTGCCGGTCGATTTTGCACCATTTCAAGCATCCTTAGTTGTCCGTCCCTACCGCACACGTACACGGTACACTGTGAACTCCCCTGACTTCCCTCTTCCCACATCGCCTCAATCGGCACCCGAGCATTCCTCCTCCTATGTACTTCCACTCATGGCAAGGCCGACGTACTGAAGAAGGATAAATAAATTGGTACATGTCGCACAGAGCAGGAATAAGATGGCGCATGACGTACACGGTACATCGGTACATGGCGATTCAATTTAAGTTGGTTTTGAATGAAAACACGGTACATTTCAAATCCGAAAAATTGGTTTTGAAGAAAAAACAGGGATAAGTTGGTTTGATTTCTGGGTTTTTACAATAATTTATCTCAATTATCATGGAACATGGACTATCAATCTTTCGTATATATTTCAAAAGATATATAGCTTATCGATACTCAGATATATCGGTACAGTGGTTTTAAGAACCGGCCTTTGGTCTAGTGGCTAAGTACAACGCTTTCTGTGTGGGAGGTTGTGGGTTTGAAACTCCAATATGAAGTCTTTTATAGATATTTAAATTTGAGTGGCTTGACCCTCATCTTTATTTCGAATATATCGGTATAGAAACCGAAAAAATTTAATATCTATTTTAAATATTTAACATGAAATTCATTTGTACGATGCTCTTGATTAATATTTGATTTACTTTCACTTTTTTTATGATATTATTCATAATACATACATATTTCAAAATTATGTAAAAATAAAAGTCCCATAATAAAATAATGTAAAATTTCATTTTCGATTATCATACTTAATTAGTTGTTTGAAAATAAAATAAAATAAAATAAAGAAATAAAATAATATAAAAGTGACGGATGCCACAATTATAATAGTTGTAACACAAGGTCGATTGAACATATTCAATAATTCAATACTCACAATGCAATTTTTATAATATTGTACAAAGATAACTGAAATACTTGGACACGTAAATTATATCTTATTTTATGTGATCTGATTAAAAATCTAATTTAACTAATTAAGATACATGAATTATATACAATGTACAAAAATTATGCTTGCTCGTATAACAGTTCGTTGCAATGCACATGCATCTTACTAGTTAATAAATATATTAATAATTCAGGTAAAAAAAATATAATTATTAACACACAAAAGTTTAAACACAACAAATTATTAAGTGACCACAAACTCACTTAGAGCGTATAATTAACGATAGATTAATTCATGCATTAGCCAAATAAGTAACTAATTAACCACATTACAATCTTCTTCCCAACTATTCTAGCTAATAATTGCATTGTTTGCAAATCTCATACATCACAAACTATTCTAGCTAATTTTGATCAAGACAAATTAACCTATTTTGTTAAATCGCCTACAACAACAATATTGGAGTGCTCTTGAATTGTTGCTGTGCAGTCCTTGGATACAGGGAGCACTGAGTTGCAATTGATTTCCAGCTCCTTTGTGCTCTGCTTTGTCTTTAGATTGTCTCTTTGTTTTCCCCATAGAACACTGTACAGACCTCCCACCATTAACAGACCTCCCAAAACACTGAAACAGAAATTAAGGTTACCCAACAAATCAATGGATAAAGTCTAGACACAAAACAAGATATTTCACAATAAGAAAAAATCAAAGGAAAATTGTAAAAAACACAAGAAAAGTTACAACAGAAGCTGCATGCATTACACTAAAAATGGCCCAGAAAAAAAAGTTCTTCATTGATTTGCTCATAAATATATATGTAATCAACACTTCATATATAGTTTTACAACTAAAAAATAATTTAGTAACTTAATTAGCTTCATAAAAATAGGAGCAAAATAACATTATATGTACCTTCCTATCTTGATAATTTCTCCAAGAAAGAAGGAGGAAGCAGCCAGAGTAATCAGGAAAGACAAGGGCTGCCAAATTGCAAAGAAAACAGGCCCCTTTTTCTCAATGCACCACAGTTGCAAGTAAAATGCTAGACCAGACACAATTGCCCCCTACAAAGTTTCAATATTTTTGTAAGCAAACAATAATAAAGCATACTAACTGAATGAGTAATACCTAGCGTACATAGAAAAGTTATCCATAACGTCCATAAGTTACATTTTAGGATGTATTCGTTACATTTTGGCGTGTATCTGTTACATTCTTCGTACGTACGTCTATAGATGTATAGACAGTTTTCTAATGGACGCAAGATGTTTCTCCTGACTGAACAGTGTAAATTAGATAATGTCCCTGAATCAAAATTGCAAGCAAGTATATAAATGCCTTCGAGGATTACAGCGTAAAGCACAGCGATGAGAGAATCATCGAGGTGCAACTTCCATTTGTCGAAGTCCCTCTCAACTACCAAGGCGACGAAGAACGACTGTATAGCGCCAAAGAATGTGCATATCGCACTAAATAGGATCTTTGAGGGATATTCCTTCAAAATGGGTCCCTGTTCATAATCACAGAGAGTTCATAAGTGAACAATTAATGGTCATGGAAAATATTAATACAGAGATAAATAGCAATATATTGCCTGCAGTATGATCCAGAAAGACCAAGCAATCGCGAAGAATATCAAGATGAAGGTGCCAAGGATCCACTGCGCCTTCGAATGAGGTTGCTCGTGATGGCTGCTCGCGTGAAGAATTGGCCGGTGATGGTTCACAGATTTTAAATTTGGTCCTTCGTAGAAGGCAAGCATGAGAACTCCGGCCAAACAGAGCGCCACTCCAACAACTTTCGCAATTCCTGATAGTTTCTTCACTGCTACATGTTCCAATCTGCAAATTTTCAGATGAAGGGACACAAAAAATTATATATGTTGTTAACTTCAAGCATAGTTTGAGTTTTATTTATCTGTAGTTTAACTTTTTAAATGGAGGCATGTTAAATGATTTTGTAGACTTTTTCTAACGATGAACTTAGAAACGCAATCCAAAATTAGGAGTTCTAAGATTTTCATCTGTGAAGTAAAAATGTTTTATTAAGTTATCATTTTCTACCAATTTATCAAAACAAACAAAGAGAATCTGAACTTCGATGAAATTCCAGGATTCAGCTAAAGTACCAAAAACTTAATAGTTAGGATATGTTGATTACGTTGCCAAAAAAAAGTTAATGAGACTGGATATAAAGCATGGAGAATTTCATTTACTCTTCTGTTCTGTCTGATGTGTGAAATTGTAAAATTTCCACTTTGATATTCACCTCCCGTTTGGCAACGTAGTAAAATTGATTTAAGGTGATTTAAGGTGCTTTAAGTCATCAAACGCAAGTGATTTAAGGTGTAGTAAGTTAACGCAGCTATATATGTGTAGTAAACTAAATCACCAACATTTCATATTTTTTACACATTCTACTCACTTTACTTCATCTATTTACTTCACTACAACCAAACACCACTGCTTTAAGGTGATTTAATGTTTTACCCCGCTTTATCTTATTACGCTTACCAAACGGAGGGTTAGTTTTTACATTGCATGAAATTAAAATCAAAGGTACTCTTTTAGTTTCAGTTGATTCCGTAATAAACATTTATTTAGGAAAATTATAAACAAAAAAAAAATCATAAAAAAAACTTCTAAAAGGTTAATTAGAAGAAAAATAGTAGCCCATGGATTTAGTGGGGAGCGGATTGTGTGTTTGTGTGCTTGACAGACGAATGTAGAATGTAGTACGCTGTATTGTTTTTGTTACTTTGTTAGTGGAATGCAAACGCCCAATTCCAATTTCAAAAGGCCACATTATTATTTTCATAATAACATGATAAAATACAACATGCATATATATATGCATGCCGCATCTTTTTTACAAAGGAACTTTTACGAGGCCCTTTTGAAAATATTGTTGGTGTTGGGCTTCATATATGCATGCTTGCAAAAGAAATGTTATTAGACTTCTTTTCTTCCTATGACTTTTACTAGAGAAATAAGCTCACGGAGGTCTCCCGTGAATTTAATATAAAAAACATATTAAAGTGTATTCAAATGTTAATTTATATGGCTCAATATATTCTTTATATCAAAATCATGTGGCATGCAAAAAATTTTCAATTTTTAGAGATTTTTAAGTACTTATTTTAGATTTTTTAAAAGTTACACGTGAAACATTATTGATTATTTTATTAATATTATATAGTTGCTATTAAAAAAATCCGAAATAAATCAAAATTTGGATCAGATTTGATATGTTTTTGATGTTAATTAAGTTCATGGAAAGTCTCTGTGAGCTTAAGAACAACGTAGTTTTACTAGAATTTATTATTAATTCAAAGGAAATAATGTTGTTGTTGTTGTTTTTTTAAATTTGTTTGAAAGCTCTGAATTTATATATATATAGGTAGAAACAAAACTAAAATTACCGTAGTAATACAGCTAGAGCAAAAGTAACCACCGGAATTGCATTTGAAATGGCGGATGTCACAGTGGATGGTGTGTACTTCACTCCAACTGCAAATATGTTCAGCATAAATGTTGCCCTGAAATTAATTTATTTATTTACATGAATTTAGATCATATATAATAGACATAAAATTATGATATTGCTACATCAAAAAGAAAGAAAGTATGATAGTGGAAATTAAGAATGTTTACCCGAACATAGCGAGGAAAAATATCTTGGCGGCTAGTTTCCACGACAACTTTGGTGCATTTTTCCTGGTCAAATTTTTGTCAAACCAAAAATAAAAAACTGTCAAGTACTTATTACTTGAGCGTTATAGTAATCACTAATTAGTAACTTATGAGAATACATTCATAAACAAAATAATCTATATATTGTACTATTCCAAGAAGTACACTACTTAATTTCTCAAATTAAAAATTAAGGAAAAAGAAAAAGAAACATTTGCAAAAAATGTTGTTGCTCATAACCCATAATTTCAAAATAACAAAAAAGAGTAACTAATGCAAAAATAAATATTCATCACCTAAATAAAATCACAACAACATATACAATTATACAAAAACAAATAACCATCAAAATATTGTGTGAATTTGCAACATACATACATACATACCTCCCAAAGAAGAAAGCAATGGGGACAAACACCAAGGTGCCAACCAACAGCCTATAAAACGCAAAGACTGTGGTTGGCATTCCCCCATTCAAAGCATCCTTGCCCAGGATGTAATTTGCGCCGTATATCACCTGGCACAACACCACAATTATGTACGCTTGTTTGTCTCCCATTTTAACAAATAAGAAACACACTCTCCTTGTAAATTTGCTCTCCTTAATTTGCTTGCTTATTTATATAGTGGATGATTGTAACAAGAACAAAAAGAACCGCTTTTGATCGAGTTGGTGATGTCTGACTAAACGAAAGAGAAGAACAAGTAGAAGTTTGGAACTTGTTTACTTGTTGGGAAGTGGAATGGCAGCAGGGAGTTGTGTATATATTTGTATGGGAAAGTGATGTTTTTGCATATTGCTTCTATTAGTTTTGCCTATTTGAACATTCTTCAACAATTTGGGTATATATATGTAGATGGTACTGGATGATAGTTATATTTATAATTATAGAGGACTGGCAACTTATACTTTTCAATTACTAGTATAGTGCCCACGCGTTGCAGCGGGATTGGCTATATTATATGATTTATTTATAAATCGAAAAATAATACTATATCACATGACGTAAATGATTTATGTATAAATAATTCACTGCGTTATTCTTTTTTCTTTTTTTGTTTTTATATTATGATTGAATTGTCATAAAATAATGAGATTGAAAATGGCATGCTGATGCACATATTTCATATATGCATATTAACCAGACTTGCACCTATATTTGTACCTAAAATCCTAAGTTCATTTGCATTTAGGTAGAAGATTGTTTAGAATCTAATTACTTCTGTGTTTTGGCCCAATTTATAGGTATACGGAGCTTTTGGAGCTATTTGGGCCAGAATTGGAGCAAAGGAGCATCATATGTCGATGGGCCACATTACCTGCGGACCGTAATCCACCAGATACGGCCCGCAAGCACTTCAAAACTGACGTGTCATGCCAGCTCACAACCGCCATATCTAAATCAAGGAAACGCGCAGAGAGCCAATTTAAGCGACAGACAGGCTATTTCAAGGCCAAGCTCTCTTTGGAATGCTAATTGCGGACCGCGCTCCTATCCCTGCGGATCGCAGTCAGTTCAAAACAGAATAGAACACCTATTTTCTGGCGCGTGCTATTTCTGGCGATCTCCTTTGGGACTTTTCCCTTAATTTCGCCCCAAGAAACCAGAAGTTAGACAACCATATCTGGGACATCTTCTCATATAAAAGAGACCCCTTGGGGTGCTCTTATATCATCTAGTGTCAGGTGTTAGGTCTCATGTGTTGAGTTAGTTAGTTAGTTGTTAAGTTAGTTGAGAGTCGTGTCAAGGGTGGAGCTAAACGCCGCTAAAGTCAAGAAGACGGTTACTCGCCTCTTCCTAAGCTTACTCAGTGCTTTCTTTTCTCTTATTTTGTTTATTTGTTGTAGTCATGTCTAGGTCCGAGTAGTCGTGTTTGTTCTTAGGGTCTAGGATGATGTTTGTTTGTATGGATTAATTGAATACTTGATTTTCATGTTTATGCATTAAAGTTATTCTCAATTTGCTTTGCGCTTAATTATAATTGTGCTTGAATTGTTTCTTGTTCGTTTGTAAGAACCTGTTGGATTGTGCACGATCTAGTTGGTTAACATAATTGCAATTGATCAAGAATTGATACTTGTGCTAATTGGGTAGTCAACTTGTTGTCCAATTGTACCCGAGAGGAGAAATTGTGGTTATAACGAGAGTTAAACCAGACCTGAGAACGAAAGTGAATTGAGCATAGGATTAGATGATTTAAACTCGTGTTCGATATTATCCTTTGAATTTCCAATTGAACTAAAAATATTTGCTAGGATTAGACGAATTGATCTTAGGTACGGGGATAATCTTTAGTTAAGGTTAGAAGAATTGAAAAAGGATAATTCTTAGCTAGAGATAGACGATCTAAACTTAGGAATAGGATAATCTTTGCAACTGCTTTGGTTTTGTTAGGAATTGATAACTTTAGTCAACAATCTAATTAAACAAAAACTACTCTCTGTCTATTTCTTGCGGACCGTAAAGTGACAGTTGCGGACCGTAAACAGCAAGAAACAACAGAGAATCTATCTCTCGGACAGTTATCTGCGGTCCGTAGTTAACCACTGATGGACAATTAAGCTGGTAGCTAAAAGAGAGGCGAATTTGTATGTCTTGTAGACCGTAACCGAGAGGTGCGGACTGCAGGCAATTGAATTGATCCAGACAACAAACAAATTCTGAAAACCCTAGGAACGTTTGTTTAGTAATTGTTTTAAGTCAAGTCTTTACTGTTTTCTGTCATTAAATATTTTAGGAAACCAACTTCAAACAACCCCCCCCCCCCCCAAACAATCACATTCCCTCTAGGATTAGAATAGAGTTTAAATAATTGTTTAGAGATATAACCGTCCCTGTGGATTCGATCCTGACTATATTGCATAATATCGTACGCTTGCGATTGATTGTATTATTTAGGGTAAAAGCCTATACACTCCACGCGTATCACATGCATATATATATTAAAGATGTGACTCGGGTTGCGTGCGCGTTATTAAGAATTGAGACCATAAAAAGCGTGTGCATTAATGAGCTTTTCATGTTCATCTATTGGGCCAAGTTGGGCCATGAAGATTGAAACAACAGAAATTTTTCATCAACTGTTAAGATTACATAAAACTAATTGATCCAACGGTCCATATTGGTTTTGGACAAATACTCTCTTTAAATCTCACATAAACTCCTCCTTTTATAAGTAGTAAGGATAATTATAATTATGTTGTGCTGTTTTTTCGATGTATATGGAAAAAGAAACAAATTAAATTCACAGCTGAATTATGAGAAAAAGAAGCGTTCCAGAAAAGACAAAATTTTTTTTAATACTTTGAGGACAAATTTGTCAATATTATCTCTCTTTATTTATTGTTTCCTTTTTCACCGCTGGTACCGGCAGGAGCTACTTTGGACACTCTCAAAATTGTTTGAACACCTACTTAAATAACAATTTTATCCTTAAATAATTACCAAAATTTGAAATTAAATAGTATATTTAAATTGATATGCTTATTTGTACATTGATTTCAAAAAATATTGCAAAAGAATTTATAAAAATGTAAACATATGGCTAATTCTGCCATAGATCGGATGAAATAAGGGCCGCTCATTTTTCATAATCGAATGGTCACGATATGTCTTTTAGATACAATTAAAGATACATATTTGATAATAACCGCTCAATTCAAGATGAGAGGTTACTTGACCAATCCATAGCAGAACCACTCGTAAACATATAATTAAAATTGGGCAAACTTGTCCAGATGAGACTAAAAGTGATGCCCAATTACTTTTGGGGTGCCCAAAGCACGAGTCCGGATCTGCTGCCGCACTGCCAGATCAGCAGCGCAGATCCGATGATGCGGTAGACCTCGGGATCTGGACTCAATGCTTTTCACGGATGCTGCAGATCCGACGGTGCGACAGCAGATCCCGAGTTCCAAAGCATCGTCCGCATCAACCATCCATACATGATACAAGTACATTTTTCTTTTTTTGAGACTTACAAAATGCCTAAGGGTTATGAATCATTTCAAAAAAAAAAAAAAGTACATTATGTAATGACAAAATAGAGCTTGTATATATTTGCATTATTAAGATGTGTAGGGGGCAGATGATATATTGCCTCACGAGCATCGCATATATACGTGCCAAAGTGCCAGGTGTTTCTATCCTCGTACGTGTCAAGTTAAAATATTAATGAGCCAAAGAATTCTGATTACGTAAGTGAGGCAGTACTCTGCTTGACATCTCTGTAACGGGTTCAAATCGACCCGCTCCGATCCTTTGCAGCAAAATCCTTACTAAAAGCATATTGGAAAGGGAAAATTCATCATTTGGTCCTCAAACTATCCCTAAAAAACCAAATTGGTCCTTAAACTTTATATTGCACCAATTTAGTCCCTGAACTTTTATAAACGGATTGAATTAGTCCTTCAACTTCTTTAAAAAAATGCTATATTTCTTGTTGACATGTATGCATTATTTGCCATGTGGACTTTAAATGTGACACGTGGGCTTCCGATCCAACTTACGAGGTGGCAAAATCTGACCCGACCCGAAAAACCTGCCCGACCCAGTTTCAGGGAAAGTCAAACCCACCCGAACTCGAACCCAAACCCAAACCCAAACCCGACCCGACCCGACCCAAACTCGACCCGTGATTTCAAAGTCAGACTGACATGAACCCGACCCAACCCATGTTTCAGGGAAAGTCATACTGACCCGACCCAAACGACTTGAAACCCGAGAATAGAGGTGCAAAATCTGACTAGACCCGAAAAACCCGCTCGACCAGAAAAAATGACGGCAGACGTCAACCTGATAGCCGACCCAAAAAAATACCGGCAGTCGTCAACCCAACCCACATGGCAAATAATGCATACATGTTAACAAGAAATATAGCAAGGATTAATTTGGTTTTTTTAAAGAAGTTGAAGGACTAATTCAATCCGTTTATAAGAAGTTCAGGGACTAAATTGGTGCAATATAAAGTTTAAGGACCAATTTGGTTTTTTAGATAGTTTGAGGACCAAATGATGAATTTTCCCTATTGGAAAAAATGACATGAAAGGATTATCTTTCCCGAATAAGAAACCTAAGCCGTTGATCATTTTCTTGGATAGATCAAAACCGTTGATGTACGTTAATGCCCGTTAACGTTCTCAGCCCATTAAAATTAAAGGCCCATATAAATTATCTCAATTTTAAAGCCCATTACATATTATCTCAAAAGTTTATTATAAAAAATAACAATTTCAGCCAAAGCAAGGCGTGGTGTTTTCACTAGTATATATATAATGGAGATGACGAAATGTTTAATTTGTAGATTAATTATGTTTCCGATTAAATTAAGAAAATGTAATGGTAAAGAACTAATTAATTGATTAAGCAGCTTCTGTTTTTTATATCCGTCATATAATTGTAGCCATATTTATTTGTCTTTGCATTATTCTAATCATATCCATTTTTTTTATTAACGTTTTTCTGTTTTAAATTAAATAAATACTTAAACTATATTTCTCTCAATATATATCTGAAAAACAGAGCCATAAAATAAAAGTTGATTACCATAAAATCGATTAAAGGCATTGGAAATTAAATTGAGATCTAGCTAGTACTGTGGATTGAATGCACATGGAAAAGGGAATAAAAGGTCATAAAAATAAAGATATGGAATAGAAAGAAATTAGAAACACCTCTCCTCCTCTCGTTTAATTTGGAAAAGCACGTACGGAACACAGTGAATTGTCTAAGACGATGGTGACATATAATATATATCGTCATGCATGATTCATGAAGATATATATATATATATATATATATATATATATATATATATAATATATAATATATATATATTATCATATCTCTATATGATAATATATATATGAGTAAAGATGACATAGTTTTATACATTATTTTATTATTATTTTGAGGCCATTCATTAAAATTCCAAAACATATACTTAAGAAACTCAAAAAATGAAAAATTTTTGTATCCTAAGAGATTTTGATATAAAGAATTTAATGAGAATGATAAATCAAAATTTCATCATGGTTTTGTATGATTTTTTTAGTTAGGAGCACGGGAGGCCTCCATACTCCTAGGAGCACGCTAGATTTACTCTATATATATATATATATAATCAAAGCATCATCCAACTTTTATTACTTTAAGCACTATATATTTCATATGTATAGGTAAGGTAATTAGGTATCCATGCAGTATATATATATCCACCGTCTCTTCAGCAACCATCACCTCACATTTCTCCTTTTCCTTTTCTTTTTCCTTTTTCCAATTCATATCGGATAACTGGAAAGAGAAACATCTTGCTACATCCATAAACATTGAGGTTGAAAAGTCTAGCATAGCTAGATAGGTCTTTTATTTCATGAAATTTTTATATACTTTGTATCCGATTGTTTTCATATATGAAAACGGGCATATAAACCTTTCTTTCAAAAAAAAAAAAATACATCCATAAACATGTATAGAATGTAACGCATGCGCGGGGGGGGGGGGGGGGGGGGGGGGTGTGACCCCCCATGATTTTCGAATTTGTATAAAAAAACATTAATATGCAGTGTATTTTATTGAGAGTTTTCATTTCACCCCCCAATAAAATTTGTCCCTCGGCGTCTCAACCCCCTAATTTCAAATCCTGACTCCGCCCCTGAACACATGCATTCCAAAAATGTAATATATATAAACGGTATGGACGATTTTTCTATGGACACTAGGTACGTATTACTCGATTGGAAACGCAAGAGATATATAGCAGGAGCTAGAGACAGTAACTAAGTACTTGTGATGTTACCAATTCTTGTCAACTGTAGAAGAATTTTAATGATCAGTGCTGCACATTAATTGGAATTGAATTCGATGCAAATTAATTCAGTGCAATGTACATTAGATTAGATATACGTGTGCACTTTTTATGGGATGGATATATATTTTTGTTCATAATGTACTACTGCATAACGTCTCCTTGTTTAGATTTTATCTCGCACTAAGTTAATTAAAGTGCCTTTACTGAGAGAGTATGTCAGCATGTGTGTGTTACAGCTAATTGAGCCCATTAGTGGAGAGATATTATCCCACACTAGTATACTACTATATATACTAGTGTTAATACCTAGCGACCATAGAAAAACTGTCTGTAGCGTCTATAAGTTACATTTTGGGATGTATATGTTATATTTCAAAGTGTACCTGGCATTAATTCTGTATATATGCGTCTATATATGTATGGACGGTTTTTCAATGGACGCAAGATGTTAGTGTGTATATATATATGACTAATACCTAGCGTCCACAGAAAAATTGTCCATAGCGTCCATATGTTACATTTCCAAGTATATCTATATATTACATTCTGTATATGTTTATAGATGTATGGACACTTTTTCAATAGACACAAGATGTTTCTCATATACAATCCAATTGGATTAAGCTGCACATATATATATAGAGTCCAGCTACAATAATATGCATATCACAGTAAGCACGCGGTCCGTATCTCCGTTTCCGGTGTCCAAATAGTTGATCCAAACCACTCAATGTGATCTCTATATCAAAATATACTAGGAAACCAAATTTTACAATTTTTAGAATTTTTTTTGCTATTTTTAGTGATAGGGAGAAAATGGCTAGATCCAAAGATTTTGATTCATACAAAAAAACGATTTTCTCCCCATCATTAAAAATAGCAAAAAAATTCTAAAAATCATAAAATTTGGTTTCCTAATATATTTTGATATAGAGATCACATTGAGCGGTTTGAATTGACTATTTGGACACCGGAAATGATGATACGGACCACATAGCACGGTAAAACCGTGATATGCGTATTACCGTAGCATAATTCTATATATATATATATATATCTCCAACCTTCTTTAATTTCCTCTTTTTGGGAGGCGGGATACATCAATTAAATATCAATGTTTCCAAGCATTATCCTAATTATAGAAAAAAAGACCAAAACAGTACCTACTGTGATAAATTCAAGGAGCATATTGATTGCAAACCGCTCTTTTTTTCCATCATGGATGCTTGCTGTTGATGATGAACTCTTCTCTCTTCCTTCTAGAGATGGCATGTATATATGCAGAAGGAACAATATATCCCGGAGGCAAAACAGAACAGAACCCACTACAACAAGTATCAATTTTAATTTTGAAATATCAGAATTGGTTCAGGCCAGCCGGCAGACCGATCGAATTGGATGCAAAACAGCAGCATTATATATATATATTGCTTTATATATATCGATCATGGTGTATACTGTGTATATTGGGCATCTAACAAACAGTGCCATACACTACCAAAGCCATCATGGATCGGGATCACCTGCTTTTCTAAAAAGAAAATTAAGCAGACCCTGTTTTTTCTTGATCCGACGGTTGAGAAATACCAAAGTGCATTGAGATCGGTGCAGCAAATACCGAAGTATTTTGAAATCGGTGAGATAACCGATCCTGACCATCCGATCGGAAAAGCATACCCTGCTTTTCTAGCAGATTTTCATCCCCACATCGTATATGATTTTGCAGCTGTTAGACACTTCTACTGATTGTATCTGATGCTAGAACTGACTTTGGTACTATCTGATTGCAAACATGTACTGCTACTGATAAGAAAAAGGCATTCATCAAAAATAAAATTAACCAGTGTTCTGTTAATTATAAGAGGAGCATCACTAATTATGCTTCCATATTTAGTTACTAATTAACATGGAGTTGTATCGGTGCGTAAAGGGAAATTAAGTATTGTTGCCTTGTTGGTTGGACACCTTGGACTATTTAAAAAAAAAAAAAGAAAACAAGAAAAGATTATGAAGATCACACAACTGGTACATAGAAAAACTGCCCATAGTGCCCATATGTGACATTTTAGGATGCATCTGTTACATTTCGGTATATAGCTGTGACATTCCGTACACTTCTATAAATGTGTGGATAGTTTTTCAATTGATGCAAGATGTTTCTCATATAGACATATAGGGTGTGTTTGGATCCAACCGAAATAGCACTACTTTGGGAGTAGCGGTACTAATCTGAGTAGTATGCAATCCAAACACAAATTACCTGGTCGAGAGTAGAGGTGGTTTTATGCTACTCTGCTACTTCTTGTAATTGTTGGTTTAGCTGGGTTAGCTAAAGTTGGAATATCACCTTAATTTTTTATTCATATTTCGTATCTACTTTTACTCAAATAGCAGAGTAATATATCCTCATATGCATCATCTCATTCTCATACTTGTTAGTCAAAATTATATGCTATTTCATTTTTTTTAATTGTTAATTTTTATACAGTTTCATGTAATTGTAAAAAAATGTATGATGAATTAAAATTAAAATAATTTATACATAAAATATAAATTGAAAATAAATTTAAGGGTGCCATAGAGTTGAACAAAAGAAATAAAACACGGACAAAAAAAATTGTGCATGAACTAAAAGCCTAAAAGACATTCTGACTAATATTCAATTCATCAATGAATAAAAAAGAAATAAAATATGATTAGTTGGAAAGAAAAAACAGACAATTCATTATTTTATTTATTCCGTCCATCACTACTCTAAAGTTCTCATCCAAACAACATTTAACTAACCGAAGTAGTCAAAAGTTAGTTCTACTCACACACTTTTTGAGTTAGCAGTACTAACCTCACACTACTCTCAATCACTAACCCAAATATCACTACTCTTGCACTAAACCTTGCACCATCCAAACACACCCTAGTTAGGAGTAAAACCTAGCATCAATAGAAAAACTATCCATATATATATAGGTATCCATAAGTTACATTTCGGAATATATCCGTTACATTTCAGGATGTATTTGTTATATATATATATATATATATATTTTTGTACATTTATGAACGTACGAACTACTTTTCAATGGACGCAATATTTTTCTCCTAATTAAAAGCGCTTCCTTAAACATTTCTAATTGACAGGTGTTGGGTCCCTGCTCATTTCAGCCCATAGTAGAATTGGCCCATTTATGTTATCAGTACGTATGAGGAAGGATCAAACTGATGTTTTGGTTTAGTCCAGGGTCTATCTTGTAAAAGGGATAAATAATAAATTAGTGTTAGTTGCTTCTATCTTTTTCTTCCTTGCTAAATTGGTACTATATTCTTGCTGGTTTCAGCTTGTACCAGTTTGGTACAATTTTTTTTTTTTTTTTTGAATTGCACTACAGCTGTTGAAAAATTGATAGAGGGGTATTTGCTGTTATTTTGCTGGTGCAGCTCAATCCCTATCAATTCAACAAGCTATGTGATAGTCTCAAACACAAATCATATCCATATCCTACGTATTTATAACATATATTTTCATTCATAACTCAAATAAACTATATAAGATATCATACAACATTCAAGATGAGAAAAAACACAGAAAAATCGGAGACAGAAAGGCAACAGATTCACAGATCGAAAACTAAGGCAGAGGCAATATTATTTATTATACATGTAAAATTGCTAAGTACAAAACATGAATGGTTGTGTCAACATATAATTGAAGTTGTGTATCTTACAAAAATAAAAAAAAAAATCATCTCATGCATCCCCTTGTCACAGGCACGAAGATGTACTACATATGTAAAGAAGACATTTTGTTCATCCTAGGCAAGATACCGGTACAGGTTGGGGTTTTCTTCATCCCTCTCAAGATAATCCCTGATAATGAGGTCCTCGATGCTCTTCTTGATAGCCTTGATGTCGGGCTGTAGAATTTTGGTCGAAAAGGTAACAAAATAATTAAGTACTTTATCAGCAAGTAGATATATAGAATAGATAGCTTTTAACAACAAAACCAAACCAAGCCAGATGGATGATGTTTGATTACGTACCTTGAACATGTGAGCGAGCTGCTTAACGCACTCCATGACGAGTTGCTGATGGTCGAGCACCTTGCGGCTCTTCATTATACGAACAATCGCGGCATCAATTGCATATCTCCTATCTTTATCAACATCCTCTACCACCCTTTTCTTCTCGTTTACTGGAGGCAGCGGAACCTGCAAATAAGATTTCAGTACAAATTCAGTCTTGATCATCAAATATGTTAAAGATAAATCTTGAACCTGCAAATATAAATTTAATCACTTCTATTTGATTTGATTGCTCTTGTACCAATTCATTTCTGTCGACGTGATAGATTTAGAGGGTAGAATAAACTAACCTTAATTCGGTTCATCCTATCGGTAAATTTCGAGTTGAAGCTGAAAACATCAGTGGAGGAGATGGTTTTGGTGTTGGGCTCTTTGATGAGGATCTTGTACTTGGCACACGAGAGAGAGTGCAGCAACCTAATCACATCGTCGTCTGTCAGATTCAGCTGCGTAACTATTTCTGAGTAGCTCAATCTTTCCGACACATTGAATAACAGTAGCGCGGCAGCCTGCACAATTATCAGAAGAATTGTCATCAGCAGAGTCGATCAATAGGCATTTGTAGTACAATATTTCTTCAAGTTTGTTGAAAAAAACAAAAACATATGTATAGGCAGCTGATTCACAAATGTTTCTGAGTGAGGCTATGATACTATTAATAGTACAGATTGCCCCGTACTATTGATCCGTATCTCTAATTTTAAAATACGAATATTCGATCCAAACCATTCATTATAATCTTCATATGCAATTTTACTTATAAACCAAATTTTAAGATACATATGTTTATTTCATTATTTTCATGCAAAAACACTTTTCTTTTGAAGTTATGTAGAGGAGCATGTCTACTATAAAATTAGTCACAAATATATATCCGTTCTATAATGATCACAAAAAAAGGAGTATCATTTAAATTATGAAAATAAGATGAGAAAATAATGTTGTACAAACCTGGTATGTGCTCACAATCAGCTCGATGTTCTTAGTATCGAACTTGGCGTTGATATGGCAAGTCCCCAGAGAGTATATCCATGTCAACTTTCTACTGTTGGTCGTTGTCTCATAGAACTCCTTAAATGCCTCAACACATTTAACCATCTCAGAAGGAAGGTTGAGATCGGAGAACTTGTAACTCGGCCAGAAACTGGTTGTCAAGGTCGTGACGGTGAGGTCCATACCCAGCTGTTTCGTCGTTTTAGAATTGAGAAACTCCTCAAAGGGTTTCTGCTTCTCCCTTGCAAGAGCGATATCAGTGACCTAGTGTTCAACAAGAAGTCAGATATATATCAAATGAAACAATACAGATTTAAAAATTAAATAAAGATAGACAAATAATGTATCAGAATTTCAAATTAAGAGAAAAATCCAAAAGAAAAATCGGTATACGTACCATTCCTTCCATCTTAGACGTGAACTGACCACCATACTGCTGCTTGAGCTTCGTTAACATGCTCCGCTCATGGTTATCATTTTTCACACTCTTGTCGAAGAGCAATCTCCTTGCAAGCTTTTTCCTGCCATTTTATGTAATTTATCATAATACGCATAACAAGTTTGTACCGAGACAGAAGAGTCTTGTTCCTACAAATTAACACTTGATATTCGAAACAGAGGAAAACAATCGCTTACCTGGAGAACTCGGCAAAAAGATCCTTGTCATTTATATATAATAGGAGCTTCACCACCTGCGCGCATTTTACAATAGTCAGAACAGAAGTTTCGAGTTTTTTTTTTTAATTTTTTATATATACTATATTTTCAAAAGGGTAATATAGGCAAACAACTGTTTACGTACTTTGTCGAGGGTTTCGTCAAGGGCCTCATCACTTAGTTTTTCACTTCCACCCTTCCTCAAAATACTATCGCAGAATGTTGCCAGTAGTTCGGCACATGAGCTTCCGGCAACAGTCTTATTGCAGAACACCTCAAAAGACTCTTGCAAGGCCTGGAGAGAATTAATTAGCATCATATATCACAAAATTATAAGCATGGTAAATAGTACATAAGTACATAACTAAAGACTGGATACAAAAATGTTCATGCACCTATTATAAACTACAAGGGAATAATATTCTAATTTAATTAAAAGGTAATTAGTTTATACACAATTAATAGGCTAATGTTTAACATTTGCACTGAGGAGAAGTATTTTCAGCTCTACATGAGGGCATTTCCAATGAATATATATGATATCATATATACCTTATGGAAGACATTGTGGCTCTGGAAGCATTCAACAACATAATTCATATATTTGTCATGAAGCTCGATTACTTTGCGCACGAAGACCTGCGAGTTCGGCATAGTTAACTAAATATTACAAACTTGATGAAGGTTGAGATATTGCAAAACATTATATTATGTAAGAACCGAAATTCTTACCTGATCCTGCAAACCCACGATATTCCTCTTCGCTTCCTGCAGAAATTAAGTGATTAATAATGAAAAATCCACAGCAAAAACACCAACAGATCGAAACAATCGAAATCCTATTCCATAAGGTCTCTACTATAATGACCAGTATGTGTTTTATATATGTATCGATCGAACATCACGATACTGGTACATACCAACTATCAAGTTTTCATCAGTTCTGGCCATTGGCTATATATACATATCTCTAGTACCTGTTTGTTGCTTGCGGCATCTTCTGCTTCGCTCACCAAAGCCATTCCCTCGGAAGTGACATGCTGCAGAAAAGTACATGTTCAGTATATATAACCTATCCCGCACGTATAATTCATCGAGAGTAGACATGGGAGATTATATAAAGGACTTAACAATGAATACCTCTTTAAAAATCCGGGAAACCGGGTCCAGACCGTGGTTAACTTTCGAGAAGAGCCTAAACATCCTCGACAGGTCCTCCCTCTGAAATAAGTGTGACAGAGATGGGTAAACAAATTATCAAAATAATTTGTATTTTGCTTATAGATGAAAATAAAATCTTGATTGTTTAACTTAGATTAATCCTTTGAAAAATAAATTATGAAAATTCATAAGCACATCTATCTTTTTTTTTTTTTTTGTCCCATTTGCTTATTTCAATTAATGGTTTTTTTTAATGATATCAAATTAAGTCAGATATATATGAGAAAACAAATGCCAAGTTCTTTGTTGTTTAATTTGTTACCTTGTCATCACGAAGCAGTACATGGCAGCCAGAGTCCTCATTTTCCAGTAGTTGGTTTGCATGTACAGAGATCAGTTCATGTAGCACTTTCTGCAAGATTTGCAGAGAAGAAGCAATTAGTTAATAACAACTACATAATGATATTACTAAGAAATTGCACAGGAAAATTGCATCCCCCTATAATGGATCCATTGCCATCTATTAACATATATAATTAAAGTGGTATTATCTCCACCAGGTAGTGTGCTAAAATATGGTGTCTATTACAGCTATAATAAATACAAAAATGTTATAAATTAATCATATATATGTACTTCAATATTCATCATATAACCTAAAAATTATATATATATATATAGTGTGCTAATTAAGGTTTAACTAATGTACAAATTAAGGGAGCTATAAAATATAGTGACACCAAATACTATGTTTCTTGTGGCATAGAAGGGGGGAAAAAATAGTCAGTATGCACTGCAATTATTTTGCTTTATGAAAAAAAGAAAGAAAGAAAGAATGATAGAAAGATGCAATTGAATAACAAAGAAGAGGGGAATTCACTCACCTCCAAGAGCTTATTTTCAGTGTTAGAATGCAAGTAGTGGCCAACTCTCTCTTTCTCCCTCTTGAAACATTCTTCAGACTAATAAAAAAACACCAAAAATATTAGCTTAAAAACAATGAAAAAAAAAATTAACAACAAATTAATATATACTCATATTACTTAGTTTATATACCTTAAACAAATATTCCGGACAAGAATCTTCTTGTACCCACATAGAAGCTTTTCTGGAGTAGTATTTTACCGACTCCTCGAGCAAGTATTGCTCGAAGTCATTCGTATAGAAGGACATATCGCCAAGGCCAATATCAACGAAGATGTCGACTATGTTCTTCACAAGAGTCTTATCGATCTGTTCCCCCTCTCGCTCTTGATCGATCTGTTGATCATGATCAGTGCAGAACACAAACAGTAGGTTAAAGAACAACGAATTCAGAAAAAGAAACATCAAACGTTCGTTCGTTCATTCAGAAATTATGTACTGCGATGTTAGTCGATTTCTGCACTTACTAATTTTAGCACCGAATCCTTTACGGCGCCTTTTATTTCTTCGTACACCTGGAAAAAGAAGCACACAAGAACAGAAATTAATTAGCAACTGCACAGAAGCATAAAGACAATGTTTTATCTAATGTATGTAGACTTGTTACTCAACACTCTAATTATAAAAAAAAATACAAAATTGTTGCGACTAATTCAGGATTATACAACCAAAGATACAAAATTAGTAAATAACAATAATTAATGTGTACATAATACATACAATATATACTAAAGACAATTTTTAACAAGATTAAACTTACCTTGTCTCTGAAGCAGACGACGCCTACTTCATTCAACGAAGGCTTATTCTGCGTACGAACAAAAAACCGGTCGATATAGTAAAAGTAGCGGAAGAGCCACCTGAGCATGAGCCCTTGGTTCTTCCACCTATTTCGAAGCTCCTTGAGCATGTATTCGTCGTGCTTCTCTCTCAACGACGGCAACACCTAATCGAAAAGATCGAGTTAGGATGATCAATGCATGCGCTAATCAAACTAATTAAGGTCTCAACAAGTACTCCTAATTTTTTTGGGTTCTAAACTTTTAGTTAATGTATTATTCTGGAGATACAATGAGGCTAGGAGGAATTTAATACCGTATCATCTATGTATTGCACAAATACTTCCTTATACTTGGTGTAGGCCTGCTGATCACTGTAGGTTTTGTTCTTCGTAACGGTGCAATAATTGTAGACAGCCCTGTAAAATAAATACATAAAAGTGACAAAAAAAAATGTGAATTGAACAAGAACATGGATGTTTAATTCCCAAAAAAGTAATTGGATTTGGTGCATATGAAATCCACTTTTTCTTAAAAAAAAGGAACAAAAACATGAACATGAAGTATCTGCAAATTAGCTATGTATGTAACATTAGTTTCTATATATCAAAAAAAAAAAAAAAAAAAAAAGCATGTAGACAAAGTATGAGAAACTAATCTGAAGGTACACAAATATTACATACGTGTAAATCTTGAAGTGGAGTTCAGTGATGAGCTCGCCATCGGCAGTTCTCTTCCCATCGACAGTACTGTTCCCGTCGAAACGAAGCTTCAACTCGCTGAGACCCTTCTCCACCACATCCCACACTGATTCTTCCTTCTTCACAACCTGTAGTTCTTCTTCGACCTCCGCCATTCGTGTAACGAATCGAGGATCGAACTCGAATTCTTTCGAGAATCAGCAAGTGAAGATCAAGAAAATCTCAAACAGAGAAATTAGAGACACAATGTTATTTATTATGAGGTAAGAGAGGCATGCAGGAGGGGGGTTTATATAGTTAAGAATTTGATTAAAAAATAGGGAACTATAAATAATATAATTGAGTTGTTTACTGTCCAATATAGTACAAATTTCCGATTTTAGATCTGAAATATAAATAATCACTGAACTATAAATAGTTTTGGTCAAATCTGGAGCAGCTAATATAATCAATAATTCTCATTTTCCTTTTTTTTTATTTCTTTTTCTAGCCTTGTGTTTCAAATTTTAGAAAGTTGTTTTTGTTTTTTCGTTATACATATATTCTTCACTGTACTCCTATTTTTGTTGGGTAAAGAAAATTAGTAGGTAAGAACCTACTACTTGTAAGAAAAATAGATATCATTTTTATAATATATATCCAATTTTAGTATATGAAACAATTCCCAAATATGAAAAGTCTTTTTTTTTTCCTTCTTTTTTATATTTTCTGAATGTCTGTTTTAGTATAAAACAGACTAACCTTTTTATAAAAAAAAATGATAATGATTTTAATACTAAGCACAATTTTTTTTTTTTCACTGCATTATGTTTTCAGGAAAGTTTTTTTATTTATTTTTAGCCTGGACAATACTCAGAGAGTAGCCAATTAGTTTTATTATATTTTATTTTTTATGTTTTATATGATTTTTTTTCCTAATATAATAGGGTCTTCTTTGCAAACTTTCAATAAAAAGATATATAGAAACGGAAGTTCTATGGACACATTTCATACATTTTTTTTTTTTCAAATGACAATTTCTTATTAAAAAATGAAATAACGAAAACTTATATGGTAGCAAGAAATATTAATTCCACCAGTTATGTTGAACTTGAGTAACTTTTTGTTTCCTATGAAATTGGCAAATAGATAATTGGGCCAAGTGTTTTTTTTCCCCATTTTGTTTTTAAAAATGGTAATTGGGCCAAGTTTCCTATGCATGCTTATTTTATAAAAATTTGTAAATTCAGTGTTATTTACCATCCAATATAGTACATATTTCCAAATTTAGATCTGCACTATAAAAAAAAGATTGAACCATATTTAAATGGTTTTGCTCAAATCTGGATCAACCAATTCCCCTTTTCCCTTACGTTTTTTTTATTTTGAATAAATCAAAAGCAACATAAAATACATGCTAGTTTCACAATAGGTCAGGCCTAAGAAAAACAAGGGTATTGCTTGGGACAGCAAAATTTTTTCATTTATAATATAATTTTTTCAGATTTTCTTCTATATAATTCATAGATTTTGTTGTCCTAAGTAATATGGTTGCTGTCCATAGACCTAACCTTCACAATATAGCAAAGTAATTAAGCAACATACTAATATCATTACATTAAACATTCTAATACAAATGGAAAGCAGAATTAAGAAGACATAAATAAGCAACACATGGAGCTAATTATTATTTTTTTTTTAGATAAAGATGAGGGTCAAGCCACTCAAATTTAAATGTCTATAAAACACCACCCCATCCGGGTTTCAAACCCACGACCTCATACACGGAGAGTGTTGCCCTTAGCCACTAGACCAAAGACTAGTTCTTCATATGGAGCTAATTATTAATTAAGGCTAATCCGGATGTGGATCAGATGAAATATGAGCCGTTCATTTTTCATAATCAGATGGCCTCAATATGTCTTTTAGATACAGTTAAAGGGAGATGTTTGATAAGAATCGCTCAATTCAAAATGAAAGGTTGCTTAGCCGATTCATAGAAGAATAACTCACCGCAGCTTCTTCTTGTGCGGAGGCGGCAGCAAGTAGAAACACGTCTACAAATCGCGTGCATGCCGCCGGGGGCACGCAACTCCACTTTTCGACTCCACTCGTTCGGAGTCACTGGAATGCCGGCTTTGTAGGCACATCCTCATCTTCTGCACATACCAGATATCCCGACCCCATTCGCCTGCTCGTTCGCAAACGAATGGCAACTGCATGCGCCGCTGCTTGGGCTCGGATCCTCCTCCATTTGTTGCACCGAGCAGCCTGTACGTGCCTCGATTCGAGTTCCAGAAAATCCAAGTGCCAATGCAATTTTATTATATATGCTCTAACATGTTTGGCTACTGGTACTGAAAATTCTTGATATAGATCATTGGCTTACCTATGCTCTTGAGTTTTGTGAATTTCTTGTTACAAATCATCTCCTGCTGCTTAGTTTTTCAATGTCGATTTCCAATTTAGTTTTTCTCGGCATGATATTCGCGTCAACAAATTGCGCAACAATTTCCTGATCCACTGTTTTCTTTTGAGAACCATGCTTACCTCAACTTCTCACTGAACACTGATGAGATGTTTGGAATTTTTCTGATTCTGTTCCCGCGGCAAATCCGCCTTTCGTGTTATATAAGAACCGTGCAAGATGATCGAACTGTGGTGTTGTCTTTGCTTCTTTAGTACTGTCCCAGATTTTTCTTGAACCCAATTTAGAGGGTACTTTTGAATTATAAGAATACTCGGTTTTTGGTTCATGCTTAGAAAAACTGGAACTGCAGCTAGATAGTGAAGTACGAATGTATAGGCGTATTGGTGTTGCCGGAATAGAACCATTAATCGGGGGGCTTATAGTCTGTATCAGAATCAGAGGTTCCTGTTGAAGGTGAGAGATAATCGATCTCTCGTCCGACTTGTTGACGAAGAGCTTCTTATCTGAAAATGAGAAAACTATCACCAACAATTGAAAAATAAAAAAGAAAATCTTGTACCACGCAAGAAAAAACATCGATCTCTCTTCTCAACCTACTATGAAACTTCACAATTAGAAAGCAAGCAATTCATTAAAATGAGCAAGAAAAACGGGTAGTATATATATATGAACAAATAAATTGAGATTCACTTCTACTTTTCCGATATCACCCTTAGGAGTTTCGATATTATCGGCTTTACATACAAATACTAACAGAAATTTAAGACTAACTGGATGCATGGAAAAATATTTTAAACTGGAACACATGCTATGTATACGGTATATATACCGTTACGAAACGAACTATATACATATGTATGGGACTCTTAAAAATGGTGAGTTGTCCCTAATTAACTGCAAATGCTGTATCGATCACTTAGTACAGAAAATCAGAGGAACGATTCAGTGAATTCCGGTGCCGCCTTCTTTAAATGTCATGAAGATTATGAAGCTTCCATGGCAGAGGAGAACAAAGGAGTCTCACTGCTTGAGCAAATTAATTAATTATACATCTCCATTCTCCATTTTAAATGGAGGATAAAAGAGTCTTATCTATGTTTTATAATTAATTATAGTGGATTACATAAATAAAAGAAATAAAGTTACATTTTAATGCTTTTGATGGAAATGCTGGTGATTAGCAAATTTTGATGGTTACACTAAAAATTAATCCTTTTTTTTTAGAATTAACTTCACTGCTTTCTTTAAATGTCATGCATTTATCAATTCAAAACAAGTTCAATTGAGCTAAAATCATGGAGAAAGGATCCCAATAAGAAAAACTTCAACATTGATGGATTGTAAAATAGAAAGTATGTACTATTTTGGAAAAATAATTTCTCTGAGTTCGTGGATCAAATCACAACTTTCTTTTTTTTTCTTGTATTTTTTTTTGTATAAGGGAAATTAAATATAGTTGGTTCGATCTTTTTTTAAAAAAAAAAAAAATTTGCAGATCTATAACACAATTAGTACAGCATACATACGTTCAATCATCTCTATCTTACAGAAAGAAAAAGAAAAAAATATCATCTTCTCGCCTTAACAAGCGCACAAAGATGTACATATATATAAGTAAAAAGTCGGATGGCTCGATCTGGGGATGCAAAACTACTATAATTTTCCACAATCTGCTTTGTCGATCGATCAAAGGGTGTGAATTGGGTGGCGTCGTCTCTCGTTCCTATGCAAGATACCGGTACAAATTAGGGTTTTCTGTGTCCCTCTCAAGATAGTCCCTCATGATGAGGTCCTCAACACTCTTCTTGATTGCCTTGAAGTTGGGCTGCAGAAATTTCCATAAAAAAAGATAACAAAATGCTTTTATCAGGCTATGCTATTATAAATTACAACAGAAACTTCAGTTAGCGGATATATCGTCAGCAAGTATAAATTATAATCAATAGCTTAAAGCCTTTAACAATGAAATCAAGCCAGATGGATGATGTCTGCATGATTACCTTGAACATGTGAGCGAGCTGCTTAACGCACTCCATGACGAGTTGCTGATGGTCGAGCACCTTGCGGCTCTTCATTATACGAACAATCGCGGCATCAATCGCGTATCTCCTATCTTTGACAGCATCCTCTACCACCTTTTTCTTCTCGTTTACTGGAGGCAGCGGAATCTGCGAATAAGATTTCAGTATGAATACCCATTTGATTTTATTTCTTGTAATAGTTTGTTTATGTTGCGAGGGTTAGAACTGACCTTAATTCTGCGCATCCTGTCGGTAAATTTAGAGTTGAAGCTGAAAGTATCAGTATGGGAGACTTTCTTGGTATTGGGCTCTTTGATAAGGATCTTGTACTTGGCACAAGAGAGGGAGTGGAGCACCCTTACCACATCGTCATCAGTCAAATTCAGCTGCGCCGTTATTTCCGAGAAACTTAAACTTTCTGATGCGTTAAATAACAGTAGTGCGGCAGCCTGCGTATATAATTACCAGAAGCATTGTCATGGATCGGCAGAGTCAAAAAACAATTGTAGTATTGTGTATAATCACAGAATAAATGTAAACAATCTCAAAAAATATGTTTTTCAACAACGATCACAAACAACAAGAGTAAAATTTGAATTATGAAAATAAAATGAAAAAATAATTGTTGAACCTGGTATGTGTTCACTATCAACTCGATTGTCTTTGTATCGAACTTCACATCAATATTGCAAGTGCCCATAGAATATATCCATGTCAACTTTCTGTGGTTGGTCTTTGTCTCGTAGAACTCCTTGAATACCTCGACGCATTTGACCTAATTTAAACATTTAGCATTTATCAGTAAAATAATTAATCAGAAATTAATTAAACAGATTAGTTTAGTCATAATTAAAGTCATAAAATACACACCATCTCGGAAGGAAGGTTGAGGTCGGAAGACTTGTAACTTGGCCAGAAACCGGTTGTTAAGGTAGTTACCGTCAGATCGATGCCCAGGTTCACCTGCGCGTTAGAACTGAGATACTCCTCAAAGGGTACCTGGTTCTCCCTTGAAAGAGCAATATCAGTGACCTGGGGTTTAACAGAAACAAAAATATATATCAAATGAAACAGTAAAAATATAAAAATTAATTAAATTTAATTCATGTGTTTACAAAATATTTCTCCTGTGTACAATAACTGAAGGATAGCAAGAAGAATATATGTGTATCAGATCGACATTCGAGTTAAGAGAAAAACATCCGAAAGAAAAACTAGTATACCATTCCTTCCATCTTAGATGTGAACTGGCAACCATATTGCTGCTTGAGTTTTGTTAAGATGCTCCTCTCATGATCGTCGTCGCTGGAGCTCTTGTCGAAGAGCAATCTCCTTGCCAGCTTTTTCCTGCAAATTTATGTAATTTATCATAATACATGTAACAAGTTTGTACTGAGACAGAAGAGTCTTGTTCCTACAAATTAACACTTAATATTTGAAACAAAGGAAAACAATCGTTTACCTGGAGAACTCGGCAAAAAGATCCTTGTCATCTATATAAGCAAGGATCTTCACCACCTACATATATGTTATACAATAGTTAGAAGTTCGAGTTTTTTTTTTTTTTTAATATACAATTGAGTTTGTAGATTCATATATACTAGTAACTAGGTGACCGTTAAAACTTAAAAGCATAATATAGCGAAACAACTATGTACCTTGTCAAGGGTTTCGTCAAGGGCCTCATCACTCAGTTTTTCACTTCCACCCTTCTTCAAGATATTATCGCAGAATGTCGCCAGTAACTCCGCACTCGAGCTTCCTGCAACAGTCTTATTGCAGAACACCTCAAAAGACTCTTTCAAAGCCTGGAGAGAAACATTACATAACACAAAATTATAAGTACGATCAATAAAGAATAGTTTGTCAATTTAAAACATAGACAGAACAACATTGCCGATGAATATATGATATTCATACCTTATGGAAAAACTTGTGGTTCTGGAAGCATTCAACAACATAATTCATATACTTGTCGTGTAGCTCAATTACTTTGCGCACAAAGGCCTGTAAGTTCGGCGTAGTTAACTAAATAGACACAAAATTGACGAAGGGTTAAAGCTCGGCACAAAATTAATAAGAACCAAAATTCTTACCTGCTCCAGCAAGCCCACAGTATTCCTCTTCTCTTCCTACAGAAATTACGCAACTGTCAGAGAACCACAGCAAAAACACCAACTCTAAAATCAAACTTTATTCCATAAGGTCTACTATTATGAGTTTATGACAAGCTATTGCTATATCGATAGAACTTCAGACCCCTCCACATATCACCTATCAAGTTTTCGTCATTTCTGACGAAAAATACATATCTATAGTACCTGTTTGTTGCTTGCAGCATCTTCTGCTTGTTTCACCAAAGCCATTCCCTCAGAAGTGACATGCTGCAGAAAATTATATGTTCATCAGTATTTTACTTACCTATCCCAAATGTACAATTCATTTTTGACATGGGAGATAAATTAAGGACTTAACGATGAACTAATACCTCTTTAAACATCTGCGAAACTGTTTCCAGACCGCAGTTAATTCTGGAGAAGAGTCTGAACATCCTCGACAGGTCCTCTGCCTGAAATAAGTGCGACACAGATGCGTAAAGAATGTTGTGCATCTGTTTATGTCTATATGTTTTGTTTGCTGACCCTAATTAATTGCTTAACAAATATTACTTCTTTGAAAGATAAATATCTTTTTTTCTCCATTTGCTTATTTTTAATGGTTTAATTTGTAGATTTTCATAACATATTCAGAATAGTTTATAATTGTGCAAATGCCAGGAAATTCCTAGCTTCTTGTTTGTATTGTTACGTACCTTGTTGTCAAGAAGCAGTACATGGTACCCGGAGTGCTCGTTTTCGAGTATCTGCTTTGCATGTACAGAGAGCAACTCGTGTTGCACTTTCTACAGAATTTATAACAAAGAACAAGCAATTAATTAGTTAATAACAACTACATATATATATAATGAGACATGGTGTCTAACTACAAATATAATATATACAAAAATGTATAAAATTAATCATATATACACTCAGTGCTTCAATATTGATCATATAACCTAAGAACTTTTTAAAATATAATTTGCTAAGGTTTAAATGTACAAAGGTAACTAGAAATTAAGTATATATTGTTTGGTACTTATTAATTAATGCACAATACATGATTGATGTGCTAACTAACACGATCGACACATACTATGTTTTTCGTAGCCGAGAAGGTAAGGAAAAGGTCGATATATATATATATAGAATTTTGCTAAAATGAGTCATGTCTCACGGGCTGCTCCGTGAGTCACGATAAAAAAAACATATCAAATCACCTCTAAATTTCTATTTATATGGCTCAATAAATTCTTCATATCAAAATCTTATAGCATGCACAAATTTTTTATTTTTGGAGATTTTTAAGTATCTATTCTAGATTTTAGCAAAATTCTATATATATATATGTTTGTGTGTGTGTGTGTGTGTGTGCACAACAATTTTTTGCTTTATGACAAGAAAAGAAAGAATGATATATATATATATATATATATATATATATATATATATATATATATAGCAAGATGCAACAGAGGATATATATAACTAGAACAGACCTCCAAGAGCTTATTTTCACTGCTGGAGTGCAAGTAGTGGCCAACTCTCTCTTTTTCCCTCTTGATGCTTTCTTCAGACTGATAAAAATCACCAAAACTATCAGTTAAAAAACAACAAATATGACCATATATGCAGTACATTGGTAATTAAAGATGATCATTGGTACTTAATTAGTTATATAATTACCTTAAACAGATATTGTGGGCAAGAATCTACTACTTTCCAAACTGAAGCTTTTCTGGAGTAGTACGCTGCGGCATCCTCCAGCAAATACTGCTCCAAGTCATTCTCGTAGCACGACATCTCGCCGATGCCAACTTCAACAAAAATGTCGACTGTGTTCTTCAGAAGAGCTCTGTTGATGAGACCCCCCTCGCGCTCCTGATTAATCTGTTGAAAGATATATCGACCAACGCGAAACACAAACAGTTATGAATTAATTCAGGAAAATAAAAATATAATTGAAACGTTTATTCAGAACTTATGTATATATTTACTGCCAAATTAATCAATTCCTGCACTTACCAAAGCTATCACTGAATCTTTTACCGGGCTTTTTATTTGTTGGTATACCTGCAGCAAAAAGAAGTGCACAGAAGAATTAGCAAATGCACGTACAGCAGTAATTAATTAAAGATCCTAATGATCTTTCTATTCAACCTACATACTTTGGTAAAACTCATGAATTACGTATTAAATTAAGATAGTCATTAACATAAAAAAAAACAAAAACAAAACGATAGTAGGCATTTTGCCTGCTGCATCAAAAAAAAAAAATTACGTACAGTGTCGTGGAAACACGTTATAGCGGCTTCCTTCAACGTAGGCCGCGGGGTCCTCGTCGTATCGAGAAAGCTATCGACGTAGTAGAAGTAGTGGAAGAGCCACCGGATCATGAGCTTGTGGTTCTGCCACCTCTTTTGGAGCTCCTTGAGCATGTAATCTCCATCCTTCTCTCTCAATGCTGGCAACACCTACATATTTGAAAGGGGAAATTAATTAAGGATATATCAACAGGTGCTATTTTATATATGTGTTATGTTTGCTTACTCCTAATTATTATTATTTTTTTTGGCAATTATTTTATGCAACCTACCTAAAACCTTGGAAAAATACAATAAAGGTTTAAATTATATGACAGAACCAATAATTAAAAAAAAAAAGTTCAATGTATGAGATGGCACAAAAAAATGCTAAGAAAATTTGGATTTAACCATTGATTAATTGGTACAAATGCAATGATATTAATTAATGCTCCATCTGGATATATATTAGACGTCAAACGATATTTAAATTGATTGAAATTTAAAATATCATCAATTTATAAGTTAAATAATGCATCCATATAACTTTTTTCATTTTTAAGATTTTTTATGAATTTTTATAATTTTTTGAAAAACCTCATTGTCAAGATTGTCAATATAGCCATTGTCAATGGATCCCTCCTCTATGTATATACACCAACACAAATTGTAAATCCTTACTACTAATAAAAGCATATTAGATTTTTTGACATCAAAGGTCTATCTTCCCCAAAGAATAAAACTCAGCTATTGATTGTTTACTTAGATTGATCACCACATTAATGCCCGTTGGCGTTCTCAGCCTATTAAAATTAAAGGCTTATATAAATTATCTCAATTTAAGGCTCATTATATATTATCTTAAAAATTTATTATAAGAAATAACAATTTCAGCTGAAAGCAGGGCGTAGGCTTTTTACTAGTTAAGATGCAACGAGTCTAGCTAGAAGGAAATACCGTATTGTTCATGTATTCCAAAATGGCTTCTCTGTACTTCTCGAAGAGGTAAGTCTTGTAGATTTGAGAATCTTTCCTGGTACGATCATCCCTCGGGGTACATATGCCGTAGACGGTTCTGTGAAATATATAAAAAGGTAAAAGGAATTAAAAAATGTAAATTGAACAAGAACATGGAAATTAAATATTACAAACAATTTTTTTTTTTTTTTTTAGATTTAAGTGGATGTTTTCCACCCTATTCCATTTCTTTTTTTTAGGAGATATTTTGTACTCATAGATGATTGAATCCATGATCTCTTAGAAGTCATCCTAGTTAGTTATACCACTTGAGCTACTAGCTAGACCATTTGCAATATTACAAATAAATAAATCAATTAATTAAGAATGCATGCAAAATATATAACATAAGAAAATTTAAAGGTTTATATATGTATTAATGTATATATACGTGTAAAGTTTCATGTGTAGTTCTGAGGAGAACTGATCTTCTACAGAATGCCCTTCAAGGAAATGTTCGAGCAGTGTAACGCGCTCCCGGACGAAATCCCATCCGTCTAGCCCTGTGATTTCTCCCTCGGCCAATGCCATTTAATTTGTGATGAAATATATACACCCAATTATATAAGACCTGTGCATATATATATATATATATATATATATATATAACAGATCGATTAGATATATTGGAATTATATATAAATTCAGAAATGGTAATAAACATCTTGCGTCCATTAAAAAGTTGTTTATATATATATATCCACAGCTGTTTGTGTACAGAATGTGACAGAAATATGAACACTATGGACCATTGACGAACCTTGAGCCGAAATTAAGGAGGGGCCAATCAAATTTAGTTGAGTTTATAAGATACATTAATCAACAAATTTCAATAATTTACATCTAATAACTAATTTTAGGGGGGCAAACTCCGATTATTGGGTAATAATTCATTGATTTACATGTGTTACAAAATTTCAAATATTAAGGGGAGGCAACTATCCCGGGTGGCATCATCAGAGGTCCGCCTCTGCCATGGACGGTTTTTTTATGGACGCTAGGTATTACTCTTCAGACACTAATCATCATACATGTATTGCTTTATTTGGAGGGAGGGGGAGAGGGAACAGAGAAAGGATTTTACCTGAGGAACTAGCTAGAATTCTTTCGCAAATCAAATTAATCAGCAAGTAAAGATTCAGTAAAGAAGAAAATTAACACAAGTTTGTGCTTGTATATATCTCAAATCTCAAACAGAGAAAAGAGGCAATATTATTATGAGGTAAGAGAGGCAGGAGGAGAAGTTTATATAGTTAACAATTTGATTGAAAAATAGGGAACTATAAATAATATAATTAAGTTGTTTACTGTCCAATATAGTACATGTTTCCAATTTTAGATCTAAACTATGAAAAAATCATCCAACTATAAATGATTTCAGTCAAATCCGGAGTTCTCCTTTTCCTTTTTTATCTCCTCTTTTCTAGCCTTGCATTTTGCAATTTCTCTTCTATTTTTGCTCCCTTGTATATTCTTCACTGTGCATTTTTTATAGCTTAATGAAAAATAGAAGGTAAAAAGCTACTACTTCAACACCAAAATATATCCTTTTTTATACAATATATCCAAATTTAGTATATGAAACAACTCTCCAATATGATAGGACTTCTTTTAATTATCTGAATATGTGTTTTATAATATATGAAACCGACTATGAATTTGAATTTCAAATGGATTGTTTTATGAGTGAGGGGTGAGGTTATTGCGCTTTGCAAAGCGCAATGACTGGTGCGCTTTGGCCTCATAACTCCTCAACCGTAGCTCGAATGACCAATCCAAATTGCTCACCATAATCTTGATATTGAAACCTAGTCGTATACCAAAATTTTATATTTTTAGAGTTTTCTAACTATTTTTTTGAATTTTTGAAAAATGACCTATTTTATATACAAAATTTTGTGCATTTTCTATACAATTTTTAAAAATCCAAAAAAATAGTTAGATAACTCTAAAAATGGAAAAATTGGTAATCTACAAGATTTCAATATGTAGATTGTCTTGGGCAACTTGGATTGCACATTCGAGCTACGATTTTGAAATAAACGGCCGAAGCATACTACCTCACTGTGCTTTGCAAAGTACAATAGCCTCACTCTTATTTTTTTATTATTTTTTGGTCATTTTTCAAAAATTATTAAAAATAGTTAGGAATCTCCAAAAATAGAAAAAAATTGTATCAAATGAGTTTTCGATATGTAGAATGCACTGGTCGTATCCGATCGGTTATCCGAGTTACGGTTGTTGAGATACGGGTGCATAAGAAAAACGTTATTTTGTTATGCATGTATAACACTGTAAGCCAACTCCCTATATAAGTTTTATTTAGTGTTTAATATGAAATTAACCTAAGAAAATAAACTTAAACTGGTGGGATCGGGTCAACCCGTGATGAGTTAAAAGTTATTGACCCATACCAATCTATTTATCTTCGAATCATTTCGGATCGTGACACTCTTAATAAAATTTTTGTTAAGATTATGAATTGGTTATGTTTTTCAAATTTGAAGCAATTTGATGCAATGTGGTCTTGCACACGCTTTACGAAAAGGGACGCAACTTTTGATTTGCCAGTCAAATCGAGCTGAGATTTGGACAGGAGATTCACATTTCAAAGCCCAAAACAAACCATTTTGGAGGTTCAAAATCGCAATATGAATCTTCCTTCATAGACTTTTAGCCTTTTCTTTACAGTTTTAGGGTTATTTAGTGCGTTTTGAGTTATTTTGTTTCTTAGGGTTTCATCTTCTTTTCTATTTAATGTAGCGGTCGTGTCTTTGGTAGACAGTTTTTTTGTGTCAGTTTATAAAAGAGAGAAAGTCTGTGTAATCTTAAAAATCTCTATTTTTTCTGTAGCTTTTCCATTACTTTCTCTATCCTTCGTGCATTACAATTGAAGTAATGTTTAATAATAATCCTCTATTAATTACTAATTATATAAATGTTGAGTGAGTACTCACACTTTAAAATTTAAAACATTCTCAAATTACGTGTATAAACTTCTTCCTATTTTAAAATTCTTTTTTTTTTTTAATTTATCTGGTCACGATAGTCAAAACAACAGTTGTCTTACTCTTGTAAAACTCATCCCTCATTAGTTATTCCTCATTAAAATATCAGCCTCATTTCTACCTTATTATACACGTACGAGTTTACCAACTACAACAGTTGTACTTTGCATTTTGAATTTTTTTGACCTTATAAAACTTATTTTTGAAATCGGTAAAACAGTAACGAATTCGGCAACCCGAGACATCGCCTTCTGGAATTCATATCCTCTGACCTGGTCACCTGCCCTGGGGGCATGTGACCCGTTGGATCTCCTTGGGATTCGGTTGAATCCCTTCGGTACCCGAATTCCGAGGAGATCCAACGGGTCACATGCCCCCAGCGCAGGTGACCCGGGTCAGAGGATAATCATCCCGCGTTCTGCCTCAGCCTTTCTCTAATCTCTATCCATCGAGGTCGAGGCCAGGCGAGTCAGTAGTCGAGTCGAGTCGAGTCTCCGCACGACACTTCGACCGACCGACCGACCGACCAAACCAAACCCTCCTCCCTTCTCTTCCCTTTCTCAGCTAACAATGAGCACGCCAGCCGCCGACGTCGCCGCGACGGCCGGGAAGAAGATCCCGGCCGCGGGGTCCATGCCCTGGGTCCGCAACCTCCGCCGCTTCGTTGGATCCGGCTCCGGCCTCGGATCTGAAGCCCTCATGGGTCTGCGCTTCTCCCTCTTCTCTTTCCCCCTCCCCCTCCCTCACCTCTTACCCTCATTTACCGCGTGCGATCTCCGATTGACTGTTTTAGCTGAATTGGATTAGCTGTGATAACATGATCCCGATACCAGCCGTGAAATTCGAATTAGGGTTATAACAATTGAAACTGTTTGATTTGCCACAATGCTTTTAGATATATGTTAATTAAACTGCTGCTGTGCTGTTAGTTATCAAGCTTCTTTAATAGTTGCTGCACGTATATGCTTTGATTTACTTAAGCAGAGCTTGTTAAGTGGTATTGCAAATGTGAGTGTTAGTTCTGGTTTAGGGGAATGCTGAGAGTATCATTATTTGTTGTTGCTATTTGGCAATTTCAGTCTGTAAATTATAACTTTGTGGTGTGTTATTGTCTGTAAATCTTAAACTGATTGAGCTTTTGTTATTGACAATGTATAATTACAGAGTTGGAGACCAAGAGGATCTTGTTGGAGATATTCAAGGAGAGGCAACAGAAGAGTGCTGAAGCTGGATCGATCCCTACCTTCTACAAGAAGGTGAGATGCAGCCATGGGTTTATTGGGTACATGCCACTGTTTTTATATTTACTATGGTAAACCAGATGTATTGTAAAGCTTTGTTGAATCATAAACACTCTTCTACAAAAGGATATATGAAAAATTTACAATGTGGAGTTTGGATTAATAACTGAGCCGGATGGTGGCACAAAGTTTTGAACTTTTGATACATTTTTTTTTTTCTTTCTGGCGGTAAATAGGAACTATAATTCAATGCCTCCTTAGCTTTATCCAAACACTGGACATCATAGCAAGCCACAATTCATTGTTGTTATATACTGGCCAAATTAGCAATTTGTCAAATTAATAATCTCCTATTTATCTCCTTTTCTCTTTTTTAGAAACCTGAAGATGGATCAATCAGTCATCGGGTTCAAAGATTGGCCAAGTATCGGTTCCTCAAGGTACCTATATATATGCTTCTGCTGGGAATTTTTTTTTTTTTGTTGCTGATATTTTTGCTGGTGTCACAAAACTTCTTTTCATATTTACATTTGAAGTTCGAAAACACTACCTTTTACAAGAGATGGAGCTGGATGGTTTTCTAAAATCCATCTAACACCATGATTATATCTTAATTTCTGTTACTTGAGAACATGGAGGGATATTATTAATTTATATCAAAAACTGAATATTACGGCTGGTTGTGCCAGCTGGAAACTTGGTGTTCTTTTGTGATATATTCTGGATGTTCTGTGGGTTGTGGGGTTAAAGTGTCCAAACAGACATCAGAGTGGATTCATGTAATCAAACCTTTTATCTGTTGTTCATATTTATAATTTCTATTCTTTGTGGTCAACAAATTTGCAGAAACAATCTGAGTTACTACTAAATGCTGATGACTTGGATGCTATGTGGGTTTGCCTGAGAGAAAACTGTGTGATTGATGATGCTACTGGTGCTGAAAAGGTATATATTACCCACCTAATGAAGAAAGATTAACAAAACTACAAATTGAACCTTGGATTAGCAACCTACAAATCCATGACAAAATATTTGATTGCTATCATTTCTGTTAAGTTCTACTTGAACTATCAATCACACATCTTGAAAATATGGACTCTGAGAATGTTATACACCAGCTGGTGCTTAATGGTATTAAACATCGACATAGCTCTGATTAATATGTAGCTGTGAAATCAATGCTGTCACAAATGCTTACATTGCTAATGCATTCTGTTTAATTGACCATCTCAAATGATAATTTTTGTAAAACTTTTTATAACTATCTCAGATGAATTATGAAGATTTCTGTCATATAGCCTCCGTGTGCACGGAGCAAATTGGACAGAAATGTAAGCGCTTTTTTAGCCCCTCCAATTTTATGAAGTTTGAGAAGGACGAATCAGGAAGAATCGCTATATTGCCATTTTATCTATATGTTATGAGAACAGTAAGTCTCTCCCTATCTCTCTGAAGTTTTGAATAATTTGCATTCCTTTTTCACAAAACTTGTTCCCTCCTTAATTTGGAATTTGCATTATGTTTCCTTCACAATCATGTTGATGACAACTGTTGTGCTTGCACAGTTATTGAAATGGTAGAGTTGGTGTACGTACTCTATGCTTGAGACCTGGATGTAGAGATCCAAAGACAATGGCATGCATAGAGTCTGATTCTTTGAAGGAAAATCTAAATGTGAACAAGTAAAAGTACTAACTTGCAAACGAACACAATCCCTAGCAGCTGGGGGGCAGCCACACAACCTGAAATATTGCTTAGACTTGAGACCGAGTTTCACTGAAGTATAGTTTATGCTGAAAGTCGTTCTGTTTAATTAATATATTGAGTTTTGACTACTTTTTATTCACAGGTTTCTCTTACACAAGCGAGGATAGATATGAGTGAGCTTGACGAGGATTCTGATGGATTCCTCCAACCACATGTGAGAAATATTCCTGCCTTTTCTCTTTTTTTTTTTTTGCTCTTTTTCTTGGAACAAATAACCATAATGGAGTTGAGATTTGTATGCTTGGCACAATGTTCCAATGTGGTCAGAATTGAATAGTTATTGCCAAAGATGAATGAGGCTATGGTGAAATACTGTAAAATGACGTCTCCAAAATCTGTAGCTTCAAAATCCATGCTGTAGTATGGTGGCAATTAGATAAATGTTGGTCTTTTCTCAAGGGTTGAGGTCAGCTAGTCTGATTGGAAGCTCCAGTTGTAATTGAAGTGTTATAGTTGTTATTGAGCAGGATGTCAAATCGGCAGCTTGCACTTGAGACTTTCTCCCTAATTTATTTTTTAGGTCCAACTCATGCACCGAGTGGGTCTAACAATCCACTGCACTTAACTGGACTGTTAAGCCAGTGGTGGTTAATCGAACAGTTAGGACGTCTTGGTGCAGAATATTGTACCTTTGCCAGTGATGACCCATGCATGGTCATTCTGGTGCAATTAACCTGCATTTAATGAAGCTTAATCTTATGATTTTACTAAAAGACAAAGTAACAAAAGTAAGTGATGGCAACAAGAACCTAAGCCAAATAAGCTTAAGGCTTTAGTTTTATTGAATTCCCAAATCACAGAAATATGATTAGGTTCAAGCCCACTTGTTGACACTTAACACTGGTTGATTAATATCTGATGGGAGGGTCAATTGAGAACTTGATAGCTGGGTCAAATTTAAACTGACCTTGGGTTATATTTGGGTTTGTGGTATATATGTTTTGTGTTTTGGCGTGCCTATGTTTACCTTGATTAAGCTCTATACTTTATCAAAACTGCAGGAAATGGAATCATACATAAGAGGCCTTATTCCCAATTTGGCACAATTACGAGATATGCCTGCACAATTTGTCCAGATGTATTGCCGCATAGCTGCACGCAAATTCTTTTTCTTCTGCGATCCGCATAGGCGAGGTGTGTTCTTCTTAAGATCATGTTGAGTGATATGAACTACTATGTCTGGTACTAGCTGTGTCAGGAGTTTTCAAGCTATATTGATAAGATGGGCATTTATTATATAATATCCTGAATATATGTTTAATTGGTACAATCAAACTCTATTTGGTGGTCTTAAGTAATGCAAATTATCTCATCGTGTCACCAATTATCATGAAAGTCTAGAAAAGCAATGGAGCTTAAAGGTTGTCATAGTGGCACTGAACCGAACTGGCTTTTAAATAATTTTCTTCATCAAGTTGTGACTGCAGACCTCAGAACTAGGAGAATGGGGTGTGTGATCCTTAATTTTATAATAATGTCCTGAAAAAAAGTAATTTATTAAATTTTACTATGTCTTTGATTATCTATAGGGAAAGCATGCATAAAGAAGGTTTTGCTTAGCAATTGTCTACAGGAGCTGATGGAACTCCACCAGGTAACGGTTTTCTTTTATTATTATTTTTTTTAAGTATGCCCAATATTAGAATAGCAGACATCTTTCATATTAAGTTTGCTTTGGTGTTTTTCATGTTATGTAAAACTATCAGTACATGTATAGCAGATTGATTGTATCAACTGTTTTCATTTGGGTTGTTACTATTTTTGTGGAACCAGGTTTTTGGTACAATTTTGTTGCCCTTTAGTTGGTAAATCTGTGGGTTAACCTGGACCGCATTCCCATTCTTTGTTTGTACATGCTTAGATATCTGGTTTACGCAAATAGGTTTCGTTGTATTCTGGTGGTAGAAAACTATAAATTAATTTTTTTTATTCATTTTAATACTTATTATAAGATATCTCTTAAATACAATCAGGAAAGTGAGGAAGAGGTCACTGACACTGAACAAGCTGAGAACTGGTTTTCTCTTACGTCAGCACAGCGTATTTGTGGTATGATGTTGATTTTCTTTATTGTTATCATTCATTAGATTTGTCTTTTCAATGATATGAAGTCAATGTAGCTCACTAGCTCATAAACAACTTATTTGTTCTTAAAATATGAGGTCATTTTATAGCATGAGCACTTGGTTTATTGATTGTCTTGCAATTCTTATAAAGTCATTTCTAAGCTGTAATCAAGGCAAAAGGAGATGCAGGGTTGGGCATGTTTCATGTTTGACATGAGAGGCAGGAGTAAATAGAGATTTTCAGGCATGGGATGTGTCCAAAGAACTGGCTTTGGATAAGGGTGTTTGAAAATTGGTGGTCCACATACTGGAATAGTAGTATAAGATTTAGGTCCTATGTTTTTTTAGTCCAGACCAGAAATGTACGGAGAAGGTTTAGGCTCCTAAGATTTATAGTGTAGGCATGCTATTTCTATTATTTGTAGTTTTGTACTATATCACTATTTAGTATTGCTATTTACTTTGGTTGTTGTGACTATGGTTGGGTAATTTGGTTTAATCTCCAGTCTATCCCGATTTGTTTGGTATTAAAGCTTTGATGTTGTTTTTGCCTTTACAGATATGTTTCTTGCTCTAGATAAAGACACTAATGGGACTCTCAGTAAGCAGGAGCTTAAAGAGTATGCCGATGGAACATTGACAGAAATCTTTATTGAAAGAGGTAGGTAACCTTATGACACCTCTGATTGTACTGTACCTTAACGAGTAAGTACTGGACCAGTTTAGAACCTGTATCTTACTGTATGATTAATGCACAGATTAAACCAAATAAAAGTCATTATGTAAGCTCTGTTGTCAGGCTTTGATTGAAATGTTTGGAAAAACAAGCATCTGGGATTCTTGGTCCTTAATAATTGGGGTATTACTTTCAGAAAAATAAACAGACATGTTGGTGTACTAGTAGTTACTTTTGACTTGTGCAGAATAGGAATTGAAATGTGAGATAATCATCATTAATAATTTCAAATAGATGAGTATCATTTGCATCTGTATTAACTGGAAAGATGATTACCATTTGCATCCTTATAATTGGAATGGGAGATTATTCCCATGTTATCCTATGATTGTAGCTTTGTCCTGTCTATAGACAAACTAGTACAGCTATCTGCTGTAACAATTGAAGTTAGTCTTTTGAGCCATACTTAAATTAAGCTCCAGAAAGGATATGCTAAGCTCAGAGTTGGTTGGAAAACTGCATTCAGAATAATCAGTTCCGATCAAACTTGAAGAAGTTTTGTAGTTCTACTGATTTGCCTCTTGATCCTTATAATATGCAGAACACAATAATGTATGTTAATGACATCCTTTCATTTATTCTTGATGGTCTAATCTTGTTTTTATTTGCAGTTTTTGATGAGCATGTCCGTAGAGGTAAAGTAGGTGGCGGCAATTCTCGCGAGATGGATTTTGAAAGCTTTTTGGACTTTGTTTTAGCTCTAGAAAACAAGGATACTGCTGAAGGCCTGACTTACCTATTTAAGTGTCTAGACTTAAATGGAAGAGGGCATCTTACCACGGCCGACATCCACAGCCTCTTTAGGTAGAACACTGTCCTTTTGCCTGTAGTTGCTATAATGTTGCAATTTTGGTAACCGTAAGCTAGAAATGTCTTCAAAGCAAAATCAAGTCCATCCAGGGTATTGGGCTATGTTGAGGTTTAATTTCACATTTTGTGTGCTATGAAGATGAATGCACAATGCAGTTCCTCAATGGTTCTCCCATACGAAAATGTTGCTATTACAGATGACAGAAATTTAATAGAAATCATTATTGCTCATCCTTCTGTTTGTTTCCTAATCATTTTTCTTGTCTGTGCAGAGATGTGCATCAGAAATGGATTGAGGGAGGTAACTACAAGCTCTGTATAGAGGATGTAAGGGATGAAATATGGGACATGGTCAAGCCAGTTGACCCCCTACGTATGACATTAAATGACCTATTAAATTGCAAGCAAGGTGGCACCGTCGCCAGCATGCTCATCGACGTGCGAGGCTTCTGGGCTCATGACAACCGAGAGAATCTACTTCAAGAAGAGGAAGAGCAGGTGGAAGAGCAGTGAAATAATTATTGAGATGATTTCACTGGAGGAAGTATCAAAATGTCATGTTGTGCCCTTGTTAATTTTCTGATTTAACTGTAGTTGGTTGTTAGTAATTAATGTGAATGGTAATGTTGTAATATGTTGTATTTGTGGTGTTTGTGTGTAATTTGCGGCTTTTAGTAGGTATTTTTCCATCAGTTAATTTGAATGTTTTCCGTTAAAGCTTCTGAACCACATCTAAATGGCCAATTCATGGAGTTCATTTTACTTGTTCTTTTCGATATGCTAGAGCATTCGCTCTGTTGATATCACGCTCACATACCACTATAGCATAGATTTCAATATTTCATTGATTTAATTATCCGACCCGAAACTGAATCCGCCCATATACCTGTCTCAGTGCTCGTATATATCATGATCATAGAAATTAATATGAACAATAAATTAATAAAAAAATTGAGTAATTAATGATACGATCAACACTTATTTGTCAAGTGGGAGTATATACATTTACACGATTCTTTAGAAAAGAAATATTTGTGATCGATCAAGTATTTTAACAATTTTTTTTTCTTGAAGAGAGTAGAATACTCTAACCAGTTTTATTGAAATTTTTTATTTTGCGCCCATAGAGGATTGACTCCATGACCTCTTAAAAGTACTTTAACAATTAACCCGTGAATTATTTGATAACACTAATACTTTAGGTGACATTTAAATTCACAAATCTCGGAATCGACCTAACCCAGAACGGACAAAATAAGCATGTATAGCATAACTTCATCATCCGAACACTTTAGGGTGTGTTTGGATCATGCAAGGATTAGTGTAAGAATAGAGGAATTGAGATTAGTAAGTGAGAATAGTAAAAAACTAGACGTTGGGTTTGAGTTGGGTATGGGATTAGTAGATAATGTTGTTCAAGTCAATAACACCTCTAAGGCCTGTTCGGTAATCACTAATTGTACAGAAATTTTTTTCTATTATAATAAAATTCCATATTGCAATTAGTGAAAACCTACGAAGAGTCCATCATCAGGGGCGGAGCCAGACTTTCCGGCAGGTGTGGTCCAATTCTTCTGACGAAACATAAATTTGCAATTATTCTAGAAATTAGGTATATTATTAAAGTATATGTTTTTGTACATGTTTCTCAAATATAAAATATAGGCATATTTCTGTACATGTTTCTCAAATAAAGTATAATTCTAAAGGTATATTTTTCAAAATAATTTTTCAGGGGTGGGCATGTGCATACCCCTGCTGTGAATTGCCTCCGCCCCTGTCCATCATCGGTAGGAAAAAAGATAATCCAGTTTAACTTAATTAATATTTTACTCTAAGAACAAGCATTTTAGAGATTAGGAATTGATAGAATTATCTGCCGAACAGTGTGAATCAAAATTATTTTCTATAGACTCCCAATTCCTATAGAAACCTATAGAATTTGTGTCTGCCGAACAGGCAAGTTAAATCCTATACAAGAGTGAAAGGAGAATACGCCTTTCCAAAGGATCTCTAGTTCCGTCAATCTCAGCAGAGTGCGATCCATCCAATCTAGAGGTGGCAAAATCTGACCCGACTCAAAAAATTCGTCCGACCTGAGTTCCAGGAAAAGTCAAACTGACTTGAACCCGACCCGACCCGGAAATAGAGGTACAAAATCTGATCAAAAACAAAAAAAACCCGCCCGACTCGCCCCAACCCGAACCCGACCTGACCCGACCCGAAAAACTGCCGGCAGACATCAACCCGATACCCGACCCGACCTGAAAAAAATGCTGGCAGCCATCAACCCGATACCCGACCCAATCCGAACCCGACCCGACTCGACATTTTCAGTTGGTCAAAGTGACCCGACCCGACCAGGGGAATCTACCACCTCTAATCCAATCGGATCAAAGCTCTCAAAGCTCTCAAAGATCATTATCAAATTTATCAGGGGGCGATATATAAAACCTCCCATTCATTCCCCCAAATTTAATGCCGAACCCAACTTCAAGTTCGAACTCCACTCCTTCCTTTCTTCCTTCCTCAAATATTTGAACATCCCTTTTGAGTTTCGAATCTCTCCCTCAGTCCCTCTCTCTCGCTCGCACTCTCGCGGCCCGACGACGATGGAGGTCTCCAAGGACCAGATGTCGGTGCTGCTCGACAACCACCTCTTCGACTCCGCTCAGATGCTGGTATAATTACTTTCTTTATTTCTTTCTTTTTCTTTTTTAGGGGGGGGGGGGGGGGGGGGGGTTTGGCCCCTTTTTGGTGCATCATTTGTGTTTCTAATTACATTTACAGGGATGTTTTCTTGTTACTTCTTCTTCGTCTGCTGCCGCCTCCAACCCGGACCCAAATCCATTCTACAAAGCCGAATACTTGGTACAGATTTCAGTTTTTTCTCCTTTTTAGTATCTAATTTTATCACCCTTGTTTTTAGTTGGTTTTGAGCCGAATTGTTTTCCATTGAAGGTGCTTCAAGGAGATGCTCTTTATGGAGGGAAGGAATTCCGCAGGGCTCTGGTAAATACCGTTTTGATTTCATGTTTACGATATATTATCGAGTCCGGCTACGGTGCTTTCGTGAGCATTTCAGACCGAAACACTTACGGTCCAGATTCGAAAATCCGTCGTCCGAAATTTTAATGCAAATAGCTCATAATGATCTTGACATGATTAAGTTGGATGATTTCAATTCCTACCCATTTTAGGAATTTTGTTACTATTTTTAATGATTTTTTGAAATATGGCTCTTAACGAGGAAAGGAATAATCTTGACATCTATGTAGCACGGGTGCGGGTGCGGGTATCGTATCCGATACGGTACGGGTGCGGCGATACGGCAATTCTTAAAAAACTAGGATACGGGAGTAGTTATATTAATAATATAATAATAATTATTTATATAAAAACTAATGAAAATATGAAAAAAAAAAATTTGGGAAGAATGGTTTGTTTGATATAATAATATATATAAGAACAATGCGTAATGACAACAAGTAAGAATTGGCGCAGTGGTTAAGGCCGTCCATGATTCTTGTTCTGACCTGGGTTCGATTCTCCCCTGCGCCACTATTTTAACCAATTTTTCAGCGTCTAATAGGGATTTGTTGTGGCGCACTAAGCGTGGCAGCGCGTGTAGCCATCTGAAATGCACCAAGGATGTATCCTGAACATGTCGGAAACGAGTTTCGGCGTATCGGTAAGGTGTCTGCGTGAATCCTTGACCGTATCCGGCAAGTCAAAGGTGTCCAAGTTCGCCGATACGCCAGCTGGAGTATCGGGTGCGAATCGCACACGTATCGCATGCGAATCCGTGTCGGATACGTATCCGATACGCGGTGCGGCGTGTCTGGGACGTATCTGAGTAGCATAGCTTGACATATATAATCTCTGCCTTTTTTTATTATTATCGAATGAATTAGGATTTCCATCTGGATTTATAGGATTAGTTGGTGTTACCTGACTCGACTGGTACTTTGCTGCTGTGTTTTATAATACCATAAAATAAAGGTGTCATGGAATTGTGATTGGGGTTTCTGGGTTTTTATCATTTTGCCAAATTGTGCCTTGACTTAGAAGAGCTTTTTTGACCTTTTTCCTGACAGAATGCATACAAACAAGCATTGCAACATAGTAAGAATGTCCCCAGACAGGGCGGTACCAGCACCAGAGCTCTGTTGTCTGCTGCGGGCAGGTCGCCTTCTCCGAGTTCCTTTAGTGTTTCAATGATAAATGAAAATGAGGTATGCACTTCATAAGTTGGCAACTCGAAAGTTGTGCTGGTGTTTGTCATGTTGAGTTATGTTACGGTAAATTGGTCAAATGAGGAGGTTTCTTTAAGGATGGTGCCAGGGCTTGAACTTGTTCAATCTGTGGGTACAGTAGGAGGCTTATTCGTTAGTTCAGACTAGTTAGATCACATAGGAAGCATTTATTATGCTGGTCATGTCCATAATATTTTATGAAATGTGGTAACTAGAGCTCTTACTGTTTCCTTGTTTAGGTGAAATTTAAGGTTGCCTTATGCCATTCAGCTCTAAATGAGCACCGGTCTGCTCTTTTCGAGGTTAGAATTCTTTCTTTGCTAAGCATATTTGTAAATTCTGTCTCTTATCTTCAGTAAATTTGCTTTGTTGCCTTGTTATCATTCTCAATGAGTTTTACTGTCAGTCCTAATTATTGTCTTTTCCTCATCACTTCTATTTTGGAGTTATGCAGATGGAAGGCATTCCATCTAAAGTGAGAACACTGAGAATGAATCTAACAATGGGTAAGCTGTACCGCATATCAAGGAATAACCGTGCTGCGTCTACTTGCTATAAAGAATGTCTAAGGTCAAAGATTTGACAATCTTTATCAACTTTAAAGCCTTAGTATGTTTAGCTTATTTGAAAATTCAGGTTTTGATCTTTTAACTTTCTTGAAAAGGAAAAAGAAAATTGGTCAGTGAACTTCCATTTCAATAAGTTGCACATTGAACTTGCATCGTGAAGACTTTTTGCCAAAAGAAATGAAAAATTGAAAATGTTAGTCCTCCTTGGAGAGACTGACTTTTCAGAGGAGTTGAAGAACGGATGTAGGTTATTTTTCTAAAAGTTGAAGTGTCAATTTGCTCAAACTGAGGCCAGTTTTAAGCTTAGATGCTCATTATAAACTCAGATTGGGGTTGTGAGTTGTTCCAATGTCATGCCCTAAGAATATAGAACTGTCACCTCTGCCTCCTGTCTTCTAGGAAAAATAAAAGTAAACTTGTGCTAAAGATCTGGAAATTAACACTGACGCAGGCAGTGCCCGTATGTGATTGAAGCAATTACCGCACTGGCAGAATTAGGTGTTTCTTCAAAGGAGATTATCTTGTTATTTTCTCAGGTAGGCTTCTTGTTGAGACTTCATTTCATGTTAAAGCCTAAATTCTGAACCAAGCGCTATTCATAACCCTTGGTGGTGTTCCAGTATGAGATCAATTCTTCTGGTATTTGAAACATTTTACAATGCCATACTGGTCCTTTTACTTTGGATATGTATCAGCTGGCTATTGTTTTTACTTTGAAAGACTCTATTTGTTTGTCAGGTAACTCTCATCCTTGTTTCATTCTTAACTGTCCCACAAATATGAATCCCTGGGGCTTATTGATCCGTAAGGCATGCAATTTGGTCCTAGCTTGGTTGTGCATGTCACATGTCGATCAGGTCTTGTTGAGTTTTCTTGATTTATTTTTGTTCTGTGAGGTGACCTCTCAATAGGAGATTCATTTATTTTCTTTTAATTTGATGCATTTCATTAATTATTTTCAGACACCTACAAAGGTAGGAAGGTTTTCTGCTGATTATCTAGATTCTCAGCGCTGGTTGAATGTAAGTTTCATGTTCAGCTATACACTATCAAATTGAATTTTATCCCATTTCTTATGGTTACTGTAAGTCTTAAAGTGATGTATCATATAAAGGCTTCTTCACCCATTTAGCTACAACTGAGATCCTTCTTAATCAGCCTTCTCAGACCATTTTTGTGATGAGATGGAGATTTATTATCTGGGTAGTAGTTACATGACGACTATTTATCTTGACAACAATTTGATTGATATACATGATTGACAACAATCAATCTCAAATAAATTCATAGAAAATCTTTTATAAACATGTTCATATACTCATAGATTGATTGTGTTATAAGTTTCAATCAATTTGAGTGTCATTCTCCATCAAGAATCATTATATTTAGGTCATTGTAATTATCATACAATTTTGATGGTTCTTGATGAAGTATCAAATGATACTCACATTGAATGAAATTTAAAATACAATCAATCTATGATTAGGTTTGTAAAATATTTTCTATGAATATATTTGGGATTGTTTATCATGGTTGTCAAGAGAAATAGTTGTTATGAAATATCTAGGCTTATTATCTTAGGCAAATTAATTTTGATAGGGGCCAGAAAATTTTTTTGTCCTATTTTGGATAGCCAACGGAAGTTTGTTAAATAACACAGGTATTTTTTTCTTTCTATTGTTGTAGCGCTACGTGGAGGCTCAGTGTTCTGTTGCTTTGAATGACTATAAAGGTACACAATGGACTTTAAAGGGTTCTATGTCATTTTCAAATATAATTGATGGTTGCTTGTCATTATGTTATCTACCTTTAAAAGGGTCAACAGATCAGGAGCGTCTAAGAGAATCACTTTAGTATCAGATTAATGAAGCATCTAGCTGCAAAATGACATTTTATTTACTTCTTTTAGGTGGCCTCGATGCTTTTGCAGAAATATTGTCTCGATTTCCCAATAATGTGCACATCTTATTGGAAATGGCAAAGGTCAGACATTAGAATGTACAGCATGTTTATTTTGCTAATTTACATTGGATAGTACACCACAACTGCTCAAATTATTTAAAATGTAAGCAAATAGCTTAGACACTATAAGGAAGGAAGTATATTAGAGTGCAGCATCATATTTTCTGATTTTATGGGAAAGCATAATGATACATTAATATCAAATGCATATTTTTGTATATTTTCAAACTATAATATCGAACCTGTAATTATAACTTTTCAATTTTGGCTTGATGGGACAATTGCTTCACTGCCAAACACTAACACCACTGTTTAGACTTGGCCTGTTCTCAATCAAACTCAACAAATTTTAAATTCAGCAATTGCTCTCAAGTTAAGGCTTTTAGTGTAGCAAAGTGAACTAATCAAAGCTACTTATATTGATACCTTTTTTTTTTTTTTATTTGAAGATTGAAGCTATCATCGGAAGGACTGATGAAGCAATCATGAATTTTGAAAAGGTTTGAATTAGTTATTGTACTTGCACCTGATTCATGAATCATAACTGATTTCACCAAACTGAACTAACTCCAAAAAGCTGTAGAACTAGAAATATTATTGTACCTGCTGATTCACAGCAAGTTTCACCTGTCTGATCTTCCAACAACTTGGGTTTCTGTATGTTTAAATGCAAATGTTGAGAGTAAATAGCAGTAAAAGAAGCAGTTAGGTAAGCAAAAACTGAGTCCTGACTGCATTGAGCTTTGATGTATACTCCCAATTTGATGTTTGTTGTAAAGTTGAAACAAGTACTATAAGATCAATATGGCTAGAAGATGAAAGTACGACTACTTTTTGACAGGTTCGAATGATCGATCCGTGTGTATTAACCTATATGGATGAGTATGCAATCCTTTTGAAGTCAAAACCAGATCATGCTAAGCTAAACAAATTGGTGCATGATATGCTATCTACTGATCCAGCTAGACCAGAGACCCTTGTTGCTCTCGCGGCACACTGGGAGAGAAAGGATGAGCGGAGAGCTTTTTCTTATGCAGACAAGGTAATTTCGGTGGCTTTCTTGGGCAGATAATTTCTATTAGATGACTGATGTGAATTGGGTTGAAATTGCAAATTTGAGAACTGATGCTCTGTTTGTGGGAAATGAGGCCTGGATTGTTCTGGTTAATTGAAGGTTGGTTATAATGAATTAAATTTTCTTATAACCCTTGTTGAATACTGAATCTAAGCTTGCACTGTCTTGCAACTTATTGAAGATCCCTGGAATATCTGCCATATAGGTCAAATATATTTCCTGGTTGGTTATATTGGTGAAAAGAAGCATTTTTTTTTTTATTTGTGGACATGCCTTTTGCAATTATTGGATAGCACTTTTAGTTGTTGCTGTTTAGGTCCGCAATCAAGGGTTAAGGTGATTCAGAATCAGGTTAAGTTTTGGACGAAAATTTTCATAATTATTGGTTGATAAGCCTCCTTTGCAATTAAATTAAAGCTCAATTTAACCCGAACGTACAAGCAAGTATAATGGTGTTGTTACCTTGGCTTACTTTTACTGTCCTCATTTGCATAAAAGCCAGCATCATTTCTGTTAAACATGTGATGAGTTTTAAAGCTGTCAAAATTTTCACACTATAGGAAAATTAATCCATGTTGTGTTTAACTTCAGAATTACCCATTTTAGAGTAAATGACATTAAAAAATAATTTGAAATGGTCCAAACAGGAACTCAAATAGCGATTGTGGAATAATTCTAAAAATTCTAAGAAAAGCAAGTTGGTTTTGACTGATATAGGAGATATTATGTGTTGGTACCTGCCTTTTATTTGTGTTACTATATAATTTGGTTGTGTTCATTTACAGAGCATAAAAATAGATGAAAGACATGTCACTGGGCATATCATGAAGGTAAATATATATATTTTTGTATGTTAAGTATCTGTATAATTTGTACCAACGTTTTGTATGTCATTAACTAGTTGTCAGTTTTTTACTTGTTCCTTCATCATATAAACCCCAAACAATATTTCTTATCCAACATAATGCAACAAAAAGAAAAAAACTGAAAGAAAATCTTCTTGTACTGTTTGATGGTTTTTGTTTTTATTTATCCCTGGTTCTTGATAATATACAACTATATTTATTAGACTTGGTGGTGTTTTGGCCAGGGAAACCTTTACATGTCACTGAACCGTCCGGAAGGTGCTGTGGCAGAGTTTAAGATTGCTCAAGACTTGAGAGCTGATATTCGTTCTTACCAAGGTCTTATTTGTTAATGTCTGATAATTCATTTTGAATTGTTTCTTCGCTTCCAATCAGTCAGCAGATATAGCTAATGTGTTATTGCCATACTGGCCAGTAACTGATGTAATAAATTCATATGTTATTGCCAAACCGGCCTTTATACAAGGAAATGCAAAAATCAGGCTGAAATGATACTAATCATGTATGTGAAACCTATTATTAAACATTTATCATTCTCATTTCAGGCTTGGTACGTGCTTACCTGGCACTTTCTAAATCAAAGGAGGCACTTTTCACTGCAAGAGAAGCAATGAAGGCCATGCAGCAGTCAGCCAAGGCCCTAAAATTGGTAGGGGATGTGCATGCTGTCAATTCTACTGGCAGAGAAAAGGTTAGCTTTATTTTGTTAAAAAAAGGTCTCATGAAATGATACTGGTTTATTTCCTGGAACACAAGTTTTCGTTTGTTATTTGTACAGAAAACATAAGCAAGTGCAAGGGCAGGTCTGTTGCCTGTTTGCATGGATGTTTTACTTCTTCCAGACTAATTTCTTTAATCTTGACTAAGAAACTAAATATATATTGTAGAAAGAAATTACTGTTTTGAGACTTGGCTATTCACTTTCCTTAATTTCTAAATTGCTGTATCAATTTCTTTGAAGTACTCTCCACACAAACAGACAAAAGCATAAGGAAAAATGGAAACCAAATAAAAAAGGGACAAAAAAAATGTTCTTTGCAGTTACTTCCTGTATTCTAATAAATTTGTCCCCATAATTTTTAGGCTAGAAAATTTTATGAATCTGCCCTTCGGCTAGAACCAGGATTCCTTGGTGCGGCCTTAGCATTGGCGGATCTTCATGTTTTGGAGGGTCGAAATAAGGAGGCGGTTTCTTTACTAGAGAAGTACCTTAGAAACTGGGCTGATGATTCTCTCCACATTAAGTTAGCACAAGTATTTGCTGCTACGAATATGCTGTCGGATGCTCTTTCTCATTATCAAGCTGCATTGAGGTGTGTAATCTCATGAAACTTGGACCCCTTATGTTTTGTGACATTTGCAGATACATGATACTAATTAAGATTTTTAAAATAATGGTCGAGTATCAGAGTGTTGGTTAGTGTACTTTTTGCCTTTCAAGAAATTTAAGTCATGAACAGGGAAGGAGGCATGATTGATTGGAGGTTTTATATTGACAACAGGATTGTTTGAACATAATTTGGAATTTATTGGTTTCCATGTATTGATTATATCTGTTCAAATCTTTGCACATGTCATTGACATTGCATTCATATCTATCAGGTCTTGTACAGGTTTTTTCTGACCTAGATTTGTTTACATGCTCTGGAGTAGTAAAATTATTATAACTTGACATCCTCAATTTAGATGGTTATCTTTGTTCATTTGCAGAATTAACCCTCAAAATGAAGCTGGTAAGAAAGGCTTGGAGCGATTGGAGAAGCAAATGAAGGTATTTCTATCTGTTGTTTACCATTTTGTTATACAGTAATGTTATGATTTAGCAGGCGAGTTGCATACTACACTTCATTAAGAAATAAAGTTAAATAGAGTTGCAGCATTTGATAAAAGGAGAAGTAATAAAACAGAATACAAACAGTGTATGGGTGTTAGACGATACTTTTTTATCTGTTGTTTACCATTTTGCCCTTTTTCTCTCAGGGAATGGATCCAGATGCACCAGAAGAGGAAGAGGATAATGAACCAGAGGATGGAGAAGGCGATCAAGAGGATGCTGACCTTGTTTAGTTTGATAAAACATAACAGCGCCTACATTCTTATCATCTTATGCAATGTTAAAGTGCGAAAGGCGGAAGCTCGGTGGTTGCATGCATGATTGTGCCATATTTGGGTTCTGAACCATAACCTTCCGAATCTCATCAGGGTGTCGTACTGCTGGGGGATATGTTTTGGGTTCTCCTTTGCTTTTCTTTATTTTTGTTGTGCAATGTAGCGCCGGGGGTTCGTGTGTGTGCGTGAAGGATGGGGGTTGGATGGAACATCAAATATTTTGTAATTGGAAAAAATATTTTAGTTGCTAGTTATTGATTCATATTTCAGTTTATATGGAAAAACCGCCTTATTTGTTTATTCGTTTATTTATTCTTTATGCTTTTTGCATCCAGCATTGGAAGTTCACTGTGCCATCCATATATTGCAACTGTTTGAAGAAGTGTCTGATGATATTAGGATGCTGTAAGTGCTTGCAAATCTTGTAGAACGGATTTCAATTCAGAAAAGTACTATGATTAATTAGTAGTGCATGATATATTTTAGTAGAATATGTTTTAGGTCATTTGCATTGAACATGTCAATATAACTTAAGAAGTTGGTTTGGCAGGCAGATGCTCTTTTATTTTCTGTCCACTGAAACAAAATTTAGCAACAGAAGATATGAAAATGCAAATGTAGGAAAATTGTTGTGTTTTATTTATTTCATGTATATGTAGTACATACAGTTTGGTCCTCTATATATATATAGCAGATCAAAAGGCTGGTTTTAACTTTTGCCAGATACCAGTACTTAGCAAATTGAAATATCACTGAGACACTGAGTGCTACTTTCAGACCCAAATACCGCCGGCATTCTGCAGCATCGGCACGAGATTACCACCTAGGTGAAGCGACATGACCCTGTCAGTCGACCCCACCAGCTTCCCTCCAATGAAAACAGCCGGGACAGCCGGGCTGTGTCCCATCAGGTTACTCAACGCCTTCTCCATTTCTCTCCCCCTCGGTTCGACATCCAACTCGTGCACGTCCGGATTCACTCCCAGCTCAACAAAAAGCCTTGTCACGGTGTGCGACATGCAACACGAACTCTTGCCGAAGATCACAACCGCACGTTGCGACGCTAACTTTGTGACTCTATCCATTTTTTTTTTAATTAAATTTCTGAGAAATTAGCCTTTTTTTTTTTTGCTGTGTTAATGCTACCTTATATAAGAGATGATGCTGATTTTGAATTTTAAGGGATGACTTGCTTATATAGGCACCAAAAAGGTGGTACCATTGAGGGAATTGATGATTTTAGCACTGTTGATTGGTACCACATATGCGTTGGAATAAAGTAGGATAAGGCAAAAAAAAAAAATGGATAAAATTTGTAACGAGTTTTTTTTTCTTTATTTCAGATTGGGTGGGGAATATGGCATATTTTGGCTGAAAGCCTGAAAGCAAAATCCATCCATTGTGTAACAATGGTCGCTCACAATTTCTGGTTTTGGTTGCAGTACTAAATAGTGTTGGCATATTTAGTATTTTAGTTCAAGTATGATGTTACACTGTGTGAATTTATTTCAAGGGAAAAAATGATATAAATAGGTTATCTCCAAGTAATAATGCATCTTTTTAACTATTCAACAAATGTTTTATAAAAATAATACTTCATTCTTATTCCTAATAAAAGGAGATTGGATTTTTTGATATAAAAGTTTTATCTTCCCCAAGAAATAAATCTTAGCCGTTGATTATTTACTTAGATTGATCACCACCGTTGACGTACTTTAATGTCTCAACCCATTAAAACTTAAGACCCATATCAATTTTCTCAGTTTAAGGCCCATTACATATTATCTTAAAAAATTATTATAAGAAATAACAATTTCAGCCCAAAACAAGGCGTGGAGTCTTTACTAGTATGTATATATATATATATATATATGCACTTCTGCCTATGTACCAGTATATTTTCGTATCAAATACAAAATCAAGCAAGCTGCTTAATTTAATCTGCCATTTCTTTTTCACAAAAAAGAAAAGATTGGTGTTCAATGTTCATCCTGACCCTTTCACCAGAAAGAAGAAAAACCCTCAAATTAAAATTGGATCATATATAATTCGCAAGGCCGCACGACGTCGAATTGCATTACACGACCCTTGACCCTTGGGACATCAATATGTCAGCAAGATTTGCAAGCATCACATTCAAGCTAGCTTTTCTGATTCTTATCCTTTTAATTACCTTTTGGGAATCTTTAAAAGGAAATGAAGAAAAGAGAAGCATATATACATGAACCAGCGAGCGAGCGAGCGCCTTCATGTACCGACATCGATCTCAGACACATCATCTGACCTTATCTCGGATTTCTGAGATGCCGCAAACCGATCGATTCTGGTTTCTGCTGTAACAGTTGCTGTACCTGTACCCTTCACTTTATGTCCTTCTCATTCAAAGCTTACAGAAAGACATTGTAACATGTTCTTGATATGATGCTCAGAATTACTGACTCTCAAAAGCCTAATCAGGAAGCAATACTTAACAAGGATAACACATGCAATCGATGAGATGTTTTAGCGTAGCTTCGACGCTGCCATGGCTTCAGTAAACAACCAATTCATATAGCTGTTGCTACCTTCTTCAGCTAGACCACCCTGTTTCATCACCCTTTTAATTTTGGTTCTTTCTTTCTCCTCTCCATCTGACAATTCTTTTTTTGAGCTTTTTTGAAGGTTAACCATTTCACAGTTCCAAAATCCAATGTTCAGCCTCAAGTACAATTACAGTTGGAAAATGCTATGGGGATACCGCAAAAGATACCGTCGGGGATACCATTAAACATTGACTGCCAATAAAAAATGTGATAAGTTGAATATTTAGGAGGTTAAGGTGAATATTTAGGAGGATAAGCTGAATAGTTAGGAAATGTAATGCTGCAAGTTAAATTAAGAGTAGTTTTTATTGGCTGTAAAGCAAAATGTGTTAAACAAAACGTGTTAAGTGTAATGCTGCAATTAGGTTTTTATTGTGTGGAGTTTTTATTAGTTGTCAAGCAAAATGTGTTAAGGTGAATATTTAGGTTTAGTTGAATTGGTCAAAGATCATGGTATCCCCGACGGTATCCCTAGTGGTATCCAAAGATCTGGACTGATTACAGTTTGTTATCAGTTTTTTTCTGGCTTTATATAACAGTACTCAAACAACTAAGCTATTCATATGTATATATATCACCAGTACAGTTATATTACAGTACACAAACTAAACTTCTCATGTGTGTACTGTATATATAGGCAGTACTGTTCTTTTTTATTTTGATTTCTTATGTAGCTGACATTACTGTACTGTGCAGGTATTAACATTGGCACCATTCACTCACAAAAAAAAAAAAAAAAAAAAAAATTGGCACTAGCAACTATTGTTACTACAATCTGTGTTTTATAAACTACTATATATCACTTTGCTGCTGTTTTCAACTCTATAAATATTAAATGTACCAATCTTTTGTTTATATATTGAAAAAATATATATATATATGCTTTGTGCCTACTTGTTCAGTTAAGGCATTAGGCAGGTGAAATATCTACAACAATCAATCAAACATCTTTGAAGAAAGTAAATTCCCATAATTTATTGTTTGTTTCTCAAAAGCAATTACTTTGGACCTGAAAGCTTGCCAGTTTGATTCTCATAGTCGGTTTCAGACTTTCAGCCACAATATATAACAATTAATTGACTATTAATTTGCTCTTTTTTTTTTTTTTTTGAGATAAAGATGAGGGTTAAGCCATTTAAATTTAAATGTCTATATAAAAGACCTCTCATCCTGATTTCGAACCCGCGACCTCCCACATAGAGAGTGTTGCTCTTACCCACTAGACCAAAAGCTGGTTCTTAATTTGCTCTAGTGTTTAAAGTTTAAACCAAAGATATTTAAAATCAAATTAATTTGCACTCTTCTTTAATTTTTTTTTTCTTTATACATGCATATCAAACAACTTCAAGCTAGAGTGAACATGTTACCCACAAAGAATCACCACTAATTACCAGACAGCTAGGAATTCTATAAAATGCTTTTTTTGATAGAAGGAATTCTATAAAATGTCACATTACAGATATTAATGTATATATTTCATTTTAATTGATCTTTTATATATGTTCTAAATTTGAGACATCTGTCTTTCAAAAAAAAAAAAAAAAAAAAGTTCTTCAAGCATCATTCGATGCCTGACTATATGTATATCTGGCCCACTTAATTTATTCCCATATAAGCGTGGCACAACTAATCTCTGGTGCTTGATACTAATTACTAAATTACCCACAACTAGAGCTGTAACTCGGGCTTCGCCCCGAAAAATAGTATCAAATAAATAAATAAAAATTTTATAAAATTTTAAATATTTACATTAAACAAAACTTGAACAAAATTTTTAATGTAATTAAATAATAATAATAATGCAATAATTTATAAATAAGAACATATATAAATATAAATGTTGGACCTTTTTAAGAGTTAAAATTTATTTTAGACATATCACATTCATCTTATTTAATGAGGAGCGAAAAAAAAAAGTCATTGGATCAAAGTAGATGAAGAGTTTCAAACAAAATCAATGGTTAATAATAGTGATGATGTGGTATTGTTGAGGTGCTTCGAAATCTACCCTCCTCTTTATGGAGTATATAGATATGAAACTCAAAATTAAAAAATTATATCACACTATCTGGGTTGCACCCCACCATGCACCCTTTTTCCCTTAATTTGTATATATATATATATATCAAATGTCATCCTTGAAAGTTCAAATTCAACTTGCAACTAATTTAAGCAACTCAAATCAACAACCTTCAGGTACTGATGCATAAACAATCCAATGAAAGTGATACTTAATTATATAGTCAAAAGCTCTTATAAATAAATGTGTTGTAATTTATCTTTATGATAAAAAAAAAAGAAGAAGAATCTGTGGAGAGTACCTGTACCTGTAATATTAAAGAATTAATTTTTAAGTGTGACAATCTTTTACAAATAAATTTGTCACTATCAAAAGTGTCTCTATTAAGAATATAATTTTTTTCATTACTAGCTGGTTCAATCAGACCTAGCTAGTATATGAGATCATGAAACATATACATTTTGTGTTTGTGCAAACTTGGGTATACAAGTAACTAAAAATTTTGAAAAATCATTGACCCAATTTGAAATTGAGAAATATGGATAAGAAAAAAAAAACTTTTACAATTATGCTTGATTTATTTTTTTAATCAATGGATTATACATTGTATTTAATACTTATCTACAGTAATAATTAATGAAATGAAATAGGCCTGGTCGTGTTGAAATTGACCCTTTTGAAGGTCAATTAAGAAAAAAAATAATAATCAATGTGCTGAAACTAATAATTAATTAATTAATTAATGAAATGAAAATAATATTTTAAGTGAATTAAGAAAAAAAAAACTAGTATGCACAATATAATAAATAATATGTTAAGTGAATTATATTGATCGATAATAAGATCAAACGCACAAATGTGCTGAAACTAGTATGCCATAAGGCCCATAATATAGCAAATAGCAATATAGCATGATAATAATATGTTCTCATGTTCTCAATATAGCAAATGTTCTAGTAGCTCAAGTGGTGGCTAACTAAGATGATTTCCAAGAAGTCATGGGTTCAATTATCTATGGGCGCAAAAATAAAAAAACGTTTCAATAAAACTGGTGGAGTATTCCACTTTCTTCCACAAAAAAAAAAAAAAAAAGAAGCTCCTTATCTATTGACATTAAGATGGGATGAATATGAACAAATAAAAGCGAGCTGAGTCGGGTCAATTTGACCTTTTAGAAGATCTCGGGTCAGGTTGGGTCGGGTGATGGGTGGGTCTGGTTGGGTCAATTTTAATATCGATTTGTTTTTTGTTCGTATGATGATTTCAATTAGATTGCATGTTGTTTGATCTCGGATCGGGTGGGGTTCGGGTCAGTTTGACTTTCTGGAAAACGCCAAGTCAGATCGGGTTCGGGTCGGGTCGGGTCGGGTTCTGCCGCCTCTAGTTTTGCATATATGCAACAAGGCCGAGATTAAGCTGTATGGGCCTAAAGTTACCTTTGGCAGAAATTTTAAACGCAAATCTGGTCAAGCTATATGGGCCGAAATTACCCCGCTGCTGCGCAGTATTGTATTTTTTTTTGGGGTAAATTTTCTGATAGGTCACTAAACTTTACCTCAATTTCATAATTGGTCACTGAACTTTCATTTATCCATTTTTGATTACTAAACTTTGATATTTATCAAAATTTGGTCACTCCGTTAGTTTTTCTATCCAACTTAACGGAATAATTGACATGGCATTAATTTTATGATTTGGACATATATTTTTTCATGTAAAAAATATAAGAATACAAAGAAAAAATTATTTATTTATTTTATTTATGACAATACAGAACTTTTAGACATGTTATTAATTATATACCTTATATAAAAAATAAATAAGTAAAATAATTATAAAAAATAAATTTATGAAAGAAAATTAAATAAAATTATTTTAATTGGTCTTACGTTATCAGATGTTGTATGCTTTTATGTAAAAAAAATTGATTTCCAAAGTTTAAAATTAGGGTCATAATAATTATTCCGTTAAATTGGATGAAAAAACTAACGGAGTGACCAAATTTGGATAAACATCTAAGTTCAGTGACCAAAAATGGATAAATGAAAGTTCAGTGACCAATTATGGATTTGAGGTAAAGTTCAATGACTTCCCAGAAAATTTACCCTTTTTTTTCTGAGATAAAGATGAGGGTCAAGCCACTCAAATTTAAATGTCTATAAAGACTCTCATTCGGGTTTCGAACCCGCGACCTCCACACGGAGAGCGTTGCTCTTAGCCACTAGACTAAAGGCTGGTTCTTACATGAGAATAACTGAATAACAGATTTTGATTGTTGCTTGATTCCACATGGTGCTGACGCTCTTTTAATTTCGTATAGATTGTATAGATAAATAATTTTTAAGATGTATATATGAAAAAAAAAAAAAACTGTTATAAACTATTGTATTTTTGAAAAAAAAAATAAAAAAAACACATGTACATGTTTGTGCCTAAATGCTGCGTATAAGAGGTGGAGAATGGTGCAATCATTAAGTACAGTTACAAATAAATTCTTGTGAGATAAAATTTATATACCTCCACAATAAAATTCTTAAACAAATGTTTAATTCTAACATTCTTGTATCATTTCGATTCAATGCTTAATTACATCATTTATTGAGCTGTATCAAATGCTATCATAAATATAAAATATTTGAAAGTAATTCAATGTTCTTAGAAATAAACACTTGTATTAAACCATTGAAAAATGACATGTATGTATATGAATTCTGACATGCCATGCAGCTAGGGGTGTAAACAGAAGACCGTTTTCCGTTATTCCGTTTCATTTCGTCTGGGACGAAATGATTTTTTGTTTCGTTAAACGAAACGAAACGATTAACGAAACGACTCTTTCCATTTTGTTTTCTGTTTTGACAGAAATATACTACTATTAAACGATTAGTTTCGTTCTTTCGTTTCGAAACGAAAACGAAACAACTCATTTCGTGATCGTTTACAACGTTATACACCCCTACATGCAGCCATTCTCGTTGACTTACAAAAGTTATCAGTCGCAACCAAAAGGAAAAAAAAAAAGGTGATATCTAATGTCCTCAATATTTAGTATCCACATATTCACATTATTATAAAATTATATTTGAGTTAAGAGTTATAAATTTCGTATATGTATGGACATATAAATAACTAAAACGATGACACATGGAAAATTCAAAAAAAAAAAAATATCAAAACAAAAGCAAAGAGACCCTCACCATCCTGTTCTCTAAGGGTATGTTTGGATGGATGAAAAATAGTAACTTTTTGGGTTAATATAGAGGTGGCAGAACCCGACCCGAGAAACCCGTCTGACCCGACCTAGAATTTTTCAGATAGTCAAACTGACCTGACTCGACCTGACCTGATCCGAACCCTGCCCGACCCGAGATTAAATAGCATCCAATCCAACTCAAATCAACATACGATCCAAAAAAAAAATAGATATTAAAATTGACCCGACCTGACCCGCCCATCACCCGACCCGACCTGACCCGTGATATTCTAGAGGGTCAAACTGACCCGATCCACCTGACCCGAACTAGAACCCGACCAGCCCGCCCGATTTGGCACCTCTAGGTTAGTAGCTATTTTATTTGTTATTCTATGTTTGGATGAAAGAAGAATAGTGCTATAAAAGAATATGGTTAGTAGCTATTCTACTAACCCAACTAAAGTTATTCCCTGGCCGTTCGGCAATCCCTCCTTAGACTTCCTTTAGCTTCCTTAGTCTCTTAATCCTTCCGAACGCAAGCTCCTTAGTACATATTAAAAGTTTCTCCTTAAGCTTCCTTTTGACCGGGGCTTAAGCCTTACTCAGATTAATGAGGCTTAAATACAACCATCTTGCCGAATAACCCCTCAAACCTTGGGTTAGTGAGTATTCTTACTGATCCATCCATCCATCATCCAAACACATACTACTAAATAAACAAACAAACAAAAGAAGTTTCTAGCGGCGGACGCATACAATACCAGCGGGCGGAGCCAGCCACTCGAGACTCGACTGCTCGAGAACTCATTCCCAATCCTCTATCAGCTCAATCACCAGATCACCAGGCAGATCACAGGCTACGAGGGTTTCGCGCATGTCTGCTCCGGCGGCGGCGGAGGCAGCGGGGATGGCAGCCGCGGCGGCGATGCGGGACGTCATGGCGCGCGTCAAGCAGGCGGCGGAGCGCGCCGGTCGGCCCCCCGCGCAGGTCCGGGTCGTCGCCGTCAGCAAGACCAAGCCCGCCTCGCTCGTCAAGGCCGTCTACGATTCTACCGGCCACCGGTCCTTCGGGGAGAACTACGTGCAGGAGCTGCTCGACAAGGCCCCTCAGGTATATGTATATCGATTCAACATTACATCAGAGTTTATTTATCAGTTTATGATTGAATATTACAAAATTTTAATGGAAGTATTTTCTGTTTATTATTTGTTTGTTTTGCAGCTTCCTGATGATATTGAGTGGCATTTCATCGGAAACCTACAGAGCAACAAAGCAAAAGCATTAATCTGTATGCTTTATATCTGTTCTCTTCTCTTTCATTTTAAGTCTCTTTTTGAGATTTGCTTTATTCATGCCTTGAAAATTGCATTTCTGTTATATAATGGTAATTAACTCCCTTTTGTAAAGAGAAACATGTAAAGTCCACCCTATACAGTAGGTCACCCATCCACCCCCTCTCACAGTTCTAACACACCACGTGCACCCATGTACTTTTGGCACAGTTGTATAAATGTTTACTAGAAATCGTTATCTGTTCACTGGAAAATGATATGTATTCATTAGAAAGATATAAATGTTCACTGAAAAATGATATTTGTTCACTGATAATACGATGGATTGGTGGATAAGTGAAAATGGTGGACGCTACCTACTACTCCTTTTGTAAATGGAACACAATACAAGCACATAAACCACATTGAATGTTAAAACCTACAAGGAGAAACTTTGTAGATCTTCTGAGGATGGACCGGTGGCGACCTGGTTACCTAGGATTTTGAAAATTGAGGAATTTCTCTCCACAAGAATGAAGTATTAAGGAATTTCACAAGGGGTGGTTGTTTTATTTTGTATGTGTAAGTTCCTATTAGCAGCAAAATTGAAACTGTCATGACTGCTTTAAGCTTTTTCGTTGTAGCCGGAGTGCCCAATCTTTACATGGTTGAAAGTGTTGATGATGAAAAGGTAGACTTCTTTTTTTTATATAATTAAGTTGATTTGCACACTAAAGTCCAGTCACTTTGTGGTTGATTCAAATAGGAACAGAGTGGAGGGAAGGGGAGTTGGTGGTTGTTTGGGATTGAGTGCCCATCCCCTAACTTACTGCATTGTGCAGTTCACAACGTCAGCCGTTAGATCATCTCAAGATCCGTGCTGGCATGAATCTCGAGACAATCCAATGTCTGACGTTGTGAACTGCACAATGCAGTACAGCAGGGGATATGAATTCGTTTGTTTGGATTGGGGGTTGTGAGGGGAAGAATGGGGTGTGGAGGGTAGGACATGCCATATATCGATATGACAATATGATGATCCTGTGGCTCTCATTATCTTTCTTCTTGCCTATGCTTTTCATTATTATTTTATTGTGGTGTTTGACTGAGACTCGTTTACAGGTTGATCGCTTAACTAAGTTTTATATATTGAATTGTCCAGAAGTGCACAAACAAACATATTTAGTACTGTTACTAAACTGATTTAGTGTCCATATTGTTGGTTCTGCTACCTGATTGTATGTGAATTATACTGATTAATTTTTAAATTTGGTTGCTCCTATCAGACTCTTGTGGATTTGAGTAACTTGAGTTTGTCTTTGTTCCTCGTCAGATAGCCAACTATCTTGATCGCGCAGTAGGAAGTGTGGAGAGGAAGCCTCTGAAGGTTTTGGTTCAAGTAAACACAAGTGGAGAAGAATGTGAGTTTTTATTATTCCAATAGTTGTTTTCTTTTCCGGCATTGCTCCTTTAATTTTACCAGATTTGTTTATGACGAGCATGTATACATCATACTCAAGATTAGACTCAAAGACATTTGTTTTATATTGTTCGTGCTTTGCAGCCAAGTTTGGGGTGGAACCATCAGGTTGCGTGGAGCTAGCAAAGCACGTTAAATTTGGTTGTCCAAATCTCATCTTCTCGGGTCTGATGACGATAGGGATGCTTGACTACTCATCTACTCCAGAAAACTTCAAGGTTACTTTAGTTCACTAATCTGGAAAATCTGACTTGTTATGTTTATGTTAATGTAAAAGGGTTTTGACTTGGGAGTCAATCCAATGTCTAGTTGATCCCTAGCCTTGATTACACTGTGCAGCATTGGCTAAAACATTGGCTAGTCTGTACTGACAAGGAACAAAGCCTCTCTTTATCTTGCTTCTATGTACCTTTTGATATTGTAAATGGTGTCCCACCACAACCCCCCCCCCCCCCCCAACAGTTACATAACTTCACATCATTTGGCTTTAATTGCTCTTATTGACTTTTGAGTTTTACCTCATTGTCAAGTCTTAACACACTATTAAATATATAACAAATATTGCTTGATGACTCTTTTGGTAAAAAAAAAAAAAAAAAACAAATATATTATACACTAACACTCAGTGACTCTTTTGGTATCAGACATTACTTGAGTGCCGACAGAAGGTCTGTGCAGCACTGGGAATGGCAGAAGAGGAGTGTGAGTTATCTATGGGCATGTCTGCAGACTTTGAACAAGCAGTAAGTTCTTATTGTGGCATGCTCTTAGTAACCAGCTTGCAAAACAGGAAGTCCTGTCTATCCTTATTTGCATAACTCCTTATTTGCATAACTCTTATTTAGAATTTGCTTAAATTGTCATTCCTGGTAGGTATTTCTTGACCATCAACAAATTTTGAGCTTTCGACTGACTGACAACCTACCTATCTTCACTGTTCCTACCAAGGCTTGTGAAATTTGTCACCCCCTTTAAGGGACTTGCACAAATTCAGATGCATATGTGGTGTAAAGCCATGAATTGCTTTTGCATAACCAATATTTTTAATTAAAGAAGAGGGATCCAATAACCATGGACATTGGTGTCCCTGAAGACTAATTTATTATTTATAAATCATCTCAATTACAAATAGATAAAAAAATGATGAAAAGTTATCTGATACCAATAGCCATCAAGAGAAGAGAAAAAAATCATAGAATTTGAAATTTTGATTTCTGTTTATGCTTGATGCACATGTTACTAAGATTAAAATGATATAATTTTTTTGTGTACGCATAAAACGTGATATTGGCATTACATTTTATTAGTTAGTTTTATTATTAAAAAGAGTTTGTAGTTATTTAAGATTTAATTTCTTGGGCACTGATGGGTCACCAATACCCATGGTCACTTGATCCCTCTTAATTAAAATCAATCTTGGTATATGGCTCTTGCGCAGACTTGTAGCATGTAAATAGTTTGTGCAGCAGTATTTGAAGCGCTTGATTGGGTCCAAAGTAGTCCTATCAGGATAGAGATATGATGACACAATTTAACTTTTGCAGATTGAAATGGGCAGCACTAATGTTAGAATTGGGTCAACAATATTTGGAGCAAGGGAATATCCAAAGAAGAACAAGTAATGGGCTTCTGTAGTCCAAATTATGTAACTGTTAAATTTGTAATTATGAACTGCATGGTAATCATATCCATGCCATGAATAATTACTTGATTTTCATAGATAAATTTTGGCAATATTCAATTAAATATTTGTGTTCTGCACCTGTTTGGTTTCCTTTTTACATTATTGCTTATATCTTTCAATTAGAAGGTTTTTGCATTGGTCCTTGCATTAGAAGCTTGCCTACTAAGTGCTAACACGTACAAGTTGCTGATTAAGCTTTGCAAAATTAGTTAAATAGTAATACCTGGTGAGTCTGATTCTGCTAATGCCTATATTAACCAACTCATGATTGTTAATGATATCCAATCAGCCCTGCCCAACAATGTCTTACTAGCTTATGGACCATATGCACTCGTTGATACTCAGGATTGAGACTGCCATTGGGCCGAAGATTGCAGTACCCTTGTTTTGCCAATAATTGTTAAAAAAAAATAATTGTCTTACGATGGTAGAGTATTTATGCCATTCAGGTGGTGCTAACAGAAACCAAGTGATCATTCTTGAAAAAATGGTAATGCATTTTTTTTTCTTAGATTAAGAAATAAACAACAAATGGTTGGTGCCAATATATTGTATGCTCGGGGACTGGATTTTTTTTTTTCCTTTTAATTTAAATGTTATGTAATGATGATAATAATAATATGTTCTTTTGTTGCAATATCAGCATCATGTCACTGGGGATGTCCACTATTCACTGAAAGGATGGTACTTTGTGCAAGGTAATTTAAGTTCTTCTTATCCAGAAATTTCATGATCATATCTGCTTAGCGTCATTATAGTATCTTTATCCTTAGATAACTATCTGATCCGATATTTTGCTGATTTGCTGAAAGATTCAAAGGCCAATTCCAAAACTAAAAAATATAAATATATAGATATCAAGTGCTCTGAAGACTCCAGGAACCAGAAACATACCGTTACAGTAGAACCCTCTAGCCTAGTCTAGGAAAATAAGATGCTTCTTCATCTCTTAGTATCGACTAGGGAACCTTTATTACAAGTCAAAGGGCAAAACGAATAATAACCAACCTCGCCTGGTGGCACCACATGTCTATATATTTTTGTGCATGGGTATTGATCAAGACCGTTATTCCCTTAATTGCCAAAGAAAAGAAGAAGACCATTATTCCCTCTTCTGGAAATCCATAGTACCAACCATTCATCTTCTGAAGGGGCACATCGAATTCTCTAGGGCTGTTTTTGGAAGGGTTAAATTAGAGATGAACTACATCTCTTCCAAAATAACAACTCTAGTTGTGTTCAACTTGAAAATAAATAATTAATTAATTAATTAAAATGTTGTGTTGTTCCTAAGTAAATTTTCTTTAAGAAATAATAAAGGTATAAAATGCAATTTTCTGCAAAATGCCTACAGAATTATATATATTAGGCAAAATAGTATGTGATCCCGTCATTTTACATTTTCTTTTTTTTCTGCATGAATGTGAATTCTGGAAAAAAAAAATAGACTCATATTTAGTAGAAATATATATAAATTTCACATACTAGTCTGTAGAAAAAAAAATAGACTCATTTTTTTTTTTTTTTTTTTTTTTTTGTGTGTGTATGATACTAGTTTGTACTTGGCCAAGCATGATTAGAGGGAAGTACATCAAACAACAAAAATTACTCCTCAATGTACTATGGAATTCCATCTTTTACTCCAATTCAGAGATCATATTTATGTGAATAAAGAGATATCTGAGAATCAATATCTATTTCTTCCCTGAGTATGTATTTTCCCGGGCAACCAACCTGTGGGATAATTGATTTGATGTCAGCTGTACATTGCACTACCAACTGAAGGTTCTTCTTGATCTATCTAGGGGCCCCGACCTCGTCAAAAGATCTCATCTATGTCAAGTGGAAGCTCGATCGAAACAATGTCGAATCCTGACATCACAATATTCACACTTGATACTTCTGAAGTGTTAACAGTTTTGATAGTTTGGTTTGCATCTTCTTGCAGACAAGTTATGGTAATACAATCTTCTACTACAATGAGGATTATAGAAAAACCGTAACGATATATGAAAAATCTCAAGGCTAAATATATTTATTTAAATTTTAACATTTTTTTTTTTTGTTGCAGAAAATAAAAGAAATACGGAGGAAATGCAGACAGAGAGTATAAAACGATGTTGAGTCGTGGCATCACATGTCTACATCGATATATATCCATATCTATGTGCATCTATCTATCTCGTAATGCATGTCAGTGACATCTTTTTATTCCTACTTTTCATAAATGGCGCCCATGGAGTGATGAGAGGATAAGAATATGGTTCTTTGTAATTGTACCAGTCCAGTCCTGTACAGAAATAATATCATCCAGCTATATATCTCTTGCATTGCATCCATTTGAAATTAAGATGGCATCTGACGTATGTGTTATTCCATATATAGGCACATTTTTATCTACTTAGCCCTCTTGGGCCTGCCGTACAACCGCTCTCTTTTCTTTATTCTTTTTCTTTCTCTTTTTCTATGCTTCATATTTTTCTCGTTTGTGCAGTTTTGCTTCATATTTTTTTATCTTAACGAGTTAAGCCTTGCATAAAAAGATGCTATTAGTTGGAACAACTAATTCCAAACCTCATTGTATTTTGGTTTCATATATCTAATAAACTTTAGTTGGAATAACTAATTCAATTTGCTCAACACAATCTACATGTATGTTAAAATATTGGAGAATGCCATTTCTATTTCTGATTTTAGAATTCTCTAACTATTTTTTAGATTTTTTAAAAGTTTGTGGGGAACTCCAACAAGTGTATTACATATCGTCTAAACGATAGATATTGGGAATCTTTATCGTCTGGGCTGATTGAAAGTAAGAATAAAATACTTTATTTTTTTTGTAATTTTTTTTTTGAAAGTAATATATATATCGTTTCTTTTTTTAGATAAAGATGAGGATCAAGTCACTCAAATTTAAATGTTTATAAAAGATTTTCCATTCGGATTTCGAACCAGTGACCTTTCACGTGAAGAGTGTTACCCATAATTTAGGTACCTAATACTACTTGAGTGAGATTATTTTTCATGCTTTGACCCATCTTGCAGTCGTAACTCGGAACTACTAGATATTAACATGCATTAAAAACTTGTACAATTTTGCCAAAATTAATAATTGTTCAAAATGTAGCTCATTATATCATATATATCGATTCTATATGGGTCTGTTTGGCACCCCGTTTCCGGAATAGCAATTTATTTAGCTAATCCGGTTGCCAAACACAATATAGTGTATTCGAATAGTACCTTGAATAGTCTGTTCCGCTATTCAGGGGTAGAGGCCGAATAGTGGATTAACACTCCAATTTATTTAGCTAATCCAATTGGCATTTGCCAAACAATATTTTTACTATCCAAATAGCTCTAAACATTACTATTCTTTTCACTCTTCCAACAATCACTAGTTCATTTTAACTAATCGGATAGTACTATTTTAGTACTGCTATTTGATTTGTTAAACGGACCCATATACGTGCAATTAAATCGATCCCATTACGCACGTTGTATATTTTGTAGCAGCAGAAAAGTGCGATGCGTACCTTTCAAAAAAATTATATGTTCTATATTTATAGTGTAACATGTGTATCAATTGGTAACACATATAACCAGAAATAAGCATCCTAAGAAGCACCGAATCTCTGGCACCTTATGATCGAATTGTACTTGAGCATCTCTTATTCTCAATCTACATTGAGAAACATCTTGCGTCCATTAAAAAATTGTCCATACATCTATACAGGTGTACGAAATATAACAGATACATTTATGTTACTCATCTATGTTCTCCCTGAATAGTAATAATTTTTTTTTTCGAGGGAAATAGTAATAATTGTAATTTAATTTACCCGTTTTTTTCAGAGGGCTGAAGGCACTGCCTACTAATTCCTTTTCATCTATTGCTTGTTTTATTTGATATCACCACACAATAACATGAATGTGGTACATGTACGATCAGCTTACTGATTACTAATTACTAATGTATTAATAATGCAATAAAAGCAACAGAAAATTAATCCTGGTTTGTGTCTACTAATTGGGCCAGTTCGACAATGCAACAAAATTTAAAAGCTAATCCTAGCTGATCATGTTCAGATGTATTAATTAGTCGTAAAAACCGATTAATGATCCTTTTATCCTGGGTAAAGGTGTCTCAAGGTTTCGATTTTAAATTTCTAATCCACGAGTAAATTAAAGCTAATAAGGGAAGCTTAATTCAAAGAAAGATGTAGGTGCCTTGAGGTTTCAAGCAATAGTTAAAAGCTAATTAAGGATGATTAAAGAGGCATTATAGTTGAATGGTATGGCACCATCAAGATTATCGTCATGATGATAATGATAACAAGGTACTAATACTAAGACAAAGTAAGGAATAAAATCTAGCTACCAGAACATTCTATATTCTGTTACAATGAACCTGACCTGACCTAACCTGACCTGATAATTAGCTGACACCATGTCGACAGCCGGCTCTCCTTGATCACATATCTCCAGCCTATATATAATGGGCATGATCATACATTCATACCCAACTTCCATACTCAACTCAACCACACTTGAACAAGCTTAAGTAGTTAAGCTAAGCCCTCTCTTAACAACAACAATCTTCAATATCAGATTAGATAACTCCTCTGACTTAATTTGAGTTTAATTAGGAATCAATGGACAAGGTGACGAACCTGGTGTCGCAATGGGCCGTCGTGGTCTTCAGCTCGAGCAATTGCTGCATGTGCCACACGATCAAGATGCTGTTCTCCGAGATGGGCGTGAATGCCGCTGTCTACGAGCTCGACAAGGAGCCCTGGGGCAGGGAGATGGAGCGGGCGCTTGCGCAGCTCACAGGCCGCAAGTCGCCTGTGCCAGTGGTCTTCATCGCTGGTCGAATGGTCGGGTCGACTGAGGTGATCATGTCGCTTCACCTCGCAGGAAAGCTCGTTCCCCTTCTTCGCGATGCTGGCGCCATATGGCTTTAGATTCTATGATACATAATAATACTGACAATTATATAAGGAAACAAAGAATAAAATCAGGATAATTGTCTGTACTTAGATTTTTGGCAATTGTCATTTATGCTGATCATGTATAGTAGTTTTAATTTCATAAAAATCTGGCATTTTTGTAATTGCTAGATCATACTGGAATAAATGCTGTATTATCAAGCGGTTGAAATAAACTGATGTGTACTTGAAAGCTTATAATCTAATTGTTAAAGTTTTGAGTTTTGTAATGGTAATTAATTATAACTAACTTGAAGTTTGTGTGTGAGAGAATATTATGATATTTTGCAGGTCTTGTTTTGAATTTGATGACTATTTACAAGATATCAGCACTTGAAAATTTCATTGCTATAGGCTAGAGTATTGCATTATTTTTATTGAACATAATTAGTTCAAAACTTCAAATGAATAAATTAACTGCGAGCTCCAAAGTTCCATATATATATATATATACTAGTAAAGAGTCCACGCCTTGCTTTGGGCTGAAATTGTTATTTCTTGTAATAATTTTTTAAGATAATGTGTAATGTGCCTTATATTGAGAAAATTGATATGGGCCTTAAATATTAATGGGCTGAGACGTTGACGTCAACGGGCATTAAAGTAAATCAATGGTTCTGATCTGTCCAAAAAAATGATCAACGGCTCATGTGGGTGGATAGCCCTTTTATGTCATTTTTTCCAATATGCTTTTTATAGGAAGGATATATATATATATATAGAGTAAAACTATAGTGCTCTTAAGCTCACGGAGGCCTTGCGAGAGTTTAACACCAAAAACTTATCAAACCATATCCAAATTTTGATTTATATGGCTCAATAAATTCTTTATGTCAAAATAGTGTGGCACGCAAAAATTTTCCATTTTTGGAGATTCTTAAGTATTTATTTCGGATTTTTTAATAGCAACTATACAATATTAATAAAATAATCAATGTTTCATATGTAACTTTTAAAAATCCGAAATAAATACTTAAAAATCTCTAAAAATATAAAATTTTTGCATACCATATGATTTGGTTACAAAGAATTTATTGAGCCATATAAATAAAAAATTAGATATGGTTTGATACGTTTTTTGAGTTAAGCTCACGGGAGGTCCTCATGAGCTTAAAATCACAGGAGTTTTACTATATATATATATATATATATATACGTAAGCACGAGAAAGTAAACTTGTTTGATTTAGAAAAATACAATAAAGAATAGGTAATCTATTAAGGTACTTAATCTTCAAAATATTAAAATCTTGGCAGAATATAAGACCCTTCAACTTTATAGCTGTCTGTCAGAAACATTATAAATATATCGCCAAAAGGAACAAAAGATGCTTCCAATATGCATATAGTTTTGGGTTTATATTAGATAAGAATTTTCATAAAATAAACTGAAATCAACAAACTGTGTACGTATGCAGTGCATATATATGCCAATTCCAGTGTAGATTTTTTTTTTTTTTTTTAATTTTTGAGATAAGGTTGGGAATCTAGTTATCCAACTCTAAAATATTTATAAAGAACCTCAATCCAGATTTCGAACCTGTGACTCCTTACATGGGTGTATTGTGTATTGTTATTGCAACTATGACAAAGAAGCTAGTTGGCTTTCAATTCCATGTTGAAATTGTTCACTCTCACATATATTTGGTCCGTTTTCATTTTTCTTAAAATAAACTGAGATAGTACGTTCTTTTATCAAAAACTAGGGCTACCCGCACGTTGTTGCGACTTTTTTGAATTAATTATATTACTTTTGGTATCATTACTCTTTTTATTTATTATTATATATTAAGCTATTGATGTCATTAGAAAATATAGCTACCAATTTGATGGGCCAAGTACTGTATGTGTAAAATATCTTTTGTATAGAAATTTAGTAAGAACCTACCTTTTTTTGAGCAATTAATTTTTTCGTTCACCAACAAAGAAAATAAGTGTCAAAAAAGAAATAGAAGGGATGAGCAGGAAGTGTGGATTAAAAGGAAAGGGATCGGAAGAGTGAAAAACGGATGAGACCAAATTCTCCTCTTTGTGTCAGACGCTTCGATAAAAAAAAATAAATGGAGAGAAGTATAATAGAAAATGTATGCAATCACAACGTTTCATTATATGATGGATGGAGATTAAGGCATAAATTTGACTATGACCATCAATGGAGAATCCATTTCTTAGCTTCTTTTTAAAGGAGTATAGATATATAGATAGAATACATGCAAATTTGGTCTGCATATATTTGTATGTTACTAGTAAAGAGCCCACGCCTTGCTTTAGGCTTAAATTATTATATCTTACAATAAAGGGCCGAAAACTCGTCCCTTGTGAGGAAACTGATATGGGCCTTAAATTTTAATGGGTCAGAACGTTAATATACGTCAACGGTGGTGATCAATCCAAGTAAACAATCAATGGCCGATGTTTCTTCTTTAGGGAAGATAGAACTTTCATGTCAAAAAATTCAATCTCCTTTTATTAGGAGTAAGTATATCTATATCTACAAAAACATTTTCATTATTACTATATATAAGAACTGCAGCTTTACTGACTGTTATTTTAAACAGCGGGCTTGATAACTGCACCCCTTAAAAAACCTCCTTAACCGCACCCCAATATAATTTTACATTTCCCAGATAATAACAGAAAAAGCGGTTATACTAACACGCAAAAGTGTTTATACTAACCACTAATAGTGTTTATACAAATAACTAAATGTGTATCAAAGAGGTGGAGCAATAGAGGTGTGATCGGAGATGGTGGTGGAGGTGCGGCCGGAGGGTGCGGAGGTGCGGCCGGGTGGAGATGGGCAGAGGTGGTATGGTGGTGGGAAAGAAATCAATGGAGGAAGGATGAAGAAAAGAAGGAGAAAGAAAGAATAGTAATGGGGTGCAAATAAAGGGTATAGTTAAGGGGGATAACAACAATTTAGCAGATATGAATTAAAGAATAATTAAATTATTTAATTAATAACTAATTGTGTTACTGGAAAACACTCCTCATGTGTACGTGGTACTTGTTAAATCATAATATTATTATTAAAAAATGGACAAAAAGTTGGCACTAATTAATTGTGAACTTGTACTTCACAATATTATACTAACTCTGTATAAATTAAGAAAGATGAACATAATAAAGGTGTCATGTTATTTATCCCCAAAGGTAAAGTGCATCTAGATACCTATATAAACAAATATTAACTATACAAAATCAGGTATTTATACCCAAAAAGCATCTAATCCTTGCTCAAAGTCAAATTTAAAATATCTTCTTGTTTGACTTACAATTGTTAATTAAGCCTTTGAAACTTGGTAAAATATGCATATATATTACCTGCTTTAGCAACAAAATAACATTAATTAATTGTCGATCTTGTTTGAACATAAAAATAAAATTATCCAGCAAAGTCAGAATAACAAGGAGCAAGGTCAAGAGACAAAGTTATATATATATATATATATATATATATATATATATATATATATATATATATATATATATATATATATATATAGAGCATGACTATTGTGAAAACGTTTGCATTTCGCTCCGAAATGCAAACGGTCCAAATTATACTTTGCCACGTCCGAAATTTCAATTTATGGCTCCCATTAAATTCATCATATGAAAATACTAGGGGATACAAAAATTTTTCATTTTTGGAGATTTTTAAGTATTTGTTTTGGATTTTTGAAAATCCATGTAAACAAGTACTATATTATTACTATTTTTGGGTCATATTGAAAAAAACCAAAACAAATATTTAAAAATCTCCAAAAATGAAAATTTTTTATATTCCCTAATATTTTCATATGATGAATTTAATGGGAGCCATAAATCGAAATTTCGGACGTGGCAAAGTATAATTTGGACCGTTTGCATTTCGAAGCGAAATGCAAACGTTTTCACAATAGTCATGCTCTATATATATATATATATATATATATATATATAATTAACCTTTTGTACTTATAATTAGTTAATCAAAGTCATTTCAGTTATTATTAATTATATTCCAAACTGAGGAAGAGAAATTAAAGAACTCAGGCATGCACATATATATATACACACACAAGAACATCAGAAGAAGGCACATACAATTAATAAGTCTTAAATCTTAATTATTATTAATTAGCCTTTGGAATTAGTTTGTTACACTTCAAAAAGGAGTGTACAGTAGTTTATATATAATTATATATATATATACTTGTCTAACTTAATTGCAAGGCACACTTGATTAATCAACATCAAAAAGTTTTTGATATAGAGAGTTAGCATATATGCATCTAGCTAGCTAGCTAGACCCAAATAGCTCCGGCATTCTTAAGCATCGGGATGAGATTGCCGCTCATGTGGAGCGTTAGAACGTTCTCGGTGGAGCCGACCAGCTTCCCGCCAATGAAGACAGCCGGCACAGCCGGACTACGCCCCAGAAGCTTGGCCAGCGCCCGCTCGATCTCCCTCCCCTTCGGATCCTTGTCCAGTTCGCACACCATCGGGTTCACGCCGAACTCGATGAACAGTCTGATGACGGTGTGCGACATGGGGCACGAGCTCGTGCTGAACACCACCACTGCTCGTTGCGACGCCAATTTGGTCACGATGTCCATTTTACAAGGAACTAATGTTTCTTTCTTAAAACTGTTTGAAAGATTGTTCTTGTGAAGAGATTATATATTCTGAGAAGAACTTTTAACTTAGATGGGTTTGCTGGATTAGAACGTCAGATGATCGGTCTATTTATATAAGCGTGCAAGGGTTGAGATGATTCTGGCAGTGCAGAATCTACACTGCCACATACGCGCGAGAATAAAGTCGATTGCATATATGTTGTCGATCGATGTGGATAAATGATAATTGTTCCAGCTAGCTAGCTAGCTAGCTGGCTAGCTTGGTTGTTATTTGGATCAGTGGAGTTGGAATCTCTGGATTGGATTGGAACATATATAACACACATCAAGCAAGCAAAGCAAGCAAGAGCGATCAGCGTCGACGCTGCGCTCATCGGAAAAGGTTCTTTTTTGCTCGCTGTACACAGTTCTGAAACTTCTTATCATGAGCGCGCAAAGTCAACTCCGATCGAGATGCGCGCAGATGCTCGTTTATCAGTTTAGCAGATGATACACACACAGTATATAACTATATATATATGCCTTTGAACTGCTGATGTTTTTCTCAGGGGCGGAGAGAAGGGGGACGGATGGGGGGTGTGATCCCCCATGATTTCGAATTTGTATACAAAAATGTTAATATGCAGTGTATTTTGTTGAGAGTTTTCATTTCACCCCCTATAAATTTTGTCTCTCGACGTCTCGACCCCCTCTAATTTCAAATCCCGGCTCCACCCCTGGTTTTTCTTCGGTTAATTAATGACTTGAAGCTACATAATTAAGTAACTAGTTTGGATTTCTGTATAGGTATTTGTTTAACGAATTAGGCTATGCTAATATGCATATCATGCACGGTTTTACTGTGCTATGCTGTCTGTTCCTGCATTTGCAGTGTTCAAATAGTCGATCCGAACCGCTCGATCGATGTGATCTCTATATCAAAATATATTAGGAAGCCAAATTTCACGATTTTTAGAATTTTTTTTGCTATTTTTAGTGATGGGGAGAAAATTATTGTTTTGTATGGACCATAATCATTGGATCTGACCATTTTCTCCCCATCATTAAAAATAACAAAAAATTCTAAAAATTGTAAAAATTTGGTTTGCTAGCATATTTTTATGTAAAGATTACGTTGAGCGGTTCGGATCGACTATTTGGACTCCGAAAACTGAGATACGGACTGCATAGCACGATAAAAGTATGATATGCATATCACCGTAGCCGGACTCTTTATTTAACAATAATACAATATATATAGTGCGTCTGTTTAACAAATTCTGCTAAATTTATATCTGATACATTGAATTAATGCTTAATTAGTTTCTGGTATCAAACAAGGTAAAAGAGACTTGGTAATTAAATTGTTCCTTTAGTTGATTTGGAAATGTTTTCTTTTTTTTTTTTTGCTACTTACCCTAACTACATGTTCCTTTTCCAAAAATGGCAAACAGAATGGGCATCTCTGCACAATGTCAATAATAAATGGATGGACAATAATATATTAGCTAGAAAGAGAAAATAATTTAATTACTGTGAGCTATATAAATTTATATTCCTCTAATGGCTATATATATATATATATATATATATATATATATATATATAGAGTTAGGCTACAATAATATGTATATCACGGTTTTACCGTGCTATGTGGTCCGTATCTCCGTTTTAGGTGTCCAAATAGTCGATCCGAACCGCTCAACTTAATTTTTATGTCAAAATATACTAGCAAACCAAATTTTATAATTTTTAAAATTTTTTTACTATTTTTAATGATGAGGAGAAAATGACTACATCCAAGGGATCTGGTTTATACAAAAATAGTGATATTGTCCCCATCATTAAAAATAGCAAAAAAATTCTAAAAATTGTAAAATTTGGTTTGCTAGTATATTTTGATATAAAGATTAAGTTGAGCGGTTCGGATCGACTATTTGGACACCGAAAACGGAGATACAGACCGCATAGTACGGTAAAACTGTGATATGCATATTATTGTAGCCTAACTCTATATATATATGACTTATAACAATTGATGCTCTTTTTTTTTTTAATATTCTTCTCCAATTGCGCTTAGAATCAATTAAAAAAAAAAAGCAGAACATGATACATGCTTTGTTTCTTTACTTATTTATTTTCAAATAATGGAAGCTCTCTGTTGAATGTTGATAAGGTTTGTGCCTCATATAAAACAGAATATATACATTCCACCTATATATATATATATATATAGAGTGAGGCTATTGCGCTTCATGAAGCGCAGTGGCTAGTGCGCTTCGGCCTCATATCTCATCAACCGTAGCTCGAATGACCAATCCAAGTTGCTCACCATAATCTTGATATTGAAACCTAGTTGCATACCAAAATTTCTATTTTTAGAGTTTTCTAACTATTTTTATGAATTTTTGGAAAATGACCTATTTTATGTACAAAATTTGTACATTTTCTATACAATTTTCAAAAATCCAAAAAAATAGTTAGAAAACTCTAAAAATAGAAAATTTCGGTAATCTACAAGATTTCAATATATAGATTGTGGTGAGCAACTTGGATTGGTCATTCGAGCTATGGTTGATGAGATATGAGACTGAAGCGCACTAGCCACTGCGCTTCATGAAGCGCAATAGCCTCACTCTATATATATATATATATATATATGCTGCGAACCGACCTTGCTGTCGATATAATAACTTGTATGTATATATAATTATATATTTGTTATTCTTATAAGATTGAAAGTTAGATTCTTGTTGCTAGCTAGATATAATAAGATAAGCTGCACCTGCAGTACCTGAGATTTGGGCTAGGGATATTAGTACTATGTACCACTATTTCCTTCCCCCAATATCAGTGTCAAATTAAAGAACCAGAATTTTCAATTTGCAATCAGAACCAGTGCTTCAAAAGTCAACTGGCTGGCTATATATATATATATATATATATATATATATACTGATTAATTAGTAGAGAGAAAAAATAAATAAGGATGAACTTAAAACTTAAAGATTTAAAGACTAATTTTTAACTATGGTACTAATTAATTGTATGCTAAAAATATGTTTATAAAATAAAGGGAGCTACATAAAAAAGCAAAAATTCAAAAATTACTGTTAGCTATATTTATCTTATATCCCTCTATATATATATATATATCCATGAAAAGAAAACTCTCGAGTTAAAAATGTTGGCTATGTATAATGTTGCCTTATCAATTATTCCAAAATTCCACACCATCCTATCTCAAAATTGACCCTGACATTATCCATTTCATCAAGTGACAGTTTTATTCCCCTCGGTACGTGGCGTCGATCGATACATCGGAATCAAACAGCGAGGACAAGTAGTAGTCTTATCTACGAGCCCTTCGATCCCCCTTCTAGCTCCCTATATAAGCAAGTCGCCCTTCGAACAACCAAAGCACACAACACCTCGAAAAGCTTTCAGCTTCCTTCTAGCTACATCTTCAGACCTCTCAGCAATCAGAAGAAGAAAGAAAAAGCGTCGAAATCGCTGTTGAAACATGGATACCGTAACAAAGCTAGCGTCCCAGCGTGCAGTGGTGGTGTTCAGCAAGAGCTCCTGCTGCATGTCGCACACCGTCACGAGACTATTCGTGAACCTCGGAGTGAACGCGGCTGTGCACGAGCTGGACGAGGATCCCAGGGGGAGGGAGATGGAGCAGGCGCTTGCGAAACTCCTCGGTCGTCCGTCTGTCCCAGCGGTGTTCATTGGAGGCAAACTTGTTGGGTCTACTGACAAGATCATGTCGCTTCATATGAGCGGAAACCTCGTACCGATGCTCCGCAATGCCGGCGCCATCTGGGTGTAGACGACGATCGATCTGAGCACGTATCGAATTTCGGTTAATTAATTAACACACTTAATATGTATTAGGGTTCTTGTACAATTGTGAGGCTTTTTTATGCTGAACAGATGATAGAGAGTGTGGAAGTGTTATTATATAATTGTGCAATTTTTGTGTCAACATGGTATGCTGCAAAATTCTGTACTACCATATTTTGGGAATAAATTGATGAATGAAATTATAAAAAAGCATGTTTGAGTTTGTTTAATTATGTCTATTTCAAATTATGATAAGTTGATTATTATTCCTAATTTTTCTTTTTTTTTGGTTTTATTCTTCGTTGACTTTTGTTAAAGGAGGAATAAAATGCACGTGCACTAGTGGAGTTTGATTTAGTTTGATTTGTGCTTTTGTGTTATGTTTTTTTTTTTTTTTTGGCAGAGTATTTCCTTGGAAACTATAAACTGCCCTGTTTTCCTGCTTAAATTTAAATCCCATCTGTATAAGTTTTATCTATCACAAATTCACAACCATATATGTATTTTTTTAGAATTATGATCGAATATGTCAACTAAGAAATGCATGAGTGCATTTACTTGATATATCTATCAGAATTGTTCTGTTCTCTGTTGCTTTAGAATTGATTATTAATTAACTTATTGGCTTAATTGAAGGAAGGAGAAATCAAAATTTATAAATATGGCACGTCAAATTTATGAAACATGCAAACAAATTTAAAATTTGGTTGTTGTGATTTCAATACTTGACATGACAGAATTTTTCCATCAAAATTATGCACACACATGAAGAAAGAAATATTTTTGGTCTTTCAATGATACTATGTTTGGTTAATAAATTTAAGGGAACTGTAATTATCTATTTATCAACTGAAACGCCACAGTTACTAACTAAAGTTACAAATTAGCATATTTTTAAACGTTTGTATACAAATTAAGTAATAGACTCTTTTTGTTGACAATTGTGTGTTTTTACTTAGAACAAATAGATAATTGTAGTTAACAATAAAAAGATAGGCACAGCAAAAAGAGAATGGCCACTGATTAATTACAACTCTTAATTGAACTAAATTATGTTTAAATAATGAATGTGCAACATTTTAATTTATCATTTTGACCTATAAAATCACTAGCATTTTTCTTTTCTTTTCTTTTTTTTTTAAAAAAAAAATGGTGCTACTCTTAGCTACTACAGCTGCATTTTATTCAAAACAAACCATACATACATAGAGTGTTTTAGTTTGATGAGACCAAACCCTGATCTAATTCATAACTGAAAACCACAAAGCAAATTAAACAGTGGATTCACATCCGCTGCCATAAAAAACTATGGCACGAATCTGATCTAATTCATAACTGAAAACCACAAAGCAAATTAAACAGTGGATTCACATCCGTTGCCATAAAAAACTATGGCACATTCGTACCATAGTTTTCTTGTGAGTATAAAAATGGGGCCGCATTTAAAAAGTACCCTATTTCAAAAATCTAGGTCGTTAAAAAAAAATCTAACGGTTCCTATTAACTATGGCAAGTTTCTGCCATAGTTTTTAATGGCAGCAGACACGGACCCATTAAACAGTAAAGCAAGCAGCCAGAAATAAAAGTATCACAAAAATATCAGTTGAAATTAAATACATCCCCCTTACAACACAGCATTAAGATTAAAATCGCCGATATATTATAATTATATTATATAGTTAACACGTACTATCGGTCGATAATTAATTACTCTTCATGTCATTAGTTGGATTAATTTTTCATATTTAAAGTTGTAATTTATACTCAAGAAAATTGGGTAAGCTTCCAAACTTTTTAGCTATGCCACATCATCATAAATCTCAACCATTAATTTTGTTTCTCTCTTCTTTATCTTAATCAAATAACTCAAATTAATTCTTCTTTTTTTCATTAAAGAGATAATATAATTTGTCCAAAGAACAATTTAATACTCAAAATATTTGAGACTCTTTATATTCTTTTATATGAATTATTATGTATCTAAAAATATATTGTATAGAAAATATGTCAATTTCAATATTCATTTAATAAGATATATTTATGAAAAAAATGAAAAATTTATATTTATTTTCAATATATATTAGTTTATGTAAGATTATTTTTTAATTTCACAGCTCTAGTTAAAGTAATTCTCTATATATATATCTACTAGCTAGCTACACTTCTTGAAAGATCTCAATTTCATGAGTCTAGCTATCTATCCATGTATGTATAATATATGAGGAGGGATCAATGATCAAATAACTATGTTTTTGGTGATCGATTGGTGACTATGAAATTAAATCTGAAATAACTACAATATAAACTGTTAAATGACAAAACTAATTGATAGAATGTGTTGTATATATCACGTTTTATGTGTATACAAAAATTTATATCATTTTGATTTTATTTACATATGCATCAAGCATTAACAAAAATCGACGGTTCAAATTTTATGATTTTTTCTCCTCTCTTGATGACTATTGAAACGATGTTAAAACTTCATCATTTTTTGTGTATATATTATTTAGATGATTTAGAATACATCTAACGGTTTAGATTTATTAATTTATATATAAATAGTGAAATGGTCACCACGGTCACCAAAATCTATAGTTATTGGATCCCTCCTCATGATATATATGGCTCTTCGGTTTTCGAAAGGGGAAGAATTCAACTACAACCAGCTAAGAAAAGAACTGTCTCACACAGATGACAGAATCATGTCGAAATGCCGTAATCTCACTCGGAAAGGGATGACAGGCCATGGTGGAAAGACATTTCTATTCTTAGCTATCCTTTAATTTGTGTGTTGGAATATTCTGTGAAAAACCATTGAGAAGGAAAGGGAAGATCATATCAGGCCAGTGATTTTGATATGGCTATATATATATATATATATATCCACATTTATATATGCAACATATATGCATCATCTTTCATGCATCTTTTCAAATATATATGTATACTGTTACTAATTAAGAAAAACAGGTAGAGTCCATCTCTATAAATTAAGTAGGTCATTCATCCAGCCCACTCATATATATATATATATATATATATATATATATATATATATATAGTTCTGATACACCACGTGCACCCATGTGCTTTCTACAGTCGCATAAATGTTCACTGGAAACTGTAATGTATCTGTTCACTGCTGGAAAACGATATCTATTGATCGAAAAGATATAACTGTTTACTGAAAAAATGATATTTCTTTATTGAAAATATGGTGGACCGGTGGATAAGTAAAAACAGTGGAAGCTGGCTCTTACTCTATTAATTACTAACCATGCATGGTCCTGTTTAGCTAACCTTTAAACCAAACATAATTAAATATATTCTATAAAATTTTGTACATATAATCATATATATAACTGTTTCATCAAGAGAATTAATTAAACCCTTCTCAAGTATAAATACAAGAGAAACATCTTGCGTCCATTAAAAAAACATCCATACATCCATAAATATATACGGAATGTAACAGTTACATTCAAAATATAATACATACATCCCGAATTGATACCATATATGTTGTATTACTCTAAATACAATATATATGGTATCATCCAATTAAACTCATTATATTCAAAGTGTTCATCTCTCTATCTGAAAAGGATCCCTCCTCCTAGCTAGCTATATATGCCATTAATTATATTGCCCATTATATATCCATTTGAACTTGATGCTTTATATATTCCTGTAATCCGGTTAATTTATTCCCCTGCACTAATCAGTCTGGCACTAATCCAATAATCTTCCCTGCAGGATCGATCGAATCGCACCGTCGTTTCGATAGCCGATTCGCTACGTACCTATCTCATCCCCTTCCCCTTCCCTATATAATCATACCACCCCTAGCTCACACCTGAAATCCACAGCAGATCAATCTCAGAAGCAAATTACTACTCACTGTTTGTTGTTGCATATATAAGTTTACATCCAGTAACTAAGAAGAAGCAATGGATCCAGTAACAAGCCTGGCGTCGCAGAATGCAGTGGTGGTCTTCAGCAAGAGCTCGTGCTGCATGTCGCATACCGTCACGAGGCTGTTCATTGACCTCGGGGTGAACCCGGCGGTGCACGAGTTGGACAAGGATCCGAGGGGAAGGGAGATGGAGAAAGCGCTTGCTAGACTTCTCGGTGATCATGACTCCTCCTCCTCAGCTGTGCCGGCGGTCTTCATTGGGGGGAACCTGGTCGGGTCGACCGACAAGATCATGGCTCTTCATATGAGCGGCAACCTCGTGCCCATGCTTCGCAATGCTGGTGCGATTTGGGTATAGCTAGCTAGCTAGCTGCGTGGTGCACCGGCCTGTTTATCATTAGTAGAATAATAATTAAGGATTATGTACGTTAATTATTTCATCTGATCCACAGCAGAATTAATTAGTAGAGGCGGGTGGTTCTTGTATGGATCGGCTATGTAACTTTCATTTTGAATCGAGCGTTCTTATCAAAAATGTCTCTTTGATTGTATCTAAAAGACACATCACGACTATTTGATTATGAAAAATGAACGGCCCATATTTCATCTAATCCATAGCAGAAGTAGCCATTATTTAATTAAGAGGCAATGAATAAAGTATGTCTGTAGAATGTTAATTATGATATGGAATATATATGTAGGTGATATATTATATATATAGAGAGAGATCAAGGATATATGTTTTTGAGAAGATATATCCCTTGACAATGATTATATATATATATTTGGATCATTAGCACTAGATATCTTTAAAAAATGCATTATAATATATAAAAATTCATAATAAAACTTTTTATGTGATCTACTATTTTTATAGTATAATATATTGTATATATATGCATCAAAGATGGCAAAAGTGGAGCCATACAATTAAAGCTATTGATCTAATCAATAGGCTCTTATATATATATATATATGTACTGACTCCAATTATTATACATAGAATTAATTCGCCCTGCAGCGCACTGTTCATAGAATTAAACTTCTGTCAGGATCGATCTTCACCAAATTAATAAGCCATTTTCAAGCTTCTTTTCTTCTCATGTTCGAATTCAATCTGTTATTTGTAGTTCAAATTAATGCTATATATATATATATATATATAGTCTCCGATGTTCCATTTGTTGAATTTTCTGTACTTCCCTTTTTAAACACTGACCCTGCGTTTGGTAGTGTAGTAAAATTGATTTAAGCTCTTAAATCAATTTTAAGTTACCAAACGAAAGTGATTTAAGGTGTAGTAAGTTAACGCAGCTATATAGGTGTAGTAAACTAAATCACCAACATTTCACATTTTTTACACATAACATCAACTTTACTTCATCTATTTACTTCACTACTATCAAACACCACTGATTTAAGATGATTTAACGTTTTACTCCGCTTTAACTTACTACACTTGCCAAACGGGGGGTGAGTTCACATATATACATGAATGATGTGTATTCCAAATTGTACGTACGTACTCTGTTAATAATATGGGGGACAACATACCGTCTACAGTGGAAAATCTGCAGAATGTAACAACATTCACTAAAAATTGGACCATATGGGTCCCATTTTGTAACCACTTGTGAGTGTGGATGTGTGGACGCAACATGTTTCCCAAAAATATTGTAGTATATTGTAATTAATTAATGTGGTACGTACGTACTTGCACAAATATATATATATAAGTATGAGAAATTAAAGTCTCTATACTTTTCTTTACTAATAAAAGGCTAAAAACATATCGATTTTGAAGAACGTATTAAAAAGTTGAGAATATATATCATGTATTAATTTTATAAACAGAGTTGATACATCTTTTATTGCATATTTTGTGTACAGCATTCAAAGTTCAAATGAATAATGGGCAATGGTATAGGAGGATCCATTGACAATGCTTATCTTGACAATATATATGATTTTTTTAAAAATTCTCAAAAAATCATTAAAATTCTTAAAAATAGCAAAAAGTTTACGAAAGTAATTTTTAACTTATAGATTGATTATGTTTTGGATTATATTCAATATAATTTAAGTGATATATATTTGATAACTATTTAAAGACCCATTAAATTACAACCGTTAAAAAGTGTACAAAATTTTAATAAGCCATCAAACAATGTTTAAATTGATTGCTATATATCAATCTATAAGTTAAAGTAATGCATCTATAAACTTTTTTTTTTCATTTTTAAGATTTTTTATAATTTTTTGGAAAACCTCATTGTCGAGATTGTCAATATAAGAATTGTCAATGGATCCCTCCTCTACATTTATTGGACAAGGATAAACTTTTTTCCAATATCTGTATGCAGTTCTCTTGTCTTTGCTTTTTTTTTAGATAAAAAACTTTATCCATGTAGTCTTCAAAAAGAAAAATATATAATAGCTAGATATCTAATTACATGTTAGTTGCCTGTACGCCATGCAACTTGTTGCAACATCTAGCTGGTATATATGCTATCCTTTTAGCCCCAGCTATACAGCACAATCTTGCACACATAAATATTTTCTTAAAAAAGGGGGAGAACTATATATATGACATGTCTCTCTCTTGCACATATATATCTGCCATATTCTCATCTATATCATTCCAGTTCCGGACTTTGATTTGATATATGCACACAGTTTTTTTTTTTGAAACAATGCACACAGTTTTCGTTTAGATAACTATAGAATCAATCCATATATATATACTCAGATATATAATTGGCCACAGGTGGTGTTCAAGAGATAATTGGATAGCTTGACATGAATTAATGAGCCGTATTTGGGACAGTTTGATTCCGGTTCAAACTTTTGAACTTCTATAATTAATTGTCCAATTTGGTGTCATATATGTCTTAGATTTAATTTGAGTAATCTTATGAACGGGTATGTTATTGATTGGTTTGATTTTTCTGAATTTATCGAATATGTATTAAATATTGGCCATATTGATTGGTTTGATTCGTTTATATGTAGCATTATATATATAGATAGGCGAATTCTTCTGTGAATCGGAAAAAATATATATGGACTGTTCATTTCTTAATCGGATGGCCACGATAGATTCTTTGGATACAAGTAAAGAGGAATGCTTGCTATGTAAAAATTGAACTGCTCGATGTAAAATGAACGGTTGTTTATAGAAGAACACCTCAGATAGATATATAGATCGATGTTAATCAACAACTGGCACGATCGATCTTTGAGATTCGGGTCATAATCAAATTGGTTGACCTTCGGCTCATTATTAAATTTTGATAATTTCAGATTGCTTCATATCTAAGATCAGATTTTAGAATGTCTGATATTAGATTTATTATACGGTTCTGATTAATTTGAGCCAATTATATTGAAATTACAAAATTATCGTATCAATCAAATTATTCAGTTTGGTCAGATTAATTTTGGTTGCCAGTACTTTGTGCCTTGATCATGTTTTCAAATTTTTTTTTTTAGATAAAATGAGGGCGAGCCACTGAAATTTAAATGTCTATAAAAGACCTCCCATTCGGTTTCGAACCGGCGACCTTTTACATGAAGAGCGTTGCCTTTAGCCACTAGACTAAACACTGGTTCTTATGTTTTCAATTTTTCTCTCTTAAATTTCATAGTTACTAACTTACTATTAGATCTGTTATGAGTGTTTTACAAAATTTTAAGTATATATAATGAAACATTTGAAGCTTTAAGGTATACAGTATCATCACCCTAAATAAGCAGCATATAGCTGAGAAATGTTATACAGAAAAATAAAGCTGTCGACGACAATCTCCCAAAATAATATCTTATATACCTACCGTACATATCTGAAATATTCCAAGTTCCACCATATATATTATATATATGACCTGAAAGAAGCAAAACTTCCAAAAAAAAAAAAAAAAAAAAAAAAAAAACAAACAAACAATTGTTCATTATCCATTTCTTAACATTACACTTTATTCCCTATTACCTATTATTTAATGTAGATTATCTGCACATCTCTTCACTGAATGTGACCCCCCCCATATATATATAAGCAAGTCATAACTCAAAATATTTCAAAGCAAATTCATACATCAAGTACTCCACTAATTTACTCACTTATATATCCCCTGAAAAATAACTCATAAAATATACATATAACATCATATATATATATATATGGATACCGTCAACAAGCTGGCGTCGCAGCGCGCCGTCGTCGTGTTCAGCAAGAGCTCCTGCTGCATGTCGCACACCATCGTGAGGCTGTTCATCAACCTCGGCGTGAACGCAGCTGTGCACGAGCTGGACGAGACCCCGAATGGAAGGGACATGGAAGGGGCACTGGCGAAGCTGCTTGGGCGCACCCCCGCTGTGCCCGCTGTTTACATTGGCGGGAAGCTTGTCGGGTCGACTGACGACGTGATGGCGCTTCACATGAGCGGCGACCTCGTCCCGATGCTTCGCAATGTCGGTGCGATTTGGTTGTAGATGATATAGTGAAATATCATATACACCATGTAATACAAAACAAGCTAGTACTAGAGTAATACCTACCGTCCATTGATGGACAGTCTATAGAAGTAACAAATAGTATGACAAATGGACCTGATATGGACCCAAATGTCACAGTTACACTCACAGCGTAACTTCTATGGACCGCCCATCAATGAACGCATGATCGATGTTTCTCTACTATATATATATATATACATGTACATGTACATGAGTACTATGCATGTAACAGTATATTAGGTAGTGATGAAGTATGAGATATATAGCCTCTATATATGTTGAGAATAATATATGCACACATATATAGTACATATGTATAATTAAGAAGCAAGATTTGTGGGCTCTTTTTGTGCCCATATAATCTGTTCTTTGTTGGAAATTAAAGATGGATTAATTACATGTTGAAATAAATGATACAAATGTTTCATTATTATTATTAGAGCACACATGCATGATTCTTTTTTCTCTGTTGTTGGTAATTAGCTGGTTTAATATTATGAAAAAGAATGATCGATATATATAAAGGTAATTAACCTGCTGTCTCCTTAAATTTTACCATGATAAAATTGTATGAACTAATTTGATGTGCTTGAATGAGGCATATAAACTATGAACTATATATATCCTTTACTGTATTTTCTTCCGGCAATATGCATGGCACAATGTATCTAATTAAGAAAACTAAACAGCCCACACATTACTTTCCAGTTCCAGAATGCATGCCAGATTTTAGAATTTTTTTGTAAAAAAATATGGAAACAGTAAGCAAAAATACACAGAGCACTGCCAATACTTATACAGAGACTCTCTTATATGTTAGATTATCTCGAGATCTGTACTGGTTTGAATCTCGAGATGATATAACGGTTCACATTCCGCGCTACACAATGCAGCGCTACAGAGGACGAGCACTCGAACGGATTGCGTCATGATGAAGGCTACATTTCTGTTCAATGAGCATTTAATTAAGCAAAAGTTTTTCAATAATACGTTGACAGCCGCTGTGAACTGCTCAAAAAAAGTTTTTCAATAAGCGCTTGATATATAGGTAAATATTGCTAAAATAATTGAGGAGGGATCAAATAACCATGTTTTTGGTAACCGATCGGTGACCGTAAAACTCAATCTTAAATAAATACAAATTAAACTCTTTTATAACAAAAGCAATTGATAGAATATGTTGTATATATCATATTTTATGTATACACAAAAGATTATATCATTTTGATTTTATTTACATATGCATCAAGCATTAACAAAAATCAACGGTTCAAATTTTATGATTTTTTCTCATCTCTTGATGACTATCGAAACGATGTTAAAATTTTATCATTTTTTGTATATATGTTATTGAGATGATTTAGAATACATCTAACAGTTTGGATTTACCTATTTATGTATAAATAATAAAATGGTTACCATGGGCACTAATAATCAGGGTTATTGGATCCCTCCTCAACATATTTTACTGCTAAAAAAAAAAATAATAATTTGTCTAAGATAATAGTAGCTTCATATATACATGAATGTTATCGGAATATATACTAGCTAAATGAAAGATTTTCTAAGCTGAAATCACTTTTACTTGATCAGATCTTGTGATGCCTAAATGGGATGGTCATGCATCACCTTTTGTGCTGTGAGGTGCTTCATTTTATTCTCTAAAATATCTATACTTTTACTAATCCTCACAAATATATAAACTAATAAAATTATTGATTTTTTTTTAAATTGACAAAAAGTTACTAACCGGATTAATTACTTAATTTGGATTTTATTCATTAGGAAAAAAAAATTACATAGACATTTTTCTTTCAAACAATTTTTTTAGGGTATTATTTTCTCTTTTGTTCTTTCACATTTTATAAATAGAAAATAATAAATTTACTTGTTTCAAATTTAGTGAAATAACTTTCCTTAAGAAAAACATGGTGAAATAACAATTTGATCAACTACAGTCTAACAAAAGGCTTGCAACCTATATATTACATTAAAAAAAAAATTGAATTTCTTAATTAGAAAAGTGACTATTAAATATGATGTTTTTATTGAAAACTAGTAAGAGCCCACGCATTGCTTTGGGCTGAAATTGTTATTTCTTATAATAAATTTTTAAGATAATATTAATATGTAATGGGACTTAAATTGATATGGGCCATTAAAAAATTTTAATAGGCTGAGACATTAACGTAAATCAACGAATCTGATCTACCCAAGAAAATGATCAACGGCTCAAGTTTCTTATTTGGGGAAGATAGTCATTTCATGTCAATTAATTCTTCCAATATGCTTTTATATATAGTAAGGATTTTACTTCAAAATTGAAAGTTCTGGTGAGTATTGAGGCATTTATTCTATATGTTAGGTCTATAAATTCTTAAAAAACAAATCCTCTAAAGATTTGAATTATAGCGCAATATATATGTGTGCATCAAACCGTCGAATCTACATGTATAAATGTCAGCGGAATTAAATTTTAATATATTCTCATCTATCCTTTGTGAATAGAATAGAATCTGTAAAAAGGCATGCAGGAGAGTGAAATAAATCAAAATTCAAATAATAAAGAAGAGGACATATATGGATACTTCAACGGCAATATACGACACGTCACTCATCTCCGAATAAAAAATAAGATAAAATAGATAGATAGATGATAGATAGATATTGATATAAGATTATAAGAATAAGATATATGTGTTGTGTGATGCTGCGAGCCGACCGTGCACGGTTCCTTTCCTCATCGATCATCCTTGATTTTATATCAGATTTTATTCTTTTATTAATTAAAGGCATTCAGCAGCAGGGGAGAATCGAAGTGTAGTAGTAACTGTTTGGGTATTTTTTTTTTTTACTTTTTGACCAAGTGGAGTATTAATTTGGATATATTTTTTATGAGGCTTTTGGTTGAAGTTAGGGCTTTAATTTGGGTACAGATATTAATATTAAAAAACAAATAAAAAATAGAGAATTATATATGGATATTAATATTGCATTAATTTACTAGCTAGTTTCATGCCATTTTTTACACAAATCAAGATCAATGATTGGCTAAAATATGCACTTTCTCTGCTAAATGCACATGTATTTTTTTTTTCGTTCTTTTTAGGTAAAGTTGAGAGTCAAGTTACTCAGATTTAAATGTCTATAAAGAACTTTCTATCTAGATTTCGAACCCGCGACCTCGTATACAGAGAGCGTTGCTCCTAACCACTAGACCAAAACGGGTTCTCAATGCACATGTATTTGGAATAAAAGAAGTCGCATATTTCAAAATAAAAATAAGTGATGACATAATTTGTCATGCATTTTGAGTAGTATCAAAACAAGTTCTATGGATTTTTATATTGTTTCTAAGCTCATGATTTAGAAACCTCGATTATTGATGCCTACTTGCCCATTCAAAAAGACAAAAAAGAAAAAAAAAATTGGTGGAAATTAAATTAAAGTGAATGCGTGCACACTTAACTTTTACACTCCTCCCATACAATCAGATATATCCATTTGCACTTATATGTTTGTCACGGTTCAATAAATGTTAACTGAAAACAGTAATATATCTGTTAACTGGAGTCTAAAAAATCATATCTATTCATCGGAAATATATATTTTTTAACTGCACAATATCTTTTTTTTTTTTTTTGAAACAGTGATTTTATTCACCTCCTTCTTTTCTTTGTGGAAGGTAACTGCAATATATATTAATTGAAATTTTGAAATATAGTGGAGAGATGTATATTAATAGAAGAGGAACTCTACATGTTATGATGTGAATTGGGTTGCAAATTTTATGGACTTGAGAAGCAGAAACAACTTCTTTTAAGCCCATGTTATTGCTCGGGAAATTAACTCAAATTTCAGGTGACAATAACTTAAATTGATTGTGGTTTGGGCCGGTTTGCTTGACAGAAAAGAGGCCCATCAGCCCAATTCATACTTAGCCCTAAAATGTCCCAACGGAGGAATAGTATCGTCACTATGAGAGTAGGTATCCTCTAAGTGAACTCAAAATTTGAGTTTAATTTTGAACATATTTGGACAGTAGATTTCGCATCTTGGTCAGGACGGTCAAGACGGTTAGTGTTTAAAATTTATAAGGCCCTTTATAAAATCATTGTACGAGCAAACTCAATTTTTGAATTAACTTAGAGAATCTCAATTCTCACTGTGGTCCGTGTGATTGTGATGGCACATATCATTTTTCATTTTTTTTTTTGAGATAAATGTCTATAATAGACTCTCCATCCGAGTTTCGAATCCGCGACCTTCCATACAGAGAGCGTTGCCCTTAACCACTAGACTAAGGGCTGGTTCTTAAAAAATTTAGACCATTTCTGGATTCGTTCGTGTCATCCTTACGCAGGGGCATGCTAACCTTCTATCATTCTATGTATCGTTCCAATTTTATGGGATGTCTCCGAAGAGACGTGATGGCACATATCATGATCAGGAATTTTTTTTTTTTTTTTTTTTTGAAAGATTGAGGAATTGAGGAAGATAGTGTTTCATCTTGTAAGTTGGGATTCGGGAAATATTTTTGTATTTTTCAGATAAAAACTCCTGTTTTTTTTCTTTGAAGATTGCCAAAAAAAATTCAAAATAAAAATCAAATAATTCATTTCTATTCTGTAAACAAAAAAAGTAGCGATTAAGAAAAAAAAAAAGCTATGAAGAAAAATACCATGATGCTTAAGATTTTGGATTATTGGGGAAACATTATTGAAGGCAAGGCAACGGATGATAAATGCACTTATAATGCGAGTATTATAATCGGATACACAATACACTGACAAATACAATCTCTGTTAATGAATAAATGAATTTTTAGGAAAAATCAAAAGAATTAGTGGAAAAGTGAAATTACTTGTATGCCCTCAATTTGTAATAATTATATAATAATTGTTCAAATTAAATAATATAGATAAAAGGAAATTTAATTGAGGAGAGGGAAGGTTGTAATCGCGGACAACTAATAAACAAATAGAAAAATAATATCAAATCGGTAAAGTTCATTTAATTGGGAACAAACGGTAAAATGTATAAATTCATTTAATTGTGGACGGAGGTTGTAAGATTGAATTCAGTATCCTCTACTGCGCAGTACGCCAACCATTAGATCTGCTTTGAGATTCGTGCAACTCAATCTCAGAAAACCCCCCTGTTAATCCGCGTCGTTTATTCGACTACATTCTCGGATGGGATGTGACGGCGGGAGAAATTGGACTTGGACTCGGACTCGGAGTTGGCTAGAATTTCCTTGGCGGGAATGGAATCATTCCTGGCGCCAAGTCTGCGGAATGCAGATCCGGCCAATTAATAAGCTGCAATGGTACTGGTACCCCAGAACCTTCCCCGGGAGAATGTACTCTGTGAAAAAAGTATGTTTCTTTTATTTTTAGTCAGTTGCATATGGACTATGGAGAAAAGAGAGAACAAATATAAAATTATTTAATTTTGAATGTTATATTTTTACGTTTGTGGTTATTGATTTAGTACATAAACCTTCAATAATTTACGTATAGAATTTTTAAAGCCTTCACACAAAAAAAAAAAAAAATAGTAGGAGGTTTATAAATTTTATTATTTCCTAATAGAGGTACTAAATGCAAAAAGCAAGATTATTGCATGTTTACACTTGACAGTTGCTGTCAAGTTTTTTTTTTTAAAAAAAAAAGATTATTGCATATTTGCATACAGTATATCACTTTTTCCGCCGTGCATTTATGTTTTATTTATATTGTCACCACTCTACTGTTATAATTAAAAATATTTCCTTCATTAATACGTTCGTTGACAATGTTACTTTTTTCATCACAAAATGCCACTCATTAACTGCTGTAACAATTTCATCGTTATCATCGACAAAAACATAAATTATATTAATTTCAATTACATGAACATTGTATCTCAATGTAGACAAAAATGGGAAGTTACATTTTTCTTTCAGCATAGAATATGTAAAATAAAAGTATCTCTATATTTTTATTTCAGTAGAATTACTTTTTTTTTATATTAATAACAACTTCAAGTTATTGTTGATATTATATAGGATTATAACTAAAACATATGCAGTAAAAAAATTCTTCTTATTTTCCACTTATATTTATGATTCGCATATTATATTATATTATATTATATTATATATGTCCATTTAAATTCCCATCTACACATAAATCTAGCAGATCAGAACCAAAAAAAAAATACGGAGCATAATTATTTTGATATAAAAACGACGCATATTTTGTTTCCAATATCATTTGCCAAACCTTGGTCCCGCATCATGAACCGACCATAGACCAACCTCGGTAATAAGTAAAAACATTTCACTGCTTCCGTAAAAAAATAAAAACAAAATAAGAGTAACAAAAAATCTCCTCTTCCCGCGCGTCCGAATCCGCTGCGTCACATTCCGAACGGCCAGCGTATCGCGGGAAACTGACAGCCAAATTCCCCAGCTATTATCACTTATCAGTATTACTCGCTTTCCCGGAGTGTCAGTGCGTCACAAACAACGTACTGAAGGAGGCGGCACAGAGAAACCCTAGTCATATTAGTTCGCACAGTCTCAATTCATATCCTCTACTGCGCAGTAAATTACTTCGCGTTACTATGGCCGTTAGATTAGCTTTAAGATTCGTGCAACTCAATCTCAGAAACTCCTCTATGATGCACATCGCTGATTCTCTGCGCAGTACAATACTGCGCAGCAGAGGATAAGCACTCGTTCACGTTTTATACATACACTCTTCATATCCTTTACCTTTCTTTCGTTCTTTCTTTCACCCTTCTCAATTAATTCCCCCCAATTCCAATCCCAATTTTAATCCCAATTCGATCGGAGGCGGAAGAAGAATCAGAAGAGCGCGCGCCCTGTCTGTCTCCCGCTCTCCCTCCCATGGCGAGAGGATCCAAGTACGAGGAGGACTCCGCCTCCTCCGCGTCGGAGGAGGAGGAGGACGTCGCTATGAACGGGGTCGACGGGGGCAGTGGCGCGTCGGCGGAGGAGGAGGAGGACAATACTTCGGCTAATAGTGACGAGGCGGCAGAGCAGCCGCTTGAGGAGGAGATCGACGAGGAGGAGATCGAGGCCGTCGCCAGGCCTGCCGACGCCGAGGACCCCGCGGAGGGGGAGGAGGAGGATGCCGAGGCGACGCAGACCACGGAGGAGGAGGACGACGACGGCGCTGGCGATGGAGAGGTGAGGGTTTTGACTCTTGAGTCCTCGTGTTGAGAGATTTACCGTGGGAGGAGGGTTTTAGTGGTTCGAAGGGTATAAAACTGCGGGAAACTGATTTGATTATTTATCATTGTTATGTTTCTTTGCAGGGAGCTGACGGAGAAGCAAGTACCAATGTTGGTAGGCGTGAGAAAGCCAGACTCAAAGAGCTCCAGAAAGTTAAGAAGCAGAAGATTCACGAGATTCTGGAAGCCCAGAACGCCTCCATTGATGCCGATATGGTAACTTTTTTTTGCTTACTGATTTCAAATGTGATGTCGGTATTTTTTGCATACAGATTGGTTCATCTGGTTAAAAAGAAGTCTGCTGTGTTGTTATTTTATTTTATTCATAATTTATAATATGATTGGTTTGTTGACAGAACAACAAAGGAAAGGGAAGGCTGAAGTATCTTCTTCAGCAGACTGAAATATTTGCTCACTTTGCGAAAGGGAGCCAGTCAGCTTCGGAGAAAAAGCCCCGCGGGAGGTAATTTTGTTCACTGATTCTTGGCTTCGGTGATGTGGAGAGTACCATGTGCTGGGATATTAGTTTATTTGCTTTATTTACTGGAAGGGAAAGCTAGTTAGATACACCACAAATGCCAGCTGATACCGGAAATATTTCCTAAGGGTTTTAATTTTTTATATTGGTTAAAAAGTTCACTTGAGTTTGGGACTTGAGGCTTTGTTGTTGTTGTTGTTGTTGTTATGTTGTTGAAAGTTTTTTTCGATGTTTATAGGGAAGGATTAGCGCTAGTTAACTCTGATGGGTGTGTTCTTTTACACATCTTGTAATAAGAAGTGCCTTTATTTTTTCTTTTTTATTTTTGATGAAAACCAATTTTTTATCGATTTAATTTCTAGGGGCCGCCATGCATCAAAAGTAACAGAGGAAGAAGAAGATGAGGTGTACCTTAAGGAGGAAGAGGATGCACTTGCTGGTACCGGCGGAACCAGATTGACGTCGCAACCATCCTGTAAATTCCCAAATTACTGTCTAAATCATTTTAACATGAGCTTATTTTTGTGGAGAGAAAAATATGACTTTAAATATGACTTTTAATATAGGAAAAGCAATCTGATGTAATGAAGTATTGAGCGTTTGTGTTCATTTGTATCTATATTCCATGTGCCAATTAATATAAACTTCTAGTGAATTTTCGATGAAAGCTATGAGAAACTTAAGGTTGCTGAATGTATAGTGATTGCTTAAACGAGTTATACAAGGGACTATGTCGATCAACATATAAAAAAGGGCTAATAGATATTCTATCATTATGCAGGTATACAAGGGAAAATGAGGGATTACCAACTAGCTGGACTAAACTGGCTTATTCGTTTATATGAGAATGGCATTAATGGAATATTGGCTGATGAGATGGTACGCTCCTTTTGTTTTTTTTAGGAACAGTTTGGTATCCCTGATACTTCAATGAAGTTGTTTACAATGCTATCCTACAATTTCATAGGGTCTTGGAAAAACTCTACAAACCATTTCATTGCTTGGTTATCTGCATGAGTTTAGAGGGATCACCGGACCTCATATGGTGGTAGCCCCGAAATCCACACTTGGCAATTGGATGAATGAGATCAAGCGCTTCTGTCCGGTTTTGCGTCCCATCAAATTCCTAGGAAATCAGGAAGAAAGGGTAAAGTCAATATGTTTCAAATTTTATTTGCTGGTTATTGTTTATTTGAGCCAACTAGTTAAAGGCTTCTAAGCTTTCATTATTGCAAGATAACTTGAAGGCAAAAGTGACATCAAGGATATATTGTGTAATGTTTGTACTGAACTGCGGAAGGGAAGGGGTAAAGGCTATAATTTTTGTAGGTATACATGATGTCACAAGTGTTGTTAGTATTATCTTGGGTTTGACACTTCAATATCATGCAGAGCATTCTGTATTTATTGTTTATCTCACCATGCCAGGGGAAATTTAATGCACCTTCTATGTTATGTGTTTGGGAATGTTTTGTATATTCTATATCATTTTGGCTTTTTTGGGTGCACTTTGCAGGCTTATATAAGAGATAACTTGCTGGTTCCTGGGAAGTTTGATGTATGTGTGACTAGTTTTGAAATGGCAATCAAGGAAAAAACAGCTTTGAAACGCTTTAGCTGGCGATACATCATAATAGACGAGGCGCATCGAATAAAGAATGAAAATTCTCTCCTCTCCAAAACCATGCGACTCTACAATACGAACTACCGTATGCTTATTACTGGCACTCCTCTGCAGGTCTGTCATTTTTAATTTACAGATTTAAGTGCGATATTAGCATTTACGAACTGATGATAATTTTCATGGTTGCTACCAACTTACCTTGAGCTTTATCATCAATATTCTGGATAGGGAATTCTATGACTAGCAATGGTTTTAACTAGTGTGATCCGGACACTTAATATTACCATTTTAGGACCAATGTGTAACCAGTTAAGTATTGTTTATCTTATCCTATGTTATTTACCTTTTGAATTTTTTTGATACAGAACAATCTTCATGAACTATGGGCGCTTCTCAACTTTTTGCTTCCTGAAATTTTCAGCTCTGCTGAAACTTTTGATGAGTGGTTCCAAATTTCTGGTGAAAATGATCAGCAAGAAGTTGTCCAACAGCTTCATAAGGTATAATAGTAGAATATAATAGGCCTTCTATTGAAAACTTATATTCTCAATTATTTTTCATAAGGTAGTACTGTATTGGGTCTGAGTTGTTACTGCAGAAAGCATTTCAATGCTGATATGGATTTATGCATTATTGTTTTTTTACTAGATAATTTTAGTTGACATATGTGTTTGTTTATTATTTATTTATGTTGTGGTACAAAAACACTAAAACAATAGCTAAGTGATGTGTATGCACTCATACAAAAAATAGCATATGAAACAAAAACGACATAGAAAATGCAACAAGGAAAAGAAAATAACACTTCTACATTATTCTAAGAGAAGCTCTTTTCTTGAACCTTTTGTGAAGGTTCTACGGCCATTTTTGCTCCGGAGGCTGAAGTCTGATGTGGAGAAGGGGCTTCCTCCGAAAAAGGAAACCATTCTGAAAGTGGGAATGTCTCAAATGCAGAAGCAGTACTATCGTGCTCTCCTTCAAAAGGATTTGGAAGTTGTCAATGCAGGTGGTGAGCGCAAGCGCCTATTAAACATTGCAATGCAATTGAGAAAGTGCTGTAATCACCCGTACCTCTTCCAGGGGGCTGAGCCAGGCCCACCTTACACTACTGGTGACCATCTCATCACCAATGCAGGTGTGTTATTGACCATTATTTGTTGTTCTTATTCTCTTGAGTTGGTGAAATGCTTTACCATACAGCATAGTGGCTACCCTCCCATTTCCTAAAACCTTAATATATGTTCCCATTAGTAGGGTTTTTTAAAATGTTAGAGCACATATTGATATAGGTTTTCTAACCGCAATTTAAACTTTTATATTTGAGTACTGGAATGCTTATGTTTGCAACACATACCTATATTTAGGACTTCTCTGTCAGGTATACAGAAAACACTTTACTATTCCTTGTTTTTTAGGTTAAAATTTATTCTAGCATTCTACATATATTTGGTAAATCATGTCATTGCTAGCATAACAACTGATTAAAATACTTGTTGCAATTGAAAACGGAAAAGTGTTATTGTTTGATAAGTATATTAAACGATCAAATACTATTATTGTATGCAGGGAAAATGGTTCTTTTGGATAAACTTCTGCCAAAGCTAAAAGAACGTGATTCGAGAGTGCTAATATTCTCACAGGTCTGTTGTGTTTCTAATCAGCCCAACTGCATGGTTACTTTTTTGTCCCATCAAGTTTGATATTATCTAGTACTATAAGTGACGTTTCCTGAAGCCACTTGAATAATCTTATGATGTTAATGTTCAGACCACAATTTATCTTATCCATTTGTATGTTACTACCTGGCATTTATTGTTGTAAGTAGGAATTACTTAATGCATATTGCTGACTGTGATGTTGAGTGCTGCAGTCCTTAAAAAAGTAGAGAACTTAACAAAAGTTTTTTCCCCCCAGATGACAAGGCTTTTGGACATCCTAGAGGATTATCTGATGTATCGAGGTTACCAATATTGCCGCATTGATGGTAACACTGGTGGTGAAGACCGTGATGCCTCCATTGAGGCTTATAATAGACCAGGAAGTGAGAAGTTTGTCTTTTTGCTTTCAACAAGGGCTGGTGGCCTTGGTATTAACCTTGCCACTGCTGATGTCGTCATCCTTTATGATAGTGATTGGTATTCCTTTTTCTTCTGCTGTCTCTTTATATAACACACTACTTGGATATAGTTTGTCAAGGTTAAACATTTCTTAGAAGAAGATTATGTGACCAAATAATCTGTTACTATAAGGAAAAAAGAACATGCATTTTTGCATTGCCACATTACTTATAATGGATACTGTCCGATAATCTTTTGTTAACAATGAAATGATTCCGCAGTTCTCGCCGTAGTATCGGCTGCCATAGTTGTGGCTTTTAAATGTATGCCTAACTTCTAGAGCTAATGCTGCATTGGTCCTCATATAGCTTATGTAATCTGTTACCCTAATGTTTTGTATAGAGCACTATATAGTTTCACTGTTTGTTGATGATTGACTTTTTTCTGGTTTTATTATAATTTAGGAATCCACAAGTCGATCTGCAGGCACAAGATCGTGCCCACAGAATTGGCCAAAAGAAAGAGGTTCAGGTTTTCCGCTTCTGTACTGAGGTTAGTTGCAGTATTAGTAGTTATTTTCATTAGTTGTGTACTTGGTTATACTTGTCTTATGGTCTTCCTGGATAACATATTTGGAAAACCCTGCAGTACACAATTGAGGAGAAAGTGATAGAAAGGGCATATAAAAAGCTTGCATTGGATGCTCTTGTCATTCAGCAAGGCCGACTCGCTGAACAGAAAAGTATCTTTCTTATCTTTCCTTTTCTTTATTTAGTCCTCTATCTTTGATGTAGCACTTTATTATTTTACTTGTTTGCACTCTTACATGGTTATTTATTGTTATATCTTTTGCAGCTGTGAACAAGGACGAGTTGCTGCAAATGGTGAGGTTTGGTGCTGAAATGGTGTTTAGTTCTGGGGATAGCACCATTACCGATGAGGATATTGACAGAATCATAGCCAAAGGTGAAGAGGCCACAGCTGAACTTGATGCAAAGATGAAGAAGTTTACTGAAGATGCCATCAAATTTAAGATGGATGAGAGTATGAATTTTCTTCTTACGGTTTATGTAATTTCTACTTCTATTTTTAGGGGATGTTGTCTTCACAGGTCCCTTCCCTTGTCGTGTTTGGAAATATAATTGACCCTTGCTTGCTGTATTTAGAAAAGGTTCACCTGATTAATTTTATATTTTTTATTTATTAATGCAATAATGGTGAGAACATAGGGGGCCTTGTGGGATTTTTGTGGATTACCATAAGTTTGGTTTACGAAAACCCAATGGATGATTTCTGGACTCTGCATACAAATGAAATTAACTCTTTTCAAATGTTTATCTGTTTACGCGTTATAATTTTCCTTCTGTTCTGTGCAGCGGCTGAGTTGTATGATTTTGATGATGACAAGGTAATACATTATATAATTATGTTACTTTTGTTTTGTTTACTGTCTTACCATTGTGGGAACCAAATTTTCTGGGCTCCCCATTTTTTATTAGATGGTTTTCTCTTGATATATTATAATTTCCTTTGACTTATTTTGGAATTTATTTCTAAATATGCAAGAACCATGGAACTTGATCTTATTGGGACTTTTTATCTAGGAAGGGAAAATTGATTGTTTATTTTTGTGTAAATTTGCAAATTGGAATTCATATTGTCTATGTGCATTCTTTAACTCTGATTTTTGTTGATTGAAGGATGAAAACAAGGTTGACTTCAAGAAACTTGTTGCTGACAACTGGATAGAACCTCCAAGAAGGGAAAGGAAGAGAAAGTATGTATTGACTTATGGCCTAGTTGCTCTAACATTTTGTCTTAAAATTCTCGTTTCATTTTTAATCTGGATTTTTTTTTTGGGTGTAGCTACTCAGAGTCTGAATATTTCAAGCAAGCCATGCGGCAGGGCGCACCACCTAAGCCTAGAGAACAAAAAGTACCAAAAATGCCCCACTTGTAAGGCAGTTGTCTTGCTTGAGTTTTCTTTCTTTTTTGCATGGAATTTACTTTCTCCTATTTGGTTATTGAACTGATTATCTGTGTTGCGGCTAGTGTTTGGGTTCCATGTTAATTATTCTTTTGGATTTATCATGCTTATATTGCAAGCTTGTGACAAATGGCACCAGCCTTGCCAATTGAGAATGCATTTTTGTGACTAAAATTTTGCATGGCTGATGCTTGGAGTATGTTGTGATTTTCTTTTATTTTTAGGCATGATTTCCAGTTCTTTAACACTCAGAGACTGAATGAGTTGTATGAGAAAGAAGTGAAGTATCTTGTGGTAAGTTGAAAATGTCACTGTCATCTTGGTCATCTATTGTTTTATATGCTATTCTTTCTTATTGACTCTTTTTCATTTTACAGCAAACAGGCAATAAAAATAAGGACAAGGATAAGGATGCTATTGGAGATGCTGACGACCAAGAAGGTACCACCTACCTTTATAATTTAATTCTTAACTGGCATATTCATCAGAACCATTTGGATGTGAGTTTGTGTGGATGATCCATTTGCTATAGTACGAGTCAAAATGAGCTTCACATTGCATTTGATATTCTGAGGATGGCAAATTTGGCAGATCTTAACAATAATGAGCTCACACACTGGAATAAACCCTCTGAAATGGTTGTGAAGTAGATAGTTTGGGTACAGTATCTGTTGTGGGTCTTGTGATCAGTATGGTTTCCCATAAATAGTCATCCATGTATAAATTCAGTTATTCATTGGACTTAAACTATCATGCTCTCCTTTTTTTATTCTTAATAGAAATTATAGATCCATTGACAACTGAGGAGCAAGAAGAAAAGGAACAGCTGCTAGAAGAGGTGAGAGTGAGACCTTGTACTATCTAAAAGCTATTGGTTCCAGCATTCAATTCTATTTACTCATTGTCCTTTGCAAAATTTCAGGGTTTCTCTAATTGGACAAGAAAGGACTTCAATGCATTTATTCGGGCTTGTGAGAAGTACGGCAGGAATGATATCAAGAGCATAGCTACTGAAATCGAGGGTAAAACGGAAGAGGAAGTAGAGAGATATGCTGCTGTTTTCAAGCAGAGATACAAGGAACTGAATGGTATCTTGCAATCTTATCTTATTCTCTACCAATTTTTGTCCACTTGATCCATGTCCTGGCCTAAAGCTGGGCAATTGAATTAGCAATAATCATAGGTCGTTCAAAAATGTGGTAAATGTTGAACTCTGGTAATGGTACCCTAGGGGAAAAAATACTTCATTTTGCAAGTGGTGCTTCACATGCATACTGTGTATCCTGAAACATACAAAATGTATGAGAAAATTTAGTGTATTCTGATATTTAATAGCAGGGTGTAATTCTAAGTTATATGTATATAAGATCAGATCTAATTTGGCAATCTTTCTTTATACTGTGATTAACTTTAGTCTTGTGGATGCAGATTGGGACCGTATAATCAAGAACATAGAAAAGGGAGAGGCAAGGATAGCTCGGAAGGATGAGATAAATAGGGCACTCAAGAAGAAGCTTGAAAGGTACAAAAATCCATGGCTCGAGTTGAAGATACAATATGGTCAGAACAAGGGCAAGTTGTATAATGAAGAATGCGACCGTTTCATGGTATGGATCTATACTTATTTCAGGCTTTCCAAACTTGAATTCAGCTTTGCTGCTCTTTTTGCTGGCCCAACCTTCAGATATATAACTTTTCTTGTTCAAATGTACATTGCTGTGGTGATACCTTTTGCTATCATTTCGTTATATTTCCGTACATCTCCTCACTCATCAGACAAAAAACAAAAGTTCTTCAAAGGAAATCCAGATAAAAAATGATGATGACGATGATGATAAGCATATCAAAATCAGCAAGCCTGGGAGACTTGATCATGAATAAAATGTTAATGTGTTTATGTTTGCAAATTACATCCTGTTTTTCTGATTTTGTTTGCCCATTTCAGTTGTGCATGATTCACAAGCTTGGGTATGGAGCATGGGATGAGCTGAAGGCTGCATTTCGCATGTCACCCCTCTTTAGGTTTGACTGGTTTGTGAAGTCACGTACTGTTCAGGAGCTGGCCAGACGTTGCGATACTCTCATCCGCCTTGTTGAGAAGGAGAACCAAGAGTATGATGAGCGCGAGAGACAGTTGCGCAAGGAGAAGAAGAATGCGAAGGTACCTAATAATTGTGATAATAGCAATGCCATGTCACTTGAAAAAAAAATTTCGGTTCGCATCAGATTGACTCTAGGCCCTACTCAATCAAGTCATGTATCTATCAACATGGAAAACCAACAATAGAACAATTGCACTCTTTATAAATAAAAAGGTATGTCTTTGCTGTGGGAGTGTCTATGAGTGGACTATACTCACCGAAATCAGTCATCTGATAAGGGAGGTTTTGTCCAAACTTGTTTGTAGCATTCCCAACTCCGAAGTCAGTTTATTTGGCATACTGTTTGCTGCTCTTAAGTTTCATTTGCTATAATAGGTTGGATGAACATACCAACTGTAGTTGCTTGGAATAATGTTTACTCCTGGTGATGTACTTTTGTTTGTGTTTTCCATGGGTTATCCTGGAAAGTTGTCTTGGAACCATATCCTTTGTAGTATTACTGTGTGGGCATATATGAACTCTTCGTGTTAGTTCCAAGTCATGGACACTCTAAACAGTGTGTCGAAATTTACAGGGTCCCCTATAGATATACAATGCAGGCAAACTTAAATTTTTGAGCTAAATTAAAAAAATATGAGTTCGGGTTATCTCCTCTCTGATACCTTTCTTGGGTTGAATAAAAATTTGGCAGACAAGTGTTCATTCTTTAGTTTCAACTGGAAAATGAGCTATCATTTTGCTATATTATGATCATAATTAATATCCTTTCTCCCATATTCTGGCTCGATTCTTTGTGGAGACAAAGATGTGCCTACTTGCTGTTCGTAACTTGCTCCTCGTCAGATTCGCAATTCCAAATGTGAAGAAATTTGTGAGAGCCCATGTGATACTGTTTAAATCAATGGCTCTGTCGATGCTCTTTGTTTGACAACATTGCTATTATCTGGTGATATTTTGTTGCCTGAGAATAGGTTCTTTAAGCTAAAAAGTTACACTATTTCACTAGATGAGATCTTCATTTGCAATATAGGTCGTTCTTAGTTATCTTTAGTTTTTTTTCTTATTCCTTCTGAACTCTGATATACATGACAATTTCCATAAACCATTCCTATATATTTAACTTTCCTATAAGCACAAACTAATATATTTTAATGAGACATACCTCCGTAATGCCAGCTATATAATTTATAATTTTTTAGGATTCAAAATTTGCGGCCTGGAACGTCAGGACTTGTCAATAAAATCTTAGTGTAATTGTTATTGAACCTTTTAATTCGCAAACATGCAGGCATCATAAACTGAGGAGTTGCTCTGAGGGCAGTTTTTAGGCCTCACTTAGATGCAGCCTCAATTGATTTATGAGATTACAACTCATTTCTTCCTCTTGCCATCTGCGCAGAATCCATTCTAGAATTAATGCTCACATCTTTGCTTATCAGATTTCTGATCCTTCTTTCGGGGTTGTCCTAAATGTATGACTCACAATGTTGAGATTCTTCTCTTTATGGCTGAATTTTCTTTTTAACGTAGAGATAGAGGTGATTTGCATTTTAGCTGTTCAGGACTACATGCAATAACTGTTCTACGTGCAGTTTCAATATCTCATGCTGGCATGCTTGTCTGGAACCTTCTGTATTTACCATATATGAGATGTTGAGAATGCACGTGGAACATTTATTGCATTTATTCCTGAACAACCAACGTCTAAAACTATCAACTTGATCGCTTTGATCTGGTATTCACTACGAAACAAGATGTTACCATGAGAAACCTTTCCGCAAATAGTTTTGTAGTCTAATTCCAACCGTATGATCATTTTGTGCATTGCAAGCTACAGACTGTGTCCATGATATGGTCAATGCTATATTAATATGGAAATAGCATTCCATTATTACAATCTTAGTTTACACTACTGAAACTAGGGTCCAGTACTCCACTGTCGCAAACTTTGTTTACGATATTGAGACTAGGGCTTAGTAGCCCATTGTTTCAATCTTGGACACGACAACAAATCCTTTAGTCCCAAACAAGTTGGGGTAGGCTAGAAATGAAATCGAGTAGATCCATATGATCAAGATGAATAATGATTAACCATGTTTTTACTGCTGGTCTAATTTCAGTAGATTTGAATAATACGGTGGTTGCTAAAAATAAGGTATTGTTAGAAGTTTTGACTGACAGGTCATAATTAGCAGGTTTGTAACCATTACGGAGCTGCTAATTAATTTTCTTATGCATCTTAAGTGTTTTCCATCTTCATTTTTGTATCCATCTTCAGTAGAAGTCCTAAAAGTTGTTGTTTCTTTCTCTGCTTGACATGCAATGTTTTCCATGAGGATGGGCTCCTAAGTATTGTTGTTTCTAGTGGAATCTAATTTTTCAGTATTTATGTATGTCATGTGCTGCTGCTGTTGTTATTATAGACCATGTAACAAGCTAATAAATTGCATTGTAAGGGTTTGATGTTGCATATGAAATGTAATGATTTATTTTAGTTATTAAGCTACACCGTGGTCTAGTTATTTCAGTCAATTTTTTGTTGTTTTCTTCCATTTTAGTTAACTATGGAGTTATCTATTCTGGGCAATAATATTTCGGTTTTTTTGTTAACAGCCTAATGATTGTTTTTGTTATCTTTGAATTTTAGAATATGACTCCATCAAAGAGGGGGACAAGATCACCAGTTGTCGAGACACCAACCACTAAGAGGCGCAAACAGTCCACAATGGATGATTATGTCAGCTCTTCAGTAAGTTTTTGTTATCTTCATGATTCTTTATTATGTGTTAATAAAATACCTCCTATAAGACTCAGATTACTGTCTCATGTTTAGTGGATTATATATTGTGTTAGGACAGATTTACATTCTTAAAACACCCAATAAAATGTTTGTACTGTCAATCATGAATACTTTGGATGCTCTGGAATAGCTGGACTGTCAGTTATATGGGTATCACTTCATATTATATATTGACGGATGCCAATTTTTCTTTCTCATTTACTTGGAGAAATGGTGAGGGTATTTTAGGAAGGATTACTTATGCGGGTATCACTTCCTTTAAATTTAATGGATGCAATTATTCTCTCTGATTTTCTTGAGTACTGGGTGTAATTTGGGCATTCTTCTGAGGGAATTTAGGGATAAAGAAGGATACAAGGGAATGTTTCCTTTTTCTCCCGATGGAAGCTAAATTTTGTACCTATACTGTTGGCCTGAATTTTCTGACCATCCCTTGCCAATTGTTGTCATAGTTGGCTGATACCTGTTTTCAAACATTATGTTGAAGCAGTTTTATGTGGCCTGATCGGAACAATATTGCAGTGGGTTAATACGTGGTCTGATTAAGTTGATTGATGTGAACCAATAAATAGCAGCTTAATTCAGGCTTGAAGAACTTTATAATGTTATGTGTTTACACACTACGATCAATCATGCCTCACTTTAGAAGTTAAGGTTAATCGTGTCTGGTCTCATAAACAAGTCCTAATACTAGCTCATGCTTGCCCATTGCAGGGAAGACGGAGGAGGTGAATTGGAACAATGGAAGCCTATTTCTGGCATAGCATTTTGTAATATTTAATTGAATATGGGTGGGGTACTTGGCGTTGCAGTTGTAGAAACTAGTTCTCTTTATAGTTTTGCTATATTAGAAATTTAGACTCTTTAACTTGTTAAAATTAATATGAAGCAATAGTTGAATATTCTGGATATCTGCTGCTGTCTTATTCATTTGACAGCATTTTTCCTTTCTTGAAATGTTTTATTGTCATGTGGTTGCAGGATGTGTTCAAGCATAAATTTCTTTGGGGGGCACATCTCTGAACGGGTTTGAGTTTGTTGATAACGAACGAAACTGATAATTTTAATTGTCAGACATAATGTATAACCGAAAGTCAGACGTTGAGGATGCAACTTTTATATTGTATACATGTCCAATATAAGATTAAACTCGCATAACCTTCTGAAAATGATGCAGTTGTAGGCTTTTTTTTTTTCTGACAATTTAATGTTGGTAAGATTAAAACATTTCTTTTGATGGTCGAGTTTCAAACATGTTGATTCTTACTGGATATGAGCATCTTTGGCACAACGAAAAAGCTACTGTGTTTCTTTTGATGGTCGAAAATAATTTCTCACAGACGCAGTTGTAGGATGATTAGGATCACAGCCTTTGAGGTGGGTATCGCTAGCTATTTTAAATGTTTGGAGGTACATGTTAGAGAAACCATTCAGGTCTATAATTTCAAAATTAAAAAGTTGGACATATCGACAAAAGATAATGCTCTTTACGTGAGAAATTGGACGTTCGAAATATAAATAAAGTATTTTATAGACATTTTTAATCTAGAGGTAAAATGAATCAGTTCAATAATAGGGGATGAACTTGTAAAGCAATGAGTTCAATTTTTTTAAATAAGCCCCGGAAAATATAAATTCACGACTTTGAGCCACGTAAACCCTATTTTTCACAATTGAGCCGGACGCTTCCGTCCAATCGGGACGGGATGGTACCGTAGCGTCCAAATTAGCAAACTGGGATGGTGCTGAAAGGAGACGTCCAACTTTTCAACCTGGACGGTGCCCTTCAGCAGCGTCCAGGTACTCTGACGTGTCACACGCTGACGCTGCTGAAGGGCACCGTCCCTGCACAAAGCGGGACGGTATGGAACCGTTGCGTCCTCCCTTTACTAATCTCCTCTCTGTTTGGTCCATGTCGTCCCAGAGGGACGCTATGGTACCTTACCGTCCCGCTTGGACGGCTCGGTACTGTCACGTCCAAGGTGGACGGTTCAATACCGTAGCTTCCCCCTCCCTTTACACTTGGAGATGTCAGCAACAGCTCAACAGGCCATACTAGATGACATTGATCTTGGTTCCCAGCTCATGGATATATAGCTAGGTACAGCTCCTTAATTAATTTAGGTTTGTTTATTTGGCTTTGAATTAGTTATATATTTCGTTTGGGGTTACAATATTAATACTGACTAGCATGTAACCCGTTGCATGCAAGGGAATATATCACATTAGTATGTATTGTAATTTTAATTATAAGTTGTAGTCTATATTATAAAACATAATTTCAAAAATTGTTGCAACGTAACTAATAAAAGAAATTGACTCAAAATTTGGAATATCGTATTGACATCAAATTAAATGTTGAGAATCAACGCTGAGGCCCAAGCCCATCAAGCTCAAGATCAAGAATTATCTAGAGTAATGTGGTGTTTAGATATTTCTTAGGAATAATCTAGAACATTATGGATATAAGAAAAATATCTTAGGTCTAGAATTATCTATAAAAATATCTATGGAAAAATATCTAGGTTCTAGAATTCTCCATAGAACTAGTATAAATAGGGGTGTGGAGTTGGATGAAGCAAACCAAGCAAGAGATAGTAGTGAATTGGAGGTTAGGTTGTAGTAAGAAGCTAGGGGTATATGGAGGTTTAGTATTTAAGTAGTAGTTGTAACAATATTTTGAGATATAATAGAAAATATTGTTATAGCTAGTGCCTCCATACTCAACAATCTGGTATCAGAGCCGGTGTTGTTGGTGCTTGTTCAGAGTCGGCGGTAGGGGTCAAGCATAGAGCCGGAATTCTGCCGGTGTTCCGCCAGTCAATATAGTGGTATCGACAAGTTGTCGAAGGAGCCGCAGCTTGACGACAGTCCGGGACTGCGAAGTGCGGTGGAGGAGAAATCTTCAAGAAGGCTTACTAGACGTCGGGCGTCCTAGTTGAAGCCATGGATTTCTCAGGTACGATTGGTGGAATAAAAAAATTGAATACTAGTAATTATATATATTGGAAGGCATGTATAGAGTCCTACCTCCAAGGGCAGGACCTATGGGAGGTAGTAGGCGGGTCTGAGACGACCCCGCCGAAAGTTGATACCGTAGAAGAGACGGTATCGGAACAGGTTGCTGACCCCAAAACGAAAAAGAAGAAGGCTTCAGAGAAGCCAGCCGAAACTCTGTCCGTGGAGAAGCAAGCCGAAACTCTGCGGAAATGGCGAATCAAGGCTGGGAAGGCAATGTTTGTACTCAGGACAGCCGTTGAAGACGAGCTACTGGAGTACATCAGAGAAGTGCCCACGCCGAAGGTAGCCTGGGATACCCTAGCAACACTCTTCTCAAAGAAGAACGACGCGCGCCTCCAACTACTTGAGAAGGAGCTCATGACAATCTCACAAGGTAAGATGATGATTAACCATTACTTTACAAAAGTAAAATCTCTTTGTAGTGAGATTGCTCAAATAGACCCTGAAGAAAAGATCAGCGAGCAAAGGATGAGAAGGATTCTCATCAATGGGCTAAGACCCGAGTACAGCGGGTTCATAGCAGCCGTCCAAGGTTGGCCAACGCAGCCAACACTATTGGAGCTGGAGAATATGCTCGCAAACCAGGAGGCTCTAGTGAAGCAAATGGCCGGAGTCTCGTTGAAGCAAGAAGAAGAGGCCTTGTTCAGCAACCGAAAGACGGGTCGACCTGACCGAAAGTCAAGAGGTAGACCCGAAGGAAGGTCTAGCCAGCAACGAAGGCCTAAAGAGAAGACTAATTCTTCAGGGGGAGCTCGAGACTCATCCGATGACAATGAAGACGATGACGATCGATGTTATAATTGTGGCAAAAGAGGGCATTATGCACGAGATTGCTGGCGAAAGAAGAAGAAAGGCCATGGTAATGTGGCGACCTCAAGAAGCCAAGACATTGTCCATGAGAGCAGTGGTTGTGAAGAAGAGTGGGATGCAGAAGTAGCACTCACTGCTGCAATCATGGAAGATGAAGAAAGCCTCGCGGTGACCACAGTGGAGATGGTGCCGGAGGAGGTCCCATATGAAGAAGATTGGGACGCGGTGGCGACTGTTGGAATACAGTCGGTAGTTGGCATAGAGGTTGCTGAGGTTGATGAGCCAGAGGAAGAGGAGTTCGACATGGAGTCGTGGCCGATCAAAGATGAAGAAGATGCCATAGAAGATGAAGAAGAGATCGACATCGAGGCTTGGCCCATCGACAATATACGAGACATTGTAGAAGTTGATGAGCTTGAGGAAGAAGACGTCGAATCGCGGTCCTTCATCAATGGCATAGATGTCGAGGAGGCCAGTGATCTCGAGGAGGAAGAGATCAGTTCCGAGTCATCGTTCATGGAAGACATCAAAGATGTCAAAGAGGTAAGTAAGTATGAAAATAGAACTGACTTTGAGTCATTGTTTTTTAAAGAACCAATTAAAGAATTGGTCGATGAGGAGACCAAAGTCGTAAAAGAGGCCGAAATTATAAGCTGCATCGTGGCTGATGAAGAGAAGCCACAAGAGAGCGCCAAGGTGGAAGTCATCACCAAGGAGGGTGATGCTGTCAGGATGACATATAGAAGTGTCACTATAGCTGAAGGACGTGAGTTGGTGCAAGGAGTTACAGCCCGTCCGGTGATCCGTCGAGAAGTCGGACCTCGACGAAGACTAGTGCCGGGACCACTAGTAAAGCGGGTTCAAGAAGTCCATCGGGAAGTTCGATCGCAAATAACTGAGGAGTGCCAAGCTCAACGAGCACAAAGGCGAGGTTGCAAGTATGATGATCCGGATGGACGCGGAGTACCAAAATCGGAATAGTACAAAGTCAGCGTTGAGGGGGAGTGTTGAGAATCAACGCTGAGGCCCAAGCCCATCAAGCTCAAGATCAAGAATTATCTAGAGTAATGTGGTGTTTAGATATTTCTTAGGAATAATCTAGAACATTATGGATATAAGAAAAATATCTTAGGTCTAGAATTATCTATAAAAATATCTATGGAAAAATATCTAGGTTCTAGAATTCTCCATAGAACTAGTATAAATAGGGGTGTGGAGTTGGATGAAGCAAACCAAGCAAGAGATAGTAGTGAATTGGAGGTTAGGTTGTAGTAAGAAGCTAGGGGTATATGGAGGTTTAGTATTTAAGTAGTAGTTGTAACAATATTTTGAGATATAATAGAAAATATTGTTATAGCTAGTGCCTCCATACTCAACATTAAATAAGACCATACACAAAGAATATATACATAAACCGTAACAAATAACTTAATTAGGGCTGTAGAAACTGATTATAAAGTCCTAGTTGTAACTTCTATACCAGAAGGGAAGCATTGTAAAGCGTAGTGGTATTAAAAAAAAAAAAACATATTTTAATCATCACAACTTTTCCAACAGAATAATTTGTTAATCTGGTGAACTATCATGAAAACTCTAGAATCCATACTGCTATGGAGTATGTATAGACATTCGCCCTTCAACATATTGCATTTTTCGCCTCCAATGTCTGGTACACAGAAAGACTATTTGTATTAAAAGAAAGAGAGAGAGAGGAAAGAAAGGGGTGGGGGGACGAGTGTAAAGTTAGGGGACGCTACCGTACTGAACCGTCCATCTTGACGCGACAGTACCGAGCCGTTCAGGCGGGACGATAAGGTACCATAGCGTTCCTCTGAGATGATATGGACCAAACAGAGAGGAGATTAGTAAAGGGAGGATGCAATGGTTCCATACCGTCCTGCTTTGTGCAGGGATGGTGCCCTTCAACAGCGTCCAGCGTGTGACACGTCAGAGTACCTGGACGCTGCTGAAGGGCACCGTCCAGGTTGAAAAGTTGGACGTCTCATTTCAGCACCGTCTCAGTTTGTTAGCTTGGACGCTGCGGTACTGTCCCGTCCTGGTTGGACAGAAGCGTTTGGTTCAAATGTGAAAAATGGGGTTAACGGAGTTTAAATCGTGAATTTGTAATTTTCGGGGGTTTATTTAAAAAAATTGAGGAGCAATGAGTTCATATCACAAGTTCCCATTTTAAATTTGCCGACAATAAGTAAAATGAAGATAAATGAATTTTTTAATATTTAAAATGAATAAGTTCAATAATATCGCAACTTCATTTTACCTCAATACAGCTTCAAGACAAATGAATTTTTTTTTACCTTGCACCAATAAGCAAATCCACTCTCCATATGCTAACCTAACGTGTATTAATTTCCAAATATATAAAGCAGAAATAGCATAAGCAAATAACACAAAAGATATTAATAGGATTAACTTGGATTAACACACAAAGATATACCAACTACGATGACTATCTTTGGGCTGCTCCACCTTAATGCGGAATAGACTAAAATAAAATAAGTAAGGAAAAAACCCGTTTCCTTATTCCAGTATTGAAAGTTTATTCCGGGCCGTAGCCTGGAATAAAAGTATAAACCAAATCCCCCTTTATTCCATATTTATCCCATCCTAATTCTATCCTTATCCTTATCTCTCTCGATCTCCGGCGATTATCTTACCCGCGCCGCGCCGCCGATCGGCTACCTCTTTCTTCTAGATCGAGGTAAATTCCATGCACGCATCTTTTCTCGGTGAGTTTTGGAAGTATAATTAGAATTGAGCTGGAAATTAGGAAATCGGGTGGAATTACGGTACTTGGGGTGAACGAGGTTTCAATGGAGATTCATTAGGGTTTTGGATGAATTAATTCGGCAATTTAGGTAGACTTCTTGTTAATTGGATTTAAGTAGATTAACTTGTGCAGTATGTACCAACTTAACTTTAAGCATGTATAGAGCCAATTTTGTCCAATTTGAGCTGCAATTGATCAACTGTAGAGTTAATGTATCATTGATAATGTAACTAATTACATAACTAAAAAGCTAGAATTAAAAAATACATAAGAAAGGTAATATATGTGCTGGATTATTGGGAACCTTTAGTTTAAAAAATAATGAAAAAGATGAATATCAAATATAGGTTTAAATGGTGCCAACTGCAGTTGGTGTTTGAGTATACCAATGTTAAGTGCCGGTATGTGGAGTAGAGGTAGTATAGTTGGAAGCTTCAGTATCCTTTATCAAAGAAGATCGGACAGGAGTAATAACTTTGATCACTTACCATTACTCTTCTTTATTCTCTACATTCAATCTTCAGTAGAAAGTTTCACCGGTACAAGTGGCATAGCATGCGACATACTAATGCATGCACATGCTTGTGTAACTGTATCGTACTGATATATGGCTTGCTCTATCTAGTAACTTGGTGTCGATGTAACATTTTTTTATTATGGCTCTATATGGTGGAGGTGGTATTTAGGTTTATTAAGGTGGATTATGTTTTATTTATCATCCTTCATGTTTAATGAACATTCTTTAATTAATACCAAAATTAGCCATGGATGCGGAAAAGTCGAAGAAACGAAAGAAGAGCCGATTGAGAACTGCAAATTGGACTGTTAGCCAGACGAGCCTACTTCTTAAGTTGGTGAAGAAAAAGAAACAAGAGCTGGGAGAAGCAAATTTCGACAGTGATGTCTGGGAGGAAATTTCTTCTGCTCTTAACAAAAAGAGCCGCCCTCCACGTAAAGCTTCACAGGTGAAGATGAGGATTAAAACGGTGAGAGGTGATTTCCATGACTATAGAGCATGTGTGGAGAAGCCTGGCTGGAGTTGGGACAGTAGGAGAAAGCTTCCAGTAGCCCCGAGTGGGAAGTGCTGGGACGAGGCAATTGAGGTAATTAGTCAAAATGTTTTTTTCCTTCTCTTTTTATGTCAATGCAATTATCATTTTTTGTTTTGTTACAAGTACTTTGTATCTTCTCATTTTTTTTTTCATTACAGCGTACTGTAATTGTTTGGTGCTATATTTTATTGAGATATTACAAATGCCAAATTAGATTTTCTTTTCAATACTCAAGTGGAACGATAAAATTTAGTGTTATATGCAAATTTTCTTGTGTGCTTACTGTTTAGGATCCTCATTTTAGTAAGAACTCACAATTTGAAATAATATTAAAATCAATAAGGTCATTTTTGTCCCATCTTACTTCCATTATTACATCTATTATTCGTTGTTGAGAAACATTAAAATTTGGTGTTATATGCAAATATAGTAAAAGGGTTTTGCAGTATGCAACATAAAAGTGAATAAAATTACTACCGTATTGAATTGTTGATACTATGTTTACTGTGTTGGTAGTCTGCTGCCTGGTTTTGTATGAATGTTACTAGTGAAGAGGGATTTTGTCTGTTTCTATGTACGGGATACCTAAAATATATGAAAAAGAAGCATTTGCAGATGATTTATAGATGAATCTGTGCATGTGAATACAATGTTATATTTAAATATGAACCTTTAAACTGCCTGATAAACATGGAGGATTCTGAATTGCTTCTGCAGAAAACCAAAAGGTTTAGCAGATGCCGAACAAAACCATTTCCGTGGTATAAGCTAGTTGCTGAAATATGCGGGGTGGATGTACCAGTTGAAGAAAATGAGATGAGTTGGTCCACGGATGATGCTCTGGAAGAAGACAACCTGTTCCAACCTGAAACAGGAACGGACCAATCTGCCAGGGCAAACTCAGAAAATGATGTGTCCTCCTCATCAGGGAAGAGAACAGAAGATAATTTAGAAGCTGTTGAAGAAGAGGGACTTCAGAACAATGGTAGCTTTCTTTCCCTTCTATGCATCTTTCTTGAGATAATGATAATAGGGTTTATATTATAAATGTTAAATTATATTTGTGCGAAGTTGTGTTCTTTCTACCTCTCTTTGCACCAACTTTTCTAGCTTTGTTACTCTGACTTGGTGTTTTCTTGACATCTCTGGTATGGGTAGCTCCATTTGGGTTTTGTTTAGATGTTTTTGTCTGATGGTATCCATATTCAAATAGGTTAACTATGTTATTGATGTTCAATGTTCATATTCGAATGAAGTTGTCATGGAATAATATCTTCATATGCTTCTTCTGAGAACACCATAGTTGTTTTTTAATGTTTTTGCATTGTTGGTTGCAAATCAAAATTAGGTGCAGATGCAGCAAGAGAGTCACTGGAAGCTGGGATTGATGAAACAAAACACCGCATTCGAAGTGCGAATTGGACAGATCCACAGACGGGTGTGTTGCTTGACTTGCTGCTAGAAAAACATGAATTGGGAATGACTGAGTTTACAGAATGCTTCTGGAAGGAGCTTTGCAATGCTTTAAATGAGAAAACCCAGCCACAGCGCAGCCCCGTGGAACTTAGGTGGAGGCTGAAGACTTTGAAATCTGATTTCAGTGACTACAAATATTGTGCAGAGATGTGGGGGTGGTATTGGGACAATGAAAAAGGCCTCCCTGTTGCCCCCAATGAGGCATGCTGGGATGAGCTAATTAAGGTACAGTACTTTTGCTTCATAAACTTCTTTTTGTTGTTGTTGTTGCTGTTTTGTTATTATCTATTTATCAATCTTGGGCCATGTTTCTCTTTTGTTCATATATTATATTATAGTAGTTTATCATGCTCATAAAGACTTAGATCTTAATTTGCTTTATCAGTTGGACCTGACGCAAAAATGGTGATGATTTATAAGAAAAATGAAAAAGAATAAATTATTAATAAAGCAAATCAATTTAGAGCACAACACATATTTAGCAGGTAATTTTAGGGCTGAATCAATATTGGGCCCAGTAGGTCTGATACTTGCCATTTGGTTTGTATTTTTTTATATTTTATTCTCATCAATAGACAATTAGACATACACTTCCTTTTTCATACAGATCAACAAGAAGTACCTGAAATGCAGAACCAAACCATTTTGGTGGTATGAACAAGTAGCAAAGCTATGCAACAAATATCCAGAAAACGAGCATCAAATGCTGAGCAGACACCCGACTCGGACTGTAAAAGAAGCCTCAAATCCTCGACCACTTCCTTTAAATAGTCCAGAGGCATACACCGAGCAATCAAATAATTCAGCCAACGGGACACCTCTGTCTGCTGGTACGGAGGCAGGCCGTCATACCCAAGCTGGAGGCAAACATCTGGATCGAATGCTAGAAACTCCAAAGCAGATGGAGCAACAAAGTAGGCGGCTTGTACTTCCAGTGGATGCAACCGCAAGCATTTACAAGGAGGCTACCAACAACTACAAGTTAGTAGCAAAAAAGTTGGTGAAGGTTCGATCGCAGTTCAAGTTAAGCCGGTCGGACTTCATAGATATGTCAATTGTCGTGCGTGACGAGTTGAACAGAGAGCTCTTCATGGAGCAGGAGGGAAAAGAATTGTTGGAATGGATCAAGGATTCTCTTGAAATATACCGTGAGCAGCGCAAGGCGCAACAGGCTGTGACACCGTCGGCTAACCGACCGTTCTTCATGCCTGTTTACCCATATCCTCCTGGTGGGCCACATATGTGAGGGTGGCACTAGTATAGTATAGTATAGTGGGGCTAATATATTTTTATCTGTTGATCTTGTAGTATAGTGGGTTGGTGTTAGACTATAACTATGGGTAGGAATAGGATGGGCCTCTAATTATTCCCTGTTATGGTGGTGTTGTGATGAAGGTAATAGTTGTATGTGGATTATTAGTAATAATTTATTACAGGTAACTGTTGAAGTGAGGCAGTGTTAGTACTAGGGGTGTATAACGTCTATAACAATCACAAAAATGGGCTGTTTCATTAAACGAAACGATTTTTTGTTTCGTTTTCGTTTTGTTTGGAACAAAACGAAACGAAAGAACGAAAATAATCGTTTAACAGTTATATTTTTCTGTAAAAATGGAAAACAAAATGGAAAGAAACGTTTTGTTAATCATTTCGTTTCGTTTCGTTTAACGAAACAAAAAATTGTTCTGTTTTCCTTTCGTTTTGGATGAAACAAAACGAAATAACGAAAAAATAGTCTTCCGTTTACGTCCCTAATTAGTACGTTTCAATGTGGAACCAAATCATCATTTGAAATGCAGTGGCACTAAACCCTCCTCATAAAATTAAGTGGCATTGGAACCTTCATCTGCCCCTTGTTCAGGACTTGAGGTTCAGCAGCTCCTTGTGCGATTGAGATTGTTCAACTGTAAGGAGATACGAACTATCAACTATGCATTGCATTGCATTGCAGATTAATAGATTATACGGCTCTTATCAAATGAGATATGTTGCTATATAGATGAAATCTCATAAGCAAGCTTCTAACCACTCTTTCAGTAAATAAATAAAATACACGAAGTAACATAATAAATTGGTAAAAAATGCTTTGAAAAATTGTAATGGGATGTGGATACAAAATGATATCAAAATTGATACCGACTGTGTTGATATTTACGTTGATAACGTTGATATTTAAATCAACTCATTAAATTATTCAATTTGGTTATATAATATATCTCAAGGTATTACACAAATTAAGTTGTATGGTAAATTCATTAATTTGAATATATATTTATTTAATAAAATATTTTGATATTTAGGGCCTGTTCAAATAGAAAACATTTCTATAGGAATTGAGAGTTTATAGAAAATAATTTCTATTCACTGTTCGATAGACTATACTATCAATTCCTAATAGAAATTTATTTGTCTAAAATACTTATTTTTAGAAAAAAATATTAATTAAGTTGGATTGGATTATTTTTTTTCTATCAATAATGGACTCAATTCGTAGGTTTTCACCAAATGCAATATATAATTTTGTTCTAATAGAAAACATTTCTGTTAGTGACTGCAAAATATTTTTTTATTTTAGATTTAAGTGGATGTTTTCCACTATCTCCAATTTCTTTTTAGGAGATATTTGTGTCATGGAGGATTGAACCGAGTCCATATCCTCTAAGTTAACTCAAAATTTGAGTTTAATTCTTGACAGAACTGGACTGTAGATTTCGGATCTCGGTCAAGACAGTCAGTATTTAGAATTCATGGGCCCTTTATAAAATCACTGTATGGACAAATTTAATTTTTAAGTTAACTTAGAGGATCTCAATTCGGATTGAACCCATAACATTTAAAGTCATCTTACTGGCTGGTCAGAATAATTGCTGACGCTTTAATAGTATTTCTGGTTTCTCTCTCATATATCCCCTGTCCAACCATCTCCGTCTCGCCTCTCGCGGGCTACGACTTGGCGCTTCCGTTCCATTTCCATCGCATCCTTCAATGCGCAATGACGCTTCCATTCCTCTTTCACCTTCCAGCGCCTCCTTCCCCACTCCTCCCCACTAAACCCCCTCCTCTCCTCCCTCCTACTATCACTCCCCATTCCAATCCCAATCTCAATCCTAATCTCAATCTCAGTTCACTCTTTTCCTTAGCTGCTCTCCGCAATCGAGCTCCTTCCCCTTCCTCCTCCCTCCGTCGCCGCCTCTCCATGGCCTCCTCCTCCTTCTCCCCCTCCCCTACCACCCCTATCGGTAACCAACTGGCTCTTTTACTGATACATATGTTCTTTCTGAATGGACTAGCTATACTATACTCGCTGTCTGTCTATGTCACTTGACGATGCTTATATTTGACAATCTTGATGATGATGATGGAACTTCTAATAGATTTGCATAATTCTGTGCAAAATCTGAAAAATGGGATAAATGTCATAGATGTGTTGTTAATTTGAATATCGTTTGATTGATAGCTCATCAAAATTGACTGGCATGTTAATTCACCAATAGATTGTGACTTGTTTATTGCTGTGGTGTAGAAACATCAAAGGATTCTGCCAATGTGTCTTCATCAGGCGGTGTCGTTGGGGTGAATGATTTGTTGATTGTGGGGCCTGGAGTGCTCGGCCGTATAGTAGCTGAGATGTGGCAGAAGGTTGTTTACTTATTTGTTCCACTCTTTATCATTCTTCAAAGTTTGCATTGCAGTGTATTTTTTTCATTTATACATTCTGATTCGGTGAGGCCCAGTTTACTCCATTAAGTCTTAATTATACTAAATGCAAGTAATCAATTTACACCAGCAGTTGTGCAATTATACACTACATAAGTTATTAAAAGATAAATTACAGAAGAGGATTAAAACAGGGTGAACATATACCTACTATTTGGATTTCAATTTTTTATATCAAAATGTAACCGAATATGTTCTTATTAGCACAATTGTAATGAATCATAGGCTGCTCAGAAGTGAATTAGATCATAACTCAATGTTTTTTTGTAACTTCTTGCAGGAACACCCAGGGTGCAAAATATTTGGTCAGACAATGAGCAGTGAGCACCACGAAGAACTAGCTGAATTAGGAATTGTGCCTTTGTTGAGGGCTACTCCACTTTCACAGAAAGTACCGTATGTGATCTTTTGTGCTCCTCCTTCTCGGACTGAAGATTATCCTGGTGATATCAGGTAAAGATAAGAAAATTGCTATCTAGTTTTGTGCACGAATATAAACTCTGGAAACAGTAGGATGCATCTTATTGTTATGGTGATAAACAATGCAAAGCTCTACAGTACTGACAACAAAAAAAGTTTTGCAAAGAGGAAGTTCAATATTGCATGCAAAATGTAAAAGAATTTATACCCTGTGAGAGAATCAAGGTGATAGCGAAAAAGTTTTCCTACTTTTTTTGGTTAATTTCGGATCTTTTACATTTCTCAGAATTGCAGCATCAAATTGGAACAGTGAGGGATCCTTCCTATTCACCTCTAGCTCAGCCGTGTATGACAAGAGTGACAATGAATGGTGCTATGAGGTAACGCTTTCGATCTTTTCTCTTGTGGTGAGTTATTGCATCCTTTGCCACTTTTATATGGGAATTTGTTTTTCAGGACTCACCAGTAGTGCCTCTTGGTAGAAGCCCTCGTACAGACGTGCTTCTGAAAGCTGAGAGCGAAGTTCTAGAAGCTGGAGGATGTGTCTTGAGGCTAGCTGGTCTTTATATATCCTTACTGACATTGTTGTTCCCTTATTTTTTTTTTCTATTACAAAGTTTATGTATACAGCACTGGATTTTTGACACTTAGCCCAGGAAAATAGACTAAATGCATTACAACAGACTTAGTGTATTGTACTTTATCCGTACTGTCTCAACCGCAGTCAGTCCACATTACTTAAAAATGCATTGAGAAGTTTTGTGGCATTTGGACTTTTTTTTTTTCATTTTGACTAAATTTAGGGTATACAAACTAGTTGTCTTTTGAGAAAAGTTGTGGGGTTACATGTGACTCTGGTTGGGTTTCATTTCTAGCCTACCACAACCTTTTTGGGATGAAAGGCTTTTTTGCTTGTTTGTTATGTGTTATAGAACTTGAAAACACTGTTTTTTCTGTGGTAAATTGCTTTCCATGACTGGCTTGATTTTACAAGATAGATAGAGGTGCTCATACATATTGGTTGCAGAAAGGTACTGTTGATGCACGCCCTGATCATGTTGTCAATCTTATCCATTATGAGGTACGATGTATATCTTTGTCACTACTTTGTTAACAATACAGAAGATTATGAATAAGAGAGCATTACTTGGAAGAAGAAAAGTAAAACATAAAACTTGTTGAAATCATAGATCACCATTGATAGAAAACAGCTTCTGGTTAAATTTTGATGCACAAGGGCATCTTAGTCATTAGGCATTGAATTTATGCATAAGTGTTCTTATAATGTGTATTGACATACTTGAATTGACATGTGTCTACCTATTCTCATGATGTGCACTGATATCTCAAGTCTTCCATGTATTTTGAGTTTTGACATGATATCACAAGGATATTTGTCTGGTTCAGTTTGTTATGAGCCTCAAATCAGCATACTTAAAAAATTACATCTGCTGTTTCCATTGGGTCACCATCCTTTGGGTAAATTAGTTACTGAAAATTGTTACCTATTACTTTCTACAGGATGCTGCTTCTCTCGCTATTGCAATAATGAAGAAGAAGCTTCGTTCTTGTATCTTTGTTGGATGTGATGATCGTCCCATATCTAGGTAGTATTCTGTGCCAGCATTATATCTATTCACTATACTCCAACACGTGTCTTAACCTACATAGGTTTTTAGAGGTTTTATCAGTATCAAAAGGCTCGATTGTGCCAAGTGATGATTTATAGGTTTGACAAAATAATTAAATATATGACCTAGTTAGACCCCATCAAAGCAAGCTAGAAGCAGCTAATAAAACTTGGTATGGTATTGGGATTCTTCAACGCCCTGAATTTATCTTGTCCTTTCATCTGAGGGTATTTTTGCATTTATTGTGCAACACATGTAAAATGATACAAGTACTAATCATTATTTCCTGTTGTTAGGCAAGAAATTATGGATTGCGTGAATCGTAGTGGGCAATTTGACAAGAAATTTGAGGCCTTCATAGGTAATATGTGCAAAATATTCTTACAATTTTGTAATAAGGACTTGTCTGACTCAAACGTGCTCTTATTATTATAAGCCACCATTGGGTTCGAATCTGTCGCCATTATTGTGATGGCAGAAAAAGTATGGCACACAATTTTAGCCATCTGATTTTAATCAATGTGCGCAATTTGCTGTGGCAGTTAAAGGCCTAAATTAGGTTAAGCTGGTCTTCAAATGCTGAATTTCAGGCCTGGTCTCTCTATTACTGCTGCACTTTAAGTTAAATTGTAGCCTGTTGCTTCGAACAACCCCTTAGTGCTAATATGTTAAGCTAGAAGGCCCAGAACTGGCAGTCGGAGTTATGTCATGTCCTCTTGATATTCACACTTTTGGCCTGTCTTAATGATTTTTCAGTTATTCCATATTTTTTTCTCATTTGTTCATGTCTGGGTTGGAATATATATAATCTTTTTTTTGGGAGGAAATTGGTCCTGATGTACCCCCCAGATACGACATAAATCCTTAACCAATACATAATTAGTTTATCACATAATTTGAATATTGTTACTTGTTAGCTGTTGAGTTTCATTCGATGCTAAATTTATATCCATTCCAACTTTCCATGTGACTGCGTCCAATTTCCATTGGACAAGAATTGCTGCTTAATTAACTTGCAAAACTAATTTCAACAATATCAGGCACTGATGGTCCTCTAGGGAAGAAGATTAATAACTCAAAAACCAGAGAGGAAATTGGATGGCAGCCCAAGTACCCAAGCTTCCCAGAATTCCTAGAACTGAAGGACTGAAAATAGGTAGTATTCCGTGCCAGCATTTTTATCTATTCACTATATTCTAACCGTAACCCTACTATGTTATTTTTCTTATTATTTTTTTGAGAAAATATATTAGTTTTTTTTTTTTCTTTTATCTTTTTATTATCTTTTATTTTTTTTTCTTTTCTTTTCTTGTGTTTCTCCAAATTTGTAATATCATTCACCAGTGATTCATTCAATCTTACAACATATCAATTTGAAGGTAAAAATTGTCCATCTGATAGTAATGGTTAAGCAAATTTTGGAGAACTCAATTTTCTGAAGCAGGTAGGATGCGGTTTTTCAGAAGGATGCATTTATACACTTTTTAGAAGGTTCTGGGTGAAACTAAACCGATATTTTTAATTTTGAAAAAAAAAATGTTCAAATGTAGGCTGTACTCCTGCACCCATGTGCTGAAATGTTGAATTTTAATGAACTTGAAATTTAGACACCCATGTCAAAAATTCTTTATCAGCTAACTTGCCGATCATATCCTAGATAGACAATGAAATTTATACTGTATGCTGGTAGTTCCAATCAAATTTGCAGATGATTTTGTTAGGGTGTTGTCTTATATATATATAATATAAAGGCAATGCTAGTATGTATAGAACTACGAATTTATATAAGATACGCTAATAATATATCGCCTCATATAGTTGAATTTGAGAAATAGATATTGGCTAAGCTGTAGATTCTCCTAATCATTGATTAAAATTGTGGTTGGATGGAATTAATTTGTCTATCACTCATCTCGTAGACTTGTACCAAGTCAAACCAACTATATATGGGAGTTTGTAAAAAGAACACACTCCTAAGCCTACAGGACATTTTTCCTTTCTAAAAAAAGAACAATTGAAACAATTCATTGGTCAAATATACCTCTTTCGAATGGGATAGAAAAATAAAAATTACTACATTTGCAATGCATATGATAAGATTTGTATCGATAATACCTAGTAGTGGCTAGTACAGAGTACAGAGGATGTTTCCATAATATAAGAATGGTGTTTTTATGATTTCTGTAGGTGAATTTATGTAACATCATAATTATAATGAATAGATATAATTAAGTACATAAATTTTATTTAGAAAATTATTTTACTCCGCCCTTGCACGTTGCTACAAAATTAATTAAACGCACAAGTACCAAATGGATATCATAATAATTAAAAAATTATGTATTATAATTTTAGTGCATCTGCAAGGAATCAAGAATGTAGTGCAACCTCCCTACACTCTGGACTTGCAAGTTATTGACCAAGTCTTGCAAAATTAAACAATAAGTAATGTTTCCTGTCATCGTTTACACTCCTAAATGTTGGCCTGGTCGAATTAATAAGCACCCAATAACAAGTTTAATTCACAAATGTATATATATGAATTGTTGTATAATATAGTTTTATAAAAATATAAAAGCAAACATTGAATGTGGAAATAGAAACATCAATAGATGAGAACACACTTTATTATTCACAGGCATGTTTGAGTTTTGGTTAAGCAATTTCAGGTAATTACTTACTAGAGAAATTAAAGTATTTGTAAATTTAATAAATGTAGTATGAATATATTCTGTCTATGTAGATGCATCTGTACACCAATGAAAAATGTATTTACTTGAAATTAGACAATATTACTTGAAAAATGATTTTCTATTTTCCCAGCAACGAACTTTCTTATTAATTTTAAAATTATGTCTAGTACATCTACTTCAGATCAAGATCTTAATCCAGCCAAGTTATAGGTAAAGAAAAGTTGGTCAGAAGCCCTTCTTCGCTCAAAATAAGAAGGAAAAAAAAAAAAAAAAAGGACAAGAAATATTTAACAGAAGGGTGCATGATAAATTTCAAGGGTTTAATGAAAGAGGAACCAAAAGAACAAGAAAGAGAGAACGGAAATGAAAGGAGGGTTCAGGATTCTTCTCCTGACACCTCATTCTTACTTAATATTAACAGTTTTACAAAACAGCCCACACATTATATGAAAATTACATAAACATACAATTAAACAAAATACACTGTAACTCTCAACAGTGCATGATTATAAACAAGATGCAAACTAAGTGGAGTTACATAACAGATGTCTATTATCAAATCAAGGGTAAATTTTTTGAAGTTTACCCCCAAATCCATAATTGGTCACTGAACTTCTATTTATCCATTTTTTATCACTGAACTTTGATGTTTATCCAAATTTGGTCACTCCGTTAGGCTTTCCATCCAACTTAACGGAATAATTAACATGGTATCAATTTTAAACTTTGAAAATTATTTTTCTCATATAAAATATACAATATGTGAGAATGTAAGATAAATTTAAAACTTTTCATTTATTTTTATTTATAATTTTTTTCTAAAATTATTATTATTATTTTTGTTTTCATATAAAGTATACAATTTTTTAACATGTCTAATGTCTAAGAATGTGAAAGTATTTTATTGTCATAGAAGAAAAAATACAAAAATAATCTGTTATTTTTTTATTCTTATATTTTTTTCAGCTTTACGTGAAAAAAAATATATGTCTAAACCATAAAATTGATGTCATATTAAATATTCCGTTAAGTTGGATGAAAAAACTAACGGAGTGACCAAATTTGGATAAACATCAAAGTTCAGTGACAAAAAATGGATAAATAGAAGTTCAGTGACCAATTATGGATTTGAGGTAAACTTTAGTGACCTACTATAAAATTTACCCTAAAATCAACCATTAATTTTAATTTTTCTTGATACTTAATACACATGTAAATAAAATCAAAATGATATAATTTTTGTATACACATAAAATATTATATATACAACATATCCCATTAATTAATTATGTTATTTAAGAATTTAAAATATAATTATTTTATGATATAATTTGACACCAGTCACAAAAAACATAGTTATTTTATCCCTTTTCTATAAAGAAAGGGACCCAAGAAGTATTTAATTTAACACAAGGGTGATAAACAAGAGGCATACTGGAGTTACATAACAGCACCAATTATAAAATCATGGGCTTTTAACATTGTAGGCGGTGAAGTGAGAATGAGGACAAAGCTGTCAAAGAGAGGCGAGAAAGAAAGATTGAGGCTTTCTTTCTCATCCCTACTCAAAACTCCATTCTTTGCTCTCATTCACTAATCCACAAACCTACAGAAAAATACCCACAAAAAAATAGAGCAAAAATAAGCAAATTAAACACCAAATTGGGAGAAAAACTGAGCAAACATATATCAAACATGGGTTCATGCTGCTGCATGGGGACACCAGAAATCGGCAGTGGAGATTCTGATGGTGGTCTCAATATGCTGGGGCTCTTCACTGCCTTCCTCATAGCTGTTGTGCTCTTCATGCTCTGTATGCAGCCTCAGCCTCGGCGCGGCACCGCCCTAGTTTATCCGTGTAATTACTGAACTATATATATGTATACTCTCCTTAGTTTATTTAACTTAATTTTGGTTATATATTTCTAAGAGAAAGAGATTGGTTTTGATGTGGAGTGAATCTGATTTTGCTGTTCTTAGTTGATATATGTACTGGTTAATTTAGAATAAATATGGTATAGCTAGAGTCAATTAATTTTTGCTTTGCATCTTTGTTTCTATATTAGATATGCAGTGCTACAAGAAATTAATATCTGCAAAATTCATTATAAGAATAATCTGGCAAAATTCCCAATTGATTGCTCATACATGATTTATTTTGAATTATAATTTTGTCATAAATCGATCATAGAGGATATATGGTTTCATTTGCACTTGTTTAATTTGTCCGGATTTTTTGGATTGGATAAAGAATTTTGAGAAAAAGTCCAAAAGAAAACCAACTGAATGTGATAAAGAATGTGAATATTAAAGTACATAAAGGATGGTGTATGTCGGCTAGACGGCTACAAAAACCCAAGTTCATTTCTTGTGGATTGAGCTCAAAAAAAATAAGGAATTTTTTAAGCGTCCTCATTTTAACAATCCATACCTCCACATGTATGCAAAATTTATAATTCCTGTTTCAAATTGTGTAACACTTAACTCAAGTTTTGTAACAGACATGCAAAACTTATAATTCTTATTTCAAATTGTGTAACACTGAACTCAAATTTTGTAGCAGTACGTGGACATGTGAACACTAATATTGAGGACACCATATGTAACAAAAAAAAAAAAAAAAACGGCGCCTACAAGTGCATGGTGATTTTTTATTTTTTTTGGTAGCCAAGCACATATAATTTTGGTGGAGCGAGTCATTAGTCACCCATGCACATAATTAAGGATGTTACACACTTAATTACACTTGCAAGTTAATTAGGTTAATTAGTATGATACGTGTTATATGTGAGAAGTAAAAAGTTATATAATATATTGATTAATTGTCAATTTTCTAGCAGTCATTTGTTAGTGCTTGGCAGTCGGCATATATACACGTTAGTGCATTTCGATCCGGATAGTCAACAAAAAAATCACATTGACGGCTATGTAATTATGACTCATGAGAAGTTTTATAAAAGTATTGCTTAATTTGTGGATTAATTATATTTTTAATTATATTCAATTTAACTTGAGAAGTTTTATAAAAGTATTGCTTAATTTGTGGATTAATTATATTTTTAATTATATTCAATTTAAGTGATGTTTGATAGCTCTTTAAAGATTTCTTAAGTAAGTTAGAATTGTTTAAAATTGTGATATCTGAATTTTTGATACACCATCAAACGAGGTTCACGTTAATTGAAGATTGAAGCACTATCAATCTATAAATTAAAATATATATCTATAAACTTTTTTTTTTACGGTTTTTTAAGAACTTTATCCAGATTTATCCAAAGATTCTGATGTGAGGATTGTAAAAATAAGCACAGTTGGATCTCTCCTCACATATATATACATAATAACATAAAAACATTTCATGTAACAATCTTTATACTAATTTTCTTTTATGTAGCAATTATATTTACAATTTACTCAAAAAAAAAAATAAGAATGAATGTTGGCGGTTTAAGGCCTCCATTTTGCGTTAATAAATTAAATTGAGAATGAATTTTGGCGGTTTAAGGAAATAAGGACTCATTTTACGTTAATAAATAAAATAATTGTTCTGATGGCATATGAGAAAATTTATGTGATAGATAGATGTTGCGACCAAATCTGTTGTTATCCAAATTTGGATAACAGGCATGTTATGTTATCAAAATCTGGACCGTTGGATTCAAAATCAACGGATTAGATTAATTAAAAAAACTCATATAATCTTTATTAGGCCGATCGCATCGTCCGTTTTGATCTAGCGGTCTATATTAGACGAATAGGATGCTGTTATTCTCAAAGGAATAACAGCAGATTCGGGCTCGATAGATGATGGATCAAATGCTAGAAGTTTCAATAGCGAAACTTGATTCGTATTGGTAGGCTGCTGGTACGACTTAAATGTAGGTCCGTCCATGAACAAGCCCATACGGTGAAAGTGTGGACAGAGCATGGGCCTGCCTCATTCCGATATATAATCATGAGTTAATTCGTTAATTTGGACCTTGAATGGAATGGACAAAGATCGATGTTGATGCAATGGGTCTACATCGTGTGGCAGATACTCATATTTTTGTATACTACCAGAGAACCTGTGCTATGCACGGGGTTGTGTATATTTTTGGGTTAAAATTTGGAGAGGAAAAAAGAAAGCAAGCAAAATCTTTTCAAATGGGGAGAGCGCTCACATTAGAAATAAAATGGAGAAGAATATGTAGAAATGGACGCAATCCAGGTCAATAGATTAGTTAAATTTAATCTTAATCGTTTGATGTAGGGCAATTTGGGTATTAAAAAAATTTGAAGAAGAAAGAAAAAAATGGAGAGTGTAATAGTTACGTGCGTTTTAATATAGTATAGATAACATTAACAACTTTCATGTAATTATTCCTTTTCTGTAAGTATTATTTTTACGATTTATTCAAAGAGATAAAGAGTGAATTTTGGCGGCTTTGGATTCAATTTATTTTAACAAATAATTTTTTTAATATCATATCAGAAAATTTGTGATAGATCAAATACTAAAGTTTCATTAGAATACCATAATAGTATTCGTTGGAACGAAAACTATACATACTCTGTAATCTAGAGTAAAATATTAAGATTTAACTTAAGACCTTAAACATTTTCTATTCCAAATATATTACCTATATATATAGTCAAGATCCTGAGATCAACAGGCATACATACATCTTTGTGATTAGACCGCATAATCAGTTAATCACACACTTCTCAAACAATGATATATTACTCTTAATTCAGATAAAATATATATCAAGATTTTATAAACTTCATATTTTTCAGATAAAAATTATTCGTCATAAATTATTTTTCATCAAAAATATACAATTAGATCATGCTCAGGTAATATATTAAACAATGATTCATGAAAAATATAAAGTCTTAATTCAAATAAAAAAAAAATATATTTTTGCATTATGTAAGTATTATGTTACTTTTACATAGTTTGGCATGTATATAGTTTTAAAAATCATTATCTATATGGGTTGAGATTTTCTAAACTATGAATGATCAAAATGATCCATGAAACCGTAATGGAATATAATTCATCAAAAATATAAATTATTTTTAATAATGTTGCTATTGTAAAGTTATGTTAAGATTTCATTTCATTTGTGTAATAACAATATATTACGTGCCTCAAAAACTGCGGAGCTAAATGTAAATTAAAATACACTTATTCAAGCAGTTATCCACAAGCAATGTTGATTTCACACAAACTGAAAAAAAAAAAAAAAATCCTGATTATAAAAAAATCAGACACCTTCCGTTCATCATAAGACACACTATTATGATCAATATACAACATTCATCGCATCTGATGATATAATTAATAACAATATAGATACAGAAAGATGATGCGTGATGAGTGATGACTGCACACGACAGAGAGAAAAACAATAGCACCGACAACTTCTTCACAAGTAAAAGGACACAAAACGAATACAGCAGAAGGAGACGGAATGCAGTACAATGTGTGTTGTCACATGTTGTTCTAATCCCTGAAAATGAAATTGAAAAATATAAATGAAAAAAAAAAAAAAAAACTTGATTAATGGATGCGCCTTTCACTGAACTGTATGCAAAGATGCAGAAATCAAAAGGTTGGCATGCTATATTTTGCTCGGAACAATATAATGGACCATAATACGTACCGTTACACCTTTTTCTTTTGAAACTGTAATGTCCTATTAGAATTTGCATACAGATCTTATTGTTCCACTTATATATAATTTCTATATCTGACATAATTCCAATTATTACAGTTTGACACCAACAGTTTCATGCCAATATTTTTAGAATCCAGATCGAATATGCAAACTTGCTCGTCTAACATATAGACTCTAAAGCAGGGTTAACTCTACTCTTCACATTAAATTAAGTATATATAATCCTCCGAAACATAGAGAACACACTTCATTACTTCATTTAGCCTATTATTAATAAGATATATAGCATAATTAGGTATATGTATGTACCATGACCAACAAAACATAATTTCTTGAATTCTATTAATTGATCGGTAGCCAATTAGTAGGAAATACTTTCTACAATTGTACTGGATACTGGTAACTAATAATTGACACGATAAGTAGAAGAAATTAAACAGTATGACGGCTATTGCAGATGTCAAAGAAACTTACTTGCTTAATGTTACCAAGCCCGGCGAAGAATGATGGAGGGGATGTGCCTGATGATGGGCCAGTCCTCTCCCCCATCCTTCAACGCTCTTTTCTCAACTTTCGGAGGAATGTCTGAGAGGCGCAGTTCCTTCATGGCAGTAAGAAATCGCAACCCAGTTGGAATCTTGTCCATATAAAAGCACCCATTGATATGCAAGGTTGCAAGGATAGGCATTGAACCTTGCTCTATATACCAGCCTGAAATAAATTTCCATTCAATGCTTAAGTGCTTCAATCGAGGAAAAGCACCACTATAACAGGACAAATGATTGCCCTCGTAAGATCCATATCCTAGCCTTAGCAGCATAAGATATGGCAGTTTCCCTAGAACTTGCAATGGATCTCCATATAATTGAGTCATCTTTAAGGTAAATTCAGTAAGATTTTGGGGAAAATCTTTTTCATTGGGGAGATATCTTAATGGACCATATAATTTTAGGAATCGAAGCTCCTTATTATTTGTAAATAATGAGATTATTTCCCTAGGTATTTCAATTCGGAAATCCTTCTCTCTATCCTTCTCAAACAATCCCTTGGATACATCAACAGTCAAGGAGACCAGCTTAATTTGTTGTTGCAGAAGCTGATACAGCATACCAAACTTGATTTTATGATCAAACAGTGTGAACCCAATGTACAGCTTAAGTAGGTTGTTGGTAATTTCATTCTTTCGTACTTCTGATGAGAAGCAAGGCACATAGACATACATCAACGATTGAATATTCCAAAATGTAACTGGTACCTCAGTTATTTTAGTTCCCCTAGCATCAAAAGTCTGCAGGTAGAAAAGTTGGCCTATTGAAGAAGGTATTTTTTTAACCTCTGTGTTTCGCACCCCCAAGTATCTGAGATATACGAGTTCGCCAATGTTCTCAGGTAAGTTCTTTATTCCGCTTGAACCTTGTAGATCAAGCACTCGTAGAAGTTTGAAATGATCAAAAACTTTTCCGAAATTGCCACCTGAATTTGAACCAAATGCCAAAATACTGCGTGGATTGCCAAGTGATGAGGCATGTAGGTCATCCAAATTTAAGTTATGAATAGCCACTCGATTACCATTTAAGATAGAAGGGGAGGCCTTTGATTTCTTTTGAATATTAATTATGCTCAAAAAGCCCGATTTTTGTGCCTCTTCAATGCACCAGTCACGCAACACATCGTGAATGCGTATCTTCTTGACTCGCTCCCCAGTCTTGCTCCTTTTTGCAACTTGAACCAGAGATCTCTGGATCAATATATTTAGATACTGTCTGGTAGTTTGTTCCAATGTATTTCTTTCATCACTAGGAATGAGCCCTTCTGCAATCCACAGCCTAATTAATTTAGCAGGAGCAATAAGAGAATCTTTTGGAAAAGACGAGATATACAACAAGCATGATTTAATCTGATAATTAGGAAGATCCTTATAGCTCAATGCTAGTATCTCCGAGCACTTCTGCCCATTTGTCTTGGAATCCCAATTCATTGTATCCAGTATATTTGACCATGAATTGCAGTTAACGTTTTCACAAAGAAGACCACCAAGCAGCACAAGGGCAAGAGGCAAACCTCCACATCTACTAGCCAATTTTTTCCCCAAAACTTCCATCTCCTTAAATTCAGGCACTTTGAACTCATGGTTCTTTGGAAAAATCTTCCTACACAACAGCTCCCAGCTTTCTGTATCACCTAAAACTTGAAGCTCCAAAGCAGTGCTCCTTCGATCAGCATGCTCTGCAACTTTCATATCACGGGTTGTTAATAGTATCTTACTCCCATTGTTGTTGTCAGGAAAGATATCGCATATCTTATCCCAAGCATCCGTACTCCACACATCATCGAGCACAACCAGATACTTCCTTCCCTGTAAGAACTCAAATATTTCTGTCTTTAGATGAAGCTCTCCCATCGCATTCATCCTTTCGATGGATAAGGAGGAGGAACTTTCGCCTTCTTCCGACCGTCTCTGGTCTCCTTTACCTATTTCCATGACCATTATTGCTATCTCTTTCAATAAGTCAATAAGTTTGTTTTTCTGAGATACAGCAATCCAAGCACAGTTTGAAAATTTTTCTTTAATTTGAGCACAACCAAACACTTTTCCGGCAAGAGTAGTTTTTCCCAAACCACCCATACCAACTATCGAGATAACACTACGAGCTGGATTCGCAGGGTCCAACAGACGCCCAATTAATCTGTTCATGTAACCATCAAAACCAATTACAGGCATATCATGAAAAATTTGAGGAGGGCGGAACCTCTCACTGTTTAAATTGTCATCACCATTATTATTCTCTTCATTTCCTCTGTTACCTGCAATGGTAATTTCATATCTCTCCTTGCTCTTGCCAATATCCTCTAATTTGGCCTTGATCTTGTCAATACGCGCTCCTACCTTATGGCGAGCAATAATTTCAGCGGGTATATGAGCGTACCTCGACACAGAACCGATAAATCCCTTTCTCCGCCTCCTGATCTCGTTCCTGTACTTGATCAAATCGATTAAATCCTCAATTTCATATCTGACGTCTGTGATCTCTTTTATCCAGTTCATCACAGCATCATCTCCGTTGTTCCATTTGGACTCAGCACCTTGGAGAAAGAACTGGATCCTTTTGAGCTCGGTGTTCACCCATTGGATCTTGTCATCAGTGTTATACAAGTAGACGCCTTCTTGTACCAGGAGTTCACCTAGTTTTAGTATGACACCGGGCAAATTAGGAACATGCATCGCTAGCTCTTAATTTGGCAAAAGAAATGAAGAAGAAAATGTTTCAGAAAAGGTAAAGGGGAAATATGTGAAAGACTAGATCTGGAGAGGAGAACATTGGATGCTTTTTTAGTGTATGCGTATAGAGGGGAACAGTTGTGTTTTGTTTTTGTTTGAGATGAGATGACTACTGTGTAATTTAGGTTAATATTCAATAAATCATTTGAGAGGCACTACTGTCTAAGCTTTTAAATTTAATTTAATAAAGAAAAAACAGAGGAAAAAACAGACAGAGTGAATACTGAATACTGAACATTGTTGTTAATATCACACCACAATTATATTATATACACGAATGAAGATTGACTTGGGTCCAATTATTCGGACTTATTAATCATCTGCCTCTTTCTTTGGCACTAGCTAATGTCCAACCAGTGACAATTAATATACAATGCAATAATTGGTTCTTTTCTCTCAATATGGCTTAATCATAGTGTCAACTTGCTAATTAATCTAAAAAACATATAGAACCTCACCAGCCACCACTAGGATATAATAGAGACATGAAAAATCCCAACTTAAGCTGGAAGGTTAGACATAACTTCTATTAGAGGTCCAAACCTGACCCAAGCAACCCGGAGAAAATGGACTGACCGACCCGACCCGAGGGTGTGACCTGGGCAACCTGAGAGGGTCGGGAGGGACGGTCTTCGCAAGGAAAGGAATTCAACCCACGGAAAATTTCCCGAGAAAACCCGACCCGAGCAAACCCGGGACCCGAGGTAACCCGGGGTAACAACCCTAATAAAAAAATAAAAAATAAAATAAGAAGTCAGAATTCCGTATATATTAGTAACATTGCCGGTCCTAAACCCAAAATTTAAAGGATAAATAACTTTTATTTTTCAAAGACGATTAGTATAGTATAATATATATACATATAGAATTTTGCTAAAATGAGTCATGACTCACAGGCTGCTCCGTGAGTCATGATTCAAAAACATATCAAATCACCTCCAAATTTCAATTTATATGACTCAATAAATTCTTTATATCAAAATCTTATAGCACGCAAAAATTTTTCATTTTTGAAGATTTTTAAGTATTTATTCTAGATTTTTTAAAATGATACATAAAACATTGATTATTTTATTAATATTGTATAGTCACTTTTAAAAAATCTCAAACAAATATTTCGGTTTAAAACAAATATTTTTTATATTAAATATATATATTTCAGTTTAAAATAAATATTTTTTTAATTTTCTTGTTTTTTTAAGTACTTTTTTTTATTTTTGTAGTATAAAATAGGGTATAATATTTTTTTTATATATATTTGTCGTTTCTTTTTTTTTTGTTTTTCGGAGCATATTTTTTAACATATAACCTGAACAACTCAGGTAATCCAACCCGAACAACCCGGGCAACCCGGACCAGAAAATCCGGACAACCCGGGAGGGACGGTTCTAAGCAAGGTCCAATCTCCATTCCCCCAAAATTTTTTCCTGAGGTTTTCCAAACCGAGGAAACCCGTGGACCAAGACGGGTTTGGACCGACCCGGACCTACCGGACACTAGTGTAACTTAATTGATATAACAACAATAGCACAGCAAGTCGACATCAAGACGAAATATATAACCCCCAGAGGGAGGAAATTCGGCTCCTTTATTTGGTGCTGAAAAATCATACGATCTCTGCGAGCAACATCCTACGATTTATAAAGTTTTCATGCATTTGTTTTGTACTAGTAAATAGGCAACGCCTTGCTTTGAACCAAAATTATTATATTTTATAATAAATGGCTGAAAGCTCATCCCCTGTGAAGAAACTAATATGGACCTTAAATTTTAATAGGCAGGGACATTAATGTACATCAATGGTGGTGATCAATCTAAATAAACAATCAACGGCTTTGGGGAAATAGAACTTTAATGTCAAAAAAATGCAATCCTTTTATTATTTGGAGCAAGGATAAAGAAATAAATATAAAAGAGATAATTATCTCCTACTTAATTTTGAACCGCAATTTTAGTTCAGATGATAATAATCATTTCACATGAAGCGATGCATGTTCCTGCAGTGCAGCACCATATGCCATACATACTTATTGAGAAATTTTTTTAAAGGAGAACAAATAGAAGTTACGTTTAACCTTCCAGCTTCAGTTGGGATTTTTTCACGACTCTATTTTATCCTAGTGGTGGCTAGTGAGGTTCTATTTGTTTTTCAGATAAATTAGCAAGTTGACACTATGATAAGCCAAATTGAGAGAAGAAAAGAACCAAGTAATGCATTGTATATTATTTGTACACGGACACGGTACACCGGTTGGACATTAGTGCCAAAGAAAATTTGAGATGGTCGACCCCCAACTCAAGTGGATCACTTGAATACACATTTTGTGATCAAACAAAAACAAAATACAACTTCTGTTCCCCTCTATACGCATACACTAAAAATGCATCCAATATTCTCCTCTCTAGATCTAGTCTTTCACATATTCCCCCTTTACCTTTTCTGAAACATTTTTTTTTTTCATTTCTTTTGCCAAATTAAGAGCGATGCATGTTCCTAATTTGTCCAGTGTCATACTGAAACTAGGTGAACTCCTGTTGCAAGAAGGCATCTACTTGTATAACACCAATGACAAGATCCAATGGGTGAACACCGAGCTCACAAGGATTCAGTTCTTTCTCAAAGGCGCCAAGTCCAAATGGAACATCCGAGATGATGATGCTGTGATGAACTGGGTGAAAGAGATCACGGACGTCGGATATGAAATCGAGGACTTAATCGATCTGATCAAGTATAGGAACGAGATCAAGAGGCGGAGGAGAAAGGGGTTTATCGGTTCTGTGTCAAGGTACGCTCATATACCCGCTGAGATTATCACTCGCCATAAGGTAGGAGCACGTATTGACAAGATTAAGACCAAATTAGAGGATATTGGCAAGAGCAAGGAGAGAGATGGAATTACGGGTGCTGGTAACAGAGGAAATGAAGAGAGTAGTGAAAGCGATGACATGTTAAACATCTAGAGGTTCCACTCTCCTCATTTTGTTGATGATATGGATGTTATTGGTTTTGATGGTTACATGAACAGATTAATTGGGCGTCTGTTGGACCCTGCAAATCCAGCTCGTAGTGTTATCTCGATAGTTGGTATGGGTGGTTTGGGAAAACTACTCTCGCCAGAAAAGTGTTTGGTTGTGCTCAGATCAAAGAGAAATTTTCCAACTTTGCTTGGATTGCTGTATCTCAGAAAAACACACTTATCAACTTGTTGAAAGAGATAGCAAAGCAGGTCATGGAAATCGGTAAAGGAGACCAGAGACGGTCTGAAGAAGGAGAGAGTTCCTCCTCCTTATCGATCGAAAGGATGAATGCGATGGGAGAGCTTCAACTAAAGACGGAAATTTTCGAGTTCTTACAGGGAAGGAAGTATTTGGTTGTGCTTGACGATGTGTGGAGTACGGATGCTTGGGGATAAGATATGCCACATCTTTCCTGACAACAATAATGGGAGTAAGATACTATTAACAACCCGTGATATGGAAGTTGCGGAGCATGCTGATCCAAGGAGCGCTGCTTTGGAGCTTCAAGTTTTAGGTGATACAGAAAGCTAGGAGCTTTTGTGTAGGAAGGTTTTTCCGAGGAACCATGAGTTCAAAGTGCCTGAATTTAGGGAGATGGAAGTTTTGGGGAAAAAATTGGCTAGTAGATGTGGAGGTTTGCCTCTTGCCCTTGTGGTGCTTGGTGGTCTTCTTTGTAAAAATGTTAACTGCGATTCATGGTCAGAGATACTGGATACAATGAATTGGGATTCCATGACAAATGGGCAGAGGTGCTTGGAGATACTAGCATTGAGCTATAAGGATCTTCCTAATTATCACATTAAATCATGCTTGTTGTATATCTCGTCTTTTCCGAAGGATTCTCTTATCGCTCCTGCTAAATTAATTAGGCTATGGATCGCAGAAGGGCTCATTCCCAGAGATGAAAGAAGTACATTGAAACAAACTGCCAGACAATATCTAAATGTATTGATCCAGAGATCTCTGGTTCAAGTTGCAAAAAGGAGCAAGACCGGGGAGCGAGTCAAGAAAATACGCATTCACAATGTGTTGCGTGACTGGTGCACTGAAGAGGCACAAAAATCGGGCTTTTTGAGCATAATTGATATTCAAAAGAAATCAAAGGCGCACCCTTCTGTCTTAAAAGATAATCGGGTGGCTATTCATGATAACATAAATTTGGATGACCTACATGCCTCATCACTTGGCAATCCACGCAGTATTTTGGCATTTGGTTCGAATTCAGGTGGCAATTTCGGAAAAGTTTTTGATCATTTCAAACTTCTACGAGTGCTTGATCTACAAGGTTCAAGCGGAATAAAGAACTTACCTGAGAACATTGGCGAACTCGTATATCTCAGATACTTGGGGGTGCGAAACACAGAGGTTAAAAAAATACCTTCTTCAATAGGCCAACTTTTCTACCTGCAGACTTTTGATGCTAGGGGAACTAATATAACTGAGGTACCAGTTACATTTTGGAATATTCAATCGTTGATGTATGGCTATGTGCCTTGCCTCTCATCAGAAGTACGAAAGAATGAAATTAGCAAAAACCTACTTAAGCTGTACATGGGGTTCACACTGTTTGATAATCAAATCAACTTTGGTATGCTGTATCAGCTTCTGCAACAACAAATTAAGCTGGTCTCCTTGACTGTTGATGTATCCAAGGGATTGCTTGAGAAGGATAGAAAGAAGGATTCCCAAAGTTATAGAATACCTATGGAAATAATCTCATTATTTACAAATAATAAGGAGCTTCGATTCCTAAAATTATATGGTGCATTTGCACCAACATGGGAGGATCGTGAATTAAGAGCATATCTCCCTCATCAAGAGGATTTCCCCCAAAATCTTACTGAATTTACCTTAAAGATGTCTAAATTAACTAAAGATCCATTTTCAGTTCTAGGGAAACTGCCATATCTTATGCTACTAAGGATAGGATATGGATCTTACAACGGCACGCACTTATACTGTTACAATGGCGCTTTTCCTCGACTGAAGCACCTAAGCATTGAATGGATATTTATTTCAAAAGGCTGGAATATACAGCAAGGTGCAATGCCTGTCCTTGCAACCTTGCATATCAATGGGTGCTTTTATATGGACAAGATTCCAACCGGGTTGCAACTTCTTGCTGCCTTGAAGGAACTGTGCCTCTCGGACATTCCTCCGAAGATTGAGAAAAGAGCGTTGAAGGATGAGGGAGAGGACTGGCCCATCATCAGGCACATCCCCTCCATCATTCTTCGCCGGACTTGGTAACATTAAGCAAGTAAGTATATTAATTGACATCAATATATAGCCGTCATACTGTTTAATTTCTTTGACTTATTGTGTCAATTATTAGCTACCAGAATCCAGTACAATTGTAGAAAGTATTTCCTACTAATTGGCTATCGATCAATACAATTCAAGAAATTATGTTTTGTTCGTCATGGTAATACATATACCTAAGTATGCTATATATCTTATTAATAATAGGTTAAATGAACTAATGAAGTGTGTTCTCTATGTTTCGGAGGATTTGGTGATTTGAGACGTTTACGAAAGAAGAAATAACCAAATAAAACAAAAATAAAATGGAAATGCATAGTACATGGACAAATTTAATTAGAAACTAAATAAAAGATGATACGATGCAGCTCTCTGGCTAGCTGCTGGTAAATGCTGGTAATATCCCGGAATTGTTCCGAAAATGCCCCTCGATCTTACTGAGGACATAATTATGCTGAGGTTGTGTCCTTCTGGAACCAAGCTCTCTTTTCGTTTTGGAGGATTATACTTTATTTAATGTGATGAGTAGAGTTAACCCTGCTTTAGAGTTTATATGTTAGACGAGCAAGTTTGCGTATTCTGGATTCTAAAAGTATTGGCATGGAACTGTTGGTGTCAAACTTTAACTAGGTGAATACTTGTTTTTCTTGTAAAAACTAAATTATGTCAAATATAGGAATTTATCTATAAGTGTGGCAATAAGGCTGCAGTATCGACGTTTTGGTCATCTAGTTGGTTAGAAATATAAGCATGAAGCTCATCTGTAGATCTGTATGCAAATATAACCTGCTTTAGGACATTACAGTTTGAGTACCTAGCGTCCATAGAAAAGCTATCAATAGCGTCCAACGGTTACATTTCAAAATGTATCTGTTACTTTTCGAGATGTATTTGTTACATTTTTTGTGCATCTATAGACTTATGGACTGCTTTTCAATGGACGCAAGATGTTTCTCTTACAGTTTCAAAAGAAAAAGGTGTTAACGGTATTATGGTCCATCATATATTGTTCCAAGCAAAATATAGCATGCCAATTCCTTTTGAATTCTGCATCTTTGCATATTGATACAGTTAAGTGAAAGGCGCCTCCATTAATCAAGTTTTTTTTTTTTTTTTTCATTTATATTTTTCAATTTCATTTGCAGGGATTAGAACAACATGTGACAACACACATTGTACTGCATTCCGTCTCCTGCTGCATTCTTTTTGTGTCCGTTTTACTTGTGAAGTTCTTGGTGCTATTGTATTTCTCTCTGTATATATAATATTGTTGTTATATCATCAGATGCTTGTATATTGATCATAATAGTGTGTCTTATGATGTATGGAAGGTGGCTGATTTTTTTTATCAACAGATTTTTTTTTTTTTAGTTTGTGTGAAATCAAACTTATTTGTGAATAACTGCTCGAATAAGTGTATTTTAATTTAAAATTCAGTTCCGCAGTGTTTTAGGCATGTAATTGTAAATTGTGTAAATCTGAATTGAATAGCTTTGTAAAATAAGTACTATTTTCAGACATTTAATTTACTATTTTGTCTTGGTATCGTTCTTCATCGGTCTTAATTTCCCACTTACATTTTACTTGCAAGACCTAAGAGGCTAAAACTCAAATCACCATCTTATTGGGATATTTTTTGCCTTTATTTTCTTTAATATACATGTACAATACAAAATTTGTTTGATTGTACAAATGTGTAATAGAAGAATTGGATGAGATACCATTCGGTCTTGTATAAAAAGTACAGTTTTTTTTTTTTTTTTTTGTTGAAAGAAAAGGAAAGATATTTAGCGTGCAAAAGACGAAAGAAACCATGCAAGCGGATAACTTGAATAATTTTCGAACTTGGAACTCTCTCGTATATGATTCCAACCATACTCGTAAGAACAAAGATTGATAGAAAGTTAAATTAGCAAAAAGAAAAACATCTTTTGAGTATCGGTTTTTTTTGCAGACTATAAAATTTTACAGGAAAACGTTTGAAGACTTAAAAAGGGAAGTGTATCCTACAAAAATAAATAAATAAATAAATAAAGAAGATTAAAAACAGCCCCATTGAAGATAAAGCAGAATTTAAATGGGCCTAACTGAGCCCATATTGAGTACGGATTAGTTTAGGCCATGTTCCACTCATGAACTGTTTTGGGCCTGTTACAACTGCATAATTTGACTTTCTCAAATGTCATTGCAGAGGCTTAGTCAATTTCCTCGCTGGAGTCGACTAGTGCTCAATAAATTTTTTATAAAAAAATATTAGAGAATACAAAAATTTTTCATTTTTAGAGTTTTATAAGTATTTACTTTGAATTTTAGAAAATAGCTCATAAATATTAACAAATATTTGTACATGCTATTTTCAAAATACAAAACAAATACTTACAAAATTCTAAAAATAAAAAATTTTTGTATTCCTCAATATTTTTATATAAATAATTTATTGAGCATCATAAATCATGATTTCGGACACGATAACATTAAATTTGAGGCGTTAACATTACTATAATATAATAGTCTAACTCTCCTCTCTGAATCAAAATTTTTTGTAGATGATATATGTGTTATACATACAGGGAAATAACGTAACGTTATGCAATTTTGCATAACGTAAAAGGGACTCCAAATTTCGACTATTATCAAAATTGCAGATTTTGCATTCGTAAAAGGGACTCCAAATTTCATGACACTTTCGTATACATTTGAGAAACGAATCAAGCTTTATTTTCCACTGTTGATGGCTTGATGCATTCTCATTTCTGGACGGTTTAGATTTTTTTTTTTTTTTTTGCTAGTCCTTTTTTTTTGTAAAAGACTAGCACCTTACCAGCACGTTGTAGCGGTTTTTTTGAGGTTATGATGGGTATTTAGCAAGAAATGAAAAATGGTGGGTATTTACTTAGAACATAATAAGTTTTATTGATAACTATGTTATATTAAAAACAGGGACGGAGCCAGAGTTTTGGCGCGGGGGGGGAGGGGTTGGGGGGTTGGGTGGGGCAGGAGTCCGTATCGGCTACGATCCAAATTAGATTGGAGGACCCTCCAAACACTATCCGACGACTGTGGCTTATAGGAGAGTTTTTTTGGAAAAATCTCAACCGTCCGATGGGAATTGGAGGGCCCTCCGATCCAAATTGGATCGTAGCTGATTTGAGTTCGGGGGCCAGAGGGAAAAAAATGCAAGCATATAATATAACATAGCTACATTTTAATTAGATTCATAAGTCAATCTTACAATTTCATACCACATTACAAAAGAAAACAAAATTCACAAAATCACATGTATGGGTATTCAGAGAGCGTGAGATCGGAGATGGTCTAGTATAAATGTTTGATAAATTGATAGTGTTACTTGAGGAAATGTTTAATTGGTAATGGGCTTCCAACACTTGTTGTCTTGGTTCTACTTTCTAGTTATATGTTTAAAACCAAAATTATAATCTCAACCATAGGCAGAGCCCATATTCCCAGCACACTGAACTCGTGGTGGTGGTGGGTGGGTGGGGTGTGTTGTGGGGGGGGGGGGGGGGGGGGGGGGGGGGGGGGCCGTTATTTTTTATTTTTTTTTATGTAAATGCATTAACAAATCTGATCTCAGTGTATAAATTGCAAAATCATGTGGGGTCTTAGCACCCCCGTCCCCTCTTAGCCTCCGCCCCTGATTAAAAATCTTAGAGCATAATTCCATAATTCACAAATATCATAAAAAAAATATTTCTAAAAATGTGGTGTCCCCAATCCTATAGTCATCGCTATATTTTACTCTCCTAATATAATAAGTTTCCTAACATGAATTTGATTTTTGTAACTGACAACTCACAAATTAAGAAATTTTTTTTTTTTTTTTGTAAATTGTGGGTATTAAATAGAATAATTGATTATGCTTCATGTGGAAACTAAAAATTGGATATCCTTTAGAAAATAGAGAGGAAATATCAATAGAGGAGAAGATCGTGACCTTTGAAATTCTTAATTTAATCTTAACCGTTCTTTTAACGATATGATGGGCATTTAAAAAATTTGAAGAAGAAAAAAAAAAATGGAGGTAGCCATTACATACATGCATTAAAATATAGTATAGATAAATCAGTTGTTATATTACCAAATATTTTACCTAATTATCAAGTTTCTGAAATCAACAATTCAACATGGTGAATCATGCGTCTGCGTGACTAGCTAGATCGCATGATCACACACATTTTTTTAGGAACTTATAATAATATCACTCTTCACATAAAAGAGTTTGGCCTAATTTTTATTTTTCATCTGAATATAAATTGGCCACCGTACTTCTTAACAGCCTCCCTGCTATCAATGACATTACCACTTTTCCCGTTATAACTCCCGCCCGACACCGGCATCGTCTTTGACCTTGCCAGGCTCTGGCCCATTCCGGCCAAACCACCATCCCCGAGTGGACTCACGTCGGGCGGCAGTGCCCGCCCAGCACGGGTTGGCCCGAGCCACGCGCCACCACCAGCCCCGATCGCGGGCTCTTGTTGGGGTTCACACATCAGACCCGTACAACCCGTCCAACCTGCATAACCCGTGTATGTTCTGGTGATCATGTCATAGGAATTGGGTTCCCCAAATTGGGACTTTCGTTGGAACATGCCTGAAGGAAATCCAAATCTCCTGCTTTGAGCTGCACTTTGCCTATTTGTGTAGTAGTAATCCATGACTATAATTTTCTCTGGATTAGTTTTTGTACTAATTGTTAATCTTTTCTATGGATGGTTGAAATGGAAGGTCCTAGCGTTTTATATAGAGACCATAAAGAATCTATAGAAACATCCTGCGTCTATGAAAAACTTTCCATACATCCATAGATATATATAGAATATAACAAATATATTCCGAAATGTAACAGATACATTTCAAAATGTAACTTATAGACGCTATGGACGATTTTTCTCTGAACTTTAGGTATTACTCAAAGAACCTGATGCTTCACAAGTGCACATCTTCATCGATTGAAATTCTTTAATTTGAGACTTCAAGTTTGGCACTGGATTCTATATATGATGATGTGATAACAAAGAAGAATATTAATATATATTGCCGACGCCGAAAGTTTTCAATAATGTTGTTGTTGTTGTGGTTCTAAAGTTTGTACTTCAATTTTTCTTCTTTTTTAATAGAAATAAAGGATGTCATCAATTCCATCCAATTTTTAAATGTTTGACATCTCATGTAGAGTAATACCCAGCATACATAGAAAAACCGTCCATATCGTCCATATGTTACATTTCAGAATATATATGTTATATTTCGGGATATATTTGTTACATTCCGTACATGTCTATAGATGTATGGACAGTTTTTCAATGGACGCAAGATGTTTCTCTCTCATGTACACAAGACGTGTCTGTCCTCTACTGCACAGAAAGGTGCTTCAGAAAATTTTAGCAATATTATTTCAGATTTATAAGCCATGTAACGATTAAATCTGAAATAATATTGCTAATCCAATCTTGGTAACAAATACATAGGTACCAAAAATAATACCGACTGTATAATACATGTTACATATATGAGATCGTTTTCATATTAATTAACTTCATATTCTTGGGTTAAGGGGGATTTGACAATTTGAAGGGGTTAGAATAATTTCTCATTACATAATTGCGACAAAACCACTATTTATTTAACATATAACATATTCTATTCATTATTTTTATTTTTTAAACATGATATTAATGCCAAAGAGGTGCTAAAGAATCAGATTCTGATCCGACGAGAAATGGCTTGTAGAATATGTTCTTATATATACTTGCTTCCTGATAGCTCCTTTTACGCTAGTTGTAATTAAGCTATCCAGAAAAACAAAATGTCAAACAAGGTTCAATATATTGTCAGATCCAGGGGCGGATCCAGGATCAATATAAAAGGGGGGCCGGGGAGACGAGTCATAGTTCCAACGTTCTAAGGTTTAATCCTAAAGGGAGTTTAGAGAGGCCAGTTCATAGTTAAAACGATAAAAAAAATAACTATTATAATATACGACTTTTATATATATTCAACAAAATAATTATGATTAAGAGTTAATTGTATACTTAAGTAACAAAATTTAATTTGTTAACCATTTGTCTATGTTTGACATAAAAAAAATGAATTTTGGCATCAAATTAACAAAAATTTATACCAGATATAAACTCGAGTTAAAAAAAAAAAAAACCGGGGTTCCACAACTTCTACCGCGCGAGGGGGCCAGGGCACCCCCTGGCACCCCCTTAGATCCGCCCCTGGTCAGATCTACGTATACACTCAAAATACTGAAGATACATTTATAGTCTCTAAACTATTGGCTTTGGTTCAAATAGACCCCTAAACTATTTTTTTGTTCAAATTGTCCTCTCAGCTCTTCAATCCGGTTCAAATCACCCCCTACCGTCAGTTACGTCAATTACTGTGATTTTTCTGTTGGGCTGCTCGCCTCTCTTCATCCCAGGCCCCAGCATACTTAATTTTCTCTCTTTTAACTTTCCTTTTCCTGACTTAAAAGGAGTCATATTAATTAATAAAGTAAAAACAAAAGAGTCATATTTATCAGAAAAATGGAAATGAGGAATGATCAAACTTATTAACTTACTAGAAAAATAGCATTTACTCGGTCAATGCCAATAGTTAATTTACACAATCTGAACGTTTTCTTGATTTGCCTCACATGGCAATAGGATTCTCAACCACATGCATCGATGAGATTGTTGTGCTCGCGTGTCGACGAGATCGGAGGATAGCCGGGCAAGATTGCCAGGCAGCCGCTTCGACAAGATGGGCATGCTACAAGGATCGTACGTTAAAGAGATTTCTCAGCTGCCGGGTAATTAAGTCGACGGGACTAATGGGCTGCTACGGTCACATTTCAATCAGATTGTTGCGATCGAGTGTCAACGAGAGCACCGGCCTCGTGCATAAATGAGATCACCTAGCAGCCTCGTTGATCATACCACCTGTACCAAGCAACAGTGAACTCTCCCGACTTGTTGCCACAGAAGTTCAATCAAAATTCGAAGAAGAATGGAAGAATGAAGACAGAAAAATATACAGAATCATATATGGGACAATAGAAGGGGCAAAACATTTTCCATTTATCTATTTCCTATAAAAACTTCACTTAAAAAAAGTTTGGCAGAAGCACATTTGTGGCGCGCAGTTAATTTGAAACAGAGATGCAACACAGAGTAGGCGTAGCAATGGCAGATTAAAAGAAAAGGGAAAGATGAAAAATCGATGTGGATGTTCACTTGAAAGTGCACTACTTTTAATTATCTCAACTAGACGGCAAATTAATCGCAAGCGTATGATCAAGCTGTGGTATAGTATGGGGTCGAATCCACAGAGACAATTAACAAATCAGACTGGACTTAGTTTATTTTTTAAACTACGAGTTGTTCACAATTTTGGGGGTTTTCTAAGGAAACTAATGAAAACAACAAATAATAAAGACGAAGTGCAATAAGATAAAAGGCATTTCTAAGACGTCGAATTAGTCGTCACTTGGTCTCGGATTACACTAACCGCACCTGTCACGTACGATCAACACAACTAACCAAACCGCGCTCTCGCATCTGTCGGAAAGAGGTGTACCAGCCGTCACTCTCGCATACAGTCGGTGCGCAATGCAAGTAAATTGGTCTTTATGAATTCTTGATATTAAAACGTTTAGTTCTGGTTAAAGCAATATCAAGTACCAAACCTCAACTCACGTTTGTTGGCTTAATACCTAACACAGTTCTAACCACCACAGGTACAGATCGCAGCTCTCGCTTGTAAACCCAACATATGTCCCGATATTGGTGCCCCAAGGTGTACCTCCCTCTCGGGTAGTGTAAGGCTCAGCTCTCACGTTTTGCCTGATTGCCCTCTCGGTTCTCTAACCCACCTCGCATACTAACTAAATCCAATCACGTGTGTACTAAGGCTTAAAACTTAGAGTGTGGCCAACACTTACTGGTTACCGGTTCGGACACGCAACTAAAACTTAGCAAGCAATCACAATCATACACAATACCAAGGAACTAAAATAAAAAGATAATCAAGAAACTTCGTAAAAACCAAAAACCAAGTTATAACATCATCCTAATCCTAGAAACTAGCGGTTTAGCCAGACACGGCCAATACAACAACAAGCAAGCAAATGTAACAAACAAAACAAGTCATTGCGCAACAACAAGAACACAAATCTATCTCAAAAGGTAAGGAAAAGAGAAAGAACAGTAAAAGCTTGGTCTCGATGTTGCACGCGCGTATCTCGCTCGTCGTCTTGCCGGTTCGCTGTCTTCTCGCCTCTTGCTTTGCTTGATTTCTCCTTGGCTTCACCTTGCTTCTCCCCTAAGAAAGCTCTCTCTTTCCTCTCAAAGGCTGCTGGAAACTTGTGGAAGAAGAACCCTTGAAACGTTGCCCTAGCAGGTGCTTAAATAGCCATCAAATCCAGATCTCTTTCCTTCTTCTGCACTGCTGCCGTATGTGACCCTTACGGGCCGTAAGGTCGGGTCCAGGTCGGATTCTGCTCAATCAGCTTCATACTCTTTGATTTCTTGCCTTTCTTGACCTAAAACACCAAATATAAAGCAGTAACGGAAAAAGGAAAGAAAGTGCATGTAATTAAATGCATATACCAATGATTTGGATTAATTCTATAGACATTTCCTAGGTAAAAGTGTATATTCTTGAGTGCGATCAGTGGAAACAAGAGAGGAGCGGATGGAGATGTCAAAACCTAACATAAGAGTTAACGGTTATTAACAGAAGGGGCGATTTGAACCAAATAAAAGAGTTGAGGGGGCAATTTGAACCAAAAAATAGTTTAGGGGCTTCAATAGACTGGCTTGTAGAAAATGACGAGAAATGGCTTGTAGAATATGTTCTTATTTAATTTTTGTTTCTATCAAATTTAATTTTATTGTATATGTTAGCTTATCAAAAATTTTTGATAAAAGAAGAAAGATTGCAGCATTAAAATAAGAAGAGAGATCAATTGGCAATGCATATCTTGACAATATTGATAATAGCAATTTAAAAAAAATTGAATAAAATTATAAAAAATCTTAGAAATGAAAAAAATATTATGAATGCATTATTTTCATTATAGGTTGATAATATTCGTTTCAATAAATTTGGACATTGTTTCACGATTCATCAAAATTTATACATTTTTTAATGGTTATAATTCAACTGATCTTAGAAAATACAACAAACATAACTTAAATTGAATATAACTTGACACAAAATCAATCTATAAGTTAAACAATACATCCGTAATTTTTTTTTTTTTATTTTTGAGAATTTCAATGATTATCTTTAAAGTTTTGAAAATTGTCATTGTCAAGATTGTTAAGATAACCATTGTCAATGGATCCTTCCTCTTAAAATAATCAAGTTTTGACAATCTTGACTGTTAAATGATCATTATTATCTTCAACAAATTTAGCTTTAATTTTGATTTTGAGTTAATGTTTATTTCATTTTAGTTTATTATGTTTTTAAAACTTTAAATACATTTTTTATTTTTGTAAACATTCTTTTTTTATTTTTTCAAATAAAAATTTATCAAATTTCATGATTTCATATTTTGCTAAAAGTTTTTGTTAATTTATTAGAAACAAAAAATGAAAACTAAAAAAAACTGGCGCGGCTGAGTTCCATACGGAACTCAACCGTATAAAAACAAAATTTTTTTCTATAATTTTTTTATTTGAAAGATTCCTTAAAAACATAAAACAACAAAATCTACATAATGATTTTTCTATTCTACTATCCGTATAACAAACACAAAAATAACTAATTTTGGATTTTCTCAGGGAAAAACTCATAGAAAATCTCGAAAAATAGTTTTTAAAGCTTATCTCGTGCACAAAATATCGGAACGGGTCACACAGATAGATAATCTATACCCGGCCCATAATTCTACAACAAGGCACACGATACAGAGGATCAAAAAAAAATTGAGACTTAATAGTCGTGCAAATTCTGAGAAAAAAGAGAAGGCAGTTGTAAATTAATGTACTGGGTGAATATATAAATGTGGAATGTGGTCAACAGTCATGTTATATATATCGGGATGTTGCAAAATGCAAAACGACTACCCCAGACTAAGAAAAGTGCAATGTGTGTGTGTCTAAGCAAATAGGCCAATAGTCCAATACCGCGAGCTTCGAAGCATCCTGCAATAGTCCCAAAAATTGGGCCTTTTTGAGTCCTGATGCTGCATGTGGGCCGCATCAGCATCATAGCATGGGAATAACCAACAGGTGAGCGTGAACATTAGAGGTCGCAGATTGTTGGGTCGAGTCGGGTTCGGGTTCGGGCTAGGGTCGGGTCGGGTTGGGTCGGTTTGACCAAATGAAAAATGTCGGGTTGGGTCGGGTTGACATTTGCCGACATTTTTTCGGGTCGGGTCGGGTATCGGGTTGACGTCTGCCGGCATTTTTCTCGGGTTGGGTCGGGGTCGGGTCAGTCTGACTTTCCCTGAAACACGGGTCGGGTCGGGGTCGGGTCAATTTGACTTTTCCCTAAAACTCGGGTCAGGTCGGGTGGGTTTTCCAGGTTGGGTCAAAATTTGCCACCTCTAGTGAACATTGAAAAACGCGGAGTCTGAAGTTTCTACAATACTGTTGCGCGGGTTAGGGGTGTAAATGAGCCGAGCCGAGCCTAACCGAGTTAGGCTAAGCTCAAACTCGGCTCATTAAGTTAACGAGCCAAAAACACAAGCTCAAGATTGGTTTGTTTAATTGACGAGCTGATCGAGCTAGCTTGTTAAGCTCATCTATTTTTTAATAATAAAATTTTAAGTATGTCATATCAAAATTTGTATAAAAATTAACAAAAAGACTAACAAAAATATGTTCGTACACATTTTACGTAACAATTTCATATATATTAGACCATATGTTCTATAATATATTAATAATTTGCGATAAGAGCAGTACGAATTGTAAATAGTAATAATTTATCGAGTCAAATGAGTTTAACGAGCCGAGCCATGCTAAGCTCAAACTCAGCTCATTAGCTTAACAAATTTAACGAGCGAGCCTAATTTGATCCGATGCCGAGCGAGCCACGTGCGATCCACCAGCTCTTTGGCCAGCCCAGTATTGTTCTTCAATCTCCAGTCAAAACAAAACATCGCGTCAAAATATACAGAAACCAATTGTGGAAAGTGGAAGGGAAAAAGGACGGTGTATATATAACCAATGCAATGAGAATCATGAAACGCGTTCGTAGCGCGTAAAATTGGGTCCCTCAATATCCAATATCTGCAACCGATCAACGGCTCAGATCATCTCTTTTCCTCCTCCCTTTCGCTTTCCATGCCTGGCTGTTCCCAGCTGCATTTCCCAAATTATAAGTCCACCTTTTCTTTATTTTACATCCAAATTCAATCGATAGACAGTCACTACGAGTCAGAAACAGCACAAAATTTTCCATTTCCATGTACATGATTTTAATGCGAGAGAGCACAGATTCAAGATCCATCTAACTAGTACAGTACAGACACTGGTGCATTCAACATGTTGAAGTCATGTCGTGAACAAGTCCAGACATACTTCGTCAATGTTTTGGCATGTTGCTGGAAGGTGATCAATAAATAACACTTGCAACGACAAATTTGACAAAGAAAGGTATGTTCATGACAAAATTGACCACCCAACTTATATAAAAGTATAAAACCCACATGGAAAACTATTGCAATTTTGTCCCTCATTTTCTTCAAAATTACATATCTGATATTTTCTCAAATTATAGCCTTTTTTTTTTTTTTTCTTTTTACTTAGCTAGTAGATAATACAATTCTATATATTAAGTTGTTCTGTTATATTATTCAAACCAAACTTTTGGTCAAAAGTCAGAGCATAGAATAAACCTTTTTCAATTTAGAAACAGGATAGCTCAGCAGAATATTGAATAATATTAATATATATGTATCAGATAATTTAAATTGAATAATAGAATGCATGAACATCGTTGTCGAAGTACTCAGCAGCAGATATTGAACTACGTAATTAGTGAGGATAAGTTATTCAAGTGCCTATACTTTTCAATGATAAGACAAGAAGATAAAACCCTCCATCCTTTACAAGCCATCATCAAGAAAACTGCATACTTTCATTCCCTGATAGCATTCACCCAGTTTTACTAAAACTCTCTACCTCCCAACATGTCACCTCTCTTCTACCTCTTTCTCTTACTCTTTGTTCCTGCAAAAGCCATTGATCATCTCAATCTTGGTGGCTATCTATCAGTTGCAAATCCTTCTAAAGTTCTGACATCTCCAAACAGTGTCTTCACATGCGGCTTCTACAACATCTCGCAGACTGTTTACACCTTCTCAATTTGGTTCACTAAATCAAACCGTACGGTGGTTTGGACAGCAAACCGCAATCAAACTGTTTACGGTTTCGGGTCTGTCATTAAATTCAGCAAACATGGTAATCTGGTTTTGAAGGATTATGACGGAAGGGTGGCATGGTCTACCAATGTAACCACAGGGGATGCTTATCGAGCAGAGCTCCAGGATACCGGAAATCTGGTCATTAGGAATCGAGGTAATAAAGTTCTCTGGCAAAGTTTTGATTACCCAACTGATACTTTGTTGCCTAATCAACTGATGACCGGAAACACGGATTTGATTGCTTTGCGCGCACCACTTTCTTCATATTACTACCGATTTTATTTCGATGATAGTTATGTACTTTCACTAAGGTATGAAAGCCCCACACTTTCTTCCATATATTGGCCAGATCCTACGAACAGTGTCTATCAAAATGGGAGAGTGATTTCTTTAAGAAAAAAACAAGCTTCTTTCGATGCAACCGGTCAATTCAACTCAACTGATAACTTACAGTTTCAAGCATCTGATTTGGGACTGGGGATTTGGAGACGGTTAACCCTAGACCCTGACGGCAATCTCAGGCTGTATAGTCTGAATGAAACTGATGGAAGCTGGTCAATATCATGGATTGCTATTAGTATACAATGTAAGGTCCATGGCCTTTGTGGTAACAATGGAATTTGCATGAACACGCCGAACACGCCACGGCCCACATGCACTTGTCCTCCCGGTTACGAAATAAAAAATCCGAGAGATTGGAGTGAAGGATGCTCACTTGTGTCCAGCAGCATGACAAACTCAAAAGAGTGGTTTGCTTATCTACCAGGCACCGATTATTTCGGTTCTGACTACAACGTTACATATACACTCTCCATTGATCAGTGTCAGGAAATTTGCAGGGGTTACATCGGTTGCATTGGTCTTGAATACCACCCTAGAATAGGAAGTTGTTTCGTGAAAGACATTCTATTCAATGGTAGAAGTCGTCCTGGGTTTCCAGGTGACATCTACCTTAAACTCCCTGAAAGACCCGAGATCTCAGAACTATTGCCCCCTAACAAGCGTACTCCTGTTTGTGAAGAACCAGAGAAAGAGGTCATACTTCCATTACCAAAACAAAGTCAGAAAAGCAAAACTCCATGGTCCCAAATGTATTGGTTTTTATTAGCTTTCTTTGTAATAGAAATGTTCTTCATTTCTTTTGGTTATTGGTTCATCTTCAGACAGGAGAGCAATCCACTAGTAAAAGAAGAAGGGTATAAGTTGGTCTCAAATCAATTTCAAAGATACACCTACAAAGAACTAGAGAAGGCTACTAACAAGTTCCGAGTTGTTCTTGGACAGGGAGGATCGGGTGTTGTCTACAAAGGTGTATTGAGGGATGGTAGAGTAGCAGCTATGAAGAAATTGGATGTCGTTGGCCAAGGAGAGGATGAATTCCAAGCTGAATTGGGAGTTATCGGGCACATTTATCACATGAACCTTGTCACAATGTGGGGTTTCTGCTCGGAAAAATCACACCGGATCCTGGTAACAGAATACGTTGAAAATGGTTCCTTGGACAAGGTCCTATTTGAAACTAGTTCAAGTCTCTTGCCCGGTTGGAAGGAGAGATATACGATCGCAATAGGGGTTGCAAAAGGATTGGCTTATCTGCATCACGAGTGCTTAGAATGGGTCATTCATTGTGATGTTAAACCTGAGAACATTTTGTTGGACAAAAATTTTGAGCCCAAGATCGCTGATTTTGGGTTATCAAAGTTGCTTCATAGGAAAGGAGTGAACTCAAAGTTATCACGGATACGAGGGACAAGAGGTTATATAGCACCAGAATGGGCAACAAACCTACCAATTACTGCCAAAGTTGATGTATACAGCTATGGAGTAGTGCTCCTTGAGTTGGTGATGGGATTTCGAGTTTCGGATGGGGTAACAGATAATGGAGAGAGGGTAAACGTGGTGCTGAGTAGTTTAGTGACAAAGCTCAAAGAAAAATTGGCAGATGATGAGACTTCTTGCATTGAAGAAATTGTAGACTGCAGATTGAATGGTGATTTCAACCTTGCAGAGGCAGTTGTATGTGTCAAATTAGCTGTTTCTTGCTTGGAAGAGGAGCACAGCAAGAGGCCAAGCATGGATTTTGTTGTGCAAACTCTACACTCGGTTGATGCCTAAACCATGAATGTAAGCATCAGCAAAAAGTAAATAACTTTCTTGTAACATGTAAGTATGTAACTATATATTGAAGGAAAACTACCAAAACCCACCGCAATTTTCCCTTTTTGTCTCCTGAATTGTATAATTAGCTAATAATAAATATAGTTGGTAGATGTACTTTGGATCCTGTTTTTGCTCCTTTTTTTGATGAAATTAATTACTTGTCTCATACATAACAAATTGACATGAATTCCATAGAGAACATGTAACAAATTGACTAGTAAATTTTAGCAATATTATTTCAGATTTATAAGCCACGCAACAATTAAATCTGAAATAATATATATTGCTAATCCAATCTTGGAAATAGATACATAGGTACCAAAAATGATATCGACTGTATAAGTATTCATGTTACATAGGATTGTATTCATATTGACTCCAATGGGTCTGTTCGGCACTGATGGAATAGTGGAATTGAATGGAATTGAGACCCTATTCCCAACGAACAGATACAACATAAGCTAGAAGAGAGGAGTGGATTAGACCCACTTTTCCGCTTTTCTCTATTCCATTGGGGAGCTGGAATAGAAAATTAAGCCGGAAAAGAGTCTAGTAAACAACCTTTTTGTAGTGTTATGCTCGCACAAGCGGGCGGGCCCCGGCGGGCGACGGGCCGACGGGTGACGGGCTACGGCAGGCGACGGGCGATGGCGGGTTTCGTCCCGAGGGGAGGCCCTTGCCTGCCCCTTTGCCTGTCGGGCTTGGCGGGCAAGGGCGGGCAACGGCCGGGCGAGGGGTTTGGTTTGGGCGTGTTGCCGGCGGACTTCATGCGTGTTCGCGTGTTGCCGGCGGACTTCGGGCGTGTTGTCGGTGGACTGCGGGTGGCTTGGGCGATGAGGGGCTGAGGGTTGAGGCGCTCCATTCTCCTCTAATCTCTTCTTGTTTTACAACAGAGGAGCGGTTAGTGAGGTGAGGGCATCGTGAGATGAGGGTGAGACAGAGCCACAGCCCGCAGAGGAGAAGAGATGAAGAAGTAGAAGAAGATTAAAGAAAACAAGAAAGTTCTATAATTTTTTTAAACATATTTTTTTGGAATAATTTTGTGTTTTGAAAACAAAAAATAGCAATTTATTTTTTAAATAATTTTATTTTATAAGTTTGAATAAGTTTCTTTTTTTTCTACAAATTCACAACTTCTTTGTAAGTTCTTTGCCAACTTTTGTAAGTTTGAATAAGTTTTATGTTTTTCTATTTTGATATATTAAAAGAAATGAAGTAAAAATATAATTTTAGAAACTAAGAAACTTGTAAGTTGTAATTGAAATAATACTAGATTTTTTTAAAAACAAGAAAGTTACGGGCGGGCGCAGGGGGCGGGCGAAAGGCACGGGGGGGAAGGGCGACGACGGGCGGGCGGATTGTGGGCGACAACAAATATCCAGACCCTTGCCCTTCGAGACCCACCCGCCCGGACCCTAGACGGGCGGGCGAGATTGTGGGCCCAGGCGGGCAAAGGGCGCGGGCGGGCGGCCCGTGACGGGCGAGGAGCACAACACTACCTTTTTGCCCCCCTTTCACTAATGTGGCAAGCTCATTCTAATTTAACAAATTTTTTTACAAATCGAAAATGAAATTTTTTTTTTTCGGAAACTAGTAAGATTACACCCGTTTTTAGACCTCTAGATAGAACCCATTGGTTCATTCGGTTCCTTTGTGAAGGAACCGAATGAACAATTCGGTAGGGCAATTTTTTATTTTTTTTTTGGTTCCGCCACAGTCGGATCCCAGGTTTTTAAAAAAATATATATATTTTTCCCATACCGAATGGTTCATTCGGTTCCTTCAAATACTTGAACAAGGGACATGGAACATGTGCATATAATATTGTCATCTACTCTTCTTTCTTTCTTATATAAATAAATATTCCCAAATAAAGGAAAAGCAGCAGCAGCAACTACACCAAGTCACCAACACCACGCCTTGTTAGTCTTCTTCACTTCCTTCCCTTCCCTACCGAATTAACCCTTCGGTAGGAATTTTTTGTGGCGGTTGGGAGGAGCACGGGTGCAAAAAAAAAAAAAAAAATTGCCCTACCGAATGAACCAATCGATTCTATCTGGGCGTGTAAAATCTGGTGTCATTTTACTAGTTTTCGGAACTTTTTTTTTATTTTCATTTGTAAAAAAATTTGCTAATTTAATACTCTTTCACCCTTCTTCTTCCTGCACGCTTCCAGAGGATAGAAACCCTTCTTCCTCATTCACTCCGACCATGATTTCCGATGATCCTTTTACAATTTTATAAATCGGAGGCTACGAGATGATGTGTACAGTTTTCTCTCCAAAACGAGATCTGTCATGGCATATCAATTCAACGGTTATTTTTCCATCTTTCTTTCTCCTGTGTTTATCATTGTAATCGTCTAATCGATTTGCTAAATCACCATTAATGACTTGCTCGTTTTCAAAACAAGGTTGTGTCAGCTGAACTGAAGAAATTGCGAGAGTATTTTTGCGAATCAGGAACCTCACAGTTGGTCGTATGTTTTTTTTGTTTGACATCAAAGGGATGTTAGTACAAAAGAAAATTGACAATAGGCATGATTTACCTATATACAATTATTAGAGAATACGAAAGTAATGTATCGCACTGCCCTCCATGATAGCAAGGAATCAAAATCTCCTCACATTTCTTACAACAATGTCTCCATTAACACCTTACAATCTGTGAAAGCTCTGGTTTTTCTTTGCAACCCCCCAAACTGGTCCCATTTTACAAGCACATCCCTAATTGCTAATGCCCCAGCCATCCTTGGATTAGCTACATGAGATACTTATACTGAACAAATTCAAATTTTCTACTTGCTATAACAAATGCTTGCTAGCCTATCTTACCAGAATTGTCCCATGAGGCATTTGTGAGGATGACATTTGTCTCAACAGGTACTTGGTACCTTTTAACATTAAGTACCAGTACATGCTTCTCCAAGATCAAAAGGTAAATCTTCTACTAGCAGTGTGAGGTTATAAGCAAACCATACAGTTCATGACCCTTTACAAAAGAATAGGAGGTGAGTAAGATACTCATTTTCAATCCACATCTCTGAAATTTCGGTTTCATTGCATGAAAAAAGGAAAATTACTCGATTAGGTAGTGTAGCAAAATGGAAAAAAAAAAAAAAAAGAATCTCATTGAGGTGCTTGTTTTCATACCAGATTAATACCAGCTCAAGAAAAAGTTTGATGTTCCTTTTTCATTTTTTTTCCTGAGTTTATCATACTTCTTTTGCAAAATTGTCTGGCAAAGTCTGAGAGCATGCATCTATACATTTACAGTCTAATTGCCTATATATAGGTAAGTTTAATGATACGCGTGGAGTTTATAGGCTTTTACCCTAAATTAATAGAGCTTTACCCTCAATAAAACAATCAATCGCAAGCGTACGATATTATGCAGTATAGTCGGGATCGTATCCACAGGGACGGTACTAAATTTAGACAGATCTTTGTTCACAATTCTAATCCTAAAAGTAACCGATTCGTAACCAATTTGGGGGGGTTTGTTTGAAGTTGGTTGGTTCCTAAATTATTAAAAAGCAGTAAAAGACTCTAAAACAATTATGAGACAAACGTTCCTAGGGTTTTCAGAATCAGTTTGATGTTTGGACTAACTGCCTGCGTTCCGCACCCGAGAGGGTGCGAACCGCAAGATGTACAAATTTGTGGTTCTCTGTCTGTTCCTTGCTTGGTATGGTTCGCACCTGTCACCAATGCGATCCGCAGGGAACAGATCAGAGTCAGTTCAAGCTCAGTTTCTATTGTTGATCAAAGTTACCGATCCCCAACTAACCCAAAGCAATTACAAGTCCCTCAACTCTCGTTTGTTGGCACTTTTAAATACTTTTAGATCAATTCGAAATCTTTAGATTATCTCTAACCTAAACCCAATTTGCTTTCGATCACAGGTACGGTTTAACTCACGTTATAACCACAACTTCTCCTCTAGGATACAATTGGACAACAAGTTATCTACCCAAATAGTGCAAGTATTGAATCTCTATTAATTGACGTTAAGTTTTCCAACTAGACTATGCCCAATCCACAGGTCTATCAAAATAGGGTGAACTACTACAAGTGCACTCTCATGCAATTAGCAATTCTGGCCTAAGAAGATATAAATCTATCAACTAGATACGAACATACATCCACAGGATCATATCAAAGAACAAGAAAACAATTCAAGCACAATTATGAATAAGCTCAAAGCAAATATGAAAATAACTTCAATGCATAAACGTTAAAAGCAAGTATTCAATTAATCCATACATACAAACATCATCCTAAACCCCAAGAACAAAGGCGACTACTCACGCCTTGACATGACTAAACAGCAAAATAAAATAAGGGAAAAGAAAGAACCGATCGAGCTTAGGAATAGGCGAGTAACCAACTCCTTCACCTTGGCGGCGATGAACTCCTCCCTTGACAAAACTAGACTCTCAACTAAACAATGACTATTGACTAAACTAATCTCAACACATGAGACCTACACAAGACTTGACAAGATCAAGATACTATGAGATGATATGAGATGTGAGATGATATTGTGAGAGCACCCCAAGGGGTCTCTTTTATAGTAGAAGTTGTCTCAAATTTAGGTGTCTGACTTCTGGTTTCTTGGGGCGCAATTAAGGGAAAATTCCCAAAGGAGATCGCCAGAAATAGCACACACCAGAAAATAGGTGTTCTGTTGTGTTTTGAACTGTCTGCGTTCCGCAAATAGGAAAGTACGGTCCGCAAATAGAAGTCCAAAGAGAGCTCGGCCTTGAAATAGCATTTCTGTCGCTTAAATTGGCTCTCTGCGTGTTTCCTTGATTTAGATATGGCGGTTGTGAGCTGGCATGACATGAAAACAGAAGTTCTATTCTTGATTACGGTCCGCAAATAGGGGGTTGCGGTCCGTAAATAGATGTTCCTTTGTGCTCCTTCGCCTATTTTTGCTCCTTGCTCCAATTTTAGTCCGTAATAGCTCTAAAAGCTCCGTTTACCTGAAAATAGGACCAAAACACATAAGTAACTTGATTCTAGACAATCTTCTATTAAAATGCAAATGAACTTAGGATTTTAGGTGCAAATATAGGTGCAAGTCTGGTTAATATGCATATATGAAATAGGTGCATCAAATCTCCCCAAGCTCAAACCCTTGCTTGTCCTCAAGCAATTACTTAAACCTAAGAACAGACTGTACCTAGACTCATTCCCAAATTCCCAAGTAATGCAAATGAAAGATTTTGTGTTTATGTTTAACTCAAGATTTATGAACAAGTTTAAACTAAGCTTTATCAACAATTGAGTAAAATTACTTCATAAGACATGTGTTATAATAAGTAACCAAGACGAGCGACTCTTGTTCCATGAAACAAATAAGACAATTGTACTTTTTCGGACCTAGATCTTTCAATCAAACTACAAAGTGGTTATTTAAGCTTTGCTCATCCCACGTGAACAACTTTCTCGTTCTATTCAACTCCATAGACTTTGAAATGCCTTATTTTATTTGTGTTTGGGAAATGAAGCTCGAATCAGTTCGGATGAAAAATTAAAGGGTACACAACTCCGAACTGAACGCAACTCCAACCTTTTGTGAATTTGAGACATTCTAGAATCCAATCGATCCGGATGGAAAAATAAAGGGTACACTCGTCCGAATCAACCGCGATCCTAAAAGCCTCTTATTTGATTTGATTTTCCGCTGCCCAAGACTTATCTCGTCATTTATGAACATTTACGGATTTAATTATTTTTATTTGACATTCAAGCTATGACATTCCACTTTGCCAGACCCATGTTCACGTGAAATCAACAAAACCAAAAGAATTTCCTTTTTCATTCTCAATCAGATTTTCGGTTTACTACTTTTTCCAATTAAAACTTACTTAATTCGTGTAACTAGTCACTTCTGAACAAGAATTACCGACTATAACAAATATCTCATGAAGTTATCCTACTCAATTTTTAACAAAACAAAATCCAAAAACACCCAAAAATCTTGAATTTAACATCTACTCAAAATTTTCATAAATGCAATGCATGAAAATTCGAAAAATTGGACTAAAAAATTGCATGGACTCTACAATCAAGTTTACTCTATTCTCCCTCCCCAAGCTATTCCTTGCGCTGCCCACAGTGCTTAGAACTTAGATATGGAAATAAATGAGAGAAAGAAAGAATACGACCTGATGGACTAGCTATGCTCCGTAGACGTCATGGAGACTCCCCAAGCTCAATCGAACTATGCCTTTCTTCTGTCTGAAACAGGGATCTGTCAGAGCTTACTGCGGAACGCAATCTGCAGCTTGCGGAACGCAGGTAGATGCCAGCGCCTCATTTCTTCGTGATTTCGAGCTCTGATTCTTCATGATTCCTTGGGTTGACTCCTGGGACTACAAAAACAAAACTAAACATACCTTATGCAATATTATGATGAACTTGTTTGTATGGACTAATTGATACTATCTAAACTAACCTAAACTACTTTATTCGTACTTGGGTTGCCTCCCAAGAAGCGCTACGTTTTAGGTCCCGAGCTCGACCCCTAAACTACCTAAATTATTAATGAAAATACCTGACCTGATGCCAAGCTATGCGCGGTGGGGACCTGTCTGTCTCGTACCTGGTTACACCTTCCTGCGGACCGTGCCTGGTTGAGTACGAACCGTAGTCAGTTGCTGTGACTGAGTGCGGAACAGATGGTTCTGCTTGCATTTGAAAAATCGACTGTCTGTCTGGTGGGTCTTCCTCCTGCGGAACGCACCGAAAATCTTGTAGTCCGCAGTATGTGTTATCTGTTGCTGTCTCGGGCTGATCTGTCATTTGTGGCTCAGCCCTTCCTCCTTCCCTCTGCGGAACGCATGTAGTGAGCTGCGAACCGTGTGATGCATGTACCAACTGATCCTGCAGAGGAGACTCGTCATCTTCTCGCACCTCATGGACTCCATCCTCGATAACGTCCAATCGGCAGCAGTCTTCGGAATAGTCGGGGTATTGCATTGCTTCTTCAACTTGGAATTGAACCTTGTTATTTCCAACGTACATCGTCAACGTGCCATCTCGTGTGTTGATAACGGTACCGGCGGTTCTTAAGAAAGGTCGCCCTAAGATGATCGGCACATGCTTGTCTTCCTTCATGTCTATCACAACAAAATCTCCAGGAACAAAAAATTGCCCAACTCGAACGGGTATGTCTTCAACAATGCCCAACGGCTTGCGCGTGGTGGTATCGGCAAGTTGGATCGTCATGCGAGTCGGTTTAAGATCTCCAACTCCGATTCTTTGAAACACCGTGTAAGGCATGAGACTCACGCTTGCACCCAAATCGCATAGTGCTTTCTTTATGTTAGCCTTCCCGATAGTGCATGGGATTGTGAATTTGCCCGGATCCCCAAGTTTAGGAGGTAACTCACGACTTATGACTGCGCTTACTTCATGATTGAGTTGTATCCTCTTGCAATCTTTGAGACTCCTCTTGTTGGACAAGATGTCTTTCAAGAACTTGGCGTATGAAGGCATTTGCATGAGAGCGTCGGTGAATGGAATTGAGATTGTGAGTTGTTTTAGTACCTCCAAAAACTTGGAAAATTGCTCATCCAATCGATGTTTGGCGAGTCTTTGTGGAAAAGAAACAGGCGGCTGATAAGGCAATGGTGTCTCTATTGCTTTGCCTTTGTCCTTTGTTGAGGTGGCACGTGAAACAGGATTGGTATTCTGGTCAGTTTTGTCTTCTGTTTCATCATCCTGCGGACTGTACTCTCGTGAGTGCGGATCGCAAGCTGTGTCGGTTGGGCCTGACTGCTTCGGTCGCGAAGTCGGTTGGGTCGTGCTCTTCTCTGTTTCTGCTAACCGAGGGATGTGCGGACCGTGTACAAAAGGGTGCGGTTCGCACTCTGCTCTGTCTGAAGCGGTTTTCGTAGTTTTCTGAGCGGTTTCGGCGTCAGCTGGTCCCTTGATACTCAGGTCAGGTTCCTCTGGCATTGGAGGGTCTGTGTATTGCGTGCCGCTCCTCAAGATATGTATAGCCTTTACTTCGCCGTTTGGATTAATCGGTTGACTCGGAAGCTTACCCGTGCCCGTCGAGCTTATGCTCGCATTAGTGTCTCCTCCCGCTAGTCTAGCCAACTTCTCATTCATGGCTTGCATTTGTTCAAAGATCATTTGATTCATCTTGATTTGCTCTTGCATGAAGGTGTTGACCTCGGGTGGTACGTGTGGTTCTTGTTGGGGATGCGTGTTTGGGTGTCGGTATAAGTTGTTCGGCGGGGTATTGCGATTCTGGTTTTGGTTTTGGAAGTGGTTGTTGCTGTAGAAGTTACGGTTTCCACTTCCTTGACCTGGTTGATACTGGGTCCCTTGGTTCTGATACCTCTGAGGAGGGTTGTACGACTGTGCGAACGGAGGCTTTGGGTAGAAGGGTGGCTCATTGTTGATCGAGTTGACTTGTCCTCCAACCTCGGGTTGACGCAAGGGGCAGTTTTCGTAGTCATGAGATTTTCCACAAAGAGTACAAGATTGGACTTGCACGGCATTAGTGGTGGCCTTTTGCTTGTCAACTTGTAATTGAAGGGCGTCTAGTTTAGCTTGCATCAAAGCGAGTTGATCGACTTCATAACGTCCCTTCTGACCTCTGATTTGCTCACAGTTGGACCATTGTTGTTGCTTTGCCAACTTGTCAAATAACTCCAAGATTTCATGTGGCTCATTGTCAATGATAGACCCACCTGCACCATAATCAACCAAAACACGACTTTGTGAAGTTAAACCATCATAAAATGCATCAACCAACATCCAATCAGTAAAGTTATGGTGAGGACAAGATTGTCTCAATTGGTTAAATCTATCCCAAGCATCGCTCAATGATTCATCATACCCTTGTTTGAAAGATGAAATTTGTGCCCTAACTTTAGCAGTTCTCCTAACAGGGTAGTATTTTTCAATGAATTGTTTAGATAATTCGGCCCAGGTACCAATTGAGCCTGTGGGAAGAGAATTAAACCATGTTCGTGCTCTGTCTCGTAGGGAGAACGGAAACAGAGCCAGTCGGACGTAATCTGGACTTGCCATAATGTTCTTTACGGTTCTGCAACATTGGAGAAAGTTGTTGATGTGATCGTGTGGGTTCTCCGACTCCAAGCCGTGAAAACAACTTTGTTGGATGAGATTGACTACCCCTGAGCCAAAGTTAGGAGGATCCCCAACTATGTCAGGAAGTACTATAGGTCCTTGTGCATCGTCAACTTTGGGGATGTGGAAATCCCTTAGAGTACGTGGCATGTGACGCTGTGCTTCTTCTTCTTCCTCTCTCCTTTGTCTTGCTTCCCGCTGTAGTCGTTCGACCTCTGTCTGAAGCCTTTGCCTTTCGGTAGCAGCTTCTTGCAATGCAAGCCTTGTTGCTTCGTCTGCCATGTCTTGCGGACCGTGAGCAGTAGAGTGCAGACCGCAGGAAGAGTCTCTGATCGACAGCTGCTGGAAAGTTGTGGTCAGGTCGGTCGGAACTGAGGTTGGGGTGTCTTCTGGTTGTAGTCTCGGATATTGAACACCACTTCTCAGCTTGTAGTCACCAACCGGCGGTAGTCGGTCCAGCTTCTGTCACCTGTAACAAAAGAAAAAGAAAACTAGAAAAAGGGGGGTTAGAAATAGAAAAGAAAATAAAGAAAAGTCTAGAAATAGTGTTGCCGCTCCCCGGCAACGGCGCCAAAAAGCTTGATACGCGTGGAGTGTATAGGCTTTTACCCTAAATTAATAGAGCTTTACCCTCAATAAAACAATCAATCGCAAGCGTACGATATTATGCAGTATAGTCGGGATCGTATCCACAGGGACGGTACTAAATTTAGACAGATCTTTGTTCACAATTCTAATCCTAAAAGTAACCGATTCGTAACCAATTTGGGGGGGTTTGTTTGAAGTTGGTTGGTTCCTAAATTATTAAAAAGCAGTAAAAGACTCTAAAACAATTATGAGACAAACGTTCCTAGGGTTTTCAGAATCAGTTTGATGTTTGGACTAACTGCCTGCGTTCCGCACCCGAGAGGGTGCGAACCGCAAGATGTACAAATTTGTGGTTCTCTGTCTGTTCCTTGCTTGGTATGGTTCGCACCTGTCACCAATGCGATCCGCAGGGAACAGATCAGAGTCAGTTCAAGCTCAGTTTCTATTGTTGATCAAAGTTACCGATCCCCAACTAACCCAAAGCAATTACAAGTCCCTCAACTCTCGTTTGTTGGCACTTTTAAATACTTTTAGATCAATTCGAAATCTTTAGATTATCTCTAACCTAAACCCAATTTGCTTTCGATCACAGGTACGGTTTAACTCACGTTATAACCACAACTTCTCCTCTAGGATACAATTGGACAACAAGTTATCTACCCAAATAGTGCAAGTATTGAATCTCTATTAATTGACGTTAAGTTTTCCAACTAGACTATGCCCAATCCACAGGTCTATCAAAATAGGGTGAACTACTACAAGTGCACTCTCATGCAATTAGCAATTCTGGCCTAAGAAGATATAAATCTATCAACTAGATACGAACATACATCCACAGGATCATATCAAAGAACAAGAAAACAATTCAAGCACAATTATGAATAAGCTCAAAGCAAATATGAAAATAACTTCAATGCATAAACGTTAAAAGCAAGTATTCAATTAATCCATACATACAAACATCATCCTAAACCCCAAGAACAAAGGCGACTACTCACGCCTTGACATGACTAAACAGCAAAATAAAATAAGGGAAAAGAAAGAACCGATCGAGCTTAGGAATAGGCGAGTAACCAACTCCTTCACCTTGGCGGCGATGAACTCCTCCCTTGACAAAACTAGACTCTCAACTAAACAATGACTATTGACTAAACTAATCTCAACACATGAGACCTACACAAGACTTGACAAGATCAAGATACTATGAGATGATATGAGATGTGAGATGATATTGTGAGAGCACCCCAAGGGGTCTCTTTTATAGTAGAAGTTGTCTCAAATTTAGGTGTCTGACTTCTGGTTTCTTGGGGCGCAATTAAGGGAAAATTCCCAAAGGAGATCGCCAGAAATAGCACACACCAGAAAATAGGTGTTCTGTTGTGTTTTGAACTGTCTGCGTTCCGCAAATAGGAAAGTACGGTCCGCAAATAGAAGTCCAAAGAGAGCTCGGCCTTGAAATAGCATTTCTGTCGCTTAAATTGGCTCTCTGCGTGTTTCCTTGATTTAGATATGGCGGTTGTGAGCTGGCATGACATGAAAACAGAAGTTCTATTCTTGATTACGGTCCGCAAATAGGGGGTTGCGGTCCGTAAATAGATGTTCCTTTGTGCTCCTTCGCCTATTTTTGCTCCTTGCTCCAATTTTAGTCCGTAATAGCTCTAAAAGCTCCGTTTACCTGAAAATAGGACCAAAACACAGAAGTAACTTGATTCTAGACAATCTTCTATTAAAATGCAAATGAACTTAGGATTTTAGGTGCAAATATAGGTGCAAGTCTGGTTAATATGCATATATGAAATAGGTGCATCATTTAATTTAAACATTTGCAAGATTGTATTATGGTCTTTACAATTACAGTTGAATTGCCTATATACTGCTGCATGTTTATGAAAAGACTGTGCTTTAATTCTCTCTTTTTATTAGTTTTTGTATGAATTAAATTTGCTTGGAACTAAGATTCTAATCAATTTCAGGTAAGAAGTATCGGAGGACTTCATGATGGCAATTATGCAAGGCAATCATGTGTATAGTATAATTTACTATCAGACGGTAGGCAAGAACATTGAGCATTGATTTAACTTGTCTGCAAAATGTTCTTATAGGTAAATTTGGTAATAATATAAGACAGTTACATGGTATACAACTTAGCATATGATGATAAGTATGATACAGTGCTACCAGTACATATGTGCCAGTTGTCTAGTATTTTTGTAATTAGCTTAAAATTAATCCAATATTGTTGTGACCTATGTATTGGCACAAGAAGGCAAGATTTTTTTTCTTCTTTTTTTTTATTTTTTTAAACTTGCAAGAACATGCATGGCAGAATTCTTTTTCTTATCTTATGTGTGCTTCTGATATCTAGTAGAGCTTGATTTATTTTGAGATTGTAAAATTAATCGATGTCTCAATGTGCTGCATCATGGATTTTTTTTTTTTTATTGTTGCAGAGCTATATTTTAGTTTTCATTGCATGAAGATAAAATATATACAAAGATGTTTTTGTCTCTAATTGTTAACTATTTGTAATTGTTAGGGATGTTAGTTCATTTACTTGTATGCTAAATCGGTACATTAATTTATCAGATGAAATATAAAAGAGATAGAAAGGCCATAATCGTCTTTTCCTCCTTAAAATATTTTTTAACTCAAATATGGGCTACTCTTCCGATCAATGTTATCATAACCGGACGTCGACCCAGTAAAATTTCGGGTCAATGGTTATCTGGTTGGACCGTCGGGTCAATCGGTTTGACTGCTGGTTTTATATATACTTATATGTCTATCAAATATGATAATTATCATAATATATATGATTATTAAAATTATAAAAAATAATTTATATAATAAGAATCGATGTTATCATCATAAGTATTTTATTTTTATTTAGTGCTGTGAGTTATTTTGTAATAATAAAAAAATAATACGCACTAAGAAATATTTTAGAAAAGCAGGAAAAATTAATTATCTTCTGTTAATATTTGTGATTCTAAGGGTTTTCTATATAAATTTCATATAATAATAAGAAAAAAAGCTATGTGAACTCCTAGCTATATATTGTTCTGAGGGGTAGCTCCATGTAGTGATTTAAAAACGGTCCGGGTAGGTCCGGGTCGGTCCAAACCCGTCCCGGTCCACGGGTTCTCCGGTCCACGGGTTTCCCTGGTCCACGGGTTTTCCCGGTTCGGGAAACCTCGGAAAAATTTTGGGGGGAAGGAGATTGGACTTAGCTTAAGACCGTCCCTCCCGGGTTGCCCGGGTTTCCCGGTCCGGGTTGCTCGGGTTGACCGGTCCCGGAGTATATGTCAAAAAAAAATAAGAAAACAAAACAAAAAAAATATAATACACCTATTTTATATTAAAAAATAAAAAAATATACTTAAAAACGAAAAATAATTAAAAATTAAATTATTTGTCTTAATCAGATATACATATATTATATTATACTATTAAAAGTTTGGAAAATAGTATTTTTATATTAAAAATGAAAAAAAATTAAAATAATATTATTTAAACCGAAAAATAACATAGAAAATCAGAAAAAAATTTACTAATTATATTTGTTGTAAAACAAAAATTCTTCTTGAAAAATAAAATTTAAATAATATTATATTAGTTGTTAACATAGGCGGAAAAAGTTGGAACCAAGTCGGGCTACCTCGGGTTATTTCCCCGGTACCTCGGGTCGGGTAGGGTCGGGTCCCGGGTTGCCCCGGTACCCCGGGTCGGGTAAGGTCGGGTCCCGGGTTTGCTTGGGTCGGGTTACCACGAGAATTTTTTTGGGAACATGGATACCTACCCTTGCGAGGACCGTCCCTCCCGGTCCTCTCGGGTTGCCCCGGTTAGACGCCCGGGTCGGGTCGATCGGTCCATTTTCTCCGGGTTTCTCGGGTCGGGTTCGGACCTCTCGGGTTTTTTTAAAACACTAGCTCCATATATAAGCCTATACCTATGTACATACAACATATGTGGTTATTTTAATATTTTTATTATATACATACTTCTCTCTCTTATTAAATGCTCCTGAAAAGTGAAAAGCAAGTATTTAACCGGAGCTTATATCAAGAATGGGTAGCAGGTTTGTATGAGAAACTAGGTAATTGACCCATTTTGCACTGGTTTTAGTGCAGAAACGATCCAGATAGCAAAATAGACCGGAAATGGATCCGGGTGCGTTTTTATCAGGTTTAACCGCTGACCCGGTCCGGTTTTAATAACAATGCTTCTGATTGTCATACTCGCCGAACAGATTTGGAATACGACGGAAGAGTGTCCAATTCTCAATTCCGCTTTTCCTCTAATCCGTCTCTATTCCATCCATTGCCGAACAGGGCCATTATTCTTGGGTAAAATGGGAGATGGTTAAGGGGGATTTGACAATTTGTAAGGGGTTAGAATTAATAATTTCTCTTACATAATTGCAACAAAACCATTATTTATTTGACATATAACATATTCTATTAATTATTTTTATTTTTTTACATGAAATTAATGTCAAAGATGAGCTAAAGAATCAGATTCTGATCATACGAGAGATGGCTTGTAGAATATGTTCTGGTACTTGCTTCCTGATATCTCCTTTTACGCTCGTTGTTACTTGTTAGCTATCTAGAAGAAAAAAAATGTCAAACGAGGTTCGATATATTATGAGATCTACATATACATTTCAAAATATAGAAGTCCATTAATTAATTTTTGTACAGAATGTGCATAATTTACAGCTAGAATGTTAGAAAGAAAATCCATATATAGACGCGTGCTGTTTCTCATCTCGAGTCTAGAAGGTACAATATAAATGTTTTTTCAAAAAATAAAAGGTATAATATAAATGTTGAATGCGGTCAATAGTCAAGTTGGCAACTTCTAGAAGGTATAAATGTTAGGTTATATTTAGTGTCCACACATAAATATATATAGAGAGTTAGACTATTATACTAACGTTAGCATTTTGGGTCCGAAATGCTAATGTCTCAAAATTTATGTTATCGTGTTCGAAATTTTAATTTATGGTATTCAATAAATTCTTTATTTCTTTATATGAAAATATTGGGAAATACAAAAATTTTTCATTTTTAGACTTTTCCAAGTATTTGTTTTGCATTTTTGAAAATAGCATGTACAAACATCAATATTTTATTAATATTTACGAGCATTTTTCTAAAACTCCAAATAAACACTTAGAAAACTCTAAAAATGAAAAATTTTTGTATCCCCCAATATTTTTGTATAAAGAATTTATTGAGCATCATAAATTATAATTTCGGATACGATAAAATAAATTTTGAGCCGTTAACATTTCGATCTGAAATGCTAACGTTAGTATAATAGTCTAACTCATGAGAAGTGTTACACAATTTGAGATAAGAGTTAAAAGTTTTATGTATATATGTGGACAGTTAAAATGACGACGCTTGAAAAATTCCATAAATGTTGTATATATTGGGATGTTGCAAAATGCAAAACGACTACCCCAGAATAAGAAAAGTGTAATGTGTCAAAGCCTCCAATAGTCTAATACCAGGAGCTCAAAGCATCCTGCAATAGTCACAGCATTGAAACCACCAACTGGTGAATGGTGAGCAACTGAGCATGAACATTGAATGTAATGTCTGAATTTCTTGCAATACTGATCAAAGACTTATTGGATTCACATGGGTCATGAAAAAAAAAAAAGTCTGGTACACCGGTCTGGCTTATATATAATAAATTTAGGCTGATTCTATTATGGATCGGAAAAAACATGAACCGTTCATATTTTAAATTAGATAGTCAGATATATCACAATTAAAGAACCATAATATACCTATAAAAAGAGGACCGCTCGATTAAAAATAAGTAGTTCTTTGGCTGATTCATAGCAAAACACATCATATATTTATACATGAAAACGAAACAAATATAATAAACAAAACCAAGTGCAAAAAGAAAATAAAAGTGCATTTAAACGTAACGATTATCCCATATTAATATATATACAATACTATTAATAATATGGAGTGTTCCGTACTATGACTCCATATTATTATTTTTGAAGTTCAAAATGTTCAACGTGATCTCTATATCTTAATGTTATTATAGACCAAATTTTATATTTTTAGAATTTTCAAACTATTTTTTGTTAGATAGATAAAAAAACAAACTATTTTTTTTTAAATCAGTCATTTTCTAATTATCTAAAGAAATAGTAAAAATGTACCAAAAAAATATAAAATTTTGTCTATAATGATACTTGTATATGAAGATCATATTGAGCGGTTTGAAACCATTTAGACTTTAAAAACTATAATATGAGAGCAGCATTATGGCTAATATGTACTTTTAATTTTAAAAGTACCATAGCCCATCCATGGTTTGCAATAAACCAGTATTATGATTTTGGACAAAATAGTATAAACAAGAACAAAATGAAGCACAAACGGCCAATTATGGTCACTTAACCGTAACAAGATGAATCAGTTTTTTTAAGTTGAATATTGGTACAAATTAATAGAGGTCAGGTTGGTAGAAAATAAGAGCAAAATAATAAGAATTTTACTCCAATACTCCCACCAAAAAAATTTTCTTTTCGATCTGACGATTATAAATGAATATTACCCATTATGAGATTCATCTGTAACTGATAAAATTATCTGGGTGTGAGCATGAAAGTAACGTCCAAATAATAAAGGTAACTGATATAGGTTGACATTCTCAAGGCTCTGCTACATACCCATAACAGTAAATGTCAAGATCATGAAGAATTGACAAATTGGGTGGGGAACGAAAGTGTAATCAGGATATATATGTAATTGTAACACATCAGTCATTAAAAACTCACTGAAAAATAAAGCCTTCGTTTTCAAACTGTAGCTGCATCATGTACCTGAACATTTCAACCTTATGATACGATGCCCATTTCAACCAGTTCAAAGCGAGCAAGGAATGAGAGAGAACAACTTGCGAGCCCAATTAAGAATTTATGACTCAACGTTATCGACAAACCGAACAACCAATTAAGAATTTATGACTTGCATCGACATGATTAATAGAGTCCATGAAATTAACATAATTATTATATGACGTTAAACTACAATTTTGATTTACCTAAAGTTAACTACACCAACAACGTCATACAATCTCTGTAGAATGTTGAAAACAAGATAAAACTAAAATTAGCATTGATCGAAAGAACCTGCCTTTGGTCTAGTGGCTAAGGGCAAGGCTCTCTGTGTGGGAGGTTGCGGGTTCGAAATCCGGATGGGGGGTCTTTTATAGACATTTAAATTTGAGTGGCTTGACTCTCATCTTTATCTCAAAAAAAAAAAAAAAAAAATTAGCATTGATCGAGTAACAATTATATTATTTTAAAGCAATTGATCTGAATTATGTATAAGGTTCAAGTAATGTTATATTATTGTTGTTCCAAATAATCTTTCTTATTTGACGATTTCCAAAACAATATCAAATTTATGTTATCAACAATTTTCTTGAGAATGTTGTTTGTTTGAGGAGAATTATTTGAGAAAATTATCAAGAACTCGAAGCAAGCAAGCAATAGTATTGGAAACAAAGATAAGCTAAAGAAGATGACAATAACTCAAGATTTGGATTAGCTTATCATGATTTTGTTAGTTTAAATATAATAATGAATTTAGGTAGATCTAAATAGTTCAAACATTCACTATTGCTGGCATTAAAAAGCTCAAAGCAATGGAACCAGCCCCAGGTTTCGTTATAACGGAACCTCATGTTCCATTATAACGAAATATTCTAACGGTCATATTACCAAAAATCAAACAGTCAAATGTCACATCCAAAGTACCGTTTGAAGAGTCCAAGTACCATTAGCAAAGTCAATCCTTCAGTTATAACGCAAGCATATAATGCGTTATAACGGAAGGCGTAACTTCATTCCAGTAGCTCAAATCATTGTTCCATTATAACGGAAACTCGGTTCTGTTATAACGGAACATAGAACTGAGCTGCGGGCTGTTAGGTCACGTGACCACTATAAATATCTTTCTTCCCAAATTGAAAGATAGAACTTTACCCACTTTCTAAAGCTGCTAAAAGAGAGCAAACCCTAGAACCAAACTCCATTATTGCTTGAGCTTTTCATAGCCAAATCATTGTGATTCAAGTCTCAACTACACCATAGATTGTAGATCTTGTAAGAGAGTTAGTTTGAGAGCTAGTTTTCTTTTCGGAGCTTGAGTTTCGCCTCTCCTCCGACCTCGGTGACGGCCCATTTCTTGTGTAAGGGATCACCAAGTTGTGTACTTCCTTTCTTTGCGGGTAATAGGAAAGGCGCACAACCGAGTTGGTAGCGTTACCCCGGGGATGTAGGCTGATTCGCCGAACCTCGTTAAAAATCGTGTGTCTCACTCCTTGTTTGCATTTTCTCTTACTCTTCTTTATTTATTTTATTGCAAACTTGATTGACCATAGAATTGAATTGATTTAGGATTTGGCCAAAATCGTTAATTGCACGAAAATTACTAAAATTGTTTAAGGCACCCTATTCATCCCTCTCTAGGCGCCATTAGGGACAACAATTATAAAATAAGTACAAAAGGAGCAAACTTATACGGGTCGGGGTGACCAACACCCGACCCATTTATCCTCGGGTCTATTTGGGTCGAGTCAGAGTTGGGTCGGGTCGAGTTGATCCAATGGGTCAGGCCACTTTTTGACAATATAACCCCATGTGGAAAACTATTGCAATTCTATTCCTCCTTTTATTCAAAATTAAATATCTGATATTTTCTCAAATTCTGCCTTTTATCATGCCTGGGTAGATAATACAATTCATTCATTAAGTTTTCTTCAAACAAGAAAAAGAAATTCTGTTATATTATTCAAGGGAGTTGATAACTGCACCCCTTAAAAATCCTTCTTAACTGCACCCCAATACATTTTTAGTTGAAAATTATTTTTCAAATACAACAAATCACTTTTACCGGTTGCAATTCACACTCTCAATCGAACAAAAAACTTACATATATACAATAGAAAGATAAAAAAAAAAAAAAATTCACTCAAAATTTATGAGAGTGTGAGAAAGAAAGAGAAAATATTACCAATTTAGTTTGGGGATAGATAAGGGGGAAAGTTAAGGGCGGCAAAGATAATTTCTCATTATTCAATTCAAATTATTTAGTCAAAAGTCAAGAGCATTGAATAAACCTTTTTCAATCTAGAAAATCTGGTGCCTCTAATTGACTAATACATATATATATATCAGATAATTTAAGTTGAATAACAGCATGAACATCGTTGTCGCAGTACTCATCAGATATAAACATGTACAAGATAAACTCTGTAGAAAATTATTGAGCTACATAATTAGTGAGGTAAAGTTATTGAAGTTCCTATACTACTTTTCAATGATAAGACCAAGAAGATATATAGATAACCTCTTTATCCTTTACAAGCCATCAAGTACACTGCATACTTCCATTCCCTGATAGAAGTCACTCAATTTTACTAAAACTCTCTACCATCCATGTCACCTCTCTTCTACCTCTTTCTGTTGCTATTTGTTCCTGCAGAAGCCATTGATCATCTTAATCTTGGTGGCTATTTATCAGTTGAAAATCCTTCTAAAGTTCTGACATCTCCAAACAATGTCTTCACATGCGGCTTCTACAACATCTCGCAGACTGTTTACACCTTCTCAATTTGGTTCTCTAAAGCAAACCGTACGGTAGTTTGGACAGCGAACCGCAATCAAACTGTTTACGGTTTCGGGTCTATCATTAAATTCAGCAAACATGGTAATCTGGTTTTGAAGGATTATGACGGAAGGGTGGCATGGTCTACCAATGTGACCACACGGGGTGCATATCGAGCAGAGCTCCACGACACCGGAAATCTGGTCATTATGAATCGAAGTAATTGTATTCTCTGGCAAAGTTTTGATTACCCTACTAATACTTTGTTGCCTAATCAATTGATGACCGCAAACACAGATTTGATTGCTTTGCGAGCACCTCTTTCTTCAGATTACTACCGATTTTATTTCGATGATAGTTATGTACTTTCACTAAGGTATGAAAGCCCCACGCTTTCTTCCATATATTGGCCAGATCCTACGAAAAGTGTCTATGAAAATGGGAGAGTGTCTTCTTTAAGTAAACAACAAGCTTCTTTTGATGCAACTGGCCAATTTAACTCAACTGATAACTTAAAGTTTCAAGCATCTGATTTGGGACTGGGAGTTTGGAGACGGTTAACCCTGGACCCTGATGGCAACCTCAGGATGTATAGTCTGAATGAAACTGATGGCAGCTGGTCAGTATCATGGATTCCAATTGGTCTACATTGTAAGGTCCATGGCCTTTGTGGTATGAATGGAATTTGCATGTACACGCCACAGCCCACATGCACTTGTCCTCCCGGTTACAAAATAAAAAATCCGAGAGATTGGAGCGAAGGATGCTCACCTGTGTCCAGCAGCATGACAAACTCAAAAGAGTGGTTTGTTCAGCTACCAGGCACTGATTATTACGGTTCTGACTACAATGTTACAAATACTCTCTCCATTGATCAGTGTCAGGAAATTTGCAGGGGTTACACCGGTTGCACTGGTCTTGAATACCATCCTAGAAATGGACATTGTTTTGTGAAAAACCTTCTCTTCAATGGTAACAATTGGCCTGGCTTTCCAGGTGACATCTACCTTAAACTTCCTGAAAAACCTGAGAACTCAAAACTATTACCCCCTAATAAACATACTCCTATTTGTGAAGGACCAGAGAAGAATGTCACGCTTCCTTTACCCGAAAAAAGTCAGAAAAGCAAAACTCCATGGTCCTATATGTATTGGTTTTTATTAGCTTTCTTTGTAATAGAAATGCTCTTCATTTCTTTTGGTTATTGGTTCATCTTCAGACAGGAGAGCAATCCACTTGTAAAAGAAGAAGGGTACAAGTTGGTCTCAAATCAATTTCAAAGATACACCTACAAAGAACTAGAGAAGGCTACTAACAAGTTCCGAGATATTCTTGGACAGGGAGGATCGGGTGTTGTCTACAAAGGTGTATTGAGGGATGGTAGAGTAGCAGCTATGAAGAAATTGGATGTAGTTAGCCAAGGAGAGGATGAATTCCAAGCTGAATTGGGAGTTATCGGGCACATTTATCACATGAACCTTGTCACAATGTGGGGTTTCTGCTCGGAAAAATCACACCGGATCCTGGTAACAGAATACGTTGAAAATGGTTCCTTGGACAAGGTCCTATTTGAAACTAGTTCAAGTCCCTTGCTCGGTTGGAAGGAGAGATATACGATCGCAATAGGGGTTGCAAAAGGATTGGCTTATCTGCATCACGAGTGCTTAGAATGGGTCATTCATTGTGATGTTAAACCGGAGAACATTTTGTTGGACAAAAATTTTGAGCCCAAGATCGCTGATTTTGGGTTATCAAAGTTGCTTCATAGGAAAGGAGTGAACTCAAAGTTATCACGGATACGAGGGACAAGAGGTTATATAGCACCAGAATGGGCAACAAACCTACCAATTACTGCCAAAGTTGATGTATACAGCTACGGAGTAGTGCTCCTTGAGTTGGTGATGGGATTTCGAGTTTCGGATTGGGTAACAGATAACGGAGAGAGGGTAAACATGGTGGTGAGGAGTTTAGTGACAACGCTCAAAGAAAAAATAGCCGATGATGAGACTTCTTGCATTGAAGAAATTGTAGACTCCAGATTGAATGGTGATTTCAACCTTACAGAGGCAGTTGTGTGTGTCAAATTAGCTGTTTCTTGCTTGGAAGAGGAGCACAGCAAGAGACCAAGCATGGATTTTGTTGTGCAAACTCTACACTCGGTTGATGCCTGAACCATGAATATAAGCAGTAGTGAGGAATAAGCATATACCTTTCTTGTATGTAAATATTGAAGGAAAACTAGCAAAACGACCGCAATTTTCCATTTTTCTCCTGAACTGTATAATTAAATTCTGTACTTTAATATTTTTGGGTCATAGTTGTTTACTAATAAAAATTGGTAGATGTCCTTTGGGTCCTGTTTTTGCTCCTTTTTTTATGAAATTAATTAGTTGTCTCATCCATAACAAATCGACATGAAATTCACGCATGTATAACAAATCTTAGCATTTTTCTCATCTTCCATTATATACTAATTGTTGATCGTCTTCGTAGCTTATAGTACATCTTTCCTCATTTCTGTAATGCGGTAATCCTAATAAGCATTGGATATTACCTATCTTAAACTACGACAGATAGAAGAGAATTATCTTCATATCTGATATCTCCCTAGTTACTTTCTATGTATGTGAGTGCAAACGACATTAATTTATCCCGAAACTAGTGGATTTAATTAAATAAAAATATAGAAATTAAGGAACATAGCAGTAGGAAAAATCTCTTGGCGTATCCGACATGACCAATTAATTCCAGATAAGAGGGTGAAAGGAACTTAACTGTCATAAGTAGGCTCTAACCTTTGGGCATCTTGTCTTGACATTTTACCAGATAATAATATGCTATGAAAGCAACTGCATGCTAATTAACATTGAATCAATCAGCCAGAAGCTCTTACCCTCACAGCAAGGCAAGTCTGCCAATTTACAGATTAATTACAACAAGTAAATATTGTATGAAAGTTACATAAATAGCAAACTCTCTCTTGACAGGTCCTGATTGGGGAAAACAACAAACCGGCAGGCCAAAACATTTAATTCTGGTCATCCTACAGATTTTTCAAGGAAGAAATTCAAAGTTGAAGTTACCAAACACTGTATTTGATGTCAGTACTGGACCAAATTTTCTCCCAGTTTAATTACCAACAGAATCTCAATTGAAGAATTCAGACATTGTACAGCAACTGTAAGTATCAATAACCTGTCCACCTATTATGAAGCTTAATTAACTTTCTTTCTTCATACTTTTTTTTTTGTCTCGCCATATATGTGTAATTGGAATCTTTTTAGTCGATATGCCGTTAAAATAAGAGGAGGGACTATAAAACAAGAAACCAATATTTCAAGTTGAATAAACTGTTATTATTAGAGAAAGTTTAAACTGGTACAAAACACTAGACGTCACAGGTTAGACAATAAGAGCAAATTAAATATTAATTAAAGATGACTGATATATATGGGTTGACATGCTCATAGTCATAGTCTCACAGCTCATCAGCTGCATACCAATTAATAACAGTAAGTAAATGTCAAGATCATGAAGAATTGACGAATTGGGGTGCATGGGGAACGAAAGTCTAATCAGGATATATAGCTGCAACACATAACTCACTAAATCTCACTAAGAAGTCAAGCCTTTTGTTTTCAAACTCTAGCTGCATCATGCAATGCAACTGAACATTTCAAACAATTCCTATTTCAAACCGGTTGAAGGCGAGCAATTAATATATGAGAGAAAGCAACTTGTGATCAGCCCAACGATTTGAAAGTCTGCGCACCTTCCCGACAAGTGTGATACTGATAACTTTGGATCGCAGTTGTAGCAAGCAGTAAGGCTATTATACTATTAATAGTACCTATTGCTCCGTACTATTGATTTGTATATCAAATTTTAAAATATTAACTGTCAATCTGAACCATTCATTATAATCTTTATATACGATTTTACTTATAAACCAAATTTTATATTTTTTAATTAGAAGCTTTTTACTACTTTTAAGATATTTTAAAATGAGAAGGGATCAAATTACCACAAAAATTGGTGCCCTAGATAACCACAAGATGATTTATATATAAATTTACAAATCTAAACCATTAGATGTATACTAAATCATCTCAATAACATATACACAAAAAATGATAAAAATTTACGATCATTTCGATAGCCATCGAGCAAAGAGAAAAAATCATAAAATTTGAACCATTGATTTTTGTTAATGCTTGCTACACATGTAAATAAAATCAAAATGTTATGAAATTTTGTATCATCATAAAACATGATATATACAATATATTTCAGCAATTAGTTTTGTTTTTTAAGTGTTTAAAATATAGTTATTTGAGATTTCATTTTGTGGTTACCGATGGGGTACCAATTTTTGTGGTCATTTGATCCCTCCTCTTTTAAAATATCACTTGATTAAAATATTATGAGCCATCTAAATATGTGACATTTTAGAATATCTAAAAATATTGTAAATAAATTCTAAAAAATATAAATATAGTTATTTGAGATTTCATTTTGTGGTTACCGATGGGGTACCAATTTTTGTGGTCATTTGATCCCTCCTCTTTTAAAATATCACTTGATTAAAATATTATGAGCAATCTAAATATGTGACATTTTAGAATATCTAAAAATATTGTAAATAAATTCTAAAAATTATAAAAATTTGGTCTATAAGTAAAATTGTATATGAAGATCATAATGAATAGTTCGGATCAACTATTAATTGTTTAAATTTTGAGATAAGAGCTAATAGTACGGGGCAATTTGTACTATTAATAGTATAATAGTCTCACTCATAAGGCTATTGAGCCCATTTCATTAAATTAATCTATACTCCATAAAGAGTAGTAGCTCTCCAAGCATATCAATCATGCCACATCATCAATATTATTTACCATTGATTCTGTTTGAATCTCTTCATCTTCTTTGATCCAATGACTTGCATTTTTTTTCTCTCTTGTTATTAAATAAGATTAATATTATAAGTCAAAAATAAATTTTAATACTGAGAATGGTCTAACAACATTTATTTTAATTATTCATAAAATTATTATATTATTATTTTCACATCAAAAGATTTACAAAATTATATTCAAATTTTATTTAATATAAATATAAATATTTTATTTTTTATATTATTTTTTGGGGCGATGCCTGAATTACAACTCTAGTATGGATAGAGTTGGCAATTTGCCGGGTCAGGTCGTGTTGGGTTCAGGTCGGGCCGAGTCGATTTGACCAAATGGAAATGCCGGGTCACGGGTCGGGTCGGGTTTCGGGTTGACAGCTGCCGACATATTTCGGATCTCGGGTCATTTTGAGTCCAGTCGGGTCAAGTTGTGTATCGGTTTAACGGCTGCTAGTGTATTCTTATGTCATATGATTTCGGGTCGTCTCGGGTTTCGGGTTGTTCGGGTTTGGGTCTGGTCGGATTCAGGTCACCAGATTTTCAGATCATCTCAGGCTTCGGGTTGTTTGGGTTCAAGTCGGGTTCAGGTCAGTTTGACTTTTCCCAAAGCACGGGTGGGTCGGGTTCATGTCAAGACGGGTCTGATGGGTTTTTCAGGTCGGATCAGATTTTGCCACCTCTAAATTATTTAGAGATCACATTGATCAACAACTTAGATCATAGACTTTACAAGTGATAATATGAAACTACACCCGTACTACTGCTTGCAACTACAGCCGTTAATTCAGAAAGGGCAAAATGGGCAACAGACGGAATTAGTTAGAATTATTAGAAATGAAATGAAATTGTATCAATCACAGCAAATTTCCTAAAATTGAAGCACTATTTTTATTTTGGTTTCCCTTCCACTGTTCTACAGCAATTCTCTGTCCCTGGCAAGGCAACTCAATCTTTCTCGCCTCTCTTTCTACAGCAAAACCATGTCGGAAATCATTGACTATCAGATTCCATATGAAAGTATCTGGCACTGGGTTGGTGTACCATCTGGTACTGATTGGTAGTGTAATCAGCTCATTTTTTATGTACACTGTTAATGTTATCTGGTTATCAATCTCATATCTGAATTTTGCTATGTAGGTGCCTGTCAATCTGATTCATTGTAATGACATGCAATGAGGTTAATTGCTTAACAATTACCAATCCCGAACTGGTACCAGGCTGGTATGTACAGCAGATTTACATGGAGCAACTGTCTGTTAGAATAGTTATTGATTAGGTTTTTCTACGGTTACAAATCTAATGTTTCGGCTTTAGTAGTAGTTTATTTATATCATTATATGTATATGTATTATGTATACTTTGTAATGAATAGTGCTGGTAGAATTAACGAGTGCCTACATGCATATAATTTGTTTGTCAACAATAGGTATGAAATGGAAGATGAGACAAATTGCGTTGATTTCATGTCAATTTGTTATGGATGAGACAACTACTTAATTTCATAAAAAAGAGGAGCAAAAAAAGGATATTCCAAAGTATATCTACCAAATATATTTGTCATATATTAGCTAATTAGTAGACAATTTATGACCCAAAAATATTAAAGTAGCTAGAGAAGTTAAACATACAGTTCAGGAGAAAAAAGAAAATTGCAGTAGGTTTTACTAGTTTTCCTTCAATAGTTACATGTTACAAGAAAGGTATTTGCTTGTTGCTGATTGGTGATTACATTCATGGTTCAGGCATCAACTGTGTGTAGAGTCTGCACAACAAAATCCATGCTTGGCCTCTTGCTGTGCTCCTCTTCCAAGCAAGAAACAGCTAATTTGACACATACAACTGCCTCTGTAAGGTTGAAATCACCATTCAATCTGGAGTCTACAATTTCTTCAATGCAAGAAGTCTCATCATCTGCTATTTTTTCTTTGAGCGTTGTCACTAAACTCCTCAGCACCATGTTTACCCGCTCTCCATTATCTGTTACCCCATCCGAAACTCGAAATCCCATCACTAACTCAAGGAGCACTACTCCGTAGCTGTACACATCAACTTTGGCAGTAATTGGAAGGTTCGTTGCCCATTCTGGTGCTATATAACCTCTTGTCCCTCGTATCCGTGATAACTTAGAGTTCACTCCTTTCCTATGAAGCAACTTTGATAACCCAAAATCAGCGATCTTGGGCTCAAAATTGTTGTCCAACAAAATGTTCTCAGGTTTAACATCACAATGAATGACCCATTCTAAGCACTCGTGATGCAGATAAGCCAACCCTTTTGCAACCCCTATTGCGATCGTATATCTCTCCTTCCAACCGAGCAAGGGACTTGAACTAGTTTCAAATAGGACCTTGTCCAAGGAACCATTTTCAACATATTCTGTTACAAGTATCCGGTGTGATTTTTCCGAGCAGAAACCCCACATTGTGACAAGGTTCATGTGATAAATGTGCCCGATAACTCCCAATTCAGCTTGGAATTCATCCTCTCCTTGGCTAACTACATCCAATTTCTTCATAGCTGCTACCCTACCATCCCTCAATAAACCTTTGTAGACAACACCCGATCCTCCTTGTCCAAGAACATCTCGGAATTTGTTAGTAGCCTTCTCTAGTTCTTTGTAGGTGTACCTTTGAAATTGATCTGAGACCAACTTATACCCTTCTTCTTTTACAAGTGGATTGGTTCCCTGTCTGAAGATAAACCAATAACCGAAAGAAATGAAGAACATTTCTATTACAAAAGTAACTAATAAAAACCAATACATATAGGACCATGGAGTTTTGCTTTTCTGACTTTTTTCGGGTAAAGGAAGCGTGACATTCTTCTCTGGTACATCACAAATAGGGGTACGCTTATTAGGGGGCAATAGTTCTGAGATCTCAGGTCTTTCAGGAAGTTTAAGGTAGATGTCACCTGGAAAGCCAAGGCGATTTTTACCATTGAAGAGAAAGTCTTTCACAAAACAATCTCCTTCTCTAGGATGGTATTCAAGAGCAAGGCAACTGATGTTATAACCCCTGCAAATTTCCTGACACTGATCAATGGAGACTGTATTTGTAACGTTGATGTCAGAACCGTAATAATCAGTGCTTGGTAGATAAGCAAACCACCCTTTTGAGTTTGTCATGTTGCTGGACACAAGTGAGCATCCTTCACTCCAATCTCTCGGATTGTTTATTTTGTAACCGGGAGGACAAGTGCATGTGGGCAGTGGTGTGGGCAGTGGCGTGTACATGCAAATTCCATTGTTACCACAAAGGCCATGGATCGTACATTGTATACTAATGGCAATCCATGAGACTGACCAGCTGCCATCAGTTTCATTTAGACTATAAATCCTGAGATTGCCATCAGGGTCTAGGGTTAACCGCCTCCAAATCCCAAGTCCCAAATCAGATGCTTGAAACTTTAAGTTATCAGTTGAGATGAATTGACCAGTTGCATCGAAAGAGGCTTGTCTTTTACTTAAAGAAATCACTCTCCCATTTTGATAGACACTTTTCGCAGGATCTGGCCAATATATGGAAGAGAGTGTGGGGTTTCCATACCTTAGTGAAAGTACATAACTGTCAGCGAAATAAAATCGGTAGTAATATGATGACAGTGGTGCGCGCAAAGCAATCAATTCCGTGTTTGCGGTCATCAATTGATTAGGCAACAAAGTATCAGTAGGGTAATCAAAACTTTGCCAGAGAACTTTATTACCTCGATTCCTAATGACCAGATTTCCGGAATCCTGGAGCTCTGCTCGATAAGCATCCCTTGTAGTCACATTGGTAGACCATGCCACCCTTCCATCATAATCCTTCAAAACCAGATTACCATGTTTGCTGAATTTAATGATAGACCCGAAACGGTAAACAGTTTGATTGCGGTTTGCTGTCCAAACTACTGTACGGTTTGCTTTAGAGAACCAAATTGAGAAGGTGTAAACAGTCTCCGAGATGTTGTAGAAGCCGCATGTGAAGACATTGTTTGAAGACGTCAGAACTTTAGAAGGATTTTCAACTGATAAATAGCCACCAAGATTGAGATGATTAATGGCTTGTGCAGGAACAAATAGCAACAGAAAGAGGTAGAAGAGAGGCGTCATGGATGGTAGAGAGTTTTAGTAAAGTTGAGTGACTTCTATCAGGGAATGGAAGTATGTGATGTAGTAGACTTGATGTCTTCTATAGAATGGAGATTCTATCTTCTTGGTCTTATCATTGAAAAGTATAGGAACTTCAAAAACTTCACCTCACTATTCCATCTTCAATAATTCAACAAAGTTTATTCTGTACAAGTCTACTGTGACAACGATGTTCCTGCTCTTATTCAATTTAAATTATGTGATATATATGTATTAGTCAATTAGAGCCATCCGAATTTCTAGATTGAAAAAGGTTTCTAACTCGGTGCTCTTACTTTTGACTAAATTATTTGGATTGAATAATATAGCAGAATATCTTTTTCTTGTTTGAAGAAAACTTAATGAATGAGTTGTATTATCTACCTAGGTTTGATAAAAGGCAGAATTTGAGAAAAAATCATATACGTAATTGAAGAAAGGGAGGAATAGAATTGCAATAGTTTTCCACATGGGGTTTATATAGAGGTGTCAAAAGGTGGTCCAACCCAACTCCGATCCGACCCAAAGCGACCTGAGGGTAAATGGGTTGGGTATGGGTCAACCCGACCCAACCCGTTTAAGTTTGCTCTTTTTTGTGCTTATTTTGCAATCAAACACTATTTGAACCTTATTTATATCATTTGCTTTAAAATAATATAGTTGTCACTCGATCAATGTTAATTTTAGTTTTATCTTGTTTTCAACATTCTATAGAGAATGTATGAAGTTGTTGGTGTAGCCAACTTAAATGAAAATTGTAGTTTGCCTCATATAATAATTATGTAAATTTCATGGTCTCTATTAATCATTTCGATACAAGTCATAAATTCTTAATTGATTGTTCGGTTTGCTGATAATATGCCACGAAGCACATGAGTCAATACGCCACGAAGCACATGAACTCAATACCTCCCAACAGAAGTATTTAATATCCTCTACCTTAAGTTAATATATGCCATGAACCACATGAGTCATTGGATCATCTGGAGATTCGAGCCTGCACAAATCTTGAGGCGATCCAACGGCCCATTTGCTTCATGGCACCGTGCCTTAAGGCAGAGGATAAGCACTCAGCTAGTAGAAGACACTCTACACCCACATGCAACCACTGGGCATATCAACTAAGGGCGTGTTCGGCAACGTGGGCACAAGTGGGAATTCTTGGGTAATTTAGCACCGTCGATTATTTTTCCCTATGTCTGTTCGGCAACAACTTGGGTTATTGGGTAATTGTACCCAACCAAACCCATGAAATATGCTTTTAAGTTCTGGGAAAATAAAAATTGGATTGGACTGAATTTTATTTTACCCAAATGCTGACACTTCTCGCTGGGAATCCAACAAATGCATCTCGGGATGCCCATTCCCAAAGGACTCAATTTCCCTTTCCAATTTAACCACCGAACAGGCCCTAAGTGCCTGTTCGGCAAGAGTGGATCAGTGCTCCTCAGCCTTCCTCAAGCGCTTGATCCGTAGAAATGTTGCCGAACAGTCACTCCTCAGTCAGGATCAAGACGTGATCAAGGGTCTTCCTTAGTGCCAGAAGTTGAGCCTGCACCCCCCCTTCCTCAAGAAAAAACTCTCCTCAAGAGCTATTATTGATACTTTTGATACTTTTGTACCGTTCTTAATCCTAGCAACCCATCCGAACACCAACTCCTCAGAGAAGATTAGTGTTTTGATCATCCACCCCTTGATCTCTCTTGCCGAACAAGCCCTAAGAGAGTAAATCTATCGTGGTCTTCAGAGTACCAAGGGGGTCCGTGCTGTTAAGTTTTCTACCGTTCGATTTTGTTAAGATGCGTTTGATCGCTGATGATCTAAAGGATGTGCACAAATGATACCAGACATAAACGGAATTTTGGATAAGGCTCCGTTTTCTTCCTTGGTCTCTTAGTTCGCGATTGCGGTGCCGGTGCTTCAGCCTTTCAGGTAGTTGCATGGGTTCGCAAGTTGCTTTCTCTCATTCATTGCTCGCTTTGAACTGGTTGAAATGGGAATCGTTCATAAGGTTGAAATGGGAATCGTTCATAAGGTTGAAATGTTCAGTTACATGATGCAGCTACAGCTTGAAAACGAAGTCTTTATTTTTTCAGTGAGTTTAGTGACTGAAGTGTTACAATTATATATCCTGATTAGACTTTCGTTCCCCACCCAATTTGTCAATTCTTCATGATCTTGACATTTACTGTTATGGGTCTGTGGAGCTTTGAGCATGTCAACTCATATCAGTCATTTTTATTATTTTGCTTTTATTGTCTAACCTGACGTCCATTATTTTGTATGAGCATTGTGGAAAAGTTGGCTTAACAGTTATTCAACTTGAAAATTTTAGTCATCTTAATACGGTTAAGTGACCGTAATTAATGGCCATTTGTGCTTCATTTGGTTCCTTTTTATACCATTTTATCTGAATTCTTCAATTTAGAATTTTAGATAGTGTTTGGTAACTTGTATTTTTTTTCTTCCTTGAAAAATCTGTGGGCTGAACAGAAATGTTTTGGCCCAATCAGGACCTAGATTGCAATTTCCTTTCCCATCAAAAGAGAATTTGATACTTGCGGCTGGCGGTCAAGTTTTCCAAAAAAAAACAAAAAGAAAAAAGAAAAAGAGAATTTGCTATTTATTTAACTTTTCATACAATATTTAATATGGGAGTTGATAACTGCACCCCTTAAAAAACCCCCTTAACCGTACCCCAATACATTTTTAGTTAAAAATTCTTTTTCAAATACAACATATCACTTTTACCGATTGCAATTCACATCCTCAATCGAACAAAACATTTATATATACAATAGAAAGATCAAGAATAAAAAACATTCACTCAAAATTTATGAGAGTATGAGAAAGAAAGATAAAATATTACCAATTTAGTTTGGGGGATGGATAAGGAGTGTAGTTAAGGGGGCAAAGATAATGTCTCATTTAATATTTATTGAGGAGGGATCAAAAGTTTTCAAAAAAAAAAAAAAAAAAAGAATTTTGCTATTTATGTAACTTTTCATACAATATTTATTGAGGAGGGATCTTGAGAATGGTGCTTTTCAAAATTTTTGTAAGAATTCATAAAAAAACTTAAAAATGAAAATTTTTTTATGGATGCATTACTAAACTTATAGATTGATAGTGTTTCAAATTTCAATCAATTTGAACATCGTTTAATGACTTATCAAAATTTTGTATATTTCTTAACAAGTGTAATTTAACGGGGTCCTTAAAGAGCTATCAAGCATCGCTTAAATTGAATATAACCGGAAATATGATCAATCTATAAATTAAGTAATGCACCCATAATTTTTTTTCATTTTTAATATTTTTATAAATTCTTACAAATTTTTGAAAAGCACCATTATCAAAATTGTCAAATAGAGATTGTGAATGGATCCCTCCTCATATTTATTTGTTGTAACTTGTAAGAGTGGTTCTGCTATGAATCGACTAAGCAACTTTTTTTATTTTGAATCAAGCGATTTTTATCAAACATGACTCTTCAATTGTATGTATAAGACATATCGCAACTATCCGATTATAAAAAATTAACAAACCGATCCGTAACAGAATTAGCCAATTTGTAAATTGGCAGACTTGGCTTGCTGTGACTGTGAGTGTGAGTGTGAGTGTAACTGTGTGAGGGTAAGAGCTTATGGCTGATTGATTCAATGTTCCCATCCATACCATCTGCTGTTATTCTCCGATAGAGGTGGCAGATTCCCAGGTCGGGTCGGGTCGGGTTGGGTCGGGTTGGGTCGGGTCGGGTCAGTTTGACCAATTGGAAATATCGGGTCGGGTTCGGGTCGGGTCAGTTTGATGACTGCCGGTAGTTTTTTCGGGTCGGGTATCAGGTTGACGTCTGCCTGCATTTTTTCGGGTCGGGTCGGGTTCGGGTCGGGCGGGTTTTTTTAGTTTGGTCGTTTTTTTGTCAGATTTTGCACCTCTATTCCCGGGTCAGGTCGGGTCGGGTCGGGTTCGGTCAATCTGACTTTCCCTGGAACACTGGTCGGGTTGGGTTCGGGTCAGGTTGGGTCGGGTCGGGTCGGGTTCGTGTCAGTTTGACTTTCCCTGAAACTCGGGTCGGGTCGGACGGGTTTTTCGGGTCGGGTCAAAATTTGCCACCTTTATTCTCTGAGAACACACCTATCTTCAACGCTTCAAATTATATATATGGAGCTAGACTATTGTGCTAACGTTAGTATTTCGATCCGAAATGCTAAAGCCTCAAAAACTATGTTATCGTATCAGAAATCGTAATTTATGGTGCTTGATAAATTCTTCACGTTAAAATATAAGATTAAACAAAAATTTTCTATTCTAAAGTTTTTTTAGTATTTTTAGTCTAGTGGCTAAAGGCAAGAGTGGCCTGATTGACCCTCATCTTTATTTCAAAAAAACAATGTTCTAAATAGCGCGCTATAGCGTTTTCCGGACCCAAAACGCGATGCTATTGGCCAACACTGCGCAAGTTGCGCTATTTCCGCTATAGCGTAAATAGCGTGAGCTATAGCGCATAGCGTGATAGCGCTAAAATAGTGCACTATGCTACATAATATATTTTTTCAGAAGATGAGGAAATGAGCTGCCAGTTGAGTCTGATACTGAGCCAACAGATAATGAAGTGTATATAGTTTGACTTGAAATTAGAGTAAAACCTGATATATATGATATTTTGTATAGGGTTGATAATAGGATTAGTGACCTTTTGTACAGTAAATGACTTAGAATTAATGACTCTTTTGTGCAGGAATCCAGGAAATGACATCTTTTGTGCAGGAAATGACACAGCTTGTGACAGTTTAGATCATTTTGTATAGAAAACAATCCTATATCAGATATTTTGAATAGCAACTCGGACTTTGTACTAGTTTAATACAAAAACATTAATTTGTTAATTATTTTGTTTTGATTATTTGCTCTATAGAATTCTTATAAAATTCTTAGTAATATTGAAATTTAATACAAAAATATAATACAATTCATAAAATTAATAGACACGCTACGTACGATAGCTTCCGCTATAGCGTGCTATAGCGACGATAGTTTTTCCGAAGACCCGCCGCGATGGCGCTATAATCGCGATTTAGAACCTTGCAAAAAAATAAAGTTTTCTTAGTATTTATTTTGTATTTTTGAAAAAAACATAAACAAATATCAATATTTTATTATTACTATTACTATTATTATTATTATTATTATTATTTATGAGCTCTTTTCAAAAATTCAAAACAAATAGTTAAAAAATTCAAAAATAGAAAAATTTTGTATTCCTCAGTAATTTTATATAAAAAATTTATTAAACACCATAAAAAACTATTTTGAATACGATAACGTCACAATATTTGAGGCGTTAGCATTTCAGATCTAACGTTAGCACAATAGTCTAGCTAATATATATATGTATTTGTTTTTTTTTTATTGACCTGCCCCCACTTTACCCGAAAACAACAAGACGACTCCCTTTCTCCGTTCCAAATGTCGAACTTTCTATCCATTTATTTTGGCTCCATCCATCACTCTCTCTCTATCTGCTCGTGATTTTCTTTTTTCCCTTGCTCTTTTCTTCATAATCAAATTTGTTGAGAATTCCTCGCCACCAATTATGCATTAGTTGGAGAAAGAAATTATCATAAATAGAAGGATATGATATGAGAAGTAAACATGATGACCATCATTTATTAAGAAGTTGTATGATCATATTTTTGTTCTACAGACCTTAAATTTGTATAGAAAATTGTTCATTCTAATTCAATATTAGAAACTTTAATCTGTTGTTTGGCTTATATATCAAAGGCTTTCTAACTGAAAAAGATGGTATTAATTAATTGGAATGAATGTTGCTGTTCTGATGGTAAATTTGTATTGCCTACAACGTGTTCGATGAAATGCTCGAACCACAAATGTTGGTTTTTGCATTAGGTAATTAGTTATATTTTGCATTACAATCATTATTGACTAATATGGAGATTGGCCGAAGCTCAAACAAAGCATATATATCGTGCAGGTTGTTCTGTCAGTTCATTTGGTGCGATCAACACCGACCCAATGTTGCACGTGCACCTGTTGAGGACCCTGCTTTCCACTAAGAATAACAGCGGATATATATGGACGCATGTAATGTTAGCAGTTGCTTCATGGCATATTACTTTTTGGTAAAATGTCGAGACGAGATGCACAGAGCCTACTTATGACAGTTAAGTTCCTTTCACCCTTTTATTTGGAATTGGTCACATCGTGCGCGGAGAGATTTTCTCCTACAGCTATGCTCCTTTCGATATTTTTATTTAATTAACACCACTAGTTGCTGGATAAATTTTGACTGCACTCACATAGAAAGGAACTTGGGAGAGACGAAGATAAGGAATCGTTCTCTTCTATATGTCAAAGTTTAAGATAGGTAATATCCGATACTTAGGAATACTATATTACAGAATACTATAAACAAAAACGGGATCCAAAGTATTTCTACCAATTATATTTGTTATTAGCTAATTAGTAGACAATTTATGACCCAAAAAAATAAAGTAGAGAATTAATTATACAACTCAGGAGAAAAAAAAGAAAAAGAAAATTGCGGTGGGTTTTGCTAGTTTTCCTTCAATAGTTACATGTTTTAACTTACAAGAAAGTTATTTGCTTGTTGCTGATTACTTCTTACATTCATGGTTCAAGCATCAACCGAGTGTAGAGTCTGCACAACAAAATCCATGCTTGGTCTCTTGCTCTGCTCCTCTTCCAGGCAAGAAACAGCTAATTTGACACATACAACTACCTCTGCAAGGTTGAAATCACCATTCAATCGGGAGTCTACAATTTCTTCAATGCAAGAAATCTCATCATCTGCCATTTTTTCTTTGAGCGTTGTCATTAAACTTCTCAGCACCATGTTTACCCGCTCTCCATTATCTGTTACCCAATCCGAAACTCGAAATCCCATCACCAACTCAAGGAGCACTACTCCGAAGCTGTATACATCAACTTTGGCAGTAATTGGTAGGTTTGTTGCCCATTCTGGTGCTATATAACCTCTTGTCCCTCGTATCCGTGATAACTTAGAGTTCACTCCTTTCCTATGAAGCAACTTTGATAACCCAAAATCAGCGATCTTGGGCTCAAAATTTTTGTCCAACAAAATGTTCTCAGGTTTAACATCACAATGAATGACCCATTCTAAGCACTCATGATGCAGATAAGCCAATCCTTTTGCAACACCTATTGCGATCGTATACCTCTGCTTCCACCCGAGCAAGGGGCTTGAACTAGTTTCAAATAGGACCTTATCCAAGGAACCATTTTCAACGTATTCTGTTACCAGGATCCGGTGTGATTTTTCCGAGCAGAAACCCCACATTGTGACAAGGTTCATGTGATAAATGTGCCCGATAACTCCCAATTCGGCTTGGAATTCATCGTCTCCTTGGCTAAGTACATCCAATTTCTTCATAGCTGCTACTCTACCATCCCTCAATACACCTTTGTAGACAACACCCGATCCTCCCTGTCCAAGAACATCTCGGAACTTGTTAGTAGCCTTCTCTAGTTCTTTGTAGGTGTATCTTTGAAATTGATTTGAGACCAACTTATACCCTTCTTCTTTTACTAGTGGATCGCTCTCCTGTCTGAATATGAACCAATAACCAAAAGAAATGAAAAACATTTCTATTACAAAGGAAGCTAATAAAAACCAATACATATAAGACCATGGAATTTTGCCTTTCTGACTTTGTTCCGGTAAAGGAAGCATGATCTCTTTCTCTGGTCCTTCACAAATAGGAGTATGCTTATTAGGGGGCAATAGTTCTGAGATCTCGGGTCTTTCAGGGAGTTTAAGGTACATGTCACCTGGAAACCCAGGACGACTTCTACCATTGAATAGAATGTCTTTCACGAAACAACTTCCTTCTCTAGGATGGTATTCAAGACCAATGCAACCGATGTAACCCCTGCAAATTTCCTGACACTGATCAATGGAGAGTGTATATGTAACATTGTAGTCAGAACCGTAATAATCAGTGCCTGGTAGATGAGCAAACCACTCTTTCAAGATTTTCATGCTGCTGGACACAGGTGAGCACCCTTCACTCCAATCTCTCGGATTTTTTATTTCGTAACCGGGAGGACAAGTGCATGTGGGCTGTGGCGTGTTCGGCGTGTTCATGCAAATTCCATTGTTACCACAAAGGCCATGGACCTTACATTGTATACTAATAGCAATCCATGATATTGACCAGCTTCCATCAGTTTCATTCAGACTATACAGCCTGAGATTGCCATCAGGGTCTAGGGTTAACCGTCTCCAAATCCCCAGTCCCAAATCAGATGCTTGAAACTGTAAGTTATCAGTTGAGTTAAATTGACCGTATGCATCAAAAGAAGCTTGTTTTTTACTTAAAGAAGACACTCTCCCATTTTTATAGACACTGTTCGTAGGATCTGGCCAATATATGGAAGAAAGTGTGGGGCTTTCATACCTTAGTGAAAGTACATAACTATCAGCGAAATAAAATCGGTAGTAATATGAAGAAAGCGGTGCACGCAAAGCAATCAAATCCGAGGTTGCGGTCATCAATTGATTGGGCAACAAAGTATCGGTAGGGTGATCAAAACTTTGCCAGAGAATATCATTACCTCGATTCCTAATGACCAGATTTCCGCTATCCTGGAGCTCTGCTCGATAAGAACCCCCTGTGGTCACATTGGTAGACCATGCCACCCTTTTATCATAATCCTTCAAAACCAGATTACCATGTTTGCTGAATTGAATGACAGACCCGAAACTGTTAACAGTTTGATTGCGGTTCGCTGTCCAAACTACCGTACGGTTTGCTTTAGTGAACCAAATCGAGAAGGTGTAAACAGTCTGCGAGACGCTGTAGAAGCCGCACGTGAAGACATTGTTCGGAGATGTCAGAACCTTAGAAGGATTTTCAACTGATAAATAGCCACCAAGATTGAGATGATCAATGGCTTTTGCAGGAACAAAGAGAAGGAGAAAGAGGTAGAAGAGAGGTGACATGGATGGTAGCTAGAGAGAGTTCTCTATCAGGGAATGAAACCATGGAAGTATGTAGTAGACACTTGATGATGGCTTGTAAAGGATGGAGGGCTTTATCTTCTAGTCTTATCATTGAAAAGTATAGGCACTTGAATAACTTTTCCTCACTAATTACGTACGTAGCCCAATATTTGCTGCTGAGTACTGCGACAACGATGTTCTTGCATTCTATTATTCAATTTAAATTATCTGATACATATATATATTATTCAATATTCTGCTGAGCTATCCTGTTTCTAAATTGAAAAAGGTTTATTCTATGCTCTGACTTCTGACTAAAAGTTTGGTTTGAATAATATAACAGAATAACTTTATAAGTAAAACTGTATTATCGACCTAGCTAAGAAATAAATAGGCATAATTTGAGAAAATATTAATTAGATATGTAATTTTGAAGATAAGGAGGGACAGAATTGCAATAGTTTTCCATGTGGGTTTTATTATATAAGTTAGGTGGTCAATTTTGTCATGGACGTACCTTTCTTTGTCAAATTTGTCGTTGCAAGTGTTATTTATTGACCGTCTTCCCAATTTTTTTTTTTTAAATCGAAATTATAAATAATAAATTTATGAAAATAGTAAGATGACACCGGAATTTATACACAATAGATAGAGCCGATTTTCAAAATCGGTTCCTTCCATTGAAATCGATTTTGAAAATCGGTTTGAACCCTTTTTTTTTTTTTTTTAGCCACCAAGTTTGGCCACAATTGGATCTGGGAAAAAAAAAAAAAAAAAGTAGATACCAATTCTCAAAATCGGTTCCAATGGAAGGAACCGATTTTGAGAATCGGTTTCTATCTTTTTAATTATGTTGGGAGAGAAGAGGGGAGAAGAAGAGAGGGAGGGGGTCGGGCCCCCTCCAAAAAAAAAAAAAATACTGCTCATACCGAATTTCAAATTCGGTTCCTTCTATTGGAACCGAATTTGAAATTGGGTATGGATCCCATGTGGCGCGTGGAGTGTATAATACGGGTGTGACTAAAGCACTGTTCATACCGATTTTCAAAATTGGTTCCAATGGCAGGAACCGATTTTGACAATCGGCTCTATCTATTGTGTGTAAATTCCGGTGTCATCTTATTATTTTCATAAACTTATTATTTATATTTTTTATTTTAAAAAAAAATTGTCATCTTCCAGCAACATGCCAAAACATTGACAAAGTATGTCTGGACTTGTTCACCACATGACTTCAACATGTTGAATGCACCAGTGTCTGTATTAGTTAGATGGATCTTTAATCTGGGTTCTCGCATTTAAATGAGTAATACCTAGCTAGGGTACATAGAAAACTGTCCATAGCGTCTATAGTTTATATTTCGGAGTGTATCTGTTACATTTCGTACATGTTTATGGATATATAGACAATTTTTCAATGGACATAAAATGTTTCTACATTAAAATCATGTACATGGAATATTTTGTGCTGTTTCTGACTCGTAGTGATAGTGACTGACTGTCTGTTGGAAACTTGGAATCTTATGTAGATAAAATAAAGAAAAGGTGGACTAATGGACACAAAATGTTTCTCCATTAAAATCATGTACATGGAATATTTTGTGCTGTTTCTGACCCGTAGTGACTGTCTGTTGGAAACTTGGAATCTTATGTAGATAAAATAAAGAAAGGTGGACTTATAATTTTAGGACAGAGATAACATGCCTCCAACTTTGCCCCCACAACCTTGTGATGAGGTGGCACATGGGGCGGAGGGTCATTTTTGTAAATTTTTTTGGTCGGAGGGATATTTTTGTAAAAATGTTGAAAGTATTTTTGTAAAATGTCTTTGAAAAAGGGAATATTTCTGTAAATTTTTCTGAAAAGGAGATATTTTTGTAAAAAATGTTTAAGGTAATTTTGTAAAATGTCTTTGAAAAAGGGGATATTTCTGTAAATTGTTCTGGAAAGGAGATATTTTTGTAAGGGATAAGTTATATTTTTCCATAATTTTATGCAGCTGGGAAGAACCAGGCATGGATTGGGAAAGGGAAAGGAAACTACCTACGGGTTTCACCTCAAAAAAAAAAAAAAAAGGGAAAGGAAACAACAAAGAGAGATTTCATATCCTCTGTAGCGCTGCATTGTGTAGCGCAGGATGTGAACTGTTAGATCATCTCGGGATCTATGCTGGCTCGAATCTCGAGATAATCTTACGGTTCACATCCTGTGCTACACAATGCACCGCTACAGAGGATGAGCACCCAGAGAGAGATGATGTGAGCCGTTGATTGGTTGCAGATATTGGATATTGAATTGAGGGATACTTTTACTTATTTACGCGCTACGAAGTACGAACGCGTCTCATGATTCTCATTTCTTATTTCTCATTCCATTGGTTATATATATATATATATATTTTTTTTTTTTTTGAGATAAAGATGAGGGTCAAGTCATTCAAATTTAAATGTCTATAAAAGACTCTTTATCTAGGTTTCGAACCCGCGACCTCTCACACAAAAAGCATTGCCCTTAACCACTAGACCAAAGGCCGGTTCTTATTGATTATACTTATATATACCGTCCTTTTTTTCTTTTCCACTTTCCACAACTTTCCTCAATTGGTTTCTATATTTATTCTACGCGATGTTTTGTTTTGACTAGACTCTTCTGGAGAACAATACAATTATCCAAGTTTACCAAGCGAAGCACCTTAATTAGTGGCTTAGTCAAGTAGTCAGAATCGGATATTGTCCAAAGCCATTTGGATGGTCCAAATGATTCTAAGAGCCGTATAATTTAATTGTTAGTAATTGATCAACCGTAATTTAATCATGTAAGTGCTAAAAATAGCATACTGATTATATTTAGAATGATGTGGTCACATACTATCACCGTTGAGTCCGTATCCTCTAAGTTAACTCAAAGTTTGAGTTTAACTCTGGACAGATAAACATATAAATTGAATGATTTGAATCGAACAGTTTAGTCATAGCTTTAGATAGAGACCGTCTAAATAGCTTTGGACAAAATTCTAATCCCAGACAGTCACCCTTTAACCCCTTTTTATTCTGGTCATTGTCTCTCGTAAAATCATTAACATATAGACCACAGAGACGATACTTAATTATCGAGTCCTTGACAATCCGGAAAAAAAATCGTATAAAATCTTAAATAAAAAAATTATGATGTATTATTTAACTTGAATGAGAGATCCATTGACAATGCTTATCTTGACAATGAGAGTTTTGAGAAATTTGAAAAAAAAAAAAATCATCAAAAATTCTCAAAAAGAAAGAGGTTTACATAAGTATTGTTCAACTATAAATTGATTTGTTTTTTATTATATTCAAGTAAAGTTTGATAGCTCTTCAAAGACCCATTAAATTACAGCGGTTAAAACATGCATAAAATTTTTATAAGCCATCAAACGATGTTCAAATTGATTGAAATATGGAATACTATCAGTTAAATAACACATCCATATTTTTTTTTCATTTTAAAGATTTCTTATAATTATTTTTCAAAATTTTCTTTTTAAAGATTTCTTATTTTTTTTTTCAAAATTTTCTTTTAATTTTAAAGATTTCTTATAATTTTTTTCAAAATTTTCAAAAGTACAATTGTCAAGATAAACATTGTCTGCGAAATCCTTCTCTTTAACTTATAGATTGATAATGTTTCAAACTTTAATAAATTTGAATATCCTTTAATAGCTTATCAAAATTTCATATTTTTTTTAATCATTTAAAAGCTATCAATGATTATTTAAATTGACTATAATGAAAAATATAATCAATTTATAATTTTTCTTCTTGAGAGATTGACAGAGTCAATTTGTAAGTCAAACGATGCTTTCCTAAATTTTTTTCAATTTATAATTTTTCTTCTTGAGAGATTGACAGAGTCAATTTATAAGTCAAACGATGCTTTTCTAAATTTATAATTTTTCTTCTTGAGAGATTGACAGAGTCAATTTATAAGTCAAACGATGCTTTCCTAAATTTTTTTTCAATTTATAATTTTTCTTCTTGAGAGATTGACAGAGTCAATTTAGAGAATTCTTAATAATTTATTTTTCCAAAATTTTAAATTACCAAGATACACATTATCAATATGGAACCCTCAATTTATAAAATCAAAATGGCGATGTGACTTGGGTTTAGTCCAACCTGATTCTCAAAATCAAATAGCATACAATTCAACTGAAAAAACAACCCAAAACTTGAGAGACGTTGATATTTTGGTTGTTGCTTAGCATTTCGGACCAAAATGCTAAAGCCTCAAATTTTATGTTAATATGTCCAAAATCACGATTTATGGTGCTCAATAAATTCTTTATATGAAAATATTGGGGAATACAACTTTTCCTCAATTTTTTTAAATGAGCCTAAAAAAATACAAAATCACAAGTTTCGGCCTCATTACACACAATTTCATATTTAGGACGGACGCTGGGACACTAGAGTACCGCAGCGTCCTCCTGTTGGAGGGACGCTGAGGTAACTCAGCGTCCTCCTCCTCCTACAGGCACACCAAAAGAAAGAAAACTTTTTCTGACGATGACAGAATCAAACAGACCCTTTAGCAGCAGACACGGACCTGCCCTCAAAGAAAAAAAAAAAAAAAAGCAGATACGGACCCCTTTCTTTATTTGCACAGGATCTTCTTTATATGCATTGTACAGTTTACAATGTCAGCCCCTGTAGTCGAATAAAATATACATGACGCCAGACGTTTTGCTACAACTATGCGAGCTGTCTCATAACTGCAAGGGAAAAAAAAAATCAAAGCTCATTCAACAAAAAAAAAAAAAGAAAGAAAGAAAGAAGATAAAGAAATGATTGCAGCTCATCCTTCATCTCTAATGGAAGCTACATGGCAAGAATATTATCATTTCTAATTGCTTCATGCTGTGCCCCTTTACCATTTAATTTCTCAAATTGGAAAAACATAATATGTTGCATTCTTCTTTCTTCATTTCTTACGCTTGGTGAGCTTTTCAGCTAACCTCCCTCGGACTGTGCTTGTGTCATGATGCCGACGATTCCAAAAACTTTGTTTCTGGTTCCGTTTTCTCTTCGGTGTTCGTTTACCTTTTTGACTCCGACTCTTACCTCTTGAGATCCGAGCTGGTACGAATATTGAGACAATCCAACGGCTGATGTCAAGGTCAGTACATTGGTACCTACTACTCTATGATGGAGTGTTGTCATGGGGCCCGCAGATGCGGACCGAATTCATATCCCCGCTGTATTGTCTTGTGCAGTAATTGTCTTGATATCGTGCCAGCGCGAATCTCGTGACGATCCAACGGATGACGTTTGTCACTGCACAATGCAGTAAGTTAGGGGATGAGCACTCGATCCTGACCTGTGGCAGCAGATACGGACCCTTCTTTCTTTCGTCCTTTGGTGTTCCTCCTGCAGGAACCCAGCGTCCCACTAAAGCAACCTGGACGCTGAGTATCCCAGGGTCCCACAGGGACGCTAGCGTCCGTCCTAAATATGAAAATTGTGTGTAATGAGGTCGAAACTCGTGATTTTGTATTTTTCGAGACTTATTTAAAAAAATTGAGGCAAATTTTTTATTTTTTATTTTTAGAGTATTCTAAATATTTCTTTTGAATTCTAGAAAAGATGTCATAAATATTAATAAAATAGTGATGTTTGTACATGCTATTTTAAAAAATACAAAACAAATACTTAGAAAACTCTAAAAATGAAAATTTTTTGTATTCTCCAATATTTTCATATAAAGAATTTATTGAGCACCATAAATCGTGATTTCGGACACGATAACATAAAATTTGAAACGTTAACATTTTGGTCCGAAATGCTAACATTAGTATAATAGTCTAGCTCTGCTATACATACCATGAACATATTATATATCTCTCCATGTGGTTTGATTTACTCCTCATTTTTTTTTAAATAAGCCTCGAAAAATACAAATTCACGAGTTTCGGCCCCACTACATACATTTTTTATATTTAGAACGGACATAGGGAACCATAGCGTCTCAATTGGACGCTAGGGAACCGGAGCGTCCCAGTTGGACACTCTGAAATTGGAGCGTCCTCCTCTTGCTCCAACGTGAAGGAAGCTAGACTCATATATACTTTCTTCAATTTGCTATTACTTGGTACCTAGCTCATGGGAAGAAGGACAAAGTGACATAACAAGAGACCCACCTTAATTATATTTTTTGGAATTATACGGAGTTTGAGATGGAACCGTACGAAATAAAAATCTTAAAGTATTTGGTTCCTACCCAAGTCATATAGGAAAATGAATAGACAACAGGAGGACGCTACATATTGAGTGCGTCCAGATTTTAATAAACCGGCAATCCGGCATCCATCATAAAAAAAGGAGGACGTTGCTGATTGTGAGCATTCAATTGGGACGTTGCGGTACTATGAAGTCTAACTGGGACGCTGCAGTACTATGACGTCCAACTGGGACGCTAGCGTTCGTTCTAAATTTAAAAATCATATACAATGAGACCTAAAGTGGTGATTTTGTATTTTTTTGGGCTGATTTAAAAAAAATGAGGTTAGTTACTCGGAGATAAGACTAATATGCGCATCCACCTCAATTTTTTTAATAAGCCCAAAAAAATATTAAATCACGAGTTTTAGCTCTATTGTACGCAATTTTGACATTTAGAACGGACGCTAGAGTACCGCAACGTCCAAGTGGGACACTAGAATACCACAGCGTCCAAGTGGGACGCTACATATTGGCAGCGTCCAGGTGGGACGCTCTTCATCCAAAGCGTCCAGGTGGGGCTGCCGAATTGCTAATGTCAATGGATGAGCTTTGTGTGTATCTACAGTTCTACACTGGGTACAGAGATTTACCACTTAATCTCTTCTGTGGGGGACAAAGTTTGCTACATCGAGCTCTGTGTCTCTCTACACTGGGTCCCACCTGTCCTCTCACCCCCACTCGATTTTCATGCGGTCAATGGGATAGTACGTAGACTGTTGCAGAGTATATTAATATGGATAATACATTGGAGTATTTACTAGAGACACCGTACACATGTTAAGTGGACGCTATGGATGAGGAGCGTCCAGGTGGGACGCTGCCAATATGTAGCGTCCCACGTAGACGTTGCGGTAGTCTAGCGTCCGTTCTAAATGTCAAAATTGTGTACGATAGAGCCGAAACTTGTGATTTGATATTTTTTGGGGCTTATTAAAAAAAATTGAGGTGCACATCCATTTGTCTCTCAACTCAAAATATACATAGGTTGCAACTTGCAACTGTAAAAGTATTCAGATGTTACATATAATTAATCATGTAATAAAATAAAACAATGGGTGTAATTAAATCACCAAATACAAATGATTTTATTGGCTATAAACTATATATTTTGTTAATTATAAAACCTATAAATGGAGCAAATTAACAAGTAAAATCCTTTGTCAAAATCACAGTTCAAATGTTGGTATTTCAGCTGACATGCCCCAACCAGCCTGATATAGAGCCCTCTGAGTTATGCTCCTGTAAGGGTCTTCTTCCCTCTTTTTCTTCAGATATTCCATTATACTCTCAATATCTGACTTGATTTCTCTGTATACAGCCATTGCATTGTCTCTGTCTTTTAAGAGTATTTCTTTCCCTTTTGTCTCGATTGGCTTCCCGAAGCGGTAGTAGAACCGACCAGGTACCTTTGGTAAGAGAACCGGTAGGAAGAGCTCCTGGTGCGCAACTTCTCCGTCTACATTTGATCTGAAAACCAATTTCAGAGAAAATTGGATGCCGTCAGAATCAGCAAGATCAGATATTTTTATTTTGTTGGCACTGACCGATATTGTACCAGAGGACTTTGCTACCAACCCGGTTTTGCCATACTTTGTACCAGAAGAAACATGTGTATAAAGAAGTAATATGAGTTTGTAAAAATATAGAAGTACCTGATATTCTTAATGTCCTTGTTTATGTCATCTATCCATTCTCTGACATAAGGAATTCTCTTCTGATCGTCATAATCGAGAAGCAACTGCAACCATTATAAAAATGTTTCATAACAAAGGACATACTTTTGTTATCAAAAAGTTGCTGATTGATCACCATTAGACCAGTACTTGAGAATAAAAGCAGCTAATGAAATAATATTTATTGAATAGTTGTAAATTGTGACATAGGTAATAAAAGTACCTCGGTCAGGTCATCTTCTCCGACAACACCGAAAGGCACAATTGTAGCCCCAAACCGTGCTGCCATTCTGACAAACTCTGGCTGTTCTGGCCAAAACAATTTGTACTCCTCTCCCTGTATCATTCCATCAATAGTACATAATTAGATTCTACTTTTCTCTACATACAGGGTTGATGACTTGAGGTTCATTATATTCTAATCGCTATTTCATTATATAATGAATGTTACCGAGTTCAATAAGCAAAGAACAAACTTACATATAAAAAATTAAGTACAGCTATCAAAATACAGTTAAAGACCCAACCCCTTCAACAGCATTATTGTGCATGCTTTCTTACTTTAGGCATGAATAACTAAATAACACAGCTTATAAATGCAGTAATCAGCAGTAAACATGACTTATGTTACCTTCTTATGTAATGCTTCTCGGGCACCACCAGGATAAAGAAGAACAAACGAACCTCGCTGAAAAAGCCTGTATATGTTCACTGGGTTGACGGGGATCCCTCCATACATTCTTATATAATCATATTGTGATATCTCCTGACGAGACGACTCAACTTTTGAACTGAATAATACTGGATGAGCCAGGCCGTACAAGGTAGCCTTCCTATCTTCTAGAAATTTCTTATAAAGCATGTTTAGCTCAAGGCCCATCAGCATGTGGTACCCTACCAAAAGCACGGGGCCTTTTTCTGGTATACCGTCAAGTCCACGTACGATCTCTCCATTTGGTAGCGTGGAAAAGAACACAGGACTTGTTGCAAGGCTAAATAATCTGAAGAAATGAACAAATTTCAAATCAGCTATGCATGTTAGAGATTAATTCACAATATTTCTGTTCCATTTTCTTCAATGTTTAGTGTTCGTATGATCTTAATCCATTGTTTTTCCTTCTCGTATCTGGTAACTAATAACAAATTGGTCAAAACTGTAAACTAAATGAAGTTTGCATAAGTGTGATTCAAGGCTAAATTAGGTGTAATTTTGTTGCATATACATGTTACCAATTCAAATGTTGGTTAATTTTGTTGAAAACAGTTCAACAGTGCAGCCAAAGCTGATGGCAAACAATGTTTATTTATTCCATTCTCTAGTCTTTTAATTACCTCTGATCCTGATTAAATGTTTTATAAAATTCGCTCTTTGTAGGGGGCAGATAATCGAGGATAGGATCTCGCTGGCGTGACCGACGATACATCCCTACTCCTTTTATTACTGATAGTAGATTTACACCATCTTCCTGAAATAAGTAATCATAAATTGAAAGCTTTGTACACATGCAAAAATGCAAATTTTAGGCATGGTGTAATATTCTTTTGTTTGACAGACATAATTATAGCTCATTCCTCCCAGACGCTAAAAAAAAAAAAAAAATCCGATTTTTTAGAATAAACAACATGACCTGAATGGATTTTGAATTAGTTTTGATCACAAATAATTTTTTTCCTTTCCTATTTTTTTGTGATTCAGAATTAGCTAATAATCCATTCAATGTTGAAAAGAGCTCATGAAGTGACTTTTGTACAAAAAGAAATACAAAAATGTCTAATTACCAAAAGTATTGTGTGTCCATTGTCTTTGAAATACCGCACTTTACAGTTCTTCAGAGTTGAAAAGAGCCTCTCCGCTTCATCTCCACTTGGTAGTAAATTATCCTTACCGCTGCATTATATATTCAATTTACTATGATAAGCTGGCAGCAGAAGTTCCAAATTGAAGAATGATATCATGACATATGATATATAATATTATATCGTGCCCTTTATGACTAACTTGCAAGAAACTAAATAATCACAGGGGAATATAGAACCTATTTTGTGTAGCAAGAAGCATATCATAAGAGTAGGTTCAGAGTTCCGACACTAATTTAGTTTGTGTATTGGGTGGCTTGGGGGTAGTTTTGTGATTATATTTGCTAGCGGTAAAACAACATACACATATCATATCCATGTTCACCATGTTGATAATCGAAATGAATAATTGGTAAATATATATACCTAGCAAGAACTAAAACTGGAGCCTTGACGGCATGGAGACGTGAGTTGGCGTAAGATGCAGCTGATTTGAGCAGCTTCAACTTCCATAAAAGAGTCTCTCTTGGTATTATCTCTGACAGCTCCTGTTTTTATATGAAAATTGAATTCAAAATGGATAACTTGAACAATAATTTTAAGGGATGAAGATGTAGATCAACAGTAATTTTGTAGGTCGCACTACTGGAAACTTCTGTTCTAGTTTTGTTGTATGTCTGATTGCTCAAATTTGGTTTCTTTGGAGGCGTGATTGCAAATTAAAGTTTACCCAAATGAAATATTTGTTTTAGACAGACTATACTGAAGGCATACTTTTGACCTGCATATCTGGGCCTGATTTATAGTTGGTTGGCTTAATTTTATTCCAAAACCTTAAATTTAGAAGAGTTTTGACAAAGTGTGGAGAATTGCTGTTTTCTTGCTCCTTCAAAGGCTTCTCTATGTATTTCAAAATTACTATAGTTATGGGCTGACTTTGGGTCAGATGTCATGCGACCCTGCTGAACAAATATTTAATCTGACGAGTTCATAATATGAATCATTAAGACATCCCATGCCAAACCAGAGCCTTTTTCTTCTTGTTTACCTAATATCTTCGAAATAGTGTCCAAAATTAGGCTGAATAAGTTTGTACTTACAGACAGTAAAGGTAACATTGAGGTAAGAGTGTTCGACAATTTCTCAAGTGTTTGAGGAGAGGGAAGGTCCCCCTGTAATCCCACCATTGCCATCTTTATCGGGTCTCCTATAATGTCATAGAAACAGATACCACATTGTAAGACAAAAATAAACAGCTAATTTTGAAATTGAATTTACAAAGATATAGTTGAATCTTTAAAACAGGAATTAAATATGTACCAATAATTTTTTTTTTTTTTTTTTGGCAAATAGTGTAGGAAATTTGTTTGTACAGTTTACCGTTAAGTAGGGTTCATTTATGTTTCCCTTAAGCTAGGTACCAATCTGAGCTCGAATACTGTTTACTAATAAACACACAACTATTAAAAGTAACTTACCCATAACAAAACTTAGGATATAAGGAACAGTGACATGAAGTTCGCTTGGAAGGTTCTCCAAAAGTGGAAATATTGGCTGCAGTGGCGATTTGTCAAATGAAGTAGCTGAAAGAGAAGAAACCAATTAGTAGATGCAGACAATCAGATGAAATTTTGTTTTGGTCGCAAGCTGACAATATATGCCTGTTATTTTGTACCCATAGATCTAAAGACATAGTATTATGTGCTCTCGGATTGGTGATCTTTGGATCAAGAGTCACACTTTTTTTTGGTGGAGTGGCAAGAAGGGTAAATTGGTCAATTTAAGCTCACTTAGACACTTTATACACTGCAATGCCATGTGCTTAATTATACAGCTTGACAAATTTGAACAAAGATGACGATGGAAATCCTCGGTCCATGACAAAATATTCAGAGCATAAGGAACTTCCAAATTTGGTAAATGAATACATGAGCAGCAAATGAATGTTTATCTTAAAAAAAAAAAAAATTCCACCTGCCTGGATTGGCTAGCACAAGCACCAAGTCTATGGTAAGATTGCGAGCTGCAACAGCAAGTGCCAAACTTCCCCCAAATGAATCCCCCACGAGATATATTGGTCTATCCGGTCTGATGGTATGTTCACTTCTAATGCATTTTTCCACAATATTAATCAGACCTGAATTCATGAAAATAAAAATTCTAAATCTTAAATGGGACGAATTAACCACATTGGTGGAAATATTCTGCTAAGTAAACAAAATTTTAAATATAATTTCAATTTGTTTGGTTCATTAAATAATTATAAAAAGTTTGACATCATTAATAATGGCAAAAGAAATTGGTCGTACCTTCAAAAGAAGTTCGATCCTTCACGGGGATATGTAGACATCTAACTTCAAATACCCTACAGATCAATGTAAGTTGAAAATGGAATGAAGGTTAGAAAAAGAAAGGATTCCAATTTGATCCATATAACAAAAATCATAAATGAAGTCAATAGCCATTTTGATGTAGACTGCAACTTAAATATTCCCTATTTTGCATCAGCAACTTAAATATTCAAAATAGAAGATAAATTCCCAACAGAAGCCACTTCAATCAGGTAAAAAGTCATCAAGTTATGTGATACAACAATTCCTATATATATTAGTCTGCATAGATATAGACTTACTTGCCAAGGGATTTGTGGTGTAAAATGAGTCCCATTCCCACACCATCAGCCCCTACAAAAAAAATATATATGAATTTCAGATAGTCATCAACAACAATCACAGCCTGTTGCAAAATTTACAACTTTTTTTTTTTTTGAAGCAATGCATCATGAACCAATTAACCAAAGAACCAAATAGTATAAACAACAAAAATCAATTATGGGTTGAATAAGAAATTGTTAGGCTTTGGAGGATTATTTAGACAATTGTGCATTCACAGAAGAAATTGTTTCCTGAGAAGTCAAAACCAATAATTATTAAACTACACATTTCTATATTATTATATCAACCAATAATCAAAATATCAAAACCAATAATTATTTCTTTTTCCTTTCTTTTAAGACTTTAAATGTATAGCTTTTTTCCATTTTTTCTGTACATACAGACTGTAAATTCTCTCTTTTTTAATTAATGAAAAATTTCAGAGGGCAATCGCCCTCTGCATAAAAAAAAAAATAATCAAATATATAAAAAATCTCAACCAATTTGCAGAGTACAATCATTGTAAAGTATTTTCGAAGGCATTCCATAATTCATCTGAAATTAATACAAGCAAGAGATCTATCTAATTCTAACCTGGTAAGAAGAGCAGCAAAGGCGCATTCTTCACCGGTCGGCCGCACTCGACAGGAGTGAACCATCTCGGCGGCCCTCCATCATCTCTAATTATCTCCTTGGCTGCCTCAAAGTAATCCTTCACACTAGCAGTTCCAAACCCATCATCACAGAGCACCTCCAGTTCTATCTCCTTGCACTCTTTCACCTTCTTCTGTCTCGAAAGGTCTCCTTTGCTCCGGCGGGAAGTCCCCGGCTCTGTCTTGGATGCATAATTCAATGCCTGAGCACGGTGTGTGCACCTAGAGCTGAATTTGTGGGTTGTCCTATTAGGAAGAATTGGAGACAGTGGAACAAAGGATAGAGCCATGGCAAATTAATCTGTAAGAACTAATGTGAGCTCGCTTACTGGTACCAAGTATACCAAGTATACCAAGTACCAGGTACCAACCAAAGATTTATAATTTGTGAGATGGTGAATTTTGATTTTGTGAAAGCTCAAAGAGTGAATTGAATCAAGTGAAGATCTTATTGAATTGACTGAGCACCAATATTAGGATTGAATATAGGAGTATAGGACTACTTCACTAGGCTACTCAAATTGGCAAAAGAAGAGGAAAAGGAGACGAAACAAATAAATAATGGTTGCACTTTGGTACTTTGCAGAAGATATTATAAAGAAAGCAAGAAAGAAAAGAAAGGGACTTTTCTTCACTATGTAGTTCACTAGAAAAAGAAGAGTAATACCTGGTGTCCACAGAATATTTGTCTACAGCGTCTATAGGTTACAAAATCAGATATATCTGTTACAAAATCGGACGTATCTGTTAAATTCGGGATGTATATGTGGACATATGGACACATTTGCGATAGAATATTTGTCTACAGTGTTCAAAGGTTACAGAATCAGATACATCTGTTACAAAATCGAATGTATCTGTTACGTTTAGGATGTGTCTGTGGATATATGGATACATTTTTTATGGACCCAAGAAGATGTTTCTCATAGGATATGTTTCGTGTGCAGTTTGGAGTTTGCAGTGTGGCAATTTTAAAGGACAGAGACAAGACAGCAGGACAAGCAATCTGCAGCTCGCTCAGAGGAGAAGTGATAGGCCACGAGGACTAGAGGTGGGAAATCGGACGGGCGGGCGGGTCGGGTTCGGGTTCAGATTCGGGTCGGACAAGTCGGGTCAGTTTGATTTTCTAGAAGATCTCGGTCGGGTCGGGTCGGATCAATTTTAATATTAGTTTTTTTTTATCGTATGTTAATTTGAGTTGGATTGCATGCTGTTTGATCTCGGGTCGAATCGGATTTGAGTCAGGTCGGGTCAGTTTAACTTTCTGAAAATGTCGGGTCGGATCAGGTATGGATCGGGTCGGGTTTTGCCACCTCTGACGAGGACTCACCCACGAGGGCAGATGATGTGGAGACAAAACCAACAACGAATTTAAAAGGCAAAAAGTGGGGAGAGGGAGAGAGAGATGCAGAATCTTCGCCAAAGGAGAGTACAAGTGGTCTTTTTTTATTTTTGATTTAAAAGTACAAGTGGATTACTGGGGCTACGATCTAGTGGTAGTGACATGGGTTTCTACTTTAGAGACTGGGGATTAAGTCCCAGCAAAGACTGAGCAGAAAATAATTGGGGGTTTGTCTACGGGCTTTGTTCAAAAAAAAAAAAAATTGTACAAGTGATCATAAATTCATTATATATTACTGTCAGCTTCTCACGAGTGATGGGGAAATTATTAATGGATGGTCCTGTACAACAATCTAGGCCGTTCATTTCATATTGAACGGTACAAATTACAATTGTTTGTTTATTCGAAATCTGATGTGAACTTGTGAAGGGAGAAACTGGAAGATAGCAACTGTAGAATTCAAATCTGCTGTTATTCTACTGCAGACCGTTGGATCAAAATCTATGGATGAGTTTTTTTTCAAAATGGACCCCTATGATCTAAAGCCGGTCGATCCTACCCGTCCGTTTTGATCTAACGGCTGGGATAAGAATAACTGGGTCCTATTATTCTCTAAGAATAACAGCAGATACGGACTCAGCAACTGTAAACTGAGTTTGAGTTTGCATTTGCTGTGAACTTGTGATGTGCTAAGGTAAGGCAAGTAATCAAGTAAGGGAGAAGGGGCGTTCCAATGCCCATCGGACCAAATCCTGTCCGATGGGTGGTCTGGACCGTCCGATTCAAATCCCAGATGCGATCAGTTGATTAATGGATTGTAAAACGAAATCGAATTTTGACCCGTTTACACTTCTAACAATCCTTCAATCCGTTTCTCTCTCCTAGGTCTAAGGACAGGACAACCTTCCTCTTCCGTTCATCCCCTCCGTCTCTCTACGCTCCACCCCTCCGTCTCTTTGCGTTCCGCCGATTCCTCTCCACTCGGCCCTCACTCTTGCTCCGCTCATCGCTTGCTCTCTCGCTACTCGTATTTTTTTTTTTCTATCTATCCTCTTTGCTGCATCTCTTTTACAAATCGTTTCGTTGATTTTTTTTTTCTTTTCTATTTCTGAAGCAGGGATGGAGACAAATGACTGGTCGGAGCCACTTGCTGGATTTGACAGCCGGCATTCGTCAGAGGTACCTTTCTTTTCAAAGATTTGATTCAAATTTTCAATTTGAATTTCATTTCACTTAATGGTTTCATAGATGGAGTGAGAACAACTTGCAAATTTTTATGTGATATTAGCAACTAGAGCTGCTACTAAAATGATTGAATTCACTTGTTGCCTGGTTGATTGTGCATTGTAGAAGTCTTGAACTTTTTACTGGCAACTAATACCCTGACAAATCGATTTGAGGCTGGGAGTTGTCTTGCTGTGTACATAAATTTGTACTTTGTGACAGATTTGTTCGAGCAAGCTTATAAACTGGTCTTTGACGGTGTTGAGTTTTCAACCGGTTTGGACCTCCTCAGTCGGCAGGGGCTCAATTGCAATTATGGTCATTTAGATTATAGTGATGACAGTATGCATGCCAGTTTTTTTTATCCATCTCATAATCTCTTTAATGTTTAGTATTTGCAAATTAATTATCTTGGTAATTACATTTCAGCTTACTAAGTGAGATGTTGTATGCAATTCTGTATACATGTCAGTGACCGAGGTTGAGTGAGGAATGCAGAGTCATAGAGAACTTTCCAAGAGCTACCAACCAGTCAGTCAATGGCTACCTGGTTTTTGACCCGGACAACCGGGATTTCTACCCAGATTACCTTCACTGCCGCATGACGGTAAGCAGTGAAAAGGTGAACTTCCCAGTGAATGGAGGTGCAGGGTTCAAAAGAAGAGGCAACAGGCGCGAGTCGGCAGTTTATAACGTAGAATGTGAGGTTGATAGGTTGGGCAAGACAGAGGAATGATAGATTAATTTTTACTATTAATTTTTCAAACTTTCTAGCTAATTTGTTCATATTATTGTGGGATTCGGTAGTATATTATCATTCTAATTTTCTTAACAATATATTGTCATAAAAACTTGATAGCCAGAAATGCAAATTTGTTCCCTCGCCGTATAAATTTTCTATATTTCACTTTTTTTTTTTTTAAACACAATCAACATACAAAGGCCACTCTGAGATGTTTAAAAAAATAAATAGTGCTGACCAAAAGAGTTCTCCAAAATTTCATTGGGCAAATGTAGTTAACAAAATACAGGTTAGATATATAAATAAAACAAAATTTAATACATCATCACAGCTCTCTTTTCCCGGAAGAGCCCTTTATAGCAACTATAATTTATTTTCGGGGGCTTTAAAAACACCACTATTAATCAGATGCTGTAGCTCAAATTTTGCAAGATCTCTTGTTTTTTAATCTGATGACTCGAGGAATGCCAGAATTACCTTTGAACTGCAGTCAATTCAATAATGAAGTTCAGTAAGCAATAGTAATTATATATCTTGTTCTATACCAATGGCAATAATTATTTAAAATACATATTGATCAAATTTAATAGTACCAAGCAATCTCAGAAGTGCTAAACTCAAAACTATATCTGTATATCAACAAAAAGAACAAAAAGAACAAAAAGAACAAAAATAAGCTGAATTACAATACAAATATTATGTGTTCTATGCCAACAACATTCGTTTACATGGTATTTTCTAAAAATACCCTCAAAATCATAAAAGTATTAAAAAGGAATGGTCATCCATACAAACATCAGTACAAATGACACCTCAATGATACAATCGGCAAACTAAATTATGCCTCTGTCAATACTTCCATGTTCTTCAGAAACCGTCATCTTATAACAACTCTTATCTTTGGTTTTTGCCATCTCTGTCAATGATTTAGTGTTCAATGGAATGGGATATCCAAGGTATACTGACTTTGTTGGCCATTCGGTAAAGCATCTTTAATAAGTTATATTAGCACTTCTGTATCCGAGGACCAATTGAGGGTAGCCACTGCCACGATTATATTCTGACAAGATAAGACATGATCTATAATATGATGACCCTGAAAAGTATATAATTATTCAAAACAAAAAATAAACAATTTGAGATGAAAGCATCAAAAGCGTATTCAATTATAAAGAAACACAAAAAAATATTAAGTATGTGGAGCAAATTAGATGCAAAATTAATTTCCATGAAGGAAATATGGTGTTAAGATGAGCAACGCTGAGCCCATAAGCCCAACCCAAAAAGGTCCAAGGCCCATATACAAGAATTATCTAGAATTATGGAGATAATAGATATTTATTAGGAATATTCTAGAGACAAGAAAAATATCTCAAGTCTAGAATATACTTGAGAAATATCTTGAGAAAAATATCTTGTATCTAGAATTATCCACCACCCTCCATAGAACTAGTATAAATAGGGGTGTGGAGTTGGATGAAGCAAACCAAGCAAGAGATAGTAGTGAATTGGAGGTTAGGTTGTAGTAAGAAGCTAGGGGTATATGGAGGTTTAGTATTTAAGTAGTAGTTGTAACAATATTTTGAGATATAATAGAAAATATTGTTATAGCTAGTGCCTCCATACTCAACAATCTGGTATCAGAGCCGGAGTTGTCGGAGCTTGTTCAGAGTCGGTGGTAGGGGTCAAGCATAGAGCCGGAATTCTGCCGGTGTTCCGCCAGTCAATATAGTGGTATCGACAAGTTGTCGAAGGAGCCGCAGCTTGACGACAGTCCGGGACTGCGAAGTGCGGTGGAGGAGAAATCTTCAAGAAGGCTTACTAGACGTCGGCCGTCCTAGTTGAAGCCATGGATTTCTCAGGTACGATTGGTGGAATGAAGAAATTGAATTCTAGTAATTATATATATTGGAAGGCATGCATAGAGTCCTACCTCCAAGGGCAGGACCTATGGGAGGTAGTAGGCGGGTCTGAGACGACCCCGCCGAAAGTTGATACCGTAGAAGAGACGGTATCGGAACAGGTTGCTGACCCCAAAACGAAAAAGAAGAAGGCTTCAGAGAAGCCAGCCGAAACTCTGTCCGTGGAGAAGCAAGCCGAAACTCTGCGGAAATGACGAATCAAGGCTGGGAAGGCAATGTTTGTACTCAGGACAGCCGTTGAAGACGAGCTACTAGAGTACATCAGAGAAGCGCCCACGCCGAAGGTAGCCTGGGATACCCTAGCAACACTCTTCTCAAAGAAGAACGACGCGCGCCTCCAACTACTTGAGAAGGAGCTCATGACAATCTCACAAGGTAACATGATGATTAACCATTACTTTACGAAAGTAAAATCTCTTTGTAGTGAGATTGCTCAAATAGACCCTGAAGAAAAGATCAGCGAGCAAAGGATGAGAAGGATTCTCATCAATGGGCTAAGACCCGAGTACAGCGGGTTCATAGCAGCCGTCCAAGGTTGGCCAACGCAGCCAACACTATTGGAGCTGGAGAATATGCTCGCAAACCAGGAGGCTCTAGTGAAGCAAATGGCCGGAGTCTCGTTGAAGCAAGAAGAAGAGGCCTTGTTCAGCAACCGAAAGACGGGTCGACCTGACCGAAAGTCAAGAGGTAGACCCGAAGGAAGGTCTAGCCAGCAACGAAGGCCTAAAGAGAAGACTAATTCTTCAGGGGGAGCTCGAGACTCATCCGATGACAATGAAGACGATGACGATCGATGTTATAATTGTGGCAAAAGAGGGCATTATGCACGAGATTGCTGGCGGAAGAAGAAGAAAGGCCATGGTAATGTGGCGACCTCAAGAAGCCAAGACATTGTCCATGAGAGCAGTGGTTGTGAAGAAGAGTGGGATGCAGAAGTAGCACTCACTGCTGCAATCATGGAAGATGAAGAAAGCCTCGCGGTGACCACAGTGGAGATGGTGCCGGAGGAGGTCCCATATGAAGAAGATTGGGACGTGGTGGCGACTGTTGGAATACAGTCGGTAGTTGGCATAGAGGTTGCCGACAGTGATGAATCAGAGGAAGAGGAGTTTGACATGGAGTCGTGGCCGATCAAAGATGAAGAAAATGCCATAGAAGATGAAGAAGAGATCGATATCGAGGCTTGGCCCATCAACAATATACGAGACATTGTAGAAGTTGATGAGCTTGAGGAAGAAGACATCGATTCGCGGTCCTTCATCAATGGCATAGATGTCGAGGAGGCCAGTGATCTCGAGGTGGAAGAGATCAATTTCGAGTCATCGTTCTTCATGGAAGATACCGAAGATGTCAAAGAAGTAAGTAAGCTTGACTTTGAGTCATTACCTTTTAAAGAACCAATTAAAGAATTGCTCGATGAGGAGACCAAAGTCATAAAGGAGGTCGGAACTATGAGTTGCGTCGTGGCGGATGAAGAGAAGCCTCAAGAGAACGATGGGGTGGAAACCATCACTGAGGAAGGTGATGCTGATGAGATGACACATAGGAGTGTCGGTGATAGACAGATAATCTTGCAAGGAGATGCAACACGTCAAGTGATCCGCAGAGGAGTATCCATTCGACGAGAACCAGTGCCAAGGCTGGTACTGAATCAGAGTCCCGAAGTAAAGAATCGAGAAGTTCAGCTACAAGCAATTGAGCCGTGCCGATCAAGAAGTAAAGAATCAAAAAGTTCGACCGCAAATAAGCATAACGATCCGGATGGACGCGGAGTGCCAAAGTTCAGAGCAACACCGAGTCAGCGTTGAGGGGGAGTGTTAAGATGAGCAACGCTGAGCCCATAAGCCCAACCCAAAAAGGTCCAAGGCCCATATACAAGAATTATCTAGAATTATGGAGATAATAGATATTTATTAGGAATATTCTAGAGACAAGAAAAATATCTCAAGTCTAGAATATACTTGAGAAATATCTTGAGAAAAATATCTTGTATCTAGAATTATCCACCACCCTCCATAGAACTAGTATAAATAGGGGTGTGGAGTTGGATGAAGCAAACCAAGCAAGAGATAGTAGTGAATTGGAGGTTAGGTTGTAGTAAGAAGCTAGGGGTATATGGAGGTTTAGTATTTAAGTAGTAGTTGTAACAATATTTTGAGATATAATAGAAAATATTGTTATAGCTAGTGCCTCCATACTCAACATATGGAACTACTATTACCTTAGTCTTTAAAAATGTTAACTATGAGTGGTTGTTTGTGTGATAAAAGCCGTGAAAGACTGTTATAATAAGTTTGAATTTCTGTTACAAGTAACATTTGCCATATTATAATAATAATAATATGTTGATGAAAAATGAACAAATAAATCACATTTTCTTTTGCTCTAATTCTGTTATCATGTCAGGGCGTCAGGCATTAACAAAATTACAAAATGTACAGAAAATTGGGGAAGAGAAGACCTTGTAGTGGTTGATCTTTGGTGAACTCATAGGAAATTTCCCTCTTGTGGCTCTTGGTGGCCCGACTTCTTAATTGGGGCAAAGAACTGCACCACACCAAAGAGAAATCGGCATAGCCATCAACTGTTAACTGTGGAGACGATCCGGCAGCGCTGGAGTTTCTGAGGAGACTAAAGAGAGATCGCAATCACAGCCGGATTTTTCCTCCCCTCTCCTCTAAGAAATCCATCATAAAAAATCGGAGAGAGGGTTGGCTGAGAGAGATGGAGGAGGTCAGCGGGTTTGGTGAGGGAGACGGAGGGTTCCAGAAGGGTAAACGGATCCAAATTCGATTTCGTTTTGCAATCCATTAATCAACTGATCGCATCTGGGATTTGAATCGGACGGTCCAGACCACCCATCGGACATGATCTGGTCCGATGGGCATCGGAACGCCCCTTCTCCCATCAAGTAATTATGACGTGAGATCTTCACCTTTTGACTGGTTTTCCTTGGAGCTCTTTTTAGAAGGAACCATGAAGTGCTAAGTGCATGTTGACGATGCACCATGCTAAGTTCATGTTTTTATTTTTTATTTAAGATAATCGATTCTATTTATAGTATTTTAGATGAGTTAAAGTGTAGTATTAATAAAAAAATAGCTAATATAAACATTCTATTTTATTTTTTTATTTTTTATTATTTTTTAAACTAACGATGCACCATATATACTAATCGATTCTATTTAAACTAAGCCATATAAATTCATAAAAAATATTTAAAATATCTTTTTTTTTTACAGGCATATTCATTTACTTATGGATTGATTTTGTTTCAAATTTTATTCAATTTGAACATATTTAATACTATATCAGAACCATCTGGTCTAAATTTAATAATTTTTGATTGAGTATCAAATGATACTTGAATGAAATTTGAAATACATTAATTCAATCTATAAGTAAATGAATATGTTTATAAAATATTTTTATTTTTAAGATTTTTATGAATTTACAAAGTTTGGTACTTTGGTGTAACTTTTATGTCAAAATATTTGATGTTAGTGGGTCCTTCCTCTTTTATAATATATAGCTAAAATATAAATCATGTAATTCTAGGCCGATCTAATTCTTTTTCTTGTTGCTACTGTTTTCGTATTTCTCTAGAAATACAGACTATAAAATAATAATCAAATAAGAATAAACCATCCGTGGAGCAAACGGTCACTTGTAAGTTGTAACGATGAATAGTATTTATTTTATGCAAAGCAAACAAATGTGAAAATTTAAAATTATATAGTAAAACCATTTCTCAATTAAAAGTGTACTACTATTTAGTAAGGCTCATTCAAATTTGATTTCGTAATTGAGGAATACAGTTTATGTGATGTTCTTATTTAAATTGTTTTTTTTTATATTTTACCATGGCATACCATTTTTTGCTATAAAAGTTAGCAGTTGAATCGTATTGTTTTTCTAAGGACATTAGATTTGAAATGAGAAATTCAGAAATTCTTACTTGAATACAAAGCCCAAAAAAAAAAAAAAAAAAGATCATTCTTTAATTATGAAAAAAAATAAATATGAGGGGAACAAGTTGCTCACTTCTTTTTTATCATGTAAGTACGTTATATAAGCGTGCCATTAATTTTTTTTCAAGGCTACATTTTTTTCTTTTCAATTCGTGGTGATATATTTTCGACGTTGCGATTTTTCCAAACGTCCGGAGATTACGACAGCATCATAGCAGAAAATAACCTTGGAACATTTGAAAGAGATTTTTATGGTTAACCAAATGGTGACGTAAAGTAGAGAAAGAGAGTAAATCTGAGTGGTGTGGACTGAATGTTAATTTGTTGCTACTCACAAAAATATATAAACATATTTTGTTAATACAAAAGATGTTCGTCTTCATTTTTCATAAAATATAAAATACTATTAACTTGATATTATTGTGAATATACATATTTGAATACATTCAATAAAGGGGAGGGATCAGTTGACAATCATTATTTTGACAATATTGACAATTGGATATTTCAAAAATTTGTAAAAGTTCATAAAAAAATCTTAAAAACAGAAAAAAGTTTACGGAAATATTTCTTAACTTATAGATGATTATGTTACTAATTATATTCGATTTATGCAACATTTGATAGATCGTCAAAAATCCGTTAAATTACAATAGTTAAAAAGTATACAAAATTTTTGATAAGCCATACGCAGTAGTAATGTAATTGGTCAAGGCCCCAAATTTATCAAGAAACAATTATTTTGTTCAATTACATCATTTTGATTATTGGAGCAGACAGAGTATACGATTCTTGGTTAAAATCACAGTTCAAATGTTGGAATCTGAGTTGATAAGCCCCACTTGGCTTGAAACAGGGCACGTTGAGTTATACTCCTATACGGATCTTCTTCCCTTTTTCTCTTCAGATATGCCGTGATGCCCTTAACTTCTGACTTGATTTGCATGTACAGAGTCCTTGCACTGTTTCTATCCTTCAAGATACTGTCTTTCCCTTTCGTCTCGATCGGTTTGCCGAAGAGGTAATACAACCGGCCAGGTAGTTTCGGTAGGACGATAGGGTGGGCAAACTCCTGGTGTCCCACTTCTCCTCCTATGTTTGATCTGAAACCAATTTGTTAAGGACAGAAATGTTGGTATAAGCATGTATCAAGCAATATCAGTTTGTGGGTACCGATCAATGTCACATGAGATGTTCTTTCAAATGTTGCGAAAGCGAACTTATTTGCATACAAAGTTATATATGTAACTTTCACAAAAAAGGAGATGTACCTATTGTTATTGATTCCATTGTTCAATTCTTCTCTTAGTTCATCTAATTGATCTTTAAGGAACGGGATTCTCTTCTGATCATCATAATCCAGAACCAGCTGCAACAATTTAGGATAAAATTTTACAACGAGGACAACAATATGTTCCATTTAAGCACTCTCACATAATGAAAAGGAATTTGATAAGTGCTCATTTGGTCATCTTTTTTACTTTTATTTTTTGTGCATGTGTGCTTGTGGGCGGGTTTCGGGGGTGATTTCTGGAATAAGGAACAGAAGTTTAACAAACCTCAGTCAAGTCATCTTCTCCGACGACACCGAAAGGAACAATCGTTGCTCCTAATCGTGTCGCCATTCTAACAAACTCTGGCTGGTCCGGCCAAAATAACTTGTGCTCCTCTCCCTGTATATCATGTCATTACGCTAATTAATTGGGTTTTGTCAAACAATATGTTATGCACTATTTCACAGTTTTAGTCAATTAGAATAAGGTTCCTAAAACAGCTAATGGAAATAGCCCTTTTGGTGAAGCACAGTATAATGAAGTCTCAGTATTCACCACCATGTTTATTGGCATATCTACCTAACGTCCCACTATTCAACTCTTTTAGTCTCTTACAGTACATATATTTGCAAAATATAATTCAAACAAAAAAATTAAAATTTTAGACACGTTCCAATTATTTAAACCTCATATTATAGCTGATTTGTAATTAAGTTGGTCATCTATCCATTGTTGAACATTATAAATTGTTTGATGGGAACAAAAACATTTTTTGACATTTCTAAATTGGACACCTATCCAAGTAACTGGGCAGCCATCTTCCCTTTTAAGTTTATAATTGAATAATTATCAGATTTATGTAAAATAAGATTTTATGTAAACCACAAAAGTTGGATATAAGCTAAAAACTCCTGTTTTTTATGTACTTTTTTTTCCATTTAAAAAGCAGAAAGCGTTTTAATGAACATTCTCCAATAAGCTAAAACTAAACAATTCTGACAAGAAGAAAAACCGAAAAGCATTACAAAAGAAAAGTAAGCAAGCAATAACTTAATGTACTTGGCCACTGGTCCCTATTTGATCTCATCCATATCGGTTTACCGAAACATGGGCGTGTCTTGTACCGTAGGCATGCACTAACAATAACATGTAGCAATGCTTAGTAAGATTAATGCTAATTAACTTACTAACCTTGTCAGGTGAGACTGAATTTACCTTCTTATGTAGAGATTCTCGGACTCCACCAGGATAAAGGAGAACAAATGAACCTTGCTGGAAGAGCCGGTACATGCTAACAGGGTTGACAGGGATCCCTCCAAATACATTTATGTTATCACGATAAGAGAACTCTGTACGAGAGGACTCATGTATTGGACTGAACATTGTCGGATGGGTCATGCCACGTAACATCACCTTCTTTTCTTCTAGAAATTGCTTATAGAGCATGCCCAGCTCAAGGCCCATCAGCATGTGGTACCCTACTAGAAGCACAGGGCCGTTTTCAGGTACGCCGCCCAGTCCACATATCTTTTCTCTGCTTGGTAAAGTTGAAAGGAACACTGGGCTCGAAGCAAGGCTCATCCATCTTAACAATTGCAAGAATTTACAATCAGTCTTAAAATGTCGGCTTATCATATTTTGGAACCATTACACTCAGATTTGATATTTGCATCATGTTTTTATATGTACCAGCTCTTACAGTACCAAAAATACTATCTTTTTAACCTGCATGATAATAGTTTTTCGCACTATGAGTCTGGAAACCAACAATAAGTCAGTAAGAACTGACAATAAAGGAATGTTTCCACGAGTGCAGAAACAAGTTTTTGGCTAAACTAGGCTGACATTCGTTGCATATAAAAATGGTAACAAGGAAAAAGATTGGTCAAATGCTGTGAAACCGACGCACTACCAAAGAGTAGGCGTAACTGACAGAAAAAACAAGGTTTATTAGGATCATGGTCTAGTTTCATACTTTTGATCCTGAGTGAATATTTTGTCGAATTCAAACTTTGTAAGTGGCAGATAATCCATGACAAAGTCTCTCTGGCGTGAGCGGCGGTACATTCCTGCTCCTTTTATGGCCGTTAGTAGGTTTACACCATCCTCCTGAAATAAAAATAAACTAGTAAGTTTTAAATCATTTACATACATAAAAAATAAACTTTGATGGTACCATCACCACAATTTATTCTGATGTAAGGTTTGGTCACTTTTGTCATTCTGCATTTTTTTTTCTTTTTATTCTTTTTGGCTTTTTTTGGCGCATGCTAATAATATGTTACCATCAATGGAATGTGGAAAAAATCTCAAAGTGCCAAAGTACCAAAAGCAATGTGTGCCCATTTTCTTTGAAATAGCGAACAATACAGTTCTTCAGGGTTGCAAAGAGCCGATCTGCTTCATTCCCACTTGGCAGCAATTTATCCTTACCACTGCATTATGTATTGCATTTACTATGATTAGTCTTCAAGGGCAACATTGTCCTTCTGCCTTTGCTCTTTTACTATATATTTTCTTCTTTGCATTTCACCCCAAAATGGGAGTTCACAACCATTTTGTGTTCTTTGTTCGATTTAGGATCTAGGGGTGGTTCTGTGATTTAATTTTGTAGCAATAGACTGAACGTATATTCATTTTGCACTTGATTAATCGAAACAACAATCCTAAAAAGTAACATACCTGGCAAGAATTAAAACTGGAGCCTTGACAGCATGGAGACGTGAGTTGGTATAAGCTGCTGCTGATTTTAGCAGCTTTAACTTCCACAAAAGAGTTTCTTTTGGTATTATTACTGCCAGCTCCTGTTTAAAGAAGAATAATTTTTTGACTGATAAAATAATTCTAAATCTAAAGGAACAAAGATTTAAACCCATAATTCTGTATGTATTATGAGCACTGCACTTTCTCAGTTGTACTATTGATATGTGGAGTTGTTGAATTATGGTGAGGGATGATTGCAACTATTAAGGATGAAGAGCCATAATTTTCCACCATATTCATTCAATCATGCTAAACATTGTTCAAACTATTAAGGATGAATAAATTTACACGTACAGACAGTAAAGGTAGCATTGAGGTAAGAGTATTTGACAATTTCTCGATCTTTTTATGAGACAGAAGGTCTCCCTGTATTCCCACCATTGCCATCTTTATTGGATCCCCTATAATGTCATAGGAAAAATGTAACATAAGTATTTAAAATATTAAAATTCAGGGAATAATTGGGAAGGAATTGAACATACTTTTTAATCGATCTTCAGTAATGTCATATAGACATATACACAGGTTGAGAATCTAGAGAGAAATGGCATAGCTTTTCGACTGGAATCAATTATGGACTAAGAAAGGATTGAATATTTTGCACCTATTGTTCCCACAATGTCCTGGTGATTCGGGTCTTCCAAGTATTTTTCAAAGTAGCAACTAATTCTCAGCAGATAAAAAAAATTAATTTCCCTTATAACCACAAAATGTACCAGTTCTAGATGTAAACATCAGTTTGTGTTGTTATTTTGACAAAAAAAAATAAAAATAAAAAACCTAGGATAGCTTGCAACATAATTTTTTCCAAATCATATTGTTTTCCATATATTTGTTTGTCTGTGTATTCAATAAATTTAACATAAAAATATTTAATTTGTGTAATCTTGAATGCCTCTGGTAAAGAATGTCTATTCTCAATATTGTAGTTCTTCATGTTATGTTTGGCTTTACATCTGCTATCTGCTGCTGTTACTTACCCATGAGAAAACCTAGTACATAAGGAACAGCAACATGAAGGTTGCTTGGAAGGTTCTTCAGAATAGGAAATAGAGGCTGCAGTGGTGATTTGTCAAATGATGTAGCTGAAAAGAAAAGGTGAAACCATTTATTAGATGATAGAAAAATAGATGGGAGTTTTATACAAATTAACCTGCATTACGTTCTTGCTATTTTGTGCCAAAAACTCTTAGGAAAAATAATATATGTCACGAAATGGTGTACTATGAATCATTGGCTGTAGTCCTGTTGTTCTCTTCTTCCCTTTTTTCTTTTTTGTAGTGAGGATAAAATCTACTGGCCATGGCAGTTTTCTGTACTGACACAAGCAGTAGGTTTTTACTACTTACTATTTACTATCATAGGCAAAAGTTATTGTTTTGTTCGCTTGTAGTATACTTTAGTAATAGTAAAAACATTTCTCAATTAAACTTTTATGAGTTACTCTGGTTGATACATTGTAAATTGGAAAAAAATGGGTCAGATGTAGCTGAGTCACACAAGTTTACTCTGCCTGAAAAATGAGATTCATTTCAAAGTTTTATGATTTTCTCTGGTAAAACTACATTTACTATGGTGAGGGCTTAACATACAGATAGATGAATTTGAGCAAAGATGAAACATTTTGTCGGTCCAAGCCAAAGAATATTAAATGTTATTTACGAACCAAAATTGTATGTCTATGTTATGATATTGAAATATATCAAATATCAAACAAAGTACCTAAAGGCAAGTAATAATCACCCACCTGGATTCACTAGCACAAGCACCAAGTCAATGGTAGGATTGCGAGCTGCTACAACAAGTGCTAAGCATGCCCCAAATGACTCCCCCACAAGGTATATCGGTCTACTAGGCCAGATAGAATGTTCTCTTTGAATGCATTTTTCCACAACATTGATCAACCCTAAGTTCGAAAAAACTGATTAGATCTTGCGCTAAAAGTCATCGATTAATTGGGTGGGAATCACCTTTGTGAAGTTGAGAAAGAAAATTCATTCTCCAGAGAAAAAAATCAAATACTTGCCAACAAAAATTGCAAAAGCTTGTACTGTTCTCTTTCTTCTTTTTATTATCTTTATGTTTCCATTACTCAAGAATATCACTATATATATCAGCAATAACTAAGTCGTACAGTGGAAGATCGTAAATTGGAGCATTCCAAATGGTAAGATTTGAAGAAAAACGGTTGCTTTCATTCAGAATAACCAAGTCAGTATAATTCTGAAAATTTCTACATTGCAGTATTGCTCAAAGTAAAAACCTGTCAGCAGGAATTACATAACTGTAATTTTTTCTGTTCTTGAACAAGTAAAAGTTATGGTTTTTGTAAATGGATTTATTTTCTTTTCCTAAGAAAACATGCAAGTTGTAGCATGCATAACAAGTTCAATCAGAACATAAATAATTATCAAGCAAGGGTAAAAAAAAAAAAAAATAGAATCCCTGCTTTCATTTATATCCTTGCTAATAATAAAAGCATATTGGAAAAAATGACATGAAAGGCTATCCTCACATCTGAGCCGTTGATCATTTTATTCGATCGATCAGAACCGTTGATGTACATTAATGCCCGTTGATGTTCTGAGCCCATTAGAATTAAGGCCCATATAAATTATCTCAAATTAAGGCCCATTACATATTATCTTAAAAGTTTATTATAAAAAATAATAATTTCAGCCCAAAACAAGGAGTGAGTTTTTTACGAGTAATTCTCAAATATAGTTTCATGGTTTGTTCATCAAAAAGGGGAAAAGGACTGCAAGTACCTTCAAAAGAAGTTCGATCCTTCACTGGGATATGCAAACATCTAACCTCAAAAACCCTATACAATACATTGAAAAAGGAACTTAGAATAGAAAATTTTCCTAGATAATTCGTATAGAAATAAGCAAAGACAAAAAATGATATCATTATGCATACATATATATATATCAAATTTGTGAACATTACAAAATATCTGGAATTCAAAAATGCCCTTAATACCCAGTTTGTGCTTAGTTGGCCAGTCAGAAAATGCATAGGAAGAGTTGAAGAGAAGAAACAATTTTGGTACAATAAATTTTTATTGCACACAATGACTTACTTGCCAAGGGATTTTTGGTGTAAAATGAGTCCCAATCCCAGACCATCAGAGCCTACATATTAAAAAAATAAAATAAAATAATTCCAGAAAGTCATTAACTGAAAAGCCGTAACATGAGACCAAAATTAAAATTAACTAAGATTCAATTTTATTCTGAAGCATTGCATCACATACAATTAATCAAAGAAAAAAAATAAAGCAATTGAAAACAACAAAGTTCCATATACCGGGGTTAGGCTGATTTTCTATACCTGTAAATCAGGTGCTCAGATAAAATTGAGGCAGTAGGGCACTTAATTTAAAAATTGTGCCTTGACAAAATAATAAATGTTGCTCAGATGATTGTGATCAAACAACATGTTTGATTTATTAATGAGTGGTTCTGCTATGGATCGGTTAATTAAGCAGCCTTTCAATTTGAATCGAGCGGTTCTTATCAAATATGTCTCTTTAATTGTATCTAAAAGTCATATCGTGATCATCCGATGATGAAAAATGAACATTTCATCCGATCCATAGCAGAATTAGCCTTTATTTAATTATTACCATAATATTACTGTGCTTGACAAAGAGTTCCTGTTTGACTACATGTACATGTCAATTTGCCGAGTAAAACGACACAACATCAATTTCTCAGCGGGGCATTTCATCGAACACCTACAGAGCAGAGAAAAGCAACCAACCTGGCAAGAACAGCAGCAGAGGTGCATTCCTCACCGGCCTGCCACACTCCATAGGACAGAACCACCTGGGCGGGCCGCCATCATCTCCGACCATCTCCTTCGCCGCTTCAAAGTAGTCCTTCACAGTAACACTCCCAAACCCATCATCATAGACCACCTCCAGTTGTGTCTCCGGCGGTGGCCTCGAAGCGTAATTTAGTGCGAAGGTGCGGTGTGTGCACCTGTACCAGGAGTAGTTGGCATTATGGGTGGTGGGTGGTTTAAATGATAATGATAATGATAATGCCATGGCAGATTATTAAGGAATGACATTTGAGTTTGATGAGGGGATATATTGAGCTTGTTAAATAAGTTAAAAAAAGAAAGAAAGAAGAAATGAGAGGATTACAAGAAAAGGAAAGGAAAGGGAAGGTGTTTTTGATGATCAAAGAAATGGAAATGCAAATGGAATGAAATGAATGCTTCTTCTGTTCCGTGTGGGGAAATCTCAAAAGAAAAGAACGAGTGCTCATCCCCTGACTTACTGCATCATGCAGTTCACAATGACAACCGTTGGATCGTCTCGAGATCTGCACTGGCACGAATCTTGGAACAATCTAATGGCTGATACTGTGAACTGCATAATGCAGTACAGCAGGGGATACGAATTCGGAGGGAGTGAGGAGTGAGTGGAAGACCTCTAAAATTTGAAAAAAAATTGACCACTTATCATTATATAGTATATACCTTTGATCAGGTTACCGCGCAGTTGGCGGCATTTAATTTGGTCCGTGTGATCAGGTTTGAGATCTGCGCAATTTTCATTTGATATAGAATTTTTAGAAATAAAATATGTAATTTTGGTTTTGGAAAATGCTCCAGAAAATAATGAGAATATATATAAACATATAATTGAAACAGGAGTAAATTGGTCTAAAATAAAAGAAGGGATGTGGCAGATAAGGACCATTTGTTAGGGACTTAAGACAGGACCTGTCGTTAGGGGTGTACAACGGGCGGGTTAACGCTTTTTTATCAAAATTTGAACCCAACCCGGTATAACCGGGTTATAAAATATTGTTACTCAACCCACCCGTAACCCAACCCAACCCGACTACTCTTTTATGTACGGGTTTTAGCGGGTTGTACGGGTTACGCGGGTTAAATGGGTTATAGGTTCGGTTAAATTATTAATCATGTAATTTTTACTTTTTTATAATATTGAACTTGTTAATGGTGATCTATAACTCGATGATGATATATTTTGGATAACTTAAGTAATATAAAGATAATTTAACGTTAAACACAATTAGGAATTATATATAGAGTACTCATTATATATTTATTCGCTAAATTTCATATTAGAAACATAGAACGAGCATATAAAGTTGCAAAAAAAATGGTTAGACATAATAAGCATTAACCCAAAAGCATCATAAAAATTTTATATTGATCTTAAATAATAACTTAATTCTTAAGTTATTATCTCATTATTTATATTTTTAATAAATTGTATATGTAATTTTGTATAAAATTATAATTTATAATTAGTTGCGGGCGGTTCCGGGTTAGACGGGTTTCTTTATGCTCAATCCATAACCCAACCCGGCATAACGGGTTAGTCAAAGTTACAACCCGACCCAACCCCGTAATGTCTCTAACCCGGTAAAAAACGGGTTGGATCGGGTGGGTCGGACAGGTCGGCCGGGTTGACAGGTTTTTTGTACACCCCTACCTGTCGTAGCCTCATAGGATTCAACAGTTCAATATATTTCAGACCAAAAAAAATAAAAAAAGTAGTTCAATAAATATATGTTTCAAAGGGGGAAACAAAAAACGAGTTCAGAAATATTTCAAATATTTTATTTTGAAAAACAGTTCGGAATATATATGTGAGAATTTTGATGTTAAAATGGTTACTTGCACAATTGTCGAAAAGCTCCCACTAGCTTCTATTATTATTTATACAAATAAAATTTGGAGATTGTATGATCCATAGTTAATTTTTTTGAAAAATTAATTTTTCAAAAAAATTTTGTATCAGAGATATGGATTAGAGGTGCAAATCGGGCGGGCGGGCAGGTCGGGTTCGGGTTCGGGTCGGGTCAATTTGATCTTCTAGAATATCTTGGATCGGCTGATAGGCAGATCGGGTCAGGTCAATTTTAAATACCTACTTTTTTTGGATCGTATGTTGATCTGAGTTGGATTGGATGCTATTTGATTTCGGGTTGGGTCAGGTTCAAATCAAGTCGGGTCGGATCGAGTCAGTTTGACTTTCTAGAAAATGCCGGGTCAAGTCAGATTTGGCAGGTTTCTCGGGTCAGGTCAGGTTCTGCCACCTCTAAATTATGAATGGTCATGGAAGGAAACAGGGAACGTGGTGAGTCGATAACGGTGCCATACCGCACATGGACCGTTGGATCACCTCGAGATTCGAACCTACATGCATCTTGAGGATATCTAACGGTCCATGGGCGGTATGACACATGCCATATGTTAGAGGATATGAAATCGTCAAGAGGGCCAGGCCAATACTGTTCTGTTTGTTGCATGGTCGAAGTGAGTTGCTTGTATAAGCCAAGTAGAAAGGACATGTTAGCTTTCACGAATGAAGACATAGAGGAATGTGGAAAGCATGTGAAGTGGATGTGATGGTCGCATCTCATCTCAGTATCTCACAACTTTAAGGAGTGTTAATTTGTAACTTTGTATTACTGTACATGTAAATAAATCCTTAAGTATATCCTTGTTGTTCTCCTGGTCCATACAAATTGCAAGAAGAATTCAGAATTCCCTCCTACATATATATACTTTTATTATCAGTACTGTACTTGTCTCCCTCCACATAACGTTCATCTGTGGAGTGTGTGGAACAAACAGCTGAAAATATTATTATTTGTCTGTGTTGTCAACCATAGAACCTGGGCCTTTGTTTAGCAGTTCCCAGTTGCAGCCCAATAAAAATCTCAAGGATATCTGATCTACAGTCCAATGAAGCTAAATTGGCCCAAAGAGATGTAATACAAGCTAAAGAAAATTATGTCACTGTTGTTAAAAAATTGACCAGATAATTATCAAGTTTCAAATTCCAGTACTATATTCAGCTCCCTCCGGCTAAACCGCTAAAGCAGATATAATTAGAAAAAAAAAAAAAAAAACACTAACAAGTTCAAATACTACCTTTTTTTTTAATTTTTGGAAATGCAAATGGTAGTAAATTATACACCCATGAAACGAAAATATTGAATTGTCTGTTCATCAATATATTTAAGTCTTGATAATTAATCTGGCTTCCATTTCATCACTTACGTACCCCAAACATTTTATGCACTCTCACAAAGGTGTTATTTTATAAATTATTTCCTTTAAATTGATTGCATATCCGTATAATTTAAAATCTTATCCGCTGCAAAAGATAAACAAGAGAAGCATTATATATATCATGAAGAAACTTCTCTAAACAATTAAATGTGTAGTACCAGTTAACCAACAAATTTATGACAAACGTTCATTTGAAAATAAAGAATAAAACAGATGCGATTAATGGGTTGGATAGGAACTTTGAATTTATGACCAAACTGATGTCAGTTTGCCCATGTCGAACGGTCTCTTGTTCGGTTGACTGACCGTATGAACAAAAAGGAATAATTAATCAACTACAAATTTGGTTTACTCTGGTAATTAATGTTGTTTTAAAGTTGATTTTTACATTTGTTAACGTACGTACTTAATTAGTCCAAGTAAATTAAAGCTCACATATATCGTGACATGACATGATTTTAATTAATTTGCAATAATTGTTTACCTAAAAATGTGCTCATACCTACGGTGTTCATACATATACATATGTAACTGTTCAATATTAATTTGCTATATTTTTTCGGTACACATTATATATACGAACATTTGGCCTCAGCCTCATATATGGAATTCAGATCGTCTGGACCCAGGTGTATTAGTAGGTATTGTCCAATTTTTTTTACTTATCAATCGGTCTACCGTACTTTTAATGAACAGATATCATTTTTTTATTGAACATTTATACCTTTCCGATTAATGTATATCACTTTCCAATGAATAGGATATACTATTGTTTACAGTGAACATTTGTGTAACTGAGCTAAGCACATAGGTATACGTAGTTTGTCAGAACAGTGAGAGGAGTGTATTGGTAGCCTACTTTATAAAAGGTGGACTCTATATGTTTTTCTTTAATTTTCTGTCTGTTTAATCGATTGCATTTCGGGTCGCACTTGCACGCATCTCGATACAATCGAACCGACACAATATTTCTTACTACAAAAGATTCGGACTAATTCTCATGAAATTCAATAACAATATATATATCAAGAACAAATCTCAGGTCTGTTAAATTAAGTAAAACCATTTTCTTTTTTTTTGGCATGCATGAAACACCGAAAATGACACGTTCTGCTAATTTCTTTCTTTTTTGCATGTAAAAGGGTTTTATTTATATATATGTGAAATTGCTTATTTTGTAAACATAAAAACAGAAACAGAAAAATACTAATTTTCGGTGTTTTATATCCCTTAGCAGCTAGCTGGAGTATTAATTTTACGGAAACATGCTGCGTCCATCCGTAGAATTTCTATCATAGACACAAAGCGTCACATGGTGGATCTCATCTGTTATACTCTTGTGTCTGTGATGAAAATTCTACGGATATATAACCGGTAGGTGTTACTCTTGATTTTACGTCAATACGTACACGTACTGCCAATTTTACGTGTGTGTGTATGAACATATATATATAAACAAAAACAACCGGGAAGAAGAAATTTTTCCTCTTCTTGTGTAGTTGTGTCGTGGTAGCTAGCGACCGAACAGAACAGAACAACATGTGCTTCTGAGAATGCAAACAAAAATATATTCCGGGAAGGAGATATACCTAGAGGTGGCAAATCGGGCGGGCGGGTCGGGTTTGGGTTCGGGTCGGGTCAGTTTGACTTTCTAGAATATCTCGGGTTAGGTCGGGTCGGGTGATGGGCAGGTCGGGTCGGGTCAATTTTAATATCTAATTTTTTTGGATCGTATGTTGATTTGAGTTGGATTGGATGCTATTTGATCTCGGGTCGGGTCGGGTTCGGATCAGGTTAGGTCGAGTCGGGTCAGTTTGACTATCTGAAAAATTTCGGGTCGGGTCGATCGGGTTCGAATCGGGTCGGGTCGGGTCGGGTAGGTTTCTCAGGTCGGGTCGGGTCCTGCCACCTCTAGATATATCGATGCATCATCATGTCATGTAAGGGTATTGGTCGATCGAGTGCTCATCCTCTGTAGCGCTGCAAAGTGTAGTGCAAAATATGGGCCGTAAAATTATCTCAAGATCTGTGCTAGCACGAATCTCAAGATGATTTAACAACCCACGTTCTGCGCTATAGTTTGCAGCGCTACAGAGGATATGGAATCGTACATATTGGTCATTGCCATTGGAAGCCTCCGAAGATGACATGTACGTCAAATAATGCATGGAGGCAGATAGAGGTGGCAAATTGGGCGGGTGGGTTGGGTCAGTTTGATTTTCTAGATCGGGTAGGGTCGGGTCGGGTCGGGTGATGGGTGTGAGTCGGTTTAGGTTAATTTTAATATTAACTTTTTTTTATCATATGTTGTTTGAGTTGGATTTGATGATATTTGATCTCAGGTCAGGTCGGGTCGGGTTGAATTAGTTTAACTTTCTAAAAATGGTCAGGTCGGGTCGGGTTCCGCCACCTCTATAAAACAAATATATACATCGATCTTTTTTTTTTTTGAAAACTTGACAGTGGCTGTCAAGGTATAAATATTACTAAATGGAGATACAGAGTTTAGATATAACAAAAATAATAGCAACAAACAGATAAAATAACAAGAAAAAATATCATTCAAAAAAAGCTCTTGCTGCCTTAGTTCCTTCCTTTTATGAAATACTAGCAGTATTTGCATCAGTACGTCCGCATCACATTTGATTCTGTTTGCCAGTATGTGTGGTGGTAGCTGCGGATTCGATGGTATATCTCCAAATGATATTGCATTTCTATGCTTCCAAACATGCATTCCAGCTCGAGTGTGTATCCTCTCAGTTACCGCAAATTTTACAGTGATTGAGAGGGAATCTCAGCCATAGGAATTATAATACGGTCAAAAGAAGAGTACAACGGTCAGACTTTAGAATGAGGGGGCAGTTATTTAATACACAGTTTGAGCAACCGCAAATTTTACGGTAACTGAGAGGATCTCGATTCTTCCAGCTCACAGCCATCATTACTGTGCACCACAATCCAACTTTGTCACTTGCAACTCGTTTGATATGTTGGAAGCTCCTCAGATTGATCATCATTACCGATCCGTGTGAATTAAAGAAACTAAAACCATAAATTAAGCTCCTTCAGCCTATTCCACACAGCCGTCACATAAGGGCAGAGGTAGAACAGATGTAATGCCGATTCCGTTGAGTCAGTACCACACAAAACACAACCTTCCCCTTGAGATGGGTCGGTATCTGCTGAGATCCAAAACCGATCTCAGGGTCCTGAGATCCCGATTTGACGGTTCTCAGGGTCCGTATCTGCTGAGTCCGGATCTCGGGGTCCCCGAGAACTGTCGGATTGAGATCTCAGGACCCGAGATCCGATTTGGATCTCAGCCGATACCGACGCCTTAGTAGTCCAGACAATTGAGAATTGTGCCTTCGTTTTGCCCATTCCTACAACAAAATTATATATAATAGGACACCGCTGAGTATTTACCTGATTTGGTTAAATTATATATACGTCGATCTTGTTGTATACCTTCCTCACCTAATTTTACCTCTATTTATTGCACCTTTTATATATCTACAATGAGTCACTGACTACAGTGTTGACTAGCCTAAATAATTAGTCGCCTATCAGGCTATCACGACAATGGTAGGCTAGCTGTAGCTAGGAAAGAAATGAGAGGACGCTTCATCGGAAAATTCTAAATATTTACACATTTGATCCTGTAAATTTTTACAAATGTTGATATACTTGATATCTAGAATTTGGGATGATTTACAAATATCAAAATGGTAGGTAATGAAGCTGAAACTCGTGATTTTGTGTTTTTTAAGGCTCATTTAAAAAAATTGAGGATCAGTTGAAAATTTCGTCTCAGCGTTCTTTTTTAATTTTGTAAACCAATTTGATAGAAGAGTAGGGATCAAATAATCAAGTTTTTGGTGACTCGATTGGTGACCATAAAATTAAATTTTAAATAACTATATTTTAAGACTCATAAATAATAAAATTAATTGATAGAATATGTTGTATATTTTATGTTTTACTTGCTAACAAAAAATTATATCATTTTGATTATATTCAAATGTGCATCAAGCATTAACAAAACCAACGATATAAATTTTTTTATTTTTCCTAATCTCTTGATGGCTATCGATACGATATTAAATTCTTATCATTTTTTATATGTATGTTATTGAGATGATTTAAAATACGTATATCTAATGGCTTATATTTGTCAATTTATATACAAGTAAGAAATAATGACCATGGACATGAATGTACATGCTCATTTGGAATTAATGTAAAGATAAGTGATGTAAACATCATCGTGCAAATGCCAAAATAATATAATGATGTATGAAATGCAATTATAAATAGAGGGATGTTAGGGTTGTACCAAAGAATTTTCCAAACATCCTCATTTTAATTATCCACATGGATCCACACGTTCATATATATACAAAAATTGTAACTCTTATCTCAAATTATATAATACTTAACTCAAATTTTATAATAACATAGACATATGAACAGTAAGAGGAAATGACTTAAATGATTTCCTGTAAATTCAATAGCTGATATTTATAAAAAATATAAAATAATAAAAGTGGATGGACACTCTCCGCAAGGCCTGCTTGCCACACGGTGTCCACACTATCTATTAAATTTTGCCTCTTCAGTTCCAATTGAGATCGTCTGACCCGGGGCACGGTGACTCGGGGCATGTGTCCCATTGGATCTCCTCGGGATTCGGTTGAATCCTTCGGTATCTGAATCCTGAAGAGATCTAACGGGGCACATGCCCCGGATCACCATGCCGCGGTCACCGTGCCCCGGTCATCGTGCCCCGGGTCAGAGGATAAGGATCCCTTGAGTTCCATCATAAATACACAACCAAGCAAGCATGTATATTGCATACATATATCCATCCATACCTTATGATCTACTGACTCTCACATAGCCTCTTTCATTTTTACACACCAACAATGGAGCCATCAAGGGTCAAGCCCGGTTTTAATGGAGTAGAGGGGCAGGAGGAGGACGGAAAGGTCGCCACCGGGAGGTCCGTGAGACTTGTCAAAACGGCTTTGCGTGCGTTTACACTTGTGTCGACTCTAGTTGCAGCTGTTGTGATGGGTCTCGACAAACAGACAACGACCATCCCGTTCCAGATCGTGCCGACACTGCCGCCGCTCCTGGTTGCTGTCACTGCCAAGTGGTCCCACTCGTCGGCGTTCATGTACGTAATTAATTAAGCTGTTTGATTTAGCATCTAATTACATGTAGAGATTAATAATGTACGAGTGGTTCTGCTATGGATCAGCTAAGCAACCTTTCAGTTTGAACTTTTTACGTTAGTAATTTAAATCTAATTCTCACAATTGTCACATTGCAGATACTTTGCCGTGGCAAACGCGATCGTGTGCGTATACTCCGGCTTCTCGCTCGTTGCCTCGGTGTTGAGTACCGGTTCCAGCAAGAAAAACCTGGGCCTGGCCATACCGATCATCCTGTGCGACCTAGTCATGGTGGCGCTCCTTTTCTCGAGCATCGGTGCAGCTATCGATTTCGGGCTCTTGGGGATGCATGGCAACTCGCACTTGCGGTGGAACAAAGTATGCGGCGTGTACGGGAAGTTCTGTGAGAAGGCATCAGTTGCCGTTGCGCTTTCGTCGCTCGGTTCGATTGCTTTTCTTGTGCTAGTTATGCTTTCAGTTGTTTCACTGCATAAGAGATCCAAGTACTAGTAGAAAAAGATTGAGTGGTTGATTTAGCTAGTATTTGTATTGTGTTACATTTAGGGAAATGGTTATGCGTAAACTATCAGGTTAAGGGCAACACTCTTCGTGTGGCAGGTCGCGGGTTCGAAACCCGGATACAAAGTTTTTTATAGATATTTAAATTTAAGTGACTTGATCCTTATCTTTATCTCAAAAAAAAAAAAATTATCAGGTTGTTCATGAACTTGTAATACCGTTACGTTGGTTTCATTTAAATATCTCATAAGTTTTTTAATTATCAGTGGAACTATATATAGGATTGAGTTACTGAATTGGAAGTTCCTTTTGTTTTGGCTCTCTATTGAACGAGGAGGGATCCATTGACAATTCCCATTTTGAAAATTTTGACAATTTGAAATTTCAAAAATTTATAAAAAATTATGTAAATTTTCAAAAATAGAAAAAAGTGTACGAAAGTATTTCTTAATATATAGATTAATTATGTTTCCGATTATATTCAATTTAAGCGACATTTGATAGCTCTTTAAAGATCCGTTAAATTATAACCGTTGAAAAGTGTACAAAATTTTGATAAGTCATTAAACGATGTTCAAATTGATTGAAATTTGAAACACTATCAATCTATAAGCCAAGTAATACATCCATAAATCATTTTTCATTTTTAAGGTTTTTTATGATTTTTTATAAAGTTTTGAAAAGATGTATTGTTAAGATTGTCAAGTTATCCATTGTCAATGGATCCCTCTTCCTATTGGACTTACTGAACACTTTTATGGTTGATAACTTGATATCACTGTTTACCCTGCTTTCATCTTCCTTTCAATCAAGTAGTGCAGAGGAGATCCAAGGAGAGGGAAACTTTGAAATTAATATGGTTAAACAGCTTTATACTTCAGGTCCTTAACTGATTTCCTATTTCCTTTCTTCAGATCTTCTGGCAGTTGAATAATAGGTATCATCATATCAAACTTTGAGAAAAAAAAAAATTGCTAATTAAGTTGTATTTTAGCAAGGAACACTGCAAGTCTGCAAGTATCCTTCAGCTTCAGAACTGTAATATCCCAAATATTTGATATTTAGAATATTAAGGTAAAATACTATTTTCTAATTTATTTGGACTAATTCATAATTTACATGAACTTGAGGGACTTAATTATAAAAGTGAAACAAATTAATCGAGGGGACACCGTGGCCTTCTTCTTGCTTCTTCTTGTTGGCACGTGGTAAGATTTGGCGGTGGCCATCTCTTAATAACAAAAGAGAGAAAAGCAAAGTAAAATAGAGAAGGGAATATCAGAAGAGTCAAGATACAGTGCACCATATTTATTCTAAGAAAAAGTTTATACTTTTGTGAACTATTAGATGCAAAATGGGTAGTTTTGGAATCCAAAATTTTTTAGTTGGCTGGTGACACATTTTCTAGGAGTATTAATTAGATTACCATTAATCCTTTTCTCCTTTGATTACTCCAACATTTAAGTCTAATTATCCACCGTTGTCTCAAGTTTTTCTCTCTCATTTAATTTCTAAGGACAGTTCCTCTTTTTATTCTTGCCATGCTTAATGCTTAATAAGATTATATGTGGCTCAATTAGTGCAAGCTAATTATTTTACACACACATCTATACTCCATAAAGATGGATTCCAAATACCTCAACTATGCCACATCATCACTATTATTAACCATTAATTTTGTTTGAAACTCTTCATCTACTTTATCCAATGGCTTGTATTTTTTTTTTTTATCTTCTCATTAAATAAGATGAATGTAACATGTCTAAAATATATTTTAACCCTTAAATGGTCAATAAGATTATTGTATTATTATTATTATTTACTTACATAAAAAATTTATAAACCTTTTAAAGTTTTGTTTAATATAAATATTTAAAATTTTATAAAATTCTTAGTTATTTATTTGATCCACTTTTCGGGGCGAAGCCCGAATTACAGCTCTAATTCGGCTCTAGTATATATAAGAAGGAATCATTAGACAATAATTCTCAAGACCACGGATCCTCTTAAAAATTAAAAAAAAATACTAAAAGAATCGTAAACATGAAAAAAGAAATTATAAATTATATAATTATATAATTCAACTTAATTACCTCAAGATTATTATGAGCTATTTAGATCAAATTTTCGGACAACGGATTTTCAAAATTGGACCGTAAGCATTTCGGCCCGAAATGCTTATGGAAGCACCGTAGCCAGACTCGATATATAAGTTAGACTTATTGATTGAACAAAATTTCAATTTTATACAATTTAAGTGTTATTTTTATTTCAATTTCATACGCATTCCACACCAAAAATTCTGAATACATCTTATTTGAATAAGTATTTTGGTATTTCCTTTTTTGAATCGGTATTTTTCTTTCATTAACTTAAGTTATTCAAGTTCATTAATTCATTTCATATTACATCAAGTGATCTTAATATGGATGTGTTAAAATTGATCAATCAAAGTTAACTAGATTCTTTCATTACTGAGCCTCTTGATCTATTATCAATTGAAGTAAAAAATTCATTAAATTTTATATGCATGCATTCATCGAATATTTTCATCTTTTTTTGTTTATATAATATTAATTCATATACAAAAATTATTTGTATCTAATATGAATAGAGTAAAACTACTGTGTTTTTAAGCTCATGGGGCCTTTCCGTGAGCTTTACACAAAAAACGTATCATACCATATCCATAATTTTATTTTTATGGCTCAATAAATTTTTTATATCAAACATGTGGCATACAAAAAATTTTTAGAGATGTTTAAGTATTTATTTCTGATTTTTTTAAAGTTACATATGAAAGATTGATTATTTTATTGATATTGTATAATTGCTATTAAAAAATCTGAAATAAATACTTAAAAATCTCCAAAAACGAAAAAAATTGCATGCTATAAGATTTTGTTATAAAGAATTTGTTGAGCTATGTAAATCAAAATTTGGATGTGATTTAATATATTTTTTGTATTAAGCACACGGAGGCCATCCAGGAGTATGGATAACTATTTCATATATGTATGTAATATGATGAGTACAGAGTATGATTTAATATATTTGATATGTATATAATATGATGAGTTATACTATTATGGCCGGGGATCAAATAACTATGTTTTTGGTGACCGATCAGTGATCATGAAATTAAATCTTAAATAACTACATTTTTAAATTTTTAAATAACAAAACTAATTGATTGGATATGTTGTATGTATCATATTTTATGTGTATACGAAAAATTATATCATTTTGATTTTATTTACAGTGCATCAAGCATTAACAAAAATGAACAGTTCATGTTTTATTATTTTTTCTCCTCTCTTGATGACTATTGAAACAATGTCAAAACTTTATCAATTTTTATGTATATATTATTGAGATAATTTAGAATACATCTAACGATTTAGATTTTTTAATTTATGCTTAAATTAAAAAATCGTCATCACGGGCACCAATGTCCATGGTTATTGGATCCCTCCTCGACTATTATACTCACATTAGCATTTTGTATCGAAATGCTAACACCTCAAAATTTATGTTATCCTGTCCGAAATCACGATTTATAGTGCTCAATAAATTCTTTATATGAAATATTGGAGAATACAAAAAAATTTTAATTTTTAGAGTTTTCTAAGTATTTGTTTTGCAATTTTGAAAATAGCATGTACAAACATCAATACTTTTAATTAATATTTATGAGCTCTTTTCTAAAATTCAAAATAAATACTTAGAAATGAAAAATTTTTGTATTCCCTAATATTTTTATATAAAGAATTTTTTGAGCATCATAAATTGTGATTTGGGATACGATAACATAAATTTTGAGGCGTTAGCATTTCGGTCTGAAATGCTAACTTTAGTATAATAGTCTAACTCTTATATAATATAACTATGGTGCTCCTAGGAGCGCGGAGGTCTCCCGTGCTCCTAACTGAAAAATCATACTAAACCATCTCAAAATTTTGATTTACGGGTATTCTTTATATCAAAATATCATAGGACACAAAAATTTTCCATTTTTTGAAATTTTTATCATTTTTAGAATAACATATACACAAAAATTTCTAAACCGTAAATTTTTATCATTTTTTGTGTATATGTTATTGAGATGATTCAAAATTTGTCAATTTGATAATTACATATCGAATTGAGACAAATCTACTTGGAGAACATATTATAAAAACATCTAACATATTATCTATTCTATATTGAATTCATAATATTAATGAACTCAATCACACATATATCAACGTATAATCAAGTAGTATAATAAATTACCATGAACTTGCAATTTCCAAGCAAACACAAGTATTTATATACATATTTATATAGAGTATAACTATTGTGAAAATGTTTGCATTTCGCTCCGAAACGTTAATAGCTCAAATTATATTTGTCACACGTGAAATTGTGATTTATGGTTCCCATTAAATTTATCATGTGAAAATATTAGGGGATACACAAATTTTCCATTTTTAGAGTTTTGTAAGTATTTATTTCGGATTTTTAAAATTCATGTACAAACAAACAATATTTTATTAATATTTTAGAGTCGTTTTGAAAAATCTATAAAAAATACTTAAAAAATTCTAAAAATGGAAAAATTTTGTATCTCATAGTATTTTCATATGATGAATTTAATGAGAACCATAAATCGAAATTTCGGACGTGGCAAAAAATATAATTTGGACAGTTAATATTTCGGAGTGAAATGCAAACGTTTTTATATTAGTCTAGCTCTATACATATATACATAACTTAAAGAGGAGGGATCCCTTGACAATCCCTATTTTGACAATCTTGACAATCTAATATTTCAAAAATTTGTAAAAATTCATATAAATTCTCAAAAATAGAAAAAAGTTTACGGAAGTATTTCTTAACTTAGAGATTGATTATGTTTTCGATTATATTCAATTTAAGTGATATTTGATAGCTTTTCAAAGATCCGTTAAATTACAACCGTTAAAATGTACACAAAATTTTGATAAGTCATCAAACGATATTCAAATTGATTGAAATTTGAAACACTATCAATTTACATGTTAAGTAATGCATCCACAAATCTTTTTCCATTTTTAAGATTTTTTATGAATTTTTACAAATTGTTGAAATATTAGATTGTCAAGATTGTCAAAAGAGAGATTGTCAAGGGATCCCTCCTCTAACTTAAAATGGCAACAACATATTAGTAATTAATGCGGCAGCTGTCCTCTCCTCTAATCGATTTTAGTATAGGCAACAACTTTTTAGGCAACAAGTAATTAATGCCACAGACAATTAATTAATAAATTGTCTCAATTTGCGGCTTGCTAATTCGTCCAGATATCTTTCTCTCTACTACTGTGCATCTCTGACGAAAAGGTTGGAATTTTTTGAGTTAATTAAGATGGCCCTCTCAACATTTATCTTCCTCTCCATTCTGTTTTAGTCATTTAATTAACAATTGAACAGATAAAATGGATGAATCTCTCAATTTTATTTTTTCCATGCAGTTTTTTCCCCTCTTCACTGATTGGCATTAAATATAATCCGTATTTTATGCGATCTAAATTCTGGAGGGTAGATAAAGTGCTGTACAATTACTCAAATACCCTGCCATCTCCTTAACGGTAACATGCGCTATTAAATTCCAGCCGTTCGATCTAAATTTTTTTTTTTTTTTTTGGTGCACTGTATCTTGACTCATATCAGAAATGAATAACAGACGGAGGGAAAGAAAGGAAAACCAAAGGGAAAAAAAAAGAAAAGAAAAGAAAGGGAAAGAAAAAATAGAAAAGTAGAAAATCATATTAATCAAGATCGTTGGGATATGACAGGATGTCGGTTCGAGATCGCGGTTGGGTTTCTGAATTTGAGTTAAGGACGTTAATCAAGTCTTGTAAATCGGAATCGTTTCGTATCAGGTAACCGGACTTCTTTATAACTTGTATTTGATTCCAATTGTTTATTTGAGTTCCTTATGACTTGTGATATGAATCAGTTGATCTGAATTAATTTGATTTCCTAGGTTCTGTTATCTGTGCATGTTTAATATCGTTTTGGGATGGTTTTGGGATGTATATGTAATACTGGTTTCGGGTTGGGGTCGTATGAGTATGTCATGTTGGTTTATGTTATCTGTTTGATATTTGGGTATGGTTATGCATGTAGTTCTGGTTAATTATCAACCTGGTCATAATTGCGTGTTAGGTTCGGTCTGGATATCTCTGGTCTGAGTATGTATGGTCTGGATATGTATGGTCTGGATATGCATGGTTTGGATATGCTGGTCTGGATATGCATGGTTCAGATATGCCTGGTCTGAAAGTTGGATTATGTACTTGATTCGAGATACCGGCAGGAGGCTAGCTACCTCACTATACCGCTATAGTTTACGTACAGGCAAGTATGTGGTATTTGGATCTCATGAATGGTCAGGTGCAGGTTACGTGCTGATGCACAGGATGTTATTTTGTTGTCTGGTATGACTGCATGATAGGTTTGGATTCAGGTATTGGTGTGTGTCAGTCAGTCAGGTATGTCAGGTTGGGAAGCATTTGCATTTTATAAAGAATATTTGCATGGTATTTTATGGCCTCTATTATTTATATTTGATAACGTGATTTCAATATAATAGTTTAATGTGATTAAATGATAAAAGTGATTTAGGAGTGTGCGGCATGGTCTAGGTTGGTTAGGATAGGGCATGTAAGCTGTGGTCTTATTAAATAGAGTTTAATTAACAGAATTATATTTAATTGCATATTATTTTGTAAACCTGTTATAGAGAAGCTGCATCGTAAAATAACTGGTTACTGAGCTTTATAAGCTGACTCCGTTTTCTCTATTGTGTGTTTTCTTTTGGCGATGTAGGTTGCTGGCCGGACTGGATGCTATAGATATTAAAAAAGTAACAGTCCAAAAGCTACAGATTCTGGGGTGTTCCAAGAACTATTTCAAATCAACATACATAGCTATTATATATTAGTCCCGCTGGGTGCATTGTACAAGTCCAACAAACAAGAATTCTCTATTTTAGCAAGAGGAAAGTAAGGTGAATATATAAATGGAAAACATCTTGCGTCTATACATAAACTGTCTATAGAGCTACATGTGTGATACAAGTTATATTGAAATCCACGTGGGTCCCATTTGTCATAGTGATTTTTATGGATTTTGACTCTATATAAATCTGAATCCAACATATACGGGCTTCAAATTAAAAAAGAAATGAGAAGAAGACAAGTACACCTTATAATTCACAAATAAGGCCCAAATATCATAGTAGGTAAGTGACAAGGTAGCCCATCTATTCTAACCCCTGATTCACTGATAGATTTGTGGTACTCTACTCCTCCTTACTGGTTCATACTTCACACTGGTACAAATAATAAAGACAAACATCTTGCATCCATTGAGAATCCGTCCATACCATAGACGTGTATGGAATGTAACAGATATACTCCGAAATGTAATAGATACATCCGAAATGTAACATATGGATACTATGGACAGTTTTTCTATGGACGGCAAATATTACTGAATAATAAAATGACAATAAGAGATAAAGCTACCTATTGTTACACTACAACATAAAACTCTAACTAGTTGCAAATAGTGCTAAATATGCAGGAACTTTCCTCCTCACTGCCTAAATTAATTGGCCTGCAACTGCAATGCTGCAACAAAAACATTGGAATGGAAAATTGAAAATTCCCATTCAACTTCAACTCTATTATTCCAAGATGCATTTCCCAAACTGATACACCTATATACATTGTGAAATGTTTCACTCCTCTCACCTCTGGTACCAGTTGCTCCTGTCAGAATCAGCTTCAGACTTAATTACCTGATTCAGCTTCAGCCACACCAAATAATGCCAGTAGTACTGCTAATATATATCCACACCAAATTAAGAACTTCACACAATTGGCTACTCAATTTATCCATTAATAACATTGATGCTTTATAGTGAGAAGTGAGAACTAAGAATGAAGCAATGAAAACGGAAATATATATATAGGCCGAATTTGTGATGCTGGCCTGTTGGGGCAAGTAATGTATTTAAAATGGGAGGAGGGTGGGTACTCCCATGAGTGCACTATTGATTGTGTACTCACAATTCTAACCATCTGATTGCTTGGAGATTCGCGCCATTAGATTCTCACAACTCAAGAATTCCCACCCTTCATTTCCTCTCTTTGCTGGAAAATAATTAATGCTTTTGTATCATGCGGGACCTACAAACTAAGTAAATGTGAGTCATGTCTATGGACAATGTGCATCCGGTGTTTGTTGAATATTTTTTTTTGTTTAATTTACTACATTAACGTCTCATTATCTTTCATATAATTTGTACCTTTTCATTGTATTCAGGTAAATATATTTTGTTATAAATAGTTAAATTATTTAAAAACAAATATAGTATCAAAAAATTTATGAAGTTTCTAGCGGTCACTGGAATTAAATGTACATATATATAATTGATTATCAAAATGTTTTTCTGTGAAGTTCTTTAACAAAAAATTATGCTGAATACTTTGTCAACATTATAATAAAACAATTCCCTCTTTTTTTATCTGATTGTTTAAATATTGGTTATAATAAACTTTTATCATTTCAAAGATTTAATTAGCGTTCAAGGTTTCGCTAAAGTGGCTAATATAGTGTTTTGGAAGTAAAACGCTACGACGCTATCGATTTATGATCATTTGGATTTTCAATTATTTTATGGTATTTAACACGTAATAGTTGTTATTTATGTTTTAAATAGGCAATAAATAATTGACAAAATAAGGAGCTAGAAGGCATCATTTACTATTGATCAAATATGTAGTGCCAATTAACATTCTCTTTCGGATTCACTCTCAGATTCACTTCCACTGCTGTTTTCAGCAGATGCAATCTCCAAATGCATAGAACAAAATATACTGAGCATTACTTATACCTGGTGAAAGAATATAATGGGATAAATTTTCAGAATAGTCACTAAACTTTACTCTTAATCCATAATCGGTCACTGAGCTTTCATTTATCTATTTTCGGTCACTAAAGTTGGACATTTATCCAAATTTGGTCACTCCTTTGGTTTTTCCATCAAACTTAACGGAATAACCAATATGAATCAAATCTTAAGCTTTACATATATATATATATATAGAGTTGGGTTACGGTGATATGCATAGCAAAACGATATTTTGCTATGCGCTCGTATCTCAACAACCATAGCTCGGATGGCCGATCCAATTCGACCGGTGCATTCTACATATCAAAAACTCATCGGATACTAATTTTTACTATTTTTGGAGAATCCTAACTATTTTTAACGATTTTTGAAAGATGGCAAGAAAATAATAATAAAATAATCTATTTGGAACTCATAATCAGGGTCATTTTTTCAAAAATCGTTAAAAATAGTTAGGAATCTCCAAAAATAGTAAAAATTAGTATCCGATGAGTTTTCGATATGTAGAATACACTGGTCGAATCGGATCGGTCATCCGAGTTATGGTTGTTGAGATGCAAGCGCATAGCAAAAACGTCGTTTTGCTATGCATAGCACCGTAACCCAACTCTCTCTCTCTCTCTCTCTATATATATATATTTTTTTTTCCTACATAGAATATATACAATATGTGGGAATGTACGAAACAAATTAAAATTTTGTTTATTTTATTTAAAAATAATATTGTTCCAAAATAATTTCTAATTTATTATTCCATGCAGATTCAATTTGTAACATGTCTAAAAATATAAATATTTTATTGCAATATTAGGAAAATAAATAAAAATAATAATTTGTATCTTTACCTTCTCACATTTTTAAGTTTTACCTTCTCATGTTAACTTTTCCGTTAACTTGGATGGGAAAACTAACGGAGTGACTAAATTTGAACAAACATCAAATTTGAGTGACAAAAAATGAATAAATAAAAGTTCAGTGACCAATTTTGGATTTGAAGCAAACTTTAGTGACGTCCCAAAAAATTTACCCAATATAATGTTATGAAGTACATTGCACAAAAATTAAAATAATTTCATTGAAAGGAAAAATAGAAAGAATCTGACACTCATCTAAATGGTTTGGTGAAATCTATACTCTAGAAAGAGAGGTAGCACTCCAAACCTCTCAATTATGCCACATCATCAACATTATTAACCATTGATTTTATTTAAATCTCTTCATCTACTTTGGTCCAATGGTTTATATGTATTCTCTCTCCCCATTTAATTAGATGAATGTAATATGTCTAAGACAAAATTTAACCCTTAAAATGGTCCAACATTTATGTGTTATTATTTATAAATTATTACATTATTATTACTAATAATCACATCAAAAATTTAATATGTTGTTCATTTTTCTAAAATAATTATTTTAAATTTATAAGCTTTATTATTTATTTGATATTATATTTCGGGGCGAAGCCCGACTTCCAGACCTAGTATGTATAATGTAGGTAATGAAGTAATTAATTTAGAAGCTGATCCGTAAGATTAAAACAATTTTAATTCGAAACAGCCTTTTGGTCCACGTGGACTTCTATATCTTTTAAATTTTAATAATTTAATAAAAAGTGAACTTTAAGAGCATTGATTATTTTCCAGCAAAGAGAAGAAATGAAGGGTGAGAATTCTTGAGTTGTGGGAATCTGATGGTGCGAATCTCTGAGCAATCAGATGGTTAGAATTGTGGGTACACAATCAATAGTGTACTCATGGGAGTACCCACCCTCCTCCCATTTAAAATTTGTTTCCAGACTCTGTCACATGATACATTAATTATAAGGGTAAAATAATGGTAAAACAAAGCATATTTTATATAAAATATATTAATGGATATGAAATAAAGCAATCAATTAATTAACCTTGTAAAGTTTGCATGTTGCCGTAAGAATCACAATCACTCTCATCCTCCCAAGCATGAATTACAAATTAATTCGAATCACAATCATTCTCATCCTCCCATTCATGGTTTGTAAAGTATTTTCATAGATTTAGTTCATCTATTTAAAAAGTTCTATAGGAGATGTTCAACCGTTATCTGTTGAAGCGTGGTGCAACGGCTAACTTCATATATACCAAATCATAGCTTCTGAGTTCTGAGTGTGAAACTGAGCATCACTTGTGTGAATTTAGTTTGTAACTAGTAAAGAGCCCATGCGTGGTTTTGAGCTGAAATTGTTATTTGTTATAATAAATCTTTAAGATAATATGCAATGGACCTTATATTGAGGAAATTGATATGGGCCTTAAATTTTAATGGACTGAGATATTAACGTCAATAGGTATCAATGCAAATCAATGTATCTGATCTATCCAAGAAAATAATCAACGGCTCAGGTTTCTTATTTGGGGAAGATAGCTATTTCATGTCTTTTTTTCCAATATGCTATTATATATAGTAAGGATTAAAATGCTAATTAGAACAAGCAACAGTAAAAAAAACAAACAAATAAAAATTAGGCATAATTAAAGAAAATAAAATGAAATTTAGAACAACACATGAAATTAATTACATGTAAATTGAAATTAACTTGCAATTAATTCTTTATTCAAAAGTTACACATGTACTACAATTTATTACAAGCAGGAGTATATAACTTAACACATGTTCACAATGTACACATTTTGACACCAACATTGTGTGACTACATACATGCAACATTAATATCACACTTATTTGATTTTTGTTTACACACAAAACATAAAGTTCATAGTTAAACTGACAACATATTTTCAGTTACTAACAAACTCATTGCATCAGTGATCACTCTTAGTAATTATCATACATGCATACTTACGAAAGTTTATTAAAAATTTTTTTTTACGATAAAGACGAGGGTCGTTAAATCACTCAAATTTAAATATCTATAGAAGACCTCTCATTGATCCGAATTTCAAACCCGCGACCTCCTATACGGAGAGCGCTGCCCTTAGCCACTAGACCAAAGGCTCGTTCTTTAAGTCTATTGAAATTTGATTTAATATATAGTCCTTAATTTGAAATTTAAGTTTTGATGTACTTCAAATTTTAAGAATTGAACGCTAGACGCAAAATAACTGTCGTGATGAATGATCCTACATATAAAATTCTAATTTAATAGAATCTAATCTATCAATCTTTCTAAAACAATAAAGATAAAATGAGTAAATCTAGGAGCACGGAGGCCTTCCGTGCTCCTAACTAAAAAGTCATACTAAATCATCATGAAATTGTGATTTATCATTCTCATTAAATTCTTTATATAAAAATATTTTAGGATACAAAAATTTTTCATTTTTTGAGTTTCTGAAGTATATGTTTTGGAATTTTTTAGAATGACCTCAAAATAATAATAAAATAATGTATAAAACTATGTCATCCTTAAAATATACAAAACAAATACTTAAAAATCTCAAAAAATGGAAAATTTTTGTATCCTATAATATTTCGATATAAAGAATTTAACGAGACCCATAAATCGAAATTTCAAGATGGTTTAGTATGATTTTTGAGTTAAGAGCACGGGAGGCCTCCGTGCTCCTATGAGCACCATAGTTTTACTCAAGATAAAATATACCATATATATAGGTTGAAAATATTGTGGAATTAATTACTCCAAATAAACTATAGCATGCAATTGCTTATACAGTTATACGTACTCACACGTTCACCATTTATTGCGCACAAATCAAGTCAGAAACCCTCCGCGGAGACCGTAAATATGGGGTGCTCATCCACTGTAGCGCTACATTGTGTAGCGCAGGACGTGAACCGTTGGATCCTCTCGAGAGTCATGCCAACACAGATCTCGAGATGATCTAATGGTTCACGTCCTGCGCTACACAATGCAGCGCTACAGAGGATATGAAATCGTAAATATGCTGATAACACCACCCTGTAGGCTGTAGCCTGATACTGACTTCCTAACGACGTCAAGAATAAGATGTTGCAATCAGTCTAACATTTTCCAGATGATTAGACAAGAAGTCTTCGCTGAAGGCTGAAGTAGAAATATACTGCTACCCGTATCCATCAAGTAATTAAGTTTATCAATTATAATATATATAAAACCACTAGCCACAATCACACACCAACAACTATTAACACTGTAATATACTCCGTTTTTGAAGTGTGAAATGTCAAAAAATACCTTGCATACGTACATACCCCATAATATTTGAAGTATATATATGTGTGTGCTTTTATGAAGTTTTAATTTTAGAAAATGACTATCTAAAAAAATATTTGTAATTAGTTCAATATTTTTAATGTCGAAAATGTTTGCTATTTAATATTTGTAATTTGATTTTAAATATATTATATTATGTTAAAGAATATATTTTATAAATAATTAAGCAGAATTAAAATTTTATAGTTTTACATTTTTTAAAATTCCACCTATAGTTTGTAAACAATTATTAACTTCATTATTTTAGTTGTATATTAAATTATACTTAAGTGAAAAAATTATATCAATTTCAAATTTTCAATTAATTATGAAACAACATATTTTCTTGTAATGACGATTATAAATGATATATATTAAATAAATTATTAATTTATTATTGTTAATGTTTAATGTGTGGTCTATACTTTTTCGATATATATCACTTTTTTTAAAATGAATGTTCCATAAAAACGTAAATACTATAAATATTATGGAATATACATAGTGTAATTTTGTTATTTCACATTTTGGAATGGAGTATTATAGGGCTAATTAGCTGTCAGGTGTAATTATATACTTGTCACAATTAGATAGTACAAATTAAGGTGTTTGCACAAAAAAAATAAATAAATAACGATAAATAAGTTTTATGAGAAGCTTGTTACAAGTACAAACTCTGAGGGTACGTAGACTCATCAACAAATCAATTACGTCTTATGTACTACTTTGGTAGTGAACTAGTGATATCCAATCCAAGGTCATCAAATTACGGTGGGTGCAAGTTTGGGTGCGCATAACGGAACAAGCTGCTAATTAATTAAGTCAACATTTCTTCGTTTTGGTTAACAGCTACTCAGCCTAGTCAGCTAGTAGCTTTTTTCAGTCAACTGGACGTGTAATATTAATTGTGCTCAATTAAGAGACTATTTGGACCAATTTATTCAATCCAATTGGAATTTGGTGATAATCTTTTGTAATTTATTGAGCTAGCTGCATGCTGCATGCAGTAGTTTCACTGTCACTTTATAATTAATTCCAGTTGATCAAATTCAAAGCTATATATGCCGACACAAAGGAACAAACACACTTGTGAAACCATGGAAGAAATAAGGGACCAATGGATGGAGGGTACCAGTACCACTATTATTATGTAATTCAGTCATGTCGTTATATATATACAATGCCAGCATTTAGCATTTATATGTATGTACCTAATTTAGGGTGTCAACGCACCAGAATATATATGCACACAATGCATACCTAATTTACAAAGGAGCTATATAGCTAGAGTTCCCGGCCATTGGAACTGACCAATCAGAGTATATATCAATGAGAACAGCGCAGTAGTATTAAGAGTAGTAGGTAGCGTTCACTCTTTTCACTTATCCACTGATACCCATCGTATTTTCAATGAACAAATATCATTTTTCAGTGAACATTTATATCTTTCTAATGAATAGATATCATTTCCCAGTGAACATATACATAACGGTTTCCAGCTAGTAAACATTTATGCAACTGTGCTAATTAAGTACATGGATGCACGTGGTGTGTCAGAATTGTGAGAGAGGTAGATGGGTGGCCTACTATATATATATATAGGGTGGAATTTACATATTTCTCCTAATGTATTCAATTTCACTATTGAAACCCTTTTCATGATTTTGGAGTAAAAGAGAGAGGCCATGCCTCAAAATTAAATTTGATTAAATGAAACTGATTCATTACAAAATGTGATATTCATGGTTTCAATATATCTACAAGTAAAAAGAAAATTTCAGAATCATATTGAAAACTTCATACGAGAGCTAAGCTTTCAGAATCAAATTTCAACACTGATCAGCTAGCCAATATATATATTTTCTTTTTCTAATTAATTGGCCAGTGTGGTTAATGAATCCACAACCACAAGTTATATATCCAAACTAAGCAAATATATATGTATAGCGTCTAACATTAATTTGTTGGGTGTAAACTGATGATCAGATAATTATATGTATCGATCGATCAAAATAATTATTGGGGGTGTCTTGATCAATTAAAATTAACAAATACCGATACAGATAATTAATTAAATTAATGGTACAATGAATATCCATAATTTTGCCATATTAATTTGAAGATCCTGTACATATAACCTAATTAGATTAGTTCAGATTAACACAGTACACACACACATGATCAGAGATGTCATATATATATCCGTTCTAGCTAGGCCCATTTTCATGATCCACATGCAGTCACTCAGTCAAGCGTACTTACTGATCATATATATATCGCTTCAAATTAATATATACATAATTCATGCATAATTTAATATTGTTGACTTCTTCTAATTATCTACCAAACACATTAAAGCTTTCCAATGACATCTATCCACCCAGCAACAAATGTCAAAAACCGGGTCACTTTCCAATCCTATTAAGTCACTCAATTCACACACTTTTCAACACAAACCAACTGCTAACACAGGGCTGCCTCAATAATAACTAAATCCAGACTTAGATATCCACCCAATGGAATGAAAGTCAACCCTAATTTACATGTATTATCTATATAGTATTATACTATTTGTTTAATTTGCCACTAGCTAGCTCGCCATGCATGCAATTGCATAACATCCCTCCTATAAATACCCTTGCCACCCTGCCCTACAAGCATCTCAACACAACTATCTCTTCTTCTCACACTCATTCAGCCAACATGGCTTCTAGCACTAAGACACTTGCACTTTCCTTCCTTCTACTCATCAGCATTAGCCACATTGCTTTTGCTACCAGATCCCTGACTTCATATGGTTCTGGATCAGGCGGTGGTGGTGGTGGTGGAAGTGGTGGTGGGGGTGGTTATAATGGTGGCTCTGGTTATGGCTCTGGATCAGGCTATGGGTCCGGGTATGGCCAGGGTTCTGGTACAGGAGTAGGTGGAGGGTATGGCCAGGGTGGTGGCGGAGGCGGAGGTGGTGGGCAAGGTGGTGGTACCGGTTCAGGATCTGGCTATGGGTCTGGGTATGGTTCTGGGTCTGGTTCTGGATATGGTGGCTCACAAGGTGGTGGGTACGGTAGCGGAGGAGGCGGTGGAGGTGGTGAAGGTGGAGGCGGAGGTTCAGGTAATGGATCGGGTTATGGGTCAGGATATGGATCCGGGTCGGGATATGGCAGTGGTGCAGGTGGTGCAAATGGTGGAGGTTATGGCAGTGGTGGAGGTGGCGGTGGCGGCAGTGGTGGAGGTGGTGGCTCTGATAATGGGTCTGGTTATGGATCCGGTTATGGCTCTGGTTCTGGGTCTGGCTATGGACAAGGTGGTGCCAATGGTGGTGGGTATGGCAGTGGTGGTGGAGGAGGCGGCGGCAGTGGAGGTGGTGGCGGCAGCGGATCCGGTTCTGGATATGGGTCTGGATCAGGATATGGTTCTGGATACGGTAGTGGCGGCGGTAACGGCCATTAGTTAGGGAGTGACAAGTTCGTTGGTAACTTGAAATGCATTGCATGTTTAAATTTGAACGTTTAGGTTTTGTGTTTAAAAATAAGGATGATAATGTTGTAGTGACACAAATGTGTTGTTAAAAATGCACGTGTGCATCACTACATCATGATCATATGTAAGTTACTATGTTTGTAATAAAAGTACATGTGTGTTTTCAAGACTTAATATTAAATAAAGGAATTTTAAAAATTACTGTGCTGGTGATTTAACATATATATAGTCTGAATTCTGAAATTTAAGTTTTGGTTTTCTTCCAAATTTACGAATAAATTACTGATGCTAATCAAACAACTATCATAATTAATGTGTATATATATATAATCATGCATATAAAATTTTCATATAATAAATCTATCTTTTTATAAGAATATCATATATATATAGGTGGATAATATATCAATTGTACGCTAGGGCTCCAAATCAACTAGCGAACTGCGAACAGTATATATATAAGATGGCTTACTCACACGTATGTTCACCATTTGTGCACAAAGTCATCGGAATCCTCATGACGTATATATATATATATATTTAGAGTTATGCTACCGTTAGTTATGACTCACGGGCTGCTCCGTTAGTCACGATCCAAAAACATATCAAATCACCTCCAAATTTTGATTTATATGGCTCAATAAATTCTTCATATCAAAATCTTATAGCACCCAAAAATTTTTCATTTTTAGAAATTTTTAAGTATTTGTTCTAGATTTTTTAAAATGATACATAAAACATTGATTATTTTATTAATATTGCATAGTCACTTTTAAAAAATCTCCAAAAATGAAAAATTTTTGCTTGCCATAAGATTTTGATATGAAGAATTTATTAAGCCATATAAATCGAAATTTGGTGGTGATTTAATATTTGTTTAGACCATGACTAACGGAGCAGCCCGTGAGTCATGACTAACGGTAGCAAGATTCTATATATATATATGCCGATAACAATATTTACTCTTGTAGCCTAATATTGACTTCCTAACGACAATATATAAGTTGCAATCAATCAGGCATTCTGGTTCCCCAGTTTTTTTTTTTTTTTTCACCTTTTTCATTTTCCTGGTAGATAGATTTAATTTAATTTAAGTATACTAAAAGAAATCTTCGCTGATCGAAGGTCGACTGAAGTGAAAATATACAACTGCGATAACAAACTTATTTACTTACATCAGGTATACTATTATAAAATATAAATTAAGCACTTAAAAAGTACTGACCATATATATATATATATATATATATCATCAGAATAATTATTCCAGGAAGAAAATTATAAAGAGTAATATATTTAATTAATAATAAATTCGCAACTATATATTTCAATATACATATATCTTCACTAGCAAAATTATTTAGTATTTTAATTAATAATTATTAATTAAAAAATCAAGTAAATATTATTTATTGGTAGCGATATATATTAATATATACATACATGCAAGGTCATTAAAATTCCGTGGGTGCAAGTTTGGGTGCTCATAACCAAACAAGCTACGCGTTACATATGTAAGTCAACATTTCTTTGTTTTGCTTAACAGCTTTCAGTCAACTGGATGCATGTACGTATACGTACAAAATTATATATATTATATTAATATATATATATATGAGCTCAATTGAGAGACTGTTTTGACCAAATTTCAATTGGTTTAGAATAGATTAATTATGTTATGTAATTTGATTTTTAGCTGCATGCATTTTCAGTGTCGCCTAGCCAGCTACTTCAATTTGATCATCAAATTGTAAACCATGTCGACACAAACGAACAAAACACGTATATATATATGGAGGTATGAAAAACAATGGAAGAAAACCAACGGATATAATCATGTATATATGTAATTCAGTCAGTCATGTTTGCTTAATTATAATTGTGTGCCATGCATGCATGCATGCCAGCAAATATATATGTTTACTTCATGAGGTGTGAACCAGAAGATGGACAGGTACGTGCCTAATTTACAAAGGAGAAGTTCTACTGGATTTTGACTGATATATATATAGAGTAAAACTATGGTGCTCTTAGGAGCACGGAGGCCTCTCATGCTCCTAACTCAAAAATCATACTAAACCATCTTGAAATTTCGATTTATGGGTCTCATTAAATTATTTATATCAAAATATCATAGGATACAAAAAATTTCCATTTTTTGAGATTTTTAAGTATTTGTTTTGTATTTTTTAAAGATGACTATACAATATTATTAAAATAATCAAGTTTTATGTATCACTTTTCAAAAATCCTAAATAAATACTTTAAAATTTTCAAAAAATGGAAATTTTTTGTATCCCGTAAGATTTTGATATAAAGAATCTATTGGGCCATATAAATCGAAATTTGGAGGTGATTTGATAGGTTTTTAGAGGTAAGCTCACGGGAGGCTCCGTGAGCTTAAGCTCACGGCATATTTGCTCTCTCTCTCTCTCTCTCTCTATATATATATATATATATATGGAAGTCACAACTCACAAAGAGATAATTAATTAGGCAGTAATTAATTAATTAATTAGAATTCAATGTGTTTGAAAGCTTTATATATATGGCTGTCAGAATGGAATTTTTACACTGATATATCAGCTAGCCAGTAGCCCATGATATATATATAGACATTTTAGAATTAATTGGGTGTTGACTGAATCCATTAATTATCCATAAGTTTATCTAAAACATATAGCTTCCGTATACATTAGTTGGGGTGTACGTAAACGGACTAGATGAACGGTTTTTCAATGGACATTTTAAAGAGAAAATAAATTAATTCTTTGTGTTGTTTTCATCGACAAATTAGTTATTGAAATACGAGGAGGGATTAATAAACCATATTTATCTGGACAATATATTAATCTTAAACACAATAGAACTTTCAAAAATTAAAATTAAATCATTAAAAATAGAAAAAGATTTACAGAAATATTTTTTAACTTATTGATTGACATTTGAAATACTATATCACTCCAAAAGTTAAAACTACATCCATAAACTTTTTTTTTTTTTTTTTTTGAAGATTTTCTTTTTTTTTTCTTCAAATTTTACAAAAGTCTTACATCACTCCATAAGTTAAAACTACATCCATACACTTTTTTTTTTTTTTTTTTTTTGAAGATTTTCTTCTTTTTTTTTCAAATTTTACAAAAGTCTTATTGTCGATGGATCCCTCATCCCTCCTCTTTAAAAATTTCAATAGATATGAGAGCAATGAATAAAACGTAAGTTCTCACCAGTCACCACTAAGAAGCGCGATTACACATTCAAAACACAAGTATTTTCGATTCATCGATCATTCATGGATTGCGTTCAGAAAATACAATTTTAAATGAATTAGTTTTGAGATAAAATGAGTGTCAAGCCACTCAAATTTAAATGTCTATAAAAAACCTCAATTCGGGTTTCGACCCCGCGACCCACCATGCGGAGAGCGTTTGCTCTTAGCCACTAGACTAAAGGATGATTCTTATTTTAAATGAATTAGTTATTTCACCCGCAATTTGTTAAAGCGCGTAACGGTGCCTAAGTCCTAACTCAGTTCCAAATTATGGCTTCTTAGTATGAGAATTAATCCCTTTCTTAAATTTTTCTGTACAGTGTTGATATCTTAAAATGAGTAACATTAAAAAGGCTAGTTAACAAACAAACATACATTATATGGAATATGGGAATATGTGTGTGTGATTCTGTGTGTATATAAGAAGAGATTTCACGTGTAAATTGAAACTTAAAATTCCTTTATTCAATATTAAGTCTTGAACACACCCATGTACTTATTACAAACAGAGTAACTTATACATATATGATCATGATGTAGTGATGCACACATGCATTTTTAACAACACATTTGTGTGACTACAACATTATCATCCTTATTTCTTTCACACAAAACCTAAAAGTGCAAATTTAAACATGCAACACGTTTCAAGTTACCAACGAACTTGTCACTCCCTAACTAATGGCCGTTACTGCCGCCACTGCCGTATCCAGAACCATATCCTGATCCAGACCCATATCCAGAGCCGGATCCGTTGCCGCCGCCACCTCCACTGCCACCTCCTCCTCCACCACCACTACCATTCCCATCGCAATTGGCGCCACCTTGTCCATACCCAGATCCAGAACCAGAGCCATAACCGGACCCATAACCAGACCCATTACCAGAGCCACCACCTCCACCACTGCCGCCGCCGCCACCTCCACCACTGCCATAACCTCCACCATTTGCACCACCTGCACCACTGCCATATCCCGACCCGGATCCATATCCTGACCCATAACCCGATCCATTACCTGAACCTCCGCCTCCACCTTCACCACCTCCACCGCCTCCTCCGCTACCGTACCCACCACCTTGTGAGCCACCATATCCAGAACCAGACCCAGAACCATACCCAGACCCATAGCCAGATCCTGAACCGGTACCACCACCTCCGCCTCCTCCACCACCCTGGCCATACCCTCCACCTACTCCTGTGCCAGAACCCTGGCCATACCCGGACCCATAGCCTGATCCAGAGCCATAACCAGAGCCACCATTAGAACCACCACCGCCACCACTTCCGCCACCACCTCCGCCGCCTGATCCAGAACTGTAACCAGTCAGGGATCTGGTAGCGAAAGCAATGTGGCTAATGCTGATGAGTAGAAGGAAAGAAAGTGCAAGTGTCTTAGTGCTAGAAGCCATGTTGGCTGAGTGAGTGTGAGAAAAGGAGATAGTTGTGTTGAGATGCTTGTAGAGCAGGGGTGGCAAGGGGTATTTATAGGGTTGTTATGCATGGCAAGCTAATAATAATTAATATCTAAAACCATACTAATTAAACAGATATATAATACACGAAGATATGAGTTGATGGTTTTTATATATATTAAATGTCGTTATGGATTGACTTTCATGTGTGGATATGTAATTTGAAATAATTATTAGAGATCAGCTGCCATGTATTGATTGATTGTAAGTTTGTAACTAAAAGCATTTAGTTTGAGACTTTGAGTTGATGCGGCACTCGGGGATGCAATAAGAAATTCAATCTAGATTATATAAAAGTATAAAAAAGTAGTAGGTAGCGTCTACCTTTTTCACTTATATATATCCACTAGTCCATCGTTTTTGCAATGAACAAATATCATTTTTCAGTGAACATTTATATCTTTCTAATAAATAGATATATATAATCTTCCAATGAACATATACATAACAGTTTCTAGTAAGCATTTATGCAACTGTGCTAATTAAGTATGTGCATAGGTGCACGTGGTGTGTTAAAACTGTGAGGACGGATGGATGGCCTACTATATAGGGTGGACTCTATATGCTTCTCATTATAGAATGTGCATGAGTGTGGATTTGGTGACTTAATAGGGATTGAAAGTGATGGGTTAATTTGACACTTGTTGGCTGGGTGGATATATGTCATTGGCAGGCTTTAATTATTTCGATGATTATTAGAAGAAGTCAAAGGTGATATATTAATATTATGCATGCATGATGCATTATGTAGGAAAATGTATTGAATTTGTAGCGGTGGGTTGACAAGTTGATTGAAAAATATGGGACTTAAACGGATATATGGCATCTCTCATGTATTAATCTGACCTTATTCAATTTTGTGTTACTGACTCTTGCAACTTACATGGCATAATTTATTGTGTGGAAATCGTGTAATTATATGAAAATTCTTTGACATAATTAATTATTTGTAACTGTATCCGTATATATCCTGCTCAAAAACCGTATTCTTAGATGTATCAATCTGTTTGAAAATTGTCAATTAATACTTGTATATATATATATTCATATCCCAAATTCCGAATATCGATATATATACCCGTTATTTTTCCGGATTCGGATCCATGTGAATAATTTCAAATAGAGTAATAAATAGTGTCCATAGAAAAACCGTTCATAGCATCCATATATAGGTTTACATTTTAAGATGTATTATACATTCTGTACACGTCTATAGATATATAAATATATGAACAATTTTTCAATGGACGCAAGATGTTTCTCTTAAGAATACCACTAGTCCGTTTACGTACACCCCCAACTAACATGTATGTGGAAGCTGCTATATGTTTTAGATAAACTTATGGATAATTAATGGATTCAGTCAACACCAAATTATCTCTAAAATGTCTATATATATATACTAGGCTACTGGCTAGCTGATATATATATCAGTGTAAAAATATCGATCATTCTGACAGCTAGCTAGTATGAAGTTTTCAATAGTAAATTAATTCTAATTAATTACTGCCTAATTATATATCTCTTTGTGACTTCCATATATATATATATATATATATATATATATATATATATATATATATATATATATATATCAGTCAAAATCCAGTAGAACTTCTCCTTTGTAAATTAGGTATATATACCTGGGATTCACATCAGCTGCCATAGTTTTTTTTTATGGCAGCGGTGTGCCATAGTTTTTACCACCTATGGTAAATGGGACCCACAAAAAAAGGAGGCCCCCTCCATCTAAATTCGGACCGTCAAAAGTAAGATGGACGGTTTGGATCCAATGGCAGCGAAGGTGCCATAGTTTTTTATGGCAGCAGATTGGAACCCTATATACCTTTTTATCTTCTGGTTCACACCTCATTGAAGTAAACATATATATTTGCTGGCATGCATGCATATGCATGGCACACAATTATAATGAAGCAAGCAAACATGACTGATCATGAATTACATACATTATTATATATATCTGTTGGTTTCCTTCCATTGTTTTCCGATTTCAGATCGTGTTTTGTTTGTTTGTGTCGACATGGTTTACAATTTCATGATCAAATTGAAGTAGCTGGCTAGGCGACACTAAAAATGCATATATATGCAGCTCAAAACCAAATTACATAATAACATATTAAATCTGAACCAATTGAAATTTGGTCAAAACAGTCTCTCAATTGATCAGCTCATATATATATATATATATATATATAATTTTGTACGTACGTACATGCATCCAGTTGACTGAAAGCTGTTAAGCAAAACAAAGAAATGTCGACTTATATGTGTAACGCGTAGCTTAATTGTTTGGTTATGAGCACCCAAACTTGCACCCACGGAAATTTTAATGACCTTGCATGTATATATTAATATATATCACTCCCAATAAATAATATTTACTTGATTTTTTAATTAATAATTATTAATTAAAATACTAAATAATTTTGCTAGTGAATATATATATATATATATATATTGAAATATATAGTTGCGAATTTATTATTAATTAAATTCATTACTCTTTATAATTTTCTTCCTGGAATAATTATTCTGATGATATATATATATATATATATATATATATATATATATATATATGATCAGTACTTTTTAAGTGCTTAATTTATATTTTATAATAGTATACCTGATGTAAGTAAATAAGTTTGTTATCGCAATTGTATATTTTCACTTCAGTCGACCTTCGATCAGCGAAGATTTCTTTTAGTATACTTAAATTAAATTAAATCTATCTACCAGGAAAATGAAAAGGTTAAAAAAAAAAAAAAAAAAAGGCTGGGGAACCAGAATGCCTGATTGATTGCAAGTTTGCAACTTATATATTGTCGTTAGGAAGTCAATATTAGGCGCTACAAGAGTAAATATTGTTATCGGCATATATACGTCATGAGGATATTCTGATGACTTTGTAGTGCACGATAAATGGTGAACGTACGTGTGAGTAAGCCATATTATATATACTGTTCGCTAGTTGATTTGGAGCCCTAGCGTACAATTAATATATTATCCACCTATATATATATATGATATTCTTTTAAAAAGATAGATTTTTTATTTTTTATTATATGCATCATTATATATATATATACACACATTAATTATGATAGTTGTTTGATTAGCATCAGTAATTCATTCGTAAATTTGGAAGAAAACCAAAACTTAAATTTCAGAATTCAGACTATATATATGTTGATCACCAGCACAGTAATTTTTAAAATTCCATTATCCAATATTAAGTCTTGAACACACACATGTACTTTTATTACAAACAGAGTAACTTATATATGATCATGATGTAGTGATGCACACATGCATTTTTATCAACACATTTGTGTCACTACAACATTATCACCCTTATTTTTTTCACACAAAACCTAAAAGTGCAAATTTAAACAGGCAACACATTTCAGGTTACCAACGAACTTATCACTCCCTAACTAATGGCCATTACCGCCGCCACTGCCGTATCCAGAACCATATCCTGATCCAGACCCATATCCAGAACCGGATCCGCTGCCGCCGCCACCTCCACTGCCACCGCCTCCTCCACCACCACTGCCATACCCACCGCCATTGGCACCACCTTGTCCATAGCCAGACCCAGAACCAGAGCCATAACCGGATCCATAACCAGACCCATTACCAGAGCCACCACCTCCACCACTGCCGCCACCGCCACCTCCACCACTGCCATAACCTCCACCATTTGCACCACCTGCACCACTGCCATATCCCGACCCGGATCCATATCCTGACCCATAACCCGATCCATTACCTGAACCTCCGCCTCCACCTTCACCACCACCACCGCCTCCTCCGCTACCGTACCCACCACCTTGTGAACCACCATATCCAGAACCAGACCCAGAACCATACCCAGACCCATAGCCAGATCCTGAACCGGTACCACCACCTTGCCCACCACCTCCGCCTCCGCCACCACCCTGGCCATACCCTCCACCTACTCCTGTACCAGAACCCTGGCCATACCCGGACCCATAGCCTGATCCAGAGCCATAACCAGAGCCACCATTAGAACCACCCCCACCACCACTTCCGCCACCGCCACCACCGCCTGATCCAGAACCATATGAAGTCAGGGATCTGGTAGCAAAAGCAATGTGGCTAATGCTGATGAGTAGAAGGAAAGAAAGTGCAAGTGTCTTAGTGCTAGAAGCCATGTTGGCTGAATGAGTGTGAGAAGAAGAGATAGTTGTGTTGAGATGCTTGTAGGGCAGGGTGGCAAGGGGTATTTATAGGAGGGATGTTATGCAATTGCATGCATGGCGAGCTAGCTAGTGGCAAATTAAACAAATACTAAATTAATAGATTATACACGTAAATTAGAGTTGACTTTAATTCCATTGGGTGGATAATACTGGATATCTAAGTCCGGATTTAATTATTATTGAGGCAGCCCTGTGTTGTTAAAGCAGTTAGTTTGTGTTGAAAAGTGTGTGAATTGAGTGACTTGGTATAGGATTGAAAATGACCCTGTTTTTGACATTTATTGCTGGGTGGATAGATGTCATTGGAAGGCTTTAATGTTTTGGTTTGGATAATTAGAAGAAGTCAACAATATTAAATTATGCATGTATTATGTATTGATTAATTTGAAGCGATATTTGATCTGCAGTAAGTACACTTGACTAACTGACTGTGGATCATGAAAATGGGCCTAATAAAACGGATATATATATGACATCTCTGATCATGTGTGTGTGTGTCTTAATCTGAACTTATCTAATTAGGTTATATTTAAAGGATCTTCAAATTAATATATGGCAAAATTACGGATATCCATTGTACCATTAATTTAATTAATTATCCGTATCGGTATTTGTTAATTTTAATTGATCAAGACACCCCCAATAATTATTTTGATCGATACATATATATAATTATCTGATCATCAGTTTACACCCAACAAATTAATGTTAGACGCTATACATATATATTTGCTTAGTTTGGATATATAACTTGTGGATTCATTAACCACACTGGCCAATTAATTAGAAAAAGAAATTATATATATTGGCTAGCTGATCAGTGTTGAAATTTGATTCTGAAAGCTTAGCTCGTATGAAGTTTTCAATATGATTCTGAAATTTTCTTTTTACTTGTAGATATATTGAAACCATGAATATCACATTTTGTAATTAATCAGTTCATTTAATCAAATTTAATTTTTGAGGCATATCCTCTCTCTTTTACTCCAAAATCATGAAAAAGGGTTTCAATAGTGAAATTGAATACATCAGGAGAAACACGTAAAATCCACCCTATATAGTAGGCAATACACCCATCTACCCCTCTCACAGTTCTGACACAACACGTGCATCCATGTGCTTAACACACTTGCATAAATGTTTACTAGCTCGAAACAGTTATGTATTTGTTCAATGGAAAATGATATCTATTCATTAGAAAGATATAAATGTTCACTGAAAAACGATATTTGTTCATTGAAAATACAATAGACCGGTGGATAAATGAAAAGAGTGTACGCTACCTACTATTCTTAATACTACTGCCTGATGTTCTCATGGATACTCTGATTGGTCAGTTCCAATGGGAACTCTAGCTAGGTCCTTTGTAAATTAGGTATACGCTAGTTGCGATGCCTCCTGTTGTTTCGGCACGATTTCTTTATTTGACTTGTAATTTTCCATTTTATTTTAATCAGTAGTTAAAGTATGAATCATGAATACTTAATAATGTAATTATATTCATAAGTATATTTGAGGCAACCAATATAAAAATAACCTCAATGACATACATAATATGTTTATTCATATTTAAGTAGATGCCTATATTGTTTCAGTTATTTAATATAATTTCTTTCCAAATTGAAAATCCATGGAAAAAAAATAAAGTTTAAACAGTATTATATATCTATTGGATAATATATAAATAAATAATTTTTTTCATCACCATTCACGCATAAAAGAAACAAAAAAAATAACAAATTAAGGGACGTCCAATTATAATTAATAGTCATAACAGGAGGCAATGATAATGATGCTAATGGAACTTTTTTCTTTGTCTACCCTAGTTCTAAAAAAATATATATAATAAATGTCTTTCTTTAAAAGTTTTTAGACATCAATTATAAACGAAATAGAGTACTTATAGTATGCCGTTTAGACAACTGCGTTCACTCTATTGTTCTAGAAACAGACAGAAATGTAAAAACTTGAAAGCATGCTGGTATACTCGTTATATTTACCAATAAGTGCCAAAAAAGAAGAAGAGAGATGCTCTTATAAAAGAGAGAAGATTCGTACATGATTATCATGAAAAAAAAAGACAAAAAAAAAATAAAGCAGAGAGAAGGGGAGCCACATGGATGGATTTGTATATATGAAGCAAAGAGAAGGGAGAGACGTCTTGTTCTTATCCAAAGGAATCTATGAATCATATTACAGTCTTGAATAATGGGTAATATCATATATATTCTTCAACTCTTGATTTATTTCATATTTACCCATCAATTCTTTAATATATCATATATACCCTAAAACTCTTATTAATATTTCATATTTCCCCATCAACTCTAAATATGTCGTATATCTCCTCTAACTTTTCAAAATGTTTCATATATATCCATCTAATTATTTAACTATAATAAAATTTTTATTTATTAACGCACATAATAAATAATAATCATAATTAAATAATTAGATGGGTGTATATAAAAAGTTTTTAAGAGTTTGAGGGGAATATGATATATTTGAAGTTCATGGGCAAATATGAAAGATTCAAAAAAGTTCAAGGGTATATATGATATATTAAAGAGGTGATGGGTAAATATGACATTAAACAAGTTTTTGAAGGGTATATATGATATTAATTCATAGTAATCATTACTTTTGTTTTTTTCTTATCCTCAATTATGTACAATCTTCTGCGCAACGGACTAACATATAACTAATAATAGACTTCGATACAGAATCTATGGAAATGAGGACGCAGAATATCGCAAAGATATATTTCTATGTTATGATTACAGACTGTAACGATCTATCCGAGCGTTCGTTTGTGGTTGGGGCACAACTCATACATATACTGACGCAACAGAAAATCATTCGATAAAGATAAAATCTCACTGAGAAAGCTCCTAAATTCAGCTAAAATCGGAGAAAAAAGAGAAGTCTCTCGGCAGTTATTGCAGAATAGAGTACGGGTTAATTGTGTGCATATATATTCTGGTACGTTCACACCCTAATTAAAATTAGGTACATATATACATATAAATGCTAAATGCTGGCATTGTATATAACGACATGACTGAATTACATAATAGTGGTACTGGTACCCTCCATCCTTTGGTCCCTTAATTCTTCCATGCATGGTTTTATAAGTGTGTTTGTTCGTTTGTGTCGGCATGGCTTTGAATTTGATCAAATGAAATTATAAAGTGACAGTGAAACTGCATGCAGCTCAAATATTACAAAACCAAGAATTTTTATCTGCTGGCAGCTGCCATAGTTTGTATGACAGTGGGACCCACAAAAAACAGCCCCCTGTTATCTAAAAATCCCAGCCGTTCACATTAATCTCAACCGTCTAAATTGACTATGGCAGGATGCTGCCATCACAATTATGGCAGCAGATTTTGACCCACAAAAGATTATCTCCAAATTGGATTGAATTGAATAAAGAGAAATTATATTTGTTCTCCTTAACTCTCTCCCTTATCCATCCCCTTGGTTAAATTGCTCAATGTTCTTTCATTTTCTCTCACACTCTCTCAATTTTTGAGTAAGTTTTTTTTACTATTTCTCCTTTCATTATGCATGTATGAGTTTTTTGCATGGTTAAGGATATACATTTTAACCTTTAAAAATATTTGTTATATGTTAAAAAAAAATTTCAACTTAAAATGTATTAGGAGATAGATAAGAGGGATTTTTTAAGGGGGGCAAATGGGCAATTATCATCTCCATTAAATTGGTCCAAGCAGTCTCTTAATTGAGCACAAATGCACAATATTACACGTCCAGTTGACTGAAGAGCTACTAGCTGACTAGGCTGAGTAGCTGTTAACCAAAACGAAGAAATGTTGACAAATTAGCAGCTTGTTCCGTTATGCGCACCCAAACTTGCACCCACCGTAATTTGATGACCTTGCATATATATCACTAGCTAGTTCACTACGTACCAAAGTACATAAGACATACTTAATTTGCTAAAGAGTCGATATACGTACACCCTCAGAATTTTCACTTGTAACAAGATTTTAATAAAACTTGTTTATTTATTTCTTTATTTTTGCACAACATCTCTGTACTATCTAATTGTGGTAATAACACCCGACAACTAATTGGCCCTATATATAATACTCCATTCCAAAATGTGAAATAACAAAAATACACTATGTATATTCCAGAATATTTAAAGTATAATTTACGTTTTTATGGAACATTCATTTTAAAAAAGGTGATATATATCGAAAAAGTATAGACCACACATTAAACATTAACAATAATAAATTAATAATTTATTTAATATATATCATTTCTTTTTTTGACTATAAAAGTTACAATCATCATTATAAGAAAATATGTTGCTTCCTAATTAATTGAAAATTTGAAATTATATATTTTTTCACTTAAGTACGTATAAGTTAATATACAACTAAAATAATGAAGTTAAAAATTATTTACAAACTTATAAGTTGAATTTTAAAAAAATGTAAAACTATAAAATTTTAATTCCGCTTAATTATATTTACAAAATATATTCTTTAATATAATATAATACATTTAAAATCAAATTACAAAATATTAAATAACAAACATTTTCTAAATTAAAAATATTGAACTAATTACATATATTTTTTTAGATAGTCATTTTCTAAAATTAAAATTTCATAAAAGCACACACATATATACTTCAAATATTATGGGGTATGTATATACGAGTATATTTCTGACATTTCACATTAAAAAACGGAGTATTATACAAGAATATTAATTAATTGTTGGGGTGTGATTGCGGCTAGCTAGTGGTATTATATATATATTTCACAATCACTACCCGGGTAGCAGTATATTTCCACTTCAGAAGGCTTGTTGTCTAATCATCAGGAAAATGATAGTGTGAATTGAGGAATTAATTAAGCTGGGGGAACAAGAATGTTAGACTGATTACAACATCTTATTCTTGACGTCGTTAGGAAGTCAGTATCAGGCTACAGCCTACAGGGTGGTGTTATCAGCATATATACGCGCGGTGACTCGGAGGGTTTCTGACTTAATTTGTGCGCAATAAATGGTGAACGTGTGACTACGTGTCAGGCTATAAGCCATTGCTATAGTTCATTAATTTGGAGTAATCCACAGTAATTTCTACCGCTAGCAGTAAAAAGCTCATGCATTGCTTTGGGCTCAAAATTGTTATTTCTTATAATAAACTTTTAAGATAATATGTAATGGGATTTAAATTGACATAATTTATATGGGACTTAAATTTTAATGGGCTGAGAATGTCAACGGGCATTAGCGTACGTCAATAGTGGTGATCAATCTAAGTAAACAATCAACGGCTGAGGTTTATTTCTTAGGGAATTAGATAGATCTTTAATGTCAAAAAATCCAATATGTTTTTATTAGGAGTAAGGATATGGTATTTTATTGGATCACAAGTCGAGTCGGCTTGAGTGGGTTTAAATCTAGATTTTTGTTGTTTAGATATGTGCAATTAGCTAGACGGGTCAATTAAGTCGACTTCATGTCGGACCAGGCCAAATCGGGTCAGTTTGAACAAAGAAAAGTAATGTCGGATCATAGTTCATTTTGAGTTGGATCGGGTTTTGGTTTGTCTCGGATTAGGTTTTGGTTTACCCAATATTGTCTAAGTCGGGTCTTGGATCGTCTCAGATTGGGTCGAGGCAAGTTCAAGTTAGTTTGATTTCTTTAAAAATCGGGCCGGATTCGGACGGATCTATGGGGTCGGATCCTGCATGTCCTCCTGTATCTTAATATGTGTAACACTTTTTCATAGATAATTAAGTACGTGTATATATCCTTACTCCTAATAAAAGGAGATTGGATTTTTTAACATGAAAGTTCTATCTTTCTCAAAGAAGAAAACCTCAGCCGTTAATTGTTTACTTAGATTGATCACTACCGTTGACGTACATTAATGTCCTGCTGGCTCATTAAAATTTAAGGTCCATATTAGTTTCTTTACAAGAAATGAACTTTCAGCTCTTTACTATAAGATATAATAATTTCAGCTCAAAGCAAGGCGTGAGGTCTTTACCGGTAGTTATTAAATATCAAAAAGAATGGTTTCATATATTTATATATATATATATCGGCAGGGAGACATAAGGTTTTTGACACTTGTTGCTGTATAGATAGGGATGTCATGCATTGACAATTAAGGACTTTAATTCCTTTCCTTTGCCTTCATTTTCTTTGTTAAGCTAGCTAGCTGTTGGCTTTGCATAAAGAACAACTTTTGCCCATGCATGTCGTTCTTAAAATCATGTATGTATTAATTCTTCTGAGTCAAATATTGCCGGTGTGTGTACGCACAGTTCTGAAGAGTGCAATATTCTAATTAATCACTGGTTTTATCGTTGTCATCTTTAATCAGTTCAATCCAGTTGGAAATTCGGAATTCCTTTGGAAGTAGTTAATTAGCTATATGTACTTTTGTCCATAATTTTGGTACACACCTGAGGACTAGCTATATACGTAATCGGTACAGTGATACGTTCATACAGACAATACTGTCCAGATATTATTACTGCTCATTATAATAGTAGTCAAGCTCTTAAAAAACTTAGTTTTAACTTCGTTTAAACCGTTAAACCATTTTTTTGACCCTCTTACGTTAAGTATTTATAAGAAAACCGTTATTTGTGGAAAACCCATTTTAACAAAGTTAATTAAAACCGTTAAAATCCGTGTTTTAGAGGTGTTTAAACGCCGTTAAAATATGTTTGCACATTATTGACGGTCTAGAAGTTCACAATAATATTTATCCTATGCATATTAACAATTAAAAATTTTAAACTCTTTATTACTGTTGTCTTAAATTTTTCCATAATAATTTTTTAATGTTATAATTTCCCTTTCATAAGATTTATAACTTTTTATGTACTTAATTAGTTTTTTTATTGTTATTTGTACTTAATATTAAGTATAATTGTAGGAGAGTGTATTGTGTAGCCTTTTTAAATATAAAAAATATATAGAAAATGAGGACCCGTTTTTTAATTTAACAGCCATGTAATTCCATTTTAACGTCAAACCGTTAAGAGCCGTTAAATGTTTTTGAAAAGCTTGGGAGTAGTAGATAGCGTCCACCCATTATACTTATTCACCGGTCCACCGTATTTTCAATAAACAAATATTATTATAGCCTTTTTAAATATAAAAAATATATAGAAAATGAGGACCTGTTTTTTAATTTAACAGCCATGTAATTCCATTTTAACGTCAAACCGTTAAGAGCCGTTAAATGTTTTTGAAAAGCTTGGGAGTAGTAGATAGCGTCCACCCATTATACTTATTCACCGGTCCACCGTATTTTCAATAAACAAATATTATTATTTAGTGAACATTTATATCTTTCTTATTAACATATATCACTTTCCAGTGAACAGATATACTACGTACGATTTCTAGTGAGCATTTATGTAACTGAGGTAAGTACATGGATGCATGTTGATGTGTCAGACTGTGAGGGAGTGGATAGGTAACCTATAAAACAGGGTGGACCGTAAATGTTTTCCTTATAATAGACGATAAGTGGGTCCGAATGAATGAAGTGGGGTACTGAATTGGTTAGCTGGGCAAATCCAATTAAGAAAGTCTCTTACTCTCTTTTGAATTTTGATCATCACAGACCACAGTCTTACACGTCCAGTTGACTTAACAGCTGTAAAGCGAAGTAATTAAGAAAGGTTGACTCAATAGCTTGTTCAGCTAAGTGAACCCAACTTGTACCCACCGGATATTGATGAGCTAGCTTGTGAGGCACTACAACGTTCATGCATGATTTGTTCATTATTAATTAATAAAAGAGCGAGGGTATAGTACTATTAATAGTATAAAGTCGTCGGTACTGCGACTTCATATTATCAATTTTAAAGTTCAGTTGATCGATCCAAACCGGTCAATGTGATCGATCTCCATATATAAATATCAATGTTGACCAAATTTTATAATTTTTGGTTTTTTTTTACTATTTTTTTAGATAATTAGAAAATGACTTAATATAAACATTATAAACCATTCAAAAATGTTGTTTTTTTATATATCAAAATATAGTTGAAAATTTTTTAAAAATATAAAATTTGGTCTAGAACTATATTAACATATGGAGATCACATTGAGCGGTTTGGATCGAACAATTGAACTTTAAAAATCATAATATGGAGCTATAGTACACGCCATTGTACAATGTACTATTAATAGTACCGTAGCCTCACTTAATAAAATGCTAATTTTAATTTGATATTGCAGGCATCATGCACCAGTTACGAATTTAACTATTTTATTCTGTTTTTCTTTCATGCATGCAATTGTGAATTTGTGATGATATTGGTGTACTTCTTGTTCAGGAAAGTGAGTGGACAAATATGTTATCGACATTTTCTGCATCTGATTTTTCCTTTTTTTTTTATTCTTTTACCTCCCCAATTTTACTTATTTTTCGTTTCTTCAGTCTCTCTTTTAGTTTTTTTTTTTAAATCTTTTGTTAATTTCATCTTTATATGTATTGATGTATCAAGTGGCAACTCTTTTTTTATTTTCAATCAGTTGCAATTTATAATATGTCTTTCACCTGCTACATTGGAAAAATGAGAAACAAACAATTAATGTTTGTTTGATTAGTTGCAATTTCATATCTTTTTTTCTTTTTCATAAAAATATAACCGAAAGGATGCTTGCATTCTAAAATTAAAGCACAAAGTTGAGTATAAAAGAGTTGAAGTATACAGATTTAGACCAAATCCAACAGCCACAGAAGAAGAAAAAAAAAAGAAAAGAAATTACAACTTTGAAAAACGTATTTAAATAAACTGAAGAGCACACGCCTTGCTTTGGACTGAAATTATTATTTCTTATAATACATTTTTAAGATAATATGTAATGGGCCTTGAATTAAAAAAATTGATATGGACCTTAAGTACTTTTAATGGGTTGAGACATTAAAGTACGTCAACGGCGGTGATCGGTCTAAGTAAACAATCAACGGCTGAGATTTATTCTTTGGGGAAGATAGAACTTTCATGTGAAAAAATCTAATCTCATTTTATTAGGAGTAAGGATAAATATGTATTATCTAAAGAAACTAGACTCTGGACGTATCCAAGTGAACTTAAATAAGTCAATTTTGAGCCACAATACAAGTGAGGAGTTGTTATCTTCTTGATGGATTTTGACTTCTTCTGCATAATTAATTTCGTCGGTGACTGTTTGAGATGTTATCATCAATTCATCATATATTATATAGTGAAAGCTAGTTGATTGGGAAAAAAATTAAATGCCTCTGACTTCTTTCTACAAACACACTCCAACTTCAATTGACAAAATTAAAGACCATCCTGAAAGCATTTATTTCTGCGACCCGTATGTCAATAAAAATATAAATGTCAAATAATTAATAGGGGGCAAAACAAAGAGCACTATATTAATTATGTCAATATCTATCATGATTGATTTGGAGAAGAATTTTCAATCTTTGCTACCTATACACAAAAAGAAATAAATAAATAAACTAATAAGAGAAATAAAGGGGTTTAATTAATTAAATTCGAATGCTATATGATATATGGAAACATTATTGATCAGGGTTTCAATGCCTCCATTTTTGTGCCTTCGTCATGATTCCACTTTTTTAATTTATTAATAACTCGATTTTTGAAACTAAAATGTGAAAATAAAACCATTAGATATATATATATATATATATATATATATATGTATATATAGAGAGAGAGAGAGAGAGTTAGACTATTATACTAACGTTAGCATTTCAAACCGAAATACTAACGCTCTAAATTTTATGTTATCGTGTCCAAAATCATGATTTATGGTGCTCAATAAATTATTTATATATTGGGGAATACAAAAATTTTCTATTTTTAAGGTTTTCTAAGTATTTGTTTTGCACTTTTGAAAATAGCTTGTAAAAACATCAATATTTTATTAATATTTATGAGCTATTTTCTAAAATTCAAAATAAATACTTAGAAAACTCCAAAAATGAAAATTTTTTGTATTCCCCAATATTTCCATATAAAGAATTTATTGAGCACCATAAATCGTGTTTCTAGACACGATAACAACAATTTTGAGCCGTTAGCATTTTGGTCCGAAATGCTAACGTTAGTATAATAGTCAAACTCTATATATATATATATATATGGTCAATATCACTTTTTAATATATATGAAAGAAATTTTAAAATTTAAATGTTATTTTGTTTGATACCAAAGAGCATGAAAAAAATGCACCAATATGATGAAATTTTGGACGTTTATTTTTTTAGCTCATTGATTCACATAATATGAAATAACAAGTAAATAATTTTGTTATGTGCGTGAAGAAAACATTATATTGATAATATTGTGTTTGTAATCGGGATTATCCATACAATATTCCCCCTTTTCACTTCGGGACATAATTGGAATGACAAAGAATATATTATTTCATTTGTAATAATTTTTAAATTAGTTCACATATATATTTTAAAAAAGAGTTCAGAAATCAAGCATATATATCTTTTAGGAGATGAATCTTCTTTTATCTATGATCAAAGAAAGTACTTTGCGCCAACTAGCTAGAAAACTACTTATAAACTGTGATTGAAGAATTAATTAAATGCGAGAAATTGAGAAATTAAGTAAACATGTCACAAACATGTATGAAATATTGTTTGAACATGAGAAACAATAGACAATAAATATTAATTGTTTCTAATTATCTAATGGGTTTCATTTGTACTTCTCAACAAAATATAAGAACCGGAGACTTTAAGCCAAATATATCCAGCCTATTTAACTAAGAGGAGGGATCCATTGACAATGAGTAGTTTGACAATCTTGACAATATAGCATTTCAAAAATTTGTAAAAATTCATATAAATTCTCAAAAATAGAAAAAAGTTTACGGAAGTATTTCTTAACTTAGAGATTGATTATGTTTCCGATTATATTCAATTTAAGTGATATTTGATAGCTTTCATAAGATCCGTTAAATTACAACCGTTAAAATGTACACAAAATTTTGATAAGTTAACAAACGATATTCAAATTGATTGAAATTTGAAACATTATCAATCTACAAGTTAAGTAATGCATCCATAAATCTTTTTTCATTTTTAAGATTTTTTATGAATTTTTAGAAATTTTTTAAATGTTATATTGTCAAGATTGTCAAAATACTCATTGTCAATGGATCCCTCCTCTTTAACTAAACATATATGTATCTATATATATATATATATATATATATCAAATCAAGATAATTAGCCATAATAGATACTCCCCTTCAAATTACTTAGTCTGCTGTGTTGCTCATGTGCATGGTATACGTAGCTTATTCATTCAAATCATAATTTGTCAAGTGCTAGGCAACCTGCAGAAACTTCAATATTTTATAACTAAAACAGTATTGCATCGTAGTATCTTTTTTTTTTTTTTTTTTAGAAAAAAATGAGTGTCAAGCTAGCCTTAAAATTTTTATCAATAATAATCACAAAATGTGATCATGTAGTCTTAGGGAGAAACAAAGATAATCAAACTACGTATATTTAAAGAAAAGCTGAAAGACCATATTTATTTATATAAGTTCTGAACTGCATGTGTGTATAGTTTACAAGCACAAGCTCCACATACAAACGACCACTATTTGTGTGATTATACTATACCGTTATCACACTTATTCCTTTTTATACACACATTTTTAAAGTCCATACTTAAACATGCATAAACTCAAACGATACATTTTTATTTGCTTTATTATCAAGCTTGTGATCATGCTCAGTAAGGTGACTAATGTCCATTTCCACCGCCATATCCGGAACCGGAACCGTACCCGGACCCAGAACCATATCCCGACCCGGATCCACTGCCACCACCTCCTCCGCTACCGCCACCTCCGCCACCACCGCTGCCATACCCACCGCCATTAGCACCACCACCTTGTCCGTATCCAGACCCAGACCCATAACCGGATCCATAGCCAGATCCATTGCCAGAGCCACCACCTCCACCGCTGCCGCCACCACCACCTCCTCCACTACCATATCCACCACCATGTGCACCACCTACACCTCCACCGTATCCGGACCCTGATCCAGACCCATAACCAGACCCTGCTCCATTACCACTGCCTTCACCTCCTCCACCACCGCCGCCGCCACCCTGGCCGTAGCCTCCTCCCCCATTACCGTATCCGGAACCTTCACCATACCCAGAGCCATAACCAGAACCACCATTGGAACCACCACCTCCGCCACTGCCACCGCCTCCGCCGCCACCTGATCCAGCACCATAACCAGTGAGCGATCTGGTGGCAAAAGCAATGTGGCTAATGCCGAGGAGCAAAAGGAAAGCAAGTGCAAATGTCTTTGTGCTAGTAGCCATGATGGCTATATAACTGAGTATAATTAAGAAGAAGAGATTGTGATGAGATGCTTGTAGCAGAGGGGGTGGCAGGGGTATTTATAGGGGGTTTTTGCTTGGATCAAGCAATTGTAAAATCACTAGTGATACTGATATACAAGTTCAAATTGATAGTTTAATTGGTGGCAGGTTCTTTTGTGGTACTTTATTGTGGCCACCTTACTGGCAATTTAATTAGAATAATACCTAGCGTCAAAAGAAAAACCGTCCATAGTGTTTATAGGTTACATTTTAGAATGTGTATGTTACATTATATACATCTCTATGAATGTATGGACAGCATTTCAATTGACGCAAGATGTTTCTCATTTAATTAGTAAGGCAGCTCGGATGTGTTGTACTGTTGTAAAAAATTGAAAATAAGTGATAATATTGTCTTTGTTGATACATAACATTGCCACAAGAAAACCAAGCTCACAGAGATCAGAATCTGTGTGTGTGAAATGTGAGACTTAACATGAGCGGAGTGGATAAGGTGGTGGTTGATTATTTGATTATTTTCACATTTATTTAGGAATGGATATATAATTGGATATTGAGATGTGTCATTATTGGTGGGCTTTTTCTTATTTATTAATTGGTCCTTTTAATTTTGGACTATATATTTTGCTTAAATAACTGATCCTGTCGTCCAGTCAATATCTTTATCATGTTCAAATTTCAAAATTTACTTTCCCATAGTTTGGAGACAAATTTTGGACTATATTTTGCTTAAACACTGTTGAGTGGACTAGCTTAGTTTTCAACTTTTTAGGCAATCAATATTTACTTTATCATGTTCAAATTTCAAAATCAGCTGCCCTGTTTTGGTTATCCTTGTGTAAATTCTCATTTGAAAATTAGGTATTGTCCATCTTCTGATTCACACTAAGAAAACCTCTGGTACACTATACAATGTACACTTCAGCAGTTAAGAGGTTTGTGCTTTTAGCCAACTCCCCTACTTTCCCATAGTTTTGTGTGGAGTAATACCTAGCGTCCATAGGTTACGTACATTTTGAGATGTATCCGTTACATTTTAGGGTGTGTCTGTTATATTTTTTGTATGTCTATGGACGTACGTATGGACGGTTTTCCAATGGACGCAAGATGTTTCTCTTTTGTGTGTACTTGGCATGTGGCTTAATTTGCAATGGAAAACATCTTCCTTTGCAATTACTTTCGGGTGGAAGTGTTTGTATTGAGCAAAAAAATAAAAATATGCTAGATACTCCGGAGCCATAAAAAAGTATACACTATACTATGGTCATGTACCAGTTAGTTCGATAAAGCAAACAATACAGAGACTTTTGTGTTAATATAATGACAAACAAACAAACACAGCAAATTATAAATTTAGAGCAGAGGTTTCTTAGCAGAATATATATATACCTGGCTTATTAATTTCTTTCTATTTTAAATTTTAAATTACTATTTTGTTGATCATGACATAACTAAAAGCTATAAAAATGTACAGTAGGAGGCACTGGAAATATAAAGTTAAAGTAACTAAGAATTGAGACCTATCATGGACTTCCAATTGTAAGTTTGGTAGCTACCCATTGTGTAGCAGTAGCACAACCTGATCATTAGATACTTCCAATTGACTTGAGAGCTGTATTCTAACTTGTTATGCAAACCCAAATTGTACTGTACCATTACCACCAGCAAGTATTGATAAGCTCGAATGACACTGATAGTGTAAGACATGCATGAGTTGAATATTAATTTGTCGTTTAATTAATAAAAGATTTCTGCTACAATATAAGTATATAACTATCATTTATTTGGGAAAAAAATTCAGGCTTTCTGACTTGATTATGTGATTTTTGTAAGAAAAAGGTGCTAAATTTTAGCTAGCTAATTAATGAATACACTCTGTAGTAGCTCAAAATGATTTTTTTTTTTTTTTTTACCAAACAAAAGCGTACAGTACCAGTCTCTAATAAGAAATTAATACTACCTTTTTTTTTTTTTTTTTTGTGAAGTCATCATGCACGGTGAATACCAATTCCTGCAGTTGTTTTCCTGGAAATATGTTGATATCAATAATAATTATGAAGTTGGCAATACTTTATAAGCTTATATATATCATATGCCGACATGTATATTTGAAGTGAATATACAAACTTGTTCTAATTTAAGTTTCAAATTTCAATTCAGCTTCTGTGAAGAGTTTTTCTTTCTATATAATCCAAAATTGACCAAATTTATTGTCAGGAAAAGGAGAGATGAACCCTGCTAGGAACCAAAACTGTCAGAATATATGATTGCCAACCTGATTTGCAAGTCAAATTTCAGCTACCACTAAATCCTTGTTATCTATCATTATTCATTACTCCTAATAAAAGTATATTGGATTTTTTGACATCAAAGGTCTATCTTCCTCAAGGAATAAACATCAGCTGTTAATTGCTTACTTAGATTGATCACCACCGTTGACGTACGTTAATGCCCGTTGACGTCCTCATCCCATTAAAATCTAAGGCCCATATAAATTATCTCAATTTAAGTCCCATTACATATTATCTTAAAAGTTTATTATAAGAAATAACAATTTCAGCCCAAAGCAAGGCGTGGTTTTTTTACTAGTATATAATAAATAGAAAGATATAGTTAGAGGTGGCAAATAAGGCGGGCGGGTCGGGTTCGGGTTCGGGTCGGGTCAGTTTGACCTTCTAGAATATCTTGGGTCAGGTCGGGTCGGGTGATGGGCAGATCGGGTCGGGTCAATTTTAATATCTACTTTTTTTGGATCGTATGTTGATTTGAGTTTGACTGGATGCTATTTGATCTCGGGTCGGGTCGGGTTCAGATCAGGTCGGGTTGAGTCGGGTCAGTTTGACTATCTGAAAAATTCCGGGTCGGGTCGGATTCGAGTCGGGTCGGGTCGGCCGGGTTTCTCGGGTCGGGTGGGGTTATGCCACCTCTAGATATCGTTATCCTCAAAGTCCCCAGATTTCTATGGTCTGTGGAATTTGACTCCAAAAAACAAATAATAAATTCAGTGACAATACTGCAAGTAGGGAAAACTAATTAGCTGATTTGGATTATGCTTTTCCAATAATAGGATTCATATGATATCTCTGACAAGAGGATTATAATTAATTAATTAATTGCAAACCCTTTAACGATATATGAATTACTCGTTTTCAACAGCAGTTGAAAACCCATTTAATAGATGTTGATTTCATCTAACTGATTCTGACCTCAGTCCATTAATTTGTTCTCATCTATATAGCTGGTTCTTTAATTTAGTGACTTCTACCAGCATAAAGAACAGTACCATATATATGTAATATGTACTAGAGAAGAGTTGACAAAACTGAAAATAACAAAGGCTATTTGCTGATAGGAGAATTGGGCTTTTACAGAATATTTAAAACATATCAGGAAATATATCAAGCAGTAAAATTCAGTCCCAATTTGTCTCTTAATTTAAAAACTGTAGATGCAATTAAGACTGTCATAACAAAATGCAAGAAAAGTTTTCAGCAAATTAAATCCTTGACAATTTATATGCCTCAAGCAAAAAGATTGACAGTTTACCTGAACAAGCAAATAAACATTGAACCTTCCTACAGGGAAGCAACTGCACAATTATCTATCAGTTTGAAGTTTTCTCTTAATTAATTAGGCGTTTTGTATCCGGGCAAGCACAGCATATCTTCTTCTATGTTTTCACATCGACCAAAGGCGAAGCTGTTGTTGCATCTCCCTTTGCAGGAAGTTCCGAGTTCGACAGTACTTTACCGTAATTGTTATGATCAGTCATTTTAATTATCACCATTCTGAAATTATGTAAAAGTGTAAAACAATTAATAAACTGGTTACTATAAATGGATGAAACTAGAAATAAACAATGCCAGTAGAATGGTTTATGCAAATTAAAATACAACATGCACAGTAAAAGAATTCTATTTATGACAAACCACAATTTGGATATTGGGCAGCAGAAACAAGTTATGATCAGGTCGAATCCACAGTTCAGACAACAATGGAACAAAACAACCAAGTAAAAAAAGACAACATGCAACGGCCATTAACTATGAAAAGTTTAAAACTATACAAAAAAGATAAGAAACTGAAAAGGGTAACCAGTGCTATGTCGTCACCTTTAACCGTGGCGATCGTCGGCCAATCCAGCTAGGCAACGCGAACACAGACAAGGCCACAAGCATGACAAGCACAACAATCGTTTGAGAGGGAAGAAAGGCCATGCCTTTCGGTTCTGGGTGCCCCCCCGCCGCCGCGTTCCGGCAGTACTCGATCGTATTGTATGCTTAAATTTACAATTCACCAATTGGGAATTTGGGCATAAATGAACTTACGCATTCGTATTAAGGGGCTTTGTACAAGTCATGCTTCCACAAACAACCATCCAATGATTCAGATCATCAAATAGGAAGTTCACTATTGATGAGATGCACTGCAAGTTATTTTATTACTGTCAAGATGAGCATTGTCAATTGATCCTTTCCTAATATTTTTTGAACGTCTAGTTAAAATAAAATCATATCGTAGTAAAACTAAGTCAGTACGGTTGCGGGTTTGAAACCGGATAAAGAATTTTTATAGACATTTAAATTTGAGGCTTGACCCTCATCTTTATCTAAAAACTAAACCAATACAATGTGGTACGCTCAAGGAAAAACAGAACAAAATCAACTGATAATGAAATCTTTTAAGAAAACTTGGATTTAAACCTTGTTTATAAGTCTTGAACTAAACGTGTACATTTAGTTTGTTCTTACAAGGACTTTCCATAATTAAACTGCCACTATTTGTGCGACTACACCATCATCACACTTATTCCATTTTATACACACAAAATTTAAAGTTTAAACTTTAAACTTATACATAAACACAAACGGTATATTATTTGCTTTATTGGCATTTAGCTAGCTTATTAAGCTCAGTAATGTCCATTTCCACCACCGTTACCGGATCCGGAACCGTAACCGGATCCAGACCCATATCCTGACCCGGATCCACTGCCACCACCTCCACCTCCACCTCCACCGCCACCGCCGCCACCGCCGCTGCCATACCCACCACCGTTGGCACCACCTTGTCCATACCCAGACCCAGACCCATAACCGGATCCATATCCAGATCCATTACCAGAGCCACCACCTCCACCGCTGCCGCCACCGCCGCCACCTCCACTACCATATCCGCCACCATGTGCACCACCTACACCGCCACCGTATCCGGACCCTGATCCGGACCCATAACCAGATCCTGCCCCATTACCACTCCCTTCACCTCCACCGCCGCCGCCGCCGCCGCCCTGGCCATAGCCTCCACCGTTACCATTTCCGGAACCTTCACCGTACCCAGACCCATAGCCAGAGCCATAACCAGAACCACCGTTGTACCCACCACCTCCGCCACTGCCACCGCCTCCACCACCGCCTGATCCAGCACCATAACCAGTGAGCGATCTGGCGGCAAAAGCAATGTGGCTAATGCCGAGGAGCAGAAGGAAAGCAAGTGCAAATCTCTTTGTGCTAGTAGCCATGATGGCTTATAAGTGAGTTTGAATTGTGTGATGAGATGCTTGTAGCAGAGGGGTGGCAAGGGTATTTATAGGGGGTTTTGCATGGCACAAGCAATTGTAAATCAATGATACACGTACATTTGAGTGGCAGGTTTTCTGTGGTACATTTATGTGTTGTACTGCTACTACTGAGTCATACCTAGCGTCCATAGAAAAGTTGTTCATAGTGTCCATAGAAAAGTTATCCATAGGTTACATTTCGGGATGTACTTATTATGTTTTAGGATGTATCCGTTACATTCTTTGTACATCTATGGACGTATGGACAGCTTTTCAGTTACATTTTAGGATATATTTGTTACATTCTTTGTACATCTATAGACATATGGACAGCTTTTCAATGGACGCAAGATGTTTCTCCAGAAAAAAGTCATGTCTTTGTTCATACATGTAACTGCCACAAGAAAAAAAAGCTTAATTACAGATCAGAATCTGTGTGTGTGTGAAATGTGAGACTTAATATGAGTGGATAAGATGGTTGACTATTCTAACACTTATTTTGTATTTCTCAAAAAAAACAAAAGAAAAAAGAATTTGAGATGTGTCATTATTGAGACTTCAACATGAGTGGACAACTTTTGACCGGATTTGCTTAAGGGGTCCAGTCCATACCGTTGAGGGATTAGAAGGAATAACTTAGTTTTCATGATGAATCCAATTAATACTCATTAATTTTGTCATATATATAAAAATTTCCAAATTCACTACCTTAATTAGTACCTTGTTTTGAAATATCCTTGTATGAATTCCCATTTGAAAATCTGGTACTTGCCCACTTACCTTCTGTTTCACACCTAAGATTAATGCATGCTGGTACAAAAGCACATATATATATGCATTACTTGGTTTATCAACTGGTACGGTATTGTACACTCTTCTGTAGCTCTTGAAGGTAATTGTTCGTGTGTGTCTGTGTCAAGCAAAAAGATAGAATTTACTTTAACAAACTGGTGCACTGTGCATAGTTTCTTTCTATTATTTAGTTACTGTTTAATTAGTTGATGGTACAATCAAAAGCCATGGAAAATGGAATAAAATTGCACAGTAGGAGCCACTGAAAAAAGTGGCTTAAGTTCCAAGGCTACCTCTTGAGTTTTAAGCTTTTGATTGAAGTTAGGCACCAAGCCATTGTGTAGCTAGCACAGCCTGATCAGATACATACAGTTGACTTGAGACTTGAGAGGGGTTAGAGTGTCTTATGTTATGTGAACCCAACTTGATAAGCTCAAATGGCACTACAAGGGTACATGCATGAGGTTAATTGTTTAATAAAATTACTGGTTAGTTCATTTTTTTTTTTTTTGGTTCATGATATTTGGTGTAATTAGACAAACTTATTCTAAGTTTTAATTCAACTTCAATGAAGAGCATTTTTTTTTTCTTTCTATACAAAATTGGCCTATTTATTATTTCTGATTCTGTTTCCTTTAGTTTTTATTCTTTCTGTTTTTCTCTTTTTCTCTGATGTGTGGAGAACAAACCGCACGTCATTTTTAGAAATAATCTATTAGGTGATTTTGTATTTCCTTTTTTATTGAACTAGTATAAGTAATGAGAAAACTCTGGAAATTGTGCTGCACCATCTGCACCACAAACACTGTTTCTTTCTTTCTTCTTTAATTTTTCTGACACTATTTATTAATTATTATCATTAGAAGAGGAAGTTGGCGAGTCCGTATCTACTGTGATCCAAAATGGATCTCATGACCTTGCAATCCCAATCCGACGGATATAGTTTTTAGGGGGTTTTTTTGAAATAATCTCAACCGTTCATAGTGGGATCTCAGGACCCTGAGATCCAAAATGAATTTCTCAGCTGATTTCAACGCGAAGCTGGCTAGGAACCAAAAATGTCTAATTGATTGCAACCTGTTCTCAATTGCAAGTCAAATTCCAGCTACCACTAAATCCTTGTTATCCACACATAGTAGGAAGGCATCGTTATCCCAAGTCCCCAGATTTCTATGGTCTGTGGAATTTGACTCCAAAGTTTATTTCAGAGACAATACTGACAACCTAATTGGTTTGGATGGTATTTATATTGAGAGTACGTAATACCTAGCGTCCATAGAATATTTGTGCATAGTGTTCATAAGTTACAAAATCAGATTTATTTGTTACAAAATCGGATGTGTTTGTTACATTCTGAGTGCGTCTATATATATGGACGTATGGATGCATTTTCCAATGGACGCAGGATACTTCTCTTATATTGATGTATGTGCTTTCTCTAACAAAAGGAGTTTGATTAATTGTGAAACCTTTAATGGCACATTTGACAGTATACTTGTTTTCGCATCAGTTCAAATCTAAGTTTCAAGTTACAGAATTAAAAGAAGTGTTCAAGTTATGAACTACAAAATCTAGGGCTGTTATAAACCGATACTACGTACTTTCTTCAAGTATTTGAATTAATTGGCATTAGGTACAATATCACGAATTTGAGTAACTTGACTCCCATCTTTATCTCACAAAAAAAATAAATAAATAAAATTGGCCAAGTAATGACTTGAATATGTATTTCCTTAAAATAATACGAATTACTCATCTTCGATAGCAGTTCGAAACCCATTTAAAAGATGTTAATTCCATCTGATTTTGATTGCAACAAATTTGACATTATTGGGTTCTCATTTAGCTGGTTTTTTAGCACCTTGTGCTAGCATAAGAAAAAAAAAAAACAAACACTATGTACTAGAGAAGAGTTGACAGAACTTATATGAAGATTTGGGCTTACACAATTCAGGAATAAAACATATCAGAAAAGAGAATTTCAGGAACTAATTCTTCCTAAAATAAGAGGTTACAATACAATGGTTGATCGAGCACGCGCAACAAGTAGAAAGGGTTACTCTTGTAGTTTCAATTCATATCCTCTACTTTGTGCAATACTCCAATCATTAGATCTGCTTTGAGATTCGTGCAATTCAATCTTAAGAAAGCTCCCCTATAATCCACATCATTGATTCGCTGCGCAGCAGAGGATAAGCACGCATGTAGTTCATTGGCATTAGAACTTGATTTCATGTCTCCAGATTAAGCAACTTCAACCGCAAGTGGTCGCAAATTAGTTCATCTGCCATCGATCACAGCCTAACTAACATTCATATAACAGTTATGTTGAGAATCAACGCTGAGGCCCAAGCCCATCAAGCTCAAGATCAAGAATTATCTAGAGTAATGTGGTGTTTAGATATTTCTTAGGAATAATCTAGAACATTATGGATATAAGAAAAATATCTTAGGTCTAGAATTATCTATAAAAATATCTATGGAAAAATATCTAGGTTCTAGAATTCTCCATAGAACTAGTATAAATAGGGGTGTGGAGTTGGATGAAGCAAACCAAGCAAGAGATAGTAGTGAATTGGAGGTTAGGTTGTAGTAAGAAGCTAGGGGTATATGGAGGTTTAGTATTTAAGTAGTAGTTGTAACAATATTTTGAGATATAATAGAAAATATTGTTATAGCTAGTGCCTCCATACTCAACAATCTGGTATCAGAGCCGGAGTTGTCGGAGCTTGTTCAGAGTCGGTGGTAGGGGTCAAGCATAGAGCCGGAATTCTGCCGGTGTTCCGCCAGTCAATATAGTGGTATCGACAAGTTGTCGAAGGAGCCGCAGCTTGACGACAGTCCGGGACTGCGAAGTGCGGTGGAGGAGAAATCTTCAAGAAGGCTTACTAGACGTCGGCCGTCCTAGTTGAAGCCATGGATTTCTCAGGTACGATTGGTGGAATGAAGAAATTGAATTCTAGTAATTATATATATTGGAAGGCATGCATAGAGTCCTACCTCCAAGGGCAGGACCTATGGGAGGTAGTAGGCGGGTCTGAGACGACCCCGCCGAAAGTTGATACCGTAGAAGAGACGGTATCGGAACAGGTTGCTGACCCCAAAACGAAAAAGAAGAAGGCTTCAGAGAAGCCAGCCGAAACTCTGTCCGTGGAGAAGCAAGCCGAAACTCTGCGGAAATGGCGAATCAAGGCTGGGAAGGCAATGTTTGTACTCAGGACAGCCGTTGAAGACGAGCTACTGGAGTACATCAGAGAAGCGCCCACGCCGAAGGTAGCCTGGGATACCCTAGCAACACTCTTCTCAAAGAAGAACGACGCGCGCCTCCAACTACTTGAGAAGGAGCTCATGACAATCTCACAAGGTAAGATGATGATTAACCATTACTTTACAAAAGTAAAATCTCTTTGTAGTGAGATTGCTCAAATAGACCCTGAAGAAAAGATCAGCGAGCAAAGGATGAGAAGGATTCTCATCAATGGGCTAAGACCCGAGTACAGCGGGTTCATAGCAGCCGTCCAAGGTTGGCCAACGCAGCCAACACTATTGGAGCTGGAGAATATGCTCGCAAACCAGGAGGCTCTAGTGAAGCAAATGGCCGGAGTCTCGTTGAAGCAAGAAGAAGAGGCCTTGTTCAGCAACCGAAAGACGGGTCGACCTGACCGAAAGTCAAGAGGTAGACCCGAAGGAAGGTCTAGCCAGCAACGAAGGCCTAAAGAGAAGACTAATTCTTCAGGGGGAGCTCGAGACTCATCCGATGACAATGAAGACGATGACGATCGATGTTATAATTGTGGCAAAAGAGGGCATTATGCACGAGATTGCTGGCGGAAGAAGAAGAAAGGCCATGGTAATGTGGCGACCTCAAGAAGCCAAGACATTGTCCATGAGAGCAGTGGTTGTGAAGAAGAGTGGGATGCAGAAGTAGCACTCACTGCTGCAATCATGGAAGATGAAGAAAGCCTCGCGGTGACCACAGTGGAGATGGTGCCGGAGGAGGTCCCATATGAAGAAGATTGGGACGCGGTGGCGACTGTTGGAATACAGTCGGTAGTTGGCATAGAGGTTGCTGAGGTTGATGAGCCAGAGGAAGAGGAGTTCGACATGGAGTCGTGGCCGATCAAAGATGAAGAAGATGCCATAGAAGATGAAGAAGAGATCGACATCGAGGCTTGGCCCATCGACAATATACGAGACATTGTAGAAGTTGATGAGCTTGAGGAAGAAGACGTCGAATCGCGGTCCTTCATCAATGGCATAGATGTCGAGGAGGCCAGTGATCTCGAGGAGGAAGAGATCAGTTCCGAGTCATCGTTCATGGAAGACATCAAAGATGTCAAAGAGGTAAGTAAGTATGAAAATAGAACTGACTTTGAGTCATTGTTTTTTAAAGAACCAATTAAAGAATTGGTCGATGAGGAGACCAAAGTCGTAAAAGAGGCCGAAATTATAAGCTGCATCGTGGCTGATGAAGAGAAGCCACAAGAGAGCGCCAAGGTGGAAGTCATCACCAAGGAGGGTGATGCTGTCAGGATGACATATAGAAGTGTCACTATAGCTGAAGGACGTGAGTTGGTGCAAGGAGTTACAGCCCGTCCGGTGATCCGTCGAGAAGTCGGACCTCGACGAAGACTAGTGCCGGGACCACTAGTAAAGCGGGTTCAAGAAGTCCATCGGGAAGTTCGATCGCAAATAACTGAGGAGTGCCAAGCTCAACGAGCACAAAGGCGAGGTTGCAAGTATGATGATCCGGATGGACGCGGAGTACCAAAATCGGAATAGTACAAAGTCAGCGTTGAGGGGGAGTGTTGAGAATCAACGCTGAGGCCCAAGCCCATCAAGCTCAAGATCAAGAATTATCTAGAGTAATGTGGTGTTTAGATATTTCTTAGGAATAATCTAGAACATTATGGATATAAGAAAAATATCTTAGGTCTAGAATTATCTATAAAAATATCTATGGAAAAATATCTAGGTTCTAGAATTCTCCATAGAACTAGTATAAATAGGGGTGTGGAGTTGGATGAAGCAAACCAAGCAAGAGATAGTAGTGAATTGGAGGTTAGGTTGTAGTAAGAAGCTAGGGGTATATGGAGGTTTAGTATTTAAGTAGTAGTTGTAACAATATTTTGAGATATAATAGAAAATATTGTTATAGCTAGTGCCTCCATACTCAACAAGTTAAATTCTAAATTCAATCCAGATTTGTCTCGTCAAGGAAAATTGTAGAAGAAACATACACCATCTCATACCCCTTACAGCAATATACAAACAAAAAGAGTAATACCTAGCGTTTATAAATTACATTTCGGGATGTATCTGTTACATTGCGGGATATACTTGTTACATTCTTTATATGTCTATGAACGTATAGACAGCTTTTCAATTGACTTAGCTTCAACAAAGAACTGATGAGCTAATTCAAATTTTTCAATATCCATCAAGCAATAAGATTTGAGGCAATTTATCTGAACAAGAAATATATAGAAAGAGACTCAATTCTCATCATTTGAGTGAGTTTCTAATTCTAAACATTGAACCCTTCGGCACGGAGGCACTGTCGATGGGCCTCGCTCGATCCATTTTCCGCAAGCAGCCTCATCACCGTGCTCCACTATGCACTCGTCTCTTAGCCGTTTCGTGTCGGGACATGCACAGCATATCTTCTTCTTCTTTGATCTTTGGTTTCACATCGGCGGAAGGCAGTACAGTTGCCACTGAATCTCCCTTATCAGAAAGCTCAGAATTTAACATCGATTTTCCTGGCTTGTTGTTATCAGTCATGTTATCAGTAAGTATCCTGAAACTGTGTAAAACAATTAAATAATTAAGAAAAATGGTTTTAATCACAATATAACATGTACCAGTAGGGTTTTAAGTAGAATACAAAACGTTCAATAATATCTTTAAAATTTGGCTAATTCTGTTATGAATCAGATGAAATATGGGCCGTTCATGTTTTATAATCAGATAGTTATGATAGGTCTTTAGATACAATTAAACAGAAATATTTAATAATAACCGTTTGATTTAAAATGAAAGACTGCTTGACCGATCCACAGGAGAACCACTTCAAATTAACATTTAACGTTTACCAATCCAGTTTCTGGCCATTGGCAACAGAAACAAGTTTTAATCATCAGGTCGAACTCACAGATTAGACAAACAATGGATCAACACACCAAAAGTACGGCGATTATAATAAGAACTCACAGTTTTGGTTCCCGCCGCATTTTTTAGTCTAAGTTTATATAATGGGCCGCAATGAACTTAAACTGGTATTATGGGCTTTCTACGAGAGTCAATGTTCTTGCGAAGTTTTAAAAGTTCGGCCCGTTTTATGTATGGGCTTTGCCGTGAATCATTAGCGTATAGTTTCCACTCCTGGCCACCAGGTTCTGCACAGATACAGTAATCAAGAGTCAGTATCCTCTAAGTGAACTCAAAATTTGAGTTAACTCGTGAACAGATCTGAACTGTTGGTTTCAGATCTTGATCAAGACGGCCAGTGTTTATTGTTTAAAATTTATGGGGCCCTTTATAAAATCATTATACAGGCAAACTCAATTTTTGAGTTAACTTAGAGGATCTCAGACGGTGCAATGCAAATACATGTACTTCTTCACCCTTAATTACAAATGTTTAGGAAGACTGTTCAGGACGGGAATCATATCACCCGTTATCCTAACTATAACTAGACCTATAACTCGGGCTTCGCCCGAAATATGATAACAAAAAAATAATAAAGCTTATAAAATAAAAATATTTATTTTAAAAAAATTAAACATAATTTTAAAATTTTTGATGTGAATAATAATGATTATGATGATAATGTATAGTTTATAAATAATAGCACATAAATGTTGGACTACTTTAAAAATTAAATTTTATCTTAGACATATCATATCATCTTATTAAATTGGGAGAATAAATATAAACCATTGGATCAAAGTAGATGAAGAGATTTAACCAAAATCAATGGTAAATAATATTGATGATGTAGCATAGTTGAAATGCTTGGAGAGTTACCCCATTTCTAGTTTATAGATTTTGAATAGTAGGAATCTATTTTCCTAATCGTGGTCGTTGGATCAGAACGGACAGATCACATTCATTCACAAAAATTCTTGCTCCCTTCAATAACTGTACTTTGGTATATCAATCTGAACCGTTTATTTTGAGCCGACGGTCCATATTGGAAGAACGGGTCATGTTATCCCTAAGAATAACAGCAGATATGGACTCGTTCAAGACGAACTAAAAATGCATCTTTCTAGAGAACATAATCAAATTTGTTTCTCCATTCATCTAAAAAAATAAGCTGCACCGAGTTCGGATGACATTCAAACTGACTTCTTAATGAAAAGATTTAAATAGCTTGATTGTTAAGTTTTTATCGAAGCATCTCTAAGTTAGCAGTTAGCACAATGACTATGATTCAATAGAACTGTTTTATTTGTACAAGCAGGGACAGCTTTACATCTACATATAAACCCGAACGGTTAAATCTGTGCACGAAATGCACTTTTATTGATTTCTATTTGCAACAATATGAATCATCTTCGCTCTTGTATGGAGATCATCTTCCGGACATTTACTTTCACTGGAAAAATTAAATAAAAAAATTGATGCGTTAGAAATATGCCTAATTCACTGCAGTTCATCCTATAGATCTGTTTTTAAACTCTATGGTAAAGGAGGAAAAACAAGACAGTTTACCTCCCAACTTCATAATGGATCGGCAACTCCTCAAGAGCTTGTCTAAAAGGCATTCGCTTGAATCACTTCTACTCCGGCTCCCAGCCTAAAATGTTATTTTAAGTAACTAATAAGATGGAAACAAGATTTTTTTTTATTTTGGATAAACAAATATGTGAACTTTATGTTTGAAATTAAATTTACAATTGTAGGTCATATGTACTCAATAAATTGTAATCATTTTTTTCCCTTCAAAAATTTTCAGTCCGTCCATGCGATTTGAAGTTCTCATTATCCATTATCTTCTAAATGTAAATAAAAAGATTAAAAAAGGTGAGAAGTCTATACCATAGAAATCACAGATGGTAGAGCTTATGGGTGAACCAGTCTAAAAACATCTAAATGGTTTCAACCACAGTTACTGATATCAGTCCATATTCCTCTTTGCTGTCTGGTCCATAACCAAGTGTTCATGGAGAGATACAGTAAACCCGTGCCAAACATAAGTTCAACTCAAATTCTTGAATCATAGATCCATCAAATTAACCCAATGACTAAATTTTGTGGTGTTAGGCAATAGGAACGCAGTGAATCATCCCTATACCCCATTTTACTTCTTGGCAAACCAACCCGGAAATTCTGACAGGAAGAGTAAACTCACCTCTAGAGATAGGGAGTCTGACTGACAGCTCAATTCTAACATGCATTGGCAGCTGTTCAGCTCATTGGTATGCTTTTAGCAAAGTTATCAGTTAGTACTGCAGTGAAGTATATAGAAGCAAGTTCAATGGAATTTTGTTTTAGAAGAGAAAAAAAAAATGAACAGAACTGAAGTGTTCACTGCATGGGTAACACGATAACATTGGGATCTATGATTAAATATTTCGAGAAAAAATGACCAGAAAGAGCAAAGTCCTACCTCTAAGAATCAAAGGAGATCTTCTGAAGACGAATAATACCAGCAGCCCCGCCATAACAAAGCCACCTTTCGGTACCTTTATTTTTGTTCCATCTCACCTTGTGTAATGCCACAAGTTTAGAAGGAAATGAATTGCGACAGATAGCATCAACTTCCTGTGATGTTTCCATAGTGGAATTATTTTCCTCACGAGTCTTTGGTGGAGGATCAGCTGCTGAAACTACAGCTTTCTCATCACCTGACATCCGATAAAACAAATATTAAAGAATTTAGCTGTTTTTACTGACTTTACGAAAATATAAGGTATGTAGAAGATGTTAAGTTGCTTACCCATAATATACCTATTAGGACCTTTGGTAGACTTAAGGGGAAGATCCGGTATGATGGTATTTGTAAATGGGGGACCAAGTTCCAGGATCTTTTGTTCCTCTTTCAAATGATCACAATGAAAGTATTGGGCTCGGTTTCGAGATGGGTCCGGTTCAAGAAATCTTTTGTTGAGCTACAAGGTAAGAGAACAATTAGCAACAATTGCTCAGAGCTATCCCATTTAGCTACATCAGAGAAAATGGTAATCAAAGAGCATAGTTTAAATTTTACCTGAAATACAATGACTGAGCCGTCGGTAACACAATAAGCTACAAGACCTGATGAAGGTATTAACTACAGATATCAGTAATTATTATATATCTTGCGCTTTTAATTTGGAAACACTCTAGAAGGAAACAGAAAGGACCAAAGAAGAAAAAGATAGCATGAGAAACCTGTAAGAGAGGCATGGATGCTCCATATAGCATAAAGGGACATGGTATAAATAAATATACCCTCAAATTGCTTTCTAGGAAGTGGCATCCCAGTCACAGGCATGTCATTTGCCCCTTTTGGTAAGCTAAAAATTCTCATGGTTCCATCTTCAAAACTCATCAAAATGCATCTATGCGATTTCAAACCAAAAAAGAGGTAAATTTAACCAGTAACCTCACTATGTTAAAATAAGTTGTGCATGCAGATATCTCGCATTACCTTGGATCCTTCAACCAGTTAACACTCACCACAGCTCTATTTGCTGGATTTACTTCCCACAAAGAACGGTAAGGATCTCTGCGCCACCAAATGTTTTATTTTTAGAAACTAATTAACAAATAACCACAAAGGTTGATAACAATACGCAAAATCAAATAACATCTTAGTTGTAATCCCAATGTCAATAAAACTTTTTCATTTGTCAATAAATTATTAAATTATTTTCGAAGATATTTTGATCTTTCTACAACTATGTTTAATTTATTCAATCAATATATTATATATTTACAAGGCACAGAGGTTTTAGCATGTACCTGATATCCCAAAATTTTAGACCTTCAAGACCAGCGACTACAAAGAGATTAGCATCTTCTGCATTCTCACTGTACATGTTTTATAATTAATACTCGACTGTAGTAAATAAGAATACAAAATAATGATAAACGAAGACGTACTTGTCATGAGGAGCCCAAGCAATTGACCTAATGGGGGAAGAGTCGGCAGTGAAGACGAGCAACGGCCTTGAGTCTGCAAGTAAAATATACCCAACAGATGTAATTTCATTTAGCAACATACTACTTGCGCATTATACAAAAATTTCAGACGATACTTAAGTACCTTCACAAGGAGTATGAATAGCAAACTTCCATAAAGCAACCTGACATATAAAAGTTTGAATAATCAAATCATTTAATGCATTAAAAACTCATAAAACAATTTAAGGAAAATACATATTAAAGTATGTAAATTGTAAACAAATAGTAAATTATGATTAATTTCTTGTTGAAATATAAAGTTACCGTGCCATCATGGCATCCAGCCAATATCATATCTCCAGGGGAAGATGGTGACCACTCAAGAGTGAGTGGAATACTACATCACATTCAGACATAGGAGTCAACAAAAATATCAAGTTACACAAAGTAACAATAGAGAAAGATGATCGGATTTAAAATTTCATGCAATTGGAGTTACCTTTGCCTATTTCCAAATGTCAACTTTGAACATTTGAATACTGGTTTTAATTTTAGAAATCTGGGGTCTGTACCTTCTCCTCGGCTGGGGTTTGAGCTATATAATCTCTGTACTGTGCTTGGAAATGGAACCTCCCATCTGCATTTCATTTTATATATCAATAGCAACAATGTCAGCATTTCATTTGGCAAAAGAGAAGGCAACAAAATAGAAAATTATAAAGCATACACTTCAAGAGATCCATTTCCCAATAATACTGCTAGATAGCCCATACGAGCAGTAGAGCTGGTCGCAAAAGGTTTCCATTTTATATCCCATGCAACTTTCCCGTAATGTGCCAAACATAATACCAGCTTAGGCAATTGCATCTCTTTCTGGCAGCATACTGTGGTGGCCAGCTTTGCTTCAGCATTGCGCTCAGCCTCACTGGAATTATATTCTACTATCTGGCACTCGGTGGTTGTAATATCTTGAATGATACTATTTTCTGCAACAACAAACTCAGGTTTCTCTGACTGTTTCTTCTTCAGCCTTCTCTTATATTTCTTTCCATACATAGCAGATAATGGCAATGCAACATCAAGTGGCTCAACTAGTGGGAAAGGAATTGCTTCATTATCAGCAGCGACATCATGTCCATCTTGAGCCATTTCAAGACATTGCAACTCTTTATCCATATCTGCATTCAGCTTGGCATCAGAAGCCACAAGGCACATGTCTTGTCTTTCAAAATTTCCTTTCATAGTTCTACCTTTACTATTTTCTGTTGGGTTTGCATCAGGTGGAGGCGGAAGGGCAAGTATAGTTTCAGTTGCCTCTAAATTAAATCTTACAGGTGAGAGTGGTCTATCTTCCTTTTCAAAATTGGAGCAGGGTGCATATTTCCTCGGTCTACCCCTTTTCTTGGGAACTTTGGAGTGTGCATCCTCCTCACTAGGCCTTTTTCTGAGCCTCTCAATTTTCTTTATTTCAGTAACTTGGTTCTGGCTTTTTTCACCCATCAAAGAGGCTTTCCTAGGCCTTCCCCTCAGCTTTGTCACAGTTAATGATGTTTGGTTACCATTTTGAAGGCCATCTACCAAAGAGGCTTTTTTAGGCCTCCCTTTAGACCTCCTGCCATCACCATAAGGAGTCTGAGGCGATTCTAAACTCTCCGTCGCAGTAACCAGACACCATATTTGGATAGTACCTCTTCCCCTCAAAGCAGCACCCATCTTATGGTAATTGGATCCTGGCGGATGCGCTGACACTGCCAAATACTGCATGAGTTCAATGAAATCAAAGAACTTAAAAAAATGATGTAGGGGTAAAAAAAAAAAAAAACTAGATACGCAAATGGCACTGAACAAATATAGACAAAGAACGCAACCTCGCATGTCATGGCAGAATCGTGTTTGTCATCTCCTCTAGGGCACCAATCTAGTGCCCACACACTTCCCCCAGCATATAAAACGAAGTCTCTGTACATAGTGTAACTATTTTACCAACACAATAAATTCAATCCACAAAATAACAAAGCACAGTACCAAATCTTTCAGCTAGGACAGGCAAATTGATATGCGTACCCAGATCTCATAATTGTTTTCCAGACTCTACCTGAGACCAGGTAAGGCTTATTCAATGGTAAATCAATTGATTTTCTGATACAACTTACGAAACACCTGATGTGTTGATCTAATGGTTTTAAATCATGATTACTGGTAATTGTAACAAGTGTCTAGAAAGACAAGATCAGTTTATTTTGTAACCAATTTCATATTGCCATATTTAAAAATCGTGATTTACAGCTTTAAGGGTAACGTACCGGTTGGCCTTACTTTGTCCTGATAAAATTTACATATCTTTCTTTTACATAATAGAACGTATACTCAACCCATACCTGCCTCAACCGATACCCACCTTACATAAATATCAGTGAATAAACTAGACCAAGTACCATAAAATAGTAAAATATTGAGGTTGGAGTGACATGAATGATGAATTTGATAATTTATATACCAAACCAAAGAAAAATAACCTGCCGACTGAATCTGCGTCTCCATCCGACTTCCCAACATTGGGGACAGCTGCAGAGGAAAACTGAGGCAGCTCAATTTCTCGCCGCACAGGATCAGGACTAGCGCCACTCTCACATGGAAACCTCACAGTCCTCGGGTCATACTGCAAGTACCTCCACTCCCTACATACATAGCACAGCACAGCACAGATAGATATGAATGATGAATTTGAATTACGGTTGATCCGGGAACAAAATTGATGACAGATCTGGAGGGAGGCGTACTTGAGGAAGGTGATCATGGAGGAGAACCGCTCGAGCTCGGCCGAATCCAAGTCAGAGGAAGAGGAGGAGGAACAGCAGAGTTTCCCAATGGCGTCCATCTGGGAGAGGAAACCGTCGACGCTGTAGTCGAATAAGGATACTCCGACACCTCCCTCCTCCGTCCGTTCTTTCCCCTCCGCCTCCGCCTCCGCCTCCGCCTCACTCCGACTCCGACTCAGGCGTGCCGCCATGGCCTCGGGTTCAGTTTCAACAGAGGAAGGAAGGAAATTAAGGGCGGTTTCGGAGGTTTTAATTTCGTACAGAGAAATAGATTATGAAACCCGGACACTGCTTTGGGCAGCGCTAAAATTACTTATGGGCAGCTTTTTAGTTTTTACCAAAACTAGAGGTGGCATATTGTCCTAGGGATGGCAATTTAGGCCTGAAGGCCCATGGCCTGCATAGTCCTGCCTGGTCCGAAGCCCAGACCCAGTCGGCCTGATCCCGTAATGGGCCGGGCCAGGCCAGGCCAATCTATGGGCCGGGTCAGGCTCAGGGTTGGCCTTAAAGCCCATGGGCCGTCTGGATTCTTGGTAATATATATAGTTGAAAACAAATATTAACACAAATGGGTCTTTGGCCTAGTGGTAGTGTTGTGCTATGGGAAGAAGAGGACCCGGGTTCGAATCCTCCTTCAAACGATTTTAGGGGATATTTTATTTTGCTACCAAAACGTATATGGACCGCACCACAGCCCAACTTCGCCTCCCACCCTGACCGCGTACGGCCCATCAGGCAGGCGTGGGCCTGACAGGCATACCCGCAGGCCGGGCCGGGCCGAAAAATTTGGGTCTGGTTCCTTCAGGCCAGGCAGGTCGGGCCTGAAATTCCAGCAGGCAGGCCGGGCCTGGGATTGGTAAAAAGCCTGCAGGCCCGGCCCATTGCCATCCCTACATATTGACATATTGTCGGCTCGGGTTCGGGTTCGGGTTCGGGTTCGGGCTCGGGCTCGGGTTCGGGTCGGGTCGGTTTGACTAAATGGAAAATGTCGGATTGGGTCGGGTATCGGGTTGACGGTTGCCGGTATTTTTTTGGTCGAATCAGGTTCAGGTCTGATCTGGTCAGATTCTGCACCTCTATTCCCGGGTCAGGTCGGATCGGGTCCGAGTCAGTTTGACTTTTTCTGAAACACGGGACGGGTTGAGTCAGGTTCGGGTCAGGTCTTATTTTTTCTAGAACATGGGTCGGTTCGGGTTCGGGTCAATTTAACTTTCCCTAAACTTCGGAACAGGTCAGGTTTTAGGTTGGACGGGTTTTTCGGGTCGGATCAAAATTTACCACCTCTAACCAAAACTGACCAAAATACCTCTACATACCTCTACAGCTAACGATATATTTCACTTCTTCAGCGAAAGTATTTTGGTCAGGTTTAGCACAAGCTCTCCCATAAGTAATTTTAGCGCTGCCCAAAGCAGCTCCCATGGATGAAACCCTCGCGCTATATTATTTTAAGGAATTTGTTTTGGAGATAAATAAACTGTGTTCATTTTTTTAACATTGGAAAGTCAAGTAATGATGATAAGATGAGATGGGTTTTATGACGGGCGGGCGGGCGGGCTCCGGAGGGCTGGTAAAGAGGCCCAGGATCGACTGAGCTGAGAGATGGATAGATAGAGAGTGGGCCGCTTTACATTGGATGGAAAGCGAGGAGCAAGCGCTCAAGAGTTATATAAACTATTTCTATTTCTGGCTGTGAGAATGTGGGCCAAGGGCGGGCCTTCTAGTGGACTAATATTGCGCTTTTGTTTGTTTGTTTGTTGTAAGCTTTCAATGAATCGCCTACTTGTATTGTATAACTCATTAACTATTAAACTGTCAAATGGTCTAGTATCTCAAGTGGTAGCTAACTAGGATGACTTCTAAGAGGTCATAGGTTCAATCCTCTATGGACACAAATATCTCCTAAAAAAAAATGGGAGATGGTGGAATATCCACTTAAATCTAAAAAAAAAAAAACTCTAATAACTAGGTGTAGGTTTGGCAACCCCTCCTTAGGCTTAGCACAGATTAAAAGTTTCTCTTTAAACCTCCTTTTGACCGGAGGCTTAAGCCTTACCCAGATTTTTAAGAAAGCTATACCCATGGCTTAAGGCTTAAGCTTTCTTAAGTCATTTTCCTTTTTCCGAACGAGTGTGACTTAGCAATACTTAAATATTTAAGTCAATAGCACTGTCAAACGAGCCCTAAGGGAATATCGACAATAATTATCTTGACAATACAATGTTTTAAAAAAAATTTAAAAAACCATTAAAAATTCTCAAAAATAATAAAAAAAATTATGAAAGTATCAGTTAACTTATAGATTGATTATGTTTCCGATTATATTCAATTTATATGACGTTTGATAGCTCCTCAAAACCTGTTAAATTACAATCACTAAAATAGCATAAAAATTTTGATAAACCATCAAACAAGCATACATAAAAATTTAAAATCACTGTTCAAAAAACACTGTGTACAGTTGTACTCCGATTTAAAATTTTTAATTAAGATATTTAACTAGAAAATTGGATATCTCCAGTGTTACAAAAAAAATGGAGACCGTAAATCAAGCAAACAAACCTCCATCTTTGTTTTCTTTCCTTTCGGCACCGTTATGTTATGCACTTATTATTTCTTTCCCGTTTTGTTTGACTTGAAAGCGAAGCTCTGCCAGGATTCATGAAGAACCTGTCTGACTGTCTCCTACATTTTTATCCAAAAATTTTGTTCCGATAGATCATAATGCTTGACTGAATATATATTCGTAAGCTTTCCTTTTGTTTATTGACATTGTTTCTGTTTTGTGCACGCCATGCATACACTCTTTCGAGCACTGGCGGATCTACATGGAGCAAATGGGGTTCAATACCCCCCATTTGATACCCAAATTGCACAAATTTATGTAATATTTACTATATCACACAAGTATTTTGTTAAGATAATATGTATTTGAACCGCATAACATACGTAAAATTATTCCACTCTGAACCCCATAATTGTATTTTTATTTTGTTATTGTGATTATTGTACATGTAATAAAATTTAGTATAATAATTGACCCCATAGAAAAAATTTCTGACTTCGCCAATGCTTTCAAGCAAGACGAGTTATTCGATGATCAAGCACTGGTCATTTAGCTCCATTAGAAAAGGTATTAAAAAGAAATGATAACATATACATTATAAACTTGTAGTGGTAGCAACTTACCAAAAATAAAAAATATTAACTTTTGAAAAAAAAATAAATAAATATACGACATTCCTTTTTTTTTTTATTATGTAAAATATATCGCTTCTAGTTGCCGAATACAATTTTTTTATGTGAAAAAGTGGCACGTTAGAAATCTGGATGAAAGTTTTTTTTTTTTTATTACATTTAAATTTTAGTTGCTTGGCTCCATATTTAAGAGAGGGTGGAATATAAACTGGCAATAAGTTGAAACGCAAGTTCCGAATAATTACACCAATTCGGGGATATTATGTGGCGTCGAAGCATTAAGCTCCTTCCATCCTATTAAACTGGCAATCATGGTTATTTTATTATCCCCACTTTGTTTCATTTGAATATATGAATATATGATATAGGTTTTGTACTTAACAGTTTTTTTTTTATCCGAGGGATTAATCTGACCCTCTCTGGCTCCAAAAGGTCTTTGTACTCCGGAAAAGGGGGGGAGATCTATCATCTCCTCTATCATCTATGCTTCATTAATTTGGGCCCCTTAATGGGAATTCAAGCTATGATTGTTTGGTTGATTATTAATTTATTATCTTTATCTTATCCTGTCTCCACTACTTCCCCACATGTACCGATCGAGCTATTTCCTTGCCATTAATTATTGACATCTATATATGTTGCACCAGTTGGATTGTAGTTAAAATAATAGTAGTTCTGGTCTTGGGGGATCATGATGGTTATCTTGAATGTCCCCAAAAAAATAAGGACTTAATTTTCTGTCATTGTATAAGATTTGATAAATTAATCGTGATTAATTAATTTTGGTAGTAAGTGAATGAAAAGGACTAACTTGTGTCAAATTAAAGATCTAAATAATTTGGAATTTTTTGTAAAAATATATATATATGAAACTAATTACCAGTCCGATAATTTAATTTGGGATGAATTAATTCCACCAACTACCTAACAATAACAAGTTAACAACCTTACTGAGGCTGAACAGAATAGATAATAACGTGATCCAAACAAAAGTCAAAAGAAAATCATTCGAGCCCAATTAATGGTCAATGGACCACAATGTTGTAAACTTGTAATCAAAATAGTCAAGTACAAAAGGATGTTTTCTGTTTCTGTAAAAGAGCTTTCATACATACGATTACGAAGTTCCTTTTTCAAGAGTGCATAATGATTAAATGTACGATTAAGAATAAAATAGACAAAAATGTAGCCTCACTCACATTCTTCGATTCTCGTACCTTGACGGCACAAAAACCATGTATTATACGGTACCTCAAATCCTCAATCTAAACTAACAAAAAATAAAGATTTGGCTGCATTTTTGTATATAGCCATTCCATAATTTAATTAAATTAATAGTGAAGTGTACCAGAATGACTAAAAAATATATACACATGAAAATTCAATAACGTCGAGAAATAATCTTGACAGATAATGAGTGGAAGCAGCAAAGTCGAGCAAAAGAGAGCAAGTGTTGTTGCTGCGAGTCTGCGAGAGCAATTTTACCGATTTATGATGTCAAATCGTCGTCTAAAATCGATATACTTAGTTTAATGCAAATAAATTTTTATTTTAATTCATTTGAAATTGACTGAATTTAATTTACGAAGAATGTCATATTCCTTAAAAAAAAAGTAAATTAACTACTGTATAAAGTAATTAATAGCTCAGTGATGTGATGTCACTTCTTTTTGCTTTTATTAAAATCATTACGTTTTGGCCAAAAAATAAAAATAAAAATTGAAACATATATGCTGTAACATGTTGTTATGTTACTCAAATCAGTTCTTAAAAAGAAACACATCTCTGTTTTCTTCAACAGTTGTTTCAATTTAAATTTATACACAAGAAAATCTTATCAGAATATATGTATCAGGTTCGAGCCAAAAAGAGAGAGAGAGAGAGATTAACGTTTTGCTTTCGATCAAAGCAGTTATTGTATTCACAAATCACCCCGGTGGCTGAATTCACAACTTGGGCCATTGGATTGTCTCAAATTTTATGTCAGCGCGGATCTCGAGATGATCCAACGGCTGACGCTGCGAACTGCGTAATGCAGTAAGTCTGGGGATGAACACTCCCAGAGGGATCAAAACACCGAGTTCATATCCTCTGGAGCGCTGCAGGATGTGAACCGTTAGATCATCTCAAGATATGTGCTGGCTCAAATCTCAAGATGATCTAACGGTTCACATCCTGCGCTACACAATGCAGCGCTACAGAGGATAAGCACTTCAAAACACCTGGGTTGCTGAAAAGGCGCGGCGAAACAGTTCCCTCCGTCTTGTCTTTTCTTCATTTCTTTATCAGTCTAGATATTCGGATACCACTAAAGATATCATTGCAGATACCATGATCTTTGACCAATTCAAGTAAACCTAAATATTCACCTTAACCTCCTAAACATTTAACTTAACATATTTTGCTTGACCAATAAAAACTCTACATAATAAAAACATAATTGCAGCATTACACTTAACACATTTTGCTTAATACATTTTGTTTTACAGCCAATAAAAACTACTTTTAATTTAACTTGCAGCATTACATTTCCTAACTATTCACCTTAACCTCCTAAATATTCAACTTATCACATTTTTTATTGGCAGTCAATGTTTATTGATATCCCGACAGTCTCTTTTGCGGTATCCCCGTAGCATTTTCCTTTCTTTATTGTTTCCGATTGTTGTCGTAATAACTTAACATAACGACTGTGGACAGGACTGCCAATCGCGTCGTTTCTTTCTTTTCTTCAACTGCCGTCCCTCCCATTCATTCATTCATTCGCCTTCCTTCCTTCCTTCTCCTGATCCCTCTCTATTCTCCACTCCCTCAAACCCTCCGGAATCCTCCCCCGGCGCTTTCCAATCTGTTAATTAAGCTCCATTGGAAGATAGAAGTAAGAGGCCGATCGAGCTCTCTTCTCTGCACCCGAGTGCAATTGATCGGGTGCTTATTCGATCGCCAGGTAATTTAACTCTTCCGTCCAGATTAATTCTTGAATTCTTTCTTCATTGAAAGTTTAGAAACTGCATGTACGTAAGCTTAACTCCTCCATTCTTACGTTTCCATGCCTCTCTGTTTTCGCATCGATCGGTGTATCAATCATCTTGTATGATTTATGTGTGCTTTTCGTAGTCGAATGAACGATTTTACCGATTTTATCATGCATAACTTAGTCTGGTAACGATCGGCGTCGCAATAATTAAAGAAAAAAGAATGAAATGAAATGATCGGTGTAAAGTCTTAATTTTTGATCAGTTCTAGGAACTTTTAAGGAGAGAATTTTAAATTTTGCTGGTGTAAAACGGATTATATTTTACCAAATGAGAACATTGAAAACGCTTAATTAGCATGAAATTAGTTCTGAAAGAGGGAAAAAATAAAAAACAAGATGAGTAGGAGTTGCATTGCTTAATAATCAATACTTAGTAAAGATAACAGAATTCACAAGGTTATCTTTGTAAGAACACAACACTTTCCTTTCCCTTATCGGTTAAATATCTTCAAAATCATGTGCTGGTTTTTTTTCCTTAAATGGCACTTTGCTTGTTCCTGCTACCAACTGCCAGATTCAAGCAATATGTCAAGATGCACTCATGGTTTTTTTTATTCCAATTGCCGGTATAGGGATGAACAATTAATTGTGCTTCAGTAATACCTAGCGTCTACAGAATATACGTCCATAGTGTTTATAGGTTACAAATTTGATAGATATGTTATAAAATCGGATGTATCTGTTACATTCTTTGTACATTTATAGATGCATGGATGGTTTTTCACTGGACGCAAAATGTTTCTTGTTGTGCTTGTTGTATGTTAGGTATAGGTCTTTTGGATTTCACATCGTCTACCTTAAGGTATCGTGCCATGAGGCACGTAGACCATTGGATCGCCTCGAGATTCGAGCCTGCACGAAATCTTGAGGTATCCAATGGTCAACGTGCCTCATGGCATGGTACCTTATGGCAGAAAATAAGCACTCAGGTTTTTGGGGCTGTGCTGAGATATAGAACTTTTTGTGGGCATAATTGCAAACATGAAAACAAATAAGTCTTTATTTTTTTTTTTCCCGGGCTATTAATTAACAATTCTGTATAGATCGATGTGGAAAGGATAAACACTAGATCTAAGATCTAACGCACATGTGCCAAAGAAAGAAGTAGTGACTAGTGAGTGGCAGAACTGGATGAATCTTTTAGCTATATTAAAAGCACTTCATTATTTATTTAAAAGTTTGATTCTCTGCAACCTACAGCTAAAGAATCACCATCTTGGTTTCCTTCTGAGTTCTGCCATCATTGTTTTTACATATTCTCTTCTTGATGTCTAAGCTACAAAAAGTTCTAAGGTGCTGCTGGGCAAAAAACTTTTATGCCAATCATAAAGTATACTGGCATTTTTGCATTTGTACACTCAGAAATGTTCACTAGTAAATTTTGTACAAGACAACAGATCCCACCAAACTTCTATCAATGTCACTTGCAATGTTACATCACAATTCACTAAAGTTTCTTTACAAATTGTGTCATGTCATGCTCTGAAATCCTATGCGTTCATATAGAAAAAAAATAATAAATCGTTCTAATAGAACCCTAGGCATATGCTGGACACCATTTGAATGAACAATAGTTGTCACACTCACAAGGTGACTAGTTCACACACCATTTTTTTTCATGAATTCTCTCTTCTTGTTCAAGCAACAAGACAAATCTCAGAAAAATAATAGTTAGAAAAATCATAATATTTCAGTGTTTCTTCCTTCTCACACTTCTTTTGCTTTCTGGGTTCCCTGTTAATCAGCTTGTACTTTAATTGAGGAAATAAGAAGAGGGATACGGGAGAAGCTTCTGCTGACAACATGGCAGAACAAGGCAAGCCATATCTTCCCCTCTTCTTTCAAATTATCTTCCTGTTTCTGGTAATTACATTCATAATTTGGATTTGTAGTCTAAGATTTGCATCTGTCCTTTGTTTATCTGTAGAGGATGTTATGGAATTGCGTTCAAAGTACCAGTTTCTAGATGCAAAAAGGAGAGTGGCTCTTGACAAGCTATTAGATATCAAAGGTACTACTAAAACAAATCTTTTTTGTCTATATATTTGGAATTACTTGCGGCTTGCCAATATATTACTTTGTTTTGTAGCATCGACTTCTAATTCTTTTTCTGTTTTTATTTATTATTTTGAGCTAATCTTGGTACCAAACAACTAACTGATGACCACAACTATTTATTTATTATTATTGTTCTTCTACTTTCTGCTTTTTCCTACCATTTTTTCTGACAATTAATAATTATTAACTATGGTTTTTCTGAAAATTAATTTGCTTCCATTTTGTGCAGTTGGAAGCGCAATTGAACATGCAAAAAACAGAGCTTAATTTGTTTTCTTTAATTAAATGTAGCTGTAGTACCAGAATGGAGTGCATTATATTTTAAGTTACATCTCCATTGCACCTAAACTAAGTACCAAAGTTGAAGGCACCTAACTATATCCGAATTTATGTGGATTGGGACCAGCTCTGCATACAAAGTTGATTTTTCTGCAATTTTTTAATTTCAGGAAGCATAAGGGTATTTTGCCGGATACGACCTTTTAATACAGTAGAAAATTGGAGAAATAGTTTCCCAATTTCAGTTGAGGCAGATAATATTAAAATAAAAACTCTTGGAAGCAAAAAAGAATTCATTGTTGATCGTGCATTCGATCAAACCTCCACACAAGGTACTCAATTTATTCAACTTCACATTTTATCTTCAGATTTTTTTGTATCTGTAAGCATGATGCTTCTATAATTAAGAATATATATATTGTATCCTCCACACAAGGTACTCAATTTAACTCTCTTTCTTTACATTTGAATCAGAGGATGTATACAAAGAGGTAGAGCCAATTATCAAATCAGCCTTTGATGGGCAGAATGTATGTATTCTTGCATACGGCCAGACTGGCACAGGAAAGACTTATACAATGGTTAGTCTTAGTTCACTCCAGTTATTATCCATACCTTTCTTATATTTCCTTTTTACATTATTATTGCAAACACAGATGTTGTAATTTTTTAAAAAATTCAGTAAGATGATTAATTTGTGAACCATACTGTCTCACTCTCTGGTTCTAGGAAGGTATTCAAGGAAACCCTGGAATTGTAATCCGAGCAATGGAAGAGCTATTCCGTGAGATTTCCCAGGAAAAGTGCGAAAATTATACATTGACTATGAGCATGTTAGAAGTTTACATGGGCAATTTAAAGGACCTGTTGGCCCCAAAGCAGCATAGGCTAAGAATGGATTCAGCAACCAAAAGGTAAAAGCATTTTAATGATGATAGTAACACCACAACTACCAAGAATTGCTTGAAAAGGCTGCTCTGTACCAGCAAACTCTCAGTCTCAAACTCACAACAATGTATGCTTGGATTTCTTATAAATATTGTATATCTATTTTGTGCTTTCTCCATGGAAAGAGCCAATGCTTAGTCTCTACCTTTTCAGCTTCATATTGTGTTTGTTAGTACCAGAAAATACCCAGTCCATAATACGGTGCAGCAGGATAACCTGTTCCAGAATTAGTACCAGTAAGTACCTATTAAGACCACTTAAGGGCTTAACTTTTAAAATCCGTTGACGATTTTACAACTCACTCCAAATATTTTTTTTATTATTTTTGAAGCAATATAAGCATCATGGCAAGAAATAATGGTGCAGTAGAAATTGAGGGCTTAACAGATGCTGAAATAAGTAACTTCCAGCAAGCAAATCGTTTGTACAACAAGGGAAGGCGAGCCCGTGTTACCTCTTTGACTAATGTCAATGAAACTTCAAGTAGATCTCATTGGTGGGTGTTCTCCAACCTTGCTTACATTCCTCATATAGTCTTGCAAGAATAGGAGTTAAAAAAGCTGCAACATTGGATACTAATATTTATCTATATTAGGCGTAGAAAGTATCTTAAAATGCAAGTTCTCACTATTAGACAGCAACAGAAGTATCTTAAGTGTGCATCAGTTGAAACAACCCAATAATCATAACACAGGGGTTAGCTGGTTAGCCTGCACTTGAATTCTTGGACATAACATGCAATTCATTTTTAAGCCTCATTGGTTAGGCCTCAATACGGTTGGATGAGAAACATACTGTTCATTTTTCCAGATTTATTCGATTGAAAATTTGGGAAAACGGGACCTTACTGATGTTACTGACCCTTTATCCAATTATCTGCCCTGAATTACCTAGGTTGGTAACTTTGGTTTTATTTGTTCTAGTTGTCTCCATGCAGCTTGACTAGAATTATAATAAGAGATGGTGAGAAGGGAAAAGTTGTGAGCAAGATATGGCTGGTTGATTTGGGAGGAAGTGAGAGATTGCTTAAAACCGGTGCAACGGGTCACACTCTGGATGAAGGGAAATCCATCAACCTTTCTCTCTCTGCACTTGGTGATGTCATAGCTGCGTTAAAACACAAGAAGCATCACATACCCTACAGGTATCCCTTTGTTTTGAATTCAATTTTGAACTGATGAAACATGACATAAGATCTCAACCCTAGATACAACGCATTGTCACTGGCAACAAAATTGCAGTGAAGAAGACTACCATTGCATATCTAGACCCTTTTTCTATAATACATATTCTATCTTCATACAGAGCTTGTATGTTTGCATTGAACTTTTTTTTTTTTTTGATATAAAGATGAGGGTCAAGCCACTCAAATTTAAATGTCTATAAAAGACCCCCCATTCGGGTTTTGAACCCGCAACCTCCCACACGGAGAGCGTTGCCCTTAGCCACTAGACCAAAGGCTGGTTCTTGCATTGAAGTTTCAAATTCTATTTAAATACTGACATAAAGAAAACCAGTAAAGTTACTTCATTATAACAGAACTTATGCTTTACCCCGTACTTTTTCAGTAAGAAAAAAAAAATAATCAATCCTGACTAATCTTTTGTTTTTTATGTGTTTCAGAAACAGCAAGCTCACACAAATTCTGAGCGATTCCCTCGGTAAGCCATCTCATAGAAAGTTTTTGAAAAGTTTATCAAACCAAAAGATGTGTGTACATGGTTCTGTAATATCAGGTTAATGTCCTCTGAAAAAATTGTTATCTACAATCAGTCTAAAATTTATCTTTTTGATTGATAGGGGAGGAGTCAAGGGTTGTGATGATTGTACACACAAGTCCAAGTGAGGATGACTTATTGGAGACCATTTGTACATTGACCTTCGCAAAACGAGTTAGATCCATTGAATCAAACAGAGAACTCTCAGAGGTAGTTGATTTTTTTAATCCTAGGTTTTGATTCCAATAACTTATTATGAAAACACAATTAATAACATTACAGAAGGCTTGTAAGTTCATGTGTTCTTTATTAATAATTTCGGTATGTTCTGTAGGAAACAAAAAAGATAAGGCAAAGGCGTATTGCAGAGCTAGACAGCGTGATCAAAGAGGCCGAGATGGAGCTCCAAAAATTGAAAATGCAAGTAGAAAAGGCTGAAAACCTTATCAAAGAGAAAAATCAGGAACAATATGCAGATGAGTCTCCAAGAAGTCCACTGGTTCTGGAACCAGTAATCTTCACAGAGGTCTCGCAGAGTACCGAGCAGACGTTAAAAAAACATGGCCCCAAAATGAAGCCCCGTTTCATGGCACCGACAGTTTCTAGCAAGCAGAGACAAAGTGCAGCAGGCGAATCAATTAAGAAATCGAAAACCAAGCAGGTAAATAGAAGGAACATGAATTTTTCAGGATCTCAGTCTCTAGGCGTCGCCGGTCCTTTAACATCAACAATGAAGAGCAAATCTGTAGATCAGGGAGCAAGAATAAGGGTCTCTGTTTCTAACAACAATGCTGCTGTAAGAAGTTCATTACCGCAGCACAGAAGGAGAGTTTCTCTTTGTTGATTCTTTGAGAAATGTACAGCATACTATTTTAACTGGTATGATTTGATTTTTAAGTGTGGCTGTGCTCTTTTTAGGTGCTAATAGTTCTTAATTTTTTTTCTAATTATGAGTATTTGCAAGTTATTTTGTGGGTTGGTTGGTGCTTGGTTGTAAATGTATGGGCTCTTTGTGTTTTACTTTTTGTTTGAAACCAAGGAGCCATAAAGGGTTTTCTTTCGATAAGAAAAAGTTTGGTGTGAGGGAACATAATTGAGTTGATTGAACTTCACTATGATTTTTTATTTTTTTGGCCGCCCTGAATGGATTTGACAAGTAACTCTTATTTCTTTTTCAATTATATTTTGCCACAAATTTGCACTATTGATTGATACGTCCCACCTCACAGAGAGAAATTTTACAACACATGAACTTAACATATAAAGTTATAAACATCTGTATTGACTTTGAAACCATTTCAGATGTCTATTGGAATAAGTTCAAGACAATCTAAAACCGTAAAACGTGTTCTGATGTGCTATTAGGTCCAAAGAATGAAACTAGCAAATCGAAAGTACATATATTATCCAACTAATGAGACCCAAAATAATGGCACCGATAAATTCATGAAATGCCACGAGTTGTGTCAAAATATTTTAACCCAGGTAGAAAGCCCTTTTTCTTAAAAAAGAATAAAATAAAAGAAGCCCTTCAAGAAATTTTTTCTCCTAAAAAGAAAAAAAAAATGAAAGAGAACGAAAACAGAGTCTCAGATAAATAAATAAATCATCCAATAAAGGCACGGAATGAGCTCGTTCTCTCATTGATTGTTTCGACAGGGTCTATGGGATACCATTGAGATATCATTGGATACCATATAATTTGACTTGATCAAACGAACTAATTATCTAACTAGACATACTAATTATTCAACTTAACATCAACTTATATGTTGTATAATTATATCAATACTTATTCAACTTAATATATATTGTGATTAAAATGGAAAAACAACTAATTATTCAACTTATAATACTAAATATTCAACTTATCATGCTAAATATTCAACTTAACGTTATCTTATAATAAGCATGTTAATTTTTTTTTCTGAGGGAGTAGGTAAAATCCCTACTCATATTTCATTAAAATCAAATAAAAGTACAACTGGGGAATAAAAAAAAAAAAACAAAGAGAAAAAGAAAACAGCGGAAGACATCAATGGCACTCAACCCTGCAGCGAGTAACAAATGGAGCCCAGATTTGGATGGACATGTTGTGATGGAGGCGATGCGAGACACGGCGGAGGTTGCGGCAAGGTGAGGCCTGACAAAGACATGGCGAGGCAAGGCCCAACAAAGATATAGCTAGGGGAGATCCGGCGGAGGTTGGTGAGGCGGGGCTTGGCTGAGGTTGGGCAGGGCGAGGTGGGGCAGAGATTGAGCGAGGCAAGGCATGGCAAAGGTGAGGCGAGGCCCAATGGAGGTTTGGGAGGCAGGGCCCGGCTAAGGTTGGAAGAGGCAAAGTGAGGAAACGTCGGGCGAGGCACGGCGTGGGATGGCAAAGGTGAATATTTAACATTAACTTATCACAAATTCCAGCTGAGATTGAATATTTAACATTAACTTATCAAGTTAAACTATATGGTATCCTCGATGTATCCCCATATCATTGAAATATACTCGTTCTCTCATTGAAGTGCAGAAAAATTCCGTGGCTGCTCGCCCATGGCACGACCCTGAAATAGGTCACAAATTCATGCGTTTTCCAGTTTTGTACACATTTCAACTTGAGCATGAATTTCAATTACAACCAAGAAGTACAACACAACATTTCTACTTCACAAATGCTACAATCCAATCCGCAAACAAGCATCAAAGGAAACATAAACCTCCAATTACTCCAACAACTCTCTTCTTATTTCAAATCAATACCCACAGCTAACTTTTTGACCTAAGATCAGCCGCTTATTAAGCTCTCTACGCAGAGGCATGATGCCACTGAATATCACTGCATAGTATATGGTTTTTATTTCTCTTCATGCACCAAGCAAGTGAAGCATAATTGCGTTTTGTGCATGCATCCTATTCTCAGCTTGTGGGAAGACAATAGATCTAGGCGACTCGATTACACCGTCTGTTACCTCCACACCTCTCTCAGCAGGTAAGCAATGCATGAAGAATGCCTGGGGTCCTGCTATCTCCATTAATGCTTCATCTATCTGAAAACAAAATCCAGTATTGAAAGTATTATAATACATGTTATAGAGAAAAAGTTGTTAGCCACTATTTGTCTCCATGACACAAAAAAACAATGCTTATCAAATAAAAAATGCTACAAGTACTAACAAGTATTCGATTTAATTATCCCAGGAGTTCAATTAGTATCAGGCAATATCTTTTATTGTACCATCTTTAGAAGTAGAAGATATCTAGTTAGAACGAGTTGGATCTAACTGAAGATTGATAATCATTCCCTATATCCATTTTGTATAATGAATAACAGTTCAGTGTCGGTGAATAACTGAAAATAATATATTTTTTTTTCCTTCATTTATCAAATAACACAAAAGCTTTTAAAAGGGTTTGTGATGCAACTTACTGATAATATATGGGACTTTCTAAACAAGAACAATATCCAGCAGGCCCTATACTTACACGTAATACCAAATGCACTTTGGAAATTGGAAACTCCAATGTTGGTCGAAGTCATGCGTAATTGGTAGAGAGCCAAAATCAACCTCATACCAGGGAGAAGAAAATCACCTGAAAACCTTGGAAGCGTTGTTTCCTATATTCAGCTTCCTCCTTCTGGCCCATGCTAGCCCACACGTCAGAGTAGATGACATCTGCCCCTTTAACTGCCTCTTTTGGGTCATTGGTTATCTCGATCCTGCTTATTCCAGTACTTCTGGCCTTTTCTACAGTTTTAGCATCTGGTTCAAATCCTCTAGGGCACGCACATACAAAGTGGAATGGTAAGATGGATGCAAGAAGGAGCCACGAGTGCACAATATTATTTCCATCTCCCACGTAAACAACCTAGTATGACACAAGGTTAGTGAATATTTTAACCACAATGAAGAAGAAATTGGTACCAATGCATGGCTTCTTGAATGATTTCCTCAGTGATTTTTATCCTCGTATACACTGACACATGTAAGCAACAAATGGTTAAATGATCACAAAAACAAATAAAAATTTTCTAATAAATATAGATATCTTAAACAAGTAAAGATATTTGACCAAAGTCTACTCCATTACAAATTATACTATGACACTAGTTAGATAATTTATGATCGATCATATTTAAGATCACAATAAGGTTCACAAGCAAGGTCTCAATTCAATCAAAGTACAATAGGTAGATTCTACAAAAAGGAGCTAATAATCTTGAAGAAAATGATGCTAACCTTGGTATTTTCAATTCGGCCAATGTGTTCTATCATAGTAAGCGCATCAGCCATTATCTGGCAAGGATGGTTGTAATCAGTCAACCCATTTATCACTGGCACCGAAGCATACTTTGCCAAGTCCAAAATATCCTGCAACAGACCATCATTGAAAAAATCATTCCATGCCACTTCCAATACAACCTTTACAGTTCAATACTTCAATTAAACAAGATTCCCATATTGTTACAAGAGGGGTTCTGCTATGGATTGGCCAAGCAACCTTTCATTTTGAATCGAGCGGTTCTCATTAAACATATTTTTTAATTGTGATTAAAGGATACATTACGACGATCGGATTCTAAAAATTGGACAGTTCATATATTTCATCCAATCCATAACAGAATTAGCCTAATGTTTTAATTAAGCTTAAAGCTAGTTCACAGCCTTTACTTACAATAAAACAACTGTTTTCCAAGTTCACTGTAATGTTTTCCCTTATAGTATTGTCACGTCTAATCAACCAAAATCAATATAATCATTACAGAATCAACCATGTTTTCCATGGAGTTGCTCTTACAACAACAACCTGTCAATTCCAGACAATGAGCAGCTTATAGAGTAATACCTAGTGTCCATAGAAAAACTGTCCATAGCATCTATAGGTTACATTTCGAGATGTATCCGTTACATTTCGGGGTGTATATGTTACATTCCGTACACATCTATAGATATATAAACAGTTTTTCAATGGATGCAAGATGTTTCTCCAGTCTATACCACCACAGACATCCATACCTGATGACCAAAAACCCTAGCCATGATGACATCATTATACCCCGACAAAACCCTAGCAACATCCCTCGTCTCCTCCCGCTTCCCCATCTGGATATCATCCGGTCCCAGATAGACCGCGTGGCCGCCGAGCAGGAAGAACCCCGTCTCGAACGAGACCCGGGTGCGCATCGACGGCTTCGCGAAGATCATGGCCATCGACTTCCCTTTGAACGGCTGGAACGACCTGTCTCCGGACTTCAACAGCTCCTTGACCTCACCCGCCCTCTTCAGCATCCCCAGGATCGTCTCCCTGTCGAAATCACTGATGTGCAGGAAGTCCTTCTTAAACCCTGATTCACCTGACACGGTCAACGAGGTTACCAATTGAGATCAACTGATTATCGAACTCAGCAAGTGAGAGATGGATGTAACAGATGTTCTATACCTCCGCCGCGTTGAGACGGAGCAGCGACAGTGGCCGCCACATTGGGTCCGGCGGTGGCTCGGCAGGACACCCGGCCGCGCGACGCAGCGGATGGGAATGGGAAAGAGAGGCATGGGGATCGGCGGAGAGCAGCGGAGGAGGGCGTGGGAGATGGAGGAGAGATGGCGGCGGCGGAAGAAGAAGGGCCGGAGAGGGATGGTAGAACTGGAGACGCCATTTCTGTAGATGGGAGTAAGTAACGCTTGTGGAGTAGTAGATTATATTAGTGAGGGATTAATAGAAGTGATGAACTGATAGTTAGATTAGAAGGAATTCATATCCCCTGCTGCTGTACTGCATTGTGCAGTTCACAGCGCCGGCCACTGGCGTCTCGATTCGTGCCAGTGCGGATCTCAAGATGATCGGATGGCTAATGTTGTGAACTGCAAAATGCAGTAAGTCAGGGATGAGCACTGGATTGGAAGGGGCGATGTGTTTTAAGAGCTACTAGGGTTTGTAATGTTTTTTGGGGTTGAAAGTAGTGGATTAGTGGATTAGTGAGGAATAATGATAGAAGTGATGAACTGATAGTTAGATTAGAAGGAATTCATATCCCCTGCTGTTGTACTGCATTGTGCAGTTCACACGTCAGCCACTGGATTGTCTCGAGATTCGTGCCAGTGTGGATCTCGAGATGATCGGATGGCTAATGTTGTGAACTGCAAAATGCAGTAAGTCAGGGATGAGCACTGGATTGGAAGGGGCGATGTGTTTTAGGGTGTGCTTCAATTGAGGTGAATGGATGGGAGGGGAAGAGAGGGGACGGGATGAACCATATATAACCTTGCCCCCAAGTTAAAATTTGGAAGGTTAATGGATGGTAATGGGCGTGAACTACTCTATTCATTTTCTCCACAATTGTAGTCTCCAAATTTGAGGTGTCAAAGATGTAACATCCCTCTCATTTCCATCCCCTCCCTTCCCTTTCCATTCAAACTCGGGAGCATAGCCTTAAGAGCTACTAGGGTTTGTAATTTTTTTTTGGGGTTGAAAGTAGTGGATTAGTGGATTAGTGAGGAATAATAATAGAATTGATGAACTGATAGTTAGATTAGAAGGAATTCATATCCCCTGCTGTACTTTCATTGTGTAGTTCACGACGTCGGCCATTGGATTGTCTTGAGATTCGTGCCAGTGTGGATCTCGAGATGATCGAATGGCTAATGTTGTGAACTGCACAATGCAGTAAGTCAGGGATGAGCACTCGATTGGAAGGAGCAATGTGTTTTAAGAGGTAGGGTTTGTAATGTTTTTTTTGGAAATGAAAGTTAGATTAGACTTTAGAGGGGCAAATGCAAGTTTTGATATAAGAGGAAGGATCTGTTGACAATGTTTATCTTGACAATCTTGACCATGACCGTTTTTAAAAACTAAAAAAAATTGTTAAAAGTTTACAGAGATATTGTTTAAGTTATAGATTGATTATGTTTCCGATTGTATTCAATTTAAGTGATGTTTGATAACTCTTCAAAGATCCGTTAGATTTCAACCATTAAAAAATATATAAGATTTTGATCAGCCCTCAAGCAATGTCCAAATTGATTGAAATTTAAAACACTATTAATCTATAATTTAAATAATACATCGATATATATCGATATATATGAATTGAACCCTATGAATACGAATTGAAATTTAGTAGTAGTTTGATATAATTTTTGAAGGTGCGATCAGAGAAGGGCAACATGCGTGTTAGGATTGTGAAATGAATAGTATGAGAGTGGTGGAAAGAATAGCAAGTAAGATTAGTGAAAAGATAGTGAATTTTTGTTTAGCTTGAGAATAGTAGAAATATAGTATTATTCGGAATAGTATAAATATTGTTTGAGCTATAATATGTTTAGAATAGTGATAGATGGTTAAAAAAAATAGTAGCTAATCTATATTTTGTATGGAATAATAAAATAGCTGCTAATCTCACTATTTTAGATTAGTAATTGTGTGTTAGATCATTCACAAGTTAGAAATAGCTTATTAACCCAATTAAAGTATTATTTTTGTCAGTCCGAATGCACCCCTTGTAATTAGCATTAGCGAGATTCGAGAGCTTACGTTTCAAAAGATCTATCTGATGATATACTCTCTTGTTGTTTTTTTTCATCTAGTGATATACAAGAGCATTCACATGTTATGTTGAGCGGCTCGCATTGACCGGTTTAACTCTAAAAAAAAAAAAATTGATATATGAAATCACAATATCAGTCAATCCGTACTATTAATAGTACAGTAACCGTCGACATCCCTAGCCAAGAGAGAAATATCATTGTTTTACAATGAATATCACTTGGCAACAAATGGGCATCACACTCAGTTTTACAATGAATCTGTAAACTTGAATCAAGGCGAAAAATAAAAAAAAACATGCAAGCTAGATTTTTCTTATGTATGTGTGAAAGGAACAGGGGCAGACTTAAGTATGGGCAAGCCTAGACCCGTGCCTGGACTTGATTTTTGAAATGTATTGATTAGTACTAATTTTTCTTTTTATATTAAATAATACTTATTTACATTTGTAGTTATTGTGCTCGGACTTAATGATTTACCAATCAAAATACAACGCAATAGAGCTCCTTGTTTTATATATTAGACAATTTGTGTCCGAGCTTAAAATTTTCTTAGATTCGCCCTGGAAAGAAATGAAAGCGATTTTCATCTTGTACATTTACATGTTCTTCAATTATGAACTGTCGATCTTCTTTTTAAACAACTTGGACATCGTCTGAGATAATTGCCACAAAGTAGGAACTCTCACCTGGGGTACCACAGGTGCAAGAGTCAAAATCCACACCCTAAAAAGCTGTAGGCAGGAATCTCGATACTGCCCGAACTGATGATTGCTATAATATTAACTGACCATTTCTCACTACCTCACCCCTGACCATTCTAGGGGATGCGAACTCACAAAGTAGGACTAACAAAATTATGGGTGTACGCTCAGTCGCTCAAGTCGTTGCCTTGTTGGCATGAGCTGACCTGCTGTCATTACTATGATCACAAAATTTAAATTTTCAAATACTAGTAAAGAGACCTGCTCTGCTTTGGGCTGAAATTGTTATTTATAATAAATTTTTAATATTATATATAATGAGTTTTAAATTAAGATAATATGTAATGGGCCTTAAATTGAGAAAATTGATATGAACCTTAAGTTTTAATGGGTTGAGACATTAAAGTACGTCAACGGTGGTGATCAATCTAAGTAAACAATCAACGGCTAAGATTTATTTCATGGGGAATATAGAACTTTCATATTAAAAAATCCAATCTCCTTTTATCAGGAGTAAGGATTTTCAATATATAAGCAGTAAAGAGTAAAGACCCGGCTATCACTTGATAATCTGTGTCATTGAGTGTTTTTTATAACTTTCAAGTAAAATTAAATGCTTTCAATGGTTAAGAAAATATGGAAATGACCTGAGGATAAATGGGTCGAGCGATCCGATCCGTATATTATTTATCTTTTTCTTTTGAGTTATTTTGATATTTAACACGTTACACAAATTAAAACTTATTTATACACTAGTTAAAATTAATTACATATTGAATAACAATAATTTTCTTTAGATTATATTAAAAAATAATAAAAGTACTTTATCAGATTATTCAGATCGGATATGGGTCACAAGGATTTGAATATGGAATTAAACGGGTCGGATCACGTAAAGAAAAATAGTGAAATAGTGACAACCCAACCCGACCCGATTAAGGTGAAAACGGAGTAGATAATGTTGAAACAATATCCTAACTTGCTTCTTGTTATGCGGATACGAATATGCATCTAAATACAGATATTAAACGGATTGTGAAAACTCCAAACTAAATCCGCTTTAAATGAATACAAATATGAAACAAATATTTGATAGATGCAGATTTAGGTGTGGAATCAATTATAGATATAAAATAAAAATTGATATATAGTACCTCTGAATACACATATACAATAAAAATAAGTATTTAAAGTAACAATAAATATTGGATATACCGTATACGCATTGGTTACTATTTGTATAAATATATTATATATATATATAATTTTTAGGTAACTATTACTATAATAAAACATATTAGTTATATCTGCTAATATTCTGCCCAATTATACAATTTAAATAATCATTCGTATCCATATCCGCACTAGTGTTTACCAATACCAATACAGATCACATTTTTACAGATAATTTTACGGATACAAAGCGGATCTGGACGGATAAAATCCACTCCATTTTCACCCCTAAATCTGACCCATTGACACCTTGACAAGCAACGAGGGCACCGCCAGTACCTTTTCCAACATGCTCTGTTTGTGATCACCAAACCAACTCACACCCCTCATCAGCCATTTTCTTGTCCCCTACTCAATTTATTATTTCCTTGACCCCCACTCTGTCTCTATAATAACAAAACAATATAACAATAATTTTAAAAGACATAAAGTACCTTTCAATTTGTCAAATATCAGTATATATATATCTATATCACACCAAAATATTCAGCAATAAAATTAAAAAACAGTGCCGAAAGATAAGAAAGCATAACTGATAAAGGCCAAAAAAAAAAAAAAAAGCAGCCAAAAAGATTTCTCAAATCCCCCTCACATAAAACTCGTACAAGCAACAAAACCGACTTCTTTTCTTTTTTTTTGTTGTTAATGCCCAAAAAAAATATGAATTCACAATTTATACTCGCTTTTATAAAAATATCATGAATATGCCTATTTTCTGGCAGTCAGCAGTCACAATTCAATATAACCGCCGGCGGTCACAATTCATTGAATTCAATATAATTGCCGGCTGCCACGATATCCAAAACCAAAAAAAAAAATTTCTTTTGACTCTGACCGCCATGTCTTAACCGCTGGCGGTCAGACAAAAATTTGGTACTTATCATTTATTCTGCGTTCAGGACATTTTACATTGCAAAAAGGAGAAAGTACCAAATTTCTGTGTCTGACCGCCGGTGGTCAAGACGTAGCGGCCACAGTCAAAAGTAAATTTTTTTTTTGTTCTATGACCGCTGGCGGTTATATTGAATTGTGACCGCTGGCAGTTATATTGAATTGTGACCACTGGCATATTCCTAATATTTTTATAAAAGGGAATTTGTATATTTGGCACTCCAAAACCCTCTAATTGTACCTTTGTCACTCCAAAGTTGGGTATTGCAAATTTGCTACTACAAACTTTGAGTACTTTGCATTTTTGCCATTAAAATTTTTATATGACCAAATTGCTCTCAATCTCCTCCATGGCAACCCCCGCGCGCCCCCGGCAGCCCCCCGTGCCCCCCAGCAGCCCCCGCACAGCCCTCGGTAGCCCCCTGCGCGCCCCCCCAGCAGCCCCATCGCACCTCCCGGCAGTCCCCGGCCGGCGGCCGCCCACTCGCACCTGCCGAAGGGTGCGCGGGGGACTGGCCGGGGGCGCGCAGGGGCTGCCATGGAGGAGATTGAGGGCAATTTGGTCATATAAAAATTTTAATGGCAAAAATGCAAATTACTCAAAGCTTGTAGTGGCAAATTTGCAATACCCAACTTTGGAATGACAAAATTACAATTAGAGGGTTTTGGAGTGACAAATATACAAATTCCCCTTTTATAAAAGCAAGTAAAATTGCGAATTTATATTTTTCTTGGGGCACGAACAAAAAAAAAATTCTACAAAACCTGCCCATATGGCCATCTCTCCCTCCCTCACTCACCTCACTATACTTCCACCTCCAAACCCAAAAAACCGATAGAAAGGAAGTTCGTGTGCTTTGTACCTCTGCAAGAAGCAAAGCACAAAGAAAGCTTTATTACATTGGCGTCCGTCCGTCCGTCCATCTCCGCCCCTCTTTCCGAACGGACTCTGTAACCGTACCGCCTTCTAGAACCTTCTAGAAGGAAGGAAAGGGCCGATCAATGCGACGGGCGTCATTACTCAAACCCTAACCCTCCCCCGACCGACCGAGCACTGTGCGCGCGCGCTACTCTGCCTGCGATCGATCATCTGACCATGGAGGACCAAGCGACCGCCGCGGCCGCGTCCAGTGTGGCCGCCGCCATCTCCGCCGCGCTCGACTGGAGCTCCCCGCCCGACGCCCGCAAGGCCGCCGTCTCCTACCTAGAATCAGTAAGTGGATGGAGTGTGATCGTGGTGTTCTGATCGGGGATTAGGGGGTTTGCATTGCTGCGAGGTTTAAATGTGGATAGTTAAACTACTATGATTACTATTCTGATCAATAGATATAACTTCTTTCTGTTTAGGATGTAACTAAGGTCCCAATCAATTTGTAAAGTTAGCAATACAAATGAGACTCAAATTGATAAAGCACATTTGATCTGTGCAAACTGCAAGATCTTCTGTACGAGATGCAATACACATCTCACAGTTCTGTTCTCCACTTTGTTATAGTGACCTTCTTTTTGTTATTCATCTTAGGTTATCTTATTTTGTATTTTGTATATTATATTGAGATTTGCAACTCAATTTGTCTCTGTTTATTTCTCTCTTTTTAAAGTTTTCACTTTTCAGTGTCTTAATTGTTCTCTGTGTCTTTTTTTTTTTTTTTAATAGGTCAAGAGTGGAGATATTCGTGCTCTAGCCAGCACGTCCCTTCTTTTGGTTCGCAACAATTGGTCTTCTGAAATCCGGCTTCATGGATTCAAGATGTTGCAGGTTTCATTCTGTTTTCTTGTAGTTCGTTGCCACTTCGATAGTCACCGAAACGAGGCACTTATAACTATTAAATATTAATTATCTTTTCGTTTTGGGCAGCATCTGGTGAGATTTAGGTGGGAAGAATTTAGTCCTCCTGAAAGGAAAGAGTTTGCAAATTACACCGTTAATTTGATTACAGAGGTTGTGGGTCCAACAGAGGAATGGGCCTTGAAGAGTCAAACAGCTGCTTTAGTTGCAGAGGTATTTTGTCCCCTTGTTGTCTATATTTCATTGTCTGTAATTCTAATGCATCTACTTGGTATTTAAGATTCCGGCTTATCTTTTAAAAGTTTGTTCTTACATTCACTGCTGGTCCAGATTGCTCTAATACTGGTAGATTGTTGGACCAGTCACCGCATTTCTCTTGCTTTTGGCATCTTTTTTTTAATACTATTGTGATGTTTCTTCAATTATGATGATTGAAGGCCAAATGAGAAGTAATTATAGCAAATAGATCTCCTGGAATGTCATCCTTCACCGTCTTGCTTTTCAGGTAGTAAGGAGAGAAGGAATAAATATTTGGAAAGAGCTTTTCCCTTCTGTAGTCTCCTTGTCAAACAAAGGTCCTTCTGAGGTGAAATCTCTACCATAATCATTTAACTTTGTAGTTTGGGTTTAGCATTGCTTTGGATCATACTCACATAAGGGGACATAATGACATATCATTCAACTTTGTAGTTTGGGTTTAGCATTGCTTTGGATCATACTCACATAAGGGGACATAATGACATATATCAACTGTTAGAGTGTTGTTGTAGTTTTGGTTAATTAGGATGGCCTCTTTTTTTTCTTGTTCATCTTGGTATTTGATTGGAAAAATGTTGTATGGACTGAAGCTTCGGTGACTTTGATTTGAACAGAGTGGATCATGCTTTACAAATATGCACAACTACAAAAGGAAATTTACAGTGCAATATTTCTGAGAATTGTGAATTGCTTGTGAGAGAAATCGGGATTTCATAGGGTATAACCTGCGTGATGATCATAATTTTGTCTATATCGATTTAAGTCAAATTGCTGTCTTTATCCTTGGAGCAGTTTACTGTATTCTCAGTATAGATGTGTCTTCTCATCTATTTCCTGAACTCTGATAATGTCTTCTATGTTTGTTAAGGCTGAGCTTGTTGCAATGATTTTGAGATGGCTCCCTGAGGACATTACAGTTCACAACGAGGATCTGGAAGGTATTTCACATGTTCATTATACCGTATCAGTAGTGTGACGGTTTGCTTAGATATGCAATTTTATATAGTTACAATTATTAGTGGTGTTATGTATTGGTTATTATAACATGTTATCCTGTATGAACCTTTATATACTGGTTCAGGTGATTGCTAGTAGGTCTGCATTAATAAAACATACAAAGGATATAGTAATGCAAATGCATTTTAAGATTAGAAACCGTGGCTGACCCAAATTTCAGCTTGTTGATATTGTTTTTGCTTGAAATTTTTATCATTTTGTATTACAGGGGATAGGAGAAGGGAGCTTTTGCGTGGCCTGACAGAATCATTATCTGAGATATTGCCTCTCCTGTACTCTGTTAGTTTATCGTACTCTTCCTATTGTGCTTACTAGGGTTCATTCTTTTTGGTTGGATGATTCCTGTTCACCAATTGAGCTCTTATATTTTATTGCATATTAGTAACACTGCCACCTAACAAGTCTCATATTCACAATTGGCTCTTGTTATAAATATGACTTATTTTAAATAAAATGTTATATATCAAACAAAAATGACTAAATTGGCCTCGTAGTGATATTTATTCCCAAAATTAAGCAAAGAATTGGTAAACCAAAGGATTGTGTGATCTTATATCTCCATATTTGATCTCCATTGTTGTGTCCTCATTGAATGTAGGGTTGTATATTATTTGTTTTACTCAAACAAAACGGCATATTAATTTGTGAAATCCTAAAGGCAATGTTTTTTTTTTCAGTTGCTAGAGAGGCATTTTGTATCTGCTATGACGGAACGTGCTAATCAGAATCTTGAGTTGGCAAAACAACATGTGGCAACTGTCACAGCTGCTTTGAATGCTGTCAATGCCTATGCTGAGTGGGCACCGGTCCCTGATCTTGCTAGATTTGGCCTCATTCATGGGTATTAAATTTTTTGAATGCGGTGAATGCGCATATTATCTTTTCTTTTACCATTTTGTTTGACTCACTTCACCCAGTTTTGGTTTTGATACCGTTGTCCTTGTTGACCTTATTATCTTAAATCATTTGATCTGTATAGTTAAGTTGCACTATTGGCACTTGTTTTACTAATTCCTGGTACAGTATGTGTTAACAACTCTCCAGCTGTGCTTCAGTACCTTGTGCTGTAATTGTTGGCAATATTATTCCAAAATTTCTTTTTCTTCATTTTTTACAAAGTACTTTCTCAATTGTATTACAATAGGTGCTCGTCTTTGCTTCCGTACAATGAGTTCCGGCTTCATGCATGCGAATTTTTTAAATTTATCTGCCAGAGGTATATAGTCTTTTTTTTCTTTTTTTTTTTTTGAAATTTTGCCATAAATATTGCAAAATGTATTCATATTATGCTTTCATTTGCTTTCTGAAAGGTTATTTATAGACAAACCAATATATAACTTTTATGTGCTCTCGAGTTATTGGCTTACCGATTCGACCTCCAAGAAAAATAATTTCGTGAACAGAATCACTTGGTATACAACTACATAATGAATGGTGATTTGATAGTATTATAGGTCAAAATGATGACATTAAAGGTCATTCAGTTCAATCACATGGTTTGAGCATCAACTGAGCTGAACAGAAACCATCTGTTTTTAGTTAACTCTTCAGTATTCAAAAATTTTTCTGCGTTATGCTGTACCGATTAATACAATCTCTATGAAAATTTAGGAAAAGACCAATTGATGCTACAGCGCTAGAGTTTGATTCTGCGATGAACTCCATATTCCAGATACTGATGAGTGTTTCGAGCGATTTTCTGAACAAATCTAGGTCGAACCCCACTGCAATTGATGACAGTGAATTTGAGTTTGCCGAGAGTATATTGGAGAGCATGGCAGCTTTGGGCTCTTCCAATATGCAGTGCATAATTGGGGATGCAATTATGACTTCTCAATTTCTTCAACAGGTATGTGTTATTTAAGTTTTTTTACCTGTATGTTGGAGATGTCATGTCTGCCAGAAACATATGTTATGGTTGAATACTAAAGAGTTGACTTTACATGTCAAAATTTAGGTGTATGTGGATTATACAGACATACATTATGGTTCAATGCAATGGCTTTTTATTTACTCAATTATATTTATTCTCATTTGTTGGTTGTCTTACTTTTTTTTTTTTCTTATGGAACCAGATGCTGGAGTATTATCAACACTACAAGATTAGCCTTCACTTTCAGTCCTTACTTTTTTGGCTGGTATGTATCATGAATTCTTTCTTGTAAGGAGCACTTATAGGAAAGTAAATATCCGAATCACTAAGTTGCATAGAAGTTCCCACATGGATATACATATGCTCTTGTGCATGCAATTCCTATGTACAGTAGCTCAAATTCTTTTTTTTTTTTTTTTGTTTAATGATGTTAGTGTAATCAACTGGAACCCTGATAAATGCAGTTTGTTAGGAATAGCAGACGAGTAATATTCTATAATCATGAAAGTTGATTTTTCCTGGGAAGCATTTCTATCCATGACAATTGGGTCTGCAACTCTGCTCATATTGCCATGTGATTGCTGATGTATTGTATCGTAAAGACCAACCGCACTAACGTGGTTTACTTCTTTTGATCTTTGAATGCTTGTATTAAAATAATTGGCCAGGCCGTTTCTGGTATTTGTTCAGGCATTGCTGAGACAACCAGCTAAAGCAAAATCTCTGGCACAATCTTCTGGAGATAATCCTTCATCTTCTGCTTCAGCCAATAGCTCAGCTTCTCCACCAGAGAAGTACCGCAAAGGGACTTCTGCATTCATTACCGATGAGATTTGCTCAGTTATTCTAGATATCTCTCTTCAAAGGATGATCAAGAAAAGTTCGGTCACAGGTGATGTCCTGGAACTGTGGTCTGATGAGCTCGAGGGTAAAGGCGACTTCAGCCAGTATCGGTGCAGACTGGTAATTTCTGTTACTTATTGACTTAATTATCTTGTGCAGTTCACACCTCTAAATTGTAGAATTAGCTCTACTCTTTTATAAGATTTGATATTATATATATTATATTCCTTGATTTCATCAAAGTTCCTATGTACACCACTAAACCTCCTAAGCATACCCTTGCAAAAAATATCTCTTAATAGAAAGTTAATAATACAAGAAGCACGGGGTGTGCAAGATGAGTCTGAGGGTTGTTTTTATTTGGAAGAGATATGAAGCAATTCATTCCCTTAAAGAAGGCCATTTTTTTTTTTTTTAAAATTGCATCTGCATGTACCCTCTCAGATTTCTTTGCATGGCTCCCGTGCTCTTCTTTTCCCTGGTGGAGATATTATGTGTTAAGTTTTTGTAGAGGGAGACCTGCTACTGATTATTACCAGTTTTGCAATTGATGTGTGATATATTACATGCAGCTGGACATCATAAAGCTCATCTCTTCCCAAAAGCCGTTGATAGCTGCAAATAGAGTCGCGCAGAGAATTTGTACCATTTTAGGGAATACTTCTCAATTACCAAACTCGACACAGGTTAGTTAGACAACAGTGTTCCGCTTTTGGACTTTTTAAAGATACTGTCTCTCCCGGTCTCATTTGATAGTCTCTATGAAAATTGAAAAATCATGATAAGAAAATAGTCATATGCCCTTCTATCAATCACAGTGACCTTGTGCAACTGGTTTACTTATTTAGTTCAATTTGATTGAAACACTTTGTGGGTTTTTGGGCCTTCCCAGCGTTGATACATTGGGGCAATAGAGGCAAAAAAAGTTTTTACTATTTTCTTACACTCTGTATTCATTAATGTCATAATTTGGTTATACAAATTAAAGCAGGAGATAGCAATTGTGGAGAGCACACAACTTGGGCTAGAGGCTGTTCTTAGTGCAGTTTTTGATAGCTCAATGGAATCACTAATAAGTAGCAATGAGCAAGCCAAGTTTCAGTTGCATTCCATTTTCGAAGGTTGGTTTTCTTTCACAATGCTGCTGTCAGGATTATTATTTTAGCTGCAGAGATTTCTATATTAGTACTGCAGTGCTTATTTTAATAAGGAATTTAAATTGATTTGATATCAGTTCTAGTTCAATTTCATATTTAGTTCATTGAGTCTATCTTTTAGCTGTGGCTGGGCTAACTACCTGAATCAATTGGGTATAGTTATCAATTAAATATTGAATATAAACAAGAGGTTGGCTACTGTACAAATGTTTGTATATTGGCCGATATACAAATGGCTTGAAATATATAGAGTTTCTTTCAGCACTATAGTTCAACTAGTTGTAGTTTTCTAGAGGATAGTTTTGGAGAAAGGCCTAACAGACTTTTTTTTTAAAAAAAAAATTTAGGCATACTCCAGCAGCTCCTCTCAATAAAGTGGACAGAACCAGCTCTTGCAGAGATTTTGGGACACTATTTGGACTCGTTTGGTCCATACTTGAAGTATTTTGCGGATTCTGTTGCCAGTGTTGTTAACAAGCTTTTTGAATTGCTAACCAGCATCCCCATCTCTCTGAATGTAAGTGTCATGTGAGTAGCACTAAAAATAAAATGCAAGAAAATATTCATCTGTACTTGATATCCCAGTCAACTCTCTTGGTTTCATTTGGCCAACTTTCTGTGATGTGTTTACAGTTTAAGAATGTATTGCTTAATTGAGAAATATATTGCAAGTTCTAGAGAAGCAAAAGATCCTTTTTTCTGTTCATTTGGCTTCTCTGTAGTTTTTTTTCCTTCTCTATAGTAAAAATGTCAATACCAATAGTGTTGGGTCTGTATCTTGAAGACATTCAGGATACCTGTATGTGTCATTTATTTACCTCTTGTTTTTAAGTAATTTAACAAGATTTGCATATGAAAAGGACCCTTCCGCAAATAGAGCTCGGCTTGCACGATTGCAAATATGCACATCCTTTATCCGCATTTCTAAGGCTGCTGACAAGAGCCTCCTTCCTCATATGAAGGTTAGTAATTGAGTCACTTCTGGAGATCATTTGTTTTTTTGACCATCTAAAGTAAACACCAATGACTAACAGGCAATAGCAGATACGATGGGGTATCTACAAGGGGAAGGGCGACTTCTTCGAGGGGAGCACAACCTCCTTTGTGAAGCATTTCTTGTAATGGCTTCTTCTGGCGGGTATGTATTTTATTTTTCAACTTCTTTCATATTGGATACTCTCAGTCAATGACACCGTCCTATATTTTTAGTCAGAATCATTCTGAAGAAAAAAAAAATACAGTTATGTCGAAATAAACAGTAACAGCGGATAACTTAAAAAAGTATTTAGTATAAATAATTTTGGTCGGGTTGGGCTGTCCGGCTATGTGTTTAAAAAGATTCATAGCCTAACGTGCACCATTTCTGTCTTATTTAGGGTTCAGCAGCAACAGGAGGTTTTAGCATGGTTGTTGGAACCACTCAGCAAGATGTGGACCCCGCAAGAGTGGCAGAATGCATACCTGTCTGACCAGTTCGGCCTAGTACGACTTTGTTCTGACACACAGTTCATGTGGTCAATCTACCACAATGTGACATTTTTTGAGAAAGCCCTCAAACGAAGTGGGATAAGAAAATCTGCCACTGTTGGTATCCCCAAAAGCATGCATCCTATGTTGCCTCATCTATCCTGGATACTTCCTCCTCTCTTAATAGTAATTATCTCTCCCCTTTCTAGCCCACTCATATGAATACCTGTGGTTTTATTTTATGCCACACAAAAGAACAAACAAAAATAATCTCAAGTAAATACAAATAGTGTAGTGGTAGGGGGATTCTCAGCTTTTATAGATACTTCGTAATGTCCTGGAAGTATCTGTAATTCAAATAATTAGAGTTAGTGGTAGCATATGAGTAGCTTAGGTTGTTGGGTGGAGATGTTAAGGATGAATACTTCCTGTTCTTGCAAATGATTTTGGAGAGGACAACAGAGAGCAAAACCGGAAGACCTGTAATTGTTGACTATTATTATTTATGTGATTTGAATGGTAAATTTACTGCAGTTGATACGAGCTATACATTCTCTTTGGTCGGAACCAGTAGCTCAAAACCTAAGCGCAGAAATTAAAGCGGCTAAGAGTATGAGCTCAGTAGAACAAGCGAGCCTGCTAGGAGAGACTAGTCATAAATTGAACACTGGTAGAAGTCAGCCTGGTTCTTCATCGGACGGAGATATGCATATTGAAGCAGAGTCAAAGGAGAATGACATTAGAAATTGGTTAAAGGGCACCCGTGACAGTGGGTAAGTCTATCTCACTTTCAACTTGATGGCCTGTATTACTCCTGCAATCTGCAACTATTTCCTGGAGTTTGTTTTGTTTCTCTTTCCTTTTTTTGCATTTTTTAATCATATTTTCCTGATTTTTTAATAATTGTATCTCTAGGTACAATGTCATTGGTATATCGGCCACAATAGGAGAGCCATTCTATCGGTCTTTTGAGGTTTCCTCTCTTGCACTTGCATTGATGGAAAACATCCAATCGATGGAGTTTCGGCATATGCGGCAACTCATCCATTTGGCGCTTGTACCGGTGATCAAGAATTGTCCAACTGATTTATGGGAAGTCTGTGTCGTTAATCTCCTTCATCCTTTGTTGTTGCAGTGCCATGAGGCACTTGTTTTATCATGGACTTGTCTTTTGCGGGATGGCAGAGCAAAATTACCTGACAACCTTGGCAACCTTGCAGGTAAAGCTATAACACGGATAATTTCTGTTTTTAATTTCTTTTTTATCTCGTCTTTTTGGTTTTTGTGTGCTTTATCAAATAGAAAAATTGAGGAAATGTTAAGTTTACTACAGATTTTTTTTTTTTTTTTTTCATTTTTAATGACGATTCCCTGGGAAATCCATAATTGTTGTCTGAATATCACCTGTCCCAGACCTGGGTAGAGGAGGAAGGTTGTGGTAGGCTTGTCAAGCCAATGCAAAATACACTGACCTTCCTATGAAAATGAAACCCAATTGAACTATTTTGGTTTTTGTGGGTCTAGTTTTCATCTCTAGACTACCCAACTTGCTTGAGACTGAAGGCTTTGTTGTTCTTCTTTAATAATTATTCCCTAGGAATTGCCTAATATGTGCCTTTTGCACATAACACTTGCAACAATCAACATAAAAGATTCAAAATCTATTTCTTAAAATTTGATTGTTGGATAATATGGGAAAATTCCTTCTATTGGTATTGAATCTCAGTTTCCGTTAGTTTGGAAATGAATCATGACAAATAAAATAAGTGAACCGGGGTGCAATACACAATTCAGGAGCAAGCTTCTGGATATACTTGGTTGGACACACAATTCACGACTCTTTTTTTTTTTTTTTTCTTTTTTGTCGCTTCTTTATAAATCATTCTTGCATCCCTCTCTTATCCACTCCCAATTTGGAAACTTCTCAAAATTTTAAATCAGAGATGGTGTATATTTGGAGTAGTTAACAATTGGTTTGATACCTACAATGCAATCATGAAAGATAAATTGAATTTGCATATTTCAGGGTTGGAGCTTAAGGTGGAGGTAATAGAAGAGAAGATACTTCGTGATTTGACACGTGAAGTTTGCTCAATATTCTCAGCCATAGCATCTCCAGGGCTAAATCCTGGGCTCCCGTCATTGGAGCAATTGGGTACAAATCGAGCAGATCAATCAGCAACCAGAAATTTGGAAGATTTTGCTTCGACTTCTCTTGTTGGGTAATACTGGGCACCTTGCACATTCTATATTTTTTTTCTTGCAAATGTAAGCATGTTTCATTGTTCTGGTGAGCACCCATTTTGAGTGCTAGATAAAAAACATTAAGTAGCTTTGTACTTGGAATTAGGTTCCCCTTTTATCCCCAAAACACAACAGATATCATACGAGTAAGAAATATCCATACAAACAATTCACAGATATAAATTATGTTTCTTTATCTGCAGATTTCTGTTGTTGCACAAAACTCAAGCTATCCCTGTACTAAGAATAATAATTGAAGTCCTCAACTGGACAGATGCAGACGCTGTGGCCAAAACTGTTCCATTTTGCGGGGCCCTTGTTCTGCTTTCCATTACCACAAACAATATTGAACTGAGACAGTTTGTCACCAAGGACCTCTTTTCTGCCATTATTCAAGGGTTAGCTTTAGAGTCCAATGCCTTTAACAGTGCTGAACTTGTGGGCCTCTGCCGTGAAATATATGTTTATCTTTCAGATCGGGATCCTACACCTCGACAGGTTTGTTATAACACTCATCATTGTAATTCTGTTTCAGTGCTTTGTGAGGGATTGTTTTCTTTTTTATATTGACAAATCAATGCACTTAGTTCCTTATGTGAACAAGTTCGCAGACTGTAACATTAACTTTGGAAATATGACCAATGTTTCTTGGCATTGTTGATATTTTAGGTATTAATGTCCCTTCCCCACATAAAGCAAGATGATTTAATCGCCTTTGAAGATGCTCTGAGCAAAACAATGAGCCCGAAAGATCAGAAACAACACATGCGTAGCCTGCTCATGCTGGCCACAGGCAATCAGCTGAAGGCTCTTACTGCTCAAAAAACTACCAATGTCATCACTAATGTCACAGGTTAATCTATGTATTTATACTTGATATATTTGTTTGTGTGCGTGTTTTCGGAGGGTGGGAGGGGGCTTCACAGGCCTTATGATCTTATTATATTCGACTGAATAATGAAGCAAAATAAGTTTATTTTATCATCATGACAAAGCTGCATACTTATGATCTGATCGGCTGATACTGATAACTTGGGATCGTTGACAGTTCGAGATCCACACTAGTTTTTATTTTTGGGTGCGAGAAAGTTTGTGTTGAAAATAATTTAGAGCTTACAGGCTGCTATATATATTATGTCAGTGTAAACCTGGTACATCTTACCACCAGTTAGTTACTAATATACTCTCGTTTCTTCATTTCTCAGCTCGAACACGCAACTCTTCAGCTCATGCTGTACCCAGTGCTGAGGAAGATGGTCCAATTGGATTAGCTGCGATAAGTTGAGCTAACGTGAACTACTTAAACATGAGAGATACTTGTAGAGAGAGTATTTTGGCTTTCCATTTATGGGAAAATATTGCCCGTGATACATGTCAAATTGCGATGTTGGAAAAGATGAAATTTGCATGTATCTGTTTTTGTGTCTACAGTCATTAGGAATCAAATGTTTTGGAAGGTTGCCACTTGCCACCATTAAATTTATTCAATTCTATGTATTTATTTAGTTATATAACCCTCTCTCTCTCTCTTTGAGAACTACCTGTCGTCCATGAAGCTTGATTACTGAGATCGAGACATTGTATGCTTGCTTGGATACCATACAAGTATCTAAAGAACCTGAAAAAGAATATTAAACAGTGTAGAACAAGATTACGAAAATTATGATTAGAAAAATTGAATGTCAACAGTACATAATTTGTGTGAGCAGGAAAAAGTAATTAGCCTGAGTTTCTACGCAAAAAGTGAAGCAATCAGCGACAAAGTTAATGGATATACAAAATTTTGGAATTTTAAAAGTGAAGCAATCAGCGACTAAGTAAATGGATATACAAAATTTTGGAGTTTTCTTATTAGTTTTTTTTTTTTTTTTGAAAAATGATCCTTCTTATAAATTTTGGTGTATTTTCTATATAAATTTTAAAAATCCAAAAAAATAGCAAGGAATTCTAAAAAATGAAAATATTGGTAATCTACAAAATTTTAATATGTAGATTGTTTTGACTTTTGGACGACTTTGATGACTATTTGAACTATGGTTTTTGAGATAGTGCCGAGGTTGCACATTAGTATTTCACTGGTCTCCTTTTTGAATTGAGATCTCTGATGTGTAGTGCAGTGGTGGTGTACATTAGTAGAGTCCGGATCTGCTGGTGTGCTGCCAAATCTGCAGCACAGATCCGACGGTGCGCTAGATCTCGGGATCTGGACTTAATGCTTTTTACGGACCGCAAGGTCTAACACACCGTCGGATGTGCGCTGCAGATTCGGCAGTGCAGCAGACGATCCCAAGTTACATTAGTAAGGGCCAAACGAGGTTTTGGCCCCCCTTCAATTGGAGAAACTCTTTGCTGAGTGTATATTTCACCAGTCAATTACACTTAGAATTATGAAATGCCTCCCCTATTTCAGCTGGCATGTGCAAAGTGTAAAACCGTTCAAAAAAATGAACATTGTGTTGTATTTATTTCAGTATACCATAGTTTTAAATGGAAGATGATGGGATCACGGAAGTATGTGTGGGACCAAAACTTCAGTTATAACATAATGTTCATCGTGTGCATACAAATACATCTCTTCCTCTTTTTTCAAAACATGCGCAGCTTCTCATCTCCTTGGGTCTCTTGAATTTATATACCTAATTGTGTACCGGATCAAATTAAAGAGCTTACCATGAGACTCTACACCAATTTATGCATCAAACAAAACCATATAAATCTGAAACTTGTAAATTTATATAGCAATTTTGCTATGAATTACTGTTGTAGATGCACTGACATGACAATTAGTGGTTCTTTTTTTAATTTCTTTGTTTTGTGGTGGCTTTCTCTTACGAGTCATGAGCCGGAATGCTCAATTGTAATTTGTGTTGTAATTAGTTTGTGCTGCTGTCATTACTGTAGCTTTTGAGTTGGCCCCCCTTAATTACTTGTCAAGCTCCACCACTGGTGTAGTGTATGATGTATCACATGGACTGTCAGATCTCGTTGAGATTTGTGTCAGCACTAATCACAATGTAATCCAATGGTCTATGTGCATGTGCATCATAAAAGTCGTACGCTCTTTGGGACAGGATCAATATGATCTCTTTCAAAAACTCGTTTTTTGAAGTTTGGTGCGACTCAGATTTATGAGTTGTTAGTTGGAAAGATTTCACATGTCATGAACAAAACAGCACAGCACCGGTGCCGTCCTTTTGGAAATGCTGATATGTTTTGCAAATAGAGTGAACATGGCGACCAAGGCTAGTCAAACGAACTCGGGATCGTCTGCCGCACTGTCGAATCTGCAGCGCAGATCCGACGGTGCGGTAGACCTCGGGATCCGTGAAAAGCACTGAGTCCGGATCCCGAGGTCTAACGCACCGTCAGATCTGCGCTACATATCTGACAGCACGCCAGCAGATCCGGACTCAGTCAAACGTACATCGAGATAATCAGCACAGATATCAACTTGTTCTACAACTCTGTTGTTTTCAAATTCTGATGTAATGATTTATGGATAGTACCGAACTTTATATATCTGTTTTGCAAGTTTGCAACGCTAAGTAATGGATCTGTTTTGGGTTTGGGCCATCGCAAACATTTCGATTTTCTCTGCTACCTGTAGTCGAATAAATATACATGACGCCAAACTTTTTGCTAGAACTATGCGAGCTTAGTCTCATAACTGCAAGGCAAAAAAAAATTCAAAGCTCATTCAACAAGAAAAAGAAGAAGAAGAAGAAGAAGAAGAAGAAGATAAAGATAATTTAATGGAAGCTATGTGGCAAGAATATCATTTCTAATTGCTTCATGTTGTGACCCTTTGCCATTTAATTTCTCAAAATTGGAAAAAAAAATAATATGTTGCATTCTTCGTTCTTCATTTCTTACGCTTGGTTAGCTTTTCAGCTAACCTCCCTCGGACTGTGCTTGTGTCATGATGCTGACGATTCCAAAAGCTTTGTTTCTGGTTTCGTTTCCTCTTCCGTGTTCGTTTTCCATTTGGACTCCGATCCTTACCTTTTCTGATGTCAAGCAGTCTTTGCTGCCGGACCTCTGGATCGGCCCAGCCTCGGCCCCACTCAGCAAATGTAGAATATGGCTTGGGGTCACTGGTTGTGCCGCATACAAGCATGTCAGCCTCAGGATATGTGCAGAGACTCTGGTCTTGGCTATTTGTATCCATTGTTTGAAGGAACCGCAAGCCAGCATTTGTTATCTCTGGGGAGCGCATTAAAACCCTAGGCTGAAAAATGTCGACGATTAGTATTACCACTGAAACATTCCTAGAATATGGTACTAGAATATATTCCTCAAAAATTATCCACTAATACTTGGAGATAACTTAATGGCTTACAAATGTATCTCCTTCCCGAATATACCCCTTTTGTTCTAATATTCGTGCAAGGCCCTGCCACCACACCTTGTCGCTAGTTGCAAACTTTTGATACTGGAAAAGGTACAAATTAATATGCGTTATAACATAAAATTGAGGAAAATGCTAGTTCTTTTCTTCTTCTTTGTCCTCAAAGAACCTATATTAGTTGTCTCAGATTCTGTTGTGACCACTACATACCAATACCAACAGGGTCAACTTATTTGTTCAACTATATCTGATAAATCCATGCACATAAGATATCCATATCCAAATCAAGTTAACATTCATTTTTCTGGACATAAAAAAAATGTCAATAGGATCTTTGCTATTCGCAGTGCATAGCATTATAATGAATGATTGGTTTGAAGACAATTCCACCCGAATAATTTATATCAACGACCCTGAATGGGCAAATGAAGTGCAATTGTGTAGGATAATTCAGGTAATATTGGATCCTCAAGCACGGTAGGAAATGAGCCAGTTCTACAAAAGAAACTTGTTTTTATTTTTCTCTCTTTTCTCCAAAAAATAAATATTTGGGTATGTAAATGAACCTATTGATGAGTAAAATATTGTTTGGGAGGTATATATGGCTTGCCTTGTCTAGCATAGCAATATAGCTGCACAAAAACTTTGGCTAAAATTAAAATATTAAAGCTACTCAAACCTTCTCTCTGAGTTGGTAGACAATCATTTTAAAATTTGACTTCTCAAAATCTTCCCCCGTGTGACCCTGAAAAATAGTTTACACTTTACATTAATTTTATCTTAAAGATTATTTTCATATATCTTAGGAGTATATTTTCCATCTAATTCACTCTATGTGAGACTGATGTTTAATTCAGGGATTATGACCTGATTTTACTTAGCATCAAGTAAAAAAAAAAAATAGAGAAATCAGAGAATATTGTGCTTTCTGTATTGATATTTTAACAGCTCTGTTCGTTTCTGTTTTACCTATAGTCTATAACAAAATATGGGTCCTGTCTTTATGTGGTAGTGTTTCCATTACCCAAAAAGCTTGACACTTGCGAGCTGCATATAATATTGGAAAAGCAAAATGTTTGTACGAGAGGTAAAAATATAATTACCAACCTTTAGTTCTTGCAAAAAAGCAAGACCTTCCTCTGTGAGATTTTGCATTTCTGGAGGTCCCTTTTCACAAATGTCACACCTATGCAAATGGGACAGAATTAACTGATAAACAATCACAAGTTTTGTGTTACCGTTGTTAACATAAGAAATCACATATAAATATTAAAAAATATATATAATCACGACATTTTATGTGCATGGATTTATCAGATTTGAACAAAAAAAAAACATCCATTTGAACAAAAGAAAGAGAGAGCGAATATAATAAAAGGAAAGGAAAATTACAAGTGACATTGACTGGGACCAAACTCCTCCCCAAAATACTTCACTAAAATTTTTGCCCGACAGGTAGCCGTGCTCATTCCATAACTGCAAATCAAGTACTAACATATGAATCTTAGCAAGCTTTTCAAACTTCTACATCCTGCTACCCTAACTGGGAGATTTGGTTCTTACTTTTCATTCAGCATCGCATGTATTTGGTTTCATGAAAACAAACAGATGGCATATTGAGCTTAATTGTGGCACAATTGCTTCATCTGGGTTTAACTGAGATAAATTGACCAATCAAGTTTTCTAGATGTTAACCAAAAACATGCATTGACCAATTGAGGAATACATTGCAAATTATGTATCACTGTCGTGACTAATTATTTATAGAAAAATGTAAAAGAGTTCACAGTATACCACGTATTTGCTCCTTTCTGAAGCAGTACGTGCGATATATTTTCTTTTTGCTTAGTTCTTTCTTTCTTATCCGTTTAGGTGCCATCTTTGGTTGTGGTGGCTAATTGTAGCGTTGGTTGAGTAGAAGTTTAGATGTTAACAAACAAGGAGCCTCCGGTCTAATGAAATTACACATCTTAAGGTTGTGAAATAAAATATGGGCTAAACTATGCTTCTTCCACAAACTGCAAATTATCCTAATACCTAAAGACACAGCGATAATGGCTTCAAATTGACCTAGGCTTAGTTTAGGCAAATTACTAGGAATTCAGAATTGGGTTTGAGTGTAACATACCGGTAACAGTCAGACAGCATCCTATATGCTTGCTTTGTCTGCTCTTCACTCCTTTTGCTGGGAAGAAGTGTAGGTGCTCTCATCAAATTAACAAACAAAGCTGCAAAAAATAAAGACTTAGTTTAGAAACTAAAACAAATAAGACAGAAATAGTGTAGAATGGTATTGGGAAATAAAATTGTTTTTTGAGTGATGCTTCTATGAGCATAAGCTCACCAAGCCATTTGCTGAGCTTAACTCGAAAAACATACTTCAACATCTTCAAAGTGTGATTTGTCTTTCATAAAATTATTTATATCAAAATTTCATGGAACACAAAAATTTTCCATTGTTAGAAAGTTTGTTTTGGATTTTAAAATTAGTCTATTTTCATATCATTACTTTATTATTATGTGTAGTCTATTTTACAAATTATGGAAAAAAAATACTTAAAAGATAGTAGAAACGGAAATTGTTTGCATCCCACAAGATTTGGATATTAAGAATTTAATGGAACTATGGAAGACATAAATCATGATATAGAAATGTTTGAGTAAGTTTCTTGAGCTAAGCTTACCAAAGCTCTTATGATCAGAGCAAATAAGTCTGATACAGAGACACAGTACTGGGAAATTGTGATTCTTTGTTAAACAGAATTTACTCACTGCAATCGGACAATTTATTATCTCTCCCAGCACGGCCTGCTTCTTGGTAATATGCCTCTAAGCTCTAGATTAAACCAAAACAAATGATAAATAAATTCCCATATAACATATATGATCTAACTAAGCAAAACCCTATTGAAGAGAGTACCATGTACAGTACTAAATACTAATAAATTAAACCTAAAATACACGTAAGCATTGTATTCAAAGAGAGCAATATACACCTGAGGCCAACCATAGTGAATGATTCTTCTAACATTCGACTTGTCAATACCCATTCCAAATGCTATTGTTGCCACCACAACCTAAGAAGAAAAACAAACTCTATTTACACATCTCAAACAGGAAATCTGGCAACATACAAGTTGATAGGCATTGCCTGTTATGGATAAAATAAAGTATTAGATTAAAAAGAAGGATAACATTTTAGTGTTTTTTTTTTTTTCCTAAAGTTACATGATTTCAAAGACAGCAAACTAGGGTTCCAAGTAGTTAGCTCATGATCGCAAAAACAGCAGGTTGATAGGCCATTATATTATGGATAAAACCCTATGTTTTATCTTTTGTTTACAAATTTAGCAAATTAGGATCCAAGTGACACAAAGAAATACAGGCCCTTAGAACTAGACAATAATACAGGGTTAAGAGGAAATTTAATTTCTTATCTTCACTCAAAGTTCAGTATTTTAAGATCATTTAAGACGTTTGCCGAGAAAGTATAACTCACCTGTAATTCATCATGATGAAATTCTTGGTGAACACGGCGCAGATGTGCTTTTGGCAACTGCAGAATAGATAATAATTACAGGAGTCAGAAGAAAGCTATGAAACTATGCGCTGCCAGCATGAAGGTACGAACACGAGAACAATTTACCAAACCAGCAAAAGGGCAGGCTTCACATACTTATAGCCAATATTGCAATTTTTCTGATAATACAAAGTTATAACAGACAGATACCAGAACGAGAGAATCTACAATAAGAAGTCTGGTATAGTCACCCTGGAAGCTGGTGCTGTCAAGAATTCAAGCTACTTGTACTTAGTTTTTCATTTCCTCAGAATTCATGTACCTTTGCATGATATGCTGCGGCTTTGACACCTGATCGAGAAAGAAATTCAGCCAACTTTACTGCCTCTTTTCTCGTGGGTACATATATAATAGTAGGGCCCACCTCTAAACTGGTTGAACACTTAGATGCTTCCGAGTCTCTTCCTAAGGGAGCTACGCCAAGAAAGTCCCCACATGTAACTACAATCAAAAGAACAATAAGCACCAGATCAGAGAAAGACAGGTTATGGACAAAGAAGGTAGGGCTATGAAATCCTGTATTGCTCATGCAGTAGTGGGATTGAGTATTGGTCGCAGATTCTTGGCAAAAAAAAAAAAATGTTAATGATTGTTCACTTCCAATATCTTTAGATAACTATTATCTACAATGCTGTAACTTATTTGTACCTGTTAGGACTGATTATCTATATATTATGTTTATGGTTGTAATAGAGACATCAATACAAAACAAATTATGACCAAACTAATAGAGTACCATCAAAGTCATCAACATCCAGATGTAAATCCAGCTCCTCTTCTGGGTCATTTTCCTCAACTGCTGAAGTATTGCTAGGGCTATCACGTGTGGTAATATTTTCATCAAGTGAACAATTGTCTTCATCGTCAAAGGATTCCGACTCAGAGCTCTCAGAATAAGCCAGGGAAGTTTCATGTTTTTCAGAATTTCTCTTAGCCAAATATTTTGATGTCGTGTATGTCTGTATTAGTTCCGCAAAATCAATCTTGTATGATGCAGCGTTGGTGCGGCTGTGTTTCACCTATATGAGAGTAGTTAAATGCAAGGTTTTAAAGCTTAACATAGTATGAATTGACAAATATTCAATAAAGCCTCATTCTGTCTTCAACTATGCAAAAATCCTTAAAAGTTTTAAACTAAGAAAATAGTTCTTAGTGGTCTAAGATTTGCAAAAAATCAATCCATCATTCTTAAACTGAACTGAGATGTCGCAATATAATATTTAACCTAATTACACTAACTTGTGAACCAAAAGAAACTATATCAAAATCTCACAGAAAATCGAAGATTTGGCCGAAAGAAGGAAGTCAATATAAGCTTTGAACTGCGAGGCATTTTCAATGACTTGCAAATATCTTCTCGAACTGGAATTGTAGCTGTCGCAGTTAATGCCATGATCGGAATGTCAAACTCCAAAAAACTTAAACTAGATGTGTTGAAATTTTCTCTTAATATAGACAACCTCCTGTTAACATGGATAAGGTGACTATATAACTAAACAAAGATGAACAGAACTAAAATAAATATTGGCAGGAAACAGAGATACATTAAAGTAACCAATACATGTTTTCTCTTTACAAAAGAAAGCAACTATAAGAATTACAATAGCATTATTTTACAAGAATGTGTGTACATAGACATTGCAAGATATTACAGTGTTCTGGGTGAAGCATGGGAACATACCTATAATCTGGTCTGAAGTCATGACCCCACTTGGAGACACAATGAGCTTCATCTATTGCAAAAAGCGCAATTCCTGGATTTTCAGCAAGCCTCTTAAGAGGATCCATAAGCCTGCATGAAATACTTAGTTATACTCAAGAGTCAACAGGAATAAGCATTATTTTGAAGTGCCTAATTTTGTTCATTTTTTACTAACTTGCATAGAAGATGACAATTACATTGTTAGATAACCTGAGGCCTTGCTTTATATCAAGGTACAATGAGACATAGGATGAAATGTTGGACAGATTTGACCCTAAAGGATTCAATATGCTTGTAATCAGGCTTGGACAGGGCTTAATCGAACTGAAACATTTTAACTGGTATAGCAGTGGCATTAAATATTGGATCATCGTATGTACCTTACAACTGTTTCAGGACAAACGTAAACAATCTTGTATGCACCTTGCATGGCCTTCTTCTCAACTTGAGTATCAGGCTGACCCGACCCAAGGAAACAAGCCGCAATTCCATGTCTAGCCAACTTCAGACACTGATCATGCATCAAGCTTATTAGAGGAGATATTACCACCACAACCTTGTCAGTCAACAATGCTGGCATCTGAAAGCATAGAGATTTCCCTGCAGAAATAGAATTCAATAATAATGTGAGATCTTTCCCATAAATATCTACTATAAAAATATGTTTTTTGCCAAAGACTTCAATAAGTTGAAGTAATTGCCAAACCAGTTTTGGTACCAACATGAAAAAGAATCATAATATGTTACCAATTTGGCCATGATATTTCATATTCACTGTTTTTCTTGGACTTTCTGTTCTTAGTTGTGGAATAATAACTCATTGATGGGTAAATGGGAGAAACTGATGAACTGGGTCTTAATAGCATCAATTCGGGTCAATTGAGGCAAAAGGAAAGTGCTTATGGAGATGATCTATTCCTGCATTTCATCTATTGTCTGGATCTATAAATGTAAATTGAGTAATACCTAGCGTCCATAGAAAAACCGTCCATAGCGTCCATAGGTTACATTTCAGAATATATCTGTTACATTATTTGTACGTCTATGGACGTATGGACAGCTTCTCAATGGACACAAGATGTTTCTCAAATGTAAATTCCTGGTATAACAAGACAATGGAAAAATCTCTCTCAATTGGAGGAAAAGAAGTGTACCGGATCCAGTTGCAGCAAGGACAAGACAGTCTCTATTACTCGACCATGCGTCCAGAGCTTCCTTCTGGAACTCTTTCAACAAACCGATACCAAAATATCTCTGCAAAACAGCCCCAATTCTGTTCTTATAATTGCAATTATATGATGTCTCTTCTGCACTGGATCCTTCTTCTGCCGGGCTTTCATGTTCCTCTGAACCAACACCAGGTTCTTTCTCGCATCCTCCAAGATTATTCAACGCATCACTGTTTAATTTGCCATCATCCATGGTTTCAAAACCCTCTGATCCTTTCTCAGAGGCATTTCCACGAACACCTGAGCTACAAGACCCTCTTAATCTCTTTCTAGTTCCCCCGCCGAACCTCGAGATACTATCTTTGATGCTCGGCTGCTTCAGGCTGGATGCAGAAGCTCTACTTCTACTCCGATGATCACCTTGCTTCGGAGCAGCAGCGCAGGGAGGAGGAGGACTCAGCAAGATCTCGAGAATTTTGTTCCTGTTATCTGCGCCCGCGGATCGAATGGCCGCAGTGACCAGGTCGAACTCGAACCCCATCTCGAGCAACTCCGCGAGGGCCTGGTCGTGATCGGTGCAGGCATCATCATGGCGCGGCATTGCTGTGCTGTCTGCTGTATGCATTCAAAGAGGATTTGTTCGGTTAAAAGAAGCGGTAAATCATTGTGTCAATCGGAAAATCGAGATTGGGAATCTGGGATTGAGGGAGAGGGATTAGTTACTGACTGCCGCCCTGCTTTGTTATATGAGAAGGCGAGCCAAAGACTGCGAATTGGAATGCTGGCGAGGGTTTATTATTAGGCGGGATTTGATGATTGGGGTCGATCCAAACGCTTCGTAGCTCGTTCCGCTTCGTGCGTGGTCAATAGTGGAGGAAAAAAAAAGGGATCCGACCGATCGGATTTTAGGAGTGCTCATCCTCTGTAGCGCTGCATTGTGTAGAGCAGGATGTGAACCGTTAGATCATCTCGAGATTCGATCCAGCACAGATCTCGAGATGATCTAATGGTTTACATCCTGCGCTGCACAATACAGCGCTACAGAGGATATGAAATCGGATTGTAGGGGGATTTTGAGTTTTACAATTGCACGAATCTTAAGATACTCCGACGGTACATACTGCGCAGTGTATTACCAGCGCTCGAAGGAGGAAGGAGGCGCACGAAGGGACTCCATTCCGATGGCGATCATGCTATAAATAAATCTGATAAAAATGAAAAATCCCTCAACATCGCATTCGACGGCGGAGCTTGAAGAGGCGAAACGGCGCCGGGAAATAAATCCCCGTGTTTAAAGAACGAAACGAAGCTAGCTACTCGGCGGTTTTGCCCTTCCTCTCCGTGAGCTTGCAGTCTCGATCGCACCACCTTCTCGCCCGTAGCTTCGACGCTTTCGGCTCGGATTTTCAGATTCCGGCGACACGGTATGGTATCCCTTCTCGTTTCTCTCAAACCATTGATCATTCTTTCAAAGCTCACTTTCATCGGTATTGTTCTGCAATCTTCAAAACCCTGGACGATGATGAATGAAGGATCTTTATAGTTCCAGAAAACGAGAAATTTAATTAAGGATCGTTTATCAATTCCTTTCTCCATCTTGCATTCCGATCGGAAAACGTGAATTAACTCTGATAACTCCAATCTATTCAACTACTATATTGAATTCTCTCTGAAATTCATTCCGATTAAGATGGACTTCAAATCATTTGATTTCGTGTTTATTCTATTGAATTAAAAAAACTCCATTCACATAATTGTGATTTCTTTCCGATCGGAAGGTTAAAATGATTTTAAAAGATACAAGTGAATTTTCCTGATTTATAGTCCTCTGGTTTCAAATGAAGTAATGATTTATTCTGTTGTTTGCTTCAGTTTCTACTGCGAAGGACCACTCTTCCGCAAGCTGATGAGGATCGTAGGGCTTACCGGAGGTATCTCCTCGGGGAAGAGCACTGTCTCCAATCTCTTCAAATCCCGCGGCGTTCCAGTTGTTGATGCTGACATTGTAGCTCGGGTATGTGATTTTTTCTCGCCATGAAATTACTTTTTAAATTCATAAGTTCCATTTTTCCTTTTTTTTTTTCAGATTCAACGAACTTGAAATGATCTTTTATTTTCCTTGTAAACGGGAATTAGAAAATATGATGCATACAATAATATTAGGCAAGGTTGATGTGGTATTATCAGTACGAAATCGAAACAATGAAACAGGCCCCTGACAGTACCCATCAAGATTTAGTTGAGACATTTACATTTTTATGACATTTTTAAGTTTCTATCCTTCAAATACTCATCGTCACCACATTTTAGCTTGATTTCCAGAAGAATTATAAAAAATCTAAAAAAGTCTAAGGAGAGAGTCGAAAGAATTCAATGTGCAATGAATTTCTCCCCATTTTTCTTTTTTTCAACTGTTGTCAGCCATAGAACTGTAATATTTTTCATATGATTGCAGAATGTTGTTAGAAAAGGAACAGGTGGTTGGAAGAAGATCAAGAAAGAATTTGGGGATGATATCCTACTTGCAAGTGGAGAAATTGACCGGGCTCGTCTCGGCCAGATTGTCTTCTCTGATCCAGAGAAACGTGAAAAACTCAATCGGTAAGTCATATATGAAATTTAATTAGTCTCTTCCTTCAGTTGTCAGTGTATGATTTAGGCATTAGCTGAAGATTCAAGTGTCTTTCTGATCAGCTAGGATGCGGTTACCTAGTTCACTATCTAGTTTGATGTTGGAGGTGTCTTACTGCTAGCTATCCCAAAATTTATGAAAAATGGATTTGCAGATCTGACCACTGGTCCTGATATGCTCTGACTAGAATTCACATGCTTCATAACATAAAAATGATGTTTTGGAGAACAAAAAAACACTGGACCGCTGTAATTATGCTCCAGTGGTCAATGAATATGCCGATACCATCCTAATTAACCTAGGTTAACTTTCAATTTCTTTTGACTCAAGTCCACTTAGTCTCAGTTTATACTTTCTGTTAGAACATAGAGACTAAGTTGCTGAAACTAGGTATTTTACTTTATTTCTGTTTAAAATACTTGTACAATCTATATATTGCAGGCTCCTGGCCCCACATATCTCAAGCGGGATCCTCTGGGAGGTAATCAAACTATGGTTAAAGGGATGCAAAGTCATCATACTAGACATCCCTTTGTTATTCGAGACAAAAATGAATCTCTGGACCCATCCTGTCTTAGTGGTATGGGTTGACGCAGAAACCCAAATCCAGCGGCTAATTGCACGAGATGGAATTTCGGAGGAACAAGCGAGGAATCGCATAGAAGCTCAAATGCCACTTGATTTGAAACGGGAAAAGGCTGATTTGGTGATAGATAATTCAGGCTCTCTTGAAGAGACGAAAACACAATTCGAGCAGGTTCTCGGTCAAGTGAACAGCCCTTTGAGTCTCAAGGAACACGCTCTTTCTAGAGACGGTTTCATTTCTATTCTCCTTTCTGTGGTTGTAGGGGTTATCGTCATTAAGAATAATGTATCTTGATAGGGGGCAATCATGAAATTCTGTAGAAATCAATTTTCAGTTTAGTTTCTTTTTCAGTAATTGATGATTCAGAAATTTTAAAAATCTGTGTTGTTGAGCCTTTGTTCATAATCACCCACATGTCAAGTATTACAAAGCAGAATAATTATCAGTCATGTTTCTTAATTATCAGTCATGTATTCAAAATTGAATGTAAGGCTCCCTTTTTGCCATTTCTTCTCTTCCTGTAGAGATATTTTGAATTCTGGAAATGATATATAATCTTTGGCCTATGCGTGTTTCATTGCACGTGAAGCACGGATGGTACTTGTTGGAAACATAATTGGGTAATTTAATTTTGGGGTCGTTGAGCTTGACATGAATTTTTTTCAGTGGTTGAATTCTGGTTATATGGTTCTTTTCCAGTCAGTATGCTCCAATGGATCTTTTTAAATTTTCTCTCATATATTTCCAATGAAGCATACAATGTTGCTTGATGCTTTATAAGGGTAGTGTAATAGTTTTATACTTTATAACTTCGCTTAGCTTTCAGGGTTACATCTAACCAAAACCTGGCATCTATCAGCTATGTAATTTTTTTTTTTCTTTTTATTGAAGAAAGAGGAACCATCCTCATAGCATGAACTACATTGTAAACTGCCCAATCTTATTTACACCCGGTGGTTAGAGTCCAGATCGTTTACCACACTGCACATTCGGCAGTGCGGATCCGATGGTGCAGTTTACGTAGGGATCCGGACTCATTACTTTTCACGGATCCCGATGTAAGCTGCACTGTCAGATTCGCGCTGCCGAATGTGCAGTGCGGTAGACGATCTCGTTTGCGGTGGTTAGGATCACTCCATTTGGGGTTTCAGTTCTGAAGTAAGGCTAAAATCATGTCTATGATATCTTGAACTCGGCCCAATGTTATCCACGAGCATAGTGGCCGGATCTCAAAAAGAAAAAGAAAAAAGAAACTTATACACGGTCTCATAAATCATGAGAAAACAAAAATCTGAGTTTTTTTTTTTTTTAAGAATTAGATCTGAGTTAAAAGAGTGGAGAGAAAAAAAATACGAAAACATGTTAATTAGCTGCCATACCGTACTACACAAAATGCCAAATCGTTTTCCTAGCCTCTCCTGCAGCAAGATGAGATCATTTTATAATCAATATTTTATTTTTCTTTTCTTTTCTTTTTTTTTTTTTGGTGAGTGAAGGACTGAAGGGGATACTTTTTTTATACTTTTTAAATAAGAATTTATAAATTAGTACAACCTCTGTTCATGAATAAATGAATTTTTAAAAAAAGTCAAAGGAATCAGTGGAAAAGTGAAATTACTTTTATGCCCTCAATTTGTAATCATTACATAATAAATGTTCCAATTAAATAATATAGATAAAAGGGTAATCATAGCATTGGAGAAACAAGAGACAAATAGAAAAATAATATCGAATCGGTAAAGTTCATTTAATTAGAGACAAGTTGTAAATGGTATAAATTTATTTAACTGGAGACAAGTCGTAAAGATAAAGAGTATAAATTTATTTAATTGTGCGGGGAGGTCGTACATTTTTAGCGGTTTATATTTACTGGACCAAAATATTTGTCAGTCAGTGTTCAGGATTTCCCATGTTTTTCATCCCAGTCGTTGGAACTGTCAGCCTTTTTCTTTCTGGTATGGGCCAATAGAGTACACGAGTCGCTGCAAAGAAATTAAGGCGAGTCTATCAATCAGCACATGTGCTTGGCCACCACCATTTCCCTTCCCCTGACGACGAGTTTCATGTTGCTGTCTCACAAAGAAACATGATGATAACTTGATAATGCCCCCTCTGGTTCTGATTTTTTTTAGCAACCTTTGTAGTTTGTACCAAGGTCTGCACAAAGGAACAAAATCTTCTGTGGACACAGAATTCCTGTCTGGTGTAACTGTTGTGATAAGTCCAATAGCATCCTCGAAAAAAAAGAAAAACCCATTAATATATGTTTTTGCCACAAAAAACATTACACAAAGTGATGTTATAATTCCCACTGTTTGGTATTTATGATAAATGATGGCATATAGGAGCTAATACACAGTATCATAAAATTGAAAAAAAAAAAGGAGGTTTTTAGTTATGAGTCTGTTTTGAAAGTCGTCCGATTACACCGATTAATCGTCCGATTGTGCGGTGACGGTAGCTAAACCGTTTCGAATAGGTTTAGCGGAGATTGTTTGTCGGATATCTCAGAATCGATTCATATTTAATTCATTTGCTTTACTAATTACTTCTACATCAACGTGTTAGTGTCTAACATAATTATTGCTTTGCGTTCTTTTATCGTTTCTCATATATAAACTAACAATTCTGCATTGGTCTTAGTTTATTAATATTAATGTTTGTTCCTTTTATTAGTAATCCTCGTTTTTCTTCCCATCACAATGCAAAATTAGTTTATTTTATACAAAAATTATAGCCAAGATAATTTTTTTTATTAATTAGTTATTGTATTGGCATATATTAAATATAAATTAAATATATAATTATATATTAATGAGAACGCAAAATTGTCCGCAAAATTCCGATTAATCAGCCGTATAACGATTAGTCGCTTGGCGACACCCTATCCGTTCGACAAGCGTATACCGTTTTTTAAAACACTGGTTATGACATGCTTGCAATGAAAACTATAACAATGCTGTCAAAAATTTGTAAACACCGGTAGATATTTCAACTAACAGGGAACCTTTTCTTAATCTCTGGTTGAAAATAAATTACATATTATACGTGCTATAAATGAAATGTTAACTGTGGATTTAATTAATAAAAAACAATTATGTTACAAGAAAATTAAAACAACAAGATTTACATAATTTATTGATATCGAAAGACAATAAATTTGATACCTTTAAAATGCGATAGTAAAGTTTATCTTTTTTTAACTAAAAGTAAAATGGGGATCTTTCACTTTGAGACGCTGCAAAAGAAACTTGATTACAAGTAGGATCAACTGATTTAGTTTAGTACAAAATTGCACAAACCTATTTCGAGACCGCAGTCGGTTGCTTGCAAATTTTTTTTAGATAAAAGATGAGGGTCAAGTCACTCAAATTTAAATGTCTATAAAAGACTCCCATCCGGGTTTCGAATTTCGCGACCTCCCATACGAAGAGCGTTAGCCTTAATCACTAAACCAAAAGCTAGTTCTTGGTTGCTTGCAAATTAATAAACCAGGATAGTAGGTAGAAAGGAGCCCTTTGGCTTTAATGCTTTATGCACTTTTGCTTAAAACTAATTCATTTTTTATTATCCTTTGTGGATTAGAAAGTAGTACTGTAATTAGAGGAGTGCTTTGCTTTACTGCTTTATAGTCTTATAATAGAGCAATGGGCAGTTGAGCACTGAGCAGTTGATCAATTGCCTCAAAGTAGACTATTAATATAGCGCGTGAGCAAAACACCATTCTTTTCTTTTGTTTCTATGAGAATACGAGATGCATTTGATCATACTAGTAAAGAGCACACGCTTTGCTTTGAGCTGAAATTGTTATTTCTTATAATATTTTTTTTAAGATAATATGTAATAGACCTTACATTGAGAAAATTGATATGGGTCTTAAATTTTAATGGGCTGAGACATTAACGTAAATCAACGGTTCTAATCTATCCAAGAAAATGATCAACGACTCATGTGGGTGGATAGCCCTTTCATATCATTTTTTTCAATATGCTTTTATTATTAGTAAGGGTTATTAACGGGTGTTTATGATAATAAAAATAATTTGGTTTTTTTTAGATAACGATGAGAGTCAAGCCACTCAAAATTAAATATCTGCCTTTCACACAGAGAACGTTACCTTAGCTACTAGGCTATAGGCTAGTTCTTAAAAATAATCTGTTTTTTTGAATTTGTTATTGTTTTTTATCCTTTGTTTAATGATTCTATTTATTTAAGCTACTCTTCATTTATACCACTAATCTTTTGGTTACAATGTAAGCAAATTATCGAAATCTTTGCGGCAGCTGCAAAGTAAGCAAAGTAATTGAACAAAATATAAGAGTTGCTGATGGCTTAGCAATATCGAAGCTGGTGAGTTTTCCATCGCACATTCGCACTAAGTTCATTTCTGACATTCTTCTCTGATTTCATCGATTTATAATTTATTTTATATACTTATTTAACTTGCGAACAAAACTCATAAAATATCATTTCTTCTACAATAGTTAGAGAGGAGGGATCCAGTGCCAACGCTCTAACGGTGCCAACAGTCAGATTTTCATATCCAAATTTTGATTTATATGGCTCAATAAATTCTTTATATCAAAGTCATGTGACATGCAAAAATTTTCCATTTTTGGAGATTTTTAAGTATTTATTTCGGATTTTTCAAAAGTTATATATGAAAAATTGATTATTTTATTAATATTTTATAGTTGTTATTAGAAAATCCGAAATAAATACTTAAAAATCTCCAAAAATGAAAAATTTTTGCATGCTATAAGATTTTGATATAAAGAATTTATTGATCCATATAAATCAAAATTTGGATATGAAAATCTGACCGTTGGCACCGTTAGAGCGTTGACACCGGATCGCTCCTCATAGTTAGAATAAACCCATATTATAAAATTTTGTTTAGGGAGCGTTCATATCGTGACAACAGTGAATTTCAAGTACATAATCCATATATATTTGATAATTCATATTTTGTGGTCAACCCCCTCCAAGAGCAAAAAAAAAATAAATTAAAGAGGAGATGACAGCTCGAGGCTCAATTTGGACCTTTAATTAGAATTAACAAATGCCTAAAACAATTAGCAACAGGTTCTTTAGCTAAAGAAGATTCTTAAGCACATGGCCTCTTAATTATATAACGATGTTGAGGTTTTGACTATTAGTTACTGAGTGGTTCTGATATGGATCAGCTAAGCAATCTTTTGTTTTGAATCGACCGGTTCTTATTAAGCATGTCTATTCAATTTTATCTATCCTATTATAAAAAATGAACGGCTTATATTTCATCTAATCCGTAGCATAATTAGCCTTACTTTTATTGTTTCTTTCATAATAAATTATTATTCGCCAGAGCTTACAGCTTGATTACTCATCAAATCCCTGAATTTCAGTTAGACTAATTATGTTATAAACCTATAATTACGTCTACTCTACATTGTCTACAACTCATAATTAATTGGTCCATTTTTTACTAATTAATCACGTTTTTTGTGTTCAATTTTGCAAAGAAAACATGATGAGGCACGTTAAGGCAGGGTACGAAATTTAAACAAGTCAAAAATTATTTGAGTCCTACAGCTTTAAGAATATTCGAAAGAAGTATTCTAAATTAAATTCGGTACACACATATATATATATCCTAACATGGCTTGTAATGATTTATATTATACTCTATTTTTTTTTCATAATTTATGCTTTCAATTTATACATCATTAACAAAATATTTGACAACATGAATTATAAAATTTAGTAGAAAATTAAAACCAGAAGCACTTACCCTCATGAAAATTATTTGTTTTTGACTTTTTAAATTTAGTAGATTTATTGAAAAAAAAATGTGTCGGTTCTTGACTAAATGATTTTTTCACATGCACTAAATGATTTTGCTACAATATTTGATAAAGACTTTGTACAATTTTCACATGCATTAAATGATTTTTTTAATTTATGTACATACCACAAAAACAGAGGATGAACGTGGTGGATGGTCTAAATTCCAAAATTCTGAAGGTTTCGGATTATCGAATTAATTGTGATAGTTGGAAGGTAGCAACATAATTATAATGACTGCGACTTTAATTTATTTTTTAGTCTTTATTAATACTCTTAATTTCAATGTAGAGATGTATTTATATCACTTATTTGCATGAGATTTTATATACCAGTAATTTATTTGCTGGACAACATGTACTTATAATAATGTTCCAAAAACTTTTTTCTTATGAACTCTACACTCTAAAAATCTTTGGATGAGGTCACTTATGAATATTTAAAATTGAATAATTTAAGTTCAAAATTGTTTAAAAAAATAATATAAAATAAATCATTCAACTTTAATTATCCAGAACAATCCCACATATCAAAATTGTTCATAAAAATTATTTTCACTTCATCTTTGCATTTACTAGTAAAAAGCCCAATTATTTTCACCTCATCTTTGCATTTACTAGTAAAAAGCCCACTCCTTGCTTTGGGCTAAAATTATTATTTCTTATAATAAACTTTTAAAATAATATGTAGTGAGCTTTAAATTGAGATAATTTATATGAGCCTTAATTTTAATAGGCTGAGAACGCCAACGAGTATTAACGTATATCAACAGTTCTGATCTATCGAAGAAAATGATCAACGGCTCAGATATAAGGATAGCCCTTTTATGTCATTTTTTCCAATATGCTTTTATTATTAGTAAGGATTAAAATCTAATCTTTAAAACCTCAAGACTTCAGAAAAGTTCTACACCCACTTCCTTGTTTCTTCTAAAAAAGGTGGCCACCTAATTCTATCAGCTAAGAGTTTGAAGCGCGGTGGTTAATTAATTTATTTGCTCCACTAATTTCCGGCACAGAGTAGGGGGGATTCATATCCCTATCCTATTTAGGATAACAGGACTCTGTTATTCTCTTCTGGGCCGTCGGATTAAAATCAATAGATCAGATTTATTCAGAAAAAAGCCTCATATTATCTGAACTAGACCAATCCGGTCCGTTCGTTTTGATCTAACTGTTGAGGTTGGATAACGACAGGGTCCAGTTAATCTCTTAGGGGTTGTTCGGCAAGGTGGTTGGCTTAAATATTTAAGCCTCACTAAGCCACACTCGTTCGGAAAAAGAAAAATGGCTTAAGAAAGCTTAAGCCTTAAGCCATGGGTATTGCTTTCTTAGGAATCTGGGCAAAGTTTAAGCCCCGGTCAAAAGGAGGCTTAAGGAGAAACTTTTAATCCATGCTAAGGAGCTTGCGTTCGGAAAGATTAAAGAGACTAAGGAAGCTAAAGGAGACCTAAGGAGGGGTTGCCGAACGGCTCCTTAGAGACTTAGAATGACAACAGATTCGGATTCGAGTAGGGTGGTCAATGGATGAACTAATGATAAACTTAATTAACAATTAACATAGATATAAAGATGCCATTACCACCTAAACCCTATTATTTGTCAAAAGTGCATTGCACCACGTATATACGTCAAGGTCTCAAATCTAAACTAAATCTTAATCCATGATTACTATATCTAATTAGTGTAAACAATTGGTTTTTTTGTAGGCATTCATATTTTATTTTTTAGTTGGTCAATAGTGCTTAGTTACGTTAGTTCATCGTCAGATATATATAAATCTGTATTATTGACACACATATATAATTAAACGACCAAAATATCGTTTATATACTGTTAAGAAGTTTGCTACTGTGCATCAAGTTCTGGCCGACAAAAAGATTTAAGCATTTTGAACTGTATGATCGATGAAAAGAAATAAAAAGAGAGCATTACGAACTCGAATTTTGCATCAAGTACTACTTATATAAAAAATTAATATTTTTAATTCATCATATGGTGGCATAGAATACCCCAACTTTATTTACTCAAATAAAATTTGGTGCACTGTAGCACAAACTCGTGAAGAAATTAATAATAATAAATAAACTGTATGTTTAGTTAGTACAAATTGTAATAAACTCTTACTAATTAATACAGAGAGGCAAGTTTAATTAAACTTATATATTATTCGAATTATTTTTAACCGAGAGAGACGAATGCATTATTAATTATGGGATCTTGATCCTTCCACTAATAGCGTTGTTAGTAGTTAATTAATATGCTAGAATAATTAATTAGATCCAACAGAGATTGAGATTCCAATGGCAGACGAATGATCAATAACAGGACAAATAAACTCCAGAGTTGGATATTTAATTAAATTCAAGGCGAGCAGGCAGCCAAATAATTGTCGTTTACAGTGCAATTATGCTGTCTCTTAATTAGGGTTAGGTATTTTTAGTTTTGGGCTAATTATTTGATGTTAAGGTAATGGAGATGACATATATTTTTTTTTTTTTTGGAGGGTTTGCTTAAGTACGTACGTACCCTATATAAAATTAATTAATTATTGACGTTAAAAAATAGATGAAATCGATAAATTAAGAGGCTATTGAATGAAGCAAAATTGATTAATTGAAGAATTTCAACAAGATATTTATTACTACCAAATGCAATGTAAACCAGATAATTGATTGGTTCTCATTGTACCATTTTTCTCATCCAATTAATTGATTTATTTTTGGTTTCAAAAGAAAAAGAATTTTCTATAAAAAAAAGAAAAAAGAAAAAAGAAAAAGAATTTTCTAACAAAAAAAAACAAAGAAAAGAAAAAGAATTTCTATTAAAAAAAAAGGAAAGAAAAAGAATTGGTGTACCGGAGCATGGATCATCATTAATTCAATTCTTTAAGCATAAGATTGACATTTCTAATATCTTCATGTCACCCCTACAAAGAATGTCTCCATTAATAATAACGTCACATGCTTCTTTCTGCCTCAGAAAAAGAAACCAATATCACAACATGTTTCTGAGGAAAGTAATTCCAATGGAGAAATAATATCAGTACTTGGTGCGTTTCAATTTTCAAAGATAGACCGTTTTACTTTTATTTTATTTTTCTTTGGGCTAAATAAATATGTACTAATTGTTGTTAATGACATACAGAAAGAAAGCTAATCAAGATAAGATTTTTTTTTTTTTTTAGATAAAAGATGAGGGTTTAGGGTTTAGGATCGAGTCATTCAAATTTAAGTGTTTATAAAAGATCTCATCCGAGTTCCGAACCTGCAACCTCCTACACAGAGAGTATTGCCCTTAACCACTAGACCAAAGACCAGTTCTTCTACCGATAAGATGTCTTGATGAGACATGAGAACGATAATTAATTAGTCATTTAATTTGTAATTGTATTAGTGTTGATTGATTACAACTCATCATGATGCTTTCATATATAAAACTCTGTCAAAATAAAAGGAAAAATTAAAAAAAGGTTGAAGACGGTGGAAATTAACAGAACACGTGGTACCGGTATGTACCAATTAACAAACATATTTGTCGTGTATTATCCTATCTTCCTTTATTAGAGTTCAGACAATATCTTTAATTTGACAGTGTTGCCTCTGATCTAGTGGCTAAGGTCAACGCTCTCTGTGTGAAAGGTCGCGGGTTTGAAACCTGGATGGGAGGTCTTTTACAGACATTTAAATTTAAGAACCAGCCTTTGGTCTAGTAGTTAAGAGCAGTGCTCTCCGTCTCCGTGTGGGAGGTCGCGGATTCGGAACCTAGATGGAGGGTCTTTTAGACATTTAAATTTGAGTGACTTGTCCATCATATTTATCTCAAAAAAAAAATCTAAAAAATAGAGAAAAATTGATTTTATTTTTTTGGTCTCTTTTCAAATATAAACCGGACAAACAAAAATGTGTGAATTTTAATTTACAACCATAAATTGTACTATAAAACAATTAAGAAAATACCAAATTCTAATTAGGGGACAACCTACTGTCCATAGTGGAAAAATTCATAGAATGTGACAACATTCACTGACAAGTAGACCACATGAGTCCCATTTGTAACCACTTGTGAGTGTGGATATATCCGCTCTGTGAACGCAAGATGTTTCCCTTTCTATTAGGGGGCAACCTACTGTCCACACTGGAAAAATCAATGAACCTAGTGAGGCCACCTCAAGTCCACAAATCAATTTTGTCCCAATTGGAGAAGGTTGGCACGTGCTTGATTTATGATTATAAGCTTATATTGGAGTAGGTATCACAAAAGATCATGACATGCTAACAACTTAATTTCTTTTGCCAATTTGTGAATCATGCATGGATGAATGACGATGGATCATTAATTTCACTTTATATATTTTTTTGGACTTAATTAAATAACAACCTGCCCAAGTTGATGAGTGAGCGCTGGTGGGAGACTGGGAGTCAATATTTTGTTGACATAAGATTAATTTTTCAATGAGTGAAGCTATGGTACTATTAATAATATAAAATGGGTTGTACTACGGCTCCATATTATGATATTTGAAGTTCAATTGATCGATCCAAACCGCTCAATGTGATCTCCATATGTTAATGTAGTTCTAGACGAAATTTTATATTTTTAGAATTTTTTAACTACATATTTTGATATATAAAAAAACTACATTTTTGAATGGTCTATAATATTTACATTAAGTCATTTTCTAATTATCTAAAAAAAAGTAAAAAGGCACCAAAAATTATAAATTTTGGTCTAAAATGACATTTATATATGAAGATCATATTGAGCAGTTTGGATCGGTTAATTAAACTTTAAAAATGATAATATAGAGCCATAGTAGGGACACTTTGTACTATTAATAGTACCACAGCCTCACTCATTGTCAATATTCTAAATGTAAAATTAAGAAAAGATCGATGCAGCTAATTAAGAACCGGCCTTTGGTCTAGTGGCTAAGGGCAATGCCATTTATGTGGGAGGTCGCAGATTCAAAACCTGGATGGGAGTCTTTTATAAATAAACATTTAAAATTTGAGTAACTTTAGACCCTCATCTTTATCTTAAAAAGAAAAATGCAGCCTTTGTGATTTGGCAATCTTCATAAAATAATATATTTGATGCTAGACAGTCTAAAATTAATGCACCAAACTAATTAAATACGCAATCTATCTAAGTCATAAAAAAAAAAAGCGAAATATCATGTGCCTTAAATTTTAGTTTGAGAAATTAGATGCTTGTTTTTTTTTGTGATATATATCAAGTATTATGGTTGTTATCAAGTCTCTTTCATCTTAGGTTTTCAAAAAAAAAAAAAAAAAAGTCTCTTTCATCTTATACAAAAAAAAAAAAAATCCGGCACTAAATCTTTTTGCATAATTGCATGTGTTAATTAATTATATGAAATACTCGATAAGGAGAATTTTCATGATAGAGTAGTAGAGGCACAAAGCTTTAATTATTTACTGGTAATTAACTAACTTAAGTTTTCTGAATTTAATTTGCTGGTGTCACCATTACGACCTAATCCGACGGTTGAGAAACACCGAAGTATGTTGAGATCGGTGCAGCAAATACCCAAGTACCTCGACATCGGTGCGACAACGGATACTGACCATCCGATTGGAAAACACAGACCCTACTTTTCTGAGCAGATTTTCATCCTAAGAACTGTGCACAGGTAAGGTACACACTCTGTCACTGCAAATTTTTTTATAAATCAAAAATGAAAAAAAAAATTTATGAAATTAACAAGATTAAGCAGAAAATTACACATAGTAGATAGAGCCGATTCTGAGAATCGGTTCCTTCAAATGGAACCGATTTTCAAAATCGGTATGTTTTTCTTTTTTCTTTTTAGCCACACCCGTTTTACACGGGATCCGGTGTCTTAATAAAAAAAGTAAAAGGTGCTTACCGATTTTGAGAATTGGTTCCTTCAAATGGAACCGATTTTTAAAATTGGTATGGTGTTTTTTTTTTTCCCCCTCCGGATCCGATTGTGGCCAACTTCATACAAAAAAAAAAATTCACCATACCGATTCTGAGAATCGGTTCCATTTGAAGGAACCGATTCTCAGAATCGATTCCTTCTACTATGTGTAATTTTCTGTGTAATCTTGATACTTTCATAAATTTTTTTTTTCATTTTCGATTTATAAAAAAATTTGCTGTCACTGTTGCAGTTAGGTGGAGACAGTTTCACGTTAATTCATTCCTGAAATTACGATGCTGCTTGCCCACTTAAACGTCTGTTGAGACCTAATTAATTGCTGTTAAATTAATTTATGATAATTTTTAAATTTTAGTAACGCACTGTAAATTATTAATCTGATATATGGTAACTAAATATATAGTTCTACAATTATTGTGGTGTCATCATTTTTTTTTTTTTTCAAATCGTTATTTTTGGTGACTGTCAGCGGGATAAATCTATACTCCATAAAGAGGAGTAGATTTTCAAGCATCTCAACTATGCCACATCATCACTATTATTAACCATTGATCTTGTTTGAAACTCTTTATTTACTTTGATCCAATGGTTTGTATTTTTTTTTCTCTGGATGTGACATGTCTAACACAAATTTTTAACACTTAAAATGGTCCAACATTTATGGGTCCGAATCTGCTGATGCACTGCAATTTTTGCAGCGTCAATCCGACGATTGAAGAATAGACTGGGGCTTCTTTTTTTTTTTTTAACTTAGCACGGTTCCCAACAGATCACATGGCTGATAATGCACTGCATTTTTTGTAGTGCGGTAGGGGATCTCATTTGAACATTTATATATGTTGTTATTTATAAGTTATTGTATTATTATTATTTACTTACATACAAAATTTACAAATTTTTTAAAGTTATATTTAATATAAATATTTAAAATTTTATAAAATTCTTAGTTATTTATTTGATACTACTTTTCGGTGCAAAAACCGAGCTACAGCTCTAGTTATTTGAATTAATATTCCAGATTCTGAAAGTTCGATACCATTCTCCTAAAATAAATCTATGCAATTGAGGAGTGGTGGAGCTTCAAAATTATCGGTGATTTATATTTAATGGTTTTCAATAGATTATTACTAGAAAATGATATATGTTGATAGGAAAAATATAAATAATCACTGAAAAATGATATATATTTATTAAAAATATGGTGGACCTGTCAACATATAAGAAAATGATATATGTTGATCGGAAAAATATAAATGATCACTGAAAAATAATATATGTTTATTAAAAATATGGTGGACCTGTCAACAGATAAGAAAATGATATATGTTGATCGGAAAAATATAAATGATCACTGAAAAATGATATATATTTATTAAAAATACGGTAGACTTGTCAACAGATAAAAAGGGTGGTACTCTGTTTTTAAGATGACCGGAAATCCGGAATCCAGTCCACAGCTTTGTGATTTCTCTTGTCAATGTGCTTTAACTGACCCCACAGTAGCTGTAAAGAGATTTCGGCCTTTATAAATTCAACATTATCTTTTGTATTTTTTCGCAACTAAGACGAGGAAATGTATTGGCATTTCATAACACAGGTGGACTTAAATTCCTTTTCTTCCTGAGAAATTCCAGAATGGATTGATTTGTCCTATTATATTATATTACATGGTTTCATTACTGGATTGTTTCTTTTTATTGGAGAAAGACCACGAGTCAAAAAATCAAGTTAACAAACGATTAACAAAGAGAGTGTAATAGCCGACCAGAACCAAAATTCATATATTAATTGACTGATGATGCTCCAGCTGGTGGTAAAAGCTTTAAATCCCTTACAACAGGATTATTACTAAGTCAGACTAATATAAAAATGTTTGCATTTCACTCCGAAATACTAATTGTCTAAATCATATTTTTCCATATCTGAAACTTCGATCTGTGGTTCTCATTAAATTTATTGTATATGTATGAGTATTTTGTACGGTCGAGAATGTAAATTGCAACCGGTAAGTGATTTGTTGTAGTTGGAAAATATTTTTTTACTAAAAATGTATTGGGGATGGACAAAGAGAAATTTTAAGGGGCAATTAATTATCACCACCCTAATTTTTATTGGTCAATATAAAAATTAAAATAATGATTCATTCCTCAAGTATACAAACAAGTGCTTCAAAACACTATGAAGTATGAATGAGCAGTTATTCTGGAGGCATTGGGATTGACAGGAATATTATAATTTATATAACAACAAATATACAATCTTTCATAAGTCAGTGTGAACTAGCGATTATGCGCACTCCGCCGCGCTTAATTGAATATATTTGGCTACTACCGGTCTATTAATAATAACTTATATTAAAATATTGAGTCGAATATATAATCTCAAAAAGTTAGATTTGTAATAAATATTCTTATGTTCATAACATCAAGACTACCCAATGCATTAGCTCATTACATCAAGACTACTCAATTGAAATGAGCAAGACACAAAATTAGACAATCCAAGAAGATTTTTTTTTTTTAATTGGCAAATAAAAAAAATTTTAAAAAGGGAAAACAATTATTGTAGCTGATCTGACAATAACCGTATAAAAAATTAAAAAAATATATATTTTAAAAAATATTTGTAAAATGAATTTTTAAAAAAAAAATATATATAATTTTTTTTTCTTATGCTCACAACATCAAAACTACCCAATTGAAATGAGCAAGACACACAAAATTAGACAATCCGAGAAGATTTTTTTTTTTTTGAATTGGCAAATAAAAAAAATACTTTTTTCTTAAAAAAGGGAAAACATGTATTGTAACTGATCTGACAATAACCGTATAAAAAAATTTGTCAAAAAAAATATATTTTTAAAAAAATTTTGTAAAAGGAAAAAAATTATATATCTTAAAAAAAATATATGCAAAAAGAAAAATTATATATTTAGAAAAAAATTAAAATGGAAAAAAAAAATTGTTCATTGATGTGACAATTACTGTAGCGGAATAGTGAACTGCTGCGGATTAGAGGTATTAACCGCTATGGATTAGAGGTATTAGGTATTAATTAAAAGCGAGTATATATATATATAGAGAGAGAGAGAGAGTTAGACTATTATACTAACGTTAGCATTTCGGATCGAAATGCTAACGCCTCAAAATTAGTGTTGTCGTGTCCAAAATTACGATTTATGGTGCTCAATAAATTCTTCATATGAAAATATTAGGGAATACAAAAATTTTTCATTTTTTAGAGTTTTATAAGTATTTATTTTGCATTTTTGAAAATAGCATGTACAAACAATAATATTTTATTAATATTTATGAGCTATTTTAAAAAATGCAAAACAAATACTTAGAAAACTCTAAAAATGAAAAATTTTTGTATTCCCCAATATTTTCATATGAAGAATTTATTGAGCACCATAAATCGTAATTTAAGACACGATGACACTATTTTTGAGGCGTTAGCATTTCGGTTCGAAATGCTAACGTTAGTATAATAGTCTAGCTCTATATATATATATGTGTGTGAGAGCCAATATAAGCTCACGGAGCCTTCTGTGAGCTCACCTCCATAAACATATCAAATCACCTCCAAATTTTGATTTATATGGCCCAATAAATTCTTTATATCAAAATCTTATGGAATACAAAATTTTTCCATTTTTGAAAATGTTAAAGTATTTGTTTGGGATTATTGAAAAGCGATACATAAAAATTGATTATTTTAATAATATTGTATAGTCATTTTTCAAAAATCACAAACAAATACTTAATAATTTTCAAAAATGAAAAATTTTTGTATCCTGTAAGATTTTGATATAAAAATCTATTGAGCCATATAAATCGAAATTTGGAGGTAATTTGATAGTTTTTTTGAGTCGCGCTCACGGAGTGCCTGTTCGGCAAGAGTGGATCAGTGCTCCTCAGCCTTCCTCAAGCGCTTGATCCGCAGAAATGTTGCCGAACAGTCACTCCTCAGTAAGGATCAAGACAAGATCAAGGGTCCTCCTCAGTGCCAGAAGTTGAGCCTGCACCCCCCTTCCTGAAGAAAAAATTCTCTTCAAGGCCTCCTCAAGAGCTATTATTGATACTTTTGATACTTTTGTACCATTCTTAATCCTAGCAACTCATCCGAACACCAACTCCTCAGAGAAGATTAGTGTTTTGATCCTCCACCCCCTGATCCCTCTTGCCTAAGCCCGGAAGGATTTAATTAAGCTCATTCATATATGTGAAGCTCCATTGTTGCACAATATAACGGCCATAATTTAGCTACAATTTAGATATGCCCTTGTGTTTACTATTAAAAAGGAGTTTTTGTTTGGGATCCAAAGCTCTCTCTCAGAAAGGGAGAGTTCTCCTTCCTACCTCTTCTTCAGTCTTCAGTCTCCACATGCCAATTCTCCTCCTTCACGGCGTGCTTTCAGGAAGTTCAATTGTCAACTACAGTTGTTTATATGAGAGTTTCTAGAACCACTGTATATTCAGAGAATCTACCATTAGACAAATTTTAACAGAAGACTAATCCCCCAATTTATGAACCTACATTACCAATCTAAGTATTAGGGTATATAATATTTTGAACTGGTATATGCAAAAAGATACCGAACTCAATAGCGATAGTGTTAGTATGAAAATTAAACGCATCGATATTCAAATTAACTTATCAAAGTATTCAACTTATTTGTATAATATATCTGTGTACTGTGTAAAGTAAGTTGCAAGAGTGAAACCATTAATTTGAATGCATAACTATCAGCATGAATGCTAAACACACCTAGTATCGATTTTGGTATCATTTTTTGGGACAGAGATCACATGCTCTTCTTGATCTGACGGTTGAGAAACACCTAAATACTTTGAGATCGATACGGCAACCGATCCCAACCATCCAACCGGAAAAAGCAGACTCGGACCCCATTTTTTTGTATCTTTATAAGTTATAATATTTTTCTATGATATATTTTTTTTTATTTTTTCAGTTTGTCTTGCCCCAGTTCGTCCTATTAGGTTGCGGGCCCCACATTCTGAATAACATTCACTGTAACATTCCGTTCCAAAGGATCAAAGTGGAGGGATCCAATAACCATTATTATTGGTGACCATTTTATTATCTATACATAAATTGGCAAATCCAAAACGGTTAGATGTATTCTAAATCATCTCAATAACATATACATGAAAAATGATAAAATTTTAACATTGTTTCGATAATCATCAAGAGAGGAGAAAAAATCATAAAGTTTGAACCGTTGATTTTTGTTAATGCTTGATGCATATGTAAATAAAATCAAAATGCTATAATTTTTTGTGTATATATAAAATATGATATATACAACCTATTCTATCAATTACTTTTGTTATGGAAGAGTTTAATATGTATCTATTTAAGATTTAATTTCACGGTCACCAATCGGTCATAAAAAACATGATTATTTGATCCCTCCTCAAGAATCAAACATACAATTTTGTCAACCTCTCATTACAATTTGCAATAAGGTACCGTAGTAGAGGCTAAGTAGGGCCAGTAATGAACTAACAATTAAATGGGGAGGGATCATGAAATTAAATCATAAAGAATTACATTTTAAACTCTTAAATAACAAAAACTGATAAAATATGATGTATATATTATGTTTTATGTGTATCAAAAAAATATATCATTTTGATTTTATTTACATGTGCATCGAGCTTCAACAAAAATTAACGGTTCAAATTTTATAATTTGTTCTCGTTTCTTGACAACTATCGAACCAATGTTAAAATTTTATCATTTTTTGTATATTTGTTATTGAGATAATTTAAAATACATCTAACAGTTTAGATCTGTCAATTTATGTATAAATAATGAAATGGTCAACATAAGCATTGGTGTCCATGGTTATGTCCATGGTTATTGGATCTAGAGGTGACAGATTGTCGGATCGGGTTCGGATCAGTTTGACTTTCCCTGAAATTCGGGTCGGGTTACGGGTCGGACGGGTTTTTTGGATCGGGTTGGGTCAGATTTTGCCACCTCTGATTGGATCCCTCTTCCAATTAAATAAGCATAAATGGAGTGCATATATGCAAGTGCTACCAAGCCCGTAGTGTTATGCTGGCACGGGCGGGCTACGGGGGGGGGGGGGGGGGGGGTTTGTCCCGAGGGGATGCCCTTGCCCTCCTCTTTGCCCGTCGGGCTTGGCGGGCAAGGGTGGGCAAGAGTGGGCGACGGGTTTGCCGCGGAGCGCGAGTGCTGGGGGCGCGTTGCGGCGGGTGGGGCGGGCGTGTGCTTGTTGTCTGCAGACTTCGGGCGTGTGCGTGTGTGTGCTGCCGTGCTCCAATTGCTTTGTTTTTTAAACAAAATGAGAAAAGTTATAAATTTTTTTTAAACATACTGTTTTTAAATAACTTTGTTTTTTAAGAACAAAAAATTGCAATTTATTTTTTTAAATAAGTTTCTTTTTTTTTCTAAAAATTCACAACTTTGTATATTATTTGCCAACTTTTGTAAGTTTGAATAAGTTTTATGTTTTTTCTATTTTGATATATTAAAAGAAATGAAATAAAATATAATTTTAGAAACTAAGAAACTTGTAAGCTATAACTGAAATAATATTATATTTTTTTAAAAACAAGAAAGGACGGCGCGCGGGGGGCGGGCAAGGGCGGGCGCGGGCGACGACGGGCGGGCGGGTTTCGGAGGGCAACAACAAATATCCAGACTCTTACCCTTCGAGACCCGCCGCCCGGACCTTAAACGGGCGGGCGAGGATTGTGGACCCGGGCGGACACGGGTGGACGCGGGCGGGTGGCCTGGGACGAGCGGGGAGCATAACACTACAAGCCAGTAACAGTAAAGGCTAAAGAGTAAGTAAACCAACCTGCACCAGCACCAGCTCTAGCTCCAGCTCCACTGGCAGCAAGCCAAGCTGCGAGCCTGTCTGACTGTCTCGCACTTCTTTTAAATTATTACAAGTGACTCATATTTACTAGGCCCATTTGTGATTTGTTTGGTTCTAAATCATTCCCTTTCTCTAGTGCTTCTCTGCATTCAATCGGTTAGCTAACTAGCTCTCTCTTCTAAAGTCTGAGTGAGAGCTTGCTAGTTGCTACCCTCTCTCTCTCTCTCTTTCTTTCTTGGTGTCTATGTGAACAACCAACCAACCAACAAGCAGCCAGTAGTACACACTCACTGCTCCAACTTTGAGCTTGAGCTCAGGTAACTCAATCCAACTATCCCCTTCTCAGTAATAATGGGTTCTGATTTGTTGGGTATGCTATGCTACAACCGCATTTGGAATTTTTGGGTGGGAATTGGAGTAATGCAGTTAATTTAATTGCCTTTCACTTTTGAGTTTTGGGTGTATTTTTTTTTTTTTTTAATTTTCTGTTGTTGATTGAAAGGAGAAACTGAGAAACAGCATTGGTGGCTTTTTGGTTTTTAATGTCTGGAAATCTTCTTGCTGAGGAGTTATTTTTGAAAGGTTTTGTAACATGCTTGAAATTTAAAAGTTGGTTAATTTTTCTTTTTTCTCTCTGAGGAGTTATTTTATAAGATTTCTTCCTACAATTCTCTCTATTTGCATCCAAAAGAACCAATTTTTTGTTGGAAATAATTCCTTATTCTGTAATTCCTTTCATCTCCTTTTGTGATTTGTTTACCCCCTTTTATGACAAGTACCATGCATGGATGTATGCCTTTCCGTATTTCTCTCTTGATTCCAATGAAAAATTTTGAATTTTGTCATGCCACTTCTATTATTGGGTATAGAATTGTTAGCAAATAAGAGTGAAGTTGTGAGCTCCTTTTTAAAAAAATTGTGAGCTAAAATTTTGAATTAAGCATAAAGAATATTGCATGTGGCCATCAAAGAATTTTACTACCCAAAAAAACAAGCTCCAAAATTTCAGGTTTATGCCACATGATATTTCAAGAGGAAGCTTGAATTGGTTTTTAATAAATAATCTAACATCATTTCAAATTATAGGCCTAAATAACAAATCTTCTGTACCTTTTTTTTGCTGTGTTGAAAACCTGAGTGTTATTTGTTTTTGACAAAAAAATTAGGCATTTTCTGGTCTGAAAATCAGTGTGTGTTTGAGCCTTTGAGGTGCTTATTTGTGACATTTGCCTTATTTTATTTTTTGGTTGTATATTGCTTTCAACAAGAACAAGTTAGTTAGATATCAGTCTCAATTTTTATCTTTTTATACTGTTAGTTTTTTTCTGTACAGCTTAGTATGCATGTGCTTGCCTACTGTTCTTTTGTCCAATATGCTTGAGTGCCCTACTGCTCTCAATTAAAAGCATGAGTTTGGTGTTGGGTCTTACTCAATCATTCACACTTCTTTGTTTAAACATTAGTGTGGAATGTGGACCATTCTGTCCTTTGCTTATTTCTTATAACTTAATTTGTCATAATTTCCTCTTTTTTTTTGGCTAATTCTGCTATGGATCGAATGGAATATGGACCGTTTATTTTTTACAATCAGATGGTTATGATGATATGTCTTTTAGATACAATTAAAGAGAAAAATTTGATAAGAACCGCACGATTCTAAATGAAAGGTTGTTTAGCCGATCCATAGAATAACAACTCCGTTTTTTTTTTTTTTGCTCTTTTTTGTACAAATGTTAAGTTTGTGTGTTTGTTGAATGCATGTCATTAATTGGTGTGTTTAGAATATTGTCATATATTTATCTGCTATAATACCAAACATATACACCTGGAAAACCTGTTCAGACAAAACAAATTTCTGAATTTGCACAAGGTGAGAGGCATCAAAACAAAAACTTTGCAACAAGTTGTTAGCAGATGACAGATTATAAGTTTATAACTAAACTATACTGCAATCCTTGTTTCTAATTCAACACTGTTGTTATGTTTACTTGGTCAGCAGTAATCGCATTTGGGCTGCTATTAATTATCAGTTCTGCTAAAACCTCTCTTTAATTGGAATTCAGGTACATCTACATTGTGCAGTTAAGCCTTCGCAGCTGGGGCTCCTTGATTCTATAGCACTTCATCTTTCTCAATTTAGAACAATTTGAAGTCATAACATGATGGATGGCAAGACTGAAGATGATAAGGACATACAAAAGGGTACTGATGATGAGACTTCAAGTGCAGTCTCAAGCAGTGGCCATTTAAACATGGCGTCCGAGGAATCAAGCGTGAGAGGCAAGAAGACTGCACGATTCAGCGAAGACGAGGTGGTGGAAATTACATTGGATGTTCGAGATGATACTGTGCAAATACAGGTATTCTTGAAGTCAAGAGTCTCTGATACTAACTCATACTGTGCACCAGCATGAACCATATTTGCTGGCTAGTCTTGTAAATTCGACCACTCTTAACTTTAATTTCCTATGATCTTTCTTGTTCATTGCCTTGCTATGGCTCAAATGTACAAGCGCGGTAAATAAAAGCGTGTTACAAACAATAAGGAACTGAAGCATTACTGGCAAATTTGAGGTCAAGTCTAGATACGATGCATTTATAATTGGGATCTCTTACTAGATCATTCATTAGCTTATTTGAAAGAAAAAGACACAATAATGTAAGTCCGGCACAGATCATTGGTCGGCCAAGATACTTCGTAATTTATATTTTACTACTTTGTAATAATGACAGCACTAGTAATGCTTGGCAATACTATACTGCCGAATTGGAAATATTGCTGTGTGCTAGTACTGACAAGGCGTAATAATGTATATGCAGGACATAAGAGGAGCAGGAGATGATGGTATGGATCTCAACTCACAGTCAGTACGAGGAGGGAAGCTGGCCTCCAAACTGAAGAGGGTAACACATGGGTTACGCCTAGGGGCAAGTAAGCATCATACTGGAGGCCCACCAGCGAAGCCGCAGCGTCGCCTTGACAGGACCAAGAGTGCAGCGGCAGGGGCTTTGAGGGGGCTACAGCTTGCCACGAAGTATGTCACAGACAGTTGGCCGGTCGTTGAGAAACGATTTGAAACTCTTGCAGTTGATGGAGTGCTTATCAAAAGTCGCTTTGGAAAATGCATAGGTAAGCAAAAATATTTTCACTAAAACCGACACTGAGGTCTGAGTTTTTTATTTTATGGAAGTATCTAATAGTGGCTTATAAATAATAGAAGCAGCCAATTAATATAACAGTTGGATTCCATCATGTTAAATGTGCTTTCAACACTAATATTTATTTGGGTTTTTTTTCTGGGATTTACTTAGTTTTTCTCTTACTTTGTTGCTTATGCACAACATAGAAAATAATTGAGCTATTGAATTTTTATCTATCTCTCTTGCGTCAGTTGAATTTCTGGTTTGGGCTAATTAGTCTCGTTATCTTAATTCACTCGATACTCATGTTGCCTATAATTTTTCTATGTGCCAATAGTGGCTTCATTTGTGCTATTGTTTTTAACATGCTTGAAAAATGGAGTTATGACTTTATCCTGAATGTGCCTTCTGCCTGTTTTGTTTGTTATGTGATTGTAGGGATGGACGGTTCAGATGAGTTTGCTGGACAGATGTTCGATGCGTTGGCTAGAAGGAGAGGCATAGCAAAGCAAGTGCTAACCAAAGACGAACTGAGAGAATTCTGGGAGCAGTTGACTGACCAGGGATTTGATAGCCGTCTTCGAACTTTCTTTGACATGTAAACACCAATACAATTTTAAGTATTTGGTCCACTACCAACAAAAAAATTGTTCTCTGTTCAACTCTTCATGTCTAGGTTATATGCCATAGTGGTACAATAGTAAGAGCATTACTAATTAAATCTGGATTGCTTTCTAGTAGTAAAAATTGGGCTTTGGACAAAGAATAACAACATATTGGTATTGTACATGGCATCACATTGGATCATAAGATGATTAAACTATTGTCATACTGCCTTGATAATATTTATCCAGGATTGACAAGAATGCGGATGGCCGCATCACAGAAGAAGAGGTTAAAGAAGTAAGTTCATAGTTGTAAATAGTATATTACTAAATACAAAGCATTCCAATTGCAATTGATAATAGTTGTATGTCACTGGTATAACTCTCAGTTTCGTCTGTAACTGTAATCTCTAGATCCATGGCTATGTTTCAGATCGAACTAATCAATCATTATTAATAAACTGAAAAGTGTGTATGAAACCTACTGGTTATGATAAACTTATTCAACTTACTCTTAGTACTGCAGTTAACACCTTGAAAAATAAACAAAAAAGGGGGGAAAGAAGAATTCAGAAAGATTTGGATGGCAGTGAATATTTTTTGGTTGATGTGGTTATGTATCGAGACAATTCAATAATTTAATTTACTTTCAGATCATCACATTAAGTGCCTCAGCAAACAAGCTATCAAAAATCAAAGAGAGAGCGGAGGAATATACAGCTCTAATCATGGAGGAGCTAGATCCTGATGGTTTAGGTTATATAGAGGTATCAAATTGTCAGCTTTTAATATTCTTATCTCAAGGACATGCTTGTCCTCAATTTAAAAATGATAATTTTCAGTTCTTTTTTTTTTTTTTGAAAAAGAAATATCAGTTCCTTGTACTTACAAGTCATTGCAAAGCACCTATATACCTGAATAGAAAGTAAACCTAAATAATCATTTGGTACTTGATTGATATATGACACCTATTATCTACTCTAGAAAATTTTAAACTATCATTAAAGAAGGAAACTTTTGTCATGCTGAACTAATTTATGTCAGGATTCGCTATGCCATCTTGAATCTACTATGCATATTGATATTACGCTGTTTTGATAAATTTGAATCCTAGATCTTCTTATTTATCATAATTTTTTTATTTCATCCATATGATATACACTATAGAAGGTATCTGCCACTAGACTTTGGTTGTGCTTAATACTTCATGAATTTCATATTTTATGTCTTGAATATGCAGGTGGAGAATTTAGAGACGCTGTTGCTTCAACCAGCAAGTGTGGTTGAGCCAAGCAACACCCAGACCCAAAGCTCGAAACTGAGCCGACTCTTAAGCCAGAAGCTTGTACCAGCAAAAGACACAAGCCTATTCGAGCGCTTTAGAACCAGTCTGTCGTATTTCTTAGAAGACAACTGGAAGCGCATGTGGGTCATGACCTTGTGGATCTCTATATGCATTGGCCTTTTCGCATGGAAGTTTATGCAGTACAGGCGTCGTGCTGTTTTTCATATCATGGGGTACTGTGTCACCACGGCCAAAGGGGCAGCTGAGACTCTAAAATTTAACATGGCACTCATACTGCTACCAGTATGTCGAAATACTGTGACTTGGATTCGATCAAAGACCAAGCTTGGAGTGGTTGTGCCATTTAATGACAACATTAATTTTCACAAAGTAAGTTCAGATTATTTGGGTTTGTACACGACATCATTACAAAGTTAAAACAAAACTCGGGCCATAATTTAAATTTATTTGAATCTTAATATCTACATCATGTATATTTTTGTCTTGCAATATAGGTAGTAGCTGCCGGCGTGGGAGTTGGTGTGGTTCTGCATGTGGGCGCTCACCTTACATGTGACTTTCCCAGGTTACTACATGCCAGCAATGCTGCCTATGAGCCGATGAAACGTTTCTTTGGAGAAAGACGGCCGCCAAACTACTGGTGGTTTGTGGAGGGAACCGAAGGATGGACTGGCATTGTCATGCTGGTTATTATGATAATCGCATTTACTCTGGCACAACCCTGGTTCCGTCGTAACAGATTGAGCCCAAAGAACCCCTTAAAGAAGTACACGGGCTTCAATGCTTTCTGGTTCACGCATCACTTATTTGTCGTGGTTTACGTATTGCTCGTTGTGCATGGGTATTGCCTCTACTTGACCCACAAGTGGTACAAGAAATCAGTAAGTTTGTTCTTCAAAATATAAATATTTTGGGCTATAATTTCCATTGTGCAATCAGCACTGCTCATAGCTGGTTTCATCCTTTACAGTAAAGCAGAATGCTGAATATCAGAATATTTGTATTAACAAGTGTCATTCTTTGCTGTCAGACGTGGATGTACCTTGCCGTTCCTGTTTTACTGTATGCTTCTGAGCGTATTATACGAGCCTTTAGGAGTCATGATGCTGTAAAAATTCAAAGGGTACGCTCATTTGTCAATTTTAACTTTCAGTTCAAATTTTTATTTTTTGTTGTTGTAAGCTAAAGTAAGAATTAAACACAGAACACCAAAAAAAAAAAAAAGAAAATGAAAATGAGATAAAAAAAAAGAGAGAGAGAAGAAAAATTTTAAATTATTTAAATCAGAACCTTTTGGTGTTACCCGCCAGGCGTGTCATTTCTGTTTTGACATTCAATATAATGCTCCAAATTTGTTTAATTCACAGGTGGCTGTATATCCAGGGAATGTGCTGGCACTTTTCATGTCAAAACCTCACGGTTTTAGATACAGGAGTGGCCAATACATGTTCGTCAACTGCAAGGCTGTCTCTCCATATGAATGGTGATCTTTATACTTCTGTTGTTGAATGCTATGTAGATTAATTATACTTGTTCTCATTTTCTTTCTTAAAGCCCCAGAAAAATGAACATATCATAACTGAACCACACCAAAAAGAAAAAAGTGTATGTAGGCACAATTATTGACAATATTTGTTATTAACGGAACAAACCATTCAAGACCAAAACTTTGATGTTATTTTAAAGTATCTCACTGGACATGTCTGATTTGCGATTGTTCCAAATTTGAACTAAATATATGAGAACCCTCTTTACCGTTAACTGCTCTTAAAAGAGCTAACACTTATTAAGGTGGTATTGTGTGTCTTCTTTTCAGGCATCCTTTCTCTATTACCTCAGCCCCGGGAGATGATTATCTTAGTGTACATATTCGCACAAGAGGAGACTGGACCTCACGTCTTCGAACTGTCTTTTCTGAGGTAATTAAATATTTCACACATTAACCCATGTTAACCCATTTTAATTGTGACCTTTGGAAATGCTTGCTTTAACAGTAGCAAAATTGAGATTGAGCTTTTAGCAGGATATAAGAAGATGAGGATACCAGAATATAAGAAGAATAAAATGAAAAAAGAAAAAAAATCCTTAAGTTAAACGAGGGTAAAATAACAGTAGCAAAATTGAGATTGAGCTTTTAGCATGGTTTCAAAATGTATGCATCCTGATAAATATATATAGTAGTTTACGAGGATAAGATAACAGCGCTATAACTGAGATCTAACTTTTAGCGGTCTCAACATGTACGGAGCCTGATGAGTATATGGTTTGATTTTTAATTAAAAAGAGAATTGCTAAAAAATAACACGTGAATGCCTCTGACCATTTGAGGGTTTAAAAATGAATCAGGCATGCAAGCCTCCCACCAACAATGAGAGCGGTCTCCTACGAGCAGATTTTACCAAAGGAGAGAACAATAACAGGTGCATATCTTCTCTTATTCATCAATATTTCTAAGTTTGATCTGCATATAATATTTAATCTAATTCATTACTAAAATATTTTTTATTACATTAGGTTCCCTAAACTCTTGATTGATGGTCCTTACGGTGCACCAGCACAAGATTATCGCGAGTACGATGTCTTACTTCTAATTGGACTTGGAATTGGGGCTACACCATTGATAAGCATAGTCAAGGATGTGCTAAACCATACTCAAAAAGGGGGCGAAGGGTCTGGAAGTGCCGGCGGATCTCATGCTCACAGAAAACCTTTTATGACAAAGAGGGCCTATTTCTATTGGGTCACAAGGGAAGAGGGTTCGTTCGATTGGTTCAGGGGAATTATGAATGAGGTGGCTGAAAAGGATAGGTAACAGTTCTTTTTCCCTTGATAATTTCATTATTCTTTTTGGCTAATTCTGTTATGGATCGGATGAAATATGGGCCGCTCATTTTTTTATAATCAGATGGTTACGATATGTTGTTTAGATACAATTAAAGAGACATGTTTGATAAGAACTGCTCGATAAAAGGTTGCTTGGTTGATCTAGAGCAGATTCACTCATTTTTTAGTTTTATTTGATGCTTGCTGTCCCGAGAACTGGGGTAAGCACTAGAGACATTTATAGATCTGCTCGTAAATAATTAAATTTGTGTATATATTCTTAATGATTTCTATATCCGTTTCATAACAGTGATGGAGTGATAGAATTGCACAACCACTGCTCAAGCGTCTACCAGGAAGGGGACGCACGGTCGGCGCTGATAGTGATGCTTCAAGAGCTCCATCATGCCAAGAAAGGGGTTGACATTGTCTCTGGGACCAGTGTAAAGACCCACTTTGCCCGACCCAACTGGCGCAATGTCTTCAAGCACGTAGCGGTAAAGCACCCCGATGAACGTGTTGGTGAGTCTCTCTTTATACCCCTCCTGTCCCTCTTATCTCTCACGAGTCATGCCAGGGCTATCCTGGAAAATTTTTGCAACTTCCTCAATTTTACTTTTTGTGTAAAAATATAATGCACTGATTGTTTGTCTTTAAATTTGGGCAATTTGGTACTACTATCAGCAAATGTACAAGTAGAAGGGTACTGTTCTGAACAAACAGTCGTACTACGTTCTTGAACCTAGGATACCGCTTTTACCCCGGGCCATAAAATATAGAAGTACCGCACCATATTGCATACCACTGGACTTTCAATTTTACAATTTAACACAGTAAAACTGAATTAACCGCATAACGTGCATTACACATCAATTAAGCAGCATTTCTGCAGTCATTCTTTACTTGTTTAGAATTGTGGGTTCACTATTCGTCTATCTTCCATTCATTCTATACGAATAAGCATTCCTTACTTTCTATCCATTATGTACAATCAAGAATTATTTTCATTTCAGGGGTTTTCTATTGTGGGGAGCCGGTTTTGGTGAAGCAGCTGAAGCACTTGTCCCAGGATTTCACGCACAAAACCAGCACAAGGTTCGAATTCCACAAGGAGAACTTCTGATTCATTGTTTTCCTTGCGAAAAAATGCTGTTGTATAAAAGAAAGTAGCACAAAAAGTTCTTTTCTTTTTGTTTGCTTTTAATATGCTTCGATTTTGTTCATCTGTTGAAGCCCTTTAGAGCACAAGTAATCCTCCTTTTCTTTTTTCTTTTTTTTTTTAAGCTGTATTATAGTTGAATTGGAATGCAGAAATGTACAATGATGCTAAGGTTATTATTACAAGTTACAATTACAGGTAATATTTGCCACATGGTAAAGCTTGAAATTTTGTCACCAAGTAGGTGCAAATGCTGAATTTGATAAGAAAATATCGGGTTTGTATTGGGTCAGACGGTTTTAGGGTGAGCATCTTACGTTGTAAAACACTCATAAACTAAAAATTGGAAATTAAGGAGAGAAAACCGTCTTCAAGAGATACCCAAACAGTTAATTCTATTTTTAGCACTCTCAAAATCAGAGCCAAATCAAGCTATTTTGGCTCAGTTTTTAGCACTCCCAATATGACTTTTCAAAATCAAAGCCAAATCCAGACCGTTCAAATGTATTGGGATCCATATTTTGGCCCAGTTTAAATGTATTGGGATTCATATTTTGGGAATCTGTTGGAGATTGATGTGAAATTTGCTCCAAAAAAATTTAAGATGACATCCAATATAGGTATATTGAGATCCATTTTTACGACATTTCTTGGAGATGCTAAGAATCAGCATTTGGTACCTCTAGCAAAAACTGTCAATTTTTTTTTTTTTTACTTTTTTAGTTTATTGGTTCATAGGGTTTTATATGAACAGAAAAAAATATATTTAGGTTTAGGATCAGAGATATAAATGTGCTGTTTTTTTAAGAAGAAAAGCAGGGTGTGCTTTTCCGATCGGATGGTCGGGATTAGTTGTCGCACTGATATCAAAGTACTTCGGTATTTTTGTTGTACCGGTCTCAAAGTACGTCGGTGTTTCTCAACCGTCGGATTTTCTCGGGATTGATTGTCGCACTGATATCAAAGTACTTTGGTGTTTGCTGTACAGATCTCAAAGTACTTCGGTGTTTCTCAACCGTAGGATTTCTCGGATTGGTTGTCGCACCGATATCAAAGTACTTTGGTGTTTGCTGTACCGATCTCAAAGTACTTCAGTGTTTCTCAACTATCAGAAAAGAAGGGTCTCTGCTTTTCAAAAAGAGAAGCAGGTGATTCCAATCAGACTGTTATGCTGTTGACTGCATTTGTGTTCGACTCTGTGTGTATTGGATTTCAGGCCCAATTTAATTCACAATGCAAGGTGAGCCTGCAGAACAACAAACATATAAATGGGCCTAATTTATACACCACATGGATGTATATATCCTCTTTCATATTTTTTTTTTTGTTTTGTTGATGAATCATTAAACTTAGACCGAATCTATAACTAAATTATTTATTTATAAAAACAATTTTATTTTTAAATTTTTTTATAAATTTATATTATTTAGTATAACGGTTATGTCATTGGATCCCTCTTTTATTTGTATATGCAGTCAAGTTGAAGCCATTATTATTATGCTGATATGATATGCTGTGTACTGTTAATTCGCATATAATCTGTGGAATTTGGCAGTCCCAATCGTCCCTTTTTGCACCATTTCAACTTTTCAATGTTCTTCCGTCTCACTCACTGCTGCATCTTAGTACGTTTTCCACTCACGCACTTTTGCTTGATTGAAGAGAGAAACAAGGAGAAATCATATATACTTTTCCTGTTTTCTAAAATCAAATTCAAATGTTTTGCTACGTCGCATGAAGTTAATATTTAGGAAAGAAGTTGTAATATTTATATTTTGATGGAGAGATTTACTTTTTGATAAGAAACTCATGCTAAAAATTATAGCTTATAGAGGTCATTTTCTATTTCTTTTCATTGATCATACGGTTCAAAAAAATTCAAACTTTTAACCAAACAAAAGGTGAAAGGATTATTAAAAAAAAAAAAAAAAACAAGGTGGGAGACTAGGATTTTAATAGTTTCAAGGGCCTTTCAATAATAAAATACTGTGCTTTGAAATTGATTTTATATTTAGCAAAAGAACAAGTGCCATATAAATTCCCTGTGAAGTTGGATATTCTGGTCTAATTTCTTTGGATTTTGAGGGTGCTACATTGTATGGTATTTTTTTGGAATTAAACCGGGATTTGAACCACTTTTTTTTTTTAAAAGAATTGATCAAAGTGTATACATATACTGATATACACAAAGATCTTTTTCCATTGTCTCTTTCTGAAGAACAAAAAAGTGTATAGACAGAATCTAACGTGAACTTGGAAGCAATTTTGAGTTGCATTCACTTTGGACTCAATTCATCAGCTACATCATGAGATAAGATAATTCTGATAAGTTAAACAAACATCTGTTTTTCTCTTGAAGATAATGAAGTAAATTCTAAATTGATATTAGTCATAGTCTCACAGACCGAAAAAAAAAAAATGAAAGAATAAGACATGTGACTGATAAATACGTTACATTAATTTGATCGAATATTTTTCAAATTAATAAAATAATATATAAAATTGAGTGCAAGTGTGCAGTGTATTGTTCAAGCAAGGCACTTTAATAAGCACCAATTAATGACTGTGACTTGAGAATCAGCTTTTGTGTGTGGGAGGTTACGGGTTTCGAACCTGAATAGAAGGTTTTTTTATAGACATTTAAATTTAAGTGACTTGACTCTCGTTATCTCCAAAAAGAAAAAAAAGAAAAGAAAAGAAAAGAAAATTGCTTTCTAGATACTTCTACTGTCTAACATGACACCAAAACCAAAAGGCAAAAGCTTTCTCATCTCAAAATTGAGTAATAAATATTTTTCTTTGTTACACAGTTCACAAATTTGTTACTTTTGCAAGGCCTACATAGTAATTTGAAATTTCTTGTCAGATTGCACTCCAGTCCAGTGTACTATAACACTAAGCCAAAAGTACATTCTTCTTATATTCCACAACACACTTCTCTGCTCTGCTCCTCTCTTTCTCTCTTGAAAATTTGACACTGGCTGCCTAGCTCACTATCCCTCTCTCTCTTTCTCTCATGGCATTTGTTGATCAAGGAGGCCCTGAGCCACTCAAGTATCAGGTTCTTCCTCTAATCCTCCTCTCTGTCTCTCTCAAGGTTATGTTACTTCAATAATGGTTTTTATAACTTTTTTTTAATGTACTTTTAATTAGTTATCCCTTTGGGGTTTTTGTGATTTTGGGTCACTGATTTTGGTTCTACCTTTTGTTTAATTTTGTTGTGCTTAGACCTCTGCCTTGAAGGTGTCAATACACTGTGAAGGTTGCAAGAGGAAGGTGAAGAAGGTGCTTCAAAGCATAGAAGGTACCACATTAGTATAAGTTCAAGTTCAAATTAATTAGTTACTAAAGATGATTCACTATTGATCAGTGTTTCCTGTACTCCTTTGATTGAATGTGTTTCCCCAAATTGGGGGAATGATTTCATCATGCACAAGAATAGAACTTTTGTCAAGTACAAATTATACAGTCATGCTTGCATTTTTCTTGGGTCTGATTGACAAAATCATACCCAAAATCATAAGGTTCTTGATGGAGCCAAATATATTGTAATCACATATATATCAAGCCTTTAAAATGCTGGTTTTAATTATACTTTGTTAATTTTCATCTCATTAATTTGAGCACCAATTGCTGTATCTTCAATGCTAAGTTGCTAACCATGAAATTCAGGTTAAGATGCTGGTTAAAAAAAAAAAGATTAGTTACATAAAAATACAGGGAGTTGACTGCAAAAGAGTGAAGTTTTAAAGTGTCCCATCATCTGTACCTTTGCTATCTACATCCAGCCAACATCTTGCTTTTGCCTATTGGATTCCATTATATGTCCCAAATAAATTCTTACCTTTTGAATTAGGAGATAAAAAAGATGCTCATGGAATATATGTCATGAGGTGAGGTTACCCAACAAAATAATCTAGTTTAATCTGAGTGCATCCATGCTTTTGCAACCATATCTCTTTATCATAAGCGAATTAACCAATAGGTTTACCATTTGCAAATAAAGTAAAGGCAGAAATGCTGCATCCCCACTACTTGGCATCTTTTAAAGCATTGAATTCCATTCTTTGTGCAGGAATTGGTTTGGATGATGAATATCAGAATATGCACTAAAAGAAAGCCTTTGTGAATCCATTCTATAATTTGACTCTGGTTGGTTGTAGGTTTTGTGACCTTTGTTTGTTTAATTTGCAATCGGTAAGACCTACCGTCTGGTCCGTAAAAGTAACAAACAGTATGACAAATGGACTCCATATGGGTCCAGTCCATCAATGAATGCATGAAGTTTCTCATTTGCAATCTAGTTTGTGTAGTTTATTCAGTATGGTCCTCAAAATTATATCGAATAACGATACGAAAAAAGATTGCGGGTCCGGCGCAGTCTGCTTTACTTGATCAAGAACACTTTACCAATTGAATTTGTATCAGTTCGGTATCCTTTAGGCTTGAAATTCACCATGAAGTTTCAAATTAATCTTCTGAATTTTTCTTCTATATATAGGTGTGTACCACATCGCAATAGATATCCAGCAACAGAAGGTCACTGTCGTCAGCGATGTAGACCCGAACACCCTCGTAAGAAAGCTCAATAAAATGGGGAAACATGCGGAGCTTTGGCCCGAGCCATTCAATCAGAATATTCCGTGTAATGGCACTGACGGAGGTGGAGGCGGCGGTGGAGGCGGCAAGAAGAAAAAGAAGAAGAAGAAGAACAAAAGCAACAACAACGGTAATAATCCGCCCGAACCTCAGAAACAACAGAATGACAATTCGGAACAGCATCAAGCGAGTTCCTCTGACGAAGGATCCCCCGAAGAGCACTCGGAAAAACCCGATCAAGATAGAGCGAACGAGATGGATAAACCTGTAGTAGGCGCTGTTACTGTCATCCAGGCTCCCGGTTTTACCACGAACTTACCACCACCATTGTTTACTCCGCACGGACCGCATCCACCGTCATTTACTCCGCATGGACCGCATCCACCGCCGCCATCATTTACTCCGCATATGCCACCACAGTCATTTACTCCAAATCCGCCATCACAGATTGTCCAAGCTGGCGGTGGACCTGGCAGTGGCGGAAAGAAAAAGAAAAAGAAGAAGAAAAACAAAAACAACAACAATGTTGGCGGTCAAGGCACCGAATTAACCGCGCACGAGATGCCAGTCAACGCCGTTGTGAATCACGGATTCATGGGCAGTGATCCCGGTGGACACCTGGACGCAATCGGCTTCCCTAGCGGCACAGGCACGCACATTCCATCCTATGTCGTCAGTTACAGTGCAGTACAACCAAGTGCGAGTTTCGGAGGTTCGTACCACCATCATCATCCGCATGAATTGGCGCCGCCGTCTGCAGGAGGGTTCTATCCGCCGGTCGTGGTGACAACTGTGCCGGCTAGCGCCGGGTCTTATTACATGTTTAGTGAGGAGAATGCCAATGCTTGCGCTGTCATGTAATTAATGTAAGTCATGATGATTTCAGTGTAGTGAATTAACAATCAACAATGGTACTGTTTATATTATATATGTAAATTTCATATTTCTGAGGCAATTAGTTTTGTTTGCTTACAAATTGGGATTCCTGGCAGTAGTTTAAATTTAATTTGTTGCACATTTTACATTATAAACAAATTAACTTTGTTTATACCAGAAAAAGATACAAAAGATAATTAAGTTTCTTCTCAAATCTCAATATGCAACTAATTAAGAAGTTAATTATGTAGATATGTTTTGCTTTATATTTTGTGGAAAGCTCACCTTGAATTCTGCCTTAATTTACCCTTTGAAAGGTGATGCAATTCTTTTTGTAATTTTAGGGGTTTTCTAATTTCTATAGCGGAAAGGTCATCAACATATATATATATTTTTTTTTGGGTAATTGTAAACAGTTCTGCAAGTTATTAATTCACATAAAAAGAAATAAATTGTTCATGTGGTAGTCTATTATATTACAAAATGGCCTAGTAGCTCATGGAGAAATTGGGATTGAAATAAAAAAGCGTTTTTTTTTTTTTCTTTATGTCATGTCCTGGAGAACTTTTTTTTTTTTTGAAAAGTTGACGGAGGCTGTCAACGAATGTCCTGGGGAACTTGGGATTGAAATATAAAACTTTTTGTTCGTTTATTTTCTTTTGAGGAGAACTTTTTGGTTCTTTGGAAATGCAAATTTTGCAGGATGCTCGCGCATTATCGGGATTACGTTTCCATGAGTCCGAATCTGCTGTTATTCTCAGGGATAACAGGGTCCTGTTATCCCTTTTGGGTCCGTCGGATCACACCGAATGGCTCAGATTGAGTCCGAAGTTTGATTTTCAAAGCTAAAGAGAGTTTTGCCGACCAGATCTCATCCATCCATTTTAATCTGACGGTGCCAAATGGGAAAGCAGGACCCTGTTATCCGAAGTTCGGATAATAGGGGATATGAATTCACGTTTCCATAGTCTATACCCCTATACAGGGGTGAAGCCAGGATTTAAAATTAGGGGGTCGAGATGTCGAGAGACAAAATTTATTGGGAGGTGAAATGAAAAATCTCAATAAAATACACTGCATGTTAACGTTTCTGTATACAAATTCGAAAATCACAGTGGGTCACAACCCCCTTCCCTCCGCCCCTACCCCTATAGCATCGTACATGTTTAATATTTTTTATTAGCTTTGAAGAATATGGAGAATTTTTTAATCTCACCGGCAAACAGAGTTGCATTTGTTGATAATAAACCATAATATTTTTTGCCATCGGACAAAGTCATGTGAATGAAGTAATTAAATTAGTGGCAAAAGAAAAAAAAATGTTCATACATTGAGTGGATGACTAGGAAAAAACGAGCTTTTAATAATAACCATGATCCATAATTCCATATATAGAAAATTATGTCTTTCTAATTTTCTATATAATAGGCGTGAATACAAGCAATGCAAGTCTAAAACCTAGGCTTATTTGCTGAAACCTAAAACCGAGAATAATTAGATAAAATCTCTTGCTCTTAATATTAGAGCCTCTTCAACATAAGATTTGGCAGTCATAGCGGTTTTACCTAGGATATTGTCCTATGAATGCAACACATCGAGCCATGAACTAATTGAGATTTGGCAGTCAATTTGTCCCAATTTATTTTACACCGGGCAAATTAAGTTTCCTAGATTGCCTTAGAACTAAATTTCAATATTTCATTCCTACATGTCCTAAATTGATTAACAATGTATTCATTATGTGGTTTTAATAAAGAGAAATTTGTATATTTGGCACTCTAAAACCTTTTATTTGTAATTTTGGCTCTCCAAACTTGAAAATTGCAAATTTCGCACTACAAACTTAACAAAATTGCATTATTGCCATTAAAATTTGTGAGTGACCAAATTGCCCTCAATCTCCCCCATGGCAGTCCCCCGACCAGCCCCCTCGCGCCCCGGGGGGCACCTGCCGGGGAGGCACAGGGCTGCCCTGGGGGAGATTGAGGGCAATTTGGTCATTCAAAAATTTTAATGCCATTAATGCAATTTTGTTAAGTTTGTAGTGATAAATTTGCAATTTTCAAATTTGGAGTGATAAAATTACAAATAGAGGGTTTTGAAGTACCAAATATACAGATATCCCTCTCGGAAATGTCTTGTATCCATTGATCCATAGTTGACCCTGATCCGCGGTGGACTGTACACGTCGGCTATACGCGACATGCTGGAGATGGAAGCCCTCTACCCCGTCAGCGGTTGTAGTCACGATGTATACATATGACGTAGAGTTGCCTTTTCCTCTCTACTAGTAAAGGACATCTCATCAATAAACAGTGCCTTTGCTCTCGATTCTAAACACAACCAAGAAGTGGAATCTGTCTGGTCGAGGCAATGAATTTTTTTTTTTTTTTTTTTTTTTGCATTTTTGCATTTTTGAAATACCATCTGCCCTAGGGCGGTCAGGTAATAAAAGGCTGCAGCAAATATTTTTTAATTGTTGTTTATTAGATCATCATGCAATCTGATTAATTCTTGGTTATATATATAATTTTGTTGCTACGCATCTCCCAATAAAATTATCATGCGCACATATATAAACATCTTCATTCATTAATTAATTGATTGCAGAGCCTTTGTTCATTAATTAATTGATTGCAGAGCTTTTATGATTTTTATACAGTGAAGCCAAATCCAGTTACCTACTTATTACTCTATCAGATAACAAAATAATGTAATAAATATATTAATATATGTAACGCACAAGATCATAAAGTAATAATAAAAATATTTAATGTAACATATGTATTAATACATGTAACGAATCAAGATTATAAAGCAACGATAAAAATATCATGATAAACTTTTAGAAAAACAATATATGATATATTAAAAATTATCATTGAGAGTAGAGAATGGGCTTAAATTTCAGAGTTAAAAGTATTTTTCTTTGTTTTTATCTTCTGATAAATTTTTTTCTCAAAATCCCATATTTTAATTTCGGAGTTTATCAAATTTTTTGAGAATTTTGTCCCAGTGTGAAGTTATGTTTGCTTGTTAATACAGTTTTCGATATTATACAAATCGTCTCTTTATTTTTTTTTTCGTTACTAAATTTGCCCCTTCCGTTACTAAAAATATGCTCACATTGTATGCACATTAAAGTTTTTGCTCAGTTGTTATCAACTCCCAAAAATGTGTACCACTGTCATACTTTACATTTTTGTTGGTTTATACATTTTACACTCTAAAGTTTGATAGGTTGTTGCTAAAGTTTCATCAGTTGTTACTAAAGTTGCCACAGTTGTTACTAAAGTTGCCACAGTTGTTACTAAAGTTTACTCAATTCTTACTAAAGATTGCTCAGTTGTTATTAAAGTTTTCTCAGTTGTTACTAAAGTTTTATGAATTGTTACTAAAGTTTCGTTAGTTGTTACTAAAGTTTCGTTAATTGTTACTAAAGGTGGCACGGTTGTTACTAAACTTTGCTCATAAGTTACTAATCCCATTAGAAATGTTACATTTATTATCTTACCTGTTACATTTATAATCCTACACGTTACATTTTTGTTTGCAGTCACCTTTCGTCTTCAGACAGGTTTGCAATTGGGGTCAAATACACTTCAAGATTTGATAAAAAATTATGGTGGGATGAATGATTCAAAAAATAAATTGGATTCAAAAAATAAATTGAATTCAAAAAGATATAGTCAGAGTCTGATTTAGGGGTTAAATGCGCAACAATTATAGCTGCAACTGATAGTTATCAGTACAAGGTCATTGGGTCTTGTGCTACTAATAAATGCTGAGGGATCATTATTTTACTACCAATAATAAAAGAGCGATCATTATTCGGCAGTTGGAATTGATTTGACATGGGCCATGTTCTCACTTCTCACAGTAGTGCATATTAAAAAAAAAAAAAAACAGATATATAGGACACTAGCACCAGTTACTAGCTTTAGGCACGACGTGTTCAAGATAGCGAGTGACTGGGATGTCGTCCGATGCCAGCGTAGCGCGACACACAGTGCGTGTGGATTTATGGACGGGATTTGTATGGACAGTAGGTCACGCTCTATCCCTTTAATATATGTTTAGATGGTGTCCATGCTTCATACAGTGCAGGGGCGGAGCTAGGATTTGAAATTAGGGGAGTCGAAACACCGAGGGACAAAATTTATTGGGGGAGTGGAATGAAAACTCTCAACAAAATACACTGCATATTAACGTTTCCGTATACAAATTCGAAAATCTGGGGGTCACACCCCCACCACCCCCCTCCCTCCGCCTCTGATACAGTGTATCACCGATAAAATATCAACGATTTTCTCCAAATTCAAGTAGTGGCGCTAGTCCAACAATAAAAGTTTGTACATGAACGGAATGTCACGACTCACGGTCACGGGCATAATTCTGTCAAGAGTCCGACATGTAATATATATTACATGCTATATTCTCGTAATCTCATCCCAAATAAGCATCTGCCCACGCAAGGCCCCAAATATGAAAAATATCTCAAAAAAAGAAAAGAGAAAAAGCAAAGGAAGCATAACTTTTACACAAAAAAAAAAAAGCCCAATTGGGGCCTTTTATTCCGTCATAATTCTTCTCATACGCATAGGAAGGCAGATATGGTTATATTTCTCCATCAAGCATTACTTTTGTTTATTTCAATTAAGCATTTTCAGAGGCAACATTTTACAACAAACACTGCTAGAGATCATCAAACAGGCCATGTTTAATAAAATTTGATGTGTATGGATATGCAGCACATGCTTAGTATATTTATAGGGATGGAGCATCTCCCTTCCTTGATAGTGAAACTAGCAACACAAACAGTAAAGAACAATATCCTAAAAAAAGGGGATTTTTATCCGCTGCCATAGTTTTGATGGCACCACATGTCATAGTGTCTATGACAGTGGGATCCACAAAAAAAAGCTCCTTACCATCTACGAAATCTCAGCCGTCGAGATTAATATGAACCGTCGAGATTAAAAGTATGGCACGTGGTGCCATCACAACTATGGCAGCAGATTCTCACCCTAAAAAAAGGGCGGCCATGAATAATGAAAGAAATAGAAAGTAAACATTAAGGAAAGAAATTAAACATCGACACGAATCACATGATCAAGTTCTATTCTATGATCCATTTCCTGCACTAAATTATCTCTTTTTGTCGATTATTCTGATCCCGAACGGACCAGATCCAAAATGAAGGCACACTCAGATTCCAACTGCCACCGTTCGATTCAGAACGGACGGATCGGATGATTAATTTTACAAAAATGATTATCTGTTGGATCAAATTGGACGGTCCGATTTAGAATCTAACGACCCTCAGATCCCAACGAGATCGCAAGCGAATTGGAGGCTTAAAATGGACCCTGATCTCACCCAATCAATGTTCTAAATAGCGTGGTATAGCGTTTTCAGACCTCAAATGTGATGCTATTGACCAACACTACGCAAGTAGCGCTATCCTGTATAGCGCGAATATCAGGCGCTATAACGTATAGCGTTATAACATGTAAATAGCGCGCTATCCGTCATAGTATATATTTTATGTTCAAAATGATTTTTTTTTCGGGAAATAACTTAGTATTTATTACATTCTTTTTATACGAAATGACATAGTTTATTACGCTTATATATTTTTAAATAGGAAAAATGATATATTACTTTAGGTAAATTCTAAATTGCAATATGAATTTTGTACCATCTTAATGTTAATATTATAGTTCTATAAGTAATTTTGTATTGCTTCTTTGCTCTATGGAACTCATGATAATGTTAAATTAAATATAAAATTATAAATAATATTAAATATAGAATATTAATTATGAAATTATTAGATATGCTACGTATGATAGCTTCCGTTATAACATAACTTTTTCGGGACTTTGTCGTAATGACGCTATAATCGAGATTCAGAGCATTGCATCCAAATTCCAATCCATCGGTACCTACTCCACTGGGGTGAGTATCCGCTGCCACAGTGGTGATAGCAGGGACCTACCATACTCAAAAAGAACCATCAGATTTCGTTTCGACGGCTGAGATCTTTAGAAAACATAAGGGAGGTTCTTTGTGGGCCCCAGATGTCATTGAGACAACAACTATGACAGCGGATAAAGATCCCCTGCGTCCACTGACTCCAGTCCACTCTCTCAAGTCTCTTTGTTTAGCTCAGAGGTAAGCATTGACGGCAATGGCGACGATCATTGACGGCAAGGCGATCGCTCAGTCGATCCGGGACGGCCTCGCAGCCGATGTCAGATCCCTCTCCTCCGACCACAATCTGGTACGATCCCTCTCCGCCGACCACACAGATTACAGGGTTTTATTGTGAGGAATTGTGTAATTGTTTGCTAATTTGCTTGCTTGCTTGTTGTGAAGGTGCCGGGGCTGGCAGTGGTGATAGTAGGTACCAACAAGGATTCCCAAACCTATGTGTCGACCAAAAGAAAGGCCTGTGCCGAGGCCGGCATTCGCTCCGTTGATGTTGATTTGCCCGAGTCCATCTCGGAGTCGGAACTTGTCGATCAGGTCCGCGAGCTGAACGCCAATCCGGACGTACATGGTACTTTTGCTGTCTTTGTTTTTAGAGTGGTTCTGCTGTGGATCAGCTGAGCAACCTGCCATCTTGAATCGAGCTGTTCTTATCAGATATGTCTCTTTAATTGTGTCTGAAAGATATATCATGACCATCTGATTATGAAAAATGAATGGCCCATATTTCATCTGATCCATATCAGAATTAGCCTGGTTGTTATTGTCATTGCTGGTATTGATTGACCTGAATAGATGTGGTAGTTGTTAATGATGGATGGCACCTCTCAAATTATTCACAAATTCTGTACTGGATGCAATTTTAATTTTACTGGCTGAATCATCTGGTATTTACTGGTACATATTCCGATGAGCTCTTGTACTGAATTGCACATGATTTACTCCAGGTACTGTATTTCAATGGGACAGTGCTGGCCAGCGCTTTCTGATTTTTTAATTATTGTATTTCTTTACTTCAGACAAATCCTTAGCATTAGGCAGGTTGCTTTGCTGTTTTGTAGTTTAGTTTTCCTATTAGTTTCCAGTCCATAAAAAGTACAAAATTTTACAATGTTAAGTAGAAAACATGAGTATTATTTTGAGCTGCATTATGGGTGAATTTATATTTAGTTGAGTTCTTTGAGTGGGACGTTAAATATCCAAGTCTCAGGAAAAGTTCAGTTCAAGGCTCTTAGCTGGGCTCAAAAATTGACAGAATGTTTTTCTCTTTGGTATAATGAACCAGGCATATTGATTCAGCTTCCATTACCAAAGCATATAAACGAGGAGAGAGTACTGGGAGAGATAAGCATAGAAAAGGATGTGGATGGATTCCATCCGTTGAATATCGGAAAACTCGCCATGAAAGGGAGAGAACCCCTATTCGTCCCTTGCACCCCTAAGGTACTTTTTATTTCTTTCTGTAAATCCAGCACTCTGATCTGATTATGTACTGCACAATGAATTTTTCCTTCCTGTTAAAATTAAAATTTTTCGGTTGAAATTTTGCGACTTCTGAGCTATGAATAAAGTTCAAAATTAGTATATACTAGTAAAAGCTATGTTGTTTCTGATTTTATAGTCTATACTTACGGTGCTGTTTTACTGGTACAAGATTTATCTGTACAAACTTCATGCTTTAATATTTTGGAAGCTTACTTTGACACAAATAACAGATGTTACGAGGATCTTTAGATTTAGTGAGATTTTTCCTTTTGGTATATTGTTAATATGGTTCTGAATTGTTTCAATTCTAAAGGGATGTATTGAGCTTTTAGTACGAAGTGGTGTAACCCTCAAGGGAAAGAGAGCGGTTGTTGTTGGGCGAAGCAACATAGTGGGCATACCAGCCTCTTTGCTTCTGCTAAAAGCAGATGCAACTGTGACGATTGTTCATTCGCATACAGAAAATATTGAAAGCATTGTACGCGAGGCTGACATAGTTATAGCTGCTGCAGGGCGAGCTTTAATGGTATGTCAGATTTAGTTATATATGTCCATTCTTTGGTTATATCCAGTTGGTTTAGTACACTGCATTTGTTGCAACAGGTTGAAAAGATGCAACTCATATACAAAAAAATTAGGCTAGGGTAGGCATGTTTTGAATATTAAGAGTTGTACGAACAATCATGTTTATCAAGAAAGAAAGGACATTAAAACCACATACATAAAACGGGCATATAAATCCTTCTTTCCAAAGAAAAAAATACATACTTAATCCTACGAAAATTCTTCACGTCATTGGAGAATTCATACGTTTTTTCCTTTTGCCTTGTTTGTATTATAGATCAAAGGGGATTGGATAAAGCCAGGTGCAGCAGTAATTGATGTAGGGATAAATGCTGTTGATGATCCAACTAGAAAGAGGGGATATAGGCTAGTAGGCGATGTGGATTTTAGTGAGGCAAGCAAGGTGGCTGGATGCATTACTCCTGTCCCTGGTGGGGTTGGTCCGATGACCGTCGCCATGTTGCTCCAGAACACTGTGGAGGCTGCTAAACGTCAAATTGTGATCAAATGATTGTACGATTCTTGTTCTTATTTGAACTCATTGTGATGCAGTTTTTATGACTTACAATAATTTGTTCGCTTATAATAATCTTAGTTGATGTACACTTTTCGATAGTGTAATGTACTTGTTTTCAGGCTACCATGTGTTCAAGTGCTTATCATTGGGAAAATTGGGCAGAAATACACTATCCTGTAAATTGAATTCTTGATAATTTTTCTAATTTTTATAAATTAGAAGATGGCATTGCGTTAATGATGATTATGCATTTATAATATTTGCCCAATGGCTTACAGCCTTATTGAGTATATTAATTACCAGAAAGCTCCTACATGGCTGCATATCTGTGAACTTGAGCTTGTATTCATGCTGATATTAAGAATAAACTAACAGGGGGAAGAGAAGGGTGTTAGATATAATTCTCTACTCATGGGTATAATTTGTAAATTTTGCGAATATTTTGTAAACAAATTCAAAAGAAATACGAATATTTAATTTTTCTATTCTCACGGGTGATGTTGCTGTTGAAAACAATTAATTTGTGAGCATCTACATATTCACGAATTGTGTTCATAAAACGAAATTTAGATGATTAAACCAGCAACATAGTGTGTATCCACTCACGACACAAATTACACAAACGGTGCGAGCGCATTTACCTGTTCATCCATATTCATTCTCTTGTTACCTCCAACCATTCATGCTTTAAAACTGTTAAACACCTCTTTTGTGTGTGTGTGATGGTTCTTCAAATTTCTCTCTAAAACTTAAAACTATATCATACTTAAATAAATAATGGACCTTCATACAATTGACAATAAACTTTTCAGGCAAATTTGACAGTAATATGAGGACCATTCTTATCACCACCTTTGTATTGTATGTTTTGATTTTGCAAAATCACCCCTGCAATGCACTCTATTTCCAGTGCAGCTCCCATTTACCGGTGCTCGGCCGGCCTATCCATCGTACTGACGTAGATGTGCTCCAATTTGCCCTGAATTTGGAATATCTAGAGACAGAATGGTTTCTGAATGGTGCGTTAGGGTACGGTTTGGATACCATCGAGCCTACATTGGCCGGCGGTGGTCCCATGCCAGTAGGCGCTCAAGAAGCTCAGCTTGATAATTCTACCCGGGAGATTATAGCGGAGTTCGGGTACCAAGAAGTCGGTCACCTTCGGTACGATCTTACATATCTCTACATTTTACACAAAAGTTTTAAACTTTGGATTAAGGACTGTCTCAAAAAGAATAGAATTTATAGAACAGTAACGTACCAAGAACTAACAATCCGAAGATAGTAGTCTTCGTTTCAAACTCTGACAGTTGCGCAGATCTGAGATTGTTTCAACATGATTTTGTTTGCAGGGCCATCAAATCAACTGTTGGTGGGTTCCCGAGACCTCTGATCGATCTCAGAGCGAGCGTTTTTGCGAAACTAATGGACAATGCCATCGGATACAATCTGGACCCTCCATTCGATCCGTATAACAGCACGATCAACTATCTGATTGCATCCTACATAATTCCTTATGTAGGTTTAGTTGGCTATGTGGGTGCGAGCCCAAACATCAACGGCTACGTTTCAAAGGGAGTAAGTTTTTTTTTTCAAATCGGTACCTTAGATGGAAATAGTTCTTACTTGATACCTAAAAAAAAATGAAAAAATGGCATCAAGTTTTTAATCTTGAAGATATGAAATGGAAGAGTAATACCTAGCGTCCCTAGATTGTCTGAGCGTCCATAGGTTACAAAATCATATCTATTTGTTACAAAATCTGATGTATTTGTTACATTTTGAGTGTATCTATGGACGTATGGATGCATTCTCAGTGGACGTAAGATGTTTCTCTAAATGGAATGTCAGAAAGGAGCTGAAACTCCTTTAGTCCTAAGTTCATATATTGTTTTTAGTTAGAAACAGATGAATTAAGTTATGTTTTCCAGTTTTCTGCCTCTGATTGCTTTTTGTGGAGCTTCAGGGACATTAAATTGCTTAACTACTAAGAATTATAATTCATTCATTTGCAGCTATTATCAGGTCTACTGGCAGTCGAAGCAGGCCAAGACGCAGTAATCCGAGCGCTTCTTTACCAGAGGGCCAACGAAATCGTCGAACCATACAAGAACCTGACCGTTTCGGACTTCACGACGCTCATTTCGCGCCTGAGGAACCAGCTTGCTGCTTGCGGGGACAAGGATGAAGGTCTGATAGTAGCGAGGAGCTCGGGAGCTGAGATGAGAACCAGCAGCAACATCCTGTCTGCTGACAGATACTCGGTGGCTTACAGACGTACGCCTGCGGAGATTATGAGGATCGTGTATGGGACGTCGGATGAGGGCCGGCCCGGCGGGTTTTTGCCGAGGGGAGGAAGGGGGAAGATTGCAACTGATATGATCAGGTTCAGGTCAAGGTTTATCCTGACTTGAGTTTGCCAGAATTGCACCTGTTATGAGTAACCTAGTGTCCATAGAAAAATCGTCATAGCGTCCATAGGTTACATTTCGGAATGTATCTGTTACGTTTTGGAATGTATCTGCTACATTCTGTACACGTCTATGGATGTATGGACGGTTTTTCAATGGAAGCAAGATGTTTCTCTTCTGTTATTATTACCCAGGTTATTGATATTTGTTGTTGGTTCTTGCATAGCATGCTTTGATTTAAGAGTACAATAATATTAGCTTTAATTCAAAATGTGAAATCATGTTATGGTAACAATTGTGGTAATAAAGTGTTATTGGATTTGCTAACTATTGAGGGCACTTTCTTTTTCCTAATTTTAATTATGTAATGGTAATTGAAATTGTGACTTTAAATTGTTATATCTTTAATTTGTCTTATGAAAATATAGTTATAATTACTGATTTTATGGTCTTAACTCTTAACACAGTGGATGGAACCTATTATCATTAACTATAATAAATGTTTTCTGTGAGGAGAAAAAGAGGGAGTTCATTCTTTTTTTATTAAAAAAAAAAAATATCTTGACAGTGGCTGTCAAGCAATTTATTTGCATATAAATAAACAGTTCACATTGTTATATCTGTCCCTATTGCTCAAACAACATTCCCCCTACACCCAAAAAATACAGTGAGGAAAAAAGAGGAAAAAGAAGTTTCAGAAAACCATCTGAATTATGAAAGATTTGTCTCACATTCGTTTATGTGGAGAGCAGTGAGATACCTCACTGGGCATGCAGCCGCTACCAAGGTTTCAAAAATAATAAAACAAAATTGTAAAATTTGGTTTTTTTAATAGATTTTAATATAAAGATCAAGTTGAGCGATTTGAATCGAAAATTTAAAAAACAATTACGGAGATAAGCATAGCACGACCAAATAGTACATATTATCATAGGTCGGACTCTAAGAAGTACCGTAGAATAATAACTTTATTTATGAATAAAACGATTTACTTTCTATGTTAATAATTCCATTATTCAAAACAACAAGTCAAGTTATGGCATGCTCGGCAGACACAGATTCTGTAAATTTTTATAAGAATTGTGAGTCTATAGGAAATAATTTCTATTCACTGTTCGGCAGACTATACAATTAATTCCTAATATGAATTTATTTCTCTAAAATGCTTATTTTTAGAGGAAAATATTAATTAAATTGGACTGGATTATTTTTTTTTCTGTCAATGATGGGCTCCTCTTCGTATGCATGGGCGGAGCCAGTGTAATACAGGGTTGGGCACTGGCCCACCCTGGTAAAATTTTTTCATAAATATACCCCTAAAATTTGCAAAAATATCCTTTTTCGAGAAAAAATTACAAAAATATACTAATTTCTAGGAAAATTTACAAAACCCTGAAAAATATTTGCACAAATATACCTTAAAAATTTTACACAAATATACCCATACTTATAAAACTATGTTTCATCGAAAAAGTTGGACCTCCCCTGCGTCGGAGTCTGGCTCCCCCTGTTCGTATGTTTTTATCAAATGAAATATGGAATCTTGCTATAATAAAAAAACTTTTATGTAGGATAAGTAACTATAACCTCCGTTAACAATTAAATGAATTTATACCCTTTTACAGCTTGTCCCCAATTAAAAAACTTTACCGATTCGATATTATTTTTCTATTCGTCTCTTAATTGTCTAGTAAAGTTATTTAAATCCACTTGTTTCTCCAATGTTATGATTACCATTTTATCTATATTATTTAATTGGAACAATTATTATGTAATGATTACAAATTGAGGGCATAAAAGTAATTTCACTTTTTCATTAATTCCTTTGACTTTTCCTAAAAATTCTTTTATTCACGGACATAGGTTGTACCAAACATGTTTGCCCTTTAAAAGCTGAAAACAAAAAAACTCTATTCTGGCGAGTGGGACCTCTATGTCAGTGTACCAATCCCCCTCCCCTCCCCTCCCGTCCGTTTCAAGATAACGTTTAGCGGTTAGGCTGATACGCGCCATTCACTTCTTCCCGCTTCCACCTTCACTCCCTCCCCTCCCTCAACCTTCAAACCCTCATGGCCATGGCCGCCACCTCCTCTCCGCTCCACCCCGGCCTGCTCTCCCCCTCCATCCCCAGACGCTGCCTCTTCTACTTCCATAAACCCCACTTCTTACTCCCCCGGAGATCGCCGCGTCTTAAACTGATTGTCTCCTTCTCCTCCTCCAAGGAGGCGGCGCCCGCGGCACTCACTGCGGAGTCCTGCGTCAATGCGGGGCTCCAACTCTTCTCGAAACGGAAGGTGAGTAGTCAGTAGGATCTATTAGTGTACCGTTACAGTGTTACTGCATCCAGTTAAAACGGTTGTTTGATCCAGTTTTTTTTCTTTACCAGTTGTATTGAATGATCGTTTTATCCCTTCCTAACAAAGTTGGAGGAAAGAGAATGAAGAATATATGAGAAAGAAAGGGTAATTTTGTTATGGATCGGATGAAATATGGGCCGTTCATTTTTCAGAATCGGACGGTCACGTTATATCTTGTAGATATAATTAAAGAGAAATATTTGATAGAGCCGCTTGATTCGAAATGAAAGGTTGCTTAGCCGATTCATAGCAGAACAACTCAGAAAGGCTAATTCTGTTATGGATCAGATGAAAATATAGATACCTTTTGATTTGTAGGGTTTTTTATGTACCTGTAATACCAAATTGAACAAGAGGTTATGCAACTGCAGGCTTGATGCTCCATATCCTGAAAACCTTTAGATGTAAATGTTGGTTTGTATTGGAAATGTACAGGTAAAGGAAGCTCTTGAGAAATTCGAAACGGCGCTTACTTTAGATCCGAATCCTGTTGAAGCCCAAGCTGCATACTACAACAAAGCCTGTTGCCATGCTTTTAGGTTTGTTTCTTTTTTTTTCTATTTCGATGATCATTTCTGTCAAATAGCTTTTAACTTCATTTATAAATGTTGATTAATTATCTTTATTTTTTTAACATAACTTATATTATCTATTATCTATTTATGTTGGGATAGAGGAGAAAGAAAGGAGGCAGCAGAGTGCTTGAGGATAGCCTTGCGGGATTACGATCTCAAGTTCAGCATAATCCTAAATGATCCCGATTTGACCTCGTTCAGAGCTTCACCAGAATTCAGAGAGCTGCAAGATGAGGTTTTTAATTTTGCTTCATGGCCCTCTTATAGTTGTAATTTAAATACCTTTTTCACAGTTTCTGTGGAATGCAATTCTGTCTCCAATAAGCAAAAATGCATTCATCAATTCATAATAGAATTGAAGAACTCACAAGCAAGCTAAGACAAAGTGTTAGAAGATGCTTTGTTTCCGGTCGAAAAGTCAGTACTTTAGATAGAGGAAATAAGTTATGTAATTCATAATAAGACCAATACTAAAGTAGGATCTTGCAGGATAAACTCAATTCTTTACCTTGTCAAATACATTCCAGTCCAAAATGTGAATCATAATCAGTCTATAATGCCTCTTTTGGCAATTTAGGCAAGGCTTGGTAGCAAGGAGATAGGCTACGGTTTCAGGAGAGATCTGAAGATGATAGGAGAGGTTCGAGATCCATTTCGCGGTGTCAGGAGATTTTTTTATGTGGCATTCACCGCTGCAGCTGGTATCTCCACGCTGTTTACTATACCAAGGCTTATTCGTGCAGTACAAGGTGGGGATGGTGCACCAGACCTGCTGGAAACAGCTGGTAATGCCGGTATCAACATTGGAGGTAATATTCTTATCTCCTGAACTGCACTTGGTTTTGTAAATTGTGTGGTGCCTATTTAGTGTAAGATTGTACTGCAAAGGCCAAAGGGTATAGGTATGTCAATTTTCCAGTTTTTGTTTTATTTGCACTAGGGTATGCTGGATCTATTTCCAAGGTTGAGGTACAATGTAGCAAAATTAGGATGAATTGGCCAAATTATCCGATGACGATTTTGAATTGAACTCGAGTGATATGAAAAATCTCAGTCGTGACTAGTAACATAAATTTAGGAAGAACTGGATTTTAATTTGTTCTCTGAAACAGTTATTTATTGTATGACCAATCTACCTAGGACACAGATATTCGGGTATTGGGAATATCTGATGGAAATTTTGAATCAGCACATGTGCAGGCATACTTGTGCTCGTAGCACTGTTTTTCTGGGACAACAAAAGGGAGGAGGAGCAGCTTGCTCAAATAACTCGTGATGAGACTCTCTCTAGGTTGCCTCTTCGCCTCTCAACTAATCGCATGATTCAACTGATCGAACTCAGAGATGCAGCAAGGCCAGTTAGTATCTATTACCTTCTGTACTCTGAAATCATAGCTGAAATAGTGGAACTGACATGTCATGTATGGCCAGAAATGTCATAGGTCAGATAAAAGGTGTTTTTATATAATGTGTATCACAAATGAGCTTAATTCGGGCAAAATTAGGCTTTCATTCCCTAGTGAGGAAAGTTTGCTTTGTCTAGTTGTATGTTGGTGAGGGCGGAACCATGCACTACATGCCTTATACGGGCCTGGATGATTATGGAAACTTAAATGTCAGTGTTGCTGCTCAAATCTTTGGGGAGTACTAGTTGGCTCATAAGTTTGGGGTTTTCTAGATAGATGCGATACTGATATTCTATATTTAGTTTTGGAAAAATTGGATTGAGAAAGTACTTCAGCTTATTTTGGCAGGCAGCAAGAGGTCGGTTTCTGCCGCACTGAAGAGTGCCGAGAGGTTCCGTAAAGAACTTGTCCAAAGAGGAGTCATTTTGGTACCAGTTATTTTTGGTTCATACAGAGATGTAATCTTCAGTAAAAAGGAGGATCCCCGTCCTGGACCGTCAGAACCCATTGCTTCTGCAGGGGTATGTCCTTCAAATTAAGGATTTCCTTATTTTGATATTGATAATTACCATTAGATGTATACTGGTAAATGTTTAGTTTTGAGTGAGGGTTGTTTGTATGATCTGGCTGGGTGGTGGTTTTAGCAGTAGTCCTTAATTGAAATACCTTGGTGCTATGGTACTTTTGGTTTACTCTTTATCTTGCCATCTTTTTTTTTTTTTCTGGTAATTCTGCTGCAGTTTTGACTGAAATAGTTCAGCTTTCACCAAAATGTGCTGCTTAGAAAGTGATTATCCTACTATATGGTTCAATCCTGATCAAATATTGCTCAATGCTCAATCGCAGGCTGCTATATTTTCCTTGATTTTCTACTGATTTATTTTGAGATAGCGTGTATCTTATTTTGGTTGATGCATCATATGAGTAAAAGGTGCTGCTACTGTTGTTGTATTTTACCCTTTTTCTGTGCCAGTAATATATTAAATTAACCTCATGGAAACAACTATTAATATACCCAGTTCTCTTTTGATTTTTACACATTGTGGTTTTGGAATCTTAATAGGAGGAATTTGAGAAGAAAACTGAATCTATTGTAGCAAAGTCAAAGATAAAAGCTGAGATTAGGTTCAAGGCTGAGGTTGTTTCTCCTGAAGAATGGGAAAGGTTTTTCTCTTCCCTGAGTTTACTTTTATAACAATTTTTTGTTGAATTACATATTCTTAGTTTGAATTATGTTCATTGATTTAAGGTGGATAAAGGATCAGCAGAAGTCGGAAGGTGTTAAACCAGGAGAGGATGTGTATATTATTTTGCGGCTTGATGGACGTGTTAGAAGATCTGGCAGGGTACATCATTTTCTTTTTGCAAGTAGCACATTCATGAAACTTGTCTTTCTTTCATTGAACTTTCTATAATTAGAAATAGATTTGACTAGTTAAGACTGATTTGAGATTTAAAGCAGTACTGATCTGACAGCAATAATTCTACAATCTGACATGAAACCTTTGAACTGTTTAATTAGGGGATGCCTGACTGGAACGAGATAGTGAAGGAGTTACCACCTCTGGAAGATTTTCTAAGCAAACTTGAAAGATGATTTGTTATGATTCTCTATTTAAATTTGAATGTTTCTTTTCTGTTCTTTTGAGAAGCTATTTAATGGATCCTCACTGCCTGGTATTTCCTAATATAGTTTTTCTTCTTTTTCTTTTTCCTCTTCTTTCTCTTTTTCGGTTTTGTGTAATTGTTTTATCAACTTTTAGGTGAAAATATAACACAGCAAAGGCTGGTCTGTTGTTGTTAATTGAAATTATTCTTTTTAGTGGTGTTGATATATACCTAGCAATGGAACATACTTAATGCCAACATTGCTCTGGATAACTTATTACCTGGAAATTCATATCATTCTGTCCTATCTGTTGCAAATTTTTAAGATTGTGCCTCAAACGGCTTTTTTTTATTTTATTTTTATTATTTTTAAGTCAACACGTCATTGTTGGTTTTTTTTTTTTTTTCCTTTCTATTTTATTCCCTTCTCTAATCAATCTAATGTAGGTTGTGATGTTCCAAAGAAAATGAGAGAGAAACAAGAAGTAGAAACAAAATATATCGAGGTGGATTTGCTAAATCATTGAGATGCATAGATTCTCTATCGTTATTGGTTGATGATTTGGTTTTGGCTCCTGTTGGTGGTCTTAGTTATTAATTTACTTCTTTTTTTTTATGTTTTGCATTGTTATTCTAAGGTTTCGGTTAAGATGAGTTATTTATGTCAATTAAGTGGACAGAAATGTTAAGTCAACTTGTAACTACAAACTTAAATTGTTGATTGATGATCAATACCACAATTCCACAATGTTAAGTCTCCAGATCCTAACTCAACTGTTTATTTATAAATTAAAAGACTGAAAATTTTTGAAAATAAATAAAAGCACAAAATAAGTATTCCAACTCCTGAAACTGAAACCCAGCTGGTACGTTCTAAGAACTCTGTGGTCCCTAAGAACATGCAAGTACCATAAAAACAGGCACAACAACCGCATCCAAACGAAGTCCATAATACCTCAAAAAACAATTTTCTACTCTAAATCTCTTCATTTCCTTTCCAAGCAGCTGGCTTTGTTATGGTCTCTGGCTATGTATACACGTAAGAGTACTACCTAGTGTCTATAGAGCGGACGTCCACAAAATTAATATGTTACAAATTTGAGATAAAAGTTACAAAATTTGTACGTTGATGGACCTATGAACAGTTATTTTATGGACGTTTAATGTTTAAGTATATTTAGTTATGTAAGTACGTAACGTGTTTGGAGTTTTGGCTTTGGAGTTTGAACTTTATAGATTTTAGTTTAGAGTGTAGACAAGGGCACCACAGATGCAAAGAGAAATGGTGAGGCAGGAGATCCCAACAATCCAAACATAAATCATAAATAATGTATGGCGTTTAGCTGGCATTTTGGGGATCAGTCCAACTATTGATGTATGTGTAATGTATGTATTGTGATTTGTGAAGTATCTAATTCCCAAAATCCAAATTTCCCAATCAAACCCAACCCAACTCAGTTGGATTTCATATCCTCTGTAGCGCTGCATTGTGTAGCGCAGGACGTGATCCGTCAGATCATCTCGAGATCTGTTCCGGAACGAATCTCGAGATGATCCAACGGTCTACATCCTGCGCTACACAATGTAGCGCTACAGAGGATGAGAATCCACTGAGTTTGAGTTGAGGACGCGGAACCGCCTCCGCTCTTTTTAAGTGGGACCTGCATAACAGCTGTTCGTTGGCGTATCTGCGCAGGCAGGATTATTCATTTATCAATCTGCTTTGGTGCTTCTTCCCTCCATCCTCTGCTTTCTTCCATTCCATGCAATTCTATGTGAAGTTTCAGCAAGTATTTTATTTACAGTAAGAAAGAAGAAAATAAAATAAAATAGATTCATATTTCCAATTTGTCTGATTTTATTATAAAAACTTAATTCTGTATCAAATGGGATAAATAGAGAGACTCTTTCACCATCAACCTAATCTCGATATAAAGATTTTATATCAGACGATAATACAAAGTTTGATATATTTTTTTTTTTGACTAATAAGTGAATTGTGTTCACCCTCTCCCAGTTCTTTGAAGAGATAACAAAGTCGATGAAAATTGAGAAACATATTGTGTCTATTGAAAAACCGTCCATACATTCATAAATATGTACGAAATATAACAGATACACACCGAAAATGTAACAAATATATACCAAAATATAATATACAGACGCTATAGATGGTTTTTTTATGGACACTAGGTATTACTCATGGAAATTCTTTATATCAATTATCTCCACTTATATCACTTATATCTCTAGTTCTAAAATGTGGATGAAAATTCTTGGTGCCATAAATGTGAATGAAATGTTGGTATTATTATTTGCTTTATTGATATGCATTATTATTCAACTATTTTAATATACTTATATCACTTGAATAACTATATTCAGATGATTATGGAAAACATGAGAATTATTTATGTAAGTCTTCCAATAAGAAAAGTTCAAACTAATTTGGTAATTTATGATATTATATTCTTTATCCAGTTTCCAGACTCAAATCTTACAACAAGATCAGAATAAAATAAAATGAGAGTCCTCCTGCTAATGCTTCATTAAATATTTTTCTTTTTTTTTTCCCCTTATATTCTAATGCCAACCTTAGCTCCTTATAGTTTCAAATTCAATTAAAAAAATTAAAATATGAAAAGTACCTCAACTATCATTCTATCAACTACTAAAACTAACAAGTGAACTGCAACCATAATTGCAGAGCTCATCCAAACAGAATAAACAATATCTAAACCCACATTATAAGCCGCGTCCTCTCACCCTCAAGCATAAACTACTCATTAATTCTTCAAACCAGAAACCAATATAACCAGACAGAGACATGATGCATGATACATACAGTCCATAGAGTCAGACAGACAGCTATAGAAGAAAGCTTCACACTCCAAATTAACCTCAATTCCTCCGCCCGGCATTTCATCAAACACCCCATCTGCACTAGGAAAAACCACCTCTCTCTCTTCCACCTCCACTCTTCCACCTCCCAACTCTCCAAACCAGACACCAATAGACCATACGGCAATGGCGGGAAGCTCCCTTTTCCTTCTGGTGCTCTTATTCACCTCTCTCTTAACCTCGAGCCCGGCTTCTGCTTCTGCGGTGCATCACTTGCCATCCAACGCAAAGACGCTGGATCTGAATCTGAATCTGAATTGGGGATCGGGGGATGGGTTTGGTATGAGCTATGAAGAACACACACGGCGCGTGCTTGCCGGTAATTCCCGGTACATCGGCTACGAGGCGTTGCGCCGCGACAGTGTGCCGTGCGGTCGCCGCGGGGCTTCCTACTACAACTGCCGGCCCGGTGCCCACGCCAACCCGTATTCGCGCGGTTGCTCCGCCATTACCCGGTGCCGCCGTTGAAAGAAATTTGTTTGCATGCAATGCAATGCTGGGTTGATTGTAGAAAAATAAATTATGGGTGAAGGGTATGAAAGATGGATACTTTTTTTTTGGTGGGGGGATTATATAAATTTGTTAATTTGTGAGGTTTAATGTGTTAAGATTTTTACATAGTGCAAATTGTGCAATGTACACAAAAAGTTTCATCATTTATAGTGGATCTATTTATTTATTCTTTTTATCACACTTTTCTCATAATTTTTTGAACAATTATGTTTGTTGGAAATGTTTTTCCACTCCTAAAATTGTCTTGCATAACTTCTCTTAATTATGATTTTATGATGGATTGCTATACAATGATTATTCTTACAATCTTGAAAATTTTTAAAAAAGAAAAAAAAAAGGGAGAAAATAATACGACGACATGTGCATTATCAAAGCACATGCAAAAGAAAAATTATTCTTTTCCAGATCACATGTTCTTGATATCAGTATGGCTGGCGTAGCTGTCAAATTTAATACCAAAGCTTGGTAATTTAATATAGCATTACAGATCTCCATTTGGATCAGATTGCTTCATACTGTATTGCAATTTCAAAAGATAACCGGGTGAGAGAATGGATTATGATTTTTCAAATCTACCAAGTACAGTACTGCAAACAGTGAAACAGGATACAAGTTGCAAAGAATTTTCCGTGTGTCCTCGCTGTAACTATCTACATATATACAAAATTTATAACTCTTATCTCAAATTTTATAATTCTTAACTTAAATTTTGTAACAAAATTTATAATTTTTATGTCAAATTTTATAACCCTTTAACTTAAATTTTGTAACAATATAAACATGTGAAAGGAAACTAGATATGACTGAAATTGCAAACCAAAAATGGTTAGTTTTCATCAAGGTAACATGTTATAACCAATGTTATCAGCACCGGACCGGAGATTGACCCGGTAAAGCTTCAGGTTAATAGTTTGCTGGTTAGATTGTTGGGTCAACCGGTTCAACCGTCGATTAATTTTCTTATAAACTTTTATACATAATATATTAATATTATTATATAACAATCATATTCTTGTATAATATACTTAATATTTGTAAATATACGGTATCATATTCACAAATAAAATATAAGACTGCAAATATATATGATATATTGGAGTTATCATAGGTTCAAGGATAAAAAAAATGTTGGCCTGAGAAACTTTTTTGTGATTCCGTATGGTGTATGCCATTCATAATCAAGTATTTCATGATATAATCTAGACTTTCGAGGTCTTATATGCAAAGATTGGGAAAAAAAATTCTAAAATTCACTACTTTCCATGTGTATGCACATCCGTGAGAAAACCAACTCAACATTCAATGCAAAAGCTGTTGTACTTTTGTTCCTATTAAACATACCCAGTTCAAAACTGCGGTTTTTGTCAGAATCGTTTCCGTTTTTTTGTCAAGAACCGGATAATCAACCCGCCTTTTCCCGGTTTTCAAGCAAGAACGATCCCATAAGTGACCCAAACCGGAAAGACATCCGGTTCTGATTTTTTTTTGTTGAACCGGCGGTCCGGTCCGGTTTTGATAACAGTGGTTATAACCTTTGGTTTGGGATCACTCTATCCAATATTTCCTACTCGGCAATGGCTTAGTAGCTCAAGTGGTAGCTAACTATGATAACTTCCAAGAGGTCATGGGTTCAATTTTCTATAGACACAAATAAAAAGTTTCAATGAAACTGGTGGAGTATTCCACTTTCTTAAAAAAAAAAAAAAATTTCCTACTTGAAATATGAAAATTGAAACAACCAAACTAACCCCATTAAATTTTCAAGACAAATATTCTAGGCCCAAGCCCACTACGCACACAACAGTCCAAGCAATGGGCCTAGTCGAAGCTGACAACAATTGGGCCGTAAAACTGAATTCGGCCCAATAAGGCCCATAAACATTCTTGTTTTCTGTTGCATTTTCAGCCTTACATTCAATTCTTGTTCTCTGTCTGTCTCTAGACAGACGGAGACAAACCAATTCATATCCTCTACTGCGCAGTATTGTACTGCGCAGTACTCTGACCGTTGGATTCGCTTTAAGATTCGTGCAACTCAATCTCGAAAACGCCCCCCATAGTTCCGCATCGTTGATTAGCTGCGCAGTACAATACTGCGCGGCAGAGGAGAAGCACACCAAATCAGTACAATTAAAAACCCAAAACCCTTGCAATCGAGATCGAGTGGAGGGAGGGATCGAAGATGGCGCTGAGGAAGAAGCTGGGATGGTCGGAGGGCGAGCTGATGCGGGCGGAGGCCAAGCCCTGCTCCCGCCTCATGCGCCAGACCGCCGCCATCTTCTCCTTCGGCGGCGCCCTCTCCTTCTGGGCCCTCTGCAGGCTCCACTACGGTACATCAATCTCTCTCCCTCCTTCTGTTCCTTCTGTTCATTCTGCTGCTTTCGTTATTTGAGCCAAGGTCATGCCGAATTTGGATCCGGAATTTGACCTGCTCTATTCTGAATCCAAATCAGAACCAACTTTGTTGTTTTCGACCGGTGAAAATTGACCATCAAATGTCCCGATCAACCTGAAAAACACCCAAGATGACAGAATTTGGGCCATAATAAGTGTTGATTAACCTTTTATTGCAAACTGTGTCTCTCAATTGAGAAAATTTGCGAGCAAGAATCACAGCCAAAGAAGTTTCTAGAGCTGAAAATCTGGAATAGCAAAAGCGTACATGGAGCCTATATCTGAACTTCTTCCTTAGACTGAAACGATTCCTATTGATTTATGCGCTGTTATTTTGTATGAACAACACTATGCAGGCCCAATTACATAGATAGTGCTAGGGTTTAGGGTTTGGAGCCTATATCTGAACACTATCAGAATTTGACCGACTTTATTCTAAATCTAAATCAAAACCAACTTTGTTGTTTTCAACCGGTGAAAATTGACCATAAGATGTCCCGATCAACCTTCAACCTGAAAACACCGAAGATGACAGAATTTGGGCCATAATAAGTGTTGATTAGCCTGTTATCTGACAGTACCTCAAAACAACAGTATCTTGAAATCTGGCACGTCATACCCCTTTTATTCGCAAACTGTGCCTCTCAATTGAGAAAAATTGCGAGCAAAAATCATAGCCAAAGAAGTTTCTAGAGCTGGAAGCCTATATCTGAACTTCTTCCTTAGACCGAAACGATTCCTATTGATTTATGTGCTGTTATTTTCTATGAACAATAATGCTATGCAGGCGCAATTACATAGATACTGCCAGAGTTTGATTCCTGATCTTTTTGTTTGTCTTGAGTAGGTCCAAGAATAACGATACCACGAAGCTTGAGGTGGGCCTCAACTGGTGCGGTTTCTCTTAGTGCCACATCGGCATTACTGGTTAGGCTTTTTAGTCCAGAGTGTGAACCACAAAATATAGCAGCTTATGACAGACCAATGAAAAAGTAGCTTTTTTCAGCGTTTGCTTTTCAATTGAATTGGAGATTGTTTTGTCTTGTTATCGGTGCTCTTGATTGGGTGGAGTGTGTAGGGGAGGGGTTCATTTCAGCTTAAATGGGTGGACATAAAGAATAACTAATCCAGGAACTGATGTATGGGATTTAAATTTGTATGATATTATATCAGAGAGTAGTTTTCTATTTCTGTCATATCTACTTTTTATTCACTTCCTGTAAAATTACATTTCTTTCTCTCTCTGTTTTTTTTTTTTTTTTTTTACAAAAATCTGGGCACAACTGCTGTTTGTACAATTTAAACTGCAGAATTTATGTATACTTTTATTGTTTTTGTTTACTGTTTGTAAATTTGTAAGTTGTGTATCTTGTATGTCCGGTTTCCTTTAGTATGGATTGTACCATTAGACACCTGATTTATGTCACCAATGCTTGTGCTTGGTGTATCTGACCAAGAAACCAGTTTCTCTAAAGCCAGTTTGAATTGGATTTTGAAGGATATTAGAAATTAGAAATACAAAAATATATCAGGACAATATTACTTTTATAAAAATAAATGTGAGGTTGAGATAACTGCATCTTCCAACATATGAAGCACAAAATGTACATGAATTAGCCATCTTGGTTTATTTGGTTACTTTTAAAGCTATACAAACTACAAAGACTCACAAACTTTACCATACCATAATTCTTCAATATTTCTCTAGTTTATCAAGACTTGAATATTTGCAGAGAGGAATAAAACAAGCGGAAGAGATGAGTAAATATCATATAAATCTATTACAGTTTGGAAAGGACTTCCATCATGGCTAAATTCGGTCGGTAAAGCCCATGTAGTGGAGTGGCCATAGGAAGGGTCAACCCGAGGGGGCCCTCAGCCAAGCTTACAGGTTCATCTCCAATTCTTTTCCATTCAAAACACTGAATCAAGGTTCCCAGTACAAGCCCCATTTCATGCATCGCAAGCGCTTCTCCCGGGCACTTCCTTCTCCCCATGCCAAAAGGTATTATCCACTTCCCCTTCAAATTTTCTTTTTGAAACCTTTCTGGTTTAAACTTTGTAGGCTCGTCCCAAATATCTGGGTCCCGTTGGATTTGATAAACATTTACAATCAGCATAGTTCCTTTGGGAATGCTGAAACCTTCGACTGCGACTTCTTCACGTGACTCGTGTGGGGACAGAAGAGGAGCAATTGGGTGAATTCGGAGAGACTCCTTGAGTATTGACTGAAGATATGGAAGATTTGCCAAGTCAGACTCTTGTATCAGTCTCTTGTTTCCCACGTGGGCATGAATCTCGGATGCTGCTTTTGTAAGTATGTCTGGATTGTTTAGTAGATTTGCCATTGTCCATTCTAATGAAGTTGTTGAAGTATCAGCTCCTCCTAACATCAAGTTCTGCATAATTGGTTAACAATATTTAATTAAGTTTCTCAAAAAAAAAATAGTTAAGTAATGCTAATAAAGAAAATAATCACTGAATCCCCTGTTAGGATTGATTCTAAGAGCTGCTGTGTTTTCAATTTTTTTTTGTTGAGATCAGGCTGACAGGCATCTCCTGTGCTTGTAAAACAAACAGAAACAGTTTTTGTGTATATCCTCTCTCTATTTCCCAATATGTTAAATAGCGTTGAACTTCATAAATGATAAAAATGTTTCTTCAAAGTAGAGCTGTCAAATACTTACGATACAGATATTTTGAATCACAAAATCACTGTAATTCTCAGGATTCTCCTGTTGCAACTCTAGCATATGCCCAATCATGGTCTTCCTCTTCCCAACTCCTTCTCGTCGGTGTTCTTCAATCAACTTCTGCACCATGGCCTCATTCATATCAGTTGCTTGCCTCATCTTTTTCATAACTCCATTCAAATCAAGCATCCTCAGAAGGGGAAAGAAGTCTTCTGGTTTAGCAGCTCCACTCAGTTCAAACCAGTCCTCTATGGCTTCTCTGTACTGCTTCATATCATCCGACTCCTTGACATCGGCACTGCATAGTTGCTTGCCAGCCATCATCATCATTGTAACGTTTAGCAATAACTCGAACAATAAGGCTCTTAAATCTAGTTCCTCGTAGTGGTTCAATCCATCTGAATTCTGGTCAATTTTGTAGGATCTAAATAGCTGGTGCACCATGTTTCGGACTTCTGTGGTCCGCGTATCTGAGGAAGCTTGGATCTTTTGAATTGAGAGAAGCTCCTCCTTTGCAATTTGACGGGAATTGCGCCAATGCGGCCCGTAATTTGCTGTGCCAATCATATGTGGCAACATAATAGATGGAAGTTGGGGTCTATTGGCAAACGCCAAATCATGTGTGGTGAGACATACTTCAGCGAACTCTCGTGAAGAGATGATAACGGCTTGACGGGAGCCAAAGCGGAGGGAGGTCACTGGGCCATAACGGTTGGATATACGGATAAGAGAGTGGTGGAGCGGTTGTTTAAGAAGATGGAGATGGCCGATGACAGGCAGTGCCAGAGGGCTTGGTGGCAGTTTTCTCTTGCTGTCCTTATTGACATGGGAGAGGACAATTTTGATGAAGAGTAGAGAGACAAAGGAAAGTAGGATGGTCTCAAAGGAGAGAATGTTAGCCATGGATGTGCCCCCCTTCACCCTTGATATCTTGTTAGTATATATAGAGTGATCAAGTGTTGAGTGCACAAGTAAAATGGGGGTCATTTTTTTAGTGGAGCACAAAAAATCATCAAATTATAAAACTGAACTATATTTAAAAATTAAAGAAAAACGGAAAAACCTTGCTGAAAGTGTAGCTTAGCTGTGTAGAGTTCAATAATTAGCAAATAATTAAGATTTTAGTATAAATTAAAAATTATTATTGATTTTTTTAGTGATATAATAAATTTTGATTATCATAAATAAAATCAAGAAAAGTAAAATGAAGCTAAAAATTACATTTGAAGCAAGCAAAAACACTAATAATAAAACCTCACTTGAATATTCAACAAACGGTCAGGTTTTTGCATACTATATGCTGTCTTTGAAGATAACAACAATATCTACATGAAAAAAAAAAAGAAAGAAAAACGTTTAAGGGTGCATTTGGATTAAGGGTGTGTTTGGCAACCAAAAATTGGAATAGAATAGCAAAATAATAGCTATTCCATGTGCCAAACAGAAAATAGCTATTCGAATAGCTCTAAAAAATTGTTAATCCGCTATTCCTCCTATTTGGTCGAATAGCGGAATAGCTATTTGAATAGCTCTAAAAACAGCTCTAAAAATATTTATCACAATACTATTCCAATTGTCATTTGCCAAACAATATTTCCACTATCCGAATAGCTCTAAACATCACTATTCTTTTTACTCTTCCAACAACCTCTAATCCATTTTTACTAATCGGATAGCACTATTCTATTTCTATTCCTTGATTTGCCAAACGCACCCTAAGTATATAAGTTATTCAACGTGTTTTTTTTTTTTTTTTTTGAAAATAATAAGCACCCAATTAGGGGCCCGCTTTCATTCCTTTACGAAAACTAAAGTTATTGAACGTGTTAAACGCAAAAATCGTTCAATATATGTTAAAAGTTTCACATCTGTTGAATTAAGTGTACAAGCATAGTAACAAGATCCACGAATTATTCGCGAATAATTCGTATTTTGACTCCCGGCGCACAGAACCGCGAATAATAGATTAATTCCCGAATAATACGTGAAGTTCGCGAATTATTCGCGTATATTCCGAATAATACGAATATAACGCGTACTATTCGGTTTATTCACCTGGGGTACGTTTGGATGGTGCAAGGATTAGTAAAATAATAGAGGAATAGAGAATAGTAAGTGAGGTTAGTAAAAAATAGTGATTTGGATTAGTAGTGAAGGATAGTAAAAGTTTGTGCTATTCTAAATAGAAGGAAATGTTGTTTGGATTGTATGTTTAGAATAGAGATGGAGGGAATAAATAAAATAATGTTTCTTTGTACAACCAACTAATATTTTATTGGCTTTGAAATGTGCTAACTGTGGGGCACAGTTGATTTGTATTATCAAATTATTATTAAAATATTTTCATTCTGATTATAAGATAACCTTTTTGCATGAGCCATGCATATAAACTATTATATAAAATATTTAAGCAAGGATTTACAGATAATAACACACATAAGAATGCATCACGCAGGCAACTAGAAATGCTCTACAAACATACCAATAATTTTTATTAATTAAACATACTTAGAAACAAATAAATAACTGTACTTATTCCTAACACAGAGTAAATTGGAAAGTGTAATCACTCAATGCCAGCACACTTGGGATGGTTTGACCTTCCTGATATTCGCAAGCCAGTACTGAAAGCAAGACCTGAGGCAAGGGCAATTGACCAATACTGTAATTTAGTAAATTTGTTTGATCATAACAAGTAATTATACAGTATTGTACAACTTCAACTGAAATTTAAACAAATCATCCGACTGGTCTCAGACAACATCCAAGACAGATAATTAATTTACCTAAATGATTGAAACTTACCTCCTCATTTCTTCTCTTAGTTCAGCCATGAAACAAAGTGTTGTACAAGTTAAATTACTAAATTAGTTCTCTCAAATACAAGTTCCTATTACAAAATTCGGACAACTGTGCTGGAGTAAGACCGAGCTCCATGACTCCATCAATGCACACTTGCAGCCAGTGAGGAAAAAAAAAAGAACACACAAAATTTGTTCTCAAATCAAGCCTGACTGCCTGACAATTACCTCTTATATATTTGTGAGAAGAGATGAAGCAAACAAGAGAGGGACTAGTACTGACATTGGAGGAAGTTGCAAGAGGAACTGGGCGGAACAGTGTCCAAATGGCTGAGGGGGAACCGCTTGGGGAAGACGAAATACTGGCGTGTGGGGTATCTAAATGCTCGTTGTTCTACAGCGAGGGTGAAAATCGTGGTGGTTTGGCTAAAATATGAGTGTGTCGACGAAGATCCAAGAAAGAAAGTAAAACTCCATTTTCCCTTCTTTTTTCTCTCTTTGCTGAAAAGGTAAAGCTGGATGGAGAAGAAAGCAATAAAGAATGAGGTTTTTATTTTTTTTTTAAAGGGGAGAAATTGATTCTCTCTCCAAGAATAGACTAACCCACCTTTTATTTGGAATAGAAGAATAGAGCTAATCCCAAGCTGTTCCGAACAGCCCAACTCTGTTTGGATGCAATCCAATCTCAGAATAGTATTACTATTCTACTATTCTGCTAATCTCATGTGATCCAAACATACCCCTGGAGATTTGAATTGAGAAGTTTAGATAATAGGTGTGATTCATGAAAAAACGTACAAGAGAGTGAAAAAAGTGGTTCACGTGACAAGGCAGCAGAGAAAATGGCATCTTCAGTTTTTTGTTCTAGTTAGACGTGTGAACAATTGATTTTCTGTGGCCCAAACTTAGAAAACATAGATAACCAGTATATTTTTTCTATTCTGATTTTGTATTTATAAAATTTATATTGTGATTTTAATATATATATTAAAAAATAATAAAACGAATTATACCCGAATTATATCCGAATTATTCCCGAATCACGAATTTTTCATCTCGCCGAACGTTTCCCGAATCAAAAGGTTGTTACTATGTGTACAAGTCGCCTTTGAAATCGCCTTGTACGGAGAGCTCAAAAAATCATTCAACATGTTCTTTCTTCCTTTTTTTTTTAAGGGTGTGTTTGGATTGTCAAAGAGTAGCACTTTAATCGAATTAGCAAGCCATCCTAACTTTTGTATGTTCACCACTATGCTGCCACACTTTGAAAATGCAGCTTTATCTCGGAAGGTAAGTCACTCTTTCACGCTTCCTTATCCGTGTGGTGTGGAGGGATCCACTCGGGAGGATTATCATGTGGCTCTTTGAGATTCGAGTTGTCACAGATCTCATAGGGGCTGTTCGGCAACTAGGATCAAGGCACGAGAGATCAAAAACTTAATCCCCACTGAGGAGCGGTTGTTCGGTGACATGGTAGGATCAATATCATGCTGGGTGTGGAGATGAAAAGAACAAAAAAATATTAAAGAATGATATCTTCCATAAAAAGTATTCCAACTGGATCAAATTTATCCAAAAAAAGCTGTAAGAAGGCGTTGAGGAGGGGCTTGAGGAGGGGCAGATCTTGAGGAAGGGGGAGGGGTGGATTAAGAAATGGAGCTGAGGAGGTGTCTTGATCCCAGCTGAGGCAGCCCTGTTCGGACGGATTAAGAGGGATCAGCTCGTTGAGGAGGCTTGATCCGCTCTGCCGAACAGGCTAATAGCAAATTGGACGGATCACAAATAGCGCAGTAGGTTATATGTCCCTTCTGAAATTTTATAGAATCGTGTTGTTTTATAATTTGACGATTTTCTTATGCTCTATTTAAAAATTCCCTCAAATAAATAAGCAATATAACTCCCCTGCACTTTATTTCGCTACCCAGGTTTTCGATTTTTGTGAATTTACACGACTGTCAAATCTTGATTTATCTTTGGGTCTTAGATTTTCTTACTGCATTTTGCTGTGTGCAGTATACGGTCATGTGTTTGCAGGAGAAAATTGTGACTCGTGGTGTGCTTGCCCGCACAATTGTGGTGTAGAAGTTGGCTAAAAAAGTTGTCTGTATCATTTTTGGTGTGGTCTACGTATTGAAGTCTTTATTTAGTTGCTTTTCCGCTTGCTCCATGGTAAGTTACAAGAAATGGTAATCATTTGGAGATGTGTACGTGTCACTCATAGTAAGAAAAATTAAGTGTTAAAAGCAAGAGGGGCGCGTGGCACATTTCTAGCAAGGTATGGTATATTGGTATTTTTGTCCTTGAGTGTTTGTTTTTTGCTTTTGGTAATGTGAATTTGTTTCAAGCAAACGGGAAATCAAAAACTGTGGATTGCGCAATTGCATCACTTAATAAAAGTGTGAATACTCTAAAAGAGAATGAAATTATATCTTAAAAACAAGGCAGTTCATAATAAATATAGTTAACTTATCATGATAATATATGCATAAACTAACAAATTATAATACAAATATAATTCTTCACAAAATCTATAGTAATCTTCTAAGTGCGGTACATTAATTTGTCAGGATTCAGAATAGCTGTCCGGATACAAATCGGACGGCCCAAATTTATTATTTATTTTTGTGATGAAACAAATTTATTCACTTTCTGCAGTACACATATAGAATGTAAACTTATAATAAAGTCATTAAAGGGAAAGTTGTAAAATTTTTGGACCATGCAGCATTTTTATATATCAAATTAAATTATAAGGTTCTTCTCATTTTTCTATAATAAAATATTAATGATAAGCTTCTTCTTAACCGATTGAAAAATATTTCCAGCCAGCAAAATGGACCAAGGTGAGACCCAACAAATTAAGTTATTATGATAATTGGTTTAGACTCTTAGGGTGTGCTCCAGAGTTTTGAAGGGGATGGAATGGAACTAAGAGGGAGGGTAATTCTTGTACACCCCAATTTGGGAGGTTACAAGATTTGAAAAAATGAATAGAGGGTGTAACATCCACTTCCATCCATTACCATCCATTCACCCCCTAAAAAAAACTTGGGGGCAAGTTAAAAGAGGGTTGCTCCCCTCCCATCCCTTCCCCTCCCATCCATTCACCTCAATTGGAGCACACCCTTAGTGACAACAGAGTGTATGTGACAACACTCCGCTAAAGCCACTATATTAAATTTAGGAAAAAAAAATATGGTCGATATTTCTCCTGATAAATTGCCGATTATTAAATTATATTTGACATAATTACATTCTACATTTTTACAAAACAAAAATAAATAATATATTGTGTTTATATATACATAAAATATTAGTTAAAATTAACGGTTGCTTTTATAGGAGTCTTTTTTTGTTTTTTGGTGGTTAGAGAAACGATGTTAAATTTTCATATTCTATTAAGATGATTTAAAAAATATTAAATAGTTTATGTTTGTTAATTTATTTACATATAATAAAATACTTATCATAAAATTTTGTGTTCGCAGATGTTTTTTTTTCTTATTAATGTTGTTGATATTAATGCATTTTTGTGTATTATTTGTTTCAATATTAAATATCGTTTACTAAAAAAATGGTGGGTACAGGCAAGATAAATTAAGAGTTATGAGCATTAAGTGCGCATATATACTAGATAAAAATATTTACATTAAATATTAAATATTGTAACCTTAAATATTGTAACATTAACAAAAATATGTCAATTTGTTTATATTTATATATAATAAAAAAAGACATTTGAAATTACGAATAATTATCAGAAAACAAAAAATATTACACACCATGGTTAACGCATAAATATTGTCCTATCCTACACGCGTATACAATGATTTAAAGTGTTTACATTAAATATTGTAACCATTTATAGGGGTATATCAAATTGTTTACATATAAATAGCTATAACTTACCTATATTTTAAATCTTCTTAAATGATTTTATCAATCTTATATATCAATATTTTTCTAATCTTGAACGCAGTAACCGTTGAATATACAGTATAACAAATAAAACGTTGCCGAAGCAACGCGAGGCCTCGATTCTAGTAATTTCAAATTTTGCAGATTTGTAAAAAGTGTTCTTCCATAAAAGAATAGACAACCATATAGCTCCTTTCATTTCATTATCATGTACATAGAAATTGAGAGGATAAACAGTAATGTCGATGGGGATTTTATCTATACCCAGAAAGAGGGTTAGATTTTCTAATTTCTCAGCTATGCCATCTAAGCAAGTAATTATAATTTTTTTTTTTTTTGTGATTTTATTTACAGTACTGTACAATGTGGAATTAATTGATGCAATTAAAAGTTTTCCGTTTCAGTATTTTCCTTTGTTCTTCAGAATTGTTTGCTTCGGGTCTGTTCGTTTGCACTGAAAACAGACCCGAAAACTTGTTTTCGACGGAAACCATCTTTCCAACAAATACTGTACATATTCCTTTCCAACAAATAAACAGACGGAAAGGAAAATGTGTTTTCTTTTCTGCTCAAGTGAACATGAGAATTTACTTTTAGTTTTCCTTCATAAAATTAGATTCCAGTGAAAACAAGTTTCCGAAACTTTTACTAGCAAATGAACAGACCCTTCACCGAATATGGAGGGTTGGAAATTAGTGCAAATGCTTTTCTATTTTTGCTGCTGAAAATCCTCCTAATCAATTGCGTTAATGCGTTAATGCTTATTCTTTCTATTGTTGCATCTTAATTATCTCGCTAAAGTATTTCATCTCCTGCCTGTTGTGCTACAACCACAATCAGGTACACACCATGTCAGTCACATTTTTTTTAGTTATGCATCTTTATTTCCCTTTATTTGCTAAGCACTGATCACTTGTCAATTCTTAATTCCAACTTCTACGCTTACTGTATAACTATTTGGGTTACACAAGATCGATAAATATTTATATTTTTTATATGTCTAGCTTGGATACTATTCTTGATAGATGTATTTTTTTATATGTAAGTTTAAAATGTTTTCTATATTTATGTTTATTATTATTATGTAATTTCCGGGGCGAAGCCCGGTTACAGCTCTAGTTATAATAAAACCTACAATTATTTTGAGCAGTCGTGATCATTTCGAATAATTTAATGTTAACAAACATATATCAGTCAAATTAATTAACGTGGCCCAATAAAGACTTTCAAGAATGGATCATTTCAACTATCCTCATAATATATTATACTCGAAATAACTCTACCCCAGTTTCTTTATTTCTTTCTCAAATTCAACATATCTTGTAATATATTTTTTTTAATTTACTTTAAGAATAAAAAAGTACAAACAATTAAAATTAACACGGCACGAAAGTCGTATCTAAATAAACAATAACGGATAACGTACGGAGATAACACTTTTTCTATGTTTAATTCAAAAAAAAAACGTTTTCTATGTTGTAGTTTGATGCAGATGGATTTTGACGCAATATGTACTAAAAAATGTAAAATATGCTGTTATGAAAAATCAAACCATGGCCATCATTGCACCTCTTTTGTTGAGACATTCAAAAAAATTATATCACTCAATTGAATAGTGCATGCCATATTTATAATCATCTACCAGCATGTCTAAAGACGGTCCAAAAAGCAACAACAAAATCCATACTTTTTGTTTCAAGATGTCCTGGATATCTATATCTATACTATATTAAAAAGCACGTAAGTATTGGATCCGTTCATTTTTTTTCTTCTTCTTTAAACTTTTGTAATACCCAAATTGCCCTGCATCAAACGATTAAGATTAAATATAACTAATTCAAAGACCTAGATTGCTTTCAGTTCTACATATTCTTCTCCATTTCGTTTCCAGTCCCGAGCACTCTCCTCATTTGAAAGAATTTTGCTTGCCTTCTTTTTTCCTCTCCAAATTTCAATATACAGAACTCCGTACGTGCATAGCACGGGTTCTCTGCTGGTATATATAAACGGTAAACAGAACTTAATTAATATGGTTCATAAGACAAATTATATGGACCCAAGTGAGAAGAACCAGCTCTTGTTAATTTTGGTGAAGAAGACTAAAACAGTCTCAGTCACTTCATGTTTTGTGCCGGTTTACAAGTCGACCAGAACCAATCGTTTTGGGGGCATGTATATCCGATTGGGGAATGACCAATTTCTTCTGTAGTTTTTTCCTACACGACTCTTGTTCTTTGATATATACATACCCCATAAAGAGGGGAGAGAATGCTGGCCTCTCAGCGATTGGAGCTGAGAGGCATTGGATTTGTGGGGCCAAGTGGATGAATAGTCAGATTTAATTCAGCCTTTTATTTGTTTTTGTGAGAATTTCACTACGGTACAATTCACACACTTTATGTTATTTTGTTGAGGGATCAAATAATCTTTTCGGTGATTTATCGGTGACCATAAAATTAAATCTCAAATAACTAAATTATAAACTTTTAAACAACAAAAACTAATTGATGGGATGTATTGTATATATCAGATTTATTTTAGAGTAAAACATGTGAGCTTAGCTCACACATGCTTTTCGTGAGCATACTTTTGAAAACATACCAAAACACCTTTACATTTTCAATTTATATGGCCCAAATTATACCAAAATCTTATGGGATGCAAAAAAATTTATTTTTTGAAATATTGTGTAGTCACTTTTAAAAAATCTCAAATAAATATTTACAAATTTTAAAAAATGAAAAACTTTTATTTTCCCATAATATTTTGATATAAAGAACCTAAGAGCCATATAAATCAAAATTTGAAGGTGATTTTATATGTTTCTAGAGGTATGCTCACGAAAGAGCTCTGTGAGCTTGAGCTCACAGTAAATTTACCTTTTCATGTGTACATAAAAAATCATATCATTTTGATTTTATTTATATATGCATCAAGCATTAACAAAAATCAACTATTCAATTTTTTTTATTACAACAACTATATGTATTAGACACTTATCTTAGCATCTTCAAATTATTTTAATACTGCTTTTATATTTGTGAATGAGACATAAAAATTTTAAAGCTCTAAGCTCTTTATGAAAATTAAAAGATAATTGGAATAGATAAACCATTTGTTGTTATTTTTTTCAATTTAAGATCAGCAATTTGATAAATGACAATATGACACAATGTACACAAAAAGGAGCGGAAAAAAAATTTCTAACAAATTGCAAAACTCCCCGCGGCGAAACGCGGGTGTGGAATCTAGTATATATATATATGTGGTTGGTAATTATCTTCATGAATTTTCTGAACATCAGCCACACTTGTCTTCATCCCTTAATTAAGGATATGAATATCTATATCCATGAATGGAACTATCAATGCAAGATTCAAGAGTGTACGTCGACTTCGCATGCTGTCAGTTTATAGATCAGAAATAATTCGATCCCTTAATATGAGCTTGCTTGACAGTCCTCTTTGGATGTCATTAATCTTGTTAAATTAATAATTAGTGAATTTGAGTTTACCTTAACTTGACTCATTGGACTCATTTAGCTCGTTATCAATATTATTTATATCATTTATTATTAATTTTAGTGTAAGTATATATATATATATATATATATAGAGTCCGGCTACGGTGCTTCCATAAGCATTTCGGATCGAAATGCTTACGGTCCAATTTTAAAAATTCGTCGTCCGAAATTTTGATCCAAATAGCTCATAATAATCTTGACATAATTAAGTTAGATGATGCCAATTTTTACCATTTTAGGAATTTTATTTCTATTTTTAATGATTTTTTAAAGATTGGCATGCAAAATTGATTTATTTTTAATTATTTTAAGAGTCATCTTTCAAAAAATCATTAAAAATAGTAATAAAATTCCTAAAATAGTAAAAATTGGTACAATACAAGTTAATTATGTCAAGATTATTATGAGCTATTCTGATCAAAATTTCGGACGACGGATTTTCGAATTCGGACCGTAAGCGTTTCGGTCCGAAATGCTTACGAAAGCACCGCAGCCGGACTCTATATATATATATATTATATGAGTTAGATCGATTAATATGAAAACGTTTGCATTTCGCTCCTAAAGATTAACAACTCAAATTATGTCTGAAATTTCGATTTACGGTTTTATTAAATTCATCATACGAAAATACTAGGAGATACAAACTTTTTTACTTGTGAAGTTTGTAGGTACTTATTTTAGATTTTTCAAAATCACTCTAAAAAATGTTAATAAAATAGTGCTAATTTGTACATGAATTTTAATATAGCATTACGGATCTTTATTAGAATCAGATTGCTTCATAGTGGATTGCAATTTCAAAAGATTTTATGGGTTTCTTCAAGCAAGGTCACATGTTTTAGTCCTAGTTGGGAATGAACGGCAATCTTTCCTAGTTTATGGGTTTCTTCAATCTTCCTAGTTTCCTACTAAAACGGTTGAAAGCTAAAACTATCTAAGATTTTGAAGTCCGATATTTTAGGCCCAAGCCCATTAAATATTGGGCCGAGTCGAGACTGACAACAATTGGGCCCAAAATTGGAGCCAACAGACAGAGCTCTCTCTCTTTTTTTTCTTTTTTTTTTTTTTTTGAGAAATTGACAGCGGCTGTCAATTACAACATAATATGGTTCATTAGACAAATCACTTGGACCCAGAGGTAGCAGATTGTCGTGTCGGGTTGGGTCAGTTTGACTAAATGAAAGATATCGGGTCGGGTCAGGTTCGGGTATCAGGTTGACGGCTGCTGACAATCTTTTCGGGTCGGGTTCGGGTCGGTTTGACTTTTTCTGGAACTCGGGTCGGGTCGGGCGGGTTTTTCAGGTTAGGTCAAATCTGGCACCTCTACTTGGACCAAAGTGAGAAGAATTTGCTCTTGTTTTTGTTTCCGCTGCCGATTAATAAGTCGACCAGAAGTCCAGAACCAATCGTTTTGGGGCGCATGTATATATGCCGACTTCTTCTATAATTTTTTAGAAATATCAAGCGACCATTTTGAATAACATATCTGTATATACATCCATAATATATAAATTTGAGCAAATATAGTCTTCCCTGAGCTTAACCTTCAAAAACCTATCAAATCATTTCCAAATTTCGATTTATATGGCTTAATAAATTCTCTATATCAAAACTTTACGGGATACGAAAATTTTCCATTTTTAAAAATTTTAAAGTATTTGTTTAAGATTTTTTTAAAAGTGATACATAAAACTTGATTATTTTATTAATATTGTATAGTCATTTTTGAAAAATCTCAAACAAATATTTAGAAATATTCAAAAATGAAAAATTTTTGTATCCCGTAAGGTTTAAAAAAAAAAAAGCCATATAAATCGAAATTTAGAAGTTATTTGATAGGTTTTTAGAGGTTAAGATCACAGTATATTTGCTCTATAAATTTTATATTAGTTACATTAATTTTGTAACATATATAGTCTAGGATATCCATCAAATGAACGCTGGGTAGCATTCATAATTTTTTCCTACACGACTATTGTTCATTGATATAAAATTGATATAGAGATACTTCCAAGTGATATCAAAATTAATACCGACTGTATTAGTATATATCCAAATCAGATGAATAAACTATCCAAATTAATGTCTCCAATGTATCTACTTATTATTTTATACAATACATTGTATGTATTATACAATAACTTAAATATTAAATAAGTTAATATGAATAAACATTTATTTATTTAATATATACGAATACTAACCCAATCAATATTGTAATTCCCTTTTTTTTCAAGAAAAAAAACATGTTGTTAGTATTTTGTCAAGTTTTTGCAATTTTTGTAATAATAAGTGTATAAAAAAATATGGAGGGATCCCTTGACAATGTTTATCATAACAATCTTGACAATGAAACATTTTAAAATTTATAGAAATTCATTAAAAAACTTAAAAATGAAAAAATACTTATGGATGTAATACTTAACTTATAGATCGAGAGTATTTCAAATTTCAATCAATTTGAACATCGTTTGATGGCTTATCAAAATTTGTATATTTTTTAACGGTTGTAATTTAACGGATCTTTGAAAGGCGATCAAATATATCTTAAATTGAATATAATCGGACACATAATCAATCTATAAGTTAAGAAATACTTCCATAAATTTTTTTTTATTTTGACAATTTATATGATTTTTTTTATCAATTTTTGAAATATTATATTGTCAAGATTGTCATTGACAATGGATCCCTCCTCTAAAAAAATTATGCCCATAAGTAACAGACGGCTCAGATTGACACAACCAAACAACTACTCCACATTCGGGGTCACAAAAAAAATACAGTCGAGTCATGATCTTCACGGATTAATTAAATCGAACAGAAGCCTACGCGTCGATACCTCTTCAGCTCATCAGGAAGAAGAAAACCCAGAGAGTTATCTGGAAAGTCCATTTGCTCGTACGTGTCCCCTGCCTTGAGCCACCTTCACACACACCCTCGCACGTGTCAGTTCCAAACCATGCCAAAATGTTGTACAAATAGTTTATAACCTGCCATTGCCAGTGTAAGTTTCCCTAGCTAGCTAGATCTTGTCACTTTTAATTTCACACCTTCTCAAAGACTCAAACAAAATGGCTACCTCCGAAGGAATCAAGCAGAGGGTTGTAGAGAAGCCGCCGTCTACCGGCGGCACCGATGTCGCCGCCGACGGTGCTGGCTCTATGACTGGAAAAGATAGAAGGGTTACGAAGGCGAAACGCCGCCTGCCGACATTGATCGTGGCACTTGCCGTACCGATTCTGCTGTCTGCCGCATCCGCGTACCTGTCAGGCACGACACACCCCGGTCGGGCCGACACGAAATCTGGCTTGCAGCCTCCGATCACGGCGTTCCATTTAGGGAACATCGTAACCGCGGCGCTGACAGGTCTCTCGGCGTGGCTTTTCTGGGCCAAGGGCGGGTTCCACAGCCAGCCCATGGGCCTGCTGCTCTATTTGGGCCAACTGATTTGGGGCCTGGCTTGGGGCCCGGTGGTCTTACGGCTTCAAAACGCTCGATTGGGCCTCGCGGTCGTGGCGGCTATGTCGGTCTGTCTGTTCGGATGCAGCAAGCTGTTCCGCCGGGTGAATCCGGCTTCGGGAGACCTCGTCGTGCCGTGCCTCGCCTGGGCTGTGTTCCTCGCAATTTTCACTTATAAGCTTATGTAATGTGAATTATTACATGTATTATGTACTTGGTCATGGTCATGGACATGAGAAGTTTTGTACCGTTTTGAGTTTGCGGGTGTGTTTGGAAGTACAGTGTCACTTGTATCATTTGTAATAAAGATCGACCATATTTGTGCTTTAGAAGTTGTCAGTCGTGAATAATTAAAATATTAAATTAAGATGGTTGCTTGCTTACAGTAAATAGAATTGGAAGTACAGTGTCACTTTGCATTTACCAATATAATTTTGCATTTACCTGTCATATTTTTAGGCCTGAGTTACCCTCATTTTTATCTCAAAAAAACATCTTTAGGCCTAAAATTAGTCCAAAATAAAGATAGATACGTGAGATAAAAAAACATCTTTAGTCCTAAAATTAGTCCAAAATTAAGATAGATATATGAGAAAAAAAAAAAAAAAAAACATTTTTGGGCCTAATATTAGTCCAAAATTAAGATCAATATATTGGGTGAGATGTCGTTAAAAAGGCCCAATGAAAGTAGGAAAGTTCAAAATGGGCATAAGTATAGATTTCTTAAACTCTCTGCCAAATGGGGCCTTTACCCCTTGGCATTTGGGATGGGCTTAGTGAGAAATTACTTAATTAGGCTATTCATGCCTCAGTTTAACTGATTCATATCCTCTGTAGCGCTGTTGTATAGCGCAGGATGTGAAACCAGTGGCGGAGGATTATAAAATTGCAGTGGGTTTGATCCATAATCCATGTAAAAAGTAAATTTTTTGAAAAAAGTAGCTAAAAATTTATAAAATTTAGTGGTGTCATTTGTATCTATAATCATAAGAGGCGGAGATAATCATAAGAGTTGCTCCGCCTCTGTGTGAACCGTTCGGTCATCTCAAGATCTGTGTTGACTCAAATTTCAAGATGATCTAACGGTTTACAAGATCTGTGTTGACTCGAATTTCAAGATGATCTAACGGTTTACATCCTGTCCTGCGCTACACAATGCAGCGCTACAGAGGATGAGCACCTCCAGTTTAACTGCCTTAAGCTTGGGATGGACTTTGGGTCCGTGGGACTCAATTATTTTAGCTTAGTATACGTCTGTCAATACTATATATATAGGCAATATATGGCATGCTTATAGGTTTGGTTTGTTCAAACTTTTGTACAGTTATTTTGATCTCCAAATTGCTAATCCTTGTTTGCAAAATGTCTTGGGATGGGATTAGTGGTCAGTGGATATTATATATTCTTTTTGCTACTTTAGCAATTAATTGTAATGAACAAATCACACCGTCGATCAACCCTTAAACTATCTAAATTAAAGCATATATAGTGATTTAAGAATTAAAATTGGCACTCTTAGAACTTAATTTACGAGCAAATTGGTAAAGCTTGATATATGTTTTACTGTTTTAGTCTTTTAGATACATACTATATATGTTCATCTGAGTAATCTAGTCTCCTAAATAAATTCTCAAAAATGATGGGAGTTTATACGCTAGCTTGTTTTGTTGTAACTTTAATAAATTTAATGAAATCCCTATTATAGTTATTTAATCTTGGACAGGTTGCTACAGTGATAGCAATAGTATTTTCAACAGTAACTTTTTTTTTTTTTTAGGAATGATTTGGGCCATGTCAATCAAATCATAAAAAAAGAGCGATGATCGGTTATACCAATATACATACGGCTTCAATTTTTTTTTTTGGTTATCCTTACTCAAAGATTGAAATGCAGATGACAATTTTTTTTATTTTGAGATAAAGATGAGAGTCAAGCGACTTAAATTTAAATGTCTATAAAAGACCCTCCATCCAGGTTTCAAACTTGCGACCTCCCGTACGGAGAACGTTGCTCTTAGCCACTAGACCAAAGGCTGGTTCTTGACCAGTTATATTATTTTACTTACAACTCCATTTCAAGACCAGTGGAGATATCCATTTTCCACTTTTCAAAAATCATTCTTTTCTTTATGATTGTTTTTAAATCTTCTTTGAGAAAACCATTCTGTATTTCACTAATAATTTGCCGAAAAACCGTATTATTATTAAAGAGTTATTTTAGATATTTTTATGTTTTTATAATCATGTAATGAATCCTCACGGCACTGTGAAGGATAGGATATCTTGAAAATTATTATTTTAACAATCATATATAATTTTTAATTATATTAAAAACTACTTCAAAAATAGATACAAAAATATTTTTAACATGTATTTCAATTTTCATAAAAACTTGCTAGCTTCTGATAAATTATCAAAGACAATAAAAAATATTATTTTTATTTTTTATTTTTTTACTTCTACTATCATTAAAAATACAAATAGCTCAACATCATAAATTATACAGCTCAGTAGTTACTGCCGAAGCAAAGCGAGGCTCTCTTCTAGTTTTATATAATAAAAAATGTTTTATACAAGTAAGAATATGGTTATCACGTAATTGATGTTTCATCAAGCCTATATAATTAAGTATGTTCTGAACAAATTGTTTTGATATATTTTGTTGTAACTTTAAATAACTTCATGTCCCATGCAGGTACCTCTAACAAAAGAATATGGTTATAAAATATCACAGAAGTTGCATTGTGCAGACAAGGCAATTTTTTTTATTTTTTATTTTTTGGTTAACTTTAAAACCTTAATTATATGTATATAGTATGCATACTTATTGATGAAAAAATGGAATATGAGACAAGCAGTATTTGTGCATTTAAAGGTTTGTTTAATTAATTTATTTAACTAAAATACATAATATATGACCACAAAGTTTGTTTAAGAATCATAAAATCAAAAGAAAAGAAGCTAAAAAAGTAAAAATTCTCTCTCAAAGACGATGAAACGAAACCTCCATATGTATGATGAACCATCTTTTTATCACATTTGCTCTCCTTTGTTCAAAAAAAAAAAATGAATGGTACAGTTCAACAAGTGAGCTAGCTCGATCGATCTATGTCAATTTAGTAGCCTTGAAACACTGGAGGTGGAGGTGATGCATAACTTGTGCCGGTGACGGGTGGAAGGAAGGTGTCTGGTGTGTCAGGAGGCGGGGACGCGGTTGGTGGCGGTGGCGGGGATGCGGTTGGAGGTGGCGGTGAGTGAACCGGTGATGGAGGAGGTGGTGAGTACTTTGGAGGTGGCGGCGAGTAAATAGGGGAAGGAGGGGGTGGTGAGTGTTTAGGAGGTGGTGGTGACTGGACCGGTGGAGGCGGCGGAGAAGCGGTTGGTGGTGGTGGGGAATACTTTGGAGGTGGCGGTGAGTGAACTGGAGGAGGTGGGGAATGTACTGGAGGAGGAGGTGGAGAAGCTGTCGGTGGTGGCGGTGAATATACCGGAGGGGGAGGGGAGTGTACCGGGGGTGGCGGTGAGTGTACCGGTGGAGGCGGTGAGTGTACAGGTGGAGGCGGTGAGTGTACAGGTGGAGGCGGTGAATGTACAGGTGGAGGAGGAGAAGCGGTCGGTGGGGGCGGTGAGTAAACAGGGGGTGGCGGAGAGTAGACTGGTGGAGGCGGTGAAGCCGTGGGAGGAGGTGGTGATGAGACCGGGGGAGGCGGCGAGTAAACCGGTGAAGGTGGGGGTGAAGGGGTTGCCGGTGGAGGGGAAGGCGACACCTTAGGGCTTGCCGGGGGGTATGTAGGTTGTTTGGGCTGCGGAGCGGGAGCGTCGGATGATACCGGAGATGCGTAAGGTGCCCGGGGTTCGGAACCTGGAGCCGGGGACGGCTCGTACGGTTCCAGAGGGGATGCCCATGGAGCCCGGGGTTCGGAGCCAGGAGCCGGGGCTGGTGATGGCTCAGACGGTTCAAGTGGCGATGCCCATGGTGCGCGGGGCTTCGAACCCGGACCCGGCGCTGGCGATGGTTCATATGGTTCCACTGGAGATGCCCACGGTGCCCGGGGTTCGGAACTAGAAGAAGGCGATGGCGATGGCGATGGCTCGCTTGGTTCCAACGGTGATGCCCATGGTGCACGCGGTTCAGAACCGGGAGTGGGTGACGGTGAGGTGTACTCCGGCGAGGCTACTGGCGAAGCTTCTGGTGTCTGTGTCGGTGGTTCAGTTGGCAATGACGGAGTAGGCTCTGACGGGGTTGGCTCGGGCTCTTGAGGTGAAGGGGTCGGTTTCGGTACAGATGGTGTCGGGGTGCCGGGTTTCGGGCCTGACGGGTTCGGGGAAGAATGCCATCCGCATTTCGCCTTGTAGCAGTCGACTGGGTGGCTCACCACCGGGTTACAGTCCGCCGCCGACCTTTGTTTCGGCCTCTTCGAGCCGTCCAAACAGTTGCTTGTGTCATCGAACAGCACACCGGTGCTTGTCGATGTCGGCACGCAGTTCTTGTCCTCTGATTGGAAGTAGTTGTAAGAGAACGTGAAGTTTTCGAGCTTCGGAAGCTGGCAGATCACCGACGGGACGGAGCCAGTGAAGATGTTGTGCGAGATATCCAGTTGCTCGACCGTCGACATGCCGGAGAGGCTCCATGGAAGCGACCCGGTTAGATAATTGGACCCGACATCGACCACCGATACATTGCGAAGGGAGCCAAGTTCTTCCGGCAAACAACCACTCAGGCCATTGTTCAGAAGAACGATCTCGTTCAACGAGCACATTCGGCCGACACTCCTCGGGATACATCCGCCGAGCTTGTTGTTCGCGAGCACGACGACGGAGGCAGGCGAGTTGCCGATGTTCTCGGGGATTCCTGACGTGAACCGATTGTTGTTCACAAAGATTGCATCCAAGTTCTTGTCAAAGAGCTCTGATGGCAATGGACCCTCAAAATCATTGTACCTGATGTCAAGAAACCTGCCATAACAAATATATAATTCATCATAATTCATACATATATGTTGCATTAAAGACTAAAACTATGGCAGAAATGTATATATATTTCCTAATTATAATTAATAAAATGCAACCATCAAGATGTATAAACAAACACTATTTTATTAATATTTTAGGGTCATTCTGAAAAATCCAAAACAAATACTTAAAAAACTTCAAAAATGGAAAATTTTTGTATCCCCCAGTATTTTGATATGATGAATTTAATGGGAATCATAAATTGAAATTTTGGACGTCGCAAAATATAATTTAAAACAGTTAGCATTTCAGACCGGAATGCAAACGTTTTCATATTAGTTTGGCTCTATATACAATCAGCTGAGATGTTTGTCAACTTACTTGAGTGCAGGCAACTGGAGGACGACTTTCGGGAACAGCCCGACAAACCGGTTGTTACTGACATCGAGCTCGTGAAGGATGACGAGGCGGGAGAAGGAGTCGGGGATGATGCCGCAGAACCGATTGGAGTTGATATGGAAGAGGGCTATGTCTGTCAGTAGACCAAGCTCAGACGGAAGGTACCCGGCGATGTCTCCACCATTCAAATCAACACCTGCCACGGTTGTCACCGAGGCATCGTCTAGCGCCTGGGCGCAGAAGACGCCGGTGTAAGAGCACACGTCCTGGCCGACCCAGTTGCCGGTGAAGTTCTTCGGATCTGAGTAGATGGCATGCTTCCACGCCTGGATTCAATGGACAAAATAAATGTACATATGAGGATGCTTATTTTTTTGAGCTAGTTAAAAATTTGTGCAATTCTGTTATAAAATGAATGGTCAAGAAATTAAGCTCTTTCCAAATTTACAATAAGAAAAAGGTAACTTCACTGCCCTGTTATTTTCTGTTCATTCTGTTTTCAAATTCAGTTATGATTTATTGGCATTAGAACAATTTTCTATTAATAGCAGAGTTTTCGGATATGTACATGTAACAATGTATTGTTAATTGGTACCACTTACCGTTCTATGCCTCATCATTGATTATTTTTTTTTCAATTTTTCATAAATAAATCCTGGACTCTGCAGATAAATGATTCTCCAATGTAGAACGATGAGCTAGAAATTCAATAAAGTTTGAATTCTGCATTTAAAAATTTGTTCAATTAACTTATGTTCACGATGCATTTAAAATCCAACGGTCTTCAAATGGCCAGCTTTTAAAAATCCGGCATGAGTAACTATCATTTTTTTTTTTTTTTTTTGCTCTTTTAAAACACAAATATTTGGAATTTTCCAAGCGCGCTCATTTTAACTACCCACACGTACACAAATTCTGTAACTTTTATATCAGATTGTGTAACACTCAGTTCAAATTACGTAATAACGTGGATATATATGTAGTTATGACCCTAAATATTTCATGATCAAATCAAACAATTGAAAACCTGTAAGGCAGTGTAGGCATTACGGAGGCGCTCATTGGCAAACTGCACACCGACTTGTATATCAAACTTGTAATCCGGCGACAATTCACCGTCCTTAAGCCGTAACGTGAGGAGCTGGCGACGCACAATCGCGGCGGCCTCGGCGTCGGTGAGCGCCGAGGCAGATGATACAAGGAGGGAAAAGAGGAGTAGGAGATGGAGGAGAGGAGGATGATCCATTAACATCATCAATGGCCACAACAGCCCTTGGTGACGACGCCAAGGCTGCTTAAAAAAGGAGAAAAAGGGGAGAGAAAAGGGGAGAAAAACATAAACGGACAGGAATGATCGATCAAAGTGGTGATTGACAACGGGGTGATGGCGGATGTAATGGAGATTTAAGAGGAGAGGAGGAATGCGAATTGGGGATTTGGAATTTTGGATGGTTGCCCACAATTGGAGGGTAACTGCAATTGGTTATTTTTTGGTGGCTGATTCAAGTTCTAGAGCTGTCAGTTTGGTGCAATTCATATCCCCTGCTATACTGCGAAGCGAATCAACGACGGGGATTATAGGGGGGTGTTCTTTGAGATTGAGTTGCACGAATCTTGAAGTGAATCCAACGGCCAGGGTGCTATGCAGTAATTTACTGCGCATAGAGGATATGAACTGCTGTTGTACTGCATCTGCATTGTGCAGTTCACAACATCAGCCGTTGGATCGCCTTGAGATCCGTGCACTCTGGTTGCTGTTGTAATGCTGTTGCCTCTGCCTGCAGCTAGCCGCGTAGAAATCAGAGGTATTAATAACCAAATGAGCAGACCTGCATAGTTTCTGCTTGAGTTTTGAGGTTTTGATTATTATAAATAGAAACTATTTGTTGATGCAGGAGTGTGTGTTATTCAGCTGCTGATGATCAAGCCTTTTTTTTTTTTTTTTTTTTTTTTGAAGTTTTTGAAGTTTTTGCAGCTATGAACTTTGTGATAAATTCCTAATTATAGAAGTTCCTACAGAATTGAAAATTCCTTGCTGTATATAGTGATATGTTTTGCTTAAGAAACTAAGCTGTATGTTTATTCTCATACACAATATACGAACCCAAAACCCCAAGCTGATGAGTACTGAGTTACTAACGGTTTTCTTATTGTGATCAACAACAAATTAAAAGAGAGCATATTGCATATATGTTAGGTGCTTGGTGTAGACCAACAGGATAATTCTGCATTTACATAAAAGATAATGAACTCTTCAGATTTCAATCACGATATATTGATATATATCATCCATATATTTGGCTGATATATATATATATCATCTTGATATGGTAGTCCATATGACAGTCATTCCAATTGCCATTTGAAGAGGTGCATTTCGCAATCTTAAGCTGCACCATAATTCCTTAATTTGAGTAATACAATTTTGCTATATATGTCCTCTAACTGAGTTGCTGCGCAACAAATGTTGCTTATGACCGTGTGTCTTAATTAGCACTTTGAATAAGTAAATACTAGACATGTGAGCGCGCTCCGCACGATGAATATAAAAACACCGATATTAATTTGTGTTATAATTGCAAAAATAAGATTATCATGAGCTCAAACTCATATAGTCCTTATGCGGACGTAACTTTAAAAACATATAAAATCACCTTTAAATATTTATTTATATGGCTTAATAAGTTTTTTATATCAAAAGTTCAAAACTTATAGGATATACAAAATTTCTATTTTTGAGAATTTTTCAGTATTTGTTTGAGATTTTCTTAGAAGCGATTATACAATATAATAACATAATCATTATTTTATGTATAACTCTTACAAAACACAAAAAAATACTAAAAACTAAAAAAATAGAAAAACTTCGGTAAATTTTTTATATAAAAAAATTATTGAGCCTAACTCATGATAGCTTTACGTCATTTCCTAAATACATGGAGTAACACCACCTATGAGCTTAGCTGTAAATATATTAAAACCTAAAACAAAATACTTAAAGCACTGTAAAATAGAAAGATTGCAACTATTATATTTTTTTAAGAATCGAAAACTTAACAATAGAAATATTAACACTAACATTGAAATTCTATTGTAATTAGTGAAAACCCCAAAAAAAAAAATGAACAAACTAAACCAAAAATACCAAAAAAAAAAAATGAACAAACTAAACCAAAAATAATAATAATAATAATAAACCCCAAAATAAATTAGCAAAAATCCAACCAAAAAAAAAAAAAGAATAAACCAAACCCAACAAAAAAAAAAAAAACACTGTTCTTTTGACACTGTATATCTCCAGTGCACGGCATGTTGAGCTTTTAATATCTCTAATAATTTGCATCCAAAATTTTGGTACACAGTTATTAAGCAGAAACATTTTCATTAAAAACCTATATTTTGTTTTTCAATAAGAATTGCAGGCCTCGACTAGACTGCAATAACCGAGTCGGATTTTGTTGCATACTCGCCTTACTCGATTGAGATTCGATCCAAATGTGAATCGGCTTTTTAATTTGTATTCCGTTCGATTGACATTCAATAACGGGCCGTAGCCTACTCCATTTGAGCGATTGCATATCCTCTGTAGCGCTGCATTGTGTAGCACGGCATGTGAACCGTTAGATCATCTCGAGATCTATGCCAGCATAGATCTTGAGATGATCTAACGGTTCACATGCCTGCTACACAATGCAGCGCTACAGAGGATGAGCACTCCATTTGAGCGGGGAATGATTGGGCTTCACTTCGAACCCAAATAAAGATGTTATAAAAAGAACGTCTTTAGATTGTAATCACAAAAGAAAAAAGTAATTCCAAGCGTTTATAAAAAAAAAAAAAAACCGTCTATAACATTCATAAGTTACATATTGAAATGTATTTGTTACATTTTAGATGTATCTGTTACATTTTATATCCATTTATAGTCGTATTGACGGTTTTTCAATGGATGCAATATGTTTCTCATCACAAAAGAACTTTAGATTGTCAGGACTAAGTTTGGACCCAAGATTGTTTCACGATCTGATTCAAATAGAAAAAATTGGTTAGATATATAGTTCTGGATCATGTATTTTTTTTTTCTCAAAAATAAAAGTGACCGAATGATTTACATATTTGTTATATCTTCTGCATTGTCCAATTAATTTTTTTTTTGGAGCACATGATTTTTACTCAATTTATATCAATACCAATGAAGAAATTCTGTTGACATAGTTTTAGTGAAATAAGAATATATATACTTAAGAAATAAAGAGGGGTCACTTGATAACTGTTATCTTCACAATCTTGAAACTAAAATTTCACATCAATCCAACAAAAATTTTAAGAACATAAAAAAACTTTTCTTGAACTTATTGGGAGTTTGTTAAGTTTTGAGCATTCTGGGTATCATACCGAGTTCAATTTACTACCATTTACTTGCTTTTTAATTGCAAAAATGAAGATTAATTTTGAGCATTATGTAGACGGGAAGCAAACCATCAAAAAGTGTGAATAAAGGACAAAAGGCAACACAAAGTAGCACAATCGGGACATAAATAAATCAATAGTGATACAATGGAAGTTGGGCATTTCCAAGGGTTCGACATGTAAATTAAAGTGAACAAATTCATACTCTAGAAAGAAGGTTAAGCCTCTAAGCTTTTTAGCTATGCCACATCATCATTAATCTTAACCATTGATTTTGTTTCTCTCTCTTCATTTATCTCAATGAAATGACCCAATTTATTTTATTAAAGAGATAATATGATGTGCCTAAAGAATAATTTAACACTCAAAATATTTGCAACCATTTGTATTCTTTTATATAAATTGAGATGTAGTTAAAAATATATTATATAGAAAATATATTAAGTCCAACATTTATCTAATAAAATATATTTATAAAAATTGTATATTTATTTTCAATATCTATTAAATTATGTAATATTATTTTTTTTCGGGACGAAGCCCGATTCACAACTCTAGTAATTAGGAATTATTGAACAAATAGATAAGACTAGTACACTGCCGTGCGTTGCAATGGGTGATTTCTATAAAAAAAAAATTAATATATTACTGTTATTGGCAGTCCAATTGATATGCATGAGAAAAAAAAAATATTCTGAGTGTAACCGTCATAAAATGAAATAGAAAAAAGAATTCAAAGTTCACAACTAATTTTCACAAAATTAAATTAGTTCTTCTAATTTTAATTCCAGTTCATATAGAAATTAAAAGCATGAGAACCATGTTGTGCATTTTATATTGCTGCCAAAGCGAGAACAAATTATGCTATTTAACAGGGAAAATATCTCTATATTAGGATGACCAGCACATACATGAATTAAGAAATAAAGCAAAGAGAGAACAAATTATGATATTTAACATGGAAAAATATCTCTATATTAGAATGACAAGCACATACATGAATTAAGAAATAAATTGAAGTATCCATGTATCAATGAATGAGCAAATGATTTTTCCTATGAAAAGGCATATAAATTAATGAAATTATTGCTGATTGGATGAATACATCAAAGTACTACTCTCCATCACCCTTGCTCCTCTATCTTTGTTTCTTTCATCGTCAAACACTTAAAACTTGAGTCTAGCAGTATGTATGTTGTAGAAGCACATCTCATACCAGCATACCTGCAAATGAATTATCCTTACTTTCATGGAGTGATTCTTGAAGCTGATCCATAACAAAACCAGTGATTCTTGAAGCCGATCCATAACAAAACTATACACCGATTCCTTGAGCATTGTTTCCAGCAGAGATTTTCTTAGTTAGTTTTTATCTCAATATAATTGCAAGTGATATAAATTATTCTAGTTACTTCGAAGGACAATGATATACAAAATAAGTCTATCTGGAATCCTCTCTAAGTTTAAAAATTCAGGAATAAATTGCAAAATGCATAATTTTGTATTCAGAAATAGCTACGATAAGAGTTTCATTGTGTGGCAGATTTACTAATTATTGTTTACCAGTAAATAAAAAACGCAATATATTGCATTTATTTTGTTACCAAAAAGTGCATTATAGCTTAAAATTGCAGTAATGTTTACAATAAATACACATTTTTGAATGAGAGACTTAAAAGAGTTGCTAAAAATGCAAGAGTCAGGGGAATGGCTCAATCTTTGTTAAGTGCTATGTATCAGCTGCCATACATATATTATCCCATAAATGCTTCTTAATAGCAGCACAAATTAAGGTAACATAAAATGAGCTAATTACTTGCTACAAACAATTGTCATTATTTGGCTGGAAAATAATTGTAAGTTTGTAACCATACAACATTTTACCTCGGTTAGCTAATATCTAGTAGAATGGCAATATCTCCCAACATTAATAACCACAATTATAATGGCAGAATATAATATGTTATTTTAATATTGATAATTTATTTTTCTCTAAAAAAAATTAGCAATTCAATTGGGAAAAAGAACACAGATAATATATTCTAAATTTACTTGTGGCAATTCCAATGAAGCATATTCCTATTTTTGTTTCTTTACTTCTCTTGAGTAGACCCTGAAAAATAATAGAGGAGTTTAAAATTGAATTTAATATTTATCACTATTGCAAATCAAGGGTAAAAAAGTACGAATCAAGTAGATTTGATAATAATACCAGCCGACACAGAAGCACCTTCGACACACTTTTAGCAGCCTCAAATTTTAATAAGCACGAAAATTAGGAAAAAAATATATAATCTCACATATCTTGCCAATAAACAAGCACATCCTTCCAACTGTGAAAGTAAACTTGAGGCCCCATGTAAATGCTACAAAAAAATTTTGAAGTCTGGACTAAATAACACCACAATAATAAAATTATAAACAATTGAATTGAATGTTTGTTAGAAAGCATTATCTTAAACTATTATCAGTAAAGCAATTTTTCACAAATTACAGTTTACCAGTTTGAATTGAACTACAGAACAGCAACACCTGTTGTCAACCAAAACCAAATTGAGGAAAAGGGAAATTCTCACAAAGAATAAAAATCGTATGTCTACCTAAATGCTACAAGGTACGACCAATTTAATTACATTATCATGCAAATACACAAGAAGAAAATAAACAGCACTCGGAAAAATAGTAACAAAGATGTACCTTTCACTCATTGATTCAAAAGGATATGGCAGTCCCAAATATTTAAAGGCACCGATAAGGTGACATTGCAAGCGATAAAGACTCAGGACAGGCTGAACTCGCCACTTCGAGGAATCAATGAGGTGGATGTGAAATCGGAGGGGTTGACACAGATTAAGGGCTGCATTGGTTTCTTTTCTTTACTGAAGGCAGAGGAGAGATTTCGGAGGACAAGTTAGAAGCAAGCCGTCGCAGACTCACTTGAGGCGGAGATGGGGAACCCAAGTTGGGACAGCACTCTCGGCTGAGGCCAGGCGAGAGTTGGTAGGGCGGCGACAGCGACAGCAACCGTTGGGGCGGACAGCGACGGCGACGGCACCCGTTGCGGGGGCGGCGCTCAGGATTTAATCATCTTTAATTATGTATTAGAAAATACATCATAAGAGCAGAAGACCGATAATGGTCACAAGAACTTGAAACAACATAAGATCACATTAAATACTATAATTAAATAAATATAAATGTACCTTTAGCATTCATCATGAACAGCAAGTAGAAACTCCAACGCTAATTGCAAACTCTTAAATCCTACGAGATTGCACCAAGTTGATTTCTCTCTCTTCCTCTGTTTCACTTTGCCGATGGAGAGCAACTTCGTAATGTGTGTATGAGCAGAGAGAGGATCAACCATGGACTCTTATTTATACCTCCCACTGAGCCTAGCCATCAAGGTCAAAGAGGGTAGTCTAATTAAGAATTCTATTTCTGAATTCTATAATTACAAGTGGATAGTCTAATTAAGAATTCTTTTTCTGAATTCTATAATTAAATTTACTTTAATAGAATGACTCTCTCTAATTATAATTCTATTTCTGAATTATATCTCTAATTATAATTCTATTTCAGAATTATGTAATTAGATTTATTTTATTAGAATACTGAATATTCTAACATTCTCCCACTTATTCAGTAATTCGTAATGAATATAACTTTAATAACATATATGAACTTTAAGACTAGTGATATATATATATGTCGTATATTCTATAAGTTCGGTATAACATAATGTTTATCCTTAACTGAAACCAATACGAGTCATGGCGGTTGTGAGTCATTATATCGACTCATTCCCTTCCATTACCACAATATTAATCCCAATTAATATAAACCATAAGGGCTATAACTTTAATGATCCCTTTAATTGTTCTTGAAAAGAACTGATTATTATTTAAATACAACAATAAGGTATACCTACATAAGTAAATAATAATCATACAGAAACAAACAAACAATGAACACTTTAATAATATTAATTCAAAGTTTACAAATTACAACAAAATCATGCACACTCAACCAAACCCATATTAACAACATGTTCCATAAATGTCTTGGGCGCTAATCCTTTGGTTAATGGATCAGCTATCATTCGATCGGTGCTTATATGCTGAATCGTAATTGTTCGCTTCTGCACTTCTTCTTTGACAGCTAGATACTTAATTTCAATGTGCTTGGCACCTTTAGAGTATCTGTCATTCTTACTAAAGAAGACTGCTGCGGAGTTGTCACAGTAAATTTTCAGCGGCTTGGCGATACTGTCGACATACTCAAGTCCTGAAATAAAATCCCGCAGCCATAATCCTTGTATCGTAGCCTCAAAGCATGCCACGAACTCGGCTTCCATAGTGGATGCAGCAATGATAGTCTGCTTCGCACTCTTCCATGATATCGCTCCGCCTGCTAATAGATACACAAAGCCACATGTGGACTTGCGTGTGTCAATACATCCGGCGTAATCTGAATCTGAGTACCCGATTGTTTCTAAGCAATCGGTCTTCCTATAGGTTAGCATAAGATCCTTCGTTCCTTGAAGATAACGGAGAACTTTCTTCGCCGCTCTCCAATGTTCTATCCCTGGGTTACTTTGAAATCTGCCAAGCATGCCTACGGCGAAGCTTATGTCCGGTCTTGTACATGTCTGGGCATACATTAGGCTTCCAACCACGGACGCGTAAGGGATGTTTTTCTTTTCTGATTTCTCCAATTCATTCTTAGGACATTGAAACAATCCAAACTTGTCCCCTTTCTGAATTGGCACTGGCACACTTGAGCAATTATCCATGTTATATCTCTTAAGAATTTTATTTATATATATGCTTTCTGAGACAAACCCAACAATCCTTGTGATCTGTCACGGAATATTTCAATTCCTATCACATAGTTTGCCTCACCCATATCTTTCATTTCAAAATTCTTTGAGAGAAATTTCTTGGTTTGATGTAACATACCAAGATCGTTAGTGGCTAACAAAATATCGTCAACATATAAGACTAAAAACATTATCTTACTCCCACTAACTTTGGTATAGATACAACGGTCAACAATGTTTTCTTTAAAACCAAAAGACGTAATAACATCATTGAACTTAAGATACCATTGTCGTGAGGCTTGTTTCAGCCCATATAGTGACCTTTTCAATTTGCAAACCATGTGTTCCTTCCCCCCAATTGAAAAGCCCTCGGGCTGGTCCATGTATACTTCTTCCTCTAACTCACCATTTAGAAAAGCTGTCTTTACATCCATTTGATGTAGCTCTAAGTCATAATGAGCTACCAAAGCTAAGATTATCCTAAGAGAATCCTTTTTCGAAACGGGCGAAAAAGTTTCATTATAGTCAATGCCGTCTTTCTGAGTAAAGCCTTTGGCAACAAGTCTAGCTTTATATCGTTCGATATTGCCTTTAGAATCACGTTTGATCTTAAAGATCCATTTACATCCAACTTTCTTGGAACCGTGAGGCAAATCAACGAGATCCCAAACTTGATTTTGATCCATTGATTTTAACTCTTCTTTCATAGCACTGACCCAATATTCTGAATCTTCACTTTGTATGGCTTCAGTGTAGGAAATCGGATCGTCAATACTTGAATCAATTTCTGATTCATTGAAGTACACATAATCATTAGATTGAGTTGGTCTACGCTCACGTGCAGAGCGTCTCAATTCAATCGGTTGGGGTTGTACTATCTCTTCGTTGACGATATCATTATTGGGAATTTCATCATTCTCAGATTGTTGTTCCAAATTGACATTAAGTTGCGGAGCAACATTTGGAGCAACTCTTTTCGAAATCAAGGGCACTTGTACAGTGTTAGGTACAATGTCTTGCCGTGTGACCTCTTGAATGTCAATACTTGATTGACTGGAACTCCCACTAATTTCATCATTTTCAATGAATTTAGCATTTCTCGATTCTACAATCCTCGTACTATGGTTAGGACAATAAAAACGATACCCCTTTGATTTTTCTGGATAACCAATAAAGTAACCACTAATAGTTCTAAAATCCAGTTTCTTTTCATGTGGATTGTAAATTCTTACTTCCGCTGGACAGCCCCATACGTGTAAATGTTTCAAACTTGGTTTCCTTCCCGTCCACAACCCAAAAGGAGTAGTTTGAACGGATTTACTAGGAACCCTGTTCAACAAATACATGGTTGTCTTTAGAGCGAACATCCACAAATAATTGGGTACGTTGGCATGACTTAACATGCTCCTAACCATTTCAATTAAGGTACGATTCCTACGTTCAGCGACACCATTTTGTTGTGGTGTGCCTGGCATTGTGTATTGCGCAACAATGCCTCGCTTCTCTAAAAATTTGGCGAATGGACCAGGGTTTTGTCCCGATTCATCATACTTTCCAAAATACTCACCACCCCGATCAGATCTAATGATTTTCACTTTACGTTCGAGTTGCCTTTCAACCTCAGTGACGAAAATTTCGAGAGCGTCAACTGATTGAGACTTATCATGCAAAAGGTAAACGAACCCATAACGTGAATAATCATCGATGAATGTGATGAAGTACTTATCTTTACTAAAGGAGGGGACGTCAAAAGGACCACATATATCAGTATGGATAATTTCTAATAATTGTGAACTTCTTGTAGCGCCTTTCTTTGATTGTTTTGTTTGTTTTCCTTTAATACAATCAATGCATGTTCCAAAATCTGTAAAATCTAAGTTCGGAAGAACTCCATTAGTTACAAGACGTTGGATGCGGTCTTTGGATATATGACCAAGTCTTTTATGCCACAAGTAAGCTGAATTATCATTAGCACGTTTTATTCCTACATTAGAATGCACGGTACATAGAGATTGGATAAAACTATCATCAAGACAAAGCTTGTAAAATCCATTAATTTCAACTCCTTTAGCAATCACACAATTGTTTTTACTTACATAACAACAATTTGAACCAAAGTTAAATTCATAACCCAATTTAGCAAGTTTTGATACAGAGATTAAATTCCTATTAAAGTTAGGTACATAAAGTGTACGAAGTAAATCAGAAGTACAGCCGGTATCAGTAATGAGTCTATACGTTCCGACTCCCTCGACTAGTAATTTTTCATTACTTCCGGTCATCACTGATATCTCATGTAGACTTGTGGTCCGGATTGAAAGGAATCCCTGCGCATTATTAGAAATATGAGTGTTTGTGCCAGAATCAAACCACCAGGTGTTTTTAGGAACATTAATAAAATTAGATTCAAAACATACTAAGGCAATATTCATACCTTTCTTTTCGAACCAATTACGACGCTTCATGCAATCTTTCTGAAAATGTCCAACTTTCCTACAAAAGTTGCACTTTTCCTTGCTCGTCTTTTTGAATGTCCCTTTAGAAGCTTTAAGGGTTGGACCCTTCTTCCCTTTTCTACCACCTGATTTCTTAACGCCGCTTCTACCAGCGCCATTATGGTTCACAAGGTGTACCTCAGGAGGTTTGCTATCTTTTATCCTTTGCTCCTCTTGAATCAACATTCCAGACAATTCATGAACTGTCCATTTATCTTTAAGGGTGTTGTAGTTCATTTGGAATGGACCATACTGATCAAAAGGCAAAGAGTTGATTATAAACTGAACCAAAAATGGTTCCTCCACGGTCATCCCGACACCCTTGAGCTTAGAGGCTAAGGATGTCATCTCAAGTATGTGCTGGAGCATAGTAAGACTGCCATCATATTTCATGGTGGTCAGTTTTGACATTAGCGTACTTGCAACACTTTTATCAGCACTTTGAGATTGTGCTTTAACACTTTCTATGAAGTCCTTTGCACTAGTAGTTGTCGGAAGCGAAATCTTGACGTTAGGTGCCACAGTCATCTTGAGAAACATTAATGCCAGTCTATTCTGTTTCTCCCAACCGCTCATTCTAGCCTTCTCTTCATCGCTACTTTGTGCATGCAAAGCAGCGGGCTTTGCGGTTAGGATGGCATCCTCAAGATCCATGGCACCAAGTGCAAACTGCACTTGTTCATCCCATTCTGTAAAGTTGAGACCATTAAAGGTCACAACGGACTGAACCATTGATGCAAGTCCGACACCGGCAGGAGTGAAACCTTCATTTAGGAAAAATTTGAAGAATAATTAGATTTCATGTGATAATTTTCAAAAGTTTCGTAAAATAGATATTTTCATCTTATTATATAAACTAATACTAGTTACTCTAATTCTTAAGGAAAGAGAACACTTTAAGATCCTTAAGACCAAACTTGACTATATGATAAGGAACTAAAGAGAATCCTAACGATAAACTTTTAATATACTTTTATTTATTCTTCACAACCCGTTGGGCCAGTTGCTCTAAGTCTCGAAATAACAACCAGGAAAGACAGGGAGCACATGGCTCTGCTACGAATTCCGTCTTTCCTAGACATTGCTTCTTTCTTAAGTTAGTACAACAGTTCTTACTAAGGTTCTTGTTGACTAATGTGAGACAGAACTAAGAAGATCCCTAAAAGAGAAATATGGGATAAGAATGAGAGATTGACTTTAATGGATTTTATATCTTTAATTAGTTTCTTGTCAAGTTTGTTCATTAAGAAAATCCACTTATTTTTCATTAGTTAAACTTTAAGTAATTATTCTCATTAAGAATTTATGAGGCAGATAAGAAGGAAAGAACACTTTAAGAGGAGACGGCTTTAATGTAAGTATAATTAGGAAGGAAGATTAGAAGATACTCTTTAATGCTTTGATTCTTCTAATATAACTTTAATTCAGATATTGATTCAGATCTAGGAGGCGATGACGTAAAATAAATCCTAATCACCCTTTGGGGCTAATTAAGATTCATATCCTAATACATATAATATATCTAATATATATTATACAACACTTTAATAAGTAATTTTATTGGTGTCCCATCATGTCACCTTTGGGCATACATGATTGACCATAACATAAATTACTAGCAACTTTAATATGTAATTCATAAGAACAGCGTATCTTCTTTGGAAGTATACTTAATGTCTCATGATTTAACATGATAGCAACAAAACTAAAATAATTAATAAAACTACATTATTTGAGCACTTTAATTAAGCAATTTCGTTGGTGTTCCAGTGTGCTACCTTTGGGTATACACAACTTACAAAATAACAAAATTTACTTGCACTTTAATGTGTTTGATCATAGGGACGGCGGACCTACCTTTGAGAGTATCCTTAATGCCTTATGAATTAACAAACAGTTCAATTCAAACGATTGTTTCATAATTTATCATCACATCGCATAAATTAGCACACACGTGATCAGGGAAGCTATTTTGGGATAGCTAAAATTGTGTGCTCATGTCAAATTCGGTCAACATAACCGAAAATCATAAAGGCTAAGTTTAGCACATCATAATTAGCCGCAAGTCATGTACAGATCATGCAATACATGGAAGTTATTTTGAGATAACTAAAATTTACACAGTAAATTCCGATTCATAATTAATCGGATCATATCAGGGAAGTTACAAAGTACAAGCCAGCAAAAATCATCAAACAACACGAAAAAATTTCAACAGATCATATAATCATATCATCATGCAATTAACAGTTCAAGTCAATAACTTCCCCGAAACAAGCAATTCAATTGAGATTATCAATTCTATAAGCTTTAATATTATAGATATTTAACGGAAATTATGAAGTTTCCAAGCAAGGCTCTGATACCACATGTAAGAATAATTTACATGAACATAAGCACTTTAATCATCTTTAATTATGTATTAGAAAATACATCATAAGAGCAGAAGACCGATAATGGTCACAAGAACTTGAAACAACATAAGATCACATTAAATACTATAATTAAATAAATATAAATGTACCTTTAGCATTCATCATGAACAGCAAGTAGAAACTCCAACGCTAATTGCAAACTCTTAAATCCTACGAGATTGCACCAAGTTGATTTCTCTCTCTTCCTCTGTTTCACTTTGCCGATGGAGAGCAACTTCGTAATGTGTGTATGAGCAGAGAGAGGATCAACCATGGACTCTTATTTATACCTCCCACTGAGCCTAGCCATCAAGGTCAAAGAGGGTAGTCTAATTAAGAATTCTATTTCTGAATTCTATAATTACAAGTGGATAGTCTAATTAAGAATTCTTTTTCTGAATTCTATAATTAAATTTACTTTAATAGAATGACTCTCTCTAATTATAATTCTATTTCTGAATTATATCTCTAATTATAATTCTATTTCAGAATTATGTAATTAGATTTATTTTATTAGAATACTGAATATTCTAACATTGAGGTCAGCCGAGAGTTGGCCGCAAGGTGGAGACGGTTAGGTCCGAGTCGGAGGCGAGATATCTGCCTGTGTTTTGTCGCTAGCGGGAGAAAACCGGATGAGGAGGAGAAAAAGGATGAGAGAGAGAGCGATGAAAATTAATTTCAGCAGTTTTTGAAAACAAAGAAAGGAAGAGACCGACTTGGGGGAGAAAAGGCCCGAGGCGTTGATGTGCGGTGCGCTCCAGCGAGTCCATCTCGTCCGTTCCCGGATCGGGACAAAGGAAATCAACGGTTCAAATATTCTCCGACAGAAAATTGTTAAATCTGGATCGTCAACAGAATAGACCGCTCGATCCTGACCGCAGGACACTGCATGCTTAGTAAAGGAGTAGGGATATAACGCTACGACAAAATTAATTACCAGTTGACATAATTATTGAACCCTAATTCTTTATTTCAGAAAAGAGGAGGGATCCATTGACAATGCAAATTTTGACAATCTTGACAATGGTTATCTTTAAAAATTTGTAAAAAATCATAAAAAATCTTAAAAATGAAAAAAGTTTTATGGATGCATTATTTAACTTATAGATTGATAGTGTTTCAAATTTCAAATTATCTGAACATCATTTGATGCCTTATCAAAATTTTGTACATTTTTTAACGGTTGTAATTAAAAGATCTTTAAAGAGCTATCAAATATCGCTTAAATTGAATATAATCGGAAACATAATCAATCTATAAGTCAAGCATAACTTCCATAAACTTTTTTTCATTTTAAAGATTTTTTATAATTTTTTATAAATTTTTAAAGATGACCATTGTCAAGATTGTCAAAATTTGTATTGTCAATGGATCCCTCATCTTCAGAAAACCTAGCCCCAGATTACTATTTACTTTGTAAAAATAGATATATTGAACCAAGCAAACTACTGCGATTAAAAGCGATACTTTGTATCGTCCCTTGAATATTGCCTCTCGAAGTCCGTGCACCGTCCTTAAGGAACGTACACCGCCACATTAGTATATTATAAAGATTGAAGCTCCCAATCTACAGTGGTATAAACAGTGGTTCGGGATGATCTGAGGCGTTCATTTGCTATTGACCGAAAATCTGAGCCTTCCATTGATTGACTGCACTGTAGAACTACAGTACTGCTTTATCAGTCGTCTGATCTTGTACCGAATAGATCTCAACCGGTCACATAATTTCTAGAATTTTCATTTCTTCTCCAGAATTCTCTCCTCTCTTCGCCTCCGTCCTAGCCCAACTAAATTCGCCCTAGGGTTTTCTTCCTCTCGGCCATGGCATAGTGAGAAGAGACGATGCATGGGGCGGAGGTGGGGCGCGATGAAGACGATGCGAGGTGCGGAGGAGCTGTGGTGAGGTGGGTTTCGGGGGGTTCCGACAGAAGTTGGGCAAGCGGGCCCAAGGGAGTTAGTAGGATATAAAGATTGAAGCCGTTTTTCAACAGTAAAATGAATAGTATGCTTGATCGATCCAGGACGTCCGTTAAGCTTTGACTTCAAATCTGGACCCTTCGTTCTTTGACATGAACTGTAGCTCTACAGTTACCAACAGTAACTGGCCCGCTCGCACAATCGTCTGATTCCAAAAGATTCTCCATTCATCTCCCTCATCTTCGTCTCCAGAGTTCACAATCGTCGACGATCCAGAAAAATCCCCCCTTCCTCCATCCTTCTCATCTAACCTCCTCTCTCTCTCCCTCAAGCAAATCCCCCTGCCCCCTTTCCTCCATCTGCCACCAACAGCAGCAGCACCTCCTCCATCGAGCAGCAGCAGAAGCAACTCCGGCAGCTGGAGCTCGAGCAGGCAGCAGCAACAGCACCTCCGACAGCTGGAGCTCGAGCAGGCAGCAGCAGCAGCAGGTTGTGCTCCAACTCCTCCAGCAGGCAGCAACAGCAGCTGGAGCTCCTCCCTGCAGGCAACAGCTTCTCCTCCAACTTCTCCAGCAGATAGCAGCAGCAGCAGCTGGAGCTCCTCCATAGACAATCAACTTCTGATTTGGGTACATTCTGTTACTTACCCCTCAAATGGTGCTTTCCAGTTTTCTAAGCCATTTAATTTCTTGATTTTTACTCTGCTGCTACTGATCTGAAACGATTAAAAGAGCTGAGGGCTTAAAAAATTCACCAAAAATTACCAAAATTCCATAAAAATGTGAAACTTTGTCAAAAGATACTCCACATCACAGAGTTCATAGCAGTGATCTTCTACTACTGTGTTATGTTAAAAAAAAATGGGTAAAAAATAAAACATAAATTCCAGCTGCTGCCAGTATGCTAAGACTGGGGCAGCAGAATGTCAAGGGAAAATCAGTCCATATTTGAGAAATTTATTAAACACACATCACTTTTTATTCCATAGACACCTAGAGGGGTGTTTTGACTTCACTTTTCATGCTGAACACTTCTCATTTTGGTGTTGTTTTGAAGTGTGTTTAGACCTTTTTCATCAGGGGGACATTTCTGGAAACAGTGCTGCTATTTTCTTCAAAAATTTATTTAGGGGGCTTTAAACTTAGAATTTGTTCATGAAAATTTGTGTGCAAGTACAACTAAATATGTACTACAAGAATGGGAAATAAAATGAGGTGGTCCAATTCTCATAATGATGCAGTTTATTCACTTTTGGTGTACTAGTGCCTTCACTTTGAAAAATCACAGTAAATCATATAAAATTCAGAAAAATGTGAAATTTGGACCAAAATCTTTATCTGATTGTTATCTACCTTCACTGAAAATTTTATAGCACTTGGACAAAAAGAACTCCACTTTATATTTTTTTAGTGAATTAAGGTCATGAGTATTGCTTCTGGAAAATGGACGCAATCAATTGTGTAATAGTTGAAAATCAATTTTACTAATGGAGATTGCATTCACTTTGTTCAAATTGTGCTAATCGATTTGGGAAGCTTATGCATGCATGAGCTGCACACGTGCTTTAAGGATTTTACACAAACTATATATCTTAATTATGCAATTTTACTCACAAAACTCTACACCAATATTCAGCATTGGAAATAGGCATGCTCCAGTTATTTTGGAATCACCACAGACGCAAAGGTCACTGTCAACACGAACTCCTAGATTGATGAAGAGATTATCACTTGCTGAATTAGTTAATGAAGATTTTTTTACTAATAAGGCAACTATACTTTCACTCAAATGAATTCATTACTGATTATTTTCAGTTTATTAGTTCAGTTAATAACAAACTTTGTCCTCATTTTATCTTTTATAGAGAACAAATTATAAATGTGTAGCTGAGATTGTTGACTTCTTCGACACGCTTGAATGGTATTACTATGGTTGTCCAAAATGCAAGAGCAGCGTGCGTACTATTGAAAGAAGAAAGAAATGCTATGCTTGCACAACTGATGATAGAGTATTGGAAAAGTGGTACTTCTACATACTCTACCATTTACATATTAAACATTCCATTTCAATTTCCTCATTTCAGCATAAGTTTTTATCATATGAACAACAACTCATTATTATTCTTTCCATTTTTTTATCGAAGGTACAAGATACTTGCAGTAGTGACTGATGGCACAGAAACTGCAATTTTCACTCTCATGGGACAGGTAGCTGAACAAATAGTTGGTTATCCAGCAAGCACAGTGGCTAGAGAAGAGCAGCATGACAGTGATGACCTCCCAGAAAAAATAAAAGCCATCCTTCACCAAAGATATCTGTTCACAGTTATTGTCAACAAGTTTTCATTACAGAAATCAAAACCAGAATTCACTGTATAGCAAGTGGAACCAGTTCCTCTAGATGCACCAAATTTCCTTACTAGAATGACTGCAACATCAACATCAGCAGTCATTTTATACCACACAGACAACATTGACCCCACAGACAGAATGCCTTACAATTGCAACAGCCTCCCATGAAAGGTCTTATCTTCTACTCAAATGCAGTCATATTAAATACAACATTTCAGACTTGTAGTATTAAAATGACCACATTGTAATTTTTTATCTTTCTTCCCAGTAAACATCCTTCATTCGGTGCAAGGCAAGCAGCATCCCCAGGTCCTAAAAGAAAATTTGAGTTTGAGTCGGAAGATGAACTTACCGTTGCTCAAAAGGTACGCACATCAATATCAACACAAGACTTATTAATATATATCTAACTTAGGTACATGCATCATTTCATAGGCATGCAACATTACATACCTACATAAACATTTATTATTAAAGTATGTATTATAATAACTATATTTTCTAAATCTTTTCAGGATGATGTACCACAGAGATGAGAACAGTTTCTCAAGACCAATATGCCTCCTCCTTTTAATTAGAACTATGTGCTTTGGCCCTGCTTATCCACTCGGCACCGTCGGATTAAAATGGACGAATGAGATCTGTTTGGGAAAACTCTTTTTAACTTTAAAAATCGAACATTTGCGCTGAATCTGAACCGTTCGGTGTGATCCGACGGTGCCGAGTGGAAAAACAGCAGAATCGGACGCCTCAAGACATATACAACCACTTTGCTATGCATCTCCTTCTTTTGTTAAACTATGTATTTTGAGACAGATATGGAAGGAATACATGCATAGTGCATATCTATCAGCTGTAGGCTTTCTTTTGTTGTAAATATGCAAAGCCTTATGAATACAAAGTTCTTAATCTTATTGTCTTCACTATTTTTCAGATTATATGTCCTATAATTTTACACAACTAAATCATCGCGCGGAGCGCGATCATCTACTAGTTAATTTATATACGCCTGTTGACCAATTACTTTATTGTTTAGGATTGGATTGGTATTGATTAGGACTTATTATATCTTTGAACAAGATGAAGTACGTACTTCCTCAGAAATTATATTTTAAGCCAATCAAATTTCTAGAGTTAGTTAGCTTGACATTAAAACCCTTAAAAAGAAAATCAACAAAATGCTCCTTTCAAGCGCGAATAAATCAAATGCATTTTTGCCTTTGATCATCAGATAATGTCAATGAAATTGGTGAAATAAGATAAATATATAAATAAATTGAGAAGACATGTCAGGATTTCCAATATTAAATCAGTGACCAGTGGCAACTGGCAATATCGAGAAAACGTCTCAACAATAAATACTCCTATAAAAAAAATCCCAACTCTATAAAATGTGGCTTTAGGAAGGAAAATCGAACCTGGCCTCTTTCACCCTCTCACTCTACCCGGGTAGATGCTGCAAAGACCATGCCAGAATAACTGGTAGCCCCGGCCTTGGACTTTGGCTGTGCCCCTACTCGGGCAGTACGACTTTTGATTGGTGGCGCAGAGGTGTTTCTCTGCTTTAAAAAAAAAATAAAAAAATAAAAATAAAAAATAAAAAAAAAACATGGAAGCCGATAGCTCCCGCTGCGCAGTCATCGGTTGAACTCATTTAAACACATTACAACTGTATGTTAAGTTATCAGACCGGTACATAATAATATAATTAAAATTGTATATCAGCACGAATGGATGAGTAGACGTGCAATAGTGACGTATATATACAAACAATCATATTTTATTTAAACTTAAAATAGTCAGGCTTTCTTTTTTATTTATTTTTTCCCTTTCTTTCATAGAAAACAAGCAATATGGATTCAATTTTACATTCCGATAGCATGTTGTTAGGTCAGAAGATTCAAGCCTGCATCCATACTTTCGCAGCCGATAGCATCTCGGACGATGCGACCTGTTCAGAGCTTTTTGGAGCACATAGACGTACGCACGATACTCCACCTTTTTTCTTTTTTCTTTTTTTTTTCCGTTGTTAGCAAAATCTTGGAAACCCACGGCCCACTTCCCCGGGAGCATTTCTCAAGTCTCAGACTCTCCCCCTCCCATATAAATATGTTCAGTAATTGACATTTAAACAAGCAATTTACCACATTTTCCCTCCACCTCACCAGCAGCAACAAGCATGGCTAGCTCCTGCACAAAATTCTTCCTAATCCTCCTCCTACAGATTTCAATTCTGATCCTAGACTATCCCAGCAGTCCACATTTCTCCCTTCCAAACACATCCCCATTTGTTAGGTCAGAATGTTCCATTCAAGCCTGCATCCATACTTTCGCCGAGTTGAAGGAGACGTTGCAGAAGTTAACCGAACAAAGCGTGACAGATTCGGATGCGATAGAGGGGCTGTGTGATGACCTGAGTGCCAGATTCAACGGCAGCGGCAGCGATTTTATCCTCCGGACAGTCTTGGAGGTACTTCTTGACTGTCAGAGAATTCTACGAAATTCAGACATCAATCAAAATCCTACATGATTTTTCTTACAAGTGGGGCCCGAAATGTTGAGCTTCGTGTGTGTCTGTGTGATATCTCTCACTTTTGTGTAGCCACAAAATTTTTTTTTTTTAAAAAAAGAAGAATTGCTATGGTATGGATTTATATCGTGCTTCTTTTACTTCTGAAAAAGAAAATTGTAAAAGGTGCTATTGTTCAGTTGTTTAATTAACTAATTTATTTATTTTCGTCTTTGGAGTTTGTTTGTTTCTATTTTCAGTTCGGTGAATGCAAATATGCAATATATTTAACCATATAATGACCCAGTTTGATTTTGTTGCGTCACTTAATTAGTGAGATGAAATGCGATCCAAATTAATCTGTCTGATTGTCCAATTTAAAAATTGGTATATATTCCGATATTCAATAACAATTGGGCTGTAGCCCAATCCATCTGGTCTCGCCAAGAGTGCAAGTATTGGGCTTGAGGGTCTTTAATTTGGTCCTTTAGGATAGTTATCCCCTAACTTACTGCATTTTGCAGTTCATGATTTGAACCATTGGATCGTCTCGAGAGTCGTGGAGATTCGAGCTGGCACGAATCTCAAGACAATCTAACGGCTCACGTCATGAACTGCAAAATGCAGTACAGCAGGAGATGTGAAATCCTTTAATTTGAACCCAAAATGAAGATTTTAGTCAGAAAGTTTTTCAGATGGTCTGCACTCTGGACAAATCTGGACCCAAGATTAATCCACCGTCTTATTCAAATCGAAAATGATCAAGAGTATCATTCAGTTCAGTCTGCATCACGATTTGATGAAATTTGAGCAATTCAAATATTTATTCTCTCTGAACTTTTCTAATTATTTTTATTTTATTTGGTTTCGTAGCATATGCTTTTGGAATTTAAATGCTTTTGTTTATATAATAATTTGTATCGATAAATTAGTGTCGATTTCTAGTGATCAACCATCATACATTATTTATTTATTTATTTTGGAGGGAATACCATCACTCCATCAACCATCGTACATTATTTATTTATTTATTATTTTGGAGGGAATACCATCACTCAGAATCTCAAATGATACTTGAATTGTATGAAATTTTAAACTCAACCAATATATAAATTAAGAAAAATATAGCTATAAAATTCGTTCTACCTTTAAATTTATGTAAAATTTTGATTGCCAATTTGTTAAAAATATCAGTTGTCATAGAAACCCTTTTCTAAAAAGAGAGATATTGGAACAAATATGAGTATTTATTTAATGAATATTTTTTTATATCAAAGTGTGAAATGACCAACATAGAAAACTCAATAAAATTGAATTGATAATATATTATTAAGCGACAAATACCTATCCTGTGGGGAGATAATAAAATGCCAAGTTCTATCAAATAAACAACATGCTTCTTAAATTTTCTATAACATGCAAGACGATAGAACTTGTGATACGAGTTCTGTCGAATCTTTTCTGGTCAACTACATACCCCTTACAGAATCTCGAAGGGGCACATGATTATTGATGGGTCGGAGTCAAGAGGCGTACCAAATTCGGGTTCTCATCTGCTGCCATAAAAAAAACTATGGTAGGATTGTGCAATAGTTAAAACGGACCGTTAGATTAATCTAAACGGTCCAAATTTTAGAAATAGGGAGTATTATTTTATTGTGGGTCCCATAATTATAGATTCAAAGAAACTATAGCAGGACTGTGCTATAGAAAAATATGGCAACGAATTCCACCAAATTCCACGCATACTCCTACGACATGTTAACACATCAGTAATCACAGTCTAATCTCAAAAAAGAATTTAAAAAGAAAAAAAATAATAATTATCACACTCAACCTCTGTATATATATACAGCCACAGAGGCAGTCGTTTTAGTTCCGTTATATGCAACTCCCTTGATCATCCGGGCCATCACAAACAACAACAAGAAGCATGGTTAGCCCTTGTACAAAATTCTCCCTGATTCTCATTTTGCAAATCTCGATTGCATTCCTGGACTATCCCGGCAGTCCAAATCTCACCCTTCCAGCAAACACATTTCCTATCCTCCATTTCCAGCAAACAGTACTCAAATCAGGATGTTCCATGAAAGCCTGCATTGCTACTTTCACTGATGAGCTGAAGGAGACACTCCAGGGGTTGGTAGAAGGAAGCGTGACCGATTTGGATGCAATAGAGCGGGTGTGTGCCGACTTGAGTACTGTCGGATTCAACAGGAGCGATTTAGTTCTCCGGATAGTCTTTGAAGTTCTTAATTGTGAGAAAGTTGTTCAAAGTTCAGACTTCAAACAACATCCTACATGATTGCAAGCCCCCCCCTCCAAGGGTTCATCTCTGTATGTATGATAACGAACCATTTTGGAAATTTGCATGTTCATTTAATTGACACGTGACTTTTTTTTATGTAACAACTGTGTTTTCTTTTAATACGTGTAGATAAATACGTTTTAATTAAATACAGTTTGGTGATGGATGATGATGTTTTTCTTTTTAACTTCTGTAAAAGAAAAAAGAAAAAAAAGGGTTACTGTGCGGGATTTTGCTTACAAATGTATTCAAGAGCAGACCGCTGCTCTTGTTCTGACGTTCTGTTGTTTTGTTTTTATTTCGTTTCCAATTTGTTTGTTCACATTTTCGCTTTTGATTCCTGTTTCGGATTTTGTTGCACCACTACTCAATCCCTGGGAATCGAATCGCGATGCGATCTATTTTGTCTGGAATAGAACAATACTCTATCGATGTTCAATACTGGGCTGGAGCCTAATCCATGTGGGTAAGGGCTCATTATTGGGCTTCAAAGTCTTTGAACCCAAATAAACATTTTAGTCAGAAAATTTTTTAGATTCTGGACAAATCTGGAGTTCTAAATGGACCCATGGCTGACCAATTGAGATCGTCTGACCGGGGCACGGTGATCCGGGGCATGTGCCCCGTTGGATTTTCTTGGAATTCGGTTGAATCTTTCGGTACCCAAATCCCGAGGAGATCCAACGGGGTCACTGTACCCCGGGTCAGAGGATAAGGATCCTTGGCTGACTGATTTAAATAGAAAATTAGTTTAGATTATTCTGGATCATATGATTTTGAAAAAAGAAAAAAGAAAAAAAGAAAAAGAGGTGACCGAATAATTTACATTTTTAAATTTTAGATCTTCTGCATTTTCCCCATTGATAAATATTTATTTATTGTCTTTTTTTGTGGCACATGCTTCGGAATCTTACGTGCCTTTTATTATTCAATTTATATCAATATAAACGAAGAAATGACTTCTTCAACAACCAAAAAAAGAAAAAAAGAGCGACGAAACTGCAACCTCAGTCTGTAAATAAATGAATTTTTAAGAAAAGTCAAAGAAATTAATAGAAAAATGAAATTACTTTTATGCCATCAATTTGTAATCATTACATAATAATTATTCCAATTAAATAATATAGATAAAAGAGTAATCATAACATTGAAGAAACAAGTGGATTCAAATAACTTTACTAGACAACTAAGAGACGAATAGAAAAATAATATCGAATCGGTAAAGTTCATTTAATTAGGAACAAGCTGTAAATGTATAAATTTATTTAATTGTGGACGGAGGTTGTACTTTTCTTTTTCAAAAAAAAGAGGATGGGCTGAAAGAACAAGAAATGTATGTTCCAAGTAATTATGGGGTCCGGGCTCACAGTTGTAATTGCCTTATCGTACCGGTTACCTGATTAGCATTACTTCCAGAAGATACAATTCTTTCGCTATCGGCATCCCAACGGAAAGCAAAATCACACCCCAATCATTGAAAGCTTTTGTTCTAGGAAAACATAAAAAGGAACTTCTAGACGAAAGCCTTCGTAAATATTCCCAATTCAGGAACAGGACAATATATTTTACTGGTTCAGGTGATCAGGTCTGATCTTTTTTTCTTCTCGTACTCAAAAAGGAACAGATCAAGTTTAGTGGTCCTTGAAAGAAGAAGGATCATTTCTGAAGATAGATAACAAATAACTGTTACCAAATGTCTGAGATTTATGCACAAACAGATCCCAAATTGACTATGTTAAAGTTAAATTTATTTTGACAGAAAAACACGAGGGCAAAGAACATATACCTTGCCTGATACAAAACAATACAAATCAAGTTCAGACTTCAGATAACATGATAAGGAATGACACTACTGCTTCAAATTGGTAAATTCCACCAGTAAGGAATAGTAGTGATGTATTGTCTAGCTTCAATGTTAATATCATACTAGACTAACTGATAATTCAATGAAAAAATATATATGGCATGTTGCTAAGCACCATTTCAGGGAGAGCATTGTGATTGATTTTTGCTAATAATAACTCACTATGGTGCTCAAAATTGCAACAAGAAATGCTTCAAGAAGATAGCTTTCCATTATCAGCCTTCCAAATTCTTCCACTCAACAGTAATAACAGTTTTTTGCAACACATATAGCATGCAGATCACCACATAATATTCACATGAAACAAAGACTCTTAAAGAAAACTGTCAATACACTTGGTTCTTCACTCTATCACACTAACCATAACCAAGCACGCTTATTAGTCTCAAACTTAATCCCTCTAAATTGCTAATCCAAGTGCAGTACGTAATACCCCGTTAAGCCGTCCATTACTGAGCAGAGATGGGTACATTGATGGGCTCCATCTCGGCAACTGCTGGTTCCTCCTCAGCAAAAACCTTGGCAATCTTCTCGGTTGGTACCAGTGGCAGGAAAGTAGCAACCTTGTACCCCCTCTCAGCACCAGTGGAGACTGCCCGGTTGTACCTGTGAGACAGATTGGCTGCAGTGGGAACAACCACCTGGGCCACTTGGGGCACAAGGGGAAGGCGGTTGATTGCACGCCATGCAGCAACAGCATGTTTCTCGGCCTCAGGCTCGTACTTGGTGTACAGATCTTTTGCCACCGGCTCATATTTCGTGTAGATGTCCTTCGCCACTGGCTCAACGCGTGAGACCGCATTGCGGGCCAGACCGGCTGCTGTGCCAACCACACCAGCGCGGTGCACCTCTTCAGCAACTGACCGGGCCATGTTTGGTGCTCCCTTCACCACACTGGGTACGTGCTTCTCGATTTCCTGGACTGACTCACCAGCCTAACAATTTTCACAAATTCGCAAATGGTTAATTTAACTAGTATCAATAATTGAGAGTTGGGCATATTAATGCTGGATTTGCTTATATATATACCTAATTAGATGGTTTATATTGCAATCAGATATACCCAATTAACAACAATCATACCGAATATACACAATCAAAATTCAACTCTTAAAAACAGGTCCTTTCAAGAGACCCAAAAGTTATAAACTGTATGTACCGGTATTTACAAGACACTTACATTATTTTCACTCTGAAAGAAAATTCATTCTAAACTCGACAACATACGATTAACACTAGCTCTGACAAGGCCAGCAAACTCTGAGACGTATATAAAGGAACCATAAAAACCAGTACATAATAAATTATTGAGCACTATTTCGCATTTCGTCATGTATCAGTAATTAAATCAATCTAGCAATAATCAGTAACAGAACGCAATCTACCTTGCGGTCGAGGAACTTGAGTAGATGCAGAGGCACATAGTGGAACTTGTCATAGACAGGACCGACGACGGTCTTAACGGTGCCCTCGACAGTCTCGACGCCGGGCTTGAGCGGCCCCGCGCTCTCCTTCGCGTATGCGTACAGCGTCGCCGCGCACACGATCATGTGTGCTGCTGCGGCCTGCACGAACTGGAGATACCTCAGCCTCTCCTCCTCACCCTGCATCACCAAATTGAATCTTATTAGAATTAGAATAAAATTGTGCAAATAAGTATGAACATAGCCTCTAAACCACCCGAAATCTTTACATTTTTAGGATGATTAATGTGGATAGAAGCGGAATTTTACAGATAAAAAGGCAGACCTTAGATCAAAACAGAAAAGAGTCTAATTTAAGCCTAGATAAAGAGGGGAAATTGTTCAACGGTAGGAAAAGGCTTAAAGTTACACTCAATTGAAGTCTCTTGGCATCAATTTGACGGAAAGAACAAAACTTGTGTATGAATTAAAAGAAAATACGAAGATCTTTAAAATAAGGATGCTTTCTACACAATTTTGGTCTGTGAAAGGTAATTCTCTCTGATTGATCACTCAAAACCTCTAAAGGTTTCAACTTTATTAAAATTCCCCACCATTATCGCCCCAATAGATCGAAAAAGAATGAAATTCGGATCGATCTAAAGACAATTCCTCTCTCCAATTAGATCTGGAGGAAGTGGGAAATAAAAAAAAAAAAAAAAAGTGAGAGCACTCACCATGGGTGGTTGCTCGGCGGAAACCTTGTCCGATTCAGCCATTAATTAATCTTCTCGATTCAACTGGGGACAAAAACTACTGCGAATTGTAGATTTGTAGTACTTTCAAAGAGGACTGCGGAAGAATCGAATCAAAGGCAGGAAAAGGAAAGAGAACCCTCGAATGTATTATTGGTCGAACGAACGAATTTACGAATGAGAAGAATCAAGCGACCTTTCGTTATTTTATAGGCGAGAGATTTCCCATCAAGTTTTCTATGATTTATGCACTCCCGAAGTTTACAATTGTTTATAGAGTTCACAATGCCAGTCGTTGGATCGTCTCGTGATCAGCGCTGACACGAATCTTCAGACAATCTAACGGAAGACATTGTATTATTATGTAATATAGTGTTCAATGGAATGGAATGGAATGGAATGTTATATGTGAAGCTGCCGATTGAGTGAACGTAGATGAACGTACAAATTCTTCGTCCCCAAAATTCGCTCCTTCTCGGAAGGCGTTACTTTTCTTAGCTCGGTCTACTTGTTAAAGAAATGGCTATTCACACTCTTTATCTTCTACGTTTTTGTACTGTAGAGCAGGTGGCGGTATGCTATTTGACCCAGTGACGGTGGCCGCGTGGGTGGGTGCAGCGGCTGGGTGTTTGTAATGAGAAATAGAGCTTCTCAAAAAAAAATAAAAATAATGAGAAGTAGAGGATCGTAGATTATTTATTCTTAGCCAAGTTTCGCACCTTCTCGATGGTCGGCGGTGATCGAAAACTCTCTCGGAAGGGATGAAATGAAATCTCGGCGGTACGCGGTGTCGAATACGGTGGATCGTACTCATCCTCCAACCAACGTACTGCCTTGTGCAGTTCACGATTTCAGCCATTGGTTCGTATTGAGATCCGCGCTGGTACAGATCTCGAGACAATCCAATGGCTGACATCATGAACTGCACAATGCAGTGAAGTTAGGGCCGATTTTTTTAATAATAATTAAATAAATAATTGGAATTAAATATTTTGATAAATATTAACTAAATTCGAGATTCAAAAAGGCTTCGTTTCAAAATCGCGTCCCGTATCATGAACAGTAAAAAAATATCAGAAAATGTTAGAGGTTCGAAAAAAATTATATTTTATATACGGACGCGGATAAGATACAAAACCGAAATGAGTGGTTGCATATTTAATATACAACCGTTCCTCCAGAGATGGTATGAGACGAGTGGTTGCATATTCAATTAGTGACCCAAAGTTTGGGTTGCATGTCAGAAACACATCTCAAGAGATGGGTCACGGATTGAAAATACAACCCATAGAAAAGATAAAAAAACCTGGACACATGCAAATTATCTGTATAGAACGCGGATTTGAAACGAAACCTTCTTATATCCCGAATTTCAATTAATATTTACATAAATATTTAATTCCGATTATTTATTTAATTACTATTAAAAAAAAATCGGACGTCAGGGGATATGAATTCGGATGGATGAACGGCCAGAGACTTGTGTTGACAACTTAGTTGTTAAGGCATCTCACTTGTGTGTGTCCCACACTCCCACTGATAATGATAATACTAAAAATTAAATATACGGCTTTGGTAGTTTGGTTACTTACGAGAAAATAGAAACTTATGAGGGCGTTCAGACCATCAGCATGACCGAATAGAAGGAGACAAAGATTGTACGCAACCTAATGAAATCATTTTTTTAATTCTTCGTTATCTTGACCTGGTTCAACGTTTCACTTTCGACCAAATCAATTTTTAGAGATAATGCCTCGTTACCCCCTAATTCTTTCATTTTTGAGAAAGTGCCTTCCAATTTTTTATTTATGACAAACACATCTCAAACTCGTCAATCTACAACAATTTGCCCTTCAAATAATAATTACATCCATTTGGTAAGTGAAGTAGCACTGCATTAATCTCTTACTTCACTCTAATCCTGCCAAACGGAGTAAGACCAAGGTGTAGTAAGGTGTATTAAACATCCGATTTACTTCAGCAAACTTACTACACCTCAAGAGGTGCAGTAATTTAAGACAGTCAACAGTGCTCCTTCGTTTATTGAGTTGTGCTTATTTTTTTTGTCTTTTTGCTTCATCTCTGTTATTAGATGCATTTTTTTAACACTACTTCAGCTCACAAGTTCATTTTATTTCACCATACACAACCAAACACTAGTGCATTATAAATAAGTTACGTGACTTAAATTTTACTCCGTTTTAACTTTACTTCACTTACCAAATGCAAGGATAATTATCAATTTTGGATTGGAAAAGACTATACTACCCTTTGAACTTTGTTGTGTATTTATTAAAAAATACTTATTAATTTTGAAGAATGATATTTTTATACCACTAATAAAATATTTGAATTTTTAACTTTACGTTTTCAAACTTAAAATTTGAATTCTTTAGATTACTGTCTTAAATAAATTCATTCCATGACAACTGCAATTCGGATACATAATTTTTATTTTATAATTGATAAAAAAAATTTGTTAACCAAGTGTGTATTTTCATTAGAACCAGTTATATACATCATACAAGTCCAAAAAGGACATTCATCAATGCATTGATAATGTTTATGAATTTCTTACATAATAATATTTTTAAAATATTTATATAATCCGATTGTCCTTGCACAACACTTTAATCAAATTCAGTTATGTATAATTTAATTTTTTTAAAAAAATCATGACATTAAATTGTTGTTCAATTTTAGATACAATTTTCAAGGGTAGTTTCATCTTTTCTAATTTAAATTTGGCAATTATGGATGAGATTAGATTATCATTTAGGAAGCAATTTGTCAAAAATTGATAAGTTTGAAAGTGTTTGTCACAAATAAAAGATTGAGGGGTACTTTGTCAAAAGTGAAACGATTAGGGGGCCATGGGCATTGCCCCCAATTTTTAATCCTTCTTTTCCTTGACAAGGACTACAGGTTAATTCTAAGGCATTTCATCGAACACCTACCAGGCAACACAGAAACACAGAGAAGCATCACTGCCCAAGTACCAACAAAACCCATAATCGATTTTGATCATACCATCACACCCCCACAACAATCAATCAAACACAGATTTCTTTGGTGATCACCAAGGCGGGTCTCGATCGTCGAAATCGAGCCGAAGATTGACCCTGTGAGACCGTACCACATCGAAAACGGCCCGGACCTTGCTCACGATCTCAAGCCCTTTCCTCTCGGCCTCCTTGGCAGGGTTAGCGTAGATGGTTTCCCTGTGAAGGCCGCCGACCTTCAGCCGCACGGCCAGCACCTCGCCGACAGCCACAGAGTCCATCCCGTCCTTCAGCGCCTTCTCCACGGAGGAGGCAGATACCGCCACCCGGCCAGTCCTGCGGTGACATCGGCTGTGATGCACTTGAGCGAGATGAAGAGCCGCAGCACGTAGCGCTTTGTTATGGGCAGGGGAGGGGGGCGGCAGTTTGTTCATTCTCATTTTTTGCGCGCTTATTGTATCTTAACCAATATCTATTTTTATTTGGACCAACAGTAATATGAAATATAATTTTGTAGCTGTGAACGCAATGAAATTTTACATTATTTCGTTTTCGTTTCGTCCAGTGACGATTTGCAGTTTTGTTAAATAAAAGGAAACGAAAACGAAATAATATATTTCATTTTGTTTATTATTTTATATAATAATATCATTACAAAACGATTATTTTCGTTTTTTCGTTGTGTCTCATCCAAACGAAACTATTTACGATTTCGTTAAACGAAACAATCTATTTTCGTGATCGTTTCGTTACGTTGAAAGACGAAAACAACTTTAGTATTCGGACTATTTACTAACTGCGTGGGTTAATTGTTCGCAGAAATGTCAGTGAGTCCCAATAAAATTATGCATTAATACATAAATGGATAAATTTTTGGGGCCAATTGTTAAATTTGTCCTTCTTTTAAAATTTGTTAAACAAATTGCACTCTCTCAAAAAAGTTTAACAAAATGCCGATACCCAATATGGAGTCCGGATCGTCTAACGCACTGCAAATTCGACAGCGTGGATCCGACGGTGCAGCTTGCGTCAGGATCTGGACTCATTACTTTTCACAGATCCCGATGTAAGCTGCATCGTCGGATCCGCGCTGCCGAATTTGTAATGCGGTAGGAAATCCCGAGTTCCCAATATGGGCCACAAAATTTTTGGTGTTCTTAACAAAATGCCCTCCTTTGAAAACAATAGTCTATGGAACTGTTGCGTGGGCCGTGACATCAGGGCCGGCGTAATTAACTTCGTCACCCGGCCCATATTTCACCACCCTCAATATGGGCCAAAATCCCAACAGCCCAACCCGGCCCAATTCATAGAAAGGGCGGGATGCCGCGATCTAGGGTTTCCGTACATATACCGCCGCAGCTCAACTCCTTTTTCAATTTCTCCATTTTTCATCCTTTTCCTTGCCTACTATCTCCAGCGAAGGGGAATTCAATGGAGTCGGATTCGGATCAGATCAGTTCCTCTGAGGCGGAGATGGAGGCGGAGAGCGAGGAGTCCTATGAGGAGGAGGAGGTGGAGGTGGAAATTGAGGAAGAGAAGAAGAAATCCGACGTAAGGAGGTACTCCTGCGAGTTGTGCGGGTTTACGAGATCCAAGCGGGCACTCATAACGGCTCACATGAACTCTGCGCATCCGGTACTTGATTTTGCTGTTCATACCTCTTTTTAATATTGTTGTTGTTTGAGACAGTTGAATTGAAGGATATATGAATGGGATTTGATGTTTTGCAGGAAGAAGCGGCCAAACTAATGGAGGATCGGGAAAAGGAGGAGAGGGCGAAGGAGGAGGAGAGGAAGAGGTGCAAGGAGTGCGGCGCCTGGTTCAGAAAGCCGGCGCATCTCAAGCAGCACATGATGTCTCATTCATCTGAGGTCAATTTCTCTGTTCCTTTCATGTAATTTTTATTATACCTTATATAGTGGAATATATGCCTATTTGTACAATTTACGAAGCCACCAGTTAGTTCGGGAACAAATATTGAAGCAGATGTACTCTGAAATATATTTTCAGAAATTGAATTAGGGTTTTAGAAGGTTTGTTATGATATGGTTGCAATTGGTTAGTTCATTTGAAGGCCTACGTTTTGTACTGTTTTCCTATGCTTTGTGCGTTTGCGGATTCTAATTCCTGAAAGAAAAAAAAATGCTTAAATATTGAGACATCGGAACTGAATTTAGAGATTTTGCAGGTCGTCTATACATTTATTAGAAATGTAAATTGGGTGTGAAGCATTGGATCCCATATAAAAGAACTCCAAAATGCGAAAGAGGCATCTAGCTACAATAATCTTGAGTGGACCAGTAGCAGGATGGGTTGACCTCCTGCGAAGCTCCCTCAAGATTTATGCCTCTGTATCACGCTTCTTCCTTGCCAGGTTTGATTTTTATATATTCTTCCCGCTTTGGAGATTTAAATGTGAATTATACATTATTGCGGATTATTAGAAATATTTTATTTGAAAATATAATTGTCATTTTATTTGCTAAAGAAACTACCCTATGAAAGTTGGATTGCAGTTACAGTTTAATCTTCTTTCTGAATCGACATCAATTGTGGAAGCTTAACAAATTAATGTTGGGTTTTAACATATTATGTACTTCACTATGCAGAAGCCATTTGCATGCCCTGTGGAAGACTGCAAGTCCATGTATGGAAGAAAGGATCATCTGAATAGGCATTTGTTGACACACCAAGGCAAGATTTTCAGTTGTCCTGTGGAGAGTTGCAGCAGTCGCTTTATGATCAAAGCTAACGTAAACAGACATGTTAAAAATTTCCATGAGTGTGACGAAGAGCACAGACTGAAACATAAAGAGTTTGTTTGCTCGGAGGTCGGTTGTGGGAAAACCTTCAGATATCCTTCTAAGCTTGCAACACATGAGAAATCACATGGTACTTGATCAATAACCTATCTGTTTACAACTCTTTTATAGGTTAGAATAAAAGCTGGACAGTTAGCACTGACTGTAATCGTTGTACATAAGCTGTAACTGATGGAAATGTTGCGTTGAATTAAGATTCTCTTATATCTGGAGAAGACAAATTATTTTTTGTTGCTCTTCATTGTGTTTATCTAAAACTCAAGGTCTCATTGATGTGGCAGTGAAACTGGAGTGCTGTGAGGTCATCTGTATGGTACAAGACTGTCTGAAACATTTCTCAAATGAGGAGTGTCTCAGGGAGCATACTAAATCATGTCATAGCTACGTTACATGTGAGAAATGTGGGGAAAAGCAATTAAAGAAGAACATAAAGCGCCACCTACGCACTCATGAAGAAGGGAAAACTTCTTCAGTGATCAAATGCTCCTTTGAAGATTGCAAGGCTAGCTTTTCAAATGTAAAAGACCAATTCCAAATTTATAAATTGTAAATTGGTAGTTTCAGTTTTAATCTAGTCTTAGTTAGGCTTATGGTTATGTGACTGTTGTGCAGAAATCAAATCTGAAGAAGCATGTGGTGGCTGTACATGAAGATTCTAGGCCATTTGCCTGCAGCTTCTCTGGATGTGGTGAAAGGTTTGCTTACCGCCATGTCAGGGACAATCATGAGAAGTCCTCTATCCATAGCTGTTGTCATGTAAGCAATTTATCATTTATTGTATCTATACTTTTTTTTCTTGTTGTATTATTTATTGCAAGTGCAGATCCTGTGTTTCCACTATCGTGAGGGGTGGGGGGGACACAATTCTGTTTTGTGAAACTGTTAGTTGGTAAAGGTCATTTGATGAATGTAAGAGAATCGAAGAAGCATGTTTCTCTGTGATTGCAGTTCAGTAAAATATCTCCCTGAACAAGTATTTGTTCCTTATTATCATTAGGATGTGATAATTTTAGGAGAGCTAAGAGGGGGAATCAAGTATTACTGGTTTCCTCTTGGATATCTCAGATATCAAAATTGAGATCATTCATTGGTATAGAATTTTGGGCACTGGATCAACTAGTACTAGGTTCTGGATACAAATATTATCTGAAATTATAATTTTTTATTGCCAATGGACTTGGATGTTTGGTTCTTGTGAATAGATATGCATGGTACTGTTAGCGATCCTTCAGGGTTTGACATTGCCAACTGGTTTCTTTTGTTGGTTGGACATGGATAGTTCTGCTTATCAAACTGTTTGTTTTCCCTATGGTAACAGGGGGACTTTGAGGAAGAAGACGAGGAATTCCACTTTGGGGAGCGAGGAGGAAGGAAGAGAAAGAATGTGACAGTTGACATGTTGCTAAGAAAAAGGGTAGCTGTATCTCCTGGTTCTTCTCATTCTGAGGATCATCAGGATCACTCTGCCCCGTTGGAAAATGGATCAGATTACCTGAGATGGTTGCTTTCTGGCAGTTAGATTAGGTTTTGTAGCTAAGCACCTGATATTTATATATTAATGTATAGCTAACATCAAAAGGCAGGAAATGTAGATGTTTGAATAGGGGGTACTTCAGGGGGTTTTGTTTTTGTTATGCTGGTAAAAAATCCTTTTTATAGTGATCAAGTACTTTATAATTACCTCGTCTGTGTGTTGAATTGTGATTGGAATGCCAAGTTGCTAATAGTTAATCTGTAAGTATATTCTAACAGATCTTTTCTGCTGTTGTCATACGTTGTTAATAGCGCAGGATAGAATTTCAGTTCACTGGCTGTTAGGTTGTGCTTACTGCTCCGCAACATGCCATTTGATGATTTCTTTGTCATCTGAGTACCTCACTGGTCAGTGGTCACTATGGCGCGTTGCATTGGAAATACCTGTCCACTTGGTGATGTCGATAAATAGATAAGCGATGTTTAAATCAAATGCTACACTTAGGCGTGTTTGTTTACAAGTAATAGTATCTGCTTTGTAGTTACAACTACAAGAAGATGGAGATGCAGTAGTTGTATATGTTGGGTTGTTTGTATATTTGCAGAAAGACATGTAGCAGTAACAAAATTCTCAAATTGTTTTTCATATGTCCATATAAGAAAAAAAAAAACAAAAAAGGAAAGAGCATATACAAGAGAAAATCTGGTCATATATCTCTCATTTGTTGGACGGATTTGGAAACAAAATTGTGAAAAATTAAATTGATTAAGATTAAAAAGGAATGTCTGATAGATATAGAAATATAGCAAATGCAAATATATAGGTTGCATCTCCTCCTACGCCAAAATTGACCGTAGTACAAATTACTGTAGTTGAGATGGATTATGCAATTGGAAATGCAGAATGCTTTCCAAATGCTACTAACCAAACAGATGTGCTAATTATTTGTGCAACTCCAACTACAGCGTTGCAGTACTTACAGGGAAACAAACATGCCCTTATATAAAGGAGTTACTGTTACACTAATGTCTAATGCTCAAAATTTATGTTATTGTGACCGAAATCATGATTTATGGTGCTCAATAAATTATTTATATGAAAATATTGGGAAATACAAAAGTGTCTTATCGAAATTTTATCAGAACTTGAGACAAAATTACAAGAGTGGAAGGTGAAGTACTGGAGTGATATTGAACTTGAACCAATTACTACAATCAGAGTGAACAGCCTACTGGCAGGCTAATCATGAACATGAAATCACATAAAGATACTACTTTTATGCCCTCATTCGGATTCTTATTTGTTGTGGTTACCAGTATCTCTTTACACAAATTGCACATTACTGCTAAATAGGTTAACAACAGCTCTTAGTTCTACATTACAATTGCTTGGAGAGGCAAAACTAATATCCCGATACTGCGGTGTTCCTTCTAAATTCATGTTCATCTTCAGCCGAATGACTTCCGGTGTTGGGGTTTTCTAAATGATCTTTACTGGGACTTGGTCAAAATTTAGCAACAAAGAACTGAGAAACTGTGAATCATTATAAATCAGACGAGCGGTTCGCATACTCTTGAACCAGTGCCCCAAACAATGATGGCCGCTCGATAAGATTGGATGGCGAGTCGAATTCCTTGGCTAGTCCTGTCGACAGAAACAAATACAAGCCAGAAAAGAATAAGCTTACTGTTATAATTTGTTACCTGAATTGCATCTTATTCCATCGATCGATTGTTATGCAATAGTGATACAGCAATAATCTCTAAGTAACAAAATTAAGCAGTAAGCGAGAAGTAAACAAGAAAGATGAAACGAAATGACGTACCGGCATCTACAACAAGAACTCGATCACAGTCCATGACGGTAGGTATCCTGTGGGCGATGCTGATAATAGTGCAAGACGAGAAATCCTCACGTATGATTCTCTGTATCACAGCATCCGTTTGCGAATCGACCGATGCCGTCGCCTCATCCATGAAAAGAATCTTGCTGCGCTTCAGCATGACACGACCCAAGCACATGAGCTGACGCTGGCCCACGCTCCAGTTCTCTCCACTGTCCACAACTACATTCAAATATGAATCAGAATTTAAATAGTTTTACTCTAGATAATTTCAAGTACTTAAATGTGCAAATAAACTCTTTAACTAATTTCCTTGATCACGAAATAACCCCTCGTAAATTGCAGGGTATAACGATTAATAATGTAAAAAAAAGGCTTAATTTTTGCTATATATGGTACCTAATGAATCAAGCTTTTCAGGCTTGGAAGCAACGACATCCTTCAGCTGGCACCTCTCGAGAGCCTAAGTAAATGTTAAAATAATTTCGAGTTCTTGTTCAGTAAGAAGTACGAAAGAAGATATTTTCGAGCCAAGACATATCTAAATTGTCATACTTAATAATCACAGATTATGCTTTGGTTATTATTTTTAAGAACACATTACTAACCTGCCATATTTCATCATCTGAATACTGCTCAAGAGGATCGATGTTACTCCGAATAGTCCCTTCAAAGAGCACAGGCTCCTGAGGAATGATACCGAATCGCGACCTTAAGTCGTGAAGGCCCAGAGTGCATATGTCGACCCCGTCAATTATTATTTTCCCTTCCGATGGTTCCACAACTCTGAACAAAGCCTGTATCAATGTGGATTTGCCGCTGCCAGTGCGTCCGACAACTCCTATCTTCTCACCTCCGTAGATGCTTATTGTGATGCCCTTCAACACTAGAGGAGTGTTTGATCGGTACCTCAACTGAGAAAAGCAAGGATAGAAGAAAGTATTAGGCATTGCAAATACATACTTTTACCAGAATAAGAATACACGGGTTACTCTTATTGATCCTCTTTTTGAAGCGTCGGCCCTTTTAACGAGTATCCACAAAATTATGAGCTAACCATATTCCTAAATCTATAAAGAGAACCGCAATTGGAAATGTTATCCAGCATTGTGAAAGTGCAAAAAGAATGCATATAAACTGAATTCAACGGCATTTCCAAAGAACTTAAACAATCAATGATGTGCAACTTTGAAAGGAAAAAATGGGGCAATGCATATAACCTTTAGATCGATTATATCAATATTGCCCCTGTCAGGCCAATTCGGGGAGGGAAGGCAATCTTTGATTCGCCATTCCGCCTCAGAAGGAATGTTGCTGAACTGATTTATCCTCTCAACTGACACCATTCTGTTCTCTATGAAGCAGCTGACCCATGTCGCCCAAAACAGTACCGAGTTGAGAGAGAGCCCGTAGGAGAGAGACAATCCGACCCATTCTGCAGCAGTATTGAGTACATAATTAATACAAAAATTAATTAAACTGAATGCAGTGTTACTATATTTTAGCATGATTTTTGCAGTTAAAAGTTAATTTGATATTAGCTTTCTGTCATTAAGTCCTTAAATGCATATAATTTCATATTATGTCAGGCAACTCAATCGAGGTTTTCTTTTTGTAAACGTTGATTTCAAACAATTTGTAAGTAGAAATATTTTTTCCTACATTTTTATTCTTTGAATTTTCAAGTAGAAATGGTACCAGGTTTAATAAAACCGGATGGCAAGGTGACCATCAGCAAAGCTGTGAAACAAAGGACAAAGCTCCCGATCAACTCTAGCCGGAAGCCGAGCCACTCATTTGCACCGTTGTTGTGGAAATCCATGCGCAGACTTGAGTTGACACGGTTCAGATTTTCTTTGGAGAAACTATCTTGCTTCTGGAAGCATCTGATGGTGGTGACCCCTTGGATGGTCTCCGAGAAATGATGGATTACCGGAGCCTTTGTGATCGATTCAAGCCTCGTCAACTCCCTCGATGTTGCAAGATAGTATCCCTACATAAACAAAAATACAAAATATTTAGAAGAAAGTATAATATTGTTTTTTTTTATATATTTTTCTGTATTGTTTGTTGTTAATTTTGTCATTATAAATTAAACATCCCTTGTAGGGCAGGAAAATATACGGTACAAAGAGATTGTGTCTGTTATGTGAAGGATTACGTTTATTAATGAGGCATTAACATGTTAATAAAGATACTAATTAATAACGGTAATCATACCCGGTACCAGATGTTTAGGAACAACAGTGGAAGAACTGCTATTACTGACGGCCACGCAACCTGACAGGTAACAATGATGACACTCAAGACAGTTATGTACATTGACACACTGAGCCAAATGAAGAACGGAAGGAACAGATCCACGTTGGTTTGGTCAGATGACGCCTGAAAAAAGAAAAAAGAACTCAAAAACTTAGATTGATAAAGAGTATTGTGATGTTCCAGCAATCCTGCATTATGTCCATGAGAATAAACAATCAATATATAAAAACATAATGACTAAATGACAACAATACCCTGCTAAGAATTCTTCCAGACGGTGTGGTATCAAAGAATGACATCGGCGCATGTAGTATGCTGTTCAAAATCTGCCTGAAGAATGCCTGTGCAGTTTGGAGGCCGACAATTGCAACCAACAACGCACGCAGGGTAATGAGAACGACAGAAATCACGGCAATGATTGAATAAACCTCGATGAAAATTTTGGGTTGGAATGGGATTTCGCCTGATGTCTCGTATGCAAGCCAGTAATCACTGGCCATGAGGGAGCATTGCCATAACACAGAAATACCTAGTGCAAACCGAAAAAAAAGTTAAGTACTTAGTTTTCTGTTTGTCCAAATTTCTGATACCACGTTTCTAAGGTCGTCGTATAATTAGCAGGCAATCTTCGATTCAATCCTCACAGGTAAAAGTACAAAGGAAACAGTTAAAAGTAAGAGAAACATCTTGCGTCCATTGAAAAACTGTCCATACATCCATAGAGGTATACTGAATGTAACAGATACATTCCGGAATGTAACAGATGCATCTCAAAATGTAACATATGGACGTTATGGACAGTTTTTCTATGGACGCTAGGTATTACTCTAAAAGCAATATGAAAAACAATAAGCACCTAGCACAAATATCGGGCCCCACCATCCCCAAGCCTTAGTGATATACATCTTGTACACCGCCAAGCTGACGTGACCAGTTTCCCTCTCCTCCTCCTTGATGAGCCTGGATGAGGCAACTTCGGTCTTCGTCTCACCGTTGGAACTCGCTGTATTGGATTTAGGCGATGGAGTGTGGTTATGGGTATTGTTGTTGGTGGTAGAGGTAGCTGTGATCTCTTGTGTCGTGTGGCTGGAGTGCTCAACCAGCTCCATGGAGCTATCGTGCGCTGCTACCAGAGCAGCAAAGTCTGAACCGTCTTGGAGGAGCTCGTTGTACTTCCCAGATTGTACCATTGTTCCGTCCCTCATTACCTGGAAAGTTTTTCAAAGTATCAATGTAACTGTTTGTGCTGCTACTTGGTGTCGCATCTCAGAACCAGGTACTCCGGTACATAAATTTTTTTTAGCATAATTTAGCCTTCTGTCACTCTATATAAACTATATAAATTTACAGCCACTGAACTAATTGGGATTATAGTTCTATTAGGCCAAAACCTGAATGTTGTGCAAATCATGCTAAATGCCGATACGATAAAATGGTCATTAAATTAATAAAGGCGTAGTACGTATATGCCTCTTATTTTCCTGTCTTTGTAATCATAGCTGTTAAGTTCTATTCAAGAGAAAAAAAAATATGAAGTACAAAAGATCATATTGATAGTGTTGTGCTTACAAAAATGGCATCAGCATTGTGCAGGAAATCCACTTGATGGGTCACAAGAACTATGGTCTTATCCTTCAATGCGCCTCGTATACATTCCTAAAACAATAACAGGTACGAAAATAAGTATTACTAGGTTTAAAGGCATGAATTCCTTGCAAATTCAATGTATGGAACAAATTGAAAGGAACTAAAATGCAAGGCAAAGCCTCAAAATCATCATAATTACATATTAAGAAAATGCAAAATGCTACCTAATGCTGGTATATCTGGTACCATTGTGCCAGTTAAGTTATATTCTGAGAAGGAAATATTTACATATAGAAAGTGAAAGCAAAATCCAGCAAATTGGAGTACCTTGAAGATCTCAGAGCCGGTGTGAGCATCGACGGCACTAAAGACGTCGTCGAGAAGGTACATGTCGCAATCCTGGTACACGGCACGTGCCAACTGGATTCTCTGTTTCTGACCACCACTAAGGTTTATACCTGTATTATATAACAATAAATGTTGTAATTACTAATCTCAGATGTTCTTTTCATGAAACAAGGTGCTCAGCCTCAGCAGCTCCAGTTGAGACCACTTGGTTGATAAATACTTAGAAATCTCTAAAAATGAAATTTTTTTGTATCCCACGTAATTTTGATATAAATAATTTATTAAGCCATATAAATCAAAATTTGGACGTGATCTGATATGTTTTTGGATTTAAGGTCACGGGAGGTCTTCATGAGCTTAAGAACACCGTCGTTTTACTCTACTTAATTTCTATCTACCCTGATTATATTTCTCAGAGAATAGGTACTGAGATCCAGCATCTGTTGTATGATAAAAAGGACCAGGGGCTGACCCAATTGATTGCTATGAAAAATAAATGAGTGTCATTGCAAGTTTGGTGAAGGACATAGTACTGTGACAGCACTGTTTCATCCATTGGTGCAAGCCACTGCTCTGCTGCTGCTGCTGTCTGCAGATTTAATGATGGAAAACGAACCAAGTACTGGCATTTAATTGCCAACATGCATGGTTCAATGGAATTATATGATAAGTTGTGGTGCTCAATTTTAATCTTGTGGGGCTTGACTTGAGGCACATTTTATAAAATACCATGAAGATATTGAACAAATTTCACCATTTATATCAGGGAAAAAAAAAACAGCTTTTATGCTGCTACTTGCACCAAAGAGAAAATATTGAAATTTGAAACACTATCAATCTGCAGCTTAGATAATGCATCCATGAAACTTTTTTCTATTTTTACGATATTTTTACAAATTTTTACAAGTTTTTGAAATATCTAATTGTCAATATTGTCAATATTGTCAACCGATGCCTCCCCTATCTATATAGGCTCACAAAAATATGACATAGCCAAATGATCAACTGTTGATGCCATTATGAAAATTTATTTAGTTACCAAATTTTTTATTATGTACTGAATATTAAAAATGGAAATTATTATTTCTGCATTTTTGTGTATGTATGTACCTCTTTCTCCAATCTCAGTCTGGTCACCAAACTCCATCATCTCCATATCTTTCTCCAAACAGCACACCCTGACAACCTCCTTGTACCTCTCCTTATCCATGGGTTTCCCAAACAATATATTCTCTTCTATTGTGCCATTCTGTATCCATGCCGTCTGTGCTACATATGCCATGCTGCCACATACCTTCACCTGTTTATTTAGAAAATACATGGAAATAGAATTAAATCAGCTGCCATTTTGAGAATGAGATGTTTACTGATGCTATGTAATTTCATTAATAAATATTTATTCACAAGACGCATTTGAGAGTAAATTATAGAAAACAAATTTAAATGATATTTTTTTAGTAAATTTGGGATTTTTCTGCCATATATTTTATGAAGACAATTTAATGATACAAAGGTATATCGTTTATTATTATTATTACCTACCGGAACTCCTCTGAGATCTCAAGGGTTGTTTAAAAAATTAAAATAGTTGTTATATCAAAATTATTTATTTTTGCCGAATCCACCGTTGATTTGAGCTCAAAGCTCAACAGTTAACACCCATCATGCATTAAACTAAAATAAATAACCTTTTCATTTCATAATATAAAAATTTCTTGTACAAAACTCAAAATAATTTTGAAATGAGTAAAATGCTATGAAAAACATTTAAAAAAAAAAAAAACTAATGGACAAACTACTGTGCCGGTGCATCAGTATAAAGTTTGCTAAACCAAAACTAGATCTAAATCCATGTGATTGTCCTTGGATGAAATTAAAGAATTAAACCACTCACAAGTCTCAAATTTTGACTGACAATCACAATTTTTTTTTTTTTTGGAATTTTTCAAGAACTATCCATACACGTACACACAATTTGTAACTCTCATTTCAAATTACGTAATACTGATCTCAAATTTTATAAAAATACTGACACGTGAACACTGATTTTGAGGATACTAGATATGACCCTTTTGTTTCTTAGCGATTAGTCATAGTCTAAATCTTAGATACCAGTATACGACATGACAGATGGCCTAGTCTGAAAAAGTATAAAATGCACGATTCTTTCTTTTTTTTTTTTTGTAAAATAAAAACGAGGGTCAAGCCACTCATATTTAAATGTCTATAAAGACCTTTCATTTGGGTTTCGAACCCGCGACCTCCGACACGGAAAGCATTATCCTTAACCACTAGACTAAAGACTGATTCTTTAAAATGCACGATTTTAAAATCTAGTCTCTCGACTTTGTCCATCTGAGCTGAGTAATTTGCATGATTTGCATTACAGAAAGATGACAAATTGACAATATATACCATTTCTATTTCCTAATGTCCTTTTTTTTTTTTCATTTTTTTGGGGGCCTGGAAGACGAATATAATATATTGCTAGCCTCAAGAAAATAATAGAGACAAGACAAGGAATGGAATAGAATGAAATGCCAAATTGCCAATCGTATAATTATTAGTGCAATTCAATTGGAATTTGGAACTTATTCACATTCGTCAAACAAAAAGGAACACAAAGGAACCACGATTTGTTGAGTTGAATAAATGAGTGATTCTGCTGTCGATCGGCTAAGTAACTTTTCATTCTGAATCGAGCGGTTCTTATCAAACATATCTCTTTAATTACATCTAAAGACATATCACGACCATTCAATTATGAAAATGAGCGGCCCATATTTCATCCAATCCACGTCAGAATTAACCAAGTTTTTTATAACTGCATCACAACCACACCCTTCCAAATCTTTAATTCCTGCCACTCCTTTTTTTCTTTATCTTATCTCCTTGTGTTTTTTTTTTCTTTCCCTGATCTAGGAAAAATAATCTACTTGGTGTTTTTGTCTTGTCTTTAAATTTGTCCTTGGTAGGTAGTGATCTCAAATTTTTCTACTGAGATTGATAGATAGATTGATTCACTCAAAAAAAAAAAAAGATTGATAGATTGGATTCCCTGTACTGCACGGCGCAGAATCCGGACCGGACAACTGAAAGTACTCAAGCATGGCATGTCTGTTACAACTTTTTTTTTTTTATGTTGAATTTATTAAATGTTGATAGGAATGATGGTGAAAAATAAATTACTTTTCAGGTATGGTAAATAAAAGTAAGAGTTATTTTATACCTCTAATCTTACAATATAATAATTAAGTAAGAAATTTTTATATTTAAATTTTATTTTATATTCTCTTATAAAAATAATAAAATCAATAATTCTACTTGCCTTAATCTAACATTTTATATTATTATTATACTATTTTATATCCAAATTTATTTCAACCACTCATCACTATAATTATAATCCAAACAATATTTCTAGCATTTAGAATAACACTGCATTTTGACACTATTCTCATGCTAACTTAAATATCACTATTTTCTAGTATTCCCAAATCCCAATCCTATGTTCTTACACTATTCTTGTACGCATTGAAATTCGCTGAGATCTTCCAATCTCAGGAGCCTGCAATCCCACTTACGACCGTTGAGATCAATTCAAAAAATCCCCTAAAAGCCATGTCTATCCGATCGTGATCTTGGTACCCTGAGGTCGGAATCGGATTGCAGCTGATACGAACGCACTCTTCTACTACACCCTTCTCTTTTTTTTGAAGTAGGCTACTACACCCTTATTCTTAGGATGATTATCCTCTGACCGGCGGCAACCGAACCCGACAGAGAGAGAAAAAGAGAGTAACTCTCTCGTTTGGTGTGTCCCACCTCGGTTACTTTCTCTTTCTCTCTCTCTACTGAGCTCGGTTGCAGTGCGTCAGAGGATATGAATTATTATTCTTAGTACAATCCAAACGTACATTTATTCCGTGTGGATCCCAAATACAAGGCTCCCAAACCCACAGACCACAGTTGTCGTTTGTCGACAAAGAGTCAAAGAATAATAACAACAAAACAAAACATTGAAGAAATTAGAACATTATTAGATTATTGTGCTTGTTCGTTGTAAACGTGGAGCACAGTCGACCGGTCTCCTAATCAATCCTGCGGGTCACAGGAGTACTTTATCACGAGTCCGTATCTGCTGTTATTCTTAGGAATAACAGGGTCCTGTTATCCCAATTTGGACTGTCAGATCAAAATGAACGGTTCATATTGATACCAAAGTACACTTTTTGAAGCAAGCAAGAACTTTTGTGAACAAATCTGATCTGTCCGTTCTGATCCAACGGTCACAATTAGGATAATAGGGCCCTGTTATCCATATATTGGATAACAGGTGATTGTGCATGAAAGTGAAATGCATGGACAACAAACATCCGATCTCACTCTCTAGTCTCTACTCACAACTCAAACTCACAACCGTTATTAGGTTATCCATCATCTACGTATATTCCCTTTTTGTGATCCAAAATGGACCCCTCATCGATCTATCTTTTGCCCTTTGCCCTTTGCCTTTTGCCAAGGATCACTCATCACAGAGTCCGTATCTTCTGTTATTCTGATCCAGACCGTTAGATCTAAACGGACGGACTCCATCGACCCAATTTAGATTACAGGGACCTTTTTGAAACTAATCTCATCCGTTGATTCTAATCCGACGGCCCATATTAAGATAACAGGCTCTGTTTATCTAACGGCGGATGTGAATTCCACTCATATGTGATTCCAAATATGCTACTATATATACTTAATTAGTTATGATGACATGTAATCCCAAGCGTCCGATTCGGATATAACGTTTGTGATTTACGGAAACTTTAATTTTAAGTGATGTTATTAGAATTTGTGTAGATTACGATGAACGATTGAGATCAGATCGCATATAAACAGCTTTATATATCAACTAGTTAATTTAACTAGTTGCAGTAAATAACACCAAAAAAATGTAAATTGATGAAATTTAGTACATAATTAATTAATAAAATTCAAGATATTTTTGCAAACTATTTTCTTTTTTTATTATTTTCTGATTGTTTCTTATTAAATTAATAGTTAAAAATGTTTAAGCCATTGTCAAGTGATACCTACCGTAAATAAATATATATTTCATCTAGGATTTTGGCATGGTAGTTGAAATTACTAAAGATATGTTACATGGACCTCTGTCTCTGCAGACATTGAATAATTTATAGATAATCACTGAAATATGCCAGCTCCACATAAAACCAATATTTAATTTAACCTACCAAGAATTTTAAAATGAGAAAAGGTCATTTTAATTTTAAATACTAGTTAGTTGGGGTTTTGCTTACTAAACATTAATTAATTATACTAAAAATTGGCATAAATATTTTTAAATCTGTGTAAGTGTGATTTGTTCCTCATTTTATATTAAGAGGAGAGATTTGTTCTGAAGTCACACTGGAGCTTGCATGATTTCTTAAAAACATTTGATTCCATTTCAATCTTCTTTTTTATTTTTTTTTTAATAAAGTGACCTAACTATATTTGGTAAACTGAGTTTTCCAAAAACAATATATAATTAAAGATGTTGCAGGAGAAAATGTTTATTTTGTTGTTAAGTGACCTAACCACTATTTTTGTCATAATTAGACCTCAACTAGCTAAGCAGTTTGAGGTACTAAACCTTAATTATATATTTATATTACTTGATTGAGATAATATATTTTTTATCAGTGTGGAAGACACAATCATATGCTGTCGATCACTAAACAAGTGACATTTTACGAGAAAAAAAAATATTAAGGATTTATTATTCAATGGTCTCAACAAAGTAGAATTGCCAATTTATTTTCTGAGAGTATATAAGAAAATACTACTTGTAGTGATAAAAAATGGCACATAAATATATATTCTTCATTTTATTATGATCAGTACAAATTTTCAACTTGAGGCATATTTCTTTTTGTGTGCAATTTTATTATTATATATAGACTAAATAATAAAACTGTGCTTAACTATATAATAAGATAATTAAACTAATGAAATGTTATGCATAATGAATATTTCTAAATTATGCAGGGAAAAAAAAAACATACCTTGCCGGTGATCTTGCGCATCTCGCCGAGAAGGCAGCAGAGGAACGACGACTTGCCGGAGCCAACCATCCCGACCACAGCCGCCAACGAACCGCGCTTGATCTCGACATTGATGTCCTTCAGCACAGCAGTACTATTGTCGTCCTCGTCCTCGTCCCACGCAAAATTACCGCTCTTCACCTCGACAGCCACTCCCCGCTCGTCGCATTCCTCCGCCCTCTCCACCGCGCTGTCCTCCAGCTCGCCACTTGTCAGATACTTGTCCAACCTGCCACCATCCAAATTTAATTTCATAAATATCAGACATTAATTTTATTTATTATAACAAATGAATTAAACAGCTATACTTGTTTCATCTGTAAATTAAGATAACAAATGGGCTAATTCTGCTATGGATCGGATGAAATATGGATCATTCATTTTTCAAATCAGATGGTCACGATATATCTTTTAGATACAATTAAAGAGACATATTTAATAAGAACCGCTCGATTTAAAAATGAAATGTTACTTAACCGATCCATAGCAGAACCACTCTAACAAATGACTATTAATGGCTGATAAATTAGGCTTAATCAGTTTGGTCACTTGTCAAGCTAACAACAAACCTGTCAAGTGAAGTCATGGCTTGTGAAGCCTGAATGAGGGCCTGAGGGAAGTTGCGCATCGGCTCCTGCAGGATCTTAAAGAAGGACGTCGCAGTGAACACAAGGCCGGCATCAAGGTGCACTCCGAGGATGACGCAGGTGCCGAACACCAGCGCAGAGACCACCACGGGCGCACTCCAGAGGGCGATGATGTTTCCCGAGATGGAGATCATGAACTTGGACAGCCACGAGAACTCCTCGTTGCGGAACTCGTTGATCCGACGGTTGAAGTGCATCTCCCACGCCTGGAACTTGATCACACGCATGTAGTTCAGCATCTCGTTCGTCGCCTTCATCCGCTTGTCTCGCATCCCCATGAGCGCGCGCTGGAACCTGCAGATCGATACATGCTTGGTTAATTTGATTGTAGACAAATAATACGAATTTTTTCACAATTTAGGGGAAAAAGAATCTATTTTTCTTTTTTTTTTGCCAGTTATTCCTGTACTTCTTGTCACTCGGTTTGGCAATCGTAGTAAGTTAAAGCGGAGTAAAACACTGAGTAAATCACCTTAAAACAGTGGTGTTTGGTAGTATTGAAGTAAATAGATGAAGTAAAGTTGGTCAAATGTGTAAAAAATATGAAAAGTTGGTGATTTAGTTTACTACACCTATATAGCTGCGTTAACTTACTACACCTTAAATCACTTCTGTTTGGTGACTTAAAACATCTTAAATCACCTTACTATAGTTTTACTACACTACCAAACGGGGTGAGTGTTTGTAACTTTGATCAAATTATAATTGGGCATCAAAAGATCAGCACCTTGTAAATATCATGAATTGTAGGGTGCCATTGGTAAATGTGGCATGAAAATAGAAGTTAAATTAGTGAAATTCTCATGGTTTGCATTTTTTTATGACACACTTTTTTTTTAATTTTTATGACACCTTGTAAATATAATATTTTTCTTCTTCTTCTTCTTCTTCTTCTTCTTCTTGGACCACTAATTGTCCAATATTGGAGATGATGGTACAGCATATAATTTAGTAATGTACAATTATCATAATTCAAACTCTAAATTATAATAATAATGCTTATGGTGGACCTTTTTGTAAAAAAAGAATACAATAATTTTGTGGACTGCCGCTCTTTCGTTTCTAGTTTACATTATAAATTTATAATAACAGATCCTACATTAATGTGATCAACTGATCATCACTGAAGACCAATGAACATGGACACCGGAGATTCAGAGCAATACTATTAGTCTATTACTATTACTATATCAGCATGTATAAAAGTCAAACTGCAATTAGTTTATATGATACCAATCAAGAACTGTGGGGCTGTAAATAGTTAAGCAAATAATATCATATGGTTGGGGGCGTCGGTATCGGCTGAGATCCAAATCGGATATCAGGGTTCTGAGATGCCGATCCGACGGTTCTCAGGAACCCCGAGATTCGGACTCAGCAGATACAGGCCCTGAGAACCGTCGGATCGGGATCTCAGGACTCTGAGATCCGATTCGGATCTCAGCCGATTTCAGAGCTGGTTGGGGGGGATATAAATCTGCTGCTTTTCTTCACCGAAAAGCAGACCCTGTTTTTCCAATCCGAAGGTCAGGATCGGTTGTTGCACCGATCTCAAAGTACTTTGTTAACTTCAGTTTTTGCACGGATCTCAATAAATTTCAGTGTTTCTCAACCGTCAGATTAAGAAAAGCAGGTGATCCAGATCCGGGGGGGACCCCAATGTGCTGCCAGTCCAAGACAACTATCACATTTATTTATTTTTTTTGTGCTTTGAATAGGTCCAACTCCATGCTTTGATTAATGGGTATTTATTATTTGATTACCATACAATTCAATGCCAACAGAAAAATATAAACATATATATGATCCAATAAAAAACGCCAAGCACCTCAAACAAGTGATTTGTTTTGAAAGGGTCCAAATAATAAATGAAAGCTTCATATTCATGATTTCATATACAAAGTTGTTGTCGTATTAATATTATTAGTTTTACTTATACTACATCTGAAATGGAAATCTTCTAAGAATAATGATGAAACCTAATTGTCAGAGAAATCAGGAGGACAATATGATCACATCACTGGACCACCAACAACTTAGTTAAAACTAATAAACTGGGACCAGGTTCATATTTTTCTTTCCCTAATTAACAAATAATAGACAACCATAGAAGACACAAAGAATGTGACAGGTAAGATCCACAATGTAACTCATATGTCTTTTACGGTGATCCATAGAGTGGACGCAAGATGTTTCCGAAATACAAACAGGGTCATTCCTTCACCATATATAATTTGAGCTAGGACTGGCCACAATCCCAAAATAAAAAAAAAAAATGACAAATTTTGACTTGTGCGGGTCCATATCTTTCTTTTTTTAATTCTTTTTTAAATGATACATTTCATGGAAGTTTGCAGGAAATTAGGAAAATGATATATAAGGATACCAAATTTTGATATCAAAATTGGTACCGACTGGATTAATATTCATACTAAATTATTAATTAAGAAACTATTCAAATTAATATCTTTAACTTTAATATGCTACTTATTTTGTATACTAAATTATATATATAATATGAATAATTTGAATACTAAATAAATTAATATGAATACGAATTCATATACTAACACAGTCGGTATCACTTTTGGTATCTATGTATCATTGTATTTATTCTATTCTATTCCCTACCAATTATTAGCAAATAGATTATCCATTGGAAGAAAGAAGAAAACAATTAGGACGTACCGGTTGTTTCTGCGGGTACCGAAGAGGACGAAAATAATGACGCCGAAGACTCCAAACACCGCCGAAGTCACCGATGGGCCGAGGTAGGTGTAGAGAAGCGCAAGTGCAACACTCACCTGTTATTATTATTCATTCAACAAACGATTATAAATATGAAACCAAAATTCCAAAAAATTTAAAAAAAAATTATGAAACAAGCTGGAATGAGATTAATTACATGATTTGATTCAATATTGTTGGACAACAAATTAATTAAGTTCATACTAAAGTGTTTTTTTTTTTGGTACTTGGTTGCTCAAATTTAATTTGGGGAATTCTTTTTTTTTTATGTAAAATTAATTACTACTTTCTTTTCAACAAACACTAATCCTGCTATGGATCAGATAAAATATATGGATTGTTTCTTTTTTATAATCGGATGGTCACAATATATTTTAAGATACAATTAAAGAGGAATGTGCGATTAGAACAACTCGATTCAAAATAAAAGGTTACGTAGCCGATCCATAACAGAACCATTGTGATTAGAACAAGTAATTTGACATAAAACTAGAAGAATTATGGCAACTGATATGATCGACTGACCTGCAACGGCATGAGCCAGAGGTAGTGTATCTGTAACATCATGTCAGACAATTGCTGTGCGTCGACCGCCATGTAGTTGACGATCATGCCGACGCCGTGCGACTGGCGCGCCACGCAGGACAGCCTGAGGCCCTTCTGATACAATGCAGTGATTAGAGAGTTCCTGATCAGCATGCCGAGTTTCTGGCAGTGGAAATTGTACTGGTGCGACAGGAGCGCCTCGGTCGCTTTCGCCACGAGCAATGTCAGCACGAGGTAGAGCCCCTGCGCGGGGTCTCTTGGACCCGGGTCGGACGTGTAGTTCACGAATCGTTGGATCAGGAGAGGACCCACATACATCACGCCCAACCGCGACAGCGCAAGCGTCGCGTTGAAGAGAAAATGGGACCAGAAGCACCGGAAGAGAGTCTTCCGAACTGGATTGTCCGACCTGACAGCGCCCTCGGGCCAATTGGACTTGAACAGCTCCTGCATCCGCTCGGCGCAATGATTCGGTGCCAATGACGGCACGTCGTCTAAATTCAACGTCGACCGGTACCCTTTTTTGATCAATGGGTTCATCCATCCCCATGTTAAACGCGACAGGAACGGGGCCGTCGCATAGAGAGTCACAGTGGTAATTTGCTTAGTTGACCCTGCTTCAACAACCTCGGCACCCTGATCAGTCACATCCGGTTCAACCACAACAATGCCGGTCGAACCGATCACCGCGAGAACTGGCAACGGGGCCGATACGACAAGTGTCACCAGTGACAGGACATCGTCCGGCAAAATGGAGGAACTGGAGGTGATTCTTATGATGGATGAAATGGAGAAGAGGAGAGTAAAAACAAAATTAAAAACCCAGAAAACCCGGATGGAAACCGGGTGTTTGATTGCACCAAACCTTTTTTCATGGCTGATCAACACAGCTGAGGCCAAATATGACACAAACTGAAGAACCAAGAAGGTAATTTCCAAGAAACTATACTTGTAGATTGTTGCACATACAAGCAACACCAGGAAGAATGTTGCAAGTGTTAAAGAAATTGATACTGCAAGGTAAAATGGCAGCTTGGCACGACGTGTCTGGACACGATTTGTAGTTGTGGGTCTTGCCAGAAGGGGCTTTTCGGACTCCAAATCCCCTCCGGTGCGCCGCGGAAGGAACTTCTTGAGCGCGAAACCGATCAGCAGGGTGAGAAGGAAGGCTGCATCTGTGACTGAGATCAAGAGGGTCTGTGGGCAGGGTGAGAGGAGGATGAATTGAAGCCATTGTGACAGGGAATGGATTGAATTTTCTGATGGATTGCAATTGAAGGAGGTGAACCAAGAAGATGAAGATGTCATCATGGTAGTGAAATGGCAATTGGCAAATGCTTAAATTGGGAAATTCTTTGTTGGGTTTTTGGGTAATTTTGGAATCAAGATGCCAAATTGCCAACGCTGGTTTGGTTTTCCTTTTATTGCTTCTGATTAATGATCATCTTTCAAATTCGTCCTGAAAAACAAGAGCATGAACAAATCGAAATGAGTTGTTTTGCAGCTTTTGCTACATGGTTGATTAATTTCCATACAACTATATAAATAGTGAGATCATGAAGAAGAGAAATAAGTATATATGAATCTGTGTCAATATTGGTCAAAATTGCCAAAATTGTGTGTATATAGAGTAAAAAGAATATAAGAGTATGGTTCCGTGTCAATATTGCCAGCTGCACAAAATCCTGTTTTGAGTGGAATAATTAAAAAAAATATAAACGCTTCTTAGCTTTTGAATAAAATATTTCAATAATATAATATATATATATATAGAGTATAAATACAATATTGGTAAGATATATTTGTATACGAATAAAAGAAGGGAAAAAACGATGAAAATGTTTTCATGGCATAGAACACAATAGTTATAGTAACCTTCTATCAAACAGAGACAATAAATAAATTCAACGAAATCAATCATAGAAGAAAGAGTTATCCTCGCAAGAACAACGAATAAAAGTAAAACTTTTCCATTAAAGTGTGCAGAAAAGGTGAAGTCCTGACGATACCACCACATGAAAGAAAGATACCATTCTTTTATTATGTCAAAAGGACAAAACAAAGATTTGAGCTTTTGTGCAATAAAAAGGGGGATAAAATAAAAAGTTTCTTACACTTGTTTTTTCTTTTGTTGCATGGGAGAGAATTAAGGTGCAGGGAAGGGAAGAGCTCTCCTCCTTCTCACTACACATGAGCTTCACTGTGGATGGATGGAGGAGAAAGAAGAAGGGAGAGAAAGAAAGAGATGGTTGCTAAATGGTAACTTGCTATGGACTTCTAAATACCATAAACAATACAATACAATTAATTTATTATTTATACAATATAAGAAAAACCCAAGAAAGCTCGCTTCTTTGATGGTCTGATTCTGAATCTCTGTTACCAATTCCTTAATTTGATCGATGTAATTCCTGATAGAGAAACATACTGTGTCCATTGTCCATACAAAACTGTTCACACGTCCATAGATGTACAAAAAATGTAACAAATACAATCCGAAAGGTAACAGATACATCCCAAAATGTAACATATGAACGCTATGGACGGTTTTTCTATGGACGCTAGGTATTACTCTTGTTTGTTGGCCCACCAACAATTCAATGGGCCCTTAATTTGTTCAATTTTGGTGAATACTTTCTTGCCAGTGAATTGTTAGAAGTTTGTTGTACAAAGAATGAAACAGAGAATCAATGGTTGTGATTTGTGAAGAGATTATTTCCAGAAAAACAAGAGACATCAATGAAGAACTGCTGAGACCGGAAGGCTCAGGTTTGGCCTTGTTTTCCACCATCCCTGTTGTGAGGCTGCAAATGTATAAACTGATTGTTTTTCTGCTTTTTAAACTGACTTGGAGGAAATGGAAAATTCAAAATTCTCTGTTGGAGAAAAATCAGAGGAAAAAGAATAAGGATTCCTATTTTTTTTTTCTGTACACAAATTGTCTTTGGGTTTAATTGGTTTAGTCCAATTTTCAGTAATTTACTTTACAAAGTAGACCTACTGGCATTGGAATTGGATAAAAAGTATATAATTTTTTAGTGAACTGTAGAAGAATATATTCTGTCGCATAAACCAATGCACAAAATAAGTGGATAGCACACCAGTAGTGTTGTATTCGCCTTTAAATTTTACAATTTTTTTTGGGAAGATATATATGAGGGGAATTGCACAGATTTGTTCAAATTTTTTAAATAAGAGGTATATCAGCTTTAAAAATATTCAAACTATTTATATAGAAAATAGAAACATGATAAATGTAACATTTTTTTGCATATAACAAAAGAACACAACTTATATACATCATAGTATCATACATCCTTTAAAAAAGGTCTGAACAGCTGAACTTGAAAGCTTTTAGTCATTAAAAACATCCCCTAATTTTGCTAATTTTTCTGAGCTGGCCAATTTACTATGCACCTGAAGAGTTGTGAATTCACTGCTCTATTAAATGATTTATACGCATTCCAAAAATGGAATTTATTAATCATTTTGTTTCGACATCAAAACATTTAATCATCTAACCCATCAAATTTATTCAATTTTTTTTTAATTATTATCCCATACAATTGCATCAACAATCTGAAATCTGTCATAACCAATGTTATCAGAACCAAACCGGACATTAACCCGATAAAGCTTTGAGTTAATAATTTATTGGTCAGACCATTGGATCAATTTGTTCGACTGCTCGATTTTATGTGCATATATATGCAAAACAATAAAGATCTGTACATGCTATAAGGTTTTAAGGGCAATCATTTTAATCGTAAACATCAAGCGTCCATTGAAATAACTGTCCATACATTCATAAAGTACAAATGTTGTTACAGTTACATATAATTTTGTAACAATTACATCCAATCTGTAACATTTAAACTCTATAGACATTCCATCTACAGACGCTGGTAGCACTCCGTTTCAATCTATTCTTCTGATGAAGTCAATCTACCTACATGACTCTGATTTTTTTTTTTTTTTTTAGAAAAGTCCCTAGGCATTCTTTAATATTTACCTAACTAGACATTCTTTAATATTTACCTAACCAAGAATATTGGAACTGTCCAGTCCTCATAAAGGAAATTACAAAGAAACTACTGAAGTAATAATTCTGGTCACCGAGGCTACGGCCTAGTGGTAATGACATGGACTCCCACCGTGAAGACCCGGGATCAAGTCCCAACAGGAGCTGGGCAGGGATAATTGGGGGTTTGCCTACGGGCTTTGTTCAAAAAAAAAAAAAGAGAGTACTAATTCTGTAGCAGATTCACAGGATGCTCAGAAGTCAGAACTCAAAAAAGAGTCCAATAGGTCAGGATTACTACAGATACCAATCCAATGGACAAGATGCATTCTAGAATTTCCTCAAAAAAAAAAAAAAGGTGCATTCTAGAATTAATCTCCAAAAAAAAAAATGATTGAATAAATAAATAAAGATGCATTATTCTAGGATAGGAAAAGGACCTCAATTTTTGGTCTGTGAATTTGAAGGCTTGAAGCCGTATGTATAGCGAGTTGGAGATTTAAAGATTTGATTAATTACTCAGTTTTCTTACAAACATGCATAAGTTGGATTATTCTTTTTTTTTAGTCTCAATTTCTTACGTAACCATGGAAGAATAGAAAATAAATTACAAAATTAAATAAGAATTATATATATGTGCTTGTCTAATCAGGTCAAAGTTTGCTGTGACCTTGCTATCCAAGTAACCATGAGAGACTGAGAGTGGCTTCTTTGCAACTAACTGTTTCTGTACAAAAATGGTCCAAAAAAAAGGGGAAAAAAAAAAAGATGTTGAAATGTTGAACGATTAAATAAAAAAAAAAAAAAAATGTTGAACGATCCGAGAGACGTGTCTTAGTTTGTAATTAGTGGTCGTATTTTTTATTTCTTTGCTATATTTTGGATGTGGTAGTTGAAACTCGGAACATAATAATACTACTGTCCTTGTTAGCTGAAATATTTTATACATTTTTGAAGGATTTTTGTTTTTTGGGTGAGAAAAAGATTAGGGTTTGTACCCTCACGTTTTGAAGGAACTTGGTATTAACTATTAACTATTAACAACAGAGGAAATATATACATTAATGCATTTCTTATCATTTCAAGTACAAAACTGAACCAGTAATGAACTAATGATAGTGTATTTAATATATACTGAAAATCTTATTTGCATTATATTTATTTACAAGTTGCACAAGGGTCGTCTCTGTAGCAATATATTGACCCCACTCATTTCAAACAATTGTCAATTATTGATTATTGTAGATACGCATAATAAAAAAAAATTTAGAGAAAAGTCCAATTTTGGTCCCTAAACTATTGCATCTGATTCAAATTGGTCCTTGAACTATTTTGTGGTTCAAATTGGTCCCTGAACTATTGCATTTGGTTCAAATTGGTCCCTGGACTATTTTTTGGTTCAATTTGGTCCCTGAACTATATTAATAAAATAATGTTCGTTTGTACATGGTTTTTTAAAATCCGAAATAAATACTTAAAAAGCTCCAAAAATGAAAATTTTTTGTATTCCCTAGTATTTTCATATGATGAATTTAATGGGAACCATAAATCAAAATTTCGGATGTGGCAAAATATAATTTGGACCGTTAGCATTTCAGAGCGAAATGCAAACGTTTTCATAATAGTTCTACTCATCTATTTAATATAGGGAAATGTTACGGTGATACCGTATAGTTTGGCTTGATCAAATAAACTGATTATTCAACTTGACATCAACTTATAAATAGCATGTTAGGTTGAATAATTAACATCAACTTATAATTAATTAACATTTTAGCTTAACATCAACTTATCATGCTAAATATAAGGTGAATAATTATTACGTTGAATAATTAGTTTTTTCTCTATTGTAAGCACGATAAAAGTTAAGTTAAATAATTAATTCGTCTGACCAAGTCAAATAATACGGTATCTCCAATGGTAATCTCAATGGTCAATTGTTGTAGATATACATGATATATAAATTTTTTTTCTATATGTTATATTTTTTTTAGATTTAAGTGGATATTTTCCACCATCTCCCATTTCTTTTTAGAAGATTTTTTATTATTTTGTGCCAATGGAGGATTGAACCTATGATCTCTTGAAAAAATTTCAAGCTGGCACTATACCATTATATTATTTTTTTTCTTCCCCTGCCAGTACTCTAAGCCCCAAGCCCCCAACCAACCATGGAGCATTGAATGCCCGGTTTGGTCTCACCTGTGCAGGGCAGGCTTGTTAAGTTAATCTTCTAGAAGGCATGTGATCATGATTAATTCAAGGGAAATGAATGCTTGATGATTGAGGCCATGGAAAATACTGGTAAACGTCGTCAAAGATATATACTTTATGTCCTATGATATTTATGGCTCGGGGCGGCCTCACTCTTCATTAGCTAGGTTCTTAATTGTCCCAACTCCCAATTTATATTCTGATATTATGTTTAAAATCTAGAGGTGCAGATTGTCGGGTCGGGTCAGTTTGGGTTTAGGTTTGAGGTCGGGTTGGGTCGGGTCAAGTCAGTTTGGCCAACTGGAAATGTCGGGTCGGGGTCGGGTTCGGGTCAGGTTTCGGGTTGACGGCTGCCGGCTTTTTTTCGGATTGAGTCGGGTTTAGGTTGGTTCAGATACCGGGTTGACGTCTACTCGCAATTTTTCGGACCGGGTTCGAGTCGGGTCAGGCGAGTTTTTCGGGTTTGGTCAGATTTTGCACCTCTATTCCCGGGTCGAGTAGGGTTTCAGGTCACCTTGAGTTTCCCTGAAACAAGAGTCGGGTTCGAGTCAGGCATATTTTTCGGGTCGGGTCAGATTTTGTCGCCTCTATAATAAAATCTGATGGAACTTTTGAGTTAGCACCGACCGGTGAAATATACGTAAATCTTGTTTCAGTTAATTAATTAATTAATTAGCATGATAATGACATACCAATATACCAGAATTATTCAATTAAAATGTGATATCGATGGAAATTGATATTAAATTTCCTTATCATTTTCGTTAATGGCATTGATTGTATCAGTACTTTTATTTTGAATTGCTCGAATTGACACTCCAATGAACAAGATATTTTTTTTGTTAATACTCAACAGAGACGGTGAATTATGAATTAATGAATATAAATTATAATTAGGTACATATATGATTAAATAGTTCTTATCTCTTTATAAATTATGAATTAATGAACCATGAGCATTTTAAATATTATCTTACAAATGTATGAGGGTATTGTAGTCATTTCATATTTCAAATGAATTATTATACGGTTAATTAATGGTTGAGAGGGCAAATTGTCACAAAATCATAGTTTAGAGGACTATTTGTCACAAGGTGAAAGTTCAGAGGCCTCTACAGTCATATTCCCAATTTTATGTTGTTTTATGCAACAACAGGACATTGTTAACTCCAGCGGCAAGCGGCGGGATGCATATATTTTTCCGTAAAAATATAGTATCAAAATATCGAATATGATATTTACATAAAGAATGAGGTCACTGCTGTCGTAAACTCGATCGTAATCTCATCACATCGAATGATAGTTGGATTGGATTTTACGGAATTTTCTCACTGAGTTTTGTACTTTTGTATTTCTATCTAGTATCTGAAGTCCCCACTTAAAATAGTAGTCTTTCAAAATATAAAAATTTCCTACAGTAGTATCAATGTACTACTCTACTGTTATTTCAATTTTATACAACTATCCTCTATTAGCTCCAATGGGATCGTGAAAGTTTTTTTGAAGGATCAGTCTAGCTTTCAACTAAACTCTTTGTTTGGCAAGTGTAGTAAGTTAAAGTGAAGTAAAACGTTAAATCACCTTAAATCAGTGGCGTTTGGTGGTAATGAAGTAAAGTTGATGTTATGTGTAAAAGATGCGAAATGTTGGTGATTTAGTTTACTACACCTATATAGCTTATTTAACTTACTACACTTTAAAACACTTTCGTTTGGTGCCTTAAAATTGATTTAAGAGCTTAAATTAATTTTACTACGGCTACCAAACACAGAGAAAGTATATTAATTTCGAAGTATATATGTTGTTGAGTTGATCAACATAAATATAGAGGAGGGATCAAGTGACCACAATTTTTGGTACCTCATCGGCAACTATGAAATTAAATTTTTAAATAAAAACAATTTAAACTCTCAAATAATAAAACAAATTAATGGATCATGTTTTTTACATAGCATCATCTTTTATGTGTACATAAGAAATTGTATCAATTTGATTTTGTTTATATGTCCATCATCCAATAACAAAAATCAACGGCTAAAATTTTTTATTTTCTCTACTCTCTTGATGGCTATCTAAATGAAGTTAAATTTTTATCATTTTTTTTTGTATATGTTATTGAGATGATTTACAATAAATCTAAAGATTTTTTTTTTTTTGAAGTGGCTTGCAAAAACTAATAAATCTAAAGGTTTACATCTGTTAATTTATGTATGAATAATTGCAGTTATTAAGGGAACTAAAATTTGTAGTTACTTGATCCCTCCTCTATTTTCAATATTGGTACTCTAATAACAACAAAAAAAAAGGGAAAAAATATAAATCAATGACACATGTATTGATTCCTTCTAGAACTATAAACGACACATTTTCAATTGGCATAATTCATCTTGTCGATGAATATCTAATTTCAACAATGACACGAAAAAAAAAAGGTTCAAGAAAAGCACCTTTTGCAAGGGCCAAATTATTTTTCGTGGTAGTTATGGCTCGTGGGATTGGTACATTTTCTGAAAGGGAAAAGCACAGGTTACTGTTGCAAATAATAAGTAGTATAGTTCTCCTAGAAAATGTTGAATGAATCCAAGTATAAAACAGAATCATTCTCCAAAAAAAAAAAAAAAAAAAAAAAAAGTATAAAACACAATTAAAGAGATCGAGACGGGGATGCCTAATTTTCAATGGCATATTGGCATTACTTCCTTGTCATAAAGCAAAATTAAATATTCATAATTCATAAATTTGAATTTTGAGAACACACTTGTGAGTTGTCACTCACTGCAGAAAGTCTGGTAAGGCTTGAGAGATATTTCTTATTAGAGTAATACCTAGCATTCATATGTTATATTTCGGGATGTATCTGTTACATTTCATAATGTATCTAACTATTTCTTACATTTCGTACATATTTATAGATGTATGGATGGTTTTTCAATAGACACAACATGTTTCTCTTTGGTCTATCTGTCATACAAGTGCTCAAATGGCAGTCTCTGTCTCATTGGTATGATGGTATCCGCAATTTAATTTAATTTCTTGGTGAATGGTGACACACAAGGGAAAAAAATTATTTTATTAGGTTTTTATTTACATCACCTAAAAACACGGTAATCAATAACATGACAATTTCTGTAATTTTTTTTATTTCTTTATTGTTAATGAGAGGAGATTAGATTTTTTGACATGAAAGTTCTATCTTCTCTCAAAGAAGAAACCTCGACCGTTGATTGTTTACTTAAATTAATCACCACCGTTAACGTACATTAATGTTCCGGCTCATTAAAATTTAATGCCCATATTAGTTTATTCTATTATTTCAGCTCAAAACAAGACGTGGATGGGCTCTTTACGAACTAGTTTTTGCAAATGCTGCAATTGATATTTTTTGATAACTTGTAACATTCAACACAAAATATTGGAAGAGGCCGTTGAGAAATGGCAACTACAAAGAGTTAATTTTCACATCTATAAACTAGAAAGAGGGGTAACTCTCCAGGCATCTCAACTATGTCACATCATCAATATTATTAACCATTGATTTTGTTTAAATCTCTTCGTCTACTTTGATCCAATGGTTTATATTTATTCTCTCCCTATTCAATAAGATGATATGATATGTCTAAGACAAAATTTAATCTTTAAAGTGATTTAATATTTATGTGCTATTATTTATAAATTATACATCATCATCATCATCATTATTCACATCAAAAATTTTAAAATTATGTTAATTTTTTTAAAATAAATATTTTTATTTTATAAGCTTTATTATTTTTTTGTTATCATATTTCGGGGCGAAGCCCGATTTACAACTCTAGTGCTGGGTAATTCTGCAAATAAAAAACCTTATCAAATCTATTTATTTCCCAAAACATAATAGAAATCTTTTTTTGTTTTGAGTGAAATAGAATCCTTTTTTTTTTTTTTCCCCCGAAAACATAATAGAAGTCCTTTTCAAATCGCTGAGATTTTAGAGAGAACGATTTGACAAATTTAAATCGTTGATTTTAATAGGCACACGCATCTCATGCAAATTTCTATATTCATTTAAACGAAAGATAGGTGCGAACAGTATATGTTAACTTGGAAGTTGCCTGTATTAAATATTAGCTGGGAAGAATTTTCAGCCATATATAACATCCGCAAAGATTCTGTCTATACGTTCATAAACATACAAATTTTATAACAGATAATCAAATTTTGTAAATTTTATTTCAAATTTGTAATATATATGGACACTAGGTATTACTATTTCCATTTGACAATGAAAAACAAAACTTCACTATTTGAGTATGTATCGTAAGCCATCAAAATTCGAAACCTATTTTATTTTTTTTTAGATTTAATTTGTCAATGCACAACAACATTTAACTATGAGACAAAAATCAGCCTTTGGTTAAATGGCTAAGAGCAACGCTCTCAGTGCAGGAGGTAGCAGATTTGAAACCTGTTGACGTCATAGATGCCTTGGCACGCAATTTTTTAAATTTGGTTTTATCTGTCCCTTGTTTGTAATCATAAAAATAATTACGTTATTGATAAACTATCAAAAATACTCAAATTAATTGCTTCGAATTTGAACTGTTGAAATTTGCACAATTTTAACAATTCAAATTTTATCGGTCATTTATAAATTATAAAATATACTTAAATCGCCTCAAATTTGAAAACATAATCAATTCATAAGCTATACAATATTTTTTGTAATATATAAAAGCATATTGGAAAAAATGATATGAAAATGCTATCTTCCCCAAATAAGAAACCTGAGCCGTTGCTCATTTTCTTGAATAGATTAGAACCGTTGATTTACATTAATGCCCGTTGATTTAATGTCTCAGCCCATTACATATTATCTTAAAAATTTATTATAAGAAATAACAATTTCAATTCAAAGCAATGTACGGGCTCTTTACTAGTTTTTTTAAAAGTTTTTCAATTCTTACCATAAGTTTTCATTTCAAGTTCCAGAAGTCCGGATAGAGAAAGTTAAAAAAAAAAAGGATAATTACAAAATATGATTTGAGATGGTTTAGCAAAAAGTAAGTAGGCTTTCCCGGAAAGAAGCAAATTTGAGCCATACCTCTTCCACATGTGAGACTCCTTCCACATCGAGCACTGAATTTGAATGGGAAGCTAGCTTTGTAATTATTTGCTTGTCTTGAATCAAATGAATAACACAACATGTATACAACCGGAATCAAACCAATTGCTCACAGTATATTAATTATGCCTATGTTGATATATTCTATAGTCTTTTTATCTCTGCCTTTTTCTTTTTCTGAATTTTAGACCATAGGCTCCAGAGTCACAGGCTAAAGATATATATTCGCTCAATTATTTGGGTAGCACAAGTTTTAATGTTTGAGAAACCTTATGTGTCCACGCGATGGACATTCATAGATGACACATAGGGTGTGACAGATGAGACTCATAATGTAACACTTACACTCATATATGTATTATGTGGGGACTAAAATTTTGTCCAAAGTCATTTGGATGGCCTCCGTTCAAAGTCATGACTAAGCCGTTCGGTTCAATTTATATGTTTATCAATAGTGATAGTATACGACCCAATCATTCTAAATACAATTAACATGCTATTTTTAGCACTTATATAATTAAATCACGGTTGATCGATTACTAGCAATTAGATCGTACGACTCTCAAAATCCTTTGGACAATATCCAATGTCCTTCTATGGATGTCCATAGTGTGGACACTAGGTATGACTCTGTTTGTTTTATAGCTTGCAGTATCTTTTATATTAATTAAATTAATGTTGTCAATGTGAACCGTATTTTTAAAAGAAATAAAATAAAATGTTAATGTGAATCAACTCATATTTCTGGAGATATTTCCTCTTGCAATTTAGCAAATCTAGAGCTAATTCCTCTAAATATTCATGCTATCTTTTATTTTGGAAATTCAAATTACCAACCATTTCCATTTGAATGGATAATTAATAACTCCATTGCTTGTACCAGATTTAAATTAAAAAAAGCTTATTATAAAATCCTTTAAATGGATAATTATTAAAAAGAAGAGAGAAAGAAACCATGGGGGCCTGTTCGGCAACAAGGATTAAGGGCGAGAGGCTCAAGAATTTAATCTCTACTGAGGAGCATATGTTCGGGGTAATACAAGGATCAAAAGTAATGGATCAAAGTGAATATAAAATGTTTATTTAAATGAATGATGGTAAAAGACCAAACTATCCTAACAGACCACTGAGGAGGTCTCATGCTGGGGGCAAAATTGTAATTATAAACACAGTTTTGGGTCTTGAGGAGGAGATTTCTTAAGGAAGGGAGTGCTGGGATCAAGGTTGGAGCCTAAGGAAGATGTACTGATCCATCTTGAGGAGATGTTGTTTGGTAGGATTAAGGTGGATTTAGGTGCTGAGGATCTTGAGGAGGCTCTGCCGAACGGGCACATGGTGATGGGGTCTAAAAACCCAAAATCTACACGTTTCTAGGGAGTCAAAAAAGGCACTCTTATTTGAAGGACACCATGATCATATATTCATATGTGTACTTTTGTCTCGAGGTGCATCAGCAGCTACTTTATATTATTAAGTATAAAAATCCTATTAACGAAATTGAGACACGCATTAATCACCCAATTGGGACATTTTGCACTGCAGATCTTTAACTTGTCTACAAGGATCTGGAGATTGGTCAAATCACCACAATTTTATATTTTTTTCTTGGCAGGCAAGGTTTTATCAATGAAAATCCAATTTTAAATTTGGGGGATACATCCATTCACGATGCTTATCTTAACAATCTTAATAAAAGAATTTTTCGAAAATTTGTAAAAATTTATGAAAAATCTTTAAAATAAAAAAGTTTATGGAGGCATTACTTAACTTATGGATTGATAGTGTTTCGAATTTTAATCAATTTAGACATAATTTTGTGGTTTATCAAAATTTTATAAACTTTTTAACAGTTGTAATTTAAGGGGCATTGAAAAGTTATCAAACATCACTTAAATCGAACATAATCGGAAAAATAATCAATTTATAAGTTAAGTTATATTTTTTTCTATTTTCAAAATTTTTAAACGATTTATTTTAAATTTTTGAAAAATTTTATTATTAAAATTGTCAAGATAATCATCATGAGTGACCCTCCTCTTTAAATTTACAGCATTTGCTATTGTGTCCCGACCATAAGCATTAAATACTACGAATGACCTGCATGATGCCACCGCGCCAACCAACTTTTTGTCATAACCTTTTCTAGGTTGGTTTATTTTTGAGGGAATTAATACAGATAATGATTAATATAATTATTCAGTCTTTACTTATTTTAATTCCCAAAAAAAAACACACACACACACACATTTGGATGATAATATATATGTTAGAGTTAACAAAAATACTTATATAGTTATATACATAAAAAAAATGTTTAATTCTTTTCACCTGCTACATCACAAAAAAAAAGAAAAAAAAAGAAAAAGGAAATGCTTGATTGGTAATTGTGTACTTGATAAATAATAAATGTTTGGCGTTTTGCTTTTCTTGATAGATTTGTTAAAAACTGATATTTGACATGGTCATTTTTTAGACACAAAGACAAGTAATATATGTGATGCTTCTTGTCGCATCATTTAGAATGTTGTGTGGAATGACTTGTAAGACGGCCAATGCAACAAAAATACAAAATTCTCTGATCTTTTGATTTGTGACCGAAAGACTTTTTCAAAATTTTGTACTTTTGAATTTTGATAATTTGGAGTTCGAATTATGCCGCAATCACTCCCAATAATTAACCTCATTATAGTTATTAACTCTTAAAAGTTGCATAGAAAATGACAGATTTGTTTCTTTTTTAAAAGCTAATGCCATTATCAACCCTAATCAAATTGATTCATGGATTATATGTTTTTTTAGGTGAAGTCTTCCATCAAATAAATCGTTTTAATTAAAAAAAGGAAATATTAGAAATGATAATTCATAAAAATAGCGGATATTAGACTGTTTATTATTTGTTAGAAAATACAAAATTTGGGAAGTAATTAATTGATGCTCAATATAAAAATTCCATCAACAAAAAAGGCAAAAATTAAAATTTGGGCCTGATATACTCCACCTTTTTTTTTTTTAAAAAAAAAGAAGGATTTAGCACTGATTTTCTGAGGACCCATTAATTTGTAAATATGAGATTAATCTCAACAACAGACAACAGTCCATTACAATGAATAATTACCATATATATATATATATATATATGGGCTTGAGCCCAACCAATCCATTACAGATCAAAATAACACAAATTCAAGCCCAAATAAGAAGGCCCAATTTCATGCGTTTCCTGGAGGTACATACTGTGTTCGGAAATGTACGCACGCATCCTTGATTCCTTCCAAAGAAAACAAGAAACCGAGAAAAACGGAAAGGAAAATTAACCGATTTTTTTATTAATAAATAAAAAAAATAAGAAATCACGAGTATATACGATTCAGTTCAGAAATCACGAAACTAGACATTCCACCTAGAAAGAAGGCGGACCGATTCCACCTTCTTTCTAGGCGGACCCATTCCACCTAGAAATTAGGTGGACCAGTTCATATTCAATACTGCCACCTTTCTTCTCTTCTCCTACTTAACTCGTCCCAACCACATTGCAGTTGTCCAAGTTTTCGATATATTATAGTTCTAAAAACATATATTTTCATTTCCCAAAAAGGAAAACTTTGAAGGATTATCATATTCGACACTTTAAGATCTAGTTATAACATTGCCGCCAGCATACATGACAACTGGTATCATTATAATAATTTATAAAAAAAATAAAAAATAACGATTTATATTATTAAATTAAATATTTAGATATTATATAAAATAATTCATAAATATTAAAATATTGCTGACCTATAGGCAGTGTGAGAGAGCAGCAAACTGAATGGTTGTAACTTGAAATTTGCGTATTGGAATTTATATGAACTGGTCCACCTAGAAATTAGGTGGAATCGGTCCGCCTAGGAAGAAGGTGGAATCGGTCCGCCTTCTTTGTAGGTGGAATGTCTAGTTTCAGGATTTCTAAACCAAATCGTATATACCGTGATTTCTTATTTTCTTTTGTTTATTAATAAAAAAATCGGGAAAATTAAACTCCATCCAAAAAGTGGTGCTCTGTGCATTACTTAAGGATTTGTACATATTGAGTCTATTTATTTTGGACAAGTTTACGTCTAATTAAATTGTATATATTTGTATCTTTATAAAACCTTTTGTAATCTTTTTCAAAATAAAAATTACCAGTATTATTTCTACAAAACATAACAATTAAAAATGCTATATAACTGTCAATTCTAGATAATTAATTAAGAGTAATATTGTCATTTATAGATAGACTGAATAAACATTTTTAAGGATGCCCAAAATAAGTCCCGTACCATGTATTTGTTTGGTGTAGTAAAATTGATTTAAGCTTTTGAATCAATTTTAAGTCACCAGACGGAAGTGATTTAAGGCGTAGTAAGTTAACACAACTATATAGGTGTAGTAAACAAAATCACCAACATTTCACATCTTTTACACATAATATCAACTCTATTTCATCTATTTACTTCACTACTACTAAACACCACTGATTTAAGGTGATTTAATTTTTTAATCTGTTTTTGACTTACTACACTTGCGAAACGGAGGTAACTTTTAAGTCTCGTTCGAGAAACAGAAATACATAGCTAAATTGGAATCATTTCATATCCTCTGTAGCGCTGCATTGTGTAGTGCAGGATTTGAGCCGTTGGATCATCTCGAGATCTGTGATGACACGAATCTCAAGATGATCCAACGGCTCACATCCTGCGCTATGCAATGCAGCGCTACAGAGGATGAGCAGTCGGAGGAATTGGAACCGTTCGATCAAGCGAAAAAAAGAAAACCTTTTATAAGACCACTGTCCGGGGAGATGCTCCGGACAGCGTTGAAATTACTTTACGAACAGTGTTTTAAGGGTGTTGCTTGGAGCGGCGTTTAGTTTACTGTGGAACGGCTTTTTGCCGCTCTATGGACGAAATTACCCTTGGGACTGATGCAGTCCAATTTGTTTATAGCAGGGACTATATTGTCCAAAACATGTCAAAAGGCTGTTCGGAAGTAAAACAGCCGCTGAATTATTCACCGACTATATATAACTATAGGGGTATTTTGGTCAGTTTTTGGTTAAAAAGCTGTTCTAAGTAATTTTAGCGCTGCCCAAAGCAGCCCCCCACTGTCCGTCGCTCGCTCGCTCGCTCGCTCGCTCTTCCCGACTCCTCACTCGTTTCCCTTTCTCAATTCTTACCCTTCTTCTCATCTCGCCTGCCTCCTCCAATAAAACTACTCAGCTGAGAGCGCCTTGCCTTCCCCTCTCCCCTTCCCTTCCTCCGCGACTCGCCCGCCTTACACCAGGACGCATTCATTCGGCCTGCGGACTCCCGGCGGGCCATCAGAACAAGGTATTACTGGTAAATGTGTGCCCGTCACATGTCAATTGCTGGTTTTAGGGGAAATATAGCATAATCGAACGAGTGTTTTGTTTGCTGGTATGGTATGTGCTGGTACTGGAACTTACTGATGCCCCTCCTTGCAACCGGCTGAATGAATCGGTACTGAAAACGAAAAATAGGTGATTTGTTTCACCAGAGATTGTCATTGTACTGGCAGTGTGAATCTTGTAGGGAATGATTTGTTGTTAAGGAGGGAAATGAGAACATGTCTTCTTACCTTCTGATCTTTGGAAATTATGTGCCCTGTAACAAACAATGTGTGCTTTTTTTTATGAATTTTCTATCTTATTATGCACAATTTTAATGAACAAAACATGGGAAAAATGAGGGTTTACAGTGCTTAAAATAATGTGTGCTGTTTCTATTTTCAAGACGGTGAGAGTGACACATCTTGATCCGGAAGATATCATCAATTTATATTTATTCTATGCCGAAATACTTTTCTGCTCTGTAATTATATATACCTCTAATCTAGCTAGTAAAATTCCCTAAATTCCAGTGCCTCTTGCACCTTGTGTTATTTTAAGGTGTCACTGGCAACCTATGCTGACCTCCTTTCTTCTTGTTGAGACTCTTACTGTTAAACTTCTATAAAAGAGTTTATCAAGAATGTCCAGCAACATTAAATTGCAGAGGAATTGCAAACTGTATTGTATAAAGATTTTTTAGGCACTTTTACAGCATCAGCTTCTTTTGCAGTAATGCCTTAGAGTTAAGTATGCACATGGATACGACATCAGCTTCTGTTGATGTTGGACAATCACTTATTCTTGACACCATATCTCTTTTGTCAGTAGGAAGAAATGCCTCGCAAGGTAGGTTATGCACAAGGATACGATGATGATGATTATGGTGATGGTTATGACGATGGTTATGACGACTATTATGATGATTATGATGATAGTGAAGATGCATACAGAAGTAATCTCGCAACAACAGAAAAAAGTAGGTTATTTAGCTGTTTGCAGCTTATGTTATATCTGTTCCTTATATTTTTAAACACAAGGAATAGAACCCACAAACTTAAGGTCAAATGTGAAATACAGTCACAACAGTTAGCAGATTTCTTGGTAGTAGAGGTGCTGCCATTGCTATGTTGGTATTTTATTTGCACAGAGAAGGAAATCTTGTGATCTTGAACAATATGATACAGGAAAATTGCCACTGGAGTTTGAAATTGAAACATGATACATGTTAATTTTATTTGTTTAATTTGCTTCAATACAAGTAGAAGGAGATATAAACTCATTCCCTCATTATTTTTGTTCTTATTGAATAGTCTCTTCACAAAAGATACCTTTGGCAACAAAAGCTGCAAAGAAGCCAGTTGTTTGGAATTGTCCAATTTGCACCTTTGATAATGAAGAGAGTATGATTGTTTGTGAGATGTGTGGCGTGTTTAAAGAATCCTTTGTTAAATCTAAGAAGGAAGCAAGCGGGACTGGTGAGTAGTTTATTGAGTAGTTACTACCAAAAAGTTGTTCTTTTTAAATTTTTTTCCTTAATAAGGAATTCAAAGCTTCGTGCTAAACAATAGCATGTTATATTACAGACAAGAACAATACTTTTGATTCTGTGGTATCTACAACAGCAAAAGCTCCACTTGAAAAAATACCAGTCAAAGTTGCTGCGAAGGAGCCTATTAAAGCTGAGTCTTACGGAAAAACTAGAACGTCTTATGAGAAAGGTACTGTGATTGCAATGGAATTTCTTTTTTGTAAATTTCTTAAGTCAAACTGGAAATACTATAAAAGGCATGATTTGAGCTGTAGTTAGCAATCTAGTTTATTAAGCACCAGCAAATTTATACTGTTTTTTGTTATAGAAAATGTTTTGATTATGTAATTGTATGTCAATATGATCATGCTTACTTTTTTTTTTTTGATAGGCAACACATTGCACCCAGTACCTGTAGGAGAGGTTGCAAAAAATTCCATGCCTCAAAAAAAGAAATTGTCAGAACCATTTGATATAAATTCTAGTAATCATAAGATGTGGGAAAATCTGAGTGACACCTTCCTGACTTCAAAGTATTCATCAGAAACTCTAGCTACCAGTATAAGCCAGATAAATTTGCAAACGGACCAGCCCAGTACCTCAAAACCTGTCTCAAATGAACCATACAAGCCTGAGAAGTGGATGCAACCTGAGCAGGATGAGAAAGAACTAAGACAGCTAAACCTTGCAATAGTAAGTAACCGTAGTTCTTATTGTTTCTTATATCTTTTGCTGATCAATTTCTAGCCCATGCAGGATTATGATAAGGCTAAATTGGTTTACTTAAAAACCTTTTTTTTTACAATATTGTGCCATTTTGGTGGAAAGACAGTATCTAGATAATATGCCCTTGACTATTAACCTATGTTAATGAACATCATGTTTTATGATTTACGAAATTTAAAGTACATTGTTTAGGTTGGTCATGTTGATTCTGGAAAATCAACCCTGTCTGGGAGGTTGCTTCATCTGTTGGGAAAGATTTCAAAGAGAGAGATGCATAAAAATGAGAAAGAGGCTAAAGAAAAGGTTGGTAATTGTGAGAGCCATTATACATCATTTTCTTGTTTTGTGTAAACTTTGTAAGGTTTGTTTAATTTTCTACTAATTTGGTAAATCTAATATGATGGTAACTCTGAAACCCCTTCCAAACAACACTTGTACAAAATTTCATGTGGGTTGCATTGACTTGAATTCCTGTAATAGTATGTGACCTTTTACAATGGAATTGCTTTTGACTGTAAGTCCTTCAAGTGCATGTACTTGCTTATGGAATGTAAAAACTAAATTTAGATACTTGGACTTTCTACTGAATGGATATCAATTAGAAATTATTTTAGGAGTAGGATAATTGCCTCATAAGTGTCGAGAATTTGTGACACTCGACTATTAGTTTCAATGGTGAGCAACCACTTTATTTCAATAAAAAGTAGCATGTGACCTTTTTCAACATCTATATTTGGCTGCAAATTACCTGAAATAAAGACACCTATACATATTTTATATGCCATTCTTTGCCATTGGCAGGGAAAGGGGTCATTTGCATATGCTTGGGCGATGGATGAGAGTGCTGAGGAGAGAGAAAGAGGTGTTACCATGACCGTGGCAGTTGCTTATTTTGACTCAAATAAATACCATGTTGTCATACTGGATTCACCTGGCCATAAAGATTTTGTCCCGAATATGATTTCCGGTGCAACACAGGCGGATGCAGCAATCCTTGTGGTCGATGCATCTACAGGTAAGGTTATTATTTATGCTATTGTCTGGTGATTGGCTGAAAAAAAAAAAATGGAAATAAGCTTAAATGTGGAGTCCCAATTCAAACTGGACAACAATAGCCCCAATTCAATATTTTGTTGGATATTCTTGGATTCTCTTTGTTGGAACTTATAATTGTTTCTTTTCATTTTTCTTGGTAGGTTCTTTCGAAGCTGGTATGGATGGACAAGTACCAGGAATGGGTGGTGTGGGGCAGACCAAGGAGCATGCACAGCTTGTCAGGAGCTTTGGTGTTGATCAGCTCATTGTCGCAATTAACAAAATGGATGTTGTTGGATACTCGAAGGAGAGGTATGACTTCATCAAGGCCCAGCTTCGCATCTTCCTTCGCTCTTGTGGCTTCAGAGATTCCTCTATCGTATGGGTGCCACTCAGTGCTGTGGAGAATCAAAACTTGATAGTTCCTGCTACAGATGCGCGTCTGATTAGCTGGTAAGTACTAGAATTATGTAGATTGTTATTGTTTTTCAATTAAACGACTTCTGAGTGTGCTTAAGTTCTGTGGGCCTGGGTGTCATTGATGAGAATATCTGGTGCAGCCTGTATAACTTGTATATGACTGGATTCGTCTTGCTTTTCTTGTTTATTCGAAACATATGTAACATTCCTAGCTCTTGTAAAGGGAATAATGGAGGGACTGATTAGGTCCTTTTGTGCATCCATGCTCAATTTTAATGAAATTGAGAGCAATAGATAAAAATGATTTTCCATGTTGTCCAGGGCCATAAGCTTCTTTTCTTAATTTTTTTGTTGGATATAACCATGATTTTATCTTTTCCACTAAATGGATCCATGGTAAGTCTGATACTTTCAAGGGGAAACTGGAAACCCAACTTTCAAATTTAATCTAAACAGACAATTTAGTGGCTGCTAGTATGTTCGTGCCGTTTGACAAAATTTTTTTTTCAGGTATACAGGAAAATCTCTACTGGAAACTATAGACTCTCTTCAACCTCCATCAAGAGATATCTCGAAGCCTCTGATAATGCCAATATGTGATGTCATTACTGTACAATCAATGGGACAGGTAGCGGCATCTGGAAAGCTAGAAACTGGAGCTATCAGAATCAGTTCAAAGGTGCCAATTAATTAAATTTTTTGACAGCATAACTTTACTGTGAATTTATTGTAGAGTTTTCCTTGTGCAACTGGAAACTGTGGACCCCTTGGTTTTACCTATATATTGTTCCTGTTATTTGTATCAACTGTTTCTATATAAATACCAGAAGAGGTCACAAATTTACAACCAATACAAGTGCATACTGAATCATAGCATGTTAAGTTTCAATCAATGAAACAGGTATATATGCCCTTTTCCAAAATAAAATAGAAAAATAGATCAGATACCTTGTTGGGCCAGTTATTTCGTTTATCATAGCGTAGTTTTGGGTTATTGATTAATTTAAATAAAAAAAAATAAAACATCAGATAACTTTTGGACCAGTTATGTCTAGGTTGTCATAATGTAACTTTTGGGATATCAATTAATTTTCTTTTTGGTATTTGTTTTTATTTATTCCTTTGTTTGTTTCCTTTTGTTCAGGTTTTAGTTATGCCAGGGTGTCAACCTGCCACGGTGCGGTCAATTGAGCAGGATTCAAATGCATGTGGCGTTGCTAGAGCAGGAGACAATGTTGCAGTTATCTTACAAGGGATTGATCCGAGTAAACTCATGCCTGGTGGAATCATCTGCCATCCGGATTTCCCTGTCCCCATGGCATCCCGATTGGAATTGAAATTATTGGTCTTGGATGTAGCCACTCCCATCTTAATTGGTTCCCAGGTCTGTGGGAATTTCTATATTCCCTTTGCAGTTGGCACCGCCGACCCTTGCAGTTTGCAAAAGAATGACACTTCGGTGGTTCGATTGATGAAAGATTTTCATTTCTGTAGGTGGAGTTCCATATACATCATGCAAAAGCAGCGGCAAGGATTTCAAAAATAATCTCCCTTCTAGATCAGAAGACAGGAAAACCATCTAAATCTGCACCACGTTTTCTAAAATCCAAACAGAGTGCAGTTGTGGAGGTATGCCATACTACCGTTACCATTAAATTGTCTTATTGGGCCACATCATCGAGTACCAGTACAGACATGACCCACTATGCAGGCCTTTGATGAATCAAGTTGAAAACTTAATTTCGCCTGATGAATGATAAGAGGATATATATATACACATCGTAACTTAATGCCATCAGAACAGTTTAATAATATTTTAATTTGAAACTCAAGACTAAAATCATGTATTACTTCTTTTTTTTTCTTAGGTTACTTTAGATGGACCAGTCTGTGTGCAAGAGTTCTCCAAATGTAAGGCTCTGGGGAGGGTGTTCTTGCGGGCAACCGGGAACACTGTGGCAGTTGGAATCGTCACAAGGCTGATCGATCCAATCCAGTAAAATTGATTTTGTAGCTAAATACACAATGCTGAAGTTTTGGCAGTTTTCCTCCCTCTATTCTTGTAAGTTCTGCTATAGAGCACATGATACGATGTACGGTTAGAGGAGTGTATGCTGAAAGATAGGAAGCATGATGAATGTGTTCATTTGTTAGTTATTTTTGTGATTTGTTATTTTTGAATGAAAACGCTTTTTCCATTTTGCGGAAGAATTGTAAGGGCAATATTGTTGCCTGCTCCATCTATCTCCTTTTATTGTTTTTAAATTTTCCAGAGCAAAATTTAGGGAAAGAAAGGTTTTTGGTAAGATCAAATCTAGACATTTTTTTTTTGTTTAAAGATAAATGTCATAAGTTAAATTAAATAATAATTAGCTAATAATAACGGCTATAAAGATAAATTGAATAAATTTGTGGTATTTTTTTTTTTCGAAATCTTTGCAGCAGCTGCAAAGTTGTGTGTGCAGGTATTAAACTCTCGACCTTTATGTAAACAACAATCTTAGAACTTCTCTCATAATCAACCGAGCTACTACCTGTTTGCCAATGGTATCTTAGTATTTCTTGTGTCATGTGGTATCTTTATATCACATAAGAATTAGAATATCAACATAAAGTTGTGTTAAGATTATCCTACTCTCTTAAAGTGGGTACTCGTAAAGTTGTAATGTAACCTTTTGGTATAACGACTACCTACACATATAAACTACCTACTTGACAGCTAAAAAGTTCATGTAATCAAAACCCAAAAACTATGTAATAATGGCATAATGCCTCGTTAAGCATTTAAGCTTCAGTGCTCTGTGTGCGCCGCCAAAAAAGTTGCAATTTAGCAATGAACAATACAATAATCCTCAAAAAAAAAATAAAAAATGAACAATACAATAATCCTCAAAAAAAAAAAAAAATTGAACAATACAATATCCCGAACCTTTGCACATGAGGGCTGCTTAGCGTCCACTATGTTGACGTCCATAAAAGTAACAACTATTATGACAAATGTGTCCCATGTAAACTCAAATGTAACAGTTATACTCTGTCACAGAGGTGAACTTTATGGACGTCCATACTATGGATGCATAATGTTTCCGTTTGCACATTGCCCCCATGCTGCGCATCGGACCTAACGAACTTTCCATTTTTTTTAGGACATTGGGGGCACAATGTCAGCAAGATACATATTTTTTAGGATGTGTTTAGATTCAGGTACAAGTTTAGGTTATCAATAATTAATTATTCTATGGTTGGATTGGTAGATAAGTTTTTAAAAAATATTGGGTTTTTTTAGCTATTGTACTACCTCATACTAAACCAACTTTTTTCAGTTGGTAGCTATTCTCATTGGGTGTGTTTGGCACCTCAAATTCGGAATAGAATAGTTTATTTTAGCTAAAATAGAGTGCCAAACATATTATACACTAGGGTATGTTTGGATTGATGGGAATAGCCCTGTTCTAGGAATAGCATAGCTAATCTCGAGTCAGGTGTCATCCAAACAAAGAAGCAAGAACTCAAAACAGTAGAGATTAGTCCTATTTTGCTATTCTAAAGAAAAAATGGAATAGCTGGGTTAGCAAGTTTGGGTTAGAAAAAAATATATTAAACTAAAAGACAAATCACTATTTTTATATTCATTTTTCTCTTTCTCCCCCCTTCTGACCTCGGTAGGAGTAAAACTCTATTGTTCTCCTCCCTTCCCAAATATCTGATGACACACAATAAAATTGTTGTCATAGATACTGCCGTTGTGCTCTCCTCATTACGACAAGTCGATAGAGATCTCATTTGCCGACGTCTTATTAACTCTAGTCTCATTTACCATTTGAGAGCGTGCATCAAAGAAAGGAAGGAAGAAAATATAGCAATGGATGGGAAGTGGGAGCAGGGGCTACCCATCAGTTGAGAGAGTAACTAGAGAGAACGATCATACTTGCCTGGTTTGGTACCAAAAATTTTCTGTGGGATGATGGCAACTATTGCGCACATTACTGACTCTGTTCATCCATTGCCTTCATCACAGGATCTCCATCGTAATTTTTGTGAATTAATAATAATTATAACTTTGGTGCGCATATGTATTAAGTGGATTTCATTATTTGATAATTTATTTTACCATAGCTGAAGGAATATGAGTTTCATCAAGGAGAAAGACTAATATGAATTGCTTAAGGAATAAAAGAAAAGTTATTTTATTTGTTTTCTCAACCACTATTCTAAATATACAATCCAAACAACATTCTTTTTATTTGGGAATAGCACTAACTTCTACTATTTTTCATCACTAATCCAAACCACTATTTCTTTACTATTCTCATTTACTAATCTCAATTCCTCTATTCTTTACTAATCTTTGCACGATCCAAACGTACCCTAAACAAATAGTTTTTAAAAAAACTATTCCGCTATTCGAGTCAATCCACCGAATAGCTATTCACCCGTCTCCGAATAGCAAAATTAATTACTATTCCAATTGGTATTTGCCAAACAATATTTTTACTATCCGAATAGCTCTAAATATCATTATTCTTTTCACTATTCCAATAATCACTAATCTATTTTTACTAATCGGATAGCACTATTCTAGTGCTATTCCTTAATTTGCCAAACGGACCCGATCTCATTAATACACCTCTTATTAATTTATGCGGGCCGGCATTTTTCTTTGAACACAAAATGCTGCATTGTATTTATAGCTGCCGAGGGAGGATATATTAACATATTGTGATGACAACCTTAACGTAGTATACTTTAAATTAAAGGCAAAGTATTGTTTGTTGAGACAGTTGAGTAGTGGTGCTAAAGTATCCGCATGACCACACTAACACCACACTTGGTGGGTGTGACGCCTCCATCCATCCTAAATCCTCCGTTCTTTTATTAATTAGCTAATATCCTTCCCCAAACCAAATTATGACAAATTAAAAAAACATAAACTACTATTGTGAATTGAAATAAGAAATTATTAATTTCTTGAAAATGATGATTTATTGTATTTTCCACATACGGTAAGTATGTAACTTGTGTAATTCACAGTTACAATTTTATTATTTGATCTGTGACAAACATCATAATGAAATTCATCATTTGGTCCTCAAACTATCTCTAAAAAACCAAATTGGTCCTTAAACTTTATATTGCACCAATTTAATCCTTGAACTTTTATAAACGGATTGAAGTAGTCCTTCAACTTCTTTAAAAAACCAAATTAATCATTTTACTATATTTCTTGTTGACATGTATGCATTATTTGCCATGTGGACTTTAAATGTGACACATGGGCTTTCGATTCAACTTACCATGGTAGATAGAGGTGGCAAAATCTGACCCAACCTGAAAAACCTGCCCGACCCAGTTTCAGGGAAAGTCAAACTGACCCGAACCCGAACCCGAACCCGACCTGTGTTTCAGGGGAAAGTCAGACTGACCCGAACCCGACCCAACCCGTGTTTTAGGGAAAGTCATACTGACCCGACCCGAACAACTTGAAACCCTAGATGACCCAGGATTAGAGGTGCAAAATCTAACCAGACCCGAAAAACCCGCCCAACCCGACCCGACCCGAAAAAATGACAGCAGACGTCAACCCGATTCCTGACTCGACCCACAGTCGTCAACACGGCCCACGTGGCACATTTATAGTCCGCATGGCAAATAATGCATACATGTTAACAAGAATATAGCAAAATGATTAATTTGGTTTTTTTTAAAGAAGTTGAAGGACTAATTCAATCCATTTATAAAAGTTCAAGGACTAAATTGGTGCAATATAAAGTTTAAGGACCAATTTGGTTTTTTAGAGATAGTTTGAGAACCAAATGATGAATTAACTGTGTTTTTTTAAATGGCTGGTGAATTTACTAATTAATTTTCATTATATATGACTAATGCTTCTTTACTACATTTCCGTCCCCAGTAACTAATTATCGTCATCCCGTTTCTTTTAACATCACTGCATCATCACAAAAGCAACAAAGTGCATTTTGTTAACTGAGTTTTAAAAGATGGATGCAGTTGGAGAACGTTTGTTGCTAACTAACTTGTCATTAATTATTTTGAAGGTAAATACGTACTCTAAACAAGTATCTTTGTATTTTTTATTTTTTAATTTTGATTAAACCAAACAAGTAGGTCGGGTCTAAGGACAGCAACCATATTACTTAGGACAACAAAATATCTTAATTATATGGAAAGAAATCTGAGAAAATCATATTATAAATGGAAAAGTTTTGTTGTCCCAAACAATATCTTTGCTGTTTTTAGACCTGACCAAACAAGTATCCTGCCTAATTAATTAACCTGAAGTGGTCTGGTAGCTCCACCAGTTGCAAATGGCATAGTAGCTCAAGTGGTAGCTAACTAGGATGACTTTTAAGAGGTCATGGGTTTAATCCTCCATGGGCACAAAATAAAAAGTTTCAATAAAACTGATGGAGTATTCCACTTTCTTCAAAAAAAAAAAAAAAAAAAAAAAATTACCCTGAATCCCCTGATCTCTGTGCAACTTTTAAAAAAACTTCAGCGAAGCTCGAGATGTTGAAATGAAACCATACAAACAGAGACAACCATACAACATTAATTGACAAATAAAAAAAAGTTGGATTTGAAATTTTGAATCTCTAATTAACACTCATTATCAGGAGATTTTTTAGATGAATGTTAGCCACGTATATTGAAGATCAAATCAAACAAAAGAAGTCATCCTCAAGACGCTTCAACGAGTCGAACGAGGGAGTAATATTTTCTAAAAAGAATTTTTAACTTAAAAAATGTATTTGAAAAAAAATGTTTAACTAAAAATGTATTGAGATAAAAGCGATTTGTTATAATTAAAAAAAAATTTTAACTAAAAATGTATTTAAGTACAGTTAATAAGAATTTTAAAGGGATACAGTTATCAACTACCTAATTTCTCTTTTAACTCTATGATATGAGCTAGCTTCCCGTATTCAAATTAATGGAAGTATCGAACATCTTAGAGATGCAATCATGTAATTAATGCAAGTATGACACAAAGTTGACACCTTTTGACTCAGATTACCGAGTTCAATTCCCAATTTTACACGTTACAAATCCTGCGTTACATGTTTTGATGAATATTTAAACCAAGTGAATTAATTAATTGTGAAAGCGTCCAGGTGAGGTGATTGTATCACTATTGCATCTACTGGGGAACCAAACGTTGACGCGATGTGGTCCCGACATGTCGGCGATCGTAACAGGACATGACATTGTATCTGCAAGTAACAGAGACATGGATCCATTCAATTCCGCACGAATCTTAAAGCAGATAGCGTGCAACGGCAACGGAACAGCACGAATCTTGACGTGAGGGTCTGGACCCGATCGATAGCGAAAGGCCGAAAGCAGAAGCGTCTATTCGGGCAATTGTTTTTTCTCACTCAACGGGACACTTGGGCAGGCAGAGACGCAGAGTACAGAGGGGTCCGTATCGGATACGATTTAAATTGGATTGGAGGACTCTCCCGTCTCAATCCGACGACTGTGGCTTTTAGGAAGGTTTTCTGAAATACTTTTAACCGTCAGATTTGGACTGGAGGGTCCTCCGATCCAAATTGGATCGTAGCGGATTGAAGCGCGAGTACAGCGAGAGACACGAACCCACACTTCAGGGAAAAGTAGCCCGCTCCTTCAAATCCACGGTCCAAGGACTACATCACAACACCTAATCCAGCCACCATCTCTCTTCTCTCCCAATACATACCACCTCAAATCCTAGGACCCACTCGTCAGTGAAACAAACGGACATTTGACTTCTCTCCATATACACCCAGTACTCCACCGCCCTCAATACTCCGCAGACTCCGTAATATCAGTCTCCCGTCCCTCTCCCCACACCAAACAAAAAGTAGCCCGCACCTTCAAATCCAACGGTTCAAGGACTACATCCCAACACCTAATCCAGCCATCATCTCTCTTCTCTCCCAATACATACACCTTCAATTGTCGGACCCACTCGTCAGTGATACAAACGGATATTCCGTTTCTCTCTATATACACCCAGTACCCGACCGCCCTTAATACTCCGCAGACTGTAAAGACGCACTCTTCTGTCTCTCTCCCGCACCAACAACTAAAAGAGAGCCTGAATCAGAGAACGAAAGTAAGAAACGAAGGAAGAAACGAAGAAGAGGAGATCAGAAAAAGACTGCGTAGCTACTGCTGCCTGCCGTTGCCATTCCCATTCCCTTCTTGAAGCCTTCTTCCACTCAGATCTGTACCATCCGTACCACATCTCTACCATCTGTGACATCTGTTGCTCTCCGATTTGTGCTCTTACAGATCTGAATTGGTAGGATTTGCGAGCAATCGGGGTTGGGATCGCTGATCGGGAGGAGTGGCGCCGCAACGCAGATCCCAGAGGCACGGCGGAGGGGGCGGCGCTGCCTCCTCCGCCGGGGAAGGGAGCGGGGATGCCGTGATGGCGCGGTGGCTGCAGTCGGCCGGGCTCCAGCACCTCGCCGCTCCGCTCGCTGGTGCTGGCCCGGCTGCTGTGGGTCCCGGAGCAGGGCTGGACCCCCGTGCCGGCGTGCTGCCTAGTCTTCTCTTGCAGGTTTGGGTTTCTTTCACTGGAGAAGTTGTAGAAGCTACATTGTTAGATAAACTGGTAGGAGTGGTGAGTGGTTCCGCTATGGATCGGTTAAGCAACCTTACATTTGAAATCAAGCGGTTCTGATCAAACATGTTTGTTTAATTGTATCTGAAAGATATATCGTGACCATCTGATTATGAAAAATGAATGGCCTATATATTTCATCCGATCCATAGCAGAATTAACCAAAAAGATAACAATAAGAATAAGTAACTTGTTTGTATTGCAAGTGGATCGTGTTTAATTGTTGGTTATGTACTTGACATGAGTTTTGATTGTATTGTAATCATCTATTTTGCATTATGTTTTTTGTTTGTCTGTAACTTAATGTACTGATTCGTTGATTTCGTTCTGTAGGGATATGGGCCTCAAACTATAGAAGAGAAACAGAAGTTGTACACACTCTTACGGAGTTTGAACTTTAATGGAGAATCAGGTGTTGGCACAGGCTTTGGTACTGCACCTGAGTCATATATGGCAGCCACTAACTCTGGTTTTGGTGGTACCAGCTCTTCACTAGATAACAACAGTTTTTATTCTCCGGAACTAAAAGGTGAATTTGGGGCTGGGCTGCTAGACCTGCATGCCGTCGATGACACTGAACTTCTCTCTGAGGTGCAGCATTGAGTTCTAACATTTAATAATTTGGTTTCAAATTAGGCCTTCTCATAGCACCATATGTCACCAGGAAATGTTGTTGCTTGTACATGCATTCATATATTTTCTGATACTTTTGTGCGAACAAATACCTTTTCATGGTATTTTTGTATGCAGCTTTTAATTGTGTCTACTTATTAGATATTTGGCTAAAAGGTATATTTATATTTGCTCATGGCAGCCTGTGATGCCAGAGCAGTTTGAAGCATCACCAGTCATGCCTAAGGGGATGGAAGATGAAGATGATGCCATGTTTGGTGGTCTTCAAGGAACTGGAGATGGCACTGGATCTGTAACTATGGGAGAAAAGGAAATCATTAAGGATACTAGTAACGTGGCAAAGATAAAAGTCGTGGTATGTTATATTTATAATTTTACTTATAGTTAGATCTTTAAATGTTACTCGTCTAGAACAAGTATAGGTCACATGTGCCTGATATGGGCTTGACCAGTGCATGTCAGCTGCAAGAACTACTGATACTGATACCCATCATGAAAATTGGCAATCTTAAGCAGCCAATATTTAGCTCATAGACCGGTTGAATGTGAAAATTTGCAGTTGAAGTTGATATCTCAGATTAAAAGGAACGTAATGTGCTGCGTTAAGAAAATGGATTTAATAGAAATGAGACAACCCAAGTTAGACATGATGCCAATAATGATGAAAGATATATATATTTCTTAATGCAGAACATTCAAATTTAAAGTTTTTGAATTCGGACTTTGAATGCTCATAATTTTTTTTTTTTTATTTATTTATCCAATTGGTACTTTTTAGTTACCATTCTTCTTTTGAATTTGTTGTTGGAGTTAGGTAAGAAAAAGGCCTCTGAACAAGAAGGAGATATCTCGAAAGGAAGATGACATTGTAGCTGTGCATGATGATGCAAATCTCACTGTTTATGAGCCTAAGTTAAAGGTTTGTTGTAAATTTACATTTTTACTTCAATACAAGTTCTTGGGTACTACTGTTGTTCATTCCTGTGCATGTACGACGCCTGGCTATTCATACCATTTTCAATTTGAGTAATTTACAGCATGGAAGCTGCTGAACCTACTTAATATGATGTTCTCACTATAAAAATGTGAAGATATAGGGCCACATCGAGAGCTCAGTGTACAACATTTGATTTCATATGATTTTCTCTTAACTGATTGTGTTCCTTTTTGTTGGAAAGGTCGACTTGACTGCATATGTAGAGAAGCATGAGTTCTGTTTTGATGCAGTCCTTGATGAAAATGTTTCCAATGACGAGGTAATCTGCAACCGCCTAACCTCAACCCCTCCCTCCCTCTTGAAAAGAAAAAATAACTTAGGAACAACATTAGTAATAATATGTGCATTATGATATTAGCAAATAGATCTACATACTGTTTTTAATTGTTATATGCATCGTTTTGGTATAGTTATATCATGTGCCTTTAGGAAATTGTGTTCATTGTTTCAAGTTAATGTAACATCCGCCTTTATATTTCTGCCCACCAAAAAGAAAAGGAAAGGGAATTAATTTCTAAATTTTGTAGTTGTAAAATATGAAGGGAAAAGAAAAAAATGATTGTGCCCCATCTGATATGATAATTTTATGTGAATAATTTCTGGCTTTTATTTTATACAATAATGTGAATATTCAATATTTTCCCCGTTTTCTGTAAGCATGCTTAACTATCTGTTACCTTTCTATAGCATTATATAACTTTAATCTTGTGCTATAGGTGTATCGTGAGACAGTGGAACCCATCATACCAACCATTTTTGAGCGAACAAAAGCTACTTGCTTTGCCTATGGTCAAACAGGTTTGTCCTTGTATCAATTTCTGTCTGTCCTTAGATTCCAGTATGGGCCCACTTGATGTTTGACAGTAAGTTATTAGATGATATAGATATGAGGTACCAAGTTAGAAGATACATACTTCAGCGAAATACTTTAAACTGATTTATGGTAATTCAATATTATAGTATAATCTCTTTGTGTCTTAACCGGTTATTACTCTATATTCTTTGTAGGTAGTGGTAAAACATACACAATGCAACCTTTACCCCTTAGGGCAGCACAGGATATGGTCCGTCTTCTACACGCACCATATTATCGTAATCAAAATTTCAAGCTCTGGTTAAGTTACTTCGAGATCTATGGTGGCAAGCTATTTGACCTCCTTTGTGATCGAAGGTTAGATCAATCTCCATAAAAGATTGCCCATACTGTCAAATGTACATAGTTTTCATTGAACATGAAAACATGTTTAATTTATGGTCTTGTAAAGAGTTGTCTTTTTTACTGTTTTTCCTTACAAAATAAGAAATAGAGGATGATGTTTGTTGGGCTGCTTTCATTTCCTTTGTGGTATAACTTTTTTGTTATATGTTTGTTTGTCAATTTCTATGTATGAAAACTTTCTGAGTAGTTCTGCTTCCATCTTTAGTTAAAAGTGAAAAAAATTTGATGCCTTGTATTGTACTAAGTGATGGTACTTCGAGTAAGTGTCATATTATTATGAAATTCTTAACACTGTCCACCGTACATTTTGTAGGAAACTATTAATGAGAGAGGATGGAAAACAACAAGTGTGTATTGTGGGGTTACAAGAGTTTGAGGTCTGTGATGTGCAAATTGTAAAGGAGTACATAGAAAAAGGGAATGCTTCAAGGAGCACTGGGTCCACTGGCGCGAATGAAGAATCTTCAAGATCCCATGCTATCCTACAACTTGCAATCAAGAAACATCGTGATCCAACTACTGAGATCAACCTGAGGTCGAGAAAGATGACAGATCCCAATGATCCAAAAAATGGGAAGATTGTTGGGAAAATTAGCTTTATTGACCTTGCTGGGAGCGAACGTGGGGCTGACACGACAGATAATGATCGTCAAACTAGGTCTTTTGTTTATTTTAAGAAACTAAATTCAGTTTATGGTTTAATTTTTCAAAAGAAGTTTATGAATGCTCCTACGTAAGATAAACAAAAGTTCTTTCATTATGCATCTCTTGGGAAAAAAAAAGGTAGTAAAGCAGTCCCGGTATCCCATATGTTTGATTGTTCTAGAAAGCGAATTAACTATCAAGTTAGGAGAGTAGCAGTCGAGCGTTTTATTTTTTAAATTGGAATGTGAGACGTGGGATGCTGCAAAGCTTGTAGAGAGTGAAACTGACGAGTCATGTGCATTGTAGGAGTTGCAATTGAAATAATGCACAAATCTATATAGGTCTTGGGGTACTTGATTTCTATTTTAATACAGCTCTAAAAGAGGTCTCAAGTCTTAACAAGTTCGTCAGTTGGTTTTGCCTGTTAGGTTTCTGCCTGTTAGGTTTCTCCATTTAATTTGTATACTGATTTTGTATCATTTCTTAACCATCTAAAGCAAAGGTTGGTAAAAATTAAGAAATTAGCTGACAGGGAACTCTTTTTGTATTGGCACCTTGGATACTGTAAGCTTTCTGACGGATTGAACTCCATTGGTTTTATATCATCTCTTCATTCATAGTAAAAAAACATGAAAAATAGATTTCTAATAGAAAATTCACAAGAAAATTAATTGTCGATACATCTGATAATTATGTGCAGATTAATATTTTTATGGTTTGTATTATAGGATTGAGGGGGCTGAGATAAACAAGAGCTTGTTGGCGCTGAAAGAGTGTATCAGAGCCCTTGATAACGATCAATTGCACATTCCTTTTAGAGGAAGCAAACTGACGGAGGTTCTTCGAGACTCCTTTGTTGGCAATTCACGTACAGTCATGATCTCTTGCATCTCCCCTAATGCCGGTTCTTGTGAGCACACCCTTAACACCCTTAGATATGCAGACAGGTATCATTTGTTCTCCCAAATTTTACTAAGTCCTGAATGATTATTCGTCCCTGCAATGGTAATGTTCCAAGTTGGCACATATTTACTGTGTGACCCAACCGGGGCCACCTTTGAGAAGTATGGGACCAATATTCTTGCCAACCGGGACCCCGAAACCCCCACCCAAAAAAAAAATAACGGGGGGTTTAGGGGGTCGGACTGGCGTTGTGGGTGTTTTGATGATGTTAATTTCTGTTTCTCAAGGTACATATGGTCCTTTGTTGTGATGTTAATTATAAATGGATGTCCAATGCTAGATCTTCTCGAGTTTTGTAGCTAGATGGCTTTGTATGCATTTTGCTTTGCTTTGTTTTACTAACAAGTTATTTTAATAGGGTGAAGAGTCTTTCAAAGAGTGGAAAAAAAGATTCAGGTACCACGTCAGTAATCCCATCTGGCAAAGAAAGTGCCACAGGCCCACTTGCTGATGATACTTTTGATCCAGTTCCTCTCCCTGTTCAGGATTTCAAGCCACCTGAATTTCCCAAAAGAGATGCAGAAAGTTTCCCAAATTACCCCACAAGTTCCTCACAAGAGCCCGAGAGAACATCTGTTAGCATGATACCGAGCTATACAGGAACTACAACCAGAGAGCGAAGAGAAGAGAGAGAGAGAAGGGAAGAAAAAGGTGCTAGCACATCTAGCACAGTCGAGAAAGAACGTTTTGTTGAAGGAAGAAACAGCAGGTCCCAGCAAGTGCAGGGCATGGTAGACAGAGAAAAGGTTGTTGAAACCAGGAGTAGCAGATCTCAGCAAGCACAAAATTTGGTAGAGAGGGAAAGAGCAGAAACAAGGAACAAACTACAGTCTGCACCGAACACAGTTGAGCGAGAAAATGCACAAGAAGAAGAAAAGGTTCCCAAAGTGTCGCCTCCAAGACGGAAAGGGTATAATAGGGAAGAGAGAACTGACAGACAGAGTAACAATTCAAAGAGGGATAATGGGGCTGGCCCAGGCCCTGAGTCAGTACGTCCTGGTTTTGGTGGTAAGCAATCTCAAATACCACAAAAGCAGTTCCAAGAAAAAGAGGTGTTGCCTGCTGATGATGGGGACATAAATGCAATACTTGAGGTAAAGGAACCAGACTTATAACCAATTAATTGCTTATTGTCAATCCCAGTGCAAGTTTTTTGTGCGTCATGGGTCACCTAAATTTATATTGTTGATACTGGCAACTAGTGAACATACAATATTGCATTCACAGTATAAGGTTTCTTTGTTGTAACTACTATTGAAAGTTTTGAAATTTGGATAGTATTGCATATAACAATATTGCTTCTATGTAATCTTTCAGGAAGAGGAGGCTCTAATAGCTGCTCACAGAAAAGAAATTGAAAACACTATGGAAATTGTGCGTGAGGTAAGCCCAATCTCTCTCTTTCTGCCAAATTTCTTGTTTTTTTTTTTTCTTTTGAACTTTTCCAAAATACCATTAATTGGCAAGTTACACTCTTCCAGCACCATTTTTTGTACAAAACTACAGCTAGCCAATTACACTCTTCCAGCACCATTTTTTGTACAGAACTACAGCTAGACTTAACCAACTATGATATAATAAAAGAATACTAGGTTCCGAACAAAAGTGTGTGCTGTTGATCTTGTGCCTGTTGATGCCCGGCAATCTGAAAAATTAGAGTGTGTTTTATTCAAATATTATGAAACCTGATGATCTACTGTATGTATTTATGCTAAACAGTTGAATTACACCGTCTTCAGCAGCTCTAATCTTTTTGGTATCTGTAGGAGATGAATTTATTGGCAGAAGTAGACCAGCCGGGGAGCCTGATAGACAGCTATGTGACTCAGCTGAGCTTCCTTTTGTCACGGAAAGCAGCAGGGCTTGTCAGTCTGCAGGCCCGCCTAGCACGCTTCCAGCACCGTCTGAAGGAACAAGAGATTCTTTCTCGAAAGAAACCTTCTCAGCGATAGTTTTACATCAGATCCAATCTATGGGAAGGCAAATGACAGGGATCATAAATAGCATTCAAATCACCCAAGGTAACCCTAGATTTGCAGAATGATCCTTTAGGGAGTTCGCTGTTTGTTGCATGTTGACCCAGTTCAAACACAATGCTTCTCTGTGTTGTATGTCAGGGATCCAATTAGTTAGGATTTGCAAATAGTATTAACCTCAAAATTATTTGGGATAACTGACATGATGGTGAAGTAGCACATTGGACCCTCATCTGGTGAAAAATATGTTACAGAACAGGGTCTGGCTTTGGGTGGGGCATATTGCAATAACACATTACTCAGCTCTGCGATTCCTGATTGTTTTGGGTGCTTATGATGCTATTAGCGTAGGAGAATATGAATTTAGATTTGTATGGGCTTAATTTGTTTTCTATTCTTGATAGAGACTGGTGGTGGGTTTGCTTGGTGGAATAACTCTTTGAGTGGTCTGATTCTTGCTTATCTTGTTTTGTAGGGCTTGGGGTTTTGAATTTTTTTTATTGTTTTGAAGCTGTGGGTTGAGGAATGCTGCTGAGCATAATATTTGATGGGTCATATATACAACATTTCTTGTATTCTTTTATATTGATACTTATTTTGCTTGCAAAGATATTTTCTGGTTTTGACAGATTATGATCAAACATTCCACCAATTAATTTAGTTACTGCAACGTGGGTAAAAATTGAAGCCTTCGAAAATCAAATTAGGATACAAATTTTTAACGACGTGCTTGTATAAATGTATAATATAATTAGGATACAAATAGCCACGTCGATCATGGTCTTTTCCAAGGAAGAATAATAAATCGAGTTACTACGATCATGTATTTAAAAATGCAGTATACGCACGATCATCCTCTAGTTAAATGCCAGGAATTCTGCACAACCTCTAGTCGAATATAATGCTAATATGCACTTACAACAACAGTCATAATTTGTACCGGAGTTTTCTATCGACTATACATTATAACGTGCAAGTGGTAACTGGAGTAAAACTACAGAGAGATGCAAAACCAAGTTTCTTAACTCAAAACAAAATTAATACACGCTATATTGCTTTTCACGTAAACCCATTCAGCAGCATCTCAAATCCATACGCCAGACAAACAAATACTGGAAAACCTAAAAAGCAAATCAGCCATTTGCTCTGGAAAACATCAACTATGCACAGCAAAATTTCAGAATTTCAGAATACATCAATGCCAATCTCCACCAGCATATCCCAAAGGCATGTAATAGTGCCCTCTGAAGATGGTGCTAAAGCTACATCCTTACCTCCATATATTTTTAACAGGGATGAGAATATGTACCACCACCTGAGATTGCCAAATCCGCAAAACTGAAAATATGTGAAGCTCTGAAACTCTTCTCCCATGATTTTTGGGACCTCCCACAGATGGCCTTGATTTGAATCAAGTATTTCTTTGAATTTCTTGGTCATCAACTAGGCCATTGCAAGTCCAAGCTTAGAATTTCTCAAAGCAGGTCCTAAATGATCTCTTTTCAAGCAGCTCTTAGGCTCAGAAGCTCCTTCACAGTTCTCTTCCTGAAGTACAGCATGTGCTCCTAACAAACAAAAATTGAGTACAGTTGGTGATTCAAGTGTTATAATCGTATGCAAGACAAGAATCTTGCAAGGCATTCTCAAAACTTCACAAATCACATAATTTTCCATCCAAATAACCACAAAATTATAGGTCACATCAACATGTAAAAAAAAAAAAAAAAAAACTAGAGAAAATATTTTATTGGTAAAATTGTTAAAATGATGGTCAAATTGACCAGGAAACATGTATCAATCCGTCAAAACAAAGGAATAACTCCTTAAATATAATAAATTAATAGAGAAAACGAAAGCTTCCAAACTAACCTGGGAAAATGAAAGACTTAGACCTCGGCTCAGAAAATCTATATACTTCAGCATGAACATGCCACAATCCCACCTAGATAACATTAAATATTATATTTCCACAATTAAAATTATAGCTAGACAAATACATAAAACACAAAACTAGTTAATATGAACTCAACTAGCTCATACTATGATAAAGTAAAAGAACCACTGCATATTATTATTAGGGAGTCAGAGAAAGAGATACCCATTTTCTTGCAAAGGAAGGTCAGGACAGTCTTCAATCTCCCAGGAAGATGTATCTATTTGTTTGCCACTCTTCTCTTTTACTTCATCAGCAAAATATTTGGCCTGTATAAAGATCATATAGATGCCCAAAAGCATTAAGTACACATCTAAAACTTTAATCAGTTTGTGTTACTCGTGCCAGTACATGCCCAGCAAGTATGAGGAGAGCACATAAAGCTTCCCCAAATCTAGTAACCCCATGTAGCCTGGCACGTTCACACTGCTGCCATATCATGAAAAGGATAACAATAAAATTATAGAGAGGACAAAGAGGGTGGGTATACCAATGTTCTGAGAACAACAGTGTCCATACCACCAAGGGAATCTAGATACTGTAGCTTTTTATCCTTAACGTTTATCACCGCCAGGCACCAATGGACCTCCTTGTGTATTGGCACAAACACCTGAATTGATCATGTACAAAAGGAAGAGAGCATTAAATCATTGCTCGCAGCAAAGATCGATTACTTCAAAGTGTTATCCATAGCACTTGAGCTGTGAAATGTTATCAATAGAAGCTCTTCTTTATCAAAGTAAAGAAATTATTAACTGTTTTCTTGCTTTGTTATGTGTTTGTTCATAAACTTAACAATGTGCTCCAGAATGAAGCAGCAGAAGGAAGGGGAAAGGGAAGGGAGCAAAGAGGTGGCCGACTGACCCAGACGCAAGTTACTTGATCTAGAATTGCAACTGTTGGAGGAGAGATGATGAGGTGGGGGACAGGGGAAAGAACAAACAAACTACAAAACCTCTATCTCACTTTCCTTTCTGTTCCCTTCCGCATTCATTTGTGGAGCACAGTGAGGGATATTATTCTTGATTGTAAGCATGATAGGAGGATGGATATGACATATATGGGTCTGGTCAAGTTATATAATAAACTTTTAACATATGATCTAATAAGAAAGGAAGGAAAATAAAAACACCTTATTGTATTATTCTTGATTGTAAGCATGATAGGAGGATGGATATAACATATATGGGACTGGTCCGGTTATATAATAAACTTATAACATATTAGCTAATAAGAAAGGAAGGAAAAGAAAAACACCTTATCACAGTCTATAAGAGCGTAACCTAACTTCCTTTGTGTAGTCCATCGCCTGACAGCCTTGAAATCATAGCCACCACTATGTCCCCCAGTCAGCTGATGTGCAATACAATTTAAATTACACTACACAAGACTATATCAACATCTATTGTTTTTTTTTTAAAAGTAATTACAACATTTATCGTTGCCTTGCAGCACAAGCTATCTACAGCAAATTAAGCAATTATGGTACTGATTGGCAAGTATGTCGACTTAGTTTTAAGTTTTGTTTTATTATTTGGAAAATTAGGGCTCAATAATCTTCAAATGTACATACATCCTTACTCCTAATAAAAGGAGATTGGATTTTTTGACATGAAAGCTCTATCTTCCCCAAGGAATAGATCTCAGCCGTTGATTGTTTAATTAGATTGATTATCACCGTTGACGTACTTTAATGTCATTAAAACTTAAGGCCCGTATCAATTTTCTCAATTTAAGGCCCACTACATATTATCTTAAAAATTTATTATAAAAAATAACAATTTCAGCCCAAAGCAAGGCGTGGGCTCTTTACTAGTTTTTAATAAAAAAAGTATTCCAGGTACACCCTTCTTATTACAACAGAACAATGGGAGGGGGACTCTGCATGGTCACATACCTTCTTATAGAAGAATGTATTGAAGAAATGACATCTAAGAAACTTCTTTGGCTCTTTTCTTTCTCTCTCCTTTAACAAGTCCAGGTACAGGTTTATCACCTTCAAAAGAAAACAATATGACTGGTGGTTAGCAAAAATATCACATCAGACAGGCACAGTATCAACCAGTACATATGGTTGTATATCGCAATACTTTTGCTCAGCCTGACTAGCAAAATATAAGACAAATATGTAACCCTTGGTACAGTATTTGATAAGCACATGATGACAGTTTATCGGTGCAGTGAAAAGGGAATGTCCATTACTATCCTAAAAGAAGGAACTCTTGGACCAATATACTAGCATTCTAGCATCATAAATAAATGGTTTGAAATGTTTGTCCAATCACGAGCAGAGAGTGAGAGAGAGAAACCTCATCATTTAACCAAGCACCAAATTTCAAGCATTGCATTTTTTCCTTCGTAATCTCTATGTTTGAAGCCTCGTGGGCCACCAGAACCTCTCCACTATAAAAGAATAAACCAAAATAAAGATCAAGAATGCAACCAAGCAATTTCGATATTCTTACATTATAACAACCTGATTGTGAGTCTCATGGCCATTATATATAGGCACCTTTAATAAAGTCCTGGACATATAAAACAAACCATGGACCAGAAGGCAGATAAATCTGGTACGAGCAGTACAAATTCAAGACATCAAAATAATACCAACAATAATCTGGCATTAGACCGAAACAATGTTGTCCTGCGTATCACATATACCCTATGATTTCATTAAGCATAACACATATTCAATGGAACAATTAGCCGGTACCATCGTACAGACACATAGCAAGAAAAAATTTACAATGCCAGTAACAGTAACAGGTATTATGCATAATATAACAGCAACATAACTGTACAGATATAGATGGAAATTACTACCTGCTCCTCCCATTAAGTACTTGTTTGACTCGTTTCTCTTCTTCATCTGTCAGAGGTGTAAACAACTCCGACACATCCTACAGTGATTTACAGTTCAAATTTGATGTTAACAAATTTTATAGCAAATTAATCAGATGTTTTACCATATCAGAAAATCTAATATTTTAATAATACTTAATTGATAAACAACATCAACTTTAAAACGGCACATTGTCCTGTGAACCTTCTTACTAAATAAATTAAAATTTAACTGAGAACGAACTACCACCTCATGTTTCAAGTCAAGAATCTCTCCCAACAGCTTGGATTTTGCGATCCTCGTCTCAGCCAATTTAACCTCATACTCCAAATCTTTCAGCCTTGAATCATGGCTTCTGGCAGACTGATTGTACAACTCCTTGTACAACGGCACCTGTTTCGACAGAACTCCACGCTCTCTAAAGTTCGAAACCGAACTGACGAGTTTCTTGTACTGTTCCAAGCTCGGGCTCGACGTCGCTATCTCCGGAGTGTTCATCACAGTTGTCAAAGTAGACGCCAATTCAGAGCCCAAAACCTTCTTTGGAGTCTCTGAAAACTCAAATTCGGAATCCAAAAGGTTCTTCGAAACCTTGGACAGCCCTAATTCAGATTGATGACATCCTTTTGAAACATCTAAACATCCCGATTTCGATTTCGATTTCGAATCCGAAACCTTCTTCACGGACTTGGAAAACCGCTTCTGAGACTCCAAACCTCTCCCGGCCCCAATCTCTCCATTTTCTTCTTCCAGAGTGGAAGCAACTTGCGCGTCAACGTCGTCAAGCACCCCACACAAATCGACAACCTCGACATTCCGATCCGTTCGTGCGGATAGAACGGAAGCACCTCTCTTCAACCCCCTCGACTGGACTTCTTCGCTAGGCCCCGCCGCTGAAGTGTCTTTCCTGTGAGAAGGGATTTCCCTACCGAATCTGCTGCTATCGGATCCAGAACCGGATCCCAGGCCGAACGCCCTGAGCACGCGCTGCGGGGCGTGGACGGGGCGGCGGAGAGCGGGCAGGGGGAATCTCGGGCGAGACGGCATACCATCTCCATCTGCAGCTTCCGCCGCAACATCCCGCGCGCGCCGGGGTTCCTGATGCGGCGGCTGCGGCGGCTCCATGGCGACAGGCGGTTCGGCGAGCTTGGGTTTCTTGGAGGGGGGCGGGGGTGAGTCGGGGTAGAGAGGCGGCGAGAGCAGGCGCTGGTCCAGCGCCCGACGCTTCCGGCTGTCCGTCAGTGCGCCCATCGGAGGGGAGGTGGTGGTGCTGGCGCGGGAGAAGGGAGGAGGAGGAAGAGGAGATGAAACCCTAGCTAGGTCGTGGGTCGCGGATCTCTCCAGTTGGGGCGGATTTAGTCGATGGTAGGTTTAGAATTCATATCCCCTGCTGTACTGCATTGTGCAGTTCGTAACGTCAGCCATTGGATTTTCTTGAGAGTCGTGGTAACGCGGATCTCTAGATGATCCGACGGCTTTCGTGTGAACTGCACATTGCAGTAAGTCAGGGGATGAGCACTCGGTATTATATCCCTATGGTTATGTTAGTGTGGGTTCGTTCCAATCTGCTGCCATAAGAGCAAATCTCGAAGAGATTCCCAAAACCATTCCTAAAATTAATTATTGGGAATTATGAATAAAATTTGGTCTCCAATAGAAGCCCAAAATCCTTCCCAAAACCATTCCTAAAACCAATTATTGGGAATTATGAACAAAATTTGGTCTCCAATAGAAGCCCAAAACCCTTCCCAATTTTTGGGCTATCCCAAAATTCTCTCTAATTTTAGCTATTTTGGTAACTTTTTTGGGCACTCCCAATCTAACTTCCCAAAATTAGAGCCAAATCCAAACTGTTCAAATGTATTGGATTCGTACTTTGGCCTAGTTTAAATGTATTGGGATCCATATTTTGGGAATTTGTTGGGGATTGAGGTGAAATATGCTCCCAAAAAATTTAGGATGACACCCAATATAGGTATATTGGGATCCATTTTTAGGGAGTCTCTTGGAGATGCTCTAAGAAACTATGCCACCTTCTCTGCCATCATACTTTTGACGGTCCGATTTAGATGGAGGGGCCTCTCTGTTTTGCGGGTCCCATTTATCAGAGGTGGTAAAAACTGTGGCGCACCGCTGCCATAAAAAAAACTAGGCTTAATTTTCACTATGCCTATCAAAACTTGCTAAATAGCCAATATACCCGTCAAATACTTCTAATAGCCAATATACCCATCAAATTCATTTTTATTACTTCTATGCCCTTTTAAAACTTGCTAAATAGCCAATGTCCCCATCAATTTTTTTTTTTTTATTTCTATCTCCTTTTATTTATTTATATATAACATATCTTTTAACTAATATCAAATTTGAATGGACCATTATACCCTTTTTTATTAAATGGTGAGCTTTCTTAGAATTCTTGACTGGATGAGATAAGAAAATAAACAATAGTGATTTTTAACATCCATGCCTTGAATTAATTTTTTACGCTGGATGATCTTTTTTTGTCAAAATTTATTCTCTTAGAATCCTTTCATATTCTCATTGTCTTTGTACCTTGTTTTATACATATATCGGTACACAACATGGTATTACACTAGGACTAAGAGTTTGTAGCGTTTAATGATAAAATTGGTTTTCCTCTTTCTATATTTTCCAACTTTAAAAAATCCTAGTGCTCAATAACCATTACAGAGAGGTCAAAAAAGAGATGCACACTTTATCCTCTAAAACACTTAAATTGACATCTCCACTTTAAATGAAGAGTAAAAGTGTAATTTGAGTATTGTATAACATGTTAATAGCTGGTTTTATAAATAAAAGGGGATAGAAGTAAGAAAAATAAATTTTGATGGGTATATTGGCTATTAAGAGTGTTTGATAAGGATATTGGCTATTTAGCAAGTTTTGATGGGTATAGCAAAAATTAAGCCAAAAAACTATGGCAGCCGCAGCTGATGGTGTGAGGTGAGGATGTATTTCCGTTTTTAGAGTTTAGGTTCGTGCGGTGAGGTGCGGTGCGGCCCCAACGGCGCGCGACGCGAGCAGGGCAGGCTCACTGATGTGTGTGATGCTTGTTGATGAGTCCACTACGGAGTCCATTTCCCCTGACCTGATGAATCATGAATCATGAATGATTGATGAAGCGAAGTCTCGTGGCCTTGCAAATTGGACCCAATGATTAGAATTTAGAAGGGCACGGATACACTATTCCAATCCATTTGTTTTTTTGTTCTTTTTTTTTTCGGCTTAAGATGAAAATTGTATGATGGTATGGCCTGGCCCTCGTCATGCACGATATTATCAAGAGTCCGTAGCCCGTGATATGCATAGCACGGAAAACCGTAATATACGGTCCGTATTTCAGTTTCTGGTATTTAAATAGTCGATTCAAACCGTTCAACTTAATCTTTATATCAAAATCTACTACCAAACCAAATTTCAAAATTTTTAGAATTTTTTTGCTATGTTTAATGATGGGAAGAAAATGACTACATCCAAGGGGTGCGTTTGGATAAATTGATGGGTTAGTAAGAATAGTCACTAACCCAAGATTTGAAGGAATAGCTAAACCAACTTTTTGTTGGGTTATTATAATAGCTACTAACCTCATTCTTTTGAAACACTATTCTTTTATCCAAATATGGAATAGTAAATAAAATAGCTACTAACCCAAAAAGTTGCTATTCTTTATCCAACCAAACATAGCCAAGGGATCTGGTTTATACGAAAATATTGGTTTTCTCTCCATCATTAAAAATAGCAAAAAAATTATAAAAATTATAAAATTTAGTTTGTTAGTATATTTTGATATAAAGATTAAGTTTAACAGTTCGGATCGACAATTTGGATACCGAAAACAGAGTTAGGGACTGCATAGTAGAGTAAAATCAGATATGCATATCACCGTAACCTAAAAATTACTTAAAATTGTAGTTTTATATTATATGTTATACAGGTTTAAATAATTACAACATCAAAATCAAGATATCATGACCCTCATTTTGATTAAGATTAAATTGTAGCGTAAAAATGCTGATTTGAGTTTTCTTGAATTTTGTGTTCATTTATGCTTAAACTGGATCCAAAACTCGCCCGTTGTCCACTATTATGCGTTAAACTTTTTAGAATGATTACAACATTAAAATCATAAGTTATGACCCTCATTTTGTTCAAGATGATCAAAATTGTAGAAACATGTAGTTTAGAGATGTATATTTAAGTTTTTTAGAATTTTTTTGCTCATTTATGCTCAAATTGGATCTAATACTCTCCCAATTGTTTAATATTACGTATTAAAATTTAGACTTATTACCACTTGTAATTGATGTAGCTATGGCCCTCGGTAATTTTTTTTTTTCACATATTTTCATACGAAGAACTTATTGAGCATCATGAATCTTAAAATATAAATTGAGGTATTAGTATATTCGAATCGTAATGTTATCATCAGCCTTTAGACCTTGAAAATTGATCGGAATTGATGAAAAAATAAATCTTAAATAAGCACCACGCATGCTCACTTTAGTCACCAAAATTATATTCATGTTTTCACAGACGGTGGAAACATCACACAGGTCAACCCTTCACATGCAACAGAGTTAATAACTATCCCTCCGTTTGGTAAGCGTAGTAAGTTAAAACGGAGTAAAACACTAAATCACCTTAAAGCAGCGGTGTTTGGGAGTAGCGAAGTAAATAGATGAAGTAAAGTTGGTAGAATGTGTAAAAGATATGAAAAATTGGTGATTTAGTTTACTACACCTATATAGCTGCGTTAACTCACTACACCTTAAGGGCCTGTTCGGATGTATGGGATTTGGTGGGAATTGCAGGGAATTTCAGCCATCTGGAAATTTTTTTCCATTACGTGTTCGGTGTGAATTTCACCCATCTGGGAATGGATTCGTTTTCCCACAAAAGTGCCCAAAAAGTACAATTCTCATGGGAAAAAAAAATTAGCTCAGACTCAATTTTATTCTTCCCACAAGCTATTGTCTCTTCTTCACCACTCACGAGGCATGGATCGCTTCTCCTCTCTTCAATTCTAGCTTCTGTATATTCACAACAGGAAAATGATTTCATTGAGAAATTTTAGTGCAAAGCAAAAATAGGTAAAAAAGTAAAAGTATCTCTCTGTCTCTCCTCTCTCTTCCAAGACGAGATGCAAATTATTTACAATATAATTTATGGTATGGTATTTCTCATGCACCACTAACCATCAATTGAGGCCTATTAGCTGCTCTTTTGGCTTCTTTCCCTTTTCTTTGTTTTGTTTTGTGGATGAAGGTTCTTCGGCTTATTTCAGTTTAGTACCTATAAAGACTGATATTGTTCTTAGCTCCAAATTCAATTTATTCTTTTTAAAGTTGGTGTAACCGTGTAAGGTTCAACCAAAAGGTAAACTGTATGGATACTACACACAGAACAATATTTTTCTTGCAACGATAATCTTATCATTTTATTTTAAGATGGAAAGATAATGTGCTTTTTTTTTTTTTTTTTATCTTTCTTTTCATTTCTTTCCTTGTAAAATTTTATCTTTCCTTTCATTAAGAAAATGAAAAAAAATATAAAAAAATATAATTTTTTTATTTAATGCCAATCTTTGTTGTTAAACTTATAATTGTTAAATGTATAATTTCATCATATTTTCAATTATATTCTAATTATTTTCAATTATAAATAATGAAAATTTTCTTATTCATTCCCATTCCCATTCCCATCAAACTTCCGAACACTCATTTTCATTCATTCCCATTTCCATCTCAACATTTCCCAAATCAACAACTTTAGATTTCCATTCCCAAAAATTCCCATCCCGTAAAATCCCGCGACTACCGAACATGCCCTAAATCACTTCCATTTGGTGACTTCAAGCACTTTAAATCATCTTACTACACTTGCAAACACAATGTATGTATAATTATAAGAGCAAATATACCGTGAGCTTAAGCTCACGGAGCCTTCCGTGAGCTTAACCTCCAAAAACCTATCAAATCACTTCCAAATTTCGATTTATATGGCTCAGTAAATTCTTTATATCAAAACCTTACGGGATACAAAAATTTTTCATTTTTGAAAATTTTTAAGTATTTGTTTGAGATTTTTTAAAAATGACTATACAATATTAATAAAATAATCAAGTTTTATTTATCACTTTTAAAAAATCTTAAACAAATACTTAAAAAATTTTAAAAAATAGAAGATTTTTGTATCCCGTAAGGTTTTGATATAAAGAATTTATTGAGTCATATAAATCGAAATTTGAAGATGATTTGATAGGTTTTTGGAGGTTAAGCTCATGTAAGACTCCGTGAGCTTAAGCTCACAGTATATTTGCTCTAATTATAAAGCGTCAACTAACTGATGAGAATTATTACATGATTTTAAAATTATGTTGCACGAGAAACAAATATTACTAAGCCCGATTATGTACTTCAATTTAACTGATAAATAAATTGGTGGTACATTATTAGTCTAGTTATTACAAAATACACTTCAAATATATTGCAAATCCTCGTGCAAAAACATGCATGTTGCATAGGTACGAGTATGACTAATCCGCCCCAAAATATCTCTTCTATATCCGCTTGGCCCATCTAATCCTTGTTCCCAGCCCACATAACTACACTCTCTCCCGTTCACTTTCGGAACAATCTCGCACTTTCCGGAACGAACTCGAACCAAAGCAGCCACGCCCAGAAAGACCTTTCCAGAAACCACCAGTCCCTTTATCACTAATCCGTTTATCTCAAAAGGAACTTTCTAGAAATCACCAGGCGGCCGGGCCCCATAAGGCCTCAATCCGTTTATCCTCTCGTTCACAGCGTCAGCCATTGGATTGTCTGAAGATTCGTTCTAACGCTGATCTCGAGACGATCCAACGGCTGACGTTGTGAGCTGCACAGTGCAGCAAGTCCCTCGTCCTTTATAAATATCTCCTGTCGCACCTTTCCCCTCTCAACAGAACACAAATCGAATCGAACAACTCAATCAATCAATCCGAACTCCAAACCGATTCAAAGTCTCTTTGTAACGATGTCGATCATCAGGAGGAACAACAACGTCTTCGATCCCTTCTCGCTCGACATGTGGGATCCATTCGACGGATTCCCATTCAGCAGCAGCAGCAGCAGCCTCTTCTCCTTCCCCCGCCCATCCTCCGACGCGTCGGTCTTCGCGGCGGCGCGCATCGACTGGAAGGAGACCCCGACCGCGCACGTGTTCAAGGCCGATCTGCCGGGGATCAGGAAGGAGGAGGTGAAGGTGGAGGTGGAGGAAGGGAATGTGTTGCAGATCAGCGGGGAGAGGAACAGGGAGAGCGAGGAGAAGACGGACACCTGGCACCGCGTGGAGCGCAGCAGCGGGAGGTTCCTGAGGAGGTTCCGGCTGCCGGAGAACGCCAAGATGGATGGGATCAGGGCCGCCATGGAGAACGGCGTGCTGACCGTCACCGTGCCGAAGGAGGAGGCGAAGAAACCCGAGGTCAAATCTATTGAGATCTCTGGTTGATTACTTGGTTTTGCTTGAATCCATGACTATGCCTATGAAGTGTTTGATGAAATGCCGACTGGTGTGAGTCTTGTGGTTACCGTGTGTAATGTGTTGGTGTAGCTCCTGTGTTGTCGGTTGTCACTTGAAAAATGGGAGAACTGTGCCTGTTTTTTGTTGTATTGATTTTGTAATTCTGTACTGTGGAGTGAATAAGTGACGACTATGGTGTATGATATTGACTATGAGTAGCGTTGTTCTTGTTCTTGTAGAAGTTGCTAATTCCTGCACAAATATTCTCTTTTTTTGTTAGATAAATCTCTTTTTTGTGGAGTGACAAGTGATGACAATGTGGATGATGAGGTATCTAAAGTAACTCTTCTTTGTTGTACTTTTAGATGATGAATGAATGCTCATCAGTTTGCAAACAGTTAAAAGTTGTAAAATAGTTTTATTTTGTATGCGTTGAAATCGGATCGCAGACCTGAGATCCCGATCTGAAGGTACTGATTATTTCCAAAACCCCCTAAAATCTCAGGAACGTGATATCCAATTTGGATGGCAGCTGATACGGACTCTTAACTTCCTGGTTTTTTGGTTTCATTGAAATCGGTAGCACTCCACATTTTTTCAAAAAAAATAATAAAAAGTAAAAAAAAAAACCCTTAACGAGTTGGACAATTTTTCTATTTTTTCTAATATTTCAGCACCTATCGATTTGACGCATAAAAAAAAAAAAAAGAATTCTATCATGATTCTTTTGAGGGTTGGACATTTTCGTTTGTAAATTTTTATTTATAACAGTTCAAACTTAAAAAATAATTCGGATATCCCGATATTTCCAAGGATATTTATTATTCGGATAGGTATATCACTATCATATTGGGTCCCACTTGCTAATAATAAATTAATAACATTTGTCTAAAATTTTATTTAAATAGTTTTTTTCAGAAAAATGTTATAGATAGAGATTGCCAAAAATAATACAAAATAGATATATATCATTTATCGGTTCTAATTTTTTTACTTCTCACTCGATTTTTCAAATTTGCAAGCACCAATTCGGACATCGCAACATTACCAAAAAACAATTATTCGGATAATTATCGAGTTTGACTAATATGAAAACATTTGTATTTCATTCCGAAATACTAATAAATTAAATTATATTTTGTCACGTCTGAAATTTTAATTTATGAATTTCATAAAAGAGAAATTATCTGTCCCTTTAACTTTCCCCTTATCTATAAGAATTGTAATCCCGTCTATAGTTTTGCATCGACCAAACTCCACGGCAATGCAATTTTTCCGGACTGTTAATAAATAATAAATATAGACAAATTCACTACCGCCTAGTGTAGTTACAAAATACAAATAATGATTAATGATTTATGCTCAATATATGTTTGTTCTCAGTTGATTTTGATTATTGTTATTTGATTTGCACGTGGTACACAACAAAGAAATAGTTCTCTCATCTTAATATTTACTCTTCACAGATTACAGAATTAAACTATGTGAAATATAAATTCAAGTATTTGACAAATTAAGGATAACTGTAGAACTTAATAAATCCAGAAAAATTTCATGAATACGACTGCCTAAATAGGTAAGTTAATTTCACAGAATACCCAAAATGCAATGGCGTAAGTTTAACTTGCGTCCTTTAGACCTAAACTTACACCCTTTAGACCCATATTAACATACACATCCTTTGCCCCTTGCCCGTAAAATTGTTGCCAGTATAATTCTCCTGAGCGCAAAGGGAAGTCACACCCTTTGATTTGGACATTAGTGAAATTAAATTGCATGCTTAGGCAACAGATAAATTGATTTTTTTGGACATCTATGAAAATTTTCCTCGTATGAACATGAAATTGTTGCATTTCTCCTTCAATGTTGAACATTTGACCTAACATGAATCTTGTCGTAGTCCAACCCAATCCAATCCAAATATCCAATCCAATTCGATCCAGCCCAATTTAAAAAGAGTGAGGCTATGTACTATTAATAATACAAATTAGTCATACTACGGCTCTCATATTATAATTTTGAAAATCCAAATGGTTAATCCAAACCGCTCAAAATGATCTCCATATATAAATATTATTGTAGACAAAATTTTATATGTTTTGATACATTTTTACTATTTTTTTAGATAATTAAAAAATGACTTGATTTAAATATTATGAACTATTCAAAAATGTAGTTTTTTATATATCTAAAATAAATAGTTTAAAAATTCTAAAAAATATAAAATTTGGTCTATAATAACAACATATGGAGATCATATTGAACGGTTTGGATCGACCGTCTAAACTTCTAAAAATAACAATATAAAGCCGTAGTACAGGACACTCTGACTCCGTACTATTAATAGTAACATAGCCTCACTCATTTGAAAAGGAACAAATTGGGCGTCATAAATTGGTAAATCATAAATTTGTAATCAATGGAACCTAAAACTTAAAGTCAAGAAACTGCCAGCGGCTTCTCGACTAAACTCGAAACATTATCACTTACCATTATCATTCATTGCCCTTTTTGAATTCTCTAGAAAGCGCCAGTCTTCATTCCTTCTCTATCTATCTTCACCTCTATAAATTCACATGACACACAGTTCACTTTCATCACCAGAAAAACAAAGTTAAGCACCCAAAAGTGACAAAACCAACTTCAAATCTAAGCTTCACTTGCTCAGATCGATCTCAGTGATCACAAATTCACAATCATTTAATTCGAATTCGACTCATAATACAAAACAAAGTTAATAACAGTTGCAATGTCAATCACCGGCTTTGACCAGCTCGCTCCCGACGCATGGGACGCATTCAGCGGCTTCCCTTTCAGCCGCAGCCTGCTTTCCATCCTCGATCCGTGTTCCGGCTTCTGCGACACTGCAGGCTTCGCAATGGCTTCCATGGACTGGAAAGAGACGCCGGAAGCCCACATGCTGAAGGTGGATCTTCCGGGAATGAAGAAAGAGGAGGTTAAAGTGGAGGTCGAAGGTAACCTACTCCGGATCAGCGGGGAGCGCGCCGGAGAACAGGCGGAGAAGGACGATGGCACGTCGTGGCACCTGGTCGAACGCAGCAGCGGCAAGTTCACTAGGAGTCTGAGGCTGCCGGAGAACGCCAGGATGGATGACGTCAAGGCCGCCATGGAGAACGGTGTGCTGACCGTCACAGTGCCGAAGGCGGAGGACGATGACAAGACGCCGAAGGTGAAACCGGTCGAGATCGAGTGCGTTAAGAAGGATCATCCGAGCTGCCTGAAATTGCCCAGGTTGTTCAGGTCGAAGAAACCTGATCAGGCTGATCAGAAGACAGCCCACTGATCAACGAGTGCTCATCCTCTGTACCGCTGCATTGTGTAGCGCAGAATATGAACCGTTAGGTCATCTCGAGATTTGAGCCAGCACAGATCTCAAAATGATCTAATGGTTCACATTCTATGCTACACAATGCAGCGCTGCATTGTGTTAGCGCAGAATATAAACCGTTAGAGCATCTTGAGATTTGAGCCATCACAGATCTCGAGATGATCTAACGGTTCAGATTCTGCGCTACACAATGCAGCGCTAGGGAAGATATGGAGTCCTGATGAAATGTTACTGAGTTCTTGTCCTCTGCTTTAAGGCAATGTGCAGTGCGTTAAACATGTGTACCGTTTGATTGTCTCAAGATTCGTGTAGGATCGGATCTTGAGACGGTAAACGGTCTACTTCGTTGCACATTGCATTACTGCAGAGGATCTTGAGACATATGGTTCTTGAAGCTGGTTGTAATTGTAGTTTATTGTGTTTTGATACTGTGTGTGCATGGTAGATTGATGTAAAAAAGTGTGGATGGTTAATTAGTAATTTGTATGTAAAAATGTACAAATGTTAGAATGTTTTTTTTTTCTTTTTTTTTAATTAAAAGTTTTAAAATAGTACTGTGTGTAGTGTTTACTGCCAGTTTTTATTTTTGTTCTATTTATTTTTTTTTCTTTCTTCCTTATACAGAAGGTATTGTTTTTATTTACATTACTGTAAGTATTGTGAAACATAATCAACATAAACTTGAGTTCAAGCATATATAATTGTTTTCTATTTTTAAATTTATCTGAAAAATCAATGTTAATATTGGCTATCTATCGGGTAATTTCTAGATCTTCCCAGTACGGCAGTACCATACACAATACATATATTAATCCCAATTTATTACCCGTTTAGAATTGATACACTTTATTAATAGTAAAATGTCCAAATTAATTAAAAAAAAACTATTATATTATATAGCACGTTGATCAACACGAGATTTTTGATAAATCTTAAGTTTGTTCAAGTTGCAGACTACATACCAGGCATAAGGCTTGGAATAAATTAAAAGTTTTAGCCAGTTGTTTGTTCAAATAGAAAATTTGATAGACCCTTCGTGTGAATGTGATTTCTTTCTTTTAGACTAGCGGTCTTGCTAAGACCGTGTCTAAAATAAGTTCTTTGTATGTCTTTTGTAAAAACTGCTCTCCACCTCAGTTTATGGCTTAGCCTACGCTTAGAACCCTTTTATGACTACCGGATGGAGATGCTCTAAGACGAGAGCAGTAAGTTTTCGAAGTTTTCATTAGACAATAAATGATAAATCCTTAAAAATTCAAGGACACGTATACTGTGTTCTTAAGTTTACACAGGCCACCTTTGTGAGTTTAAGATAAAAAATAATATATTAAATCATATCTAAATTTTGATTTATATAGCTTAATAAATTTTTTATATCAAAATCTCGTAGATACAAAAAGTTTTATTTTTGAAAATTTTTAAGTATTTATATTTCAGATTTTTTTTATACTATATAAGATATAAGATAGAAGGGATCAAATGATACAACAATATTTTGACACAAATGTTATACTAAATCATATAAATTTATAAAAAATCTTAAAAATAGAAATTCTTTTATAAACATATTCATTTACTTATAGATCGATAGTGTGTCAAATTTTATTCATGACAGCCTCCAACGCCGCCAGATTGGCATTGTCAGGTAGCCTAAACCTCCTCATCATGATATCCATATCCTCTGTAGAGCTGCATTGTGTAGCGCTACAGAGGATGAGCACTCCCTCATTGTGAACTTGCCACGGGCACGCCGGCTCGACCATATGCCATGTCGTGCCATTCGATCTCCTCCTCGGGCCTGCTCCGCTTCTATGAGGCGCTCCCCGGTTATCTCGAGCTAGGAAGGTGTCATCTACGGCCTCCACTTTCACGTACATCCGCTTCGTTCATTCCGGGGAAATCGCCCACGATGACGTGTGCCTCGCGGGGGTTTCTCGCCAGTCGATCGATGCGCACAAAGAAGGGGTTGGAGGAGGCGCGCATTGCTCGAGGTGCTGGCCGACATTTTGTCGGCTTGTCGATCTGATTGGCAAGTGATCAGACAAAATGAAGCCTTGTTTGGTTGTTGATTGTGTGTTGATGATCGAAGTGCAGTTTGCTGGTGTATTTAATTATACCTTTCTATAGGGAATCAGGTGATCAATGAATGAGGATCAAGAATTAAGCAAGAAGTTGAAGAACTTTCTAGAAACTCGGCTCTGTTGGTACTTTGCAGTAAGCAGTAGAGAAACATCCTGCATCCATTGAGAAACCGTCCATACATCCACAGACCTGTACGGAATGTAACAGGTATATCCTGAAATGTATCAGATACGTTCCGAAATATAACCTATGAGTATGAACACTATGGATGGCTTTTCTATGGACACTAGATATTACTCCCTGTACCTGTGTACACAATAAGGTTCCAGACTACCAATTTCCTTTCTAACAATCAACAGCCAGTGTGTTTTTGTCATGTTTTGTTACTTACAAGTTACAAAAGGGTTCCTACTTCCAGTTGTAGTCCGAAGACTGTAGCTGCGTATAGCATTGTTTGTTTGTTTTTTTTTTTTTTAATTCTTGAATATTCAAAAGTGTTTGATACAATATCATATATATTCAAGTGTTTACAAGTTACACTAGGTAGGGTTCTAAAAAATGGCACGGCGTGGCCAATTCCGGTACGGAACGGCACGGGCACGGGTGGTAACGGCACGGGTAAGGCACGGGCACGGATACGGCATGGGTCATTAACCGTGCCGTGTCTGAGTTTTGAAGATTTTGGAACGGCACGCATAGTGTTCCAGAAACGGCACAGAACGACACGAAAAAACGGCACGACACGGAACGATTGTCAGACACGGCACGGTAACGGAACGGGACACGGCAGACACGGTATAAATAACATAGGTGGCACGGGTAGGAAACGATAGGACACGGGTAGACACGGATAGGTTACGGGTAGGACACATGTAATAATTCCGCCTATATTTCAAACATAACCGGTCCCAAAGCCCGAAAAAAAGATGAAGGGTAATTTATAAAACATTATGTTTATTAATTAAGACAATTTTCATAGTATATTGATACTTTTTAATATTTTTTATGTATTTTAAATTAAAAAATAATAATTTAATGATTTTTTGGGGTAAATTTTTATTTTTTAATTTTTTTAATGTTTTTTGGAATATTTAAAATTTTTATGTTCGAAACGAGTGGGCACGTTTAGCACGGTTAAGACATGTAGATACAACACGGTAGGTCACGTATTCGATTGGACACGACACGAATAAGTCACGGCACGATAGACAAGGTGTATGTTATCCGTGCCGTGCCTCCTCCCAATTTTTGGCACGGCACGGCACGGTACGAAAAAATATTAATAAAAAAAAGACACGGCACGGCACGGCACGAAGGCACGGCGTTTCTGGACACGATACGGCATGGAACGGCACGATTTTAGAACTCTAACACTAGGTATCATAAGGGTAGTGTTTGTTTTTTTTAATTTCTTTTGGTAAGTTATAGGAGCCAATATGGTCCCTAAGATTAATTATTTTTTATTTTTATTTTTTAGTCACTCTTGGTTTCTGTCTTGGTAGTTTACTCTTTTCGCTTTTGTTTTCTTCTGGTAAAATACTGGGAGCAAATAATAAATTCAGTTGTAGTAGAAGACTGTCCTATTTTGATCACAAGGAAGAATGAAACCACCGTTGTTTTGTATAAATCAGAACTATTGGATCTAATCATTTTCTCTTCATTATTAAAAATAGCAAAAAAATTCTAAAAATTGTAAAATTTGGTTTCCTAGTATATTTTAATATAGAGATCACATTGAGTAGTTCACATTGACTATTTAGACACCGAAAACTGAGATACGAGTCACATAGCACGGTAAAAGTGTGATATGTATATTACTGTAACCTAATTCATAAAAATTAAGCTTATGATATGAAATTACTGCCAAGTCACTGAGTTGTTGTTTTTTTTTTAAATGTTCAGTAGTCTATATATTCTATAACTAAAAGAACAGAGAACAAATTCTTCTTAAATTAAAAAAGCCGCGACCAGAGTTATGTTTCAATGGAATGGTGTTAGTATCTCACACATTAAAAGTACTAATTACTAACAATCAAACACAATGGCACATTATTAACTGGCACTTCATTATCACAATTAATTATAAGCATATATCTACTGAAATTATTTGGGAGATTTTAAGAAGGGAGTGGGCTATCTCTTCTGTTCATCTATCATAAGATTTTTTTTTGATGTTTACTGTTGGCAGAATTGGAACTGAAGGAAGAACAATTTTATCCTCTTTTAGAAGAAAATTATTGGTTAGTTGATATATCCTTCTGTTCTACATGATGAAAATCACACATAAAATTAAGCATATTCTATCGTATTTTGTTATCATTTGTATCCTCATATATTAATTGTGCTAGAAATTAAAATCAAACATGTCAAAGGTCAATATTCAAAATTATAAACTGAATTGTGAAATTTTATGCCAGTTTTATATATGCACGTCAGTTTGCTGAACAGATTAAGAGAGGATAGCAGCATTTGAACTGACAAAAGAAGCACTTATCATCTCAGAAAGAAAACAAATGTGAAGTTAAATTGTACAGAATGAAACTAATTAATCCAAGAAAAAAAAAAAAAAAGACAAATACGATCACCAACAATAAGAAATAAGTGGAATTAATGTCTCAAATTACAGGAATCTTCCATTCATTCCTCTGCTAAATTAATCATGGTTATCAAATTGCCAGAATATGAACTTTGATGCATCAAACAGATAAGTATAGAACAAATATTACAAGATTAAACATACACCATTGTATTAATTTTCAAATTTGAGCACTTTTTCCACTGAGAACCTACAATACATCAACCAAATTAAGATCACTAGCTTCTTTCTAATTTCTAAAGCCAAAAACATCCCAAAACAACTAGTTCACATTTTTCTTGCAAACACACTGCAATCACATCTTTATCCAAGATTACACCTTTAATGGAATTAACTACGGAAGAACACAAAAAAAAAAAAAAAAAAAAAAAACATCAAAAGGAGTTGCATATCTCTCCACTGAGAACTTCACACATCTAACCAAAGAACAAAAAAATCTTCTTTCAAATCCAAAAATGCCAACACAAAGCAATTACACCTTCATTCAAGAATCAGAATCAAGAATCCGCTAATTGCGCCAAAATTTCAGGGACAAAAAATCATTCGCGATCAGAAGAACCCTCGGAAGGTTCGACCTGATCAGGTTTCTTCGGCACAGTGACAATCAGCACGCCGTACTCCAGGACAGCGTCGAACTCCGCCAGATTGGCATCCTCAGGTAGCTTCAACTTCCTCACGAACTTGCCACGGGCGCGCTCGACCAAATGCCACGTGCTATTCTCCTCTTCCTCCTCCTCCTCCGCTTCTATGATGCGCTCCCCGGTGATCTCGAGGAAGCCGTCATCGAAAGCCTCCACTTTCAGTACATCTCCCATCTTCACTCCGGGGACATCGCCCTTGATGATGTGTGCCTCGGGGGTTTCCCGCCAGTCGACACAGAGAATGAAGGGGTTGGAGGAGGCATTGCTTGAGGTGCTGGCCGACATTTTGTTGGCTTTTCTGATTGGAAAGTGATCAGACAAATTGACAAAATGGGGCTTTGCTAGGAGTTGTGTTATCATTCATCAGCTTTGTTGAATGGTGATGAAGTGTAGTTTTGTTGGGTTGATTGTGTGTTGAATGTTGATGAAGTGTAGTTTGCTGGTGTATTTTATACCTTTCTGTAGGGACAGCAAAGGATAGTGAATGAGGCTCAAGAATTAATCAAGAAGTTCAAGAACTTTCTAGAAACTTCGGTTGAGAAGTTCGTCGAGTTTCGGAATTTTGGGCTTGAGAAGTTGTGTTATCATTCATCAGCCATTATATAGATGTAGTCATGTAGGGTAGGGGCATAAACAAAAGATGCGAATTTCAAATTATAGTTTTTAGAAGGATGGATTAGCTATACAGTATTGCTGGTGTACATTTGCAAAATCAATGTACAACTGATTATACTACGGTACTAATTTTGTTATGAATCGTTCATCTGAACAGGATACTATGGTCATTTATATTTATAAACTACAATTGGTATGTTTATATTTATAGCCTTAGTGTTAGTGTAATCAATTATAAGTATCTTTAAACCTCTATTTCCTATGTTCCGTAGCTTTAAATAATAAATTTCATTTATAAGTTACTGAATAATAGTAACAAATCAAGAAGAAGGTAATTTCAAAATCAGTAGCCGGTGACCTCTCTTCTTCCTTGTCCCTTCATATGTTTCCAAGTTCAGTTTTTTTTTTTTTTTTTCTCCTCATCGCCATGAATGATCCATCGTCACGACATCGTTGTTGCCATCTCCACCTCTTTCATTTGAAATTCAGTTCCTTTACATTTTTGAACTTTTCTATAAAAACTGATGCCCAAGCGTGATTTAGATTTAGTGCTTACTGATGAATATGAATAATCAGCATGTGAATGCCATTCGAAAATTTCTTCTCAAGCAGAGTTAAATTATTTCCCTTGCAATGAAAACCGACTTATAAAATGGCAGCCCTATGCAGCACACTGGTCCTTGAAACAGGTTAAGATTTAACAGATCATAATGGTTTTTATAATCGACAAATTCAGTGCCAAATAAAATGATAAGGGAAACAAATGATCCAGAGCCAAAAAAAAAATAAATAAATAAATAAAAATATTCAAATGATAAGGGAAACAAATCAGAGAGAGAGCTTAATTAACTTGTAATCATTAGAAAGCTTGAAACAAAACTGCAAGTCTACAATTTGTGAGCTTTTCACTGAGATATTTTGTCAAACATCTCAGATGCATCAGATGCATCAGATCATAAGATAATGTTTTACCATTCATATGTTCTCAATGACTGAAACTGAACTAATATCCAGTGAGAAAGTTAATACATGAATCAAAGCAGAGAAATTTGTACATCATCTAAAGCAAAGTAAGAATCTTGTTGATTCCCATTTCCAAGTCAAACACTACCAGTATCATCATTCAAACTATAAATCTGTACAAGAACACAGCAACTACACATCCAATTCAATCATCTTCAGTTTTCACATTCTAAAAGGAGAATTAACGTAAAACTTCAACAGATTTAACCTCCTCTTTCGGCACGGTGACAGTCGGCACACCGTTCTACACGGCAGCCTCGATCCGATCCACCTTGGCGTTCTCCGGCAGCCTGAACCTCCTCAAGAACTTCCCGCCGCCGCGCTTCAGACGGCACCACATGACAGCCTTCCCGGCACGCTCTCCCCTGATCCGCAGCACATTCCCCTTCTCCACCTCCGCCTTGACCTCCTCCTTCCCGATCCCCGGCAGACTGACCCCGAACACGTGCGCCGGAGAGGAGGGAGGGTAGGAGAGGACAGTGCTGTCGAAAGGGAATGCATTGATCCTGCCCGTGATCGCCATTTTAAAACCCTTTGCCGTTTGATTCGAAATTTCGAAGATAATGAGAATTGTGTGTTGATTGATGAGCAGAGAAGAGCGCGCGCCTTGGTGATGTATTTATTTACAGAGAGAATTGGTGACGGACAGACAGAGAGGACAATGAAGGCGGGGAAGTCTGGAACTTTCTGGAGAGTTCGCGGGTCGAAAGTTGGAGTGCTCATCCCCTAAATTACTGCATTTTGCAGTTCATGATGTGAACTGTTGGATCGTCTCGAGAGTCATGGAGATCCGAGATGGCACGAATCTCAAGACAATCTAACGACTCACGTCATGAACTGCAAAACGCAATACAGCAGGATATATGAAATCCGGAAGTTGATGTAATATAAGGAAGTAAAGGTGGCGCCAAATTAGGCTAAGAGCCGCTGGCTGTATGTTGGAGGGGAGATCGGATCTGTTTGCTCGTTTTTTGGACTGAAATGGATCAAGTTTTAGGCTTCAATTTTTTTTTTTTTTTTGAAATAAGTGAATTTCATTCGCTATCTCCGATTTTTTTAAGGACATAAAGTTTTCGGCTTCAATTCATAAAAGAAAAGTACACGCACGTTAGAAATTCTAAGATTCGTTGTCTAACAAGTCCGCACCAGGGGTCCGAATTGGTTGCTTTTCTAATAGTATGGTCGGGTCAGTTGCCGTACCGATTTCAAAAAATTTCGGTGTTTGTCACACCGATCTCAAAAAATTTCGATGTTTCTCAACCGTCGGGTTAAGAAAAGCAGAAGTCTGGTGAAAGTGGAGGTCGAGGAAGGGAATGTGTTACAGACTAGCGGGGAGAGGACGAGGAAGAGTGAGGAGAAGACTGATGTCTGGCACTGCGTGGAGCGAAGCAGCGGGAAGTTCTTGACGAGGTTCAGGCTGCTAGAGAACGCGAAGATGGATGGGATCAAGACTGCCATGGTTCGGGACAGTCTGACTTTCCCTAAAACACGGGTCGGGTCAATATGACATTCCCTGAAACACGGGTCGGGTCGAGTCGGGTTCGGGTCAGTTTGACTTTCCCTAAAACTAGGGTAGCGGGGGAGGGGAGTTGGACGGGTCGGATCAGATTGTGCCACCTCTAAATGTAAATGGGTAATATGATAGGTTCTAAAGAGTTTAAGAGGTTATTTGATATATAAAAGAGTAAAGAATAAATATGATATGTTTTAAAGAGTTGAAGGAGATATTTGATATATTAAAGAATAGAGGGATAAATATGAAATGAAGAAAGACTTGAAGGGTATATATGATATTAAGCCTTTTTTTTTTAAAGGAGGGATCAAATAACCATGTTTTTGGTGACCGATCGGTGACAGTTAAATTAAATCTTAAATAACTACATTTTACGTTCTTAAATAACAAAACTAATTGATAGAATATATTGTATATATCATATTTTATATGTATACAAAAAATTATATCATTTTGATTTTATTTACATGTGCATCAAGCATTAATAAAAATAAACGGTTCAAGTTTTATAATTTTTTTCTCCTCTCTTGATCTCTCTTGATGAATCGAAACAATATTAAAACTCCACCATTTTTTATGTATATGTTATTAAGATAATGTAGAATACATCTAATAGTTTATATTTTTCAAATTATGCATAATGGTCACCATAAGCACCAATACCTATAATTATTGGATCCTCTTTTTTTTTTTTAATGCCCCCACATCAAACTTGAACTATGAATCCCCTGTTCCAGCTCAACCCTATAACAACTTCTCAAGCCCAAAAATACAAATGACAACTTCTCAGGCCCAAAAATTGCAAACTTCACAAACTGCTATCTCAACAAACTTAACAAACTGCTTATCCTCTAACATATGGCACGGTGCCATTCGGCACGCGGGCCGTTGGATCACCTCAAGATTCGGACCATCGTGACTCTCGAGGTGATCCCACATGCCGAACAGCACCGTACGTACCATATGTTAGATGATGTGAATTTGGGAGTACAATTGTACAAACAATGAGACCATTATTATTGGAAAGGAAATTGGAAGTTCCGAACCTTACTGTACGCTGAGTACTCACTGCTTACTGCAAACTGCAAAGTACTGATTAACAGAGCGAAGTTTCTAGAAAGTTCTTGAACTTCTTGATCAATTCTTGATCCTCATTCATTCCCCTTTTTCTGTCCCTACAGAAAGGTATAAATACACCAGCAAGAGACCAAGAGTGCAAGAAGCACCACTCACTTCATCAAACACACAAAGTTCCATTTTAATTAATTTGTCTGATCACTTTCCAATCAGACAAATTAAGCCGACAAAATGTCGACCAGCACCTCGAGCAACGCCTCCTCCAATCCCTTCATTGTCCACGTCGACTGGCGGGAAACCCCCGAGGCACACATCATCAAGGCCGATGTCCCCGGAGTGAAGACGGAAGATGTGAAAGTGCAGGCTTTCGATGACGGCTTCCTCGAGATCACCGGGGAGCGCGTCGTAGAAGCGGAGGAGGAGGAGGAAGAGGAGAATAGCACGTGGCATTTGTTCGAGCGCGCCCATGGCAAGTTCGTGAGGAAGTTGAAGCTACCTGAGAATGCCAATCTGGCGGAGTTCGACGCTGTCCTGGAGTACGGCGTAATTAAAATGAAGGTGTAATTGCTTTGTGTTGGCATTTTTGGATTTGAAAGAAGATTTTTTTTGTTCTTTGGTTAGATGTGTGAAGTTCTCAGTGGGGAGATGCAACTCCTTTTGATGTTTTTTTTTTGTGTTCTTCCGTAGTTAATTCCATTAAAGGTGTAATCTTGGACAATGCAGTGTGTTTGCAAGAAAAATGTGAACTAGTTGTGTTGTGTTGGGATGTTTTTGGCTTTAGAAATTAGAAATTTAGAAGCTAGTGATCTTTGGTTGATGTATTATAGTTTCTCAGTGGAAAAGTGCTCAAATTTGAAAATTCATACAATGGTGTATGTTTAATCTTGTAATATTTGTTCTATACTTGTCTGTTTGATGCATCAAAGTTCATATTCTGGCAATTTGATAACCATGATTAATTTAGCAGAGGAATGAATGGAAGATTCCTGTAATTTGAGACATCAATTCCACTTATTTCTTGTTGTTGGTGATCGTATTTGTCTTTTTTTTTTGGATTAGTTAGGTTCATTCTGTACAATTTAACTTCACATTTGTTTTCTTTCTGAGATGATAGTGCTTCTTTTGTCAGTTCAAATGCTGCTATCCTCTCTTAATCGTTCAGCAAACTGATGTGCATATATAAAACTGGCATAAAATTTCACAATTCAGTTTATAATTTTGAATACTGACGTATTGACACGTTTGATTTTCTAGCACAATTAATATATGAGGATACAAATGGTAACAAAATACGATAGAATATGCTTTAATTTTATGTGTGATTTTCATGTAGAACAGAAGGATACATCCACTAACCAATAATTTTCTTCTAAAAGAGGAAAACATTGTTCCTTCAGTTCCAATTCTGCCAACAGTAAACATCAAAAAATCTTATGATAGATGAACAGAAGAGATAGCCCACACCCTTCTTCAAATCTCCCAAATAATTTCAGTAGATATATGCTTATAATAAATTGTGATAATGAAGTGCCAGTTAATGTGCCATATTCAAGTGTTTGATACAAAAGTGTTTGATACAATATCATATTCAAGTGTTTACAAGTTACACACAATTCTTGATACAAAAGTGTTTGAAACTTGCCAGTTAATGTGCCATATGCTTATAATAACTTGTAAACACTTAAATATCATATTGTATCAAACACTTAGAAAGGAAATTGGTAGTCTGGAACCTTATTGTACACTGGTACAGGGAGTGCTTACTGCGAAAAAACCTTGTATTGAGTCATCCATAGTGTCCATAGGTTACATTTCGGAATGTATCTGTTATATTTCGGGATATATCTGTTACATTTCGTACAGGTCTGTAGATGTATGGACGGTTTCTCAATGGACGCAGGATGTTTCTCTACTGCTTACTGCAAAGCACCAGCAGAGCCAAGTTTCTAGAAAGTTCTTGAACTTCTTGCTTAATTCTTGATTCTCATTCATTGGAATTATTTTTTTGTCTATGTCTAAAATAAAAAAGAATTCGAAGGATATATCCGGTCTAGTAAGAATCACAAGACTATACCTACTTTTCAGAAGGTCCAACCAGACGCCATCGTTCAGTTTATTAAACTTCTCGGACTTAAAAAAATTTTGCCAAAATTTCCCTTTGAACGCCGGCGGCTAGGTGGACCTTCTGAACGCCGATGTCTGAACGCTGATGTCTAGACGCCGAAGTTCAGAGGAAAATTTTGGCAAAACTTTTTAACTCCGGGAAGTTAAAAAATCAAACGCTGGCGTCTAGGTGGGCCTTCTAAACGAGGCGTTTGAAAAGTAGGCATAGTCTTATGTTTCTTATTATACCGGGCATATCCTTCGAATTCTTTTTTATTTTAGGCATGGAAAAAAAATTAATTCCATTCATTGATCACCTGATTCCCAATAGAAAGGTATAAATAAATACACCAGCAAACTGCACTTCATCAACACACAATCAACAACCAAACAAGGCTTCATTTTGTCTGATCACTTGCCAATCAGACAAGCCGGCAAAATGTCGGCCAGCACCTTGAGCAACGCCTCCTCCAACCCCTTCTTTGTGCGCGTCGATCGACTGGCGACAAACCCCTGAGGCACACGTCATCGTGGGCGATTTCCCCAGAATGAACGAAGCGGATGTACGTGAAAGTGGAGGCCGTAGATGACACCTTCCTAGCTCGAGATCACCGGGGAGTGCCTCATAGAAGCAGAGCAGGCCGGAGGAGGAGATCAAATGGCACGACATGGCATATGGTCGAGCGTGCCCGTGGCAAGTTCATGATGAGGGAGTGCTCATCCTCTGTAGCGCTGCATTGTGTAGCGCAGGATGTGAACCGTTAGATCATCTTGAGATCTGTGAGGAGGTTCAGGCTACCTGACAATGCCAATCTGGCGGCATTGGAGGCTGTCATGAATAAAATTTGACACACAATCGATCTATAAGTAAACAAATATATATGTTTATAAAAGAGTTTCTATTTTGACGGTTCACTTATGTTTATAAACTTGATCTAACGGTTCACTTATGTGAAATCCCCTCGAACATACAGCCAGCGGCTCTTAGCTTAATTTGGCGCCACCTTTACTTCCTTATATTACATCAACTCTCGGATTTCATATATCCTGCTGTATTGCGTTTTGCAGTTCATGACGTGAGTCGTTATATTGTTTTGAGATTCGTGCCATCTCGGATCTCCACGAATCTCGAGACGATCCAACAGTTCACATCATGAACTGCAAAATGCAATAAGTTAGGGGATAGGCACTCCAACTTTTGACCCGCGAACTCTCCAGAAAGTTCCAGACTTCCCCGCCTTCATTGTCCTTTTTGTCTGTCCGTCACCAATTCTCTCTGTAAATAAATACATCACCAAGGCGCGCGCTCTTCTCTGCTCATCAATCAACACACAATTCTCACTGTCTTCGAAATTTCGACTCAAACGGCAAAGGGTTTTAAAATGGCGATCACGGGGAGGATCAATGCATTCCCTTTCGACCGCACTTTCTTCTCCTACCCGCCCTCCTCTCCGGCGCACGTGTTCGGGGCCAGTCTGCCGGGGATCGGGAAGGAGGAGGTCAAGGTGGAGGTGGAGAAGGGGAATGTGCCGGGGGGAGTGAGGGGATGGCTGCTAAGTGGCGCTGTCTGAAGCGTGGCAGTTGGATGTTCTTGAGGAGGTTCAGGCTGCCGGAGAACGCCAAGATGGATCGGATCAGGGGTGCCGTGGAGAACCCCGTGCTGACTGTCGCTGTACCGAAAGAGGAGGTTAAATCTGTTGAGGTTTCTTGTTAATTAATTCTCCTTTAGAATGTGAAAACTGAAGATGATTGAATTGAATGTGTAGTTGTTGTGTTCTTGTACAGATTTATAGTTTGAATGATGATACTGGTAGTGTTTGACTTGGAAATGGAAATCAACAAGATTCATACTTTGCTTTAGATGATGTATATATATTTCTCTGCTTTGATTGATGTATTAAATTTCTCACTGGAAATTAGTTCAGTCATTGAGAACAAATAAATGGTGTACATTCTCTTGTATATCAATATCTCTGTTTTGCCTATGTGAATGTGATGCATCTAAGATGTTCGATAAAATGTCTGGGTGAAGATCTTTCAGAGGAATACCTAACGTCCATAGGAAAACTGTTCATAGCATTCATAGGTTACATTTCGGGATATATCTGTTACATTTCGGAGTATATCTGTTACATTTCGTACAGTCTATGGATAGATGGACAGTTTTTCAATGGACGCAAGATGCTTCTCTTTCATTAACATGTCGGGGACTTTAAGAAACCCAATTGAGAATTCTGTTAATTTAATTACTAGTAAAAAACTCACGCCTTGCTTTGGGCTGAAATTGGTATTTCTTATAATAAACTTTTAAGATAATATGTTATGGGCCTTAAATTGAGATGATTATATGGGCTTTAAATTTTAATGGGCTGAGAACGTTAACGGACATTAATATATGTCAACGGTGGTGATCAATCTAAGTAAACAATCAACGGCTGAGGTTTATTCTTTAGGAAACATAGACTTTTGATGTTAAAAAATCCAATATGCTTTTATTAAGAGTAAGGATAAGGATTTAGTCAATGTATTGATGCCATCTGTTTGAGAACTAGGTTAAGAACTAGGCAAAAGATGTACATTGCAGGTTTATTTTATGCTTTCCAGCTGGTGAATGCAAATGATTTCAATCTTCCCCTGTGGATCTGTTTAATTCCCTCATCATATGATTATGTTATTTAAATCAAAATTCTTGTGCAATACAGGGAAATGCATGCACCATAGAAATATTAGTAAAACACAAGAAAATAGGAATTGAACTTACTAGTTACTAGGATGAAAATAGCAGAAAATTAAATTCAAGTATGTTTCTTTTTGTTCAAAAAAAATATGAAAGGCATTTTGTTAAAACTAATTGTAAGGAAAAAAAAAATAAAATGAAAGAACATATGTAAAAGGTTGCAAAACGAAAGAACTCATTCAGTGCCCTTAGTAGATGAGGGTGCCACAGGAAACCTGTCATTCCTTTGATATTGCATATTTGGGCATTTAAAGGGTTTGCTTGCAATTGCATACATTCCTAAATTTGATGGTTGACTCACAGATTGCATATATGGTTGCCACAATAGAAGATAAAAGAGAAACATCTTACGTCCATTGGAAAATCGTCCATACGTCTGTCGTCCTCTCAAAGCCTCTTTTATGAGCGAGCCCTACACCATGGATATTTTCTTTTTATCTAGTAAACGTACAAAAAAATATAACAAATATATCCTGAAATGTAACCTATAAATGCTATAAACGAATTTTCTATAGACGCTAGGTATTACTCGAGTTTTAACTCTGCTATTTTCCTTTATGATAATCCATCTGAAAGCTATGTCTTGAAATTTGCATTTTTTTTTTTTTAATGCCCCTACATCAAAACTGAACTATGAAGTATGAAGCCCCTGTTCCAGCTCAACCCCATAACAACTTCTCAAGCCCAAAAATACAAATAACAACTTCTCAAGCCCAAAATTGCAAAACTTAACAAACCATGAGACCGTTATTGGAAAGGAAATTGAAGTTCCAAACCTTATTGTACTTCTGAGTACACACTGCTTACTAGTTACTGCAAAGTACTAATAAACAAGCGAAGTTTCTAGAAAGTTCTTGAACTTCTTGATTGATTCTTGATCCTTTTCTGTCCCTACAGAAAGGTATAAATACACCAGCAAAGCAAGAAGCACCAGTCACTTCATCAAACAACAAAACAACCCAACAAAGCTGTTCCTCCTCACAAAGCCCCATTTTGTCAGTTTGTCTGATACTCTGATCACTTTCCAATCAGACAAATTAGCCGACAAAATGTCGGGCAGCACCTCGAGCAATGCCTCCTCCAACCCCTACATTGTCCGTGTCGACTGGCGGGAGACCCCCATGGCACACATCATCAAGGCCGATATCCCCGGAGTGGATGGAGATGATGTGGAAGTGGAGACTTTCGATGACGGCTTCCTCGAGATCAGAGGGGAGCGCGTCGTAGAAGCGGAGGAGGGGGAGAATAGCACGTGGCATATGACCGAGTGCGCCCGTGGCAAGTTTGTGAGGAGGTTGAAGCTGCCTGAGAATGCTAATCTGGGGGAGCTTGAGCCTGTCGTGGAGGATGGTGTGCTGACTGTCACTGTGCCGAAGAAACCCGATGATCAGGTCGTCGAATCTTCCGAGGGTTCTTCTGATCGCGAAGGATTTTTCGTCACTGATATGTTGGCGCAATTAACGGATTCTTGATTCCGATTCTTGAATGAAGGTGTAATTGCTTTGTGTTGGCATTTTTGGATTTGAAAGAAGATTTTTTTGTTCTTTGGTTAGACGTGTGAAATTCTCAGTGGAGAGATATGCAACTCCTTTTGATGTATTTTTTTTATATTTGTGTTCTTCCGTAGTTAATTCCATTAAAGGTGTAATCTTGAATAGAGATGTAAGTGCAGTGTGTTTGCAAGAAAAAGTGAACTAGTTGTGTTGAATTGGGATCTTTTTGACTTTAGAAATTAGAATTTAGAAATTAGAAAGAAGCTAGTGATCTTTGGTTGATGTATAGTTTCTCATTAGAGAAGTGTTCAAAGTGAAAATTAATTCCATTATGTTTAATCTTGTAATATTTGTTCTATACTTATCTATTTGATGCATCAAAAGTGTTTGATACAATGTTCATATAGATTCAAGTGCTGGCAATTTGATAAGCATGATTTAGCAGAGGAATGAATGGAAGATTCCTGTAATTAATTTGAGACATTAATTCCACTTATTTCTTGTTGGTGATTGTATTTGTGTTTCTTTTTCTTGGATTAGGTTCATTCTGTACAATTTAACTTCTCATTTCTTTTCTTTCTGATATGATAAGTGCTTCTTTTGTCAGTTCAAATGCTGCTATCCTCTCTTAATCTGTTCAGAAAACTGATGTGCAGAGAATTAACTGGCATTTTCACAATTCAGTTTGTAATTTTGAATGTTGACCTTAATTTGACATGTTTGGTTTTCTAGCACAATATATGAGGATACAAATGATAACAAAATTTGATAGAATATGCTTTTATAGTTTTATGTGTGACTTTCATGTAGAACAGCAGGATCCACTAGTTAATTATTTTTCTTCTAAAAGGTGGAAAACATTGTGCCACCAGTTCCAATTCTGGTACAGAAGTAGCAAAACAAAAGATCAAATGTAGCTTGAGACAGGTGAACTGGTACACACTAGTACAGCAGGCGCAAACGTGCCAGAAACGGTCTCTTCCCCATATAGGCTGACACGACAGGGATCCGATTTGAGACGGCATGTTTGGTGATCAGTGCTGGTAGAAACAAGAGTGGCTACATGCTTCAAATAAATTGTGACAATTAAGTGCCAGTTAATGTGTCATTGTGTTTGATTTGTTGGTACTTTTAATGTGTGAGATGCTAATACTATTTGTTCTCCGTTAATTTAGTTATTATAGAATATATAGACTACTGAACATTATAAAAAAAACAACAACTCAGTGACTTGGCAGTAATTTCATATCATGAGCTTCTTTTTTTTGTTACTATTTCTGTAGAGGAACATAATAAGAAGCCAAGGTGGGAATTAGCTAGAAGAGCAAATTATGGTTTCTTTTAGAGGTGACAAATCGGGCGGACGGGTCGGGTTCAGGTGGGTTGGGTTAGTTTGACCTTCTCGAATATCCCGGGTCGGGTCGGATCAATTTTAATATCTACCTTTTTTGGATCCTATGTTGATTTGAGTTGGATTGGATGTTATTTGATCTCAGGCCGGGTCGAGTCGAATCAGTTTGACTTTTTGAAAAATGTCAGGTCGGGTCGGGTGGGTTTCTCGGGTTGGGTCGGGTTCTGCCACCTCTAGTTTCTTTCTTATGATCAAAATAGGACAGTCTTCTACTACAACTGAATTTGAACAAAAAATAGAAATACCAAGCCCAAAACTACAAATATTAACTTCTCGAGCCCAAAAAGAGAAATAACAACTTCTTAAGCCCAAAATTGCAAAACTTAACAAACTGCTAGCTGTTATATTGGAAAGGAAATTAGTAGTCTGGAACCTTATTGTACACGGGTACAGGGAGTGCTTACTGCAAAAAACCTTGTAATGAGTAATACCTAGCGACCGTAGAAAAGTCATCCACAGTGTCCATAGGTTACATCATTTCGGAACGTATCTGTTACATTTTGGGATATACCTGTTACATTTCGTACAGGTCTGTGGATGTATGGACGGTTTCTCAAAGGATGCAGGATGTTTCTCTACTGCTTACTGCAAAGTACCAACAGAGCCGAGTTGCTAGAAAGTTCTTCAACTTCTTGCTTAATTCTTGATCCTCATTCATTGATCACCTGATTCCCTATAGAAAGGTATAAATACACCAGCAAACTGCACTTCATCAAACACACAAACAAGCCAACAAAATGTCGGCAAGCAGCTCGAGCAATGCCGCCTCCAACCCCTTCTTTGTGCGCGTCGACTGGCAGGAAACCCCTGAGGCGCACGTCATCGTGGGCGATTTCCCCGGGATGAATGAAGCGGATGTGAAAGTAAGAGCAGTAGATGATGTCTTCCTTGAGATCACCGGGGGGCGCGTCATAGAAAAGGAGGAGAATGGCACGACATGGCGTATGGTAGAGCGCGCCCGTGGCAAGTTCATGAGGAGGTTCAGGCTACCTGACAATGCCAATCTGGCGGCGTTGGAGGCTGCCATGAAGTACGGCGTGCTGACTGTCACTGTGTTGAAGAAACCTGATTCCAAAATGTCGACCAGCAGCGACACAAGCAATGTCTTAAACCCGTACCGTGTTCTCGTCGACTGGAAGGAGACACCTGTCACACACGTCTTCACGTTCGATTATCCGGGGAAGGAGGAACCGGCGGTGAAAGTGAATGCCCTAAACGTCACAGGCGACGACGACATCTTCCTCGAATTCAGCGGGGAATGCACCATATATGACAGGCGCGATGACAGCAAGGCTGCCAAGTGGCATATGTTGGAGCGTCCCCGTGGCAAGTTCTTCAGGAGGATCAGGCTACCAATGGATGTACCTTTGGAGCGGTATACGAATGAGAGGATACATAATGTGCGGACTGTCACCGTGCCGAAGAAGAACCCCGCATCGTTCGAGTCCCGCGGGGACGTTGCTACTCGTGAATTCGACGCCGCTTCGGCTCTTCTTGATCTTCATTCTTGAATAAAGGTGTAATTAATTGCTTTGTGTTTGTATAAAAAGTTGTTGGTTGGCATTGTTTGATTTGGAAGAGGATTTTTGTTATTAATTTGGTATTTTGTGTACTTCAAAATTCTTTTGATATTTTGTGTACTTCAAAATTCTTCTGATATTTTTGTGTACTTCAAAATTCTTCTGATATTTTGTGTACTTCAAAATTAATTCCATTGGAGGTGTAATTCTTGAATAGAGATGTAATTGAAGTGTGTTTGCAAGAACAAAGTGAACTAGTTGTGTTGAGATGTTTTTGACTTTAAAAAAGAAGCTAGGATCTCAGTGGAAAAGTGTTTAAAGTGAAAATTAATAAAATGGTGTATTTTCTTGTAATATTTGTTCTTTTTTTTTTATCTATTTGATGCATCAAAAGTGTTTGATAAGAATGATGTTCATATTCAAGTACTGGCAACTTTATGAGCATGTTGAAATTGCATAAGATTTATCAGAGGAATCAGTACAAAAATCCTGTTACTTTGATCAACTTGTGTTCTTGCTGGTGATTGCATTTTATGTTTCTTTTGTTGGATTAGATCCATTCTCTACAGTTCCTTTTTTTTTTCATTTGTTTTTCCTTCTGAGATGCTCTCTGTAGTAATTTTTTCTTCTTTTTTCTCAGACATCTTTAATGTTCATGTTGATGACTTTTGGAGTTCCAAGTACTGATGAAAAACAGTTGGAATTGTGAATAGATAAATTATCTTCTGGAGTTGTGTCTTGATGTTTTAAAGGAAATTGGATTTTTTGATATAAAAGTTCTGTCTTCAAAAAAAAAAAAAATCTCAACCGTTAATTGTTTACTTAGATTGATCACCACCGTTAACGTTAACGTACATTAATATCTCAGTCCATTAAAATTTGAGGCCCATATTTATTTCTTCTTGAACTTTCGGCCCTGTACTCTTAGATATAATAATTTCAGCCCTTTGGGCAACGTGTGAGTTCTGGTGGATGATGATTAAATTCATACACAGATTAGATGTTGTGTAACATATGCAAAGTAAACAATAAAAAGTTACTACTGTTACACTTTTCAGATGCAAATCAAAACTAATATTCAATTGCTCCAAATTGAAAAGTTCCAACAAGAAAGTAAGATATGAAACAGTTTAGGTCTGACCTTCATATCCAACAAAATTTATCATTATAACCATTATTAAAATTAAATGAACCACATCCAACATAATCAGTGAAACAGCTGACTAAAATAATATCACAATGGCACTTCAAATTTAATTGAGTTCCAATTCTAAATAGAATAATATCAAAATTAAACTCCTACACTGAAACCATTATTCCTCTCCTTCCAAAAATAAAACACGCATTCGCCATAAACCAGATCAAAAAAACCAAAACTACTGGTACCAGTTCTTCAAATTGGAAAGTACTCGGCAAACAGCTCTTAATTGGTACCCTCTAGTAGGCAAAAGACTCACCACCACCACTACGAAGAGTTCGGATAATTGAAGAAACCACAGGTACCAGAGCCAGGAATGCTATCTGAAAATGATCAGAAGTGCTGGTGCGCACTGAAATCTGACCGCTGAGCTTATTGTTCAACCCCACCCGCAACGCCACCTTCGACCCAGTACCAACAGGAATTTGCGACTGCAAATTTGCACCCAGTGCTAGATCACCACGCCATTTCATCAGAGAGAGACCCAGAGTAGTCAAAGCCTGCCCAATCGGGTAATCCTTATCCCTCAATCTGGCCTCCAGATTTGCACCATAGGCAATATCCCCCTGTGCACGGACTCCACCAGTAGAAGCTACCAGAGTTAACCTCTTACCAAGTGAAAGTTGATCTTCCAACTTTGCCCCTGTAGCAACAATGTCACCTAAAAAGGTGACTGTGATCCCACCCGTGGTTTTGTTTCTCTTTAAGTTCTTGAATTTTGTCTCACCTCGTATAATATACCCAAGCTGACGGCCAATAGTTTGGATGTCAAACCCAGCAAGGCTCGACCCATTATCACCATGCTTGGAAGATATAGCCGACTCCAGGTGAATGCTAAATTCTTTTTTGTCCTTGGTGATCTGGGCTGATACATTGGCCGGAAACTTACTGGCCAGAGCTAGCGTTTCTTCTAAACTGACACCATCATAGCCGCAATCATGGTCCCACCCATGTGTGTCCAAAACAGGCCGGGCCAAAAACCCACTGGTTGGTTCCAGAAACCGGTAACGGTAAGTAGGTGCATCACCATCAAAGGAAGGGGGCAGTACCATGTCAGGCAAGGGTACTTGAACTGAGGCAGGAGCATTATCCTGGTCATAATCATCCCCAGGCTCAAACCCAGCTGTTGGACCAGTATCCATCTCCTTCCTCCTTTTCATCTCTTTCATTCTGCGTACCTCCTCTCTCCATTGCTTCTTCTGCAGAAGTTTGACTCGGTACTCATACTCCTCAAAATATGCTTTCCTCTGATCTTTTGACAACTTTGCAATTTGTGACTTCCTAAGAGGCTTAAACGGTGGCAACTGGTCATACTCATCCTCATCATCCTCTTCATAGTCAGAGAAATCGTCCAGCTCTACATCTGAGTCCCCATTAATATCACCACCTTGGTCATTTGCAAGTTTTGGGTGAGCCCGAGTTTGCAGGAGCGATGAAAGCAAAAATGGCAATGGAGGGGACCTGAACCGAAATCCAAATAATTTACTAGCAGCTGAACTGGAGCTGTTGTCCTGTAACTTCAGAAGTTCATTTGCCTCTGACAGAATCTTGGAGGAGTAGCAGAGCAATAACAACTGTTGGCGCCAGGATTGCCCATTCGGAAGAATTTTGTGGCCATCTCTGTTGCGCCTACATGACTGGTGGTTTTCAACCAGTGCAACAGGGTTCATAAGCCTCATGTCACCGGCTCCTTGCCGTACTGCTAGTTGTACCACATGTGAACGTTGGGCCACAAATGACTCATAGGTCAGAGGAGATCCGTTAGGGCCTTCTGGTGGAGCCAGGCCCGCATGTGTCAGAGCGACTATGGCATTAAACCATATCGAAGAGCCCAGTACACTTGTAATGGTACGCAGGAGTGGCAAGTCATTCAAATCTCGAGTCTGTGTATCAATTCTGTCCACATACAATACAATGTCTGGTGGACACCTTTTAGTGATGCTTTTAACCCTTGCTAAAATTTTGCGGTTTGCATTCTGGTCCATGATAGAGGTTTTCAGGCCTGGGGTGTCAATTACATGGAATTTTATACCATCAACCATGCGAGTAAATTCACGCACGGATGTGCTTGCAGGTGCAAATGGGTCGGTACTAGCGACTTCAGAGTTGAAGATTGAATTAATTGTGGCAGACTTGCCAACCCCAGCTTTACCCAAGACCAAAATATTCACTGAGAACTTGAGGTCATCTGTACCAGCACCAGTAATAGCCTCAAGTTGGAGAGCCTTCTTCCATGCTGCTTCGATGGATGTACCGATACCAATACCAGCACCAGCCATGCGACCACGCCTGAAACCCTCAGCCAGGCTGAGCCGATGCAGTACCTGCCTAGCAACTGTATCCTCGGGTGAGTGGCCTGACCTGTGCACAAGCCGAAGAAATTTAACTCGAATACTTTCAATTTTTTCATGCAGTGCTTTCTCCTCTTCTGACATTTCCTCCACTGTCCCCGTCTCAGAAGGAATGGCTGCCAACTGAGAGCTTGGCCTTGCCGGTGTTGTCCCAGTAGGACGGGGCCGCAAAGCAGGAGCTGACGGTCCTAGTCCAGCTGGGCGGTCAATTTTGAAGATTCGTGAGCCAGTACCTGAACCGGTACTATCATCTTGCGGGCTAATCACAAAATTACCATCACCGCCAGTGGCAGCTTTGAGAATTGCAGCAAGTGCTGAATCAAAGCTTTCTCTATCCGCTTCGTCTTCTCTGTCCTCCTCATCATCATCCTCAAATTCTATGCCTTCTTCCATCTCTTCATCAGAATCTGATCCAAGTTGCCCATCCATACCTGCATTGAAGCAACCAAAGTGAAAAGGAGAGAGTGAAACATGTGTTTGTGTTTGTATATAAGACCATGAGTTTGTGGTAATGCATCTAAATTGTGCTTTCTCTGATGCTGTATCAGTGCAGAAGACTTGATTTGTGTTGCTGCTTTATATCTACTGTTAGTTTGGATGCCAACTTTTTTTAGTTATAGGGTTCGAGTTCAAAACAGGATCTGACAATGATGTGCATTAACTCTTAAGCTGAAAGGAAGCCAGGCTTAATTAATCATCAGTTCTGTGCTGAAAGAAACCAGTACTGGGTTACTAAATTGAGTCAAAATCCTAAAGTTTTGATGAGGGTAGTTTTCTGATAATTAGTTATACAATGAGCTTAGCTTGACGGATATGCATGAGCGACACTTTGCAATATATTTTTTCATATAATGAAATAGACAGTCGAACCGCTTTGTATCAAAAATAAAAAAAATGAAATAAAATAAATACAATACCAGCATTGGCTTCCTCAATTTCTCTCATGATCTCCTCAGCCTCCGTTTTCTCCAGAATAGCTACACGAGCTGGCTGCAAGTCCGGATCCTCTATCTCATCCTCCTCCAGCTCATCTCCGGTCAACACCGCTTCATAGTTATCCCCATCCTCGGCCTCCCTCGCTTCCTCCACCTCATCCCCTTTCACTACTACATCATCATTTTTACCCTCGACATCGGTACTTGGTTCCTCCGACTCATCCCCTTTCACTACTACATCATCACTTTTACCCTCATTTTCGGTACTTGGTTCCTCCAATTCATCCCCTTTCACTACTATATCATCACTTTTACCCTCATTTTCGGTACTTGGTTCCTCCGACTCATCCCCTTTCACAACTACATCATCATTTTTACCCTCATTTTTAATACTTGGTTCCTCCGACTCGTTTAATCCGGTCGGTACATTTTCATTCTCAGCCTCAGTTTCTCTAATCAGGTTCTCGGAACCACCCTCTAGCACACCACTTTCTTCACCTGAAACCCCGCTATCCTCGACACCATTGGCAACAAAGGTATCCGAACCGGTAACATCCTCAGGAACACTCTCAACAGGAGGACTTACAACGACTTCCGGCTTATCAAGCTCTTCAACAACTCCTTCGGTCTTACCATCCTCTTTCACCTCAGAAACAGCCACTTCTCCTCCTTCTCCTTCTTCTTCCTTCACCTCCTCTTGCACCTTGTTCTCTTCAGTCGCCGCCGCCGCCACCGCGACACCATCCTTACCACCAGAAGCCGTCTCCTCCTCCTCCTCCCCCTGAGCCCCAACCCCCTCACCTCCCTCCTCCTCTCCTTGCACCCCAACTGCTTCCCCGTCACCTACCCGATCACTAGAAATTACCCCTCCCTCCAATTGCTTCCCCTCACTCTTTTCATCATCATCATCCAATTTGCCACCGGAATTCCCATCTTCCCCTAATTGGGTCTCAGTATTTTCCTTTTCCACTTCACCCAATTGGGTACCAAAGTTTCCCCCTTTCTCCTCCTCCTCAACCACCCCCTCCTCGGTATTACCGCCTAGGTTTTGCTCGGTGGGTACCGGCACCGGCTCCGACTCAACCGCCTTGGGTTTGTTCTCGTCCTCGGCGACTAGGGTTTGGTTAGAGCTGCTCATGGTAATAGAAGAAGAAGAAGAAAGCGATAAGGCTCAGCGAGAGAGAGAGAGGGGGGTTTTGAGAAGTAATAAGAAGAAGAGTCTTATCCGAGGGTTTAGTTTAGAAGTAGAGAAGAAGAAAGGGGAGAAAGATGACCACAGATTGGGTTGATTTGGAGAATGCAGAGAGATAAGGTCTTGCTTTGCTTTGCTTATTTAATAGAATTTTTTTTTACTTTCTTGTATTTTCATGAACAATTTTTTTGTCTTGACCCTAAAACTAAAACAAATACAAATCTTAATATTATGCCGGTTTACAAACATGCCCTGCGTTTGTTTGGTGTAGTAAAATTGATTTAACTTCTTAAATCAATTTTAAGTCACCAAACAGAAGTGATTTAAGGTGTAGTAATTTAACGCAACTATATATGTGTAGTAAACTAAATCACCAACATTTCACATCTTTTACACATAACATCAACTTTACTTCATATATTTACTTCATTACTATCAAACACCACTGATTTAAGGTGATTTAACTTTTTACTCCGCTTTAACTTACTACACTTACCAAACGGGGGATGCATAATAAGCAGGCATAATATTAAGATTTATATTTTTTTTAGGGTCATACAAAAAAATCTTCAAAATTTTCATTGTTTGGTGGGGTGTGGAAATGTAAAAATGTAAGAAATGTGAAAATGCTTTTTGGATTTTGGATGTTTTCTTTTCTGCTTGTTTGGCTGAGGGTATGAATGAAAATATCTGCTAGATAAGGTCCTGTTTGTTTATTTATTTATTTATTTTTTTACTTTGTTGTATATTGTTTTAGTGGGATGTAAAAATGTAAAGATGTGAAAATGTTTTTGGATTTTGGATGTTTTCTGCTTGTTTGGCTGAGGGTATGAATGAAAATATCTGCTAGATAAGGTCCTGTTTGTTTATTTATTTATTTTTTTTTTACTTTGTTGTATATTGTTTTAGTGGGATGTAAAAATGTAAAGATGTGAAAATGTTTTTGGATTTTGGATGTTTTCTGCTTGTTTGGCTGAGGGTATGAATGAAAATATCTGCTAGATAAGGTCTTGTTTGTTTAATTTTTTTTTTTTTTTTACTTTGTTCATTTGTTGTATATTGTTTTGGTGGGATGTAAAAAATGTAACGATGTGAAAATGTTTTTGGATTTTGGATGTTTTCTGCTTGTTTGGTGAGAGTATAAACGAAATATTTGCTAGATAAGGTCTTGCTTTGTTTTAATTTTTTTTTTTTTTTTACTTTGTTGTATATTGTTTTGGTGGGGTGTAAAAATGTTTTTGGATTTTTTCTGCTTGTTTGGTGAGGGTATAAACGAAATATCTGCTAGGGTTTTGGGGATTTTCAAGTCGGCTATATGATAAGCATCTCCAAGAGACTCCCTAAAAATGGATCCCAATATATCTATATTGGGTGCCATCCTAAATTTTTTTGGAGCAAATTTCATCTCAATCTCCAACAGATTCCCAAAGTATGGATCCCAATACATTTAAACTGGGCCAAAATATGGATCCCAATATATTTGAACGGTCTGGATTTGGCTCTGATTTTGGGAAGTTGGATTGGGAGTGCCCAAAAAGGCCACCAAAATAGGGAGATTTGGCTCTGATTTTGGGAGCCCTAAAAATAGGGATAGCTTTTTGGGTATCCCTTGGAGATAGTTTTTTCTCCTTAATTCCCAATTTTTGGTTTTAGAAGTGTTTTAGGGAGTCCATTGGAGATGCTCTAAGTTGGATTAAAATATTGGGGTTTATTAATTAATTTGAAACCATTAGATTTTCATCACTAAAATTAGCCTATTAATATAGTATGTTTTTGGATTTTTTCCTGCTTGTTTAGTGAGGATAAACGAGAATATCTGCTAGGGTTATGGGGATTTTTATTCATGTCGGCTATAATAAGTTGGATTAAAATATTGGGATTTAATAATTAATTTGAAACCATGAGATTTTCATCTTGGTTATTGACTATTTGTTGCTTTAAACTAAACATACACTCGTATTAATATAGTTATATGTTTGCCTTCATTTTTCCTTAATTTAATTACTGGTGGATATAATACTCCTTGTGAGTGTATCTATTTAAAGTAAAATAAATAATTAAATTCCCCACTATGAATTGGTTTTACAAGTGATTTAACCACTAATAAAAGATTCAAAAAAAAAAAAAACAAAAAAAAACAAAAGACTGTTTAGAGGTTACCTACCATTTACCAACATGCTAAAGGGCTAAAAGCCCAGCATTACATGATACAATTCTAATTTAGTTAATAAGAAATTTGTATTGGCAAATAAGTTTGTGTTAGTGGCTTTGTAGTTTATGTTTATGCGCATTTCAAAAAAAATATATGTGTATTATGTTAAAAAAAAAAATCTAATTAACGATGAATGATTTATTTTAATTTATGTTTTTTAATCTTCAAACTAATAAAACCAATTTAACAGTCTATTGTTGTACTTTTTTTTTATTTTAGATATTGAGGTTGTGATTTTATCAGGTAGATTGATGGTGTGTTTGTTATAGACTTATAGTTGATGTTGAGAATATGTGCTTTATTGTAATTGATGTCTAGTCTAGATGATGTTGTAATTGTTTGTCTCAGGTTGTAATTTATGTTTTAATTAATTAAATTTTACTTGACAGAAGTTGCTTGGTTTCAAAAAAAAAAAAAAAGAAGAAGAAGAAGAAGAAAGAGTTGCGAAATAATGGAAATCACAAAATTAAAAATATAAACAAAAGATGAACTGCGTGACATAAAAATGTGACAAAATAAAATCCTCCTCATATCAATCCGAAATTCCGAATACAGTGACAAAAAATCAACTACACGCAATGCAGGACATCTCAAAATTCTGGTTAAGTTGTTCAGAAGCTTCAACTAATTTATCGCCTATGAGGTCCTACTTCTGGGCCAATTCATGTCCAGGTTTTTGGTTTTGGTTTTGGTTATGAGGTTGTTTGGTTAATAAAATGAATCATATAAATAAAAAATATGACGGGAGGAAAAACTAAAAAATCCTTATCCTTATCCTTACTATATATATATATATATATATATATATATATATTTATAAGCATATCGGAAAAATGATATGAAATGGCTATCTTCACCAAATAAATAACCTAAGCCGTTGATCATTTTCTTAGATAGATCAGAACCGTTGATTTACGTTAATGTCTGTTGACATTAATGTCTCAGCGCATTAAAATTTAAGGCTCATATCAATTTTCTCAATAGGCCTGTTACATATTATCTTAAAAATTTATTGTAAGAAATAACAATTTCAGCCTAAAGCAACGCATGGGTTCTTTACTAGTTTATATCAAATTATTTTAGTTTTCTGTCTATTATATTATGTCCTCTGTTTGAATGTGACACTAAAGAAAATATCTGCATGTTCAAACAAAGTCCTTGATGCCAATCAGTGAGCTAATTTTAATATGATCATATAATAACTATGCAACAATTTTATTATTTCGGACCTTTGATATAATAATAATGGAAGTTTTTTATATTTATAATTTCAAATCAAGTTAATTATCTACTTTATCCAATTATATGTATGTTTTCTCATTTTATGCCCAAAATAAAAAAAGAAAAGAAGCCAAATTCTGCACAACAAGAACACTTCAGTTTTCAGATTGTGTTGGCTGATCAACAGTAAAGAAGCAATCAAGAGATAACCAAGTGATTTCAAAATTTCTTCAGTGACCGGTACAGTTTGTTACCGGCACCTGTGTTTTATTACAGCTCAACTCCGTGAGCAACAGCATTGAATAAAGTAAACAACTTATTTCACAACTCTATACAGAACCTGTCATACTAAATGACATCAGCATTCAGTAAGGCGTCAAACTTCAGAGAAGTATAGATTATAGAATATACAATTTTAATGATTAGGATCATGCCTGGTTCACGGGAGTTTTGAGAGAGATGGTCCAGAGTAGATCAGCGTCAGAACATACTGTTACCTTCTCTTCACGCACCTTGTTTGATGTGCTAATCATGCTACCAAACCTCATCTCGGAATTGCCTAATTTGAGGAAAAAAATTACTCTTACCTTATATGTTTTATGACAGCAGAATGTAAATCCAGCTTTGGTCTAGGTCATATCTCAAACCCATTTGGTACGATTGCTTATTACTACTTAATTCAGCTGAAGCTTTGATACACCAGGTCAGATGCAGCAGATTATAGGACTGTAATTAAGCTAGACAGATATGGTATGTACCCATACACCTTAACTAGTGCGTAACTAAGATAAAGCAAGTCTACAATTGTACAAGTACATGATGCATACATAGGTTCCAAGTAAGGCCAGTGGTGGTTGTGCTAACTGATGGTCCACCAATGGGAAAAAGACCGCAGTGGGGCCCCTCAACTGTTGACTGGATGTGGATTTCATGTTGATGTGTTTTCGGCAGCAATCGAATCTGGCAATCATCAGACAAGAGAATTATTCGCATGTCTGAGAACACATAAAGTACGTTTAAGTTAGCTGCCTCGTGATCAAATCGGCCTCCTAATGCCCCAGTCACCAATGTACACAACTACACACAAGCAATAAGAAAAAGTTTCAAATTTCAGTTCAATACAGGAATAATATTTGTGTTTAGCCAATATAACATGAAAAATGTCATTCATGACCTGCAAAAGCTAAGTACATCCTCAAGTAGTATTATTGTTACTTTCCTTGTGGTATGTAGTATGCTTCTTTTATTTAAGGTTAAAAGTATGTACCGTTTTGGCATTTTAAATAACACACAGCACATTGTCCAATTGATGATGCACCTATATGAATGGGATGGAGAAGCAATTTTGTTCTTCCCGGTGTTTGGATAAAAGCTGACACTGAACTACTGCAATTTTCTAGTATTATGCACTTTATGAAATAATAACATCCGAAATAATCTATTGAAGAAGATGACAGTAGGTTTCACAAATTCAGGTCAAGCATAGGAATTACTTAATATCTCAGCAATAATTTATGGTTTACAGTGCATGCATGTAGATATTGTGCTGAACTTACATTAAAAGGATCTAAATCATGAGTTTGCTCTTGGATGAAAGAAATACATTTGTGGAGATCATTATTGTCTTGGTTATCAGCATTATTTACAATTTCAGATCCCTGCAATTCCCAACAAATAAATGATAAAGTATTATAAATAAATAGATTTGTTATATTGACAACTAATAAATTTGACCAACCACCATAATACAAAACAATGATAATAACTACTACTACTACTACATATCAGGGTAACGTTAAATATCATATTGTCATGTATTTGGTGTAACAAAATAGGGGGATGGTAGATTAACCTCTGAATTATCCTACAACTTCATTTGTTAAATGTGTTTTTGATTCAGTTTTGGTAAATTTTGGCACCAAATTGGAGAACTAAACCAGTTAATCATAGAATAGGTAAATAATTAGACTTACCATATCAGAGTAGAATTTGCACACCTCTGGCCTAATTGAATCCATGTCTCCTTTGATCACATTCGGTATGTATCTGTATGATATAATTTTAAAATATGCATATGTTCAGTAATCATAAAAATATGTGTAAATCATGCTTATGGTGCAAGATCTCTTGTGACTTATATCGCCACAAGTAGAGGGTTATGTTATATACCATAAAATGAGTAATATCACATGAAATATCTGCCCAAAAAAAAGAAGTGACTACAGAGAAATTCATTCCCTTCTTTTTGTATTTTCTATAGGGGAGGGTATATTAGGCATTTTTCTTAAAAATAAGCAGGGAGATAATGTGTTTTCAGTACAAGCGATTTTCTATTTTGTCCAACAGACCAATGAAATGTGTGATAGCTCGAGATTTCAAAGGTTAGTTTCCAATAAAAAGAAAGGCCAGACCTATGTCGAATATTTGATGGATTCTGATCAGCGAATAATTTAGGCATATCATCAAAGATGCGATTGGCCCCACCATCAGCGCATATCCTTAGCTTTGCTGCTCTAAACCAAAAGTAATTGATACCATAAGCCAATTTCACACTAAATAAATTAAAATGCCACAGCATTGCTTCAAAAGAAAGGTTGGTACAAGCCTCTGAAATACTGTTAATAGGCAATAAAGGAGAAGTTTAGCATCCATGATGTAAATGCAATTCATCCCAAATCAACCCCACTTTGATCCACTAATTCTAGAACTAAGCATCATTTCAACCCAAAATTGAATAACAAAACCCTCAGTAATATAGTTATGCTGCACTAACATCTAAACTGCTATGATATACTAGATAATAGTAAGCATTGGGCTTAATTATATCTTCAGTGGTGCATTAACAACCACATTTAACATGACAAGTACTTAGCATCTTGTCTATGATATGAATAGCAGTTGTGTGCGTTCCTGTCTGTGGTGCTTCTGCAATGAAATAGGAATCGATAGTACTTTTTCCAACTTCTAAAACTAAATGAAAATTAATTTGCCATTGATTGACCATGCAAAGATGCTACAGCCAAGCCTGGATTATATCCATGTCACCCCGTAACACTCCATTGAACTTCAGTATAACAATAGGAGTAGAAACAAAACCAAAATAATTTGGTAAAAGAATCTTTTACTGTTCATGTTGGTACCTGTGCAATTAAATGCTTTTTTAGTACATATGAATGAGGATAATGCCTACGAACCAATGCAGTAGCGATCATATTTAGCCAAAAACAAAAGAGTAATTATGTTTTCAGAGTTCCAAGATTTTTTAACATACCATGTGACCAGAGGAGAGGTGTGAATTTCGGTATCTGTTGGTTAAGTACCACCAGTGCATAGTTCTGGGCCAATGTATCAGTGGCTGGTACAGCTGATTGAGGCAAGAGAAACGTAGCTGCGTGCTTCATCACCTTCGAGCTATGTACAAATCGGCTCATCGTATCCTCTTTTTTTTCTGTCCTTCGTTATCTCTAATCAATTATTTTACAAATATAACTGCTCCCGTCAGGACCTACAGAAATATGTGTGACATAATGTCAGCAACCAGATATAAAGATAGGCTAATTCCGCTATGGATCGGATGAAATATGGACCACTCATTTTTCATAATCGGATGGTCACAAGATGTCTTTTAGATACAGATAAAGAGATATATTTGATAAGAACTGCTCGATTCAAGAGGAAAGGTTGCTTAACCAATCCATAGCAGAACCACACATAAAGATAAAAACATTTTTTACTGTGCATCTATGTACCCGATAATCAGTTGTTCGGTACCAGTAACTGCAAATTCCGGTACAATTTCATGTCCTGGTACTAAAATCAGTTGTTCAGTAGAAGTCCGGCATTTTCAATGTTCAACCGCATCACAATTCTCCTGTTTTCCAATGATACCTTTTTAATTGAATTAACATTGCCATAAAACTAACAGGCCTCAATTACCACCAGCATTTTTGTGAGTATGAAATTCCTAGCAGTCAGTCCTCTGGGTTCAATTGATTGAGATCATGAATCAGCACTAGAGAAGCATCCGATCAGGAATTGAGATTGTGAGTGTACGAACCTGTGAGAGAGAGGGGGGAAGGGGATTAGGGGAAGACTTCGATGATGCTCAGAGAATGCAACCGCAGTCGGTTTGAGAATTGAGATTGATTCGGCGAGAACGGAATTAAATGGGAATATATATAAGAGACCGCTCTATAAGGTAAAGGTAAAGTGTGGCATGGCACGTGGACCGTTGGATCGCTTCAAGATTCGTGCAGGCTCAAATCTTGAAGCGATCTAACGGTCCACGTGTCATGCTGTACTTTACTTAAGGCAGACTGTGAAATCAGCTCAAGTGGGTCGGAGAATCGAGTGCCATTCTTCACGTGGGCCATTGGATCACCTCGGGATTTGGGCCAGCACTAATCTCAAGGAAGATCCAACGGCCCACATAAAGAATGGCACATGCCGGAGATGTGAAATCCGGAGAATCGGACAAAGGAATTGAAGCGTTCTCTGATTTTCTTATTTTTCTTATTTTCTTTCATCCATCGTTATCGTATCATTCTGCCTTTTTGCCTTTTTCTTTTCCTTTTTGAGGAGGGATCATTGACCACGCTTATCTTTACAATTTTAATAATGAATGTTTAAATTTATAAAAAGCCATAAATAAATTTAAAAATGAAAAAAAAGTTGTATGGATGTGTTATTACTTAAGTTATAAATTGATAGTGTTTCAAATTTCAATCAATTCAATATTATTTGATGATTTATCAAAATTTGTGTACCTTTTTAATGGTTGTAACTTAAAAGATTTTTAAGAACTACCAAACATTGTTTAAATTAAATATAATCGGAAACATAATTAATCTATAAGTTAAAATATAATTTTGTAAGCTTTTTTATAGTTTATATACTATTGCTTATATACCCTTGACAAAATTAAAAGTTTGTTTGTTTTCATTTAAAAATCTATTGCTTAAAGTTTATTTTATAGACTAGAGCTATAATTCGGGCTTCGCATGATATATAAAACCGAATTATAAAACCTCAATTGAAAATCACAATGAATAGTGCACAATGAATAGTGTGATCTCTCTTTTTTTTTTTTTCTTTTTTCTTTTTTTTTTGAAGCCTATTGGCAATGCACACCATCCCACGACAATTATTTATTTTGACAAGCATGTCATTTAATTTTAAATCAATTCATAAATAATGTCAAATATTGCAAAAAAAAAAATAGACACATTTATATACTCATAGAATAATTGTGTTTCAAATTTCATTCAAATTGATTGCTGTTGGATACTCTATAGAAAACCATCAAAATTATATAGAAATTACAATGATCTAAATCTAATGATTCTTGATGGACCAATACATAATACTCAGATTGGATGCTATTTTTGAAAATCACAATCAATCTACAAGTATATAATTATATTTATGAAAAAAATTATGAAAAAAATTATATTTTTAAGATTTTTTTATTTGAGTATGGATGTCATGGTTATTGAGATAAATAAATAGTTCATATGGATCTCTAATTATTACTATATATACAGCGTAAGAATATAGTACTGAAAGGAATAGCACGATGGCTAGAGATGCGGAAATTAAAATTTTTCTAACCAAAGCATGTGCAGTTCAATCAGATCTTGCCAAACGAACGACTTATCGCTGATCTACACAATAACATGCATAGAGAGGCAGTAGTTATTATACCTTTGACGCGTGATCGGTTGCTCTCGGCTGTCCCGTCGCTCGCGTCACCCTTGTCCACCAAAGGGTCGGCCACCACCGTCCGTCTAGGCGAGAAGACGTTGCCGGCAGGTCCTTCGATCTTTTCCTCGCACGAATCTCAACCCTAAACCCTAGGTTTGATAGAGGAGATTTCTCAACACATGAGAGAGAGAGAGAGGAAGAAAGGTGGCTGGAAAAACTTACTTTTTCGTGCATGAAACCTTCCCTTTTATACTTGTCAAGAGTGATTAAGGAAACCCTAATCACATACCCTAATCTGCCTTTCTGTCAGGTTGCGTTATAACGCACCCAATATTGTGTTATAACGCAACACCTGACAGAACCAGATTTCTGTCACAGATTCCGTTATAACGCAACATATGTTGCGTTATAACGGAACTGCTGACAGAACCAAATGACAAGTATTCTCTCATATGTTCGAGACATAAGATCAAAACATCATAGCCATGATGATATTCAGGTTATCATGATGCCCAATCAAGCTCAAGTCAGGCCGCGCCTGATTTGACTTATTGCCATCACACGTTACACGTTCGCCGACGTGACACGAACCTGAACAGGACTAATGGTCGAGAGCCTCTGTAGGTGTGACCTTATAGGGATCTGGATCATGTTGGGTTGCATTAACAGTGATTCTCATCTACCTGTTCAATGCTGATCATCATCAGTGTCAAGCCATCCACGTGACGATCCCCAAATGATACAGATAGTACGCACGTCCACGTAGTATCTTGATCCTGAGTAAGAGTACCTTACTTGTGTTGATTCTATGTCATATGAATATCCAAGATAAAGTCTGAGGCAGGATTGTGTCATCCTCACAAATATATATCATTTACTTGACGTCCATATAGATTAAACACATGACTAAGATTAATCATTGCGCGCGTGTGTAATCCATAATGTCAAGGGGCCCAGTGGATATCATAACTCATCTATGATGAGAGACATTCCAGTATCTTGATCATCCATGATCCAAGCTACCAATTCTACACACCGAACTGGAATCCCTTATGCCACCTGTTACGGTTGGGATAGGAAACTAGTCACAGTGTGCAGTCATGATATTTGATCATGACAACCTCAACCGTGAATCCAACACTGACAAGAATATGAATGACATAACACATTCCTTTTGTCATATTCTTGTCGCGGTCAGTCCAATGCCATGTCACAGAGAATGTGCACATGCATCCATATGATCTAGTTGATAGCCGCGCTATCAATGGGACGTGATACAAACCCATCTGCTAGACTCATATGCTGATCCTATCCGACCAACTAGAGTACCATGCTAGTTATCATAGATCAGGGCAGTTTTAGAATTGACGTCATATCCATCATGGCATATCACTTGCTCTTGTCGTAAACGACACAAGCCATAACGTAACATCAATTCAAGGAAACTAATGAATAAAACATCCAAATAAAAATAACCATGAACAAGCGAATACCATATATATATAAATATAAATATGTATGTTTCTCTAGTACATAAACACTAACAAGTACCATGTTCTTAATGTTCTTTACATATTATTATTATTTCTTCTCCTTAACTCCTTGACAATATGTACGTTGGTAGCTTCTATCAACCTTTCGAAAAAAAAAAAACTCCTTGACAATATGGTTACAAAATCCAAACCATGTTCTCAAAATTTATCACACAAACGATATCACAACACAACCAATATGGTTGCGGCAACGCTGCAACGAGTAATCTAGTAAATGATCAAATGTAAAATTTTAAAATATTTAATTTTAAAAAATTTTGAACGAAATGTTTAAATTTTTTGTGTAAAAGTGTGAATAATAATTTATAAAAAAATAGTTCATAAATATTAGACTATTTTAAGGGTTAAGTTAATGTCTTAGACGTACCACATTCACCTTATTTAATGGGGAGGGAAAATATATATAAGTTGGATCAAAGTAGATGAAGAGATCTAAACAAAATTAATGGCCAATAATATTGATGATGTAGTATAATTGAGATGATTCAAGAGCTACCACTTTTTTGGAGTATAAATTAACCTTTCAAATCAAACATTCTTTCAACAATGCCGCGTACCCCGTTGCATGGATATGTATATTGCAATTTTTTTTCTTTTTTATTTCACATATTTTTGCAGGATGGATGTATTGTATCACCCGTTTATCATAGTGCTAACAAATGATGATAATTGATAAGAGACGATATTTGGACAGTATGATTGAAAGATTTGATGCATTGTCTTTGTCTATCAATAAAGCGAGTATTAAATGGATATATATTGATAAAACTAAGCTCACGTCAGCACTAATATAAAAACAAAATCACATGGAAATGACACGCGAATTATAATGGAAATGACACGTTGAGTTTAATATAACTTGGTAAAAGTTTTTGAAGATTTTTGTGTTACCCAAATATATATTGTCAATTTTTGTTTATAGATTTGATAATTACTTGTCTTAAATTATGAACTACCATGGCAAATTATACTTGATCTCAAATTAATATCACATCTGCAAAAAAAAGTAAAAAGTTCCCTTGGTCCAAGTGCTTATCCTCTAACATATGGCACGTGCCATTCTGCACGTGGACTGTTGGATCACCTCAAGATTTGGGCCAGCACGAATCTTGAGTGAGATCCAACGGTCTGCATGTAGAATGGCACATGTTATGTGTCAGGAGATGTGAAATCCACGGTGGAATCTAGTTGTGCCTATGTACATGAGGATGATGAAACCAAAAACAAAAAAGATAAAAAATAAAGAAAGAAAGAAAGAAAGAAGTGAGATGCGCACACAACACAAGTAAAGAATCTGATGCTCAGGAATTAACAGGAGCAGAAACAAGAGGCGGGTAGCAACTAGCAAGTAGCAACGTGACTTAATTTAGAGAGAGCAAAACAAGGACTACAAATATAACTGTATACGTGTGTATTCACATAATATTGATCTACGAGAAACATCTTGCGTCCACTGAGAAACCATCCATACATTCATAAATGTGTGCTAAAATACATCTCGAAATTAATCTAACCTATGTACCAATGTACGATATGGACAATTTTTCTATCAACACGAGGTATTACTGTTAATTTATAGGCTCCAGTTCAGTATTCTAAAGAAAATGGTGATAAAATGATATATGCGTCAGCATATGAAACGACGCAATTAGAATTAGCCGTGGAGTGAGTGAAAAAGTGAAAGGAATTATTGGTTGAATAAAGATTGTTGCTAATGAGCTATTTTAATTATAAAAAATAAATTTAAACTAAACTCTGTTTATATATTCATAAAAAAAAAAGTATCCATAAAAAAATTAAAGTTAGATGATTTAAGAGTTAAGATGAACTCCTCTCCCTCTCTTTTTATCACTTCCGGCGTATTAACTAAACTCATGTTATTTTGTTGTAATTTTGGTTCTATGATGTTTTTATCCATTTTCTCCTGTTTGGAGATTTTAGCATTAGAGGTGGCAAAAGTTGACCCGACCGAAATAGTCCGCCCGATAAACCCGATGACCGAACCCGACTCGGATTTGTTAACTTATAAAAACTGAATCAACCGAACCAGTAATTGACCGAATCCGAAAATATCCGAATCCGAAAAAACCTGCAAATATTAAGAATCTGAATACAAATTATCCGAACCGATGTGACCCGCTACCCTATAAAAACCCAAACCCGAAGCGATCCGGATTCATGTGACCCTAAACCGACAATTATCCGAATCTGAATCAACCCGAACCAAGAGTGATTAATACCCGAGATGTGATAAAAGTACGAATTAATTGTTATATTATTTGCATTAATATATTCAAAAATGTGCATACGATTTTTTAAGAATTAATCCATGCATGATGTACACAAATAAAAATGTTACTTTAAATGATTAATTGGTTTACATTAAATTATAGAGTTATATTCCAACAACATAAACCCGAATAAAGACCCGATAAGACCCGAAAATGTATGATTTGAATCATATAATTTATAATATTATATGCAAAAGTTATCCGAGCGATCAATAAATTAATAAGTTAACTCGAATAAAGACAAAACCTGACCCGCTCGATTTGTATCCGGAACCCGCACCTCAAATATCCGTAACCCATATAGGCCCGATTAAGAAGAATCCGGCACCTGAGCCAACCCGTATCCAGATTGGCCAGAAAACTAATAAGATCCGAATCCGTAAATCCGAGCAATATAGTTGTCCCGACCCGTCTTTGTACCAAACCCAAATTTGATCTATCTGACAGAATCCAAATCCGATATCTACCTGAATCCAAAAGCAAACCGAATCTTAGTTTATCCGACCCAAATACAACCCGACCCGCCCGATTTGCCAGGTCTATGCTAAGATATTCGGATGAAAACCATACAATTCTACAGCTTTTTACCCTTTCCAAGAAAAAAAAAAAAGAAAAAAGTATTTACCTCCATTTAAATCATTCGTGGAGGCCAAAAAAGTCCTCATCCAACAACTTAAACGGTTGAGAAGAAGACAGTCAGACACCAATCTAATTCTAAAATAATAAAAAAGTAATAGCAGAATGGCCTCCATTCATCCAATCCAAATATCCAATACAGTAAAAACGAAAAAAAATACTTTATACATGGCTATGAGTGAAAGTCAGAATTCAACTCCGTCAGTCATTGATACACACGGAAAGAAAAATAATAAATACACGATACGACTACACACACACACACTACACAACACAGACGGTGGGTAGGTAGCAGACTAGCAGGTGTAGCACCACAAGATTCATATCCCAGCTATATATTGTTAAGTTGTAGTTTACATTTGAACCGTTGGATTGTCTCAATATTCGTGTCAGCTCGGATTCCGAGACGATCCAACGGTTCACGTCTTGAACTGCAAAATACAGTACGTTGGAGAATAAGCAGTTAAGCACTCAGCACCGCAGTCCGCAGCAGAAGCAGAGTTGTCACTTCCGGACTTCAGATTTCATATCCTCTGTAGCGCTGTATTGTGTAGCGCAGGATGTGAAACGTTAGATCATCTCGAGATATGTGCTGGATCGAATCTCGAGATGATCGAACGGTTTACATCCTGCGCTACACGATGCAGCGCTACAGAGGATGAGCACTCCGGACTTCAACCGCTAAGCGTTGTAAATACCGAACTCTACAGGGGCGTCGCCGAAAATCAAGCGAAATCGAATTCCTATCCCCTGCTGTACTGCATCATGCAGTTCACAGTGTCATCCGTTGGATCGTCTCAAGTTCCGCTCTGTCACGATTCTCGAGACAATCCAACGGCTGATGTTACGAACTGCAGAATGCAGTACAGCAGGGGATATGAGTTCCGAAAAAAAGCGAAATCCCAAACTGCGGATTAAAGACCGTAGTTTTTCTCGGAACAAACGATAAACAGGAGAGAGAGAAGAGAATAACAACAGGAAGCCATAATAATAAAGAAAGAACGAGCGAACAGAGAAAGAAAGAAGGGGAAAGGAAAGGGGGAGGGGTTTCATTTCATTCAGTGAATAGAAAGCATCAACAATAACAATTCGCTGAGATCTGATTAATTAATTGCCTCCCGATAGTTAGATCTCGCCGGGAATGGGGAAGGAGGAGAGGGAGAGGGAGGAGGAGGAAGGTAAAGAGGAGGATGAATCCATGGGCAAGGAGATCATCTGCTCGATCTGTCTCGAGGTGGTCACCTCCGAGGGAGACCGATCTACTGCCAGGTTGAAATGTGGCCACGAATTCCACCTCGGTGAGCTCTGCTGTGCATCTATTTATAGCTGGTTTAATTTCTGTGATTTCAATTGCAATTGGATAGTGATGGTTGGGGGAAATCGACTTGAAGAAAGCATTGTGGTTGGATAATAACAAGAACATGATGAAATTGTGTTAGTTTGTTCATGGCATCAAATTCATTAGTGATCTGGGTTGTGGTTTTGCTTGCTTTAGGAGTAGTAGATAGCTCCAAAACCAGAGCTACAAATCTACAATTGATGTTGTCGAACTCCCTTCTCTGTCTTTTTTAGTTACAGGATAGAACATGTACCTATATAGCCAAAAGAAAAAAAGTTGTGGAGGTACCATAGTTGATACCAAAATCGATACTGTAGATAATGTTATTTCTTCATATTGAATAAGTTGTCATTGATAACTACTTTATCGTGAGATTTGTATGATATTTTGTAGCTCGACGTAATTGAGTTGTTATTGATATTAGCGGTATTTGTGCAGAATACTGTGCGAAATAAGTATCACGATAAAGTCATTGACATGAACAATAGTATCTATTGATATTTTGATATCCTTTTTGGTAATTGTATATGAACTCCCCCCCCACCCCCCCCCCCCCCCCCCCCCCCCCCCCCCAACAAAAAAAAACACTTTTGAAGTGTTTGTACTTCATTCAGCACCCATATTTATGACAGTTTTAACATGCCTTATCAATGTGGACTATCTCATCTAACACTTGTCAGGCCATTAACTAGTAGTATATGGTTTGTTGTCATAAATTAAGTTCTAAGTACTATTAGTGCTTAATTTCTTTGAAATAAGGTCCTCAGTGATTAATTAAACACATGGAAGTTTCAAATAATTTTCATCTTGATCATGACATATAATTTTGATTTGTTTAAATTTTATATTTTTATTAAAACCATTTTTTGTCTAAGAAAGATCAATTCTTACTATACCTGCAAGAACGTTTTATTTTGTTTGGAATATGCTCTAATGTGACTAAAAGTGGATGTTTTCAAGTTAACTCCTCTGTTATCTTTACGTTTGTCTTTTGAATTTCTTTTTTAGATAATAGTGTTCTTGTCTAGGAATTTGTACTCGAATTATAAAAACCCATACTCCGGATTGACCATGTTATTGAAACTTGCTATACCTTCCTGCTTAGAAACTTCATCTGTCAGAAAAATACAGAGCTGTTAATAAGTCTTAATAAATTGAATTTAGGATAATCTACTAGACTGGAGACAATTAACTGACCCAGGATCCAATTTAACTTTTTTATTATTTTCAGATTGCATTGGGTCAGCATTCAATGTGAAGGGAGTTATGCAGTGTCCTAATTGTCGCAAGGTAGAGAAAGGGAATTGGCTATATGCAAACCGTCCTTCTCGTAGTGGGCCAGACCTGAATGCGTTGGATGAGTGGACTCCTGATGAAGACCTTTATGATCTAAGCTACTCAGAAATTGTACAGATCTCATCTTACCAATTTATTTTTATTATAATTTTTCTGGATATTCTGGGCATATCCCCTAAAATTGTACAAGTCACCCTACAACTATTGAAGCAGGATTATTTTCCTTCTGTAAATTTTCGTAAAAAAAAAAAAAAAATTCATGGATTGAGATTGCCATAACTAGGAGATATTCTGGCTTTTTTACAACACTGGATCTGTACACTATTCCAATTTTTGAAGATACATTTGTCAGCCATGTTAATTTGTCAATCTCAATCCAGAAGAACATTAAATTTTGTCCAATATTTGCAATATAGATAAATGGATTTGCCTAGATTTGGTTGAGGCAAGCCTATTCACAATTACACTATGTTACAGCTTTATTACGTAAAGCTTACTTCTTTGCAAAAATAAATCAGTCTTTTTTCTTTTTTTTTTTAAAGCCTAACCAATAGTACTATGTTTGTGCTTTATATTCTGGAAGTAACAGTAATTAGCCAAAATTTGCTTTTACTATGGCTTTGTTTTATCTTCACTTCTTCAGTGGAAACTTGGGGTATGTAATTGCATTTTAAAATAAGTTTGCTATTTTTAATTGATCTTTAGAAATGGTGTTTATCTTATGCAACTAAAATCACAATTAAAAAATAATTAGTTTGATACCTTGTTCATATATTCAAAATTTTTTACTCATTTTCTATTTATGAGGTCAGGATAGGCTGGGTGTGTAACTCCTAAGCACAAATAGTAGGTTCTGGAGTTTTTATAATGTGCTTATGTTTTTTCCCAAATGTAGCCTTTTGGTGTGCACTGGTGCCCCTTTGGTAGGATAGCTCCGCTTCCAGCTTTCTTTGAGTAAGTTTTAGGTTGTACTGATTATTATTATAATATAATGGTCTTCTCGATGTTTCTTTAAGAAAATTTAGTGTACGGTAACATGGAATAAAGCACAGTTAAGTGGAGGAGTTAGAAATAGTTGATGGAACATTTGCTTCAAAGTGGTATAGAGTTACTGTGGATGAAATAGAGGAAAATTTTGCACTTACACTCATCTCTATTCAGTCGCTGTGGTGGAAAGTGGTTGGGGTATAATGTCTTATTCTATGAAAATGATGAGCTGGGATTAGCAAACATTAATCTTAGGGTATGCCTTGTTCCAGCTTGTTGAACACCATAAAATCAGTTTACACTCCATGCACCCTCTTTTATTATACATTTTGGTGTTATCCCTATGCTTCTAATATTTGTAATGTCAACTAAATAGAAAAGTACGGGCATTTTTTGTTATGATTACAGATATAGGAAATTAATATGCTAAAGAATGTTAAAAGCACCTAAAAGCTAAATATGAGCAAAAAACAGAATTTGCTGTATTCAATGGTTTTTGGTTTTGCTAATATCATACTTTCTTCCCTCTTCCTTTCTACAGGGACGGAGAACCATCCCCGCCACTTACATGTAAGTCAGATTTTGTACAATCTGAAAACGTTTCTAATTAGAACTTTTGTGTTATAATGCAACACTAAGAAAATTTGATATGTCGTTGACTGAAGCATGATGCTAAAGACTCGAGTATAATCTCCATTGATCAGAAGAAAGGAAAGAAAAATTGTCAATAATTAAATTCTCAAGCGATGAAATTAGCTATGACATACCAAAATTTGAAGGGGTTCATTCTAGATAATGTGCACTTTTATTTTACGTGAAAGGTTGTCAATTGTTGTAGTGGTTCAGCCCCTTTTAGGCGCTTTTGCATGCCTTGAGATCATAGGTTAAATCCCATCTGAGAGGTGCCTCTTCTTTTTTTTTTTCCTTGCTTTTTTCTTTTCTTTTCTTTTTCGATGTTGTGACCCGATTGACCAAAATTCTGGTAATTCATGTTGGTATTCTATATAAACTTTAGGTAACATGCATACGAGAGAGTGAGTTCTTCCTTGAGTTTTCTTCCAACTTTGTAGTGTACAACTCTCTCCCGGAAAAAAAGGAATTATTCCAGAGTATGTAAAATCACAATGAATTAGTGAGTCCGAATCTTTGTAATGAAAAAGAAAGTACTATGTCAAACTTCTTTCATTTTTGTTTCATGCATTATTTTTATTTTTGATTGTGCAGTTTCTGAGCTATTTGGTCCGCAAAACATGTTTGCTAACCATGTTGCTGTACCTACTGCAACTGGCCATCCCTGTCCATATGTTGCCTACATTAATCCCATCCATGCAAGCCAGGCACCACCACCGTCATCTTCTGCTTCATCATCCAATGGGCATCATCATCCTTCTGGTAGGACAGTTGTGGGCCAGCCATTGCCGGTGTTACCCCAACATCCTCATCAAGTTCCTCTAGATTTCCGTTACAATGCATGGGAATCTCCCTTCCCACGTAATGCATATGGAGTTAGTGGCATGCAGTTGCCGACATCCAACTCAGTGCCAGACCAAGATGGGCAGTCTAGAGGGGTAACAACCACATATGATTTTCTGGGGAGTTCTAGGTAAGTACTTAGTTAGATGCAATCTTTTATACTCTTTCCTCAGTTTCCTGAAATAAAGAAATTTACACAGACCAGCAACAATGCAATATACCTCAATTTGCTTATGATGAAGAAGGCCTTAAAATTTAATTTCATAGTTCCACATCTTTGTTGGTTATTTATGTATGTGTTTGCAATGTGTTTAAAGCCAACCCTAACTTGCTTGAGATTAAAGGATTTGTTGTTGTTGTTGTTGTTTTTTTTTTTTTTTTTTTTTGTGTTTACGATGTGGGATTTGAAGTAATCTCTTTATGTTCAAATCTTAGCTCAATGATGATTGCATATGGTCACTATTCCTGGCCATTGCATCACATTGGCTGCATGGGTTGCCACAGATCTGTTAACCTTTTGAGTCTTGAGGTCATAATTCTTTTTGAAGTTCTGCAAATCATTTGGGGACCAGGGATATATCTTAGTAGACAGGGACATATATGGAAAATATTCCTTTTTTATGATATACTTTAAGTTATAATATTTGTGTTTTTGCTCCAATTTTGTAGCTCAAGAGCTGGAAATCCTACCTCTCTAGTTCCTCCTTTGGTACCACAGATCATAAGATCTGATCCGAGCATTCCTGAGCACCATGTACCTCCATCTTCTTCTGCTAACCCTGGTATGTTCACACGTATAGCCAATGCCATGGGGGGTTCCACATCAGTGCCGCCACCGCCACCTGTATTACCTTCCGATAGCACAAATAGTTTCTGCATGTACCCATCGACTTCATCTAACTCAGCAACTGAGGATGTTGGAGGGAATCGATTTTATGCATGGGAAAGAGATCGATTTGCTCCATTTCCTCTTCCCCCCGTTGAAAACCGTGAAAATGGTTGGTGGCCACAAGGTCAGGCACCTAGACCTGACTCAGAGCAGAGAAGGGGGTTCTGGCAACCTCTAAGAGGAAGGTCAGAATCTTCAGGTCATCGGGCATCACATGTGCCTCGCATGCAATCTTTTATGTGATTTATCTAAGTCCGTTGTTTTGTATGTTATGGAAACATTGATTGTCATCATAAGAGAACTTGTTGCGTGAACTAGAAGTGAGTGAAGTTTTCTTTTGGCAAGGAAAAACTCGCGCAACTTTTGGAGCTTTCTAAAAAGCCAGCTTTTAAATATTGTTCCAAGTAAATTTAGCATGTGAATTTGTGAATAAGTAGGTAACTTTGAATTGATGATAATACTATTTTTTATTCAGATTCCTGGTTTCATATTTTAAATTTTATTTGTTTTCAGCATTATCAAATTAGCCAATGTCAATTGATTTTCAATTGATTTTCTTATTAGCAATTGTGGGAGGATGAACTACATCCGTTGAGATTTGAGAAAAAGCACTCTTGACACCGTCAATTCTGTTGTTTAGTAAAAATTAGCAACTCTTGCAGTTTGGTATATTCATGTTAATTTGTCTGCTCTGCTGGGCTTGTTTCAAAATCAACTTGGTTAAATTATGCCCGTCCGAATTGTTCATCAGTACGTGAATGGTGGATACAGTTTGAAAATTCTTACTTATTAGTTTTTTCCTCTCCAGTCAATTGAATACTTGTTTTTTCGTTCAGATGATGAGAGTGTTATATAGTTGACAGCCAACAAGAGATTTGTAACTTGTATAAGCACCCATAACATTAGAGGTGGCAGAACCCGACCCGAGAAACCCATCCGATCCGACTCGAACCCGACCCGACCCGACCCGGCATTTTCAAGAAAGTCAAACTGACCCGACCTGACCTGAATACGACCCGACCCGATATCAAATAGTATTCAATCTAACTTAAATCAACATACGATCCAAAATAAGTAGATATTAAAATTGATCCGACCCAACCCGAACCCGGACCCAACCCACCCGCCCGATTTGCCACCTCTACGTAACATACAACGTGAAATGAAAGAGCGTAGGCGAGCGATAATATATAGGCACACTGGAATGATCCGATGTGAACCATTCAATCCATCCTCGTTTCTCCCTCCCTCCCTCCCGATCTCTCTGCTCTCTCTCTCAGTCTCTCTTTCGCCTCCTTGACAAAAGCCTCCTAGCTCAGCTCAGTTCAGTAGCTCTCTTCTGCTTTCCTTTTCAACTCCGACTCCTCTTCGGCTTCGCTGCCATGAATACTCTTTACAGGTACAGTGCTCGTTTCCCTTCCCTTCCCTTCCCTTCTCGGTTGTCTGCTGTCGTTGAGCTGCCAGGTCTCAATTCTCCAAATAATATTGCCTCTTCTTAATTTAAATTTAAAAAGGGTAAAATAAAATTGACACGTTAAATCTCGGTGTTTCCCGGGTGAGCCGGGTTCCCGCCACATTTTGGGCCCCCATGTCAGTGACTCCCTCTACATTAATCCCTCTCTCGGTCTAATTACAGGCCGATTGGCCCATGATATAATTGTTAAAGGCTTTGAGGCCCAATAAAGCCCATTAGTCCCTTCTAGTTATATGTTCTTAACGAGAGCTGCTGCGATAATCAAATTTGTAACATGCCATGCCTTCATTGTCAAGTCGTTCTATTATTAACATTTTTAACGCGTACAAATAAAAATAGAACTACTAATAACTATACCGTTATACGCTCCAGTATATATACAAGACACAGAGCATTTATTTTTCTCTTTACGATCTCACAATTCTGTCTGAAAAAAAACGATCAACACCTGCGCTCTAAATAGAATTCTCTCTACTTTGCTTTGCTTTGCTTTCTTCTTTTGTTAATTAAAAAAAATACAAAAAAAAAAAATTATTTTCTTTTATCTAATCAATGGGTCACAAAGAGTTCATTCCCATTCTTCGCTCACATCGCCCCTCGTCACACAACACCTATGTAAGCTGTTAAAAATTCTGAGTTCTTTTCTTTTCTATTTTTAGTAGAAAATTATCATGCCTGTTTGAAAATACCTGAATCTTATGCAGTGCAATTTGATAACCCAAGAAAGGTGTTAAAATTTTGGTTTATATATGGTATTAAATATGATTGATGTACCAAATCATGCATCTAGTTAGGCTGTAAGAAATGTAGAATTAAATGATATTATTTACAAGTTGAAACCCAAGAAAGGTGTTTGCCTAGAAAAAAATGTAAAATCTTCATGTTACAGTTTTGTTAATTTGCTATTTTCATCTGAAAACGTTATTTCCTTTGTTACTTTTATTGTTTGTCTGCTTCTTTCTATCTTTCTAATTATAACTCAAGTGCAATTTAATTGAAAATATTCCTTTGATTGTTAAACTAAAAAAAAAAAAAAATGCAGGGTGATCGGTTCATCCCGAATCGAGCTGGTATGAATATATCACAGGCCCTTCTATATGCACCAGCCCGAGATAAAAAGGAGGAATCTGAGATCTCTCCCTCAAAGAAGGCCTACCGAAAACGGCTTGATGATGCCTTTTTCGAGGGAAGAACATGGGTCTTATCTTACAGTAACAAGCCTTCGATGCCTACTAAATTAAGCGATCCTCTAACTGAAGTTAATTATGTTAGTCATCGACGGAGGTATATCCCGAAGGTATAGCCTTTTATTACCTTTTCTTTTCTTTTTCTTTGGATAAATATTACTAGCACTATTTTCTGCCCTTTAGTGTATGCTTAATTTAATAATGGAATTGGTAATCGTGAAATAGTGAAAGTAACATTTGTAACTGGAGTTGTATGCATGGAATGAGGATTTATTATGTCCTCTAGAGTCCAAGTCCACACTGACATTGAGCTGGTTAAGTACCAAAGAAATCTGGTATGCAAGTTCGATATATAGCTAAAATGCTAAACAGTATTGTTTCATTTTAAGCAACTACTCGATGCAGATTACAATGCTGGTCTCATTCTATAAATAATAAAAGGTATATTAATTAGTAATTTCTCTTCTTTCCTTTTAATCAACCAGAAACAGGAGAAAATACTTGCAGCCCCGGATATGATTGATGACTACAATCTTAATTTGCTTGACTGGGGAAGTGCGAATGTTCTATCAATCGCACTGGCTGATACAGTATACTTGTGGAATGCTACGAGCAATTCTGTCGATGAATTAGTAAACGTAGGTCCAGACTCTGACCCTGTAATCAGTCTCAGCTGGGCCCCAGATGGCCGCCAACTTGCCCTTGGTCTACCCACTTCTCACGTGCAAATATGGGACTGCAATGAGGGAAAGCTGGTTCGTGTTTTATCAAACTTAATTTATGCGATATACTTTAATGGTTTTCTAGCATTCCCATTCCTTCAATATCCTTTATAATTTTATTTATGTTGACTCTGAAAGGTTTTCTTTTTATTTTCAGATAAGAACTCTGAGAAATATTCACCGGCAATCGGTTGGGGCCCTGGCATGGAATAACAACAATATGCTCTCAACCGGCAGCTGGGACTCCACAATTGTCAACAATGATATCAGAGTGCGGGACCATGCTATTCGCTCCTACCATGGCCACCGACTCGAGGTGTGCAATTTGAAATGGTCTGAGTCAGGGAAACAACTTGCAAGCGGGGGAAAAGATGGTCGTCTCAACATATGGGACCTCTCTATGGGCACCCAACTCCGTCGTTTCTGCCACAGTGCTATGCCAAAGGCAATTGCATGGTGCCCATACCAGAGCAACCAAATTGCATCAGGAGAGGCTGTCGACAATGGATGCGTCAAGCTATGGGATGTTGATGCTGGCACCTGTTTAAAGTCAGTTGAAACTGGTTCTCTTGTGTCCGAATTGCTTTGGAACAAAGAGGAGAAGGAACTGTTGAGTTCACATTGCGACGGGACGCAGCAACTGATACTCTGGAAGTACCCTTCTATTGTTAAAATAGCTGAAATCTCCTCTGATGCCTTCGGTGTTAACTTCATGGCTGAGGTATGCAAAGTTTAGATTGGCTCTTTTACCAGAAAATGTCTAGGTCCTCCAAATCAGTACAAATATATAGTACAGAGACCTAATTAAATGGAAAATCATGACACTGACAAACTTGATTTTAGTAGTTACAATGACGATAACAACAGAAAATTTAAAGTTATTAGATGGTTTTATGTAGCACCTCATCACCTATATTTGGTAGTCGAATTTTTTTAACATGCCTTGCAAAAATGAAACTCTCAATTTGGTCCCAAGCTTGATAGACTCCAGAAGGCAAAGCAATGTCTGAGTTAATTTTTTGTTTTGCAAATTGTAGAGTCCTAATAGGTGCACAGTGGTAACGGGACATTCAGATGAAAAGCTGATGTTGTGGAACGTTTTTGGAGATCCTTGCGCAAAACGAAAACCAGCACCCAAGATCGCACCTTCTTTTGGCCCCTCAAACTGCCACATCCGCTGAAGGATGAGTTATTTCCTGAGCTTATGAACAAGGACTTCTACAAGAACTACTGTAGGTATGAATTTCTAAGGTCTATCAATTTTTCATTAGTTTTTTAAACATTTCAACTACTTTGTAATGAGTTCAAAAACAGAAATCATCACCCACACATCCACTGAAGGGTTTCTTTTATCTCGGGCTTAATTTTTCTAATATTAAATCAGCCTTTATGTTTATTTCCATATATTTGTTTAAATAACTGGTATGTTTTAAGTGCAGACTCAGTTTTACAAGCACTCAAACGGCATACAAGACCTAGTGCCAGAGACAAAATGCGGATGATGATTTGGACGGTGAATATTCTCTTCAAAAGACACCTATGGTATCAACAAGGACTTCTACGTAATTAATGTAGGTATGGATTTCTGAACTCTCTCAACTTTTCATTAGTTTCTTAAACATTTTAATAATTACTTTTTTGAGTTTACTAACAAAGTTTTAACTCCGCCTATGTGACTATGTGAGAAGACCCCTTGCCTTCGACTGCTCCGTTTGCATCGCTGGTGAACTGGTATTGGAGTTGCTCCTGGCCAATCGACAATACAAGGTTTGGCAACTGCTTTGGTTGAGAATTGAGATTTTGCAATAGCTGTTTTTGGTCAGCCATGATAGAGTTTAGTTTCAACAATTGATCATGTACCAGTTCTAGTTTTGGTCGTACCAGTACCTGGTACTTTTCTTGCACCACTACACCAATAAATTATATCAATACTTGGAGTTAAATCTTAGTCCTGGCTAAGCCAAAATCTCATGAAGTAGTAGATGTTAATAAGCAGAGATTAAGGAGATGTCACTTGCAAACTTATCTTGAGGTTACTTCTTTTTGGGCAGTGCCATTGAGAGATGGCCCTGACAAGGTACACAACACCTTCAGACGACATCGATCGATATCAACCCTAGCAACTCCGCTAAAATTATGGAAGGCCATGAAGCGCAGATTAAATTCATCATTTGATCGGTGGAGGTGGGCTTATGTGATGGGTGCACGAGCTGTCCCGGCAAGAGGAATTAATTGCGCCGTGTACCTTCTACTCTTGACTCCAAGCAGTTGCAGGAGGCAATCCAAGATGTCAGACCTCCTCCCCAAATTGAATGCACGGCATACACCAAGGTGAATCAAGCATGGCTAATTGCGCGTGAAAATGATGGTTACGTGTGCTTATGAACCAAGAGAACTCAATGCACAGGCTGATGGCCTTAGTAATTAGCTAGATCATTGTCATTTGATTATGTTGGCTACTCATTTACTATTTTTCAAGAATGTAACTGTTGTAATTGGCTGATGTACTATTTTGAGGTTGAATAAATTTGCCTAAGGGCCAATGTGACAAAATAGATAAGCCCATCAAAATACATAAATTTGATATTTCCCCATCACTTATTGATTTGCTTAGACATATACCCTTTGGTTTTGATTTGTAATATAAATAATCAACTTAATTCATGTTTATTTATAAAAGACAATTTTACCCTTCTAAAACAAAAAAGCCAACCCTTATACCTTCCGACTTGCACAGTATATGACGATAGTAATTCTTCCCTGGTTATCTCGGGTTTTGGGTCGTTCGGGTCCAGTCGGGTTCGGGTCAGTCTGACTTTCCCTGAAACGCGGGTTGGGTCGGGTTCAGGTCAATTTGACTTTTCCTGAAACTCTGGTCGGGTCGGAGGGGTCGGGTCAGATTTGTCCCGCCTGATGCATTTGTCCTTTCCAAATCATTAGTCCATGAAAATGAATTTCTGATTATTCATCAATTTCATTTATCAACTTATTTAAGAGTGGATCAACAATTTATATAAGATGAAGACGATGGAATTCATATCTCCTGCTGTACTGCACTATGCAGTTCACAACATCAGCTGTTGGATTGTCTCGAGAGTCATGCCAGTGCGGATCTCGAGATGATCCAACGGCTGATGCTGTGAACTGCTCAATGCAGTAAGTCTGGGGATGAACACTCGTCTTCAAGGGGGTCAGAGAAGCAAGAAAAAATGGCCTTGTATAATCTAACTTTATGTTTAAGATATTAAGGATTCTAAATAACAGTGAAGGGAAAGGTGAAAAGTTTTATTCAGTTTTGAAGGGAGGGCAAAAGTGTCATTCGTGAATTAACATGAAATTAGTGTTTATTTTAATTACAAATTAAAACCGTAGGGCATATATCTAAGCAAATCAATAAGTGATGAGGAAATATCCAATTTATGTATTTTGATGGGGATATTTCCAATTAGAGCAAATTCAAAGGGGATATAACCAATTTGGCCAATAAATATCATTCAATCCCTATGCAAATGAGTTGAACTATTTACATACTTCATATGTCTGTAGTTGAGGTAAATTAAATGGAGGTCATACTATCTTGTATATTATTCAATTTTCATTGTTGACTTCAGAGTTCAGAGTTCAGAAATACCAAATTTAAGTTATGCTTTAATTCTTTTTTGTATCAGTTGTGGTTTTGTTGTAGCATTTTGTTTGAGCGATCCTTTAAAATATCAAGTGATTTGCACTGTTTATGCATTGTTTTTAATACTACTAGTAAAGAGCCTACGCGTTGCTTTGAGCTGAAATTGTTATTTCTTATAATAAATTTATAAGATAATATGTAATGAGCCTTATATTGAGGAAATTTATATGGGCCTTAAATTTTAATGGGCCAAGATATAAACGTCAACGGGCATTAACGTAAAATGATCAACGACTCAGTTTTCTTATTTGAGGAAGATAGCCCTTTCATGTCATTTTTTCTATTATGCTTTTACTATGTATATAAAGGGCGAAATCAGTAATTTAACAGTGCCCCACTTTAAATCCGGATCATTGGTTATTATTTGACTCTTCATCTGGGCCGTTCGTCCGTTGACGCTACTGTTCATTGTACAGTATTCTACAGTTCTCCATTTCTCACCGTCCGATCAAAGTGCTGATCTGGTCTTCGTTTCTTTCCTTCCATCTCTCTGGAAGCTCCCGGATTCCTTTGAAGAAGCTCAAACGGGCCCCATTCTCCCCTCCGTCTTCTCTCCTCCTCCGCTCTCCCCCCGCCGCCCTCCCACGACTCGCCTCCCGAACCCGAACCCTGTGCCGCAAGTCCAACCGATTTCAGTGAGATCAGACAGCGGCTTGGTTCCCCCGCTTCGCCCCTCCGCCGTATCCCCACCAATCCTTCGCCTCCGCCCTCTCTCTATCCCAAGCCCCAATCCCAGACCAACACTGCTTCGCTGGAACAAATCCGGAAGCACCTTGCGGTGTTCAGGAGCCAATCGCCTGCTGTGAATTCAGGTCCATCCTCGATCTCCCGATGCAACGGCAACACCTGCTCTCTCTCTTCCGGTGCGAACTGCGAACACGAAGCGTCCTACCTTTTCCAGGTACAACTCTCTCTCTGCGCCCGATGCTCTACCATCACTATCTTGATGTTTCCCCTTTCTTAGTTGGCCCTCTCTCACACCGTTGATCCGAGTCGCCATCAACAAACCGGTAACCCAGCGCAATTGCTGTAAGAGCTTTGATATTAAAATGGTGCTTACACAATTATATAACGAGAATTAAATTTAATAGCCTCAGCTAAACTAAACACATAGACGCCATCAGGTCTGGTCATGTGAATGGAAACTGCTGGTTAGATACTTAACTGGGAAAAAGAAACTTGATTTAGATACATGGTGTTGTTCTTTGCAACGGAGCTTAATGTAAATTAGTAATTTTATTATTGGTACAAGTTGCAACTGCAAATGTTTCAAATATTCTCTGAACTGCATATTGAGGTTTACTAAACAAAGAAACAAATGGCAGTTTTATGACAAGGCACTTGGTACAAGTTTCGTTTGAACTATGAAGTTAGATTTAGTAGCTCATCTAGCCTAAGCTTGGTAGAATATTTCAAAAATGTTCTATACATCTATTGTATTCAACAGGTGCACAACTTCACTTTATTTTTCAATTTTATATTAAAACGTCATATTAATATTTGATCGCTGGTACCGTAACAGTACCTAAACTTTCCAGCATGACACTGAAATCCAAGAAAACATATGTGTTAATCAAAGACGAATATGTATATGCATGTGGATGGTGAAATATAATTCTTTCAAAGTTGGCGGTTGTCAGAATCAATCACACATGAATATAGAATTGTAAGTCTGCAAGACCTAGAAACATGAAACAAAATATGCATGTCCAAATTTTCTAACTTTCGAGCAGCCTTAAAAGAATGACTTTGTGTAAGTATATGTTACGGATATTTGATGGTGTAGGGAAATTCATTTTATAGAACATACTACTTAATATCTTGTAGCATTTAGCCATTTACCAGTATCTTATATCCTCTGCATAACACAGTTCATATATAGTTTTGAACTCAGAATTGTTTTTTTGTGATGTTCAATTTAATTTAACTCTTAAGGTGCGCAATTGTCTGAAACCACACTTTTCTTCTTGATGGGGCTTACTACTTAGCTGCTTTCAGCACTGTTCAAGAGTGGAATCAAATTTCTGCTTGCCGGCTCCTTTTATCACTCTATATAATGTTTTGCCAAGGATTGTCAACTGCTGCAATATCCTTCCGACTGTCACACAGCATGGTGTCATGCAAAACTTGCAATATTGACTAATCATTTTGACAGTCTGGTCAGGGCTTGGTCTCCAGATGGCGAATTTTCAGTGAGTTCAGCATATAGGATGCTCACCTTGGCTGGAAAGACTAGGTCCCCAATGCAGCAATGCTAGATATTTGGCAAGCAAAGGTAAAGCATTCTCTCATATTGTTCTTTGTCCTGATGCTTGACAAAATTCTTACACAGGTGGTCCTTATGAGAAGGAATTTTGATTGTTAATTTTGGATGTGTGATCTGTGATAATTTTGCCATATGGATTCTGTCACACATTTGTTCTTCCAGTATCTGGTAGCGATCCAGGTACGAAGTGGGGTCTTGCATCCTTTGCCCATTCCTTTACCGGTAATTATTCAGTCTTCTCTACTTATCAAGCATCCAAACCCCGCACCAACAAAATAGCAATATACAAACAGTAGCTGACAATTTTCATTGTGACAACATGGCTTTGGGCTGACCGGAATAGAAGAATCTTTCAAAATGAAGCAATAACAATGAAAATCTTGGTGGACAGGATTAGTTGCAGATGCAAAATTGCAATGCCAGTACTATTAACAAATGGAGTTATCCACAACTGCTTTCATCTGGTATTTTTGTGCATACAAGGTTTGTGTATGGAGTGGGGTATTGTTTAGTTTTGGCCTTGTATGCGGGTAGGTCCTGCTGGTAAAGGTGATTTATTGAAGTATGTTCTTTAAAATTCAAATGGCTGGTACTGAAAAGAAAAAATAAAAAAAAAATAAAAAAAAAGAAAAGAAAGAAAGAAATAACAGAAAAGAAAATAAGAAAAAAAAGTAGTTCCGGCATAATTCATCTCATGTTTCATCCATGCTCTTGAGCTCAAGAAGAGCTTAATCAAACAATTATACCATGCATCAAGGGTTGGCTTCAGAGAATGCACAACTTAATTTGACAGCATCAGTGTCCAATGGCTAATTGAACTTGTCATTGTAATTTGCTTTTAAGGCAGTATAGCCGACTCTATTAATGTATGTGTTCTTGGAAATTGTATGAGATTGCCCAAACGTTTCTTTTTTTTTTTTTGTGTAAATCATGGGCATTTGATGATATATATGTCTTTCAGAGATAAGAGACATCTATTATATATAGGTGTGAATTTTGAGAAAAAAAAAGAGGTTTCAATTAAATTTTATTTTTTCTTATTGACAGGGACAATTATTTTTACAGCTTTATAATGAGCATAAGTACATAACATTGTGGTTGACGAATATTCTAAATTTTTAATTAAATGTGTAATTGGAGTCAGTAGTTTATTTTGTGCTCACTTTGATGATGTAATGAGATCTCTCTTAAACACACAAGTAGCGAGTTTATGTTACATATATGAATATAGGGTGTGATTGTTGCTGCTCACAAAACTAAAACACAATCCTCCGGCCCATCTCAAAAAGAAATATTTCATACATATATTAGTTGCTGCGGAGCAGCAACGACCTACCTAGTTATATATAGTAAGGATATATCATATTAAGTTATTAACAAAAAAAGACAAGCTAAAAACTTGACTGTCTCAAATGCAGAAATCTAAAATTATTTCCTTTCTGGTAAATAATGCAACATTCTCAGTCGATGTCAATCCATCTGGTAATACTAATATCAACAGCAGCAATGCGCTGACCAGAACGATGCGAATAATAGTTGTAAATTTATGAAGTTGTTTTTTTACTTACCACCCCTTAGTTATCATTTTCGCTTAATGGCTTAAATGTCTCAAATCACTTAACTTCACGGCTGAACGAGGTTAGTTTAGAGCTGCTCCACCTTTTTATACGAGTCCGCTGTGGTGACGGATCATATATATAAGTGACAATATTACATAATTGAAATTAAAATTTCAGTTCAGTATACGATAAATTTAATTTAAATGTTCAAACATTTGCCCTCAGAATCATATCCATCCTTAAGGATAGCAGAACGAGCAGTGCATAGAGCAAATCCTAATCATATGTTGATGTTATTATATTACTCCTATAATTATGATTTAACACAAGGGATCCACATACTTTATAGGACAATAATGCTGATGATATACTGCATCCTTGCACGTTACAGTTAGTTCCATAAATATGATTTATGACAGGGATCGACATGCATATATATATATATATAAGCAGCACAAATGCACAATAGCCAAATTGGAAAAAGAAAAAATCGAATTTTCCATGTATCCTCGTTTTAACTATCCACACTCACACACACAAAACTTGTAACTCTTATCTCAAATTTTGTAACTTTTTAACTCAAATTTTATAACAATTAGTAAAAAACTCACACCTTGCTTTGGGCTGAAATTATTATTTTTTATAATAAACTTTTAAGATAATATTTAATGTGCCTTAAATTGAGATAATTTATATGGGCCTTAAATTTTAATGGGATGAGAATGTCAACAGGCATTAACGTAAATTAACGATTCTAATCTATCCAAGAAAATGATCAGCGGCTCATGTTCCTTATTTGGGGAAGATAACCCATCGCACCGTACTCGACACCGCTCCGACCATCCCACCGTGCGTGATCTCACTCCGACCATCTCACCGTGAGCGATCTCGCTCCGACCATCTCTCCGTTAGACATCTTAGATAGTTCCTCTGTTTGAGATCTCGCTCTGACCATTCCTTTGTTTGAGATTTTGTGCAAGTCATGCCTCCATTATCATTCCTTTCTTATTTCCATGAAATCATTTCAAAAAAATTATTTTATGAAGACGCATAACATATATAAATAATTGAAAAAAAAATTAATACGTGGCTTTTGAGATAAACACCTGAATGTGAAATATAAACACTTGGTTTTGATATATAACCATCAGGTTTTGAAAAATATTATCACCTGAGATATAAAAACATCTAGATGTGAAATATAAATACCTGATTTTAAAATATAACTACCTGACTTTGAAATATTAAAACCTGGAAGATAAAACACCTATCTTTGAAATATAAATACCTGGATACATGGATTTGCGATATAAACACTTATTCTTGAAAAATAAACACCCGTAGCGACATATGGGGCATTGCGCTGCAAGTGACGCGAAGTGACACGAGTTCAGTACAGACGTGTTTTCTAGCTTTGACCATTCAACACGCTTTGACATGTGGCACACTCTGGTTGGGAGGGACAAAAGTGGGGGATTTTTGTTGGGGGACTATTAGTCCAACTCTAAATTTTTAAGATAACATGTAATAAACCTTAAATTGAGAAAATTGATATGAGTCTTAAGTTTTAATGGGTTGAGACATTGAAATATGTCAACAGTGGTGATCAATCTAAGTAAACAATCAACGGCTGAGATTTATTTCTTGTGGAAGATAGAATTTTCATGTCAAAAAATTTAATCTCCTTTTATTAAAAGTAAGGATAATGATCTTTTAATTTTTCTGTAAGGTCATGTTATTACTCTTTTCTATTTGGGTGAAACTTGCTCAGCTTAACTCCATGATCCTGTGTTTACTAGAATCGCTATTTTGGTTTTGTGATTTACATCATTTACATTTACTAAAAGAGCCAATTAAGCTCCTGTCAGTGGACAGTGGTTACCCTCTGATTGTGGTATTTATTTTGGTTGTACAGATCCAGAGGCGTAGGAGCGTGCTTGAAGATGATGATTAAGAGCTAATGTCAATTGTGTCGTATATTATCATAAATTAATGCAGTTGCAAGTGTGTGTACTTCTCATCAGTATGTTTATCCTGTGTGAAACCGTGGCTAGCTATTTTGTTGAAATTAGTCAAGTGCTGTTGCCTTGGCTAAATTAAACAACTCTGTTGATGTTCTTGTATTGAGGCAATTTCCTGGGGTTTCCTTTTTGTCTGCTTGAGTGCTTGGTGTTCATGTTTGTCATATATCCGGGTTTAAAAGATTATCTTAAAAATTAAGATGCATTTAAAAATTAAGATGCATCATATGATGAATATCAGTTGTAAGACGCTGATTGTTCTTCTTTGTCGCTGTAGTACTGTAAAAGTGGGCTTAATTAGAGCCCATTGGCCGTCTAATAAAACATATATAATGTCTTTGCATAGTGAAGAATTTCTTTGAGTGTTACCTATGTTCATAGAATAACATCTACAGAATTTTATAAGTTATAAATTTGAGATACAAGTTATATAATTACTGTTAACTGATACAAAATTTATACTAGTATAGTGCCCACGCGTTGCAGCGGAATTGATTATATCATATGATTAATTTATAAATCGAAAAATAATACTATATCACATGACGTAAATGATTTATGTATAAATAATTCATTGTGTTATTCTTTTTTCTTTTTCTGTTTTTATATTATGATTGAATTGTCATAAAATAATGAGATTGAAAATGGCATGCATATATATATTAAAGATGTGACTCGGGATGCGTGCGCGTTATTAAGAATTGAGACTATAGAAAGTGTGTGCATTAATGAGCATTCCATGTCCATCTATTGGGCCAAGTTGGGTTATAAAGATTGAAACAACAAAAATTTTTCATCAACGGTTAAGATTACATAAAACTAATTGATCCAACGGTCCATATTGGTTCTGAATAAATACTCTTTTTGAATCTCACATGAACTCCTCTTTTTATAAGTAGTAAGGATATCTATAAGACAATTAATGCACACGCTTTCTATGTAAGATATTTCTCAGCATCTTTAGTCACTAACCCTAGTCGTTCTTGATTCATAAGTAATAAATCAGTGCTGATGTGCATCATTAACGCAAATCTTAAATCGAGCTTCAAATTTATTCAATAATTTGACAAGGCATATTCAACTAATAACCGAGAAGACAAAAAACTTAATAAAAAGAAATGGCTTCAAATTAATTATAAGACAATTAATTTAACGAAATACAAATTTTGAAAGCACATACATTAATCAATACATATATATCCGATATCAGTTTCTCTTGTGTGAGTTCACAAATGAGAAAATTACAGCACTTACAGCACTAGCAGCTCCATCGGCATTCAAGAGCACTGAGACTGCAATTATATCGGCAATTGTATGTGATAGTCTTAGGATTAAGCCTGCCGGATTTATGAGAATAGACATCAGAGAAACTATCGAGTAGATTAGTACAAGGATATTTGCTGCAAGAAAGTACCTGTATGAAACAAAAATATTGAATCTGGAGTTAATTTAGTTATAGTTTTATATATGCAGAGTAAAATTAAGTTATTCAATTCCTCAACATATATATATATATATATCTCGATCGAGCCAATAATTAGCGTTTAATTTAGTATTTACTATTTAAGATGGTGTTTAATTTTTATTAATTGTTGCTTGCATTCTCAGAACAGTAGATCAAGTCCTTACATGAAGGCAGAGTAGGTGGTAAACTTGTAGGTAAATTCATAATAATCATCACTCTGCTTGGATATAACAATGATCACACTCGCTGCTACTGTCGCTAAAATCGCCGCCCCACGCCACGTGCTATGTACTCGAGCGCCCCTGCTGATGAAGTTCGAGTTACGCTCAGTAGTCCTTGCTGCTGCACATATTGCGGTGAGACCAGGTTGGCTGGAGATACGTAGTACAGTACTTGATGTTGTGCATAATAAGGTGGTGGAGCAACTGGAGGTGGGTGGTTGTTGTTGTTGTTGTTGTCGTCCATTTTCTCTCTTGTATGCTTCTCTAATTAATGTTGGATATATATATCTGATGTTGAGAGTGAAGAGAGTACCGTATGAGGAATTTTATAGATAGATGCTGAAAGAAACAAAGATAACATAAAAAAATTGGGTGTCATAAAATAGAGAAACAGATAAATATGACGAATTTTAATTGGCTGTATTTGTTTGAATGATAGCGACTCTAGTTAAAGAACTCCCTCTCCTCTGTGCATTGCATTTTATTTAAATTTGCAACATTCTCATTGTGCCTTTCCTTTCAAGGATTAGAATTTTGTCCAAAGTCATTTGGACGGTCTCCGTCCAAAGCCATGACTAAACCTTTCGATTCAATATATATGTTAATCAACGGTGATAGCATGTGATCCCATCATTCTAAATATAACCAGCATGCTATTTTTAGCACCTACGTGATTAAATCACGGTTGATCAATTATTAACAATCAAATCGTACGGCTCTCAAAACCCTTTAAACCGTCCAAATGGCTTTGAACAATATCCAATCCCTCCTTTCAATTGCCAATTGCCCCCGACGCAAGTTAGTTGTAGTCTTGATTATAGAGATATCAATCATGGCATGTCCTTTTCTCCTACCTTTGCATAAGCATAACTGGGACCTTAAAAACTATGAAAGTAAACTCTATCCTAAGTTCCAAACTGCGTCATTATTTTCCTTTTCTTTTGTTTGCTGATTAAGACTCACCCTTTAATTTGTGTACAATTATACGAAACGGCAGCTTGTCATTTTGTCAACGCGATATCTTGTCCGAACTCGGGAAAAAAAAAAAAAGTTAGAAGATGGATACAGGATACTAAACTAAACAACATCACATATTTCACATTCCAACAGCCCAATTATTGTCAAATTGACTATTAGTCAAAACTTGAAACCATATTATTGAATCCGTAACATTTCAAACGACTAATATTTTCGGCTTAATATCATATATACCTTAAATCTTCCTTCATTTCATATTTACCCTTCTATTCTTTAATATATCAAATATATATCCTTAAAGTCTTCCTTCATATCATATTTACCCCTCTATTTTTTAATATATCAAATATCCCCTTCAACTCTTAAGAACCTATCATATTTACCTCTACTTTTTTATATATCAAATAACTCCTTAAACTCTTTAAAACCTATCATATTTACCTATTATGTTAAAAGGTGGCAAAATTTGACTGACCCGAAAAACTCGCCCGACCCGAATCCGAACCCGACTTGACCCGAGTTTTAGGGAAAATCAAACTGACCTGAACCCGACCCGACACGAGCCGTGTTTTAGGGAAAGTCATACTGACCCGAACCCGACCCGAACTTGACCCGACCCGTGTTTCAGGGAAAGGCGGAAAGCCAAACTGACCCAAACCCAACCCAACCCGAACTTGAACGACTTGAAACCCGAGATGACCCAGGAATAGAGGTACAAATCCTGACCAGACCCAAAAAACCTGCCCGACCCGACCCCAAAAAATGTTGGCAGACGTCAACCCGATACCCAACCCGAGTCAGGATTTTCAGGTCGGGTCGGGCAGGTTTTTTGGGTCTAGTCAGGATTTGCACCTTTATTCCCGGGTCATCTCGGGTTTCGGGTCGTTCGGATTCGGTTCGTTTGGGTTCAAGTCAGGTCAGGTCGAGTTCAGGGCAATTGAACTTTCCCTAAAACTCGAGCAAGTCGGGTTCGAGTCGGGCAGGATTTTCGGGTCGGTCAGATTTTGCCACCTCTAAACATAATGGGTAAATATGATGGCTCCGTTCGGCAGAGACTGGAAAAGAGACGGAAAAGCGGATTAATGTAATTTGGATTTGGTCACTCTTAGGTTCTATTCCAAGTCTGTTCGACATACGTGAAATAGTAAAAAAGAGGAAGTAGCTCTCTTCCAACAGCCTTTTAAGGCACTTTTCTTCTATTCCACCTCCCCCATGGAATTGGGAAGAGCCTATTCCATGGAATAGGGAGGGACCAAATTGTAAAATGAAGGGGTTTGACTATAAATTGTCATCTCTTTTCCAATTTTTAACTTTTTGTGCAATTCCTTTCTATTTCATTCATGTTCGGTTGGAATAGATTCCCTTTTCCATTCAATTCCCTTATTCCCTCTTCACTGAACAGAGCCGATAGGTTCTAAAGAGTTTAAGGGGTCATTTGATATATAAAAGAGTTGACGGTAAATATGATATGTTTTAAAAAGTTGAAGGGGATATTTGATATATTAAAGAGTGGAGGAGTAAATATGAAATGAAGGAAGACTTTAAGGGTATATATGATATTAAACCAATATTTTCAGTCGATTTTGTCGAACAGAAACATAAATTGTCAATTTAAGCCCAAAATTAGTTTCAGAATGATCATTCATACATAGGCTTATTATTAGTTTGGCAGACATCTTTCTGAAGAGCCTAGACAAGACAATTGTTCTTTCGATACGAAAGCCCAAAACTATTCTTCCCTTACAACAAAAGGCCCAAGTAAGCATTTAGAAGGGAGGCCCAAATGCAAGCTTTAAGAAAAGAAAAGAAAAAAAAAAGAAACGAGATCATTAATTGACCGCCATCAGTCCATCACCAATTCACCATGGCGACGAAGACGAAGCTCCACCGTTTGGCAACAACCACGCTGGACCGCTCTGCCCTCTCCATCTCTATCTCCCGACGGATCCGGTACCTGTCCAGCGAGCCTCCGAAGGCCACTGCCGGATCGCAGAAGGAAGAGAAAGGGAAGGGGGGCGAGTTGTTGAAGCAGAAAGAGAAAGAGGATGGGGATGGGGATGGTGGGGTGTATGTGAATAAGGCTACGGGAGAGGTGGGGGGTCCGAGAGGCCCCGAGCCGACCCGCTACGGCGACTGGGAGAAGAAGGGCCGCTGCTCCGATTTCTGATCTCATCTCTTCTTCCCCGGGTGGATGGTTGGAAAAAAAATTTTGTCTATTCCAAAAAAAAAAACAAATCTTAATATTACTCCTCTTGTGAAACAAATAGCAAAACTGTCCCTATTTTATCTGTAGTCACGGTCACAAGTCAAAGTGGCTGCAGCGGTCAGAATCATTGGCTGAATGCAGTGGTAAGACAGACGTCTAATCAATTTTTATATAAATTATTCTGAGCTGATCGCTGCGGTCACTTTGATTTGTGACTGTGGCTGCCGGTAAAATAGAGATAGTTTCAAGATTTGCTTAAAAAGAGGGATAGTAATAGTATTAAGACTTGTATTCTTTTTTTTAGGGATAGGGATAGCCAAAAAAAAATAATTTCGGATGGTTGTTTTTTAAATGCAAAATCAAAATCATTTCATTAGGCAGGCAGTACTTAATTGCTGAGCTATGGAATAAGTGCAGTGCAGATCATAGACCTTATAATTATTTATTAAGTTAAAATTTATGGCTATATATACTGCTTGCTTGTTTTTCATATTTGCATCTGGATTTGGATGGATTTAAGATCTCCTAACATAAATTTAGAATGCTGGCACATGACTGAGTCATGTCTATGCTGCTAAATATTACATGCACAGCCACAGCATAGTTATTACTCGGCTAGTCCCATTTGCAGAACAAAATCTTAGGGCATGTTTATTTTCTTGCAACTCCAATTTAGATGTTGTTGGTGTTAGTGTTTATGTACTAGAGAAACATACATATTTATATTTATATATATATGGTATTCGCTTGTTCATGGTTATTCTTATTTGGATGTTTTATTCATTAGTTTCCTTGAATTGATGTTACGTTATGGCTTGTGTCGTTTACGACAAGAGCAAGTGATATGCCATGATGGGTATGACGTCAATTCTAAAACTGCCCTGATCTATGATAACTAGCATGGTACTCTAGTTGGTCGGATAGGATCAGCATATGAGTCTAGCAGATGGGTTTGTATCACGTCCCATTGATAGCGCGGCTATCAACTAGATCATATGGATGCATGTGCACATTCTCTGTGACATGGCATTGGACTGACCGCGACAAGAATATGACAAAAGGAATGTGTTATGTCATTCATATTCTTGTCAGTGTTGGATTCACGGTTGAGGTTGTCATGATCAAATATCATGACTGCACACTGTGACTAGTTTCCTATCCCAACCGTAACAGGTGGCATAAGGGATTCCAGTTCGGTGTGTAGAATTGGTAGCTTGGATCATGGATGATCAAGATACTGGAATGTCTCTCATCATAGATGAGTTATGATATCCTCTGGGCCCCTTGACATTATGGATTACACACGCGCGCAATGATTAATCTTAGTCATGTGTTTAATCTATATGGACGTCAAGTAAATGATAAAGTCGTGAGGATGACACAATCCTGCCTCGGACTAATCTTGGATAATCATGTGACATAGAATCAACACAAGTAAGGTACACTTACTCAGGATCAAGATACTACGTGGACGTGCGTACTATCTGTATCATTTGGGGATCATCACGTGGATGGCTTGACACTGATGATGATCAGCATTGACCAGGTAGATGAGAATCACTGTTCGTGCAACCCAACATGATCCAGATCCCTATAAGGTCACACCTACAGAGGCTCTCGACCATTAGTCCTGTTCAGGTTCGTATCACGTCGGCGAACGTGTAACAAGTGATGACAATAGGTCAAATCAGGCACGGTCTGACTTGAGCTTGATTGGACATCATGATAACCTGAATATCATCTTGGCTATGATGTATCGATCTTATGTCTCGAACACATGAGGGGTAGGCCCAAGAAATAGATCAAATGGGCTCTGTCAGCAGTTGCGTTATAACGCAACATATGTTGCGTTATAACGGACTGTGACAGCATAGTTGTCGATTGGTTCTGTCACAGGTTGCGTTATAACGCAACAGATGTTGCGTTATAACGCAATGTGACAGAAAGCCAGATTAGGGTTTCTGATTAAGGAAACACTAATCCTTGACAATTATAAAAGGGGAACTTTTTGCACGAATTTGGCAGTGAATTTTCAGCAGTCATTTTCCTCTTTCCTTCTCATGTGTTGAGACCTCTCCCTCCATCAAACCTAGGGTTTTATTGTTGAGTTTGGAGAGTACCGAAGATCGAAGGACCCGCCGTCAACGTTCTTCTTGCCTAGACGGACGGTGGTGGTCGAACCTTTGGTGGACAAGGGTGACGCGCAACCGGACAGCACACCGAGCAACCGTTTACGCGTCAAAGGTATAACTACTGCCTCTCTATGCATGTTATTGTGTAGATCAGCGATAAGTCGTTCGTTTGGCAAGATCTGATTGAACTGCACATGCTTTGGTTAGAAAATTTTAATTTCCGCATCTCTAGCCATCGTGCTATTCCTTTCAGTGGTATCAGAGCCAAGGTTTGCCAAACTTGAACTGATTTGTTGCTTTGAGGCGATATTATGCCTTGTAATTGAGATTAATCGATTTGATAAACACGTGAATAATTGTTAGAGTAGATAATTGATTGAATTGTGCCCTTAAGGCCTTAGATTAATTTTTTAATAAATTTGAGGATGTCACAGTACTTGATTGACATGTTTTATGACGTGTTTGGATCGTACAAAATGACGGTTTTGATCGCGGATCGAAACGGTAAGGGGCAGGGTCTGAAAACAGAGAGGTTCCGTTATAACGCAACTCTCTGTTGCGTTATAACGCAACTGTCGGTTTTGCAGACTGATCCGGCGAGATCCGTTATAACGCAACATCTGTTGCGTTATAACGCAACCTGTGACAGAGGCTGAATTTAATTAGTTATTGCTTAATGATTATTACTTGTTTATAAATTGATTAGATCTGATTACTCTACTTGCAAAATGTCTTGTATGTGTGTATGAGAATGTTTGCAGGTGCGGGATATATGGCCAAAGATCAATGCCTTGTGTGATGTATTGATTGTTTGTGAATGTTTGTAATGCGGCCTCGGTGCCCCGTGGTATATTAATGTGTTAATTAATTAATTTGAGGCCTGCGTGCCCCAAGGGTTAATTGGGTAGCATTAATATATGTTTTCATTTCATATCGCTTTAAGGAATAGTTTTATTTCTAGTTAGGATATGGGAATGGAAAAACAGGTACCAAGCTTAGAACTCACGCGATCTCGGCGGACGGAGCTTGGAGCGGGGCCATATATCTCGCGGGGCTTGTATGCCCTAAATGCTTGTCAGTTGTTTGAGATTGTTGTGAATTTATTGCTATGGTTGAGTCGTAGAATAAATAAGTATGGTATTCGGTTTTATCATGCCCCACCAACTCGCAATTTGACCTGCATTAGTCCAACCAACCCAAGTGCAATTTCCCGTTGCCTTCCTTATCCACCTCCCTAAACGAGCTCTTGGAGACTTGACCGAATTAAGTAGGAAGTCGAATTGAGGGAGTGACGGGTCGTGGGGTACGCCGTGCGTGCCGAACCAAATAAGGAGATGTTACGACTTGGCAAAGGCCATGCCGACGCTGGCTTTGGGGATAGCGTCGAGGTCGCGGACCTTGATGCGCCAAGAGTCGTGCGCGGCACGATTGACCCGGCGTGGTCTACCTAAAATAGGTTAAATTGTAATACCTAGCCGCCGCTGGACAACTTAACTGAAAATATGGATCTTGGACCTACTATGGTAATTGGACGAACTTTACAAACTATAGTGGAAGTTGTTTTTTCTTAAAAACAAAATGAATTTCATGAACTTAACTGCGATTTTCTCTTGTGGTAATTTTTGTAGACATGGCTAACACGAACTCCCTGCGTCCAGTCTTGGACCGCAATCCTCTCCGTTCCGACAGTGCCAACTACTTTGATTGGCTCCGGAACCTCAGGAATGTTCTGAAGAGAGAGAGGAAGGAGTACGTCTTGACTACTCCCCTACCGGAGGGCGAGGAAATGCCTCCGGAGTTCATAGTGGAGAAGGCGGCCACGGATACTAACCCGGCCGTCATGGCTAAGAATCCGGCTTACCTCTCGGTGCAGAAGCACCTGGCAGACGAGTTGGACGTTGGGACTCTCTTGATCGCGATCATGGATCCTGAGCTGCAAAGGCGGTTCGAGGACATGCCTACGCACAAGATTATGCAACAGCTCGCGGACTTGTTCGCTGAGCAGTTGCGAGTCGAGCGTTACAACGTGTTGACTTCTTTTGTCAACTGCCGAATGTCTGTGGGGAGTTCTGTATCGGCTCACATGCTTAAGATGATGAGCTACGCTGAGCAGCTGGAAAGGCTCGGCGCGCCTCTCCCTAGGGATCACACCGTGAATATCGTGCTCAATTCTCTCCCACACACCTTCAGCAGCTTTGTGACTCACTATCACATGAGTGGGATGGAGAAGACGTTGTGCGAACTCCATGGTCTCCTCAGATCGGCGGAGGTGGACTTCAAGAAGGCTGGGCCTTCCAATGTCCTCACCGTATCTGAGCAGGGGAAGAAAGTTAAAAAGGGCAAGGGCCAGCGCAGGCCAAGGCCCAAGAAGAGCAACAAGGGCAAGGGCGTGGTCGTGGACCAGCCTAAGGCCGCAAAGGTAATCCCAGCTGACGCCGAGTGCTATGAGTGTCATGGCAAGGGTCATTGGAGGAGGGACTGCCCCCAGCTCAAGACTAAGAACCCGATCCAAGGACCAGGTATCTATGTCTTTGAGACACATCTCGCTACTATTTCCAAGAACTGGATTTTGGATTCAGGTTCGGGTGCTCATATTATTGGTAATGTGCAGGCACTAAGAAATAGAAGACGGTTGAGCAAAGGGGACATACAGCTACGTGTCGGCAATGGTGCGATTATATCGGCGACCGATGTTGGCGACGTAGATTTATCTTTGCCTACGGGCCTTATCTTACATTTGTCAGATGTTTATTTTTGCCCTTGTATCACTAAGAACATAATCTCTGTATCGCGTATGGATTCAGATAGATTTAAGTTTACTATTATGAATGGTCTTATGGATTTTTCATTGAATGGTTTACATTATGGTTCTGGTGTTAAAACAGATGGTCTGTATTTGCTCGACTTGGATACGCCTATTCTTAGTATACAAACCAAGATACCAAGGATCTCAAATGAAAGCGAGGCTTTCATATGGCATTGCCGCCTAGGTCATATAAATGAGAGTCGCATTAAAAGGTTGAAAGAAGCGGGGCTTCTTGGCCAGTTTGAGATGGACTCACTGGACACCTGCGATTCCTGCTTGCTTGGCAAGATGACTAAGGCGCCTTTCAAGAAGAAAGGTGAAAGAGCAAATGACTTGTTGGGACTAGTGCACAGCGATGTGTGTGGGCCCTTAAGCATTAATGCCCGAGGTGGATACTCGTACTTTGTCACGTTCACTGATGATTTCAGTCGATACGGTTATGTCTTCTTGATGAGACATAAATCTGAAACCTTTGACAAGTTCAAAGAGTTTAAGAACGAAGTAGAGAATCAACTCAACAAGAAGATCAAGGTCTTGCGATCGGATCGCGGTGGTGAGTATCTAAGTATTGAGTTCACCTCTTACCTGACAGATTGTGGGATCGTCTCACAATTGACCCCGCCGGGGACTCCTCAATGGAATGGCGTTTCCGAGAGGAGGAACAGGACATTGATGGACATGGTCCGATCAATGATGAGTGCTGCAACTCTCCCAACGTCGTTCTGGGGATATGCGCTGGAGACAGCCGCGTTCATGCTAAACCGTGTTCCGTCTAAGTCCGTGGAGAAGACACCATACGAGTTATGGTTTGGGAGGGTGCCTCCCTTGTCTTTCCTTAAGATTTGGGGATGCGAGGCATTCGTGAGGAAAGATAAAACCTCAGGAAAGCTCGATTCTAGATCGGACAAGTATTTCTTTGTGGGATACCCCAAAAATACTCAGGGCTACTACTTCTTCCACCGGAATGAGAACAAGGTGATTGTTGCTCGTCATGGTGTGTTCTTGGAGAAGGAATTTCTCGCAAGAAAGAGTAGTGGGAGCAACGTCCAACTTGAAGAAATTCAAGTGGAGTTGCAAGATGGAAACTCGAGTTTTCCACCCAGGGTTGCAGGGGTTAGTGGGAGCTTCTTAAGCCCTGATCCATCGCAGATGGAAGAGGCCGAAGACATTCCTGCCGAAACTCAAGTGAACACACCCTCGACTCCGGTTGAGGAAGTGCAAACTCGAGTAGACGAGGAAGTGCCTTTGCAGGATGTGCCTGAGCCACAACCTGGAGAAGCATCACAATCGCCTCTAAGGGTTATTCCTAGAAGGTCACAACGTGTGGTTCGTCAACCTGAAAGATGGTTGGGTCTGCATGAGATCACCAGTTTGGATATTGATGATCCTGTGAGCTTCGATGATGCGATGAGCAGACCAGATTCCGACTCGTGGCTGGAAGCCATGAAAGCCGAAATTCAGTCTATGTACGACAATCAGGTTTGGGACCTGGTTGACCTTCCTCCAGGCTTTAGGCCAATTGAGAACAAATGGGTTTTCAAGAGGAAGAGTGACAAAGACGGGAATTTGACTACGTACAAGGCCAGACTAGTGGCGAAGGGATATCGACAGATCCAAGGGATCGATTTCGATGAGACCTTCTCACCTGTCGCTATGTTCAAGTCAATTCGGATCCTTTTAGCCATTGCCGCATTTTATGATTATGAAATATGGCAGATGGATGTCAAAATCGCTTTTCTAAACGGCGATTTAGAAGAAGAGTTGTACATGGTACAACCGTCGGGTTTTGAGGATTCGTCAAGTGCTAAGAAGGTATGCAAGCTTAAGAGATCCATTTATGGACTTAAGCAAGCATCTCGGAGTTGGAACCTGCGATTCGATCGTGAAATCAAGAAATTTGATTTCAAGAAATGCGAAGAGGAACCTTGTATACAAGAAGGTTAGTGGGAGCTCGGTCGTATTCCTAGTCCTATATGTTGATGACATATTGCTCATAGGCAATGATGTGCCAATGTTGAACGGGGTCAAGTCTTCATTGATGAAGATTTTCTCGATGAAGGACTTGGGCGAGGCAGTCTATGTGTTGGGAATCAGAATCTATAGGAATAGATCTGAGCGACTTATCGAATTAAGTCAAAGTACCTACATAGACAAAGTCTTGAAGAGATTCGGCATGGAAGATTCCAAGAAGGGATTTCTGCCTATGTCTCATGGCATTAAATTAAGCAAGAGTCAATGTCCTTCAGGGACTGATGAGCTTGAGAGGATGAGTCGGATTCCGTACGCATCAGCGATCGGATCGATCATGTATGCCATGACTTGTACTCGCCCTGATGTTGCATATGCTTTGAGCATGACATGCAGATATCAGTCGAACCCCGGTTTCAAGCATTGGACAGCTGTCAAAAACATACTAAAGTATTTGAGGAATACTTCAGAGATGCTCCTAATCTATGGTGGTCAAACTGAGCTAGTAGCCAGGGGCTATACAGATGCTAGTTTCCAGACCGACCAAGATGATTTGCGATCGCAATCAGGATACGTGTACACGTTGAACGGTGGCGCTGTGAGCTGGAGGAGCTCAAAGCAAGAGTGCGTGACAGACTCTACCACCGAATCTGAGTACGTAGCTGCAGCCGAAGCCGCCAAGGAAGGGGTTTGGTTGCGCAAGTTCTTGCAAGAACTTGAGGTTGTTCCGAGTTCACTTGAGGCGATTGAGCTCTATTGTGACAACAACGGAGCTATCGCTCAAGCCAAGGAGCCGAGATCGCACCAGAAAAGCAAGCATGTCGACCGCAAGTATCACCTGATTCGCGACTTTGTGAATCGAGGTGATGTGAGAATTAGCAGGGTGGATACGGACAGCAATACAGCTGACCCGCTAACAAAGCCACTGTCTTTGGATAAGACGAATCTTCATAGATCGGCCATGGGCATTCGACGTCGCGTAGGCTGGGTCTGATGATGTAGTGGTTGTACTTTACTTTTGTTTTAGGGTACACTTCACTGGACGTAGAGGATATGATGTCTCTAGTCCAAGTGGGAGATTGTTAGTGTTTATGTACTAGAGAAACATACATATTTATATTTATATATATATGGTATTCGCTTGTTCATGGTTATTCTTATTTGGATGTTTTATTCATTAGTTTCCTTGAATTGATGTTACGTTATGGCTTGTGTCGTTTACGACAAGAGCAAGTGATATGCCATGATGGGTATGACGTCAATTCTAAAACTGCCCTGATCTATGATAACTAGCATGGTACTCTAGTTGGTCGGATAGGATCAGCATATGAGTCTAGCAGATGGGTTTGTATCACGTCCCATTGATAGCGCGGCTATCAACTAGATCATATGGATGCATGTGCACATTCTCTGTGACATGGCATTGGACTGACCGCGACAAGAATATGACAAAAGGAATGTGTTATGTCATTCATATTCTTGTCAGTGTTGGATTCACGGTTGAGGTTGTCATGATCAAATATCATGACTGCACACTGTGACTAGTTTCCTATCCCAACCGTAACAGGTGGCATAAGGGATTCCAGTTCGGTGTGTAGAATTGGTAGCTTGGATCATGGATGATCAAGATACTGGAATGTCTCTCATCATAGATGAGTTATGATATCCTCTGGGCCCCTTGACATTATGGATTACACACGCGCGCAATGATTAATCTTAGTCATGTGTTTAATCTATATGGACGTCAAGTAAATGATAAAGTCGTGAGGATGACACAATCCTGCCTCGGACTAATCTTCGATATTCATGTGGCATAGAATCAACACAAGTAAGGTACACTTACTCAGGATCAAGATACTACGTGGACGTGCATACTATCTGTATCATTTGGGGATCATCACGTGGATGGCTTGACACTGATGATGATCAGCATTGACCAGGTAGATGAGAATCACTGTTCGTGCAACCCAACATGATCCAGATCCCTATAAGGTCACACCTACAGAGGCTCTCGACCATTAGTCCTGTTCAGGTTCGTATCACGTCGGCGAACGTGTAACAAGTGATGACAATAGGTCAAATCAGGCACGGTCTGACTTGAGCTTGATTGGACATCATGATAACCTGAATATCATCTTGGCTATGATGTATCGATCTTATGTCTCGAACACATGAGGGGTAGGCCCAAGAAATAGATCAAATGGGCTCTGTCAGCAGTTGCGTTATAACGGACTGTGACAGCATAGTTGTCGATTGGTTCTGTCACAGGTTGCGTTATAACGCAACAGATGTTGCGTTATAACGCAATGTGACAGAAAGCTAGATTAGGGTTTCTGATTAAGGAAACACTAATCCTTGACAATTATAAAAGGGGAACATTTTGCATGAATTTGGCAGTGAATTTCCAGCAGTCATTTTCCTCTTTCCTTCTCATGTGTTGAGACCTCTCCCTCCATCAAACCTAGGGTTTTATTGTTGAGTTTGGAGAGTACCGAAGATCGAAGGACCCGCCGTCAACGTTCTTCTTGCCTAGACGGACGGTGGTGGTCGAACCTTTGGTGGACAAGGGTGACGCGCAACCGGACAGCACACCGAGCAACCGTTTACGCGTCAAAGGTATAACTACTGCCTCTCTATGCATGTTATTGTGTAGATCAGCGATAAGTCGTTCGTTTGGCAAGATCTGATTGAACTGCACATGCTTTGGTTAGAAAATTTTAATTTCCGCATCTCTAGCCATCGTGCTATTCCTTTCAGTTGGGGATACAAGAAGATAGAGTTACGCACTTCCATAATTGTTGTTTGTATATTTGCAAGTAAAGTTGCGGCAAGTGCTAATTTTTTGTTTGTTTCATCGCACCTGACTATTAATGCTATCTCTGTATATGGAATAATATCACGCTATCTCTGTATATGGAAAGAGCAATCATTGGGAAGAGGAGTAAAAGGTGAAGAAACAAATGTAGCATATGTTGTTGCGTGAAATTTGGCCGCATGACGAAAAACTGCATTTGGCTCCTACCTGTATTTGGAAATGCAGATTAATTTTGCAATTACACCAAAACAAACATTTGTGCAGTATCTGGACCTGCAGAATCGCTGTAATTACATGGAAACAAATAGACCCTTATAATAATGGTATCTGCAAGTTCATCAATATGTACTGCTAAAATGCTGGAAAAAATGTTGCATTTAGTTTACGGGAGTTGATAATTGTACCACTTAAAAATTCCCCTTAACCGCACCCAATATATTTTTATTTGAAAATTATTTTTTAAATACAACAAATCACTTTACTGGTTCCAATTCACACCTTGAACTGTGCAAAATACTCATACATGTACAATAGAAAGATAAAAAATAAAAAAAATTAACTCAAATTTTATGAGAACATGAAAGAGAAAGATAGAATATTACAAATATAGTATGGAGGATGGATAAGGGGTGTAGTTAAGAGAGATAAAAATAATTTCTCTTAGACTACTATGTTGAATGTTGTATGTATGTGGCTTTATATACACTAGTAAAGAGCTCACGTATTGCTTTAGTCTACTATGTTGAAATTGTTATATATATATAGTGAGGCTATTGTGCTTCACAAAACGCGGTGGCTAGTGCGCTTCGACCTCATATCTCATCGACCGTAGCTCGAATGACCAATCCAAGTTGCTCACCATAATCTTGATATTGAAACCTAGCTGCATACCAAAATTTTCTATTTTTAGAGTTTTCTAATATTTTTATGAATTTTTGAAAAATGACCCATTTTATGTACAAAATTTTGTGCAATTTCTATACAATTTTCAAAAATACAAAAAAAATAGTTAGAAAACTCTAAAAATGGAAAATTTCGGTAATCTACAAGATTTCAATATGTAGATTGTGTTGAGCAACTTGGATTGACCATTTAAGCTACGGTTTTACGATACGGGACCGAATCACACTACCTCACTGCGCTTTGTAAAGCGCAATAGCCTCACTCTATATATATATAGCAGTGGGCTAAATCATATAAATTTATAAAAAATCTTAAAAATGACACACTAATATTTTGACATAAATGTTACACTAAATCATATAAATTTATAAAAAATCTTAAAAATGGGAAATCTTTTATAAACATATTTATTTACTTACAGATCAATAGTGTTTCAAATTTTATTCAATTTTAATGTCATTTGATACTCCATCAAGAATCATTAAATTTAGACCGTTCTAATTACTATATAAACTTGATGGTCGTTGATGGAGTATCAAATGACACTTAAATTAAATGAACATATTTGTAAAAATCATATTTTTAAGATTTTTAAATTTATATGATTTAGTGTAACATTTGTATCAAAATCTTGGGTGTAATTGGATGCCTTCTCAAACTAAATTGCCGCCTACTAAAAACTGGTGCCCTTTCCCCTCCCGGCTCCCGCTCCGCCCGACATATATCACTCCATCACTACACACAACAACACAGGCACTATCCCGAGACTGAGAGAGTGCGCTGAATCCCCGAATCGAACCAGGGCGCACCAATGCTGCACGAGCTTCTGCTCGCACTGCTCGGCTTCACGGGCGATTTCGTCGTGGACGAGCGGGAAAACCTACCGGATGACGACGATGACGATGGGGATGGCGAGTGTCCTCCGGGCCCCACGTTCCGACTCGCTCCAGATCTCTCCTTCCTCGATCCTTCCGAGAGGTAGTTAGTCAGTTAGTCGATAGGTGTTGTTTCGGCTTTGCCACACTCTCACCGAAACCCTTGCGGTGTTGATCTGAGAGGAATCTGTTGTGTCAGTGGTGTTTTAAGATCGAATTAAATACATTTGCTGTTAGAATTGTTAGATTCTGTGATGCTGTAATTGAGCTGATTGAGTAGATTAGGTCATCAATGTTTAAGCTACTAGGTGTAAGTAACTAAAGTAAAGCCATTGCTGCTCAATCGGCAATTAGTTTGGCTCACTTTTGTTGCTGCTTGCATTCAATGTAAGTAGCAAGCATACTCTGGCGAAAGAATGAATAACAATGCAACCAAATCCCGTAACAATGCAATGTAATTAGTCCGTCTTCGGTTCTCTCAGGGCTGCTATTGAGAGACTCGTACAACTGGGTTTCTACTATAGAGAGCTCAACCGTTTTGCGAGCAAATCCCGTGACTTGAGCTGGATACAATCACCTATGGAAGTACCTGTACCCACGTCACAACTGGGGAAGAGAAAAGGGAGTGTCTATCGCAGGGCCATTGCCAATGGCATTGTTGAGATTTTGTCAGTTTACAGAGCTGCTGTCTTGAAGGTTGAACAGAACCTTCTGTCAGAACCGGTGCCAATATTAGCAACTGTTACTCAAGGAATGCATAAGGTACTGGAATCACTTAGTTTTCACATTTTTCGCATATGCCTACTGAAACATTTTAAAATTTATCATGCATATTTTAGTCACACTAAGCATTAGCTATATTTATTTCATCCAACTTGTTTTGGAAAAGTATGATAACACTCATTGTCTAATCTTTATATAAAGCCAGATAGGAAGAAAATGAGGTTTTTTACTTTGGGCATATTATAAGGAAGTAGGAATGGGGTTGGTATCAGCAAACTATAGCTTATTATGTTTTTGAAATTGTGGATGTGATGTTGTGCTTCTGTGGTGACAAAGCATTGAATTTGTTGTTATCTGGATTAACACTGAACTACTTTCATACAGTTTGAGGTGCTCTTGTCACCTCTGTATGGAATAATCGCAGAGATAGAGAAGAAAGATATTAGGGGTGGTCAACTTCTTAATCTTTTGCACAAAAGGTGCCATTGCGGAGTTCCTGAGTTGCAAAGTTGCATTCAGAGGTAACTTTGTCTGTTTATCTCTTGTAGAAATGATTCACACCTATGGCTTGGCCTTTAATATGGGTCACAATATTAAATTGTATAAATTTTATTGCATTGTATATGCTGCATTCTAGATGTTTATCTTGTAGTCAAGTTATTATAGAGTTCAAGAGTGTGTCTAATGTGAACTGTTGACTCTACTGCATGTAAAATTGGTCCAACATTGTACTATTTGATTAGGGTCGATTTATTATACCTAGTACAATTATTCTCATGGTCATCCATTAGATTGCCACAAGTATTATTTTATTTTATTTTTTTTCAAAACAAGAACTGTTTCTTAGAAATGTACATTGCATGCTTGTGGAGTAACAAGTGCATGGGTGATTACAATGTGGCAGGTCTTATATTATGGCAATGAGTTATGATGACTTGTAAGCCTTTATGGTATCAAAATTCATTTCATCTTTTAAATTTCTTTTCACAATATGATTATTAGATTAAATTTAAGCTTGCATTGTGTGTCTGAATATATATACACTTACTTCCTTTTAATGTTATATAGCTAGAAAAAGGTGGTGATGAGTGATCTATGAATGAAAGGAGACCGTTGTATATGATCCAGCAATGGCATTTCATTTTTATACGAATAATACTTTTTTTTCTTCTTTATAATAGGCTTTTGTGGCATGGGCATCAGGTGATGTATAGCCAACTAGCTTCTTGGATGGTATATGGAGTTCTTCAAGACCCTTACGGTGAATTTTATATTCAAAGGTAACTCAATTTAGTTTGACATTGCTAGGGACTTTAAATTGCTCAAGCTTCAAAGGTTACTCAATTTAGAATGTATCGATTTTCTGGTACCATAATACTCTTAGGGGTAATTTTGTGAGGATATTTGGCCAATATTTTTTAGGTCCTCTGCCATAATTTTTATTTAAGTACATAATGAGACTATACATACGTAAACCATCCAAATACCATAATCAGAACTTTCTTGTAATCATTTCCCACAACTTGTTTTGAAGTTTCTTTTTGTCTTCAGACAAGACAAACAAGAAAGAGGAAGTGAGAAATCAAGTGATGATGTTGAAAAATCAGTGAACAAATCAGCTGATGGTGCAGCTCTCAGTATTGATTGGCATTCTGGGTACCATATATCTTTGGTAAATTTGATCCATGACTTATAATTATAAACAGACAAACACGCACATTCATGCACATTTAAGGACCAAAATTTGTAATGTCTGTCTTGTGAAAATATAGGATATGCTGCCTGAGTACATACAGATGCCAGTAGCTCAGTCTATCCTTTTTGCGGGGAAGGCAGTACGAGTTCTGAGAAATCCTAGCTCCAGGTTTCAGCTAAAGGAAGATTCACCCAACCAGAATTCAGGGCCAAAATTTTTTGGATTTCATGATTCGATGAGGGATCTGTCAGATGAATTTGGTTTAGTTGTGCAAGAGTTGCTTCCCCAATCAGAGGCAGAAAAAATTGATGCCATGCTTCAGGAATTGAAGGTACAAAACCTAATAGTAATAGTATTCAGTACAAATCTAAAATGCAGAAGTTGATTCTAATATGATACATGTAGACTATTACCTGCCAATTTTCGTACTACTATGTACTAACAACATGTTCCAGATGACACCTGACTGAGAGTTGAGAGCAGGTTTTGGTCGGAGATATTCTTTTGGTCAAGTTCTGTACCTAGTTGGTCGGAATATTATCAATCCTGTACTCAATTTTTTTACTTTCTTTGAAATCAGGTTTCAACAGAATTCCACAAGAGGCTATTTGAATCTGCTGTTAGTTCAATTCGCACAATTGCGGCGAATCACTTGTGGCAGGTGTGTATTTAGTGAAATTTTTTTTATCTTTTTTCCCGTTGTCCTCTTTTTTAATTCGAGACTTTATGATGCTTTTTTGTTTTGTTGAGTAGTTGTGTGTTTTTTATGCTGTTGTCAGTCAGACCTATAAACTCCAATAGTTATGGCAAATTTTTGTTTGGATGCAAAGAATACTAATACTTCTCTGTTAGAGGTTAACATATATTTAAAGCACTTCTTTTCATTATTGAAGCTCGTTGTTGTACGGGCTGATCTAAATGGCCACTTGAAGGCTCTCAAAGATTATTTTCTCTTGGCAAAAGGCGATTTTTTCCAGGTAATTAATATATTTCCTAGCTTTAACAGTATTGTGCTAGAATCTGTTAGGAGTTTGTAAGCAGCCTTAGTAAGTCTTCTGTTTTTATTGTTATCAGTGTCAAAATTGCCCATATTGCATGTGCCAAGGAAATATTTTCTTTTTTGCCACTTTACAATGGTCTTCTCTTCCTTTACTTATTGCCACCTGTATTTATTTTTAACCAGAAAGTCCTTTAATTGTAATACATATTCTATCGATAATCAATGTTTATATTTATCTTATGATAATACTGAGAAACGTTGTCATGTATATTCCTGCACAACACATAAATAGTTAAAGGGGGAGTATATGTCCAATAGGGGATGCTCAAGGCATTTCATTTCTCAAAGGGTGATTTAAGGCAGTTAGACACAAATAATGGTCATCTGGCTTCATTTGTCCTTCCTAACATTTTTTTTTATCCCATTGTGTATTATTACAGTGTTTTTTGGAGGAAAGCCGCCAACTGATGCGCCTCCCTCCTCGTCAGTCCACTGCTGAAGCTGATCTCATGGTCCCTTTTCAACTGGTATGCATATCTGACTCTAGCAGCCTCCTTGTAAGAAAGCCACAAAAGTTACCATAATGCACAAACCTGCTACCCATTAGTGACTGTAGATAACAGTGATCTTGCAATCTCGTGCTGCTTTCATAAATTGGTCTGTACAACCTATCAAGACACATAAAAAAGGGTTTGATGCCAGTGATGGCAATTACATAATTAGGGCAGTATGATGGTCCTGAGTCAGGCTAGGTATGATAACAATGTGCTGAGGATGTGTAGAATCTAACATCGGCTCACTTTGGTAGGGTATCTCATACAAAATGAAAGTTTACAAAACCTGCATTTTCTTTTGGTATAGGCAGCACTCAAGACTATTGGTGAGGAGGATAAGTACTTTTCACGAGTCTCATTGAGGTATGTATAAACTGGTGTGCTTAGTGTTCTACTATTGGCTTTATTGATGAATTTTAAAAAATGAGCTCGATGTTTATATTGAGTTAAAAAGTTTTAAATTTCAGCATTCTTTGAGCTTATGTTGGATGGATAATTTGTCTATTTTTGAAATTCAGCTCAAAATACTGATAGTGGATGGTTCTTTTGGCCAACAAACTCTCACATGAACATTTAATTCCTAGGATGTCATCTTTTGGAGGTGCTAATATAACTGTAGCTCAGAAGGAGATTGCAACAAAGTCTTTGGTTGCATCCTCTTTACAAAGGAACACTGATTCCGCAGAGCTGGCTCTAGATGGATGGGATGGCATCTCTCTAGAGTATTCTGTTGAGTGGCCGCTACAGCTCTTCTTCACCCAAGAGGTCATCTCTAAGTAAGTTCTTATTCAGACTCCTTTTTGATCCATTGGGTACGCTAAAGTACCCTTGCCATAACTAAGTTTAATTCATGATTATATTGTATTATGTGAGGGGTCTGGTATCTAGGTTCAGGTTTGATAATGTTGAGTTTGGGGATAGATTACATTCAGGTCAATAGGTAGTATTTGGTTTTCTATTGCCTAAACCAAGTTATTCTCAGGTTCTGCCAGTTTCTAGTTTGCGTATTTTTTATCCTTCTTTTGGTTATTTTGGTTGTTACACTGGTATGTTCGTATGTAAAGAACAATTCAGAGGACTCATTGCTTGGTGTTGTTCTGGTTCACCTGAAAATCAGGGAGCTTGTACCAGTTTTCTCCAACATTTCTTCAGTCTGTGCCGAATGGGATCTATGTTAAGCAATATAAAATTTTAAAGATAAACAATAAAATATTGATATATAAATAAGTTCTTTACTGATGCATGGTGCCTGTATAGAAATGCTGATGCATTTTTTTTTTCATTTGCCAGGTACCGTAAAGTTTTCCAGTACTTGATCAGGCTGAAGAGAACCCAAATGGAATTGGAGAGGTCCTGGGTGGCAATCATACAGCAAGATCATGCAGACTTTTCTAATTATAGGAGGAATCGAGACAGCACTCCAGTCTCTGTGCTGCGAAGGCGACGCCACCAGCCGATGTGGCGGGTTAGAGAGCACATGATTTTTCTTATCAGAAACCTCCAGTTCTACATTCAGGTAGACTATTTTACTTGGAAACAATTACTCTTTGATACGACAAAACTACTTTTAGCAATGCAAAGCCTAAATTATTATTTTTTTTATGAAAAAGATAAAGCCTAAATTAATTTTGACCAAATAACCTTAGAAGCATAAGTTTTTGGTGCAACAGAGATTCTATATTCCCGGTTTTAAACAAAATTAGCTTTGAATTGTGTTTGATTGATACACATGAACCTCACTAAGCTGGTAACTTGTGCTTCTCCAGTCTCACATTTCTCTCTCTTCCCTGCTGCCTTACATTTTAATGTTCTGCTTCTTTTAGGTTGATGTGATAGAATCTCAGTGGAATGTGTTACAAACTCATGTACAAGAATCACATGATTTCACAGAATTAGTTGGCTTCCATCAAGAGTAAGCACAATTTATATATTGGTTGGTGGTCGCAGGGTTAATATGTACTGATTTAGTGATTTTTGCACTTTATTTCTCTGGTCATTTTTTTTTTTCTGAATTTCAATTGGAGTCTCAATGGCCTGAACTGCTCTGAAGGCTGAATGGTGCAATACATATTCATCTTGTAAAATTTGTTGACCATTATAGCATTATTAACTAGAAATCCATCAATAGAGTACCATACAAGCCACATGTCTATTACCGTAGCTGTATTGTCTTTTCTGTAGTCATACAATTTTTTTATGAGTCGTAATAGTTTGAGAGCAAACAAAGTAAGGATGAAAAGGCATCTCCTAAACATCTACGAGGGCTTGTATTGATGAAATTTAATGCGCAAATATGCAGATGTTGTGTCCATACAAACGAGCATTCTGCTTAAATATGTCACTTGTTTGATAATATGTTGGGAACTAAAGGCGTTGTTGTTATTGCTTAATCAGGTACTTGCTGGCACTGATATCACAGTCATTTCTGGACATTGGTTCACTCTCCAGAATTCTTGATTCTATCATGAAACTCTGCCTTCAGTTCTGCTGGAGTCTCGAACAACAAGATAGCACCTCTTCTTTATCTGAACTTGAACGCATAACTGAGGTAATACTAATACAGGAGTGATGGCATGCTTTTTTTTTAGTGAAATTCTTAACCCTCAAATTAGATGAAGTCTTTATAATTTTATCTTATTTGTTTTTTCACATCAGGAGTTCAATAAGAAGTCCAACTCTTTGTATACAATTTTGCGGAGTAGCCGGATTGCAGGAAGTCAAAGGGCACCTTACCTCCGACAGTTTCTAATGCGGTTGAATTATAATAAATTTTTTGAGGTAATGGAATCACATGACAGTAGGAAACGTGGAGACCTTTTCTTTTGCCTTGTAATTGTTAGTGTTCTAAGGTTTGTCCTATTGCATTCCAAAAATGTTTATCAAGTTGGGTTACTAGAACCAGTGTTGCTTGTTACTGTAGAGTAAATGTTGGTAGCAGTACAGTTGTAGTATGCCAATACTTTATTGTTTTGCTCGAGTCAGGTGCATACTTAAAGCTGTCTTGATTAGTTGATTGCTTCAATGCTGCAGCAGTTAAGGCAACTTTTTGTTAAAGATTCATAAAGATAGATCTTCGAAGTACTAATTTCTTTGTTTCTTCTCTTGTAGGATACTGCTAGGGGCGTCATTAGCGTGGAAAATCAACGGACTTAGCCACCTCATTCTTCTTCTAATGTTTTTACTACCCTTTTTTTGTTTATGATGATTTGTAATAGGTCTTTATAATTGTTCTTTGTGGTTTTTAGGTTTAGTTTCTTATTTATTTGTTATTCTTCTCAAGGTTTTGGGTTTCTGAGTGGACATGGTCTATCTGCTTCTACTGTGATTTTGTGATCTGTTTATAGTTTCTAACACGCGTGCTAAAAAGCCAATAGCTTGAGTTCCATGTACAGAGGATTGTGGACCCTGGAGAAAGAACCATTGTTTGTGTTGGTAACTTCTTGCTTGCAGAGACCTCTCCATAGTTAAGTCCCGTAATCATGTCTGCTCCAGAATTACATGATGAGCCTTTGTTACATATAATGTAACAGTTCATAATTTGTGTAAGCTTGTGAACAGTTAGACCCTTTCCAAAGCTAGAGCGCATAAATTGCACGACTTCATACGTTACAACTAAGATACGTGATTTGGACCATTGTATTCAAATCTGAACATGGTAAAATCCCCTTGAAAGGACTTTGAGCTGTGTATGGTACAAGATGGATGATCCTCAGATCATATTTAAGTCATGCGAATGCTATTGGGTCTTTGTGGAACTCTGTAGACAACAAAACTTCCAAGCCCGAACAAATGAGGTGAATATACAGAAGAGAATAGTGTAAATTTCTGTATACCATCCATGCCCAACATATCAAGGATCCAAATTTCCCATTTATACAAGATTACATCACATTTTCAAATGAGGGTTAAGAAATACGGGGGAAGAGGGGGGAAAAAAAAGGAAAAAACTATAGAACATCATGAAACCGCATCACCACAATTTCATTAGCTTGTCTGAGGAACAACCTTTCTCACGACCTCCTCGCTGAGAACGTCGATCTGTGCATCGAGGATTCTGATGGCCTCTTCTTTCTCCTTCTCAAGGTTTGCGAGCGCGTCTTGAAGCTCGGCCTCCATCTTAGCCTGCTCGTCGGCAAGTTGTTGCTCCAGCTCAGCTGTAATCTCCTTCTTCATCTTGTTCAGTGCCGCTGCGACTTCGGCACGGGCAGCACGCATGATTGCATTCGCCTCGTCTTCTAGCCGCTTAACCTCCGTAGATGTGTCCTTCACCTGTTGTTGTTTCATTTGACATGTTTGTCATACTAAATACTTGCCAACTAATTACATGTTCTCAAATATCATAGTAACACATATAATTGGTACATTATTTCTAGCCTTAGCAAACCAACAATGGCCCGATATATATTAGTCAAAGTTTCGGCACAATTCTAAGAATAACACGTAGAGTAGACCCCTATCAAGTAGGCCGCCCATCCAACCCTCTCACAGTTTTGACACACCACGTGCATCTATGTGCTTACCACAGTTGCATAAGTATTCATTGGAAATCATAGTATATTTGTTCACTGGAAAATGATATCTATTAATCGGAAAGATATGAAATGTTTACTGAAAAATGATATTTGTTCATTGAAAATACGGTGGAATGGTGGATAAGTAAAAAGAGTGGATGCTACCTACTACAATTCTAACTGAAAGAAAGGAAATTGATCAAACACATCCATGAATTTCCCTTTGCCATCTTTTATGCAATTGAGAGAAGCATAACAAGGCAATGCAACAGTAAAAATAGATCCTATATATACTCCGATTGTTTACACTTGATAGGTAGAGATTAAAAGCAATTAACGGTAACGGTACCTCACCGAGCTCGGAGCGGATCTTGGCGTCCCTCTCATCCATGAACTTCCCGAGCGGCGAGTAGTAGAGCTTGTCCAGCGCCACCATGAGGAGCAGGAACTCGATGGCGATGATCGGCAGAGTGAGATTGAACTCGAACAGCGCGGCCTTCTCCATCGCCTCGGCCAGGGCGGGCAGCGGGGTCGCGGCCGCCAGCATCGCGACGGGCGGCACGGCGAGGAGGCGCTTCAGGTTGGGGATGGTGAAGGGGGAAGGGTTTGATTGTTGCGCGCGAACGGAGAGCTTGCGGGAGGGGAGGGATGGGGAGGAGGAGGAGGACCTGGCGAGCAGCGCGATGGACCGGGTGGCCATGACTGTGCTTGCCATGGGAGAGGAAGAGGGGGAGAGGAAGAGCGGGAGAGTGGATGTGGAGAGGAAGGAGAGTGAGGGAATTGGGTGGGAAGGAATGGAGGGAGAAGAGAGAGGCAGCTATCCGAGTGATCCTAATTTCGGCCGCACATATAAGAGCTGTCTTTTCTGCCACATATTAGTCGTGAGGTTTTTGTGAATTGAATTTTTGAAAATAAAATGAAAACATAAAGTTACTTTAAAAAAAAAAAACAGAAATCAAATTGAAAATGCTATGAATAATAATAAATAATAATAATTGATTGAACGTACTGCGTTAAATTTATTGTCGTTTAACTATTCATAAAAAAAAATTATAAATATAAAATGGTATATTTAAAATCAAATTAAGAAAATCTTACGTAGCAAATAATTTAGGTATAGCAACATTAAATTAGTTACACACATTTTTTAAATAATTTTCATTTATAAATATGACATATACATTAAAGGATTTGTGTCTTCTCACACTTCCAAATAGACTAATAGAGTATTAAAGGACTAATTAGTTATTAGGAGCGTATTTAACACAAATTAGATAATTTGTAACAAAAAAAAAATAAAGATTAAGGGGCAACTAGTCACAGTAGAAAGATTGGGGTATGAAGGCAATTATCCTTGATTTTTCTAAGACCCAATTCATATTAACACTACATTTACACGTAATACCACGCAGTTGACGATGAAAAAAAAAAAAAACTCACAAATGTAGAAAAATATCAATATACAACGCAAAACTCAGGCTAAGAATAACGGCTAACAAGCATGTACAAAATATCCATTGCATCTCTACAAGATATTAATTAGAGGCTATGCGTTCCACATAAGCATTAAAAAAAAGAAAAGAAAAAAAAGATAGCAGTGTTGATGGTATTGTAGGGCTATGCATCACCACCTGCTGTTGAAGTTAAACTGTACATGAAGGACATAGCGCATCCTTATCTGATCCACATTGTATACGATGTACTCGTTGTATAGTAAACTACCCTGTAAAGTAATACAAATAGTCAGGAAAATCAAAATCCTAATTAGAGGTTGCTCAATTGTTTATTTTATTTAAATCATGCCACATCAAGAACTTGGGATGAAGAATTGCAATCAATCTTACTAGCCTCATGGAATGCAATTCTGGTACCCACCTTATGGTTACAATCCCAACAATATTTAAAAAAAAAAATTCCAACTATAATCCAAGAAATTAATGTAAAAAAAAGGGCAGCCCGGTGCACGTAGCTCCCGCTTGCACAGGGTCCGGGGAAGGGTCCGACCACTTTGGGTCTTATGTACGCAGTCTTTCCCTGCATTTCTGCAAGAGGCTGTTTCCAGGACTCGAACCCGTGACCTCATGGTCACAAGGCAACAACTTTACCGCTGCGCCAAGCCAACAGCTTCACAATCCAAGAAATTAATGTGCTATGACAAAATGTTGTTAAATGAAATTATCTTTTGGTGGGGTTTCGATAATATTGCTTATATATTTCCTACCGAGATGAACTAAAATATTGTAGAGATTACTTACAGCACGGGGCTGGTCTTCTTGGGGCTTTCCAAGTGGCACCACAACACCGCCTTCAATCGTCTCATATTCAGATACATTAGGAGCAGTCCTTCCCATCCCTTTGGTGCTGTTACAAAAATACATAGATGGGATGAAATGACAACTCTTTGTTCAGTCTGGTATAACAAAATATCACTGGCTAAGACGATATACCTGAGCTTTCCATTGGGCAGGTTGTTAGCATTGTAGTCGGCATATAACAGTTCATTCATCTCACCTAAGGCTACCTGGAAAATTAAAATAAAAAAGTGGATATAACATAATATAGACTATATATAAACTTAATAAAGTATCAAGTCAATGCAGTATCAGTATTTTCAATAGCGCAATGAACATATAAGCTACATTTGGTGCAGCTTCGCCTCAACCAAACATAAATTGTGCACCAGAATGAATTTTCAATTGCACAAGTGACCTCCAGTTAACCTATTTATACTAAGCTCAATCAATCATCCATCACTTCAATTAGTACTGCTAGTTGCGCAGAGATATTGAGGACTTTGGGGGAGGGAGAAAGGCAATATATATAGCGATAAACATACCTCACATAACAGGAGAACACCAGACCTAGACGAGTTAGAGGCATAACAATAATTGGCACTCTTAGAAAACATATCAGCAAAGTAAACCCCTTTTCCAAACATGTACCCCGTCACCGGTGCTTCTGGAGGTGCAATTCTCAGTCCTACATTCAGATTAGAAAGTTAATGAACTTATCGTTTTGCTTGAAGTATGTAAGTTACAACAAAAGTATGAGAGACAATGTGCAATCCTTAATCTACATCAAATTTGTTGGTGTTTGACAACATCCATTTAAAAGGAGACATGAATATAATAGAAATGGAGTCATAGCAATACAGTGTTTGGTTGGTACGCAAACAAAAACAAATTACAGAAAATATACACTAAAGGTTCAAACAGATCAGCTGAATGGGAAGGACTAACTTCAATTACTGATCAAAAGGAGTAGAACAAACTTATACCTTGAGAAAGAATACCAGTCCAGTTAGTAAGCCTAGAACCATGCCATAGAAGCATCCTATTTTTTGTGTCAGAAAACTGAAACAACAAAGAAGGTTCAGGACAACCAGAAGAGCAGAAATAAGAGAAAAATATACTAAGCCTATTATTTGAAAACAGTGACAGCAGGCAAAACAATTATCAAAATAAGATGAACAAAAGTGTTATTAATTTTCTCCCCAAGTTTAGATAAGTTTTTTGTGAAACTTTATGCATTTTGGGATGGATAAAATCAAGCAGCATGTAGTTTAAATCACTCGAGTCATGACCAATCAGATTTAAATCACACCCATTTTCATGCACCTATCAAATGACAAGATGAGATCTGCATTTTACTTTCAATTTGTAACCATTTGATTGGGATAAGTTCTTTTTGTCAATATATCTTTTCTCATGCATGCCTTTTGCATATCATGTATTCAGATATCTCCAAGAAGCAACCATCAGATTTTCTTGTTTCATCAAACAGCTGAAATGTTTCGTTTCTTTCTTAGCTTAAACACATTACCACAGTCAGACAAGGCAGCAAACCAAGCTTGCAAAACATTGGTTCTTCTTTGATTGACCTCGGATATTTTAACAATTTGAGCTGTTTTGCAAATAATTCCAAGATTTCTTTGGTGATATACGAGTACCAGAAGTTTCCGGGTGTTTTTCAGTAAAAATATGGGTGCAACTCAACAAGTTTGCATGCAATAGAAGCATGAAAGAAAATTGAACCTTTCTGAAACGGTCATCTTCCCCATCCCTACAAACTCGGAAAATTTGCGCAATATCCACAGTGTAATTTGAGTGCGTTTTTGCATGAGTGTTCAGCAAGTATCTTTTTATCTGCTCAAATAAAAAGAGCATTCTCAAGTAAGTCAACAGTAATGCATATTTAGAAGTTCGACATGAAATAGATGAATCTAATCGATACTTCAATATGCAGCCCAATTTAACATGGTGCATTGCATTTCCAATACAAGTAAATTCCAATACAAGTAAATTCAAATGCAGCATATAAACAGAAGTTTTAGGTGACAGGTGTTTAATAAAGGAAATAAAGCCATATACATAAAGCATTCCAATAGATTAAATTACCATAGAGAACTCTTGAGAATCAGCTTCAACTGGGGTAAGTTCACACTTGAGTTGCTTATAACGAGCATATATTGGGTCATTCTGAGTAAAAAAAGAAAAAAATTAAACAGGATATTATGTGTTTACGATAAAGAGCAGGTCTAATTTTATTGGACCAAATTTGATAGGTAGTCCCTTCAAATCATGTTAAGCATACCTAAATTTTATTTACTATGTAGTTAATAACTATGACTTGGTTTGTCATGGTTTTCAAACGTTTTTGCTATTGTAGAAAACTAACAACAGTTTTAATATAAATTTCACATTGTAAAAATTTTGCATTGTTCTCTGATTTTATTTACTAGGTAGTCCCTCCTATTATTGAAAATATGTTCTCTGCTATTCTTAATACTCCTTGAAAACTAACAACAGTTTTAGTATAAAGTTCACATTGTAAAAATTTTGCATTGTAGAAATGATTAATAAGAATATAAAGACTCTTACTTCAAAATACAGCCTCAGCTGGATATATATATATATATATATCAGATACTTTCAATCACCAAATTTATCAAAAAAATTTAGGAAGAAATAATTTTTAGTTTTAACCTCAGCATCTTCATCATCCTCTTCCTCAAGAAGCTTAGTTGCAATTTCAATTTCACCAAGAGCTTCGACCTTCACAGTTCAAAGAAGGGAATGAGTATACAGAAACAATATATTGCTGGGAAGGAAAAAATAATTCAAGATAAAAAAGGATAAATAAAGGGTACCAATTCAAGCTTGGCCTTCAATTTTTGAGGGGTGTCAATAACAAATGCACCTGCCAATTCAAAAAAAATAAAACTTCTTAAATAAACAAGACAAGGATCAAGGCCTTAACTTTTGCTTTAAAACAGCAAAATTGCAAAAGTAAATGAAACTTGAAAATGTAAAACTTACTCATATTTTTAAACCCAAAATCATGGGGTATCACTGTATAAAACTCTCTGCAATGAAAGGTGGAAAAAGAGTTGTCACGATGAAAATAAATATTCGTTAATTTTTGGGTAGAAAGAATAAAATAAGAGATCCGGATAGTATTGATTAGATTCAGAGCCTCGGTTACAGGTGTACCAGATTCTTAGCAGTGGAGGATCCAAAGATTGCTAGAGGCTTAAACATCAAATTATGCAATATTTTTTTTTTCAAAAAAATATTAACACTACAAACCAGTATGCATTATCCGGAATTTCCAGGTCTAGAAGGGAAACAGAAGAATTACCCGCTCAATTGTTCAAGTGTCGACCGTCTGGCTTGACCAATCACCTCAGAAATTCTTTTCAATACTTCATATCCCTGTAAAGATGCTAATGTAAGTATTTCAAACATAAAGCGGAAAATAACAATTCAAATTTTGGTATATGTACAATGCAAAAAATATTGACTCAAGCTGCATGTATCAATTTCAGATCCCGACCTTTAATACTGTAGATTTGCTAAGCTTTCCTAATGGTAGCTTCTCAGCATTATAACCTGCATCAATTTTGATGAAACATGCATTAACAATTATATCTGCCAGAAGCCGCATTGGTGGTATGTAAAGGACAAAATATTCATGTTTCAAATTGACTCTTGGCATTCTTTAATTGTGTAAGTGATTGAAAATAGAATTCCAAAGATCAATGTTATTAAATTGTGCCATAATTATTTTTTTCTACAAGTAATTACCTATCTCCATCATTTGTTGCTTCATCATGTCAACATTGCAAATTAATGAAACAAAATTAGCAATTCGCCGCTCCAATTTTGTCTCCTTGGATTCAGCACTAGTTGACCCATTCCCTCTTTTCTTTTCCTGATAAAACCCAGATGAGAAGAATAATATTTGAATAACTAAACAATAATGAAGTCATCCAAGCATCAAACATAATGGCATTCTTGATGCTTAGGTGGCATCAAGAATAGGTAACTTTTAATGATCATTTCTTAATTTTTCCACTGAGACTTGCGGCTTTTGGGGTCTACAGGGAATTGCACTGTGCAGCTGGGAACTTAAATTTTCTTAATTTAAGTACAATTGGAAATATACCTTTTTTGCTTCTTTTTCATCTTCACCATAATCCATTTCAAGCCATGTGTAGAGCCTTGGATAAGACGTGAAGTTTTTTCGGTCAGACCAGTTGTTTTTGGTTTTGTCATAGAATTTTCCCTCGAACTCAGATATAGCATAGTCTTTTGTGAAAGGGCCATGCAGCTTGTTCTGACCTGGTACACCAACTCGACCCCATCTATTGAATACCATGTAGCTCTGACCATCATCAGATTCTGAAATAGGAAGTATTCTCACAGTAAAGTAAATGAAAACACAGCTTTGTCAAGTTCAAAGGAGTGCTCCAAATATGAAATATATCCTGGGTAAGGCTCGAAGTCAGATATACTTTAGTTGGCAATTTGGCATACCTTGGAACTCGAATTGCCACTACATAAACAAACCGAGGAGTTGGATGATATATTGCATTTACATAAAGAACCTAAACTAAAGTCAATCTAGCATATGGTAGTTTGATAAATAATTGAATTTGCATATACAAACCTAGGGCTTGAATGATATAGAACTTGTTGTTATTGCCACCAACATTTGTTTGGTTGAGGGTTGCATCATATATATCATCACCCTGAAAAGGTACCCCTTTGATTAACCATAGCATTTCGTAAACACACCATCATGTATCTGTTATGCATTAATTGGATAACACGGCAAGGAATAGCTTCACACAAACTTAAACATAAATGTGCAAAGTATGAACTCTCTGGCATAATGAATTCTTATATACTTGATGCAATAGTAAGCCACAACTTTGGAAACGTGCGTCTCATTATAAAATCTCCATTCAATGTGGTTTAGCTGATTTAGTGTCTACTTAATGGTAGGCCATGAAATATTTCCGAAGGAATAAAAACATACCACTTGCAGTACATGGTAGCTGGATTTTATATGCTGAGGAAGGTACTGGTCCAAAACAGCAGAGCCCTTCTTGGTGGCAGTTACTATTTTTTCTGTTTTCTTTTCGTTCTTATCCTCTATGTCATCTAGGAATTGAAAAATAAAATGTTTATCACAAACTATGCATTTTTTAAAAGATGTTGAAAATGAGAGAGGTAAAAGGACATATTTTATACAGTACATTTTTAAATGTAATTAGTTCACATATAACACATTTCTGTTCTGAGTGTATGGATAATTATTATATTTTTTTTATTAGTTATTATTCTTTTTACCTTTGGAATCTGAATTTCCATTTCCATTATCAGTGGCACTTAAGAGCCTCTCAGCTAAATCTTTCTTTGAGCCATTTGCAGGAAGCCCCTTAGATTTTGCTAATGCCCTCAATTCCTTGATCCCCATTGTAATATACTTCTCCATCTCAGTGGCAGTGTTGTCATTTCCATCATCATCTAAAGATCAACAGTCATTACAAATTGACACAATTTGTTCATAATTTCACCAAATTAGAATGATTAATAGCAAGCACCATACAAGACTGAAATTGGTTGGGAGTTTAGTTTACATTTTAGGAAGCACAAATTAGCATATTTTCTGGTACTGTGAATGCTTTTATCAGACATATGGCAGCTGAATGACCATCAATGACTAGACTAACAATTTATTATGTTAACCGACTGTAGAGAATTTACTCAGAAGATGCCAGACTCTAAGAGTACAAACTGAGGATTATTCGACTAAATCAAAGCCTAATTTCCACATTCCAGCCAAATCCGTAATTACTGTTTGCAATTCAGCAGAAATTTAAGTCTAGATAAGTCAAATCAACCTTTCTTATCCTTCTCTTCATCATCATCCTTTTTAGGATCCGTTTCGTCATCTTTGGCGATGCAATCGGAGAGTCTCTCTACAAGTTGTTTCTTCGTCCCAGTTGCTGCAACCCCCTTGAGTTTTGCCAAATCACGCAACTCACTGATCCCCATTGCCTGAAGCTTATCTACATCAATGCTTCCATTATCTACATAAAGAAAACAAAATCGTCATTTTACTCCTATAAAATCATAACTATTTGATCAATGCGCAACAAGTTCTTCCTAATTTCCCTTTATACAACTTCAATAGGTCCATTTCTTCATCAAAAGGTAGAGAAGAGAAGATCTACACAAGTCAAATCAACCTTTCTCATCATTCTCTCCGTCAGAACCCTCCTCAGCACCATCTTCATCAACACAATCAGAGAGTCTCTCCACAAGCTGCTTTTTCGTCCCGGTCGTCACAACCCCCCGAAGCTTCGCCAAATCCCTCAGCTCACGGATCCCCATTGCCTGGAGCTTATCAGCATCATCATCTACATCAGCAACAACAAATCCAAACTAACTACTTCATTCAAGGGTTTATCCAACCTTTTCACCACTGCTCGAGCAGTAAAAAAAAAGAAAAAGGCTAAAACTACCTTGCCGGTGCTGGTCGTCGTCGTCCCGAGCGCGCTTCTTCGCTCCGCCATTGGCCGTGGTCTGCTTCGTGGGTGCCATTTTCGAAGAGGGAGAGATGGAGAGGGTTTGTTTGACGAGAGACTGAGAAGGGGTCGGAGGGTTTTTAAATGGAGGGAAAGTTTATTTTTTGTTTTGTTTTGTTTTTTGGGTTCCTTCTCTGAGAATGGACTGGAGTTGGGGTTCGGTTCCTCTCCATTGGCACCGGAATGGAGAGTATGTTTCATCTTTTGGAGAGTATTTTTCATTTCTTCATAAAATTTTTTGTTACCCGCAAACAGTAGCCAACCCATGTCATCCGAACAGGGCCTAAGATTATTTTTTCTGGATTTTGAAATGAATTTTGCTCCTACCTTTATGAAGACTGGTTGAAGGATAATGTGTATGCAATATGCTTTGATAAAATGAAATGTTTGACGATCTTCACTTTTACAACCTTCATAAATTTCTTCACAAAAGAATGAAATATTTAATCTTCAACATAAATATTAACTTTGTATTGAATTTCATAATTGATTTTACAGTTTATTAGAGACCAATATATCATAGTATACTTGTTATAACTAGTATAAAATTAGAACAATTTAGGTAAATTATCAAATTAAAAATATGTTTATTTTCTATTCTCTTTTGAAATGAATTATAAAAAATAAGAAAATATTATCTATTTCGGATGTACTAAATGCAATAAATAGACTTACTTTCATGAGATGGTCTATAGCAACTGTAGAATGATCAGAGATAAATTGTATGACTGACTATATTGTTATTGATAATTTTTCTTAACAATACGTTAAGGCAATGTAAATAGTTTATGATAATGCTTAAAAAAAGAGATTTATGATAAGGAAAAGGCTATGGGGATACCGTCGAGGGTACCATTAAACATTGACTGCCAATAAAAAATGTGATAAGTTGAATATTTAGGAGGTTAAAGTAAATATTTAGGAGGATAAGTTAAATAGTTAGGAAGTGTAATGCTGCAAATTAAATTAAGATTAGTTTTTATTGGCTGTAAAGCAAAATGTGTTAAACAAAATGTGTTAAGTGTAATGTTGCAATTGGGTTTTTATTATGTAGAGTTTTTATTAGTTGTCAAGCAAAATGTTTTAAGTTAAATATTTAGGAGGTTAAGGTGAATATTTAGGTTTAGTTGAATTGATCAAAGATCATGACATTCCCGACGGTATCCTTAATGTAATGTTGCGCATATGTTCCTTTTCGCGACTCGAAACGCCAAAATGACTTAAATCGGAAAGGACAGAAGAACCCATTTGTTAAGGAAAATGGAGGAGGAGCTCAGCGCGGACCTGCTTCTTTTGGAAGGCGATGTACTCACTATATTGGGGATCTTCTGTATACTTGTATTTCACATTCTCGTGCGGTTCCGGTCTCCACAGTCCACTCTTCAGTGTTCGTCGAAATAATACATGTTCTGAATTCCATACCCAATCAAGAGACCAATATTTTAGTATACAACTACGGAGTACATAACACGGATTAATTATCTTTTTTGTTCAGTTATATATTTTTCTGTAACTTTGTATGTAATTATGTATTTTTTTTTAAGGAAAATAGTAATTTTGAGATTTATCATAGATGTGTGGAATAAGATATATAAAATAAAGAATAAAACTATCTCGTATAAATTTAAACTCGTGATAGTTTTCTTCTTTATTTTATATATATTATTCCACACATCTATGGTAAATCTCAGAATTACTATTTTGAAATAAAGAATAAAACTATCATAGATGTGTGGAAAATAAACAAAAAACACTTGTTTATTTGCCTAAAAAAAAAAAAAATCAAATTTCTTATCATTCTGAAGTTTATGCATGGACATTTGCATACAATTAAAATTGATTAGAACGGTAACGATACAATTACACTAACCTAGCATATATATATATATTTTATTGGTCACTTATAATCATTCTCGAAAATATCAATAAAATAAGCAAAACAAAAAAAAATATCAAGGACACACAAAAAAGAAATAAATAATCATAGGATGGGCCTTAACATATCTTGAAAAAATAATTAAAATATACAATAGTACAAATGAAATCGTATTTGTGTACAGAGTTATATACAACACAGCCACAGATTACTTACTACAGACTACAGAGCCACAAAGTGATCGTGGAAAACAATTGTGCTGAACACGTCCTTCGCTGCCAGGTTCTAATATATTATCACTTTTCAACTAAAGTGATAGCTAATTAGGATGACTTTTAAGAGGTCATGGGTTCAATTCTCAATAGGCACAAAATATCTCCTAAAAAGAAATGAAAGATGTGAAAAATATCCACTTAAATCTAAAAAAAAAAAAATCACTTATCAGCATCCATTAATTAGATAGGATTTGATATGAAAAATAACAAAGTCCATGGGTTTGCACCAGAAACAGGACGGTCTGAATTAATTAGGGGACTGACGAACTAATTTGCCTTTGAGGAGATGCACTAAAAAATAATCCATGTTTGTTTTAAAGAGATTTTGCCGGCCACTGTTGCTTGTCATTTGTAAATTATGCATCGTTGTTGCATCGTATCATTGCTTTCAATGTAATGGTGTTCTTCGAGAAGCTTATTTTACGCACATATTATTAAATGCCGTTTGGTGGCTGTGAATTCTGCTTCAACCTTTTTTTGTTGAGATAAAAGATGAGGGTCAAGCTACTTAAATTTAAATGTCTATAAAAGACTTCTCATTCGAGTTTCGAACTCGCAACCTCCCACATAGAGAGCGTTACCCTTAACCACTAGACCAAAGGCTGGTTCTTCTGCTTCAACTTATTTGTTGACTGCTCACGAACACTACTGAGATATGAGAAATATATTTTTGATCTAATTTTAACATTTTCAGGGGTCAATAAGAATGCTTGCGACTACAAGCTCTAAAATTGTAGTTGAATCTCTCTTAAAAATCGAAGACTGTTTATGTCTACTAGAGCTGTAACTCGGACTTCGTCCCGAAATATGATAACAAAAAAATAATGAAGCTTATAAAATAAAAATATATATTTTAAAAAAATTAAACATAATTTTGAAATTTTTGATGTGAATAATATTGATGATAATGTATAATTTATAAGTAATAGCACATAAATGTTGGACCACTTTAAAGATTAAATTTTTTCTTAGACATATCATATCATCTTATTAAATGCAAAGAGAGAATAAATATAAACCATTGAATCAAAGTAGATGAAGAGATTTAAACAAAATCAATGGTTAATAATATTAATGATGTGGCATAGTTGAGGTGCTTAGAGAGTTGCCCTTCTTTCTAGTTTATAGATTTGTCTTAGACCGGTCATAGCATGATTTAATTTGTTAATTATGAGATCAGAGCTGAGTAAAATCCATTCTTGCCTGTGAAATGTGCCATTCTGATTGTCCGTCAGATATTATATTATCATTCATAGTTATCGAACAAGGTCTTTCTACTTGAGTTCTTTTTTTTTTTTTTTCGGGTGATCTCATAATAATAATAAAATAATGTATTAAACCATTTCATCAAAAAAAAAAAAAATCCAAAACAAATACTTAAAAAACTAAAAAAATAATAATTTTTTTTTTTTTGTATTTTACGAGATTTTGATATTAAAAAAAATGGAATGAGAACCATAAATCATAATTTTATGATAGTTAAGTATGATTTTTGAGTTGAAAGTACGGAAAACCTCCATACTCCAGTACCCTACCCTAGCAACTAGGGTCATCATGTCCATATAAATTTTGAATATTAAGGCCATGAGATTTAGAGCAATGACACAAAAATCATTCTTGGCTCATTCAAATATTCTTTTGTACTTTAAATAGCATGTTCAAAAGTTAATTCATCGATCAAATGAAGTTTCTCAACATCACTTTTATCAAAAACAAGAAAATTGTTTTTGGGGTACCCTTTTTTAAACACTGAAATTTAAATTATCACCAAAAGGAAAGAAGTAATCTGCATTTACACGTAATAACACGCAGTTGACTATGAAAAATAAAGAACGCATATCTCACAAATGTAGAAAAGTATCCATTTTTATACAACGCAAAACTCAGGCTAAGAATAACGTACGGTTAACACGCTTGTACATAATACTCATAGCACCCTTATTATAAACTAGAGCTGTGAATCGGGCTTCGCCCCTAAAAAAATAATATTACATAAATTAATAGATACTGAAAATAAATATACATGTTTTATAAATATTTTTTTTTTGAGGTGGTTATAAATATATCTTAGTAAATATTATTTTTTATAAATATATCTCAATTGATATAAAAAAACAAAGAGTTGCAAATATTTTGAGTCTTAAATTGTTCTTTAGACACATCATATTATCTTTTAAATGAAATAAAATTAAATTGATATATTTGATTAAGATAATTAAATGAAATGAGAGAAACAAAATCAATGGTTGAGAGTAATGATGATGTGGCATAGCTAAAAAACTTGAAAGCTTACCCCTCTTTCTAGAGTATAAATTATTTGAGGCTATATATTCAATTCCCACATAACATAAGAGAAAGAAAAAAAAAAAAAAGAAAAAAGAAAAAAGAAAAAAAGATAGCATTGGCTGGTGATGATATATCTTAGGGCTATATATGCATCACTGCCTTCTGTTAAAGTTGAACTGTACATGAAGGACATAGCGCATCTTTATCTGATCCACATTGTATACGATATACTCATTGTATAGTAAACTACCCTGTAAAGTAATACAAATGGTCAGGAAAAATCAAAACATTGATTAGAGCTAGGTTGCTCAATTGTTTTTATTTCATTCAAATCATGCCACAGTTAGAACTTGGGATGGAGAACTGTCATCAATCTTAATTACTAGCCCACCTTATGTTATAATTTCAACAACATTAAAAAAAATTTAATTCTAGTTCAGAAAATTAATATACTATGATAAAACACTTAAAATGGAGTCACCTTTGGTTGAAGACTTGACGTTCAATGATATTTCTTATAATTTTCGAGGTAGATGAAAGAAAAATATCATAGCCAGATAGGAGATCAATTACTTACACCATGGGGCTGGTTTTCTTTGGGCTTTCCAAGTGGCACCACGACACCGCCTTCAATCGTCTCATATTCGGATACATTCGGAGCAGTCCTTCCCATCCCTTTTGTGCTGTTACAAAATTTAGAGTTAGATGGATCGATGAAATGACAACTGTCTGTTGATCAGTCTGGTATAACAACATTCCGTTGGCTGATCGATGCTGATATACCTGAGCTTTCCATTGGGCAGGTTGTGCGCATTGAAATCTGTATGTAGCAGCTCATTCATCTCACCTAAGGCTACCTGAAAAATTAGAACATAAAGGGAATATGACGTGATATAGACTAAATATAGATAGACTTGAAAAAAGTATTAAGGCAATGCAGTATCAGTATTTTATTTTCAACAGCGCAATCAACATATAAGCTGCCATTTGGTGTTTGCCTCAACCAATTAACATTATTTGTGCAGCAGAATGATTCCTCAATTGAACAATTGAACTTTAGTTAACCTAGCTATACGACTGAGCTCAATCAAACATCCATCACTTCATTTAGTATTGTTTGTCGCATAGAGATGTTGAGGGGGCTCGGGAGGGAGGGGGAGGGAGGCAATAAATATAGTGATACATACCTCACATAACAGGAGAACACCAGACCTAGATGACTTTGAGGCATAGCAATAAACAGCACTCTTAGAAAACATATCAGCAAAATAAACCCCTTTTCCAAACAATCCTGACACTGGTGCTTCGGGAGGTGGAAGTCTCAGCCCTACATTAAGATTAGAAAGCTAGCTAGTGAACTGCATCCTTTTGTTGAAATTATACAAGTTGTGACAAAAGTTGCACACAGAATAATCTGCAACCCTTGATGTTCATCAAATTTACTGGTGCCTGACAACAAACTACAACAATAGCAACAACAAAGCCTTAATCCCAAGCAGGTTAGGGTAGGCTTCAGTTGTGCTTGACAACATCTATTAAAAAAAGGGACTGGTATATAATAGAAACGAATCATAAAAATACCAGGATTGGTAACAGATTATAAAAAACACACCAACAATTGTTCAATTTGTAAGGTTCAACTTATATGATCAGCTGAACAGATATAGAGGCAACTAGGCAACTTCAGTTACTGACAAAAGAAGAGGGAGTAAAACAAACTTGTACCATGAGAAAGAATCCCGGTCCAATTTGTAAGCCTAGAACCATGCCATAGAAGCATCCTATTTTTTGTGTCAGAAAACTGAAACAACAAACAAAATGAGCAATGAAAAGAGCAGAAAATTAAAAAATATATATATACTCACGAAAATATTTATTTGTCAAATGTGACGAAAGACAAAATAATTATCAAAATAAAATATGAAATTGTTAATAATATTCTCAGGTTCAAATTGCACCAGTATCATGCACTTATCAAAACTGTTGAAAAAAGAGATCTTTAATTTTAGTTTTCAATTTGTAATTGTGTGTATCCTGATTGTTATATAAGTTTGTCATTAATATAACTACTCTCATTTATTCTGCATGTTATGCAATTTTCTATATCAAAAAATAGCAATCATCATTTCTTCTTGTTGCATCAAACAGCTGAAATGTTTTACTTTCCTCCTTGGCATAGATACATTACCTCAAACAATGCTAGCAGAGCAAGTTTGTGACACATTAGTTCTTCTTTCACCCGGGCATATAATAACAAACCCCGTGCTATTTTGCAATTAATTCCAAGATTTATTTGGCTAAATGCAAGTATCAGAAGTTTTGGGAGTTTTTCATGAAAAAATATGGGTGCAATTTAACAAGTTTGCATGCAACAGAAGCAAGGAAAAACCTGAACCTGTCTGAAACGGTCGTCTTCACCATCCCTTGAAACTCTGAAAATTTGCATGATATCCACAGTGTAGTGATTTGAGTGTGTTTTTACATGAGTGTTCATCAAGTATCTTCTTATCTGCTCAAACATAAAGCACACTCTTAGATAAGTTGACAGTACCACATATTTCAACTTTAGTGAAGGAAATGTATTTAATTTGAAGTTCTACATGGAAATGGAATAGATGAATCCAATCGATATGCAGCCCAATATAACATGGTGCACCGCATCTCCAATACGAGCAAATTCAAACGCAGTATAATTTCAAATAGATGTTTTGGGTGACATATGTTAAATAAAGGAAATTAAGCCATATACACATAAAGTATTACAATAAGGAAGTGAAATTACCATAGAGAATTCTTGGGAATCAATTTCAACTGGGGTAAGTTCACACTTAAGTTGCTTATAACGAGCATATATTGGGTCATCCTGGGTGAAAAAGCATTAAAAAAAGGTTAGTATGTTTCCACAATAAATAGCGGATCGAAATTTTATTGGACCAAATTTGATATATAGCTCCTTTAAATCATAAGAGCATATCCAAATTTTATTTACTATGAAGTTAATAATTTTTTACTTGGTTTGTCATATATTGGTTCTCAAACGTTTTTGCTTTCAATATAATCTGATCCCATGATTGGGAGCATCTTCCATGCTATTCTTAATAATTCTTGAAAATTAACAATGTTTTTATAAAGTTTTCATTGTAAAAGTACATTAATTTTGTTACAATTATATAAACTCTCTTATTTCAATATAAAGTCTCAGCTGTGTATGTGCATGCACGAGCGCTAGCGTGTGTATATAAAGAGAGAGAGTTTTGCTTCGGTTAGTCACAAAGTAGAAAACACATTTATATTTTGCATCTATATCTCCAATTTCAAAGCTCAAACAGCCAATCTGAACCGTTCAACATGTTATTATATTAAAATCTCATTGGAGACCAATTTCTTTATTTTCTTTAATTTTTAATCACCAAATTTATCAAAAAGAATTGGGAAGAAACATTTTAAGATTTAACCTCAACATCTTCCTGTTCCTCAAGAAGTTTGGTTGCAATTTCAATTTCACCAAGAGCTTCGACCTTCACATTTCAAAATAAGGAAATGAATATGCACAGACAATATATTGTTGGAATGAAATATTTCATTCAAGATAAAGGAATAAAGAGTACCAATTCAAGCTTGGCCTTCAGTTTTTGGGGAGTGTCAATGACAAATGCACCTACCATTTCCAAAAAAAAAAATAATAATATATTTTTTTAAATAACAAGACGAAGATCAAGCCCTTAACTTCTGCTTTCTTAGTGTTTCTGGTTATACTATAAGAAAAACACAAGAAAGTTGAAAACAGTAAGAGTAAATTACATTTTTGAAAATATGAAACTTACTTGTATCTTTAAAACCAAAATCATGGGGTATCACTGTATAAAACTCTCTGCAATAGAAGGGAAAGTGTTGTCAGTTGTCACGCTGAAAATAGATGTCCGATATTCCAGTAGAAATAATAAAACAAGAGATCCGGATAGTATCGATTAGATTCAGAGTCTCAGTTACAGGTGTACCAGATTCTTAGCAATGAAGGAATCCAAAGATTAAGTGAGGCCTAAAACATCTATTTATGCATTTTTTTTAAATGTTAGCAGTACGCACTATCTGGCATTTCCACTTCGGCACTACCAGAAGGGAAACAAGAATTACCCGCTCAATTGTTCTAGTGTTGACCTATTGCCTTGGCTGATCACCTCTGAAATTCTTTTCAATACTTCATATCCCTGTACAGATGCTAATGTAAGTATTTCAAATTCAAACATAAAGCGAAGGATAAAAAATCATATTTTGGTAATGTACAATGTGACAACACAGACTCAAGCTGTATATATCAACTTCAAATCCTGACCTTTGGTACTGTAGATTTGCTAAGATTTCCCAATGGTAGCTTCTCAACATTGTAACCTGCATCAATTTTGGTGAGACATGCATTAAATAATCTAATATCTGGCAATAGCAGCATCGGCGTATGTAAAGGTTAAAATATTCATGTTTCAAATTGACTCTCACTATTCTTCAATTGTGTTAGAGATTGAAAATAAATTTCCAAAGACAAGAGTTATTGAATCGTATCAGAATTATTTTCCAGAAAGCCAAATTACCTATTTCCATCATATGTTGCATCATCATGTCAACATTGCAAATTAATGAAATAAAATCAGCAATACGTCGCTCCAATTTTGTCTCCTTGGGTTCAGCACTAGTCGATCCATTCTGTCTTTTCTTTTCCTGATCAAAGCCAGATTAATAGAATAATATTTAAATAAACAATAAATGAAGTCATACCAGCATCAAACATAATGACATGCTCGATGATTAGGTAACATCAAGGATAGGTGACTTTCTGTGATCATTTCAGACAACTGCAGGTGTGAGAGTAACAGATACCAATTTGTGTGTAAGTGGTTCATGCTGACATTAAGCAGGAACAGAGAGCAGATTATTGTGCCGATTCTAATTAGCTTAAGGGACTTAATTGTTCCACAGACTTGGGGCTATAGGGGCCTACACTGAACTGAACTGTACAGCTGGGAACTTAAATTTTTTCAATTTTAAGTACACTGGTAAGGATACCTTTTCTGCTTTTTTCTCATCTTCCCCATAATCCATTTCAACGTGCGTGTAGAGCCGGGGATAAGACACAAAGTTTTTTCGATCACACCAATAGTTTTTGGTTTTTTCGTAGAATTTTCCCTCAAATTCAGATACAGCACAGTCTTTTGTAAATGGGCCGTGCAGCTTGTTTTGTCCCGGTACACCAACTCGACCCCATCTGTTGAAAACCATGTAGCTCCGACTATCATCAGATTCTGAAATAGGAAGTGTTCTGATATCAATGTAAATGAAAAATACAGCTTTATCAAGTTCAATATAATGCTCCAATTATGAACTTTATCCTGGAATAAGGCTCAAAATATTGTCAGTCAGACATGATTCAGTTTGTAATTTGAAATACCTAGGAACCTAAATTGTCCACTCAATAACCAAACCGAGGAGTTGGATGATATATCGCATTTGCACAAAGAACCAAAATTAAATTCAAGCTGGCATATGGCACTCTAGCTAATAAAATGAATTGAATTTCCATAAACATACCTAGGGCTTGGATGATGTAGAACTTGTTGTTATTGGCACCAACATTTGTTTGGTTGAGGGTTGCATCATATATATCATCACCCTGAAAAAAGGTTCCTCTTTGATGAAAACCCTCTGGTGTAACAAATTCTTATGTACGCAATGGTGAGCCACAACACTGGAAACTTAACTCTTTATAAAATCTTTATTTATGTGGTTCAGTTGAAATTGTCTGCTTGATGATAGGCCATGAAATATTTTTATTTTTAAAGAAAAGAACATACCAATTGCAGTACATGGTAGCTGGATTTTATATGCTGAGGAAGGTACTGGTCTAAAACAGCAGAGCCCTTCTTGGTGACAGTTACCATTTTTTCTGTTTTCTTTTCGTTCTTATCCTCTATGTCATCTAAGAATTGCAAAATAAAATGTTTATATCAGATGCTTTTATAATCAGATGCATATATGGCAGCTGAATGAAACAAGTAGAATTGGAGGCATTATATATATATCTCTTCCTTCCAAAAATCAGAAACAAAAGGTAGTGAAACTCTAGATAAGTGAAATTAATTAACCTTTCTTAATCTTCTCTTCATCAGAATTGCCGATGCAATCAGAAAGTCTCTCTACGAGTTGCTTTTTCGTTCCTGTTGTTGCAACCCCTTGAAGTTTTGCTAAATCCCGCAACTCTCGGATTCCCATTGCCTGAAGCTTATCAACATCAATGCTCCCATTATCTACATCAGCAAAAATAAATGGAAAATTTGAATTCCGTACTTTATTTAAGGGTTTATCTAACATTTTTAAATTTTGATTTTTATGGCTTAGTAAATTATTCATATCAAAATATTGTGGCATACAAAAATTTTCTATTTTTTGAAGATTTTTAGTATTTATTTCAGATTTCTTAAAAATTATATATGAAATGTTGATTATTTTATCAATATATTGTATAGTCACTATTAAAAAATTCGAAATAAATAATTAAGTACTTAAAAATCTTCAAAAATGGAAAAATTTTGTATGCTACAAGATTTTATATCATTAAGCCATATAAACAATAATTTTTGAGGTTAAAGATCACGAAAGTCTCCGTACATAATTAAGCTCAAGAACACCGTAATTTTACTCCATTTTTACCGCTGCTCGAGTAGTAAAATACCTTGCTGGTCGTCGTCTCGACTTCGTTTCTTCGTTGCGCCATTGCTTGCCTTGGCCTTCGTTTGCTTAGTGGGTGCCATTTTCAAAGAGGGAGAGAAAGAGGTACGTACGACGACTATATGAGTCCTGAGAGACTGAGAAGGGGTCTGAGGGTTTTTATATGCTGAATTCTATTTGCATTTTTTGAAATGGAGGGAAACTTTATCTTTTTTTGTTCCTTCTCTGAGAATGGATTGGAGTTAGGGCTCGATCCTTCTCCATTGGCAACAAAATGGAGAGTATGTTTCAGCTGTTGGCTTTTGTAGCACCGTATAATAAGGTCACTCGTTTTTCTGGATTTTCAAATTAATTTCTTTTTTTTGAAAAGTTGACAGATTTTGAAATTAATTTTGCCCCAACTTTTATGAAGACCGGCTAGCTATAGTGTTCTTCATAAAGTAAGGGGAAGGAGAAGGAACATGTGCGTAAAATGAAAAAAATTTCGAATCCATAATATTTTTATATAAATAATTTATTGAGCTGTATAAATTGAAATTTAGAGGTGATTTGATATGTTTTTAGAGGTACGCTCTCGGAATGGAACGGCTCTGTAAACTCAAAATCATGGTATATTTACTCCAACTATAGAATATATTACACCAATTATCTGTGTATTTAATAAAATATTTTGAGTAAAACTATTCAAAAACATATCAAATCACCTCTAAATTTCAATTTATATGGCTTAATATATTCTTTATATCAAAAATCTTATAGAATATAAAAAATTTAATTTTTGAAATTTCTTAAGTATTAGTTTCAGATTTTAAAAATGATGCATAAAATATTGATTATTTTATTAACATTTTATAATCACTTTTTTAAAAAAATAATTTCTGAATTAAATGTTTGACTAAATGCTTGTTGAAATATTCTATTCGTGCAAAGACAAATGCATTTCCTCCTATTTAATTATCTTTTCGAACCCAAATTGAACCAACCGGTTGTCTCCTTGCTTTAGAAGCTTTCTGCTGCATTGTCTTCCTGTGAAAGAAGCTCTTATACACTATTCCTTATCTTCTCCATTTTATAATCATGGAGGTCTCCCATACCAGTGAAATAGATGAATCGTATAGATCATAAGGATAAAAGAAACACAAGTTTTTACCTAAAAATGAATCAGGGTTGTTTCTAATCGGTCTCTCTCTCTTTTTTCTTTTTTTTTTGAATGAGATTAACTTAATGTGACATACCTCAAGTCTACAAGCATACAAATGGAGGTATCCATTTCCTGAAAAAACAGAGAAGTTCTAAGCTGCTCTAAGCATTTAAATTCTCCAGCTCTGGTCTCTTGTTCTCACAGCCAATTTTCCTCCTCTTAAAACAGAAGCATAGAATTATAACAAGTACCCAAACAACACTAAAATCACACTCTCTTGAATTTTTGTACCTCGCTCGTGATGAATTCAGCTCTGGTCAATGCAGGGAAAGGCATGAAAAGGACCAGAGATGGTATCCCCAAAGGTAAAATATATCACTTGTTTGTTTTGTGTGTGTATATATGAAGATTGTTTTAGACAGTTTCTTTGTTCAAGATGATGCATGTATAGCTTTGCTCTGAGAACTTTGCTTTAGTCTCTAATAGTGAATGGCAACTCAATTAATTGTCGCGATTAACACAGTTTACTCATCTTCATTTACAATTTGGACTAATTAATTATTACCCCTTTTCTTTTGTTTCCAAAAACATAAAAAATAGCTCAAGGTTTGTTGGAGTCGCAAGAAAACACTTCAGATTCCGGGATTATTATCGATCTTGTCAGGAAATACAATGATTTTTGCATCGTTAAAGACCGTTGTGTGATTGAGCAGATTTTCGACCTTCAATTCATTGCGATAGAACTAGAGAGACACAAGATCCTGCTGCCAGAAAAGTTTCAAATCAGCGTGCTGATCACAAAGCTGCCTCTTTCACTGCGCCATTTTGCTACTTCCGTGTGGCAGCGCGAGGAAGAAATGTGCGTGGATGATTTGGTTGCAGCCATCATTGAGGAGAATCTCAAAACTAACCTCCATAAATTGAACGATGAGGAGACTGATATCGGGGCATGTTGGGCTTGTCGAAAGGCACGTAGCAAGAGCAACTGTTGCAGACGTCGAGAGAACGCAATTCACATGGTACATTATATATCCTCAAATTCAAAATTCCCTTTTTCATAAATTATGATGCATTTTGCCGTGCCGAAACTTGATTCATTTCTGTTTCACCAGGTGAAGAAGATGATTTTGAATAGGGGAAAAGATGCAGCCGCATCATGCGAAGTTGAGAAGAAGATTAAAGTAAAAGATGAGCACTTTACTGTCCAAGAACTGAAAAGGGAGAGACAGAACCACAGTTCGCCTACTCAGGAGATGCGCAAGAGAAAGGACATGGACTCAAGTTCAGGCTCATTTCCGTGCTGGTCTTGCCGCAAAATGGGTTACTCGACCGACATTTGCACACGCCGCAGTGACAAAACTGAAAAGGTACCCATTAAACTGTATTAATAAATACACATGAATAATCTCATAGCAGCATTTAAACTGACCAAAAAAAAAAAAAAAAACATTTTGATTTCAAGGAGTTTCGCCAAAAGAAGAGGCATAGAAGTGAGATCATACGCGCCAAGAAGATCAGCAAGCTTGTTCTGCGATCGTGCTGGACTTGCCGCAAGAAGAGTTACGCTGCAGTCTGTCGTGAGTGCCAAAAGAACATCATTGAGATTCACAGTAAGTTTGCTAATCATCTCTAAACAATTCTGCTTGTCAGATATAACAAGAAATGAGTCTACCGGATACATAAGAAAAAAATTGTGAAATAAAATTAAGAAAAATTTTCACTTTCCATTGGAAATATATTTTTTTTTTCTAAAGAAGCTAGCTTTTGATATAATTGATCAGGCCAGCAACTGGGAAATTAAGAGAAGGGGGAGATGAAGATGAGAGCAGACAGTAGATGAACTTACTGGCAGTTGAATAACTTGTCAGAAGATGTACATTGTTTTTGTTCTTTTCTTTGGGTCCTTTTGCCTTCGAAATTTAAGTATGATGTGAGAGTGAGAGTGAGAGTGAGCTTGTCATTTGTAAATTAATTAGTTATCCTTGTTGCATTGTAATGTATCTTCTTTTGATCTAATGGTGTTTTTCTTCGGGAAGTTTATTTTACGCACATATTTGAATGTTGTTTTGTGGCTGGAAATTGTAAAATTCAACTGGTTCGTTGACTGCTCACAAACACTGAGATATCACGAGGGAATGTATTTTTGATCTGGATTGGATTTAACACTTTCAGGGGTCAAATAAGAACATGTTTGCTACTACAACAAGCTTTAAAATTATAGTTTATCTTTCTCTTATAAATTGAAGACAGTTTACGTCTATTTGCCTCAGACTGGTCAAAGCATAATTTACGTTGTTCTGTTAATAAACTATGGAAAAATATAACTTGCCGCACACAATGCCCGCCAGCACCCTAAATGCGCTGGCAAATTTTTACAACAATATCCCTTTTTTCAGAAAATTTTACAGAAATATCCTTTATTTCTAAGGAAATTTATAAAACTACCCTACCATGAAAAATATTACAAAAATGACCCTCACAATTTTACAAAAATATATCTTCAACCCAACAAATTTTACAAAAATGACCCTCCCGACCCATATACCACCTCATCACAAGATTGTGGGGACAGAGTTTGTGGCACAGTATCCCTGTCCAATAACTATTTGTAAGCTGAGTAGAATTCATTTTTGCTTCTGTGAAATGTGCCATTCTGATTGTCGATCAGGTATCATACATTCATTCATAGTTATGGAACAAGGTCTTTGGACTTGCGTTTTTTTTTTTTTTTTTTATTTAAGAATAACGTCTTAATTTGGTTGTTTGCTGATGCATTTGTTGTTGATCATCGTTTATGTAAAATTTTGAATAACAAGGCCATGAGATTTAGAGCAATGACACAGAAACCCTTCTTGGCTCATTCAATAACACTTTTGTACCTTAAAAAGCATGTTCAAAAGCCAATTCACAGGAGTAGTTTCTCAACATCAATTTTATCAGAAACAAGAAACTTGTTTGTGGGTACCATTTTTAAAACCCTGAAATTTCAATTATTACCAAGAGCACAAAAAATATATGCATTGGCCTCAACAAAATCAAACAAATCATCACATCCGCCCGCATATAATACAAAAAAAATTTATAAAACCCTCTTCATGTTCTTTCAAAAGATCTTAAACCACCTCTTCATGCTATTGAGTCCCAATGATTTGGGGCACTACTATCCCTCTTTGTAATCCTGATTTTGTTTTTAATATGTACAGTAGACATCAATTTATACTGGTATGTACATCAGGTAAGTCTTTAAAAATATCGGGACAGCCATACCAGTTTCTCTGGTCCCTAGCTTCCCAGTATCCGCCAACGTAACGGTAAGTTCCTTTCTTACCGTCCTTTCTGAACCATCTCGGCTTCCACCCATCCTCTTGCATGCTTTTTGCCTGTTTCAAAATAAAATGGTTGATGTACATCTTTGGAATATCAGCAGATCAAACAGAAATCCAATTGGCACATGTAATAGCCAACTGATGCAAGTCATAGTTTACAGTTAATGCCAGTAATGACGAACTGATGCATTGCTGTTATCCGAATAATTATGAGCAGAATTGAAATATTATGAATTTTTGTTGGCTTTATAGAGATGTAGATTGTACAAGTAAAGACTAAACTTGCACAATACCAAAATCTGAGCACCTAATCGTACTTGGATTTGAGATGTGAAGGTGAGGAGAAACGAGGCTAAAGGAAGAGGAGGAAGAGACGTACCATTCTCTGTCTTTGCTCTAAACAGATCTTCTCAGCATTGGCCCTGTCATACTCACCATTCTCTAAGTAGCGCTGGTCCGGTCTCAGCCGTGAATCTGTTGGTGGCAGTTTTTCCTTTCCATGAACAGGTAGTACAAATTAACACCACATTGAATTTGAACAATCCAAAGTTCTCACCTTTCTGATAATTTTTTAGTCAATATGAATAAAGTAACAATCTCAGGGACCGACATTTCTAAAGGTACGGCAAACGAACATAAACTGTCTGTGGAAGTGGAAACATAAGAAATATCGAGATGTTTCGACTTTGCAATATGGTAAATGTGTCCCAAACAAAAAGAGAAATTTATAAAAAAAATCATCTTACCGTAGTTTCTACCTGTAATTCAGGAGTAAGTTCATTTAACATGATGGTAAAGGAGGAGAAGTTATAGGGGGTTGGTTCTGCAGGTGGCTCGTTCTTTTTCCATAGCACGGATTCTCCTTTCACCCACAACTTCTCTGAGTTCAGTGGTCTTAGAATCTCATAGTATAAGCTATTGTTCCATTCTCCTTGCAAAGACGCAATCCTGCTTCCAGTGACATCCTCGACATAGCCCTGTACCTGCAAATAAGTATGAGTCAATTGTATTATTATTGTAAAAGAGATGGTGTTATACTAGCAAATAAAAATAGTGTTGAATCTAGGTCCAATTTATGATTGAAGATTTTGGTTAATATGAGGCTAAATTGCACGCGAAGGGTTGCAGACAGTTGTTGAAATAATTTGGATGAGTAAACGACTGTTGTCAAGGTAAAAATTTTCAAATTCTTTACCTGTCGAGGCATTCGTTCAAAGAGAGACTGATCTTTGAACTTGACCCAACATAGAAGTTGGCGATTCCCTTTTATTTCCATAGTACCACAGTGATTGCAATATGGCTTCCCAAGGATGAGGTTGTTTATGGTTGTCTTTACCTACATTTGTAATTTTCATGAGCAAGTTCGAGTTACCAGACAATAAAAAGGTTCATAGTATAGGGGCATGTGATATATGTTTCTTATTTTTTATGGTAACACATGACTATGATCCACATAAGAAAACAAATCTTTCTTCAGAAGTAGAAATGACACATACAAGTTTTAGATTTTTTATTTGCCCGAAATCATAGTGTTGGCTTATTCAAAGGCTAATTTGGGTATTAGTAACAATTCAGGCAAATGAGAGCTTTATAGCTGAATTCTATTAGGTTTTTCAATTTAGGAAATACTGAAGCTTGGTTATGCAATAATATCTTTGAGTAAAAATTATCTAGAACACAATGATTTTTACATAATAATTACCTTACTCCATGTAAAAGTTTCTCCATCATCAAATTCCAAGGTAAAAACTCCAGCAGGATCGAGGTCAATGGATTGACCCCAAAATTTAGACATCAACTCCCCATCTCCCCATAGTTTCCATCCACGCCCTTCACAGTGGCAAGCTATTACCATTGGATGGTGACTTACCTAATTTCATTAAAAAGATAAGATCCGAACCATCAATCAAGCTAAGGGGAAAAACAAAAAGGAGCTTGTACAGTTGTACAATTTATGTACTGAAGTAAACCGTGTATGTAAATAAAATCAGGAAGCCCAGGAATTCAAAAACAGTTCAGAAAATACAGCAAGCCCCAGAGGCCCAGAACAAACATCATGTTTCAAGTAAAATATGATTGCAATTTTATTGAAGTCACATGTATGGGCATGTGCAGGTACGTGTGTATTTTTTGCTGTGTGTATATTTTTTTAATTTAATTTAATTTTATTATTTTTTTTGTCGGGGTGGGGTTAGTAAAATGCCTTTTCAGAAATGAATCGTATGCCTCTCTCTGGAAAATCGGCTTCATAAGTCTCTCCTAGCAATGCATTGAAGGGCTTACGCGGCCTTCCTTCTGATGATGCATATGATGCCACTGCAAACGCCGCTACTTTGAGTATTCTCATTATACTATCCCCCTACATTAAATAAAAGCACAGTTAATAACATCAACAGGTCTAGCCTGTTCTAAGTATGATGAAGCAGATGGTACAATGTATTTTTTTTTTTTTTCCAAAAAAGAAAAAAAAAATTATACTACAACGTGCAGAAGCAGCTTAAAGTAATGTCTGAAATATTCTTATATCCTCTCAATCTCCAGATTCCAGTCATGCCAGGTTATTCCAAACTATTACATAATTGAAGGTTGTCAATTACAGCAAATTGATGTTAAATTGGGTCAAAACTGAGCAAAATTTGGTACTACTGAGAAACACCATGACAGCATTTAATAGGAACAATGAGTCAGATTAAGTCCTGATCACAATTTTTAGGGAGCCAAATCAAGCTAGCTTTATCCTCAACTGAGTAATAACCAACCGAGCTTCATCAAACATACCATTTTTCCAAATTGGTATGCTTCATCCAAGAGAGACGAATACTCGAAATCCTCAAAGCACTTCTGAAGAGAAGATAGGGGCTCGTTGAAATAAACAGGCAGGCACAGACTTGTCAGATCCTTTCCGACGTTATCTTTTATCACAGACCACATGCTGATCCCCTTTTCTGTCTCCCTTGGCTCGGGAAGCTTCGTCCTCCTAGCGACTCCTGGCATCGACTTATTGGGCATGCATGCTGTTTCACAGTTCATTTCTGCGCTCATGTCAGAAGGCATCGTAGGTTCGATTCCTTCCAGTTACTCTGCAGACAAATATTAACGATTAGAGAATATCAAATGTTCAGTACCAAGTCTGATGGTTTAAAATACAAGTACTGTAAAGGCTGGTACAGTGGTACCATAAATCAATTTTCTTGGGTAGATGTCGATTTCACTTATAATACAGTTGATACATTCTCTTCTAAGTTCTAACAGTTTCATTGAGACATATCTATGCCTAGAAGAACAGCTCCAGATAAAAATTGGTACCTTGAAGGCTTGAACCGGGCACGCACAGACGCAAACTCATGTCAGGTGCACAGCCTCCTATAAGGACTTCATTGATCCCGGTTTCACTATCCGAACAGCGATCCTTTTGTAGAACAACAAAAGGTCAGAACTTTGAAACTAACTTACATCATAAGAATTTGAATTGTTGGGTCAATTGCAAATTAAGACATACTTAGTGCAGTCTCAGGTGCCAGTGCTGTACTGGTATATATCTCTGGTACCAGCTTGCACAGTTGCACTGGCTGGTACAGGAATTGAGATGATCAAATTCCCTGCTAAACATATATAAATTTAGCCAAGAAAAGCACCAATAATATCTACCCAAGAAAAGCAAGTCCAAAAAAAGTAAAAATCTGAAAAAAAAAATTGCACCAAAAAAAAAAGTTGACAATTTTTTTGCCATGGCCTCATATGGAATCATTCATGGGGGCACAAAATCTTTGGATGAAAAGAAAGATAAGAAATTTGCAAATCAGGAAAAAAACAAAAACAAAAAGAAAAATGCATCTTCTCCTTTTATTACCTGATCAAAAAGCAATGCTGATCAGCTGATCATCACACATAATTAATGAATCCATCATCAATCTACGCCGGAAAACCGGTTGAAGAACTTGACCCCTAAATAGTTAACATCTTTGTCTCTTTCTTTTCTTTCTCTCTCTCTCTCCAGTCTCCACCCTCGTCATAGAATTTTTTTTTATTTTTTTCTTTGTTTTTTTATTGCAGTGTTCAAGCTTTGCAGTTCGCACATCTTTTCTGGGTGGTCTTTTTCGGATCCGAATCCGCTGCTTTTGTGAAAAGAAAAGCACACCCTGCTTTTCCAATCGGATGGTCAGGATCGGTTTCTGCACCGATCTTAAAGTTCTTCGATTTTTACTGCACGGTCTTGAAGTACTTCGGTGTTTATCAACCGTCAGATCAAGAAAAGCAGCGGATTCCGGTCCATCTTTTTCGCCTTCTTTTATTTTTTCTTCTTCTAGGACATGAGACGGGAGGAACTCATATCCCCTGCTGTACTGCATTATGCAGTTCATGACTCTGGCCGTCGGATTGTCTCAAGATTCGTGTCAGCTCGGGTCTTAAGACGATCCAACGACCAGCGTCATGAACTGCATAATGAAGGACAGCAGGGGATAAGCACTCGAGACGGGAGTATGACTGTATGACATAGGTAGAGAGGATTTACTGAGTCCGAATCTGCTGTTATTCTTTGAGAATAAAAGAACCCTATTGATCTAATAGGACCGTTAGATCAGAACGGACGGTACGATTGGCCCAACGTAGATAATAAGGGAGATTTTTACAATTAATCTCATTCGTTGGTTTTGATCTAGCGGCTCATATTGGAATAATGGGCCCTGTTATCCTTATTAGGATAACAGCAGATGTGGTCGCAGGATTTAACATTTAGTGAGAAAGTGAAATTGCTTACCAGTTGACTACAAAAGTTAATTAAAAGACATAAGAAAGAGGTCCAATGACATTGAAAAGTCAATGCTTATTTTTTATGATCAATTTGAAATTTTTGATAGAAATCATTAAAATTCTTAAAAATAAAAAAGTTTTGATCACAATCATTATATTTTCGTTTATATACAATTTAAGTGATGATTAATAATTATTCAAAGACATATTAAATATTACAACCGTTAAAAATATATAAATTTTTGATAAACCATGAAACGATGTCTAAATTGATTGAAATTTGAACACTATCAGTTATAAATTAAATAATACATCCATAAACTTTTTCTCACTTTTAATTTTTTTTTTTCAAATTTTTGAAAGTCCAACTGAAGATTGTCAAGATAAAATTTGTCAACCAATCCCTTTAATACAATTAACTTTCTGTATGACTGTAGATTAATCATTTGGTTTATCCCATTAAAAAATATCAATGCTAATAGGAAATACGCTAACAAAAAAGGGAAATAACTAATTAATGACATTAATTGTACTATCGAGAATTTGAAGGAAAGATATATTGATTGCTAAAATAATATGATACTATCTACATATATAAAATGAAAATCGAATTCAAAATTTTTGGGTACTTGTTTAATTGACTCTAGGGGTGTACAAAAAACCCGTCAACCCGGCCGACCCGTCCGACCCACCCGACCCAACCCGTTTTTTACCGGGTTAGAGACATTACTGGGTTGGGTCGGGTTTTAATTTTGACTAACCCGTTATGCCGGGTTGGGTTACGAATTGAGCATTTAGAAACCCGTCTAACCCGGACCCGCCCGCAACTAGTTATAAATTATAATTTTATACAAACTTATATATACAATCTATTAAAAAGATAAATAATGAGACAATAATTTAAGAATTAAGTTCTTATTTAAGATCGATATAAAATTTTTATGATGTTTTTGGTTAATGCTTATTATGTCTAACTAATTTTTTTTGCAACTTTATATGCTCGTTCTATGTTTCTAATATGAAATTTAGTTAATAAATATATAACGAGTACTCTATATATAATTCCTAATTTATGTTTAACATTAAATTATCTTTATATTACTTAAGTTATCCAAAATATATTATCATCAAGTTATAAATCACCATTAACATGGTCAATATTATAAAAAAATAAAAATCATATGATTAATAATTTAACCGAAACTACAACCCGTTTAACCCGCGTAACCCGTACAACCCGCAAAAACCCGTACGTAAAAAAGTAGTCGGGTTGGGTTGGGTTACGGGTGGGTTGAGTAACAATATTTTATAACCCGGTATAATCGGGTTGGGTTCAAATTTTGATAAAATAGAATTAACCCGCCCGCCCGTTGTATACCCCTAATTGACTCCGTGTTAGTGATCGCAGGAATAACTAATTGAATACTTTTACACAAAAGTAATGCCCTAGAAAATCTTAACATACATCTGATGTCTTATATATTTCCTCCAAGTTTTCAATAATAAATCTAGATTATTAGCGAATTAGGACACTTACTCCTTAATGAAAGAGTATAGATTGTTTTTTTTTTTAAACATTATAGATTGTTTTTTTTTTAAAACATTTTTTTTATGCAAAGCAAGATTACATAATTAAATCAAACAGCATAAAAATATCTCCTGCAACAACCTAGACCGAGTAACGACAATAACAAACTTCAACTACGTCCCTTGGCCTAACTTCCAATATTTATGTTATCATCTGTCACAGATTAAATAACTAACTAATGAAGAGAAATAAAGAATAGGCATATATAGATTATCTTTTGATCTTTTCAATTAATTAACTCTGAAAAGGTCAATAAATAATTAGATTAATTTTTTTAGTGTAATACGACTAAGAAAGAACTTTTATAGGTAAAGCAAGAGACTTTGACGGATGCAAAGCAGTTATAATTTAGAAATAACTAAAAGCGTATCCGCGCGCTGCTGTGGTTGCTATGGGTAACTTCAATTTTATTCAAGCTAAATAGCATGAAAGAATCGAAGAGAAAAAATGAGTTTGTAATTTTAGTAAAGTGAAAAAGTCAGTCAGACATTTCGTCACTTCGGTTTTGTATTCAGACATAAATGGAGAGGAGTGCAATAGGAAATAGATGCGATGTGAGCCTTTCATTATTTGATGAATGGAAATTAACATAGAAATTAGACTATGATCATCAATGGAGGGTCCAATCCATCAATCCTTAACTTCTTTTTAAAAAGTGTTAGATAAGTTCTATAATCTATAGTCATTAGTCACTGTAAGCCTGTAATGATTTAGTATTAAAAGTTTTAAGAACCAAGGTGTTGTTGGTAGTTGGTACAACACTGATTTATATGCAAGAAGCAATTAAACAAGTGTTTAATAAGTTTCAGCATAATAATTCTTAGACAGATACTGATGTTCTATATATGTCCCTTTCCTCTTTTTTTAAACATGTTTAATCATACAGTAAATTAATTTAATTAATTTGAAAAGTTCATTGAAATTGATTTAACATATTTCATTTTATAAATTTATCTTATGTAATAATAATTTAAATTCATACTTGGTCAATTATTATACTATAAAAATAAAGTAATTAAGCTCAAATTACAGACTGTATGCAATTTTTTTTTAATTTGAATTGTTCTCCAATAGTTAGGATATACATATCACACTACATAAACAATCAGGTTCCAATTTAGTAATTTACATTTATACACTTTACAAAACGGAGAACAAAATGACTGCTCAAAACTTAAAAAAGCCCCACGCGCACAATCGAACGGTCCGTAGAGCTCCGTACCCCAAACCAACGGCTAGTTCGCGCCAACGCGCTTTTGAAAAGTTCGCACGCCAGAGAGAGAAATACTCAGAACCTACGTGCACATCCAGACATCCCTCATAATTATCCCCAACGGGAAATTAAAGTAGTCGTCGCGGACGACTGCTTATCCTCTGCCGCGCAGTATTGTACTTCGCAGTGAATCAACGATGTTGATTACAAGGATCTCTCTGAGATTGAGTTGCACGAATCTTAAAGCGAATCCAACGGCCAGAATTCTGCGCGGTAATTTACCGCGCAGTAGAGGATATGAATTGGTCGCGGGCGAGAGAACAAAGAGGGACCTTCTCTGGCGTCTGGGCCCCGAATGTCAGTGGGAGTGTGGATTTAAGAGGGATGCCGAATGTGGATGTTAGATGTTGACTTTGTTGGTTATAAGTTATAACTTTATATATTCAAACGAATTAGCGGTCGGATTAATGGATTATGACTCTTCAAAAGGCATGCTCTTTTTTTTCTTTTCTCTTCTTCTTACTTGTTCTATGATTTCTTCGCCAATCCAGAATAGTACCCCCTTGATATCTCCATGTGTATCATGTGCAATTTATTTATACGAGACAGTAAATTTATCTTTAATTCTTTATGCTTGTGATGACAATTAAATTGATGGAGTTTTTTTTTTCTTTTATCAGTATATTTTTCAATCATGTATCTTGAAATATTAATGTCTCCGTATATAATTCATACAAGCTAGTGAGATATTTTTTTTATGCAAATTAAACTTATGAAAGTTTCCTTCAAAATGTAACAAATATTATAATCATACAAACACATATCTTGAAATATAAAAAAAAAGTCTAATGTCTAATGATATATATATTTTTTCGAAAATTACATTCTTTAAACATAAGTTATCAACTGGTATTGTAGTAATTTATATCACACTTATTCAAATAAAATTATCCATAAATCAAACTTCTTACATTAACAAAATAGGTAATAGTAAAATAAATAAAACCTTTAAACAAATACCAACTCTTCAATAACCCATATGTTTAAAAAGACTTGTCAACATTAATTTCCGGTCCAATACGATATAAAACAAAAACAAATATTACCATTTACAAGGTATAATATATATATATGTAGGCCCCAAACCCCACCTATGTTATTACTTATTAATCAAATTCAAAACACAACTTTATAAATTGGCAGCAGCTGGGGGACACATATCAATTCTCCAAACTCATCCTCAATCCTCTATCTATTCATCCTCGCCAGTAAATATTACCATTCTGCCCTCCTCTCCTGTTCCTCTTTTCTTCTCTCTTCCTTCTTCCCTTTCCATTCCATTCTTCCGTTCTACGGAGAAGCCAAAAACAAGATGATGATGACGAAGAGCTCCATGGGGGGCATGGAGGGCCCCGTGCTGGACGAGATCGTGCGCCGGCTGCTGGACGGAGGGAGACGGGCTTCTCAGACCCCCGTCCATTCTCTTGGCGGAGGGGCCCCTCCGGCGGCGGCGGCGGGGGGTTCGGGACCCGCTGTTAGGCAGGTCGCTTTGTCGGAAGGCGAGATTAGGCAGCTGTGTGTCGAGGCGAAGAAGGTGCTGCTGTCTCAGCCCAATCTGCTTCGTCTCCATGCCCCGGTCAAGATCTGCGGTACCTTTTTAATCCTTCTTTTTGTTGTCTTATTTGGAGTATTATGTATGTAGGATATGGATATCGAGTGATGGATTGATTGATTAGCGTTGTTGATTTGTTTGTTTCGCAAATCGCAATCTAGATCTAATGCAATCTGATGTTCCTGATATGATATAGAATTTATATTCTGATTAGGGTTTGTTCCGGTTAGCTAATTTTATTACCAGGTTCGAAAAAGGAGGTTCAGAATCTTTGTTATATCTGTCGTTTGTACCGAATTGGTATCTGCATTGTGCATTTTGGGTACATTTATCGGTCAACCGGTCGGGCAAATTCGGGTGCTTGACTGGAGGAAGTCTTTCTAATGCCGCATTTAATTTATTTGGTGACAAAGACGGGTTAGGTATTAAATTTAATGCAACTTTGTACCGTGGAATTGAAGCCTGTCTCGGTAGTTTTTTCCGGGTTAATTAGTTTTTTACTCAAAATTTGGGTCAAACATGGTGGGGGACCTTTATGAGCTCTATACCTGTTCGAGCATCCAATAAATTACATATAATCAAGTCTAAGTCAACCCGCATGCAGAGTCTTAATTTTGACCAAATATAGAAGCCTCAATTATTGCTTCATTGTTGGTTACTAATGACCTAAGCCTGCTCTGCATTAAAAAGCAATCGAGTGTTGAATGTAGATTGAATCTTAGGCGGTTCGCAGCTCAGTACAGCTTATTTGTAGTTTTAGAAGGGTTGGGTTGGTGCTTTGGTGGAAGGGAGCTAGGTTATAATTTTCGGATTATGAAATTGAGACAATTGCTCCGTTAAGCCCGCACACCAAGATAAACTATGCCTAAATAAATTTTCTGTTGAAAGTTTTGAGTACTGCATAGGGTCAATAATACTTCATATTTAATATGGCTTTTGAGGTTTGTGGGAATAACAATTAAAGCCAATTACTGGAGTCAGGCCCTCAACTAATCAAGTTGGACTGAAATGACAATTATTTTTCAGTCTGTATGGAATTCAATGGCAGGATTTTCCAATGGATGATTAGGAAAAGTAACGTATTAATTGGGATGTCTATGGGAACAATTCTGCTAGAAACAATTAGTTAAATTGACCTGACTGTGATACTGTGTCTTTTTCTTCCAATTTGTATTTAACTATTCTTAATGTTGTTAATAATATTTACATAGGAGACTTTGTACCTGCTACGTCAAAAGAATATTCAGAATAGTTAATATAAGGTTGCAGTCAGTCAGTTCACTAATGAATCATATATATATTATCATTTGAGCCAGTAGAACTAATAACTACTAAGTGAGCCCCAAGAATCCCACAGAGTATCGTGATTAGCTAATTGTGGTTTAAATCTGACCACTCAACCCTTTACTGAAGCTTTCATAATCAGACCCCACTGATTCTTACTTCTACTTCTAATTGTTCCACGAATTTCAGGTGACATACATGGCCAATTTGGGGACCTGCTCCGCCTCTTTGACCTAGGTGGATACCCGCCAACCTCGAGTTACCTCTTCCTGGGTGACTATGTGGACCGTGGGAAGCAGTCTTTAGAGACTATCTGCCTCCTCCTGGCCTACAAAATAAAGTACCCTGACAAGGTCTTTTTGCTGCGTGGAAACCATGAAGATGCCAAAATTAACCGCGTCTATGGGTTCTATGATGAGTGTAAACGCCGCTTCAATGTGCGCCTCTGGAAGATCTTTTGTGACTGCTTCAACTGCCTTCCAATTGCAGCTTTGATCGATGGGAAGGTGCTATGCATGCATGGAGGGCTGTCACCAGAGCTGGAAAACCTGGAACAGATTGCTGAGATTGAGCGGCCTACTGAGATACCTGACTATGGGTTGCTGTGTGATATGCTCTGGTCGGACCCAAGCGCTGAGACCAAGGGGTGGGGGGAGAGCGATAGAGGGGTGTCTTGTACTTTCGGGGCTGATAAGTTGGTAGAATTCTTGGAGAAGAATGACCTCGATTTGATCTGCCGGGCCCATCAGGTAGCTCTTTTGAAGCATCTCTCTCTTTTCCTTTGACATTTGAATTAAATTTCAATTTGGTCACCTGTCAAAATTAATTTTCTTGTTCTGGGTCTGTAGAATGGTGTAAAATATGCTGCTCTTTATGAGCTTCCTAAATTTTGTAACGAACCCTGATTTGTGCAGTTAATCCAAAACAAAGCAAATCAAATCTCTTAGTTAACCAAGTATACCCCCATTATAACTTTGCTTGACCCTCAACAGAAGACGGCGAAAGGAGGAAAAAGAAGGGAAATGAGTGATAGAACAAGAGAAGGGATGTATTTGTGTTGTACATTTGTCGATAAGTTTTTGTGCTTGCATTTATCATAGTGAAACTGAAATATGTAATCTGTATAGCCTTCTTATTCCTTCCCTCACATTATCAATAGACATGAAACCCCTTCAATGTCTTTTATTTGTAAAAAAGAATAGAGAAGAGTTGGTTTGAGGAATATAAAAGAATAACCTAATCACCAGATTAATTTATTCATGAAAATGTCACGCTGACAAGTTTATTTTTGTTCAGGTAGTAGAAGATGGCTATGAATTTTTCGCACAAAGGAGATTAGTTACCATTTTCTCGGCCCCAAATTACTGTGGTGAATTTGATAATGCTGGCGCTTTGCTAAGCATTGATGAGAATTTATTGTGCTCCTTTCATATTTTGAAACCCCTAGATAACTTCAAACCTGGTGCACCTAGACGACCAATTCCTAATAAGGTTAGTTCTGGATACAGCTCAAGTTAGAATTACGCAGTTATTATCAATTATGCAGTTATTATTGAGTTGATGTGAACCTAATCTAATTTGTATTTTGTTGACCAGCCTCCAAGGAATGACAATGATGCTTGATTGTAGTGAACTGGGTAGAAGGGAGAGATCTAAGCAGTTTGGATCCACCAACGCACCAAGACTTGTCATTTCATTTTTTTAATTTCTTGTCGTTTGCCTTTTACTTTCCCTTTTTTTTTTTTTTTGCCTTCTAATTGATTGTGACCAGCCCAGGTAGAATTTTTTGGAAGTCAGAAGAATGTATGATATTTCAGAAAGAAGACTCTCCATGTAAAAAGTTCAAAATTGAAGTAATTTTCATCTGTACAGTAGCATAGGATTTGGGAGGGTTAAGTTTTAAGGTGTTGATTTCATTGTCGTATTCATTTTAAGATTCATTCATTGTTTGCCTTTGGTTTTGTCATCTGCTAGCAGCTGAAATGTATTGTTGATAAAGTACACGTAGGTCCATTTAGCAAATATTTCTGTTATTGATTATTATGTTTTTTTTTTTTTATTTGGGTGCTTTGCTTTTAACTATTTAGTTTCTGAAACTAGACTTGGTACGTTTTCTTTTTCCTTTTCTTCTTCTTCAGTTCTGGACCTGTTGTTTTTGTGGATTCATTAGAAAGCTCTTACAAAATTAACAACTCATAATAACTTTTAACTTATTAATGCAATGGTTCGCAATGTATAAGAGCTTATATTTGACCAAGAGTTCATGTAAAATATGAAACCATTCAATTTGGCAATACACGGTCAGTATTGCGGAGGAGACCAAACCGACTTTTGTGAGGAAAAGAAGAGGTTTGCCCCAAATTTTGAACTCGGGATCTCCTACTGCATTGCAAATTCGCCAGTGCGGTCCTAACTGTCAGATTTTTATCGGGACTGTGAAAAGTAATGAGTCCGGATCCCGACGTAAGCTGCACCATTGGATCCGCACTGCCAAATTTGCAGTGCGTTAGACGATCCGGACTCCAAATTTTGGATTGGGCAGAAATTGACCAGAATTTGCAGTGCGGTCCTAACCGTCAGATTTTTATCGGGAACCGTAAAAAGTAATGAGTCCGGATCCCGACGTAAGCTGTACTGTTGGATCCGCGCTGCCGAATTTACAGTGCGTTAGATGATCCGGACTCCAAATTTTGGAGTGGGCAGAAATTGACCAGAAGCAGAAGCTTTCAATTACCCCTTAAAAGAATTGCGGGCCATGTTCATAATTTTGACCAGAAGCCTCAATTAATGAGTCCACAAGCAACAAAAGTTGCGAGTCAGAAATTCAGAATGCAATTAATTTCTATGGAATTGTTTTTCTTTTTTTTTTTTGTTTTTCACATGGAATTTGTAATGCTGCTTAATTGCTACATATTTCTCAGAAATATCTCACGTCCATTGAAAAACCATCCATCATATATTTTCGTGTATAGAACATAACTAATATATCTCTGAATATAACATATACATCACGAAATATAATCTATAGACGCTACGAACCGGTTTTTTTATGGATGCTAAGTATTACTCTAATATATCTATTTGAGAAGTCTGCATGGCAGCTTGTGAAGTCATATCTAAGACCCACTCGACTTTGGCAAAAACCATTTTGGAATTGTGCTGAAGTTTCTTTTGAGATAAAATGAAGGTCAAGCTACTCAAATTTAAATGTCTATTAAAGACTCCTCATACGGGTATCGAACTCGCGAACAGTTGTGCTGAAGTAATTAATTGTTTCTTGGGATATATTTAATGTTTTTATTAGCATAATATAATGCCTTTAATTTGAAGAGTAAAATCCATTAACCACCCCCATACTCTAGAAATTGTGTAAGAGACGCAAATGGTAAAAGCAGAGGCAAAAATATTTCCAGGTGTAAAAGGTAGGCAAAAATTTGGTCCAAAAGGACCAAAAAGACAAAAAGTGCCCTAAACTTTTGAATTGCTGGCAACTAACTAATTAAGGTGATATATATAAACTCATTCCAGAGTGAAGAATGAAGGCACAAGAATTCGAGAAAATCTTCTTTTGAACAGAATTTAGGAAAACAAATTCAATCATTCCTTTTCTTTTCATATTGTCTGGATAACCAATAAATTAGATAGCTCAAAAACAAAAAAATATATAAAAGAAAAGGTATTTTCGAAAAGATATTCAACTTTAAATGTCTATAATAAATATCCTCCATCCAGATTTCGAACCCGCAACCTTTCATACAGAGAGTATTGTTCTTAACCACCAGACCAAAAGCTAAAAGCTAATTCTGAAAAGATATACAAAAATTAGACAACTCCTGAGGCATTAATTAAATTGTGGCATTAATTCATGAGAAAACGACTGCTGTTTTTTTTTTGTTTCTCTTTGCCAATTGCATCCTGTTATCGTTTTCTCATAGTTTGTAATAAATTGTGCTGATGTTGTGTGCATCGTTGATTCGTTGTTGCCATCATCATTTCGTTCTGAAAGTGATGCAATTAATCATGTTCTTAGATAAGCCTTGTGCTACCAAAAAAATCAGCAAATTTGCTAGCTTCGATTTTTCCATTATTAGTAATGCGTACTCACTCACGTGAGTGAATTCTAAGTAGATTTTTTTTTTTTTTTTTTGAATAATTGAACCATATGCATTTATAATTTTTATAATTTTGTGCATTATTATACGTACGGTGACACCACTTACTAGTGCACGAGCCTAATGCAAAAATGGTCCTGAATTAGAAAAGGCATTCAAATTATGCAAAGTACATGATGTTTTGTGTTGTTTGTCTTTATTATTTTTTTGAGTAAAGTTGTTGTCTTTAGTTATTGAAATTAAACATGACATGATATAACAAATTTTTTATTTTGTAATTAAAAAAATCATGCCGACCGCTAATTAACTTCTTTTTTTTAAAAAAAAAAAAAAAAAAAACAAGAAGAAGAGAGTGATGCAAGGTCCGTACGTACTTAATTATCAAGTACTAATTAACAATTAATAAAGTAGTTAATTATGTAATAAAGCATAATTAATTACACCTTATCTTCACAGCACCACATCATTATCCTTCAGGAAATTCAGACCTTTGGACTGTGATGTACTCATATATGTCGTACAAATTAGCATCCACAGAAAAACCGTCCATAACATCTATTGGTTAAATTTTTGGACATATCTGTTATATTCGGGATGTATCTGTTACATTCTGTATACGTGTATAGATATATAGACAATTTTTCAATGCATGCAAGATGTTTCTCTAGTACAAATTGTTTTCAGACTTATTTTCTTCTGCCTATAATTACACAACAGTAATTAATTAACTCACAAGAGTCCTCCTTTCATACCCTAGCTAGCTTCTCCATTCAACAACAATGGACACTTCTTCCTCTTCCTCTTCCTCTTACACCTTGACAAGCAAAGGAGAGCTTCATCATCACTTCCCCAATCTCTGTTCGCCGGCTCCCGTGAGCCTAACCGTCTGGTGCAAGTCCCTGATCTTCCACGGTGACGGCTACACGGTGTTCGACGACTCTGACGGGCGGATCGTGTTCCGAGTCGACAACTACGCCCCGCACGGTCGGTGGAGAAGCAACGAGATGGTCCTCATGGGCCCCAATGGCCATGTTTATCTCACAATACGCCATTGCAAGAAGGTACATATATATAGACATAGTTTCCATATATAAATATATATATCTCATGTTGCTAGATCAATTCAAGTGTGAACTAATAGCAGCGATTAAGGACAGTGATACTATGCCGCAGACTTTGCCCCCACAACCCTATGACGCGGTGGCATGTAGGTCGGAGGGTCATTTTTGTAAAATTTTGAGGGTTGGAAGTATATTTTTGTATAATTTTTAAGGTACATTTGCATAAATATTTTCAAGGTATGGTCAATTTTACAAAATTTCTTAGAAATTTAGTATATTTCTGTAAGTTTTCTGAAAAAAAGTATATTTTTGTAAATTTTTGCCAGCACATCACATGGTGCGGGGGCAATGGCAGGAAAAATATATATTTTTCGTATGATTAAACCGGCGCATACAGAAGGAGAAGGAGATAAATGTAATATAAATAAGGAATTTATCAATTATATATATATATATGTATATATGACATTTGATGAATCTGCAGGTGTTCAGCTTCACTGAAAGTTGGGAGATATACAAAGGAGACAGAGATGGTACTTACTCAAGCAAACCTCTCCTCAATGTCACAAAGGATTCGGGCAACTCGACGTGCACGGCTTCCGTCGCAAGTACCGGAATCGCCGGCTTCAGGCTCAGCTGGTCTCGTTGCGAGGCGTGGTCGAGAATTCACAGGCTAGCTTCCGATGGACAACTCGTTGCGGAGGTACGTACATAACACATCGACCCCGATCGTAACAACAACTTTTTTGAGATAAAGATGAGGGTCAAGCCACTCAAATTTAAATGTCTATAAAATACCCCTCGTCCAGGTTTCAAACCTGCGACCTTCCACACGAAGAGCGTTGCCTTTAGCCACTAGACCAGAGGCTGGTTCTTGTTCTTATATATACAAACTTTGAATCTTAATTCTGTGAAGAAGCCAACATTAAATTAAAGGTTTAAACTTTGAATCTTAATTCTGTATGTAAGTGCCTTTTTTTTTTTATTTTGGATCATAAAATTATAGATTGCAACTATACAATGTCATATACTCAGATTATATTTCAAATACACATGCAGAGTAACCGGAAGGTGAGCAACTTGAAGAAGATTTTGCTGGGTGAGGATGTAGTGACGATCACGGTGCAACCGGGGATGGATCAAGCCATTGTCATGGCGTTGTTCATGATCACCAAGTCCATGAGATAATATTGAGTTATATATACGATTGAGTGCTTAATTTCAAGAACTATTTATTTAGTACAGTAGTTGATCATGTATATATATATACTCTTTTTTTTTTTTCTTTTTTTCTTTTTTATGAGTGTAAGACCGGTACATACCGATAAAATGCATATATACTTTTGTGAATGAGAAAATTTTCACACCTGTAATAAATGAGACGTAGAAATTTGTAAGGTTATTAAATATGAAAAATAACACCAATTAATAATTTACGACCATATCACTTAATTTACTAGTGGGGTTTGGAGGTTGTACAAAGACATTTGTACTACTAATTAATCTTTTTTTTGAGATAATGAGGATTAAACCACTTAAATTTAAATTTAAATGTGTATAAAAGACTCCCATCCGGTTTCGAACCTTTTACCACTAATTAATCTATGTCCCACGCGCGCCTTAATTAATTTCTACACCGTATGCATGATTGAATATTCAAAGTAATTTCTTTAATTGACTCTAACAAAATTATGTGTTGTCTAACTAATACAAATGTACAAACATCGGAGGCACCATATATATTAAGAGGAGGGATCAAATGACACAACAATTTTTTGACACAAATGTCACACTAAATTATATAAATTTATAAAAAATCTTTAAAATAAAAAATCTTTCATAAAAATATCCATTTACTTATAGATCGATTGTGTTTCAAATTTTATTCAATTTTAGTGTTATTTGATACTCCATCAAGAATCATTAAACTTAGACCGTTCTAATTACTATATAAATTTGATGATCGTTGATGGAGTATCAAATGACACTCAAATTGAATGAAATTCGAAACACAATAGATCTATAAGTAAATGAACATGTTTGTAAAAGATTTTCTATTTTTAAGTTTTTTTATAAATTTATATCCTTTTGTGTAACATTTGCGTCAAAAATTTGTGTCATTAATTGGATCCCTCCTCATATATTAATTTATTAAAGGGATCGCCATAATTAAACTTGTAACATGTAGCTGACAAATTAAATGAAGATTAAAAATGGATTACTGTTGAGGGCAGGCATGTGCATGTGGTTTGGATTTAAAATATAAAGAATTTGAATTAACTAAATACATCTTGATTTCGTATTGTATAGTATGTTAAATATTGCCAATATTAAGAGATCATAAAGCCAAATGAAAGTATAAATGCATGAAAACAAATTAAGAGAGGCTCGAAGTTAGTCATGTGAGAATTTATTTTTTATATATATATATTTTGAGTTGGGTTACGGTGTTTTGCATGCATAACAAAACGACTTCCGTGTTATGCACTCATATCTCCGCAACCGTAACTCGGATGGCCGATCCGATTCGACCGGTGCATGCTACATATCGAAATCTCATAGGATACTAATTTTTTCTATTTTTGGAGATTGCCAAACTATTTTAATGATTTTTGAAAAAACGGCCCCGAATTTGAATTACAAATAGATTATATTATTATTATTATTTTTTGTCCATCTTTCAAAAATCGTTAAAAATAGTTAGAAATCTCCAAAAATGGAAAAAAAATTAGTATCCTATGAGATTTTGATATGTATAATGCACCGGTCCAATCGGATCGGCCATCAGAGTTACAGTTGCTGAGATACAAACGCGTAACACGGACGCCAGTTTGTTATGCAAAACACGGTAACCCAATTCATTATATTCATGACGATTTCATTTTTATGTACAATATGGTTTCTGCCGTCATAATTAAAACTGTCATCACCCATATATGTATAATTAACACTATTTTATTGAAGAGGAGGGATCCATTGACAATGCTTAATTTGACAATCTTGATAATGGGAATTTTCAAAAAATTGTAAAAATTCACAAAAACTCTTAAAATGAAAAATAGTTTATGGATGTATTATCTAACTTATAAATTGATAGTGTTTCAAATTTCAATCAATTTGAACATCGTTTGATGCCTTATCAAAATTTTGTGTACTTTTTAACGGTTGTAATTTAATGGATCATTAAAGAGTTATCAAATATCGCTCAAATTAAATATAATCGAAAACATAATCAATCTATAAGTTAAATAATACTTCCGTAGGCTTTTTTCTATTTTTAAGATTTTTTATGAATTTTTATAAAATTTTGAAAAGATATGATTGTCAATATTGTCAAAAAACCCATTGTCAATGGATCCCTCCTCTTTATTGAATTAGGTTACGTTGATAAAAACCGTGATATGCGGCTCGTATCTCAATTTTTGGTGTCTGAATAGTCGATCCGAACTGCTCAATGTGATTTCTATATCAAAATATACTAGGAAACCGAATTTTATATTTTTTTGTTATCTTTAATGATGAGAAGAAAATCACTTTTTTTGTATAAACTAGATCCCTTGGATGTAGTCATTTTCTCCTCATCATTAAAAATAGTAAAAAAATTTTAAAAAATATAAAATTTGGTTTGCTAGTATATTTTGATATAAAGATTAAGTTGAGCGGTTCGAATCGATTATTTGAACACCGAAAATGGAGATACGGACCGGCATAGCACAGTAAAAATGTTTTACTGTGATATGCTAGCCGGACTCCTATTTTATTATTACTGTCAGGAGAATACATATAACTATCTAGTTTGTCTCATTATGTTGTGTGTTAATTTGTGTATGTAGCAGTGTGGGTCCAGGAAAGAAAAGTGTAACAATGCAATTTTCCTGCCGGATATAAGCACGGCACATAATTCATTACAATTTTCCTACCCATCAATGAATTAATTTAGTGGATGCAATAATGCATTTCAGTTTTTCAATGCTATAACACTTCTAATCAATGTGAATATAATTAGGGATGCTATAATACTTCTTGATGGCTTTGTATATATATATATATATATCGATCATGTTGGAGGAAGATATACACACGCCACAAACAGAGGCATTTGAACAAATTACACTTGTATATATACTGACAAATTAAATCAATATATAATTCTATGGCGCACGTGCTGATAAATTGGATAAGCCGGTCAGAGAGCTCACTTATTTTTCCTTTTTTTTTTTCTATATATTGGTATGATTTCTGTTACGTCAATTTCCCTTTTTAATAGTAAAATTCAAGACCCTAATTAATCCTCATTTTTGTCACATCCATGCATGATTAACACATGCGGTCGATCGAGAATACTCGAGATTATATATATATATATATATATATATATATATATATATATATATATATATATATATATATATCTCTGCATAGATATTAATTAGTCTTATTCAAACTTATATGGAAAACTTAACTTTTTATAATAAAAGTGAAACAGAACCACGAGAGATCAATTTTTGTATATTCCTTATTGATGTTGATGTACATATATATGATAGTGTAGGCGCCCTAGCTAATATATTGATCTCATTATTAATTATCTGATAATTGACAATAAATATTTAGAAAAAAGTTCAACAAAAATAACTCTAAAAGTGGAAAAAAATTTTATACAAACGTTGTGAAACTTTAGATTGATTATGTTTTAAACTTTTAGTGCTCCGAGTCATATTTGATAGTCCATTAAAGATTATTAAACTTAGTTATTTTAAAATTTTTATTCGAATTTTAGTTGTCAAAATTGTCAACATAGCCGTATATATATATATGAAATAGAAGACCCTGATCCAGCCTTTAGATCCATATATATAAAGAGTGGTCCTTTAAAGATAATGAAAGCACATATATATATATGGGACCAGCTTGTTAAAAACCATTATGCATATATACATATATAGAGTAAAAGAAAAACAATGATCTGAAACTGAAACTGAAAGAGATTCTCAGTTGGAAAAGTACAAGATATATATGAATTATATGTGTTGATAATGCATGCGTACCATTTGCCAAGTTGGTGGTCAAGAAATTAAGCTAAGCTATATATGGATATCCGTATACGTATATCCGGCCGGCCGTATAAGTTAAAATGAATTTGAGTACAATTTTGGTATATATGTTAGTTCTCAACATTTTTCACTAGTATTAATGTTAGTTCTCAAAGAAAAATGCAAAAAAATAACCTTGCTTAGCATTTTTAATTAGATCTTTAATTCGTATGGAAGAGCAAACCATATATGGAAAAATAAGAAATTAAGATCAACTAATTAAAAAATTTAAACAATGTTTTTATCCTCCCAGCGTGAATTAATGAAAATTAGATAAAAGGAAGATAAAAAAGATAGAGAACTCTTTGCTTCCTTCCATTATGTTTTCTGATTTTATTCCATCTCAATTGCGGCTGATGACTGTGACAATAATATGAATCCCTAGCATAAGACAAAACGGTGAAAGAGAAAAAAAAAAGAATTAATGGCTCAATTTTTCCAATCAGTTCTGCAAGTAATATCCATCTCTCAAAAAAAAAAAAAAAAGTAATATCCATGAGCTGAGTGCATGCCTATCCTCTACCTTAAGGTAATATGCGGTAATATGCAGTAAAGCAAGCGGAGTACCGTTAGACATTGTCTCAAGATTCGTGCAGACTCAGATCTCGAGACGATCCAACAGTTCATGTGCTTCACTGCATATTACAGTACGAATTCATATCCCCTGCGCGCTGTACTGCATTGTGCAGTTCACAACATCAGCTGTTGGATTGTCTGGAGATTTGTGTCAGCACGAGTCTCGAAACAATCCAACGGCTGACGTTATGAACTGCGCGCACAATGCAGTAAGTTAGGGGATGAGCACTCATTATAGTACTACTGCAAAGGATGTGAGTCTCCATGGGGCGGTTCGGCAACCCCTCCTTAGACTTCCTTTAGCTTCCTTAGTCTCTTAATCCTTCCGAAAGCAAGCTCCTTACCACGGATTAAAGGTTTCTCCTTAAGCCTCCTTTTGACCGGGGCTTAAGCCTTGCTCGGATTCATAAGGAAGCAATACACATGGCTTAAGGCTTAACCTTTCTTAAGCCCTTTTTTCTTTTTCCGAACGAGCGTGGCTTAGTGAGACTTAAATATTTAAGCTAACTATCTTGCTGAACAACCCCATGAGCTGATCCACCACGTTGATCAATTTTCACCAAATGATATATATATATATATATATAGTCTAGCTACGGTGAGTTGCAACTCACGGGCTGCTCCGTGAGTCGGGATCCAAAAACATATCAAATCACCTCCAAATTTTGATTTATATGGCTCAATAAATTCTTCATATCAAAATCTTATAGTATGCAAAAAAATTTTATTTTTGGAGATTTTTAAGTATTTGTTTGAGATTTTTTAAAATGACTATACAATATTAATAAAATAATCAATGTTTTATGTATCATTTTAAAAAATCTCAAACAAATACTTAAAAATATCCAAAAATGAAAAAATTTTTGCGTGTTACAAGATTTTGATATGAAGAATTTATTGAACTATATAAATCGAAATTTAGAAGTAATTTGATATGTTTTTGGATCCCAACTCACGGAGCAGCCCATGAGTTGCAACTCACTGTAGCAAAATTCTATATATATATATATATTGGCTTATCACTATCAGTCCAATAAGATCGTTGTCTTGCTCCAAAAAAGTAGGAAATAATTAATATATATCTGACATGTATAATGCTATGCATGATTACAAATTGACTTGTCAAAAATGAACATCGCAAAAATTCTGCACTTTTGATCGTGATGGCAAGCAACTTATATATATATATACGTCCATAATTGAAAGCAATCAAAGTTTTTCTGTTCACAGTTTACTGATCATAATTTTAGTTGCCTGTTGCAACCATAATATAGTGACAGAATATTCACTGCAAATTTGCATAAATTATTTTTAGGGCTTGCTAGCTAAAAGATATGAATGCTGGTTCACACAAGTGTATATATATACTGACTATAACGTTTTACAAGACAACTATAAATAAATAAATAAATAAAAGAGTTTAAAAAAAAAAAAATCGACCCATGCTCTGTTTAATGAATTGTAAGAGAATATTGTATTTAAGGAGGGAGGGTTGTGTGTAACATCTGTGTCAAAAAATCGACCCATGCATGCTCTAATTTTAAGATTTTTTGTTAATTTATATCATTTGGTGTAACGATATATGTGTCAAAATTTTGTTGTCATTGGGTCCCTCCTCTATATATATATATGGTCCTCGTATATTCGTTATAATGTTTTAGTAATTAATATATGTTTAAATTGACTTAAAAAAATGTGAATCGTACTGCTTTTTCAGGTATGCAACAAATTACAAATCTTTAGTTCGTTAATTATTTTGTAAATTAATTATGGCAAACAAGTTGGCAACTTGATTGAAAAAATAAGTCAATATTATAGAGTTCAAACTCAGAAACTCACAAGCACAAAAAAGTCAAGCCGCTAAGAATAAGACATGGTTGTTTACTAGCAAATTTAAGTTGAAATTGAGAACCAAAAATTCAAGTACATTGAATGCATCTTAATTATTGTGGATATTGCTAGTTTAACTAATCAAAAAGTGCAGCCCTTTTCTCTCTTTTACTATTTGGAAGACAAAAAGTGTGACCCTAATTAGCAGAGACAACTACAGAAGTATACAAAAGAACTACAATGAGATAGTAACATAATTAAAAGCAATCGCCAACTAATTAATAAAAAAAATCGCCATGCGTCAATTGTCAATTGCTAGTTTTTTTTTTCCTATTCTTTTTTCTTTATTTTGTTTTTTGTTTGGGATTGGATATTGTCCAAAGTCATTTGGACAATCCAAAGGATTCTGAGAGCCGTACGATCTAATTGTTAGTAATTGATCAACCGTGATTTATCATGTAGGTACTAAAAATAGTATGCTGGTTATATTTAGAATGATGGGATCACATGCTATCATCGTTGATAAGCATATAAATCGAATCAAACCGCTTAGTCATGGTTTTGGACGGAGATTGTCCAAATAGCTTTGGACAAAATTCTAATCCTTTTTATTTTGCTGCTCAATTTGTTTGTGTCAGTTTTAACTTTAAACAATGGAGATTTTCTTTTCGGATAAAGATGAGGGCTAATAAGCTTTCTAATATATCCTCTAAACTTACTTAAAGGATTTCACCCCTGCAGATACTTAAAATAATGGAGATCAATTCAATAACAATATTTTCTCATATAAAGTGTATATGGGGCGGATATTTTATATAGTTTGTAAAAAAAAAAATAATAATAATTAATAATAAGGGAATGAAGTTTAACAAATACACGTTCTTTGGTTATGGATGCGTGTCAAAAATCGTCACATTTCCGTGTAATTAAGGGCTTGACTTTCATTTTCTGATAGATTTATTTATTTATCTAATATACGACTTTTTTTCTCTACAATTTAAAATTAAGTAGGAATTGCCTGAATCCTGATTCAGAAAATAGTAAAGAAAAGTAAAGAAAAAAAGAGTCAATGGTATGAAAGTTTGACAAAGCCAACACAGCTAATAAGTAGGAGAATTAATGATTCAAGAAATCATGGCACCCAGACTGGTATTCGATTATTAATTAATTAAGCCGACAAACATGAGATGCGAATAAAATATCAAAATTACACTTTGTAATAATTTGTATATTTGGAATGAGAAAACTGAAGTTTCTTTTAATTAACATGATTTCATTCAATTGAAGATTTCAACATGGTCAGGCCTAAGAACAACAAGAATATTGCTTGGGACAGCAAAATTTTTCTATTTATAATATGATTTTCTCAGATTTTCTTTCATACAATTTAGAGATTTTGCTGTCCTAAGTAATATAGTTGCTGTCGTTAGACCCGACCTTTCAACATAAGAGTCGTCTAAAGCGTTTGCAAGTTGAATGGGTAGAAACTTGTGATGATGCAAATTAGAACGTTCTGAGTGACTGAAGTTCAATCTTGATAAGAATGTTTGCAAAGTAGTTAAAAAATGGGCTAATTCTGCTATGGATCGGAAGAAAATGGACCGTTCATTTTTTATTATCGGATGTTCATGATATGTTTTTTAAATACAATTAAAAAGACATGTTTGATAAGAACAGTTCGATTCAAAATGAAAAGTTGCTTAGCCGATCCATAGCATAACCACTCTAAAAAATGTATTACACATTTGAATGCTTGACAATGACAAACATTTGAATGCTTGAAGATTGATTTCATTCTTTCTAATTGAATGAATCTTAAACTTGTGATACATTCTTTCATGTAATTTAATTTAATCTATTACACGTTCTAATTGAATGACAAAGTAGTTAAATCAACATGTAATTTCAATGTATGACACGTTCTAATTGAATGAATCTTCAACTTGTGATACATTCTTTCATAAGAGTCGTCTAAAACGTTCTAATTGTTAATTAACTTCAGTCAGAATAGTTAAAAGAATGTATTACACATTTGAATGCTTGACAATGACAAACAAACCACAAGCAAGTCCTTTGAGTTTTGACCATAAATTGACATAATGAAGAAGAGTTTAATCTAAACTCTAAAGTTTAAACAGTAAAATACTAAATACTAAATAGGATGATTATATAAAAGCAAGCACAAAGCATACAAACAAAGATAACTGCTAAATTTGATATATCAGATTGGTCCGTACTTGCCTGCCCTGCCCTGCCAGGCCCAAAAGTAAAGCCACAGGGAGATAACAGAGAAGAAAGCCCAGAATTCAAACGCCACGGTACAACTCGCAAATGTAGGTTTGAATTTAGCCGACTTTAAGACATCATAAATTCATAATTAACTAAGAATGTTGATATATAAAGATGGCACAGAGCAAGATTTTTCTCTTGGAAAAACTTTGAATGTGATGTACTTGATGAGCGTATGTGGTATGTGGTATGTGGTATGCGGTATGTGAACCGTATACGTGATAATATTACGTTTTTCGCATACAAAATGTGGTACGCACTATGCGGGATAGTAGGATACAATTTGAATATATAAACTTTCACATGCAAAATTGTTACATTATTTCATATGCCCATTAAGGTTTATGCTCTTAGTTTTTTGGACTTGCATATCAGAATTGAAATTCCATGTACTGTAATTGGTATCACACAACACAACACATGCTATGTGAATGTGACACAACGCAACCAGCATGGATTCAAAGTTGCACAAAAGGAAGATGATATATAATTTGTACAGCCATTGGTTGTCAAAAAATATATATATATATATATATAATGAGATTATATATAGCAGTGTGTCTTTTAGAGAAGGATCTGATTCTGATAGAGTTTGGTGGCCAAACTGAAACAAGATTCTGGCAATCAACACATAGCAGACATACACAAGTCTAATTAGAGATATAATACAGAGTTTAGGTGGAGTGGAGTGGATAGTGGAGTATGATTGCGTTAACTAATCTACTTTAGATGTCTTGAATGAGACGAAAAGTGAGTGAAAAGAACTTATCTAAAAGTGAGCAATTATGGATCTCGAAGCCAAGTCAAGCAATCATTATACAAATATCAGAATTAAATACACAGTTGCATTGCATCTATCATTCATCGATCACCATTTGTTTTATACCGTTGACTGCCCAATCGTGCATCACTAGAATTTAACGGTTCAACAAAATTGTAGGGATTCCCAGATAAGATCGTATAAATATACATGATGCATAAAAAATTCAGGATGAACAAAATTCAAAGCCTGGAGGAAATAAGATCCCTACAAAAAAAAGAAAAAGCAATTTGGGGCTAAGACAGGTATTCAAATATTATACAGTGCAATATGATGCATAAAAAAATATGAATCAATGGACGGTGAAAATAACAATACAGCACAAATTATCATACATGAAACATATGAAAGAATGGGTAGAAACAATTGCAGGATTACACAATACTGGGAGGTCTAATATGTAACATTATAAGGAAACAAACTTTCAGAAGGATGACAATCAACAGCACTTGTACGTACAGCACACCCCGAATAAATCAGAAATTACATCTAGCAAACTAGTAAACGAGATTTCTGCCTCTTCGTCTCTCGCTCTTTCTAGCTGACGTCTTTGAGTCTCTTTATCAACGACTCCAATCCCTTTCTCTTAGTCGGGTTTCCCTTCTCCCCACGCCTGGTACCAATGGTACTGAATGTACTAAACAACCGGTCTGAGGAATCTCTAAACTTCTCTGAAACAGAGACCACTTTCTTAGGATCCAACTTGTTATAGTTCCTCTCTCGTATAACTGGGTTCAAGAAATTCTCAGGGTTATTGCTCATGAGCAAGTTCAACATCTGTCTTGCCTCAATAAGTGCATTCCTTGGCTCCTCACCAGCTGGCAACTCATCTGGGTTATCAGTGAATAAAGGCACCAATTGATCTGCAAACTCCTCAAAATGCCTCAAATCGGCATCAATCCCCATAACCGCATTTATATTAAACCTCTTAACAGAGTCGCTTAAGAACAGCCCGATAACCTGATCGGACACATGACAGAGAACCCCATAGAAAGTCCTGCGTAGAACTGGTGCAGGAAGGATATGTTTTGCTGTTTCTACCAGTGTGTCAAGGTAGATATATACCTCACTTGCATACTCGTTCCCAAGTTCGACACTGCTTCCAGTACCATTAATAATATCATCAGCCATCCAGTTGATTGCATCGGCATTGTTGGCCACAAAATCATCAATTTTATTACACAAAAGTTTTAATAATAAAACCTCAGAGGCATCTCGGGATCTTTTGAGGGGAAAGTCTTTGCGGCTGGATATATGGCCAGGACGCCGCACACCGGACAGCTGTGCAGCATGGAGATAGAAAAAGTCACAAGCACGCTCCATCACAGCCATATTAGCTGCCACATGCATTGCCTGTGACCAGTTGAGGCCACCAGTATCAACCAATCGTCGAATTGATCCATCGATTACCTCCACAAGTAACCGTTCAAGATACTTTTTCACAGTTGGAAAGATTTCAATCTGGCCCCCATGTGACAAGAAGCTAACAGAGTCTTCAATAAAGGAGCGCACGATTCGGCACAGATCTGGTACAGTAGATGAGAATGGGGCCACATATGGAAATGCCGGTATGATGTCAGAGGTTTGGATTTGGAAAGCAAGGACATTCATGGAGTACTCGTATTCCTTTTTCATGATCATTTGCTCAAACTTGTCAGCTGCAAGGGCTTCTGACACCTGGCGCTTGCAATCAGCCAATAGGAGGTCATGGTACTTGTCCCTGTGTTTTGCCAGCACATCCATTAATGGGCCCACCGCATACCCATAGCGTCTCAATGTGGTACCTACCATAACCAAAGCAGTAATTGTAAATTCAAAAAGGCATGTATATCCTCTAGCAGTAGCCAGTAGATCTAACCAGGTGTGTTATAAATGAAAGTCCTTCCAGTCTGTTTTCACCCTATGCATAGTAGCTTGTGATGGGGAATGGTACTGGTACAACAATATCTGATAGAACCTAAAACTAATGTGGTATTAAGAACCATACAGCAAGACTAGTAGACTGTACCAGGATAGTAAATGAACTCTTAAACAGCACCAAACCAACCTCTTAACTGGTATGGCCGAACTAAAGGTACTTTTGTGAGCATAGAGAGAGCTATAATAGAACAGTATGTAATGGTACATACCAAGGAGACCGACGTAGTCCTTAATGAGAAGGAGGTGGTTGGCAGTCTGCATGCGGGAGAATTGGTCTTCGAGTACTGAGACCATTTTAGCCACTGCAGCATCCCATAGTGAGTCCACATCAGCACGTGAAACCAGTCCCCCACCAGTACGCAGGATCCGGTCCTCTATTATGAAGAACCCTGCTATCTGTGCAAAGAATGTCTGGTGCGACTCTAGAAAAGGAGTCATTGATGACACCTGAGTTTCAAAAGGAGACCCAAGTTTGTTAATAATTGCCCTATAACATTTAAAATAGTATAGAATAAGATTCATTATAGATCTATCATTTGATCATTTCATATAGGATGGTCACACTGTTTGCCATTCCTTACCTCATACTGTTGAACTATCATATAAGTTAAAATGAGCCATAAATGAAAAAAGGTGATTGATTAATTTAGTTGCAGTGGTGTAGATTGATGCTGGTCTGCTCAAATGTAAGCGCAGACGGGTAGGGCCACATCAAGGACTAAACTGCTAAATTTCAGGTCAGCAAAACTCAAGTATCTGGTACCATACTACAATAACCTTACACACATAAACCATAATTTAAACTCCATTTTGACGAACCTGAAAGTCTGAGGTGAGCTGGAGCTTGCGATTTTCAAAATAGTACTTCTTGAACCGATCTTCCAGACCTAGCGTAGTATGGATATGGTGGGCCCGGTAGAGTGGGGTGAGGTCAAAACCAGCAGCTGAAGCCGCATCAGGAGCAGAAGCGGCTGCTGCTGCAATGTCATCTGGATCAGAGTCTGCATCAAGCGAGTACAGAGACTCAGCACCACTGCGGGTCGAATTCAGCTCTTCATCTCTCTGTCGCTGGGCTGATGCTCGACTAACAGCCACCTGTTACAAGACAATTCATACGTAGCTCTTTTTTTAGGATAACTTCTACAAGTCATGGCGTACGATTCAATCCAACATTAACTTTCCACATTTAAGTTTCCTCTTTGAACAAAAGGGACAGACCGCCAGCTTCATTTTTAAAATGAGCTACAACAGAAACAGCAATTACCACAATAGCAAGTACCAATCTGTCTGTTCTAATATTAGGGGCCAAACTGACACAAACATTTAGAATTAACACTAAAATTATAATTTCAAATTTGGCTCGTCTTCTTCTATAATCTACACAGTGTCACATCATAGATCATTAGACAAACAATTAATCATAACTATTCAGAATTCCAGTCAGAAAATCGACCTGACCGAGGTGTCTTGACGCAGCCCGAACCTGAACCATCCAATCCGAGAACTCCTTTGAAATCTTCTTCTCTGCGTAGCCCCTTATGGCAGGAATATACCGCACGAGCATGCGCCTCAGGGCCGGCAGCGGCACGGCCTCCGCGTCCTTGGCCACCTCCCGGTCAATCTCATCCACAGCCCTCAGTGCCAGATACAAGTTATTGTTCCCCAGATGGTAATTCGCCCTTGCGCAAATGGTGAGCAGATTGACGCACCTCCTGGCCGAATTCAGCGCCGAGGCGAGGTTGTTGGACAGAGACTTGGCGTACAGGAACGAATCGAGGGAGTTCAAGAGAGGCACTCCGGCGGATAGCAGGAGCCGATTCGTGTCGGAGAGGGAACTCTTGAGGTCGTCCACGTCGCAGAGGAGAGATCTGAGGTCGTCGACGGCGCGGATGAAGTCGGAGTAGTGCGCCTTGCAGAGCTCCTCGATCTCGGCCTCCTTGGACCTCGAGAACAGCCGGAGGTGCTGGAGGAGGGAGTCGGGGCGCGCGGAGGTGAAGGCGCGGCGGACGAAGGGGCCGAGATCGTCGCCGTTGGCGATGGCTGTGGAGAGAGTCACGAAGTCCTGGCGATCGAGGGAGTGATCGGAGGTAGTCATACCACCGGCACCGACGCCTCCGACGACGACGGTGGAGTGGGGGGGTAGAGAGGAGATGCCGTTGGGGAGGGGAGGAGAGGCGTCGGATCGCCGCCGCAGAGTGGCGACGGAAGACATCGGATGGATGGATGGATCGGAGTTGGGATTGGGGAGGAGGTTGTGGAGAAAGGGGCAAAGGAAAGCAGTTGAGTTTGGTTGAAGAGAGGAGGAGACTGGAGAGAGTAGACGAAGTGGGAAAGGACGAAAATGCCCTTGAGACGAGGTGTGCGGGGTGGTCAAGGAAGGAAGGATTAGGAAGGAAAGGGATGACCACTTGATTGACGCGGTAAATAATCAGAAGAGGGATCAGGATGATGCATTGACAATGATTATCTTTAACATTAACAATCTTGATAATGATTATCTTAGCTTCTGATTTTTCTGTTATGTATCAGACCTCTCTATCTATTTCAATGCAAACGGTAATAGCTATGAGTACCACTTTTTCAAAAAAAAAAAGTTTTGATAATAAAACAATTAAAAATCACAAAAAATCTTAAAAAAAATTATAAATATATTATGATTTTAATTAATTTAAGCATCGTTTAAATTGGACTTCCAAATTTTAATTAATTTAAGTATCGTCTGATGATTTATGAAAGTTTTATGTATTTTTTTTAACAATGGTAATTTAATGAATCTTTCAAAAGCTATTAAATAATCGGAAACATAATCCAACTTTAAGTTTGGACAATATTTTTGTAATTTTTTTTTTATATTTCTAAGAACTTTTAATGCCTTTTTTTATTATTTTTCCAAAGTCATTGCCAAATGTCAATATATACATCGTCGATGGTCCCTCTAATCAAGCCCGCAACAAAAATGACGACACCGGTAGACAAGTAACAAGCGTCTTCTTTGTCGAGTGTAAAATGGTGGGCCGGATCATGCCGGAGCCCATTGAGATCGATTTGATCTCCATAAAATCCTACGTTATCGGTTATCCTGATCAGGTTCACCAGGAATTTATATAAGAGGCCCAAAAGTAATCATAATGTTTAACATATTTATATTTCTTTTATAAATTTTACTCCTCTTTTTTAGGCCCAAAGTATTGCAGCCACGCATATTTCAATAGCACTCCATAAGTCCATATGGTCGCTTTCCGGCTGAAATTGACTCCGTCAAGGGCCCAAAATGTTCTCATATTCAAAAATGGTAGGCAGATTTTTCATTTTTGTGATTTCTGCACTGAAAAAAAATTGACATTTCAGGCTAACAGTTATTTAACTTGTGAATTATGTTTAACAATTACACTGTTTGCACATAATTGTGAGTTAGCTATGAACATAATGAAACTTCAGAACATAAAGGTCTTGTTTTGCATAAAAACACAAGCCATCCTTAACATCCTTATTTTTTTAAATACAAGTAGAATTATCTGTCAGCACAAGAACAAGCTAACAGTTGAAAAGTATCATGCCTGGTCAAATCAAATACTTTAAAAATCGGTCCAAATATACAGATATCAAAAAAGATACTAAAACAGATACCAGTTATAATGTAAAATATATCCAAATTGAAACATTAACAAATTATCTTGAAACAATTAACATATTAACTTAAAATATCGTAGTATTAAGTTGAATAACACAAACAATAAATTAAATCATCTACTTGAATCACTACTAAATCACATAAATATTACCTTAAAGTTGTTGAGAGAACGTATGGGAGCAAGATGAAGTGAAAGAGCAACAAATGAGAAAATTATATCATTTGTGTTTCATTTAATCTCATTAAGTTTCAGATTAACTTTATAGATGTTTCATTTTAATCGCAACATGTTGCAGATTAACGTTAAGTTAACTTTGTATGGTGGTATCCCGACGGTATCTTTTGCTGTATCCCATAGCATTTTCCCTTAAAAATATCTTTGACCATATGATTTCATGGTCCAAATCCTAGTCAAAATTTGGAAAAAAAAAAAGAAAAAAAGAAAATTTGTTTGGAATACAATTAAAAAGAAAAGTATCTTTGACCATATGATCTCATGATGACAAACAAACCCAATTTGTTTCCATACGGAATACAATTAACAAGATGGACTTTGTTTCTTTGTTCTAGAACTTAAAATCTCTCTTACACCATTGACATGAACTCCTTGGCAAAAAGACTATAAGTAAATAAGATTTTGTTCATATGTTGATATGTAAAGATTCTTAATCAGTTTTGTAGACCAAACAAATTTTTCTGCAAAATAAATGGCATCAGTTCTTTCTCTGAAAATCATAGAATCATCCCGGGTGGCTCCTCCGCCGGGCACCACGCCCGACAGCGCATCTCTGCCATTCACTTATTTCGACGTCATGTGGATAATTTTTCCTCCAGTCGAACGCCTCTTCTTCTACCGTTATCCGCACTCCACGGACCGTTTCCTTTCATTTGTCGTACCCTCTCTGAAATCTTCCCTCTCACTAGCACTCAAGACATACTATCCCCTTGCCGGTTGTTTTCGGAAAATTGCTGGCACTGACAATGGATTCGAGCACTATTATGTTGAAGGTGACGCGGTGTCGTTCACTGTTTCAGAGTGCAACGGTCAGTTTGAAGATGTCGCAAGTGACCATGAACGCGGTGTTTCCTTACTTGATTGCTTAGCCCCGCAATTGCCCAAATCAGGCGAGGTTCAACCGCTTTTAGCCGTGCAAGTGACAATCTTTCCTGGTCAAGGTATAGTTATTGGTACATCGGTGCATCACACAGCATGCGACGGAGCATCCTCGACGCAGTTCATGCACACCTGGGCCGAAATATGTTTGACAGGAGCCTCGGAATCTTCACTGGTACCCATTTTTGACCGAACATTGGTTTCTGATCCTACAAATGTTTACTCCTTTTACTACAACAAATTTCAGGAAATGCTTAAATCTGCTCCCGAGGGTGCCATGATAGCCACGAACCCTTCTGATCTTGTTCTGGCATCATTCACATTTAAGCAAGAGCAAATCCGAAGGCTCAAGCAAATAATCTCGGGTAAAGCAAAGGAAAGGAACACCTCATTCCACTGCTCGACTATAACCGTCACGTTTGCTTATGTTTGGACATGTTTCATTCGAGCAAAACGTGTCGACAGTACCAAGAGAGTTTGTATGAGGATACCGGCTGACTTCAGGACACGAATCCAGCCGCCACTACCTACAGAATACTTCGGGAATTGTATCGGATCATGCATACCCAAAGCCAATGTAGTTGATCTAATTCAGGAAGATGGTTTCGTTGTCGCAGCTGAAGCCGTGGGCAAGGCCATCTATCAGTTAACTGAGAATGCAAGAAAACCGAAGGAAGTGCTTGAAGAGTATGCACCTTTTAGGGGAACGCCGATCCTCAGGGTTGCTGGGTCACCGAAATTTAAAGTGTATGATGTCGATTTCGGACTAGGGAAGCCAAAGAAGGTTGAAATTTTATCTGCAGTGAAGACGGGCGTCATGTCGGTGGCTGAGAGCAGAGATGAGCAAGGAGTGGAGATCGGACTTGCATTTCCTCACGACGAAATGGAGTGTTTCAAGAAGTGCTTCTTCGACGGCTTAAAAATTCTTTCGGATTAAAAACTGTAACAGTATAGCTCTTCAATTTGCTGTTGCAAATATCTTAGTTTGTGTATTTTTGTGAGTATTAATAGGAAGAGGTTTGTTTTGGGACTAGAAGTCACAGAAAAACATTAATTTTGATAGTTAATGTACTTGATCAAGAGTTTTTTATAGGCTATGCATGAAACTGCACTTTCAATTTTGTGCAGTATTTGGAGTATCAGGGTTTGATACTGCTTTAGTATCTGTTTCAATAAAACAAGTGATATCTTCAATTCCCCTCCCCCCCCACCAGAAAAAAAAAAAAAAAGTTGTTTTTACATGTAGTCTCCACCTAATTGGCTAAATGAGAATATAAATGCTCGGAAATTAAAGGATATATAGTTGGTAATCAAAAGTCTCAGCAGAAAAATTATAAGCCATCCCTAACATAATAACATTCTTATCTTTTTAAGTACAAACAAATCATATCACTCATGGACAGAAGATTTCTGGAGCCAAATACAAATTACAACTGTGTTTGTAATTTTGAGGGAAAGATGCAAAAGGATTTTCACTGGTAGAAATTCAGGAAGCAATAAATTTGGCAAGAGAAATACCCATTGAGAGGCATTTTGGTTTACCAGCAGAACTGGCACAAGACAAATTCAAGGAGGCACTACACTGCTACACAACAACATTCTTAATGATTGAGAATCATTTTGCGTCCATCGAAAACCCATCCATACATCCATAAACATGTATGAAATATAACAGATATATCTCGAAATGTAACAAATACATCTCGTAATGTAACATATGGATGGTATGGACGGTATTTCTATGGACGCTAAGTGTTACTCATTCTTCATTGTTAAATCTGTGTGTGCATTGCTGCAACCTTTTCCAGTTTCTTTTTTTTTTTTTTCTGTCAAAACTTTGTAAAATTTATTATTTGTTGAACTTTTTCTGCACTTTCAGCTGTAACCTCGATCACTGAAAGTGATCTTTTAATTATGGAAGAAAATTGAGGGCTCCATGACTCTCATCTTTTTCTCCAAAAAAAAAAAAAGAAAAAAAGATAAATACAAGCAAATCATTTTTGTTATGTGCAAGAACAAGCAGCCAAAAGTTTCACGCTTCACTTGACCAATTAAAATTACTCGAAAAGTAAAAAAAAAAATCATAACTACTTAGGCTCTCCATCAAGAAACCGCTTGGGATTATCCAGATTTTATAGTCAAAACTTCACCAATTAATTAATGTTTATTAAAAAAAAAAAAAATGTCTGGAGGACCCCTGATGACAACACTACTACCGGCACCAACCATAACAATATTATTTTTTTGACAACTTTTGCTAGGATGGACCCCAACCATACCAAATATTAGTACTGCAAGTCTGCATCTAACACCATTCCAATTCATTCCCTATAGACCTTTTCTTTCTTTTTTCTTTTTCTCTTTTTTTTTTTCTTTCTTTCTTTCTTTCTTTTTTTTTTTTTTTTTGGAAGAAAGTGGAATACTCCACCAGTTTCATTGAAACTTTTTATTTTATGTCCATAGAGGATTTAACCTATGATCTTTTGGAAGTCATATCCTAGCTAGCTACTAGGTCATTTGCCTATAGACCTTTTCTTTTCTTTTCTTTTTGTTTTTTTTTTGAAGAAAGTGGAATACTTCACCAATTTCATTGAAACTTTTTATTTTGTGTCCATGAAGGATTAAACCCATGATCTCTTGGAAGTCATCCTAGTTAGATACCACTTGAGCAACTAGGCAATTTGCCTGTAGACCTTTTCTTTGTTAATTTATATGTTGCTTTTGCCATTCACATCATCAGCTCCTTGACAATAAGTCCATAAGTAAAGAAGGTAATTATTGTTACATCACAAATTCACAATTGATATCTAAAGATTCTGACTGATCATCAGTTTCTTAGACCAAAGCAATTTTTTTTCCTGTAATTCAACAAGTAAATGGCATCTGCTCCTTATCTTGCTCTTAAAATCATCGAATCGACTGCGGTGGCTGCACCGCCGGGCACCACGCCTGTCTGTGCATCTCTTCCATTCACTTACTTCGACATCGTATGGCTACTTCTTCCACCAGTTGAACGGCTCTTCTTCTACCGTTATCCGCACTCCACGGACTGTTTCCTTTCATCTGTCGTACCCTCTCTGAAATCTTCCCTCTCATTAGCACTCAAGACATATTATCCCCTTGCCGGTGGTTATCGCCAAACTCCTGGCATTGACGACAAATTCGAACATTACTATGTTGAAGGTGATGCAGTGCCGTTCACTGTTGCAGAGTGCAACAGTCTGTTTGAAGATCTCACAGGTGACCATGAACGCGATGTTTCCTTACTTAATTGCTTAGCCCCGCAATTGCCCAAATCAGGTGACATTCAACCACTTTTAGCCGTGAAAGTGACAATCTTTCCTGGTCAAGGTATAGTTATTGGGACATCGGTGCATCACACAGCATGCGACGGAGCATCCTCGATGCAGTTTACTCGCACCTGGGCTGAAATTTGTTTGTCGGGAACCTCTGACTCTTCCCGAGTGCCCAATTTCGATCGAACATTGATTTCTGATCCTACAAATTCATACTCCTTTTTCTACAAGAGAATTCAGGAGAGGCTCAAATCTGTTCCCGAAGATTCCGCGACGACCAACAACCCTTTTGCACTCGTTCTAGCGTCGTTCACATTTAATCGAGAGCAAATCCAAAGGCTCAAGCAACTAGTTTCAGCGAAAGCAGCGGAAAAGAACGTCTCATTCCACTGCTCAACAGTAGTCGTCACGTTATCTTACGCTTGGACTTGCTTTGTTCGAGAGAAACGTTTCAAGAGTACTGAAACTGTTTGTATCGGATTGATGGCGGACTTTAGAACACGGATGCACCCACCGTTACCAGTAAACTACTTCGGTAATTGTGTTCGATCATTCAAGGCTAAAGCCAATGTAGCCGATTTGATTCAGGAAAAAGGTTTCATTGTTGCTGCCGAGGCTATAGGCAAGGCCATCGATCAATTAACTGAAAGTTCGAACATGCAGAAGGATTTGTCAGAGGACCAACCATCTTTAAAGAGAGCACCGATTCTCAGGGTAGCTGGGTCACCGAAGTTTATGGTCTACGATGTCGATTTCGGACTAGGCAAGCCGAGGAAGGTCGAAATCGTATCTGCGGCGAAGAGGGGCGTCATGTCTGTGGCTGACAGCAGAGGTGAGCAGGGAGGAGTAGAGATTGGAATTGCATTGCAGAAAGATGAAATGGATTGTTTCAAGAAGTACTTCTTTGAAGGTTTAAACCTTCTTTTGAATTAGAAGAGCAACACTTTAGCTCTTAAACTAGTTGTTTTTTGAGATAATCTGAAACTAGTTGTTGCAATTGTCTTAGTTTATTTGGTGCAGTACTTTTGAGTACCAGTGTTCCGGTACCGCTTCTTTCGTGTACAAGTTCTCTCATTAAACCATATGATGTTTCTTCCTGTTTCCCCAAAGAAAAAAAATATATATTGTGATTTCTTTTAAACTGTTTTTAATTTTTACATGTAACCTCCACTTGATTGATTATATGGTGCATCACCAATAAAAAAGAAAAAAAAAATAATTTGTTCGGCTGTTAATTTCACATTTTGTGGACATGATGTGCAATGATTTTTTATAACAAACGGAAAAAGCGAGGTAATACAATTTTTTTTTCCCGTATTTGTAAATTTTAAAAAGTTTTAATTTTATAGAAAAAATCACCCAGGATGAGGAGCCAAAATAATTTCATCTTTCACCAGCGGGATTACATGACAAAGACTTTCTGACTCCATTGGGCATTATATTTCCCTGAATCATTATTTTTTTCTGGATCCAGGGTGACATAATTTTTCTGAAAACACCTCTTCATTATTATTATTTTTTTGAGAAGTAAAAACACTTCTTTAAGAGCGAGGAATTTATCGATTAGCATAGGTGCAAATTTTCTTAAATTGCACATAAACATAATTTAGTGGCTGCAATAAGTTTTCTTTGGGATTTGTTCACTTATGAGAGGCAAATCACCTCTTTAGGAGCTACGAATTTTATGTTTAATTAACTAAACTACTGAGTCTGTTTCTTTTGTTGAATACTTTTTTTTTTTAAAAAAAAATAATTGGTTGACGACAGCTATAACGAATATGTAAAAAAATAAAAATAAAAAATACAACAGCAACAACATAAAGCAACTAGCTGAACAAACAAAAACTTAATTATATATATATATAACAACTGCACTCTTTACTCATAAATTGTTGGCTAAATATAAACACCATCGCCAAAAAAGAAAAGATAAGGTACAAATAGAGTTAAAATTGCCGGTACAACAATTTTTATCAGACTAAGGAAAGTATCATGCCAGTACAATTAACAATCTCAGCTTGAAAGATCATATTTGTTAAGTGTAAGAACACAACAAGTTACCAGTTGAAAGGATCATGCCTGATCAATCACTCAAAAACAACATTTCGTAGCTATTCAGGCCCTTGATTAAGGAACCGTTTGTAAGTACTAAGTACTAACAAGGCCTTGTGGTTAAAGAATACCATTGTTAATAGAAAAATGATAATTATTGTCAGGACAAATTCCTCTGGGATCCAACGATACTAAATTTGTTTTTGCATACGGTTTGTGGTATGGACCTTTTAAAGACTAAAAATTAAAGGAGCTGATCATGCATAGATACAAAAGCTACGAAAATCGATAACGACTGTGTTTATATTAATATTAAATACGTCAATATTCAAATTAATTAACTTATTAAAGTGTTGAACTTATTTGTGTATCCTTACTATAAAAAGCATATTGGAAAAAATGACATGAAAGGGCTATCCACCCATATGAGCCGTTGAGCATTTTCTTGGATAGATCAGAACCATTGATTTACTTTAATGCCTGTTGACTATAATGTCTCAGCCCATTAATATTTAAGGCCCATATCAATTTTCTCAATATAAGGCCCATTACATATTATCTTAAAAAATTATTATAAGAAAAAACAATTTCAGCCCAAAGCAAGGCGTAGGCTCTTTACTAGTACTAGTAAAAAGCCACTCCTTGCTTTGGGCTGAAATTATTATTTCTTATAATAAACTTTTAAGATAATATGTAATGGGCCTTAATTTGAGATAATTTATATGTGCCTTAATTTTAATGGGCTGAGAATGTCAACGGGCATTAACGTACATCAACGGTTCTGATCTATCGAAGAAAATGATCAACGACTCAGATGTAAGGATAGCTCTTTCATGTCATTTTTTTCAATATGCTTTTATTATTAGTATGGATAATATACTCAATCCATTATATAAAGTAAGTTGTATAATAAAACCATTTATTTGAATACATATTTATTTAATATAAATACTAACTCAGTCCGTATTAATATCGGTACTCTTTTGATATCTCTATAACATTGTTCAAAATTAAAAACATGGACCTTTTCTTTTATCCTAGAAAAAAAAAACAATAATAATATAACACTTTTCTTGTTCTCCAAATTAGATGTAACCCTACATGACTACGTCATTGACATCAGCTCCTTCAACAAAAAGCCTATAAGTAAAGGCGCTGAAATCAGTTGAGATCCAAATCGGATCTTAGGACCCTGAGATCCCGATCCGACGGTTCTCAGAGACCCCAAGATCCGGACTCAGCAGATACAGGACCTGAGAACCGTCAGATCGGGAACTCAGGGTCCTGAGATCCGATTTGGATCTCAGCAGATACGAACGCTAAGTAAAGAAGCTTACAATTGTATTGTTACATCACAATTCACATCTAAAGATTTTAAGTTTCTAACCGAGTTTACCAGATAAATCTCTGTACCTCAACAACAAGAACAACAAACAAATGGCATTAGCTTTTCATTATCTGAAAACTGTAGGATCATCCCGGGTGGCTCCACCAAGGGGCACCACACCCAACACTGCATCTCTCCCATTCACTTACTTCGACATCCGGTCGATGGGTCCTCTTCCGGTTGAGCGACTCTTCTTCTACCAGTATCCACATTCTACAGATCATTTTCTATCCTCTGTCGTCCCCTCTCTAAAATCTTCGCTCGCATTAGCACTCAAGACATATTATCCTCTTGCCGGTGGTTATCGCAGAACTCCTGGCACGGATGACCAGTTCGAACATTACTATGTTGAAGGTGATGCAGTGTCGTTCACTGTTGCGGAGTCATGCAACGGTCTGTTTGAAGATCTCACAAGTGACCGCGAATGTGGTGTTACCCAACTTTGTCGCTTAGCCCTGCCATTGCCAAAATCGGAGTTGTTGCAACCACTTTTTGCCGTGCAGGCGACAATATTTCCTGGTCAAGGTATAGTTATCGGGACATCAGTGCATCGAGCAGCGTGCGATGGAACGTCTTTTATGCAATTTATGCACACTTGGGCTGAAATATGTTCGACAGGAGCCTCGGAGTCTTCTCGAGTGCCCACTTTCGATCGAACAATAATTTCTGATCCTACATATGTTTACTCCTTTTATTACAAGAAAATGCAGGAGGCGCTTAAATCCGTTCCTAACGATGCCATGATCGTGAAGCTCAAGAACCTTTCGGAGCCCATTCTAGCCTCATTCACATTGAAGCAAGAGCAAATTCAAAGGCTCAAGCATCTAATTTCGGCTAAAGCGGAGGGAAGGAAGAGCTCATTCCGTTGCTCGATGATAGTCATCGTACTATCTTATGTTTGGACCTGCTTTGTTTGAGCGAGACGTGTCGACTCTAACACAAGTGTTTGTGTTGCAATACCGGCTGACTTTAGAACACGGATACAACCGCCATTACCAATTGAGTACTTTGGAAATTGTGTTGGATTTTGCCTTGTCAAAGCCAATGTAGTTGATTTAATTCAAGAGGATGGTTTCATTGCGGCGGCTGAGGCCGTGGGCAAGGCCATCGATCAGTTAACTGGAAGTTCAGAAAAGCCAAAGGATATATTCGAGCAATGCCGACCTTTTTGGGGAATACCGATTCTCAGCGTACAAGATGGGTCGCCAAAATTTAAAGTCTATGATATCGACTTTGGACTTGGAAGCCAAAGAAGGTTATAGACTTGTTCGCAGTGAGGATTATAGATGGCATATTTGTGGCTGACAGCAGAGATGAGCAAGGAGGAGTGGAGATTGGAATTGCATTGCAGAAAGACGAAATGGACTGCTTCAAGAAGTACTTCTTTGACGGTTTAAACCTTCTTTTGGATTAGATGCACTAATTGAGCTCTTGTTTCGCAATTGTACATCTTAATTTGTATTGTTTTGTGTGTAATAGATAAGAAGAGGTTTGAATTGGGAAGCAATTTGACCAAAAAAAAAGAAAAAAGAAAAAAAAATTAGTTTTTTTTTATAATTAGTGTACTTGATCAGGAGTTCTCCACGAAGATCACAGGAGCATTTTCATTGCAAAGGAAAGAGAATGAACCCAATATATGGCTCCTCTTCCTGTGGTTGATCGATCTGGTTTTTGTTGAGAAGGGTGCAGCTAGCCAAGGACACATCCCTCTTCTGGTTTTTGTTTCAATTCCAGAACAAGTTGTCTCTTTGCATGTCTCATATTGTCATATCGAAACAGCAAACAACCAAAAAGCTTTCCATATATATATTATATATGTTTACAGCTTGTCCATTTGCTCTTCAGCAGTTAATCTAAATAGATATTTAGCCATACCCAAATCACAGAGCTAGTTTTATCACGGAAAAGTGTTGACTTTTCGATCGAGTTCCATTAACCTAAATTAAATGGCACATTAATTTTAATTAAAAGGGTGCATTGAGATAGATCGATGTCGGTTAACTGGGAAAAATTTTATAGTCTGTTTGTCATAGCTCAGTTGTACTGGTACCCAGGCCAGATAAAATGTCGGAGTGTGAAATGAATAAAAGACTCATTTCATTATAAAAAGCGGGAAAACTAGTCTCCTCATGCAGAAATTATTCAAAGATAGTCATAAAAGTTCAATATGAGCATTGATGACCACACACTAAGAAAAGTATCACAAGGCTTCATTCAATTGAGGCACACCAGAACACCACGCCTATTACAAGCATCCCTGAGTATATTTTTCTTTCTGTTAATTTATCTCGTGATTCTCCTTAATTTCTCACTCATTTTTTTTTTAAATTTTGACACAATTGTTAAATGCGCTTATGCTAAGTACAATTGTAAACAGAGGAGCAATTTTCACTTGGATGCGCATCTTTGGGAAAATAGATTTGCGTCTAAATAGAGGATCACGCTTGGAACACACAATCAGAATACCAGACCAAATAAAATGATGCAATATTGAAATCTACTGAATGAAGGAACACAAATATACAGAATATCCAACAATAAATATACAGAACGCTAAAGTACTTTTATTATTATCAATTACAAGCCATTACAACAAGTTACAGGATAAATTAAAACGATCACACATTTCCTCGAAGATATAAGCAAACCATCAAAAGGGCATGCATTACAAAGAAACCCAAGCACGGATAAGCCACCCAAACAGTATGTATGTATAATTGTATGTATCCAGTATCCTTCACTTGATTGATGGCAGCACTGATTTTGAGCTTAACCAGAGATTTCAATGGCCTTGACCTCAGGCTTCTTCACCTCCTCTTTTGGCACAGTGACAGTAAGCACACCGTTCTCCATCGCTGCCCTGACCTGATCAACCTTTGCATTGTCAGGCAGCCTGAACCTCCTCGTGAACTTGCCGCTGCTGCGCTCTACACGGTGCCACTTTTCATTCTTCTCCTCTTTTTCCCTGCTGCGCTCCCCGCTGATCTTGAGCACATTGCCTTCCTCCACCTCAACCTTCACCTCCTCTTTCTTGATGCCAGGGAGATCGGCCTTGAAGACATGTGCCTCGGGGGTCTCCTTCCAATCAATGCGTGCATTGGCAAAGGAAGATGTTTCGTCAGTCAACGTGGGCGTGGCAAGCGACCGCGAGGTGTTGAATGGGAAGCCCTGGAATGGGTCCCAGAGATCCAAGGAGAAAGGATCAAAGATGTTGCTCCTGATAAGCGACATTGTCTTTGTTTAATAATATTAAAATTTAAAAATGTGAGAACTGAGAACTGTTGAAATGAATTGAGAATTGAGAATTGAGTTGAAGACTCTTGATTTCTTTCTGATTTCTGATGTTGATGCTGCCAAGCTTGGGTGCTATTTATAGGAAGAAAGGGGGAGCTTGGTTTGAATCTGTCTGGAATTCTCCGGAGAAGAAACAGGACCCTCTTCTCTTCTCTTCTCTTCAAATTCAATTCCGTGAGAAGTCTAGGAGCTGCTAGAGCTAGAGAACTCTACCATCTGTCTTCCCTTCCCGCCAGGCGCCAGCAGACTTTTCTGGAAGCTGCTGAGTGTTCGGAACTAAGGCCTGTGGGCTGATCGATATTGTTCGTTCGTTTGTTCTTCTTCTTATAACTGGAAAAATGTATCCATCAAAGTCTCCTATGGGCTTAAAATGTTCAAATAACAAACTAGACTATTGGGCCTCAAATTTGAACTTCTCCTCTCCGGCCCAAGAGACGAACTTTTATTTGTTGTTACACGAAGCTTTTGAGCACTCAATCCGTCGTAAGAAATAATATGAGAAAATTTATCGTATACCCTTCAACTCACCATTTTCTTATTTATCTTTCAACAGTTTGATATATTATATTTTGGGCATGTTTGGATTGTGCAGAATAGTAGATTAGTACGAATAGTGTCACTGTTCTAAATCTGAATTGATCCAAACGTGTTTTCACAATTCAGAATAGCTCAATAACAATGATGTTCTGCTATTCCAACCAAAACACGGATTAGCAAGATTGGGAGTGAAAAGGGAACGGAGGGGAATGAAATAGTTAAATAATGTATATAAATAACCTTTTTTTACTTCATCTCTCCATCCATTTGTCTCTCTCACCCAAAAAAAGGAACACCAACTTCTTTCTTATATCTTCGCCCGTTAGCTACAAAATCATAAAAACGAATGTAAGAATTGCACTCTCCTTGTTACAAATACTCTATAGAGATCTCATTTGTCAATGTTTTGTCGAGGTTCAAGGCTGCTGTCATAGTTGAACAGCCGGTGTCCGATGAGATTGCCAGGATATATAGTCCGTCGTATATATGTTCTCAAAAGAAAAAAAGAAAGAAAAACAATACCGGTGTTTTGAACGTTAACTACATTTTTATTAACTAGAGCGGTAACTCGGGCTTGGGCTCGAAACATGATAACAAATATATAATAAAACTTATAAATTAAAAATATTTATTTAAAAAAAATGAACATAATTTTAAAATTTTGATGTGAATAACAATGATGATGATGTAATAAGTTATGAATAATAGCATATAAATATTGGATCACTTTAAGGATTAAATTTTGTCTTAGACATATCATATCATCTTATTAAATGGGGAGAGAGAATAAATATAAACCATTGGATCAAAGTAGATGAAGAGATTTAAATAAAATCAATGGTTAATAATATTGATGATGTGGCATAGTTGAGATGCTTGGAGAGCTTCCCTTCTTTCTAGTGTATAGATCAGATACCTAAGTCAGGATTGACAATTTTTAAATTTATTAATGATCACATATTGAAAAAGATTGTTTATTTTACCTTTTTATTAATTAAATACCTAATATTTTTATTAAATATAAATCTGAATTTAAAATAAGAGCTTGTAGAATCAAATAAATATTAAGTTCCTTCAAAAATAATAGAAAGTGGTCATTACTTGATTCATTTATTAATATTACTATTCCAAACAACATTTTTACTATTTCGAATATCACTCTATTTCTACTTTTTTTAGCTAATCCAAAATCACTATTATTTTACTAATCTCATCTATTATTCTCTATTATACTATTTTTTCACTAATCCTTGCACAATCCAAACGCACCCTTTACCTTCAACTCTTGTAACTCTTTTCTATTTACCCATCAACTCTTACAACTCTTTCCTATTTACCCATCTTGATTAAAAGATACTAAATTTATCATACTTATTTGACCAAAAACAAGAAAAGTCAAATATGCCCTCCATGTTCCTTCTTCTTCCTCGTTTATTTCGTTCTTCGTAGCTAAAGGTGGCAAAGATCTGATCTGACTCAAAAAACTCGTTCGACCTGACCCAATCCAACCCAATTATTGGTTAGATATATTGTTGAAAGTTTTTGTTGATATTTTGTGCCATTTTTGAAATTTAGATCGAGAAACAATTATGCCTTGACGTTAAAAAAAAAAAAATGAAAAAAGAAAAAAGAGACCGACTCGACCGGATTAGACTGGTCCATAAGATCGGGTCCGTTAATCTGCAGTCCTGCATCAGCGAACCAGACCGAGTTTAGGCTCACTGTCCGACAAAACCCCAGGTAGCTCCGCTCCCTTCCTTCCTTCAACTCCCCAGCGGAAGAACACTCACCAGTGAAGGAGCGAGATAGATAGATAGATAGATAGACAGACAAGACAACGATGGGCGGCGACGGAGGAGAGGCGCAGGCGATCCCGCCCAACAACACCATCTACATCAACAACCTCAACGAGAAGATCAAGATCGACGGTACTACTCTCTTCTCTTCCCTTCTCTTCTGTCATGTTTTCTTTCCCTCCGATACTTTGTCATGTAATGTAATCCCATTTGTTTTGATATTGGGGTTTGTTGTTCTTCGTGAGAGGTAGGTAAGTGGAAGTAGGGTTACTTATACCAGTTTTCCCTTTTTGGGTTTTGGGTGAATTCACTGGTAAACCCTAGCTAATTCTTTGCGTGCTTGCTTGAAATGTAAATGGAGGACAGTGTGATGATCATTTTGGACATGCTAACCATTTGAGGATATCATCTGAATTTTGCAAGCATGGTTTAGAATTAGGGTTTTAGGAGGAGAGCTTGCCGCATTATTTGCTCTCCATTGATGGTGCTGTGATAAAAGCTCTTTATGGTTTGTACTTTGCAAGGATGAACATAAATAATTGATTCAAAATGTTTGATGGAACGTAAATCAATTTATATCAGTAACTCCTATAAATGGTGGCCAACTGCGACTCCTTGTAGAGCAGAGTTATTTTTGCAAATTACTGAATTTAATGTTCTATAATTTATCACCATTACATTTGGAACAGTATATACTCCAGAATTTCTTGGAAATATACTTTTGAAGGTTTTTTTTTTTTTTTGGGTAAATTCATCATTTGGTCCTCAAACTATCTCTAAAAAACCAAATTGGTCCTTAAATTTTATATTGCACCAATTTAGTCCTTGAACTTTTATAAACGGATTGAATTAGTCCTTCAACTTCTTTAAAAAAACCAAATTAATCCTTTTGCTATATTTCTTGTTGACATGTATGCATTATTTGCTATGTGGACTTTAAATGTGACATTTGGGCTTCCGATTCAACTTACCATGGTAGATAGAGGGTGTAAAATCTGACCCGACACAAAAAACCTGTCCGACCCAGTTTCAGGGAAAGTCAAACTGACCCAAACCCGACCCGACCCAAACCCGACCCGTGTTTCAGGGGAAAGTCAGACCGACCCGAACCTGACCCAACCCGTGTTTTAGGGAAAGTCATACTGACCCGACCCGAACGACTTGAAACCCGAGATAACCCGGGAATATAGAGGTGCAAAATCTGACCAGACCCGAAAAACCCGCCCGACCCGACCCGACCTGAAAAAATGCCGGCAGTCGTCAACCCGGCCCAAGTGTCACATTTAAAGTCCACATGGCAAATAATGCATACATGTCAACAAGAAATATAGCAAAAGGATTAATTTGGTTTTTTTAAAGAAGTTGAAGGACTAATTCAATCCGTTTATGAAAGTTCAGGGGCTAAATTGGTGCAATGTAAAGTTTAAGGACCAATTTGGTTTTTTAGAGATAGTTTGAGGACCAAATGATGAATTTTCCCATTTTTTTGCACAAACATAATTCTTCCTTCTGATTATTAATAAATTGTCTTCTTTTGAACAGAGCTGAAGAAATCATTGCATGCAGTTTTCTCTCAATTTGGCAAGATACTGGACGTGCTTGCTTTCAAGTTTCTAAAGCACAAAGGCCAAGCTTGGGTTGTTTTTGAAGATGTGAAATCAGCCTCTGAGGCTTTGAAGAGCATGCAAAATTTTCCCTTTTATAATAAGCCCATGGTAAGTTACTCCCCCCCCCCCCCCCCCCCCTGCCCCCCTCTCAACCATCAACACACACACACACACACAACAAAAAAAAATGAATAATAAAACACAATACTTGTTCAACTTGCCCATTTTTTTGGTCTTGCCCCTTGAACTTGTAGTGTTGTTCTGTTTGGTGCTTGTCATGTAATGGTTTTTGGTCAATAACCTGACATTCATAACAGCATATCCACTGTGGACTGATGCTTATTGCTTTCCATTTAAGGGATCAATAATCTAATTTTGGAATGTTTAAAGGCTTGAGTAGCAAAACAATCTGGCTTAACGCCAAACAGTACGTCAACTGGTACATTATTTTTATTTCACATTCACATTGTGAAACCTGTCTTACATCGTTTCTCCCACTCCCATTGTTTCTTCTCTGTAGAGGATACAATATGCAAAGACCAAGTCGGACATTATAGCGAAGGAAGATGGCACATTTGTTCCCCGTGAGAGAAGGAAGCGCCAAGACGAAAAGGGTAATTTTCCTTTCTCTTGTCAATGAAAATATCTTTGTTCACTCTTGGAGTGGAAAGATGAAAATCTTTAGAAGCTAGTTATATTTTTAGTTGTGACATATTACTGTAACATTCAATTGATGTTCAATGCACGTGTAAACTTAGGCTCTGTCAGATTACACAAACTACGCATAATGTGCTGAGGAAAAAAGGAAAAAAAAATTGAAAATGATTTACACAATAGCAACCAAATGAAGGACCTATTGTCATGGAAGAAATAGGAAGCATAGTTACTTAGGAAAGTTGGTCACCGTGATGAAAAATCTTGTCGTCTTATATTTATTCTCTTATTAATGAATTCTACTTACCAGATAAGAAAAAGAAAGACCAGCAACTGGAGACAAATCAAGCAGTCATGGGTCTTAATCCTGCATATCCGCCACCATATGGGGCAGCTCCACCTGTAAGCCATGCCTTTGTCATTTTGAAATCTTGTTTCTGCTGAATTGAAATGAAATAGCTCGTGCCATCTTCACACCATTAGACCCAATTTCTCTCTTAATTTTCATATTTGCTCATTATAAATTTATAATAGAAAATACTGAATTACATAAGGGGGGTTACAGTGGGTATGGTTTCAATAATATTTCTTAAAGAAAGTGTGAATTTGAGAGATTATGAGCAGAGGAGGGTCCATTTTATATTTTTATGGAGCATAATGTTTTCATTAGGGCAAGCATGAAGAATTTTCATTTTATGAATATGCGTGTGATAGATCATGAATTAACACCATTGAGACAATACTCATTCTTCTTTTTGTCCATCAGAATTAGATCTGCAAGTAAATTCAAACTAACACCACTCCACCGTTTCAGCATAATCCATTATATTGACCTCTAAAGTACATTGAAAGATAGAACACAATCACCCAGGCTACAAAATGATTTGTTGTTATTTTTGTATTGCTTTATAAAGCAGATGGCGGGAATGATGCCGCCATATGGTGCACCTATACCACCTAGGCCGGCGGTGCCAGAAGCACCAGCTCCACCAAACAACATCCTGTTCGTGCAGAACTTGCCACTTGAGAACAACCCCCTGATGCTTCAGATGCTGTTTGGGCAGTACACAGGATTCAAGGAGGTCCGCATGATAGAGGCCAAGCCCGGTATTGCATTTGTCGAGTATGAGAATGAAATGCAAGCAACTGTGGCCCTGCAGGCATTGCAGGGATTCAAGGTCACACAGCAGAATGCCATGCTAATCACATATGCCAAAAAGTAGGGGAGGGGGAATGGTAGGATTTGTTCTGTAATGTGCAACCGGTTGTGTGGTACTGTAGATCTGTAGTAAACTAGTAATGGCTTCTTTTTTATGTGCTTTAGGCCACTCTTGAACTTTTTTTTTACTCAAGTTTATAGTGAGCCAACCCTAGATCTTTAGCACTGGCTTCATTTTACGAGTTTTAATTAGGCAACTCTTGAACCTGGCTTTTTTTTTGTTATCAGTTTATAGTGAGCCTGTGCAGGAATATATTCTCTCTTTAGCTCTTTATGCAGTTTTGTCAAAAATATTTCTTCTCAAATTGTGCAATTTAGCCCTAAAAGTATGCAGATAAAAGTATGCAGGAGCAGAGAGATGTTCTTAGTTATTATATTTGGAATTGTGTCTTCCAATTGTTTCGAGGCAAAATGCTTCAAAAATCTGTTCAATTCTGATATTACTCCAAATATCAGATCTTTTTATGTTGTTAACATGCAGCCCTTAGTTAGTGCTTTATTGATGCCTGGCTGTGCTTCTATTTTTAAATCTCTTAATGTACAAGGGTCTGACATGTTCTTTGATAGTTACTTGCTCATCCTCTTTTAAACTCGTGTCATGGAGAGGCGTGATTAAAATTTGAACACAACCCTCCCACCAAATTCAGTCCATTACAGCTGAAGGCGTAATCATTAGTAAATGGCAACTAAAAATGAAAACACGGAGAAGAGCGCCAAATATTTATCAAACCTAATTTACAACAACAAAGCCTTACTCTACTCCCAATTCCAAACAAGTTGGGGTAGGCTAGAAATGAAACACAATTAGAGCAATATGATTCAAAGTAACAATAATAGCAATAGTAATATAGTACTAGTAACACAACACCTGGTCACCTATGGCTATACTACAAGTTGCTCCTAAACATCACATATCTTTCAAACTCTTTCGAGCTCAGTTGAGTGTCGGTCCAGCTGTTCTTTCAACTCGCCTCCCCACAATTGTATCAATTGAGTTTTTTCGAATGAGGGCATTTTTGTTTTTTATGTTCTTCTTCCATTATTTCTATCTCCTGCAATAATCACATCAGAGAGGAATAATTAGGATTCATCCTCAAATTATAGTTTCTCAGTTTGATAACATTCTGAACTAAAATTCTTTCTCCAATTTATTGTTTGACCTACTTGGTAATGAACTGTACCGCACTAAGGACACTTGGGGCTTTACCTAAACGCCAGTTAAGCAAATGTAAATGCATGGTTTTTAACAGTTCAAACTGGTACATTGCCGAAACTAAATTACATTGTTAATCGATGAGCTTAGCTTGTACCTCAGTTTTTATTAAGGGGCTCAACAAGGGCGAACAGATACATCTGTATCTGCTACGATCACGAGGGATCTGACGACCCTGTGATTCTTAAATGTAGTATATACCTTTGAGACTGATTTTACAGTTGAAAACCAATTTCCCTTTATTAAAACTTATCCTGGTAAAACCTAGTATACCTTTTGAAATTGAATGAGTAGGAGGTAAAATAAAAATGACGGGTACCTGTTGGAGCAATTGTTCTTTAGTGGGCTCATCTTCCTTTTGAAGTGCAATGATATGTCTGTAAGTTTGTGGAAGATCCTATAAAATCTCTTGCATATTTCTGCCCATGGTGCATTTTAAATGAAAGTACCATCATTGATTTGATTCTTTAAAAATTGCAAGGCTGATGACGTATTGGTGCCAAAGTTTAGTTAAACTATCATATAGGTGTAGTAGCATGAACTGTTAATTTAGTTTAACACAAGATTCTGGTTTTCTCATATATAGATGATAGACCTTGAGTTAAAAATAAACAGACCGAACCTATGCTAATCACTAGTAAGATAATGCAACACAAAAGATAACTATTTTAATTTCTCCCACTTATTGAAGGGATATCCGCCCCAACTACTGTCTGATCTGACTGATATATACTGCTATCCAAGTTACAATGCATATACATCAATTTACAGAGGACCAAAAAGAGGAGGTGAGAAACACACAAGCATAATGACAACAATCTCAAGTGCACCAGCATTCTATTATAAATGAACCCCATAAAATTTACTTAGAATTTCATAATTAAACCCCATTGTTCTATGCTTTGGGGAATGGTCTATCATTTAGGCGAAACCAATCAGTTAAAATCGACAAGATAATAGGGCTTGTTTAGACATCTAAATGCCATAAACCACGGTACAATGCCAGAATATCACTCTCTCATCCTGGAATTTTTACTTCACAGACTATATGAGGAGAAACAATTTAATTTTTTTTATCACAATTAAAATTTGCTTTCACAAATGAGCCAAAGCAGCAAAGCTATCAACATTCCATACACTTTGCAGTTACAACAAACCTAACAAAATTTTATAAAAACAATAGTGATTCCCTGAAGGTTGCAATCTACACACTACACATACTGGTACGAAATTCAGGTACGGGACAGTACTGTCTAATACAGTAAACAACTGATACCAGCATTCCAATTCCAAAAATTCAGGATCTACAGAATTTAACCCTATCAATCAATCAAAGGAAAGCTGAAATTTGGCTATGAATAAACCGATGCGTGATCCATCCTTCGAGCAGCCCCAAGCAAGCCCCGGCAGCCACATCGGCGACGAAATGCCGTCCCAGGAGCACTCTCGACACGGACGTGGCGACGGCCCACCCGAACGCCGCCGCGAGAAACATCTCGGTGGTATCGGTGGTATCCCCATCCCCGGCGCCAAACCCTCTTATAACCCAGCCCCTCAAGGGCTCCTCCCGCAGGATCTCCCGGACAGCCGGCACCGACAGGGCGAGGAACTGGGACACAAAGAAGACGCGGGAGGAGTGGCCGCTGGGGAAGGAGAAGTGGTCGACCGCGAACGCGATGGACATGTCGGACTTGTTGTAGACGGGGCGGGGGCGGCGGACGAGGTGCTTGAGGAGGCCGACGAGGAGGAGGTCGAGGAGCGCGCCGAGGAGCAGGGAGAGGAGGAAGGGGTGCGGCGTCTGGGGGGAGCCGGAGAGGAGGAAGAGCAGGGAGAGCGCGACGGGGAAGAAGAGGCGGCCGTCGCCGACGATCTCGAGGGTTTTGAGGAGGATGCGCGGGACGAACTGGAAGAGTGTATGGAGGGTTAGGGAAATGGAGGCGTCCAGGGCGATTATCGACTGGGGAATGCCCCCAGACGGCGCCGGTGTGGCCATTGCTGTAATGCTGTCTGTCTGCCTGGATGTCTCAAGTTCAGCACTCAGAAAAGGCTTTGATTGCATCCTCTTTCCTTCCCTTCACACTGTGCTCCAATAGAGGGGAGGGGAGGGGAGGGGAGGGGAGGGGATGGTATGGAAGAGGATGGTAGTGTAACCTCCCAAAATGAAGTGTAAAGGATGGAATAAATTTCTATTCAATTTTGTGTTTTGACAATCCTCCTCTTCCATACCCTTCCATAGGCTACCCTCCAAAATTTTAAGTATTGGACCAAGTAACTCTATTTGAGTAGCCCCGATCAGCCCCCCTGTCCCCTAAACTCCCCTCCTCTCTCCTCTATTGGAGCACAGTGTCAGTTTCTCGGAAGTCAGAAGTCAGAACTGAGAACTCGAATGGATTGTTTCATTTTTTTTTTGTTTTTTGTTTGTTTTTGAATGATGCCGTTGGTTCGACTATTTAAAGAGAGGAAATGATTAGATGAGGTGATGAAAAAAAATTGAAAATATTCTCAAGTGGGTCTTATTATATAAAAAAAAAGGATTTACTTGGAATTTGAAATACAAGTGCATTGTGAGAAAAATTATTGAGTCGTATCTAGTTTCCACAATGTGGACATGGACATATGTAGAAGATATATGTGGGTATAATTGTTACATTGTGGTCCTATTTATCATACCCGATGTGTCTTCTACAGATGTCTATAGCGTGGACATATAAGGTTTCTCAAATAATTATGATTTTGTCAAAGTTAATTGTATCATAATTTTATATGGTTTTGTTGAGATACACTGACATTAGTATTTTTTTAGTATCAAATTAATGGGTTCAATACTTCATTATCCTCATTTTTTTTTTTTGTCAAAAAATATACATTTGTACATGGTATACTTTTCTCAACTCTCAGTTTTATAGGCCATGCCCATAATTATATGAGCCGATATTTTTTTCCCATCTTTAATTAATGGAAATCGATAAAATTGAGTCCACAATTCGAGATGTAGTTGGGCCGGGGTATAGCAACAGACCAATAGAATACTCTTTTTTTTTAAGACAAAAATCAGGATGAAGGAAATATGGCCCCAAAAAGATGGCCCGACATGCATATGGGGGCCAAACGTAAGGCAGTTAACAGTTAACTCCAATCGCCGGCCCGTCTTTCTTCCCAAGAAAAATAATTAATTACCTAAGCAGGATATTCAGATAAAACATAAAAGGCATACTCAATCTTCAGCATTTCATTTCTTGACAATCGAATTGGGAAGTAGAGATAGAGTAGATGTAAGTTGACAAAGCCAATTATCTTGTTTATGTTTAGTCAAAGCAGCCCCTTCCTTTCAAAATGTTCTCTTTATGTGAAGAAAAAACAAGAGTAAAAATAATTCAGCAATACTGAAAAGTTGAATTCAAGCCGATTGAATAACGCTCCTGTTATAGTTTCTATGTTCATTGGTTCTTCATGCCATGCATATATTATATATCATATATCTTCTTGAGACGCCTCAGTGTTTCTGAGAACTCGAGATACAGTAGCTGCAAATAAATGTTCAAGGGTTTAACATAGTTCTCATCGATACTTCACTTGCTCATCCTCTTTTAAACTCGCATCATAAAGAAGCGTGATTAAATTTGAGCACAATCCTCCCCAATAAATTGAGTCAATTACAGTGTAGAAATCCCTCTTTCTCAACATAAACCACTTATCCCTTGTTGGTTCAGAACTGCAAAGGATATCTTTTAGGTTAATTCACCAAAACACAGATGAAAGAACAAAATGTCAAGATAATCCATCACATAAATTAAGATAGTCATCAGTAACTAGCAACTATAAATGAAAGCACGGAAAAGAGTGTGAAATATTAAAACCAAATCTACAACAACAAAAAGCCTTCAATCCCAAACAAGCTGGGGGAGGCTAGAATTGAAACTGAACCAGATCTATATAACCCAAAATAATAATTATTGCAGTAATAGAATATAGTTCTAGTAATACAACAATTGGACGCCTATACTACAAGTTACTGCTAAACATCAAAGATCCTTCAAACTCTTTCGAGCTCAGTCGAATGCCGGTCAAGCTGTTCCTTCAACTCGCCTCTCCATGATTGTATCAATTGTGAATTCTTTTGAATGAGGGCATTTTTCGTTTTAAGTTCTTCCTCCATTATTTCTATCTCCTGAAAAAATCACACAAGTGAGGAATAATTAGGCTTATCCCAAAATTATAGTTTCTCAGTTTGATAAGATCCGACCCAACATTACACTATGGACACTTGAGGCTTCATCTGGAGCTGAGTTTGCAAATGTAAATGCATGGTTGTTAATAGTTCAAATTGGTCCATTGCAGAAATTACATTATGTTATGGATCAGTGAGCTTAGCTTGCACCTGAGTTTTTACTGTTGAGGGGGGGCTCAACAAGGGCAAACAGATAATGCGTCTGTATCTGTATCTGCAATGATCGCGAGTTATCTGAGGACCCCGCATTTCTTAAATTGTTCCCGTCCATTTAAAAAAACGACCTAATTTATCCAGTTCCATCTTATTATTTTGGCCCAGAAGAAATAGGGTTATGCTTCAAACTGATACCAGTGTGACCAGATGCAAGTCCAAATAAGCTGGAGTTATAGCTTTAATGAAAATTCAGACTTATCGATTCTGGAATACATGATCGAATTAGCTTTTTTAAACGACAACAATCTTATGGCCAAATACTGTAGTTGCTTTTACTACAAAAATTAACCATCATCCACACAAACTGCTATCAGAGAAGAAGTATAACATTCCCATGAAAAAAGGAATGAAATAATAGAAGGGAAAAAAAAAATACTCATTGAACTCCTAAAAAATATATATTATATGTCAGAAAAAAATGAGAATCAATTTCAATCCGCGTATTGACATAATTCATGTTCAATTTGAGACTCTTTGTACAAAATCTTTAGGCCGCTGACCCATGCTGCCATGCATGCCAGTACTATATGGTATAGACAAGTCCATTTGATCATACTAGTTTTATTAGAGACTGGACAACAAAATTCGTTGTCATCGGGAAAAATTTGGGACCGATTTCACAATTACAAACCAATTTCCCTTTATTAAAAACTCGTGCTGGTAAAATCTAGAGAAACTGTTGAATTGAATGAATAGGAGGAGGTAAAGAAAAATGACGGTTACCTGTTGGAGCAGTTGTTCATTTGTGGGCTCATCTTCCCTTTGAAGTGCGATGAAATACATCTGCAACTTTTTGGCTGCTTCCATAAAATCTCTTGCATGTCTCTCCACATCAACTACATTTTACATGAAATTACCATCATTAATTTGGTTCTTTGAAAACCAAATGACAACTATTTATTATAGATGCGCAAAAGCACGGATTTTTAAGGCAGGTTCAACACAAGATGATGCTCTACTAGTAAACTAATGCTCTACAAAAGAGAACAATTTCGATAATCCGATCCCAATCGGTGCCCAATCTGACTGATAATGTACTGATATCCGGTTAACAATTTACATTCATCAACATAGAAAGGAACCACAATGAAGCTGAACTGCATAAGCATTTCGATAACCAGCAACAGGGAAAAGAGAAGAGAATAAGAAGGGCGCGAACTCTGGTGGGAGGAGTGGGAGCGATCGACGGCCTGGAGTTCCCGAGCAGGGAGGCAAGGGAGGAGGGCGGCCTCCAGAGCGGCCACGTGCGCGAGCAGCTCCTCCTTCTTCCTCTCCTCCGGCGACATATGAGACGCGGCCGGTGATGCGTGCGCCGAGGCCGCCGGCGGGGGCGTACTAGCCGCCGATGGGGCGTGGTGGTCATCCATCTTTAGCACTTTTTTTTTGTTTTGTTTTTTGGTAATTTGAATTGGAAAATGGTCAGCTCGCAATGGAAGTACGGGAACCGTCCTCTTTCATATCCCCTGCTGTACTGCATTATGCAGTTCACAGCGACAACCGTTGGATTGTCTCGAGATCGTGCCGGTGCGATCTCGAGACGATCCAACGGATGACGCTGTGGACTGCACGATGCTTGCTGTGAACTGTTCGGACCGAAGTCAAGTACGGAAAATGGAAAAGCCTGCATGCCCCGGATCTTGACATGTGTCATTATGCATTCTAATCAGACGGCACATTTTTTTTCTTTCTTTTTCTTTTTTCTCTCTGTGTGGGTATGTACTTTAATCTACACCTACTCTTTTTTTTTTTTTTTTTTCAGAATTTTCACGACTATTTTCACTATTTATTATTTTTATTTTTATGATTAAAGGGGATATCATTCATATGAAACACACAATTACAAAAAGATCTACCACTAACTAGAATGATTACATCAACTGTAGACATCAGCAAAATTAAAAGAAACATTTCAAAAAAAAAATTTAAGCTATGTTAGGATTTGACTCAGAAAGCAACCCATGGTTCATGTGAGCAGCCAAGACAGGAGCACAAGACCTTCATATATCAAAACCAAAGAAAACCATGACTCTAATTACCCAACAACACTAGCATTTACAAGTAAATCTATCACAGTAATTACATCCATATATCAACCAAAGAAAACAAAAGATATTGTATATAAACTGCAAGTTCAGCTTAGAACTGGAAATTGAAGCAGACTGGCAAGGTAAGGTACCAGCTGGATCCTCTCAGCTCAAAGCTGGTAAGGGGAGTAGCACATGAAGAGGAATCAAGTACAAACATCCAGGCAACCATTTTTTTCGTGAGACTCTTCATTTCATCCTTGTAGAGACCTGATCAGTAATTCAACAAAAAGCTAGCAAATAAGTATCTTCTAACTGATAATGTACCAGTTTGTCTGAAACACAAATCATTTCTCACTTTCCAAATAGACCAGCAAACTGAATTAGCCACAGTGAGAAAGGCAATTCTTTCTTTGGAAGGAAGTGAAAGAACATATTGCATAACATCATTCAAACTTCCAGTTGTGTATATCCAATACCAGGCTTATTTAGCAAACGAGCATAAAAACAATACTTCCATCCTCAGAACAGAAACAACAAGTCAAGTCACCTACCCAACCTCTTTTAGCAAGATTATCCCTTGTGAGAATTTTCTATTTGCTTATCAGCCACATAAAGACCTTTATTCTGAGAGAAATTCAGTTCCCACAAAAAGTTATTCAATTCATGAGTGACCCCTCCAAACATGAGCCACTCATAAGTAGAGCGTGTACTTGCAATCCCATTGGAAGTCCATTTCCACACAAATTTAGTCTCTGCTCGAGATAATTACACCTGTTGAATGTAGCATGAGATATCAAAACCTAATTCTCAAAGGAGTGAATAAGCTACTACTAGTTCAAACTAAAAGAAAACCACATGATAGTAAACTATCTTTATACAGCACTTGGACACCTTTATTACAAACTGCTCCTAATTCCTAAACATCACATACCTAATGTATCCTTTAAGCTCTCTCCAGCTCAGTTGAGTGCCGGTCAAGCTGTTCCTTCAACTCTAATCTCCACATTAGTAACAAATGTGAATTGACTTTAATGAGTGCCTTTTTGATTTTAAGTTCTTCTTCCATTATTTCTATCTCCTGAAATAATCACATCATTGAGGAGTAACTAGGTTTCATCCTAGAACCAACATTCTTGTTCCTTTTATTTATTTATTCTGTTTGACCTACTTGGCTATGAACTGCATTACACTAAGGACACTTGCGGCTTTTTCTAAAGCTCAGTCCGTAAATGTAAGGGCATGGCTTTGAACAATTTAAATTGGTCCCATTTGCAAAATTTACATTGTATTGTGGACCTGTGACCTGACTTTTTACTGTCGAGGGACAAAACAAGGGCAAATAAATAATATAAACCCAGTTGCACTTGCACAACTAAGGGGTTTGACGAGACTCTGGACAAGAAAATATATTGTCATTGGGGCAAAATAGAGACTGATTTGATTTGTAGAACTCATGCTGGTCAAATCTTCCAGTGTACCTTTTGAACTGAATGAATAGGAGGTAAAATAGAAATGACGGGTGCCAGTTGGAGCAATTGCTCTTTAGTGGGCTCATCTTCCTTTTGAAGTTCAATGAAATACGTCCGTAACTTGTTGGAAGATTCCATAAAATTCTTTGCATATTTTCGCCCATCCCCTACATTTTAAATGAAAGTACCATCATTAGTTTGATTCTTTGAAAATTGCGCGGTTGATGATGTGTTGATGCCAAAGTTTAGTTTAAACTATCATAGAGGTGCAGTAGCATGGACTATTAATTTAGATTTAACAATTAACACAAGATTCTGATTTTCTCATTTACCAATGATATACCTTGAGTAAAAAATAAACGCAAACCAAACCTGTATTAATCACTGGCAACATAATGCAACACAAAAGATGATCACAATATTGATTTTCCCCCCTTATTGAAGGGATTTCTGCCCCAACTATTGCCTGATCTGACCGATAACTGATATCCTGGTAACAATCCCTATATATCAATTCACAAAAGGAACCAAAAAGAGGTAAAAAAACGCACAAGCATAATGACAAACACCTCAAGTGCACCAGCATTTTATCAACAAATCAACCCCATAAAATTTACTTAAATTCCATGATTGAACCCCATTGTTCTAAGCTTTGGGAAATCTCTTAAACATGTAGCATTTTTTTACTTCTTTCCACATGAAGTTTCAACATATCAGAACAACATATTTTGCAGTTAAAAAACACAACAAACGCATAAACATTCCTTAATTCGATAAACATATATTGATGCTCCTAAAGAGGTTAGTGAACCCCGTACCGAACATCTCGGGCGCCGGAATCCACGGAATGACAGAGTGCAGCTCGCGAGCAGGGAAGAAAGGGAGGATGTTCTTATCCAGAGCGGCCACGTGTTTAAGGAGCTCCTCCCTCTTCTTCCTCCACTCCTGTGACACCCGAGGCGGAGCCATTGATGCCTCCGCCGAAGCCGCCGATTTGCGACGGTTGTCGTCGGTTTCTCTCCGGCAGAGAGAGCGAGTGAGAGTCTCTCAGAGTCAGTCAGACTGTCAGAGAGCCGAAGCAAATAGTCATTCGAATCAACGATGCAGATTAGAGGAGGATTTTCTGAGATTGAGTTGCACGAATCTCAAAGCAGATCCAATGGGGCCGATCGGTTTCTGTTCGATTGGGCCCAAAGTGCTGGCTAATTAGAAACATTTTGTTTTTCAACTGACCGCCCATTACAAGCTTCCGACTATTAAGGCCCATAAAAACGCACAATCTCGGCCCAGGCCCATTTTCAACACTGAAGAAGGTTGAAACTTCAAAGAATCAAACCGAGAAATAGAATAGGATTAGGAATAGGACTTCTCACGTGCCATTAAAATTGCAAATTCGTATTCGAATTTCGAATGCACCCGAAGAGTAATTGGGCCGATCGGTTTCTGATATTCCGATTGGGCCCAAAATGCTGGCTAATTAAAATTTAAAAACATTTTGTTTTTCAACTGACGGCCCATTACAAGCATTCCGACAATACAATTAAGGCCCATAAAAATTTCGGCCCAGGCCCATTTTCAACACTGGAGAAAGTTGGAACTTCAAAGTTCAAAGAATCAAACCGAGAAATAGAAATAGGAATAGAACTTCTCACGTGCCATTAAAATTGCAAATTCGTATTCGAACTTCGAATGCACCCGAAGAGTAATTGGGCCGATCAATTTCTGATATTCCGATTGGGCCCAAAATGCCGGCTAATTAGAATTTAAAAACATTTTGTAATTCAACTGACGGCCCATTACAGGCATTCCGACAATACAATTAAGGCCCATAAAAATTTCGGCCCAGGCCCATTTTCAACACTGGAGAAAGTTGGAACTTCAAAGTTCAAATAATCAAACCGAGAAATAGAAATAGGAATAGAACTTCTCACGTGCCATTAAAATTGCAAATTCGTATTCGAATTTCGAATGCACCCGAAGAGTAATTGGGCCGATCGGTTTCTGATATTCCGATTGGGCCCAAAATGCCGGCTAATTAGAATTTAAAAACATTTTGTTTTTCTTTAAACTGACGGTCCATTACAAGCATTCCGACAGTACTGTTAAGGCCCATAAAAACGCACAATCTCGGCCCAGGCCCATTTTCAACACTGGAGAAAGTTGGAACTTCAAAGAATCAAACTGAGAAATTGCAAATTCGTCCTTCCCTTTCTCTGAAACCGAAACCGAAACCGAATTGAAGATCCGTATTGTCCTGCTTCTTCCCCAATTCGCGCTTTTACGGACTCCAATTTCGAATCACTGAATTCAATTTTGGCAATTGGGTGCTGCTGCGCGCCATGGAAGCTCGCCATGCTTCGCTTGGTCGACGAACGGTAATTCTATTTGCTTTTGCTTTTGCTGTTCTCTTATTTCCCCCATTTTTTTTTGTATTGTTATTTTATAACCAATTGAGGCTAAATAATGATCTTTTTTTTTTTTTTGAATTTAAGTTGGAGGAGATTCGCCAGAAGAGAGCAGCTGAGAGGGTGAAGGTTCTTTCTGACACAAGTGATAATGGATCTTCCAATCAGCCAGGTTTTCTCACCTCCCTCCAATTAACATCTCCTCAATTCATGTTCTGAAGGAAGATGTTTTTGTTGGGTACTTTTTAATTAGTCAAAAAACCCTTGAATTGTGATCTTAAGAATTTCTTATTTCTGCAGGCGATTACAAGTCACAACTTGGGTACGGAGCATCCGAGGTTTGTTTTCTAGGCTAATTCTGCTATGGATTAGATGAAATGTGGGCCGTTCATATTTCATGATTGGATGGTCACGATATGTCTTTTAAATACAATTAAAGAGAACTGTTTGATAAGAACCGTTCAATTCAAAATGAAAGGTTGCTTGGCCGATCCATAGCAGAACCACTCTTGTTTCTATATGTTCCTAGCTTAGAGTTACCGGTACTTAATTTGAGCATGAGGCACAATTTCTCATGTCAATTTGTTGGTAAGAAATTGTATGTACTTGGTTTTGTTTGAAGTGGAGAAGTTATTTTACCTGATGCCCCTTTTGAATTGTAGAGAGATGCATTGGCACTAAAAGCTCGTATGGCAGAACTTGAGAGTAGAAATGCTGATCTGGAAAGAGAGAACCAGAGGCTGCATTCCGAGGTACCTCTTTGTTGTTGGTATACTGGCTTATTGTCAGGAGAATTAATCTAGTTTTCAAACTGTAGTGAGAAAGAGCTTAGTGCCTGTCAATCAGTATTGACTAATTAATAATTAGAACGAATATTGAGTTTTGACGAAGCTCTTGTTGATATAAACAGCTGGTAAAAATATTATATAGAAGCCAGCTTTTGCACTACTCTTAGTACCCATAGTGTGACTGACATGGTATGTGGGTAAACTGATAAGTAATTAAATTTTCATTATGAAGCCCGTGGTATTGAGACGGAATGGTTTGTTGAGGCGCTTGGAAGTTTTTTTTTATTTTTTTGGTTATTAGTAAACTGATAAGTAATTTAATTTTCGATATGAAGCTTAAGGAAAAAGAAGTTGACAAGGCTTCACTTGCAGAGCGGCTAAATGATCTGGTAATAAGTTCAAACATAATTAATCCTTTATTTTTCCTTCGAGAATTGAGACATGATAACTTTATTGCATTATTCCATTTGTACATGCATTTTGAGAGTTGCAATTTGTATTTGCTCTACTACAGGAACTGAATAGCTTGCCAACCCTAAGAAAAGCTCTGAATGACATGTCAATTGAGAAAGACGCAGCTGTTATGGCAAAAGTATAAAGTCATTTTTTCTTATTATCAGCCATTGTTTAATCAGGAACAACAAAAACATTTACTACTCATAATACTTGAGTTTATCTAATAATTTAAACTATGATAACTGATAAGTAGGAGGATGCTTTGGCTCAACTTAGGGCACATAAGAAGCGACTGAAGGATGCTGAAGAGGAGCAGTATAGAGTATGTTGTTTTTAAATCTGTGAATTGTTGTATTTCAAATGTATATACATGTTTGATGCCATCAAGTTTTTGACGTTTTGTAAATAAAATTATTTTATATTAATTAGGCAGAAGAGGATGCTGCAGCCCTGAGAGCAGAACTGAACATGCTGCAACGGCAGCAAGGAAATCCTACTTTGTATCCTTCTTCTTCAGGTGGATTCCCTGGAGACAATTCCCCTGCCTTGGAAAAAGAGCTGCAAGAGTTGCAAATGCAGCTCAAGGTATAAGCCATATTAAACTCTTTTCCTGTGTGATGGCTTGGTATTATGTGAACTTGATTTAAGCAGCATTATGCATATACTTGGTGACTTAACACCTTTTTTTTTTTTTCAAATTCTTGTTTGGCACTGACCTTTTATACTGAATATAACATGTTTCGTAGAATGAGTCTGTTTTGAGACAAGAGGTGCATCAGAAGTTCTTAGAAGAGCAACTTCGTACTTCTACTCTAGCAGCTGAAAAGCAAGAGCTGGAAGAGAAACTCAAAGCCCTAAACACTAAAGTGTCAGGTACAGTTTGTTATTACATTGATTCCACAAAATATTGCAAATTTCTAATATCTATCCTATACACGAGTTGCTATTAATGCTACTTGTCTTGACAAATGATACACTGTACTCCTAAAAGAAGGGGAGTGCTATTTTACATGCAGCTTTTGCAATTTTGAGAGCAAAGAGAAATATTTTTTCTAAATACCAGTTTTGCCCTTCCTCTCATCTTGTCTCAAACTCTCAATTAATAGCACCAACTCCCTGCAGTTAATGAAGGAAACCACTTTACGAGAAAAAATAGACCAAGGAGAATTTCTCGAGGCAGTTGAATTCTCAAACTTCATGTTCTCTCTTTCAAATATTTGACTCGATTCTAATTTATACATGCCAGGTCATGTTCATGTCGGGCTTCATAATTGGTAGTGATTTATGCATCTTATTAGTGTGCAATTTCATGTTATTCATACCTTTCCTAGTAATTTCTGAACCCACTACTCGGCCTCACCTTACACGTGCATTAAGGCCACCTCTTTTTTTTTTTTAAATTTAAAAAACTCATATTCGGATATATAGAGTAAAACTAGTGTGCTCCTAATAGTACGGAGGGCTCCCGTGCTCCTAACTCAAAAATCATACTAAATCATCTCAAAATTTTGATTTATAGTTCTCATTAAATTATTTATATCAAAATCTCCTATCATGCAAAAATTTTCTATTTTTTGAGTTTCTTAAGTATATGTTTTGAAATTTTTTAGGATTGTCTCAAAATAATAATAAAATAATGTATAAAACTATGTCATCATTAAAAAAAAAATACTTAATAAACTCAAAAAATGAAAAATTTTTGTATCTTAAGAGATTTTGGTATAAAAAATTTAATAAGAACCATAAATCAAACTAGTTCAGAAACACTGATTCATTTATTGTACTGTATCGTTTAATTATGGTATTGTTCTTATTATCTTACTGTAATAAATGAATCAATGAGGTGCATACTTGTTAGTTTGCAACGTGTATACATATATTGGTATTATATATACATAGTATATAGTATATTTTTTTTATTCAAATGTTTTTTTTTTTTTTTTTTTTTTTTTTTTTTTTTTTTTATATTTCATGGACATAGCTAGTTTTGTTATTCACTTGTTCTCAATCAATAAGATGAGTATAAGCATTTGGTGTTAAGTTTAGCTTGCCGTGGTAGTAAACCAAATATATCATTCATTTTGAAGTCCATCCATTAACCATCATGGCCATAATTACGGAATTAAATAAAAAGAATAGTTTCTCGTAATTTGCATTTTCACTTTACTAATTAACTACCCGTTGTTATGTGATTAATATGTAGTTGTGCTTTTAATGAGACAAGGGGAAAATAGGAAGAGATGGGAAAATTTTTCTCTCTGCTCTCAAAATTGGAAAACTTGCGTGTAAAATAGCACTCCCCTAAAAGAATGATAAAATTTGCTGATGGTGTATAATCTTTGATGCAGAAGAAGCTTCACGCCTTGCTATGCACACAGCCTTTTCATTGGTAAAGCTTGTTAAAGATTTTATATCTTTAATGCTGTCTAGTTCTCCTTAATGAATCACAAGTTCCTTTACCATCGTTTGTGGCAGGAAGACAAGGAGAAATTTGAAATTCAATTACATGATATGGCTCTCATGGTTGAGAGACTTGAAAGCAGTCGGCAAAAGCTACTAGAAGAGGTCTTGTTCTTATGTTATTTTCCTATTTGTTTCTTGTTTCTAAACAAGATTTGCAGAATCATCTGTTATGATTAACACAATTGAGCTTTCCTAATCATTTGGCAGATTGATTCACAATCTTCAGAGATAGAAAAGCTCTTTGAGGAGAACTTGACTTTGTCTACATCCTATCAAGAAGCCATGGCAGTTGCAAAGCAGTGGGAAAACCAGGTAAAACGATATTTATTTTTTATTTGATACTCCAACATGTGTGTCTCATATTTGAAACTACTGACAGGTCACGGATTGTTTGAAACAAAATGAAGAGCTCCGCTTGACTTTAGATAAACTAAGATCTGAACTGGCTGATAACCCTGTGCTAGACGGTGATACAAGTATTCAAAATTCACAACAGCAAGATGTGAACAAGAATTCAAATATTCCTCCTGAAGCGGCGGCTTCTGATAGAGAGTCGCTCAAGGTACTTCTTTATTGACGAACACAGCCTTATTTGCAAAGAGTACGAAACGCACAATGCATAGTTTGTTATTAACCATGTGTTCTCTACACAGGAACAGCTGATGAAAGAGCAAAGCAAGTCTGAGAAGCTGGCAGCTGAGGTTATGAAACTCTCAGCTGATCTTAAGCGCACTGTCCAATCACACAATACTGTTACTCGAATGTAATAAATGACATCTTTTTTGTTCTATATTTTTCTTTTCAATTATATCCAGGCACAAGTTTCTGTTTATTTGCATATTATGGAACATAAACAAAGGTTTTTCACTTTGTATGGTGCAGGTATAGACCAGTGTTAAGAGACATAGAGAACAACCTGATGAAAATGAAGCAAGATTCTCACTCCAACGAGCTGATACCCAATATGAACTTATGAAGTAACATGTTATTCTGCTAAATTATGATACTTCCATTACCCTCGGAAATGGTGATGTTTCAACCACTATGATACACAGCCACATCCACACCATCATTGGCAATTCGGAAGTGCCAAGACACCTCACCTTTACAAAACTGGAGAAGAATCAGCATGTATTTTGTTCACTTACTTTTTTCTGATAAACAAGTGACAAAAAATCTTTAATTCCTAATTAATACATGTATTGGATGCTGCATTGCTGCTAATGGCCATAGAACTGAGTTGAAACACTTGTGTTATTCGCTCTTGATACGTGAATATCTGATACATCTGAAAGACAATTTCGTTTTTAGACTCTTAGAAAGATTCGTGTTGCCACTGTACTAGTTACTCTTTGCTGCCAAGTGCTAATTGATCTCGTGAAACGGTTCATCGAGCTTAAAAGATGCAATGCAAGGTATAACGTGGTGAGAGTACTTGCAAGAGATGAATTAGATCTTTTTACTTGACAAATAAATAAGCAGTCTCGTTTTCAACGGGTGTAGAGGTGACAAATTATCAGGTCAGGTATCGGGTCGGGTATCGGGTTGACGTCTACCGGTATTTTTTCAGGTCGGGTTAGGTTGGGTGGATTTTTTGGGTCTGGTCAGATTTTGCACCTCTATTTCCAGGTCGGGTCGGGTTTGGGTCGGGTAAGGTGTTTGGGTCGGTCTGACTTTTTCTAAAACACAGGTCGGGTCAGGTCGGTTCGGGTTCGGGTCAGTTTGACCTGAAACTCGGGTCGGGTGGGTTGGGTCAAAATTTGCCACCTCTAAATGGGTATTTATAGTGCACAAAAACAAAAGATAACCAGGACTTGGCTCCTGATCATGTAAAGACAGCACATAAAAAAGGAATAACCTTTTCAATACACAATCATACATAAAAACTCTACCGTTTGCACTCTGTCGTACTTCCATATACTGTATATGTTACCACTATGTTGAATTGTAAGACGAACAAAGAAAGAAACAAGTTCATAAAACTATATTAGAAATCATCAAATACAAAAACGTGTAGCACATTACTTAATAAGAATGGCTTACAACGAAAATTTATTAATCTCTGCATTTTTTTTTTTTTTCAATCCCATATATATTCTCGACGCAGTCTACACATCTCCAGTTGACCCATTATTAATCCATATATCCGGCATTATTAGTATTCTATACCAACCATCCCTGCTTGATACGTCCAGAGTCGAGCGACTTACAACCGAGCTTTAACTTCATTTATTGGTGCACTCTGCAATTTACGGTATTTACCAGTTAGATTAAATAGTTTAATTACAATGCAGGATATTATCTAATGTAATACTTGCAAATTAACAGAAAAAATAAGGTTGAAAGTGGAAATTTTACCAGAGAAATGCCCCTGGCAGCTCTTTCGGCAAGGTAATCACACGGTTTGAAGAAGTTTCCGTACTGCTTTGTCCATTGCTCCAACTTCGAGTGTATGTATTTCGCACCAAAAGAGTCGGCCCAGAACATTACTCCACCCCTACATATATAGAAGTTAAGATTTGCACTCCTTATTCTGTATATCCAAAATTTACATTTTTCTGTTCATCTCTTGACCATATGGAGCTTATTTGCACCACAATAATAACTTTTTTTTTTTTTTTTTACTTTTTATCTGTAGAGATGGATAACGTCTAATGATATTAATAATATAAGAGGTACAAAGATAAACACTAATCAGTAATCAGACCTGTAAGGAGGGAAACCCATGCCGAAGATGGAGGCAATGTCAAGATCTGATGACTTTACTGCAATGCCCTCAGCGAGAACACGACAAGCCTCATTCACCACTGGGAAGAATACCATCTCTACTATATCCTTGTCCCCCAACTTCAGTAGCTGTATTGTTTACGCTTCATTAATACAACGCTCTTATACCGTATCGTGGTATTGTAATTGGGTATAGTTCATACCATCAGTAATATCAGCATGGTACTCATTTGTAGCTGATACAAGTAACATCGGAGATATGCTGAACAATAAACCCACACTACTAGAAAGTTTGTGTCGATGCTTAAAATGCTTCAACAATTGAAGTCCTTTCTGATGTACTCAGAGAAATTGTAAGATAAAGATATCTTAAGACATATTCCCGTGCACATCAGCGATACACATATAATTAATCGACCCATTTAAATAAGGCGATCAAAGAACAACAATGTATCAAACAAGTACAATGGCTGCACCATGATTGCATATATCAGTGTAAATGTACGTATACCAGCATATTATTAAACTGTACAATGAAAACATACATACCGCGGGATCAGGGGTAACACCGGCAAGCTCTCGAGACTTCTGAATATACTTCGCAATTTCAGGGTCAGGGCTTGCCTTTCTCCTGTTATCATACTTGTAAAAGCCTAATTTACTTGCTTCACCTGCAACACATCGAAAATGAGCATTTTAATCCTTGCACTTAATATGACCATCACAAGAAAGTTTAAGTGCTTCATTCAGATGATAATTGATGAGTTGAAGCTATTGGATTATCGTAAGCAACATATTAAGTAAAAAGGACCACTTTTGACTGTTTATGAACAAAACAATAGGAATACCAGCGCGCTTGTCCTCGAGCATCAGCGGTACAAGCATCGCTTTGTAAGTTCTTTCAGGGAAGTGCTCTAAATATTGCATGCCTGTTGCCACCGCAACACCAAATCCAACTAGATCTGCCAACCTATCCATAAGTAAAACATAAATAAGTATTCAGGTTGTATTATTATTCTGATAACTATGAAAATGTATAATTGACAGCCACCACAATTCATCTAATATAAAAAGAAAATAAAAATGAGTTTACTATATAATCTTTTTGAGGTTCCTTTTGTTTCTAGATGTTTTGAGCTTATTAGTACGTGTACAACACTGCATGTGAGGGAAGACACATCACTAGCGATAAAAATTAATAATAACAGTATAAAGAAAATGCACCTGAAGGGGCCCATGGGCATCCCAAATTTGGTACATGCACGGTCGATGCGATACACATCCATGCCGCGGTCCACAAGGAGAAGGGCACTCTGGCTGTACGGGAAGAACATTCGGTTCACAGCAAACCCTGTACAGTTCCCAACAACTATAGGGGTCTTTTTGATATTTTTCCCAACTTCTAACAGATCCACAATTGTTTGCGGAGATGTTTTGTCAGTGCGAACAATTTCCAGTAGCGGCATTATGTGAGCAGGGCTGAAGAATAAGCAAACATTAGTAAGTGTAAGATAATTTCATTGCTTTCAGAATTATATTGAGCATCATACAAAGAATGTAAGGTGCTATTTAAAATATTAAATTTTTAAAATGGCGGCGAAAAAGAAAGACCTGAAGAAATGTGCACCAATGATACGATCTTGGGATCTTGTTTTGTCGCCGATTAAATTCAGATCAATGGTGGAGGTGTTAGTTGCTAGAATACAGTGAGGCCCACAATATTTCTCCAAGTCAGCAAATATCTGTTGCTTTAGCGACACATTCTCTATCACCGCCTGAATACAGGTGTAAAGATTGAAATGATCATAGAATAATGATTGGAAAAAAGAATGAAATCTAAGACTGACCTCTGAAATTTCATTAGATATAAAATCGCATTTCCACCTTGGTGGCCCGGTTATCAAAACCACAAGAAATAATAAGTGGTATGTGCAAATGATATGTACTTGAATTAATTGTCATTAAATTGCTCTTTATCCAGTAAAAATGCAATTTGAAAGAACCCAACTGAGTTAATATAACATGCTCCCGGCAGGTCCATTAATTAGATGCCAATTGAATACGGTAAAATTCAAGAATAGAGAAAAGAAAACAAATATCGTATCCAGAAAGGCATCTACAGTGAGGTACATGACCAAACAGTATCTGCTACAGTACTTGCCTCGATAACAAGGTCAACTTCTTTGAACTTCTCATAATCCAGTACACCAGTGAGTAATGAAAGTGTTCTCTCAAATTTCTCCTCTGTCATTTTGCCTTTCTTTACACGGCTTGTTAGGTTTGCTACAAAGAAAAGAACAAAAATGAAAAAAATCATCATCAGTTCTACTGAATAAAACTTAATGACATGGATATCTCAACATGGGAAACATCAAAATGTTTGATTCAAACTGAAGTTAAAAACAATTAACTCTATAAAATTCGTAAAGCCTACAACTACAAATTAGGTAAGGGAAGTTCCCATTTTTAGCCCATTAAAATGTCTCAAAAAGATGCCCCTCGTACATAAGAGATACTATTCCATGCCATGAAAGTTATGGCAAATGGCAAACTATATTTTGCTAATTCCATACAAAAGAAAGAAAAAGGGTACGAGGGATGCTTTTATTCTTTCATAGTTTATGACCTATATCTCTCATATGTCTTATTAACGGATATATATTCCCATTTTTTTTAGTACGGCATGACCTGAGATACTTATAGTCATCTTACCTTTGATTCGCTCAATCCCAGCTTGTAGAAACTTCTCATTGACTTCTTTCAGAATAACTGGATAGTTACTGAGAATAAGTGCAGTTGCTATTCCGGATCCCATAAGCCCTCCTCCAATAATAGCAACTTTCTGTACTTTCCTTGGTACCAGTCCCAAATCTGTTGCTTCAGGTATCTGTTACATTTGATATAAAATGAAACTAGTTCTCAATATTTACATGAAATTATTATTTCAAAACTATTGCATCACTTGCTTTCCTTGGGCATACACATCATTGTACCGAGTAGTACTTGCATTGCAAGTCTTACATAAATTGAGTTGTGAACTTCACGTGTTATAAACTAAAGTAGACTGCAAATCACTGCACAACAAGATACGATTCCAGCATCTGAAAGTAATGTGAAGATTGAACTGACTGCAAGGTTTAAAAATAACACATAGAATGTCTGAAGTCTGAACTACCTTTGATGTTGCCCGCTGCGAAAAGAAAACGTGAACCAAGGCTTTACATGTGTCAGAGAAAAGAAGCTCTTGAAAAACATTTGCCTCCTGAAAAAGAATATTAACACAAAAAAACAACTTTAAGAACTCATTACAAAATTAATGAAAGGGTTTGAATAAAAATAGATACAAATATGAAATATGATGTTTGCTTCAACTAGTTTGCAAGATGTCACCTCCTGCCCCATGCCTCAGGCATCAAACATATTTATTGCTACAAATTATTCAATCCCTAGTTGTATTAATGCATGCCTATATATCCCTCTAGTTTCATGTATACATATATATCAACATAGTACATGCAAAAAGGGGGGAAAACATTTTTTTTTTTTTTTTTAGGACAACGTCATGCCTGTCAATTATGACCACCTTAATGCATGTGTCTCTGTAAATCTATCTTGTCTTTATGTAGGTATGTTAAACAATGCAAGCAAAAGAAACACACACACACACACACACACACCTTCCAAAGGCCAGCCCGGGGCCCATTTGCTATTCCCTCCTCAATGACGTCAATACACATGAGAGGATGGGTAAGATTTGCTGCTTGTTTTTGTGCTTGCATCCTAGCAAACTTTAATATCTCCCTTGCCTCTCCCAAGGGCTCGATTTTGTCAGTCTTGTATAGACTCCTCACCCAAGGCCGACTACACTCGTAAATATCCAGTGCCCATTTTCTGGCAGTACTGACAAGTTCATTCTGTGGTACCAGTGCATCGACCAGTCCCACTGCATTGGCTTCTTCTGCTTTAATTGGCTTTGACAGCTGTTCATTAAAATACCGATTGGATTAACTAAAATAAATGGAAATGAAAGAGAGCAATTACAAAGTGCACAGGATTTTCTCTTTTAAGGACTGCACTTGATTTTTTTTTTTTTTTCCTTTTTAAAGGGTACACTAACCAGCATCATCTCAAGAGCCTTTGTCAAACCAACAAGACGTGGGAGTCTTTGTGTGCCTAGAACCAAAAATATACCACAGATTAATGTACAGCAAAAAAGTTAGGCAAGTAACTTCTTATCGTCAGCCTGTCCCAATGTTCACCTGACAGATACAAATTGAATACCTAATGACAGGTTTATGAATACAACAACAACAAAGCCTTAGTCCCAAACAAATTGCAGCAGGCTATACTCTACCATACTTCTTATTTTATATGAGCACTGCAGTACTGGTGAAAGCTAGTAATAGCATAAACTGAAATTGGCCAGGTGTAGGATTTGTTGAAACCAGATATTGGGCCTCTTGGCAATAGCAAATACAAATTTAACATTCATCATCTATGAATTTAACATTAAAAAGCAGTACAGACAGGACAGACCATTGGAGGTAGTGATTGGAGTATGAATGCATAACTTTCCTAAAAAGTTCATAGTTTAGTTAATAAATTTTAATATGTTACCTCCAAATCCAGGTATCACTCCAAGCTGGAGCTCAGGAAGCCCTAGCTGAGCGCCTTTTGTCGAAATCCTTGCATGGCATGCCTATAAAATACATCAATCGTTCATAAATTCAAAATTTGTTCTTTTTGTCATTTCAATTTTCGGAAAAAGTTGATATTCTGTGAACTGCATCGATATATTCATCTTTTTAGTTTCTAAGGGTACAGCATTATGAAAGATATTTTTACAACAATTTCAAGGCACTACATGGCAGAAAATTTGCTAAAGTACCATAGCAACTTCTAGGCCACCCCCAAGAGCCAGGCCATCAATAGCTGCAACAGATGGCTTTTTAGCCCCTGAAAATGAATAAAAAAATTTTTAATTAACACTTTATGTTAACCTTGTTACAGAAGAAAAGATATAGCATACCAATATAAGAATGATTTACACTCCTTAAGATTAATGAGAAAAAAATAATTCCTTGAAAAATAATAATCATGTATTGTGTGATGCTTTTATGCATGCAAAAACAATTAAGAGCATAATACATTACACCTTTTATTTATTTAGTCATGTATGTCACATAATATCATAGTTTTTAATTGCAGAGCTTCAATTGAGAACATATCACTTGCTTTAAAATTATTTCTGAATTATTAAATGCAATTACTAAAGTACAATTCAGTAGAATAAAACTTGATACCTTCTAGAAGGTCAGTAATAATTTCAATAGATATGAAACCAGGCTTGGGCTGCTCTCCTGTTAAAAAGAAGAAAATTTTTATTTTTTTTCTCAAATAAACCTCAAAAAGTACATAAAAAAAATATCATCTTCTAACCCTACCAAAGCTCTTTTATAATTATAGACCCTAAAAGAAATGAGAACATCTTGTATGGCCAGCAACCCCATCAAAAAATTGCAAATAGAAGTATGCTGCTATTTCTAAAGGCTAATCAAGCTGCCTTCCACCCTAGTATTTTTCTTTTCCCCATTTATCGAGAGAAAGAAAAAGAAGGTACTTTGTGTATGTATAAACAATGTGAGGAAATCAATAGTACAGTAGGCATAGAGGGTATTTCTATTAGTTCCAGGCTTTTTGGTGCTACAATTATATTTTCTGGTAAACCTTGATTTCAGGTTTCTGCAGAGATGTAAACTGGAACTCAATAAAAGTTACATACGCTTTCCTCCTTGAACATCGCCAAAGGCACTAATATCAAATCCGCCAGAAAACTTGCCCTTTGCACCTGAAAATATGTTAAAATTGCATTAGATACCGACTTATAATTGTCCAAAAAGGAAATTGGTCGCACCAATGATACAATTATCAAACCAGAAACTAGTGTACCAACTGCAATATCTGGTATATCAATTGTAAGGTATGATTTGGGTCAATAGCAAATCATATGAGAACAAAAAATTTGCCACGGTATGAAATGGTGTATCACACAACCACTGAATTAATTTCCCTAAATTCGCACTCAATGCTTGATCCCTTTGATCTAACTTATTTCCAGTTTAGCATCAAGCAAAACTCAAAAGTCCCAATTAAGCACTCAAAAAGCCAACATATGAAATGGGGAAACAATCAACAGTACTCTAATAGTCAAACAAGAACCAGTAACACCCAGACAATTATGTTCTCTTGGATTGATAAAGGGTTGATAATTATTACGTACCTTTACATAGTTTTACAAGTAAATTTGTGTCCTCTTATAAGGAGTAATTTGCTTACCTGTTACAACTATAGCTTTCACATCATTCCTGCTAAGTGCTTGATCATAGTTCTCCTTCAAGCTGTACAGAACTACAGAAAAAAAAAATCATAAAAAAAAGAAAAAAAAATGAAAGATAAGTAAATTTAATAACTAAAGAAACATTAGGTAATTACTTATACCTTCACCACCCAAAACACATGCTCCAAAAAATTAAAAAATAAAAAAACTTGCCACCAAAGATATCTTTTTTTTAAAAAAAAAATACCTATGATGATTAATTGATTATAAAATCAGAATTGGTAAAATATTATTATTTGCAGAGATCAATGACACCCAGTTCTGCTAGAAGCAATTGGGATCAAACAAACACTCATAAAATTCAACCAAAACATAAGCATTATCCCTTCAATTTCACCTCAATTGCAAAACCCAACAACCACACAGCAAAATCCTCAAACTTTCCTAGACAACAGAGAGAACCAAAGGGAACAAAAAAATACCCAAATAATTAAAAAAAAAAAAAAGAGTTAAGAGTACCATCAACCGAGAGAGAATTAACAGGCGGGTTAACAATGGTGATAACCGCAACACCATCAGATCCCACCTCGAGCGTCGTCCTCCCTTTCGCCATTTTCTCTCAATCAATTTCCCTTCTCTTCTCTGTTTCCCTTGTTCTATTTTTGATCTTTTTTTTTTGGGGTTCTCTCTCTCTTTCTGAGCTGCTCGGTACAGGGATTTAATTTAATGAAGGGAAAGTTGCAGATTGGCCCTCCTGACTTTGTTTGTCCTAAAAAATAGAACTGAGAGAGGATATATTTGAGGAGTTATTGGGTTTAATTTGGATTTTTTTTTATAGGATTTCTGTTGTTTTGTTGTGTTTGATTTATGAAATAGAAGAAGTATGAGTTAAGAAGATAAAAGATTGATTGTTTTTAACAATAGTTGGTTTGAATTTATAACCAAACGAATTTTTTTTTTCATTTTTCTATTATCCACTTCATTATTTCTAATTTAGTTTCTTTGCTTATGTTATATTTAATTTTTTTTAATAGAAGAAGTATGAGTTAAGAAGATAAAACATTGATTATTGTTAACTATAGTTTGTTTGAATTTAGAACCAACTATGGATAATAAGCAATGACGATTTTTTTTTTAATTTTCCTATTATCCACTTCATTATCATTTCTGATCCAAATATATTGTTAGCTTCAACTATTAATTTTACCTTCTTTTTTCTTTTCTTAGACAATGTAGATTTATATCAATTTTATTAGCACTGATCAACGAAGAAGTAAACTAATAAATATCTAGAAACGATAACTTCACATTAATTAACTAACAATCTAGATAAAAGTTCATTTTAGATTAAATTTCAAGGACAACAATTGAATATACTTTAACATTTATAGATATATATTGTGTGCAAAATTGCAAAAATTAATGCACATTTTTTGTTACATCCAGTGAGAATATTTATTTTTATTAGTTCAAATTAATCATTGTTCTTTGAATACATGTAAAATGAGAAATATGTCTAGTCTTAATATACACTCATATACTTGATACGGTTGTATATCTGTTAAATAGAAACAATTAAAATGATATATATTAATGAAAAGATAGATATGTTAACTAAAAAACGGTATATACTATATATTGATTGAAATACCGTGGATGGGTGGATATCACTAAAAAGTAAAAGGTGGACGTTACTTTTATTAAGAAAAAAAATAAAGAAAATAAGTTTGTTAACATTTTTTGTGAAATAATTTGCTAACAAGTGAAGGTCACAAGTGAGAAAGAGAAGAGATGGCGTGAGTAAATAGAGAGGTAGGCGGTGGTTGCTTGGCGGGATGGAGGTGAGCTAACCTTGCACTTTACTATTTTTTTTGTCTCTTTCAGGATATTTATTATCTTTGGATAATTATACATACAATAACAATCTGCTTCAAAAAAAAAAAAAAAAAAAAAAAAAGCATCTAACCTGTTTCAGACTCTGCTAATTTCTTGGATGAAAATTAAAAATTCTCTTCATAATTTGTTAAAAATCTTCACCTTTTATTGTTTTGTTATATATTTACTATTCTTTGGATCTCTCCCTTCTTGGTTTTTTTTTTTCCTTTTCTTTAAAAAAATTAGCTATTTGTCGCTCCCTTCCATTATTTTATTATTATTATTTTTTTTAAACTCTATATGCAGAGGAAAAAAGGTTTGCTCACATAATTGCTTAAAGTTATTAAAAAATTTTGGTGAGACCATATATAACTCTTCCATTAATTTGGCCCCATTCACAGTTACCTTTGCTAATTAGCTGATTGCCTGCAACTGCAAGCTTTAATCTGGCAAAAAGAAATAAAAATAAAATGAAATAAAATAAAAGGGAATAGAAAAATAGAAAAATAATAACGAAAGGGATCTTATCCAGGGATCGACGTCACTTGTCGACGACCCACGTACCCGCGTTTCTATGTTTCAGTTGCAGGATGATAGTGAAAGCAGTTATTTGCAAATAAAAAAAAATAATAAGCAAATAAAAAAAAAAGCAGTTATTTCAAGGGCAAAAAAAAAAAAGAAAAGAAAAAACAGTAAAAGAAAGATGGACTAGATCAATTGTGGCACACGCTTCTGCTACAGGCTGAGGCAGTCACTGATTAGCGTCAAGCGATCCCAATTATTACATTGAGTGGTTATGCTATGGATCGGCTAAGCAACCTTTCATTTTGAATCAAGCAGTTTTTATTAAACATGTCTCTTTAATTTAATCTAAAAAACATATCGTGACCGTCCGATTATGAAAAATGAACGGCCACAATTCATCTGATTAATATAAAAAAAATGAACCGTTCATATTTCATGCGAACCATATATCAGATTTAGCCTTATTACAAAACTATTATTTCTTCTTTTTTTTTTACAACAGGAAACAGAAAAGGGAATTTTAAATCTTTAATGTTGAGAGTATATATGTATCGAGTATCGACCCGTCACCGTACTATTCATACTATTATCATGAAATTATTTATGAAAGTTTACAATGTAACATCTAATGAATTATTCTTCGAATTATGACCTAATCATTACATTATTTTATTTGTTAAAATATATTTTTTTTTAAACAGGGTGTTCTAAATTTGTATTAGTGAAAACATGAATCTTAAACATTGCTAAAGTTTAAAGGGTCCTGCTACAATGGTATGCATATCGCACTTTGGTCGTGCTATGCGATTCGTATCTTAGTTTTTGATGTGCAAATAGTCGATCCAAACCATTCAATGTGATCTATATATTAAAATATACTAGGAAACCAAATTTTACAATTTTTAAAATTTTTTTGCTATTTTTAATAATGAGGAGAATGGCTAGATCCAAGGATTTTGATTTATACAAAACAACGATTTTCTCCCTATCACTAAAAATAGCAAAAATATTCTACAAATTGTAAAATTTGGTTTCCTAGTATATTTCGATATAGAGATCACATTGAGCGGTTCATATAAACTATTTGGACACCGGAAATGGAGATACAGACTGTATAGCACCGTAAAACCATGATATGCATATCACCGTCCGTACCCTAATTCAAAGTTTAAACTTCTTCCTTAATTATAAGTTTATAACAAGAACTTGTCATTTTTATTGAGAGAATCCGGACATAATAAGCGATCGGCCACTGATTTAAATATTCAAATGTTTGAGTCATACATCTGCCGCATCCTGTCCTGTAGGATCAAACTAATTGATGAGATTTAGAAGGAAGAATAACTGTTTCAAATTTTCTGAAGGAATGATAACAATTTGCAAAGTGCCCAACAATGAATAGATTTTTTTGCTCAGTGATGGATTTGGGCGTATATAGGGGAACATTTGAATAAGAATGCTTCAGGATAATTTAATTTATTTGATATGTCCCAATACGCATTTTAGTCACACGGAAAAATAAAAAATGTTACTATATATATAGGATTAATTTCTAGTGTACCCATCAAAATATCTTAAATTGCCAATATCCCCATCAAAACACCATAATATCTTATATCCCCTCAAAATTTAAATGTCTTTCTTTTATCCCCTTTTATTTATATAACCTACATTTTCCTTATTATAAAACTTAAATTGTCTATAATACCCTTAGAGAATATGTCATTTTTTATTACAGCACAAAAGGAAGATGGGTCAACTCTTCTTCTCCTCTCCTTCCCGTGTAACTGGATAGTGTAGGAAGTTAGAGGAAATCGAATTAGCTTGACTGTTTTTTGTTAAATAGAAAAGAAAGAAAGAAAGTGAAAAAAGTTTCGGTTTTTTCCCATCTAGTTTCGTACTACAGATCGATGTCTCCAGGCTCCAGTCTGAATGTCTGTCATCGAGCGAAATGCAATTCCCTTCCACTAATACTCATCAATCATCATCCGATCAAGATGTCACAATTTTTTATTTTTTATTATGGCTGTTGACACGTACCACATGACACTTGAAGGTTCAAATGAGATGAGTACTGCTAGAAAGAAAGAAAAAATTATTGAGGCGCAGATTAACTGATAGACGTGTTAAGAAATTAAAGGAACAATGGAACATACATACAACCTCACTTTTATAAGGGGTATAATCGTCATTTACAGTTTTATAGTAAATTGTATAATTATGAATATTATTTTTATGTATGAAAGGGGATAAAAGAAAGAAAATCATGTTTAGATGGGGATAATAGCAATTAGTGTGTTTTGACGGGGATATTGGCTATTTAAGAAGTTTCAATGGTATACCAAAAAATTGGCCATATATATAACTTCCCAATGAAACCATTGCCCTCTATTAAGATGATGACGTATGCGGGAGGGGGAGATTTGATGAGATCGATCAATAATATGATTAATATTAGGGATTGTTATATATATTTATATCTACTAGACAGCTTGTTGCGGCTTTGCCGCAACCCTAATGGCAAATTAGAGGCAGCAAAATCTGATCCGAAACCTGTCTGAACCGAGTTTTAGAGAAAGTCAAACTGACCCGTATCCGACCCGACATGACCCGAACCCTTCCTGACCCGTGTCCAGGGGGAAGTGAGACTGACCAAAACCTGACCCGAACCCCACCGCACCCGAAACCCGAGACAACCTGGGAATAGAGGTGCAAAAATAAAATCTGACCAAACCCGTAAAACCCGCCCGACCTGACCCGACCTGACCCAAAAAATGCCAACAGACGTCAACTCGATACTCGACCCGACCTGAACCCGACCCGATCTGAAAAAATGTCAGCAGTCGTCAACCTGATACCCGATCCGATCAGACAATTTGCCACCTCTAAGAAAAATCTTCGCTGCTATCTAAAATTTCCAAACATAGTTTGGATTCTTATTTTTATTTTTAATTTATATAAAACCTCTGCACATATTTTTGGATCACAAAGTTATCACTATCAAGTATCAAGATTACTGGATGTAATACAAATCCGGTATTATCTTGACCAGTTCCGTGAAAGAAGAGAAGAAGCAAGCAACCCTCATTGCATTCAGAAAGAAACATCTGATTCATTGTTTTTTTTTTCGCCAAAAAAAAACAAAGAAAGAAAAAAAAACGTCTGATGAACAGGATAAAGATATTAAGGTCAAAACTAAAGGAGACACTAAATGGAAAATGATGTTATCTACTTGTCTATATTTTGTGAGGTGCTGAAAAGATATAAAGGCTACGATGTCCATTTTAACATAAGCTAAACTTCTTTTTTGATGTCCCTGCACATTCGAAATAATTTATTTAAAAGTGCATCTCTCGTGAAATAATAAAATGAAACGAACCGAGAATCTGAAAATATAAGGCACTCTAAATCAAACTAATATTTACTATCTGAGCTAGACTATTGTGCTAACGTTAGCATTTTGATCCGAAATACTAACACCTGAAAAATCGTGTTATCGTATTCGAAATCGTGATTTATGTTGTTCAATAAATTCTTCATATAAAAATACTAAGAAATACAAAATTTTTTCATTTTTGGAGTTTTTTAACTATTTGTTTTGAATTTTTTAAAATAGCTCATAAATAATAATAAAATATTGATGTTTGTTCATGCTTCTTTCAAAAATACAAAATAAATACTAAGAAAACTCTAAAAATAGAAAATTTTTGTTTACCCCTATATTTTTATATGAATAATTTATTGAGCACTATAAATCACGATTTCGGATACGATAACATAATTTTTGAACTGTTAGTATTTTGAATTGAAATGCTAACATTAGCACAATAGTCTAACTCTTACTATCTTATTATGATTGCAAAAATATGTAACAGTCTTCTATAAATTAAAATCCTCACTTTACAACATTGTACCGTTGCCATATTTATTATTCACCACAAAAAACAAAAGAGAAAGGACCAATTGATATCTAGGCACTTCTTCCAAGACAGAAAAAAAAGAAGAGAACAAAGGAACACCTACCTAGCTCCCACCCTGTACTACTCATGACTGCACTGGACGAACAATGCACAATATCTAATAGTGCAGGACCCTTTGAGATGCACATGCGGACATCTAAAAGGCGATCGGACAACCACAATACAACAGCTGAACCGACCACGAAATACATGATACCACTGGGAACCGCCTTAAGAACATCGCACAAACACAGAATACGAGGCGTCCCTCAAAGGGACACAGAAATCGAGGGCAGAACAGCTAACTCAGAGAAACTCCTTACTCCTCCAATAAGCGGTATAAACCCCGACCACCATTAATCAAAAAACCATACACCCCCAAAAAAAGAAAACATAGCCAACAACAGCCAGTGTATAGGCAAAGCAGCACACCAGGAATACAGAAATACGGTAGCGTTCCACCAAAACTGAAGGAGCCATAGCCCGCCAAGAACCAGTGCACAAAATTGCAGCTCGGCCCACAACAACGAAGCTGGACCGCCAAGGTAGACAACGTGCTTATGTCAGCAAAAAACGTCAGCAGAACGAAGCAGACCCACCGGATCCTGATCGAACGGCTGAAAACAACCCAAAAACACTATTCAAAGATCACTATTCCCGAGCTTATGAAATGAGTTTTTCAGATATCTATACTATCTATACTATATTAAAAAGCACGTAAGTATCACACCCTCAATTTCGTTTTTCCAGCCTTTTACCTCCCAATGGACGGTATGTGATAAAAATCGCTTCTTTGGACGGTCGCGATCTCATCCAGTTTCAACAATTCCTCTCCATTTGATTTTTTTTCCAGCGACTCGCTTAACGATCTCCTCTTTACCAAATTTCGCTCCGCTCTCAAACCTACATCGATCTCTCCCATAAACCCTTCCGCCTTCTCTCCCTCTCTTTCTGAAAACCTGCCCATAGTCATTTAGGCAATGAGCAATTGGATCAAATTTGCAGATGAGACAAATTCTGTAATTTTTTTTATCAGTAGTTATTTACCTGTTTGAAAATGGTATTTCAATAGTAGTTATTTACCTGTTTGAAAAGTTAATACTATAAAATGCATTAAAGTATTTCTTATATTTTGGATCCAGTAGTGCACATTTTGTAGGTGCCAACAATCGATGACATTCTGTGTATTAATCTACTGACTTATATATGCAGGACGCGAGAGCCAATAAAATCGATGACATTCTGGATATTATCTGGTGATCATCTTTACTAATCGATGACATTCTGACATTCTGAGGAATAGGACAATCTGTGACACCAGGGGTGCTTTCGTCCGGGTAAAATATTAACAAATTTGAAATTACTGAAATCATGTTGATTTCAGTATTATGTATCTTTACGACAGGTATTCTAATTTCCTTGATTTCAAACAGCATCTGTCGGCCAATTGACTACATGGACAAGCATCTGGACATAAACCCCAAAATGAGAGCTATTCTGGTTGACTGGATTTTTTTTTTTTTTGAGGAAAAACCCGTAGGTGACATTTCATTACCATTAAAGATTGAAAGTACATCATGAAAAAAAAAAAAAAAAAAAAACTACACTAAACTAACAAAAAATACAGCAGAAAACAAACATGAAATAAACTACCTAACTTATCCAGATGCAATTAAAAGAAATACAGCAGAAAACAAACATGAAATGAACTGAGCAATTAACTAATTGACAGCCCTATTCAATGGGTATTTTGCATCGAGCCTGTGTTTGGGGTCGGCGCTTCATTCATGGACCAGCCTAAATCCCGAATTTCAGGTACCGAGAGCCTTTTTATTTAATTTTGATTTTTTATTTAATTAATATTAAATATTTTGGGCATTTTAGTTACACGGAAAAATAAAAAATAGTACTATATTTATATAAGTTCCCAATGAAACCATTGCCCACTATTAAGATGATGACGTATGCTGGCGGGAGATTTGATGAGATTGATTAATATATGATTAATATTAGAGATTGTTATCTATATCTATACTATATTAAGAAACACGTAACTATCACATTCTCCATTTGTTTTTTCAGTGTTTTCAGATTTTTTAATTCCAATCTTAACCTTTTTAATAGATCCAAAGGTCAGGATCTTGTCTAGTATTCAATTTTGTCTCCAGTAGTTGCAAGCGAAATCGCTCCCAATTTTTTAATTTCTCCTCCTCTCTCGATCTTGCCCAATCTTCCATTCTCTTAGAGCATCTCCAACAACTATCCAAAACCTTTCCCAAAACCAAATATTGGGAATGAATTGCAAAAATCGTACTCCAACAGTAACCCAAAACCTTTCCCAATTTTTACGTTGTCCCCAAATCAAACCCAATGTTAGCTACATTTCCGCACTCCCTCCGCACTCCCAATCCCTCGCCTCGCTTCCCCTTCGTCGCGCCATTTTCCCCTTTCTTCCTTCCCGCGTCAAGCCTCCACCGTCAACACTCATCCTGGCTTCGATTTTGTCCTCCGCTGCTGCTATCTCAAGCTCCAGCCGCCGCCGCTATCTCAAGCGGAGACTGTTGGCGAGCTGCCACCGCTAATGTGAAGTGGAGACTGCTGGCGGAGGCTTCGATTTCTCCTCTGGCCACCAGCGTCGCCGTCGCCGAGAGCTTGGTAATCCTTCCCTCTCCGCCGTTAGAAGAAGAAAGCTTTGTTGTGGTCATAAGGCACAGGGAATGTCAAGCCTTTGCTGTGGACACTGATTTTCACTGGTAACCCTTCGATTTTCAACCCTTTGATTAGCGAACACTGATTTTCAACCCTTCGATTTGCTGTGGACACTGATTACCTTGCTGTGGAACAAGGTACCCCTTCGATTTTCACTGGTCTAATTTTTCTCTTCATCTGATTTTAGGGTACTTTGCTGTGGACACTGATTCAACCAGCAGAAAGCTTGTGTTCAACCGAACTGTCACCGACGCCGTCGCCGAGGAACAAGGTAATCATCTCCTTCCCTCTCCGTCGTTTGATTGGACAGGACTCGGTTGAATGTCATCAATATATCAATCTCAATTGTGGGTATTCAATTTTCTGTTTAGGGGAAATCTTTGGAATTGGTTTAAAGATACTCGTTCCATATATTGTATCATGCCTATCCCTGGTTAGCAAGAGCAGCAACAAAACACCCCATACAATAATTAGGATCATGTATGTATGTAGTATTATGTACTCTCCAATGGCTTTTCTTTAAAGTAGATGAATCAATCAATCCCATTGCTCCAATTACAAGCACCGTTGAACATCCAACATTCAATAATTCATCGTGCATGCATGCCTTCAAAATTTTCCAGCATTGAGAGCGTGTGCTAATGTGTGTGTTAACCGTGTTGTTCTTAGCAGCTTTTATGGTACCATTTGATGAGCGTGTGCTAATGTGTGTGTTAACCGTATTGTTAGCTCGTCTCCCTTTATCTGTTTCTTCTAATTAATGAACCTTGTATGCTGCTAAGAACTTGGCAGAGGGGGTCTTTTGTGCATATCTTTCACTGTGTGTGTTAACCATCTTTGAATGAGCATTTTCTGTTCTTAGAATTTGACAAAAAAGAAATGCATATTCATTATAGTAGTGCTACAACTTAAAGATTAAGCAAAGATGTTGCTAATACAGTAAGTTGCATACTAGAGATATTGATTTCTCTTTGCTGCAATGTTCTACTCAGTAACTAGATTTTTCACTCCATTTAGCACATTCTCTACCATGGCAAACATTTTCTGTTGAAATCATGTATCTACCACGGCAAACATTTTCTGTTGAAACATCACTTACTTTGGTTCTCATGTATCTCTTTCCCATACAGCTTTTCCTGCATGTTGAAATCATGGATGTATAAATTAGTTAAAAAAATGTAAAAAAAATGTACTATACAATTGTGGATATGTTGGCAAGGTAGCTTTTCTGAACTCAAAACCAACCAATTCCTTTATATATCCATGATTTCCTGAAATACTGATGAATAGTGACAACACAGATTGCCATGCCTGTTTGGGGTACGGGAGAACTGATCCAAATTAGCAAATTGTCTGAATGTGTCATGTGAAAATTGTCCTTCATCTGTTATTGATATGAACAGTCCCTCTTTAATTTAATAAAAATACAAATCCATGTAATCTCGTTACACATTATTTTGTTTAGATAATTAGATGTACTTTAGATCCAGAAAGTTCACTGTTCAGTTTATGCCTTGTTCACCTAATTAATTATGGAACTAATTTAGTGTTCTCTCGTTGAAGATGTCCCAGCAAGGTGTAATCACTATCCCCGTTATTAAATTAAATGGGAGCCTATACGTTGGTACCAAAATTTATATCAACAGTTAGTATTCCGAGTAAATGAATTAGTATTTAGATTACATGAATTCAATTTTCTGTTACCTGTAGGAGTAACAATGGATGAAGAAGGGTATTACACCAACTTGTTGAATGAGAGTGAGGACAACGGTGCTACGGTGTTGCCTTCTTTCAATAGCACTCCTGCAACGCAACAATCACTGACTGTTGTTGGAAATAGTGCAAGCACAAGGCCAAACCAGAAGACATCAAAAAACTTTAGTGAGGACGAAGATAAACTATTGGTAGCGACATGGTTGAATGTCGGTATTGATCCCGTGCGTGGCACAAACCAAACTCGCGGTGCATTTTGGAAGAGGATATCTGATTTCTTTCATTCGAACAAGGAAATCTCCTCTGATCGTAGCCAAAGTTCACTTGTGCATCGCTGGTCAACTATTCAAGAGTGTGTCAACAAATTTTGTGGATGTCTTGCCCAGATTGAGCGTAGAAGGCAAAGCGGTGTGACTCTACAAGACAAGGTACTACAAGATCATATGACAATCGTTTGTATGTAACTTATTGTGTCCTTGTAGCTTGGTGATATATGTTCTCTATTTTGCTTAAACACTATTTGCAGATTTGGCAGCATCATCAAGATACAGTAGAATTATTTAAAATAAAATTCATGAATATGACTACATCATAATAAGAAATATTAGTCCCTAATCTATAATTAATGTGATCCATGTATAATCTCAACTAATTGCTAAAAGGGAGGAAGGAGAGTTCTCTCATCTAATTTTAACGATGTTGACAGTGATGCTTACTGAACAGAACAAAATAGAAACTTGACTTATAATTTAGCTTGGCTGTGTCTACTGTTTCTTAACTGTGTCTATGCCTGTTGACATCATCATGAAGGTTTATATGTACAACAGATAAAGACAGTATTGGTCTCTAATGAATAATAATGTGGTACATGTATAAATAATCTCAACTAAGTGCATTTTGAGCAAATCAATTTCTGTAGACTACTAATAACCAAATGTAGCAGCTATGTTCTAATCTTAATGCTGTAAACTAACTTGAAACTTATTATTCAGCTTATGGATGCATGCACTTTATACAAGGCAGAAGATAAAGACAATAAGTCATTTCAGTTCATGCATTGCTGGAACATTTTAAAGACCCAACCGAAGTGGCATGACAAGATGAATGAATTGTCAGGTCAGAAGAGTTCACACAAAAAGCAGAAGACCGCAGCAGATTCAAGTCCTGGGTTGGATTCTATGGTGAATGGACATCGTGTAAATCCTGAAGTGGTTGAGAATTCTAGTCCTGAGAGTGACGTAGGCAAGAAGAGACCTATGGGCAATAAGAAGGCAAAAGAAAACTTACGCCATGGTGGAGGTGACGCATGTAGAGAGGCATTGGACCATTTGTGGAAAAAAAGAAGGAGGCAGATGCAGAAAAGGAGGCCAAGAAAGAAGAGAGATACAGACAATTCCTTGAACTTGAAAAAGAGAAGCTGCAGGTTGAACAAGTGAGGCTAGCAAATGAGCAAGTTCGGACTCAGAATGACCAAGTGAGGCTTGCAAATGAGGCAAAAACAGTCGAGATTAAAGAAAATGAGCTGCACTTCAAAAGAATGTTAGAAGAAGAACAGATTATGATAATGAACATTAGTGGCATGACTGAAGAGCAGCAACAGTACTACAAGAGTCTGCGTTCCGAAATCATGGCTCATCGTGGTATGAGCTCAGCTTGACTAACTAGTAAGTATTACAGCAATACTAAATTTTTTTGAATAAAGGCAAACTGTCTTGTGTGTATATATCAAACAAATAATAATGTTGGTAAATGAAATCAAAAGAATCAGTAATACTATATGTTGCTAACTGAAATCATTGAAAATTAAACTAGAAGACATGGATCCTATATAATAATACTAAAGTATAACACTGATGTGGTTCTGACAAGTTCTAGTCACAAGCTTCTAAAATTTTGTATCATACAATGGGTTATAATTATAGTTTAATCTAAGACGTGGCTCCAGTAATTACAATGATAAAAATAAGCATACATTTAAGAACTTGATATGAGCTGCTGATACAAGAAATTATACAAGCAAAGGTTAGTCCCACTTAACTGCTCAATAGTTTTTCTAATATTGATTTGTTAATATATTGCAGGAATAATTACCGTGGAATGCTAACCCGTCATATTTCGAGTGCCTACATTCGATAGTCAGTAGATTAGGCACTGTTTTGGGAGTAAATTAGTTAGTGTAATTTTTTTTCCAATTGTTATGCTACAAGTTCCATTTGTTGCTTTCAAGGCAGAAATGTATTTCTTTTTTTTAACTTTTGCACTTGTTGCTCTAGGATTTACTTTCTGTGCATCTAAATTCAGAAGATGGAGATTTCCCTTTGGTACTGGAAAGCTTTAATGGAACCAGTGTCTCAAATAGTCCTTTTATATTTCTATGGTAAAACAAAACTTTCAAATGCCCCCATGGAAGATCCTTCAATCATACCAAAATTGAAAATTTCAAAATAAAAATTGCAAAAGGATAAAAGCATTGAATATACTTGCAACTAGCACAAGTTTCTCAACATCTTAATATTTATCTGGAAAATGCTGCCACAAGTGCTCAACGAGGTCTCCTCATAGTTGACTATAAGTTTCGTTGTCCCTTTTTTTTTTTGTGCCTTAATAAACTCCTCCAGATCAGGTGTAGGGTCATGGGACTGTGTAATATTTTCACCACCGGATTCGAAACGTTCTTCAGTGTCCACTTCTCCCTCATCTTCAATAATCATGTTATGCATGATGACACAAGCTTTCATGATGTATCCCAGCGTGACTTCGTCCCAAAAACGAGCTGGGCCTCTAACAATGGCGAAACGAGCTTGTAGCACCCCAAAAGCTCGTTGCACATCTTTCCTTACCGCTTCTTGTGATTTGGCAAAATATTTTCTCTTATTACCCTGTGGTTCTGGTATGGTCTTCACAAATGTGGCCCAAGATGGGTATATGCCATCGACAAGATAATATCCCATTGTATAATCATGACCATTTATGCTATAACTCACTTTAGGAGCTTGCCCTTCAGCTAGTTTCGCAAATAGTGGAGATCGATGAAGAACATTGATATCATTGTGGGACCCAGGTAAACCAAAAAAAGCATGCCAAATCCAGAGATCATGAGAAGCTACAGCTTCTAAAATAATTGTAGGCTCGTGCACATGACCGGAGTACATACCTTGCCAAGCCGAAGGGCAATTTTTCCACTTCCAGTGCATGCAATCTATAGACCCTAGCATACCAGTGAACCTTCTTTTCTCCCCAAGTGCAAGTAACCGAGCTGTATCGTTTTCATTCGGTGATCTTAGGTACTCATCTTCGAAAACTTCAACAACTGCTTTCACAAACCTTTTCAGACTTTCTATGGCAGCACTTTCAGCAATACGAATTTTTTCGTCCGTAGCATCGGCCGGTACTCCATAAGCAAGCATACGGAATGCTGCAGTAACCTTCTGCAAGCAACTCAATCCAAGTTTGCCAGCCGCATTTCTCTTCCGCACAAAATAGTCATCATGATCTTCTACGGCATGCATTATGCGCAAGTATAGATGTTGGTGCATTCGAAACCTGCTCATATAATAAGAATATGAAATTGATATTCTTTTTTGAGATATATAAAGTATATTTGACTAAATTAATACGAACCTGCGTCTGAAGAAAGTTGGCCCGCATGTAGGTTCATCTGTGAAGTAATCTTGGTGCAATCTCCAGTGACCCTCTTCTCTCTCACGATCAATAACTATATGCCCGACTACGGAACCACCATGTTTGGATACACTACCACTATAATCATAATTATGAACGATATGTGCTACGTCAAAAAAGAATTCATCCTCCTCATCTGAAGAAGACGACTCTAGAACCTGTTCCAGTAAGGATTGACGGTAACTCATTGCTGCACAATGCTAAAGACCATTAGAGGAACCATCCTGAAAAGGATCCAAGATGGAACATCGACCCAAATTGTCAACCCAATCTTAATCACTATGAATCCATTGCAAGCAGGAGAATGAAAAAATAATATGAAAAATAGAGTAACATAGGTACAACACAGATTAGGGTTATAGGTACTTACCCCTAATTTTAATCATTGCAACCTGATCTTAATCATTACAGAAGTGCAACACACTGAACATAATATGAAAAAATAGAGTAATATCTGCTTAAATGTCATTTTATCCTGTTTTACCCCTAAAAGTCTCAATGGTACTGTCAATCCATATATTATGAAACTAAGCAAGAGAATAAGAAAAGAAAAACATAAACAGAGAACCAAATTTTCAAAAGAAAATAGGATCAAAAACAGAAATCAACCAAACCTGATGATTTCACGGAAGGCAGAAAGGAGAAGAAGAGGGGTCGTGGGGATGGGGATGGAAGCCAGATCGTTCACCTTTCTTTGGCATGCCGTCGTTCCCTCTTCAATTGTTTCCTGGCGTTCACGATTTGGCGCGAGTGCAACGGCCCAACAAGCCCATCTGCCGTGGCCCAGTTCAAATAAAAATTGGGATCCATATTTTGGGAATCTGTTGGAGATTGAAGTGAAATTTGCTCCCAAAAAATTTAGGATGACACCCAATATAGATATATTGGGATTCATTTTTTGGGAAGCTCTTGGAGATGCTCTTAGATGGCCCAACAAGCTCTTAGATGCTCTTAGGATGGCCCAACAAGCTCTTAGGATGGCCCAAAAAATTTAGGATGGCCCAACAAGCTCTTAGATGCTCTTAGAGCATCTCCAATACGCATCCGAAAACACTCCCATAATCCGATGTGGCATTTGTAATTCGACTCCCAGCGATGCGCATCCGAAAACACTCCCATAATCCGATGTGGCATTTGTAATTCGACTACCAGCGATGTGAGCGACTCCCAAAATTAGAGCGCTCTCTAAATTACAGATCGCTCCCAAATCTGTGACGTCAACGAAACGTTCGTTTCGCCCAAGCAAAAATAGACTCGTCCAGTCTTCTTTCTCCTCCGACCTCCTCCCAAACCTCGGGCAAACCTCGCCCGATCTCTCCTCCTCCGTGCTCGTCCTCTCCGATTGGGGGAACAAACCCTCATCATTGATCTCCTCTTAATCTCAGCAATGGAGAGATCCGAGCTCAATCCGTCCGCATCGGCAGCTCATGCGCGGATGGCGGTGATATCCAGCCACCTCGATGCGTATGCTGGAGCCAGAGGGGCGCCGCGCAGCTCGAGAGGATGCCGGTATCGGCAAGAGATGCGGTGGGGGTTCCTGAGAGGAACCTTGGCGGAGTGATCAACGAGGTGGATGGAAGGACTGGTAAGAAGTATGAATTGAAGGTGGCTGATGAAGGCACGATCAAAGCTACTGATTTCAAGAAGGTATGCTGTTGATTTTCGTCTTGTGAATAGAACAACAAAAATTGAAGGATTAATTTTGAAAAGGAGATTAAAAAATGAAAAAGGTAAGGTGTTGATTTCCTAGTTTAAGATGGCCAATTAAATGAGTCTCAATTTATAAAAAAATTATTAAGCATAGAATATGATCCTTGAGCTGCTGAAGGAAAGTTGCTTCACTTAATACCCAGTGAAAGTGATACCAGTGGTGTTTTCCTCTCACTGTAGTTTGAAAGTGAAGGATTGATCTGGAAGGGCTTGTACTTTGATTGATACCGTGCTGGTTAGGGATGTTCCCTGGGCAAGCTTACCAGTATAGTTCAGTAACTTAGTTTATCTTGGATGTTATTTTAGTCTCCTACTGATTCACCTCCTTGCGCATTGCACAGGTTGCGCAACGAGAACGAGATCGGTGTTGTGCATGAAGGAGGGGCGAGCATGGGCAACGCCGCCGTCGATACTGCGCATGGAGTAGCGAGCCTTGCTTCCACTCGCTGAGCTGTGTCAATGGCGATACCCAGCGCCGGCGCTTCCCCTTTGTCCTGCTTCCAGCCCTGAATTTTCCCTGTCTCCTCTCTCTCATTGTCGCCTAAACCTCCACCGCCGCCCCGGATCTGACCCAAGCCCCCGAAGGTCGCGGCTTCTATGACCCCTCCTCTGCTGTCCAAAGTTCCCATGGTCTGAAGGTTCTCCAATTAATGCCGGCCCTCCTAATCCACAGATAATGTGGCCTGATGACTATTTTTCTTTCTGGTAATTAAACTTTAATTTCTGATTTACCAATATATATGAAAGTAACCAGTGTTTATAAATTTATGTGTTTCTTTAATAAGTAAAGCTCGCGTTCACCTTATGCTTGCAATGAGGTGATAGAGGAATACAAGAAGGTTAAATAATAACTAGTTCATGGAGATAAAAGAACCGAAGGAGCAAATGAATGAGCTGGTGGGAATTCTGAGGCACAGTGAAAGACGGAGGAAAGAAATGGAAAAGTACATAAAACAAAGGGAGCAAGCCTTTGCAGCGGCACTTGCGGCGACACCCCCTCCCTCTCCTGTAAGCTCTCCCATAGTTTGATCTATGGAAAAAACTCACTTCTTGAAATATGCAATAACATCTGTAACTTAGCAGCTAATTTATCCCTGCAAATTCCAGGGCAATGTAAATGGATCAGTCAAGCACTCTGCTGATGAAAGCGGTCCACCACTATCCCCAGTTGCAGTGCCTGCACAGAAGCAGCTCAAGTACTCTGCAGGAATTGCAAATAGCTCGAGCAGCAAGAATCACACATTTAACGATCACACATTTAACAACCAGACACTCAAGGTTTCCTTTTGTTTTCTTATCCTCTATTCATTCTATTACATGTTTATTTTGTATCAATCTTAACAAGTAAATTTTTTTTGTATATATTTTTCTGTAAAAAAGTAGATTGTGCCCATTGCGCAATTACCAGTAGAGAAGAAGCTGGTAGTGGCAGGCCAATCAGGAAAGCTATGGAGGTGGAAAAGAAGCCATCATCAATGGTTGTTACAATTCAAGTGGAAATGGCAAAAACCCAATTACCGGGCGTGCAAGCTCAGTTTAAATACATACATGTTTCCATTATAATGAAATGTTGCTTATGAAATGATAGACATTTTTGTTAAACGAAATGTCTCAGTTCGGTATTAAGATCGTGTTACTTGAAAAGTTAGTGCTCGGTACCAATTCTCTTCTGCTGCTTCAGTTTTTGGTTCATACTTGTCGAAATTGTCTGAATTTCACCTGGAAATCTCGGTCATATTCAAATAGGAACAGGACATGGTACTGTACTAATGACTGATACCAGAATTTTCATATTGTGTTTTTTGGTACCAGCAATTTATTCGGCAGTAGGCGCAGTTGCTCTTCTAGGGTTTTTCTGGCTAACATACCAGTGCCACAGTGCTGCCATCCATCATCCTCCAACCAAGTGACTCCACATAACTAAAAACAACAAATGTAGCTGAATACTACTGTTCTTTATATACCTGATACTGGTATCAGTATATTGGTTAAGAGAAAATGGTCTTTTCAAATAGTTATAATACATAAAAATAAATAAAAGGATTTACTATCTAACTAATAATTATTTTGGTGTGTCTATCTTCTATGTGCTTTAATTTGCATCTGACAAAATCATGTTTAACTTGATTAACTCCAAAACCCAACTCTATATGATAGTTCTAGATAGCCAAACCAATACCACCTGATCAAACCAAAGATAACCTAAAACCTACAACGAGAAAAAATTCTAAATTGAAAGGTGAACCAAGCCTAGTAAGTCTAGACAATTTGGGGTGGACAACTAGTTATTGACCTGACTAGAATCCTTTTGGCCTGCTAACACAAGACGACCCAAAATTTGAGATAAGCCAAATATACCCACTAGGACTTGAGAAAAACATCTCAAAAATAAAAAAAATATTTAGTTTGGTGACCTAAAATCCAACAAAACCCAAAACTAAAAAATTGTTTGTTGTTGTTACTTTTACTTCTTTTTATGTTTATCCCTACTTTAGGTTAGGCTTAGATCGATAAGATTTAAAATTTTCTAAGATTATCCAAGCCAATAGGAATGCTACTATAATAAATAAAGTTCAGTGAAGTTTGTTTGTACCGTAGTAGCGTGAAGTGATTATCTAAGCTCAATCACCAAGCAAGAAATGCAGCAAACATATACATCACTATGATTAATAGACAAAAAATAGAGGTGTCTGTCAGTGCCATATGTGGTATAATCTCTCTCTAGGGCTCAAACTCTGAAAGGATACAGTTTCAGACCAACTCGAAATCGAATACATTTGAAATTTGTATTTAATTAACTATGAAAGCATTAATAAGAACAAATCATGGATATATATATATATATATATATATATATATATATATTAGGTATAATAATTAGAGAATTTATCTAGTTATATATCAAAACAGGCCGCTGCTCGGTTCACCGAGTTCCATTGCCTGACATGTGAGAAGTCATTTCCTTCACACAGAAACCACCAGGAGCATAATGACGAAGAGCATACTGAAGATATCACCTGCAAAATTTGCAAACAACCTGTGAAGGTTAAAAGCTCAACACACTCTTGAAGTAGTACATCATATCAAACTGATCCGGCCAGTTGTTTAACAAATTAAATTAATTATACATGCACAGTTTAAGTTTACAAAAATGTATTTAATTTGTGTGTTGTAGTACCACCCCAATCTGGGCTACATTCGGATGGGGGCAGCAAGGATAGGCCAGCGGACAAAGAGAGGGATCTGGTGGCAAGCACGCCAACGAAGGAGATGACGAACCCTCGGCTGCCGGCGAGGATGAAGATGAAGATGAAGAACATTGAGGAGGGGGGGTGGGGGACCACCTGACAGCTAACAAGTATATTTCCTTAATTCAAAGAAAAAAAATACATGCATATATAGCTGTTTTCATCTCACAGTTATATATGATGAAAATAGTATAGATATCACATAATTTTCTATAGTAGTGGACCTCCTGAAATAAAAATAAAAAAAAATCTAAAATAGCTTGTACATGTAACTAGAAGAAACAGTCATGAGTTGCATGCCGAATTAGTATATTTTCAGGCTGGGTGAGTTTTGCTTACTTTCTACAAGTATATTCGATTGGATGCATGCATTATATGTAACATCTCCAAATCTTCATACAAAGAATTAAATATTTTAATTGAAGTAATTTGGTAAATAAATAAAATAAAATAATGAAACATTAGTAAAATAGGAATACAAATAAATTTGCGTTAATAATTTTCTTTTATGTCCTTTTCTTTGAGTCAATTCTTTAGACATCGACCATTGGTTATAAGTTAGAAAAGGAAAAAAACGTGTATTGTTGGACTTCAAAGATACATCTTAAAATTTTATTCATATCTTAATTAAATTAGTAAAATATTAAACTAATTGACTACAATGAAATGAGTAAGTTAGTTTAATCTCCTAACATAAATTTGGTTGATTAAAAAGCATATAATGTGAATAGAAGAATATAAAGTAATGGGAATTGATCCCAATGAAATGACTTACAACATGATTGATCACAATAGATCCCGCAAACACACTTTTTCTCTTCTTCCTCCTCCTGACTGAACCCTTCTTTTTTTTATTTCTTTCCTTTCCTCTTCTCCCTCTGTACGATCCCTCATGGAGACCCCTAACCGGCCATTTTGGCGCTGCCACCAAGTGGAACCGAGTCGCGCCCCGCACCGAGGCCAGCCGCGCACCGCACGCTATGCCCTCCCTCTTTGTGGCGCGAGATCAATTTCGAACCCTCCCTTTGACGCTGCCGTTGTGCTGAAATCGTCTCTCTTGGGTCGCCGTTGTTACTCCCTCAATGAAAACGGCAACTTGTACTGACGTCGTGCCATTCCTCGATCCTCCTAATTGGTATAGCTTTCTCCTTTTTTTTTTCCTAGCTTGTGTGCCTCAGATTTGTCTCTAGATCGTTCCTAAATCGTATTGTTGTTGTTGTACCTTTCAATCTACCACACATGGTGCTTGCGGCTGAAATGAGGTTGGCATGAGAAATCGAGGTGTTCTTGGAAATGGCCGGCATGTTGCTGCCTTCTATTATTTTCTCTAGCAATCAAGTGAGACAACAATGGAAATTGGCACAAGGACCTTGTTGGAGAGTGAGGCAGCAATTTGACGAAATGGCTCCACTAGTTACGATGGTTTAGGCAACTCCCCCATTCTTGCTACAGAGGTACGGGGTACGGGTTCCCACAGAATTATAATTTTTATACAATTGGAATCGATTGCATTCATGTAGATAGTAAATTATATTGCATTGGTTAAGATTGAAATCGAATGCTTGTTCAAAGAATGTGGAACAAAATAAATTTACATTGGGTACGAGATTCTTGTTTGTTTATATGTGCATATGTGTTTACTGTTTTGTGATAGATTATGATGCATGGGAAATAAAGCTGTTCAAAAAGAAATTAAGAATAATTAAAATTTACTAAATGTCACTACGGGAATCAACAAATGAGAAGATCCAATGTTCGAATGGATCCCTGATATTACGGAATCTTAAGTACTCAAGTGAACGTCCCTTTACAGAGCCCATACTAGTCGGGGAAGAGAACAGACGGTGTGACATACGGGACATTGTTTTTAAAAGAAATGTATTTAATTGGACATAACTGAGTTTCGGTTCAGTACGGGTAAGACTAAACTTTTTCTATGGATAGATTCTTAATTTGCGAGATAAATTAATATATTATGATAAAAAAGTATTTAATCGGACATAACTGAACTTTGTTCAGTACGAGACAGATCAAAATCTTTGTTATGACTTCTTAAATTACAAGAAAATTTTCTTTTATGGTAAAATGTATTAATTGGACATAATTGAACTTCGGTTCAATACGAGACAGATTTAAATGTTTTGAATCGATAAGTTTTCTTAAAATTCAATAGCCTAAAACTGTTATATATATGTTGTTGTGATGAATGCATTGCATGACATGTTTAATTTTATTTCTTAATATTGCATTAACGTTGGACTTGCATTAGTTGTTTGTTCCTCTTGGAAAAGTTATAGTTTTGTGGGCTGGAACTAAATATCGTTCCATTTCATTATGGGTTCCAGGTGTTCAATGGTGAGGATCGGCTTAGATGTTTACGATGCCCCTGCTTTTATTGGGAAATATGTTAGAGTAATACTTCTTAGACATTGAACATGGTAATCCTCACGATGCCATCAAAAATTTTGTATATATTTTTATTTTGTTCTTTTGTGAATCTTCTATTCTATCATGTTGATCATTTATTAGTTGTGGCATTATGAACTTGTTTTGTTGAGATAAATGAATTGATTGTCTTTATTTGAAGCCTTGCGTGTACGTGTCGTTGGGTACACACGGCGGCTGTCATGCTTGGACCGTATCTTTTTGGTTCGGGGTGTGACAAATATATGTTGACTTGAATAATCTGATTCTGAGATATATAATGATCATAGTGCATGCTTCAGTTAGTATTTGCATTTTTCTTTTCTTTCAATTTTGTAATTACTAGCTATTTGACTTAATTTCTTGTAGACTTGACAGCTTTCTTTCATAGTTTCATAGTCATTTTTCTTTACATATCTAACCATGTCATTAGCACTCTTAAGTCTTAATTATATATATATAGAGAGAGTAAATCTAGTGTGCTCCTAAGAGCACGGAGGCCTCCCGTGCTCCTAACTCAAAAATTATACTAAACCATCAATCCCCAATGTCGATGTGCATTGCGAGTTGCGTCAGCGCGCGACGGCATATGGTACCTTGCATTCACGTCTAAGTGTGAGTTGGACATATGTTCCATGCGCATTGCGTCAGCGCGCGACGGCAAGGCACCATGTCGATGCTCGACGTGTTCTTCCGACAGGGCCCAGCGCCTTCAAGGGCGCCAAGTGGTAATACCCAATGCATACTCTCTTTCTTTCTTTGTCCAAAATTGTGTGCTTTCATGGTTCTTGTGAGTCGAGATCTTCCCAATTTTGTGGCAAAGATGGTTAATTTTGGTTTCTTGTGGGATTCTTGCAGCAAGACTCTACTGAAGCTGACGGTTCCGAGGATCAAACTGCTGCGTAATAGGAGGGAAATTCAGCTGAAGCAGATACACAAGGACATAGCCAAGCTGTTGGAGAATGGGCAGGAGGCTACGGCTCGGATTCGGTGAAAAATCTTGACTTTTTAATACTTTAATTGCTTTGTTGATGTGTTTTTGGCAAGGAGATTTTGTACTGTGTTGATTAGGGATTGATTTGACTTGTAGGTTAGAGCATATAATCAAAGAGGAGAACATGATGGCTGCTCAGGAGATTCTTGAGTTGTTTTGTGAGCTCATCACGGTGCCTTCCTATAATTGAAACACACAAGTAATTATTTCTGTTTTTGGATGTATCCCTGCTATGCATACCATACATTGTTTTGTCCAGTCTTTAATGTGTGTTTTATTATCGATCTATGGATGTTTACCTTCAAGAAAAAACAAATTAATGTTTTAGTTAGTTGATGTGTTAAAATCAATTATCTCTATATTCACATATGAATATTATGAGTCAACACTTTTTATTTGCTAAAGTTTAAAATGGTTTTTGAACTTGCAGGTAAACGGTGAGCAATGACACTGACTACTTTGAGTAAACAACCTCCGATTTTGGTTTCTATATTGAACTTATAACTTTGATTTATGTTTTTACAGCATTAAAATTACTTGAAAACAGTTTTTGTACCCAAAAAATGACTAAATTACCCTCTGAAGAAGTGAATGGATCATTGGATGTGTGTATAATTATGGGGTTATTTTAGTCAGTACTAGTATATATAGATATTGGACTTCAATCTGATTTTGCGACGACGTCGGGTTAGTTTGTTATTCAGATCATTAAAGAAACTTCCACTATGAATTATTTATTTGGTTAGCTTATGAAATATAAATACGAAAAGGGAAATCCTTTTGGCTTGTTTTGGTCTCGCTACTACGTCTTAGCAGTGAATATCCTTACTCCTTATATCAGGATATTGGATTTTTTTGACATAAAATTCTATCTTCCCAAGAAATAAATCTCAGCTGTTGATTGTTTACTTAGATTGATCACCATCGTTGACGTACATTAATGTCCAGAGCCCATTAAAATTTAAGCCCCATATGAGTTTTCTCACGAGGTATGAACTCTCAGCCCATTACCTTTTTTTGACTAATAATCTACTCTACTCTTTTTAAATAAGCTTGACCTTTTTTCTTCTTGTTATATATTATCTTAAAATAATTATTATAAGAAATAATAATTTCAGTTCAAAGTAAGGCATGGGCTCTCTACTAGTTATGTGATATAATTGCAAGCTACTTAATTATGTAAATTTCTGATTCTCAGATCTGATTTGCGATCAAACAAGACCGAAGACAAGACGCAGATTAAAAGTAAATTAATGGCTGATTGGTCAGAGCTCGCAACAGATGTTCTCGAGCTCATTACCAGCAAGCTCGAGCTGTTGGACTATCATCTGTCGGAACTGGCAAGCTGCTGCTAAAGCAAAGCACTATCGTCTTGCAAACCAGCTGCCGTGGCTGATATTAGAACTTTTTTTTTGGTCTATGCCCAAAAAAAAAAAAGAAATCTTAAATGTATGCATGCTTTAATACAAATTACATGACTATGCCTACTTTTTAAACGCCGGCGTTCACGTAGTCAAACTGGACGCCACCATTTAGTGGGATAAATATTCCGGACTTGTTAAAAATCAGTTCGAGAACCCGTTATAAACACCGGCGTCTAAACGTTTTCGTCCGAACGTCAGCGTTTGGATGGCAAAAAAAGCAACAGCTTTGCAACGATTTTCAGATGAAATTGATCTTGACCGCCGACGTTCAGACTCAATTTCGTCTGAAATCTGTACCAGATAGTAACACCAACTCGTAATGTAGAAGGTAAACGCATAAATGGTACGTATGTGCCTATGCATTCATGTTTTTTAACACCTGACATGTCATGTCATGTTTTTTTTTTTTTTTTTTGAGAACATATGTTTGAATGACCATATCAATCTTTTCAATATGTTTGGTACTATTCTTTACACTGTAGATACAGTGTAAGGAACAGTGCTACAAATATATATATATATTTTTTTAAAGAGACCAACATCATTTGATATCTGATCTTCCAGTGATCCAGTTCGCACAAAACTAAATGACGGTATTCATATACATTTAATAATTTATTTTAATCCGACATGAGGCTTAAACAAGAAAAAAATTTAAGATAATATCACTAATAAATTCAATTGTATGTGATGAATTTTAAATGCTTCTATTTATTTTTTTATAAGTTTGGTTAATCTTTCCGTCATAAGTTCCTGAATGCAAGCTATTGAAAATTAAATTCATGCTACCCATTTCTCACTAAATATCATTTGAAAAGATAAATTTAGTCGTGTTAAATGGGTAGCATGAATTTAATTTTCAATAACTTGCATTTAGGAACTTATGACGGAAAGATTAACCAAACTTATAAAAAAAAAATAGAAGCATTTAAAATTCATCACATACAATTGAATTTATTAGTGATATTATCTTAAATTTTTTCTTGTTTAAGCCTCATGTCGGATTAAAATAAATTATTAAATGTATATGAATACCGTCATTTAGTTTTGTGCGAACTGGATCACTGGAAGATCAATATCAAATGATGTTGGTATCTTTTTTTTAAAAAAAAAAAAAAAACTATTTGTAGCACTGTTCCTTACACTGTACCTACAGTGTAAAGAATAGTACCAAACATATTGAAAAGATTGATATGGTCATTCAAACATATGTTCTCAAAAAAAAAAAACATGACATGACATGTCAGGTGTTAAAAAACATGAATGCATAGGCACATACATACCATTTATGCGTTTACCTTCTACATTACAAGTTGGTGTTACTATCGGGTACAGATTTCAAACGAAATTGAGTCTGAACGCCGGCGGCCCAACGCTGGAGTTTGAATGCCGGCGGTCAAGATCAATTTCGTATGAAATCGTTGCAAAGCTGTTGCTTTTTTTGCCATCCAAACGCTGACGGTCGGACGAAAACGTTTAGATGCCGGCGTTTATAACGGGTTCTCGAACTGATTTTTAACAAGTCCGGAATATTTATCCCACTGAACGGTGGCGTCCAGTTTGACTACGTGAACGCTGGCGTTTAAAAAGTAGGCATAGTCATGTAATTTGTATTAAAGCAGGCATACATTTAAGATTTCTTTTTTTTTTTTTGGCATAGACCAAAAAAAAGTTCCTGATATTAGGGGAAGATGCAGAAACAAAGAATAGAGTGATCTACAGTTTGTCTGAGAAGAAACATTACTACATGGACATCCCGGAGCTACGTGGCCATATCTTTTTTCTTTTTTTGTTTTTTTTGGAAAAAAGTGGCACTAACACCACCGCTTTTATATTTATATAAAAAAAGGTCTTACAACTACGCACAATCTACCGTCATTTACAAACTTTTTTCCAACAAGCAAACATCATAAGCAAAATGAAAACAATTACAAACTTCTCCAGAACCAGTTAAACTAACTAATCAAACTATCAAAATCACTCATCCTATCTCGGCCCTCCAACCTCAATGCATATGATACAGCCACCTGAGATGAAAATCCTGACATACTTATCCAGCTTGTTCTCCAAAAGTAATGAGACTGAGTATGTCCAATATACACCAGTTGTACTTCAACCACTGATTCATCAATTCCTACCAGAACTCCATCAGCAGAACCCACAGCCGGGAGGAAATACCAGTTAGAAATATTAGTAGCTAAAGAATTTTTAGTCTCCTGAATACCAATTAATGAGATTTTCTTATTATTTGCAATCTCCTTTAAATGAAGACGCTTTGCAGCACCGCCCAACCCCTTCGCTTTCCATTTTCAGGATCTTCATGGATGGATTACGTGGCCATATCTATCTCGGTTCATCATACGGTTGGCTCTTCACCATCGACGAAGAACTCGATGGGCACCTTCTGAATCCACTGACCCAGGAGCGTTACAAGCTGCCCGCTTTTCCAGATTACAACGAGGGTCGCACCATTGAGGACGCCAAGGCGTTACAAGGACACGAAAGATACCATATACAATCGAGGCTGGTGATTAAGGCCATCCTGTCTGACGATCCAAGCGAGGGTCGGGACTTCACACTTGTGACCCTTTATTGTTTCAACCGTGTTGTGGTATTCTGGAGGCCGGGCGATACGAATTGGACGGAGCTGAAGTGCCCCTATGGTCAGATTCAGGATGTTACATATTTCAATGGAGCACTCTTCGGGATCATCGGTTGTTACTGTCTCGTATACTTTGATCTAGGCCCTGATCCCGAGTTGACGCCGAGATATCCCTTGGTTAGAAAGAGGCACTGGTCGAAAGAGGCGCACTTGGTTGATCTTGATGGAGAATCTCTATTGCTGATCCAAAGGATCGAGGCTGTGGACAAAGATTTCAGAGATTTAGATGAGGAGGAGCTCGAAGCACTGTCCGAAAGGCATAGAAATGGTATTTATTACGAAGACGAGCATCGTCATTTTGCTACGAAAAAGTTGCGCGTATTCGAGCTTGATTTAGAGAATGGAACACACTACGAGTGGGATGACATCGATGGCTCAGCACTTTTCTTGGGGAGGGGCACACATATATGGTTGTCGATCCCGCCAGAGTCCGGGGGTGTGTGCCAGACCGCATCTCCTACTCGGGTGTAGTGAGTGAACCCAATGGGTTCGACAATGTTGGTTTCTACGACATGGGTAGCAAGACCATAGGAGAATATGATCCCGAGAAGGTTCTCATTCGCCATCACGTCTCTCCGGCATGGTTCACCCCTAATCCATGGTGAACTTGTGCAGAATATAGTTTTGATATCTAGTACTGAAATTTTGGTGTTTTTTAAGGTGTTATGTTGACAAGGACGATTGCATTGCTTCATTGTACAACACAATTAATTTTACTGAAATTTGTTTCTTGCTCCTCCTGTCCCACTTATTTAGCCATACATTCTAATATTGTTGCTCTTCTATATATGTTCATCATCAATTTTATACTCTAAATTAATCTTTGCATCATGAATTCATGATGGTTGCATGTGCCATGTTTATCGCTATTGATCATACCAAATAAAAAAAACCCAACAAAATGCACAATATGTTTTTTACAAGCGCATATCAATCTTATCATATAGTAAAATATTATGTACAATGCAATATGAGGAGGGATACATTGACAATTCCCACCTTGACAATGTTGACAATTTCATATTTCAAAAATTTATAAAAAATCATATAAATTCTAAAAAATAGAAAAAAGTTTACGGAATTATTTCTTAATGTATAGATTGATTATGTTTCCGATTATATTCAATTTAAGTTATATTTGATAGCTCTTCAAAGATCCGTTAAATTGCAACTGTTAAAAATTACACAAAATTTTGATAAGCCATCAAACGATGTTCAAATTGATTGAAACTTCAAACACCGTCAATCTATGAGTTAAATAATGCATCCACAAATCTTTTTTTCATTTATAAGATTTTTTTATAAATTTTTATAAAATTTTGAAATGTTCCATTATCAAGCTTGTCAAGATAAGCATTGTCAATGGATCCCTCCTCATGCAATATATGATATGACTACGATGGACGATGCAAAATACGATTGATTCAAACACTGTTCAGTGGAGAGCAATCACATGATCACATCTTATCATTGAATTTATTCTCTCATCAAAATAAAAAAAATAAAGTATATCATTTATTAAATTTGTTGCAATATCACCAAAAAATGATCTTACTGTTTTTCCCGTCCAAATTATATATCTTTTATGTTTATTTACTTCTCCGATGATACATTGTTCAGTGGAGACTGGAGAGCATATCTTAGCTATAAGAAACTAAGATCAAAATAATTAGGAAAAAAGAAAACTTTCGAGGATAGATACAACTACAAGATGTGGTGTCAATAGAAACTCAGAAAGCATGGTAGGCGTTAGAAAAGTTAGAAATAATTAATGGAGAAAAGTTAGATATTATAAATGGAGAAGAAGATTTGTCAGCAAGGTTGAGCGTCTTTGGCCTCAAAAGATCAACTTAATCGATACTAAAAGTAGCTAAATAGAAGAAGATATGAAAATTGGTTAATAGCATCAAAAGATTTAAATTTCTAGAGTATGAAAGCTGAACCATAACATCAATGGAAGTAGGAAATTATACGGAGACCTAATTAACTTATTCTCTCTGCAATAGAGAAAATTAGAAAAACCAAAGTAGAAAATTCAAAATGGAATCACTTCTTATGGTCTGGATCTGCAGCTGAATTCCAAGATTGAAGAAACTTATTTATTTGGGAAGTCCTGTTACCGGGTCGAGCAATGCTGAGGCTTCATCAAGCACCTTGGGTCCACTTCCAACCCTGGTGCAAATGAAGTAGCTCACATCTCCCATATATTTCTGATACGGCGCCTTATCTTTAATTTCCAGAGGTGGTTCTAGGGTTTCTATATCTTTCATAGATGTCACACCAGCATCTTGCAATATTGATTTGTCACCAACAACAAAGCTACAAAGAACGAATATGAAATTACAAAAGAGTTCAATATGAACAAGAAACAGACTTGGCTGCTACAGTAACACTACAATATATCTGGCCTAAACTATAACACCCTATCGCTAGAGAACATATCTGAGCTCAGTTTGGTATAACTTCAATGTTAATGGGCAATGCTCTATTCTATTTTTACATGGCTATTTGCCTAGGAGACGTACTGAATTTGTATACTGTACAATGCGGTTTAGTACCATTATTAGTGATCTGTACTAGATCTTCAGCATAATGCTTCCACTGACGATAGAAGATCGTCAGAAACAATGTCTTACCAGAGATGATAAAGATACTAGCATCATATTCTGCATGTATGATTAATTGATTATAAATACCTAGTCAAATCAGTATCTTGATTAGGAGGGAATTGGAAAAGAAGCCTCTTGAGCAGAAGAGCTGCAGTCTTGCGGTTTGGTGAAATTAGCACTGCATTAGGCCCTGCATCAAACGTGTATGCTACCTACAAATATAAAGTGTATTTTGTAATTACTCTAAGAGATTAATTAAAAAAAAAAGAATAAAGGAATAAAAAAATTGCATATTAGTTATAGCAAAACAAATTCAGAAACCTACAATGATCAAAATGCACTTACAAGTATGCACAGGAAACATATTAACAGCACGGTAAAAGCTAGAAGTTATGGTTACAGATCATTGACTTCTGGTGTTCATTTGCTTGTATGTTTGTGATTCTCATTGTTATTTTTTCTTGGTTTAGATGATAAGTTATAGGTGAAACTTCACAAGATAAAACAAATCATATCCAGGTCAGAAGAGGATGCACCAGATGCAGTTATAACAAAGCTTTAAAGAGGCCTACCTGTGGAGTTCCTTCAGAGTGGTTCCATTTCTCCACAAGATTAATTATCCTAAAATTAATGCATAAACCATCTCATCATGCTATTCATTTTGTGACAAAAGTGAACCAAGGAACATAAAATAGAAAAAAAGAAATGAATAGGGATGACAACTTTTTGTGCCAAACAGGAGCCAAACTAAACCTTTATGTTTCCTGAATATAAATTTGGTTTTAATATAAATTATGGTTATAATCCATGAAAGTACGAATAACACAATAGAATGTCCATACTAAGCATCCACAAATGAGATATATTTTGACACAGAGAACAATTTGGGTATCATTGAACAAATGAAGCACAGGACCAGCACCTAAAATGCCTACATTATTCTATTAGTGCACGTGGTACTTCCTATTTTGTAAAAATATCAGCTGACATTTCTCATTTTCCTGAGGTAATACATGATGATTGCACATAATTGCTTTAAAAAATATAATATGGGAGGATGAGCATACCGGTGAGAGGTATCATTCATGTAGAAGATTGGGGGGCTGGTGTCCAAGCATACTGCATGAAATTGATTGCTATCTGAACAAGCCAAATTAGCAAATGATGTGAAATCACTTTTTTCTATTGCTTCTTCCATTTTCAATATTCGAGCAGGGACCACAGTCTGACATTATTGCATTAAACAGGATTCATCAAGATAAATAACATAAGATTTCAGTATCAACCATTATTGGAGGTACTCATTAAACTCAATTACCAGATGTAACTGTCAGGTCTCAGTTAACCAGTTCATCAAGTTACAATTAACAATCAACACAGTGGTAAAGCAGTGAATTCGGACTGTTTTACAACTTAAGAAACCTTTTCACTGTGCAATCAATCTGCTGCACTCAGCTATTGACAGTGCAATTGCCATGTTTATCAAACCTGTTTTTCCATATTTTATATAAATTCTGCCACTCATGGTCACCGGCGGCATCATATCAGAAGGTATTTATGGTCAATATAAAACTCTTTGGAAACGAAGATAAAGTAGTTTTCACATGCTAATTTATCTTGAAGACAAAAACACAGTTTGCCAAGCAGGGTATTGTATTTTTGATTTTTTTCTTAAATAATGTAAAAAGATTTACCTCTGCACGGTGTTTTATAAGAGCACTGGTTTGAACAGTTTCTCGCATTCCGCTAGTACTGCTTGTCTCCTTCTGCTTTGAACTTACCTAAAATATCAATAGTTCAAAATCTTTTAGATCCAGTATTTCTGTTCAAATGCAATATGCATGCTTGGGAGAAAAGCTTTGAGAGATTTTATTATGTGTTTCCAAAATATAAACATAATTACTCATTCTTTCTCTAAAAAATGGGACAGCATTTTCAAATTAATCTGGAACATAGACTGTACATCAAATAGTAAACCTTCCAAACCTTGGAAGGTTTACTTAATACAACCCATATGGTCCTTTTTTCTTTAAATAATAGAAGCAACTCGCAAGTTAACATTTCATACCACAGCAATGATAATGACCAGGTCAGTCCAGTGTGTTTCATCAGCTAGCTGAATTGCAAGGCTATCACTTCCATCAGCATTCTGAAAACCCAAAATCAAATTAAATAGAATCAGATATAATCTATAATATACTATTATAGGATAGAAGAATCATTAGATAGATAATCCCATATATATGCCTGACAATATTCTAAATACTCACATGAAGACATTCACTATAACCCATGTGAAAAGTCAACACTTACTATTTGACACCACATGACTAGCAGAGATTTAGGCATGCAAAATATGCCTCTGTAGAGAATTTTGAAAAAGACAAGTAATAAATAGTGTAAATGACTCCATAATGTGAACAATTTTGGTGGACACATTCGGACAACAAAGGGTTGACACAAACACTTTTCCAAAAGGAAAAGGGAAAAAACAATATTAAATAAATGTACTTACATTTCCCATGGCCCATTTCACAAAGCCTCCATACAAGCTACGGCAAGCACTACCAGATCCTTGTCTATTATTTGCATTTGAAAGAATAAACAAGTTGGTAAAACAAGCAAAGGACTGACAGCAAAAATACATGAGAATGCACAGATGGGCTGATCAGAATACATATGTTCATAACAAATCCTTCTAAGATTTTACCTGGCAATGGAGGATATTTCTCCCAAGTCATCTTTCACATTCATCAATTGCGCGAGTGTATAAACTAAGCGGGCAGTAAAAGAAAACAGAGTCAGTTAAACAGAAAGACAATAATAACTAATAAGTGATACACGGAACATCTATTGGTCTTTGCAATCCCAAATCTCAATACCACACTTAATCAGACTTAAGTTTGAGTGAATCGAATTTAATCAGGAAATATCCTGCTAGGAATAAACAACTCTATACCAAGGCATGCGAAACCGGCAGCAGAAGAGGCAAGCCCGGCGGCGGTTGGGAAGTTGTTGTAAGATGCGATATGCACATGCAGCTTCTGCCAGTCCTCTTTCTTGATTGTCACTCCCTTCTTCTCATCCGTGACCTCAGTTGCGCGCTTCCTTATCTCCCTCAAACACTTCTGGTACCTCTCACCGGACAGCGGGATCTCCTGATAAGATCAACCACATTATATCAATCAATCAATCTATTACAGCAGCGGTAGCAACAACAAGGACGAGGAGGAGGAGGAGGAAGGTTATAACCTTGCCGTTGAGCCACATGCGGTCGCGAGAGAAGGCGGGGCTGACGGCGGCGGTGGTGGTGGCGGAGAGGTGGTTGGGATCGAGAGTGAGACTGATGCTGTCGTTGATCGGCAGGATCAGGCCCTCGTCCCGCTTGCCCCAGTACTTGATCACGGCGATGTTCGTGGGCGACCTGGCCGTCGCCGTCAGCACCCATTCCCCCGATCCTTTCTCCCCCGCCATTCCCGAGTCGCGTACTTGTCGCGATCAGATTGATTGAGAATTCGAGATCGAAGAAAGGGAGGTGAGATGAGAGCCGCGCGCGAGAGAGAGAGAGAGACGAGTGAAGTGAATAGAATAGGTGGCGAAGGGAAGATTCCGCATCTGCGGCGATCGCAAGGGATCTGATCTGAGGACGTCGAGATTCCATTTGATTAAACCAACGATCTCGATTAATTTGTTCTTAACTTCTTATCTTACTACTTTTTGTCGCTGCCCGTTGCGGTGCCCATCCCCTGGCTTATACTGCATTCTGCAGTACATCATACGAACCGTTGGATCGCCTCCAGATTCGAGCAAACACGAAATTCGAGACGAACCAACGGATCATGTGCTGTGTCAGTGACCCTTTTCATGCAGAGGCAAGAGCAATGCTGCTAGCAGTGCAGTGGTGCCTATCTCAAAGAAGCACACAGGAATGGGAGGGCTTTCTATTGCATCGGATTGCAACAATCTGGTAAATGCACTGAAGGGTCCAAGAATTGAAAACATCCCATCATGGCAGGCAGCAGAGACAGTTTTGCATATCAAGGAGGGGCTGTCAAATACAAGCATTACAATTAAGGTGGAGCATGTGCATAGGAGGGGCCTGCAGGTACCCCACATACTGGCAAACTGGACAAGAAGATGTCAGGATAACTTCAGAGGGAGGGGCTTACCATGGAGTTGCCAAGAATTAGAGGAAATAGAAACTGACATAGGGGAATTGTTTGGGAGGGAACCAGATTAGGAAATAATAACTGGGTAGGGCATTTAGATGAAATGTAATTTGTTTCAGCTTGACATGTAGGTAGTATGTCAGCTGACTGGGCAACCACAAATTGTAATATACGGGGACTGTGAACTGTGAACCTTCAAGATAATTTAAATCCAAAGCCTATGGGCATTCACTCAAAAAAAAAAAAAAGACGCTTCTCTCGTTTTCCTTGTATCCTTATTCCGCAAAGATGGTTACAAGCTAGCTTATAGCTTGTACTTTTTAGAATGCATACTTGTTCATATCAATCATCAGTTTATGCATACATTTTTAGCGAGCACGAGTTTTTAGTGAAAGATGAAAATTTATCTCAGTTTGTGCAATTAGTGGAGCACCTATTGGGCAATATAAAAGTTGAACACAAATGGAGACGATTCGTATCCTATATCTGATATCTCACTTGTTCTACATATATATGAATTATCGCAATTCATATATATTTCATGATGAATGCTTGAGCAAAATAAAATAATTTATCTTTAGATAAGGATTATTAGATTTGACGAAACAATGTGACCTTGAATGAATGACAGTGCATATCCATTAGAGGCAGATTGTCGGGTTGGTTCAAGTTCGGGTTGGGTGTCGGGTTGACGATTGCCGGTATTTTTTTGGGTCGGATTCGGATCAGGTTGGCGTCTGTCGACATTTTTTCGGTCGGTTCGGGTGGGTTTTTTCGGGTCTGGTCAAATTTTGCACCTAAATTCCCGGGTCGGGTCGGGTCGGGTTCGGGTCAGTCTGACTATCTTTGGAACACGGGTCGGGTCGGGTTCGGGTCAGTTTGACTTTCCCTAAACTCGGGTTGGGCAGGTCGAGCGGGTTTTTCAAGTAGGGTCAAATTTTGCCACCTCTAATATCCATGGACCATGATCTCAATTCAGTACAATCAGGTAATAGAAAATAAAAAAACCATGATCTCAATCTGTACCGTATAATAGGCTTATTTTTATTTATAGAAAATAAAAAAAAACGAATTATAAATCAATAAACAAAGATATAAAAATACAAAGCAAGAAAAACCGTACTTTCAAAGTACGACCTACCTTAAATTTAAGCCGCACTGTGGTGTTTGGGTGGGTAGATAGATCTTTCACTCGAAAAGAAAACACAGTTTATTAATCACTAGTAAGAAACTCGCCATTTATACAAGCATTTTAATTAAATTCTGATCTTATACCGTGTAATACATATAAGAGTAGTGCTAATTGTACTCTGCTCCCCGTACCCGCTTCCTGTACCCCGACTGAATTAGGAAAGTCAATCCATACACGGATTGGAAACCGTCGATCCCACATAATTTACACAGTCTGCACCCCTGCCTTTACAAAAGGCAACCAACCCTCTAACAAAATTGTCACTACTTGGTGTTTATATATATCTTTAAAATAAGTGTCTATATATTTCTTCTAGGTGTTTATTTTTTGTAGAGTAAATTACACCATAATTTATATTTATAGGTTCATGATAAATCTTATAATGTTCAGCTTATATAATAGGTGTTATATTTTTCTAACATGCGTTCATATACTTATCGTTGGTGTTTATATTTTAATAAGCGGTGTTTATATTTTTCTAATTAACTTTTATATTTTTGTAGTGGGTGTTTATATTTTTATAACCGGTGTTTATATCTTTAGAGTGCATAAGGCTACTTGTGTTTATATTTTTATAACCGATATTTATATTTTTATAACATGTGTTTATATTTTTGTAACTGGTATTTATATCTTTAGACGCATTAAACAATTCGTTAGATGTCCAGCGAGTGTTTATATTTCTCGATCAAGTGTTCATATTTTGTGTTCAAGTGTTTATATTTCTCGTTCGAGTATCTGCGTTGCAAGTGTTTATATTTCTCGTTTGAGTGTTTATATTGCATAGTCAAGTGTTTATATTTCGCGATCAAGTGTTTATATTTCTCGTTCGAGTATTTATATTTCACGATCAAGTATTTATATTTTGCGTTCAAGTGTTTATATTTTTCATCTGAGTGTTTATATTTCACGATCAAGTGTTTATATTTAGCGATCAAGTGTTTATATATATATTTCTCGTTCGAGTATCCGCATAGCGAGTGTTTATATTTTTTGTGATCAAGTATTTATAATTCTCGATTAAGTGTTTATATTTCTCTTTCGAGTATCCGCGTAGCGAGTGTTTATATTTCTCGTTCTAGTATCCGCGTAGAGAGTGTTTATATTTTGATCTCGAGTTTATATTTCACAATCAAATATTCATATTTTTTTTATCAATTTTGTCAAACACACAAGTTTCAAGCCTTCAAGTAAATTTTTAATTTATTTTAGAAGAGGAAGCTGGTCCATTAATTCAGTCTCACATGAAGCAATTGGAGTCTGCGGACTTACAGCATCATCAATTTTCTAGATAAAATAAAAGAAAGATAGAAATGCGAGTGTGTTTGACATAATTGATAGAGTCAAAGGCGGGGAACGGATACGGGCTAACATGAGTGCGGGTACTATGAGATTTTCTCTACGCATAATATGCTCCCGGTTTTTGACTAATTATTTACCATTTAAATTTTATCTTTACACTAAATCAATTTATTGAATGTTAGAATATAAAGCGTTAATTCCTCATTAATGTAAATTCTAATCAACATTAATGTCTTCCATACCAAGATTGATATCTTTCCATTTTTGTAAAAACCAAAATTGAAAGGAAGTTGTTTAATTGGAGAACATCAACGCCTTTGAAAAATCAATGTATTTTAATATGTAGCATTGATTAAAGGGGTAGAATGAGAATTAAAGAAATTTAAAGAAGAAGAAAAAAAAAGGAGACGTCAAATACTTACGTGCTTTTTAATATAGTATAGATATACATCTTTATTTGAACACAAAAGGTGCATCAACCAAAACAAACATAAACATGAAAGATCGATGCGGTCATAAAAGCTCCTTTTTATAGTTGTTATATCTTCAAAAAACTGTGTTCATTAAGTGTTATATTTACTTCGACTATTTCCAATATTAATCTTACGATTCTCACCGAATGCAAATTAATAAACATATTTTAATTTAGGCCCATAAGCAAACCGGGCTAACTTAGAGGGTCTCTAATCAGCAAAATAAAATCAGCAGAACCGTTCATTCATTGGTTCCTCTAAACCCGGTTCGGTTCAAGGCCGTAGCCCTTACATCAACAGGGAAGAAGAATTCTAGGCCCAACAACTCAGAGCCCGGCCCTCCTCCGTAAACCCAGAAAGAAGCCCATTTCGAGATTCACGCACATACAAATCCAACGGTCCAGATCTCATCTCAACCCTTGCGCCAAAACCCTAACACTCCCCACTCCTCTATTTATTCATCTTCGTCCTCCCAACCACCACCTCCGCCGCCGCCTTCGTAGAGCGAAATCGAGAGGGAGGGAGAAGGAGAGCGTCGGCAGGTTCCAAATGGTAATGCAACGATCCCACAATCTGTTCTCAATTTGGTACCGATTTTTGATAATTTTGTTTACGAATGAATGAATGGGTGTATGTGTAGGGGATCGATCTGAAAGCGGGAGGGAGGAGCAAGAAGACGAAGCGCACTGCGCCGAAATCCGACGATGTCTACCTCAAGCTCCTCGTCAAGGTGATTTCTCATTTTCAATCCTTGGGGAATTATCATCAATGTAGCTATTGCATGTACGTATTGTTAGATGTATTGTATTGTAGGGTACTGTATTGTATTGTATTGAATGCCAGTGGCATTGGTAGTGTTGTTACCTGTGTTAGTTAGATGCATTGAATTAATTGTGTTGAGTTGTTCTTTTATAGATCGGCTAAGCAACCTTTCATATTTGAATCGAGTGGTTCATATCAAACATTTTCCTTTAATTGTATCTAAAAGACATATTGTGGCTATCTGATTATGACAAATGGACGGTCCATGTCATCTAATCCATAGCAGAATTAGCCATTATTGTATATATATATTACCATTATGTTGAATTCTGATAAGAAACTGGTTTGCAGTTGTACCGGTTTCTTGTGAGGAGAACGGAGAGCAAGACCAATGCGATGATACTGAAGAGGTTGTTTATGAGCAAGACTAACCGGCCTCCGCTCTCTCTTCGCCGCCTTATCAAGTTCATGTCTGGAGAGGTATGGTCTTATGATATGTGATAGGAAAGGTTAACATTTTCCACCTTATGTTTGGTGGTCTGGTACCATAATATTTAGCAAAATTCCAGGTTAGCTGAGTTTATTTAGGTTTAAGTAAAGAAGCTTGAATTAGCCTCAGATGCAGGTTTATGGTTAACCAAGTAGCTGTAAGTATAAGCTTTGATTTAATTTTCTGTTAACCCTAGAGTATGTAAAATAAATATCAGAGGTTCAATTGACAATGAGTTATTCTTTGTTCAACCCAGCATCATATTTATGGTGAATTATATATTACTATGAATGTTTAAAGGAAACATACTTTATAGTAAATGACACAGTTTAAAATTTAATTGTGTAGGATAAGGAGGGAAAGATAGCAGTGATAGTTGGCACAGTGACAGATGACAAAAGAGTATACGAAGTACCTGCCTTGAAGGTTACTGCTCTGCGTTTCACTGAGACTGCTCGGGCCCGCATTGAGAAGGCCGGTGGTCAGTGCCTAACCTTTGACCAACTTGCTCTCCTGTCTCCTGTTGGAAATGACACGGTATATAATGTCTCTTCTTTGTTAACATATGTCTAATATCTTAAACGAAGGTCCACTTTCTTATAGCATATTTGACATCTTTTACATTTAAGTGTTTTACTACTGTTGACGCACTAGTAAACCTTATTCATTACTTCATGAATGCTATTCCCTATTAACTGGTTTGGCATACAATGTTCTCTTTGGTTCCATTACTTGAAGTAGTAGCCTTCTGGAACTTTTGACCCATCTTTCATCAATTGTTTTTGTGGGATCTCATCTGTTTGTGGATTAAATACTAAGGCTCCCAGTGATGCTTTTTACATACCATGCTAATGCAGATTTATGCTGGCGATAAAAATATTTATCTGAGGCAGCCTTGTGTTTATTCTTTTTACATTTTTATTTAAAATCTTTCTATGATGTTTTTGGTTCCAATTGAAAGTCTTGTCCAATTGTGATGATGATATTTTTATATACCCAGCTCATTATGAGACCTTCCCTTTGTGGGATATCACTGATATGTACCATTATAAAATATCTGAGCATAGTTTTCATTCTTTTTGCTTTTGATGTTTGTATGATTAAAAAACAATCTCAACTTTGAGCTTATAAGCATCTGTATTTTGTGCCGTTCTTTTGTTATATATATAGCATTTGGCAGTGATGATATTTGTATAATCCCAGCTCGATGAGACCTTCCCTTTGTGGGATATCCCTGATATATAATTACGTTCAACAAATATCTGAGCAATCTCTTTCCAATTTTCTAGAAGTGGCCAGTGGATCTTTTGTTTTCTTTTTTTGTAAATTTGTAAATTTATGAAACAAGTTTTATTTTAAATGAATGGTTTGTGTTTCTATATTTTTTTCTGTTATATGATACGGCAACAATAGCCTTTAATTGCAAATATAGCTGGTAATATCATAAAAATACCAGTACTTTCTTTGAGTTTACCATTATAGTTTTACTTGTATTAACTTTTGCAATGTTACTGATGTGTGTACAGATTCTGCTAAGAGGTCCCAAGAATGCACGTGAGGCAGTGAAGCACTTTGGTCCTGCACCAGGTGTGCCTCACAGCCACACCAAACCCTATGTGCGCTCGAAGGGACGCAAGTTTGAACGTGCCAGAGGCCGCAGGAACAGCAGAGGTTTCAGGGTTTGATTCGTCAACTCATCGTTTCTTGACTCAGGGTTTTGGTAATGCTGTTAGAATGGAGAGAATTTTTACATTTTGTTATTTGCCTGTTCTACTGTCTCGAGTCAAAAAGAAGTTTTGTTTGAGAAAAATATTAGATGTAGCATTCTTCAGTCATGTATCGTTTGTTGTTCAATTCACCCCGAAGATGAATATACTTGTACAATCTTAGTATATTTGTTTGACTTCTTAAAACATATTCAATGTTTAATATTATCTGCATCCATGTAGTCAGGCGAATCTGTAGTTTACCAAATTATACTTGTGCTTGATATTCTCCTGAAAGCAAGCTCAAGTTGATTTGTTGGTGCATGTGGTGTGGACTGTGCAGTCATGCTAATCTATATTTTAATATTTTTAAGCATTTTAAACTGCATAAATTGCTGCCTTGTAAAAAATAGAAATTTAAATAGGATTATATCACATGGATTATAGTAAAGGATGAATTATAATTATTCTCATCTATATTGAAATGATGCTTGTTCTCAGAAGTATACTTCATCTGTTTTGTCACCATTCAACGGAAGATACTCCATCCAATCACTAAAAATAACTAAAGTATGTTTGGCAGAAATATTCAACCAAATATCCTGAATCCGTTCCAACTTCCAACTTCTAACTTTGAAAAAGTTGAAACAACGTAACTTGCTTTAACGAACTCAAACCTTGTTAATCCAAACGACACCATGTCCAATCCTTGTTAATGAAACCGATGTCAACAATTACATTCCCAAAATATCCATCATTCATTCTCCCAGGATTAAGAAAACTTCAAACTCAAAAAGGATCATCAACAAATTACGAGTGAGATCGATGCTTCCCAAAACCGATCTTTCAATACACACCACTCGTCCCACAGAAAAGAGAGCATACTTCTCTCTTTGCCTCTCCAACGGTTCACCTGTCTTTCAATCTCATACTCCTATTAATAGATGTCTCACAATGTACATCCCTCAACCTGTGCCTTCAGATTTTGCACCTCTCTTCGACCTCGGACGTTTCTGTGCCTCTCTTTTTTTTGCCAGTCATGGGTAATCCTGCATTGTCCTTGCTTATGCTCTCAGTCTCTGCACTGTATTTCCAATGTAAGCTTAGTTATCAAGTCTCATTGTAGCATGTTTAGTTTGTAGTCAATTTGTAACATACATTTGTCAGAAGCACAAGTATGCATTTTGTTCTGACTAATGCAGCGGCGGCGATTAGGGGTCTCATGAGTTCAAATTATTTTATGCTGGTTCTAGAGCTTATATGTGATGTTAATAAGTTTGCTCTCGCTTATGTTCAGGTGCTTGGTCGGCCACATTTACATTTGTCAACAAATGCCACTACACAGTCTGGCCGGGGCTGCTTTCTGGTGCATCCTCAGGACAATTGCCGACAACCGGATTTAGGCTCAAGGCCGGCACGTCCCGGTCAGTTGATGCCCCAGCAAACTGGTCCGGAAGAATGTGGGCCCGAACTCAGTGTGGAGTTGATTCTACTGGAAGATTTTCTTGTGCCACCGGCGATTGCGGTGCCCAGGTATGTAAAGTCAACATTTTACACATCATTATTTATTTATTTTTTTTGCAAGGTTTCTTATATTTAAATATTGTCTTTTCTTAATCAGCGTCAGTGCAACAATGCCGGTGGCGCTCCACCAGTTACTCTTGCGGAGTTTACATTGCAAGGTGCTGATGGAAAGGATTTCTATGACGTGAGCAATGTTGACGGATTCAATGTGCCAATGTCGATTACACCCACAGGCCAGAGCGGCTGCCCATCGACCACTTGCAGAGCCAACATTAACTCGATCTGCCCCAGGGCATTGCAGACCAAGTTACCCAACGGTAGAGTCGTCGGTTGCAAGAGCGCATGCCTCGCATTCGACACTGACCGGTACTGCTGCAGGGGGTTATACGGCAATCCTAACACCTGCAAGCCCACCGCCTATTCGAGCCTCTTTAAAAAAGCTTGCCCCCAAGCATACAGCTACGCATATGATGACAGTACCAGCACTTTCACTTGCATTGGTGCCAATTATATCATCACATTCTGTCCTTGAGGGTCTTGAAATTGCACAATAAATGGAATTCGCGGCGCTCGGGTTGTCCTGTTTCTTCATCAGTTATATTACTACTGAATTGTCCGATTTGATGTATCCTCTGTACGTGATCTGCGTGTGGTGCTGTGGCTTTCAACTTTTAGTTTTTTTTTTTTTTTTTTTTTTTTTTTTTTTTTTTTCTTTTTATTTATGGTGAGAATTTCAGTTCCTAGCTAGAACAAATAGGTAACATTTAGCATTAAAGGTTGTATAAAATCAGACAATGTTGGTCATTCCATAAAGATTGTACTAATTCTGAATAAATTCAAAAAAAAAAAAAAAAGTGCATGCTAACAGTTTGATAATTTTCAGTGCCTACCCTTTTAAACTTTTCCTACAGATTTTTTTGGATCTATAGATATCTTCTAGCTTGTTTACATATATGCTTGCATAAGAAAGAGATACATATATCTTTATTTTCATCTACACTTCATACTAGAATATCTACTGTGTCCAAGGAAATGAAGTGTAGGCAAATTTATGATTTGATTTATGTGAGATTAGGCTCACACGTGCAAATTGGTATATATAAGGAAAATTAAATGTTGGCAGCACCTCTGAAGTCAACTGAATTGCATTCTTGCAGCACCATTGCTGGATGTTGTTTGAAGTTTTTTTTTTTTTTTTAATTTCTTATTGATAGCTCATTTTCTGTTTTCCAACTTTTGACAAATTATGGTAAATACTGGGTCATGTTATTGTGATCATACTAATGAAAATTGAGGGCTTGACCATCATTTTTTCCTAAAAAAAAAAGCAAAAAAAAGAAAAAAAGAGAAGAAGATACAAAAATGGGCAGAAGTATCTGTGGTATGTTCTCAATCAGAGGGAAGCTCTGCATTAATAAGCTCATCCCAAATTAAAGGGCCTATAAAAGAACTAACAGGTCCTATAAAAGAAGATAAATAAATTAAAGGGCCCATAAAACAAAATAAGAACAGCCCACAGGCTTAAAATGATGTATTTTTTTGACTTGCAAAAAGCAAGGGGAGAACATCCGGCCGGCTGTCGTATGAATATATTTTGGACATTTAATTTTTTTAACGTTCCAAACATCACATAATTTTTGTGGTTATATAATAACTTACTTTTCTTATGCATACGCTTTTTTTTTTTTTGAGATAAAGATGAGAATTTAAATGTCTATAAAAGATCTCTATCCGGGTTTCGAACCCGCAATCTCCCACACGGAGAGCGTTGCCCTTAACTACTAGACCAAAGGCTGGTTCTTATGCATACGCTTTGTTATGTAGCTTGGAAACGTAAATGGATTTTGTTAAACACAGAGGCAGGCTATTATATATTTGCTCTATAAGTTTACATGATAATTTAATCAATATAGAGGTGTCATGTTTGCTGCTGAGCTTATGTAAACAAGCAAGAGAGAGAGAGAGCACAAGTATCATTCGCATTGTTCTGGTCAGCATTGCTGCTGTTGATATTACCAGATGGATTGACATTGACTGAAAATGTTACATTATTTACCAGAAAGGAAATCATTTTCGATTTCTGCATTTGAGTTGGTCAAGTTTTTACCAGAAAGGAAATCATTGGTATTACTGGAGTCAACAATGAGAATTGAAAAAAAAATACAAGATAGTATGAGCTGCATTTAATTTACCTCAACTACAGACATATGAAGTATGTAAATAATTCAGCTCATTTGCATAGGGATTGAATGATATTTATTTATTTTGTCAAAGTGGCCCTTAGGCAAATTTATACAACTTCAAAATAGTACAATTACAACAGTTACATTATTCAAAAATAGCAAATGAGTAGCCAACATAACCAAATGACAATGATCTAGCTAATTAGCAAGGCCATCAGCCTGTGCATTAAGTTCTCTTGGTTTATAAGCACGCGTAACCATCGTTTTTATGCGCAATCAGCCATGCTTGATTCACCTTGGTGTATGCCGTGCATTCAATTTGGGAAGGAGGTCCGACATCTTGGATCGCCTCCTGCAACTGCCCGGAGTCAAGAGTAGAAGGTACACAGTGCAATTAATTCCTCTTGCCAGGACAGCTCGTGCACCCATCACATAAGCCCACCTCCACCGATCAAATGATGAATTTAATCTGCGCTTCATGGCCTTCCATAATTTTAGCGGAGTTGCTAGGGTTGATATCGATCGATGTCGTTTGAAGGTGTTATGTACCTTGTCAGGGCCATCATGCAATGGCACTGCCCAAAAAGAAGTAACCTCAAGATCAGTTTACAAGTGGCATCTCCTTAATTAATCTCTGCTTATTTACATTTACTACTTGATGAGATTTTGGCTCAGCCAGGACCAAGATTTAACTCCAATGTTTAAAGAATGAATGAAAAATCGAAAGGCCTTAGAAATTCATACCTACAGTTCTTGTAGAAGTCCATGTTGATGAGCTCAGGAAAATAACTGATCCTTCAGTGGATGTGGCGGTTTGAGGGGCCAAAAGAAGGTGCGATCTTGGGTGCCGGTTTTCGTTTTGCACAAGGATCTCCAAAAACGTTCCACAACTTCAGCTTTTCATCTGAATGTCCCGTTACCACTGTGCACCTATTAGGACTCTACAATTTGCAAAAGAAGAAATTAACTCAGACATTGTTTTGCCTTCTGAAGTCTACCAAGTTTGGGACCAAACTGAGCGTTTCATTTTGCAAGGTCTGTTAAAAAGTTACAACTACCAATTATAGGTGATGATTTTTAAATTTCTGTTGTTATCGTCATTGTAACTACTAAAATCAAGTTTGTCGTGTCATGATTTTTCCATTTAATTAGGTCTCTGTACTATATATTTGTACTGATTTGGAAGACCTAGATATTTTCTGGTAAAAGAGCCAATCTAAACTTTGCATACCTCAGCCATAAAGGGAACGCCGGAGGCATCAGAGGAGATTTCAGCTATTTTAACAATAGAAGGGTACTTCCAGAGTATCAGTTGCTGCGCCCCATCGCAATGTGAGCTCAACAGTTCCTTCTCCTCCTTGTTCCAAAGCAATTCAGACACAAGAGACCCAGTTTCAACTGACTTTAAACAGGTGCCAGCATCAACATCCCATAGCTTGACGCATCCATTGTCAACAGCCTCTCCTGACGCAATTTGGTTACTCCGGTATGGGCACCATGCAATTGCCTTTGGCATAGCACTGTGGCTGAAACGACGGAGTTGGGTGCCCTTAGAGAGGTCCCATATGTTGAGACGGCCATCTTTTCCCCCGCTTGCGAGTTGTGTCCCTGACTCGGACCATTTCAAATTGCACACCTCCAGTCGGTGGCCATGGTAGGAGCAAATAGCATGGTCCCGCGCTCTGATATCATTGTTGACAATTGTGGAGTCCCAGCTGCCGGTTGAGAGCATATTGTTGTTCCATGCCAGGGCCCCAACCGATTGCCGGTGAATATTTCTCAGAGTTCTTATCTGAAAATAAAAAGAAAACCTTTCAGCGTCAACATAAATAAAATTAAAAAGGAATTTAAAGTAATAGGAATGCTAGAAAACCATTAAAGTATATCGCATAAATTCAGTTTGATAAAACACAAACCAGCTTTCCCTCATTGCAGTCCCATATTTGCACGTGAGAAGTGGGGAGACCAAGGGCAATGCGGCGGCCATCTGGGGCCCAGCTGAGACTGATTACTGGGTCACAGTCTGGACCAACATTTACTAATTCATCGACAGAATTGCTCGTAGCATTCCACAAGTACACTGTATCAGCCAGTGCAATTGATAGAACATTCGCACTTCCCCAGTCGAGCAGATTAAGGTGGTAGTCATCAATCATATCCGGGGCCGCAAGTATTTTCTCGTGTCTCTGGGTGATTAAAAGGAAAGAAGAGAAATTACTAATTAATATACCTTTTATTATTTATAAAATGAGACCAGCATTGTAATCTGCATCGAGTAGTTGTTTAAAATGTAACAATACTGTTTAGTATTTCAGCTATATATCGAACTTGCATACCAGATTTCTAACTTTATTTAATTATTTGTTTGTTTAATCTATAAACTAAAAAGAGGGGTAACTCTCCAAGCAACTCAACTATGTCACATCATCAATATTATTGACCATTGATTTTGTTTAAATCTTTTCATCTACTTTGATCCAATGGTTTATATTTATTCTTTCTCCCCATTTAATAAGATGATATGATATGTCTAAGACAAAATTTAATCCTTAAAGTGATTCAACGTTTATGTGCTATTATTTATAAATTATATGTCATCGTCATTATTCACATAAAAAATTTTAAAATTATGTTTATTTTTTTAAATAAATATTTTTATTTTATAAGTTTTATTATTTTTTTTAATCATATTTCGGGGCGAAACCCGAGTTACAGCTCTAGTTTATTTAATTAGGCTTAATATTTTCAACATAATACTCATCCAAAAAAAAAAAAGAATAGAAAAGAAAAAGAAAATAGTGTTAATAAAAAGGCTATACCTTTGGAATATATCTTCGTCGATGACTAACGTACTCAACTTCAGTTAGAGGATCGCTTAACTTGGTAGGCATCGAAGGCTTGTTACTGTAAGATAAGATCCGTGTTCTTCCCTCGAAGAAGGCATCATCAAGCCGTTTTCTGTAGGCCTTCTTTGAGGGAGAGATCTCAGATTCCTCCTTTTTATCTCGGGCTGGTGCATATAGAAAGGCCTGCGATATATTCATACCAGCTCGATTCGGGATGAACCGATCACCCTGCATTTTTTTTTTTTTAACAATTAAAAGAATATTTTCAATTAAATTGCACTTGGGTTATAAACTTATAATTAGAAAGAAAGAAAGAAGGAAGCATACAAACAATAAAAGTAACAAAGGAAATAAAGTTTTCAGATGAAAATAGCAAATTAACAAACTGTAACATAAGATTTTACATTTTTATCTAGGCAAAAAACTTTCCTGGGTTTCAACTTGTGAATAATATCATTAACAAAACTATAACATGAAGATTTTACATTTTTTTTTTTTTCTAGGCAAACACCTTTCTTGGGTTTCAACTTGTGAATAATATCATTTAATTCTACATTTCTTACAGCCTAACTAGAAGCATGATTTGGTACATCAATCATATTTAATACCATATATTATATATAAACCAACATCTAGGATCTAGGTTATCAAATTGCACTGCATCATATTAAGTTTTTTTTTTTTTCAAACAAGCATGATAATTTTCTACCAAAAATAGAAAAAGAAAAGAATTCAGTTACATAGGTGTTGCGCGACGAGGGACGATGTGCGCGGAGAATGGGAATGAACTCTTTGTGACCCATTGATTAGATAAAATGCAAAATATTTTTTTTGTTTTATTTATTTTTTTTATTTTTGTAATTAACAAAAGAAGAAAGCAAAGCAAAGTAGAGAGAATTCTATTAAGAGCGCTGGTGTTGATCTTTTTCCAGACAGAATTGTGAGATCGTAAAGAGAAAAATAAATGTTGTGTGTCTTGTATATATAGTGGAGCGTATAACGGTATAGTTAATAGTTCTATTTTTACTTGTGCACGTTAAAAATGTTAAGAATAGATAGAACGACTTGGAAATGAAGGCATAGGCATCATCAGCATGTTATAAATTTGATCATCGCACTCACAGTCACCAGCAGCTCTTGTTAAGAACGTATAATTAGAAAGGGTTAACGGCTAAGTAGATTTAAATCCTTATGCATCTATTATGTATTGGTTGTGAAACTTGTTGTTTAGGGGCATATGTTCTATATTTCAGGTTATGGCACAATTGATTTTGTGCAAAGCAGACTTTTAGAATTGTGGGCCTTGAAATTTTCTTTATGGAAATTTCAATATAGACATGTAATAAGCAGAACTTTTTAGATTTATTATAGCTACTTTTGATTTCCCAGAAATATTAGGAAATAGTGAAATATATCACTTTTATCAAAAAAAGAAAGGGTTAATGGGCTTTATTGGGCCTCAAAGCCTTTAACAATTATATCATGGGCCATTCGGCCTGTCATTAGACCGAGAGAGGGATTAATTCAGAGGGAGTCACTGACATGTGGGCCCGAAATGTGGCGGGAAACACCGAGATCCAATATGTCGATTTTATAATTTATTTTACCCTTTTTAAATTCAAATTAAGATGCGATAGTATTTGGAGAATTGAGACCTGGCTGCTCAAAGGCAGCATGTAATCGAAAAGGGAAAGGGAAACAAGCACTGTACCTGTAAAGAGTATTCACGGCAGAATTTCAATACGTAGATTGTGTTTGGCAACTTGGATTGTCCATTCAAGCTACAGTTTTAAAATATAAGGCCGAAGCGTACTACCTCACTTTGCTTTGCAAAGTGCAATACCCTCACTCTAATTTTATATATATCTTAGATTGATTTCATTTGAAACGTTAAGGGTCTTTATAATTATTTCAATTATATAAATACAATTAATTAGCTAGCACCATGTATAACTTCTTATAATCAAGTTATAAAATATTCCTCTCGAAGAACAGTACAAAGCAATTAGGAGGTGGTCCATCAAGTTCAGGAAGGAAAAAGAAAAAGAAAAAGAAAATTCCGACCTGCCGGATTCGAACCAGCGACCTAAGGATATCTGCTACAACTACAGTCCTCCGCTCTACCAACTGAGCTAAGGTCGGTTTTGTTATTTGATTTCAGTATATTGGATAACATTAGACTATGGTACTTTTAATGGTACAAATTACTCCATACTATTGATCCGTATTTATAATTTCAAAATAGAGTGAGGCTATGGTACTATTAATATTACACAATAGGCCGTACTACGGCTTCATATTATGATTTTTAAAGTTCAATTGATCGATCCAAACCGCTCAATGTGATCTCTATATGTTATATAGTTCTAGACCAAATTTTATATTTTTAAAAAATTTTCAACTATATATTTTGATATACAGAAAAACAACATTTTTGAATGGTCTATAATGTTTATATTAAGTCATTTTCTAATTATCTAAAAAAATAGTAAAAAAACACTAAAAATTATAAAATTTGGTCTACATAGACATTTATATACGGAGATCACATTGAGCGGTTTGGATCGATCAATTGAAGTTTAAAATTGATAATATGGAGCCGTAGTACCAACCACTTTGTACTATTATAGTACCATAGCATCACTCTTCAAAATACTAATTCTCGATCTGATCTTCATATTAATTTTACTTATAAACCAAATTTTCTATTTTTTAGAATTTATTTACTATTTTTAAAGATACTTTAAAATGTCTCTTATTTAAATAGTTCATAATATTTCAATCAAGTGACATTTTAAAATATCTTTAGAAGTCTCCCAATGTAACACCAAGCTTAAGATTTTTTTTTTTTTTTGCTAATTTGTTAAAAATTCGTAATGGTAATTTGTCCAAATTATTAACCCAGTTACTGAGTACTTTTTTAATCTTTTATTTTGTTTCGGAGTAGTTTTTTTAATTGTTGAATACTTTTTTTTTACTGTAAGTGGATATTTTCCACCATCACCTTTTTTTTTTAGGAGATATTTGCGTCCATGGAGAATTGAACCCATGATTTCTTGGAAGGATACTTAATTAAATAAAAAAAATAATGTTTTTCTAGCGTTGGATTTAAGCTCATCGACGGTCAACCACAGTCCTTATTAAAAATTAACTAAAATTAATTAATGGCACTGAATTATAATTGTTTGGCTGTCTGTTACTTGTGCGTTTAGCTTAAGCTACGCGGCTAATTAACTTGCCCTTCCCTTAGCAGTTAGTTAGCACTCTCTATATAAATCACATTGTTGCTCTCTCTTTCCATGAACAACTTCATTTCTGCAGTTATATATAGGAGGAAGAACGAAAGAGTATATCAAGGAGAATATATATGCAAACCAAAAATATGTCCCAATCTATTGGTAATGTCTTTCTTCCGCAATCTTTATATAATTATTTTTTTATAACTTTCTTGTTCCATATTTTTTTTAAGTGAAATTAAACAATGAGCCGGAATATATATACTCTCGAGTAACTTCGCGTATATATTGATGCTCATAGCAATAACTTTGATCGTCTATGAAAATTTGCTTGGATTTCATTCATCATAAGGTTGATTATTTCTTGCAAGACAAAAAGTCGTTCAACATCTGTTAATTGTTGCTCATTATCTATCAAACGGCATTGTATATATGAGCATTAACACAGAAAATATACTTATTTTAGAACATAAATTTTGTAGATCCCGTACAACAAACTTTTCATTCAACAGTTATGTATTCTGTTTAAGCACTAATTTTGATTTCTATAATTAATCAATGTGTGCTAATTCCGATCAGAACCGGAGCAGTCGGCGACTGACCAGTGCGACGGATCATCCGCTGAACTGTCCAAAGCCATGGCAACCTTGTCAGTAAACACAACTGGAACAAATACAGGTACAAACAATTTTTCACATCTGTTATAAATTATTTCACTCTAACAAATTTTCAGCTTATCAAGTACAATTTCCTTTATTAAGCATCTAAAATTCCCCTATTTCAAATTTTGCAGCTTCCAAGCAGTTCAGTTTTCCACCGGCATCATCCACCACTCCGTTCGGTTCATCTGGCAGTGTCTCAGGCCCCCCCTTATTTGGTACTTCTAGCATTCCTCCATCTGGCAGCTCTTCATTGTTTCATGTAGCCAGTAAACCGGCATCCGGCGTAGGTACCAGTTCTGCATTACTTAGTGTAACTGGTACATCTGAATTAGGTGTTAAAAGTTCTTCATTATTTGGTGTACCCAAAACACCAGCATCATGTTCGCAATCTTCGTTATTCGGTGCACCTAAGACATCGGCATTTGGTGGTGCCCCTAGCACTCCATTGTTTGGTCCATCAGGTACACCAGCATCCACTTCTCCAGGATTTGGGTTATTTGGTGCTTCTAGCTCACCGACATTTGGCGCATCCAATAAACCGGCATTTGGTACGTCAACCTCACAATCATTCAGTACTCCATCTAGCATTCCAAATGCACTGCAGCATGACCCATTTCATGTTTCGGCTAAGCCGGCTTTTACATCTTCCGCACATCCATTCGGTGCCTCAGGCAACCCCGGATGTTGGCCTTCTGGTACCCCCAATTGTGGCATGTCGAAACCTCCATTTAACACATCCACAACCTTCCAACTTCCAACATCCAGTAATCCTGGCTTTAGTGCTTCTGGCTCATTATTCGGTACGTCCCATGCTTCCTCGCCATTCGGAGGATTTAGAAAGACAACTACTACTGGAGGATTTGGCTCTACCAGTACACCGGCATTTGGTTTCGGTGCACGTCCATTTGAAGGAAGCAGTGGTCCATATTTTGGTATGTCTTGCGCTTCATGTGCCGGACGACGTGATTTGCAATTACCAATTAGTGGGTTTGCTTCATGGTCTCCGTTCTGGAAAGATCCGGTACGGCTTAGCTCAATATGTGCAATGCTGGCATGTAGTAATGTTGACATGAGTTATGAACAGCTGAGATGGTGTGAATACTGTCGACGCAACAGAAAAGGTACACATGAAAAGAACTAAATTTATCTAATGAATTAATAATTCTTCATTTCATATTGAACAACAATATTTTCATTGTTTAAATCTTGTGATAAACTTTGGAATTTCAAATGACAGACAGTAGTTATGAACATTTTTTCATGGCTAGTACAGAACAATGATATTCTAACTAGAGATGACTAAAAACTAAAAAGGTTGTTGGCATGTAATTTTTCTCACTGTACAAAATCTGTACTGTAGTGGCATAAAATAGACCATACCAGGGTTATATGAAATTCATATCCCCTGCTGTACTGCATTATGCAGTTCACAACGAATCAACGACAACCGTTGGATTGTCTCAGGATTCATGCCAGTGCAGATCTTGAGATGATCCAACGGCTGTCATTGTGAACTGCATAATGCAGTAAGTCAGCTCTTTAGATCTAAATTGTTGTTGTTCTTCTTTCCTACGGTACCACGTTGCGGTAACTGGTACCAAAAGGTTATCTACTATTTCAGAAAAAAAAAAAAGAAGATATCTTACTATTGCTTGCTCTACAACTTGTAGGTGAATCCAACAAAACAGCACATGTCAATCGGATTGGCGACACCGATTCGGATCTGATTACCATCAAAATTAAAGTCCCTTCTCAAGTTGCAACTCAACTTCTTGAAGCGATCAGGGCACTTCACATCAATGCCGATTCGAGTTCTACATCTCATGCACAATCTGCTCCGGTGTTTGGCATACCGTTTTCTCTGGCAACGCCAGAGAGTAGTGCCGTTTGAAGTGCGGCAAACCTTTTATGTTCTCTTAGCAACAAATATATGGATAAAGGAGTCAAAATATGCTTATCAGCTTGTAACACATTATTATTATATGTTAAAAAGTTCGTTTAATCACTTTTAGGTTATTAATTTTGAGTACAAAGATCAGTTTTAGTGACGTTCTTGTTTTGAATTTTGAAGTTCTGTGTGGATCGTGCTTGGGTTATTTTCTAATGACAGGTCAAATCTTGGTGGATGATATTTGTATGTTTCAAGTATAAAGATGTTTTTCCCTGAGATTTTGTTCATACTCTGTCTGTTTATGCATGTTTCACAAAATGTAATGCAATGGCCTTCACTGATCCAATGGATCTCGAGCTATCTTTTTTGTTTACTTTTAATTGTTTTTTTTTTGGTGTTGCTGAAATTCGCTTTCAATCTGATGCAGTTTCAAATTTTGAGAATCAGATATATAGGATAGGATTTAACATAAGCCATATTTTACAAAAAATTGATTTGCAAAAAAATAAATCGAAATGCAAAATATTGTTATCTTGGAGCCCTCTGTTATCTTTAGATGCATCATTAAACCCATTGGGCTTTCTTTGTTCCTGGAATATGTTGCAATCTCAAAGCCCAAAACATGAAGGGAGTATTCTTGTGCAGTACTACAATCCTGAAGTAAGAGCCCTCTTTTAAAGTTTAAACGAACCTGCTTTATTTCAAAAAAAAAAAAAACGAACCTGCTAGAGCTAGTACAACTGTACTACATTCCAATATCCATCCATGAACAAACAATGATCACTATTCACTACACTTGATTAGAGGTGGCAATCGGGTCGGGTCGGACGGGTTCGGGTCGGGTCGGGTCGGGTTGGGTTCGGGTTAGTTTGACCAGGCAAAATTCGGGTTACGGGTCGGGTCGGGTCAGCGCGGGTCGGGTTTCGGGTCAGCAGTAGCCGTCATTTGTCGGGTCACGGGTTGAGTCGGGTCAGTGCAGGTCGGGTTTCGGGTCAGCAGTAGCCGCCATATATCGGGTCACGGGTCGAGTCGGGTTAGGGTGGGTCGGGTTTTCGAGTCAGCAAGACCATCTTTTGATCGGGTCACAGGTCGGTTCGGGTCCGGTCGAGTCGGGTCTCGAGTCGACAAGTGTCGCCTTTTGCAGGGTCAAGAGTTAAGTCGGGTCGGGTCAAGTCGGGTTTTGATTTGGTTAGCTTTCAGGTCATCTGATCTACTCTTGACCTCTCGAGTCATCTCTGGTTCTAACTACTGTTGTTTATCCAAGTACATTAGTCACTAGGGGGATGGCCGCATTTTGGGTATTAACTGCTACGCTCTTTTCACTATATAAAATATGATTGATTAGTTTTACTAATTAATTTATTTATTTACAATTAATTGTGAAATAAAATTTAGCTTGTTGTAAGCAGTAATTAAAATCAAAGATAAAAATAAGAGAATCATTGGAGTCACATTGATAATATGAATTGATATGAGTTGATACATATCATTTTCAATTCTATCTCAATCAAATTTGAATGCTCTTAATATCAGATCGGGTCGAGTCGGGTCGCATCGGGGCAGACTGTTTGGATTGTGTTATATGGGGTTGGCCCTACTATTTCAGTTCGAGTTGGGTTTCGCCGTTTCGGGACATCCAATTTTGAGTTGTCTAGGGCTCGTGTAATTTGGGTTTAGGTCGGGTCCGGATCGGGTTTCGGGTCTGTAATCTAGAATAATATCGGGTCTTCGGGTTGTCTCGGGTCGGGTAGGGTCGGGTTTCGGGTTGCCTAATTGCCGTTCAAGTCAGGTATCGGGTCAAGCCGGGTCGGGTCGGATCGGGTTCGGGTAAGTTTGACCATCTCAAAAATCGGGTCGGGTTCGGACGGGTTTGTCGGGTCGGGTCGGGTTTTGCCACCTCTACACTTGATCAGTCATTTTCATGGACGAAAACAACTTGACATTTTATTAACCTGTGGGCTACTATCTAATAATAATAACAATGATATCTGGCATCATCGTTTATTTCGCAATTGAAAAAAGGACTTGCATATAACGTGGCATACATAAACTAAATAAACATGTTCTCTCATTACTGAAGTTGCTTTTTTTCTTTTCTTTTTGGTAAAGGATAATCTTTTTTTTTCTTTTTTGTTGGGTAAGGATAAGCTGTTAGCTGTCTAAGACTTGAATGTGTCAAGGCAGAAAACAAAACACAGCACAGGTCGACACGCATCCACCAAACAAAAGGCTCTTTTCTTTTCTGAATGCTACCAAACAAAACTCTCACTCAATGCAATTCCAGGAGCATCGCTTTCTCTCTAATACCAGAGTCAGTATCCGCTGCGATCCAAACGCAATTAGAGGACCCTACTATCCAAATCGGACGACTGCATATTTTAAAATAGTTTTCCTGAATCAATCTCGACCGTCCAAATACCGGTTGTAGGGTCCTACGATCCAATTGGATCGCAGCCGATTCGAACGTAAGGATAACAAAGGTATGAAGTCCGTATCCGCTACGATCAAATCGCGATTGGAGTGGAGGACCCTACTATCTAATCGGACGACTGTGGATTTTAGAATGCTTTCTTTAAATTAATCCCAACCGTCCAAATACGGATTGAGGTCCTACGTTCCAATTTGGATTGCAGCCGATTCGAGCGCGACCAAACACATAACAAAGTGGATTTCATATCCTCTGTAGCGCTGCATTGTGTAGCGCAGGACGCTAACCGTTCGATCATCTCGAGACTGTTCCAGAACGAATCTCGAGATGATCCAACGGTTCACATCCTGCGCTACACAATGTAGCGCAACAAAGAGCAGGTGCAAGTGCAAGTTGCACCTGTCGCTTCTTTATGAAAAAAACATTCTTTTCTTTTCAGAAACGTGCCACTCTCATTTCCTCTCTCTCTCTTTCTCTCTTTTTCTCTGTCGACAGTACCAACCGCACTGACTGATCAGCTGACAGCGATGTGGCGGGAGGAGCGGGAGGAGATCGTCAGGGCGGCGCCCGTGACGGCGTGCTCCTCCTTCTCCGCGGAGTCATGGCGGGCGCCGCCGGTGCGCAGCGACAGCAGCAGGAGCATCGGCAGATCGGGGCCCAACCGCCGCGGCATGCGGACGGCTGTTGATCTGGTCGCCGCTGCTCGGTGCCACGCCTCTTTCCTCCGCCTCTGCTCTGCCGCTTCCGTTGCCGATGCGGAGCCGGCTTTTGTCAGGAACTCCATTCGACGGTTGCATTTCACTGCCTTGCTCCTCTCTGTTTTTTTCATTATCAATTTGCATATTTGTTAAAAAGTATATATACGTTTATTGCGATGCATTTGCTGGATTATTTATGTGCATTTTTAGTTTGAATTGGAAGTTGTAGGTAGAGAAGTATCAAATTAGAAAACTTATGGATATCAGTGAAAAAATAGTATTGTAAGATTATGATATATTATTTAGCACTTAGGGGAGTTGGTAAATTAGTTGTCAGATTCCCTGGAGTGGCACTGGCATATCATATGCTCACCAGTACCCACATGACTCACCTAATGACTTGTCTTAATTGTGTATTTAAATAAGAGTGGTTCTGCTATGGATCAGCTAAGCACCTTTCATTTTGAATTGTTTGAATTGAGCGGTTCTCATCAAACATGTCTCTTCAATTGTATTTAAAACACATATCACGACCATCTGTTTATGACAAACGAATGACCCGTATTTCATCTGATCCATAGCAGAATTAGCCAATAAATAAATATACATGAAATGAAATTCAATAAATTCTACCTATCTTTACTTTATATATGATATTTGATAGGGAAGAATTTTTATCAATCCTTATGAAGACATAAATCTATAGGAGTGATTATAAGAGGTTTTGTATACCAAATTTTTTAAGGTATGAAGAGCTGTGGATGCCATTGGCTGCGGAGCTTCCACTGAACGAGATGGTTCTCCCACCTTTGGATGTCTACTGGGTTTGGCACTGCCACTGCCTCAATCATGTACTTTTTCTTTTCAAATGTTAATTAGATTTCAATTAAAAAAAGTTCTCATAGATAATATGCTCTAGACTTCTGGTATGTTTTCAGTGTTTTAGTAACTGTACCACACATTATTTAGATGCTTTTCTGTTTCACTTTAGAAAATTTAAAATTGTCGTTCGCAAAAGTTCAAAGTAGGATACATTAAATCTGCAAAATATCTATGCATAAAGCCAGGTATGTTTCAAATCAAAGTTCAGACTGCTTTCTCTAATTTATCTTTCCCAACCTTTTTCCTTAGGTTCATTACCTGAATTATTGCAACTCAAAGTTTGGAAAATTGATAGATCGTCCAGCAATATTTGATGAAGAGAATGCGGAATATGCTACTGACCGATGCCATGAAATATGGGAGTTAAAATATCCCACTGAGCCATTTGATCAAGAATCTTCCTGTCCCAGTGTTGCCGATGTTGAGATAAGCAGCTCTGACATATATCACATGGTAGAGAAGTGCAGATCCCTTAGTACACTATTCTCTGATGCCTTTTTTCCAGAGACCGTGTACCTTGTAGCTGCAAAGAGTCGCTACTTTGATTTCCTCCATTTACTGAAGCAATGTCATGAAGAAGAGGATTTTTCACAACGTTTGGTGCCAACTGCAGATATACATTTCATGTGGCTAACCCACCAAGTGAGCATACATTTCATATGCTGTTATATGTTGAAGAATATAAACATGTCATGTTCACAATTTAGGAGAATTAGGTTTTTTTCTCGAACTGGACGTCTTTGCCCCTTAACAATGTCTAGCTGTCAGTTCTTACTAGAACTGGACCATTATTCTTTTTTTATTAAAAACAAATAGTTTTAGACTCCAAAAATGAGTCTAAATGGCTTTTACAATAATGGGCACAATCACATCTTATTTCAACAAATTTTTTGGATTATATTGCAAACTTTATGCATGTAATTGTAACAAAAATCTACCCAGAGTTTTCCAGTTGGCTACACAAAGGATTCCAAAGAATTGGGTGAAGTTACACAGAGGATTGTGGGGCTTTTTGCTGCACCTGCAACACCTAAAGAGATGGAGGAGACAAAGCGGTTATGGGAGGAAGTTTATGATGAACCGTATGAAAGAGCAGGAATGTTGATAGATCCAATGGTTGCAATTGCTCGTCAAGTTTTTATTTGGGAATTAGTTGCACCAGTGGAGGATGTTAACCGGATTTACAAGGGACTACATGCAAGATTTTTAATGGAGGTATGCCACTTCTTTTGATTATAAACACATTATAAATTTATTATGCCTAAAATTGATTGTTATAATGCAAAACACTGGAATGACTATAGATAAATAGTCTGAATGTTCTAGCAACACATTAGCACAGTATACAACTAACACAGTATGTAATAGTAATAAGAGAACAAAATTTAATCTGCAGAATGAAATTTAGCATATTTTATTATGGGATTTTGTTGATTTTTACACTTGCCCTGTAAATATCACAAACTAGAGACTTTCTATAAGAATTACTTTTCTGTCCCTCTTCTGAGTAACTACCTATCCAAAATAGCTGCAACATTGGTACCGCCATCCTTTGTTATGTATAATACCATAAGTACGTGTATCTAAATTACAGGATGATAGATTTGGTTCTCATACTTCTTTTCTAACAACAGGTGTGTGTATTTCTCAAGGGAGAAATTCAGACAAAAGAGAATCGTGACATGCATTTTCTGAGACTTAGAGTGGTAAGAGGTCATAGATCTCTCAAACTTGACAAGAGCACATCAAATTTGAGATCTTTTGGAAAATGGCAAAAAACTTGGCACCTCTTCTGTGAATTCAGTACTAAAGGGGTGTCAATAGAATCTCGGTACAACACAACAGGCTGTGGCTGTATCAGTCAAACTAAATTGGTTGACACTGTCAACTTTACGTGGCATGAGCTGGCACGAGCAACAAATCTTGTTCTGGTGAAAAAGGTAGGATCAGTGCAGGGAATGTTATCAGCAACACCACCAGTACAGGCACCATATCTACTAAAGTGTGTGCCAGACAGAGTTACTGATGACAGTGGAGCCATTGTTTGTGATGTTGTACTAAGAGAGAGAGGATATCGACCTCAGGAGGGGAGGTGGCTTACCAGGACTATACTCAACCATGCTGGTAGAGAGTGTTTTGTGGTTCGTATTAGGTATGTAAAAGATTGTTTATTCTTCTTGTTATATTTGCTTTTGGTTCTGAAACAGATTCTAATTCTACTAATTCTAATTTTAAATTATTGTTATTTAATTGAAGTGGTGTTTTAGCTCTGATTATTATACATAGTCCATTTGAGAACCTGCAACATGACTATACAATGTGGGATGAAAAATAGAAGTACCAAATTTATATGTGTTTGCGCGATTGAGCCATTTCAGTGCCTAACCTGACTAATATGGACTTGACAAGAGTTATGATACAATGTGTACGCTCTCTATGTGTAGAGTAGGTAAAGGGATATGGAGGAGAGGAGCAGAAACTCCAAATCCAGTGAAATGGGATGAGAGAGTTATTGAGTTGCGTGGAGGCAACTGGACCTACATTGGAGGAAGCTCCATGGGTTATGCACCTGGTACATGTTCAATTAATAGCAAAAAAAAAAAAAAAAAAATTTTGTATGAACAACTGATTAATATGATAAGAGCTGTTGACAGTGCATATGCTGGTATAAATTTTTGGTGTGAGTAGAAGATTTTATTCAAACTATAAGCTAAATTAATTGCTGAAGTGTCAAATTTTAATATATCTGCTTATTTTCCAATTTATAACAGCTGATTGTTCCTTGTTTGTTGTAATTTTGTGTAGAGAAAGTAATTGGTACCGCAAGACCTCAAAGGAGTGATCCCAAGGATAAAAAGGTTGTTTGGTCCTTGTCAACTGGGGATGTTCTTACTATTACATGGGAAAATGAACTTCAAATTTGCTTAGAAAATGAAACTTCAAAAGAAACGGTACTGTTAGTAATTACTCATTCAATAATTGTTATTTTTGTTATACAATACAAATAAAAATATGTATAATTAAAGGACAAAATCTGTGTATTTCCTGACAGGCAAGTTTACTTGAAGGAAGGCAATTGCAATATCAACCAAATCAAAACAATCTCTTCAAAAACTATAAAAAAGACGATGACAGTGATTACTTCACGCTAATCCGATCATCTGCATACAAACAAGAAGGAATCGCTACAGCATTAATAAACTTGAAGCTGTTAGCAATGGAATTCTCCCCACGAGAGGATGCAGGAGTCATTATCCTTACGTGCATGGCATTAGTGCGTACGCTATCAGAGATACGGAGGGAAGACATTGCAGGATTACTGGTTCGGCAGAGGGTGCGTGAAATGCATGTGGGTCTAAATGATTGGGGATCTGTATTATTGCCATCTGCCACATCTGTGCATCTCCAGCCGTGGTATTTGAATGCCAATGAGGTGCTAACGTCAGCAGAGAAAATAAGTGGCACAGGAGCAAGCATGAAATATCCTGCAGCAGAAGGCAAGGAAGAATTGTATAGACAAGCTATTTTATCTTAATGTTTTGTACAATACCCATAATTATTTGTTGAGTTCCCACTTGAATAAATGTGATGCATAGGAAAGATATAGAACAAAGATCAAAAAATGTTCCCACTTGTACAAAGGGTGAGCCTACTGTTTCTCATCAGTTGAGGATATAGTACACTCCAAAGCTGGTTAAAAGTTACAAAGTTTTCTCATTTGTTTTTGTTAAAAAAAACACCACATGCCTATACAAAGAATTTGGAAAACCCTGCACACAAATACAGGAGGACATCTAATATTAATTTACTTTACAAAGGAACAGTGTCCTGCCTTGTACAAGTGGTCAATTGACAACACTTTGGTCTGTTCATAGCATGTTATCAAAATCCTTAATCCAGGGATGGCAGCTTTGAATGCATCTGTTTAGGACTGACGCTGCCGCCACGGCTAAGTCGCAGCACGCTGAGTGCTCTTTGTATGTCCACTGTAATGGCGCTATCTATGCTTCCGGAGGCAATCCTCTTGTGTGACTTCTGCAAGTGGAGTTTTAGGGAACTGCTGCTGAGCCCCGCATTTTTGCCACAAACCGGACAAACCCGTATCATCGGCTTCTTCTGCTGCCACACCATCGAAGCCTTCCCGTAGAGGCTCTTGTCAAGGGACACCAATATCTTGCCGAAACCATCGTTTGGATGCGCCCTGCGGTGTACCTTCTTTAGTTTGGTCCATGCTTCCAAAAGTGTTTGTTTCCTACATTAAAACCATAAGACCAAAGAGAGAAAAAATCCTTTTTCAACCCAGAATGAAAATGAAGCAAGAAAATTAGAAAACAATGACAACGAAAATGTTATGAAAATGGTACTTCTTTTGGTTTATTGGTAACATAAGAAACCCAATTAAAAAAAGACAAAAAAGAAAAAAGAAGGGAATATAATTTGCAAGATCAGTAATATGCCAAAAGGGACATTGATGAAATGCAAGGGTGATAAAAATAATGGTATAACTGGAAGAACTGGTACTATTAAAGATGGTGATGCTAAGAGGCTCACATGTATACCATGAGGTATGTGAGCACAATAGTGGCACTTCTGCTCCTCCCTTCAAAACAGTGTACCAAAACTTTCCCGCCGTTACAGCGGACATTGTCGATGAAATCACATGCTTCATCAAACAAATCACTTATATTTTCATCATCATTATCTGTTACCTGCAAGAAGTTTCAAAGCCAGTGTATAAAAACAAGTACTTAGAAAATAATAGTATTGTTTAGTACTTTGATTCTGACATATAAGACTACAATGTTACACAGATCATTAACTTCTGCTGGAAATAAGAAAATATTTTTTTAATGAAACTTCAAATATTAGTAAGATTTGAAGTGTACTTAATTCCAATGTTAGATGCACAAGGGAGTATTTGAAGAAGTCGAAAGGAATACTCACAGAGAAGTTCTTATAGCAGAAGAGCGAAGGGTTCTGAAACTCAGCCTGACCTATCTCGTTCGAGCATAGACACAACACATGTGTAATGCCGATCAGCTGAAGCGTGTACATGGACTTGGCTGCGAGGGCGCCGCTTATGTATAGAAAATCTGTGACTTTCGATGGTCTCTCTGTGCTTGCAGCCTCAGAGATTAGGGTTATTCTCTCCAGTATGTGCTCTAGCCTTACCTGAATTTGAAATTTGGGGAAGGATCGGGTTAGTATTGATTCCAATTTACTTCGAAAAAATTATGTATATATTGATTTCTTCACGTATTATCTACTGGTCAGTCGAGACAAATTACCTTTAATTCATAAGCATCGACAGCACTGGCACTCTCAGTGCACTCAAAAAACCCGGTATTGAAATCGTTATCCTGGCACAGCTTCACCACATCGTTTCTGAGCATCTCGTACCATTGCTCCATATCCTTATTCAACTCTGCATCCGACTATTGACATACAAGTAGAAAAATTAGTATCGTCAAATGAAATATTGATAAAGGTAAAATAATAAAGAGAAGATCGGAAAGAAAATTAACACACACTTGAGTAAACTTGTTTTTATCAACTCAACTGATACCGATCCGAAAGCAGATAGATTCAAATCCCAAACCGAAACCAATCTAAAGATTCTAAACTATGAAGACTTGATACCAGATGCCACAATCGAATCCCAAACTGAAACCAATGTAAAGTATGAAAATTTGAACCCAGATGCCACCCAAGTTAAAGTGTCCCAATCTAGTTGAAGGGAACCTTATATAACCCGTTGCAAATGACAACACATTGAAACTGACTACCAAGTTTTTATGCAACCACCTATTTCCAGACCTCTTGTAAGAACACCGTTGAGGTACCAGTGACAGCCAACCGTTGTGGTGCCAGGAGAAAGAACTTCTTTTTAGTGGAACCAAAAACTTGCGCAACGCTTAGGAAACACGAGAACCAAAGCAAAGGAAATTGTGAAAAAAAAAAATCATGAAGGATGTACCAACCTTGGCATACTTATTGAAATCGCGTATTTTAATTGTGAGCCGAAGGTTGCTATTGCAGCGAGTGTACTCCCCATTTCCTTTAAATGACCTTGCACTCGCATTCTCTCTGCACATAGGGGAATTCAACACATCGAAATTTTCCCGAGACCCAGAACGAGAGGACCGCTTCAAATTGCCTCTGCCCTCGAAAGAACCATCATTCACTTCCATCATTTCATTCCTCGGTGAATCCTGTGACTCATCCCTATCTGACTCACCACCATTATTTCCCTTATTCATAATTGACAGGAAATTACGAAAAAGTCCGTCCAACTTCTGGCACAATGTCAGAAGGAAAATGTGAAACCCTTCGAGGTCCCTTACTGCACCTTTGAACCCGCTACGAAAAGCATTGACTACAGTTACCATGTCGGCTTCAGAGAGTAACTGGTTACTGGTTTCTGGCAGTGTTGCCGACGACTCGGGTTGTTCTTCAAACCCTGGGAGGCCTAACTTGCCAATTGACAAATCGTGCAAGAGATTAGACGAAAACTCAAAATCATTTAATATCAATTCAACTAACTTGGGGTAGCTTTCTTGGTCCTTGATCCTTTTACCAACTGGAGGCCTGCGTGGCACACCGGTATCAATGGCAACCACATAAAATTCATGAAGTTTACTTCTGAGCTCCCCTTCTGAATCGCTCATTGCAGGATTATGCCTACTGGCTTCAAATTTATCAGAAACTATCTGTCCATTTACCGACGTTGCCCTCCTCTCCAGGGTTTCAGCGAGCCTGCTATCAAGTTTGGACCTTTTAGCATATGACTTGTCCAATAAATCCATGTTCGCTGAAGTTGCGGCATCTGATACGAGAAGATTGGCGTAATTACCACGCCATCCAAGATGTCGACACCTCAGACGGTCCTCGTTTCTCAGTATGAGGTCTAGCATTAAGACCTTACCGAGGGCATCTGCTGTATTTTCAGCTGATTCTCTTGAGCCGAAAGGTACGGGGTCTTCTAGTAGCGGTAACCCATGTATGTAACTGCAGGAGTTTTATATCTTATCAGGACTAAAAGCTAAGAACTAAAATTTAAAGGAAAAGGCATGAAAAGACTCCAACTATCACAGTGATGCCCGTAATGACACCTTATTGGTGCTAAATATTGTGGGTCTGTGGGGTATTACTTTTGATTTCTTCATCAGTATGAATTATACCAGTTGTTAGGAATTATTTGCATCTGCTACGGATTTAACAGAATTTATGAGTTTAAAGGCTAGTACTTCATGAGAAGAAGACAGCGGTTAACTTCAAGAGCTTCCAACAATTCCGTGCACGCCAACTCTCCAACATCGTCACAAGCTGCATTTGCCAGTAACCGTGCCTGTTCAGCTGCATCCTTAATAAGTTGCCACTCACTTGTTGAGTGGTGAACAACTCTAGCCTAAAAAATTAAGATAATGTGAAAAGACAAGTTAATTTAACGCCATTGGCAGAACTGCAGATGCATCTTATATATGTCTCTTAGCTTCTAATCTAACTTCAAATGAAAATCAATAAATTTATGCTGCATATCATAGGGTTATTACTTGCATTTAATTATCCAAAAAAAAATTATATTACCTTGTAAACCCCACATATACTTTGGAACACAGTACAATTATAAGTCCGAGTATGATACAGGTTCTGCATCGTCCGATTTGCATTGTGATGCAAAATGTAGATCTTTGTATTATAAATAGCAATTCAAATCATGTGTGGCTAGTGATGCAAATACCAAAACTGCCCTCAAATATTGGCAGCTCAATAATTTTATACGAGATTAACATGACATGGCATTTCAGTTCAGGGTGACAGAAAGCTTGTTAGACAATGCTCGTGTTTGCGATTTATAGAAGTTGGAGATGCAAATTACAAAATAAAGCACATACTTGTGGTGTTCTGACACCTAGCCATCTCGCAAATTCATATCCTAATCTTTCGGATTGAGTTGCCATTCGTGAAGAGGCAATTTTGATTACAGCAGCCCCCTCTTTCGAGACATTATCGTTATTCAGGGTATTGAATAAAGCAATGAATACAACACCACCAGAATTCACAGTCACCTGAAATATGCAAAGCACAAGGTATTATATATTCGTACAATATGGAATACCTTAATTCTAATTCATTCAAAATGTAATTATATATTCATACAATAAAAATTACCAAACTAGAAGACAAGACCAATATGTAATTGTATTGTTCATAATTTTGGGTACTGGTAAAGTACCAATATTTTTCTTATTTTTCTCATTATGCGTCAAACAAAGAATTCGTACAAGTTGAGTATAGCACATTATGCTTTGTTACATTTAAATTCTTTCGTACCTCGAGAGCTTTGTTACATTCATCCTCAGACAGATCAGCGTTGCTAGCTGTATGCTTTATATGGTGGAGAGAGGACAAAGAGCTCCAATCAAAGTCCCCCGACTCTATATCCAACATCGTCGCCTTCCCGAATCTCTCCCACAAGCTCGTCTCTTGGTTTTCACATGGTTGCGCAGGTACTGTTTCGTCCCTGTAACTTTCTACGGTTTCTTGTACACCTGCACTGTAATGACCTGACAAGTTTCAGATTTTATAAACTCCTGCTGCTTGTAGTTCTGGAATGCCGGTACAGTATCATCAGTGGCTTTCGGAAATCTTTTTATTGGTACCAGTACTGTGCAGGTGAACTCTAATTTAATAAAAATGTACATCAGAATCCTGAAATGGTACAATGTTTTCTCGATCGCATTGATTCTCTACAGGTCTGTTTCATGCTGTGCTGTTTGTATATCAAAAATTACGGAAAATCGGTCTTCAATGTTTACCTCATTATAATGACCATACAATATCAGATAGGTATAACACATTACCTGAATTGAGAGGACGAAACCGACGAATATATCCCGACTGAGGGATCTCCTTGCTTCTTTGCTGAAGCCCCATTTCTCTTCTGCACAAACGCGATCCATTCGTCGAAATCAGCCCCCTTTTTCTTGGCATTGCTGCTGACCCCTTCAACCTGCAAAAGATCCCAAATTTACGACTCGGTCGAATAAAAATCGACCAAGTATGAAATTAAAATCTGAGTAGTGTGACTGCTTACAGATGATGATGAGGAGGAAGACATTGTCAAATGCCAACCCCTTCCCTTCTTCCACCCTCAAAATTGACAAGGTTTAAGGCAGCTTTTGGTACCCCCTTGATTGACAGAATGAATTAATGAATGAATGAATGATCGCTATCAATGAGCATTGATTAAATTGGGTATTTATGATTATGGGTGCCGGCCATGTTTCATGGAAAAGCATTAAAGCGATCAGCTTTTGTTTACAATAAATTCCGCACGGAAGAGAGGAAAATGGAGGGAGAAAGGGGGGAAGAAAATATTTGAGAATGGAGAAAACGACGAATTTTTAAAACTTGAGAATTTTGTTTTGTAGTGGGGAAATTGTTTAAGGCAAAATTAATTTGGTCACGTTGGCATTTTGTAGTAGGTCCTAAACTGCCATTTTGTTCAAAAGTATAAAAATTTACATTCTTTGTGTGAATAATTTGTTGTGCATCATAAATTAAAATTTTGAGTGTAATTTGGGGGTTTTACGTTTCGGCTGAAATGTACAATTAATAATCTAGTTTTTCTTAATTGAATAACTACTAATTAAAAATCTATATTAGAGAAAATTAAGAGTGGTTTGCCACCACTTTGGTTATGTACATATATAATTGTATAGGTTAAAAATGAAGCCGGCCACTTATTGTGTTGCCACTCTCCTCAAATTATTAGGGGTGATAGTTGACGATGGATTTGATTAAAATTATGTTTGGTGTGGAGAAATAATAAGGATTTGCTTTAATTCAAAATTTTTATTAAATTTCCAAAACTCGGATAATTTTTGTACGATGGTAATTTAGTACGTATGGTAGGAGTTGGAGCGTCAGTACGTCGGTCTAAAATGTTAACGCCTCAAAATGTATATTGCCCTGTCTGAAATTATGATTTATGGTGCTTAATAAATTTTTCATATAAAAATCCTTATCATTACTCCTAATAAAAGGAGATTGGATTTTTTGATATGAAAGTTCTATCTTCCCCAATGAATAAATCACAGCCGTTGATTGTTTACTTAGATTGATTACCGCCGTTGACGTACTTTAATGTCTCAACCTATTAAAACTTAAGCCCCATATCAATTTTCTCAATTTAAGATTCATTATATATTATCTTAAAAAATTTATTATAAGAAATAACAATTTCAGCCCAAAACAAAGGCGTGGGCTCTTTACTAATATTATTACTAATAAAAATGTTGGGGAATACAAAATTTGTAGGGAGAAACTCTCATCACCTACCCTCTGTTTGGCAAGCGTAATAAGTTAAAGCGGAGTAAAACACTAAATCACTTTAAAACAGTGGTGTTTGGTTGTAGTGAAGTAAATAGATGAAGTAAAGTGAGTAAAATGTGTAAATGATGTGAAATGTTGATGATTTAGTTTACTACACCTATATAGTTGCGTTAACTTACTACACCTTAAATCACTTGCGTTTAGTGATTTAAAGCACCTTAAATCACCTTAAATCAATTTTACTACGGTGCCAAACGGGGGCTAAGCTGCAATCCCCTGATAACTAAAGTGGTGAAATGGCCCAGTTGGTGTCTTGGTGAGCTAATGGGTTCACAGCCTAACAAGTTGAAATGAGCCCAGTGAAGATTGAAAACCTGGGAGGAGGCCAGAGAGAGTGCTGTGGAATTTTTTCCAAAGACAAAACAAACATATTCATGCGGATTAATTGCGGGCCTTTCGTCTTTTAACCAGACCAGTATACATACCTCACCGTTAGGTCATTGCAACTAGAGGTGGCAAAACCCGACCCCACCCGAAAAACCCGCCCGACCTGACCCGACCCGACCCAAATCCGATCCGACCTGACATTTTCTAAAAGTCAAACTGATCCGGCCCAACCCGACTCGACCCAAACCTGACCCGACCCAAGATCAAATAACATGCAATCCAACTCAAATCAACATACGATCTAAAAAAAACTGATATTAAAATTGACCTGACCCAACTCGCCTGTCACCCGACCCGCCCGACCCGAACCCGCCGGCCGATTGCCACCTCTAATTGCAAGCAGTACCAAATAAAATTTGCAGTGAATAGGTCAAGTTGCTGGCAAATAAAATTGCTAGAGTTATTTCGTTTATCTATCTATACTATATTATAAAGCACGTAAGTATTTGACGTCTCCATTTTTTTTCTCTTCCTTCAAATTTCTTTAAATCCCATTCTATCCCTTAATCAACGATACATATCAAAATACATTGGTTTTAAATGTGTTGATGTTCTCCAATTAAATAACTTTCTCTCTATTTTGGTTTTTACAAAAATGGAAAGATATCAATCTTGGTATGGAAGACATCAATGTTGATTATAATTTACATTAATGAGGAATGAATGCTTTATATTCTAAAATTCAATAAGTTAATTTAGTGTAAAGATGAAATTTACATTAATGAGGGTTATCCCTGCGTTTGGTAGCCGTAGTAAAATTGATTTAAGCTCTTAAATCAATTTTAAGTCACCAAAAGGAAGTGATTTAAGGTGTAGTAAGTTAACGCAGCTATATAGGTGTAGTAAACTAAATCATCAACATTTCACATCTTTTACACATAACATCAAATTTACTTCATCTATTTACTTCACTACCACCAAACACCACTGATTTAAGGTGATTTAACATTTTACTCCGCTTTAACTTACTACACTTACCAACCGGGTGAGTTTCTTGCTAGTTATAATAAAATATATAGAGTCCACCTATAAAGTAATCACCTATCCACTCTCTCTCACAATCTGACAGAATATTGGCATACGCCTGCCAATTTTGATGTTCACAATTTCACTGAAGGATTGCAAAAAAAAAAAAAAAAAACATTGAAAGAACATTAAAGAAACTCAAACTGATGTTCACAATTTCACTGAATATATAGGTGAATCGGTTCCTATCACCATCACCACATTAAAGTGAAGAAAGCCAAAAAAGATAATTGAAAAGAGAAAAGAAAAGGAGAGAAAAATTAAAGTGAGAGCTGTTGGCAGATAATTACCAGAGCAATAAATATATACTCTCTCTACTGATCATCACATGATTCACATCATAATATACAAATAAATAAATAAAAGTTAAATACAATTAATACATTCTGATTCTTAACCTTCCCCAAAATTAAGGAACACACACTGATACTGATACCGTGTAAGCATGCTTACATGGTGGGGGTAGCTAATAGGAAATTGCCATTTAATTATATTTGCTTATGTAATAATTACAATTAATTTCTTAGTGACAAATCACCATTTCTTCCATTTTTACGGTTCCATTAACTGCGTGCTTATATAGGAAACTTCTGATCTCTTTAATTTAGGCAACCTTTTTTTTTTTAAATTTGACTGTTTAGCTAGTATCATTACAAATTAAATTATCATATACATATATATATGAATGCTCAATTAATTTGATTTGCAACTAATCTACAAGACATAATATTTAAGTTAATTATTTATGTCTAAGTAGCAGCCCCAAATACCGTTCATATTATTTGCAAATACGTTAGCTTTATAACTGCTCGGTTGTGATGTTGATAACAAAAAATATATATTATATGCAATTTTTATATTATATAAGTACTCTTATAAGATATAATAGCAATTTTATATTTCATATGTACGTATTTATATATAAAAGCAACAATATGAAAATATGAAAATTATTAGAATGAAATAAATGCAACAATAAAAATATATAAGTACATATTTATATTTCTGTGGCCTTTTGTTTTTTATGAAAATATGAAAACTATTAGAATGAAATAATGAATTAATCCGAAATGGTAAACTAAGTATCAAATATGTGCATATAAAAGTTATGAACATGCTCATCTATAGTATGCAACTATCTGAATTGGACATTAATTAGTAGGATCAATCAATTGCTAATTTCCTTTTACATATGTGTACTTAATGGAAAATAATAGGAAACAAGAACAACTATTATGAGAGACAATTAGTAATTATTGTGTAAGAAGATCTAAATTATGTGTCAATTTTTTATTGGTTGGTCCCTACCATGTAAGCATGCTTACATGGTAAGGGTGCCCCTATGATAGAATTTTCCCATGGCATCGGGAGCTCGGGACAAACAAGGAAACAATATTCGCACTTGGCTTATATATATATATATATATATATATAATTAAGCTTTGAAAGAGGAAAGGTTTAATTATATTAATTTTTGCTGACCCTTAATCTCAAAAACCCCCTTTCTAAACTACATATATATATATATACATCGTCGGATTATTACTTCCCAGGTGATTGATTTTTCCTTTGTATATATTTTATTGTAAATTATTAATTTGTTGCACATAAATATATATATATATATTAAAACTAGAAATCCTTTTTAATTTTAATCAAACATCCTGCCACGCCAGTATACTATATATAACACATTTTTACTCATCAGCCATCAGGTGATTGTTTTCTGATAATATATATATATATATATTATGATCAAGATACAAACAATTCCATGTTGCATCATAAATCATCTTTCTTTTTTCTTCTGTTTGCTGTTAATTAATTAGTAGACCTGCTCGACTAGACTACTTACAATGCCTTACAAATATTTCATGATCAATCATCCTATATATAAATAGTGAAATAAATGAATGAATTGAAAGATCGTGATCAGTGTTAATTGACTATATTGTTTACAATTTTCATAAAACTTTATTTAGTTTGCTAGTCTCACTATTGTGATATATATATTTGAGAGAACAGTTTGTTCCTTTTCTTTTTCTATATATGACTGAAGATAAGCAAAGCTCCAAGCCCAAATTATGGATCAAAAACTGCACAAGGCAATCTCCCAAGGCAATTGGGAACGGCTACAGCACCTTCTGCAAGTTGACCCGAAAGTCCTTCTCACTAAAACTCCTCAACAAAACACAGCATTGCACATTGCAGCACGCCTTGGTCACCACCGAATCGCTGAAATAATCATGACCGAATCTGATACAATTTTGATTGAAAAGAACATAGATGGAGATACCCCACTGCATATTGCTTTGAAATCCGGTAATGTAGAGGTTGCGGAGTTTCTAATAAAATACTCTTATGTATGGCCAGTTGAAATCGATTTGGAAGAAGGGAGTCCACTTACAACCAGAAATAAGCTAGGTAATTTTGAAATTAACTCTAATTTCTAGATGTATTTTTCTTTAAATGCAGCAGAGAATTACCCAATATATAACAAGTCTCCAAAGGTAATCCGGGTTGTTGTTAGTGCTCAAGTTTTGGGACATCCTAATTGAGTGGTATACCATAGCCTGAAACATCATACAGGTTATATATGTTTTAATTAAGTTATCTGGAATGGTACAATAGTACATGAGCACACATGCATGGTTGTGAAGAGTAGCATTGTACCACTCCCTCTGTCATGCACAAATTATATACATCGTTATCAGAAAAAAAAAAAAAAAAATTGGCTTTATTTGGTTACTCTCTTTATGGTGAATATATAATCTGATCTATTAATCCATTAACCTTCAGATTTGATATCTGGGTAATAAAAATAGGTAATATTGCGCTACATGAGGCAGTGGCACATCGTAAATCTGAACTGGCCCTCATGCTGCTAGAGGCATTTCCTAATCTAGGCCATATGCGCAATGAAAGGCTGGAAACTCCATTACATATAGCAGCGCGTGAAGGCATGGAGATAGTGGTTAAAGAGTTACTGAAACAAGCATGGGTACCGCAGGAAGAGGAAACTCAGCCAGCTGGTTATGGTACGGGGACGCCGCTTCACCAAGCAGTGCTTGGCGGTCAGATCAGTAAGTACAAATGTACAATCATAGCATCGATCTTGATATTTAAATTTCTTTTAATTATAATAGCCATTTCAAAATTTTTAAGACTTTTTTACCAACTAATTGGCAAAATTAATGTACCCTTAAAATTCATTGCAAATATATGCTGCATATTCTAGTAGTGTCAAATTTAATTATATCGCAATGGACATTGGACAAAATTATGAGAAACTAAAAGAGTGATACCTAGCGTCCATAGAAAAACCGTCCATAGATCCATAAGTTACATTTCGGGATATATCTATCACATTCTGTATATGTCTATAGATGTATGGACAATTTTTCAATGGACGCAAGATGTTTCTCAAACTAAAATTCCTTGTCCAGAAATATTAGAGATGCTCCTGTACCAAAGAAGAGACTTGGTGAAGGCTGTGGACAGCGACGGCAACAATGCACTCCACTACGCAGCAGAGAAGGACAATGTCGAAGGAGCGGAGATGTTATTACTAAATGACCCATCACTTGCATATGGCACCAATGTCTGGGGTCGACCGCCGCTCCATGTGGCGGTTCAGTATGGTTCTAAATCAGCAATTAAGGCAATTCTTAAGCATTGTCCCGACACAGCAGAGCAGGTACGTAATCTGTGTTAATTAAGGTGCTTATATAGTTGTTCACTTACACTGTGCTCCAGTAGAGGGGAGAGGAGGGGAGGGTAGGGGACAGGGGGGCTGACCGGAGCTGCCCAAATAGAGTTACTTGCTCCAATACTTAAAATTTTGGAGGGTAGCTTATGGAAGGGTATGGAAGAGGAGGGTTGTCAAGACACAAAATTGAATAGAAATTTGTTACATCCTCTACACCCCATTTTGGGAGGTTACACTCACCTCCTCTTCCATACCCTCCCCTCCCCTCCCCTCCCCTCCCCTCTATTGGAGCACAGTGTTAGTCTTTGGGATTGTGTTCTTTGTGTTAGACAAATTTCATCTTATCAATATAAAGAAAATATGCTAGTAATTAAATTAATATATAAATTAATTTATAGCCTGTTAGATCATAAATGTACCTTCATAGCCTTGTTGAGCTTTAGTCTTTGACGGTAAAAAAGCATATGTTCATGCATTTCATTTTGTAATGCTTGACATGCGCGCAGTGCGGAGCCAAGGGTGAAAATGCGCTCCATGTTGCGGTTTACAGCGATAAAGTTAGCTCGCTCAAATGTCTACTGAAACACATACAGTCCGAGGAGGTCATAAACCATCAAGACAGTGATGGAAATACACCATAAGCTATCGAGGACAGAAATATCATTCTTACTTCTCAAAGACAAAAGAGTTAACCCCTGCTTGTTGAACGAAAGGGGGCAGACCGCGAGAAGTGCGATCGAGACGTATGAAGCAAACCAATATGAGGTAATAATCATTTGATCCTGCAGGTACTGTTTTATAAATGCTTCATCTTAAGTTATTATTTTTTCTAATTATAAATTAAAGATTAATTATTGATTTGAAATTAATTAGGTGTATATTTGGCGTGAGCTAAAGAAGCTAGAAGCAAAAAGATGCAGGAACAACGTGCAATCACCTCTAGAACAAAGAATGAAATCTAGTGAATATTTTGAACTATGTGTGCAAACATACACTGTAGTTGCAGCTCTAATCGCAACCGTCACCTTCTCAGCCGTCTTTACCATGCCGGGAGGCTACGACCAGACGAGAGGCTTCGCCATTCTTGCTAGAGAACCTGCATTCATACCCTTTATTATATTTATCACAATTGCTATGTCCAGTGCTCTTGTCGTAGTGTTCTGTTTCATTTTTGCTTGGCGCGACCCGGTCAAGTTCAGATTGAATCAGTTGAAGTGGTTCCATCGACTTACCGTTGTAGCGTGCTTGTCCATGATTGTCTCGCTCATGACCGCGGTTTATCTGGTAGTCGTGCCAGAGTTGAGATGGCTGTCGATTGTGGTGATACTGATCGGGTGCAGCATTCCGGTCGTGGTTTGGCTCATACTCGGTCCCGAGGTTTTGCTCATGCCTTCTTTGTAGGATACTTTTGCTAATTTTGGTTGAATTTAATTATGTCCTTGTGCTTTATTTGTAAAAGAGAGTGCATTTGTAGACACACATATATATCTGTATTTGCTGTGAATTTTGAATTTACTTGTGATTTGTAAACTAAGCATTTTGCATGAACATTATCTTGTTAATAACATCTCTAAAGAATTGCAACTTCATATAGTGATCGTTGGAAGAGTGAAAAGAATAGTGATGTTTAGAGGTATTCGGATAGTGAAAATATTGTTTGGCAAGCGTCAATTGGAATATTAATTAATTTGCTATTCGGAGACGGGTGAATAGCTATTCAGTGGATTAGCTCGAATAGCGGAATAGCTTTTTTAGAAGCTATTCGTATAGTGAACAATGTGTTTGACACCCTATTTAAGCTAAAATAGACTATTCTATTCCGAACTTGAGGTGCCAAACAGAGTCATATATCATACAAGAAGTGCGGAATGGTAGTTGATTTCATAAACAAATTAGCAGTCAAATCAACTAGTCAAATATATAAGGGAAACATCTTGCGTCCACACTATGATAGGATGTCCATAGTCCCTTTTTGTGAGTGTGGACGTTACAAATGGAGTCCATTTAGTCCCATTTGTCAGTCATTTTGTTACACTCTATAAACATCGGTAGAGCGGACGGTAGGTCGTGCCGATGCCAGTATTCTATCAAATTATGACCTGACTTGAGCACAACTTGATCCAAGTAAAATTACCTTATCGCGCGCGTGTACGTCTGATCAGTACAATGGAAACTGACAAAAAGTTTTCATCACAGGCGATCCAAAACCTGAAATATATATACATCACAATTTCCGGTCTCTTTCGAAACCTCCTCGGCTCCTTGTGCCTTTTCTTAGGTAATCTTGAATTGTCTGATGCCACGAAAATCTGTATAAAATACCAACTGATGCCATCACAGAAGATGAGAAGTGAACTTGAATGTAGGTTGTGTTCAGACATGTATGCGAATATTGAGAAGACCATATTGAATTTTTATTTTTCTGTCTGTCTGGTACCCGGTGGGCAGTGGCTGACCATGTATATATGGTGGCCGGGTCAACAATTAATTGATATTCTTTTGGTTTAATTTTTGGTTAAAATATATTAATTATATGCTTAAATATAAAAATACTCAGGATGCAAAATTCTCAATTTTTGGAGTATGTTAAGCATTTATTTCAGAATTTTTTAAGTTCATATACAAACAAGCATTGTTTAATTTATTAATATTTTAGAGTTATTTGAAAAATCCAAAACAATTACTTCAAATTATATAAAATTAGAAAATCTTTGTATTTCCTAGTATTTTCATATGATGAATTTAATGGGAACCATAAATCGAAATTTTTAAACATGACAAAATAAAATTTTAGTTGTTAGCATTTCGGAGTGACTCATATGTTTGTAAAAATTTTCACATTTTTAAAATTATCTTATGAAGTATATGAAAGTTCTAGTTGGCAATAGATATTTCCTTGATATAAAGCATTTTGTCATATATTATTATACTATAATTATTGCTATTGATGACATTAATATAATTATTATATAAGTATAGAACAACTAATTGTGCTCAATATACTATATATTTTATTTTCATTCATAATATTTTCGATGGTACACTTTATAATATTTTTTTCTAATAAAGCGTGGTCCCACATGCTTTGAATTTCTTCTTGAATTTCTCATCAGGTGGAACTTCCAAAATAAATATCCATCTATATCCGAATCTTGATGTTATTGGACGGCAGATCATAGATGCTTGTTCACAACCAAAGGTCCACTCTACAAATGTAGTGTATTAATTTGGCCCCGGTAGAATTAAAGACATGATGGTTCTCACTTTTTTTTTTTTGAATAAAATGAGATACAAATCTGAAATATCAATTTTTATTCATTTAGTGCATGTATTCCTACAATCATATAATAGTAAAAAATTTCTAATATAAACTAATTAATGATGTAAACTAAAATAAATTAACTATGTTACCTTAATATAATTACCTTCAAGAACCGGCCTATGGTCTAGTGACTAAGAGCAACGCTCTCCGTATGGGAGGTCGCGGGTTCGAAATCCGGATGGGAGTCTTTTATAGACATTTAAATTTGAGTGGCTTCACCCTCGTCTTTATCTTAAAAAAAATTACCTTCAAAAACTAATACATCTTCTCAATATATAGATCCGCAATCCATGCATCAATTGAACTCCAAAGAATCAAAAAATGGGGAATCAGAATTTGTTCCTCTTACTGGCTCTCACTCTTTTGTTTCCTTCTCTGATACTTGGTACCAGCAGAAATGTATACATTGTGAGAGTTCACAATGAACTCAAACCCTCAGTTTACCCTAGCTTAAAAACATGGTACACCTCCACTCTTCACACTCTCTCAGTTTCAGTCCCTAATTCTGGTGCTACTGCCTTGCACCGGAACAAATACTCGAAAGCCGGTGGCAGTTCGGGGCTTCTTCACGTATACCGGACTGTGTTTCACGGTTTCTCTGCCAGCCTGACCGCTGCTGAGGCCGATGCTCTTCGAAGTATACCGGGTGTCCTTTCGGTCATCCAGGATAGGCTGTGTCAGCTACACACTACCCGGACACCGCGGTTTCTTGGCCTCGTGTCGGGCCCAACTAGCAAACCGAACAGTCTGATATCATCTACTGATGCCGGTGCAGGTGTTGTGGTGGCGGTACTTGATACCGGGATCGATCCTGGCCACCGCAGCTTTTCTGCAGCCGACGGGCAGCCCGGCCCACCTTCCAAGTGGAAGGGCATCTGCCAAGCCGGGCCATCTTTTCCTGCGACATCATGCAATAACAAGCTCATCGGGGCCCGGTTCTTCGCGATGGGCTATCAGGCAGGAGTTCCATCCAAGAATGGCTCGAGCGATGTGTTGTCTCCGTTCGATACTAACGGCCATGGCACCCACACGGCATCCACCATAGCCGGTAATCCCGTCAGCGGCGCCTCCTTCCTCGGCTTTGCTGCTGGTGTAGCTACCGGAATCGCCTCTCAAGCGCATATTGCGGTATACAAGGTATCAATTATATATTTCAAATCAGCTTTTTTGAGATAAATATTTCAAATCAGTGATTTTCTCCGCATCATTAAAAATAGCTAGCAAAAAAAATCTAAAAATTATAAAATTTGGTTTGCTAGTATATTTTGATATAAAGATCGCATTGAACAGTTCAGATCGACTATTTAGATATCGGAAACTGTGATACGAGTCGCATAGCATGGTAAAACCGTGATATGTCATATCACCGTAGCTGGACTCTATATATTAAATGCTTATGCTAATTAATCTATCAATTAATATATAGCCTCAATGAACAATTTTTTTTACATTTGAATTTCAGGTTTGCTGGTCTGGAGGTTGCCTGGAGTCCGACATCCTCGCCGCATTCGACATTGCGGTAGCAGATGGCGCTGACATCATATCTCTCTCGGTCGGTGGCGGGCCAAGTCCTTACCACCTCGACTCGATCTCTATCGGGGCCTTCTCAGCCTCCAATTTCCACGGGGTCCTCGTCTCAGCCTCCTCTGGCAACGACGGTCCTGGAGAGATGACGGCGACAAACATCTCGCCGTGGATCACCACGGTAGGTGCAAGCACCATAGACCGCCGTTTCGCGGCGGATGTGATACTGGGTGACGGTAACGTTATTTCAGGAGCTTCTCTGTATGCCGGTAAGGACGTATCACCGAACGAATCGCTTCCTCTTGTATATGCCGGAAACCTCTCCTCGACCCGGCACGGCTTCCGTTCAACTGCACCGTTCTGCATGCGGGGCTCACTCGGGCCTGAGTCCGCGAAAGGAAAGGTCGTGCTTTGCGAACGCGGCGTGGTGTCACGTGTCGAGAAGGGTTTGGCTGTGAAAGAAGCTGGCGGGGTCGGCATGATCGTTTCAAACCAATTTTTAGATGGTGAGGGAGTCCTACCTGACGCGCATCTGCTACCAGCCATTGGAATCGGGTTTTCCGCTGGAAAAACTGTGCACGAGTACATTCGAACCACGACGTCACCAACCGTGCGGTTATCGTTTCGCGGGACACAGACCGAGGTCAAGCCTGCACCGGTGGTCGCCTCATTTTCAGGCCGAGGTCCGAGTGCGCAATCGGCATACATAATCAAGCCCGACATTGTTGCACCGGGTGTCGGCATCCTTGCTGCCTGGACAAACAGCACCTCCCCCTCCGAGCTGGCATTGGACGAACGCCGTACAGAGTTCAACATTCTGTCCGGTACATCCATGGCATGTCCCCACGTGTCGGGCATTGCTGCATTGCTCAAGGCCGCGCATCCAGATTGGTCGCCGGCTTCCATCCGATCAGCAATAATGACAACGGCATATGTGACTGACAACCTCTGCTGGGACTTGCTTGACGACAGTTCAGGCAACCGGTCGATCGAGTGGGCCCATGGATCGGGCCACGTGCACCCTGAGAGGGCATCCGATCCCGGTCTCGTGTACGACCTATCGACCGAAGATTACACGAACTTTCTGTGCAACTCCAACTACACGGAGCTGGACATCCGTGCCATCACTCGCACTTCCGTCAATTGTTCGCTAAAGACCGGCATGCCGTGGGACCTAAACTACCCCTCTATATCCATACTTATAACTCAGCCAGTTGCTACGCCTTCTAAAAATTTCGAAATCGCCGTAAGTCGAACACTGACAAGCGTTTCGGACACGAACACGACGTACAAAGTGAGCATGAAAGAACCAAATGGAGTGCAGATGGTTGTAATACCGGACAAACTTGCGTTCAGCCGGAAGGGGGAAAAGCAACGGTTTGCGGTTAAGGTGTCAGCCCGTGCAACTCAGTTAAAAGCCGGCGCGTCACGAACTGAGTTCGGGTACATATCGTGGACAGACGGGGTGCGGGTAGTCAGAAGCCCTGTAGGCTTTACATGGCATCAGTCTTTTTAGCTGTTTTTTTTTTTTTTCTTTATTTATTTTCTTCTCTTTTTTTTCTTTTTTCTTTTTTTGTTTTTTTAGAGTGACAGGAGGACATCTAGTATGTGTTAAGAAGGGAGTGACTTGTCACTTGGATTTTGCTAAATAAACATAACTCATATAGAAAAATGTCACAAAATGTCAGGTTTGTTTTCAGTAAATTAATTATGACCTCCAACTTGGATCAGGTTATACTGTAATATACTATGCAGAACTGTTAAAGGATTTTTGTGAAAAAGATTGAAATTAGTACCTCTAACTAAATTTTTCTGATCAACTTATTTTTCTTGAAAACAACTCTGTCCTTGGTCCTAAATCTTCCCTTGAAAAGAAGGGAAAAAAAAAAAAAAAAAGAGCTCATTAATTGGAATAAAATACAATTAACAGACAGGCCTTGTGCAAATTAAAAGCCCAATAAATATAATGTTCCTTCCAGTGCTGTTTAACGTTTAAAGGCCTAATTAGGCCCATAACAAAAACTAAGCTAAAACAGGCCTTGACTGCTTGTGCCCCCATACAAAATTACTTACTTTCCCATCATAACTAAATCTAATTACCGCTGTTTATATCACCCGTACAAAATTTATTTCTTTCTTAATTCTTTAATCAACATCCAAGAAATCATCCACACATCAAAAGAAATGTCTTGTAAATGGAAGCTATTGACATAAAAAAAAAAAAGATGTTAAACGATCGTATTTTTATATATACACGTAAAAAAAAAAGGAATAGAGATCAATCCTGCAAGTATATTTATTTTAAGAAATGGTCTTATTAGGATTATAAGATAGAGGTACAATTGAGGCACAAAACAGGGAGCCATTAATTTCAATCCCTCTCATATAATTAGCTTCTTTTAATTTGCAACTCCTTAGATTAATTGGTGAAAAGTATAATTAAAATTGTCTTAATTAATGAAAAATAATGGATGCATATGTATGTGGTGTACAATTATCCAAAATTCAAATTAACTATCCTTATGATCGTAGTTGGTCTACGTATATATGATCAGGACAGTTTATAAAGTCGTATATAATTAATTAACACATGCACTGGCTTGACGTAACGTCGACAAGGTTTAATTTGCGTATAAGCTACCAAAACCCTTGCTGTGCATAACTGTGCATAATTTAATTTCATGTCATCAGTTTAATTTCTAGCTCATAAAAAGAAGAGAATATATAATACTGATATAACATATATAGAATATTATGCCAATATATATGGTGTGCTCGGGACAAAATTAAACATGCACTAAACAAAAAGAAAATTGCAAAAAAGATTGTATCGCAAATTAATAACGGTGGAACAATACACCCAATTACAGAACTTTAATTAGCCCTTTCTTATCAAAAAAAACAAAACAAAACTTTAATTAGCAGTTACAAGCAAAAAAAAAAAAAAATTATTAATGATTTGATTGCTTAAACAATATATATCTGTACAAGGACTCCTGATCATCATGATCACTAAAATATAAATAATTTGGCATATATAACGATTGGCCCTATTTTAAATATTTTTACAAGATTTGAGTGTTTGACTTAATTTCCCTCTTTAATTAATATGTCTAGCTTTGTTCTTTCACTAAACTTTTAAGATAAAAATGGTGATATATCTTTAGATTGAGATGACGCATTAATCCAGTAATTACTAATTAATTAGCATTAACATAAATGCAAGATAACATATTAAGTTGTCATCATTCATAATTAAATTGGAAACAATAAAGTAATTACAGAAGTGCACATTATCAATCAATATTTACAGTTTTTTTTTCTTTTTTTTTCTGTCACTAGCTAGGAAATCTCTAACCTAATTTTTTTTTTTTTTTTTTACACTGAATTCTTGACATCTCTAACCTAAATTTGCCACTGTTAATCACACATCAACGGACTCCGAAAACCCGTTACCGATCGCCGTTCGACAAGTCGGGCAAGTCGAGTGAGCCTTGAACCACATGTCGACACAATCCGCATGGAAACGGTGCCCGCAGAGCGGGATCCGTCGCCCGTTCTCGCCGTCCAACAACTCCGACAAGCAGATGACACATTCCAAACTCTCTTCCAGTACTGAGACTCGATGCACGAACGTCGGGAGCTTCGTTAACGCCTTAGGCGACAACCCGACATGGCAAGGCGACATGAAAGGGCGGGAAGTGGTGGTGACCCGAGTGTTTGCTATCCGCCGCAAGCAAAGAACAACGCAGCAGCACACGAGCACCGTCGTAAAGGAGGACGCCACCAAGAAGCCGCCGACAGAGATCTTCAGAGCCGTTGCATCATTCATGGAGTGATCAGGATTATAACTGGATTTTGCAATGCTTGGAAGATTATATACTTGCAAATCCTAATTAAACTTGCTTAATTAGTAATTAGCTTAGCTCCACATCCATGAAAAATGCTAATAAGAGATATATATGAATCGTTGTACCTAACTTGAAGTATTATAAACTTTTAGAAGTAATAATGAAGTATTAAGATATATGTATTTTTTTTGCTTTAAAAACAAGTATTTCTTGTTGCTTGTTTGGACTGGCCTGCTTTGTTTATACTTTATAGGGATTCCATATCCTCTGTAGCGCTGCAGGCCTGCATTGTGTAGCGCAGAATGTGAACCGTTTGATCATCTCGATATCTGTGTTAGCTCGAATCTCAAGATAATCTAACGGTTCACATTCTGCGCTGCACAATGCAGGAGGATCAGCACTCGTTTGTAGGACAGTCGAAGCGTGGGGAAAGGAAATAAAATTTATATGGTTGTTAGAAGAGGTCAAGAGAATGACATAACCAAATTCTAGTAGTTTATTCAGCAGAAATATTTTTATGGGATGTAGTATTTGGCTCCTAGCTAGATTATGTTTGTCTACTTTGAACAACAAATGATTGTTTCTTTTGTACTTTATCAAGTCAATAATGCTTTTTTTTTTTTTTGAAATAAATCAAGTCAATAATGCTGATGACATAAGAAATGATAGAACATCTGAACAGCCATAGGATATGTATGAATAAATCTCATGAGTTAATAATCTGTTGATGTAAATTAAACTAGGACCAAAACTTCCTCTATATATATATTCTCCACCTTAGTTTGTAGTTCTCTCTGTAATGTACAACTTACCTTCTGTCGCTTGTTGTAAAATCTAAATTGTCTTTTAGTCTTTCTGTGGCGGAATTTTAAACAACCACCATCCAAAACAAAACAAAGACACATTCTGGGGTCGAACAAAATATATATAAAGGCCACAACAAATTCGACGAATGCTTATAATGTTTTTTGTGCAGATGAGCAGCGTGCGATCCAATTACCGGCCCGTTGGCGTAATAGTTGTGCCAGAGGTTGAGTAGCACGAAATCCCATTCCAAAAAAAAAGTTGGTTTTCATTTGTATTAAGATTTAAGGCCCGGTGTTTCCTTTAATCACACGACTGAATTGAATCATTGGAGAGCTAGCTTTTTATTTTTTTTTTTTTAGGATTAATGGGCTGTACATAAATTTCAATAATTTTTCCACTAATTTTTTGTACAGTTCTCACTCATCTGCAAGTGTACAAGCTAATTAATGATAAATCAATGTACTTTTCATAATATTCTTTTTAATGTTCTTGAAAATTTGAACTTCAAAGTTCAAAACATGAACTCTTTCGTTAGGATACATGTATATATGTTGCTTTATTTTTTGCTTCCATCGAACTACACAGAACACAACACACGCCATGTGAAGCATGTTTCCTGGCTGCGTACGTGTTTATGCTTATCAATTACCATGTTATCGGATTTCCAAGAAGAAAAAAATTATCATGTTATCTAAAAATTGTTATTGTATTTTGATGAATCAAAATTCTCTTTGATGAATTACGATCTCCTTCCTGTTTTGTAATTAAGCATAGTAAAGTAAAAATAGAGCAAAAACAAAAGTTAATTCACCTAAATCAATGATATCTAATGATAATGAAGAAAATAAATAAACCGGATAAAATGCATCAAAAATATGAAATATGATGCTCTAATTTAAAGTACTAATCATAATATTTCATGTTACTATACTTTAAATCACCTTTTCCCTTGATACATTATACAATTGCACCCAAAAAGATATTTTATTGTAAAATGGGAAACCAAATTGAAACCCAAAAAAGAAAACATCAAAACTATAATAAAAGAGTAATAGCTAGCGTCCACCTTTTTCACTTATCCACCGGTCCACCGTATTTTCAATGAACAAATATCATTTTTCAGTAAACTTTTATATCCTTCTAATCAATACATATTATTTTCTAGTGAACAGATACATTACAGTTTCCCGTGAATATTTATGCAACTGTGCTAAGTACATGAGTGTACGTGGTGTGTCAGAACTGTGAGAGGAGATAAATTTGTGACCTATACTAGGTGTGGACTCAACACGTTTCTCATAATATTTATGCATAAATTGGAAAATCTAAACTGTTAGATGTGTTCTATATTATCTTAATAACATATACATAAAAAATGATAAAGTTTTTAGATTGTTTCGATAGTCATTGAGAGGAGAAAAAATCATAAAACTTGAACCGTTGATTTTTGTTAATACTTGATGTACATATATATAAAATCAAAATGATATAATTTTTTGTATACACATAAAATATGATATATACAACATATTCTATCAATTATCAATTAGTTTTATTATTTAAGAATTTGAAATATAGTTATTTAAGATTTAATTTCACCGTCACCGTCACATATAAAATTTTATGGTTATTTGATCCTCCTCTAATAAAATACGGGACAGAAATTATCCGTTAGCGCGCCAATGGCCACCTCTTGTTCTTCTCAGACATCCTTCCACTGCCTCTTCCCTTCCCCTCGCGCGCCAAAACCCCGCCATCAAACCACTACCCGTCTCCATTCTCTGCCTCTCGGGCCCCACGGCGCAGTCGTCTCCAGGCGGCTCTTCCTCCTGCCCACGGCCGCCTCGGCCATCTGGGACGCGCTGACCGGCGGCCCCGGAGGGTCGGCCCGCGACGCCGCCCTCGCTGTTCGACGCGGCATGAAGCTCTTCAGAGAGGTGCCATTTCTTACATTTCTTGTGTTGTATATATTTATCACAATACTTTCAGCACATTTTGTTTGTTTTTCTTCTGCGTGTAGGGCGACGTGAGCGGGTCTCTGATCGAGTTCGATCGCGCCATCGAATTGGATCCGAGACAAAAGGCGTGTATGCAGATATATTCCTTTCTACTTTGTTTTTCCTTAGAAATCATGATTTTTTGTGATGTTTATACTTTATGTGCTGATTTTTATGAGCTGAATAATTGATGCTACTTGTTGCCTTGTTTTTCAGATCTCTGGCAGAGGGGGTTGTCTCTATACTACTTGAACAAGTAGGTAAATTTATGAATTATGAAGCCTACATTCTATGCATTATGAAGAAAGATTATTGAAGCTCTAGACATTTAAAAAAAATATTCGTAGATCGTATGTCCTGGAATGCATTTAGGGATTAAGTTGAGGTTTTTACATAATCACCACTCCATAATTGTTCTGGTAAAAGCTAAACAGTTAAACAGTTATTTATAGCTTATTTGGTAATTGAAGTTTAGTCTAGCTGGTTGAACACACCTAAAGATCAATGGACAATCCGGAAGGGGTAAAGAGGGGAAAGGGGGTAAAATCTAGTAGATTTTTTTATATTTTTCAACTGATGTATGATTAGTTGACTACCTAACTATACATGTATATAATGTAGATTTGAAGAAGGGGCAGCACAATTTAGGTTAGATGTCGCAGCCAATCCGAATGATACCGAAGAGTCGATTTGGTGCTATTTGTGTGAATCTCAGCTCTATGGGGCTACAGAGGCAAGAAAACGCTTCTTGGAGGTACGTTGATATGTGCATAAATTTGATCGTCTTCTCCTTTAACATTTTACTGTGCCCCTGCGCAAAGTACAGAAATGTAATGCATGTACCTATATAGAACATATCTCTCCCCTCTCATGTGCTAGTGTCAAAACTAAAATTGTTTCAGGTTGGTCGTGACCCAAGACCAGTAATGCGTGAAGCCTACCTTATGTTCAAAGATGGAGGGGACCCCGAAGCGGTATGATGTGTTTACTTTCTTTAAAAAAAATTTAATTTTTATTAGTTGCCATTTTATTGCTATCTTACCTATTAGAGTTGGTTCTTTTACATCAGAAATGGATTAATGAATAACTGTATCTTGTTAAGCAGCTTCAATTAGTTCTTCTTATATCAGAAAATGCATGGTCCTTTTGGCACAGCATGTAGCTGCCGTACCAATCTGGTTTCATTTTTACCAGTATGTTTTAGTCACATGTGGCAGGATAAGTGTGAAAGGTTTGTTCTCTAGATATGAACACAGGTGATCAAACTAATGCCATACTGATGAAGCCTGTAAAATACATAATAGATTGAAATCCCTGCCAAACCTTAGTACCAATAACAGTGCAAACTTGGTAATTTCTCTTGAGTTCAATAACATCAAACATTGCTGGGTTTTCCCCTATTTAATTCAGTAATTAGTATAATATTTTACTTTGAAATGTATTTATTTCGATCTTTTGATTTATTTGTAAGCTTGTTTCGAACTTCTCAAGTGGGAGAGAGGACGAGTTCTTCTATGCCTCTCTATATGCAGGCCTTTATTATGAATCACTGGTAATCTACAAACATCACATGCATAAAACCAATATGTGAAAAGGTGTTAATTGATAATCTGCTATCTGCCTTACAATTGTTTCTCCCTTGTACTGAATAATGCTCAGCTACATTTTTTGAACCCAGGGGCAGATGCAATTAGGGTACCCCTGGCTAATTTTTTTTTTTTTTAAATAAAAAATAGGCTGATATTTACATATTTTCCGAAAAAAATTGTAAAACTACACTCATGTTTAAATAATTACAAAATTATACCTCACCTCTTAAATTTTGCCCCATTCTACTCTATTTTCTGGCTCCAACCTTGGTTGAATCTCTTGTACTGAATATGAATGTCAGTGAATACAGGTTCTAGACCTGTATATTGCTCTCAATTTCAACATGTTACTTGTGTGTTTCTCTTGTGTTTTCTTCATTTTTCCCCCTTCTTTTTTAGTTTTTTTAGTTTACAAGGTAGAGAAAGTACTGTTTCCGAATCATGTATCATAAAAAGGGCAATTATTTGCTGTACTGTGTAATATATAGTATAAACCATTTGAATATATGATTTGATCCGTGCTAACATCGCAATTTGTCTATGTAGAATGATGCAAACTCAGCAAAATTACACATTGTTAAAGCATGCAATTCTCTTTATGGTTCAAGGTAATTCTCCTTCTCCTTCTCTAATGTGCCTATTTTATTTCATTTTAGTAACTTTTATACTCTTATTAACAGGTCGGATGACTACATGGCATCACTCGCAAGAGTCCACTGTCTTTGTCGTAACTGGAGCCTGAGCTAACTATTGTAAAAAGCGTTTTGCAAACCAGAACTTCATGATAAATTCAAATTATCTTTGGCTCAATTTACAAAATACTTCACTCTTCAAACAACGAAGTTACGTTATTGCACTTGCACAGAAACCTTCAGGTGTCTAATACTCTTGCAGACATCTCCTTTTCACCTCTTTTTTTTATTTTTTATTTCGTTTTTGTTGTCAACTAAAAGTATAAAATGTGTACCGTTTGCTATGAACCATAGAATTTTCTGAATCGTGAGGTATAAAACTGAAAGAGAACGTGTACCGTATGCTAACTTGCTATTGTTCATATTTTGGTAGATCTCAGCAAAAGTCCTTTACCCTTGAATGTCATCTCATTTGTCACGTCCTATAACTGGACTATTATGGCAGCAGATCATTTATAAAGAACGGCTAAATATCCCAGTTCTGAACTTCAAACTTACCATTTACAACCATCTGATACACATTTGGGTACAATTTTGTTGGGGTCATTGTATTTGCATGTGGAAAACTTGAAGTTTAATTTAGAAAAGGCCATTTGCAATTTGTGGATTGTTTGAGCATGAAACAACCAGATTAACCCACTGTTAGAGAGACATTGGATCAATATTTAATCAAAGGACCTGTGACCCTGGTCAAACTCGAATCAAACCTACATAATTCATGGACCAACAATAATAACTATAATTACGCCATGCATTTTCAATAAAAGTTGCTTATTAATATTACAAGTTTTTCTCAAAGATTACACCGCTGACAGAAAAAGGTTGATCGATCTAGTCTGCAGAAGCCACAACTAAGAATACACCTCCAGGTTACTTGATATAATACATACAACACTGACAGATAGTTAAAAGAACTACCACTATCCACAACAATTAAAGATTACCATAAATATGATCAGCCAGAATCCCCACTAACTAGCAAGGGGATTTCCGTCAATATTGCCAAGCTTCTTAACCACCATATCATAGACAAGGTCTACCTTGGCTGCTTCTACCTTGAAGAAACAATGTGCATCAGATTTCTTGTGAACAGTACCTTTGAATATCTCTTTTACAATCACCTCTTGCATCTTCAGGTAGTGGACCGGCAGTAAGTGAGCTTGACAGCACAGCTGCTTTTCCTAAAAGAAACAAAATCTGAATGCATTAACAAGGGAGCTTAAAAGGATTTTCATTAAAGAAATACATTCTGCTGGTAAGACCAGTCCCCATGCTCTATTTCATCCAAAGTAGGGGGAGGTCCTATTGTGTTCACAAACAGGAGTTTGCAGAGAAACTGATAATTAATCGTTCAGATAATGGTTTTCATTGTTTCCTTTGAAGTGTAAGTACCTCATAATGCAAACATTTCAGAATGCAAACATTTCAGAATGCAAAATAAAAAAATAAAAAAAAAAAAAAAAAAAAGATTTAAAGGGTACTTACAGTTGCACTTAATAAGTCAGTTCCGGGCAGTCCAGTCAAGTCCCAGTCCTCCCATCCTGACCTGGCAGCGCCTGCAGGGGATTCTGTACCACCACCTTTCTTTGCATCAAGAACTGTGCTCCTGGGACTGCCCCCTTCAGACTCAGCTCCACCAACTTTCATCATATTAGGCCGGTTGAGGGCCTTATGTTGTACCTGTGGCTTTAAACCTGCACCAGATTCTTTGGATTTCTGCAAGCTCGCTTCAAGCTCTTTCTTGCGCTTCTGCTCTAAGTATGCATTTGCCTCAGCAAGTGTGTGGCAACCTGCGGCACGGCATAACTGGGGACAGAAAAACATATATTTGAGGGCACATGCACATGCATCAAACGAAAGCCTGATAACAACAAATTCGAATGTAAATCTGATATATGTGGTACCCTGTCATTGAACCATTTAAAAAGTACACTAATGCAACAGACAGGTACTATACCTAAGAGAACAAACAAGTGAACTCGGTATCATACCAGCGCAGGATGTAGTTGTCAGTTCAAGAGATTAATTAGAGGATTCTCCATCTATTCTCAATTCGCTTTGAATTATTTATTACAGATTTCCAATGTATATTGGTATTTCAGGAGCTTGACTTATCAATTGAATTTTATTCCAGAACTACCGCTCTATCTAACAGGGAAGAAACATAGCAATAACTCAACAATTATCAATAATCTAATTCTAAATTTTAGAAATAAAAAAAAAATCTAAAATCTCAATTGTTTTAACACAGAATTTTTATCAAGTTTCAACTACAAAATCAAGGGATGTGCTACTTAGAATACTCATTCAGTAAGGACTTGTCAACTCAAACCTGCTTTAAAGTACCACATAAAAGTTAACAAATAGAGAAGCTATTTGTTTTCATTCAAAATAAATCAAATTAAAAGAACCATTAAGGAATTCAAGCAAGCACCTACAGCATTTGCCGATTACGCGTACTAACTGGCTGACCCAACTGAACTATAGTTAATCAGTCATATCCTGGTCAGCATCTTAGTGGCTGGATTTTAATTGGTGGAAATTGGGAAGTAAATGATGGGGTATTTAAATAGGAAATAAAAAGAAAGATATGCAATATCTCACTTGTAAATCCTGGATTCTATTCCGTATCTTGCGTTCTTCAATAATGCCTCTGAGAATTTTTTCATGTTCTTCTGGGGTGAGAAAACGCATAAAGACCTTGAACCGCTCATAAGTCTCCTTATCCTCACTTGACAACTCCATTTCCAGTGGATTCGGGTACAGCAGGTTCCTCTCAAGTATAAAATCTTTCCTCCTCTTCCTCTCATCCAGCCTACATAAACATAATCAATAAAAATAATATCTGTAAGTTTGTTTCAGTCAAGTACAGTATGGTACAGAAAATACAACATCTTTTACAAATGCATACACAGATGTGCAATTATGCCTTTATGCCTCAGTCTGAACTCTAGCCACAATTTCTTCCTTTCCAATAATAATGTGGCCAAACATAAAACTTCATTTCACAATTATATCAACACTGAAGTAAAGTTGCTTTACCAATTTTATCCAACATACCTACACTTTTGCAGCAAAGTAACGCACTTCAACCCATCAAAACAACAAAAATTATTGAGCTGTTCAGTTTTGTCCCTATATTTCCTCCAGGACCTCTACTTTTTTAGCAATGCAAATTCAACACCATTTGCATCAGTTTTCTCCTTAAATCACGTTCTCTCTATCTCAGACCAACTACCACTCAAATATAAGCCAAAAAAAAGTAATACCAGACCTTTTCAAATAAATGCGAAGCACCCTGAGCTTCAACTCGCGTTCAACATCAGTATCAGTGTCCTTAAATTCCATCTCAGCCAAAGCTTGTTCAGCATTGTTGTCATATTCTGGGTCAAATTCTTGCCTCTTGGCATTGTAGCCACTAAGCTCAGCCATTGAGGGGCCCTCCTCACCAGAATACTTGGGTTTCTTTCCACCCACACTTCTATCCATGTGTCCATCTGCCACAAAGAATATTGTAATTCTATTTTTTTTTCCTTTTTTTGACTTATTTAGGGTGTAGTTTTCTTTCATAAATGAAGATGTCTACCAGGAATACCTTTCTGATTAAAGAATTATATTCTACATATGCGACTAGAAAGCAAATTTAATACAATCAGCCTACCAAACAAGTCTTCTCTCGTGAGTGCAATTAAGCACATAAAATACATCCCTTCTGTCCAGGCATCTTTGGTTATAGCAAAATCTTAGCTCTTCTTCTCATTTATGAACATAGAAGTAATTCAAAAGGAGGGATAACTTCAGAATAATGAGTGGGTTGCATAGTATTATTTTCAGGCCAAGTAATGCTCAAATATAACCTCTATATCTTTAAGATTGCTTCCTTTTATTAGTGTGCTTGTCTTTTGACTTATGCATATTATTTACCTTCTTGTCTAGGTCCATCGGCACTGTCTTTAGGGTGTCCCATGTTAGATGCTTTCTTGTTTGCACCTACACAAAGCAAGATCATCCTATAATGACAACTAGACACCAATCGGTAATAATAATATGTAATATTAGGATAAATATATACCAGAAGTCGGATTGGGGGGAGACCTCCCAGTAAGACCATCACCAATTGCATCCTCCATCCTTGAAACCACAGGACCAATGTTAAATATGTTTAACTGAAAGATGATTAACAATAAATTAACAAAATATATATGTATATACTCACTTGACCCTAGGAGGAGAAAAAGGTGAATCTGCAAGTGTTGTTTCACTGAGCAATGATGATCCTGTGTATGCACCAAACAAATCAGTAACTAAAGCACGTACAAATTAAAAATTAGTAACAAATATAAAAAAGTTTTAAAAAAAAAGTCAAAGCAACAAACCTCTCTTGGCCTCACCTTGCACTTTGGCCATGGCAAGAAGCTCTTTTTTATTTTTACCATTAACCCGGGACATATCCTGTACAAAATAGAATCATAATTCAGGATTCTGCAACTTCTTGGCTTAACATAGTTAAGTGTTAACAAAATCTCTAGAACTTTCTTACTAAAGGATGCAGCCCTACAGATTCTAAAACTTTTAGTATGGTTCAGTATATAGTTTTGGTGCAATAGTTAAATTATTTCTTGTGTGTGTATTATGCTTTTAGCAGGACAGAACTCTTAGGCACTCTGCCACTTGTGATAGATTAAGATAAAGTTTTCTCCCACTTATAACCCTCCCAAACACAGCCTTAAAAAATAAACTTTCTTTATAAAGGAACCAGCTGTTTGCTACCTGACACACCCATTTAATTTTGCTGAATGAGAGGGGGAAAAAAAACAGAACATTCAGTTGGGAATTTTTAGTCTTGCCATCCAATTTAAACTTTATACCTATCAAAATTATTTTTCAATAAATCACTAAAATGTGCAATAATGAATCAGTTTGCAGTTCCCAGAATTTATAGAGGGAGTACCGGTAGCGGAAAGCAAGGAGAAGTAAGGTAAGCGGCGTTGTAATGCTCAATACAGTTCGATTTACTTTTTGTGCCAACATGTTCAGCCACCTCGGCCCAATTCCCAAGTCCATACATCTCGATTCCCTTTTTACATGAAAGAAATAATCAAACAAAAACAAAGCAGTATTACTCGCTAAATATGAATAAGGAAATAAAAAGATTAGCCTTTCATATTTTAACTCTACTCAATTGAGTAGTCAACTTGTCAACAACTAAGTAAATCTAACGAAACTAATAAAATTTACAATGACAAAGAAGTAACAATTTTGATTTTGTTTTTAGTATTAAGATCAAGGCAATAAAAATAAGCTTCATCACAAATGTTCTTGGGTTACATAGATATCACTGATTAAGAGAATATACAAAGTGAAAAGTAAAAACTTAATTTACCTGAAAAGGGGAAAAAAAAGAAAAGTTATGACTTGTAAGCTAGTGGTAAGCCTACCCCAACTTGTTGGGACTAAAGACTGTGTTGTTGTTGTTATAAGACAGTGGTAGAGCCTTACAGTTCAGTCAAGGTTAAACAATCAAAGAATGCAGTATACCTCTAGAAGAAGTATCTCCTCGTCAGCGTTCCAATCAGAACAGATTAAAGGGAAGGAAAGATTATCCTGCCAGAGACCAAGTAGAAATTTAAGTTTCAGCTACCATTTGAAATTTAAGTTCCAATCAGAACAGTATAAACTCATTAATCTAAACCTATTTGAAATTTAAGTTTCAGCTACCATAAATTGTAAGTTCCATAATACAACATCAGAGCGAATAATGTAGAGCAACAAATTAGTCACGCCTGACTTAACAATAATTGAGCATTTGAACAAAAATTAAAAAGAGTGTGCCCAGATATCATAAGATGGATACATACCATGACCCTGTACGGGTGATTGCTCTTGTGAGGTGTGACCTCTGCCCCAACAGAGAAGCATTCAACACAAAGATCAAAATCAGGACATTTTGAGCATTTAATCCGGATTTTCCCTGATATATCTTTGTTGCAATAGTTGCAGTGGTATAGTGCCTTTTTACCATCTGTTCCACCTTGATCTACAATTATGCAATAAAATATATTAAAAGAGGAGAAAATTTCTATAAACATTTTTTTAAGCCCTTCTATCCGATTGACAGTTAGCATATAACAGTACGATGCTTAGAATAATAATAACAGAACAGATTTTTTGTTAGAGCAAGCTGAAAGGAAGAGGGACACACAGGAACAGACAACAGCAAAATAAAAAATACAAACAGAAAATTAAATATAAAAGAGAAATAATTACTTGTTATATTCTCCAAGGCATCTCCACCTGATGGGACTCTCCTTCTCTTCGACCTAAGAAAGAAAAGATGTTATAATGAGTAAAAAGGAACAGATAATAAATAATTCTATTACAATCCTGCCCGTCTGTAATAATTAAAAGAATGGTAACAGGCCAGAATATCACAGAATTTGACCAGGCATTTCAATTCCTAACAGCACGGCTGTACAGACTAGCAGATACAAAGCAACAGTGCTATCTCTGTCGTTTAACTTCAACATTATCCAAAAAGTACTTAAGCTGTGCAATGTGTTTTGCAATCAACCCAACGGACATCCCTCAACAATAGTACAGACTCGATGCAGTCTGAATTATGTAAAATTGGACCAATAATACTACAAGTGGTGAACAGTTTGACTGATTGATGCCTAACAGCCAGTACGTACCAGCACCAGATCTCACTGAAATTATACTATAATCAGCAAGATAACCCCAAATTCTACAAGTAAATAATTTTATCACCTAAAATTCTCCCCTTTGAGCTAGAAATTTACTTTGAAATAGCACAATTGAATTTCTAGCTTGAGAGTTGAGAGCTAACAATCACCCCCACCTGACACTCAATCTCCCCGACACAACCCTCAACAGAGAGATTGAACAAAGAGGAGGTACCTGTGACTGGTATCATCGTCCCCTTGGTTGGCGACGCCGCGGGAGCGCCCCATGAGAACAAAACCCTAGCTAACCCACCCAATTCCCCGACAGAACAACAAACCCTAACCAAAACTATCACTACTTCAACACATAAGTCGCCACCGAGAAACTACGGCGCTACCAAACCCTAACCCTAGACCCGACACTCCGGCGAAGCCAGCGGCGGAGCTGATTCGCGCAGAGATCGAGGCGCGAGCGGCTTTTTATACAGTAGGACCAGCGAAGAAAATAAAATTACGAAACACAACTATTCCCGGTCGCTGACAGGCGGGCCCCGCTGATTCAGACGGCGGTTCGTTTAACGTTCCATTGAACGAATGATCGGGAGCGACATACAAAGTAACAAAACAAAACTAAACTTGGGCCGAAGATTTATTTGTCTTCCGTCGGGTACTTGTAGCGTTGTCCGAGAGAATCTATCCCTGTCGCTGACATGTGGGCCCCACTGATTCAGACGGCGGTTCAACGGTTCATTGATCGAATAAACGGGAGCGACATAACAAAACTTGGACCGAAGATTTCAGATTTGTCTTCCGCCGGGTACTTGTAGCGTTGTACGAGAGATGTTTGCACAAAAGTCCTTGTATAAAAAAGAATTTCAAGATTTGCAATCTTACCTTGGATATTTTTCTTCTGAGGGAAGAAGAAGAGCTCGTTTCCGTTTCCGTTTCCGTTTCTGGTTCTGGACTGCATCTTTCTGATCTTTCTCTTTCAGGTATGGGGGCTCTGTGTTCCTTATCCTGAGGTAGTACGGACTGTGACTTTCTCGCAACGTCGAGACTTCGGATCCCATGGCCGGTTGGTGCATCTATCTAGCTGGTATATATATCAGAACAAGAAGTATGATCAAGTCATATAACGTACTGAGATTATACATACATACATACACGGAAGATGATCGAGGAACGACGGTGCAATGCGTGTTAGCATAACAGATGCCAGCCGAACATATCAAATACTTTGCATTGTGATACATGCATATATATACATATAAATTCATGTATTAATTACTAGACTAGTTTTCAAGAAACAAGATCAGTGAAAGGCAAATGAAAACTGCATTGAAGAATAAAGGATATGTACCTCAGTACATGAGCACTTAGTACATCATTTCAGTCTCTGTAGTACCACTACCAGAAGTAACTTTGTGCATATCTATCTATCAGGAGGAAATTGAAGGGGAAGAGAGAATTCTTTATTGAAGCTCATGAGTGATTTGGAAAGAAATGTTTCTTTTTGTGGAGATCATGTAGCAATCTTTGCTCTGTTAAGGCAGAATTAAAAGAGATAAAACGACTCAAACAAGAGCAAATCTTGGTTTTCTTTAAGTATTTGTGTATTCAAATAGGCCAACAAATACTTTTCTTTCTTTCTATTCTTTATTTCTTTCACAAGTCACTCCCTCTCTAGCTCATGCATTTTCTTATGCTACATTTTCTTATGCCGCCGCCTTCTCGCTCTCGCACCCTTTTGCTCCTTAATTTTAGGGTTTAAGCAAAACAAAGGTAATAAAACAATCAAGGAAAAAAACTGATTATATTCACAGAAATATGACCTGCTTAGAACCTCAATTGCACCTTCCAAAGCGATTTTTTTGCACCGCCGCAGTCGACTCTCTTTCTCCGTCCTTTACAAAATCCTGACACCGTCGACTCTCTCTCTCTCTCTGTGTGTCTAAATTAAAATATATACTGACTGAATCATTCCCCTGTCCCCTTTTTATAACTTCCTCCATCCAAGCCCCCTTGTAGCGTGCGTTTCGTGTTAAAAAGCGAAAGTGTTCATCACTCGGATATGCATTTAAGGCAATGTTATCTCATGATGTACAGCGCAATCCTAACCGCACATCAGACATGTTTGTAAATCCCGAGGTTCGCGAGAGGTAGTAAGTTCTATGTACACCGTGTTTATCCTCTCTGCGTTTCTGTTTTAAGGATTTAGTCTGCGAACACACTACCGATAGAAAGTGCGGTAAATCCAAAATTGCTTGTAACTCCTGTTGCAGACAGCATCATGGCTGCTTCACATGATTTCAATGGTCTGGATGACCCGGTAAGGTGCAACAACTGATTTGGTTGTACCTGTGGAAAATCTCAATCGTCGCAGACAGGTTGTATGGTTCAGATGATAGATGCATCCCGGCTTACATGGTGCAAAATCCTGTAGGAGTTTGGTTGATAATATCTCAACAATGTAGCTTCATCTATGAAAAGATTGCGAAGAAACCTACTAGCATAATAAACCTTCAAACCAATACATGCTTCCTTTATGTAACATGTAGAAACAAATTAAGGAACAATTGTTGAAATTTGGTTAGAACAGAAAACGTACATATTTCATTGTAGATCCAATAAACAGAAGTGCATTTGATTTTAATTACAAGTTGCCATAGACATTGCAATCCTTGAATTGATTTGCATAGAAGTTGTTTATTACACTCTTTGATCTGAGAGTACTACATACTTGGTATAAGAACGTTGAGCTTATGGAAATTTAAGCAAGCTACAGGTAGCATTAATTTGCAAGGAACAACTGAAAATTTAATACATAATTCAAACCATCCTTGTCAAAACATGTTGTGGTTGTTTAAGTATTCTCTAGTTTTTAACTTCCTGTTTTACCCTTTCTTTGCCTGGTAGACTAACAGAGCACTTATGAAGTTACAAAAGCTTGAAAAATTGGTATCAGAAACAGCTCACTGTTCTTATGGGAAGAAGGGGATCAGGAAGTATTACTAACCTCAATATATATTTGGAGGCCATGAAGGAAAGATAAGCTAATTATTCATTGTTCCACTATTTGAACAAATTTGAGTTAAGGAAAATTTACCTCTGAAATGTCTCCTATTTCCTCTTAAACTCACATTAAACATTACTCACACAAGTGAAAACCGGTAAAGAAAAACTTGAAGTAATATTTCTAGAACTAGTTTACTAGTTTTATCGGACCCTTTACAATGGGAGGGATCATAAAATTCCAATTTTGTGCTGCATTCCTGATTCCCCTTTCTAACTGGGCCAAATGCAGAGAGCTTGATGAGGACCTTTATAACAACTCTTTACACATCCTGGCCCAATTTGCATTTGTGAACTGAGGATTTATTTGCTGGTATGTGGTTTTCTGGTACATAGCAACACTACTTTCAAACTTGCCTGATACCAACTCAAAGTACAACAAAATTATCTGTTATGATGTAATTATGTAGTAGCACTAATATTGTGAATTATGCAAATTAATTAGACTCAAAGACAAAAACCATCTCATTGTTTTGTTGGGCAGTTGCAATTCCAGATTTGTTTTGTTGATACATGATACATCCTAATCTTTATGTAATATTCCGGCATTATTTTTTCTTACGAGGACCGGTATGTCATGTTATAAGCATAGGTACAGAAGACTGAGCATCCGCGCACGTATTATCCGCTATTGCAATCCTAGAAATGTCCAAGTAAATCTATCAAGTACCTACTGCCAAAAGCATAGTTTGACAGTTTAAAATACTATTGGAACTATAATTATAATGTTTTTTGTTACACAAATTATGGATACAACATGTGGTAGTGGATTAAACCCCAAAAATAACTACACTGAGCTATATAGCAAAAAATTATGTAACCAGATATAACATTTCACAACAAAACAATACCCCCAAATCTCTATTTTTCTTATGTATATATGCCAATCGCAGTAGAGGATCTTAGAAGAAATTCATCTGGTTCTCCTCGTAGGCACGCAGAACTCACCTGGCCAATCAATCACTCGGTTAAATCAAATTTATTGTAGGAATTCATCGGGCAGGGGCCGTTGAGGCTCTCATCAACCCCGAGCTTTACCAGGAACGTAGCAGTACAGCCTTTTCCTGCACCTTCACTTTCTAGCCAGATGTGCCCCTCCATTAAGCTCACAAACCTGTGAAAAACAATATATGTAAAACACAAAAAGACAAGAAAATCACAATTGACGAACATGTTTGGTTGTAGCCTTTATAAATTTTGTTCTTCTACTAATAGAATCAATTTGAAGTCAAATTGGAATCACTTTCTAGCCATTTGTGCCCCTCCGTAAGATTCCAGTTGGTTATAAACCTTCACAAAATTTGTTTTCCGATCACTAATAGAATCGATTGGACCCATAATGCAAAAACCAAACCACTACACACAATGTCACTGAGTGATGAAACACCAAATAAACGGAAAACCCACAAAATTGTAAAACCAATGCCAATACCAAATCTAACATGAATGTTGTTTTCATGTTTTCATAACAAAATAACACCAAATCAAGTATGTTATATCTTTCTATTACATTACCTCTTACAAATTGCCAGCCCAAGTCTATTGCCATGGCCAGATGAGAATTTGGCTAAAACATGGGGTAAATCTTGAGGGTGGATGCCACAACCCGTATCTTTCACCTGTGCCAGTTGCATCTTTTAAGTATTAGACTTTCAGCAGTGCGTATTCCAAAATCAAATATTCTAGGAAGCAAAAGCAAAAGAATGAAGCTAAAAACACAAACCTGTACATGTAGGTAAAAATGTCGGTCGGAATATACCGGGTAGAAACCTGGTACAAACTGATCTAGCAACAGTCCCGACCTGGTAACAGAGGCTGTTATGGATATTTGACCCTCCTTGGTGAATTTAATTGCATTTCCGACCACATTCAATATAATCTGTACAAGTCGTCTGTTGTCTCCAATTGCACATAAGGGTAAGTCATGTGCCAGAGTCACATTTACAGATAAATTCTTCAAGGCTGCTATCGGCTTTATTAAGTTGATAACCTAAAAAAAAATATGACTGCATATTAGGTATTAGATATATTGGAGGACCGACACCGGCCAAACCAATTTATTAAGTTTTTATCCATGAATCACAGTACAAGTACAGGCAGTATAAGGGCCAATGATCATGTACTTAAAACTGTTCGTATACCAAAATATATCTAAACAATATCCATAATCTACAAAACTGAAGAATAACCGGTACTAGCTCTTTAATTAACACATACTGGTATGTTATCTACGCCTGGAATTGAACTCTGCATAAACATTATTGATTGTCACCAGGTATTCATGTTGTACGTGAAGAGACCAGATTAGATTACAGCACGAACCCAAACAAAAGCAAAAGTAAAGGAGAGCTTACATCTCTAAAAGTAGCATGCAAATTAAAAGGGGCTACTGTTAGCTCAAAGCTACAATCAGTTATCAAGCTAGCTAATAATTCCCCGCTCTTCAAAGCTATCTCAACCATCGTTCGCTGATTTGGTGTCATCTCGGTATCTAAAAGACTTGTTGATGCGGCAATAACAGCTTGCGTGGGAGCTTGCAACTCTTTATTCATGACAGTCAGGAAGTCGTTACGGGCCCGCACTGCCAGCTCGGCCTCCTGGCGAGCACGGTCCAGAGCACGATTCTGTGCCATCAGGAGGTCCCTAGCTCGCATTGATTCTTCGAGAATAGCCGCATGCGATAGAGCCACTGCAACCTATGTTGAAAAGAATAATTTATTTCTTGTTTCTTGAGGGGTCTATAAGATAAATTAAGAGCTTCCAGAATTACAATAGATTAACAAACCTGGTCGGCCACAACTTCAACAAGCTCCAACTCATGGCGTCGCCATTTTCTTGCGCAATCTGAAGGAAGCGTAAGTACCATAACTCCATAGCTCCTCTCCACTGTGCCAATTGACTCAAAATTGACCAAATGCAGCACAGGTATGCGAACCCCCACCACCTCAGGGGGTACAAACCTGCCCCCTTTAACTGTATCACCACTCATCCTCAGCTGTGCCAGTGGACTGGTATACAATACTGGCACAGCCCTGTTGATACTAAATATCCGTTGTACAACAGGCAAGCTAACTGGTACAGTGGCCCCAAGGGAGGCACGGTTGTGGAGCGAGTGGGAGAGCTGGAGTTGCTTACCAGAGCTATTACTGGACTTAGAAGGCATCCACACAGCACACTCAGCAAGGTCTAGTGTTCGACCAAGCTCAACTAAGGTTGTGCGAAGGATTGTATGACGGTCAAGTGTGCTTCGTATTTCATGGGTCAGCATCCGTACATGCCTTCCTGTTTCCTCTTTTGTACGTATTATACCTGTTGTGTTTATAAAGAGTTAAGACCTAGCTATCACTTTGAGAGCCTTCCAGCCTACTGCTATGTATTATGCTTAAACCTGAAAGTTACGGCCAACTAAGACAGAGAGTATGGTCGATTAAGTACAGTGAGCTAAATCATACTGGGAAGGATATTGGTGACCTTGACGATGACTGGATAGGCCACATATAAACTGAAGGCAAAATCTTAAGATTGATCTGATATTAACAAATCACTTCTCATTGTACTGCATTCTGATTTCCTTTCAGTTTGATTTATTTACTTTGATATATTTTAAATGCACCTTTGACTTCAATTACTGACTCGACAGGGTTCTAGTTCCAGTTTGAATTACAGAAACTTTATTTATATATCTAATTTGCAATTGATATTTCAATTATAATCCATCTGAGTCTGCGTGGACTTCCAATATCCTACTTAAATTCTTGTTCTACGCTTCCTCTAATAAATTTGTTTTTCAATCTCACTTCAATTTACTAACTAGGTTATTCTGACTTTCAATTCACCTCCTGCTTAGTCTTCATTCTGATTTTACTCAAATTCCACTAAAGTTTGATTTCACATTTCCTTTTGAACGAAAAATTCTACTAAAATCAAATATTAAATCTTATAATCATTCCAAATTTCCAATCTTACCCATTTCTCTGTCAAGCTCTTCTGCCTTGTTCTTCAAAAACACTTCCCTCGTTTTTACACTCAACAAATCTGGAATTATATGAACGAGCGTAAGTGCGGTTGCACAAGAGACAGCTGCAGTAGAAATCTTCGCCACAGTCATCACCACATCTACTGCTCTCGAATGTGCAACAAAATTCCATAGGTTGATCAGGTGGGTGGCCCCGCATAGGATAATAAATGCCCCAAACTGTACCAAGACCCATCTGGAATTAAGAGAAAAAGAAAGTAGATTACTTATGTGCATTGCCAGACAAAAACCACTATCCTCCACGAAAAGATATTTTAAACCAGGACAGTATTGACTAGCTACTTTTAGATCCAAGTCAAGAAAAAAAAAACAACATGGAACATATTTTCTAAAAAGATAAAATGTGATCAAACCAATAGTGGTACAACCCAAAACAATACAATTAGCTCACCAGATGTAAATCTAATAAAAGCTACTTGTTCAGTTATAGGGAGTATTTGTGTCACAGTAAACCACAAAATCCAGATAGGGAAAAACAAGATAGCAGCACAATATATTATTCAATTTTATGTTCTAATTAGCAACTCCAAATTTAATATGTGACTTTGAGCTTACCGGTATGGGAAAAAAGACGATTTCTTGACGAAGTAAATAAGTTCTAAGGGGATAGAGAAATAAGCAAGAGCTATGAAGAAATCTGATATATATTGGTACTTGACCAATAGTTCTTCTCCAGACCACACTGTCTCAATGCAGTCACAACCATCCATCTAATATCATCCTAGTAATCCATCTAAATCTACGAAAGATTAAAAAAAAAAAAATAGAAGTAAATTATAAGAAGAGTTTAACAGGTACAATTGACAATATTAACATACAAATGCTCAATTTCCCAAGTTATTCTGTCACAGGAGTTGGAGCCTAAATTGATAAATTATACTTCAAATTTTGTGCATCACTTGTGCTAGCTTCAATTGATAAGATGAATCAAACATATAGCTCATGTAAAGTTAGCATTTGATATATGCGATTGGTAGGACATCAGGTACCCATTGTATGAATTTATCATCTGCCGCAATTCAACCAAAATTCCTTAGACCCATTTACCCTTTCTTAAACATGGAAAATATTAAGGTCAAATTCTATGTTTGGTTTTTTTCATAAAATGGTGCATTTGCGCGTTCACTCAGTGAGTATGAATCAAAGAGTGGTTGAGGATCATCCAAAGTACTCGAAACCAAAGATAAAATGTATCAGTATCAATACTGAAATTGAGCTATCAGCATTGATTTAATCTATTAAAATTCTGAAATGGAGAAGACTCTTATACAAAGTATACAAGAATTACCAAAAAAAACTGCTAATTTTCAAAAAAGAACTAATCGGGAACTGGGTTATTATATTTCATTTCCCTCTTCAATTCAATCCTTTCCCCTTTGGTTCTAATTTCTCACTTTTTCTCTATATAAAGAAGCACCTATTTCCACAGTAATACTAAAAGAGGGCAAAACCCTACACAGAAATGAAACTCTTAAAGTTCTAAAAAGGGAAAGTCAGCAGCTTTACAACTGAATCCGAACCAAAATCAGAAGCACACGCATGGACAGAGCTACCAACCAAAATCCAACACTCCAACCCAAAACTGGAGGACAATAGATAACCAACCGGACAAGAGCAAGAGCAGGACAATCGACAATCAAGAGGGGATTTGGATTTGAATCTCCTCACCGTGTTAATTTCCCAGCAGATAGAGTGAGAAAGGAAGAAGGAGCCGCACCGACCAAGAAGAGAGATTTATGAGCTAGGAGGAGGAGGAGGAGGAGGAGGAAAGTATCATCGTTTGAAAAGGAAACATAACATAACATAACAGAGACGGATCAGACCGGTACTGATGGAGACTTTTGTGAAAGCGTGAACAGAACAGAACAGAGCGGAGTGCTCATCCCCTGACTTGCACTGCATTATGCAGTACAGCACGTGGACCTCTAGATCGTCTCGAGATCCGAGCTGAAACGAATCTCGAGACAATCTAACGGCTCATGTGCTAAAATGCAGTACAGCAGGAAATATGAATGGAGGCGGGCGTCAACGGGGGGATGGAAGCGGGTAGGTCGGTCAGATTGATTTTTTTTTTTTTTCTGAGAAAAACCCGTAAATATTGCATTAATCAAACTAAACCAACATTACACCACATACAACACAAGAAATACCAAAATAGAAACTCTAAATTAACTAAAAACTAGGGTCTGTTTGGCAAATCAAGGAATAGCAATAGAATAGTGCTATCCGATTAGTAAAAATGGATTAGTGGTTGTTGGATGAGTAAAAAGAATAGTAATGTTTAGAGCTATTCGGATAGTGGAAATATTGTTTGGCAAATAATAATTGGAATAGTATTGTGATAAATATTTTTAGAGCTATTTTTAGAGCTATTCGAATAGCTATTCAGCTATTCGACCAAATAGGAGGAATAGCGGATTAGCAATTTTTTAGAGCTATTCGAATAGCTATTTTCTGTTTGGCACATGGAATAGCTATTATTTTGCTATTCTATTCCAATTTTTTGTTGCCAAACACACCCTAAAACCAAAGTTGATCTAAAGAGGATCTGCCCATTTGGAGTTGGGCTATGTAGCTCCGATCGAGCTATTTTTTTGTGATAAAAATCACTATCTAGCTTCAATTGTAGTACTTGAACTTACATCTCGTGCGTTCGGACAGCTCAGAAGTGTCCCTCCGGCTTTCGCAGTCCAAGAAGTTAATGGCCAGAGAGTCGACGGCCTGAGTAGACGGCTAGAGTCGACGGCCAGAGAGGTGTATGACTGGGGAGATATGCGGCCTTTGAGGCAGTGAAGTCAAGATCGGTAGATGACTATGACAGTGTAGGGCCCACGAATGGGCAAAGAACAGAGGCCGGTGAGTGGTCGACGACCAAGAAGACAGCAGAGGGCTAGAGAAGTTGACGGCTTGTTGCTGTCCATGTTCATCCACCTTGTCGATTCGAGCTGCACTCCGTTCTCCCGAAGGTCAAGGTTTCAAAGGGCAAAGTACAGAAAAATTCAAATAGATAGGTAAAGGAGAATATTAGAGGAAGGATAAAGTTAAAATGTAGAAGAAAGGGGTGGGAGGAGGAGGCTAGTGGTCGGTGTAGTCCATATCGGTGTTCTTATAGCCTCCTCCTCCGGAGTTACCTGGTGTTTTTCTTTATCTCCCGTTCACCCTTTTCTTTTTGCTCTTGGCGGCTAGGGTTCTCGTCAGATTGATTGTAGAGATTGATTATAGATTTGTAGTAAAGTGCCAGTCGTAAATCGTAATTGTTTTGTTTTACGCTTTTCCAATGTTACTTTCTTTTTGTACTAAAGTGTTTGGAGTAGGAGTGGCAAAAAAACTCGTGGCTCGCTCGTTATTGGCTCGCTCGTTAAGCTCGTTAAGCTAATGAGCCGAGCTTGAGCTTAGTATGGCTCGGCTCGTTAAACTCGTTTGGCTCGATCAATTATTACTAATTGCAATTCGTACTGCTCTTATCGTAAATTATTAATATATTATACAACATATGGTCTAAGAGGAGGGATCGAATGACCACAAGTTTTGGTGCCCCATCAATAACCACAAAATTAAATTTTGAATAATTACATTTTAAACTCTTAAATTAAAAATCTAATTGATAGAATGTTTTGTACATACCATCTTTTATGTGTATACAAAAAATTGTATCATTTTGATTTTGTTTACATATACATCAAGCAATAATAAAAATCAACGGCTGAAATTTTATGATTTTTGTTACTCTCTTGATGGCTATCTAAATGAAGTTATATTTTCATCATTTTTTGTGTATATATTATCGAGATGATTTACAATAAATCTAACGGTTTATTTTTATCAATTTATGTATCCATAATTATGTGGTTATTAAGGGCACCAAAATTTGTGGTTATTTGATCCTTTCTCATAAATATATATAAAATTGTTATGTATAATGTGTACGAACATATTTTTGTTAGTCCTTTTGTTGATTTTTATATAAATTTTGATATAACATACTTAAAAGTTTATTATTAAAAAATAAACCAGCTTAACGAGCCATGCTCTTTAATTAAACGACCCGTTTGAGTTGTTAGGTTTACAAATCAGAGTTCTTCCTCTTTTTTTTTTTTTTTTTTTTTTTGATGAAAGATCAGAGTTCTTCTTCGTACAAATATTTTCTTGGATTTAATTTTGCTATCACTTTTTTTTTCTTTTGTCCAAATGATTAGAATTTATTATTTCTTATATTTTCTATATAGTTTTGTTAAATGAAGACGATCTATTGAGTATTAAGAATATTTTATATTTAATAAGTCGAATTGATATGAGGATGACGCATTCGTTTTTTAAATTTTAAATACAATTATTCGTATTAGAATAATAAAATTCTAATTTTCTAAAATGAAGAATATGGACTCGTTCAATTCGACGCTTTTTGATGCAGAGCATGACTGCTTCGTGCTCTAGTGGTCATTAAATATGTATTTGATTTGATAATATGAAATGAATATTATGCGCAAACAAATTGAGGTTACAAATTCATTTCATTTTTTTTATAGATATCTTTAGTTATTAAGTACTTCAAAGGTTAAGGCACAATCGAGAAAAAATAAAATGGGAAAATTTGTTCATTTATATCTTGTCAAATTTGAGAAAACTGAAAAGTAAATTCCTTCAATTTTTTTTCTTGATCTACCCATATAATTCTTTTTATAATAAGGAGGGTTCCAATGCCTCCATTTTTTGTGCCTCTATCATGTCTCCACTTTTTAAATTTCGAATAACTCAAAATATAAAACTCATTTTTCAAAACAAAACCGTTAGTTTTGATCAATATGATATTCTCTATATGAACATAACTAATTTTTTCACTATGTTGTTTTATTTTATATAAATCAATGAGTTATAGAAATCAACGTCTATAAATTGCTCAAATTAGTACATTTTTTTTAAGCTCTTGATGTCAAACAAAATAATATTCAAATTTGATGTTTTTTACATACACATAAATGAAATGATATAGATTAAATCTAACGGTTTTGTTTTGAAAAATGAGTTTTAAATTTTGAGTTATTTGAATTTTAAAAAGTGGAGGCATGTATGATGGAGGCACAAAAAATGGAGGCATTGGAACCCTCCTCAAGAGATAATTATGGTAGAGTTAGACTATTACACTAACGTTAGCATTCGGACTGAAATGCTAACGCCTCAGATTCTATGTTATCGTATCCATAAATTCTTTATATAAAAATATTGGGTAACTGTTGAAATACAAAATTTTATGTCTTAATCAAACGAACTAATTATATATCAACTTAACATCCTAATTGTTCAACTTAGCATACTAATTATTCAACTTGATATCAACTTATAATTAGCATGTTAAGTTGAACGTTGTTTATAAGAGTAATTATTCAACTTAACATACTAATTACAAGTTGATGTGAAGTTGAATTAGCATGTGTAAATTGAATAATTGTTGATATGATTATTCAATTTATAAGCTGATGTTAAGTTGAACAATTAGTATATTAAGTTTAATAATTAGTAATTTGTCTGATCAAGTCAAATTATATGGTATTAATGAGATTGAGATATGGTATTATAGAGGAGGGATCTATTGACAATGGATAACTTGACAATCTGACAATACCACTTTTCAAAAAAATTTAAAAAATCATAAAAAATCTTAAAAATAGAAAAAAGTTTACGGAAGTATTGCTTAACTTATAGATGGATTATGTTTCCGATTATATTCAATTTAAAAATATATGGTAATTTGTTTGATCAAGTCAAATTATATGGTATTAATGATATTGAGATATGGTATTATAGAGGAGGGATCTATTGACAATGGATAACTTGACAATCTTGACAATACCACTTTTCAAAAAATTTTAAAAAATCATAAAAAATCTTAAAAATACAAAAAAGTTTACAGAACTATTGCTTAACTTATAGATGAATTATTTTTCCGATTATATTCAATTTAAGCGACGTTTGATAACTTTTTAAAGATCCGCTAAATTACAACCGTTGAAAAGTACAAAAAATTTTGATAAGTCATTAAACGATATTCAAATTAATTGAAATTTGAAACACTATCAAACTATCAATCTATAAGTCAAGTAATACATCCATAAATCATTTTTCATTTTTAAGATTTTTTATAAATTTTTGAAAAGTTGTATTATCAAGATTGTCAGGTTATCTATTGTCAATGGATCCCTCCTCATTAATCAATAGTATCACTATCTACACCCTGTTCGTTATGATATACATATAGGAAAAAAACGAGTCAGCCGTATTTTTTAGGGTCATATGATACGTTTATACGTTACTTCCGCTGTCGACTGTGACTGAATAAATTAATCTATCCACACCAATTAAATATTCGTTTTGGCTTTGTGAGACCAGATTAAGTATGAATAATTGAATATATATATTCTTGCATATATTTTCAAATCATGACGGCAGGTCAATAAATTCATCAGCTGACTATTCCACGTAATAATATATATGTGTTCCATCAAAAAATAGGGAAAAAAAAAAAAACGTTATAACATAGGACTTTTTTTTTTCTCTTTTTTTTTGTGTGGAGGAAAAAACATAGGACCGCATGCTTTATATATGTATGTAGTTTCGTAGTTCCTTCCACTCGTTTTGTTTGTTCAACTGTGAATGCAGACTGTAAATAAAGAAAAGCATGTTCATATTTAATTCAAGGACTAGAATTTTGTCCAAAGCTAATTGGACAGTCTCCGTCCAAAGCTATGACTAAACCGTTCGATTCAATTTATATGTTTATCAACGGTGATAGCATGTAACCCCATCATTCTAAATATAACCAACGTGTTATTTTTAGTACCTACATGATTAAATGACGGTTGATCAATTACTAATAATTAGATCGTACGGCTCTCAAAATCTTTTAGACCGTCTAGATGGCTTTGGACAATGTGCAAAATGTCAAATACCAACCCTACGTACGTAAAGATTGCAAATATACGCCACAAAAAGCACGTTCAATATACATATTTAAATATGTAAAAACAGTATTTGCGAGTTTGAACTAAAATTTTAGGAGCAAAAATATTTGTCGAGACATAAAAAAAATCCCAAAATATGTTTTGGGACATAATGATAATTAAAGGTACAGTGTAAATAAAGAAAGCCACTTAATTAATCTTATGTATTAGTAATTTAGTATTAATTAATAAAATTATATATCATAGGGAGATAACATCATTACAATTTACACAACAAGAAGTCAAGAAGATATATAATATAACATCATTTTTCATGTATAAAAGCTTGGAAGTAATAATTATATTTAAGCGCCACAAAGAACCACAAGCTCCTTACGAGGGATGTGACGCCAACATAATATACAATCAATATTTTCATGAACATATCACATATACATAACGTGCAATCAAATGAATGGGAATGTTGTTATTATCATAAAAGAAACATCTTGCGTCCATTAAAAATGCATCCATACGTCCATACACATACTCAGAATGTAACAAATACATCTGATTTTGTAATAGATAGATCTGATTTTGTAATCTATAGACATTATGGACAGATATTCTATGGACGCTAGGTATTACTTATGATAATAAGGGCATTAAATTCCCAGAGGTGCATGCATTGTTCCCTTTTGGCTTTTGGGGTTCGTCTTCAGTGGTCATGGACTCCCCATAAATCGCTGTCGCATAGTATATGAGGATCGGGATCACATGCTTTTCTGAAAAGAAAAGCAGGGCCTGCTTTTTTGATCCGACGGTCGAGAAACACCAAAATATATTGAGATCTGTGCAGAAAACACCGAAGTACTTTGAGAACGGTGCAACAACTGACGTCGACCATCCGATCGGAAAAGCAGGCTCTGCTTTTCTGAGAAGAAAAGCAGCAGATTTTTATCCCTCATAAAGGGCACGACAAGGATAATATAATATAATGTTGAGTTAAAAAAATTAAATATCTTTGACTGACTGAGAGTCTGAGATATTTGCTTCCACAGTTTCACTTCCACACCTTCAATTATTGATGTGTCTACACCTTTATAATTTTATATATGTACTAGATCAGAGCCGCAACCGTTACCTCTTTCATGCGTGACCGAACTTTGATAACGCCGACAGAGACTTTGAGAGCAAATCATCTAGCAGCAGCACAAACCAAGTATTGGAACGTGCTACATTTCAAATTTAAGAATTTCAGATCAATTGTACAGGATTCCAAAAGAACTACTCAATCAACACACAACACTTCCAATCATCATACAAATGCAAAGTTCCACCGTAACAACATTTACATCATTGGACCGACATCACAATAGCGAGTTCATTAGAAAAGGCAGAATGTAACAATAATTTAGGACACATCTCCATTTTCAAAGTCTGCCGCCAATCCTTGAATGTCTTCCAATGGCATCTCCCCTTGAATTGAAATAAAAACTGTATCGGCATTGAATTGAAAATCTATATATATAAAAAAAAAAAAAAAGTAAAAACAGGCATGAAAGGAATGATGCCATTTTTCTTCTCATATTTGGATTTTAAATCTATGTGGATGTTTGGTAAGCACACTTATTATGTATGCGCACGGCGCACCACATTTCAATTATTTTCAAATGAAGACTAAGTTTTCAAACTTTGGTAGTCATTCCATGTCATACATAAGGTAACATGGTTTATAATTTACTTATTATTAAAAAAATATATATATGACATACAAAAAGAGAAATTACATAATGGGAACTGATATATAAATACTAAAAATAATAACAAAGTCGGTACAGATTCCCATTGTGTTAATATTCATGTATAATTAGTCAATATTCATATTAACTTATATACCATCTAAGTTATATATATTATTATAAAAAGCACGTAAGGACCGGATCTATCCATTTTGATCACGGTACAATTCATCAAATGGAGAAAAATTTCCTCTTAGTATTCGAATAGTCACTGCTCTGAATTACACGCTCTCATGATTGAATAGTCACTTTTCCGGATAAGATGAATATTCAGATCTCAAGGGCAAGATAATTTTATTTTTCTCATTTTCCGACCCATCCACATTTTTTGTATGATATTAACTTTTTTGGATCATTATATTGTTAGCTTGAATAAAAATTGAAATTTATCCGCCACGATGCACTGGTACGCTTCTAGTTTGTATAATACACACAATACTATACAAAATAAGTAATATAGTAATGTCATTAATTTAAATAGTTTACTCATTTAATATGGATACTAACACAATCGGTATCAATTTTAGTATATTTGTAATATTTTTTTCATAAAATCTGAAAATTAAAGAATGATAGCAATTATAATCTTACAAACTTTTATGATTATTTTCTCAAATAATGCTTTTAGTTTAATGGCCCTTTATCAAGGTTAGTTATTGAAACAAATCAATGATCCGTATGCTTATATTCTAACCATCATTCATTCATTCTTCTTTATGATTGAGAGATCAAGTAAAAAAGTGACACGTGGGTGAGAGAGGAAAACCAATTCAGTGAATTCACGTGGAGGATAGGAGCAGTATTGGCTATCTCAACTTGGTGCATCACACTATTTGAATACATGTTACTTGTGGACTTTTTGGTCAATCATGTTATACTACGGTGCACCACTTAAAATTATAAACCAATTGCAGCTGGCCTAGTAACTAATAAAGGCAACACATTTGACATATTTGGCTGCGATTGTACCAGAAATAAAGGAAATTTTGGAAGTTACGCCGGAGCGACCACGAGGATAAAATCTGATGTGAGATGCAAAGAATATAGAATACCAAGTGCAGTTGAAAAAATAATTAAAACTATATGATGTATGAACATTACATCAGCTGAGTAGATGGAGACCGCTTGATTGAAATAAAACGGCTGGGATTAATTTAAAAATACTGTTCAAAAAGTACTGTTACCTTCCATATGAATGAGGTTTTCTAATTTATCGGTTATATAGTTAATTACAAAAGTTTTCAATATATAAATCGTCGAAGGATATATACAATGATGAGGGATTAAATAACCACAACTTTTGGTATCCCATCGGTAACCACAAAATTAAATCTCAAATAAATCCATTTTTAATGTTTAAATAACAAAATTAATTGATGGAATGTTTTTTATATATCATGGATTATGTGTAATTAGGGGTGTACAACGGGCGGGTTAATAATATTTTATTAAATTTTGAACCCAACCCGATTATACCGGGTTAGAAAAATTCTTTCATTGACCCACCCGTAACCCGACCCAACCCGTTTATTTTTTTTATATACGGGTTTTTACGGGTTATGTGGGTTAAATGAGTTCTAATATAAAGAATATATTACTATATTTTCTTTACATTTTTTTCATATGGGATATAAAAATAATAAATATAAATAATAACAAAAAAAGTAATAGAGATATCATAGGAACTTGAATGATTTCCATCAATCTATATAGCGGCATAAGCAAAAACAACTCCAAAAAAAAAAAAAAAAGAATCAAAAGCTACACATATTGTGTGCTGTGTAATCTCCAGATGCCACAAACAAAATCATTAAATACAATACAAACTTTTGTATTGATCAAAGAGAGCGTGCATGACTCAGAAAAAAAAAACACAGATCGAGGGGTTATAACTAAGAATAGCCATGACTGTAATTAACTGCAAAGTGTCAATAATTATGAGGTGAGAAGCAATAAATGCAATAATTTTCACTTAAACATTACATTTGAGTACGGATCCAGGTATAAACGGTATATTAGGAGTTAACCCGTAACCCAACCCATAACACCGGGTTTGTCAAAATCCGAACCCGTACCCGACCCGGTAAAGTCTCAACCCGGTAAAAAATGGGTCGGGTCGGGCGGGTCAAACGGGTTGGACGGGTTGACGGGTTTCTTGTACACCCCTATGTGTAATAAAAAAATAATATCATTTTGATTTTATTTACACGTGAATTAAGCATTAACAAAAATTAACGGTTCAAATTTTATGATTTTTTCTTCTCTCTTGATGGCAATCGAAACAATGTTAAATTTTAATCATTTTATATATATATATATATACTAGTAAAAAGTCCACTCCTTACTTTGGGCTGAAATTATTATTTCTTATAATATACTTTTAAGATAATATGTAATGGGCCTTAATTTGAGATAATTTATATGGGCCTTAATTTTAATGGGCTGAGAACGTCAACGGACATTAACGTACATCAACGGTTCTGATCTATCAAAGAAAATGATCAGCGGCTTAGATGTGAGGATAGCCCTTTCATATCATTTTTTCCAATATGCTTTTATTATTAGTAAGGATATATGTTATTGAGATGATTTAGAATACATCTAACGGTTTAGATTTATTGATTTATATATCCTTACTAATAATAAAAGCATATTGGAAAAAATGACATGAAAGTGCTATCCTCACATCTGAGCCGTTGATCATTTTCTTCAATAGATCAGAACCGTTGATGTACCTTAATGCCCCTTGACGTTCTCAGCCCATTAAAATTAAGGCCCATATAAATTATCTCAAATTAAGGCACATTACATATTATCTTAAAAGTTTATTATAAGAAATAATAATTTCATGCCAAAGTAAGGAATGGGCTTTTTACTAGTAAATAATAATGTGGTTATCAAGGTACCAAATATTGTGGTTATTGGATCCCTTCTCAGTTCTCATATACAATTTAGAATAATTCATCGGTGATTTTACCATGTCTTCTTCTTGTTTTCAATTATCCATTAATTCAGTTTTGGTTTATATATGATATCACAAGTATAGCTATTAGCTTATGGTGCAGATGAACTTAAAATTATAATAGGGTTAATATATTATTTTACTTCATATATAATTTATTATATGAATAATTTCATTTTGTTTTATTCGATTTCCAGTTTCAACTTACAAGAACCAACTTGAAATATAAATATCCTATCTCCTATTGACCAAAGCAAATATAATTAAAACTGCTATATTATTTAATTGACGATGATAAATTCGATGGCAATTTGAATTAAATTTATAAATTTATGTTGTCTCGCATGGGAGGGGAATATTCCACTCCGAGCGGTTATGCTATGGATCGGCTAAGTAACTTTTTATTTTGAATCAAACGGTTCTTATCAAGCACGTCTCTTTAATTGTATCTAAAAGTTTCATCGCAACCATCCGATTATCAAAAATGAACAGTTCATATTTTATCCGACCCATAACAGAATTGGCCATTCCTTATTCCTTGCAATTGAGAAATTCTTTAAAATGGGCCTATATATAGGTTTATAGTAGAGAAATCAGAAACACAGCAAGATGGCAAGAGAAGGGAAGAATTAGGCCTAAATCTGTTAATGGGCCATAAGTTAATTTAGACACTGCTTCTGTTAGTAATAATAATCTCTAAGGCTTAAATACGTAACAACATCAAAACAAAGGAAACCAAATTTTATAGCGAGGCGTCATATGTATAGCTCCATAGAGAAAAGCCCATATATTGGGCCGAATACATTTATATTGCTATTTGTGTATAATCACAAGTTTTGCGTATAATACCATTTGGGCCGAATACATTTCACGAGTTTAAACCCTAATAAACTAAAATGCATTTAAATCGTTTGTTTTGTGTATAATCACATTTTGTTAGATATACATATTTGGTGTTAATAACAAAACACAAACATGAGTTTAAATTGCTTAATTAATAAATTAAACAATATAAAGGTGCTTCTATGTAATGAACTAAAAGCGTTTTTGTATTACATTTTTGTGTTATCATGAGTTTAAATTACTTAATTAATAAACAATATAATAGTGATATGCCAATTATAGTATTATACACAAACACAACACTTAATTGCTTCTATATAATGCTTTTAGATAACTTTATTTATACTTTAAATCAATTTTGACCTCATTTTTGTACCACATAATTAAGACCAAAACCATTCTAAAATGATCTTAATAGCTTCTCCTTCATGTTGAATTAAGTATTTATTAAAGCAACATAATAGTATTAAGATATCAATTACACTCAAGATTACACCAACACACATCCGAAACACATTTAAATTACTCTATTTGTATTTCAAATCATTTTGGCCTTACTTCTACATATTATAATGCAAATACCGTTTGAAAATTTAAAATTTGATTTCATCTCAAATTACTTGCTATTAATTTATCATGTACTTAATAGCTCATAAAGTTTTTAATTGTGGGTGATCAGACATGAAAAGTAATTAAGAACATCATCGTTAATTACAATAATTATACATTTATATATAATGCACTAGAGTATTACCGAACGTCCATAGAAAAACCATCCATAACGTCCATAGGTTACATTTCGGGATGTACTTGTTACAATTTCCGGATATATCTGTTGTTATATTCCATCATAGAGGGGACAGTTTTTCAATTGATGCAAGGACGGAGCCAGGATTCCATCATAGAGGGGACCAAAAAAATGATGCCACAACAATTTTTTTTGAAAATTAAAATAGTTTCATATCATATTTTTACACATTCAAACCTATTAGGTTTCATATACAATCAACATAAAATAAGATATTATACTTAACTATCTCAATATATTTAATCTAAAATAACATATTACATTTTTTTTGAAGGATCATAGGAGGAACATATCTCAATACATTTAACCTAAAATAACATACTAAAATTTTTTTTTGAAGGATCATAGGGGGACTATGGCCCCCCTAGCCACCCCAGCTGTCTCCGTCCCTGAATGGATGCAAGATGTTTCTCATTGCACTTATGAATTTTTGGGACGTCATTCCTCCATAAGACATGATGATGAACAAAAGCTAGCTAGGGTTTGGTTGTCTCAAAAATGTGCACAATATATATATGAGACGCCAGTACGTAGTACGTACCGGTCGACCCCCCTTCCCACAATACACACACAAATTAAAAAGGCCCCAAATATTAATTAACCCACCTTCTTCAATTAGGCAAAAAGAACCATGAAAGTGCTCATGAGCGGACACGTACGTAAGTATACATTAACATATCTTTGGAGGGGAAACTATATGGTGGTGCATTTATATATATTGTTATATATATATATATATGCACCTTTCATTTTAATTTAAGCAAATAAATGCTTAGTTATTTGGAATGTTTCCCCCACAGGCCACAGAGTCACAGACTAATTAATTATTATGCTAGTTTTGTATATATATTATTCAAAATTTCATAGATGCCCAATTATTCATCTTATCTCTACCACTTTCTCAACAGTCAAGCTATTTTCACTAATACTCAAACTTAAGAGCGTGAATTCAACTTACGCCCTCTAACCTCTTCATGTACTGCCTAAACAACCAAATTAATTACACGGGCAATAGACAAAGATGAACAAGTTGATATGAGTCTAAAGGGCACTTGCACCCTTTAATTTGGGCATCTGTGAAATTAATTTAACTGCTTAGGTAGTGATGCAGTTAAGATAAAAAGTTTTGGCATCCATGATTTTGGCATACATATATTTATTAATTTCTCGTGATGAAAGGAAGCTTCGGATCAGGTCCAGATTTGGCACTATCTTTAATTTAGTCACAATTCTTTGTGATTAAGTAAGCCTATAATTAGTGACAGTTAATTCTTTGTGATTAAGACGTCATTTCTTTCGTAATTCCTCCATGTCAAGTGACGATCGAGGTTCGGTTTAATTATATATATATCCAATGATAATATTGCAAACAAATTAAGTACAAACAAAGTAATGTTGAGTATATATATATATTCTAGAAGAACCGCAAGTTGTAATATACACGGTTGACTGAACTGAATGACTGCATGTCCGGAAAAGACCCCCAAAACAATAAGAGAAACATCTTGTGTGCATTGAAAAATTGTCCATATGTCTATAAACATATACAGAATAACAGATACGTCCCCGAGTTGTAACAAATACATCCCAAAATGTAACATATGGCCGAAGCTATATATATATGAACGGTTTTTCTATGGACGCTAGGTATTATTCAAACAATTAATGAATTGAAATGTCATGCAAACTTAATTAATTTATCCTTAATTAATTATTAACTGGACTCAAAACTTTATATTTTGGTGAGTTTGCTTTGACATAAGAAACCCTAGATATAATTTCTAAAAGCTGATCATGATCAGCTCTAGCTCAAGGACAGAACAGAGACACAGATTAATTAATTAATTTCAAAGTTAACCTAGCTAATTAATTAACTTGGCATCAACCATTTTATTTATTAATTTGACCACATATATCATTTGCATTAATTGTATATTACAAATATCCTGATATATATATACCTGTAAGTTATTATATATTGATCCACCATGCATGCTTAATTATATATCATAACAAGTAATGTAAGTAATCACTAATTCTACTCGACTAATATTGTTGGAAATTTTTTTATACAAGCAGATCGAAGCAATAACCATTAATCTGGAACATATTATTTGACTCCTCTTTAATTATAGTTCTTTTACGTACATGGAGAGGCAAATTAAATCTCTCTCTCACTGGCATCCATATACTGATATATATACACAACCCTAGCTCCATTTTGTACTCATGTGTGACGGTTACAAGAATTTTCAAGCTTTGTATCACTGTTACAATATAACACCACTATTAATTAGATCCTTCTACATTAATCAATTACTACCAATTCATCCGTCATATAAACATCTCTAACAGAAATTTTGTATATATTGTAGCATATATATATCTTGATCAAATTAATCAACTAGGCTTGGACCTTAATTGGGTGCATATATAGGCGCATGACCTGCACATGCTTAGTGTTTCAAATGGCAGCTGCTGCCATCTCATTGAAAAAATAATAATAATAATAATGTGTTTACATGCACTTCCAAAAATTTTATTTAAATTAAAGTGTAATTTCCAAATTATACAAGCAATTATGCAATTAAGTCCTCAGTATGACAGTATCATTTGGACTCAATTTCTCAAGCATGATATAATGAAATGCAACAGCACCATTCACAAAATTAAACAGACATAAAATTAATGAGTTATAGACACTTATATATAGAATATAATTACAGTGCTTTGCAAAGTTTGGACATTTTTTATTTTGCGTTCAAATCTCATTCTCTAAATGTCAAATGGCCAATATAATTTGCTAAACACAATCTACATATTGAAAACATGCAAAATACCAAATTTTATAATTTTTCGAATTTTGTAGCTATTTTTTTGGATTTTTGAAAAATTGGCACTTTTTGACATCATTATTTTATTATTATTTCTGGACCATCTTTCTAAAAATCTTAGAAAATAGTTAGAAAATTCAAAAAATAGTAAAATTTGGTATCCTATCATATTTCAATGTTTAGAATGTATTAGTTCAATTAGATTTGACATTCGAGTTTTCGTTTATGAGATTTTGAAAACGCAAAGCAAGAAAAACCCCAACTTTACAAAGCAACGTAACATGTCCCATTATATATATATATTACAGTCAATAACAGTCAATTTTCTTTAAACAGTATATATATACACGGGGAAAAAAGTAGATGATCATAATAAATAAATTAACATATGCGCTTCTGGAGGGACCAGAGATAATGATTGAGACATTTGAAAAAAGAAATATTTATATGCTTGGGTATGGTCATTTTTCATAATCTGATCACCTACAGATTTTAGACAGCTCATATATATTTAAACTATATATTATAAGTGGATTAATTCTCAAGTGTAATGGATTTGTTAAGAAAAGATGACAAGTTTTTGATATAGTTTGATACTCGTTAATCGGTTTAATTTCCGGTACACTCAAAATAAGTTATATATATTTTCAATTTTTTCAGTAAATTGTTGGCAAAATTGCAGCTTTTATTTTACTTCTATGTATAGCTAGAAGCACAAGTGCATTAAAAATAAATAAATAAATGGATGGCTTATAATTTTGATTTGAGAAAAAAGGCATCTACTGCATGCAGAGGAGCTAATTAATTAAAAGATAATGTTATCATAAATATTTTATTGTTACTACCGAAAAACAACTATTTTAATTTCGGGAGTTGATAACTACACCCCTTAAAAAAACCCCCTTAACCGCACTCCAATACATTTTTAGTTAAAAATTATTTTTCAAATACAACAAATCACTTTTACCGGTTGCAATTCACATCCTCAATCTAACAAAATACTTAATAAAAAAAAAATCACTCAAAATTTATAAGAGTATGAGAAAGAAAGAGAAAATATTACCAATTTAGTTTGGGATGGATAAAGAGAAAATTAGGGGGGCAAATATAATTTCTCTTTAAGTTTATATTGTACAGGGTGACAGTACTAGAAAATTAAAAAATATGATAATTATTAATAATAATAAGAAAAAGATATATATATATATATATATAAATATATATATATATATATATATAAATATATATATATATATATATATATATATATATATATATATATATATATATATATATATATATATATATATATATATATATATATATATATATATATATATATATATATATATATATATGCATCCAATGAATTAAGCTGCAGTACGTGTAAAAACAACAATTGATTTTGAGTTGATATATATATATGAGCCTCTTTTTAGATTATGTGCACGTCACGGAATGTTGTAAATCAGCCTGGCCAGCTTCCAAACAGAATTAAACACATCACCAGCCTTTTGTACAAAGTATTACATTAGATACAGTAAAAAGTAAGATAATTACCAAAAAAAATGATATTAATTATTGAACTTAGAATTGAGCTTAACACGTAATGTTAGGACCACATATATATCAGAAAAGGCTATTTCAGCCTCGATTTAGTAAACGATTCCACTTTTATTTTTTCTATCACACATAGCTAAAATTTTGGAGAAAATATAAAGTCAATAGTAAATTAAAAAATTATGTTTTTCATAATTAATTAATATGAACGAGGAAATATATTTTTTTGAAAAAAAAAGAAAGAAAAGAGTCTTTCAGATTGCTGAATTGACCCAAATTCTGATACTTAAAAAATAAAATAAAGGGGTCAGTGTCCACATGTCCACGTTGTTACAAAATTTGAGTTAAGTGTTATACAATTTGATACAAGAGTTACAAATTTTGTGTATGTACATACGTGTGGATAGTTAAAATGAGGAGCTTGGAAAATTCCTATAAAAAATAGGCTTTGGCTGGAAGCAGAAGAAAATTGGTGCCGAATTGGTATGATATGATATAATAATATGTCCAATTATTTGGCCGTTATATACATACATTTGTAATGCATAACATATACATGGCTAGATAGTACTATAAATATGGGTCTCTACTCTCTAGTGCACTCATTCTCTCAAAAGAACACACACAAATATAGAAACCCTACCAACCTAAACTACCCAAACAATGGCACTTCCACTACTTGTAGTAGCAACCTTATTCATCATCTTTGGTACTTCAACGTCCCTACCATCATTGTATGCATCATCGTTACCATCAGATGACGTGCAGCCGGCGTCGTGCCCGCCTTGCGGGGGGCTCGAGGTCCCGCTCCCTCTGAGCACAAGATCCGACTGCGGTGACCCAAATTACAGACTCTACTGCATCAACAACACACTGCAGTTCCCCTCTCTGGGGGGAGTGTACTACCAGGTCCTCAGCATTGAACCGGCGGCGAACATGCTCATCATCGCCGCACCGACGATCCAGAGGAATACGTGCGCGTCGTCGGACTTGAAACAGGGAGGTCTGGCTCTTGATGAGGCATTACCTTTTAACATTTCAAAGCGTAATGAGGTACTTATTGAAATTTTTTTTTTCTCTAATTTTTGGCAGAAAAAAAATTAATGATCATACAAATTTTCTAATTTTCTAAATTTAATGAGGTACCTAATTAATTAGTATATTAAAAGTGATAAGTCAACATAGTTAACGTACACATTTAATTAATTTCTAAAATTAATCACCATATCAGATACAAATTAAATTTAAAGAATATGGAATTGATATATATGCATATGCAGATGCATATGTACATCAAAAATATAGCTAAATAGTTGTGTTTAAGAGTTCATATATTATGTCATGATGACATGCAATTAACTCTTCCAAAACTATATTTCGTGTTAATTAAATCCATTAGATCAAAATGATATTGCAATTAATGAACAGTATATATGTAGCGGCACCGTGCAAATTAATATTGCATATATATATATATATATATGCACCTGGACATACAAAAATAGTTATAACACAAAAACAGGACTATATATATCAATATAAACTAGCAATATTATATGCATGTTATGAAGTTTGCATACTAATTTGCATTGTACCAATACTCCTCTAATTAATTAATACATGTACATATGTGATATATAAATGATCATTCTCTCCTTTCATCACCTAACTAAACAAGGATTTAAAACTGTCTCTATATATATAGGTCATGTTGTTCAACTGCCCGAAAGACATAGTGTTCGCGCCGCTGAACTGCACGTCGACCAGCCCGTGCCGCAAGTTCGAGGCGACCGCTGCAGGGAGGAGTTGCAGGAACACACTCTGTTGCTCTTACCTGAAGGATTCTTCGATGACGTCGCACCGCATCCGCATCAGAGTCGGGGGCTGCACGGCGTACACCAGCGTCGTCGACATGAGGCCCAACGACCCCGTCAGCACCTGGAACTTTGGGGTAGAGCTCATGTGGGCATAAGCAAATTATAAACCCTAATTATCAGACTTTGTTATGTTTTGCTTTATTACATGTGCTATATATATGTGTGTGTGGTTTGTTTGCCTTTTTATTGTTTGGTTTTCTCTAAATTATGAAGCTTGTTGCAGTTATGTATGTATGATTGTGTGTGCTTGGTTCTGCAAGTGATTTATGATAATTAATGTACTTTGTTTGTATGATATCGTTTCATTTATATCCTTTTTCTAAATTAATTTTACTGTTGAACACAAAAAAAAACACAGATAGAAAAACTCATTCCATATATATATTTTTGAGAGAGTCTAGCTACGGTGAGTCATGACTCACGGGCTACTCCATGAGTCACAATCCAAAAACATATCAAATCACCTCCAAATTTCGATTTATATGGCTCAATAAATTCTTCATATCAAAATCTTATAGCACGCAAAAAAATTTTATTTTTTGAAGATTTTTAAGTATTAGTTTGAGATTTTTTAAAAGTGACTATACAATATTAATAAAATAATCAATGTTTTTTAAAATGATACATAACTATTTGAAGCTAAGAGTTCATAAAATAACATACAAGAGTCTTGTCTGTTCAATTTACCACAAAACTATTTTTGCAGTTTTCATTTATGAAGTTGTAATCTGAATTTTAACAAAACAATTAAGTACTTAAGGGGGAAAACAAAAATATTTACTAAATATGTGTGCTGAGTATCTGGATTTAATTTAAATTTTGAAAAAAAAAGGGAAAAAAAAAAGATCGGGCTAAAACGTCGTTGATCAGTCGCTATTTAAATTGGGCCAGGAACAGAAGCGATGAATTAATTCCTGGATAAGAAAAGAGAGTATATTATTTCAGGGTATTGGGCTCTCTAGCTACTCATCAACACCAATACACATTATTAGCCCACATAGAAAATATATGTTACAGTTGTTTCCTCTGTCAGGTCTGTATCTTCATATATATGGGTGGTATTTTTATTGAGGAGGGACACAAGAATGTTTTGACACAAATATTACACTAAATCATATAAATTTATAAAAGTCTTAAAAATAGAAAATCTTTTATAAACATATTCATTTACTTATAGATCAAGTGTGTTTCAAGTTTTATTCAATTTTAGTGTCATTTGATACTCCATCAAGAATCATTAAATTTAGACCGTTCTAATTCCTCTATAAACTTGATGGTCGTTGATGGAGTATCAAATGACACTCAAATTGAATGAAATTTGAAACAAAATCGATCAATAAGTAAATAAACATGTTTGTAAAAGATTTTCTATTTTTAAGATTTTTTATAAATTTATATGATTTAGTGTAACATTTGTGTCAAAATTTTGTGTGTTATTGGATCCCTCCTCTTTTTTATTTGGGTATGATCTTGAACATGTTATCAGTTTAATTAGGCTGCTCTTGGTAAATATTAATCCGCAATAGCTAGTTAACCAATAGGTTATTTTTGAGTTTCTGACTCTGTACGTATTTTAATTTGGTCTTCCCTCATTTTTTTTTTTATTTTTTTCTTATTATTTTCTTATTATTTGCAGGCTAGAGAGGGTTATGTACCCCCCCCCCCCCCCCCCCCCCCCCCCCCGTTACTAACAAAAAAAGAGGTTATTTCATTATACACTATTTTTACTACATAAATATTGATCAAATATGGTATTGGCCCCTCCTTTCAATTGATCCATAATAAAATAACTTAGTTGACCCCTCTTAATGATGTGTGCATTGTGCAGTAGTGCAAGTGTTCAACCCAGTACTAGCTAGCCGCCTCTAAATTACATAAGAAACACACAGAAAAGTACTAATTTATTAATCACAAAAAAAAAGTACAATAAACTCTCAATCCTACAGCATTTTCATGCATGTACTTCTACAAACCAATTACTAAATATATGAGAAACATCTCGCGTCCATTGAAAAATTGTCTATAGACGTACAAATAATGTAACAAATATATCCCGAAATGTAACATATGAACGCTATAGATAGTTTTTCTATGGACACTAGGTATTACTCTAAATATATATGCCCACAGCAGTCTCCTCTTCAGTCTTCCTCAAATGCTCTACTGGGACCCTTAATTATCTACACTGCCAAATCATGATTAGCAACAAGTAAAAGTTAAAACAACATGATTAAAAAAAAAAAATGAGATATGAATCATTACCTTAATTAGCTCTTTATACCTGTAATTTAGGCAGCAGCTGTAAATGTAATTTTCCCTATGGCCAAACTAGATATATATATTCCTTTCTTTTAAACATTATTCAAATCACATCAGCTCTAACTCTAATGATCAGCACCAAATTAAGTTCTATCATTGATAAAAATAGTATAAAAGTACAAGCACTTTTAGAGTCATGATCTCCACTGATCAGGAATATTAGGGGAAAAGGGTTGGTTAATTTTAATTATTAAGTTGGAGATTTAATTAGGTCACTTAATTCTTCTATCTTAAGTAACTTCAATTTGCTTTTTTAATTGGAAACGTACATACAGATAGCAAGGGAGGATTGATTAAGCTGTCAGCCATAGTTAATTTGGTGTGGATTAGAAGAATACTTTTTAAGTAAACTAGAGCTGTAACTCGGGCTTCGCCCGAAAAGTGGTATCAAATAAATAACTAAGAATTTCATAAAATTTTAAATATTTATATTAAACAAAACTTGAACAAACTTATAAAATTTTTAATGTAATTAAATAATAATAATATATAAATGTTGGAGCATTTTAAAGGTTAAAATTTGTTTTAGACATATCATATTCATCTTATTTTTTGAGGAGAGAAAAAAAAATATTAGCTATTAGATCAAAGTATATGAAGAGTTTCAAGCAAAATCAATGGTTAATAAGAGTGATGATGTGACATAGTTGAGGTGCTTGGAAATCTACTCCTCTTTATGGAGTATAGATTACAATATTTAATTAGTTGTTAAAGCACAATTATCTCCTGGCTACCTGTTTGGCCAACACTAATTAATCTTAGTGCCTGGACCCTGGGGATTCTTATTTAAGGAGTTTAATTTTGATATATTGCGTTAATCTTAGTCACCGAGCCTACGGCCTAGTAGTAGTGACATGGGCTCCCATCGTGGAGACCAGGGATCAAGTCCCAGCAGTGGCTGGGCAGGGGATAATTGTGGGGTTTGCCTAGGCTTTGTTCAAAAAAAAATATATATATATAGAGGAGGGATCCATTGACAATGCTTAAAATGACAATCTTGACAATCAAGATTTTAAAAAATTTATAAAAATAGTTAAAAATTCTTAAAAATAGAAAAAAGTTTATAGAGATATTGTTTAACTTATAGATTGATTATGTATCAAATTATATTCAATTTAAGTGATGTTTGATAGCTCTTTAAAGCTCGTTAAATTTCAACCGTTAAAAAATGTATAAAATTTTGATAAACTATCAAACGATGTTCAAATTGATTGAAATTTAAAACACTATTAATTTATAAGTTAAAGAATGCATCCATAAAAGTTTTTTCATTTTTAAGATTTTTTATGAATTATTACAAATTTTTCAAAATCTTGATTGTCAAGATTGTCATTATAAGCATTGTCAATGGATCCCTCCTCATATATATATATATATATTTCTAGCTGCAGGAGCTTTTTTATCGGTCATCTACTCATCTCCCTTTCATGAGAGTATTATAAAAAATAGATACCTTAATTAATTTATTAATTCTAGCTGCAGATAATTATAGCTATATAGACTCAACATCAGCTTGTAATTTACCATGTACTTATTGGCTATGTAGATATTTCACAAATAGTCAGATCTAAGAACAATAAGGATAGTGTTTGGGATAGCAAAATTTTTTCAGTTATAATATGATTTTCTCAGATTTCCTTCCATATAATTCAGAGATTTTGCTGTTCTAAGTAATATGGTTGCTGTCCCTAGACCCGACCTTCACAAAATTAAGTGGCTACGTACTGAGCAGAAAGAAATATAATTATGGACTTGATTACTATTTTTGGTAATTTAATTACGATGTTAAGATGATGTTTCAATTAATGATGATACGTATAAAGAAATCAACTTCTCTCGAAAGTAAATTATAATTAATTGTACTTCTTTGTTTTGTGTAAAATGCATATATGTGTTCCCCGCAATTTAGTCCTTAGTTAATCCATTATACATATGAAATTATTATCTAAACTAATTGCTGTGAGAAAGTGGAGACTCAGGATATTCAGGGGACAGATATGACAATGCCAATATCTTTCTTGATCATAATTAATTATTTATAAGCAAACTCTCTAATCACATTATAACAGTATTTTTATATATATGCCAATACCCACACACAATTGAGTTTGGTTTTATAATTTTATCATTATATATATATATATGGTGCGTCTAAGACGTCACTGCTTTCGCATTGTTTTCCTTGTCGAGTGACGATCGAGGTTGGTCAAATCTAAGGGCATAGATGCATAATTTTATTTTTATAGATATCTCCCTCCAGAATTTTGAAGTTACGTATTTTGTATTTTCTTTTCCTCCAAAATCATTACTACTATTCAATATATAATTTTCTTCATTAAAATTAATTTCATACTTGTAAACTGCATTCTCAATGACGGAGCCAGGGGGGTTTGGGGGGGTCATGTACCCCTTGAATATGCAATTTCAATAGGATGTTGTACATGTACCCCCCAATTACACTTAAATGTCATTAATTAATTAATTAATTGATATTTTTAATGACTGCTTTCTATAGTTGAGAAAGTTAATTGACAAAAAATAAATTAATTTTTGAATGATTAATTTCTTGTTTTATTCTAAAATGATTATATCAATAAACTCATCTATTAAATCTATGCAAATCAAAATTTCCAATATTCAACTCAACTTGAATATATCGTTTTATCAATTATTATTCATATTTATACATTAAACACCAATAACTAATCATGCTTCTTTCTTTTTCTTTAAGAGACTACAAATTAGAAATAAATTAATTTTGTATTTAATGTTGTATGGCATTTTTTTTTAAAAGAAAAGATTTTTTTTAAAAAGAATTGTATGGCATTTTAATTATTTAAATTTTATTGGCTTAAAGAAGATTTTGTCCCCTGCTTGATGTTTACTCTGGCTTCGTCACTGTGCATTCTCAGTAAATATATTAAACATATTTATTACACGATATTTCAATAAAAGTAAAATTAAAAAACGTAAGAGATGGTATATATTATATATAATGGTGTTTTGGGAGTTAAAATTGGGATCGTATGAATGAGAGAGCCAAAAATATTATGTCATAAAATATTTAATTAGTAAAGTCTTAATTTGAGTTTCTATACTATCTCATTAGGTTAATTGGAATTCTTGTATATATTCTAACATATCATATATAAAATTTTATTGCGTAAAATGAGAATTTGATAGTTTAGACTTTAGAAGGATAGATATGCTACTATTAATTTTAGATGAGATATGTATTATGAATTTTCAAGAGTTTAGAGGGGTATCTACACTAAATTCCACCTAGATCCAATGATCTAATGTAAATTAAAAATCAATGATGTGCTATCGTGAAGGACCAAGTTAAATGCACTAGCTATATGTTTGGATCATACAAAAATAGCAGATTGGCGGAATAGTATCGCTGTTTTGAGATAGGTGCGATCCAAACAAACATCTACTAATCGGATTAGCTTAAGAATAGTGCTATTTCGCTGTTCCTTCCAAAAGTTGGAACAGCTAGAACTGCGGATTGAGAGTAAAAGAGAGAATAGAAAATGTGGGCCAGCACTATTTTTTTATTCATTTCTATTTCTTCTCCCCATCTCAGTTACATCTTCCAAGAACAAAAAACCAACACCGCCTCCCTTCTACTCTTCTACAGACATCCGACCATAGACAAGATTATCGCTGCCGTCGAGGACTTCGTTGCGCTCTCCTCATCATGGTAAATCTATAGAGATCTCATTTGCTTGTCACTTATAGACCCTATTCTTTGCTCTTCAAGCTCCAGCTATCGATATCCAATATTCCCATTTCCATGGAGCAGTGAAGTAAGTTTAAGGAAAGAAAATCGAGTTAGATACTGGTCTCGAGCAATATTGCTCTGTACCAAGGTCGTCAACAGGGTTTTGAGTAGAGTTGCGTGCCTCCTATGAAAATTAAATCATCTCATGGAAGAGTGGCAGCCACCATTAATTTAAGCTAAGTGTTCTTACGTTCAAAGAAAGAAAAGTACCACCGTGCCTCTATTTATTTTACAATTTTGATGTGTTTCATCACTGGCTTGTACCAATCGAATTTGGTTAACTCTCTTTCGGTTTAACAAATGGATAATAATTATTGAGCTATTGTTTTTAATAGTTATTTTATTTCATTTTATTTTTTAATTTAAGATCTAATATTAATTTTATTATGCTTGAAATTGTTTTATTAAAAATAACTTTTTTTTAAGATTAAACAAGAGTGGTTAGAAAAAGAACACCATTATTTATTCATTTTCTCTATTATCAGTTTATTACTATTCCAAACATATAATCCAAACAACATTCTTCTCTTTTTAGAATAGTACTAACTTCTACTATTCTTTGTTACTAATTTATATCACTATTTTTTACTATTTTCACTTACTATTCTCTATTCATCTATTCTTACACTAATCCTTACACGATCCAAACACACCCATGGTTGACTACTTGACTGTCCGGAAAAGCCCCACATGAAGTGGATATGTCATAGAAAAATTTGGTAATCCTGATAATAGGAACTGCAAAAGCGGGAAAAAAAAAATGAAAAGATTAATACTTTTGCTTTTGCTGAGCTAGCTTATCATCTTGCATTCCATTTATCATTTCTCCGTACGACCCATCGGACTCAAATCAACCTAATTAAACAAGAAATAGTATTAAATTTTGAGAACCAACCTTTAGTCTATAAGAACAACATTATCTATATGGAAGATTGTGGATTCAAAATCCCTTCTATAAATATTTAAATTTAAGTATCTTGACCCTCATTTTTCTCTTGAGGAAGTAGTCATCTTAAATTATACATCCTGACTGTCCGAGTTTGGGAATTGGGATGGAGTGCTTATGGCACGGTGCAAATTTGCAAGTGCTGAAAACAAATACAGATATTACTGGATTGCCAATTTGGGCCGAGATTGACAAAGCCCAAAAAAGGAACAAAGGCCCTCTTCAGTTAATGTGCTGAGATTGACAAAGCCCATAAAAGGAAAAAAGACCATCTTCAATTGTTGGGCCGAGATTGACCAAACCCATAAAAGGAACAAAGGTCCTCTTCAACTATTGGGCCGAGATTGACAAAGCCCAAAAAGGAGCAAAGGCCCTCTTCAACTATTGGGCCAAGATTGGTAAAGCCCAAAAGGAACAAAGGCCCTCTTCAGTTATTGGGCCGAGATTGACAAAGCCCAAAAAGGAACAAAGGCCCACTTACATTATTGGGCCTTAAACTATAGAATCAGTCTTGGCCCAAATTGAATACCAAGCACAACACGCCGACTACGAATAATAATAAAAGTAGAGAACTTTCACAAGAAGGGAAGAAGGAGAGTGGAAAAAAGAGCGAGCGCCATGGCGATGAGGGGAATAGCGAGGTTTGTGTGCAGGAGGGGGAGGAGCAGATGCGTGTTGTCATCGTCCCAGCTCGAAGGGAGGAAACCCAACACGGATTATGTGGAAAGCTGCCTTCTTTCTCGGTCCTTACACTCTTCTTCATCCTCTTCTTCTTCTTTCATTTATGCCCCTCGAACTTTTCCAGCTTTTCGTTTCGGTCCCTGTACGCCATCATGGGCTTCTTCGTCTGTTGGGTTGACAGGTGCTTTTTTATAAGTTTTATTTCACTTCTGAAATAGTTGTATGGATGTAAAAATCTTGGTTTAGTTTGATTGACCATGTGATATGATCAGTTGTTAGCTTGAATTGGATATGTGGAGGATATTGTATCATTTGTCTGTCCAAATATTGTTCTATTGATGCTTTAATTGTTGTTGGGTGGCTTGAATTTGGGTAGGAACTTTGAACTAAATCGTAGTTTGGTTTAAATTGTTATGGAGATCAGTTGAGGTCTGTTTGCAGAAGTAGGAAAATACACATTAATTTGGACAAAATAATAGATTTAAGCTTAAATTTTTAATTGATGCATAATGATACATGCGAGGGAACAATTGATCAATTTAGATATGAATTCAATAAAATTTCTTGAAAACTTTTAGCTGGATTTAATGAAGGTAATTTTATTTTATAGGGCAAACTGGTTGTTTCTAGCTTGGCACATCTCAAGTGATAATCCCATGTGATTTAATTAGTGAATATATGAGAACAGTTGTTACTTAACTGATTTTAACCATAACACAAGTAGTCCATGCTCAGCTACATATTTTGATACAGAAGTTCTGGCTTGCAAAAAAAGTATAGAGATGAGTTAACCTGATCATAAAGTTCTGAGAAATATTTAATTATTGTTGGCACTGAGCAGTTGAAACTAACCTCGAGTATTGTTTTCGATTGTATGATGCTGACGCACAGAGCAGAGGAGAACTATGTTCATACAAGCGCAAGATACACCAAACCCCCATTCGCTGATGTTCTATCCTGGTAAACCTGTTATGGAGGTGGGCAGTGCGGATTTCCCTAATGCTCGTGCCGCCATGGGTTCTCCTCTAGCCAAATCTCTTTTTGCTATAGACGGTATGCTACTCTTTCCCCCTCATCTAATATAAAACAAACATTTTGTTGGTCCTTAACAAGTATTACATAAACCCGGTTTATTGTACAAAATTATCGACTGTTCTCTGGAAAGGATGAGCAAAATACTTACTGATTAACCATTTTGAACCTCATTGATACCAGCATGTATGGTAATCTTTTATGCTAACTAAAATTGTTCGCTTCCTTTTTCTTAATGACAAAAATAGGGGTGACAAGGGTTTTCTTTGGGTCCGATTTTGTGACGGTAACAAAGTCAGAAGAGGTATCATGGGATTTCTTAAAGCCTGAAATATTCGCAGCAATAATGGACTTCTATACTTCTGGAAATGTTCTTTTCTATGATGCTGAAGTAGCCGGCTCCAAAGATACCGCCATTCACGAGGTATCTGTTCTCATGCCGCAAAATACAGTATCATGATGTAATTGGTCCTGCTTGGATATTTGAACCAAAAATTGACTAATATGTATTCTGTCAATTTTTTAACTTAAAGGATGATTCTGAAGTTGTAGCAATGATAAAGGAATTATTGGAGACCCGCATCAGGCCTGCTGTTCAAGATGATGGCGGTGACATCGAATATTGCGGATTCAACGAGTATTTCTCTCTTTTTCTTTCTCAGAGGCATACACATCTTTTACTTTCTTGTACTCATTCGCGAACAGATGAAAATGAATGCACAATAAGGAATTTTTCCAATTCATCTTTTTTTTTTTTTTTTTTTTTCATGTGGACATTTTGGAAGTATGAAATATAAAAATACCGAATCATCTCACTTGATTCAATTACTTTGGAATATTTGGTAGTTGTTGGCATAGTACTATGGTTATGGACCCTAGTTTCTGTTTCTGTGATTTTGGATCTATCTATTCATTTGATCTTTGCTTGCTTAGAGAGACGGGCGTAGTAAAGCTGAAGATGCAAGGTGCATGCAGTGGGTGTCCCAGCTCGTCAGTGACTCTGAAATCTGGCATTGAAAACATGCTCATGCATTATGTTCCTGAGGTATAAGCTTAACTATAAGTACACCAAAAGCACCCATTTTAGTTCCTTTCTATTTGTTTCTTATTATTAGTCTAATTGTTTCTTATTATTATTCTATTATAAATGCATCTTATTGCTGATCAGTTTAGAATAGCAATTGGGTAAAATTTTTCTGATATTCAAGTATGAAGTAACTATAATGCCTAGGATCAGGCAAACCAAATAAAAGACCTAAAAACTCAGCTTTATAGGAAGTGTGGTTGTATTTTGTTTCTGTACATTAAGAACAGTAAGATATCAAATGATTGTTCATCCGATCAATATCTTTTCTTTGCTCTGTTTATATATTTGTTCATGATATATTTTCTTATACGCAATTTAAATACTAAGACCTGTATCATTAATGGTGGATTAAAATATAAATGAAGGTGAAAGGTGTAGAACAAGAGCTCGACCCTGATGAGGAAGATGCTTCATTGACCAGCAATCTGAACTAAATCGAGAGATTGAACTGTCGGTTTCATACAGAGTTCCATGTGAACCATTTCTTCTTTTCTTTTTTCCCCTCTTTCATATCGCGAAAGATTGCACGTTTTTAGTTGTTTAGTATCATAGCCTGTTTTGTTTTCTTCTCTTATTTTACCCTCTATTATGTTTATTTGTATGTAATCTTCTAAGTTATGGCATGTGGTGATATCTAAGCATGAAAACAAAATAATTAGATTAAATAAGAGGAATTACTATTTTATGTATTAGCTCAATCTTTTCCAACCTGTGATTGGTGTGAGTGTGACAATGATCATCATTTGAGTATTTAAATATTAAATTCCAGTTTTTTTTTTTTTTTTTTTTTGCCTTGGTAAATAACAGTCTCTCCCTCATATAAAAATCCCATAAACCACAGCATCATCTCATTCCAAAAACATGAAATAAGATTATAAACCGTTGGATAATGTCCCTACTCTAACGTGTAGCAAGACAAAGGGAATTAAGGAAATGAAAACGGGACAGAGAGGAAGCAAGTTCACCTTTGTAAGCAGTGTTTAAGAACAGTTATAAGAACATTTGATCACGTGGAATCTAGGACAAAAAACAGCTGTATCTCGTATCAGTAAAGACAAGCCCAAACTCAAATTATAAAAAAAAAAAAAAAAAAAAAAGACAAGCCCAAACCAAACTGTTTCTACCAACCACGACAATATAAATAAATAAGAACTTTGTCAAGAAAAATCAACACCAGAGAATTGGTTCTGTCAGCATGCTTTTCAGGCGTTATGTGTGGCGATTTTGACATTTTTTTCATAAAATAAAAGGGTCCTAGTGTCCTAAATGTGAGTTAAGAGTTACAAATTTTGTGTATGTATAGACATATAGATAGTTAAAATACGTTTAACACCTGATTTCTATTCTTATCAGTACTGCTAGTAAACGCATTTGATAAAAAGTGGGACTAGGGTACTATTAATAGTACGGATTGCTCCGTATTATTGATTCGTATCTCTAATTTCAAAATATTATTGCTCGATCCAAAGCGTTCATCATGATATTCATATACAATTTTACTTATAAACCAAATTTTATATTTATTAGAATTTATTTACTATTTTTAAAGTTATTTTAAAATGTCACTTATTTGGATGGTTCATAATGTTTCAATCAAGTGACATTTTAAAATATCTTAAAAAATAGTAAATAAATTCTAAAAAATATAAAATTTGTTTTATAAGTAAAATTGCATATGAATATCATAATGAACGGTTTGGATCGAGCATTAGTATTTTGAAATTAGAGATACATATCAATAGTACGGAGAAATCCATACTATTAATAGTACCATAGCCTCACTCTTTGATAAAATGCTTTTATTTTGACAAATTTTATTACTTGTATAATTCAAACAAGACTATTATAAAATGCACAATTACTGATTTGAACAAGGCAAAATGGATATTTGAGAAATTAGTGTCAGTCGAGTAACTGAAATTCACATTCATATATATTTTTTTTCATAAAAGTTGACAAACAAAGTTAGACTGTAAAATGAAATCATTGTCATTTCCAATTAACTGATGCAGGCAATGACAAAAAATTATTTTTTTTTTTACTGAACTTATATTTCAAGCCCACAATTGTTACCAAAATACTCCATATACTTACTACATACCAACCTTTGAAATTTTGAACCTTGTAAAATGAATATCAACTGTATGAATGCCCCTTTAATAGTATTACACTCAGTCAATTTTTTTTTTTTTTTATAAATCCTGCTTAAATGGATAACAAGTGAGAATAAATCAATAATAGCCCTTATTTTCAGGCACCAAAACAATTAAAAAAAGAATTGAACTCCTTAGCATCTCCAACAAACTCCCTAAAAATGGATCCCAATATACCTATATTGGGTGTCATCCTAAATTTTTTGGTAGCAAATTTCATCTCAATCTCCAACAGATTCCCAAAATATGGATCCCAATACATTTGAACGGTCTACATTTAGCTCTGGTTTTGGAAAATCATATTGAGAGTGCTAAAAACTGAACCAAAATAGGGAGATTTGGCTTTGATTTTGGGAGTGCTAAAAATAAGGATAGTTGTTTGGACATCTCTTGAAGACGATTTTCTCTCCTTAATTCCCAATTTTTAGTTTTAGAAATGTTTTAGAACATCTCTTGGAGATATTCTAGAGAAACTCCAGAAGAACCCAAGGCCCAGTATTCTATTGGACATTCAGGGGCAATACCGCAGCAAAAAAAAAAAAACTAACGGCTGTTCTGAACGGCTATGATCAGTAATGCAAAAATAGAAATACAAGATTCAGGCTCCAAAAGAGAACTAACTTCCTTATGTCGTGCTGCCCCAAATTTGGGCAGAGGACCGTTGAGGAAATAAAACTATTAGTTACTACATTTGAAACATCAATCAGCAAACATGCCACATTTTGCATAATAATACAGGGACTGACTATGCCTTCACATAGTACGGTTACAAAAGAGGGTTATTTCTTTCCACTTTTACGCCTAACAAAAACATACTAGTAGTAATAATGAGTAATGACTTGAATAAGAGGTGAGAGAGAGAGAGAGAGAGACAAGGTTACAGAAAAAAGTGATAAAAAAAAAAAAAGAAAAAGAAAAGGAGAAACACTAAGACAGGATCATCCAACCGCACTTCCAAGTTCCAGCAATCCAATTTGCAAATCCACCCTTCAACTTGTTACCACTTATCAAATTCACAAGATACATCCAACCAACCACCCTTCCATTTTTTATCCTTCCTCCATTCCAACAAAGAAACTTTTTTAATTTCTCAGTTTGGACAAACTCATATTCTTTTGTTATGTCAACAAACTCAAGTTAACCATGAACACACCCAGAGGACAAGGCCATGAGCAGTATAGCAGCAGCTCTCTCTTCCTCCCCCAACTTCATCATCATTCTTCTCCTCTTCTTGTTTAGCACCACCTCACCATCCAAACCCACCATCTTTAGCTTCAGTGAGACGGCCTTGCTCGAACTCGAAGAGCTCTTGCTCCTCTTCTCACTCACTCCAGACTCTTGATCATCTCTACTCCTGTTCTCCTTCTTCACCCCTCCACTCTCAAGACCCAGAGCTTCTCTTCTCTTCTTTCTGTACTTGATTCCACAAGCGTTGCACAAAGACTGTACATACACACATCACAAAACAAATAAAAATCAGTACCCATAAAAAATACATCAAAAAAAATTAATTACGTCCTAGATTGCCACATGGCAACAAAACACAAGTACAAGACACAAATCAAAGTTCCTTGTGCTGTTATGCAACAGCAGCAACACATGCGCAACAACAGAGAGGCAACAAACAATGCATTGTAGATTGTGGTTGGCAGTTGGCATCCATAACCCATTCCTTCCATTTCAAAAAAAATACCCAAACTACCCCTCATAACAGCCCATTAACTAATCACCACACCAGGGGCAATTCTGTCATTACTCTTCCTAACTAAATACGAACGTTATCTCTTGATCTCTGATTTAATTTATGTTCAGGGGGCAATGTGCAAAATAGCCAGGCAATGTTACAGCGAGGTCCATGCACAGTGTGGAAATTACTAATCATTGATTGAAGGAAGGAAGGAAGGAAAAGGGACCTTGGGGCCGGAGGGACCGCCTCTCCATAGCGGCGTCTTTGTCGTATTGCAGATCGAACAGCTCCTCTCCTCCCCCAATGTACTCTGCACAGATAGAATCAGATGCATGCATTAGAGGATCGAATCTTGCATCAGTTTATTTCAACGTGATCAGATAACTCGGATCAAGTATTGATTTTTTTTATCGTGATCACTGGAATATATCAATATATTGAAGTGATTAATTGGCAGTGTGTATTGCACAGATCTGGAGTTACTAGGAATAATACTGCTAAAAGAGGCAGAGAAGAACAGGAACAGATCAAAGTGGAAAGGAAAGGGAGAAAAAAAAAGAAAAAAGAAGAAGGTAGTGTATACCTTTTGATCGGATAGATCCATAGATGGCATCGATCTCTCAGTTCCAGTACCACACGCAGAGATCTGATCTGAGGCGCCTCTGTTCACCCACTCCAAACAACCCGGATCAATCGATCGATCGATCTCGGCTCTGTTTCTCCCGAGGAGGCCGAAACAGAGATCAATCAATCAAGTCGATAGATAGATAGATCAACAGCTAAAACAACTCTCTACTTCTCCCACTCCACACTCAAAACTAAAATCGATCAACCTCGATATCGATCTCACGATCACGAGACAGAGCTGCAGAACTCTCCACAGAACCACTCAGAGGTATTGAAAAATTTTCACGGAATTAGTTTTCCCGCTCTTGATCAAGTAGTGATTTGAGAGAGAGGGAGGGATCTATAAAGGGATAAGGGGGAGCGGAGGCGGGCGGAGGGAAACGGAAAATTGTGGAGGGAAAGAGGCGCAGGTTTTATAGCGGACGTTCCGAATTGGAAAATCACATTTCGCCCGGGGGCTCGATCGAATTAGGGTTTTTTCGATTTTTGGTTTGGGGGCGGATTTTTCGAATTCGGCCCCCGAAGTCTGGGGCCCTCGGATAAACTGCGCCTCTGGAGGTTCCGGGGTTTTATTCTGATCCAGCGGTTGTTTCTGGCCCTTCGATTTTAACGATTGAATCTGGAGGCGCCAATATGAATCCGCCTGATTCGATCTGGTGTGGCTTTTTCTTATTGTTGTTGAGTGCAGTGGTATCATTGTATTAGGCCAAATCCTTAAGAGGATCATTAGAAAGTACGAAAATGTTAATAAAATCCGGGAAACTTTATTTAGAAAACAGGAATTATTTTCCTTTATTAATGATAATTTTTTTTAAATATGGAGATTATATAAATTTATCTATATAAGAGACAGCGTGACTTTTACGTTTCTTTTGTAAAAACATTTATTATTTTGTGGGTCGTATGTGAAAACCTGTGTTACCCGAATACAGGTATATCCCAGAAAAATCCGTATCGGGTGCGGGTGCACCTCCGGTGCAGTGCGGGTGCGTACCGGGTGTGCTACGTGTTGAGCTGGATTATTTTAACGAGTTTGACCAGCTGATTCAGTCAGAGTGCGTGTTGGGTGCGGCGTGGGTGCGTTTTGGCAGCAAAATACTTTCTAAAATTGTTTGAAGGGGATTCGAACCCAACTCCCCTCCTTTCCCATAACACAGCACTACCACTAAGCCAAAGTCCCCTTCATGATAATATTTGTTTTCAACTAAATATATTACCGATCAATATAAATTTATTATTTATATAATTTCTCTTATTATATTTATTATTTTTTTATTAAATAAATATTATATATAGTCGCACCTGTATCGGATTTTTTTTTGGAATTTCCGTATCACCGCACCCGATACGATATCTGCACCCGCACTCAGGTAACACAGGTAAAAACTGAAAACTGAAAATGGGCTTGGCGCCCAAGTTTCAAGGAATTCAAGCGATTTGAACGTTTCGGAATTTATCTGGTCTCGCGGGTGCAACGTACCTAATACAACCGACGCACAGCCCAACAGACGTCAAATCCTGTGATCTGGTGAGAACACCAAACACCAACAGTGAATGCCGCCGTGTCCTCTTCATAGACAGAATAATGTTAATAGGCATTAGGCACTCACTCTATTATCTCAAAATCTCTGGAAAACTCAAAACAGACAGCAAAAATACAAATGATCATCAAACCAAACTGTCTTTTATGCTGGTTAATGATTTAGGAATAAGAAATGGTATTGTTCTGATTATAATCTATGCATGATTAAGAACTACATAAGATGAATTTTTATCCTCAAATTTGAACAGTGTACGATAACTACCCTGTGTGATAGATAGATTGTGTTTGAGTCAAAGCAGCTGATCAACCTGCAAAAAAAGAAACCACTAATGAAAAATACTACGATATGTAGCGGGTCACTGTGGCAAACATGAGTGTTAAAGCCAGCCTTCACAACTTATCATTGGAACACTCTGATACACACATGACAGCACTTGAGTAAAACAGAGGATCCAACAAGACCATTACCGCCGCACCGTCGCCAGCGAATGATGTACGACAGTACGAGTGACTAGCAAAAAAACCCTAGGCGAGGAGGAATGAAGTGACTTTAATGCCCCTCCATTTTGAACGTTGTTGGACCCATATGAAGATTTCGGATGGGTGGTTTCGTCTTCTCACAGTTTATAAGCTCGGCGGTGGAATTGACTGATATATGATCATATAATCATCTCATCTATGAGTGTTCATCCCTTAACTTACTGCATTGTGCAGTTCACAACGCCGTTAGATCGTCTCGAGATCCTTGCACCTAACTTTCATTGTGCAGTTCACAACGTAAACGGTTTAGATCGTCTCGAGATCCGCGCTTGCCGAATATCAAGACAATTCAATGGTTGTCGTTGCGGACTGCACAATACAGTATAGCAGGGGATATGAATTCATCACCCATTTGCACTTTTTTCTTCACATTTTCAAAAAATTAATATTTGTTTATTACTTTTTTAATTTTTGGGACACGTTGACATCATAACGGACACAAAGGTGACATGTGTCGAACCAAAAATAGTAACACTATATCCCTACTTCATGAAAAGGTCCGGCCAGGAATATGCAACTTAGCTTTCTTATACTATTCATCAATGTATATAGAGCTAGACTATTATACAAACGTTAGCATTTTAGACCGAAAATGCTAACGCTTCAAAATTAATGCTATTATATCCAAAATTATAATTTATGGTGCTCAATAAACTCTTTATATGAAAATATTGGGAAATACAAAAATTTTTCATTTTTAAAATTTTTTAAGTACTTGTTCTGTATTTTTTAAAATAGATTGTACAAACATCAATTTTTAATTAATATTTATTAGTACTTTTCTAAAATTCAAAACAAATACCTAAAAACTCATGTATATTTTTTCATATGAAAATTCAAAACAAATAATTTCAAAATTTTTGTATTTCCCAATATTTTTATATGAAGAATTTATTAAGCCATAAATCATGATTTCAAACATAATAACGTTAATTTTTAGGCGTTAGCATTTCGGTTGTATAATAGTCTAACTCATGTATCCATGATTGCCCTAATCCTATGCCGTTGCCACTGTTGCGCTACAGAATCAATCCCATCGGATCTACAATATTTTTTTTTTTTACAAATTTTTAACAAAAAATTTTTTTTCCACATTTTTCTTTTCAAAAATTTTAACACTGTTGCACTACAAAATCAATCCCATCGGATCTACAGTGTTTTTTTTTTTTACAAATTTTTAAAGAACAAATTTTTTTTTACGTTTTTCTTTTTTCTAATTCGCGGGGACGGCTACAGTATTTTGTTTCATCGGATCTACAGTGTTTTTTTTTTTTTTACAAATTAAAAAAAATAATTTCCACGTTTTTCTTTTAAAAAATTTTAATTAAATTTTCTTTATTTTTGTAAATTGTTAATTTATTTTTTAATTTTTTTTCTTTTATTTTTTAAGGTTTTTTTCCTTTTATTTTTTTATAATTTTTTTAAATTGTTTTATTTTTTGTTTTTTATTTTTAATTGTTTTTACATTTCTTTAATATATTTTTTTGTTTTTACAATTTTTTTATTTTTTTCTTATTTTCTTATTATTTTTACATATTTTTTCTTTCATTTTTCCCCTTTATTTTTTAATGTTTTTTCCTTCTTTTATTTATTTATTTTTTTAACTTTTTTATTAATTCGGGAATTATTTCGTTACAGTTATTGTCAAATTAGATAAAAGTATTTCTTTATTGAGTATTTTTCTTTTTTTTTAATTTGTTGATTCAAGAAAAAAAATATATTATCGGGTTGTGTCTGACTTTGTGCCTTGCTCATTTAAATTGGGTAGTCTTCATGTCATGAGCTAATACATTGGGTGATCTTGATATTCTAAACACAAGGATATTTATTACAAATCTAACTTTTTCATGTTATATATTCGAATCAATATTTTCATATGAGTTAATATTAGTAGACCAGCAGTGACAAAAAATATTCAGTTAAGCGCGGCGGAGCACGCACTTTTACTAGTTTTTTTAATAATGCTAACGTTTACATAATAGTCTAACTCATGTATATATAGTTTTGAAAGAAGTTTCAAATTTGATGTTAATCATGTTATGCAGTTATGGTGTCATAGAAAATATATGATGTCGATGCACCATTTTAAGATTTTTCTGATTAAATTTAGTTTTCTTTTTTTTTCAAAAAAAAAAAACTAACAACAAAAATTTAAGCACGACACGTATGCAGTTTTTATATTATGTTATTGCATATAGAGTCTCAGAATAAAAATAATAATTACACGGAAATATCACGTTCTTTAGTAGAAATTTTTTTTTTTAATATTAATTGAAACGCATGTAGAACTAAGAGAGAATCATAAAATTTAAAAATAAACAACACTGGGAAATGGCAAATAAATTATAATTTGGTCTGATTACATGGAAATACTCATGCCGTAGTAAGAGATATATTACCAAACGAAACTAATCATATCACTAGATTAGTATTGCTATTGTAATGCATAATATTTTTATTTTGTACTAGTAAAAAGTCTACTCCTTGCTTTGGGCTGAAATTATTATTTCTTATAATAAACTTTTAAGATAATATGTAATAGGCCTTAATTTGAGATAATTTATACGGGCCTTAATTTTAATGGGCTGAAAACGTCAACAAACATTAACGTGCATCAACGGTTTCGATCTATCGAAAAAAATGATCAACAGCTCAGATATAAAGATAGCCCTTTCATGTTATTTTTTTCGATATGCTTTTATTATTAGTAAGGATATGCATAATAAGCATATTATTATCATAAGAAAAATAATCTGTCGATGTAAACTTCTGTTCTGTGCACGATCACCTGGTACGGCAACGAAAATATCGTCAATATAAATTATAAAAAAAAATCTCCTGCTGTTCATGCAGAGTTAAGAAGAAATAAGTTACTAATAACTTGCATCTCGTATGCTCGTCTCGTGCACCTCTTTCTCCCACGTTTGCCACGATTCCATATCCTCTGTAGCGCTGCACTGTGTAGTGCGAAATGTAAACCGTTAGATCATCTTGATATCTGTGTTGGCTCGAATCTCCAGATGGTCTAACGGTTAACATTCCGCGCTACACAATGCAGCGCTACAGAGGATGAGCACTCCGTTTGCCACCCCGCCGCTCTTCAGTAAACTGAAAATTCTCCTTTTGACTATTGACCACGTTGCTAATATGTCAGGATCTGCTGTGCCTTCAGCTAACCTGCTTTTAATTTTATGATGATTTTTGGAAGAGGAGGGATCCATTGACAATCCTTAACTTGACAATCTTGACAATTTGATATTTCAAGAATTCATAAAAAATTATATAAATTATCAAAAATAGAAAAAAGTTCACGGAATTATTTCTTGACTTGTAGATTAATTACATTTCCGATTATATTCAATTTAAGTTATATTTGCTAGCCCTTTAAAGATCTGTTAAATTACAACCGTTAAAAAATACACAAAATTTTGATAAGCTATCAAATGATGTTCAAATTGATTGAAGTTTGTAATACTATCGATCTACAAATTAACTAGTACATCCATAAGTATTTTTTTCAATTTTAAGATTTTTTATGAATTTTTATAAATTTTTAAAATGTTCTATTGTTAAGATTGTCAAAGTTAGCATTGTCAAGGATCCCTTTAGAAACTATAAATGAAATCATTTTGGTGGATTGTATTATAGTTTTTGTTGGTTTATTTAGAAACTTCTATTTGTATTCATAAAGAAAAGGTTAAATATATTGCAAATCTTGTATTTTTATGGATGTGCATAGTTGCATACCTAGAAATAATTTACATCAAATTTATGACACAAAAGATCCTTACCGAACTGAACACTCTGGGCGTCCTAGAAAACAAACCCTAGAAGTGGGCTGGGGTCTAGAAAGCAACACAACACTCAAATTGGGCAATCTGCACTTCAACCTTAAAAAAGAATTAAAACCTATAATATGGGACTACCATCAATCCATCATTACCCAACAGGGCAACAACTACCACAACACAAGGCTTTCATTTCGTTTCTGAACTTTTTTGTTTTACCAGAAACCTTCAGCATGGAATTCACAGATGAATAGTACAGAACTAGGTTTTCTGAGTTGTCCTCTTAGTTTTCAGATCTCATGATTCAAAGTTTCAAACCAATAATGATGCAACATTTCCTCATATAATATAAAAAAAATAATGATGGAATATGATAAGTACGGTCTATTCTACATTTTTTAAATTGTGTTAAATTTTTTTTTTTTTAAAAGTAGGCTCTGCTCCTACCGATTCTATTCAGAATCTTAAATTAGCAATACATATTACATTATTATTATTATTTTTTTAAAAAGAGTAGGCTCTGACTCCTACCGATTCTATTCAAAATCTGAAATTAGCAATACATAGTACAGATAATCCAAAACCAAATGATCAATAGAATATACACCTTACATTTTTAACTTAATATAATTATATAAAGTGAAGTGGAGTCTGAACCATCCGACATCAAATGAACGACTCTAATAAATTCAGAAAAATTCCACATAAAAAAATAATAAATAAATTCAGTAAATTTAGGAAAAGAGCACAATTCCTGCTCATAGTCATCGAGGTTGGATCTATATTTTTTCAATAATACTATTATACTAAATGATAAAGGCATGCCCAAATAAAAGAACAATATGTTGTCAAGATACATGTTTGATGTTTCCTTCAGTCTTGTATTCTAAAAAAAAAAATTGTGGATTTATGGGGTGTCAAGTAAAAGGATGTTATTTTTTGTTTGTACGAGGGGATACCAGCTGCACGATCTCTGGAACTACATACATTTTCCGTTTTTATAATAGAGAAAGAAAGCAAAAGGAGAAATGCAAATGAAACGGCGGCTCCCATTTTATGTCCCTTCTTTTGGTAGACACTGGACACACTTGACCTGCTCTCTCAGGCAGTGTCACCCGTACAACCCTTAAAAGCCAAACCAAACAAAACATTTGCTGATCAAATTATGCACAGACAATGCAAGGCAGCCAACCACATATGTTATTTTGTTGCTATATTTATGGGTTTCATCTAAAAAAGTGGTTCATAATGCAAAAACTTAAATTGAATGTACCAGGCCAAAAAAAAAAATAATCCATCTATAAGTTTAATAATGTTTATAAATTTTTTTCTTTTAACTTTTAGGACTTTAATGATTTCTTTTTTTTTTTAATTATTAAGAATCCCATCATCCAGATTGCAAGATAGGCATTATTAATTGATTGCTTGTACCAAACTTTCTATTTTCTGGTGGATGTAACTTGTAAGCCTTCTAATTGAATGAACTTAACTGTCTACAGGCCTTTGGGCCTTTGATGTTAAAAGAAAAAAAAAAAAAAAGAAAAAGAAAATTGATCGCTTGCACTGTAGTTGCACAACTTTCTGAAAAAAAAGAAACTGTATAAAGAAAAGGACCAACAGAATTCGCAAAATCTAATGGAACTACTAGATGAGTTACCAAATGAGCCCTCGATTAACTTCCTCATTGGAATTTCGAAACTATTCTTAAGAGTGCAGAAATCATACATTATCATCAATTTAAGAAAAAGATTTTCCTTAATTATATGCATAAAACTAATTTCGATTAAAATTTTGAATTTCACTAACAAATGATATAATCTGTGTTAATGAAGTGAACGCAGACAACAATGAATCTCTCGACATACCATCATCAGTGGTTACATCAGGGAGGTAAAGTTCGGCAAATGAAATCAGAAATATAACCAATTTAAATAGCAAGTGAGAATGCGTTTTCATGTGGTTTTAAGCGCCAGTATATACGACTGATATATGCAATTCCATAACTGCAATTATCATTCAAACAGCTACAGCTGACAAAAACATAAATATAAGCATATTGAATTAACGAGTAGAAGTTTTACGAAGTCACTGTAAATGTGTTTTTAGCATACAAAACAGGCTTCGTTAACACTGACCAAGTGCTAACTATGTCCCAGTGATCTATCACTAACAAAATTTTCGTGCAGATGCACACATCATGTAGATGACACTATGACAATCAACAACTTAAACAATACTAAGATTAGATTATACTCAAGTCTACATGCCTTTATGACCTAGGGAGAAAGTACTCTAGAAAACTCTAACAAATGACAAAAAAAAAAAAGCAACTCATCATCAGATATAAACCAATAGAACATCACAAACTTAAACATCCAACCAACAGTCTTGCCATGCTTACTCTATAGCAAGAGTTCCAGCATGACATACGATCCAACACAAACCAATTATACAAATTAAAGACCCCCGACAACTTTCTTAAATCCCAGAAGGATAGAAGCTCAAGCTATTTATAATCGCTCCATGTATACTGAATAAAGAGAGTACAAGAATTTGCGATGAATGCTTGTAGCCAATTACCAAGCACTAACTGACCACCATACTCCAAACCACACACCATAAACCAGACCAACCGACTTGCAGAGAGCGGTGAACCCACGACAAAAATCTGGACCGGAAGGATCCATCATTTGCCTTTATTGGGACAACATGACAACAAACCCGATTGGAGATGGGACTTGACCATGACATGACTCACCAACTTGAGACCAACACTTAATGTTAACTAAGACACAGTGCTCCTTTACCATCTCCAAACTGTAGCCAGCATCTACAAAATTTAACAAAGTTCATATCATACGAGAAAAAAACTCAACTTGATCCCAACAGCTGTCAACTTTTGCCAACCAAAAAAGCAAAATTTAGGGGTAGAATGAAAGCCAACACTCCCATGTCCATAAGGGGCAGAATGGCCAGCAAACAAAATTACAACCTGAACAAATAGTGTGTGTTCCCCAGTTTTGGTCAACCATTTTCTAAAAAAAAAAAACTGTTACTGTATCTGACAAGTATACGTGTACAGAACTGGGCTATTATGACTCTACTTAAGGAATACTTCCAGGGATAAATAAAGAAAAGTCCAACATTATTAAATTTGTAAAGCAAAATTTACAGAACCACGGTTATCAAATTATAAAGTAGTAAAACACTATACCTCAGTAAGAGAAGTTGAATCCACCAGATGGAACAACCTGTGGCTGGTTTGCATCCCCCCCGAATTGAAAACCTGCTGACCCATCAGTAGCCTGGGTGCCATTCGCATCTTCCTCTTCTTCCTCAAGCCAATATGTCTCCAGAATCTTCACAGCCTATTTCACGTGTGTGCATTAGAACACACTTATTGCAACCAAAAGAGACAAAAAGAAAATAACAAAAAATACACCAAGGCATTTCATCCCACTAAATGCAACAATTAAAACCCAAGGTACCTTTTCATAGATCTCAGAATTCTCATGGCTCTGTAAATTCTCAATCTTTTCAAGCCCCTCAGCGTCGTCTATCATCTGAGCAAACTCATTGGTATCTGTGGTGCTCTTGTCAGCCTCACCAACCTTGAGGATATTCTCAAGCCCCTCCAAGCAGACAATGACAATGCGGGGGTCAGGACAGACCAGGAGGTCACAAAGTGGCTTAATGCATCCCTGGGAAACCATATACCTGTGTTCAAACAGAAAATAAGAAAATTATGGCATTCTGGTGAAGGTACAGGAGCATACAATATTTATGAATACAACTACTGTACAGCTTGGGTATGTTTCCGCATGATGTTTAATACAACCAAATTCTAAGCTCCATTATTCTGCCATATTACCCTTTTCAGATTTACTATCTGTTATTCAAGCTCAATTACAGTGTCCCCATCTCTTAACATCCATAAAGGGAAGTCAACAAAGTGAACATGCACAGATCTCCAGTAGGAGGTCCTTCCTCAGTACAACAACAACAACAACAACAACAAAGCCTTTAATCCCAAGCAAGTTGGCTAAAGCTAGAATTGAAACCCAACTAAAGTCATAAGAACTAACAATAACAATGACAGAATTGATAATTTTGAACAGCATACTTAATTTGCTCAGCAGTTCCACCAGAGGTAGCATTTGAAATGGCCCATGCAGCTTCTTTCTTAATGTCAAATTCTGCTGTATTGAGAAGCCCCAGTAGAGGATGTATTATTCCAGCATTTATAACAGCCTGTTTCATTTATCAGAAATCTGTAATCTCAAAGTAGTTCTTGTCTTTAAAGAAACTGGAAATTCAGCATTTAATATACAAGTATGATACAACACACTAGCTTGACACATCCTAAAATCAATTTGGGGTCAGAATCAAGACAAACAAAACAATTTTCTTATTATCTTTTTCAGGGGATGGCCTCAAATTACTACTAATTTATATTAGAATCCCAAATGTTCTTGTCAGTTTAATAGACAATGGAATTCACATGACAATCTTGACTAAGGCATATACTTCACATACATCACAAAAGATTCTTAAGTTCAAATTTTTTGCTACCATAAAAAAAAAGTTTGGATTCTAGGGAATACTTACAAAGGAAATAGAAAATAGGATTGTTTGGTTCATAATATACCTGAATTTGGTCTCTATTGCCAGCAGTGATGTTAGAGATTGTCCAGCAAGCTTCCTTCTTGATACTTTTCTTGTGGTTGTTTATCAGGAAGTTCAACAAGCATGGTAGCGCTCCATTCTCTATAACAAACTGCATGATACAGCAAATTTAGATTTAAACTATTAAAGAAAGAGAAATCAGAGGAGAATGGAGAGTCACCTATTCAATATACAGACTCTTGATGTAAATTAAGCAATCTTGTGGATGAAATCAAAAGAGAACATACCTGAGTTTGAGTATCATCACCGGTAACTATATTGCCAATAGTACGCAGAGCTGGTATCACCACTGAAGGTGATGGATGCCTGAAAGAAGGATCCAAATTTAAAAAATATGATGCAGATCATTTTAGCATGCAATATGTTTCAATAGTCCCATCAGACAATATCAATTGCTGATACAACTAAACAAACAATTCAACCAATATAAAAAGATGATAAAAAGACATGGATGGAGAGGTAAGGAGACTGACATCAGAAGCTCAACAAGTCGGGGGCAGACACCAGATTCAAGCACAGATTGAATCTTGTCATTGGTACCATCAGATAAATATGAGAGGGCCCAGCATGCATCAGTTAGAACCTCCTCATCATTAGCGTGTACCAGTCTCTCAAGTGCTGGCAATGCTGGTTTAACCTAAAGAACACAAGAGTAAATAAGTTTACTTTACTCTTTCAGATTAAAAACTTATGACAATCAAAACAAAATTTTACTACTGTTACCAAAATAAATTTTGGTTATAAATTTAAGTATTAAAAAGAAAACATGTCATTTATGCCCACTCAAATAAAGTAAAAACCATAATTGACATGGGTATTGGAACAATATACACTCTTCAATTTAAGAGGATTGCTGCTCAATTTTTTTTTGCTTATTTTTTATCATGCTCTCAAAATGAAAATATCTCAACATAGGAAAGATAGCTTAGCTTACTCCCACCCTCCTGTCTAGCTTTCCCAAGAACAACTAAAAAAAACTCTCCAATCACTATTCTATATATTAAGGACACAGTATTGGTGCAAAAATCTTGTACAAAATAGCACTAGTGTCATTAAGATATCTTTCTCATTGCTTATAAAGTGTGTGTCACATTCTGAAGTGTTCAGACAAAGTAATTGCAAAAAGGCCAACCTGATCGAAATCAGGCTGAGGTTTGCCACGACAGAAGTTGGAAAGTGTCCAGGTGGCATTTCTGAGCATAGAAAGTTTAGCATGCTCATTCAGTTGAAGAAGAAGAGGAAGCAAAGCATTATGCTTAAGCACAACATCACGGAGCTGTGGTGAATCTCCTGCCACATTTCCCAATGCCCAAACTGCCTGTAGAAAAAAACACAAATTCAATCCAGCTTCACTCAATCTACCTTTTAAATTCAAAATTATTAAATTTTTCCAAGTAAAAAATTATGCACATATAGGCTTTCCATTCTGATGCCTTTTACAGATTGGCAAGCAAACAATTCATAACAGAACAAGATCCCGCAAAAGCAAAAAATAAAAAAATAAAAAATAAAAAATCAATAGCAACAAAACAAGCTTATTTGGAGCAAAGTGCCTACACTTCAATACTCACAACCTATATCATCTGGTATAACCAGGAAACCAAATAAAATACAGGACCACAAAAAGGTACCTGCTCCCGAACATCTTCACTGGAGGAGGTAAGGAGAGTGACAAAGATAGGGATGGCACCGTGCTCAACAACAACTCTGGTATTGTCTGATGTGCCTGAAGCGATATTTGTCAAGGCCCACGCTGCTTCAAACTGCCACAAAATAAATATCAAACACTGTAAATAAGAACTCAAAACACACTGCATGATCTAAAAAACAAGCAATCAATTTTCCAATAAAGACTTCAAAATCTATCTAACAAGATAATTGCATGCATAAGCAACTCAATTTTTTTTACAACGATAATTAAAATTTCAAAAACATGCATCTGGACTAAGTAAATATATGCAATCTAAATCTAAAAAAACATAATAATGAAATCGACCTGGAGTTGAGGGTAGTCCTCCCTTGTGAGAAACTCCACAAGTCGGGGGACAACACCGGCCGCAATCACCTCTTCAATGGGAGGGCTTCTCTCTGATTAAACAACCACAAAGAAAAGTTCAAGCATACACCGATCGAGTTGTTAAAGGCAGATTGCAGATCCTCATGCATCATTCTAATATCATAAATATAATAAGAGTTGTTCTTCTATGGACAACTGTTAATTTTAATTTCTAATCGAGTGATTCAGATTTCACATATCAAATATCTCTCTTTTACTTGTGCTCTAAGAATATATCATAACCATCCGATTGATTGAGACAAATGAACAGTCCATATCTCTTCATATCTCTTCCAATCTATAGAAGAATTTGCCATATAATAATTACCGATGGACAGAAGCTTCCGGAACTGCGTGGTTCCCGCCAGTTGCAAAGCGCTATCATTTGAATAGACTTCTGCCACCAGACCCGGCAAACTCTCCAACTGCACACGATATATATACAATATATGACACACTTTCAGGATCAAAGGCAATAAAACATAGAGATCGGGATCGCACTTCGCATTACTGATAAACTAAACAGACCTTCCTATCGCTGGCGTTGAACGCGGCTTGCTGCTGGTTCTGCAAGCCCTCGCGGCGCTTCTTGAGGAGCGACTCCTCGCGGCGGGACTTGCGGATCTCGACGAGGTTCTCGACGCGTCGGCGGCGGCCCTCGTCGGCGTCCACGGCCACCTTGAAGGTGCTCCGCCTCAGCTCCGTCCTCTCGCTCGGCCTCAGCGACATTTCGAATTGCGAAACCCTAGCGACTGAGCGAGCGACTGAGCGAGAGAGCGAGCGAGCGTACGAAAAGGAAAGTTTGAATTGCGAACCCTAGGAATTAAAAAAAGATGAGTGATTTTAATGAAGAGAGGAGGGAATCTGCTGGGAAGCGAAGGGAACTAGGGAAGGGAGGTTTTATACGGCGAGACATAGAAAACCCTAATATAAAGTAAAAATTCTTAATTTCGGTTTTATATTTTGTGATATGATATCTTCTATTATTATTATTATTTGTTATTGTTATTGTTAGGTAAATTAATATTATTATTAGGTGAATTATTAATTATGAATTTTACTTCAATACTTTCACCAAAAAATTTTTTTTCGATCTGATGAATATAAATGAATATTACGTACCCATTATGTGGTTTATTTGTAACCGATAAAATTATCTGAGTGTGAGAATGGAAGTAGCATCAATTTATTATTATTATTATTATTGAGCCATAGAGGGAGAACAGAAAACCCTAATAAAAAGTGAGAATTCTTTATTTCGGTTTTATAGTTATAGTTATATTTATTGTTATTTTTATTAATGTGAGAAACTTAAAATAAATATTAAGAAGGATTAATTCACTCTTTTTTAATTGTAAGATCCCGAAAAATATTGGTTAGGTTATTGACTATTGAGCCGATTCGATCAGGATGACGTGATAAATATACGTGATTCTTTTGCATGTTGAGTGTTATTACTATGTTGCACGGGTGCGGGTGCGGGTATCGTATCTGATACGATACGGGTGCGGCGATACGGCAATTCTCAAAAAACTAGGATACGGGAGTAGTTATATTAATATTATATTAATAATTATTTATATAAAAATATATTAAAAAATAATAAACAAATGTGGGACTTCATAATATATTTAAGAAACAATATACTATGACACAAACTAAAGGATGGCCCAGTGGTTGATGGCGTTAGTTGCTGCTCTACCAAGCCCGGTTCGATCCCACCCTCATGCAATTTATTTGTTTGAGTGATTTTTTCAGCGTCCAAAAGGGATCCCGTGTGGCGAACTGAGAATGGCAGCGCGTGTAGCTGGTGACGTTCCATACCAAACGTATCAAGCCGTATCCGAAACGTGTCAGAATGGTATTTAGGCCGTATCGGGAAGGTGTCTGGGCGAATCCTTGACCGAATCTGTCAGTCAAAAGTGTCAGAGTTCGCCCGATACGCCAGCTGGAGTATCGGGTGTGAATCGCACGCGTATCGCACACGAATCCGTATCGGATACGTATCCGATACGCGGTGCGGTGGGTCTGGGCCGTATCTGGGTAGCATAGAGTGTTAATAAAGGAAATAACTGTCATAGCATATTATATTACATATAGATTTAATCCAATCGCACAATTTTCTTTTTTTTTTTTTACAATATGTTAAACTGTCCATTGATAAAAAAATAAAATAAATATGCCTAAATATTGTGCAAAATTTGAAAAATAGGGGGTGAAAAAAGTTTGTCATTTCTTACTTTTGTTAACAAAACTGATAATTTTTATATTGAACTCAAAATTGAAACAAAGTTTTATATTGAGCTCAAAATAAAATTTTTATAATTTGCAAAATATGTTAACAAAGTAACAAACTATGAATTTTTATTGAAAATAATGATTACGATTTATTATGGTGTGATAATGATTTTGTATATTAGTAAAGTAAGGAGTCTACGCGTTGCTTTGAGCTGAAATTGTTATTTTTTATAATAAATTTTTAAGATAATATGTAATGGGTCTTATACTGAGGAAATTGATATGGACTTGAAATTTTAATGGGCTGAGATATTAACATCAACTGACATTAACGTAAATCAACAGTTATGATCTATTCAAAAAAAAATCAACGACTCAGATTTTTTATTTAGGAAAAACAACCCTTTCATCTCATTTTTTTTCAATATGCTTTTATATATAAAAAGTAAGGATATCTGACGATCTGACAACGTGTTTCACTTCGTTACAAACTAAGATGTGATCGCACCACCTTTGTGACGTACTAATGATATATGTTTGGGTTTTATTGGGTCAGTATGCCACTTTTGATAAAAAAAAAAAACAAGGGATCATTGAAAAAGACACACCGCATTGGTTTTATTGGGCCCAAGAACATTGTGAGTTGTGACATTGTTTAATAAGAAAAAAAATTCTTAACTATACATATACATTGTTTATATATAATTGCTCTGTTTATAAAATGTTGCAACAACCACCCCATTTCCATTTTTTTTTCAGACAATCTACTGAAATCCTTCATTAGAGCAAAAGCATTCAAATATTCTAAATGTTATAATATTCTCAAACTCAAAATCTTACATGCATATCAATATATCATGACGTTCTTCTAGACTATAAAAAGTTTACAGTGCAGTGAAATATTCTACAATTAAAAGCAATACAAAAATCTTTAAATTACCACATTCGAATATCTTAGCTAATGTTCACATGTAAAGTACAACAAAAAAGCTGGACTAATACTAGAATACTCAAAGATGAATCATGAATGCACAGAAAAGGAACAATATATTATATTTACACAGTACAAAAGGTATAAATAAATTAATTTGTAATTCCAAAAATAAAAATAAAAATGTGTACTTGTGCAGCATTGGTGCATTACTATGCTTTGCAAGTGGCACCTCATTCCTGACTATGCAATACTTAGCCAATTGGTTGTGTGATTTCCCTAACAGCAATGAGAAAAAAACTATTTTTACAAGCTGTGAAAGAATCACGTATCAATCATTTCCAAGTTTTACCGGCGGCAGTAGGTAAAGCTTTTCCGTTGGTGCCCGTAGATGTGGCGGTCTGCCTCACTCTAGGAGTCGCAATTTGCTTGGATCCTTTTGCGACGTTTTGGGACGGCAATAACTGTTGGTTCCTCGGAATCCTTGACTCCCACAAAAAGAGAAAAAAAAAAAATTATACATGACATGCTCAACTAAAGAATTCAGAAAAATTAATCAAACAGGCAGAAGAAAACCCAAGAAAAAATATCAGAAAAATATGAAAGATTGGTATCATTCTCTTATACCAATTACCGAGTAATTTTGCTCACCTTGTGTCAGAGGAGCTCCTTTTGATTTCACGAGGCTTCTTCGCTACTAACTTTGTACTGTGACGCGAATTATCTGAAGATAGATCGGATGCGTGCATCTCAGATGTATCCAGGCCCCGGCACAGCTCTTGGCCATTTGGAGGATTATTGTTATAATTGTTGTTAAAGCTACTAGAGGTGCCCCTCCACGTTGAAGAAGAATCGCTATCCGTAGATAGCTTTTCTTCTGTGTAAGAATTCGATTTTTTCAGCGATGGTGGGTTGCTTCTTCCTTTACCCTGATAAAGATAACAATAAATTTAAGTAAAAAAATCTCTGATGTTAGAAGTATCAAGAAATTCTGATAAAATTTTGATCACAAAGATCTACCATACATGCTTTTATAGCAAATGTAATGCAGTAAGATTTTTTTTTTCTATTGAATTAATTTAATTCCTAATTATCGAACTTAACCCTGTGTGGGTGGGAGGGGAGGTTTCATATGTGGCAAAAAAAAAAAAAAAAAAAAAAAAAAAAATTGTTTCGCACTGTGTATGCAATTGTAAACAAATTTGAGTTTCATATTTCCATTAAAAAAAAATGCATTTTTTTGGGTACAAACCAATATGTAAAATGGTAAGTATACATCATAAAAGGGCAAGCAAAATTATACCTCTGTAAATTTGGTACTTTTGGGCTGTGGTACAACGCGACTTCTATTTGATAATGCAGCAGGGCTTGTTCCGCTAACCCTAAGACTTGGTATCAGTTTCTTAAGCATCTCATTTTCCTTACTTATCTCGGCTACTTTTTCCTTCAGATAAGAAACCTAATATGTAGAAGCAAAATGTTATGACCAACAAATTAAGAGCTAAAACTATTCATAATTTGTTTTTTTGTAACTACAAGTGGAGACAAAGAATTAGTATCAAGCAGTCATTCATATTACCTCTTCCCTCAGCCCCTTAACCTCGGTACTTTCTTTATTTGCACGTGCTGCACCGAGCTCAACTGATGAAACCCTCTCTGCAAAATTTAGAGTGCTTAGTGTCTCGCCAAGTGCATCTATCTCTGGGCTGACATGAACAAACATCAGTGTTTTTGCTTGCCCTCCTGAAAGGTAAGGTTGCAGTAAATCAGTACTGTTACAGACTATAATCATTACAATTTAAACAACAAATGATCTTTGGGTTATAAGGTGGATGTACAAACTTTTGTAAAGATAATTTGTTCTTCCATCTACAATAATTGTGTCTTTTTTTTTTTTTTTCCTACTTTTGATGTTGCAAGAGGGAGCTCTATGCTAGGCAGGATTTTTATTTATTTATATATTTATTTATATATTTATTTATTTATTTATTTTGAACATCGGATGTTTCTCTTTACTGTCAAAATACATTGATCAAATTTTATGGAATTGGTGGCATTAACCAATTTGATACAATTAGAAATAACGAGAAAAATAGTCAAATAGCTCACCAAGAGACCCTTGAAGCAATTGAGTAAGTTTGCTGTTCCTATAAGGTACGTGAGAATTCCTTTGCGCAAGAGAAGAGATTACGTCTCCTAAAGCAGAGAGAGATTTGTTTATGTGTTGCGCCTCCTTTAGTCTCTCTCCTCTCGCCTCTGATTTCTCAACCCTTTCACTTCCTGCAAGATCTATTAGATGCATGCATCCGTGTAGCACTGTTTCGGATGTCAATTCCCTTCCCTTTACATGAATTGTCAGGCAACTGTGAAATGAGATCCATTTCGTTGGCACAAATTAGTTTTACATCCATTTGAGTGAAATGGTGAGCTAGAATGGAATAATTATTACACTTAATTCATATTAACTAATCACCAAAAAACTCTTAACTTTTCAAGCTTATAATTTTTTTTAACCAACTAGAGAAGGGAAATTTTAACCATAAAATTACATTTTGACTAAAAAAATCCTGTGGGTTATAAAATCATATGTACATAAATATTAATAATAAGGGGTTGAGAGTAAAGGGAAAAGAATGGGTGTGTGAGAAAGAGAAGACCAAAACTTTAAGTTTCATTAAAAAGATAAGAAGAAGAGATTCAGACTACGTAATATATAAGAACTGATATTTCAGTAAGTTTGCTTATGTGTATCAATATCGATGCTTCCCTATCAATTGAAACAGAAGATACTATCATCTACCTCCAAAGAGTTTAAAAGGAAAAAAATACACAACAAGATATGATAAAGACAAAGAGCTTAGGACTAACCTGTGTGAACGACTGCTTCGGTCATTCATAGCCGTTGCACCAACTGCACGGTTTGTTTGGCCTAATTTCATCAACTCTATCACACCAGCAGTTGATTGTACAGTGACCAAACTCGCATCAGGCACCGCAAGCCCATTTTGTAGGTTGTTTCTTATTTCTAACGTAATTCAATAGTGAAGGAGATTTCACAAAGGATCATGCAAAATTAATGAGTGCTCTTAGCATCCAAAAAGATGAAAAAATTGACATTGGATTATTGTTGGATGTCATGAAGAGTAATAAGATGGTTTTTATTCAGTGTCATGCACTCGAATACAATGATTATTAAGGGTGATAAGCTATTTTCCTATTTACTTAGTATCAATGAAAAATATAAATAAATATGCAATGCCACCTATCACATAAGAGAAGTTATCTCTCCTACAATGCCACCTATCACCTATAAAATATAAAAAATATAAAATATATTCTAAAATTTCAACAAAAAAAGGAACCCAAATCAATATAAAATGCTTTAGAAGGATATTTGTGATTGACTGCACTTTTGGAAAGCAGGTCCCTCACTTGCTCGTTGTATATCTCTATCATCTGAACTGAGATCTCATAAGATAAGTTATCTCTCCTACTCTCTACAATTGAAAATAGGTCATTTAATGCTCTATAGTTCACCCCCATACTTGTTTCTGTAATTTCGTTAGGACCGCTCTGCATATATTAGCAAGCAAAAGAAGAAAAAAAAATAAAATTCACAATTTAAGTACCTAGCTAGTGAAAGAGAAATCCAATTTTCTTTACTTCTACAAAGCAAATGTAATTCCTATTAATTCCATGCACCATTGATGTCAATGCAGCATTTTAAGTCATGTTTGATGTTTCAGATAAATATCTTTTCTTTGAAACTTTTTAATTTTTGCCTTTGCATTTTGTATGTCATAACTCATAATGGAGTTTTATCAGAAAAAGAAAATAAAAGCATATTTTTTTATTTCAAAACCTACCATGGTATGGGTCTTTCCTGATCCAGTTTGACCATACGCAAATATGCAAATATTATAACCATCTAATACAGAACGAATAAGTGGCTGCATGTCTGAAAAAACTTCTTCTGCAGGAAAAAGGATAGGGAAAACTCGTATTAAAATTACATATTATGCTTCCAGATGGGCAGCTATTTCCTGAAGGCTAACATTTTATAACTTTGTACTTGAGAAATAACACTTTTCCTAAAAATACGACCAGAAAGTAGAATCTCTTAGATAATACAACTAAAAGAATTATTTGATTCAAAATTTGAAGAACTATTAAATGACATATAGGAAGGTCACGACTCACGAACAATAGGTATTTTACAAAATTTAGTGTTTGCTGAGTAAAGTTATAAGATGGAGAAAGAAAACTAACCTTGGGTGGCAGAAGGGGAAAATACTTTGTTGAAATTAAAAGTTTTGAACCCTTCCTTTCCATTTTTTGAAGTCACAATAGTAATTTTTCCGTCTTCGATCTGCCCAATTGTGGTTGGGTCCCCGGATTGTTCAGGCATAAATGGCCTCACACGGCAATACACTCTTATATTTCCTAATACAATGAGAACAGAATGTTGAGAATCAACGCTGAGGCCCAAGCCCATCAAGCTCAAGATCAAGAATTATCTAGAGTAATGTGGTGTTTAGATATTTCTTAGGAATAATCTAGAACATTATGGATATAAGAAAAATATCTTAGGTCTAGAATTATCTATAAAAATATCTATGGAAAAATATCTAGGTTCTAGAATTCTCCATAGAACTAGTATAAATAGGGGTGTGGAGTTGGATGAAGAAAACCAAGCAAACCAAGCAAGAGATAGTAGTGAATTGGAGGTTAGGTTGTAGTAAGAAGCTAGGGGTATATGGAGGTGTAGTATTTGAGTAGTAGTAGTTGTAACAATATTTTGAGATATAATAGAAAATATTGTTATAGCTAGTGCCTCCATACTCAACAATCTGGTATCAGAGCCGGAGTTGTCGGAGCTTGTTCAGAGTCGGTGGTAGGGGTCAAGCATAGAGCCGGAATTCTGCCGGTGTTCCGCCAGTCAATATAGTGGTATCGACAAGTTGTCGAAGGAGCCGCAGCTTGACGACAGTCCGGGACTGCGAAGTGCGGTGGAGGAGAAATCTTCAAGAAGGCTTACTAGACGTCGGCCGTCCTAGTTGAAGCCATGGATTTCTCAGGTACGATTGGTGGAATGAAGAAATTGAATTCTAGTAATTATATATATTGGAAGGCATGCATAGAGTCCTACCTCCAAGGGCAGGACCTATGGGAGGTAGTAGGCGGGTCTGAGACGACCCCGCCGAAAGTTGATACCGTAGAAGAGACGGTATCGGAACAGGTTGCTGACCCCAAAACGAAAAAGAAGAAGGCTTCAGAGAAGCCAGCCGAAACTCTGTCCGTGGAGAAGCAAGCCGAAACTCTGCGGAAATGGCGAATCAAGGCTGGGAAGGCAATGTTTGTACTCAGGACAGCCGTTGAAGACGAGCTACTGGAGTACATCAGAGAAGCGCCCACGCCGAAGGTAGCCTGGGATACCCTAGCAACACTCTTCTCAAAGAAGAACGACGCGCGCCTCCAACTACTTGAGAAGGAGCTCATGACAATCTCACAAGGTAAGATGATGATTAACCATTACTTTACAAAAGTAAAATCTCTTTGTAGTGAGATTGCTCAAATAGACCCTGAAGAAAAGATCAGCGAGCAAAGGATGAGAAGGATTCTCATCAATGGGCTAAGACCCGAGTACAGCGGGTTCATAGCAGCCGTCCAAGGTTGGCCAACGCAGCCAACACTATTGGAGCTAGAGAATATGCTCGCAAACCAGGAGGCTCTAGTGAAGCAAATGGCCGGAGTCTCGTTGAAGCAAGAAGAAGAGGCCTTGTTCAGCAACCGAAAGACGGGTCGACCTGACCGAAAGTCAAGAGGTAGACCCGAAGGAAGGTCTAGCCAGCAACGAAGGCCTAAAGAGAAGACTAATTCTTCAGGGGGAGCTCGAGACTCATCCGATGACAATGAAGACGATGACGATCGATGTTATAATTGTGGCAAAAGAGGGCATTATGCACGGGATTGCTGGCGGAAGAAGAAGAAAGGCCATGGCAATGTGGCGACCTCAAGAAGCCAAGACATTGTCCATGAGAGCAGTGGTTGTGAAGAAGAGTGGGATGCAGAAGTAGCACTCACTGCTGCAATCATGGAAGATGAAGAAAGCCTCGCGGTGACCACAGTGGAGATGGTGCCGGAGGAGGTCCCATATGAAGAAGATTGGGACGCTGGTGGCGACTGTTGGAATACAGTCGGTAGTTGGCATAGAGGTTGCTGAGGTTGATGAGCCAGAGGAAGAGGAGTTCGACATGGAGTCGTGGCCGATCAAAGATGAAGAAGATGCCATAGAAGATGAAGAAGAGATCGACATCGAGGCTTGGCCCATCGACAATATACGAGACATTGTAGAAGTTGATGAGCTTGAGGAAGAAGACGTCGAATCGCGGTCCTTCATCAATGGCATAGATGTCGAGGAGGCCAGTGATCTCGAGGAGGAAGAGATCAGTTCCGAGTCATCGTTCATGGAAGACATCAAAGATGTCAAAGAGGTAAGTAAGTATGAAAATAGAACTGACTTTGAGTCATTGTTTTTTAAAGAACCAATTAAAGAATTGGTCGATGAGGAGACCAAAGTCGTAAAAGAGGCCGAAATTATAAGCTGCATCGTGGCTGATGAAGAGAAGCCACAAGAGAGCGCCAAGGTGGAAGTCATCACCAAGGAGGGTGATGCTGTCAGGATGACATATAGAAGTGTCACTATAGCTGAAGGACGTGAGTTGGTGCAAGGAGTTACAGCCCGTCCGGTGATCCGTCGAGAAGTCGGACCTCGACGAAGACTAGTGCCGGGACCACTAGTAAAGCGGGTTCAAGAAGTCCATCGGGAAGTTCGATCGCAAATAACTGAGGAGTGCCAAGCTCAACGAGCACAAAGGCGAGGTTGCAAGTATGATGATCCGGATGGACGCGGAGTACCAAAATCGGAATAGTACAAAGTCAGCGTTGAGGGGGAGTGTTGAGAATCAACGCTGAGGCCCAAGCCCATCAAGCTCAAGATCAAGAATTATCTAGAGTAATGTGGTGTTTAGATATTTCTTAGGAATAATCTAGAACATTATGGATATAAGAAAAATATCTTAGGTCTAGAATTATCTATAAAAATATCTATGGAAAAATATCTAGGTTCTAGAATTCTCCATAGAACTAGTATAAATAGGGGTGTGGAGTTGGATGAAGAAAACCAAGCAAACCAAGCAAGAGATAGTAGTGAATTGGAGGTTAGGTTGTAGTAAGAAGCTAGGGGTATATGGAGGTGTAGTATTTGAGTAGTAGTAGTTGTAACAATATTTTGAGATATAATAGAAAATATTGTTATAGCTAGTGCCTCCATACTCAACACAGAACGAGAACACAATGAACTTCTAGTCTCTGATGCAAGAAAATAGAAGCGGCAATGTTGGATTTTTGTTCATAGTTTTAGTGCAAAAGTGAGAGGGACATCTGAACAGAATTTACCCCTTACAATTGTGATAACGATACCGACATTTATGTTATCCCACAAAGAAACTTATAAATGAATAATAGAAGCTAAACACCTCATTTTCACCTTTGAGATCCATCACTTGGTTATATAGTTTCCTGTTCTCCTCCAGTACTTTTTGATAACCAGATGCAACTTTCGTAACCTCCTGTAGATTCTTTCCTAGAATTATAAGGAAATGAACAAACTCTTTAATACTGGTTCGTGATCTCCAAAAAAGACAAAATTCTGCTAGAAATTAGTACATCCAACATTCTGCTATTTATCTTTTGCAACAGAAAATACTAAGAACCTGAAATCACCCTCATTTTATCCTCATGGAGATGTTGTACATATAGTAATTTTTGTATATCCTATATAAGATGGATGGTAGAGCTACCATGTGATTTTATTCTTATAATCTTATTAAATGGGCATGTATTACATATCGTAATAAAATGTCGGTATAATAATTAAAAGAAACAATAATTGATAATCATGAAAAAAAGAGTAAGTCATATACCAAGCCTCACAATTGCTTCAAACTGTTGCTTTCCGATAAGCTCCATGAATTTTCTCAAATCTTGAAGTCCATGTTTCACATCCTACAAGTAATTGTTGGCATATTGCTGAATTCATGTAACTATTGCTCCAAATATTTTAGTTCATGAATTGTATCCTCAACCAATCCACTTGAAGTTGATGTTTCATCATATTCATAAAAAAACATGGCATTTATGCAACAAACAACTTTGCAAATGTTATGATTACTAGTTTTGTATAAAAAAAAATATGAAAAATGTAAAGGTTTTCAATGGCAAATGTGCAAACATGAGGGTCTGTTCACCCTTATTATGTAACTTCACCCTGACAATATATGCAACAGCATCAGATGATATTAACTGAAGTAAACTTTTACCTGAATCTGATTCTTTTGCCACTCGAAGGAAGCGCATTGCATATTGAGATTGCTACCTCCATTCGTCGAGTTGAGTGAAGATTGATTGTCCTTGTCTGTCTAATATAAAATTTTGCACAGAAATTAGAAAAAACAAATAACAAGATTCCAGAATCCTTATGAAGGGGGCTGAGGTTGAATAACACAAGCAGATGCAGTGGTGTTTATTAACAAAAAAAAAAATGTGAAGTAAATCATCTTACCTACCATTTCCAGAGACTTTGTTGAAAATTCTGTGCCAAGATTGTTCTTCTCCAGACTTGAGTGTCTATGAGAAGAACTCCTAAAAAGTCCCGAGTTTTTCCGCACAATGTATCTCCCTTGGACAGGAGGTGTAGATTCTCCATTGCTCTTGGGATTAGTTGGTCTTTGTTGCCTTTTAACCTCAACGTATGACTTGAGCGCCAAAATACAATTCACCACACCAAGACTGTTTCCTTCCTGAATTTTGTTTAACAGTACATCCTTTGTAAACAATAAATTACACAAATTTTGATCGTTTTCATTTTTGCGCAGGCCTGGGTTTGGTCGGAGCTATTAAGATTCAAGAATTTAGAAAGCGATTAGCAAAAGTACCGAGTGGCTGTACCAACTGCCTAGAGCTCAAAGCTGGTCTAAAGTAGAAGATCACAATAGATTACAAGATACCGTTAACATGGGTAATCAAAGAGACAGCCGCCCAGTACCAGTAGAATAATCTTTAGAAAAGATAATGAACCTGATGGAGATCGGATGGCTCAAAAGTTGGTATCCCTAAATCTTGAACTGCAGTAAGAAAATTCCTTGAATTTTCAAAATGCTGGTACGCACAGAAGGTCGCAAGTTCTTCCGGTGCAGTGGACCCCACCGCATCTTCGACCACCTGCACATGGACATCTAATTTCAATGAAATACATATTGCAAAATAATTAAGAAAAACAATAACTAATAACTCATCAGCACCTATGGAAACTTCAAACAAAACATATATTTCTATATATAAAGAGAAATTTCATATTTATCCACTTATTAAATGTATGAATAAAATACAGGTACTGATATTTGATGAAGGATATGGTGGTGGTGATGACACTTCCTTTTGATGGAAACTTGAAAACTTCCAGGGGCATGAATGAAAAGTTAATAAAAATAAAAGATGTATCATGTAACATTGTAAAATGACCTGAGAAATTGCTCCTGGATGAATCTTGTTAAGCACATTGCAAAGAACAATGCCATTTTTAAGGAACATCTTAAATTCTTCCTCTGAGGGTGTTTCTGGAAATTCACCAGCACCCATGTTTCTAAGCCAATTTGCAGCTTCATATCTCCTAGCAGCTGAAATTATTAAGTTTCAAGAGGAAAATGTGCATTTATTTCATTTTATGAGATAAACATAGTACAACGTAATAAAATGAGAGGACCAAGAACATTAGATGGATTAAATTTTTTGAAAAGAAAAAAAAAAGACATTGACTTTTATGAGATCAAAACTCAAATTATGAAACATTGTAGAGAGAAAGAGAGGCAAAAAAAAACTAACTTGCTTTTTCAGTCCTTATGGTGACCAAATCAATTTCTCTTGGCTTCATGCATTGCCGATGATCAGCATCCATAATGCAAGCACAGAATTGGTCGCAGACTAAAATCTAATCAAACAAAATTGGCCGGAGGAAGAAGGAGACAACAAAAATGGTGCACAGCACATGCAGACACGAAAATGTCAAGAGGAAAAAAAAAAAAACCAAAAAAGAAAGAAAAAAAAGATGCAGAGAAGTTTTCTCTTGAGGGAGGTTGTAAAGATGGAGGAGAGAAAATCAGAAAAGGAAAGAAAGAATTGAACCTCGTTGACTGACAATGGGAATTGGAAAGGTGCTTGTTTGTTAAGGGCGTTGGGACGGTTAATAAGAATGTAACGATTAACGAATTTAACAGGGGCCGTTCCGAATAAAACTCAAGGCACGTTGAGGTGGTAAATTGGACAGGCGGATCGGGTTAGTTTAACCTTCTAGAATATCTCGGGTCGGGTCAGGTCGGGTGATGGGTGGGTCAGTTCAGGTCAATTTTGATGTCAACTTTTTTTTGGATCATATGTTGATTTGAGTTGGATTGGATGCTATTTGATCTCAGGTTGGGTTGGGTCAGTTTGACTTTCTGAAAAATGCCGGGTCGGGTCGGGTCTTGCCACCTCTAGGCATGCATGATCTCTCAACTTCGTTCCTGACATTTTCTTAATAATTATTATAAGGTGGTCGTATTAACAGGTAGATACAGAATTCATATCCCTGCTGTACTGCATTGTGCAGTTCACAACGTCAGCCGTTAGATCGTCTCGAGATCATGCCAGCACGGATCTCTAGACGATCTAATGGCTGACGTTGTGAACTGCACAATGCAGTAAGTCAGGGGATGAGCACTCGGTGGATTAGATGCATAGTGTTACGAACTTAACCATGAAGTTGGGAAATGTCTTTGAAATAATTTCGTGACATGATTTTTGCATAGTCAACTTTGCCTCATTTTTATTAAAAAAGCCTCGAAAAACACAAATTCACAAGTTTCAGCCCTGTAACACACATTTTTCATATTTAAAACAGACGCTAGCGTCCCAGTTGGACGCTACGGAACCCCAACGTCCCATCCCCAATGCTGGACGCCACGGTAACCTGGCGTCCCGGGCTAGACGCCAAGGTACCCTAGCGTTCCCCTTGGCGTCTAGCCCACGCCACGCGTCCAGCATTGGGGATGGGATGTTGGGGTTCCGTAGCGTCCGTTCTAATATGAAAAATGTGTGTTACGGAACCGAAACTCATGAATTTGTGTTTTTCGATGCTTATTTAAAAAAAATGAGGTCAACTTTGTCGTGGCATACTTAAAATCTTTAATTATGTATATGCCGGCGCCATGCTGCTAACCTCAAATTTAATACTTTACAGTTTATATAAGTACATGTTTCCAGACTTTTGTATAAGAAAAAATTAAAGAAGAGCACCATATTATTAATCCTTCCGAACTTAAGTTCTTTAGTACAGATTAAAAGTTTTTTTTGAAACCTCCTTTTGACCGGGCTTAAGCCTCGTCTAGATTTTTAAGGAGGCCATACATACGGCTTAAGACTTAAGCTTTCTTAAGCCTTTTTCCGTTTTTGAACGAGCATGACTTAGTAATGCTTACATATTTAAGTTAATAGTACCGCCGAATAAGAGAAGTAGCAAAAATCATGAATGAGTGATAAAAATGCAATTTTATTAAGTATAAGTTTTGTAAATTTTCAGGGTAAAAATACTGATGCAGTGACATGTTTTTATAATTTCTTGGGAATAAGAATATGGCTTATACAAAAGCGTATTATTGGCGAGGGGTGTAAATGAGCTTGAGCCGAGCCGAGCTATGCTAAACTCAAACTCGGCTCATTAAGTTAACGGAACTAAAAACACAAGCTCAGGATTGACTCGTTTAATTAACGAGATGACCGAGCTAGCTCGTTAAGCTCGTTTATTTTTTACTAATAAAATTTTAAGTATGTTATACCAAAATTTATATAAAAATCAACAAAATAACTAATACAAATATGTTCATACACATTTTACATAACAATTTTATATTTATTAGACCATATGTTGTATAAGATATTAATAATCTACGATAAAAGCAGCACGAATTGCACTTAAAAAAATTTTATCGAGCTGAACGAGTTTAACGAGCCAAGCCATGCTAAGCTCAAGCTCGGCTCATTAGCTTAACGAGCTTAACAAGCGAGCCTAATTCGATCCGATCCGAGTGAGCCACGAGCAATCCACGAGCTCTGAGTTTTTTTTCCATCCCAATTTATTGCAGACATATTTTCACTTTTTTTTTTTGGATAATTAACAAGAATGGTTAGTGGTTTTTTGCAGAAATATTTCCATTTCATTTTTCTTTTAAATTCCAACATGCCCTTATTAGGCGAATATTATATTTTCACTTCATTTATGTCTCACTAATCTGCTACTGCCTTGACTTCCCTCCATAGTCCAAACCCCGACCGGCGACCGGACCACACACCGCAGAGTTGACCTGCGAAATTCAACTCCTGCCGTCTCTGTGCGGAGAGCTCATCCCCTGAGGGTATGCTCCAGAAGGGGGGAGAGGAGGGGAAGGGAAGGGAGGAGAGAACTGATTAAGTTTGGAGTTATCTGTTCAAAGTCATGTTACTTACTCTACAACTACAATTACTAAAGAGGAGAGCCCTGAGGGTATGCTCCAGAAGGGGGGAGAGAAGGGGAAGGGAAGGGAGGGGAGGACTGATCAAGTTTGGAGTTATCTGTTCAAAGTCATATTACTTGCTCCACAACTACAATTACTAGAGAAGAGAGGAGGGTAACAAGACACAAATTGTAGTTATGGAGCAATTAACATGACCTTAGGTAGGTAACTCCAAACTTGATTAGCCCTCCCCTCCCTTCCCCTCTCCTCCTCTCTCCCCTTAGCATACCCTAACTTATAGCAACTTTTTGGCTAGTAGCTATTTTATTTACTATTCCATGTTTGGATGAAATAATAGTGTTTCAAAAGAATGGGGTTAGTATGGGTTAGTAGCTATTCTACTAACCCAACAAAAAATTGGTTTAGCCATTCCTTCAAATCTTAAGTTAGTGGCTATTCTTACTAACCTTTCAATTCATCCAAACACACCCCTTGATGTTCAGAATAGTAAGAAGTATTCTTCTGGATATAACTGGTGCAAAGACCTACAACAACAAAAGGGAGATACTAGTCATACTACGTATACAAGAGATGTTGTTAACAATCAGAAGTTCAGAACCGAGACCAAGGCCATGATGCGCAGCCAAAGATTTGCTGATCCTCAAAAATCACCTAGGCGCCAAGAAAACTCAAAAGAAGATCCAAGGGACCTGCTGCAACATGGAACCAATCCAAGGGCTGCCGTCAAGATGATTGGTAAATTTATAGAATCAGTCCCTGGTTCAAAGGATTGATTGAAACACTATGAAGGACATAAAATTAGAACATTTGATGAGTAACAAAGTTGTTCCTGACTTCTTAATGCATATTTCTGTCAAAAAATATCGGGTACTCGTGTTCAAAATATGATAAAAGAGGCCTGATAACAGTGATGATATGAAAGTCCCTCTTAAAGCTTCTAACAGTCATAATTAATCTCTGATTCTGTTCAATAGTAAATTCACAAATGAATGGGTGAGCATCATCCAAAACTCACGATCAAGTTCAAGAAACAATTATTTTAATGACTTAGTAAAAGTTCAACACAAATTTTACAGTGCCTCCATTTGGAAGTATAAATTGTTAGTACTCGACACTTTGCGAAGCAAGTGACACCAACACACTGAGCATACTCAAATTAAAAGTGTAAATTAAATTGAAATAAAATTTAAACAACCCAGTTACAGAAATCAGTTTCTCAGTACCCAAAACTACACACTGGTACAATGTCTCCATACATCACATAATTAAAAATTGATTTAAATTGAACTCAAAATTGCATTAAACACGTTAAGCCAATCACGTTCAAAACAAATTTTACGAAAAACCCACAATTGCCTGAAAAAAAAAAAGGAATAAATAACTAGGCCCAGTCCTGTAAACCCGGAAATTGCCTGAATTTGGTCCAGCCTAGAGCTCAATAAGAATCAAAGCCCATGATTTTGATGAAAACTGGTCCAAGTGCACATTAAATTGATTTATTTTGGGATTTTCAAATAAAATAATTCTAATGATAATTTTCGAACTCCAAAAATTCTAAAATCAATTTTAAAATTAATTTCATAAATTTAATGATTTTTCTGTATAAAAACATTTCAAATTTTTAAAATAAAATTCTCTATTTTCTTGTAAATATTTCTCCGCATCATTTTTTACAAATTTTAGAAAATTTTATGCTCAATTAACATATTTTGAAATTTCAAATTGAAAACAAAAAATTACTTTTTCTTAAAAATAAATTCAAAAGTGTATAAATAAACGTACAAATAGCGAAGACATTCGTCCAATCATACAAAGAGCCGAAAGAAACAAAGAAACATAAATTGGCTGGAGCGACTCTCTTCCAAGTTCTAATCGATCTAGGTCTAGGTTTCCATAATTCCATTTGCTGCTGTTATGCAATGAATACGAAGCTCCAGCAGCATCTTGCTCCTCCCTCCACTAACCCTACTACCCCAATCCACTCTTCTCCTTCTTCTTCTTCTTCTACCCCTTCTCCTTCCGGCCCTGCAAACGCTGATCACTTTGCCCGTGCCGTTGCCAAGGCCGCAGTCGCCCAGATCCTCCAGGCCGCCGGATTCCATGCGTCCCGCCACTCCGCCATCGATGCCCTCTCCGATCTCACGATTCGCTATGTCCTCTCTTTAGGTAAATCCGCAGCTTCTTCTGCCAACCTAGCCGGTAGAACCACTGTCAACCTCTTTGACTTGCTACAAGGGTTGCACGATTTGGGATTCTCCGGGGGGGCTTCGGGCAATTGCTCTGCTGAGATTGGTGTTTTGATGGACCTCAACAGATTTGTTGAGGCTCGGGAACCACCGCCATTTGCTCATTTCGTACCTAAATTCCCGATTTGCCGGGCACCAAGGAGGGTCGTGACTATCAGTCAAATCGGGGAGGATTTGATAGGCAAGAAGCACATACCCGGTTGGTTACCTGCATACCCCCCTCCGCATACATATATGCACACTGATGTTTGGCCTGAGAAAAATCGCGACCCCCGCCAGGATAAAATCGAACAGGTCAAGCAGAGAAGAAAGGCAGAAAAATCCTTACTCAATTTGCAAAAGCGCATCTTTGCCAGTGCCGTCGGTGGTTTAGTACCCGTTGCTTCTGGTACAGGTAGTGGGACAGTTCACAAGGGTAAACAGATGGCTGCAGAAAATCCATTTCTTATGCCTCCCTTACCTCATGGATCGAAGGAAGTATCAGAGATTGCCCAGCCGATTGAGACTCATCCTGATTCGTTAAAGAGGAAATCTGTATTAGAGGCATTCGAGCCAATAATTGAGGCTGCTAACAGCATGGATCTTGATGCGGGTATGGTTGCTGATCCAGAAGGAAAGAATTGCATAGCTGTTAAGAGGCTGGCTGTCCATTTCAATCTTGGGGTTAAGAAGAAACAAGCTGCATTTCCGTTAGCTCTAGATGATAATAGGGAGGAGCTTATTTTTGGGGAAGATAATAGAGATGAGAAGAAAAGAAGGGCCGAGATGATCTTGAAGGAGTCTATGAATAATCCACAAGATCTCGCTCAGTTGTAAAATACGGAATTGCTGCAACATGTCTGACGGGTTTGGATTTTTAGGTCATTGTAAGGAATTTGTTAGCATCAAATACGGGCAATGTGCGTTCAGTGTATTGTTCATTGACATCTAAGAAGAGTAGAAATTTTTGATGTCATTATTTGTTTTTTCTAACAGTAGATAGGCATATTCATGGCTTGCTATGGTGTGAGTTCATTTCAGTTGTATATAAGAAACTTTGGGAGAAGGTTAAGGCTGTTTTATATATTAGTTGCAGAACTTCTATGATTTCAACTTAACAAAGAAACACAAATTCATGCATAAAAACGTTATCAAGTTGGTAGGAGTTTGAGCTGTTTAACATATATGTTTTCGCCCAAGAGGATAAATTTGGAATGTGTCGAAATGGATTTAATTGATTCTCTCTTTCTCATTTCTGTCACACCTATTCACTTGTGAAGGACTGTTGCTGTTGTAATCTGTATGCTATATGTTGGTTTGCTGCTAGGCCTCTATGTCCCAGATTGGGAATTCCAAGTTCAAAGCAATAACTCAAATCTAAAAACAAACGATACTGTACTGGTATTTACTTTTACCCTGCTTCTTTATAACTTTTATACTGTGTATTTCACTATCTGCACTTCACTGGTCAAGTGTCATAGTATTTATCTTCCTTTTTTTTTTTTGTTTATTACAGGTACAATGTGGAGTGAGAGGTAGCCTGGATCCTCCATGCAATGCAGTGGGGTTGGTAGACAGGGTAGTCCTTGGACAGAATCATCTCTACATGCACCCTGTTTTCAGAAGAACTAAGGTTCTTGTTGTTCTTTTTTTTTTTTTTCTTTTTAATAAAAAAGTAGGAAGCAATAATACGTTTCTAGTTGGGTTTCATCTCCAGCCTACTCAACTTGTTTGGGACTAAAGGTCTTGTTGTTGTTTTAGGAAGTAGTAATATGTTTTGAAATACGTCTTAGTCAAGTAGAAGTTAATCCTTTCCTCAATTCTGTAAATATGCCTTAATAATCCTTTTCTTGTGGACTATGCCCCAATGGAACCACTAGTCTCGTAATGCTTATTTTGTAAAAACCCTCGATAAGATCACACTTCGATGGTGCAACTAGTCCTGGTCTCCTAGATAAACCTTAATTTATATTAAGTGTTAAATGATCCGTCGGTAGCCTTAAATTCAAGGTGGTATAAATCAAAAAAATCAAATGGGGCTTTTACTGTATGATAATTCTTATGGAACATCTTGATGACAGGAATGTAGTGTGAACTCTCCTGACTATGGGCCTCTTCCCTCAGGGGCACCTGGCTGGTGTTCATCACCATTTGATCCCGAGGGTGTATTAAGGTAATACAATTCTGTCTTCTACCATGAGATGACTAGTATTTGTTTCTCTAATTGCTTAAATGGCACAATCTGAGAGCTTCAGACTTCAGTAAAGTTAAAGAGCTGAGAACACCAAAATTACGTTGAAGAAAAGTAGCCATATCAGGATGATTTGTATATGCGACATTTAGAATGTAATGACTGTTCTGAGATGAGTATGCTTTAATTTATCTATGCTCAGTAAGAGATCCATTTTCTTGTCAGTTTGCGGATTACTATGTTCATCTTTATGTCTTTTTGGAGGGTCATGTCATGGTATAATATCCAACTGCCTCTTTGGTATCTACCTTCAGATCCCTAATTTAGTTATAGTAATGGGCAGTCGATTGTCAGACTTTAATCCTTGTAATTTGGCACTTGGCTGTCACTTATTTCTCCCTAAGTGTTACTTCTTTTCCTTTTTTTTTTTTTTTTTTTTTTTTTTTTTTTTTTTTTTTGCTGGCAGTACAATAATGGCAGCTGTGACATGCTTTGTTGGGTTGCAGTTTGGCCACATACTAATCCATTACAAGGTACATAAACAATATCTCTTGTAGTTTCTTGGTTTTTTTCTTTTTATCCTCTTTATTTTTTGTGGTTTCTCTATAAACACAGGAAGAATTTATGCCTTTGGTGTTATTTAACTAAAGACATATCATGTTACTCTTTTTTTTTTTTTTGGGTAGGGACACCATGAAAGAATATTCCTCTGGTCTTTGTCATCTTTGATCCTGGTTATTTTGGCATTTGCAGTGCAAATTTCAGGAGCATGGCAATAGATACCATGCTATCCTAAAAAGTGAAAATTCTTAAAGAATAAGGTCTATGTCCGATGCCAATATTTTTTATTTTTTTTTAATTCGATGCCAAAACGATTTTCCTCTGATTCATTATGGTAGATTTATAACTAATAAGGGAAACTAGAGGGTGCAGTTTTGATTGACCGGACAAATTATAAAAGTGAGACTAAAATCATGCGCAAGTTCCAAAGGGGCATGTATCATATTTCAAGGCTCAATTGTAGCACTTAATAAAAATATATCATTTTCAGTGCGATTCAGCAGTTATCCTATTTTCTTTAGGTATGCCTTTTAGCAAGCCCTTGTATACGGTCAGCTACATGTTTCTCACTGCGGGGGTTTCAGTATTTGCACTAACTTTTATATACTTTGTGGTAAGATTTTATATTCTGTTACTTAAATCCTGGTTCTGTGGCATCACTGGTTTTAGAGTTGTGTGAATTCTTATATAGCAAATCCTCATAGGCATTGTTTTGTACCTATTGCATATATATTTGGAACTTGATTTTAATTGCAAAAGTGATAGCAAAGATTTGCACAGTAGTGGATTGATCTGATCAAATTAAATTATACTAGAGTGTCATTTGTGCAAGTCTTACTTCAATTGAGTCAAATGAGCCTCATTGGCGCTGAATGGCATGTTTTAGGAACATACAGTACTTGTGGTCTAGAGTATATATATTCTTCTTGATATTAAAAGTGCACAGGCCCAAGGAATTAAGCAACAACTAGTTCACTGCAGTGCAAGTTGCAAATTTTTGTATACATTCACTATTGGTGGTTATCGAGATTTTATGCTTCCTGAAATTGAGATGCATTGGCAAAAGCATTGGGCAGCCAGTAGTTGAGCACTGTTATGTCATTATTTATTCTTGTAAGATGATCCTGTAAGTTGTAGTCCTTGGTTTACTTGTTCCCTCTTTTTCTTTTTCACTTCAGGTAGATATTATAAAGTTTAGTGCACCATTAGTGTTATTTCAATGGATGGGACTGAATGCTCTGATAGTATTCATTTTGGCTGCATCAGAAGTTTTTCCCATTTTCCTACAAGGATTTTACTGGCGGTCACCTTCTTATAATTTGGTATGCACTTGTTTTCTCTCTAACTCGGGTTTTATAATTATTATTATAGTATACACTGCTTGATTAATCTACATTATCAAATAGTTATCGGAGTTACTAAACATTGTGATGTGAAATTCTTGGGTGTGGAATAGTTAGTGTGTAGCTGTTTATATACAGTGAGTGAACATTGAAAATGGAGAAACTTAAAAGGGATTATCAAATGCATATACTCTTATTCCACTCTTTCACGTCCAAATGCTAATGTTAGAAAAATGTAAGGGTGCACCTTTTTTATAGAAAATATTGCATTCATTGCTTTTGTATAGGTGAGTTTGACAGAAGCAGTTCTACAAAAAATATGCCACTCCAAAAGATGGGGAACTTTAGCATTTGAAATGCCTCTTAAGAATTGAACAATTGGTTTATTATTATTTTTTTTCCAATTTCCCTTTTTTTTTTTTTTCCTTTTTGTCTTCCATTTTTTCTCCAAAATATTTTTCTCTGGGCTGAGACCTTGCATCCAGAGACAATTGATTTTTAGGCCAAGAACTTTTTATGGCACATTCTTAAGCAAAAGAAAAACATATAGAACATGGAGTTGTCCTTTTGACATGGGATCATTGCATATAATTTTTATGGCCGTACATTATTAGTGTCTTTTTTTTACGGAAACTTCATGCGTCCACTCGGTCAAACGGTCCATTGATCCATAGTTGACCGATAAACGACGTGGCGGTACCATCTCGACACAGCATAACACGCTGTAATCCCCCCTCAGCGATTTCTCTTTCCGCTCTAAGACCGGCGCCATCATTACCTTACTCCACGATTTCTCTTCCGGACGAAACTTTACGTCTAATCAAACTTTGATGCCCGTCAAAATGTCTCCGCCAGGTAATTTTTTCTCCGAAGATTGCATGTTTGAATTTCGAAAAATCCCGCTGCCCCGATATAGTTGTTACATTCCCTAGGTAGTTACATTGATTCATAGTAATTGTTACATTTGTCCATAGTAGTTGTTACATTCCCTAAGTAGTATTGTTACATTATTTGTCTACAGTAGCTCGCTGCCCCAATATAGTTGTTACATTCCCTAAGTAGTTGTTACATTAATCAATAGTAGTTGTTACATTTCCCAAGTACTTGTTACATTTGTCCATAGTAGTTGTTACGTTCCTTAAGTAGTATTGTTACATTATTTGTTTAGAGTAGTTATTACATTTTATAAGTACTTGTTACATTTGCTCATAGCAATTGTTACATTCTCTTAAGTAGTTGTTACATTTTTCAGAGTAACATGTATACTTGTGAGATTTAATTTGTTTGTCATATAAATTTTAAGTCATGACAAGACATAGTTTTCTATTATTTTTTGCTCTTCTCGGTAGACGGGATGAACGTACGCGTAGCTATGGCGCTAGCGAGCCGCTTCCAACTTATGACGACACGTCCGCTCTATGGACCGATGGCTCGTTGCTCTTGTGGACGGTAGGTATTACTCTTTTTTTTTAGCTCGAAGTCCTGTCTGACGATTTTTTTAAGTACTCAGATTCCATATGAGATTCTCTGATTGAAATCCGAATCTAGGGACCGCCCTCTTTCGAGTGCTTATCCTCTGCTGCGCAGTATTTTCCTGTGCAGCGGTTCAACGGTGCGGATTATAGGGGGCTTTTCTGAGATTGAGTTGCACGAATCACCAAGCATATCCAACGGTTAAAGTGCTGCTCAGTATTTTCCTGCAAAGCAGAGGACATGAATTCCCCTCTTTTCGTTTATCCCACCTTATAGTCCGCTCAAAGTATTTCTTTTTGAATGCTTTAGAGATCATTGAGGAATGATCCCATTCCACAAAGGTTAAGAAACTAAAAGCAAAGAAAGATATGGATACACATCTCCTGGTTCGCCGTCTTCCATATCAGAAAGTCATGTATATCAAATATATGATGATTATGACCCAAGAAAACCAAAAACCAAAGTGTTGCGGTTTCGAGAGATTAAAAAAATGGTGTATATATGGCAGATACTTTGTAAAAGTTGACATCTAAATACCTTTTGGCTAATCCGCCCACAAGTCAAATTTTACATTGAGAATTACAATAACTAGTATTTTTTTTATGAGGGATGCTAACTGTCCCTCACAAAAAATCTCCCTTAAATGTTCCCCTCGCGCATACTGTCGTCCATGTCAACAATGTACACCAAAGACTATTGGATATGAACACCCGCCAATAAGCAGTATGAATATCTGAGCGCGCTCCGATTTTCATCACGTGCTGAAATTGAATTAAGCACGTGCTTAATTTATTTTTGCACGTAGAAAATATGCCAACTCCCGTCCACGTTAACTATGAACACCCAAGACCATTTGATATGTACACCCGCGAATAAGTAGTATAAACACCCGCGCGCACTCCGATTTTCATCACGTGCTGAAATTGAATTAAGCACGTGCTTAATTTATTTTTGCACATGGAAAATATGCCAAAAAAAATTTTCTCCCAATTTGCATTGTTCATAGAGCTCTCAGAGGGTGTTCAGACTGAATGTATCGTGGTGTTCATACCACTTGCCAACTGGTATTCATACCGGTTCCAACAGAAACGGATGGGGGACGTTTATGGGGGACAAATGATGGGGGACAAAGAGATTATCTCTTTTTTTATTTTGCAAAATAAAAATATACATCGAGAAAATCTATTAATAACTAGTATTAGTTTCCTCATAAAAGATGAGCTTTCAGCTCAAAGCAAGGCGCGTGCTCTTTACTAGTTTCAATTACAATTAAAAGAACAACAATATTTCCTTTTCAATTTACAATGCTACTTCCCGTCTCTCACTATCTGCTACTGGGCATACTGCCTTGACTTCCCCTCCAATTCCAATTCCAAAGTCAAAGTCCAAACGAACCCCCGCAACAAGAAGCACGAATTCATATCCTCTAACGTATGCAGTTCAGGATGTGGATCGTCTCAAGATTTGTTCCAGCGCGTATCTCGAGAAGATCCAACGGCTGATGTTGTGAACTGCACAGTGCAGTACGTAAGAGGACAAGTACTCAGCCGAATTTATTTATTTTTTTTTTTGAGGAGACTCAGCCGAATTGCTACCGCAGTCCGCAGGCCGAAGCACACCGCAGAGTTGACCCGCGAAATTCAACTTCTGCCGTCTCCGTGCGGAGTGCTTATCCCCTGCAGTACGGCAAGTTATAGTCAATCATGTGGACCGTTGGATCTTCTTGAGATTCGTGTGAGCTCGGATCTCGAGACAATCCAACAGTCTATGTGATTAACTGCAATTTGCAGTACTGCGGGAGGATATGAAATCCTCCGTGCGGCGTCAAAGCCCCCACTCTACTTTCCTTTCCCTTCCCTTCCCTTTCCTCCCCACTCCCCAGCTTCGGTCAACATGGAGGCAGCGGCAGCGGCATCCTCCGCAGGCCGAGAGGACCGCGATCATGACGAGCGCACTCCCCTCATCTCCTCCTCCAGCAGTCATCCTCTCACTTCCTCCCCACCCCCGCCGATCGAGGACGAGATTCGCCCGTGGCAGCCGTCCGAGCCGCAAGCTGCCACCGCCTCCGGACCATCTCCGCCTCCAGCTCCGGCCAAGAGCCCCCGGCTTGTTTCGCTCGACGTGTTTCGCGGTCTCACTGTTGCTGTATAGTTGCACTCTAGCTGTTGTTTCTTATCAGTTCTCACTATCTCACTTATATGATAGTCTCTTCTAACTTGACATAATATGCATTGGAAGTAAATTAGGATTAGGATTAGTTGAATCTCAATTGAAGGAATTTAGGCCATGATCACCCCAAGTAAAGGTGCAATTGAAGTAGGTAGATTTATGCATGAATTTAGCTCTGTGGATGAATTGAACCGCAGTGGCACGTTTGGGCGGTAATTAAGCCACATTTGAATTGTGCATTAATCAAATCAATTGCATAACGAAGGTTAATTCAGTGTGATCAAAATGAACACTGGATTTTGCCAGACTGACATAACTTATCCAAGATTTTCACTTTCATCCTTATTCCTCAGTCCTCATTTGCAATGCACCTTTTGTGAATGTTTGTAGATAATGATACTGGTGGATGATGCGGGAGGGGCGTTTCCGTCAATCAACCATGCACCTTGGTTTGGTGTGACCCTTGCAGATTATGTCATGCCATCCTTTTTGTTCATCATCGGAGTCTCTATTGCACTTGTGTTTAAGGTGAGGTTAGTCATCTCATTCTAGTTTCATCTTCCCAGTGTGCAGCAACTGTACCAGGCATGCAGTTACCTAGCAGGTCAATGCTTATCTGAGCCCAGGCACCAGAGCTTGGAATCTAATTTTGATTTTGTAATTATTGGTATGGGTCATGTTATAACCAGACAAGTAATTTGATTTGAGAATGCACTTTTTTACTTGACTCATAAGCTTTCTTTCTTCTGTGTTATTTCAGAAAATTTCAAACAAATTAACTGCTACAAAGAAGGTTATAGTAAGGACCATTAAGCTTTTTCTTTTGGGCTTGATTATTCAAGGTTTTTCTTAGCTCCTCCTTTATATTTACTAAATTGCCTAAATTGTCAGTTTATTGTATATTCTACATAAATCATGTGATGAGAAACAGTGATGACTACTGAGTACTGACATCAATTGTATGATTGTAATACTATCTAGACTGTCACCAATATAATGCTTGTGTTTTGATTTTATGTTTTCATCTTTAGGTGGGTTTTTCCATGGGCACAACAATCTGACTTATGGTGTTGACATAGATCGAATACGCCTCTTTGGTGTCTTACAAGTAAGCTTAAAGAATAACTAGTAAATTTTGATTAGTTAACTTCTGACTAGGACTCTTGGAAGCTTCTAACCACGTCTTTCAACTTTGTATATCAACATAGAGAATTGCAATAGGATACTTCCTTGCGGCAATTTCAGAGATTTGGCTTGTTAGAAATGTCTCAGTTGACTCTGCTATTTCTTTTGTCAGGAAGTACTATATCCAATGGTCAGTCTTCTAACTTGTCTATGTAGATTTTTATGAATTCTCTAGATTCAATACATAGTACTTCTAAATTGTTAAGTGCCCCAATAGTAAATATCTGGTACAGGGTACAGATCATGGGGATGAATATTTCGAACTACCAATTCAAAGAAGGCCCATGTGTGATATGTTCTCGCCTTAGAGGATAAATTTGAAATGTGTCGAAATGGATTTAATTGACTCCCTCCCTCTCTCTCTCTCTCTCTCTCTCATTCTCATTTCTGTCACACCTTTTCACTTGTGAAGGACTGTTGCTGTTGTAATTTCCATGCTATATGTTGGTTTGCTGCTAGGACTCTATGTCCCAGATTGGGAATTCCAAGTTCAAAGCAATAACTCAAATCTAAAAACAAACGGTACTGTACTGGTATTTACTTTACCCTGCTTCGTTATAACTTTTATACTGTGTATTTTATCATCTGCACTTCACTGGTTGCAATTGTCATAGTATTTATCTTCCTTTTTTTTTTTTTTGGTTTATTACAGGTACAATGTGGAGTGAGAGGTAGCCTGGACCCTCCATGCAATGCAGTTGGGTTGATAGACAGGGTAGTCCTTGGACAAAATCATCTTTACATGCACCCAGTTTTCAGAAGAACTAAGGTTCTTGACTTCTTGTTGTTCTAATATGTTTCTAGTTAGGTTTCATCTCCGGCCTACTCAACTTGTTTGGGACTAAAGGTCTTGTTGTTGTTTTAGGAAGTAATAATATGTTTTGTAATATGCCTTAGTCAGGTATAAGTTAATCCTTTCCTCAATTCTGTAAATATGCCTTAATAATCCTTTTCCTGTGGACTTTGCCCCAATGGAACCACTAGTCTTATTCTGTAAGAACCCTCGATAAGATCACACTTTGATGGTGCAACTAGTCCTAGTCTCCTAGATAAACCTTAATTTACATTAAGTGTTAAATGATCCGTTGGTAACCTTAAATTCAAGGTGGTATAAATAAAAAAAATCAAATGGGGCTTTTACTGTATGAGAATCCTTATGGAGCATCTTGATGACAGGAATGTAGTGTGAACTCTCCTGACTATGGGCCTCTTCCCTCAGGGGCACCTGGCTGGTGCTCGTCACCATTTGATCCTGAGGGTGTACTAAGGTAATACAATTCTGTCTTCTACCATGAAATGACTAGTGATTAGTTCCAATTAAATTTGTTTCTCTAATTGCTTAAATGACTGAGAGCTTCAGTAAGGTTAAAGAGCTGAGTACATCAAAATTACATTGAAGAAAAGTAGCCACATCAGGATGATTTGTATATGTGACATTTAGAATGTAATGACTGTTCTGAGATGAGTATGCTTTGATTTATCTATGCTCAGTAAGATATCCTTTTTCTTGTCAGTTCGGGGATTACTATGTTCATCTTATGTCTTTTTGGAGGGTCATGTCATGGTATAATACCCAACTGCCTCTTTGGTATCTACCTGCAGATACCTAATTTAGTTATAGTAATGGGCAGGAGATTGTTAGACTTTGATCCTTGTAATTTGGCACTTGGCTGTCAGTTATTTCTCCGTAAAAGTTGTTTTGGATTTTTTTTGCTGGCAGTACAATAATGGCAGCTGTGACATGCTTTGTTGGGTTGCAGTTTGGCCACATACTAATCCATTACAAGGTACATAGACAATATCTCTTGTAGTTTTCGAATCTATCCTGTGCCTGTAAGCCCCTCATGCACCACACTTGTACTATCCCTGCCCTTGTTTCTTGGTTTTTTTTCTTTTAATCCTCTTTATTTTTTGTGGTTTCTTTATAAACACAGGAAGAATTTACGCCTTTGGTGTTATTTAACTAAAGACATATCACATTGCTCTTTTTTTTTGGGTAGGGACACCATGAAAGAATATTCCTCTGGTCTTTGTCATCTTTGATCCTGGTTATTTTGGCATTTGCAGTGCAAATTTCAGGTAATAACAGATGAGAGCAAATCTCAGGAGTCATAATTTTAATATGTTACATTAGCAACTTGTAGTGTGGCAATAGAAACCATGTTATCCTGGAAATTCTTAAAGAATAAGGTCTACATCTGATGCCAATATTTGTGTGTGTGTTTTTTTTTTTTTTTTTTTTTTAAATTTGATGCCAAAACGATCTTCCTCTTTCATTATGGTAGATTAATAACTAATAAGGGAAACTAGAGGGTGCAATTTTGATTGACCTGACAAATTATAAAAGTGAGATTAAAATCATGCGCAAGTTCCAAAGGGGCATGCATAATATTTCAAGGCTCAATAGTAGCACTTGATAAAATATACCATTTCCAGTGCAATTCAGTAGTTATCCTATTTTCTTTAGGTATGCCTTTTAGCAAGCCCTTATATACGGTCAGCTACATGTTCCTCACTGCGGGGATTTCAGGATTTACACTAACTTTTATATACTTTGTGGTAAGATTTTATATTCTGTTACTTTAATCCTGGTTCTGTGGCATCACTGGTTTTAGAGTTGCGTGAATTCTTATATAGCAAATCCTCATAGGCATTGTTTAGTACCTATTGCATATATATTTGGAAATTGATGCTAATTGCAAAAGCGATGGCAAAGATTTGCACAGTAGTGGATTGACCTGATCATATGCGCAAGTCTTACATCAATTAAGTCACATGAGCCTCAATTGGTGCTGAATGGCACGTTTTAGAAACATACATTACTTGTGGTCTAGATTATATATAATCTTCTTGATCTTAAAGTGCACAGGACCAAGGAATTAAGCAAAGCTAGTTCTCTGCAGCGCTAGTTGCAAATTTTTGTAAACATTCACTATTGGTGGTTATCGAGATTAATTTTATGCTTCCTGAAATTAAGATGCATTGGCCAAAGCATTGGGCAGCCAGTAGTTGAGCACTGTTATGCCATCAGAAGTTTTACTTGTTCCTTCTTGTTAATTGACCTCAGGTTGATATTATAAAGTTTAGTGCGCCATTAGTGTTATTTCAATGGATGGGACTGAATGCTCTGATAGTATTTATGTTGGCTGCATCAGAAGTTTTTCCCATTTTCCTACAAGGATTTTACTGGCAGTCACCTTCTTATAATCTGGTATGCGCTTCTTCTCTCTCTAACTCAGGTTTTATACTTTTTGATGTGGTAGGCGACAGCCGACCGAATTGTTATATTAAAAACAAAAATATTTACAGATGATGTTCATGAAAAGAAAAAGAAAAACCGTAAGTGGAAATAAAAGAACGTAAAATACAATCTGCAGGGGGTATGTCTATGCACTCAGATTTTATAATTATCATATTCACTGCTTGATTAATCTACATTATCAAATAGTTCTCAGAGTTACTAAACATTGTGATGTGAAATTCTTGGGTGTGGAATAGTTAGTGTGTAGCTGTTTATATACAGTGAGTGAACATTGAAAATGGAGAAAATTAAGAGGGATTATCAAATGCATATACTCTTATTCCACTCTTTCGCATCCAAATGCTAATGTTAGAAAAATGTAAGGGTGCACCTTTTTTATAGAAAATATTGCATTCGTTGCTTTTGTATAGGTGAGTTTGACAGAGGCAGTTCTACAAAAAATATGCCACTCGAAAAGATGGGGAACTTTAGCATTTGTTTTGCTGGAGGTGCTCTTCTGGGGACTTGTAGCAGGGGTCCTACACATCAAAGGCATATACTACAAGCTGTAGTTCTCTTCTACCCTCTCCTGTATCCTCTTTTTTTCATTCAGCTACTTCTTTTACAGGCCTGTTTTCCAATATTTTTCTTTGGTTGTCATTTACAGTGAGCACCTTTTTTTTTTTTTTTGAGGTTATGATTGTAGCAAACACCAGTGGTCCTTGCTGGTAAATAAAAAAAGAAAAAAAGGAAAAAGGAATTCTAGTTGACTACTGTTTGGTTCTTATTATGCTGTATAGGAAATGCCTCTTGAGAATTGAACAATTGGTTTATTATTTTTTTTTTTCTTTTTGTCTTCCATTTTTTCTCCAAAATACTTTTGTCTTGGCTGAGGCCTTGCATCCGGAGACAATTGATTTTATGCTAAGAAATCTCTATAACACATTTTTTTCAAGCAAAAGAAATATATATATGTATAGAGTATAGACCATGGAGTTTTCCTTTTGACATGGGATCATTGCATATAATTTTTATCGCCGTACATTATTAGTGTCTTTTTTTACCTAGAAGTCCTGTCTGACGATTTTTTTAAGTACTCAGATTCCATATGAGATACTCTCTCTGATTGAAATCCGAATCTAGGGACCGCCCTCTTTTCGTTTATCCCACTTTATAGTCCACTCAAGGTATTTCTTTTTGAATGCTTTAGAGATCATTGAGGAATGATCCCATTCCACAAAGGTTAAGAAACTAAAAGCAAAGAAAGATATGGATACACATCTCCTAGTTCGCCGTCTTCCAAATCAGAAAGTCATGTATATCATATATATGATGATTATGACCTCAGAAAACCAAAAAAAAAAAAAAATATATATATATAGAGAGAGAGAGAGAGAGAGAGTTGGGTTACGGTGATATGCATAGTAAAACTACGTTTTTGCTATGCGCTCATATCTCAACAACCGTAACTCGGATGGCTGATCCGATTCGACCGGTGCATTCTACATATCGAAAACTCATCAGATACTAATTTTTACTATTTTTGGAGATTCCTAACTATTTTTAACGATTTTTGAAAAAATGACCCTGATTATGAGTTCTAAATAGATTATTTTTTGATCGAAATGCTAACGTTAGTATAATAGTCTAACTATATATATATATATATATAGAATTTTGCTACCGTTAGTCATGACTCACGGGCTGCTCCGTGAGTCACGGTCCAAAAACATATCAAATCACCTCCAAATTTTGATTTAAATGGCTCAATAAATTCTTTATATCAAAATCTTATAGCACGCAAAAAAATTTCATTTTTGGAGATTTTTAAGTATTTGTTTGAGATTTTTTAAAAGTGACTATGCAATATTAATAAAATAATCAATGTTTTATGTATCATTAAAAAATCTAGAATAAATACTTAAAAATCTCCAAAAATGAAAAATTTTTGCGTGCTATAAGATTTTGATATGAAGAATTTATTGAGCCATATAAATCAAAATTTGAAGGTGATTTGATATGTTTTTGGATCGTGACTCACGGAGCAGCCCGTGAGTCATGACTCATTTTAGCAAAATTCTATATATATATATGGGTCATAGGATATGTTTTTACCGTGACCCAAAAATGTAATAGCTGATAAAAAAAAAATTCCCATCATCATCTAAAGCTAAGAAGAAATAATTGTTCCAGGTGCAATATAGGGGTAATTGATCAATTTTAAAGGGATTAATGCAGGCAGCTGATTTATTATTATTAATGTTTAGCATGAGTTCTTTGATTTCCTGCTGTTTTATGTTTTTTTGCTTAGTATTTTTTTTTCGTGTAAATAAATAATGTGGACGGCTTGTGGCCCCACTTGTCCGTGGATCAAACTTACCTTGAATCTTTGCTTTTCTTATCTTGCAAGATCTCCAAGGAATAATCCCACCTCAACTCATTAGTCGTTAGCATGAGTCACCTTAGGAATCTATATATATATCAATCTGTATTGGTCCCATGAAAGCGTGCATCTTAATGGACAGGTGACATTCTTTAATCGGAAATGGGATCCATACCCAATCGATCAATTTCTATGATACAGAGAAATGTTATAGGATTTGATTTTAAAATTATCATCCCTTCTATTTGTTTACTTTGAGTGCAAGACAATAAGTTTAGCAAGAGAAGGACGCATTTCCTATGTAAAAAAGATTATGAGATGTTACAGATGTATTTTAAAGGGAGCTTGCACTAAAATTTGTGAGGAGAATATTTGAGTGATATCATCGTCTATATTAACTTCATTATTCAAATTAAATGAATTATATCCCTCCTCTTATTTTAATACCTCTATAATTTGAAATGTTTCGTACAGTAAATTTTTTTAAAATTCAGATAACATTAATGTGAACTTGAATGAAAAGATTATGTACAAAATGAGTTGAACAATAAGTCATAAAGTCATTAATATAATAATATAAATACTGACATAATAATCATATAATTTCCTCAAAAAAAGACATAATCATACGAAGTTGGTATCTACAGTATGTAATATGTGTCAGCTCCCCATTAGCAATCTATAGTAACTTCTATAATGCATTTCACATTTTCCCCTTTTGCATTAACCCAATTCTGAAGTAAAGGTTGGCATATAGACCAGAGACTTTCTGTTTCTCATTCTAAGCAGCAGAATATCACTTTTTTCTGTCCAAAACCAAAACCAAAAAACCCAAAATCCGACTACTTCGTTGTCATTCCGCTGCCTCTATAAAATCAGAAGAATCCATGCTATAACCAACCAACCAACCAAATCCCCAAATAAAACTTCTCTCTATTCTCTGTTCTTCTTATAAAAAAAAAAAAAAGGCAATGGAGGCTGGTGCTGCCACACAACGCACAAACCAAACTACTCTGCACAATACCGACCATAATAACAAGTCGAACAACAGCAGCAGTCCTTACTCTGGTGCAGTCGCGCAGAGAGCCCTGTTCGGCTCTGCGCGCTGCCGGATTACGGGCAGGCGGATGATGTCAGGGAAAGAGGGTAAGCCCGCACCGAGTAGGCTCAGTAAGATGTCCGCTGCCGAGAATGCCGGGAGCTGATCGCGGTAGAACCTGGCTAGGTAGCTAGTTTGTTCGATATTTGACCCTCGAGTAATGCCTAGCGTCTATAGAAAAACCGTCCATAGCAGATTAAATTTCAGAATGTATCTGTTACATTCTTTGTACGTCTAGAGACATATGAACGATTTTTCAATGGACGCAACATGTTTCTCTTTGATACTCTGGTTGAAGTAACTTTTAGCAATTATAATGTATTCCTTCTCCATATTGTAAAGTAATTGTTAGCAAGGATATATAATGTGATTATTCACAATATTTTACTGTGCATATTTCATTTCATTTTTTCTTCAATTTTTTTTTTCATTATTTTCTTCCTTTTTTTTAAATTTAACAACAGAATTATATCATAATTCATACATTACAATAAGTCGGAAAATAATATTAATACCAGCATTGTTCAGAGGGAATCACATGTTGTAGATTTCTTTTCTTTTCATGTCTTCTGTGTTCTATCACACACTAAATCAGGCTTGCCAGGTTATTATCTTATATCTTATTCATTATATTTAGTAAATGAAAGCTATTTACAATATGTCAATATAGAGATGCAAATTTTTTTTAATTAATTTCTCTATTTATAATGTTTTTTGAAACAAAATTTACGTTACCAATAAATTATTAGGACAGGATTGAGCATTATAATAAATAAAAAGAATTTCTTTTTGAGAAGCAAATAAAAAGAATTTCTTAAAGGACAAATTGGAGATCTTTATGTCTAAAACTACTTTTCTTAATAGCGATAATATATAACTCACTGACTCATAATTAAAATTAAAAAAAAAAAACAAAGCACAATTTTGTTTTCACCTATAATTACAAAAACAAAAACGCCTCAAAAACCAAAAATAAAAAAGAAAAGGTACAATGTATACAAAAATGAAACAAAGAACACCATAGAAAAGCCATTATGTCTCTTAATTCTCAATTAATAGTTAATCACCATCCTCGATCGCGCGGTCTGCGGGTAGCTCTCGTCCAACGACCTGAGCCTCTGCAGCCTGATCTGCTCATAGAAATTGGCAATGAACTCATCCGCTTGCGTGTTGATCACGTCCGATCCTCCTTCCTCATCAGCCGGAACAATGTCGTCGTTGCTCTTGTCAAGGATCTGTAGGTCCTCAGCAGAGCAGTAACGGCTGCTCATGCCGTCGGACGAGCTCTTAGGGGACGAAGGAGGCAATGACACATCATGATAAATCTCGTTATCGAAAAAAGGCGGAGGCGGAGGCGGCGGCAGCATGGAAATAAAGTACGGCGATTGGAACGACTGCAGATGCAGCGGTCGCATGCCGCCCACAATGTCCTTCCATGTGGTTTCATTTTTGTCACTCGATTCATGAGTCGCGTCTTCCTTTTCCTTTTCCTCCGTAGGAACCGCAATGGGCACCTTTTTCGGCAATCGGATCCCGAATTGCAACAAAATGGCCGCCCATAAGGCCCGTAGCCCCCACCTCTTGATACCTTGTTTGGGACGAACGACAACAACGGCATTGTCGGCCTTGGCCATGCCATTTTGCCTCTCTTCCTCCATTTTTATTGATGAGAAAGGAATTGAAATGTGTGATACAATTGGAGCTGGAATGGGGCCGAAGTTTGGCCCCTGGGGAAGCCAGAAAATTCCTTGGCTTTGCAAACTGGAGCAAGAACGGGGTACAAGGTGTACAATTTATAGGGACCTTGGTTGTAGGAGAAAATTGTGTATGACTTGTTTGTGGCATGGAGACAGAAAAAAAATAGCAAGTCATGGTACAACAAAAAAAAAATTAGCAGGTATAAATATAATAAAATCACAAATTTGGCAAAAACATTGTTTGCTACAGGAGAATTTTAATTAATTCAGTCTCAGGGGATCTACACACTACCGTTGGTTGAGTTTTGTTGAGAACTTGGAATTAACCGTAAGAATGAATTAGTACCGAATATGCCCCCCTTGGTGGCAGGCTGGCTGGCAGCGGCAGTTAAACTGGTTTTACTGGCGGCACTTAAGAAGGGGTGGCTGGCTGGCTACTGGTAAAAATAGCAAATGGCAATAGCTGGAATTTGACCGTCTTTTGTTTTGGGGACACTTCGGGTGGTTCAATTTCTTTCTTTCTTTGTTTTCTGAGATAAAAGATGAGAGTCAAGCTACTCAAATTTAAATGTCTATAAAAGACTTTCCATTTGGGTTTCGAACCCGCGACCTCCCACATGGAAAGCGTTGCCTATAAAAGACTCTCCATCTGGGTTTCGAACTCGCGATCTCCCACATGGAGAGCGTTGCTCTTAGCCACTAGACCAAAGGCTGGTTCTTTTTTTTTCTTTCTTTCTTTTAGAGGTGGCAAATTTTGACCCGACCCGAAAAACCCGCCCGACTCGACCCGAGTTTCAGAGAAAGTCAAACTGACCCGAACCCGACCTGACCCGTGTTCCAAGGAAAGTGAGACTGACCCGAATCCGACCCGACCCGGGAATATAGGTGCAAAATCTGACCAGACCCGAACCTGAACCCGACCCGAACCCGAACCCAAACCCGACCCGAACCCGAACCCAAACCCGACCCGACATTCTGCCACCTCTACTTTCTTTCCTCTTTTTAGGTTAGATGTTGGAAACTTGGAATGAGGAAGCATGCATTTTCTTATGTGACTAAATAAAGTTTTTGATCATCATTGATTCTTACACGATCAACTGTGGAGTAATATAAGTTATAAGATTATAATCCAGTATAATATGACAGTATTCCTTGTTACAATGCATGAATCTGATTTGGTTTGTTCGACAACAGATGTATATAAAATATGAAAAATCTAATATATATATTTTTTAATTTACTTGAAATCGATGAAATAGGTACCAGGCCTCTCAAAAACAACAATCAACCGGAAAATTGGACTCGTTCATTTGGTCACGATTTTTATCAAATGGAGAAAAATTTTCCTTCTCAGTACTTGAATAGCAATTGCTTTAAATTACACACTCTCACGGATTGAACCGATAAAGCTTCAGTTTATACTTACGTGAAAGTCTGTGCACATACAAACAACTGTTGGTCAAAAAACAATTAGGAGGAAGAGTCATATAGTTTTCCAAATCAGTTTGATTCAAATAATTTGAAGAATTTGACTACTTTTAATGGTCGACGAAGTGTTGTAGTTTCGAGAGATTAAAAAAATGGTGTATATATGGCAAACTACTTTGTAAAAGTTGACATCTAAATACCTTTTGGATAATCCGCCCACAAGTCAAATTTTACATTGACAAATACAATAATAAGTACTTTTTATCTCGTAAAATAAATATATACATTGTGAAAATCTATCAATTTATAAAAAGATATGAAACTAAACTTTTTTATTATACTGAAAAAATTATTTATAAAAAATAAGAAACCATGATAAGAGCTAGACTATCATACTAATGTTAGCATTTCGGACCGAAATGCTAACGCCTCAAAATTTATGTTATGGTCCGAAATCAAGATTTATGGTGCTCAATAAATTCTTTATATAATAATATTGGGGAATACAAAAAAAATTTTATTTTTAGAGTTTTCTAAGTATTTGTTTTGCATTTTTGAAAATAGCACGTACGAACATTAATATTTTATTAATATTTATGAGCTCTTTTATAAAATTCAAAATAAATACTTAGAAAACTCTGTGAATGAAATTTTTTTGTATTCTTCAATATTTTCATATAAAGAATTTATTGAGCACCATAAATCATGATTTCATATATAATAACATAAATTTTTAGTATTAATATTTCGATCTGAAATACTAACGTTACTATAATAGTTTAGCTCCCATGATAATTTCTCGTTGAAATTTAATAATATGGCTCACTGTATTCTCATTTTTCTTTTGCATGACAATTTACAACACTAGTAATATGAGTGAAACCATGCACTTTCTTGTTTACATTGATGTCTTAATTGGGTCCACGCTTTGTTTATGTGGGTTCCTTGTACTTTTATACAATTTGGTCAATGTACTGCCATAAACATTTTCGTAAAAACCATTTTAATTATATGAAAAATGAAAGACATCCCTGATCATATTTTTAAAAATCTAATATATTGTTTTAATATGAAAGTGAAAACACCCTTTAAGCCGTGTAAATCTTTTTATTTTTTTTTTATGATTCATGATGTTCACTCATAAGTACACAATTCACATACTTTATACTTGGACTATAAAAAGGAACAAATAACTTGAAATGTTTGTATTTTAATATAAATAGAATAAAAACTAGTATAATGCCCGTGCGTTGCAACGGGTGATTTATATAAAAAATTAATACAATTGTAACTAATTTAAAAATTATTTGGATACTCTGTGGTGATAATAATATATATAAAATATGAGATAGCTTCATGATGGATATGTGCATAACAAAAAAAAAAAAAAATTATATTGAAAACTGTAAACAACGAAAAAAAATATATGAATTTGAAGAGATGATACATTGCATCCGGGACATCAGAGCTCGCTGGCTTTGTTTTTTCCATTCATTATGCAACATAATGTAATTTATTTTTATTTTTTGAGAATTAACAGCCCGTAGGCTAATGTAAGAATATCGTATTGAAACTTTAACCAATGTGTGCAGTAAGTTGGATCCTGATACACAAAATCGTAAGGGTCAGCTTGAATATTTTACAAAATCCTCTTGAGTTATCACTTGTTGTACCATGACAGCTATTACTCCCCTCTTTCAGATGCATCTACATAAATAAAAAAAATTCCCTGAATGATTCAATAAAATGTTTTTGCCAATAAAAAAAGAAAAGACTCGGAGAAAAAAACATACCTTCTGATCTGCCAAGATAAACATGTGGAATAATATTTTAACTTCCATCCAATATGCTGATATCATCTATTCTGCAAGGTGACTTTTACTTTAGTAAGAGTTTCAGATTGTACTGCATTGCAATATTCAAAGACTCGTTTCTTGTATATCTGGAACTGCAAAGTCTGGGACACTCAAACTCATTCACGGACATAGGATTTTGCATTGCTAGCCTAGACAATTGTAAGTACACATGTATCCACCAATGAGCAAATGGATTTTACCTCGAAAGGCATGCAAGTTGTCAAAAGATTTGCAACGGATTAATGAATATATCAGAATAATACTATCATCACTTTGCTCTTCTATCTTTGTTTCGTTGGTCAGCAAACACTCAAAACTTGATTCTACCAGCTTTTGCCTTTTATGCAGTAGAAGCACCACCAACACCAACACCAATAAATGAACAGACCTTCCCTTCCTGGTACACTTCTTGAAAGTGATAAACGTTGCGACATACACCGATTCCTCTAGTTTCTATCCCTGCATAGGCTCTTTTAGTTATTTACTCTTAATTAACATAAACTATTCTGCTAATTAACACGTTATTGTCACCTATATATCACAGAAGGAGCTAGAGCATGCATCTACATTATTCTGCCCCCAAAAATACAGCATTATGTATTAGTTAAGTTTTTTTTAACCAAAAGCGCATCCCGTAGGACAAACTAATATTGCATTAAAATTTACCATAAATGCTGTTTTTTGAATGATATATAATAATTAACAAAAGCGCCATATTATGTACTAAAATTTGTTACCAAAATTGCATTCCTTAATGACAAATTGATACTACATTAAAATTTGCCATAAATGCTTATTTTGAATGACAAATTACAGCCATAGAGGTTATAAAAGTTATATGAACTTAAATATATGTAATCACTATCTTAACAAAAGGGCATCCTACAGATACAAATTTGAATATGGATAAAATTCACCATCAAGGCATTTGAATGACAGATTTTCATTAATGTTTATGAAAAATGCAAAATTTTATGTTGAGGATTACATGTAGTCACCAAAAGTGCTTATATCATCTGACAGATTAATATCGTATATTGACATTTACCATAAATGCAATATTTTGTATTATGAGATAATTACCAGAAAAGTGCATTACTCTGAATGAAAAACAAAAAATTACTGAGACAAACAAAATATTACCATTTATACGGTTGCTCACATGACCAGACCAAAAGAAAGGATGTTGATGCCATGAAACCAAACTGTAATAAGAATAATGAACCAAATCATTAAGCGAACATTTAGAAGATTTCCATTCAAAATAGTGAAATAATGAGAATTAAAAATGTAATTGAGTATCTTAATTACCATATTCTTTGTTAGTAATATGATTTGATGAAGAATAGTGTATAAAGCTCTTGATTGCATTATACTGACATACAAATCAGTCAATCAGTAAATTGAATCGAAATTGTAAATACAACAGCGTGTGAGGCAAATGAGGGCTTTAGGTGCAAAGGGCTGGAACAGCATTACCTGACCGACCTGAAGGAGGGTTTTTACATGCTGGGGTTGGGTCGGAGGCAACTGATATGAAGAAATCGAAGCACCAGCGATGCGGGGTAGTGCTTGATGCGGCAACGCTAGGCAACGGTAGGATAGGGCGGAGTCATTTGAGACGGAGGCACCACACGACTACAGGATAAGGTGGAGGCAAGGGCCGCTGCCCAGTAGCACACTGAGTCGGAGGTGGTGCTGGTTCTACAAAGTGGAGTACTTCTCTGCTAAATAGGATTTAAGGGGAGAAATTTCTTGGTGGGGGGAGAGAGAATGAGGAGAATTCTCGGTGTGAGTTTTGACGGCATTGATTTTCAAGAAAAAGAAGAGAACGACGGCTTGGGGGAAAAAATACGCTAGGGTTGAGCGATTCGATCTCGTCCGTTCCTGGATCGGGACAAGGAACCATCTACGGTTAGATTTAGCTCCGAAACAAATTCAATTAATCTGAGCCATCAACAAGTCTAAGCGATCGATCTGAACTGTTGCAAGATCAGGATGCTACACGCTTAGTAAAGGAGTAGGGATAGAGACCCAGAAAACAAAAAATATATCCTTATTACTATATATAAAAGGATATTAGAAAAAAATGATATGAAACAGCTATCTTCTCAAAATAAGAAACCCGAGCCGTTGATATATTTTATTGGATAGATCAGAACCGTTGATTTACGTTAATACCCGTTGATGTTAATGTCTCAACCCATTAAAATTTAAAGCCCATATCAATTTTCTCAATAGAAGGTCCACTATCTATTATCTTAAAAATTTATTATAAGAAAATAACAATTTCAGCTCAAAATAAAGCGTGGGTTCTCTACTTATTATTTATAAAATAAAATAAGGTTAGTACTTAGCAGGCACGAAGATTGGAAGAGAACAAAATGTGCATAACATGTGTTGTTAAGTGGATCGTGGTTTTAATTTGGAATGGACCGTGTGACGCGTGTCTAAAAATACTCTTTTTTTTTTTCATTGTCGGTTGTAAGCTTCTAAATAGCCTAATAGGCACTGCCGAGTGCCGACACGTTTTCAAGGCTAAATATAAGAAAAGAAGAGATAAGTCGGTGGTTAACTCGTCTAAATTGACAATCAAACTTCGACTCAGTCAAACTTTAGAACCCGCAACTCAACTCACCGCTTCAAAGTTCCAACTCTCGATCTCGCTCGCTGTTTTCTCTGATTTTCTTTTCTTCTTTTCATCGACACTAATCTAATCTTCCTCCATCGATCGCCACAAACCCTAATCTCAATTGCAACGAGCTAGGTAATTTATCCCCTTCTTCCCGTAGAACTCCTCTCCGCACGGCAAACCCTAATTTGATTTCACATCCGTTTCTTTGTTCTTTCTTTTATTCAAATCAATTAGGTACGCTCTGGTTTAGAATAATCATTGGTAATTGAAATAACTGTTCTTGTTTTGAAATAAGTTAAAAGGGTTTGTAATTGAAATCAAACCAGAAAAACAAAAAATTGTCGTTTGGGGAGAAAAGTTAGGCTTCCAAAGGATCTAATTTTACCATTTGATCAATTTACAGATTTTAAGGAGAAAAAGTTATCAGGCATACTACGCACTATGGAATTGTCTACAATGGATGTAAGATTCTTGTTTCCTCTAATAAAAAAAAATGATAACTCCTCTTTATGTACATGTTTAGATTAGATTTAGATGTTTGTTAAAAATGATAACTTTGTACCAATTTGGCTCTGAAAGATATTTATTGCTACTGATATTAATTGTGCTAGTTTGTGGCCCAAGAATTGGGACCTTTTAGATTACAGACTGGAATTTATATATACTTGTTATTGAATTATCAATTCCAATTGCAGGTGAGCTTTATTCATTGGAATGATGATTCTGATGATGAAAAACCTGAGGAACAACCAGCCAAGTCTATCGCAATTCATGTTTACTCTAATGACCTAGATGAGGATAGGAAGCTTCAAGCTCTGTTTGAGAATCCCAATCCCTTGTGGAGCAGGTTTACATTTCACCTTCTTTTTTTATTGTTTTATATTCCTTGGTAATGTATTGAGCTCTACTGATGTTGTATTGAATCTTTTCTGTGCAGCCAAAATGTTGTTGAAGAGGGACACAAGGGACGGGGCAAGCGCAGGAAGATGATGAATGGCAATGCTCATAGTATGATCCTTATCCATCTTTGTAATCTGCACATTTAGTTTTTAGATTGAGATAATATGTCTTATGTCTTATGTGTTTTGTTTCTGTTAAAATGTGTAGAGTGCAGCATATATGAGGAGAAGAACCCCCCACCAGGTTATGTCTGCCATCGATGCAATCGCATAGGTAACCTATACTGTTGACATGGCAATTTTGTACTCTATTTTTGTTTGCTCAAGCAAGTTTTAGTCTGTATTGTTATTATCAAATAGCAGGGCATTGATTTTTCTAGTTCATCTATTATTTTTTGTTCTTCACAGGACATTTTATCCAGCACTGCCCGACCAATGGGGACCCTTCCTTTGACCGCAAGCGAATTATAAATCCCTCTGGAATTCCCAAGTCGATGTTGGCCATAACGCCGGACGGGTCTTACAATTTGCCAAGTGGTGATCGGGCTGTTCTCCAGCCAGATGAGTAAGCTATCACTATATTCTCCTTATTAATGAGTGGTCTGCAGCTCTAACTTTATAATCTGATGATGCTAATGGGTCCGGTGTACTTCTTGCAGGGCTGCATTTGAGAGAGCAATAGAGGGAATACCAACTCTCTGTGTGGTAGAAGTTTCGACTGACTATCTTCCGGAGTGCGTGCGCTGTTCTCTCTGTAAAAAAGTAATGGAAGATGCTGTCATAGCCAGCAAGTGTTGTTTCTGGAGCTACTGTGCTAAATGTATTGATATCTCCACATTCTGCATTTCCTTGTTAACATTTTGTTTTATCAAGTAATAAAATGGAAAGGTATTTGAAGATTCTGTTGAATTAGACAAGTGCTTATGTGTTGTTTTTTTATGATTCTTTATGCTTCTAGGCATTCGCGACCACATAATATGCAAATCTGAATGTGCCTGTGGAGCAAAGGATGTGTTGATTGACCACCTGCTCCCGAACAAGGCGGTCAGGTACACTATCATTGAGCTACTTGACGCAGCAAGCAGCAGCAGCAGCAGCCAGGAGACAGCCAGCTCAGGTAACGTACCAGAAATCTTACTAAATTTCATTCACATATTTGTGTTCTCTTTATATTTTCCTGTATTCTTGTTTCTTCCTCTTTCTTTCTCTCTCTGCCCTCCCTTCCTCTACAAAAAAGAACAATGTGTAACATGACAAACCCCTGTTAATTATAAATCTAATGCTGGTGTAATATCATAAACCTGATGTGGGGAAAAAAAGAGTAATTTGTAAAATGCATCTCTAAGCAGCAAGGTTGCTGCATATTGAATTCTAACCCTGCAGGTTGCTTGTTTCAATTACATGAGAATGGTGTTACCTTCTTTTTCTTTTGTATAGTCTATAGTATGGTACCAGGGCAAACTGGTATTGTTAGGTACAAGGTTTTTTGCTATTTCTCTTTATGATTAACTTCATGAAGAACAATGAGGCATGTGGTACAGCAGCAGATGGGATAAGTTTTGGTTGTGTAAATATTCTTGTTGTTGTAGCTTAGTTAATAGTTGTGTAATTAAAGATGCTTGCTTCAATCCTTGTATTTTGTACTTGTTTTTATCATTTGTGTAGATATTCTTGATGCTTGTGTATGTTCTGGGATGTATCGTTTGTTTGTTATACTTGCACTATTCTGCTTCATTTGCTGATGAAACACAATTTTATTTGTTGGTATGATTCTGAAGGGGCAATGTACTGTGGCTTGAATTTATTTGTTGGTATGATACTAAATGGTTGGGATATATCTAAGGCAAAGTAATTAAACTGGACCAGTTTCTTGTTAAGATGACTTATTAACATAACTGGAGAACAATTCTCATGTGGTTGGGAAATTTGCATTGGCCCATGTGGCTCAGTTTGTTTGAAGGATTTAAATAGATCATCATTCTCAGATTTAAGTTACGCCGCTTATTAACCCATTCATTAATCAAACAAACTGGGCCTTATGGTAGAATAATAGGACGTCTCTTCTCATTGCTATTCCAGCCTCCCTGTTCAGCATTTGGGAAAAATAATTTGTACATAATAATTGAGTTGCCATTTGCCAAACAGATCCTTAAAACATAGTAGTATAACAAGTATTATACAATTATAATATGGAGGTCAAGTTATTGGTAAAATTGGGTTGATTACTGTTGTATCATGCGACAAGCGGCATTTTTATTTTTTTTACAGACTTGTATAATAACATCTTAATTAATTTTTATGTATTCGGCCCACTGTTGGGTGCAAATTAGTCTTTTGGTTTTTCCATTCGCACTAAATCATTTATTGTTCACATCCATTCTACAATTTTAGAAGTTGCATTTTGATGAATAGTATTTAACTGTAAAAGGTTTATTATTGTACCACCTGCATAGCAAAACACGTAGGCAGTTAAATTAATATAATATTTACAATTGGATAGTTGGTTTCCCATTTAGACACTTAATTTAAATATATGTAATCAAGGTGCAAAATCCTCATTTTTTGTTTACTGAAAAATGAGTTGTTTGCCTGATTTATAATACATTTCACTCTTTTCTCAATACCGATCTTAATGAAATAATGTTTTGTTTTATTTTAGGCAGTAAGAAGAGAACGATGTAAAGACTTGAAACTTGGAGCAGCCTGATGAATTTAATAGGAAGAAAAAGATCGGAGAAGAATTAGTTTAAGCATCAATCTTTTCTTTCCTTTTTTTTTTTTTTTTTCCCTATCTGAGTGCTGTTGCACGACCTTGTAAAATTTTTTTTTCTGAATGTAAAGATCTTTTCTATATAATTCGATAAATATTTTATGAGTAGTTTGAAATAATTGCGTTTTATTTATTGCAACCGAAGTGTTTAATTACCTTAGAGTTTGTTAACGGCCGAGTTAAAAATGATCTTTTAAACCATCAAGAAATATTATTCAAAGTGTTCATGATATTACATCCGGCCAATATTATTTTTGTGTTTAATTAATTCATTTGTTATTAGAAAATAATCCGGAAAAGAATTCTAGACATGTAAGAAAAAACGAAGGTGCAATGCACTAATTAAATTTTATGTTTTACATTAACATAATACATAAATAAAAAAAAAATCAAAATTTTCATACTCAATCGCACAATATAACTGAATACATTGTTATTATATAATTCTAATTTTATTCCCATCTCGTATTTCTCATGGATTGGTTCGCAAATTACCATCCCATATCATTAACATTTTATCTCAAATATATTTGCTTTCGAAAATAATGAAGGCAGGCGCCTTGATTGTTTTTGTTCAAAAAAAAGAAAAAAAATTATCTCAAACGATTCCTTCACTTGCATGTTGCGGGTTTCTTTAATACATCTTATTTTGCCCTTAAAAATTTCCAACTCTTTCTTATTTATCCATTAAATCTCTGTATTCTGGAAATAAAATCGAACTACATTGTTTGCTAAAGTCTTGCCCATATGGTCAATCATATCCGTGCAACTCCGGTTGTATGTATGCTCTTAAATAAAATCAAACAATATTATCATGAATTTAATTAAAATGTATCAGCGTGAATGAGTGATCACCCGTAATTTCCACGTCCAGCTTATGCATGAAAATCTCAATAACCAGAAACTAACAATGCATTCGCTTACTAATTCAAGAAATAACAAAAAATGATGCAAAAGAAAATTTCGTCTTTCATTCCAATTGTTTAACAAACAGTGCAATATTTTTTTCAAGTGGAAGTGACAATACCAAAGCGCACAAGTTAATTGAGTCTCTCATACCATCACTAACTAATATAACCAATAACATGACCAAATTAACTTCTACATTGATTAATCAGATTGCATAACATATTTCAAGCTAAATATCAGTTAGGCAACAAAACTAAACCAAAATCAGAGAATAAGAGATCCGGCAAAGCTGGAGCTGTTCATCAGTAGCCAGTAGGTAGCGCCGTATTCACCGGCGCAGCAAATAGCGAACCGGATCAACATTCTGATCAACTAACCCGTACCCATAATCCCCGAAACTGTACCCGAAACCCTCTCTGTACCCGTAGCTGCTCGGGAAGCAACCGGCCTCCAGCATCAGCTTCTCCGTGTTGATCTCCAACTCGTCCCGAATCCGCTCCAGCCCCGCCTTGACAGTCTCTAGTTCAACCGGCCCGAGTCCTTCCATGTTGGCACTCCATACGGTACCGTTCTTAGACGACCTCAGTTCAAGTTCAAGCATCTCCTTGCGCTTGCGGCTGGCCTCTAACTGCGCAGTCAGTTCTGTTAGCTCCATGTGCAGCTCCGAGGTGGTGCCGTGGGACGGCGGCACATAGTGAATGGCAATAGAGGACTCGGGATCGGAGGCGAGGTACCGGTCTATGACATGGTGCACTGATGGGTGTCCGAATGAGAAGGGTTTGTTGGCCGGAGAGTACACTATCACTGCCAATTGGGCCCCGCAGAGCACGGATAGCTCGTGCGCCTTCTTGAATAGACCGGCACGCCTCTTTGAGAAACACACCTGTAAATATATATAACAAGTTATCAGAAAGCAAATCTATGAACAACAGTAATTAAAAACATGAAAAAAAAAAAAACAAATTAAAAAAGCATGATCAAACAAAATTTTATGTACAAAAGAAAGAAATTATCGAGGTAAGTTAAGAAGGAATACCAGCCGTGCATCCTGGTTCTGAATACGTCTGATCGGAATCTTCCGACGACCCGAACTGCGCCTCTTCTGATCCTTCGATGTACCTCCTGCTCTCTTCTTCACCATGTCGCTACTGATACAAGCCATGGCTTGTTCTTCTGCTCCTTTGATCGCATTCGCATTCTGGTCCTTCATAAGTTGATCGTCTTTCTTGCTCTCTTTTCCTTTTACTCGTGTTGCTTCGAGTAGAAGGAATTGCGGAAGATAGCGAGAATGGCAGAAAATGAATTTGGTACTAAAATTTCTAATTCAAGTGTTCTTCGAGTGTAGGTGTGTTGTGCAAGAAAAGTAGTATAATCAGGAGGTTCCTTCTTGATCTTGCCTTGAGGGGTGGTTGTCACCAGGAGGGAGTCAAATCAGTTCCCATGGCGTGTGAAACAGAGAAGAGAGTGGAGATCAGAGAGAGGAAGGAACGACGGGAGAAAGGAGGGTCCAAGGGAGGGTGCGTATCGGCTACGATCCAAATGCCGATCGGAGGACCCTCCAATCGCGATCCGGCGGTTGTGGTTTGATCGGGTTTTATTGATAACCGATACCAATCCGTCCAAGGGAGAGGCTTCCTAGCAACGTACTGGCGGTGGCAGCTTCATCCAACCATGAGCCAACAGGTTGGCAGAGGAATGCTGACTTATCGATCTCAAATGGGGAAGCGAACTGATTGAGGCGTTGGCTAGAGCAAGATGGAAATTAGGCTTTGCATATAGGCTGGAGGACATTTGATTGATCAATTATTTTATTTTCTCTTGTGCTCAGCTTTTCCCAAATTATGGCAAGCGACACCCACTTGATAAATTTTGGGAACCAAGTAGGGCATGTGGTGTTTAGATTTCTTATATCTTTATAATTTAAAGTTAAATAAATGGTGAACGGTTAATCAAAGGATAAGTTTACAAATTAGAGGAAAAGATCGTTGTCATGTCTGACTTTGCACAACAGCATGGAGGAGAAAGATTGGTTGGGATATTAAAAATGGTGAAGCAACCTTTGTCAATTGTAGTAGAGCCAAGGGCATTCTGGTCAAAAGTTAATTTAAAAGATTTTATATTGTGGTAATGGCAATTTGGAGAGTAGATGAATTTTGGAGTGGCAATTTTGCAAATCCAAATTTTGTAGTGGCATTGTGACAATCTCCAAGTTTTGGAATGACATCTTAACAATTTTCCCTTTCCCTTATGGCTATCAACCTATCACACTATGCTTCTTTAAGGTTGGTTCAGTAATCACTAATCCTAAAGAAATTTTTTTTTATTATAACAGGATTTCAGATTGCAATTAGTGAAAATCTACGAAGAGCCCATCATTGGTAGGAAAAAAAATAATCCAGTCCAACTTAATTAATATTTTCCTCTAAAAACAAGTATTTTAGAGGAATAAATTCCTATTAGGAATTGATAGAATTGTCTGTTGAATAGTGAATCAAAATTATTTCTTATAGACTCTCAATTCCTATAGAAACCTATATAATTTGTGTCCCCCGAACAAACCCTTTTTTTTTTCCCGCCCGAAAAGAATCACTTGGATAATGCATGGCATGACACACTATGAATCCTTGGCAGTTGATTTTGCCATTTTGGTATCCTAATCGAAATTGAAGCATACTGTTTCTGAACAATTTTTTGATTATCTAAACTATTTTTTATTTAAATTGATTTCTGGACTATAGTGTTTGATTCAAATTGGTACCTCAATTATTTTTTTTATTTAAATTGGTCCTCAACTATATAATTTGATTCATATTGCTCTCCTAACATTCATCTCTACTCCTTATAATGCATGTTGGGTGTCATGATCCGTCGACGGTAGTGATTTGTTGATGAACTTTCAAAACTTATCTCAGCCGTCCAATATGCAAGATTAACCGTAATATATGTAGTAAGCGTATTGAAGTTCAGTTTTAGTTGATTTGAGGTCCGTTACACGGTTTGTGACTTATGCCAATATACTCAAAATCCCAGCTTTCTTATGCTCTTGCCCTTCAGCAAAAGATCTCTCATTAATGCTTTAATTGCCACGCCATGATTAATTCTAGGGATGCTAGAATCCAGAGAAATACCCAGTAACATGTTGCCATATTTGGTTTTCAATGGTTAGCATCCCTGAAAATTTGCAATTACGTACCATGTTTGATTGAAAAATAGAACCAGTTTGAATAATACAACGAATCAATGTTAGATTTGTTCATAGAAACGCTACAATTATTTTAAGAAGCTAAATTTCACGTCTCTTGTAATTCTCTTTAACAGATTATATAAAAGTATGACAAAAAATTGAACTTAAGCAAATAAATGGTAAATGATTTTCAATTTAATTAGACCCGTAACAACGCATGGGCATGGTACTAGTTTATACTAATTTATATAGTTTAGAGACTAAGTTTAATTAAGTAGTATAAATGAAATTAATTAGAACGTGCAATATAAACGGAAATTAACAATTTATGGACATAACAAAAAGTTAGCTCAGAAACCACATTGAACCAAATACAATCATTTAAGAACCAATTTAAACAAAAAATTCATCTAAAGACCAATTTGATACTAAGAATTGGACTCTTCTATGGAAATAATACAGATTGATGTCGACTCCTAAAATTAAGATAAAAGTTGCAACAACCATATGAACCATTTCAATGATGCTATTCTTAAGACCACAACGATTTCCTTGCGCCATGTCCATATAACCCACATACGTTCATATCCCCTGCTGTACTACATTGTGCAGTTCACAACGTCAGCCATTGGATTGTCTTGAGATTTGTTCCAGCGCGGATCATGAGATGATCCAACGGCTGACATTGTAAACTGCACAATACACTAAGGGGATGAGCACTCCATACATATAACATAACCTGGCCTGGCTGCGTCCGTGACGTACAAACAACACAATACACAACCAAGCTGATGCGGAGAATGGGTCGGATCCGCATCCGCCACCTTCTATCTCCGTACCCGATACCAAGAAGCGCTTCCTCAGCGGATCTCTCCGACCACTGTCCTCCTCATCATACTCCGCACACCCTTCGGATCCTGGATCTCATTCTCCAACCCGACTCCGAGTCCGAACCCCTCGAAAAATCCAAACTGGATTCGTACTGCCGCTCTCACCTCCTCCGCCTCTCTCCCGCCATCACTTCCACCGTCCTCCGCTCTCCTTCCCTCCGTTCCCGCCCTCACCGTCCACCGCCTTCAGTTCCCTCTCCCGACTCGTATGTTCCTCTCGCTCGAACCTTTTGCTCTTTGCCCCCGGAGGAAACGGACAGTGCGGGGTCAACGATCAAACAGTTGGTGTGCGAGATGAGAACGAGTGGGGTTAGGATGACGGGAGCTGCCGCGGCGGAGCTGATGAAGAGCCTGGGGGTTAAGGGGCATGTGGAGGAGATGTTGGCGGTGTGGAGAGAGATGAAGAGTGCTGGGGTGGAGCCATCCCTTGTGCACTACAACTGTTTGATGGAATGCCTGGTCAACTCTGGCTTTGTTGATTCGGCCGAGAAGGTGTTTTATTCGATGCGTGAAGAGCCCGATACGTTTTCGTATAACATGCTCATAAAGGGCTACTGCGAGAGCGGCCGAGGCGCAAAGGCGGTTGAGCTTTTTAAGGGTATGAAAGAGAGGGGTGCAGTTCAGGCCGACGAGGTTACGTACCTCTCTCTGATGCAATGCCACTATGACAAGCAGTTGTTCGGTGATTGCTTGTATATGTACCGAGAGATGGAGAGGCGAGGGATGGATATACCGCCTCATGCAGGTGTCTTGGTTATAACTGGATTGTGTAAAGATGGCAGGCCTTTCGAGGGTCTTAAGATGTTCGAACAAATGCTCAAGAAGGGTTTTCAGCAGAATCTACCCATATACAATGCTCTCATCGAATCCTTTGGGAACTGTGGAAGGGCAGATCAAGCCATTTCTCTCTTTGAGAGAATGAAAAATGACGGTTTGGTACCGAATGAGGTAACCTACAGTGCGATAATCAATAGTCTCTGCAAAGCCGGCGATTTGGATGAGGCCATGAAGTACTTGAGGTTTTGTGAGAAGGAAGGGGTTGGGATGGTAAATGTAGTCATGTATGCCAGTCTGATAAATGCATTCAGCAAGGCTGGCATGGTTGAGCAAGCACAACTACTGTTTGATGAAATGCCTGGCAAACGTCTTTTACCAGATTCTCAATGCTACAATGCCCTGATAGATGCTTTTGTCAGGGCCGGGAGAATCGATGATGCCTTGGACCATGCAAAGAGGATGGAAAATGATGGTTTTGATGCCACGGTTTACACATACACCGTGCTAATACACGGGCTTTTTACGAAGCATAGAAACGAAGAGGCAATTAAATTGTGGTATCACATGGTGAATGAGAAGGGTCTGATTCCTACCGATGCAGCTTTTAGAGTTCTCTCGAGAGGGCTCTGCCTGTCAGGGAAATTTAACATAGCATGTAAGGTGATTGATGAAGTAGCTCCCATGGGGCTTGTAGTAGAGAATGCTTATGAAGAGATGTTAAATGTATTGTGTAAAGCTGGAAGGTTTAAACAAGCATGTACGTTGGCTGATAATATTGTTGGGAAAGGCAGAGAGATACCAGGTCGGATTAGAACGGCGATGATAAATGCTCTTAGGAAAGCTGGTAATGCTGACCTAGCAATCAAGTTGATGCACAGTAAGATTGGGATTGGGTATGAGAGGTTTGGTAGCATCAAAAGGAGGGTGAAGTTTCAAACTCTGTTTGACTAAAGAGACTTCCTTTCTGCTTGTTTTCAAGGTATAATATCACCTCTTTTTTCAAAAAAAATTAACTCTGCTTTTTACATACTTCGGTCGAAATGATTTTATCTGCAATTATTACGTGGCATTTTGTAGTTTTGTGAAGGGTCTGAATTGAATTTTCACCTTACACTTATGATTTTTTAAATTAGTAGAATGAAGGACACAAGACTGAAACAAGCTATCTTAAGTGCTAAAGATCCTGCATGTTGCATTAATGTGGGCACAAATCTTGCACCAAACCAGGTGATAGAGGCTTTGGTAGTTATTTCACGGTTTCTTGCTTGCTTCTTATATTTGGTTTTGGTCAGTAGACCTTGTAAAATGCAAATTAATCTTTATTTTTTTATAATGTTGACATTGATCCAATTGTATCTTTCTAGATAGTTGAGACGGGGGTGGGGGTGGGAATGACAAACCTAGCACCAACTGATTGTGGGCTTCGGATACTCACAGGTGAAGTGCAAGAAATGTCTGCACTGCAAATCTTTGGAGAGCAGCATGTGATCTCTTGCAAATCAGCAATGAACACTGCATTATGATCGATGAGGGCTGCTCTCTTTTCTTCATGAATGACTAGCCCATCTACTAATTCGGTGGCACCTTAAACTTCAGCACGTACACTGCGATCAATGTTGGCTGTGTCATCACGATTAACTTGTGAGCCCTTCTGGACAAAAATTGGGTTTCTCAGCCGTGGCATTTGACTGGTAATTATCTGAACATTTTGATTTTTTTTTTATTTCCATCTTTGATGGTTTATGGCATAAGAAGTGAATTGTCGGTTTCTTGGTTGCTGTTAGTAAATGGTGATTTATATGTTGTGTTATTGTAGATGGAGGAGGTAATTCTGAATATTAGAATATTTTCGTTTCCTCATTTTTGGGGTCCTGAAGCTAGCTCATAATGTTACAACAACACCACAGGGTAACTGTAGCAATTAAGGGTCTGGGAGTGGCAATTAAAAGTCTGTTAACAGTTGGCCTAGGAGCTGGCAGGTTACAACTGGTGACTATTTTATATCCTTTTGGCTATTGTTGTTTCAATTTAGTCTGACGTTTCAATTTTTTGCAGGGCTATTTCGTAACAAATAATCAAATATGGAGCCTGTCAAATTTTTACCAGATACTCTACTATTTGTAAGTCTTTTCATTGTTTACTGATGTTGTAATCTTACATGTATGTAAAATGAGTAATTCATGACTGGTGCAAGTTGATTGTGATTTTAGTATTCTGTCATAAGTTGCTCTGTATTGATGCTAATCTGATACTTATCCCGATGGTAATTTTGGTCGGATGGGCTGGGAAAGGGATTTGCTTTTATGGAAGGGATGCAATGCTTCCAATGTATCAGTTGACGTCAGTATAGTTGTCATCTCTATACTTTTTTATGAAATGCACAAGGGTGCCAATGGAGCATGACGTAAGTATGTTTTCAATTGTTTTTTCTTTCATTTTCCTTAGCTAGCAATTTTCAGTCATGCCAGTCCCAAAATCTTTATTTGAAAATTAATGACTTTGACTGGAATGATTAATAGAAATTCTACATAAGATACGCCGTGGAGCTCTCGAGTCTTGAGAGATCCACGAATCATTTATCATTTTATGATAGCATAAGAAACAATAATTGAGGGACTCAAATTTTTTTTTTTAAAAAAAGAAACATTTATTAAATATATATTATCCATCTTTTTTTATTACGAAGCAATTAATTTTATTCTCAAAAATTCGAAAAATGTGGAAACTAATAAAAACCATGTGCAATTGTGCATAGTTTCCTCAACTATATTTCCATAGCCCATCTCAAATCTGCTACGCAAACAATGACATCTCAATGGGTACTACCGCGTAAGGTTCATCTTACACTTTGTTTTCAAAGCACGATCTGCATTCATGTGCAGGCATCACTCAGATCACCTGTATAGTTCTATCCAACGGTGTTCAATATTCAATGGCGTCCGAGTAGTTGCCGGAAGATATTTACATGATGGGATTGCTAAATAGTCTCCAGGCCAGCATAATATTTTCGATTCAGACCATTCATGAATAACCATCAAAATAAAAACAAAATTATTGGGACCGAAATACAAAATTATTCCTAAATATCAATTATTCCACCAAAAAGGGATGTCACTCCATAAACACAAATGTATAACATATAAGCCCTAATCAGTAAATAATTAAAAAGAAAACCCCAAGTCCTACAACAGATGTATAAGTGTTACAGTTCTCTCCATTAGCTAAAAACAGGATCCAAAATTTAATGCTGAATTTAAGAAGAGAATACTGAAAGGATGTTCTTCTTGATGGTAAATTCATCTGCCTTGGCAGCGCTGATTGACTGCACAGGAAATCGAAACATTCATAAGAAATTGTAATTCATTATTAGTTACTAGTAATTAAAATAGTGGACAATTGATTGACAAAACTTGATTAACTTTATGTTACCTTTTCCAACATGCGGTGAAGCCTTTCAGTTTCAGTCTTGGTATAGTCACCACCCTTTGATAGGATGCTCTTTGCTACCTTCACATAGACCTTTCCATATCTGAATAAAAAGTAAACAAAGTTCAAATATTAGCACAATAAGAATGTTAGTAAAACATGCATCATTAAAAAGACTGAAAATCATGGAATTCAAATATATCAAAGAAGACTACAATTATCAATCTAACTATAAGCTGCTATTATATTTGCGTGAAGGACAAGTGACAAGATGACAACGTGATCCCTGTCATAACAGTATAAAAATTTTCCCCTTATCATCCCTCCTTAACCCCTCCCCATATACATAGCCTTTTTAACACTTAGATATTGTCAACGTAAAGATATCGTAACGAAGGGTATAGGGGAGAAAAAAAAAGCTGAAAATGAATTTACCTAGCAGCTGATCCAGTAAGTTTTGAGACCTCGTCCTCAATCTTGGTCAAAATTTCCTTCCTCTCATCATTGGCTGCAGTTAAGAATTCCTTCACCAACACATCCAAGGTTTCTACTATTCCGGCCTATATTAAGTTTGAAAACAAACATCAATTAGCAATGACAAATTTGATTTGTATGGCATAATATTTGGCTTTGGGAAGTGTTTATGTCATAATAGTCACCATTATCATCATTTTTTATTTACGTAAGGTCATAATAGTAGCCATCACCACCAGCTTCTGTTTTCTATTTTTTATGAGCGGGAAAGTCGGTGTAATCTTCCATTTCCCAATTCAGCATTCAACAAAAGCACAATGAAAATAACAGAGAAAAGATGCTGTTCACTGTTTCTAAATTTACTTTCACATTTCATGAGATATAGATGTTAACATTTACCTGAGAGGTGAGCTGACCCTTGGAGTCACGGCTTGTACCAGTTTTCTCATTGATGAAACTAACGAAATCATCCAAGTCCCTCCCTCCCTCATAATCTTCTCCTTCTTTGTTTCCCTTGGGGAAGAATTTCAATGTCGGGTACCCACTCACACCGTACCTGTCACAAATCATAAAAGATGATCACCACTACTTAAAGAACGCAACCAGTTCCCAGAACTGAGTGCTGGGTATCATTAACAGACAGTTCTCAGAACTGAGTAGCCTAATCAGGTGTCCAATGAGGACCAAGTATTTAAAAACAATCAGCAATATGCCAAAGTAAAGAAATCTCAGAAATAAATAAGGAAATCAACAAAACACTGTAAAAAGTATGGAATGCTAATCTATGACCCTCGCAGAGACACGGAGAGAGAGAGAGAGAGAGAGAGAGAACTAACTTCTCAGCAAGGTCCTTGTGTTGGTCAGCATCAAGGTTAGCAATCACAACATGCTCATCCAGCTTGAATACTGAGGCCACCTTCTCATATATCTGTTAATTGGTAAATAATTACATAAACATGAGACAAGCTGAGAACAAACATTGTGCACAGAAATAGAATGTGTCAGATTGTCATTTGACCAACTTACTGGAGCAAGATGCTTGCAGTGTCCGCACCTGCCATATATTTAAAACATAATGAAATTATTTAATATAATCGTTACATATCAAAGGAGAGTATATTGACCAAAAAAAAAAAGAAAAAAGAAAAACAATACTAACCAAGGGGCATAAAACTCAACAAGAACATCTTTTGTCTCGTCAAGTACAACCTGGTTGAAGGTCTCTGGGGTCAGAACCACAACACTTGAAGGGGTTGCCGCCAATTTCACATTTGTTCCTAATTAAAAAAAAAACCATTATAATTTTTTTTGCATACTGATGTGAAGTGCATTCTCAGATTCCTATACCGAGTTTGCCAGTGCATTTAATATGTATTAGGATTCTTCAGTACTTATTAATAGAAAAACTGAGGTCAAGTGACAAATGAAAGGATACACATAGCATACCAAGCTTATTTTAAGTACAATTCCCTATCCATGTAATCCTTATTGCAATTTTAATTTTATAATTCCGCATAATTACTAACATACCTGCTTCCGAATTTACAAATTCAGCAAGTGCCTCAGCAGTTCGCTGTCCCTCGTACCTGATTAAGAAATTAAAATTTGAGTTCCAAATTTGAACAACAGAATGCAAGTTACCTACAGAAATTATGCCAATGAAATTGAAAGGCTAACTTATGCAAACTATTAACATTTTAGAAGAAAATTAGCATCAAGGAACTTTCAAAACATACATATATGACAGTATGTCAAAGTTCTACATTTGACAGTCAAATACAAGATTCAACAGTCCAAAAAGATTAATCAAAGAAGTGCAAATTGAGAGACATGTGAGCTTACTTTTTGGCCTCCAATGATCCTTTAGGGAACCACTGAATTGTGGGATATCCTGTAACACCATACTTGCTACACAAGTCCTTGTGTGAATCACAGTCAACCTACATTTGTAAAAGTATAATAGAAATGTAAACACCTGTATCAGAATATAGAAATAAATAACTCAGAAATCACAACAGTCAATACAGATTCAAAAAATCAAGTACCTTTCCAATCAAAACGGATTTAGCTTTCTTAAAGCTTGATCCGAGCTTCTCATACTCTGGGGCAAGTTTCTTGCAGTGGCCACACCTATAGTACAATGTTTATTAAGCAAACTGACATAAACAGGTCAAATTAATTGTTAAACGACCTTGCCGATCAACATTTCAACTAGACAGCTCCAAACAAGTATGAATTCAATCAGGAAGAACATTGAATCAAATCAGACAACAAGGTATATGAATCCAATTAGACAGTATTAATCAGAATGAATTCATTCAAGTCATTAATCACCAAAAGTGCACGCAACAATCGAAACTAACAGAATAACAGATCGGATCGGATCGGAGAAGAGTCCTACTCCTAATTCTACCGAGCAATACCAGATCAGGTCAAATTTTCTACGGATACGGAGTAGCAGTAGCAGCAGTAAATAAGAGAACCGAACCACGGGGCGAAGAACTCGACGAGGGCGCCGCGATCCTGGCCGACCTCCTTGTCGAAGTTGTCGGGAGTCAGCTCGACGACGTCGTCGGCGATCGCCGTCGCGGCGAAGAGAGCTAGGGTTATCGCGAGGGTTATCCAGATCTGAGATCTCGCCATCTTTCTTTCTTTCTTTCGTTCTCAGCAGTGGGTTTTGTATTCTATATTTTCCTTCTTTCTTTTCTACCTTCTCTCGGCTCTGACCAGTGCTTAAGATTTAAGGAGGGGAGAGGTGAAGTCGTGCGGTGTTTTATAAGCAAAGGAAAGAAGATTGTTCATCCCCTGACCTGACTTAGTCATCCACGATCGTCTCAAGATCCGCGCTGGCACGAATCTCGAGACTATCCAACGGCTGACGCTGTGAACTGCGTAATGCAGTACAGCAGGGGATATGAATTCAGGAGAGAAAGCACTAGCAAAGTCGCTAATTACGATACCTACTCTTTAATCTTTACATATGATCTTATTATTTAGTTATAAGTTCGTTCATGCCCCTATGAGAATTCACATCCGCTGTACCCTGTTATCTCAATATGGGCCGTCGGATCAAAATCAACGGATGAAACTAATTTTACAAAGGCCCCTATAATCTAAATCCGGTCGATCGGGTCCACCCGTTTAGATCTAACGGTCCAGATCGGAATAACAGGGTCCTGTTATTCTTAAAGAATAACAGCAGATACGGACTCCCCCTATGATCTGCAAAACTTTGTAATGATACTTTTGATAGATATTTTTCAATTTGGGGAAAAGTAACAATCCATGCATGTAGTGTTGAATTGCTGTGTCATTATTATTTTCTCTCATCTTAGCTTGTTGCATTTAAAATTAAATAATGTGTAAAATGTTTAAACTTTAAATATAAGAGACCCAAATGACGTAAACGAGCAAATAGAACGATGCCACGTCAGGACCGAAGTCGTTTTGCTCTTCCACATCTATCCGCGTATCGAACTCTCATAGTAAACAAGACCCCAATGATATTTTCTCGCAATTCTCTTCGAAAATATCCTTGAAGTAGAACTGCCACACACATTAAAGCCCCGTACGCGACTGATTCATTCACTTAAAATGTTACATCTACAGAAAAAAAAAAAAATAAAATCATTTCTCAATCTAAATCTAAATGACACAAAAATGTCAACCAAACATTCTACAACAATTATCTAACTAATTTTGTCTCGATAAACTAACATAGAGAGATAAATTTTGAAGAAGCACACAATTTGTTTTTGAATTTGAAGTTACCGTCCAGTTGTGATTGTGATGAGTTCATCGATCCTTTAAAGTTTTCTCAGTTCATATAAGAACAATCTATTTTACATCGATCCTTTCATATAAAGTTTTCTCAGTTCATCCATTAAGCATCAGTTAAGTAATTTAATTAATTTACTCCGATTAAGGTTAAATTGAAGAAAACTTGTAAATCTGGAATTCAAACTATCTCTCTCAGAACATTCTGATGAAGAGAGATTGATATTGATCTGCTGCTCTTGCTTGGTAGAATTAGGATTCGGATTTGGGACTCTTCTCCGATCCGATCCGATCCATTATTTCTGTTAGTTTCGATTGTTGCGAGCACTTTGGTGATTAAGTGACCTGAATGAATTCAGCATTTCTGGTTTACTGTCTAATTGGATTGATATACCTCGTTGTCTGATTTGATTCAATGTTCTTCCTGATTGAATTCATACTTGTTAGGAGGGTTCTAGTTGAAATGTTGATCGGCAACTAAGGTCATTTAACAATTAATTCAACCTGTTTATGTCAGTTTACTTAATAAACATTGTACTGTAGGTGTGGCCACTGCAAGAAACTAGCCCCAGAGTATGAGAAGCTCGGATCAAGCTTTAAGAAAGCTAAATCCGTCTTGATTGGAAAGGTACTTGGTTTTTTTAGTCTGTATTGACTGTTGTGATTTGTGAGTTATTTCTAATATTCTGATACAGGTGTTTACATTTCTATTATACTTTTACAAATGCAGGTTGACTGTGATACCCACAAGGACTTGTGTAGCAAATATGGTGTTCAGTGCGGACCTTTGTAGGTGCCACCCTGGGCAGCGACCCCCCTTAATATTTGAAATTTTGTAAAAAACACATGTAAATCAATAAATTATTACCTAATATTCAAAGTTTGCCCCCCCCTAAAATTAATTATTACCTATAAATTATTGAAATTTGTTGATTAATGTATCTTGTAAATTGAACTAAATTTGATTGGCTCCTCCTTAATTTTGGCTGAAGGTCCGCCCCTGATGGTGTTACAGGATATCCCACAATTCAGTGGTTCCCTAAAGGATCATTGGAAGCCAAAAAGTAAGCTCACGTATCTCTCAATTTGCACTTCTTTGATTGATCTTTTTGGACTGTTGAATCTGTTATTTGACTGTCGAATTTAGACCTGACTTCCACATACTTTCATATATGTATGTTTTTTTAGTTCCTTGATGCTAATTTTCTTCTAAACTGATAATAGTTTGCATATGTTAGCCTTTCAATTTCATTGGCATAATTTCTGTAGGTAACTTGCATTCTGTTGTTCAAATTTGGAATTCAAAATTTTTATTTCTTGATCAGGTACGAGGGACAGCGAACAGCTGAGGCGCTTGCTGAATTTGTAAATACCGAAGCAGGTAAGTTTTCAGTAATTTTGCTGAATTGTAAAATTAAAATTGCAATAAGGACTGAAGATTCGTCTCATTTGTCACTTGACCTCAGTTTTCTAGTAACAAGTACTGAAGAATCCTAATACATATTAAATGCACTGGCAAACTCTTTATAGGAATCTGAGAATGCACTTCACATCAGTATGCAAAAAAATTATAATTGTTTTTTTTTTTATTAGGAACAAATGTGAAATTGGCGGCAACCCCATCAAGTGTTGTGGTACTGACCCCAGAGACCTTCAACCAGGTTGTACTTGACGAGACAAAAGATGTTCTTGTTGAGTTTTATGCCCCTTGGTTAGTACTGTTTTTCTTCTTATTTTTGGCCAATATACTCTCTCCTTTGATATTTAACGATTGTATTAAATAATTTCATTATGTTTTAAATATATGGCAGGTGAGGCCACTGCAAGCATCTTGCTCCATTAAGTTGGTCAAATAACAATCTGACACATTCTGTTTCTGTACACAATGTTTGTTCTCAGCTTGTCTCATGCTTATGTAATTATTTTCCAATTAACAGGTATATGAGAAGGTGGCCTCAGTATTCAAGCTGGATGAGCATGTTGTGATTGCTAACCTTGATGCTGACCAACACAAGGACCTTGCTGAGAAGTTAGTTCTCTCTCTCTCTCTCCCCGTGTCTCCGTGAGGGTCATAGATTAGCATTCCATACTTTTTACAGTGTTTTGTTGATTTCCTTATTTATTTCTGAGATTTTTTTACTTTGGCATATTGGTGATTGTTTTTAAAGAGATAGTCCTCATTGGACACCCTATTAGGCTACTCAGTTCTGAGAACTGTCTGTTAATGATACCCAGTACTCAGTTCTGGGAACTGGTTGCGTTCTTTAAGTAGTGGTGATCATCTTTTATGATTTGTGACAGGTACAGTGTGAGTGGGTACCCAACATTGAAATTCTTCCCCAAGGGAAACAAAGGAGAAGATTATGAGGGAGGGAGGGAGGGACTTGGATGATTTCGTCAGTTTCATTAATGAGAAAACTGGTACAAGCCGTGACTCCAAGGGTCAGCTCACCTCTCAGGTAAATGTTAACATCTATATCTCATGAAATGTGAAAGTAAATTTAGAAACAGTAACAGCATCTTTGCTTTGTTATTTTCATTGTGCTTTTGTTGAATAATGCTGAATTGGGAAATGGAAGATTACACCGACTTTCCCGCTCATAAAAAATAGAAAACAGAAGCTGGTGGTGAGGGCTACTATTATGACCTTTAGTAAATAAAAAATGATGATAATGGCGACTATTATGATATAAATACTTCCCAAAGCCAAATGTTATGTCACACATGTCATTGCTAATTGATGTTTGTTTTCATACTTAATATAGGCCGGAATAGTAGAAACCTTGGATGCGTTGGTGAAGGAATTCTTAACTGCAGCCAATGATGAGAGGAAGGAAATTTTGACCAAGATTGAGGACGAGGTCTCAAAACTTACTGGATCAACTGCCAGGTAAATTCATTTTCAGCTTTTTCTTTTTTCCCCTTATACCCTTTGTTATGATATCTTTCCTTTGACAGTATATTAGTGTTAAAAAGGCTATGTATATGGGGAGGGGTTAAGGAGGGATGATAAGGGGAAAATTTTTATACCATTATGACAGGGATCACATTGTCATCTTGTCACTTGTCCTTCACGCAAATATAATAGCAGCTTATAGTTAGAACTGTAAATGTAGTCTTCTTTGCTGTATTTATATTCCATGATTTTCGGTCAATATTTTAGAAAAGAACTCATAAATATTAATAAAATATTGATGTTTGTACATTCTATTTTCAAAAATACAAAACAAATACTTAGAAAACTCTAAAAATAAAAATTTTTTGTATTCCCCAATATTTTTATATAAAAAATTTATTGAGCACCATAAATCGTGATTTCGGACATGATAACATAAAATTTGAGGCGTTAGCATTTCGGTCCGAAATGCTAACGTTAGTATAATAGTCTAGCTCAAACTTTTTATACAATTTTCAAATTATATGCCATCCGATGGCTCATCGGAATTAATCATTTTGCTTATATGACGTGGATAATGAGTAAAATAAAGGGGATAGTTTTTATACATGTTATGGATTCTTCTGTCCGATGCATAGTAAATTACTGAGCGCGAATGAAATTTAAACTTTATTTAAATTATTCAAATCCCCCAATACTTTTAAACCTAGTGTGCTACTAAGAGTAAAGAGGTCGGAGGCCTCCCGTACTTCTAACTAAAAAATCATATTAAATCATTATGAAATTTTGATTTATCATTCTCATTAGATTATTTATATCAAAATCTTTAGGATACAAAAATTTTCCATCTTTTGAATTTCTTAAGTATATGTTTTGGATTTTTTTTAATGACCTCAAAATAATAATAAAATAATGTATAAAACTATGTCATGTTTAAAAAATACAAAACAAATACTTAAAAATCTCAAAAAATAGAATTTTTTTGTATCTTATGATATTTTGATATAAAGAATATAATGAGACCCATAAATCGAAATTTTGATATGGTTTAGTATGATTTTTGAGTTAGGAGCACGGGAGGCCTCCGTGCTCCTAGGAGCACCGTAGTTTTACTCATTATATATATATATATATATATATATATATATGAGGGTGAGCGTACGCTCACGAAAGGTGGCTGTGAGCGGACACTCACAGTAGCAATCAGATCGGCAAAAATCGATTAAAAATAGTTAAAAATTTTTAAAAATAGTAAAAATTTGTATCCAATGAGTTTTCAATATGTAGAATGCACTGGCCGAATCGGAGTTATGATTGCTGAGATACAAGCGCATAACACGGAGGCCGTTTTGTTATGCAAAACATCGTAACCCAACTCTTCATAATTCATTATTTTTTCTCATCTATGTTAGCCTTGCTGCATATAAAATGAAACATTATTTTTTCTCATCTATGTTAAGCCTGCTGCATATAAAATGAAACAATGTGTAAATTGTTATATAAAATCAACATTAATTTTGATCCATCAACATTCGCGTATTTGACTGTCATAATAAGACCCAAATGACGTAAACGAGCAAATAGAATGGTGCCACTTTGCAAGTTTATATTACATTTCTTCTAATTCTTATGCAAATAATACTTTTAAAAATTGAAAGATTGCAAGTTTATATTACATTTCTTCTAATTCTTATGCAAACAATACTTTTAAAAATTGAAAGATTGCAAGTTTATATTACATTTCTTCTAATTCTTATGCAAAGAATACTTTTCTGAAAATTGAAAGATTGAATTTGGTATTGGTTGGGGTGCGCCAGGCCCATGCAGTAGTGCAGCGCAAGGGCGACGCTCGAGGGCCCCAGTAGCAAGCTACTGTGGCGGACCCTCCCCCACAAAAAATAAATTTAATATCGTTGTGAGCGCATGGCTCACATATCAGATATTAAACTGATAAGAACAGATACTACACTTGATCTTAGCCAAAAGGCCGAGAAAGGTATGAGTTGCAACGGAGCCCTCGCACCCCTTTTATAGGGCGCTGCGGAGACCTCAGCGCAAATTGGTGCGCTTGTGGGACTAAGCTTGCGCTATTGCATTTTGTTCCGCTCCGCTCTTCGTTCAGCAGCTGTAGGCTTCTAATGGGCCGATGGGATGAGCAATTTTATACGGGCCCTATTGCAGTTTATTTAGAATTTCTCTCGTCGCTGCTCGCTAGCATCATGTATGGGCTTGAAAATCTTGAATAACTTGCGACTTGTGATAAACCTTGAACGTGATTAGGAGGGAATTTTCTTCCATTCTAGTTTTTAACATGTAATAAATTGTTCTCAGGCATACTCTATCCAGTATTCCAGTATCTCGTCCGGCTCTTGTCAAATATAGAGCACCAAAATTTTTTTATCATCACTTAATACATTAAGAAAATTGAATTTGTTTACTAGAGACTAGGAAGTTTGGAGCTTGATTTGGAAAACAGTATGCCTAGGCATTTGGAAAAAGGATTGTTCATGTAAGCCGGATTTACAACGTCCAATTCAAAAATGATTTTACAATACGCATTAAAAAGCACAAGTAACGAATAATTTTAAGTTTATAAATTGAGAGTTTCCGTATGAGCATATTATTCTGGGCAGGTGGCCAAGAGTACTTAATATGCATAAAATAGGAAAAATAGCAAACGACCAACCTGTTTAAAGAAAAGAAACGAGTTAAAATAAAATTTCAGAAATTTTCAACAAAAATATAGCGATATCAGATTTCAAGCATTCAACAAATTTTCTAAAGATAATATACACATGATAATTATAAGCTTCAACAATGATAAATACGATAATTCAACAAATTCTATACACAAGCTTCTATAGAGTTGTATAAAAGAGAAGAAAAAAAAAGAACTCTATGACTGTTGTTCAAAGAAGCATCAAGCCGCAATTTAAAAATACTATCATACATCTGGAGTTTGATCTTGCATTTACAAATTTCGAAGGTCAATTAGTTCAAATTTAACATTTGGATTCATGAAAACATGTGAGCAGTGCTCATAAATAGGGTTTCCATCAAGTGGTTCTTCATGTGGGTGGAAACCGGTTTCTTGGCAATCATGCATAACCGACATGCCACTGGGATCTGTTAAGTGGAATATTCCATGCTTCCTGTACACCCAAACATAAGAACACAAGAAAGAAAAAAAAAATTGTAAGAATAATGATGTATTTTAATTGTTTTCTTAAATTGTTTGAACTTATGAAGGAAAATGGCAGACAACTGCCTCATTCGTACAATCCCTTGTATTTTGGATAATACAATTTCGTACCCCTATTAAGTTGTGTATCTAAAGACCATTAATGCCCACTTGAAAGGTATTGACCACGAAAATGGCAAAAATTCACTCTTTAGTCAATTTAACTTCAATCTTTTGTAATATTCCCAAAGTACATTTGACTATGCTATCAATGACGGTAGGGGCTATCAGCCTATCATGCATAAAATTTGATAGGAGGGGAACTTTCTATACTTTTTGCAGACTCCTTGTTCTCATTTTCCAGTCCAAAACGGATACCAGAATGGACATACCAAGGTACCAACATTGTAATTTTAGCTATATTATAAAAAAGAAGTGATGCTATTGAGTATATAATACAATCACACAATGCTAAAAGCAACCCATGGCCATGTTCCATATTACAGTAAAATGTAGGTCAAACCCAATACTGGACATAAATGTATACCTCTCAGGATCAGTTGGTGCCATGACTATTGCAATGGCTTCTGGTAACATCACCTATATATGCAAAAAGAACAATAAATACCCTGATGCACCAAATTAAGGTTGGAATGAAGCATCAAAGGTGAATTTAAAATTTACCTGATAAGAATAATGATTGTGAAGATCAATTGATGAGAGGAAACATGTCTGTGTCGGATGCGTCTACGAGGAGAAATAAATAAGCATGTAAGAGAATATTGCACAATCTTCTTGTCATGCCAAATGTTTTAGCAAGGCTCAACTCAGCCCTCTATTTTCCTATGCAACCTCAAAACTTCTGTTATATTGTTGGGCTTCTAACAAATTTTAGACCAGCTTTGTCGTAACATCCTTCAATGGTGAATTCTTTTTCGAAATAGAAGTTATTACCATTTACCAATGATTCAACAATGAATTGAACCTGCATCTATCTCTCTCTCTCTCACTCATAATTGTTGACAGCCCAAATTTATCATCAGTTTGTGAATATCTCTAATTAGACCCCTCATGACCCTCACTCATTCAATTGAACATAACAAGTCCCCAGAGCTAGAGTAGACAAAATGAGACTGGAAAGAAATAAAGGAATACAAAGATGATTTTTGAAGAACAAAAAAAAGTTATACTTACATGGATCCAGCCAAGAGTAAAAAGAGAGTTTTTATCTTGAACGTCAAATATCTCCTCTTCATTTGTAGCTGTGCACTATAGTTTGAAAACAAGAACAAAAACCAAATGCATTGGTATGAATTTCTTTATAACTATATATGGTTACGTTCCATAAGAAAAATATATTTCCATCAATTATAAATGAGATAAGAAATCACTGCAACAATGCATGAGCTAATACCAGTATACAGATTACAGAACAAAGATTAGTCTAGTACAACTAACAGCTAATGATAAAGCATAAAAGAATAGGTTAAACTCATCATAAAATAACTTAATGGGATATTTCTTCCATGCTACAAAGAGTATAAACAACTTGGCAAAAATCTAAAAAGAAACATGAACAAGAAATAAGGGATACATTTACAGCAAATGACAAAGTTACATGCTTCAAGAATAAGCAAACCAAAATTTATATAAAATATGAGATAATATGAAAAAACGTAAGGTAATTTTTTATAGTGAAACTTACAGAATCAGATGTCGCCTTCTGTTTTGGGATTATCAGAGTGCTGACATAAAATGTCCTGTTTTTCTACATTAAAAATATTACATGTTAAAAAGATGGAAAACAAAAAACCCTGGTACGAGTTTTCTCAGCTAAATATATCATCATTAATCACAACTTACCAAAGAACCACCAAGAATTCCACATGTTTCTAAATTTTTTGAAGTATTTGCCTCCGCCACCCTCAGAAAGCACTCCATTAGCTTAACTGGCTGTTTAATTGTATAAAAGAGGAAAGAAGAGAGAGAATCATGACCTATACAGGTAGAATCAAGTTTCTAATTAACTATAGTGTCTCTCAACAAACTGCAGCAGAACCATTACGAAAGGGGAGTACTATCTACACCAAAATTTTTGCTTCGCACACCAAACTTAATTATTTTAAACCATTATATTCCTTTAAATTAAATTAAAAGATATTGTAATAATTTTGAAGTATCATTATTCTTCTTAATGTTTTATTTTAATACAATTAGATCAACTAATTCAAAGGTGCGCGAAGCAAAAATTATGGTGTAGATAGCACTTCCCATTTCAAAACCATTAGCTTCAAAACTTGGCAACCTTGCTGCAGACATTAAGTCTGGTAACTGATAGTAAAGTACTGCAACCAAAAATGTAACTTTTTACTAGAGCCATGCTAAGTGTCAAGTGTGTCCAATGTGACACACATATCTGTGCGCCTCAATAAAAGAACTAACAGAAATGACAGGTTATGTTTTGTTGTCATCTAGGAGACATGTCAATGCCTTTGTTACATAGAGCTACAAATATCATTTCCAGACAATTCAGTGATGTTTGTACAACACTTGCTCTCAAGTTACCAACTGGTCGTGTTAGTCACCAATATTACCAATGCAACTACAGTATATAACAATGAAAAAGAAATATTTTAATCATAGTATACCACATGCAAGTCTTGGTACCGGCCAGAGTCAGACAATGCAGGCCCAGGTCTTGGATCGGCAACCCGCTCTGGGGGGATTGAACTGGATAGCTGCTGCACCTCTGCCCGTACTGGAGGAGGGGAAGGCTGTCGTATATTCAAGTGGTTTGCTGTTTCCATTTCTTGCAATATAGCTGTAGGGGAAGAGGACCACCTTCCATCATCTAGAGATAGAACTGATTCGAGATCATAATTGCTCTTTCCAAGAGGAACTTGGGGAGCATGATCAGGTCTCAACCCGTCTTGTTTGTAGTTCTCAGAAAGTAAACTATGCAAAAAGCAAGAGATTAGATTGTCTATCCTAATTTTTAAACTTCACTAACATTACAGGAACTAGAAGTTGTCTCTGTTGCCTGTTCAGGCACACTGCCAGGGGACCAGGACCATAGAAGGGATGATAACACCGAACTTGAGCTTCAGGAAATGAAAATTATGGTGCAATATCCAAAGATGCAATTCCAAAAATCTAAGGGGCACTTTGCAGCCTAAATTGCATGCATTTCATATGTTTTGTAATTTCTAAAAAAGCCTGGTCTCAAATAAAAGGACCTAACTGGTACGGCATCATGTAATGTACTCATGTGTGTCAACATCAGGTATGGATTCTCAACACAGATAACTCACCCTGATATTTCGTCCTGGTTTAATCCAGCATTGCTAGGATATTGAACCTACAGGACAAAAAAAAATTCATCAAAAATCTCAAGTAAACAAAGATAAAAGATGATACAATCTAAAAATTACTGATAAAAAACATAATAGAATAATACCCTAATACCAGTTACTGGACCTGTCCAGTTGCCTCGGAGCCCATTTGGACCTAATATTGAGTGTCTGGAGAGTGTTTCTTCATTTGGATAAGGCATATTTATTGATCTGAAAAGTTATGTTCTCATCAATTGAATAGCATTCATGGGCTCATAAGTTGTAAATTCCAATTATGATACTTAAGTAACAGACTGACTAATGGTACAAATCCATAGGAGCATATTAATCTAAGGTTAACTCTACTGAACTTTACATATTAAAACTATCAGTTATATGAATACTATACATATTGCCAATGAAGAGACAGTCATCCTAGTTGATTATGGTAATTACATAAAATATTGACACCATATAAACTGATATCTACTGGTGCTACCAATATTTTGAGGCTTTTGAAAAAAAGAGAGCACACACATACAATCGCTGAAATTGATCCAGAGGAACCACTTGATTCTTTGTTTCAGATTGCTTGTTCAAGCTGCCATTTATACGACCAGCATATGTCTGAATTTTGTTAGAGCAGAAGAAATGGAAGTGAAACAAAGGTAAAAATACAATATTTGATTACAGCATTATAATGTTATAAGAAGACATTAAGGAATAAGTTGATCATAAACTGGTAAGCTAGGTGTTGCTATTAACATGCTTTACCTGATTCCTTTTACTACCAGTCAGGCCCCATAATAGTCCAAATTTTCAGTCATCATCAGTAGCACATAAAATCACCGGCTCAATTTTTATAAAAAAAGGCAAAGCAAAATAAAAAAAAAAAAACTCTTATCCAAGACTACACCTCCTGAGCACAAAACAGGAATAGTTCAATTTGTTTGAAAATGAAACCTACACATAGTATGTACCTGGTAATTTTGTGGACTAGAGAGTGTAGAAGTGAAAGCGCTACTGCTAGAACTAACAGGAGTCTCTTTCTGAAACTTTATTGCTTCATTGTGTGTGTTGATTTGGTGTTGAACTGCCGGTTTGAGGGTTTCCAGCTCACTCATAACATCCAGAAGTTTCTACATAAATTCATTATATTCATTAATTTCCTTTTACAATTTTTCCATTCAGTTAATTTTTTTGTCAGACCCTTCATTTCAGTTTCTAGGCTCATTTGCATGTCAAATTACACAACTGTGACTTAGTTGGCTCATAGAAGTTAATCAACTGCTCACATGGCAACTATCGCTTAATTATGATAACATTGACCTTATGCAAGAATTGAGAATATGCAATATCAATCATATATATCCTGGTAGCTAACTAATGCTTTTGGGGGGTGGGGGAGGGGGAGCAAACCTTTCTAGAAACAGTTTTCTCTCTTGATTTGAAGGTCCCATAGTCACGGTGTGCAGGTATAGTCTCACATAACAAACTGAGGAAATTTGCACATAAAAATAATGTGAAAATAAAGTAGTTTGCATATAGAGATAACTATACTGACTAAAGTAAGTTGAGCTTTGAAAGATGTTCTCCACCATTCCAGAAAAAAAAAAAAAAACAAAGACATGTAAGACAGTAAAATTATCAATTTCAGATGCCAGACATGTGAGTGCTATACTTCCCCAGATTTTGCACCTAGTCCCAACAACCAACTCTTTTCCATAACACACAGTAAGTTAATCTCCTAAACTTGCCCAAATGTTGGGAATATTTATCTTTAAATTCCTGCATTTGATCCACACATCATTACTCATCCAGAAGGCTTTGGCTAATATTAGGCTTCAACTACTATTTTGTTCCCCTATTATCCCTATTTTAATAGAAAGAGAGGTCTTGGAGGAGTGTAGACACTAATTCCAGTTTAAGAGGTGTAAACATAAATTGCGACAGGACTTGGGACTAAACAATCCACACTGTGATATGAAGCTTTAACAATTACCTCGAATATCTTACGAGCATAATATATAGATCAATAAGATTCTTCTCTTCCCGGTATATGTTGGCCTGGAAATTAAATTAAAAATTAACTTGAGATCATAAGAACTTTAAGCCATGATCATTTAGTGAACAAAAGAGGTAATCTAATTTACACTAAATCAGGCTATAATTTGTTGAAAGCCGACAGGATAGCTTAAAGTGTAAGAATTAAGCTAACACTGATTCCATTAATACCAGTACCCGTGAGAGGAGACAAAATGCGGCATTTACATTAAAACATGGCCAAGTAATACTAGACAACTAAACCAAAGCTAACACTGATTCCGTTAATAAACAGGGTTCCTGATTTGGGACGATAAAGGATTGTATATCAGAAGATACAATTGTTGTAGCAGAGATCTGAACAGATGCACTTACAATTTTGCCTACGCAATCTATCGAGAACATTAAAGAAAGAAAGGGAGAGATACAAGCGGGGCAGTGGGGGCCGACCTGTCGGAGGAGGTTATCGGCGATGCGGTAGTAGTAGGGCAACGAGATGCGGTGGTCCACCGCCACCGGCCGCGTGGCCGCGTGTATGTCGATCTTCTTCATCTCAGTCCCTCTTCTCTTCTCTTCTCCTCTCTTCTCTAATGAGTTCTCCTCTCTTCTGCCCTTTCCTTCTCGATGGATGGGATGATTACTTAGCAAGCACGGACGGACTGCTTCCTCTTTCGCGATCGGAGTGAATGGTTTCGTGCTTTCGGGTGCGGGTGCGGGTGCGGTGGACCGGGTCTATTCGGAAAGATGGTATGGAATTATGGGAATCGGGAACTAGTTTTCTTCTTTTTCTTTTTTCTTTTTTCTTTTTTCTTTTTTTGTTTTTAGAATTTGAGGATAGTTTTCTTCTTTTCTAATAATTCAGGGAATCCGGTTTATATTTAGCATGAACAGAGATGGATTTAGCTAAGTACTGTATATAGTATGGAATGTATAATTATGTCGTAATGATGATTATATATATTTAATTATAGGAGCTTATGTTCTGTTTCCTTAAAAAGGTTTCAAACTAATGACCATTGTTTTAAAATTAAAGGAAAAAGGAAAATTCGTCAAATAATGCAAAATGTCAAGGATTCAATTCAGAAAAAACGGCCGTGTAATTTGATTAAAATGTTATATCAAAATCTTATAGCATGGAATTTTTTTTTTTTGGAGATTTTTAAGTATTTATTTCGCATATTTTAATAGCAACTATATAGTATTAATAAAATAATCAATGTTTCATAAGTCCGAAATAAATACTTAAAATCTCTAAAAATGAAAATTTTTACATGCCACATGATTTTGATATAAAAATTTTTTAAGCTATATAAATCAAAATTTGGATATGATTTGATACGTTTTTGGAGTTAAGGTATATGGTAGTTTTACTCTTCCATAATGCATAATGTTGTAGTGTTGTTTGTTACTTTGGGGCATTTGGCATGTTCAGATTGTACAATACACAATTTGAATTTTGAAGTAATAATGTAACGTTTTATCCTCTTTCAGACGATTAAGTACATTGTATAGCATGTAACTAGATCATTTTATAACAAAACCTTTTGAAGTCTCGAAATATTTTAAAATTCAAACACCCAGAAAGCGGGGGCGGATCTAAGGGGTGTCAGGGGGCGCCCGGCCCCTCTTACCCGATAGAAATTGTTGAATACCGGTTTTTTTTGTTTAACTTAAATTCATATTTGATGTTATTTTTCTAATTTGATGCTAAAAATCAGGTTTTTGACATCAAAATATGAACAATGATTAATTAATTAAATAGTTTGTTACTTAAGAATGCAAATATTATAATAAATATTTTCTTATTTTTTGAACTATGAAGTGAAACCTCTATACCTCTTTTGGATCAATATTTACAAATTGGAACTATTATTCGTCCTTCGACCCCCTTTTCATATCAGTTTTGGATCCGCCACTGTCGAGGAGAATCAACATCCCAGAATAGCATCTGAAAGGAAAGCCTTTACAATGAACAGCGCCAATAGTTTTGGGAGGGTGAGCTAATCCAGACGAAATATGGCGACATAATGTGCTCATGTGACGTAACGATTTTCCATTTAAAATCTGCGTGTCTCAATAGTCAATACAATGAGACATGATCCAAACGAAAATATTTTAGATTTTTAGCAATTCATATCCTCTACGTACGTACTGCGCGCGCGCAGTGTCCCAAGTCTCAACTGTTAGATATGCTCCGAGATTCGTACAAGTTAATCTCAAAACGCTCCCTTACAATATACATCATCGATTGCCTGCACAGTAAATAACACGTAGCAAAGGATGAGCGCACAAATTTTAGTGGTACTCCAGTTTGCTTTCAAGTGTGGTTGCTAACTTGCTGGTTCCGTCTTTTACACGAGTTTTCTTATATAATGGGAGTGGCTAAAAAATTTAAATTATGGACACAATTTTAGTGAATTTCATTGAAATATTGTACAAATTTGCCATCACAATTTGCTGATTTTTAATGTTATAACAAGGTGGTAGTGGTAAATTGGCAAACACACTTGTTTTGGGATGGCATTATGACAGAAAGAATTTTTAGGGTGGCTTTTTGACGAGTTGAGAGTTCTAAAGTGGCATTTCAACAATTTTCCCATCTTTAAATCATGACTATCATTACTTCATCTCTTCATCTAAAAAGGGTATTTGTAGTGCCTAAGGTGGTACTAAATTATCTTTAGAATGCACAACACTTTTTGTATACTCTCATGAAATTTTTTTATGCAACTCACTGTAATATTATTTTTTTATACATCAGAGCATTTTTTTTTTTATAAATTATCGCATATAATTTTGTATCAACAATAATTTTATTTGATTTAATAAATAGTTGTATTAGCAAGGCTACTGGCTAACATGAAATGAATAATTAGCATCAGAATACTTAACATAGTACACTTTTTTTCCTTTCTTTTTTTTTTGTAGGATAATCTAACACAAAAGTTTTTATTAAAATTTCGGAACATTTGTAATGTGTGAAGATATTTTTGCATCACCGGTAGAGAGTTTAAATGATTAAATTATCTTAAAGTATATCATTCGACGTCCAAATTCTCCACATTTAAAAATTATTATTTTACTTTATTGAAGAACAAATCAACCGTAAGTTCGTCGAATCTTTACCGATCTTAACTAGAATGTGTGCTTTATTTTAAGCTTGTAATTGCTTAATAAATTTTTCTTATCAAAATCTCACGGAAAGAAAAATTTCCTACTAGTAGAAATTTTTAATATTTGTTTTATATATTTTTAAGATAGTCTATGTAGCATTCTTTTTTAATGTTTTCTTTTTTCTTTCAGTTGCCAGTTTTCATATGTAAGCATTTATTATCTAATGACCAATTTAGACTCATCTTGAAAATCCCAAAAAATGATTAAGTAAACTTTATAAATAGAAAATTCGTGTATCCTATAAAATTTTGATTACAAAATTAGCAATATAATTAAAAAATTGAAAATGATAAAGTATATTTTTTCACCAAAAGCTTCGATAAACTTAAGAATACGTAGTTGTGTTCAGAAAAGGAACTATGTTAACCAACTCAATCGAGAAAGTTGCTCATTTTATTTATGTACAACATGAGATGTTATGATTCTGCATGTTTTTTTTGCAGCTGTAGACTGTAGTTACAATATTTTTGGTTCTCATCGTGACAAAATTGTAAAATTGTTCGATAACAAATTATTCAGACGAATTAAAACTCTTGAAGTCAAACTCCCCAGTCTCAACTAAAGTTCCGACCCTAGTTCTCCGTGTCCACAATTCTGTCTCATATTATATACCGGGTCATTAGAGTTGGGACTCACAAGGCAAATAAGTAATAACAGTTCCACTATATACACTGCATCTAGAAACTTCTGTCCACACAGGAAATCTACAACGTAAGTCTTCCGACGACTCCACACGACGACCAACAGAAGCACCACCCTTACCACGCGTCGCGCTCCAATTGGATCAGACACCGCTGAGCTCATTCCTCATTGGCTCATCACACGCAACAGCGAAAAGGAGATCCAGTGTGGCGCATCTATCTCTTCTTCCGCTCCGAACTCCGAAGTCCGCAAACAAGAAGAAATAAAAAAAACGCTCCGAGCGGCCTCCGAGTCCCAATCCGGGTAACAAGAAAAGAAAAGAAGAGCCCCGATCGAGGGCGATTTATTTACGAAGACGGGAGTTGAATCGGCGGGGGACTGTTGCGGATCTCGTCGGATCGTCGGGCCTTCGCAGATTCGATGGCGCTGTATAGATCGGGGCTGTGGCTCCTGTCCGTGCTGTTTCTGCACTACATTATCGCTTCCGAAGGGTATGTTGTTTTTCTTTTTTTGTTTCCAATGACTGTATGGCTGCAGATTTCTGTGGTTTATGGAGTTGGAACTTGGAAGTCTGGTTGGTTCTGTAGAGTGTTTTAGGAGATTTTCTGATCACTGCCTTGTGAAGAATGATGCCAGCATGTAGCTAGAGTCACTTATCGGTACAGATTGATTTACAAGAATGTCTTATGTACCAATTAAGAACATAGAAAAAAAAATGTTAAAATTAAGGATCTGAAATTGTGCAGTTAAGCTGAAATATAATCTGCTTAGTTAATTTTTTTATCTTCTATTATTGTAAGTTGTTGATTTTGATGTTGTGGTTTAATAGGAAGAATTATTATGATCTGCTGCAAGTACCGAAAGGGGCATCGGAAGAGCAGATCAAGAGAGCCTACCGGAAGCTTGCACTGAAATACCATCCCGACAAGAATCCAGGGAATGAAGAGGCTAATAAAAAATTCACTGAAATCAGTAATGGTACGCAAATCATATTCTCTTTAATCTGGCACAAAATAATTAAATCAATCGTAGGATGATGTATCTTAACTTTGCCTGTTGTCTACTTTTGAACTTCACTTGAGCAACAAAATTTCAGTGGTTGAACTCAATCATACGTTGGTCAAGAACTGAATTTTGATTTAACATATGATAAATTTACACTTCAAAATTACCAGAAACCTATATATTTTATAAGTTTTTCTTCATGATCCTTAGTTTCCTCTAATGGCGCTATTGGTATTGATGACACTGTACCGGATACCTTTTTTATTTACTGACTTTGTTTTGGGTATTTTGTAAAATTATAGTTTTTCCAATTCAAAGTTACTTAGTTATGACATACTATCTCCTGATACAGTCATTCAACATCAGAGGGGTACATAGCCTATTCAAACTTACTGCTCAACAAGTACTAAAATCAGGTCTGTTTGTTGTGATATTTCAGCATATGAGGTTTTGTCAGATCAAGAGAAGAGAAAGATATATGACCGATACGGGGAGGAGGGTCTCAAACAGTTTGCTAACAGTGGGTCCCGGGGGCCTGGCATGAACATTCAAGACTTATTTAGCAAGTAACACCTCTTTTATTTCAGTTTTATCATTCTTTTTGTCTACAGTTCTCGCTTCTCAAGTGCCTTGCACTTAATAGTACTTCGGTGATGCAAAAAGTTAAAGGAAGTTAGTATGTAATTAAAGTGTAATGATGTTGCATAATTTCATAAATTAATTCTTGATCTGTAGCTAGAGAATCTCAGACAAAATTAGTCTTGCTTTTTTAAGCATACGACCTCAACAAAAAGCAGGTTTTGATTGACTCTTAGTATATATATTGCATTATCTTCAATACGTCATTATAAGGTATATTGCCACTTTATGTTTACACTGTGATTAATTTTAGGAGTTATGATAGCACATGCAAGTTTGGGTTTGTGCAAATCTTTATAATACTATTTTAATGTTCAGCTTTTTTGGTGGCGGTGGTGGAATGGATGAAGAAGAAGAGGTGATTGTTAAAGGAGATGATGTCATCGTTGAATTGGAAGCAACTCTCGAAGATCTGTACATGGGTGGTACCTTGAAGGTACTATATTTCTGCTTTCTTTTCTCTGAACAAATATGTTATTATGACTGTATTAGTAGCAATTATAACTTTCAATGGAACTGACATGGCTGCCCTATGCTTAGCATAACCTCGTGTGGACAATTTCAACTTTTATTAAGGCCACCAGAGTTTGGAGGCTTTTTTTTTTTTTTGGAAAATACATATTACATTTGATGAAAATTGTAGTGCTGACAGCCTTTTCTTTACTGCTATGACACTCACATGTCATATTTGTTTTGCGGAGTTACAACAACAACAAAGCCTTTAGTCTCAAACAAGGTGTGGTAGGCTAGAAATGAAATCCAACCAGAGTCACAAGAAACCTGGGTAAATAGTAATAATGTAACAATAGAAATAATAAGAATAATACGTATAATAATGGTAATAGTAGTACCAATAATTATAATAACAACAGTAAGCCTACATTATATGTCATAGGAGTCTAAATCTACACCGTCCCAAGCTCGAAACAAAAGGCCTTAGGATTCTAAGGCTATGACACTATTAAGCCCTGATTCCTATGGCATGGTTCTGGAACATAGATTGTCAACTTCCGTGTACTCATATAACTGGTTTGTCCAGTTACCTATCGAGAAATTCTCTTCATAATGGCCAAATGCTTTATATGATTGTATGTACTAATTATTATCTTTGAACAATAAGTTTCTTCCTTTATATATATCATCATTTTCTCAATTCTTGCACGTGAATAGGTATGGAGGGACAAAAATGTAATTAAGCCCGCACCTGGAAAGAGGCGGTGCAACTGTAGGAATGAGGTCTACCATAGACAGATCGCACCTGGAATGTACCAGCAGATGACAGAACAGGTAAAAGTTGCAAATGACATCCTTATGACAGTATGCCTATTATGTATGTTCCATATTGTAAAGAACTTCAATAACTGATTGGATTGTTCCTGATGTTTTATCATACTGCTCCAAACAGTCCTACTTTTGACTTGATTCTGATATTGATAAACAGTTTTTATAACAATATAAGTTATGCGGCCTACTTTCATGCTGTTACAGAAATAAGTAATAACTGATGTACATATTCTTAAATGATTGCATTAAAATTACAAACTTCCAGAGAAATATCAATCTAGTTATATACTCTGTTTATGTATGATTTTGAGAAGAATTGTGGTTTTTTATATATCTATGTAAACAAGTCATTATTCTGTTGGTATTATTTAATTTTTGATCAGGTTGTTCATTGTATTTTGTTGTACAGGTGTGTGAGCAATGCCCAAATGTGAAATTTGAGAGAGAAGGTAACTTTATCACAGTTGATATAGAGAAGGGAATGCAAGATGGTCAGGTACATCTAAAATAGTTATTTACCATTTATGTTTATTTATTAATTAGTTTATTGCTTTAATTATTTTCTAAAAACATTGACAATGTAAATGCAATTAAATTTTTCTGCTTTCAAAATGTGACATTATTGTATGTCTCCTCACATGTTCAGTAGCATGTTTAGACAACAGTCTAGCTTTAATGAATATTTTCGTTGTTACTTTTCAACTACATATCACCAAGTTCATAGAAAGAACTACCATGTCACATAAATTCTTAAATGTCAGATAAGTTAAAAAGGACCTTAAATGAGAGCTACAACACAATAAACAAAGTTGAGCAGAATAACGGATTTTGTAAGATCATATGCTTGTTTTCAATATTTTGTTATGAATTGCTTGTGACTCCTTACGTATCCACCTTATTTGGAAATTTAAATAAACTTTGCTGGGATGCAGGAGGTGTTATTCTATGAAGATGGAGAGCCAAAGATTGATGGAGAGTTTGGCGATCTTAAGGTTCCTTAGTTTTTACATGAAGTTTTACCCTTTTGAGCTTTGTACAATTGTTAGCTAGTTCTATCTAAAAAGTAAAAACTGAGAAATGATGCTCATTACTCTTCTTTCTGTTTTCAGTTCAGAATAAGAACAGCGCCACATCACCGGTTTAGAAGAGAAGGCAATGACCTACACACCACCGTCACTATCTCACTGGTATCATATCTTTTCACAATTACTTGGTTTTTCAGAATTGAATAATCACAATTTGTTGTGGCTGCGACATGGAGATTTTTCTTCATAAACGAAGTCACTTTGTTATTAAAAATTAACTGATTGCAAATTTCAGTCCTGTTGCTCTTCATGAAACACAAAGAGAACTTACAAGTACTGTCTTTTTTCTTTTCGCAAGAGGCTTTTGGTTCTTGATATAATGGGATTTGTTTGGCCATTACCTACTTTTAACTTCATTATGCAAATTAAATAAGGGTTTATGAAATCCCCTTCTATCAAATTGATATGGTATGTCTTATAATTTTTTTTTAAACAGCTTCAAGCTTTAGTTGGTTTTGAGAAGAAACTTGAGCACCTTGATGGGCATTTTGTAGAAGTTGGCACTCAGGTACCTTGTACATTCAACTTCTTTATTACAGCAGATATAATAGATAAAAAAGGGAGACATAACATGTCTTTTAGCTGACATTGTTAGCCAAGCACTCACACTTTAGTTTACCTGTTAAAGTTCTTGTTTGCCCTCATCGTAAATAATAAACAGCATGCCCATTGGACCATTTCCTTTTTGGTATGTGGTTCACTAGGTGCATATCTAGCTCACCCAGAACATCTTCAGCTAAGTTGTGATTGCAAATTTTATTTAGTCCTATTAACATTTATCTATTTTAGGGTGTCACAAAGCCAAAAGAAGTTAGAAAATTCAAAGGAGAGGGTATGCCTCTGTACCAGAGCAACAAGAAAGGCGATTTATATGTCACATTCGAGGTTATCTTCCCTAAATCGTTGTCAGAAGATCAAAAATCCAAGATTAAGGCTATTTTTTCGTAAAGAACAAAGGAAAAACAAAATTAACTTAGAAGAGAAACATGTACTGAATTTTTTTTTTCAAATAGAGCCTGTGAGGAGCGTAGTATCTATTTTGTTGTATTTTATCTTTCATTTTTCCTCTTTTTTTCTTAGAGAGGGGGTGGGTGGGGGGTGGGAAGTTCCTATTTTGTATGATCGAAAAGAGAATTTTGGATACCGTAGGAACTCGGATGTTATTCTTTCGACGCTTTATGCTAATGAAGGAAAAACTTGTTGAATAGTACATAACGGCAGCGATATGTGTTTAACCAGTTGGGTTGATTTTGGAATATAGAAGATGTTTATCAAGTAACTGATAATTTCTTTTTCCTTGCCTGCTCATCAGATTGAAAAGTAAATAAATTACCAGATATGAGAAAGAATAATAAAACTGAATTATGCAGAATAATAAAACTGAATTATGCCAAGTAACTATGTACATAAGAATTAAGAAGTATAAAAATAAGCCTCTGGCCCTCTGCCTATTCAATAGTTCACTCTTTGAGTATATATGACTTATCCTATTATTTATTCCAATAAAAAGTATATATGAATTGTTATGAAGGCCTATATTTTATCAAAAAATTTCTATCCAATAATTCATATTCTAGGGTGTGTTTGGTAGGGAGATAAATTAAGAGGGAGCTTATCACCACTCTTACAAGGAATAAGCTATCTCTCAATTTATTCAGGTGGTAGGTTCGATCGGGGCTTGCTGATGACCCAGAAGCCTTTGCTGAGTTGAAGGTAAAGGAGATAAAGAATGGAAGGTTGGCGATGTTTTCGATGCTCGGGTTCTTTGTTCAGGCCATCGTGACCGGCAAGGGGCCAGTGAACAACAATGCTTGGGCCTTTGCTACAAACTTTGTACCTGGCAAGTGAGGATTGTAGCGATGTAGGTGGTGAATATAAAGTGAGATTGATTCACTAGGATAAAGAATGGATCTTTGCACCCTCTGGATGTTGTATAAATGTTTACATCAATGTTAAAGTTTGTTGGAAATGTAATTTTGGATTGGGCAGAGTGAGTGGCTTTTAGATATGATGCATGATTACTGGAAATAATTAAATCAAAACGGCAGATGAAATAACATATCAAATTATATTCTGTAGAGGATAAAATATAAACAACAAGGCATCCTTAAGGCTGCTTTCCACCTCTATACTAAACCGATTCCCACATTAACATACGCATACATATGGCAACTTTGTATAAATACACAAGTTTTGCCTGCTTATGGAATTACGATGTTGAATTGAATTTTCCTGAAATCAATTGTGCTGAAGTAGGTGGCAAATCATGCCTCGAGACAAACTGTAATCTTTGGGGGCGTTTGGTTTGAGCTATCACTTATGCCGGGTAATTATAGAATGCCTGGCCATCATATACCAGGAATGAAATTCCCGGATTTGAACATATACCATGTTTGGTTATCTTTAAAATGATGCCTTGGGATCATTTCTGTGCATTTAATAGGGACTCTATTTAAAGAAACTTTATTAGCTTGCCGTTTTCATTTTGTAAAGCAATATCATATTAATGGAAGGAGACGAGAACATATATGGAAAATTGTCACTACATCTTCATAGGAATCAGACAAACCCCACTATTTATTAGAGCATCTCCAAGAGACTCCCTAAAAATGGATCCCAATATACTTATATTGGGTGTCATCCTAAATTTTTTGGGAGCAAATTTCACCTCAATCTCCAACAGATTCCCAAAATATGGATCCCAATACATTTAAACTAGGCCAAAATACGAATCCCAATACATTTGAACGGTTTGGATTTGGCTCTAGTTTTGGGAAGTTAGATTGGGAGTACCTAAAAAAGCCACCAAAATAGCTAAAATTAGAGAGGATTTTGGGATAACCCAAAAATTGGGAAGGGTTTTGGGTTTCTATTGGAGACCAAATTTTGTTCCTAATTCCCAATAATTGGTTTTAGGAATGGTTTTGGGAAGCTCTTGGAGATGCTCTTAGCACGGTAATCCAATTCCCACAAATCGTGTCTATTCGATTGCCAGGGAATAAATGATTACCGGCTTGATTTCCATCTATAATCAAACCAAACACGTCAATGGGAATTTCACTAGCGCCATTCCCGGAAATCTCAGCATAACCATTAAGGGTGTGTTCTCTTGTGTGGTTTTGGGCTAGCAAGTCATGGTTGTAACTTATTTTAGTTTTGGGGTGTTCTGTGGTGATTTTGAAAACCAGGTTTTGTATAATGTTAGCCATGGTTTTGATTAAAAATCAAGTCAAATAAGCCCCAAAACCAGGTTTTCAAAAAATCCACTCCAACTAGATTTTTAGAGTTGTGGCTTGCTATATTCTAAACTTGGCTTGCTATGGTCATAGCTTTTACAAAGCCATGCAAAATTGTGAAAGAGAACACGCCCTAAAATTGCAATCAGTTGCTGTAAAGCCTGTAACTCCAGCTTCTGCATTTGGACCTGCTCTTCAGTAACTGGACCTTGCTCTTGCAGCCCCAAAGTAGATAATGCAAAGCCCAATAAGCATCAGACCCAAGAGGAAGAGAGAAATTAACAATTACAGAGGCATACTGATACTGGTATGCTTTGCCCCTGGTATTTCATCAACATTTATACTGAAAAAGCTGTTTTTTAATTATAGAAAGCACTAAAATAACGCCACCGAAGATTGTTATTTTGTGTGTGAATAGTAAGTTCTATGACTATCCTGAATAATCAATTGCTTGATAATACACATCTTATTTCCATATACAACAATGATATGCATAGACACTGCAGTCAACTGTTACTGATAAACAGTTGCTGAGTTTACCTGTATACTGGTATCAGTATCACCGGTATTGCTGTGGGCCAAGTACATGGTTCGAGTTTGCTTCTTTTTCTATCACCTCCCTTACAAGACATTAAGAACAGATTGTTACTAATTGTCTTTATTTTTCTGAAGGTCCGAAACTATTTATTGGATGTTAGATTGTCAGAAACAAATAACTAATGTTAGAATACTCTTTAAAGAAAACTTGCAAATTGCATTGCACCATACAAAACTTGCAGCTAGAGAAGTTATCAATTATATTAGCTTTACATCTGTCCTATGTCCTCCTATTCAGTAGTAGCATTTGCGAGATTCTCTTCACTAACATCAAAAGCTTTCCTTGCTTGTTTAAGCTCTTCGTTCATTGAGAGGAGCTCTGTGCACCTATGGAATTTTGGGTAATCCTGTAAAACCAATATAATAAAACATAAGTACCGGATAATAGAAAAGGAATGCAACAAAAAGAAAATCCAACTGCAGGACAGACATCTATGCAATCATATATTATATAAATTTTAATGACCAAGATGTTTACAAAGATATAACATGGTGCCACAGTATAATAGAAGCAGCTGATATCGTTATGCAAAGAATACAGAACTACCTTTCTGATAAGATAAAGAAAATCTTCAGTGAGTAGCTTTCCTCTCTTTGCTCCTACATGCTGAGCTTTATGCACCTAACAAACATGACATTACATAATATCAATCAACACCAACGAGAAGGAATTTAAAAAAAAAAAAAATCATCAGGATAACAGTGAAATAGTAAACATTTTCCGCAACTCCACTTTTCTAACCTTAGAAGCACTAATAACATTTTTCATAAAACCGCACTACTTTGTTCAACAAGGGTGCATTTGGATTGTGGAATAAGTGCCTAAGTTTGCAGTGATATTTGGATTATTTAGAGGTCTGAAAAATCTGCTAGAAGATTATCATTTCTTGAAATTAAAAAATATTTACTATAGCTAAGCTGACAAGTCACGACTCTAAACCTGATTGTAGCAGATAATTTTTGCAACATCAGAACTAAAAAAATGGCTTACATTTTAAAGGGCCAGAGTTCGGGAATATAATGGAGCGACAGAGACACTACAAAAATACTAGTGGCACAGACTTAATCCCTTCTAAATGTACTACCAGGACAAGAGGTTATTTGACCTCAAATTTATATTCCTATATATTCCATTCATCAGATATGCCCGTTCTCCTCAAAATATAGACAAAACAACAAAATAGGAAAAGGAGAGATGAAATGGCATACCAAATCAGTGATGTATTCCACAACTATATCCTCGACCAATGCAACTGTCTCTGGCAGAGGCTGGAAGAAAAGGTTGCAATAATATATCAACCACTTAGATCAACTCATCAAATCATAAGAAGGTGCTGAAAACTTAGAATTAGACGCTACTTTTAACAATCACACAACTCAAAGCATTATTGTAAGTTACAGGATAGTGATTAGTGAATTTGACAAACACGAGCCAATACCACGGAAAAGTACCAATTCTGCAAGTTTATGGCACGGCCTTTACTTCTGTAACTTAATAATATATGTAAATCATATTAAGAAAGGAAATCCTTACATTCGCATCATCTCCAAAGCCATACATCATGTGCTGCACTGCAAAATAAAAACAATATCTGTAAGTTATCAGGTAAACTTGTAGAGGAAAGTAGGAAACAAATTTATCAATATTAGAGTTGTTCTTCTATGGATCAGCTAAGTAACCTCTCATTAAGATTTGAGCGGTTCTTATCAAACCTTCCCTTTAATTGTATCTAAAAGACATATCATAACCGTCCGATTATGAAAAATAAACGGCCCAAATTTCATCTGATCCATAGCAGAATTAGCCTAATATTATTATTTTGTTAAATTGACAAGAATATATTGGACACAATCTAACTATTCAGTCTCCCAGTAAACTAAGTACTCCAAATATCCTTTCAAGTCATATATACTTTTTAAAGAGAATAAAGGACCAAAACCCAAATTCCCTTATTCTAATTAGCAATGTCAATTTATTCCAGCTATATTACAAGTTTACAACCAACAGTAATTCAAATATAACTACTAATTAAGAATCTTCCAATTATCCGTAAAAGTTCACTAATTTCCTCTTCTCAGGGACCAATACCATTCTAGGTCAATACAAGATGCATTAATTCATGATACTATGTAAATCTATGTTCTATGACAGAATAAGTGCCTAAGTTTATCAAAACCTAACTAAGACATTGCAAAATTGACCACAATAGTCGGCCATGATAGTAGTAGTAAAAACACAAGAAAGAAAAAGCGAGTAAAGTTACGATCTTTCTGGAAGAACCCGCGCTTGCGCTTGAGAGAGGGATCCGTCGAGGAGTGCTGAGCCGTCGCCGATGCCGGCGCCTTGCCCTTGTTGGGCGTGGAACCGGTGGCAGCCGCGGGATTGCTAGCGCCTCCCGCCGCACTTGCCGCCGCCGGAGATGGAGCCGCGTTCTGCATCTGCGACTCTCAGAGAGAAACTCCGAATTCGAAATCGAAGAAGAATTCTGTGTTCTATTTTTTTTACCGATTTGACGGCGACGGAAACGGTGACGGAGGCGGAAACGGAGACGGGACGGAGGATAAACTTGGAATCAATTCATTGCGGAGGTTTGAAAGCCTGAAACGGAGATGGATGGACGGAGATTATTCGGGCGGTGTTATTATTGGGCCGGATTTGGTTCTGGGCCTTTCTGGGCCAAATTGTTACGGTTTCTAAATGCAGTTTAAATTTTGGTACTTATTTGATTTTTCTATTTTTTCTTATACAAACTTGTCACCGTATCATATCATATCATTATTATTTTTTACATTGGACGGGATTTTTAAATGCAAGCACCTTTTTATATGAAAGAAAAAGAAGGCTAAAGGCTTTCCCTCATGAAAATTGGCTAATTTATTCACTACCCAGTGAACAACAATCCTTGTAGCTCGATGTCTAATTTAATAGGCTGATTTTGACTAGCTACATTGTTGATAAAAAAATGTAGCACTTTTTTGTCTGGATGATGTAGAATGTTTACAACATCAATATTAAAGTTCGTTTGAAATGTAATTTTGGATTGGACAGAGCAAGTGGCTTTTACATATGATGCATGATACTGGAAATCATTAAAATCAAAACAGCAGATGAAAACAAGATTATAATGTTCTGAAACCGTCTAAAAGGTATTTTTATCTGAATACAAGATTACAATGTCAAAAAATTGTACTAGTTTGTCATGTGTTCTGTCATAAGATATTAATTTACATAGCAGCATAAGTTAACACATCCTGTAATCATGCAATCACATCTAGAAGCCACTTACTATGAACATTGTAATCTTGTATAGTTGTATTTCATCTGCTGTCTGATTTAGACTTTCACATCAGCCAACTGAACAACTTCTAAGTTCATCTTCTAAAAGCTGCTACAAGAATTAAACGCACATACAGAATCAAAATCAGCCAAAAACAAGTAGAAATATCATATTCCTTAAATTCCTTTATATTCAGCATTCTAACTCCATTCCTCCTATTTTATAATTTATAGTGGTAGGCAATTGCCAACCATTCATTTTTTGACATTGCAAGAGGCAATATATATAAAAAATTCTCACACACATAAAATTGCTTACTAAAATATCTATAAAATTCAAAATAGTTTCGTACTGAATAATACACAAGAAGTTAACAATTTCTCGTTTCCTTGGCAAGATTTAACTAAAAAAGTTACTATTGTTAATTGAGGGACCACCTTTTGCATATGCACCCACCAAGAATAAATTCACAAATGTTCAATATTAAAATTGGATTTCCTAATTAGTGTTGCACATATGCAAAAGTTCTTCGCTTCTTTTTGGAGAAATTGTTTTCAATCCGAGAACTTCACTCGAGCCAGTCCCCATAAATGCCATCCACCTTCTTCATTTCGTTCAATTTCTCAGACCCCTTCTTCAGGCGGCTAGCAAGCACTGTTGACTTGAAAGAAAAGTTGCATTTAGACCTTGAAGAACCATCAGAACCTCCAGTTTTGTGCCCTCCAGCCTCAACACTGGACCCTGTTTATTTCTTTCAATCTATATTAGTAATCCAAACTAAAGGGTAATTTAGTTGACAATGATTTATTACGTAGTGGGCTGATTAATTCCACATTATATACATATATCATATCGACACGCACAGTATATGTAAGCTTACATAATAGTTCGGATAAAACAATTCTTACAAGGGTACAAATTAAGCTTTCGTAGAGAGCTCAAAAATAGAATTTGACGCTTATTTATGTAATTCTGAATTTCAGATCCCCTTTTCCTCTGAAATCATTCTTTGCTTCTTTTTGCTAGGTGAATCAACAGTTTTACTTTATAGTCCAGATCAGAATCAGTGGCAAAAACACCTGTTTTTCAGATCTCTCTTTAACTTAAACATAGCAAAATTCAAAATTCAAAAGCTACAAACCTCATTTTTAAATACTAACAGAAGTCAAAATTTTCAACCGAACATGCATTTGAAATTGCAATAGATCTTCAGAAACAATCTAGAGCTCTTAATGACAACGTGAACAATTTAATGGTACAATTACCATTTGAATGGACATAAAAAAGTGCCAAATACGCATAATTTTCGCAGTCAAATTTTGCCAACTACTGCCATATAAGTGCCACCCTGAATTAAAAAAAAAAATATATAAGATTTTTATCATGTTCAGATCATTTAATTGTCTAAAAAAGTTGTCCAGTTTAAATAGAATTAAAATCTCATTTTCAAGAAGTTTGCTTTAATTTGATAAGCAAATCCATTGACAAAAAATCTTGGATATAGCTAGTGAAGGATACTAGAAATAGAATAGAATAAAACTTTGTATCTTTCTTGGTAATCTTTGTAAGGTAAATGGAAGGATTATAGTCAAAATTATAATTTGGATACAGAGATATCTATTTTTTGATAATCTCCTTCTTGAACTTTATATATAACAAAAAGAAAAAAAAAATTCACAAGCGTTTCAGAAACATTTAATTAACAACCTCTAACATTAAGGTGAAAATTTAACAGTTTACAGTTTGAATGGATGTTTGAAACAGCTCAAAACATAATTTCCGTAATCAAAGTTTGTGGCATATGTTAATAGATTCAAATGAAAAGTAGTAAATTTAACTGTTTTATCAACCAAATAAACATGTAATTGTCAATAAATTCATAAGTTTGTGCCTAAGCCTTATTATAGAGGGTCTAAATTAAGACAGTAACGGGGTTTAGAAGGGAGCTTAAAAGGAGCTTATTGATATTCCCAATCCATCAATAATTTGACTAATTTGGATATAATGTTCAATCTCTCATTTTTAGTGGTCATGCAAATATTTATTTTAACTAATAAAATCACAAATGCAGGCAGCTGGCTTTTTCTTATAAATAAATAGACAAGTATACCAAAAATAGAATAAATGGATGAGCTTTGTAATTTTGCATATGGCATATATATTAATAATAGTACTGATTGGTCTAACAACTAAAAGGGGATAGAAGTTTAATCACAATGACTGTCATAGATATTTTGGTAGAACCATTAAAGCTGAATCACAAAATCAAGATATAATATAAATTGCACAAGAACACCCTTGACAAAAGTTGAATAAAATTCCCTTCACAATTAGAGTTCTTTACAAAGTCGCATTTGAAAAGATAGCCTTAATCCATTTTCCTATAGTGTCAGTCCTCAAAATTCAATTTCCCCATGCCCAATTAGAAAATTTATCCATAATAGTGGAATATAAGTTTGTAAGTTTAAATTTGCAAACCGAATATATATAAAAGAACGTAAGAAGCAATATCATTTCCAGAGCATGAATCCATAAAATAATTGATGAGTCGAGAGTTCCTTTATGTTTCAAAATTCAATCTTTTTGCAAATAAAATAGGTTGTTAATAAAGCATATAATTATGTGAAGTGTAATTGAAAGTTTCAAGAAAAAGAATGTAAAATTTTGAAATTTGAAATTTGAAACATGAATGTGATGTTTGTAATTGAGAAGATAACAATATGGATAAACACAGAGGCTAAGCTATAAGATAGGGTGCTTGGTTTCCACATTTGGAAACTGGGCAGGCAGGTTTTAATGTGTGGAGGGTAGAGCTAGGTAGCAGCAGGTTGTTGTTTTGAGCAAAGCAAGAGAGTAAAGAGGATCATATAAATACAGGCCATGATCAGTTTGACTGAAGCGCAAGCAAGCAAGGAGTTACTGCTTGTTTTGGGCAAGTGTACAAGTGCTTTAATTGCTAGGAATAATAAAGTGCACTAGAATTAGTACTAGCTAGAAGGTCAGGTGTATGCATTAATGCATGCAGGTTGTACCTTGAGGAGGAGGAGGAGGAGGAGGAAGGACATGGATGAACTTGCAATGCTCGCCGTAGGAGCACCGGCCGGAGGTTTTCCAACTGAAGCAGGGGTTGCCGCTGCTGATGCTAGTGTGATGATGATGATGAGGGTGAGGGTTCTTGACGTGCAAGTAACTGCAGTTGGCGCCGTAGGTGCAGGCACCGCTCCTCATGAACATCTTGCAAACCCTGGTGCTGCCGCCGGAGGGCTGGTGATGATGAGCGGAGCGCAGATCCTGGACGCCGTGCGCGAAGGTGCAGCTCTCGGCGTAGCCGCACACGCCCTTGGCGTTGAAGTTGGTGCAGAGCCGCGTCTTGAAGAAGGGATCTCCCGCACCTGCGGGGGTTAGGGTTCTGTGACCGGAGGAGGAACCGGACGGCGGCGGAGCACGGTGAAGAGCCACGGCGGCGTCCTCAGGAGTAGTACCGGTATCCTCATGGTGACGGCTGAGAACAATGGCATCGTCGCCGCGCGCGAGATTCCCGTCGCCGTCGCCGTCGCCGTCGCAGGTTCTCATCATCGTTTCTCTGCTCCGTCGCTCTCTCTTAAACCCTTTGTTTCCTTTAAGGTTTTGCAATGTATATGATGATGATTTCGGTGGGTTATGTTGTGTGGATCCAAATCCGCTGCTTTTCTCAAAATAAAAGCAGACCCTGCTTTTCTTAATCCGACGGTTGAGAAACACCAAAGTACTTTGAGATTTGTGCGGAAAATACCGAAGTACTTTGAGATCGGTGTAGAAACCGATCCTGACCATCCGATCGGAAAGCAGGGTCTCAGAAAAGCAGCGGATTCAGATCCATGTTATGTTCAGTAACTGATGGCGCTTGGTTTTCTTCGGTTTCCATTCTCGAGGGTATCGTGATGGTTCGCCTCCTGACTTCACATCCGCTGTTGTCTTATTAGCACATCAGAGCTCTGTTAGTCAAATCTGGACCGTTGGATTAAAACTAACGGACAAAATTAATTTATAAATGGTCCTCTATACTCTAAACTCGGCCGATCTGGTCCGTCAGTTTAAATGTAATGGTCCGGATTGGATTAACAGGGTTTTTGTTGTTCTAAAAGAGTAACAGCAGATACGGAGTCCAGCTGCCTGTTCTGCAACTGCTGCAAGACACCTGCAGTGTCAGTTTCTCTTCTTTTGGCTTCACCATTTCAAGTTTCAATCATACACACGCACTGACGCACACCAAGCGCCGCTGCCTCATTGCTTTCTTTTCTGTCAGTGCAGGGCCCCAGTTTCATGTACTGGTCTTTCGCAGACTTCCAGTCCCGAGTCCATTCAGATGTTTCGTCGTTCTCAGATAATGACACGGCCAGACTGCAAGGGATTTTATGTTACTAATCCCTTTGCCCATTCCTCTTCCACAGAGGTACAATTTATAGTTTGAATTTTCCTCGAAGAAGTACAAAAGAGAAACAAGAATAGTTTTTTTTTTTTTTTTGAGATACACCAGTTACTACCACATAAGATCAGACGTCACCATGCCTCTTTGAGGAAATTGAGTGCAACAAATGCAGAATTCCTCTAAAAAAAAAAAAACAAATGCAGAATTCATCTCAAAAAAAACAACAAAAAAAAAACAAATGCAGAAATGGCAGTGTACAAAAACCTACCAACTAGAATGTAAAAACTCGTAGCTGTTGCCTTGTTGGAGATTATCGAGCAAAAGCACTGTCTACACTGAGCAGGTGATTTGTAATGCTGATCGGATCAACCTGGCTGCCTGGGTGGTGCTCTCGACCAATTTTCTTGATCCGACGGTCGAGAAATACTAAACAACTTCGAGACTATTGAAGTACTTTCAGATTGGTACAGCAACCGATTTTGGGCATCTCTGAAAGATTCGGATCCCAAAAGTACTTGGGTATCCCATTTTGATCTCTTTTACACAATTTTATCTCTACTCGACTTATTTATTTATATTTTTATGAATTTTTTTGCGATGCTTTTCAAAATAAAAGTTACAAATATTATTTCAAAAAAATATTAATTTAAAAATACTAATTAATTTGACTATTTGAAAATGTCCAAAGTAGCCCATCAGCCCTTCCCAAAATTTATATGGACTGCGTTACTAAAAATGGAAAGAGTGAAAATACTTTTGTATTTGCACCCAGATCTTAAACATTTGAAATTTTCAAAAATATCAATATATATTTCAAATAGTTTTAAATGACTCTCTTATTCAAATTAACTATTAAACATTACAACAAGAAATTATACATTTTTTTGAACAAATTTTAAACTCAACTATTCATAAAGTATTGCATATCGGTTGCTGGATTGCTAGAAATCATAACATGAACCCCTGATCTACATGCAGTCAAATACTAATCTACCGATACAATATACAACTCATCTTAAACATAGCACAGATGCAAAGAATATCAAGACCAAAAAAAAAAATTGCCAATGTACAAACACAAACTGATTTTTTTCTTCTTTTTTCTAATAATATGCACTCTCATTGGAGCAAAACAAAATAAAAGTCTCAAATATACACTGATACAGCAAATAAATAATATACAAATGTAAACCTCTCAGATAACCTGGTTCCAAATCTTGTAATATCTTTGGAGCACTATGCAAGAGGTTCGTAACAATCGTCGGGGTCCCGACCATGATAGTGATAATACAAAGATCCTCTGTGATATCGGTGACGGTCGACGAATGCAATGACATATATGGCATAGATGATTCCAGGAACATATCCAAGGATGGTTAGCAAGAGGCAGATGCAGAACTCCATCTGTTGCATAAATCGTTAAAAGTATCAGTTAAAACATGATAAAATGCTTCAAATTTGCCAACTTTTGTAAATCATTTCCACTCTTTTGTTATTTATTGCCTTCATACATCAACTTTCAATAAAAAGAAAAATAATCTACAGATATGATATGAATTGAACTGGTTCCGTAAGACCTCATCAGGAAAAAGCAGTATCTATAACAAAAAATGAACAAAATCTCACTTGAGAGAAATGCCATTTTACTTGATTATTTCTTCAACAAATAAAAATCTGTTTCTTTATAGCATCGGATCAGAAATATTCTGCTATGCATTGCATCAATCCACAAGATTATAAATATCCTGATATCCTCTTCAAATGACCAAAATACAATCTAACTTGAAATAAAATCATGAAACTCAAGTACGAAAAAAAAAAAGGCGGAGAAAGGTACCCAACAAGCCAACAACTCAGGCAACAAATTAAGTATTCCCGGAACTAATCGAATCTCACAAACTATGCTACCGAATCAGCTCTGGGAAGTTTTAAATTTAATTATTAGTACAGAGGTGCAATCAGTTGGCCAAGAAGTTGAATTGATTATTCTTTCTCTACCTACCAGTAGCCACATCATCCAAATATAATGAATTAAAATGCGGCAAATTGAATAAATTAAACAGTTCAGAACTTCAGATCCCCAAAATTTGGGAATAGTGTTTGAATAAAAGACCCAATTGTCATATATCAAAAAAATCTTGGTTTACTATGGAGATTTATTCAAAAGTCGAGCCTTTTTTCTTTCGTTTTTCGCATGTGTCTAAAGCCAAGGATTACTATGTTATCAAGGTAGAAGAATTAGAAGAAAATAACTAATTATGCGATAATGGGAATTAACTAGTTAAGAAACCCAATAAAGAAAGAAAATTTGAGGTAAAGTAAAAGGCTAGAGCTTTATTATTTATAATACAAAAGGTCATTTGATTCCATAAACCAGAAACCAAATTCCTTTTCTGTTTTGCTCATAATTTGATTCCAATAGCTTGCTAATCCGATTAAAGTGCTATTCTTTGACAATCCAAACGCACCCTTGATTTCTAACTCCAACCATTGTAGAAAAAGGGTATAATTTGGGATGTAAATCCAACAATTAGTACAGTGAAAAGGAAACAATCAACCCCCGCACTCCCAATTCCAGCATCAACATTCAACATCATACCAAAGATTATTCGATAGATTCGATCGAGGCAACTCCCAACCAATTAGGTAGGTATAAAAGGGGGGCAGACAGAGAGAGGGAGGGATTACCGAACAACATCCATGGCGGAAGAAGACGCCGAGGGGAGGAAGGATGATCGCGCAGATGATCTCCAGGCAGATACAGCAGCAGGAATCCCCCATCTTCTTTCTTTCCTTCCTTCGATTTCTCCCGACCCGAAGGAAGAAAATGGGGACGGTTAAAAAAGGACGAGCTGATCTAACCAACGAGCTCATCCCCTGACTTACTGCATTGTACAGTTCACAGCGCCAACCGTTGGATCGTCTCAAGATCTGCGCTGACACGAATCTGCAGACAATCCAACGGCTGGCGCTGTGAACTGCATAATGCAGTACAGTAGGGGATATGAATTCCGGTTTAAGTTCCGTTCCGGTGACGCGCAGGCTTGGGGCTTGTAATCTGGACCGTCCGTTCCCAAGGGAGCAGTTCCGGGTCGTACGCTTGTTTCAAGTTGGTTCCGCTCCGTTCCATTCCACGGTTCCGGTATACTTAAGCAGTAAGTAGTACATCTGTTCCATCGGATGACCAACGCGTATAATATTGACTCTTGACAACATTGTTTGTTTATGTTATTAATTTTTTTTTTCTTGAAGAAAGTAGAATACTCTACTAGTTTCATTGAAATTTTTTATTCGTGTTTATGGAGGATTGAACCCATGACATCTTGAAAGTCATCTTAGTTTAGTTAGCTACCACTTGAGTTACTAAGTCATTTGCTTATGTTATTAATTAGATACTGAGATCAATACTATATTGTTGTTTATGTTAACTGAGTTGTGATTCATGTTAATGACTTCATGAGTTTGATAATATGGATAGCAACTCATTTAAATGGAATAACAAAATACTATGCAACGTATGTAAGACAATAATCCAATTCATAAAGCAATTAATATAAACTAGAAAGGCTGCGCGCTCCGCGCGACTGAGATATTATGGTAAAAAAAAATACCTGTACAATACAATTAAAATATATTTACTGTAACTTAAAGGGTCCTCCATATAATATATAGTGCAAATTTACAACTGTCACCGATCGACAACCCAACGTTATACAGTGCACGACACGTAACCGTAAAAAAAAAAAAAAAAAAATTGCACTGTTTTTTTCTACTGTAGCAAACTACAGTGCAGGCAAATGTTCTGCCTTTAACATTTAGAATAACAACTGAATTAACATGAATAATAGCACTAAAAAAAGTATATTTTCAGAAAAACACTAAAAGAAGTAAGATATTGATTTTCCCGTACCAGAATGTGAAATCAATATCTTACTTTTTTTAGTGTTATTATTCATGTTAATTCAGTTGATTTTTCCGTACTTTTCTTAATATAAAAAAGTTAAGTAAACCAGAAAGTGAAATTACAAACATCATATTTAAGAAAAAAAAATCAATAAAATCAGAATGTAAATTAACAAATATTTATAAGGCACACAAATACAATAAAAATCAAATTTGTACTACAATCTAAGTATTGTTCTTTTAAAGTCGCTGATAATATTGTTCGAGAAGAGAACAAATCATTCTGACCAATCTGACGTCTGAAGATGCATATAAGCACTCAATAGATTCTCCTTATCATATATCCTTACCGTATACAAAAGCATATTAAAAAAAATGACATGAAAATACTATCTTCCCAAATAAGAAACCTGAGTCGTTAATTATTTTCTTAATACATCAGAACCGTTAATTTACGTTAATGTCCGTTAATGTTAATATCTCCGCCTCTCAGCCTATTAAAAATTTAAAACTCATATCAATTTTCTCAATATAAGACCCATTACATATTATCTTAAAAATTTATTATAAAAAATAACAATTTCAGTATAAAGGAAACGCATGGGCTATTTACTAGTTCTAATCAGTACTCATGTACCGGACTACCGGTACAAGTCAACACTCAGTACGGACCAGATAATCTCCATTTGAATCAACAATGGAGAGAACCGGTACCAACCCATTATCCATTCCATGTTTCATTCACTGGAGATGGCGCCAGTATCAGCCAACAAACAAACAAACAAACACTATCCAGTGATAATCCCAGTTCAGTGTTTTGTACCAGTACCACCTTCCTTCCACCACCGGTACCAATAGCATGGCCACAACCTTATCCGATTTCCCGGCCACCACCTTCCGCCTCCTTCCTCCCCTCCACTCCCCCCCCCTCCTCCTCAAGCCCCCCTCTTCACAACCCATCTCCAGACCCACCCACCTCTGCTCCTTCAGCAGCAACAGAAGCCGGACCGAGGTTGAGAAAGCCGAGGAGAAATATCCGGTACCCAACACCATTGGAGGCAGTGAGGAGGCCAGACTCAATGCGCAGCTGCGCAATTCGATCGAATCGGGGAATTACACCAAAGCGATCGGCTTGGTGGAGTCCATGTGTGGTAAGGGGTACCAACTTGACAGCTACCTCCCCTTTGTTCTGCTCAAGGCGTTGGCGGATGTCCCGGACCCCGACCGGGCTGCCCGGTTGGTTGAACTGCTTGAGTCTGTGGGAAGGCAGGATAAACATGTTTATAATGTGTTCATTGGGTGTCTCTGTAAGGCGGGCCGCGTGGTTGCGGCGTTTGAGATCTTGGGTCGGATGCGGGGCCGTGGGCTTTTCCCCAAGAGCAGCCCGCAGAGTTCGATTGTGAAGGGGCTGTGTGATCAGAAGATGCTCGAGGCTGCGTTGGCGACGGCGGAGCACTTTAGAACGGAGTATAGGTGTCCGCCCAATTGGGTCACGTACGGCAACTTGATTGAATGCGCGATAGTGACGCGTGGAGTTGAGGAGGTGCCGGGTCTCCTTGATCAGATGGCCCGTGACGGGCTTCGGCTTGACAATGTCAAGATGGAAGCGACGTGTAGTATGGTTATCCACAATCTGTGCAAATCAAGAAAGGTGAGTTACATACGTATCGACATCAAAGTCCAATTGTATTGCAAAAAAAGGCTAATTCTGCTATGGGATCGGATGAAATATGGGCCATTCATTTTTCATAATCAGATGGTCACGATATATCTTTTAGATAAAATTAAAGAGACATGTTTGATAAGAACCGCTCGATTTCAAATGAAAGTTTGCTTAACCGATCCATAGCAGAACCACTCTTGGAAAAAAAAAACATGATAAATTTTATACTGATCTGTAGGTTGATGAGGCATTGGAGTTCATCAGGCACTTACCGTTGAATGGGTCGGGCCCACATGCTACGTCATACTTTATTCTGCTCGAGCTGTTCCTGATTCTCGGGAAGGAGGAGGAGGCAGATGCGGTGATCGATGAGATGCTACTGAGATTGCAGAGCCTGAAGCTGCCCCACTTCAGAGCTATTGTCAAGTTGATGATTTCCAACGGACTTGTCGGGAGGGCGAGGGAGATGATTGACGCTGCGGTACAGAAATTCGAATTGGGTGTTGACATGGTCTGCTGCAGCGATCTGATTGCCGCTTACTTGGAAGACAACAGGATGGATTTGGTAATTGAGCTCATCGATTTCATGACCTCGAATCAGCAGTTCCCGAATGTGGTAGTTTACAATACCATCATCTCGGGCTTGTGCAATATGGGACACACCAAAGAAGCTATCGAGGTTTTAAACAATATGAGTAGTTTTGGTGTGCCTCCGAATGAAGCCACTTATAATCGTATCATAGGGGGCTTGTGGAGCAACGGGGAGAAGAAAATGGCGGTGAAAATGTTGGAGCGCATGGTAAATGAGGAGGGGCTTTCTTTAATGGTGGTCACATACAATATAATCGTGACTCGCTTGAGCCAAGACGGCATGGTGGATGAGGGTTTGGAGGTGGTGCGAATAATGGAGGACAACGGGTTAGTTCCTGATGAATTCTCTTACAACGCTCTTTTGCTCGGGTTCTGCAAGGCGGGTAGGATGGGGGAAGCGATGCGGCTCTTTGAGGAGATGTTGGAGAAAGGATGCAAGCCGCATTCGCATACCTATCAAATTATTTTGAGAGGCGCCATCACTGCCGGGTATGAACCAGAGGTGGTAGATTTGTTGAATGAAATGGATGAAAAAGAGATCCTTCCTCAAGACTATGTAACACTCTTAAGAGAGGACTTGCTGTCGGATCGCATCGGCGACACGTGAGTTGAAGGATATAGTCATAATTGAAAGATTGAGCTAACATATATAAATTTGATCTGGTCTTTGTTCGAGGGACAGATCTGAAATCCTGTTGTTCCTGACTTCTGGCGCGCTTGTATGCACGTGATCAGCAAATTGCCGGTAATGTTTGTGCATAATTTACTTGACCGATGTAGATTATTATTTTCCTGTAATTAGTGAAAAGATAGGTGCTTTTTGTTGAATAGTTAAATTATTGGATATTTCAAGTATAAATTATTCTATTAAATTGATTTAGTTGTCTGCCAAAATGCTTTGTAAATTTTTTTTTGATGGAATCATCTACTTCAGTACCATTCCAATAGTAGTTATATCGGGTCTTTAGTTTAGTTCTCAAACCAGATTTCTTCTACTAAACAAGGAATTCCTCCTCAGGAACAGTTTTATGTTGGAAGCCATATAAGTAAACCTTATAATTCATTATTTCACACTAGTTAGCCTGCCTCTAAAGTCTAAAGTAGTAGAACTTGACCATTTCATAATTGAACTAATTCATTATTTTTTGGTTTGCTCCAGTACACATTTGTTAAGTGGAAAAAAGTATTTTGGGCCATCTGATCAAAAAAGGGCAGTATGGGAACAAGGATGAGCCAGTTGTACAATATTGGCAAGAGATCCGTCAAACCGAAATAGAATTTGACATAGATACATAATCTTTTGTTATTTTCTATATAGTCAATTACTGTGAGGAAATTACTTTTCTCACTTCACTTCACATGACAATCAAATCTTCTGTGGTAGCAGAATATAATTCCAATTTATTTGGAAGAGATGATCAGAAGGAGAACCAGCATGTTTCTGTCATGATCAATTAGTTCGTTGCAACCAATCCTCGAAACATCTGAACTTTTACCAGTGAATGTGAGGAGTCGATTGGTGTAGCTTCAACTTCAGGAGGGGCTTAGCGAAAGATTGACACACTATACCACAACAGTTTCAGTCATGATCCAAATCGATGCATCGTGGGACATTTCACCGCAACTGGCATCGCTGCCCTTCTTTCTGATGCCAGGGAGATATACTCATATACATCTTGCTCAATCCAAATGGCTTACAACGGCAAGTACACTGCAGGTGGAGCCACCTACACTTCAATTGGCCTTCAGAAAGCACAGGACTTTTGTCCAAGCCGGTGGATGGCTGTCAGCTCGGACTGTCAGGTTTTCGTTCAGGGTGTCCAGAGGAAAGAAACCGATTCACTGCCATTGTGTAGAGCGATTCAGCCGGTTACAGGTTGCATTCAGATGCCACAGGCCAACCGAAAGGTCAAACTTCAATATGCCCACAGGTGTTTCTGGTAAGCTGACATAATTTGGCAAACCGCGCTAGAAGAACGTGGCAGGAATTTCAGAGGGTATCCAACTCAGTTGATCCAAGATTTGTAATTAGATGTTTAGATAAATCAGGATTTAGGTAAAATTTGTTCTAGATACTGGTAATTAGGCATTAGGAATGTGTGACTTTGAACTTCAGTAGCTTTAGAGTTCTGTTGGGTCTATGTCTCTATGATCCTAGTTAGATTTATTTTTCATTTTTTTTAACTTCTGCAATTTGTAAAGTTTTATCCTTCAATCAGTATATGTAACCTGCGGGTTTTTCTCAAAAAGAAAAAGAAAAAGGAAAAATCATAGTGCAAATGCTATTATATTATGATCCAATCATCTAGTACATATACTAAAATCTGACAACTGGGAACCGAGTCCGAATCTGCTGTTATTCTCAAAGAAAAACAGGAGCCTGTTATTATAATTTTGGACCGTTAGATCGAAACGGACGAATCTGATCAGCCAATTTTAGTTTTTAGGGGTCTTTTCTAAATAGATCTGATCCGTCGTTGATTTTGATCCAACAGTCCAAGTTAGAATAGCAGTGATCATGTTATTCTATTTGGAATAACAGCGGATATGAATTCACTGAGAAAACCACCTGACGTTCGATTGGTCAGAAATCGCTAATTCAGACGTAAATAAAGAGTATGTAACTGTTACTGTGTTACATGACTCATGAGCATCAAATTGACAGCGTTATATAACATAATAACATGCACATCTTCGATCAAAAAAAAAAAAACATGCACATCAAATCATTTTTTTTTTTTTTTTGAGGATATATCAATCAATCAAATTCATGTTTGATTGATCCAGAGCTCCACAGTTGACGAGATATGACAGTGACGAGATATGACAGGAAATATCAAATATAATATGACAGCGTTGGTGCTGTTAAACACAAATAGGAACACCAACGCTGTCATATTATATTTGATATTTCCTGTCATATCTCGTCAACTGTGGAGCTCTGGATCAATCAAACATGAATTTGATTGATTGATATATCCTCAAAAAAAAAAAATGATTTGATGTGCATGTTTTTTTTTTACTTCTGCAATTTGTAAAGTTTTATCCTTCAATAGTATATGTAACCTACCGTTTTTCTCAAAGATCAAAGAAAAAAATAAATCATTGTGCAAATGCTATTATGATCCATTCATCTAATCTAGTACAGTTACTAAAATCTGACAACTGGAACTGAGTCCGAATCTGCTGTTATTTTCAAAGAAAAATAGGAGCCTGTTATTCTAATTTGGACCGTTAGATCGAAACAGACGGATCTGATCAGCCCACTTTAGATTTTAGGGGTATTTCATAATAGAGCTGATCCGTCGTTGATTTTGATCCAACCGTCCAAGTTAGAATAACAGGGTCTTGTTATTCTATTTGGAATAACATCGGATATGAATTCACTGAGAAAACCACCTGACTTTCAATTGGTCAGAAATCGCCAATTCAGATGTATAAGAGTACAATGTAAGAGTAAAACCTAATGTCCATAAAAAAGTCATTCATAGCTTACAATTTGGAATGTATCTGTTACATTTTAGGAGAATTTATTTGTTACATTTTTTGTACGTCTGTAAATGTATGGACGGTTTTTCAATATTTCTCCTAATGTAACTGTTACATGACTCAAGAGCATCAAATTGACAGCGCTGTAACATCAGTATCAAATCATTTATATTTTTAAGGTTATATCAGATAATCACATTCACGTTTGATTGATGCAGAGCTCCACAGTTGACGAGATTTGACAGGAAATTATTATATAATATGACAGCGTTGGTGCTGTTGAACAAAATAGTACTGAGTCTGACAAATGACAATCGCCCGAGAAGGATTTCATATCCTCCGTAGCGCTGCATTGTGTAGCGCAGGATGTGAACCGTTAGATCATCTCGGGATCTGTGCTGACTTGAATCTCAAGATGATCTAACGGTTCACATCCCCCACTTGGATGAGCACTCGAAAACAAGGTAGCTAAAGAATGTTACACCTAACCATTGGATTAGGAGAGTAGACTTGTTGGGAAAACATGCTAGGTAATCATCTTACTAGCAATATTATCAGAGCACCACCATCCATCCAAAAGTAGCTTTAATAGAGTAATTGCCCTTATGCCCACAAATGAAATGATGCCTTAATATTATAATTCTCATCCATAAACTTTTGGTACGTCTCAAACATCTTTAATTTGACCAACACTTGTATCATCTTCTTTTTCTATCCCCAACCAAACAAAACATAGTAACTTCACTTTAATCTTTTTCCTACGAATAGAAATATCATCATGGTCTCAAATCTCAATAAGGTGCTGTTAAAAACTGAAGTTCAGGAAATAGTAAAGACTACTAAAGAACTAAAGATCACCATGCGCAAAACAGAAACAACCGTTGATAATAAAAAAAAAGCATCATCCATCATTCTTGCGAGAGCCATTACTGAGAGAACTGAGATTTCCATTATAAAACACATCAAAACATCTAATGGAGTTAAAAAAAAAACTGTCCACTAAACCAAGCCTAACAATAACATGATTCTACCACCACATGCCCTCATCCATCTCAGAAAATACCATTTCATACAGACCAGTCCAAGATGAAAACTTATTCAAACACTAAAACCACATACAGCATCTCATCTTTTTTTTTTTTTTTTTTTTTTTTTAGTTTTACCCAGTCAACAAAGTGAGTCACATATAGTAAGTAAGCAGCAACCTAACTACCATGAGCCAACTACCTCTTTGAGGGCCTCTCATCCCCACCATCGTCGTCACCGTCGTCGTTGTCGTCGTCATCAGATCTACTTCTCTTTGCTGCACTGGACCCTCCAGTACCACCACCACCACCCCCCTCTTCGTCACCCTCTTCGTCGTCGTCGTCGTCCCCTTCTTCCTCCTCAACTTCCTCGTCGTCCCCAATAGCGTCCTCCGGCTCGAAGTCGCTCGAGTTCTCCTCGTCCTCTGCCTCACCCATAGGTTTCACTAGGTACTCTGTCCCCGGCTCCTCCTATAAAAAACCAAGAAAAATAAATGTTATTCATTGCCGTTGAATTTAACAGGTCTAAATATCAAACAAAATAAATTTCAAAGCACTTGTGCAAATCAATTGAAGTTAATGAAGATTATATGGTTGGCGGATCAGATTCAATGGAACAGAAAATTGTTCAGCAAATGTGAATTCAGAAACAGCCTCTGATAGTTTTGCATCATTTGCCAATCATATATTTCTAATAACGAACAACCTTATTACCAAATCAAAAAGTTTGTTTTTAAAAAAGAAACAGAAAAGAACTTTTCAACTACTTTGAAAGGCCCAAACCTCTTAATTTTCACATTAGATGAGGAACAAAATTCTTACTTAAAAAAAGAAAATTGAAGCTACTTTGACCTTTTTAAAGGGACTAAGCTGTGAACAAAATTTGAAGCGACTACGTGAGGCTGAATTAAAATACTTCTTATAAACAGGTTTAAACCAAAAAAAAAAAAAAAAAAATTCAAAGCACATATTCAAATTAATTGAAATTAATAAAAGACCATATGGTTGGCAGATCAGATTCAATGGAACAGGAAATTGTTCAGCAAATGTAAATTCAGAAACAGCCTCTGATAGTTTTGCATCATTTCCCAACCATATAATATTCCTAACAAACAAACAATTCAATATTACCAAACTAAAAAGTCAAAAAATAAAAAGATATCCCTTTCAACTTTTCCTACTAAAAAGAGAGCAAAGTTCTCACTTATAAAAAGGAAAACTGAAGCTACTTCAACAAAATCTAATACGAAATAAAGAAACTAAGTATTGAATCAGACTGACGTGCAGATTTCCAGCTTACGAGATAGCCAAACTGACTACCCCATCAGAAACAACCTCTGGATATTAATTTGCATCATTTTCCAATACCTCACAACTACATTTTAATTACACTTAAATTCAAAAAAAGGGAAAAGAAGGAGGAAAAAGAAAGAAAACGACTGGTTTTGGATCAGGCTGACGTGCAAAATTCCAGCATACGAAAAGAAGAGATCTTTCCATCAGAAACAACCTCTGGATATATCTTTATCATCACTTCCAAAACAATTTCTTGCATAAAACATTAAAACAATTAGCGAAATCCCTTGAACAGGTCTAAAGATTCGCGCTTTACCTAACAGAACTAACATAATTCTTCAATAAATCAGCTAAAATCGGCAAAAAAGTGTCGGTTTGAAACTAGATCTGAGCTGAGCTAATTAAAGAAAAACAGAGAATGTAAAGAATAAATCATTCATATATATATATACCTCATCATCTCCCTCTTCCTCTTCTTCCTCCTCCTCGCCGGACTCTTCCTCACCCTCGCCCTCCCCCTCGCCCTCGTCTTCAACCTCGCCCCCTTCCTCCTCCTCCCCCTCCGCATCTTCCTCTTCAACCTCACCCCCTTCCTCCTCCTCTACGTCCTCCTCATCAAGATCGACCTTCTTGTCCTCCTTCAGGGCCGCCTTCTTCTTCTCCATCTCAATCTCCCTCTCGGCCTTGTCCACCTCAGTCCCTCCTCCCCCTGCTCCTCCTCCCTTCATCCTCACTCACTTACAAACCAGAAACTAGAAACCCTAATTTGTTTGTTTGTTCGTGAGTGTTCAAACGACAATATCAAAAATCCGAGTGATTTTGCGAAGGCAGAGAGGATTTGGGGATAAATATAGGGCGAATGAATAGAATATTGTTTATTTCTTTTTTAATTTCTTTCTTTCTTTCTTTCTTCTCGAATATTTATTATTTATATTTCTCTGCTCGTTAGTTGCTGCGACTGTTTTTGTGTGTGTGTGTGTGTGTGTGTGTGTGGGGTTTTAGTGTTTTACTACGGACAGAAGCAGCAGAGAAGAGACGCACAGAGATGAGATGAGAGGAGAAATCTAGGGTTCTGCTGGGACGGTAGGATGAATCTCGACCGTTCAATCAAGAACAGTCCCACGGATCAGTGACTTGGCGCGCATCGGAAGGGGGTTACTTAAGCTGAGTTGAAAGTTCTACGGTGTATGAAGTCTGGTCTCACTGACTTGTGGACCCCGGGCCTCTTCCGCTCCGTTCGTAAACCCCGATCCCTGTCATAAAAACTCGGTGTATAAGATATTTCATGTGGGTCCCGGATGCATTGACACGGGAATTTCCTCGAACGATGCACGGAGCGCAGGGGATTTTTATCAAGAAAAGAACGGTCGGATAATTAGGTGGGCCTAGGGCAAACGTAAGCAGCAGGGCGTTGCATTCGGCTCACATTCATGGACTCTCACAACTTCCACCGGGTCCCACAGTGCAGTGACTGATTAACAACGACAATATCCCACTCCGGGAGCACAGAAAATTCTCACCCACATCGACTACAGGTTCGGAGAGCGAATCTGGGTGCGGCTAGGGCTGACGTCAGGAAATGATTGATGCCCTTGCTCCTCTCCTGCCTTTCTTTTATGTCACGCCTCACGCGGTGCTCGCTTCTGTGGGGCTCACTGCCTAACGGTTATGTTATTCCGTGTCGGCCGGGGCGAATTCATATTCCCTGCTTCTGTACTGCATTATGCAGTTACCAACATCGGCCGTCGGATTGTCTCGAGGTTCGTTCCAGCGCTGATCTTCAGAAGATCCAACGGCTGAAGTTGTGAACAGCACAATGCAGTAAGTCAGGGGATGGGCACTCGGAGACTCGCACTCGCCTCTATTATGGGCCTGTGGTTTGTTCCTCAAGGAATGTTATGGGCCTATTGGGCTTTGGACTTTGGATTTATGATTGGGGGCCCAAGATGGTTCGGGTTTGGTGCGTATGGAGAAACCCGGCCCAATTGTCTGATATGGATCCGTTTGTGTACAAGTCTGCTACTGTCTGTACTTGGTGGGTTAAAATCAATGTTCACATGGCCTGCATCTAATGGCGTGTTGTTATGAATAAATCTACGGTGTTCTTAAGCTCAGAGGCTTTCCGTGAGCTTAACACCAAAAACATATCAAACCATATTCAAATTTTGATATATATGGATTGATATGTTTTTGGTGTTAAACTCACGAAATGTCTCCGTAAGCTTAAGAACATCGTAGTTTTACTCTGTTGTTATAATATTATTAATGCCACTCTCCACATCATTGTCATTGTCATTGGTAGTGTTTGGAGAATGAAGAGCTTAAATAACATTTTATATCTGGACATATAATTTTGAGGGACAATGGGACATACATGCCCAAGCTGGCTTACGCACTACTGCCCACAATTTTATGCACGTGGATGAACTATATATATATGCACTTGGCCAGATCATATATATTTGCATTAATTGGCCACTTGCTTAATTACTTAATTATGGTTCATAATGAAGATTGTGTTCATTAATTAACTTAATTTCATATTTTCATGTTGCCATGTTATAGTACGTACGTAAAAGGACGGAGCCAGGATTTCATCGTAATTAGGGGCCATGATGCCGCAACAACTTTTTTGAAAATTGAAATGGTTCCATATATATCATATTATTACACAGTTAAAACTATTAGGTTTCATTACAAATACAATCAACATAATAGAAGGCATTATACTGGAATAATCATCTCAATATATTTAACCTAAAATTATAACGTACTAAAATTTTTTTTTTCAAGTATTATAAGAGGACATATCTCAATATATTTAACCTAAAATATTATATAAAAAAAATTTCAAGGATCATATGGGCCACCCCCTCTCTCTGCGTATACTTGTCAATTCCCTGTTAATTAACTTTGCAGTTGCACCAGTAATTACATGTTGTGGCCAAATGCTTATAATGCGGTGCACATGGAAGCAAAATTTCTTGCTTCTCTGTACTTAATAATGGTGCATGTTCTCCACCTTGCAAAATCATATGTCAAGGATTTAATTGCTACTAAAAGCTACAGCTAGAACACTTGTATGTATATCTATATATATATATATATATTATATCTATATATATATATAGTTGGGTTATGGTATTATGCATATCAAAACGATATTTTTGCTATGCGCTTGTATCTCAACAACTGTAACTCGGATGACCGATCCGATTCGACCGGTGCATTCTACATATCAAAAACTCATCGGATACTAATTTTTACTATTTTTGGAGATTCCTAATTGTTTTTAACGATTTTTGAAAGATGTCAAGAAAATAATAATAAAATAATCTATTTAGAACTCATAATCAGGGTCATTTTTTCAAAAATGAGAATTAAATCATTCATTAACTCTTGAAACGTGCAAATTAAATTAAATGCAAACAAATAGATAAATAAAGTACAAAAATGTGTATTAATTGGATGAAGAATATGATGAGCCTAAATTAAGTGTGTGAGAAACCTCTCTCAAATCAAATGCTATACAAACAACATCCTCTCAAAAGGCTGTCAGTTGTAATTAACACCCATGAATTACAAATTTTTTCATGGTCATGCAAATTAAGCTAATAAATTTCATAAAAATACAACCAAAAAAAAAGAAACAAAGAATTAATCAAACAATGAATAATCAATCAACCTTTCCAATGATCACCAAATTTAAAGCAATTAATTTGCCTCTCAATTATCAGGATCTTTGGGTGTAAACATGTTCACCATATACTCCATAACCCTCACTTTCATTTGAAGTGTGAGGATGTAATCAGCAGCTGCACAGAACAAGTCGTCGATCCCCGCCGAGTCGCCGTCCGGCACGAGCCGCCTCAGCGTCTGAAGCTTCCTGACGATCTGCACAACCGGCTTCCTAGACCCTTCTACAAGCTTCCTCCTATGGATCTTCTGCTTCACACGCCTTCTAGACACAACACCGACGTTGCCTCTCGCCATATTTTGCTTGTTCCTTCTCGGTGATGACAATGCACTTCGTTGCACGGCTCGCATCAGAACCGTGGCGTTCCGAACTCGATTAACCCTCGACATTTTATGATCATGACAGACAGAATTTGTTGTAGATACCATGTTGCAACACTTGTAGCTTGCTAGTAGTTTTCTAACTCTTTTCTTGCCTCCCTTTGAAGGAATTCAAGCTAGCTAGCTAGTTGGCCTTGTAAGAATTTCAGAGAATGAAAAGAGAGAGCAGAAGAGGAAAGGAAGTAGTGGTAATTGGTTAGGTCTTTAAAGAGAGGGGTTCTTATATATATAGAGGAACTTTGTGATTAAATAACCAGGTGGCATGACCAATAATTCTTTCTTTACCTAAACTATATAAAAAAGGAAGAAAAATATATATAGTAAGTAATTAAAATTGTGGATCCACCAACATGAAATAAATGTCAGAGAGGTGGCAAGAACACAGTGTATAGTAGGGTGCAAACGGAAGACCGTTTTCTGTTACTCCATTCCGTTTCGCCTTATACGAAACGGTTTTTTGTTTCGTTAAACGAAACGAAACAATTAACGGAATAATTCTTTCTATTTCGTTTTCTATTTTTACAGAAAAATACTACTGTCAAACGATTATTTTTGTTCTTTCGTTTCGTCTCGTTTAGGACGAGACGAAAACGAAACGATTTTTTGTTTCGTTAAACAAAACGAAACGATTAATGAAACAACTCAATTCTGTTACGTTTTGAACGTTATGCACGCCTGATGTATAGTGGGTTTTGCTTGAGAGAGGAGGCATGTTCTGCTAACACCAAGAGCACATGCTGCCACATGATGGATCGATATATATCATTCCTTAAACTCAAAACTCAATTTCTCCTCCCCTTCTCAATCCTTCGAATCTCTCTTTCTAGCTAACCATCCGTTGCAGCCAGCAGACCGGTACACATGGTCTTGGCCTAATTATACAGTGCACCAGCGGTTACTTGAATTTAATTAGTGAGCATTTATATAAGAGGGGTTCATTTAATGGACTTCTGTTTCTCTTTAACAAATTATTTATACTAGAGCTGTAACTCGGGCTTCGCTCCGAAAAGTGGTATCAAATAAATAACTAAATATTTTATAAAATTTTAAATATATTATATAAAAATAAAAAAATTGTAAATTATTTATGTAAGTAAATAATAATAATAATAATAATAATACAATAATTTATAAATAAGAACATATATAAATGTTAGACCATTTTAAATGTTAAAATTTGTTTTAGACATGTCACATTCATCTTATTTAATGATGAGAAAAAAAAATACAAGCCATTGAATCAAAGTAGATGAAGAGTTTCAAACAAAATCAATTGTTAATAATAGTAATGATGTGGCATAGTTGAGGTGCTTGGAAATCTACCCCTCTTTATGGAGTATAGATATGGCGCCATTTTATTTTTAGAAAAAATTGACCTCATATATATTTTTCTGATAATTAAGGTATATACGTACTGATTTTTTTAATTTTTTTTCTAAGAAAGAAATTACAATTGACTTCATATTTTCCTAACAATTAAGCCACTGATCTCTGCCATATATATATATATACATTTCCAAAGTATAAGATTCGAGGTAATTTGGTGATATAAATTAAAATCATGTGATTGGTTTTATTGAGAAATATTCTTATTCATTTCAAGCTAAATTAATTGAACATATATATTGTCATGCACAAATTCCGAATGCTTGCAAGCATGAACAATTAATTCAAGTTAATAGCCACGCTTAATTTCAGTTTAAGAACCCAATTATGTCCAAAAGAAATTCTGACTATATATACTTCGACAAGCCTAGAATAAAAATTGTTGCCTTAATTTCCAACAATTAATAACTCCAAGCAGAGTTTATACTTTTACTTAATTAGACTTGTGTTTAATTACTATCAAACAGAAAAATTATACACTATATATATCTGTACCATGAGTAAATCTAGCGTGCTCCTAAAAGTACGGAGGCCTCCCGTGCTCCTAACTCAAAAATCATACTAAACCATTATGAAATTTTGATTTATCATTCTCATTGAATTCTTTATATCAAATATCTTAGGATACAAAAATTTTCCATAGAAATATCATCCATAGCGTCCATAAATTACATTTCAGGATATATCTTTTATATTCATGATATATCTGTTACATTCCGTACATGTTATATAGATGGTTTTTCAATAAACACAAGATGTTTCTCTAAAAAATTTAAAATATGCCTTTCAAAAAAAAAAAAAAAGTAAAAATATATATCATGCCTTGCCCAAATTTTGTATGCACCGGTACTAGCTAGCTTGTATATATTAGTTCATAATGTTCATATACATGCCACCTCTCACAATTCCTCCTCCTTTTTCCCTCGAAAAAACACCCTGGATTATTCTTCTCCCTTTTTCTGCTTTTATATATTTTTTCATGTGGACTTGGGTTGGGTTTCCAGCTAGACGATGGTGACATATCACATATTGTTATTACCACCTCATGCCACGCGGCACAAGGAGGTGCCTTTATGTTAATTATTAAATATATATAAGAGTAATTAGAGGAAGCCCTTAATTAGTTAATAATTCATAATTAATTAATCCTCTGTTTCCCATTTGGAAACCCATCATAGGTCCATTTAATTAATTAATTAATTAAGGTGTTAATGATGGATTAAGATGAGAGGATAGGGATGAACCTTTTTTTGGTATTTGTTCTTTTGTGGACTGACAGAGTGGCCATGCGTGGTGTTGGTGCGGTATGCAATATATCATGTAAGTCAAGTTTCTTCTTAAGTTGGAGTATACATAATACATTATGAAAAAAAAAATTAAGTTTATATCAATATTTGGTTCTCAATTTATTTCTTAAAAGCATCATAAAAAAATTTTATATCATGTCTTAAGTCTAAATAAGTAATGCCAATTACATATAAGCGATTTTATTTGAAAAAGATAAAGCAACAAATGCACGCTAAGAAAAAATATTGACCAAGCTAATATCTAAAGTGTGGTACGTACCAAAAAAAAAAAACTAATACCTGTGGAGGAGGGATTCATTGTCATTGACAATCTTGACAATGAGGCATTTCAAAAAATCATAAACCTTAAAATGAAAAAAGTTTCATGGATGCATTACTTAACCTATAGATTGATGATGTTTCAAGTTTCAATCATTTTGAATATCGTTTGATGCCTTATCAAAAATTTATACACTTTTTAACGGTTGTAATTTAACGGGTCTTTAAAAAGCTATCAAGTGTCGCTTAAATTGAGTATAATCGGAAATATAATCAATCTATATGTTAAGTAATACTTCCGTAAATCTTTTTCTATTTTTAAGATTTTTTGTAATTTTTTATAAGTTTTTTAAAAGTGCTATTGTCAAGATTGTCAAAATAACTATTGTCGAAGGATTGCTCCTCATACTTGTAATATTATTGCACAAGTTGCCATAAGATCCGCTGCCACAGAAGACTCACCGAGTGCCTTTTATGCATGTGCATCAAGGATCAACTTTGATTAGTCACCAATTAAGACACTAATTAACCTAATTAAACCATATTATTATACTCGGATTGCTTTGCTAGGTGTTGCTCTCTGAATTAATGATGATGGTGCAGCCCGCCGACAGGTTGATTTAGTTCTGTTCTCTCTTATTTATATTCTTTGTATGTAATTATACATATACCTCGTTTCCTGAATTTCAAATGCATAAAATGTGCTCTTAGTTATTAGGTAGGTCTGGTGTTAATTCCTACCGATTTCATATCCTCTGTAGCGCTGCATTGTGTAGAGCAGAATGTGAACCGTTAGATCATCTTGAGATTCGAGCCCCATATCCTCTGTAGCGCTGCATTGTGTAGCGCAGAATGTGAACCGTTAGATCATCTTGAGATTCGAGCCCCATATGCTCTGTAGCGCTGCATTGTGTAGCGCAGAATGTGAACCGTTAGATCATCTTGAGATTCGAGCCCCATATCCTCTGTAGCGCTGCATTGTGTAGCGCATAATGAGAACCGTTAGATCATCTTGAGATTCGAGCCCCATATCCTCTGTAGCGCTGCATTGTGTAGCGCATAATGAGAACCGTTAGATCATCTTGAGATTCGAGCCCCATATCCTCTGTAGCGCTGCATTGTGTAGCGCATAATGAGAACCGTTAGATCATCTTGAGATTCGAGCCCCATATCCTCTGTAGCGCTGCATTGTGTAGCGCATAATGTGAACCGTTAGATCATCTCAAGATCTGGCTCGAATCTCAAGATGATCTAATGGTTTATATTCTGTGCTACACAATGCAAGCGCTACAAAGGATGAGCACTCGTTTCTACCATACTCAACAGACACACAGGCAGACGTTTTGTTTTTGTTATTGACTATGAACAGATTCTTTTTGTGCATCCGTACAGGACTATAAAATGTTTAAAAAAAAAAAAAAACAATGATGAGCTGTAGTTGCATGCATTACTCTGCTACTTTTTCTCTTTGAGTAATTCTTATTATTGGCTTCATGACTTGAGATTAAATATGTTCAAGCAGATATGCATACATGTTATAGTTGAGAAGTTCATTTAATGAGATTATGACCTATTGACATTGTCAATCCTCATTAGTCCGAAAAACATGAAGACAATTATTACTTAATTAATAACATGCTAACATAATGGGTATTAAGTATTAACAAAGCATCAAATTTCAATTATGATCAGTAGCACACAAAAAATTGCATTATGATCAGCTGAGGCCGGTACCAAGTTTAGGAACACACCCTCTGTTTGGCAAGCGTAGTAAATTAAAATAGAGTAAATAGGAGTGTAAACGAGCCGAGGCGAGCCGAGCTAGACTAAGCTTAAGCTCGGCTCGTTTAATTAACGAGCAAAAAACACGAGCTCGAGCTCGGCTCGTTTAATTAACGAGCTGACCGAGCTGGCTCGTTAAGCTCGTTTATTTTTTAGTAATAAAATTTTAAGTATGTTATATCAAAATTTATATAAAAATTAATATAAAAGGACTAATAAATATATGTTCATACACATTTTACATAACAGTTTCATATATATTTGACCATATGTTGTATAATATATTAATAATTTACGATAAAAGCAGTACAAATTGCAATTAGTAATAGTTTATCGAGCCAAACGAGTTTAACGAGCCGAGCCATGCCAAGCTCAAGCTCGGCTCATTAGCTTAACGAGCTTAACGAGCGAGCCACGAGCCACGAGTTTTTTTGCCACTCCTAGGAGTAAAACACTAAATCATCTTAAAGCAGTGGTGTTTGGTAGTAGTGAAGTAAATAGATGAAGTAAAGTTGGTAGAATGTGTAAAAGATGTGAAAAGTTGGTGATTTAGTTTACTACACTTATATAGCTGCGTTAACTTACTACACCTTAAATCACTTCCGTTTGATGACTTAAAGCACCTTAAATCACCTTACTACACTTTTACTACACTACCAAACGGGGTGACAAGATATATATAGGGTTCTTACTGTACCAAATAAATTGAATATTGCACCCAGCAGATGATTGTTCTTGGGCAGCTGGACACATTTATAGTGCAACTGATTCATTTACATATATACTGGTATTAACCTGTCAGAAAATAAAACTACAAAAAAAAAAAAAAAAAATGCAAGCTTCAAAGATGGGTATAATCATATAGAATCCAATTTTACAATACGGTAGCAATTGTCATCATAACTTGTACCCAACGGTTTCTAGCTTGTGGTCTGGTATTGGTATGTAACTATGTACCATCCTGTGTGACTGTAAGCCTAGCTAGGCGTAGACAATCTGGCTGATTACCTGACTACTGACATGGTACCAGCACATAACCACATACCGGTGTCTATGGTACTACTCTTCCAAACAGCAGTTGAAGTGAAAGGTTCAAAATACTAACTGCAATGTGCAGTTCACAACGTCAGCCGTTGGATCATCTCAAGATCTGCGCTGGCACGAATCATCTCGAGGCATTCCAACGGCTGACACGTTGTGAACTGCGCAATGCATGCAGTACATACAGCAGGGGGATATGAATTCCCCCCAACGCTGGCATATAGAGAGATACTTGTATTTCACCCTTTCACTGTTTCACAAGATTGAGTTTGCACCAACTGATTAATCTATTTATTCATACTCTAGAAAGAGGGTTAAGCTTCCAAGTTTTTTAGCTATGCCACATCATCATTAATCTCAACAATTAATTTTGTTTCTCTCTCTCTTCATTTATCTTAATCAAGTGGCTCATTTTTTTTTCATTAAAGAGATAATATGGTGTACCTAAAAAATAATTTAAGACTCAAAATATTTGCAACGCTTTATTTATTAAGTCCAATATTTATCTAATAAAATATATTTATAAAAAATGTGTATTTATTTTAATATCTATTAAATTATGTAATATTATTTTTTCGGGGCGAAGCCCGATTCACAGCTCTAGTACTCCATAAAGGGGAAGATTTTCAAGTACCTCAACTATGCCACATCATCACTCTTATTAACCATTAATTTTGTTTGAAACTCTTCATCTACTTTGATCCAATGACTTGTATTTATTTCCTCTCCTTATTAAATAAGATGAATGTAACATGTCTAAAACAAATTTTAATCATTAAAGTGGTCCAACATTTATATATGTTATTATTTATAAATTATTGTATTATTATTATTATTTATTTACATAAAAAAATTACAATTTTTTTTTATAATTTTTGTTTAATATAAATCTGTAAAATTTTATAAAATTCTTAATTATTTATTTGATACTACTTTTCGGGGCGAAGCCCGAGTTACAGCTCTAGTTCCCCTAAACCCTCTAAACCCTGAAGCAACACTACATGCAGCAATCCCCCCAGACCAAATTTGGTCCCAAAAAACACAAAAGAACCGTTTTTATACCTTCTGTCCAGCTCCAATTATAACAACAAGATCGTAATCCAAGTATCAAACCCTCCCTCAACAGAGCTGCCATCGGATCGGACAAAGCCAAGGCTAAACTGGGCTTTTGTGGGCTTGTAATCCAGGTTGACAAATAAGAACCAGCGAAAGCCTGCAAGGGACCTTTACTGGGCCTTTTTGGGCACACACTACACTCACTTTTTTGCCCATTTCAAGCCATCCGAGGAAGCAGGGCAGCAGCCCATTATGTCACCTTTGCAGCTTTGCTTTTTGCTGATGCTTTCGGATTTGCTCAGCTCTCTCTTTTTTTTTTTATGAAAGCTAACTGTACCCCAACAAAAGTCCCCAAAAATCATACCCCAATCTAACAACATGCATGCATAAACTATGAACACCCAAAGTAAGCACCTATGAGCACAGTTTACCAACGGTATGAACATGACTAAATTAGGACGAGTGGGCAATTTTCATTTCCGCACCTAACTGTGGAGACCACCACTGTAACTGTCAAATTGCGCACATGCTGAAATTAATTTAAACACGTTTTTCACATGATCATAATGGTTGCACTTTTTTGGTCCCATAACAGCTGCACATTCTGTTGCGTAGAGTGTTCATACTTTATGTAATAAGGTGTTCATACCTTCTACATGCTCTTGTTCATATTGTGTTTGTAGTATGTTCAGACCTAGTGCAAAAATAGTATTCTTGCTCTCCAAGAAAAGAGTAAATTGCTGTGTTGGATGTTCAGTGTTTGTTTGCCTGGCTTTCCGGGAGGTCTAATGTGAGTGTTCATACTAATTATGTTGCGTTGTTCATATCACTAGAGGAACTTGTTCATACTTTGTTAACACGCCGTTGACGTCGTACAGTGCTCTTCCTCCTTGGACTTCTTGACCAGAGCGTGCGTGCACTCGCGGTCAGCAATGACCGGAGATCATCTCTATCGTCGGAGATAGCATCAAATAGGTGGAGATCGCCTCAATTGCCGGAGATCGACAGATATGGCATGAGACTGACGGAGATTTGTTTGAGATTGCTGGAGATTACAAAGATCGTCAGAGATCGTCGGAAATCGCCGAGGTCGCCGCCTCAAATCGACGGGATCAATTCAGCATGAGCAATCTTCGTTTGTTCGTGTGTACGGACGGTAAATAGTTTACTATTTTTGTTTTTTTTCAAAAATGGTAAGATGAAAGCATTATTTGTTATGCTAAAAACAGAAAGGTGGGTTGGGGTACAAAGATGAGGATTAGAGGTGGGGTAGAGAAAAATTTTCTCTTTTTTTTTAACCTTTTCTTAGAAGTTGTTCGATCTTATATATGTTTTCTTGAAATAAATCACACTGTCATTATTTGCTATATATCAGGTACATGTATTCAGTATTTTTTTTTTATATTTGCTTGGAAACTGCTTATTTGATACCTGATCCCATCATATGTATAGCTGTGAGTGTTTCTCTCCGTAGATAAACCGGTGTAAGTGAAGTAGCGTACAAAGAGTTGGCAAAACCCGACCCGACACGAGAATCCCGCCCAACCCGACTCAATCCGGTATTTTATGAAAGTCAAACTAACCTGATCCAAGATCAAACAACATGCAATCTAACTCAAATCAACATATGATAAAAAAAAAAATCGATATTAAAATTGACCCGACCTGAACCCGATCCATCCACCCGATTTGTCATCTCTAACACAATGGAATGAAGCTAGACATGAAATTTTTTCTTTTTCTTTTTTTTTTCCTCTTTTTTGAGGTTCATAACGAGCTGCTGAAGGGGTTTCGCTTAAGTGTCATCTAATAAAATGATTTTGCAAAATAGATAAATTAAGAAATTGTCAAAAACATAGTTCAACACACCATTCTTGAAAAAAGTAGAAAACTTAATTTATCTTTTGTTTGGTCGTTCTTGTACAATTAGTTTGCACCTTTTTAGTAATACGTTGTCTAGTCCAACTAAATAAATTTTACAGTAAAATTGTGAAGTGCGTACATAATACACACCACCCCGTCGTAAAGCGTGGGTGGCTTTCCCTAAATTTTTTAATTTTATATATCAAATTTCACTGTTACTGTTATGTCACTTGTGTGTTGAGAAACAACAACAGCAAAAAGGGAAAAAAAGATGGATTCTATAACGGATAAAAAAGAAAAATCATTTTTCACAATATGATGGTTGTGAGTATTCTTTAGAGTCTAGACACAATTAAACACGAACCATTGATTTTGTGAAAAGGGAATCGAAGTCGACCGATTGAAGAAAAAGGGGTATATAGTCTATCCATAATAAAACACTTCACAAAAAAAATAAAAAAATGTACATACATTATGTGGATGCAAATCATGCAATAACACAAGAAGCTAGTAAGACCACCACGGCACGGTATCTAGGCAGCAACTCAAGCTTACGAAATACGAACTTCTACTAATACTCCCACAGTCAATTACAAAATTTCACAAGGACATATCCGAATAATCCCCCGGCATCTGTGTTAGTAAAGCAACAAACTAGTTACTGAACTAGAAAAAGGGGTAGCTCTCCAAACACTTCATCTATGCCACATCATCAATATTAATAACCATTGATTTTGTTTAAATCTCTTCATCTACTTCGATCCAATGGTTTATATGTATTCTCTCTCCTCATTTAATAAGATGATATGATATGTCTAAGACAAAGTGGTCTAATATTCATATGCTATTATTTATAAATTATACATCATCATCATCATCACCATCATTATTCACATCAAAAATTTTAAAATTATGTTTAACCTTTTAAAATAAATATTTTTATTTTATAAGCTTTATTATTTTTTTGTTATCATATTTCGGGGCGAAGCCAGAGTTACAGCTCTAGTAACAATAATCACTGATAATCCTTACTCCTAATTGGATTTTTTGATATGAAAGTTTTATCTTCCACAAAAAATAAACTTCTGCCGTTGATTGTTTACTTAGATTGATCATCATCTTTGACGTATATTAATGTCTTGGCCTATTAAAATTTAAGTCCTATATCAATTTCCTCACAAGAATGAGCTCTCGGCCTTTTATTACTATACTCCATAAAGAGGGGTAGATTTCCAAACACCTCAACTACGCCACATCATCACTATTATTAACAATTGATTTTGTTTGAATCTCTTCATCTACTTTGATCCAATGACTTATATTTTTTTCTTCTCATTAAATAAGATGAATTAATGTAACATGTCTAAAACAAATTTTAACCCTTAAAATGGTCCAACATTTATATATGTTATTATTTATATATTATTGTATTATTATTATCATTATTTTTATTATTATTATTATTATTTACTTACATTGAAAATTTACAAAATTTTCTCAAGTTTTATTTAATATAAATATTTAAAATTTTATAAAATTCTTAGTTATTTATTTGATATAATTACAGCTCTAATAAAATATAATAATTTCAGTTAAAAACAAGGCGTAAGCTCCTTTACCGGTAATAAACGCTGATAATATCATAATAATAATAAACACGGTGGGATAATTCACAATCGTTTGGCCTCGCCTCTTTTGTTCCGGCAGAGAAGAGAGGAGAGAGAAAAGCGCAGCTCAGAAAAAAACCCAAAAAAAAAAAAGAAAAAAGAAAAAAAAAAACAAGAAGACGAAAGAAAGAAAGAAAGAAAGAAAGAATAATCAATTCCTCTTCTTTTCTTTTCTCTCTTTCTTTTTCTCTCTCTCTTTCTTTCGCTCGCTTCTTCGCTCGCTCGTTAATGGCGGTTAGGGTTTCGCCGCTCGTCCCGCTAGCCTAACCTTTTCTCCCCCCCACTCGCTTCCTACCCGCACGGGTGCCGCTCCGGACAAACCCTAGCTCACTGCCGCGCGGAAATCGCGGGTTTTTTAATCTCTTCCGTTTGCCGCGAATCCGAACGGCGCCTCTTTCATGGGAGGTCCAGGAAAGAGCTCCGACTCTCCCAGCAACAATATGCAAGTAGGCGTTACTGATTTCGCGGGTTATTGGTTGATTTGGTACTGTGAATTTAGTTGGACCTGCCCTGAGTGAAATTGATGAGTAGGAGGTGCTTTCAGTGGTGAAATTGGCGGAACTAGTCTTGTTTGCTGCCTGTATGATATCATGCCTGTACCTTTGTACTCCTGTACTGATTCAGTGTGTGTAGTTGCATAATTGACCAAGAAAGGTGTTATTATACTTGTTTCAAACCGGAAACTGATAGAAAAGACGTGAATCTATGTCTGTATTACCTATGGTTTATCTTGCCAATTGATGAGGTAGATGGGCTTATGTGAACCTTCCCACTATCTTTTGCCTTCTTACATTATTTAGCTAATTTTTAAAAAATCTTTTCAGCGGGTAAAACTGTACCGGTTGAGTGATGATGGGAAGTGGGACGATCAAGGAACCGGGCATGTCAATGTAGAGTACTTGGAGGTTAATTCCATACTCTCAGAATTCAGTTTTCTTTTTCTTATGATGTAGTTGAGGCTTTATATAAAGCACAGTTTAATCACAACTAAACCAAAAGAAGTAAACTTTGTGTGTATTGCTTGCAATGAAAACCTTTACCTTTTTCAATTTATGTGGGTAGTTGTTATATTAAACAAGTCTCTGCCCAATAATAACCCATCTTGATTGCGGAAGTAGTCTGCCAAAACTGTTTATGTCAAGACTTGATACTCGCTGAAGGTTATCTTAGCGCACTGTTTGATACTATGGAGAATATCAATTCTAGGGGACAAAGGAGCCTGGTTTGGTAGTGTTGGATGAAGAGGATAACGAGACACTTTTAGCACATTGTGTATCACCTGATGATATATACAGGAGGCAAGAAGGTACTGTATTATGTTTCTTAGTGTCCTTGCTATCTTTATTAGAATTTTCCTCTACGTGTATTCTAATTTATAGCCAATAACAGTTTCATATTTAGAAAGAATCAAAAGATAGAAAATACTATGCTTGAATAATTAATATACGAGAATGGTATTGTTGGCTGAGTGCTTGCTTCAGATGCCAGATCTTTAAAAGATTGGATGGTTACATATGCATCTGAGTGAGTGTACTAGGATTTTAGGCTTAGTTTTCTATTTTATCCAAGGCAGGAATTTTACCCAAGAATCCTTTTCTAGTATAGGTCCAGACTGGTTTCACCTCCTTGAACAAAAGAATCACATGGAATAATTTATTATTTCTTTTCTTTCTTTTGCTATGGTGCATTTGTACTGGTGGCTGTGGTGTGATCACCAATTTCCAATGTTTGATACTCTTATGGGAATGGAAGTCTGTGTCCAATAATTTATGTGGGTACTCATGAAATATTTCTTTTGATGTTAGATACGATCATTTCATGGCGAGACCCAGAGTTGGGTACTGAATTGGCATTGAGCTTCCAAGAGGCAACTGGTTGCTCCTTCATATGGTACTCACTTTGTTAGTACTCAATCTCATATGAGTTATTGCTACTTTGCGTTAAAATTTGATCTTCTTCTCTTCTCCATCTTCTTTTTTCTTTTTCCTTTTCTTTTCTATTCTCATTGATGACAGGAACATGTCAAATTTTCAGTTTTCAGTGTTATTACTCATTGTATTCAAATTATTTCCATGGAGTTGACACATGTCGAAATTTTCAATGTTAGTGTGCACTTACAGGATACTGAGTTTAAATTTCACCTTCTACATCGATTTTGTATGGAGTTGGTAAATGCTTATATGCCATTTTGGTTTTGTAGGGAGAACATCGGTAACATTCAGAGAAACATGCATTTCAATAATCTCGGAGGTACTTATGTTTCATTAGTCATTACCAAGGAAATCTTTTCAGTTCCAACATAAAATGACCTTTACCAGTTTGTACTGGAACCAAAGCCATATATATAACTATATATACATTTGGGAAGCATATAGTTGTATGTTATTCTCTTACACTGTTTGTTTGTAGGTCTTGAGGTTGGTCCCCGTCCAGCTATGGAGACTCTTGAACCTTCTCGAATTTTACAGTCAAACGGTACCATTTAGATATGTTTTTCTGATTCCTCTAGCTTTTGTTGTATCTTGATTTATAAGTAAGTTATATTATATCTGTTACTTTCGTAGAAGGTTCTTTTCGCTCTGCGAATAGTGATTTAAGGGAGCTTCCACCTGTTGATTTATCAAGTCTTCCTTTACTTTTGAAGGTCTGTCGAAGTTACCTTGACTTTATTCCTAATGTATCCGTCTCCTCCTTGCTTTTGTGTTATTTCTGATCATTCTGGTTGTTAATTACAACTAAAAGTCGATCACATCTGCATGAGTAAACTGAAGCTATAAGTGACTCACTGGCTCTGCAGTACTAACTACTTTATAGAATTAGAGCCTAACATCCAAAATAGTTCTGTTAATTTTGGTGGGATTGAATTCCTCATGCCTGGTCAGAAGTCAAAACTGTTTGCATTTTGATATCAAATCATTTGCAGATATACTTGGAGCGTTTTTTCTTTTTAAAATGAACATCTCTACACTGATTATGTTCATCTTGACATGATAGCTTGTTCTTTTTTCTCTCTGGACTTTTAGACTATTCTGGAGTGCAATATTACGGATCAGATGCGTGTATCTGAATTGATAGCGCAAGATGTAAGTTCAATATGCCACTTTATTTGTTTTACATATTAATTCTATCTTTCCTCTGTTGGTATTTTGTCTTTCTAATTGGGAGGTTGGACTAAGTTTGATATGTGAATTATAATTGGTGCAGATTGAATTTTTCCCAAAGCTGGTCGATATATTTAAAATGAGTGAAGACTTGGAGAACATTGATGGCCTCCACATGATTTATCGATTGGTCAGGGGCATCAGTGCGTATTTTTCTTTATGTTTAATCAACTTTATGTTTGTATATGATTTCCTTAATTCTAGTGTTTCTTTATATTGTAATAATGAGTTACGTATTACTGTCTTGCATGTGCTATGGACTTGTATATTTGTTTTTAATGTCCAAATAGTTGATCCAAAACTGCTCAATGTAATCTTCATATGAAAATCTTAGTAAACTAAATTTTACAATTTCTGGAAACGTTTTACTATTTTTAGGATGGGGAGAAAAATGGGTAGATCCAAGGATTCTGGTTCATCCAGAACAGCGATTTTCTCCCCATCCTAAAGTAGCAAAAAACTTCCAAAAATTGTGAATTTTGGTTACCTGGTAGTTGATATGGAGATTATGTTAAGCGGTGTGGATCGACTATTTGGGCACTTCAAACAGAGATACAAGTCCATACCACTAGAAAAACCTTAATATGCATATCATCGTGGCCAAACTCTTGTAATAATAATATGGATAGGGTCTGTAAATGATAAGTTATTATATTGAACCAAGTTTGTAAAGTAATGACAATTTCTTACTGGTTTGTGCAGTCTTACTGAACAATCCTTCAATATTTGATCGGATGTTCTCTGATGAGTTTATTATGGATATTATTGGCGCTCTTGAATGTATGTTCTTCTTATTCTTTCTGTTTTATACAAAAACGTGCATTTGCAAAGTCACGAAGTTTACTTTAATGACTCTGTGGATTAGTTTCTTTAATATAAATACTGTAATTTTGACATATGTATTGTGCTAATTCCATAATATTATACTTAACAGATGACCCTGAGGTACCTAAGGTTCAGAATCATCGTTCTTTTCTCAAAGAGCATGTTGTTTTTAAGGAGGTAATTGTTCTTATTAGTTTTCTGTTTAAATTTGAACTGTTTTTGTTTGGTTTAATTGTTCATATTATTTATTATTTCAGGCAATTCCTATAAAAAACAATTTGGTTCTTACGAAGATTCACCAGTCATACAGAGTTGGTTATATCAAGGTCTTTTTTTATTATTATTTTCCAACTTCCTCATGTCTTTGAAGTTATTAAGCTTTGTATATCATATTTGTGATTACTTGGTATTTATATTGGCCTTTACACAACTTAGGATGTGATACTTCCAAGGGCCTTGGATGATGCTACAAATGCCAACCTCAATTCAATTATCCATACAAACAATGCTATGGTTAGGATCTCTGTCAAACATTTTTTTGATCTCATCTCTGTGCAACATTTATGGATCATAAATTGGTTAAACATCAATAAAGACCTCTACTGGATGCAACAGAGTAGGCATTATAAAAATAAATATATAGAAGTATAAGTAGAAGAGAGGTAACAGGTTTCACCATTTCTGTTGACCTTTTTCCGGATATATTAATTTTTTTTTTCTTTTGTATTTCTCCAGTTTCTTGTTGTTCCTAGCCTTTTAGAGTGGTCTGCAGTAAAACTACTCTCTTGTAATCATATTGTTAGGCAATTTGATAATGTGGTTACTCTTCTTTTAGGTAATCTCCATGCTGAAAGATGATTCATATTTCATTCAAGAGCTGTTTGCTAAGATGAAATCAGATGATGTATCCCCTGATTCAAAAAGAGACCTGGTAAGATATGTAATCTTGGCATGGCTATTAATATTTTGCCAGGCCTTTGTATTTGATATCTGCTGTTTCTCCAGTAGGTTTAGGTTATATGGACACCAAACTATCTAACATTATTTCATTGTTCTCCTCATTTCTTCTCCCTCACTTGGTTTGTTCAGGTTTTGTTCTTGCATGAGTTCTGTTCTCTCAGTAAAAGTCTCCAGCTTGTACAACAGCTGCGGCTTTTAAGGTAATATCTTTTTACCTCCCTTTTGTGTGGGGAAATTAATAAAGTTTCACGGTTTCACATTGATTGATTTATTTGTTCCTTCTTGAATCATCCTTCTCTCTTATGAGGATACATTTTTTATTCTGAGTGTGTTGGTAGAGAAACTGGTTGGTGTTGGAAATTGGTACTCATTTGATTTCTCTGTGCTTTTGCACACAAGACAATTGAGTTGTCACCTGTCATCCTGTTTTAGATCACAGCTTTTGATTATATTTTTTTTTATGCCAGGGATCTTGCTAATGAAGGCATATTCGACATTATAGCCAATGTACTGCAGAGTCATGATAAAAAAATTATTTCTGCTGGGTATTTCTTTTTTCTTTTGTGATACTATTTCTATGATTTTAATGACAATTCCAATAATAATATAAAAAAATGAATAATTTGGATATTCCGGATTGCCATCTGTTGAGTATGATATATATATATTTTTGATTTTATCGCCGTACCATCTGCAGAAGCATCCTTGTTCCATAGTATCTATGCTGAATATCTGAATCCTTGAGGAGAGATGTACTTGTTCTGTTGGACTTCTGATAGCTATTTGGGTACATTTTATTGTTGTGGTGGTACCAAACAAGAAATTGACTGGTTTTGCTATAGCCTGTTAATATTTTAACTGAAAATGAAAAGTTACAGACTGGTTTGGCAGTACACATTTGGTATGGACCTGATTCATGTGGTACACATTGTTTGCTGGCCCCGTTATGTTACAAGTATCTCATGCAAACTTCTTTTCTTCACTGACATGAACAGGACAGACATATTAATACTATTTCTGAGCCAAGACCCAAATTTGCTTAGATCCTTCATAATACAGCAAGAAGGAAACACACTCCTTGCTCTTTTGGTATGTTATTTGCACTACAGGAGTAATATTTTTTCCACTCCTTTTCTGGGGAATGCTTTTCTTTTACACTGAAAGGAACTGTTTGAGGCAGAATGTTCTAATTTCATCTTAAGGAGAATGGGATAAAGCAGAATTGGTCAAGTTCTCCACGCTCTATTTGTGCCTGTTGCCATGCAGAATCTTTGCAGTGTTATGTTTTTGGAAACATAATGATTTCTGTTAATTATGAATATGATCCCTTTTTTTCCTCTTTTTTCTCAACTTCGAATGATCTCTTTGTTGTTGTTGTTTGAATAATCTCTTTCAGGTTAAAGGTATGATAACAGACTTTGGTGAAGATATGCACTGCCAGTTTCTTGAAATTATTCGAATTTTGATTGACTCCTACACGATGTCTGGGTCTCAGGTGCCGATATGTTATTTAGTTATTTACCTTTCCTATTTTTCTGCTTTTTTGTGCTACAATAATTTGTTAAGAGCTTGATTAGTGGCTGCCATTAAATTTTTATTTTCTTCATTTTTGTAAAAAAAGAACTTGAAAGTTATCAGTTGTTTGTGGAGTAAAATTTTGTAAATACATGTTTTGCAAGAATTGCTTCTGTTAAGTTTTTCAATTTGAAGCTTGAATGACATTCCCAAGTTATCATTATTTTGTTCTACTTTTTAATACAATTTTCTTTTATTACAGAAAGATGCAATAATAGAGATATTCTATGAAAAGCATCTTGATCAACTAGTTGATGTAATAGCACAATCATGCTCTCCCAAGAAATATTCCAGAAGCAATGAATCAGATAGCCTACCAGTCAAGTCTGAAATTTTGATGAATATATGCGAGTTGCTATGCTTTTGTGTGGTACATCATCCCTACAGGATCAAGTAATTTCTTATAAGACCTATATATAAACATAATATTTTTGTACCATTACAGTTTGGTGCTGAGGGTTTGCAATCCATTCTGTTCAGATCTGTTATTTGTATGATTCTGGTTCTGAAAGGAGTGAACTGTTATTTATAAAAAAAAAATCTTAATTTACTCATTTGCTTCAGTCATTTTTCTATGTTTGTTTCATATCTACATCAATTTTATTATATCTTATTTACTGTATTCTTTTACTTTCTATTTTACAGGTGTAATTTTTTGATAAATAATGCAATAGAGAAAATTCTAACATTAACACGGAGGAAGGAGAGATTTCTTGTCGTGGCTGTTGTTCGATTTATGCGCACCATCATCTCTCGAAATGTTTGCTTTCCCCTCCTTTGTCTATATTTATCTGTTTCTAGTAGTTGTACCATTGTGGTGTGGCTCACTGGTTGTACCAACACCTGGTTTTGGTATTTATACTTCTGGTCATATTAGTGACAGGTGTTAAACATTTCGTAAGTTTTGAAATAGTACTGATGCAGTATGGTTAATATATTATAAACAACTTAATAAAGCCAAAAATCAAATATGTAATTGTAATTGCGTATCCATGCTTCATCTTAGTGATTATGTTTATGTACTTATTTTCTCTTTCATAAAATTAATATCCAGGATGAGCATCTTCTTCGTCACATTGTGAAGAACAATCTATTGAAACCGATTATTGACGTATTTTGTGAAAATGGAAACAAGTATAACATGCTCCATTCTGGTGTTCTGGAGTTACTCGAGTACATACGCAGGGTACTGCATCATTTTTCTTTGTTTTGGGTGTTATATTAATGGAGTAAATCTGTGGTGCTCCTGGAGCATGGAGACCATTTGTGCTCCTAACTAAAAAACGTACTTAAATCATTTCAAAATCTTGATTTATAGTGCTCAATAGATTTTCAAATCAAATTATCTTAGTATACAAAAAATTTTCCATTTTTAAAGTTTTTTTAAGTATTTGTTTGAGATTTTTTAAGATAGCTTCAAATAATAATAATAATAATCAATGTTTATATGCAAACCTATGTCATTTTAAAAAGTTCAAAACAAATACTTACAATCTCCGAAAATGGAAAATTTGTGTATCCTAGGAGATTTAGATATAAATAATCTATTGAGTACCATAACTTGAGATTTGGAGATATGTTTTTGAGTTAGGAGCACAGGAGCCATCTGTGCTCCTAGGAGCACCGTAGATTTACTCATATAAATGTCCCAGAATTCATAAACTGCAATGGAATATCAGTACACGTTAAGCACTAGGTTACTCAATTAGTGCCTAGATAGCTGTCCTAAGGCTTGACCAATATATGGCGTGTCATTTCTCTTCGAATTCTATGTAATCAAGTTTGGTTAACTCCATGTTTAACTTGACTAAATAATTGTCACGTGTATATTAGTTTCATTGACATTGTCAAGCCCGAAACTAGCTTCTCTTTTCTTTACTTAAGTTATCACCTAGTTGATCTTTAAAATTTTCCAGGATAATCAGCTGAGAAAAACTTGCCTGAATTACATTAATTAAGTAGATTTGTTAATTCACAGGATAATTTGAAATCTCTAATAATTTATGCGGTGGAGACGTTCTCGGAGCAGCTTAAGAAGTTTGAGCACCTAGGGAGCATCCAGGCACTAAAAATTAAATACGAGCAGGTCAGTACTCGGAGCCAACTTATTTTGCATAATAGTTCTTGAAAACAATGAAATAGGTGAAAACTATGGACTTTTAGGCCCTGTTTGGCTGCCATATTATCAGCGGGAATTTTACCGCTTGGGTGTGGGTTCCCTTGTAACAGTCAAATCAAGTGGGAAAAAATATAACTAGATCTTACCCAACAGTTTTTTCCCCATCAAAATGTGAAGATATGAGCTACTGGGGGGGTTTATATCCGATTCCCATGTTGACAAATTTTGGTGGCCGAACGGGTACGGGAGAAGTTCCAATTTTGGGCACAGAAACCCACTATAACCCATGGGGTGGGCAGTCAACGAACACAGCCTTAGGATGGTAAAGTCCCATATGTATGTTCATAAGGTCCCGAGAGTACTATGGATATTCTTATAGCCTTGAAATATCCATCTTTAACACACGTCTTTTAATTTACTTAAAAAAATATCAGATTGCCTGCATCTTTTAGAGCATACTGGGGAATCAATTTAGTAAGGGTATGCATGGAGTAGCTTTTTTTTAACTATATCGGGAATCAATTTTGTGCAGTGTTTGGAGAATAATGGTGAACACAAAACAGAGAACAATGCAAAGGGAGAAACAAGGAAAAGAGTTGAGGTCAGAGGTCTTGACAAGGAAGAAGAAGACTACTTCAATGAGGATAGGTGGGCCTGTTTTTTCTCTTACGAAAAATTTATGTTACCTTGTTAATTGGGTGTCGGTCTTGTTGTCAGGTTTCAGTTTTATTGCAACAACAGATGATTGCATGTATTGTAAATATACAGCTTGAGTTTGCATACATGGCAGTGTAAAGCAGCATTTCCTTTTTGTTAATATCAAGCAGTATTTATCATGTTTTACTTGATATTGCATTGTGTACGATGCAGGTGTGAATGAGATCACAGCTGTTGAGCTGTTATTTATTTTAATTTTTGTAACCTGTGTGTTGGTTGCAGTGATGAAGAGGATTCTGCTGGAGTTGCCACACAAAGGCAAGCTAGAAGTACACGACCTAAAAATAACAGTGTCCCTAATGGCACCAAAGCTAGCTATCCTTCTTCCAGGTATATTTGTTAATTCAGTATTATCCCATTGTGAATTTGTTATAGACTGGATTCCGTATGTTATATTGTATTATGTATCTGTGATACTATCTTTTGTTTTTGATTTCTGTTTATTAGGCCGATTACAGCTGGTCTTGTAGACTATGAAGATGATGAGGACGATGAGGATTACAACCCGCCGCCGCCACCTGCTAAGAAACATGAAGAGAGTCTAATAGATGAGGATGCACCGTTGAACATCTCCAAGCACAAACGTAAACCATCCTCCAATAGCACTGGCGATCCCAACAAGCACCACGACAGTGCTGATGTGGTGGCAAAGAAACCAAAACTCGAAGCACGTTTGACAAGCAGTAAGATTGCCATCTTGACAAAGAACGATAACCAAGTACCAACGAATGACAGACAGGACGATGTCTCTATGGAGACTGAAAAAGAATCAAATGGAAGCGAATTGAGTAACTCGGAAAATACAATTGAAAATGAAGATACAACCGAAAATGAAGTTGAAATGAAGCATGAAGCACAGTTACCTGATGAGTGCTCCACTCCATTGAACAATTCCGAGCCATATCCTGTAAGATGAGTCCGTGTTTCTTTAGTCAAATTCAAATTTTTATGGTATTGACAGATCAAAAAGAATTATAAAGGAAATTGAAAGGGAAAAAGGAGGTACACTGACTTCTAAGCCGAGTTGAAGCTGCTAGGGGACTTACGAGAATAGCTGGAGAGGTCCAGTAGTTTCATCCTTCTGTATATTTTTTGCGCATGTTTACTGCAATAGGGTTTAGCAAGCTTTGTAACATTATTTGTTAGCAAGGTTGAGGACTTTTGACCGTTGTTGAAAAAAAAAAACAGACCTTGCTTTTCTTGTTTCCTTTTTTTTTTTTTATGAATTATATGTTTAAGTCTAGGTACTAGCTTATTTATGGTGAAAGCCCCTTGCCTTTTAAAATTTTGTGGGGCATTTATTCACGGTGTAGCACCGTATAAATTGGGGTTGGTGGGGGAAAGGGTAGTGGGGGTTGGTTGAAGGCGTGAGGTAGCTTGTTCTTTGAAATCAGTTTGGTAGGTCATGTTATGTTGCACGCTGGTATTTTTGTTGAATAATCAATATATCAACATCTTATGTGCAATTTAAGATTTAACATTTATATTCTCTCTTTTTTTTTTTTCGCTTGAACTCTTGATGCAGCTTTAATTTTGTATGAAAATACTGGACATTGTTTATTTGACTGAGGGTGGTAAATTATGACTTGAATTGGGCTAAAGCCACATTTTGCAACCATTTTGTAAAGAATTCATTTTGTGTGAATAGATACAATCAGACTCAAATTTTAGCAGATGAATAGTTGCATTAAGGACGGCAGGAAAAGCTAGTAATCAGTTCTTTAAAAGCGGCTTTGTGTTCCTTTAACAAAGTACATTATTATGTTTATGGCAAGTGGGATATATATCAAGTCAGAGCACAAATACATAATATAACTAACTAAACAGTACAAACTAAGTCTGATTTATAAGCTAAGAAGCCCGGATATCATACAAGAAAAACTACATGCTAATACTTACAGCCCACCATCACAAATTTAAGAGTAAAAAGAACGACGCACTTGAAAATCAAGGCTTGTTTACCTCCATTTGTTACTCGATACAAAAGGAAATATCGATACACTTTCAGTAAATATGGATTTATATAAATTTTATATTTGTGAATCGAAGTTCTGTAAGAGAGAAAAGACAACAGTAACTGTGTAACTTCTTAAACCCAAATTCTCAAGTGTCCAATTCAAAATTTTAATCCATTTACTCCATTGATTCCCAAATCATATCAAGTCCAGAACTGGAGTGGTTTTTATAATAACAAACGCTCCAGTTTCAATTGGTATTTATAATTTGGGGTGGTTTTTCTTGATTTTTTTTCTTAAGCAATCTCATCATACCATGACATATGCCATTCTTCGATAAAAAAAGAAAAAGAAAAATCGAGTTTGATAAAATTTTCCTTGTATATATAAACCCCAAAGCATGTCCCACGCTTGTATAACAATATTAATTTCATTGTAGACAAATAAATCTTTTTACGTTTTAAATTCATACAAAGTTCATGATAATTAATTTTTATGGGAAAAATAGTTGTCATTTAAGACGCATATTATTCTATACTCCATCACATGTTCCATAAAAGCTGGTGATGTAACAGATGTGACGTGACATAGTAATAGTTGTCCTACATGTCATACTATCAGACTTGTACAATCCTTAAACTTATCAATTAAATTAAATTAAATTAAGATACTTCCCCTTTCTCACCCTACTACTCTTTTATACATACAAAAAGTTTGGAATGACAAATACAATTAGCAAAATTAATATAATTAACCAACCCCACAAGACAGCATTCGGTTGGATATGCATGAATTGCGATATATGCACATCAACTCCATTGATGCTCTCTTGAAGAAACTTGAATTACCAAACCAGTGATAATTATATAAAATCTTGTGTTATCCTATCCACGAACCATAATAGTGCCTCCATTCGTGCTAATTGTTAAAGTTAATTAAACGTGTTGTAATACAGTGGGGTCATAATGCATGTGAAACCACATGATCAGTTTGTTTCTACTTTACAAGGTTCATTTACCATAATTATCATATGAGTAATTAACCCACTATGGGGTTTGTTATTAGGTGTATAATCCAGTGAGAGCAATTTATAATTTGGCATGCTAATATGCTGATATATACCCTAAATTTGATATTTGTCAAAAAATGAGATAGATGCATGTAGCGCCTAAAATTAACAAAGTTTGTTGAACTAATTAAAGAGCACACATATATATTAAATTATTGTTCAATAGACCAAAACCAGCCCAATGGGGTGGAAATTGCTTGTTTCTTTAATTGTGGTGGAAAGATTGTTCTCGTTCTTTGTTCAGCTAATGAGCATGGTAACAACAACTACGATTAGATCGTGTTTAATAAACATATATACAGAATTATGCGGTGACAGAAACAAATCTTGCTCAATTTGGCCCTTGAGCAACCCGAAACTTACAATTGATCAATTATAATATAGGAAAAGTAAAAGAGGAAAAAAAAAAAAAAAACATTTGGATCCCACTTTTGGCATCCTGGTAGATCTTAGCAGTTTCGTATTTGCACTTTCCAGATTGCGATCACCTCCTCTACTGTATGTTTCAGCTTGCTACTGACATACCAGGTCCAGATTGCACTAACTTCCCTGATCTTCCGTTCCGTTGGCTGTACATCAGTGTCATTTGAATTTGTAATGCTGATGCTTTTGCCAAATAAACTCAAATTTGAGACCAAATATGTATATATATATATTTTTACTTTGGTTTAGGTACCGAAAAAAAGAAGCCGGGCACCTTTTGGGAACAATTTGGGTGTGGATTAATTATGCTTTATAACTGGAATAAAGTACGTCACTTTATTTCAAAACAATAATAATGTACATACCTTTTGAACTGAGTGTATAAAGAATCTTCAGAGCCGAGCATCGGTCGTTCCGGCTACTTGATTTGGTTGCCCCTGATAATTATTTTTCGAGCATGTTTTATGTTTTGCCACTCAGATCCACTTTCCGTGCACTGTACCATCAGTTCTTCTGGACATCCTTTTATGACCAATTCTTCCAGGATAGGTGGTAGGCCAACCATAGAATCGAGTTCTGGACAATTTTCAAGAGTTAGTTTTTGAATGGAGGTTAATTCCTGAACCCATTTTGGAAGCAAATAGCCTTCATAACCACTGAATATGAGCTCTTTCAGATCTGGATGTGGCTCCAGGGCTTCTAGTACCTCCTTTGAGAAATTCGGTCTATTCGATGGCTTCTGATAAAATCCTATGAGGTTGAGGTTCTTTTTTTCGATTAAATTTGCTTCGCTTGCCTCTTCCCTACTGCCAACATTCTCAATCCCCATAATAAGGAGTTTCCCCCTCAAGAATCTCATGCTTTTCAACTCTGTAATTTTATGCCCTCTTAATTTGCCTATTTGGAATTCGTTCAATTCCTGGAGGTTTGCCAGTTGACCGATTCCTGATATCAAACTGATAGTTTTAGAATCGGCATACAAGTGTCTTAGATTAATCAGGTCAGTCATGCCATCTGGCAATGATTTGAAGTTGCATCCTCGGAGGTCGAGAACCTGAAGATGATAACACTTGCAAATATATGGATGCAGATATTTGATTTTGGTATGCGAGAGATCTAGGTACCGCAGATGCGATAGATATCTAATAGCATATGGGAGCTCTTGCATGCTAATACAAGATAACTGCAGTACACGTAAGCAGTCTAGCTTCCTAAAAACAGTGTTTAGCACGTTAATTTTGTTAATTTCAGCAGGGCCAGACAATATAATTGTCCGAAGGTTACTTGACCCATCAATGTCACACAACACATCTAGTTTACAAGCTGGCAGTGCCAAATGACGAGTGGTGGTTGGTATTGATGATTCTTGGGTTAGTGAGAAGTTATGAGCTGTCGAAACAACAGCTGATAGACCTCGCATCAAGTCGCTCAAAGTGAACTCATTATGCTCATCCAATTGCTGGATGAAGGACTTCTCCACCAGATCATCAAACCATTGTCTTCCTATATCCTCCATTGTCACAATCTCTTGATCATTTGGTTGGATAAAGTCATTTGCTATCCACATTTGGACCAACTTTTCCTTTTGAAAAGTATGATTTTCGGGAAATACACAACAATATGCGAAGCATTTTCTTTGCCCAGCTTCTAGTTGCTGATAACCAACAACAAGGGATGGCAAAATACCATCTAGAGCTTCCCTTATGTTCCACCACTGTAGCTCTGATACCCTTCTCCATTCCCTTTCAGTCAAATTAGATCTTAACATACTTCCTATGACCTTTGCAGCTAAAGGTAAGCCGCAAAGGTTTCTTAGTACTTTTCTAGTCATTGATCGGAGTACCCGTTCTTTTTCTTCATCAATATGAACACCACTTAAGGCATGGTACTCAAAAAGTGTCAACAGATCCTGAGATTCTAAAACTTCCAAATGTATTGGTTTCACTGTCCCAATCCTCCTAGCAATTTTGTGGCTCTGGGTGGTTATCAGAACTTTGCTACCTAGGGCACCAGATTCCAAAGCTATAATTAAATTGTTCCACTGGTCCTCGATGTTATCCCTTACATCATCAAGTACCAGAAAGAATTTTTCTATTATGCACTGTTTGACTAAGAATGTTTAAAGCATTCATCAAGTTAATATTTACTGGTAAATCCATTTTCCCAAAGTTCTGTACCAAATCACGTATAGCCATTGTAATATTGGAATTGCCGGAGTGTTGTACCCATCCCCAGAGCTCAAACTCCTTTACTTCGTGATACACATTCTGTGCTAGAGCCGTCTTTCCAACTCCGCCAATACCTATTAAAGGAATAACATCAACTCTTTTCTTTCCTCTTTCAGTTTGAAGCAGGGTTCTCAATTCCTCCTTTTCAATGGCTCGACCGACAAACCTAGGAACACAGGGAGAATAAGGATTGGTTATTTCTCTCTGTGCTACGGTAATGTTGTCAAGCAGTTCCATGAAAGAATTGGCTGTCAAAAGAAACATGTGAAACCTTGTACTCAGTACACCTAACTTCTCCATACTACTCTGGGGAAACATCAAACCTTTCACAGCTTTCAAATAGAAGTACATGTGCAAGTGCTCCTTTTGAGTGAAAAATGACAACAGCTCGCCGAATTTTCTTTGATAGAAATTAAACTCACTGAACTTGCGCTTGCCTTTGACTTTGTTTTGGATGATCTGAAACTCATCATCGTCCACCATGTCCTCCACATCATAGGCCATGTTGTTCAGCTGGCGCAACCACGTAGACAACCTGTGGCACCACATCAGCTTGCTAGAGCATTCAAAGGCATCAATTGTTGCCTTTATGCTCTGCACCAGCTCTTTAGCGAGACGGTAAGCCTCCTTGTTCGCATGCAGGGCTTCTGAATTCCTCCCCTCCACAAATTTATAAACCGTGTATAAACATGCAATTATTGGCAGTATGATCTTCCCACCCTCTCCGGCTGTTTCTGCTTGTGCCAGCAGCCCCGCTATATATCGTGCGAGATCCTCTATTTCATCCATCTTCTTTTACTACTGATTTATTTGTTTGGTTCTTAGTCTATCTATCCTTCTATTGAGCATATTTATGTTAGTTCTATTGAGCATATTTATTATCATATTTGGTTGAATTTTTTTTTTTCTTTTCATTTTTTCGATAGTGATGGGTCAACTAAGTTAAAATATTTGTGAATGACTCGCATGATCGCATCACCTATAAAGTTTTAACTTAACTAGAACTAAGAAAGCTAGTTGTCTGGAATCAAATATTAATCTAACAAAAGAACTGGGGGAATGTTATCCGGGATGATGTATAATTCTCTTTCTTTACTGGTCATAAAGACATCAAAGGGTTAATTAATTCAGCTAGCCGTGAGGTCAGGTTGATAATGATATTGATAGATGTTAACCTTGGAACCTTTCCATTTTATTAATTTCAGCTTGTCTCCAAATCTGCCAAGTCTAATTTTACTCTTCCTTGTTCCTTAAAATCAGTTTGGTAGGTCATGTTATGTTGCACTTGCACGCTGGTATTTTTTGTTGAATAATCAATATATCAACATCTTATGTGTAATTTAAGATTTAACATTTATATTTCTCTCTCTTTTTTTTCGCTTGAACTCTTGATGCAGCTTTAATTTTGTATGAAAATACTGGACATTATTTATTTGACTGGGTGATAAATTTTGACTTGAATTGGGCTAAAAAGCCACATTTTGCAACCATTTTGTAAAGAATTTATTTTGTGTGAATCGATACAATCAGACTCAAATTTGTAGCAGATGAATAGTTGCTCAAGGACGGCAGGACAAGCTAGTAATCAGTTCTTTAAAAGGGGATTTGTGAACCTTAAACAAACTACATTATGTTAATGACATGTGGGATGTATATAATGTCAGAGCACAATTACATAATATAACTGAGGTAACTAAAATAGAAGTCGAAAGTTGTCATCCTCATGCCTAAATTCTAATAAATTAAATTATATAACTGAGGTAAGCTACGGAGTATAAATGTATAATAGAACTCGAAAGTTGTCATCTTTATGCCTAAATTCTAATAAAGCAATTTATTTAAAGGAAGAGCGTGCCCACAAACACCAATTATCCAATAAAATAAAAAAAAAAGAATGAAACTATCCGGGAAGATTAAGAAATGGCCTGATATATGATACTTCGTATGCTCAGCTCTAATAACAAAATGAGGACAAAAAATTGCATCTCTATTATAGTAAACACATACATACATGTATATAACTTTCAGCCTAAAAATGTGTAAGAATTATTAATTAAAAAGATTAAGAAAATCAAAGATCAAACTGAAGCTAACAGTTAGTTTTACTCTTGAACCTACTTGAAGACTAAACCTCCATGCTCGGCGAAAAAGGGGGCGAAGACTAACGATTCAACGGCCATGAGCTTTATGAGGATGTTGATCGACGGTCCCGACGTGTCCTTGAGCGGGTCCCCGACCGTGTCACCAATCACGGCGGCCTTGTGCGCGTCGGATCCTTTCGGCCCCAGAGATTTTGCATGGTCAGATACTCCAGCCTATTGTTGTTTTACTCAAATTGTTACTAATAAAGGAGCTGAATTGAACAAAACCAAAATGATTCTGGGTATAATTGTAAGGATCAAATTTTAGTATAAATATCAGCCTGCCTGTTTGATACATTTTATCTTAATTTAATTCTTAATTTTGTACACTTTTTCCACTAATATAATGAGAGATTCCTTTGTTTAAATTGTCAAAAAATGGTACCTCAATGTACTTCTTTGCATTGTCCCAAGCACCTCCACTGTTCGACGCAGAAATGGCAACCTGCACAAATCACATCTCATTACATCTACACTATGTGATCTCGAGGAATCGGTCGAAAAGCGGCACGAGCAACCAAAAAGATAAAAGATAACACTGACAGGACTTGTACCTGCACACCAGAGACCAATGCACCAGCCAGAAGCCCGGCAAGAGCCTCGACTCCAAAAAATGTACCGGCAATCAGGGGGCTCACCATTACCAGAAAACCAGCCGGGATCATTTTCTGAAGAGACGCGTTGGTTGATATCCTCACGCAACTTGCGTAATCCGGTTTGGTACGCCCCTCCATCAGACCCGGTATGGTATTAAACTGTCTCCGTACCTGTTACACGAAACATTTCCTGCACTTAATACAAGGGCCATTCTGATAATAGAATTTGGCACACCACACTTTAGGGCCTGTTCAGCAGACGCAAATACTGTAGGATTTCATAGGAATTGAGAGTCTATAGGAAATAATTTCTATTCACTGTTCAGCAGACAATACTAGCAATTCCTAATAGGAATATATTCCTCTAAAAAACTTGTTTTTACAGGAAAATATTAATTAAGTTAAATTGGATTATTTTTTTCTATCAATGATGGGCTTTTCGTAGGTTTTCACCAAATGCAATATGCAATCATGTTCTTATAGAAATTTTTTTTTGTAGGATCAGTGACCACCAAACATGCCCTTAATATCTTATACTCATTGCATTGATCTAACAATATAGTCAGTTTTACCTCTTCGACCATTCTGAGAGCGGCTGTGCCGACGCTCTTCATTGTCATGGCAGAGAACCAGTAAGGGAGCATGGACCCAACAACCAGACCTGAAAACACTCTCGGGTCTAATACGTCAATTGTTCCAATACCAGCCCGGCTGACATATGCACCGAACAGCGCTAGAGATACCAGTGCAGCTGAACCAATGGCAAAACCCTACAAGGAAACATCATCGAATCCGACCATTTAATTATTAGCGATTTATTATTACAGGGAATTTGTTTTTAGTTAATATTTGTCATTACCAAATCATGTGAATTGTGAAGTTTAAGAGAATCAAAGAATGCAAACCTTGCCAATGGCAGCGGTAGTGTTGCCAGCCGCATCAAGTGCGTCAGTTCGTTGTCGGACCTCATTGCTCATACCTGTAAACAAAAAAATTATATAATTTCTTCTCAATGTTCACTGATGCAATACTATTTTCATATTTCTAATTTTCGAGTTTCTACCATTGATCTTGCTGAGATGAAGAACTGAAGTTGTAATTCAAGTATTCGGCTTTCAATGCCAGTGGCAGAATTATACTGATCGATTTTTATACCACCCTATTTTTGTACTGAAATTGCTTCTGTCAAGTTACTATGTGCACAATTTTTTGTTATCTCCTGAACAAAAGTAAACTGTTACATGTTTCCCCCTTAAGGATAATAAATATCAGTATGCTGGTAATCTCCTTCCCTAAAACATAATTAGAGATAATATTTCGGTCCTTTTTAGAAAGAAAAAAAAAATGTGCTTAGTGTATAAAATATAGTTATATACTTCATAGAGTCATTTAAAAATTTTATGTTTATCGTGTTGACAGCTGCTGTCAACCTTTAAAAAAAAAAATAAAATATGCTTATCTAATATTGTGATGTTCTGTAGGGGTGTACATTAAATTGATTGCCAAGTATTTCTCTTAATAAAATTACCAGCCATCTCAGCGATGCCTCCAGCATTGTCACTAATTGGCCCATAAGCATCAATGGATAACCCGGTTGCTACTGTGCTAAGCATTCCCAGTGCAGCCATGGCTACCCCGTAGATGGACGCAAGGCGAAAACTTGTGTAGATGGACACCGCCATTGTGAAGCTCGGTATGATTGTTGATTTGTAGCCGAGCGCAAGGCCAAATATCACATTTGTTGCTGCACCGGTACGGCATGAATCGGCCACATCTCTCACTGGACTGCAAATAGCACAAAAAAATTTAAAAAATGTTAAAAAGATATGAACTTTCATAAAAACTTCCAATAATTGCAACTTTTAAGTAACAAAAAAGATGTCACAGAGTACTATTTTTCGAAAAAAAGCTGTTAAAACTGAGTAATAGAATATGCAAAAAATGTTCACCTGTAAGCACTGCTGGTGTAGAACTCAGTGACATACCCAATTACAAGGCCAGCCCACAGACCAATGGAAACACATAGAAATAGTTGCCTGCAATGTAATATATCCTTACTATATATAAAAGCATATTGGAAAAAAATGACATGAAAGGGTTATCTTCCCCAAATAAGAAACCTGAGCTGTTGATCATTTTCTTGGATAGATCAGAACCGTTGATTTACGTTAATACCCGTTGAAGTTAATGTCTCAGCCCATTAAAATTTAAGGCCCATATCAATTTCCTCAATATAAGGCTCATTACATATTATCTTAAAAATTTATTATAAGAAATAACAATTTCAACCCAAAGCAATGCGTGGGCTGTTTACTAGTAGTTATAATACATCTTATTAGTTCCTTACAAAATGTTCATATTTGGCAGTTGGCACTGCTTCATTAAGGAATGTGCAGAGTTGCATATCACAATCCTAGAGAAAGTACACAGCGTAATCAGAGACGTACCAGTTCGTGACACGTTTCGCAGTTGTAAAATTGAATGTCGTAAAGCTCTTCGGTAGTGCAGAAAACGTGACAACTGCGATCCCGGCAGTCATCAGCACAGTCGATATCAAAAGTTGGCGCTTCAAGACACGTGAAATATCAGATACAGCCTTGATTCGCAAAAAGTCAGTGGCGAACAAAGTAGTGAACAAGCAGACAATTATCCCCATTGCACTGATCAGGAGAGGGTACAAGATGGCCGCGAAATTGTGGCTGGTACCGAAAGAGGAGATGGATGCGACATACAGTGCAGCACAGGTGGACTCTGCGTAAGATCCAAACAAGTCGGATCCCATACCGGCGATATCCCCTACATTATCTCCCACATTATCTGCTATAACCTGTGAAAAAAAAATATATATAGTAGTACTGTTTTAATGAAAATTGGTATGTCCCCGGATTACCGATTTTACCAGTAACACTCAAAATCTGATACGAATTTTTTCGGCTTACTTGTGATGGTAAACTATAAAAATGAGAAAATGTTTCCGAACATCGAATAGAATTAAAAAAGGAAAAATGAAATATTACTGCAGGATTTCGGGGATCATCTTCGGGAATGTCATGTTCCACCTTCCCAACCAAATCTGCACCGACATCAGCTGCCTTCGTATAAATCCCGCCGCCAACTCTACCAAAGAGTGCGACAGAAGACCCACCAAGTCCATAACCTGTAATTGCCTCAAACAGGCCCTCAAAGTCATCTCCATAGTAGACCTTGAACAAGGTTATAGATACGTAGAGCACAAGCAATCCGCTCGATGCCAGCAGAAAACCCATCACTGCTCCGGAACGGTATGCGATTTTGAAAGCCGGACCAATGCCCCTTTGTGCCTCTAAGGTAGTCCTTGCATTGGCATAAGTGGCGACCGTCATGCCGAGATATCCCGAGAAGACTGAAGTGACTGCACCGAGGACGAAGGCTACTGTTGTGAAAAATGCATTTGCCAGAGCTGATTTGCAGGTCTGGTTTTGCGTATACGTGCAAGGTTGCTCTTTCGTGCTGAATTCGTTAACCGATCCAAGGAAAAGGAATATCACTACGGCGAAAGATGCCATGAAAATGCTCAGGTACTTATATTGCGTGAAAAGAAACGATTTCGCACCTGAAAATCGAAAAAAAAAAGAAATTACATGTAATTAGCGTTCGTATGTCGTTTAATTAACTGCGACATCGCGGACTAAGACATTGTAATAACTGAATAAACATATAAATATAAAACTGATAAAAAAACATCGATATATTGTCAAGAATCAAGAACCAAACAGATTTTCATAATTATATATTATATTCAGTTTCTGTAACTAAGTTCTGTATTGTTTTCGATATGGATGAAAATCAGAAGTCAGAGAGAGGCAAGAAAATGAAGTTGACTTCTGCACAATGATCATAAAAAGAGGCAATAAAATGATGGCACAATTAAATAAACCAATAAAAAGAAAGAACATAAATTACGTACCGACGGATATTGCGTGCTGTATCTCGGCACATTTCGCCACAACAACCCGTTCGTCCCGTGCACCCTCAGCCCCGTCACCCTCCATGCGCTCCATCTCAAACACGGGGCCACCGTGGTACCCGTTGCTCATTCCTAAAGACTGGTAGTAGCCCGACACTTTCACCCGGGACACCACGAACCATTGCCACAGTGCGTACAGGATACCCACAACCGCCGCCAGAGGTATCACTGCGAGCACCCCGGCACTGCCCATTGTATGTGTGTTTGATATAACAAAGCCTTGATCTTTTGATGGATAGGAGGTTTTTCAGACGTTTGTTGTTTGATTTGATTGTAGAAGTTTTTGGTGGCAATGTTTTGAAGGTTTCTGATGAAGAAAGAAAAGGGAAGATGGGGGTTTTAAGTTTAAGTTTTGTTTGTTTTTTAATTTTTACATTGTAATGCGTCCTTTGGTGGGTTTAATGGTAGTTTTATTTATAGAGGGGGCGCAAAGATTTGAACTTTGAAGATCAGTTTCTGTTTCTTTCTCCTTGCACTTGCACATGGTAAAAAAAAAAAAAAAAAAGATAATAATAAATAGTAAAATAAAAAGGTGAAAATATATTAAAAATCTGTTTGACTAATTTAATAAGTTTTAATGATATAAGCTACAATGTCACTTGCATCATGGTAATAAAAGATGCAAACTTTCAAAGAGTACATATTCACAAAAAGATAATAATAAATAGTAAAATAAAAAGGTGAAAATATATTAAAAAATCTGTTTGACTAATTTAATAGGTAAAGTTATAAGGTACAATGTATAAACTTCAAGATTCTGTATTACATGTATACGAAGCTTGTGAAGGCATGAACTTTGACTGTGTTTTATACTTTTATGCATGATATTTTATAGTGTTGGGTAAACAGTAATTCCAAATTTCACGAGGGTCTGAATGAAAAATTATGATTTCCCACTTGTAGCAGTCTTTTTTCTTTTTTTTTTTTTTTTGAGATAAAGATGAGGGTCAAGCCACTCAAATTTAAATGTTTATAAAAGACCCCCCATCCGGGTTTCGAACCCGCGACCTCCCACATGGAGAGCGTTGCCCTTAACCACTAGACCAAAGGCTGGTTCTTTAGCAGTCTTTTTTCTTAGCTGAATTTTTCAGTTCTTGCCATGCCATGTTTTATTATTTTTCTTGTTCTCCAAATGTCTTTTCGAAATTCCATTGCATTGACTATTTGAGATACAAGGAACATCTAATTAATTTCTCAGTATATATATTGCCATTTAGTTCTACAAATTAAAAAAAAAAAATGAACTTTCATTGAATATATACCGTACAAAGTAACAAAACACATGAAAAAACGTATATTCAAGATTTTTTAAGTAAAAAAAGGTGCTTAATTAATTAATTATATTTGGAATCTCTTAATTTGCCAAATATGAAATTTGTAATTTTGAATTATCATGCTAGCTTATGTTGAAAAATGTGAAAGAAGCACTGGCAGATCCAACTCTTATGGAGGAAATTAGGTTTCCCATGTCACAAAAAAACATAACCTAATCTGCAAAGGAGTATAAAGTAAATATAAGTTTGACTGTATAATTTAATTTACTATTGAAAAGTTCATGTGCTTGCTGTTCATTTCCCCAAAAGATGTGTAACTTAGTAATCAAGTACAATATAACTTAGTAATCAAGGAGAATTTCAAAGTCAAAACTCAAAAACATGGAAGCCTTCACAGAGAGACTAAATAAATATAATATTATGTTATTGGTAGTTGAATTTTTTTTTTTTTTTTTTTTTTTTGTGCACATTGCATTTCCTCCGCATTAAGGAAGTTTTGGTCTCTGTGCATTTGGTCATCCTTTGTTAATTTACAGGTTTTATTTTTGAATTCATTTTGTTGAGATGGATATTAGATTGACTATGTTATTTTACTTCTTAATAATTGAATATGTTATTGGAGTTGGTACTAATTCCTTTTGTGGGCTTTTGTAGGAGTTATTTTGCATTCTAAATTTACCAAATTATACTCATTTCAGATTGATATCATAGATCCAATAAAAATTTATTTTATTTTAGTATGTTATTTAGTATTGTCCTAATTGTGATACTTTATATAATGAAGAAAAAAAAAACAACAGAATATATGAAGTTAAGATAATTTATTTTAAGGACAAGTTTCCTCTAAAAAAATGTCCGTTATCATAAAAATATGTTGTGCAGCAATCAATTATATTTTTTTTTGCTCATTGGATCGATCTTCAACAAATAACATTAAAACTTGTCAATCCATCATCTTTTGAAGAAAAGCATCTACTATCTGATCGAAATCAGACGGTGTTTGTAAATTTCGAACGGCTTTAAGGTTGAGATAAATTAAAAATAAAAAGAAAAAGAAAAAGAAACGTGCAAAATAACATTATTTTTAGATTATATATGAATAAAAAAATCAAACAGCCGGAAAAAAATAGTTTATTCGTCCATTCAATTTGTCACTCACATCTTCAATAGAATACATTCCTTCTTAATTCTTATATTCATTTTTTTTTAACCAAAAAAAAAAAAAAAAGATCAACAAAGCTGTTAATTTAGTACGCTAATTCATAGCATAAACTCTTAAATTTCCTTAGTTTGTGATTAAAATGTTCTCCATCTGTACCTCTTTCAAAAGTGAATGCTATCTTTCATTCTACAATTTGTTTAAATTAAAAGAAATGGTTTCTGGTACGGAAGTACCCCCATTAAGGCATTAACACATGACTTTGTCTGGGTATGTGTTGACTTGTAACGTGCTTTGCATACATGACAAGAAAACATATTTCGTTATAAAATGGACATATGCAAGCAACCAGCTTTCTTCCAGCCATTTTATATCATACACAGAAGAACAAATAGCAAAATTCTTCAGAATAGTTCTGAGAAAATTGTTTCTTTGTACTTTTGAAGGAAGTTATATAATTTTTTTTTTTTTGAGATAAAGACGAGGGTCAAGTCATTCAAATTTAAATGTCCATAAAAATCCCCTGAAACTACGCCTCCGCGCCACACGACAGATGTGAATAAGGGTCCGTCCACGTTTCGAACCCGTGACCTCTCACACAGAGAACGTTGCCCTTGAAGTTATATAATTTTGATTTAGAGTTTACATTTATCAAGACACGAGGGGTTATTTTTCTTAATCACTGACTAGTAAGATTAGTTTAACCATTACTAGTTAGTGGGCTAAATTATTATAGGAGTTGAATATTATGGTACTAATATTTTCTAAATCACATGTTTATATATTGTTGTTTTCATATTGACTATTTAGCTCAATTTTTTTTTTATTTATTTTGGGTGTCCGTAATCTAGGTCAAGCTCCGAATTATATTAGTCGTGAGAAACAATTATGCAACGACCGTAATGATTAATTTTCATGAATCGAGTCATATTCATGTTGATTGTCGTTTTATTAGTTTCGTTCATACAAACTTGTGTGCATGTTTATTATAGACTTCGATGATATTTAAACTAACCGAAAAACTATACCATCTATTTCATTTTTCCGAATATGAATAAAACCAATTTTACTGATTTTTTATGCCTTTGTTATATTATTAGTCCTATTGAACAATTCTAATAATCAGCAAAAGGCAGGCCAGTAAAATTCAATCAACTCGGTAAAGAAGGCACTGAACCCTTCATTAACAACACTGACAAGCCCAATAAAAATAAAGAACTCTTAACTAAAATGATTTCACTGATAACGAGCAGAAGTCAGAATGATATGTTTGGTTTGTTGTTTTCACTCTTTACTCGAATCATAAATAATATAGTTTATAATTAGTTCCTTACAGCAAACTAAACATGAAGATCAGAACCAAAACTTTCGAAAACAATCGAGTTTCATCAAATCATAAATTACCAAACCAAAACTATGGAGAACGATTTGAGTTCAACCATATCTAAATTAACCCACAGCCGAACCATCAGAAACAGTTCGACTTGGACCAAATCTAAAAAATAATCATTAGGAAGCCAATCGCAATTGTTCTACCTGATCTCTCCGTTTGCAATTGACGCGACTTTACACACACCAGCCGATGTGGTGAACGGTGCATCCTTATATGATGCCACCAATTGTGCATCGGTGTGTAGTCCAGCTTGGACCTTTTCCCATACCTTGGATTTAGCGTTTAACAAGCCATCTGGCTCGCCTGAGTATCCAAGGAAGGTGACTCTCTCTCCGATCTTAGCTGATGCCGGAGGCTCCACCAATTCAACCTGTGGCCAAAAGAAATTAGATCAGTTCCATAATCACAATCATCTAATGATTTGAAGTTAAATGTAGGGTAAAAAATGAAAATTACATCAAATTTTACCCATTATACTCTAGTTCCAATAAACTAACAATAAAGTTAGTTTTCAATCAACAATTAGTTGAAGAGTAAAATAAGAAAATCTTAGGAGAGAACATGATGATTACTTTGGTATGGTCTTCATTTGATGCAGCCAAAACCATAGCATGTGATTTGATGCCACGCATTGCCACCGGCTTCAAGTTGCACAATACACAAACTCTACGATTCTGCTTAACAAGAGAAGTTGCTGAGGTCATAAAAGAAAAACAAAGAATGCCACTGTTCCAATATTTGATTTGATGATAAGTATGAACAAAAAGCACGCAATATCTCCCAACTGGGGCCTATGGACATTGCAAAACAGATCAATTGATTACCTGCATCTCTTCTAGTGGAATATACTTCACAAGCCCGCTAACGACAGTCCTAGTTGAACCCTCTCCCACATCAATTTCCTCAACGTAAAGTGAATCAGCATCGGGGTGCTTCTTAGCTTCCGTTATGAGGCCAACGCGTATGTCAAGTTTTGAGACGGTAGGCTCTGCTTCAGAAGCTTTTGATTTTGAGCTTGATCCACCTGATTTGCCTTTTTCTTTCTTGTTTCCATCTGCAACAAATAAGATCAAGAAGATATATCAGGACATGCGTGTCTATCAACTTTGACATATAACTGCATTTTCAATAAAATAGACCCATATATTTTAAAAAAGTATCAACAAAGAAGTACATGCAAATATATTTGCTTTTGTATTGAAGTTCCACATAAAAGTTTCCAAGAAGTATAATATATAAAAGAACTGACAAAATGATACAAACCTGCTAGCTTAGTTTTCTTTAGTTGTTCCGCAACAGCCTTGGCATCAGCTTCTTCTTTAAGCTTTCTATCTGCTTGGCTTCCTGCAAATTTTTGTCTGAAGAATTCCACCTCTTCATCTTTCTGTATAAGAAACAACATGAAATTAACAACAAGAAGAAATATAGATGGTTCTAAATATGAAATGTACAGTATAAACTACAGTAATATTCTCTATAAATTGTCAATATTAGTATGATCTAAACTCAAGGGCATAACTGTAGGTAACACAAGTGGTTGTAAAGTATTGCTTATTTCACATTTAAATCCCTACGTAAAGTGTCCATGGTACATGGACTTGCCAAATTCCCTCTCTAGACAAAACAGAACAGCAAAAACCTCTCCCTTTGCCAGCGAGCTCCTGCTCTCCCATTTACCAGTTGGTATTTCATCATAGCGGTCAAGCTACGGGTGTTCATTAAATTTTATTTTGTTTTATTTTTTATATGACTTGTATTTCAATCATGTATTTCTTTTTCTCTGTTTTATAAATACCATTGGTTAGCAATCTGCCCACTACTTCAAAAAAAAAAAAAAAAAAAGGTGCAGAATGAGGAAAACATACAAGTTCCTTGAACAGTGGCTCAGGTCGCCCTATTTTGTGCCCTGCTGGCAAGAACTCCCAAGGTTTTTTCGCCTTATCAACATCTCCTTTCTCATCAGAGATTGACAGGTGTGTTTCCCGAGATAGGTTAAGTTGTTTCAGGACCTGGCAAAAGATCATTAAAAGAATTCAATATATAGGATTTTGAAAACAGCAACATCAATACAATAACCATATACCCCAAAGCACTTACAAAAACATACTAACACCCTAAAGCAAAATTTTAATCCTCCAATAGATAACATAATTTTTTGCCATAATAAGTGTTTGCTTCCATATGTTAATTACTAAAAATTGAAAAAAATTACACCAATGAAAGTTTGATACTCGTGAATCACAAGTAGTTACGTCGCCAAAAGATAAAAAAAGCTGGGTTAGAAAACCCTGAATATAATATTTAAAAGAAGCTCACTAACTTCATCAGTAAATGAAGGCATGAAGGGTTCAAGTAAACAGGCTAGAAGGTACACTAGCCCTGCTGAAGTTTTCATCACAACAGCACATGCAGCTCGATCCTCCTTAAAGAGCTTCCAAAATTGGCTCTCCTACACAACATAAGTAGCATAACATTATAAAAGATATAGATGGAAAATAAAGATAAGAGAAAGCAAGGATCCAATTTTGCATAATCCTCATGTAACAAGTACCTGCAGGTAAGCATTGCCCTCACTTGAAATGCTCATTGCAGTTTTAAGACCTTGCTTTAGCTTGACCTGCAACATAACAAAAACTAAGTATTATACAATTGTATAAATGATAATAGAAATAATTGTGAGTGGTTAAAAATGATTCATCTTACCTTTTCCATAGCATCAATGTATTGTTCAACCAACTTGCCAACATTTTCAGCTAGCATCTTTGTCAAATGATGTGCCTCGGCATCGGGAGCATCAGGAATAATTGAATCATAACCAGCTCCTGCAAAAAGAAATGGCACATCACATAAGTGCACGGGTGATTCAGATTTACTTGCTTACATGTCTGGTGTACTGCACAATAAGCAAAAAACATAGGGTTCCAGCACAAATTTGGGTCACCACAAGTTACAAAACTTCTCTTTCTCATTGTTCTTTAAAAATTCAAAATATAAAATCTAAAAAAAAAAATTTTAAACATTATTTTTGGTCTTCTAACCATGCTCTAAAATTATAAATATTAACTTCAAATTTTTGGAATTTGTTTTCCTTTTCCAAGAAGAAGAGGTCAAAAGTTGGATTAACTGATTTATCTATTTAGCTTAAGTGCACAGAACTGAGAGTCATAAAGTTCAAATATGCCATTTAGATTCTTAAAAGGAGTGTGTTAGCTCCCCAAAAAGCATAATACCAGAACCCTCCACAAGAGTGAACTGTCAATATTACTTGGACCTGGGGAACTTACAAAGGCATTACAATTTATTTCTTTTCAATGATTAATCAGATTCAAGAATAAGGCAATGCAGGTTTATGCTAACCTGCTGGTTTTGCAATGAAGCTCAACACACGGTTGATGAAGTTCCCAAGATTACTTAGTAACTCACTGTTCAATTTTGCTTGTAAATCTGCCCATGTAAACAAGGTGTCTGACACCTACACCACGTAATAACCATAAATATACACGTGTTACCAGAACAAATGTGCATCTGAGAGTTAGACAAGACGATAGTTATGCAAAGAACTTATATGTATATTAAGGACAAACGAATTTGGAATTTCTACGAATGTATTAAGTTTCACAATTTCAGTTTCTACCAGTGTGGCCTTGAAACTCATAATGTGAAATCAGACAACATAAACTTACCTCAGGCCTATTAGTAAGCAAGTAATACCGCCATACTTCAGGTGGAATCTTTGTGTCCTTTGCATCATTACCAAATACTCCAATTCCCTTGCTTTTGGAGAATTTTCCTGGAGATCAAATTAAAAAAGAAAGAAATGCTTGTTGCTTGTTCCAACAAAGTATAACCATATGAAATATCTCAAGCAATTTCCATCTCTGTCTATAATAAACTTAGATAGTTCCACTTCTGATTGATTTGATTTTAGTGTATCATAAAGTTCCCCCAAAAATTCCCGAATATTAACCAAAATTTTAAAATGTTTTTTTGTCTATCATAATTTTCAACGCAAGTGTCAACAGATCTTATCACTTAGCAAAACGGCACTATCATCTAACTCCAAACTCTATGTTTACATTACTGTATCATTTATCATAAGTAGATTAATCTATGAATATAGTGGATAATTATATATGATACACTCAAGTCCGGAAAGTACCTGCTTCATAGTTCAAATATTCAGTAACACTGATTGTCTTCATCATGGTCCACTTCTCCCCAGTACCAAGAAGTGTAGAGGGAAACATAACCTGAAATTTTGTTTTACAACTTAGCTTCAAACCTTACAAGCTGATCTCAACTTGAACCTTTCACCTCTCAAAGTGCAAAAGTAGAATCTTACAGTGTGAAATGGCACATTATCTTTGCCCATAAATTGATACAGCTCCACGTTGTCAGGATTCTTCCACCACTTCTCCCAGTCTTTTGTATAGCAAGCAGTGATGGAAATATACCCAATTGGGGCATCAAACCAAACATAAAACACCTGAAATGAAAAATAGCCAAACATATAAGACTTTTGAAAACTAATCAAACATGGCCAAACATTATTCTAAAACAAACTTTGGGCAAGCCACAATAAAAATCATAATGTTTACTAAATAAGGAAAAAAAAATGTACCACTTTCGAACAAGTGCAATTTCCCGATCAAAATTTAATTGTTTGAAGCATGTGACTTAATGTCCTAAGTAACCTAAGTTTCAACAAGTCTGCTTATCTAAAATTTAGTTTCGAAGTTTTCTCATGAATACAAGATTTCTATATTTAATTCTCATCGGACTTATCGAACCTTTTCTTTGTACTTCTCATGGGGAACAGGAACCCCCCATTTGAGATCCCTTGTAATGCAACGAGGCTTCAATCCTTCTTTGAGCCATGCATTTGTGGCCTGAATCGCATTCTGACTCCAACCTCCAGCCACAGACATTTCAGTAATGTACTTTTCCAGCTTTTCTCTTAGCAAGGGAAGCTCTAAGAACAAGTGGTCAGTGTCCCTGATGCGTGGTGTGTTGCGACAAACCTGGAACATTAAACTGCATCATAAATAATAATCACATAATAAATGCAACATGCATACTAATACTAATTGCATCAGCCACAGATTCACTCTTTTATAAATAATGCCATTCTTTGCCACGATTCTTTCACGAAAGACGTCTTTGTTGAAGTCAAGCTTAAGATGCAATTTGGAGCACATGGGTGCAAGATTCACTGGCATGGTATCAATTTTAAATTATGTCAAGCAAATGGGCCAAATGTTGGTCTATGAGCAATCAGTCAAAATTTCCCATGTAGGATCACTTCATAGTGCACATATACCAAAGTAGACAAAAGCAATACAACATTGCACAAATTCATCCAAATTCTGACATCTTTACCAATTTTTTTTTTTGAGGAAAGACATCTTTACCAATTAGATTAATATATATTTGCTCAAATAAATATTACCTTGCACTTGGGATCAACAAGTTCTGTTGGGTTCAATAGTTTCCCACACTTTTCACACTGGTCACCTCTAGCAGAATCATAATTGCAGCCTGGTGTTGGGCATGTTCCCTCCACAAGCCTATCAGCCAAGAACTTCTGACATGTATCACAGTACGGCTGGCACAATAAATAAATGTTAATGATACCATTCAGCACAGTTCACTATTATTAGAACTTTCAAAGCCTAGACAATTGAACTTACCACAGAAAGATTACAAGCAATCTCAAATACAACTGTCAAGGAAGGTACATTGGGTCTAATAAAACTAGCACTGTTGTGCAATTTGGTGATATCAACAAGGTACAACACAACCAGTACTTTGTAATTATTTGACAGGAACCAGACCTATTTGCAGTAAAAATCTAACAAAAGATGGCAAATAATATAAATCATGCAACCGTAAAAGGAAATTAAATAAGTCGACCACTTACTTGCTGCATAGTGTTTTCAGAAAGCCATTTGTTATCCATGAGTTTACCAAAGATTGCTTGGCAAACCTCAGTCTGTTCAGGAGTAGAAGTGCGTCCAAAGTGGTCAAAGCTTATGTTAAACCACTTGTAAATATCTCTGTGAATTGCATGATATCTGCACGTGCAGACACGTCAGAAATAATCCAGAAATTATCACATTGAATAAAGCTAAGCATAACAGTATAACTTGATAAAACGCAAAACTGAGTTGCATGCCAAAGCATTCAGAAAGAATAAAAATCACACAATTAATTCAAAGATAACAATGCACTGACTTGTCACAGATCTCCTTAGGGGTGCAATTCTCTTCCATAGCCTTTGTTTCAGTTGCCGTACCATACTCATCAGTACCGCACATATAAATGGTATTGTATCCTCTGATGCGACAATATCTAGCAAACACATCCGCACTAAGGACACCTATAAAACATTAATAAAAAAAAGTAATAATAATGCTATGGACACCTTGTTCACTCCAACCAAACTTTAATGTCTTATAAGGTAGAATAATATACAGATAAACTTTAACTAATCTGAAACTTGAATCATATAAAACCATAGCAAATGCTATATTTTTAATAATAACAAAGTGAAAGAAGCAAAATTGAACGGACGCATTGACAATGAAAAAAAAAAATACTGGCTAATTTAGTAATTTAGCTCAGATAAGGGATTTCAAAAGAATGGAAAGAGGCTACATTGAGCTATTACGGTATATGCATATAATATATATAACAGCAAAACTGAGTCCAATATCCATATAATCCAATATTGAAGGTGAGGATTAACAATTGATGAGCCCAAAATCAATGCAAATTCCCCAAGCTAATTGCGATTGAAACTCAATTAAATTACTCAATCGTACAAAAGAACTTGTACAACATCGATCTATCAAAATTTTGACTAATCAAGTTACAAATTCGGTTTCTTTCTTTTTCCCTACACTCATCAGCACCGGACAACTCTCAGTTGAACTAACGACGACCGAGCTGGGGCACGGATCTAATTGGTAACGAGGAGAGACAACAAACAGACAGACAAAGGAACGAACGACGACTTACATCCGATGATATTGCCGAGGTGGGGCACGTTGTTGACGTAGGGGAGCGCGCTGGTGATGAGGACGTTGCGGCGGCCGTCGTCCACGGGGACCTTCTTCTCGGTCGCCGAATCCCCCATCGCCGGTAGAATTCGAGGTCAGCGCAGCGCAAGGGTTTAATTGATTAATTGATCGAGTCGGAATCGGAGTCGGAAGAGGAGAGGAGGCTGCTCTGAGGTTGAATAGAGAATTGGAGATTGAGAATGGGTTGTGGTTTTGGTTTTGGTTTTGTCTGCTGATAAACCCTAGTAACGCAGTGGATTTTCTCAAAGTAGAGCTCGCTTTTCCGATCGAACGGACAGGATCGGTTGCCGCACCGATCTCAAAGTACTTGGGTATTTGTTGCACCGATCTCAAAACACTTTGGTGTTTCTCAACCGCCGGATTAAGAAAAGCATGCCCTGCTTTTCTTTTGAGAAAAGCACGTGATCCCAAAACACTGGAATGCTGGATAGAGAGAGAGAGGAAGATAGAGTATTAAAGTGCAATTGTTTGTTTATAATTGTGAATTAGGTAAAGTGGAGGGGTGGGGTTGAATACTTATTTATGATCCGATAAACCGCCATACCCGACCCAAAACTGACGGCAATTTATTTATTTTTTGATATTGGATATTTAAAGCTACCTATTTATTTCCTTCTCAGTTCCAGATTTAATTTAATTTAATCAGCCAAGAATATGATATTTGCGTTTTTTTTTTTTTAATATGACATTAATGTTTTTTTTTTTTTTTTGACGAAGTGATTATATTCATCGCCTCCTCCCATTTCTTCGTGGGAGGATAAAGTTACAAAAACATACAAAATATCCAAATTAAAAGAACAGAGTAAACTAACCTAACCTAAGCTGCCATATTAAAACATAAATGGCAAATAACTACCAAACATCCACATGAGCTGAAATTCAGATTTGGAAAAGTATATTGCTAAGCATATAAAGCTGCATTGAACAAATAAAATATTGCCAAAACAGGGAAGCTTGTGTCTTCCTCTCTTAATCTTCTCCAGATTTGAGTCTGATATCACCACCAAAATGTATATCATTCCTTGCCCCATTTCCAATCTTCCTCCTATCCAATAATTCCATAAGCCAAAGATATTATATAAAATAGTCCTAAATTTATAAGTAATAGTGTTATTAAACACCAATTTATTCCTATATAATCAAATTTGCCAACACACCACAGCAAACAATGATTGACAGAACAATTTATTTTCTGAAGTTAATACTAATATACTTTCCCACAAATTGTTAATAAAGTTAAATCTAAAGTTATTCCTTTATAATTTATATCATTAAAGCATGTCCAGAATTTCTTCACCACAACACAATCTAAAAATAAATGATCTACAGTTATATAAATGATTTATATGATATTAATGTCAACTTGTGTATATTTATGTATTATTGCTTTGTGAACGTATTATAACCTATTACGAATTTTGGACTGTACTACATATTTAATATGTTGATGTTTTTAAACTTTTTTAGACTAGGGATAATGTCTTCACACCCCCTCAATCTTTTCACTTGTAATAAGTTGCCTTCCAATCTTTTTTTTTTTTGTGAAAAACACCCTCTTGAACTCTTGAATTTGTGACAATCCCACTCCCAATAGCTAATTAAAAAAGATTGGGACGCAACTTGTCACAAGTGAAAAAATTGGAGAGATGTGGAGACATTATCCCTTTAGAATATGTAAATGGATCCCTCCTCTTTTTTGTATACAAATTTGTTTGTATTCAAACTTCATATTTTTAGATTATTTTAACTATTTTTGGGTATTTGAAATCGTCCAAAGAATTTGAAGTACGATATAATTGTTAGCAATTTATGAAGGATAAATTGATTAAGGATGATAGATCGTGTCCACGGTCCACCGATGAACATCATATTAACGTCACCGGTTTCTTGGTTTATTGCGTAGATGCAATCGTTGGGAGATTGCATAGTTGTAAAAAGAAGGCAGATCGAAGGATAAGATGCCCCTATTAATAACATTTCTAAAACACTGGATAATCCTCTTTGTTCTCAATACAGCATCTCATCTTGACGCTTGCTTTCTATGTTTTCCCCTTTCTGTTATACAAAGATGGACGCTTTCTCTTGACATGATGCTGCTGTTATCACTCAACTATCCATATTTTCAGCTCTACTAGTTTGATATATTATAACATCCCACGTCCACATGGCTGAGCTCGTGCCAAGCTAATTAGTAATAAAGCATGGTAATTTGCAAGTAATTGTCTACGAAACAAACATCAAGAGCACTACAAAACATAAGAGCATGAGACAATCGAATATGGGTAATTGGGTATGCATGGGATAACAAATACATAGTTATAACTCCTACTTAGCAAATGAAAACATGCATTATATTTTTTTTTAAAAAAATATATAAATACTCCAAAATTGCTTGCAGCAACAAAACACCAAAGAGAATAATTCAGCGAAGCAAGTAGTGAAGGGCAGCAACAGCATCACCTTTGTGCTCTCGAAGTGTTCTCTCTGCCACTTTCTTGTCCAACTTCATAAATATCAAGCATCAAAAAGATCAGTTGCAATCATAACAATAGAATACATTGTAATCTTGTATGGCACTAATGATGTACCAGTGCAAAGTGTCAATCCTTCTTCTGAGAAATAAATATAATCTTCATTTTGTCTTAACAGATGTAATAATACCAGGACATTGCTTTCCACCTGTTCTCAGCTTATGTCACTAGTGGGGCTCAATAAGGAAATTTCTGGACAAGTAATGAAATTCCATGACCTTGCAATCTGCAAGGTCTAATGTGTGCATAGCTCCACCTTTTCTATTGGACTGATTAGATAACCAGGCTAGTAAATTTTCACACTGAATATGAAGAGTACGTATCCTCTAAGTTAACTCAAACTTGGAGTTTACTTGAGGATCTTGGTCATGATGGTTGTGACGGTCAATTTTAAAATTCACAGGGCTGAATTTAAAATAGGGTACGGGCAAACTCAAATTTTGAATTAACTCAAGGGATCCCAATTCGAATATCAGTATCGGTAAGCCCCTAATCACTGACAATGGAAATGAAAACTTGAAAGCCAAGACAATAAATATATACCTCAAGCTCATTAGCAATGACGTCTACATCTACTTGATTTATCTTGACGGCTGCCAGTTCTTTCTCTCTGATTGACAATAAAATAACAAGTAATATAAGGGTCAGATAAAACAAAATAATCTACATTTCCGAGAACTACATATCATTTCAAGTGAAAAAATTGTAAAGTTACCTCAATCTCATGGCATTCCAATCAGCCTCCTTGGACGAAGCAAGGGAAGCCATTGCCTGTTGAGAAATAATTTACCATAAGAAAACAGCACAAAAACCATGATAAAAAGGAAAGATAAAAAAAAAAAAAATCTCTGTTTAATTTGCTAGTTTTTCATTTGTGCAGCACTCTAGTAAATAACACAATCCAACTGAATCCAATTTTAACAGAAATTGACCCGGTTTCTCGATCGATCGGCCTGCAATCATCAAACCAATACCAGCACAAACTGGCCCCGAATCACCAGCAAACAATAAGTTCAGTAGATTCATGAAATCTAAGGATGAACTTCTAATTTCTAGCTACATCTTTCAATTGAACTTACTCAACAAACATGAAACCAATGAAGGCACAAATACCATAAGAGAATCACTTCCAAATGCATACAATCGAGTAATTTTACTACGTACAGTTGAATTTGCTACAATCCATCTCTCTACTAACCGAACCACACCTTCGTTTGTTCAATCAGAACGAAACTAAAAGACTACCTCTTGCACGCGAGAAGAATCGAGCTGGCGGTCATCGACGACGCGGTCGGTGAGCTTGTCGAGGGCCTTGCTCTGCTGCTGCAGATCCTTCGACGACGGCTCCACCGCCATCTCCGCGGCGCCTCCCTCCTCTCCTCCCGCTTCCGTCCCCATTCTCGCTGTTCCCCCCTCTCGCTCTCGCTCTCGCTCTCGTTCCCTCTTTCGCTGCACTAACTAGGGTTTTGAGCTTTGACGCGATGTGTTGAGAGTTGGAAGAGAAAACGAATGAATGAATGGGGAAAGGAATTAGGAGGTCCGGGTCGGGTCGGGTCGGGTTCGAGCCCAATTGTGACTTTTAACGGGTTTTTTAGAAGAATTTTTTTTCATCTATGCCTAAAATAAAAAAAAATTCTTAAGGGTATACCTGCTTTAATACAAATTACAAGACTATACCTATTTTTTAAATGCCGGAGTTCGAAAAGTCACCGAAAACGCCAGCGTTTAAAGATGAATATAATCCCGGACTTGAAATTTTTTGCGAAAATCATGCTCCGAACGCCGGAGTTCGAAATACACATATAAACTCCAGAGTTTGAACTCCGGAGTTTGAAATACACATGTAAACTCCAGAGTTTGAACTCCGGCGTTCGAAAAAATGATTTTCATAAAAAATTACAAGTCCGGGATTATATCAATCTTTGAACGCCGGCGTTTAATGTGACCGCTTGACCGCCGGCGTTTGAAAAGTATGCATAGTCCTGTAATTTGTACTAAAGCAGGCATACCTTTAAGATTTCTTTTTATTCTAGGCATAGACAAAAAAAAATTCCCGGATTTTTATCTATTTCTTTTTTTTTTCGTGAGTAAACCAAAAGCAAATTACATTTCCAAACAATAATTAAATTATCAAAAGAGTCATTTGCAGTTATTGAATTCCCTTTTTAGCAAATCGAATTGGCATTATATCCAATATTAACTACATTGTCTTATTTTCAATCAATAATTTAGATTTTAGATTTGAAAATTGAAATAATTACGGCAGTGACGACACCACAAATGTATTTACAAGAAAAACATCACTGAAATATATATTATCTATTTACAAAATAATAAAATAATAGTAGCATCCATGGGATTTTATAAAAAAAAAATGATATAATTAACTGAAGTACAGCTATCTGAACCAAGTAAGAAAATAGATAAATGACCAAGTCAAAAGTTGGAATTTTGAAGGAACTTTGATTATGCTTCATTACATGCTAATTTTAATTGTTCGTGTGATTTCTTTGCGAATAGATCAAGAAAAATAATTCTCCAATGGAGATTGTGCTCTGTCCTGACAAAGACATTGTGGGTACATTTTATGCTTCAAATGATTATGTATCCCAACTTAAAACCAAGACATCATTATACAAACATAAATACATAATAGATGAACAAACCATTTTGCAACCCCTGTGGAACCCAAAAACTTAATTGCTATGTTAATTGATAACAGAATAGATGAATTTTTTTAATTACAATTTACAACAACCACTTTCTATGTACCGCGCATAATATATACATCTATCGAAGTAGACATAAGAGACAGATTGGTAGACATCTTCAAGTGTAAGAACATTGCAAGCTCTTGACAGGATCTATCAATGCCAAAGCTTCCCTTAATGCTTCTAGGAGATACTCGGGATGGTCTTCGATCCTGACATGCCCATTTTGCATTGATATCTTTCGCAAAACCTTTCCTACAATCTATACAAGGAATAATTTATGTGCTTAATACAAACAAAGGAAATATTTTCCTTCATTCTCTTTACAGTTTCTTCATCATTCTAGAATATGTATCTTCATATTCCAACAATTTCGATAATAATACCTAGTATTAAGTTGCAAAAGGTCTTGGAGTGAATGGCAGGACATTAAAATATTAAATGAATTTTGAGAAGTCAGAAATGAGGACATTAGAATTTATCTAAAAAGGGCAGTCGGTATTTGCCACAACATAGTGTGGGTTTATCAACCACAGTATGGGACACTGCCTACTCATAAGATTGGTCATATAATTAATGCAACTGTTTTCCTCTCCCCTTTTCACAATTTACGATTTCTTTACTGTGTTATTTGATCATTGATTCCCACAGCTGCTACAATAACCACAGTTGTTTAGATTGTATCAGTTCATGTAAGAAGGTAAAACACAGTTGTTAAAAGTGAAAACCTTGCGAGCATATCCACCATAAGCCATTCCTCCAATCAAGGCATGTCTGTCTGTACCAGATCTGGTACGAAATAGGCCCTCTTTCTCAAGGGACTGTACTGTATATGAGTTTGTTCCACCAGCCAATTGGTAAAATCCTTCAAAAAGAACCAAAAGGAGAATGAAAAAATTAATATAATATAACACCAGTTTTGCTGTATCAATCCAGTAAAACACTTCTGCACAGTTCATCAGATCATTTATGCCCAAAATTGAATGTTTTGCAAATATAAAAGATCTTGGTGCCTTTTGCAAGAAAATATCTATACTTCTTTCATATGTAATTTCCATGTATAAGAAAAAATATTAAGAACAGTAGCAGGTACCATGAGGCCTGTCGCGTGAAGATGCTAAATGAATAGCATAAGATATAGTTTGCTTTGTTGCACCTTTACCAATGTCACCACTCATGGGCCGACCATCCAACTACAATGATATCAATTTAAATTAAGCATTAGAAGATTGGCCAGTGCCTAGATGAACTAGGGGGAAAAATCATACTAACTGACGTATGTAAACACCAGATAAATGGAACTGGTGAAAACTCAGGGTGATCAGGTAGGTAAATACAGTACCAATTGAAGACCTGACTGGTGTCGTATTAAGAACCATTTGTAATTTAATTGCACCAAGAATTTGGCTGAGATCTTCATAAAAGGGTATAAGAAAAGATATCATTGGATTAACTTTTCAGAAATGGAATAAGATACCTGCCATAAATTGTACAATGGGGGGCAAGATTGCATAATTGAGAAGATCTGATTCATCAGTCCAATAGTTGCTTCGTCGACATATGGCAAACTCACCTGGAAATTTTGAACTTACATCAGAAGCAAAGACCATTTTTTCTATAACCGCTTATTGTTAGAATATTGCAGGAAAAAGGTTCACTTTTCCCTTTGCTAAAGTTTCTATCTTTCCTCAAGTGATTCAATTTGGTTATAATCAATGGAGTCATAAAGGAAACTCATACAAGTAGACCATTTTGGTTATTTATTAAAAAATGAAACTTACGGCTATTAGTTTTGTGTGGTTGATTGAGTCACCTAGGCTAGCCCAAAGCTCATTGAAAAGGTCAGTACCCCTATAACAGTGTAGGCAATTGAAATGAGCAGGTTCAGAGACAAAACATCACTTTTATAAAGTAAACAAATATTTATCCATTTGCAAATAACACCGCAGCTTGCAACAACTGTCAACACACCAATACACTATGGTATGTTCCTGAAGCCACACAATTTTTAAACTCCGGGTTTAAGTCAAGCAAAATTCACTAAACCACCTCAATTGTGTTTATTTATATTTTTTTTCACTCAACTAGAATGGTTATAAAATAAGATACCAAATTTCACTCCATTTTGGCTACACTAGAGAAGGAAAGGAATCTCAGTAGAGAATGGGTATCAATGCAGAAATTTATTTGAATATACATCTGTAGCACCCATACATGATTAATAGTGGGAGATGGGAAATTAAATGGAACAAGTACCTCCCACTAGTATGAATCTCAAGGGCATCGACATCATCCCTTTCCAAAAGATTGCGTGTGGTTATTGGATCTCTCACATAGGTCATTGCTTCTAAAATGTACATAACAGACAAAAGTGGTCAATGTGGTTGGTTCTAACCAGGCATAGTAAAGTAGATTCCAAGATTTTCATAAGATCCAGGAGAGCATATGCCATTGCAGTATATAATGTTTGAATCCTACATGGTAAAGTTCTGAAATTGCTGCCAATTCAAGGAATTTATTATCCATCTTTTTGGCTATATGTTAAGAGTCCAAACGCACAAGGATAAATTTGGAATGATTATAATTATATTTAGTTTATTGAATAAAACTGAGGTTGTTGAACTTAGGTTTGAATTAGCTAAATGGGGCCATCATTATCTGTATTAACACGTTACTTATGAATGACTTCCATTTATCATACATTACCGGTTCTTGATTTACATGACAATTCCATTGTATTGATTTCCGATTGTTGCAGAAGGAACTTGGGGGATCATAACTTGGTTCAAACTTCACTGCTCTTTGGTGGGCATATCCAATCTAACATCTCAAAACAATATAAAGGAAATATAAATAAAAAAAACAAATAAATAAATAAATAAGGTCAAGACTCACTTATTCTATCATAAGGGCACACAGAGAAGCACCGACCACACCCGTAGCATCTTTCTGTTATTACCCCTCCCTTGAAATGAGAAAACAATAAGGATCAAAATAATAAGTCTTGCTGGTATGTGCTCAAAATATCAAAGTACCACTTCATGGGCATATGTAACTCAAACAATATACCTTAAAATAATAATTAAAAAAGGACCTATCCCTGGTCAATGCTTTTTTCCCCTTATGAGTCAGGTTTGGGACAGGCACATTAAGAAAGGGTAAATTCTCACAAGATCATTTTCGGAGTGTAAGATATGAAAGAGGATGAAACCACTAGAGTGGCACCAATTAAATTATCTGCTAAATCAATCCTAGATAATAGTACCTCAAATTTACTGCATGAAGTGCTGCTACCAGCTTCACTGAATTCTGGTACCGACTTGAGAGAGATTGCTTCAGCTGGGCATATCCCCTCACATGGTCTTGGGCAATCAGTCGGGCATTCTTCAGGATCAAATTCTACATTAACAAAACTAACATGATAAGAATAACTTAGTCAATTACAAGCCTATATAAGTCTATCCAGGAAGTTCAATGGTATACCAGCTTTCCGGAAGTGAAGATCTTGCCGGTCGTCGTTTATACTAATCATGACCCACGGCCTGCTGATGGTTGAGATTGAAAGAGCCGCATCGATTCCTTCATTGACCGCATTCACAACCGACGCATCGGCCGCACAGTCGATGCAATCCACTGCCACACAGTACACTCATTAGCACACTCTGCCTGAATTCAATCAACCCTTCATTTCTGAATTCTGTTATAAAATATCAATTCATCCTAATTTCCCCCCCTTTGATGTCATCTACAATTGTCAAAGTAAAGATGAAGACATGCTGCTCTTTGAATGTGCACTATTGGCTTATTGCTCACCTCCAGCAAGAGTGTAGACAAGAGAGAGATTCCTCACATCAGCCACATCCTAAAGACAGCAAAATGTCAAATTTCAGTTCTTTAGAGTAAGAACTGGCCTTTGGTCTAGTGGCTAAGGGTAACACTCTCCGTGTGGGAGGTCACGGATTTGAAACCCAAACGAGAGTCTTTTATAGGTATTTAAATTTAAGTGACTTCACCCTCATCTTTGTCTCAAAAAAAAAAAAAAAAAAATTCTTTAGAGTGCTCAAGGAGCTTCTATTTGCAATGTGCAATAGGAGGAATATATTTCTAACTAAATATTCATATACTGAAATATATACTTGTAACATTGATTAATTTTCTTTATGAAAGCAAAACTTTCATTCATTTCTGGAATTCATCAAAAAAGAAAGCGAAAAAAAAGATTGTGCGAACTGATATTGTTATGTTATGTTGTACCTCGAAGCTGGCGCCACAGATGAGCTTGACCCAGTCGCCCCGGCGGAGCGACTCGACCGGCGCGGGGAGGGATGTTGGAGACCTGGCTCTACTCGACCGAGCTGCTAAGGACTGTATGGCGGTTAGAAGCAGGGCTTTGTTGGAGGGAAGGGAATGGAGAGCAGCCATGCTGGGGAGTGAGTGAGGAAGTCTCACTGCGAGTGTGAGATAGATATTTGCCTTGATATTTTTCCGCTTGTTTCGTCGCTCTCTTTTGTTGTGAGTTTGTTTGTTAGGGGTGAAAACGGATCGAATACCGACGGATATTAGTCAAAATTGTATCCGTATCTGTTTTAATTTTTTGGATACGAATATGGATACGGATAGTTCTGGATACGAATATGGATCGGATATCAAACGAATACGAATGCGGTTCGGATATTAGACTTATTATTAAAAAAATATATTCTATATGATTTTTTTATGATAATCACTAACTAAAATAGTTAAATTACTATAAAAATTAATCATTGATCATAAATATGTTATTAGTTTATCGCTTATCATTATTATCAAACATAATCACATATTAGTTAAGAAAAATCCATAATTATTATTATATTATTAATTAGAAGCATCAAAAATTAGAAAAAAGATAAAGTGTAAAGCCTAATTAGATATAAACTTCATTAAATTTGAAATCTACATAAAAAATCCAATTGAAAAACATATAATAAGCCTTTAAAACGGATATCCGAATTATCATAATATCCGGATTCGGATAATTATCTGTATCCGTATCCGTATCTATTTCCATATTCAAAACCGTATCCGTATCAGTACCCGCATAAATTTTATCCGTATCCGCAAATATCCGTATCCGAATATCCGTATCCACCAAAATCCGAATACGAATCCGGATACGGACAGATAATATCTGATCCGTTTTCACCCCTAGTTATCGGTCAGTTAACAGAGTTATTAGTTTCTCGGACCCGATTTGAGGAATTAAACCCGATACACTTAGGACTTGTTCGGCTCCTAGGAAATGAATTGGAATGGTTAAGGGATTGGATCATCATTCCCAATCCCAATGGGAAAAAAAAATCGAGTCCAAGCCAATTATTTTTTTTCCATTGGAATCACCACTTTTGTGTGTAAATTTGGGAAAACAATCTCATTTCCATGCAATTCCAAATGACAACCAAACGAATGATGTTTGAAGTTTGACCGGATAAAAATTCCCGTTACCGAAAACGCCCTTACTGCCTCCTCCTACAACCTACATACACCTGTGTCTGCGTGGCACTGCAAGAAACATCTTCTATGCCGTTTTCACGTATTAGACTAATCTAATTAATAATTATCTCTTTAAAAATGGTGTGGGAAACTTTTATCTTTTTACATTGAATCATTTCTTGAACTTCGTCGTTGTGCACTGATCCCAACTGCAACGTTGTTTTATTAAGTAAACAAGTATATATTTTTTTTTTTGGATACTACATCAAAAAAATATATATATTTTTTTTTGGATAAACAAGGTTAATATTGTGAAACCATTTTGTCGTTTTATCAAATATTTTGTTTCTTCTAAATAATATATAAGCGAGAGATGTTAATAAAGAAAGGTAGAAAAAATGGGTAAATTTTTTAGGAAGTAACTAAACTTTACCTCAAATTCATAATTGATCACTAAATTTTCATTTATTCATTTTTTGTCACCGAACTTTGATATTTCTCCAAATTTGGTCACTCCATTAGTTTTTTCATCAAACTTAACGGAATAATTAATATGACTTCAATTTTAAACTTCGGAAATTAAATTTTTTTTCATATAAATTATGCAACATGTGATATTTTAAGTCAAATTAAACTTTTTTATTTATTTTTCTTTTACAATATTTATTTTTTCCAAAATTATTGTTTTTTTATTTTTTTCATATGAATTATGCGATTTGTAATATGTCAAAAAATGTGAAAGTATTTTATCACATGCAAGAAAAATAAATAAAAATAATTTGTTTATTTATATTCTTATATTTATAAGATTTACATGAAAGGTTATATGTTTAAATTATAGAATTGATGCCATGTCAACAATTCCATTAAGTTGGATAGAAAAACTAACGGAGTAACCAAATTTGGATAAACAACAAAGTTTAGTGGATAAATAAAACTTCAGTGACCAATGCATTCAGAGCAAAGTTTAGTGACCTCCTAAAAATTTTACCCAAGAAAAATAGTTATTTTATTATTAGAAACAACAACATGTCACAGTGACACAATTAATGTTGTTGGCATGACTCAATTTTCTTTTTGAAAAACTAGACATCTTCTATATTTTTTATATTAATGTCAAAAAGTTTGATGCATGTTAAATAAACATCCTCTATTAGATTGGTTCATTCTGCAAAAAGTAAAAAGATAACGAATGTTGATACATTAATGAACATATTCAAAAAATAAAAGGAGACAAAAATAATCTTATAATCACAATATCTCCTATCATTGCCTAATTTACTCGCTCCTGCCCGATACTATTCTAGCCTATTGCCTATTGTTATCTATCTCTACTTTGACAATTCTAATTGCTTTTCCCAATTGTGCAATCATTTTTCAACAATTTTCACCATAAACGATGCAGACAGTAAGGAATATATGCTTTACTTGGTTTTAATTTATTTCAATGTTAATTGAATTATGTTGATAATCAATCGTTTGATCCAAACCATATGCGTATCAAAAAAGTATACAAATAAAAATCATGATATATACTAGAAATACTCGTAACATGATAACAATTTATTTTTTCTTATTTGACAACCATTTAGTTTCCTCTAACTTCTTACTTAATTACTAATATAATAATATGTTAGATAAATATATCTTCTGATATGATAATATGTTAGATTAACATATCTTCACGTTATCACATATATATGCATTGAGAACCGGAGATCACCTCAAATGAATGAAAACACATATATATCATGCGTCCTGCTTCACGCATAACATCGATGAAGTATTTCCATTTTCTGTTCGTAACTGGTTTTTTTATAAAAGTGGTATCGATAATAATAATCATATATGAAATTTATACGGCAAGACCACTAAAAAAGTTCAATTTAAAGAGCTTATCCAATTAATTTAATTAACTTGTATTTTAAATCGCTATATAATGCTGATTGGTCTGTCCTTCGTAAATTATTTCATCATGTTCTCACAATTGAGTCCCAATATTTTTACGTACTTCATTTTCATTTTCTTTTAAAGTTATATACTCTTGCGTAAAATAGTATATGAGTGAAAATAGAAGAAAAAACAAAAAAAAAACTTGCTTGTCACGGCTGAATGTAAATATGGCACGAACAGAAGAAGTCAAGAAAATGAAATATATCACACATTTTTTTTTTTGATATAAAGATGAGGGTCAAGCCACTCAAATTTAAATGTCTATAAAAGACCTCCCATCCGGGTTTTGAACCCGCGACCTCCTACACGGAGAGCGTTGCCCTTAGCCACTAGACCAAAGGCTGGTTCTGAAATATATATCACACATTTTATTTGGGTAAAATTAGCCCCAAGCAACTAAGCAAGTGCAACTTTGGGATGATTTCGTTTTCCACCTTTTGAAATAAACTGATCAATGCAATAAAACTGAACTGCAACAGTACTATCCAACATTACAAAGCCAATTAAAAAGCAAAAAAATACAACAGTACGCTAATACAAGAACTTTGAACTCAAATCAACCTAGGCAAGCTCTTTGAGTACACACAAATTTGAGTAATGATTAAATTTATCAAAATCTGCAATAAGTTTAGGGAATTGCTATTTTAAGGGCTCAAATTGCTATATTGAGGGCAGGGAGAGAAACTTTCTTCAATATGTCAAGTTTACCCCTCATAAAGAATTTGTAAATTTGCTAAGATTAAGGCTGCATTAAGAAATGCATTAACTACAAAACCGGCACCCAATAAATCACTTAGTCTCTCATTTCCAAAAACAAATAACAAATCTTAAACATATTATTGCTGCCGTGGCAAATGGAATACTTATATATATGTTGGCTTCATTTATGATTAATTTTTTTTGATACAAAACAAGTGGGATTCGATTACTATTTTTTTTTTTAAAAAAGATGTGTTGTAGAATAAAAATATGTACGCATAATTTCTTTGTTTCCAACCAGTGTTATATTACAATGCAGTTTGTTGGGTCCGGAATGTTATTGCGCCTAAAGATCTTTCATTTTTTTTTTTTTTGGGGTTTTTCTAAAGTAATATCGTAATTGCTTGATGTCATAACAACTGCTAATGTGATATGAAGCTCGCACCATGTTATTTAGTTAAATAAGTCCTGCATGAAGTCCTGCTTTTGTGTTATTATAATTTATAAGCAAATTTCTCAAGCATTGAACAAAGGTCAACCGTAGTTAACAAATTATCTTGTTAATTAAGCAAGTTTGAACAGTCTCTTATTATAAATATGAAGATTCACAAAATTATAAACGATATAACATATATACTCTATAACTTAGAAAAATTTTCCATCTTTTACTCAAAAAAACTTAGAATTTTTTTCACAAGTAGTACCATATAATTCATCTGGGCTTTATAAATTTTTGCATTACAAAATGATATCAGATAAAAAAGATAATAGCATATAATCTCTTAAGCTAAAATATTACTGAAATAAAAAATTAAATTGTAGATGATATAAATAAACTTTCGTTTCAAACTTATATTTTTTTCTCGATTATTCACAAGACCTCAAATTAAATTTCATTCGACAAATGTAAAGTTGTTTATCCTTTTAATAAATTAGTGTTTGGTGAATATAAGAATAAGATGGATAACCAGTAAACTCTAATAGTAATCAAATGATACATGTCATGACTAAATAATTGAGAGCACTTGTTCAATTTTATTGTTTATTTGGAACAATTAATTTTAATTATTTATTTTGTAAGACAACAAAATATTAGATATCATAACTATAATGTATTTTTCTTTTAAATTGAAAAATGAAAAGTAAAATATGTAACTGCAGAGGTTAATCTTCTAATTATTTGACAATTTATAGCATAAAATATTTCCAAAGAAGTCAAGCTTTGTTGTAACAAAAATATAAATTTGCTTGTCCCTCCATAATTTTAATTCACTAACTACGGCAGCAAATATATTGAAGATTTGTTATTTGTTTGGAAAGGAGAGCCTAAGCAATTAAATGCACTATTTAACACAGCCTTAATGTTAGCAAATATACAAACTCTTTATGAGGGGCAAAGTTGGCAGATCGAGGAAAGTTTATCTCCCTGCCCTCAATATAGCAATTTGAGCCCTCAAATAGCAGCCCCCTAAGTTTATCTTAAAGCTGAAATTAAATAGCTCAGAGGGGCATATGATATGAGATCAATCAGTTTGCAAGATTGCTTGAAGTTTTACATGTCTGGGGGATATACCCAACAAAAAGAGAAAAAAAATGCTAGGTAATTAATCTTTTGTTCAAACTGCAAACTATATTTCTAAATAGAAACACAAAATTATATTAGAAATTAATAACATATTAAACAACCATTAAACGAGAAGGCACTTTTATCATTCATTCCCTTTTCACTTTTTGCAAGACTACATTTATGTCGACATACTCGTGCTCGCATCTACAAAACCTTTTAAAAAAATATCATATTGAACTATTCATGCCATGACAATTAGCCCATTATGTCCTCATTCATGGGCCCCTTTCACAACCACCTGTACAACAAAAGATTCCAACCTATAATCTTATGATAAGTTGGCATGTGGGTCGGTTGGATCATTTTTGTAAAATTTTTAAAGTTGGAGGGTCATTTTTGTAAAATATTTAGGGTCATTTTTGTAAATAGTTTTCCAGATATAGTCAATTTTGTAAATGTTTTTTGGAAAAAGGGATATTTCTGTAAATTTGTCTTAAAAAGGAGATATTTTTTGTAAATATTTGTCATGTTATTGTATGGTGCTGGAGGGCGATGTAAGGAGTAATATATATTTTTCCAAGTCTATAACTTCACAAGTGTTACCCAAATTTTTCTTTTTTCTTCTCTCTATATACCATTTCGTCAGCACTAAAAATTCTACTGGTCCGAACCGATCTAGAATAATAGAATGACGTTCAATTCGGTATTTTTCTTTTTTGAAAGAAACTATATCTTTGGTACTAAGTTTCACCTAATATTCTTTTCATTTGTACCATAGTTATTAAATTGAAAATGCTCTTTATATGCTCTTCTCTGTACCATTTGTTTTTTGTTTTTACTGACGTATTAAATATTTTCTTTATTTGTTTATGTAAGAGATGCATTATACATGCAATTAATTAAACAACTAAATATTTTAAGGCTGTTATAATATACTATTGACATTAATTTTTTGGGTTAAATTAATTAATTATGTTTCCTTCAATATTGACATCTATCTTAAATTTGTCTTTCTTTCGTTGATCATTACTGAATGTATATATTGTTAAACAAACTATATAGGATATTAATTACAATCTTAATTAAATCATTGAAAACTTGGAATCCATTGAGTTTATTTATTTATTCTCCCGGGCCCTTAAACGTTTTTTTTTTTCGAAAGTAACTTATTTACAATTAAATTTAGGCCCTGATTGCACCACAAAACGTGCTAAAACGAAAATATATATCCAAAATAGAAACCATGAGAGCGACAAGAAAAAGTAAGAGTTAGAGAGGGTCCAATTATAAAGAAGATATATAAAAGCATATTGGAAAAAAAATGACATGAAAGGGCTGTCTTTCCCAAATAAGAAACTTGAGTCGTTGATTATTTTCTTGGATAGATCAGAACCGTTTATTTACGTTAATTAATGCCCGTTAATGTTAATATCTCAGCCTATTAAAATTTAAGACCTATATCAATTTCCTCGATATAAGGCTCATAACATATTATCTTAAAAATTTATTATAAAAAATAATAATTTTAGCCCACGTTGCGTTGGGCTCTTTACTAGTAAAGAAGAAATAGAAGAAGAGAGATATATACTATGAATTAGGCTACAGTAATATGCATATCACGATTTTACCATACTATGCCGTCCGTACCTCAATTTTCGGTGTCCAAATAGTCGATCCGAACCGTTCAATGTGATCTATATCAAAATATACTAGGAAACCAAATTTTACGATTTTTAGAATTTGTTTGCTATTTTTAGTGATGGGGAGAAAATCGTTATTTTGTATGAACCAGAATCCTTGGATTTAGCTATTTTCTCTCCATCATTACAAATAGCATAAAAATTCTAAAAATTCTAAAATTTGTTTGCAAGTATATTTTGATATAAAGATCAAGTTGAGCGGTTCGGATCGACTATTTGGATACCGCAAACTGAAATACGGATATTATTGTAACCGGACTCTATATACTACTAGAAAGGTGTTGCGCTCCGCGCAACTGAGATATCATGGTAAAGAGAAATACATGTACAACACGATTAAAATATAATTAGTGTAATTTAAAGGGTTCTCCATATAATATATAGTGCAAATCTACAACTGTCATCGATCGGCAACCCAACGCTATACAGTGCATGGCATGTAACCGTAAAAAAAAAAAACACTATTCATTTGACACTGTAGATCTACAGTGCACCTATGTTCGACCTTTAACATATAGAACTAGAAAGGTGTTGTGCTCTGCGCAACTGAGATATTATGCTAAAGAAAAATACTTGTACAACACGATTAAAATATATTTACTGTAATTTAAAGGGTCCTCCATATAATATATAGTGCAAATTTACAACTGTCATCGATCGACAACTCAACGCTATACACACGTAACCGTAACCGCAAAAAAAAAAAAAAAAAAAAAAAAAAAAAAAAAAAAAAAAAAAAAACTGTTCTTTTTCCCTGTAGAAAACTACAGTACAGCCAAATGTTCCACCTTTAATCTTTAGAATTACCGACATACAGACATATATAGTACTGCATCATGCGCTGCTTCTTGTCTGGGGCATGGAATTCTGAAGCTGGCCTCTCGATCGATCTTTCTCTGGAGTGGAGTTGGAGGCTTGGAGCTAGCCTTGGAGGAGATCATGGTAACTTGCGACTGTGTGATCTTCATAGTTCTTGGTGTGATCATGAGAAAGAGCATCAGTCGATTCAATGAGATTGCGACAAGTTCCGGCGAGTTCATCGTATCTGTTCTCAATGCTCTGATCTCCGATGCTTCGTTCGGCGCCCTAATTGGCTCCATCCGGTCGACGTCCCATCCTGACCGGAGACAGATCTGGTCCCCTCTTTCGTTGATTATCTAAATCCATTAGATCTATTAGTTGGAAGGATTATCTTTTTTTTTTATCTGCATTTGTAATCCTAAGTAATGATGAACCTTAAGTTAATGAACAAGTGAGATTCCACACCCTTTTCTTTCACAACTTCTTGTTTGTTTCTTGGTTTATATCTTTTTTTTTTTGGTGAAAGAAGTTTCAAATTCTTGATCTTCTTGATCATTGTGATATCCCCTCGGTAACAATAATCTTCTATTATTTGATGAGATCCATCCTATTCTAAATCTAAAGTATGTATGTATACTAGAAGCAGAAGATGGCGATCGATCTCTCCGGTTGGTTTATTCAGTTTTGAACTAATTATTATAAATTGGGCACTCATCCGTGCCACTGTAGGTGATCTGTAGCTGCTAGCTTTAACAGCTGATTAGTAAGAGCAAATTAATGCGCAGTTGAATATATAGAGTTCGCATCGAAAAATAAAACCAGCCTGATCGATCTGGGATTTATGCTGAGAAAACAGTAGAATACTGGTAATGGTACCAGTCAAGACTGAAGACTAGATCTGTCTCGTGCCGGTCAGCAATAAATGAACGTACGTGTTAGATATAATCTTGTTTTTTTTTTTTTTGAGAAAAGATATAATCTTGTTAGATACTTGTTGTTTTCATAAAAGTTATTATTTCTGATTCTGTTTCCTTTAGTTTTTATTTCTTTCTGTTTTTCTCTGATGTGTGGAGAACAAGAAACCGCACGTCATTTTTAGAAATAATGTATTAGATGATTTTGTATTTCCTTTTTTATTGAACTAGTATAAGTAATGAGAAAACCCTAAAAATGGTGCGGCATCATTTGCACCACAAACACTGTTTCTTTCTTTCTTCTTAAATTTTTCTGACATTTGGTATCAGAGCTTTGGTTTTGAATCATGGCAGATAAAGGAGAGACTGGACAGAAAACACCACCTAGCACAGTTGTGAGAGTGGCAGTGCCCATTCAGTATCCTATACTGAATGACACAAATTACGGTTTGTGGGCAGTGAAGATGAAGATAATCTTGCGGGCACTAGGCGTATGGGAGGCAGTGGAAGGCAAGCAACCTGCTCAGAAGGAAAAGGACCAGGAGCCCTAGCCGCTATCTCCTAAGCGGTGCCTGATGTCGTGGTGATGGCGATTGCTGAATAGGAGACAGCAAAGGAGGCATGGGAAACTATACAGCAGATGAGCGTCGAAGAAGATCGTGTCAAGAAAGCAAGGGCACAGGTATTGAAAAGACAGTTTGATCGAATGATCATGTCAGACACTGCTAGTGTAGTAGAATTCTCTCAAGAATTGATCAGTGTAGTAGGAGAGATCAGATCTCTTGGGGTGGATCTGAAAGATAATGTTGTGGTTGAGAAGTTGTTTAGTGTTGTACCTGATAAGTTCTTACCAATCATCGGAACCATTGAACAGTGGGGTGATGTTTCTTTGATGCCAGTGGCAGAAGTGGTAAGGAGATTGAGAGTTTTTGAGGAGGGTCTGAAGGGCAGACAACAACATAAAGAAGAAGGTGAGCAACTGATGCTTACACAGTCTCAGTGGGAGGCACTCTCTTTAAAAGAAAAGAAGAAAGGGGAGTATGAGAAGAGACCATATAAGAATTTTGACAAGTCAAAAATCAAGTGTTTTAACTGTTCAGTTTATGGACACTTTGCATCAGAGTGTCGTAAACCAATGAAGGAAAGAGTAAATCCAATGGAGAAAGAAGAAGAGGAGTCAGCGCTTCTCATGAATGAGATTGTAAGCATTGAAACGGGTACTGAAGGCTCTGAGGCATTGCTTTTGGGGGCAAAGGTAAAAACTGAAGAAAATGGGTGGCATGGATGAGTGTAACCCAACGCAAGCACAACAAGCTTGCGGGGGAGAATGTTAGATATAATCTTGTTGGTTTCATAAAAGTTATTATTTATGATTCTGTTTCCTTTAGTTTTTATTTCTTTCTGTTTTTCTGTTTTTCTCTTTCTCTGATGTGTGGAGAACAAGAAACCGCATGTCATTTTTAGAAATAATGTATTAGATGATTTTGTATTTCCTTTTTTATTGAACTAGTATAAGTAATGAGAAAACCCTAAAAATGGTGCGGCATCATTTACATCACAAACACTGTTTCTTTCTTTCTTCTTAAATTTTTCTGACAGTACGTACGTACTGGCGAATCTGCATTGCACCGGGGCAATGTTCGTGTCCAATATATGTTGAACTGAACATATATATATTCAATGGCAAGGTCATTTACTAAACCAAATTAATGAATCTTTTCATCAATTGTGTGTGCATCAGGATATATACTGCCATATATATACGTCTCGATCGATAGATCGATGTCGGGGTAGTGAACATTTCAGATGATTCAATATAGTTTGAGCTAGCTGCTTCTAATACTTCAGGTTTGAGTTTTGAGTTGCCATATATATATATAGATGCTTAGATTTTGAAAAGTTGCTCCGGATCAAGCTAGTTTGCTTCGATTATTATTTGATTGATCGTGGTTTAGTTTACGAACTCCTCAAATTGAATAGATATTGTTTAGTTCCAGTCAACATATAAACCATACAGTAGAGGTGGCAAAATCTGACCCAACCCGAAAAACCCGCCCAACCCGAAACTCGACCCAACCTGACCCGAGTTTCAGGGAAAGTCAGACTGACTCGAACCTGACCCAATCCGACCCGTGTTCCAGGAAAGTCAGATTGACCCGAACCCGACCCAATCCGACCCGTGTTCCAGGGAAAGTCAGACTGACCCGACTCGGGAATAGAGATGCAAAATCTGACAAAAAACGACCAAAAATGAAAAACCCGCCCGACCCAACCCGAAAAAAGCCGACAGCCATCAACCCGATAACCGACCAGAACCCAATCCGACCCGACATTTTCAGTTAGTCAAACTGACCCGACCCGACCCGACCCCGAACCCGACCCGACCCGGGACAATCAATCATTATTCATTGCAAAAAAGGCAACCTTTTAAGGACAGTAGATGATGACGATATAGGCCTCAATATGTACAATATAAAATAAAATGTATTACTGGGCTGGAATCAGTAGCTGAGGTCTGAAGAAGCTTGAACTGAGTATAAACAAAGAAAAAAGCGTTTATATTATATGTTCTAAAAGCTTAGTATCAGATTCGGAGGCCCATTTCCACTAAAGAATAACTTCACATCACATAGGCCCAGGTTTGTATAATATAGCAGAGGCCTGTATTAATTAATTAGCCTTCTTATTACTTCCTCAATTGAAAGGCCTTTTTTGTTTTTTGGTTTTGTTTTCATATAATTAAGCATCATCATACGACAAATGCAGAGCAAAAGTGAACAAGTTCTTAAGTAATAGTGTTAATGAAATTCATACCCCAGAAAGACGCTTGGCTTTTCCGTCACAAATATTCCATTTATTTTTTCCCTTTCTTTAATTAATTATTTTGCTTTCGAGTTTTCAGTACAACCTAAAGCTGAATCGTTATATATTTGTGCATTTATCATAACAGTTTCTATCCTTTCATTTAACAATACATTGTTAAGAATATGAAAGTTTATTCTATCTGTTTTAAATATTTTGTATGCTGCTCTTCCTTTCTCTCTCAAAACAACACTTCCCAGGTAGATACTAGATAGCTTATAGGCAGGGACGGAGACAAGGGGTGGCTAGGGGGCCATGCTTATAGGCCAGCATCAAGCAAAAGAGTGCATGCCACAATCTTCACAATTCAAATCAAATTATCGATGGAGAAATCTATCCACTCATAATGTTCTCCACTGCCAAACACAGAGTGAGAACTGAGAAGAAATGTAAAACAACATGGAATGAGAAAGTATCGATTTTATGCCTCAATTTTTTTAAATAAGCCCCGAAAAATACAAATTCACGACTTTAAGCCCCGTAACATGCATTTTTCATATTTGAGCCGGACACTAGGGTACCGCAGTGGCTTGCACAATAAAGGTGGTTTGGGGGGAGGGGAGGTCGCAGATGTTTTACTGCTCCCTTGAAATAAAGAAAATGGTTTAAAATGCCACATTCTGTATGGTTTAAAGGGCCAAATGTTTTACTAACCGCCTGGCCGCTGCGGTACCGTAGCGGCCTGGTTGGACGCTAACGTCCGGCTCAAATGTGAAAAATATGTGTTACGGAGCTTAAAGTTGTGAATTTGTATTTTTCGGAGCTTATTTAAAAAAATTAAGAGAATTTATGGGTTCAACAGAGATCAAACTTATATATGACAAACAAAGGCATACTGCGCATTGATTTTATTTTTGTGACTGCAGCAACATTTCAGCTCATAGCAATATTATCTACAACTTACAGATATAAATTGTCTTCTAATTACAACAAATTTTAGCAAAAATAATTATATTTGGTTCTTCAACATTTTGTTACATTCTTATATTTATTTTTTTAAAAAAGAGATCTGATAGGTTATAGGTATGGTCACAAATTAAACCATTTTTCTTTACACACCGTCATAGAGTTATAGAATTTTTTTTTTTTTTACTTTTTTGGGGCGAAGCCCGAGTTACAGCCCAAGTTAGAGTAATACTTCATAAAAGTGGTATCACTAATAATAAATGAAGAAACATTATGCTATAGTTCAGCCAAATAGCTGTTCATTTTGAATCTAATGGCTCTCATATTACGGATCAAACGCTTCTTTTCAATTGTATCTAAAAGATATATCTGATTTTGAAAAATGAAAGAGATGAGTTCCAAGAAGTTTTGGTCAAATAAAAAATATATCACACATTTCATTTTGGTCATATTATCACCAAGCAAATGCGATTTTCGAAATAAAACTGAACGCATAAAAGGATTTTAAAGGAAACTAGTCTCAATAGTTCTTGTTTGGAAAAAAAAAAAAAAAAATTGCACAGCTCAAAATAACAACCGCAACTGTACTACCATTCAACGTTACAGAAGCCAATAAAAAAAGAAAAATTTACTCGTTTTGCATTTATATAAGAACTTTCAACTCAAATCAATCTAAACAAGCTATTTTTAACACAAGTACACACAAATTCGGGTACTGTTCAAATTCATCAAAATCTGCAACAATTTTATCCTAAAGCATTGAAACATACCATATCACCGCAATTTCCTCCATTTCTTATGTAAATCTCCCATAACAGCCAATATAGGGATTAGTTGATTAGTTCCAGATTACTCGAAACATATGCGGACGTTCCTACAGGATACAAAGAAGTGTGATCAATCAGTTCACAAAATTGCTTGTAGGTTACGTCCTGGGGGATGCTATACCAACCGAACAAAAAATGCTAGATGGAATATATGCGAAAGAACAACAAATAACATTCAAAAAAGAGCTACATAATTGAAACGAGTAAATTTGCTTGCTAAGTTGTAATCATTTGACATCTTCGTCCTTTCTAGCTTTCAGTTGCTCGATAACTTCACTGATTTGCTCACAAAAGCCGCTCTCCGAAGCCAACATTGCCACCAAATTCTCACCCTTTCTAATCTCCTCTCTGACATCGGGGTTCAGAACCCAGAACGAGAAATTGGCATCCAAAACCACCCCGAAAGCTTTCAAAACAGACCCCACCGAAGGCAGATTGGTGCACTCCTTCAGACCCAAAACCGACACATACTTCCCGAATTTCGGGATTCTAATTGCGTCCAGGAAGTTCCAGTACTTCTCAAGCCACTTGACCAGATACTTGACCAGACTCGTCAACTCCGACCCGTCTAACATAGAAATTGCCGACCCTAGAACCAATGATTCCGAGATATCCGATCCGAATATGTAATGCAAGCATATCTCATTAGAAGTGAACCCGTCAAGAGAGACCATGAGAAGAAGCGCCGCCTCCTTCGCCAGAGATTTGACCTTTCGAGGGATATCGATTTGTGTAGCCTTTTCCATGGCCAAGATCGCCTCTTTCTCCCATTCCTTCCTCAAATCAACCATCCCCTTGTAACAATCATCGTCAATCGGGGACAGGAAGTACCGCAAAGCATTCACCAGATTGCTCAAGCGAAGATCCGGAAGGTTCTTGACGAACAGACAGAGCAGTCTCGATTGCTTCCTGTCGATCAATCTCTCGACCAGATCCGAAGAAATCGAGGGTTTCAAGAGGTTGTTCACAATCAAGGCCTCCAGAACATCCCACAGTTCAAAAGAGATACTGCATCCGGCTACGAGATGCGCAACTGCCGGCCCGAGGAGAAACCCCCGCTGTCCGATCAACTCCACCGGATCGAAAGTCTCGGTCTTTATCTCCACCCCATCCGCCGCCGAGGTGAGAAACGAGGTGAGGAGCTGCAAGAACCGGGTTTCATTGAGGGGTTTCCCGGAACTAGGGTTTCGGAGGTACGCGGCTAGGGTTTCCGACAAAACGCGCGTGGATTCGATGATCTTGGAGTCCGTGGCGGAGAGCTTCCAGTTGGAGACGGGCGTGATGAGGGAGCCAGGGTTGGAGGAGGAGTCGGGAGAGGGCTTGGATAGCTGAGAAATGACAGCGTCCGAGTTGAGAACGATTGGGATGGCCTCGGAGGCGGAGACGGCAGTGGCGCCGCCGGCCGCCGCGGTGACGGTGTCTAAGAGAGTCATGGCGGCGATAACCAGGGTTTAGGGTTTTGTGGAGAAGGAAAATGTTTGTAACAAGAACGAGAGAGACTGACACGAAATGCGGCTAAGTAACCAACTTATCCCCAATTCATATCCTCTACTGCGCAGTACTCCGGCCGTTGGATCCGCTCTAAGATTCGTGCATGCCAATCTCAAACAACCCTCCTTTAATCCACATCGTTGATCCGCAGATAAGCACTTATCCCAGGCTATTTTATTAAGGAAAAGAGATGACGAAGGATCAGACCAGTAGAAAGGTTCAATTTTAACAACATGGCAACGGAAATAATCATTTAGAAATTAAACTAATGTTGTTGGTTTTTCATATTTTGCACTTCCTTCTGAAATTTAATTTAAATATTAGATGTTTTCTAAATTATATAGCTGAAATGTATATTTAAAAAATATATATATTTATATGTAATTAAATGTAAGTAAGGATCGGTTGACAATACATATTTTCACAATTTTAGAAAATGAAATTTAAATAAATTCAAATAAAATCTTAAAAATAAAAAAAAATTAGAAATGTATTCTTGAACTTATGGATCGATAGTGTTTTAAATTTTATTCAATTTAAAAATTATTTGATACCTCATTAAAAATTTGTGCAAATTGTAACGGTTATTATTTAAACAATCAAAAGATTGATTGATGCTTAAAACATAATCAATCACAAGTTTCACAAACATATGTATAAAACTTTTTCCATTTCTACAGTTTTTAAATTTATTTTTATTTTTAAAAAATCACATTATCAACATTGTTAAAATATGTATTATCAACGGAGACCTCCAACAAAAAATAAAAAAAATGTACATGCATACACATACACTTGTGACTTGTATAATACTCGAGGAATTCATATCCCCTGCTGTACTGCATTATGCAGTTCACAGCATCAACTGTTGGATTGTCTCGAGATTTGTGCCAGCGCGGATCTCGAGACGATCCAATGGCTGACGTTGTGAACTGCACAATGCAGTAAGTCAGGGGACTCGAGGTCATCGATGCAGTAATAAAGAGCGCATCCATATAACACTCCATTGTGCTTTTAGCAGTGGTTAAGTGTGCATGTTTAAATGTTCAAAAAACAGCCTGAAAGTCCAAATAAAAGCAGAGTCTGAAAATCTTTCAGCAGTGGCCTTCTCACAGATTCTCTTTTGACGCCATTAGTCTGTTGTGTTGTTACTTTAGCCAATATTTCTGCATGACTTTTGAGACTGCATAATCTAAATATAACATGCTTAATAAACGAACTCAATAAAATTTGATTATTGTAGCTTACTCAATGACTTAAAAGGTGTTTGTTGGTTGTTTTGTCTTTTGCTGCCTTCTTCTTCTTCTTTCCACTTGGATTACCTGTAGTGGTACACTGGTACCAGTTAAATGAGAAAACTAGAACCTGAAAGCCATAATCAGAGGGCAGTAGGAAGCCTGTAATTTTGTGTTCAGTTCTAGACTTAAGACAACAGACAAACTTGTTTCATGCCATAAACAGGTGAATTGAGGTCAAATTTCCTAGCTTTAAGTTGTTAAAAGCCAATATTAGCTAAACCCAGATTTCTGAAAACATTATGCTCGGTCTTGAAGTACCATGCTTAGATTATCATATCTGTCAGGCAATTTGCCTGTTCCCTCAAAAAAAAAAAAAATTCATATCAGAAACACTGGAGCAACCAAAAGTTCACAAATTTCACTTCACATAATCATAATGAACATATGCAATTTTTTGAAACAATAAATAACCCCTTGACTACACAAGCATGGCGCAAGAAACATATATGTACCTGATATAGTGATATTCTAGGGGAATTATTATTGCATTTATCTGATATTTTACACCTGAATTTGTGCAACTCTAGTGCTTAACCTATTAGATAGCAGTAACTGTTCTGCCTTTGCTGGTACTTGGTTCGGATCTTGTATCTGCCAGAATTTACTTTTCCTAGTAGCAGAGAATACTCAAAATTGAACTTCTTTTTTTTTTTTTTTTTGTGTGTGGGGGGGGGGGGGGGGGGGGTTCAAAACAGATCAATTATAAATCTATAATTACATTTGGGGAATTTAGATTTTTCTGACATCACAGCATTGGTTATGTTCCGTAGCAAGTAACTTATACCCTGTTGAATCCAGTACAGCAAGGAAGACATACTAAGGTTTATGCTGAACTCAAAGGAAAAGAAAAACCGAGAAACTATATCTAGGCATTGGCCAAAAAACTCCAACTAGACTCCAAGCCGACTGATTGAAAAAGAGAGCACAACTGACTGGTATGAACATAAAATATTATTACAAATTTACAGAGGAGTCATATAGAATGTAAATAAGAAAGCAAACATACGAACTAATTGCTTGAAGATCGAGGCTTTACATCTTAAACATTGTATAATCCAAGTATCCAACAGGCTTACAGGCAGCAGCTATGTACATAACAAATCGGTCAGCAATTACTAATTACAAGGGAAGAGCGAGCTCTTGAACGGGAAAGCAGAAAACCATAACGGGTACATGGAACCAGACCCACATCGCGATCTGGTACCAGCTTCCTTCCAGACCCGACTTCTCCGGTCATAAGCAAGCACATTCCTTTGTGCGGCAACATACACGAAGCAACTGTTCTGACCTACCGGTAACCCACTATTAGCAAACCCGCCAATACACTTTAAACTGACACGATCCAGTAAAACCCATTTTTCCAAGTCACAATCGTTCAGGACATACGTGCTCATAACGCCCTGAGACATTTGGATTACCGAAACACGCCCCTCGAATTCCAGCAAGTAAACCCTGCTTCCATTCTGGGTCCCCAAAATTTCTGGAGGTAAAGAAACCTTGCCCCATCTCTCAACTTCAAAATCGAAATAGAGCAGATGCGTGCAACTCTGGGTCAGCCAATAAATTGAACAGTTGTCGTGCACCGCCTGATTCCGGTTCATGTGCGTGAACTCGTCAATCAACGGGAACTCAAACCGCTTCCAGGTATTACTTTCGGAGTCAAACACATTGGAAACAAACTGGTTTCCATGAATCTGACCGAACGATCGGTAAAACCCGGCCAATACCACGGTAAACCTGAACGTAACCGGGTTAAAACACAGACCCACCAATGTAGCCTCATAAAACGGTTGCGTGCGAGTAACCGGCCTGTCCCGGGTTCTCGGCAACACCCTAAACTCCCTAATAATCGGATTGCACACATAATACACACCCTTGTTTTTCACACTGGAGCAACAAAGCACCCCATTGGAAGAAGCCCGGACCTTGACGCAGTCCTCCGTGATGAAATCCAGGGCCAAGCTCGACGGAGGGCCGCACAGATCGATCACCGAAAGGTTCTCCGAGTTGGGTTCGGTCGGGTCCGGCGGCTGGACCACCAGCTGCAGTCTACCTTCGGAAAACCCGAAATGGAGCTGCTTGAAGTGGGCGGAGGAGGAAATCAGCCGGTGCCATAACTTGCACACGGACTTGAACCGGATAAGGGATCTGGACGGCAGCCGAGAGAGGATCTGGATTGTCAGGTCGATTGGGAGAAAACCCATCTCCGGATTTACTAATGATTCATCCATGTTTCTAATATTTCTTCCCTGATTACATCTTTCTGTTGTCTGTGAGCATTTGGGGGAAATTGGAAAGAGGAGAAACTGAAAGTGAAACGGAGGATGTGAAGATTGGGATCTTCTCGGGTGTGCATAGTTGAATTCATATCCCCTGCTGTACTGCATTGTGTAGTTCACAACGTTAGCCGTTAGATTGTCTGAAGATTCGTGCTAGAGCGGATCTCAAGACGATCCAACGGATGAAGCTATGAACTGCACAATGCAGTAAGTTAGGGGATGAGCACTCTGGGATCTTCTCGGGTGTGTATAGTTATAGTCGTATTGTGACATTCTCGGCCCATATAAATTTTGGGCCTTTTATGATTTCGAATATTGAGTTATTTGGGCCGGCCCAAAATTGGGAATGGATAGTCCTCTCTAGAGGTGGCAGAACCCGACCCGATCCGAGAAACCCGTCCGACCCGACCCGAAATTTTTCAGATAGTCAAACTGACCCGACTCAACCCGACCCGAACCGAGATCAAATAGCATCCAATCCAACTCAAATCAACATACAATCCAAAAAAGTAGATATTAAAATTGACACAACCCGACCTGAGATATTCTAGAAGATCAAACTAACCCGACCCGCCCGCCCGATTTGTCACCTCTAGTCCTCTCTCTTATTACGTTACAACTAGCCGAATTTTATATCTTCTCACAAATTAAGGATGAAAAAAAAAAGAGCTTCAGAAAATAAGCATACAAGTAGTCAGCTTCTGAGTTATGAAAAGGGTTAAACATAACATTCAATGTTTTCCTTTAATAAAAAAAAAAGCAGATGTGTTGTCATTGCTGACATACTTTTGCATTAGTTGTAAAAATACATTGCAGGAAGAACCAGCCTTTGGTCTAGTGACTAAGGGCAACGCTCTCTGTGTGGGAGGTCGCGGGTTCGAAACCCGGATGGGAGGTCTTTTATAGATATTTAAATAAATTTGAGTGGCTTGTTTCCACAAAAAAATACGTTGCAGGTAAATGAAATTTTGCATGCCTTATGGTAAACGAGAAAAAAATAATAATAAAGTTTCCTGTAGCAGAACAATTTCCTCACACACGTGAAATTAACAATTTCTCAAAAGAATGTGAGTGAGATCACTTATTTGTGGGGAGGTTTTTGTTAAGAAGAAATGAGTTAATTAGCACTAGTGCTTCCTGAGGTTTGTTAAGTGGCACCAGATGCCCTGCACCTCTAATTGTCACCAATGTCAAGCCCTTCTCATACTCCACAAGCCTTCCAGCAACCTGTATATATATATATCATGGGTATTTGGGTATTTTCATAAAGAAAAATGAATCAGTACCAGAACTATTTCAACAGAAAACCTTTACTTATTGGAACTTTTTAAGAGATGATTTCTTTTTTTTTTTAATTTTGAATTACCTGCATGTTGTGGAACCAGGGCTTCCATTGTGTCTTAATGGGAAGGCCAAGTGCCTCCATACAGTACCTTGTTCCTATTATTGGTACTCTTCCATCTGCATCTCCACTGCAACAATGGTACATTAAAAACAGTTGCAGGAAAATGGTACAGTATCAGAATCATATTAACTTTCTGCTACTTCCATTAAAAGCACTGCCTATTTTTTTTTTTGGCAAATTGATATCAGAATGCTGCAATAGGGAGAGTATGCTTGTTCTTATTCCACATTATATGTTATGATGCAGTGATACAAAAAGTGAAAGAATGGCATATAGTAGAAGAGGTAATTAACCTGTAGACCCAAATTCTCAAGCCAGCGTCGATGAGCTTTGAGTATATTGGCAATACCGAAAACACGGAGAAATTGTACAGGTTCAGAATTGAATCACTGCATCGTCAAAAAAGAGAGACTAAAACGAGTTAATGCAACATTGTATACCAGGTGTTGTTATCACTAATTGTGAGTTCTCTTTTGTAGGAACGTTATAACTCACAAGAATTTTAACTTTTTAAGAACATATATATAATATATACCCAAATGGTGTTTTATCGGTTGATAATACTAAGTAAGAGTACTCTGTACATGTCTTATTAATTACAAAAAATAAAATAAAAATTGTAACTTACTTGCAGACCGCCCACTTTCCATCGCCTCCTCTTACACTTGCGTGCAGTGACCTCTGCACATCAACATTGTTAAAGTATTCTTCCGCATAAACCGAGTAGCACGGGTCGTATCCCGCAAGCATCCTCAATCTCATAAACTTTTCCTGGTAAATCAAAATGTCACAGTGATTAATTAATTTAGCTGATCTTATAGTAGAAGGTAAAAGCTGCTTCTCATCTCACATCCATATTAATATTTCAGTACATTATATTTGTGAATCAATATAAATAAAAGAAAATTCTAGATATTGCATTATCATGAAATATTTATCAACTGAAAAGTTGGACACCATAGAAAGATAAAAAAATAAAAAAGAACAGACAAAAAGATGCATACCCGAGCACTAAGCTCTTCGACGTCATCTCTGTTGTCTGCAGCAGACGAGGCTTGAGGGAGATTGCACTTGGGTGCATAAATGTTGTAAATATCTATTTCCTTGTACTCGTTATAAATTGCGTTTACGACATCATTGCAAGCATTAGACCAGTTCTCGACTCTGAAGTTGCAAACCCGGTTTGCTTGGTTATATACCTGGTCTGACACGACGGCATGGCTCCATGCATACTCAACTAATCCTTTTGAGTCGTAGTAGTCATCCGTAATGGCGTTGCCTACCTGTAATTGTTACAAAATTAAGTCTATTAGCTTAATATGTATGCATAAGTTTTCTAAATTTCAAATACAGCTTCACAATAAATGGAATTAAGAGCGTTTAAAATCCACACAAATATGTATATAGTTAGATTACCATAAAACCCTTCAAATTGATGCGTGTACCAGAACTGCCTTTGTTTCTGTCATAGACAAGCTCAGCTAGTTGAGGCACATAGTGACCTGCCAGGTACAGGTATATAAACAAGAATCAGTTATTTTTTAATCAGATCAATGTCAGCATCACATCGTATCGGTGAGGCTTTTTGATTGTAGTTGTTCTTAAATGATCATTTTCTTTTTATCGAAAAGTAAAAATCAATGCATAGTTTGAAGAATTGCCATCTATTATCAATTTCTGATACTTAAGTAGGATTTGGAATATTGTCACATATATGATTCACATGGCATTTTATGAATGTTATCATATGTCAGCAAATCACTGAATGCCAGTAAATTTCGAAGTCATGCTTGGTTTTCACTCTCACTTCTGTGCCCAGATCATAGAAGGTTACACCCTGATTTTCTTTGTAAGAAGTGATCACATTAGCAATCAACTGCATGATACACTTCTTTTGTGGATAAAGTACTTGTACGAATCGGCGAATTGCACAATAAAAAGAGTAGAAAATAACTGAAACTTTTTCGTTACTTCTGGTTCCATAAAATGCAAGAAGATAAATTTGTTAGAAAAAAAGAACAAATGTCTGGTAAATTTTAGGGTTGATGACTTGTGGTTGAGACTAAGAAGAGCAATTGCGGTTCAGAAGCAGAAGAGTTAATTCAAAGGACTTCTAGAAGCATCAAAATTTCAATCATTCATCGTTAGAAATATCCGTATCAATCCATGTCGAAGATGCTGAAAAGTCATCAAGCCCTTAAAAGTTATTCTTTCAGGATTTAATGCCAACAAGCAGTCAAGAAATGTCGAAATCTTCGACAAATAAGTTGGGCACTGATTTTCTCTGCACAATGCAGACCGTAACCCATTTGATAAACCTATGAGATGGAACTAATTCACTCTTAATTTCTTACCATAAGACCCATTATTAACTCTTTTCTTTCTTAAATTTTACTTGCCTGCCCCGATCAGTGGTTACTGGTAAACCACACAAGTTTGTAACTGTTACTCTCCCAAAAATCTGGACGCGATTATCCATGTATATCTCTTGGCTAATTCTGCTATGGATTGGATGAAATACGGGCCGTTCATTTTTCACAATCAGATGGTTATGATAGGATTTTTGGATAAAATGAAAGAGATATGTTTAATAAGGACTGCTCGATTCAAAATGAAAGATTGTTCAGCTGAACCACTCCAAAAAATACCTGCGTAGCTCTCCCCCACTATGTAGAAATCACGGGACTTGTACTGCGAGAACCTCTCCAGCCAATTCACAAGGAAGTTGTACGAATCCTCCGCTGAAACAGGATTAACACAACAGTCAAGTTTCAAGTATGAACATTGCATGACTGATGTTATCAGTTCTCGATTTCACGAACCACTTAATTCGAAAAGTATGTAAACATGATCAAAATTTCATGAAGCAGGAATGGGTATTTATACCTACGAAGGCATCGTCTATTTCGGTATAATCAGAAGAGGTATTGGTGTAGGAGAACCCGACTCCCACCGGCGACTCCAAGAACAGCAAATTTGCCTCTAGTTACACCAAGAAAATTGTTAAAATGATCAAGTTAGTTTTAGAAATTTGTTGGGGTAAAAACATAACTCACCAACTTGATTTAGCAAATAAAAAAGAAAAAATTGTTAGCCCATAGAAGTTGCTTCTTCTCTTAATCAAATTGAATCAAATTATAAACGAAACATTTTTTGCTGTGGTTGGACGGATTTATGATTATTTGTCTCGAAACTGGCATGAAAATTCTGGAATTATAAGTCTGAAATAATAAAGTTTGATCCCGGTCTTACATTTTTGGGATTTAGTAGTTTCGAATTTAAAAAAGTTTCAAAACTAAAAAAAAATTTATTTCCAGCTTTTAGCTACGGTTCATTTTATATTCAGAAAATTGTTTTTCGTAAAAAAATTTTCAAATCAACAATAACCAAGCTTAAAAAAAAATAAATAGTACCGGACAGGTAAATCAAATTATGCAAAGAAAAAATAGAGAAAATGTTGTATCAATAGCAGTAACAGTAACCGTCACGTAACACCATCCACTAATTATGAACAAAGAAATAAGATGTACTTTGAAAATTCATACAACATTTCAGTGGCAAAGCCAGACCAATAGTAAAGCAGGGGCAAAGAAACTTCTTTTATGTAAGGGACCAAAAATTTTCAAGCCAATAAAAAACGTTGAATGAAAAAAAAGATTAAATTTGAAATATTTAAATTTGTAAGAGTTTGTAAGAGCGAAATGCAAACTACTCAAACTATATTTTGATACGTCTGAAATTTTAATTTATGTTACCCATTGAATTCATCATATATTGAGGATAAAAATATTTTTATTTTTAGAGTTTTTCAAATATTTGTTTTAGATTTTTGAAAATTACTATAAAATATTATTTGGCCCCTCCTTAAACCCTAAACCCGGACATGGCCCCCCTCCTTAAACCCTAACTACATAAAAAAAAATTGCCAACTAAGAGGGGGGGCCATGGCCCCTCCAGAACCCTGTGTGACTTCGCCACTGCAACATTTCCTCTATTTTTTTCTTTGCATAATTTGATTTACCTGGCGGTACTATTTTTTTTCTCTCTTTTTTTTACGTATAATATAAACAGGAGCTATTATACTGACGTTAGTATTTCAGACTCAAATACTAATACCTCAAAATTTATATTATCGTGTCCGAAATCACGATTTATATTGCTCAATAAATTCTTTATATGAAAATATTGGGGAATACAAAAAAAAAAATATTTATAGAGTTTTCTAAATATTTGTTTTGAATTTTAGAAAAGAGCTTACAAATATTAAAAAATATTGATGTGCATGCTATTTTTGAAAATGCAATACAAATACTTAAAAAACTCTAAATGAAAATTTTTGTATTCTCCAATATTTTCATATAAAAAATTTATTGAGCACCATCAATTGTGATTTCAGACACGATAACATAAATTTTGAGGTGTTAGCATTTCGGTCGTTAGTATATAATAATCTACCTCCTCATATAACAGTGTATATACTATTGTAATTTGTAAATTTTTCTTTGTTTAATGGAATATAGTAGGCAACCTGCTTACTACTTCAAAAAAAAAAAAAAAGATGTAGATAATATTGTAGGAGTACCCTGATTCCAGGCATATCTGTTGAATTCCAAGCCGGTACCGTTTGTCTTCACTCTCAGCGGTCCCAGCTCTGACGCTGCTCCGTACCCAATGGACGAGCATCCTGGTCCTACAAAAATTTCGAACAATTGAAAATTAATTTTGACACAAAAACAGAAAAAAAAATGAAAATTGTTAAACCCAATATTAGAAATAAATTAATTTAATTTATTATAGTCATATTCCCTCTCTTGTGATGCATTTGTGATATATATTCATGAGTCTGAAATTGGTAAGGGTGGCATGAATGAATGTATTCACATGCTGACACAGTTGAGTTCAGGTTTTTTTAGATAAAGATGAGGATCAAACCACTCAAATTTAAATGTCTATAAAAGGCCTCTCATCTGAGTTTCAAATCCGCAATCTTCCACACAGAGAGCGTTGCCCTTATTCGCTAGACCAAAAGCTGGTTCTTCGTTGAGCTTAGGTTTTGTAACTTGTTTTAAGGGATACTAAATAATGAAGCAAAATTTAGTGCCAATTTTATGTTGGGTGATATGCAAATTGCAAAAGGAAGAAAAAGGTATCATAAATTGCACTACAGCCAGTAAAGAATCAGCCTTTGGTATAATGGCTAAGGGTAACGCTCTCCGTACGGGTCACGAGTTTGAATCCAGATAGGAGTTTTTTACAGACATTTAAATTTGAGTGGCTTGACTCTCATCTTTATCTAAAAAAAACTGCACTCGCGCTTTCTAGTTCATTCCAATTTTTTTTTTTTTAGTGAGAAAGTTCATTCCAAATTAACAAGTGATCCTACTTTTTGTGTACTAAATGCTTGGGTCCGCATCTGCTGCCATAAAAAACTATGGCACGATCTTGCCATAGTTTAAAAGGTCCGTCGGATCATTTTGAACGGCCTAGATATTTAAAAATAGGTGTCTTTTAACTATGGGTCCCACTTGTATAGACACAAAAAAAAACTATGGCACCATTGTGCCATAGAAAACTATGGCAGCGGATGTCATTCCCTAAATGCTTTATGTATGTATTTTAAAGAGAAAGAGGGAATAGAACCTCCATTGAGCCATAAAAGCAGGGGCTTCTCATTGGGGTTGCTCTGAGCCTCAAAGAACCAATAAAATAGTGCCCTTCCCTTTGCTTCATTCACTGTTACATACCCTGAATACTGAGACACCTCTGGGACTCTGGGCTGCCCAGGCAGGGAACCAACCCTATCACCAGAATCTTCTAATTGGGTCAATTTGGCATCTTTAAAGGGAATTATAGAAAGTAGTAAGAATGTTGTTAGGGTAAGTAGCAGCAAGTTGGGTGTCACTGGGGGAGATGCCAATGCCAATATTGCCATAGGTCTTATTTTTTTTGAAGTATAAGGGATAGTTAGATTAGATGTAGAGAAGAGTTGAGTTGAGACTTGAGAGTAGAGACAGAGCATGTGAGTGATCCTTGGAAGTGCATATATGACATGTATATATATATATACGAATTCAAATCTGCTGTTATTCCAAAAAGAAAAACAGGACCCTGTTATTCCATTGTGGACCGTTGGATCAAAATCAACGGATCAGATCAAATTGAAAAAGACCCCCTAAAATATAAAGTGGGCCGATCGGATCCGTCTATTTTGATCTAACGGCCCACAATGTAATAACAGGGTCCTGTTTTTCTTTGAGAATAACAGCAGATACGGACTCATATATATACACTGTTGTATGACTGCTTTACATAACAAGGAGGAAGGTATAGTGGAAGTGTGGAACAGGTACAGGTACAGGACAGGCATGTAAATGTTAGTGTAACTACAAGATTTCACATTGTGTGAAGTAGGTTTTGAACCGTTAGATCATATCGGGATCTGTGCTGGCTCGAATCTCGAGATGATCTAACGGTTCGCATCCTGCACTACACGATGCAGCGCTACAGAGGATGAGCACTCGTAGTACAAGGGATAAGGCACGTACACTTCACAAATCACAAGCATCTTTGAAAAATTGAGACATGGGAGAATGCATTATTGGCATTTGATAGTGATAACAACTATAGTGACCTGACCCCTATATAAAATGGTTCATTTAATTAGTTATAAAACTAATTAATTTAGATTACATATATACGAGTATATACTATAAAAACTAACAGTATTTATTCCGTAATTAAAGAACTTTTCCTGTCGTTTTGTTATTGACAGAAGCTCAATTAGCTAGATTTATGTAAAATAAAATGCTATGTTTCTATGTTAGTGGACAGGTGCCTAGGCTCCTGTGTGACTCATTTGACCAGTATCACTGCTGAGTCATTCAAATGGCTTCAAGATTCGTGTACTGCTGTACTGCATTTTGCATTTCATGATGCGAGCCGTTGGATTGTCTTGAGATTCATGCCGACTCGAATCTCGAGATGATCCAACGGCTCACACCATGAACTGCATAATGCATACATCAGGGGATAAGACTACGGTACTACTAGCACATACATAATAGGAAAAATATAAGTTGCCACCAACAATGCCCCCCAAACACTCCAATGCACTTGGAAAAATTTTACAATAACATCCCTCTTTTCAAAAAATTTTACAGAAACATCCTTTACTTGGGAAAAATTTACAAGAACATCCCTCTTTTCAGAAAATTTTACAGAAACATCCCTCTTTTCAGAACAATAACCCTGACAATCTTACAAAAATATACCTCCGCCCCACAATTTTTTACAAAAATGACCCTTTCAACTATTCACATTATGCTGCCAGCGCATCGTTGGGTCTGGGAGCAAGTCCTGCTGCGTGCTATCATCGTCCTACATAATAATAGACCAGTTAGAACCTGGAAGTTGTCCAGAAATATTCCTCTCGGCCTATTGGGCTTGCTCCTCTAACAAGCCCAATTCTTAGAGCAATCACATTGCATTAATATGGGCTCAAGTACTACTAGAATCTAATCCACATCGGTTTTTCTTAACCCCTTTCTATCTCCCATTAGAAAGCCTTTCAGCGACGTGCACAATTCAGCCGTACTTTCTGAAATAGAAAACTTTCTAAATTAGAAAGTCTTTCAGAGCGCTGGTTGGCCGACTCGTTGGATCAAATCGATTTGGACAAATTTCAGAAATAAAAGTCTACGATGTGCGTGCGGTTAATTAATTGTTTGGCCTCTAGACATTTCAGCGATGTGGGACATGGCAGTTAATGTAACTTTCTATTTTTTTTTAAATTTACAACATTGCCCTTAAGAAAGGCCCGTGAACTTTCAGCAACACGGATGCTCTACGATTGCATCAACTATTTTCTCATCTTCAGTACTAAAAGCCTGAAAGGTATTTAGGCCCAATAAAGACCAGCTTTTATTCCGGTAATTTCCAGTATTGTCTCAACTATACACTGCCAGTATGGTAATTATAAAATTTGATTAGTAACAAAGTATCTGGTTGGTAGTTAATTGGGCATTTAAACCAACAACTTCTAAACAAAATATTTATCAGTCTGACTGACCAAGGCTGATCTTCTCCTAAACCCTAATCCACTTTTTATACTAATTAATAAAGTCATATAATCTGGTTCTAATCCAAATTCTTCCATGAACAGAAGGCCGACCATAACATTAATAATGTTCGGTTTTATAATTATAGATTGTGTTGATATCCTAATCATTTTATATTTCATTTTACTAGACCTAAGAAAAATAAAACAGGGGATTGTCTTGGTTGGATTTTTGGACTTATAATCATTAACAATAATCTATTGAGATTTTATTTGAACTTAATTGCAAGTTCATTGCAACTATTCCTTTCTGCTAAGATCCAAACATATATTGCTGTTAATGAAATAAAACTGGGTACCAAATTAATTAGGACCCAACACACATGCACGTTCTGATGGCCCAATTAATTCACCAACTAAACCCAGATTAAAAAAAATATACCTATCAAGTTTATCAAATAAATCCCAATTTCATTTCACGGGTACAGAATCTGTATTGATTTGTTGCTTTGGCGTATAATTTTTTTTAAATCTGAATTCATTTGAGGGAATTGATATTTGTTGAACTCAGTAATTCCCAATATATAATTTGGTCCTTGGACATAATTCATTACAAAAATTTAGTACAAATGCCGGAACAGAGGTATTGCAAATTCAATTTGTAGTATTTTTGTAACCAATGACATTATAACTTATAAGAGGTAATGCATATGGAAATTAGTACATAAACATGATGAGGAATAAGGTATTTTTCATCCTACACAAGGGATTTTGGAGGGAGTTTTCATACTATATTTTCCTCTGATAAGTTTTTTATATATTTCTAATATATGCTTTTGTATAAAATAGTAGATTTTTCTCCAAAGTCCACAATGATATGTATATATTTTTGCTTCTTAATTATCTTTAACCAAAAACATAAAAAAGTGATTAGGTAATACAATAAGTATGTACCGAGAGTCCAATTTTTTTTTTCTGAAAGTAACTATTAATTGTTGTTGGAAATACACAGCAATTAAACGTGTATATATCAGAAATGTTCTTAATTTCTGGCTGTGCAACTACTGAAAGCATGATATATTTTCTACCATAATTCCAGAACTAACATTTTTATTCCTCTTGAATTTATTCCTTCATAATTGGGCAATCAATTAATTAGTGGGATTTATATTCCATCTAAATCCAATTAATTTCCTATTAATTAATTAATTAATTAATTAATTCCTATTAATTAATTAATTAATTAATTAATTCAGTTTGGATGTGGCGGTTACATTACCAGAAAACGTCAACCATATGAGTCTTCCCTGGAGTACTGGTACAGTACAACCTAGCGATATAATAATTCTGGTCGGTAGAGATTTTATTTCTCATATTCTGTTTATTAATTTGGATACAATACAATACAAGCATATAAATATCATAATTATGATGAGATATTATATGGTGCAACGCTGTGCAAACGGCGTTTTTGCACTACCGTTTTCAAAATCTTACAAACTGAACTTCAAATGCCAAATCTAATTGAACCAACACATTCTACATATTGAAATATGGTAGAATACCAAATTTTATAATTTTTAAAATTTTTTAACTATTTTTTCATTTTTAAAAGATGAACAAAAAATAATAATAAAATAATGTCATTTGGAATATCAAAAAAGTACCCATCTTTGAAATATCTGAAAAAATAGTTAAAATGTTCCAAAAATTATAAAATTTGGTACCTTGTATAATCTTAATATATAGATCGTGTTGGGCAAATCGGTTTGGTTATTTGAGTTTTGAAAATAGTGATTTGATGGCAGCGCAAATAAGCGGTTTGCACCGCGGTGTACCATATAATATCTCTAATTATGATCAAATCTATGGGCTATATACGGCGGGTTTTGGTAACTTGGTACCTCTTAAAAATGCATAAATTAATTATCATATTTTTTTCTCATCAATGTGTAGTGATGAGTGATTGATGGACTGGAATTGATCCTCTGATATACTATATTAAAACTGAAATTTGAGCATATTAATTTACTACTCATGTTTTGTTTTTAACTGAATATATTTTATAACAAATGTCTTGGAAAAATGATAATATAATATATAATATGTGAATTAAATATACAATTATGCTAAATAATTCTTAACCAGAGTCATCATTTGTTGTTTCATATATTCAACTAATTGCAACCATCAACTAGCTAGCACTCATTACGTTGAATTAGTTAATTATAACTTATAACTGTTATTTTATATATATTATTATTAACCTAAACCATCAGCACTCATCTTGTTAATTTAATTTGTGTTTCGTTATAATTAAACTTATATATATATAAATATATAGTCATATCATATGAATGTTGTGGTTCTTATCAGCAACATTCTGATGAGAGAAACATGACCCGGTAACCTCCTTTCCTTTCGATGGAAATATTAATTTGAAATACATATATATAGAGTAAATCTAACGTGCTTCTAGGAGCACGGAGGCCCTCCCGTGCTCCTAACTAAAAAATCATACTAAACCATCATGAAATTTTGATTATCATTCTCATTAAATTCTTTATATCAAAATCTCTTAGGATACAAAATTTTTTCATTTTTTGAGTTTCTTAAGTATATGTTTTGAAATTTTTTAGAATGATCTCAAAATAATAATATAATAATGTATACAACTATGTCATCTTTAAAAAATACAAAACAAATACTTAAAAATCTCAAAAAATAGAAATTTTTTGTATCTTATGATATTTTGATATAAAGAATTTAATGAGACCCATAAATCGAAATTTTGAGATGGTTTAGTATGATTTTTGAGTTAGAAGTATGGGAGGCCTCCGTGCTCCTAGGAGCACCATAGTTTTACTCCATATATATATACTGGCGCGCCACGGCCTCGATCGTCGTCGTTGCTTAAGAACCAAATAAAATAAGACCAGATTTTGAAATGACTTCCAAACCAGATCGATAGTAGAACTAGCTAATTAAAAGGCTAGCTAGCATCTCAATTTCAGATTAGGTCTCCACTATTTACTTTATACTAGTGCTGACATGATTTGGAATTTGAAAATGAAATTTAATTTTTAGATCACCATACGTAAGTGTAGTTTTTTTTTTTTTTTTTCCGGGGATTCGATCGAAATTATATATGTAGAAAGAATTAATTAATGCATAGATCCTCTACGGGACTTTTATCAAAAATAAAATGAATCCACACACACACATATATATCCTCGGTGGATCCATATATATAGAGAGAGCGAGGGTATTGCGCTTTGCAAAGTGCAGTGAGATAGTGCGGTTCGGCCTTTTATTTTAAAACCGCAGCTCGAATGGACAATTCAAGTTGCCCAACACAATATACATATTGAAATCTTGTAGATTACCGAATTTTTTCATTTTTAGAGTTTCTAACTATTTTTTTGGATTTTTAAAAATTGTATAGAAAATGCACAAAATTTTGTATATAAAATGGGTCATTTTTAAAAAATTCAAAAAAATAGTTAGAAAACTCTAAAAATGGAAAATTTTGGTATGCGATTAGATTTCAATATCAAGATTATGGTGATCAACTTAGATTGATCATTTGAACTACGGTTTAGGAGATATGAGGCCGAAGCGCACCAGCCACTGCGCTTTGCAAATCGCAATAGCCTCACTCTCTATATGAATTCATATCTCCTGTTATCCAAATTAGGACAACAGGACCCTGTTTGTCCAATTTGGTCCGTTGGATCAAAATCAACGGTGAGATTAATTATAAAAAAGCCCCCTATAATCTTAAGTGGGCCGATCGGGCCTGTCTATTTTGATCCAATGGTCCAAATTGGACAAACAGGGTCCTGTTATTCTCAAAGAATAATAACAGATACGGACTCCTCTATAGATATATCACTGGTCAATTATATAACAACATTGAGATAGCTAGAAATGATGAATAAAGAAAGAAGGCAAGGAAGGAAGGTGTGCAATGGAACGAATCGACAAGAAATGGTGGATGGCCGGCGGGCGGGCGGCACCGTGTCTGTTTCTGGTCTCTGTCTCTCTCTGACACGATAACTATAAAAAGCATATTGGAAAAAAATGATATGAAAGGGCTATCCACTCACATGGGCCGTTGATCATTTTTCTTGGATAGATCAGAACTATTGATTTACTTTAATGCCCGTTGACGTTAATATCTCAGCTCATTAATATTTAAGGCCCATATCAATTTTCTCAATATAAGGCCCATTACGTATTATCTTAAAAAATTATTAAAAAAATTTCAACAATTTCAGCACAAGGCAAGGCGTAAGCTCTTTACTAGTGTGTGTATATATATATATATATATATATATATATATTACCAAGGGAAGGGAAGGAAGGGTAAGGGAGGAGAGGAGAATTCAAACCTCATTGTTGTTTGACTTTGACTTCAAAAAGACTCGCATCAGTATTCAGTCTTAGTGCACTCTACAGCATCAAGCATCAACATATAGTTTTTTAGATTTAAGTGGATATTTTTCACCATCTTCCGTTTCTTTTTAGAGATATTTGTGTCCATGAAGGATTGAACCCATGACCTCTTCCAAGTCATCCTAGTTATATAGCATATATAATATGAGAAATTATCTCTATCCCCCTTATCCATCCCCCTACTAAATTTGTAATATTCTCCCTTAATTTCTCTCTCATGCTCTCATAAAATGATCTATTTGGAACTCATAATCAGAGTCGTTTTTTCAAAAATCGTTAAAAATAGTTAGGAATCTCCATAAATAGTAAAAATTAGTATCCGATGAGTTTTCGATATGTAGAATGCACCGGTCGAATTGGATCGGCCATCCGAGTTACAGTTGTTGAGATACAAGCGCATAGCAAAAACGTAGTTTTGCTATGCATATCACCGTAACCCAACTCTATATATATATATATATATATATATATTAATGATTTATTATGGCTCATTCAGAAACATTTTAATTATGCCCTTCCCTCAAGTGAAGGCCGTTTTGCTCAGTGTCTAGTACTGACTCTGCATGCATGCTTAGACCTCTGAATTCTGAACCGAATGAAACTCAGAACTAATATTAATTTTATATAAGGAAATAATATATATCTAGTTGCTAAGCTGAAATATCATAGTTATCACTTATCATATATAGTAATATACATTTTGATTAAGTACAAATTGATTAAGGTTCCAACAAAATGGGATATTGGATTAGTCAACATTACGGCGAACGACGTCCAATATATTATTGCTCCGCACTAATTCTGGCTCGAATTAGTCTCAACTTCTCAGCAGTCAGCACACGTTAATCAGGCAATAAATAAATTTAGGCAAAAACATGTGGGGTTCCCTACTTCCCTTCCCACGATTGTATATATATATATATATATATATATATATATATATATATATATGCAGATCGAACAACCAGAGATTAAACTTTAAAAGTAAAAACATACGCATATATTAATTAATTAATTAATTACTGTTAGTGAAGGTAATTGACTAGGTGCAAACAAATTAATTCAGGTAAGGTCGTGCCGAGTTTTTTATTAATAAAAAAATAAATTAATAATCACCTAAATAAAAACGTTCTAGCGCGCGCGGCTACAATACAAATACCATATAAAGTCAAAAATAAATATATATATTTTGCTTCGACTTAATTAATAATACGTTGAAACGTACGTATATAGTAAAAAAATTATACAAATCATTGTTTATCAAGGTAATTAAAGGATCCTTTAAAATTAACTATTTAAGTTGACAACATTAACAACTTACTAATCTATAATAAGTTCATAAAAATCTTAAAAAATATAAAATCTTTTACAGACATGTCCTTATGCTTATGATTTGTTTGCATTTCGAATTTTAAATAATTCAAATGTCAGTTGATATTATATCAAGAATAATCAAATTATTGTATAATAATTAATTAGAACTATCTAAATTCAATGGTCCCTAATAGAATACCAAATGACAATCAATTGATCTATAAGTGTAAAAGAATATGTTCCTTAAAGATTCTTTTAATTGTTAATTTCATGTATTTAATTTAATTTGGGGTTGTTCGGCATACAAAGTGGCTTAAATATTTAAGCCTCACTAAGCCACACTCGTTCAGAAAAATAAAAAGAGCTTAAGAAAGCTTAAGCATTAAGTCATGGGTATGACTTCCTTAGGAATCTGGGCAAGGCTTAAGCCCCGGTCAAAAGGAGGTTTAAGGGGAAACTTCTAATCCATGCTTAAGAGCTTGCGTTCGGAAGGATTAAGAGACTAAGAAAATCTAAGGAGGGGTTGCCGAACGACCCCTTTGAGATTAGATGTTATGGTGGTCAAGAAACCCAAACCCTTACCATTTATCAATTTGGACTTCATTGTTGTTAATTAATTAAAATGTAAAGCATGAGAGGAAGAACATTTGAGAAGCCAAAATAGCAAAAAAAACTAAAAAAAGCCTCTAAAGAAATGTTATTATTTACCAAGAAACTGTAGAGAAAAAAGTACCTGTAAAATGATAATCAAGTCTACGAGAATACTTTCTAGAGCAACCAAAGAATATCAAACGTCAAAAATTAATGTTTTATATGACAACGAGATTTCTTATAAAAGTATGAAACCACGTGAGATTTGAAGTAAACGGAATCTAGAAGCCCATGTATTTTTTTTTTCAAGTCTACTCCAATATATTAATTTCGTAAGACTAGAACAATTTTAGTCCATGACTAATGAAGTGAATGTTACATGTTAAAATTTATATTAATATTAATTGCGAAACTAATTATGAATTATTTCTTTAATTACTACGGTGGAAGTTTCAGCAAACTTCGGTATTATATATTCATGAAGGCAATTAGCACATGAAAGAGTTTTTCGTTTATTTTTATATTATTATTATTTTTAATTGTTGGTCTAATCACTATCGTGGTATTGATTTAATAAATATTTGCCTATAAGAACAATTTATTCTGAAATTTGTTCGACCCACTTCCTGCATAAGAAGGATAATTCAAAATCAGACAATATATATAAACTTAATTTGCATAATATACAGATTAAATAATAAATGAATTAACATGCAAAAAAAAAGAGCAATTATATAAACTAAATTTGCATAATAAATATATATAGGTTGCATAATCAAGTCAATAAGCTGCAGAACTAGTTATTCTGAAATTTTTTCGATCCACTTCCTGCATAAGAAGGATAAAAATCAAACAATATATATATACTTAATTTGCATAATATACAGATTAAATAATAAATGAATTAACATGCAAAAAAAAAGAGTAATTATATAAACTAAATTTGCATAATAAATATATATAGGTTGCATAATCAAGTCAATAAGCTGCGTAATAATAAAACATATAGATTGCAAATATTTTAGTTTGCGGACAAATTAAGAAAATTCATATGCATAATACAGCAAAAATAATTTGTATTTCAACTGTATGTATTAATATTTAACATGCATAATAAAGACTTTAGTTTGCACTATAGAAGTACTATACAAAATGAATAGCATAATATATAAAATCACTAATAAGTAATTTGCATAGTAACGTATTTAATTAGTTAGAGAGATATTATATTGAACATCCAATAATGCACCAGGCCAAACTGAATTTTATCTCTCTTAGGGAGAATAATAGACTTCTCCTATTTTACAATTTTTCTAAGTCAGGTCTAGGAGTATATCCTTACTATATACAAAAGCATATTGGAAAAAATGACTTGAAAATGCTATTTTTCCCAAATAAAAAACCTGAGTCGTTGATCATTTCTTGGATACATCGGAAACGTTGATGTACATTAATGCCTGCTGACATTCTCAGCCCATTAAAATTAAAGGCTTATAAATGATCTCAATTTAAGAACCATTACATATTATATTGAAGTTTATTATAAGAAATAATAATTTCAGCCTAAAGCAAGGCGTGGGCTTTTCACTGGTGTGTATATATATATACAAAAGACACTAAAAAATAATAGTTAATTTAAAGGTAACATATACGTACGACAAGATAATTAAGTCTAAGGTGCGCGTGTTAATTAGAATTCCCAAATGTGAAAGTAAATTTCTAAAAAGAATGATTAATTAACACGTCAGCGGTTTACACTAATGCTAATATACAAAATCATAAATCACACGGAGAAGAGAACCCTAATTAATTAATTAATCAAGCGGAGACATGGAGTCAAAAAGAGACCCAACAAAGTCAAGAGTTAATTGCAATAAAAATCAACTATACTTTAATTCCTGCTCCTAATTAATTAATCCTTTTTTTTATTGGAAATCCTGCTTAGGAGATAGGAAATTATGCAGCCCCACATAATTAAGAAAAGTTCATATAAAAATGTCTTAATTGGTCTCGGAAGTCGGAATATATATGTTTGGCTTTGTACTGGTACGCGTTTATTACTACTTGTAGCAATTCTTTGCTCCATGTCGAGCACAAATTAATGTTACGGTTAAGAGAAACATGCGGGGCGGAGCCAGACTCCGAAGTAGGGGTAGGCCAACTTTTTCAATGGAACATATTTTCGTAACTAATAAAGAAATTAGGTATATTTTTGTAAAATTTTGAAGGTATATTTGTGTAAATATTTTTCAAGAAAGGGCCAATTTTGCCAATTTTCTTACAAATTAAGTATGTTTTTGTAAATTTTTTCTCAAAAAGGGATAATTTTGTAAATTTTTAAGGGCATATTTTTGCAAATTTTGTAAATTTTTTGGATCCGCCCCTGGAAACATGTAAAGTACACTCTATTATATACAGTAGGTCACTCATCCACTTCCTCTCACTGTTTTGACACACCACGTGCACTCATATGCTTAGCATAATTGCATAAATGTTTACTGAAAATCGTTATGTACTTGTTCACTGGAAAATGATATATCTATTCATTAGAAAGATATAAATGTTCACTGAAAAATAATATATTTGTTCATAGAAAATACGATAGACCGGTAGATAAGTAAAAAGGACGAACACTACCTATTACTCTATAGTTAAAAAGGTGAATTGGAACAACTTACTATTAACATTTAACAATTAAAGCTGCTCGATCTTAATTATGAACTTAATTAATTTGGAAGATCCTTTAACTCGCAGTTAAGTCTCTCTCAACTCTGACTGGATCTATTTCATTTTTTTTTCTTGCGTATTTTTGAGTTAATTAAGTTGGATTAACTAGCTGTAACCTTAGATTGAGATACATGGCATTAAGTCCTAAATTAAGAGAATTATTGGGTTTGTTTTCAATTTGTGTAGAATGAACTCCTGTTAGCTTAATATTAATTCATTTTGATCATCAAATTTCAATTCCAAATCATGTTAATTAATTCTACACAGTGTGATGGGAGCAAGACTGTGGGCTATGATACTGTGATGGACGGGAGGACGAGAATGTTAATTGAAGACTGGGAAGATGATAAGGAAAAATATTAAATGCCACACGTTTTGTCTCTCGAGTGCTCCCAATAACTTTAAGGGTTGGGGGCTCATTGTGTAAGACCTATATGTCAGTGAAAGCGGAGATGTCAGAGGCAAAATGTGTGGCACTGTATCAGCGTTTGGAAGGTAAATGATGGTGGAAGATTGATGCCTATGTTGTTTTTATGGTTTTTCCTTGGTTTAGTTTGTTGTTGGTTTCTTTCTGTGGATGTATATTAAGTTAGGCAGTTGCTGCCAACCTTTTAAAAAAAATAATCATGTTTATTATATTCTATTCAATTCTATTGTACTCTATTCTATTTAATTCTTATTAATTAATTTGGTATTCAGAACATGGTATTAGTATTACTACTGTTGAACGGAATTAAGTAACAAAATATCATTTTGTCTATTATATACTGTTTAATTAATTAATGCGTCAATAATTCAATATCTATCTAGATTATATTATTTCTGCCTTAAATTAACGTTTTGAATTCTTATATTGTTTTTATAATTTTTGAAAGTTCATTTCAACCCCTAATAAAATAATTTTCAATCAAACCCCTAATTAATATTGATTCTGCTTTTTTGTAGTTATAAATTCTTCTAGGCTCACTATTAAAATCATTTCAATTAAATCACTTTTTTTTTTAAATTCAACTAAAACCAATTCATACTCTAGATAGAGGGGTAAGTTTCCAAGCTTTCTAGCTATGCCACATCATCATTATTCTCAACCATTGATTTTGTTTGAAACTCTTCATCTACTTTAATCCAATGACTTATATTTTTTTTCTCTACTCATTAAATAAGATGAATGTGATATGTCTAAAACAAATATTAACCCTTAAAATGATCTAACATTTATATATGTTCTTATTTATAAACTATTACATTATTATTAATATTATTATATTACATTAAAATTTTGTTCAATCTTTATTTAATATAAATATTTAAATTTTATAAAATTCTTAGTTATTTATTTGATATCACTTTTCTGGGCGAAGCCCGAGTTACAGCTCTAGTACTAATTAATTGCCAAAAAAAATTTCCAATCACCAAAAACCATTTTTTTTTTAACGTGGCCAAAATAACCATGCATCTAATTAATTTGAACTTTTTGGTGGTCATTTTAGCAGATCACATCTTTGAACAAATGCACACAATAATTAATTAGGAAAGTTCCATGGTTACAAACATAAAAACCACCAATTTAAAAAATTATATATATACCCCCAATTAAGGCAAGGCACCAACCATTTAAACCTCACCCCCCCTGCCATACAAAGTTCTAAACTTTTTATACCATCTCATCTCAAACTGAAATCTTTCATTGATCATTCCTTAAATTCCTTTATACACAAATCAATTTGAACACTAAATCCCAGCAAATCTGCACAAATTTTAATCAGCAATTGTGCTGTGTGCATAGCCATGGTTTTGCCGACGACCTCACCGGTACGCAACCAGACCGCACGCCACGCTGCGGGCATAGCGGTGGTGGACCTCTCGAGACCACGAGCCGAGATGCGTGAGCTCATCATGAAGGCGTGCGAGGAAGTCGGGTTCTTTAAGGTGACAAACCACGGCGTACCGAGAACATTAATAGACAAAATGGAGAACGCCACGCTCGAGTTCTTCGCCTTGCCGGCGCAGGAGAAGGAGAAGGCCGGCCCACCGACCCCGTTAGGGTACGGCGTCCGGAGCATCGGATTCAGCGGCGATGTCGGTGAATTGGAGTACCTCTTGTTGCATGCAAATCCGAGCTACATTGCTCATAAGGCGAAGGTGATTAGCAAGGACCCATCATTTTTCAGGTTTTTGTTGTTCTTGATTATTAATTAATTATATATCTTAATTATTTTCTCTGTTTTCTTTTTCTTTTTTGTGTTTTGTGGGGCTAGAGTACGTAATAATTAATAATTAGAATTTTTTACTCCAATATTTCCATCAAAATTTTTTTTTTTCGAACTGACGATTATAAATGAATATTACCCATTATGAAATTCATCTTATAACCGATAAAATATTTTGGTGTGAGAATGGAAGCAACGTTCAATAATTAATATACTTCGTTGTGTATTTTTCTTTCTTTTCTTTTCTTTTCTTTACTTTTCTTTTGTTTTTTTTTGTTTGGAAATCTACCCATAAACAATAAAAACTTTAAGATATATACATATACATCACACACACACACACACATATATAGTTAATTTTAATAAGAGGTTTCTATAATCATTTATATCGTGAATTAAAGAATATTTTGACCAATTGAAAAGAATGTTTTAATTTCTTTTGACCCGCCGCCTGGCAAATAAAGTATATTTTGACCATAATACACTATAATAATTCTATCCAGAATGAATTCCATCAACCGGCAAAAGTATCATATATATATCTAGAAGAAGTATTTTATTTCTAGTTAGTACGTAAACGTGTGAAAAGATTTTTATATATACCTCGCGTTTGGGAAGTGCAGTAAAAATGTATTAACGGTGTAGTAAGTGATTTAAGTTATCAAACGGAAATGATTTAAGATGTACTAAGTTAACGCAGCTATATAGGTATAGTAAATTAAATCACCAACATTTTACATCTTTTACTTTATTTATTTACTTTACTACTACCAAACACTACTGCATTAAGGTGATTTAGTGTTTTACTCCGCTTGTCAAACGGAAAGATAGTTTTCTTTCTAGTTAATTAGCTAGGTTGACCCCATGTGTACATACATATATATTCTTTTTTTTTTTTTTTGAGAGATCATACGTACATATATATTCCCTTAAAGTCAAATAACAGCCTACCTACACAGTTCCCATCTCTAAATAAATTACTAAATAAACACTTGCCATTGTGGTTATTAATTTCGAGCCTAATTTTCAGTATGCATCATCTGTAGTATATGTACGAACTACTGAGAACTTCTCGGAGCTTAACTCAAAATTATATCAAATCATTTCGAAGTTTAAGTTTATTTAGCTCATTATATTTGTTACATCAAAATAGTGTGAGATACAAAAATTTTTCATTTTTTAAATTTTCTAAGTATTTTTTTATTTTTTAAAACTGACTATACAATAAAATATTCAATGTTTTATGTATTACTTTTGTATTATACATAATGTGATAGTACAAATTTTCTTGTATATTTTATAATGACATGTTATCTGGAACCTACCACCTCTGATTCATATATATATAAGGACAGTCGAAATATGCAGTGTAAAGTTTCATTATCATAATTCATAATTACTTGATCTACATTGATAAGTAAAGACAAAGTAAAGTCTAATTAAGGTTTAATCAGTTTTTATTAACACCTACTAATTAAATGACCCAACTTCATAAATAAGATATAATTATCGCCTTAAAGCTCTAATTGTATGACTTGTATATTAAAATATTTTATACTTTAGTTTAGTTTGACTTATATGTTAAAATATTTTTATAATTTAGTTTAGTTTAATTGTTTTTTTTTTTTTTTGAAGAGCTAGTTTAATTATTTTCACTTTCATTAAATGAAGACTCTCTCATCTTATTTTTATTGTTGGAAAAATTAGGCTTGATCGTCATGTGACACATGTCTCACTTAATGAAATATTTTCTTTTCTAGGAATAAAATATGGAATTCATTTTCTAAATTGAATAGATTGTGTGGATCAACTGCATAATTAGTGTCACTAAAACAGGGGTTAATTAAACCAATTTGAGAAGTCCAAAACAGAGGATATTAGTTAATTATTATGATGTTGGGTCTGGTCTCATTTTGTTGGCATTCTAAAATGGGAAAAAAAAATAACGAAGGAGCTTAATTTCTTATATTGAATATATAACAAAGCAATAATTAATTTATGCAATCCAAACGACAGTGTCTATAACTAATACTACATTTAAAAAAATCTATTTTTACACCAAAAAAAAAATTTCAGCAGGCTTGTTCTTTACTGTTAAATTACACACAGTAATTAGTGTTAATTATATACTAAGTTAGTAGCTGATGATTACCCAAAAAAAAAAAATGGCACATTCGAAAACTTTGAAGAGATATCATTTCATGGATCATGAATTTCAATCGTGGCAAATATATCTGAATTGCAAGAGTTTGACTATTATACTAACGTTAGCATTTCGGACCGAAATGCTAACGGCTCAAAATTGTTGTTATCGTGCCTGAAATCACGATTTATGGTGCTCAATAAATTCTTTATATGGAAATATTGGGGAATACAAAAAATTTTCATTTTTGGAGTTTTCTAAGTATTTGTTTTGAATTTTAGAAAATAGCTCATAAATATTAATAAAATATTGATGTTTGTAACAAGCTATTTTCAGAAATGCAAAACAAATACTTGGAAAACTCCAAAAATGGAAAATTTTTGTATCCCTCAATATTTTTATATAAAGAATTTATTGAGCACCATAAATCGTGATTTCAGACACGATAACAACAATTTTGAGCCGTTAGCATTTCGGTCCGAAATGCTAACGTTAGTATAATAGTCTAGCTCGAATTGCAATTGCAAATATATATATATATATGCTAGCTAGCATGCACACACAGCAGGATCGAGATCACCTGCTTTTTTTAATCCGACGATTGAGAAACACCGAAGTACTTTGAGATCTGTGTAGAAAACACCGAAGTTGGTGAAATACTTTGAGATCGGTGTAACAGCCTATCACGACCATCCGATCGGAAAAGCAGGCCCCCCTCAGCAGATTTTTATCCCGCACATGACAGCATTACCAAACGGCAGTTTGATGATAGTAACTCGTGGATATGAAGAAATGACAGGGACAAGGCAACCAAGTTCATCAAAACCCCTGTACCCTAGCTAGGTTTGTTAATTAGCACACAATCTATCTAACCAACAATCTTGATCTCAATTACTAATTAGGCCCCCAATTTCACCACCCAGTTCTAGGCTTCTAGCTACTGCATCATATGGTACCTTATAATTCATTCTAATACCCTACCTACTGCATACAACAGTACAATTTTATAGGTCATATCTAGTGTCTCCAGTAATATTTGTGTCGGGTGCTCACGTTGTTATAAAATTTTATCCTAAAATTTACGATAAAAGTTACAATCCTAAAATTTTATAGGACTATTATACTAACCTTAGCATTTCAATCCGAAATGTTAATGTCTAAAAAATTATGTTATCGTATCCGAAATCGTGATTTATGGTGCTCAATAAATTCTTCATATGAAAATATTGGGGAATACAAAAATTTTTCATTTTTAGAGTTTTCTATATATTTATTTTGCATTTTTGAAAATAGTATGTACAAACAACAATATCTTATTAATATTTATAAGGTCTTTTAAAAAATGCAAAACAAATACCTAGATAACTCTAAAAATGAAAAATTTTTGTATTTCTCAATATTTTCATATGAAGAATTTATTGAGCACCATAAATCGTGATCTCGGACACGATAACACTAATTTTGAAGTGTTAGCATTTTGGTCCGAAATACTAACATTAGTATAATAGTCTAGCTCAATATATATATGTGTGTGTGTGTGAATATATATGTCGATAATTAAATCGTGGACACTTAGAAATTTCCAGTTTTATATATGGCACCCCAATATAATGAAATGAAATGAAACCCTTATTTATGAATGGATATATATTAATACCATTTTAGTGAAAATTTTGCAAGTCAATATCTTATCACTGTTTTGATGAGGATGACATTAGTTGAGTAATGTAGTTTTCACTTCATTAAATACAGATCATTGGTTAATTAATAGTATATATAGTAACTTAGTGAATGGAAACGGAAATATTAATGAAGTTTATCAAAAAAAAATTTTATTATAGAAAGACAGCAGTCTAGCTCCTCAAATTTCATACACTATCAATTATTTAGGTCAATGTCGAAATGTTCAAACTCTAATCAAGTATTTATATGATCGAGTTATTTACGATCTCAATTCACTTAATTTTGATTTATTTTTTAAATTAACATTTCAGGGGGAAAAAAGAACAAATAATATCAAGAGCTTGGGCACTTTTTGTTTCAAAATATGGAAGTACACATTTTTTCCCTAATTGCCAAGAAAGTAATGAAATTAAATGTTGTAGATAAATATCATTTATTTACAATCTTTCCTTGTTTTATAATAAAAATTTTGACAATAGAATCAGCATTCATTTTTTAGAATAAAAAAAAATTATCCTATATTAGTAATTACAAGATACTTAAAAATTGAACAATAATACAATATATACATCGAGATATATATATATATCTCGAGTCATGTCGAAGAATATATAAACGTGCAAGTCATATCAGAGACATTAAACCTTTTCAAAAGTCTTTCCTGTCATTTTATTTATTTTCACATTAAATTTCTTGAGGAGACAATTCAGAGAGAAAATATGAAATCAGATAACATGGATCTTGTCTTGGTCCCACGTTACAGTTCCTGGCTTTGAAAATCGCCCAATTATATATCAGTAACAAAATTCTCGTTAGCACTATGCATGACATAAGAATATAACAGTAAGTAATTATGATGTATTCATTAAAATATATATAAGACCTCAATAATAACTAACTAAGTATATATATATGATTATGATTATATGTACCCATCACCATTTGAGTTCCTTTTCAATTATAACCCCTAATTTTTTAAAAAACTTGTGCCTTTTGGCTCTCTGTTTTATTAATTCTTCCTGAAAATTGGATTCAAAAACCAACTAAAATAAATTTCAAAATCAATTTTGTGTGTCTAGGGTTGCAAAGTTAAACATTTTTAGTAAAACATGACATAACATAAGTAATGCATGCCAAGGAGATATATAGTGAGTTGGATTGGACCCCAATATATAACAAGTACAAGTGTGACATGAGTCACTCACATGAGGTAAATAAAGCCTGCAGATATATATATATATGATACATGCATGATATGATATGCCCCATATCTTTCCTTACTTGCATATACAGATGCACATACATGTGTCTCAAGCCACGTGGATGGCTGCAGAGAGATGTACATTTGTAGTATCATCTGTCAAGCCATTTGTGGCAAAATAAATGTTGGAGTAAGATAGATGCAGATGCAGATGCAGATGCAGATGCAGAAACATCAGTGAAGGGTCTTTCCATGGATCAGAAAAAAGGAAAATGAAATGAAAAAAGCTTGATCCATCCTATCAAACTGAAGCCCTCCCTTCTTTTTAAATAAACCGGACAAGTGTAAAAATATGGATTTCCAGCTACAACTGTACTACTTGTACATCACCACACTTAGGCCAGTTGTGCTTGCTGCCTTTTCTTTAATTTAATGTGATTGAACTTGTTTCTGAATTGATCTGATCTGATCTCTGATCTGATGTTCTGGTTTTTACCTCTTAAGGTAAATGCATTGCTCCTGATCTGTGCCTGGATTTTGCAGACATTTTATTTTTCTGATACCTGAAATATAATTATGTTTATATAATCTATCTGTAAGTTTCTTAATTGTATAGTTATTGGTTTCTTTAATTAATTGACATGTTTTTTAATTAACCAATTAGAAACATCTGGTTAAGGAATATCTTTTATTTTATTAAAGACCATACTTTTAACTCATAAAGAGAAACATCTTGTGTCCATTGAAAAACCGTTCATACATCCATAAACGTGTATAGAATGTAACCGATACATTCCGAAATGTAACCTATGAACGTTACTCAAGAAAGTGAATCAAATCAGTAACAAAAAAATATATAAAAATTATATGAGGTTATATAATTAAGGGGAAAAAAAGATTCTCAAGAAATAATTTTCTTTTCATTTTTTTTTTTTAAATGACAGCTACTTGGTGAATGAATATGTGGGGGCAGTGAGGCACCTTTCCTGTGAGATACTTGACATGCTAGCTGAAGGGCTAAAGCTGAGGGACACCAAGGCCTTCAGTACACTCCTAAGGGACCTTGAAAGTGACTCTCTTCTGAGAATAAACCACTATCCTCCCTGGAATAGCAATAAAAACGTTACCAAGAATGGCAACAAGTGTAGTAGTGGTGGCGGTACGACGCGGATCGGGTTCGGCGAGCACTCCGACCCCCAGATCATCAGCGTGCTCCGATCGAACGATGTCGAGGGCTTGCAGGTGCTGATGTCGAGTCAGGGCGGTGGTGGTGAGTGTGTCTGGGCTCCAGTTGCGCCCGATCCCGACGCGTTTTTCATCCAGGTTGGAGATTTATTACAGGTAATTAAATGCTTAATTATCATTAAGCATTATTTTTTTTTTGTTATTATGTAATTATACAAATATATAATTATGCTTTGATGCCACTGTCAATAATATAATGTTCACTGATAATGATCTTGTGAACTACATTACTATACATATATACATAATACATGCTCCTAGTTAATTATAAGTTATGTCATACAATAAAGGCCTTCTTCCAGAATAAAACCAACCAATATCTCAAATTTAATGAGCACTACCCATAATATGCTGATTTCAAAAAAAAAAAAAAAAAAAGATAAAAAAATCTCAAAATTACAGAAAGAACTTGTAAGTGAAACAATTGTAGTATTGTAGCAGCTTTGGCCACAGAAAATATGGTAGCCTGACAGGTTGGGGTAGTTGGAGGCATAGTTGTGTCATGTGTGTTGGGACAAATCACAAATGAAAGTGATCCGGTGTCTGTCAGGTCTTTTTTTTGTGGCATATTTTTTTATTTCATATTTGGGTTGGATTGGGATGGTGGGGGGGGTTCTTATTTGGGCTGGGTCCTGCTAGCTAGCTAGGCTGAAATCAATGGACCCAACACAACACAACACAACACAGACATTACAGACATGTACAGTCAGGTTCAGGTTGTAATTGTATGTGCTGCAGCATCAGTTCCCTTAACTTACCTTCTTATTATGATTTTCTTTTCTTTCATTTTGTTTTTGAAAATGCACTTAAAAAATGTATTCAAATTGGTTTTTTTTTTTCCTGCATAAATTGATGTTGATTATCCTTTTTTTTTTTTTCTCTTTTTTTGTTCTTATTATTATGGTCTTTTTCTCTGTACAATAAGAGATCAGAATTGCTTATTACTTGCTAAGCACTTGCACTACTAAATTTTATTTATCCCAACTTTGTTCTGAAATAAGCAAAGATTATGGGATTTTTGCATCAAAAATACCGAAACTAATGTTGGGTATTACTTGTGAACAAAAACTCTTAGTTGTCATTGCCAGGTTATCACTGAAAACATTATTGTTCTCCAAAAAAAGTAGCACACTTAAGCTTGAATGAATGAATTATTAAAAATCTCACTTTGGCCGTACCAATAATAACAACCCATCTTTTTTTTTGCCATTCCTTTTATTAGGCAATGACAAATGGAAGGTTACTGAGTGTCAGGCACAGGGCAATGGCAAATTCTTACAAGGCAAGGCAGTCCATAATCTTCTTTGGGGCCCCATCTTTGCACTCTGTAATATCCCCGCTGCCCGACATGGTCTCTCCGGCAAATCCCCGTAAGTACAACCCGTTCACCTGGTCCGAGTACAAGAAAACCATGTACCAGTTGAGGCTAAGTCATAACCGGCTCGATCTGTTTCAAGCTGATGAGTTGCAGGAAAACAAAGCATTGAACTAAAACATGAAGCCTCTCTCCCATTTACCTGACTTGTTTGTATATTTTTCTCATTTTTTTTCCCTTTTTTTTCCCTTTTTTTTTTTTTGTAGTTGGGTTAGATTAGATGTCAATGTGATGGAATGGTGTGGGGATTGGGCTTCCTTGGACCCCCACAAATTTTGGGTTTTTGAGAGTTAGAGGACTAGTTTTAGGGGTTATGATCTGCTCTATAGTACCTCGAATGTTGCTCTTTAAGAATTATGTATAATTGCTCCTAGAATTATATATGTATATTATTAAAAATATATTTCTTGTTAACTAGTTAATAGTCCAGCTTTGCTTTGGGCTGAAATTGTTATTTTTTAAATAATTTTTTAAGATAATATATAATGGGTCTTAAATTAAGAAAATTGATATGTGCCTTAAATTGAGAAAATTGATATGAGCTTTAAGTTTTAATGGGTTGAGACATTAAAGTACGTCAACGGTGGTGATTACTTTAAATAAACAATCAACGGCTGAGATTTATTCCTCGGGGAAGATAGAACTTTCGTGTTAAAAAATTCAAATCTCGTTTTTATTAGGATGGCTCTTTCTATCCCTAATTTTGGGAATTTATGTGTTTAGTATGTCAGAAAATGTGACTACATTAATTTGATTTCACTCAAAGAAAAAAAATAGTTGATTTCTTATTCTCGGAAGAGAAACCAAGCAAGTATCAAAAATAATGTATCCCACTTTGTTAAGTGCTAACAGCAGGACAATGCTGGCAATCTGTAACAATCTTTAAACAGAGTAATGTAAGTTTTCCTGTTCTTTGTTCTTTAACAGCAGAACAATGCCTGCAATCTTGTAAAAAAATTATTAACAGACTGAATTTGAGGAAACAAATACACAATATTGATCATAAACAGGATAAAAGTAACAATAAGATAAACACAGAATAAGCCCCTTCGAAAAGATTTATATTTGAACAAGAACACTGATGATGGTCAATAATTTCAGTTTAGTACGTACCAGTATCTCGGTATCAAGCAAGTCGGTACCAGGTACCAACATTTATATGCAAAACAAGCAAGCATCACAAAACAAAGCCAGTTTAAAAAACCAAATTGTCTCAATTCATTAATTTATAAATCAGTTGTTGTTTCCAATCTCTTAAATCTATTACATGACGATAAACCCCCAATGACTGTGGACCTAAGGCAGAAGCTCGACAAAAAAATAACGAGCTCAAGCCACAGCAACACAAGTTGCTAAACAATGACATCAATTTTTCTATATAAGGCCCCATTTTTTACTAAAAACCAAAATGGAACTGTTTTGGTGTACCTAATCTATTAATATACAGGTATCAATGAATTCCATTCCAACCCTGTTTCTCTCCTGAACATAACAGAGAACATCTTGCCGACAGTTGCAGTCCTGGACTGAAGTTAACACTGACATAACCCGTACCAAGTATGCTGTAAGCCAAATATCGGATATGCAGTTTTCCTGATTTAGGGGAAGCACCTGGGATCGCGAGCTAAGTTAGTGTGAGGCTCTGTGGCAAAGAAGTTCAAAGAATATCGAGAAGAGAAGGGTTGTAGAATGCAAATTTGCATTAAAAAAAATTAGAATCTAGGCGGCTTTGCCCAGAAGTTGTGATCTGGCAGCCTGACGAGAGCACTTGGTTCGGCCATTGCGGCTGAGACGACAGGCACAACCTTCCAAAAGCTCAATATCTTCTTCGAAGGTAAGAATGGATGCCAACTCGGGCTTTTCTAGTAACAATTTGGAGGTCAGGAAACCAGCAACCGTCCAGGTCTGGTACAGTCGAGACTGTTTACCAACAAACCGACCAGTAGGTGTGTCGTAGTACTCAGGCCAGTTATCATCTAGTAGTCTCTTCTCAGCGGTTGAGATGGCCCTTTGGGCCAAGTCGGGCCGTCCCATCTTGATGCAAGCTAGTGTGAACTGAAATCAAAGAAAATTACAAATATATCAACAAGGATGTACAAATATAGATGTACATCATAGCTAGATAAAGTTTTACTTTGTGAAGAGCGCGAAAGATAGATACCTGCCAAAGGAGAGTAGGCCATGAGCCTCCATTGTGATATGACCAAGGGCTGCACAAAAAGAAATGAGCCTCTAATATCAGAAAGGGCACCTCTTATAATTATGGTTGTTATATTTGCTTCTAATCGCACCATATTTCAACAGATCCCCAAAAAAGTGTAAAATTAAGAAAAAGTGAAAAACTGAAGAGAGAGCTTACGTATTTTTGGGGTCGCTGCCAGTAATAATGCGCCACTCATCAGACTCCAAGGCTGGGTAAGCGATTTTCAAGGGCATCGTACCAATTAGGTCATCCCATTTCTCCTCAATGAGTGATAGGATACCCTCAGCTTGCTTTGGAGTTGTCAGAGAAGAGACTATGGCCCAGAGATTTCCTAGAGAGAAGAACCTGAAGTCCATATGAGCTGGTTGCACATTCCCTGCACCAGTTTTAACCCAAATTAGATATATGCAGAAACAGTGCATACAATATACTGCTGTTACAGAACATGTATATATGGTACTGGTATTGAATGGCATGGCATTATAGTAGGTATGCAACTGGCAGTAGGTGACTTATGACCTGCTCATGACTACTCAGTGCAGATTTCATATCAGGTCAGGTTAGATAATAAAATTAGAAGTATCAGATATGTCCTTCAGAAAGTGTAATTACCTATGAGATAACCCCCCTTATCAGGGATCCAATCAACAAGCCAAGTCGGTATCTGCTCCGGGTATATGTTGAACTTGTTAGTTGCGTTTTGTGAGTATTCCTCAGTTTTGTACCTGTATATCTCATTCAACTTCTTGAGATCAACCCAATAATGTTCCCTGATGTGGAACGATAAAGCACTCAGTCGGTTTTTAATTGCACTGATTAGGTTTGCTGATCCTTCATTAAACGTAAGCATTTCTCTAGCACATCTCAGGGCAGAGTAGAACAGTGACTGCAAAAAATAAGAAACAGCATGTTACTGATAATCAAACTAAAGAGAATAACTAGAATCATATCCCTGCATTTAACCAAGCTTATTAAATGTACTGGAAGTCTTTTAGACTTTAACCTCAATTCAACTCAAAATTACCATCAACACAGAGCAAAACCAGATATAACCCTAACCATCATACTTAAATTTTACTGAGATAAGCAGTTTCACAACCACTCCACGTGGGCAATGGTGCCAGGATACAATGGTTTCACCAACTTGATATTGATTAAAGAAATCTTTCTACTATGTTTCAATTTCTCAAATATATACTGAAAACTGCTCGATGGATATTACAGAAAAAAGATTACATCATACCTGGATCTCAAGGGGATGGCCATGGATGCCCATCCTGCGGTCAATCATGCATGAGCCATCAGTGACCAACAAAGTAGGAAACATGTCAAACCCATCAGAAAGACACAAATTTAGAATTAACTTGATTCCTGTCTGAACATCAACCCTCTCTTGCAATGAAAAGTCTCCCGTTATCTTCCCATATGCTCTCAGGAGAATTATCCACCATAGCCCTGAAATATTGCAAATTGTAGGTAAAATTAACCCATCCAGAATCCTTTAGGTGAGAACTACGATTTTAGATTGTGTACCAGTTTTTAGTGACTTTCAGTTCTAAAGAAGCAGGTGAATACTTCCCCACTTTTATCCGAATAAAAAAAAAGGCTATACAAAGGATGCCCAACCGAACCACAGGCCACAGTCTTCCAATGTCTATAAATAGAAATGTACTGTGTGGCAGTTTTAGTCTGCAAGCTTTCCAGTTTCTCTGCGCAGAAAGACATTTCGGAAGTATGTTGGGGATGATAAAAGCTTTCCAAGATGAAAGAATTGTTTAAGAGACATTTTTTCTACAATTTTCTTGGTTTAGTAAAAAACCTTTTTTTTTTGTTGATTTTATTACGTGTTTCTAACTCATTTGCATTTATGCACCCCCACCCTACAAAAAATTTAATTATAGTTTTACAGAAAAAAAAATGTGAAAGACATGAAATAGCAATGGATCAATTGAGGCATTTGACAAGGCATTAATGCATTGGCCGAGTCCCAAGTGTCAATGTACCTTAAGAGCACAGGTACACCTATTCTTTTACTTGATCGAACTCAAATTTGTAGATAAAATATTAAAGTAAGTTATCTATAAGTACCAGAATCAACAGGCGCGACACGGCCAATAGCCGACTCGCCGAAATCAGGATCTAAGACCTCTTCTTCTGCATCAGGATTTCCATCAACTGGTGCTGTACGGACCTTAAAACTAGCAGGCATGAGCCCCTGACCTGGGCTGTAGCAATCTACAGTTTTCTCCCAGCTCTGAACAATAGTTTAACAATTAGATACTCGCATATTTGTATCGCTAAAATTAAGTAGCTACATCATATAAATAGCAAGTATAGTACCAATCCTCTCAATATTAAATCTAAGCACAAACATAGCAGCTCTAGGTTTTTGTTAGTTACCAAATCATACACTTATGAACTAAAAACCACCTATCAGTGCTGTCGAAATTTGAAAAGACCTAGCTTTTTATAGTTTATACCATCATATTAAAAAGAAAAATAATTTTCATCCTTTTACTGCCTTACTTTCAAGCAAAAACTATTAAGATTATTAAACTGACCAATCAATTGTTATATTTCTTTTGACATATTTAAAATTAGAACCTAAATCTATCATTGTACTTAAATTGAACATTCGACTGTTATATTCCTCAATCAATTTAATTATTGTACTTAAATATTATACTTAAATAATTACTAATAAAAGAACAGCTAATTAATCCAAAATTGAGTCGTTACAACAACCACCTGCAATTGAAGCGTGTGAAGCAAGAAGTTCCTCACGATCTCCGTCTCCCCCTTCAACAGAAAGGCAAGAGCCGAGGGCACAAAATCCCTAATGAAAACCTGATCATAATTCAACAGCTCTCCTTTGAACGCGCCCGCATCGGCCGCCGCGACCGTCCCCACGGGATTCCCGCAGTAGTTGACCACCGCCCGATTCAGCAGCTTCCACGCCTCTCTCTCCGCCACCGATTCGTGCCGCGGGATCGGCTGCTCCTGCCGCGGAACCGGATCTACATCTACTGGTCCGACCTTCTCGGGGAAAGGCAGCAGAGGTTTGTACACCAACGGCTGCAATCCCTGCAACAGCATATGCGTCGGGGTCGGTACGCCGCCGCCGCCTTGGACCGGGTCAAAGATCGGCGAAGGCGGCTGCGCAGTCGACGCCGCCTGCGCCACCACATCGTACCGGCTCGGATACTTCCGGGACTTGGAGTAATGGTAAGGGTACTTGGGGAAGATCTGCGACAGCAGGAGGTGCGAACAACATGGCCGGATTGTGGATGCGATCGCCATGGCTGAGGACTTGAGTTACAGAATTGAAGCAAACTCAGGGACCTGTTTGTAAGTTTCCTAATTGGGAAAGTTGAAAAAGTAAAAAACTTTACCCGAATGAGGGGTGTTTTCGCAAATTTAATAACTTTGGTAGGTAGGTAGGTAAGTCTGCGAATTACTGAATTGTTCTTCGATTGCTTTGCTTTGCTTTCTTTGCAAGTGATAAAGAAGTAAAGAAATGGAAGATGATAACAACACGCTTTGGTTTGGGGTTACGATGATTTTTATAGAAAAAATTAGAGAAGGGAAAGTGCCGATTATGTGAACAAAGTTAACGGAGTTTGGTGTGGCGGGTAAGAAGTTAGTTGTTTAGTGACCCGCAGTGTGGATGTTGTAGCTTGGCGGGTTGAGAGAGTCTGAGCTGAAGAGGAGGGAGGGAGAGGAAAGTGACGCGCCGGGATCATCTGAGATCCATAACCGATCGCAGGTTCCTGTGATCCAAATCCAACGGTTTAAATTAATTCAAAAACCCCTAAAAATCTACGGTCGTTGGATCTGGATCACAGGTCCTGCGATCCTGATCGGATCGCAGCGATACGGACTCGGAAAGTGACAGACGCCGGGTGGCCGCATAAAATTGAAAATTCCGGTAATTTGAATTGAATAAAGTAACGGTTGAACAGTCGACCGTGCTCTTTGTGTTACGGAAATGGGCCTGAGGATGGCGGGAATTACCGGAGAACCAGTGCGGGTAGAAGGAGCAGCGTCGGGGTATATTGGTCATTTCAGTTCAGCACCTTCGCAGAACGAGCACGTGAAAAAGCACCGACACTGTAGCAGATCACGATGTTCACGCAATGTCCGAAAAATCTCTCACCTCCCGATATAACGCGATATATTCACCTATCTGATTTCCGTCCGTTGATCTGAGATCCGACGGCTGTTTTCTTCCCGATATGGGTAAGAACCCGCTGTTATCGTTAACCTAACTTACCGCCATATTTTAGTCTGAAAGTTTTGGCCCGTCCAGATTGAATCTGACGGTTGAAACTAATATAACAATGTGGATAAGGGTTTGTCTGGTAACGACGTGGCCAAGATTATTTTAACCTTCTTATAGAAAAAGCGTAAAGTGATTCGATTTGCCACCGGCCACCCACAACGTCCACAAGATTACTCAAAAAAACAAAAAGAAAATAAAAACAACGTCCACAAGCTCTGATTTTTGTTACTATTGGTCACGTATTTTATTTACCTACCATTCTCGCTCTGACGCGTGTGCGGATGTCCACGAATTAAATTGGGATTTTTTTGAATTCTTCCTCGCCTTTCTTTTAAGGGTGCAAACGGAAGACCGTTATTTCTCAGACGAAACGAAAACAAAACGGTTTTTTGTTTTGTTAAACAAAACAAAATAATTAACGAGATAATTTTTTTCATTTCATTTTCTATTTTTACAGAAAAATACTTCTATTAAACGGTTATCTTCATTCTTTCGTTTCGTTTCGTCCTAAACGAAACGATTTTTTGTTTCATTAAACTAAACGAAACGATTAACAAAACAACTCAATTCCGTTGCGTTTTGAATGTTATACACCCCTACTTTCTTTTCTTTCTTTTGTTACTTTATTTTTTGTTGGAAACTTGAAAGAGACCCGTTCTAATTTCTTGACCTTCTCTTATTGCATGGGGTTAAATTGTACTCTTATCTATATGGCTGTTTGGCAAACAAAATTTCTTGCAATTACGGCAAAAATAGTGACATTATTGGTTTTTTTTTTTAGAAATAGAAAATTATTGGTTAATGACTTAGTATTTGGATAGTATGATATGAGGATAAATTTAAGCACAAAAAAAGGCATATAAATTGTCCAACCTTGGAATATGTACTTCACAAGAAAAATATTCAGACATCTATTTAAGGCTTTCCAATTGATCTTGCAATCCAGAAGCTGATATATTCTGGAACTCCAACCACTAGACTCTTGTATGCGTCTCCATCCTCTGCCTCGATAGGAAATCTTACATACTGGGTGCTCAGTGTTACCTTTTGTTTGTTATTTGTTAATGATCTCCGGATTCTTGAATTTGTACCATTAAAGTCAGCAAATTAATGACAAAGTCACATCTTGCATCTGTCATATGTTTCTATGGCATATATTTACGGTTGAGGATTGAAAGTGATCAATCATTAATTAATTTGGTCCTAGCAATTCGTTTACCATCAAATAGCCGTATGCGCGCAATTAAAGTTTTTTTAGAAGTGATTATATCTATAAGAAAAAATATATAACATTCTTCATCCAAACCCAAACAGTTTAAAATATTTTGATGAGCGCACCAACAATTCTCCCTAACGTAGACTACCAGATAAATTCCAAATTAAGCCTTCCACTTTACTAATCTAACTGATTTTATCCCGGATACTTTGTAGATAGGAATGACCAAATAATCATGTACTTAAGAGCGAGAATTAACATTATCTTTTTTATTAGAAGAATATTAGATAAAAGCCAAGTGATTTAAAAACGGTCCGGATAGGTTCGGGTCGGTCCAAACCCGCAACAGTCTACGGGTTCTCCAGTCTACGGGTTTTTCCGGTTTGAGAAACCTTGAGAAAATTTTGGGGGGAAGGAGATTGGACATAGCTTAAGACCGTCCCTCCCGAGATTTCTTTCTTATTTCTTTTTTCAAAAAAGAGAGAGGAGATGTGAAAGAAGCGAAACAGTGACATACCTTTTTAACGACATTTCTTTCTTATTTCTTTTTTCAACTGTCTGTAACTCCCCAAATGCAAAAAATATCTAAGATATTTTGTTGCATGATCCTTCTAAATATAATCACAGTTTATGACAAAAGACGGTACCAAAATTTTTGTTAAGAAATACAAAACCTTCAATAAAATTATTTAATATTATAAAATGATAAATAATTATAATTTTTACTCTTTTTATTATTAATGTTCTTTACTAAAAACTCTAATTTAAAACAATATAAATCTATAAGTTAAGTAATGCATCCATAAAAATTTTTTCATTTACTTAATTTTTTACTCTTTTTATTATATATCCACGTCAATTAATTGCCAACGCGTCAATGCATGGAAACGGCATCGAGCTTTTTTAGGTGCAATTTAACTCAAACTAGAGTAATGGCCTCGCGTTGCTTCGGCCTTGTTGATTGGGATAAGTTAGGATAAATTTTTGATGATATTTATTATTGATGACTTTATATTGTATTTTTTTATTCAATTATATATATATATTGGACTTATTGTTAAATTTACAAAATTTGTAAAGTTTTCCATCCGCATTAGGAAATTGGATCAGGATATTTTAGATTATCTATACACTTCAATTATATAGCTTTAATATTACCTTATTATGGTTTTTGTACTATGTTTGAATGTTAATTAAAATACATTGTTATAATAAATATACTATGAAAAGTTATAAAAAATTTATGGTATAGTGACCCAAACCATTGTACCGTATAATATATTAAAATTAAATTAATTTTATTAAATTCTTAGTTAATATGACTAAATTTATCTTTTCAAATATTTAAATGAAAGTAATTTTATTAAATTATTAATAAATATGACTAAATTTATCTTTTCAAATGATATTTAGTGAGAAATGGGTAACATGAATTTAATTTTCAATAGCTTGCATTCAGGAACTTATGACGGAAAGATTAACCAAACTTATAAAAAAATAAATAGAAGCATTTAAAATTCATCATATACAATTGAATTTATTAGTGATATTATCTTAAATTTTTTTCTTGTTTAAGCCTCATGTCGGATTAAAATAAATTATTAAATATGTGATTCTATATCATAAATAATTATCAATTATAGAAGCTTCATGTCATTCACACATTTTGGCATCTCATATAATAATGATTTTTATTGTTTTTTTGCTAATTGGTACGAATAATACTAAATTCATATATTTGAATACCGTCATTTAGTTTTGTGCGAACTGGATCACTGGAAGATCAGATATCAAATGATGTTGGTCTTAAAAAAAAAAAAATTGTAGCACTATTCCTTACACTGTCCTTACACTGTAGCTATAGTGTAAGGAACAGTACCAAAACCCGTCCAGAATTAATATATATAAAAAGGATTTCCATGGCAGATTCCCGGGTCGGGTCGGGTCGCGTCGGATATCGGGTTGACGGCTGCCGGCATTTTTTTCGGGTCGGGTAACAGGTTGACGTCTGCTGGCATTTTTTCGGGTCGGGTCGGGTCGGGCGGGTTTTTCATTTTTGGTCAGATTTTGCACCTCTATTCCCGGGTTTGGTTCGGATCAGTTTGATTTTCTCTGAAACTCGGGTCGGACGGGTTTTTCAGGTCGGGTCAGATTTTGCCACCTCTAAAGGATCTTACAAAAAAAAAAAAAAAAAAAAAAAAAAAAAAAAAAAATTCATGGTACTGTTCTTTCTACTGTTCCTTTTACTGTAGCAACCCATCCAAGATTATATATACTATAATAGGATCTGGGGAATGTATAAAACATGAGTTCACAACTTTCGCATCCTTCACATCTCATTGCCGCTTTGAGTATTCCAAGTTCTTAATCCATGCGGTAGACTGTTCATTATACAGGCACGAATCTTAACGCAGACTCACTATCACATTCTCATGCCTTCTTGCCAGAGACAGAATTAACCGTTTAACCACCACCAAAAATTCTCGTGCCTTCTTGCCAGACTCACTATCAGTATGTTTGGATGCCAATGGAATAGTCTATTCTCGGGATTAGTAGTACTATTCTAAATCCAGTGTCATCCAAACAACAAATTGCTGTTCCCGAATAGTCTAAAATAGACTAATCTGTTGTTCCAACAAAAAGTTGGAATTGTAAGAACAATGAACAGAGAATAGCACTAACTTTTACTATTCCAAATATACAATCCAAACAACATTTTATTTTTTAAGAATAACACTGACTTTTACTATTCTTTATTACTAACCCAAATCACTATTTCTCACTTACTATTCTCAATTCCTCTATTCTTACACTAATCCTTAACGATCCAAACGTACCCCACGGATCCACCACGGTTGGAAACACTATTATAAATTGTTGCAATTAAACCAAGTCTCCTGTTGGTAACTGATACAAAACCATGTCACATTCTCATCCATCACAACTCCCACAAATCTGAACCTAGTTTAATTTCCCTGCGTGCTTATCCGAATACCAATTAGACGCATTCTCAAAAAGCTCACAAATTTCACATCCCCATCCATCATTGTTGAAAACTTGAAATGCACAATGCCTCCAATACTCCAATCCCATCATTACGGTGCGACTGATTTGTGAAATGTGAGGCATCTTCCTGACCAGCCAACCACAAAATTCACAAACTTTATACAGAATTTGGAACAAGTTTGATTATTTTGCTGGTGTTGGGCCCGCCAGATCCAAAACCAACGTGGCTGATAAAAGGTTATGTGGTTGCATCCAAGTAGGATGAGCTGGACGGGGTCCCATGCTTCGATGGTCCCTTTTTTTCCACCATGGAAATTAATTCTCACTTTTAGTTTTCTGGTGCGTGCCAATTCAACGACCATGACTCCCAAAGCTAGTGCTCATCCCCTGACTTACTGCATCGTGAAGTTCACAATGTCAGCCATTGGACCATCTCGAGATCCGTGCTGACATGAAGTTTAAGACAATCTAACGGCTGACGTTGTGAACTGCACAATGCAGTACAGCAGGGGATATGAATTCCTCCCAAAGCTTGGGAAATGGGAAAGAAATTAGGAAGGAAATTAATTAATCCTAGTGGCCAAGGAATTGAGTTCGATGCTCACCACATACATGATCACAACTTATTTTGTGGAGTTTTCACATTTGTCACGTACAGAAGAATAGAAGATTATACATGTGTAAAGTCCACGTGAGAAAAGTTTGTGTTCAAATTTGGTGGTCGTGTTGCACGTTGGACCGCGTATTGATAATCTGATACGGGCAGACCAACAAATTGTATTTTTGGATATGGTTGATTATGTCAAATACTCACAATTAAGAAAAATAAATGTCAAAAACATAGGCAACGTACTAAATTAGGGGTTTGAGTACGTGACGCAATGCAATTTTCATCTAAAATTGGGTCAAATAAGCTTCAAATTTTCATTTCCCCTTTTTCTTAATAACTAGTAAAGAGTCTACGCCTTGTTTTAGGCTGAAAATGTTATTACTTATAATAAATTTTTAAGATAATGTGTGATGGGCCTTAAATTGAGAAAATTTTTATGGGTCTTAAATTTTAATGGGTTGAGACATTAAAGTACGTCAACGGTGGTAATCAATCTAAGTAAATAATCAACGACTGAGATTTTTTCCTCGAGGAAGATAGAACTTTCATATCAAAAAATTCAATCTCATTTTATCAGGAGCAAGGGTAATGATATTTCATCGTGACAGGCACGATAACGACTTCTCTATTAAGCAAAGCAACGCTTCAATTCAAGAATTCAACCCATTATAATTTGGTTGGGCCGGAGGTAGTGTTACAAGTCACACTTTCTCTGCTCTAATACAGGCTCACATTCACATTATCAGAGTCCGTCCATAACCAACTCAAAATCCAGTGAACAACTAAACCCAGAAAGATCCTTCCGTTGGAAATTAAGCCCTCCTTTCAATTGACCACCCAACAGTGTCTTTCCCAATTCGGCCCAGTTGACCCAACAGTGTCTTCCCATTTCAGCCCAATTGACCCAACAGTGTCTTCCTGCTTCAGCCCAATTAACCCAATAGTGTCTTCCCGATTAGGCCCAATTTACCCAACAGTGTCTTTCCCAGTTCGACCCATTTTGGCCCAGTTGGCACAACTCGACCCAATTCGACCCAATAAGCCCAATTCGGCCCGGCCCAACCCAATGTCGTCGGTGCTGTAGAATCAATAGAAGACGTACAGAAGCCAACGTTTCATTTCATTTCATTTCATTTCATCTCATTTCCCTTTTCTGTAGAGAACATCATTTCATTTCTGGTCTTTCTTTTTGTTCTTGCTTGACCCTACTGGCTGCTTTCTTCTTTCTTTCACCTTTTTTCTCTTCTTTTCTGCCTTTTCTCAATCTGCAAACCAACACACACTGTGAAAGTTCCTTCCTTCCTTCCTTCCTCCATTCCTTCGTTCCTCGTTCTCGCCTTGATCCCCCGATTCAACGAGCCTCTTCCGATCCGTCTCCTCTGCACCCTCGCCCTCGCCGTGCCGTCGATCGGTGCCGTGAGTCAACCGGACGCGAGTTTTGTTGTTGTTGCGCAATTTAGGTAGGGTTCCCAGCTCAGGCCTCAGGCAGCATCGATTTCGAGTCTTAGGTTTGGAATTTGGTAGAAGGGGGTTTCAATTTGTGTGGTTGATTGTTGTATCCGAGGGTTTGGAATGTCTGGTACTGAATTGAACTGAATTAAAACTGAAGGGTTAAAGTCTTGGTTTATAAGTTATTATTTACCAAGATTTGAGCTTGGCAAGGTGACAGAAGCTTGAATGGTTGTTCGGAATAAAAAGTAGGCAGCTTAGTTACATAATGATAGTTTCCACTTCATGGATTAGTGCTTGAAAGTTGAAAATGAGCTTCCTTTGTTCATCTTATTTGAAATTTCAGCATAGGAGTGAACAAGGCAATAACTTAATTGTGTTAGGGTTTGTTGTGTCAGGAGGTACTACACACAATGTACTTTTCGGGGGATTTATCGACGAGAAAGCGCGTGGATTTAGGAGGTCGAAGCTCGAAGGAGAGGGATCGTCAGGTATTGCTGGAACAGGCTCGGCTTGAGAGGAAGAAGAGACAAAACATAAGGCAGCAAAACTTGGCTGCAACCAAAATTCAGGTATGTGTGTAAAACTTGACCGAACTAACGATAGGCAACGGCATCTGTACAATATATGTTATTGGCTAGATTGATATGTGGTATATAATGCACCTGATAATTAGTAGTTTGGACTTATCACTGTATAATCTATTGTGAATTTACTATTAGTATTTCATTTTTTTCATTATCATAAGAGAAATTTTACAGAAATGTTTCAGAGGAAGAAAAGACGCAGAGAAGGCACGCTTGAAGGTCAGGGAACAGTTTTTTGTCACGTACGGAACTCGGTGTGAGAAAGCAGATCAGTAATGCACTGCCTCAGCCCTTTTGCTTTGCTGAATATCTTATGCATTAGTACAATTCAATAAATTTTTAACAATTGTTCATTGTTATGAGCTCATTTGGGGCTTTTAATAGGATTACAGAAAGTAAAATAATGTCTTCTGACTTATTTTTTGTTTTGATCTGTATATAGTGCCAAATTGATTACGTCTTGACTAGGTATAGTGTAGTGGTTGTGAATGTGAATGTAGCCTTGTGTGGTGCAACAAAATATATCAATTCTGGGTCTTGTATTATGATTATGGTTCCATTGCTTTGGTCAGGACTCGGTAAATAAATCAGTAGTTTACCTGTTATGACCTTTCCACTAGCTGTGTTGAATGTTTTGAGATGCCTGTTTCACTCTATCACTGAAATTGTGTTGACCATTGGAACTTGGGCCCTAGTCTCTGATACTCCTTTTTGGCAGTATATATAGTAAACTATCTTTAATACAAACAAGTGATTTTGTCTGTTATAATTCTATCTGCATTTCTATACTTGTTTTTGAGGTATGACTTGGCTAATTAGAACTTTGTCAATACCAGGAGTTGCTTTGGTCCTGAGTCTACCTTTCTTCGCGACCTTCTCTTCTTCATAAATGTTAATGACGATAAGGATGTCACAGTTCTTCTAGAAGTAGCCAAATTTATCCTCACTTATGCACAAAATTATGGTAAGCCAATAAAGTTCTCTATCTGTCATTAAAGTCTTATTTGATTGGATGTCTCTTATGAACCACCACCCTCTTACTAGAGATATGCTCATGTTGCTCTGTACTAAAAGTTACTGTAGTACCCTTACAGTAATGTATTGATGTGCCTTACAGTAACGTGTTGATGTGCCTCATGCTGTTTCCATTTGTCTTAATTATATTTTAATTAATATATATCAAAGGTTCTTATGTACGAATAGGATGAGGGACAGTGAGTATTTTTGATACAGCAAGGTGGGAATCAGTACTTGTTTTGGTTGTCAAGCAAAGAAATATTTATATTTTGTCCCTAATATACTGTCAAACCCATTTCTGTTTGGAACAAATTTTCATGAGACATTCCTTAGTTATTTTTATTCCTTGGAAGCTACTTTATATCTAATGTACCTATTGACTGGAAAGCTGTCACATATTTCATAATCTTATGATAAATTATTTTTTGGTATGATCAAAACAAATAATAAAAACTTAAAAGCAAACTATGTTTATATTTAGTACTCAGGGAAATTGCTGCATTGTTGAGTATACTAGTGGGTTGTCTTGTTGTTATTCTTTATTTTTTTTTTGGCAAAAATAGTGCTTTTTCTTTGTTCTGCTAAATAAGTATGATCTGAGGGATATTTGCTTCGACTTAAATAATATCTTAATTTTTTTCTATTGCCTATTGCTTTATAAACATGTGTACTGATCTTGATATGGTGGTCAATTTCTCTGTTCTTATATGTGCATGTGTATGCATATTGTAGGCAACATTGCAGGTCTGTTTAGTGGCCGCGAGTACGCTTCAAATCAATATATTGTTGAACGTAGGTTGAATAAGCTCACGTTCGTTTGTCTGCAAGCTGTATACCAAAATAGGTAAGTGATGTCTGGCCTGCAATTTTCAGTATGGTACAATTGTACAAATTATTCTCTTATATTGGTATTGTAGTACACACCAGTAATCAGTCGGATTTGGGTTGATCTTCTCTCTTTTGACCTTAAAACCTTTTTTTATACCAACCATTATTTAATTGGAACCCACACTACTTTGACAAAAGTTGGAAGAACTCTTATCTGCTCTTTCATTTTGTTCTTTGCATAATTATCATCCTTTACATTAGTTATGCTTTGATTGTACAGAACAAGGTGGAAGAACCAACTTTTGATGCAATCTAATCACTCTGCAATGCCTGCGATTGTCTTACTAGAGTTTGTGTGTTGCCTGGTAAGTACTGATCTTCCTTGGGCACTGGAGGTGGTACGGTTTCTCCATACCAAGAAGGTTTTCTCTCTCTTACGTGGCATTCTTCTTAAGGGGTTGGTAAGTGGTTAATATATATATATATATCTCCCCGAATACATATCTTAACTTTTGTCAGCTTGACTCTGAACTCTTAAGGTTGAATGTTATATTTTGTTATTTGATATTGCAGGAAGATGTGATGCATCCTGCATCAAGTGCTGGTGCTAATTCATCCTTAGAACATGTTGTAGCCCAAATTTCTCTGCACTTCACAGAGGACCCGAACTGCCGCACAAACAATGATACGAGCACAAGCTTCTACTCACAAATTTTGTCTGTACCTTTCATCTGGCATCATTTCCCGAGCCTAAAGGAGGTGGGTCCTTTTATCTGTTTTTGCACTTAATTGAAATGTACCGTGGTCCTGAAATTTTCCTTAGCTGTAAGTGCAGTCAACTGAAGTTACGCCTTAGTTATGGCTAAAAATTTGCGTCTAACAAACCTATTTGAATACTACCGAACCTTTTAGTTGTATTGAAGGAGGTGGAGTTTCCTTAAATTTGATCTAAAGCTAAGTTTTGGTTGATTCAAGTTGTAATCTATTAAAGTTCTGCATTTAAGCCTCATTCTAACATTCAATTTAGTTTTATTTTTTTTCCAATTAAGCAGTACACAAACAAATTTTTTTATGTTAAGTACTCAGCCAATCTTGACTCATGTTATTTAGTTATTGACAACACATCAAGGGCTGATTGCTGCAATCGGTTCATTGTTTGTTATCCAATAAAGAAATATCTGGACTTACATTATAAAAGGTGAATCCTATCATTCAGTGTGGTTTTTATATTGGGATTACTATAACTGGAATATGGTTAGGAATTATAATAAAAAGTTGAAAGCCGTATAAATTTAATTTTTGTGTATTTGTTACCTTTTGTTAATGTCTATACTTGATAGGCCTTTTGTACAAGTGGCCTTGGTGTGCTCTGTATCCGTGAGATGACTATCCATTTGCCGGGCCACACCAGTGTCATAGCAAACGATTTGGGTTCCTCTTATCCTGGGTATGCCTGTGTTCTTGCAAACTTGCTTGAGGTTGCCTCTCCACTTTTATCCGCTCCGTACTCTTCTCTTGAAATGGTATCCTCCTGGCTTTTCTTGTTATTTAGGTAACTTGCAATTATGGTAGCAAATAATGATACATGATTATATTAAACTGAGGAAATTTAGTTTGGATTGGTGAGGACTAACTGGCAACCTTGCAAGTTGTTATTTATTTAGTTTAATTGAATTTATGTGTTGTTATTTGGGTATAGGCTTGTCAATTTTATACCTATAGAATCTGTACCCATATTTTAGTAGTAATTTTATGGACTGATACTCCTTTATCAGGCATTGGGTATGGTGAATCTTCTGACACTGTTGCTTGACGAGTTGCCATCATTTTGCCTTTTATCCCAACAAAGTAAGTCTTATGTTTCTGTTTCTTGATCATTTTCTCTTATTATATGTAACTTTATTTATAATCTAAAATACATATTACATTACTCCCAAATACGAACGGTTACTTTAAGTGTCATAAAAGTTTGTTTGGAGACTGCCTTGACAACAACCGTCAATAGGAAAAGACAAAAAGATAAAATATTATATTTAAGGCAGTATAACTAGTACTTCTTGGACAGGTGTTATAAAGTTAGTGATTAATTGTTATTGTTAGAGAGACTTGTAGGGCCTCAAGAATTTCATTCTGGAAAAAAAATTAAGATCTTTTTGTGTTATTTCTTACGGAATATATATAGAATCGGCTGAGGTGGCAGAGGAAGATGAACTTATGGAAGAGGAGGACATTAAAGAAGAGAAGCCTTGTGGGCTTGATTTGCAACGTGCTCTCTCTACCTCCATGGATTCTCGTCTCTTCCACCAGCTGGTCTCTCTCTCTCTCTACATTTCTGAACAGAGGCATGACATACAAGGACACATAGGTTATTTAGTTTTAGGAAGAGGGCAATACGGTTTGGTTTAGGGCATACTTGGGTCTTAGCTGTACAACGTGTTGCATGGTCCAACTTGGCTAAATCTAGATTTTATTGCATCTGGTAGGTGATCGAATTTGTAATCTGATTCATCCATAAAGGTCACTGATGGATTATGGTGCATGAATGGCTGTCAGGTTTGAATAAAATTTGCTTGCATTGCATGTTTAACACCTGGCATGCATGAACTTATTGAGAAAATTATTCTGGCCAGGTTAATGTTCTGCTCAAGGGGATTTCAAACACTAATACTGAGGTGCCACCTAATGACGGAGATTTAGAAATTGTTGGGTCTACATGTGCCTTCCTGCATGTGGCCTTCAGCACACTCCCAATGGAACGAAGCATGACAGGTCTGGCATATCGGACTGAGATTGTACCGGCCCTGTGGAGCTTCATAAAGCGATGCCATTCCAGTAACAAATGGCCAGCTTTTTCGAAATTTGGGTTTTCAAGTGATTCACTGGGTTGGCTGTTACCTCTCACAGTCTTTTGTCCTGTTTACAAGTTGGCTCTCTCTCTCTCTCTCTAAATTCAGAATAGAGATAATCTATAGCATCTTGATTGATATGAGATTAAATATGTGTTGAACGCTCAAGATGCCAAAATATACAATGTTATAGAGAAAGCTATGTTGTCGTCTTTTGTGGCACTCCCACTGGCTAATTTCATGCAATACTTTAGTTCATTGTGAAAAAGGATAGGTGCAATCTGTATCAACAGGAGTTGAAATATAAATTATTCTGATGTTGAGATTTTCTTATGGGTTGTTGATTCCTCATTATTTCTTCTAATGTTTAAAAAAATATGGATATATTCCAGGCACATGCTGACAATTATAGATAATGAGGAATTCTACGAGCAGGAGAAGCCTCTTTCCTTGAAAGATATCAAATCCTTGATTCTCATCCTTAAACAGGTATTTTTTTTTTTTCATTTTAAGAAAATTTTACTAAAGCCCTTGTAGTTTCGCAAGACAAGGTATTGCATGTGTAATACTACAAAATACCAGACATAAGCTGTTGACCTCATCCAAAATGTTGTTAATTAATTATACGTTTCATCTCCTCATCATGACATGCTGAAGCTGTTTTGTTATTTTCCCATATGAATATTGGAACATGGAGTATGACTGCGTGAGTTTGGTTATTTATTTCCTGGATAAATTTAAAAACACATGCAAAATATTGACGTTTTTATATGGTCATAACTCATAAGTGTATTGTTCTTATACAATTTAGTGCTAACAAATGTCAGTTGGTTGTAATTTAGCTGGTACAAACCTTATAAATGCACAGTGCAGCGGAACCTGTAACGTCTAGTAGTTACTTTACCTAGCACCTGTTGCGCCTAGTATATTCCTAATGCAATTATCCTGCCAAACCTGTGTTAATCTGCTTTGACATTGAATAATACTTCACTGTTGAACAGAGTCATGGACCTCCAGAGTAATTAGAAATAGTCTTGAGTTGCAGAATGAAGCAAATAATAAGCCCAAGATGTGTTGAATGCCCAAAACTTTTAGTGGATTCTGGTACCGTAGGCCCTCTTTAAATCAGTATCGTTACTTGATCTGTATGGTTTACTGACATCCTTTAACTGCAAGGCCTTATGGAATCTTCTATGGGTAATACCTTCTTCGCATAGTAAAGCTCTTGAGACATCTGGGTTCAAGAAACTCTCTGTTGAGAAAATCAAAACCAGGGCTAAAGTTGTCATTGCAGACCTACTTGCTAAGGTACGCGGTCATCAACTATTTATTACTGTTAGCTAGATGGTTCCTATCTAATTTGGAGAGCAGTAACATGCATCAGAAACCTTAGCAATTTAAATCCATAATAAAATATATGAAGCGCAGATTCACATAATTTAGTGTCCACAGATCTTTTCATGTTTGCACTGGAATCCAATAGTAATGTCGTTCTACAGGAGTATACACAAACTGGTTCAGTATGACCATATGAAACTCTTCCTATGCTATCTGAGAAGTTAATCGGTTTAGGTCGGTACACTTTTTAAACAAGTTTTGATTTAATAATTTTGCTGTTTACACATTTTTTTTTCAGTTGGAAGATTGGAATAACAGAAGGCAGTTTACTTTGTCTGCTGACTTCCATCACCATGAAGCCATGAACGAGAATTTTATCTCTCAAGTATGTATCTGCACTTATTAACTTAAGTCTTATTCTTCTATTATTTGTTGCACTCCCTGAGTAGATTCATGGAATGAACTAACCTGATTTGTTTAATTTAATTGGATCGTGCACCAAACTGCTTTAGTTCCCAAATTGATATGTTTATTTTCTAGGTTTTCGCGTTTATTGCTTGTCAAATAATTTATGTTTAATACTCCTATTTCACCCTTTGTAGGCAATGCTTGCTAACACACGAGCAAATGAGATATTGAAGTTGGCACCTTTTTTAGTGCCATTCAATGCGAGAGTCAGAATATTCCAGGTATCTCCATTTAACCTCTTCATTTTTGTATCTTCTACCGATCTTTGTAAATATTTTTTTAGCATATTTGTTCATTTTTTATGCATTGAGGGGCTGGGTCATGAACTAACACTGAGGAGGTTGTAATAATTCACTTTTGGTTGTGAATAGCTCCAAAGAAAGAGAGTGCCAAAGTTTTCAAGTATTCCTAATTTCTCTCTATTATATTGTTGTTGGTAGATATTATATATGTTCATCTTTCTTGTATCAGTCCCATCTGGATGCCTCAAAACAAAGAAGTGGATTCCATCAGCCATTGACTAACCACCGTTTGAAAATAAGAAGAAGCCGAATCTTAGATGATGCTTTTAGCCAGCTGAGCGTATTTACTGAAGAGGATCTCAGAAATCCGGTACATTCTGTTCTCTAATACCAGTATCTGAAACACCAAATCTCTGCATATGCCTACCTTGTATTTTAAAGCATACACATCAATCCCCTCATTTTGTTATCTCTCTGGAACCATTGCTAAATCAAGAATGTAGCATGTTTGGTAGCTTGAAGGAACTGGAAAGCGTACCGCTGTAGCTTTTATGGTACTTTTTTGGGGTTTTCAAGATCAATGACATATTTGTGCTGTAAAAAAAGAACGTACTTATTTTTTTTTTTTTAACTTGCTTTGCTATTTACCATTTGTTAGATAAGAATTGTCTATGTAAATGAGCTTGGCATAGAGGAAGCTGGTATAGATGGAGGTGGTATCTTTAAAGACTTCATGGAGAACATTGTCCAAGCCTCTTTTGATGTGCAGTACGGCCTTTTCAAGGTATTATTCTTTTCAAGATAATCTTATCCAAAATTGGCATATTAAAGAATGATCTCATCCATAACTTTGTATCTAACACTTCCCCTTATAGGAAACTTCTGATCACCTTCTTTACCCCAACCCAGGGTCGGGGTTGATACATGATCAGCACCTTCAGTATTTCCATTTTCTTGGTAGTCTTCTCGCTAAGGTATGCTATTTATTACTGGTTTCAATATTTCGTAATCTATGCTATGCAACAAAGGAAATTATACTGTACTTTCTAGATTTGTTACTATTGTTGAGTCCCTAACTTGTATTAAATTGTGTTGGTTATTTTACAATTTGACAGCATGATCAAAACATCTGGTATTCAGAAGAAGAATTACATTCAGTACTATGATGATAAATTGTGGTGGTGTTTAAAATTGGATTAAGTTTTGTAAAGTAATTGCAAAATAAAGTTCTTCAGAAAATTTATGGGAATGCTCGGGTAGAATTCTGCTTGGTTCCATGATGTTTCTGTTTTATAAATATTGTCTTTGGACAGTCATATTGATAAATTTACCTGCTTGTGTTGTGCTTTCTCTTTATTGTTATACTACTAATTATCATATATCAAGTGGCACTAGTGCACCTGCCTAGTCATCTCTGTGGATTTCTTACTCTTTAATTCTCTTTCTCAGGCTATGTATGAGGGTATACTTGTCGACATACCTCTAGCAACTTTCTTCCTTAGCAAACTAAAGCAAAAGTACAATTATTTGAATGACCTGCCTTCCCTGGATCCTGAATTGTTTCGTCACCTCCAATTTCTTAAGGTTAGTCATTTTTCCCCAAAATTTTTTTCTATTCCTAGTAAATCGGGTGATTTCAAAGGAAGCACTTGATCTCTCTGCTTAGTATTCTTATGCATAGGGCGAGATGGAAGGATGCACATAAGTCCAGATAAACAAGCCTGCATATCATACACTGTTTTGTTTTTTTCCACTTGAGGAACCAACAGAGTTCCAGAGTGGGCTTCTTTTGATATTTACGAATATATGCATGAAAAAAGAAGGAAATAATACCTTCTTATCCTAAAAATATATATACCGCAAAATCTCACTCGTATTGGTGGCGTTCATTGGGAGATGCTCCGGACAGCGTTGAAATTACTTTAGGAACAGCTTTTTACCAAAAACTGACCAAACTGTCCTTACTGAATTATACACTGGCTGTATAACTGTAGGGACATTTTGGTCAGTTTTTGGTAAAAAAGCTGTTCCTAAAGTAATTTCAACGCTTGCTAATGTGTTTACCTAGTTTAATACATGGGCCCACATATCACACACTAGCTCCATTACTTGGTCTGTGGGAAACATAAGAGGGAACCTTCAAGCATCTTCTACTGTCTGGTAATAATGAATGTACACATATGTTATGAAACAAGCATATTGCCAGACATACCATACATGATAAATTTTGGGCCACATCCTTATGCAAAATTAATTTGATCAAATGGGGTTGCACAGCATTACGAAGGAGATGTCTCAGAGTTGGAGCTGTATTTTGTGATAGTGAACAATGAGTACGGTGAGCAGACAGAGGAGGAGCTCCTGCCTGGGGGCAAAGACATGCGTGTCACCAACGATAATGTCATCACCTTCATCCATCTTGTATCCAACCACCGTCTCAACTACCAGGTATCCTTTTTTATCTTTGACATGCTGTATGAAATGACTGCAAACATGAGTTAGACACTTTTGCGAAGTAAAGTACGACATGACATGGGAGGTTCAACTCAATGAAAATTTCACTCTGAGTTAGACACTTTTTGTTTTATTTTTTCTTTCAAAGTCCAGTTTAGTTGAGTTGTATTTAACATTAGAGAAATAATGAAAAGTTATTTGTTTTCTCACAGTGACCTTGTGTTAATTTTTCCCATCTTTCTGATTTGCTAATTTTAACTGTTAGATACGCAATCAAAGTTCATACTTCTTGAAAGGCTTTCAACAACTGATACAAAAGGATTGGATGGACATGTTCAATGAGCACGAAATTCAGGTAGACCTTATGTTTCTTCTCCATTGGAATGCAGTACAATTGGGAGCTGAGACCTTGGCACCTTGCTATTGTTAAATTTGCCTGGTTTTTCTAATTATCTTCTTTTTGGGTTAAATGAAAAAGCTGCTTATATCGGGATCACTGGAGAGCATGGATGTTGATGATTTGCGCTACCATGCTACCTATAGTGGCGGTTATGAACCTGTAAGCGACTCCCCACACCCACAAAAAACACACACACACACACATGGGTGTACTCTCCATGTATTTTTAATTCATATTTACTTAAACTGTCGCCTTAGATCAAAATAAAATTTCAGTTTTTGATAACTTCAACTGTACCTATAACTGTCAATGACTGACAAAAGAAAAAATAACAACCACTATATTTTGCACTATATTATTCTTTTATGCGCCTATAATTATTATCATATACTGTAGCATTCGAAGGTTTTACTGAAGGCAGGATCATTTATTTTGTTTAATTACTGTTTGTTGGCTTTTCAGGATCATGAAGTCATAGAGAGGTTTTGGGAGGTTCTGAAAAGCTTTTCTTTGGATAACCAAAAGAAGTTTCTCAAGTAAGTGTTCTAGTTTTTGCTTTTTGTTTTTTAATTATATTTTGCTTGTTTGGAAGTGGTGAGCATTTGTTTATCAGTTTCATAGTTGACACTCAAACTATATTGGAACTGGCTAACCATATTGTCATAAAATGACTTGTTAAGACCAAGTTGATTCAGATCGATCTTACCAAATAAAACAGGCAATATTTTACAAGTCAATTAATTGGATAACTCAAAATCAGAAATGCCATTTCTGAGAAGTACAACATCTTTTGAATGACAAATACATTAAACAGAATTGATTAAATGTAGGTTTGTGACTGGATGCTCAAGAGGTCCTCTTCTAGGGTTCAAGTACCTGGAGCCCAAGTTTTGCATTCAAAGGTTCAGAGTTTTATCTATAATTGTCTTTATTTCTTAATTTAGTTTCTACCTATTATTTTGTTCCCCGGTGCTCTTCCTTTTAACAATGGTGTAAGATTCAAGTATTGTTTATGGAAAAGCCATCGATGTGCCATAAAAGAGTACCACTTATTGTGTTGAAACCTGTGAACTGAACCTTATAAGATAACAATTCTTAAGAATATAAATATAAAAAATCCTACCTCTCGGTAACGAATTCTATGGGTGGGGATTCGTTACTAACTGGAAATTTTTTACTATACTTCAGCAACGACCTTATAAGTTACTGTATTTTTAAAATCTGTCAAATAAGATGTAATATTATATACACAAAAAATAAGTAAACTTTGTGGAAGTTCCATTGTTCATCACATGACATGAAGTTTTACAGCGGTTCATATATAACAGTAACTTGCATAAAAATTGATACACAACCAATCTCTCAGTAGTACAATTTTATATATTTTATTATTTTTCTAGTTGATTTTGTAATATTTTCTAAGAGAGCATTGTAGCTGTTGTCACAAAAACCCCATTCATATTCAATACCCCTATCTTCCTCATGAACTTAAAATTTTACACAGCTTTGCTTTACCATTGGCTCATAAAATGGGGGGCGGCTTTTTTCTTCTGGTGAATATAGAGAGGTTAACTGTACATGTGATATTTGCCATATTATTGGGTACATGTGAGATATTCCTTGTTTTGAAGCTTGACCTACATCAGTGTAGGTCTCTTTGAATCGTACCATAATGTATAGTAACTTGTAGATCTGTTTAAAATAATACTACGATGCCAACAGGGTAGGACAGGGCAATGTAAATGAGGAAGTTCTTAACCGTCTACCTACGTCAGCAACGTGCATGAATCTTCTTAAGTTACCTCCCTACACAAGGTTTGTTTTGTCCTGATATAATTTCTTCTTTATTTTAAAGCCTGTATTATGCTAAACTAGATCAGCACCTAATGTGTTCCGTCTGGTACCGGTGTTGTGGTGTATTGTTCAACTCCCTAGTGTACTAATGGTATTATTTTATTTTTGTTTCTTCTTCGGGAATACTACAGTAAAGAGCAGATGCGCAGCAAGTTGATGTATGCAATAAACGCGGAGGCCGGTTTTGACCTAAGTTAACATTCTGAACCTAGTTCATTGATTGAATTTATGATCCCAAAGGCTATAGAAAAGATGGCCCGCAGTGTGTGAGGCTAGATTGTAATTTATTAGATACTTGTAAATAACTTCACTTCGTATATAGGCCTTTGCTGATGAATTGTAAAGTATCCGTGTCGTGATGCAGCCCCTGCTATATGCATAAATAGAATATTTTCTTACTCATTTATCATTGATTTCTGAATACTCTCCTTGTCGGGGGAAACTGACCGAGTTAACTATACTTGCACCTGCGACTGAGATCAGAAACTTGTTTATAAAATGGCTGCGCGCAACCTATTTACATTGGCAGCCTATGGTATGACACTGTGACTATCTTCACATATGATCTGAAAAATGGAAGTTGTGTACTTTTATCCCTTGAAATGGTATGCGGTTTCTTATCGGCATGGAGATTGGTTCTGATAAAATGACCAAAAGATTGATACTAGAAAACCATTAGATAATGTATTAGAGAAGGAAAATCCATTGGATTGATACTAAAAGACCATTAGATTGATACTAAAAAATATAGAATAATAATAATGATAGGTTTTAAGAACCAGCATTTGGTCTAGTAGTTAAAGGCAACGCTCTTTGTGTGGGAGGTTGCGGGTTTGAAATCCGGATGAGGGTTTTTTATAGACATTTAAATTTGAGTGACTTGACTCTCATATAACGGAAAGGCCAAGATATACTCGAACTAATCCATACAAATTTAGATTCATTCATATCGTAAAATATTTTTCGAAGCGTGAAACACTACGATTAATAGTTTTAACAATAAAAACTATTAAATTGAATAGCGTATTTGAATTTGTGTTGAAATTATAAGATACTAAAACCATTGTGAAAACATTTTATTTCACTTTGAAATGCGACCAACTCATATTATATTTTGTCACATTTGAAATATCGCTTTAAAATTCTCAATAACTTCTCATATAAAATATTTGGGATACAAATATTATGTCTAGAGTTTTCTAAGTAATTGTTTCAGATTTTTTTTTTTTTTTTTTTAAAGTACAAGCACCACTAAATCATTTATCAACATCTAAAAATAAGCGACTGAAAATAACGCTGATGGATCTACTGGGCCGTCTCCTTATTCCTTAACAAATAAAATATCAGCTATTCCCAGGGTCTAATAGCAAAAATAAACTCTACTTCTTCTTTCTTCTCTTTCGGGTCCGTTTGGCAAATCAAGGAATAGTAATAGAATAATGCTATCCGATTAATAAAAATGGATTAGTGGTTGTTAGAAGAGTAAAAAAAATAGTGATGTTTAGAGCTATTCTAATAGTGAAAATATTGTTTGGCAAATGACAATTAAAATAGTATTGTGATAAATATTTTTAGAGCTATTCCACTATTCGACCAAATAAGAGGAATAGCGGATTAGCAATTTTTTAGAGCTATTCGAATAGCTGCACATGGAATATGGAATAGCTATTAATTTGCTATTCTATTCCAATTCTTCTTCTTTTCTCTCCTCTCCGCTGCTACTCGCGAAATCGAAGGAGATCGATCGAGTCGACAGAGAAGAGAAGAAGGAGATCGATATGGGGCTGGGTTTCGTCGTCGGGATCCTCGGCGGATTCCTCATCGCTCACGCCGCCTTCTCCACCATCCAATGTGCCGCTCTCTCTCTCTCTTTCCCTCCCTCTCTCTTTTGCAATTTCCGAATCTGGTTAGGTTTTGATAAGTTAATTACGAAGCCCCGGAACTGAACGGAGATTTCGCATACAATTAGAGTTGTGATCTTGATTGATTGATTGATTGATTGATGAACCTGTGCTGATGTATGTATGTGTGTTTAACTGGTGGATCTGTGATGGTGATGCAGATAGAGGGGAGCTGAAGATCATGGAGGAGCAGTTCTCTGGACCGCCCTCTAATGTAATTTAACAATCTTACTGTCTTTATCTCTGTCCATGGATTGTTTATTTATATTTATTCTGTCTTGTTTTAGAGCTTGTGCTCGACAGGAATTACAAGGCCTTTTGGTAAAGTGTTGGTTAATTCAATTGGGATTGATTGTGTTTGGTTTGAAAGAGTTTCAACCTGGTTTAGTGGTGTGGTTTTGTGGTTACTTGGTTAGCTTGCATGTTTGGATTTGGTAATTTTGGTGCATAATAGAAGGGGTATTTGAGGCTTGGCATGGTATCGAGTCAATTGAACTTGGTTAACCGGGGTTGATTTGTTGCACTCGAACTTGACATTGAGTTACATGAAGTTAGGGAGGAAAATAAAATAATACTTTGGTTAAGATTTTTATTAGTATTGACAGAAGATATAAAGTTTGGTAAGGATTTCATAAATCATTGTTCTAATGTAGAGCTGCAACAGATGCAAATCATAAAACTGCATTTTCAGACTACATTCATCGTAGATGCTACTCATGTTTTGTAGATTTTTGCCTTTTTTTCATCTGAGAAAGATAAAATTGTCTCATCTGTGCTTTCCAGTAGCACTTTCTGCTCACAAATGAATAACCAAAATCTCTGTTTCCTCATTTTTATAATGCTACTTGGAGTTGATATTTTTACTATAAGTGGACAAAAGGAATGGATAATTTTATTGTAGATCGAGTTAGTATGCAACTATGCCTCTGTATCCCATGTTAAAGTTTATAAAATTTTACGTTCTCTTATGGTTTGCATAATTGCTCTTAACATTTACTTTTCTTAGTCTTATCTCTTCTCTTTTGTTTCTGAAATTTTGAAATCTAGGTCATGATAGAGCTTCTTGTAGGACTTGGTCTTTGCTTATGGGCTGGTCTAGCTGTACCCACAAAGTTTCTTTCAATTCTTCCGCACTCCGATGAGAACAGGTAACTTCTCACCCTCACCCCCAAGACCCATTTGGTGCATGTACAATATCAATCTCTTTACTATCTGTAAAATTGGAGCTTGGTGGTCTTCCATTACTTACCTTTCGTGAAGACAATTAGAATGACTCCTATTGTTAATTTTCTTTTAATATGTTTGATGATGTTCATGTGTAATTAATTCACTTGCAAGTAATAATAGTATCCAAATATATAATCTGTTTTTAAGAAAATTCAAATTATCATTCAGGAATCAGGTTTTAAAATTTAATTTATCTTTGATCTCAAGTTTATTACTATCAAATATTGTTTCTGTAAAAACACAATATTCTAAGTTCTAACATTATCACAGGGTAGGGAAATTTTCAACAATAGAAGTAACTTGAAATGCCTTATTAAGCTAATCTATATAGAATTGACTGGTATAGGATTACTATTAACTCTCAGCATCCGACATGCATCTTTGTTGTCTGGTCAGCTGTGATTTGGAATTCTTATGTTGATAATAGGGAAGGAGCTGTTTGCTTCTATGTAGTACTGAAATGCAGATTGTCAGTCTTGTTTCCTATAGAATTCTCGCGTAAAATGTTGACAATTGAACTTGAAATATTTTTTCAGGGTTGTGGCTCTCCCAGCCAATTTGGACTTTATGATTTTCAACCACAGAGGGAAGGTGCTCCAGTCCAGTTCAGATTTGAAATTGAAGATCTAATTTGCAATTTCCCTACTGAGAACAGTGTAGAAGTATCCCCCGATTTAGAAGAACAGTTTCATCAAATTAATGTGTTTAGACAATTTAGCAATTTTTGTTTATTAGAAACGAAATCTTATTTACTACACTAAATTTTGCTGTGTCATTTTCTTACTCTGGTTTTCAGTCAAATTAGTGTTTAGAAAAAAGAAATTTGTCTAAATTTTAGACCAATGATCTCTCATCTACTAGTTCGGTGAACCTTTATATATTTTGCTTTTGTGAGATTGTTATAATTATATACTGGACGAGTTAATGAAAATTGCAATTGTTTGTTTACTTGTTAATGATTGAGAATTCCACGTCAAGATCAGAATTGCATGAAAATAATTAATTGATTTAATTAATAATCGTTTCGTTTATCACAAGATTTGAGAACTGAACTAACTCTGAAGTCACAATTCTTTTTGCATAAAACTGTATTGAAACATTAAAACAACTCGAGGCACGATACTTGTTTCTTAGAACTACGGAAATATAAATTACCAAAACAAATAAGATTGGCCTTGTACAAATTACAATTAGGCGATAGGAAAAATATCGCATTATCATGATCAAGAGAACAAAAAAATGAAAAGGACTATACAAGGAAAAACTATGATTACATGATTCAGTAATGAAATAAACTAGATGATTGCCTCGCGTTGCTTCGGCAGTATCAATCGAGATAAATTGCCTGAGTCAGTAAATATATGAAGCGAAATAATTGAATTCTACTAAAGCACAAAATATTCTCTCTAATAACATATAAACGGAGAGACTGCACATGTAAACTTAGTCAATGATAAGTAAGATGCTTCTATTTAAACAAAAAAAGCAGTGTGTAATATCAGCTAATAGTGTTTGGGAGAGGGATAAACTGGATGGTATTGTAAGTTATCCCTTGTGATACTGCCAAACACTGTCATTGTATATACACTATTTACCAAAACTATTGGAAGTGTTCTGCACAGAGACACTTAACAAAATGCTACATACAGAAACTCGTCCAAAATGAACAACTATTTTTCTTTGATGTAAGAGGATAGCACAGTCCTTATATCTTCTCGTTTGCCTTGCTATCTTCGGCACTGTAATGAAAACATTAGTTGGTAAGTATTCTATCATATCTATAGTTAATTTTCCTAAATGGATTTTCATATGTATGGTCTATAAATGTGTTATATATTCTTGGAGACAGCTTTGTTACCTTACTCGTGATTTCTTTGCTGGAGGTTCCACAAATAGTTGCTTTCTTGCATCCTTTGTTTGACTTGCTATTGCAGGCCTCAAATGAGGTTCGTAACTGAAACTAAGACATAAAAAGTGTTATAGTAAGCAAAGTTAAAAACCTGTAGCTTTTGGTTGGAATCAATTTGTAAAGTGTCTATGTTAGTTTTATGAGTTGGAGAAGTATAGAGCTAAAATTTGTTTTGTACCTTTTTTTGCTGTCAGTTATGGCTTCTCCTGACATACATGTTTTGTAGGTTTCAACAGGTGTGGTTGGTACTTCAGGAGACAATGTATTCACCGCGGAAGACACTGAATCTTGATGAGCAACTTGAAGCAAATCACTTTGCACAGGAGCTGTTTTAGTCACTTGAAAGGTGATGCAACTTCCCCTGAACCTATTCTTGTTCCACTTAACAGTAAATGAAAGTTTTCTATGGATAAGTTCATGAAATTTTGATGGCAAGTACTGCCTTTTTTCATTTTTCTGTTGCATGATAAGTTCATGTGCCGGAGAACCAAGCAACAGTTCTGCCTGTCTCCCAATAAAAACAAACTCAGCTTGTGCTGTACCATCTGACACCATTACGCTGAAGTTATACCTAAATGATTAAATAAATAAAAAATCTTTTTGAGTTTCTGTTCGAAAAATGTGTTTGACGAGTATCAATGGGCTTGGCAACAGAGGTTAGACAAAATTGTAACGTTTTGAGAACATAATAAACTCACCATGGTTCAGGTTTTTCTATCCTGTTTGAGCACTGTGAGCATATGTAATATGGTTTTACATATTTGGTCCATGTTTTGTGTGTTGGGCATGCATTATAGTACCATCCATACTCGTCCAACACCTCAGTGATTTCAGCCACACATTTGAATTGCTTGTCCTGCAATGTGTATTATAAGTTAATTATTTAATGTATTTGTTTTTATTAGTTATTAAGAAATTAAAGTTGCTTTTGTATTGCGAAGATTTACAGGATCATCTGCTGTGCACAATTGATGAAGCTCCTCAATAGAGACAGGGACCGGAAATGAGTTATCAGGTTGTCCTTCTGGCACTACGGTTTCATCAATTATGAGCTGCACCTTCTTTTGTACTATCCTGTGGACATAATTATTGTTAAAATATTTGTAATGAAGTACTTAGTAGACAGTATTGAACGAAATATTTGAGAAATTTAAATTTTACTTTTTCCGAAAGTCTGCTATGTAAGAAAATGATTGGTCTTGAAAAATGCGTGTTCCTGAGTATGTTTTAAGGCTCCACTTTTCTGTCATTTCAAAGAATTATTTACAGAAATTTCCATATGAGATTGAAATTATAAGAAGATCTAATGATAATTATTGATTTTTTAAGATTTGGAGAAGTTCTAACTTGAAAAGCAAACTAATTGAAGAGAGCTGAATGCAAGCACGAAAGGATGCTTTTTTGATTCTTCTTGCATCTTTTGAACATTAATTTGAGGTAGAAAATCTTCCCAGATAGTTACCAATACTCTGGCATCCCTGCGATGCTTGAAATGATTGTTAATTCATATACATTTGACAACATTTGCCAAAAAATAAAATAAAATAAAATTGTTTAGCTTTAAGAAGAATGTATAATTTACCTTTCATCTTCTATTTCAATATCCCTTATACTTACTGGTCCACTATTTTGTTGGATTTGTCTGATAGGTCCGATCCAAACAACTTGCCCAATGATATCTATTTTCGAGTTTGAATTGCCATAAGCATCATAAACACCTCAGAATTATAACAGATTCTTGAATGCTTAGTTAACTGCACTTACCAATAATTGTCTTAACCTCTTTGATGGTGACTCCTATGCTGGAGAGTGGTTTAAAATCAAAGTAGTGCCTTGGAATTGTTCGGTTGTCGTGCTGAATCTTAGTAATCACAGTTGCTCCAGTCAATTGAATGCGAAGATCATGTTCAACAGTCCTAAACGTTGAACGTTTGTTGCATGGTCGGTACTTATAGATTTCATATATGCAACCTTCTTCAATCTGTTGGAGTATGTCATCTAAATCCAGATCATTAACATCAATGAAACCTTCTATGGCAGTACCCTAAACAACAGCAAGTCATTTGTGTTACTTATGATATAATATTAATGTCTTCTGGAAGTTATGAGCGACATTAGAAAAAACTTGTTGAAAAGTTAAGTACCTCTTTGTCAACCAAAATGAAATCATATGAGAACTTTGTTCCGTCAGATGGATTATATGCTATCCACAACTTGACAATTCTACCCATAATAGTTGGACGATGCATCTCAGCATTGAGTTTTGCCAATGGAACTATCTTCTTCTGGGCAGCCATCTGAAAGTTTGTGAATATAGCAAAAGAAGTTAGTAACTCAGATATATAAAGGAGAAATTAAACAACTGTACTTACAATTTTGATCTTGATGCAATGTCATTAATATGACTTTTGAATAATATATTATTTTTTGGAGTATATATGCAAGACAAATAATATAAAACAATACCTATATCGTTAAATATCTCTTTATATACTATATTTTGAGTACAATTTAAACGCTCGTTATTTGGATTTTCAATGAGTACTTTAATTCCAGATCTGGAAGTTGCTCGAGATAATGCGACATATAATTGTCCGTGAGAAAAAACTGGGCGAGGAAGATAAATTCCAATTTTGTTAAGAGTTTGCCCTTGACTTTTGTTGATAGTCATTGCATAACATAACTTGACAGGAAACTGTCTGCGTTTTAATATGAATGGCCATTTTTTATCTTTTACATTGAAAACTATTCGAGGTATATAAACTGTAGTGCCTGTTTTAGAGCATGTTATTATAACAGCTTCAATTACTCTTTCTGCCAATTGAGTAACTATCAATCTTGTGCCATTGCACATGCCATTTGTTTGATCTATATTTCGCATCAACATTATTGGGCAGCCTACTTTCAATGTGAGTTCATGGTTCGGAACTCCATTTTGTTTGATAGAGTTTAAACATTCAAGAGGATACATTGCTTGTAGTTCTTCTAAAGGAATTGTTGAATTGCACATTGTGTCTAAGCTGAAATATGTTTTAGAATCTGTTGGTATCATTTTGAGCATTATATCATTAATATGATCAACATCATCATTTGTTGGTGTGACTATAGCTCTTTCTTTCAAGTAATTTGAATCTTTGTAAAATATTTGAAAATTGTCATAAATAGCTTCTATCATGGCTCTTTTTTTATCTTTGCTTGGATGTATTAGCAAATCATCTGGTATTTCAATCCAATTAGCTTCAGAGTCATCAAATAATTTTTTCATTGGGGTGGTGCCATTCCCTACAGCTAATAACCAATTATTAAAGTTTGATGCATTTTCTCGATCTTTTTCAGACATTTTAGATTGTTGCAAGCGCATATTTGTTTTTAATCTGAAAATACGACAGTAAGGCCAAAGCTTAGATCTCGTAATACATGCATTAAGAGTTTCATATTTGTTTGCATATTTGATTACAGGTAGTGTTTGTCGGAAATCTCCTCCTAGTAGTATGGTTATACCTCCAAAAGGTTTGCTTTTACGACACTTATCATATGTACCTAAAATATCTCTCAATGTTCGATCTAGCGCTTCAAAACAATATCGATGGTTCATTGGAGCCTCATCCCAAATTATTAATGAAGTCTTTTTAATAAGCTCTTCTAATTGTGTTCCTTTTTTAATATCACATGTGGAGTTTTCATCTATTTCAGTAGGAATTTTGAATCTTGAGTGAGCAGTTCTTCCTCGAGGGATTAATAAAGCTGCTAGTGCAGATGATGCAACAGCTAAAACAATTTTTCCTTGAGAACGTAATATAGTGCTTATTGTATTATACAAATATGTCTTGCCTGTGCCTCCGTGTCCATAAACAAAGAAAAGGAAACCTTTGTTGAGCTCAACTGATTCAATAACCTCTTCATATATTTGTTTTTGTTCTGAGTTCAATCCATTATATAGTGACATAGCTTCTTTTAATAAATCTGATGTATTGAAAGACATCTCTTCTCGTAGTAATCTATTGTCAAGTTGATGTATATAGTTTCGTTGTGGTATTGGAATTCCATAGGCAGTTAGGTTTGTATTGTTGTCAATTAATAAATTTTGAATTTCATGTAGTACTTGATCTTTCAAATCTGATTCTGACATAATTATGTCTGGCAAACAATGTGTGTCTTTTAGTTTATAATATATATCATCAGTCATTGTTTTCCAACATTTCTCAAACAAAGACAGCGGGTTTGCTATTTCACAATAAAGTAACATGCTAACAAACAATCTACGTAGTTGTGGTGCAGTGGCCCAGTTTGATGCTTCTTGAATAGCTAATAACCATTCATTATCATCTTCTAATAAGCCAAGTGCATTGCATGCTTCTCTAAATGTGTTGTATGTAATGTTATTTATTGTTCGAATATCTTCAAATGTTGTTGCTCCTCGTTTGATATTAAGAAGCATTCTTAAATAATAAATCTCTCCTTGATTTGGGTTAACATAATATATTCGTCCTATGCGCTTACCTTTTTTCCTCTTTGTCCAACATTTCTCTTCTGGTTGCCATGTGTATTTATGAGGGATTTCTATATATGTTAATTTTTGTGCCTCTGGATCTCTTTTGTTTAATTCCATCCACTCAGTTAACATTGTTTTATCATTCTTACCAGTATTAATTATATCATTCATGTCTTGGCCATCATTAAAAATAATGTTATTCATTCCTGGCAAATGAATAGGTAATCTTTCAATACTTGGTACATTAGAGTGAATATCATATTGGAATAATCTCCATATAGCCTCATGAGGTGTTATATATCTACAATCCAAATATATTTTGATTTCATTTATTTCTTCACATTCATTTTGTTCGTTTTTATTTGATTTTAGTATGCTACATAATTCTGCAATAGTTCTGTCATTGCCTTTGCATATATATTTAAATAAATATTTAATAAGTTTTGATGTGTGACATTTTTCAACATTTATATGAGCTTGATATTTTACTACTAAGTCAGTGTTATGAGGAACAACAAAGCGGTTATCTAACTTTAGTCCCTTTTTCTCAATATAGATATTGGTTTTACGTCTTCTATAAGTGACAATTCCATCTTCATTTATAGTTGTTCTATCATTATAATTTTTAGGATATTTTTTTGAGCATATTCCATTCTTTATACAGCCAGCTTCTAATTCACTTCCACTGCAAGGGCCATGTATCATAAATTTAGTAACTGCGTCATATCCAGTTGGGTCATACATTGGATTAGGTATTTCAGCTGATATTAGCCTATCAACATCTTGTGGAGTTTTCAATTTGTCATGGTCTGCTAACCATAATATCATGTGAACATGTGGAAGACCTCTTTTTTGAAATTCAATTGTATATACATCTGTTATCAAATTAATAAAATACATTAGAAAATAAGTAATTAATTAAATAAGGAAAAAGAGAAGTAAAGAGAAGTAAAGAATATAGAAATACTTACATGCAGTAACCTCACCGAAATGATTTTTATCTTTAATATCTTGTAACAATTTGTCTAATTTCATTTTGAATACACGCGCAATAACATCTGGTCTATCCTCAGGTTTTTGTCCTGGAAGGAGCATACTGTATATTTCTTGCCATTGTGGATTACATGTAAATGTGATAAAAAGATCAGGCATTCCTAATTGTCGACAAATTGCCATTGCATCATGATAATTTTGAAGCATATATCGAGGACTTCCAACATGAGAAGCTGGTAATATTATTCGTTTACCAACATGTTTACCAAGTGTACGACCTTCTTTAACGGCCTTTTGGATGTTGTGATAATTTTCAGATCTTAGAAGTGCTTGATTTCTTTCTATATATAATAGTCTATCTAGTTCAACTGAGAGATATGCATCAACAATAATTTGTTGGAATAATCGACCTGATCTGAAAATTGTAAGGGCATCTCCAACACGGGGATGGAATCGATATGCATAAAATTCAGCCATTGTAACATATTTACGTTTTATTTTTGGATTGCTACCAGATCTCTGAACATATTTAATTTTTGGATGATAACCATCTTCACCATATGGGAAAAGAAGAGGATATTGTAATGCCATGTAGCTTGGATGGTTAGGATGAATACGTTGTAATCCGTTGGTACGATGTTCTACAATGACATCACAATAATTCTCTCTTCCATTGATGTCTCCTACTACTAAACCAACAACTTCACTTGCCTTTGGCATACAATATTGTGAAAATTTATTTGATCGAGTGCTTGCAAGTCTTAGGCTGAATTTTTGCATATCAGATTCTAGATATCGTTCTTTGAACATTCTAAAACATTGCACTATTACATTATATTCATTTAACATTTGCATGAGATCTGAAACAATATCTGGACGTAATTCATGTGATTTGTCGTTACTTTGGAAATTATCCAATCTATTTTTCAATTCATTAGCAGTATCATACATGTATAGTTGAGCATAAATAGGTTTAGATCCTTCAACAGGAAGAAGTGATCCTATTCGATGGTAATTTTGTCCTGAAACTCTAAAAACATAAGGTCCATGTCCGTCGTTTATTTTGTTATCTATATTGACTCCCATTGATGTAAAAGCAAAAACTGAATTGTATACTCTGATGTTTTCTCTAAAATGGTTTGATCTTGGATCTTCTGATGGTCCTAACAATTTGTCTAGTATATAGGGTGGTTCTTTTAAAGATGGTATATAAACTCTTCCCTCTCTACAACAAAGGTTATATTGTGGTTTATTTACTGTTGATTTGCTACTCTTTTCAGCATGCCAATAATATGCTCCGCAATACTTGCATATAAGATTTGGTGCACCTAGATCTAGTGGGCGAAAGATTTTTCCTGACCAATAAATTTTGACAAAATTAGGTTTTAATTGTTATAAAATTGTAATAAGATCCTTACTAAAAATTATAACTGGAATATCATAAATATCATTAAAATGAGCAAATAAAAGAAAAAATTGTAATAAAATGTACGTACTTCTTATTGGTAGTTGATACTCATGAGAGTGTGGGGTTATGTCCTCCGATATTTGTTTATTTTGTGGTGATAAGAGAATTGCTTCTCTTGTATCTGTATTGGAAGATATTAACTCTCCTTCGGATCCTATTATATTGAACGATAATAATGTAATTAGTAGCAACTCATAAACATATATATTTCTTACTCAATATTTTTATTTAAAATCTAAAGTCTATTTTGAGAAAGAGTGAACTTACCATCAGGTGATAATATTTCCATATTATTGTAGTGATTAGTTAATTGAATGTTTGCATTGCCTCTTATAATTGAGCACTCGTCGAATGGTTTCGAAGATTGTATTTGAGATTGTCCAACAGATGGTTGTTGCTCATGATTTTTGAGCTCACTGCTATAAGGATCTGCTAGATGCATTCGCACACATCTTCCCAGCAGAGCTGGAGAATTAGAACGTGTTCTCTTTCCTCTCTTGCTCTCTTGTTTTGAATATTGTATTTGAGATTGTTCAACAAAAAATTGTTGTTCATGATCAGCACGTTCTTGTTCATCACTAAAGTTGTATGGATCTGATAGACGCATACGAACACATCTTCCCAGCTGAGCTGGAGAATTGCGACGTATTCTCTTTCCTCTCTTAATCTCATGTTTCATTGATATGTCTCTCTCACTCATGGCCTGATTTATTAAAGTAAAACTTTCAATAAAATAGGTAAGAGTTTAATGACTAATGTCTACAGATTTTTGCTTATTACTTATATATAGCACGTATCAAGAAAGAGATTGGATTATATACTTGCACAAAGATGAAAGTTTTTCTAACTAACGAAACAATATATAAACTCAATTAAGAAAAGAACAACACATGATAAATATTTTGATGCTTAGTGCATACCGATCAAATTATAGGTTATTTAGAATTAGAGAAGTCCATGGTCTATTTTTACTATGAAACTGAGAATTTAAAAAATAGACTTACTACTTTGATTGCTAATGCAGAAGAGAGCAAATTTGTTGTGGTTGTTTTGTATCTACCTTCTAAACCTGATGCAGATATATAAAAATCAAATCAGTCGTTGATATTAATTAAGAGGGTAATTTCATATAATTTAAAATTACATAAGTACATTATTTACTTTAAGCTGAAGATGGGAATTATTTAAGTAAACTCGCTTTTCAGATTGCTTATGGAGAAGAAAGGAACATAAATTATGCTTGTTACTTGTATCTACTTTGTAATCCATATATAGAAATAAAAGATAGTTTGTTTGAATCAGCTTTGTAACTAATTAAGAAGTTATTATCTACTTTATGTAGAAAGAAAGGTATTACTGCGGAATATGTGGTATGTTTATGGATTATTAATTTCAAAAGGCAAATGTTTGAGACTATTAGTCATAGTATGGTTTGTATCGGCTATTTTTATGAACTCTCTTTGTATTTATAAAATAAATGAAGGACATAATAGATATCTTACAAAAATAGTCTCAAATTAAAGATAAAGTTCTGGGGAATCAAATGTACCTAAATTGTTTGATTGAGTTGAAGCCTCTATCTTGCTCGGTCCTGAGATTGTCTTAGTTAATCTGCACAGTAAAATAGTAGACAACATTTTGTCATATGTGAAATCATATCAGTAAGAACGAAAATAGAAAATAAAACAACTATTATGAGACAATGCTAGATAATAAAATGCAATAAATTTACATTGGGGATTGATAGCTTAAGATGCTACATTATTGAAATGGAAATTGATAATAACGACTTCAAATTTGGGATTCGATTTCTTAGGAAAAAGAAAGAAACTAAAAGAGGGACAAAATTAATTACTTAGGTTGCTTTATAATAGGACTTGAGAGCACAAATAAAGCAATGTACCAACAGTGGAACCAAACAAAAAGAAAAGAAGAACTAATTAACAAAGAAGATTAATTAATGTGCTTGAGATTATTGTTTTACCTTTTCTTACCTCCGTGTATTGCACAAAGAGTTAGTCGGCTGAGGTTTTAATCGGCTGAGGATTTTTACTTCTTTACCATGGAGGAGAAGAGAGTAGATGGGGAGGAAGAATATTAAGATGGGCCTTGGACCGTAAATTTTTTTTTTTTTTTTTAAAAAAAATGGATGCACTTGGATCATCTAGAACTTTCACACTCATTTATTGCTTGACCCACCTATCATAATTTATATATATGGTGTCTCTTTTTAATAATACTCCACTACTCCAGTATATCATCATCCATGTGTAGTGTGTAAAATCTGTAGATGGTTCTACATTCATGCCACATTGCGCATTTTTTTTTTCTTATAAAAAAGTTACTGAGTTACTGTTGTTTTTACTGTAGTTTATACTGTAGAACTATGTCAGAGATTAATATACTATAATAGGATGACTCCATCTGTGTGTCTAAAAGGAATGGGGAGCTAAGAACATATCTTGAGAAACCCATCATCCGTGCCAACAACAAACAGTCTAGAAAACGGCAGAGCTGCAATTGCGGACAGAGAGGAGAGACTTCTGACGCCTTTACTCGAGTACAAATATTGCGGCACCAACTGCTGTAGTAAGAAAAGAGAACAATCAAATAGAGATGATGAATTAATAGAAAATCTAAAGATAAATATAATGTGCAAAATAAGCTTAATGACTTGTTTTTGGACACACAGATGGCCAATGAAAAAAAAAAATGCTATGCATTTTGAATATCTTTTGATACTGCATCAAGGATGGTTATGATCACATGCATTTCAACCAACGGTAAACTATGTACAGACGTACATGTTTATATAGATGATGCATGAGGGGATTTGGACTTCAGGTTTAAGACTAATTTTGATTGCAAATATAGTCTATAAACCCAAAGAAATAATCTGAAATAAAAATCAGCATTACGCACATTGTTGTTGGAGAGTGAAGAAAGGCAAGTGAGTGATATCTTGTTTCTACAAATCGATAATACATCCTGACCCCGCATTGTAAAGCTCGATATTCCATCTGTATGCCCCTGAAATACATAGGACTGAGACCCCAAACTCCTGAAAAATTGAATCAATTAAACAATAAGATTTAAGCCTTAGGGGAAATAGGCATTAAAATAAAATCTTAAACTAGTGAGAAATTGAGGCAAAAGGAAATCTACCTTCTGAGGTCCCACAAACGTAAAGTTTTGTCAAGAGAACTTGACACAAGCATGTGGTCCTTAAATGCTGCTAACTGTAGACAAATGCAACATCATAAAATTTTTCAATTTTCATTTATAAAAAAAAAGAATGCTGGAAGAGAAATCTTTATTGGTACAATTTTTAGAGAAAACAGCACAACTTCTAGGCATAGAACATGAGATTCTTATTTAGACATAGTATACTATAAATAGGAAACAAAGAATCTAGGAAGACGTAGAAACCTTTGTAATATATCCGTCATGAGCTCTCCAGGCTGCAACAATAGAGCCACTCCGAGAGTCCAACAACCGACAGTTTCCTGAACCCAGGCCAACAGCTACATAAGATGAAGTCGATGCCTGGGACCCACATGAGCAGATGGCAGATACTACAGAAGAGAGAGAATTCTCAACTGACTCACTCCTCCATATATGCAGTTTCTGTTCCTTTTCTATATCTATATACCTTCACTTGTTGGCAAAAAAAAAAAATAATTATTTCCTTCTTATGTATATTTATTGATCAACTATATACTTCAGTTCTGCCTGTATTGATAATTTATCAGAAGTACCTGAGAGAACCATTTCCCATGCCAGCAACAAGTCTATTGTCAGCCTCTAAGAAATGAATGCATGTGTAAAGGGCACCACCGGTGAATGAACTGGACAGGATCCCACCAGTGAACGCATTAGGTGTAAGCATGCTAGGCTGCTCAGATTCTACCCTGCTTATCCCTCGAGCAGGGGAACCTGTAGTAGCACCAGTACCAGACTCAGCATAGGCCGTAATCAGCTTTCTAGTGTTAACGTTCCACACATGTATTGTACCATCACATGAGGCAACACGGTTCGTATTCGATAGCACGCATATAGAATTTACAACCTAGGTTTAACATGCACAACAAAAACGACATGAGTGTTTGCTATTAAAGGGTTTTCATGTTTTCAAATTTATCAGTGGGGATTATTTATGGAAGAAAGAGGGTGATGCTCTCTATGTGCGCGTGTGTGTGTGTGCGCGCTTGTTGGGGGATGGACAGAATTTCTTGCTTCTTGTGTTCTATATATACTAGTAAAAATCTCACGCCTTGCTTTGGGCTGAAATTATTATATCTTATAATAAAGGGCCGAAAGCTCATTCCTTGTGAGGAAACTAATATGGGCCTTAAATTTTAATGGGCCGGGACATTAATGTACATCAACGATGATGATCAATCTAAGTAAAATATCAACAGCTGAGGTTTCTTCTTTGGGGAAGATAAAATTTTCATGTCAAAAAATTCAATCTCCTTTTATTAGTAAGGATATTATAATTAACCTCATCATGGCCATCATAGCCTGAGACACAGCTGGCAGTTGCGAGATCCCACCTCTGGACACTTCCTCGGAAAGAAGGCCCCACACCCGCCGTATAAACTGTGCATTCATCAGGACACGTGGCCACCGAACGGACAACTCCCGGATGGGCCCTAACCGAGTGGTATACCAACCCTTTCACCTTCAATGCAGAAGAAACAGATAAACTTAAAGGGTATGCACTAGAATTGTCAACTGCAACACCAGGATACCAGAACCACGGTATAGAATCTGATGAGGTAACAACAGGTTCACTTTCTCGGTCTGGGCCAGGTGCTGCTGGAGGGATGATGGTTCTGGATGCCTGCGATTGAGGCTTTGACCAACCAGCTCCATTGAGGAGAAGTCTTGCAGGGTCGGAGGATTTTGCAAAATTGTCCTTCTGAGATGTCGTCGATTCCTTGCTGCTTCTATAAGCTTCTCCATACGAGTCCCACTGCATATCAGAAAATTTTGCTCAAAACCTCACTTGCCAGGCCCAGTCATAATACACGCCTAGTATCTCTACCAAAAGAGTGCCAAAGCTAGGTATAAATTTATTTTCTGCTTATAATGTTCAAAAAATATATTTAAAAGGGGGGTTTCGTAAGCACAATGAATTGAATTGGCTCGTCTTTGACTTACATAGCTCAATGCTTTAAAAAATGCCATCACTAGTACAGTGTGTTACCTTCCAATTGTAAAACTTAAGAAGTGATTGTTCCAAGAGAAACCACATGCTGCAACACTTCCGGAGCTTCTCTATCCCCATAAAAGATGCCAGGAATGGGTACAAGACTAACCTAGATACATAATTATTACACAACATTAGATCACAAGAGTAGTATGTGTTTGTGACTCTTTTTTGGGTGGTGGTGGGGGGTGGGGTGCACACATGCATGCACTTACATGAGGTCTCTCCTTGATTCAAGGTTAAAATTGTGCATCTTTAGTTCAGATAACTTCTGGTCCTTATCAGAAGAGCTGGGTCCTGTAGACGGAGGATTAAATGCTAGCTCACCAAACAGCTCCTTCATTTGCGGTAAAACGTGTACTGCAGTCAGTTCTGGGCCAATCCTCTGGCAAAGCCTGGTAAGGGTAGTTGCTGCAACCTGGAACAAGAAACAGACAACAGTAGAAATTTATTGACACAATATTTTTTTAAAAACGATCAGAACAAATTTTGGATAATATTCGAATTGTGGTATTCAGGACAAATCATTACAACTTGTGGTTGTGTTTGTGCATAATTCAGTACGCCCTTGGTACAAGACCCGAACTGGTTAATTTTACCAATCAGGCATAAATTAATTTAAATATAATTTTGCTACAATAAATATTCTTACGAATTTCATAAATTTCTTTCTTCTTTTGAGTTGTGTACCTGAATCACACGAAGATCCAGCTGATTCTGAGTCATAGTCTTGACATGCAACAATGTTTGATCCTAAATAATAGAAGAATCCAAGAATGTCCTTTTATGATAAGTTAAACTTAAGGTCAAGAAGGAAGTCAATATATGATACATAAACTAAAGACTGATAGTTCAGAGTATTAAATAAGAATCAGAATTATCTGTTCATGGCAATGTGAAGTTAAATAGAATGGTACTTGAAGGAAACAAACCTGGATTAATTCTTTAAGAAGCGATTTGATTGAGAGAACGGAGACTAAACCATCTAGAGTAGAAAGACAGTCGATCAGTGCAAGAGCATTCCAACTTTGCTGTGGCTCAGGCTTGTTTACTTGAGATGGATCAGTCAAGTAGATAATCGTCCCCCTCACTAGCGGTAAGAGGTGTTTCACAATGAAATTCTCCCCAAAAGTACCACCTAGACAGGGACCAACATCAATTAGTCCTTATTAAGGATGCTTGCTTCTATCTTAGTTATGTTATAAAACATGTTAAGAGTACCTATTCGAACCAAGGTATCGATACCATCATCAGAAATCCCTTTACCAAAGTACTGTAGGAGGGGTAACATTGTCTGCAAAAGGATCAATCTATTGTTTACTAACGACAAATAGCAATACTATAATGGTAATTTAAGAGAGAAACAAATAAGAAATAGAAGAACTCAAACCTGATGGATAGTCACTGGAATGCCAAAATCTTCACAAGAACCGATCAAAACAACTGATGCGGCCAAAGCACTCTGTTTGTTTGGTGAATTACACAAGTTCGCAATTATTAGAGGGTGGACCTTTTCCATGTAAGCTTCTTTCCCAATCTTCTTCCACAGATCACGAACAAATGAATCTTGGAGAATTGATACCTTCAGATGAGAATGTTCTGATGCCTAGCAGAAGTTAAACAGAAAACACATAAACAATACAGTACAGTAAACATAGACTTGGGTAGCCAACAACAAGTTCAACGAAACTAAAATCTCCTTTTCTATCCGGTATTTCTTTTGTTTTGTTCAGAATTTGTCTGTATGAGGGAGGGAAGATTTTTTTTTTTTTTTTTAAAAAAAGATAAGGAACGGAATATGCTCATGCTCTTATGTTTTTGGTTGGATCTGGCAAATGAAAGAAGCAATCAAAATAAAATGTAATTCATTAACCAGCCTGAATAATTTTCTGAATGACAGGTAAAATGGAGTCCCTTGAGGCCTGACTCGTCAGACATCTCAGAAGCTCTCTCAGTAGAGAGACAGCTGTCGCAGCCTCTGCATCTGGCACCGCTGTCAGAATGAGCTGCACACAGAATGGCACACATATCTCAGCTGCCAGCGATCCCATTGCCTTAAGCACCCCCTTGGCAGCAAGCATGCCTGCATACTGCAGGCGTAAAGCAGGCCTGCAGTTCAGCTGAAGTGGTGCAAGGAATGTGTAAGCTGATTTAATTGTCTGGGGGAAGTACTTTGAATCCAATAAGCTTTTTGCTGATGGTCTCCTAAATATATAAATGTATGAAACAAATTAATGAATTTTACAATTGACTACTAACTAGGTAATGATATTATTTTTGCAAGTAGGACTTGGATGTATGTCAATGCAATTCCATTCTCACCTGCCAGCCCAAACATTGCTAAAGAACAAAAAGTCGGGTTTGACTTTGACATGCTTGGCTGTAGGCCTTTCCACTTGTTGCAAAATTAAAAAATTAAAAAATTATAAGAAAGAGAGACTGAGAGCTGATGATGACTGTAACTGATGTAATTTTATGTTTAAGTTCACTGCAAGTACTTGCCAGTTCACTGACAAGAGAGAGAGAGAGAGAGAGAAGCCTTAGCAGCTCCTGCCAAGTTCTGAAAGAAGAAAGAAGGGAAAGAAAGTACCTCTTCCAATCTCTTTCAATACAAGATTGAACCAGAAGAGCAACATGAGGAGGCAGCTCCTGCAGCAGTCCCGGTGTTATACCACACTCTTTATATGCTTTGAGAGATACAGGGTTGAACAAGGGCTTACACAGATATAGCTCAGCCAACATACAGCCTACTGAAAATATATCATTCGAGCAATTTTGTGAAAACGCTGCTGAATTGCAAGTTCTCTGCTTCCAATTCAACATCTCAGGGTACCCTACCGAGGTTCCATCTCCCATCTCCTCAAAAGAGTCCATAAAGGTACCAGAGTCAAAATTTAGCATTGATCCTGGCACAGGTATCGCCAATTCCGTAACAGGCTGGCAAGATATCTCGGAATCAAAATTGTCAAGGTCGTACACTGAATCTATACCCTGCTCATGCTCAGAAAATAACATGACCTCTTCTAAACTTTCCAAATAATTCAAGGGATCATTAGCAAAATTACGCATCGGATGTGGTTTCATAAACAACTGTCTCCGGCCAATGGATCTTGGCCTTGCGTTATCAGCATGAGGCAGCATCACATTTTTGGCCTCAACAGCATGATCACCTGACATTTTATACCCAAATGTCAAGTCAATCCAGTGGTGAAGATTTCTTGACACAATATCACTTTCCAGAGCTTCCCTGTGTAATTTTATAAAATCCTCCCGAGACTCGGCCCATGGCGGAATGGCTAGGTCACTCATCTCAGAATGCAACGAAGCAAAGATCCTAGGATCTGTATAAAATTCAGGTATGCACTCATCTGGAGTCCACTGGTAAAGCCGAACCATGGTCGAGGGATACTCATTTGGTTCATACACCTGGCGAACAGCAGACCTAAGGAGAGAAAGAGGTAGCCGTCTGGCCTTGTAGCTACACACAGCTAATTCAGACAAGCACTCATCAGAGACGTGATGAGGTACCTCTGACGAGGCGTACGTAAAGTCGAGCTGCTCATCTCCTTTAGCAAGTCTCCATTTTGATTTTGTCAAGTCCCGCCAACCTGATTTTGAATTTTTGTCGGGCCTTTCTGTGAAATCTATGACCCATGGCATGACTATATGAAATGTAGGGTCACTCCATCTCCTTCCAGCAAATTTATTTAAAAGTAGAAGGTAATCAAAATTACTCATTTCTCCTTTCCACCATTTCTCAAACCCAGATCTCCATTCCAACGTGCCTACCCAGTCAAACACTGAGGTACTAATCTTACATAGGCATCCTTTCTCTTGGGGAGGTTTTTCTACGAAACCTAAATTCTGTTTCACAAGTCGTGTGTCAGTCATGCTAAGCCAAGCCCACAGAGAATCAGTTAAGTGAATGGTACTAGGCTTTACATTGCCATGATAAATCCCCAGTTCATGCATATGGGCAATACCAGATACTACCTGGTACACCAAGAATCTCAGAGACCAGTCTGACTGTAAAGCCGACGGACTAAAATGCAAAATACTCTCTAACGTGTACGAACCCCTAGGTTGCAATAGATAATGATAGTTGTCTTTTTCTAGAAACCCCAGAATGGGACAAATGTTTGAGTGTCTCGCTGTACTAGCCGTACATGCCACACTGTCAACCAAGTGAAATCCAACTTGACTGAAGAAATCAAAACCGTAACAGCTGTCCTCACTTTGACCTTCCAAAAGTCGAATTAGTGCTGATATCACGTGATCTTCAGCGGATTTATGCAAATGGTTCAAAATGATTTCCTTTAGGGTAACAGATGATCCTCTCCCAACATAGGGCATGGTAATTAATCTAGAAATAGTATTCATCAAGAATGGCTTTTCTGGTGAAGTTTCTGATTTGCTATACATGCTGGTCAAATAAGAAACAGTTACCTTTTAAATGTCAATCCAAAAATGACAGAAATTCATTCAAAAGTAATATAATAACTTTAATTAAAAAGAAAGGGTATAATCAGAAGGTAAAAAAATATTAAAAAAAAAGAGTTGTTTTTCTATAGATTGGCTAAGCAACCTTTCATTTTGAATCAAGCTGTTATTATTAGACATCTCCCTTTAATTGTATCTAAAAGACATATCGTAACCATCCAATTATGAAAAATAAACGGCCCATATTTAATTTATAATCCATAGCAGAATTAGCCAAAAAAATAAAAAATAAAAACGTACTCTTCTACTTTGGGACTTGTCTCCATGCCTCCGCATAGGGCCGCAACAACAAACTGACCAGCAATTACATCACTAACAATTGTCACACATAAGAGTATCAGATTTAAAAGGTAATTGAGCTTTAATAAAATTGAATTTGTGTTTTCATTAAACAGTTTGAAATAGAATTACCTTCCTTTGTTCCCCGGCTTGTCATCGGCAGATATCTACAGCAAAAGATGAATACCCTTTATATTATGTAATTTAAAACTAAACAAAAAAAAAAGCTATATTTTCATCAAATGTGGGATAATTGATGCGCAATGTAATGGTAATTAGACAGCATTGAGGACGAGTACCTACCTGAACGACTGCAGAAGAGGCGAACGGGAGGGGAGAATCAGAGAACCCGTGGACGAACGCCACATCAATGTCGTCAGAGAAGTCGTCTAGGATGCGCCGCTCTAGGCACTCCACGCACGGGGGCGGAGGCGGAGGCGGGGATCCCTCCACCGCCATCCGAAATTCTCCGACGTAAGGGTGCGATGGGAGTGAATCGGAAGAAAGAAAGAAAGAAAGAAAGAAACGAGAATAGTAGAGAATTGCAGTGATGGAGAGAGTAGAGTAGGCAGGCAGGCACTCGATTAAGTCCGATGGGTATAACGCGAACCGTCCGATTGTTATAGGTGGGTTTTTCGAGATTCGGTTGCACGAATCTTAAAGCAGATCCAACGGCTGAAGTACTGCGCAGTAGAGGATATAAGTTCGTCTGATTAGAGGTAGCGGATCGAGAGAATGGGATCCGATGTTAGACCCGTTACTAGAGGTGGCAAATCGGGCGGCAGGTCGGGTTCGGGTTCGGGTCGGGCGGGTCGGGTCAGTTTGACCTTCTAGAATATCTCAGGTCAGGTCGGGTCGGGTGATGGGCGGGTCGGGTCGGGGCAATTTTAATATATACTTTTTTTGGATCGTATGTTGATTTGAGTTGGATTGGATGCTATTTGATCTCGGGTCGGGTCGGGTTCAGTTCAGGTCGGGTCGAGTCGGGTCAGTTTGACTATCTGAAAAATTCCGGGTCGGGTCGGGTCGGGTCGGGTTCGAGTCAGGTCGGGTCGGGTCGGGTTCAGCCACCTCTACCCGTTACCCTTCTTAGTTAGCTTAAACCCTTTTCTATCCGCCTAGCTCTCTCTACGCTCGCCCGCTGTCTTTATCTGTCTTTGCTCGCCTCAACGTACCCACGAGTCAGTATTGTGAATTTGTGATGATGGTCGATGGAAGAGGTAAAAATTGGGAGCTATTTAATTTGGGGACCCTCAAAATTGTTTAAACATTAGACATTTTTATCCTTAAATGATTAGCAAAATTTTAAATATTACTTAGTATTTTAAATTTATATGTATTGTAGAAATAATATTTGTAACTCTAATTTTGAAAATATTCATAAAAATGTAAACATATAATTTAAATAGGAGTAAACTTGTCTAAAATTAAAATGGGTGCCAAAGCAATTTTGCAGCGTCCAAAATACCACCGATAAAAATTTTGGGGAGGGATCGGTTGACAATCCTTATTTTAACAATATTGACAATTGGATATTTCAAAGTTTTGTACAATTTCATAAAAAATCTTAAAAATAAAAAAAGTTTATGGATTATGTTTATAATTATATCCAATTTAAGCGATATTTAATAGTTCGTCAAAGATTCATTAAATTACAACCGTTAATAAGTATACAAAATTTTGATAAGCCATCAAATGATGTTCAAATTGATTGAAATTTGACTATCAATCTACAAATTAAATAATGTATCCATAAATCTTTCTTTTTTCATTTTTTAAGATTTTTTATGAATTTTTACAAACTTTTGAAATATCTAATTGTCAATATTGTCAATATAAGGATTGACAACCGATCCCTCTAATTGTCAATATTGTCAATATAAGGATTGCTATCTAATTTTTACAAACTTTTGAAAAAAAAATTTTCATTAGGGGGTTGCTATTTTGGAACACTTTGTGCTATATTGAAGGCTCATAATTTGTTTTTACTCTTTTATTATGCCTATTTTGGCCCCACCCTCTCTCTCAAGTCTCAACTAACTTTCATTGATAACACATAAACTAATAAATAAAAGGGCATAGGAAAAAGGAAGATATAATAGGGATACCAATGTTGATATCAAAATTGATATCGATTATAATAATATTCATATTAATTGAGAAACTATTCAAATTAATAGATTTAGTATGCTACTTATTTTATATATTGGGTTATATATATAATACAAATAATTTGAGTACTAAATAAGGTATATAAATATAAATTCATGTAATATGAATACTAACACAGTTGATATCACTTTTGATATCTATGTATTTGTATCTTAGAAAAAAAATATAATCTTTGCCGGTGAATATGCTGCTCTGGGTGTTGTATATTGATGAAAATATACTTCAAATTTCAAAGACTTTGATGGGCCCAGAGCCCACGGCCTTGAGTAAATTACAAAAGATGTCTAACAGTGATATATACTGTTTTTTTTTTTTTTTATTGAAAAGATGGAAGTCAGGCTTCCAAATTTTATATACCTGTAAAGTTACAAGATCACAAGTGGGTGATCCGTATGTTACAGGTTGAAAAGAAAAATCAGTGATATATACTGTTGTGGATTAATTAATTATCCAATTCCATCTTGCCGTTGATTTAATTTAAATCAAAAGTGATGTTGTGTTGCTTGATTAATAAAGGCCAAAACCCCAAAACCCATTCGTGTTGAGGATCAACACAGGCAAAACCCAAAAGAACCCTGGAGATGAATTTGCTAATGTAAATTTAGTCCAATACCGCATTTGACTTTTAGTTTATTCAAGGCATTCGGAACCCTTCATTATTATAATAAGATTCAAGAAAAATCTCGAAGTGCCTCTTTGCATGAGGCATTTCGTAATAGTCATTATACTGAGAATACAGAAAACCTGTAGTAAAACCCAGTATGCCCCGTATCCACCAACGTTACAAAACGAAACAGCACATTCTGTATGTTCATTCAAAATTCTTAAATCAAGTTCACATCACAGAAAAGGTTGAAATGAATCGACTAAAAGAAGAGATGTATTTAGGCTGCAGCCATGATGCAATCAATTGCTTCTTTGCAAATTCCAGTCATTGTTGCCTCTGGCCCGTATACCTACAATGCCATCAAAATTCTAGAGCCGTCAGGTACTTGTGTTATGCCTCACCATCCTAAAATTTAGGCTTGCCCTAGGATTTAACAGTATTCTATGGTATTGTTACTAGTTGTTTAATGAACACAGTCAAGATGGTACATGAACTTTTGTAGGTGAGAACTTATTCTGGCCTCATTTAAGCTTTAGATGATAGGAACCAAAAGAGCAGTACGATTGTAAGATTACCTCAAGAGGTACACCGAGCTCTTTTCCAAGAGCTCGCATCTTAGCAAGTCCAACTTGATAATTTGGACCACCTCTCCTAACATATAAGTGCACCCTTGCTGCCTTAAGCTTCGATTCCTAAATCAGTAACATTAAGGTAAAAGTTCAAGTTCAGCATGCATAAATCTAAATAAAGAACTGCAAAAAAGAAGTACTAACCTTCTCTCTAAGAGCTCTAATAATGCCATTGAAGGTAGCAGCTACATCAGTAAAATTAGCAATACCACCTCCTATCAGAAGTGCCCTCTTTCGGCCATCTGGCTCAGCTGTCACACACTGCATGGACCAAAAAGGGCATAAAATAAGGCAAAGAGAAAAGAAGCATTTCTCAAATATGATGAAATAATGCATGCAGGGTTTGCATCACCGGTATGGACATACTTCTTAGTAGTGTTAGCATCATCAGTATAGGCAAACTTTGTAAAAACTATACTGCTATGCAAAAACTTGTTCATATTTCAAAGAGTAAATTACATAAAAATAGTTTGTTGAGTATTGCCATTTTACCATAATGTAGAAATTATTTTTTTAGCATTAAAATAGTAAAAATAAAGAAATAAATATAATTTTAAGTTATTAATGCATATAATTTTCAAGAAAATTTTAATGACTTAATGATACTCGTAAAATTATAATGACCAAAACAGTAGCAGACTTTAGGGAGCATTTGAAATTTTTTAAACTTTAGGATGAACTTGGTATAATAGTGATACTTTCCTACTTTAGAGACTATGTGTTATTTACTCTATTCAAATGTTAAGAACTGGCAAGACAACTGATCAGTTTGTGATGTTTCGGCAAAAAATCAGAATCACAACAAAAATAGAAAAGATACATACATCAAGGATAACACGAGCATATTGTAGGACTTCGTCCTCCTTGGGAGCACCACTGTACTCTGCATAATTTCCAAGTTCAGATGCATATCCCAAATCACCAACCTAGAATTAAAAAAAAAAGAAAAGAAAAAAAACTGAAGGGAGTTGATAAAATTAATTATATGTTGTTGCCAACCATATGAAATTAGACCTCCCCAACCACCTTCATCCCTGCAAGCAATTAAACCAAACCAAGTTGGTCCCCCCATTCACTATACATAATTATGCAGGCAATCATCTTATATGCAAAATGGACAAATGGGTGCACTTACTGCATCTACAATTCATCTTCAAAGAAAATTAATATAATTAGAAGATTGCCAAATAAACCCTCAGGATTTTCCTTTTTTGAAAACTTCAAAAATTCCATGACACTACAAAAGAACATTATCTGAAAAAATAGAGACCATGATTCTCTCACAAATTTTGTGGATAAAGAATACAGTAAGTATGGTTACAACAACAATAATACATCTTACAATTTGTTTTCTAGTATTAGACAGAAAATCAACACTTACAGTGTCAGCATAAATAACACTGGCCCCCCCACCGGCAACCATGGTCCAGATGCGTCCTTTTGGATTCAGAACTGTGAATTTCAGTGAAGCACTTGTCTAAAACAGTATTAGAAAAATTAATGTTAAAAACAGCAGTGATGATATAAACCAAAAGATTGTTCTACATCTTAAATGGAATTTGGGACTCAAAACCTTTTCATCAAGATTGTGGATGAAGCTTTCTTTTGAACTAAGCACCCGGCCAAATGGAAGTGGGAACTCGATATTTCCCCATCTACATTGTTTATCATATAACATAGATTTGAGAAATATCAGTAATAGTAATGAGTTGTTACATATAATGCTTCAGAAAAATTAAGAAGTTACTGTTAAGTTAGTGTTCCTATGTAACAGTCAAGTAAGAAGTTGACTTGGAAAAAATGCAAGAAATCCATCAATGGCACACAAACACACACTGCTCAGATGTAAGCACATACCTATCATATTTAGCCCAGAAGAATTCCAGCATATCTCATTTTTTTTCCACAACAATATTTAGAAGAGGTAAACAGACGATGATTTGTGGAGATAGTGGAAAGGGAGAAAGAAAAATACTTTTTGAAGTTCTTGAAAGCAGCAGTGTCATCAAGCTCTCCTCTCATATCAAGGGGGTATGGCTCTCCATTAACCAGCGTAAATGGATTCATTTCAATAAATGAAAAATCCAGATCTATACCAAAAAATAAAGAAATATATTTACTATTCTCTCTCCAAATATAAACTAATTTATCGTAGCAATCATATTATAAGTCAACCTTGAAAAACTGTGAAAACTCCTTTAAGAAATCCCTCGATCTTACTGCGCACCTGATTCAGAAGACAAAAAAAAAAAAAAATCTAAATATACTATTCAAATTGAATAAACATATAATAGATAAACTCTATTTTGCAACATATTCAACAATAGATTATAGGAAAAGGAGATTATTTTGTGCATAAATACATGAGTTTAGTTTCTATCAAGCAACTCTAAATATTCTGTAATCTCATAAATTTGGACCTTATTTAGAGTTTTCTTTTAGTGTATTGTTTTCATTATTTTATACCAGTAGATAAGGCAGGAAATTTCCCCTTTGAAGTCATTTAATGAATACATTATGCAAGCATCATCCACATAATTACTTCAATAATTCAAATCATACAGATATGAAGAAAAATATTAGCATACTACAAGGTCATTCTAGTCATATTTACCTCCAAGGGGAGGGTGGCAACCAAAGAAGCGCACTCCTCAGGTGTAAAGGTCTTCTCTGTGGGTAAAAAGACAGATTTGACCTTGTCCCAGTTCTCCTCAATTTCGATCCCACCACATTCAGAGAAGCTAATTGTACAGCCCAGCCTCTCTGAGACTATTGAGAGGTAAAATTCTTGTTCATGAGGAACAAATGGTTCAATAATAAATGTGGTAATAGGTGCCTTGCAACCTCCCATCTCAACCTGTTTATAAGTAATTATGAAATTTTAGCAGCAGAGGAGGAAAGTAGGATTTCTGTGATAACGATGCCAGTACCGGCTGCAACTAAGTAAATGGCACTTAGAAGGAATTTCAAGAATGATATTTAATTATTATATAACAGAATAAGAGTATATAGTTCCATTTAGAATTATTGGCCCTGTGGTTTTCTGAATAGAATCCGCAAGTCAAGTGTACACCAGACTGCCCAGTGTACTGATGTTAATCAAAGCATGGCCCAAATTATTAGATTATGAATTTGAAAATAAATATCTTGTGCCTTTGTAACCTCTCATCTCATTTTTCAAAAGCACCCAGCTACACTAATTCCACATGTTTATGTAGAATAATTGCAAAGGATATAGAAACAAAGTGCAAAGTAATCAAGTATAAGACTCATTGTACCAGTACAACTCTGGTAAGCCTAACAATAACCAAATTCATTTTATGATTAATTTGTTAATTTACTGGCAAGTTCACGGTAAATATCTTTTGAACAACAATTTGGTATCAAGGTGACTGTACTTTTACCTAACTCGTTAGATCTACCTAACCTGTCCAATTCACCTAACTGGTCACATCTAACCACATTAATTATGACTTTTTAATAATTACTTTAATTTTTTTTTTGGAACAGTGCATGTGCCCAAGTGAACTTCTTTTCCAAACTCTTTTCAAGCAAATTCATTCATCAGATCAATTGACTCACAGTCATTACTTAACCAAACATCATAAACCTCTTATGTATCAATTTATAAGCCTAAACATCTACCTCAACCCCGAGGCGTTGCTTGACGAAATCTTGGACTTGAGCCAAATCTAAATTTAGCGCAACCAAGCCACTCTTGCCCCTCTTTCCAAAGAGCATATCCGGCTTGACCACGAGCTTTGTTGACTCGAGCCACGGCTCTTTCTCCACCAATTCCTTGAAATCAGTCGATTCTGTCACCTTTGCACATTAAAAAAAAAACAAAAAACAATTAGATAATTATCTATTCGCATGCATGTCCTGCATTGTTTATAAGTATGTTAATGACAAGAACCAGCCTTTGGTCTGGTGGCTAAGGGCAACGCTTGACCCTCATCTTTATCTCAAAAAAAATGTATGTTAATGACACCCTTCGTAAGTTACAATTTGATTCATTCAACGACATCAATGTATTTTTTTTCAAGATATTGTTCTTGGTGCAAGCATACAATGCATATTCATTCAGCATTTAACAAACCAATTCACACAACTCTAATCAACAAATATCAATCCATTTTCTTCTACATGCTATCAATTCAATCCCCCCAAAGGAAGGCAATGCCGCTGAAGGCGCTGATCTGACCATCTAAACAAGCGTCGCTTCGATCGGCAACCGATCTAAGAAACCTAACAGATAAATAATAGTAACAATAAGATAAGATCGGGACGAGTTTTACCTGCGCGGACAAGATCTGGACATCGATGCCGCAGAGCCGCCTGAGGTGCTCCTTGAGGAGCCGCTTGGAGTCGTACTCTCTGATCTTCTTCCTCGCCATCGTCCTCACTCCCTCGCCCTCTGTGTATCACTGTGTATGTATCCGACTGCGGATCTTCCGATCGAGGTGGCTCTGGGGTTTGCGGTTTCTCTTGCGGAGTGCGAGAGTTGAGTCTGTTTGTTTATGTAGACGATCTCGATGCGTAATGTGTTCGTGAATATTGAATGCGAATTGCTTATTATTATTACAATGTGGCCCTTGGGATTTTAGAATTTAGGGAGAAGCCCCTTACCAGCTTATAAGTTACTAGAAGCGTACCCGCGCATCGCGATGGGGAATTTCAATTTTTATTCAAGCTAACGATATAATGATGAATTGTTTTTTTAATATCTGAAGAATAAATTCATGCTCGTTTGTATTGTGCACAGAATTTTACGTAAGCATATGCTGAATCTTTATCAGTTCAATCCGTGAGAGTGTGTAATCTAAAGCAATGGCTATTCGAGTACTGAGAGCGAAAATTTTTCTCCATTTGATGAAAACTGTGACCAAATGGACGAGTCCAATTTTTACGTGCTTATTATAATAGTATAGATATAGATAACTCGTAGTGTTTTTTTTTTTTTTTTTGGAGAAATTATCTCTGTCCTCTTAATTTTTCCCCTTTATCCATCCACCAAGCTAAATTTTGTATAGTTTTACTCCAATGCTCCCACAAAAAAAAAAAATTCTTTTTAATCTGACGATTATAAATGAATAGTACCCATTATGAGATTTATCTGTAACCGATAAAATTATCTGAGTGTGAGCATGAAAGCAACGTCCAATTTTGTAATATTCTCTCTTTCTCTCTCATACTCTCATAAAATTTAAGTAAAATTTTTTTATTCTTTATTTTTTTTATTGTACATGTATGAGTATTTTGCATGATTGAGGATGTGAATTGCAATGATAAAATTGATTTGTTGCATTTGAAAAAAGAATTTTCAATTAAAAATATATTAGGAATGGGTAAAGAAGATTTTTAAGGGACAATTATCATCTTTTTTTTTTTTTTTACCCTCCTATTTTGGATTAAGCCGGATACGGGATACCTACAGGTTTCTCTAAAGAGGAGAGATCCATTGACAATGTCTATATTGACAATCTTAACAATCCCAATTTTCAAAAATAAAAAAAAATAGTTAGAAATTCTCAAAAATAAAAAAAATTTTACGGAACTATTGTTTAAGTTATAGATTGATTATGTTTCCAATTATATTTAATTTAAGTGACGTTTGATAGCTCTTCAAAGATCCGTTAAATTACAACCGTTAAAAAAGGTATGAAATTTTGATAAGCCATCAAACAATGTCTAAATTAATTGAAATTTGATACACTATCAATCTATTACTTATATAATACATCCATCAACTTTTTTTGCATTTTTAAAAATTTATATGATTTTATTCAAATTTTTAAAAATTGAGATTGTTAAGATTGTCAAAATAGACATTGTCAATGGATCCCTCCTCTTCTCTAAAATTTATATAAAATTTTTGGCGTATTTGTTTGATCTTTTACAAATATTTAGCAATCGCTATATATCTTGATATTCTTATGATCCTAGTGTACTACTTGAAAGAAAAAAAGAAAAGAAATGATGGGTACTAGTTTGATTTAAATAAAAGTATGTTACATCATTTGTTGATTTGATGTCTTATTATACGATACAAAATCGTTTAAGATACTGATGGAAAACAGTGTGGTTGTTCATGAGGAGGAAAGGATTGGCATGAAACCAAAAAAAAAAAATGAATTAGCCAAAAACAAATCTATACACGTTACTCCATAAATAATGGTAACTTCTCCGGCACCTCAATTATATCACATCATTAACATTATTAATACTGATTTTATTTGGAGCTTTTCAGCTACTTTTATCTAATGATTTGTGTGTGTTTTCTCTCCTCAATAGATAAGATAAATGTATTATATCTAAAACAAAATTTGAAATGATCCCACATTTATATATTCATACATATAAATAATAAATTGTTGTATTATTATTTATATCAAAAATTTATAAATTATGTTCGAATTTGTTTAATATAAAAATGTTGACATCTATGTGATACTATTTTTCGGGCAAGTTACAGTTCTAGTAATTGATAAAACTCATTCGATGCATGCTAGTTAATTATGTTAAGGGACACTTTATTTTCTACAACATCATTTTTCTTATAAATATTTTTATTTCCTCCTACAAATTATGGGTAATTTGTCCTCTCACATCTGATATTAACTATTTTTATACATGTCAAACTTTATAAAATTTAAATTTATGCAGGATTCATACGTTGCGGTTGTTGCGCCATTTTCTGCAGGATGGTGAGCTGTTAGTGAAATTTTGCCTGGGAAGCCCAATTTTCCATGGAAAGGAAGATTTATTGTTACTTTATATGACCACTGATTTTATTAATTTGTATTTGTTGCACAACCATTGATTCTTCCCTGGCAAATATTAGTATTAAATATTTCATTTTATACATCATTCAGCACAACTCTATCATATTTATCGACATGTAAATCTCATAATTCAATATGGTTACATATTAAAATGTTGTAACCAAAATGCAAGGCACAGATGTAAGAGACAACCTACTCTAAGAAATATGAGTTGAGATCCTCAGCTGTGATTCAAAATTTTTAGTTACCGATAGGACCTGATATGAACAAAATATGAACAGACAAGATGATACATAGTATTCATATTAAATGGGTAGATATTCAAATTAATTCATTAAGTATTCAACTTATTTGTATAATAATATCAGTAACAAAATAAGTAGCATAATAAAACCATTAATTTGTATACATACCTATTTAATACGAATAAAAACACAATCATTATCAATTTTGGTATCATTCTTGATATCTTGATAACATTATATTATCAAAAAAGAAGAGAACGCAAAATCAGGCAATTTTACAGATCTTAACGGGTAACAATATATCCAGTAGCTTTTATAATTAGCATAATAGTACTGCTAGCATATTTAAAATAGATTGAGATTAGATTAACATACACAAATCAAAATTAACCTACAATTCAACGTTCAAATAGGATCCAGGTCTAAAATCCAAGATCCAAACCAACCATCAAACCCATCTTCGGCTACCCATTGTGTCAGATCATATACTCGTGCACAAATAAAGCTAGACTAAATATGCTCCACTTAAACCGTCCTTGAGAAAGAAGAAAATAATCCACATCTGGCTGATAAATGACCAGGTCTAGGTGCTCAACTCACTGGCTCGACGTGCAAAATGACCATTTCGCCCCCGGCCACGATACCTCGACCCAGATGCAACTCTTTTACTCCCCTCCGTTCCATCCTCACCGGTTACTCTTTGGTATGATTCAACAACTGGCTGGGGGTCCCTATCAATTTCTCTGTCTTCACTGGTGCCAGATTTGTACTGCCGGGCATTGCCACGCTGGCGACGGGGGGCAGCACTGCCTGAATCCTCAGCATTGGCAGATGTTACTGGCTTATCCTCATCTTGACTTTTTCCAGAAACCGGCCCCGCCTTATCAGATACAACCTTCTGCCAACCAACATTACCCCTTCCATGAGAATGTACGTGAGATTGAGACTTCGGTTTCCAATGCTGTGACCTATTGTTGGAGCCGTAATTCGAAACCTCACTACTGGCAGCTTCCATGTTCTCTGACTTCCCCTCTGTTCCAGTTATTGTGCCATCAACAATTTCACCAATGTTTTCTGTTCCACTGCGGCTGGTACCATGACCTGTATAATTGCTACCTGTTGCCTTGTATAGCTTGTGGCCACTTTGGCGCTTTGGCCTGCCATCTGGGTTGCTATCCTCATAGTCCTTTCGGGCAGGGGAAGGCATGACCACCTGAGAGTCGGATGCCAGAGTTTTCTCACTATCTGTAGGATTCTGAAACATTGTCTCCTGCATTTCAGATGGTACCACCCTTTGACGCCATGATGCATGGGGCTTACCACCACGCCTTACTGACTTGTTATTAGTACTATCGCTACCAATAACCGTCCTGGAATTAACCTCTTCAGCCTTAGCTTCAGAAGGCGATGAAGTTTCTCCAGCTTTTACATCAGTAGACTCATCAGGCTTCTTGTCCATTTGGGATAGCTGGGGCTTTGGAACATACCTCTCTATTTCAGCTCTCTTTGTTTTAGTGCCTGCATGCACCTCAACATCATTCTTCGGTGCAGCTACAGCTTCACTGGTACCTACAGAACGAGTGATTTCTTCTTTTGGGTGTTTAACTGGGGCCCACATGACAGTCTCATTACCGTGAGACTTTTCAGAACTTGTCCTGTTGTTTCTGACTGGCCGTCTCTGCTGCTGTGCTTTCCAATGGGGACCTGCCCTATTATTACCACTGCCAGAGCGACACTCTCCTTCAATCAGTTTAAGATCTTCCTTGCTAGAATTTTCAGGCGGCACCGAGTTAGAGGTACCAGATGTTGCAGCAGTGGAGGAACCACTTTGTATCTTCTCATGTAATCCCTTCCCAGGCCTCTCTTCCAATAATGCTACAGATTGTACCGGTACTGATACTGGCATTGGCACCTCCGTCTTGATCCTGTTTTTAGGGTTTCTGTTGCCTTTCTTGCGCTGAGAAACTGTATCATCTTTATGCTGTGTACTGTCACCAGCAGGTCCCTGTGCATCAGTTTGATTCAAGGGCTCGGGTGGGTTCTCGACATTTAACACTTTTTCGGCACTTCTCACCTCCACTGGAGCATTCACATTACTACTGTGCCTCTTCTTGTATCCCATTTGTTTTGCATGATGGTGCCTTGCATGAGAAGATGTACCAGTACCAGCAGTGACAACAGCACCTGCACCAGTCTGGCCAGTAGAACTAGAACTAGCATCAAGAGCAATAGCAAAAGCACCTGCATCTACACTAGTCTTTGTGGAGGAGATTGGTACTTCTGAAATGTGGGTCACCTTTCCTGTTGTGATCTGCACTTCTGAAATAGTGCCAAAAGAAAGAATCACAGTACCGAGGCTGCTTTGAGCACTTTCTTTAGTTACTTCTTGGATGTGTGTATCAGCAGTAATGACAACAGAGGGCTCTTGCTTGAAATGGGAATCGCTCACAGAGAGAGAGGGCTCAGACTCTTTCTGTACTGGTTCCTTTTGCGTGGTGGCACGGCGGTTCAGTTCTTCAAGTTTTGCAAGAGCCTTAGCCTTCTGCTCCCGAATTCTTTCCTCTTCTTCCTTTTGTAGCTCCTTTGCACGCTGTGCAGCTTTCTCTTTCAGCAGTGCACGCTTCAGTATAATATGAAGAAAAACATAATTAAGAAATTAATCTACATGCATGGCTACAAGACAGGACTGGATCAACAGAAACCAGTCTAGTCTTTAAGAAAAGGTAAGAATATCTCAGGTTCCCAGAATGTAGCCCATACCTGGATTTCGTATTCAGCTGGATCTAAAGGAGGCAGGTTTACATCAGAAGCCATACCCTCATCTCCTTCATTCCGCAGACTAATAACCTTGTCAGAGCCAGTAGTACTAGCATTATCCAAAACGGCCTCCGTTTTAACTGGAACAACATGATTTGGTGCTTGCGCAGGCCTCTGTCTCGTCCTTCGCTGTTCGTTTAATCTTCTTTCTGCATGGTGCTGTCGTACAGCAGCAACCTCCTCTCCAGTTCTCGGGTGAATGGACATGACTCCCGCTTCAATTATACCACTGGGGGTCCCCAATATACCCTCACCAGGTTTTGGCCTCTCTTCTTTAAATTCGGCATGAGATGACTCCAAGCTGCGGGCTTTGCTATTTAACTCTCCAATTTTCTGGATTAGTGCAGAATTTTTTTTGACAATAGGCTGTTGTTGCTTCTCAGAGTGTTCTGATGAGTGCTCCTTGCCGCGACTTATGACTGTTGGTTCGGGTTGTTTCTCATCTCTCTTCTCCTCTTCTTTGTGTTTTAGCAAAACTTTATACTGCTTTGGAGCAGCATCAGATCCACTCGCAGGAGATCTCGGGGACTGGTTCTGGCCTTGGCTCAATATTGCTTGCTGATTATTATTACTTTTATTAAAATTACTTCTATTATTATTATGATTATGACCATGGTTCCCATAAAACCCAGCACGTGGACCATAAAATCCACCATCATATGAAACAGGAGCAACCGGCGCATATGGTGCATGTGGACCATGTCTAGCTGGAATGCTGACAGGATGAGCTGGCATCATGTAAGGGTTGTGAGGTGGAGGCATGTGGGGCCGTGGCGCTGACTCGGCATTTGGCGGTCGGAAATGGGGAGGTGGGGGATAGTAGACGAATGGGTCAATCGGATAATTATTGGGAGGTCCAGATGGTCTATAAGGACCTGGTCCATGGGGACCTGGTGCACGGGGACCTGGCGGATACCACATGGTGCCTTCGGGAGTTTGTTGCATTGGTTGAGGTGCTGGAGCGCGCCAAGAGGAAGCATCATATTGTGGTGCTGGTACAGGTAGGACCGCATTTGGTTGGTTCGGACCAGGCTGGTGATATGGATGAGAAGGATACTGATACGGGGTCTCTGAGTACCAATTCGTGTTTGATGGGTCATCAGTTTTTAAAATGTTCACATTTTGTGTTTTAGGAGGACCATCTGTTGTTTTTGCAGAATCACCTGAAAATGAGAATTCCAAAAGTTAAATCAACATGCAATTCATTAAAGTATGCTTAATTAGGGTGTGTTAGTTTCCGTTATACAGGGTGCTATAGAATGCTATATATTAGAGTGTGCTTGTACTTTCTCTTTTCTCTCGATCTTGTGAACACTTCATATATTTGATTAATGAAACAGACATTACAGATTTACAGTACTCTTTTCTTCTCTCCATCTTATATACACTTTTATTTGATTAATAAACAGCTAATAAGCCTTTTTACCTGCCACCTCAAAAAAGAAATGCAATTTAGTCATTAATGAAAAATGTTGCATTCCACTACAGTAGATCTTAGTATTCCCAGCTGCAGCAATGCTCAACTTATACTATTTTTAAAAATACATTTTGTCCGGTTTTGGTATACCAAGCCAATATCTTAATGTTCAGTGTTGGAACTATATTATACACTTTTTTGGAACTTTGTGAACAGAATTGTCTGATATAAAAGCTTAGCCAAGATAAACAAACAGAACATAATGAACTTGCTCAGAAATTTTTCATACAAAATCAATATATTTGTTTATACTCATGACAACTTCAAATCTAGCATTAGATTACACTACGTTAGTAAATGAAGGCAGGTGTTATTAATATCACAATTCATTGCAATTACAATAACCTTTTTGGCGTTATTTCTCGTTCCATCAATCAAATATAAGAAAACATACCAGCATTAGGTGCTTTAGTCATGTTATCTTCACCAGAAGTTGGTCTCATATGCAAATCATTACCTGAATTTGCAACAGAAATACTACGAAGCTAAATGACAAAGGACTAGTAACAAAATATTATTCCAGAAAGAGGCATAAGAAACATACCAGGTTGCAGGTTATCAAGTGCTTCTTTAGGTCTGGCATCTCTACCAGCACCAGAGGTGGGTCGACCATGTGAGCTGTGACCTACTCAAAGCAATTACAGAAACTTTCGGATAACTAATAAGCACAAAGCAAAATTATAAAAATAAATAGTCACATTTTTTTCTTAATAAAAGAAAAAAACTTGAAGCAAATGTAAAAAATCTAATCTAGAAAAGAAAACCACCTCTACGAGGATCTGTTGGCTTTTCAGCCCCAAGTGTTGGGAAGTCCCCAGAACTAAGTGTAAAACCCTACATGAAACAGCATCAAATTAAAAAAAAAAAAAGATCCATAAAACCTTCCCAATGGAACTATAGAAGTATATGCCAGGTATGGTTCATAATATTAATGATTTCACACCACAACAGAGTTGCTATATTTTCCTCGACCATGTTGCCTGTTAATCTATTAATAAACTCTCAAAAAGTACAAATAAGAGTGCACCCAATTTTCCGAAAGCTTTCTGAGTTCTTGTGCACATGTGGACATTTAGGTCCAAGCTTTGCATATCTAGATGTTCTATGCTTCTCTAGCCTTCAATTGTAACTAAAACCAAGTGTTGACCGTGCCCAACACATCTCTTATCACATTGTGCACTTGTCATCCGTAATCACATGTTACATCAATTTAAAAGGTGTTCATGCTACATGAATCAGGACTCCTAACATATTATATTCATACTAGTATAACTCTTATACAGGTTCAATTAGGAGTAGAAGCTGATATCAACACAAGTGCATACCTTACTTTCACCTGAGCTCTCAGCAAAACGCGACAATTGTGAACTTCCAGGCCGCGTATCTGCACTTCTAGGACGATTTGGGGATGCAAGGGGGTGCCCTGAAGCAAAGGACCCAGAGGCTGATGAGGGGCGAGAGTTTGGGCCCCATGCATGAGATGGATCTGAACCTAGTTGTCTATCAGTGTTACCCGTTGATGGGCGTGTGCTTGAACCAGATGAACCAGGCCGGCCCATGAGGTCAGGAGGAGAGCTGGAGGCAGCCTCAATTTTAGGAGAGAGAATGGAAGAAGACGAGTTCCATGGATTTGATGAAGAATTTGGCCTATTTCCCCATGTGATTGTCCCCCTAATGAATATTCACACATTACCTTGTTAAATTCAAAAGTTCGCAATCAAGGTATTACAAGTTAAATCATAAAATGAGTTGGTCCAAGAATTAAATACTGATCTAATGACAATAAACAGAGTTGGTGCCTTCCAGTTATGGCCTCAATTTTAGAACGCCACCTTTTGTTGGTACAGGCAGAGATTGAAAGTGCACAAGGCAAACAGTCAACCCTTAAAATCCAAAATGGAAACCAGTTTATCTGTACTTCAGACTTATATATCCATAGTTCCACTCTTATCTGCGATACAAGTTTCTAAACTTCCAAATGGCGACTAGCAATACGTATTTGCAACAAACATAACCTACAAAACTGCATGTTTAGATAAAACCACTATAGATGCTAGCTTCCTGATGGGCAGGAACATTTCAAATTTTCACATCTTTCATAGGCTCACAAGTATCAATAGCCCATAGTAGGATAAAGAATTCACATTATAATATTTAGAAAAGAAAGTTTAAACTTTAAGTATGCAACAGCAATTGCAAGAAACATATAACACAAAAATATAGAGAGCGCTCACTTTGGGACAATTTCAACATTGGGATCCAAGCCATTGTTCTCCAACCTTCAAATGTGAACCACAAGATCAAAATTAATTCTTCTCAATAAAAGTAAATGCATATGACGAGTATGGATGCAGATGATACCTTTGGCTAGGCAGGTTGATTGGTTTAGGTACTTTCCCCAAGACAGTCATCCCAGACTTCCGCGAAGAAGCCCATCTATAATGATTGAAAAAAAAAATTATTAAGCAAAAACTGCGAGGATTCTAAATTCAAGGGTGTTACACGAAAATGTGAACATTACAATGCTAGCTCCCAGGGAGAGCATATGTCACTATTAAAGTGTCAAGCTTGTTTAATAAAGTTACACCACCTATTAATTATTCTTTCCCGAGCTGTATGAATTTTAATTTATACTTTTCACCTTTTTATTTCAATTATGATCCTGTGGGTATGGTCATCTCAAAGTTAAGCTCCAATCAATAAACAAAGGAAAGGTATCTTTCTCTCTTCTTTGTTTTTTTTTTAATTTTTTTAATTCTATACTGAATCAAGGTATTATCCAGTGATGCCAGAAAAACCCTAGCACATATCTGCAGATTGAGTAAAAAAGAAATAAATATTATACATACCGCCGGTCGGCTGTCAATGCACTGGAAGCCATGGTTCGGTCTCTCAACAATCATCAAACTATATACAAAAACAAACCAATAAAAAACATGCACAACACGAATCAAACATATCGAAAGGCATCAAAGCACAATGATTTAATCAAGAACATAATTTAGAAATTAAGGTGAATCATGAAGTCACAGTTCCGTAAATCCTAGCAACAGTTTCAGTTAACCACAGTAGAATCCGATACATCCAAACAACACAGATAAAGTACAGTTGCAAACTTGCAATAGCTCACCCGGTGTCAATTCTTCACATAAACAGTAAAAACAAATGGTTCCACTGGTACAATAGCTAAAATAACTCCAAATTCTCCAATAAGACAGCAAAACCTAGCATGATTACGAGACAGGCCAAAGACTTCCACCCCCCCATCCAACCCTATTATTCCTTCAGTACCTCACTCTAAACCTAGAACCTCATACCATCGCAAGCGAGCAAGCGAGCAAGCAACAGCCACTGCATCTATCTACATGCACGCAACCGACGATCCAATCCGATTCCGTAACCGACTGACCAGACCGCGTCACGCGGCAACACAACAAAACAGAACAGAACAAAACCCTCGAATCGAGGGGAGTCGGCTCACCTTATGCCTAATTACCGTCGATCGCTCGCCGATCGGTCGGGGGGCGGCGGGGGAGGCGGATCTGATGGATCGAGGGATGATCGGAAAGAGGGAATTTGGGGACGGATGGATGGATGGATAGCGTGCGAGAAGAAGTGTTTGTTCGTTAATTAAGGAGAGGAAGGAAGACGAGGCGGAGCGTGCGTGCGAGCGAGCGAGGAGTCCGTAATTCCGTATAGGCTACGATCGAAATTCAATCGGAGGAGCCTCAGTCCCCGATCCGACGGTGGCGGATTTTAGGGGGTTTAATCCGAACCGTCCATTTGGGAGTGGAGGGTCCTTGGATCCAAATTGGATCGTAGCTGATCTGAGCGCTGCGTGCGAGCGAGCGAGCGAGCGAGCGTGCGTCGGCTAGGTCTGGGGCTGGCTGGGCGATGAATGAATGATGATTTCATATCCTCTGTAGCGCTGCAGTGTGTAGCGCAGAATATGAACCGTTAGATCATCTCGAGATGTATGCCGGTTCGAATCTCAAGATGATCCAACGGTTTATGTCCTGCGCTACAGAGGATAAGCACCCATGAATGATATGGGTCCGTCCGTCTGTCCGTCCGATAATGATGATCCTGTCGAGAATCCGCGATCGATAGAATCTGGTGTAGTGGTGTGGTGTGGTGTTGCCGATGAAAGTTTAGCGGGTGCGGGTTAGTGGGTTTTCAGTCGCGAAGGATCCGTTTCTTTGCATGACTAGGGGTGTCAATGGAACAAGTTTTTCCGTTGTTCCCGTTTAACGGAACAGATTTTGGTTCCGTCCGTTATAACGGAAGAAAATTTAGTTCCGTCCGTTATAACGGAACGAAAACGGAACAACCCATTTCTGTCCTAAACACGTATTTTCCATGTATTTCTGTTGTTCCGTTATAACGGAATATTCAACGGAATGTTCAACGGAACGGATTTTGATTTCATCTGTTATAATGGAACAAAAACGGAACACCCCATTTCCGCTACAGTTCTGTTCCATTGCCACCCCTATGCATGACCCGTATGGGGACCGAATCCTTAGTGGTTTAATGGATGAGTGATTTTCTTTATTGCTAATTCAATCGTATGAAATTTAGGCCGTTCATTCTTTGTAATTGGATGGTTATGATGTATGTTTCACATGCAATTAAAGAAATGTGTTTGATGAGAACCGATTGATTCAAAATAAAAGGTTGCTTAACCGATCTATAGTAGAACCACTCATTAATATGGAAGTGATGACTTGCATAATTGCATTAGTTTGGGATTATATGTTTCATGCATTTTTAAGGAAATTAAGTCATTGTTGACCGTTTAAATTGGTTACACTCTCGTTGTCGTGGATATGTTTTATTATTTTAATCTCGGGTGTTTTAGATTATATAATTACGTTTAGAGATATTATCTATTTCAAAGTAATAGTGCACACTTAAATAATGAATTTCAACATTACATGTGATTTCTATGCACATATATATCTACAAAATGAGTTTTTTTTTTTTTTGTATATATTTCATTGTACACGAAGTGTTTTAATTTTATTGTTCACAGGGTTTTATACATTATGAATGCATATGTATGAATTTTTTCTCATGTTATCTACATGTCTAATTAATATCATATCCATAATTTTTTTTTAACTTTTGCTAATTTTTTAACATAATCATTGTTAAGTGTTAAGTGTTAAGTGTTGAGTAATCATTTTTAGCGCAGCATGAAGTCGCCCCAACAAAAAAATAAATAGGGATCCACATTAAAGTTAAATATTTTTTGAATTAACATCGATGCATACATCTTGTAAAATAATGAATTCTTTTTTTTGGACGACCCCACTGTCAGTGGAATCCACTTGCTAACTAAAAAACAATAAAAACTATCCAAATCGGATTCGGATGTTAAGTACGAATTCCCGTTGACAACAGGATCCGACATGTGAAACAGGAATGGGCACAAATTATAAAGTGAACCTACGTATGTATGGTATGATGGGATTTCAGCATGAGCAATTGAGCACACTGAAATCATCATGCTGTATCCTTACTAATAATAAAAGCATATTGGAAAAAATGATAGGAAAGAGCTATTCTCACATCTGAGCCGTTGATCATTTTCTTCGATAGATCAGAACTGTTGATGTATGTTAATGCCCATTGACGTTCTCAGCCCATTAAAATTAAGGCTCATTACATATTATTTTAAAAGTTTATTATGAGAAATAATAATTTCAGCTCAAAGTAAGGAGTGGGCTTTTTACTAGTATCCATAAATTTTGAATCGTGTATTTAGAGTTTTCTTGGATCAGTCATCATGTTTACTTCAACAAAAATAATGCAATTTAAAACACGAAGCTGTTCTTATCTCAATAAAAAAATAATTGCAAAATATTTACCTCATGTTTTAGAAAGACTTATCAATCTAAAATTCTAAATAAATATATATGGAGTCAGCGATGCCGATGAGATATTTAGAAGACTTTCCATTTTTTTTTTTAAAAAAAAACTTACTAGATTAGTGAGTAAAAAAAATTAAATTATAATTATAAGTTCCATTTTTAGGCTGAACAAGTTAATTATAAATTTATAATTTGCTAGTATAAAAGTAGGTGGTCTTGAGCTAGGAAACAAATACCAAAACCGAACCAACAAGAGCCAAGAATCCAAGATGTGGTGTCCAGAAGTTGTACACGCAAAAGAAAAGGAAAAAGAAAAGAAAAGAAAAAGGAAGACGTGACGTTTTATTAATGGATAGTCACGAGAGTTTAAACTTTAAAGTGTTGATGTTTCAAGTTTTAAATGACGATAACAATTTGTTCAAGTTATGTTTGGTAAACATTGAAACCATTTCCCAGGAAATTAAAGCCGATCCATGGGCTGTTTTGCTCTTGGTCTTGATAAAGCCCACTTTGTCAAATTCTATTTTCTAAATAATTAGTAAGAAGCGCACACCTTGGGCTGAAATTATTATCTTATAATAAAGGAAGGACTGAAAGCTCATCTCTTGTGAGGAAACTGATATGGGTCCGGAACATTTATGTACGTCAACGATGGTGAGCAATCTAAGAAAACAATCAGCGGCTGAGATTTCTTCTTCGGAGAAGATAGAACTTTCATGTCAAAAATTTTTTTTCTCCTTTTATTAGAAATAAGGATAAGGATAATTCCAGTGGGAATATCTTCAATTTTTTTTTTTTTTAATTTGAGGATTGGAAATAGTTTAATTCAATTGTATTTAATGGGTTAGGTAATCATCAATTGTTAAGTTGATAAGATATTTCGGAGGATAGACTGTCATGGTGTCACCTTAACTATAGAGCATCTCCAACATACTCTCTAAAAGTGGATCCCAATATATCTATATCGGGTGTTATCTTAAATTTTTTGGGAGCAAATTTCACCTCAATATCCGACAGATTCCCAAAATATGGATCCCAATACATTTAAACTGGGCCAAAATATGGATCCCCAATACATTTGAACGGTCTGGATTTGGTTCTGGTTTTGAGAAGTTGTATTGGGAGCGCTAAAAACTGGGCTAAAATAGCTCGATTTGGCTCTAGGTTTTGGGAGTGCTAAAAATAAGAATAGCTGTTTGGGTATTTCTTGGAGATGGTTTTCTCTCCTTAATTCCCAATTTTTGGTTTTAGGAGTATTTTATGATGTCTCTTGGAGATGTTCTAGTGGCTGTTGTTATGTTTTGTTTTGCCCTATATTTCATGCATTTCCTTCGTAAAGGAATGGTATCTGGTACCCGTATAGAAGTACCTTTTTGTTTCTTAAGAAAAAAATATTTCAGTGTTCAGAATTAGCACAAGTTTTTTTTTTTCTTTTTTTCTTTTCCAAACGAGTTCATACAGATTTGGGAAAATAACAGGAGTGTGTACTCTTAATCTTATACTTCAGTTGTTGCCACTTGCCAATATATATATTGTAAGAGGAGGGTTCCAATATCTCAATTATGCCTCAACTTTTCAAATTTCAAATAACTCAAAATTTAAAACTAATTTTTCAAAACAAAACCATTAGATTTGATCAATATGATATTCTCTATGTGCACATAACAAATTTCTACACTTTTTTGTTTTATTTTATATAAATCAGTGAGTTATAAAAATCAACGTATAGAAGTTGCTCAAATTAGTGCATTTTTTTGAAGCCCTTGATGTCAAACAAAATAATATTCAAATTTGATGATTTTTTACATATACATAAATGAAATGATATAGATTACATCTAACGGTTTTGTTTTAAAAAAATAGTTTTACATTTTGAGTTATTTGAAATTTAAAAAGTGGAGACATGATTGAGGCACAAAAAATTGAGGCATTAGAACCCTCCTCATATTGTAAAGACAATTTTGCTTGTACTAATTCTTAATTTGAGTACTCCTTTAGTAAGAAACCAGCAGTCTAAAAAAAAATTATCATTCCGATCTAACTGTAATTAAAATTTAAACTAAAAAAAAATACATTTTGTCATAATTATCATACATCTATGAATTATTCCAACTAACAACCGAAAATAGTAATCAAACTGTTCATTCTTTGTTATCAGTCACTTGAATTTATATTTGTAATCGAGTCCAACCAAGTGTCCAACAATTAAGCAAACTCATCCAAACAACTTCACGAAAGTAACGTATCATCTTATTTACAACGTTGATTTCAGATCGGACGGCCATGATCGACTAATTTAGAAGCAGTGGACTTCAGAGCCTTGTAGCGTCACAGTCGCTGACCGGTAGTCCGGTACAAAATCTGCTGTTATCCGAATTTGAATAACAGGACCCTGTTATCCTATTCTAAACCACTGGATCAAAACTAACGGATCAGATTAATTATAAGAGAGCCCACCTATAATCTTCATTGGGCCGATCGGATCGTTCGTTCTGATCTAACGGTCCGGATTGAACAAACAGGCTCCTGTTATTCTCAAGGAATAACAGCAGATAATGTTAGCCGTTAAACTGGTACACTTACCGGAGGTACCCAGAACCGAGTGTTCATCCCCTGACTTACTGCACTGTGCAGTTCACAGTGTCAGCCGTTGGATAGTCTCGAGATCCGCGCTGGAATGAAACTTGAGGCAATCCAACGGCTGACGCTGTGAACTTCATAATACAGTACAGCAGGAACCCAGACAATGTTTTGTCCCACTGGCACTGTGGCACATGGCAGGCATTGGATAACTGGAATTCAAATCTGCTGTTATTCCAAAAAAGAAAAACAGGAGCCTGTTATTCCATTTTGGGCCGTTGGATCAAAATCAACGGATCAGATCAAATTGAAAAAAGACCCCCTAAAATCTAAAGTGGGCCGATCGGATCCGTCTATTTTGATCTAACGGTCCAAAATGGAATAACAGGGTCCTGTTTTTCTTTGAGAATAACAGCAGATACGGACTCGGATAACTGAATATTGAATGGAAGGAAGAACACAATTCATTCCTTCATTCATATATTCAGCCCCTTCTTGACGACATACATCCTTCATCTGCCATGGCCACCACATGCATCTCCCGGCCGAGCTCGGTTGCTTACGTCGGCAAGTCGAAGAAAGGCGCCGGTGTTGTTCTGAAGAGTGGGCACATTCGCAGTCACTCCTCCCCTGCAGCTGGTAAAAGTAAAAGCAGCAGGCTTTGCTTGGGGAATGGGAATGGGGGTTTGATGAGCCAGTGGAGGAGGAGGAAGCTCCGGTACCGGTCCCCTGTCATGGAGTGGCAAGATTGTAGGTACAGCTTTGTGATTTGTGTATATATATGAGTGTCCCAGTTGTAATTTAGAAGGATTGATATTTCAGTTTTGTGAGTTGTTTTTTTTTTTACCAGATTTATGTGTTTGAATTTTGGATTCAAGAAAATGTCAAGAATTTGTGCAAGCAAAGAGCAATTAATTGTGATCATTCTATGCCTCCGAATTTGATTTACTTTTAAACACTCCCTTTGTTCCAGAAACAGAATGTAGCAGTTGGTCAATTCTTCTTTCCTGCAGCTTAAATCATATAAATAAGTTACACCCCTTTCCATTAAATTAGAATTTGCCAGTGAAGATAATCCCTTTTGTCTTAAACAGGAACTGCTGTACTGACAATTTCTTTTGTTTTAAATCTATCAATATCAATTAAATTTCATCGAACCAAAGTACCCAATTTGCTTTAAGGGACTTAAAATAAAACATTCGCCTTGTGCAAAAAGTGCTTCTGTCAAGACAAAGAAAATTTTTACAAATGGGGCTCTTGTTAAACTAAAAAGAATTAAGCTTAAGTGTTTAAGTACTTCCAAAACCAATAGAATTGGGGAATTGTGGTGCAGGTCAGAATTAGAGGTGGACGTACCATGCTCGGTGGCGTACCAATGTTATTCAGATTGTGAGCTCATCCCTCAATGGATGCCTTTCATTTCCTCTGTCACAGTACTGCCCTCTCTTTCTCAGCTGTTATATCTTAGTTTCATCTTAAATTCAGTATGTACCAGTAGCACTTTTACTTTTTAGTACCAGTTTGGTTGAAAATCTTAGTTTATTTTTTTCTTGGTTGGTCGCAAATATTAAGCACCAAGCTGTGGTACTGTCTAGTGCAAGCATTCTGAAAATTGGTTCTTTATTAAGCCCAGATGCGAGCATAAACTAATCTAGCATGTCAGATATAATGCTGGTTTGATCAGATGGTAAAACATCTAAGGATTTCTGTGACAAAATTGGTTTGTAATGGTATTTTAATGGGTTTCAACTTTGCATCTCTTTCTAAATTAGATCTTTAACATTGCCAAACTCAATAATGGTGGTTTTAAAATCATTTGACATCAGCCCTAAAAGTTGATCTATAATTTTGCTTATCATATGTTCAAATTGTAAATTGTATGATTACAAAGTAGAACCAAGACAAGGACAATTATAGTCAGAAGGCATATATGTACTGCAACCTTATCCTTAAATTATATTATTGCTTCCACCAAATTATAAACATGCCAAATTTGTGCTGTCAGTGCCGATAACAATTAACCAAATCTCATATAATTTTCTTTATTCATTTTCCTTCCCTTGTGTAATGCTCTATATTGACTGCCTAATAGGTACTAAAAGATAAACCTGATTTGTCAAAATGGTCGTTGAAGTATAATGTGTTTAACCAAGATGTGGAATTTTCATGGCTCGCTCGAAACTTGCAGGTATTATACTCTTCTTTGAAAAATTTCATTTTGTTCTTTTGTATTATACTCTTCTTTGAAAAATTTCATTTTTGGATTTTCATTACAGCCAATTCCAAATCAAAAGATTCACTGGAGGTCATTAGAAGGATTACCAAATAGGTACTTCCATTTTATGATGTAACCAAACAATTTTAGTAGAATCCCAATCTGTACAATGCCATATGGTGCAATACTGCAATTCATTCTCAGTTTTGCCCATCACCATTACTGGTTCGTTCTTGTATTGTATCTTTTTCTGTACTAAAAGACATGGCCGCTATGTACCAAAATAATTTTTTTTAATGTCTTTATTGAGACTTGTTTGCGTCAAGTTTTGATACATGAGAAAACTATTGCAATAATCTCACTTTACTTTTTTCTTAGGGGTGCTGTTCGTTTTTTCCCGAAGGGGCCTTCCTCTTGCAGAGTAGAAGTCAGTCTCTTTCTCTTTTTATCTATCAACATTGGCAGAGAGTTTCAGTTTTTTGTATTAGTGAAAGTAACATTGTTCATCTAAAACCATGAATTGCTACCACTCAGTACCGATTGAATCTCGTCCCTTAATTAGCATACAACATGTACCCACAGTGATCTCTGTTTCTCTCTCTAGGTTAGCAGCAACATCTCTCTCATTATTTTTAGGTTGACTTTGCAACATGCCTCTCCATTTTGTTAAACTGCACCAAACCCCAACTTCTCTAGTGTGTCTCATACTCGCATACTCGCATTACATTTCATAATATGAGGGTGTTTTTATACCTGAAAAACACATAATTAATAAGTCCAATAACAGGGTCTTTTTTGCAATTTGTGCATAATATAGGGGAACATAAAGCTGCTCCTAATGGTGATAATTTGATTCATATTAGTTCTAAATAATACCCTTTTGCTTATATTTTGTTCTTTTTTGATGTTTCTCAGTTGACAGTCTCTTACGAAGTCCCTCAAGTTTTAGCTCCAGCTGCATCGGTAGGTTAATTTTTTATTATGAAATGAGTTTATTAGAAGAGTTTGCAGTTTGATTCAGAAACATTAAAGATTGTATAGTAATTAATTAAACTTTAGTTTAATAAACAAAAATAACTTCGGCTTTTGGACATTTTGTATTATACGGTGTTAATTTCGAGAGCGGGTGGTGCATAACTGTTTTTGCAGGCTTTGAAACCGTTACTTGAGGGCTTGCTTTTGAATGGCTTGAAACGGTTTGCAACTGTTGCAAAGGAGTACAAAAGAAAGGTTAACCATCAAACAGATCTTTAATTATTTCGATCTTCAAAATTCTTCATTTTCTGTTATCAGCCAATTCTTGATCGGTACCTCAAGCAGACAAAATTAGGAACTGTGCAAGTTACATGATTCTTATGCTTGCAACATCCATACTCTTTTTTACTCCATTTGATTAGACATGTAAACTGCCTTGAACCGACTGATTAACACACTTGTTCATTATACAGGAGCAATTGCCGAAATAATACTGGAGATTCATGTCAGTTTTATGACAGTAATTCTGAAGTTCTGGTGCTTAAGTGCTGAAAAGATGGAAGGGGAAATTCTTGTTACTAACTTTGGTTATTCTTTATATGATATTTATTTTCTACATAAAAGTATGCGGTATATACTAGAATTGAAACCTGAAAAATGAGAAAGTGACAATACATGATAAGAGGGCCTGACATACTATAAACAGAAAAAGATGTGATAGATAAGTATAAGATGTCCTTTAACAATGATTTTATTGTCACAATGTTGAGTACATTGTTGGTTCAATTTGAATAGAGTTGAACAAAGATAAATGCAAAATTGGGTAGGCTATTTGCCTACTAAAAAAAAGAAGCAAATTTCATGCATTTCAGGATAGCTTCATGAATGCATCGAAGATTGTTAAATCGTCAATATAGATAGTTCAAATTTCGTATTTTATTTGTATCTCATGTGCGTATGACTACAGTCTACAAAGTCGAGTTTGGAGTTCGAAGTAACTAACTTTTGACGATTGTCAAGATTCTAGATAATAATAATACTTATGAAATGATCTCTTGCCAGGAAATATTGAACTTCGTAATGTAATGATAATATACTTTTGTTAAGCTTTATTTATTGGTTATCGTACTCAAGAATTTCGAATATTCATTCACTCATTCATTGGCACATGCCACAATAATCAGCATCAGTTCTCGGAACCTCAAAAGTGATCTCTCAGACTCTCACCAGCAAATGTTAAACTGCATTGTCCTACAGAAGCTATCACTGCGTGATTACCTCGAGCAGAAGATGCACTTTAGAATACCCATCGCACAAATAAAGTTCTTTTCTTCAAGACCAGAGAACTTTCAGATTTATCACTGATAATTAACTTTGAGATAAATCGATCTTGCAGTATTTACTTCTTTGTATCATATTGCAAGTTCCAACCTAGAATACTATATACTTACAAAATGGGTGAGAATTGGCTGCTGTAATTGTGATGGCACCACATGCCATACTTTTAATCTCAACGGTTCATATTAAAGTGAACGGCTGAGATTTTGTAGATTGTAAGGGACTGTTTTTTATAGGTCCCACTGTCATAGAGACTATGGTACGTAGTGCCATCAAAACTATGGCAGCGGATAAAAATCCCTTACAAAATATGTTTCAAATAAATGCACAACAAAAAGGCATGCAGACCTGATTCACATGCCGATATGCAAACATTTGTTCATAAAAGTTTCGAAAGAAAATAATATAAACTAGTAATTCCGTGCACAAATGAAGTGACCAGATGCCATGCCACACTATGCTATAGTGTGTTTTGTGAGGTGCTGTGCTTTTTATGGAATTTCAATGTATCAAACATAAGACCAAACGAAAACCAGTTGTGCTTTTACATCTCATTCTTTGTTTTGCTTCAGCATTTGTTTCATACTTTCAATAAAGAACTGTTAAATGAAATATTGGCAATTACTTCATCTCTTATCTCAACAGGCGCTCATACATAAAGACAAAACAACACATGAGCCGAAAATACAAAAGTGAAAAAGAAACGATACTCAACCTATTGCTAAAGTGATATTCAATATATTTGACATTGACATAGTACATTGGAAAAATGTGATGGAAAGCTATATATTCTAAGACTGACAGTGATTGGGAATTACACAACAGTAAATGCTGTCCGAAGAGAGGAGGTAAATTGGTTTGCCAGCGTCTGTGTGGCAAATTGTTGTAGTTGCTTCTTTGCATCTGTCAACAAATTTAAAAATATAATATTATACTATGCAAGAGAAATATATAGCTCTTGATGTGCTCCTAAACAAGAAATATCCCATTTCATTTTTTGTATCTCTTTTTAGTAAAATTAACAAAATATAACCTTATCAGGAAAAAATAAATAAAAATTCAGCTGACTTTGTGATATACCCAAATCTCAATTCTCCTCAGTTGCACGTTTGTATTTGGTTGCCTTATTTTATTTTATTTTTTTGTACGTGTATATGTGTGTTTTCTTGAGGTTCCTAGCACAATGCTACTACATACAACACTCAAAAGAATTTACCAAAACCCTTGATTAAAACAGATCACTTGAGAATGACTCAGGTCAGGCATAAAATACAGGTACAGTACCTTTGCGACATTTGGTGAAGCCTATGATGTTAGCAACACTAAGTGTCAAGCATACACCAATCACCAACACATAATCAGCTTGAAATCTTATCAGAGAGAAAATTCCCAATATTACCCACGCTCCTGCCTGAAATTGTAAAGCACAAATCATGTATTCATCAAAGAGAAATTACAGATTATTGTTTGATGTTTGTTTGAAGTATACTGAATTATCACATCAGCAATCTCCCTAAATTGACATATAAGGGGACTGGTGGTATTGTGATGTAACAAGAAAGAACAAAGCAGAATTATAAACTTGAGGCCAGGTATTGTGATGTAACAAGAAAGAACAAAGCAGAATTATAAACTTGAGGCCATACTGCAACATGCAGCAGTTCCAGAATGTGTGGTTGTAGCTAACCTCACAAATTCTGGTGTACTGCATGCAGCAGAATTGAAACTGAATGAGAATATATCATCCAAAATTAATGAAAAGCACAGGCTCGTGAAAACACTCACTGTAAGATAGAGAGTCCACCAGAAAAGCCACGAGTCCTTCTTGTTCATCCGTGCAAGAGACTGCATTTTTAATGATTGTGTCATAAATTAGCAAACAGGACAGAGTAACTACATTGTACTAAAAAGAATAAAATTCTTCAAATGCAAAGAAATATGGCAGAGGCTTGTTTGTTATTTCACTCCAGCAACACATATTGTGGTTCATAGTTACACTATGCCTTAGACTTAAGCTTCAGCTGATCCATATCATCACGATTTAGTAACATTAGCCACTACAGAGTTTGCAGTTGACAACATTTACATAAGTTGACCAATTATACCACCCTAAAATAGATACACCCAATCATGGAAAGATAAACAACTAAAAGCAGAAATGGAAAAAAAAATGTCGGGATGCTGTATAAGCAAATAACAAATGCTTAGAGGAATTAAAAAAGGACAAACCTCTTGGTCAAGGGATTCAAATTTCCAGACACTCTCACCAAGATCATTGATTTCATTCCACCAACGCAAGCCAACCAGAATGCGACCACTCACATTCTTCACCACCCAAAAATCAAGTGCTGAGAGAAATACCGTCACCACAAATATTATGACAAAGTTGTTCACGAACAGTGCCGACAGTATGTAAAATGCCAGAGCAGCTCCCTATGTTACAAAGAGTAATACAAACTTACAAAGATTAAATTCATATTTACAGCCTCCTCAAGTCCTTAACAATGAATCAATACACCATTGACACAGAAAAAGGAAAAGTGATCATCGCCAAACCTCCCAATTCTTATAGTTATAACTTATAAGTGATAAATTTCTCTTATTTTATTGATATTACAAAAAATATAAGTTATATTATGTCCACTTTTACCCCTTTATAATTCTCCTATTCCATATTTTGCTTTATTAGAAGTAACTACAATGCTCAATTTAAACAAAGTGTTTCCAGAAGTAGGGCAATGGTGTGAAATCAGTTTTAACAGAACATACAGTGAGTTCATTTCACTTCAGGGCTTACAACTAAGCTGAAATATTAACTTTGGCGATGATTGTTAAATACAGAACTTTCTATGTGACAGTACAATTCCTTCTATTTTCCAAATCAAAGAAGAAAAAAATGATATGGATAACAGGGTACTTGCGATTGTTATCTGGTTCAGTACTGACCCATACTCATAGGTTTTTAAAAGAACCATGAAAAAATACATACACTACCTTAACAACAGTTATAAACTTGTATGAACCACCCTCAATTATCATCTTTTATACACTTATCTTGCATGATTCTGCACCAGTAAGGTGTCACTGAGGCACTCTTTCCATTATAGACAAACATCTTTATACTGATTTTTAGGCCATATTTACCAAGAAGATTTAGGATCCTAAGATTAAGTGGCCATATTTCATCCTAAGACTAAGTACTACTTTCATGTTAATACATACTAACCAAGAAGATTTACCATCCTTTTCAATGCCAGAAACTACTATTAAAGCACGAACACTAATTCACCGGTAACAAACAACTGTTACCTTGAAGAGGACATGAAAGAAGCACGTCTTCGGATTCGCGTAGTTCTCCTCAACAACCTGCAGAACAAGCACAAGTACGATTTAATCTGATCCCAATCTTTGACTAGATTTCACTTATTATCCGCATTTCGTAGCAGAATGAGGGCCAATTCAGAACATTTTTATCTAATTCAAGATTCAAGCACAAAACAAGCGAGTACTGGTGTTCTGGATCTGCGCTGAAGACATCAGTTTGGTCTCAGGACATATCAATAACCTAAACTACGAACAAGAAATTGATTGCTAATACGGAAAGATCAGGAAGAATGCAGTCAATTCAATTCATTCCAATTCCCAATCCCAACCCAAACAACTATTGGGAGATCTGAAACTTCCGGATCTGCGCAACGGCGCGACCGACTGAACGACGATATAGAGAAATTGACATATGGAGAGAAAAGAGAGATGAACCTGAGTTCGATCCATGTCGGAGTCGGAGGGAGATCTCGCTCGCTCGCTGCTTTGTTGCTCGAAGCTGTTTTGGTTTTCGATTGAAGGAAGAAAGAAAGGAAGGGAGAACGAGTAAAAAGGTTAAAACAGAAATCAAAGAAGAAGAGAAATGTTGGTGTGACTCGTGGAATTCATATCCCCTGCTGTACTGCATTATGCAGTTCAAGCGTCAACCGTTGGATTGTCTCCAGATTCGTGCCAGAGCAGATCTCGAGACGATCCAACGGCTGAAGTTGTGTACTGCACAATGCAGTAAGTCAGGGGATGAGCACTCGTGGAATTCATATCCCCTGCTATACTGCATTATGCAGTTCACAGCGTCAGCCGTTGGATTGCATCGCGATTCGTGCCAGAGCAGATCTCAAGACGATCCAACGGCTGAAGTTGTGAACTACACAATTCAGTAAGTCAGGGGATGAGCACTCGTGACGAACTTGTGAGGCACTAATTATGTAGATGCCCTTCAGAAAATCATTATTAGGAAAATGTACCCTTCAGAAGAATTCTTCTTTTTTATTTATGGAATTTTTTGTTTTTTCTTTCTAGATAAAGATGAAAGTCAAATGACTCAATTTTTAAGTTTAAAAAATTTTCCGTCAATCCGGATTTCGAAGCTGCAACTTCCTTATCATCAACTTTTTGCATTTCACTTTACGTAATTCGATTTTGTTTATAAGTTTTAGCAATATTGTGTTAGTATTTTGATGGGAACGTGCTTTATAATATTTTCTGAAAAATGTTGCCATAGTGAATTTTTGAGCTGGTGAATTACAATTTTTGGAATGATATTTAATATGATTTACATATATATATTTTTTTTTCTGGGAATGCTTTAAAATATTTTCTGAAAACAAAGTAAATTTAGAACTAATTAATTAGCAGTATTTCTCTTGATAGTTCAATTGACAATTTAATCCCATTTTAAGTTTTCAACCCTAAACCATTAAATTATCAACTCACCATGAGAAAAGAGTGGCCTAACTAGGGATGTTAGATACATTGGCCTAACCCACAAAACTACAAGACCATCTTTAATAGAGTGTGAAATGACACTAAAATATATACCAAAATGATATACATTCAGTCTAGTACCTGGCAAAATGCCAAAGAAATATATATATATATATATATATATATATATATATATATATATATATATATTTCTAAATTTTTTTTGAATTAGTTTGAAAACAATTGTCTCAGATCTTGAATTAAAATCTGCTGTCATTAAATTCTTACCTGTATTTTTATTAAAAATTCTAAGGCCAGTGTGGGGAACATTTTCTTGTAACAATCATAATGCATAGCGGTGAAAATGATATGAAATAATGGGTCTGATATTTTACGGGCCGCATTAGTCATGTATATAATTTGGGTGTTGATTCAGACAGGTTCTAGTCCACTTCCATGGGCTCTTCTTGAATCAAAGCCCAAATTTCTCAAACTTTCAGATACAATGCCTAAGGATCGGGATCACCTGCTTTTCTTGATTCGACGGTTGAAAAACACTGCAGTACATTGAGATCGGTACAACAAATACCGAAGTACTTTGAGATCGGTGCAACAACCGATGCCGACCATCCGATTGGAAAAGCAGACCCTACTTTTTTTCTGAGGACCCTACTTTCTCCTCAGAAAAGTAGCAAATTTTTATCCAGTGCATAATTACATGTCTGATGTTAGATTAATGATTCAATTATAAATTACTATTTACTAAATAGAAACAATAGATATGATCAATGTAGGATTAAGAGAAATTAAATTCTTTTTTATAAGTATGAACACAAATCATGCAAAAAAAAAAAAAAATAGGGAGAAAATAAACATCAGAAAAGATGAGTTTTCTTCAATGCTCTAAAACTAATGATTTGCTGTTGAAAATCTCGTTGTCATTAGTTTCAACTTTCAACCATAATATTTCGTATACAAACTTTTCGAGTCTTTGTAAAACATTGAGTTTATTTCATGTACTTTTTTTAATACAAATACAAACAATCACTGATTTTCTTATTAGACCCCTGAGTAAAATCACTGATTTTTTTTTTAATATAGATTCTATAATTTATTAATTTTTATCCTTTGCTATACAATTGTTAATCTGCTATTAATAAAATAATTATAATTATTTGTTACTTTTTTTGGACTAAAATAATATACTTAATTTGCTCCAAATTATATAATTCTGTATCATGTCTTGGTAAATAGGAGAAAACGACAAAGCACTGAACAAAACCAACTCATCTACCACTAAAAGTAACATTTACACTTTACAGTGGCAAAAGGTAACTGATTTTAGCTTTGGTCTTGTTTGCATTATAGGCTTATAACAATGCTACATGAGTGGCCTAACTAGGGAAAGGAAACCACATATATATAGTAAAAAGTGTTAAAGGCTTAATTAGGAGATCAAGCATAATTAGAAATAAACCAAGTAAAATATGCTACATGTACAACAATAGACACCCCAAATTGATGGGGCCCAACATGTGGTCCAGTTAACACCTCTTTTATTATTTTTATTTTTTAATGTTTGAAACCTTGGATTTATCCTCTCCTACATTTTCCACCTCACGAACTTTTTTTTTAAAAAAATAAAAAAATAAATATATATATTTTTTTTTTCAAAAATGAACAAAAAACAAGAGAAAAGAGAACTTCTAAAAGCATGATTCTTATTTAGTAAGAAGAAGCTACATGCATGGACTATGAGAAAGAACAGAGAATAGGTTGCAACAAGGAGCCGGCAGTACTACACTACTACTCGTTTAATTGCCGACCACCTTTTACTTTTAGGTTGCATGTATACTTGCGTTCCCCCCGTTTGGCAAGTGTAGTAAGTTAAAGCGGAGTAAAACGTTAAATCACCTTAACTCAGTGGTGTTTGGTGATAGTGAAGTAAATAGATGAAGTAAAGTTAATGTTATGTGTAAAAGATGTGAAATGCTGGTGATTTAGTTTACTACACCTATATAGGTGCGTTAACTTACTACACCTTAAATCACTTCTGTATGGTGACTTAAAATTGATTTAAGAGCTTAAATCAATTTTACTACGGCTACCAAACACAGGGAATTTGCACTTTCTTTCCGAGTATTGTCCATATAATTTTGCTTCTTTAATTACTTAATTAGAATGTATATATATATGAGAGGGCAAGTGTTGAATACTTAATTAATTATAGTATTTGGAAGAATTATCAGGAGTTGTGAAACGTAAAAAAGAAAGAAAGAATAATACTTGCGAAAATACATGATTTGAAGTAAAATATATGATACAATAATAATTAAATAGTAATCAGAAAAAAATTATATACTTTTCGATATTTATAATTTGAAATTAATACAATGGTATGCAATGACTTATTTTCAATGTAGGTATGAGGAAAAGTTCCTCTTTGAGAAATTATAGGTATATTATATATTGAACTTACAGATTTATTGTGTGAGTGTATTTTGCAATGAAAGTGTTATTTTGATGTAACCATTCCATGAAAAAAAAATGAATTAAGTACAATTAATTTTTTATTATATATATATAATTTTGCACTTCTCACTTTAAATATACCACTATTATGAACAACATTTTTGTATATATATAAAGAGGAGGGATCCATTGACAATACTTAAAATGACAATCTTGACAATCAAGATTTTAAAAAATTTGTAAAAATAGTTAAAAATTCTTAAAAATAGAAAAAAGTTTATAGAGATATTGTTTAACTTATAGATTGATTATGTATCAAATTATATTCAATTTAAGTGACGTTTGATAGCTCTTTAAAACTCGTTAAATTTCAACCGTTAAAAAATGTATAAAATTTTGATAAACTATCAAACGATGTTCAAATTGATTGAAATTTAAAACACTATTAATTTATAAGTTAAAGAATGCATCCATAAAAGTTTTTTCATTTTTAAGATTTTTTATGAACTATTACAAATTTTTCAAAATCTTGATTGTCAAGATTGTCATTATAAGCATTGTCAATGGATTCCTCCTCATATATAAAACCATTCTTAATTATATATCGTGTACATGAGTGGATAATAATTCGTTTAGACAATTGCATGCATATGTGGTCGTTAACTTTTTTGGACTGGCCTAAAATGCATTACTTGGAGGCCATATATATCACATTAACCAATTAATTAAAGTGGATATATATAAGATCAGAGTTGGAAAAGTTTATTGTCCAAGCTATATTAATTAATCAGTATTATTGAGGATTGAGGTAGGTACAAATAAATAAAATAACAAAATCAAGATGATCACACGAGGTACCAAAATTATATTATTACTACCTCTAATTTATATAATATATGAAATGTAATTATAAAATATAAAAAATTAATTTACTCTTTTGATTTGATATATATAGTTGACACAAGAATTTCAGAATTTCATGGCGTCTAAAGCCGAAATTTTTTATTAAGCAAACAAAATAATAAACCAAATTAAATATTTACTTAAATAATAGATGGATTTTGAGATATACTCCCTACAGATCCGGCTGTAGTGAGGCGTGCCTTGACGCCTCGGATCTAATAGTAGAGAGGCGTCATTAGTAACATTAACATATAGCTTAAAACATAAAATAAGAAAGAAGATTGCTTACATACAGGGCGGAGCCAATTCACAACAGGGGTAGGCACATGCCCACCCCTAAAAAATTATTTTTAAAAATGTATCTTTAGAATTATACTTTATTTGAGAAACATTTACGGAAACATGCCTATATTTTAAGAAATTTATGAGAATTGGCTCCACCCTGGAAATTTACACAAAAATATGCCTCTATAATTTATAAAAACTTACCTAATTTCTAGAATAATTGCAAATTTATGTTTCGTCCGAAAAATTGGACCACCCCTGCTTACATATATGTATCTGAAAATCCACACTTTTGTTTTCTTTTTAAAATTTTATAATCCACGTCATTTGTGACTGTAAGAACAAAACCAGTGAGCGGTTGAAGGCGGTTTTCAGTTTGTGGCTGTGATTAAGCGTAAAATTAAGTAATTAACACACTTAATTTCTGTTACCAAGATCACCCGTGACAGACCCAACAAATTACTCCCAACCGCATATATAGTTAAATTAATTATCATGTTAATTAGCACAACAACTGCATAGTTAAAATTAATTAAATCATTAACTGAATATGGGTAGTGATCCTCATATATATGCAATTATACTTGTAAATCAAATTTGTAGTTGTTAAAATCAACTTGCTTATTGGAGTACACTTCTTCAAATGATCAAATTAATGATTCATGATGTTTTAATCAAGTATCATTTTAAATCATCCAAAAAATAGTAGAAAATTCTAAAAAAAAAAATTAATTTTACATGTGAAATTGAATATGAAACTTTTTTTTTTTAATTATGGACTTAAAATATATTCCACCGTTTCCCAAATTGTATATGAAAATAATGTTGATAAGTTTGGATAGAAGATAAAGATTTCTGAACATGAGAATACGGTTCATGGTCCGAAATAGTCTGAACTCTGAACTATGCATGCAAATATGCAATGCATACTACAATAGCTTCATTCATAATATATTTTTTTTTTTGAGATAAAAATGATGGTCAAGCCACTCAAATTTAAATGTTTATAAAAGACCTCTCATATGGATTCTGAATCCACGACTTCCCACACGGAGAGCGTTGCACTTGGCCAGACCCAGGGGCGGAGGGGGGTGTGACTCCCCCTATGATTTTTGAATTTGTATACAGAAACGTTAATATATTGTGTATTTTGTTAAGAGTTCTCATTTCACCCCCCAATAAATTTTGTCCCCTAACATCTCGACCCTCCTAATTTCAAATCCTGACTCCGCCCCTGTCAGACCAAAGCTGGTTCTTGCTTCATTCATAAATTTAATAAAAAAACCCCTTAAAGCAGCTAGCTTGCCATAGTACGTACATCTCGTGATTGGCCGACCATACCTGTGTACCTTTGCTCTTTCCTTATGCAACAATGCATGGAGATAAAACTATATATGCAGAGAGAGATATATTTTTCCTATTGAAAGATGAAGAAAGAGGACGAATCGAAAGCTTTAATAAATAAAAGAGGAATATTTGTGCTCAGGCCCCGTGACAATATGTTGCTAATAATCTCCATTGTCTTATTTTATTTTGTTTATAAATATTTTCAATCCGGGCAACAGAACAGGATGGAGAGAATGATATATATGGATTCAATATGTTCATATTAATATTAATATTAGTTCAGACTTCAGAGCCGTATAAAGCTGAACCGAAAGTAGTGCTCTACAGATTAATAGTTCACGGAGTCCGTATTTGCAGATGTACATACATCACTGTGTAGTATGTATAACATATATTCTTATCTTACTATGATTAGATCTTTTGACATAAAAGTTTTATCTTCCAAAAAAAAAAAAAACTCAGCCTTTAATTGTTTACTTAGATTGATCATCACCGTTGACGACACTTGACATACATTAATGTCCCGGCCCATTAAAATTTAAGGCCCATGTTAGTTTCCTCACAAGGGATGAGCTTTCGGCCCTTTATTATAAGATATAATAGTTTCAGTTCAAAGTAAGGTGTGAGCTCTTTACTGATATAGATATGATGAGTATATAATAGGTGATTATGCGGTCTTAACTTCTTCTGTTATACATGATTATATATATACATCATCTCTAAATCATTAATTGTATTGGGTGCGGACCTCCACAGAATAAAATAAAAATAAAATAACTGTTTTTCTCATTATCACTACCAAATAATTAATCAATTTATGACAAAGGATTAATTTCATTTCTACGTACCAAACAACAACTAATTATTAAGTTATATATAACATTATAATTAATTAAGCAGTTTTAATTACGAGTAATGGGTTAAAATCTAGAAGCTTCTTCTAATTAGGATTAATTTTCTCAATGCAAATGGTACAGTAGTATAGCTTTGTACCTAGACCTGCAACTGCAAGCAAAAATTGGATTACATGCCCGGACAATGCAAAATTGTTAATTCCAAATAACTACAAAAATAATTTGGAGTACTTGCGAGAATGGCATTTTATTTTTCTCTCAACACATGCAGTATGCAGTGCTTGCTTTGAAGTGTGAGATATGATACATGAATCCGCATGCAATTTCATATGGGTGATGATCAGTGATCACAGCATTGGATCGTCTCCATTTCCATTTTTCGCTTAAAACTTAAAAGGGAATACATCTGTATATAATCGAGAGTGAGGCTATCGTACTGTTAATACGGATTATCATGTACTATTTACTCATATTTCTATATTCAAAATATTAATAGTTAATCCGAATCATTCATTATAATCTTTATATATAATTATACTTATAAACTAAATTTATATTTTTGAAAATTTTTTTTTATTCTTTTTAGATATTTTAAAATGTCATCTACTTAGATGGCTCATAATATTTTAATCAACTGACATTTTAAAATATCTTAAATATAGTAAAAAGTTTCTAAAAAGTATGAAATTTGGTTTATAAGTAAAATTGTGTACAAAGATCATAATGAATAGTTTAGATCAGCTGTTGCATTTTAAAATTTGACATATAGATCAATAGTACGGGATAATTTGTACTATTACTCTATAATCGAAATAGACTCTAACAAAAAGTTTTAATTCGTTTGGGTAAAATAAAATAAAAAAATAGACTATCTATCTTAGTGCATAGTCCATTAAGGATTGTCTCAAGATTCGTGCAGGCTAGGATCTCACGGCGATCAGTATATTCGTGCTTCACTCCATATTACAATACTGCAGAGAATCTGAAGCTTCAGACTTCAATTGCTATATTGATCAATATATTCTCGAGTAATACCTAGTGTCCATCTATGGACAGTCCATAGATGACACAAATTGCATGACAAATGAGACTCATATAGACTCAGATGTAACATTAGTGTCACATGTGTGACTCTATGGACAATCCATATATAGATGGACGCATTTCCTATATATATTCTCCATCCTCAAATACAACAAATCTCCATTTTTTTTATTCCAATGGAGAGAAGTATAATTTAATTTAATTTAATTTAATTCTACCTCTAAACAACATAGAAAAACCAGCGGCACGAAAACGATAGGTCCATATATATCAATCCTTCACAACTTCACATCACCAAAATTCTTACACTTGTCAACAGCTCCATGCATAATTAGGCACCTTCCCTCTTCCCTTCCCTTCCCTTCCCTTGCTTCCAATTCCTATTCAACCAGAACATATTACACATACATTCATACATTCCAACAATCTGATAAACATCTCAGTTACTTGCTTCTTTAATTACATTGCTTCCATACATACACATTTCCAAAATGGCGTCCGATTCTGCTGTTATTCTTCGGCGATAACAGGACCCTGTTATCCCGACGGTGACCGTCGGATCAACACCGAACGGTTCAGATTCAGTGCAAAGTTCGGTTTTTGAGGTAAAAAAGAATTTTGCCGAACAGATCTCATCCGTCCATTTTAATCCGACGGTGCCGATCAAAAAAGCAGGACCCTGTTATCCTAGGGAATTGAATTCTCCAAAATGCACTTCCTGTTGTCATTGTCAATCATCATAGCACTAACAATTCTCATGTCCACATTCTTCCAATCCTCCAATGCAAGGTATCATTACCACAAGCACTCCTCGAAGCGCCACTCGCACTACCACCACCGTGATGACTTGATCAACTACATCTCTCTGCCGCCGACGGCGTTCTCCCCCGAGCCGGATGATCCAGACGACTACTCACCGTCCCCTTCTGTGGCACCATCACCTTCGTTAAGTTATAATCATAATGCTGCTCCAAGTAGTGCCATTGTGCCATCGCCTCCACCGAGTTATTATCACAATGCTGCTCCAAGTAACCCCGTAGTGCCGTCGTCGCCTTCACCAAGTTGCGATGATTCTACTCGGAGCAGTTATGCAGTACCTCCAACTTCGCCAAGTTATCATAGTGCTGCTCCGAGCAACTTTATAGCGCCGTCACCAGTACCTTCGCCGAGTTGTGATTGTGATACTTCTGCCCCGAGCAACTCTGCAGCCCCGTCGCCTACACCGAGTTGCAACAATTCTGCTCCGAACAACTCCAGTTCAAATAACAGTACTCCGAGCAACGCTGTCGTGCCATCACCTTCACCGAGTTGCGATAATTCTGCTCCGAGCAACTCCAGTTCAAATAACAGTACTCCGAGCAGTGGTGTAGTGCCATCACCTTCACCGAGCTATGATAATTCTTCGAGCAATTCTCCGGCCCCGTTGCCTTCACCAGGCTACGGTTATTCTGCTCCGGGCAACTCCGGTTCAAATCAATCTCCTCCAAGCAACTCTCAAACACCATCACCTTCACCATCACCATCACCAAGTTATGATAATTCTAATCGAAACAATTCCCGATCAAATGATACTATTCCAAGCAATCCTAGAACCCCGTCACCTTCGCCGAGTTGCGATGATTCTGCTCCACCAAGCAATGCCAGTTCGAGTAACTCTACTTCCGGCAACTCGAATTCAAGTAGAACTACTACTCCTCCAATTTACTCACCGGCCCCATCACCTTCACCGAGTTATTACAATCCTACTCCTCGCAACCCTGGTTCGAGCAACTCCAGCTCAGGCAACCACAGCACCGGCAATTCCAGTACTACGGGCGGGTGTTCGTCAACTCCGGTTGTGTTTGATGTGAGGTCCTTTGGTGCTGTTGGAAATGGATCGAGCGACGATACGAAAGCATTTCGGTCGGCGTGGAAAGCGGCATGTGTAGTGGACTCAGCGGTGCTGCTTGTGCCGGCTGATGGCGTGTTCATGGTCACGGCTTCCGTTTTCTCGGGCCCTTGCAAGCCTGGTTTTGTCTTTCAAGTATGGTTCTAATCAAGCACTTTTTGCCATGAAAAATTGAGCATTTTTAGCATATCTAAATGGATAAAATGATGAATTTTGTTTTTAGTTAGTTACTCCACTTAATAATAATGAACTGAACATTGAACATAAACACACTGATTCACAAGTTTATTGCATAAAAAAATGCCTTCAATTATAACAAAAATGGTTGAACTATCTCTAATATTTTATACTAGAGAAACATCTTGCGTCTATTGAAAAACTATCCATAGATCCATAGATATGTACGGACTGTAACAGATACACCTCAGAATATAACACATACACCCCGAAATGTAACTTATAGATGCTATGGACGGTTTTTCTATGGACACTAGTATTACTCTTTTATACTAATGCCGATTCCTTTATCATTTATCATAATTCATAATTAATTAGTATTCTCAGATTTTGCTCACAGAATCCACAACTATTGCATCAAGGAAAAAAAATCATCCTTGTCTGAATTGAAGTAGTGAGGTTTAATTTCACATGAAAGAAATTTTCTGCAATGTAGATTGACGGCGTACTAATGCCGCCTGACGGGCCCGACTGCTGGCCGGCGGCAGACAGCAAGAAGCAGTGGATTGTGTTCTATCGGGTCGACGGAATGACGTTGAAAGGTGCCGGCACCATTGAAGGGAACGGTGAAGATTGGTGGAGCCTCCCCTGTAAACCACACAGGGTACTGAACTACTGATACATTGATGCAAACAGTTTGGTTTCGTTTTGTATTTTCAAATTTGGATTACAAATTTGGTGGGTAATTTTAGTTTGTTTGGGTTTAATTTCAGGGTCCAAATGGATCAACATTGCCCGGACCTTGTGACAGCCCTGCGGTAAGAAAACTCTCCAAGTTTAATTCTTTTACTTAGCTCATGATTTGAATTGCATAAATCCTTACTATATATAAAAAGCATATTGAAAAAAATAATATGAAAGGGCTATCTTCCCAAATAAGAAACCTTGAACTGTTGATGTACGTTAATGCCCGTTGACGTTCTCAGCCCATTGAAATTAAAGGTCCATATAAATTATCTCAATTTAAGGCGTATTACATATTATCTTAAAAGTTTATTATAAGAAATAACAATTTCAGTCAAAAACAACGCGTGACCAATTTGCTAGTATAAGTAAACATAAACCAACAATTTCTCAATTTGCAATTTTTAATTGGAAAAAGAGAAAAATGTAAGCCACACATTTGTATGGTTGTTGAAAGTTGAAACTCACGCGAAATTAAGTATTCCAACCAATAAAGATTCCTCGGACTATGCATTGTCTTTGCCTTCAAATATTTAATGTAAAAATCCTTTCCAAAAAAGAAAGTTGAAAAGGGGGCATGATCTAATTAATAAAAAAGTTCAAAACTTTTGAATTGGTTTATGTTTTTTGAAACTTTCTTCCGTTTCAGTTGATTCGGTTCTTCATGAGCAACAACGTAACAGTAAGAGGGCTTCGGATTGAAAACAGCCCCCAATTTCACATCAAATTCGACGCATGCACCGGCGTTCGCATCACCGGCATGTCGATAAGCTCCCCATCTTTCAGCCCAAACACTGATGGAATCCACATAGAGAACACCAAGTCTGTTCAGATATACAATTCAAGGATCAGCAATGGTATTTCATGACTCATGAATGATATTTTCTATCTCAATTACTCATTTTTGTTTCCTTTTTTTAAGATCTAGTTAAGTGCTACAATGTTCTTATGAAATGGAACTTTTGAATTAGGGGATGATTGTATATCAATTGGAACTGGATGTGCTGATGTTCACATAGAGAATGTTACATGCGGACCTGGTCATGGCATCAGGTACTTATAATCTATGAAATTTTGATAAATATATTGATATCTCAGCTAAATAAATTGTTAAATTGTGTTGACAAATTATGAAATTACCGAGTTTTTAAGAACCAGCCTTTGGTCTAGTGGCTAAGGGTAGCGCTATCTGTGTAAGAGGTCGCGATTTCGAAACCTGGATGGAGGTCTATTTATAAACATTTAAATTTGAGTGGCTTGACCCTTATTTTTATATCAAAAAAAGAAATTATTGAGTTTTTTCAAGTAACGACTCAATTGAAAGAATGATCTTTGGTTGATGCAGCATAGGTAGTCTGGGAGCGCACAACTCGCAAGCGTGCGTCTCGAACATAACCGTGAGGAACGCGATGATACGTAATTCCGACAACGGAGTGCGCATCAAGACCTGGCAGGGCGGTACGGGTTCGGTCTCGAGCATAATCTTCGACAGCATCGTTATGGAGAACGTGCGCAACTGCATCACGATCGATCAGTACTACTGCTTGACGAAGCAATGCACGAACCAGACGTCGGCGGTCTACATATCTGACGTATCGTACACGAACATAAAAGGGACGTACGACGTGAAGAGCCCGCCGGTGCATTTCGCGTGCAGCGACGTGGTGGCTTGCACCAACATCACGATGTCGGAGGTCGAACTGTTCCCGTACGAGGGCGAGATGATGGCGGAGCCGTTCTGCTGGAACGCTTACGGGATCTCAGAGACCTTGACAATACCACCAATGTATTGCTTGCAGGAAGGCAGGCCACAGTCCCTGCAGGAAAATCTTGTCATTGGCTGTTGAAAAAATCAGTTCAAAAAATTTTGTAAACATACTTGCTATTTGTCATGTCTAAATTCACACCAGTTCATGATATTGATATATGTATAAAATGCATCATGATCAACATACATCTTATAACAATGGTGAATCTCGACATATAACATAACATGATTATTAAAACTTGAGCAATCTTTGGTCTTAGCCAATGCTCTCCGGGTAGGAGGTCGCGGGTTTGAAACCCGATAAGGAGTCTTTATAGACATTTAAATTTGACCTAGTAATTCGGCTAAAAAAAATGTTAATTCGGCTAAAAGCGCAAATGACTTAGTAGCTTAAATGGTAACTAACTATGATGATTTCCAAGATGTTATAGATTCAATTCTTCATGAGCATAAATATCTTCTAAAAAGAAGTAGGAGGTGGTGGAAAATATCCACTTAAATTAAAAAAAAAAAAATTTCGGCTAAAAGCAATGAGATTAATTTACAGTGCCTAAATTATAAGCAAGGCCCAAAATTGATGACAGTAAAGGCCCTTAACTTAATTAGTGCAGGAATAGTGGCCTGAGAGTTGAGAAGCTTACAAGTTACCCCGTTTGGCAAGTGTAGTAAGTTAAAGTGGAGTAAAACATTAAATCATCTTAAGTCAGTGGTGTTTGGTGGTAGTGAAGTAAATAGATGAAGTAAAGTTGATGTTATGTGTAAAAGATGTGAACCAATATAGCTGCGTTAAATCAGTGGTGATTTAGTTTACTACACCTATATAGCTGCGTTAATTTACCACATCTTAAATCACTTCTGTTTGGTGACTTAAAATTAATTTAAAAGTTTAAATCAATTTTACTACGGCTACCAAACGCAGGATACAAGCATAGCCCAAGATATATATACCGACACATCTGTGTTGCTTATTCTGTTATTCACATTTTTCTTCCCTTTTTAACCCCGGAGTGCTTATCCACTGCTGCGCAGTATTGTACTGCGCAGGGAATCAACGACGTGGATTACAGGAGAGTTTTCTGAGATTGAGTAGCACGAATCTTGAAGCGAATCCAATGGTCAGAGTACTGCGTAGTTCTGGATATAAATTGATTCCCCCGCACTTTATTCTGGATATAAAAAAGAGCGGAAAACAGAGAGAAATAAGAAAGATTTAAAACCGCCCGTCGTTCGTTCTCTCTTCTTCCTCTTCATCGCGCGCATCCTCTCGTCTTGCCGCCGGCCGCGACCAGACATAGAAATCGAGCAAACTGAAACCCTTGCTTGAGATATCTAGCTAGGCGGCTCTGTTCCGTTAACTAAGAAAGATCGGGAAGAGATCAGGAGAGTTTCTTGCGCGGTAATAAGGTAGGCTATGGATGACGAATCAATGGCGCCAACCCTCGATCTTCCGACTAAGCGGACAGCCGCAGAGGCGGGCACAGGATCATCGGCGTCAAAGAAACCAAAACCCGACAGCGGTGGTGAGATCAATTGGGAGCAGTACGAGGAGTTTTGCGCATTCTGCAACCGCTCGGAAGAATTTAATTAGTGAGCGCTATGACTATGACGACGACATCAGTATCTATGAGTGGAAGCACTACCTCCGCAAGTTGAAGGACTACATCAAACTCCGTGAAATTCAGTTGTATCTTGTGAGTTTTATTATTCCATTGCCTCCCAATTCCATTTCCTCTGTTTCTTTGTCAATTCGTAGGGCATGTTCAGTAGTTAGTGATTCTAAAGAAAGTTTTTTCTATAAGAACAAGATTTCAGATTGCATTTGGTGAAAACCTATGAAGAGATCATCATTATAGGAAAAAACTAATTTTATTTGATCTAAAACAAGTGTTTTGAAGAAATAAATTTTGATTATGAATTGATAGTATATATATATAGTATGTTGAACAGTAAACAAAAATTATTTTCTAAAGACTCTCAATTCCTATGAAAACCTTCAGTGCTTGAGTCTGCCGAACAGACCCTTAATCACTGTATGGATTCAGTGTTTGTTATACCAGTAACGCTGATCGTCTGTGTTTAATGATTCTTGTAGAGATCTAAAGGCAGGGTGAAGGAAGCTGATGAGCTTCAATCTTTGGATGACGAGGGGGCCTATAAAGTACAATCTAGCCATGGTTTCAGAACAAAAGGATGGTCGCTGCGTCCGAACCCGGGGCGCTTGAATGACTACCAGCGCCTATATGTTGCTGATATCCTTGTAACTTCACATTTATAATTCCTTTTGTCCAGGCCATTAGTTTCTGCACTTGCTGATATCTTTTTTGCCGGTTCAACATGAGTAACCAGAATGGGTTCGTAAAATTGAAATATGTTACTCCTTATACGCCCTTGATTGCTAAATGCAAGAAACTTGCTCAAATCAACCATTACTAATTACAAATTCCAATCATTTTAATGTTCGTCTCGTGTGATATCAACCCAGTGCTCCCGTAGATGTCTCAAGGTTTTGATATAAATATCCTGTTTGGCAAGTGTAGTAAGTTAAAGCAGAGTAAAATGTTAAATCACCTTAAATCAAGGGTGTTTTGGTGGTAGTGAAGTGAATAGATGAAATAAAGTTGATCTTATGTGTAAGAGATGTGAAATGTTGGTGATTTAGTTTACTACACCTATATAGCTGCGTTAACTTACTACACCTTAAATCACTTTTGTTTAGTGACTTAAAATTGATTTAAGAGCTTAAATCAATTTTACTACGGCTGCCAAACGTAGGGGAAAGAATGTAATAAGTCATATAAACTCAAATTTGGAAGTGATTTGGTATGATTTTGAGCTTAAGCTCGTGGAAAGGTTCCGTGAGCTTAAGCTCATTGTATATTTGCTCGGTTATATTAGAGATTTGAACAGAATTTTTAGATTATGCTTTAATAACCTAGGCAATTATGGTAGAACGAAAGATTTCTTCATATATGTAAAGAAATGCTTACTCTGATTGCAAGCCGCCATATTATCTTCACTGTTCATTGTGTTTTTTTCCCAGCATTGTTATGAGGATGGCGAGCTAGAAGCTGAATATGGCCATCTTTTCTGCACCTATGCCAGTGATCTTGCTTTTCTGGAGTTTGTCAAGGAGCTGCCATTATTAATTAAAGTAGACACTTCTACTCAAGAAAATATTTGAAAAAAATCAATTGAGAAAAATAATAAAACATGCTCATTGTGTGAGTGTGCACACAAATATTTACCTGTTGACTTTTGATCAAATACACCTACACTGCCTGTGGGTTTACATTATAGCATTTTAATTTTGTTTCGTATTGATTTCCCAAACAGGGGAAAAATAACAAAAAAAAAAAAAACGGCACCACTTTCTGATTACTCACTAGTCACTAGCGATGATTTAATTTTCTGTAGCAATTTATTGCAAAATTCATCTGTTTTTCATTTCTCAGTGGGAGTTAGACTGCTTAGAGGCAATTCGGATAGGTGAATATGCTTCCAATAAATACAAGGACCTTGACCCTAGGATTGTGGTTTATGCCGTTCAGGTTTATATCAGTTTCTTCATAACATATATTAATTTCCCCTGCTGCTTGGAAATAATGTTCATTTCTCTGTCTCAGGATGCATGTGACTTGAATAGAGAGGAACGGTTGAGGAAAGAGAGGGTACCATTCTTTACTAAGCTCTGGCTTGGTGTTGTCAGGGAAGAGGTTCCATTTTCTATCCCCTAGAACATTCTTTCCTTTTCTGTGCTTATTTGGGATTGATTTAGATTTTAGACTAACCTATTGAATGCACCTCCATGTAGAGGGATGCCATTGAAGTGTTGACTGAATTTATGCACAAAGATGTAGCCTCCTTTCCTGTCAGCGTAAAGCATATGAAAGACCAGCTAATGAAATATGAGAAATGGCAACAATATCCGCCATGCTTGCACATTGTGAGCTTTTTTTTTTTTTTTTTACATTTTTGATAAATCTTAATTTCTGAACTTTTAGATATCAGATGTTTCATTAGAGATATTTGTAACTGGGCTGACTCTTTGTTCCCTAAACCTTTTCAAGTTTGAACCCATCTTTTTTTTGTACTTGAATTCTTCTAATCCGTTTTATGTACTTGACTTTGTCTTTTGTTTTATTTTTTTCCGCATCCAGGGGAAGTATTTGGGTGAAAATGAAATCAAGGAGCTCATTCTCAAATATTTTGATGTGGTAATTGAAAATCTTTTGTTGTTTCGTATACATTCATTTCGAGCAATCTTCGGTGAATGACAGTGATTTGTTATCAGGAGAGACCAAGTGAGCCGGTGCTGAGTGCATATGCCAGTTACCTTGAAGAAAAGCTGCCAGTTGCTGTGATCTTAGGACTGACAATTTGATAGAGGTTAGTGTTCTTAATCCATGCTGTTCAAAGAATCTTTTGATGGGAATTTGCGGTTTATCTTTTCCGGATTTGAAAATCATATTATGTTATGCTGTAGGCAACATCACCTTTGTTGGACATTGACAGTACCAAATTCTATGTGGTGGCTAACAATAGAATCAAATGACAAAAGATTAGATTAATAGGTCTCAACAAATTCTATGATCACGTAAATCCTTATTACACCCATTTTCTGAATTTTCTGATATCGTATTTTGCAAGAATTGAGTACATTACTAAAAAACAATATAACAAATTTAACTCAATTGTCCTGAGGGCCACTTATTTTGTCAGTTTATCAACGGCCATTATCATCTCATTAGGCTTGGCAAAAGAAATCGAAATTAACTCTTGGATTTGAATAATCAGCAGTCAGAATTTTCGAGGCAACAACACTGTTAGCAGCCTCTGTGTAGTGTACACCATCCCAACTAACGTACTTTGAACCATCGGTACAGACGCTGTATCCTGCACCGAGACACAGTATGCTTGGGTTATAGTTGTATGGAGGTCCGCCATACCCGCAACATGCCATGAGAGGATTCTCAAATCCTACATAATATGAGAGAAATAAGATTATAAGAGATCATTCAAGTGATGTCATATCATGAGAAGAAATAATCTATTTGGAGATATCGTCGGAAACTTACCGTATTTGGTATAGTTAGCTATTATGTCATACTTGATTGAGAAGATGTCATTATAAACAATAGTTGCATCATTCAACTCAGTGCTTAGAGCATCAACAAGTGCTTTGAGCTGATAGTTGAATTCTCTGGCTGCATTGTTGTACGTTGACAGACAACCGTGTTCGTCGAGATCCGTGTTATCTTGTCTTGGCAGTGCAAGTTTTTGTGGCAGGCATCCCAGAGGGCCTGTGTTGTGTACCCAAAACTTCCTTGCTCCATTGTCATACAGTGTCTGAGCAAAAGGAAAAAGAATATATGAAAACAATTAGATATCATTTCCTAAAACAAAACAAAAAACTTATTTTGAGTGCATTTTGCTGTGGAGTTGCAAAGACTCATGATCATGAATCATGATGCTATGAAGCTTACATGGATAGCAGATTTTATCTCAGCAACCACCAGTGGAATCCTTGAAAGGGCTTGCTGAAAGCCCCCGTTCGAAGGCGAAAGGGCAGCTGATAAATCGTTCTGGCCGATGTCTATTGTATACAGTGCATTCTTAAAACCTTCAGCATCAAAGAAGCCAGCAGCACCTATTTGTAAACATTTGCAGTTAATTTCTGTGATCTAGAACTTTTTATGTAATACTGGTTTTGGTTCTTGTGATTGTAACATTTGCTATGAGCACAAATACTGCTCACTTGTAAACTTTTTATATAGTGAAAGAGAGAATTTACAGTGTATGTATTAGACACTGGTACACTCTTTTTAAGTATAAGAAGCGTACCCGCACGCTGCTGCGAGCAATTTTAATTTCATTCAAGCTAAATAGGGTGAAAGAATTGAAGATAAGATAAGAAATTAGTTTGTAACTTTAGTAGTCAATGCTTTAAAAGGTCAGTCAGACAATTCGCCACTTCGATTTTGTGCTGAGGCAGAAATGGAGAGAAATACAATATGAAATAGATGCGATGTGAGTCTTTCATTATTTGATGGATGAAGATTAAGATGGGAGTTAGACTATGACCATTAACGGAGGATCCAAACCTTACCTTCTTTTTAAAGAAGTATAGATAGACAAGTACAAATATTGCTTGACATGGTTGACAAGACTAACATCTAATCAAAAATCAGAAAACAGAAACAAATGAAAAGAAATTAAAATAGAAGCTCTGCACTTACCTTGATCAACGAGATCCAACGACCGGGATCTGAAGTGGAGGAACTGCTCAATCTGAATGTACAGAGCAAACGGCACGTTTCTTGGCAGCGTGGTCGAGCCCGATATTGCGAAGTTGGCTCCATTCGAGAAATTTGAACCCAGTGCCTCCAAGTATGGACTCAAATATGTTGTGTTCAAGCTCTCACCTTTTTTTTTAGGCACAAAAATTGAAGGCAAAAACTCAGAAAGTGTGTGAGTTTGGCGTGTCAGTTTACTGTTTTTTGCTTGTAAATTTTGCAATATGCAGAGATTTAACATATATTCATATGCTAGGTTTACAAGAATTTAATTTCAATGGTGAAGTTCTAAAACAATTAACAATGAATTGAAGTTTAGATGATCAGAACTCACAGAGGAAGTCGATGACGAGCCGGCCATCGCAGATGCGTCCAGTGCCGCGGTGAAAGAACGCGCGGCCTTCCGGGAGGGGGAACCGATACCCCAAACTGGCTGCAATGCCGCCCGTGTCAGAATTCGAGTCCCCGAAATTGAACACGACAGGCGACCGACCGATGCATGCCCCCGCTGCCGCCCGGTGCAGGACACTCAGAGGCAGCATTGCTGCCAAGACAAGCATTGCTAGTGCCATATATACTTGATTGTTGTATGTGAATGTGAACACCTCTCATTTCTCTTAGTAAACTCTCTATCTACTATATATATACACAAATTCATGATAATTCATTTAGAGTAATACCTAGCGTCCATAAGTTATATTTCAAGATGTATCCGTTACATTTCGGGATATGTCTGTTACATTATTTGTATATCTATATATTATATATGACGTATGGACAGTTTTTTAATGGAGGAAACATGTTTCTCATTTATTTATTTATGTCTCTCAGTTTGATGTAACGAGATAAAAAAAAAAATAACAAGAACAGCCAGATTTGGATATGATGATAATATGTGTCCTTATTTGGGGGATGACATACTGATAGGATATATATTTTTGTTTGCTAGCTAGCTACAGTAAGAGGTGTGGCACTGACACGTTCCGTTATGTTCCATTTGTAAGGATACTGGTATGAAAAAAAATAGAGATAGCAATTTATAGGCTCAGGACATGGACACAAATTAAACACAATTCAATATGAGAGAGAAATGTACTGCTTGAGAAAAAATATGAGAGAGACATTACTCATATTTTTTTTTTCGAGTAACACCTAGCGTCTACCTTTTTACTTATGCACTGATCCATAGTTCAATAAACAAATATTATTTTTTAGTAAACATTTATATCTTTATGATCAATAGATATCGTTTTCTGGTGAACAAATACACACTACGGTTTCCAGTGAATATTTATGCGACTGCATTAAGCACATGAGTACACGTGGTATGTCAAAACTGTGAGCGGGGTGGATGGGTGGCCTACAAAGTAGAGTGACTCTACATATTTTTCTTTCTTTTTTTTTTTTTTGAGAGAGACATTACTCATTAGTTTAATTAGTGTGTATAGTCTGATTTCCCATCTTTGTAGGTGAGAGGTAATATATAGTTGTCAGAATGTTCAATAACATAAGAGTACGACACTAGTAATTATTTCAGAAATTAATTTGTCATAATATATTAACATCTCTTTTACAATATCATCATCGATATTAATTGTTTGATGTCAAATATTGTATTTCAATGAAAGAAATAACAGCATTTTTGAGGTAATTTGATGTTGGATATTTTGCTCTTCAAAAAAAAAAAAAGATGTTGGATATTTAGACTAGAAAGTGTACTAAGAATAGTGGACAAAACTAAGTCTTAAAACCAATTTGTTTAAACGTCTTCTTTTGTTAAACAAATTCTGAACGTAGTATCTGTATTTTTGATACATACGTATTGTTTGTAAATTAACCAAGATTATATTTTACTTAATTAAAAAAAATGATACAAGAAAAAGTAACTATTGCTAAGTAAGTGTCTTTACCAAGTGCATCAACTTTTATGTTTGGAGGAATGAAAAATTCGGAGCATTATGAGCATATGATCAATGAGAATTTCAATTTTTAATTTAAAAACTAGTGATAAATTATAGCAAATGAATCATATTTCTATTTTATTTTTTTTTTATCATGCGGCTCACAAAGTTCAAATTCTTTCACTAAACAAAAGTTGGTACAATATTGCAAGCAAAACTCATAGAAAAACGGGTAAGGAAATCATTCCAATAAATGTAGTATTCATGGCTGACGCTAAGATTTGCATGATAAATTGATAATATAAACATATATAATTTTTAACTCTTCATGTTAAATTCTCCGAGCATATATTCTTTCATTATATTCACTCAAAAAAAAAAAAAAAAAAATTCTTTCAGTTCAGTCCATATAAACTTAAGGAAATCAGATCAATTAGCACTTAGCAAGTGCCATTGGAGGCACTATATATTAATTCAGAGCAAGATCTAATACGTTCTCAATCACACCAATCAATCAAACATGAAAATTGGACCTGGTTTCTTCTGAGATGCGAATGCCAATGTGAAGGGAAGAAATAAACAAATCATTCTCAAAAAAAAAAAAAAGAAATAAACAAATCCAACCATGCAAATAATGTTATAAACAAAACTACGAAACATACAAGTTAATTAAAATGGACCACTAGATACAATCTAGTTGTTTGGGAGTTTGGACCTGGAATTTATCATGCAACAACAAAAGAACCGAGTAAAAGAAAAGATGTCAAACAGATAGTTGGGTACCGTACCGGGCCCAAACAGCCCTCCAGTGTACCAACACGCGTCCAGAAACCGACGAACCAAAACAACAAATCTGAACAACGTGTAATTAAAGCAGCAAGGCACTTGATTGCCGACCCATTCGTTGTATCATTGTGTGGGGGTTATTTATTTTGGACTGGGCCTTAAGGCCCAATAAAGGCCCATCTAACAGAGATCCTAAAATGGACCTCTCTGAACATTTCGAAACTAAGTGCTACTTGATCAACTTCGACCTTTAGGGTCTGCTCCAAAAGGGGGGAGAGGAGGGGAGGACTGACCAAGTTTGGAGTTACCTGCCCAAGGTTATGTTAGTTGCTCCATAATTACAATTTGTGTATTGTTACCCTCTTCTCCTCTCTAGTAATTGTAGTTGTGGAGCAAGTAACATGACCTTGTATAGGTAACTCTAAACTTGGTCAGTCCTCCCCTCCTCTCCCCCCTTCTGGAGCACACCCTTAGGGTCTGCTCCGGAAGGGGGGAGAGGAGGGGAGGACTGACCAAGTTTAGAGTTACCTATACAAGGTCATGTTACTTGCTCCATAAATTACAATTTGTGTCTTGTTATTCTCCTCTCCTTTCTAGTAATTGTAGTTGTAGAGCAAGTAACATGATCTTGGACAGGTAACTCTAAACTTGGTCAGTCCTCCCCTCCTCTCCCCCCTTCTGGAGCAGACTCTTAGAACTGTAATAATGGAATTCATATCCTCTACTGTGCAGTACACCATTCGTTGGATCTGCTTTGAGATTCGTGCTACTCAGTCTCAAAAAAGCCCCTATAATCCGCATCGTTGATTCGCTGCGCAGTAGAGGATAAGCACGCGTAATAATGGGGGTTCATATAATATGTTTGTATACAAATTTGAATTTGAATTATGATATAATACAAATACGAAATTTATCATATGTTATAAACTTGAGTACGGGTTTGTTCATTTTATATATAGCAAAATTTCATAATTTAAATGTAGATTATATTGTTTAGATGCTATTTATTTGTGACGGATTTGATTTGACGTCAAATTCGTATGACGTTCGATGCTTTCGATACTGTGCTTTTAGGTTTACAATTCGCCAACAGTCCAAGCAAGCACACATAAATCCGAAATATATATACGACATTAGATGCCAACTTTATAAATACTTTTTGGAAAGTAGAAAATTTTAAGTGATACGGAATTCAGTTCAAAGTTTATGAATGAAGACAAAGAAATATGTAGCGCGCTAAATCGGTGAAAAGCTTGGGATAAAGACTGTTACCAACCATAACAAATTACAACAAGAATCTGAATCAGAAAGCACCAGCAGTCATATCTCAAAAAAAAAAAAAACAAAAAAAAAACCAAGCACCAGCAGTCTAAGTTTTGTAAAAGATGTGGTACCAAGTTCTTGTTTTGTTACAAGATTTTTATACATCAAATAGTTATAATTTTAGCCCCAATATATTTTACTTTCTTATATAACTAATTAACCAAGATCCCATAGCTGAACTGCACATCATACCAATAAAACAATGAGAAACATCTTGCGTCCATTAAAAAGTTGTCCATACGTTCATAGACGTAAAAGAAATTACAACTTTCATTAGATATGCCTGAAAAAAAACCCATGAAAACTCAACAATGACTGTTAAATTCCACTTATTTCTGCAAGCAAGAATCAACAACATATGAAAAAAAAAATAAAACAAAAGAATTTGGATTAATCTCACTATATTATTTTTGTTACGAACCTAAACGGCATCTTATCTTACATTGATACTCTATGGAGAAACAGATGGGAGCATTATGTAAAAACAAGTGAGGATCAACCTTTGCAGAAAAATTCAAAATTAATCCTCGGTTTTGAATACTCGGTAGTTAGAATTTTTGACGCCACGACAGAATTAGCAGCTTCGGAGTAGTGTACCCCGTCCCAACTAATGTGTTTCGAACCGTCGTCGCATACTTCAAATCCAGCAGCCATACAGGATATGCTATGATTATAATTGTATGGGGGTCCGCCATGCCCGCAACATGCCATATACCGGTTGTCAAATCCTACAAATTTTAAGTGTTGAAAGATAAATTTCATTATAAAAAAAAAAGTTTTAAAAATTGTATATAAAATTTGATAAAAAGAAATTGAGCCTACCGTATTTGGTGTGATTGGCAACCAATTCATACTTTATTGAATAAATATCAACATAAACAATCGTGGCATCCTTCATCTCCGCACTCAGTGCATCAATAACCTTGCTCAGCTGAGAATTGAATGCTTTTGCCCCATTGTTGTAGTAATTCAGGCAACCATGCTCATCGAGGTCGCTGTCATCATTTCTCGGTATAGCAAGCTTTTGTGGAAAACAACCCATCGGGCTCGTGTTGTGAACCCAAAACTTCCTTGCCCCACTTTCATATAGTGCCTGCTTGCAATAACCATCGAGTTTGGTTGATTGAAAAGGCAAGCAACGACCAAATTGTCAAGTTGATACAGTACAATTGCAATTCTGGTTAATGGCACCACATTGGTATTATTGTTCACTGTGATGCCCGATCAATTATTAGTACAAAAAAAAAGAATGCAAATGCCACTGTCCTTTTTGACTAGCTGCAAAACCTGCCATGTCCAAGGACCGGCACAAATATGCCAGTACAATGAAAAATCTTGACAATTTTTTTATCTATAAAACCCGTCAACTGGAACGTTTAAATCAATACAGGCTCCCAAAAAGACCTAAAAGAAGTAAACTCAAAGCACATGGGTGAACTATCTATACGAAATTTATCATATTAATCTAATTTGATTGCATGGTTTTCTGGTACCATATCCAGATGAACAGTTTTGGTGGTGCTTTTACGATCTACTTTTAAACCACACATTTGCCAATGTTATCACTCTTATAAAAAAAAAAAATTGTTCTTGCCTTGATAGCAGCTTTTATTTCTTCAATTACTGGGATAATTCTTGCCGCAACTTGGTCCATATTGCCATTTGACTCGGTCAATATAGCATCCATATCGTTCTGCCCTATATCTATCATGTAGAGTGCATTTCTGAAATCCTGCTCTCCAAGCAATCCAGTGTGGCCTATTATAGTCAATACATATCAAGACAACATTTTTGTAAATTATGTACCACCCTAAATGAAAATGATAACAAATGCAATTCCACGCAATTGCTAAACTGTCATATATTATAGAAATATAGCCATCAATTTAATTCTTTTCCAAAATATTCAAAACGAATCTAAATATATAAAAGGAAGTGGAACTTCAGTCTAGAATGCAGAAACTCCAGTTATGGTTCAAGTTTCACACTGAATTGAACTTATCTAGTAATGTTATGATAATTAATATAATTGAAATGAATCGATGGTGATATTGTCTATATTATTAGAGACCAAAAGTTAAAGGGCACTCTCTTGTCTATGCTAATCATGAAGATGGTATTTTTTTTCAAAATCCAACTGCATATGTGCAAAAATGCAATTCGCAAAACTTCATGGATTTTGAGTAAAGCAAAGGATTTCACATTTACTTCTTGAATTAGTATACAAAAGAATCAGTTTTATTTTCATATTGTTTCCAGTTAGAGAATTTGCAAGTTCTTATTACATTCCAAGGCTGAGACTTACAGAAGCAGTATTTCACACAGTGTGACTTACTGAATCAGTATTTCTTGTATGTAAGATATTGTTTGGTGCAATTGCAGCTGTTCAGTTGCTATACATTTTACAGTAACAGAAAAACTAGGTTAAGGAAGCATCCATTCAAAATATATACATGGCAACCTGATCTGAACAGCTACCAATCCTCCTTAAATACCCACAAGCAGTTACCTTGGTGTGCCCGTACGCTGCTGGTACGGGCGTACGGCGGCATTATTTATGACATTACAATTTACAAGTCTGCCTAAAGTACTGGTACAGCTCTTCAGGAATAAGACAACTGAACGTTTTTTTTTTAATTTTCACATTTTCAGTATACAAAAGCAAAATTGAATGATATGAGCAATTCAGCATTACATACCTTGAGTTGCAAGATACAAAGAGCGGGACCGAAAGTGAAAAAACTGGAGCGTTTGTATGTACAACGCAAATGCTTGCATCTTTGGCAAAGTTTTGGACCCGCATATCGCAAAATTAGCTCCGTTGCTAAAATTTGACCCCAACGCCTCCAAGTAGGGGCTTAGATAGTGTGTGTTGAGACTCTCACCTGACAATGTTAAGAAAAAATAGAGTCAAGAAGGTACATTATTTCTATATAAACTCATTAATTTTAAAATTAAGATTGACTATTAAATTTCTTTGTTCATAAGAGGCAATTCGGTTAAGAAAATGATTAGGTAAATATACAAAAACATTGCTTTTCATGCTTCTATGAGTACAACTTACCAATTTCATCCCCATGCTGAAAATGTCCCTAACAGAAACCGAATTACTGGAAACTAGCACAAAATGGAAATATAATGAATGAATGGTCCTTCCAACTCTATTTATTTTCTGTTTCAGTCCCTGAGGTTTTGAAGTTTCTACTTTGGGCTTGGAATTTTCAGTTAGTTGCAACTTTAATCATTGGAGTTGCCTTTTAAGTGAAAAATTTGGTAGGATCCTAGCTGTGTCAATGTGGTATGTAGGGTGCTTGCAGCTACTTTTACTCAAGAAAATACCCACAAAAGCTTGCCTACTCCACATGACTGCCCCTAATTTTTTTTTTCATGATTTTTACAAAAAAAAATGCAGCTATTTCATGCTAACAGAAAACTACTGATGCTAAGATACTAGCAATTTTAGTTAAAGGCTCAGAGCCTATTGAAAACTTCAAATTAATTCTGATAACGTACTTGCAACTTGATTTGCTAAAAATTTATTTGGATTAGATTTAGAAATGTCAACCACTACCCCAGAAAAAACAAAGTACTTGCTCAAGAAATCTTAGGAAACTATTTGTTTTTCCCTTAAAGTACAAACAACCAAGGTGGCAAACAAAACAGGAATTGTGGAACAATCAACAAGCAGGCAGTCAATAAAAAATGCACTATTTATTGAAACCATCCAAAAAGGAAGAACTAAGACTGATAACTCTGTTTGAACACACCAAACACCAAATAATGTGAACATTTGGTAACTTTTCTGACTCTGTGACTTGAAATAGCAGCTAAGCTACCAATTATAAAACTGTTAATTCTGCACTTGTTTCAGATGTCAATTATGCTTTCCAACCTAGTTGCAACTGGACCCAAAACCTAATTAGTTCTTCTTTCTACCTGTCCTTAGCCAAACTGGTCCCATTTAGTAGCTATCACACAGTCACTTGTATAAAATTTGTCAAAAACCCAATTATTGTATTAGAAAAATCATGCATTTTATTTTTTAAAAAAAAATTCAATCAAACACCCAATTGAGAAACAAAACAATATTTTCATGAGATTGTCAATCAAACCTGCATTTAATTTTAATTGAATATTTACTACCTCATAGAAATTTCAATAAAATACCCAATTAAGAACCAAAAAAAAAAAAGGAAAAGAACAGAAACCAACAATTTTCATGAGATTGTGAATCAGGAACTCACAGAGGAAGTCGATGACGAGGCGGCCGTCGCAGAGGCGGCCAGTGGAGCGGCGGAAGTGGAGCCGGCCTTCGGGGAGGGGAATCGGGTACCCCATGCCGGCCATAATGCCGCCGGTATCGGAGTTGGAATCGCCAAAATTGAAGATGATTGGAGACCCATTGGTGCACACAGCCTTGGCCTCCCTCACAAATCTGAAGGACACCATGTTCTGGAATATGAACAGCACTGCCAGGGACTGCAGCACCAGGATCAGAGTCACCCATGATGGCTGGAACTGCAAAACCTTCCTCATCTCCTCCTTTCTTTTGTAAAAAGTTGCAAGATTTATTTTGTGGGTCTGTCTAAATTGTCTTCCTATGAAGTTGGGTACCGGTACCGGTACCGGTACCGGTAGGGATGATAAGATTGATTGAGAGTGGGTGGGTGAGTGAGTGAGTGAGTGGAGGGAGGTATCTGGTTAGGAATGATTAAATTAAATTGGGTGTATAAATAGTTGTTTAAATCTTCTCCATGCAGAGACACAGATGTCCTTGTCAGTTTGTTGTTAAGCTGTATTGATGAGTGCTTCAATTCACTCTTTCATTGTTCCTGTAACCATTTCTGTTGCGGGTCACTGCCATTTCCTTTTTTTTTTTGAATATCGAAAGCCTGTAGGCAACAAATTTCATTCAAAAGAGATCATTACGTCCACAAAATAACAGAAAAGCTTCTAATCCAAAACTAATAACACAATAGCAAATCAATCTATCACCAATCTATTTTAACAATCTAATTAATTCTATCTCCAATGCAAGAGAAATCTGAGAGCATGATATCATTTTTCCAAATTATCGGCTTGATGAGCATCATTGTCTTCGGTATAGTACAGATAAAAAACTTGTTAAATGTTCCATAAGACTCCAATCTTCAAAGCATCTTATGATTTTTTGAAGTCGTAATAAATTTGTCATCTCAAGCTTCTCGTTTAAAGTATGTACTTGCAGGGGCGGAGTCAGGCTATTGATCAAGCTAGGTCACACTTGGATCTTAATAAGATAATCATACCTAAATGTTAATCAATTTAAGGCACAACATGATATTTACTTAGAATTTTTAATACACATTCCATAGAAGCATACTACACATGTTATAACTTCAAAAAATTATTTGCCGGAGCTTGCCTATGCACAAATCCGCCCCCGTGTACTTGAATTATTGGTTATGGGTTAGCCTACCAACCAGTGATTTGTAACAGGAACATGTTGAGGAGTGAGACTGTAGATGATTTGGGGGATTGGTATATAGTGGGTTGGGTCTTGGTCCATGGATGGAGGATAAAGGAACGAAGCAAGCTTGACAGATCGAGAAAGAAGTGCGAAATAAGCAACGGTGGGATCAAGATTCAAGAAAGAATGCCAACGAAGTATAAATGTTTGTTTGTTTGTTTGTTTTTTCTTCTGACTCTATACATAAATAAATATCTAAATAAATAAATTAATTAATAAATAAACTTTTCTCTTTAATGGTATTTAAAAAACATATTACGACCATCTGATTGTAAAAAATAAACGGTCCGTATTTTATCTGATCCATAGCAGAATTAGCCAATAAATAAATAAGTTTGCAAATTCACATCCGGTTAGAGGTGTGAATTAATTTAAAACGGGTAGCGTCAAGAATGTTTGAAAATTGAGAACATGATATTTATAAATGGAAAGTAAAAAAATGCTTGAAAAACTTAGGAAGCGGTCAACATGATATTTTATTTTATTATTCACTAAACACATTATACGAGTAAATACTTAGGTTGGATAGAGTAGATAACGGCATAATAATTTAATAAATTTATGTTCGAGTTTAGGATAATTATTAATTAGAAATAATTATGTAGCAAAATCCAAACGTACAAATTATAGACAAAACTAAAACCCATACCCAACTAATCACCTCACAATCTGACAAAAAGCGGGTTGGCTTACATGCATTAAGTCAAATAATTGAGTTGAGCGGATTAAAAAGTTCTTTTATTTAATTTGTGCAAGCCCAGCAATATATAAATCATCATTCCTCGTAATTATATTCTGTATTAGTTTGACCTAAAAATTTTGAGAAAAATTAATATATTGGATAAAAGTAGTCTAGCAATGTATGTACAGACAAGACCTATCTTTCTAAATAAATTAATAATTATTGAATCAAACAACTTTCTGTGAAATATTGATATTTTTTTTCCTTTTTGTCAGTCTTTTTTTTTTTTTTTGAGAATATAGTTTTCCTTTTTTCAGTTATGTTTACACCTTCAAAAAAATCAAATGGACCTGCAATAATAATACCGAAAGTGATACAGGTTGAGTTGGTGAGGGACACATTTATATTCTGAAAAGACTACTAAATTAGTGCTAAATCACCACATGTGTAGTTCACAAATCATGCAATTTATTAACAAAAAATCTGAATTAGTTATCATTTGGTTAATATAAAATTAGTAGACATTATACGAGATTAGACCCAGATTTAAGATTTGTTTATGAAAATCAAGAAAAGACATGCACTGCTGCACATGATCAGATTAGCTTAGCCGCCTCACATATAAATAAATATCTACAAGGACTTGGTTTCCTATTTACTCCATAGGCATTTTGTTTAGCTGCACTTTAGAATCAGAATTAAGTTTTTTTTTTTTTTTTTTCGAAATCTTTGCAGTAGCTGTAAAGTTGCGTGGACGGGTATCGAATTCTCAACCTTTGAGTAAACAAAGGCCTTAGGAATTTTTTCCTAGTCAACTGAGCTACCACCCATTTCCCATTTCCCATTTCATAATTTTTTTTTTAGATTTAAGTAGATATTTTCCACCATCTCCCATTTCTTTTTAGGAAATATTTGTGCCCATAGAGGATTGAACTCATGACCTCTTAGAAGTCATCACAGTTAGCTACCACTTGAGCAGTTGAGCTACTAGGCCATTTACTTTCCCATTTCATAATTAAGTTCACTATTCAGATGATCAGCGTACAGAAAAGAGATGATGTGTTGTTCACCTACTTAATTAATTAAGGAACTGGTTTAGTGTTCTGTTCTCTCGTTAAAGATGCTCCAGCAAGGTGTAATCACTATACCCGTTATTAAATTAAAGGGAACAGATACATAGATACGCAAGCTGATACCATAATCGGTACTGACTGTATTGATATTCATATTATAAGAGTTTGTATTCATATTAAATATTTAGTATTCAAGTTACTCGTATTATATATATAACTCACTATATAAAATAAATAGCATATTAAGGTCATTAAATTTAGTAGCTTTCAATTTGAATGCAAATAATATCAGTATCAATTTTAGTTTCAATTTTTGTTTCCCTATAACATTTTCCTTGATCTAAAAAATAATTTCAAACTTGTCTTTTTCTTAGCACTAACAGAGTAACAGCACTGCATTGTGTAGTCTTAATTGAGAAACTGTAGAAAAATAATGGACATCTCCGGTTTGTAGCAATCCAGACCGTACCTCAATTTGTCATCACGTGACATAAAAATTACTGAAAATAATGCTGAAATGATAATAACAATAATAAAAATAGACAAGACACTTCAGAGCTGTGAAAAAGGTGTTGAAGGGTATGTGGGAACTCTTTGACAGAGGCGAGGCAACGAAATCACACTGGTTTCTTTCATATGACACATTTTCTGCTGACAGTGAGACACCACCACCTTATTATACAGTTTACATGTTTAATTTTATTGCAAAAATGGTATAACCTCTCCATAAATAAATGAATTTTTAGGAAAAATCAAAGTAATTAGTAGAAAAGTAAAAAGATTTGTATACCCTCAATTTGTAATCATTACATAATAAATATTTCAATTAAATAATATAGATAAAAGGGTAATCAAAACATTGGAGAAACAAGAGACGAATAGAAAAATAATATCGAATCTTGGGGATAAGTTGTAAATGGTATAAATTCATTCAATTGTGGACGGAGGTTGTAGTTCTTTATTTCTTCTTGTGTTATGAGAGTAGGTTAAAAATATTTAATGGGACAAATCCATATAATTAACTGACCAAGTATTTTAAAAGTGAGATTTTATATTATTCATGTAAGTGTGCATTTTCTAAAAATGTGGAAAGAATAAAATGTAACCTTTTAAGCTTGACTTATTGTCACTTTGTCAATAATACTGGGATTAGATTAATGAAGATTTTGCATAAACTGGAGTGGCTTTGAATTTGTTCGGTGCAAAGTTGGGACGAACACATCAAGAAGAAGATATATTATTGATTCAAGGATTGCTTGCTTAATTAGGAACCAAAGATTTCTACATTTGTCAAAGTAGTTTTACTTTAAGCATAGAGATGTGAAATATCCTTACTATCATTATTTTTATTTTTTTTTTGGTGAAGACATGAAAATATAATTACGTACGAATATTTCCAAAATTAGTGGATAAAATAATTAAACAAGTTTTAAAAGTTGCATTGAATTTTTTTTAAGGTAGCAGGAAATAACATAATATGTAAATTTTATTAAAGAAAATGCAATGTATTTTCTCACTTCTTATCTAATCTGTATCAACTCTTTTTAAATTATACTGACGTAAAAACCTACTTTGTATTATATTACTTCATTTAACGGAATTTTGTATTATCCTTACAATAAACTTAAATGTTCAAAACTGTCCTACTGAGAGACCACGGTCATTTCAAAAAATCCAAAATCATAAACAGCCCTGCACTAATAATGAAAAGAAATACACTAGTGCCACAAATAATAAAGATGGACATGAACATGATTGATAAGAATTAGGATGGAGGATTAATCAATGTGATACCTGATACGACTTGTTGACTGACTGACTGTGGCCTTAGGCCCTTAGCTGATTGTGATTTTCTGAGGCAGGATGTTGATTTTTGAGTAATACGTAGTGTCGATAAAAAACTGTCTATAGTGTCTATATATTATATGGATTCTAATTTGCTGCCATAAAAATCTATGGCACCATTGCTGCCATAGATTTTGGACGGTTGATATTGATTTCTACGGACCGGATTTAGATGGAGGGGGCGTCCCTTTTGGGATGTATTTATTATATTTCGGAATATAACTGTTGTATTTTGTATACGTCTATGGAAGTATGAACTGTTTTTCAAGGGATGCAAGATGTTTCTCTTGATTTCTTATGCCGTGTTGCGTCATTATTGAGTATTAACGGGCGTACTGAATTAGACTAATACGAAAATTTTTGCTATGAAATGTAAGTGACCCAAATTATAGTTCTCTATATCCGAAATTTTGATTTAGGGTTCACATTAAATTTATCATATTATCATATGAAAATATTGGGGATAAAAAAAAATTCCATCATTAAGTTTTGTAAGAATTTTGTTTGATTTTTCAAAATGACTCTAAAATGTTAATAAAATAGTGTTTGTTTGTAGGGATGTAAACGAGCCGAGCTAGGCTAAGCTCAAACTCGGCTCGTTTACTTAACGAGCCAAAAACACAAGCTTGAGCTCGGCTCGTTTAATTAACGAGCTGACCGAGCTGGCTCGTTAAGCTCGTTTATTTTTTAATAATAAACTTTTAAGTATATTATATCAAAATTTATATAAAAATCAACAAAAGGACTAAAAAAAATATGTTTGTACACATTATACATAACAATTTTATATATATTAGACCATATGTTGTATAATATATTAATAATTTACGATAAGAGCAGTACGAATTGCAATTAGTAATAATTTATCGAGCCAAACGAGTTTAACGAGCCGAGCCATGCTAAGCTCAAGCTCGGCTCATTAGCTTAACGAGCGAGCCAATAGCGAGCGAGCCACGAGCTACGAGTTTTTTTGCCACTCCTATTTCTTTGTACGTGATTTTAAAAAATCCATGATAAATACTTCAAAGAACTCCAAAAATAAATCCCAAATACTTTCCCATGATAAAATTTAATAAGAACCATAAATAAAAATTTCTGATGTGACACAATATAATTAGCATTTTCAGAACAAAATGCAAACATTCGTACAATAAATCTGCTCGGAGGTACTTCATAGGTTTACCGTTTACATAAACCAAAATTCGTATTGGAGCACTAGGTAATTTGCATGTGCGCTAACCCTCAGCCTGAGTTGCTCCCAAATTGCGCTAACTAAACAGTCTAATAATGTAGCCCCGTATTTCAACATGTCAGGGTTCGTAGTTGGGTTTTGTTTTGTGAAGTATTTTCAAGAAATTCAATATCATGAAGAACAATGTGATCAAATTTATTTTGGAAGCACGCATAGGTGCTCTCACTCGGCATGTACACAGGTCAGGAGTCATTTTCTAATTGACAGAATTTTTATGCCTGCTTGCCAAATTTTCTTTTTAGGAGTTGGGATATCAACATATCCACTTCCACTCTTTTAGGAAGGAGCAAATTAACTATCATACCGACACCTTTTTTTTTTCTTCTTCATTCTTCCTTTTCCGTAATTCTTTTTTCAATTTTTTTAAGTCAAAAGTCTCAATGATGCACATAGGCAAACAGAGACATCTTTTGCCTGTTTGTATTTTCTCCAACGCTGCAGTGTACAGCATAGATTGGCATGTTATTTCCATTGCTGAGTTGAATTAAAAAATTTTCGTCAATGTAAATTGCTTGATTGACGGAGTTCCCCAAAAGACCCTAAACTGATCACTGATCACCAGTCCAGTGCAACCAAGATTGGTAGTACAAATTGTAAACAAACATACGAATAATATGCGATGTACAATGAATGTTTGTAATATGAAGTTTCAGAAGGAGTAATACCTATTATCCATACAAATATTCACTCATAGCGTTCATAAGTTACAAAATTGGATGTATCTGTAACAAAATCGAATGTATCTGTTAGACTGTTACATTCTGTCTATGGACGTATGGACGGGTTTTCAATGGACGCAAGATGTTTCTCTTTCAGAAAATAGCACCATTCATATATGTCACTCTTCATTTGTTTTCCGTGTTGTCTTATAAAATAAACGTACTTGGCCTTTTGGTCCCATGACCATATATGACTGTATACCTGACCTAAAGGAGGCTAGAAATTCAAACTCTCACATGCATGAAAAGAACAGAGACCACTCAGAAACAAACCTTGTTACATGGTATTTGTTTTACTTCGCCCATCTGTTTTATTGTCTATTTTTGACAAGGACTCCAGGACACTGATATAAGACCAACGTAAACAGAAATCAGGTCCATACTGCATGTGATAGGTTTCCAACCCAATATCTCTACCAAATTCTCGTTGGGCTATTAAGCCTAGAACAAACATCGTCAGGTTTATGACAAATTGCGTAAAATTGACATTCTTGAGTTGATGACAAATTGCATCATGTAACAGATAAAGAGATGACAAAAGCATGGCAAACTAGAAGAAAGGCAAATCCACAAGCACAATAACAACAAAACAAGTAATAGGAATTCATAGATATCTGACACTAATCTCCTTACCAGTTACCATATAGAGTAAAGCAAAAAAGTATTGCTCAAGAAAACTGCATCAATCATCAACCAGCATTGACATTGGAAATGGCATCTAATTATTTTTCCAACTTTTTTTTTTTTTCCAACTTTTCTTCGGAATAAATCTTTTTCAATAGCTGAAAAGAACCGAACAAAACCAATAATAATGAAAAGAGAAAAATAAAAATAAAAAAGCTATACCCCAAACCCACATCCACTACACCACAAATCATCTCTCCTATTTTTTTTTCTTTCCTTTTTCTTTTTATCAAATCAGTTGGCCTATATCAAAAATAAAAACATAACTAAAAATAAAAATGGATAGATCATAACATGACCCAAGATTAATATATCACCAAGAAAAACCAAGAAAGAGAAACACGGTTAATCAATCAGAGACGCCGCCAACTTCCAAAACTGCCATCTATCATCCAACATCCATCCAACCACAAATAAATCCCCCAGAGACCCCCATCACTTGCCTTAAAAAAACAGCAGGGGTCTACTTTTCATTAGAGCTATTAACCCGCACATGCATTGACCCAATGGTGACCACATCCGCCCCATCACTTGACCTTCCATTCTCATCATTAGCCTCAGAAGGCTTTAAGCTTAGAGATCCAATTTTCGCAGCCACGGTTTCAATTTTATCCAGTGCCTTGGACTTATGTTTACCATTCTCAACAGGTTTGTATACTTTTTTAATAACAGTGCTGGCTGGCTTAATAGAATTTTCAGGTCGATGCACCTTCACATTCTCACAGGCCTTGATATTTTCCTTGAGAACCATGCGATTCTCTGGTTTGTCAGCTTCTTTCTTTGCAACAACTGATTTGTTGACTGATGGTTCTCTCACTACTAGATTAGGGTCATTCACACTAGTCTCTCGAGGTATCCCAACCGGTACATGTTCTTTGCAGACCTCAGACTCCACCACAGTAACTGTTGCTTCTGTAACACTGTTCAAATTGGCTGACGGTTTTTCATCTTGTTTTTTCTCAGTTGCAGATTGGGGCTCCAAGGAAACCGCTTGTTTTCTGACAAAAGCTGGTACAAAGAGAGGTGCATCAGAGCTAAGAAGCTTGGTATACTTCCTGTTGCTAATTCTCTCCTGCTCCTCGAACTTTAAGAATCCATCCAGTATCGAGTTAAGAAAAGCATGGCTTTTGAAGATCTTAAGAATCTCAAGACCTGCTGTGAAGGGTACCTGATATAAGAGCAAGCAGTTTTGCAGATCAGTGTCAAGGAAGGAATTAAATTGTCGAATGTTTGACAAAAACCATTATATACTAAACTGCATAATATGATTTGCTGTATATAAAATGAAACTAAAATTTGAAGTTTCAAACAGATACTAACAACCTGCAAGCAGGCAAATTTATGTATAGTAAACAACTGCTAATCAGACTGCTTAACTGAAGAAAACAAAAAATAAGGTTATTCGCTTCTAATGACAGTAGTTAAACGAAAACCAGACATTACAATATAATTCTCAAAAGTAGACTTATTACCAAAGAAAAATAACAGGATACAAATACAAAATATTTGCTCCATCAATATGCCGAAAACCAAAATTCAAGAATTTTATAAGAGGTGTCTATGCATTGCCAAGGGCTCAGATTACCCAAGGACTTCTTGTATATGTTATAAAGTGCTGGGGATAATTTGGGATAATTTGACCCAACACTAAGGATGGGCATTATCCTTCTCGTGTCAAGAGTACACCAAATACAAACACACATTCTACAAGGAAGCACTGGCAAGCAACATGGTGTGTCAGTTGGTGGGCAATCCAAGTCTTCAGCTTAAAGCATGTCACACAAGTCCTAGAACTCAATAACTACAGCTGAAGAAATAAAAAAGCATCTTACAAGAAAGATCTTAAGAACAAGTAATATACCTCTTGTGTGTCACGACTGTGAGTGACAGGCTTGAATTCGTTGTTTTCCAACAGAACGTGCCGCAGTGTGTTGTTAGCCACATCTTTGATAATGTGCCACTTAACAGGAAAGTTGCCTGGCCACTTATCTTGCTGCCATATGTCCATACTCTTATCAAAATCAACAGGTCCCACCATCTCTGCCACACCACAAAAATGACCACTTGTATTGACCTGCGGTGTTATGATTCAGTATCATTATCATGACTGAGGAAAAAGAAGTACAAGAAATACCCCTTCTTTACCATCTTTTGCATTTCAATAACCTCACAACATGGACTTTGGGTAAAAATGTTAACATCGACCTCAGAACATGCATCACGCTGTTTACTATATAGGTTATACAGTATTACTCACCATTGATATATAGCTTGTTCTCTTAATTATGAGAAAGTTATTTTCATTGGAGCAAATGTGAAGCTGAAGTTATGAAAGTTATTTTCATTGCATCAAAAGACTAATTGCAGCACACAAGAGACTTATCATCTCCATGACATATATGATATTTCCAACAAAAGTAGAAAATCAAAATGAAGAAGATGGGGAGAAGAAAAACTTACCGAGAAAAAGAGGAAAATGGGACACTTAACCCCACTAGTAACTGAGATCCTCTGTGCCTCCTCATAAGCCGAGCTGAGCTTCTTATTCCCATTGGGTGTGCTTGACCACACCCCATATTTAATGCTCTTGTGCACATCATCTTCACTGTATGACTTTATTACGAAAAATTTCGCACAACTGTAATCAGTTGGGAACTCGGGCTTATTGTAGTTGTTGATGTCAATTAATATGTTGCCTTGTGAGTCCCCAGCTGAGAGTCTTGAGGTGTAAGATTTCACAGTTATGGTGGAGTTATCCCAGAAGGCCCTAACACGCCCCCAATTGCGGATCTCAGGCTCCGCATAACTTGGTTTGGTTTTCTCTTGAGATATGAGCTTCAATGCAGCAGAAGGATTTGTAACCTGAATGTAAAGTATCAATAATATTTAATAGAATACTTTTAACAGCTAAAGAAAAATATCACAAATATGGGGTAACAAGACTTGCACAAACACATGTTATGCTGATCAATATGATGGAAAATACCAAAGATAATGATATCTGACAAAAAAAGGATCACAAGTTCAGACTTATAGGTACTAGCAGCAAGCAAATAATGAACTCTCTTAGGCAGTTCTTCAAAATAACTCATACTGTCCCTGTTCACTACCAACCAACCCAAAGCTAAAGGCTATAGTTGGCACATAATTGAGATATAACAATCTGAATAGTACAGAAGTGGAAGTGACAAACATCACTGTACCTGGGTGGCATGAGGCACGGAGCTTGCTTTGACAGCCCTTTGTGGAACCTGTTTCATAGTAGACAAACCAAGCAATGGTGTCTTTGGTGCTTTCACCACAGATTGAAACTCAAGAGAGGAACCAGATAATGGTGTACCAGTCACTGTAATAGCACCAGCACTGGACCTTTGTGAAGGCACGACTGGACTGGTCTGGGTGGCAACTGGACTCATATAGTTGCTGCAGTTAATTGTTTCAATGGATCCATGCTGATAAGAAGGGGCCATGACCGAGCCAATGCTTGTACTGGTGGGAAGGGCTAGAGAGAAGTTCTGGTGTGGTACTTGCGGGGAGTTCTGGTACTGAGGATTTGTAACGTACTGTTGGGCAACTTGCATGCCAACAAGAGAATTGTCAGCACCCACAACTGAACCTATCTGGTATGCACTTGCTGGATATGGCTCATAGGCTGCCTGTGCATACCCATACTCAGGGGAGTAATACATATAACGTGAGGCCTCTGCTTGTCCATTCTGCTGCAAATGAAAATACAGAAGTATAAGCAAACATATGTCAATGATGATGGACAATGGTGCATGTTCTAAAACCAATTACTAGCCTAGAACTGAGCTTGGTGATAGACAATGGTGCAGATATGGGTTGACCAACATGCCAAGTCAAGCATCAGTATATCGCTAATATGCTAACATACTAACATGTTTTCAAGGCAGATTTGATAATTCCTTGGCCAAAAACATGACAATTTACAAGTTATAGCTTAGTAGGTATATATGAATAAAGGGACCAAAGGAGTAAACAAAGAACCAATGAAGAACAACAAACCAAGTACTGAAGATCTTGACCCTCAAAACCCAAAATGGGTTGAACATCTTCCCATTTAGGACTAGCCTGAACTCCAGTCAGACAGGTGGCAGGGTCATACCAGTTATAGTTTGTACCATTCTGGTAGTACAAACCTGCACCATACATATAATCATGTGTAGCTTCACTACCCATTAATCTAAAATCTTCAAATAAATCTGCATTTAATCCCAAAAAAGAAACATTGTTAGGCCCATAAAATTGACAATGTAAAATTATCTTCTTTCAATTTACAGTATAACATGCTTAATACAAAATCATTATGAAACTAATTCACATAAAAAGCATCTCTTTATTTTTCTCCTGAAGACGGTATGCATGCCAGAACCAACTAAAACAAAATATACCTAGTCGCTGTTTTATAATATCAAAAGGAAGCGGTGGACTATTTTGCTTAATTTTTTTCAGAAAAAAAAAGTAGAACTAGTTTAAGAAATTTTCAAAAAATGAAACAAGACACTAAATTTTAGCCAACCATATGTCCAAGAACCAAAACAATTAATCTTCTAGGAAAATATATTAATTAAATGAACATAAGGATGGTTACTAAAGGCTCCATATGTCTGCGAACCAAAATATATATATACATGATGGGTTTTATAGTGCATAATATGAAAGAACTGTGAAATAAATCTTGCAGCAAAGAGATTAGCAAGAAATGGCATGAAATATGAAGGATTGATCTGCACATGTAATGGTCCCAAAGGGATTTCCAATCAGGAATCTACATGACCAGCAGAAATCCATGAAAATATGCCTAAAGTAATCTTGTTTCTAATGAGATGCAAAAGTATACCCGACGTGCAGAAGTAAATACATAAAATCAAATCTACATGACAGCCAAATCAACAAAGTCAATATTACTTCACAAAACAAATCTGTTCAATATTCCCAGCTTGCTTTGGAAAAAACCGGATGCCCGAGATCCGAAATCCCAATCCGGAAACCCTAATTTCACCACAAATACACTGGCGCAGATCGAAACCCTAGCTAGACCAGAAACAAACGGCCTCAATTTGATCCCGCATTCTAATCCCAACCCCTTTACCAATCCACATACCACGAAACGATTCAATCCGACAACGACGCGGTATTGGTAATACGAGATGCAGCAAGAAAAAAATACCAATCCACGGTCCACGGATCCAATAAACAAACAACATAACAAAACAAGATCACCGCAAGCAACCAACGAACCTACCCAACCCTACCCTCACAAACCCTATCCCCGCCGCCGCGATCGACGCCGTGTACAAAAAAGTGACAAAACCGCGGAACAAAAAAACAGGATCTGGAGTTCTTACCGAGGAGAATAGGCAGACAGGCGGGGAGTGGGGGCGAATCCGACGACGGCAACGGCGACGGCTGGAGAGGGAAGCGCGGAGGCGAAAACCCTAATTTTGGCGAAATTACGAGCGGAGGAAGGAAGGAACGACAAAAGGGAAAAAAGAGGGAAACGAAGAAAGAACGAAATTAACGAAGGAAGAACGAGAGAAACAAAGAAAACAAAGAAAAAGAAAGAAAGAGTCGCTCCGTGATTTCAGATCTCCTGACATATAACCACGATGCCAGGCAGAACAGGGGCCGTTGGATCTTTTCAAGATGCGTGTAGGTACGAATCTCGAGACGATCTAACGGCTTGTGTGCTTGATGGCGTATTACCTTAAGGCAGGGGATGTGAAATCCGCTCGCTGTTGTTTGTTTGTTTGTTTCTTTGGTTTTTTTTTTTTTTATTTTAGAAGGGTGTTCCGGAAATGCCCTTGAGAGGTGGGTTTTATTTACCGTGGTGCGGAGAACCGCCAAATTTGAAATTTACTATCTTGAGAGGATATTTGAGGTGTGTAAAAATGTCATTTCGGAATTTGGGTTGCTAATATTTTGTTTTTATTTAGTTTTGTTGTATTTTTGTTACCAAGATGTGAGATGTTTTAGAAACTGAAAGACTATTTTTGAAGAAATTGCGGGTCGGTTTGGTTAGATGTTTCTATTTGTGAATTATAAGCAAATTTAGTAGGATTATGATAAAATAATATAATGCATTTCCAAGATATAAAATATGGCACCCATATTTTGTAAGAAATATATTTTTTGTTATTTTGGAATACAAAAAAAAAAAAGAGAAAGAAGATAGTTGGTATGTAACCCCTAAACTAGGGTTGATCTTTTGCTAACTTTTGTTATTTTGTAAGAAATATATTTTTTGGTTAGATCCGCCGTCGTTACTTAATATTATAGTGATTTATATTTGCTGATATTAGAGGAGCTTGAATTCATTGTTTTTTTTTTCAGAAATAATTATAGATTATTGTCTCCATATAAAGAATTGTAAAAATAAATGCAATACCAATTATATTTTGAAGGAGTAATAATGTGTCTGAGAAAATCTTAATAATACGTCAAGAACGAAAATCTATTATTTTTTTTTTTTAAGGGGTAGGTAATATTATTCTTTTTTTTTAGAAAAGAAATCTATTTTTCTGACAGAGGAAGACTGTAAAAGCCTAAAAGGTTATATTCAATTGACAAATGTTTTTATGAGAGTTTTGTTATTAAAATTCATGAACGGTCTAGACTAAAATCTTCTTGAAAATTCATTCATGTTGTAAATCAATTTGCATTTTTAGAATAAGTAATAAATAATTTCAAATTTTGTTATTTGTCATTGAATTGGTAATAACTTCAGAATTTGTTATTTGTCATTGAGTGAAATACTCTAGGGTCCGTTTGGATTGCGGAAGGATTAGTGAAAGAATAGTAGAATAGAGAATAGTAAATGAGATTAGTAAGAAAATAGTGATTTTTTTATTAGCTAAAGAATACTAGAAATATGGTGCTATTCGGAATAGTAAAAATGTTTGTTTGGATTGTTTGTTTAGAATAGCGATGGATGATAGAAAAGAATAGTAGCTAATCCATGTTTTACAAGGAATAGCGGATTAGCCACTATTCAGACTAATCCGGATTAGCATGTATTTGTTTGGATCATACAAAAGTTAGGAATAACTTGCTAATCCGATTAAAGTGATATTCTATAGCAATCCAAACACACCCTAATGTTCAAAAAAAAAAAAAAAGTGAAATATTCGGATCTCATGTCAAGAGCCAGTCAAGCCAAACTGCTAATTTGCTAAACTGCCAGCCAAACAGGATTGTGGATAGATACATCATACATACATCATGAGGTTTACTTAGGCATGAAGAATCCATATAGGCGTGGAAGTGGAAGTCAATGTGCGTGTCGTTGGGGAGGAAACTAGGAAAGCACTGTACATTACGACAATGATTGAAAGAAGAATGACGATAACAGGCCGTGGCATTATCAAAATGTACAAACTACAGAGTGTAATGCACGACGACGACGACGACGACGACCTCCACGTTTACTCTCTTCTATTCTCTTTTCTTTGTTTCCTTTTGGATTTGGATGCAGAAGCAGCCAAGCCCAAGAAGGATCCTTTCGAGAATTATGGGATCATGTTACAACTCGAGTAGGGAACTTATTACAGGCCCACAAAGTGTACAACCAGAAAGCCCGTGATGAGATCCTTCCGATCAGAACTATCTCGGCCTGAAACTGTTTACGTTTTACGAGTGGTAATTCTTTCGTCTTTTATTCTGAAGTTGGGAATTTTGTTCCTATAGATGTTGGATTTATTATTACTGGAGCTTTAACTCGGGCTTCGCCCCGAAATATGATAACAAATAAATAATAAAACTTATAAATTAAAAATAATTATTTTAAAAAAATTGAACATGATTTTAAAATTTTTGATGTGAATAATAATGATGATGATGATGATATAATAATTTATAAATAATAGCACATAAATGTTGGACAACTTTAAGAGTTAAATTTTGTCTTAGACATATCATATCATATCATCTTATTAAATGGGGAGAGAGATTATATATAAATCATTGGATGAAAGTAGATGAATAGATTTAAATAAAATAAATGGTTAATAATATTAATGATGTAGCATAATTGAGGTACTTGGAGAGTTACTCATCTTTTTGGTTTATAGATTATTATTTCTTAATTTCTTATTCACATTCACGCATACTTGCACAATAGTGTCAAATCGGGGATATCTTTTCATTAGTATACATGAGTTTTGAATCATAAAATAGTCATACTTTTCTCTTTTTTTCTCTTTTTCTCTCTCTCTCTCTCTCTCTCTTTGGGATGAAAATGTTGTATGAATTATGAAACTTAATTTAAACGAACATGTATATTACAATGTGGTAGCCAAAAATAACAATGTTGAAAAATAAAAACTAGCCGATAAAAAGCAGCAATTTCCATCTCAAACCAAGCTCAAGGTAGCTTTCTCTTCATTCTAAGTAGATCTAGGCTAATCGAAGTCACAACTAATATGATTTTTGTGTGGATCTAAATCTAATTCTTTCTTAATCTCATATCATCTTCATGCTGATGAGGTATTCCAGGAAATTGGAATCATCCATCTCTTTACCTTCTCTTTCACGATTTCATCCAAAACAAATAGATCTAATAAGAATTCAATTTATCAATTTAAGTGCATTCAAAAGTCCATATGCGTTCATCTTCATTTTCATTTTTTTAGTTATTGTGCCATCCTTTCTGACCGCCGCAAAAGCGTATCTGAAAAGACGTTTTCAGAGGAGAAATGACAAAGGTCACTTTCAAATGAAATTGAAAATATGCTCAAATGAGCAAAAAAATTATAGAATTCTATAGAAAATGAATCAAGGAAATATCACAAAACATTTAAAGACTTATTCTAAAAATTGATATTTTTGTCATTTAAACTTGAATTTGAATTTGAACTTATAAATTTGAATTTTTGAAAATTTGAAATGTCTTTGTACAAAAAAAATCCTAAAATTTATAAAATGAATTTTAAAATTGATTTTGGAATTTTTGAAGTTCGGGAACTGATTTTATTAGAAAACTCGAAATATCAATCTTAATTACTGGGCCAAATCTAATTCTGCAGTCATTGGGTCGAATTTCGCTGGTTTTTTATCGGCTGAGCTTGGCTGAGTTTATTGAACTCGAGCTTTCTGGGCCTCACTTCTTCTTATTTGTTGCAGATTTCTTCATGAATTGAACATTGTTTTGCTAGAAATTTGAGTCTTAACTGACCGTTTTGACGTGTTCTATACAATTGGCAACTTAATTCTGATCAATTTTAATTGTGGCACAGAGACTGAGTGTGTACCAATTTACTGATTTTGTGTACTGTACTAATTCCTTTCACAATTTAATTTGCCAAGGTTCACTTTTAAAATGATGTTTATATCCCAATTTGAACACTAGTAATGTGCCTGGGTAGAGGTGACAAATTCTGACCAAACCTGAAAAATTCGACTGACCAGTTCGATCTGAAACCCGACCCGACCCGAGTTTCAGGGAAAGTCAAACTGACACGAACCCGACCCCACCCGTGTTCCAGGGAAAGTGAGACTGACCCAAACTCGACCTGTGTTTCAGGGAAAGTCGGACTGACCCGAATCCGACCCAACCTGAAAAAATGCCGACAGCCGTCAACCTGATACCCGACCGACAATTTGCCACCTCTGTGTCTGGGTTACTTGCTTCGCAAAGTAGCAGGTCTAGTCAACTCACTTCATTTGTTCATGATGCAATTAATGAAAGATCTCGCTGATTGTTCAACCAACTTTTCAGTAACACTTTTAAAACTTTTTTCACAATATTTTGAACTTAAGCACCTGATTTTTCTTAAAATAAAGTTGAATTATGTTGTCCTTAACAACTTTAGTGTTCAATAATTTTCTTATTTTTTGTGTTTTTACTAACGTTTCTGGAATGTTTTAAATTGAAGAGGATTTTTTGGAAAAAATCCACAAACTTGTCAGAAATTTATTATTTTTATATGAATTTTTCTATGAATTTTTCTATGCTGAATTTGAAAAAAATGCAAAGCATGAAACATGCTCAAAATCATGCCAGGAATGCATAAAAATTAATAACAATATGCATCATGAATAATACTAATATTCTAGTTTTGTCCTCATGTATTATTATTATTTTTTATAAGTTTGAGAGTAAAAGGGTACTTTTGAATATAGGTAAAGATATATGCAATGAAGCTTACAATCCAGTATTCATGAAGCAAGAACCTAGTGTAATTATTCTGTGCTGTTTTCTTTTAACTTTTATGAAAAATTACCAAAAAAAAAAATGATGGCCGTATGACAGTGGATAGATGATAAAAGGAAATTTTTTTTGGGTACTCCGTAATTAGAAAATGTTGTTGTTTGAAATCAAAGTGCATTGATTATTTTAACAGTTCCTTATATAAATCGTTAAGTAGCCATCAAGTAATTAGATTTTCTTTCACTATTATTTTTTTAGATTTAAGTGGATCATCTTCCATTTCTTTTTAGGAAATATTTGTGTCTACAGAGAATTGAACTTATAACATTTTGGAAGTCATCATATTTAGCTACCACTTGATCTACCGGACCATTTGCCTTTCACTATTATTTTTCATTACCAAAAATAAGAAGAGGTAAAAGGAGAAAAGAGGCCCACTATTGTTGAAAAATTTTAACTCATGTTTGGGCCACTAACCAGTGACACACTGACACGAGTCGCATGTGTTAGGCTAATACCTTGCTCAAAATGAAGTAACAGAAAATTTCACTTCAATTAAGTGGAGAAGAAATGAATAGAGATGAATCGAATTGAATATTACGTTCAATATGATTTTTTTTCCGGCGAGAATTTAATTTTGAGAAATCGAGAAATATCCATAATTTTCTGCTTATTCACATAATTGCCATTGAACTAGGGTTTTCAATTGAAGACAATACTGAATAAACGAGTGAAGGAGAAGAAGAACTAACAATCGTAGCTACCAGACGAGGCGAGTGGTTATTTTATCGGAAATTCTTACCTTTAGTAAATCTTCAAATTTGTGACATCTTGTATCAGCAGAGAAGAAGAACAACGGAGGACAAACTCGATCTTTCCGCTTCATCAATTCTCGTTCGTACAAATACCATCGATTTTCACAGGAATTCCAAACGCGATTTGGAGCAAAAAATTTCTTGCCAAATGAAATCACGCTAGCTGGATCCGCTCGTTCTGAGCATGAAAAAGTGAAATTCTGATTCCATTTCGCGTTTGAGGGTGTGAGAATCCATTTTGAACACGGTATAAAAGGGAACCATATCCATATATTAAAAAGCCACATCAATATTCTTATGTTATCCAAATTTAAAAGGTATAGAATATGGACCAACATGGACATATTAAGCAGTTCGATTTGTTAGAAAATTGTGATAAACTCATTTTCATTTTTAAAACACGGCTATATTGTTTTCTTCTTCATCTCAAATTATTTCAGTTAATTTATTTTTTGAATGATTGCATGTGTTGGTTGAGAGAAAATCTTAGATAGTAGTTGAAAAAAAATACAAAATTTTCTTGACGTATAGATGTAAAGTGGTGTCAGTAATTAAGCATTAAAGATGCTACTCCAATAATGAACAAGATTGAGATAATCGAAATGGAGAAGAAATAAAGAACAAACTTTGTTTTTATTGTCTTCGGAACCTCGGGACAGGATGAGTAAAATATAATAAATAGATATTATAGAACAGAGCAATTGCTTTTCAATGAGAAAAAACAGCAGATTTGGACCCGGCTAAGGCCATGTTCGGATGGAGTGGGAAATGCGGGTATAGGTGGGAATTTGGTATGGTGGGTTAACATTCCAAACACCCGTTCGGTATACAAGTTTTATGAATGTGGGAATAGATTTTATCCCCGTATAACTTTCCATCTCTATACAAATCGATAGAAAATTTTTAATTCGGTGGGACTTGATTTTTTTTCTTCCCATCAACGTTTGTTGCTCCTTTGATCATTCAATAATATCATTTTAATTAAAACATCCAATTTCAATAGTATTTAATGTAAAATTTACGTTAAAAAGAATCATGTTAATTTAGATAAGATACTTCAATTACAATAATAATGGTACTAATTATAATAATAGTTATTAGTATAACAATGGTGATGATAATAATGATTATAATAATTATTATAACGGTAATAATAATATTAGCAACACAATAATTATTATTGACATATTTCCCACAATAATTTCCACGGTGCAACTGAACAGTCGTTCTCATATTCCCGTTTTCAACCCCGTGTGTATGGGTCCACAGATTTTGATAATTGAGTTCCCGAACCCATAAAGTTCATCCCATATAATCCCATTACAACCGAATGTGCTCCAAAAGTGCACGGCTCGCTCGACTAGTTTTGAAAAAGAGTGCTACCTAGAGTCCACACTATGGAAGTCACACATGGACTATCAAATGAGACTCATGTGGGTCCATATGTAATACGTACACTGACATGTGTGACTCTATGAATGTCCATAGAGAGGACACTTCATGTTTCCCTTTTGAAAACAATGCGATCCAGTCCTTTTTTTTTGTCGATTTGTGATTCAGAGCTATTTTCCTCTGTTGAACCTGTGGGCTGCAGAGAATCTCATAATTGTAGATTTGAGTAGGGAGTCCCTTATAAATGTAAATCAACAATTATTAGGTGACAGGTCCAATGGCAAAGACCTATCTTTTTCAAACCAATAAAATGTGAATCAGCAATTAATATTTTTTTTTTAATGAAAAACAATGCCTCTGAATTAAAAACGATAAATTATTAAGTTTTTATCTGAAATTCTTTAACAACTGGCAACCGACATATTTGACGAAAGGAAACCACGTTATGTTGTTTAAAAAGTAGAAAAAAAGAGACCACGTTAACCGCAGTCAGAACGAGATCCTCTTCCCCTCCTCCCCTCCTCTCGTGGGCCAGCCCCAAGGACGACCGGCAATAGTAACCGCCGACGACTTTTTTTCTCTTTGTCCATCATCCGTTAGACTGGAAGGAGACTCACTTCACCGCTGCCTCTTCTTCCCCAACATTGGTTGCTATGTCGGGATCTTCTTCTTCACATTCCTCATCAATACGTAAAATATCTTACCTTTTCTTTTTGGACAAACTAACCACCCTAGCTGAAGAAACAACTAGTCGATCTCTATAAAAAAAAATGTGCATAGCCTATTTACCTTCAGCTTCGAGTTAGCTGACTTTGTATTTCGTAGCAAATTGTGCAGGGTTTTCTAATAACTTTTTTTAACTTTTTTTTTTGGTGATTTGGTGAGATGTCTTTTTAATTTCTTAAAAATTAAAAATGATCTCAAGACAATTTTACTTGTATTATTACTAATATAAATGTTGTTTTCATTGTAGTCAAGAGAAAGAGTAAGTAAAATCGAAATTTCAACCAAAGCTGGAGAAGTTGAGCAATCAGGTGAAGATATATAATACACAAGAGGGAATTACATGATCTCCTTACTAAGAAATCCAAGTCAACGATCCGAAAAAGAGACATATGTTGAATACTACGAATATTGTCATTAGAACCATTACTCGCTAAGAATTATGACAATGATAATGCATGAAAATATCTTACGATGTTTTCATTATGAGACGGTTTTCTATGAAAATTTCAAATACTATAAGGCTATGTTAGAGGTATTTGATGGATCTTTGCTCAACATCTTTGAAAAGAGATTTCGGGTATTATCTATCGGCAAAATCAAACCTTCAGCTGTGAAATACTACTCTTAAGGTCAATTCACACGTATAATCCGGTAATATCTCCATTCTTTTTACTTTAAATTTAATATAGTGTTGAATATCAATATTTTTTTTTCAAATTCGAGTAAATCTAGTAGTATATTAAGTTTTTACAATTATAATTTAATGTGATATAGTTTTGACTATCAATGTTTTTTCGATTTCGAGTAAATTGGTTGCTATGTCGGGATCTTCTTCATCACATTCCTCATCAGTACGTAAAATATTTTACCTCTTTTTTGGGCAAACTAATCACCCTAGCTGAAGAACAGTTAGTCGATCTCTATAAAAATATGTGCATAGCCTATTTACCTTCAACTTCGAATTAGCTAACTTTGTATTTGGAAGCAAATTGTTCAGGGTTTTCTCATAACTTTTTTTTTTTTACCTTTTTTTTTAGTGATTTGGTGAGATCTCTTTTTTATTTCTTAAAAATTAAAAATGATCTCAAGCCAATTTTATTTGTATTATTACTAATTTAAATGTTGCTTTAATTTTAGTCAAGAGAAAGAGTAAAAAAATCAAAATTTCAGCCAAAGCTGGAGAAGTTGAGCAATCAGGTGAAGATACATAATATGCAAGAGGGAATTACATGATCTCCTTACTAAGAAATCCAAGTCAACGATCCAAACAAGAATTATATGTTGAATACTACGAATATTGTCATTAGAACCATTACTCGCTAAGAATTATGACAATGATAATGCATGAAAATATCTTACGATGTTTTCATTATGAGACGGTTGTCCATGAAAATTTCAAATACTATAAAGCTATGTTAGAGGTATTTGATGGATCTTTGCTCAACATTTTTGAAAAGAGATTTCGGGTATTATCTATCGGCAAAGTCAAACCTTCAGCTGTGAAATACTACCCTTGAGGTCATTTCACACGTATAATAGGTAAAATCTCCATTCTTTTTACTTTAAATTTAATATAGTGTTGAATATCAATATTTTTCTTTTTTTAGATTCGAGTAAATCTAGTAGTGTATTAAGTTTTTACTATTATAATTTAATGTAATATACTGTTGGCTGTTTCGATTTCGAGTAAATTAAGTGCTATGTTGGGATCTTGTTCTTCACATTCCTCATCAATACATAAAATATTTTACATTTTTTTTTGACAAATTAACCACCATAGCTGAAGAAATAGTTAGTCGATCTCTATAAAAAAAATGTGCATAGCCTATTTACCTTCAGCTTCGAGTTAGTTGACTTTGTATTAGGAAGCAAATTGTTCAGGATTTTCTAATAACTTTTTTTTTTTGTGATTTGGTGATATCTCTTTTTTATTTCTTAAAAATTAAAAATGATCTCAAGCCAATTTTACTTGTATTATTACTAATTTAAATGTTGCTTTCATTTTAGTCAAAAGAAAGAGTAAAAAAATCGAAATTTCAACCAAAGCTGGAGAACTCGAGCAATCAGATGAATATACATAATATGTAAGAGGGAATTACATGATCTCCTTGCTAAGAAATCCAAGTCAACAATCCGAATAAGAGACATATGTTGAATACTACGAATATTGTAATGAGAACCATTACTCGCTAAGATTAATGACAATGATAATGCATGAAAATATCTTATGATGTTTTCATTATGAGACGGTCGTCCATGAAAATTTCAAATACTATAAGGCTATGTTAGAGGTATTTCATAGATCTTTGCTCAATATTTTTGAAAAGAGATTTCGGTTATTATATATCTGCAAAGTCAAACATTCAGCTGTGAAATACTACCCTTAAGATCATTTCACACGTATAATCAGGTAAAATCTCCATTCTTTGTTTCCTCTATGAATTAGGGATGTATCATGGTGCCCTTTCATGGAAGACACTGTTGTACATAGATTCTGATGGTGAATATGTTGTCAAACTAGCAAACTTTCGCAAAAAGAATGGTAGTAATTTTTTTTCACTCAATAAAATATTATAGTTATGAACTGCTATGTTATGTAAACTTGTTACTCGCCTTTTTTTTTCCTTCAATTTTTAGTGTTGACTATCAATATTTTTTTTTTCAAATTCGAGTAAATCTAGTAGTATATTAAGTTTTTGCAATTATAATTTACTATTATATAGTGTTGACTATCAATATTTTTTTTCGATTTCGAGTAAATCTAGTATATTTTTTTTGTAGTATATTAAGTTTTTACAAGCAATAAAAATAGCTCACTGTCATTTGTCATCTAATAGTATATTGGTGTAGGATGGTGCAGATGGAGAACTTAAATTTAATTTATTTGAAATGGTAGCTAAGTATTTTCTTTACTTTTATTGTGTTTTACAATCAATTGCATACTAACACCATGAACCATGTAATGAAATGGTGAATATAGTTAAAATATATGTTCATTAAAGTGAAATCAAGATGCTTTTTCATGACAAATTAGACATTTTCAAGTATTTAATTTCTTTTAAAATTACTTTTTTTATCGTTAGTTCGTGGACCTTTTCAATCTTCTCCACAATTTCTTCTCGATTATCAAGCCCAAGACCCGCTTTAGTGCCCCAACATGATGGTGCCATGAAACTTACAAAACATGCCGCGAATGATCTGAACAAGCTTTCAGAGATTGTTTCTCGATCTTATTGGAGAGAATGCTGCAAATGCCCATGTTACCCATATTTGTAACTGTTTTCATCGTATAAAGATTAAAATGTAAGTTTATAAAAAAAAAAAAGAATTAGCTCCCATGATATCACCATTAAAATTCATGTTAGGATGCAAACTTGTAAAGTGTAAATTGATGAAAAGAAATTATATAAAAGAAGTTTACCAATGTGCTTGTGGCTTCGAAGTAGTTCAAAGAAGCACTTTTCTTGTACATGACAAAAAATTATTCATTTTTTAGAATGGAATATGATATAATAGTTGAAATTGGTGTCAAGACATATATTTTATGTTCTTACTTCATTGTGAGATACTCTCTGGATGAGAAATGATCCAATATATCTTGAATAATTCCAGCTCCTTTTTTTCCTAAAATTCAAGTTCAATCAAGTATTATGATTAACACTATGCATTCGACAATGGAACTATGCATTTGATAACAGAACTATACAATAAACGATTAAGAAAAGCAAAAAGTATACACTAATTTGATAAATCCGAGGTCCCAGGACAAAGACAACAGTAAAACAGGATTTTTGAATACTTAACACTTAATTCTAGGAGATACAATTAATTAAGGCTACAAACTGAGGTACCCTTTTTTTCTTTTTTAATTGAGGTATTGAAATACATGTTGAAAGTTATAAGTTTTTCAAAAAAATGAAATGCATGTTGAAAGCTCAAAGAGCACATGATAAAAAATTCAAAATACGAAAAAAGAAAAAGAAAGAAACGTGGTATCTATCCTTGAATAAAAAAAAAATTAAAAGAAACTTTCAATGACTTGTTCTCGCGTGAATACTTCAGTTAATCGGATGAGAGAACATTAGAGTAAATGTCGAATATAATGAGGAATGAAACAGTGAAGGGAAGAAGAACAAGAAAATGAGGAGAATCAACTTTATTCACTAATGGCCCCGGGTTTGAAGAAAATCTGAAATTAATTAATTATAACAAGAAAATGAGGAGAATCAACTTTTATAGATTATCATAATTGGATGAGAGGACTAACATGAACAAAACCCTGCCTATACACAGTTAGTGCAAAGCATAATTTATTGAGTTACATTTTTATAAAGACAAAAATTAAATCAAATAATATAGAGGAACTCCTATTTTTCAAGTAGGAGTTGGTTTTAATTAAGCGCCCGTGTTTATCACATTCTTTTATTTGTGATATACAATTCTAAAAAATTTAGTCTCACCCACAAAATTCTACGCACAATCTTTCTCTTGTCCAATGATAATATATTTTCTTTATTTGTGCTTGTCATATACGCAAAACTTTATACCATAAACATGAGAAAATCCCAAATGAAGAGTTGATCTTGTTTGAAATGCATGTGACAATGAAACAAAATATTTTCAACTTGCGTTATCCAATTTTGTCAAGTTTGACCATTTTTAACTCACTTATACACACAACTGATTCCACAAATTCATCATAGCACACATAATCATACAATTCACGATAAAACTTATATAAAATTAATAGAAGTTAATATAAATTGGTGTTGGTTATAAATATCATTTTCGATTTCGAGTAGTTTTATATAGTTTCAAATAAAAATATTTTCTTTCAAATATAATTTGATTTTAAGTATTGTTTTTATATTTTATTTTTTATAATTTGATGCTGTCATCTCTTCATACAGCATTGGAATGCTTGATTTTGTCTGTCCATGCGTCGTTTCAACACAAAAAACTTCCTTGTGTTAATCGTTTTGTGTGCACAAAACAAAACACAAAATCGCTATACTATTTTCCTTAATCTTACACTATTTGCAATAATCTATTTTTTTCTTAACAAATTGGACAACCTAACCACCCTAGCTGAAGAAACAGTCAGTCGATCTCTATAAAAAAAATGGGTATAGCCTGTTTACCTTCAGCTTTAAGTTAGCTGACTTTGTATTTGGGAGTGATCTCTATAAAAAAAAATGTCCACGGTTTTCTAATAACGTTTTTTTTACCCTTTTTTTGGTGATTTGGTGCGATCTCTTTTTTTTTTCTTAAACATTAAAACTGATCTCAAGCCAATTTAACTTGTATTATTACTAATTTAAATGTTGCTTTCATTGTAGTCAAGAGAAAAAAATAAGAAAAATCGAAATTTCAACCAAAGCTGGAAAGTTGAGCAATCGGGTTAAGATACATAATATGCAAGAGGGAATTACATTTCCTAGCTAAGAAATCCAGGTCAACAATCTAAACAAGAGACATATGTTGAATACTACGAATGCTGTCATGAGAACCATTACTCGCTAAGAATTATGACAAAAATAATGCATGAAAATATCTTACGATGTTTTCATTATGAGACGGTCGTCCATGAAAATTCCAAATACTATAAGGCTATATTAGAGGTATTTGATGGATGTTTGCCCAACATCTTTGAAATGAGATTTCAGATATTATCTATCGGCAAAGTCAAACCTTCAGCTATGAAATACTACCCTTCAGGTAATTTCACACATATAAACAAGTAAAATCTTTAATTAATCTACTATCATAGTATTTTAATAGTTATATTGCCATGAAAATATTATTTCACATAAAAAAAGTTGAAGTTCTTGTTTCCTCCACGAACTAGAGATGTATCATGGTGTCTTTAATGGAATACACTGTTGGACACAGATTTTGAGGGTGACTATGTTGTCAAACTAGCAAACTTTTGCGAGAAAGATGGTAGTAATTTTTTTTTCGATAATATATTATAGTTGTGAACTGCTATGTTATGTAAACTTGTTGCTCGCCTTTTTTGTCCCTTTCAATTTTTAGGTGTAGCTATACATCAAGCACAATACGAAGATTGGTTGGTTGTTGCTTCCATGCTTATCGAGGTACATAACTAGGTGATTAATAAACCTCATTGATTTGGGATTTATCATGTATGTGCTAGAGATTTCTTTAATAATGTTCCCATGGATCAGTAATAAGTATTTGTACTCTTTCATATTTAATAATGAGGAATCACATGCATATATTAAAAAATCACATCAATATATTCTTATGTTATCCAAATTTAAGAGATATAGGACATTTTTCATATGTAAGAAACAAATAATAAATAATATTTGTTCCTGGTAATTTTTCTTGTGTGAGCATTGAAACACAATATTAAATAACACTATATTATTTTACATAAGCTCTAATACCATGCGAACCGTGACACATGGTTAACAGTAACAAATATGGACTTTGATATAACACCAAAATCCAAAAAAATATCTAGTGTCAAAACACTGATCAATATTAGTTGGAAGTAATTTCCCTTGTTGCTCAGTTCTACGCCGCAACAATATCCAACAAGAACATATGTAATCATATGAGCCATAATACGATATTCCATCTAAAAATATAATGTAATGTAATATAGTGTTGACTATCAATATTTTCTCAAATTCGAGTAAATCTAGTGGTATATAAAGTTTTTACAATTATAATTTAATGGAATATAGTTTTGACTATCAATATTTTTTTTCAATTTCGAGTAAATCCAATACATCTTTTTTAGTATATTAAAACTTAACAAGCAATAAAAATAGCTCATGGTCAAGAGAAAAAATAAGAAAAATCGAAATTTCAACCAAAGCTGGAGAAGTTGAGCAATCAGGTTAAGATACATAATATGCAAGAGGGAATTATATTTCCTTCCTAAGAAATCCAAATCAACAATCTAAACAAGAGACATATGTCGAATACTACGAATACTGTCATGAGAACCACTACTTGCTAAGAATTATGACAAGAATAATGCATGAAAATATCTTACGATGTTTTCATTATGAGACGGTCGTCCATGAAAATTCCAAATACTATAAGGCTATGTTGGAGGTATTTGATGGATGTTTGCTCAACATCTTTGAAATGAGATTTTAGGTATTATCTATCGGCAAAGTCAAACCTTCAGCTGTGAAATACTACCCTTCAGGTAATTTCACACATATAAACAAGTAAAATCTTTAATTAATCTACTATCATAGTATTTTAATAGTTATATTGCCATGAAAATATTATTTCACATAAACATAGTTGAAGTTTTTGTTTCCTCCACGAACTAGAGATGTATCATGGTGTCTTTCATGGAAGACACTGTTGTACACAGATTTTGAGGGTGACTATGTTGTCAAACTAGCAAACTTTTGCGAGAAAGATGATAGTAATTTTTTTTTTTATAATATATTATAGTTGTGAACTGCTATGTTATGTAAACTTGTTGCTCGCCTTTTTTGTCCCTTTCAATTTTTAGGTGTAGCTATACATCAAGCACAATACGAAGATTGGTTGGTTGTTGCTTCCGTGCTTACCGAGGTACATAACTAGGTGATTAATAAACCTCATTGATTTGGGATTTATCGTGTATGTGCTAGAGATTTCTTTAATAATGTTCCCATGGATCAGTAATAAGTATTCGTACTCTTTCATATTTAATAATAGGGAATCACATACATATATTAAAAAGTCACATCAGTATATTCTTATGTTATCCAAATTTAAGAGATATAGGACATTTTTAATTTGTAAGAAACAAATAATAGATTAATATTTGTTCGTGATAATTTTTCTTGTGTGAGCATTGAAACACAATATTAAATAACACTATATTATTTTACATAAGCTCTAATACCATGCGAACCGTGACACGTGGTTAACAGTAACAGATATGGACTTTGATATAACACCAAAATCCAAACAAATATCTAATGTCAAAACACTGATCAATATTAATTGGAGATAATTTATCTTGTTGCTCAGTTCTACGCCGCAACAATATCCACAAGAACATATGTAATCATATGAGTCATAATACGATATTCCATCTAAAAATATAATGTAATGTAATATAGTGTTGACTATCAATATGTTCTCAAATTCGAGTAAATCTAGTGGTATATAAAGTTTTTACAATTATAATTTAATGGAATATAGTGTTGACTATCAATATTTTTTTTCGATTTCGAGTAAATCTAGTACATCTTTTTTTAGTATATTAAAATTTGACAAGCAACAAAAATAGCTCATGGTCAAGAGAAAAAAATAAGAAAAATCGAAATTTCAACCAAAGCTGGAGAAGTTGAGCAATCAGGTTAAGATACATAATATGCAAGAGGGAATTACATTTCCTTACTAAGAAATCCAAGTCAACAATCTAAACAAGAGACATATATCGAATACTACGAATACTGTCATGAGAACCATTACTCGCTAAGAATTATGACAAGAATAATGCATGAAAATTCCAAAAACTATAAGGCTATGTTAGAGGTATTTGATAGATGTTTGCTCAACATCTTTGAAATGAGATTTCAGGTATTATCTATCGGCAAAGTCAAACCTTTAGCTGTGAAATACTACCCTTCAGGTAATTTCACACATATAAACAAGTAAAATCTTTAATTAATCTACTATCATAGTATTTTAATAGTTATATTGCCATGAAAATATTATTTCACATAAACATAGTTGGAGTTCTTGTTTCCTCCACGAACTAGAGATGTATCATGGTGTCTTTCATGGAAGACACTGTTGTACACAGATTTTGAGGGTGACTATGTTGTCAAACTAGCAAACTTTTGCCAGAAAGATGGTAGTAATTTTTTTTCTTTCTATAATATATTATAGTTGTGAACTGCTATGTTATGTAAACTTGTTACTCGCCTTTTTTGTCCCTTTCAATTTTTAGGTGTAGCTATACATCAAGCACAATACGAAGATTGGTTGGTTGTTGCTTCCATGCTTACCAAGGTACATAACAAGGTGATTAATAAACCTTATTGTTTTGGGATTTATCTTGTATGTGCTAGAGATTTCTTTAATAATGTTCCCATGGATCAGTAATAAGTATTCGTACTCTTTCATACTTAATAATAGGGAATCACATGCATATATTAAAAAGTCACATCAGTATATTCTTATGTTATCCAAATTTAAGAGATATAGGACATTTTTAATATATAAGAAACAAATAATAGATTAATATTTGTTCGTGATAATTTTTCTTGTGTGAGCATTGAAACACAATATTCAATAACACTATATTATTTTACAAGCTCTAATACCATGCGAACCGTGACACGTGGTTAACAGTAACAGATATGGACTTTGATATAACACCAAAATCCAAACAAATATCTAATGTCAAAACACTGATCAATATTAGTTGGAGATAATTTACCTTGTTGCTCAGTTCTACGCTGCAACAATATCCACAAGAACATATATAATCATATGAGCCATAATACGATATTCCATCTAAAAATATAATGTAATGTAATATAGTGTTGACTATCAATATTTTCTCAAATTCGAGTAAATCTAGTGTATATAAAGTTTTTACAATTATAACTTAATGTAATATAGTGTTGACTATCAATATTTTTTTCGATTTCGAGTAAATCTAGTACATCTTTTTTTAGTATATTAAATTTTAACAAGCAATAAAAATAGCTATGGTCATTTGTCATCTAATAGTATAGTAGTGTAGTATGGTGGAGATGGAGAACTTAAATTTAAATTATTTGAAATGGCAACCAAGTAATTTTTTTACTTTTACTGAGTTTTACCATCAATTGCATACTAACACCATGAACCATGTCATGAAATTGTGAATATAGTTAAAATATATGTTGATTAAAGCAAAATTGAAATGCTTTTGTCATGACAAATTAGACATTTTCAAATATTTATTTCTATAAAAAATTACTTATTCTTTATCGTTAGTTCGTGGACCCTCTCAATCTTCTCCGCAACTTTCTTCTTGATTGTCAAGCCCAAGACTCGCTTTAGTGCCCCAACATGTTGGTGCCACAAAATTTGTGGCGCATGTCGCAAATGATCTAAATAAGCTTTCAGAGATTGTTCTTGATGCTATCGGTGGGGAGAATGCTGCAAGTGCCCATGTTACCTTATCAGCAACTGTTTTCATCGTATAAGATTAAAATGTAGGTTCATCAAAAAAAAAAAAGAATTTGCTACCAATTATCACCATTTAAGTTCATGCTAGGATGCAAACTTGTAAATTGATGAAAAGAAATTATATAAAAGAAGTTTTACCAATGTGCTTGTGGCTTCGAAGTAGTTCAAAGAAGCACTTCTTCCGTACACAAAAAAAAAAAATATTTTTTAGAATGGACAATATGATATAATGGTTGAAATTAGTGTCAAGATATATATTTTATGTTCTTACTTCGTTCTAAGATACTCTTTGGATGAGAAATGATCTAATATGTCTTGAATAATTCTGACTCTTTTTTTTTTTCTAAAATTCAAGTTCAGCCAAGTATCATGATTAGCACTTGGTATTTTGCATTTGACAACACAACTATTACAATAAATGATTAAGAAGAGCAAAAAGTATACACTAATTTGATAAATCCGAGGTCTTAAGACAAAGAAAACAGTAAAATGGGCTTTTGGAATACTCAACACTTTGATTCTAGGCTACGTTACGTAGGTGCGGGTGCGGGTATCGTATTCGATATGGTGTGGGTGCGGCGATGCGAAAATTTTGAAAAAGTTCCGATACGGATACGGCTATATATTAATTTAATATATATAAAATATTAAAAATTATTATATTTAATATGTTTATATAATATTAAATGTTGCAGTGATGAAATAAAACTAGAAGTCGTGGAGTTGTAAGGGAATAAATAAGCCTGAAATACATAAATGACACAAAAAATTAGTTGGCCCAGTGGTAGTGCCTCATGGTGGTCTTAGAAGCAACGTTCGATTCCCGCTCACGCAAGAAATCCCTTTAATTTTGCTTGCTAGCGCAAGTCCCGGATCGTTTGAGGATCCTTCAGTGCGGCAGCTTATGTGGCGGTTCTCCCTTCTGGACGTATCGGGTGCGTGTCCTGGCATATCGGGGATGTATCGGAGACCGTATCGGTCACGTTGACTGAATAAAATATTTGGATACGCCACGTGGCGCACCCGGTACGCACCCGCACCGTATCGGACGCAAACCCGCACCCGCACCTGATACGCATCGGATTCGTATTTGGATGGGTACATAAAGTATCCGGGTAACACAGATTCTAGGAGATAAATTTAATTAAGGCTACAAACTAGGTACCTCTTTTTTCTTTTAATGAGGCTACAAACTCAGGTATTGAATACATGTTGAAAGTTGTAAGTTTTTCAAAAAACGAAATGCATGTTGAAAGCTCAAAGAGCACCTGATAAAAAAATCAAAGTACGACAATAGAAAAGAAAGAAACGTGGTATCTATCCTTGCAGAAGAAAAAAAATTAAAAGAAACCTTCAAAGACTTGAGTTCTCGCGTGAATACTTCAGTTGATCGGAGGAGAGAACATTAGAGTAAATGTCGGATATAATGAGCAATGAAACGGTGAAGGAAGAAGAAGAAGAAGAAAATGAGGAGAATGAACTTTATTCACTCATGGTCCCAAGTTTGAACAAAATCTGAAATTAATTAATTATAACATTTCCGTTGCCAATACACGAATAGTATACGTGCAAAACAAAAAGACAACATAAATTATGACAAAAAGACAACAAAAATTAAAATCTAAAATTCATATTGGCAATATTGGCAAAAATCTGAAATTAATTAATTATAACATTTCTGTTGCCCAATACATGAATCCTTTTTTCTTCTTTTTGTTTGCTGTATGCTTGATACTGATGTATACTTGATATTGAGTGCTCAATCCGACATGTCACTTAGCATTTTTTATAAAAAATGAAAAAAGTACACTACTCAGTCATGTACAATTAGTACCATAACTGAGTTAGTGTTTAAATTCTTTTACATATTATCATAATTGGATGAGAGGACTAATATGAACAAAACATGGCTGTTAATACTAACATGAGAGGACTGGCATGAACAAAAATTCAGTCTGGCCGTAGGAATCCCACTCACATTCTTTATTGCTGACTGGATATAATGTATACTCTTCTTTTGTGGTGATCCTCTACCTACAAAATTTTTTGGCGTAGTAAGCATAAGAAAGAAGTTAATACTATTTGATGTCAAGGTAAAACTTTAACACATCACACTATCCAATTTTAGTGTTGCTTCTTGCCAATATTGAGTGAGTTGTTAGTTGTTACTGGGTGGAGAGAGGTTAAGCAGACTTCCTGGGACTTATTATCAAAGCATGTATGTTAAATGTATTATGCAATTTATGGGTCGTGGGCTTAATCACTGGTGATTTTTTTTTTCTTTTTTCTTTTTAAGAAAGTGGAATACTCCACCAGTTTTATTGAAACTTTATCACTGGTGACTTGTTAATTAATTAGAAAAAATCTTGATGACGAAGAGGAGGTATCCATTGCCAATTTTGATGATGAATCTTTTTAAAAAAAAATAGAAAAATTTATGAAAAATCTTCGTAATGATTAAAAAAAAAACGTTTATATGATGTATTTTTTAACTTATAGATTGATAGTGTTTCAAATTTCAATCAATTTGAATGATTTATCAAAATTTTATGTATTTTTTAACAGTTGTAATTTAACAAGTCTTTGAAAAATGAAAAGCTATCAAACACCATTTAATTTGAATAAATATTTTTTTTTCTATTTTCTCTATTTTTAAAATTTTTTTTACATTATTTTTTTAATAGTAACACCGTCAAGATAAGTAAATGGATTTCTCATAAATTAAATCATAAAGAAGAAACAAAAGTGATATAGTTAGAATTCACAAACTTTTTTTTATTAATTATAAATTATGAATTTGATTAATAATTATGTTTTTATTTGAAGTATTAATGAACCTGAGAAATTAAACAGTCAATTAGTCAAATAATACATTATACAATACAACAAGGCGCTTTTCATTACGTCAGACAAGTGCCACGCTATCTTCCCACCCGTATACGCTTCCAGAGGATCTCAACCGTGGAATCTTCAGCAGCCACTGACAATGGCCCCATCATGTAATTTTTCTGTATATATTATAATTTACAACTAGGAATAAAAGTCTAGAACCATCTTTAACGAACCACGTGTCGGAGAGACCGACTGCCCGCCCGTCCCTGACTGCGGTCCCAGAGATCAGGAGTCACTCTCAGTATCACGCGAATTCATACCCCCCTGCTGTAATGCAGTTCACAGCGACAGCCGTTGGATTGCCTCGAGATTCGTATTGGCGTACATCTCGAGACGATCCAACGGCTGGCGGTGTGAACTGCACAATGCAGCAAGTTAGGGGATGAGCACTCGTATCACGCACCGCTGCCCACAACCACAAGCCACATACATTTTTCTGCTTTTCGTTCCAAGTTTCCAACAAGGCAGCCGGAACAATTTTTTATTTCTTTTCTGTTGACAGTGACACTTAGCCCAGACCGGTTGAAAAAAGGGCACGGACCAATTCATATCCTCTACTGCGCAGCGTTACGACCATTGGATCCGCTTTAAAATTCGTGCAACTCAATCTCAAGAATCCCCTAACAATCCACGTCGTTGATTCTCTGCGCAGTATTCAGCCCAGACCCGTTGAACAAAGGGCAACGGACCAATTCATATCCTCTACCGCGCAGCGTCCGACCATTGGATCCGCTTTAACATTCGTGCAACTCAATCTCAAAAGTCTCCCTAACAATTCGCATCGTTGATTCGCTGCGCAGTAAAATACTGCGCAGCAGAGGATGAGCACTCGCACGGACGGGCAGCACGAACGAACGAATAAAAAGAGTACCAGAAGAAAAAGAAGGAAACTGAAACTGAGTTTGAAACCCTCCTCTTTTGCCATCTCTCGAAAGCTCCTCCTCGTATTCTTCTCTGCTTCACTTTCGCCGTCCGAGAGCTTCGTTGATCGGCGGCGGGTGCTGGGAGGGGAATAGATAGATGGCCGTGGTGGAGACGGAGGCGCCCGACCTTTCTCTCTCCGATGTCAACATAAACTGGGACAGGTTTTTCAGCTCTCCCTTCCTCCCTCCCTAGCTCATTTTTTTTTTTCTGGTTTAAAGTTTTTTTACGTTTAAGCAAAGCGTGGTGTTTATACAGTGATAGATAGTTGATTTGGGGGAGTTTGAGAGTTGAGGAGTTTCTGGTTGATCGAGGTGGCGATCAAAGTGAAGGTTTTTCTTTTTTTACCTCTTCGCAGAAAAGAGCAGAAATGAGAGAATGAAATAGTGAGTGTGTTCTGAAAAAAATGTTTGATCAAGGGAGAAATTGAAGATGAGCTGATGAAGGCTTGCGGCTTCCATGAGGCATTCATTTGGTTTGATGTTTCATGTTTGTGTATTTTGAATATTTGTTTGGTTAATTTCAGTGATTTTTAAGCTGTCAGTTAGCAGCAATATTTCCCCTAAATTGGTTTGAAATTGGTCATGGGTGGCAATTTGTATGCTGATTACTGTAATATAATGTATTAGCGTTATAAACTTATAATGTTATTAACTTATAATGTATTATTGCAATGCAATGTTTTTGAATAATTATTGACGATTGTTTTCTGTTTGATTTGATTACAGATTGGACAAGACAAGATTTCATGTGATCGGAGCGATTCTGTTCACGGTGCAACAAGGGTTGCTTCATCCGACGGCCGTGGTTAAGACGCGGATGCAAGTAGACGGCTCGGGGCTCTCGCACCTAAACGGGTACGAAGTCTTCAAGCGGATCCTAAAATCTGACGGCGTGCCTGGTATTTTCCGAGGATTTGGTACGGGTGCAGTGGGGGCCTTGCCTGGTCGAGTCCTTGCTCTCACGTCTCTTGAGATGTCGAAAGAAGCTGTTTTGAGATATACTGAAAAGATGGATATGTCGGAGGCAACACGGATTACAGTCTCCAATGGGCTCGCGGGTTTGGTGTCCAATGTGGTGTCGTGTGCGTATTTTGTGCCGTTGGATGTGGTAAGCTTCAATCTTTATGGCTTCTTCATTATAGAAACTCGTTACCGAAAAGGACCCTTACAACACTACAACAAAAGTGGAAAAGCTCCTAAACCCTTGCTATAATACTTTAGTTAAGTGTTTTAGTGGAAGGTTATGAATATGAAAGCAGGTCTCAGTGGGAGGTTATGAATGTGAAAGACAGACATACAGATATCTTCTGAACCTCTTTAAACCAAATACAAGTTATGTCGGCACATACATCGTTGTTTCTGTTAGTACCGGCCCTGGATATAGAGCAAACCATTATAATTTTTCTGGCATATGTCCATGTGGGTATATTACCATATAGTTTTGTACCAACCTGACCATTTAAAGTGTATTTTGCAAGCCTACATGATTGGATCTTTGCAGTATCTCTCTGACATCAAAGTTGATTCTTTTTGTTTTGTTTTTTTTTTTTTTTTTCACAGATTTGTCAAAGGCTAATGGTGCAAGGTTTGCCAGGAATGCCAACATACCAGGGACCCTTGAATGTGGTACAAAAGGTGCTGCAAAATGAAGGGATACGCGGTCTTTATAGAGGCTTTGGTGTTACCATGCTGACAAACTCTCCTGCTTCTGCCCTTTGGTGGGGTGCATATGGTGCTGCTCAACATGCAATTTGGAGGTTGGATCACAAATTCTAAATTTAATCACACCATTAATTTTTTGAAAAAGAAAAGCATCTCTAGGATGCCGGCCTTCATTACTTTTCAAAAGCCAAAACAGTATTGAAATGTTTACAAGCAATGCATCTTACCAAATCCCAATATACCAAAACTGTAAAAAACCGAATGAATCAAAATATCCAACCATATTGACCCTAACCAAAATCATGAAATCCAAATCACACCATTAATTAGTTATTAGAATTTGTTGAGCTGAATTTTGATTAAATTGGTCCTCAAGGTTCTGAATATACAAGGGAACAGCTTTAGTACTTTTATTGGTTTCTAGTAAAGTACATATAATTATTAAAACTTTGCTGAAGGCCAACAAATTAACATTGGGATAACTAATGGAAAATGGTTTATTGGTTGTAGTTGCATCATTATAATTTAATTGCTGGTTTTGTTACTCATTTCAATCAAGACTATACTGGTTCATGTGCTTATTTGACTATATTTCAAAATTAGGAGCTTAGGATATGGAAATGGAAATGATTCCGAGAAAAGGCCATCTCAGTTGGAACTAATAGGAGTTCAAGCTACAGCTGGTACACTAGCAGGTGCATGCTCTTCAATCATCACCACGCCTATTGACACCATCAAAACCCGTCTTCAGGTTTGCTTCTAATTTAACTTGTTAATATTCTTGGGCTAATTTATATAGTCAACCTGGATATATACCAGTACTGCCCTTTATGAACCTTTAACAAAGAAAACTCCACAAAATATCAATACCACGTTTTCATTTGTTGATCTTTCTGAATGCAATATGAAAGGTAATGGATGATTATGGGAGTGGAAGGCCTTCAATGATGAAGACCACAAGGAAGCTACTAGAAGAAGATGGATGGAGAGGTTTCTATAGAGGCTTTGGACCCCGTTTCCTGAACATGTCTCTTTGGGGCACTTCAATGATTGTGACTTACGAACTAATAAGTACGTCCTTCTCTCCACTCATTTGCGTTTAACATTTCTTTTAGCGTATTTTTCTTCTTTAGTTGCTCATAATTACTGCTCTTGGAAATGGGTACTTAATTGCTTACTTCTATTACTTGTGCAGAGCGGTTATCAGTGAAGCGAGAATGACTTATTTCTGCTGGTTGTTTAGGACACTTACCGATGCAGACAACAGCACAGTAATTATGATAGTCAAGCAGTTCCATTCGTTCTTTGTTTTGGCTCTTTTTGAGAGGCAGGATAAAATGATAGGTTGGAAATTAAAATTCATAGTATTTTAGCTTAGATCATATATATACACACTTTAATGTTTTATCTTTTTAGTTATCAGGAATCTCAGTAATTCTTGTCATTTATCAGCACATGTAAAGTACGATGATATGGAAATTTTATGATTTTTTTTTCTCAAGTAAGACTCCCTGGTAACATGGACTTCCTGCTATAAAACGATTAGATTTTGATTTGCCTACAAATTCAGTTGTACATATATGTTCTCAAGATTGGTTCATCATTTAAGGACATGCTTCTACTCAAGATAGGTTCATTTCATACTTGATAATATGAAAATATTTTCACCAGCTGCTGTGACTTTTGTGTATACTACTAATACTCCCTCTTCTGAGATTATATGACCCAAGTATGAAATCTGTCTGATAGCAAAAGCACATTTACTCTTTTTCACAAACAGCTCATGCTGTCTCTGTTTTTCCAGTGCACACCTCAAGTGTTGTTTTTGGGTTTCTAAGTCAGGGCTGTATACCAGAATGTCGTCAAAGAAGACTAGAATGAATTTTCTGAGATAAGGTTTGAAAAGATGTCCGCAACACGGAGTGCACATCCTCTGCCTTAAGGTAAAGTGCGGTATGGCAAGTGGACCGTTGGATCACTTCAAGATTCGTGCAGGCTCGAATCTCGAGGCGATCCAACGGTTTACGTGTCATGCCGCACTTTACCTTAAGACAGACGATGTGAAATCCGCAACACGAGATTCCCAACCCAACAATCCTAAGCTGCGTGGTTATCCTCTGTTGCACAGAATTGTACTGCGCAGCGAATCAACAATGTGGATCACAGGAGGTTCTTTTGATTGGGTTGCACGAAGCTCAAAGCAGATCCAATGGTTGATGTACTGCGCAGTAGAGGATATGAATCGATCCTGCGTTACCAACTCCATCGTGCGTTTTCTATCTATATCTAACCCGTTCCGTGCGTGCCGTCGCCATTTTCTCACGTGTTCATCCTCTATTGCGCAGCGATCCAACGATGAAGACTAATAGGGGGTTTATGAGATTCACTTGCACGAAATTTAAAGCAAATTGAACGGCTGGATCGCTGCACAGTAATTTCCGATCTTCTTCTGTAAGCTGCACGGCTTCTCTCTTCCTCTCGTTCTCTCTGTGGTTTTCTGTTTGTTCCATTTGCGTTAACGAGACAGACACCAAGTTACTGTTTAGTTAAAACTTTACCAGATACAAATGTCAGATTCCTCTCTTACCAGTATTTGGATTTTGGAGGTAGTTACTAGTTAGTCTTGCACAGTAGTTTAAATGTATAATTTTGCTGTGTACTAACTAGGTTCTGAGTATCAGTATTTAATTTGGCAATCATTTTATAAAAAAGATGATCTTGTCTTGTCACATGTTGGTTTATTTGTTTTCTGACAACACAAGTGTTTTGTCATTATTGTTCTATTATTTCATAGGAATGCATGAGGGTCAGATAATATCTGGTGTCCACAAAATCAGTATCCACATAATGTCTATATTGTTACAATATCTGAGTTAAGTGTTACACAATTTCATATAAAATTTTTAAATTTTATGTATGTGAGGTCCTGATTTACTGAACTAGATGCAGGTCATAGGTGAAATTTCTGCAGAACATGGTTCATTTCAAGAACCGGTACTTGATATTGGAGGCGATCATTGACCCGAATCTTGAAGCAGGCGATACGCAGCCGATGGTCCTCAGCAGCTTTAATGTCACAAAAGCCATTAAAGATAGCATTCGATCAAATTTTGGGGAGTGTGGATTAGCCTCTTCATTCTCATCTCTCCAAGGTGTGCATTTTTTTTCTTTCTGTGTTTTTCAAAAATATGAGTGTATCAGAGCCTGCAATGTACTTTGGAATTTACTAGTTTTTCTGTATCAGTTTTGTACCATTTAGAAAGCTTGTTTGGTTCTTCATCTGCTTAATGTCGGTACAATAGAATGTAACATAATGTGCAAAGCTTAACATGACATTTATCATTGTTATCAATCAAATGTAATGTAATGTTCATACTTAATTGCTAATGCCGTCCACTCATTTTTTGCTTAGTGAAATATGTGAATCCACTCACAAAGGTGTGCATTGTAAGAGCCTCAAGAGACGATCACAAAAAAATCTGGACTGCTATCAGTATGTTGCGCTCTATCGATCAGGAGATGTCCGGTTTTTTTTCAACCTATTGGATTTGAGTGGTAAGGTTTTGTCACACATTGTTGTACCTGGAGCGTACCAGTATAATACTGGTACGACTTGAGTTTTACACATATTCATTAATCATTCTGTTAATCCATCCATGTTTTTGATCTCATATGATCATTATACGATATCAGCATATAGAATGCCTTATTTAAAAATTCTAATTTTAATCTCCAACTTCCGATATTCTCAGGTTGCATATGATACGGGCATGCAAAAGAAAGGCCTTGGAGTGCGAGGAAACAAAATTCGAGCATTACAAGCTCATGTATGGGGGTCGTGTGACGCCAGAGATCGAGAGTTCGGTTAGAAGTAATTTTGAGAGGATAAAAGCACTGGAAAACTGATGTGATAATTTCTTTCCAGTGGTGAAGTTGTGTTTGTTCTAAATGTTCATGCAATCTTGTTTGAGGATTTTCTTCAGCTTTGCAACCAACTAATTGAGAGTATCAATGCAGAAATACATGCATAATGCGTCATAGAATAGGATCTTGTAAGATTTATAAAGGATTTGGTTCATGTTTTAGTTTCTCTTTAGCAGGTAATAAAGTAACAAAGTTGAAAGAAGCTGAGAACTTAAATCATTTAACACTTCCAATGATTCTGCTGTGTGGATGCTTCAAACATCTGGTGTATATTTATCTATCCAATAAACTAATCAGAATGGAGTTTAAAAGTTCCATAAAAAAGAATAAAATTTTATGGCTTTCTTTGCATAAAAAAAAAATACACAAAGGACCATTTACAAAAACGGGGCTGGGTAGTGGATGCACATTCCATGTTCTGTTATGCTGCAGAATCCGATTTTCTTGTTTCGCTTTACAATTCAGTCCAAACCTTTTTTATTATTAGAACCATCCTAATAGGCCCAAGATTATTGGTACGCCTAAAACAATGCAAAGCCCAACTGCCCAAGATCTCACTGGTACAAATCAGCCCAACAACATTTCTGTCTGATAAAAAAACAAGCTCACCAGTCACCACCCACCCACCGACATGTTTGTTTTCTGGTAAATAAATGGGACGAGGGATCAAATGAAACAACATTTTTTTGACGCAAATATTACACTAAATTATATAAATTTATAAAAAATTTTAAAAATAAAAAAATCTTTTATAAACACATTCATTTACTTATAAATCGATTGCGTTTCAAATTTTATTCAATTTTAGTGTCATTTGATACTCTATCAAGAATAATTAAATTTAGACCGTTCAAATTACTATATAAACTTGATGGTCGTTGATAGAGTATCAAATGACACTAAAATTGAATGAAATTTGAAACACAATCGTTCTATAAATAAATGAACATGTTTGTAAAAAAATTTCTATTTTTAAGATCTTTTATAAATTTATATGATTTAGTGTAACATTTGTGTCAAAATCTTGGGTGTCATTGGATCCCTCCTCAATAAATGGTCTATTCTATTCATCTCATCTCATTTCATCAAAATACTTTTACCAATTATCACTTATATCAGTTCACCTCTCACTGTCACACTCACTACTGTCTACTGTCTACAGTCTACTCCTACTCTGAACTGAACTGATCAACTTTTTTTTTTTTGAGGAGCTGAACTGATCAACTCAAATTCTCATCTCTGCTACTTCCTTCTGCACTTTGAACCCATCATTCACCTACCCAGTAAAGGAAATCATCAAGATGCAATCTTCCCCTCGTTCAATTCCACAGCCATTGCCAGTGTTCTGCTAATTTAAACCAAGGCAAGCACTCAAGCAAACATGAACAAGAAATGTGTCATCTTGGCACTGTCAATTCTGTCATTAATCACAATCTTCTTCTCTGTATCCCATTTCAACCCTACCTCTGTCTCCACCTCCATTCCCACCTCCACCTCCATCTCCCCCGCTCCCTCGCGCGTGCATCGCCTTCGTCGCCGTCCGGTACGTGCCACCGGGGTGCCGGTTACCTCCCCTTCCCTCTCATTCCTATTCTCAAACAACAGAACTGTTTACCCGACGACGGTCGTATGGGGATACATGAAAGACCTGCTGTCCCGGCCCGACACGCTCCCGGCAGTCTCCGACGGCGTTCGCGAGGCCTCCGTTGCATTCAGATCCCTGCTGGATTTGCTTCCCCTGCAGCAACATTCCTCCCTGTCTGGTAACAACAGTTGCCCGTCAGATGTACAAGGGAATTGTTCCAGGGTTGAGATACCGTGTGGCATGGTTGAGGATTCTGCTGTTACTGTTGTCGGGGTGCCGATCGGGAGGAATGGCAGCTCCAATTTTGGAATTGAGTTGATTGGATCTGAATTGGGTACCAATCAGGTGAATAGGAGGCCGGTTGTGCTTTCGTGGAATGTGAGTTTGGATCCCAAACAGCCTGTCATTTATCAGAACTTTTGGTTGCCTGACAACGGTTGGGGTGAGTTAGATTCGTGTCCCGGTACCAGACCTAACAGTACCAGTGATGCCAATAAAGGTATATTTTTGTATGAGTAATACCTAGCGTCCATAGAAAAACCGTCCATAGCGTCCATAGGTTACATTTTGAGATGTATCTGTTAAATTTCGGAGTGTATTAGTTACATTCTGTACATGTCTATAGATGTATGGACGGTTTTACAATGGACGCAAGATGTTTCTTTTTTGTATGTGCGTAATTTAGGTACTTCTGTGATATGTCATATATGTAAGCCGTTGTAGTAGTTCGTCACTTTGTCTATATGATCAGTGCAGTTGACGGGCTCGTGAGGTGCAACCAACAGCAGTCGGAGAGTATTACTACTCGAGAAAGTGTTAATGGATCTGAAGTGATCAACAATGAGCAATCAGATAGGCCGACAAGACGTTCCCACTTGGCAGCTGGTTTTCCGTTTGTGGAAGGCCATCCGTTCACCGCCACATTGTGGAATGGGGTCGAGGGGTTCCACATGACTGTTAATGGACGACACGAGACTTCTTATCGATATCGAGAGGTAATTAAGGTTTAAGCCCTTTATGCCATTGTACCATACTGTGATGCCATTCAAACTAATACCACCCTTTACCATGGTACGATCTACAGGCAAAGTTAGTTTACTTTTGGTTCTTCGGTAAAGTTGAAAAGAAATAAACCAAAGTAAGCAGTAGAACGGTGAAAGTTTGTTTAGGGATTGACCAACCTAGGAAACTTGGTGCCGCAGTATAATAATTTTTGCCAAATTGAATGGCTTTATCTTTTGGCCAGAGACTCGAGCCGTGGTCAGTGACTGAAGTTCGGGTGCTGGGAGATGTAGATCTCCTGTCTGTCTTTGTTAACGGCCTTCCATCGTCCGAAGACACGGATTTGGTGGATGATTTGAATCTTCTTAAAGCTCCCCAACTTGATACTAAGAAGGAGATCTTTCTGTTTATCGGGGTTTTCTCTACAGCAAATAATTTTAAGCGTCGGATGGCTATCAGGAGGTCATGGATGCAATATGACGCAGTAAGGTCGGGTGATGTCGTGGTTCGCTTTTTCACTGGTCTTGTAAGTACAAACAAACAAACTCTTGCACAACAGATATGGTACCACTTGATATTCTTTTTAATTTAGTATTATAGAAAATCAATTTTTGTCATGTGAATTTTTTGGTGCTAAATTTTTTTTTTGAAAAATTGGCAGTGGCTACCAATTGAAAATTTGGTGCTAAATTTTAATTTCACATTTCATTGCAGCATAAAAATGATAATGTGAACCTGGAACTATGGAGAGAAGCTGAACTGTATGGAGATATTCAAATAATGCCTTTTGTTGACTATTACAGTTTGATCACCCTCAAAGCTGTTGCAATTTGCATTTTTGGGGTATGGATTTTTTCTTCATTGTTTAGTTATGATACTGTTTATGATCTTTAATATTTCATTGTTTTCGCTTATTTATTTATCTATTCTTCACTCTCCAGTTATCAATATGTTGACCTTTTTTCTTATTATTCTTGATTCAAAATTTGTTGAAATCTCTTTTAATATATCTTTCACCTCAATCCATAAAATGCTAATTATTTTTTTCTACCAGACAAAAATTGCAGCAGCAAAGTACATAATGAAAACAGATGACGATGCATTTGCACGAATCGATGAAATAATGTCGATATTGAGAAAAAGCGACTCAAAGGCGTTATTATATGGACTCATTACGTTTCAGTCTTCTCCCCACAGAGACCAATATAGCAAATGGTTTGTTAGCCCTGAGGTTTGTGTTTTTTTTCTGTCCTTCTTCTTTGCGTATATCGTTATGTCCTTTGCTTTAATATGCACAAAGGCCCTTTCTTTTCGTGACATCGGCAAAGTATTCCATTAAACCTTTCCATGTGAGGCAGGCATAATTGACTCACTTGATATTTATGCTTGCAACTTTGCAATGACATTAATTCTGAATTCTTGTGAGATGTCCCGACGTTCTGAGGGATTTTGCAAAGGGCCATATACATTCAAGTGCTGCCTGCATAATTGGCGACAACCAAAAAAATAACAATTTCTAATATCGGTACCATGTCTTATTGGCTGTAAGCTGCAGATTTTTTTTTTCTTGAAAATAACGGTGTTTGTGTAATTGTTCTACAGGAATGGTCCAATGAATCGTATCCGCCATGGGCCCATGGCCCTGGATATATTATTTCTAGAGATATTGCAGAGTTTATAGTACAAGGTCATGAAGAGAGATATCTCCAAGTAAGCCCATTGTTACATTCTATCTTGTATATCAGGCCAAGGACCGGCATTGTACCGGTCAAGCTGGTTGGTCTCAATAAGTTTGATTAATTTATCAGTTTTCTGGTATATAGTTGCTTTCTTGAGTCTGAAAGCATCGTGAGCTAAGTTCATTTTTGGCTTATTGGTGTCATAAGAATTATCATACACTCATACCAGAGTATTTACCAGTTTAATAACTGATAAATTTTGTTTTTCAGTTATTTAAGCTGGAAGATGTGGCTATGGGGATATGGATAGAAGAATACAAGAACACCGGTCAAGAAATAAATTATGTAAATGATGATAGATTTTATAATGACGGGTGTCAATCAGATTACATTCTGGCTCATTATCAGAGTCCCCGATTACTCCTTTGCCTCTGGTCGAAACTGCAAAAGGATCATAGAGCCTTTTGCTGTGAATAGTTTTTTTTTTTTTTTTTTTCAGTTCTGAAGTACTTTTAGAGTTGCATTTCAGGTTTAGATCACTTGTAGAGTTGTAGCCATTGCCTTGCATAATTTTGTTAGCTTCCTGTACCGGTGTTGTACCTCTAGGTGTGAAATTTGTTCATTGGTTGTAGTCCCTAACTTCCTCCTCCACATTGTATCTATTGCTTGTAAAAATACAGCTACATTGTAAGATTTCTGCTAATAGTTCATCTTGTACTGATTGGCTGGTACGTACCGGTACCTAAATTTTGAGAGGTCCTTGTCATTCTTAGACTATTCGAGCGTCGTCTCAAGAAATTGGCATTTCCTGTTATCCAGTTCACAGAATTGTCTTTATAGTATCAGTGGATTCTGATTTGTTGCTTTAAAACAGCACTTGAGAACAAAATCAGGGATCGGGATCACCTGTTTTTCTTGATCCGACGGTTGAGAAATACCGAATTACTTTGAGATCGGTGCGGTAAATACCGAAGTACTTTGAGATCAGTGCAGCAACCGATCCTGACCATCCGATTGGAAAAGTAGAGCCTGCTTTTCTGATTAAGAAAAGCAGCGAATTCCAATCCCTTTTTGAGGGGACATGGTTTGTGCTAGAATCAATTCCATGGCTCTTCAACTAACCTTATAAGTTATAACCCAAGTACTTCAATTTGCAAATGCACTTGGTTACATGATTTTAATTATACAGCTTATAATCTGGATTCCACATTTTAATGCATCAAGTTTTCAACTGTAAAGTGAAGAACTTGTGCTAAATAAGAAATCTTTTGGGATGCGTTTCGTGCAGAAGAGAATCAAAAGATCTTTTGAAATAATTTATAATTGATCCCGACTATATAGTATACATTGTTTAGCTGTTCAAAATTACAAGTATAAACATCATCATCAATTTGACCTACTAATAAGGTCCTACATTTTAGATTCCTGTTCTCCAGACCAATTTAGTTAACCAAACAGATATTGTATATATTTTTGTTAACCAAAAAAAATGAATCAATGATCCCAAAAAAAATGAACACAGAGTTAAGATTTTGTGACCCAACACAAAGGGGTTGTTCGGCAAGATGGTTGGCTTAAATATTTAAGTCTCACTAAGTCACACTCGTTCGGAAAAAGAAAAAAGCTTGAGAAGGCTTAAGCCTTAAGCCATAGGTATTGTTTCCTTAGAAATCCGGGTAAGGCTTAAGTCCCGGTCAAAAGGAGGCTTAAGGAGAAACTTTTAATCCGTGCTAAGGAGCTTGCATTCGGAAGAATTAAGAGACTAAGGAAGCTAAAAGAAATCTAAGGAGACCTAAGGAGGGGTTACCGAACGGCCTCAAAGAGTTAAGATTTTGTGTACAGATACACTGACAGGTGGGACAAATGTAACAAGACCTCACTATATAATTTGAGCCTCAACCTCAATAACAGCAAGTGACTCGCTACATGATGTCACAGTACAGTAGTACACAAACGACCACTCTAGATCAAGGTACCCGAGTGGCTTGACAAAATGCCAAATTCCAACTCATCGGTCATCGAACGGCCGGGATCAACCCCGGCCAGTTTGGACGGTCAAACCGCCGCCATTCACACTTCCAGATTTTCATCCGCTGCCATAGTTCTCATCTCAATGGCAGATGGGACCCACAGAGTACCCTCACTATTTCTAAAAATTTCAGCCGTCGAGATGAAATCTGACGGCTGGAAGGACCCCACATTTCCGCATTCCCTTGTCAAATTCCCATTTGCCTTCTATTTATTTATCAATTCTTGCTCCCATTTGAATTCATATCCCTGCTGTACTGCATTGTGCAGTTCAAAAGTCAGCCGTTAGATTGTCTCGAGATGCGTTCAAGCGCGGATGTCGAGATAATCCAACGGATGCCTTTATGAACTGCAAAATGCAGTAAGTTAGAGGATGAGCACTCCTTCCATTTTCCTTCCTTTTTATATTCTCTTCTCTCTTTCAAACAAACAAAGATCTGAATAAATAAAAAGAAAAGAAAAGGAAAAAGAAAAGAAAAGAAAAAGAAGAAGAAGAATGTCGATCGCGACATTTGCGCGGCGGAGGGCGGTGGCGGCGGGGCAGAGCGCGCTGCTATTCCGGCGCGGATTCGCTGCGGCGGCTGCGGGCGCGGGGGACGAGAACGACGTCGTGGTCATCGGGGGCGGGCCCGGGGGTTACGTCGCGGCGATCAAGGCGGCGCAGCTCGGGCTCAAGACCACCTGCATCGAGAAGCGCGGTGCGCTCGGAGGGACCTGCCTCAACGTCGGATGCATCCCTTCCAAGGTATAATCATCTCATCTGCTTAGCTGTACTTGTTAGGGTTTGTGTAGGTTAGATCCATTTTGGTTAGGTTGTGGCACTGTTCAAGTTCAATTCTGTGATTTTCACTTGTTTGCTTCGATTGCTGTATACCTTTTAGTGCTAATATACCGATGCTGAATTCTTTGAATTCTGATCGGAGTGAATATAGCAACGGATTTTGTTGGTGATTCTTTAATCTCAACTGTATATTGTCGTGAATTCTGATTAGACGGGAAGATATGAAGCTTAATAAGTAATTACCGTTGAGTACATCTTCACCCAATTTACAATGAGCTGCATTTGTACAAACTAAGAGATTGCAGCGGTGGTAATCCCTACATATTAAGTAATGTGCTGTGTAATTTGTGTTTTCTTCTTACACAAGAAATAGGAGAGGAACCCCCTTTCTAAGTAGAAAGCAGATACGGTGAAAGATGTTCATAGTTTAAGATGGATGATGCATCCATTATGGAAGCCTAGATAGGAAGTTACGATTTAGCTTTTTCTAAAATGTGGTTGTAGGGATATGGGTTAGGGCTGACTAGAAACGTGAGTAGTGGGATTTTTATATAGGTGAACATTGGAATTTTAATTAAATTATCTGTTTATCAACTAATCATGTATATTTGTTAATTAATATATCTCTTAAGAACAGTCAACAATTTCTTTGTATCATTCTAAAAATATTACTGTGTTTCTTTTGTTTAACTTTCTTAGGCTTTGCTGCACTCATCTCACATGTACCATGAGGCGAAACATGCTTTTCCTAACCATGGTGTTAAGTTTGCTTCCTTGGAAGTTGACCTTGATGCTATGATGGCCCAAAAAACAAAAGCTGTTTCTGGTCTAACACGCGGCATAGAGGGCCTCTTCAAAAAGAACAAGGTCAATTACGTAAAAGGTGCTGGTAAATTCACTTCTCCCTCCGAGATCTCTGTTGAAACCCTAGATGGCTCCAGCACCACTGTCAAGGGAAAACATGTCATTATTGCTACTGGATCTGATGTCAAGTCTCTACCTGGTGTTACTATTGATGAGAAAAAGATTGTTTCTTCAACCGGTGCACTAGCTCTTACAGAAATCCCGAAGCGCCTCGTGGTTATTGGGGCCGGTTATATTGGGCTGGAAATGGGATCTGTATGGGGTCGTCTTGGGTCAGAGGTCACTGTTGTTGAATTTGCTCCTGATATTGTGCCAACCATGGATGGGGAGGTAAGAAAACAATTCCAGCGTATGCTTGAGAAGCAAAAAATGAAATTTATGCTCAAAACAAAAGTCGTGGGTGTTGATACATCAGGGGATGGTGTAAAGCTTACTCTTGAACCATCCGCCGGTGGGGAGCAACAAACCTTGGAGGCTGATGTTGTGCTTGTGTCTGCTGGCCGCAGCCCCTACACAGCTGGTCTTGGTTTAGAAGCAATTGGTGTACAAACCGATAAGATGGGTAGGATCTTAGTTGACCACAAGTTCAAGACAAACGTCGATGGTGTGTATGCAATTGGGGATGTGATTCCAGGCCCGATGCTTGCTCACAAGGCTGAAGAGGATGGTGTGGCATGTGTTGAGTTCATAGCTGGTAAGGAGGGTCATGTTGACTATGATTTGGTACCTGGTGTGGTATACACACATCCTGAGGTTGCCTCAGTTGGTAAGACTGAGGAACAAGTCAAGGCTTCAGGGGTCTCATACCGCGTTGGCAAGTTCCCATTCATGGCGAACAGTCGTGCAAAGGCTATTGATGATGCTGAGGGGCTGGTTAAGATCTTGGCAGAGGAGGAGACTGACAAAATACTAGGGGTACACATCATGGCACCTAATGCCGGTGAGTTGATTCATGAAGCAGTCTTGGCATTGCAATACGGTGCATCTAGTGAGGATATTGCACGCACATGCCATGCGCACCCGACAATGAGCGAGGCTGTGAAGGAAGCCGCTATGGCTACCTATGATAAGCCTATCCACATGTAAGATTTGGGATTGTTAGTGGTTCTGTTCAGTTGGTTGAGGGCCAAATCTCTTTTTTTGTTCTCTTTCTTACCTTTTACCTTGTGTTAAAGATTTTTGCAATAATGTATTATGGACATGAAGGCAAAAAACCTTTACTTTTTTTTTGGGGATTGCTTTGGCAAATCCTGTCTTAAATTGTTTAACATGAAATGACGAATTTCAAGATTCATTTTACTTGTGTTTAGCTGTAGAGTAATAAAGGGAATACAGAACTATGAGAAATTTGTGTCTAGAATAATTAATTTTTGTTCCGGACTTGTGGTGCAGAATTGGTATTTGGTACCGTCTATAATTCAATTCCTGTTAAATTTCTCTGAAAATATTTATATCAAAGAAAAAAACGTTTGTATGACGTGTGGATTGTTCTCAGACAATTACGCAGCTCCTTATTTCTTAGGTTTTGTGCGTGTGAAGGTGTATTTAGTTGTGTTGCCAATTTGCCATGTTCGACCTTTCTTGATGCCAGAGTTGATCGTTGTTTACAACTACAAAGCGTACCCACGCATCGCGGCGGGGAAATTTCATTAAACGATGTTCAAATTAATTAAAATTTGAAACATTATCAATCTATAAGTTAAATAATATATCCGTGAACTATTTTCATTTTTAAGATTTTTTATGAATATTTACAAATTTTTAAAAAGCCCCATTGTCAAAATTGTCAAAATAAGCATTGTCAACAGATCACTCATCTTTATCATGTAAGCTTTGTATAAAATTAATAATGTTTGGTCCACTGAAAATCAAAAGATCCTAAGGACAGGTGAATTTCCCATGAATTGTTTTTTCAATATCTAAAGAATAAATTAATGCTCGTTGGTATGTGTACAGACTTTCACGTAAGCATAAGCTGAAGCTTTATCGGTTCAATCCGTGAGAGTGTGTAATTCAAAGCAGTGACTATTCGAGTATTGAGAGGGGAAATTTTTCTCTATTTGATAAAACCGGTGACCAAATGGACGAGTCCATTTTTTACGTGCTTTTTATAATAGTATAGATATACTAGCATGTTATCTGCGTTGCAGCGGCCTTTTTTTAGTTCTATCTTTACACTAAATCAACTCATTTAATGTCAAAATATAAAGAGTTGATTTCTCAATTAATGTAAATTCTAATCAACATTTGTGTATTTCGTATCAAGATTAATATCTTTCCTTTTTTTGTATAAACTAAAATGGAGAGGAAGTTTAATTAGAAAACATCAATACCTTTAAAGTTAATTTATTTTGATCCGTACCGTTGATTAACGGGTATAATGAGGACTAAAAAAGTTTGAAGAAGAAAAAAAAATGGAGATGTCTGATTCTTAGGTGATTTATAATATAGTATAGATATTTGATATTTCAAATGCCAGGGTCAGGGTGTGCTGTTTGAATTGCTCGGTATGGTTTACATATCATTTGAATTGTTATATAATTAGTTGCAATAGAACATCCACATAACCATTTTATAGAGGAGGAGGGATCAAATATCCATGTTTTTTTGTGACTGTGAAATTAAATCTTAAATAATTACATTTTAAATTCTTAAATAACAAAACTAATTGATAGAATATATTGTATATATCATATTTTATGCGTATACAAAAAATTATATCATTTTGACTTTATTTACACGTGCGTCAAGCATTAACAAAAATCAATGGTTTAAGTTTTATAATTTTTTCTTCTCTCTTGATGACCATCGAAACAATGTTAAAACTTTACCATTTTTATGTATATGTTATTAAGATAATATAGAATAAATATAACGTTTTAGATTTTTTAAATTATGCACAAATAAAAAAAATGGTTACTATGGGCACCAATGCCTATGGTTTTTTAAATTATTGGATCCCTCCTCTTTATAGAATTACTAGGTAATTTAAATAAGAGGAGGGATCCATTGACAATGTTCAATTTGACAATCTTGACAATGAAAATTTTCAAAAATTTGTTAAAATTCACAAAAAATCTTAAAAATGAAAAATAGTTTATGTATGTATTATTTAACTTCTAGATTGATTATGCTCCCAATTATATTCAATTTAAGCGACATTTGATAACTCTTCAAGATCCGTTAATTTACAACCGTTGAAAAGTGCACAAAATTTTGATAAGCCACTAAACGATGCTCAAATTGATTGAAATTTGAAACACTATCAATCAGTAAGTTAAATAATACATCCATAAACCATTTTTCATTTTTAAGAGTTTTTATGAATTTTTACAAATTTTTAAAAGTTTCCATTGTCAAAGATTGTCAGATTAAACATTGTCAATGGATCCCTCCTCTTTAAATAAAAAGTACACTACAAAGAAAACAGAGTTCTATTTGTTATTTCAAGAAGAATTATTTCAAACCAAACATAATTCTAATATAGGATACAGATGAAATAACAGCAGAGCTGATACAAAATGCTCAGAATACAGTACCAGTACCCTTCTGACTTCTGTGGCTCACTCAACTAGAAGCCACCCTACTAAACTGGTCTGAATCAGAGCCAGACTCTAGTCCCTGTTCAGTACCAGTACCAGCACCAGTACCTGTGTTCACAGCTCTACAATTCACCCTAATCTGCCCCTGATTTCCCGTCAGAACCTCGATTTTGCCCATCTTCACCATCGCCTTTGCGAACCTACCCTCCCATGTTTTCTGATGTTTCGCGTAATCATTCACGATTGCACTCAGGTTCGCATCGGTCAACAGCGCATTGTCAGATGTCAGTAAACCCAGTGTTTGTGTCAGCAACACGTAGTACTTGTTATCGAGTGCCGTGGGGCTGATCAAGTCAAGAGCAGTGACTGTGGGAGTGAACTGGGTCACATTCTGTGGGCACAGGGTTTGGAGTAGACTGGCATAGGGCTTGCTGAGTGACGGGTCTACTGCAGCGGTGCTGCTGAAATTGTAAATCCGATCCAGGAACCCGGTGCAGTGAGACACACCGAGGGTGTGCGCACCAGAAAGCGTTACAAGTTCTTCTTCCGTAAGGTTCTTTGATTTGAAGCTGCTGATCAGCCTTGTCGCATTGAAGGTGGGGGCGGGAAGGTTAAGGAGCGCCTCGGTGGCATTGGAAACCGTGCCGTCTCGCCTTCCAGCCGGCACATTATAGGTTATGTTGCCTGTTATTGTCAAGAGGGAAAAAAAACGATGAAATTTTCATGTAAAACGACATCAATTAAATTGTCAGACCGTGTAAAACGGCATCGATTTTATAAGTTACTGAATTCTTTCATAGCCCACCTGTTAGCACAACGCTGTCGCGAGCAGCAAAAGCAAGGATGTCAGCACAAGAAACAGTCTGAGGGCATGTGGCCTCGATTGCAGACTTGGCGGCATCTATTACCTCAAATCCATGCAGGCTGGGGTTGTTCGGTATAGCATCCTTCTCGGCTGTGTTGTTCGAAGAGTCGAGCAGGACCGAACCGTCGCAACCCTGAAATAGCAAAACATAAGCAGCTGTCTGAAGTATTTTTTTTTTTTTTTTTGCTTTGTGACTGTGTCATAATGTTAATTCTGTTAATTCAAAAGACAATTAATACACAAAAATCACAAACAAAGAAAGACAAAAAATGAACACATATATATTAGGATGGAATCAAACATAACATACTCTCACAAAGCAGTCATGGAAATGCATCCGAATGAGTCCCGCAGCGACGCCAGAATTGTTCGCGAATGCAGCTGCGACGGCTTGCTTTACCAGTGACTCTGCTGATGGGCATGTTTTGTTGTAGAAGCCGACTTTCAGATCGGCGGTTTCGGTTTGAACAGCAAAGAACAGTGAAACCAGGAGCAAGCACAGTATCCTCTTCATAACACATTCCATTTTCTCTACAAATATGAAGTTGTTTTGATTGAGGTTTTTGCTAATGTTGCTTGAAGAGAGGTTTTAGTGTCTCACTGTTTATATAAAGATGCAAAAGAGTGGAAGATCACAAGAACTCAAGAAGGATACAATTTTTTGACAAAGTCAAAAATCATGTGAAACACAAGTATATGATGGTAAATTTTTATTTTTATTTTTTTGAAGAAAGTGGAATACTCCATCAGTTTTATTGAAACTTTTTATTTTGTGCCCATAGAGGATTGAACTCATGACCTCTTGGAAGCCGTCCTAGTTAGCTATTACTTGAGCTACGAGGCCATTTGCCAGATGGTAAATTGGTTATGTAGATTTTATGGATATATGTGATAAGGTAGTTGGTTTGCTTTTGCTTTGCTGGTGGGGCTTTTAACATTAAAGGTCTGAAAATAATTTAGGGAACAAACAAGTAAGATACGGATATCCGATTTAATTTTTGTTTTAATTTTTTGAATACAGATTTTAATTTAAAATACCATGAATGCATGTTATATAAAAAATTTGCATAATATTTTCATGATAGATCACCCATTGAGAAAATTTCTGTAATTAAGTGCATAATATTAATTCAAAGTCACTCATGATAAACTTCTCTACAAATATGAAATTGTTTAAATGTTTCTTTAACTAATCAATTTTTTTCTTTTAGTTATACAATGGAGCAAAATTTTAGAACATTAAATTTAACAAAGAGGGAAAAAAAATTCCACCAGTTGGTTTTGACCATCTGACTAAACAAATATAGTTGAGCATATGAATGATTTAATTTGACCATCATTCAAATGATATAGAAATCATTTATGCACTGTGAGAACCAGCATTTGGTCTAGTGATTAAGAGCAACGCTCTCTGTGTGGAAGGTCGCGGGTTCGAAACCCGAATGGAGATCTTTTATATAGACATTTAAATTTGAGTTGCTTGTCTACTTGACTCTCATCTTTATCCTTACTATATATAAAGTATATTGGAAAAAATGATATGAAAGGGCCATCTTTCCCAAATAAGAAACCTGAGCCGTCGATTATTTTCTTAGATAGATCAGAACCGTTGATTTACGTTAATGTCCGTTGACGTTCTCAGCCCATTAAAATTAAAGGCCCATATTAATTATCTCAATTTAAGACTTATTACATATTATCTTAAAAGTTTATTATAAGAAATAACAATTTCAGTCCAAAACAACGCGTGTGCTCTTTACTAATATAAAAAAAAAAAGAAATTAATTTATCCATTGTGAAAGAGGGCAGATGAGCATGTATATAGTCCCTCATTAAAATGCAATTAATAGGATGATGCCTTAACTAATACAATTGTAGGGGGTTATGGTGGCAACTGTCCTGCTGTCTGTTTTTATGAACTTTAATTTTATAGAACTTTAGTACTCCACGTTAATTATGTTTAAAGTGGGATCAAGTGATAATTTTTTACTTTAATAATTGTGATACTTTTTTAAAAAAAATAATTAAGGTTACAATTTAACCAACATTTGTATGGACACTATTTATTTATATAATCCACACATATTAGTTGATGGCATTTTGTGTATACATTATTGTGATTGAAGTGATTTACAACTATGGCAGTCAAAATCATAAGTCTCTGAGAAGCAATAAAAAAAAAATCATTAAATATCATTAAATTGCATGAATTGGCATTATTAGACTAAATATAAAGAGAATCCACAATTCCACATACATTTCAAATTAAATTTCAGTTTCATTTTTTTTTTCCCACCTCATATATTTTTTAAAAGGACAATAATTATTGTGCAGTCTACTTGATATAAATTGACAGCCACCGGGCCCAATCAAGAAAAAATAATAAAAGGGAAAGGGAAAGGGATATAAAACAACCAGGAAATTCCAAGATAAACAGAACTCCAAAGCCAAAGGCAAGAGAATAAAGATTAAGGCAAGAGCATGGTCAAAATATATATTTATGCTTTTGTAAAGTATTTATTTAATGTACTGCAATATATATATTTATCTAGGCCATGCATGCATGCATATGTAGCTTTGTTTAAGTACTTTTGCTTTTTACTTTGATTCCTTTATAATCATGCCCATAATATGCAGCTAAAAGCCATTTATTGTATGAAGAAACAGAAATTACTGACAAGCTAAGAAAGAATAAAGGAATTAATTGCAATGTACTGCCTCCCTTCACAATTAAATGAATTTATACCCTTTGTTCATAATTAAATAAACTTTACCGATTTGAATTTATTTTTCTATTCACTTGTTTGAATCCACTTGTTTCTCCAATGTTATGATTATCCTTTTATCTATATTATTTAATTGGAACAATTATTATGTAATTTCATTTTTCCACTAATTCATTTAACTTTTCCTAAAAATTCATTTATTCATAGAGGGAGGTAGTACTAAATATAAGATAAAGAAAAGAAGATGATACCGAACTTGTGTTTCAATCCACTACCGAATAAGAGCAGAGCAAAATACAATAAATTAGGACGGAATTTTCATCGTTAAACTAATGTAATTGCTTTCAGATCTTGTATAGTCGTTAAGTTAATTAAGCCTTAAACTCATTTTCTATGGTTCAAGTTTCAAGCTATATATCTGTATTATGTAAGTTCCAACCTATAGTAGAACTATCAATTAGTGAACAAAAAGTAAAAAAAAAAAATTATGAAAACAAAATTAAAAGGTTTTAATTGTACACTTGAAATATCTTAAAAATGGAAAATATATATATATATAGTCTAGCTACGGTGAGTTGCAACTCACTGGCTGCTCCGTGAGTCAGGGTCCAAAAACATATCAAATCACCTCCAAATTTTAATTTATATGGCTCAATAAATTCTTCATATCAAAATCTTATAGCACACAAAAATTTTTCATTTTTGGAGATTTTTAAGTATTTGTTTGAGATTTTTTAAAATGATACATAAAACATTGATTATTTGATTAATATTGTATAGTCATTTTATAAAATCTCAAACAAATACTTAAAAATCTCCAAAAATGAAAATTTTTTGTGTGCTATAAGATTTTGATATGAAGAATTTATTGCGCCATATAAATCGAAATTTGAAGGTGATTTGATATGTTTTTGGACCCTGACTCACGGAGCAGCTTGTGAGTTGCAACTCACCGTAGCAAAATTCTATATATATATATATATATATATATATATATTATGTTTTCAATTATATTCCGATTGATTGAAACTTGAACCACTGTCAAATTTATTTATAAACTTGTTTTCCACTATCAACATTATTAAAGATTTCATCAAATTTATTAAAAATTTTATTGTCAGCTCATCAATAAAATAAATATAATGTTGTATACATCGATATATAAAATTCAGACTCAAGTATCTTAGCAAAAGTGCTTTATAATTAAAATATGAACTTCTTATATTTCTCTGTAACAAACTCAATCTTAGAAATAAAATGGGGACAATGTCACCCATCAACTGCACTTAAATCCGTCCCTGATATAGTGATATATCTTTTTATAAAGCCTGTCAAAGTACCCAATTATTTAGATATGTTTATGAAGATCCAGACAAAAGTGAAAAGTTTATTACCTACTCCAACTTCTCAAAAGGAAATCCTATGGAATTACTTACAAAAAGAAAAGAAGAGGCCTACATTATAGTTCTTTTAAAATGATTTATAAAAAAAATAAAAGGATGTTTAACATAATTAAATATTAAAGACAGTTCGTTGTGCTTGTCTCCCCTAATTAACTTTGTCATTATCTAACTAGCAGGTTGCTTAATTGTCATTTAATTGCTGTCAAGTAAGTTCTGATATAATTATTGTGATCGTACTAATTTGTATTTTGATCATCGTTTTTAGAAACTAAAAATTATTAAATTCTTTATTGCAAAATACATATTTGACGACATATTGCACAATGCATTCTTGACTATTCCCCCCCCGCCCCCCCCCCCCCCCCCCCCCCCCCAACTAATATAAAAACTAATCAAAAATTTAGTGGGTTAGAATTTGGTAATTAGAATATTTTCTTTTGTTTTTAAATATAATTCATGGATGCATTTTGCGTTTTATGAGAATTTAGGCACAATTAATAAATCAATTTACAGCTCGTTTATCTTGCTTTGTACATTTATATTAATTAAACCATTTTTCCGAAATTTATTTACGTATTTTTGTAGACTTGCCTGAGAAATATCAATATGAAGCATATAAGTTTCTTAATTGGCTAATTCTGTTATGGTTCGGATGAAATATGGGCCGTTCATTTTTCAGAGTCGGGCGGTCATGATATGTATTTTAGATACAATTAAAGAGAAATATTTGATAAGAACCGTTTGATTTAAAATGAAAGTTTTTTAGCTGATCCATAACATAACAACTCTTCTTAATTTATTTCAGTCAAAACATATGCCATGAGTTTTACCATAAACAAAAGCAAGAATAATGCAAAACAAAACAAAACCAAATACTAATTTTCTGCAAGCAATTAAACATCTCCATTTAAATGGAGGCAGCACTGTTATATTGATTTGAACCCAAAACTGATCCAAATCCAGAACTACTGCTGCCACTGTTAACCACACTGCAATTGAGCCTGATCTCCCCCTGGGTATCTGTCAGTACCTCAATCTGCCCCATTTTGATCATGGCACTGACAAATTTCTCTTGCCAGAGAGTCTGGTTGCTCGCGAAACTGCTAACCGAGGCGTTCAGTGTCGAGTTCGTCAGTAACGCCTGATCGGAGGTTAACAGACCCAGGGACAACTGCAGTGCAATGTAGTAGTTGTTATCGAGTGTGGTTGGGCTAGTCACGTCGAGCGCGGTTGTGATCGGCGTGAACTGATCGTTGTTGGACGGGCACAGGCTCTGCAGCAGCGTCGCGTAGGCGGAGCTCATGGTCGGGTCGATCTGGCTGTTGTTGTTGCTGTCGTATAGCCTGTTCTTGAATGAGTTGCAGTGCGACACGCCCACCGTGTGCGCACCTGAGAGGATAACCATTTCTTCGGCGGTCAGGTTCTTCGCCGCGAAACTGTTGACTAGCTGGGTCGCATTGAATGTCGGCTGCGGAAGATTGGCAAGGGCCTCACTGGCATTGGAAACCGTACCGTCGCGTCGACCTGACGGTACCTGATACAGTAACAAAGCTTAACTAAGATCTATTTCTGAGTCTGTATATTTTACTGATAACTATATATCAGTAATGGTAATTTTGTTGATCATAACTAAGACCAACTTTTATATGCATATCAAGAGTAAAACTACTGTGTTCTTAACACTAAAAACATATCAAATCATATCCAAATTTTGATTTATATGGCTAGATAAATTCTTTATATCAAAATCACGTGGCAATGTGGCATACAAAAATTTTCCATTTTTAGAGATTTTTAAGTATTTATTTCGGATTTTTAGAAATTACATATAAAACATTGATTATTTTATTAATATTGTACAGTTGCTACTAAAAAATTCAAAATAGATGCTTAAAAATCTCCATAAATAAAATTTTTTTGCGTGCTATAAGATTTTGATTTAAAGAATTTATTAAGCCATATAAATTAGAGTTTCGATATGATTTGATATATGTTTTTGGTGTTAAGCCAGAACCCGATAGATTTACTCGCATATCAATATACCATGATCATAACTTTTACTGATACTGATGCTGGTATTCTCATGTGGAACTAATTCATTACTGGTACGGTTCTTACCTGGTACGTAATGTTTCCTGTAAGAGCGATGCTGTCCCGAGCTGCGAACGCCACGATATCAGCGCACGAGACCGTCTGCGGGCACACAGCTTCGATTGCGGACTTGGCGGCGTCGATGATGTTGAAACCGTGCAGACTGGGGTTGTTCGGTGGCGCATCCTTCTCGGCCGTGTTGTTCGTTGTCGAGTTGATCAGCACCGAGCCGTCGCAGCCCTACATGAGGTGTAACAAAAGTACCATACTGGTAAAAAACTGCTGAGGGTTAAATTACAAAAAAAAATGTATGTAAATTGCCAAGATTTTCCCCTTTTAGGGGAACGAATGGTCAAGCCACTCAAACTTAAATGTCTATAAAAAACCCCCATCCGGGTTTTGAACCTGTGACCTCCCACATGAAAGCGTTGCCTTTAGCCCACAAGACCAAAGGCTGGTTCTTGAGTCTCTGATATTTCAACAGTACTAAATATATACTAATTAATTAGTTAGTTAATTAACTGGAACTTCTTGTTGAAAATTGTTTTGAGAATAGATGCATTCCACTAATTGGCAGTGGCACAAGGTGAGAGAGGTTTTATCCTTCATCCTTCTATATTTGCAACTAGAAAAAGGGAAAGGGGGCAGGTAATTTTTTTTTTTGGTTTTTTTTTTTATATAATGCAGAATTATCTGTATGTATCCATCCTGTTGTCTAACCGAAATGCTGCTAACTGCTACCATTTACACTTGAGTCTTATAAAAAGAAGAAAATAGATAGAGTTTAAACTTTGCAAAAATACATATGGTATATGACAAATGATCAAGCACATATGTGGCACAGCCTCTAAGCATAATGACATTAATTCAGAGCCATGGAATGCACTTTAACTTTACACACAAAAGTATCTCATCTAACAAATATTTTATAAATTAGGAAGTGTTTAGATGTTATGATTGAGGGGTTCTTCTATGGACAACCGTCCATATTAATCGAGCAGTTCAAATTTTACAGATCAAACATCCCTCTTTGTATCTAAAGAATGCATCGTAACCATCCGATTAAAAAATATGAACGGTTCATATTTCCTCTGATCCATAAAAGAGTTCACCTTTATAATTTTAATTAGCAACTAAGTTGGCACCATATGATAAACATATACTATGAACTAATTTTCTTTTAGGTAATTATTTTTCTTATCTGGACACATAATGGTCCATGGGAATCATATCACCTGTTATCCAAAATTGGATAACAGGGCCCTATTATCCTAATCATGACCGTTGGATCAGAACGGATGGATAAGATTTGTTCACAAAAATTTTTGCTCCCTTCAAAAATTTGTACTTTGGTATCAATCTGAACCGTTCATTTTGATCCGACAGTCCAAATTGGGATAACAGGGTCCTGTTATCCCTAAAAATAATAGCAGATACGGATACATGGTCGATGTATATATAAACACTCAGCACAAAGGTGACATTAAGAAAACAGGGTAGACAATGGGGACAGTTACCAGTACTTAAGAACCTGTACTAGAATGTTGACAGTTTCCCACTTACAACAAGGAAACAAAGATTCTGACATTAGTTAACTATAGATATATCCATGCTACCTTTATTAGGTACCCAATGATTTTACATCCTCTGCCTTAAGGCAGGGTGCTATGAAGTATATGGGCCGTTGGATCGCCTTGAGATTTGAGACTGCACAAATCTTGAGGCAATCCGGCTCGAATCTTGAGACAATTCAATGACTATGTGCTTCGTGGCAGGCTTCTTTAAGGCAGCGGATAAGCACGCGGTACCCAATGCCTTTCGGTATATATGCTCAGATTATATGATTTATTTATTGGGTTTTGTCTGTCCTTTTCATGATCATCATCCATCACAATTTTAATTAATTTATACCTTGTTTTTCTCAAAAAAAAAAAAAAAATCTGTACTTCATTAGTTGATTTCCATAAATGAGGAAAAAAAAAAAAACATATATTTGCTTATAATGGCAAAAACTCAAAATTAATGAACATGACCAAGCATTAATTGTTGTTATTGCTCCCCTAAATCATACACAAGTGCCATTATCATGTCTCTATTTATACATGCATATAAATATAAGTATCAATCACTAGTGTTAAAAATCAAAGTAAATTGTTCATAGAAAATATAGGCTCAAAGATGCATAGGCATGAGATGCAAAATCAAACAAGAGTGACATCAAGATGCATAAAAATTAAACATACATACCCTGACAAAGCAGTCATGGAAATGCATGCGAATGAGGCCGGCAGCCACGCCGGTGTTGTTGGCGAAGGCGGATGCCACGGCCTGCTGCACCAGCGACTCCGCTGTTGGGCAGCTGCTGTTGTAGAAACCAACCTGGAGGTCACAGAGAGCTGAGGGCAGCAGAACCAGACCCACAAGGGCAAAAGCAAGAACCAGCTGCTTTGGAAGGAACATTTTGTGCTAAGATAAATATGTTATATGATTATCTTAGATTCTTATCAGTGTTGTTGATTTCTCAAGGGTTCTGTAATTTGGTTATCTCAAGTGAGTTGAGTTTGTGTGTATATATATAGGAGGGTACTGGCATGGAATAGAATGGAATGGAACATCACTGTTCTCAGGCCAGAAAAGGGGGGAACATATTACATATGTAAAGTACTAAGAGAAACATCTTGCGTCCCCTGAAAAAACTGTCCATAGACGTGTACGGAATGTAACAGATACCTCCAAAATGTAACGGGTACATCCCGAGATGTAACATATAGATGCTATGGACAGTTTTTCTATGTACGCTAGGTATTTTACATTATGGTTCACATTTTCTCCAAATGTCTAAAGTTTCATAATATAACAACATTAGTAATAGTAGTAATGATAAATAATAATAACTATAATGCATATTATTATTGGTTAATTCCTCCAGCACAAGGATATTATCAAACAATGAGAATATCATGCTAATGCAGTAAATTTTTTAGCTGATATATACAGTGATTCCGAATTTGTAATTATCTGTTTTGTTTCTAACTTTATTTTCAAGTTTTCAAGGAAGAAAATATCCTCTGTCTAGATAAAATAAAGGCCCGTCTTCAATTTCTCCTTATTGTAATTAGTTTTTGAATGGAAAAAAGAAAAAGAAAAAGATAGTAAAACAGAGGTCATGAACTGATTTCCATAATTCATGCATGGTATTATTAACTAATATTTTTTGACAAAAAAATATAAGTTCAATATTTCATATGCAAGTTTAATTCTTAATTATGCTATTACTAATTAACGAGGCATATTAGTCATTAGAACATCTTTTGAATTTGCTTTCACTTTGCATAAAGTAGTTACGATGGAACTGCTTCTCTCCCAAAAAAAACAAAAAATAACTATACTGCACAAATATGAAATTTTTTCCGTTTATACCTAGGTTCATAAAAGATAAAAGCAAAACACCTATGAAAAGGATCGTTTAAATATGAAGTATGAACTATAAATTAAGATGATACTAACTATCCACCAGACGGTTGATTACACCACCTTAACCACATAGCGCTGAAATCAGCTGTGATCCAAATCAGATCACAGGGCCTGAGATCCTACATCAACAGCTGAGATTTTTTCAAACCCCCCTAAAAACCGTATGCGCCGGATCAGAATTTCAGGGTACTGAGATCCTATAATAACTGCTGATCCAATTTGGATCGCAGCTGATTAGGGTGCTGAGATCCTATATCAACAACTAATCCAATTTGGATCGCAGCTGATTAGGGTGCTGAGATCCTATATCAACAACTAATCCAATTTGGATCGCAGCTAATTAGGATGCTGAGATCCTATATCAACAGCTAATCCAATTTGGATCGCAGCTGATTAGGGTGCTGAGATCCTATATGTGGTTAAGGTGGTGTAATCAGCTGTGATCTGATAAGATCCTATATCAACAGCTGAGATTATTACAAAAACCCCTCCTAAAAACTATATACGTTGGATCAGGATTTCAGAGTCCTGAGATCCTATTTGGATCGCAGCTGATACAGACTCAACCAAAGAGGCACCCTAATACATATGGCACGTGATCAAAAGCTCCTACTCATAGTGATAGATTGTTGACTGGTACAGTGATAGTGGGCTCAATAATCTTTAGGGTACAAATTAAGCCTTAAAATATTCATCCATCATGTATCTTTCACCTTCTTAGTTCTTTCTTTCTCTTTTCTCTTTTTTCTTTTTTAACAATTGTTAATTTCTTTAGATGTTCTTTTTTCACCTTAAAAACTGTGTGGGCACGTTGAGATTGTTGTTTAGGTAGGAAAGAGAGACTAGTTGTACTGTTTTGGTGGTGGGGATCATTATTATTTTTTTTTTTGAAAATAAAAAAAAAATAATGATTATAAAAGGTGAGGTATACGTGAATGTTAATTAACCTTTTAAAACGGTTTAGTCTTTAGATTGATCACCAGTGAAACTGTGAATGTTTCTTAAATTAATCACGGACGAATGAGCAAATAAAAACATTTATTTGTCAGTGAGATAATTAATTAATTAATGGGGGTAATATCACATGTACCTATCAACTCTTGATTCATTTCATATTTATCTATCACCTCTTTAATATATCATATATGCCTTAAACTCTTTCAATCTTTTATATTTGTCCGTCAACTCCAAATATATCATATATCTCCACAGACTCTTCAAAAAAAAAAAAAAAAAAAATCTAATTATTTAACTCTAATAAAATTTTATTTATTAAAGCACAAATAAATATCAATTCAATACTTCAATTAGTTCATAGAATAAATGACATATGAATCAGATTAATTATATAATTTTCGCATTTGATTTAATTTTTATTTGCATGAACTAACTCATCGCTTTTCTAGAATGTTTTTTTTTCCCTCGTGATAAAATGGATGTAATCTCTAATCCAACATGCAAATTTGAAATATCCCTAGAAATTTCGTCGTTATGCTGATGTGAAATCATGTTTTTTCTAAAGTAAGATGAGGAAGTTTCAACGTTTACGTGAAGAGGAGGCATAGTTTGACAGACTACTTTGTTTTTTTTTTTTTTTTTGACAAATTTTGAACATTGGAATTCTAATAAATAATTAAAAAAATATAGGGAATATGACTCTGGAGGCCCCCCGAACTTTTACCTTGTGACAAGTTGGTCCCCGAATTTTTATTTTAGACAAATAGGCCCCCAATCTATGATTTTGTGACAATTTGCCCCCTCAACCATTAATTAGCCATATGATAATTCATTTGAAATATGAAATGACCACAATACCCTCATATATTTGTAAGATAATATTTAAAATGCTCATGGTTCATTAAATCATAATTTATAAAAAGATAAGAACTATTTAATCATATAAGTACCTAATTAAAATTTTATATTACATAATACATTATCGTCTTTTATTTTATATGATCTATTTTTATTTTTATAATAATTTAATCTTTATAATGATTATATATTTATATACAAAGTTAAAAGTGCTAAAAAAAGAATTGTATATATATTTACAATTTCAAATATTCGATTAGTTTTTTTATCATAAATTATTTGTTATCATCACAATCAAATAAACAAAATTTATTAATTTTAATTAGTTATGTAACTATGTAAATTATTAATATAATTATTTATGTAATTATATGTTTTAATAATAAAAAATAATGCATCCAATAAATATACAAGGGTACTTTGGTCATTTCATATTTCAAATGAATTATCATATGGCTAATTAATGGTTGAGGGGGCAAATTGTCACGAATTTATAGTTTCGGAGTGCATTTGTCCAAAATAAAAGTTTAGGGGCCAACTTGTCACAAGGTGGAAGTTCGGGGGCCTCTGGGTCATTATCCCTTGCAAAAATGTGTGCTTATTCATGACAAGGGTTGCTTTTGCTTTTTCAAACAGATGGTGTGCATGATTTTAAAAACTCTTTACTGATTTCAGCCAAGTTCTATTGAAAGAACGTCTTTTGTTTTTATGAATTTTTTCCTTCTAAGTACTACAACTGATCAAAATTGGAATGGAGAAGTTGCAGTTCTTTAAGAATTATGACCCAATTGAAGTAAACAGAAAAATTTCAAAAATCTGTCTTTCCTTTTTTTTTTTTTTTTTTTTTCTTATGCATTCTTGTTGTTCTTTCTCTAGATATTCAGCAACAGTCATGGAAATGCTATATTTGCATTGTTTTTAAAAAAAATGAATGAATGTGTAGAACTAGCAATGATTTTTTGCAAATTTATTTCTTGTCCCACTTTGACTATTCTTGCCTTCTGGAAGGAAAAGGTACCAATATTCCTTGTCTAACAAATGTGATTTGGCATAAATGGGTACACAATTAAATAGCTATTTACTGTAAATTTTAAAAGTAGTTTCTTTTGCAATCACATGTTGAAATCCGGTCGGATTTTTATACCCATATTTTAAGTTTGATATATAGTAAATTTTCACTTTCTCTCACTACACAAAATCATACACAATGACACAAATAATTAATTGTTCATATGGATATGGTTTTCAGATATAGATTCCATTATTGTTTATTTTTTGGGGAATCCAAAAATCCAAATTATTAGAACCAGCAAAAAAAAAAGTAGCCAAATTTTTTTGAAGGAAAAACAGTGACATGGCGGTTCCTACATATCCTTATATAAGGAGATTGGATTTTTTTAACATGAAAATTCTGTCTTCCCAAAGAAGAAACCTCAGCCGTTGATTGTTTGCTAAGATTGTCACCACTGTTGACGTACATTAATATCTCGGCACATTAAAATTTAAGGCCCATATCAGTTTCCTCACAAGAGATGAGCTTTGACCCTTTATTATAAGATATAATAATTTCAGTTCAAAGCAAGGCGTGGGCTTTTTACTAGTCCACATCTAAATTTCAGTTTAAGAAATTTTAGATTGTAGAAATTCCTTTATCCAATTTCACAACTTGTGATCCAATCCAAGTACAGATTATCAAAATTGATGGTACAGATTGGTGGAACCATCATATAACTGAGATTTATATCATCTTACCAAAAGTTGACAGCAATCATACTATGCTTTCTTTTGCAATCAATGTGTTTGCACTTTTACCAGATAAAGGCAACCAGAAATTAGAAAAATGATCACATGTGATACAATTGATAAGTTGGCGCTTTAACCAACAAATGGGGAAAAAAAAATGGACATTTCTATTGATTCTTCTCAATGAAATACACAACAGAAACATGTATATACACCCTTGAACTGTGTAATCCTTATTATATACAATCACATTTGACCTAGCTTACTGACAATCAGATCAATAGGCAAAAAACCAAACGGCACCGTATCGTTAGATTCCTTCCCTAAATCGTCGTCGTCGTTGTCACATATTACACTTGTGTTTCCTTGTTCTGCCTCCTGATCATCGATCATGTCTAAACTTGTTTTATTATCCTCTTTTGAATCCGTGACGATCAAGGCAGGGTAGGAGTGCTCCATGGCCTGAGAAGCGGATTCAAAATCCTCGACCCGTTTAAGAAGTGAATCCGGGCATAGGTCCAATTCTGATTCTTCAAGAAGCAGTGCTTTTGATGAATTGATGGCATTTCTCCATAGCGAGAGCATTTTTGGGCTCATGGATTTTTTTACCGTGACTTGACCTGGATTTGCGTTGGTGGTGCCAGTACTTTGATCTGTAAAAAGACGGGAAACTGTGAATTTTTAACTATATTGTAAAACCTGCGTGCTTCTAAGCCTCACACCATACTTAAAGAAGAATAAATATTGTAACAACTATCATAGGTTTTTTATCAGTAATAATGATCAGTCAACTTGTATTATTCCGAAGAACTACTAACAACTTTGATCCAAAATTCATATCCACCTTTAATGTGAAAAGTAAGAATATAAGAGAGCAAACCTGAAATACTTGGATCAGATTGAGGACTCTGTTCGCTTGATTCAAATTTAAGCTTAAATGATGGATATTGAGATTTCCATCCTTTGCCCCTATAAATCAGTATCTGTGCCTTATCAAACGATAACAATACACATGGCACCAGCTCCTTCAAAACAAACAAGAAGTGGCTGTTAGAAACTTAATGGTTCCTTATCAGTTTTAATTTGTATTTAGGAGCGATGCATGTTAATTTGTTGGTTCTAAGGGGTTAACTCTTGAGAAAGACGACAGCAACAGCAAAGCCTTTAATCCCCAAAAAGTTGAGGTCAGCTATGTGTATTTTTTCAATCTTGAGAAAGACAAAAGAGACCTCGGAAGGCGTTGTGGTCGGAGAAACTTGAGGTGCATTTTTTATTTCATCATTTCCATACAGAAATGATGCCAGCAATTTCACAGTTTCAGTATTGCTAGAAAGGAGATAAGAGAGCGGGAGAAAAGAATATATAGTGATTCGTGCTAACCTTGAGTTTTGCTGCCAATTTCTTGTAATCGCTTGGCTCCATTCCCTCACAATCGATCTTCACCAGTTCATTTACCTCAAATGCATCTTTTACATCTTTGACAAGGTTTATGTATATCCCATTCTTGGCTAAAAAAAAAAAATTAAAATTAAAGACGTTAAGATGATATAACCTTGGAATGGTTCAGCTTCAACACAAATGAAAAATCCAACAAGTTTCAGCAAAATTACCTAATTTACAAATTGGTAGTAACTTCTCTCCTTTTTCTCTCATCTCGGTTGCCTCTTCTCTCGTCAACCCTTCTGGCACCTCTTGAATGAGTTTGGGATAGACTGGTGCAGCTGGCTTCCAAAGCATTGTCGGGTACCTTGGTCGTTTGCGTGGATCATAATGCCTCCCCCTGAAAAGAAACACGATCCCACCAACTCTGTGTATGACCTTTCCCCCAGTTCTTTCCTGACAATATTTTTGAAATAACTAATGTGAGTAATATGAAGAGAAAAAAACAAAACTCCAATGTAAAATAAGATGAGAAAAGGTACCTCGAGGCAACGGCAGATGTTGTCCATGTCAATTGTTGGTACGCCACGGCATCTGACTTTGCAAATTTCATCTCTTCTCCAATGGCAATGTACAAGCTCCAACATGTTATGTGTCAACCCGTCCCTCCCTGTCAGCAGCATACCAGTCAGCTGTAAGCCTCAAATTATGAGTTCTCCCTTTCTTTACTTGCTTCAGTTTTCATAGGGAAATTGTTTACAAATTGCACGGCAAATTTGAGAAAATGTAATTTCCTCTACTAGCAGCGATACTCAGTAACAGCTGGCTACGGTAAAGGTACATCCTGCCTGAAGTGAACTGCTTGACCACTTATCATTCTATCTATTTTTCTTTTTTGTCAAACAAAAATTAAATGCACATCTGTATCTACCTATAAGATGGAAGCCCCAATTTGCTCAGCTCTAGGTTTTAGCAGGTAAACAGTTTTCAAATATACCAGTTTAATCAGAAATTGCCTATATTTGGTTGTCTTCACCATGTTTATTTTTCATTTTTGTTCATATTTGAAGTGATGATCAAGTAAAATGGGTTAATTAAACAAAACCAAGACAAAATTGTACAGTTAACTCATACGTTTAGGCTTATTAAAGATTTGATTAAACAACAGAGGCTTTCCTTAGCATGTAATGGGATGTAATTATCATCTTATGGATGTTAAGACTACTTCAAGGTATTACTATTGTACCAATTTTGACCAAAAACTGCTACAGTTACGTGTGGGGTGTAGATTTATTTTTATAAGTGCAGTGCACCAATTATTGAGTAAGAAGTTGTTACATAGTTTAAACTATTTTACAAGGTTGCACAATTTGAACTGGTAAGGGTTTAAACAGAAACGGTCTGTGAACTGCAACATACTAAAAATCTCACAATAAGAAGTAATACCGTACCAAGGTTGACTTGTCTGTTATGTGACAAGTGCGGTTTGACAAGCTTCCTAATCTCGTACCGGGACAATGGCTCCCCCAAGATCTCTTCTCTGGTCCGATTATCCGTAACCTTACACAAACATAACCTCAAGTGCTCGCTCAAACCCTTCTTTCCTCTCATCTCTCGCACCAAACCCGATTCCGTCACCTCCGCCAAGCTGCCCCCGACTCCCAGAGGCTCCACGAGACTCAACTTCCTCCCTTTCTTCATCTCTTTCTCCTTCTTTGACAGCAATGGAGCCTTTCCTGGTGCACAATTTTGCATATATTATATGAAAATGAACCGATATTATCAACCAATTTTGCATATATTATATGAAAATGAACCGATATAATCAACTCCTCAATTTTATCATCTGTATTTTCAAATGTAAGAATATATATCCTAAGCTAATTTACAGATTTATCGGGCAATTACCAGTCCAAGGCCGAGGCATTGAGGGTGGAGCAAATGGCAAAAATGCCGGTTCACGGATCGCTATAGGAGCCACACGCGGCGTCTCCGAATAAGAGAACTGGAACTCAAATGGTGCATCGGGAAGTTTGTACGATACGCCGTTAGGACCCACTATTACCTGCCGGTCACCGCCGTCGGACTCCTCCTTCGATAGCACAACGGGCTCGTCTCTCGGGCAAACCGGCTTATGGTACCGGGTCCTCAAATGGGGCGCCTTGAAGGCGGCATTCCTCGGGCTCCTGTCATTAACATCAGGGTTTCGGGGTTTAAACGAAGGGCTCCGAAACCGGAACGACACGCTAGAGGGACCCGGCTCAATTGGGCTGTTGGTTTTCCGGCCGGGGGAATTCGACCCGCGGCGATCCTTGGTGGATTTTGGGTTTGTGGGTTTCCTGGTGGGGGGTTTGGGGAGGGAGAGAGGGGAGAGAGGGGAAGGGAGAGGGTCATTGAAGGAGAGATTGGAAGGGGAGCCTGAGAAGAGGTACTTGGCTTGTGAGGTGGCGTTGGGGCCGCCGGGAAGAGCCGCCACCACTATGGCCGGAGCCATTGGAGAGGTCAGAGCAGAGAAAGATTATCACTTTCTCCTCAGTGTGAAGTAAAGTTGCTTCTGTATACCAGAAAATGTGAGTGAGGGAAAGAGTGATCATGATGAATTGGTGGTGCAATCGTGTAATTTTAGTTGGTGTTTTTGTGGGGTTTTGTAGATTTTTTTGTGGCATGAATGTTGGTTTGGGCTTACAATTTTACATAAATAATTGGGCTAAAATTGATTCTTCAAGTTTTATAAAAAAAAAGAGTAAATATTTTAGGCTTTGGGTATTTTTGTGGGGTTTTGTAGATTTTTTTTGTGTGTTATGAATGTTGTTTTGGGCTTACATGTTATATTATGAATAATTGGGCTAAAATTGATTCTCCAAGTTTTATAAAAAAAAGAGTATATATTTTAGGCTTTTGTATATGTAATCATGTAATTCAGTGGGTGTTTTGTTTTGTGGGGTTTTGTAGATTTTTTTTGTGTGTTATTTTATGAATGTTGGTTTGGGCTTTAAATGTTACATGAATAATTGGGTTAAAAAGGATTCTCCAAGTTTTATTAAAAAAAAAAATTATATATTTTAGGCTTTTGTGTATGTTAATAGATACAAAAAACATAAGGCCTGTGCTGATGCAGGCCCTTTTATTCTTTGTATTTTTGTTATGTTGCTCAACTTGAGACAATATTGTAACAACTTAACAAGGCTAATTAATGCCAGCAAAAATGAAGCAAAATACAGATTACAGAGAAAATAATATTTTTTTTTCAGGAAATTGATTTTTATTTTAATTCACAGTAAGGATCTTTAAATTAGACAATAATCAAGAGAAAAACATTTTCTATTTTTTTAATTGAAGGGAAAGGTAAAACAATTGGGTGGGTAGATTTGAGAAGCAAAATAAATAAATGAACTACTATAAAATATATGCCCAACAAGTATAACTCGGGATCTGCTGCTGTACTGCCAAATCTGACGGTGTGGTAAACCTCGGGATCTGTGAAAAGCACTGAGTCCGGAATCTGAAGTCTACCGCACCGTCGGATCTGCGCTGCAATCTGACAGTGCAGCGGCAGATCCGGACTCAACAAGTATACAAGCCAAGCATTTGTAACTAATCTGAAATCACCTCACATGGTCAGATTCCAGCACAACATCAGTCACTGCAACTGCATCAGTCTTCATTCTACACTCTCCACTCCACTATACAGTGTGCAACAGTACACTACTACACTGACACACTTGAAGGGGACACAAACAGCTCATTGCCAATCATTTCCATATCTCCTGCTTCTATCTCTAGGCATCTTGGGGCCGTTCGGTAACCTCTTCTTAGACTTCTTTAGACTTTCTTTAGCTTCCTTAGTCTCTTAATCCTTCCGAACGCAAGCTCTTTAGCACGGATTAAAAATTTCTCCTTAAGCCTCATTTTTACCGAGGCTTAAGCCTTGCCCGGATTCCTAAGGAAGCAATACACATGGCTTAAGCCTCATTTTTCTTTTTCCGAACGAGTGTGACTTAGTGAGGCTTAAATATTTAAGCCAACCACCTTGCCAAACAATCCCCAATGTTAGCAGGAAAGGAAAGGAGAGGGAGATTTAAATGGAGAAATAAATTGCATGGGCCCCAGGTTGAGCCCTTGATTCATTCACCAACTTGTGCTTTCTTTCTTCCTACCTGATTGAGCAATCTGCCAGCTTGTGAAAAATATCTCCCCCTTTTCTGCACTTTTTTTATCTCTTTTTTCTTGCACACAATTGTTCTCCCTTCTGCATTTTCCATATTAATATTCCTAAAATTTCAGTTATATTTGTCTCTACTTTGTATAGGATATCCTTCTGAATGCCACTGAATTGTAGTGGTTTGGAGTTTCATTTCTGAACAATACCAGTTCAATTTTGCATTTCTTTGATACCCACAACAAAATATTGTACCTATCAGTTTTGTCAGCCTCTCAAAGATGGAATACAATTTGGTTGGTTTTTTTGTACTATTTTATATGAGATTTCCTCTCATTTTCTCAGCATTTACTCCTACAGAAAATTACCTCATTTCTTGTGGTTCTGCACAAATCATCTCACATCAAGGTAAATTGTTCATCCCAGATTCACCAGACCAACCAAATTTCTCCCTGAAAACTGTCAAAGATTCATCTTTTGCAATTTCTAACCCCAATTCAAATTCAAATCTGCCTTCTCCTGTATACAATTCTCTTAGATTGTTCACACAAACTGCATATTACCAGTTCAGAATTCACCAACCGGGCCGGCATTGGATCCGCTTACACTTCTGCCCGGTACCCAATTCAACCCATGATCTCCTCTTGGCACCATTGACTGTGTTAACTGATGATTTTGTGCTGATGAACAACTTCACATTCAGAAATTCTAACCACACTTTTCTATTTAAGGAATTCTCAGTTAATGTGACTTCCAATCTGCTCTCTTTGATCTTTGTACCATCAAATGGATCGGTTTCTTTCATCAATGCAATTGAGATTGTTTCTGTTCCTGATTCATTAATTGGTGATGAGGCTGTTACTGTACCGCATACTTCTTTTACCGGGTTGTTGGGTCTTGGGCTTGAGACGATGTACAGGTTGAACATGGGTGGACCGGTAATAACTCCATTGAATGATTCGCTTGGCCGGTACTGGGAGAACGACTTGGGTTACCTCCATGTTAATAACTCTGCAGTAAAGGTACTGCAATTGGTAAATTAGAACATTATATTCAGTAGTGTCAGTATCATGCCAATTAGTAAACTTAATAGTCGTAAACATTTGGGTTGTTAACAGGATAGCCTTTGGAAAGTACCTACCAGTACCCAAAATTCTTGGTTTTTTTGAATTTTAAGTTTTAACATTTGCCACCAGTGCACAATATCTGAAACATTAACAATGTCATTTGTGGCAAACATGCAATTTTGACCCGTCTATTTTTGTATTTCAATTGTATTACCATAGATATCTCTGTGTTTGTAATATATTTACAGGTACCCTTTTGGCTTTCGTGCTTAACATCTGGCAATGAGTTAAAATCTTAAAGACAACCAACCTCGACATTTGACCTAATAAAAATGTTGCATAACTAAAAATTGCTCATTTTCTGACACAATTGGACCTGTTGTGTATCAGGTATCTGTAGATCCAATTACAATTAAATACCCAAGTGACCTAACAACCGAGACTGCACCCGCATTGGTTTACTCCACAGCCGAAGCAATGGGATATCCAAATGTAACAGACCCAAATTTTAACATTACTTGGGTTTTCACAGTGGACCCCGCCTTCATGTACCTTCTCCGCATGCATTTTTGCGACATAGTCAGTGAGGCACTGAACATGCTGATTTTCAATGTGTATGTGAATGACGACATGGCTATTGAGAGCTTGGATCTCTCTTCGCTGAAAGGCGGCCTCTCAATTCCATATTACAAAGATATCGTGTCAAACTTGTCTAACCGGTCAAGCACACTAACCGTTAGCATTGGAACCGACGATGTGGCCGGTTTTAGCAATGCGATTATAAATGGATTGGAGATATTGAAGATCAGCAATGAATTTATGGCTCTAGATGGGTCTTTATCAGTACATGACATTTTACAAGACTCCGTATCAGGTAGAGGCGTGAAACATGCCCGGTTTATTGTCTCTCTTGTTTTTGGATTGCTTGCCATAGTGTTAGCATTGGTGATCATGAGATATTACTGTCTAACAGTTCGTCAGAGGAAGGCATTGAAATGTAGCAACCCGTGGCTGCCTCTACCTTTGATTGGCAGTAGTATCTCACGCACAATGAGTAGTAAGTTCTCAATGTTGTCAAACAGAAGTGGTACGGCTAGTTGTATCTCTCTTGCCCCGACAAATCTAGGTCGGGTTTTCACATTTCAAGAGATAATGCATGCCACCAACAAGTTCGACGAAACTCTAGTTTTGGGTGTAGGTGGGTTCGGTAAGGTCTACAAAGGAACCTTAGAAGATGGTACGACCATTGCTGTCAAGAGGGGTAATCCTAGATCAGAACAAGGTATAACCGAGTTTCATACCGAAATACAAATGCTTTCTAAGCTCAGACACCGTCATTTGGTATCGTTAATCGGGTACTGCAATGAAAAGTCTGAGATGATATTGGTGTATGAATACATGGCAAATGGTCCATTACGGAGCCACCTGTACGGTTCGGATCTGAAACCTCTTTCTTGGCGGCAACGGTTGGAGATATGCATCGGTGCAGCAAGAGGCTTGCATTACCTACACACAGGTGCAACCTGTAGTATAATACACCGGGACGTGAAGACGACAAATATTTTGTTGGATGAGAATTTTGTCGCCAAAGTTGCAGATTTCGGGTTGTCGAAAACTGGACCTGCTTTAGATCAAAATCAAACGCATGTGAGTACAGCAGTGAAAGGCAGTTTTGGGTACTTGGATCCAGAATATTTCAGGAGGCAACAATTGACTGAGAAATCTGATGTCTACTCGTTCGGGGTTGTATTACTGGAAGTGCTTTGTGCCCGACCTCCTTTGAATCCAGTACTGCCAAGGGAGCAAGTCAACATTGCTGAATGGGCAATGTCATGGCAGAAAAAGGGTCTGTTGGATCGGATCGTGGATCCTAATTTGTCGGGTAAGATAACCGCAGCATCACTGAAGACATATGGGGATACAGCCGAGAAATGCTTGGCAGATCACGGGTCGGACCGGCCCGGAATGGGGGATGTTTTGTGGAACTTAGAGTATGCTCTTCAACTTGAAGAGACATCGGCGACTCTTACAGGTCGAGATGAGAACAGTATTAACAGTGTTCATGGGACTGTGATGGAGGGGCATTTGAGGGATAACAGTGTGGTTAATTGTGAAGATAGTGACAGTCAAATCGTAAACGATGCGGCAAGTTCGGTTTTCTCCCAAATAGTGAACCCAAAAGGGAGATGATGAATTGATGGTACTGTACCAGTGTACCAGTGTACCAGTACCAGCATGATACAATGCTTGATGATAAAATGCCCTGCTTCAAGCTTCTTAACTAGTTTTTTTTCAAAATGTTAGGAGGTTTATCTCAGAAAGAAAATGCCAGAAGGCTTATATCTTTTCTTTTTTTTTTTTAATGATCATGTAATGTGCTCATCTTTCTGTACTTTTTTTTTTAATTATGGCCTAATTTTTCCAATGGCTTTCTGTAATTGATCAGTGCTTATATATCAAAGGAGACTCAACAAAATACCTTACAAGAGCATCTTATATATCAATTAGGCCTGTGTAATTGTAATCAAACATATGTGCAACATTGGTTCTATTTTCTCCTATCAAGTGTCATTCAATTTCACATCAAAGATGCTAACAAATTGTTTCATGAGCTTATCTGCTCTGATCTGGTTGCTTGAAGAAATGTAGGATTGCTGCTTGCAGGAAAATTAAATATCAGATGAGCAGCTTCAATGGGCCAACAGCCTGCAACAGTAGCACATTAATAATTTAACATAACAAACAAAACTTTTGATGCTTTTATAGTTGCACAGTTATCATACAAATCCAATTGGGCCTCATTCTGTGATAGTAGCTCATAATATGAGACTAGCAAGTGTTAGTAATTCATCTATGATCTATTCCTTCTTTGTTTTATTTTATTCTGGCATATAAAATTGAGAACCAATATATTTATATTCTCCTAGCTCATTTGAATTTTGGGGACATTTAGTTTGTGATATAATTAAGAAGAAGAGGCAAATTGTTATCCATTCCATTCCATTCCAGTATACCAAATTCTGAGTAAAGTACCAGTAATCTGATAATTCAATGTCAGTTATTTTTTTATTTATTTTTTTTGTAAAATGTTATTACACTTGCATGCATTAAAATGAGGAAATTAGTTTGCTATTTATTTCTGGTAGAGGCTTCAAGCCTCCAGAGCCTCTTTTCAATTAGCAAATGAGAAAACTATCTGTATTTTTTCTGTTCGAAAGTTCTACTTCTGTATTTTTCTTCATCATGATATTTTATTTTGGTACACCATTGAGCTTATTTTTTTTTTTCCCCACATTTCTGAAAATTTTCTTATTTCGATCATTGCAAACTAATGATCTCATGGAAATTGGTCAAGTTTTGTATAAAAAAAGAACCAATACTTTTTAATAATATTTATATTTTGGTTTCCAATTTTCCATGTAATTGAAAATGTTCTAACTAACTATCTATTATTTGTCATGGTGGGTTGTTAGTTGTTATTTTTGTCTAATCTCAGACATAAACTTGTTGTCTTGTACTAATATGCAACAGTACAGATAATGACAATTCCTGAACCGATGCTTCCCTGGTTCCTTTGTTTTCTCTACACATGAAAAAAGGTGTGAGAATATTATTCTGGTAGATAGAGGTACAATTCCAAACGGTTCAATTATATTATTCTGACAGAATAATTAGTGGAATAATCATCTACCTTTTTTAATTATGCAATTAAGCTACACATTTAGTTAATTAGAACTCTACTAATCATTGCACAGGAGCAGAGACTCCAAAGGGAACCATATATGCTGTTATTCCAATTTGGGATAACAGGACCCTACTATCCTATTCGGGATCATTGGATAAAAAATGAACGGATCAGATTTGTTTGTCAGAACTCTCCCTCACTTTAAAAATTTAACTTCGGTGTTTGTCCAAGCCGTTAAATTCGATCGGACGGTCCCGAAGAGGATAACAGGGTCCTGTTATCGGTAAGAATAACAACAGATTCGGACTCACTGCAAAGAGAATTAGACTTTTTTTACAAAATCTTAAATTGGTTTATTCTCTCGTAGTTTGTTAGACGCCATTTAGTTTATTTGAAGAAAGAGACTAACAGTACCCCGAACTAAATTGCCATGAAAATCCCCTAAACTGACTTTCCATTTTTGGCTAAAAGACAATTCCAGCATGCATCCCGAACTTACCAAAAACGGAAAATGCGTTGCTAGCATGTCTACTATCTCTGTCAGCGATGCTTTAACAGGCCCACAGAAACACTCATCACTTCCCCCTAAAAGTGTTTATGTACTATTGAAAAATGTTTATATATCTTTGAAAAGTGTTTATATATCTTTGAAAAATGCTTAGATAAGATTGAAAAGTGTTTATGTATAATTCAAAAATTCTACATAAAGATATTTACATGAAAAAAGTGCTTAGATAAAATTGAAAAATGTTTATGTACAGTTGAAAAGTGTTTATATAGCTTTAGGTTTTTTACAAAAGTATTTACATGAAAAACAATAAGTGTTTATATTAGTTGTAAAAGTGTTTGCTTTTCTTTGAAAAGTGTTTAGTTTTATCAGAAATATGTTTAGACGAGTATAAGTGTTTATATTGCTCGTCGGAGGTGACGGAGGGACCGCGGCCGTCGGATGCGACGGAGAGCTAACGGGCTACACGTTAATCGGATCCAGAAAATAACAGGGCTGGGGGGTCGAGCGGGCCTAGAAGGCTGGGGGATTTTAGCGGGGACAAGACTGTGGGGATGGTGACATTTTCTCTTATACAAAAGTCAAGCGTTAGAAGAAAGTTTGATTTTGGTTTCTGAACTATTGGATTTTATTTAAATTGGTTCGTAGACTATTTTTGTTCAAATTAGTCTTTAAACTATTATATTCAGTTCAAATTTGTCGATGAATGGTTGTATTTGATTAAGATTTGTATATAAAGTATTGCCTTTATATACAAATTTAATTTTACAAAAGAAAGAAAAAATCCAATGTTGCATTCACAGTGTTATTAGTGTATGACTGGGTTTTGTCATAGAGAAAAAAAGGGGATAAAATCACTAGCAAAGCTCTCTCTTTCTTACTTTCTTTCAGAATATGAAAACTTTAATTAAGAACCGGGCCTTTGATCTAGTGGCTAAGAGCAATACTCTCCGTGTGGGAGATTGCGGGTTCGAAACCAAGATGGAGAGTCTTATATACACATTTAAATTTGAGTGGTTTTACCCTCATCTTTATCTCAAAAAAAAAAAAAAAAACTTCAATTAAAAATTAAAATATAATTAGTTGTAATTTAAAATATAATTAGCTATACTTTTTGGAAGCTATTATATCCGGTTTTGACATTCTGAAGGGTGACTGACTGAATATAAAATCCCCCAATCAAAGGAATTAATAACCCTAAAAAAATGGCAATTTATTTGGTTGGTGCCTAACTGGCTTCCAATTTGTGGAGCCCTTCTGTCAACGTCTTCAACGGAGAATTGTCAACTGGGGCATTTTTTTGGGTTTATTCTTGACCAAACTTTGCTTCAAAGGGAAAAATTTACTTGCCGCAGGAAGTTTCTATAATGGCCCAAGTTGTTACATGGAAAAGTATTGACCAGAAATTTGTATGAAAATATTGCCAATAATTTTTTAATCATTTCATATTATTGAATTATGTATGAACTATGAGGTAATGAGTGATTTTTTTTTTTTTGGGTAAATTCCAAGCAATTTGTGTGAGTTGCTACTCTTTCAGCAAATTTTCACTGTTGTATGTTGCCAGTATTTCCATCTCGCCACATGGCCTGTCAATTTTTAATTAATGAGTTCAATATCTGTTTAATAATGTCTTTTGAAATCAGTTTGAAATATATTTATAAATTAAATTAAGACTTCTGTGAGGCTATTATATAAAGAAAATTACATAAAATGTCTTAGTTATTTAATCAGCTTATGTCATTCTAGTACAAGTGTACAACTACTTGTGTTAATTACTAATTAATAATCATGTGACTTGAGATGTCAATTCCTAATCCAGTCTAACTCAATGGCCAAGTGTAATTAGTTACTTAATTACCAATGTTTTTTGGCATAATTAAATGTATTATTCACTAATTAATAAATTTCATGAATTTAGTTGATTTGAGGTGTTGTAGAAATAATATTTGTTTTCTTCTAACTAACTAAAGTTAATTAATTATAAGAACCCAGATTAATTTTATCTAAATTTTAAAAATATTATACAATCGTTATAGATATGCCGGTGAGAGACTAAGTTTTTTTTTTTTTTTAAGAATAAAATGTCAGTCTGACTGGGTCAATCTGATTAGGTTAGGTTGGATTAAAAAAAAAAAAAATCCTATCTGTACTGGTCTGAACTAATTTACTTAACATAAATAAGCATTGACCCAATTTAATATCCCCAGCTACAAATCCACAAGAATGTTTTTCAGTGAGATGTGATACTATGCACAGTACAGATATATATATATATAGAGGAGGGATCCATTGACAATGTTTAAAATGACAATCTTGACAATCAAGATTTTGAAAAATTTGTAAAAATAGTTAAAAATTCTTAAAAATAGAAAAAAGTTTATAGAGATATTGTTTAACTTATAGATTGATTATGTTTCAAATTATATTCAATTTAAGTGACATTTGATAGCTCTTTAAAGCTCGTTAAATTTCAACCATTAAAAAATGTATAAAATTTTGATAAACCATCAAACGATGTTCAAAATTGATTGAAATTTACAACACTATTAATCTATAAGTTAAAGAATGCATCCATAAAAAAATTTTCATTTTTGAGATTTTTTATGAATTATTACAAATTTTTCAAAATCTTGATTGTCAAGATTGTCATTATAAACATTGTCAATGGATCCCTCCTCATATATATATTGGTGTCTATTGTGATTTTTTTAACTTTTTTTTTTTTTCAAAATCTAAATAGTATATCCAAACTGTATAATGTGATCTTTATATATATGTACAGATTATTTATAATTTCATTTTGAAATTTAGATTTTTTTTTGTATATATATTAACATTATCACCTTTAAGTTAAGTGATTTGTAATTGTCTATAAATAAGGAAAAAAAAAATTCCAAAAGATGTAGAATTTGTTTTATAAGCAATATAATAATCATAGTAAATAATTTGGATCGATTATAAAGTTCTGATTTAAAAAACATAAATCTATGAACTATAATACAAACCAATTTTGTACTATGCATACTATAATAAGTTAATAACCTCAGTTCTATTCCTTCTTTTCATATATAACTAGTAAAAAGCTCACGCCTTGCTTTGGGCTGAAATTGTTATTTCTTATAATAAACTTTCAAGATAACATGTAATGAGCCTTAAATTGAGATAATTTTAATAGGCTGAGAACGTCAACGGTGGTGATCAATCTAAGTAAATAATCAACGGTTGAAGTTTATTCCTTAGGAAAGATAGACTTTTGATGTCAAAAAATCCAACATGCCTTTTGGGGCCGTTCGGCAACCCCTCCTTAGGCATCCTTATACTTCCTTTAGCTTTCTTAGTCTCTTAATCATTTCGAACGTAAGCTCCTTAGCATGGATTAAAAGTTTATCCTTAAACCTCTTTTTGACCGGGGCGTAAGCCTTACCCGGATTTCTAAGGAAGCCATACCCATGACTTAAGGCTTAAGCTTTCTTAAGCCCCCCTTTTTTTGAACGAGTATATTTTAGTGTGGCTTAAATATTTAAGCCACTTTGTATGCCGAACAGCCCCTTTGATTCGCATGGGAAAAGAGTACAAAGTACAAACACTAAAAAAAGCTTCATTCCCTCGCCGAGCTGTGAGCCTGTGAGTCATAATCAGTTGTTACTTTATAAATTATAATTCATGATATACTTAATAAAATAAGACAGCACAGCAAAGTTAAAGTGACACAGATTCAATTTCAATCCAATCAACATTCCACACTGAATTGGAGATGATTGATCCATATAGAGCAGTAGACCAGTGTAAGTCAAGTCAACGGAACTCTCACAATATCACATCAAACCTCGCAAAGTTATGTAATTTTATAGCTAGCGTAATTTAATTGGGTAACGACTAACGAGTAATAGCAAAATCTTGTTTAATTTGCTCCACTTCCACAAGACACTAGTAAATAAGATATATTTAGAATGATTTTGTAACAGTTGAATTCCCGCGTGTTATTTTGAATTGAATTATTTTTCTAATATTAGCCCACCGAATCATCACGAAATAATCATATGAATGATTAAGAAGAACCCAACAAAAATTTTGGATTTTCAGGAATGGAGAATACTAGCTAGAATGGTGTAAAATGTAACAAAAAAAAAAAAATCAACGTACAAGTAGTTAATGAAAAATTGAGGACTCCATCGTGGAATTAATTTATTTGTTTCATCTTAAAAAAAATATATAGTCTTCATTCCATGCTATATATGATTTCAACTCGTTTGATACACATCTTACAAGCATAAATTGCATACTTTCTTCAACATCTATAACTTATTTTCTCATACTACGATTTTTCGCTTTTTTTTTGTGATTTCTTGAGGTGTTTCGAGTCTCTCTAACTATGTAACATAACAGTCCTTCAAAAGCATAATCTTAATCTTTAAATAAAGTTTATCTTTAAAAAAGAGATAGCAACAAAGGAGGCTTGCCAGCTTGAAGGACAAAGTTGCAAAAGAAAAAAAGAAAAAGAAAAAAAACAATAAATTAAGGAGGGCATGACTTACAGAGCTTCACGCCTTTTTTACTAGCAAAATTCCAAACATTTATTCAAACAATTTGAAGTTCCTGTAATCTAAGCCTCAAGTTATTATAAACACAGAAAAAAAAAATTCACATCTTTTCGTCCTCTATTTTTTTTTTTTTAATTTCTAGTAACGTAATATTATTAAAACATCGGGTATACATGTAGATATATATGGCATGCAAATGCTAGTTATTCAAAAGATAACTCATGAACACACTGACAGCCGTCTCAATTGACCAGAGTCCAAACATGTCCTCTTACCTAATAAAACAACGCAATAACAATACCAACACGTTATTCTCAAAAAAAAAAAAAAAATACCAACACGTGAATAACCTCTAATAAGTAAGTTCCAACTAAAAAAACACCACCAAACAACCAAAGTACCAAACATCATCATCATCAAAGAAAACAAATTCGGCACTTTACAGGGGTGCAGAGGCAATTTCACCACTCTCTCGGAACTCGGAAGGAAAGCCGATTCACATTCACACCGGCTGCCATAGTTTTTTCATGCCATAGATCTTTCCATCTATGACGATCGGGACCCACACGAACAGGCGGCCCCTCTTCTGAATCCGGGCCGTCAAAACTCAATCCAACGGTCTGAAAACTGTGGCAGAAAAGGAAGGGTCAGACGGACAGACTCGCAGGCAGGAGAGAAGGGAGAAGAGAAGAAATAGACAAACAAATCGAGCTGTTTCTTCTCCTTTTCTTCCATTCTTATCTATGACAAATGGGACCCACAGAACAGGCGGCCCCGCCTTCCCAATCCGGGCCGTCAAAACTCAATCCAACGGTATGAAAACTGTGGCAGAAAAGGAAGGGTAAGACGGACAGACTCGCAGGCAGGAGAGAAGCGGAGAGAAGAAATAGACAAAAGTCACAAAACAAATCGAGCTGTTTCTTCTCTTATCATTCATTCTCTATGACGAGTGGGACCCACACTGAAGGCGGCCCCCCCTTCCGAATCCGGGCCGTCAGAAACCAATCCAACGGTCAGAAAACTATGGCAGAAAAGGAAGGGTCAGAGAGAGAGAGAGAAACAAATCGAGCTGTTTCTTCTCTTTTTCTTCTTCCATTCATTCATTTCATTCTCTACACGGCCAGGTCTCAAAACGCGATTCCTCTTCTCTTCCTTCCCTCAAACCCTCGCCTGCTCTCCACATCTCGCGCTCCTCCTCCTTTCTCTCCCCGCCGCCGCCGCCGCGACGCCCCCGCCAGCTCGGAAGGCGAAGGTGAGCGGTCTTTCGTTGCCCGATTCGGTTTTTGTTCGGTTGGAAGGGGTGGATTTCAAGGGGAACGGGGGTTAGGGGGGAAATGAGTGTAGATCTCGGTTGAATTTCGGTGTGATCTGTCCGTAGATGCCGATTCCGTTGTCCGATTTTGAGTAGAGTGCGAAATGGAGAGATGAGAAAGAGAGGAATTGTAGCAGAGGAGGAAATTTGATATATCCTCTTATTCTGCGTTTTTGCACGGGGAATTGTTGTTCCTGTAGGAGATCTTCACATTTCTGTAGCATATCCTGTGTTTCATTTAGTTAGAAGTGCGTTTTCGAATTAAATCTGTAGTCAAACGAGAGCTGAGTGACTTCATGTATTCTCTGTAAAATCACATATGGCGCGGAATGTTCATGTGAATCTGTCCAAATTCGGTGCCAAATAGGTCGGATATGCTTGTAAACTGGAGAATTGTAAGATAACTCTGTTCAGATTGGGCTGGTGACCAGCTGTTGTTCAGTGCATAGATTGGTCTGGGAGGACTGATGAGTTGTTTGCTTTATTCCTTCTTTATATGTTGCTCTATTTATTCAATTTTTTTTTTTTTTATGTTTTTGTAGGAGCTAGGAGAGAGGATTATGGGGTGCTTTTCTTCAAAAGAGCAATATCATGGTACAATTACTTTGATTTATCTTCTAATATTTGTAAGATTGGCTGGTTTTTCATCACATGCTTTTCACAAATTAGGTTTTACATGGTATTACAATAGTTAAGAGAAAGATAACAATTTTTCACGCTAGCCAGTTAGATTACTTGTGTAGACACAAGCAGTGGAACTCTGGATGATATCAGAATTCTTATCCGAGGTTATGGTAAGGTCCCATAAAAAGTCATAACCATCTGACAGTACAGAACATGACTAGCAGCATATATGATTCCATATCCTCTGTAGCGCTGCATTGTGTAGCACATAATGTGAACCGTTAGATCATCTCGAGATCTTTGCTGGCTCGAATCTCGAAATGATCTAACGGTTCACATTCCGCACTACACAATGCAGCGCTACAGAGGATGAGCACTCCACCTGTGATGGTACTTGAAGGAAATCATTAAAATCCGTCAGTATTATTAGGCAATTAGTGTTGCTGGTGTGGTAAACCTGTGTTGGATTTTAGTTGTTCTGATTAGTTCTAAATTAAGTTCCGTTTCATATTAATTCTGCATTCATTGAATATATATGAATTTGGGTGTTGTGTGGCAGATGAACCAAGAGGGAAGAGACCTGACCCGGTTCCAGACCCCCGTAATACCGGTAATTTATTTTGTTTTTGAACATTGCATACGTACATTAAGAAGTGAAGGAAGACAATAAACTATCTGGTAGTTGCCGAAAAGACCGGGAGTAAACTGTAATTCTTTGTTTGATGTGTATTGTGGGGTATGAAGGGAACAAATAAATTGAAGACAAGCATAAAGACAATCAACAAAAAATCCAAATTCTACTAAATATAAAAAATAAAGATTTTCATGATGAACTCAACTCAGATCTACATATAGAAAGCCTATTATTGATAAGCATCTGGGCTACAACTCTGAGGTGCTATCTCCTTCCTGACATTTTTAATATGACTCAGGTTACGGTGGTCCAAACCGCCCAACACAAGGTGGGCATCCAGCAGGCCCACCAGCTCGGGTGCAGCCAATAGCGGTACCTTCTTTGTCTCTAGATGAGGTAAAAGAGGTAACGCGAAATTTTAGCAATGACTGTTTGATTGGAGAGGGTTCATATGCGAGAGTATATTACGGTGCTCTGAGAAGTGGCAGAAAAGCTGCTATAAAAAAACTCGATGCGAGCAAACAGCCCGATCAGGAATTTCTCGCTCAGGTTCAGCAGTTACTACTATTATTTTTTTGTTTTGAGAATTTTGTCGTACTTTAAATTTAGTTACTTTTTGGGAACAAGAATAGGTATTGAAGGTTACATTACAACAACAACAACAAAAGCCTTTAATTCCAACAAAATTGGGGTAGTCTGGAAATGAAACCCAAGTAGAGCCTATAGAAGGTTACCCTGGGAAAAGAAATTATGGGTGCATTTGGCATGGAACATGGCTTAAGTTAAAAAATATGCCATGCATTGTAACTAATTCAGACAGTAAAGTCAAATCAAATACTGTTTTGTAAAAAGAACGCTTATCCTAATGCATTGTTATGTTGAAATTTACACCAAATGCTACTAAGCCTGGAGCCTGGTTGTTCTAGGAAGTAGAAACTGACATGGTTGCTGCCTGAAATCTAACCATGACTGACTGTGATCCAATAACATGTCTAAGCTGTGTGTTGCTGCAGGCTGAGTGTCACAAACTGAGTTTATATTAGATTTAGTGTCATGTCAAATATATCCTAAGCTATTTTAGCATCAGGCCATACTTTTGATCAGTTCAAAAACACATTTGCTTCTCAACCACCCCCCCCCCCCCCCCCCCCCCCCCCCCACAAAACTATGATGTTCTAATTGAATTAATATAATCTTTTTTTTTTGCATTTGAAATAGGTATCCATGGTATCACGGTTGAAACATGAAAACGTGGTGGAGCTTCTTGGATATTATGTCGATGGAAACCAACGGGTGCTTGCTTATGAGTTTGCTACAATGGGTTCCCTTCATGACATTCTTCATGGTATCTATTTTCATATCTATTCTTTTTTTCCCCTGGAAGGATAATTGAATTCAGCAGTTACGTGTTGAGGAGAAATGAAGATTGATTTTGATGTGACATTAATTTAAGTATCATTTATAGCTGTGCAAAACAAGAAGTGTGTAATAGTGTTATACCCTGATAAAGCATTGCGAAATCACTTATAGGTTGTATCTTCAAATAGTTCATAACTTCATATTCTCCTTTATCAGTACAAATAAGAATGATTCAGAAGAGGTTTCTAATGAAGTTGTAAATGATGCATTATAGGTTGTAGAATTATATTACAAATGATGCATGCTTCAAAGGAAATAAAGAAAATGGTCCGTCATGTTAAGAACTTAAAATGTATTTATGGGTTAGTCTTGGTGATTGCTTTGTCATTTCTGCTCAGTGGAAAGCTTCTCTTACTCTGTTTTTATTTGCAAATTGAAATCAGGTCGGAAAGGCGTAAAGGGAGCGCAACCAGGCCCGCTTTTGACATGGGCTCAACGGGTGAAGATTGCAGTAGGTGCCGCTAGGGGCCTTGAGTACTTGCATGAGAAGGCACAACCACATGTAATACACAGAGATATAAAGTCAAGTAATATATTACTCTTTGAGGATGATGTTGCTAAGATTGCCGACTTTGACTTGTCAAATCAAGCGCCTGACATGGCTGCCCGCCTCCATTCTACTCGTGTCCTTGGCACATTTGGTTATCATGCCCCAGAGTATGTTTCTTAAAAATTTCTTTATCTATGCAACTGATATCAAGTGAATTGACCTTTGCTTGATGATACCAAGTGAATTGAACTTTGCTTGATGATTATGGTAACGTTCCTCATAGCCAATGTTTTGTGATCATAAAGCCCAGTAGATGCTGCCAAGCAAAGAAAATAGACAAAAAGGACAAGTTAACATGATATCTAAAGAAATAATTTCTAAAAATTGTTGTTATATTATTGATTGTGTGAATTGGGGATTGCAGGTATGCGATGACTGGGCAGCTCAGTCCTAAGAGTGATGTGTATAGTTTTGGGGTTGTTCTTTTGGAGCTATTAACAGGCCGCAAGCCCGTTGACCACACATTACCGCGTGGCCAACAAAGTCTTGTCACCTGGGTATGATGTTCCTACTTTCTTTTAAAAACAGTGGGTTTACCTCCAGTTTCTGTTCATATGCTTCCTATATTATTGTTGTTATAACCAAACAGTAGGAGTTACCGTAGTATGCTAATAAACACCCTCCTCCGCATTTATTATTATTGTTATTATCAGATGTTTGTAATCATAATCTTTACGACACTGCCAAGTGGTTCAATGTTGCGAAAAGACTTGGTTTACCAACACTCCAAGGGGCTATTTATTTTCTCACTCCTTAATCTAGTAAATAAAATGAAGTTTAAAAATTGCAATATGCTGATAGCATACAACATTCTTAGTGAAATTACACGAGATCCTTAGTCCAGCATTGTCAGTTGGATTTTCATAATTGATTATATATTGTCCCTCTTTGGCATCACCAAAAATGTCACTATAACTAATAACTTAATTATGTCTTTGTTTTTCACAACAAAATAATGTTTTAAATCTACATTTCAAATTTTACTTTTGTCTTAGTTTCAAACATTTTACCTTTATGGCTTGCATAATACTAAATTTCTAATTTGTGATGGTGATAGCAAATCAAGAGGCATTTTTTTAGGAACTAGTTACTTTAAGCAGATTCTATCAAGTAAATATATTAATTGATTGATATTGGTTTGAAAATAGGCTACCCCAAGGCTAAGCGAGGATAAGGTAAGGCAATGTGTTGATCAGAGACTTGGAGGCGAATATCCTCCCAAATCTGTAGCGAAGGTATCTTTTACAATTTTAGTTTTTGTTTTATTTGTATTATTTAGAAGCCAACCAAGCAAATTCCAATACAATTTTATTTGGCAAATCACATGTTGCTATCCCTTTATTTACATGGGACTTGCAACTCTCAATTTTGTAAACAGTTTGCAGCAGTGGCGGCATTGTGTGTGCAATATGAAGCCGATTTCCGTCCGAACATGAGTATTGTTGTGAAGGCACTGCAGCCCTTACTGAACCCGAGAGGGGCCCCACGTGGTGGTGATGCATCTGGGCTCTGAAAATAAAGATGAAAATATTGTTTAAATAACATATAACCTATTTGTTGATTTGTAAGCTGAGTTGCATGCAAAATTGGTTTCAAATGAAAAATTGCCTGGTTGGGTCGGTTTCCCTCGCAGCCTGTCATTTTTCTTGGTTGGTACTAATTTGTAAAATTCTGGTTGTGATGTTGGCTGGCTGGGGGCATTATTGTTATGTATCATGGTGAAAAGGTATGTTATCGCGTCGTGTATTTATATCCTTGTGTATATTGTTTTATTTCGGTTGCCTCCTTTTCAGTTTTGGAATTATGCTTGTTGGAAGAAAAATTATCGGTTCTATTTAATTGTTGATTTAAATATATGGTAGGAACCTCAAAATTTATTGGCATCCCTGAAGCTATGTACTTTTCTATTTTTTTTTTCTCGTTTTTCCTGTATTTCCTTGGAAGCGAAGCGAAATGGGAATTTCTTGTTGTTTGGTACAAATGATAAAATAGATTGACATGCTTGTGTTCAAGTGTTTATAAACAGGGAGACTTTTGAACGTACAACGCTAATCAAACGGGATATCTCTGTACTTGGTTTTCATTCACCTTAGAATAATCTACATTCGAATATTGTACGATACAAGCTTCTCCATTTATTTTTATCTTATTTTCTGTATAAACATGGTTCGAGTAGTGTGTATTTTAGTTTGTGAAATTTTCGGATAAAGTCGATATAAACTTGTTCAACTGCAAATATTCAAAAGAAAATTTCAAATTTGCGATTTTCTTTACGGTATTAGACGTATAGTATTAAATCAGCCCCAATACCAAAACTGGGGTTCTCCAACTGTCTATCGTTGAATGTACGTATTTCGTAGTTCGGTATGAAATAGTTGTCGGTAGTTGAGATTAATTTTATTCACGTGAAAAATAGTGTTAATCTTTCTTTTAGACCCACCATCTATATACTTGAAATTTGTACTTACCTGTTCGTTCTTCAAATTATATTTTTTTCATTAGAAAGTTGGTCCAGGAAACAGTATCAACGAGAATTCACTTGTGAATAAAATTAATCTGTACGTCCATGTTACTTTTCTAATGTTGGGTTTGTGCAAGATCATATTAATCTGTACGTTTAATTTAGAAAATTTGGCGTTAACTTTGGCACTCTCTTAAAAAAATATATTTATAATTTTTGCTCTCTTCTTCTCCTCTATACAAGCCGCTTGAATTAATATCTTCTTTTTTTTTTCCCAATCAAATAGATTCAGCCAAAATTTGACACAATCTTTTCACACTAATTGTATTTTCTATAAATCATAGATTAAATACACAAACAAGTCCTCATACCTTCAACAACTTTACAAGTCCTAGTATTAATGTACTATACACACACTAACACAAGCAGAAGAATGAATCAATCCTAGGCAGTTAAAAAGGGGGCTAAAATAATTAATGGATAGTGAGATCGATGGGCAAATTGTTGAACACAAGTACAAAGAATTATAAACAAATGTAAATGTTAAAAATTAAAATAACACACTGCATGATGGTCCGGCACCTCAGTTTCTCCGTTGACTCGTTGTGGGTTTCGAGTCAGGATTATCGCTCTTGTCAGTGTCGGAATTCTCCCTCTGAGAGTCGAACTCGTTGCTCCCTGCTCTATTGTGATGACGCCTGCGATCCTGTCAAATATTCAAAAAAGAAATTTGAATTGATACATGGTCATTTTTAACCGCCAAAATGAGATATCCCTGTTTATATGAAGTGTCTCTCACTCTCTCTAGTCAATAGGTTCATTTTTGCACTGCCTTACAAACCACTACAAAATATCTCTGCAGAATTGCAACTATCACACTGTTGGAAACCATTGAACACACAACCTGTTTCTAATCACCCCCTTTAAGCCCTCGCATAGTGTTAAATTAAGAGGATAGTTCTAATTTGTAGAGCTTTCCATACTCTCAATTTGCGAACTATTTGTAGAATTCACAAGTTTGGAGGGAAAATGGAGTAGCTTCTGTATAAATTTTATTTTTTCTGGTTCCTTTGAACTTGTGGAAATTGAAAGTTAAATCATTAAAGCACCTCATACTAGAAATAGACGCAAACATAAATAATGGGTCTGCAAACTGATATAAAATATGGGTCCCTGTACAGTAACAGGTCGTAATCTCATCTGCTAGCACATCAAAACTGTTCTTAATTAATAGATGCACCAAATAGACAAATGAAAAGAAAGAATGCTGAGGAAAGTAGCTTGTAGGCGGGAACGAATTGGATGCTTATAGCCTGGTTAATTAACAAAATTAACAGAAAAAATGCACGTGTGCGTAAGTAAAATTACCGAACGACGGACGGGTTCATCAGCGTCAAGCATGCGGACCACCTGACCCATTTTTGGCCTCTTGTCTGCATCAGGGTCAACACATCTCAGAGCAGTCAAAAGTGCCCTTTTGAGTGCCCTAGTGGAGGGTTTCGTCTCTATGCAGGGGTCCACCACCTCCTCCGACCGCCTACTCGCCACCATCACTTTTAACCAATCCACCAAATTTACCTATATCATCCATCAGGAAAAAGAAACACAAAGAAAAGACATCATGAGTGAAAAATAAATAGCTATGGGGAAAATTGATATGTAAAAACAACATGCAGTAACAGGAACAACAAGAATGTATATTACCTCGTTCTGGGGGCGACCATAATCGATAGGATCACGGCCCGTGATAGTCTCCAAAAGGACAACACCAAAACTGTATACATCACTCTTTTCGTTCAATAGACCTGTATTTGCATACTCCGGGGCCACATACCTACAATCATTTTCAAAAGTAAACAAAATAGCATAAGCCAGAAGATCATGTAACGAAACAGCCAAAAACAAACTTGAATACTTTGGAGTGTTTCACCCTCTCAATGACCCCCTAGCACAACCAACTAAAAAAAAACAATTAGTTGTATGAACGTGTTGAACAACATTTATAACACAACATCAGAATCGACATATTGAACCCCCAAGCAAAAAACATTTATAGCTGCATATATTTTGAAAAGATTTATAGCTGCATATATTGAATATCAAGTTCTTGATCTCACACCACCCAGGATTTGCTCACAGAAAGTTAGTTTAACTCAGGTTCTGCAACTGTAATTGGTACAAACGGGCATAATAAAAATGAAGTGACTTACCCGAATGTGCCCATAACACGGGTAGTAATGTGGCTTTTACCAGCACCTAGTAGCTTGGCCAGACCAAAATCTGATATTTTTGCATTGAATTCTTCATCTAGCAGAATATTACTTGATTTTATGTCACGGTGTACAACTTTTGGCTCTATGGCCTCGTGCAGATATGCAAGTCTACAAAGCAAAAGGAAAATAGGATGTCAAGGTTCTATTGCCTCTAGCAGACATGCAACATGAGGTGTAATTTCGTGATCGGATTAGCAGTGATAGGTTATGGTCTTCCTCCAATGTGTAAACTAGATTAGAGAGATTTCACAATATTTATGTACAGAATTACAAAACACACAGTGGAGTTATTGACCACCAATACTGTTCGTCATAGCAGCATAACAAACTCATACAATGATGTGTTTGCCATATCTTACCCAGAAGCAATCTTTTAAGGTGCAAAAGCAGACAATTTTATGTTCACAACAGAAAAAATTAGGGCAAATTTACAGAAGAAAGGCACTTACGCCCTTGCTGTGCCAAGAAGGATTTTGATCCGTGCCTCCCAGGTAAGAGTCCCATGGTGCCTCATTGCACCATGAAGCCATTGCTCAAGGTTTCCATTGTTAACATACTCATAGACCAGCATTCTAAAGAAATCAATTGCAGAAAAAGATGTAACGAAACAAAAAGAAAAAAAAAAAAATCAGAGAAATGATCAATGATAACAAACCCAAGATTCGTTTCAATGGAGCCATTGCATTGCATTTCAGATTTACGCTTATCAAGTATTAAAATATCTTTAAGAAAAAAGTGAATAAAAAATTATTGACCTTTGAGTGCCCTCAACACAGTAGCCAAGAAGGCGCACCAGATTCTTGTGGCGAACGTGGCCTATCGCCTCCACCTCAACTCTGAACTCTTTTTCAGCTTGTCCCCTGTAACATACGGGTTCACATCATAAGTTCACAATGCTTTTGCATTTTGTTTCCAATATAATACCTATTTGCAAAAATCACACAGGATATCTCATGGTCATTAAGTCCAGGCTAATTGTTTGCCGGTAAAAATCTGTTTAAAGCCAAGCAAAAGTGCCTAAATCTACCTTTTTCAAAAGTATCTCTACTTATAGGTTATCTGTATAGCCTATGTTAACATATGTATAGGTCCTAGATTGATTAATCCATCGGAGAAATCTTGGACTGAAACCTTGAAATAGATGCTTACAAATTATTTAGAAGCTTCTTGATAGCAACTTGTGTACCGTTTATGAGCTGGCCACGGTACACAACCCCGTATCCACCTTCTCCAAGCACATTATCCTTTGAAAACCGGTTTGTTGCCATCTCTAGGTCTCTCAATGTGAACCAGTGGCCCCATCCAAGATATGACATTTCAGGCAACCCGGTAAGAGGAGATGGTACTGATATCTGGTATGCCCGACCCTTCTCACCTTCCTTTCCATTATACCTAAATGAACCCGAGTGCGACTCTGTATCAGTACTTCCGTCTACATCACTGTGCAAGTCCGTTGCTTTTGCATTTGAGCTGTTAGGTGCTACTGGAAGAGGTACAGGAACTGGCGCATTGGTATCAATCCGTACCTCCTTTATTTCCTTTGAGATGGGGGGGATTTGGATTAGGTGGCTCAAAGAGGTGTTCCTACTGACACGTTTCTTGGCACGGAAATTGAGGCACACAACTAGAATCAGAAATGAAGCAAAAATGAAGATACCAACTAAAATTGCAATTAGGACCCATAATTTGAGGCCAATAAAAGTTGACCCGGAGAGTTGATCTTTCAGAGCAGACATCTCTTTGCTCTCTTCTTATTTCCAGTATCTGAAACCCTGCGTGTCAAACAATAAATGAATTGCCAAATTAGAAAGCAAACTACTTTTAGAAAGTACACATTTTATGACATAAATTCAGTTTAATGATTATCTGACCTAATAAAGGGCAATGAGCAAAACTTCAGTTCCCTTTTAAGCATGGTTCCTCATTTTTAGTAAGAAAATAATTCCTAGTACATATCAGGAATACTTTTATATATATTGCTGTAATCTCAACAAAAAAAAATTGATAAAATAGAGAACCTTTTCCATTTTTGCAACTGTAGCAGCTTAAATAAAAAAATTATATTTTACATACTAAGTTCAATGTGGGGTGAGTGAAATGTTTCAACTTTGAACTGTTCTTCTTTTAGTAAACACACAAGAATAAATAAATGGTCACAAGGATCATGTCAATCAAAACAACAATTCTAAGTTTCTAACAGAAGTGAACAATTCAGTTCCAATTAATTAATATAAAAAATTCACAAACCAGTACAGAATGCAGGTCAATTTGACATGATCGATGGACCCCAATTCTGCCTCTCTATCAAATCAACTTATGAAGCGGATTAAGAGCTAATTAGCAAGCAATTAGGCAAAATAAAACCAACCCAATTTCACATATTGCCTAAATAAATAAATGTGTTTACCTGGAACAAACAAACAAACCAGACGAGATCTCAATTGGTGAGTGAAGAGGGGAAGCCAAATTAAAGCGCGTGGCTTGAGGCTGGAACACAAATGTGGGTTCTTGGGCAGGGAGAGGGAAGCCTAAGGAGACATGTCAGGGAGAAGGAGAAGGTGGGGGGGCAGAGAAAGCGAGTGGTAGGTGGTGGTGGTGGTGGTTTGAAGTGAGAGGAGAGGAGATGGTAACTTGCTGTTGCAGTGAAAGAAAGAAAGAAAGAAAGAACGAAAGAAAGGAAAATAGAAGAAGAATGCGACGCATGAGATTTCATATCCTCTGTAGCGCTGCATTGTGTAGAGCGGGATGTGAACCGTTGGATCATCTCGAGATCTGTTCAGGCACGAATCTCGATATGATCCAACGGCTTACATCCTGCGCTACACTGTAGATGAGCACTCGACACATGAGAAGTGAAGAAAGACAAAGTTTTAAGGATTGCTTTGTTTTCAACAAAGCCCATGATAAATAATTCACTAACTTGTAAATAGATAGAGATGGTTCTGGAGTATCAAATGACAGTCAAATTAAATGAAATTTGAAAGGTATTTTATTTGTAAGTAAATGAATATATTTGTAAGAAAATTTTCTATTTTTAATATTTTTTTTGGGAATTTGTAAGATTCGTGGTAATAGTAGTGTCGCCGAGTTATGTGGTTATTTGATTCTCACTCTGATAATTATTCTCATTTTAATACAATGGCAGCTGTTGCCATCCATTCAACATAATAGTAATAGTAATATTAACATTAATAATAATAATAATAATAATAAATTCACTGAAATGGAAATGAGCCATCAGAAACAGGATCTTGTTTTCGTACCTCTTTGGGGATCAGTGGGTCACCTAAAAATTTGACAATAGAGTTTGAGTTTCTGATAGATACGAAATAAGTATGAAAATAATTTATAAATATATTTTGAGCTTCCAATTTAATGCCTCTTTAAATTTCGAGTGATTTAAGTCCCATTTGTTAGTGTATGAAAAAACCAATAATAGTAATATGCATACATTCTTTTAGAATTGATGTGTACAAAATAATTATTTTTTTGTTAAATACATTCATTTGACAGTGTACCGATTATAAAAAATCCAAAAATAATACACATTCTTAGAATTGATGTGTACAAAATAATTACTTTTTGTTAAATACATTCATTCGATGGTGTATCAAAAACCCAATAATAATTAAACATTCTTGATTCTTCCAATTGACATTTACAAAATTATTACTTTTTGTTAACTTAAGTACATTCATTGGAAGATCCCGGCATATTCTTGACTCTTGAGTCTTGAGGCACCAACAACATCTGATTAATCTATACTCCACAGAGAGAAGTAGATTTCCAAGCACCTCAACTATGTCACATCATCAGTATTATTAACCATTGATTTTATTTGAAAACTCTTGATCTACTTTGATCCAATGACTTTTTTTTTCTCTCTCCTCATTAAATAAGATGAATGTGGTATGTCTAAAACAAATTTTAACCTTAAAAATTAAAATGGTCCAACATTTATATATGTTCTTATTTATAAATTATTGTATTATTATTATTATTATTATTATTATTTACTTACATAAAATTTATTTTTAATTTTTGTTTAATATAAATATTTAAAATTTTATAAAATTCTTAGTTATTTATTTGATATCCCTTTTCGGAGAGTTACAGCTCTAGTATTAATAACTATCCAAGGGACCTTTCCGCATTTTTGCAAAAGACGAACTGATCTGCATTCTGCGGGTCCATCCATTCCACGATGGTACGTCGACACCTATGCGGCCGTTCGTGGTGCGGACTGAGTTGTCAGTGAAAAAAATCTTTGATACACTACTGACATGTACGTCGCCGCATATTATCTTGTCCGGCCAAGGCACCTGAAATTTTGCTACGTGATGGTATGAGTAGATGTAGGCTGTAGATTCTCCAGAAGCACGCGAAAACGAAACTTGTATAAAGAAGATATTAGACGACGATAATAATAAATCCGTGTCCTAGTGATTGGAAATTAAATTATTAAATTATAAACACTTGATATATATATATATATATATATATATATATATATATATATATATATATATATATATATATATTTTGAAATTATATTATCACAAACAATTTTGTTTCTTTAAGGGAAAATCCATTTTTGAATAATCAATAAAGATTATAATTTATAAGAGTAAACTTAACAATTACTTTTAAAAAGTAACTACAGAAATAAAATAATCAAGTTTTTTTTATCACTTAAATAATATCAAACAAATACTTACATGTTTTAAAAATAAAAAAATGAAAAATTTATATATCCCATAAAAAATTTTATATCAAAAAATTCAGTCTGAGCTTGAATTCGATTTAGCTTGATTCGATTTCTTGTACCAATTTATTATTTAATTAATAAAATAGAGTTTGACTATTATACTAACGTTAAATTGTTGTTATCGTGTCCGAAATCACAATTCATGGTGCTCAATAAATTCTTTACATGGAAATATTGGGGAATACAAAAATTTATCATTTCTACAGTTTTCTAAGTATTTGTTTTGAATTTTAGAAAAGAGCTCATAAATATTAATAAAATATTGATGTTTGTACATACTATTTTAAAAAATGTAAAACAAATACTTAGAAAACTTTAAAAATGGAAAATTTTTGTATTCCCCAATATTTTCATACAAAGAATTTATTGAGCACCATAAATCATGATTTGAGACACGATAACAACAATTTTGAAGCGTTAGCATTTCGGTTGAAAATGCTAACGTTAGTATAATAGTCTAGCTCAATAAAATATACTTATTTTATTGTTAAATTAATACAATTAAAAAAATTTAATCTAATTTATTATAAAATTAAAAAATATAGATAATTAATTATATTATCTAAGAAAGACAAAATAATATACTTCTTTTAGCTCTAATTATTTATGGTAATATGAAAAATAAATATAAAACTATAATAATTGAGCTCGTATAAAGCTCGGAGCTCAATTTAAGTTTGAGCTAGTTCGGTTCGGTTTAGGGTTTAGTTTGAGTTCGATTTAGCTCTATTGCTTTAGTTTGGTTTAGCTCCAGCTCGGTTCAGTTCAAGTTCAGTTTAGATTAGGTCAAATTCGATTCGATTCGATTCATTTATGACCCCAGTACAAGGCAATTTAATTAAAAAAAATAAAAAAAGGTTCCAAAACAAATTTCCAAAAAAAAAAAATCAATCGTTTCGTTTGCATTTCGGTTTCTTTCCGGTTGGTAACATCACAAATCACCGAAACCGAAACGGAAACGGCTCTACCGGGCCGGTGGTACCCGGGAGTACTCATCCCCTGACTTACTGCATCGTGCAGTTCACAATATATGCCGTTGGATCTTCTCGTGATCCGCGCTAGCACGCATCTGGAGCCAATCCAACGGCTGACACTGTGAACTGCATGATGCAGTACAGCAGGGGATATGAATTCCGGTAATAGTCGGTACCAAATCCAAAACCCTAGCTAGACCGCGAACCAAATCCCTCCCTCCCTCCCTCCGTCTCCTCTCTGCAGCAGCCCTCGCCGGAGAAGACGGCCACCCCTCCTCACTATGTCCACTCTCGAGATCGAAGCTCGCGAGTAAGCCCCCCGCCGTCCCCTCTTTACTGCCCTTTTACGGTGATGCTTGTACTGACTGACTGACTGACTGATTGATTGATTGGTTTTTGGGACGAATTGTGATGCTTGCAGTGTGATAAAGATAGTGCTGCAGTTCTGCAAGGAGAACGCGCTGCACCAGACCTTCCAGACGCTGCAGAGCGAGTGCCAGGTCTCCCTCAACACCGTCGACAGCGTCGAGACGTTTATAGCTGATGTCAACAGCGGCAGGTGGGACGCCATCCTGCCCCAGGTCGCCCAGCTCAAGCTGCCCCGCAAGAAGCTGGAGGACCTCTATGAACAGGTTGATACTTCTCTTCTGCTGTTCTTTTTTTTTTGTTAGTTTAATTTGTCAAAATTGTATGTTCAATTATTCAGTTTTAATTAATTAAATCCTATAAAACCTTAACAGCCAACCAAATTTAAGTTTGGAATTGTGCAGAGATTGTACTTGATTCTGGTAATTGTTAACATTCAAAGAGTGGATTAGGGAACCGATTTTACCAGTTTCAGGTCTCCCAAGCAATCTTATTTGAGCAATTAATTGAAATTTGTGTTGTAATTGATAGTGATACATCATGTTCATGTCTGCCCTAAAATAAATGTCTCGTACCAATTTCTGCTGATGATACCGGTATATCTCAGGACAAGTATCTTTAAGATGGTATCTGGTACGCTGCATAGAAATTCTGTGGTTCATTTTAGCAAAGGACAGTATGTAACTATATTTCTCTGTACCTTCTTTTGTGTGTGAATTTGGTCAGATAGTATTGGAAATGATAGAGCTCCGTGAAATGGACACGGCTCGTGCCATCTTAAGACAGACGCAAGTCATGGGAGTTATGAAACAGGAGCAACCGGAGAGGTATTTAAGGCTTGAGCATCTGTTAGTCCGGACCTACTTTGACCCTAATGAGGTATGTCTTTTTTGTTTCTTATAGATGTAAGCTCTATGGTACTTCCTGTTATGCAATATGTATTGTTCTTCGATGTTATTTGGTACATCGTCAGTTTTTATAAGTCAACCTGATAACCAAAAGACAGAATAGCTGAAGATATAGAGAATTAGAGTCAAAATTTGACAAATATTGTTACTTGCTTCTAGGCCCAGTGTTGTTATTTAGAGAGTTCATTTTTAATTCTCGGGCAGGAATCATTTTCTTTCTTTGATAGAGGGGGACAAAAGTTTAATGATGCTTTAGCTCATTTGGATAATCAATCTGAAAAATGTTTTTCATTTTGAAATTTTCAGGCATACCAAGACTCTACAAAAGAAAAGAGACGAGCTCAAATTGCTCAAGGTTTTGTTTTAACAAATAGTTTGATTTTGCTGTATTTAAATTTAAATACACAATAATTAACTTCCTTGTCTTTGTTTTTAAAATAATAGCAATAGCCGCTGAGGTTTCGGTAGTGCCACCGTCTCGGTTAATGGCATTAATTGGTCAAGCCTTGAAATGGCAGCAGCACCAAGGTTTTTCTTATTCTCTACTCTTATTGTTATAATTGAGTATTTTGATTTTAGATGAAGCCTCATTGTCTTAACATACCTTTGTCTCTCTAGGATTATTGCCGCCTGGCACACAGTTTGATTTATTTAGAGGAACAGCAGCAATGAAACAAGATGAAGAAGAGACGTATCCTAACACGATATCACACCAAATCAGGGTATTTGACTATTTTATTGCTGCTTTTCTGATTTGTTGTTCACTTTTAGTTTTCAGATTTTGTGTTGACATGTCTAATTTTTTGTAAAGTTCTGCAAACAAGTTCTTTTTTCTCCCCTTAAATTTGACTCCAGAGTGATGTCTGTTTTTACAATAATATTCTCATAGCAGTCTTCCTGTTTCTTATCAGTACCATCTGCATTTACATTTTTGTTTTAACTTATTTGCTGGGTGGATTGTAAAAACTTTTACATGAAAATATTCTAAAATTTCAAGTATCTGGTACATTATTTTAACCTTAAGTTTTCAATTTTGTTTCTGCAGTTTGGAAAGAAAAGTAACCCTGAATGTGCTCGGTTTTCACCTGATGGACAGTATCTTGTTTCATCCTCCGTGGATGGCATTATTGAGGTAATTTGTTGTTTTTATACAGTATTTATAGCACCCCTGCACTAAAGTGCACATTGATATTGATGCTCTCTTGGTTTCATCCTTTGTAGGTGTGGGATTACATAAGTGGAAAACTCAAGAAGGATCTCCAGTACCAAGCTGATGTGGGTATTTTCTTGTTTATTTTATTTTTTTCAAAATAGTCCCTAGCTTTGTTTTGTAATCATGTTTTTTTACAATGTACTATTACAGGAGAATTTCATGGTACATGATGAGGCAGTATTGTGTGTTGAGTTCAGTAGAGATTCTGAGATGCTTGTTTCTGGCTCACAAGATGGAAAAATTAAGGTTAAATTTCTATTCCAGCTTAATTTTCATTTTTTTATAGAAGGCATGCTGTCTAATATGTACAAGCAATTTATGAATGTGAGCTAGAGAGGTCAGTTCCTGTTAAGCATTGTTGCTTTGGCAAATATTTTTAGGTTAAAAACAATTAGTAAGAGCTACCAGTTTTACACCGATAGGTTAATCAATGCTATTGTAGAGTTCACAAAAGGTTTATGCTGAAATTGATTCTTTTCCAAAGTAATTTTATTAGCTTAAAACTTTAGTTAACTCATCTTTTGGTGACTTTTTTAATTGAATTATAGGTATGGAGAATAAGAACAGGACAATGCTTGAGGAGGCTAGAGCGTGCTCATTCAAAAGGTGTGACCAGTGTCACCTTTTCACGGGATGGCACCCAAATTCTAAGCGCCTCCTTTGATACTACTGCGAGGTGCTTTTTCTTTATGCAGAAGTTTATTATTGCTATTGATTTGTTACATCCATCACATGTTTGGAGTACTCACCAGTCACCACTTTTGTCAGTGGCTGTTAAATTTATTGGGTTCTGACCTGCATGTTTTGAGAGAAACTAGGTGTCGTGTGTAGTTGCCCAGGATGTTGGTTTAGATATCTCCAACCTTTAAGCCTCAAGTTTTGCGCTGAAGCCATATTCTAATCCATTTGTTCTTAATTAATGCTCCCAATTTGAGATGATTAAGATATCCGTTTTGCTCACTAAAGGTGGGTTACATCATTTGGCATTAACTTGATACTATTGGCTGTAGAATTCATGGTTTGAAATCTGGAAAGATGTTGAAAGAATTTAGGGGACACACTTCGTATGTGAACTATGCCATATTCACAAATGATGGTGGCCGTGTCATCACAGCCTCAAGTGACTGTACTGTCAAGGTCTTCTCTCAGCCACTCAAATTTGGTTTTTATTTTTCCAAGTGCAAGCTTTCATTTCATTCTAATAAGTTCTAATATATGAAATAATTTTATTTATTTATTATTTTTTAAATATTGCTTTCTTCTGAAGGTGTGGGACTTGAAAACTACAGATTGCATTCAGACTTTCAAGCCTCCACCTCCTTTGAGGGTACTTTCTTGTACTAAAGGGTTTTAGTGTTCTATTTCATGTTTATCTTTTTGTTACATCCTTTATTGCTGTTTTTTTTTTAATCTGTTTTACCTTCAATTCCCAGGGAGGAGATGCTTCCATAAACTCAGTGCATATATTCCCCAAGAATCCCGACCATATTGTTGTATGCAATAAAACATCTTCAATTTATATTATGACTCTCCAAGGCCAGGTAAATTGTCTGATGATGCTTAAGGCAGACCTTTTGTTGATAAAATGCATATTAAAATTTGGTAATGCAAACAGGTGGTGAAGAGCTTTTCATCCGGTAAAAGGGAAGGAGGAGACTTTGTGGCTGCATGTGTTTCGCCTAAAGGCGATTGGATATACTGTATTGGTGAAGACATGTATGAATTATCTCTTCTTATCTCTAATTCAAATATAGTTTCATTGTAATTATGTTGTAGCCACAAAATTTTCAACTTCAATGTATTTTTTTTTTTTCTTCCGTTGTCACCTGTAAGCTTAGTTTTATCATAGCAGCAGTCTGGAAAAAAAGTCATGCTACCCAACTGTTAATGTTTTAACAGACACTTAATTATTATCTAATAGCTTTTTTATTTAAAATAAGTTGTTGTTAGATGAAATCTTAGTCATTTGCTTTTGCAACAATTTTTTCAGGAATATTTATTGTTTTAGTTATCAATCGGGCAAGCTGGAGCATCTGATGAAGGTTTGTTTATAATTTTTCTTTTTTTAATTGAATATGTTTTATTTAGTACCCCGTAAAATCTAGATACCAGTACACTCTTGTAAGTGCTGCAAAGTCAGCAACAGCACCTTCTATTTACATTGGTAAACATCTAGTGGCGTAAGATTGTGTTGGGAATTGAGGCTGTGAGGGTATGAATGGAATTTGTGGGTTTTAAGGGTTACCACAAATATGTTTATCTTATACTAGAATATATATCTTAAACTAAAATATATACTAAACATCAGTATCATCTGAACCATGTGGAAAAGAGAAATGTATACCGACCTAATGGGTATATGCAACCAGATAAGATCTTGTGTCACAGGAGTCCGTTTGGTCTTTGCAGGGCACAGATGAATATTTTCATGATTCCTTTCTATACGTGGGCTAAGTCAATTTTTCTTTCCCCATCTATTTCTCAGGTCCATGAGAAAGATGCAATTGGAATAACTCACCACCCACATAGGAACTTGGTGGTAACCTACGGTGAGGATTGTGTTATGAAAATCTGGAAGCCGTAGATGATTCTTTTATGTACTAAAACTATTTCTTTTCTGTTACTGTAATCTCCTTTAGGCTAGCTATTTATGAAAAGTGATAAATGTTTTGTAGTATTGACAGCAAATGTAACTCAGAAGCTCTTTTTTTAGGAAAGAGTATACACCATCATTCATGCTCTTCAAATTCAATGTTGTTCCTTAATGATAACTGATCTAATCAGCTTCATCCCAATTTTAAATCTATGTAATACTAAAAGAATCAAACAACATTAAACTCATAAACTAAGTACAAAGAAAAGAAACCATAACATATATCTCAAGATCTAAGCATCATGATACAAGTAACATTATCATTCAGCAAAACATCTACAACCACTATCAGCTTGTCTCTTTTACATTGATATCAGAGAGACTCCTGTAACTCCTGTTGCTTACACTAATCATGGTAATGTTATTTCTCCAAGCACCCTACAATGAAGAATGAAAGAAGAATGATCATATAAATAAGCAAGTCATGTATGCTCTTTTTTTTGTAGCCCTGAACTGAATCAGGAAATTGGTCTAAACTCTAAAAGCAGAGACTGTAATAACATGATGAAACATATATACCTCTGTTCTTGATCCTGCCGGTGGCACGACCCGACATCCGAAACCTCGAGATTAAGCTTGTGATCAAACAAAAAGCAACTTTCAATGAAACTCAGATCTTCCAACAGGATTTCAAAATGTTTCTGCACCTCTTCTGCAGTCTTCTTGTTGCCCATCATCAAAGCAATCCATTCCCATCTCCTGGGAGAGCTCTCATCTATGATCGACAACGCGATCTCGAACAGCTTGTTCTCTTCTTGGCTCCAATTTGAGTTTGAATTTGAACAATACATCTCATGCTTCTTAAAATCCTCCATTTTTCTTTCTCCAGCTCTCCCTTTTCTTTTCTCTTTTCTGTCTCTTTTTAGGAAGTAGTGTGAATGTTATTAGAATGCTTCCTATAGGGACACACCAATGCTTTTATACTCAAAGGACTTAGAAAGCAGAACACCCTTCTGTTACATATATATTTTTTACAATATCACCTATGAATTATTATGCTATATTATTTATAATTGTTATATCTTTGTGATAATGTGAGGTTGTTTGTTTGATCAAAAGAGGAAAGAGAGAAGTCGACAGGATGTAGAAACAGATGGGCTGAGAAGTGTATGAGATTAATAAAGTACACATCAGGATATTGCTTGCAAGTACCCAGTACATCATCTCTTATTAAACTATCTTATCTTTCTTTTAAGATAGAAGGATAATTCGTTCTTTTAAGTATTCAAGATGCAATCTGTTTTCTATTTCTTTGCTGATACACCCCTGAGATTTTTATTATTTGCATGATTTCACTATTGTACGTAGAAACATGTATATATAAGAGGTTCTGGAGTGAGATACAATTATTTTTTACAATAAAAAGAATATTAACAAAGAGTTATTTGGGAACTATTAGAAAAGAACAATAGAGACAGATATATTTTGTCCGATTTAAAATGCAAGGGTATTTAAAACTCTAGTGCAAATATATATACGTTTGTAATTAAAATTGCAATATAAAAAATTATGGATCTTGATGAAAAAATGTAAAGGAAAAAAGAATGAGCAACTAGATGCTTTATACAGGAAGTCAAGATTTTAGAATCAAATCTTGACAGAAGATAAGAAAAAGAATCGCCTGTACTGACCTGGAGAGAATAGAATACTTATTCTTTTCCAAAGGTTCTGGAGATATTTGTTGATTTGATTATTTTTGTGGGTAGAAATTTGCAACCAACCAATTATTTTTATTTATCTCTTTATTATTCATTAAATTTTTAGATTTTATATAACCCTCTTAATTAGTCATGTATAATTTAAGAACTATAATCTCCAATATAATACATGCTTAATTATGAGTATATAAATACATATTTCCTAGTTAAAAGTTGATGAAACAAAATTTGTTAATAAGCAATGGCTAAAATATAAATAATTTCTTGGCTAGGCCAATAATCAGGGATAAGATATAATATCATGATCTGAGGGATTTGGGGATAAATTAAAAGAAATGGCATCCTTATGACGTGACATCTCTCTTTGCTTCATTTTCACTTCATTTATCATATATTATCTTGTGGTGAGAGTTGGCACAACCAAACAAACAAGGACATTGAAAAATTTTGAAATATTCAACTCCATGTGTTGTATATTATATACGTTCCTGGTTAATACTAATTCTGGTGATTTGTTTATATATGTGGCAAGTTTAGGTTCAGGCTTTGACTAGCTAGTTATATATATATAATTGCTAATTAATAAAGGGTCAAATTTCTAATTTTATGTAGATGATATATTATAAGCCTATAAAGTATATAACCAACCAACCCTTTTATATATAGACAAAAACAATGGATTGGTATTTGATGGGACCAATAAATTTATTTTGAGACAAAAGATGAGGGTCAAGCTACTCAAATATAAATGTTTATAAAAAGATCTCTCATCCGAGTTTTGAACCCGCGATCTCCCACACAGACAGTGTTACCCTTAGTCACTAGACCAAAGGCTGGTTCTTGATGGGACCAATAAATTATGAAGAGATATATATCATATATATGCAACACTATTTCAGAGCAGGTGTGAAGTGTTAAATTAATAATTAATTATACACAAGTTAAATAAATTATTATATATATTACGAGTGAGGATATTGTTCTTTGCAAAGTGTTGTGAGGTAGTGCGCTTCGGCCTTTTATTTTAAAACCGTAGCTCGAATGCGCAATCCAAGTTGCCCAACACAATATACATATTGAAATCTTGTAGATTACCGAATTTTTTCATTTTCAGAGTTTTCTAAATATTTTTTTGGATTTTTAAAAATTGTATAGAAAATGCACAAAATTTTGTATATAAAATAGGTCATTTTTCAAAAATTCAAAAAAATAAATAGTTAGAGAACTCTGAAAACAGAAAATTTTAGTATGCAAGTAATGCAACTAGGTTTCAATATCAAGATTATGGTGATCAATTTGGATTGATCATTCGAGCTATGATTGAAAAGTTATGAGGCTGAAACGCACTCGTCATTGCACTTTGCAAAGCACAATAACCTCACTCATTATATTATACTAGTAAAAAGCCCACTCCTACGGTTGAAAAGTTATGAAGCTGAAATGCACCCGTCATTGTGCTTTGCAAAGCACAATAACCTCACTCATTATATTATACTAGTAAAAAGCCCACTCCTTGCTTTGGGCTGAAATTATTATTTCTTATAATAAACTTTTAAAATAATATGTAACGGTCTTAATTTGAGATAATTTATATGGGCCTTAATTTTAATGGGCTGAGAATGTCAACTGGCATTAACATACATCAACGGTTCTGATCTATCAAAGAAAATGATTAACAACTCAGATGTGAGGATAGCCCTTTCATGTCATTTTTTCTAATATGCTTTTATTATTAGTAAGGATATATTATCATGAACCATTTATGGAGGGGAATTTTATTAAATACCCTCCTTTCTAAAAAGTTCAAACAAAATACCCCTCCTCTAAAATCTTTGTCAAAATACCCTTGTAGGGTCCATATTTATCCTAATTTAACCTTCATTCACCTTCCCTTCTGTTTACTTTCTTTAATCTTCAATGTATATCATAATAAATTGAAGATATTTATCAAATTGACATAACAAAAAAATATTAATTTATTTATTTGGCCTCATTATACTTTAATTCATCATATATTATAGGCAACATTTTATTAAAAAAAAAAAGAAAATAAAGACTATTGTCGTATTTATGTATATTATAATGAACTAAAATAATTTAGAACCACCTAAATACTCGAAATTTTTTAATATTAACTCAAATGAATTTTTTTTATACAATAATATTAAGTTTCATTAGACAATAATAAAAAAAAACTAAAAAAAGAGAACTAAAAGTTATATATAATCAATATGTTATCATAAGAATATCGATCCGATTTATTTTTACAAACTAATATAATAGTTGAATTATTATTAAAATGATATTATATTAATTCATTCTTATGCTTATTAAAGATTAAGGTAAGTAAATAGGAGGGAAAGAGAATGGAGGTTAAGATAGGTTAAATGTAGACCCCACAAGGGTATTTTGACAAAGATTTTAGAGGAGGGGTATTTTGTTTGAATATTTTGGAAAGGAGGGCATTTCATAAAATTGTCCATTTATGGAGGTGATGAGTCTGATACTGTGCACCAACCGTCCATCAACATTGAACAGAGACAGGCAGGCCTTGATTGAGGGCTGCATGGCGACCACGGCTAGAGATTTCAGGATTTGTCTTTATTGTTTTCTTAGATGAGAGCAAGTCCTTGTCCTTGTCTTTGTCTTTGTTTGCTTGCAGTTCAATGCTGTACCAAAACCAGAAACTTTGTTATCATTATCTTATCTGATATCTCCTGCTGGTTTTAATTTTAAATGGTTGGTGGGTGGCAAACCCAGGAAATTAGTTTGTTTTAAGTTTCAAGTTCCAACCTGACAGACAGGTGTTAAATTGAGACGTCCCCCCAAACTTTGCCATCAAAAGAAGCGAAAGTCTTTTCTTTCATTTGTCGATTGCTTGTATTTATTTGCAATTAAGAGAAAGTATTTTATTTGCAATCACAATATTTTTGTTGGTAGCTACTAGTCTACTACCAATAATTCGAAAGAAAAAAAACCATCACAATTAAGTGGAAGTTCCAATAATAGTATTATATTCATATTAAATAAGTTATTTATGATAGTAATTTTATTATATATTTTATGCTAATAATTTTAATATCCAAAGTACAATGCTTTTAGTATTCATAAGTTGCTATTCATATTATTATTCAATTTGGATGATTTAAATATTCTACAAATTAAGTATAAACATCATTAATTCACATGAATATATAACGATTCATCTAACTGAACTATAAATTAAATTAGCATTGATAATATATATACAATGAAGACATCTTCCTGACATTATTTTCCAGAAAAAAAGATTGACACTACCATACTGACTTCATCACACCAAATTTTACAACAGAATACTTATATATCCATTTTTTTTCTTTTGAATTGAGTAAAAATATTATAAAAAAGCCGACTCATATAATATTGTAATTCGAGTATGTCTTCATTCCATAATGGGCTATATCTTTCTCTGAATTTACATAGCAAGGCCCTGCAAGCTAAACATATAACTGAGAGGCCCAAAACAAAAAAAACCTATAATATGGCTTTGGGTCAGATAACCCAATAAAAGATCCGGCCCAATTAGAGTGCTCCTGGATCCGATTCCATATCCTCCGTAGCGCTGCATTGTGTAGCGCAGGATATGAACCGTTAGATGATCTTGAGATCTGTGCTGATTCGAATCTCGAGATGATCCAACGGTTCACATCCTGCGCTACACAGTGTAGCGCTACAGAGGATATGAAATACCTGGCAAGGGATACAGTGGCTGACAGGCAGCTGAGTTTGATGATTTCCTTTGCAAATATTTGCTTGCATGAGTACAAAAGTTTGCCTACCAATGAAAGGAAAAAAAAAATGAACATTATCATCACAAAAAAAGAATTATAATCACAAAAAAATGGAACTTTTTGCACAACATTGTCATCATACAAAAGAATTTGTTCTTCTGTTCAAGATGGAATCCGGTTTTCTAAAAAATGAACATTAGTTGTTGCAGTACTGTTGCAGTTCCTATATATACTTCTCTCTTGAGTCAGTGTTCTGTTAGCTTAATTAGCTCAACCTGTGTAATTTGAGATAGTGCAAGTTCCTGTTATTCCAATCCAAGGCAGAAAGAACTGATTAATTTCTTCCACCGGATTTGCATTGCCTTGCACCGATTGCGGTAGATCGAATGATCGATCGTATTACCTATATATACCTGTTTACACATTCAAGATCGATGGGCATGTAACATGTCGATAGAGCACGAATTAATGTACGTATTTTGGTCTATAATCGTCGTCACGATCGAACAAAAGAGTAAATCGACAGGTATAAAACTAAAAATCAAAGAGAAATTTTAAAAGAAAGGACTGACAGAAAAGCTAGAAGACATGACACGCACACGCGCCTGCACAGAGAGAGAGGGAGAGGAGGAAGAGCGGAAGGGGAAGCCAGGGAAGAGGCAGTGCATGGAACGGGGCACCAACATAGTCGACTGATCAACTCTTCTCACTTAATCACTTTCCCTAGCTGCCAGTATCTCTCCGGCGGTCCCTCTGGCACACGGTCGGAGTGTTATTGTTGATAGCCGCATCCCATGCTCGGCCTCATCCCTGTCTTATCATCTCCATTCCCCCTCTCTCTGTACCTAGTCTGTGTACATGTTACACACACACACACACACACACACACACACACATTTTTACACACTCAGGCATGCATTTCTCTTCCTTTTCAGTTCACCTCTTCTGGCTATATGTGTTTCAAGTTTGTTGCTTAATTGGTTTGCCTTCTATAAAAAATCGAAACACAGTTATATACTCGTGTTCCGAGCGTACAAGTACAACAGATCTGACTGTCAATTTTTATTAGTTCCAATTATTTCAAATCTGTACTGCTTCATGCTTTGCTGTGCTCATTTTTCTCCTCCAATGGTTGGTACTTGGTACTTGTTTTTTTTTTTTGTTGAAATCTTGGTACTTGGTACTTCCTTTTTGAAAATCTGGTACTGGTACTTGGTAGTTAGTACTCTACTTGGTACTACTACTACCTGAGAAGCTGAGACTGGGACTGGGAACAAGTGCTTATCCTGCATTGTGTAGCGCAAGATGTAAACCGTTGGATCATCTCGAGATTCGAGCCTGCACAGACTGGGAGTACAACATTATATAGGCTTAATAAGATGTTTCAGTTCTCTCCGGTCATGCAGCACTGGACACGTCCCTACACATTCCTATCATGTCAGTCGTCGATAATTCATCCGTGTTTAATTACTCCAAATTAAAATTATCTAGTATCTATATGTTTGTTTGTTTGTTTGTTTATTGATTTTTTTTAAATCACTGATTGGTCATGATTGGGCTAAATTAATTCCATTAAAAAAAATTAGCATAAAGACACGAAATTAAGGAGCCCACTTCCGGTTGATTGAGGAAATGGATATTTTATTTAAAAATGAAATGTGTGACAATATATGTTCTCCATTTCTACTGGAGCGGAGATGATTTGGAAACGTGAACCGCGTAGTACTTGTGGCCACTTGAAGCCAGTACTTTTTTTTTTTTTTTGAAATCCTTGAAGTTAGTACTTACTTAAAAATAGTACTGCTTGGATTTATTGTACTGTACTAGCTGTTTTGGTTTGGTGGCGATTTGGCATGGTACTGCTGCAAGGTCCAAATAGGTGTTTTATTGGTTTGGTTGAGTTGCTGGGAATTGAGATCCTCTAAGTTAAATTAAAAATTGAGTTTGTCTCTATAATAATTTTATAAAAGGTCTTGTAAATTCTAAATACTGACCGCCTTGACCATCCTGACCGAGATCCGAAATCTGCGGCCCAGATCTTGCTGGCCCAAGTGAAGCAACATGCATTTGTGAGAAGAAAAAAAGGAGCTAACGTGTGCAGTATAAATGTTGTCCAAAGCTATTTGGACAGTACAATATAATTATTGATAATTGATCAACCGTGATTTAGTCGTGTAGGTATTAAAAATAGAAACAATGTACAGATGCATTGTATTTATAAGGTATATTTAATTATATTTAGAGTGATGGGGTCACATGCTATCACCGTTGATAAACATATAAATTGAATTAAACGGTTTAGTTGTAACTTTAGACAGAGACCGTCCAAATAACTTTCTCCGTCCAGATGACTTTAGACTGAATTCTAGTCCAATTAACATATATTTAATATTACAAAATAAAAGTTAAAAGCATGCTAAGTTTGACCCTCATAAAATTCATGAAACTTTTGTAATGGATGACGCCCACAAATTTGGTTGCAATAGAAATTTAACCGCTTACAAACCATTTCTCTTATTTTCAGAAATGAAAGAGAAAAATAAGAACATAATAATGCTCAATAATAATATCGTTATTAATAATTTAATATCGTGAGTACGTTATTTTCATCACTACTGTTCATTAATATTTAATAATCAATGTTATTAAAACTAATTAATCACCTCTGCTAAAATTCAACTTGATTTTCTCGGTTGAAAGCTCCGTGCACGTCGCTTAAATTTTATGATTCCTAATTCAAATTTTATAACTTTTACCTTAAATCTTATAACAACGTGGATACGTAAACACAAACATTGAGGACTCCAGCAACAAAGTCTCAAAGCCCATATCAGTAAGATGTTCAGTATTGGGTATCAGATGAATTCTCAATTGGGCCTGAATTGATATGTATAAAGGGGCTCAAAATTGAAGTCGTATTGTTGTGGGCTCATAGCAACAGATCCAAAACAGCTCAATACCAATATTCATATGTCAAGTAGTGACGACAATACCCAAAATTTCAGTTTTAAATGGGGTGTTAAAATTTTAGGGATCCATGTTGAAACATAACGCTAAACATACAAAATATACTGTAAAAATGAAAAATCTCAACACTGAAAATAAAGGATATTGTATCCTAAACAAGTATATAGTACTCTTAATTATAGGCAGTTGGAGGTATTTTCGGTCCTGTCAAAGTCTTTTTTACTTGCTTAAAATGTGTGGAAATGACAATGCATCAGTGCCACCACATCTTACTGCTAATGTGCTAACAGTCGAACTCAAAGGGGCATTTTTATATGATTATGTTGAGATGTCTGTCTCAGTATTTTACTAATTTAAACACATTTTGAATAATGTTTATATGAGGTGTCTGTCTCAGCATAGTGACACTCAACATTTTCAACCAAATGTATAGTTTTAAAGTCTTTTACTTAGAAAATGGTTGGAAAAAATGACAATGCCACAGCTCTTAAAATCTAGGCCATCAAAAAACAAGGGAACAGTTTTAAACAAGTTACATATGTTGAGATGTCTGTCTCAGTGTTTTATTACTTATGCAACTCATTTTAAATCAAATGTGTATTGAGGTGTCTGTTTCAGTATTGTGACACTTGACACATTTTGGATCAATTTAATATGTATTGAGATGTCTGTCTCAGTAGCAAAATTGTGTCAACCAAACGGCTTAATTAATTAATATATCTTTACATGTACCGGTGCCACATTAATTTTCTGTCATGTCACCACTGAGAAAAAAAATATTGAAAAAGTCATTACTAAACAAAAATGTCTTTTTCTTCTAAGTAATCTAATTTTTCAGACCATGAAAAAGTGAGGTATCAAATTAGCGGATGTGTCACGTTGAAACAATAAAAATGAGGCTTATATAACTAATGCCCCAATTGGCATATTGTTAAAAAAATAAATGCCACCATATATGCTGTCAAGTCATAATATATATGTACACGTTTGATAACAGTACTTGTAACAATTTTGGGTCCCTTGAAACATTATTTTCATTTTGGTATGACAAGCGAGATACAAAGGCAGCCACTTTTCATATAATTAAGCAAAGCATATATGCAAAGCCACTTACTTTTGATAGCCTCTACGCCATTGAATAAAGGATGGCGGTGGCACGGGTATTCCAACTGGTACGTGTGGAGATGTTGGAGCGGCGTTCACGTCGTATTAGTTTACCAGTTCACGTTTGAACAACAAATGGTAGGCGTAGTGAGTTGAGTGCACCTTTTTGAGCACTTGTAACTACAGAATAATGTAACAACATCATACATATACATACATACAGGATTTGACTATCTTTAATGAACTCAGGATTTTGGCTTGCTTGTGAGTTGGGTTAATATGAATAGTTCAAATACTATAATTTAAGATTCTATTTAAGATTATAAATAGAATCGGTAGGACTTAGAGCCTACTGTTTTCAAAAAAAAAAAAAAAAAAAATAGTTCAAATACTACACTTGCATGATTGTATTTCTGAGATAAAACAAAATCCGGGGACAATGCAAAATAAACAATTCATGTGGGTGCCAAGGAAAATCTTTTGAAGATCATAGTAAGATGCATTAGCTGCAAAAATTCGAAGAATATATTCCCAGCTGTCAATATTCAATAAACAACGAAAAAGGAATCCTATACAAAAGGTACAAAAGAAAGCCTAAATAAAGGATGAAACAGAAACTGAACAGAATATTTTTGCATTAAAGCTTCAAAGTCTCTCAATTACAAGTTCTATGATAAAAAAGAAAACAAAATGTAAAAAGAAAAACATGTCAGTTATCATCGTCGTCGCTTTCGTCACTGTAAGAGACCAACGCTCCAAGTACGTCATTTGTACCAGTAATCTTATTATCTTTCTCAGTATTGCTATCAGGTTGTTTCTCAGTTGAAGGTTTTTCAGATTTCTCTGATATAGGTGAGGCATCAGCAGCAGTTGTCTTTGCCTTCTTAGCTTGTGGTTTTACAGAAATAATTACATTCATTGGACGTGATGGTGGGGCTCTTTTCACTGCGGTCAGTTTATTTTCTATGGATGGTATAGGTTCTTTAACTTCCCGAACATACGATGCTTGAGCAACCATTGCTTCCTATACAAAAGAAATGGAAAGAAACAGGAACAAGTGTAAGATGGAGAGAAGTTGCTCGCATAGCAAACAAACGGATGTGTAATGTATCACAGTATCACACCAAATACCAAGATAAGGCAGCAATTTTTAGCACTTATGCATCTGACAAGAGTCACAAAACCGGAAAAGCAAAAAGGCATAATCTTGTGACAACACATAATCAAATCGTTTGACAAGCAAGATAATAGTTTGAGCTTCAGAATAATGCGTGTGAAGAATAACCAGATGGTGCAGCTTACTGTAATATATTGCAGATATCGTATTCAAGAGTATCGGTTTCCTTTTTAATTTCAAAAATATATATATGAAGTACTTATTGTAAATTGCACTAACTTGGAAGCTTCTAAGCTGTTCTGCCTCTTCATTTGCTACTTGCTTCTCATATTCCCTCTTTGACTGCACATTCATAAACCATACACATTGATATCAAGAATTGCCATACTTATCTCTGTATTTTTTTTTATTTTTGCAAATGATATCAGCAAGGAGTAAAACCTCTTCATATTTATCGAGAAATTCAGTTTCATCCTCATCAAGTGCTTTTGGAGGTCCTGGAATAAATAAAAGGAATTAGGATCCATATCAGCATCACATACATGTCAGCCTCAGCACACTGATAAAGATGAAAACAACAGAACACAACCAAAAAATGTGAAACAAAAAGGCCTTACGGTGTTTGAATCTTTCATTGAATTCAGCATCCTTCTTATCTTTGTTCTCCTTTAGTATCTGGAATCATTGGTAACATCCACAATAAGGGTTTGCCCTGATTTCATGCAAATTAGAGCCCCAAATAAGCCTTAACGAACCCTATTTATATTAATGAAGTAAAAGTGAAGACCTTTAATTTTAGGCTCCGATTTCACTTCGTTGCGTAAGTATAAACGGAACCAAGTAACCAACACACTGAAAGCTTTCCGTATAAACTCGATAAACTGAATTCTTTGCAGGTCATAAGTCATAACACCTCTAACTCAAAATTACTGTATTTAACATAGTCCCCAAATCCAGCAGATTATGCAATAAATAATATACTTTTTTTCTGGTAAATTTATACTAAAAGATGACAATTAGGGATGAACAAAGCACTGGTACCATCTTTTCTTGGACATTGCACACTTCGATTGGTACAAGAAACAGACACCAATTGCCCTGGACTTTAATTCCAGTCAATGGAATCACTAAACAAGGTTATATAGTTGGTAATTTTTCTTTTCAAAGCAATTCAGAACAAGAAAAGAAGGGGCACCTCGAAAAGGGGCCTGTCGCGCTGAGCAGTGCCATCCTCCACTCTCTCCCCCCTGGATTTCTTAGCCAGATCCAACTACATCAATCAATCAGCCGCAAATCCGCAGTGTTAAGATCAGAACCATCATTCAGGGTTAGGGTTAGGGTTTGAAACTGCAGATTGAAATAGTGAGTGAGTTATCAATCACCTGTTCTTCTGAGACGAAATTGACGAGCCGAATGGCCGTATTAGAGTTCGCGGCGGCCTCTTCCTCCGCCATGGTCGCCGGATCACTCCGTCCGTCCGTCGCTCGGTGTCTCCTCCCGTGCGCAAGTAAAACCTCACTCAAACCCTAGCTGGGAGAAAGCTCACGGTTGATAGGCCCTTTTGCAGCTTTGCTCCTCCTTCTGATCGGATGGTCGAGATCGGTTGCTGCACCGATCTCAAAGTACTTCGGTTTTTACTGCACAGATCTCGAAGTACTTCGGTGTTTCTCAACCGTCGGATCAAGAAGAGCAGCGGATTCCGATCCCCTTTTCCGGGGAGTAAGATCCGCTGCTCCTTTGAGTGAAGAGCAGGATCCTCCGCTTACTGATCGGATGGACCTCTTCACTTCATCCTTATAGTCTTTTAATCTTGAAGTGATCTCAGCCGTTTAATGGAAGAGCAGGAACATGCTCTTGGCTCTTGAGAGCAGCAGATCCTCACCACTTTCGCGGTTCCAGTGTCTGGTTTAAACAAAATTTCATGTTCCACCCCGGAAAAATAGGTATTTGTTAATGCCGTGACTAATTTATTTGATCAGCTTTTTTTGTTGTTCTTTCAGTTTTTTATTAATAAATTAAGGGGTTACTATGATAAATATTTTTTTTCTATAATTGTAACAAATAGATAACTCGTCTACTTAAGAATATTTTAGCTTTTGCTGATATATTAAAAAAGTGATGATATGTATTTTAATATACCATTCATCATTATAAGAGGTGTTTATTCAAAAATACCATATAAAAGTTTGAAATTGATCAATTTTGTTTCTGCGTTGTCAAAGTACATGCTAGATAAATAATTAAGATGTGAGTTCAGGTTTCGAAAAGTAAATAAAAAGCAATACAAATCAGAATTAATGGAAGCTTTATTTCAAAGAAGTTATAAAAAATGTTGATACATATACAGAGTTGCAAGTTATTGCAAACATGGTAACATTTAGGATCACCTGAATGACATTCTTTTTTTTTTTATTTTTTTTATGAATGTTTAACTGTGTTATTGTTCACAAATTAAAGAAACGAAATCACCTATATATATATATAGAATATAATTACGGTACTTTACAAAGTTGGGGCATTTTTTGCTTTGCGTTCAAATCTCATTCTCCAAAGGTCAAATGGCCAATCTAATTTGCAAAACACAATCTACGTTATTGAAAACATGCAAAATACCAAATTTTATAATTTTTAGAATTTTTTAGCTATTTTTTTGGATTTTTAAAATATTGACACTTTTTGACATCATTATTTTATTATTATTTCTGGGTCATCTTTCTAAAAATCTTAAAAAATAGTTAGAAAATTCTAAAAATAGTAAAATTTGGTATCCCATCATATTTCAATGTTTAGAATTTATTGGTTCAATTAGATTTGACGTTCTAGTTTTCGTTTGTGAGATTTTGAAAACGCAAAGCAAAAAAACCTCCAACTTTGCAAAGCACCGTAACATGTCCCTATATATATATATATATATATATATATATAGTAAAACTACCGTGTTCTTAGGAGCACGGAAGCCTCCCGTGCTCCTAACTCAAAAATTATATTAAATCATCACGAAATTTTGATTTATGATTTTCATTAAATTCTTTATATCAAAATCTACTAGGATACAAAAATTTACCATTTTCTGAGTTTTCTAAGTATTTGCTTTAGATTTTTTAAAGATGGCATAATTTTATACATTATTTTATTATTATTTTGATGCAATCTTAAAAAATTCCAAAACATATATTTAGAAAACTCAAAAAATAGAAAATTTTTGCATGATAGGAGATTTTGATATAAAGAATTTAATGAGAACCATAAATCAAAATTTCACGATGGTTTAGTATGATTTTTGAGTTAGGAGCACGGGAGGCCTACGTGCTCCTAGGAGCACGGGAGGCCTACGTGCTCCTAGGAGCACGCTAATTTTACTATATATATATATATATATATATATATATATATATATATCCCGAGCAACTGAGCAAGCAAATTAAGTAATTATAGTTGTAGCGAATTAAGTTGGGTCTGCTCATCTGCTGCTGACTGCCCAGAGAGTCTCAGACCCTGTGCATATATGGTCACTGCTTACCACTTACCAGCAGTCTGCTTCATATTGAAACAGCCACTGTGACTCTGAGAGCCACCAGGACCATATATACCAGCACCGAGAATATACATAGAGATAGATGGTTGTTGTAATGTTGTCCCTTGTAAAATAATCACTTGGTCATAATTTCACTCGTGACCGACACCATCTGAATATCTGATGCATCAATATATGCTCTGTAACTCTGTTTCTGTTTCTGGGTTTGTGCAGCATGCTCATATATAAGCCATAACTTCTATATGACATTCAGTTTTTTTTTCTTTTTTTTTTCTTTTTTTGATTCATAATTAAGAATATATTTTTTTTGATAAAAATAATAAAGAATCTTTAAGCCATAACTTCTGCAACTGCATGACTGCATATATATGAGGATCTGATGTCTTTAAGCACTAAGAAACGGCTAGCGGTATATATATATAGAGAGAGAGCAGATTGATGCAGTGGTATATGCATATGGATAAGATTTTAACAGTTAACAGTTTATATTTTAATGCATATATAAGGTTTTGTATTTTTGTTTTGTTTTAAGGAAATAGAATTTCTTGCAATCCCCCTATAATATTATCACTCAAATAACCAAATCACAACACTTGATTTTTAATAAAAAAATTAAAAAAACGATCTTAGCAAATGCAACAATTAATTGGACGCTTGTTTCTCATTATATATTCAACATGACTGGTACATTTTAATATCTTTATGGTAGATGACATTCAGTTTTTTTTTTTCTCTCTTTTTTATTCATAATTAAGAAATTTTTTTTTTTTGATAAAAATAATTAAGAATCTTTAAGTTCAGTTCCGTTGCATTTCAAATGCTTGTCCTCAAAAGGCAATACATTAGCTACCAGATAAAACATAGTCATCAGTTATATATAACGATAAAATATACCAAAAATCCAAAATTTAATTAGTTGGTTTTTTTTAAAAAAAATAATTGCCCATATACCAAACTCATCACAATAATTAATTTACCAAATCATGCATCATTAAAATTTCAAAAGCTCATATAGCTAAAACTTGCCACGTACCCATGATGCACATTGTGAAAAATTAATTTATTTTATTTTCTGCAATAAAACATCTTAACTGATGTTACATCACACGTGGCAATTAAACATACATAATTAATATGATATTGACAATTGGACATTGAGTTGGTTACGGTTGGTGAAGAACCTCGGCTCGGTGAAAACTGAAAAATATTGTTAATTTGGTTCTTCCATCTTTATTTCAAAAAAAAAAAATGAAAAAAATAATGGATTGGTTGAGGAATTGCAATCAAACAAAAGAAATGAAAAAGGAACAAATTTATGGATAAACCAGAGTATACCAATTAAAAGTTTTCAAATAGCAAATTATTGTTTCATTAATTTTTTTTAGGCAGGTTTTTTAAATCTGAAGGACGTACGGTGGTACCCTAATTAATTATGAGCGAAAGCATGATGATTGAGAGGATTAATTGTACTGTGTTTTATAGATGATGAACTGAACAAACAATTAAACAAGTGGTATAAGTTGAATTAAAGGTTGATCAAATTTTTCAATGGTTAGGAGTTTAGAATAAAATTAATTCGCAATTTTGACAATTCATATATGAAATTCAAAGGGATTTGCTGTGGATTAAAATCTTTTGTGATTATTATATTCCAAGTAATTCACTAGTTAATTTGACGATTAATATTTAAAATTGAAGAGGTTTTGCTATAGATTAAAATTAATCTTTTTTTGTGATTATAAATTATAAATTTATAATTGAATTAGTGAATCACTACTGTTAATCTCGATTTGAAATTTTTAGTCTTTGCTTTATTACAAATCTCTATCGATATATATATCTGGCATATTTACCTATATACAGTGGCGGAGCCAGAAATTTTTCATATGGGGTTCACTAACTTTAAATATATAATATTGTATTAAATTCAAAAATACTCATACACATCACATTTCCATATATATATATATATAGAGTTAGACTATTATACTAACGTTAGCATTTCAGACCGAAATGCTAACGCCTCAAAATTTATGTTATCGTGTCTGAAATCATGATTTATGATGCTCAATAAATTCTTTATATGAAAATATTGGGGAATACAAAAATTTTACATTTTTTGAGTTTTCTAATTATTTATTTTGGATTTTTAAAAAAGAGCTCATAAATATTAATAAAATATTAATGTTTGACATGCTATTTTCAAAAATACAAATACATAGAAAACTCTAAAAATGAAAAATTTTTGTATTCCCTAATATTTTCATATAAAGAATTTATTGAGCACCATAAATCGTGATTTCGAATACGATAACATAGATTTTGAGACGTTAGCATTTCGGTCCGAAATGCTAACGTTAGTATAATAGTCTAACTCTCTCTTTCTCTCTCTCTCTCTCTCTCTCTCTCTCTCTCTCTCTCTCTATATATATATATATATATATATATCTTTTTACATGAGCTTGACTAATATGAAATGTTTGCATTTTACTCCGAAATGCTAACGGTCCAAATTATACTTTGTTATTTTCGAAATTTTGATTTATGGTTCCCATTAAATTGATCATATGAAAATACTAGGGGATACAAAAATTTTCCATTTTTAGAGTTTTTTAAGTATTTGTTTTGGATTTTTCAAAATGACTCTAAAATATTAATAAAATAGTGCTTGTTTATACATGGATTTTAAAATATCCGACATAAATACTTAAAAAACTCCAAAAATGGAAAATTTTTGTATCCCCTAGTATTTTCATATGATCAATTTAATGGGAATCATAAATCAAAATTTCAGACATGACAAAATATAATTTAGACTGTTAGCATTTCGGAGCGAAATGCAAACGTTTTCACATATAGGAAATGTTTTTTTTATTTGTTGAAATAACTAGAATTTAAATTTAAACTAATATCATACCCAATGACTGCAATAAAAAGAATCACTCTATGAATCAATTTAAAGGCAACAACTAAATTATGTTCCAATTTTTATGGTGCTTCACATTTTATCTACTGACTACTGACTACTGACTAATGGGAAGTAATAAATGCATGAATGCACGGTTCCTTTTTTTTTCCATTAAAAAAATAATTTATGGTGGATGGTTCTCATTTTATTGGAAAGTAAATACAAAGTTTACCCAACAATTATTTTTCAAGGGATGGGGGTTCACTAGTGTACACTTGATCAAAATTTATGGGGTTCATTTATGTGTACATAAATCAAAACATATGAATTATAATAGAATATTGGATAGAAACTACTCTTGCTTCAAAAAAAAATGGGGGCTAATGTCCCCCCTTTCTTGTTACTAGATCCGCCACTGCCTATATAGAATTTTTATTTCATTATTATTCTACCATTAAATCACTCGTTAACACACATATATAACCTAAGATTCTATATATAGATTCCAATGTTACTTATAGGATACAAATATTTCATTAATTGTCCATTTCTGCAACAGACTAATAACAGTATGAAGTATAAATCAATATATATATAGTTCCAAACAATGGAAAAATTCATGGAATTTTTCTCTTGGTAGGTCCACAAATATTCCCCATGATAGATAGATGATCGATCAATTGGTTCTTGAACAGTTCAACTTTAAAAACTGAGCAGCTCAAGATAATCAATGAGAAAACAAAACTAACACTGTAGACCATGTTACGTTCGATCCACACAAAAAAAAAAAAAAAAAAGAACAAAAGAAAACACTGTAGAGTGTAGACTATGAAGCTTCATATAACAATGGATGCATGCACAGCAAGAGAGACAACACATTGAATTTTGAGGATGGACAATGATACTATGCCTCAAAATTTGTCCCCACAACCATATGATGAGGTGGCATTTGAGTCGGTAGGGTCATTTTTGTAATAGTTTGAGGTCGGAGGGTTATTTTTGTAAATTCTTTTAGGGTCATTTTTTTAAATAGTTTTGCCATACAGGGTCAATTTCGTAAATTTTATTTGAAAAAGGGATATTTTTGTAAATTTTCTGAAAAAGGGGACACTTTTGTAAATTTTTTGTCAGCACATCACTTGGTGTGGGGGCAATGTAAAAGGCAATATATATTTTTCCTCTTGAGGATATGTAGTCCATCTATCAGTCCATTCATGCATCCAAATTCATATCCCCTGCTATACTGTAAGTTGCAGTTTATCGTGTGAATCGTTGGATTGTCTTGAGATAAGTACTCAAGGGTCCATACTCCATATATATATTGGGAGGGTCATATATATACTCCATACGAATATTTGGATCGGGATCACCTGATTTTCTTTTTAGAAAAGCCGGTTCAGCTTTTTTTGATCCGACGGTTGAGAAACACCAAAATACGTACTTTGATATCGGTGTAACAAACATCAAAATACTTTGAGATAAGCACGGCAACCGATGCCGACATCTATCCTATGGAAAAGCACACCCTGCTTTTCTTCTTAGAAAAACAGCAGATTCACATCCCGAATATTTAGACCTAGATGAAAATGTTCATTTTACTGAATGGTACACATTCAATCAATGCATAGTTTATGTGACAAGGGGTTTGTTGGCCGTACAAATTATATAGTACCGGTACAGGTTTCATCATAATCAGGGATATCAAAACCCACCTGTTATATATTTATCTAACGTATTCTCAAAAAAAAAAAAATTTATCTAACGGACCAGAATATGCTGCTATTTTAATTTCTTTTTATACCGATCGGATCAAAAACAAATATTAGCACCATTTTTCTAAGTTCCGTTTTTGGAGGAGGGATCAAATTAATGATCATATATTTTTTGACTGATCGGTGACTATAAAATTAAATCTTAGGTAACTATGTTTTGAAAGTGTTAAACTTAAATAATAAAACCAAGTTAGATGGCATTGGGTTAGATGAGTGGAATGATTTACTAGATAAGTTACAATATGTCCAGTTACATCCTTTAGAAAATGATATATTGATTTGGAGATGGTCTACCAATAATTCTTTCTCAGTTCACTCTCTTTACACTTGGTTAGAATATGGAGGGGTAAAAACTCAGGAATTTGAGTCAATCTGGAATTCAAACATTCCACTTAAGGTTAAAATATTTTTATGGCTGATCAAAAGAAATATGATACAAACCAAATATAATTTCAGTAGAAGGGGTATAGATGTTGATACTAAATGTGTGTTTTGTAATGAAATTGAAACAACTAATCAATTATTTGTCACTTGTCCTTTTATACATACATTTTGGCAATGAGTAGCAAACTATAATAATTTCTCTTTTGAGGGACAGGAGATTGTAGATATATGGTTACTTGATAATCATGTACCCTTAAGAAAAAATGCTGTATTGGAAACTGTAAGGGATGCAGTAATGTGGATTGTTTGGTTAGAAAGGAATAGAATCTGTTTTGAAAATGGAAATGTTAGGAGTTTCCAATTTTTAGGAATGAAAATGATTAATTTGGCATCATTTTGGTGTAAGAATAAAGGGAAGGCAAATATTTTTCAATTGTCACTTGTTCTTCCACAAGATATAGTTGGTTTACCTTTATCCTTGCAGGGAATGGAAGTGGAAGAGGATCTAGAGGTACTTTTCACAGGTTTGGAGCAGGGAGAGGACAGGGACACCCTGGAGCATTTAGAGGTCAATTTGGAGGCAGATAGGGGGGACCTGGTACTGGTCAATCCTACACTTGGAGAAAGAACTGATTCTTCATGTTCTTCTTATTCTTCAGATCAGTATGAGTTTATTGAGTCATATGATGAATAGTAGTTATGGTTGTGATAAATATTTTTGCTGTTAAGTTGTTCTTAGGGTTCTAGTTTAAGGTTCATAAGAATAGAGTAATCTTGCTGTTGGATTTGTAATAACTCTTAGAAGTAATTTTGTGATTTTTATCCTTTATGTCTAGTACTAGATGTTTAGTACTGGAATTTAGGATGTAAAATCTGTAGTAGGATGTAATTTCTTTAAATTTAGTTTCAATAAACTGGTGGAGTGTTCCACTTTTTTCTAAAAAAAAAAATAATAATAAAACCAAGTTAAGAGCACTCTAACAGTATCAAAATGCATTGGCTAATTATATGCCCCAATATATAAAAGATTGTATTACATTTTAATTTGTCCTGGGGTGTGCATGATGTATTTAATATGGTTCGAATGTTATCTTCAATTATTTGTCATGTTATAACTTATAAGGGACATCAATCATAGGGGGTTAACTTTTTAAAAATTAATAAACAGATACTAATTCTTAGGAGGCATAATAGATCTTCTCACTCGAGATAAAGCACAACAATTTGAGATTTGCAGAGGGAAAAATGAACGTATAACAAGTACCTATGCTATATCTGTATGTATACCGCTGCCGAGTCCGAATCTGCTGTTATTCTAAGAGAATAACAGGACCCTGTTATTCCATCCTCAACCGTTAGATCAAAATGGATGGACCAGATCAGTTCAGTTTAGATAATAGGGGGCCTTTTTGAAATAAATCTAGTCCATTGATTATAATCCGACGGCCCAAAAGATAATAACAGGGTCCTGTTATCCTAAATAGGATAACAGGAGATATGAATTCTACCGCTACCCATAGAAGTCACAAATCACATGACAAATGGGACCCATGTGGGTCCCAATGTAACATCTGTGGACGGTCCATGATAGACGCATAATGTTTCCCTTATTTTATCGTTGGCGAAGTGCTTTTGGTTTTTTTTTTTTTTTTTTAATCAGCCGACGATTTATTTAGACAGTGGCGAAGACAGACCACCATTGAAGCTGGGGCCAAAATTTTTTTTATGTTGGGGGCTAAAATTTTTTTTTAAGCCAATAATAAATATTGAATAAAAAAAGCTTAAATTTAAAATATTTAAACATTTGTGAATTTGAAAAGTAAAAAAAGAATAAAATCATTTCATATTTCATGGCATGGTCATAAAAGATAATCATCTAATGATCTAATCACATTTATTATATAATCAATCATTTTTAGAAGGCAATTATTAACATGTATGAGTCATCAATAAAATATTTGATTGCATGGACAACAATACAACATACTGTAATTGATTAGGGGGGCCAAATTTGTTAACTATGTTAATTACATTAGAAAAAATTGCCAATTAAGGGGGGGCCATGGCCTCCCCAAAACCAATTGTGTGGCTTCGCCACTGTATTTAGAGGCATTTGCTGTGTGAAGTGTGAACTGATTAAGAAGCAAAAAGTCAATAAAATGCTCTTGAACCATGCGGAAGAACCACTCATGCACATCACATGCTGACAAAGTGACAAGTAGTGACACGTATATATAGTGTCGAATAAATGGCACATGCGCCGTGTTCGTCAGCTGCCACTTCATCACAGCTGATCGATTTCAGATCCTGTGACTTAAGCCAGGCCGTTCGGCGACTCCTCCTTAGACTTTATTTAGTTTCCTTAGTTCCTTAATCATTCCGAACGCAAGCTCTTTAGCACGAATTAAAAGTTTCTCTTTAAATCTCTTTTTGACCGGGACTTAAGCCTTGTCCAGATTTCTAAAGAAGCAATACATATGACTTAAGGCTTAAGCTTTCTTGAGCCCTTTTTTCTTTTTCCGAACGAATGTGGCTTAGTGAGGCTTAAATATTTAGGCCAACCACCTTGCCAAACGGCCCCTCAGTGCATGTTTGGCAACCCCTCCTTAGACTTCTTTTAGCTTCTTTAGTCTCTTAATCTTTCTTAAGAGTTTCTCCTTAAGCCTCCTTTTGATCGGGGTTTAAGCCCTGCCCGAAATTTTAAGGAAGCCATACCTATGACTTAAGGTTTAAGCTTTCTTAAGCCCTTTCTCTTTTTCCGAACGAGTACGAGCGCTTAAGGATAATATGCTATGAAACACATGAGATGCCATTGGATCATCTCGGGATTTGAGTCCACACGAATCTTGAGGCGATCTAACGGTGCATGTGCTTCATGCCAACGTGCTTCATGCCAACGTGCTTTTAAGTTTGCAACTATATAATAAGGCTTTCACTGTTTTGACTTTTGACCGCTCGTATTTGAATGGAAGTATATATATGGAACCAGCTGATAATATCCTTTTTACATTTTTTATTTCTTTTGGTGAGTTTTAGTGTCGGTTACTGTGATCAAGGTTCTAAATAGTCTGCTATAGCACACCGCTATGACATTTTCAGACCTCAAACAGTCAAACGCTGTACTATAGACCAATATTTAGTTGCACTATATATTGTCGTCGGAGCTGCAATAGTGGACAACTATCGCATATATATATATATATAGCGGGATGCGTAAAATAGTACGTTATGGTACATAATAGTACTTATAATATAGAGTGTAAATTATGAAAGCTATTAAATTAGCTATGTGTGATAGCTTATGCGCTATAGCACGCTATAACCAGCTACGGCAGCTTTTCCTAGGGCTTACCACTATAACTATAATCGCGATTAATTAATCATAAGCTTGATTTTAATTGTATAAAATGAATTGTTTATATATAATTGTACCACATTGTACTCTTATTTTATGGATATTTTGTTTTCAAATTATTTTTCATACATTTATTTGAAATCTTAAAAATATAATTTGTATCATTGTGGTTTAAATATAAGCGTCTGAGTTACCTTTTGCAGTTGTTAAGAATTAACATGTATCACATTTTACCCAAAAGAAAAAAAGGAACTTCTGTACCAAATTTGAGTCCCTATATATCCCTTAAAATTCTTACACTTCTATATAACTCTCATTTTCATCGTGTCTAGTATCTGTACAAATCAATGTACCAGATCAAGGAGAGACTGCTGAACAAATTTAATTATCTGGAAGCCGTTTTTTTGATCCATACGGAATGACGTGTAGATAAGATAATCTTGCTCATACCGCAAATACCAAATATAGACATGGACATATGATATATATAATATATAGAGGAGGGATCCATTGACAATACTTATAATGACAATCTTGACAATCAAGATTTTGAAAAATTTGTAATAATTCATAAAAAATCTTAAAAAAGGAAAAACTTTTATGGATGGATTCTTTAACTTATAGATTAATAGTGTTTTAAATTTCAATCAATTTGAACATCGTTTGATAGTTTATCAAAATTTTATACATTTTTTAACAGTTGAAATTTAACGAGCTTTAAAGAGCTATCAAACGTCACTTAAATTGAATATAATTTGATACATAATCAATCTATAAGTTAAACAATATCTCTATAAAATTTTTTCTATTTTTAAGAATTTTTAACTATTTTTACAAATTTTTTAAAATCTTGATTGTCAAGATTGTCATTTTAAGTATTGTCAATGGATCCTTCCTCATATATATATGTGCATGTCAAGGATGGATAGAGAATAATTAAACAAAGTAATGTTATATATATGTACGTAGCTCGCTTAAAAGAGATGACATCAGAATATTAATTAGATCCGAGTATGAGGCTTTCATATACGGGGTATCTTAATATCTTTAATTAGGAGTGAAATCCGGATAAATATTGCCAATTAATTTGAAATGCAGCTGTCGTATTTATTATTTTTTTTTTTTAGAAAAAAGTGGAATTACTCTACATGTTTCATTAAAATAGAATTACCAGTATTTACATCCTAAATATAATATGCAATCTCCATGATACTAAACATCTAGCATCGATAGAAAATAACAGATCACAAACAGCTGTTGTATTTATAAAATATGATTTTACCACATTATAAATTTATAAAATATGATTTTACCACATTATAAATTTATAAAATATGATTTTACCAATTTAATATACGATATTTTCTGTCTAACAAAAACTTCTTCAAGAAATTAAACATACGGATGTATATACATGCATGAAGAATTAAAGACACTGGGAGAAAAAAAAAGGGATAAAAGAAAGGCAGCTGTCGTATTAAATTGTGATAGTCACAGGAGCTTCAATATGCATGTGCCCTCTCTCCGTATGAAGTAGAAATTACAAGATCATGGTAGGAGAGGAAAAAAAAATATATAAAAGTGTGGTTTCATTGGTAATTAAAGTTGGACCTTTTGGGAAAAAAAGGGTAAAATGGTGTCAAATAATGTAATTTATTCTAGTAATAATTCTCCAATACATGTTAATTTTTAATTTTCTAAATTAAAGATATATTTTTTTTAAAGTATCAAATGAATAGACATAAATACAAACTGAATCATGCAAAATTGACTCACTCTTTTATTGAATTGATAATGTCATGGTGATGTCTTTTTTCATTTAGTTTGTCCATTAATAGAGAAAGGGAATGGAGGTTTTCAAGATAAAACCAAATAAAACCCAATTTTCAAATTTCATCAGCAAATTAAGCTTTTTAATTTAGGCCCCACCACCCTATTGATATTCTCTGCTTCTCAAAAATCCTTTTCAAATATTCAAACTTGCAAGAAAAGCTCCCAAATGAAAATTATTAAAGCCTAAAAGGTAGCCTTAATTTAGGTTGGTGAAGGGTCACTTAGTGACAAAGTGGAGGTTAGTGTTGGCCTCTAGTGCCTTGTGACAGGTGGGCACCACAGTAAAATTTATTATTATTTATTCTTTTTAACAATTTTCACTTTTTACTTTTCAGAATATTGGGTGAAAAAAAGATGGGTCAATTGCTCAATGCTCCAACAAAAAAAAAAAAGCTTCATAATAATATAAAAATTGAGTACAGACATCGTGAGCGTACCTCCAAATTTCAATTTATATGGCTTAATAAATTCTTTATATCAAAATTTTATGGATAAAAAAATTTTTTATTTTTAAAAATTATTAAGTATTTGTTTGACATTTTATAAAAGTGATGTATAAAACATTAATTATTTATTAATTTGTATAGTCACTTTTAAAAAATCTCAAACAAATACCAAATAATTCAATAAAAAAAGTAAATTTTTTATCCCATAAAATTTGATATAAAAAACTTATTGAGCTATCTAAATTAAAACTTTAAAATAATTTGATATGTTTATGAAGATACGCTCACACAAAGGCTATTGATTAAGCGCACAACATCTTTAATCATAAAACAAGAGGGTTGTTGAACTACATAGCAAAGGACAAGGGGAAAGTTCTCATAATCTTTCTCAAAAAAAAAAAAAGAAAGTTCTCATAATGGCCCACTAATTAGTGAACTATGTTAACCCTACACAATTAAGGCTACCCACCAATTAGTACACGGGCTGTTGAATTGTGAATTATGACTGTCATAATCACACAATTAGTGATCTACCCGAATTCCAAATATCATACTCGATATATACATATATAATTTGAGTTCGTGTATGTTTTTGGGTGGGGTTGAAATGGCGGACCTTGAGCCAAAAATAAGAAGGGGTCAATCAAATTTAATTTGGTTTATAAGATACATTAATCAACACTAGTATAATACCCGCTCCAAAGTGCGGGCCATTATTTGTTGTGGATTTAAAGGAGCAATTAATGGGCATTGGGTATTAGGCATTGGACGACGCATAAAGAAGCAATTAAGGATATGCATCTCCTTAGACTGAAATCGAAGGTACAAAATCCATATGTGAATGGACATGATTGAGCCAAATCAATTATCCAACAGCTGAAATTTGTTATGAACAAATAGTCTTTTCAATATGTAAAATCAACTCCTCCTTTTATAAGGAATAAGGATATTTCATTGATTTGCGGGTATTTAATTAATTTAAAGGGGGGCAAACTCTAAATCTATACTCCATAAAGAGGGGTAGATTTCCAAGCATCTCAACTATGCCACATCACCACTATTACTAACCATTGATTTTGTTTGAAACTCTTTATCTACTTCGATCTAATGGCTTATATTTTTTTTTCATTCCTTATTAAATAAGATGAATGTGACATGTTTAAAAACAAATTTAACCATTAAAATGGTTCAACATTTATATATGTTCTTATTTAAAAATTATTGTATTATTATTATTATTATTATTATTTACTTTTTACTTACATAAAAAAATTACAATTTTTTTATTTTTGTTTAATATAAATATTAAAATTTTATAAAATTTTTAGTTATTTATTTGATACCACTTTTCGGGGCGAAGTCCGAGCTACAACTCTAGTATTAGATAATTTTTCATTCTCTAAAAAAAAAAAGATAATTTTTCATTAATTTATTGGTGCTTTTTACAAAATTTCAAATAGTAAGGACTAAGGAGGCGACTGCCCGGTGGCCTCCACGTTGGTTCACCTACGGTTGAAATGTTGAATTGATGGGCATGTTATATTGACAAGATGGTTAGTTATACTTCATAATAATTAGTACGTTGGAATATTTTTGACTTGTACAAAATTGGTAAATTACAAATTTACAATACGGAGGAGAGAAGAAATAATAGTGATCCTGAGATTCAGCGCTCTCACATGGTCTGGAAAATTAACGCCTTGTTGTGGTCACCTCAGTGCTTTCTTTGTATAATTAATCAACTAATTAATTAATTAATTAATTATGTCCTGATTCTGGATTAATTAACATAGATTCATTGATATATTAATTTATTTACATTAATTAATTCTCAATTTTTTATTTGTTTTGTTTCATGCAAGTCCCACTAGGGGCTACCCCAAATATTTAAATCTGTGTATGTATCGCCATCACTCACACTCACAGCTCTTTAATTGTAATTAAATATGTTAATTACGGATTAATGCAGATTTATTAAGTTTATTAATTCTAAATTTCCTATCTGTTCATGTGCATCCAACTAGGACCGATTAAGATGGTACCACCCCTTATTTAAAGCTGTGTGTATTGGTATGTTCAATACTTCAATTCAACTCTGTAACTAAGATATGTTGGAATGTGGAACTCTTTTGTTTGATAATTTTTTATTCCAAGACTTTTTTTTTTTTATAGGACAGAGAGTTAAGCTCTGTCACAATTAATTTTCTTTAGTGTTAATTCTAGAGTTCTTTAGTGACCCTCTTGTCTATGTAGATGTAGAAAAAGAGTACCTTACAAAGTATTTAACATTTTTAGAACCTTTTTTTTTTTAAAAAAAATTATACTAACAGAGAGGAATATTTTTTTGCATAAGACGATGATTCGTTAAATACTTGTATCTTATATATACTTAAATTTACTGGTAAACAACCCACAACTTGCTTTGGACTAACCTTGCTTTAGACTGAAATTGTTATTTCTTATAATAAATTTTTAAGATAATATGTAATAGGCCTTAAATTGAGAAAATTGATATAAGTCTTAAGCTTTAATGGGTTGAGACATTAAAGTACATCAATGGTGGTGATCAATCTAAATAAACAATCAATGGCTGTGATTTATTTCTTGGGAAAATAAAACTTTCATCAAAAAAATCCAATCTCTAATAAAAGTAAGGATATAATTTAATTTCCATCTTGATATTAAAAGTATCTTTTTATATAATCTTTTTTTTTAAGTTGAAGAAATCTTTTATATATATATATACATATGTATTGAGCAAATATACCGTGAGCTTAAGCTCACGGAGCCTTCCGTGAGCTTAACCTCCAAAAACCTATCAAATCACTTCCAAATTTCAATTTATATGGCTCAATAAATTCTTCATATCAAAATCCTATAGCACGCAAAAATTTTCCATTTTTGGAGATTTTTAAGTATTTGTTCTAGATTTTTTAAAATGATACATAAAACATTGAATATTTTATTAATATTCTATAGTCACTTTTAAAAAATCTCAAACAAATACTTAAAAATCTCCAAAAATGAAAAATATATATATATATATATATATATTTTTTTTTTTTTTTTGAATACTCTTTTATATATATTCTCGAGGAGGTATCTATTGACAGTGCATAACTTGACAATCTTGACAATGCATATTTTAAAAAAATTATAAAAAATCATAAAAAATCTTAAAAATGAAAAATAATTTATAGATGTATTACTTGACTTATAGATTGATAGTGTTTCAAATTTTAATCAATTTGAATATCGTTTAATGGCTTATCAAAATTTTGTGCACTTTTCAACGGTTATAATTTAATGGATCTTTAAACAACTATCAAACGTTGTTTAAATTGGATATAATCGGATACATAATCAATCTATAAGTTAAGTAATACTTCCGTGAACTTTTTTCTATTTTTAAGATTTTTTATAATTTTTTATAAATTTTTAAAACATGGGATTGTTAAGATCAATGGGTCCCTCCTCTTCAAAGAATGATGTATTGATGTCATTGACTAGTTAGTAGTGAGTAGTGACTGTCAATTGTCATCACCATCTCAACAATAAACTTTCAATATATTGTCAGCAAAAAGCTATACGCTTTTCTTGCTTTTAATGCGATTATTCCATCAGCTGTGTGGAAAAAATAAAAATGGTGCCTGCAAAATTAAGAAAAGACACTGCAAAACTTTCTTCAATGCGTTGAATAAAGCTTTGCAAGAGGACCCCTTTCATATATATATTCCTGACATTTTAAAGTTGAAATATATAGTTTCTACTTTTTTTTCTTTTTTACAAAAAAAATGAATATATAGCAATTATAATGTGCTTTGGATTGTATTTGTTGGAGTTTATTTTCCAAGTAAAGTTTGGGGGTATCGTTTGAGGTATGCATAAAAACAAAATACAAAAAACCAAGGAGAGCTGATAGAATTTGCAATACAAAAAATTATGCAATCATCATCATGCTTTTGTTGTCATTGCAATTCATGCTAAAAGGAACCCATAAATCTAACAGCAACCACTCTCTGCATAAATTCTGGTATATATATTTCAATCTCATCAATTAATTAATTGCCCCTGTTGCCAAGAATCACAGATAAAGGCATAAAGCAGCTTAGCAAACCCCATCAAACACTTCCTAAACAATCCATTTTTTTCTGTCACTTGCCCCAAAATAAGATCAGATATAATAATAACTAGAAATGTGTTGCACGCTCCGCGCGACTGAGATATTATGGTAAAGAAAAATACTTGTAGAACACGATCAAAATATATTTACTGTAATTTAAAGGATCATTCATATAATATATAGTGCAAATCTATAACTGTCATCGATCGACAACCCAACGCCATACAGCGCATGGCATGTAACCTTACAACAAAAAAAAAAAAAAAACGCACTGTTTTTTTCTACTGTAGCAAACTACAGTGCAGGCAAATGTTCTGCCTTTAACATTTAGAATAGTAGCTAACATCCACCCTTTTTACCCATCCACTGGTTCACCGTATTTTTAATGAACAAATATAATTTTTCAGTAAACATTTATATCTTTCTGGTGAACAGATATCATTTTACAGTGAACATATACACTACGGTTTCCAGTAAACATTTATGCAACTGTGATAAGCACATTGGTGCACGTAGTGTGTCAGAGCTATGAGAGGCGTGAATAAGTGGTCAACTTTACAGAGGTGGACTCTACATGTTTCTCTGATAATAATACAAGGAAAAGCAACCACAGCATTGTAATATTACACCTAGAAACTAAAATCATTTGTCTTTGATTGCAATCCATTCCTCTATCATTTTCCACTAATGCTTTGCTCTCACTCTCTCCTCTAGTACTACTACTAGTCTCTAGTCTTTGTATTTGTATACTTTGTATTGTATTGTCTCACTTCAGATTCCTCACATTCACAACATTCACAACATGACAACACCCATAATAATAATATTTTGTAATTTATTTATTGTAATTTGGATTATGGTAGGTCACTGTCTGTTTAGTGCAGTACAGCTCAACCTTTGTTTGCCTTTAAAATAACACCACCATGGAAAATAACATCAACTCATGATAATACCTTTCTCTGTTTTGCTGTTATTTTTGGTATTTTGTATGAGGTATTTAATTTGATTGAATACTGATACATGCATTAGGCAACAAATTCTGCTCCTTAGAAAAAAAAAAACATGGATTATTCAATTTTAACAAAAATCATATCTGAAATGTTTTGAATTAACCATAATAACACACCAATTTTAGTCTAGCTTAAAATTTGCTGGGTCTCATATTTATAAAAATAATATCATAGATAACTAAATTTTTTAAATAAAAAAAATAACTAAATTTTTGAATGATCTGATTGGTGGCTGAAAGATTTTTTTTTTAAGGTAGTTCAAATTATAAGATGTCCTGTTTAAACTTTAAAGTACAAATGTATGATACATCTGCAGGTTAAAATTTTGAATATTCAGCTATATATACTTGTGAGTTGTACTTCAAAGGTCAATATCCAAAGCAGCATAAAATAAAATAATTTATCACATACTCCTCCAACATGTTCATATATTATATAAAGGAAGTGAGGAACATAAACATAAACATGAAAATCAATTTATAAACTGAGCCCTTTGTCTGTCTGTTCCTCTGCCTGCCTGCCCATAGTCAACTGTGGAGAACTCAGCTCTACCTCTACTGTCCTTTAAAAAGCTAAACAATTTAGTGAGAGAGAGAGCTGCACATGAGCCCCAAAACTCAATTCAACCATCACAGAGGTTTGAGCATTTATTCTACTCTTTCTTTCTCTGTCTGCTCAAGTGCCCATGACCAGAACAGGAAGACTTAAACAAGGCAAATCTGAGTGAATTATACACAGTTACAAGTTTACAAGAGACCCAATTTCATTCCCAGTAAGCAGGATCAAGTCATGAAGCAAGAGGTGTATGCAAATGGCCAGAGGACATCCTCTACACCGGTACCGGGTAGTACCCGGTACCACCGACCGACACCCAGAACCAAAGACAACCCAACAACAGACTCACCAAATGTGCCAAATGTGGAAAGACACAAGAGTGTAAGTTCAGTATCAGCACCTGGTAACAATGCTGTCAGGAGGTCCATAAATTTCAACCGGGTCAGACCGGTACCGGTTCTGCCAGTGCCGGTACCGGTGTCGACGGATGAAGACAAGTGCAAGGAGCTGCAGAAGAGGCTTGATTTGAGTGAGAATTCAGTTAAGGAGCTGCAGAAGAGAGTTGATGCAAGTGATAATTCAGTGAAGGAGCTGCAAGGGGAAGTGTCAGAGTTGAGGACCTACTGTCAGAGACTGAGAGGGGCCAATTCTGAGCTGGATGCTCAGAAGAAGAGGCTTGAAGCAGAACTGACAGCAGCCAGAGAGAAAATCAGGCAGCTTGAGATAATTGAGCAGGTAACTACTCTAAATTTTGTTCTTTTAAGATTTCTTGTATATATATTAATGATTTGAAAAATGTTTACTTCAGTTAATCAATCAGATAGTGAAAAATTGAAAATGTTTTTACATGATTGCAAATTTCAAACAAGATTTTTTTTTTTTTTTCTAAATGCACAATCAAATTTTTCAAAGAGAATTTTAGGTACTGAGTTTTTCTTTCAGCCAATTTATCAAAGCTATAATTCTGATTTCTAATTTTTTGTACCAACCTTTTTGTTTTATTTGACCTGAATTGCCATACCTACTTTTTGTAGTATAATTGCCAAATCCCTTATGGTTCTTGGCATCCATTGTATTGTTGAACAAATATAAAAATTCAGGTAATGATCTATATATGATTGTCCTTATAATGTTATTGTAGATACACCAGCATAATTGCACTAATTAATAACACTTCCTGGCAGTCCCTTTTTTGGGGCCTCTAGTAAATACTGTATGTGTTGTTTACTTGTTTATCTACTTTTGGAAGTAAAAAATGCTCAAATTCCCCTAGTAAATGTTGCATGTGAAATTATGAATATAAACATGTGCTTCTTTTCTTTTTTTACATTCTTTTTGACTGTTAAGTTATTTTTAACAAAGACAATGAGAAGCATTATATGAATGTTCTTATATATATATACAACAATTCAGTTTCTATTTTATTTACTTACTTTGACAATATTTGTTGCACAAAATTGTCAGAAAAGGGCATTTCAGGACCTACAGAAAGCTGCTGAGAAAAAGCTTCAAATACCAAACAAATTTGAAGAAGCAACCAAACAAGCTGCCATATCAGTTGATCACAAGTCAAATATTGTACAAACACAAACAAAAGCTACAAATTCAACTATTCGAAGGCCCTTCCCACCGCCACCTCCACCACCTCCTGTTACCGGGCGCCCGCCGCCTCCTCCACCTCCACCACATCAGCATTCAAGTTCAAATTCAAATAGAAATGCTGTGCATAAGGCAAGTGCGCTCGTCGAGCTGTACAATTCCATGACGAAACAAAATGGAAAGAAGGATCAAATTGTCAGTGGAAGTTGTTCGAGCCCTATTGGGCGAAACCCGCAAAGCAATATCCTTGGAGAACTCCAGAATAGATCAGCTCATTTACTTGCTGTGAGTATCATTTTCCCTTTTGCTGTTAATTTGGTCATATACTTTTGTGATCTTAATACAGCTATAGATTAGTGGAATTGATAATAATAATACTGGTACGTAATCAATGATCTACAGATAAAGTCGGATGTGGAGACGAAAGGAGACTTTATCAGGAGCCTAATCGAAAAGGTTCAATCGGCGGCTTATACAAAGATGGAAGATGTACTCAAGTTTGTTGATTGGATCGACAGAGAGCTATCTACCTTGGTAATTCTATCATGTCAACTTCATATATCATCTGCTCGTTTTGCAAATTAAGCCATTGTTTTATCCTTACCAAATTTGTCACCGATCCATTGGTTTACAAATATATGAAAACTTTGCAGTCCGATGAGAGAGCTGTACTGAAGCATTTCAACTGGCCTGAGAGAAAAGCCGATTCATTGCGCGAAGCTGCTATTGAGTTCAGATACTTTAAGAGCCTACAATCTGAGATCGATTCCTTCAAGGATGATACCAGCACGCCGTGTGATGCATCTCTCCGAAAGATTTCATCTTTGTTAGACAAGTACAGCTCCTAATTTTTGACATCCTTTTCTCTACAGTTCATTTTTTTATATTACTATCTTATATAGGGGTCTTATTTGTTTGTTTTTTCCAGGTTGGAGAAAGGAATGGAGCGGTTGATCAGGTTAAGGAGCTCGAATATGGTATCGTACAGGGATTGCAAAATACCAACCGATTGGTTGCAAGAGTCGGGAATGGTTAGCAAGGTTTGTCGATGCTCATATATATGATTTTATTACTATGGTTTGGCTCAGTATTTTTCAGAAAATTAAAATTTCTCCTCTTATAACTTAAACAAAGGTTTAAATGCAGAAGTATGTTAACTGCCAAGCAAAACATTTCGTTCTTAAAATATACAAGGACAATATAAATCTCAGTTGGCATGGGTATGTAGCCTACTAAAATTATATGTTCTAATCATAAATAAAGAACCAACAAAATGATATAAAGGAAAAGAAATGAGATCTATGCATGGATGCCGTTGGTCTCGTATTGCTCGGTATATATCATTATGTGGTCTATAGGGTACTGTATTATCTGCATTGACCTGGAGTTGATTATAAGTGGATTGTTACGCGACTTAAATTTGGTTCTGGATTTAAACATTGTAGATGAAGCTAGCATCAGTGAAGCTGGCTAAGCTGTACATGAAGAGAGTCGCACGAGAGCTCGACTCAGCACGAAACATGGAAAGAGAGACAGTACATGAATCGCTTCTCTTTCAAGGTGTACGCTTTGCATACCGGGTTCACCAGGTACGAGTTGACTCAGGCTTTACAAGTCGAACCAATTAGCATTGGCAGTTAAAATATGCCCGTTACTATTAGGAATTGTTTGTGATAAGTTGTAATACAACTTAAACTAATTACATGTAATGCAGTTTGCTGGCGGTCTCGACACGGAGGCGATGAGTGCGTTTGAGGAGCTAAGAGACCGAATCCGGGCGCAGGAACATGGATCCGGATCGAAGGAGCTGCTACCTGGGGTGATGCTGTCTAGATAAATAGTAGACCCACAAAATATAGCCAAAAACTTCAGTAATTAATTAAACATGGACTCTTTGATGATCAGAGTTTTTGTATATATAAGAAAGTTAAACTTACATTTTGGATGAGCTTATAATTTGTTTTTTTGACTGGCTATAAATGAATAGATTAGATTTAAATTTTGGAAATAAAAAAAAGTTGTACTGCCATTCTTCACTAGTAGGTGCCTGATTAATTTAGACAGGTATCCAATTATTACAACTTGAATGTTCTTTAAAAAAGGTTGCTCTTCCTCATTTTGCAATTTTATTAGAGAATGTTACGTCTCTAAAAAAATGTTCTTCCAGAAAATGGTAAGGCTTTTTTGGGCCTTTTTTCCAAAAAATGGTAAGGCTTTTTTGGGCCTTTTTACCAGAAAATGGTAAGGCTTTTTGGGCCTTTTCACCAGAAAATGGTAAAGCTTTTTTGGGCCTTTTTGCCAGAAAATGTGTAAGGTGTTTTTGGGCCTTTTTACCAGAAAATGGTAAGGCTTTTTGGGCCATTTTACCACAAGATGGTAAGGTTTTGGGCCTTTTACCAGAAAATGGTAAGGTTTTTTGGGCCTTTTACCAGAAAATGGTAAGGCTTTTCTGGGCCTTTTTACCAGAAAATGGTAGGCTTTTTGGGCCTTTTTACCAGAAAATGGGAAGGCTTTTTTGGGCCATTTAACCAGAAAAGGTAAGGCTTTTTTGGGCCTTTTTACCAGAAAATGGTAAGGCTTTTTGGGTCATTTTACCAGAAAATGGTAAGGCTTTTTTGGGCCTTTTTACCAGAAAATGGTAAGGCTTTTTGGGGCCTTTTTACCAGAAAATGGTAAGGCTTTTTGGGGCCTTTTTACCAGAAAATGGTAAGGCTTTTTTGAGCATTTTACCCAAAAATGGTGAGGCTTTTTTGGGCCTTTTTGCCAGAAAATGGTGAGGCTTTTTGGGCCTTCTACAATAACAGAATGGATGATTTCCCCATGAAATCTTATTAGCTGTTTTCTCCTCACATTGAGAAGTTTTCACATGTTTATTGCTCTCATTTATTTGCGATTTATTTATTTTTTTCCTTTCGTCAAATACAATAAAGTAGAAGATTATATTAACTTTTTCGTTAATTATTCGATTTGTTGCAAAATAAAACGTTTAAAGATTAATGTAATGTTTTTATCCTTTCATCAAGGCAAGTATTATTGTTCATTTAATTACTATAACATAACATAAGCGATAGCTGAATGGAATGAAACAATTTATGACCATCCTCACCAACCAAATATGATGTAGATTTTGTTATTTTACTGCTGGGTAGATTATTGAAAAATAAAAGAAGTTAATCAGGCGAGTAAGTTTTTTTAATTTACATTGTACACACAAATTAAGATGGATAAATATCTATCCGAGCTCTGCGTTTATCAGGAAGAGAGCTGATAGATGTACCATTAAAATTACAAATATTTATTGGCTGACTTTATTCATTCAAATTAAATGAGTTAGTACTTGTATTAGTGACTTTATTTTTTAATTTATATTATATATAAATTTTTTATTCGACTTACCTATATCTGAGTTGAGTTAAAAATACAGTGAAAATAGATTTAATAATATAATCAAAGACATGAATTGATAAGTCGGTATTTTATACCATTTTATAAGGAAATTATTTCAAAAACTCAACCAATTTTAGTTAGATTTTGTTTGAATTCACTTTGTTTCATGTCAAGATTAAGATACTGCTGCGATTTCACTTTTATTTGCAGAATTGGAGCAATTTGGAGCGATAACGGATCAAAATGCCAAAACTGATCATGATGTGTTGGATGAAATTATCTTCTATCATATTCATGTTGTAGAGCTTGTTTCAAGCTTTCCAACGAGCTTTGAATCGTCCAATTTGGAGTTAAAATGAGAAAGTTATGGCCAAAACAGTAACATGGATGAACCAGAACTGTCAGGGGCGGTCTGCCCTGATTGCCCGGCGACCCGCCCTGCTGTGCATCCGATTTTCTGTTTCTTCGGCGGTCCGCCCTCCACCTTCGGCGGTCGGCCCCAGAAGTGCGCAGAAAGTCGGTTTTAGATGTTTTAAGTGACTTTTGGTCTGTTTTTGGCCTGGTTTTAGATATAGACTCTCCTTCTTTTTATCTATCTGGCTAGCACTCTTGGGGATGGAGTTAGAATAGATCTAGGGTTGAAGAGAATAACTTGGAGCGAGAATTGAAGATTGAAGCGAGGATCCGAGCGAAAAACTCGGTGTTTGGTTTCCTTCTCTTTTTCTCTCTTTTGTTTGTGATCTTGAACATGAACTCTTGTTGTTTTCTTTTGTATCCATGAGAGGCTAATCCCCTCTCTAGGGATGTAGGTTTTAGTTGAACATGTAGTTGTTAATTTTACTCGGAGAATGTTTTTAATTACTATGATGTGAATTTATTTCTTTGTTTAATTTCTCATGTGTTGCTTAATCGTTGTGCATGAAATCTTAGAAACTAGGGTTAGGATTGAACCAATTCAACTTTAGTTTTGGAATTGAAGAAATAAAATTAAGTTAGGTGAGATACTTAACCGTGAAGCATTAACTTAAGAGATCCCAGTAATTGACCATTAATTGTGCGAGGTACTTAATCGTGAAGTATGATTTAGGAATTTTACCAAATTGTATCAAGAACTTAATGAACCATAGACTTGTAGGGTGAGAAGTTTAATCGTGAAACCGGAGAGTTTTGGTACGGTATTAAGCCAATAAATTGTAGTTTAGTACCAATATTTATTGATACCCTCTCACAACAATTCAATTAAAAGTGTTTAGTTGAGTAAATTGCATCTATAAGGGATACGACACCGAAGTCCCTAGACCATGTTTTATCGAGTCCTACCAATTGTTGCTAGTGTTTATTTTATTAGGATTTATTTTCTTTTGCAAAACCTGAAAATTGATTAGTCTAGATAGGTATTGTCCCTGTGGAATCGACACCCCTATATACTACGCGGTAGGTTTGTGCGCTTGCAAACTAAACCAATTGTGTTAGGGATTATTAGTATTGATATTTCACATCATGAATACAACTGAAAAATATATTAAATAATAAAATTGCTGATACGAATACTAAAGACGAGATCGGTAAGGAGTGGCAAAAAAACTCGTAGCTCGTGGCTCGCTCGCTATTGGCTCGTTCGTTAAGCTAATAGCCGAGCTTGAGCTTAGCATGGCTCGGCTCGTTAAACTTGTTTGGCTCGATATATTATTACTAATTGCAATTCGTACTGCTCTTATCGTAAATTATTAATATATTATACAACATATGGTCTAATATATATAAAATTATTATGTATAATGTGTACGAACATAATTTTTTTGTTAGTCTTTTTGTTGATTTTTATATAAATTTTAATATAACATACTTAAAAGTTTATTATTCAAAATAAATGAGCTAGCTCGATCAGCTCGTTAATTAGACGAGCCGAGCTCAAGCTTGTGTTTTTGGCTCGTTAATTAAACGAGCCAAGTTTGAGCTTAGCCTAGCTCAGCTCGGCTCAGCTCATTTACACCCCTAGATCGGTTGACAATTATTATCTTGAAAGTTTTGAAAATAGAGTTTTGGAAATGAAAAATTAGAAAAAATGTTTAGATGTATATTTGACTTATAAAATTTAAACTGTTGATTTTTTTAATACCTGATGCACATGTAAATAAAATCAAAATGATATCATTTTTGTGTACTTCATAATACATAGTATATACAACATATTCTATCAATTAATTTTATTATTCATGATATATACAACATATTCTATCAGTTAATTTTATTATTTAAGAACTTAAAACCTAGTTATTTAGGATTTAATTTGGCCACCGATCTGTCAAAAAAAAACATGTTATTTGATTAATTCTCTTATATAACAATATTGCTGAGAAATAATTCAGTACGGTGCTTCCCAGCTTTTTTTCTTCTTCAGATGAAAAAAATAAAAAAGAGGCACAATTCACAAACCAGTGAGACAACCAACCAATCAGCGCTTCTCTTCTCTGCATTTTGACGTCAAAAATTCACAAAACAAAACAAAAACTCTTCTCTTTTTTTTTTCCTTCGTTTCTTTCTTTCTTTCTCGAGTCCGTATCACTTCCTCTCTCTCTTCCTCAATGAGTCCAAAATGAGTCTAACAAAGCTCCAAATTGGTTGAATCTAATTATCTGCCGCCGAAATCCAGAGATATACAGAGAAGAGAAGAAGAAGAGGCGGATTCTTCTATCAGGTGCGATTCCAACTTCGATCCGCTAATTTCTCTTGTCCGCTTAATTGTATAAGTCCAAAGTCGGGGGCTTTTGTGCTGGCCGATCGGAGATCTACTGGTTTTCTTCTTCTTCTTCTTCGTCCGATCAGTGTGACCTTTGCTTGCTTGCCATGGATTGGATCCAGATTGAACCACACCGTTCGGCTAATTGTGCTGTGCTGTACCGGTACTGAACTGATAGTTTGTCACAGATTCACAGTCACGGCTGGATGGATGAAATTCAGTGATCTTAAGTACCAGTACAGCTTGATTGAGTACCGATTTCTGTAATTGGACTGGGAACTGTTGTGTAGGTTCCATGAAATGAGTTAGTTAAATCAACTATGAGTGATACCTAGTGTCCATAGAAAAACTGTCCATAGTGTCTGTAGGTTACATTTCAGGATGTATCTGTTACATTTAGGGCATGCTCCAGAAGAGGGGAGGGGAAGGGAGGGGAGGGGAAGGGAGGGGAGGGCTAATCAAGTTTGGAATTACCTGCTCAAGCTCATGTTAGTTGCTCCATAATTACAATTTGTGTCTTGTTACCCTCCTTTCCTCTCTAGTAATTGTTGTTGTGGAGCAAGTAACATGACCTTGGGCAAGTAACTTCATACTTGGTCAGTCCTCCCCCCCCTTCCCTTCCCTTCCCCTCCCCTCCTCTCCCCCCTTCTGGAGCATACCCTTAGGGATGTATCTGTTACATTACATTCTGTACACATCTACGAATGTATGGATGGCTTTTCAATGGACGCAAGATGTTTCTCTTTAACTATTGAACTGTTGATTTAGCTTTAGCATAATGTGAAACTGAAACTGAAGCTCGATTTGATGTTTCTTTCAGGAATAAGTAGAAAAAAGATTCAAATTTTGTAATAAACCATGGAGAAAACCCCAACATCCCAACTTCCCTTAACAAATGTGATGTCTACGCCTTCACCGGGGCCGCTGCGTGGACCCGTGGCCCCGCCTATGTATCGTTCACCAGGACCGCCACCGACCACCTTCACCCCGCAAGCTCCTCGACCTCCGACTCAAACCCCTTCCTCTGCCGGCAGCGTTGGCTCGCAATTCAGCACTCCACCGGAACCGCCGATGTTGTCCTCCCCTATGCGGCCCTCGATGCCATTTCCTGCCACCCCCTCACCTTCCCGGCCAGCACCCATCTTCACCCCCGGAGCAAACTCTCTGCCCACCTCATCACCGGCACACTTTGTCAACGGTTCCACGGAGCTACCGTTGCATTATCCGGCTGGATCTGATTCTGAACCTGATTCTCCATATGTTCTCTTTTCAGCTCATAAGGTATAGCGCTATTGCTGTTTAGTTATCTTTTTTTATTTTTTTGGCCTTTCTATAACAGTGATTTTTTTGACAAACCTGGTTTATTTATGGTACATGCCTTTGCCCGACCTATATATTGTCTATAGTTTATAAGTCTTATATAATATAACATGCATGATGCTAAATGACAAAACATAAACACTCAGATCATCCTTGCAATCTCCGAGTTCGTATTCGATTGCCAATCCAGCATACTGTTCGCGCTGCATTATTGTCCTGTAGGATCTGTATCCACCGACTATGAACTGGCATTATGAAAGGGTTTCAGTATTTCCATTGAAAATTATATTTTATGCTTCAAAAAATTGTAAAATTGTGTTGTTACTGATAAGTGTGATTTGATGCACATGTAAATTGCTTTATATAATACTTGATCTAATGTGAAATCGTAGATTATGAGTATTTCTCTCACTTAATGTGTTGTCATTTGTAACTTTGTGTAAATATAGGTGCTAAAACGAAAAAAAGTAGCAAATGTCCCGAGTCTTGGGTTTGGTGCATTGGTATCTCCTGGTTTAGAAACTGCTTCTGGACTTGAGGTTATTGAACGAGATCCATACCGCTGTCAGAACTGCGGTGCCTATTCGAATCTCTATTGCCAAGTGCTTATAGGGTCAGGTAAGTGGCAATGTGTGATCTGCAAGAATTTGAACTCCAGTGATGGGAGCTACATTTGCAACACAAAAGAAGAGCTCCTCAGCTGGCCAGAGCTAGCAACATCAGCAGTTGACTATGTGTCTGGCAACCGAAGACCTGGATTCATCCCAGTTCCTGAGGCCCGATCTACTGGCCCAATATTTCTCTTGATAGACGAGTCCCTAGACGAGGTAGATCTGACCCACTTACAAGGCTCTCTTCATGCATTTGTCGACTCATTACTTCCTACAACTCGAGTTGGTATCATAACTTATGGCCGTACAATCTCAGTATATGATTTCTCTGAGGGGTCAGTTGTCTCTGCTGATACAGTGCCAGGCGATAACTCCCCCAGCCAAGAGATACTCAAACCCTTGATATACGGTACAGGCCTTTACCTTTCCCCTATGCATGCATCCCTCCCAGTGGCACACAGTATATTCTCATCTCTTCGGCCCTATAAATTAAATGAACCTGAGGTCTCACGTGACCGATGTCTTGCTGCTGCCGTCGAAGTCGCTCTAGGGTTGGTACGGGGACCAACAGCTGAGATCTCACGAGGGATAATCAGACGCTCAGGAGGCAACTGTAGGATACTGGTATGTGCAGGTGGGCCCTGCACTTATGGACCAGGATCGGTGCCCTGTTCTGTTGACCACCCCAACTATGCGTACCTAGAGAAAAAAACAATTAATTATATGGAAAAATTGGGGCATGAGGCACGTCGTCATGGCGCTGTGGTCGATTTACTCTTTGCAGGGTTCTGCCCAATACGTGTACCAGTTCTTCAACCACTTGCCAAATCCTCTGGAGGGGTTTTGATATTGCATGATGATTTTGGGGAGGCTTTTGGGGTCAATTTGCAAAGAGCCTCAGCGCGTGCTTCTGGTTCAAATGGGTTATTTGAGATTCGATGCTCTGACGATATACTTGTTACCCAGGTTATAGGACCAGGTGAAGAAGCTGGAGCTGATTCACATGAGACCTTTAAAAATGATACTTCCTTCCATATACAAATGCACAGTGTGGAGGAGACACAAAGCTTTGCCATTTCAATGGAGACGAAGGGGGATATAAACAATGATTTTGTGTATTTTCAGTTCTCTATTCGGTACTCTACCGCATACCAGTCAGATGTCACCAGGGTGATAACCATACGTCTCCCCGTTGTTGATAGTGTCTCGTCTTACTTGTCAAGCGTGAATGATGAGGTTGCAGCGGTTCTAATTGCGAAACGAACAGTGCTCCGTGCCAGCACTTCAGCAGAGGCTGTGAATATGCGGTACCAGATAGATGAGCGGGTCAAGGACATAGCATATAAATTTGGTTCTCAGATGCCGAAATCGAAGATGTATCGGTTTCCTAAAGAACTCCAGTTTTTGCCAGAGCTACTATTTCATCTGAGACGGGGTCCCCTTCTAGGTGGCATAATTGGGCATGAGGATGAGAGGTCAGTGTTGAGGAATATTTTCTTGAATGCCTCCTATGATCTGTCTCTTCGTATGGTGGGGCCCAGGTGCCTGATGCACAGAGAAGGAGGTACATTCGAGGAGTTACCTGCTTATGACCTTGCGATGCAGAGTAATGCTGCTGTTGTTCTTGATCATGGTACCGATATCTTCATATGGCTGGTACACACCTCTATTCCAGCTTATAAATCGGGGTCCAGTTTGATAGGCTCTGTTTTGCTAGTAATTATTATTGAAATATCATGATTGCAAATGACATTCGGAATTTTTAAATAACAGCTTCAGTATGTTGCTATAAGCACACAACTATTTACTTACCATGATGATATAGTTGTATTCCTTTGAATATTGACGATCTTGGTCCCTGGCTTCCTTAATTATCTTTTTATGCGCTAAGCAATCTGGAATGAACAGCATGGATACTCGTAAATTTGTATGTATAGCCTGTCCAGTAAAATCGATTGGTCATAAGTTTCAAGTAGGCTCTAATCCACAATTTTTAATGTTAGCATTGGATGAAGCGGTGATGTTTAAAATCCCAAAGCTCAATTAAAATATTATTTTGCATAGCTTGTGTAGGATGACTGAAACTGTTACTTGACAAATGAATTTATGTTGTGTGTATTTTTTAGTTTTTACTTAACTTTAATTAAATCAAAATTGAGATGGCTGTGAGTAGATATTAAGTTGTAGCTTGCATGACCTAAACATGGGTAGGCACAGGTATGGACCCTTATAGTAGTGACCTTAATTTTGGTTTATTGGAGGAGCTGCTATATTCTTGTATTTCTTTTTGTTTTGTTCTTTGGTGATTTATTCTGTTTTGACCTAACATTGTATTTATTTTGTTGAAGGGAGCTGAGCTGGCAGGCCAAGAGGGTAAAAGTGCAGCGGCATTGGCGGCATGTAGAACATTAGCCGAGGAATTAAGTGAGACCCGTTTCCCCGCACCACGGATCCTTTCCTTTAAGGTCTCTCTTTCTCTCTCTTCCCCTCAAATTATTTTCTCAGTTGAAATTTTTTTTTTTTGGCAATTTGGGCTGTAATTAAAATGGTAAGGTTGTCGAAAGGAATAGAGTATTTGACGTTAAATAATCCAGAAGGGGACTCTAGGCAAATCAAAAGAATTAAGGTGATCAAAGAATTTGCGTTTCGTAAGCATTTTGTTATCTGTAATTAAGGATGAGGGCGCTTGATGACTTTGGGTTGCAGCCCTACTAGTAGATAACAAATCCTACGGCTATTATATTCTCTAGGATAGGAAATTGTTTCAAGGAAAGATTTGTGATTACTATCATCGTCTTATTTGCTTGAACCATTCCGATGTTCCTTTGTTGCTACTAATATTGGAGGAGTCTCACATTTTTGTTATCTATTTTCTTCTTGGATTAGGAGGGAAGCTCTCAGGCCAGATATATTGTATCACGCCTTATCCCAGCACACAAGGATCCTACTTATGAGCAGGTAATAGGAGAAAGAATGTCAGAATCCTTTGGCTATTTGCTTTTGTTCCATTTTAACTATTTTCCTTCTCAAAGTTTTAATATCATGGAAGCCCCTACAAATTTGAAAAAATCTCAACTATACCTTCTTAAGCATGATTATTATTAGCAGTAAATCCTTCCTCAATTTTCAAAAAGCATACAAATTCTACATCTTTTTAATAACACATGGACCGACACGGGAACACCCCTTGTTATTTTATATAAATTGCAATTTAGTTTTTTTGCACTGCATATCCTTGTTAAAAGTAATTATACAAAGATCAATCAGGTGCCCACTGTTAGAGCATTTATTACATTTTTCACTCTTATTGTGTCATGTTTTATATAAATTGCACTATTTGGTAGGAGGCGAGGTTCCCGCAGTTGAAATTGCTCAGTCAAGAGCAGAGGTCTCAGCTTAAAAGTAGCTTCTTGCACTTTGACGACTACAGTTTCTGCGAGTGGATGCACACCCTCAAGTTGGTTCCTCCCGAGCCTAGCTAAGTAAAGGGCACTTACGCATCCGCCAACGCAGTCCATTCTTTTGAGAGATAATAATAAATGTAGGTTGCACCAAAATTCCGGTCTCGACATGTTTCAGAGCTATAGTTATTTTACAATTACTTTTTTGCGATAAGGAGAAATGTTGTGCAAGATAGCAGTAGAGTGGAGTTGAAGGAGAGACAAGAAGTGGGGAAGTTCTAGGTTTGCAGGATTAGCATTTTTATTTGCTTTTGAATTGATCTTCTTCTTTTTAGTTTTTATTTTTTTATTTTTTTATATATACAGTTGATAATGGAGAAAAGATGATGTCTCTAATTTGAGTTTTGGTAACCAAAAAGAAAAGGTATGACACCATTAGGAGGGTCTTTTACCTTCAACACTTTGTAACCCTAGTACCTTTTCCTTTTGTTAGTTCAATCAAATCAATATGCTTGCACTGAAACTAAGTAGAAGTTTTTTTTTGCGATCTGCATGAAGATTCATTTTTATTTTAGTTGATGAATTTGATTCTGTATTGGTTTAAAAATAAAACAGAGGTATATTATTCGAAATAAATTATGTTCAATGGTGCACCACAAGAGCCGCTTAAACTTGCGCAATACATGTGTATATATATCAGAAAAATTAGACACCACATTAAAAACACATATATCCCCTTTAAAGAAGGGGAAGAACAGAACTCTCTCCTTCATTTGGAGTTAAGAGTCATTGAATGGGTAGATTTAACGTTCTAGGTTTTATATAAGAGGAGGGATCAAATGACAACAATATTTTGATTATAAAAACTCAAGATTTCTTTTTATTATTATTGATATTTTAAATGCGTGCAATGTAAAGATGATATTTATATTTTTGTTTGTCTAAAATTTGAATAATTGTACGAGTGTTTTCACGCTATTTGTTTCTATACAACTTACTTTGTACGTATATATTTTAAACTTAGATATTATTAGAGACATCCGATATTGATCCTACGTTTGTATGTTTGTTTACTAGTTAATGCCATGCAACAAAAATTGTACGCTAGTGTGTGTAATGCTTTACTGATATGTACTTACTGTTATGAGATGTGTAGGTATTTGTGATTTGAACTGATTAGGCATATATAGTAGCTCTTTCTTTCTTGTATGTTTCTTTCTTTCTTTCTATTCAAATCAAAGATTTTCATGCATGCTTCACGTTTAGTTTTGACAACCTCATGTGTCCATTCATTCTCTGTATATAGTTACTACTACTAGAATCTAATAATAAAAGGTTGGATTATAATAATAGGGTGTAACCTATCGTCCATATGGATTTGATCCATAGAGTTTGACAACATTCATTGACAAGTGGACCACTTTGATCCCATTTGTAATAACATGTGAGTGTGGATGTGTCCACTCTGTGGACGCAACATGTTTCCCATAATAATAATACAAAGACTAATTTTATTAGCTACGTACAACAACAATAATATAATTAAAAAAAAATTGCTTTGCCAATTTGGTAATAATAATATAAAAAAAATCTGATAATACTATATATACAAAAATAATGAACAATATAATACTACTTGTATAAAATTCGGGGGCAGCCTACAAATTATTTTAAAAAAGAAAATAATAAACTAGCTGCAGCTGAAGACGAGATATATATAATGAGGAGGGATCCATTGATAATGCATATTTTGACAATCTTGACAATGGTCATCTTTAAAAATTTGTAAAAAATCATAAAAAATCTTAAAAATGAAAAGAAGTTTATGGAAGTTATGCTTGACTTATAGATTGATTATGTTTCCGATTATATTCAATTTAAGCGATATTTGATAGCTCTTTAAAGATCTTTTAATTACAACCGTTAAAAAATGTACAAAATTTTGATAAGGCATCAAATGATGTTCAAATAATTTGAAATTTGAAGCACTATCAATCTATAAGTTAAATAATGCATCCATAAAACTTTTTTCATTTTTAAGATTTTTTATGATTTTTTACAAATTTTTAAAGATGACCATTGTCAAGATTGTCAAAATATGCATTGTCAATGAATCCCTCCTCATATATAATATACTCCAAATTAAGCAACATTATCCTGAACATTGCCCCTACAATATTATTCTACCATCCGGGGGCCTCCTATCATCATCCCTAATGTCTAATGGATTACATTTGATTCCATATCCTCTGTAGCGCTGCACTGTGTAGCACGGAATGTGAACCATTAGATCATCCCGAGATCTGTGCTGGATTGAATCTCGAGATGATCTAACGGTTCACATTCCGCACTACAGAGGATGAGCGCTCCTTACATTTGGGCCCCCTTTTTCTATCTAGCTGATCTCTTATAAGAACTGAACCATTTTGCTAGGACATACTCCCTCCTCCGCCGCCATGGCGGTAGCTAGGTGCATTCCCGCACTTTTCATCGATTCAACTACTGCAGCCATGCTCATGATCCTGACAATACACTTCAGGTGCTCGATCGGATCTCCCAACGGAAACTTTAATTTTGGCAGACCTTGATAGACCTTTGTGTGTATTCAATATTGCTTGGTCTCGCAATCTCAAAGTTGCACGCGCGGCAGGTTTGGTTCTACGATGTACCGGGTTTTGCCAGCTCTAATTATCACATCTATGTATTCATGTGATCCAGCCGGAGAACCGTACGTCCGACTGCTCCCTGGAGGACTAGCAGCTAGAGCCCTGAATTGATGTAATATATATATATTGATCATAAAATCGATTTAAACTTGGCAGTTGAAGCCAGTTAGCTTGTAAAATTTATTATAATTAATTTTTCTCGTACCTCCGGCTCATCCATCTCTTCCACTAATTCGATCATTAAGCATTCCAATCAGATCTCCACCAGTACTACTATTGTTCGATCGGAGTCGGACCTCAATCGCTATATATCTTCCTTCATCAACTGTTCAAAATCGGAGCCAACTCATCATCCTTCATCATCATGATAGATGGCTCCCACAGCTGCCTACCTCTTCTAGCCGTGTGATCAAAGAATAGTGAAAAAGTACCAAAAATTATAAAATTTGGTCTACAATTAATGACATTTATATATGGAGATTACATTATATTGAACGGTTCGGATGTATTTATCATTTGGATTTTAATTTTGATAATATAGAACCCTAGTATGGACCATTCCGAACTATCAATAGTACCATTATTGACAGCCAGCCTTGCTTCCGTTTCATTATTGATGATTTAGTAAGGATTAAAAATCTACATCGGGTATGATATGGAAATACCAATTTTAAACATGGAATTAAAGATAGACATTTCACCCCCCCCCCCCCCCCCCCCCCCAACCTTTCTTTCTGATAATTAAGTGATAATATCCTATCCCTGGTACATATATATATTTCTTAATAATTAGTTCTTCCATTTGCATGTAGCTTTGTCAGCAGATCTCCTTGGTCCAGCTGGTGGAGGAAAGATACTTGGAAGATAGACACTCACACGTGGCATCAGGTATATTTTTTCGCCTTCCATACTTGAATTATCTTGCTTTTCTTCTGTAGAAAGTACAACACAAAATTAAATTAAATGGCAGGCTCACGCTTAATTATGTGAGCAACATATATATGTTTCAAATTAAGGAACTGATAAAAAGAGGCCTTGACGCTTGACCTCATTTCTTTTGCCTTAAAAATGGAACTGATAACTAACTAATCAGATTTTTCAATGTGTATAAATTTAGAATGGTTATGATTTATATATATATATATAATGCTGCAAAAATAATGTTAATTAAGGTAGCCACATTAACATAACCTATCTGATGGCTTGTCACATTGGTTTCAATATTAGCCTGATGCACTGCAGAGCCCACTTGAAAGGTAGCAGCAAAAATGAGGAGCATCATTGCAAGCATAATTTGCGCCTTGAACATCATTTTATCGCATATATGTATATGGATATTGATATTGATATTGATATTGTGTACTTCCATATCTTCTTCTTGGGGCACATTTTATAGATGCCATCTGATGTCAAATAATTATAAGCAGATTTGCATCACATATGAGGCCAAAAAAAAATAATAATAATAAATATTGATGCTCTTTTTGGTAGTTTATATGATCTAACTCTAGCTATGTTCGCACCAATACAACATGGCATAAAAATAAAAAAAAAATATCTTTTAGCATCTATTAGATTTTTCAGATTCCACAGGAATAACGCTAGTACCTACGTACATGCTGTTGCATTACTGCTTATCCATGATGATAGAAAATTCAAAGTGAATTTATATTTATTCTTTGTGTAGCGGTTACAATAATAACTAATTTAAGACTTCTACACCAAAACATTGCCACAAAAAATCATGTCTAAGATCCTATGGTTCATATTTGTTCTGAAAATTTAAGATTAAATCCTGACCGTTGTAGGATCATGACATCCAACACGCATTATAAGGAGCAGAGATGCAATGTTGATTAGTGAAATTATACCATCTGTACATTAATTGTTATGTACATCATGAGGTTTAATAAAATGGTACATGCTGCTGATATTGATTCATGATACAACATGGAGAGCTCACATCTAGGATTTCATATCCTTTGACTGTTTGCACACCGAACCGGCAGAGAGAGAAAGAGAGAGTGACCCGAGGTGGGACCCACTGAACCGAGGGCCCACCTCGGTCACTCTCTCTTTCTCTCTCTGCCGGTTCGGTGTGCAGCAAGTCAGATGATAACCATCCCACATTTAGTACTGTTATCCCAACGAGGCCGGCCGTGTAATCGAAATCTGGGTCGTTGGATCATAATTAAGGAAAGATTAATTATAATATTAGTTAATTGGCCCGATCGGACCCGTATGTTTTGATTAAACGGTCCATATTGGACAAACAAGTCACTTTTATTTTAAAATAATTAATAACAACAGATTGAAATTTATGAATTGACTGTGAAGTCAATTCTTAGAAATTGTTGGTGGTTTGGTCTTGTGATTCAGTTGGGGTGGGTATCCCATTGGTTTTTCTTTTTAGTTTAGATGCATTACAAAGTATTGTAACATGTAAATTAAGATTCTAATAGAATCGGTAGGACATTGAGCCTACTTTTCTCAAAAAAAAAAAAAAAAAAGAATTGATTGTGAATATGGTTTTACGTTTTACGTACCAAATCTTGATCAATTTCATCTTCAGCCGTAATGGATTCTGGTATAGACAAATTGTTGGACTGATATACTACATTGCGCAATCAAATTGAAATTATCAATTAATATCTATGGTAATAAGGTTTTCAGAAGAGTAAAGCTAGGATAGCCTCACAATTTGGGAGGCCAAGTTTTACGTACATTAATTTGAGACAGACTGTTTTCTTTTTGTCTAGAAATATATAATAAAGAAAAAAAAAAGTTGGACAAAAATAGAAAGCAAAACTCTGAATGACATAATTAACTTTGGGGATCTTCTATGTCATATATATGTACCAACTTTTGTTGGCTAAATTAAGTCTTGAAATCAATTCCCATTCCTCGACGAACTCTTTTTTTTTTTTTCTTAATATTGGTTTTTGTAGCTGCAAATATTGCAAAAAGGCAAATTAATCAGGTTTCCAACTATGAACGGAGGGCATGATTCAGTGTTAGTCATTGACATTGAAAGCTTGCAGAACTCCCTGGAAAATATCGCGCACGGCCATTGGACGCCATGCGGTACTATCAGCAAGATCACAAGCCTTAACTCCATCGGCAATGTTCGACATCACAATTCTGACTTATATAAAGAAGATCATCAGCCTGTTGCGGTTTCTATTGGCCCGTATCATCACGGAAAATCCTCAATGCGAGCCATGGAGAAAAAGAAGTGGCATTGCTTGCAATTCCTTCTGAAAGCAAACTGTAAGGTTACTCTCAATGACTACCTTAAAGCAGTTGGGGAATTGTATCCAGTTGCAAGGAGTTGTTACACGGAGACGTCGGAGGATATCGAAATGGAAAGCAACCGATTTGTGGAGATGCTATTGCTTGATTCTTGCTTTATAATTGTCTACCTCTGTGGCTTAGATTGGAGTACTGTTGACAACCCAAATTCTGTACCAGGAGAACCTAATCAGGGCATTGACCCATTGGATTTTTGCCTAGCTACACACGATCTTCTCCTCATGGAAAATCAGATTCCCTTTTTTGTAATACGTAGAATATATGAACTCTTTGTGAGCAAGGAAAATATGCTGACAGTGACACCAATTTCAGAGAGGATTGCCATCTTCATGGAAGGAATTCTGGTGAACAATCCTATAGCACTACACGCAAGCAACCGGCCAACAAATTTCTGTCACTTGCTTCATTTGTGCCATATGTTCTTCCAACCCAGTCGAAATAGGATTCCACATGCCATGCATTTATCTTACTCTTATAGTTGCCATGATCAACCGAATCAATGGCACCGAGCAGTGCAGTACGATTCTGCAGGTATCAAGTTTGAGAAAAGAGAATTCAAGAAAAGACATCCGCATTCTCTATTGGATGTAAGATTTGGCGATGGCGTGTTACAGATTCCGTACTTGGTCATAGATGAGGGCACTGCCATTCTCTTTAAGAATCTTATTGCATTCGAGCAAACAAATCATCATCAATTCGGAACTGATTTCATGTCATACATCGCATTCCTGTCGCAACTGATCAGCGATGTCAAAGACGTCAACTTTCTGGTTAGCAAAGGGATAATTGGGCACCAATTTGGAAGCAACGAACAGGTGCTAGACATCCTTGCAGACATCAGTGGAAGGATAGTTTTTCATTTTGATGGTGACTATTATCTGAAGACCATTCATAAGAGTTTAGAATCGTGTTACCATAGCCGTATAAATTCGTGGGGAGGGTGGTTACGCCACTTGAATGGAACTCATGGTTGGACTTAGTTTATTAGCCTTAGATGGTTCACTACTTCAGAGTGTTAAATTTTTTTTTTTTTTAATTTTAAAAATCAAGCAATGTAAATTTTGTGTCTGCTACGAATTTGAATCCCTAAATTAAAAAATGTATGATTCTAATTACAGAGAATCCATGCACGTTTTTCAGGGAAGCAATTTGTTAATTAGTTTATTTATTGGCATTATATATATATGCTGGTCTCGATCCTTTATCCATACTTCATCCATCAGCTGAAAATCACTCTCTTTGTGATCCTATAACATTGTTATTGTTTAATAATGATCTGTTGAATAATATATGAAATTAAAGGATGTTCATGGCAGTGTAAAGCAAAGATCAAAAAAAAAAAAAACAATAAAAACTAGAGTAGCGAAGCTATATATTTCGATAGAAGTGTCAGAAATAAAATGGAATAACCTTAAAAATTTACTCCAATAAAAGAACCAGCCATTCATTACAAAAAGGTGGCCCAAATTTAGTTTTATTCCATTATTTGAAGACTCATCATATGAAGAGACCACTGATTGCCGAATAAGTGAGAAGATTCAAAAGAAATTGAACAAGACATCTCAATATATAAATCCTTACTATATATAAAAGCATATTGGAAAAAATGATATGAAAAGGTTATCTTCCCCAAATAAAAAATCTGAGCCGTTAATTATTTTTTGGATAGATTAAAACCGTTGATTTACGTTAATGCCCGTTGACATTAATGTCTCAGCCTATTAAAATTTAAGGCCCATATCAATTTTTTCAATATAAGGCCCATTACATATTATCTTAAAAATTTATTATAAGAAATAACAATTTCAGCCCAAAGCAACGCGTGAGCTCTTTACTAGTATTATAAGAAATATCATTCCGACATATGCCAAAAGATACTGAATGAAATAGCCTTCTCCCTTCCTTAGCTCACGCCGTATAATTTGGGCATCCATAAAATTAAGTTAGTGGTTTAGGCAGTGGTAGAGATAAGTTTGTTTTTTGGGGCATCGGTGAAATTTTCCCCCCAGAAGTCCAGAACCCACATAACATATGAGAAATGGCACCAAAACTAGTCTTTATGATATGCAAACTGGTAATTTTAACACACTGGCCATACTTAACTCGTACTGGACTTCTGGTAATGTGTGAAGAAAAATTCTTTCACAGTTTCTCAAACGCCATCTTCATTTCTATCAAATTGTAATGTGCCCACGGTCACTGCTTGTGTATTTAGGTACTAAAACATAGAGTTAGGCTACAATAATATGCATATCACGATTTTACTGTGCTATGCGGTCCGTATCTCCGTTTTCGGTATCCAAATAGTCGACCCGAACCGCTCAACTTAATCTTTATATCATAATATACTAGCAAACCAAATTTTATAATTTTTAAAATTTTTTTGCTATTTTTAATGATGGGGAGAAAATGACTACATCCAAGGGATCTGGTTTATACAATAATAGTGATATTGTCCCCATCATTAAAAATAGCAAAAAAATTTTAAAAATTATAAAATTTGGTTTGCCAGTATATTTTGATATAAAGATTAAGTTGAGCGGTTCGGATCGACTATTTGGACACCAAAAACGGAGATACAGACCGCATAGCACGGTAAAACCGTGATATGCATATTATTGTAGCCTAACTCCTAAAACATATATATATATATATATAGAGTTAGACTATTATACTAACGTTAGCATTTCGGACCGAAATGCTAACGGCTTAAATTTTATGTTATAGTATCCAAAATCATGATTTATGGTGCTCAATAAATTCTTTATATAAAAATATTGGGGGTACAAAAATTTTTCATTTTTAGAGTTTTCTAAGTATTTATTTTGAATTTTAGAAAAATGCTCATAAATATTAATAAAATATTGATGTTTGTACATGCTATTTTCAAAAATGCAAAACAAATACTTAGAAAACTCTAAAAATGAAAAAATTTTGTATTTCTCAATATTTTCATATAAAGAATTTATTGAGCACCATAAATTAAAATTTTGAACACGATAACATAAATTTTGAGCTATTAGCATTTCGGTCCGAAATGCTAACGTTAGTATAATAGTCTAACTCTCTCTCTCTCTCTATATATATATATATAGTAAATCTAGCGTACTCTTAAGCTTACGGGTGCCTCCGGTGAGCTTAACTCCAACAACGTATCAAACCATATCCAAATTTTGATTTATATGGCTCAAAATAAATTCTTTATATCAAAATCATGTGGTATGTAAAAATTTTCTATTTTTGGAGATTTTTAAGTATTTATTTCGGATTTTTAAAAGTTACATATGAAACTTTGATTATTTTATTAATATTATATAGTTGCTATTAAAAAATCTAAAATAAATATTTAAAAATCTCCAAAAATGAAAAAAAATTGCATGCTATAAGATTTTGATATAACGAATTTATTGAGCCATATAAATCAAAATTTGGATGTGATTTGATACGTTTTTTGTGTTAAGCTCACGGGAGGCCCCCGTGAGCTGAAGAGCACGCTAGATTTACTATATATATATATATATATATATATATAATGATAGCAAAATCGATACCGACTATAGTAATATTCATATTGAATGCATCGATAGTCAAATTAACTCATTAAAATGTTCAAACTTATTTGTATAATCTTTACTATATATAAAAACATATTGAAAAAAATGACATGAAATGGTTATCTTCCCCAAATAAAAAACCTGAGCCGTTGATCATTTTCTTAGATAGATCAGAACCGTTGATTTACATTAGTGCCCGTTGACGTTAATGTCTCAGCCCATTAAAATTTAATGCTATCAATTTCCTTAGTATAAGGCACATTACATATTATCTTAAAAATTTATTATAAGAAATAACAATTTCAGCCCAAAGTAATACGTAGGCTCTTTACTAGTATATCTTAATATATTGTACAAAATAAGTTACATACTGGTATGGAACCCATTAATTCGTATACATATCTATTTAACATAGAGTACTGATATTTTATGGTATCAATTTTGATATCTCTTAACATTTATCTTGCTTTCTAATAAGGACAAACGTGATAATCTATGTAAGCTTGACGACAACTGTGCAAAATTCTTATCTTCTTTTCACTCTTCTCCTCTACTTCTCTTTTTATTTCCCTCCAAGTTTCTCACTTTTTCTCTCAGAAAAACCAGAAAAAAAAAGGAAAAAAAAAAAAAACCCAACAAATTATTTCAAGGGGATATTCATATTGGGTCTCTCAAAAATCCTCTACTGGAAGCCATTAATGGCAGCCACAACCTCACTCCCCACCTCAATACCAAAGCCCCCTTCTTTAACCACTCCACAAGGTTTCCCCTTCTCCAGGTCCCAATTGGGCAATTCTTACCATGGTAAGTGGCAAAAGAACAATTCTTTTGCATCCAGGAGGAGGCATCACAGAGTGAGTGTGAGGTCTGCCTTGAGTGGACTGATAGGTGGTCTCTTCAAAGGGACCGACACCGGGGAAGGCACCAGGAAGAAGTACCAGGAGACAGTCAATCTTATAAATGGAATGGAATCGGAGGTGTCGGGTATGTCGGATGCTGGACTCAGAGAGAGGACAGCTGCCCTGAAGGAGAGAGCCCGGAATAATGAGTCGCTGGACTCGCTGTTACCTGTCAGTGTCACTGTATCAGTTTATTGGGGTTTCAATATTTGTACCCTTATTGTAAAAAGTGCAGAATTTGACAATTTGTGATACACATTTATTTATATATTTATTGTGTGTGTGTGTGTGAAGGAAGCATTTGCTGTGGTGAGAGAGGCCTCGAAGAGAGTACTGGGGCTCCGGCCTTTCGATGTGCAATTAATTGGTACATATTTTGTTCGACTGTTATATGCTTTTGTTAAATTGAACTGATGTTCTGCTGTTCTAACATATTTGTGTACTCCATAATTAAATTTACGGTGAATTCAAAAGCTGTTGACTACGATTGTTCATCCATTTCTCATAATGGAGAGTTAGTCATTCACGAGTAATTTGAAACAGCAAGTAAATAAAATATTGTGAAACTTTGTTCTATTTGCATTTTAGGTGGGATGGTGCTTCACAAAGGAGAAATTGCGGAGATGAAAACAGGAGAAGGGAAAACCCTGGTTGCTATTTTACCTGCATATTTGAATGCACTCACAGGAAAAGGGGTGCATATCGTGACAGTAAATGATTACCTGGCAAGGCGTGACTGTGAGTGGGTTGGTCAGGTGCCTCGATTTCTCGGTCTCCAAGTTGGTCTCATCCAACGTATGTATGTCCCGATCTCATACTTGTAACTCAGCACCATCTTTTCTTTTTATCAGGAGTTGCTGATATTCACGTTAACTGTTTTGTGATCGATAGAGAATATGACGAGTGAGCAGAGAAGAGAGAACTATGCGTGTGATATTACATATGTCACAAACAGCGAGCTCGGTTTTGATTATCTAAGGGATAACCTGGCAATGGTGAGTTTCCAGATTGACCTCATCATACCTCATACTTGTATAAACCATTTTCTATCAATTCATAGATTTGTATTTATTGTTTTTCCAGACTGTTGATGAGCTAGTTCTCAGGGATTTCAATTACTGTGTGATAGACGAAGTAGATTCAATTTTGATAGATGAAGCGAGAACGCCTCTTATTATATCTGGGCTTGCTGAGAAGCCAAGTGATAAGTACTACAAAGCTGCCAAGATAGCATCAGCTTTTGAAAGAGATATCCACTACACTGTAAGATCCTAAGAACATTCATTTTTTTACTGCAATACATAGTTTGTAACATTCTGAAATTATACCTACATTTCCTTATTTTAAATAACACCCATTTTTTTTTTCGGTTCTACAAATTCACACCAGCATTTTCGAGTTATCTGTGAATGCAATAATCATAATTCAACTCAAATCAAGCAAATTGACCAAGTTCCTCTGGCTTTGCTCTAATAGCTTCACAAATTTCTTGCTATCTAGTAGTCTCGGTGCCCGATAGGTACCCATAATTGCAGGTACTTTAACTTAAAAACAAACTTTAAGGGCAGGCAATGTGATTGGTGTTAGTCCCGATGTCAGCAATAATAAATTTCTTTTACATATGTGATGACATACAATTTCAGAAATTAGTAGCATCTTGAAGAAAACATATTTGCATAAAGCTGACACCGAGATATATTTCAGGTTATTTGCAATTTTCTATGTAATGGTGGTCCATAAACTCCCATATCCTCTGACAGTGTCATATACGTATTTCAGGTGGATGAAAAGCAAAAAACAGTACTTCTGACGGAGCAGGGATATGAAGATGCAGAAGAAATACTGGACATAAAGGACCTCTACGATCCAAGAGAGCAATGGGCCTCCTTTGTCTTAAACGCAATAAAGGCCAAGGAGCTTTTTCTGAGGGATGTCAACTATATTGTCAGGGGCAAGGAGGTGCTGATCGTTGATGAGTTTACCGGCCGTGTCATGCAGGGGAGGCGGTGGAGCGATGGCCTCCACCAGGCTGTTGAGGCCAAGGAGAACCTCCCCATCCAAAATGAGACTGTCACTCTTGCCTCCATTAGTTACCAGAACTTCTTCCTCCAGTTCCCGAAGCTTTGTGGGATGACTGGCACAGCTGCTACTGAGGCCAATGAATTCGAGAGCATTTACAAGCTTAAGGTGACAGTGGTACCCACTAACAAGCCCATGATTCGTAAGGTACATCTTGTATTGATATTTTTGAAAATTATCGTGCATATGCAGTAACTGAAAGCAGTACTTTTTGTGAATTTATTTTTTTTCAAAGGGATGAAGAAATCTTAGTTCAAATGATGCGTCAAAATATTTTCTATTTTATGTAGGGATATTTTCAGATTAATTGGTGTATATTCATCTTATGCTAATATAAGCAGTCCTTTGTAGGATTTGTGGGTTAAATTGATTAGCGTATTTTTCCATAACAGGATGAGTCAGATGTGGTCTTCAGAGCAACAATTGGTAAATGGCGTGCGGCAGTTGTGGAAATTGCTAGAATGAACAAGACAGGTCGACCGGTGCTTGTTGGCACGACAAGTGTTGAGCAGAGTGAAGTTTTGTCAGAACAGTTGCATGAAGCTGGAATTCCACATGAGGTAATTACCAATTTACTATCTATTTCTTTGTATAAACTTCTAATCTAGTCATGAGGTTAGTAATTATCTGTATCATTTCTTTTCTTTTCTTTTTTTTCTTCTTTATTTACTTTATATATACCTGCATTTTGACTGTCAATATCTCATTAAAATTTTATAAAAACTGAAGGTGCTAAATGCTAAACCTGAGAATGTGGAGAGGGAGGCAGAAATAGTAGCTCAAAGTGGACGTTTAGGTGCAGTGACAATAGCAACAAACATGGCAGGACGTGGTACAGATATCATACTTGGTGGTAATGCTGAGTTCATGGCAAGGCTAAAGCTTCGGGAGATCCTGATGCCTAGGTGCTGTCCTCCTTCGGTTTAACTATTCACAGAAACACCCTTACATTTGAAAACTTAGAAGAGTTCTGTTATTTATAATGATGGTCCTTTCTGAGAAAGAGATATTAAGTAGCCTGTAACTGGTAAATGAGTCTTTGATTTGATGAGTTCCCTTTGAACCATGGAGTCAAATATGAGCAATTAGTTCATAAACTGTGGAGTCTTTGATTTGATGAGTTCTCTTTTTAATTTTTGCAAGGCACCATTTAGAAACCTTCCTATTACTTTATGCCGTGTTGTCAGTAATCTTGAGTTAGCAGGCTGAAATTTGAGGGTGATTTAGATGGTTCACTTTTGTCAATTTTCCTACCAAATTCTTAAGATCTAACAAGCGCACTGCTCATATAGATGGATGCTTTATATTAACACTTAAGCGAATTTCTAACAAAATACAGAGTGGTGAAGCCTTTTGATGGAGCAGTTGTGGCCCCCAAGAAACTTCCTGAAAGAAAGTCTTGGAAGGTCCATATACCTTAGATCTACCTTTTTTTTTATCATAATAATCCATTTTGAAAGACTGAAATTCACATGCCACATATTCCATGTGATTTTTTTTTTTTTTTTTTTCAGGTGAATGAAAGCTTATTTCCATGTGATTTATCAAAAGATACTTTGTCGATCGCCAAAGATGCAGTAGAAAAGGCAGTAAAGTCATGGGGTAAAGCAACTTTGACTGAGCTAGAAGCAGAAGAGCGCCTTTCTTATTCATGTGAGAAGGTATACCGTATACATCACACTTTATTAGGACCACTTCTCTGCACCTTTAGAATTGCAAATGTAAATTTGCAAAACAATTGTGTAGCATCTACTAACTATAGTAGGAATCACTTCAGAAACCTTACAAATCATGGAAATTGTCGACCTTTCCGCACACCTGAATATACTGATATTCCTAAAAGCTCAAAAGAAGATTGGATATAAGAGAAGTTGGTTTGATGGATTTATATTTTGTGTAGGGACCCACACAAGATGAGGTGATTGCAAACCTGAGGGCTGCCTTCACAAAGATTGTAGAAGAGCACAAAGTATATACTGAAGAGGAGAAAAAGAAGGTAATCATTCCATTTGGTTTTGCTATGTCATGTTTCCTATTAATGCAGTTAAATTAAAGAGGAGGGATCCATTGACAATGGTTATAATGACAATTTTGACAATAGAGACTTTAAAAAAATTATAATAATTCATAAAAAATCATAAAAATGAAAAACTTTTATGGATGCATTCTTTAACTTAGAGATTAATAGTGTTTTAAATTTCAATCAATTTGAACACCGTTTGATAGTATATCAAAATTTTAAACATTTTTTAACGGTTAAAATTTAACGAGCTTTAACGAGCTACCAAACGTCACTAAAATTGAATATAATTTGAAACATAATCAATATATAAGTTAAATAATATCTCTATAAACTTTTTTCTATTTTTTAGAATTTTTAACTATTTTTATAAATTTTTCAAAATCTCCATTGTCAAGATTGTCAAGATAAGCATTGTCAATGGATCCCTCCTCTAAATTAAATATGAAGGGTATATAAGATAGAGGAGGGATCCATTGACAATGCTTAACTTGACAATCTTGACAATGTGTCTTTTAAAAAAATTGTAAGAATTCATAAAAATTTTAAAAATGAAAAATAGTTTATGGATGCATTACTTAACATTTAGATTGACAGTGTTTCAAATATCAATCCATTTGAATATCATTTGATGCTTTATCAAAATTTTGTATATTTTTTAACGGTTGTAATTTAAAGATCTTTAAAGAGCTATCAAATATCGCTTAAATTGAATATAATCGAGAACATAATCAATCTATAAGTTAAGCAATACTTCCGTAAACTTTTTTCTATTTTTAAGATTTTTTATGAATTTTTATAAATTTTTTAAAGTTACCATTGTCAAGATTGTCAATACAAGTATTGTCAATGGATCCCTCCTCTATAAGATATTAAGCTTATTTTTGTTTTATTCTGTCAAGGTAATTGAAGCAGGTGGTCTCCATGTTGTTGGAACAGAGAGACATGAGTCTCGCCGGATTGATAATCAGGTAGTAATCCAGAGATTGAGCAGATACATTTAATTAAAAACTCTTTTCTTAAAATAACCATGAATTGTTTGCTTTCTGGTTATTGTGTGCAGCTTCGAGGTAGAAGTGGTAGGCAAGGAGACCCTGGAAGCTCTCGCTTTTTCCTTAGCCTTGAGGATAACATCTTCCGGATCTTCGGTGGAGACCGCATTCAGGTTTGTGTCTCTTTCTTCTATGTTTCATGTATTGGGCCAGCAAGTACTGATGCTTTCCAAATTGACTGATGTTGAACCATTGAAAACTAGGTAGACTTCGATTCAATTGTTAAGAATCTGAGCTGTTCCTTTATGTTGAGAACCAGGATGTTCTTCTTTACCTTGTGAATGTTCGAGTTAGAACCGACTGGGTTTATTAAAACATTACCAACCTGACAGATCGGTTACTGCTCCTCCAGCATATCAGTCCTATCAATGTAGCACGGTAGACTTGGTTAGTTTTCTATATAATCTGCACATCGTCATGGGAAGTCATTATGAGTTTTCGGACAACAAAACACACAAAGTGAGCATAGAACAGTACACAATATTGAACTTGTGAAATACGCAGGGTCTAATGCGCGCTTTTAGAGTAGAAGACCTGCCAATAGAATCACAGATGCTGACGAAAGCACTGGATGAGGCCCAGAGAAAAGTTGAGAATTACTTCTTTGATATCAGAAAGCAGTTATTCGAATATGACGAGGTTTTGAACAGCCAGAGAGACCGTGTATATGCTGAGCGGAGGCGGGCTCTTGTGTCTGACAGCCTTGAATCTCTTATGGTTGAATATGCCGAGCTTACAATGGATGACATTCTAGAGGTAAATAATACAAAAATGTTATCTATCAAATATAACATTGTAAGAAACATGCTTAAATTACTCTTAGAAAACATATGTATTTGTCTTGAGCTACAAAGTAAAAGGGACCAACCTTACTACAATGTCTTTGTTAATCAGGGATTTGTTTATTTTTTTTCTTCATTTTGAAATTTCTTAATCTAAGAATACAACACAAAAGGATATCAATAACTTGTATGGTTGTGTAATAAGTATTGTTAAGGAACTCTTAAAGCACTGATAAATTTCAGTAGCGAAAGTAACTTGTATTTTGTTGTTAATAGTTATAAGATTCCCGCAATTGTATATCTTTTTTTCCTTTTTGCCTTGTGTATTTTTGAGCTAGAATATTTCTTGGCTTAAAGTTGCTTTCTTTACTTTCAAGCTAGGCAAATATTGGTGCTGATACACCTAGAGAAAGCTGGGATCTAGAAAAGCTGATTGCCAAAGTTCAACAGTAAGCTTGATTTACATTCTTAAATATTTTTTTATATTCTTTATCTTGATAAATCTTAATATTACAATTAGAGAATTGGTAAGTTTTTCAATCGCAAGAATATAAAAACCTGGTCCTGAATGCTGGTACTGTTTTTTTTTTTTTCCCTTTTTTTTATTTAAGTATGTACTGTATCTATTGAAAACCTTTTACCTATTCCCTAATTTCAATCGCAAGTTAGCCAAATAATATAAGGCCTGTACATAATATTCATTCGTTATATTATCGTGGATTCTGACTTGAGATGAACTTTAAGGTATTGCTACCTATTAAATGATCTGACACCCGAGCTGGTAGCATCTAAGTGCTCAACATATGAAGAATTACAACAGTACCTTCGTCTCAGGGGTCGTGAAGCATACTTCCAAAAGGCTGTAAGTCTTTTAGTGTAATAACAAAAGGTCTTTTTTAAATACCTTTTTCCTTGCTAATCTGAATGGATATGTATTATGTATAATTCCAGGAGATCGTTGAGAAACAGGCACCAGGTTTGATGAGAGAAGCTGAGAGGTTCCTCATCTTAAGCAATATCGATAAGTTGTGGAAAGAACACTTACAAGCTCTGAAATTTGTCCAACAAGCTGTTGGTCTGAGAGGCTATGCGCAACGGGACCCACTTATTGAGTACAAGCTTGAAGGTTATAATCTATTTTTGGATATGATGGCACAGATCCGGAGAAATGTCATTTATGCTGTTTATCAGGTATCATCTTTTTCCCTGTTCTCAGAAACTTATGGGTTCAAGTATAATACTGAAATACTGCCGACCAGCTGACACTGATATGTACATGCCAAGCAGTAATTGGTACTGATATGAGGAGTGGTTTGGTAATGCTTGCCATTCATCCTTGGTGTATGAACGGATAGCACAGCACTTTATGAGTTAACTTATCCAGTATTGCACGTGCAGTTGTTGAATTTCAGTCCAAAATCCAAATCGACTATGAAAATTAAGAATTTGGAAAAGATTAAATTATCGTCCTTGGTCTATTGTAGTTCCAACCGTTAATGGTGAAGAAGCAAGAGGATGGTAAGGAGTCCAGAAAGAAGGAACGAAAAGGCAAGGAGGCTGCACAAACCGCGTGATAATCGTAGACATCCTTTGCCAACATACACATTTAAACTATGAGCACAACCGGGCAACCAAGAACCGATGTTCTTATAAAGCAGTTAAATGAGGGTAAGCTTCCATGAGGTGGAGCTCACAACTATTGCTCAAATGTAATTGTGAAGCTTTTGATGCCTTTTTTTTTGTCAAATATAAGAATTTTTTGTTTCTTTTCTGCTTGGAGGTAGGGGTGTAAAAAGATTGGATTGGTCAGGTTTTGTGTAGTTCCTCGATCCAATCCGCCATAGGCGAGTAGTTCGTAAACTGAAAATCATCCTGTCGAATTTCATTTTAGATGATTGAGCTATTTTTATCAAGTAAATACGAAATTGGTGATTTTGAATCGAGTTAATCGTGTTACACCTGTACTCGAGCAGTTTAATCTAATTGAAACTCAAAAGTGCATCGGGTGCGATTATCCCTGCCAAAACCGACATTAAACCGGGGACCATAGTTGATACAAATACCAGTATATCAGTAACAGACTAGCAATGGTATCCTCCATGTCAAGTTCTATTGTAGTCAGTACAAAACAAATCTACAAGTGTGCCCCCATCAGATTTGAGCTAAGCAACCTTGATCTGATCTGATCACCTTACATTACAACAATGCAAGCATCAAATGGGGATCATGCTCATACCAGAATGAATAAATGGTACAGAAAAGAACAAAGTACATTATTTGTATTATTATGATATCCATGTCTGACACTAGCAACTTCCTAAAGAAATGGTGGGGACCCCATAACAAGGAAAAGAGGATTTGTTCTTGTGAGCAACAAACAGAGCTGTTAGAATTTAGAAAAAAATGAGATCTAACAGTAACAGGAACAGAGACAGATTTTATGTTTGCACAGTTTGGAAAAGATGGAAACACTGTACTCAGAACATACAGATCATCAGTAAGTAGTAACCAATTAATAAATAATTAAGAAGAGACGTTTTGTTTGACAAATCTGATGAACAGGGAGAATATCTATCCAAATTAAGGAGCAATTATTGTTTGTTTGTGCCATTGGATACTTGGATGTGTTACTTACTTACACACGTTAGGTACCTCCACAAAATGTTTTTATTTTCTTTTTTAATATCAGAGTCCTAGCACACACAAACATTTTTTTTTTTTTTAGTGACACAAACATTTACAACCTCCGTCCACAATTAAATGAATTTATACCCTTTACAGCCTGTCTCCAATTAAATGAAATTTACCGACTCGATATTATTTTTCTATTCGTCTCTTGTTTCTCCAATGTTATGATTATCATTTTATCTATATTATTTAATTGGAACATTTATTATGTAATGATTACAAATTGAAGGCATAAAAGTAATTTCACTTTTCCACTAATTTCTTTGACTTGTCCTAAAAATTCATTTATTCATGGACAGAGGTTATACTGTTTTGGAATAAATTTGGAAATGGATGTCGTCTGATTCAAGCAATGTTGTCAGTACTAGGGTTAGATTCTGCTTCTGAGTCTTGGTTTGTCCTCACTCCTCAGTCAAAAACTAAAGCTTATCTTTTTTTCTTTTTTTTTTTTTTCTATTTATGTCTTTGTTGTTTATATAGAGAATTTAATTATGCAAAGTTTTGGCCAACTATTATTTTATTTTTTTTAATAGCGGTTTAAAGGGACTGTTTTTTTTTTTCCTGAGAAAAAAAGGGGATTATGGTAATCAACGTAAATTTAATATATTTTTGCTCTCTAACAAATTTCTAATACCAATTTTATCTATGAACTCAATCATGATTTAATCACTTATACCACTTAATAGAGAGCAAGAAACATGTGCACTTTGATTTGAACATCCATTTTTAACATGTTTTGAACAACCAATTGATCTTTAAGGTACTTTTTTTAACTGTATATTTCTCGTATATTTTTTTTGGGTCGTTATATAATATGACAAACTTGGCCCTATTTGTGAGGTAATTTTGTCAATTCATAGAGCAGTGTAATAATCTTCTTCTTTAACAAATTAAATATTTAATTCTGCTGCCTTGTTGTATTTTGACTGACAGATAAAATCTACAATTATCTTTTTTTAATCCTAATAGCTTACTAATTATTAGACTGTTAAGGGCCTGTTCGGTAGTCACTAATCCTACAGAAAAAATTTTCTATTAGGACAGGATTCCATATTGTATTTGGTGAAATCTTACAAAGAGCTCATTATTGATAGGAAAAAAAAATAATTCACTCCAACCTAATTAATATTTTCCTCTAAAAACTAGCATTTTAGAGGAATAAATTCCTATTAGGAATTGATAGTATGGTTTGCCGAACAGTAAATAGAAATTATTTCCTATAGACTCTAAATTCCTATAGAAACCTATAGGATTTGTGTTAACCGAACAGGTAGTAAGTACCTAAAAATGTTGAATGCTTGCTACATAACATTGCTGTCCTATTATTGATAGATAGAGAATTATTGATGTAATTAATTTCAAGCATTTGTATTGCAACAAAATTGTGCAACCTTGACAGACAGTGATGGTTAGTCAAACTTGTGACAGTGATTATATTATTGTCGACACCTAAAAGGCTAAAATCTCATGATCAACATTCAAAATTCCATCAATTTGAAAGGAAAATAAAATTAACATTAACATTAACATTTTGAGGAATCAAGTAGGATCACACTTTCATAATCTAGAGTTGTTGGGCATATACATTTAGGGTGCGTTTGGATAGTGCAAAGATTAGTTCAAGAGTAGTGATATTTGTGTTAGTGATTGAGAGTAGTATGAGGTTAGTGCTAACTCGGGAAATGTGTGAGTAGAACTAACTTTTTACTATCCTAGTTAGTAAAATGTTGTTTAGATGGTAACTTTAGAGTAGTGATGGAAGAAATGAATAAAATAATAAAATGTTCATTTTTTCTTTAAAATTTTTAATAAAATAAAATATTGCAATACCTTAAAAATACTACAAATACTAAAATATTGGAAAGTGGGGTTTTTTATTTTCTATTTTTTAGTTCATGAGTGAGATAGTTAGCTAACTCAAGTATCCCTTGAGTTAGTAGATTAGTGCTACTCGAGTACTACCCAAAATTTCTAATATATGTTTGGATAGCAATAGACGTTGGGTTAGCAAAGCTACTCAAAAAGTAGTACTAACCAAACTCATCCAAACGCACCCTAATTGCGGTACATTCAAAATGCTATCTTTTTTTTTTTTTTTTCATGTTTATATTGTGAATTTGTGATGGTTATTTACTAATTTTGATTGGGTTTTCTTAAAAATGTAACATCTAGGAAATCCATTTTAGATTTCTTCTCCTTAGAAATGTATTTTGATGAGTTAAAGTACAATTAAACTCTTGACATGATATAACACTCTTTTTGTGAAGAGTTTTTCACTACTCATCAGTATTTAAAAATGAGCATTTAATTCCTACTTAACAAATTTATTATTTCTCAATAAAAATCATCTAAACTTGTAAAGTATAACTTTCTTCCAATATATGTTTTTATATTTTGACAGAAAAAACTGGAAATATGATCAAATGAGGAGAGAAAAAGACAGCAGAATGGGCAGCCAAATTTACAACAGCCCCATTAAGAGCAAACAATTATTTGTATGGTCATATGATTGTAGGGATGGACATGAAAGATTCAAGCTTTTTGGAGTACAAATCATGCTTTTCCCTATTTTCCCTTGCACATTTCACTCAAAAAGGTTTATTTGAAATTGATGTTGCGGTCATAAAATAAATGAGGAGGAATCCAATAACCATGAACTTTGGTGACCGTAGTGACCATTTCACTATTTATATATAAATTGACAAATCTAAACCGTTAGATGTATTCTAAATCATCTAAATAATATATATACAAAAGATGATAAAGTTTTAACATCGTTTCAATAGTCATCAAGAGAGGAGAAAAAATCATAAATTTTGAACTGTCGATTTTCGTTAATGCTTGATGCATATATAAATAAAATCGAAATGATATATAATTTTTTGTGTACACATAAAACATGATATATACAACACATTCTATCAATTAGTTTTGTCATTTAACAGTTTAAATTATAGTTATTTCAGATTTAAATTTCACGGTCACCGATCGGTCACAAAAAACATGGTTATTTGATCTCTCCTCAAAATAAATATAGTTTTGAAATTTGAATGGAAACTCTGGTATAAATGTGTGACCATGACACAAGTACTCCAAAGCCTAATTGGGCGTTTCCAAGCGTATTAATTATGTTGCTGCTTTTCTGAAAAGAAAAACAGACCGTGCTTTTCTTGATCTAACGGTTAAGAAACACTAAAGTCAAAAATTAAAATACTTTGAGATCAGTGCAGCAACCAATGCCGATCTCTCTTGTGATAGTTAGGTTAGGTCACTCTGACCGTTTCTGAGAGTTCAGTCCAATTCTAGAAAAGTAGAAACCGACATTTCTGAACTCCAACCAGTTTTTAAGAATCTGACCGTTCTGTTGATCACCATCATATATCCTATCTATCCCCTTCACAATTTTGATCAATTCAATTTACAGCAACAATATTATCATGGATTTATGGGGCTTTAAATCCGGCAAATATAAGAAGACAATAATAATTGTTGGAAGAACGCATGTGACAAGTGTATGTAATTGTCCGACTATATAACACTATATAACACTTGTAGTGTTGTATAATCTCCGTCCACAGTTAAATGAATTTATACTCTTTATAATTTGTCCCCAATTAAATAAAATTTACCGATTCGATGTTATTTTTCTATTCGTCTCTTGTTTCTTCAATGTTATGATTCACATTTTATCTATATTATTTAATTGAAACATTTATTATGTAATAATTACAAATTGAGAGCATAAAAGTAATTTCACTTTTCTACTAATTCCTTTAATTTTTTCTAAAAATTTATTTATTCGTAAGCAGAAGTTGTAGATAGATATCACATAATAGTGGTTTTAAAACGTACACTCATCGCCTGCCACATATGTTAAGTACGGCTCTCCACGGTCCACAACTTTTGACTCCTTGCCAAGATATTTTTGTACGGGCAGGCCTCAATTCCTCATTCCTCATTCCTCATCAATCACATAAATATATGATCTCATTTTCTTCATGTAATCATGTGTGCTGTCTCTCTTTGTGAATATATGATGTCTTCATCTTTAATGTTAGTTTGATTTAATGGAATGGGGACGTAGATATTGAAAGCGATACCGACTATTTTAGTATTTATGTTATGAGAATATGTATTCAAATTATATTATTTGTATGATATATCTCAATACATTAATTGTATGGAGTAAGTTGTATAATACTAACACAATTAGTATCAATTTTAATATCACTTTTGGTATCTCTGTAACATCTTTCTAATTGAATTTATGGCTTAGTTGTGTAATACCGTGGAAACAATTAAATATTTTTGGTTAGCAAAGAAAACAAAAAAAATGCACGGAAAAGAAAGTGACGTCGTGTGAGGCTGAGAGCAAATTAAGCTCTGATCAAGTTGAAAACAGAAGATGGCTTAACGGTTTTTTTAAATTTAAGCATGGATTCAAGAGATCATATAAGAGTTTAAATATGTCATTATGCTATATATATTGCTATGTGGACATTATTATGAGGTATCATCTTCTTGCCATTGCAAGAGATGAATTCATTTTCCATAAAAAAATTTAGTGACTAACAGTTTTTACCATTTGAATGAAGAGTATAATTGTCATTTTTATTTAATTTGTATTAGTTTAAAATTAAAACTTCTACAATAGAGAAATGGGGATATCATAATATTTTTAATATTTGAATGGGTAAATACGAAATTAAGAAAGTTTAATGGGGATATCCAATTTATTCACATTTATTAGATTTTTATTAATATTATTATTATTATTATTCTTATTATTATTTTGCACCCGGGCAAAAATGAGATAGCGATTTCAACAAAATTGCTGGTTAATCAAAATTGTTTTGTCAGTGTTGCAATTTTAATCGGCATTTATGATAATTTTATGATTGGGATTGAGATGCATGGCAACAGGTATTAAAATTCCCAAATATAATTGCAAAAATTAATTGATAGATTTGATCTATATTTCTTTCTTCACTAACACATAAAATTTTTAAATAGAATTTCATATTTGTATGAATTAAAAAAGTGATAAATCAATGTCCTTTTCCATGGTATTTACATGGAGCTAGGTAAAAAAGTACAGTCAAAACTCAAAATTAATTTCATAAGCTGCATGGGCATATATGAAAAATATAATATCATATTCAGTAATCTTATTTTAATATTTTCTTTAGTTCGTGAAGAGCATTAGAGACTTTCCGACCTTTTATTTGGAAAAAATCCGCGTATATTAACAGTCGATTTTTGCAATACTCATCTCCAAAGGATGCGTTATAAAACACAAAACAATATAAATATTTGTTATTGACCATCAAGTAACATCCAATTTCTGGAAATTAAAATAACAGTCAGCCTATTATCAACACAAACTCAATATTATTGCATTATTATATGAAATTGGATTTTGTTTAAAGCCATTTGGACGGTCTCCATCTAAAGGATTCGGAGAGCCATATGATATTATTGTTTGCAATTGATCAACGGTGATTGTGTGTGATCCCATCACTCTAAATATAACCAACATGTTGTGTATCTGTAGGTTGTTCCTGTATTTAACAACTACATGACTAAATTACCAATGATCGATTGCTAACAGTTATATCGTATGAATTTCCGAATCTTTTGGACAGAGGCCGTCCAAATGGCTTTTGCACAAAATTCAATTGCTTATTATATTTGTAACCTAACTATCCATATTGTTAGATTTATAGGAAACTATATTGAAAATGTTGATAAATAATTTCGTTATCAACTTATCATCCTATCCAACTCATTGCCGTAAATAAAAACAAAAAAAAAATACTCGATTTCAACTTGCAAGCGATCCATATGAAGAAAAGAAAATAAAAGAAAAAGGCACACATACACATTACACATATTTATATATGCAGGCAACTACAAGAAATAAAAAGAAGCTCTGCAATTGATTAACTAAATCACACCATGGAATTCATTCTCTACAGCCTAGAAAATCCATGGGGATTGCTCTCAGGAAACGAGAGGACTCTCTACCAGTATTCTGAGCCCCAATCTCAATTCCAATCTACCCAACAAAGTTGAAAACAAAACAAAACAAAAAAGAAGAAGAAGAAGAAGAAGAAGAAGAAGAAGAAGAAGAAGAAGAAGAAGAAGAGGAAGAGAATTAATTGGATTAATGAAAAATGCTACTTCCTATGCGTGTCATTCTTGGATTTGTCAAGAATGGACCACATCACTCGCACATCCTCATATCCACACGCCATCACTTCCTCCTCCAGTGCCATTCCCCTCCTCTCATCCTCCCCATTGCCTGAAATTCATTCCAATCAATCAACCATTAATTAATTAGTCAGCATTTTGATGTATGAGTTTTTTGTTTCTCACTCTTTTATTGAGAAAGATTGTAGCTTTTTTTTTCTTTATAGGATGTTGTTATGCATGAGAAGGTTCTAGGTTTATTACTTCCCAAAATGCTTACAAACCCAACAAAAATAAAAAAAAAATGCAACAATAATTTCTTTTTTGGATCGGTGAATGGGAAATCAGCTGGCTTAATAATCCTACTAACAAATTAAATCGACAAAGAAGAAAATAAAACAGAGCCACTACAATAAACTAAAAATAAAATGCTGAATAAAAAAGATTGAAAGAGAGAAAGAAAGTACCTTTTGGGGTATCCTTATTATTAGCTCTCGGAGATTTGATGATGGTGCGAGCTCGTTTGAAAGGAGAAGTGATGGTGTTAACCCAAGAACCCATCTTTTTTTTTTGTTCCTACTATTTGATGAAATATCTCTCCTCTTCTCTTCTCTAATATACAGTGTGTGCTTTCTTTCTTATTGGATGGATGGATGGATGGATGGATAAATGTTGGGGCGGAGAGAGAAGGCGAGACCTTTTGACGTTTATATAGTGATGATGGAAGGAACCCACAATGAAATGCTACTTCTCATATAAAGAGAAAGAATTATACCATGCTCCTCCCTCTGCTCACCTTGGCAGAGGGCACATGGTTTATAGATACATACATTGATATAAGATACCTTTCTTTTCTTTTCTTTCTAAAGGCAATGTATATCCGTGTTTGAGTAAAGTGGTACATTTCATCTGCCATGAGATTATATTTTAAGTAAAAAAAATAATAAGGCATTAAGGTTTTTTTTTTGGCATATAAAAAATGGAATAAGTTGGTTTTAAATAAAGAAATTGAAGTGATACATTGATACCTTTCTTTTCTTTCTAAAGGTAATGTATATCCGTGTTTGAGTAAAGTGGTACATTTCATCTGCCAAGAGGTTATATTTTAAGAAAAAAATATCATTTTTTTTTTTGGAATATAAAAAATGGAAGAAGGTGATTTTGAATAAAGAGATCGAGTAAAGTGGTACATTTCATCTGCCAAGAGATTATATTTTAAGAAAAAAAAATCAAGTTTTTTTTCTATTTTTTTGCATATAAAAAATGGAATAAGGTGATTTTGAATAAAGAAATTGAAGTGGTACCGCACCGCATCTACTACCTTTTGTTGTTTTTGATCATGATACTTGGGCATCATAATGTTGCAAGAAAATAAAAATTGTTGCCTGATGTAAAAATTTGTTTGAAAAGGAAAATAAAGAAAGAAATTCCTCAAATGTATATATATTTTATTATTATTTGGTCACTCCTACGTTGGTACAATCTCATCGGTTACAAATCATTGAAAACTTCACAGTATGAATAACAATTTATTAACACTGGTAAAGAGCCCGTTGCTCTGGGCTGAAATTGTTATTTCTTATAATAATTTTTTAAGATAATATGTAATGGGTCTTATATTGAGGAAATTGATATGGGCCTTAAATTTTAATGGGCTGAGATATTAATGTCAACGGGCATTAATGTAAATCAATGGTTCTGATCTATCCAAGAAAATGATCAACAGTTCAGGTTTCTTATTTGGGAAAGATAGCTCTTTCATGTCATTTTGTCCAATATGCTTTTATGAGTCCGGCTACGGTGCAATTTGGATCAAAATTTCGGATGACAGAATTTTAAAATTGGACCGTAAACGTTTCTGTCCGAAATGCTTATGGAAGTACCGTAGCCCGAACTCTTAAAATAGTACAACCTTCGTCCGTGAATAAATGAATTTTTAGGAAAAGTCAAATGAATTAGTGGAAAATGAAATTACATAATAATTGTTCCAATTAAATAATATAGATGAAAGGGTAATCATAATACTGGAGAAACATAAAATTTGAAAAAGTGAATGCGACATATGAGTTCTTAACAAATACAACCTCCGTCCATGAATAAATGAATTTTTGAGAAAAGTCAAATGAATTAGTGGAAAAATGAAATTACATAATAATTGTTCCAATTAAATAATATAGATAAAATGGTAATCATAACATTGGAGAAACAAGTGGATTCAAACAAGCGAATAGAAAAATAAATTCAAATCGGTAAAGTTCATTTAATTAGGAATAAGTTCTAAAAAGTATAAATTCATTTAATTGTGGACGGAAGTTGTAAGGATTTATATTTCAGTACTGCACAACACAGGTTTTTTTTTTTTTTGAATGATTGACGGTGGCTGTCAACCGCCACAACACAGGTTTTTAGTTATTAATTATTTGATTTAATGGCTGCTGCCAGCTTATATTATTTTTTTTAAAAAAGCGCAAATGTTTTAGTTCTTCAAAATGTCACACAAGTCGTTGAAAGAAAAATGTCGCATACTCTCTTAAAAAAAAAAAATTCTCTGAAATTTCAAAGGTAAATGCCAAATTTGAAGGTACATTTTATTTATATCCAAGAGATATTCATTCATGTAAAATTTTAAATAACTATAATAATTTACAAAAATTAAGAATTATAAAATATAAAACCCTTGTAATAAATCAACTCTTGTTAATTAGTTCTATGTTAAGTAGCTATGCTAAACCAAATATTAAGGCATTACTTCACGTTACTCTTACCAAGCAAAAAAGTAGAATAAGATGTAGAAAGGGAGAGCAACGGGTTTCTTCAATTCACCGAATTTTTTCTTCACTTTAGTAGGTGCTGTAAAGTTAATTCACCAGAATTATTGACAGATCTTTTTATTTTCCTTTTAACTTTGTTAATTAATTTCCCTTCATAGGTTGATAGATAATAGAGGAGGGATCAAATAACCATGTTTTTGGTAACCGATCGGTGACTGTGAAATTAAATCTTAAATAACTATAATTTAATTGTTAAATGACAAAACTAATTAATAGAATGTGTTGTATATATCATATTTTATGTGTATACAAAAAATTATATCATTTTGATTTTATTTACATATGCATCAAGCATTAACAAAAATCGACGGTTCAAATTTTATGATTTTTCTCCTCTCTTGATGACTATTGAAACGATATTAAAACTTTATCATTTTTTGTGTATATATTATTTAGATGATTTAGAATACATCTAACGGTTTAGATTTGTCAATTTATATATAAATAGTGAGATGGTCACCACGGTCACCAAAGTCCATGGTTATTGGATCCCTCCTCTAGATAATATAGGATTTGTGCTTGTTGGTTGGACATATTTATGTTTTATTTTATTTGGTTGGACATTTTTATTTGCTGAGGGGTGTAATAAAATAACATAATTTTGATGAACCAGTAGCACCTTCACTTTCATAACTTGACAAATACAATAAATTAGGAGCAATGATATTGTGAGCTTAAGTTTATGAAGCACTTTTGGTGAGCTTAATTTAAAAAATATACTAATACCTTCAAATCATGATTTATTTTTTTCATAAAATAATTTTATATCAAAATATTTTGAATACAAAATTTTTCTTCTTTCAAAATTTTGTATTTGTTTCCTATATTTTTTAAGATAGACAGTAAAATATTAATAAATGTTGATATGAAATCCTATCTTAGAAAATTCAAAACAAATAATTAAAAGAACTCTAAAGAAGAAAAATTCCGTATCCCATGAAATTCTAACATAAAGATTTTTTACAAAACTAGAAGCGTACCCGCACGCTGTTGCAGACAATTTTAATTTTCATTTAAGCTAAATATGGTGAAAGAATCAAAGAGAAGAAATGACGGGTTTGTGACTTAAGCAGTCAATACTTTAAAAGGTCAATCAGACAATTTGCCACTTCAATTTTGTGGTTATGTAGAAATTGAGGGGAATACAATAGGAAATGGATGCGATGTGAGTCATTTATTATTTGATGGATGGAGATTAAGATAGGAGTTAGACTATGACTATTAATGGAGGGTCCAATTCTTAGCTTCTTTTTAAAGGAGTATAGATATAGATATAAATTACAATTTAGAGATGTTTTAGTATGATATATGATTTAAACTCACGAAAATTCCGTAGTAGCTTTGCTCATAGATATTACACATATCATAGGCTCAAATTTGAGTTTTTGTGCTCAAATTCAATAAAGCTCTTTAATTTGCTTTGTAAATACTGAAAACTCAAGTAGTTTAAAATTTACATAAACTCCTACCGCCACTGTTTTGTTTATTGTAAATTAAATTCGTATGCGGTGATCACGGGCCACATTTTTTTTTAAATTATTGTATAAACTCGTAGGCAGTGATCACGGACAGTAGGTGAGTTTGAACATTTTTAAATAAAATTCTGTAACTAATAATCTTAACATTTTTACGGATTTCAAGTAGCAATTTATTTTGTTAAGAAAAAAGCCAATATATATGGGACAGAAAATAGTGCACTTGTGCATATATATAATTTGGAACAGATAGTGACACCGTTTTTAAAGCTTAGATCCGCCCCATAATCATGGAGTGTCGACAATTATTGCTTGGTACTATTGCTCCAATATATACAGGGGCGGAGCCGGGATTTGAAATTAGGGGGTCGAGACGTCGAGGGACAAAATTTATAGGAGGGTGAAATGAAAACTCTCAACAAAATACACTGCATATTAACATTTTTGTATACAAATTTCCACCCCCCTTCTCTCCGCCCCTAAATATATATATGGTTCTTCATTATATATGCGACTGTATATAGAGTACTATAGCGAAAAAAAATATATCATGAATTTGTTTCTGATTAGTAAGAATATTGTAAGATGCATTTATATAATATATTAACGAATGCTTGTACATGAAAAAAAAAATAAAGTTACTAAAATAATTTAAAGCTTAATTATGTACAACAGTTATATTATATATATGAAGAATTTGATGAGCACATATAGATTAAATCTAGCGTGCTCCTAGGAGCACGGAGACCTCCCATGCCCCTAACTCAAAAATCACACTAAACCATCATGAAATTTTGATTTATCATTCTCATTAAGAATCGACTGTTTTTCTGAAGGGATAAGAATCGACTGCTTTTCTGAAGAGAGAAGCATAATTTGCTTTTCCGATCGGATGCTCGGGATTGGTTGTCGCACTACTGATCTCAAAGTACTTCGATATTTTCTGCATAGATCTCAGCGTACTTCGGTGTTTTTCAACCGTCGGATCAAGAAAAGCAGGTCATCCCAATCCATATTGAAGTCCTAAGCATTGTAAAATATATTATAAAGCGTCTGCACTTTGGGAAGTAAAAATTACAAACGTACTTTCACAGTGGATCTCACTATCTAATATCATACTTAATAGCCTACGGGCATTTCCTCAAAAAAAAAAAAAAAAAAAAAAAAATCTAATATACTCCGTTGTTTCTTCTACAAAACTTCGATTGAGAAAAAAAAAATACAAAATCAATCCAACTCACTTTCTTCTCATTTTGTGATTTTGTGTTAACCTGAAAAACTTGGATTGAGAACAGAAACACAAAATCAAGCTCCACTCTTTTCCAATTTGTGATTTTTGTGTTAGTACATTAGGGACCAACCAGCTGCACGGCAAGAACTACATAAATTATAAACCTGCTATGCATGCACATTTATGCACAGTTGTGTTGCTCCAAAACTGTACTCGGATGTACCGACCTTAATTCCAGCCTAACTAATTAAGCTTAACAAACTAATCCTAAATACTTAACACCTCCCCCTCTTGATTAAGGCATCAGGATTAATTCAGGGGACAAGCTCATAAGATTACATGTGAGATTTAGGATTGTTTCAAACCACATTTAGTATATAATATAATGAAACTAATAATAATGGTTGGTCATAATTGGTGTATAATAATAATAATAACCCCATAATAGAATTATAGAATTATAGAATTCGGCCAAGATAGATCCACCTACCACCTAATTTGAACCTTGTTAAATTAAAATTGTATAAATAAATAAATGTTCAATTAAATTTCCTGTTCTTCTTTCCTTTCCTTTCCTTTCCTTCCTTGCATCATGTGCCCCACATGCAATTCCCATTTCTTTATCCATTTCTGCACGTGCTCATATGCGCACCTCGATATCTTTTCTCTTTTCTTTCTCCAATTATCATCATTATTTCATGTTCATAAACGAAGCCAAAAGGAAGCTGCAGCAAGTGGTATATGTATGTATATACTGGTATCATTCATATGTGGAGTTAGTACAAAACACAAACAATGTCAGGTTTCAGAAAATAAATTAGAACAAGTACTTGGCATTAGAGAAAAGTACCAGTACCTTATCGGTTCTTATAACAAACTTTCAATAATTAATATATAATAATTGTGTTTGTTTATACATAATACCAACCAACAACTCCAAATTCAATCTGAATTAATGCAAATATTAATTATTCTGCATTTGGGCTCTTTTTTTTTTTTTTTTCAAGGCAAGTCGACCCCAATTTGGCCCAACAGTTTTTTCCTTATTAAGTTGCAACAATGAATTGAAAAGTGGGTTTAAATCAAGGGATCGGATATTGTCCAAAGCCATTTGGACGGTCTAAAGGATTCAGAAATCCGTACGATCTAATTGTTGGTAATTGATCGACCGTGATTTGATAATGTAGGTGCTAAAAATAGTATACTGGTTATATTTAGAATGGTGAGGTCACACACTATTACTGTTGATAAACATATAAATTGAATCGAACGGTTTAACTATGCCTTTGGACGGAGACCGTCCAAATGACTTTGGACCAAATTCTAATCCTTAAATCAATTAAATTTCCAGTTTCCGTGCTAAATAAATAAAAAGCAGCAAAAACTAAAAAGGCGGTTTTCGTTGTACTGGTACCGAGGTCTGAAATTGTGGCAACAAACAGGGAAGAAGAAGAAAAATGGTTCAAAAAATATGGTACACGTTTGACGTTTCTCTGTAGTTTATATCCCACACAAAGAAAGAAATTAAGAAAGAAAGTGTTGTTTGACTGATATATATGCGAAGTTCTTTGACTTAGAAGGAGGAGGCTCAGCAGCAAAATGAATAGTATTATATATTGGACTATATTTGATGGAACGGTGCAACGGCTATAACGCAACGCGTTGTACGGATTCAACTACATGTGTATTAATTTTTTAAGAGAAATATGTACATATATTTTAGCATGACCAGTAAAGAGAGAACGCGTTGCTTTGGACTGAAATTGTTATTTCTTATAATAAATTTTTAAGATAATATGTAATGGACATTATATTGGGAAAATTGATATGGACCTTAAATTTTAATGGGCCGAGACATTAACGTTAACGGACATTAAAGTAAATCAACGGTTTTGATCTATCCAAGAAAATGATCAACAGCTCAGGTTTCTTATTTGAAGAAGATAGTTCTTTCATGCCATTTTTTCCAATATGCTTTTATATATAGTAAGGATATAGTTTAGCATGATTTTTAAATACTAGAAGCATAGCGTACTCACACGCTGCTGCGGGCAATTTTAATTTTCATTCAAGCTAAATGGGGTGAAAGAATTGAAAAGAAGAAAAGAAATGGGTTTGTGACTTTAGCAGTCAATGCTTTAAAATGTCAGTCAGACAATTTGCCACTTCGATTTTGTGCTGAGGCAGAAATGAAGAGGAATACAATATGAAATAGATGCGATGTGAGCCTTTCATTATTTAATACATGAAGATTGAGATGAAAGTTAGACTATAACTATTAATGAAGGGATCAATCATTAATTTCTTTTTTAAAGGAGTACATAAGTATAGATAGACTTCTAAAAGGTCGTGGGTTCAATCCTCTATGGACGCAAAATAAAAAATTTCAATGAAACTGGTAGAGTATTCCACTTTCTTCAAAAAAAAAAAAAAAAAAAATAGTAATCAACGTACCATAGTTTATGGCTTGATTGAGATCTTCTATATACTTTTAGTGTTAGCTTAGCTTAACTGTGGTTGAGTTCTCGAAATACCTTCCAATCAATAAATAAATAAAGATAGGATTAGTTAATTACTGAGACATGTCAGTCAAAAATCTTTTCTTCTTCATTTTTTATTCAATATAATTGTGTTATAATTTAAATTCATTAACACTTCATTCAATGTGTAAATGTGGGTCGGTTTATGATAATGCATTCATTATATACATGATGTCAGTCAGTCAGCAGAGATATCAAAATTCATGACAGTTGATAATAAAAATCAGTATATTATATATATGACAAAATTAATTAAAGGGGATAGGTTATATATCTTAGGTGAAGTAGAAGAAGTACCACATGCATGCATGCACCGTTATACTGTCCACATGATTATCTTATCATTATCATATCATAAATATAAGAGGGACCATTCTCAACTTGTTTGTTTTTTAAATTTTAGTAGTCTGAACTCTGCAACTCATCAATGTTGTGTAATTTAATATAATTTAATATAAGTATATAAAGTTTCACTATATTATATTCCTAAAGCACAATTAGTATTTCCTTGTCTTTTTTCTTCTGGCACCTCATTTTTTTTAAAATTTATGTTTAATAAAAGATAAGATAGGTAAAAAAAATATATTAGAAAAATCTGTGTCCCTCACAGCCTCACTCTCTTGCACATGCTCTCCCTCACAACCTCACTCTCTCTCTTTTTTTTCCCCTATTTTTAATATTTTTTATAAATTTTTACAAATTTTTGAAATATCTTATTGTCAAAATTGTCAATATAAGCAGTTATCAATTTATGAAACACATAACTGACAACTTAAAAAACGTTGATGGGTAAAAAAGCCTGCTAACTGTAAGAACGGATTTTAAAAATTTAAAACTTACACTTCAAATTTACTTAGTCTCCGTTTTGGGCTAGTTTTCAGCCCAATTTGAATTTCGCTCTCCTTTTCACTATTCAAAATGTGGAAATTGATGTCGATGAGGAGACGTAGTGAATTACTGAACCTTATTTTTCAGTTACAGAGCTATGGGCTAGTGGATCAAGGAAGAAACCAAGCATTTACATTCACCGATTTGAAGATGAAAATTGAAGGATTAAGGCTAAATTCAGTTAGTACTTGTTAAAATTTGTCAGGTTATTTAAACATTCACCGTTCTTTTATGTTAAAATTGTACTCACAAATCTGATTTAAATATACATTTAATCAAACTGACATCCAACTAGATAAATCAATTGCCAGTTTGATGTGCACACTATTTGAGCATTTGGATTCCTAAATTAAATTTAAAGATATTCCTATTCCTGTAATCCTATGGCATATTTCCAAAAAAAAAAAAAAAAAGCTAATTGCTAAATTCACTTTGTTTTTTAAGTTAATACATTCTCCTGTGCAGTGTAATTCATTCACAAGATGCTGGTATCAAACTATAATAGACAACCTGCTGAAGTACAACAAATTTGGTACTTGGTACTTGGCAGTCGAATAGTAAATTCTTTATTAATTTCTTGGACAGTAGCTGGGAAAACTAGGTACAAATATTCTCTCTTTTTTTGTAATAAAACAGGTAAGAATTTGCATTAAATAAAATTGGCACAAAGTTACTTTGAGGCGCATGCGTCTCATTATTTAATTTTCATCTTTCAACTGTCTCATAATGGATGCTGCTTATTTTCAAGACATAGACACTACATGCTATTATTTTTTTTTATAACAAAAGTTACTTTTGGTTAATTCTCACTTCTCAGTGTTAGTATAGTAGTGTCGGATTTTTATCCGCTGCTATAGTTACAATGACAGATGGAGCTCACAATAAACACCTCCTATTATCTAAAGATCTCAGCTATCCAAATTAATTTCAACCGTTCAGATTTATTATGGCAGGATGCTGCCATCACAATTATGGCAGCAGATTTTGACCCTAGCAACTGTCATGAATCTCAGTGTTGGTAATGTCAATTGTCAAAGAGTGCTCATCCTCTGTAGCGCTGCATTGTGTAGCGCGGAATGTGAACCGTTAGATCATCTCGAGATTCAAGTCAGCACAGATCTCGAGATGATCTAACGGTTCACATTCCGCGCTCCACAATGCAGCGCTTCAGAGGATATATATGGAATTTCTTGTTCAAAGCATGCATGCATGCATGCATTATCATAAAAATTAAAATGTCAAAAACTATTTATTGGGTGACTCAATTTTACTTTTTTTCATCAGTATATATCCATCATAGATCAGAAATTCAGAATCATGAAATTAAGCAGATTAATTAGATAACAATATAACATACAAATTGATCTAACTAATTCAACACCAACCATGAACAAATTAGCAACAAGTTACTGACATGCCAAGCATGAAAGACTGCTACCAGTGGAGCTAATCTGATTAGCATGTTGAGCTATAAACTATCCCTATCATGTCGACATTCGGCTCGAACATCGTACGAACAAGGGCATATTCTTTATCCCGTCGAGCAACTGCATGAAACAATCGATCTGCACCATAATGCGGGACCTTCTCGTGATTTACGGGTCCGCTATACTCAATCGAAGAAGAAAAGCTGTCGTTCGAGTCGGATGCTGGAGAAGTGGCGCCTCCTCTTTTCTTTTTGGGGCATCCGATTGCCAGTGTCAGCTCGAGCAATTGCTCGTGATCATCTTTTGTGGTCACTGTGTTCATTGTCGGGCGTGTTCTGTTATGTTGATTTGGCGGGCGGGAGAATGTCGAGTCCCTTCGTCTTTTAAGCTCCTTGGTGCTTCTCACTTCTCTCATGAGTTGCTTTTGTAGTCTGTACAGCCGATGAAGTTCGTAAACCTGAATTAAGAAATGGCAAAAAAAAAAAAAAAAATTTATAAGATCGTTAAAAACAGTACAAAAACCTACAATGCCAGATGTATTTTATTTGTTCACTATATACATCGACGAAAACTCGTCTTTGTTTCGTTAGTCGAGTGGTACACTGGTACATGCCAATCAGGATGTTCCTGATTACTTAACTGCATAATGAAAAACATTACTACAGTTAATTGAGTGAGGAATAGTTTTACTGTTTTAGGTTATAAAAGTACCTGTTGTCTGAAGGTTTTTTCATGTTTCAGCATTGCCTTCTTCATGAGTTCCTTGTCAAAGTGCTTCAGATAATGCTCCATCTCAAATTCAAAATTCAAATGCTTAATTGGTTTCTGCAGTTTTTATCTCTGCTTCGGGTTCCTTTCGTCGTATATTTGACTGATCGAATACCGACTTTTGATCTTATCTGCCTATAATATAACCAGAAGTTGTGAGCAGCTGATATAAGCAACATAAATTGAATAAACCAATTTGAATGCTTTTAAAAAATTGACACAAAATCTTCTGAAAATGAAGTGAATTCAAACTGAGAAATCATAATACTCTCATCATAGAACAATAATTAAAGAAGGGTTATGTGAAATATAACTAAAGCTCACCTTGGTTTATCTCCTTCCAATGCAAACTTAATGAAAAGTTAACTTCCTTTCTAATCTCCAGGGGTTTCTCTTCTGGTCTGGAGATAGAAAGAAAGAAGCATTCATGCTGATGTATATATGCTGATTCCAAAAACACAATTCTCAAAAGAAGTACCCAGAATTAAAAATTCAATCCAATTCTAACCCTTTAATTACTGGCACCAATAAAATAGTTGCTCCATTTGGGCATGCCAGACAAAATACCAGTAGAATATACTGAGACCAGAGAAGGGGCAGCAAAAAGGTGCCCCAGTCAGAGGAGACAATGGCGCATGTACACAAGCTTTTTTCTAATTTTTTTTTTCTGGTTAAATTAGTAACAGACACAGAAAAAGATGCTTGCTTTGTTGATTAATTATATAATTATTAATTATATAATTAATTAGGTATCTAACATGGTTATATACTTATATATTAGATAATAATGATGGAACAAAACACAAGCCTGACAGCTAAACCATTTTGCCATCATTATCTCACATGTGCTCTCTGATAAATTAATCCTCCTATCATTAGCCATTAATGTTTAAATTAAACACACCCCCCACCCATTTCAAATTGAACAATGTATGACATAAATTCCATGATAGTAATGTTTGTAAAGTATATATGTGCTTCGTTGTTACTTGCATCTTTGTTCCCCATGTGGTGTGTTTGGAATGAATTTATGATGAACAGCATACGTTGATCTAATCTTAATTTTTTTTTTGTGGGTTGGTTCAATTAATAGTTTTTTTTATTTATTTTGCCACATATTTATTTAACGATTATAATTAATCATTGAACAGGTTTCATGTTTTGATGTCCCATAAATAGTCTTCAAATATCAAATAACCGTATGTGACAAACTGATAATTTATCTATTAATTTAGAAAATATGTCCATAAACTGTATTTTAAGTTTTAACTAGTAAATTTTGTTGAGTTATTTCGAATTTATTTGAAAAACATTGTCAATGCTGTCAAGCGAGTCATTGTTATTGGATTGATGGATTCCCACCTTCCAAAAAATGTATTGTGTATTCTAAAACTTGTTATTTGAGTCCTGATTAGAGGTGGCAGATTGTCAGGTCGGGTCGGGTTTAGGTTTGGATCGGGTCGGGTTGGGTCAGTTTGTCCAATGGAAATGTCGAGTCGGGTCGGGTATCGGGTTGACGGCTGTCGGCATTTTTTTGGTCGGGTCAGGTTTAGTTCGGGTCGGGTTGGGTGGGTTTTTCGGGTCTGGTCAGATTTTGTACCTCTATTCCCAGGTATCTCGGGTTTTGGGTCGTTCAGGTCTGGTCGGTTCGGGTTTGGGCCAGTCTGACTTTCCTTGAAACACGGGTCAGGTCGGGGAAATTTTTCGGGTCGGGTCAGATTTTGCCACCTCTAGTCCTGATGCAAGAGGCTGACAATGGTATGTTAACAAACAACAAATGCTTAATTGTTTGCTTCCTCACCCATATAGATATCACTTGCATTAGCTATGTTGTAGATTAGTTTGATTGATTTTATGATTTAATGTATATGCAACTTTTCACTCCTTACCAGCATCATATATACCGAGCTAAAGAACAACTGAAAAGTAAATAAACCAGTGGTTTTGTACAATAAACCAATTAATGCATTTACCAGATTTACCAGTACAAGCAGAAAAGATGAAGCAAGCAAGTTGTTCCATGAACTCATCAAAATGACCAAGATGCCCTCTATGTTGTTGTCATAATAACAAATTTGATGCATTATTTGAGCAAAATCTGGCATTTAGTTCAACAAGTGCATCTATCAATTGGTATATACACAATATACGCCAATGTAGTTAGTACTCAGTAGTCCTACATACATCGGCTGTCAATGTCAGGTACGCAATAGAACCAGATGGTACGATTACCGATAGATTGATCATTAGAATACAGAATAGATTGTCAGAAAATAGAAAGTCAACTTTACAGCTTGGCGCCGCCAAGATGTTCTGTATCGCAAGTTCTTTCCGCTTGTCTCCACCTCCCTGAAAAGAGAAATATAAAAAATAAAAAATTGGAGCTAGGGAAAATAGGAGCATAAGAAACACTACATGGTTTGCACCAATTTGGTATGGTTTGAACATTTCTACTGAATCTTTTAAATTCACTGAGATGGTATATGTCGGTGATTTCGGTTGAGAATTTGTGATGGCGAAAGAGAGGAGCACCAGACTGGAATCTGACAATGTTTCTTTTTACTCTGAATTGTGAGTACACGAATCACACAGTGCGTCAACTAACTCGCATTTCATTGCGCAAAAGCAACAGCTAAAAATAACCAACATGAACAGAAATCGTGACGAATTTTTGCTTGATGCGAGGTTTCCTCGACATACTTGAACCTTGAATCAGAAATCAGAAATATAAGTTGACAGAGAAGTATGTAACAGCAAAACAGCCCATTTATTATTCAAACATCATCACTGGTAAATCGGACGGTCAGAAAATCCTTGGAAGTACCAAGTATGGAACAACATCAATGTTTTTCCAACAACATAACAGAATTTTTGAATTTGGAGGGTTGTCATCTGGGCCCTCCTGATGAGATCGGACGGTCGAGAATGAAAGTTCCTTCAGATTGCTGCCTGGACCAGTAGAGAAATCCAAGATTTGCGTTGCGCTGGGAGATGCATGTAATAAGGAACATATTGATCATGTCACAACAAAAAATTGGGCCCCTTAGCAAAACATGGTCCAAATTTGTGTTGTCTTGCACTTTCTTCATTTGTCTTTTTGTTTTATTTTTAAACCTAAGGAAATTTGTTTGTTTTATACCTGCTTAAAAGACATTTTGTTTATTACACTGAATTGCTGTTTTCACTGTTAAAGTGTTAATGTATGAGATCAGTTAATGCACCAAAAGAGAACCTTGCATCAATTGATTTCTGAACTAGATTTAACAAACTTTACCTATTAGGTAGTAACAAGATTTGTAACAATAGCTGATTCTGTCATGTTATTTAACTGTAATATTAGCTTCTGTTTATGATATCACAATAAGTATTTAGTTTTTTTTTTAATCTTAAAGGGTTGATAACCATTACAGTTATGGGAGTAATAACTGTACTTAAAGAACAAGTACACCGAATGCTGTACGTACGGCTCCAGTTAAGTAGACATGGTACTCAGATTCAGGAATCAGGACTTGGATTATTATGATCTCCAAGATAATGAAAAGATCATTTCATATGAAATAGTTCTGAAATTCTATAGATGCTGCAGTACTTTGAACATACACTTTCAAATTTCCAATTCTTCGCTTTCTTTTAACTAAAAGAACATTTTAATCTTGTTTTTTAAACCTATAAAGAACCTGAGATTTCCTCTTACACTGATTGACACTACCTAAGTACTATATATATATATATCGATTGCAATTGCAATTTCCTTTTTGTATCATTCACTGAACGAACCTATAGTTAATTAAATAAAGTTATCTGTATAACATCACATGACGACATGGTGGCATGTGTTGTCGCAGGGGTATGCGCAATCTATCGCCTTCACTTCCGCCCGATCGAAGTACCAGTCGCCGACTGATTTCGCTATAGCCTGCACAAAGCATAAGAGAAAAAAAAATAAAAAAATGATAACTATCTTTTTTCTTTGCTTAAAGAATAAATTAGGTGCTATCAGCTTTTTTTTTTTTAAATTCTTTCAGTCTACATGCTGATTGTTGTATTCTGGTACCTTTGTTTAAATCAGCAATTTAAGATTATTTTGGCCTACAATAGGTTTAACTGCTTAAATTATGTACAAATGGCAACAGCAACATCCAAAACTTGATCTGCGACGAGCGAGGGGCATATTCATACCTTGTTTTCAAGGGTAGGAGAATTGTTAGCGAACCACATATCCTGCAGCCCTGACTGGCAATGCGCAAAGCACGAATTCACGAACACCCCGTTCTTTCTTGATCCTGAAACTCCTTGTACAACACTTACCATTTTGTTTCTGAATCCTGCACATGCGACATTATTCCTGTAATCAGAAACAACATCTCTCTTTTTTGCCTTTTTGTGTGAATGGACTTAATTATAACATATATTTACCTTGCAAAAATTGAATTTGGGCAGGAGTACAAGTCCTGTAATCCAACCTACAATTTTTCCATGCACCAGTTGGGTCTGCTTTTCCAGGTGCCAGACTTTCCTGTATCTGAAATCACAAGAACAAAACTAAGAATCTTTCTGTGAGCTGGTTACTGGTACTTTTGGTGCCCACGTCATAAGACAATTAATGGTAGATCTCAATTCAGCTAGTAGACAAATTAACTAACTGATTCAACAAATTTTGCAAAGTTTTCACTCCATCTGTATAAGAAATTGACGCAGCGGAAGTTATTTCTAATGTACAATATCCTTACCTGCCATAGATCATATGCCGCATTTAGTAGAAAAATTGGAGTCTGGATGTTGCCAACTAAATTCTCAGGGAAGAAACACTGCAATTAATCCAAATTAGAAACTGAAAAGTCAATTTTATCTCCTATTAAATGTCTTCTTTCTTTTGTTGAGAAAGAATTTTACCGAAGTTGCATCCATGCGGCTAGTGCATGACCCAGGCAGATTCGGCGCGACTCCCTTTATACAAAAACAAAGTTCCATTAGCATAAAACTAATAACCTTATTAAAATTATTTGAAATATGATAACACAAAAACTTACGAGATAATTTACAACACCCTGAAAGAAAGATTGTATGCTCTGACCACCTGATACGTCATTTCTGCAAAACAGAACAAATAAAAAAAAAAAATACAACAATAATTTGCAACACGAGACAGAAAAAGCAACACAGGTAAGAATGGAGTTCGTCGACCAAGAAGTATGTACTGGACTAAAGATGAATGCGACAGAATAATACAATCGGGACATACACATCAAGAAACATGCCAGCATCCGCTAAGCACTTGACTTTTGTGTTTCCAGGAAACAATGCTTGAAATTGGTCGCAGTGTATGATCGTCGACAGACCCCCCGCTGAACAGCCAGATAGAAGGACCTGCATACAAATTTAATACCAATTTTTATCCAAAATGTTTTACTTGTTGTTCAAGCATTAGTGGAGTTATGGTAACTACAAACACCACTGGTACAAGTTTCAGTACAGTGATTGGTATAACTGCGTACCTGGTTAGCAGAGCGCATTCCTTTCGACATCAGTTCTTCGATAGCAGCAGACCAGATGCGCTGTCCCCTGAAATACAGCCCTGTGGCCTGTTTATTTACCAAGTTTTATTCCATTAATTGCATATATATGGAGAGATATATAGACTGCATATTTTTACTTTTTCAATAATGAAAAGAATTATAGATAATCACTTCACTGTCAATTAATGTTTCTTTGCATTATCTTGTGTAATGAATGTAAAATAAAAAAAAAATGAAGCAAATTCATTATGATCATTGTTTATGGAAAAAACATATCATGTGCTTGCTTAAATGCCAACACTCAACTGTCACATGAACACTGTACAATATTGGGTTTGCTTGCTTTGCTTAATTTTCATGCTAAAAATTGAATTATGAATTATCCATATTAACCAACCGAATCATATCCTTCACTGGCAAATGAAGCACCATCACAGTACCGAATCCTTGCTCTATTCCAATTATAGAAATCTGAAACTCATTGTAATGTAAGCAAGTTAGAAATTAGAAACAAGTAAATAAAAATAGAGGAGAGATCCAATAACCATAAACTTTGGTGACCATGGTGACCATTTCACTATTTATATATAAATTGACAAATCTAAACCGTTAGATGTATTCTAAATCATCTAAATAATATATACACAAAAAATGATAAAGTTCTAACATCGTTTTAATAGTCATCAAGAGAGAAGAAAAAATCATAAAATTTGAACCATCGATTTTTGTTAATGCTTGATGCATATGTAAATAAAATCAAAATGATGTAATTTTTTGTATACACATAAAATATGATATATACAACACATTCTATCAATTAGTTTTGTCATCTAACAGTTTTAATTGTAGTTATTTCAGATTTAATTTCACGGTAACCAATCGGTCACCAAAAACATGGTTATTCGATTCCTCCTCATAAAAATAACATGTATAAAATTGGATAAACTACTGGTAACATACCAGTAACTAACACTCCTAAAATGCTGTATGTGGAAATAACTCCATATATCGAAAAACTGATAGTTATAGTTGTATGTACCAGGGTTTTCATCGGGCTTGTTGCTTAAGATACCAGTGAACACAATCTGCTTCTCCATGTATCTCGATGATCCATGGCGGGTTGTTTTGCGGAACTGACATGTCCTTTTGTTGTTGCACCATCCTCCTCCCTGTCACACAAATGGAATTAGACGTTTCGAACATGTACCGCAAGTATAAGAGAGCATATATTGACATATACTGTACTGGTACATTTGGTACAGAAAATTTGAACAGACCTCTAAGTCTACGATCCAATTGTTAACACCTGACCCAAATCCGGGAGAGAAGTGGTATGCCGGTGCACTTCCATCCAGGCAAACTACATTCACAAAAAAATAATTCAGTAAGAAGAAAAAAATTAAAAGAATGTACCCATTTCTGAGTTCTGACAATAAGAAAAACAATCTTTAATTCAAAACTCAAAAAAAAAAAAAGTATCAGAAAAGATTTCAAATTCATCTGGAGATCTTCTTAATCAATATCTATACTTCACAATTCACATTTGAGAGAGCAAAAAAAAAAAAAGGTGGCAGAAACAAACACAAGAACAATAATCACTGAACAAACTACTACACTACCAACAAAGACGCGTATATACGTACCAGCTCCTTTCGATGCAGCAGACTGCATGATGGTGAGTGGTACCATGAGAGGGGACTCTGCGCCACGAACCCATTCGACAAGACCCAACAACCCGATAAGCCCGACAATGAAAACTGCCCGGGATATCCTCATTCTATCTATCTAAAACTCTCCTTCCTTCCTTCCTTCCGTCCTCCCCCTCAAGATGTTTACTATAATTGATGCTATGAATTTGTGGCTTCAATCAAATTGGGTATATAACAGACAGGGGATGATGAGAATGGAACAGACAGCTCATGACCCAATGGGGGTGTTTCAGACTCTCAGCAAGAGAACAAATTAAGTACAAATGGTAATATGGTATGGTAGTGCAAGTGCAACCAATTTTAACTGGATTTATATGTGTGTATGATGATGATAATATGAGATAGAGATGGAATCATGGATGGATCATGAACTGTTATGACATGGGTCATAAATGCCATATATATGTGTGTGTGTGTGTGTAAGATAAGATTTTAGATTTGTGTATTAAACAAGGAATCAAACTTTTTTAGAAGCTTGTAATGTAATTTCTCTTTTCTGAATACAATTTTGGTGTGAAACTGGTAATTATATTTATTTTTTTGCCTTTATACCTTGAAAAGAAACCAAAACTATTCTCTCAATCTCTCTACTTTGTGCCTATTTTTTTCAACAAAAAAAGAAAAGAAAAGAATGTTCTTATGAGGTGAATATTCAACAATTAGTGTTTTATAAAGGACTGAATTGTAAAAGGAAAAAAATGCCAGTTCACATGCTGTTTCTAGTGCTTATCGTTACATCAGAAATTCAAGAATTTTGTGGGTCAGTTATTAGAGATAAAACTAAAAGTAAAAGTATATATATGTATGAAACGACGCCATGCAAATTGGGCTCTTTTTTCCAAGAGACAAGATATCAAATATGGTTCTTTGAATTAATTAATTTGTTTGGTTTTGTTTCATTATAAATCTTTTTCGGATTCGTTGCATCCCTTGAAGGATTTACTTCTCTACATGCAAAGGCATCAATTACTTTTGAGATTTGGAATTAAATTGTATAATTTAAAATTGGATTGCAAATTTGCAATTTACACCGAATATTTTGGCGCATGATTGCATGAAGATTTTTGAATCGGTTTTTAAAAATAGAAAAGTGAAAAACAATATTTGTGGCTTAATAATATATTTTTTTTCCTTTTTTTTTTTTCTTGTGAAAACTGCTTTTGAATCCTGAAAATATTCTAGGATTTATGTTCTTGACCAAAAACTTACTACATGCATTAAATTGGAAGTGAACCAATGCACTAAATACCATATCTATTTAATTAATTCATCAAAACTGAAAGTATTATTAGTTGAAGTTTTTTTTATTATTAAAATTGAAGTTAAATGCCTTAAAAGTGGTAACCAATTGATCCTTGACATGTGATAATTAAGACGTTAGTTTAACAGTTTCAATGAAACTTAAATGTAATTATATCCTAAGAGCCAAATCTGATAAAAAACAATGGCACCAAATTTCTCCTTCCCCAATTAATTAATTGTTGTCATAAATCATAATTATACCTTTTTTTTCTCTTTTTTTAGAAAAATAAATATCATGATTCTTTGCATTATCCCTCATTTTAAAGGCTCCACATCAAAAGATGGAACCTATTCCTTCTGATTTTCTTTTTGCCACGCTAATTAATATTCAAATACCTATAGAATTCAAATTGGCATCATCACAAAGATGACTTCAATTTTGGGAAAAGAACAATCTTTCTTACTTATTTCAACGGTCTGGATCGAGCCACCGCAAGACATCTTCATTAATTAAAAAAACAAACAAACATAAAAACTCATGAGAAATTAAACTCAACATGTTGTTTTTAAATAAATTAGTCCATCCAACTTAATATTTTCTTCTGCTAATTTGTGCAGTGTTTTTGTGTTAATTTGGCAATTAAAAATATTGGGGGGTTTGGCACAAAACCAAGCATTTTTCTTTCCAATATGCATAGTGGAGTTTGGCCACTTGATATGCTCATATATATATATGCTCATATATATATATATATATATATATATATATATATGCTTCTAGTTCTAGCTAGTTCCCATCGTTTTCATCACTTTATAAATTTCAAAGATTAGCCACAAATCATGAATTATAATCTGTTCCCCTTTCTTATCAACAATCTGTACGCCGAAAGAGATGCATTTGTTTTCTTTTTTAATTCTTCCCTATAAGATATATTTTTGTTATCAATTAAGCGTAGTAATTTTACTATTAATTCTATCCAAAAAAAACTTTTATAGAGATTTTTTAACAGCACTGTACGTAAGTAGCAAAGATATGTACCGAAATTTTTGTTAATAAGCCCCATAGAATTCAAGTTTGAAGAGTAAGCCCCATATCGTGATGCGTTTTTGAAAAATAAGCTGGACGCTGGGTACCATAGCATATGCATCCCGAGTTCTTACGGACTCTGCACTACCTCAGAGTCTCACTGTTTGAACAAACTTCTGTGTTAGACTATATACATAACAGGGATGTTATGATAGTGTGGCGTCCATACTAAATGACTGGGACGTTGGGGTAGCGCAGAGTCTAGCTTATTGTTCAAAAAATATAAAAATATGGGGCTATTCTTCAAGTTCCATAGGGGTTTATTTATAGAAGAATCGATATATGTATGTATATTTGATCCTTCACTAACTCACTGTGCTGAGGATTCATGTATATATATTTTTATTTATGTATTATATAGATATAGACTATAATATCTAGTGACATTATATGGCATGTGTCCTGACATGATTCCACTTGACTTGACATCCCATTCAACCCAAATCCATGCCATGGAACTATTGAATTCTTATTTCAGAATTTTAAAAGTATAATAATAATACTATGAATCAGAATTATCAATAACCAAAGACATGAATGAATATACAGAAGTGGCAGAGTAAGTAAAACATATCTCCAATAGTAGTCTTATAGTCCCACACTCCAATCCAATGTCATACATTCACTGAAAGGAAAACATCCTGTGTACATTGAAAAACCGTCCATACATCTATAAAAATGTCCTGAATGTAACGGACACGTACATCCGAAAATATAATCTATTGATGCTATGGACGGCTTTTCTAGAGATGTTAGGTATTACTCTTCATGGAAACTACACAAGTCTTTACAATCATGCAACACAGGAGATCGATCTGCTTCCAATCCAATGATTGAGGCAGAAACAACTGATTCTGCCAGTGTATGTTTGTCTTTTTTGCATGTTACTGGATACTGATATCAATCCTGATTCCTCATTCCTGCTAATATATAGTGTAAGAATATAATAAACTCCAGAATGGAAATTCGGTGTGTTAATTTGTACCTGTTTCACTGTGTGTCCAACATCAATCTCCAATTTCTAACATTCCAATAATGGATAAATAAATATCTTACATATATTCTTATTCAATTGGTTTATAACTAGTGCCCATATATAGAAAAACCGTCTATATATTTATAGCGTCCATAGGTAATTACATTTCAGAATGTATCTGTTATATTTCGGAATATATCTTTTACATTGTTACATTCTGTACATCTCTATGGATGTACGAAGTATGAACAATATTTCAATGGACGCAAGATGTTTCTCTTTAACAAATGTTGGGTCTACTCTTTAAAGCAATGCATGCATATATATGGGCGTGCTTATCCTCTGCTGCGCAGCGATTCAACCGTGTGGATTATTGGGGTTTTTTTGAGATTGAGTTGCATGAATCTTAGGCCGAATCCAATGGTCAGAGTACTGTACAGTAATTTATTGTGCAGTAGAGGATATGAATTCTATATATGGCAGCATGGCAGTAGGCAGTGCGTTTCAATCAGATTAGTTTTCTTTATTTATGGTACCAGATCTAACTTTCCACTGCAAAACTTGCAAGCCTGATTGCCTGATTATTGATTAATAATAGATTTGCATGATTGAAGCAGAAAGAGAATATATTCTATATAAGAACGTAGACAAGGGTCAATCTGACATTGACACTTTTCCTTAATTTCCAGGGTTTTCTTCAGTGTATTTTCTTTTCTCTTGGAGGGTTTCTGGCAGTAATTCATATCCTCTACTGCACAGTGAATTACTGCTCGGCACTCTGGCCATTGGATTCGCTTTAAAATTCGTGCAACTCAATCTTGAAAAGCCCCCCTATAATCCACATCGTTGATTCGCTGCGCAGTATAATATTGTGCAGCAGAGGATAAGCACTCTTCTGGCAGGGACCATGTATAAATAGTGGACAAGTGCTGCCTACCTACCATATGCATGTGGGTCTTCTCACAAGTCACAACCAAATTAAGGAGCAGTTTTAATTAATTAAATTTAAAGACATGGTTATTGGTTAGTTAGTTAGTTAGTTAAAAGTTAAAAGTTAAAAGGGGATTAAAGTTGAAACAGACATAGAGAAGAGGTCAGATTGTGATTTATTAGAGGCTAATTTTGGTTAAAAAGTGCTTTGCTAAATGGAGAAACTTGAGGCTGAAACACAAGAAAATGAAGTTGAAACAGACTTAGAAGTAGAAGAGTGACATAACATGGATGCCAATAGTTAAACCTTGCATGCATATTAAAGAACAAGCTAGTAAATTGTTTCTTGAAATTTAAGAACCAGCCTTTGGTCTAGTGTCTAAGGGAAACACTCTCCGTGTGGGAGATCACGGGTTCGAAACTCAGATAGAGGGTCTTTTATAGACATTTAAATTTAAGTGACTTGACTCTCATCTTTATCTCAAAAAAATAGTTTCTTGAAATTCGGAAAATCCAGAAGAAATTCAGATTTGGGCAAGTGGTAAAGGGAGATAAAGATATGAAATTTGAAAAAAAAAATAGAATTAGAGAGGTTACAAAACTAGATAATAAGTTGACAGAAATTTAGATGGGGCAGAATATTAGGACTTAATTAGATGTCAAAGCTAGTCTTCTAGCAATTAGGTAAAACCTAACTACAAAAATTGGAATTTGGAAGACACAAAACAAAACACCAGTCAAACAAAACTCAAGCAAGAGATTGTCCTGAGTCTCCTGACCCATTTTCATATCCTCTGTAGCGCTGCACTGTGTAGCGCAGGATGTGAACCGTTAGATCATCTCGGGATCTGCACCGAATCGAATCTCGAGATGATCTAACGGTTCACATCCTGTGCTGCACAATGCAGCGCTACAGAGGATGAGCACTCCTCCTGACCCCGATGCCAAACCCTTCTTACAAGTTACAATCCAATCCAGAGAAACCTCAGTCAGGAGTCAGGACAGAAACTGGAATGTGCAAAACCAAAGTTATGTTCAAACGAAATGTAGAAAGAAACAGACCTTATTGCAACCACCTGTCAAAAGTCAAAACCTTCTTACAAATCGAAGAATTTTGACGTTGAAGATTCAGTTTACTAATTTAGAATGTTGAAAACAAATGGAAAAAAATAATAATAGGTCACAGTCTTGAACTAGCGCAGGACGTGAACCGTTAGATCATCTCGGGATCTGTGCCTGATCGAATCTCGAGATGATCTAAAGGTTCACATCCTGCGCTACACAATGCAGCGCTACAGAGGATGAGCACTCCTCCTGACCCCGATGCCAAACCCTTCTTACAAGTTACAATCCAATCCAGAGAAACCTCAGTCAGGAGTCAGGACAGAAACTGGAATGTGCAAAACCAAAGTTATGTTCAAACAAAATGTAGAAAGAAACAGACCTTATTGCAACCACCAGTCAAAAGTCAAAACCTTCTTACAAATCGAAGAATTTTGACTTTGAAGATTCAGTTTACTAATTTAGAATGTTGAAAACAAATGGAAAAAAATAGTAATAGGTCACAGTCTTGAACTAGCGCAGGACGTGAACCGTTAGATCATCTCAGGATCTGTGCCTGATCGAATCTCGAGATGATCTAAAGGTTCACATCCTGCGCTACACAATGCAGCGCTACAGAGGATGAGCACTCCTCCTGACCCCGATGCCAAACCCTTCTTACAAGTTACAATCCAATCCAGAGAAACCTCAGTCAGGAGTCAGGACAGAAACTGGAATGTGCAAAACCAAAGTTATGCTCAAACAAAATGTAGAAAGAAACAGACCTTATTGCAACCACCTGTCAAAAGTCAAAACCTTCTTACAAATCGAAGAATTTTGACGTTGAAGATTCAGTTTACCAATTTAGAATGTTGAAAGCAAATGGAAAAAAATAATAATAGGTCACAGTCTTGAACTAGCGCAGGATGTGAACCGTTAGATCATCTCGGGATCTGTGCCGGATTGAATCTCGAGATGATCTAACGGTTCACATCCTGCGCTACACAATGCAGCGCTACAGAGGATGAGCACTCCTCCTGACCCGGATGCCAAACCCTTCTTACAAGTTACAATCCAATCCAGAGAAATCTTAGTCGGGAGTCAGGACAGAAACTGGAATGTGCAAAACCAAAGTTATGTTCAAACAAAATGTAGAAAGAACAGACCTTATTGCAACCACCTGTCAAAAGTCGAAACCTTCTTACAAATCGAAGAATTTTGACGTTGAAGAATGAAGATACAATTTCCTAATTTAGAATGTTGAAAACAAATGGAAAAAAAAAATAATAGGTCAGTCTTGAACTAAGTCAGGGTTGAGTTTAGGTCATGGCCCAAATTAGGGTCAGCTCAATTTGCCTCAATTGATTCTTTGTTCGCCCGTGACGAACGTCTAATTCATTAGCAGCCCGTGAAGTGAATTCAGCCCAGGTTTCCACTCACAAGACCTTTTTATTTGGAAGAGATTCAACTTTTCGTACCAGCTTTTTGTTTCATTATGCTAGCATTGCCTAGTAGTGTGTTTTATATAAAAACAGCAGAATATACAGTCCCAGTACCAGAACCACAAACAAAACACTGAATAATAAACACACCGTTAACTTATATTAGTTCAAAATTTGGAACGCATTCTCCAGAGAGAATCCGTTATAATCATAAGTACGTACAACAATGAGAAGGAAAAAGCAACTTCTGTTACCTACTTGAATTCAAGCACCATCTCATATTTTACATACAACGTACAATCTGTACGACCGGGAACTTTTCCTCTTTTTCTTTTCCTACAGTAGCTGGAGGTGTTAAATATGCAATTTTATTGTTTACACGGGGAAACAAAAGAATTACAGGTTCTTTTTATTAGAAACAGCCTCATCTCATGTAGTCTTGGTCTAAGGTCATCACAAAATTGTGGAAAATAATGTCGTCGTGGTCTGACTTGGTACTAAAGATCTTCAAGTATCTGAAATTGCCAAGCAAGGAATAATTTAGCAATCAACTCGTTCCTTTCATCAACAATTTAGAGAAATAAAATCACTGATGCAAGAAGGATACCACACAATATATACCATAGTGCTGGCTGCTGGACCAGTACCGGGATTAGCTTGTTTGAACCAGCCAGAATACACAAAATGGCATATTAGGCCTTAAATTATTCTCCATAGGTATCATTGTATCAAGTGTAGCAACTTCAGGTCACTGAAACCATTTGGTCCATTACCGCACATGCAGTCATTCAAAAGTGCTGCTACTTCTGGTACGAAGCAATTCAATCCAATGCAAGTGGATGCAAGTATAATAATAATAAGACAGAATTCAAGCCTACCAAAAGCAATGACAAAATTAACTCTATACAAATTAGGGCATAAAAATAATAAAGATAGAATTCAAACCTATCAAAAAAGAAAAGCAAGGCCAAAATCAACCCTCTACAAAGTAATGTCCAGAAGCTTCATAGTGTGTCGAGTTGGTGAAAACCCATTTCTTAACATGGCTTGCATCCATCTCTCAGCCTCATCCTTATCTCCGTCTTTACAAAACCCAAACACCAATGTGTCAAAACTCCACCGGTTTGGCCGGTACCCTTTCTCATGCATCCTGTTCATTAGATCACGTGCAAGGTCCATCCTTCCCGCAATTGCAAAAGCCTTTAGTAGCATGTTGTATGTGTAGAGATCCACAGGAAAGTATTTTTCAAATTCTTGCACCACTTTATCTAGGTTTTCTCTGGTGCGAATTCCACCAGAAAAGGCTGCAATCAGCTGGCCAAGTAGCAATCGACCAGCGGAGTGATTGCTGGGCAGCTCACTCGTCTCAGCCCCACAACTGTCTTTCTCTTTACTCTCCTCTCTCGACTTGAACCAAACTCGTAGTAAATCCCGGCTCTTTAGTGTGTGCATCAAGACAACATTGCACAAGAATGCCGAGACAGGTCGACCTGTCTCACGAAAATCATCAAGCAATTTGATAAGTGTGTTATAGTCTTTTACTGACCCCAGTGCAAGTGCAAGCTCTTCATAGCTTTGTAAGCTAGGAATGATTTCTTTCTCTCTAGCTTCTTTCCAAAAGTTGACTGCTTGGTCTGGCCGGCCAGCCTGAGAGAGGCCAGTAATCATCACATTATAGATTTTTGAGGTAAGCTCCCTCCTTCCACAGAGAAATTCGAAAAAGTTCAATGCATCACTTATTTTGTTGCTCTTTAGGTACCCCTGTAGAAGGAGCATTTCAGACTCCCAATTAGATTGTACACCTGCACTCAACATTCTGTTGTAGATTTCTCTTGCGAAATCAGTTTTTTTGGCATGGGCTGCACCATCTATAAAGAAATGGTAGCATGTTCTTTCATGAAGATTTCTTCTTTGCAATTGTTGGCTAAGCAACCACAATACATCCCCATATCTATCTGCCTTGCATAAAGATACAATCACCATGCGGTACAGGTGTCGACTTGGTACATGCCCCATCTCTTGCATATCAATCACAAGCCTTGGCAATGCATCTACCCGTTCCAACAGTGCAAAAGCACGTATAATGCTTTTGTAAGTGGATTTGTGCCTATAAATGCTGTTCACAGCAGCAGAGTCATCTGTACAAATGTGAGGCACTAGACAAGCCTCAGTCAAGTTGCCTGCCTTGAAAAGAGCAGTAAGGTACCTAAATTGCAAAGTTAGAAACAAAATTACTAGTGAGATTGAACATCTTCCAATGTAAAAGACAATACGAAGGCCACAAATTTATCCAGAGCATGCCAGTACTGGAGCTGTCTGAAACAATAGCAATACAGCAATAACTCTGACTAGATATCTCATCTTTTCCTTTTTTTTTTTTTCTATTGGCTTTTTAAATATCAGACTTCACCGTCATCCAAATTGAACTTATTAGTACTTATGAACTACCAAAAAAACTGTAAACCGAACCAACTAGAAGGATGATACAGTACTCATGAGGGTATATTGGTGCATGTTGGGAGGAAAAAATAATAAATAAACAGCATACTATGCTCCTTTAACAAGAAGAAAACCCATACGATCTGCAGCTAAAAAGCAACAAAATCCTGAGCTGCACATACCGTGAAAGAACATCAGCAGCAGGCCTGATCTCCTTCCTAACCGCTTCATCAAGAAGCCTGCGAACCTGATCCAACTTCCCCTCGCGACATAGCGCACTAGCTAGGGTGGAAAATGCCTGGTGGCCAGGGAAGTGTCCTTTGTGCATGGAGTCCTCAACAACATTGTATGCAGAATCAGAGTCACCATCTGCACATAGGGCTCTTACAAGATCATCACAAGTGGCCCTTCCAGGGTCAATACCGAGCTCATGGCGGGACCGGTAGAGGTTGAGTGCCACGTCAACAAACCCAGCTTTGCAGAAGAAGCGGAGTGCTGCAGACATGGTGACCCGTGTTGGCGGGATGCCCTCCTCCATCATTTCAGTGAGCAAATCATACGCCTCACTCAGACGGTTTTCTCTCAAGAGTCGCATTATTAGGGTATCATACCTGAAAAGTTGCAAGTAAAAATGGAGTTCCAACAAGCTGGGCATTTGGTAGTAAAGACTTCTTTTGCAAATTGAGTGTTTCTCACATTAAGTTATTCCTGTATTACTCTTGCTGTTGAAGCACTACTATTTGGTACAGTCAGTTTGCTCTAATTGCAGGTGAACTGGAATATCTGTCTGTACATGCCAAAACCGGAATTGGCAGTAAATGTCTAGGACTGATTTTGTATTCTTTTTTGAAGGGAATACTATTTCCCCGTGTTTGAAATCAATGTATATCAGTAATCTATATAATGTGGATATTTATTTTATTCACCACAGTTTTCATAAAATATTGTGCATATAGACACATCACACATATGTTAGGTCTCGAAATAGTGGTGCCTGTAAGTTAGTACAAGCATTTGTCTATAATCAATTAGTATCAATCTGCAGTATCACCACTCACCAGGCATATAACCTAACATATTAGATATCAAAACAAATACAGGCATACAAACAGTCACCGGTAAGGCGGTAAGCATGTGACCGAGTGGTAGGAATACGTACAGTACCAATATGTAAAGCTACAACAGTAAACATGAGAATTTATCAGAATCAGAATCCGTACACTGGCGTAGCCGGTATATAGTCCTCAGTAACCTTCTTGTCAGCCAGGAACCCCAGTGCTTCATTGAACTTGCCGCTCTTCACCAGAATATTCAACCAGATCTTGTAAACCTCCGCAGACTGAAAATCTTCCACGATTTTCTGCGCCTTGGCATATTTCCCCCTCCTGCAAAGTTCGTGCACGAGCACACCTGCACAGACAGAACGGGACGCCACGTGGCCGGGCTGCGACCTCAGGAACGCCTCGGCTGAATCGAGATCCCTCTGCTTACACAGAGCCTTGAGCCGAATGGACACGGCACCGGGGTCATTCGGCGGCAAGAGCTTGAACAAAGAATCGGAGAATGAGAACAGGGAGTTCTTCACCAGGGAATTTAATAGCACCCGGATTGTCAACGGGTCGAGATCGAGGCCCGAGAACCGCATCCGGCCGAGCACGGCCAGCGCAGTTTCGGGCTTCCCGGCCACCGCATAGCCAATGACCAATGTATCATGAAACCGGGGGTACGTGGTGGGCGAAGTGGACGGATCGTACGAGCTGGAGAAGAGCTCCAGCCAGTGCAGAATCAACGGCGACTTGTTACATTTCTTCAAAAGCATAAAGATGGACAGATACACGGCCCGGGAGTGGCGGTACGGGGCGCGGCGACCCGACCAGTCAAAAAACCGCAGCTTCAGCAGCAGCCGGTGGTTCGGATCGGAGATGGCGGGCTCCAGGAACGGCTTATGCGAGAGAAAACTCAGCAAGAACTTCTCGGATAACGGAGGGTTAAGCCGGGAGAGCTCCCCATCGAGGGCTTCCTCGTCGGGGGTGGAGGCGAGGGCGGAGTAGATGCGGTCGAGCAGGGAGCTGGGGGAGTTGTGGGGGTGGGAGAGGAACCACTGGGAGAACGCCGAGGTGACGGCGGAGGTGAGGGAGGGGGAGGGCGAGGTGAGCAGGGGCGTGAAGCGCGGGAGGGAAGGTGGAAGTGGGCATGCCGCGAAGGTGTTCGATAGAATGCGCGTCAGAGGGATGGATGTTAGACGGCGGGCGGATCGCGAGAACTGGTACATGGTGTGGGTGTTGTTGCGGTGGTAGGGAGTTCGGAGTTGCGAACCATTTCGGTTCAAGAGTTTGAGTGGCAGCAGCGGCGGTCCATTTCCTGATGAAAGTAGCCGCCTTTTGTTGTTTTGTTTTGGTTTGTTTTGTTTTGCGGCGTCACCGCAGGAACTTGAGTTGCAATTGCATTGAATGAATGAATGGGGGACGAACAGGAAAGAAAGAAAGGTTTGAAAGTGAGTGCTGGACGAGGAGTGGCTGATTGATCCAGTGTTCTTCACCGGAACATACTTGATTTGGGATGCATTAATCTGGGCCGTCGATTTTATTGAAGCTGAAAAGCTTCAAACAATATGGTAGTCAATAGTGAGATCAAATTTTTTAGAGTTATATGGGTCAACTAAGCAATCTTTTCATTTTGAATTGAGTGGTTCTTATCAAACATTTGTCTTTAATTGTATTTAAAAGACATATTGTGACCATCTGATTATGAAAAATGAACGGCCTATATATTATCTGATCCATAGCAGAATTAGCCAATTTTTCAATGTTTTTTCAAGTTAGCTTGTTGATTGAAAAAATGAAAATTAATGGGAAAATGTGTGAGCTATGGGAATTTTTTAAGAATATATAAGGTGAAGAATAACATATTGAAGATTCTTTTTTTTTTTTTCAGATTTGGATTTTATTTTCAAATAAAGTCTATAAATGATTATTATTAATTTTTTGATAATGTATCGACGTGTCACAATTGTCCTCCGTAAATTAAATTATGGCGTGTCAATTTTAATCCACAATGATAATCTTATAAACAAGAAAATTAGGATGCGTGTGTTTTCGATGTGCCTTGAAATTAATAACCATGCACACCTAGTTATATTGTTTAAAAATAAAATAAAAGTTATAAACTAGTCTTCACTTGATTGAGAACAAAACTGCGAACCAATTTTGTAAAATGGTGCTACGTGGGAGAGAATAACCCTTTCAATGAATCCAAGAAGAAATGTGGATGTGAAGCGAGACAAGCGTACCAAATGACATAACATACGAGTGTATGTTTAGTATTTATTGGTAAAGAGCTTGTCATTTTTTATAATAATTGTTTTAAGATAATATGTAATATGTCTTGTATTGAGAAAATTGATATGGATCTTAAATTTTGATGGGCTGAGACATTAACATCAACGGACATTAACGTAAATCAACGGTTCTGATCTATCAAAGAAAATGATCAACGGCTCATGTTTCTTATTTGGGAAAGATAACCCTTTCATGTCATTTTTTCCAATATATTTTTATATATAGTAAAGATTTTTCACTAAGTAAACACGACGGATTTAATTTTTTTTTTTTTTCTAAAACACAACGGATTTAAATTATATTAATATATCGTGTTTTTGAACAATACAAGTGCTGTTTAAAACTAAGAAAAGAGATATATTGATATCAAAAGTGATACCAAATTTGATACCGAATGAATGTGTTAGTGTTCATATTACACGGCTAAATTAAGCATTTCCAATAATAAATAGCTGCCGGTAACCTGTTATTATTTTATTAGAATTGCTAACATGTACAGATCCAAAAGAAACAAAGAATAAACAACCAATCACCTCTTGTGGGATATTATTTCTGGCTAATAACAAACCTATCAGAGCATCAGACAACTTTCTTCAAAATAAGCTGCCATTTTGCGCTTCTCTTGAAATTTTCTTTCGATGTAGCTCTTGCAAAATTTTAACAAATGAAGTACAATAAATAGTAGTAGACTAGTGAATTTGACATCATCTTTCCTATAGGGCACCGACCAAAGCATCCTCCCGTTCCTCTCCAAACTTGTAATCTTTAACAACATCATATAGTACCTCTCTGCATGGGACAACCGCTCGTAACTTAATGCATGCCAGAAATGCGCCAGATAGCTTACGGTGCAGACTGTAAGCTTCTTCAGGGGGTGGAGTCAGCCGGTGGCGCAACATTGTGGCACCTAAGTTTGAGACACTTTGTGTGATATTGTTGACACCGAAGTTATAACCACCTGGCTTGGAGAAGGGAAGGCCGACTATAAATGCAGCCTGTACATGTGCGTCTATCATAATTTCTGACTCCTCTCCGGTTAAGAAACCAAGCCGGCGTGACATTTCTATAACTGAGTCCCTATCACTGTTTGCACATGCTATAACCTATATAATAGTGGCAAGTTTATTAATATTACCAATATGAAGTATGAACCATAATTGGTCAAGTCATTATGGTACCAGTAAGATGCATTCCTTTTGGCATAAATTAAGGTTTTATAAATGTACATTTCCAAAGGCACTCCCACCTGTTAAATATAAGTATTCATACAGATCCAGCACCAATTATTCTCGGGTCAGTTCCTAATACTGAACAACTGGTTTTAAAATTTACTAAGAAACAGAAGATCAATGCGAATTCACAATTTTCCAAAGAATAAGATAAAAATCATTTTACCACAAAGAGAGAGTGAAAGTATACCATTTGGAGATAATCATCAACAAAGCTTTTTGGGTAATCACGCGCTGCACCAAAATCTATTAAATTGAAGGTTTTTGTAGATACATTGTACAGGAAGTTGCTCCAATTTGGGTCAGTCTGAAATTTCAAGTTCAAGAAATTACATAGTAGAAAAACAGTCTTAAATTGTAGCTATTTACTAGCAGTCCGGCATTGCCTAGGTCATCTCCGGTACTATTAGTTACCTTAATTATAACTTTTTTTGTTTTTATATATCCAGAAATCTCTTAATTTTATGACGCACGTAAATTTTTAGATCAAGCCCAAAAAACTTTCCCTAACTTAAAGAAAGAAAAACAAATTTAATAAAGCGTACCTGCATAAAGCGAAAGACAAATAATTCCCTGAGAGTAAGTTCAAGAAGTTTTCTGCCAACATAATTGCGCGTCTCTTGATCAAGCTTTGCAACCTTGTCAATGGGAATTCCTGTGGTATATATGACAAGTATTTCTGTTAATACTCTTATAGTATTTTAAAAAATATATAGGGAATGCATTAACGCGCCAGTAATTTATTTTCTTTGGTTACATATTGTCAAAGCATTTGTACCTATCATCAGTGAAAATCACACCTACAGGTGAGAAAATTCCACAAAGAAAGGTACCTTGAACCAGCTCAGTAGTCAGTACTTTTTGGCTAGAAATTTCATCAATCACCTTCGGGACATAGAAAGCTTCAGTACCAGACAACAATTCTCTGAATCTTTTCTGACTTTGTGCTTCTAATATGTAATCACATTCTCTGGCCAACTCTTCTTTTGCAACCTACACAGTAAGAATTAAAAAAAATGTTTTCACTTGCCATGGATCAACCAATAATAACATGTCTTATTTTGAGTTTAGTGAAAAGAGGAATGTTTTCAGCTTCTATTTAATTGTTTAATAGTTATACTACTATAGAAAAAGGTAACATTTTTCAGAAAGAAAAGAAGAAAATGCTATAACAAACATAGGATATACCTTGATAGCACTGTCAAGGAAAAGGCCTTTAGGTATGAGATTAGTATAGTTTAACAACAATTTAACATTTTCTATATCACTTTCTATGCTATCTGCCACACCAGGGTACTGTATTTTCATTGCCACCTCCATTCCATCTTTCAACACTGCTCTGTGCACCTTATAGCAAACACAGAATAACAAATACATGAATAGATATGATAACAGTGTTGACCAATGATATTGCAAACTCATATAAAAATAAATATATTATAGAAACCTGGCCAATGCTAGCAGCAGCCAATGGTTCATAGTCAAAGCTCTTTAATTTAGAAGACCAATCTGTTCCTAACTCAGCGTCCAGAACTGAGTTAAGTTGTTTCCTCGGCATCACATCAGCGCCTTGTCGCACAATTTCTAATGCCGTCAGTATCTGATTTTGATTTCAGAATCCAAATAAGAAATTAATAACACGTACTGTCTGCAACAATAGCTCTTCATCGTGACAATTGGCAATATCAAATTACATGGTACAACATCAAGTTGGTGAAAAAAGCTGTGCTCAAGTCCCAGATCTTCTAAATTAGCAGTGTTGATTGGAACACAAGAATGACAATCATGGATGCAGCTTTAACAAACTCGTTAGACTAATAACTCACTTCGGGTGTACTACAGCTTGAACGCAGATTTCGTCAGAGTGTGGTTTTACACATCTTTATACGACAACAACAACCAAACCTTTAGTCCCAAACAAGTTAGGGTAGGCCACATGTAAAAGGGGCAAGATCAGGTTAATCATAGCCCAGTGTGTCTTGATGTCGGTTCAGTCTCTAACCAAATGGTGAGTCAAGTCCGGTTCAAACCATTTTAAGAAACTAATAATATCAGTAAAACAACTTGAAGTTTCTCAATCCTAGCCTCAATAAAACCCGTTACACTGCCTCAACAATTCAAAGAACGATTATTGATATAAAAAAGCATAATTGTGAAAATGCACCACTTGACAAGTCATAATATAATTCTCATCAATTTAGTCTGAAGCCACTAGAATGAACAAAAAATGCCAGGACATTAATGAAATTAGACATAATATCTTGGATACTATAAAAAAGAAGAAAATAATAAAGAAAACTTACAGGAGGTGGGACAAGAGATTCATCTTGTATACTAAGCATCTGGCCAATTTTTAAAGCAGCTCCCCGCATTCGGCAGAGAGCCAGTGCCAGTCGTTCTGCATTCTGTTCTGACAAGAAAGGGGAAAGTGCTGATTGCTGTTTCCCATTTGTCTCAGCTGGGGTCCCGTACAATATCCTCTTAGCCGATTCCTGTACAGTGCCCCATGCCAGACCAGCTCCTAGGCCAGCAAACCTGAGACCTCGTTGTTTTAGTATTTAATTTTTAGAAAGGAAAACATATGCAGAAGTTTGCAGAAAGAGTGTGTATCACTGGTATTTGGCACAAAAAAAAAATGCATTGTTGTAGCGTTACAATACTTTTTTTTTTTTTTTTGCTGTTAGTTTGACTTCAACCTGTCGTGTGAAACCTTCAACGCATTGAAACTATTTATTAGATAGAGAAAGATCAACTTTTTATGAAGCAATTAGTATTATATCGATACTAGCGCATGTGATCTTGTCAATTATTGATTCCAAAAATTAATCTAAAATCCATGAAAAAAACTTTTAGCAACAACTATAACATATAATTGAATTGGGATTTATTTGTGCTATTCCATTGTTCCTAGTCACTTCAGTAAAGTAATACAACCACTATTAAAGAATTTCAGCCACAGAGCAACTTTTCACAAAATGCCAATAAAGTAGAACCTCCATTCCAGTTTGAATTTGAGGGTTATTTTGCACACCTCTCAATATTATAATCTCAGTGTTACAGAAGAAATATGTGTAAACAAAACAATTTGCCAAACACTTACCCGAGAGCTCTGGTGAACGGTGTTGACGGCACCCGCCTCTCACGGTGCCTTCTTCTCTTCACTGCGCCAATGGAACTTGTACTGCCTGTCTGTTCTTCTCCAGTTGTACTGACAACTGTGCCTTGTTCATCTTTTTTGTTCTCTATTTTGTCATCACTATCCACACATTCATTTACTTCATCCGAATTCCTGCCCAACACCTCAGCTTCCCTGGTTTTATCATCGGGTACTGAGAAAGTTGTCTCAGTCTTAATTGATGATGTCGACTCCGATACTGTCTGGAAATTTTTATCCGTGAAGTTCTCTACGAAAATCAGAAAACCAAAGAAAAGTTTGGTACTTTGCATTTGACCAACAATTTTAATTATCGTTACCAGAAAAGGGCACAATATATCAATTCATTCAGATGTGTTGGACAATTGAGAACACATAGGTGTAGGGCTGCATACGAGTCGAGTTGGCTCGAGTTGGGGCTAACTGGCTCGAGTCAGTTTAGCTCAAGCTATTACCGAGTCGATCCCGAGCGAGCCACGAGTTACGAGTTTTTTGTGCAGCCCTACATAGGTGTTACCGTGTTGGTATAATTTGGCATAATTTATCAGTGATCACAATTTGACATCCATACACCCGAAATATAATCATTAATGGTTGGACATGCAAAATCAAACAGGAATGTTTGTGACAGTAGCCAGCTGAAACCAACTCAAAACAATCTATCAATTCATCTCCTAATCAAAGACCTTTCTACCTCTCTCAACGGGCTCCTCCGATCGAGGCGGCGGTGACTCCTCGTCCTCCTTGAAATACACAACGGAGGATTCTTTCTGGACGGGGGAAGAGACCCGCCGAACGGTGCCGCTGGTGAGCCCGACCAGGTCGGTGGCGGAGAGAACCACGGCCTTGAGGGCTCCCGCGACGTCGCCCGCCGAGGCGGCCTCCACGGCCCCCGACCGCCGCGCCGCCTCTCGGGCGACCATCGCGGCGCCGCTGGCCAGCCGGCGGAGGTCGTTCAATGCGGACATTTTTGAATCGTCTCGGTCTCGTACGAGAAAGAGACGCCGTAAAAGGTTGGGGAAGTATATTTATTTGAGAATTCACTCGGAAGCGCGGGATGGATCGGCATCCTCTGCAGCGCTGGAACGTTGGTATGGAATGCTTCCCGCCGTTGGATATGTCTTATGATTGATTCGGGAATTATTCGGGAAGAGTTCGTTTTATTGTAACTAGTAAAAAGCTCACTCCTTGATTTGGGCTTAAATTATTATTTCTTAAAATAATTTATATGGGCCTTAATTTTAATGGGCTGAGAACGTCAACAGGCATTAACGTACATCAACGGTTCTGATCTATCGAAGAAAATGATCAACGGCTCAGATGTGAGGATAGCCCTTTCATGTCATTTTTTCCAATATGCTTTTATTATTAGTAAGGATAAGGATATACATGACATATTAAAATATTATTAATATTCTTACTATATATAAAATATATAGCGTATTGGAAAAAATGACATGAAAGGATTATCTTCTTCAAATAAGAAATCTGAGCCGTTGATCATTTTCTTGGATAGATCAGAACCGTTTGATGTACGTTAATGCTCGTTGACGTTCTCAGCCCATTAAAAATTAAAGTCCCATATAAATTATCTCAATTTAAGACTCATTACATATTATCTTAAAAATTTATTATAAGAAATAATAATTTCAGTCCAAAGCAAGGAGTGAGTTTTTCACTAGTTTTAGGATAAAATGTATTTAAATTTTAAATTCTAGAGATAGTAATATAGTATAAATAAAATATTATATTATGTAATAAAATTTATCAACAATACAACTGCCATATAAATTAAAACAATAGTTAAATGAAACTAAGCAAAAAAAAAAAAAAATACAATCATGAGTTTATGACAAAACTATAATGCGCATCTAATTTCAAGATGGGCAGCCACAACAAATTAACCCCATTGTCAAAAAACTATAATGACTACTCCAATATTGTCAAAAAACTCTCTCTCTTCACATGGTTTACTTTTTGCATTGTCTTTCAGTCCTTCCTCAGAAAAAGAGGTACAACTATCTAGACTGGAAGCGCAAAACTTCTCCCGAATTCACCCCATTTGTTTGCGATTTATTCGTTAAAATCATATAAAACGCGAATAATTTGCGAATCCAATAAATAATTCGGGAAGTGGCGTGTTATTCATTGTTCTGTTCGCTGGGTACTTAAAAACAAATAATACGCAAATAACTCACGAATTGTTTGCGAATCTTGTCACTATGTTATGATCTACGCCGTTTATGGGATGCGTTGAAACTTCAAGCGTAGCAGGGATGAGAAGAGGGAGGGAGGGATTCGTGGAGGTCTGTGGTCCGCGAGTGTTGAGTCGTGCACCTGGTGCAGCAAAGTTCCACGAGCTTCTAGCTAGGCCCCGCAGAGATTCTAGCCGCGGCCCCACCTGTCAGTGAGACTTTGTTTTGGCACGTAGTCTTATATGGATGAATTCATCGCTGCGTTGGACAGAAGGCAATCTAACGGTCGGCGTTTCTCCGATGCTTCTAGCTAGTTTTGAAGAGAACCGTTAGATGACGATCCGACGGAAGATGTATTGAAATCTGTTAGGTCAATGATTAAGTTGTGCCCTATTATAGTAATAATAATTTAACCATACCTAATTTACTTTTTGAGTCAGCAACAAAATTCATATGGATTTTATTTGGGGAGGATTCAAATGCATTTTTTTTCTCAAAAAAAAAAAGTTTAAATAAAACTATGATAACTGAAATAAGGGCGATGCTAATTGAACCCGGGGCTCTGTACCCCAGCGGCGTACCCCATAACCAACTTACCAATTACAGCTGGTAATTAATGACTCAGCGGTCAGCGCAAAAGCTATACTACTTGTTTTGTTTGTTGAAGTATTTATATATTGCGAACAAATTTTTTATCAAATTTTTATATGTTTTATATATAGTATTTATTTTTTTATTTTTATGATATGACATTTCGGTTATGTGTTTATATTAGTATACCAAGTGTTCATGTTTCTTAATCAGGTATAGTTTTTGATCAGGTGTTTATATTTTTCAATCAAGTATTTATAACTTTTTATCAAGTGTTAATATTTCTCAATCAAGTATTCATAGTTTTTGGTCAAGTACTTGTATTTCTCAATCAAATGTTCATAATTTTTGGTCAAGTGCTTATATTTTCCAATCAAGTATTTATATTTTTGATTAGGTACTCCTCAATCAAGTGTTCATAGTTTTTGATCAAGTGTTTATATTTACCAATCAAGTATTCATAGTTTTTAATCAAGTGCTTATGTTTCTCAATCAAGTACTTATAATTTTTTATCAAGTGTTTATATATCTTAATCAAGTATTCGTAGTTTTTAATTAAGTGCTCCTCAATCAATTGCTTATGTTTCTCAATCAAGTATTCATAGTTTTTTATCAAGTGTTTATATTTTTTAATCAAGTGTTTATATTTTTGTACCAAGTGCTATGCTTTTCAATCAAGTTTTTAGATGGTTCATGCTACAGTATTTTATTATCTTTCAATTAATTGGTTATATTTTTGTTATTCATACTTTTTAATCAAGTTCTGAAGTTTGTCATGACATACATCTTTTAATCAAATATTTCCCTCCAAGCAATAATCAACATGAGCCACATTGGTATATTAAAAATTTTTAATCAATAAATTAGTCAACTTTTGTTTTCGTCAAATTCCAGTGGCAAGCAAAAGCAAAAGGCTGGAATGGGTTGGGTTTCAAAATAAATCACGTGACCCATTGGTGTCATATAGGCTAAGTCTGGCCCGGGGAACGGAGTCAGGGTACAAAGGATGGGGTACACTGAGATTTTCTCCTAAAATAATTAGTATTAACAATGGATATCATATAATAGAAATTCAAAAAATTAATATATGTTTCATCATATAATCTCTCTGTCGAGAGAGGGGACCCGATCATTATCAATTAGAAAAAAAAAGTGTACTCGCTATATGAAATTGTAAGTTCTTTTTCTTTATAATAAGATTGAGAGGCCAAGCTATCAAACTCTTTAAGTATGTATAAAGTACCTTCATCCAGATTTATCTTTTCATACAGAGAGCATTGCTTTTGTTGTTAGACCAATAAAATTGCAAGTTTTACTAACTTTACAAGGGTTATGCTATATATATATGAGGAGGGATCCATTGACAATACATATTTTGACAATCTTGACAATGGTCATCTTTAAAACTTTGTAAAAAATCATAAAAAATCTTAAAAATGAAAAAAGTTTTATGGATGCATTATCTAACTTATAGATTGATAGTGTTTCAAATTTCAATCAATTTGAACATCATTTGATACCTTATCAAAATTTTGTACATTTTTTAACGGTTGTAACTAAAAGATCTTTAAAGAGCTATCAAATATCGCTTAAATTGAATATAATCGGAAACATAATCAATCTATAAGTTAAGCATAACTTCCATAAACTTTTTTTCATTTTTAAGATTTTTTATGATTTTTTATAAATTTTTAAAGATGACTATTGTCAAGATTGTCAAAATATGCATTGTCAATGGATCCCTCCTCTATATATATATATATATATATGCATTACTACCTCGTTGAAATGCACGGTTTAAATTCAAAGAGAAGGGATCCAATTACCACAAAAATTGGTACCCCAGATAACCACAAAATCATTTATATATAAATTGACAAATCTAAACCGTTATATGTATTCTAAATCATCTCAATAACATATACACAAAAAAATGCTGAAAATATACGGTTATTTCAATAGCCATCGAGCAAAGAGAGAAAAAATCATAAATTTGAACCGTTGATTTTTGTTAATACTTGATACACATGTAAATAAAATCAAAATGTTATGATCTTTTGTATCCTCATAAAGCATGATATATACAAAATATTTCATCAATTAGTTTTATTTTTTGATTGTTTAAAATATAATTAATTAATTGAGATTTCATTTTGTGGTTACTGATGGAGCACCAATTTTTGTGGTCATTTGATCCTACTCGAAATCAAAAGTGCTGCTTGAATATATATCTGAAGAACAAATCTCTTTGACGCCCTCCACTCTCGGTACGTAGTTCGTACCATCAATTGAAGTGCATTTTCTAGCAGAGGTAATATTTATTTTGAAATACAAGAGTGTAGCTAGGCACGATTGGATCTCCTCTATCATGCTCTACCATGTTTGTTTATAATTCTTAATTAATCAATGTCATTAATATGATCATGAAGACAATATATGAATTAAACAATTATGTCACGTTAAACGAATGTTTTAGAAATTAGCTAGAATGTGTTGATGATTGAATGGGTATATATACAATTCTGCTCTCTTCTAAATCGTAGTTGAAACAACCAAAATTTAATTAAACCGCAAATAAAGGTAAAACAATGATATGGGAGAGACAAAATCTTATTTCTTATTATCTCCATGTAAGAGAGTGTCATACAACAAGTTACAAAGCCTCTATTTATAGGCTTGAGAATGTAGATGAAAAGTCATACAATCAACAATGAAATTAATACATAAGAAGGTGGAGATTAATGTATGAGAAAGTGGAGGGAGTGGAGAAGGTAAAAAGTCTACAATTATTTTTCATAACACTCCCCCTTAGACATTTTACCTTATATATACACTATTAATATTGTACTACAGGACAACATTAATTAGTTAGGTACTTCAGGACCAAACTGAATAAACTGATACTTCTGGATCAATTATGCTGCCTCATTAAAACCTTACTAAGAAAACCCAGTGGGACAAAATTTAGTGAAGGAAAAAGAGTACAGCGTGTATAATACTCCCCCTCATTTTAATATACATCTTTTAAATGACGGAGACCAATCTTCTGTGTAGGTTATTCAAAAACTTGTCTCGGCAATGATTTGATGAGTTTGTTGTCAACGTCGGTTTTGTTGATCGTCATGAAATTGCAGTACCACCATATGTAAATACATATCCGGATTGTGACCGAGCTTTATGTGGATCTAGTAAATATCATGCATCAACCCATATCACATATCCCGCAAAGGTAACGAAATATTTGCTTTATTCCGTCACAATGTATATCTTGCTAACACATTTACAGAAAAATATCGGGTCTCATATTATTAGCAAGATACATCAAAGCTCTAATAGCACTTAAATATGGTACTTCTGGACCAATAACTATTTTTATTTTCTTCTCGGGGACGATATGGATCCTTTCCTTTTTTTTATTATCAAGTGATCGGACAATCATTGGTATACTTAAATGATGAGCTTTGTCCATATTAAAAAGTTTTAACATCTTCTGGATGTAGTTTAACTGATGAACAAAAATACCATCATGCATATGCTCGATCTGCTGGCCGAGATATAACTTTCTTACACCATTATCTTTCATTTCAAATTCTTTCTTTAACAAACTTGCAATCTTTTCAATCTCTTCAGGAGACCCAATGATATTCAAATCATCAACATATACTGCACTACTTGCAAAACCAGATATTGATCTTTTAACAAAAACACATGGACTAATTACATCATATTTATATCCTTCTTTTAGTGGTCGAGCTTGTGTAATTAAATATTAAAATAGCTAACTCAAGAAAACAAATTCTAAGTAGATTCCTACGTATTGTTAAAACGTCAAAAGCTAATTATTACCATGACAACAAAATACTCTAAATATTTGAATTAAAGAAAAAGAAGTCGAATGATTCACAATGTATCATTATATCCCAACTAATTATATTACATAATCATACCAGATAAGATATTCCTTAAGACGGTTATATCCTATTCGACCAGATTGTTTTGGTCCATATAAAGATCTTTGCAACTTTATAGAATACATATGTCGAGGTTTTAATTTAAATGCTTCAGGCATTTTCAATCCTTCAGGGACATTTAGATATATATCATTATCAAGTGATCCATACGTATAGGATGTAACTACATCCATGAGATGCATGTGAAGATTTTCAATGATTGTGAAACTAATTAAAAATCTAAGATTTATTGCATCCACTACAAGTGAATACGTTTCTTCATAATCAATTCCCGATATTCGCGTGAAACAAGTCTTGCTTTATATCTCACAATCTCATTTTTCTCATTTCTTTTTATTGTAAATACTCATTTGTAACTTATAGAGTTAACATCTTTGGGAGTTCGGACTACAGGTCCAAAAACATTGCGCTTGACAAGCGAGAGTCTAATTCAGCCTCAAGGCATATTCCCATTTTGGCCAATCATTTCTGTGCATACACTCTTCAGGAGTTTTAGGCACATAATCTTCCTCATTTAGGACATCAATTGCTATAGCATATGCAAAAATTTCATTAACACGTGTTTCATTTCGGTTCCAAACTGTATTATTATGTACATAATTCATTGAGATCTCATAATCATTAGGTACCTGAGTTTCTTCTGGAACTTCATCAACCTCTTCTGGGGTTTTATTTACCTCTTCTGGGGTTCTACTAATCTCTTCTGGGATTTATTAACCTCTTCAGGGGTTTTACCAATCTCTTCTGGGATTTGATTAACCTCTTCAGGGGTTTTATCAGCAACCACTTTTGGGCTACACCAACTGCTTTCTTCTGCTCCTCATTTTTCAGTGGAGTAATGTCTTTGGAACCGATTTGTCCTCCACATTTTCATTGTACAGTAACCTCTGCCGGGATTACATCAATTCGAGCAGGTACATTTAAAGCTGACACATAGGTTTAAGTAACTCCTTTTGTATTTGTAAATGCATCTAGCAATTCATTTGCTATTCTTTGTAAATGTATAATCTTTTGAACTTCCAGTTCACATTGATCACTTCGGGGATCGAGATAAGAAATTAGTAATGCATTCTATGTTACTTCTTATTTTTCCAGCATTTTCTTTTCTCCCCCTAAGATTGAGAATATTGATTCATCAAACTAAAAGTCAGCAAAACGTGCTGTAAAAACATCTCCAATTAATGGTTCTAAATACTTAATAATTGATGGAGAGTTGAAACCAATATAAATTCTCAATCTTCTTTGTGATCCCATTTTTGTGCATTGTGGAGGAGAAATTGGAACATACACAGCACAACCAAAAATTTAAGATGGGACAAGTTTGATTCTCTTCCGGAGACCAATTGTAATAGAGAAAATTATGATATGCAGTTGGTTTTAATCTTAAAGTGCAGCAACATGTAAAATGGCATATCCCCATGCAAAAGATTGTAGGTTACATTTCATAAGTAATAGTTTAGTAATCATTTGCAATCTTTTAATTAATAATTCAACTAAACTATTTTGTACATGGACATGAGCTACCGAATGGTCTATCTCAATCCCTGTTGACATGCAATAATCATTAAATAATTATCAATTCTCCAAGAGAGCATGTTGCACATGATAAATCTTTTATAAATAGGATCTTCAGGTCCTTTAGGGGATACTCATTTGCACTTTCAATTATTCTCCTCATTATAGTTCTATCTGGATTACCCAATCTATCATGCCACATAGTGAATATCTATGTGCCAGGTAACTTCTGGTTACTGACCATATTTGACTCTATTGGGTTTATATAAGTGTAATATAATCCAGACAATAAAGCTTCAAGCTTTTCCAATACGATCTTCCGGCCATATTTATTGAATGCAATTTGAAGATACTCTTTATTATTTTCAATCATGGTTTCAAGATAATAAGCATTAGTCGAATATCTTTAAACTCAGTAAATTACTTCCGGATTTACTAGAATAATGCATCATTTATAAGTAATTTTGTTCCTTCAGGTAACAAAATACAAGCTCATCCGGAGCCCTCAATTAAATTACTAATACCAGAAATTGTATTAACATGTGTCTCTTCAGGAGACAATTGAGAAAAATATTTCTTGCTTTTGATATTGTGTTCCGTTCCACTGTTTACAAGACATTTATCTTTTCTTGACACACAAAAAAAATGTATAAGAAAAATTATTGAAAACTAATTTGATTTCATCACAAATATTAACTCACAATCAGTTAATTAATAAAAATAATAATAAATAAATTTATTACAAAACATAAAAGAGAAAAAAAAAATTTACTTCTTAATCTTATTTATTTCTTCATTAACGTTTTCAAGTAAATCAGAAGCATCCAAGTGTGTGTCTAAAATCAAATCATTTGGATCTTTTTCAATGAAATTTGTTTCAACTTTTTTATACTTTTTCTTGATGGATGCTTAATGTCACATCTATAGCAAATATTATCATATTTCTTAGAAGACAAGTTCTTTTCTTTTCTTTTTTTTATATCTCCCAACATTATTATTGCGATGATGTCCGCGACCTCTTCTGGGGTCGTGACTATGTCTTCGTCCATGTTCTTTTTTACGTAATGCCATATTCGCTTTAGGGAATATACTGAGATTATTAGATCATGATTGATGATTTCTTATCATAAGACCATTATTTTGTTCCACAACAAAAAGACATGATGATAATTCTAAATGCATTTAAAAATAACGCTCTCGATATTGCTACTTCGGGAGCAAATTCAAGGCATGAAATGGGAGATAATACTTGTCCAATATAACAAGAGCATTGAACTCAAGTTTAGTAAAACTTTGCCATAACAACTACAAAAAAATGCTAATACAATTAAGTATGCGTTTTTTTTTCAATAAAATAAATAAATAAAAGCTTTCAAAAATAAATCTAAACAATCTTAATAACTTCAAGTTATTAAGCAAATTAAGTATTAGAAACACTTTATTTATTTATTTATTTATTTGTTTATTTAATAACTTGGGTTATCAAATACTGTACTAACATCTATTTGCATATAATAACTTCTGGTTATTATAATTCATGATCAAGTATTAGAGGCGCTTTATTTATTTATTTGATAACTTCGGGTATCAAATATTATACAAATATATTTGCATATATATAAAATAACTTCTAGTTATTATGTTTCATGATAATAAAGATTTTGATTAAGAACTTCAGGTTCTTTGTATGTGGGAACATTTTGTTTCGTAGAAGAACATCAGGTTCTTGTATGTTACGAACTTGGAACATTTTATTTCATATAAGAACTTCAGGTTCTTGTATGTTACGAACTTCAGGTTCTTGTATGTTATGAAATATATAATAAAAAAAAACAGCTAATGAAAAATATTTTTAATAACTTGAGATTATTAAATATTAGAGACATTTTATTAAATTATGTGATAACTTCCGGTTATCAAAAACACTACTGACTTCTGGCTATTTTAGTTACATGAGAACTTTTGATAAAGAACTTCAGGTTCTTTTACATGATACTTATAATTTAGTAGAACTTCTGGTTCTCGTATATTATGAACTTCGGGTTCTTAAAAAAAATTTAGCAATAATATGTACAAAGGCTTCTGGCCATTATCTTGTACTTCTTCATTCTCTTCAAGGAATGAAAATATTACACTCATCCAATATAAAGCAAAATAAATCAAAGCAATAGAAATATCTACAAATAGTAATATTAACAAAATTAATAAACAAATAAGCCATTCTCTTCAGGGAATGAATACCTTTTGATCTACATAATTATTTTATCATTCTCTTCAGGGAATGAAAATATAATTCAAAAAAAAAAAATCATCCAAGAAATAAATATTAGCAAAAAGTAATTCAAATAATACCTTCTTCTTGCAATTTGAATGCAACATGATTATGCTTATACTATAGATAATTCCGTCGCAATTTGATTAGAACAAACTCTTACTTCAATTGAAAAATTACGACCTCGTCTCAACTCGACTAAAGCAAACTCGTGCTGATAACGTGTTATAAAATAAAGGTAAAACAATGATATGGGAGAGACAAAATCTTATTTCTTATTATCTCCATGTAAGAGAGTGTCATACAACAAGTTACAAAGCCTCTATTTATAGGCTTGAGAATGTAGATGAAAAGTCATACAATCAACAATGAAATTAATACATAAGAAGGTGGAGATTAATGTATGAGAAAGTGGAGGGAGTGGAGAAGGTAAAAAGTCTACAATTATTTTTCATAACACATATTAATTTTACATGATGTTTTTCTAGATGCTATACTATGTATCGTGCTTAATACCTTCTATTATCCCTCAGAAAATTTTGACGTGTTAATTAATGTACACAAAACTCCAAATATTAATATCGTTATGGAAGTAGTACTGTGGTATTTTTTTTTTTTTTTTGTATTTTACTGAATTAATACTTTTCGATATTATTATTGGTTTTAAGCCAGTGGAAATTTATCCGTTTTTCTTTTCTTTCTCACTTTCTTCCATATTTTTTTTTGTTTTTTGTTTTGGTTGAAGATGTTTGCTGTTTATAATTATCCGCGTTGTAATAAAGCCACACGTTCTTTTAAATATCTAGAGACAAAAAAAAAAAATCTATATCAATTATTTATTGCTTGATTGAATTGTGATTTGTGAGGAGACGTCATTAATAAGATTAATTAATCTAGGATTAATTTGTTTCTGAACTTCATGCCCTTATTTGAATGATTGAATCTAAGATAAATTAGGTCACCGACAATTGTTTTGATCGTTGGGGATTAATTAATTATTACGAACATTAATCATATATAACCTTTAATTAAATATGATGCATGCATATAAAAGCATATAAGAGGAGATCAATTGATGTGACAATTCTGAGAATATCTCTCAAATAAATCATAATTAAGTTGGAGACTTTCTCGAATGTATGCATGTGATATAGTTCAATAAAATGTCGCACAATTTGGATAGAATTCGAAGATGCACAAAATTCAATTAACGTCATATCATTGAAGAACCTATGTACTCGATAAGGCCCTGTTCGGTTCCTTCCCACCCGCCACTGTGTGAGTGGGAAGGAACCGAACAGGCCCTAAATGTATGCGCACCAATCCTTGTAATTTTGTATAAGCAATACTATATACCAGTAGAACGCACAATTTAGAGCATCTCCAAGAGACTCTTTAAAAATGGATCCCAATATACCTATATTGGGTGTCATTCTAAATTTTTTGGGAGCAAATTTCACCTCGATCTCCAACAGATTCCCAAAATATGGATCCCAATACATTTAAACTGGGCCAAAATATGGATCCCAATACATTTGAACGATCTGGATTTGGCTCTGGTTTTGGGAAGTCGGATTGGGAGTGCGGAGGAACGCCACCAAAATAGCTCGATTTGGCTCTGGTTTTGGGAGTGCTAAAAATAGGGATAGCTGTTTGGGTATCTCTTGGAGACGACTTTCTCTCCTTAATTCCCAATTTTTGGTTTTAGGAGTGTTTTATGACGTCTCTTGGACATGCTATTAGAGCATCTCCAAGAGACTCCCTAAAAATGGATCCCAATATACTTATACTGGGTATCATCCTAAATTTTTTGGGAGCAAATTTCACCTCAATCTCCAACAGATTCCCAAAATATGGATCCCAATACATTTAAACGGTCTGGATTTGACTCTGGTTTTGGGAAGTCGGATTGGAAGTGCGAAGGAACGCCACCAAAATAGCTCGATTTGGCTCTGGTTTTGGGAGTGCTAAAAATAGGGATAGCTGTTTGGGTATCTCTTGGAGACGGTTTTCTCTCCTTAATTCCCAATTTTTAGTTTTAGAAGTGTTTTACAACGTTTCTTGGAGATGCTCATAAATATTTAGTATTGTACATCCTTACTAATAATAAAAGCATATTGGAAAAAATGACATGAAAGGACTATCCTCACATCTGAGCCGTTGATCATTTTCTTCGATAGATCAGAACCGTTGATGTATGTTAATGCCTGTTGACGTTCTCAGCCCATTAAAATTAGGCTGAATTGTCTATGTACCCACTCAAACTTTCAAAATAGCCAATTTCCCCATAAAATAATCAAATAGCTTATTTCCCCATCAAAACCCAACATTATTTCTTTTATCCCCTTTTCTTTATTTAACATCTTATAAACCATTTATTCAATGAGAAAATGACTAATATACCCCTTCTTCATTGATACATATAACAAAGCTTGAAAAATCCGTGTGGGTTCATGAGTTGCAAATAGAGCTAACAATATTGTTGGCTTTTGGTTAAGAGCCATATTATTGTTGGATAGGAATTAAATACAAATAATGAGATCAAGAAATGTGATTCTACTCATTGGGTACTACTTCATTTTAAATTTTCAACACAACTATTCAAGCACAGATTGGAGGAGTATTATTCAAAAAAAATGTTGCCTTTGTATATTAATGCCAGTGGAGCGTGGAGAGTTAGTCCGAAATTTTAAGCTTGTGACAATAATTTATGATACTAATTCATTTTTTTTTTTTTGAGAAAATGCATTACCGTCTTCTTTCTCAAAATAAAAGGAACTTTTCAAGCTTCATTATATATGTATCAATGGAGAAGGGTATATTAGTCATTATTTAATAAATGGTTTATAAGATGTTAAATAAAGAAAAGGGATAAAAGAAATAATGTTGGGTCTTGATGGGGAAATAAGCTATTTAATTATTTTACGGGGAAATTGGCTATTTTGAAAGTTTGAGCGGGTACATAGACAATTCAGCCTTAAAATTAAGAGCCCATATAAATTATCTCAAATTAAGCCCCATTACATATTATCTTAAAAGTTTATTATAAGAAATAATAATATCACCTAAAGCAAGGAGTGAGCTTTTTACTAGTTCATTATAATGTATGAACACCTAACAAAATATTTAGGAGTAAGGATAAACGCAAGCAGAAGCAAAGATCCCTGGCAGCCCACCTGTGCTGTTTAAAGGACCCCACCGACAGACAGTCAGACATACAGACAGGCCCACCTCCACCTCCTCCTCCTCCTCTTCTCCTCCAGTCCTCCTTTTAACTTACGAAAACAATCGGCGAGTCTTTTCTTTCTACCCCCCCAAATCTCTCCCGTCGTCATCAATCGCATCCGCCCGGAATTCCCCATCGGTGATCCGTCAATCCGTCCGAACGAATCCAAGGCGCAATTCAATTCCGACGGCGAGGTGAGAAATCAATCAATCAATTAGCAGCTGGTGTTTTACCCGATTTCCGCATCTTTTTCTTTTTTTTTTTGGGGGGGAGGGATGGGGATGGGGATGGGGATGGGATTCGTCTTGTTAGTTTCTAATGATGCATGATTTGCCAGATTGTTGTTTACTTGAATATGGAAAGGGAATTAATTAATTGATTGATGAAGGTAGACATAATTTGTCAGAATTCAGCTGTTAAATTGTGCGATTCTGCGATGAATCTGTAGGTTCTGTGGGGGTAATGTAATGTGCATGATCCCAGTGATTGATCTCCAAGCAATCCTGTCTGTCGATTGCATTCAACTAATTAGGCATGCACGGTCAATGCGCTGCATAATGCGTAGTATGTGTTTGGATGAAGGTCTTTGTATAATGCAATCCTTATTGCTCAGTTTATTATGTGTTTACTGTAGGATTTGATTTAAGTGGCGCGTTTAGATCGCAACCCATGTTGGGGCAGATGGATGGTGCCGTTGCGAATACCTTTGGTGGCTTGAACCTAAACCCATTTGGAGGCCCGTCGTCTATATCCGGAAGTGTGTTTGGTCAAACGTCTGCGGCAACACTCAGCACATCTTCTGCTACTTCGACTTCGACTTCAACTTCATCATCGTCTTCTTCTTTTAGCTGTTAGTTCCTTAGTCAAGCTCGACAAATTCTGTTGCATGAACTGTTGTTCCTACTCAATTACTGGTTTGATCAGAAAATTGTGGATTTTGCTACGGTTAGCCTGCACGTTACTGACCCTTAACTTGTTAAGTTGAAGTGTATTGCTGATCTGATACCAGACTTAATGATGGATTTTTAGTTCCCTATACTAATGAAACTGTCACTCTTTTTATTGTGAGGGTATATTTTCTTTGATACTAACAGCTATGCAACTCATTGCAGGTGCTTTTGAGCAGAAAATGGGCTCATTTGGTGGACTTGAATTATCATCTAACCAGTCCAGCTTGTTTACTGGCACTGGATCTGCATTGGGCATTTCGAGTTCTTCAGCATTTGGTGCTTCTAGTGGATTTGCCTTTGGTGCCTCTAGTTCGACAAATCCTGGCACATCCAGTAGCTTTTCATTTGGTACATCTAGTGCGCCTGCATTCGGTACATCAAGTAGCTCAGCATTTGTTTTTGGGTCTACTCCTGCCTCGAGGAAAGGCCCATTTTCTTTTGGAGCTCAGGTAGGTCAACAAGGTGGGAACAAATATGAGGAAAAGAAGTGGGCGCTGCATGATGGGCAGAGCAATGCCAGTGTCAGACCTGCCTTTAAAAGCTCCGGCCACCAGGAGCAGAGACTGACTGACTGTCCTTGTTGTGATAAAGGTTACTTCTTCCCTCCACTTTTATTGTCACAGCACAACTACAATATCCTACAAGTGATATAAATTTGCAGTGGTTTTTAAACTGAAGAAGTTACCTGAACTGAGCAGACAACAAAGATGAAGGTGAGAGTAGTTACATACTATTGATCTCATAAACCTGGACCTGGTCTACATAACCTGCAATGTTGTATTGAACTTGTTTAGAATCTATTTGAGTGCGGTCAGCTATAAATAATTTGTGCGCTATTAATTTAAGCATTTTATAAGATATGATCTATCTGATTTATGTAAATTAAAGCATGACAATTAGTATGTCATAGTTCAAGAGGTCCGTAAAAAATGATGTGAATTATTTCTGTGTTGTTTTTATTGCCTTTTATTTTTTCCCATCAAAACATCACCAAAATGTTTTAAATGTTTACTCCATGAACAGAAGCTCATGTGACAATTTTTAACTGAAGTATGACTATGGTTTGTATTACTAGAACAGAATATCATACCCATTTCAAAGTTTAGATTTTAGACCATTGTTGAAGAGCTTCATACAGTTTAGACCGTGAAAATGTGAAGTTAAGATTTGAGAAATAAAGAGGCATTTCAACATTTGCTGCATTTTAACTTTAAATTTACTTTAATTTTGCTTAATGGTGTTCAAAGCAGCGTTTCTTCCCTATTAGTGCTACTATTTTTTTTTTTTTTTTTCACCAAGTTAGATATTTTGCTTAGTTGTCAACTTTGGCTTTCTCTGTAGGTGAGCCAAGTACTCCAACAGGTGGATCCAGCTACCGGAAGACAACCTCCTCAAACCCATTTGGTGCAACCTCTATTTTTGATCAGAATACGTCTAACTCAAATGCTTTTTCTTTCACGTCACAGTCAACCCAAAGCGCGAGTCCCTTCTCTTCTATCTCGAAATTAAACACAAATCCATACTCTTCAGTCACAGAACCAAATCCTAATCCATTCTCAGTGAAACAATCAAGCGCTTCCAGTTTCTCTTTGGCCTCTCAATCAAACCCGAACCCCTCCTCTTTCTCCTTCACTTCTCAGTCAATTGAAAACCAAAGTGCAAGTTCTTTCTCTTTTATATCAAAATCTAAACAAAACCAAAACTTAAACCCTTTATTGTCCTTCCCTCAGTCAAACCCAAGTTCAAATGCAAACTTTTTCTCTTTTACCTCTCGATCTAACCAAAACGAAGTCCCCGTCTCTTCTTTTGCCAAAGAATCGAATCAGAACCCATTCTCAAGACCATCTGCAGCGAATTATTCTCCAATTTTTAGTTCAAGTTCAACTTCGTCTTCTAATGTGTCAGTTTTTGGATCTGGCATGACACAAGCAACGTGTACTCCTGTGAAGGATAACAATGCCAGCACAACTCATGCAACTGGACTCGCACATTGCACTGCCCCGGGTCTTGCACAACATCCTTCTGATGATACTTGTTCAGATTTGCCACCATTCGGTCAAGCTTCATCAGCATGTCCAACAACAGTAGGTTCCTTCTGATCCATTCTATATTTTTTATTGGTGTTAATTAATTGTGATAGAAATATAAGCATTCCTTTCCGTTTGTTATGTTCTCTTTCCTGAAGGCTACTGGTTTTGTTTCCACACCATCATTTCAAACTATGACAACAAGCCAGACTTCATCTGTGTTTTCTTTTGGGAAAAACAATGATGCTCACACATCACAAGGTAATTTTTTCTTGACAACAATGACACCCATGTTTCCAAATTCTATATGATTAATTGCTTTACCATTTTGTAATTTTCTTCTTTAGGAGGCACTGGAGCTTGTAGCTCCTGTCAAAAGTAAGTTCTTATTCTTTATATTATTGCTGTTTTTCTTGTTGGAATTTGTAAATTTTAATCAAATTATAATATCTTGTGTCTATCGCTATCTTTGTTCTTTTTTAATTATCATGTCGAACATAATGTTCTAATAATAATCTGTATCAAATTTGTTGTATAGAGCTGCTAGTCAGACTGGTACAGCAACACAAGCTATCCCATCAGTGAACTTATTCGGTGCACTACCTTCGACCCCTCAAGTGTCTGTGGGGCTTTGCTGTACTCTTTCTTCCATTCAATATGGTATTTCAAGTTTGACGGTATGTTCCATATTCTGGGATTAATAATTTTACCAAACTGGTGAACATGTATGCCTTTTCATGTACTTAGGATTTTTGTTTTCTGGTTGTTAAGGTTGGCGATAGATCTGGATCGTCTAGAGGATCTTTTTCAGTACCAAGGCACCTCTCACAGCGAAGAGTGAGGCTTCCACTAAGGAGATACCACACAAAAACTGATGCTCCGCAGGTGAAACATCAACAATTTCTCTCTTTACTGTGTTTAACCAGTACCTGCTGGTAAGAGAATTCTAAATTCGTATCATTATTTTAACCAAATTGTATAAATTTGCAGGTTTCACTTTATGCTCAAAGGCAGGAGGCTGGGTATGCTCCAAAGCTTGATGCATTTGTGATACCTAGACAGAACCCAAGGAAACTTGTCACCGACCCTGCAATAGTAAATGATGATGATTGGCTGCGAGATGAAGTATGCGAAGAATTGCCCAATCACTTGGAGAATCACATACCTGTACAAAATCCACCTACAAATCAAAATGGTACATAATTACATGCCAGTTTATATGAATCTTGTGCACATACATGATCCTTTTTCTTGTGTTCCTCTCACTTGTGGCATTTACCTCTATTTTTCATCAGACGATTTAATACCATCAGGACAGCGGTCAGACACAACTGCTAGCCCCACTTCTGAAGAGGAGGATGATCTAGATGGTTGGTGTCTCATTATGATCTTACTGTTTTCCTTTCAATTGTTTATCTATATTTCTATTACTACTGTTATGTGTGCATATGCTGACTTAAAGAGTTACTGGTGCAGATTCTGACCTGAATCTAGATGAAAATGACGAGAATGCTCCTCCTTTCTCTACTGTGGACTGCAACCACTGCACCCAAAAGGGGCTCCAGGCAGCAATAGTGTATGAGCATGGTGCAGAAATTGAAGCATTGATGCCCAAACTGCGACATGCTGACTACTATACTGAGCCTCGCATACAGGATTTGGCAGCCAAGGAGCGTGGTGACCCGGGGTTTTGTTCTCGGGTGCCAGATTTTGTCGTGGGACGAACTGGATATGGGTGCATAAAGTTCTTAGGTGAAACGGATGTCAGAAAGCTGGATCTGGAAGGAATAGTGCATTTTGGCAACAAGGAGGTAGTGGTGTACAGGGATGAGAAGAAGAAACCGAATGTTGGGCAGGGTTTGAATAAACTGGCTGAGGTGGCATTGCTGAATATTAAATGCATAAACAAGAAAACAGGTGAGCGATACTTGACGGGACCCAAGGTGGAGAAGTACAAGGAGATGTTAGCTAAAAAGACAGCCGAGCAAGGAGGAGAGTTCCTTTCGTACGACCCCGTTAAAGCAGAATGGCGCTTCAAGGTGAAGCATTTTAGCCGGTATGGTCTTTTTGTACCTCCCCGTTAATGCCTGATGGATGCCTTTGGGAACATACCCAATTTTTCATGCACATTTATACATACCTATGTTATTTTCATTTTTGCGCTGTTGTTACTTTTTTGTGTGGGAATTTTGTATTTGTTATAGAGCAGTGGGTTGAAGCTGCAATTTTTTCCCTTTTTTATGGGAGTTGGGTTGCTTTGCTAATTCAGGGCAAGGTACTCAGTTTTTCTTACTCCCTCTTCTTTTTCCTTTTGGTATATTTTCTTATAATAAAGCCATGTTGTGTATTTTTCATTGCTTTCTGGTTTTATTATTTATTTGACAAGAAAATGTTAATATTCTTTTATTGAGTAAGCTGTTTGTAAAGCTGCTGCTTGTACTAAACATAGTCCTTAAAATATTGTTTGTTAAAGTTGGGCTACGGTAATATGCATATAGGGGTTGTATGGTGATATGAACTCAATTTCTATTTCCAAATCTAAATAGTTGATTTGAATTGCTCATCATGATCTTCATATCTAAATCTACTGGAAAACTAAATTTTCATTTTTTAGAGTTTTTTTTTTTTTTTTTTTTTGCTAGTTTTTTTTGGACAGTAAGAAAATTGATGTTCTTGGATGAACCAAAATCCTTCTACTTTTATATGATTATTATAGATTTTAGGATCAACATTATACTTATAAAATTTTAAGAAACAAAATAGGAAGTGATACTTCAATAAATATATTATTTAATTTTTTGTTACGGTCCCTTCGTTTGGTACATTAGATAGACATAGACCATCCGATCAAATAAATATAAATTAAAAAAAAACAAATCAAAAGATTGTTAACAAAGGTGACTTAAAATGATTAAACTGGCTTAATTGTTTTGAAAATTAATCATTTTTATGGTTTTTGATGCTTGGATTACCTTTTGTGTTTGTTCGAATTTCGAAAAAGACGATCACCACTTGGTTCACATCTTGAATTTATTAAACATCTGTTTTATTGTTATGCCAATTGTCAATTGATAGGAATTGAAAAAAGTTTAAAGAAACAAACAATTTTCACTTTACAAAATTAGGAGCACATTTACAAGTTATAACTGTGATGTCTTGACAGGCATTCATTTAATTCCACCATTAATATTTGAAGTACCAATCTAGCAATGAAAACAAACCTGATAAAATGATAGTAGTAATAATAATAGTCAATTTTAGAAAATGATGACAAGCATATATCTTTGAAACTTTGGTTAAATAAATAAATTTATGACCAATCAAGTGGACAGAGTAAGCTTTTGATGATGGTGACGTTACAACTTACAACGCCATCTAAATTCTCAAACAAGCAATGCCAAACACATACACACTCCAAAGTATCATAATTTTTCTGAAATTTATTCACGGATTTTTGTTACATGTTTAAGCTTATAATTATTTTACTTGCATTTACACCGTTATCAACTAATTTTAATGCCACCTTTTTTTATACTAGTAACAAGCTTACGCCTTGCTTTGGCTGAAATTGTTATTTCTTATAATAAACTTTTAAGATAATATGTAATGGGTCTTAAATTGAGATAATTTATATGTGCCTTTAATTTTAATGGGCTGAGAACGTCAACGAGCATTAGCATAAATCAACGGTTCTGATCTATCCAAGAAAATGATCAACAATTCAGGTTTCTTATTTGGGGAAGATAGCCCTTTCATATTATTTTTTCCAATATGCTTTATATAGTAAGGATAAATAGATTATACATCCCTTATTTCTCTGGTTTCCAATTGTTCAATTCATTGCCAAATTGGAGCAAGAGTGGAGTGATACATGGCTGGGAGAATATTAACATAATAATGATAACTAATAAGCTTGTGATTATATTTATATTCATGCAGAAAGCTAGAAGAAGGGTTAAAGAAGCCCACATCACAACCACCTTTTGCCCCTATACTTTATTAAGGGCTGTTCTTTAATAATGCCATACCAAACCAAACCTCCATGATAAGAAAAATAATACATATACAGTCTATCAACAGCTCATTAAAGGAGATCTCAGGCATCTATCACACTAATTAGAGTTCCCTTCAGTGGCAACCATTTATTTATTTATGATCATCATTGCTCTGCCCAACAGTATTGAATTTAAAAAAAAATTTATAATGCAACTTAAAATTATTTGGTTAAAGTTGCCATTCATGAAGCCCAGAAACTATCATTGCCAATAAGATTTTAGTACTAGTATTGCATGTTGAGAATTTCAGTTGAATAATATATTAAAAGAATTATCATCCTTCAGTTGATGACTAATTCTTTTTTCTTTTTGTTGAGATAAAGATGATGGTCAAGCCACTTAAATTTAAATGTTTATAAAAGACCCCCTATCTGGATTTTGAACCTGCGACCTCCCACACGGAGAGTATTGTCCTTAGCCACTATACCAAAAGCTGATTCTTATTGACGACTAATTCTAGATATGAATGAAGCATTATATTTGGGGACCAGTACAAAAGAGAAACAAAAAAAGATTCCAATATATATCTTTGCCATAAAATTAAAAAAAAAAAGTTCCAACAATCATAACAACACTAGATCATTAAAGGAAAACATGCTGAGTACACCCTATAAAGTAGGCTACCCATCCACCTCTCTCACAATCTGACACACCCACATGTATCCATGTGCTTGTCACAGTTGCATAAATATATACGGGAAATCGTAATATATTTGTTTACTAGAAAATGATATACGTTGATCGGGAATATATAAATGTTCACTGAAAAATGATATTTGTTCATTAAAAATACGGTGGACCGGTGGATAAATCATAAAAGAGGTGGTCAGTAGCTATTACTCATCATTAAACTATATGATATTGTAAACATGCTATTAACAATTGGGGATATATAGAATTATGTTTTCTTCCATTAATATTGCTAAACTAACGGGAAACGGGTGGTAGCTCAGTTGGCTAGGAGAGAAGTCCTAAAGTTGTTGTCTACTCAAAAGTCGAGAGTTCGATATCTGCCCATGCAACTTTTGCAGCTGCTGCAAAGATTTCGAAAAAAAAAAAGAATATTGCAAAACTAACTCTCCAAAGACAATTGACAAAGTGATATCAAACTCCCAATTAGCATGCAAATACTTTCTTAAGTTCTTGTACCGGCCATCACATGCTGCATTTGCCATAATAAACCGGTGGGGAATTCAATTAAGAGAGGAATAATAAACAGGGCACAGCTCAGTTTCCCTGTGCGTGCTGGCTGGCTCTCGACTTGTACCAGGAGGAAATATAAGTAACCCTTGCACTTGCACAGTTGCACTTGCACAGCTTTGCCTTTGCAAATTGCAACTCGTTGATTTCATTATTGCTAGCCATGTTAACATATACCAAATAATTTCTTCCATAAACAACGAAAAATCACCCGCTTAATTATGCAAAATATAATCCTTGTTTTTTCTCAAAAAATAAAAAATAAAAAAGACAAATGTTATACATTTAAAGAGTCAACCCTGTATTTTTATATTGATACAATAGAAAAAAGAATCTTAATAATATAGGCGAGAGATCAGTGATGTTGGGTAAGGTTTTGAAAATATATATTTTCATCAGTGAAAAATATGGCCTCCCCAGCTCCCCTTTTTTTACCTCTAATACTCGGAGCGCACTGTTGAGGAATTTTAACCCAACATTTCTACCTCCAACGAAGTATTTAAAAATTTCACTTGACTGTTGCAAAATATGTGCTGGACTGCATGCTTTCAACTCTCATTTTCATTAATTAAAATATCTTGATTTTTTTTTAAATCTTTGCAACAGTTACAAAATTGCGTGGGCATGTATCGAACTCTCGACCTTTAGATAAACAATAGCCTTAAGACTTCTCTCCTAGCCATACCACCCGTTTCCAAAATATCTCGAATTTCATAACAGATAATTGTAAATCGTAAAAATACAAGTACATGCTAGTGGTCTTATTCTTTTTTTTATTTCTGTTAGAAATTAAATACCACCATATAAATTAATTGTAACTATACAGGTGATACATTCAATTACAATAACAAAATATTTAAATACCGAAATTATATATATAGTGCCCACCTTACACGTGTAAAGTTCCTATATATTAATTTCTTGTCCCTACCAAATCCGAAAAGTGTTAATTATGAATTATAGTGCTAGTAAGGGATAATTATTGTTTGAATTAAACGTGCTAACTACTATATATATTTTTGATTAATAATTATTTAATTAGAACTTAATTGGAAATCAAAATCCATCTGACAAGACAGTGAAGACCAACAATTTTTGCCGGGCCTTGAATGTTAAAAAAAAAAAAAAAAGACCAACAATTTCAATTGTTAAATAAAGTCAATCGATAGTAATTAATTGTAGCAATATCAATAACTTGCTTGTTAAAACCTCATTAATTAATTAATAACTTAATTAATTCAAATGTTGCTAGCAACTGATAGATAATAGGATAGGTTCTTTAATTTTTGGTGGGCTTAAATCAAAAGAGAGTGACGATATATGCGGTTTGATTGTTTCGAAATTCTGTTAGATAAAGATGAGGATTAAGCTATTTAAATAATTGTCTATAAAATATTTTTAATTTGCATTTTGAATCTTTCACAATGAGAGTGTTGATGTTGCCACTAACTAAAGAATAATTCTCGATTTTTTTTTATCCAAATTCCAAATTAATTAGGAAAGTATTTATATTTTTCATTCCAAATTTCAAATTAATTAACTTATCCTCAATCAACATTTATGTTTCAAAGACAAAATATTATGATTATATACCAAGCAATTACTAATATGAATTTATGTTTTAAGGACATATCAAAATCGAGGAGGAATTAATTAATGAGTGACTATAGTGATTAATAATGCCGCATTTCTGTTTCTATAAAAAAAAATAAATATCAATGAACTATATTTTAAATCAACAAAGACACCTTAAACATTTTGTATATATCACATTATTGTGAATACAAAAATGAGGAAAAAATATATTTGATTTTATTTATGTATGCATCAAGTATTAATAAAAAAAATGATGATTCAAATTTATGATATGTTCTTCTCTCTTAATTGATGGCAATTTAAACAAAGTTAAAAGCTTATAATTTCATTTATATATAACTAAATGATTTATGTTCACATATGTTATTTTATGTATAAACTAACAAACAGACATATTGCAGTCACCAATAAGTATAGGCATTGTAATATTTAATTCCGGTATTATACTAAAATATAAGCATACATACATACTTTGAGCTAGACTATTATACTAACGTTAGCATTTCGGACCGAAATGCTAACGGCTCAAAATTTATGTTGTCGTGTCCGAAATCACGATTTATGGTGCTCAATATTTGTTTTGCAATTATGAAAATAGCATGTACAAGTATCAATATTTTATTAATATTTATGAGCTCTTTTCTAAAATTCAAAACAAGTACTTAGAAAACTCTAAAAATAAAATTTTTTGTATACCCCAATATTTTTATATAAAGAATTTATTGAGCACCATAAATCGTGATTTCGGATACGATAACATAAATTTTGAGCCGTTAGCATTTCAGTCCGAAATGCTAACGTTAGTATAATAATCTAGCTCTACATACTTTTAAGTATTCGTGATATTTTCTTGAGATCAACAACTTTTGATGTTTTGATAGTGCCTTTCCTTCTTCTTGTTGCCCATGCCAATATGCCATAGTGTAAATCAGGAAAACAAAAAAACAAAAAAATTGAAAACAAAACTCTCTGGAATGAATGAAGAACAATAAATTAATTGAAAATTTGTAATTTAAAAGAAAACAATTTTTCTTTCTGTCAGAAGTTTACTCATTGCAACTACCTCGGAACAGACTAATTGAACTTTCCATTTCCATCTCCCTCGTACTGTAACCATCCCGCAGTATTGAGACGATGTTGCACCTGACCTGATATTGCACTCCTAATTCATAAATCCTTACTCCTATTGGGGTTGTTCGGCAAGGTGATTGGCTTAAATATTTGAACCTCACCAAGCCACACTCGTTCGGAAAAAGAAAAAGGGCTTAAGAAAGCTTAAGCCTTAAACCATGGGTATTACTTCCTTAGAAATCCGGGCAAGACTTAAGCCCCGATCAAAAGGAGGCTTAAGGAGAAACTTTTAATCCATGCTAAGGAGCTTGCGTTCGGAAGGATTAAGAGACTAAGGAAGCTAAAGGAAGTCTAAGGAGGACTAAGGTGATTGGATTTTTTAATATGGAAGTTCTATCTTCACCAAAGAAAAAACCTCAGCCGTTGATTGTTTACTTAGATTGATCACCACCGTTGACGTACATTAATGTCCCGGCCTATTAAAATTTAAGGCCCATATTAGTTTCTTCATAAGGGATGAGTTTTCGGCCCTTTATTATAAGATAATATAATTTCAGCCCAAAGCAATGCGTAGGCTCTTTACTAGTAAATTGTTAAATGTACACGCAATTTAAAAAATTAAAACGGGGTGAGTTTTGGGTGCTTATATTTTTTTTAAAACAGTAAAAATGCTACTATTTAAGGGAAAAAATAAACTAAAATAAGAGGTGTTCTCTTATAAATATCCGTTCGTTTTTAATCGAGCGGTTCAAATTTTACAGATCAAACATCTCTACTTAAATTCTGAAAATATATTATGATCATTCGATTCGTAAAAATAAACTATCCATATTTCTTTCCGCCTAAAATAATGAACATTATTTTGAAAAGAATCTTCTCCGTTGGACCTAGTGGTGTCAATATATAACATGCATGACCAAATAAATAAATAAAGTTTGAGGGGTCATTTTGTGTACATGACATCATTCATCTCTGCATTACAGCATTGGTTTGTCGGCAGCTGAGAATTCAGAATTAGTAAGTGGCAGTGGGTCTTAACTCTTAATTAATACTTTATTTTTTTTCTGTCTTTAATTTTGTTCTTTTATACGAAACCCAGGCGGCTTTTCATAAGAAAATTACATAAAAACAAAACAAAAATAATTAAATCCTGTTGGAATTTGGAAAAGAAACAAAGCCAAATAATAAATAATAAATAATTACAATAATGGCGCTCACGTCACGCACCGCTTTTAAATTAAATTAAACCGCGAAATTACCGGGCAATAAAACAATTCATATCCTCTACTGCGCAGTACTCTCTAGCCGTTGGATTGGCTTCAAGATTCGTGCAACTCAATCTTACGAAACCCCCTATAATCCGCATCGTTGATTTTCTGCGAAGTACAATACTGCGCAGCAGAGGATATAAGCAATTACCGGGCAATAAAACAATTCATATCCTCTACTGCTCAGGAAATCACTGCGCAGTACCTTCTAGCCGCTGGATTCGCTTTAAGATTCGTGTAACTCAATCTCAGCGAACTCCCTATAATCCACATCGTGGATTCTCTGCGGAGTACAATACTGCGTAGCAGAGGATATAAGCACTCGCAATAAGTAACTACAAATATTATACACAAAAAAAAGGCCAAAAGAAAGAACAAGAAAAAATAAAAGAAAGAAAAAAGAAAGAAGGAAAGAACAGTTAATACAGAGAGACAGAGACAGAGAGAGTATCTCTCAGACTGAGTGCACCCAACTTCCCACTAGTTGAGTTGAGAGGAAGTGTGTGTGTTGGTGGGATCAATGGGAGAGAATAATGGAGGAGACAGGTACCTCCAGCTCCAGGGGTCAGTGATCATGGAGTCGGAGACAGAGCCAGCAGCATCATCAAGGAGGAGGAATCAGCAGCAGGGGAGGAGGTCGAGTTTCGGGGTGGAAGATGAAGAGCACTTGTCCCACTCCTCCTTTGCCCTGCTTGATCCTGTCAAGATCGAGCTCAATCGCCTCGCCGATCAGATCAGGGGTGATTTCTCCTCCTTCTCTGGATCTTTTATTTGTCTTCTTAAATTTCATGATATTGTATTGTCTCATCCCTTCTCTTATAGGGAGTTATTTTGCATTTTTTTTTTTTTTCAAAATTGATTGTTGTTGGATCAGTAATTGGTGATCAGAAAACACAATTCAGCCAGTTTTTGTATGAGTTGAAGTGTATTTTAAGGAGAATTATTATATGAAATTATAATCTTGGTTAAAATAAAATTTTGCTTTGTTTTGGGATGAACTGAGCAATGCCATGGACTATGTCAACAGAAAAAAGATAAATCAATGTAAAATTCTAAGGAAATGAATTATTGGACCTGTTTTGGTTTGATTTTAACCCAGAGAAGGACCGGGAACTGGAGGACGCCCAGAACGAGATAAAGAGCTTGCGGCTAACGGATCGCGCCAAAGATAAGGCTCTTCTGGAGGTACCATTTATGCCCCCCCCCCTCGCTGATTTTCTGATTCCGAGCAATGGCAACTGTTCTTTGATTAATCATCTCATGATGGCAATCAATAGGTTACGGAGGAGCTAAGTAAGTTGCGTGGAAAATTGGCGGCATCTGAAGCTACTATCGAAAACAAGGTTCGTACTAATGTTTGTTCGAGTTTGCGATCAACTGTCTCATACCCGGTACTTTCAACCAATTACTCTATAAAAATAAAAGATGGAGTCTTTGAATAATGTAGAATCTAGAAATTAAGAGGATAAGTGAGGAGAAGAAAGAAATAGTTGCAACACAACTTGCAGTCGAGGCGACTCTGAGGCGGGTCCATGCTGCTCAGAAGGATGATGACATCCCTCCCCTAGAGGAAATTCTTTTACCTCTTGAAGCTGAGATCAAGTTTCTCAGGCAAGAGGTATGGCATTATAATAGCTTTGTTCTTTACTTCTCTTACCAGTCTCTTTGAGATGCAATATAAATCGTTGTTGATTTCTTATCACCCTTTTGCAGGTAGTGAAGCTTCAAGAGGATAATAGAGCGTTGGAGAGGCTAACAAAATCGAAAGAAGATGCTTTGTTGGAAGCGGAAAGGGAGGTGCAGGTCGCAAAGACAAAAGCAGCAGTGGTTGATGAATTGCAAAACAAGCACCAGCAGCTGATAAAACAAAATGACATTTGCCAGGAAGAATACAGAATTTTGGATAAACTGCACCGGAAAAAAGTGGCCGAGGTAGAGAAATTGACCAAGACGGTCCGTGACCTAGAGGAATCTGTTCTCTCTGGTGCTGCCACAGCTAACATTGTTCGTGATTACCAGCGCCAGCTCTCCCAAATTAAGGTCCCTATTTTTTTTCTGTTTTCTCATACCCTGCAAATTAAGGTATAATGTCCCCCATTTTCCCAAACTATATACAACTATGATATTTTTAACGGTATAATGACATTTTTCTTAAGAAATTTTGTTATTAAACCCATGAAGTACGGAGATTACTCTATTATTGAACCCCACAACTGAAATTTCTGGCTGTCAGCCATGGCCAGCACTTGCTGCTCATTTACCCCGCACCATTAACAAACGGGCCCCACGCACATGTGGCTTTTAGAGGGCCCCTTTCTGAAGGGAGTGGTGGAAGAGACGGGGGCAGGTGCTGGGGGACCGGATATTTCCCCTTTTGAGAGGATTTATCCTAACTACCTAATTTATCAAAATTGCTGATTGAGCTTGCTAAATTGTTTCATATGTGAATTGTGATTGACTATTTGTAGCACGGCCATGGTGGTATATTGTAGGATGAAAACAGGAAGCTTGAGAGAACACTCTCGCGAGTGAAGGCCACAGAAAACCGTGCTGCAGTGGTAATTGCTAATGAGTGGAAGGAGCAGAATGACAAAGTCATATCTGTCAAGCAATGGCTTGAAGAACGCCGTGTCCTTGAGGTAATATTGTCGAAATCTTCTGTTTCCAATTTCGATCACAAACTCCACTGTCCCCATGCCCAACTAAAAGTTATTGGAACGGGTTTTGCTGATATATACTATGCTTTTCTCAGTTAGAGGTTCAACAACTTCGTGACAAGCTTTCTGTGGCGGAACGTACTGCCAAGGCTGAGGCGCAACTCAAAGTATATGTTCTGACTTGATTTAATTCTATGCCTATGTGTAATAATTTGCGCTCCTGTTTATCTGGACTACAACAGCTTTTCGAACTTCTATGCAGGAAAAAATGCAAGTAAGATTAAAGGTAGTAGAGGATGGCCTAAAAACATCGGGCGTGCCACAACATGACACTCGAACTACACCTAATAGATTATCTAGAAGCCGTTCGATTAATGGATCTGATTCTCTCTTGAGCCCTCGCCAAAACAAGAATCACAACCAAAGACCATCTCTTCCTAGTCCGAGATCCTCAAGGATAATCTTGAGTAAAGCAAAGTCTGCATCCAAATCTTTTGATGGTGCCATCTCATTGGTTGATAGTTCACCGGTGTCGAAGTCGAATTCTGATTGTGATAGCACAAACGGTTCCATCGGAGAGGAGAATGATTCAAAGGAAGAGGTGTCGGTTACTGAACAGGTTCCGAATGATGAGGTTGTTTCTGTTGTTTTCTATGACTTCTTGCAGAAGGAGGTGATATCATTGAGAAAAACATTCGTCGAGAAGGAGCAGTGCTTGAGGGATAAAGATACATGTATCGAGGTAATAACTATATCCTAATCAAAATTTCATTTGTCTCTTAACCTTTCGAATTACATTCATGAGTGTACATACTTTTCTTGCTCAGATGCTATCAAAGAAAATCGATACATTGACGAAAGCGATGGAAGTTGAGACGAAGAAACTGCGTCGAGAGAAAGGTGTACTTGAGAAAGAGGTGGTTGCTCTGAGAACAGAGAGGGAATCAGATCTAAAATCAAGGCGCCTCTTGAGGCATTAGTCAATAATAATTGGTTGCATCTATAATGCAAACATCCCAGCCTCATCCATGTTACATATCCCACCAAATGACACAGCTGGTACAGTTATGACTTATGAGGTATATATATATATATAAATAGCACTTATAAGCAAAGTGCACATTTGGTTGTTGTTGTGTATTACTAAATATTGTATATTATGTTGAGAAGAAGAGTACAAGGCTTTGGACAGTGTAATAAGAAAACAAAGGATATAATTAACTCCGTATTGTATAGGTGTGTAATGTGTTACTTAACTATTTATTAGCTGTTTTTATAGAGAGTGCCTTCAATTGTATCTGCACAGTACTTATCTTTGTATAATCTTTTTCTTTTTCACACAAAAAAATTAAAGAGATAGAGCTTCCATAATGCCAGCATATAACACTTTTACTTCTCATAATAATTACCAAATATTGATAAATTAAAAACAGAAGTGGGTGTCTAAATTTCTAATAGCGTCTATTAACATTTTTGCAACTCCCTTTTTTTCTTTTTGCCAGTATAAGCCCATAGTGGGCCTAAGAAAAATATTCTCAACTCGGTCCTCTCGCAACAATGGGCCGGAGAGATTCCCTCCAAATCTTGGGCCGAAAAAAGAGGATCTTGAGGCCCAATAGAAGAAAGGAGGATCTCGAGGCCCAATAGAAGAAAGGAGGATCTTTAGGCCCAATAAAAGGAAGGAGGATCTTGAGGCCCAATATAAAAAGGAGGAACTTGAGGCCCAATAAAAAAATAGGAGGATCTTGAGGCCCAATAGAAGAAAGGAGGATCTTGAGGCCCAATAGAAAGGAGGATCTTGAGGCCCAATAGAAAGGAGGATCTTGAGGCCCAATAGAAGAAAGGAGGAACTTGAGGCCCAATAGAAGAAAGGAGGAAGTTGAGGCCCAATAAAAGAGAGATAAAACTTGAGGCCCAAGAAAAGAAAGGTAAAAACTTAGGCGCTACTCTGAAAGTCCGAATATAAAGCCCATTATTATCTTCTTCTTCTTCCATTCTACTGTCCAAAAGGACCAAAACCCTAGCATAAGCGCTGCACACCCTTCCGATTCTGAGGAAAGTTCTCTCTGTTGCTATCTCTGCTGCGGAATCACTTGCCGATGGAGGCAGCGACGCTCGCATTCGCCGCGGACACGCCGCCGCTGTCGGTCCTCGCCGCGGCAAAGGTCGCCGGAGTCAATGTCTCTGTGGAAGCCGGCGCTCTTCCGTCCGGCTCCCAGCCTGAGCTGCGCCTGGCATCGGGGTTGGTTTTTGTTATTCGGTTTAGTTATCTTGATCTTGTTTCTATCTAGATCTGTTGTTTGTTCGGTAGATGAATGGTGACTGATGTTGTTGATGATGTTTTGCAGAGTGTGTTTGCATGGAGTGAATACGCTTCTGAGGTACATTGGGAGGGTTTCTTCTCTTCCCAGTTTGTATGGGTCTGATGCCGTCCAATCCAGCCAGGTTATTCCGTCTTTACTCAATCTGTTACCATTTGAATAGCACTGATGATCTAAGCTATGTATTAAGTAATTGAGTAATTGATGTCAACTGTTGTAGATTGACGAGTGGCTCGACTATGCGCCGATCTTCTCAATAGGTTCCGAGTTTGAGAATGCATGTGCCTATGTCAACGATTACCTTAAACACCGCACCTTGTTGGTTGGATTCAACTTCACTGTCGCTGATGTTGCGATTTGGGCTGCTCTCGCTGGTACTTGATTCTCTTTTGCCACCACTATGTTGCTTACTGCATATGCAATTTCAATCTTAAAGATGATTGACCAGGTTTCGTACTTGAAACAGGTATTGGTCAGAGATGGGAGAGCCTGAGGAAGTCGAACAAGTACCAGAACTTGGTACGCTGGTTTAATTCCATCGCTGCAGAGCACAGTACCTTAAATGAAGCAGTTGCTTCCTTTGTAGGCAAAAGGGGCATCGGAAAGTCACCTGCACCGAGCCTCAAATCAAAAGAGCATCCCCCGAAACCGTTATCTGATACTGGCAGCTCGAACAGCAATTCATCGTTTGAGGTTGATCTACCTGGTGCCGAAGTTGGGAAAGTTTGTGTGCGCTTTGCTCCTGAGCCGAGTGGCTACCTCCACATAGGTCACTCAAAAGCTGCACTTCTAAATAAATACTTTGCTGAGCGGTATAATGGTCGTTTAATTGTGCGGTTTGATGATACCAACCCTTCCAAAGAGAGTATGGAGTTTGTTGACAATCTTTTGAAAGATATTGAAACTCTTGGAATCAAATACGACAGAGTGACCTTCACATCTGACTACTTTAAAGATCTCATGGCCAAGGTGGAAGACATGATAGAGAAAGGGAAGGCTTATGTTGATGACACACCGAGGGAGCAGATGCAGAAGGAAAGAATGGATGGTATTGAGTCTGCTTGTAGAAATAACACAGTCGAGCAAAATCTTGCAATGTGGAATGAGATGAAGCAAGCGACAGAGAGGGGCAAGCAATGCTGTGTTAGGGGCAAGCTTGACATGCAAGATCCAAACAAGTCATTGCGCGACCCAGTTTACTACAGGTGTAATGCGGATCCGCACCACCGTGTTGGGACCGAGTACAAGGTGTACCCAACATATGATTTTGCATGCCCATATGTGGATGCGGTGGAGGGTGTAAGTCATGCACTTAGGTCGAGTGAGTACCATGACAGGAACGCACAATACTACAGAATTCTAGATGATATGGAGCTGAGAAGAGTGCAAATATATGAGTTTAGTAGGCTGAACATGGTGTATACTCTCCTAAGTAAGCGTAAACTTCTCTGGTTCGTGCAAAACGGTAAGGTGGATGGTTGGGATGACCCCCGTTTCCCTACTGTACAAGGTATTGTCAGAAGGGGACTCAAGATTGAGGCACTCATCCAGTTCATTCTTCAGCAGGTCAGATTCAGTTTTTTTTCTGTTTAGTAAACCTTGCAAAAGTAGGTCAGGAGTTGATTGCAAAAAAGTCACTCAGAAAAGTAAAAAGCCGGTCATGAGTTGTTTATAGCATGAAATTATAGTTATAAGTTGTTAGATTTTTTTTTTGGGGGCAAACTTATTATGTCAAGTACCAACATACTTGTATAGTGGTTATTACTGTCTTGTCAAGTTCCATTATAGGAATTTTACCTGGTAATAGTGATGTGACAAAGTCTGTATGTGAGGATTTTACTCTTAATCCTTATTACAGCAGTTTATAATTGCAAGAAATGTATGGTCTCTCTTTTTGTTTCTCCTGGGACCTTTTTGGCAATTTCCAATTATACAAGGCTTATTCGGAGTGTTAGCATTTATGGATAGGTTCCTTTGTTTTTGTTTTTGCCATATTTCAGGGTGCTTCTAAAAATTTGAATTTGATGGAGTGGGACAAGCTGTGGACTATAAACAAAAAGATAATAGACCCAGTTTGTGCGCGGCACACAGCTGTGATTGAGCAAGACCGAGTCTTACTGACCCTGACAAATGGTCCCGACAAGCCATTTGTACGTATCATACCAAGGCACAAAAAGTATGAGCCTGCTGGCAAAAAGGCAACGACTTTTACAAACAAAATATGGCTGGAGTATACCGATGCAGCAAGCATTTCTCAAGGAGAAGAGGTTACTCTAATGGATTGGGGCAATGCAATTGTCAAGGAAATAAAGAAAGATAGCACTGATAAAATTGTGGGTCTGATTGGAGAGTTACATTTGGAGGGTTCTGTGAAGAGCACCAAGTTGAAGCTGACCTGGCTGCCTGATATTGATGAGCTGGTGAACCTTTCTTTGGTTGAGTTTGACTACTTAATCAAGAAAAAGAAGGTACCGTTCATTTTGACTGTCATGGTTATTTATGTACATATCATATGTAACATTTACAGCATTTGCAAACAGCACTCAAATAATTAATATTTGCCAACATTCTCATATTGACAGCAGGTCGTAAGAACTATAAGTCCCTGCAGTTTAAATATATTTATTTGTTTAATGTTTATTGAAAGAACTCATGGTGTTGGCACTTGGTAGCATATCTGTGTGAAATGTATGCTTGAGGAAATATGAGGAATGATTGTTGCTTGGAAATGATAAAGCAGCATCCAATTGTTTGTTCTATTATTGTTATCTTTGAATTTATATGTTATTATTTAATAATTACAGCTGGAGGAAGGGGAGGATTTCTTGGATAACCTGAATCCAGTGACACGCAAGGAGACCTTTGCACTGGGGGATTCCAACATGCGAAACCTCAAGCAGGGAGAGATTATCCAACTTGAGAGGAAAGGTTACTACCGTTGTGACTCTCCTTTCCTGCGCAATTCCAAGCCCGTTGTACTCTTTGCGATACCTGACGGAAGGCAGCAAACTTCTCTTAACAACTAAATTGGTCAAGTCTTTCATATATTTTTTTTGCTCCTATTGTTAATGATTTTTGTGTATTACATGATGCTTCGTGGTTGCATCATGTAGTAGAATACAACCTGTATTATTATATTTGTCAGTTTTGTTGAAGTTAACAGTTTTGACGGTACTTTGTTGTTGCTGAAAAAATAATTTGATTATGTTATATTTGGCAACCAGGATGATGATCAGCATGCTTATCAGAATCAAAATATCAATAGTAGATGTGTTTTCTTTGATTTTTTGGTGATGAGGTGGATTTTGAACATATATCGACGGGTACGAGTTTTATTTTGTGAGTTCTGATGGATTTTGATTTTGATTATCATGCCTCGGGGGTGATCGCCCGCAGTTAGACTATTTACAGTCCTGGTGTTGACATTTTAATCAAATAATGGAACGAACAGTTACTTGTCAGTAACTCAGTATTATAGTGAGTTCAAGAGTCGTCAAGTTTCAAAACAATGAACCGATTCCTTCACATTTCTCGCTGGCTCCACCTTAATGAGCTGCATCAATCATTCTATTGTGGCACCTGCAGCTGCAAGCCTGCAATGCTTGATTTCTTGCCGCTTCTTTAGCCTTTCATCTTTATTACTGACAAGCATTTCAGCAGATCAAACAAGTTCAACGCTTTTTATGAGATTACATATTTTATTAATTAATTAATTAATTAATTTATTTTCGAAGCAAGCACTTTGGATTAATCAACTAACAAAGAAAATATCACACACGAGTCCAACGCTTTTTATGTAGCCGGTGCCGACTATGTAATTAGCAATGTAATTTCATGATAAATCAGATAATATTTATTAAATTAAAAAAAAAGTCAAAGACTGTCACAACTCACAAGTCCAATCCTTAATTTGTAAAATACTAAAATTACTTGCCGTAACACTCAATGTTGTAGCAGAAGTCCAGCAATCAATGCTCTTCATTATGCTGAGCCTCTGACTTTTAAGAAGAAGACATTGCAACCTTTTTGCTGCCACTGCTCATGAAAATGAAGTCGCTTGTCTCGTCTGAATGTGAAACTTATTTTCAAGTAGATTTTTTTTTGATCTTTTTGATCTTTTTGAAGTAGATGTTTGCTACATTCATCTTCTCACATAATCCAAAAAAAAGATATATATTTTTCTTTTCGTCTGTTCTCCTGATTTTTTTTAATATTAATTAAAATAAAAATCATAATTAAATAAATAGGTTCCTGGGAAATGGATTTCTGGAAATAGGTCGGACGGTGTACCAAAAACCGTCCCAGAAGAGTGGGACCCACCAAAATCATGGGTTCAAAAAAAAAAATCTCTGAGGGTGGGACGGCGCTGTTAATGCCGACCCAGAGGAGTGGGTCGGTCTTCACTTCACCGTACCAGCACGTTCATAACGCCGGCGCGGCCTCAGAGAAGTGAAGTGAATGGGTCACATTGATGGCTCTGGCACTCGGCTACTAAATGAAGTATAACCAAGTTAGCAAAGCAGTTAGGTGGGGGTGGGGGTGGGTCGAGTACTGTACCATCCTGTGGGGCTGCTGCAACAGTGGGATCTCATCTCACATCCCTTCCCTTCTGTTGAAACGAAAAGGCACCAATGAATGAATGAGTAGTACCTATTCCATTCAATGAATGAAACCAATGAATGAATGAATGTGGGAAGTAGTTTGACCCATTTGGGCCGGCGTAACGAACGCGGTACCAGCATTTTGCTGGTACGGTGAAGTGAAGACCGACTCACTCCTCTGGGTTGGCATTAACAGCGCCGTCTCACCCTCAGATTTTTTTTATTTAAACCCGTGATTTTGGTGGGCCCCACTCTTTTCGGACGGTTTTTGGTACACTGTCCGACCTATTTCCAGAAATCCATTTCCCCGGAACCTATTTATTTAATTACGATTTTTATTCTAATTAATATTAAAAAAATCGGATTGTCCTCAGCAATCCAATCCTGGACGACCAATTTTTTTTTTCCCCCTTTTTTGGTTAAATATCCCGTAGAACCCCTTACATAGATTATACTAAAAATCATAAAATAAAGGAAACGTACTCCCTGTAGGTTCCAATTGTTGACACTTGTTAACTAGGTAATGCAGTAATTGAATTGCAGCCCATTTTGCATATTTGCCTGTCTGCCCCTATCAATTCTGGTTAAACTTTTCAAGGGTGTCTTTACAGATTAGAACAATGCGTCATCCTATCGATTTTGGCGCAATTTTCCAAGGGTATCATCTTATACAAATTGGAACGATGCATCATCAAAGATAAATATTAAGGTAGTATATATCCACAACTATCAATTAAATTTGACAATTTCGACGGTCGACAAAATTTCAAATTAAATACAAAAAAAAAATCATAAAAAATAGAGCTTCCAAATGTAAGTGTATTTTGAACTTACGTATTGATTATTTTTGTAATTCAACTTAAGTGTAATTAATTTCTATCAAATCGAAATAAATTTAGGCGTTACAAATTCTATCTAATTAATATTGAAATTTAGATGGAATATCAAACAAAAATCAAATTGGATGAAATTTGAAACGCAACCATCTATATAATAAGCATGATAATATACGTGTTAAGTTTTTCCTATTTTTTTTTTTTTTTTTTTTTTTTTTGAGTTAGCAGGCAACATGCCTACTATTGATTTTCATTAAAAAGGTTTTCCTAGTTTTATAATTAGTCTTTTATTTATTTGAAAATTTGTTGTCAAAGATTGTTTTCTATTTAGAATTCAAAGTTTTTTTTTTTTTATTTTTTTTAAATGCACAGATTCATTCTTTGTTTATTATTTGCACAACATCTTGTCTACAAGCTTCGAGTTTCTGTCATGTACGCAGGGGCGGACCTTTGTTGGTGCCACTCGGGGTAGTGACCCTCTTTAATATTTGAAATTTTATAAAATGCACATGTAAATCAATAAATTATTACTTAATATTTAAAATTTGCTCCCTAAATTTAATTATTACCTATAAATCATTAAAATTTGTTGGTTAATGTATCTTGTAAACTCAACTAAATTTGATTGACCTCTTCTTAATTTCGGCTCAAGGTCCGCCGCTGTCTGTACGTATGCACCCTTAACTTCTCCGAAGGGGGTGCAAGTTGATAACAATAAGATAAAATATATTTGGAGGGGTCGTTGAAATTAAACAAAAAAGAAGTACATTTGGTTATACTATGAATTTGATGAAATTAATGAAGCAAGTCAAATTTTAATCGTAGGGGAGAAAAACAAATATCGTTCAGCTCAAATAAACACTAGTTTCACGTGCTAGCTAATTGGTGCAGATTCTGGCAATGTGTATATATACGTACGTCTGTATGTTATAAGAGGAGGGATCCAATAACTATGGGTATTGGTGCCTATGGTGACCATTTTTTTATTTATGCATAATTTGAAAATTCTAAACCATTAGATGTATTCTATATTATCTTAATAACATATACATAAAAATGATAAAGTTTTAATATTGTTTCGATAGTCATCAAGAGAGGAGAAAAAAATCATAAAACTTGAACCGTCGATTTTTGTTAGTGCTTGATGCACATATAAATAAAATCAAAATGATGTAATTTTTTGTATACACATAAAATATGATATATACAACATATTCTATCAATTAGTTTTGTTATTTAAGAATTTAAAATGTAGTTATTTAAGATTTAATTTCACGGTCACCGATCGGTCACCAAAAACATGGTTATTTGATCCCTCCTCATGTTATAAATGAATGAAGTCACAACGCGTATATGTAAAATAGTTTCATCACGTGCGTCTTTTTTAAAGACTTGTTTGATTTATTCCTAGTAATTAAAGAGCCCACGCGTTGCTTTGTTTGGGCTGAAATTGTTATTTCTTATAATAAACTTTTAAGATAATATGTAATGAGCCTTAAATTGAGATAATCTATATGGGCCTTTAATTTTAATGGGCTGAGAATGTCAACGGGTATTAACGTACATCAACGGTTCTGATCTATCCAAGAAAATGATCAATGGCTCAGGTTTTTTATTTGGGGAAGATAGTCATTTCATGTTATTTTTTTCAATATGCTTTTATATATAGTAAGAATAAATAGTTTGGCGTACGTCTTTTTTAAAGACTTCTTTGATTTATTATTCATGGTGCAATCACCAAAATCAACAGGTTTGGTTAGGAATGGCAATGGGTCGAGCCCACAGGCTTTTTACCAATCCCAGGCCCGGCCTGCCTGCTGGAATTTTAGGCCTGACCTGCTTGGCCTGAAGGAACCAGGCCCAAAAATTGAAGCCTGGCCTACCTGCGGGTATTCTCGTCAGGCCCACGCCTGCCTGACGGGCGGTGCTGTCGCGGGCGGCTGGAGGCGCGGGGTCGGCCGGTCGTGGCGGTGCGGTGTTGGGGCGGCTGGAGGCGGCGAGGCGCCGTGCGGGGTCGGGGGCGGCTAGCTGGGCGTCGCGGTGGTGGGCGTCGCACGCGGGGTTGCGGTGGCGTGCATCGCCGAACTCGCGCTGGATCGCGCCGCAACGAGAGACAGAGAGAGGAAGAGGAGGACTGACTTGGAATTGGGACTTGGGAGCAAATAGCTAAACCTAACATGAAGGGTTGAGATCTAAACTCATGATATCCAACGGTCTATATTGGTCCCCCAGGCTGCCTGTGGGCTTCAAGGCTAGCCCTGAGCCTGGCCTGGCCCGGCCCATTACGGCATCAGGTCGACCGGGCCTGGGCTTCAGGCAAGGAGGGTATAGGCAGGCTCGTGGGCCTTCGGGCCATATTGCCATCCCTAGTTTGGTAAAGCAATTATCGTAATGCTGTACCTGCAAACAGCCGATCGAACTGTTGAACTATGTTTTCACAATTTCTTAGTTTGCCTATTTTGCAAAATCACTTAATTGTGATTCTAACATGTCTTGTGAGATTGTCAATGTAGGGAATATAGGTTGCAAGTTTGAAAGAGCCAATTAGAAGAATTTTATATTGGATGAAAGTATGTGCTATCATATCCATGTTATAGAGCTCGTTTCAAGCTTTCCAACGAGCCTTGAATTGTCCAATTTGGAGTTAAAATGAGAAAGTTATGACCAAAACAGTAACATGGATAGAGGATATCGTTCTGCAGTTCAGTGAACCGTTCAAACGGTTCATGAACAGTTCCAACGGTTCATTGAAGCGTTGAACGGTTCATTGTGCAGTAAGTTTTTGAAAAATCTGTCACGAACAGTTCCAACGCTTCAGTAAAGCATTCCAACGCTTTAGTGAAGCGTTCCAACGCTTCAGTGCGCAGAATTTGAAATGGACAGTGTTTGGCAAGCTATAAAAGGGAGGAAACCAGTGACATCCGTTACAGATCGGTTCAATGAATCGTTGAACGGTTCACGAACAGTTCCAACGGTTCAGTGAAGCATTCCAACGCTTCAGTGCGCAGAATTTGAAATCTAGCCGTTTTTGTACCGTTTTTGAACTGTTATAAATAGGTTCCCTTCTTGGCTCTCTCCAAGCTTGCTCTATACTTTCAAAACTCTAGAGCCGCCATTAGAGAAGAAAAATAAGCAAAATCCTTTGACTCTAAAGTGATTGATTCTCAAGCCAAACAAGAGAGATTTAGCTCTCACCCCTTAGATCTAGTTCTTGATCCATTGGATCTCTTTTCTCTCTCACCCGTTGTGGTGATTTTTCACCCTTGTGTGGTGGTTTTCTTGACCTGTGTGTGATCTTCTTTTACTCTTTCTTCTTTCCTAGTCTCCATCTCTTTGTGTGTAAGGAGACTAGAGTATTGTAAGAACTTGGTGTCTAGTGAATCGGCGTGACCTGATTGGTGGTGGTCACGAGTCCCGGAGAGTAGGCTTTGCTAGCCGAACTCCGTTAAATTGCGGGAGTCTTTCTTTCTCTTCTCTACTTACTTTTTGTTTGAGTAGATCTTGTTTCTTGTTGTGTGCCTAAAACAATTTGAATTGCAAAGTTTGTCCAAACGGTCTTTGAATTGCAAAATTTAGTATTCTCTTGGTCTTGGACGAACAACACGAACTACATATATACTGGCTACAAACTATTAGAACAAAATTGATCTTAATTATACGGCAAAATTCGTAAATGCTTAAAAAATAAAAAAATAATATTACTTTTGTTTTTTTGGCAAGTTGATCAATCCATTGCATCATAGGTAAATAAATTTGTTTATAAAAGATTTTTTATTTTTAAGATATTTTATACATTTAAATGATTAGTGTAACATTTGTGTCAAAAAATTGTTGTGTCATATGATCCCTCCTCGATCCTCATATATATATAGGTGAATTAATGAAGGAATGGATAATCTAATATATATAATGATGATGATGATGATGATGGTGGCCTGATCATGAGTATATATATGTACGAAGATTGATCAGCACAATATATATATATTACTCGTTAACATGAACATTGTACTTACGTGTTCGTTGTTGGTTGCTTCTATCAACATTTCGAAAATATGTTGTGCTTGTTTTTAATTTGTTTTAGGATAAAATGATGATTATGCTACTCAATTTTAAATGTTGCCCCTGATCGAGAACACATTTTCACGCATATATATTGCGATTGTTTTGCTAGTTTTAGCTGTTTATTTTAATACGTTTGTACAAACTTCCTTTGTACAATATTATGTGCGTATCGCAATTGGATTATATATAGGTATAGCAAAAAAACCTATGTTTTTTTTTTTTTTTTTTGCTGCCTCCTCCCTCCGTTCCTTTTGTTTTGGATTTTTCGTTGTATATCTTTTGATTTACTAAAGAAATGGAAATCTACAATTAAAAAAATTTTGGTAATTAACTTCATATCATTTTCTATATATGAAAACAATTTTCTTATTCATGTATCTTTATATTTCGTAACAATATATATATACGTGCTTAAGATAAAGACCTACACTGAAGTGTCAACGCTCTGGCATATATTAATTCTAATATAGTACAGTACTGCATTAATTATATTGAGTTGAAACTGTCAATGGAGATTTTTGACACACTTCGATGAACTCACGAAATCAATCACACAAAAAAGTCAAAAACCAATCAATCATATCAGCAAAAAGTACCAGTTTTCTGATGTTACTAAGAACGTTTTTTTCATGCTCTTTAATGCGTATAGGACAAAGATAATTGACCACATTTCATTTAATGTGTGTCAAGATTTGAAACAGAAAAAAAAAAAGTTGTGAATAGATTATAGGTATAGCAAAAAAAGTGGTACATGTGTAGGAAGAACTTATAGATTGGGAGTGTTCTGAATTAGAAGATCGTTTGATAATTCATCCAAAATTTGTGTAACTTAATTGTATAATTCAAATTTAGCATTTTTTGATGGACTATCAAATATATTTTAATTGCTTCAAAATAAAAAAAAAATTCAATCCATAGCTCCACATCATTTATAAATTTGAGTTTATACTTTACAATATTATGTAGTCAATTAATTGATGTTTTTGCTTATATATATGTTTGATATAAAATTTTATTTGGTAAATCTGACGGTCTTGATAATTTAGGAGGATAAATTAATACGATATTATAAGTTTGAGAAATTCTTCTTGTCCCCCTTAAATGTCCCCCACCAAAATTATATTAAGATTCTAGTTTAAGATTCATATTCTCACTAATTACATATTTATATTGACTCTGTAAGTTGGGTCCCACCACTTAATAGTCAAATTTGTATTTTGTTGTATCATAACATTATGGTAAATAACTATATGTGCAAATATGTTGTTCATACCTATCCGTCAGGGTATTCATACCTTTCACGATGAGGTGTTCATAGTCGACATAATTGATGTTCATACCTACGCATTGAAGATCTGCGTGGGCTATCCAAGATTCCACGTTCGAATGAATGATTCTGTTAGGACTGGTCAAAGATATTCCATGTTCTGGTGAATGACCGTCCGTCTGAAATGGAGTGTTCATACAATGTATTGTCGGGTATTCATATTTATTACTTTAGGATGTTCATACCTTATGTACAAAAGGGTGTACAGATGTCTTTAAGGAGGATTTTTCTTGGGGGACAGTTAGCATGCCCCTATAATTTTAGGGGAAATACACAATTTGAATATTTTAGAGGGGCATATATGAAATTCTGCCAAAATAAAAAAAAACTCTGTACGGACTACGAGCGTACATCATATATACATAGATGCAAGCACTGACATCATATATTAGAACATTAATTCATGGCTATGGAGCTAACAATGTTGCTTGTCGATTTAATTTATACATTTTCAAATATTTTGACTTACGATATATATATTAGGCATTGTATTTGTATATATATTTTAATCTGTAGATTGGTGGTTGCGTTACATTTTCTTCATTTGAGTGTCCAACTACCGTATGAAACTACAAACAGTAAGTAAGAGCTAGCGTTCATTGATGGATGGTCCATCAAAATAAAAAATAGTATGACAAATGGACCTCATATAAAACCAGATGTAACAGTTACACTCATAGTGTAATTTCTATATATAGACCGTCTATCAATAGACGCATGACGTTTCTGAATTACAAAGTACAGTATAATTATCTGAAGAGACTTGCAGTGATACACGAGACAGCAAATGCATACATATATTTTTGCTGTCTGACATCCAGTCTTTTATGATTTAACTAAAATTCCGTCATGTCCCGGTGAAAACTAGGAGTTAAATTACTATGTAAATGTTTGTATCTCGGGTGCCTCAAAATATATTTTTACCATTGTTCAGTAAATTCTTCATATAAAATATTGGGATGCAAAAGTTTTCATTTTTAAAAATTTGAAGTATTTGTTTTGATTTTTTATAGTAACTCAATATAATATATAATAAAATATTTAATGTCTGCATATATAAAGAATGCTATATTTAAAATGCAAAACAAATACTTAAACAATTTCAAACTCCTAAACCAAAAGAAAAATGTAGTATGCAAAGGTATATATTATTATCGATCAAAAGAAGGGTTTCACAAGTCAAGTTTAGTCTTTTTATTTTTTATTTTTTTGATTTTTTGAACAATGTCCGTAGGCCACACACACTCACACATCTCAACCCGCACCTAGGAATCGATCCCTAGTCCTTCATGGGAGAGAACTATGTCACTACCAACTACTCTAGGCAGCGATGGCAAGTCAGGTTTAGTCGAAAATGTCAAATTTCGGATCAGTTCATGTCAGATTTTCTGAAGGTTTATGGCCCAGCTCGGGTTGAATTAGATTGGATCAGATCAATTTGATTTTTCCACAAAATAAAATCGGGTAGAGTTGGTTTTTTGTTTGAACGAAAACATCAAACCTCTATATATAGAATAACCGTCTGTATGTTTATAGACAATTAGACATACAAATCTATAACAGTTACATCAGTTTTATAATTTTTATTTCAAATTTGTAACCTACAAACTCTATCGACATCCATCGATTTTTTTTTTTTTTCTAAAATAAGCAATTTTAGGGCTTGCCGGCCCACAACGTGGCTCCGGCACTCAATATATAAATTCATATATTGACACATTAAAATTCAAAATCAATAAATACAGGTAGAGATATGGAAATGCAGTTATCACCACTCTTTACCGTAATTAATCAATAAAAAAAATTAAAAGAGAGTAGTTGGCAAAAGAAAACTCTCTCTCGGATTAATTTTATTAATTAGAAGTCTATGATGTTTATCTAATAAAATTAAAGTACATTTTTCATGGTACAAGTGAGAATTAATTTCAGCCAAAACTACTTCTTTTAAAGATAAGCAAACATCATTAATTCTAACATATTAATTAAGTGTCCCGAAGGATTCAATTTGGTATAAGATAAAATTGTATTAGATTCATGCATTGGAGGATATTCAACTTTGGATCATATATATTTATTTATATATATAGTTGACTTGCTGATGGCTGAGAGTTCAATTATTGAGAAAGATATATAAATTAACTAAAGTAAATAAATAATATATTATTTGGCATTGCCAGCAAGATGGTTTGACAATTCTTTTTATTAAAAAAATGAGATTAAAAATTAAGATTACTTTATTGAATTAAAAAAAATTGTGGTACCTAAGCGATGAACTTTATCCATGTAGAATCATCGTCCAAAAAAATAAATTTGATTATAATGTGCTTATCAAGCGTTGAAATATTCTTGCTTTATCCAAATTTATTTAATTGCAAGGTGGACATTTTCTAATTTCTATAGCTCCTCGCTTTGTATATATCTTGCGTTACATGTTTTTGACATATCTAGCTATATGTTAACAGAGTGAACATGGTTTTTGGTAATGCCGTGATCCATCGGTGACCATGAAATTAAATTTCAAATAATTATATTTTATATAACAAAATTTTTTCTTAAGCGTCACACTATGCCAAGTAATTGATGTGATGTATTGTATATATGATGCTTTATGTGTATACAAAAATTGTATTATTTTTTATTTTATTTATATGTGCATTACATTAAATTTTAACAAAAATCAACGGTTCAAATTTTATAATTTTTACTCCTGTCATGATGGTTATCGAGATGAGGTTAATTTTATTATTATTATTATTTTCTATGTATTTGTTATTTAAATAATTTAGAATATCTCTAATGGTTTAAAATTTTATGCATAAATAATAGAGTTAATGTATCACATATCCACCCTACTAGCTAATATAGCACACATATGACCTATAAAATAAGAAATCATAATAATATGATTGCAATGGAATGGGGAATCCGAATCCGCTGCATGCTTTTCTGAAATTTTCAGAAAAGCAGTCTCTGCCTTTTCGATCGGATGGTCGAGATCCCGATCTCTAAATACTTCGATTTTTATTGCACGGATTTCAAAGTACTTCAGTCTTTTTCAACCGTAGGATCAATCTTCTTTTCAGAAAAGCAGCGGATTCCGATCCATGGAATATTGGAATGAGTCCACAGTCACAGTGGATAGGCCGATATCTCCAAAATGTAGATTCTACATGGTCCTCTTTACCAAAACCCAGTAACTGTTCTCATAGTTAGGTGCAAGCCGGGGCTGCAATTGTGTGGCATGTTGGAGGTCTGGACCATTTAAGATATTGGATAGAATTCTTATATTCTGCATCCCATTAAAAATGGTAAAAAGTTTATACATGTATTCTTAACTTTATAGCTAGCTAGATTGAATATGTTTTTAATTTATATTTTATTTAGGTGTCATCGTTAAGAAATATATAAAAGTTTGATAAGCTATTAAATAATATCCAAATTTATTTGAATTTGAGATACTATCAATTTATAAGTCAAATAATACATGTGCACACTTTTTTTTTTCTTTTCTTTTCTTTTTTTTTTTTTTTCTGTTTGTAAGATATTTAAACAATTTTTGAAGCTTTTGAAAACCTTATTTAATTGTCACGACTCACGATTGTCAAGATAACCATTGCGAACCGATTTATCCCTCCTCTATTTTAAATTTCAATATATCACTAATTCTGACTAATGATCAAACCATGTTACACGTTTTATACATCTTTAAGTAGCTTAATTAAGTTATAATTTAAGTATATATATTGATAATTTAAATTAACTTGATGTTTTGGCTGGTATCAAGTAAGTTGGTTGCCACTATAGTCTAATTACATAGGCAAAAAAAAATAGAAAATAAAAAGAAGCGTTGTTGATAACTCAGATGGATAAGTTCACCAAGCTATCTTAACTTATATAAAGGACTCATCCGTACCGACAATAAAATATATCTCTCCGATAAGGTAAATTAAACCCGTACCGACAATAAAATATATCTCTCCGATAAGGTAAATTAAACCGTGTACTTGTTGCTGAGGTGTATACTGTTTTTCTATATGTTTTATATATGGGGTATAAGAAATTAAACGCATGTATATATATATATACAGATCCTTACATATATAAAAACTAGCGTACGACATGAATATATGTAGAGGTGGTAGAACCCGACCCCACTCAATATTTTTTAGAAAGTCAAACTGACTTGAACATGATCCGATCCGATCCGAAATCAAACATCATGCAATCCGAGATTTTCCAGAAAGTCAAACTAACTCGACCTGATCCAAATCTAACTCGACATGAGATCAAACATCATGCAATTCAATTCAAATCAACATAAGATAAAAAAAAAAAATCGATATTAAAATTGACCTGACCAAACCTGCCCATCACCCGACCTAATCCGAGATTTTCCAGAAAGTCAAACTAACCCGACCTGATCCAAATCTAACTCGACATGAGATCAAACATCATGCAATTCAATTCAAATCAACATACGATAAAAAAAAAATCGATATTAAAATTGACCTGACCAAACCTGCCCATCACCCGACCTGACCTGAGATCTTCTAAAATATCAAACTGATCCGTCTGATCCGAATCCGAACCCGACCCGCCCATCGGATTTGCCACCTCTAAGTATATGCATGCCCGCAGCCCGCGTATATATGACTGAATATTAGCATAAAGACAGTATGCATGTATTCTGTATTCATGTATGTAAAAGTTATTTTATGCATGAATTTATGTATGTAGAAGTTACTATATATTACAGTAAGACTTACCGTTTATTGATGGACGGTCCATAAAAATAACAAATAATATGATAAATAGATCATATATAGACTCATATGTAACAATTACATTCATATTGTAACTTCTATAGACCGTCTATTAATGGATGCATGAAGTTTCTGTATATATTAAGGGCACCATTATATACTTATCTTTTTTTCATTTTGTTTTCATTTTTCTTAAGCCGCGCGTAAGCATCACGTCAGCATAGCTTTCATATATTTATGCAAAAATATATGCCACTACTTTTCAGTTGACATTTGCTTCTTCACCCATATATTGATCATCTGTAATTATTATTATACTCTCACAATTTGCGAAGTTCGAGAAACTGTCGTTATCTCAATAAATTGAGAATGATGGATGGATCTAGCCCGTAATTGCATCTAGGTCCCTTCTTTTCTAAATTTACCTCATATATATATATATATATAGAGCAAATATACCGTGAGCTTAAGCTCACGGAGCCTTCCGTGAGCTTAACCTCCAAAAACCTATCAAATCACTTCCAAATTTCAATTTATATGGCTCAATAAATTCTTCATATCAAAATCTTATAGCACGCAAAAATTTTCTATTTTTGGAGATTTTTAAGTATTTGTTCTAGATTTTTTAAAATGATACATAAAACATTGAATATTTTATTAATATTCTATAGTCACTTTTAAAAAATCTCAAACAAATACTTAAAAATCTCCAAAAATAGAAAATTTTTGCGTGCTATAAGATTTTGATATGAAGAATTTATTGAGCCATATAAATTGAAATTTGGAAGTGATTTGATAGGTTTTTGGAGGTTAAGCTCACGGAAAGCTCCGTGAGCTTAAGCTCACGGTATATTTACTCATATATATATATATATATATATATATATATATATATATATATATATATATATATATAGGTGCATAGACGTAGACGGAATGTAACAGATATATACCGAAATTGTAACAAATACGTCCCGAAACGTAACCTATGAACACTATAGACAGTTATTCTATGGATGCTAGTTATTACTCTCTATATATGAACATATGGAAAAAAATATCCGTTGAATAATTCATGTACAACTCGGATGTTGACTAAGAGACATTATTGCCCTATTTTAGCATTATATGTAGATATCACGGTCTTTGACATGGACACGGATACGGTTTATTTGCTAGCTCTTTTTTCTTTTTCCCATTAATTTACCTCATCAGATAAGGATACATATATATAAATAATTAATTAAGTAGTTTTAGATAAATATATCACTTAAACATTTCGTTGACTACTAATAGGCACAAATAAATCATCAAAAATAAAATAGTATATTTTGATATATTTCTAGCCCTAATTATTTTTTTTTTTACTCCATGGGTTTTAATTGAGGGAAGGGATCCCTTGACAACAATAACAATGTATATAAGTTGATAACCAGAGCTGCTACTTTTACTTAATTATTTGGTACCGACCCTACTCGGATCCAAACCGGAACCGAGAATCTAGTGAGTATGTAGGACATGGAAAATAAATAAATAAAAAGTAGAGTATTTAATGATATGATTGATAGTTAGTTATGAATTGCGAGTATATATGTTTCCACATTTCTTTAGAAACTATACATTGTTATGGCGCCATTGTTACCGGCCGACGTCCGCCAAATATATTTTATTATTTTTCATTTCCGAAATCTCCTAAGCCATGAACATTTCTTCTTTCTCCGTCGTATCTTTGCCGTTTTCGATTGTTACTTCCTTCCATCATTCAACCGATCGAATCACACTCGTCCTCTTCTTCTGATCATGCCCGTCTCCTATTTCGATGCGACATGGTCACATGGATCTCCAATCGCGCCTCTTTCCTCAAGTCACGATCGTAACTTCCTTCTCCGATCGAGCATGCGCCTCCTTCTCTGGTCGTTGCTGTGCACATTCTTTGGTGGAGATCGTACATCTATTTTCCAATCGCAATTATGCGGCTGAATTACAAGATTGAACCTTTATCGCCACAAACAAATCAAATTGAGTTTCAAAATTTTTATTTGTAATATTAATACTAATAACATAAAGTTTTTAAATATTTATGTTTTCAACAAGTATATTGGACTTCAAATGTTAATTATTTATATTTTGGCAGGACGTTTTTCGATTTTCAACATAAAGTAGTTATATTGTTTTTTATATTTGTAAATAGTATCATATTGAAAATATATAGATTTTAAAATATAATAATTTGTAGTTAGAATGTTCACTATTTATACTTTATGTGTTGGGAAAGTTAGTTATATTGGCAGTTATTTTGGTTAAACTGGGGATTTTTGGAATGAAACTTTTTGTTTTATATTATTGATGTTAGGACGATTTTCAAAAGTTTCATTTATAATATTTATACTTTGATTCTTTATTATTTGTATTTCTCTTTGTAGTTATTATTACCAATGTCAGTTTTTCATGTTTTTCTGAAATTTATGTAGTAACTATATATACTTTTGCACATTGACATTGATGGTGAAGTGGTCAAATTTGGGGATTTGATTTGGAGATTTGTATTTGGGGACAAATTTTTTCTCCCATTTAATTATGGATGTCAACCCACCCTACAAAACTTTATTCAAAAAATATTTATATTTTGCAGCAATAATATTTTACCTTCTGATTATAGATATTAGTACAATATCTTTTTTATATTTTTCTAAAAATTATGTAATAACTATTTATACTTTGGTTTTGAGATGTGAAAGTGCCTGATCAAATTTGTGGATTTGACCTGAGAATTTTTAGAGTGTAATATTTTTCAATTTTAAGATATTACGATGATTTTAAAAATTTATTTGATAGATATTTATAATTTGCGTCTATAATATTTTGACATTACCTATATTTTTTTTTCATATTTTTCTAATAATCATGTTGTATAAATATTTTATATTTTTTGTAAATAGTATTATACAAATAATATTTATACTTTGTGATATAATAATTTACACTTACAATGCTTACTATTTATACTTTGTCTGCTGAAAAAGTTAGTTATATTGGCAGTTATTTGGTCAAACTGGGGATTTGACTTGGGGATTATTGGGATGAAACTTTTTTTCTTCAGATTTTTGATGTTTGGACGATTTTCAAAAATTTCATCCATAGATATTTATACTTTGCTTCTTTAATATTTGTACTTCTCTTTGTAATTATTATTATCAATGTTAATTTTTCATGCATTTCCAAAAGTCTTGTAGTAGGCTCGTCAAACTTGGGGATTTGTATTTAGGGACAAATATCTTCTCCCTTAATTAAATATTTTTAACGATTAATCGTTGAACTATTCGACAATACTAACAATATATATCCGCAGCATTTAAGTTCATAAACTTGGATCAGAACCGTCCAACTCTAACCAGAATGGTAGAACTGATCCTGGAACCCGATAAAATAAGTATATGGATAAAAGAAGTATAAGAGCTTTTTGTTAGAAAATTAATTTCTATATTTCTATATTTCTATATTTCTTTTTAATTTATTCTACTTGGTTTTTCCAAGGTATCCATTCCCTTTAATGGAACCTACGACTTTTTCTAGGTCATCTTAATTAGTTAGCTACCAAACAATCTTGTGACATATTTAGTTAAGTGGAGGGATCCATTGACAATGCTTATAATGACAATCTTGACAATGGAGATTTTGAAAAATTTGTAAAAATAGTTAAAAATTCTAAAAAATAGAAAAAAAATTATAGAGATATTGTTTAACTTATAGATTGATTATGTTTCAAATTATATTCAATTTAAGTGACATTTGATAACTCTTTAAAGCTCGTTAAATTTCAACCGTTAAAAAATGTATAAAATTTTGATAAACCATCAAACGATGTTCAAATTGATTGAAATTTAAAACACTATTAATCTATAAGTTAAAGAATGCATCCATAAAAGTTTTATCATTTTTAAGATTTTTTATGAATTATTATAAAATTTTTAAAATCTCCATTGTCAAGATTGTCATTATATGCATTGTCAATGGATCCCTCCTCTTTAGTTAATTAGTGATAATTATTACAAAATAATGAGACTAAATTACGTAACTTTTTTTTTTTTTGAGGATAGTGACAATTAACACACAATAATTAAACCACTTCCTTTGAAACTCTGGTTCACGCTAATTTATGAAGATTTGTTTATTATTAAGTTTACATATTATTTTATTTAAAATTTAACATTTTACCTAAAAAATAAAAGTGACGCTACGTAAAAAAAATGCATCAGGGTAGTGTTAATTAATTATATATAATGCACAAAAGAATATATTAAGAGAGAGTTAATTTCTTGATACGATAAGCAAGCCCCCCGCGTCAAGTGCATATATATGTGTGTGTAATGGGGACAGCTGCGTTGCGATAGACCTCAAAAAGAGAAAATTAATAAGTTTTACTTTCAATCAAATGTTTAAATATCGGTCATAGCGGCCGCTATAGCGACTGATATAGCGTTTTGGAAGAAAAATGCTACGACGCTATCGATTTTTTCCCGCTATTTAGTATTTTTATAATAACATATAAAATAGTAGTTAATTGTCCAAATTTTTAATTATTTTATGATATTTAAAACTTAATAGTTGTTATTTATGTTTTGCTATTGTTTAACACATTAATAGGATTTAATGATTTATCAACGAGAGACAATGTTATATAAACTTAGAATCCGTCAAAGATGACTAGTAGGATTGACCAATAAAAAACCAAGCCATAAACTTTGCAAGAAAAAAATTGTATATCCACTAAAAATTTCTTTCATTTACATAATATTTTAACATAATTTGTGCTACAATTTTTTTATTATATAATCGTTATTTTATAATTTCATTTGTTGAAAATGATGGATAGATAACTTATTTTTTTTATTAAACTTCAATAATTGATAATATAGTAAAGCAACAACAATGGACACAATTTTTTTTCTATAATTTAGATTATATATTATTCTTTTAATATGTAGGAAAAAAGTAATTACTCATTTATTCAATTTGAAATCTTTTGATGGAAACAAATAATATTTATGCGATTACAAATGGAATAACATTTTGTATTCTGCCAATATATCTGAATTAGCTCGAAAGATTTTACAAGATAATTCAATAATTATCTATTTCAAACAAATTGATTATAAATATTGCACATTATTCCAATTATTTATCATTTTATTATATATATATTAGCTTAATGGATCAATGAAATGGTCAAAATATTATACACATATGATAGGAACCGGTAGCGTCCGCAATAGCGCCGCTATCCGATATCCGCTATCAAATATATCTCGCCGCTATGAGTCCGCTATCCGCTATTTAAACCTTTGCTTTCAATATATTAATTTAGGACATATTCATAGTATTAGTTAAAATTTAATTAACTAAATTGGTCATCTAATCCGCTCGTTAATTTTGGATTAGACAGACGTATGTATTACCTAATTAATTAAGGATTGTTTGGAGGGAGGTGATAATTGCCCCCTAAAAATCCCCTTATCTATTCTCCAGTGTATTTTAAGTGGAATTTTATTAGAGTATCTAGTATTAATTATAGGATATTAGAAAATATTTAGAAAATTTCTGTTATTTATTTTATGATTTCAGCATTATTACTTTCCTTTATTTTCTTGTAATTCTCCATTATAAGTATGTAACTTTAGAATTTATCTATATACAATTATCAAAACCCAAATTGTTCTTTATCAGTTTATCTCTGTTAACATGGTATCAGAGCCCTAAAAAATTCTTGATCGGCGGCACGATATCGCTGTCGGTCGATATTGCAACCAAAACCACCATACCTCCGCCTGTACTGTAGCACAGCTCCTGTAGCGGCCTCTGTTCTGTCTACTTCACTATTCTTTTGTATCTTTTTCTTCTTGGCCTTCTTCTTCTTCTTCTTGTCGGCTCCTGATCCGTAGGGGTGAAAACGGATCGGATAATATCCGTCCGTATCCGGATTCGTATTCGGATATTTGCGGATACGGATAAAATTTATGCGGATACGGATATTCGGATACGGATATTTGCGGATACGGATAAAATTTATGCGGACACGGATACGGATACGGTTTTCGATATAGAAACGGATACGGATACGGATAATTATCCGAATCCGGATATTATGGTAATTCGGATATCCGTTTCAAAGGCTTATTATATGTCTTTCAATTGGATTTTTTATGTAGATTTCAAATTTAATGAAGTTTATATCTAATTAGACTTTGTAATTCATCTCTTTTATAATTATTTATAACTTGTAATTAATAATATAATGAACATTATGGATTTTATTTAACTAATATGTAATTATTTATGATAATAATGATCCACGATGAACTAATGACACGTTTATGATTAGTGATTAATTTTTATAGTAATTTAACCATTTCAGTTAGTGATTTATCATGAAAAAACTATATAAATATATTATTTTTAATAATAAGTCTAATATCCGAAGTATATTCGTATCCGCATTCGTATTCGTTAAATATCCGATTCGCATCCGTATCCGTTTAATATCCGGTCCGTATTCGTATCCGGAACTATCCGTATCCATATTCGTATCCGAAAAACTAAAGCGGATACGGATACAATTTTGCCCACTATCCGTTGATATCCGATCCATTTTCACCCCTACTGATCCGTCCTTGGCCGGGATCCGCTTCTAGGCCTTGGGCTTCTTCTCCAGCAAGTTGCTGCTATGTGTGTGACAAGCAGGTCCTTGACTTGCTCTGCTTGCAAGTTCTGAACTTGCTCAATCCACTCTGCTCAATAGCCTTAATCCTGTAGCAAGCTGCTATTTCTGCTGCTCTTTCCACAACAACAGTTTTGTTCCCAAGCTATGCTCCGTTCACTACTTTGTTCCTCCACTCCAGCATCCAACCTGCCAACGGATCGAAGCTCTGTCATGCCGTTCGATTCTCTGACAACCGCACCTTGAAATCCCTCTTCGACATCGTATCGATCCATGTGCTACCTTATTTATCTTTTGAAACCATGGCCCTCATTCGTCTGAAACCACGGTCTTTGACCGTCTTAATCGACTTCGGTCGTCCTGAAACCGACGACTTCGGTCGTCCTGAAACCGACGACTTCGGTAGTCCTGAAACCGGTGATTTCGGTCGTCCTGAAAATCTGCGACTTTGGTCATCTGAATTAGCAACCTTTGGGTTGTTCTGAATCTGTTGGCTCAAGCTTCGGTTGTCTTGAAAATCTGCGGCTTCGGTCGTCCTGAAAATCTGAGACTTCAGTCATCTGAATTAACAACCTTTGGGTTGTTCTGAATCTGTTGGCTCCGGCTGTCTGTAAAACCGACGACAAAGGTCGTCCTGAATCCGACAATTTCGATCGTCCTAAATCTGCTACCTCAGTCACCTCTTCTACAAATTTTGAATGCAACATTCGTTAGCATCCTCAGTTTGAGGGAGGGTATTAGAATATCTAGTATTAATTATAGGATATTAGAAAATCTGTAGGAAATTTCTGTTATTTATTTTGTGATTTCAGCATTATTACTTTCTTTTATTTTCTTGTAATCCTCCATTATAAGTATGTAACTTTAGAATTTATCTATATCTATATACAATTATCAAAACCCAAATCGTTCTTTATCAGTTATCTCTGTTAACAAATTTTTTTTGTAACATGTAACAAATACTTTTGATGGTCAAAATGTATATCCTTAATTATGCAAAAAAACTCATACATGCATGATGGAAGGAGAAATAGTGAAAAAAATTCACTAAAAATTTGAGATAGTATGATAGAAAATGAAAAAATATTTAACAATTTAACTAGGGGTGGATAAGGGGAAAAGTTAAGGGGAGCAAAGATAATTTCTATTGGCACAAGAATTGCAATCCTGTTCCAGCTCTAGTGTAAATTGTGTAATATAAACAACAATTTCGTTTTGGGATTAGTCAAGAGCATGACTATTTTAATGTTCCTACCAATAGATGGAATTGTGAACAAGAACGGTGTTGAGAGGGAACAACTAAGGAGAATCTTTTGTCTCATAAGTTGTTAGAGGGTACAATGCAAATCTCCAATGGTCTTAATCAGAAAAATCTTCGAGGAAAGAGCATGCATGGTTTCACTAATTAATAGGCGCCACTTTGTTTTCAATTATTCTGTTATGTTTTGAGAAACTTCTTGTGTCCATCCGATGGACATCCATTATAGACACAAAGTGTTATATGGTGGGTCCCAATATTTGTTACACTCTGTGTCGATGATGGACATCCATCCGATGGACGGTAGGTGTTACTTTTATTTTTTTTCCTTACTACCTCATATATACAAGCTGGGGTCCTGCCATGCATAAAAATGATGGTAGGATAGAACGCTGTCATAGTCTTTTAGGGCTGTCGGATCATTTTAATGGCTGAGAACTTGGAAAGGAAACATCATGCGGCCATTGAGATACCCATGAACCCATCCATACATTCATAGAGCATAAATGGTGTAACAGTAATACTTTAGATGTACCAGCTAAATCCAATGTGTAACATTTAGAGCTCTATAAAAAATCCACAGTAGACGCTAGGTGGCACTCATAAAAGGAAATAGGGGTACCTCTTTTAAGCCTGGGCCCCACTATTATAGGTGCAATGAGCATCCTGCCAGCACAACTATGGCGACGGATAAAAATTATATACATGTACTCTTCCATTTTGTGTTCTGATCATCTTTGGTGATCAGATTTTATAACATGATCTGTTAGTATTTTTTTTTTGAGAATGCATGATCTGTTAGTATCAATAAAATTTGGGAGAACGTCTCCCATCTTTTCAATCTCATCAAATAGAGAATAAAATTCCTTCTAAATCTCCCTCTCAACTAGGGGTGTAAACGAGCTGAGCTAGGCTAAGCTCAAGCTCGGCTCGTTTAATTAACGAGCTGACCGAACTGGCTCGTTAAGCTCATTTATTTTTTAATAATAAAATTTTAAGTATGTTGCATCAAAATTTATATAAAAATTAATATAAAAGGACTAATAAATATATGTTCATACACATTTTACATAACAATTTCATATATATTTGACCATATGTTGTATAATATATTAATAATTTACGATAAGAGTAGTACAAATTGCAATTAGTAATAGTTTATCGAGCCAAACGAGTTTAACGAGCCGAGCCATGCCAAGCTCAAGCTCGGCTCATTAGCTTAACGAGCTTAACGAGCGAGCCAATAACGAGTCGAGCCCGAACCACTAACGAGCGAGCCACGAGCCACGAGTTTTTTTGCCACTCCTACTCTCAACTCTTGTTTTTTCCCGCGAGAGAGAAACAAAGAGACTTTATGCCTGACATTTCGCTGTCAAGATTTTCAGAAAAAAAAAAAAAAAGAACAAAGAGACTGTACATAGTTTTGTTCACTATTTTAACCATTTCAAACAACAATCAATATTACTTATTCTGGAATAAAATCATCATTTTATTTCTCACTATTCCAAATATGTAATCAAAACAACATTTCTATAGTGTAAAATAACATCACAATTTTACTATTTTCGTCCAATTCTCAAAATCATTATTTTATTACTGATCTCATTTACTATTCTCAATTTTTCCATTTCTTTACCAATCCTTTGCACAATCCAATGTTATGCTAATTGAATAACACATCAGCTGCGATAAAATATGTGGACGTGTAATTTCATCGTGTTCCTTAATTTTCATGCACAGGGACTTCATTAATTAAGGTCGAAAGTCAACTATATATTGTCCCACTTGCCAGTACCAGAATATATAATTAATTAAATTAATTTCCCAGTTGTTCAAATAGTAACTCAAATAGTTACGGTAGACCAGGCTCAATTTAATTATTTACACATTGTCAAAACATGTAAAATTAATAAATTACTGAATAATTGAAGAGTTTTTAATTTAATCCTGTTTTAATAAATTATTTAGTAGCTTCCTAGGCTCCTAGCTAATGATATTATATTATAGTAATACGTGGCATTACCTAAGTACATATCATCAATAATTATCAATAAATTAACAATTTGATCTTAAGGTGTGTACATAGAGAGAAGACCAAGCACAATTACTTATAATTTATAAATTCAATTAATTATGATACTTGACCTGACATATTGCAAATTAACCCTAGACTAATCATGTATTAATAAATCTATTGATATATATGTGATTTATCCAGTTTTGTCTATAGATTTGGTTACAGGATTCCTGTGTGGGACCTGCTATATAGCTGCAGGCACATACATTATACATATGACATATCCACGTCTGGTATATCATAGAGTAATATCCAGCGTCCATAAAATATCTGTCCACAGCGTTCATAGGTTACAAAATCATATCTATATGTTACAAAATCGGATGTATTTGTTACATTCTGAGTGTGTCTATGGACGTATGGATGCATTTTCGATGGACAAAATATCTGTCCATATATAGCGTTCATATATATAGGTTACAAAATCAGATCTATCTACTACAAAATCAGATGTATTTGTTACATTCTGAATGTGTCTACAGACGTATGGATGCATTTTCGATCGACGCAAGATGTTTCTCTATATCATATATCTTCCTATATATGTAGAGTTAAGCTTGGAGCGTGGAGTATAAATATATACCAGACTCTTGCTAGCTCATAACAACAAGCACACAACTACTTCCTTTTCCTTCTCCTCAACACAACACAACACATCGGCTCTTTACACTGCACATACTAGTATTGTATGTGCTCTGTATGTTCTAGCTAGGGAAAAATAAAGCAATCAGATCGATGGCCACATCAAACAAAACATGTGTGACGGCGATGAAGACGACGTCGGAAGGAGCGTGGCAGGGCGACAACCCGCTGCACTTCGCGTTGCCGTTGCTGATCCTTCAGATCTGCCTTGTAGTCGTCGTCACTCGCGCGCTCGCCTTCGTTCTCAAGCCGCTGCGACAGCCCCGGGTCATCGCCGAGATCATCGTACGTTCTGTTGATTAATTTCCATCAATACATTTATTTAGTTATATATACACTTGTAATTAATCAGTTGTTAATTTGGAGGAATTAATCTGTACGTCTTTCTAGTCATTTGAAATGCATGCATTCAACTAATTCCGGAAGAACAAAGGTTATGAACTTAATTAATTATGGTTCACCTATTATTCCCTAAAAATGATACTAGTGATCTTTTGATATTAGATATATTGTTTCAATTAAATTAATTAAGCCGGCTTGCTAGTTAATTTTGTCTTTAAAGGTAGGTAATGTGTACTTATAAATTTATAATCATGTACATAAATTATACAAAGTAAGAGGTTTGTCATTGGCTAGAAAGAAAAATAATAGGGGATTAATAGAAGAAGAAGAAACTTGCTTGCATTTTCTGAGCACCATGCATAAAAATAATGATATCTTAATAACACTCATTTTTTATTAATATAATAATTATTTTTTTTTTGAAGAGGTAAGCAACCATCTTAATAACACTCATTCTACATATCGAAAACTCATCGGATACTAATTTTTACTATTTTTGGAGATTCCTAACTATTTTTAACGATTTTTGAAAAAATGACCCTGATTGTGAGTTCCAAATAGATTATTTTATTATTATTTTCTTGTCATCTTTAAAAAATCGTTAAAAATAGTTAGGAATCTCCAAAAATAGTAAAAATTAGTATCCGATAAGTTTTCTATATGTAGAATGCATCGGTCAAATCAGATAGGCCATCCGAGTTACGGTTGTTGAGATACGAGCGCATAGCAAAAACGTAGTTTTGCTATGCATATCACATAATCCCAACTATATATATATATATATATATACCGGAAGGTTCAGAAGAAGATGTCTAAGATAGCAACAGGGGATATTTATAATTCTAACTACTAAAGCATCTACACATGTTTTAGTTTGATCCTATAAATTGGGTCTTGGAACTTGAAAAACTAAATTAATTAGTCTCTCTAATCTTGCCTTCACCAGGAAGCTTTAATTCTACTAATTAATTAAGAGTATGGGAAGTATTTATATAAATGTAAAGTCAAGCCTGAACAGTGATTGAGGGCGTCATGTCAATACTACGTGTACTATATAATAGTCAAGTATAATTTCCTAGTCAAAATGTACACACTAATCAATTTAGCGTTCAAATTGAGAGAGATACCGCATGAATTTTAAGTTTTACAACTAGTCAAATTGACAAAAGAATACAAGGGTTGTGTAGTTACTACTTACTAGCTAGCAAATGATGTTCTTTTCGGGAATAATGACAGTTTGTCATGTAACATGTTGAACATTTCTCCCATGTAATTGTAATGTAATTGCTTGCACGATTGTTGACTGCAGAGATGCACCGTACCTGTTAATAAGTGAAACTCTGATAGTTAAAGAAGTACTATTTTCTGGCTAATATTCAAGGAAAATAAACTTCTGGTCTAACAAATTAATCAGCTTTTTTTCTTTTTCTTTTTCTTTTTTTTTTTTGTAATTTATTCAAAAAGACTACTGTGCCTGGTTAAATTTTTACGGCAACTATATATCACTGTCATGATCATTTATTTGGCATTTTTTGTTAGCAGATAACATCAAAAATATATTATTAATCCATAACTAAATTCATTGCTACTAATTAATTAATTAGAGAGCAGCTTAATTATATAATTTAATTTTGTTACCAAACTTCAGGGTGGAATTCTGCTGGGGCCATCAGCACTGGGCAGAAGCACCACATTCCTAAACAACGTATTCCCCAAGCAGAGCCTGACTGTGCTGGACACCGTGGCCAACATAGGCCTCATCTTCTTCCTCTTCCTCGTCGGCCTCGAGCTCGACCTGCGCGCCATTCGCCGCACGGGGAAGAAGGCGCTGGCGATCGCGCTCGCCGGCATCTCCCTCCCCTTCGTTCTTGGCATAGGCACCTCCGTTGTTATGCGTTCAACGATAATCCATGGGGCGCGCCAGGGCCCCTTACTTGTCTTCATGGGCGTCGCGCTCTCCATCACAGCGTTTCCGGTACTTGCACGTATCCTCGCAGAGCTGAAACTGCTCACGACTGACATCGGTCGGTTAGCTATGTCTGCGGCGGCAGTCAATGATGTCGCGGCATGGATTTTGCTTGCTCTCGCCATTGCATTGTCCGGCTCGGGGTCCCCGCTGATCTCGCTCTGGGTCCTGCTCTCAGCCGCCGGGTTTATCACCTTTCTGGTCATTGCGGTTCGCCCGATACTTGCCTGGATGGTACGAATGTCACCCGAGGGGGAACCTGTCAGAGAGTTCTATATCTGCATTACACTTGTCATAGTCCTCGCCGCCGGATTCGTGACCGACACCATCGGCATTCATGCCTTGTTCGGCGCATTCGTGGTCGGCATCATAATGCCGAAGGACGGGCCTTTCGCGGGGGTTCTAATCGAGAAGATCGAGGATCTTGTGTCGAGCCTCTTCCTCCCGCTCTACTTCGTCTCGAGCGGACTGAAGACGAATGTCGCTACCATAAGCGGCGCAAAATCATGGGGCCTCCTCGTCCTCGTCATCACGAATGCATGTCTCGGAAAGATCTTCGGTACGTTTGTCGTCTCCCTCCTGGTAAAGGTACCCGTCCGAGAAGCCGTTGCGCTCGGTGTCCTGATGAACACAAAGGGTCTCGTAGAGCTTATCGTGTTGAACATCGGCAAGGACCGCAAGGTGCTAAACGACGAGGCGTTTGCTATATTGGTTCTGATGGCACTCTTTACAACCTTCATCACCACGCCGCTTGTCACAGCGGTGTACAAGCCGGCCCGCCCCGTGGCTCCTTACAAGCACCGTACAATCGAGCGTGCGACTGAATCGGACAGTGGGTTCCGTGTCATGGCGTGCTTCCATACGAGCCGGAACATCCCGACACTGATCAACCTGATCGAGTCATCGCGCGGAACCAAAAGACGACGCCTGACGGTCTACGCAATGCACCTGGTTGAGCTTTCTGAGAGATCGTCGGCGATTTCCATGGTCCAGAGGGCAAGGCGCAACGGAATGCCTTTCTGGAACAGACGTGGCAAGGCGGCCGCTGCGAGTGGAGGTGAGATGGTCGAAGTGGCTTTCGACGCGTACCAGCAGCTGAGCTCGGTTGCAGTCCGCTCAACGACTGCCATCTCGCACATCAGCACGATTCATGACGACATAATCACCTCCGCACTCGAGAAACGGGTGGCACTCATAATCTTACCTTTCCACAGGATGCTCCAGTTTGACGGCTCATTTGAGTCGGTCGGGCACGCGTACCACCTCGCCAACCAGCGCGTCCTGCGCAATGCCCCTTGCTCAGTTGCGATATTGATCGACCGTGGATTCGGCGGGGTTGCTCAGGTTTCCGCAAAGGATTTCGAGCACTCCATCTGTGTTCTATTCTTCGGAGGCCGGGACGACCGTGAAGCACTCGCATACGCCTCTCGCATGGCCGAACACCCTGGCATCTCATTAACCGTGACCCGTTTCATGTCCGCCAATTCTCTCCACGTGCCGCTGGTCAGCGAAGACAACACAGCGGATCAAATGGCAATTGAGGCGTGCAAAGCCAAGGCAGAAGAAGGAACCATTAAGTACGAGGAAAAAGTTGTCGAAGGTCATTCCGAGCTGGCAGCTGCGATAAGAGAGATGGGGAAGGGCATCAACCTGTTTGTGGTAGGCCGATCGCCGCCAGTGCCAGAGCCATTGCTGGAAAAGCAAGACTGTCCAGAATTGGGTCCGGTGGGAGGTTATCTCGCCTCAGCAGAATTCGCAGCAACCGCATCAGCACTGGTCGTCCAGTGCTACGATCCTGACAGGGACACGTACTCGAAACGGTACATCGTCGAGGGCGAATCGTCCGTCGTGCCAACTACGACTGATCAAGACATAGAAGCTGGATTAGACTAATTAGGACTGCAATTTACGTACGAAAGGATCGACTTCAGCGTCTTCGCTGATGTATGTGAGAAGAAATAAAATGGCCTCTGCCAGGTGACCTTGAGTTGCTGATAGAGTAATACCTAGCGTCCATAGAAAAACCGTCCACATGTTACATTTTGGAATGTATCTGCTATATTCCGTATATGTGGATGTATGTATGGACGGTTTTTCAATGGATGCAAGATGTTTCTCTTGCTGATAACTCAATACTATCTCTACTTCTCTAGCCTCATGAGAGAAAAGCTGAGGTTATAACAGCCAAATGAGGCTAACAAATAACCATGTTTAATATATGATTGTCCATTAATTTGGATTAGAGTGGATAAGGCATATATATATATATATATATATATATATACAAGTCCTTGTTTCATTTGTAAAGTTTTTATACATACTCCTAGCCAATGTAATTGTTTGACAAGTTTGGCAAGGTTTGCAAAATCAAAGTTTAAGAACAAATCAAATGCTTTTCAATTTTGTCAGCTTACCAGAACAAAGGCACAATGTCGAGTGCAACAAGCATGATCACAATGGTTTTAAAAGGTTTCAAACTTTCAATTGTTTCTACACATACAAAAGGGAAAAGGAAAAATGGAAAGCAACAAGCAAAAAAGAGAAACTAATGAAGTCCTTTGTAGCAAGTTTAGCTGGTGTAATTTCAAGAAGGGTGCAAATGTTCCTGTTACTGGCCCCATAATCAGTATTATCAGGAGATCATGTTGACAAACCTGCAGCTGACACCTGAAATTTAACCCATTCAGCACATTCCAAACAAAGCTAGCTCTAACCTAACAAGGAATCCCAGTTTGAATTCAGCTGTAATTTGTAAGTTATAAATTGGATTATACAAACATTTTTATCGATTTTCTTAAATTTTCTGGCTTTAAAAAAATATATTCATCAATGCACTTGGTTCCATATTTCTACAGACCAACATTTGTTACATAAATAAATGCACTTGTTAACCATCCAAACAGCCTCAAATTTTCCATGTGATAGAAATGTAGATTGTAGGGTAATGGGAGGAAGAGTACGGTTGGGCTGGGCTGGGCTTGTGGGCTTGTAAATTTTATTGCTTCCTGTTGGGCCGAAATTAGGTGGGCCGGGCTGTTGGGTAGATGGATTGGATTGGGTAGGTTTGTTGGAACAGAATATCAGTTGTCAGTCTGTGTTGGGCTCGATTCCGCATGAGCATGGGGAATGGGCCGACTTGGCCCTTTGTGTAGTTTTACATTCGGTGTGTGGGGGCAAACTGGCGGATTTGTACAAGATGACTAATTATGTTATGAATAGGATGAAATATGGACCGTTCATTTTTTATAATCGGACAGTTAAGATATGTCTTTTAGATACAATTAGAAGGAAATGTTTGATAAGAAATGCTCGATTCCAAATGAAAGGTCGCTTAGTCTATCCATAGAATAACAACTCTGTATTTGTACCTGCTATTCTGCTGCCATAAAAACCTACGGCAGGAATTAGCTGTGTCATTGTTTGTTACTTGTGGTAGCAGATAACGGGCCCGCAAACTGGCAATGAGCTAATGACGGTGTGTATAGTGATTCAATATACTTGTTGAAAGAGATTAGACTTGCTAAGCTTTTCAGACATGTCCCATCATCATGTGTCATTTTATTATCTCTTCTTCACTTAAGTAAATGAATGTAATATAATCCAGCCTAAGTATGGATATATTCTTTTAACTTATTGATTGAGAGTGATTGAATTTGAAGCAATTTAAATATCATTTGATAACTCATTCAAAATTTATACAAATTTTACGGTTCAAATTTTACCGGTCCTTGATGATCTACCAAACATACTTAAATTGTTTCAAATGTGAAAACATCTTCAATCCGTATGCTCCTATCCACAACATTTTATAAAAGTTCTTTAATTTTTAGTATTTTGTAAAGATTCATTTCAATTTGTTTCTAAACAAATTTAAATGTTTATGAACGACCTCTATCCAGATTTCAATCTCGTGACCTACCACACGGAGAGCATTGCCCTCAGCCACTAAACCAAGGCCAATTCTTACTTGCTTCTTTTGCCAGTCATATACAGTACCTTTTAAATTCTCTATCTGTAAAAAGGGGGAGCCGAATTAATAAGCTTCATTAATCGAATTAACTCAGAACTTGATCAGTTCAGTATTAGCGATAATTTTCGCATAATCTATATAATATTTCATAATTAACGGACCTTCATAATTCTATAATGAAACTTATTACGTTTATAATTAAGCATCTTATATATGTACAAAAATACGATGAACAAAAGAATCAAAATTATGTGAGAAAAATACAAATGACGAATGAATTAAAGAATCATACAATTTATTCGGATTAAATGCATCTATCGTATCTAGTTCTTTCTATTTTAAACTTTTTTTCCCCCATAAATCTCGCTCATGATTTAATTCTTTAATTCTTTAATTCGTCTGCTGATAGAAAATGGTCCTCCCCTCCACTATGTAAAAGTAGAAATTAACGTGTCAATCAATTTGTAGGCCGAAAAATTTGTGCAGCACCGGTAATAATAATCATAATAATAAAATTGCAAGAGCCTCTAATTACCCCGGCTGTTCCTTTCTCTGAAAAAAATAAAATTATCCCTGGTTGGTTGATGCCGTTGAATTTGGTTCCAAAGTTGAAAGTTGGTTGCAAATGATAGATCTCCACTAATTAATAGGATCATTAGGGATTCATTAATTAAGGGTGAAATATGGAAGCACTGCTGGATTTAGAATTGCACCCCATTTGGACAGGCAGAGTGAAGTGGAGCCCCATGATTGGCTGCTGCATGGTCATCCAAACTGGAGTTGACACATCAGTTTGTTAAACTAATGGAAAGATGACACATCAGCAATTGCACGAGGTCTTGATAATTTTTTTTTTTTTGGTAACTTTGTAATTCTCTGTTAAATCAATTGAATTGAATTGTCAAATATTTGAATGAAATCAGATTTCACACAATTTACATTTTGTGAGCTTATATTAATAATTTTAAATTAAAGAGCTTATATTAATAATTTTAAATTAAAGTTTAATGTTTTCTTTTTTTTTTATTTCTGAGAGAATTTATAGACGCATGAGAAACAAAATTATAAATTCAAGGCATGGAGACATGATTTTTAAACAATAGTAATATTGTATGCTCGTATAACTTTTTTTTTCTCATTCTAACATTATCAATAATTTGTTGCAATTTATGAAAAAACAAGTATTGTACAATAATATTAGTATAGTTGATAATTTATATTATTAGTGAGATATATATGATCCCTTTATTATATTCGTATACTCTTTTTATGTTTTCAAATAGCATCACACTTCATTATTCTATTCTGGAGTCTCTATACCCTTTTTAATTTTTCCTTTTAAGATAATTTTCATCAGTTATAATTAAAATATGGATTTGATTTTTTTTTTCTTTCTTTTTTCCTAATACCCAAAAAAAAAAAACAAAAAACAAAACAAAAAATTCCTTGTTGATTATGTTGTTACCGTTTTCTTTTCTCTTTTTTTATTGTGAATTTCAGTAGCTATATTGAGGCCTTAATTTGATTCTGTGGAATTAAACTGGTGATCCATTTCAATCTCAGCCTCTCAGGTAGCATATATGATCATGATGGATGGATGCAAGTAGAAGTAGAAGATCAAAAGGGACAGGGAATTAAAAGCTGGATGCTGTTGCCCTGCCCGGATCTACTAATGGTAATTAATTAATTAAGCACTAATTAATTAATTAATTAATATGCATGTGATTTGAATCTGTGCTCTGCTCCATTTTTCTTGGCTGGGTTTTTATTGGCCTATAAAATGGGAGGCAGGAGTTTATGGCTGTATATGTGTAACTTGTCAGTTTTAATCTCATACATGGCATCTAAATATACACATATTATGCATATTCGATATATAATTAATGTCTAATCCTATGTAATTAATATATATATTATATATGTCGTCATTTTTTTGTACGTTCAGCCTCTTTTGACCCTTCATAATTAAATAATCGCATCGGACTAATTAAAATGTCTCTTCCTTAACTAAAAACGTCAAAATAATTATGAAACTCGTTTATTTATTTGATAAGAATTGTTCATTATAATTAGAAGAAAATAGTTTTTTTTGCTGAGTGCACTGCAGGAATTCATGTGTATATATCAGAAGAGGGGGTTGGGATCTTCGACAATGCATATATATGTATGTACTTTGACAATTCTTAATCATACGTTTCAACTGAATTAAAAAATAATAACTAAGATGTATTAATTACAGATTAATATTTTGTTGAACCTATAGCTTGTTCTTTTTCTTTTTTTTTTTTAATTTCAAACTAAGAAATTCTAGTTACTACATCAAATTAAAGGGAAAAAAAAAAAAAAAAAGAAGCATACATGATATATATGAAATTAGAATTGATCGTATGCACAAGATTTAATGCCTGATATATATAACTTGATACTTACATATATATTTTGCATTATATCTTTAGGAAGAGATAATCATTAATTGCAAATCACCTCCACTATGCATGTGTGTTTATTTTCAGTGCGCACTAATTAATTAATATATTTCTATTGAAAAAAAGGCGGGACGCACTAATATAGTTTTAATAGAAAAATTATAGAATCATGTACAACAAAATTGAAATCATATATATATATATATATATATATATATATATATATATATATATATATATAGATTATAGAATGAATTATAAAGATACTGTGAATTTAAACTCACAATGAATTTCCAAGCAATTAAAATGATTCAGACAACATAGTTCTTTCTAACAAGTTTTAAATATAAACAGAAACAAAAATGATTCTAAACACAAAATTATATAATGTTTCACAATATAAATCCTCAAATATATAGTTAAAACATGTATATTAGGGGAGATTTCACTTGACAATCTTTGATGATGAGGCTTTAGAAAAAAATGATAAGTATCTAATAAATATGTAGAAATAGAAAAACTTTTGATAGATGTTTACAACTTGTAGATTGATCATGTTTTAAGTTTCAAATGACTTGATTCATATTTGATGCTTTATGAAGTTTGTTAAAACTAAACCGTTGAATTACTTTCAACCACGATTTTTAAATTGAAATTTGAAATACTACCAACCTATAAGTTTTAAAATACATCTAGCTATATTTTTTATATATTTTTTTAAAGATTTTTTTAATTAATTTGATTTCAATTAAGTTTTAAAATACTATCAATTAATCGGTTTGTGTATATATATATATATGCGCATGCATTTTTTGTAGGGGTGAAAACGGAGCGGATTTTGAATCCGCTTCGTATCCGGAATATTATCCGTAAAAATGGTATCCGTATTCGAATATTAGTTATCCGTATTCGTATCTGTACGTACCGTATCCGTAAAGACTAATGCGTATACAAATAATTTCTCAAATTGTTTAATTAGGCGGATATCCGAACTATCCGTATCCGAAAATAAGCAAACATTACTAATATTTTCTAATAAGATAGTGCTAGCTAGTTACCAACAATTTTGTATGCATATAATGTTTTTATACAAATATTAACCAATACATTCATCTTAAATAAGTGTTGTTAATTTAAGTACTTATTATTATTGTATATGTATTAATTTGGTAATATATTTTAATTTTTATTTCATATTTGTAATTAAATTCACATCCGAATCTATATCCGTCAACTATCCGTTTCGTATCCGTATCTGTTTAAGGTGGATATGGTATTTGAGTTTTCACATTCGTTTGCTATCCGTATCCGTATTCGTATCCGCCTAATATGATGTGGATGCACGTGGATATGGATTTAGCATAATCCTGTATCGCTCCGTTTTCACCCCTATATTTTTTTTGGCATATCGATCATGTAATTATGTAGTATATATAAAGAAAATAATGATTTAGATTTTAGAATATCGTTTGACTTATAATCTGAACTTCCTATATCATCCACTAATTATATTTCCTGTAGTAAACCCACTAGTGTGCATCAAGCTCTCCAAGTTGTGCAACAGAAAACCGATCGACGGATTGGGATCTAGAAAAGCATGTCCTACTTTTCTTGATCTGACGGTTGAGATACACCGAAATACTTTGAGATATTGGTGCAGGAAATATCAAAGCACATTAAAATCGGTGTGACAACCGATCCTGACCATCCAATCAGAAAAGTAGGCCCTGCTTTTCTTCTTAGAAAAGCAGCAGATTTTTGTCCGAAACCGACTGGCAGTATATAAATAGGCGTCCCATGCACACACAACATATGCACCTCAACCACACTACCAAACATACCTCACAACTTGTTCACTCTTTCAAACTCTTGTTCATTAATTCAGGCACTGCAGAACTAACAAACTGCATTGAGACATGGCAGACGGGCCGATGTCGATGTCGGCCTCGAACGTGACGTGTCGAGGGGCGCCGATGATCATGATGATGAAGACGGCGTCCGAGGGCACGTGGCAGGGAGACGACCCGCTGCACTTCGCGCTGCCCTTGCTGATTCTTCAGATCTGCCTCGTGGCGGTCGTCACCCGCTTGCTCGGCTTCCTTCTCAAGCCCCTCCGGCAGCCTCAGGTCATCGCCGAGATCATCGTATGTGTATATATATTTATATATTCTGTCAATATTATTACATATATACTTTTACATATATACACATTTTGTTCATGATAATTAGTTAGTTATATATATAGAGTTATCTGAGGGAATTAGTAACGTCATCCAAAAAGCATGCTTATGTATTTATGGTTCAGCTATATATATATATATATATTCTAGAAAGGGCAAAACAGGTAACATGACATAATTATCCTGATGTGGGTGTGTTATTAGAAAGTTTGAAATTAGGGTAAAACATATATAGATAACTATGAGGAATAAAATTTGGCAATTGAGATGCAAAAATATTTATATATAACTCATAATGGTTCATTACTTATAGCTCAAGCTCTATATATACATGGTGCAAATATATATACATGACAATATTTACAGTTTTTGAAAGCAATAAGAATATATTTACAGTTTATATAAATACTTCTTTTCTGAAATTTAAAAAAAAAGTTATATGAATAATTCTGTCTTATAATTAATTAATAAAAATATCGATTTTTAAATAATAACGTACATGTTCATTAGCTGAATATCCATGCTACTAATAAAAAAAATAATAATAACTTGTTCAGAAAGCTACTGCCAGAAAAAAAAAAAAAATGCAATATAAATATATAATACTGAACTTTGTATGTACAACTAATGGTGAAAGAACATTTCGCGTGATAATTTTGTATTTAATTAGTATTATATAATTCCTCTATATCCGGAGAAATAATACTAGTTGCTCTAAAGTCTATATAATATAATCTTCAAACTTTTATTTATGTTGCTTAAAGCTTCTTACATAAATGATATCTTTAAATTCAATTTTATCCCACTTTAATTTTCGAGATTTCATATGTATGATATTTCTTGTATGGTTCATTAAGAACTTTGTGTGGGATATGTACAACATGAAGAAATACATGCATGCATGATATATATATGCTATGCATTTTTAATTTCATAAACCATTTATATTAAGAACGATTAGCTAACATAATTCCTAAATTAATAAATATATTAGTCATATTACGACGACATTAATTTAAAATAACTACTTTCATAGAATTATACTTACAAAAAAAATATATGTTTCCTGATTAATTAAATAAATCCTCTTAGCTATCGAAGATTTCTCGGTGCATTTGATAACTAATTATATTGTTATACCTTACAGTTGAAATTAATATTACAAAACCGAGAATATCTACAAATGAATATGTCGACAGAGTTAATTACAGACTTCCGGAAACTTCTATACTTCATTTTTCTTCTTCTTTTTTTTGAATAAAAGATGTTACAAAAATAACCTTATATATAATATATAGTGAAAGGACTTATTCGGTTATTCCTGTCCAGGATAATTTTATTCCTAATGCATGGAGGGTATGCTAGATAATGTTCTTATCTGTAAATTTTGAAAAGATAATGTTTCTTAAATGTTTAAGCCCAACTTTATTCGTATTTGGTGATGCATAAACTGCTTAATTTTGCTGGAAATTTTCATGGTTAATCTCAACTCATAATTAATTAAAGAGGCCATATATATTAAACAAGTATATATATAGAGCCCAAATCCAAATATGATACCTATTGAGAAACATCTTGCGTCAATTGAAAAACGGTCCATACATTCGTAAAATGTAACAGATATACTCCAAAATGTAAGGGGGCAACCTACCGTCCATAGTATATATATATGGACGTCCATAGAATATAACAACATCACTGACAAATGGGACCAAGTGGGGCCCATTTGTAACAACAATAGTCACAATAAGTGACTATGGATGTATGGATGGATGGGCAGAATCAATGGACGAGAGATGTTTTCCAAAATGTAACAAATATATTCCAAAATGTACCCATGCGCAGTTTTTCTATAGACGCCAGGTATTACACATCACTATTAACTCCTGTAGTGTTGTGTATATATCAGTGCATATATACCTTCGAATTGTATTCTGTCAAATTGCAAATATATACAGTCTGATCATCAGATTCTGATCCTACTGCCAAATTGCAGGGTGGCATCTTGCTGGGGCCCTCGGCGCTAGGCCGGAGCAGCACATTCCTCAACACGGTGTTTCCGACGCAGAGCTTGACCATGCTGGAAACAGTTGCCAACATAGGCCTGTTATTCTTCCTCTTCCTGACAGGCCTCGAGCTCGACCTGCGCGCCATCCGGAACTCGGGAAAAGCCGCCCTGGCAATCGCTCTGGCTGGCATCCAGCTCCCTTTCATAATTAGCATTGGCACCTCGTATGTCTACCGTTCGACCATCCTCAAAGGCGCCAATCAGGGGCCCCTCGATGTGTTCATGGGCGTTGCGGTGTCGATCACCGCATTTCCTGTCTTGGCTCGCATCTTGGCCGAGCTCAAGCTGCTCACGACTGAGCTCGGTCAGTTGGCTATGTCGGCAGCTGCCCTCAATGATGTGGCAGCTTGGGTGCTTCTAGCTCTTGCCATTGCATTGTCAGGCTCCGGGTCCCCGCTCATCTCGCTGTGGGTCCTGCTGTCAGCTGCTGCCTTTATCATCTTCTTAGCCGTCGCTGTTCGCCCGATTCTTGCCTGGATGGTGCGAATGTCGCCGGAGGGTGAACCTGTCAAGGAGGTCTATATTTGCGCCACACTTGTCATAGCCCTTGCAGCCGGATTTGTGACCGACACTATCGGCATCCATGCCTTGTTTGGTGCCTTTGTGGTCGGCATCATGGTACCGAAAGACGGGCCTTTCGCGGGAATTCTGATTGAAAAAGTCGAGGATCTCGTCTCGGGTCTCTTCCTCCCGCTCTACTTCGTATCCAGTGGCCTCAAGACCAATGTGGCTGCCGTGAGCAGCGCCAAGTCATGGGGCCTTCTCGTCCTCGTCATAACAAATGCATGTGTAGGGAAGATTTTCGGTACCTTCCTCGCCTCTATTTTGGTTCGCGTACCGGTCCGAGAATCTGTCGCCTTGGGTCTGCTCATGAACACCAAGGGTCTAGTTGAGCTCATCGTGTTGAACATCGGCAAGGACCGCAAGGTGCTGAATGACGAGGCGTTCACGATATTGGTGTTGATGGCACTCTTCACGACCTTCATCACTACGCCGCTTGTCATGGCTGTGTACAAGCCTGCCCGTCCTGCGGTACCTTACAAGCACCGGACTGTCGAGCAAGTCACTGAAACCAACAGCGAGTTCCGTGTCATGGTGTGCTTTTACACGAGCCAAAACATTCCAGCGTTGATCAACCTAATGGAATCGTCACGGGGAACCAGAAGGCCTCGCCTGATGGTTTATGCGATGCACCTACTCGAGTTGACAGAGCGATCGTCTGCTATTTCGATGGTCCAGAGCAGGCGTAACGTTTTGTCCTTTTGGAATTTGCGTGGCAAGGCTTCTGGCGGTGATGGAGAAAAGACGGTCGAAGTGGCTTTCGATGCTTACCAGAAACTGAGCTCTGTATCAGTTCAACCGATAACCGCCATCTCGCACCTCAACTCAATTCACAAGGATATCATCACAGCTGCACGCAACAAACGAGCGGCACTAATAGTCCTACCGTTCCACATGATGCTACAATTGGATGGATCGTTACGATCCATCAATAATGCTTACCATGTCGTCAACCAGCGGGTCCTATGCCAAGCCCCCTGCTCAGTCGCCATCCTGGTCGACCGTGGATACGGAGGAGCGGCTCAGGTTTCTGCTAAAGACGTCAAGTACTTCATCAGCATGCTATTTTTCGGAGGTTGCGATGATCGTGAAGCACTTGCATATGCTTTCCGCATGGCTGAACACCCCGGCATTTTCCTAAATGTAACCCGCTTCATGTCGACCAATTCTATCAGTCTACTACAAGCCGGTGAGGATAAAACAGCAGACGACAAAGCAATCGAGACGTTCAAGGCCAAAGCAGAGGGAAGAAGCATCGAATACCAGGAATGTCACACCGAGGTGGCAGCAGCGATCAGAGAGATGCGAAGAGGAACCAACCTATTTTTAGTTGGCCGGTCACCGCCGGTGCAGGAAGCGTCATTAGAAAAACACCGCTGCCCGGAACTGGGTCCGGTCGGAGGCTACCTCGCTTCGGAAGAATTCACCACAACCGCATCTGTGCTCGTCGTCCAGTGCTACGATCCGAACCGGGACCCGTACTCGAAACGGTACTCTACAGAGGGAGATGCATCTGTTATGCCAGCAGCAAATGATCTGGACATTGAGGCTGAATTGAACTGATACTTAACATCACAGTACTCTCTCAGGACAGTCAGCTTCACTTGTATCTTGTATAAGCACATGAAATTAAATAAAGGAAAGAGTCTTTTCCAGTTGGGAGTGAATTAATTTTCAATGAGATATATATATTTTTTTTTTCAGCTAGTATGAGATAAATGCATTTTGGGTTCTTGTCATGTGGATTAAGAAATTTATCTTCATCCAGATTTCATAGAAAACAAGCAAATTAAGAGCTCAGCCAAGAAGCATAATTCAGAGGTTAAACAGCAATCATTCTTTCAATTTAACTGAAATTGATACACAGGATAGTTACACAATTGCAGGTGATGATTGACATCACCCTGCATTTCCAAAAATAATGGCATGGCAGCATCAGTTAGAAGCAATAAACAAGATGTACCATATTTTTACACAATTAATCAGCTGACTACTATAAAAAAAAAAAAAAAAAAAAAAAAAAAAAAAAAAAAAATTTAAATGATCACACAATTTTAATTTGTTAGTTGAAAACCTAAAATGATTAACTGTTTCAGAAATTTTCTGACATTATGGCCTTCAATTTGCCCCTCTAACTCAGAAACCTTTTTTTCGGAAAGCTACAATGTACACCCTATGATTCCTATCCTAGAAAATAAATTTATTAGTTCCGCCATTCAATAAATAAAAAATGATTGGTTCAATCAATGCGCCCTCGACAAGAGGGTGAACCACAAGAGCAAGGTTGTCCAACACCATTTCTTTCCTTACAGCGGTAGTCGAAGACCAGCTCTTCCCCAACATTAATCTGCAAATGCCAGAATATAAGTTCAAATTACACAAGGTCAATATAGTCCAGGTGATAAATTTTTTACATTTGGTACTCGGTAAATTTTCAAAAATCTCACTTCAGTGAAGTGACAAAAACAAACAAAAAGAAAATTATGAATAATGCTTGATAGGACCATGATTTTGTAAAACAAAATAATGAAAAGAAGAGAAGAATTTATACATCTTGTTTAGCAAACAAGCCAATATGAGCAAGCTGGCAGTCCATGCTCTCCACCAATACCAGATAACTTGACAGATTCGGCGAACAGCTGTCAGCAGCAAATCAATAACAGAGGAAATATCAGTATCACAATTAAAGCAGGCCAGATCTGACAACACTTCTAACCCAAAAATGATATCCAACTCAAGTATATAAGTCTACAAGCTAAGCAACTTTTCTTGAGCTACAACACATTTGTGATACTGAATGTCTGAAACCTAGTTGACCAGAAAAGCTAAGAGATCCATAAAATGAGATTTGAAACATACCAAACCCAATCCTTAAAGCCATCAGGAAGTTCATTATCAAAAACATAGCCAAAATTGACTCAAATTCAAAAATAAGTCACCTGCAGACCATAGTTTTCCAAATCTTTAACGTCCCAAAAGTCCCAAAACAAGAATTGACCCAACCAAAAAAGGGCTGAGACAAATGACACAAGACCTAAATAAATAAACTGAAATTTTAACAATGAAAGTTTAATAATGACTCCAGACTTGGAGTTGTTAAAATTAAATCAACTTTATCAGAAGCATGGCCAAAAACCCAAATTGTCAAAGCAAATCACCCACAAACCATGCTTTACCAATCGCAAAACAGTCTCTAGTTTCCAAATGAACCATAACACATTTGATCCAACCATAAAATGGCCTGACACAAATGACAAAAGACTAAAAAGACCAAATTTTAAAGTGAAACTTAATGCTTAGCTTCAAACCTGAAATGACTATCCCCAATAACTAACCCTCCTTAATTAAAGCTTCTCAAACAACAAAATATACATGTATGTAAATACAATATTTTAACAATTAAAATGTAAATAACATATTATAGTGTTGTTATTATGCATATCAGTCTGTGTCACCAAGATCAATTGGCACCAATGTTCTGTAGTCATTGTCCATTATATCATATAGATTCTGGCATATACGGACTGGTAAAAAATAATAGAATCAAAAGGTACCTGTGATTTATGAAGCGAGCAACATTCCCATACTTGTGGGCATCGATTGCAGATGATATGGGCTCCTCACAATTACCTCCAGCATGGCCCATGTGCACTTCAATGTCACACAAATACTGACACCCATCCTTCGATTGCCTGTAATAGTAATTCATAGCAAAATACATCTTATGATGATACCCAACTATGCACAGAAAATTGGGTAGAGTTATTTTAAAATGCCTACCTTTCCCTTCTTTCACCGGCCTGCTCCCCACTGACAACTTCTCCAATGTATTCACAAATAAAGGTACCAACAGGGATTGCTTCTACAGCTCTAACCCCCCAGCCCTACAAAATGCACAAGATGTATGTTACATTAACTTTTATTTTGCTTTTACAATTTTAAGAACAATAGTGAATTCTTAGCAGGGCAACTTTGATCATGTTTGTTTCTGATACCTTAGTTTTGGTCCTGAAAACTTCTAGCTTGACATTAATGCCCTTCTGAAGAACTCTGTTCTGACAAGATGCATCACATTTGCATGATGAATTGCACTCGTAAACGGGATACCCTTCCTACAGTATAATTTGTTTTTGACAATGTTAAGCTTATGAATCATTGCTTCTGCACCAGAACCAAAGATGCAGAAAATCTCCAGTACAGTGCCTCTATTTTGTCTCACTGTGAGACCAAGGAACATTCATTCATATAAAACCCAAACAAACTCAAGAAGAAAAAACAATATATTAAAAACCAATAAATGATATAACAACAAAAAAAGAACAAAAAAGGCACCCAAACATGACTTACAAAAGGCACTTGGGAGATAACAGGAATAGAAGGGTAACTGTTAATACCTCGAGAATAATACAGCCTCTTTCATCAAATGCGAACTTCCCAAGCATGGGTTTGCCACATTTATCGACAGCACTTTCATAGTCATTATCAAAGAGATATACATGGTCACAGCTCTCTTTGTTACATTTCCCCTTCACACAACCGCAGCCCAACACTTTATCCTACAGAGACATATATTAGAAACTTCAGCTTCCTTCTATAAAAATGTTTCTCGTATTAATTTTTTTTTCTTGTGCACAAAAGCAGCAAATGCAAATCATGAGGAACTTAAAAAGAAAAATGAAAAATAGTATACATGGGATTTACCTTTCTAGATTCACTGAAAGATGGGTCAACAATCCGCTTAGTTACATAGGTGAAGTCCTTCCAGGGCATGCAGATACCATTGGCTAGACTCTCATCAAAATCTTGAAGAGAATCCCTAATTTCTTCGTCTAGAACACAAGGTATAGCAACCTGCTCCTTGCCGAAACTCACATCACCACATAGAAAAACAACACCATCCCTCTTAAGGCTCCAACCAAAATGCTTTGAATCAAGTACCACATGGTACTCGTCATCCTCAAAATCTTCCTCCATTTGCACAAGCGGCTCCCTGATAGGGCTTAATGGCCCTAAAGCTGGTGAATGTGCAATAGCTTTACACCCCTTGGGGCATACAAAGCCCTCTTGATGCCATTCGATACGAGTGTCTGTCTCACTACAAAGTTTTGCAGCCTTAAGGTAGATGTTTTCAGGTAAAGAACCAAATTTTGCTTCTAAATCAGCAATTAACTTAATTTTACAACAAGTTGAGCGGGCAACAGATAGTATATCTGAGTTGCTAGGATGGGTTTTTGATTTATGAATATCAGAAAATAGAGCCAGGGCCACATTAGAACACTCATCATCTGTTAGCTGACGGAGACCAGTTGCTTCAGTCTCCACTGGCTCTTGCACCAAATTCTGGTTTGATATTGTCAATTTGATGGAGTTTTTAACACTGGTTTGGTTCTTCTTGAATTTGAAGGTCGGCAGATGTTGGTTTAGCAGATGCCTGGTGCGATCGAGCTGGTATTTCCCCCTTCGATGTGTGAAGGAAGCAGAACCACCACCTGCTTTATTATCCAAGTGCACTAATTGGTGGTGCCGACCGAGATCTGGCAGTGAATCAAACTTCAATCCACAAATGATGCAGGTAAATTTTTGTGAGCCAGAGTCAGAAACTTGGTTTCTCGGTGCCGCTCCTAATTCTGTATGTCTAGCCACAGTTCCGGTGCTGGTAAACTCAGACACATGAGAGGAAAGGACATGCTGCCATAGCTGATCAGGGCTGGGAAAATGGCAATTGCAAGACATGCAACGAAAGAGAGTTGACTGTTGCACTGCTTGCACTGAACCATGCTTCTCTTGCACATGTGATTCTAATGCCTTCCTTTTGGTGAACCCCTCCCTGCATAACGCACATGCATAGCCTCGGAACAACAACCGTGCCTCTCTCTTATGCACATCTCTCCAATGCAATCCTAATTTCTGATCATCGGTGAATTCCTGGGGGCAAAGCTTGCACTTTAGTCCCCTGATATTCTGATTTGATCCCTCACCCTGTTCCACTATGTTGGTTGTACCAGATATATCCCCAGGAAGTGGATTAAAATCAGTGCTGAAGCCCCATATGGAGGCTAGTTTCTCTTTCTCACTTGAAATCAATTTTAATAAGTACTGACCCACCTCAGGATCATTAGACACCACAATTGAAATGAGGTCCTTCTGGTCAGTGGGTTCCAGTCGGGAGCGCCGTATCAACAGCTTGCTCTTCAGAAATGAATACAGTAACTCACAAGCACGGTGCACAAGCAGCTTTTCGTGCCTTGACGAACAGCTTTTCAAAAGTTTTATAATCACTTCCTTTGTGATAGGCCGGCTGCGGCCGTCCCTGGCCCTTTTCAGAAACTTCGGTATGTGATTCTGGCAGTAAAGATCAAACTTCTTAGCAGCTTCTTGGCATTCACTGAACACTTCATCAGGATTGGTGCGCTCACCAATGCATCGTGACACCGAAATTGTGCTACTGGAGCTAACCACAAGGGCAGAGGAAGAGGTAGAGGCTACAGTAAGAGCAAAATTTGAAGTAGATATAGGTGTGAGATCAGTAGGTTTAGGGCTAGGTCTTGGCATATTGACAGGGCTAACTATGGCATTACTATAACTATCTGGTTTCTTATCAACCATGGTGGAGGTCTGTCCAAAGATTGGAGATAAGATAGTGGAGGTAGATGGTCCAGCACTGTTCTGAGTCCTCTGACTTGTTGAACTGTTAGCACCCTCCTGAAGCTTATTACTAAATGAGATGATGCCCGGTGATGACAAAGTACTATTCTGAATATTTCCCGAGTCAACCTCAGGCTGCAACTTATGCTTCTTGCAGTAAACTGATCCAGGTTTGGCGCGGTGTTTGCAATTTGTACCATTGGTGGTTGTACCACGACACAACGGCGCATCGACGGGAGCCCTCCTGTCACATGCGTCAACACGGACATTGAGATGAACACAACAGTATATATCTCCATCATTTGCCCACCTTTCACATTGTCGTCCCTTTGCTTCTATGAAAGCGGCACACTGCCTATATGTGTAGCCCTTTGGAGTTCCAGTGCTGGCACTTGCTACATCTGCCGGTTCAATAATCCCTGCATTTTTCTCACTACTATTAACTGGTGTGGTGGCAGCAATGTCCTGTCCCATATGTGGGGCAGATGAAGTACCAGCTCGGCGTATTTCAAGTTTTGGACGTTTTCGGCTAATTTGGGACTCTGGACTTACAGGTGCTTCACCAATTGGGCGTTTCATATCTTCACGAGACATGGCAAACCATTTCGTGACATCCTGCTTTATGGTTTTCCACTCAGGAGCAAGCTCTGGTTGCATGAAACCGTTATACAGCTTATCCATCTCTTGCCACATTACATGTTGTACCAATTCCTAACAAATGCAGAAAAAGAGAAAAAGAACTCCAATCATCAGTAACAATCACTGGATCTATTTGTTAGATGAGTAATGTTCAAATACAAATAGGGAAGATACAATTGCAATATATTAGAAAAAGTGCATTAAAAAAGATCTATTTTTTTCAGACCTAGCATGCTCCTATTTCACTTTAAATAAAAGTTTGCTCATGAAAATTAAAACAAGGTTAACAAATAATTAACTTGTGAAAAAAGGATAGGAAGCCTGATCCTTAGTTCATCTTTTGCAATAATAATGAGATAGTTCAGCATTTATTCATCAATTTTTCTTTATCCGATATTCTTTGGAGTTAGATAGATCCGCATAATGGCATACAACTTAAGGGGACAAAATCTAGAAGATATATGGCAGTTATATGTTTCCCTCAAAAAAACCTTGGTATCTGTAAGATGGTAAGAGGGGCTGTAACTTGGATAGTGTCGAATGAAAACAAATAGATTTATTTCCAAGGACGTGAAAAACTGTTACAATAAAAGACTCCTGTCAAATCATTAGCACAGTATAGGTGTCAGATTGAAGGGGAGGGCAGTCCTCGAAATATTAAAGCTACTATTACCATTTTTATGTTGATAATCTACCAGTGCAAGTTTCAGGGATCCGAAATATGGTACTGGTGGTACATGTAAAGGACTGGTATGGAGGCATTGAGCCAAAAACTACAGCATATAAAATTGGTTGCTCCAAACTTACAATAATAGTAGCAATAGAGTTTCACAAAGTGTTGGTAGATAAAATACTATCAATTTTGAATTCTGGTATACCCTTTCCTCAATTTTTGTAATAGAGCTGTTCAAAACGGTCTATGGCTCTCTGCTGAAAGAGATGTCATGCTGGGGTAGATAGAAAGCTTCAGGCCTGGAGAAGTAATATGGTGAAGAAGATTGATCTCTAAATATTGCTATGGATACTTTTGACTAGTTAGTTACTTCTGTGAACTCATCATACCGGGTTATGCAATGATATTCAGAGAGAGAGCTATGCTTGTTTTGTTTTGATGTGACGCGAGTATGATCGTCAGTAGTAATTTTCATAGAACTTTAATGTCGTTTTATAATACCCAGAATAGACGGGTGTGATACACAGACTAATTGTTCATAAAAAAACCGGTGGCATGACAACTATTTTTTTAAGGAAAAAAAAAAGAATAATGTACCTCCATAAGAGTTTCAAAAGACTCGGCACACGTTGCAGAGCGACACCTCTGAACCCACGAATCAAAAGAATCTTTCAGCCAATTGCTGCTTATATAATCTGGGAGTATCATCTACGAGTAAATGTTGGTAAAACAATGAAATGATCAGATGAACTACTTTTTTTTTTTTCAATGAACTGCAGTCTACCATTGAACTGGGAAACTTAAACCTACATTGCAGAACTTCACAAGCATCTCCCCAAGGTCAGCATAACTTTTACAACACGACGCCTCCATAGCAAATCTTTTCCATGTTTCTGTCTTGCGTGCATCTTCAATCACAGCCTAACCAAAGAAGAGTTGAATTAAAGTTCATATTGAACCGAAGTAACATAATCAAGAACATCGAATTCTCTGCCATGCCAAGATATAGTTCCAAAAAAAATAAATAGAGAGAACCTGTGAGTGTAAATTTTCAGTGAGATTTAACATGGCTAGCGCAAGTTTCTGCATAGCATGAGAACGGGGGATGTTCATGTCATTAACCATCTTCCTCCACTTGTTGTGGGTGCCGTTCACAAGGGGCATGGGCGAGTCGTTGATGGGGCGAACAAGGAGGGTGTCAACCCAGGAGTATGCCTTGCTACGTGGAAAAAATACAGCAATGTATGTCTTCCTATCATGCGTTGGTTTTGCACTCAAGGTCAGCGAAGGGCAGTCCCCTCTCGGGCACCTTATTCCTGTCTGCCACTTCCCTCTCCACTGCACATCAAGCAACTCATTTATCATAAATATTCTGGTAGCTTACCCTTTTGTGTTTTCAATGTGAAAGAAACCTGCTAAACAGAAAGCCCTTTACAACAAGTTACAAAAAAGCTCCTACATTGCCAGTTATTAAAATAACTTCCATTTAAATGAAAAAATACACACAAAAAAAATAGCTATTATGGATTGCCTGTTATGAGCATTAAGTAACAAGTAAGGATGCACAAATTGTGTGAAAATGGATAGAGTATGAACTATGGAGATCAGATTAGGAAATAATCAACACAATTGTACTTATAATAACATCAAATTCTGCACCCACTTCTTTTAAATATATAAAGAATCAACTAATCCCAATTACCGGTTAAGCCATGCTGCTAATTTTTGGGGTAGAAAATTGCCAAATTATCAAATTTCATTGTGACACATTTTAAATTGTGGTTTTCATTATTAATTTCAAATATGGAATTTTTTTACTGTTACTCTAAGCCACTTCATTGATGAATAAGAATTGCACAGTTAAGGCTCCACAAGAACCACAAATCTGGAACTGTTTCTTCCACCTATGAGCCACATTCCAGGTTGCACAACCTCAAATGCGAGTCAACAGTGTACACAATCCCTGAACACACCTTTTCCCGGGGTCAGCAACAGAGAAAGCATATTGAAAAATAAATAAATAAGAACCTTGAAATCCAAGAGGAGAACAGAAGCCACAGGATACAATTATATGGATATTTGAATTTATTTAAAGTTGGGAGGCTTGATCTCCAAATAATCTCAAAAAAAGAGAATGGAATCAATTTGGAAGTGTTTCTGAGGCGAAAGTAGTCGGAAAGGCGGCTGAGAGGCTAGGGTTTACTTGGAATGGTGTATACTGTCTACGCAATATATATATACATAGAAATAGAGAAGGAAATTGGTAGGAAATTATTAATGGGCTTCTTTTAAATATTTCTTTTATTACTAATCCGTTTATGGGCCTAAATTTCATCGCTTTTCAGCCCTAAAATTTGATGTAAATAATAAAGTCGAATCCGCTTTTTTGTTGTTCTGAATCTACTCATCACAATTACTACTATTTACTAACCGTTATGTCATACATACAAAGAGAAATTCATCTTCTGGTAACTACGATGGACATAGTTCTTAAGTTGTCCCACTTTACAAGGGTTAAATTAGCAAATACACAAAACATATAGTGCCTTTTAAATCCTAATAATACGCCTTCAGACTACTTCTGAGACCGGGGAAAAACACACAAAGAAAAGGAATTTGACAGAGAAATAAAAGAAGTGCAAGGGAATAAGGATCATGCAAGTACCTTGACCCAAAGTGGGAGGGCAAAATCATCGACACCTTCAGAGGAGTTGGGGCAGTTTTGGGCATTTTTATTGTTATGAAGATTATTTGGAGCGGCATCATGAATAATATGCCCATTATTTCCATTACTAGTGGAGGCATATTTATTCTTGCGCTCAAGTTCAATCTGGCATGCCAGCTCTGATAAATGTTGAAGTGTACATATTTGGCTATTTATCTCTCCTTGGACATCTTCTTCAGAACTCTGATAAGGCAATGTTACATGCTTGTTTGCTGTTACTACTGCTCTATCCCCTTCATGATCATCCTCCTGCCTATCGGAACCAATTTTGTCATTTACAAGAGTGTCAGATGTAGGTTGAAAGGAAGGTTGTTCTTTCACGCTCTCTTGATCACAGTGGGCCATTGCATATAGCAAATGGCCAGAGAGACCTGCAAAAAGGAAAGACATAACTCATGCATTAGAATTGCACAAGTAAACTACACAATCTATACCATTAAGGACTTGATAATAACTCACATAATGCTAACAAACAAGAACTAGTTGATTCCCCAAGTAATTTTATTTCTTCAAGATTTTCGCAAAAAACTTTTTCGATTCTCTCATATATTCTAAAAAATTTATTCTTTTACTAGTGGTACCTGACAAACCAATAAAAAAAGGAACTTAATCGAGGAGAGAGCTGATCCAGAAGGTTTCTTTACTGGCTCATTTAAAAGTTCCGCAATGTTTTTTTGCGACTCTCTCGTGAAATTCTACACAAAGCAATGCAACAGTAACTACATCCTTCCCTGCTACTCAATGTTCCTGGCAACACAATGAACAAAGGAACTCTAAGAAGGTAGCTTGTAGCTGGCCACAGGGAAGGTTTTTCTACTGCCACCTTATCCAAGACTTGCGAAAAAAGAATTTGCGACTCTCTTAAAGTTCTCTATTGAAACTATTCAAAAGTTTCATGCTAACCAATGGTTCCTGGTTAGTTGGAACACGATCAATCAAGGTATTTAATTGGAAGGCTACATATAAGGTGTTTATATGAACAACTTATTGTTTACGAGGTATGAGCAAAAAATTTCTACAATGCAGTAAAGAGACACAATTTCTACATGATTACTATGTCCTGTACTGTTATATCCAACTTATATAAGGATGCATGTCCCATCTTGGTCCATTAATAGCTGTAAGATTGAATATTTTTCCATATCCGAACAACTTAGATAAAGTAACCTAAAGGAGGACTCAGCCTGAGTCACTGGCTATCTTGTTCTTAATATCTTAGTGATGGGCATAATTTGAATTTTTTTTCCTTTCCAAATCTCTCTTCATTTATTCTCTCTGCTGCATGTCTTCAGTCCATGCCCTAATCCTCTCCAATTTCACCTTGAAACCTAAACACAGGGTATGCCCTTCATCATTTGCCATTACCTGTTTCCCTCATCTAACCTAAAACCCTAGTACACACAACATACTGGCTATCTAACCATATCAGGTGAAAAAGAAGACATAAATGGTCCTCTACCTAGTTTGCAATCTATAACATCTTGTGACTGTTCACAAATCTGAACTTTTCCTTAACTTTTGATCAAAATTGTGCTCCGATTCATTATAATTTTCTCAAAATCCACAATATTTGTTAAATTAATCAGCATAAATTTTCTGTGCAATTTGAAAAATGAGTTTTGATTTCTGACACTACTTCTAAATTTATTTGGTGTTCCCTGTAGATAATACATACACATGCATGCAATAACTTGGAATTAAAATGATTATCAGCGCCAGAAGTCAACATAAATTTTGACTTCTGGCGCTGATAGTCATTTAATTCCAAGTTATTCCATGTATGTGTATGAATGATCTACAGTAACACCAAATGTAAATTTAGAAGAATCTCGAACCTCAGAGATTGGTAGGTTTCAATAATTCTGATCATCAATTACATAAAGTCGCATCTGTTATTGTTAAACCTCAGCAACACTGCCAGCCCCCAGCCCTCAGCCCTCACCCCAAAAAGAAAACAAAAAAAAAAAAAGAAAGAAAATAAGATAGAAGAGGACATGCTATAATTTCTTTTCTTATGTTTTGTTAAATTTTCATTGGGTATTTAATTTAAAATTATTAAATATAAATGCAACTTTACTCTAGATTGGTAATTTCTATATATATTTGTATCTGTGCTTCTATATAAATATTTTTTAAAAAAAAATTATGGTCTTTTTTAAATTTAATTGAACAGTAACAAGTAAATGTACTGTAAAATAACAACCAAATCAAGTAAAATTTTCCATTATTTTTCCTTCTTTTTACCAAACACAAACAACCTGTTACACAAAACCAATTTGGCCTATAAAAAAAAATATTTCAAATTTTTGCAGATCAGGACTTACACATGCTAAGCAATACTGATCAGCGAAAATTATGAAATAAATATTGCTAATATTTTTTTCTAGGAAAAAAAAGTATCAAAATTTCTACAATTTTTCCAAATAAATTCCTCAGGAAGCAAGACACGGGCACTTTCCTACCTGCCCATAAAAAACCCTACATCCCTACTGGTATTATTATTCCAATCGGTCAGGTATACCCAACAAGTGCTGGAACGACAATTGGACATGATCTGCAGAGACAGACCCAACAATCCAACAACAACAATACGTGACTGATTAAAAATAGAGCTAGAGCGGGTGTTTAGAGAGGGAGGGAGGGAAAGGGAGGGAAGGAAGGTTGACTGACCTGTTGTAAGTAATTGTAAATCAAGAGAATGGGGGGGTAGAAGAAGTTGAAAGAATCGTGACAGACAGACAGACAGATCAAAAAATGAATGTCCCTCTTTGTTCTATCTATCTCTTGTTATTCTATTATCTCGAATGAATAGTTGGATTGGATATGTGCATCGTGTTATTGGGTTTTATAATTGTTGTTGTTGGGAAGGGGGAAAGAAAGAAAGAAAGGGAGGGAGGGGGGATGGACGAGGTTACTGCGGGGGATGGATGGATGGACGAATTGAATGAATGAAATTAGGAGTAAACGAGAATGTGGTGAACTGGTGATTGATGGGATGGAATTTGGTATTTGGAGGAAATGGAAATGGGTAATGGGAATGGAAATGGGGGGAGAAGGGAACGTGACAGCTGCTGCTGCTGCTCCGCTTCTCTTCTCTTCTGCGACCAGGCAACGGTGCGGTGCGTGCGGGACGAGGGATTCGGTGGGCTCGGCGAGGCGGGTTTAGGCTTAGTTAGGGTTCGCTCGCTCCTGGTTCTGTTCCGTGCCGTACTGCCGTAGTTTTTTGTTATGGGGTTTTGTGGAGTCGGGCCGGACCGGTCTGGACCGGACTGAACCGGATGCAGATTCGTTTTGGGGGGGTTGCGGTGCGGTGTGGTGCCTTGAGTTGGATCCGTCGGGATTAATTAGTACTGCGCCGACGCGAATCTTGATGTGGGATTAGCGATGTAGGGCATAGGACCGTAGCTAGGTTATTTTTAAGCTACGTTTGGCAAGAGGGGAAAAAAAAAGTAAATTTAAAATACATGTGATGATTATAGAGGACCAGAGGTGGCTGATTGTCGGGTCAGATCGAATCGGGTCGGGATTGGGTCGGGTCAATTTAGCCGAATGGAAATGTCGGGTTGGGTCGGGTCGGGTCGGGTATCAGGTTGACAGCTGCCAACATTTTTTTTGGTTGGGTATCGGGTTGATGTTTGCCGGCAATTTTTTGGGTCAGGTCGAGCGGGTTTTTCGGGTTTGGTCAGATTTTGCATCTCTTTTCTCGGGTCAACTCAGGTTTTGGGTCATTCAGGTCAGGTCGGCTACAGATCGGCTTGACTTTCCCTAAACACGAGTCAGGTCGGGTCGGGTTCGGATCAATTTGATTTTCCCTAAAACTCGGGTCGAGCTGGTTTTTCAGGTCGGATCAGATTTTGCCACCTCTAAACGATTAGAACTTCTGTATACAAAATTTAAAGCTATAGGCCCATAGATTAGTTTTATTTTTAGTTTATGCTTAAGAGTGGAACGTAAAATGAATTGATAACATGATAAAACTTATTCTGCACACATGAGATGAAATGATAGCATGAAAAACCTTATTCTACACAAATAAATGAAATGATAAAATGATAGAACTTATTCTACACATGCAAATAAATGAAATGCTTATTTTACACACATAAGATGAAATGATAACATGATGAAACTTGCTCTACACAAATAAGATGAAATGATAACGTGATAAAACTTATTCTGCACAAATAAATGAAATGATAACATGATGAAACTTATTCTACACAAATAAAATGAAATGATAACATGATAAAACTTATAAAAACATGATAAAACTTGTTCCACACAAAGAAATTAAACGATAACATGATAAAACTTATTCTTGTAGAAATAACGATAACTGTCATATTTTTATCTTTAAACTTTTTTTTGTCACCAAAGCAAAGCTTACCTAATTTATATACCACATGCTTTTAAAAAAATGTCTAATGAAAGTATCTTTAAAGATAAAAAATGCCATACAAATTATTTGACTTTTAAAATATTTCAAGAACAAATTCTAGATTTCAAACTCGCAACACTTTACATCTAATCAAAATATTAGTTTGATGAATATATATATAGATATATTAGCCATCCAACTAACAAAAATAACATCTAGTAATTTTCTTGTTTCCTTGGTCGCCTAGGAAGCGGTCCTGTTTTTTTGAGAATGCCAACCCTATTATTATTATCTATAAATATCAACCATTTTTAATTTAACCAAGTGTCATCCTATTAATTCGATGGGAATTAGAATATTGGCATTTTTACAAAATGACATGTTGTTAATGGTGGGTATCACAGACAGGTCGGTGACCCATAAGTAAAAAAGTTTTTTTATTCGATTGATGAGTCTATATGACTATGTCAATCAAAATTGTTCAATCAATCTTTTGTGACAGGGCGGTGTGTACTTTGTATGTTCTTCAAGATTTAGTTGTAAAATTTATTTAGCTGGAAGCAATTGAGTTGCATGTTGTTTATATTACATACGTTGTACAATCTTAGTGTGAACATAATAATGAGCTAATTATTTTAAAAATGAAATTATCCGGAATATAAACTAAAACTACGTGTTGTCGACAAAGTAAAACAATTGGTGAAATAAATAAGATTGAAGACAAAATATATAGTTGAAAGCATGTAATATATAGACAACGTGTTACTCAAAAGATACAGACTAATTATGCAAGACGAATCAGGCTAACGGAGAAACGGATAAAAAAGATGAGTTTGGCAAGTGCTTCTTGAAAGGACAGAAGGAAACAACAGTTAAATAATACTTTTCGAGTTTCATTGTACAAAAAAAACATTGATAGTTATATAATATCGATGTTTTATTATTTTTTTTTATGCAAATTGTAACTATTTTTGCAGAGTTATGCGGCAACAGAGAAAATACTAGCTACATATAGCGGTCATATAATAATTATACATTATACATTTCTACATCATATCATAGACTCATAGTAGAATAAATGAAAGGACCGCATGGACGATTTCCAGGTTCCAATCAGTCCATTTATTTTGCAACAAAGACATCATACAACTATGAATAGCAAGACAACTAAAAGCAAGACAGATGGACATTCTTTTCAACCTTTGATTAATACACATTTGTGAATCGGGCTTCGTCCCGAAAAAAATAATATTACATAAATTCATATATATGAAAATAAGTATAAATTTTTCATTTTTTCATAAATATATTTTATTAAATAAATATTAAACTTAACATATTTTCTCTATAATATATTTTTAGCTACATAATAATTCATATAAAAGAATACAAAGAATCTCAAATATTTTGAGTATTAAATTGTTCTTTAGACAAATTATATTATCTCTTTAATGAAAAAAGAAAAATTAATTTGAACCATTTGATTAAGATAAAGAAGAGAGAGAAACAAAATCAATGGTTAAGATTAATGATAATGTGACATAGCTAAAAAACTTGGAAACTTACCCCTCTTTCTTGAGTATGAATTAAACCCTCACATTAAAACAAACATATACTTATAAAAATTATAAAAAAAAAAAAATTGAACGAAAATAGATAACCTACACCAGGTGACCAACAAACTCTATAATGTAATTTCCCCATTTTGACAAAAAGGACAAGGATCTGCCCTACCCTAACCAATAAGACCTATAAATGAACCTATTACTCAATTTCAATTCATCAAATATTAAATCATGGACATCAAACAACTTTCTGTTGGTTTTCTTGCGCAATTTTTTCAAGCTCCTTCTCTCCAGTAGCTACCAACCCCTTGACTATATCAAAGCATGTCAACTTGATGCTGTTAATTAAAGAGAAGTAGAAGAATTAGGTGTCAGAGTAAAAAATAATCACCACAAAAGCATCAACATGATAGGAAAAAAAAACAATTACAAGGGAGAGAGAGGAGACCAAAACCTGCTATTAGGAAGGCTTTTCAATGCATTTGGAACAAAACCTCTGTATAAGCCAATCAATCCATCCCGCTCAACAATGCCTGGATTTCATTTTCAATACCCATCTTTCAAAATTTATATTGTTGACCATCAACATACAGAATAACACATATACTTGGTTAAAAAAAAAATCTATTCAAAAACAACTTGTCATAACAAACAACAGTAACATGTCGATTGTTGGGTACACTGTTCTTTCTATTTGCATGTCATAATCAATGACAAGAAACAGAAATGTGTAGTTGAGATCATTATGCAGTCTCTCTTTAGTAATTAAGCCACATTTGTTTGGAGGTTTGAGCACATATATGTTGATGTCAAAGTAAAACAATACGTAGACAATTTTAGGTTTGGTGGCAGAGAACCATCAAATGATCAATCAAATCTTTGCAACCAGCCATCATGACAGATTGAGAATATTAAAAAATGCGTTAGGAAAAAATATATTAACTTGGTTACAAGAACAGGTTTCTTACTTCTCAAGTGCACAGAAAAGGAAAGAAAAGAAAAAGAAAAAAAAAATTGAGTATCCATGGATAATAAGTGTACCTGGGAAGGCATCTAGAACAGTTTTGTAAGGGGAACCTCTCATTTGCATCTGCCTTCTCATAGTATCAAGCGGATAACACATCAAAGTTGCAAATGTTGCAGAAACAAGAGCTGTCACTAAAGAGGTCTCTGGCCTCTTTTTGTACTTCTCTGGTACTGATTTCTTCATCCTATCCAGAGCCAAATTCAGAAAATCAGTTTAATTGAGTCCCAATTCAAAATTGTTGAAACGTCTAGCAAAAAAAAGCTTGCCAGAATTTGGTGAATTTTCTTCTCCAGAAATACTGACACTCCATAATTCTCAATGAAAGCCATTAAGGTTTTTTAACAACACAGTTCTATGCACCAACTAAATAAGATGGCAAAATAATAAAAATGTTTTGAGAAAAAAAGAGTAAGAAGGAGACTCACAAGTCAAAAATACAAAAATTAACAGCAACATATGGGGCAATCCCAAGGAGAGATGGACCCAGCCCTTTATAAAATGATCCCAACCCTTCATCTCTCAGCATGGTCATTGCCACCTTCAAGAATATAATCAATCAATCAGTTAACACAATCACGACATCAGTGTTAGAAATGATAATACCCTAAATAAGATTACACAACCTGAGACATGGTTCTGCTTCCTGGTTCCACTGCCAATCTTAAACGAAGCACGTCCAATGGGTAAGTAACCTGTCAATTTCATATAAACTCAACAATTACACATTTTTCAATAATTAGTCCAAACCATCTTGCAAATAATTCCAGGCAGGTACTGGTAAAAACATCAATATTATTCTCTATTAGTTACAAACTGGATTTCCGGATCTTCAGTCAGGCTTAAGTACAAATTTTCTTCAATAACCATAATAACAGCCAAAAGCCCCCAAAAATTCTACTATTGCCAAGCTCAATTGTATGTATATATAAGAGTGCATCCAAGCCAAAACTCATGAATTAAGACTCCATAATGACCGCCAAACAGAAAAAAAGAACAATAATAATACGAGAAACATAAAAGCCGGTGCATGAACTCACAAGAGTAGAAGTCATGCCAGCACAGGCTCCGGCAACAAGCCTTCCCAACACAGATAAATCTCCATCCTTTTTCCTGAATAATTTCTGCAATTCGATATGAAATAAAATCCTACTGTCAATTAAAAACACAAATTATTGATAAATAAAATTCAGTGGAAAGATGAGACAGGATTACAACCTTATAGACTTCATAGGAGAACAGCTGAACCGCACTATAAGGAATTATCCTAATAACCTGCACACAATAAAGCATTCAGCACTACATCAAAACATATAAAAAAACTCAATCAATTAACATATAAATTATAAAATTAAGCACTACCTGATTGATTGCATAAAGAATTGAAAAACTTTTAAGGGAAAGCAGAATTGCTGTATACCTGAGGAAGATTGCCTTTCCAATAACCCTTAGCACCGTCCGCCTTTCCAATATCTTTTATGGCCTCGACAAAACCAAACGCCTTGCCGGCTGCACCGGGGCCGGCTCTGATACTGTGAGTCTGCATGAGGAGCTTGACGCGGTCCAGCGGCGCCGTGACAGTCTTCGCCGCGGCTCCGGACAGGGCGCCAGCCGAGAAGAGCGCGACGCTGTTGGGAATCAGGGCCAGCAGCGCCAGCGGATGCCGAATCAGCTGCTCCGCTGTCAGCGACTGCCCCTTCCACTCCCTCTCCTTCTCCCCCTTCGCCGGAGCAATGCTAGCGGTCGTGGTCGACACCGAGGCGAAGGAAGGCGGAGAGGATGAGGGTACCAGCGCAATTGAGCGCCATGTAACCACTGCCTCCCTCTCCCTCGTCATCTCAATTGCAGGCCTCCTCTTCTCCTTCCTCTTCCTCAGGTATAGGGTTTATGGTTTTTATTGGTGGATTTATAGACTGATAATTTATAGACTGATAAAGTGATAATTGAGAAGGTTTTGATCTCACTTTGCTTCACTCTTTCACCTTCTCATCTCATCTCACCTTTTCCTCCTCACTCACCCAGGCTCCCCCACCGTTTCCCCAATTCAGGGAAATGGAAATGGTTTCCATTTTTATACTGCTCAATCGGATGAGGATCTCGGGTTACCGGGTATCGGGTCCCAATTCAAGTCAGAACTATCAAACACACTCAAAAAGGCCAAAAGGCCCAAAAAGGCCCAAAAAGGTCCAAAAGGCCCAAAAAGGTCCAAAAAGGCCCATAGGATGTTTTATAGTTGGAGAGCTTGTGCTGGAGTGGGGTTTAATGGTTTGATGGAGGGGAGCAGAGTAGTGGTTGTAGATAACGGGGGCGGGTTGTTAAAAGCGGGTTTCGGAGGGGACTCCGACCCGATAGCGGTCGTGCCGAACTGTACGGGGCGGCCGCTGAGTTCGAAGAAGTGGCTGGTGGCCGATCAGCTGCAGGCCGACGACACCGACGTGACGGGGGTGACTCTGCGCCGGCCGATCGACCGGGGCTACCTGATCAACCCCGAGGTGCAGAGGGAGGTCTGGGATCGTGTTCTCCGGTCGCTGCTCAAGGTGGACGACTTCTCTAAGTCCTCCCTCCTGCTAACCGAGCCGCTGTTCAATCCGCCGGCCCTGCAGCGCGCGGCGGACGAGCTGGTGTTCGAGGAGTTCGGGTTCGGAGCGCTCTGCGTGGCCGATTCCCCGTCTCTGGTCCATCTGTACGAGGCGGGCCGGGCGAATGGGCCGGCCGTCGCTAGCCTGGTTGTGGACTGCGGGTTCTCGTTCACCCATGCGGCGCCGGTGGTGCAGAACATGACGGTGAATTATGGAGTGAGGCGGATGGATCTCGGCGGCAAGGCGCTCACGAATTACCTCAAGGAACTGGTCTCGTACCGGGCTCTCAATGTCATGGATGAGACCTTGCTCATTGATCATGCCAAGGAGCAGCTTTGCTTTGTCTCGCTTGATCTCCCCCGCGACCTCCGTATTTCTAAGTACTTTCTTTCTTTGTTTCTGAATGATATTTTGTGTTTCTTTTTATTAGTATACAGTGCACTTGTACCTGTAAGTGTTAATTCCCTAATTTCACTATGGATGTTGGAAAATTCTGGAAAAATTTCATAGATGCTCAAACTTTTTATCTTGACTGCACCACTGCCCAAGCAGTTAAGTTAATTTCATATCAACCTGCCCCCCCTCTGTCCATTGCCCGTGTAACTTAGCTGTCAGATAGCACGTGAAGAAGTTATAGGACGCAAGTTGAACTCACGCCCTTAAATTTGGGTATTGGTGAAAATAACTTGACTGTTTAGGCTGTGGTAGAGATAAGATCAATAGTTTGGGCATCCATGAAAATTTTTCGAAAATTCCTGGTTAATTGACTGAAAATGAAATTATGCAATGGCAGTGACAATGTATGTTTTACTGTATAAAATTTCATGATTATTGTAATAGGAAGTCGGGGAAGGAAAACATATTGAAGTGCACGTATGTTCTCCCTGATGGAATCACACACACAAAAGGTTTTGTGAAGGACTTGAATGAAGCTCGACGGTACCTTTCTTTAACTGATGGAACCGCAAACCCTACAACCGAATTGGATAGTAAGATGGAAGTGATGAGTGGACAGGCTGCCATGGACAAGGCCGAAGATAGACGGAAAGCAGTTGATTTGACTCAAAATGTAACACCTAAATTTCTGCAAAAAAAAAAAAAAAAAAAACAGTAAATAAATAAAATGGGTACTCATTTGAATATTTGCTGACCTTTTGTCCGCTTCTCTTTGTAGGAGTTTACATTAACCAATGAGCGTTTCCTCGTTCCTGAGATGCTTTTCCACCCAGCTGACTTGGGTCAGTCAATAACTTCAAAAATTTGCCTTCTCTTCTTTGTATTTCTTTCTGCGGTGTGATGTTACAATGATTTCTTAGTTATAAAGGATAGTCTCTATTTCACATCTAAATAACGAAAGAAAATGTGAGTTGCTTTAATGCAATATAACTACTTTTGCTGTCCATTTTTACAGGCATGAATCAAGCAGGACTTGCTGAATGCATTGTTCGAGCAGTCAATTGCTGCCATCCTTACCTTCATCCAGTACTTTTTGAGAAGTATTTCTTTGCTCCCGTTGTTGCTCTAAAAAATTGATTAAAACTTGTTATAATGTGTCAAACTTGAGCTGTAAAATGTAGATCTTGTTTTAAATTTGTTTACTGCTTGCAGCATTATCTTGACTGGAGGAAGCACATTATTCCCGCACTTTGCTCAAAGATTGTAAGTCACCGTCTTTATGCCCTCAGTGACAATAAATAACTCTGTTTGATACTGATATAATCACATTGTATATTGTCAGAGAAAGAGAGCTTCGACCCCTTGTTCCTGATTCTTATGAAGTGAAGATTACTAGTCAAGAGAAGTACTTATTTTTATCAACCTTCTCTCTCTCTCATCCACCTCCTAACTCACTTCCTCTCTAAAGAGGCACAGAGCTCAACTGATGTTCATTTATTTATATATTTTTTTGGCCAGTCCGATACTAGGTGTATGGAGGGGTGGATCACTACTAGCTTCAAGCCCTGAATTCGAATCAATGTGTTTCACGAAAGCAGAATATGAAGAGATTGGGTCTGCACGATGTCGCCGCCGTTTTTTCCACTGAGATTTAACTTACTGACAATTGACATATCCTGCTCAATCTTTCTCGAGCTGCCAGCGATCAAGTTATTTGCAGAAGCAGTGTATGATTTTGACTATGGTCTATGGCCTTAGAAATTCTTTGCTGGTCAGATGGTCCTGGATACCGGAGCTCATTATGTTTTCCTTTACGAGACATGTAGGTTTAGGAGGGCCTCAATGCTCCAATGGGAACATGTGGTAGTCGTTGAGACCTAAATATTGACTGAAGATTACTAGATCCCGCCTTAGTAAAGCTTTTGTAGATTAATTGAGTAATGACCTTTATTGGAGTTGCTATGCAGAAAGCGCCTAACAGTTAAGCCATTCTTCCATTATTTTTTTTTTCTGCTTCTCATATTTTAAGAGGCCTGCATCCTGTACTCGGATAATTTATGGTAGTTGACATGTATCGTAATTGCAGGGCTTGACGTTGTAGTGTCAACGTTATTGATGAACTTGTTATTATTATTGCTTAAAAGCTGAACTGTCCAAATTTTATGCAGCTTGTTTCCTGAGCTATGCTGAAATAATCAACTATTGGACCTGTTTACAATTGTTGTTTAACTGGACTTTAGTTATGTAGCACATTCATGAAATTTGCTTTTAACTAGTTTTCCTATCTCTCACCCATGCTTATGAGTTCAACTGGCAACGGTTACAAAGATTGTTTCTGTGTTGTTTTATATTTCATGTTTATCAGAAGAGCTATGCAATTGTATAGGATTGCATTGGATGAGGTTGTATGTAATTTTAGATTTTCTTCATCTCAGTGACTCAGTTTCATGTGGACTAATTGCTGTTGGTTTTACTATAGCATAATTGGTGCAAATATTTTCTATGATCTTCCTTCATTATGGTTATATACTTTCAAGCATCCTTATGTTTTGTTAATATATGAAATTGTGCTGTTTGGCGATATGAAATTAAGGGCTAAGATACTAATTGTTTGCCACTCTTTTACATATATTTTCAGAATGTAAACTTAGATTTCTCCACTTTGGGCCGATCACATGAAGGATAGATATCGGGTTCTTTATTTCGATAGAAAAAAAAAAGGCTGACAGGGACGATCTATGTAGCTTAAGGAATTGTTATTCGTTTTGGGTGTGTTTGGCAACCAAAAATTGGAATAGAATAGCAAAATAATAGCTATTCCATGTGCCAAACAGAAAATAGCTATTCGAATAGCTCTAAATATTGCTAATCCGCTATTCCTCCTATTTGGTCGAATAGCGGAATAACTATTCGAATAGCTCTAAAAATATTTATCACAATACTATTATAATTGTTATTTGCCAAAAAATATTTTCACTATCCGAATAGCTCTAAACATCACTATTCTTTTTACTCTTCCAACAACTACTAATCCATTTTTACTAATCGGATAGCACTATTCTATTGCTATTCCTTGATTTGCCAAATGGACCCTTTGTGTATATCATAATTTCGTTATCGTATGGACGATCTGTGGACGAATAATGTAGATGTTATTATAGCCTGAAACAAATTTGGGAAAATTATTAAGTTTTGTGTATTATTCATAAAAAAATTTCAAACTATGTTAGATCAGATTTACTAATTAAAGGTTCTGAAATATCGTTTTTTTTTTTTAATAAAAAAATTGTGATGACTAATGAGAGGTAGCGTAAGGATCCCATCCTTTATTGCCTCACATTTTATTTTATTTATTTTTATTTTAATTTAATTTTTGTAAAAACCATATTTAGTTCAGCCGATTTCTTAGTGCTAAACTGCAAAATGCATCCCTGGCATGGATCAAATGACTAAGTTAAAATTTCCTGGAAACCCAGTCAGGCCCTTTTCCCCCTTGGGCCGTCCCGACATCAAAATCAGAATCACCAAATTGGGCCAAATTTTGGGCCGGGCCGCCAAGTCCGTCCCTTTCAGATTCAACTGTTAGATCTCTCAGTCTCTTCCCTCCCTCGCACTTTATTAGCTTGAAGTAGATCTCTCTTCCCTCCCTCGCACAGTCGCACTTTATTAGCTTCAACTGAAAGATCTTTCCTCCCTCGGGCGGAGAAAAGGCTGCCTTAATTCCGCCGTCGTGCCGTCATGCCACACCGAAAGACTTTGTCTTGTTCATAGGAGCCGGTGTTCCGGCCCAGACGAGATGACGCTGTTATTGATGGAGATAACGCGTGGCATTATTCCCTTAACTCAGTTAGTTGATTTGATTGATCCATTTATCAGTTAGTATAATACACTGAGCTAGGATGTACTAACTAGTTTGTCAAAACTTGCACAATTCATGTAACGTATAGGGTGTATGGGTTTAAATCGAGTAAAATTATGGATTAGAAGCAAAAAAAAGTTTTGAAAAATAAAAATAACAGGCGTGAGAACACTGAGTGGCTGCTGAGGATGTATTAACTAGTATATCAACAGCTATGATATACTAAAGCATGTCGGTAATCTCTTTCCAATTCCGAGCTTGCTCTAAGTCTTGGATGATTGGGATTATGATGAAATAGAGATTTTGCTTATTGGGATCACAGCTGATATATTTAGTGTGCTCGATGAACTCAACGGCTCTTGCGCTGGAGAGCAGCGTCTTGTTGATAGAATTTCAGACAAGACCGGGATGAAAAGTACTGGTATATGAACAGTCCTGCCAATAGTCAGATTCCATTTTTGTAAGAAAATAAGAAATATTCAACAGTCAGATTTTATCTTCTTCAATTTTACCACAGTTTAAGATCTTTTTTCCCCTAACAAATGTAATATTCTTTTTTGTTGAACATAATAACATGTTTCCGGGTGATGGAAACCATATTTCTTCTTAATCTATGCCAAATTCATCTGCAACACTAAGTATTTGTGCCCCTTACTACTAATGAAACTGCTCATCTTGAAAAGTTCCTGGAGATCAATTTCTTGTTTGTTATTCATTCCTAGCAGTGTCTAACACTGTTTTTTTTATATACAATTTCAAATTTTATAACAGAATTCAAGTACACTCACAGACATGTAATTTGAAAGAAAAAAAATATATATATGTTTGGACCATTAGAAATAAAAATCGAATCTAGAATGGTCCTTATTATTACAGCAAAAGCTAGAATTAACAAAGACGGAAGATTAATTACTGGCTCTTTTTTGCAGTCAATTAACAAAGAGCACCGTAGGTAACCTACAATCTGCGGTCGTCTCTAATGTTTGTTGCGAAGAATGTAATGAAGGGAATTATCTGAGGATGGTGTGTAACTGTGTACTGTGTAGGGTGAATCCGTCGTCGGTTCTTCTTTGCTTCTGCATTTGAAGTGAACTTTAACTAGTCCTGAGCTTCGGCAACTGTCTGTCTGTCTGTCAGTCTGTCTCAGAAGATTCCTTGTCAGGCATTCGGAACTTGGACGCAAGTCACACGGTGTTCCATCATCCAGTGAACCTCCTGACAGGCATGAGAACAGTACATTGTTACTGCACATTGAGAACATCTCCTAAATCCGTTCTTCCTCGTCTCCCTCCTACCGCACAGCACATTGGAGCACATATGCAGCCCATCTTTACCCTTGTCGCCAAGCCACCACCACTCGACCATGAATGCGTTTGCCGCATGGACCTCTCTCCCCATATTTCCGTAGTTTGTTAGGAGTGAAAAGTCCCTCGAACGTCTCCTAGGACTACTGAGGATATTTGTGCTATTCTTACTGGCATTCTGGTCGAGTGCCTTTGCTTTTTTCAGAAGGCGATATCCAGCTGATGGACTGGGAGGGAGGCCGTAGCCCCTCTGAAAGCAGTAACCCAATTCACGAATCGCATTGACATTTCCTAGTTTAGCGGATTTGATGCAGAGGTTAGCTGCACTATTTGGGTTTTGCTGGTATGAAAACCCGTCTACACCGTCACACCCGTTGAACTGTATTACTGCAAGGGAGTAAAGTGCTTCTGCATGGGACCCCTCTGCAGCTCTTTCCAAGAAGCTTATTCCTCTTGAGTAGTTGCCCAAGCAGTGGAAATTGATCTATTCGAAGTTTGGCACAAAAAATATTGTTAGATGTAATTTAAATCAAATTTTTATATATATCTATTTGATGACTTTCATTGATGTAAATGCATATTTTTCATTAAATTATGGCAATTATAGTCAATATTACATTTCTGTTTTGTAAATGCTATTAAAACAAACTTTTGCTAGAATGAACCATATTTTCTTATTTGAAAAAACTGAAATTATCTATGTCATTTCTAGCTTGCATGGTGGTTTGAAATTCTATGAAACCTTGTGCAGGTACATGCAAGAAGATGAGTCACATTCCGGTACTTGAAATACTCACCATGCCAAGAAAATAGCAAGCTTCGAGATTGCCAGCATCAGCGCAGCGGCTCAGGAACTTTTCAGAAGATTCACACCAGCTTTTCGCTCGAACGCAGATAGCTTTACGTGATGCATTTGCCAAAACAAGGCGGTCAGCTCCAAGCACGCTAAACCTTTTGCTTCTGTTACAAATAGGTAAAGAATATAAATATCTTTATAAATAGAAAGTAATAGATCGGCTTAGTGTTGATCAATTGATAATTGAAATTTTATAAAAAAAAAGCTCTGAAGAAGGGTTGTTTATAGAAAATATTGTTGTTATATAAAGGACAAAACCAAAACCACCGTGTCCTTGATTTTATCCTAATCATAGTCGTTAGGCAGACATCCGACTATTTGGCAAGCAGTGCAATTATGAGCAATTATCCATTTAATTTATGGTAGTAGTTTCTATTTTTGTCATCGTACTTAATTACCAATTGAGTTCACATTATCTGGAGCTTTCTGTTTTTGGTATAACTATAATGATGAAAGATTTTTACTTTTTTTTTTTTTGAATTATTCTATACAATATAATGTTTTCTTTTCATATCATCACTTTCAGGGAATGCAAAGATATAAATGTGTTTGCTTGTGCAAGAAATTTATGATGTTTTTGTTCACAAAAGTCGAATTAGTTGTTAGACATATTGGAAAACAAAATAAATATGCATCAAACCATTAATGGAACATAATATCTAAGAAACCAAATGAGGTATAGAATTTTTCAAAGAGAAGAATATTCATTACATTAACATGAGATTGATGAGGTCGGATGGAACCGTGGCTGCGGCACTGACTTTGCCGAGCACTGTGATGAGCGCGTCGTCATCTAGCTTCTCAATGTCGGTAACCTTAAACGGGTTCTCAATTGGTACCAATTTCCCGGCATAGCCGCCGCCGCCGCCGCAGCACATACGCTTCCGACGGGGCCCTACCTCTCGGAGAATCAGATCACTAGTTGGAATAATGGCTACTCTCTGCCTCTTAATTCCTCTTTCTCTTCTAGTTCTCATGTTATGTATTCTCTTTAAACTTCTACCTTGTTTTTCTATCTAGGAAGAGAATGATTGTGAGGTATTATGATAATGCTGTGGCACAAGCTGGAGAGGAGGAGTTTGTGCTGAAGCTTATATAGCACCCCATTGCTGTAAGCATTTACTATTGTTACCTTGGTTAATTAACTGCAAGAGTTCGTTAAACTTTTCCAAATCTCTTTTTTTTTACACTGTACCGTTGTTCGCATCCAAGTCCTTGTAAAAAATTAATTGTGCAATATAGCCCTCGGTTAATTTGCCCTCACCAAATGTGTATGTTTCAGTGTGCAATTTCACACTGAATATTTTTGGGTTGGTTAGTAAAATTGTAAACTTGACAAAATGAGTTTTTTTGAGAGACCGAAATGCAAAAGAATTCAAACTTCCGCGGGGAATTAGGCGGTCAGGATACTTTTAGTACAATTGTACATGGAAACTGTCCCAAGGGGGAGAGCAGTTGCAACTTCCAAAAAGGTAAACCATAATTTGTTGTTTTTAGGAAGAACTCTATTTGCAGAGGATTGGCTTTTTCATTCGTTTGCTATATCTCGGAAAATGTTTTAACGGCGAGATAGACGATCATTAACATTGCGGAGGTTGACCCAAATTAACGGGGGGGCCAAGATATATAATTCATACATTTTTTATTTTATTGTTGTTTTAAATTTATGGCAATTTTTTGGGGGACGTTAAGATTTATGTTAATGTTTAGATTTTAGTTGTAATATCTTTGTATATTTGAGATGTAGTAGATCAACTATTTATAGATTGATGATTCATTTTCACTACATTTCAATAATATATGATATATAGCAATCAAAAGCAAATTTGTCATGTGTACAAGTATATAAATTTAAGTTATTTCCAAAATTATACCATATATCCGACTGTACAGTACCAACTAATTGCTACTATAAATTAACAATCTTTTACTTATCTCTTGATTCTTTGCGAACATAACTAATTAGAAGCAATGAAAATGCGTCTGTTCAAGTTCTATTTTGTATTTTATCTATACTAGAGCTGTAACTCAGGCAAAGCCTGAAACATGATAACAAATAAATAATAAAACTTATAAATTAAAAATATTTATTTAAAAAAATTGAACATAACTTTAAAATTTTGATGTGAATAATAATGATGATGATGTAATAATTTATAAATAATAGCATATAAATGTTAGACCACTTTAAGAGTTAAATTTTGTCTTAGATATATCATATCATCTTATTAAATAGGGAGAGAGAATACATATAAATCATTGGATTAAAGTAGATGGAGAGATTTAAATAAAATCAATGGTTAACAATATTGATGATGTGGCATAGTTGTGCTTGAAGAGCTTCCCCTCTTTCTAGTGTATAGATATAAGTTAATCTGGAATATAGAATATAATACTTAACATTGGGAGACATTCCAATCAGTTGATCTTTGAAGCATATATATGGATTCCAACTTTTTTTTTTTTTTTTTGATAGAATGGATTCCAACATATTTCATATTACTACTTTCATTTGAAGATGGTCCAGTGTTCATTTCACTGAAAATGATAAAGGATACTATTACTTTTACTTTTAACTGAAAACAGAAATGATAATGGCAGATACTATTACTTTTAACTGCAAACAGATGCAATTCTGATGTTGCTAACTGGAACAGAAACTATGTAACTGATAAAGGATCAAATTCATAATTTTGTATGTTGGAGTCGAGAACTGATATATACTGCATGATACTGCTTTATTAATTTGTTTCATGAATAAATCACCTAATTTCAAGAAGAGAATTCAAAAATTAAAACACAGAAAATGAATTATACTCCTATTTTAATACCAAGATAAAAATTAAATAACAAATATATTGTTTTCTTAGCATATAAACTTTGATAAGTGATAAAGCAGCTTTCTGGTTAAAGAAACACTGACACAACTAGACTATCTCAAATAAGTTAAAATTACAAATAAATATTGCAGCAATTATTTCAATGTAAGGCGATACATAAAACAACCGTTTCAAATTTATTTTATTCAATGCATACAAGCCGTGTAATTAATTTACAAATTCCAACTGTAAAAGATGCGGAATTTTATGGATATATACCCATAAATAGTTTTCTATACAAAACTACAAAGAATTGAATCATTGATGATACAATTCTTCACACAGCTGCCTGCCTCCATTCCACTTATCTGCATTGATTTGTTGCTTGTTAACGGCTATCACTGATTGATTCACTGTGTTTTGTTTATTCACAGTCAGTTTGCTTCTATTTATTTCTTGCTTGCCTGAATGCAACATTCTGCTCTGATTCAGACCCAAATCTTGATTGAATTTTGAAATTTTGACACTCCAAGCCCCCCTTTATGTCGATTTTGTCAGACATTTTGCGGTACCGGAATGCAAGTCGAGCCATGTTCCATGTTCCAATGCATCTCCTGGCACACGTGCGAGCAGTAGAATGTCGTGCCACAGCGCGAGCACCTCCGGAACCCGTTCTTCCGCATCTCTCTCCTGCCGCACACGACGTTGGAGCACATATGCAGGCCGTCTTCGCCTTTGTCGCCCAGCCACCACCACTCGACCATAAACATGTTCGCTGCGTGCACCTCTCGCCCCATATATCCGTAGTTTGTCAAAAGTGAAATCTCCTTCGACCGCCTTCTGGGACTGCTGAGAGGGTTTGCGATGTTTGTGACAGTACTGTTTAACGTCAGTGTGTAATTTGCTTTGTGCAGAAGGTGGTAGGCAGCGGTTGGACTCGGAGGAAGTCCGACGCCATTCTGCAGGCAGTAACCTACTTCACGCATGGCATCGAGATTTCCCAGTTTGGCAGATTTGACACAGAGACTTGCTGCATTGTTCAAGTCTTTCTGGCACGAAGATCCGCCGTCCTCATCGGTGCTACCATTGAAACGTATTATTGCCAGCGAGTAGAGGGCTGCTGAGTGAGACCCCTTTGCAGCTCTTTCCAGTAGCGCAATGCCGCTCGCGTAAATCCTCAAGCAGTGGTAGTGAATCTGTATATATAGGATATAATTAAATTGAGGTTTAAAGAGTTCAAATTGTCTGCCTATATCTATTTCTGTAACTAAATACTATCAAATTAATTATTGTAATGAAATAATAACTTGGATGCACTATGGACAATTATACATTTATCCTCTACATAGAGGCATATATCATCAGTTAATGAAGTTTTAGGATTATTACCATGCCAAGAAAATAGCAAGCTTCAAGATTGCCTGCATCGGCGCAGCGGGTCAAGAACTTGTGAGACGAATCGCACCAGTTCTTGGCGCGAAGACACATTGCCTTGCCAGATGCTTTTGCCAGCACCTGTTGATCGGCACCAAGCACACTGAACCTCTTGCTTCTGCAATCAGAATGTACACAGAGCGAACTTCGTTAGAAGGATTTTTGGTTGAATTTTCTAAATTTATATAAAGGACCGATTATGACCCGTTATATGCCGGATTACATCTCATTATACTTAATATTGAATGTCTAAATGTAATTTTGGACAGTTATCAGTTAGTTAACCATTTTATTCTTCATTAATTCCCTACCGTTGCTAGAAGATACAAATACCAGTATGGCAACAACAAACTGGTAAAATTAGAGCAGTTGACCGTTTTGCACCCGACGGTAAATATCAGTTAAAAGAGTATTCATGTTAAATGATCATAAAAATAGTATAGCTAATTCAGGTTTCCTATGTTAAGTTACCTAGCTGAAAATGCAGGAATCACTGCAAGTTCTTTACTGGTAGAAACTAAGAATGTGCAATGTATGGATGATGCTCATCACTAATTGGACTATTTCGATCCTAATCGATCGAATGCAAAGCATAAATCATATCTCTGAATGAGCAATTCATCGAATTATACCTCTCAGAATCTAAAAATAGGCTCGAAATAACTTGGATTCATTGTACTATTTGTTCATACATGAATGGCAAGTAAAAGAAAGGCACGACTTATAAATTCAATCGTGAAGGAAGCAGTGTATATAGCTTACATTAGCATGACATTGATGAGGTCGGAGGGCAATGTGGCAGCGGCGCTAACCTTGCAGAGCACGGAAACGAGCAGATCATCGCTCAGTGCGTCAAACTGATTGGCGCCAGAATTGGGTGGTTTTGCATTGAACATGAAATCGATTGCACTGCCACCGCTCAATCGCCTCCGGCGAGGTCCGACCTCCTGTGGGTGTAAGCATGGTATGATGTTGGCTAATCTCCTCCTCTTGTTCTCCCTATGATTCTCTCTTTTGGTCTTCATTTTGTGTCAATAGACCAAAATGAGTGTGCTTTCTTGAATATATATGGGTTAAGGTAAAACTGTTTTTTGTTATGAATTGATTGACTATTGTAACAACAGGTCCCTTTATATTTTTCACATAAAAGTAACCTTTATATAACAACAAATATAACTAATTAATTGAACAGAAGCCTTTAGATTTATAGCGTTATTTAGTTTTTTTTTTTTCCATTTTTTTTTTGACATGTAACATTTTTTTTAATTTGTTCAAGTCTACAAGGTGCTTTTGAATTTTTAAGTAATTTCTAGATATATAATAGAAACTATGTATAGAGAAAAAAATGCAATAACAAACAATATTCAAACCTCCTCTATTTTTCACTTTAGGTTTAATTAGAAGTAGTTTGAACTTCCAAAAAGTTTCAAACTACATTTTGCTATTGTTGGTGGCAATGTTTTATGTCGTGTGAAAGTGATCAATGGTATAATTAAACAGAGCTAGAATTTTAGAGAAATACCGTTAGTTATCAGTTTCAGAATTGCAACAATGCTGTACGGCTTTAATTAAAATGGAAGGTAATACTGTTTAGTTATTAACTACCAATCGATTGTACCATCAATAACCTCCATTATCAGAATTGCAAAGAATTGGGTATTATTAGATTGCCATAACTTAAAGAGTTAATAGAGGAAAAAAATAAATAAATAAAACCAATTTTCTCTGAAATTAGCACTAAACCATGAACGCTTAAATTCTAATTTATTCTTAGTTAGAATTACCAGTTCAGAGTGAGTCTCGGCAGCACAGTTATATGTTAAATGATTAAAACTATAAACAGAAATATTAAAAATAAATAAATAAATAAATAAGAGTGTGACTTCAATAAGTTTCCTCAAAAAAAAAAAAAAAAAATGTGACTTCAATAAGGAAAATTAGTGGCTTCAAAATTACAATAAATTGAACAGGGCATTGCAACCAAGCTGCAAGTGGCCAAATGCTTACATAACTGGCATTCTGATCCATTCTTATTTTAACAAAATTATAGAAACAAAATCAAACTTTACATCATTTACACTTACACAAATTAAATTTGAACATGTCAAAAAGAATTACAGTGCTACAAGTTACCACAATATAAGAGATAAACATTTTGCCAATTAACTATCATGCATTGTCATGTCTATCATCAAAATAAAACAGTCAATGAAATTAATATCACCACACATTTTCTTAATACTGTATCTTAAAAGTCCCTTTTAAGTTAAATTCTATATTTCTGATGTAACTGAAGTGACAAACTAATTATAGTATTTTATTTGATGTATGCTTATTAAATGGTCAGCTTTCAATCTCATAATTGTTTTTCTTTTTTCTCATCTTGATCCCTTCTTTTACTTAATTAGGTTGTGGGGATTGTTTAAACCATCCCCTAAATCAAATTAAGGCTAATTTTCCATTATATTACAATTTGCTTTATGCCTTATATCTAATTATCTTAAATTAGAAGTTTGCATATACTGTGTTACTGGCACTGAAAACTGATCTCTTTTTTCATTGTGAAACATGCCAGGAATTAATACTGCAAATGTTTAATAATAAACTTATATGATCTTTTAATATGAACAAATTCTAAGAACAACATGCATGATCTCAAGGATACTTAATTACTTCCTAATTAATTTACTAATTACCAATTAAACTAGATTAATTTCACTAACCAGGGCACAAACAATATATATTTCCTATATATATATGCTCTCATCCCTCAACATGCCTGATCAACTCTAAATTACTAATCAAGTTCTAACTATATACAAGCACATTTTTTGTTAGCTAATCAAATACACATACTAAGTGTTACAAGTTACAACTATAAATCGGATAAAAACCTCTTTTCTGATCGGACGGTCGGGGTCGGTTGCCGCACCGATCTCAAAGTACTTCGGTATTTTTTGCACCGATCTCAAAGTACTTCGGTGTTTCTCAACCGTCGGATCAAGAAAAGCAAGCTGGTGATCCCGATCCCGATCCCTATAAATCATGCTCCAACCCCATGGACCTGCAGCTGATTAGGTCCGGCGCCAATGCCGTCCGCCTGGTGGTCCAGCTGCGGTCGGCATTTAGCCCGGTGTTCCATCTTCCAGTGCATGGCCTGACAGGCCCGAGAACAGTAGGCCACGACTGCGCACACCGAGCACCTCCTGAACTCGTGCTTCCTCGTCTCCCTCCTCCCGCACGAAACGTGCGAGCACATGTTGAGCCCCTCCTCGGCTTCCGTCGCCGTTTTGCCTGACAACCTCCACCATTCCACCATGAACCGGTTCGCGTCGTGCATGTTTTTGTCAATGTCCATGTTCAGCCTACAACAGTGCCCCTTGCGGTGTCGGTAGTACTGGTGCTGAGGCCCGCCTCGCTTTTTCTTTGTGAACAGTTCGATGGCGTTGGCCTTGATGAGGAGGCGGTGTGCCGCAGACGGGCAGCAGGGAAGCCCGAGGCCGTCCTGCAGACAGTAACCGACCTCCCGGAGCGCATCTATGTTGCCTAGCGCTGCTGATTTCGCGCAGAGTGCAGCGCCGGTTGAGGGATCTCTGTGGCAATACGGTCGACCACTACCGTTGAAATGGATCACGGCTAGCGAGTACAGCGCCATTGGGTGGTTCGTCAGAGCAGCGCGCGCTAAGTAGTCAGCTCCACCGGCGTAGTTGCGCAAGCAGTAGAACTGAATCTGCATATGTAAAAAGTAAAAACCTTCATAATAAGCTCATAATTTTATTTAAATAAATTCAGCATATATAATCATGAATTGTTCGTGATCAAAAATTAATTATGGCATGAAAATATAAATATATATTTAACTGAAATTGTATATGCCAATAAAAATATAAATATGATTTCTCATGTATATATATATATATAAATTAATTACCATGCCGAGAAGGTAGCAAGCTTCAACATTGCCGGCATTTGCACAACGATCCAGGAAGCTTTGAGCAGATTCAGACCAGCTTTTTGCTCGAACTTGAAGAGATTTTGCTGATGCATTTGCCAGAATCAGAGGATCTGATCCCAAATCATTGAACCTCTTACAACTATACAAAAAAAAAAAAAAAACAAATTATAAATAAATCAGCATGTAATTAAGCATTTTAACTGATATTTAATATATATACTAATGCAAGAATCAGAGGATTAATTTGTATAATTATTCATTAATTCTAGCATAATTTAATTGAATAATAATAATGCACGCTAAGTAGAAAATTTTAATATATATATATATATATATAATATAACGTAATGATTTTACTTTATGAAAGCTCCTCAACTAACAAGGGGAACCAATGAATAAATTCATTAGTGCTTATTAGTTTATACATGCATCATGTTCCAAGTTTGAACCTTTAACCAGCACATGTCTTAAGGGAATTGGACCATGTATGTATATATGTACAGTATTTGAAAGCAAAAGAAAGAGACGTATATAAGAATAACTTAACAAAAGTGACCAAAGTACAAGAAACTTCTTAGAGAAAAGAAACTCACTGGTTTTTTGTTTTTTTATCTTTTAATCTTTCTCAAACTAAAACAAAGAAGGAAAAATTAAAAAAAAAAAAAGGACAAACAAACAAAATAAAAAGAGGCAAAACAAAATAGATAAAAAAAAAAAAAAAAAAAAAACTAGAGAATATGTATGCATACGTTAAGAAAGCACTGAAGAGATGAGACGGCGAAGCAGCGGACGACCCGAGCTTCGTCAGTATGATCACGACGAGCTCATCCGGCAGCGCGTCAAACAGATCATGACCGCCGCCCGAGTTGCGACTGATCATGCGCCGTCTCTTTGCAGGCGGCAGCGCGCCCTTGACGCTCGGGTAACAGAACCCCTGTCTCGTCCACATATATGATGATCAATCAACCTCTTTGTAAATTGCAACTTGTTTTGATTGTAACAAGTTTTCCTCTCTGGGAGTGAATATTTGTTACAGGAGGAGAGTTTCCATTGTGGCGAGTATATATAGCAGAAGAAGAATTAAAAGGGAAGGAAGAAGAAGAGTGAGGAAATTGTAAAGTGACGGTTTTGCCCTTGGACCATTGCTGTAATTACAGAGGCAGATGGAAATGGGTCAAACGCAGTTGACCAGTCGCCGCGCTTGCTTTTTTCTTTTCCTTCTTCTTCTTCTTCAGCTTTTTATTCATTTTCTTTCTTTCAATTCATAATATTCATTGATTTAGATTTCAGGATTTCAGATTCATCTGCCGATGTGAAAGCGTGAAACAAACATTTTGTGGCAGTTTGTGATTATCAATCAGCTTTTGTCGACGCACATAAAAATTGATTGAAGATGTTGGATATATTCTTGGTTCTAAGAATTAAAACAGTTGCCTGCCACGTTTTGGAAATATATGTATAGATTCGATCACAGCTGGAATGAAAAATGCCAAGCAAGTTTGGTTAGAGTTCTTGAACGTACGTACTTAATTGCCAGTTGCTAATCTCATGTTGACTAGATTTAAAATTATGTTGTAATTTTTATTACAACTTTATTTTTAATTTTATATTTTTAGGACGTTACTTCCGTGCTTACACCCAGATATGAATCTCATAATAGGTAATATTTATTTATAATTGTTAGATTGAAAAGAACACTTTTTTTGTGGGAGTATTGAAGTAAAATTCATATTTTTATAGTATAAAACTTTTTGATGTTCTCCGGACCGAAATTTCAAACAGATTATGGGTCTTCTTTAATTTTCTGGATTTGACATATATTAATTTTACACGTCAATATTACAACTTGTGTGTGCTATCTATCTATCTAGCTAGTTGTAATGATTAATTTGACAAATGAGGTCCTATATATATATATATGTAGGCGTGTTCTGAAATATAGGAACAGATATATATATATATAACAAACTAAAAACGTAAATTCAATTTGTAAGCTAGTATTGTTCTGAAGATATGATCAGTTGACAAAAACAAGTTATTGCGTACATTTATAATTTGCTTGCAATAAGTTATTGTATTGTGAAGCAAATTAAAGGAAGTTAAGGCGTTAATTATGCTAATTATACGTAGGATGGAATGAAACATATAATTAAAACGAGTGATCAATAAACAGTGGAAATTAAGTACTAAAACAAATTCTAATGTATTGCAATATTTTATAAAATATAAATTAGTGACATGTAAATGTTATAGATATCTGCAAGGGTTATGATTTTTTTTTTCTTTTGGTTATTTAACACTTTAAATGGAATATATTTACGTTCGGCAGACTAAAATACTATAGGTTTTTATAGGAATTAAAAGTCTATATAAAATAATTTATGTTCACTGTTCAACAGACTATACTAGCAATCACTAATAGGAATATATTCCTCTAAAACACTTGTTTTTACAGGGAAATATTCTTGTTCTTATAGAAAAAAATTTTCTGTAGAATCACTGACAACCGAACAGGCCCTAAATGTTAATAATTATGTTTCTCACTAGTCGATTAATTTGAAGAGTACATATATGTTTGTCCAAATTGAAAGCTTGAGAAGGCCACTTGTTACAAATTCAAAATCATAAGGTTTTCAAGATTTGTGCAGTTGACAAAGTGTGATTTCTTCCTTACATTGTTTGCAATTAGTGCTTTGTTTGTTAAGCAAATTGATGTTAAGAAACCAATCATGCTAAATATACTTAAGAGTGAAATAAACTGATACGGAATTATCAATCTAGCTGGAGTACATACCCAATATTTTTTTACAAATATGTGGATAAATATTAATTCAAACTTCAAATTCAAACGTAGCCCATTCGTTCAAATTTTCTCTATCAGATAATTCTCCAATAATATTTCATATTTATTTTTCAATTAGTTTCATTACGTATATAGGCAAGTAAGAGTAATCAAATACTCAAATGCATCAACCAAACTGATTAGCCAGTAATTAATAAAATATGCAAAAAGCAAACCATTCTTTTCAATTTAAATTCCGAGGTCGGTATAATGATATATATATATATATATCCTGTCTTATTAAAGGTGGTCACTTTCATTATCTGCAAGCTTGTCGGAAATAGCACACAAAATTAAATAAAGACAAGGAATAGATCACTGGATTAATTATAATTATGCCTTTTCAAGCTAATCAAAACCCCCCTTGGCGTGTTCAAGTACAACTCTACAAAAGGGCCTTGTAACCTAACCTGATCTAATTAACTAATTAAAACTAATTACATGGTTAATTAGCGTAATCGCATCACCACCCACCATGAAAATGAAGCTAGCACTCACGGCCCAAAGAGATTGATTAATTAGTAATAATAAGTTTTGATTTTGAAAGTGCAGTAAGTTCTTTATATTGGAATGGTATGGGATATAAAAATTTTCATTTTATGAACTTTTAATTAGATTACTGTAGAAAATTAAAAAATAATAATAATAATATAAATTTTTATTCTGAAATTGATACTTTAAAATTATACAAAAAATTTGCGGTCCCATAAAATTTTAATTCTAATGAACTTATTGAGCTATATTAAAATATGAAGATGATTTGGTACGTTTTTTAGTTAAGCTTTGCTCACAGAGGTCTCCCATGAATTTAACGATAAAACGTATTACATAATCTCTAAAATTTTTATTTATATAATTCTATACATATATCAAAATTTTATGAGCAAAGAATATATTTTTAATTATTTCTTACTATTTTTTTCAGATACCTTAAAAACGATCAAAAATCAATATTTGTACATAAAATTAGCCACTTCAAAAAAGAAATTATTTGCTATAATTAATTAAACTAGTGTTACTGATCTGGATAGCTGCCATGCATGCACAGCAATGCAATGGCAAGCATCATACGGCATGTATGAAATGGTTATCTTAACCACGTGAAATTCTGCTTTTGGATTAATTTCTTGAGATAACTTGAGTGCTGATGAAGGATTGCAGACTTTCTGCATCCAAAACGAGAATGTTCAAGGAAGAAATTAAAACAGATAGATTGAGGCTAGCTGAGCCGTTCAAATTTTCACAGGTTTGATCTTTTTTTTTATTTAATCCCTTGTTTTTTGTATTAAAAAACAAGCGCCCAACATTTCATCTGTACGTGTTTGATTTTGGGTTTTTTCTTTTTTTGTTTTTCTTGGTTGGTGTTATTTTCTAGAAGAACAATCACAAGGATACATGACACATGTTTCCTTAAAATTAGACTCCGAATTTTCGTTTGAAACGTAACTAAATTGACTATGAAATCAAGTGTGGATGCACAACATTTAGGCAACTAGTTAACTAGTTAGCTTAAGTAGACTTCTCTAATATTCGGATGGAGTATATATATATATATATGAGGAACATGTTGAGTAGGTACAATTGCATAAATAATGTTCACTGGAAACCGTTATGTATCTGTTACTGTTAACCAGAAAGATATAAATGTTCACTGAAAAATGATATTTGTGCATTGAAAATACGGTGGATTGGTGGATAAGTAAGAAGAGTAGACGCCAGCTATTACTCATATATATATCGCAGTCAAGACCACACAACACAAGTAACAACCAATGTACATCGGACGGATGCTTTAGATCATTTGTGCTGACTTTTATTAATTGATCACTAACCTCACATTTAAGTACTTTAATTTCATTGTCTACTCTATACATATAGTAACAAATTAACGGTTATACGTGTCGTGTGTGGTTATTATAATTCAAAATTTTGGTGCTTATTTTTTTAAAAAAAAAATTGGAATACTCCACCAGTTTTATTGAAACTACAAAGTGATTACATCCTAAATCTTACTAATTCCCAACTGTACCAACCATCTGGCACAATCTACAAAATAATTATGAGCACTAAAATTTTGGTACTTAATTATAATTCATAATTATTTACTTACAAACTCATGTATTAATTGGAATATAATTCGATAACTGTAGTTGTAAATTTATTTATGGGAAATATTTTTACCGTTTGCTTGTTTTACAATGTTGTCCACTATAATTAAGTATTTTTTTTTTCAGATGTTTAATTATCAGTTTATATATTCACTACAAGATGCCTTTGCAAACGTGCAATTATATCATTTGTGCTGACTTTTATTAATTGATTCCCTACCTCAATTTTTAAATCCATAATTAACACGTATGACATTTACTTTTCAAAAAAAAAAAGAAAAGAAAAAAAAAAAAAACACATGACATTGTGTAAGTACTGAATTTTAGTACCTAGCTATATATATGGTTAGATGGAGACTATATATACTACACAATATTTACATCTCCATTGAAATATTTTAATATATGAGTTGCCATCTCAATAATGCTCATTAATTTAACATGTCAATGAGTTCTACGTATCAAAATTTTACAATTAATTTTTTGCCGGTCATTGTAGTAATTTTCAGATATTTAAAAGATCAACCTAGATTGACATAATTAAATTACTAAAAAACCTTATAAAAATCATATAATGATTTTTTCTTATAGTACTAGTTATACGAGATTCTTAAAATAATATGCAAAACACATTAAAAAAACATACTGAGTCAACCATTTAATGAAGATAATTATCTTATACCGATATAATTTTGACCACAAATATTTCTACAAATGTACAATTAATTAATTAATTAATTAATTATGCGCCTAATTACAATACTAACTTTCAGGCACCTATACTTCAACTACCTGACGTTACTTTGACAAACCAAGTACATATATACATAATATACACCTCTCATAAATTATTCTGCGCCACAGCCAATGCAGCTGACAACCTTATACAGATAGCAACGGGAAGTGATGTTGATATGTTTGGAAAAATAACATAATGGTACAAAAATTTTACAATTACCGGTCCAGTAATTAATTAATTCAGCAATAAATTACCAAAGTGATCTGTTAAAACCTTGAAAGGACGAGTGGTATATATAACGAAACAACCTCGCCAAGGGGCAAAGGAAATTAATTAATTAACCCCTTCTTAATTAAAAGCTTAATTAATTAATTAATTAATTAAGAGATCAATCACTAATTAAGAGCATGCCACGTGGCATATTATAATTTACACATAAATGTACATGGGAATTATTTCCGATTCTGTGTACGGTTTTCGTAGAGTGGGGTATTTTAATTATTTATAAAGGTTTTTAATTAACCAATCAAATTAAGTGACACATATTACGTACGTGAGCTAGCGACTATATATACTACCACTCAAAATTAATCAACGCTAATGAATTAACACCGTACGTAAGATTTATAAAAAGTGTGATATAAAATATTAGGAGAAGCCTTATCGCTTCCATATGTTAGCTTCACCTTCCGACTTGTGTACAACGCTATCATTGGGTCATATATTACTTGTTTAATCACAATGCTCTCCAAACGCTTTGAATTTTTTTTTTTTTTTTTGAAAAAGCGAATTTTCATTCACCATCTCTCATTTCTTGTCGGAGGATCAAAAGTTACAAAACCTACCAATTAAAGTCTAAACCCTACATTGATCTAAATTGACAGAATTTCTTAAAGAAAAACTGTCTCAAAACCATATTGTACTTAAAAGGTAACCACCAATTATATCCAAAACCACATAATTATTATATATATGTAGAGCAAATATACTGTGAGCTTAAGCTCACGGAGCCTTCCATGAGCTTAACCTCCAAAAACCTATCAAATCACTTCCAAATTTCTATTTATATGGCTCAATAAAAATTCTTTATATCAAAACCTTACGAGATACAAAATTTTTCTATTTTTGAAAATTTTTAAGTATTTGTTTGAGATTTTTAAAAATGACTATACAATATTAATAAAATAATCAAGTTTTATGTATCACTTTTAAAAAATCTTAAACAAATACTTAAAAATTTTCAAAAATAGAAATTTTCAAAAATGGAAAATTTTTGTATCCCATAAGGATTTGATATAAAAAATTTATTGAGCCATATAAATCGAAATTTGGAGGTGATTTGATAGGTTTTTGAAAGTTAGGCTCACGGTATATTTGCTCTATATATGTATATATAGAGCTGTGATTTGGACTTTAATTACCCAAAAAATAGTATCAAATAAAAATCAAAAGAATTTTATTGATTTAATTTAAAATTGAACATAATTATTAAAAGATTTAAACGTGGAATTAATGCAGTAAATTGCACATAGAATTAAATTGCATTCTCTATGTTTAAATTTACTTACAACTAGCGTTCGAGCAAGATAACAGTGTTAAGATATCAATCAAGTACAAATAGCACTAAAATGCACTCTGAACATTTTAAGTAGCTCTATACCAGCCTTAAATGATTCAAATTGCATCTCTGCATATAATGGAAGAACTTATGCACCAGCCTACAACATTTTAAGTTGTCGCACTATCATATATATCTTTCTAATTAATTTGTGGTTATCGTTAATCATCATTTCTTCCTCTTTATAATCTACTGGTTTATTAGTTAACTTGATTTCAGATTCACTTTGAGGTCATGGCCATCTTAGTCGGTAACTAACTAGTTGAAACTAAATTTTAATTCCATATTATAGCCAATAATTAGTTACAAAATCCTCCTAACAAGTATCTCTTATGCATGGAATCTATAATCCAATTTATCTTCTAGGTTAGGTGATTCTAATGGACGAAGTATATGTATATAAATTAATTTTTCAAGTGAGTAAATCAGTTGAGAATTGGTTGGAGAGAAACCAAATAAATTAAATCCATCCTATTTATTGTTATCATCCATTAATTCATTGCACCGGTGACAAAGTCCAACCAAACTTAATTAATAATGACACCTGTCCATTAATTCTTCCGACCAGCAATGAATTAATTAATTAACTAATTAACCTCTCATAATTATAATTATTAACCAGTTCCTAATACTTGGGATTAGGATTAGTCGTCAAAATATATATATATAGTGTGTGTTAGTTATACTTAGCAAGTGAAATGATATGCTTGTTTAATCACTTGATAATATGATATGTATGGATGCAGAAATGAGAAGGGAATAATTAAGTTAACTATTGCTGGGTGGCGCCGGCATTGTGTCATTTCAGGAATAAAAGAATGAGAAGTGGTCGGGTCAAAACCGGGTGGCCATGATTTGATGCAAATGCATATGTTTAATTGTTAATTGTGTTTCTTTCGTAGATAGGAAGCATTCTTTTTTTGTTTTTTTTTGAAGAAAGTAGAATACTCCAACGGTTTCATATATTGAAATATTTTATTTGTGTCTATGGAGGATTGAATCTATGACCTCTTGAAAGTCATCTTAGTTAGCTACTACTTGAGCTACTAAATCATTTGCAGATAGGAAGCATTCTAACTTTGGCTTTCTTATACTCATTTCTTTAAGAGTACTAGGTAGTGTCTAACATTCTTATTTATCCAATCGTTTGATGTATTTCAGTAAATAAATATCATTTTTCAGTGAACATTTATATTTTTTCGATTAGTAGATATTATGTTTCAGTGAACAGATACACTACGGTTAATTTTTAATGAATATTTATGGAACTGTATGAAGCACATGGATGCACATAGATGTATCAAACTATGAAAAATGGTTAAATGGTTAAGTCTACTTATATCATTTTTCTTTCTTTTAACTTATTATGTTTTCTTATCTGAGCATTGGAGATGTATCTATACTATTATAAAAAGCACGTAAAAATTGGACTCGTCCATTTGGTCACGGTTTTCATCAAATAGAGAAAAAATTTCCCTCTCAGTACTCGAATAGCCACTGCTTTAGATTATGCACTCTTACGGATTGAACGATAAAGATTCAGCTTATGCTTACGTGAAAGTCTGTGCACATACAAACGAGCATGAATTTATTCTTCAGATATTGAAAAAACAATTCATCATTATATCGTTAGCTTGAATAAAAATTGAAATTTCTCGCCGCGATGCGCGGGTACGCTTCTAGTATATAAAAAGGGCACAAGTGACTAACACAAAAGACAAAATATATAAGGATGTCAAATTGGAAGTCAAATGAGGTATGTTATTTTATGTTCCTGGGCTGATTAATATAATCAGTGGGTACTGAATTATTAGCCCTCCACAGGCACAAACAAATGCAATCTTAGTATGATGAGCTCCAGCCCATTTACACTATGTCAGTCTGGCTACTAAAATATATACACTTCCAGAGCAATACTCCACTATGCTATTGCTGCCCATTTTTTAATGAAAGAGATCAGGTTATCAATCAATTATGTATGTTCATCCTATCAATTGAGAATAAATTAATTAAAAAGAAAGTGTTTGGTTTGTTAAATTTTTTAGACTAAATTCTTATTTGAAATTAACAATAATTCTTTTATTTTATGATTTTCTATAAATATATATACGAGAATATAATTTTAATGAATATAATTTTCTATATATACATATATCATATTATCTTTTAGCATGTTAAATCATGTTTTTTTTAGCATGATCAATCTATATATATATATATATATATATATATATGAATATGATTACGTTGCTTTACAAAGTTGGGCAATTTTTTGCTTTGCGTTCAAATCTCATTCTCCAAAGCTCAAATGGCCAATCTAATTTGCTAAACACAATCTACATATTGAAAACATACAAAATACCAAATTTTATAATTTTTCGAATTTTTTAGCTATTTTTTTGGATTTTTAAAAGATTGACACTTTTTGGCATCATTATTTTATTATTATTTATGGGTCATCTTTCTAAAAATAAAAAAAATAGTTAAAAAATTCTAAAAATAGTAAATTTTGGTATCCCATCATATTTCAATATTTAGAATGTTTTGGTTCAATTAGATTTGTTGTTTGAGTTTTCATTTGTGAGATTTTGAAAACGCAAAGTAAAAAAAACCTCAACTTTGCAAAGCACCGTAACATATCACTATATATATATATATATAAGTTGATATTTAATGTAGCGGTTGGTTTCTTTTCTTGAAAGTAGAGGGTAGCTTGTTTGGTCCAATCCAATCCCTTCCCATCATCTCAATATATATATAAATAGTTAAATACTATGTATATGTAATATGTTGACCAAGTGTTTGGTGTGCATATATGCTATATATATCTTCAGCTCTTGAATAATGAGTAGGAGCTAACTAATTAAGTTCTCTGAAATAATTATATTAACTAATTAATCAATTGCATGCTTTAGTTATAGTCAAATTAAGACACACATTAATTGCATTTGTGGGTTGTCTTTTTCCCCAATTTGTAGTTTTAGCTAAGATTTTGCCATGATCTTGTTCCTCATTCCATCCAACCTTGATTAAGACCTTGCTAATTAATTAATCGGCTTATCGAATATATGTATATCGACCTTTTCATTATGCAATGCTACCTTTTTGCTTTAAGCGAATTAATAATTAATGCGAAATTAATTGAAGAGTGCTAATTAATTAGTGTAGTGTTGTACAGCCAGATAGACACAGACGTTTGTGAGCCATGATATATAAACTGATGGTGCTAATTGAATTGCAAACGTGTTATTTAAATTTTAATACGTAATATAATTAAGCAAATAAAAACAAAGCTGTGCATTCTATACGATAGGTAATACTTATCTTAAAATTAATCAAATAATAATAAATTTTTAATATGATAATGGTCGCTCTACAAATTGAAATCCACCTACAAAATTTTAAAAGAAAACATTTAGCATCAAAATATTAATGGCTAAATTTGCTATAGATCGGATGAAATATGGGCCGTTCAATTTTTATAATTTGATGATCGTGATATGTTTTTTAAATATAATTAAAGAGATATGTTTAATAAGAACTGCTCGATTCAAAATGAAAGGTTGCTTAGCCGATTCATAACATAACCACACAAAATTAATTATAGAATATGTCAATTAAATTTTTTTTTTAAGATCTTTTAAAATTACTTGAATCTCAATTGGCAACTTAATTCCTCTTACGTCTGTGTAGGCCTAATGGTCACTTACATTCTTGAACTTTCTTGAGAATATATATATTTTTGTATGTTTGTGCAGGGGAGTGGATGTTAAGGAAAGCTAAAGGTGAGTGCCTAGGGATCATAATGCAATATTCAATGTAGTTCGATTTTGTCGCTCGACGCCTAAATTATGGGTTCAATCATCTCCCCAAACTCCTCAATATATAAAGTTATAAACATATTAACAATGCATATATTTTCTTTCTTAGTTGCTGACAGCATTGATTTATATCCTTACTATATATAAAAAGCATATTGGAAAAAATGATATGAAAGAGCTATTTTTCCTAAATAAGAAACCTTAACCGTTGATCGTTTTCTTAGATAGATCAGAATTGTTGGTTTACATTAATGCCCGTTGACGTTAATATCTCGGCCCATTAAAATTTAAGGCCCATATCAATTTCCTCAATATAATGTTCATTACATATTGTCTTAAAAATTTATCGTGGGCTCTTTACCAGTATATATAAACATATTAAAAATGCATATATTTTCTTCTTAGTTGCTGACAGCATTGATTTAATCATCCTCAAATATGTGACACAGTTAGTGAGAACAGAAAACGTAAGTGACAATTTTATTAGCCTTTTGACTTGTATATATATTGCTTGTGCATAATACCAAATGATATGAAACGTAGTTATGATATCATAATAAATTGCTTCTCCTATTGTTTAATTATATATTAGGTATATATAAGAACAATCGATTGAGCACATGATATGCATGTAGCTTGTTATATATATCTTTTGCGTTACTTCGAGCAGAATTTAGCAAGACATAAATTAAGGAACAGAAAGATATTTAAGTTACTTAATCTCCATGCATGGTGTATATTCAAACAAGAATATTTATATATACTTAAATCTCAAAATCAAAATTACAAACAAAGTATATAATTTAAGCCAAACTCTGCATGTATGATTTTGAGATCTATATTTTTTATGCTTTTTTTAAAAAAAAAAAAAACTTGAAATAATGTATACCATGTACTGTAATTAGAGAGATGAATGGATAATTAATTAATTAATTGAATATACTATAAATTAAAGTACAAATTACATAACAATAAACTAAACAACAGTGTGCACGCCTGGTGGGAAGGAAGTAGTTGTTAAGTAAAGCAAGGTTTGCATAGGGATCACAACACACTCACTTAAAAAGTGTATAATCAACTCAGTTCCGTTATTCTCTTCTAAAATTCAACATAGTAAACATTATTTTTTTTTTTTTATTTACTTCGTTCATTCATCCCCAAAATTATTCCTCCTGGTAAAGGAATAATAATCAGGCTGCGTTGTAAGTGGGGTGTTGATAATTTATAATTTTATAATTTTGTTACCTGATTTAATTATTTGGGGATCGGTGATATATATATATGTGCACAACTGTACACCCGTGTGGGGAATGTAAGTAAGGAAGAGGGTTGCTTAACGGTCTTTACATATGTTTTTTTTTTTTTTTTTATGAAATATGTGTAACGTTTTCCTAGAATATATAGTTTATAATTTTATATATTCATCGGTTTAAAATTGAGAGAATTAATTATATATACCAATAGAATATATACATATGAATATTATCGTAACAAGCAAAAAAAAAGTTGGTATTTTTTTTTTTTTGGTTAAATATTCAACTTGAAAGATCAATCCAAGTTTAGTCAATTGCATCAATCATTTAACAAATAAAATAACTATAAGAAGCAAGAGATAAGGCCACACTTGCCAATAGAACTCCCGCAGGTTATTCTGAATATATATATGGCCGATATTTATACTTTGTGGTATGTCCCGAGCTTACGTCTTTATGTCTCTCGATATATATATATATATACTCACTCGTCGTTAATTAATAATATGGATATCATTTTATTTTCAAGGGATATGGGATCACTTGACAATTTGTTACGTACGTTGGAGATATTATATATGGAATCCCAAATTAATTTGAGATCAATTAAAAATAAGGAGGATGCACTTACACCAAATATTTTTTTGACACAAAAAATTATATCAAATCATATGAATTCATAAAAATATAAAAAATATCTTTTACAAACATGCATATTCATATACTTGTAGATTAATTGAATTTTAAATTTCTTTCAATTTGAGTGTCATTTGATATTCTATCAAGAACCATCAAGCTTGTATGATAATTACAAAAGTCTAAATTTTATGATTTTTTATAGAGCATCAAATGACAATCAAATGAAATAAAATTTAAAACACAATCAATTTGTAAGTAAATAAGTGTGTTTGCAAAATATTTTTATTTTTAAGATCTTTTATGAATTTATAAGGCTTCAATAAATTTTTGTGTAAAAAATATTTGATGCAAGTGGATCCCTCATCCTTAAAAATGTATGCATTTCGCTCTAAAATACAAACAACTCAAATAATACGTTATCACGTCTGAAATTTCGGTTTGCATGGTCCCAATAAATTCATGATATGAAAATACTAGGAGATACAAGAAATTTTCATTTCTGAAGTCTTTTAAATATTTGTTTTAGTTTTTTTCAGAATGACTCTAAAATATTAATAAAATAGTGCTCATTTACATATAAAATTTAGAAAATCCGAAAAAATATATAAAAAATCCCAATGATGAAAAAAAAAAGTTGTATCCCAAAAATTTTCATATCCCTATTATAGTATATTAATCTTGGACGGATTGCTACAGTCAGTGAACAGTAGTTTCAACAGTAACTTTTTTTTTAATGATTTGGCCCATGTCAATCAAATCATAAAAGAAGAGCAATGATCGGTTATACCAATATACATACGGCTTCAAATTTTTTTTTTTGGTTATCCTTTCTCAAAGATTGAAATGCAGATGGCCATTTTTTTTTTTGAGATAAAGACGAGAGTCAAGCCACCCAAATTTAAATGTCTATAAAACTCTCCATCGAGGTTTCAAACCTGCGACCTCCCGTACAAAGAATGTTGCTCTTAGCCACTAGACCAAAGACTGGTTCTTGACCAGTTATATTATTTTACTTACAACTCCCTTTCAAGACCAATGAAGATATCCATTTTCCACTTTTCAAAAATCATTCTTTTCTTTATGATTGTTTTTAAACCTTCTTTGAGAAAACCATTCTGTATTTCACTAATAATTTGCCGAAAAACCGTATTATTATTAAAAAGTTATTTTAGATATTTTTATGTTTTTATAATCATGTAATGAATCCTCATGGCACTGTGAAGGATAGGATATCTTGAAAATTATTATTTTAACAATCATATAAAATTTTTAATTATATTAAAAACTACTTCAAAAATAGATACAAAAATATTTTTAACATGTATTTCAATTTTCATAAAAACTTGGTAGCTTCTGATAAATTATCGAAGACAATAAAAAATATTATTTTTTTTTACTTCTACCAAAATACAAATAGCTCAACATCATAAATTATACAGCTCAGTAGTTACTGCTGAAGCAAAGCGAGGCTCTCTTCTAGTGATTAATTTATAGGAAATCATAAACCGAAGTTTCTAGTAAAGTATAGTTTGAGTTGTTACGTTTTCACACTAGTTTTACTCATGTAATAGTTTCTAACCATGAACCGTTACAATATAATAATGCACAACCGTACTTGTCCTCATTAACTAGTATATAACTAGCTATACATTTTTTATTTATTTTTTTTTTTTTGACGAGGGCTGTACATGTATTTAACTATTTTTAGAATTCTTCTCCCTTATGAAGTTGTAACATTAACGGCATTTTTTATATTTAAGCCTTTCTGATAATAATTCAACGATCATAAGCCCATGTATATGGAATTTTCAATTTTAAGCCCCAACCTCATAATTTGCTGTGGCAAGAGATTTATAGCATTTGTGTAGCGGTAAACAACTAAAATAAGCTGAAACTCTAAGTTATGTCACAAACAGTTAAACAATTCTATACAGAATTAATACATTCATTTCTTAAATACTGAACTAGGATATCTTAATTTGCCAATATACTGAAATCTTTTTCTCCTTTTGCAAATTAAAAATTACGTATGAGCGACTTGTTAAACACCAAGAGAACTGAAATCTACAAAGACGCGTTAAAGGCAACCGAATCTATTGAAGGACCCCCTGAAGGCTTTGTCAGACCAACAGAGGTCAACCAAAAGGCCACTGCAGCCCTGATTAAACAGAACAACACAATTATTCAACTGCTGGTCAAGATAAGCGAAAACCTCGACGACTGTTTGGAGACAGTCAAAGATATTAAGAAGGTCGTAGCTGAGAAATCAGCTGGGACGTCTTCTGATATCTCCGTAAAAACCATTGAAGATCTGGAGAAGAATCTCCAAAAACTCAATCTCGGAGAACCAATTCGTAAGCCAAAACCAAAGCCTGCACCTTTCTACGTCTTTAAGGATCCACAAAAGATCTTTGAAGAAGAAAAGCAAAAAGCATCAAAATGAGCAGAACTCAAACCCGAACAGAGATGGCGGCACGACCATCTATAAGCAACCGAGACCAACAAAATCAAAACCGTGAACAAACCCCCACAGTAGAAGATCAAATAAGAGGCTACAGACTTGGACAGCGAGCGCGACACTCATTAAACCGTGTGATGCCCAGGAGACAACGAGGGTATCAAAGAACACTCGAGTCTCAAATGAACCCAGATGCAGAGCTCAACCTGTCACAATTCAGAAGAGCACAAAATGTTCCTGCTGAAGTACTTTACCAAGCAGGAAGTCTTTTCCAAACCCAGCATCAGGTTTATCAGCACTATTCAGACCAGAGAATTTCAGTTGTAGACAACCAGCAACTGGGATTACCATTCATTACACAACAAGGATTTGAGAGACTGCAAAGAGAAGGCCTACAACACCTCCACATGGGCCTGATCATGATCCGTCTCTTTACTCTCCACAGAGTAGCTGCAGGGGTCAATGCCCTTGTAGTCATCCAAGACACGAGATGGTCTGATGATAGATCCATAATTGGTACTATGGAAATGGATCTAACTCATGGGTCTCAATTGGCCTATATTGCCCCAAATATGATGCTATCCATAAGGGATTTCTATAATCATATCCAACTGGTGATTCAAACTCATGGATATGACACATGGCGAGCTGGCGAAAGCAACTTACTGCTGACGAGATCACTCATTGGGAGGCTTTCAAACACTAACTTCACAGGATTTAGATACAACATCAACAATGTATCTGATTATCTCACAAGTCATGGAGTTCAAGCTATCCCAGGACAAAGGCATACCACTGCAGAATTAAGAGGAAGGCAGTGGGTACTCCGACCAATGCAGCAACCTGAAACTCAACATCCTCAAAGAGCAGTGACACAAATGCGAACCGATGGTTCATTACTGCTCAGATTTACAAACTATAGTGCAACGCCGCCACCTCAAGAACAATCAAGGGGTGAATTTGATGAAGAACAATTAGAAGAAGAAATCATAGCAATGGTCCTTTGCTATGATGCAGAAGAAGAATCTGACAATGAGGATGAAACAGAAGATGACATTTTCTGGGGAGCCCTATCTGTCACCGCGCAGCTGATAGAAGGTCCAAAAGATGACTGTCCTATTTGGGATAGTTATAATGAAGCAGAAGCCGAAATGGATTTTATCAATCCATTTTCTGTGGAAGGTGGTGGGAAAGAACAAAAACAAACCGAAACTGTTTTCATGATGCATGATCAAGAAGAGGAAGAAACAGAATACCCAAAACTGAAACAATTTTTACAAGAAAGAGCTTTTTCTAGTGCAACATCTGGTGTTTATCATCCACCCCCAGAGCCTCTTATGGGACAAGTGTCCTATACACCAGCTAGGCTCGAAGCTAAACATGGCGAAGCCTCAACCTCTCAGCAACCCGTATTAAGTTGGCAAAGACCCAAGAACTTGAGTTTACCAGGAGGAGTTGGTCATCACCATAATGAAATGTGGAATTTACCAGCAGCAATGCAACAACAAGGCGCTTTACTGGTATTACCCGAAGATATTGGTCTCTATAATGATACCATATCAAGATGGGAATCAATCACTCTAAATCTCTTGAGTGAAATAACCTTTGATGACAACAAGGCCAAGATGATGTTCATTGAGAACCTCCTTGGTGAAACTGAAAAGAAGATTTGGATCCAATGGCGAATGGCGTTCAAAGAACAATACGCTATACTTACAAACATTGCCGATGATCCCCAAAATGTTATATCACAAATCCGAAGAGTAATGCTATTGGAGGATCCCTACCAAGGAACAACAGATGAACAAGATCGTGCATATCATGATCTTGAAAGATTGAGCTGTAACAATGTGAGAGATCTCTTCTCTTACATGAATGATTACAAAGTTCTAGCAGCAAAATCTGGGAGGATGTACGTAAATGAAGAACTCTCAGCCAAGTTTTTCAGAAAAATGCCCTCCCTTATTGGCAATGAACTTGAAGAGGCATTCCAGAGAAAATTTCCTGGTAATACAATTGGTGTCATGCCTAGAATACACTTCTCTTACCAGTATTTGGCAGAGATGTGTAAGAAGGCGGCAATGCAACGCAGCCTTAAAGACCTAACCATATGCAGCCGTATACCAATACCAGGAGAATACCATAACAGCCGAAAGAAGTATGGTCTTAGAAAAGCCAAGACCTACAAAGGAAAGCCACATGACTCACATGTGCGAGTGTTCAAGCGAAAACATGCTGACCGAGTCCGCAAATGCAAGTGTTTTATATGCGGAGAAGAAGGTCATTTTGCACGAGAATGCAAGAGGAATAGAGGAAATATCGCAAGAGCAGCGGTGTTGGATAATCTGGACCTACCAGATGACATAGATGTAGTGTCAGTTGATCTAAATGAACCCGACAGTGATGCCATATGCAGCCTCTCAGAAGGAGAAGCTGGCAACACGGAGGTCCATGTGCGAGCTGCAATTGAAGAAATTCCTTGGGAAGGCGCTATGATGCTGCAAATTGAGTATTACGGATGGAGAAGTAAAGTTCAACTTCCTGAGAAGCAAGAACAGTGCCAACACCAATTCAGCACTGAAGTCCGAATCGATGGTAACTGTAGTTTTTGCAAAATTGAAACAAACAAAAACTACAGGATAGGCTGTGAAGATTGCAAACTTCTAGCCTGTGCCATGTGCTCACCATTCTATCTGGGAAAAGAAATACAACCAAAGACTCAACTTGAGCCCAGACAATACTCCAATAAAGATACTCTTATAAAAGAACTCATAAAATATGTTGAGTTCTTAGAAGCTGAAAATGAACGATTGCGAAAACTTCTACAAGAAACCCAGATACAAACTCCCGAAGAAGAGTTGGCAAAACCAGAACCTCTACAAGAGAACCAGATAAAAATCCTTGAAGAAGAATTGGTAGAAGAATTCAGAGAACTGGCAATCTCTGATAAAGGAAAGGAGAAAGTAACTAATCCAGAAGAACCAATAATGGAGGAAGATGATGAAGATGGTGAAGCTGCACTTGTAGTCTTCATTGACTATGCAGCATATAAAGCAGAGGTTCTAACACAAGTTCAACAGCCTAGACAGCACAAAAAGATTGATAATAGGCTGTATAACCTGATAGTATCTATTGAAATTCCTGGAGTCAAGAGATTTGATATCCGAGCAATCCTCGATACTGGTGCATCAACTTGCTGTATCTGTCAAACCGCCATCCCAAATGAGGCACGAGAGAAAACATTATACCCAGTCCAAATCACAGGAGTAAATTCACGACAAGTTGTCAATACAAAACTTAAGCAAGGACAACTCGTGATCAGAGAAAACAAGTTCCGTATTCCTTTCACCTATTGCTTTCCAATGGGCATGCGTGAAGGGATACAGATGCTCCTTGGGTGTAATTTCATAAGATCAATGGCAGGAGGATTAAGAATTGAAGGCAAGGTGCTTACATTCTACAAGAATGTAACAGAGATCCATACTACAACAGAAACAATAGCAGTTCCTGCTGCTATACAAGAATTGGATCTAGAAGAGCATGAATACCGACTAATCCAAGAAGCTGTCTTTTACCAAAACCCAATTACCAACAAAAATTTTGAGAAAAGATTCGGTCCACTATTAGCCCGCCTAAAAGAACAAAGCTATATTGGGAGCAACCCACTTCAGCATTGGGCCAAAAACAAGGTTGTTTGTAAACTGGAGATCATCAACCCAGACCTTACAATTGAAGATAAACCACTCAAACACGTGACTCCGGCTATGAAGGAACAATTTGACCGCCATGTTAAAGCTTTACTTGAAATTGGTGTAATCAGGCCAAGCACAAGCAGACACCGAACAATGGCGTTCATGGTCAATTCCGGGACTTCAATTGATCCAAAAACCGGGAAAGAGATAAAAGGCAAGGAGAGGATGGTTCTCAACTACAGAACCCTCAATGACAATTCCTACAAAGACCAATACTCTCTGCCAGGTATCAATACAATTTTGAAAAAGATCAGTAACAGCAAGATCTTTTCGAAATTTGATCTGAAGAGCGGCTTTCATCAAGTCGCTATGGATCCGGCATCTATACCATGGACCGCTTTCATAGTCCCTGGAGGATTATATGAGTGGTTAGTCATGCCATTCGGATTAAAAAATGCACATGCCATATTCCAAAGAAAAATGGACGACTGCTTCAGAGGAACAGAAGCATTCATAGCAGTCTACATAGATGACATTTTAGTCTTCTCACAAACAGAGGAAGAACACGCAAAGCATTTGGAGGTAATGCTTTCTATTTGTGAGAAGAATGGACTCGTGTTGTCACCCACAAAGTTCAAAATAGCTGTACCTGAGGTGGAATTTCTTGGTGCAACTATTAATCGGGGAAAGATTAAACTCCAAGAGCATATAATCAAGAAGATTATCAACTTTGATATGGAGTCTTTGAAAGAAAAGAAAGGGCTTCGCTCCTTTCTTGGTATTCTCAACTATGCAAGAGCGTATATTCCAAAACTGGGTACCAAACTTGGCCCTTTGTATTCTAAAACCTCTCCCCATGGTGACAAGAGGCTGAAACCGTCTGATATTAACCTAATTAGACAAATCCAGAATGAGGTTCAAAATCTTCCAGACCTGGAGTTTCCCCCGGAAAATGCCTATATTATCCTCGAAACTGATGGATGTATGGAAGGCTGGGGAGGTGTTTGCAAATGGAAGCCAAAGAAGGCGGATCCTCGCTCAACCGAGAAAGTGTGTGCATACGCAAGTGGCAAATTTCCAGTCATAAAATCGACGATAGATGCAGAGATTCACGCCTGCATGGAAACTTTAACGGCCATGAAAATCCACTATCTAGATAAAAGTGAAATAACGCTTAGGACAGATTGTCAAGCGATTATTAGCTTTTATAATAAAACTGCTAACAATAAACCCTCTCGGGTCAGGTGGATTAAATTTACTGATTTTGTGACAGGAACAGGTGTGCATATCAATTTTGAGCATATTGACGGAAGGCACAACACCCTTGCAGATACACTATCCCGACTGACCACCTACTGCACAACAAGATGTCTCAACCCAGAGCAAACCGCGTTCATTTCCATGTTGGAGCCAGTTCTAGAGGAAATTCAGACTGGAATGCTGAACGACGCCAGCACTATGCTTCTATGCACTCGTATTCAGACAGTATTCCCCTGTACACAACTGCAGACATCCATGACATACACTACGCCAGAGAACGTAATGGCGGATCACTCACAAATGCCGCTATCCATAGAGGCGTCATGCGTGAAGTCAAGGAACTTCAAGCAAGGATGGCCTTTGCACAAATCAATGTACTGAAGACCATGCTTGAACGTGAGTATGAGACTGCACGTCCATACAGAAACGTTGATTGCATGATGGGTGATACCTGTTTACTACTTGAAGAACAAATTCCAAAAATTAAGAAAATTGAGAAGGACCTTGACAACTTAATTACGCAATTTGTCAGGTGGTGAACGGTATTGAGGAGCGTGATGGACCCAACTACTGTCCTTCACAATCTTATCTAATAATTAAGTATGATGAATAATCTGGTGGTGATCTACGGAAAACCACTATTTGCTTTGTGTGGAGTGCGCTCAATTATATGAGCATCTTTTCTTTTTCAAACTTTTGGCCTATCTGTTTTGGCCAGTAGTGTGCTTTTTCGCTCAATTATATGAGCATCTTTTCTTTTTGAAATTTCTGGCCTATCTGTTTTAACCAGTAGTGTGCTTTTGAGTTAGTGCAATCCACTTTCAGTGAAGTGGTTGTACTATCTCTCTTTTTCTTTAATCAGTGCACCTAACTTTGGATAGTAGGTGAACTGAGTGGAAGACAAAGGATTATGGAAATCCCTTTATTCACATGACGATGGGGCCCAATGAGCACCCGGTGTGATAATTGAGATTCCATTCCTGAGTCTATATAAGTGTGTTTTCTCAGAGTTGCAAGACACAGCGGAGTTCCAGCAAGTCTTACTTCTCTCCCTTTGTAAGATATCCTCTACTTAATAAGAACTTCCTTTCCTCTTAAACTTCTAGTCTAGTATCTTTTAGCAACGAAGTTTTGGAGTTGAGATCCTAAGAACGGGCGTTTTCTTACTGGTATCAGAGCGAGGTTCTCAAAATTCTTAGAAGAGAAGATTATAGGTATGGCAGCTTAAACCACTTTTAAGATATTCTAGTTAGTAGATTAGGAAAGGGTATATTAAAACTGTTAGAACTGTTTGATTGTTTGTCCAAACAAAGATATTGCTTTATAAGTTGTTTATAATGGTGTTGAACTTAAATTGTGGAGTTCCATATACGAACGTGGTGCTTCATTAGGTGAAGTATAAAATCCGCTATAGTATATCATACTTCAAACAAATGTTGAAAGTAAAGACTGTGTAAATAAGAACAATTTGTACAAACTAGAACAAAATACCAAATTAGGTTATAAATCAGACTAAAACAAAAGACCAGAATAGGCCATAGATAGGCGCAGAGGCCTGGGAGCCGTTAAGCCTTGTTGGAACCCGTCTGGGTGAGTTAAAGTCTGCATTTGAAACCTGTTCGGATGAGTTAGAGTTTGTACTAAAAAAAAAAAAAAAAAAAAAAAAAAAAAAAAAAAAAACACAACTGGACGCTAGCGTCCAGCTTATTTCTCAAAATAAAACCCAACTGAGCTCAGTCTCGTGAGACTGAGTCAATCAAGTTTTATAATTAAAATTAACGGTAACATTAATCAGCACTCCGAAAAGTCAGTGTTCGCATGCAGTCATTTATTACGTTGATAACTTGACATATGTCCCGAACTGCATGCTACACAACACAACTTGTGCAAAAATTCATGGATGGATAATTAAGAGTACAAAATATACGTGTCAGAAGTGCATCCGTACGACGTATATATAGGTCGTTCCATCCGTCTTTCAACTGTCCCACACATTCATTCATTCATTGAAGTTATCATGTCATGTCATGTGACACCTTAACTTCCAGGCAGTGTTTTGAAAGTCAGATGAGTCGGACGATATATTGGGCGTTTAATCGGATGCGACACCCAAACCGATCCGAAATGCTGATGCGGAAACTCTTCGACGGACAAAAGCGTCAAAACGGCTGAATTTCCTAACTAATCGGTCATTTTCCGATTAATCGCCCGTCTAAAACCGCATAATCGGCAGAAAAGTTTATATGAAATGTTAATTTGGTTGGTAATTTCTTTGTTCCGGGCCCACAAGCACGTCCATGACTCATGGTTTAATATTTTATTTCTTGAATCTTTTTTCGTGTTCGTTGTGCAGCTCAAAATCAATTTGATGACTGATGAATGAGCAGCTCATCCAGTATAAATATATAACTCTCTTTTGATGAAAAATAACTTGTAAAACTGATGCTACTTCCGTTCCTTCACTAATTTCAACATTTATTCGTTTTTCAATTCGATTTTACTTTTGATTAAGATTTTAGATTGTTAATTGTTTAGGTACTTCAATCAATTTAGAATACTTTGTTGCAACCATAGTGAAAAAATTCATTGTACATCACTTTATTTGTTACTTAACATGATATCCATCAAGCTCATAATCGTCATTGATTTATACAATTAATTGAAATAACTTGGGATGAAATCAAATATAATAAAGATATATTTTATCTTTTCTAAATAACTAATTCAATATGCTCTTTATTATTTTGAAATAAAAATAATAGTTAAGCCACTCAAATTTAAATGAATAAACAAAACTCAATTTGAATTAGCAGCCATCCACATAGAAAACATTGTCTCTGTTATTTGCTACCTTACAGGTCAGTTATATATTTACCAATTACAGATAAATTGATATATTTCAAGTAGTAGTAAGAAAATTGTTTTTTTTTAATCTGTAAATTTATGAAAATATAGATGTACTAGAAGATGAGAATAAAAAATCTGATTAAATAAATGATTATTTAAGCACAAATTTAAAGAATAAATAAACTGGCATAGAGATCACAACAAGCTCTAAATCAGTCACCTTAAGTAAGCTTATTTTAAATAAAACATTGTTATTGTGCATATATTATGGAAAACGCAAAATTATCTGCAAAAATCCGATTAATCGGCCGCATAACGATTAATCGCTAAGCGGTACCCTATCCGTCCGATAACTGCATAACGTTTTTTAAAACACTGCTTCTAGGCAAGTTAATTATAGAGGAGAGGAGAGGATATGAGTAATATTTCACAGAAAAACCATCCATAGCGTCAATAGGTTACATTTCGGGATCGAAAATATCTTTCGTTCATACATGGAATGTCCATAGAGTCATATATGTGACACAAGTTGTTACATTGGAGCCTACATAGATCCTATTTGTCCATATATGGACGGTAGGTACGACTCTTTCGGGATGTATATGTTACATTTTGAGAAAAATATGTTGCATTACGTACACGTCTATGTATAGATGTAGTAGACGGTTTTTCAATAGAGTTTCCGGAGAGGATATATGCATGGACGGATGATTTCACATGGTCTGCCTTAAGGTAAAGTGCTGCATGGCACGTGGACCGTTGGATCTCCTTGAGATTCGAGCCTACACGAATCTTGAAATGATCCAACAGTCCACGTGCCATACAATACTTTACCTTAAGGCAGAGGATGAGCACTCTGGATGGATGGTATATATATTGGTATCAGTATCACACTGTCACGTCCTGGCAAAATTAAACAAAACTTTGAACTTGTGATTGCCCCTGAATGAAGCAAAGGCGAGCAAATTTGACCAAGAAAGCAGCAAACTGAAACTGATCATGATTCATTGATTCATGAAGCCGGTCAACCAATTTGGGCCAAGTGTGGACAGTGGACTACTGGACGCCGGTTTCTAATTATATATGCTTCCCTTGCTAGGAAAGCACTGGATACATTAAAACTTGATAAACATCTTGAGGAAAAATTTCACAGAAGCCTAAATTTTCTATCTTAACTGCACCACTACCTAAGCAGTTAAGTTAATTTAGACTCATATCAATATGTCCACCCTATGTCCATTGCTCGTGTAATTTGGCTGTTAGATAATACATGAGAAAGTTATAGAGCGCAAGTTGAACTCACGCCCTTAAATTTAGGTATTAGTGAAAATAACTTGATTGTTTAGGTAGTGGTAGAGATAAGATTAATAGTTTGGGCATCCATGAAATTTCCACATCTTGAGTCTATTAAAAAACTGTATCCATACGTCCATAGATATACAAACAATGTAACAGATACATCCTAAAATATAACTTATAGACACTATGGACGGTTTTTCTATATATGGACGTTAGGTATTACTCTTAAAACTTTTCAAGTGTAGCCTTGTTGTTAATTGGAAGATAAATGATTAGGAGTAATACCTAGCGTCTACAGAAAAAATCTATCCACAGTGTCTATAGGTTACATTTTGGGATGTATATGTTATATTTCGGAATGTATCTGTTATATTTTTTATACGTTTATAGACGGCTTCTCAATGGACGCAAGATGTTTCTCTATGATTAGTTATTCAAGACGTTCAGATTTTCATGGTAAAAAATTCAATGAAGTTTCTGATTGTGCTAATAAACAACTTTTAAGTGATTCAAACGATTTAAATTTTGTAAATATATTAAAAAAAATTATTGTATTACAAATAAGTTTTTTTGTTACAAATTAATTAGTTTTTACAACAAAATTGTTTATATAATTATAAATTATAATTTTTTTCTCAAACTTTTCAAACTTACAATCTTGATGGAGTAAAACTTGAGCAAAATGTCGGCGTTTAATTATGGCTTCAACTAAAGAGCAAAGAGTAAAATGTGTCTAATTCCCATCCCCCCAACTGTTTCCTAATTCACGCATCTATACCGGAGCTAGCAGCCCTTAAGTTTCTTTTGGGTACATTTTAAATAAGAACAAGATGTAATGTTCACGGAGTCTTTTGTACGGAATTGTCCAACAAAATTAAGATTTAAAAAAATAAACTCCAAGTAGCTGTTTGTCTACAGTATCGCCATTAATTTTGCATTCCCATCTAGTAGCATAGCATATCATCATGTTTGCCACTGAAAAAGAAAATAGAAAAATGTCCTATATATATATACATACCTCATGAGTAACTACCACAGAAGTCATATGTTTGACTATATATTAAGGTACAAAACAGAAAAGAAACACTGACTATTAAGATACAAAACAGAAAAGAAATCCTGAAATATCAACGAACCAACAAAAGCATTACTCATGCTTGGTTCCATTTTAGACCTTACATAGTATGTGTCTATTTCGGAATAAACCAACAAAAAATATTTCAAACTATATATCGCTATTTTTGGATTTTTTTTTTTTTTTTTACATTGAGTATGTTGTATCAAGACGACTTAATTACAAACCCTGACAATTAATGCATTTTGAGTATTGTCAAATTTGACTATTATCAAATCTGATATGATTTTAAACTTAAACTCACTGTATATTTACTCTTTATTGAATCCATATATATACTGTACGTCCTTTTGGAATTCATTATTTTAATAACATTTTATAAACTTTATCCTAAAAATTAAATATGATTGATTAGTAAAACTAATTACAAAAATGAATGAAGTAAAGTCGGTCTTTTATTTTTGGGGATTTGAGAGGTAGGCGAATGTTGCTTAACGGCGCCATTTGCCATTTGGCTTGTAGGTGGCGCATTCCCTTCTTCTTTCTATGCTTCTTATAACTCTGTATAATAATAATAACAACAATAATGCATGCGTATAGTATAAATATATATATACCTAGCATAGACACTTGTGCATTTCGTAGCACATGATCCGGTGCATGCATGCTAGTTCAAGTTCAAGATCCTTCAACGCCAAGCCAACATCCCCTGACATTCTGCATTATTTTTTCTAATATTCTTCCTATTGAAATTTTTTTATTAATTATTATATATATTATCAAGAGTCATGGACTGATAGCGTCCAGCCTTTTTACTTATCCACCGGTCCACCGTATTTTCAATAAACAAATATCATTCTTCAGTGAACATTTATATCTTTCTGATAAATAGATATCATTTTGCAGCGAGACACATAACGGTTTCCAGTAAACATTTATATAACTATACTAAGTACATGAGTTGTACGTGGTGTGTCAGAATTGTGAGATGAAGTGAATGGATAACTTACTTTATAGGGGTGGACTCTACCTGTTTCTCCATATATAATAGAATCATGGTTAATTGATTTTGGATTTTCTAGATTTCCCCAAGAAGAAAGGCCCCAGAATGTGTAAACCTAAGAATTTTAAATTATATTGAAGCATGAAGAGATCCCAATATTGGAACGATAATAATAATTAATGCATAATTATTTATAGGACGCTATGAACTATGTTTTTATTTTCGTTTACTCTTGTTTTGTGAGCATTTGAAGTATAATAGGGATATTTAACGGTTTTCAGTAAATTTCACTTCATTTTTTTTTTTTTTTTGCTTGCCAATAATTTGAATTGGGAAATGATACATAGATAAAAAAGTACTAAAATTGATACCGACTTTGTTAGTGTTCATGCTAAATGTGTCGATATTCAAGTTAACTCATTAAAATATTCAACTTATTAATTTATATAATATATCTTAGTGCACTGTACAAAGTAAGTTACATAGTAAAACCAATAATTATTTGAATATGTACTTATTAAGTATGAATAATAACACAACCGGTATCGAGGAATTACTTTTGGTGTCTCCATAACATTTTCATATGAATACTAACACAATATCTTTGAAGAGGAGGAAACAAATAACCATGTTTTTGGTGACCAATCGGTGACCATGAAATTAAATCTTAAATAACTATAGTTTAAATTCTTGAATAACAAAACTAATTGATAGAATATATTGTATATATCATATTTTATGTATATACAAAAAATTATATCATTTTGATTTTATTTATATGTGCATCAAGCACTAACAAAAATCAACGGTTCAAGTTTTATTATTTTTTCTCCTCTCTTGATGACTATCGAAACAATGTCAAAACTTTATTATTTTTTATGTATATGTTATTGAGATAATATAGAATACATCTAACGGTTTAGATTTTTCTATTTATGCTTAAAATATAAAATGGTCACCATAAGCACCAATGCTCATGGTTATTGGATCCCTCCTCATCATTGAATACAATGTGCATTTTGAATTTTTGATACATCATCTGGCTATTAACCATGCTTGAACTATTTGAAATTAGAGGTGTTCGATTAAAAATTTAAAATTTAACGAGCTAGAATTCTTACACTTCTACAAAATTATAACACTCTATTTATAATCTGAATATTTTGGGTCGTTCAATAAATATTAAAGGGCCGAAGTCCTTCCATTTTGCTAAGAATCATGTTTTATTATCCTACCTTAAGAACAGATTTAATGGATAAATAGTAGCCCATCATTCAGCTAATAACCGGAATATTGGGCCTCAAAAAGCCCTAAATTTGTATGCACTCATGAATGAAATTCAATTCAATTGATCAACACTAGAGGTGGCAAATTGGGCGGGCGGGTCGGGGTCGGGGCCGGGGCCGGGGTCGGGTCGGGTCGGATCAATTTTAATATCAACTTTTTTTTATCGTATGTTGATTTGAGTTGGATTACATGTTGTTTGATCTCGGGACAGGTCGGGTTTGGGTCAGGTCAGGTTGAGTCAATTTGACTTTCTGAAAAATACTGGGTCGGGTCAAGTTCGAGTCAGGTTGGGTCGGGTCGGGTTTTGCCACCACTAATCAACACATAACATTCATTTAAATAAGATCAATATGGTCATATCATATGGAGTGATGTACTGAACTGCCTGATAGAGTTTTTTTTTTTTTTTTTTTTTTTGAGATAAAAATGAGGGTCAAGCGGCTCAAGCCACTCAAATTTAAATGTCTATAAAAGACCTCCCATCTGAGTTTCGAACCCGCGACATCCCACTTGGAGAGCGTTGCCCTTAGCCACTAGACCAAAGGTCTGTTCTTTGCCTGATAGAGTTATAGTCCTCTTTGTACGCAGTACCGTAATTTGCAAAAGCCCAATACCTAATATTTAACAAAATATAATATTATAATTGAAAATTTGTATATTATAATTACGTTAAGAAGTATTACAACAAAAATTCTTTTAAGTTAGCTCATAGCACTATTTTAACACGCATTAAATCAAGGAAACTGTAAGTCATTACAATTGTTCTCTTAATTAACTTTTCATGAGAATTCAAACCTGCCACTGTGCTGTGGTTTAAATATATTACGAGATTAAATCAGCAATTGATATCTACATTCTTTAGTTTCTTCAACTATATTGGACCTTTTCAAAGAGAGATTCAACAATTTATCAATTTATCAAGGGCTTCATTGTAAAAATCAAGCCAAAGACACCAAAAAAAAATGGAAAATACTGTTTGTGCTGGTCTCCTTTCAACTTATCTGAATTTTCATGCAACAGTGAGATCCAACCATTCATTTTTAATCACACGATCAGATAAACCAACAAATCTTTATGACCAGACACACCATAATCAATCATAACCATCCAATCTAAAAATGAACGCTTCTCATTAACCTAAAAAATAAAACTAATTCCTGTACTGTTGAACAGGATCCAATCATCCAAACCCAAATCTCAGAATCTAAAAAAATCCAGAGATAAAGGCGTAACCTTTTTTTTTTTTTGAGGAAATTAGTAAAGAGCCCACACGTTGCTTTGGGCTAAAATTGTTATTTGTTATAATAAATTTTGAAAACAATATGTAATGAGCCTTATATTGAGAAAATTGATATGGACCTTAAATTTTAATGGCTGAGACATTAACATCAACGAGCATTAACGTAAATCAACGTTATGATCTATTCAAGAAAATGATTAACAACTCAGTTTTCTTATTTGAGAAAAATAGTCATTTCATGTCATTTTTTTCAATATACTTTTATATATATATAGTAAGGATAAAGGCTTAAACTCAGCATGGTCCCATGGCCCATGATTTTTGGGGCACTTGAAATCACCCAACAACACCACAGCCACAGAAATTGGTACAAATCCAACTCAGCACTGAAATTCTGGGGTGAAGGACAAACAGATGGATTCTCTGTGCCACGTGGCGAGAGGTAACTGAAGCACAGTGCCACTGCTCTATCTATCAGGGATAAACCCAATTTCTAGGATCTTGCATTAAACCACCAAGCCTTATTACAATTTTCATAGTATTGTGTTATCTCTCACCACACAACAAAGGGGGAATAGTGTACCTGTACCACCAAGATAATGGCTTCCATTGCTGCTTCCTCTTCTGCTGTTGCCACTCTTGCCCGGTTAGAGATTGCATTTTCTATCTTTTTATTGCATAATAAATTAAGGGCAATTAAATGATTACATTTGAACACCCACAAAAATATCTAATTGATGGCATTTGAAAAAGGGGGTTAAATTCAATAAATAAATAACTGTTATTGTGATTTGTACATCATGTTCATTTTATCAGAAAAAAAAATAGTTTCACATTAATTTCAGTTTGTCTTAATAGATCAGAATTTACAAAACATGCAACCAATATAGCTGTTCTTTTATATTTGCTCAAAATTTATGTGCTTTGAGCAAGACGAAAAGTAGAATTAAACTACTTTATTGATTACAATTTACAAGTGAACTGAATACCAGTACTGCTGTAGGTAGACTGGTAGAGTGTATGTACCTGTGGTACAATGAAATTATGGGTTTACAGTTTTCAGTAATCTGATTTAAATCCCTGCAAAAAGCAGGAATGGGCTGACAAGAGGAGCAAGGAGCCTGGGACAAAGCGCGAAATTCACTGCACCAAGTGCACGGCGATCTCTCAAGGTCCGTGCCGAGGCCACAGAGAGACCTCTCTGGTTCCCTGGCAGCACCCCTCCTCCGTGGCTTGACGGAAGGTTAATAACCCCCATTTCTTTTCATTTCGTTTCTGCGTTAGCATCTGACCCTTTGCATATAAGTCCAAGTTAAGACAAAATCTCTTTACCAGATCAAGATACCAGTTTAATATCGGTTTCAGACTTTAAGAAGTCTGACATCTCATTGTTTATCTAGTTTAGTTTTCATAATCTGAGGGTTAATTTCATTATATGCATGTTGGGGTTAACTAAATCTTCTTACCTTCAAGAACATATAGCATTGATTTGTTTGGTTCTTGATTGCAGTCTTCCAGGAGACTTCGGATTCGATCCATTGGGTCTTGGTACGTCTCGAAAGAATTTTGAAATTTCCAACACATTTTTCTCAATAGCTTACTTTTCCTTGTACCAGCTTCCTTTTTCACAGGAATAAATTGTTTCACCAAAAAAGAACAGAAAAGGAGTTGAGACAGTTTAAAATTTTCCAATTGAAATGACATGATTAGCAACTGGTAATTATAATGGGCTTACCAGCAACCCGTCTGTCGTGCAGGATCCGACCCAGAGAGCTTGAGGTGGAATGTCCAGGCAGAGCTGGTTCACTGTAGGTGGGCCATGCTTGGTGCTGCCGGCATCTTCATTCCCGAATTCCTGACCAAGATAGGGATCCTAAACACCCCTTCATGGTACACTGCTGGTGAACTCCAGTACTTCACCGACACAACCACTCTATTCATAATTGAGCTAATCCTTATCGGATGGGCTGAGGGGCGCCGCTGGGCTGACATCCTGAAGCCTGGTTGTGTCAACACCGACCCCATATTCCCCAACAACAAATTGACCGGTACGGATGTGGGTTACCCAGGTGGGTTGTGGTTCGACCCATTGGGTTGGGGCAGCGGCGACCCTGAAAAGATCAAGGAGTTGAGAACAAAGGAGATCAAGAACGGAAGATTGGCCATGTTGGCTGTTATGGGTGCATGGTTTCGGGCGAATTACACCGGTACTGGACCCATTGACAACCTCTTCGCCCACCTTGCCGACCCTGGCCACGCAACCATCTTCGCTGTAAGTGCAATTTCCATTTTTTTAAAACAATTTGTAATGGATTCTGAATTTCTAACATTTTGAATCTTTTCAATTGCAGGCTTTCACCCCAAAATAAGCATTACCTTCAGTGAAGAGGCAAGAGGATGCATGTCATTGTACTTTGCAGAATAGCCACCTTAATCTTGTACCTTATTGGGCATGAGGATGCAAGTGATTGTATTTTGCATAATAGAATAACTTTGATCTTGTATCTTGTGTAATGTAATGTGTAGCAGCAAGTACCAGTGTACAAAAATCTTGACGACATTTCCAGTTCAGTTTCTGTTTGCATTTGTAAACTGTTACATTCTCTGGTCTTTGTACCAATCAGGTCCTGACACTCAGCTACAATATCTGAAACAAATTCAGAACATTGTTACAACTCACAACCATTTTCTGGTAAGCTGACATTATAAAACCAGGAAGAGAAACATTCCTGAAAAACTGTCCATACATCCATAAATATACACAGAATGTAACAGATACACCCAAAATGTAACACATATATCCCAAAATGTAACACATACATCCCGAAAGGTAACCTATGAACACTATAGACGGTTTTTCAATGAACGCTAGGTATTACTCAACCAAGAACTGGTAAAAGTATATCCTGAGCATCAGAAAGAAACATATTATCTATTTAAAAGTAACAATCTTATCTTTTTACAAGCCATCAAATTTAATTTTCATTTTCCAATCTCACATATCCACTGAAACACAATCAACATATAGATAGATATATTTATATGCAAATTACTTACTAATCATCATTTAACTCAAAAGAAGCAAATGAGGTACATTTTATACGATCGAAACACAATTAAAAATACCCCGAACCTACTCCTTCCATTTACTGCGTAGGCATTTCATCGAACACCTCCCGGACATTATGAAATTGAATCCCGATAACATAACATTACACAAACCTAAACAATTTCCCTAATTCGAAAGAGAAAGAATCTCAGAATCTTAGAAATCCTCGTCGATCTTGAAGACATGGTTCCCACCGCCAATCCCGTTGAGGCTGGACATGACAGACGCCTTCTGGTACTCCCCGACCCTCTTCTCAAAGAAGTTTGTCTTGCCCTGCAACGAGATCAGCTCCATCCAGTCGAACGGGTTCCCCGCGCCGTAGATCTTGTCGCAGCCCAGCGCCATCACCAGCCGATCCGCCACGAACTCAATGTACTGGCTCATCAGATCGGCGTTCATCCCGACCAGAGCCACTGGCAACGCATCACACACGAACTCCTTCTCAATCTCAACCGCATCCATCACAATGCTCCTCACCCTCTCCTCGGACAATTTCCGGTTCAGTAACCCGTACAGCAGGCACGCGAAATCACAGTGCAAGCCCTCGTCGCGGGAGATGAGCTCGTTCGAGAAGGTTAACCCCGGCATCAGCCCGCGTTTCTTGAGCCAAAAGATGGCGCAGAAGGAACCGGAGAAGAAGATGCCTTCAACGCAGGCGAAGGCGACCAGTCTGTCGGCAAACGAGTCGGACGATTCGATCCACCTTAGCGCCCACTCGGCCTTGCGGGTGACGCACGGCAGCGTCTCGACGGCGGAGAAAAGCCGCGCCTTCTCGACATCATCCTTGATATACGTCTCGAGCAGCAGGGAGTAGGTCTCGGAGTGGATGTTCTCGATGGCGATCTGGAAGCCGTAGAAGGCGCGGGCCTCGGGGAGCTGGACGTCGGACATGAAGCGGGAGGCGAGGTTCTCGAGGACGATGCCGTCGGAGGAGGCGAAGAAGGCGAGGACGTGGGAGATGAAGTGGCGCTCATCGGGGGTTAGGGTTAGGTCCCAGTGGCGCAAGTCTTGAGACAGATCGACCTCCTCCGCCGTCCAGAAGGACGCCACGGCCTTCTTGTAGAACTCCCAGATCGACGGGAACTTTATCGGGAACATGCAGAACCGCTCCGGGTTCGGCGCCAGCAAAGGCTCGTCCAGGTACGACGCCGGTATCAGAGACGGTACCGCCGGCATTTTCTTCTCTTTCTTGCTTTTCTTTATAACCAATAAATTGATAAAAAACTGATAAATTTCTCTTCTTTCGTAAAAATGGATGAAATGAAAGACTGACTGACTGATTGATTGATTGATTGATGGATGGATGGATTTGGGTGCAGAAGGAAGTGACGGATGGAGGCGGATATATAGAGAAGGGTGGGAAATTTTGGGGGGAATTTCGAATGAGAAGCGTCGGGTGGAAGATGGAGGGAAGGAAAAAAAATTGGGGGGGAATGAATATGAAAATGAAATTGAAAATGTGAAGGAAGGAATCAAGGAATGAATAAATTAGGAAGGAATTAAAGGGGATTCAAGTTTTTGGCGCGGGGTTAGGGTTTTTGGGGAACGAAAGGGAGAAGGAAAGAAAGAGAGAGAGAGAGACGGAGGCGCGCAAACAATGCAATTTTCGTCTCCGCTAGAGATAAGGTTGCGGCTCTTCTCTGCACATAACAACGCACTCTTTCTACTGTGCGGTTTAGTTGTCCCTCTTGTTCTCGACCCGCTACATGAGAAGCGAGAGGGATGTAGACCGCAGTGTTTCTGATTTGCGAAATGAGAGTGGGGATTATTTAGTTCTGACAAATGACAGCAGAAGGGCGTGGACCGGGTTTCCTCCGCCCGTGGACTGCGGCGAGAGGGTGGGCTGGGGTGGGGTGGGGGTGTATAGTGGACTGAGTGTAGGGATGTTTTGGGGAGAGGAGTTGGATGGGAGGCGTGTGCGGTCCCGGGTGCACCACGCGGTGGCCTGTAGTGGCGCCGTGCGGGATCTCTGGGGTAAAGCCGTAAAGGTTTGCGCGAGTTGGTAAAAGCGGGCCGGAATTGGCGGCCTTTTTAGGGTTGGGCTGACCCGGATTGCATATCTTGAGCAGCGGCACGCAATACACAGACCCTCCAATGCCAGAGAAACCTGACCTGAGTATCAAGGGACCAGCTGAAGCCGAAACCGCTCAGAAAACTACGAAAACCGCTTCAGACAGAGCAGAGTGCGAACCTCACCCTTCTGTACACGGTCCGCACATCCCTCGGTTAGCAGAAACAGAGAAGAGCACGACCCAACCGACTTCGCGACCGAAGCAGTCAGGCCCAACCGACACAGCTTGCGGTCCGCACTCACGAGAGTACAGTCCGCAGGATGATGAAACAGAAGGCAAAACTGACCAGAATACCAATCCTGTTTCACGTGCCACCTCAGCAAAGGGCAAAGGCAAAGCAACAGAGACACCACCGCCTTATCAGCCGCCTGTTCCTTTTCCACAGAGACTTGCCCAACATCGATTGGATGAGCAATTCACAAAGTTCATGGAGGTACTTAAACAACTCACAATCTCAATTCCATTCACCGACGCTATCATGCAAATGCCTTCGTACGCCAAGTTCTTGAAGGACATCTTGTTCAACAAGCGAAGTCTCAAAGATTGTAAGAAGGTACAACTCAATCACGAAGTTAGCGCGGTCATAAGTCGTGAGTTACCTCCTAAACTTGGGGATCCGGACAAATTCACAATCCCATGCACTATCGGGAAGGCTAACATAAAGAAAACACTATGCGATTTGGGTGCAAGCGTGAGTCTCATGCCTTACACGGTGTTTCAAAGAATCGGAGTTGGAGATCTTAAACCGACTCGCATGACGATCCAACTTGCCGATACCACCACGCGAAAACCATTGGGTATTGTTGAAGACATACCCGTTCGAGTGGGAAGATTCTTTGTTCCGGGAGATTTTGTTGTGATAGACATGAAGGAAGACAAGCATGTGCCGATCATCTTAGGGCGACCTTTCTTAAGAACCGCTGGTACCGTTATCAACACACGTGATGGCACGTTGACGATGTACGTTGGAAATGACAAGGTTCAATTCCAAGTTGAAGAAGCGATGCAATACCCCGACTATTCCGAAGACTGCTGCCGATTGGACGCTATCGAGGATGGAGTCCATGAGGTGCGAGAAGATGACGAGTCTCCTCTGCAGGATCAGTTGGTACATGCATCACGCGGTTCGCAGCTCACTACATGCGTTCCGCAGAAGGAAGGAGGAAGGGCTGAGACACAATTGACACTTCAGCCCGAGATAGAAGAAGCAGCAGATGACACATATCGCAGTTCGCAGCTCACCGCATGCGTTCCGCACCATGCTGAACCTCCAGACAGACAGTCGATTTTTCAGACGCAACCAGAACCGCCTGTTCCGCAACCAGTCACAGCAGATTGCGTTCCGCGAGCAGCTCAACACGGTTCGCAGGAAGGAGTTACCAGGTACGAAACAGACAGGTCTCCTCCGCGCATAGCTTGGCGTCAGGTCAGGTATTTTCTTTAATAATTTAGGTAGTTTAGGGGTCGAGCTCGGGACCTAAAACATAGCGCTTCTTGGGAGGCAACCCAAGTACGAATAAAGTAGTTTAGGTTAGTTTAGATAGTATCAATTAGTCCATACAAACAAGTTCATCATAATATTGCATAAGGTATGTTTAGTTTTGTTTTTGTAGTCCCAGGAGTCAACCCAAGGAATCATGAAGAATCAGAGCTCGAAATCACGAAGAAACGAGGCGCTGGCATCTACCTGCGTTCCGCAAGCTGCAGATTGCGTTCCGCAGTAAGCTCTGACAGATCCCTGTTTCAGACAGAAGAAAGGCATAGTTCGATTGAGCTTGGGGAGTCTCCATGACGTCTACGGAGCATAGCTAGTCCATCAGGTCGTATTCTTTCTTTCTCTCATTTATTTCCATATCTAAGTTCTAAGCACGATCTCTCATTTATTTCCATATCTAAGTTCTAAGCACGATTTCTTTCATAACGTCCCTTCTGACCTCTGATTTGCTCACAGTTGGACCATTGTTGTTGCTTTGCCAACTTGTCAAATAACTCCAAGATTTCATGTGGCTCATTGTCAATGATAGACCCACCTGCACCATAATCAACCAAAACACGACTTTGTGAAGTTAAACCATCATAAAATGCATCAACCAACATCCAATCAGTAAAGTTATGGTGAGGACAAGATTGTCTCAATTGGTTAAATCTATCCCAAGCATCGCTCAATGATTCATCATACCCTTGTTTGAAAGATGAAATTTGTACCCTAACTTTAGCAGTTCTCCTAACAGGGTAGTATTTTTCAATGAATTGTTTAGATAATTCGGCCCAGGTACCAATTGAGCCTGTGGGAAGAGAATTAAACCATGTTCGTGCTCTGTCTCGTAGGGAGAACGGAAACAGAGCTAGTCTGACGTAATCTGGGCTCGCCATGATGTTCTTCACGGTTCTGCAACATTGGAGAAAGTTATTGATGTGTTCGTGTGGGTTCTCCGACTCCAATCCGTGAAAACAACTCTGTTGGATGAGGTTGACTACCCCTGAGCCAAAGTTGGGAGGATCTCCAACGATGTCAGGAAGTATGATGGGTCCTTGTGCATCATCTGCCTTGGGGATGTGGAAATCTCTGAGAGTTCGTGGTTAATGACGTCGAGCTTCAGCCTCAGCGTCTCTCCTTTGACGTTCGACTTCAATTACTTGCCTTAGTTCTTCAACTTCCGCTTGAAGCTGTTGCTTCTCGGTTTCAGCATCTTCCAACGCGAGCCTTGTTGCTTCATCCGCCATATCTTGCGGACCGTGAACAGGAGGGTGCGGTCCGCAATCTGTGTCTCTGATCGACAGCTGCTGGAAAGTTGTGGTCAGGTCGGTCGGAACTGAGGTTAGGGTGTCTTCTGGTTGTAGTCTCGGATATTGAACACCACTTCTCAGCTTGTAGTCACCAACCGGCGGTAGTCGGTCCAGCTTCTGTCACCTGTAACAAAAGAAAAAGAAAACTAGAAAAGGGGGGTTAGAAATAGAAAAGAAAATAAAGAAAAGTCTAGAAATAGTGTTGCCGTCCCCGGCAACGGCGCCAAAAAGCTTGATACGCGTGGAGTGTATAGGCTTTTACCCTAAATAATACAATCAATCGCAAGCGTACGATATTATGCAATATAGTCGGGATCGAATCCACAGGGACGGTTATATCTCTAAACAGTTCTTTAAATCCTAAACTAATCCTAATGTGAACGTAACCGATTTGCGAGGGGTTTGTTTGAAGTTGGTTTTCTAACAATTAACAGATGCAAATTAGTAAATAACAGTAAATAAAAGACTCTAAAACAATTATTAAACAAACGTTCTTAGGGTTTTCAGAATCAGTTTGATGTTTGGACTAACTGCCTGTGTTCCGCACCCGAGAGGGTGCGAACCGCAAGATGTACAAATTTGTGGTTCTCTGTTTGTTCCTTGCTTGGTATGGTTCGCACCTGTCACCAATGCGATCCGCAGGGAACATATCAGAGTCAGTTCAAGCTCAGTTTCTATTGTTGATCAAAGTTACCGATCCCCAACTAACCCAAAGCAATTACAAGTCCCTCAACTCTCGTTTGTTGGCACTTTTAAATACTTCTAGATCAATTCGAAATCTTTAGATTATCTCTAACCTAAACCCGATTTGCTTTCGATCACAAGTACGGTTTAACTCACGTTATAACCACAACTTCTCCTCTCGGATACAACTGGACAACAAGTTATCTACCCAAATAGTGCAAGTATTGAATCTCTATCAATTGATGTTAAGTTTTCCAACTAGACTATGCCCAATCCACAGGTCTATCAAAATAGGGTGAACTACTACAAGTGCACTCTCATGCAATTAGCAATTCTGGCCTAAGAAGATATAAATCTACCAACTAGATACGAACATACATCCACAGGATCATATCAAAGAACAAGAAAACAATTCAAACACAATTATGAATAAGCTCAAAGCAAATATGAAAATAACTTCAATGCATAAACGTTAAAAGCAAGTATTCAATTAATCCATACATACAAACATCATCCTAAACCCCAAGAACAAAGACGACTACTCACTACAAGTCATTACTACAACAAATAAATAAAAATAAGAGAAAAGATAGCACCGAGTAAGCTTAGGAAGAGGTGGGTAACCGTCTCCTTCGATTCCAACGGCGTTGAGCTCCTCTCTTGACACGACTCTTGACTAAACTATGAACTAGACTAATCTCAACGCATGAGACCTAACAACTAACTCTATGACTTGACAAGATCAAGATCAAGATACTATGAGATAATGGATGATATGAGAGCACCCTAAGGGGTCTCTTTTATAGGAGAAGATGTCTCAGATTTTGGCGTCTGACTTCTGGTTTCTTGGGGCGCAATTAAGGGAAAATTCCCAAAGGAGATCGCCATAAATAGCACGCACCAGAAAATAGGTGTTCTGTTCTGTTTTGAACTGTCTGCGTTCCGCAAATAGAAAGTACGGTCCGCAAATAGAAGTCCAAAGAGAGCTCGGCCTTGAAATAGCATTTCTGTCGCTTAAATTGGCTCTCTGCGCGTTTCCTTGAAATAGCATAGGCGGTTGTGAGCTGGCATGACATGAAAATAGAAGTTCTATTCTTGATTACGGTCCGCAAATAGGGGGTTGCAGTCCGTAAATAGATGTTCCTTTGTGCTCCTTCGCCTATTTTTGCTCCTTGCTCCAATTTTAGTCCGTAATAGCTCTAAAAGCTCCATTTACCTGAAAATAGGACCAAATCACAGAAGTAACTTGATTCTAGACAATCTTCTACCTAAATGCAAATGAACTTAGGATTTTAAGTATAAATATATGTGCAAATCTGATTAATATGCATATATGAAATAGGTGCATCAAAAATCACTTAGCAATTTACGTCAATATGTAACCTCCAGGATTAATGTAGGTTTAGAAGTTAGTAGAGCTGCATGAGCCGAGTAATAGCTCGAGCTGAGCTAGTTCAAATTAGGATTGACACATTATACGTAGAGGTAGCAAAACCCGACCCGATCCAACAAACTCGCCCGAACTCGCCTGACTCGAATCCGAACCCGACCCGATTTTTCAAATAGTCAAACTTATCTGAACCCGACCCGACCCGGTTTGACCTGATACCCGATTTGAACGGTAGTTAGGCAACCTGAAACCCGACCCGACCTGACCCGAGACGACCCGAGACCCGACTTGATCAGCAGTTAGGCAACCCGAAACCCGACCCGACCCGAGACAACCCGAGACCCGATATTATTCTAGATTACAGACCCGAAACCCGATCCGGACCCAACCTAAACCCGAATTACCTGAGCCCTTGACAACTCAAAATTGGATGACCCGAAACCCTACCCGACCTGATACAGTAGGGCCAATCCCATATAACACAACCCAAACAGTCTGACCTGACCCGATCTGATCTTAAGAGCATTCAAATTTGATTGAGCTAGAACTGAAAATGATATGTATCAACTCATATCAATTCATATTATCAAGAGGTCAAGACTAGAACAAGAGATGACTCGAGAGGTCAAGACTAGATCAGATGACCCGAAAGCTGATCCGAATCGAAACCCGACTTGACCCGACCCGACTTAATCCTTTACCCTACCCGACTTAATCCTTTACCCGACAAAAGGCGACACCTGTGGACCCAAGACCCGACCCGGCCGGACCCGAATCGACCCGTGACCCGATCAAAAGATGGTCTTGCTGACCCGAAAACCCGACCCGCCATGACCCGACTCAACCCGTGACCCGATAAATGGCGGCTACAGCTCACCCGAAACCCGACCCAACCCACACTGACCCGACCCGACCCGTGACCCGATAAATGACGGTTACAGCTCACTCGAAACCCGACCCGCACTGACCCGACCCGACCCGCACTGACCCGACCCGACCCGTAACCCAAATTTTGCTTGGTCAAACTAACCGAACCCGACCCGACCCGACCCGAACCCGCCCGACCCGAACCCGCCCGACCCGACCCGACCCGATTGCCACCTCTAATTATACGAGTTGGTTTGAACTAGCTTCTTAAGTTATTTTCGAGCTAAAATCTCAACACGAGTAAATTTATTATTTTATTGTAATAAAATAAACATTATTTGACATATCTAAATCTTGATTGCAATGAAATTGATATGTTAAACTAAATCTATAAACTAGAAAGATGGATAGGTTTCAAAGCTCATAAGGGATGCCACATTATCAATCTTCTTAGTTGTTAGATCTATTGTTAATTATCAATCTAATAGCTAAAATTGTTTTACTTTATTAACTAGAATTTTAAAAGGCATAGAGAGATTTAGTGTAATTAAATATTATTACTCAATAATTGGTGATCTCTTGTAGAAAACTTCTATGTAATTATGTCATAGTTACAATTTTTTTTTTTTACTTTTTATTACCGAAAAAAATAATACCACATTAATGATTATAATTAGTTTATAAGCATATTGTATGCTATAAAGATTTAAAATAGTAGTCACTTATATATATTTTTTCTTATCAACTTGAGTAGTTACACAAATAATAGCTATAAAATTAATTAATTATGTTACATACAATACAAGTTCACAACATTGTATTGTTTTATATATTGATTTTCTATTTGAAAATTTTATATATTGTTTTATCCTTGCAAAAATTTATGAGACCATAATAAGCATATTTAATTGTCTATAAAAATAAACAATATATTTTTTAAATCTCATTCAAGAACTCAAATATTTAATTACATATATTACTATTTGTCCGGGCTTCGCCCAGAATTCCAACCCTAGTATCAATAATACACCTACAGGTTCAAGTTACGAGTCAAGTCGAACCTAACTTAAACTTAGATCATATGTTTATACTAGTTTAACTCAACTTGTTACTGAGTCGATACCGACTTGCAAGTTGCAAGTTTTTTGTGCAGCCCCAGACATTAGGTAATTAATATTTAAAGTAACTGTATTTTAGAGGATCTAAGAGGTAATTTTGGTTATGTAAGTGTGCTGTTGATGATGTTGAAAAGATCGGAATAAAAAAGTAAATCAAATGATACAATATATTTGGATTGTTTATTTCTCTTTATTCTTTTTTTTTTCTTTATATCATCCAAGCAAAACGTAAAGAACAAAAAATTCGATATTTCAAATAATTAACCAGTATAAGAAAAAATGTCCTACGCAAATTTGAAGCAACTTAAGTACCAATATTCTCGGCCCATTATTGTCCCTTTTCTTTGACACAGAAGCCCATTCGCTCAAAAACTGAAAAAAAAAAAAACAGAAAACCGTTTCTGAAAATTCCGAAAAGAAAAAAATTAAAAACAAAGATAACAAAAATTGGTGGTCCTCTTTGCAAATTGCAAGTTGTGAAGTTGTGAAGCTGCCATCGCCGGAGAACAGGCAAAATGTCAGGCACCACCGGAGGAGAGATGCTGTCTCGAGAGCAGCTGCTCCACCTCTTCTCCCGCTTCTCCTTCCTCGTTTCTCAGCCCGGTCTGTACTCTCTACTCTCCACTTTCTCTTCTCACTCAGTTAACTAATTCTGATGTTCCAGAAAGAAAAGTTGTCTTCTTTGGTTTTGGGTACTGATTATTTTTGCATTTGGTTGTGGTTAGATGTGAAGAGGCGCATTGTTGATGCTGTCAGAGATAATCAGGTTGAATTCTCATTCAATGTGTTAGTACATAATAAGTAGCGAAGCCGGGACGAATTATAAGCAGGGGCCAAATAGATGAAGTAAATTAAAAAGAAAAAAAAAATAGATGCATAGTTTCAATTGTAAATTAAAATTTGGTAGTGTCTGATAAATGAAAATTAATACAATATTTCAGTGAAATTCACTGAGATTGTGTCTATAATTTAAATTTCTTAGCAATTATATAACATAAAATTATGTATTTTGTTAAATTAATTAGATTTTTAATAAATGAACTATATTATCGCACTTTTTCACAATTTTGAAGTATTAAAAAACCAATTGGCAAAAATATATTGGACAACATATTTTTGCTGATCAAGAGGGGGCCATGGCCCTCCAAAACCCTCCTTGGTTTCGCCATTGAGTACATTAGAGTTTGGACTTACTGTTCTTTGTGCTGTGTTCATTTCTGGTTTCCCTCTTATTAATATATGTTCTTTATTTGTGTGTGCAGGAGGCAGTTGCTGTGACGACTGCTATTCAGGAGGAAATTCTCCTTGAGATGGGAATCGGTGCGCATTTCTGCAACTTCCAATTGTTTGAGTGAATCCTTTCCCTTCTGGGTCTGAACTGTGAAGTTAACAAAATCATATGGTAAAAATGGTTTCTGGTCCAGCATTGGTAAAGCATTTTTATGTACAGTACCAGTAATTCAGAACCGTTATCCGGTGTTGGGTTCAGGCTGTAGCTCTACTGTACTAGAATATGAACAATCAGGTTAAACTTTGCTTGATTGATCCGATACCGATAAAAGTACATATTATGGATTACTTTCTTTATGACATCCCTATTAAGTCTGCCGGCCCCAAAAAAACTGTCAGAATCTCAATTAGATGATTTTTGCAGCCTTGCAGGTGATAAATTAGGTTAAATTTTTTTGTAGGCGTCTGCTTCTGTGTTGATTCATTTTCTTTCCAGTTGGTGTTTATCTAATTATCTTCTTCTGTAAATGCTGGAACCTACTAATTGATTCACTTTTAACACATGATTCTGAAATTTCAGATCCAAGGTTTGGAATAGGTTGCTTGGGGAAAGTGAATGCATTTTTTGAAAATGACATGGAATTGATGATTAAATATTACCAATTTGTTGCAAAGTAAGACTTTCTTATCAGTTTTATTTTTTTCTTAGTTGTATTGTCAAATGTCAATCTTATCCAATGGAAATACCACGAGATGAATTGTTTAGTACATTAATACATAGATAATGCTTTTAGAAATGAGTAGTCATCCCCCTTTATCCAAAATCATGTAATTAATAAGACAAATTAAATAACTGGTAACTTCATAACCTGCATTGATTAATAGAGAGGAGATTGCGATAGATGAGGCCGAGCTGGAGCCACATGAGTTTGCACAAAAAATCAATGCTCAACAAGTTTCACATGATCAGGTAAAGTGCACATTGTTTCGCTTTCGTATTTGAACCCATGAAAATAATTATATTCAATTGTTCTTCACCTCACAGCAACTTGAAGTGTTACAGCGGATGAGGAAGTACAGTTGCAAAGAGCAATCTGCTATTCTTCACCATGTATGATTTCTCTCTCTCTCAGGATATTGGCAGTTATGTACAAGTTGAATAAATCTAACATAAATCAACAGAATTAAAAAAGTTCGATGGTAATGCCCTGATTCCGTTGTGCTATCAAAACATATAGGATTTAACTGATGAAAAACCAAAGGCCTAAAATTGTACTGTACCTCACAAGGAATGTTGACATTTGTCTTGAAATTTCTGTCTTCTTGTGGAATTACAGCTTCGCGAAGAACTGGAAGGTGCAAACTTTGATCTAAATGCTAGTTCGATCTTAACACCTCTCCGACTTCAGGAGATTGTCAAAATTAGAAAATAGCTGATTTAATTGCATAAATCTGTATTTTACAAGATGGTAAATTGTATTTATCAGTTGCGACACTTCTCTTATACTTGCTCTATTTATGAATGAATACAAACTGTTGTAAATACTTGTAATCCTACTTGATTGAGAAAACTGGGCATCTTAATTAAGAAACGTTGCATTTTAAATTGGGCTATAGGCTACAGCAAGCTGTTCTTCAGAATATAATACATTTTTTTTAAATTTAGAACTAAATAGAAAAGGCACTAGTAGTTTTTATACAAGCATGGGGCACAAGGACATTTATAGATTTTATTACATCAATATTAGCAACAGCGATGTACAATGGAGTACTCTTAGGAAAGAACTTTATGAAATGCGAATCGTAATGATGTTTAACATACAAATTAGCTGGATTACACTATAACAATCATCAAATCATAAGAATGGCATAATTATAACTCATTCTCAGTCATCTAAGTTACAAAATTGATAAAAAACAAAAATAAAAGTTGCCTAAACTAATACAACAGATTTCGGACCAAATTAGTAGCCGATCTCTCTCTGGCATCATCCTCGGGGACTCTTAATAGTTACCCCTTAGATGAAAACATCCACAACAAACCCTCTGACTTGAAACTTGAAAAAGGCCCTTTCTTCACACCCAAAAACAAATTTAAACGCCTAATTTACTTGCCTGATGTTGATATTTATTCTCGAACTTTTAATATAGTCTGCAATAAGGCTGTCATCTTTGCCTGTAAATCGAGTTACAAGTGAAGTGATCTCAGCATTTTCTTCATCAGTGAAAATCCGGGGCACTCCTACAAAAAAGATATCAGCATTTATTGAGTTCATTTGCCATGCAGAAATGTATACATGAACAGGAGATAGATGCAGAGAGCAGACAAATACCGTGAAAGCACTCTCGAGCTTCACCAGCCATGAGTACAATATCACCACTTCGAACATACAAAGCAATGGGATCATCATTTCTTGTTTTACCTCCCAAAAGAAATATTGCTTTACACCCTAGGCTATATAGGAGAGATTCAGCATTTAAAATTTATACAGCATATCTTCAGAAAGGATTATTTATACGAAGTATATGAACAAAGATTACCTTATGCTCACAATAGGTCTAGTCCAATCAGCTTCCATGTCATCAACATGGCCCCCTAGCATATCACCTGAAAGAACCCCAAATCTTAAGCAATAAGAAGTCTGATATATCCAAAAAATAAAAATATGTTTGGAGATGCACAGTATGGGACACATACTGGTTCCATAGTAGTTAACAATGGCAGCTTCAGCACGGAACTCCTCTCCAGACGACATGGCAGGAGAAGCCATTCTTTTAGCAAGTTTGCATAGCCCATCTGGTATTTCATTATGCGGCAACGATACATTGTAGTTACGCTACAATTAAGGGGGTAATTTAAGAATTAACAGCCAACCAACCACAAGCCAAATCCATACAAAGATACATACTATGCAGTCCGGTTTACCTTAGACCAATCGAATTGTAATCCTAGTGTGCTCCAACGCAACTTCCTAAGAAGTTTAGTCGCAGGAACGGGAGGATGTTTGCACGTTCCGTCATTCTGTGCTTCTCCTTGTCTGTTACCTAGGTCTTCCAGATCAGAGAAAACCTTTTCATTCTTCGCAGCATCAAACAGATCAAAAATGGGGCCATAAAAGGCAGTGAGATTTGTTCTGTTAGGAGGCTGTGGAAAGGTCTGCAAGCTTTCTCGAATCCAATAGCACTGCTCTTCAACTGAGAGTCCATTCGGGATGAAATAGAAGCCTACAGAACAAAGTAACATTAGAAAAATCTCCGTAACACTAGTATAGTAGTATATTATATGCATTATTTGTAGACTAGTAAAGATTCCACACCTTGCTTTGGACTGAAATTGTTATTTCTTATAAGTAAACAATTAAAGTACGTCAATAGAGGTGATCAATCTAAGTAAATAATCAACGGCACTGAGATTTATTCCTTGGGGAAGATAGAATTTTCATGTCAAAAAATCCAATCTCCTTTTTATTAGGAGTAAGGATTTATAAGATTTTAGATGAAGTAATGTTTACCAGGGTGATCAAGTAATCCAAAAACAGGTTGATCGAAATCAGGGCACTCAACTCTGATAATCCCCGCCCGGTGAGGCGGTGTATCATTAATTGCAGATCTAAAATCAATCACATCTGCTAGATCGACAGTCGGTTTCGTTACATTTGTTTTTTTCCTGTGAATGTAACCAGTAAATCTGCCATCAGAATTTAGCTCCTGGCTCTGATTTCTTATGTCAGAAAACGATTAGATTTATATATTTTTATTTTTTTTTCTGATCGAGATGAATTGAGGAGCTTGACCTGGATTTGGGGAGAGGGGACTTGTAGAGCTTGTACTTCTTCTCCGCGCGACGGAAGGCCGTGCGCTCCAGCTCCACGGCGTCGGCCGGGGCGTCGGCGCCGTACACCGGAGCCGCCATTACTGTCGGTTTTAAGCTGCTGCTATGCGGAAACAGGGAAGAAAGCAAGAAGCGGGCTTTTGTGTTGGGGAAATTTTTCATAAATGTCCAGTACAACAACTTATTTACGCTCCTACTACTGTGATAATAATATAGAATAACGGTTTAGATTTTTTAACTTATGCTTCAATTAAAATATGGTCACCATGGGCACCAATGTCCATGGTTATTGTATCCCTCCTCTAATAATAATAGAGGTAGCAGATTGTCTGGTCAGTTCGGGTCGAGTCGGGTCAGTTTGACCAAATGGAAAATGTTGGGTTGGGTCGGGTCGGTATCGGGTTTGACGGTTGCCAGCATTTTTCTGGTCGGGTCGGGTATCGTGTTGACGTCTGTCGACATTTTTTCGGGTTGGGTCGGGCCGAGCAGGTTTTTCGGGTCTGGTCAGATTTTGCACCTCTATGGTCGGGTTGAGTCGAGTCGGGTTCGGGTCGATCTCACTTTCCCTAGAACACAGGTCGGGTCGGGCGGGTCGGGCGGGTTTTTCGGGTCAGGTCTAGTGTTATGCTCTTGCCCGTCCCGTCCCCGCCCGCCCGTCTTGGGTCCGGGGGGCGAGTCTCAAAGGGCAAGGGTCTGGATATTTGTTGTCGCCCCCCGAAACCCACCGGCCCCTCGTCGCCCTTCCCGCCCGTGCCCGCCCCCCGCGCCCGTCCTTGCGATTATTGCAAATTGCCTCCATATAACACGTATCACCCCTCACGATTATTGCAAATTGCCTCCATCCAACACACAAAATGTTTCACGCGGTAAAAATGCTATGAATATATAATTCTAATTTAGGTATTACGAGTGGAAATGAGGATGCAATTGTGAACAAAGCGGTTGAAGATATGTTCAACATATACTTCGCCCGAAGAAATATCCAACAACCAGCTTCTACAAGTCGGATTTTTAATATCTTCATTTTTTTAATTTTGGATTTTAATTAAACATCTTGAATAATTTGTTTGCATTTCGGATTTTAAAATTTTAAGTTTAATTAAAATAATTTTTTATTTTTAATACAATTTTTTATAACAAAATTTTTTTTCGGATTTTTTATAATCTTAATTTTTAAAATTTTTAATACAAACCTATCACCTGCCCTCGCCCGCCTAGCCCGACGGCAAGGGCCTCCCCTCGGGACAAAACCCCCCTAACCAGCCCGTCTGTGCCCGTCGTCGCTTGTCACCCCTCATCCCGCCGTAGCACGTCGCCCCTTGGTCCGTCGCTCGTCGAGGCCCGCCCCTGCCCGTTAGCACAACACTAGTCGGGTCAAATTTTGCCACTTCTATGTGATATATTGTTTGACTAAGCCATAGTTATTTTCAGACAAGGTCTAATCTATATCTATACATTCCTATAAAAAGACGTAAGGACTGGACTCTCCATTTTGTTCCAAGTCTATCTTTGAAATGGAGAAAAAATATCACCATGTTGTAGATCGAATCAATGACTTTTCGGTTTTTTTTGTTTTTCCACTCCCAACATCTTTTCCTCTGAAAGCATTGCCGTCTCTCATAGTCAGATTACTTTTCTATTTTCTCATTGTGATCGAAAGAAAGAAAAATAAAAAAAAAATTGCTTTCAATTTATATTTTTGTTCTTGCAATTTGGTATGGCTTTGATATTTGATCTATTGCCTCAGATAAAGAAACTGCAACACTTTACTCTTGGTCCAGCGCAGGGGCGGATCCAGGATCAATATGAAAGGGGGGCCGGGGAGACGAGTTATGGTACGTTCTAAGGTTTAATCCAAAAGAGGGTTTAGATAGACCAGTTCATAGTTAAAACGATAAAAAAAAACTATTATAATATATGAGTTTTATATATATTTAACAAAATAGATTAAGAGTTAATTGTATACTTAAGTAACAAAATATTTAATTTGTTAACCATTGTCTATGTTTGATATAAAAAAAAAAAGAATTTTGGCATCAAATTAACAAAAATTTACACCAGATATAAACTTGAGTTAAACAAAAAAAATCGGGGTTCAACAACTTCTACCGGGCGAAGGGGGGTCGGGGCGCCCCCTGGCACCCCCCTTAGATCCGCCCCTGGTCCAGCGTGTTTGCCTGACAGGTTTCGACCTCGCTCCTTCCTAAGATGGAGAGTCCATAACGTTTTACTCAATTTTATAATTCTATCTTTCTATTTCTACTACGTATTATTAAAAAAAATATTTATTGTTTCGATTTTAGTTTAAAATGCCCGTCCAATGGACGGGTTTCTTGCTAGTATAAATAATACAGTTTGAGGGGTTATTGTACAAGATTAATCTTTTATATACTTTTTAAGTTTAACAATAGATGGAAAGTGCTCAACATAATTTTACAAACAATATTTGTTTAAACAAAATTTTCCTCACAAATAGTATGTATAGTATTTAGTATAGTTACTTACACAGACGGTACGTGAGAAGCACGAGTGTTGTGCATGATAGAATATGAGAAAATCTATTAAAACAATAGAATACGAGAAAAAAATCTAATAGAAAAATTTTAATGGAGAACTAATATCATGTTATTGATGATCATACGATTCAAAAGGTTGTAACTTCTCTCATTCGATTCAAAAGGTTCCAACTTTTTTACGAACTAAAAACGATGAATCGTAGCAAACTTCTAACATCATATATGCAACAATCACAGGTACATAGAGCTAACTTATATTGAAATAGTAAACATGATACAAATACAAGGGGATAAAAGACTTAAAACCCACCTCCTTCCAAGAAATAAACAGATCGGGTGCCATGTTTAAAATCATAAACTTTACCACCATTTTCCCCAAAATAAAGGAAAAAAAATGTAAAGATCATCAGCACGTGGTAACAAATGTGGACTTAAAATGATCAACAAAATTTCTTGGAGGGGTCACCGGTCGCATTATCCTGCCGGGATACCGGCGGGACCTGGTAATGCCATAACCTCCCGACGGCTCCAACCCGATACTTGTCACATAGAAACTCCTTTGCGAAAGTCTTTTCTATTCTTCGATCGACATCATGCAAAAAGATGTCGGTGTCGCCTTCGCCTTTTCGGGCCCTTGCCATGACCATTGCTGAGTATATCGCTGCCATCCGTCCTGGTGCTGCAGCATAGTATCTGTAATGGCACAATGATCAGTCCAAGCATATCTCAGAACTCATGAAACACTAAAAATCAAGTCTTTACTAGAATTGTTCTTTATACTTTGAAAAAAGGAGAAATGTTTGGAAATTCATATTGGCAGCATTCCATTGGTAAATGAAAAATTTTAATCATCAATACTTAGATGAATGAGCCAATTTACAGGAGTCGACTGTAAAAAACCTACATTTCACATTTTACTGAGATTATATAAAGATGCATGAGCCAATTTTCAGAAATGTCAGCCAAACCTGATGAATACATATTTATTACACCGGAGTACCTTACATATTTATTACACCGGAGTACCTGACCCTTGTCAATTATGTGAGATAAAATGCAGAATGAAAAAAAATTACCATTTCTATGCAACAGTTTAACAGATTCAACACCCAGCATGAAAAAAACTACAAATTTTAATTTAAAAATGGTGCAGACTTCCCAACATAAAAGCAGTAAATAGACCAATAACAGAGAAAACAAAATGTAGTGCAGACTTCTCAGCATTAATTAAATAGTAGATAAAACCAATAACAAAAAAGAAAAAGAAAGAAACATAATGCGTTTTTCTCCATTTAAAACATAATAATCATACTGCATTCTATCGTTTCTGGTAACTAGTAATGAACCAATTCATTCTATAGCCATAAGCACAATCCGAAATATGTGACCCAAAAAAATCTCTAAACAATAGTCGAGGAAGAAAAAAAACAAATAAAAATCAACATAACTTCCAAATTAAAATGAAATTTGGTTTAATTTGGCAATTATTGCAACATACTGAACGCATGTAAATGCCATGTGAATAAATAAAACCAACTTGATGACTGATCTTAGCAGAATAAATAAACTCTCTGGACCTACTGCCTTGAATCCCTAATATATGTATTCCACATCCTATATACTCAAAATACTCTTTATAAAATTTTTCAGAGCGCAAATAGGAGTACTATACTCAATGAGTCACTGTCCCTACCAGCAAATTGAAGAATGATATAGCTGGTACGAGGTAAGAGAGAGGGAGAAGGGGAGCTTCATAGATGCAGATAAGGATAACACTCTAAAGACGCATTATAATACATATATTTTTTTGAATCGAGATGTAGATTCTCGGAGCTGATTCAATAAACTAATAAAGGTTCTAGATCAATGGGCAAACAACAATTAACAATTCGTCAACTCAGGTCCCCAAAGCTACCAAATTTATTTGGTCTCCCATGCAATTTAATACAATATTTATGAGATACAGAGTGAATTTATGATACTTCATGAGTTCATGGCATGCCACATTAGACTCCATACTGTATTAAGACACTTGAATACCTTCCCAATTTCCCAAATACCATTCAAAATCAGATATAAAGTTTTCTAACCAGAACACAAAGTTTGAAGACCATAAAATGGAACTTACTGATGTTAGATTTTGCAAAAAATCTACCAAGAAAAATGAATGAATCTCAATACTGATTTCAACTACACAGTCAATAAAAACTGTTCTTCTATACCAGCAAACTACTATTGTAGTTGACTTCTGCTACCACCTTGTCCCAAAATAAGATCAAATGGGACCATCTAACTTCCATCGAACGGTTCATGTTTGTTCTATGACAAAACTAAGATTGAAAGATGTTTGACCATGACCCATGTTTTTTTTCCCCTCAAAAAGAAAAAATGTGCTCATAAAAAACACCACAAATTAATTAACTCACTCTGTAGTATGTACTAAATACTAATTAAGCATGTCTATGATTCTATGAATAGAATTTGTTTCGCATTTTTTGGTTTTTTTGGTTCTACCCAACAAATGCAAATGTGAATCAAACAGCAATGAAATTAAATTAGGACTACAATTAAAGCAAATTTTAAAAAAGAAGAAAAAAAAAAAAGGTTATACCCTTTGGGCGCATCGATCATGATCACATCCCATTCCTTCTCATAGACCTCGTCGGGCAGATTCTCGAGGGCCAATCTGCACCGTCGGTTGCCCTTCAGATACACGTTCTCCGGCGCGCACGTTCTCTCCTCCTTCCACCCGCTCAGCAGCTCATTGGCTTCCGACAAATGCGTCCGGTACTCGACCCGGTGCGCCGTGAGGAACGGCGCATCCTTCATCACGACCTTGTACCAGCTGGGGTCCTCCTCTAGAAACACCGTGGTGCCGCCGGCGTTCAGAGCGTTCCACATCAGGGAGTCGTGGCCGAGCCCGAACACCAGGAAGTTGCACGGGGCGCGCCTCCGGAGCACGGCCAGCGACTCGGAGATCTCGGCGCGGGACTGCTGCGGCACGACCCGGTTCGTGGCGTAGTGAACCGTGGCGGTCATGAGGTCGGGGTGGGAGAGCGAGGTTAGGGCGGAGAAACCGGGCCGGGAGCAGGAGAGCCGGAAGACGCTGGAGGTGAGGAGGATCACCCCGGCTAGCAGCGCCGTCCCGGCGGCCGCGGCGGCCATCATTGGCCGGTTCTTCATTGTATCTGCTTTGTGTGATTTTGGGGGGGTTTGATTTGGGGGGGATTAATGTGAATGGCAAATGTGAGATGGGGTTTTTGTGGTTTGAAGGTGGCAACTGTGTGAGGCCAACGACGACAAGAAGAAGAAGATTACTAAAGACAATGAGATGGGCAAGAAGATGGACCGTGTACAATGTACTATATATAAGAGTTAGATTATTATACTACTCTTTTAACAGAAATGTAAAATAAATACTTAGAAAACTCTAAAAATAAAAATATTTTTATATAAAAAATTTATTGAGCACTATAAATCATAATTTCGGACACGATAACACTAATTTTGAGGCGTTAGCATTTCGATCTGAATGCTAACGTTAGTATAATAGTGTAGCTCTATACACATATATCCTCTGTTTGGCAAGTGTGGTAAGTTAAACAGAGTAAAACGTTAAATCACCTTAAATCAGTGGTATTTGGTGGTAGTGAGGTAAATAGATGAAATAAAGTTGATGTTAAAAATGTGTAAAAGATGTAAAATGTTGGTGATTTAGTTTACTACACCTATATAGCTGCGTTAACTTACTACACCTTAAATCACTTCTGTTTGATGACTTAAAATTGATTTAAGAGCTTAAATCAATTTTACTACAGCTACCAAATGCAGGGTGAGCTAGACTAATATGAAAACGTTTGCATTTCGCTCCGAAATGCTAACGGTCCAAATTATACTTTGCCACGTCCGAAATTTTGATTTATGGTTTCCATTAAATTCATTATATCAAAATATTAGGGGATACAAAAATTTTTCATTTTTGAAGTTTTCTAAGTATTTGTTTTGGATTTTTCAAAATGACTCTAAAATATTAATAAAATAATGCTTGTTTGTACATGGATTTTAAAAAATCCGAAATAAAAACTTCAAAAATAGAAAATTTTTGTATCATCCATTATTTTAATATGATAAATTTAATGGGAATGATAAATCGAAATTTCAGGCATGACAAAGTATAATTTAGACCGTTAACATTTCGGAACAAAATGCAAACGTTTTCACAGTAGTTCTACTCGCTATATATACATATAATATAACAGAGGATTTATCATTTAAGCTAGATCTTTATTAGCTTCTTAACGGGGAACTGAAAAACCATTGGATCTGCTTTGAGATTCGTGCAACTCAATCTCAAAGTACCTCCCTATAATCCGCATCGTTGATTTGCTGCGCAGTATAATAAACGGGGTTTAAATTTTGAACATTAGAGAAGAGATCGTCTCCAATTGTTAGGTTTTCTCGAGGAACCTGGAGGCGGATATCAGCTGTTCGTTTCGGATCGGACGGCTGAGATTGTTCTTGATGTATACGAGCTTACGTACGGATTTTTCATTTTTCTATATGGGTTATTGGGTTTAGTACGGAGAGGTACAACTAAAGACTTGTTAGATCCGATTTGTGGTATCAACTATCAAGGGATATGCAATTAAAAAAAAAAACTATCAAGGGATATTTCGTTTTTTCAGCTGTTTGTTAGTCAATAAGAAGTTGACAGTTATTTCTCAAAAAAATAATAAAATAAAAAAAACAAGAAGAAGTTGGCTGTTCATTGTATGGTTTTATGGTTAGTCGTTTTCAGGTTAATTAATGGTTATTAAGTTGCTATATTAAATAACAATGGACAATCGCTGTCTGTCATGATGCCTCTTATTATTTTAGTTACGCCAGTTTTTTTCAATTTAATTTATTTTGTTAAGTTTGTTTCCATTTCTGCAAATATAATAAGATTTGATACAGGACAAGGTTGGTTGGAATTGATTTGTAACAAGCAACTTTTCTTTTCCTTTTCCTTTTTTTTTTTTTTTTTTTTGAAGAAAGTGGAATATTCCACCAATTTTATTGAAATTTTTTATTTTGTGTTCATGGAGAATTGAACACATGACCTCTTCGAAGTCATCCTAGTGAGCTACCACTTGAGTTACTAGGCCATTTGTCACCAAGGCTACGGCCTAGTGGTAGCGACATGGGCTCCCACCGTGGAGACCCGGGATCAAGTCCCAGCAAGGGTTGGGCAGGGGATAATTGGAGGGTTTGCGTACGGGCTTTGTTCAAAAAAAAAAAAAAAAAAAAAAAAAAGCAACTTTTCAACCATTAAAATGAATTGTCTATTGGTTATTAACTTATTATCCAATAAATGTTCTTCAACAGAAATGGATAAAAGTTATCTGTTAGAGGCGTCCTGTTTTCTTTGTTACGTCAGGTTCATATACACTAATAGAAGTATAGAACTGATTGATTTTAACTGCTCGTGACTAGCCTAAGGGCCTTTCACTAAAAAAAAAAAAATTGTTCTTGACTTCATGTATATCGCCTTAGTTTTGTTAAATTTGCTTTATTTTTTTATGAACAAACAAAAAACTCAGGAACTAATATCTATATTTAAGGACTAAAATTAGCTTTAATAGAGACTCATTAGGTGTAGCTTAAAGTTAGAAATAAATTTAATTTTTCTAAATAAGTTCATAAATCATTTTGATATTATTAAGAAGTTCACAAATCACTGTAATACAAATATTAAAAAAAAATAAAAAACCAACTTATTATTATTATTTTTTAAATAACTAAAAGGTTAAAGCTCCTTTACCCAATGAAATATTTATTGGGGGAATCCTCTAAAAGCCTTTTTTTTTTTTTGCCAAACATCCTGTAAAAGCCTACTTAAATGTCTAATGTCTAAATGACAGTGCGCTGCTAAAGACCCGAAGCAGTAAGTGCACAAAAAATGTTAAGTGGGCCGTAATTTTGGTGCCTCGTGCCGGTGCCACAATATCCAAGTGCATTCGTGGCGTGTCCTTGTTGTCTGCTGTGCCCATTTTTATTCTCCGATTGGTAAGTGTAGTAAGTTAAAACGGAGTAAAACGTTAAATCACCTTAAATCAGTGGTGTTTGGTGATAGTGAAATAAATAGATGAAGTAAAGTTGATGTTATCAGGGGCGGATCCAGGATCAATATGAAAGGGGGCTGGGGAGACGAGTCATGGTTCCAATGTTCTAAGGTTTAATCTAAAAGAGGTTTAGAGAGGCCAGTTCATAGTTAAAACGATAAAAAAATAACTATTATAATATACGACTGCTATATATATTCAACAAAATAATTATGATTAAGAGCTAATTGTATACTTAAGCAACAAAATATTTAATTTGTTAACCATTTGTCTATGTTTGATTTAAAACAATGAATTTTGGCATCAAATTAACAAAAATTTACTGTTGTTCCAAATAATATTTCTTATTTGACGATTTCCAAAACAATATCAAACTATATTACTAACAATTTCTTTGAGAATGTTTTTCGTGTAAGGAATTATTTGAGCAGATTATCAATAACTCAATGCATGCAAGCAATGGCGTTAAGAGACAAGATAAGCTAAAGATGATGAAAATATCTCAAGATTTGGAATAGCTTATCATTGATTTTATAAGTTAAATATAATAGTGAATTTAGGTAGATTTACATATTTAAGACATTCACTATTGATGGCATTGAAAAGCTCAAACAATGGAACCAGCCCCAAGTTCCGTTATAACGGAACTTTTTGTTCCGTTGTAACGGAATAATCCAACGGTGATATTACAAATCAAACGGTCAGATGTCGCATCCAAAATACCGTTTGAACAGTCAAAAGTACCGTTAGCAAGGTCAACCATTCCGTTATAACGCAAAGATATAATGCGTTATAACGGAATGCTTTTGACCTTGTTCCAGTAGCTCAAATCATTATTCCGTTATAACGGAAACTCGGTTCCGTTATAATGGAACAAAGACCTGAGCTGCAGGCTGTTAAGTCAAGGGACCACCATATAAATACCTTTCTTCCCAAATTGAAAGGGACAACTTTACCCACTTTCTAAATCTGTTGAAAAGAGAAAAACCCTAGATCAAAACTCCATTGTTGAGTGAGTTTTTCATAGCCAAATCATTGTGATCCAAGCCTCAACTACACCATAGATCTTAGATCTTGTGAGAGGGTTAGCTTGAGAGCTAGTTTTTCTTTTCTGGAGCTTGAGTTTCGCCTCTCCTCCGACCTCGGTGACGGTCCGTTTGTTGTGTAAGGGATCACCGAGTTGTGTACTTCCTTTCTTTGCGGGTAATAGGAAAGGCGCACCACCGAGTTGGTAGCGTTACCCCGGGGACGTAGGCCGATTTGCCGAACCTCGTTAAAACCGCGTGTCTCCACTCCTTGTTTGCAATTTCTCTTACTCATCTTTATTTACTTTATTGCAAACTTGTTAGCCATTGAATCAAATTGTTTTAAGGTTTGACCAAAATTATTAAATTGTGCGAAATTTTTTGCCAAAATTGTTTAAGGCACCATATTAACCCCCCCCCCCCCCTATGCGCCGTTAGGGACAACATTTACACCAGATATAAACTTGAGTTAAACCAAAAAAACTGGTGTTCAACAATTTCTACCGGGCGAAGGGGGGGGCCGGGGCGCACCTTGGCACCCCCCTTAGATCCGCCCCTGGATGTTATGTGTAAAATATGTGAAATGCTCGTGATTTAGTTTACTATACCTACATAGCTTCGTTAACTCACTACACCTTAAATCACTTCCATTTGACGACTTAAAATTGTATTTAAGAGCTTAAAAATTGTTAACTTACTACACCTTAAACCACTTCCGCAGGGTTAATTTTTTACATAACTTTGTTTAGAGGTAAAAATCTTCTTGTCTCCGCGAGCTTTGATAAGAGGATCCGACCTTTACGCCATGCTACTCCACCTTAGCAATTGTATTAAGTATATTTTACTTTAACAATATTATTTGACATTTAATAGGAGAAATAAAATAATTTCACAACACAAAAGCAAAGAAAAAAAAAAATGTTTTCTTAATTACTTTTCATATTGGCGTCCCTTGATTTCAATTCAAGCCAATGATCTATATAATCACCAAATACGAATGGATTATGTGAATTATGTGGGTTGATTAATAAATTCACTTGTTTTTTCGTATTTCAAATTCATGAGCACCCATATGTATGTATCAAACTAATAAAAAGTCTAGTAAATTTAGTTTGCCCCGCATCGTATTATTAAAAAAGAAAATAAAATTCCATGATTTTTTATGTAATTACTCAGAGTTGTTTCCTTTTCAAATCGAAAGTCATTAACAATTTCCATCGCCTCTGCCCCTTCTCCACTTGATACAACTATACAAGGTATGTACGTAATACGGAAAAAATATGAAAGTTCAACTAATATGCGCCGATTTTTTCCTTAAAAAAATATTGTGATTTTTACTCATTATCTCAGAAATTTAATTTGTAGAACAAAAATATTGTAATTTTTACTCACTAACTCTGCCGAAAACAAGAATTAAATTATTAGGCTCCGTTCGGTAACACTTCCGTTTTCGGTTTTTCGTTTTTTTCGGAAGAAAAAAAAATGAAATCGTGTTTGGCTGAACGACTTTGTTTTCATTTATTTCTATCGGAGCAAACATAAAAAATCAGTTTTTACGAAACGTCCAAAAGACGCTTTCAATTTTTTGTTTCCGTTTCACCTCTAAATTCCTCTCCCAACTCCTTAATTCATTCCCGGTTCTCTTCTACTGCAATATTAACCAAACAAATCCAATTGCAACTCTCATGAGGAGCTGCTCACATAAACACCAAAATCCAACAGCACCAGCATGCACTTCACTAAGAAGTCTCTCTTTGGCTGCCACGTTACCACAAGATTGAAATTTGAGTCCCAATCAAACAATTTTGTATACAATGTCCTTTTTCATTTGCCCCAGATTCTAATGCCTTTGATCTTGGTTCATTTCCCCATTCATTTTTATCAAACACATGCAATTAATGATTAAACATGAAAAGTTAATTGTTAAAAATTAATTTAGATTTTACTTGAATATGTATGACTTAAGGGAATTTTCACTTTGGGGTATGCATATAGTTTAACGATGAACGTTTAAAAATTTTCCTGTCACTTTGGTGGAGCGAACCATTGTCAGTTCGCCAATTGATTTAGAAAATGGTTATGTATGGAAATTGTCCTATTTACTTCTTTAGAAATAAAAATAGAAATTGCAGAAACAAAAATGGTAAAAAACAAAAACGTGTTTATGGTTTTATGAAAACTGAAAACACAAAAACAAAAATGATACCAAACGCAGCCGCACCAGACCCGAATTTTTTATTAATAATAAAAATAAAATAAGAAATCACAACAATATTATTGTCAGACTAAAAATCACAAATCTGAGAATTCCACCCGTAAAGAAGGCGGATTGATTCCGCCTTTTTTATGGGTGGAACTATTCCGCTTTCTTTAAAGGCGGAATGGTTCCACCTTTAAAGAAGGCGGAATGATTTCACTTTTTTTATGGGTGGATTAGTTAATTTTTTTTCCAACCGGTCCTCTCCCACCTCACTCAGTCCCTTCCCACTTCACCCAGCCTTAATTCGTCTCGTCCGTCGCATTTGATCGAGTCACCGAGAGGAATTTGATCGCCCGTTTGCCCTCGCCTAATCACCCCTCGGATCATTTCTGATGATGCCATTTGAAATACCATCCGCCATTCAATTTCATCTCGAACTAGAATTAAACAAAAGTGATAAGCATGGGAACCTGCAGTGTTTGTACCGGGCATTGATTCTTGAAAAAAAAATTGAGTTTCCAGTAGTTCAAGTCGTCTGTATATTATAGTTTTGACATTATCATACCATGTACTGTCATTTCCTGGAAAAGAAAAATTAGGAGGCCTATCGTAATTGATACCACTTACTCCAGTAATAATATTACCACCGGCATATACTACGATTGGGATCATCCTGACAATTTATTAATAAATAACAATTAATAACTATTTGTACAAATTATCTATAAATATTAAATAAAATTATTAAAAGTTACTTACAGGCTGTCTCTAAAGCAGCAGCAGGGTGGTGCGTGTCACTGAAGCAGGATGGTGCGAGTGGGATCATTTACGTATGAGATTGGTCACAGTTGAACAATTCCGCCTTCTTTAAAGGTGGAACAATTCCGCCTTCTTTACGGGTGGAACGATTCCACCTTCTTTAAAGGTGGAATCATTCCGCCTTTAAAGAAGGCAGAATGGTTTCACCCATAAAAAAGACGGAATCAATCCGTCTTCTTTACAGGTGGAATTCTCAGATTTGTGATTTTTAGTCTGACAACAATATTTTCGTGATTTCTTATTTTATTTTTATTATTATAATAAAAAATTCGGGCACCAGACAGTAGACATAGAAAATAAGAAATGTTTCTGAGCACCCGCTCCGTTCCATCTCGTACATTTGTGCTTGCATTCCCCTCTCAGAAACATTTCTTATTTTCTATGTCTACTGTCTAGTGCGGCTGACAGATGGGCCCAAACAAGAATTAAGAAGATAATGGACATTAAAAAGAGGCTGTCATTCTCGGATTGGGAATTATAATAACAGGCCGTGATTTAACATTTGGAATCTGAGTCCCGTCGTTGGGTCGTTGCCATGTTGAATACCATTTAATGTGAAAGATCGAAAAAAAAAAAAAAAAACATTTAATGTCTGACAAAACATTAAAATTAACGAACCTTTCTTTTTCCAGGAACCTTTCTTTCTTTCTTTGGTTTTTTTTTCAAAAAAGCAGACATCTAATCGAATTGAATTTGAAATGGACATGCGTACATGTTTTAATGAGCTTAATTATCGAAATTTATAAAACACGGTGAGCAAGTCGTTGTTGTTTTTTAATTACTATCATTAATAGACATGATGTAACATATCAATTTTAATGATTGAAGTGTTGCATCTATTTGATGGGTTTTGATGTGATGCGAAAAATATCTGATGCATCACCTTTTATGTGGTGATCAGAATATTAATCTCCATGAGGAGGGATCAAATAACCATGTTTTTGGTGACCGATCGGTGACTGTGAAATTAAATCTGAAATAACTATAATTTAAATTGTTAAATGACAAAACTAATTGATAGAATGTGTTGTATATATCATGTTTTATGTGTACACAAAAAATATATCATTTTGATTTTATTTATATATGCATCAAACATTAACAAAAATCGACGGTTCAAATTTTATGATTTTTTCTCCTCTCTTGATGACTATTGAAACGATGTTAAAACTTTATCCTTTTTGTATATATATTATTTAGACGATTTAGAATACATCTAACGGTTTAGATTTGTCAATTTATATATAAATAGTGAAATTGTCACTACGGTCACCAAAGTTCATGGTTATCGAATCCCTCTCTAAAATAATATGTCATAATAAAAGTTATCTTTGCATATTTTGTAAGATTTAAATTTATGGAAATACTGACTAAAAATGAAAATAATGCCGAATATTGTGGAAAAAAATATTACTTTACAGCGCGGAAAATGTTGGGTTGTGTTGTCTTATTTTTTTATTATAAGAAAAATCAAAACAAATCAAATGAATATTATTATTTCCAGTAAAACATATAAATATTACTATAGTGAGAAAAAAAAGATAGATAATTTGTTGTCCAATTTTCTTCATAAGAAATGCCAGAAAAATGTTTTGTTGGATCACTCAAAACAAATCAAACAAATGCAAATTTTTTTGAAGATAATTCAAATGCGTTCAATTGAGATGAAGGATTAGCATCAGTTCGGTGACTGACGTTTCTTGTCTAGCTACACCAACAGTACAAAATAAGCTTTTTGTGCATATAAATCGTGCACACAAGTACACAAAGATATGTTGGATCGGAATCCGCTGTTTTTACGAAAAAAAAAAGAGCAGACCTTACTTTTTTTTTTTTATCCAACGGTTGAGAAATACTAAGGTACTTCAAGATTTTTGCAGTAAAAACCGAAGTGCTTTGAGGTCAATGCAGTAACCGATCTCAACCTTCTGATAAAAAAGCAGAGTATGCTTTTCTCCCGATGTGTAGACCTCGACAAATCGACATATTTTCTCAAAAGAGGGGGATAAATCTACATAGACATATATATATATATATATATATATATATATATATATATATGAGTAAAACTACGGTGTTCCCAGGAGCACGGAGGCCTCCCCTGCTCCTAACTCAAAAATCATACTAAACCATCTCAAAATTTCGATTTATGGGTCTCATTAAATTCTTTATATCAAAATATTATAGGATACAAAAATTTCCATTTTTTGAGATTTTTAAGTATTTGTTTTGTATTTTTTAAAGATGACATAGTTTTATACATTATTTTATTATTATTTTGATGTCATTCTAAAAAATTCCAAAACATATACTTAAGAAACTCAAAAAATGGAAAATTTTTGTATCCTAAGAGATTTTGATATAAAGAATTTAATGAGAATGATAAATCAAAATTTCATGATGGTTTAGTATGATTTTTTAGTTAGAAGCACGGGAGGCCTCTGTGCTCCTAAGAGCACACTAGTTTTACTCTATATATATAGAGTCCGGCTACAATAATATGCATATCACGGTTTTACCGTGCTATGCGACTCGTATCTCAGTTTCCAGTGTCCAAATAGTCGATCCGAACCGCTCAACTTGATCTCTATATCAAAATATACTAGGAAACCAAATTTTACAATTTTTAGAATTTTTTTGCTATTTTTAGTGATGGGGAGAAAACAACTAGATCCAAGAATTCTGGTTCATACAAAACAATGATTTTCTCCCCATCATTAAAAATAGCAAAAAAATTCTAAAAATTGCAAAATTTGGTTTACTAGTATATTTTGATATAGAGATCAAGTTGAACGGTTCGGATCGACTATTTGGACATCGAAAACTAAGATACGAGTCGCATAGCACGGTAAAATCGTGTTATGCATATTATTGTAGCCCAACTATATATATATATATATATATATATAGTGAGGCTATTGCGCTTCATAAAGCGTGGTGAGACAGTGCGCTTCGACCCCGTATTACAAAACCGTAGCTCAAATGGCCAATCCAAGTTGCTCAACACAATCTACATATTGAAATCTTGTAGATTACCAAAATTTTCCATTTTTAGAGTTTTCTAACTATTTTTTTGGATTTTTTAAAATTGTATAGAAAATGTACAAAATTTTGTACATAAAATGGGTCATTTTTCAAAAATTCATAAAAATAGTTAGAAAAATCTAAAAATAGAAAATTTTGGTACACAACTAGGTTTCAATATCAAGATCATGGTGAGCAACTTGGATTGGTCATTCGAGCTACGGTTGATGAGATATGAGGCCGAAGCGCACTAACCACTGCGCTTTATGAAGCACAATAGCCTCACTCTATATATATATATGCATACATTAATCAATATAATAGTAAAGGCGCATATACTACATCAAGCATAATCTTTTTTGTTTTCATGTCTTTGTAATTGTAGGAGGATAAGAATTTGGTAATCCTGATGGTTAAAGCATTGGCGTGTTTTCATTTTGAATTGCAGAATCGGATGTTTACCAACCACTAATTAATTAATGAGGAGGGATCAAATAACCATGTTTTTGGTGACCGGATGGTGACCGTGAAATTAAATCTTAAATAACTACACTTTAAAATCTTAAATTACAAAACTAATTAATAGAATATGTTGTATATATCATATTTTATGTGTATAAAAAAAAATTATATCATTTTGATTTTATTTACATGTGCATCAAGCATTAACAAACATCAACGGTTCAAGTTTTATAATTTTTTCTCCTCTCTTGATGACAATCGAAACAATGTTAAAACTTTACCATTTTTTATGTATATGTTATTAAGATAATATATAATACATCTAACGGTTTAGATTTTTTAATTTATACATAAATATAAAAATAGTCACTATGGATACCAATGTCCATGGTTATTGAATCACTCCATGTCTATTTTTTTAGTGATGTTATATATTGAGACTTGAGAGGCTCTTTCTTTCTTGTTATCAATTTGGTTTATTTCTTGTGCTGTGTTCAGCAATCACACCCGCACGTACACAGTACACTTCGTAGTTAATGTTTTGGGTTGGTGTGATTTTCACAAAACAAAGCAATTGAAAGCCATGCATTCTGCATCTTCACAAAAATAAAAACTTATTACCGCATAAATTTGACTCGACAAACTTCGTCTTATTATTCTCAAAAAAATAAAAATAAAAATTCGTCTTATACCGTCTACTTCAAAAATGGAACAGGAACTTACCACTGTACAAAATTTCGGCCCACATAAGTTCGATTTAACAAACAATCCCTGTGCTAAAATGTGATGTACTGATCATGTGAGCCCTCATCTCGATGCCTTTTTTCAAATAATTTCGTCCGCTAGACATTTTTGGGGATTCTAAATTAATAAATCATGCTCCTTAGACCTTATAAATTCGATTTGTTTGCTTATAAGTTTCGAAAATTACTAAACAACAAAAAAAAATATAGTGTGAAAATTGTTGGTTTGCTTATAGAAAATAGTTTAAATAAAATAGAAAACATTTTAAACAATGACTTTTGGTTCAACTACTGGTAAGTGGTACCGTAATTTCCCTCTCATTCAAAAAAGAGAACTAATCTTGTTAGGTCAGCAACAAAAGAATCTTTACAGAAAACCCCCTCAAAATTCAGAATTCAGCAAAACATCCTTTAAACTCCCAAAAATATCCCAAAAAAGAGCCAAACAGATCCATCTTCTACTCTTATTTAGTCATTTTCCATACAACCAAAGTACAGTCAAATTTAATTAAGCACAATTAATAAATGTCAATACATTTATTTATTTTTGGCACCCTTACTAACAACACCTACTCCATGACTCCATAATTCATTAATTCCCATTCCATTCCCTGATCTCTCCCCTTTCCTGCTTCACACTCCAAATCTCAGCAAAAAGAAATAGTACCTCAACAGCAACAATGGTGTCCACTCCAAGGACCCCAAGAACCCAGAACCAGAGGCTGAAGATCACCAGAAAAAGATTGGTTCTTCTAACACTCCTCACTCTGTCAACAGTCACCTTCATAAGGCTGTTGATCATCACCACCACATTCTCCGGCCCCTCGACCCGCCACCTCCACCACAACTCCCTCATGTCCACTTCCTCCCAGGACCCACTGACCCACAAAGAATTCGGCTTGATCCGGTCCCTGGTTGCGAAAAGGGCACCTTGTAATATCCTTTTCTTTGGCATTGGCACCCCACAGCAGCACCTCGAATTGGCCCGGTCGAACCGCGGGGGCAGCTCGGTGTTTCTGGAGGATGATTTTACAAAAGTTAGGGAGCACCGGGCGAGGAAAAGGGACGGCGTCGAGGTGCATTGGGTGGAGTATAGGTTTAAGGCCAGTGAGGCCTATGATCTGCTGCGCGACGCCCGAATTGGAGATGATTGCAGGTTTAATCTTGTTGGTTCGGTTGATTTGGATCAGAAATTCAGAATTCAGTAACAGTGCACTTGTTTTAGAATCTGGATTTGAATTTGGATGCCCAATTTACAGTTGACCTTATTATGGAATATAATTGAAGCCTCAAAATATACACATTACTTCAAATGAAACCTGACCTAATGTCAGATTAAAAGAGCAAGTTTTGTTTCTGTTTGTGGTTTTCCAAATTTAATCTAACAAAATTGACAAAAAAAAAAAAAAAGAAAATTTTAATCTGGCTGGAACCAATATTTAGAATTACTGCCCAATTAGTTGCTGTATCGATACAATGGTACTGGCAGTTACTGATTGTTCTTTCTGGTACATGTTACTAACTTACTGGTCTTATGACAGTCTATGACTTAACAATTGCCCCAATTGCAGGATAGTGCCTGATGATCTGCCATCATCTCGCTGCAAACTGGCTTTAACAGGGCTACCAAAAGCAGTGTACAACAAAAAATGGGACATTATAGTAGTGGACGGGCCCAGTGGCAGCGGCCCTGATGAACCGGGTCGGATGAGTGCAATCTATACTGCAGGGGTCCTTGGAAGGAGTAAAAAGGGGTCAGATTTGAAACCTACGGATGTGATTGTGCATAATGTGAACCGGACCGTCGAGAGGTGGTTTGCGTGGGAGTTCTTGTGTGATGAGAATTTGGTGGCTTCGAAAGGGAGGTTATGGCATTTTAGGGTAAAAGGCAATTATCGGTCTAAGCGGTTTTGCTCACAGAATGCAGTTCAGATTTTGTAGCTTTGAGGAATTTACCGATTCAACATACATTTTATCCTTGGATAGTGGAGGGCAATTTAGTAAGTTTCTTAAAATATAAGAAAAGTGATGGGGTTGCCTTGAGACCTCCAAAATTATACGGCATATTCCGAGTTATTGAGACACAGAGAAGTTTCCTCTATAATCTGTCAAAGGGCATTTGCTCTGCCGGATTTACTGACTACACATCCTCTTGGTGTGTCGATTTGTTCGTACGCTGTGAATTAGATGTCAGTTGAATGATACTAAGTAACTGCGACAAAGAAGGTGAAGCACATCCTCATATTTTTTTTTTTCATTGATAGAAATTTGTAATTCTTTTGTAAAATTGTGTTATTATTATATTGTTTTCTAGTTCATAGCTGGTCTAACAAATTGTTTTCGGTTTTCTTAAGTACTGATATCTTGGAATTGAGTATTGTACTATCGATTCTTTTTGTAGAAAAAATATTATCTACCAGTGACATACTTTCTGACAGATAATCGAGTCTTGGGTACCTGTCTTAAAGTTTCCTCGAATAGTTGTTCCTTAGGGTTGATATTTATAAACCAAAGTAGGATAAAACCGAGTTGATGCTACTCTTCTTTTTAACACACATGGAATTAGAAATGAGAATCAGAATCAGGAATCGGAATCAGAATCAGAATCAGAACCAGAACCAGAACCAGAACCAGAACCAGAAATGTACTTATTACCTGGCCATGTTTACATTTGCTCTACCAATGAAGAATGACATGGCTATGCTGAAGACTGTTATACCTTTCTTTAATTCCTCTAAGGTTCTAAAATGTGGTTATTTCTTGTCAGATCAAACAGTTGGTACTCTAGCCAAATTTTTTCTCGTCGTGGTACATCCACAAGTTCTTGTTGTTGTCTTTTAGATGTCAATTGAAGACATAAAAGATGTTATCACTATATAAAGATGTGTGAAGCAACAGATTGAGCTTTTATTTAAAAAAAAAAATGTTATAGTAATTAAGGTACAATAACCTTAATAAAAATAACTTCTGATTCTGAAATAAAAGGAATTGGAGAGAAGGGGGTTGAGACTTAGGAAAGAAATAAGGGGGAAACTGTTCTTCTTTTTTTGATTCGCTCCATGTAAATGTGCCCTGATAACGTTAAAAATCTTTTATGTTGTATAGCTTTTGCAATGACTATAAATTTATGAGAGGTTTCTAATTCTGTGCACATTTATAATCAGTTTTGTGCTTTTAAACAAACCCGTGGAGAAACACATTAACTCTGGTATACATTTTTTCTGACATTAGAGGCTGATACCAGTCCATTTTCAAGAAATCTGTTATTCTTTTGTTATATCATTCTGATATATTGTTTCTAGTTCGTGGCAGGTCTAACAGTATATTCAGGTTTGCTCTGGAAATACTATCTGCTGAAAACTTGAGAATGATTTTCTAAAAAAATCATCTGCTGTCAGATTGCCAGATTCAATCAATGAAATAAAAAAAAGGAGCTGCCAGGAAATTGATGGTACCAGGCAATATAACTTGGAAACGACCGTCTGACAGATTCTCCATTGATGGTACCAGGCATTTTTCAGAATCTATGTTACTCTCTCTTTTGTAGTATCTTTCAATTTATATTTGCGAAAACAAATGCAACGATCATTGACTTTATGATGATTAAAATTAAAAAAAAAAAGAATTATAGGACAAACCAGAGTTCAACTCTGCAACAACAGATAACACGATATCAGTGGTCAAACCTCGAGCAGTAATATGGAGAAATGAAAGAACCATCTCATGACACATAATACCCCTCAGTTCCCATGGGAACTGCAGAGGCAGTTCTCTGTACCCACATCCTTGGCAATGCACGGCGGATTCCCCTTCGCCTCTCCGTACCAACCCTGCCTTTTCTGGATAAACTCACTCAAGAAATGATCAAGCTTCTCAATAGGCGAACTCTGCATCGCCACCGCATGCGCAATGTTCCCTTCACATATGAGTTGCCACATTTTCACAAACTCCTCATCCTTCGGCCTCTCGAAGACAACGGTGCAACTGAACTCATTCAACGTTGCCCCGATACCGGCCTCAATGAGTTTGTTCTTTAAGTAGTGTGCATTTTGTAAGCACTTCTGTACATCCTTTTGAAACCCACGGTACCCTTTTTTGTTGAGCATGTACCAGAGATAAATTGGTGCATGCACATTTCGGCCTCCCATTATGGTAGCATCCCTCGAGGCAATGTACTCAACATTGCTTGAGAGAGCATTGATGTGCTCTAGACGAGTGATTTGGACACCACATGGCATTGGGCACCCGATAAACTTATGGCCTGAAATGCTCAAACTCCCAATTGGTTTCTTAAATGACAGTTTTGGTGCCTATTCGAAGGAAAAGATTCGTCTCAGAATAAATTCAATTTGTTCAAAAAGAACAGCAACTTAACAGAATGACAATCTAATGTTTCATTGATTAGTTGGGTTTTATGGCTATCAGTTAGGTCCCCTCAGAACAAGGATAACTTACAGAATTCTGAATTCTTGCCTAATCCAGATATAATCTGACAGACTGGTACTTAATTGTCAACTCTTATCAAGATTATTAATATACAGCGAAATTAGTAAATGAAACCCCAGTTTTGCCAGTACTAAGAACTTGTTTCAACTGCATATCATAAGGTATCAGAACAACATATGATTCTGACTGATCAACAACTGACTCTTACTGTCAAATTAAACTAGAATGCAAGTGCTAGAACTAAGAAGGTACAAGATGCAACTTATGCGTTTGATGAATGGTATCATAAGACCAAATAGAGCACCGTCACAGTGGATATAGAAGCGATCTTTAAAACCACAGTTCTCAAGAGTTTTAATCACCAAATCAAGATCATCCACAGCTCCCTTAACAGTTGTCCCTACAGGCAGAATTCTCAGAAACAAGTTAAGAGACAGAGTAAAAAAAGAAAAAAAAAATAGGGCCATTCAAGCTTATAGTCATTGCTCTTAAACTTAAAAATTAATGTCAAGAGCCTTAATAGATATTCAAATTTAAAACTGTTCATCCTATTCTAGTTGCTACAACTACAAAGAATAACAATGACCAAAAATGTCCTTTTCTGGTCAGAATAAACAAGAAAGATCTTTGTAAGGGCACAATTCACAAAATTTCACACCAGTTCTCAGCCTCCTTTAATCAGGGGCGGAGCCAGAGTTGTGACATGGGGGGTGCTTAGCAGTACAAAACTATATATCCATCAATTATAGAGGGGCCAAACTGAAATTACTGACCAAATTACACAGAAAAATGACATATATTCCTTTAAGTTGCAAAATCTTGGAGGGGTGCTTAGCACCCCCATGTCCACCCCCTAGCTCCGCCCCTGCCTTTAATGAACCTAGATACAAGTGTTGCTATTTATGTCATGGGATTTGGGTCTAGCGTTTGTAATTTGTATTGTTACCCTCTTTTTAATTGTAATGCCTCTTTTTACCCTGATCTTTCCCTCTTCTCATTCCCTATGCTGCAATTTCTCAGACTCCTCTCAACATCTCTGGTGCTAACAATAAGTGTCATTACCAATTGGTATCAGTGACATATGTAATGCCTTTGTGTTCTGCTGGTGGGCTCTAAATTAGTGATAATTGCTCTACTGGTAATACCGGTACAGCTGTTGGTAAGGAAACTTTATAGCTAATTAATCCTGCTTTTCAAAAGAAAAGCCAAGATAGAAGAGATAAAAATTTTAATTCACAATAACACACGACATCTATTAGAAGTGCAATGGTGAGGAGAACACACCAATATTGACATTGATGATGACAGGTCTGTCTTTGTTCAGCAGAATTCTCTTCTCGAAGTCGGTACAGTCGATCTCTCCGGAGATGAGCGTCTCAACCTTCACACAGTCCATTCTGTACATTCTTGCTGCCTTGAAAACTGAATAGTGTGACTCCTTTGAGGCATACAGTACACCATCAGGAAAAACTTCTCTCCTGAATAACAAAATTTGATCAGGACATTTAAAACTCGATCCATTTCTTCCCATTCGGTTCAAAATATACGCAAATGCGCAATCTCATAATATCTAAGATCATTTAGGGGACACCAAAAACTTCTCAGAATGAAAGGAAAAAGACAATGCAATATGATCTGCAATGAGTTTTACTCACCCAACAAGAATACCATGCAAATTTCCCTCGGTACCACAGTTGGTAATGTAGCCCCAATATTCATCCTTTTCCAATTCCCAGAGACCAGCAAACCAATCCAAGACTCCCACTTCAAACTGTCTCGAGTGCATCCCGTATTTGCTTTCGATGAACGGGTCGCCGAGGTTGTTGATGGAGAAGTGTTGTAGCTGTGCCAGAGCACCATAATCATAGTCAAGGTTGCATGGAAAACCTGAGATTCAATAATGAATCGAACAAAGTTTCTCAAAATCAGTAGGCTAGAGATGAAACCGAACTAATTGAAGTCCCATAAATCAATATAGTAGATAATAATTGAGAAACCTGTGATCAATGTGCTAGAAGGGTGAATATCACTTTTTACTGAATTAATCAGAGATCAATTTTACTATAATGACTATGAATCTAATGATCTCACAAACTAGCAATTTCAATCCAATTCAATTCAATGTGGTGAGATCAATCAATTCAACTACTCAATTCTCAATATTTAGCAAAGTAAAAGTAAAGAGTAGAGAAAGAGAAAAGACGTCTGATTTAACGTGGTTTGGCACAAGACACGGTGCCTACATTCACGGGACCTCACTAGTACAAAAAGGGGATTCGATTCAGTGACGCCACATCTGTAGCGGACATTAGCCAATCTGTCACTAATATAATATGTAGCGGTTGTTTACAAAAAACTGTTACTGATTATTGGTTTTAGTGATGGACATTCTTAATAATCGACACTAATTCATAAAATAAAGTTATAGATCTTGTTGTTAGCTTTCTAATGCTGCGAAGAACGCGTCAATTGGAGTTTCCTATCGTTTAAAGGTCGGGTGCTCAACAAGGATATCTGTACCGATTGTTTACTAAAAACCGTTAATAACTCTTGATTTTAGTGTCATGTAATTTTAATTAATGATACTAACATATGACAGCAAGTTGTAGATCTTGTTGTTAGCTTTCTAATGCCGCGAAGAATGCATCAATTGGAGTTTCCTATAAAAAATTATGGCCGTTTGAAGGTCAAGTACTAAAAAAGAGTAATCAATACCTGTTGTTAATAACTGGAACTAACATATGATATAAAGTTATGGGTCTCTTCGTTAGCTATCTAATGCCCCGAAGAATACGTAAATTAGAGTTTTCTATCAAAAGTTATAATCATTTAAAGATGAGAGATCTAGGTATAATGGTAAATAAGCAACAACATTCATTGAGGAGTGACATTTATGCAAGTTAAAAGTTTGGAGTGATATTTTGATAATCCTTCAGCTTTGAAGTGGCAAATCGACAATTTTCTCTAATATAAAAAAATATATAGTATTAGTAATAACATTAGTAGTTATAGTTTTAGTATTAAAAGCTTCATTTCAATGTCACGACTCATAGTTATGACTCGTGATTGCTACTTTACATGCACTCCTATCATATTTTTTTAACAAACTTAAAAACCAATGATGTTTATTTAATGAAAGTATAAAGAATTGCTCCCATCCTTCACCGAAATATAAAACATGGTGTACAACCTCTCCTACCTTTCCTACTTAATTAAGAACCCACAACTTAAAGACTGTGTTATCTAAAGACCTCATTTGACTTTTCCTTGCAGATATAATGTACCTTAATAGAAACAAATATACACGAGTAGAACTATTTGTGAAAATGTTAGCACTTTGGATCCAAATTAACTTTGTTACGTCCGAAATTGTAATTTATAGTTCCATTAAATTTATCACATGAAAATATTAGGGAATACACAAATTTTTCATTTCCGAAGTTTTCTAAGTACTTATTTGGGTTTTTTTAATCCATGTACAAACAAGCACTATTTTATTAATATTTTAGAGTCATTTTGAAAAATCCAAAAAAAAAAACTTAAAAAAATCCAAAAATGAGAAGTTTTGTATCATCTTGTGTTTTCGTATGATGAATTTAATGAGAATCATAAATTGAAATTTCGGATGTGACAAAGTATAATATAGACTGTTAGCATTTTGGAGAGAAATGCAGACATTTTCATATTAGTCTAGCTCATCATGCCAACATATATTAGTCTGATATTTCAGATAACTTATATACTGGGAAAAAAAAATCATATCAAACTACGAACTTGATGGCCAAACAATATACTATACTCCATAAAGAGTGGTAGATTTTTAAGCACCTCAACTATGCCACATCATCATTATTATTAACCATTGATTTTGTTTGAAACTCTTCATCTACTATGATCCAATGTCTTGTATTTTTTTTCTCTCCTTATTAAATAAGAGGGATGTGACATGTCTAAAATAAATTTTAACCCTTACAAATTAAAATGGTACAACATTTATATATATTCTTATTTATAAATTATTGTATTATTATTATTTACTTGCATAAAAAAGTTACAAACTTTTGTAAAGTTTTGTTTGATATAAATATTTAAAATATTACAAAATTCTTAGTTATTTATTTGATACCACTGATTTTCAGGCGAAGTCCGAGTTACAGCTCTAGTAAAATATAATCCTTAATGCCTCTAATGCACAGGACAAATATTGTTGCCCTACAGTATTTGTCCCGTCAGCTACAGTAACATTTTTTTTTTTTGGTTTTTTTTTCCAATTTTTTTATTTTTATTACTTTTTTTTTTTTTTTCCCAAGTCTTTTTTTTTTTAAATTTTAACATTTTTTTTATTTTTTGTTTTTTCCCAAAATTTTTTTTTACATTTTTTTATTGCGGGGCAAATACTGTTGCGTTACAGTATTTGTCCCGTCAGCTACAGTGCTTTTTTTTTGTACTATTTTGTTTTTTTTCCTAATTTTTTTGTTTTATTATTATTTTATTTTTTCCCAATTCTTTTTTTTAATTATTTTTAACATTATTTCTTACTTTTTATTTTTCCAATTTTTTTTAAATTTCTTTTTTATTTTTTGAGTTTTATTTTGTTTTTTTCCCAATTTTTTTAACATTTTTTTTTACTTTTTTTTTCCCAAATTTTTGTTTACATTTTTCTATTTTTTATTTTTGCTTTTTTATTTTTTTCCCAATTTTTTACTTTTTTTATTTATAAAAATTTATTTTATACAATTATTGTCAAATCAGCTATATTAATTTGTTTCCTACTTTTTTTAAAAAAATGATTACTGTCTTTTTTTTTATTTTGTAATCCACAAAAAAAATATATCTTTTCGGGTTGTGTCTAATTTTGTGTCCTGCGAATTTCAATTGGGTCGTCTTGATGTCGTGAGCTAATACATTGGGTGATCTTGATGTTCTAAACATAAGAATATTTACAACAAATCTAACTTTTTAATATTATATATTCGAATCAATTTTTTTCATATAAGTTAATATTAATACACCAGTGATGCTAAAAAATATTCAATTAAGCGCGGCGGAGCGCCTATAATAGTTAGTTAAACAACAGTACTAAGGAAATTGAGGAGGCACATATGACATACCTAATTGGTGTTTCGTACGCTCGACAAGTTCGTTCCGGTATCCGGCAAGAACACTGGCAATGTAAGCCTCATTCTCTCCAGTCAGCTCATCATCTGCCTCTGGTTCCACAATGGGAAAGCTCATGATGGTGTGTACATTTCTTCCCGGAACAACCTCACTATTTTTCTTATTGATTCCATTGGTTTCCATCTCTTTTTCTCAATCAGTTGATAAGTAAGGGGTACATAAGGAGACGTTAAGAGATCAATCAATTTATAAACCAGCTCAATCGAGTCAAATCGAGAAAAAATATATAAAATCTTTTAGAGAATTGAGTAACATCAATCCAAATGTGAACAAAGTCTTTTTTTTTTAAGAGTCATATCTAGTGTCTTCAATATCAGTGTCTATGCTATTATAAAATCTGAGTTAAGTACTTAAGTGTTACACAATTTAAGATAAGAGGTACAAATTTTGTGTATATGTAAACATGTGGATAATTAAAATGAGATCACTTGAAAATTTTCTTTTCTTTTTTTTTCCTTTTCAAATACACATGCAGTAGATGATATTAAAACACTTCACTAATTAACATCTCAGGGAGACCACAATTATAGGGATGGCAATGGGTCAAACCAACGGGTATTTTGCCTACCCCATACCCAACCTGTCTGGTCTAATACCCACATATATTCGACCTGCCTGACCTAAAGGACCAGGCCTCAGGGTCCATGAATTCCCATACCCATATTCACCCACGGGTATTTCTCCTAGACCCGCGCCTGCCTTACCTTACCCATCTATTTATGAGTGTGACCTACCGTCTATCCATAGACGGTCCATCACACTCACAAAGTGTGATGTGGTGGGCCCCACCACGTGACTCTTTGTGAGCATAGTAACAACTCTTTAATTCAGGAATCGTTCGGCGAGGTTAAAAATTCGTGATTCGGGAATAATTCGGGTATAATTCGGAAATAATTCGTTTATATAATATAATATAATATAGTTATAAATGCTGAAATAAAAAAAAAATTATACACAAAATAATACAACGTAAAGTAAAACTTTGGCCACATAAGATCTGCTCACTAAATTCCAAAGTTATAGGTCCAATGGAGCCCACCTAATACTCTTAGATTATTGAAAAATGCTCATACAGAAAAAGTGAGTGGAGGTGTGCAGCTTTTCAGATAAGACTTCACGTGATGCACTGATGTGTGCACAACATCCGACTGAAACCAACGTTCAGTGACCCAAAAAAACGTGAATAAAACGCGAAACATTTGTCAAATTCGTTAAATTCGCGTATACAGCGTACTATTCGGGATTTACCCATTTATACGGCGTTTTATTCGTTGATAGCTCAAATACGAATTATTCTCGAATAATTCGCGAATCTTGTTACTACGTTTGTGAGTGTGATGGAAGTCCATTGGATGGACACAAGGTATTTCTCTTTATTTATTACTCACGGGCATGCCTTACTCACCCATACCTGGCCATACTCGACCATACCCTCCTTTACGGCTTTACCCACGACCATGCCTTACTCCTGACCTTAATCATTATCCCCCCTCTAATTTGTTGATTTGAGTCAAATCTTAATTAGGAGAAAAGATTGGGATTACTTGCTACACCAGCAGCAAAAGAGCTGCCGCAAGAATAGAGTCAACACTTAAAAAAATGATATAATGCACAGTACTTTTTTTTTGGTCTATGCCAAAAAAAATATATATAAATTTGCAATCTATGCCCGTTTTGATAAGAATATCAGCAATATGGCTAAAAACCGGCGGCCAACAGTCACAATTCAATCTAAACGTGGGCGGTCACGATTCCCCGAATCCAAAAAAAAAAAAAATTTTTGAGGCGCACATGATTGCCCCAGCCTGACCGCTGGCGGCCAAAACGAGGCGGTCAGAGGCGGTCACAATGATGTGCAGCAGAATCCCAAAATTATACTCGTCTGACCGCCATGTCTTGACCGAAGGCGGCCAGACTGTGGTGGTCACACACATATATTGGGAGGGGTTTTGATTTTGTTTAGTTCGAAGTTAGAGAGGGGAGAGACGAAGTGGACTCTAGGATTAGAAATATAAGAAGGAAAGAAATAAATGAGAACCAACTTTTAAATAAATATTCGTATCTGAATGCCAGCGTTTAGAGCAGGGCGTTCAGAGCAGCGAGCAAACAGAAAATTTTACAAGTTCCAAATTTAAGTGTTTGACCGCAGAGTTCTGACTGCCGGTGGTCAAGATGTGGCGGTCACACCTTGTATCGAATTTTTTTTTTTTTTTTTGGTTCTCGATATCATGAACGCCGGCAGTTATATTGAACTGTGACCGCTGGCCGCCAGTTTTTAGGCATAGTCGTGATATTCTTATAAAAGCGGGTATAAATTGCAAATTCATATTTTTTTTTTATGATGCGCAGGCAAGAGTTCGGACCGAACTCTTTTAGTTCGGACCGAAAATAAATTTTTCGGGACAGAACAGAATTTCGGTCCGAAATTAACTGTTTCGGTCCGAAATTCTGTCAGTCGGTTCAGATAGCGTATTTTGGAATTTTGTTGCATTCTTAGACAGTTTTAATTGTTTCTTTCTTTGTTTTTCTTGAGGAGGGTTATTTCTATTTTTTCTTATATAAGCAAACTCAAGCCCTTTGGGCAGGACTAGTTGTTATTTTATCAAAGTTTATCAAAACCTTAGAATTCTGTGTGAATTCTTTCAAAATCTTTCGAGTTCTTTCTTGTTCGTCGCTTGTCGTCTCCTACCGTCCCTACATCAGTTGGTATCAGAGCAACCAGGTTGATGGCGGATGCAAACCGTGGTCGTGGTCGGGGTCGTGGCCGAGGTCGGGGTCGTGGAGTCGATCCTGAGGAAGAAGCGCCGGCGAACCGTCATCGAGACCAGCGAGATCTGGAGATCGCAACGATGGGGAGACGGATCCGAGAGTTGGAACGCCAACTCGCCGAGGCAAGGATGGGTTCCACCAACGGGGAGGAAGAGGAGGAGTCGGTCTCCTTTGACTCTTCGACAGCGGGCGACGATGATGAGGAGTTCAACCCGTGGGGGACTCCGAATCACGGGCGAAATCAGCGGCAGCGGCCGGAGCCCGAACAGCCCTATCAAACTCTAGGGATGAAGATCGACCTACCGGAATTCGATGGTAAATCTCACCCCGATGAGTTTATTGATTGGTTGCACACCGTCGAACGGGTTTTCGATGTGAAGACTCTGACCGACGAGCAGAAAGTGAAGTTAGTAGCCATTAAATTGAGGAAGCACGCCTCGATTTGGTGGGAGCACGTGAAAACTAGGCGTGCCCGGGAAGGGAAGCCTAAGATTCGGAGTTGGAGTAAGATGAAGAAGAAACTGATGGCCAAGTTCTTACCTACCCAATACCGTCAGGAGGCTTTCATCGAGTATCACAATCTCAAGCAAAGAGGTATGTCGGTGGAGCAGTATACCAATGAGTTCGACATGTTGCGGATGCGATGCGATATTGTCGAGGAGGACGAACAGATCGTTGCTCGGTATTTGGCCGGGTTGAAACCAGAAATCTCCGATGTGGTGTATCTACAACAGTATTACTCGTATGATGATGTGTGTAGATTGGCCTTGAAGGTCGAGTCGCAACAGAGGAGAAAGGGCGTCAGTCAACCGAGGTACCAAAACCGTTTCTCGGGCGCCGAGACTAGCAAGCGAGCACCTCCCTCCAACCTTAAACCCGCAACTTCAACAACCCAAACTCCAAGCCCCAAACTCCAAGCCGAGAAAGGACAAACCAGTCGGGGAGGCTCTATGGCCAACCGGCGGTGCTTTAAGTGTCAAGGGCTCGGACACTTGGCGGCCGATTGTCCGAACCGGCAGATCGTTATGCTAGTTGAGGAGGATGTGGACCCGGTATATGACAAGTATGACGAGGGTCTTGAGGATCATCAGGCAGCCGATGAGGAGGTCATCTATGCCGATTCAGGTGAATCCTTGGTGGTCAGACGCGCGTTAAGCGCGACAGTCCATGAAGACGAGTCGTGGTTGAGGCACAACATCTTTCATACCAAATGCACCAGCAGCGGCAAGGTATGCAACGTGATCATTGATGGGGGCAGTTGCGAGAATGTGGTGTCTAACACGATGGTGGAGAAACTTGGACTCAAAACCGAGGACCACCCACAACCCTACAAGTTGACGTGGTTCAAGAAGGGTAACGAGGTAAAAGTGTCAAAGCGGTGCCTCGTGAAATTTTCGATTGGGAGGAAATATACCGATGAGGTTTGGTGCGATGTGGTACCTATGGACGCATGTCACATCCTGTTGGGTAGGCCGTGGCAGTTTGATCGAAGGACGAAGCATGACGGCCATAGGAACACCTATACGTTTCAGAAGGACGGTGTTACCATTACCCTCGGTCCTTCGGACTTGAGGAAGGAGCCCAAGAGCCAATTACTGTCGCGCTCGGAGTTTCAGAGCGAGGTGGGGCAGACGGATGAGGTGTTTGCCTTGGTGGTGACTGAGGCTAATGATGACGGTCCCAAACTTCCACCGCGGGTCCGATCGTTGATCGAAGAATTCGCTGATGTTGCACCGACAGAATTGCCATCCGGATTGCCACCCATGCGCGACATCCAGCATTGCATTGACTTCGTGCCAGGGGCGGTCATTCCTCATAGAGCCGCTTATCGCATGAGCCCCAAAGAGCACGAGGAATTGCAGAGGCAAGTGCACGAGTTGTTGAGCAAGGGGTACGTGGAGGAGAGTATGAGCCCGTGCGCGGTGCCCGCGTTGTTGGTACCGAAGAAAGATGGCTCGTGGAGAATGTGCATCGACAGCCGCGCCGTTAACAAGATCACCATCAAGTACCGTTTTCCTATACCGCGGTTTGATGATCTAATTGACCAATTGCATGGGGCGACAATCTTTTCCAAGATTGATTTGCGGAGCGGGTATCACCAAATCCGGATTCGGCCCGGAGATGAATGGAAGACGGCATTCAAGACTCGAGACGGTCTCTACGAGTGGAGGGTGATGCCGTTCGGGTTGTCCAATGCGCCAAGCACCTTCATGCGCTTGATGAATCAGGTCTTTCGTGCTTTTATTGGTCAATTCGTGGTGGTTTATTTTGATGATATTTTGGTGTACAGCTCTTCGGAGGAGCAACACTTACAACACTTGCGCCAAGTCTTTGAGGTTTTGCGGGAGCAGAAGTTGTATGCCAACACAAAGAAGTGCCACTTCCTCACCGACGAGGTAACGTTTCTCGGATACATAGTGTCCAAGGAGGGCATTCGGATGGACCCGGCGAAGGTGGAGGCAATTACCGGATGGCCAACACCGACGAGCATCCATGATGTCCGGAGCTTTCACGGCTTAGCCTCATTCTACCGACGGTTCATTCGCAACTTTAGCACCATCATCGCACCCATCACCGACTGCACCAAAGGCAGCAAATACACTTGGACCAGGGAGGCCGAAGATGCGTTTCAGTTGCTAAAGAAAAAGGTAACTGAGGCACCCGTTCTAATTTTGCCGGATTTTGAGGAAGTCTTTGAGGTTCACTGTGACGCGTCGGGTGTGGGTATTGGTGGCGTGTTGAGTCAAAAGAATAGACCCGTGGCGTTTTTTAGCGAGAAGTTGAACGATGTCAAGGTCAAGTACTCGACTTATGACAAGGAGTTCTATGCCATTGTCCGAAGCCTCGAGTATTGGCGCCACTACCTCATTTCCAAGGAGTTTGTTCTATACTCTGATCATGAGGCATTGAAATACATCAATGGGCAACACAAGTTGAAGCCGAGGCATGCCAAGTGGGTCGAATTCTTACAAGCGTTCAGTTTTTCCATCAAGCACAAGGCGGGGGTGCTGAATAACGTGGCGGACGCGCTAAGTCGGAGGTATGCTCTCATCTCGACCATGCGCGTGCAAGTGGTTGGGTTCGATGCGTTCAAGGAGATGTACGCGGACGATCCCGACTTTGGAGATATTTGGCGGAAATGTGAGTCTCGTCCCTTTCAGCAGTTTGTTCAACAAGGAGGCTTTCTTTTCAAAGGTAACCGGCTGTGTATTCCTAAATGTTCTTTGAGGGAGTCGGTTATGACTGAGGGACATGCAGGAGGCCTTGCGGGTCATTTTGGGGTTGATAAAACCTTGGCATGGCTTCAAGATCAGTTCTATTGGCCGAGAATGGAGCGAGATGTGGCTCGATTTGTGGGGAAGTGCAGGATATGCCGAGTGGCTAAGACTCGGGGATCTAATGCGGGTTTGTATCAACCTCTACCCGTTCCAATGGCCCCATGGGAAGATGTCAGTCTCGATTTTGTTCTCGGGTTACCCCGGACACAAAGGAACAAGGATTCGATCATGGTGGTGGTGGATCGGTTCTCCAAGATGGCGCATTTCATCGCTTGCAATAAAACTTTTGATGCATCGCAGGTAGCCCGTTTATTTTTGCAGGAAATTGTCCGGTTGCATGGCGTGCCCAAAACCATAACCTCGGATCGAGATGTGAAGTTCGTGAGTCATTTTTGGCGCACTCTTTGGCGGAAGATGGGCACTAAATTGCAGTTCAGCTCTTCTCACCATCCCCAAACCGATGGCCAAACCGAGGTGGTCAACCGAAGTCTAGGAAATCTGTTGAGAAGCCTAGTTGGAGACAGTCCACGCCAATGGGATCTCGCCTTGTCACAAGTAGAGTTTGCATACAATAGATCGCGAAGTCGGACCACTGGCAAGAGTCCCTTTGAGGTTGTCTATGGATCCAATCCAATCACACCCCTAGAGCTCACGCCGTTGCCTGTCGACAAGCAATTCAGTGGCGATGCCGAGGAGCGTGCCGAGCACATTAAACAGGTACATTCCCGAGTCCGTACTCAGATTGAGAAGTCAAACAAGAAGTATAAAGAGCGTGTGGACAGGCGCCGCAAGAGGGTGGTATTTAAGGCCGGCGATTTGGTATGGGTTCATCTCAGGAAAGCACGATTTCCTACAGGCCGGCATGGCAAGCTCCAACCTCGGGCCGATGGACCATTTCGGGTGTTGGAGAGGATCAATGACAATGCTTACAAGATTGATCTCCCGGGGGAGTATAATGTGTCGGCCACCTTCAACGTGGCGGATCTATCGCCATATATTACCGACACTGAGGGTGAGTCGTCAGTGGATGATGAGGCGAATGATGACGTGGCAGATTCGAGGGCGAATCTTTTTTCTAGCGGGGGAGAATGATGCGCAGGCAAGAGTTCGGACCGAACTCTTTTAGTTCGGACCGAAAATAAATTTTTCGGGACAGAACAGAATTTCGGTCCGAAATTAACTGTTTCGGTCCGAAATTCTGTCAGTCGGTTCAGATAGCGTATTTTGGAATTTTGTTGCATTCTTAGACAGTTTTAATTGTTTCTTTCTTTGTTTTTCTTGAGGAGGGTTATTTCTATTTTTTCTTATATAAGCAAACTCAAGCCCTTTGGGCAGGACTAGTTGTTATTTTATCAAAGTTTATCAAAACCTTAGAATTCTGTGTGAATTCTTTCAAAATCTTTCGAGTTCTTTCTTGTTCGTCGCTTGTCGTCTCCTACCGTCCCTACATCATTTTAGGCATAGACAAAAAAAAAGGGAAACATTAAGTGTTCATTATGGATTGTCCATAGTAGACACATACGAGTGGTATATTGGTTACATGTGGGGCCACTTACACCCCTTTTATGTCTACTATGGACACATCCACGGTGGACACTAGCTATCACTCAAAAAAAAAAATTCATAATGCACATGGCTACTTAATTGTTATTCCTCCAAAGACCATACATCTCCTCATCTCAAGTCAACCTCAAAGTCTTCCAAATATCAAATTATTTTTGTTAGATCCGATGCGATGAATGAGACAGTTCCGCATTGACTGTAGACTTGGATTGTTACGAAATTTAAATTGCCTCGAACAATAGTAACTTAGTAAGGCAAAAAAGTAGTGCATCTTTATTTCATTATTGTTAAAATTAAAATATTAAGGGTCCGTTTGGATTGTGCAAGGATTAGTGAAAGAATAGTAGAATAGGGAATAGTAGATTAGATTAGTAAGAAAATAGTGATTTTTGGATTAGCTAAAGAATAGTAGAAATATGATACTATTCAGCATAGTAAAAATATTGTTTTGATTGTTTGTTTAGAATAGCGATGGATGGTAGAAAAGAATAGTAGCTAATCCATGTTTTACAAGGAATAGCAGATTAGCCACTATTCGGACTAATCCGGATTAGCATGTATATGTTTGGATCACACAAAAGTTAGGAATAGTTTGCTAATCTGATTAAAATGTTATTCCATAGCAATCCAAACGCACCCTAAATTATTAAAAAGGGTTATGACCAATTAAAAATTAAGGCAGCTACAATATTATGCTTCATTCGAAGTTTCAAACAATATTTATTGATGAAATGTATAATTATAATTAATTTGATTTATATTTGTAAATTATATAGCTACAATATTATGCTTCATCCGAACAATGTTTATTGATGAAACATAAAATTATAATTAATTTGAATATACTAATATTTTTGTAAATTGTAAAGATGTTTGTTTAGAGTGTTTTTGTAAATATTTGGTGTAGGGGTACAATTTTCTATTATTTTAAGACTTAAGCATATTATTGTATAAATTTTACTAGCCTTACGCAGATATGTCACTCATTTAATTATGTTTTTTTGTGATATGTGGACATAATTAGGGGTTTATTTGATATGAAGATGGGTCTTGGTACAATCCATTAGGCTTCCATCTACGCAGGGCCGAAGCCAGACTCCGATGCAATGGTAGGACAACTTTTTCGATGAACATAATTTGTAACTATTAAAGAAGTTAGGTACATTTTTGAAAAATTTTGAAAGTATATTTGTGTAAACAATTTTTAGGATGGGGCCAATTTTGTAAATTTTTAGAAATTAAGTATATTTTTGTAATTTTTTCTCAAAAAGGAAAATTTTGTAAATTTTTAAGGGCATTTTTTGCAAAAAGTTTTTCAGGGGTGGCCACTATACAATGCTGGCTCTGCCCATGCATATACGGTCTAAACCACAAGTTTTTCAATTGTTTGCTTAAAAGTAGTCTGATATTTTTTCTTCCCTTTTAATTGTTAAGTAGAACTGCTTATTTTTGTATAAAAAGTACTAGTTGCATTTTAAAATAGCTCAAATGCTTTATTAAAACCACATAATTATATTTTTGCCAATTTCTAAATCAGAACCGTATTTTTACGACGGTTATTATATACCAGCCAAACTCGTGAGTCCATAAAACTAGATTCATGAACATTACAATAAAATTTATATGATGCTCGTATCATTTTTTTTTCAAATATATAGAAGCTCAATTTGTTGGTTCCTACATATTTACATAGTGATAACAAATTCCTGTGCCTTCAAATGACATCCAAAACACAGCAAGATTAACTTTGGATGTTAGTCTTACAGACAACAAAGAACTTGGTTAGAGCACCAACAGTTTGATCTGACTAGAAATAACCATAATTGGAACTTGAGATGAATTATCTGGCTGGTGATGACAAGGCTGTGATCAAGTGCACCACTGCTCTCAAAAATCGAGAATAGGTCTCTGCTCTTAAGATCGAAAGGTTGAGATCAACCGAAGAACAGTGATCGGTTGGCACCCATCATCCGATCTTAAGAGCAGGGTCTTGCCTTCAGTTTTCACTTTTCAAGAGTAACATATTTTTGTTTTATTTATTTTTTTGAGATAAAGATAAGGGTCAAACCACTCAAATTTAAATGTCTATAAAAGACTCCCTATTCAGGTTTTGAACCCGCGACCTCCCACACAGAGTGTGTTGCCCTTAGCCACTAGATCAAAGGCTGGTTCTCGAGATCAGGAGATTTTCACCATTGAGAGAAACAAATAAGCACAAGTACAGTATCCATTGCATGATGTACCAGACTCGTCCTGTTTCGTAGTTAAAAGGTACACATAATAATTGATGGTACACTAAAACTTTTTGAGAGAGAACTTTGTAAGAAAGATACTCAGGACGTCTCAACCCTTTGTTAGAAAATATGACATTAATTGATAACAATTCATCTACAATAACAATGTTACACTGCTGATCAATTCCAACAAGTATTTTAAGCAAGCCAAAAATATATTTATTATTAGACATGCCTTCCATAAACTATAAAACAACTAACATCACATTTTTTTTTTTTTACAAAAGAATTAAAAGAGCCGTTTGCTTATATATATTAACAGAACAATTGGCAAGTTTTGCCAATCATATAGAAAAGAGACATAACAAGGGAGAATAACCTTTAAAAAACCAAAGGTACACATAACAGAAAGTATAACATCACATAGGAAAATATAGTTTTTCATGACCTTCCATCAGCAACTACTCTCAATCATGGAGATTCTCAACATAACAACTAACTCTAAAATTTCAAATTAATAAAGACCAATCAATGTTTGTTATACATCAGAGAAGAAAGCAAGCAGCACTGTCGTCGTGACGGCAACTAACGTACAATGCGATGCTCACTTACAAGTTACAAAATAATATAGCTCCAGCTGACATATGTTCTACTGAATCAAGCATTCATATGAATCATTACTTCCTTTTTTCAGAGGAGAGATGAGGGTCATGCATGCCCTACCTTCAGATATCATACAACTGATACCTTATGCAACACAAGCATACATCTTTTCATAAAATAATAGTCATGCATATTGCATGTGTATTTAAAAAAAATAAATAAATAAAACTTTATTCAGATTTGGATTGCTCTGCTGTTTATTCAGTTCCTAAAAGATCTTATGTATGTTACCTCGATTTGGTTCGGTTGAGCCAGTACAAGTAACAAGCCCCTGTACTTCTAAAGCGATCGGTCTCTTGGGAAAGGGATATGGAAACCAATGGAATGATCAGTAAGAAAAAGAGTGATCAGGTTGTTCTGGGAAGAAATGTGCACGCCATGAGCTTTTCGATCGTGGAACCGGAGGCAGATGACGAGCTCACTGGAGATAAAGAGGCTTCCATGGCCTGCGTTCTCGCCAGATATCGGAGATCACTTGTCGAGCGTACTAAACACCATTTAGGTATATATATATGCCTCCTTAATTTTCTTATTACTGTTTTGTAATCATATTTTATTTCTTATTGTTTGGCTTTTCAATCAAGTTAATTTGTAGTTTGATATGATTTTTTTTTGCCAGTATACAAGTAATCTGAAATATCAGACTAAAATATTTTGACATGATTAGTTCTCTTCTGAATTAATACTCTATTATAAGTTTCTATTAACATATATTATATCTGCAAGGAAAAGTCAAATGAGGTTTTTAAATAAGAAAGTCTAAATTTTGTGGGTTCTTAATTAATTAATTAAGTAGGAAATTAAGGCAGGAGAGGTTGTACACCATGTTTAATTTAATATCTGAGTTGTGCTTCTATGATCAGCTAAGCAACCTTTCATTTTGAATCGAGCGGTTCTTATCAAACATCTCCCTTTAATTGTATCTAAAAGACATATTTTGACCATCCGATTATGAAAAATGAACGGTCCATATTTCATCTGATCCATAGCAGAATTAGCCTTAATTATTTTAATTATGGACGCTATAAGTTTCCTTTATATTTCGGTCAAAAAATAGACCCAATTCTTTATATTTTCATTAAACAAACATGATTGTGCATTTTTTTTCTTATTTGAATTTCAGGGTACCCCTACGACCTTGACTTTGATTATGGTGCCTTGGCACAGCTGCAACACTTCTCTATCAACAACCTCGGCGACCCGTTCACCGAAAGCAACTACGGGGTGCACTCGAGACAGTTCGAAGTGGGAGTCTTGGATTGGTTTGCTCGTCTCTGGGAATTGGAAAGGGATGAATATTGGGGCTACATTACCAACTGCGGTACTGAAGGAAATTTGCACGGTATTCTTGTCGGGTGAGTAACAAAACTCATTGCAGATCATATAATTGCACTATCTTTTTCCTTTCATTCTGAGAAGTTTTTTGTGTCCCCTAATTTGCGCATTTGCGTATATTTTGAACCGAATGAGAAGAAATGGATCGAGTTTTAATTCCTGATGAAATTTTTTTATTCAGGAGAGAAGTTTTTCCTGATGGTGTACTGTATGCCTCAAAGGAGTCACACTATTCAGTCTTCAAAGCAGCAAGGATATACAGGATGGACTGTGTGAATGTTGAGACGTTCGTCTCTGGAGAGATCGACTGTACCAACCTTGAGAAGAGAATCTGCTGAACAACGACAGACCCGCCATCATCAATGTCAATATTGGTGTGTTATCCTTTCTGTTGCACTTCTAAGGTTTTCGTTTGAGACGCAGGAATAACGTGCTATAAAGTTTCGTTAAATCAACTTAATAAAAAAAACATGCAGGTTAAATAGACAAAAAAAAAAAAAAGAAAAAGAAAGAAAGCAAAGCAAATAGAAACTATTGAAATTAATACAAGAATTACCATGAAAAAAAGGAAAAATAACCGCTTCACCCGTCACATCAGCTGATTAAGGGTGTGCAGTGTAAAAGTTGTTTATGAATTAAGATAAGAGAGAGGGTCACATGATATGTGCCGGTCTAGGATCAGAAAAGGGGTCAGCGGTACCGGTTGGAAAAAAAGTTGGGATAAGTTCCCTTACCAACAGCTGTACCAGTTACTACCAGTAGAGGAACTATCACCAAATTAAAGCCCACCAGCAAAACACAAAGGCATTACATATATCACTGATACCAACTGGTAATGGTACTTATTGTTAGCACCAGCGATGTCGAGAGGAGTCTGAGAAATTACAGCATAGGAACTGAGAAGAGGGAAAGGGTAATACTGTTAAAAGGGGATAAAAATACAAACTACAAATGCTAGACCCAAAATCTGTGACATAAATAAATAATACAAACATTCAAGTCTTGAGTGCTTGGACAACAATATATACTTGTATATATTTAGGTTCATCAAAGGAAGTTGAGAGCCAGTGTGAAATTTTATGAAATTGTGCGAGCGCTTACGAAGATCTTTCTTGTTTATTCTGACCGAATAAGGACATTTTGGTCATTATTATTCTTTGTAGTTGTAGCAACTGGAATATGCTGAACAGTTTTAAATTTGAATATCTATTAAGGTTTTTGACATTAATTCAAGTTTAAGAGCAATGACATTAATTTTTTCTCTTATCTGTTTCTACTTTCTAAACTTGATTAGAATTGTGATTTGTGAATGCAGGAACAACTGTAAAGGGAGCTGTGGATGATCTTGATCTGGTGATCAAAACTCTTGAGAGCTGCGGATTCAAAGATCGCTTCTACATCCACTGCGACGGCGCTCTATTCGGTCTCATGATGCCATTCGTCAAGCGCGTAAGTTGCGTCTTGTACCTTCTTGTACTAGCACTTGCCTTCTAGTTTAACTTGACAGTAAGAGTTAGTTGTTGATCGGTCAGAGTCATATATTGTCCTGATACCTTATGATATGCAATTGAAACAAGTTCTTACTGATGGCAAAAATGGAGGTTTAATTTAATAACTTCACTGTATTTTAAATTTTAATAATCTTGATAGATTATATCTGGATTGTGTAAAAAAAAAAAAAATCAGAATTCAATGTAACATTAGATTGTCATTTTGTTAAGTTGCTGTTCTTTTTGAACAAATTGAATATATTCCGAGACAAATCTTTTCCATCGAACAGGCACCGAAAGTGTCATTTAAGAAACCGATTGGGAGTGTCAGCTGTTGAGTATGGAGGCACTAGCTATAACAATATTTTCTATTATATCTCAAAATATTGTTACAACTACTACTTAAATACTAAACCTCCATATACCCCTAGCTTCTTACTACAACCTAACCTCCAATTCACTACTATCTCTTGCTTGGTTTGCTTCATCCAACTCCACACCCCTATTTATACTAGTTCTATGGAGGGTGGTGGATAATTCTAGATACAAGATATTTTTCTCAAGATATTTCTCAAGTATATTCTAGACTTGAGATATTTTTCTTGTCTCTAGAATATTCCTAATAAATATCTATTATCTCCATAATTCTAGATAATTCTTGTATATGGGCCTTGGACCTTTTTGGGTTGGGCTTATGGGCTCAGCGTTGCTCATCTTAACACTCCCCCTCAACGCTGACTCGGTGTTGCTCTGAACTTTGGCACTCCGCGTCCATCCGGATCGTTATGCTTATTTGCGGTCGAACTTTTTGATTCTTTACTTCTTGATCGGCACGGCTCAATTGCTTGTAGCTGAACTTCTCGATTCTTTACTTCGGGACTCTGATTCAGTACCAGCCTTGGCACTGGTTCTCGTCGAATGGATACTCCTCTGCGGATCACTTGACGTGTTGCATCTCCTTGCAAGATTATCTGTCTATCACCGACACTCCTATGTGTCATCTCATCAGCATCACCTTCCTCAGTGATGGTTTCCACCCCATCGTTCTCTTGAGGCTTCTCTTCATCCGCCACGACGCAACTCATAGTTCCGACCTCCTTTATGACTTTGGTCTCCTCATCGAGCAATTCTTTAATTGGTTCTTTAAAAGGTAATGACTCAAAGTCAAGCTTACTTACTTCTTTGACATCTTCGGTATCTTCCATGAACGATGACTCGGAACTGATCTCTTCCTCCTCGAGATCACTGGCCTCCTCGACATCTATGCCATTGATGAAGGACCGCGATTCGACGTCTTCTTCCTCAAGCTCATCAACTTCTACAATGTCTCGTATATTGTCGATGGGCCAAGCCTCGATGTCGATCTCTTCTTCATCTTCTATGGCATCTTCTTCATCTTTGATCGGCCACGACTCCATGTCGAACTCCTCTTCCTCTGGCTCATCAACCTCAGCAACCTCTATGCCAACTACCGACTGTATTCCAACAGTCGCCACCCGCGTCCCAATCTTCTTCATATGGGACCTCCTCCGGCACCATCTCCACTGTGGTCACCGCGAGGCTTTCTTCATCTTCCATGATTGCAGCAGTGAGTGCTACTTCTGCATCCCACTCTTCTTCACAACCACTGCTCTCATGGACAATGTCTTGGCTTCTTGAGGTCGCCACATTACCATGGCCTTTCTTCTTCTTCCGCCAGCAATCTCGTGCATAATGCCCTCTTTTGCCACAATTATAACATCGATCGTCATCGTCTTCATTGTCATCGGATGAGTCTCGAGCTCCCCCTGAAGAATTAGTCTTCTCTTTAGGCCTTCGTTGCTGGCTAGACCTTCCTTCGGGTCTACCTCTTGACTTTCGGTCAGGTCGACCCGTCTTTCGGTTGCTGAACAAGGCCTCTTCTTCTTGCTTCAACGAGACTCCGGCCATTTGCTTCACTAGAGCCTCCTGGTTTGCGAGCATATTCTCCAGCTCCAATAGTGTTGGCTGCGTTGGCCAACCTTGGACGGCTGCTATGAACCCGCTGTACTCGGGTCTTAGCCCATTGATGAGAATCCTTCTCATCCTTTGCTCGCTGATCTTTTCTTCAGGGTCTATTTGAGCAATCTCACTACAAAGAGATTTTACTTTTGTAAAGTAATGGTTAATCATCATCTTACCTTGTGAGATTGTCATGAGCTCCTTCTCAAGTAGTTGGAGGCGCGCGTCGTTCTTCTTTGAGAAGAGTGTTGCTAGGGTATCCCAGGCTACCTTCGGCGTGGGCGCTTCTCTGATGTACTCCAGTAGCTCGTCTTCAACGGCTGTCCTGAGTACAAACATTGCCTTCCCAGCCTTGATTCGCCATTTCCGCAGAGTTTCGGCTTGCTTCTCCACGGACAGAGTTTCGGCTGGCTTCTCTGAAGCCTTCTTCTTTTTCGTTTTGGGGTCAGCAACCTGTTCCGATACCGTCTCTTCTACGGTATCAACTTTCGGCGGGGTCGTCTCAGACCCGCCTACTACCTCCCATAGGTCCTGCCCTTGGAGGTAGGACTCTATGCATGCCTTCCAATATATATAATTACTAGAATTCAATTTCTTCATTCCACCAATCGTACCTGAGAAATCCATGGCTTCAACTAGGACGGCCGACGTCTAGTAAGCCTTCTTGAAGATTTCTCCTCCACCGCACTTCGCAGTCCCGGACTGTCGTCAAGCTGCGGCTCCTTCGACAACTTGTCGATACCACTATATTGACTGGCGGAACACCGGCAGAATTCCGGCTCTATGCTTGACCCCTACCACCGACTCTGAACAAGCTCCGACAACTCCGGCTCTGATACCAGATTGTTGAGTATGGAGGCACTAGCTATAACAATATTTTCTATTATATCTCAAAATATTGTTACAACTACTACTTAAATACTAAACCTCCATATACCCCTAGCTTCTTACTACAACCTAACCTCCAATTCACTACTATCTCTTGCTTGGTTTGCTTCATCCAACTCCACACCCCTATTTATACTAGTTCTATGGAGGGTGGTGGATAATTCTAGATACAAGATATTTTTCTCAAGATATTTCTCAAGTATATTCTAGACTTGAGATATTTTTCTTGTCTCTAGAATATTCCTAATAAATATCTATTATCTCCATAATTCTAGATAATTCTTGTATATGGGCCTTGGACCTTTTTGGGTTGGGCTTATGGGCTCAGCGTTGCTCATCTTAACATCAGCGTATCAGGCCACAAGTTCATCGGGTGCCCAATGCCATGCGGTGTCCAAATCACTCGCCTAGAGCACATCAATGCCCTCTCAAGCAATGTCGAGTACCTTGCCTCCAGGGATGCTACCATAACGGGAAGCCGAAACGGGCACACGCCAATTTTCCTCTGGTACACGCTCAACAGAAAGGGGTACCGTGGGTTCCAAAAGGATGTACAGAAGTGCTTACAGAATGCACACTACTTAAAGAACAAACTCATTGAGGCCGGCATCGGGGCAATGCTGAATGAGTTGAGTTGCACCGTTGTTTTCGAGAGGCCAAAGGATGAGGAGTTTGTGAGGATGTGGCAACTCGCATGCGAAGGCAACATTGCGCATGCCGTGGTGATGCCGAGCGTGACTGTTGAGAAGCTCGATCATTTCTTGAGCGAGTTTGTCCAGAAGAGGCAGCGTTGGTACGGAGAGGCAACGGGGAGTCCGCCATGCATTGCCAAGGATGTCGGTACTGAGAACTGCCTCTGCAGTTGCCATGGCAAATGAGGGTGATTATGCAGTCAGAGTAATACCTAGCGTCCATAGAAAAGTTATCCATAGCGTTTATAGGTTACATTTCGGTATGTATCTGTTACATTCCGCACACATCTATGGATGCATGGACAGTTTTTCAATGGACGCAAGATGTTTCTCAATGCAGTTACCACTGATATTGTGTTATCTGTTCTTGCAGAGTTGGACTCTGGATTGTCCTGTGATTAATTATTTAAGATTTTAATCATGAATTTGATGATCATTTTTCGTTTTCTGATCACAGAAAAATGCAAACACGCACAGAAATTAAGTTAGATTAATTATTGGTAATATTTGTGCAGATTTAATCGTTTGTTTTCGTAAATATAAATTGAAAGATAATACAAAAGAGTGTAACATAGATTCCAAAAATGATTTGTTAGAAAATCGTTCTCAAGTTTTCAGCAGATAGGAATTCCAAAGCAAACCTGAATAAATTGTTAGACCTGCCAGTAATAAGTAAAAACAATATAACAGAATGATTTTACTTAAGAATAACAAATTTATAGTCATTGCAAAAACTATTGTTATCCTTATCTTTGCTCCTAATAAAAGCATATTGGATTTTTTGATATCAAAGGTCTATCTTCCCCAAAAAATAAACCTCAGCCGTTCATTGTTTACTTAGATTGATCATATCATTGACGTACGTTAATATACGTTTCTCAGCTCATTAAAATTTAAGGCCCATATAAATTATCTCAATTTAAGGCGCATTACATATTATATTAAAAATTTATTATAAAGAATAACAACTTCAGTCCAAAACAAGACGTGGGGTTTTTACAAGTAACAACATAAAAGATTTTAAACGTTGCCAGGGCTCATTTACATGGAGGGAGCCCAAAAACAGACATAACAAGGGAGAGGAATTTTTGAATGAACAAAGGACATGTTGGTGTATTGCCATTTTAAAATCTGAAAAGTGAAGGCCATGTAAATGTAATTGGACCCGAAAGAATTAAGAACAAAGATTAGGATGCCTACGGGCTCTGATAAAAAAAAATAATAATAATAAAAATAAAAGATTGAAGGAAAAAAAAATAAAAATAATTAATCTACAAATTGTTAAGACGCACAAGGGAAAATAAAGTTTGTTCTACTTTTCTTGGGTTCGTCCCATTAAATTGGGCCCTTTTTTAACATTTCAATTTATTTGTGTTGCTGTAAATTTTGCAATGGCTCATAAATAGATCCGTGCATATATCACTTTTGGGCTTTCAAAGTAATCCGTAAAGAAACACACTTCCTTAAAAGTTACAAAACAATAACAAAGGCAATTCAGAATTTTGCCATCCATTGTTCGTTCATATGGTGAAAAAAAATATATATAATACATACATAATCTGATTTGCATTTTAATTTTACGATTTTACAGAATTACGGCAGGAAGTAAATCCAGTTTCGCACTCCATTATCTTGCCATCCCAATTTGAGATCCTTTCACTGTCTAGAACTATAAGGATAAGAACAAAAAAACAGAGACCTGGTCTCGGGGTGAACATCCTCTGAAATGGTCAATCATCCCAAATCAAAGAGTGGTCAAAAATTTTATGATAAAATATGCGTTGTTACTGTAGCGGGCAGCTTCAAAAACCGTATACAGTAGCTTTGTTGGGATTTTTTTTACCATTTCATGTGCGGTACTCAGGGGATTTCGATTCCTGGTCTGAGCACCTCTCATCCAAAACTCTTTTTTCTGTTTGTGGCATTCTGGGAAGAAAACAAGGAACCATCATCCCATCTCAACTTCTCAGTTTGTTCAAAAAAAAAAAAATCTCAACTTCTCAGTTCTCAATATATAATATATATTATGGATAAATATGTTCAGCCTTGACATTGCTCCCCGAGTTATGTGATGTGTTGGTAGATTGTATGTTTTTTTTCTTCCCATCACTGTACATGTTTACTGTATACATGAAGGTTAAAGAGTTGCATAACTTAGTATCTCGAGTTGACAGCTTTGCAATTTTGTAAACTGTTTTTTAGAAGGAAAACTGTCTTTTAGAATATTTAGAACATTTTGTAAACTGTCTTTTATAAAGGGGGCCAATTTGCTGCCCATTTAGAATATTTACAAGCCCATTTGCTGTCTATCTCTTCGCAGAATTCATTTAGAATGTTATGTAATCTGTCTTTTATAACGTTCTGTTTATAATATATCACATAATGTGAGGGGCAATATGCATAGCGCCCTATCACTATCCTTATATTATCTGGTGAGCAACTGAGCACTGCCGTTCTATATTTTGACGCGTTCCTTCTTCGGTCATGACATCGACGTCCTCCTGCCATTAATAACAATTGACTATACCTCATCTCCTAAAAAATATTTATGACATTTTTTTTTTCTTTTTATGCACGTCGTGTTGTGTGGTCGTATGTAATGCAGTGTAGTACCTGATTTTAGATGAAAGAATCAGCTTTTAATTTAGTGGTTAAAAATAATACTCTCACAAATTTTTTTATAAATATTTAAATTTGAATGGTTTGACCCTCATATTTATCTCACAAAAAAAAAAAAAACGATTTTAGATGAACTTTATCTGAGTGATAACTGATAAATGCACTTGCTGCGAAAATTTTCAAAAAATAATCGTGACCGATAAGATGACAAGTATATAATTCGAGTAACAAAATTGGTCTTTATGTTCTTTTTTTTTATTAACATAATCTACGAGTATTATATTGATATTTATGAAACATTTCTACGATATATATACGCTGGTTGGAAATTACATGATCAACAATTTAACATACAAATTCATGTTTGGTTCCTATTTTGACATGTAAATATATATAGCTAGCTACACGGAAAGTCATGTTCAAAGAAAGGAAGACAACAAAAGGGACGTGCAACATATTGACTGGCGTATATTTGATGGATCACTGTTAGGTTGGCAATGGAACAAGTTTTTTCGTTGTTCCGTTCCATTATATTTTTTCCATTGTTCCGTTCTGTTATAACGGAACGGAAACGGAACGCATTTTGGTTCCGTCCGTTATAACGGAACGGAAACATAAGAAAATTTGGTTCCGTCCGTTATAATGGAACGAAAACGGAACAGCCTATTTCCGTCCTAAACACGTATCTTCCACGTATTTCTATTGTTCCGTTCCGTTCCGTTATAACGGAACATTCAACGGAACGGATTTTGGTTCCGTCCGTTATAACGGAACGGAAACGGAACACCCATTTCCGCTACTATTCCGTTCGTTCCATTGCCACCCCTAGCTACACTGTGTCTGCCTTTTAATAAACCAAAATTCGTCACGACCGTCCGTTGTGATCACGGCATGTCATCCGACGGCTGTGAGTTGTGACAAGTATATATATATATAACTGATAAAAATTTCACCATCTTATCAGTACTAGATGCTATCACCGACTTCTAAAAAGTTCTTTTTTTTTCTTCTCCAGATTTAATTATATATATATATATATATATATATATATATATATATATATATATTTTTTTTTTTTGTAAAATAGTGATCCTTGCTTGAAGATGAAAGATCAGGAAATAAAATTAAAAAAAACATAAAAAGGTTATTTTCGTGTCACCTCTTTCAAAGTTCAAAGTCAAAACATATCAATTTGAAAGAGAGCTAGAATGTTTAAATTAATTTGACAATTACTGAGGTGAATTTAATTAAGTTATTGAATTTATTTTAAGTGAAAGAAAAATTAGCACTCCACCTTGGTATGCTTTATTTTTTTCATTCTTACAGACAATTAAAATTAAGAGATCAGAAATGCTAAACGCCCATAATGCAAAACTGTATAGTGTTAGATGGCATTACAAAAACATATTTATTACTTCTGTAAGTTATATTTTAGCAAAAGAAATAAAACTACATTTTCTAATAAATTAAAAAAACACAATAGAATATTTTATTATATATCAACCTTTATTAAAGGTCTGACTGAATATTCCTTGGCACAAAGGAAGGACCACAAAATATTCTAACGATCTGTTACCATTTGAATTATCGTTATATATGTGAAATATTTTGTGGACGAAAATTGCTTCTCATTTATATTATCGTTCTATTCCACATTATTAATGGAAATTGAGATATGTAATATATATATACATACCTCCACAAGCACAGAAAAATAAAGTATTTAACTTCATTATTTGATGCCGAGACAGTGAAATGTCGAACAATCCATATTAAATACGCTAACCATGTTTGAAATTAATTTATGAACTCTGTTTTAGTGAATAATCTTATACTTATTTTTGCTAAATCCCATTAATTTTATTTATTTATTTATTTTTAATAAGAAAACCCATTATTTTCAAAACCGTGAATCATTTTGCAGAATGTGTTGGACGGTGGTTTCCAGGAAAAAAACTTTTCCTTGGTTCCAAGTTTCAATAATTTAACATATAAATATATTTAGATTTAGAATGGTTGCTTATATTATTCCACATAGTTATGTTTTTTTTTTTGTTTCTTTTTAGAAAAAAAAGTGGCCAGCTGTGAAGAATAATTCATGTCTGTAGTGTGTTACGAACTCCTTTTAATAATATAATATTTTCAAGTTTTTATCTCAAAAATATAATTTCGAGTTATTGATTTCTAGAGTCGTTACAAAAATACATCATACTTTGAATAAAAAAAAACAGAGGAATATACAGTATACAAAGCAAAATCATCATTTCAACTAGCTGGACCTTTTTTTTTATTTTTGAAAATTGAAGGTCAACAATTTTGATGCTAAAACAATGCGATGGCAATATCAATATGGCATCAAACTGGTCAAAGAAAGTCAAAAGAGGAACCCTCATTTCATGAATGTTTTGACCTTTGCCTTTTTATTGTTTGCCTACTACTAGCACAAAATTTACCAAAGAGGATGAAACAATAGCACCTCATTTTACGGAACTACTTTTTTCTAGTATGTTGCTCAAATAAAAAAAAAATTAAAGCAAGAAAAACGAGAACTAATAATTTAACAAGGTTGTCATATAATTATGTAGGAATATAAAAAAGCACTTATTGGACTGCTTTTGGTATATAATAAATAAAACAATCCCCACACGGCGCCAAACACGAAAAAGTATTTTAAATTTTAAAACCTTTTTTTTTTCCTGTTTTCCCTGAATTGCCCGCACTTTTTATTGGTAGGGCACCGATTCCCCAGGGATATATTAGTCAAATCAGTAGAATCTCCTCACTGATATTATTGAGCCTTCGATCGTAATCCTCTCAAGAGCGGTTATTCCATTAAGAGTTAATCTAACCGTCCGATCGAGGATGAACGTTTCGATCTGATGTCTGGTGTTTTAGGAAGGCTTATCTGGTTTGATCATCACTGTCCGATTTTGATCCGAAAGCCCGTATTTGTACCTTTATCATTGTTTGTCAACCTTGATCTGTAGAGGATTTATTGTTTCTACGAAGTATCCTTTCCGTCAAAGAACAAACCTACGGCCTACAGGCTACAGGCTACCTTGGAACTTTTCATTTGTCTAACCTTAAGAAAAAATATTTCCAAATTTATCTCTTTTCTTCTTAAAGCTTAACAAACTATTTCAATATTTTTGCTCACGTTCATTATTAAAATAATGTAATTACAAATTTAAATACCGTCTAATTCTATGTTTCTAACTAAAATTTTTGTGTAGATATTGTATTAAGTTTTAAACATGATATTCGCCATTCAGACTCGTCTTTACGCGTAGATGACGTGTTAAACTTTAAACGCGATATTCATTGTTCAGACTAAACTTTATGTATAGATGTTGTGTTCAAATATTAAACACGATACTTACCATTCATACTCAATTTTACGTGTAGATATTGTGTTTAAAGTTTAAACTTTAATCATGATATCACTGTTTATACTCAACTTTATGTGTAGATGTTGTGTTTATACTTTAAACACGATATTCATCATTCAAATTCAACTTTACGTGTAGATGTTGTGTTAAAATTTTAAAACACGATTTTTACTCTTCAGACTCAACTTTAAGTGTAGATGTTATGATTAAACCTTAATCACGATATTCACTATTCATACTCAACTTTACGTATAGATGTTGTGTTTAAACTTTAATCACAATATTCACCGTTTATACTCAACTTTACGTGTAGATGTTGTGTTTAACTTTAATCACGATATTCACCGATCATACTAAACTCTATCTATAAAACTCACTCCAGTGTACTAAATCTTTTTCCAAATATAAAATTGAAAACACAAAATTTAACTTCAATTATAAAATTTCGTTTTAAACTGAGCCTATATGGACATAACAAAATAGGAACAATATTTATCATACTTTGAAGAATGAGACACAATTGTAAAACTTTTCTTTTATTGTCCCAGACCCAGAACTTCTTTTTCTCTTTCTTACAACAGAGACATACTTTTCCATCAGCAATCGAATCTGGACCGTTCGAACTGACCTTATCCGTACCTCCACAGGCTACAGCCGGTAACCAAAAAAATATTCCAACAGTTCACAGGGCCCCTGACATAAAGTAGTCCCTCCGCTCTCCTAACAGCGACAACTCCTCTCCATACCCCCACCCCTTCCTCCACCCAGTCCACCCTTCATTATCCCACCCATCCCACTGACCACTGGGTCCCACACTGTCAGCACACAAACAAATCGTTATTCCGGCTCAAACATTGAATGCGGTTCTGTTAGACTGAGCGCCCTCCGCTCTTTCTTAATTCTTTTCTTTTCTTCCGCGAGCGCTCATCCCCAGACTTACTGCATCGTGCAGTTCACAACATCAGCCGTTGGATAGTCTCGCGATCCACTCTAGCACAAACATCGAGACAATCCAACGGCCGTCGTTTTGAACTGCACAGTGCAGTATAGCAGGGGATAAGCACTCTTTTCTTCCTCACCAACAAGAGATAAACCCTAGTAAGTAACTCTCTTTCCTTCTTTCTTTCTTTCTCCATTTCCATTTCACTCCCAGTTCCAAACAAACTCCCAACAGAAAATAAAAAGGAAACTCAGTCCAAAAAGGAATAATAAACGAGTGATGAAGGGGCCATACCCTAAGGGCAAGGGCAAGGGCAAGGTGCACCCATCCCCCGGTCCATCCTCCGGCGATGTATCATCGGCGCTGAGGGTGCTGCCGGGTGACATCCTGGCGCAGACGGCGGCGCTGGGGGACAAGGACAGGGAGGTGCTGGCGTACTTGATAACCCGGTCCATGAAGGGTCACGTGGCGCCACGGGCGGCGGCCTCCCACCGCCCGACGATCGGCTGCGGCTGCTTCGAGTGCTACAAGAGCTTCTGGTCCCGCTGGAACAGCTCCGTTGATAAGGGAGTGATTGATCGCGCGATCGATGCGTTCGAGGAGCATCTCGCGAGGGTTGAGAAGGAGAAGAATGAGGGCAGGGACGGGAAGAGGAAGGGCAGGAAGGGGAACGGCAATGGCTGCGAACTCCTCCCCGAGAAGAAGGTTTTAGAAGAAGGACCGTCGGAGGTAGCGGAAGAGAAGGAGAAGGAGAAAGAGAAGGTTCCGGAAGAAGAAGAAGAAGAGTCGGCGGAGGTCAGCGGCGAGAGTAAGGCGGCCGATACTCCGGCAGAGGAAGAGAACTCCGAGAAGGTTCTAGAAGAAGAGGGCGGCGAGGGGGCAGCGGCTAGTGGTGGCGGCGAGCGGAAGAAGGGGTGGATGGACCTCATGGGGGGGGTATTCAATTTCCGTTTATTCGGAGCCTGAATTCCGCCGCCCAAACCCCAAAGGTACCTTTTTTCTTCATTCTCTTTAGATGAAGCGAAGTTCGGCGAGGCGGCGGCTGGTGCTTGGTTGGTTTGTTTGATTATTATTAATGGGAAAGGAAAAAAAAATGCTGGTTTGTTTTTGCTCTGTAAATTTTGGTAGCTCTGATGATGATAATATAGCAGTTGCTTAATTTGTAGCTGATGCTGGGTTTAATTTTAATTTAGTCGAAACTGAATAGTTAATTGAATTTTGGGGTTTCAGGTTTCAGGTTTCAGGTTTCCTGTACATTTGTTTGTTCTTCTTGCTGTTATGATGCTAATCTTAATATGTTAATTAGTAATTAATCCCCTTTTAATGTGTGCATATATATCTGTTTGGTACCTCATTATGGGCACTTGATTCAGTTCAAGTGTAGTTTGGTGAATTGGGGGTGGTGGTGTGGTGGGGTTTCTGGATTTATTATGATTTATTTATAATAAAATCGGAAAGGACGGTACACTTTTTACCAAAAGGAAATTGAAAAGGAGCCGATCCCCAATTAGACTACATTGCTTAGGCCTTAAGGGAAATTGATAAATAGTATGTTGAGTTGTTAATTTGCTCTTGTTCTCGCGTCTTGTCTTATAAATTGCTAAATTAAGTTTCAGTCGTGTTTCTATTGTAGTTCGGTTGAGTTTTCTTTGTCGAATTGGGTATGCTTGTTATATATGCATGTATGGCACTACCAGATGGTTTGGATTGGATTGCAGTATGATGGGGCCTCTTTCTTTTATGTTTTTGGCCTTGTTCAACTGCTGGATTGGATTTGTGATATTTTGCCTTAAATGGCCATGCTTATCGTTGCTGGATTGCATTTGTGATTATGAAAGTGACAATTTTGTGGAGGGACCATATCTTATGTGTTTGATTTTTGGTATGGATTGCCAGGATTTGGGTCTTATAATGGATTAAATTAGATCTGGTTTATGTTTATGGTTTAGTTGAACATCTTATCGTCTTAATTACTGTCATAGTGTGCGTTGTTAGTACGGTCTATCAGTATAACACAAAGTTCTAGCCCGTTCATCTTTCCTCTATAGTGTACACCTTTTACATATTTTGACAGTTTTCTCCAAATTCACAAGTCAACAAATTATGTTCTCTTTATTATTTTCTTCTTTATAGGGCACATTTGGTCTTCATTTAATTATCTTTTTGGCCATTTTTTAGAATGATTATGAAAATTTGAGGGATTGTATATGAACTATGAACGGATGATTTAGTTTTCTAAATTAGGCCTTTTTTTTAGTAGGGTACAATGGTAGTCTAAATCAGATGCACGCTTTGATCCAATTGAGGCAGTTAAAATGCATCATCATATCCAATTGAACAACTACTATTATTTTCTTCTTTATTATTATTTGCTTAAAAAGTATAAACTGTTGACATACTCTAATTTGGGTTTAAAAATCAGATATTTCTGGGGAGTGTAAATGTGTAATGCTCTTCAATTAATTTAAAGATCTGTTTCAGACCCCTATGTTGCTCATTAATTGCCAAAATTCTGATCATTAATTGCCAATTATAAGATACCATTAATTTAACCACTTGAAGGTTGAGTTTGTTTGCAACTGTGTTGATTGCACATTAAACTGTTTGCAAATGGATCATACATTATGCATGCTATAAATGTAGCTGAATTTCTCCCATGGTTGTGACTTGAAACTCTCTTGTAGGACCAGTAACCAGTACTTAGCCTACTGGGTAATTTGTTTCTAATTATTGGGTGTTTTCACTTAAAAATCATTAAAAAATAGTTGTGTTCAATTCATAATTTATTCCTTTGAGTTGATATGTGCTTCAGGATAGGATGAAATAATCAATTCATGGTTCACTTTTCGAAAAAAAAAAATAATCAATCCATGGTTCAAAAAAAAAAAAATTCGTTGAATATGAAAAAAAAAAAAACAAATTAATTGTTTATCCTAATTGGAAGTGTTGAACACAGGACGTTTCAATTATGAATATTATCACAGGGAACTAGCCAAAAAAAAAAATGAAGGGTACGCTGTACTGTTTTGACTTTGATGTGGTGTTATTAATTGACAGTCGCTAATTCTTTATGCTGAAATTGGGTTGAATTTAATTCGATAACCCGTTAGATTGTGAAGATAATATCTGATTTGTTAACTGAGTTAGATACATGTGGTGGATTAGTTATTTAGATAAGGCAGGCTATTATTTTAATGCCTCCCTCTTGTCATCGTTTTCGACAAATAGCCTTTGTTTTCCTGTAAATCACAATCAAGATGATATTCTCCTTCGTCACACATCCCTTTGTTACCGAGTACACAAACTATATAAGATAACACATATGATATCAACAACAAATTTCTGTTTGAAAATCCTAATAAAATTTTAACCTGACAATTGTAAACATGGGCATTAGCCCATTGAGTCTCTAATCAATTTTTTTATTTCTAATTTTCTAATCGTTTCTATAATGTTGGGGCTTTTATAGAGAAATTGTCATGGATATATATATTTTGCGATACCTAATAATGATTAGTGGGGGTGTTAAAGCCTTAAAGGAGAATCAATGAAGTAAGAGGACGGTGGACTTTTGTATATGACACGTAATTAATAGCACAGAGCTGTCGGGGAAGGTTTGATGTGGCCAGTATTTATTTGACACTTGGCTATGGCCTATTTGTCGGTTACCCTTTTTAAAAAAATATAATGAAATTGTTAATAATTAATTGTTAATTCAATCCGTTACACCTGATTACTTATCAATTATTATTAAGAATAAATATGGTGGTATCCTTGTATGCATGGTTGTATGTTGTAATTGATGTGGCTGATTTTCTGGCTACAATTTATGTGGTCGAATTTCTCGCTAAAAAGTATATATAGTTTTTTCAAGATGAACCCAATTAGACATTATTTCATTAGTTAATAGTTATATTATATGTCGTTAGGAGATCAAATCAAAATTTTAATTGGATAATTATTTTTTGAGTGAGGCTATTTTACTATGGAAAATTAAGATTGGTTCTTACTATGGGTTGATATCTACGTATTGGAGTTCAAAATCTTAATAGTTGCTAAATTGCTCAACATGATCTTATATGCAAATTTTATTTTAAACCAATTTTATATAATTTAATAATTACTTTAATATTTTTGAGATATTTAAAAATAATTAATTACTTCCTTATATGATTGATAATATATAATTATGTATACAAATCAAGTAATTTATATAATTTCTTTAATAATTATAATAAAATCTGATACCAGTAAATTTGCATATATACATCATGTTGAGCAATTAAAATCAACTTAAAATCTCAAAATTAGAAATAGTGATCCATTGTACAGATTTTTTAATATGCCCACTCTTACTTTTTTAATCCTTTACACTTGTACCACATATGTTACCATGTTTTCGATGAGTAGATACGAATACCGCATAAAAAGGGAACAAACTTGTCCTCCTAAATATGTCACACCACTAATTTTTTTATTTTGTGGTGAGTACTGTGCGATTTTTCATTTTTTTTTTTTGAACAAAACCCGTAGGCAAACACCCCAATTATCCTCAGTCCAGCCTCTGCTGGGACTTGATCTCGGGTCTCCACGGTGGAGCCCGTGTCACTATGATTTTTCATCTTGATTCGTTTTTTATGTGATCAACGGACACGATTAATTAGGAAAAGGATTCTTTAGTACAATTATGAACCACAATGTTTCTTAGTTTAATAATTTCACTGTCATAAGATGACCTTTTGGTTAATGCATCGATTTTAAGAATGAGAGTCGCCGTCATTTTATTGTCTTAATTCTTACAGACAAAATTACTGTAATGAAATGAAATAACTCAATTGAGAATTGTATAGTGAAATATTCTTCAAATGTACTTAAAAGTATTAAACCTTAAAAATGACGGTAAGAAACTAAGAATAAGACCGCAAGAAGACTCCCAAAACCAAAAGTGGAGCCAAAAACAAAGAAAGAAAATTAGTAAGTAATTTTCCAACCGTCCTCGTTTTAACTGTCCACGTATATATAAAATTTGTAACTCTTACTAGTAAAGAGTCCACGCTTTGATTTGGACTAAAATTATTTTGTCTTATAATAAAGGGCCGAAAGCTTATTCCTTGTGAAGAAACATATATGGGCCTTAAATTTTAATGGGCCAGGACATTAATGTACGTCAACGGTGGTGATCAATCTAAGTAAACAATCAACGGTAGAGGTTTCTTCTTTGGGGAAGATAAAACTTTCATGTCAAAAAATCTAATTTCCTTTTACTAGGAGTAAGAGCATCTCCAAGAGCATCCTTAAACCATTCCTAAAACCAATTATTGAGAATTAAGGACAAAAATCGAGCTCCAACAGAAACCCCAAATCCTTCCCAATTTTTGCGCTATCCCCAAATCGAAGCCAATATTAGATATTTTTAGGCACTCCCTCCGCACTCCCAATAATCCTCCCCTTTCCTCTCCGCCGTTTGAATGGCCAGGCTCAGTGATGTGGTCCATTTTAAATTTATTAGGATCAATCTTTAGGGAAACTCTTGGAGTTTAAGGTATAATTTGGATTCCAAAAATTTAGAGCAGCTCCCAATATGATCATATTGAGAATAAATTATTAGAGATCTCTTGGAGATGTTCTAAGGATATCAAATTATGTAACAGTTAGCTTAAATTTTGTAATAACGTGGGTACTACATGTAAATATTGATACTGACGACACTATATATGATATGAGCCAATTAATAACTGCAAAAGAACGCACAACCATGGCAGCTAATTAGTACGGATGGGCGACACGGTTGTCAGGAGGCCAGAAGTCACGGGTTGAGTGGTTGGTACCAGTTTACCAGACCCGCTGTACAACAACAGAAGAACAGCGATAGCTCCAGCCCCACAAACACGAATTCATATCTCCTGTTATCCTAAATAGGATAACAGGACCCTGTTATTCTTATCTGGGCCGTCGGATCAAAATAAATGGATGTGATTAATAAAAAAGACCCCATAATCTAACTGGGCCGATCTGGACCGTCCGTTTTGATCTAACGGTCCAGATTGGAATAACAGGGTTCTGTTTTTCCTTTAGAATAACAGCAGATACGGACTCCCACGAACACACACAAAGGGAAAGAAAGAAATGCGGTTTTCTTATTTTCTGGAGGTGAAGAGAAATATATGCCATTCAATTGATAATTTGCTATCCATGTTTTCGTAGGGAATGTGATACACTCCGAAATGTAACAGATACATTCCGAAATGTAACTTACGAATACTATAAACGGTTTTTTTTATATGTTAGGTATTACTCTTCTAAAAAAAACTTTTAGATTATATATGCTAATATGCCTACGAGTACAAAAAGATAATTGCATGTAATATATAGAGCTAGACTATTGTGCTAACATTAGCATTTCGATCTGAAATGCTAACGCCTTAAAAATGGTGTTATAGTATTCAAAATCGTGATTTATGGTATTCAATAAATTCTTCATATAAAATTATTGAGGAATACAAAATTTTTTCATTTTTGGAGTTTTTTAAATATTTGTTTTGAATTTTTGAAAATAGCTCATAAATAATAATAAAATATTGATGTTTGTTCATGCTTTTTTCAAAAATACAAAATAAATACTAAGAAAACTTTAAAAATAAAAAATTTTTCTTTACCCTTATATTTTTATATGAAGAATTTATGAAGCACCATAAATCACGATTTCGGATATGATAACATAATTTTTGAGGCGTTATCTGAAATGCTAACGTTAGCACTTCAGATTGAAATGTTAACGTTAGCACAATAAGCTAACTCGTAATATACATGTTGTATTTTTTTGCCACAATTGCATGACCATATATCTGGACTCATATAATGATATCATCTCATAAATATATTGTTGCATTAATTCTTACATTATTATAAGCCACACGAAATGCAACTTTGGCAGCACGTGATCATCATACACACGTTGGTTCCAAGTGTGATTAAATTTCGATATTATCTCGTGAATATTGACCATATTAATTAGATGCTCACAAAGAAAAAAGACTACCTTGAGACGTGCCACCATCTTTATATGATTATATCACGCTTCATATATTTTTCCCTTGTTGCATTTGCATCGGATGAAAGAGTCTGCTTTCCGATCGGATGGTCCGGATCGGTTGTTAGACTGATCGATCATCTCAAAGTACTTCGGTGTTTACTGCACCGATCTCAATGTATTTCGGTGTTTTTCAACCTTCGGATAAAAAAAAATGGGCCTGCTTTTCTTTTTAGAAAAGAAAAGCAGGTGATCCCCTCCATTTGGATCATGCATTTTCGATTGCTTTAAAGCCTTTTTACCTTCCAACTTCACATTTTACATATTTACTTTGTCCAGTTGCCACTTGCCAGTTGCCTCCATGTTATTTCTGAATCCTTATTTTGTACATGCTTAATTTCTTCAGGGATGGGACTAATTGTGTCCGTCTTACTGATTTACTACTGTAATGTTCTGCCAGCATCCAGTCAGGTTGATTTTGCTGGTAAATATCTTTCTTTCTTTAGTTGGCGGCCGTTGTCAACTTTTAAAAAAAAAAAAAATTCTTTTTTTCCTCCGTAGTACAAAAATTTATGAAAAATTCATGCAAAATATAATGCAACTTGTTGGACAATTTCATTTTAATCAAGTTCAGATTTGATAGTGATCTACCGTCATTGAACAATTTCATTATAATTACGTATTTCATAAAATTAAATTATGTGGTCCAGAAATTTCATGCAAACTTTTTTATTACAAATTTGTTACAAAATTGTTCAGACCAGTATTTGTCTTGAATGTTTTATACTTCATACGAGTTGTCTCTATCGGAACCGAGACCGACCAATCCAAAATGGACGGCCCATACTTCTGGTACACTTTTGTGATTTTTTTTGAATATTGGGCAAAAAGGATTAGGGGAGAACCGGATTTGGGGTTGACAACTTGGACCGGTTTCAATTAGTTTATGGGTTCTAAACTTCTACTAGGCCAATGTTAGGCCCATAATATTTGGTACTTTAATAGATTGGGCTAAACCTAGTGACATGTTGGGCTTATTTATATTTTTGTGTCAAGCTTAAGGTACAAATTGTACAATTTTTTTTAAACTAGCGAGAAACCGCCTGTTCGCGGGCGTTTCAAATTCTGAGCTGTATAATACATATAATGTGCTTTTGGTTTTTGGTTAATTATTTACCATTCAAATTTCATCGTTACACTAAATTAACTCATTGAATTTTAGAAGATAAAATATTAATTCGTCATTAATGTAAATTCTAATCAAATTGATGTCTTCCATACCAAAATTGATATATTTCCATTTTTGTAAAAACCAAAATATAGATGAAGTTGTTTAATTGGAGAACATCAATACCTTTGAATTCAATGCATTTTGATCTCTACCGTTGATTAAGGGGTAGAACGGGAATTAAAAAAATTTGAAGGAGGAGGAAAAAAATGGAGACGTTCAATTCTTCTGTGCTTTATAATATAGTATAGACTAATTTCATTGTTTGTCCTACTATTCATATATAAATTACCGGACTTTTTTTTGATAAGTTGACAGCGCTGCCAACGAACTTACATCCTAAACAGACACACAAAAAAAGAAAGACCAACTATCTGAGACTAACACAGTAACACTTAACCGAGAACTACTGTACTGCACTACATCCATCCGGATCCTTATCCTCTGACCCGGGGCACAGTGACTTAGGGCATATGCTCCGTTAGATCTCCTCGGGATTCGGGTACGAAGGATTCAACCGAATCCCAAGGAGATCCAACGGGGCATGACGATCTCAATTGCGTCCAAACACCAAACTTCCAGTCAGATCAGTGTCTTAAGGAACATCCTCATCCCGCTGTGCTTCCTGCCCGCGCAAAACCTAAGCGCGCCATGCACATCTTAGCATCCTGGAGGATAGCTTGAGCCAACACGTACCTGCATACGAACGGACTTACCTCTGAAGATCCGTGCGTTGCGCTGGTTTCTCCCACCGCATACAGGGACCTGACGGAGAAAATTCATCCTGATTTCTCCCACCGCCACCACATGTACGTAACCCTGAGCATCCAGAGGCTGTGGCAACCTGGTCAAGGCTTCCTGCGTCCTTCTCATACGGTCGTTAATTGAAGCCTACATATTGCATCCCTATCGCTTCACAGTGGAGTCTAGTACCGTCCCAGTTATCGAACCAAAAAGATATGGTCGTCGCAGATCCTAGCTACGACGTCCCAGTGAGCAGAAAACCAGAATATGGCCCTAGCTGGACGTCAACAAAACATTCCAAAAAAAGGAACCATGTTTCCTACAAATAATCATTCCTGCGTTTGCCGTTTGCTTTGCATAAATTGCTACGACCACTGAGCTCCATAGGCATTCGTTATCCAGTATTTTTTTAACTTCAGTTACTTTTTAACTTCCATTCAGTATTTTTTTTAAAAAAATTTCTCCGTACGTTTTTTCTTTTGAAAAAACTATTTATATGGTTAGTATTAAGTTAATTATGATGATTTTATATATGTTTCACGTATATTGTTTTTTATTCTAAGTGCGAAATAAAAACAAGATGATAATTTATAAATGAATAAGCTTATTCTTAAGAATCAAGAGCGTACAATTAATCAGCCATTTGTCGATCGAGTCTAACCTGAAATTAATTGTCAAGCTCATGCAAGGGTAACTTCTTTTGACAACTCAAAAGCTACATGTAATATATATATATATATGTATATATATGCCATTGTGTAGGCTTCTAGACTCTAGTAAACTGGTTAGAAACAAGATCCACGTTTAATTTCCCGTTCATGGAATATGATTATGAATAACAGGACATATATATATATAGAGAGAGAGAGAGTTGGGTTAGCGTGTTTTGCACATAACAAAACTTAGTTTTGTTATGTGCTCGTATCTCAACAACCGTAACTCCGATGGCTGATCCGATTCGACCAGTGCATTCTACATATCGAAAACTCATTGAATACTAATTGTTACTATTTTTGGAGATTCCTAACTATTTTTAACGAATTTTGAAAGATTACCAAGAAATAATAATAAAACAATATATTTGGAACTCATATTCAGGGTCGTGTTTTAAAAAATCGTTATAAAAAATTAGGAATCTCCAAAAAAAAAAAAATTAGTAATTGGGGCCATGGTGAGCTAGAACTCTGCCATCTATGTGATCTAGTGCTTGATCATAATTCATAAGTAATGTTGGGGATCCACATGCATGTAAATTTTTATTGATATTCAGTATTCACACATTTGGATCCTTGCCATCTATGTGTTTGTATTTGCTATTCAGTATTCACATTTGTGATATACTGAATACCAATAAAACATGAGAAGAGATCCAAATGTGTGGATACTGAATAGCAATGAAACTTTTTATTAGGGCATGTTTGGTTGTCATGGGATTATGTGGGATGAGATTTTGTGGGTACGGGAACCTACCAATTTGTGGGAACCCACCAATTTGTGGGAACCCATACTCACGGATAAGATTGTGGGTATAGAAAAATGATTGTTTGGTTGTATCATGGGAAATATTTTGGAAATCATATTTTTCTTTTAAGATGGTTAATATGTACCATTACCCTCTTATTAAAGGATAATAGTAGAAAATTTTTATGTTTAGCTTAATACAATATTTATATAAAATTTGGCGTTACAGACATGTAAGAATAGTAGATTTTTTTTAAAAGGGTTATTATTGTAACAACAAAATTTTTAATTTTGACATCAGTTTTCTTGTTGACTAAATTATTGATTGTTATAATAATTTAAGTAGTGATTAAAAAATTATAATAATCTGGAACACAATATATTCATGGTTGAAGGTTGATATATATCTTTAAAGCATCCAATGATCCATTTGCAACATAATGTAATTTATTAAATTGAGAGAGCAAGCTTGGGTAGAAAAAAATTGAGTCCTAGTTGATTTTTTTTTTCCCCATCATTTTGTACACAAATGGATTGCAAAGTGGGATTTCTTACCTATTCCCATAATCTACATATTGCCTACAGAACAGGTTTGGGAAAAAACATCGGATTGGATTCCATTTCCAACCATTTCCCATAAATTTGAGTAGCACCGAACACGGCCTAAGTGTTGGAAAATCGTTATCAAAGGCTGTCAAAATATTTGGATGTCAAGTTGTCAACATATTTCCTATAGCAGTGTGTAAATGCTAACTGTGTAACTTTCCTTCTTGTCCTCCTTTATCTTGTGCTTACAATAGGTTCAATGACCCATTCGACTATTGGCCTTTATCTAAGGATAAACATATATACGCTGATTTTTTTTTTGTTTGAAAAACAAGGCTATTGAGCTCATTCATTAATTAATTGATTCATACTATTATTTCCAAAAGTTTCTTACATATATAGTCTTTTTATCCTGTCTACTCCAAAAGTCAGATATGCTTAATCGTAATGAACAAGGGGAAAACAGGAGAAAATATAAAAAAAAGATGTCACTATAAATTGATGATAGAATGATTCTGAAGATGTATATTTACCATCATATCTTATATACATTAGATGAGTGCTCTACATTAGATTCTATAATTTTCGATTCTTATTTATAAGGGAAAATCAGAGTACCGCGTCATGTAAATTGGAAATGGTAGATTTGTTATATTTTTTTTTGCTTGCTTTGATCAAAGTCAAAATGTCCCGCACAACAGGCGGGTTCTTTGCTAGTTTTGTTAAATTAATCTTAAAGCTTGAAAACCTTGACCATGTGCACATTCAATTCAGTCATGCAAATTTTGACGAAATTATTAATTCTGAAATCCCTGATGCTGGTAAAAGAAGTGTTGCATATAATACGTTTACTACTTTCTAATGATCGATACATATCTTATCTTGCTTACATATTTTAATGTTATATGAGTAGACTATTATACTAACGTTAGCGTTTCGGACCGAAATACTAACGCATCAAATTTTATGTTATCATGTCCGAAATCACAATTTATGGTGCTCAATAAATTATTTATATTAAAATATTGGGGAATACAAAATTTTTTCATTTTTAGAGTTTTCTAAGTATTTGTTTTGCATTTTTAAAAAGAGCTCATAAAAATTAATAAAATATTGATGTTTGTATATGCTATTTTCAAAAATGCAAAACAAATACTTAGAAAACTCTAAAAATAAAAAAATTTTGTATGCCCCAATATTTTCATATAAAGAATTTATTGAGCACCACAAATCGTGATTTCGGACACGATAACTTAAAATATGAAGCGTTAGCATTTCGGTCCGAAATGCTAACGTTAGTATAATAGTCTAGCTCATGTTATATAATTGCTAAGAAATTTAAATTATGAAAACAATTTAGTGAATTTCATCGAAATATTGTACTAATTTTAATTTGTAAGACACTATTAAATTTAATTTACAATTGAAACTATGTATCTAATTTTTTTTTTAATTTGCTTCATCTATTTTGACTCTTGCTTATAATTCGCCCTGGCTTCGCCATTGCATGCGGGTCTTGTTCGTTTAGTGCATGAGTAATTAGTAAACTAATTTAGTCAAATTGAGGCAAATTTTTTTTATCTATTTTGTGTTGAACTTGAGAAGATGAAAAGATCATCTATTATTCCAGCGGCACTGAAATTGTACCTTATAGGCCATACTGTCTATTTAAAAAAGACTGTTTGAAAATCAGCTATATAATCCTATCAATGCATTGAGCGTTGAATAAATATAATTAGTAAATGAGCTAAAAGTTATTCTTTCAAATTGCATCAATTACTTGATGAGGAGGGATCCATTGACAATGCTTAAAATGACAATCTTGACAATCAAGATTTTGAAAATTTTGTAAAAATAGTTAAAAATTCTTAAAAATAGAAAAAAGTTTATAGAGGTATTGTTTAACTTATAAATTAATAGTGTTTTAAATTTCAATCAATTTGAACATTTGTTTGATGGTTTATCAAAATTTTATACATTTTTTAACGGTTGAAATTTAACGAGCTTTAAAGAGCTATCAAACGTCACTTAAATTGAATATAATTTGATACATAATCAATCTATAAGTTAAACAATACCTCTATAAACTTTTTTCTATTTTTAAGAATTTTTAACTATTTTTACAAAATTTTCAAAATCTTGATTGTCAAGATTATCATTTTAAGCATTGTCAATGGATCCCTCCTCTTAGTTGATTAGTTATTCTTTCTAAACAACTGTATATACAGATAGTCATATGCAAAAAAAGTCTTTTATTTTATAAACAATGGGCGAATAAAGTACCCAATGGGCAATGGAGGACATTTGACCAAAGAGGTTAAAAACTTAAAATGCCGTACCAATTGCATTTGCCGGTTTGCCCCATTAATTTTTCTCATGTCTCCGATGGCCACTCGGTATATAATCATTTAAAGTCATACCTACCGTTCATACATGGAAAATCCATCGAAGTTACAGAGTTGTATGACAAATGAGACACATATGGACTCCACTGTAACAACTTGTGTCACACATGTGACTCTATGGACAGCTCATGTATGGACGCAAGATGTTTTCCATCATTTAACATCTGCATTTGGAAGTTTTCAAAAGTGAGGGTAAAATAAAATTATTTGGGTAAATCACGGGGGATCATATCATATGCCCCACCAAAAATCAGTTCATATCCTCTACTGCGCAGCATTCTAACCGTTGGATCTGCTTTGAGATTCGTGCAACTCAATCTAAAAAAAACCCCTTAATCCACATCGTTGAGCACTCCCAAAAAATCCCTTGCCTCCGACCGTGAGTGGTAAACGGAGACTTTGAAAGCATTGAAATATATTTGTTTTCCATATTATATTGAAAAGATCGCAAAAAATAGAAATTCGGTCAACAATCCAATATCATCGTTCTTATGTGCGTGTGCTCCGTGTAGTGGAGGTGTCTTTGCAAATAATTTAAAAAACTTAATTAGAAACATATCCTTTGGCTCCAACATTTTTCCCCCAACTCTCTACTTGTATGAAAAAGGGCTGCCGGAAAAACTATATTGTAAGGGATATATCTGTATGCAACATAAATAAAAAAATTAAGGGACAATATTGGAGGTTTATATCATTGTTCTTTATCTAAAATTGCTCAAAAAAGAAGTCAGGTCAACAATTGAATATATTTCTTCTTCTTCTTTTTTTTGAGAGAGACCTGTAGGCACAAGTAGATATTGTTGCTACCATTGAGGAACCAAGCATTTCAATAATACAACAATTGGCTTCCTTCCAATCTTCTATTCAAAAGAAAAAAAAAATATCCTTAAGACACACACACGCACAACAATCAGTTCCTTGAGTTTTAAAAAAATCCATATATGAAGATGCATACTCTTACGAGTGTAAGAATCCTAGTGTTTGGTATATTGTCTTTGGTAATTATACCACATACTAGTTCGGTTTTTTTCAACCTCACGAAGTTCACAAACTGCAACACATTGAATGAATATATCAAGTATCAACAAGATTCATTTTGCAAAAACCCCGGAGTGATCAGCTTGACTGCGGATTATAACGTAACCACCAACAGTGACAGCACTGGAAGAGCTACGTACTATCAGCCAATACCCTTGTGGGACAAAAACAGCGGTGAGGTAACAAATTTCACCACTAAGTTCTCATTTATCATACAGAATATGAGTAGCCCACGGTTTGCTGATGGCTTTGCATTCTTCCTCGCTCCATACCCAGATCACATACCTCAAAATGGTTATATTGCTGGTGCTTACCTTGGCCTTTTTGAAAAAAACACTGCTTTGAATGCATCTGTGAACCAGATTGTCACCGTGGAATTTGATACCTTCAATAATTCTGGAATAGACCCAATTGGGATTGGTTGCCATGTTGGTATTGACATAAACACTATCAATTCAACCAGTTACAAGGCCATGGATTTCAGTCCGAACCACACAACAAACAAAAATCAAGCTGGTAGTTGCTTTTTCGTAAATTCAAAAATGACCGCACAGATTGAATACAACAGTGGGCCAAACCTTTTGAGTGTTCTCCTATGGATGGACGATGATCCTAAAATAACATTCAACCTCAATGCGACAGTAGATTTTACAAAGGTACTACCAGATATATCTACTATTGGTTTCTCAGCAGCCACTGGAGCATCTTTTGAGCTCCATCATATCTTATCTTGGTCTTTCGAATCAACCTTGGAGGTGAAGCAGCATTCCCCTTGGTCCAGGAAAGCTTCAACAACAGGAGGAATAGGTGCAGGAGTATTTCTCGTTCTTATTTTAATAGGGTTCATGATATATTGTCTCAAATGTAAGAAATTAAGCGGGAATACCAAAGAAACAGAGTTAATTGATTATGAGTTTGAAAAAGGAAAAGGACCCAAAAGGTTTACCAACAATGAACTTGTTGATGCAACAAATGGCTTTGCTGAGACTAATAAGCTAGGAGAAGGGGGTTTTGGATCAGTTTATAGAGGTCTTTTAAAAAATGAAAACATTTATATCGCAGTCAAGAGAGTATCAAAGGAGTCAAAGCAAGGAAAAAAAGAGTACATATCAGAGGTAAAAATTATAAGCCAGCTCAGGCATAAAAATCTTGTCCAACTAGTCGGTTGGTGCCACGATCATGGAGAATTTTTATTGGTTTACGAATTAATGCATAATGGAAGCCTCGACACACATCTCTATAGTAATGAAAGTCTCCTGACTTGGCCAATTAGACAAAGTATAGCGCTAGGGTTAGGTCATGCTCTTCTCTATCTCCATGAGGAGTGTGATCGATGTGTGGTGCACAGAGATATAAAGCCAAGCAACGTAATGTTGGATTCTTCCTTCAATGCTAAGCTCGGTGATTTCGGACTAGCCAGACTTACCGATCATCACCGAGACCTTCAAACGACAGATATCATGGGCACAAGAGGTTATATGGCACCAGAGTATGTCCTCGGCAGAGAAAACGCTAGCACCCAGTCTGATGTTTACAGTTTTGGAGTTGTCTTGTTGGAGTTGGTATGTGGAAGAATGCCAATAGACCTCCAACAAGATCCAGAGAAGGTGATGTTAGTTGAATGGGTTTGGGATTTATATGGGCAAAACATGCTAATGGATGCAGTTGATGGAAGACTAAATGGTAATTTTGAAAGAGAAGAAGTTGAGTGCTTCATGATAGTTGGTCTATGGTGTGCTTACCCTGAAAAATCCTTACGGCCATCTATCAAACAGGCGATGAGTGTTCTGCAGTTTCAAGCGTGTTTGCCGATTCTTCCTCAAAAAATGCCACAACCAGTATACGCTGCTCCAATATTTCCTGATATGCAACTTGGTACTTATTCGGAGGCTACTTCAAGTGGTGTAGCACCAGCTTCAGCAAAGTCGGCTCCAGTTCAATCTTCGGACTCCTCTTGGCTGTTAAAACAACAAGCCAATACAATGTAAAATGGATTAGCTAAGGAACTTCCATTATTTCTCTTGTGGTGTTAAAATAGCGTGCTGCATCAGGAACCTTTTTTTTTTTTTTTTTTTTTTGAGGTACCTGCACTCATGTCACAATGTTCTATTTGGCTGTGCTTTACATTATTACCTAATTTCATTTGAACTAGATGCTGCGTTGCCGCAACCATTAATCATATTTGCAAGTAAATTTGTCATTCGAAACATACAACATAATCGAAAGTTATAAGCAAAAGATACATACTATTATTACATTAAGAACAAGAAGTGATTTTGATAAACATAGTTACATCTTCAGAGATGCATTTGTTAACAATATTAATATGTGATAAGGTTGGAGATTTTGATAAATCTATCTTTTCTTAATTATTTTTCACAATGAAAGACTCCAGCAACATTTAACAACAACTTAATAGGAGAGATGATGGCAGCAAGTGAACCAAACCTCAGTAGACTCCTTTGAAGGCAAGGAGGGTAAAGGTCTATTGAACTACAAAATGAAACTAAAAAGGTCGATATTCATTAGAATACTATTTTCTTTCTTGACGCATCATTACTATTATCACAAGCAACTTTTATTCTTGTTTAGGAATTAGTTCCATTAGATTGCTATTTTCTTTCTTGCCACATCATTCTATTTCCATATTCATAGTTCTGATAAAGAGATAAAATTGGATGAAAACTTGGTTGAAATTTTTCAAAATAAGTATGCAACCCAATTTATACACCATCAAGTATCATGTATTTCCAATTAGAATACAAATTCTACAAGCCTGCCACTGAGATTATATATCAGGAAAGAAGAAAGCTCACCAGAACTCAGCAGATTAAACAGTGGTGAGAACCGAGGCGACGAATGAGGCTTAGTGCAGTGGAGAGAAAGGAAGCGAAGGATAGTAAATGAGCAACACGAAATTTGAAGCATTGCATTTCAGTGAGAAACCAGGAGACCAACCTATTTTGATAGGAAAACTTGAAATTTCCCAAGAAAATATAGCAATCGAGTAACCAAAGGTGTTGTCATCAATTGGGATGCACATCGTCGGGCAATAAGCGGGATTGTTACTGTGCAATGGCCAGTTAATAACCATCTATAGCAGATGCATGCCAGTACCAGATTATTGCACTGATATTTCAGAACTTTCCTGGTTTAGAATTGTACCTAAATCACATTTCTGATCATCCATGCTATTATATGCTGGTATGGTACAATCATACTCATAAATTTCATATGCATAATTAATTATGGTACAAAATTAAACTGAATCAGTTGGAATTGTGCAGGAAAACATGGATAGGTGACATAAAAACAAGTAACAAAGGAAGCTTGCTGTTACTAGCAGGAAGGAAGATTTGAGATCTTGACATTTGGAGAAAGCAAGGGAGTGGGAAGCGGCAAAAAGGGCAGACGGTGTCAGCCAACAGGGCGGTATCGGTAGGAAGGGTTAGCGCAGCAGGGAGTAATCGCGGAGGAGGGGAAGGAAGGGGAAGGAGGGGGAAGGTATTGCAACCAACCGGTGATGCCAGCGTGAGAATTGGGGGAAGGGAACGATGTTAATTAATTTTAATCGGACGATGTATTGGGGCCTTGGGGGCCTGTTACTGTTCATCCGACGAGAAACAGACATCCCGCATTTACAGTTTTATTTATAACCGGAGCTGTAATACCTCGCTCAATATGAAATCTCTGCTGAGAATTAGAATTCTAGTTTTTTAAATTTCTTTGCTCAAAATAAAAAAAAATGAATGAGAATTAATTAGTTTTTTTAAATTATTGAGGAAAATTTTCCATAAAAATTAGAGGTATTTGATGTGATTCATTTTGGCAAACAAACCATATTTCACAATACCAAAATTGCCCTCGTTTCTCTTTTCTCCTTCAACCAAACCAAGCAAGCTTCCTCCTTTCTCCTTTCTCCCCTCTAGGAACTCCATACTAAAATTGATAAGCCTGATGCATAAAAACAACTTAGGTTAAGTTACAACTCCGTTTCGCCCGAAATATGATATCAAATATATAATAAAACTTATAAATTTAAAATATTTATGTTAATATAATTGAACAAAATTTTTAATATTAAATGTGACCAATAATAATAATATAGTAATTTATAAATAATAACACATAAATTGTGGACCATTTTATGAGATAAATTTTGTATTAAACATATCATTTTATTAAATTGAGAGAGAATACATATAAACTATTGGATCATAGTTGAGGTGTTTGGAGTCTCGGAGAGTTTCCCATCTTTCTAGAGTATAGATAATTGTTTGTTTGAGCTTTATAAGTAATTGAATGAAGGAAAGAAAATAAGAAATTGGAGCCGGGACATCGCTAGCTTCTTCCTTTCATGGCCCGCCCCGCCTATATTCCCTTTTCCATCGTGAGGAAGTTACAGTGCCATACGCAGTTATACATTGATGGTACGTACAAAATAACCAGCCAAAACTGAAGTACTGAACGAATCAGGTTCATGCTTGTTACAAATTTGACCAACTAAAGCAAATAATCAGCACAATCAGAGAGGAAGTATTGTGGCTAGCTGGGGTACGTAAAGAGAGAGGCAGTGGAAAGAGAAGGCAATAGGGCTGACAAACGTTGAAAACGCAACGAAACTGAGTTGTTTCGTTAATCGTTTTATTTTGTTTAACGAAACAAAAAATCGTTTTGCTTTAGTTTCGTTTTGAACGAAACGAAACGAAAGAACGAAAATAATTATTTAACGTTAGTATTTAAGAGAAAGCAATAGGCTAAGCCCCACCACTATGGCGGATGTCACGTAACATAATATGTAGAATCGTGTTTTATGCATTGAGTGCTTTATGTAATAACCGGCCATGCAGTACCTGTATGTTACCGCAGAATTTTTAATTTAAACAAAAAATATTTTATAATCGTTGAATTGCTATAATTTAAATTAAATTCTTAGTTGCTAATTACTTGAATCGACAATAATTATTTTTCTAAAGATATGTGTGTCTCATCCCTGGAAATGGATATCTAAAATTACGAAAGCTATTGATTATATATATTTTGAAAATTAATATTATTTTCAGAATTATTTTTTTCAAGGATTTTGAATTGTAATTCATTTTGTGATCCGGAAAGAAAATAGATTGGGAGAGAAAAACAGATTAAGAGAAATGAATTGGGATATAAAAAATGGTTTGAGAGGAATGAATTGGGAAAGAAGAGAATGGATCGGATGAGAAAAGTGGAGAATATGAAAAAGACTCCAACGAGAAACTTTCTCCATTGCAAGAGTAACAATGAACAAATTAATTGAGATTTTTATCTTTAATCCTTACATCTTTTTGAAAGAAGTACAGATAAAAACAAGTTGAAGTAAATTCATATTTTAGCTTCTTACATTCACTTTAGAAAAAAATATTACAAAAACATTCTTTGTCTTTTCACAAAAAAAGTATTATTTGTCCAAACTAATAAGTTCTTGGGAGAATTATACCCATAGAAATTTTGATGATTGGATATTTCTCCATAAATCTTTATTATTAGATATTTGTCCATCAAAAACCCACTTTACTTGCTATCGATCTATTTTTCCATTAATCAATAACAAAGCTTCAAAAAAAAAAAAAAACTAATAAGACTAAAATATCCTTTCCATCTATTTCCCTTCCACTTTCGTTCTTTTTGTGAAAATTTTGGCCTATGAGATCCCGAGTTAAATTAATAGGAGGTTAAAAGAGGTGAAATGAGGTGAATAGAGAAACTTGTATATTCATTTTCTTAAGAAATCTTAACCCCAAATTGGAGGGTTGAAATCTTAACCCTCTCCCTTTTCTCCCTTCCCTTCCCTTCCCTACCCCTCCCAGCTCTGGAGCAGAGCATTAACATCTCACTGATTTATAGGTCATACAATGTGGAATGAGTACAATGGATGAGGGTTTCAAAGAGGAATGATTCGAAGACATCACTACTGAAAAAAGAAAGAAAAGAAGAAGAATTAGGTGGGAATGGTATTTTAAACTTATTATAATTTATTAAGTTTTTTTTTCGCTGCAACGTGGACCCTGACAAGTATCAATAAAATGAGAAAAGTTAAAGTACGAGGACCCTTGCAAACCCAAGTTTTTAAACACCTCATGCATTATCAAATTAAGCAAATACCCAATTGTATAATTCTAAATATTTTTCATTCATTCAATGACCAAAAACAAATGCAACTTGCTACCAATGACCAATTTATTTGAATGTAGATTAATATTTGAACAAGTAAATGACGAGGACAATGGAGACATTAATTTATTTTTTTTTGGTAAGCTGAGTCTTTGAAAGCATTGAAATATTGGATGTTTTCCATATTATAGTGAAAGATCAATTAAAACAGATGTCCAGTCCAGGTCAACAATCCAATATGGAAAACATCAAACGTCCATAAAATAAGTACCAATGTGTCCATAGACGTACAATTTGTTAACGGTTACATCAATTTGTCCATAGAATAAGTATCAATGTGTCCATAGACGTGCAAGTTGTTAACAGTTACATCAATTTTTGTAAGGGTATTTCTGGTGTACATCTTATTTTTTGAGTGCATACCTAATTTAATATACATATTCAATTAAAAACGTTGATTCATATAATACTAAAATGGTAAAGTGAGACATCTATTAATATGTTTTTAGAACTTCCTCAAAAAAAAAAAAGTTTTTAGAAATAAAAGAGGAGATGCAGGAATTCACTCCCTATATTTACCGCTCTCATTAATAAAAAATTATCGTGTGATCTACTGTGCATGAAACTGTACATCATTTATGTAAGGAATTATTTAAAGAGGCAATGGGTAATTGGGTATCGCAACTTAAGGAAAAAAAAAATCTAAAATACTATATATACAGTTGAATAGTAAAGGCCAAGGCTTTGGCAAGACGGAACATACATAAAAGTTTTAATGCATGGATGAATTTGAATTAAAAATTGTATATAAGTATGAAAATCGAACAAATATATACAAATTGTATACACATTATTTTAGACTCTTTGTAATATCAGCTAATGCTCAAATCACATAAAATTCGATACATGGTAAATTTATAAGTTAAAAAAAATTTTGACCTTAAAATTTAAATGTAGATAGCATTGAACTACTTTAGACTATGTTAGATCATAATTAATTCAAATGTTCTTTTTATATATAATGAATTTTTTGCTTGGTTCATGTGTGATAATATTTTAACTCAAGTTCAAGCGGTTCATGCATGACAACTATTAATTTAAAGAAAATAAGAAATTCATTACCAGGAAATAGTCATTAATTAAGATAATGCAGTGGCAAAGCGTAATTAAGGGGCCGGAGTTCTTTCCATTTCTTCTTAGTACAGATTTACTAATATACCCATTTCGCAATTTAAAAGGGAAATATTTAAACTCTTGATGATGTAACTATAAGCATTGAATGTATATTGAAATCATATGTAGTGAAAAACTTGAATGTATACTCAGAAAAAACCCATTTTGTAATGAGGGATCCATTGACAATGGTTAACTTGACAATTTTGACAATGACACATTTCAAAATTTTATAAAAAATCATAAAAAATCTTAAAAATAAAAAAAAGTTTACGGAATTATTGCTTTACTTATGGATTGATTATGTTTCCGATTATATTCAATTTAAGCGACATTTGATAGCTCTTTAAAGATCCGCTTAATGATAACCGTTAAAAAGTGCACAAAATTTTGATAAGTCATTAAATGATGTTCAAATTGATTGAAAAATGGTATTGTCAATTTTGATAAGTCAATTAATACATCCATAAATCATTTTTCATTTTTATGTTTTTTTTATGATTTTTTATAAATTTTTCAAAAATGGTATTGTCAAGATTATCAAGTTAACAATTGTCAATGGATCCCTCCTCTTTTGTAATATATGAACTCTATGGATGTCCATACTCCATAGTCCATACTATATACACTAGGTAGCACTCATGACTCATCCAATATCATCTTAATTTCTTCTGTGCATGGGGCTCCGTTAAATACAGCTGTCTTTGCAAATAATTTAAAGAAAAATAAACTTTGTCCCCAACATTATTCCCCCTCTCTACTAATATATAAAAAGGACTCCCAATTCCCAAATAGCTATATTGTGTGTGATCTGTATGTAACAGAAATAAGAAACTTAAGGGACAACTAATGTTGGAGGTGTTATATCATTGTTTATAATTAAAATTGCTCAAAAGAGAAGCCGGGTCAGAGCGAGGATCGCATTGTCTGGAAACGAAATAGCTCTGGAGAATTCAGCGGTATATCAGCATATCAATTCGTCACTGAATCACCATACATCGGGGACAATATTTGCAAAAACCTGGAAAATCAAATTGCCAACAAGGGTTCAGATATTCTTATGGCTGATGAGTGATGAATCTTGAGGCAATACATTGTTGATATTCAACCGCCAGCATTCAGCACTTGTCCACAATATACTGCCCTTGACTCAACAGTACAAATCTTGCTACAAGATCAGGATAGCTACTGGAAGCACATTGAGGCTGTCACAGTTTTGGTGATATGGCGAGAGAGACGCAGATGAATATTTACAGAAAAATCAAAGACGATACCCATTGCTGCGAGAGAAATTATGACCGAGTACAAAGACTGGTTCCCTGGATAGTTTACTTGTTATATTGTATTTTAATTTTTCTTCTTCTTTCTTATTATTTTGTAAATATATGTACATAACATATCACAGTTTAGTGATCAATTTAATGAAAATTTGAGGGCATATGACCCTCATCTTTTTCTTAAAAAATAAAAAAAAGAGAGAAGCCGGGTCAACAATTGAATTTTTTTTTTTCTTTGAGAGAGTCCTGTACTCCCGTAGGCACAATTGAATATTATTGCTACCTTTGAGGAACCAAGCATTCCAATAATATAACAATTGGCTTCCTTCCACTCTTCTCTGCGAAGAAAAGATGCCCAGGGCAAGCACACGCACAACAATCAGTTCCTTACTTCCTTGCGTTTCAAATCCGTATATGAAGATGCATTCTCTCATGAGTGTAAGAATCCTAGTGTTTGGTTTATTATCTTTGGTAATACCACTTACAAGTTCGATTTCATTCAACCTCACGGATTTCACAAACTGCAATACGGTGAGTAAATATATCAAGTATCAGAATGATTCATCCTGCAAAAGCCCCGGAGTGATCAGCCTAACTGCGGATAACGTAGCCGTCAACGATAATAGCACTGGAAAAGCTACATACAATCAACCAATACCCTTGTGGAACAAAAATACCGGCGAGGTAACAAATTTCACCACTAAGTTCTCTTTTATCATACAGAATATTAGCATGCCACCATTTGCTGATGGCTTTGCATTCTTCCTCGCTCCTTACCCAGAGCAAATACGTCAAAACGGTTATGTTGCTGGTCGTTTCCTAAACCTTTTTGAAGAAAATACTTCTTTGAATCCATCATTGAACCCGATTGTAGCTGTCGAATTTGATACTTTCAATAATCCTGGAATAGACCCAGAAGGAATTGGTTGCCATGTTGGTATTGATATAAATAATATCAAGTCAACTAGTTTCCTGGCCATGGATTTGAATCGAAACAAGATAAAAGACACAAATAGTTGCTTTTTTGTTAATTCAAACATGACCGCACAGATTGAATACAACAGTGCACTACAACTTTTGCGTCTTCTCCTATGGATGGACGATGATCCTAAAACAATATATAACCTCAATACAACAGTAGATTTTACAAACGTACTACCAGAAAAATCTACTATTGGTTTCTCAGCAGCCACTGGAGGACATATTGAGCGCAATCATATCTTCTCTTGGTCTTTTGAATCAACCTTGAAGGTGAAGCCATCCAATAAAGCTTCAATCATAGGAGGAATATGTGCAGGAGTTTTTCTCATTCTTATTTTAATTGGGTTCCTGATATATTGTTTCAAACGTAAGAGATTAATCAGGTACACCAAAGAAACAGTGCTAATTGATTTTGAGTTCGAAAAAGAGAAAGGACCCAAAAGGTTTACCTACAGTGAACTGGTCGATGCAACAAATGGCTTTGCAAAGACTAATAAACTTGGAGAAGGGGGTTTTGGGTCAGTTTTCAGAGGGAGTTTAAAAAATGAAAACATTCATGTGGCAGTCAAGAGAGTATCAAAGGAGTCGAAGCAAGGAAAAAAAGAGTACATATCAGAGGTAAAAATTATAAGCCAGCTCAGGCATAAAAATCTTGTCCAACTAGTTGGTTGGTGCCACGATCATGGAGAATTTTTATTGGTTTATGAATTAATGCATAATGGAAGCCTCGACACACATCTCTATAGTAATGAAAGTCTCCTGACTTGGCCAATTAGACAAAGTATAGCGCTAGGATTAGGTCATGCTCTTCTCTATCTCCACGAGGAGTGTGAACGATGTGTGGTGCATAGAGATATAAAGCCAAGCAATGTAATGTTGGATTCTTCCTTCAATGCTAAGCTCGGTGACTTTGGACTAGCCAGACTTACCGATCATCACCAAGACCTTCAAACGACAGATATTATGGGCACGAGAGGTTATATGGCACCAGAGTATGTCCTCGGCAGAGAAAACGCTAGCACCCAGTCTGATGTTTACAGTTTTGGAGTTGTCTTGTTGGAGTTGGTATGTGGAAGGAGGCCAGTAGAGCATCAACAAGATCCAGAGAAGGTGATTTTAGTTGAATGGGTTTGGGATTTGTACGGGCAAAACGTGCTAATGGAAGCAGTTGATGGAAGGCTAAGTGGTAATTTTGAAAGAGAAGAAGTTGAGTGCTTCATGATAGTTGGTCTATGGTGTGCTTACCCCGAAAAATCCTTACGGCCATCCATCAAACAGGCGATGAGTGTTTTGCAGTTTCAAGCGCGTTTGCCGATTCTTCCTCCAAAAATGCCACAGCCAGTATACGCTGCTCCAATATATCCTGATATGGAACTTAGTACTTCTTCGGAGGCTACTTCAAGTGGTGTAGCACCAACTTCAGCCAAGTCGGCTCCAATTCAATCTTCCGACTCTTCTTGGCTGTTAAAACAACAAGCCAATACAATGTAAAACGGGTTAGCTAAGGAACTTCCATTATTTTCTTTTGTGGTGTTAAAATGGCGTGTTGCGCACATCAGGAACCTTTCTTTCTTTCTTTCCTTTTTTTTTTTTTTTTTTGGTATGTGCACTCAGTTATGTCACAATGTTCTGTTTGGTTGTGTTTTATATTATTACCTAATTTTATTTGAATTAGTTAAGGCTTTAAAATTTAGATCGATACTGTCTTGATCTGAACCAGCCAACACATAATGTGGTCCAAAATTATTGAAACTAGATTCTTTTGTTACTGCTTCGCAGCAACCATTATCTAAATCTTACATGCTTCTTTGGTTTAGTGCATATAATCAAAATACATCTAAGTGAAACCTGGGTAGATATGAGTATATGACTTTATGATAACATCATTAATCAAAATACAAAACTTAGGCTTTCCCATCATTAGTAGTTCAGCTAAGCAAATATTTTGAAAACATTTTGATGACTCTAATTAAGCCCTAATACAAATTTGGTCTACTTAAAAAGCCTTAAGCTTGTCAACTCCTTGAGAATGACTAAAAAACTCCACAAATGTTATAGATACAGTACTTCAGTTAAAAGAAAGAATATCAATATGAAAATCTTGTATGATAGGAGAAATTTGAGTCATAACTCAGTACAAAGACATCCCAAAAAAACATTCGGAGGTCAGATTTTAACATCTTATATTAATAAGTTATATTATGGTTAATGTCTACAAAATTAAAGAGGGTCAGGTAAAAACATAATAAAAAAATTTACTTGTTATGTCGGGTTCATTTACCAGTGTTGCCTAGTTACCATTTTCGACTTCTGTACGGTCTTGTAAATCCAGCATTCTTTTTTATTGTCCATCAGATAGATGCTGAGTTCCGAATACAATATAATCAGCTTACGCAGTTCATATTCTAGTTTAGGTCAAGTAAGATTATTTCTAAGATTAGTTTAGGTCATGCATTGGTGATTTGGATTGAGCTCTACTGGTAAGGGGTAACTGAAAATCAACATGAGGCTAATCTTCATCACAGGTTCATCCTAACAGTTTAACACTAAATTGTTTCTTGAATTCTCCCCTTTTACTTGAAAATTACTGCAAGGGAACAAAACTAGTAAATTAACCTTGATTTCTGATACCTTAAACGAAACAAATTCCTTAATCACAGAAGAAGATTGATCAGCGCCCTTGCGCAATTCGAAGATTGATTCTGGTTGGAATTCGGATGACGCCCGAGCATGCATTGAGAACACTCGCCGGTAGCGATTCGATCTCCCGCAATAAGATAGTCGATCGATCATCGTCGATTTCCCGATCTCGGAGTGGCAGGGAAGCGCGTGAGGGTTTTAGATCGATCCAGGAGAGAGTCGTGACTCGTGAGGTCTCGCCGAGACCGTCTCGGTGTCTAGTGAAGTGGCAACAGCGAGGCGAGCTGCTGAGTCGGGTCGTACAGGTTTTTCGTTGTGGTCAGATTTTCTACTTCTATTCCGGGTTTCGGGTTGTTCGGGTTCGGGCCAGTCAGATTTTTTTTGAGACACAAATTGGGTTCGAGTCAGTTTAACTTTTCTTAAAACACAGATTAAGTTCGGGATCGGATCGGGTCGGGTCGGATAGATTTTTCGAGTTAAGTCAGATTTTGCCACCTATAATATTACTACTGTTCATTGCAAGAAAAACAACCGTAAATTTCTTTATGGATTGAAAAACACTATGTTAATTAGTTGTGTCTTTGGCACAATTCTCATTTCTATGCAACAGAAGCAGTTTTCCATTCATTCAAATATTATTAGTATATATTTAAGTGACTAAATAAAATGAATATATTATAACTATACAATCTAAAATTTCATTAAATTGCGCAACTCAAGTATCTTATATAAAATAAGTTGGAGAAGCAATATAAAATAACTTGGAGAAGAAATAATAAAAAAAGAAGGATACTCGAGCTACTTGAATAATGTGTTGAACTCAATTGTATGAAAACGTATTGTCTAGCCATTTTAAATGTAAAATATAAATGAGTAGTAGCCTTTATATTTAACAACTATGTAATTTCACTTTAACGTAAACCCGTTAAATGATCATCTCACTGTTAAGAGTCACGACACATTTCTTAAAAGCTTGCATTGACACAAATGAAGAATACTAATTTGTCTATAATTCATAACTTTTAAATATTTTAACTAATTACATAAAATACTCTCTTCACCTTTTTTTGTTTATATATATTTATTTTGCCATTAAAATTTTTTTGATAAATTATAATTTTATGCTTGCAACAATATTTTATTCCTTGGCCTCGTGGCAGCCAATAATTTAGTCTACTAATGCAATAGTAATACTAACTCAAACTTTAATGATATCTCCTATTTTATCTATTATTGCAAATTTGTTTCAATATCAATGTCTAGAGACATAACATGGTGACATTTAAAAAGTTATATGTTTTTTATGTGATTTTTTGTTTGATTCAATTTTTTTTATGTAATTCAATTTGCTATTAAATCAATAGCACAGACGAAAGAAGATGATCAATTAATAGAGACCAGTACGTGCAAAGTGGAGTTACAAAAGTAAAAAAAATAGGTTGGGTGCAAAGTGGGGGCTCAAAGCATATATAATATGATGTCACTACTGATGTCAGCGTAGATGATAAGAATCGTTAGATCTCAATCGGACGGCCTAGATTCTATAGAGGTCACTATTCCTAAGGCACTATTCATTTTAAGTCAACATCCCCAATTGAAAAATTAAAATATAAACCATTTTGGTCTGAATCCGAAGGTTAAGAAAACGTCTTAGGCTGTGCCTAAAGAGATATTTGATATGTGAAATCTCATAGTTAAAAATGAACGGTTGTCTATCTAAAAACAACTCAAAAGATAAATAGGACTTTAGGAGGCGCAATCGGATTTGGAGTTGACAACTTGGGCCCAGATTCAATTAGTTTATGGGTTCAATTAGGCCTGATAAGGATCATATGTTTTGGTATTTCAACAGATTGGGCTGGACCTAGTACAGGTTGGGCTTAATTGTATTTCCTTTATTTTTGTGTCAAGGTCACAGTATAAATGTATACTATTTTTTTTACGGAAACATCTTGCGTCCATTTATGGTAAATCCATAGTCCTATGTGGCAATTACAACACAACACCATCCTAACAAATATACTCCACATTGGATTTCTCTTTCCTCCCACTATGTAATCATCACACCTACTATATTTTTATTTTTTTAAAAAAATGTGAAGCGCTGGATGCTGTACATGGAGGGATCACGTGACCTCTTTGAATTTTTTTTTTCACAAATGTACCTTTAGAAAATTGCAAAGAATATACCTTTTTCAATAAAAAAAACAAGAATATGCTTCATTTTATAGAATATTATCAAGACTGATCCTACCTAAGAATGTTTTTACAAATACATAACTCCAAAATTTACAAATATATACCTAACTTCTATAAAAATTACAAAATTATATCTCATCGAAAAATGCATTTAATGATGATTGCTAGACTGTATAAATTTGTCAAATAGCAAATAATTAGAAGTTATATATCATAGAACATAAAAATAATCCATTAAATGTTACATTATTTCTCTCTACAAGTTACAATGTCCCACTGATTGTGATCCGGAGTTATGATATGTTCTTCTTTTGTTACTTCTAACATGTTAGTTGTTACATTATTTTGTATTAAAATTAATCTTAAAATAAACTTAGCATACATTAAAATGTTATAAATAAAAAATATAGCTTACATAAAGTACTTAATGATGATGTTTAGATTATATAAAAATGTCAAAAACCAATAGTAAGATCATTAAAAAATGTATGTAGTAGCACATAAAAATAATCAATTAAGTGTACATCATTTATGTGCCAATTACAATGTCGCACTGATCATGATCAGGAGTTACTATATGTCGTTATTTTGTTACTTCTATCATGTTATTTGTTACATTATTTTGTATTTAAGATAATCTAAGGAAATATAGCATCACAGAAAAATATAGCACTATATATAGAAACTCCCTCCAAAAAGTTATAAATATAAAAATAAAATATAGTATTACATAAAGTATTTAATGATAATTGTTAGAATTTATAAAAATTGTCAGGTACCAAAATGTTACATTATCTCTCGCTAGAGTTACTATATATTCTTCTTTTGTTACTTCTTTCATGTTATATGTTACATTATTTTGTGTTAAAATTTAATCTTAAAAAATATAGCATTACATAAGAAAAAATATAGCATTACCTCTAAAAATTTATAAATAAAAAATATAGCATCACATAAAATATTCAATGGATAAATTAAAACTCTTCAAAATACTGGCGGGATATTGGTTTAAAAAAAAATAAGACTGTGTTTGGAGGGAGCGGGAAGTGTGGGTATTGGTTGGAATTTTGACACGGTGGGTTGATATACCCAAAACCCGTTCGGTGGTCTAATTTGTGAAAATGGGAATGGGCTTTATTCCCCACTTTATTTCCTATCTCTATACAAATTGATGGGAAGTTTTTAATTTGCTCAAACCCAATTATTTTTTTCCCATCAACTATTGTTGCTCTCTTTATCCATTTTTATTTCTTTTTAATACATTTTTTGATCGTTCTTTTTAATTTTCATCTACTCATCATTTTATGTTTTTGTTAATCAAAGTGACTAATTTGTTTTTTTTTTTTTTCTTTTTTGACATGTCAATAAGTACTTGACTGTTTGAGTATATATAAATCAATAAAAACAAACTTTCAACTAGATAAAAATTTTAATTACGATTTGTTATAAACTATATATTACATTTCTCTGCTAAAGCGGCACATGGTTGTAATTATATCATATTTTAATACAAAATAATTTGCAACAAAATTGTTGTTAATAATTAATACATGTTACAAAACTGATGACACATCCAGTAAAATATAATTTTTGCTTATAAATGATGTGACTATTATGATGAATATTACATTGTTTTTAATAAAAAAGAAAATAAAAATATTAATATATAAAAATTTATTATAATTTAATTACAATGCTTATAATTGACATTATTATTGTGTTGATCCATTAAAATGAAAAATGATTTCCCATGATAATTCCCACTGTGCAACCGAACAAAATTCTAAATATTCCTGCTGTCAACCCTATTAGTATGGGTTCTCGGATTTTAATTAGTGGGTTCCCGAACCTATAAAATCCCATCCCATATATTTCCATGACGACCGAACACGTATAAAGGAACTCATCCCAAAATAAAAGGTGCTTTAATTAAAAAAAAAGAAAAAAAAAAGAAAAAAAAGAAAAGAAAAAGAAAAGAAAAGAAAAAGAAAAGAAAAGAAAAGAGGATAAGAAGGGCTACAACCTAGTAGTCAGAGTAGACCCACGTGCACAAAATATGGAAGAGAAATACACCTTAAATCAGTGGTGTTTGGTAGTAGTAAAATAAATAGATGAAGTAAAGTTGATGTTATGTGTAAAAGATGTGAAACGTTGGTGATTTTAGTTTACTACACCTATATAGCTGTGTTAACTTACTACACCTTAAATCACTTACTACACCAAACAAACGCAGGGCATGACTCCAACTGGTGGTACACGTATAAATTACGGATGTATGGACAATAATCCAATGGATGCTAGGTCTTACTCTTTTTTTTTTTTTTATGAGTTTAATATATCAGTAAATTTATGTTACCGGGTCCCAAGCTGCTGCAAGAAAAAAAAGAAAATTTTCAAGTATTCACGATTTAATTACCATATACACATAAATTTTGTAGGTCTTATCTCAAATTTTGTAACATGTATCCTAAATTTTGTAAGAAAGTGCATATGTGGACACAAATATTGATGACACTATATATGACCAAAAAAAAAAAAAACTTTGACATCAAACTATTACCGGGTTCCAAGTTGCTACTTAGGTTTTGCTCCAGAGTTTGAAGGGAATGGAATGGAACTAAAAGGAAGGGTAGCTCATGTACACTCCAATTTGAGAGGTTACAAGATTTAAGAAAATGAATAGAGAGTTTAACCTCTATTACCATCCATTACCATCCATTCACCTCTTAAAATATAACTCGGGAACAAGTTAAAAAGGGCTGTTCTCATTCCATCCCTTCCTCTACTCCTCATTCACCTCCTCTGGAGCAAAGCCAATAGTCAGGTTCATATGCAAGGGTCATTGAACATTTTTTGACAACACAAAAGCTACATATATATATGCCCATTGTGTAGGCTTCTAGTAAACTGGTTATTAGAAACAAGATCCACCGATTAATTAATTTCCCGTTCACGGAATATGAACATCAGGATATATATAGACACGAATGCGTAGATTGGGGCAATAGTGAGCTAGTGTAAATTTTAATTGCTATTCACATACATTTGGAGATCTCCTCCTCATGTCTTTGGAGATCCATGCTTAGCTTTATTGGGTCATTTGGTCCCATGTTGTTTTACTAGCTAGCTGGCGGATGGGGCATGCATATATATATATATATATATATATATATAATACAATCAATAATAATTTCATTATTAATTACTAAAAAAAAGATCTAAGTGTAATGATAATATTAATTAGGAGATGCCCACATGTCTTAATGCGTGCAAATAGATAGTCCAACCCCGTCTACTTCAAAGATAACAAATCATAGAAAGCTAGCTAATTGATGTTTCTCTTTCCTTCTTTTTGTGACCAAAAAAAAAATTGTGTCAGAACCAGTCTCAAAGTTACATCGTATTGAACATGTTCAATATTGTAAAATTGAAGAAAAATGTTGAACATGTTCAATGCTCGTCCGTCTGACAATTCAATTCAAATATTGTAAAATTGAGTTTCAAGCGAACCGGAATTATGAAGTAACCCGCCATATAATTTTAATTTACACATACATGTTGACATGTAGATATAATATTTTGTTAACAAACATTAGGATATTTTGCAAAAGTTCATCTATATATAAGTAGGGGTGAAAACGGATCGGATATCAACGGATAATGGACAAAATTGTATCCGTATCCGCTTTAGTTTTTCGGATACGAATACGGATACGGATAGTTCCGGATACGAATACGGATTGGATATTAAACGGATACGAATATGGATCGGATATTAAACGGATACGGATGCGGATACGAATATACTTCGGATATTAGACTTATTGTTAAAAAATATATTTTATATAACTTTTTCATGATAAATCACTAACTAAAATGGTTAAATTACTATAAAAATTAATCACTAATCATAAACATGTTATTAGTTCATCGTGGATCATTATTATCATAAATAATTACATGTTAGTTAAGAAAAAAATCCATAATATTCATTATATTATTAGTTACAAGTTATAAATAATTATAAAAGAGACGAATTCAAAGTCTAATTAGATATAAACTTCATTAAATTTGAAATCTACATAAAAAATCCAATTGAAAGACATATAATAAGCCTTTGAAACGGATATCTGAATTACCATAATATCCGAATTCGGATAATTATCCGTATCCGTATCCGTTTCCATATTCAAAACCGTATCCGTATCCGTAACCGCAAAAATCCGAATACGAATCCGGATACGGACGGATATTATCCGATCCGTTTTCACCCCTATATATAAGCCACCTTGAATTTCATGTGTCAAGATCCGAATGCCCATACCTAGAGGTGGCAAATCGGGCAGGCGGGTCGGGTTTGGGTTCGGGTCGGACGGGTCGGGTCAATTTGACCTTCTAGAAGATCTCGGGTCGGGTGATGGGCAGGTCGGGTCGGGTCAATTTAATATCAGTTTTTTTTTTTAGATCATATGTTGATTTGAGTTGGATTGTATGCTATTTGATCTCGAATCGGGTCGGGTTTGAGTCAGGTCGGGTTGGGTCGGGTCAGTTTGACTTTCTGAAAATGTCGGATCGGATCGGGTATGGACGGATTTTTCGGGTCAGATCGGGTTTTGCCAGCTCTACCCATACCAATGGTACGTAGTAGGTTCCACCTAAATATAAAGACGTCCATTTAGCTATATATCTCAATAACTATGCATATACAGACAGTCATATCGCAGAAAAGTCTTTGACAAAAGAGGATAAGATGCCGTACCAGTTGCATTTGCCCCATTAATTCAAGTTTTCTCATGTCTCCCATGGCCATGTGCTCGGTATATATTTGCATTCTAAAATATCTCAAACAAATTCTTAAAACTTTTCAAAAATAAAAATTTTTTGTATCCCATATGTTTTTGAATAAAGAATTTATCAAGTCATATGAATCAAAATTCGAAAGTGATTTGATATATTTTTGGAGGTGTACTCACAAAATAGTCCCGTAAGTTTAAGCTGACGCTATCTTTAAGCACAAGAGAATATGGAGACGAGAACAATGCCGACTTCTGGTTTGTTGCTTTCCGAGGGAACTTCTGTTTGGTGCTGGCCCATTCCACGTGAAAAAGGGTTGGCCCATTAATTGAGGAAGGATCAAATAATCACAAGTTTTGGTGCTCCATCAATAACGACAAAATTAAATCTCTAATAACTATATTTTAAATTCTTAAAAAATAAAAATAATTGATAGAATGTTTTGTATATATCATGTTTCATGTGTACACAAAAAAATATATTATTTTGATTTTATTTATATGTGCATCAAGCATTAACAAAAATAAACGGTTCAAATTTTATAATTTTTTCGCCTCTCTTGATGGCTATCGAAATGAAGTTAAACTTTCATCATTTTTTATGTATATGGTATTGAGATGATTTAGAATACATCTTACGGTTTACATTTGTTAATTTATTTATAAATAATGATGTGGTTATCAAGAGCACCAATTGTTGTGGTTAGTGGATCCCTCCTCTTTATTATCATCTAGTCATAACTCATACCTTCAAGGCTTTCATGCTTTTGGGTTGCTCCTGTTAATTTCTATTCTTATGCTACTATATTTATTTTTACATATATAGCTATAGATATCATTTATATATGTACATCATTTCCTAGTTATATCAAGCTATATCAACATCCAATTAATTATTGACAACTCATGTTTGATCATTCTATCATTATTTTACTTTTACTGTTCTTTGGTGGGGGTTTTCAAATTCTTGACGGGTTCATATATATAGTAAAAATATAGTATAATTACAATCTACAACAGAGTATTTTTTTTTTGAGATAAAGATGAGGGTCAAGCCACTCAAATTTAAATATCTATAAAAAACCTCTAATCTGGGTTTCAAGCCTGCGACCTCTCACACAGAGAGTGTTGCCTTTAACCAATAGACCAAAGACTGATTCTTCAACAGAGTATCTTTAATATGAAAATCAGCCTCTGTTTAGCAAAACTGGCTAAGTAATTCTTTTTGGATAAGAATGATTTACTTGACTTACAATTATTTAAGTCGGTTGCTAGGCAGATGAAATCTAGCAACCTAGCTAGCAAATGAATGATCAGGATATATACACATATATCACTACAGTTGAGCTGACAAGAGCAATTAATATTCACTTATCATTTTCCTGTAACCCCATACACTTTCTCTCTGTCATACACTTGTATATTATATATATATGTGTGCTTCATTGCACTCGTGCAAAAAACAGTACACAGGAATGTGTATACATATATATAAACTATGAACTATATATGAATAATATGAAGCATCATACATGAGGACATGAGGACTTGTAAGGCAATAATAAGCCCAAAATCAACTTCTAGCGCCATAGCTATATATGAGCCTCTATATATATGACTGATATTCTTCACTGTTAAACTACATTTACAAATTAATAATGCATGCAATTATGCATACATATAGTTTAAGCATCATCATGATCATTATTACTGAATTAATTGATAGGGTGATGAGGAAATGTCCAACATTGTTGGGCCTACATATTTCCCCATTTGCTCACATGATTTGATCTCTTTGGGGGTAAACCTTTGTAGTTATGGATCCTCTATAGTCAACCATTCATGCAACGGTTTGTTCTCTCTAGATAAAATATATTATATCTGTTGATTTAATTTATACTTGAAATTTGGTATTATAGATAAAAAATAGCTAGATTACTAAGTACAACTATTTAAGATGAAAGGATATAGGAAATATATATAGTGTACATCAAACTTAATTTATGGTTCATTATTTTGAAAAATATATTCAAACAATAAATCCAATATTAGAACTGCTTTCTAATGATACAGATAGAATTAATGTGTAAAAACTTTTAGCCAATTTTTAAGAGATTTTAATTTGACTCTCATCATACAATTTAATAATTTTAACGGGGGAGCTTCAATGGCATTGTGATGAATGATCAATTAATCTCTAATTAAATTGCATCAAATTGATCTAGACATTCCATCTAAACCATGTAGTGATCCTGGTTTTATTTATTAGTAATTGGCTAATTAATATGCATATGCATGAGAATGATTTTATTTGGAAAAAAATCTTAATACTCTAAATTAAGTCTAAACCATTACACTTGTTCCATCAAGTACTTATCATATTTGTTGTTCAGACAAACTTCTCAAATATTGCACATTGATCCTTAATTCCACATGCTTGTTCCTTTTTTTGTTTTTTTGGTTGAGGAAGTCCATGCTTGTTTAATTAATTAAGTATATATATATATATATATCTAAACTTTGTGCTTCAGTCAGAAACTGGCAATATGGAAAGCAACAGAGAGCTTGACCACATGGTGCATAAACTGGCTCCAATATGATAATATCAGACTATCACATACTTTGTACACTTCCTTATGTTTCTCTCTACCAACCTGCTCTTCACACAGTACTACTGCCCGGAACTTAGCTGGATTGATCATATCCTGCCTTCAAAACCTCCTTCCTAGTATCCATTCATGCTCTAATTTCTTTAATTCTCCTCCTGGCCTCCTGCCATAAGAGCTCTTCTCAACCTCAGCAAAGATGAAGGTTTGTTTGATTAATTAGTTTCTTTTCAAATCTCTTAATTTTCTTTTATGTTTCTTTCTTTCTATGTATGTATGTGTGTATGTGATCTCTCATTCTTCCTTTGTGTGCATGTTTGAAGATTAAAGTCATCAACTTTGAGAACTAGCTTTAATTTATATGTAGCCAGTTCACCACTAGAGCAATTTGTAGATGAAATTATGTTCCTAATATGGATAGTTATAAGATGTTTTTTTGAACTAGTTATTATCTATGTCTGGCAGAACAGTTTTCATATCTGTCTCAATATATATTGATTGTAATTTGTACTTGATTAGCTGTGTGATTGCAATTGCTGTCAGTCAACATGATCCAGTTACTGAAATAATTAAGCTTGCCATGTAAAAAAAAAAAAAACCTCTAAACAGATTAGTAAAATGTGTTTTTATTATTATTTTTTTTTTGAAATAACAGGTTTGGCTTTAGATTTAAGTTGTATATTAATCAAAGGACAAATTATAATTAAATCTTTGGATTTTTTTTTTGTTTTCAGTTACTTGGTTGGATGCATCGAAAATTTCGGGAAAATTCCACTGATGTGTTTAAAGACTTTTCTGGCGGTATGTTCAATTTACCTTTTGCAAGAAATTAAACAAAACAAAATCAAAGGCAAGTCATCAGAGAAGATCAAACTCAAAACTTGCAACTTGAAATTAAAACCATGCACCCAAATTTCATGCGGCCTTCAATTTTCAATATTTAGTCGGTGACAACAGCACAATTCTTTGTACAAAACTTAATTTAATTACCTCCATATATATATCGACTGTAGCAAAGTGTGTACAAAGTTTTAAAGGCATGCAATATATATATAGATCATATATAGATGCATGATATATACTGATGAATCAGTTCTTGAATTTTCTAAACCTACAAATTTTACTTCGTTTTCTTATTTTCTTAAATTACGATTTAAAATGAACCAAACTTATTAAAAAATAATTTTGACATATTACATATATACTGTAATCTTCACATTGTTTTAGTCAATTATGCATATATATAAGTTGTTAAAATTAAAGTAATAATGTCCTTAAACAAATTTTTTACCGACACTGATTAATTAGCTCGTCCTTTCTATCCACATATATCTTCAATATATGGTACTACTGACAGTGATTAGTTGATAGATGAACTACTAAACAATCTCCCTTCATAAAAAGGCAAATATTAATATATATACATATACATATACATATTAATATATATACATATACATATACATATACATATATATATATATATATGTATGTATGTATGTATGTATGTATGTATGTATGTATGTATGTATGTATGTATGTATGTATGTATATGCATATATAGAGTGAGACTATTATGCTTCATGAAGCGCAGTGGCTAGTGCGTTTCGGCCTCATATCTCATCAACCGTAGCTCGAATGACCAATCCAAGTTGCTCACCACAATCTATATATTGAAATCTTGTAGATTACCAAAATTTTCCATTTTTAGAGTTTTCTAACTATTTTTATGAATTTTTGGAAAATGACCTATTTTATGTACAAAATTTGTACATTTTCTACAATTTTCAAAAATAAAAAAAAAATAGTTAGAAAACTCTAAAAATAGAAAATTTTGGTAATCTACAAGATTTCAATATATAGATTGTGGTGAGCAATTTGGATTAGTCATTCGAGCTACAGTTGATGAGATATGAGGCCGAAACGCGCTAGCCACTGCGCTTCATGAAGCGCAATAGCCTCACTCTATATATATATATAGAAGCAACAAATTCAGCAGCACCATTTCTCATATAATATTTTCATCTGAAAAAAAAAAATCAACTTAACATATAATAACATATAATATATATATATATGTTACAATCATGTTCATCTTTTGTGATTGAAGGCGGAGCTGCATGCACATGCTTGGCGGGGCGGCCATCGATGGACGAACCGCCGTCGCAGCACGAGTTCGACACCTTCCTGGGTCTATCAGCTGCCACCTTTCCGACGCCGCCGAACAACTCCGTCGATGTGTCCTATGTTACGCCCGAGCTGTTCCCGAGCAGCACGCTCCTTTCCATCGGTACACTCGGCTTCTTCCCACAGCATTCGTTAGAAGAAGAGGAACTGCATGACGCCGTTGTTGTCGGTGATGAAACGGATGCCCCGACACTTGAACCGATTGATGTGCTGCCGGAAGATGAACTAGACACGGTAGAGGAAAAGGTGGACGGCGAAGATGAGACGGTCGTGGCGGCGATGGTGGAGGCGATAGCGGAGAAGGCTGCAGAGGCGACTACGGAAGGCGACCTGATGGCGGTCACTGCGGAGCTGGAGAAGGCGCTAGCAGCAGTTGCAGCGGCGGAGGAGAAAGACGGGAGCTCGAACCGGGTGTCGTCGGCGCGGCCCAGCAGCGGCATCTCGGCATGCCCGCTTCAGGGGTTCTTGTTCGGGTCTCCGATGGTGGAGTTCGCTGCACGGGAGGACGAAGGAGGAGCGAAGGAGAAGAGGGCGTCGCTCGGGGAGTTGTTCATGAGGAGCCGCATGGCGGAGCTGGCCGAGGAGACTGGAGAGGAGCCCGACGGAGGTGGCGAGAAGGAGGAGGAGAAATGGACGGCTAAGATGGGTTTCAGGAAGATGATCAAGCTGCGCGGCGGATCCCGGAACGCCGGCATGGCGGCCGAAACTAACAATAAGCTCCAGAAGGTTAGTTCCATTTTTTATCTTGTTAGGCCAAAGAACAATAAAGATATTGCTTGGGACAGCACAATTTTTTCTATTTATAATATGATTTTTTCAGATTTCCTTCCATATAATTCAAAGATTTTGCTGTCATAAGTAATATGGTTGTTGTTCTTAGACTCGACTTTTTTATCTAAAACATTTTGTGATTAATGGAAAAAAATAAAATGGAGGATCTACTTAATTACCAAAAATTTAAACTCATGGTACAATTTTTTTTTAATATAAAAGTTGATGTAATGTCATAAGTTTCTTTTTTTTTTTTTTTCTATATATGTAGTCTTTTTTAATATTTGACAACTACAGTCATATTACTTATATATTCAGATTCTAAAAATTAATTAATACACATAATTAATGAGGAATTATATATTCAATGGAAACTTTTTTTTGTGACCATGATCGACAATTGAAGTTCAAATGAACTAAATAAAAAATTAGAATTAGATAAAAAGTTTGAACATATAGGTTGAAGATGTTTCAGATTTGAAACTATTTGAGTATTATTTGATAGCCTATATATAACTTTTGTAGCTTGTAACTGTTAAAATTTTTATCGGACTTTAATGGGCTATCAAACATACTTGTATTGCATCAATTTTGAAAATATATTCAATTGATAAGTTCTACTACATTTTTATTAAAAATTTTCAATCTTTACCCTCTTGCAAAGATTGTTTTCAATATTTTTTTTTAAAAAAAACTATTATCAAAATTGTCAAGATAATAATCATCAAGAATCCATCCTCATTATATAATGTATGAAATAACGTCCTAAAATGCTGGGAGATTTGGGGAAACACAGAATTATAGATATAGAAGAAATAATTTTGGTGATATTCTTGATACCATAGTACTGTGATCAAATGGGACTCTTTTCATACCAAACATGCTCTACCGAATAGTAATGTCCATAAGAACAGTGACCTGATTTGGCCAATTTATTACATATTTGCCTCAATGATTGCAAATTGAATGTTTGGTTTTATAAAAAAAGGAAAAAAATGTTTTAGCAGAGGTAGACACATCTCTTTTTTGCTTTCAATATCATGAAAGTACAAGGTGTGGATATAAATTACGCCAAATCTACATTTTATAACACCTTCAACTCAGATTGCTGCAGACCAAAGGTTTAAATATCGGTCATAGCGCCTACTATAACGGCCGATATAGCGTTTTGGAAGAACCGACGCTATCAGTTTTTTCCCGCTATTTGGTACTTTATATAATAACATATAAAATAGTGGTTAATTGTCCAAATTTTTAATTATTTTATGATATTTAAAACTTAATAGTTGTTATTTATGTTTTACTATTGTTTAACACATTAATAGAATTTATCAAGGAGAAACTATGTTATATAAACTTAGAATCCACCAAAGAAGTAGGATTGACCAATAAAAAACGTAAGTCATAGACTTTGGAATCTAGAAAAATATTATATATTCACTAAACATTTCTTTTATTTAAATAATATTTTATCATAATATAGTAAGGCAACACCAATTTTTTATGCTACAATTTTTTTTATTATATAATCGTTATTTTATAATTTTAATTGTTGAAAATGATGGATAGATAACTTATTTTTTAAAAACTTCAATAAATTAATTATATAGTAAGGCAACAACAATGACACAAATTTATTATATAATTTAGGTTGTATATAATATGTTAATCTTTTAATATATAGGAAAAAATAATTACTCATTTATTCAATTTGAAATCCTTTTGATGGAAACAAATAATATTTATGCGATTACAGATGGAATAACATTTTGTATTCTGCCAATATATCTGCATTAGCTTGACTGATTTTACAAAGATGATTCAATAATTATCTATTTCAAACAAATTGGTTAAAAATATTGCACATTATTCCAATTATTTATCATTTTATTATATATATTAGCTTAATAGATCAACAAAATAGTCAAAATATTACACATATGATAGGAACCGGTAGCGTCCGCAATAGCGCCGCTATCCGATATCCGCTATCAAATATACCCCGCCGCTATGAGTCCGTTATCCGCTATTTAAACCTTTGCTGCAGAGCATATATTGAAGGAGAAGAGGTCTAAAAAAATGCTATATTATTGAGAAGTTTATAACTTAATTTTGTGCCAGACCATCAAGTTCTCTATACCATTCAATTGTTTCATTGAAGAATTAAGATCAATCCTGTCAGATATTAACAGTGAACTTGTGTTAAATTATGTTTAAGACGGATTTTTTACATTCATTCACAAGGTAATTTCTTGTACAATTTAGATTGGTTTCATGTCTGTGTTTCTATTCTGTTGATACCCTGTTACTTTGGAGACTTCAACATTGTTAGCTGTGACACTTTGGTTTGGAAAGTCTCAATAATCTTGTTAAAATTTGATTTTTTTTTTTTAATCATGAGAAAAGTTGAAATCCTAGCTGCAGATGCAAATAAGTTACATTTTTCTTTGAAGTGTACTCTAGTTCTAGATAAGATCCATTGCATAAAATTTGATGAACAGATATGAGTAATACCTAACGTCCATAGAATATCTGTCCATAGCATCTAGAGGTTACAAAATCAGATCTATCTGTTACAAAATCGGATGTATTTGTTACATTTTGAGTGTATCTCTGAATGTATAGATGTATTTTTAATGGATGCAAGTTGTTTCTCAACAAATATAACAATATTACCAGTATATTAATTGTCATCCTCATACTATGTTGGCTTAGCAACAATCAATGCAACAATGATATATAACTGCAGTTTGTTACATATTGTTGCAGATACTTCAGATATTCCATCGGAAAGTCTACCCCGAGAACGCGGCTACTCGGAAGAACAAAGGCAGCACCGCGAGAACCAAGAAGCGCGACGCGAGCAAGGACCATGTACAATGCATTCCTAAGAAGAAGAGTGAAGAAATGGAGCCCTGCATTGCGAATGGTAGCATTTCGAAGGACACGAGCAGAATCTCGTGCAAACCGAGCTTCAACTGCTGCTCTGCTCGGTCCTTTGCTCGGCTCGAGGATCACCGTGGCAGCACCGATTCGAGCGTGAATAGGGAGCACTGGATCAAAACTGATGCTGATTGTAAGTTTTGCTCATAATTAAAGTTCTACTTATAGTTAGAAAGAAAGAATCTAAATATGAGAAATCTGTTTTAACATTGTGATTGGTAGGAAAATAATAAGGCTAATTCTGCTATGGATTAGATAAAATATGGGCTGTTCACTTTTCATAATCGGATGGTCACGATATGTCTTATAGATACAATTAAAGAGACCTGTTTGATAAGAACCGCTCGATATAAAATGAAAGGTTGCTTAGCCGATCCATAGCATAACCGCTCAAATAATACAACTAAGTAAAATAAGCTATATACACTTGTATAGTTATATTCCTGAAAAACAAATTTTATTGGAAAATATACATATATCTACTCTCTTTATAATTAAATCATACTATCAGATACTTTTATATATGTAGAGCTCTTGATGACAATAGCCAATAGGAATGAAATCATCACAAATTACAAATAAGATATATTAAATAAACTTAAAATGATACAGTGTATGAACTGTGTACTTAAGATTTTTTCACATGATATAAGCTTAATTACTCATGCAGATCTAGTGCTGGAGCTCTAGAAGTTGCAACAAGGCAAAGCAAAGCAAGCAAGCAAGCTACATGAAACAGTATATATGCATGTGGAGAGTGACTGGTGAGAAAAATTCATATGTAAAATATGAAAATTGGTTATAATTAATTAGCTGAGTGGTCTGTGTGCAATTTGTTGATAAGTATATATATATATATATATATATATATATATTGTCGTTTGCAATTGTGTTTATAAAAGATATGAGAATAATCCTACAAGAAGTACTGTTGCTGTGTTGTACTTTTAAAAGAGAAATCATGATATTTTTATTTCTATTTATCCTGCCCTTTTCTGATATATATGACTAGAAAATCGTAATATGTATATATATTTTTTCCTCTTTTTTTTTTCCTATATTTTCCAAATAAAAATATTACATTGTCTCCGGTACTAACTACCCAAAATAGTCAAATCTGCTAAATATAATTTTCAGTAGATAATTAATTTTTTTTTTTTATTAATGGCTATAGAATTCATCTAGGCAAGGAGCCTATCAATTTTCATTTCAACTTTTGCAAAAGAACTTTGAATACTTAATATTATTTATATATTTATTTTTTTTTGAATTATATCATCCTATGCCTCACATTCTGGACAATCTGATCATTAAGCTACATACTTCAGTTAACATCAGCTATTAAAAGGGTTTGTACTTTGTACCATGAAGACCTATTTTCTTTTTCAAAACTATATATCTCATTTAATGATCCTAAATATGTCCTTGTACCTACTCCTGTTATCTAATTTGGGTAGTCCCAAACACAATGGCAAGCACTTGTTTTTGCTCTTTTGTTCATTAGTGCTTGCCAAGCATATAATATAATAATAGATTGCACTTGATGCGAGAGTGATATGATAATTTGATAAAATAATTGCCTATGCAATTGTCGCTATATGAAAAATATTCTAGCTCACTATTTCCTGCCATGTATGTACCCCATACATATATACTGCCCCTTGTAATGTAAACACGGCCTCTATCAATATATAGGTCAAGTTTGTACTTCACTCTTTATAAGGCCCTACTTGGTTAATTAATTAATTAACCAAGATTAATTACATATTTAATTAATTGACTTTGTTAAATAATTAATTCATCCATATATATATATATATAGAGTGAGGCTCTTGTACTTTGCAGAGCACAGTGAGGTAGTGCGCTTCAGCCTTTTATTTCAAAACCGTAGCTCGGATGGGCAATCCAAGTTGCCCAACACAATCTACATATTGAAATCTTGTAGATTACCGAATTTTTTCATTTTTAGAGTTTTCTAACTATTTTTTTGGATTTTTAAAAATTGTATAGAAAATGCACAAAAATTTGTGTATAAAATGGGTCATTTTTCAAAAATTCAAAAAAATAGTTAGAAAACTCTAAAAATAGAAAATTTTGGTATGCACCTAGGTTTCAATATCAAGATTACAGTGAGCAATTTGGATTGGTCATTTGAGCTACGGTTGAGAGTTATGAGGCCTAAGCGCACCAGTCACTGCGCTTTGCAAAGCACAGCAGCCTCACTCTCTATGTATATATATAGTTCTATATTTTGCATTAATTGGATTTAGATGCAGAAGCATTTTCATGTCTGCTATTCAACTATTCAACTGTGCAAGGATTGTGCTCAAACAACCTGACAATGACAAGTATGTCAAAGATGCTATGTCATCTAGCACATGACCTCATGCTGGGAACAGAAGTTTGCTAGCTAGGATTGTTAATTGCACCAAGACAATTAATCATTTGATGGAGGCATTCTTGTTCCGATCGAGCCCATCACTAGTTAATCAAAGGGACTCTCTACAGATGTGCACTCTTTTGTTCTGTTCTGCACTGTGCATGTATATATGTGTACATTTATTTATATCGACTATCTAATTAATATTAATGTAGCATTATTTATTTTATTGAAGTGTGGATATCAGTCAAAAAGAGATGGAGTTGCATCCAAGTGGAAGATCAAATAAAAAAAAAAAAAGAATTGGCTAGCTAATACAAGTTCAATAATTAGATAATGATGCTCTGAGAGCCTCTGACATTCTGATACCAATTAATGGTACCAAAGCTTATAAAATTGACTAAAGTTTAATATAATCAGCCGGAAATAATATGAACTATATAAATAATACCATTGAGATACCATGGAAATTTGGGAATACTGTATAGTTTGACTTAGTCAAACGAACTAATTATTTAACTTGGCATACTGATTGCTCAACTTAACATGCAAATTATACAACTTAACATCAACTTATAAGTATTATGTCAATAATTATTTAACTTAACATATATTGTGCTTAAAATGAAAAAAAAATTATTTATTGAACTTAACTTAGCTACTTGTTCAGCTTAACATGCTAATTATAATTGATATAATTATTCAACTTAACATCAATATAACATTCTAATTATAATTTGATGTCAAGTTGAATAATTAGCATATCAATTAGTATGTTAAGTTGAACGATTAGTTTATTTGACCAAGTCAAACTAGGTATCTCCAATATTATCACCATAACATTCTCCATAAGAGTTTGTCCGAGGAAGTAATAACAGAACGAAGTATATAAATTTCGCAACCGAATAAAAGTCTCAAGTTGTGCTGTGTAAATATCAGCCTACTGCACACATTATTATATTTTGGGTAGAATTTCGATTAGAGGAGTGCTCCTTGCACTTGATCATTTTCGTTTCCAACTGCAGGCTCTTTAATACGCAAGTTTCTTTATCAAAAGACACAGGAAGAAGCCATATCCCTGTTAAAAATATTTAAACAGAAAGAATCCCCTTGAGGGACAACAAATTCAAAGGCATCACAACTCTCAAGCACACGATGTGCTTTGTGAATTGCAATTAGGCCCAAAGCAAATTTTGAACCTAAAACTAGGGGTGTTCAATTCGGTTCAAACCGAAATAATTTTATACAACCAAAATAAACCGAAGTTTTCAAAGTACCAACCGATCCAATCTTTTTAAAATGTCATCCGAATAAACTGATATCCGAATAAACCAAAATCTTGTTTGGTTTATCCGATTAAACCGACTTACACTTGTTCACTAGTACCAAAAATATTGTGTTATCAAATTAAGGATAAATAGACATATAATTTTGAAAAACAAAATAAGCGAGCAAATAAAACTTACAAAAGAAAAAATATTAAATTTTTTTATATATAACCATTATTTATATCAAATAAAATAAATTTAATTAGTATGTTTTAGACTATTCGGTTTATCCGATCTACCAAAACACAAACTGAACCAAATAACAATAACCAAATAAGATAAAATTTTCATTCGAACTGAAATTTTAAACCAAAATAACCGAACCGAATAGTCCAAAGTTTAACGGTTCGGTTGAAATCCGAATAAACCAATCCGTTTGAACACCCCTACCTAAAACTATACTTGTTTTTAGGTTTTGATAAGTTTTGTATTCTCCTCACATGACATTGGCCCAATTCAGTGTTCAATCAATCAAAACAGTGCACTTATCCCTATTATAGTATACTATTTTGAGATGCATCTCTACAGTAAATCTACAGTATTGCTACAGTACTTTTTTTTTTTTTTAACAAGAGTCGAATCGTCATGGAAGGAACTTGTCAAAGTAAACAATCCGCGGTTTGCACTATTAGTAGAGGTGGCTAATATGTATGGAGTGTATAGGCTTTTACCCTAAATACAATAGTCTATCGCAAGCGTACGATTTATGCAATATAGTCGGGATCGTATCCACAGGGACGGTACTAAATTTAGACAGATCTTTGTTCACAATTCTAATCCTAAAAGTAACCGATTCGTAACCAATTTGGGGGGGGGGGGGGGGGGGGGGTTGTTTGAAGTTGGTTGGTTTCTAAATTATTAAAAAGCAGTAAAAGACTCTAAAACAATTATGAGACAAGCGTTCCCAAGGTTTCGGAATAAAACAGTTTGATGTAATGGACTAGTTGACTGCGTTTCATACCCTCTCAGGTGCGAACCGCAGTATGTTCAGATTATGGTTCTCTGTCTGTTCCTTGCTTGGTACGGATCGCACCTGTCATCAATGCTATCTGCAGGGAACATAACAGAGGCAGTTCAAGTTCAGATACAATTGCCGATCAAAATTACCGATCCCCAACTAACCCAAAGCAATTACAAGTCCCTCAACTCTCGTTTATTGGCACTTTTAAAGACTTTTATATCAATTTGAAATCTTTAGAATATCTCTAACCTAAACCCAATTCGCTTTTGATCACAGTTACGGTTTAACTCTCGTTATAACCACAACTTCTCCTCTCGGATACAATTGGACAACAAGTTACTACCCAAGTTATGCAAGTATTGAATCCCAATCAATTGACGTTAAGTTTTCTATCTAGACTATGCCCAATCCACAGGTTTATCAAAATAGGGGGAACTACTACAAGTGCACTCTCATGCAATTAGCAATTCTGGCCTAATAAGATATAAATCTACCAACTAGATATGAACATACATCCACAGGATCATATCAAAGAACAAGAAAACAATTCAAGCATAATTATGAATAAGCTCTAAGCAAATATGAGAATAACTTCAATGCATAAACGATAAAAATCAAGTATTCAATTAATCCATACATACAAACATCATCCTAGACCCTAAGAACAAACACGACTACTCACTACTAGACATTACTACAACAAATAAACAAAAGTAAGAGAAAAGAAAGCACCGAGTAAACTTAGGAAGAGGTGGGTAACCGTCTCCTTCGATTCCAACAGCGTTGAGCTCCTCTCTTGACACGACTCTCAACTCTATGACTTGACAAGATCAAGATGAGATATGAGATGATATAAGAGCACCCCAAGGGGTCTCTTATATAGGAGAAGATGTCTCAGATTTAAGTGTCTGACTTTTGGTTTCTTGGGGCGCAATTAAAGGGAAAAATCCCAAAAGGAGATTGCCAGAAATAGCACGCGCCAGAAAATAGGTGTTCTGTTCTGTTTTGAACTGAATGCGATCCGCAAATAGGAAGGTACGGTCTGCAATTAGCATTCCAAAGAGAGCTTGGCCTTGAAATAGCCTGTCTGTCGCTTAAATTGGCTCTCTGCGCGTTTCCTTGATTTAGATATGGCGGTTGTGAGCTGGCATGACATGAAAATAGAAGTTCTATTCTTGATTACGGTCTGCAAATAGGAAGTTGCGGTCCGCAAATAGATGCTCATTTGTGCTCTTCCGCCTATTATTGCTCCTTGCTCCAAATTTAGTCCGTAATAGCTCTAAAAGCTCCATTTACCTGAAAATAGGATCAAATCACAGAAGTAACTTGATTCTAGACACTCTTCTACCTAAATGCAAATGAACTTATGATTTTAGGTGCAAGTCTGGTTAATATGCATATATGAAATAGGTGCATCAGTGGCAGATTGTCGGGTTCGAGTTCGGGTCAGATCAGTTTGATCAAATGGAAATGTCTGGTTTGGGTCGGGTATCAGGTTGACGGTTGCCGGCATTTTTTCGGATCAGGTATCAAGTTGACGTCTGCCGACATTTTTTCGGGCCAGGTCAGGTCGGGAGGGTTTTGGTCAGATTTTGCACCTCTATTCCCAGGTCATCTCGAGTTCGGGTCAGTTTGACTTTCCCTAAAACACGGGTCGGGTCGGGTCGGGTTCGAGTTAGTCTGCCTTTCCCTGAAACACGGGTCGGGTCGGATTCGGGTCAATTTGACTTTCCCTGAAACTCAAGTCAAGTTTCAGGTCGGGTCAGATTTTGCCACCCCATTAGTACAATTTGTTATTCTTTTTTTTTTTTAATTCTTTGGCTTTATGCTTCTATGATGGAGAGAGAAAAGAATCCAGTGGCCAGTTCTATCATTTTACATTACTTCATTAGAATTAAAATTGAGATATCCATTTGATTTTTTAAATTTCATTTTTCTCTTTATAATTGTTTTCAAAATGATTTCTTAGAAAATCCATTGTGCTTTTCACCAAAAATTGTATTAGAGATCATATTATCATCAAATAATCATTTCAGGTATTCTTTATTTATAATTTTTATATTCGAGTGGTAATATCTTTTTTATGCTTAATTAGAACATCTAATGATTTTTGGAGAGTTTGAACTTTGCAACTTTGAAATTCTTCACAATTTTATGAGAAATTTGATATTCTTGTATAATTTAAGTTTTGAGTAAGTAAATTCTTAAAAAAAAAAAAAAACCTTTTTTTTTTTTTAATTTCTGCTGTACATCTCTTTCTTTTATTGAATATATTTTGAGTTAGTAAAATTTGAAAACTAGCTCGAGGACTCACCTTGGTATAAGAATTCATATTGTATTTGTCTTGATTTTTTTGACGTGTAGAGGCAATTAAATTTGAGATGAGGCTTTTGATTTTATTGACATCAATTATTTTATTCTTGACGATTTATAGTATGGTTTTAGGTCTTATATGACTCTAAAGACATTGATTATGTTCTTGAATGTACAAAAAACTGATCATGAGGAATATATATAGATATATTAATAGTGATTGATTTATAATTTTAAAAAATAATTTGCAATGAATTTAAAAATATATTAGCTTATACAAATATTGACTTCATCCAAATTTCATATAGTTCAATAAATTAATATTAACACATCACAACAAACTAAACTATATTAAAATTATTTTCGCACTACAAGGGGTGGTGTTTTCTTAAGAACAATTATTTTAACAATCTTACAAAGAATCTCCAATTCAATAATTAATAACTTTACATTACAAACAAGTCCTTTTTAAAATTTTAACATTAATTGTATTGTAAATTTCATGTAAACTTGATATTCTTTGATAGAAACTCAAATTGCTTAGTAAATTTATCAGAAACTCAATTTGTTTAGCATAAGTAAATGGGATAGCTCAATATTTACTGCCGAAGCAAAGCGAGGCACTATTCTAGTTTAATTCTGTTCTTCGTTACCTAATTTTTCATTTTGATAAAAGGGGCTATAAGCTTGAAATTATTAATTATAGCTAGTTAGCTACAGCCCAAAAGGCTATCTATAAAAAAGGCTACAAGGCCTTTTCTCATCAAAAAGAAAATATAACTTGAACCAAAAAAGCCCATGCAATCACAAATGATAAATGAAAAGATAGTTAAAAAAACCCAAAAACTAAAAAGAGGATTAAACAAACAAAGACAGCCCAAAAAGTTATCTATAAAAAAAAGGCTAAAAGCCTTTTTCTCATCAAAAAGAAAATATAACTTGAACTAAAAAAAAAAAGCCCATGCAATCTAAAATGATAATTGAAAAAAAAAAAATCAAAAGATAAAAAATTGGAGACCCAAAAACCAAAAAGAGAATCAAACAAACAAACAAACAAAGGCAGCTAGCTCTCTCTTTAATCCGAATTCAGTAGAACAAGTTCTCTGATGGAGACTTCCCTATCTCTCTCCCCTTTTCTCCTGGGCATTTCATCAAACAGGTACTATGCAATCTGTTACTGTCCTCTATGGTACCCAAAAACTCCATTATTGGTTCTACCCAAGTTCTGATTTTGGGTTCTGTTCACATTCCAGGAAGCGGTTTGGGAGACTCAGAGCTTTCAGGGTTTCATCGGATTGTTCCAAAATTGAAGTAAAGGATGTAACTTTGGGACTTATTTGTGTCAATTGTGATTTTTATATGAGTTGGGTATTGATGTATTGACATGTAATCAGTTGATTTTGTAAGGTTAGAGAGTTGAGCTATAAACCTCCTGGGACTCAGAAATGTCTCTTGAATGAAATCAATCTCTCTCTTCGCGAAAGAAGGTACAACTTTTTAGCTTGAATTAAAATGTATTTATTTATGTTATAACTCAATGTATATGTTGGCATGTGTGGTGGTGTACTTTGGTTAAAGTTTCTTTCTTTTCTGGTTTATATGGCCGGAAAAATGATTATGGTCCACTTAAGCCTTATTTATCTGGAATACTTGACTAAGTCCATAATTATGAAATAAAATGCATCTGAATGATCTATGTTACTGCTGCCAGACCAGTGTCAGCACTGCACTGAACTATTTCTGTCAGTATCTGTAATGTTATGCTCTATTTAATTCACTAACTATCTGGTCTTTTTGCGTCACATTGTACCAGTTTCCAAGTACAAATATACTCATATTAACAATATGTAAAAGCGCCACCAGAACATGGCTCAGTTGGTAGTGGCATTGGCTCCCTATGTGGAGACTTGGGATCAAACCCCGGTTGGGGCGAATTAGGTAGGGTGTATGGTGTGTGCACGCCTATCAGCCTATGGGCTATAAAAAAAAAAAAAATGTAAAAGCATAATGTCGATAAAGAATTAAACCAATTCTGTTGTTGAGATTAACAAATATACGCAGGGAATTCCATGCTTAGAACTCTGTTGTCTGTGTAGTATATTAGAAAATTGATGTTAATGTACCGGTGCAGATTTGGGTTGATCTTTGGGCGAAGTGGAAGTGGGAAAACAACCCTTTTGCAGGTAATATTTTGTTGGTCACTTGTTTCTCCTTAAAACGTCAATTTGTGCCTCTTTGTAATCTTATTCTGTCTGTAATTTTTACTTTTTAGATTTTGGCTGGATTGGCTCAACCTACAAGTGGGTCAATTGTTGTTCAGAAGTATGATTTTGATTCAAGCCCAATTGATCCCCCTAAGCCTCTCTTACCAGAAAAAGTTGGTATTGTTTTCCAATTTCCTGAGAGGTAAGAATGCAGTTTATATAATTTTTGCTAATTAATGTTTATTTATTACCCCGTCACTGAATCTGTGGCTGAGCAATTGATCATGTTTTTGCATGGTGTCAGATTGTGACCCATGAACTATAATTCTAGGGATTGGCATCCCTATTATAGTTGCTGCTGGTAAGGTACTAGGTAGTGCCATTGAGTCTAGAGAGATAGGACCCACTAAAAAATTATGAAAAAGGCACCCCTCTTTCCAAATTTCAGCCATTAAATTTCATAATTTTAAGTGCAACTACCTTTTCTGTTTTACAATTAGAAGATTCTGTCTAGGAAATATGGCAATAAACATTTTTAAGGATTACATGGCTCATGCAATTATTTCAATGTGTTGAGTACCCCATATGACCCCAAAAAGATGAAGGAAGGGGTCCAAGGGCTTTAATAGAACTGATTGCAGTAATTCAGGTAAATAAAGTGTCTATTGGTTATTTTTTGCATTTTAATATGAGCATATTGTAGGTACTTCTTGGCAGACACAGTGCTTGATGAAATAACATTTGGCTGGCCAAGACAAAAATCTGGTGCATCACTCAGAGAAAAGCTTGCTGTGAATCTTCAATATGCCATCAGCTCGGTACAGTAGTGTTTAGATGAGTAAAAGTTCCTCTTTTTTATCTGTAATGCATTTAATTATAAATATATATCATATATATTGTTTACATGTTAGGTTGGTATGAGAGGCATATCCTTGGATGAAGACCCGCGTGCTCTTAGTGGTGGATATAAGCGCCGGCTTGCCTTGGCTGTTCAACTGGTACTTTATTTTACATTGTTGTCATGTCATTCTCTCGACCGAAAACGTCAATGAATACAATGTGAATTATTCTTATTGTTCTTGTGGTTTTAGGTTCAGATGCCGGACTTGTTATTACTTGACGAGCCGCTTGCTGGTCTCGGTATGTACTACTTCAAATGTCTTCATCAGCATTGACTGAACCTCATTTCTATGCTAAATTTTCTATTTCCTAAGTAAATTTTATTTTATATAATTCTGTAAGTAGATTGGAAAGCGAGGGCCGATGTGGTGAATCTGCTGAAAAAGATTAAGAAGGATCTTACTATACTAGTTGTTAGCCATGACCTCAAGTACGTTTTTTTTCTTTTTCACTTGTAAAGTATGTTTACTGCCTCATATAAGATGCATACTGATAAAGAGCTTTTATTTGTTTGTTTGTATTTTTTTTTTTTTTTATGCGGCTTTGTGCATTCACAAAATTTGATAGTTTAGTTTACAGGCTCGACAAGCTTGACTTGACACATAGAACCTGGAAATTAAATCGCTTTTTTGTTACCAGTGTACACAATTTAGGGTTCACTGTTCGGCATTGTAGTCTTCTACTGTAAAGAAGCTAAGTTTTGCTTATGATGTAGAGAGAAGCTTATCAACAATTGCATGAATATAAATTGCAGGGAGCTGGCTCCACTGGTAGATAAATCATGGAACATGGAGATGGGAGGCGTCCTTACAGAGGCACCAGTGCCGATTTAGCCTCGATTCCCTGAGGAATCCTTCACCTTGTAATTCATGATGCGTACAAGTAGACCAGTAACGGAATCAAACTTGGTGTATGCCAACTAACAATACTTTGGCCGCCGCAACTTTCTGATCTCTCAACTACAACCTCTCAGGATAAGAGGGTAAATTGGAGTGCTCAGTTTTGGATCCTGGATTATGATGATGATGATGATGATTATACACTGACTGGTGAGTTTTTCGCTTTCTGCCATTTATGAGGGGACATCTTTGAATTGTAGGAAGGCTATGGGGAAAAAGATATGTTGAGTGTTGTCTGATTGTCAACTCTTATCAGATTCATTGGAGTTGAGTTATTGGAAATAAAGATTGTTCTATTTTATCTGATGTATCTTCACTTCAGCATTATTTATAATTTGAGTTGTTCTTCTATGATCAACTGTTCGTTTTAAATCAAGCGATTCAGATTTTACAGATCAAGTATCTTTCATTATTTGTGCCTCTTTGTAGTGTAACCATCTGATTCTGACAAATGAACGGTCCATGTTTCTTTCAATCCATAGAAGATTTCACTCCGATAATTTTATAAATAATTAACTAAAAAATCAGATTTAAATAAAAAGGCTCTCGGGACTTGGATTTCGGGATTTAGGCTGGAAGGAAAATGGAAATCCGGCCCCAAACACGGTTTCCCAGGAAGTCACATGATTTAAAAAAATATATCTTTTTTTGGGGCCGGAATATTATAATTCGACCCGAAGTTAGGGCCGGAATTTATTTTTCCTACCCAATGTTAGGGTAGTATTATTATTTTAGGCCTCAAGCTTGGGCCACTAAATTAAAATATGGCCCAAAGTTTGTATAAAAAATTATTAAAACCTGTCACGAACACTTTGGGGCCGGATTTCCATATTCCTTCCAACCTAAATCCCAAAATTCGGATCCCGAGAGCCTTTTTATTTAAATTTGATTTTTATTTAATTATATAAAATTATCGGAGTGAAATCTTCACAAATTTTGTACATTGTCAAATGCTTCTTGCATCTATGTAACTAAGGCTTCCTAGATACCATCAAGCTATTAGCTAGAGGATGCCCTTTCAAATTGAAACATATTATAAGAAGGCAGAGGTGCCAAATCAAACCAGGTTTTGTACTAAAACAAGTCTGAATATATGATTAAATCTGGATTTGATCAGACGTTAATCCGACTGAATTCAAGACTAAATTCGATTGACTGAGGCCTGAATATACTTTTATATCATATATCAGACCCAAAAGAGCACAAATTCAAAATGATCCCAAAACACAACACAAATAATCTAACAATATGCTGGTTTTTACTTTACAATTTTTCCCTCAAAATTTTATCGGTTAAGTGTTAGTGTACCACGTTTTATTTGTTTATTCCATCTTTTGAGATGTGAAATGGGTCGTTGAACGCATGATTTTGTCACTCAAATTTTAAATGTCCATAAAAGTTTCAAATCTGTGACATCAACATGTATAGCATCAGTGGGGGTCTAACTAATTAATAGTTATTCTCATATAATTGGGGGCTCATATGATGGCAACTTTAACTAATTAACTATCAGCTTTCTGTTCCATTTTAATATGGTTTTGTCTATTTCCATGGATCCGAATCACCAGCTTTTCTAAAAGAAATAGCAGAGCCTGCTTTTCTTGATCTGACAGTTGAGAAACACCAAAGTACTTTAAGATTGATACAGCAAATACCGAACTGCTTTGAGATCAGTTCGACAACCGATCAAGACCATTTGATCAGAAAAGCACACCCTGCTTTTCTTCTCATAAAAGCAGCAGATTTTTATCCTGGATTAGACGGCAGTAGTGGGGCAGAATTATGTTGTGAATTATTTATTGCTAAACCAGGCTTTATTAATGAGTGATGACAGCTTAGTCACCACTTAGTAACTTTAAGCATCCTATAAAAAAAAATCAAATATTTTATTGCAAAATTTATATTAAGGAGTTGCATTTTTTTTTTTAAATAATCCAGGCTGTACTAGGCTTGTAACTTTAAGCTTGATGTCATAGTTCTCATGGATATGATACGATGGATCTAAGTTTTGAGCTAAATGCTAAGGGTGTGTTTGGATGGGTATAAGGGTAGACTATTCATTAGAGTAGTGGTACTAACCCAACTTCGTGCACATAATAAAATCATTAGATTTGATCAATATGATATTCTCTATGTGCACATAACATTTTTTTTTCACTTTTTTTATTTTATTTTATATAAATCAATGATTTATAAAAATCAACGCCTAGAAATTGTTCATATTAGTACATTTTTTTGAAGCCCTTGATGTCAAACAAAATAATATTTAAATTTGATGATTTTTTACATATACATAAGTGAAATGATATAGATTAAATCTAACGGTTTTGTTTTGAAAAAATAATTTTAAATTTTGAGTTATTTGAATTTTAAAAAGTGGAGGCATGATGGAGGCACAAAAAATAGAGACATTGAAACCCTCCTCATACTAATAAGTCGACCTTCGCGTGGGAAGTCGCGGGTCCGAAACGTGGATAAAGGATCTTTTATAAACATTTAAATTTGAGTGGTATGACCCTTATTTTTATTTAAAAAAAAAATAAGTCGAGGTCAGACTTCACGCATGTTTGGAAACATGATTCGTTGGTAGTTTGCTACCCCTAATTAGTAACTAAAAAGTATCATACAATGTGTATGTTTTTAGTTGATCTCCCTTTTAATTACCTTTATAAAGTTTTCCAAAAAAAAAAAAAATTACCTTTATAATACTTGGTTACTCCTCGGACAAGAGAAACGTATATCCTTACCTCTTTTATAAAAAAGGAAATTGGATTTTTTAACATGAAAGTTCTCTCTTCTCTAAAGAAGAAATCTTAGCCATTGATTGTTTACTTAGATTGATCACTACCGTTGACGTACATTAATGTCCCGACCCATTAAAATTTAAAGTTCATATTAGTTTCTTCACAAAGGATGAGCTTTCAGCATTTTATTATAGATATAATAATTTCAGTCCAAATCAACGCGTACTCTTTACTAACTAGGTGTTATATTATGAATAAAAGTTTTGAAGTATTAAAAATGATAAATTTTTTCATATATTAATTATATTGTGAGCATTAAAAATTTTCTCAAATATTAAGACGTGTATAATGATAAACTTACACGATTATCTACTATCATATCTTAAATGAGTAGGGTGAAGAATATATTTATCTAGAATCATTACGTAATATTGAAATTTAAGATTTTTTTTTCTAAAATCATTGTTTTAATTTTTCTTAACAACCATCTACTAAATAGAGATATTAACAAAATGACTAAATCTTTATAAGGAAGTGCCATATATAACAGTTCATCTTTTACTAATTATAAATTTTTTGGATAACTGCTATAAAGTTATCCTTATCTCTTTTTTTTTGCCAACATAAAATCCAACTTGGGGTGCAAATTTACTTTAGTGCCCTCCTCAAAAGAAAAATAAAAAGAAACCAAGCACACAATCACGTCTTCAGTGACAGGCATAAATTTATTCATTTATCTTCATCTTTTCTTTTGTTCTTTCTTTCTCTATATATTTTTTGATCCAACACTCCTATATTTTATTGGGTATTCTCATCTGAGGGTCCAGATCCAGTTACTTAACCAAGTTTCCTCCCAATTCCTTGGTTCTCTCCTTCTCAATCAAAGGTTGAAACTTTTGCAAAATTCAGGACTTCTTCAGGTAAGAAAGAAACAACTTTTCAGTTCAGTTAAGTGCACATTATTATTTATTCTCTAACAAAATTCAAATTCAATTTGTGAAATTCTTGTACTGATTGGTGGTTTGTATTGATTGGTGGTGTGAATTAGGAGGGAGAAAGAGAGGAGAGAAAGGAGGAGAGAAGGAAAGCATGGGAGGAGGGATAGTGAAGGCAGTGGCAGGTGATGCAGTGGTGACATTCTTGTGGGTCTTCTGTGTCTCCAGTTTAGGACCCACAACGGCCAAGGTCATGTCGCATCTGCCGCCGGAGGTGCGGCTCCCGGCAACCCAGCTCGGAGTGTCCCTGCTGCTCTTAGCCACACTGCTCTTCACTTTTACGGCCCTCTGCGAGGCCATCGGCGGCGCCAGCTTCAACCCGACCGGACTCGCCGCGTTCTATGCTGCCGGGCTCGGCAAGGACGGCCTCGTCTCGATGGCGCTCCGGTTTCCTGCTCAGGTTGTTGTCACTTTTTTGAAATATCCTTTTTTTCCCATGATCAATTTCAATTGTGGTGAATCACTAAATTGGTATTAATCTGTCAATTTAACAATTTTATCTGAAATTATTATAGCGATTTAGTAGTTATTTATGCGTTAAAAAGAGGCTGAATTGATTGAATCGATTGTAGGCGGCAGGTGCGGTGGGAGGCGCTCTGGCAATAATGGAGCTGATGCCGGGAGGGTACAAGCACATGTTGGGCGGTCCTTCGCTGAAGGTTGATGTGCACACCGGTGCTCTGGCGGAAGGCGTGCTCACCTTTGTTATCACCTTGGCTGTGCTCTGGGCAATGGTCAAGGGGCCCCGGAATACGCTTGTCAAGATTCTTATCATCTCTTCCTCCACCCTCACCCTCGTCATTCTTGGCGGCGCTTACACCGGTCCCTCCATGAATCCTGCTAACGTAATATTCTTTACTTTTGTTTTATTTTGTTTGTTATTGTCGCTATTGCTCCCCCCGATTCCTGATTTAGTAGTTTGAAAGGGGAAGTAATTCAAAGAGGGTCGAAAATCGGGAAAATTTTGAGACTAGAATCGCAAGTATCAGCGAATCTAGATAAGGTCGGCATAAAATGTTAGCAGTGTTTTTTATTCATTTTTAAAATTAATATTTAGGTTTGTAGACAAACTGACAAAGCTTGGGATTTTCTATGTTTTTATGATTTAGCATTGATGACAAATGGATATGATCGCAGAAATTGTCTGCGGATTACAGTTTGCAGAAAATGGTTTTGATATTCCTAGTTAGGTTAATCCTTGTTTATAATTTTGAGGTAAAGATCAGGATCAAGCACTCAAATTTAAATATTCATTAATGGCCCCCATCCAGGTTTCAAATTTGCAATCCTAATTAAGCTAATTCTAGAATGAACTTATCTGTGGTTATTTTTCCATGATTTGCTTTATTTGCGATTTTATATAAAAACAGAAAATGTCCCTATTGTTTTTCTTCCTCTCTTATGATATTGTTACATAGCTGTCGTTACTACTCTCTTATTAGTTATTACTTATTATGCATATTGTAGGGAAGACACGGAAAATTGTCATGTTTCTATGCCTTGATCATTCTGAGATTATTGTGTTCAATATAGTTGTTGATTTGGAATGAAAAATTTATATCAAAAAGGAAAAAAATATATGCATTTTTTATGTTCAGAGATTGCAAATCAGCCTTGTTGTCCAGTTGGTACCCTTTGGAATTCATTCCAACACAAAATTTTGAAAGATTCTGTTCTGAAGTATATATTTCATTATTCCACTGCACACCGTACTTCTAATACCATTTTTGCTTAAAAGATCTCTTTAACTGTGTACGTCTGTCGGTGCAGGCGTTCGGGTGGGCATACGTGAACAAGAAGCACAATACCTGGGAGCAGTTTTACGTGTACTGGATATGTCCGTTTATTGGTGCCATTCTCGCTGCAGCAGCATTCCGTGTTCTGTTCCCGACCCGTGCGCCTCCGAAGAAGAAAGCCAAGAAGGCGTGAGGATGAGCTTGTGCAAACTGTATGGTAAGCAATTGAGGGGGTCAAAGAAATAATAAGCCTCCGGTAGTCTGGTAGACTGGTATCGTATTCTTTTAAAAATCAATAATGCTTCTAGTGTTGTAGTTGGGAAATAGAATAGAAAAAGGTTGCCTTGTATTGCAGCTGTTGACAAACTGCTCTTGTTAGTGATTTGTTGCATATTTTATGTCTTTTAGTATTTTTTAGAATGGTGACTGATTTGATTTAAGATTGTTAATTTGGTGCTAAAATCAGTCCAAGAAATTGATTCTTAGTCAAGTTTATACAATTTTTATATCTACCTATCTGCAATATTTTTATCTAGTATTGCTGGATATTCTCGCTTAGTCGTCACTGGGTGCACACATAAATATTGCAATATTTCTTTGCACGAATCGATCGTATAGACATTCCGATCCAATGAAAAGATCGTGTGTGCGCTATTGAGTGTTAATTGACTTGCTATATTGAAAAAAAAAAAAGGTTGAATGTTTTTTTTTATTATAATTATTATTTCTTGAGAAAACATATCAGCTTGATTAGATAACAGTCGGAAAATAACATGATCCAACGCGCAGAAAAGATATTTGATTTTTGAGTGATGAAATTGGGGGTTCAGCCATGAAACCAGCCTTTTAGCAGGGAGACAAAAAAGGGTCTTCATTTCAAGAAAAAGAGACGATAAACTTGCTACTTGTTTGGTAGTTGGTTCACTTAACGAACACCCTAGCTTAGGCAGCATGTAACAAAAGGCACAGAATATTGGAGACATCAGTAACGAACACCCCTGGGTTCCGTTTGGATTGTGCAAGGATTAGTGAAAGAATAGTATAATAGAGAATAGTAGATGAGATTAGTAAGAAAATAGTGATTTTTGGATTAGCTAAAGAATAGTAGAAATATGGTGCTATTCGGGATAGTAAAAATGTTGTTTGGATTGTTTGTTTAGAATAGTGATGGATGGTAGAAAAGAATAGTAGCTAATCTATGTTTTACAAGGAATAGCGGATTAGCCACTATTCAGACTAATCCGGATTAGCATGTATATGTTTGGATCACACAAAAGTTAGGAATAGCTTACTAATCCGATTAAAGTGCTATTCCATAGCAATCCAAACACACCCCGGTGGATAAGGGCATACATATACATCCATGATGAACTAAAACTGAGAAGAACCTCTTGCTTACTTTATGAAGCTGGGGAAATTCAATCTGATGTTAGATAACACCATAATAAATTAATAATCAATCAGCATTGCAGAAGTCTGGAAATAACCACATAATTTGTTGTATGGAGAGAGCAATGTGCGACAATTTTTCGTGAAGTAAATCCCGAATCACCATCGTCAAAGAAAATATGGAAGGAAGAGTATCAAAGTGGGTTTTGAAACTAGATTCAATCCTTAATTTATCTCTGCATCTCGCTTTTATTTTTTCTTTTATGTTGATTTTATTATTTTTTTTATTTATCAAACTTTCATATTTTGATCACAACCTAGTGATTACATGTAAATATTAGACACCATAGACATCCAGATAATGAAATTTGGAGGTCGAGTTTGAAGGGGAGGTGGGGAAAGGGAAAGGAAGAAATTGAGGGGTAGGTGTATAATGTCACACCTCAAATTTGAGGGTCCACAATTTTGAGGGGTAGGTGTATAAAGCAACATAGAAGAGTTTCCCTGAAATTTTAATACCAATGGTCCATCTAAAAATAATTCTAAAAACTGTAAAAATAGAATAAAGACACCATGGACCATCTATCACTTGTGACCTGAATCGTCTAAATAAATATAATATATAATTAACATGCAAGTTTCACAACATTTTTGCAAGTCTTTTTTTCTATTTTTACAGTTTTTAAAATATTTTTTTTATTTTTCTAAAAATCCATCAAAATTGTGACAATAAGTATTGTCAGCTGATCCCTCCCCTTATATTGAACATTAGATAAGAAAGTAAGAAACCGCTACCATAATCACACTAATTTTGACACATTTCCTATATGCCTTTTCAAATGATATATGTACAAAATATTCATCAAAAATATTATCAACATGAGAAAATAGGCCACACGTGAGAGAAATATATGTATATTTTTTTAATTTCTTCTCTTGCTTGACCTTGAAACCTTTCTCCCCTTGGTAGGAGGCGATGTGACAGGCAAAAGCATGCCACCTTTAATTTCATCAGCATCCGTCATCTTACCAATCGTCTTTTGAGCCTCAATGCACACCGTGAAATCTCTTAACTGCATTAATAACAACCAGCGATTTATCATAAGAATTTTCATCTCGGATATGGGGAGAAAAATAAAAAGATTTGTTTCTTGGCTTGGAATACAACACGCTACCCTTTTTGCATATAGGACCCAAATTCCTCCCATTTTCCCAACCCTCAAACTTTTACGATGCTACAATTAAAAAAACACCCCTGGACCAATGCAAATCAAAATTGAAGGACAAACATTGGTGAATTTTGACCATAGCACTTGTGATTAAAATTTTTCAATAAATTGCCAAACGTTGTTTAATTCAAAATGAATTGCCAACTTGGGTTAATTTCAGTTCCATGACCATTGTTGGTTAATTCTAAAAGACGCTTGCTCTCTTTCAGAGAGAAGGAAACTTGGGATGAGAAACAAAGTGCTTAAACAAAAGCAAGCACCTCATTTCACATTGGAGGCAATCACAACAACATAGCCAGAAAATAAACAATCACAAAACCAAAAAGACTAGTTGTGCACAATCACAAAGAATTAAGAGCTTTTTTACACAGAATGCAGAACTTCAGTCATTCATTTATTGATGGTTTCCTACTTCACTTTAAGATCATTGGTTTTGAATGTCCTGTGATAGTTTCCTACTTCAATGGGTTTAGTCTTTCAACATTCCAAGGGTTTTCTAAAATAAATAAAATTAACATACCTGCTCTTGAAGATCGCGAATCATTTCATCCTTCAACTTTAATGTCTCTTTTTCCCTTTATGAGAAGGCAAACAATCTACTGTTACTTAAAAATACTAAAAATAATGAGAAGATAACTGAGACCATAAATGCCACTCATCATTAATTTATGCATATTCAAGCTAAAATATAACAATAAAGCAACTATTTCATTTTCTTTAGCTGATTTCAAAAACAAGAAACCACGGATCAAGTACCTATCTTCAATTTCCTTGAGTTTTTCACGCCATACATTCTGGTTCTTTGTTAAATTATCATTCATCTGATCACAAAAAACAAGCATTGACATTAAAAAATTATTCAAGGAAAACTTGGCCAAAAAAGAGAGGACTTTACAAATTAAAGTTTGCTTACATTTGCTAGCCTTTTATTCTCTTTGTTTACATTTTCAATCTGTTGCTGAATCTCTTGTATCTTCATGTTCACTCCATTTTCCACAGAAGGTGAGAAATGTTCCTTTTGGTTCTTTGCCTCTATTAGCAACTTTTCATAATACTGTAGGAGGAAAGAAGATAAATGTTCTGACTGATGATGCAAAAGAACATTTGAACTGCTAATTTGACACAAAAGATCAATAACCACTCATTCAAATTGTGTAACGCCTTTCTTCGAGTGCAAATACTACCAACAGCAGTATAACACCAGAAATGTATTAAAAAAAGGATTGCATTGGGGGTCATATAAAGGTAATATCCATACCCCTAAAACACTATATCACTACCATACCAGTACTGGACTAACAAAGTGTTTAAAATCAGTACTAGTAACTTTAACCCTTCCAAAAAATCAACTGTTTTAAACAGCTTAATAAATCAAAAACCACAACATGCCAAAAGTTTTGAAGGGGTAAAGCTGTACCTGTCTTTGAGTTTCAAGCTGGCTTGCCAAAAGAGCATTGTACTCTTCCACGATCTGTAATATGTCATATAATACTTCAATATCAGGATGTAAAAAATCTACATCTAAAATTTAAAAGAAATAACAGTTTGGCTGATTCAGATTTCCAAAGTAAAGTTCAAGAATCAAGACAATTTGAGATTAATTAAAATGTAAATCCACAAAAGCAAGGGAAAATAAGACATTCTGACAATATACCCATACCGCATCAACTTTGCTGCTCAATACAGCTCCGCTAAAGCCAGAATCCTCACTGCAAGCACAACTGGCACAACTATCACTGGTCTCCCTCTTACCCCGTAGCTTATTGACCTTGTCATTGCTCTTTGATTGATTCAGCCGGTGTACGTAGTTGTCACCAACATAGTCCCAAACCCGGTGCGTCTCAAGGTCTAACGAGTAGCAGTGTTGTGTGTTCTTCCAGTGTTTGGAAGCATGCCCTTCATTGTATCTGCATCCAGGCAAACAGAACTTGGTGTTACTAAGACTAGAAGAAATAAAAGATAGCCCCCAATTTCAGACCAGGTCATAATAGACTACGCAACAAATACATTTTTTGTTGCAGGTTTTTCTTTCCTTTTCTTCTGCTTTACATTACTGTTTTATAAGAAGGAAATGTACTACTTAATTGAATTAATAGAGTCCGGCTATGGTGCTTCCGTAAGCATTTCAGACCGAAACGCTTGCGGTCCAAATTCGAAAATCCATCGTCCGAAATTTTGATCCAAATAGCTTATAATAATCTTGACATAATTAACTTGTTTGGTACCAATTTTTACCATTTTAGGAATTTTATTACTATATTTAATGATTTTTTGAAAGATGGCTCTTAAAATAATTAAAAATAAATCAATTTTGTATGTCAATCTTTAAAAAATCATTAAAAATAGCTAAAATTTTCATAAAATAGAAATTTTTTGGATTCTACAAGTTAATTTTGTTAAGATTATTATGAGCTATTTGGATCAAAGTTTCGGACGACGGATTTACAAATTTAGACCATAAGCATTTCGGTCTGAAATGCTTATGGAAGCACCGTAGCCGGACTCGAATTAATAATAATAATAAAGTTTTCTAACCAAAACAAATGTAAAAGAGCAAAAAAACAATTAGTTGACAGCATTCCATAAAACCATACTACATTTTCTAAAGCATTTGCAAACATAATCATACAAAGTTGTGAGCGGAACAAGCCTGATAGTTTTTAAAGTTAATAGACAATGAGTCTCAAAATGGTATATTCCACACAGTATTGTTGATCACATCTTATAAGTCATTACATCAAAGTTAAAATTAAACCCAGAAGTCAAAGTACCTTCCACATCCAACAAAACCGCAGATTACACAAATCCAGAGATTTTCATTCGTCTCACAAATTGAGCATGTAGGTTTTGCTGAAAGGTTCTGGCAGAATTGACACACCTAAAAACAAGATAGAAAGAAGTCCTAGGTAAGGTAAAGCATGTTGGCTATCAGATAATGAAGGCCCTATTCATAATGTGTAATCATTCATAAAGATGCCAAAGGAAACGGAAATTACCGGACATGAAGAATTAACCCATTTTGACACACATGAGCACTGAAAAGAGTGGTCACAGGTAGTAGCTACAATCCCGCTAATATCTTGATCCAGTCTCTCTGTATCATTACATGGGAAAAGATCAATTATTAGACCAAATCATGTCTCAAACAATGTACATATACCTTCAAGCTTTTTCCCCATATAAAAATTAAAAAATGAATGAAGGTATTACATATTATCAACTAACAACCATATACATGTGAATGCCAGTGACAAGGAGGAAGTGCTGTATCACTTACCTATACAAACAGGACAAGTCGGAAGCTCAGTAGAACCAACTGGAGGCGTAGCCGCAATCTCTAAAGACTGGGTAAACTCAGCAGAGGTTAAGAAAAAAACATGGCATACTTCTCCCTGTAAATATATATAACCCTACATTTAGATCCAGACTGAATTTCATCATTGCATTAATTTATGCAATTAAAAATTAATGCCCACAACCACAAGACTTTATTTCAACTGAAAAGGGAATAAACCGTATATCTACGAGAAATGTTTGCTGAAGAAGGAATTTAACTTTAGACATTTGACATTGCTTTTTAAATCTGTGATGTTCTAATAAGGTACACGAAACAGAAAAGTAAGAAACATTACAACATCTGAAGAAGGGAATCTCCAGCCGTTGAGTTCGAGATAGAACCTATCGGCTGCCATCTGATCGTCAAACTCAATCAACACACTGTACCGATCCTCCATGCCATCGTTCCTGTTAGTACGCAACCTTGACAGTTATATCCAAAATTGAACCCCAATTAGAGTAATCTAAATTAGTAGTGACAGCATCCATCCAATAAGCACCTGATAAAAGTGATTCTGGAGGCATGCTGGATGTAGGAATCACAGACCCACACAAAATCGTCCGGCGAGAGAGCATCGGAAATCGCCAGAACATAGAGAAGCTTCCCCCGTGTCGGCTGCATGCAAGCATGCATTCATTTACAAACACAGAATAAGTGCCAGTAATTCTCAGATAGAAAGAACAAATAGAATAAAAGGGGAGGGGGGAAGCATTACAGGGAGGTGGGAAAGAGAATAATGCGAGGGAAGAAGAGCAGTAGAGGGAGAAGAAGAGGAAGAGGAGGAGGAGGAGGCCACGGCGGCAGCATAGGAGGCCACGGCCGCCGCGGCGGGAGGAGGAGGAGAAGCGAGATTCCGGTAAAGATGGACAATGCCGCGCACGATCTGGAACCTGTGCGGATGAGGGTTAGGGTTCTGCGGTTCGGAAGAGGTCGCAGCGGAAGAAGAAGAAGGCGAAGAGGAGTCGAGCGAGTGGATTCGCAGGCTGAACATTTCGACCGACGACGACGAGTGCTCCGTCCGTCCGTCCGTCCGTCTCGAAGGGAAATACTACTACTACTACTTGTGATTAATTGAAGAGGTCCCACTCTGCTGCCATATGCTGCCATAGATTTTGGACGGTTGATCTTAGTTTACCCGGTCCAGATTTAGACGGAGAGTTCTATAGTAACTTACGTGTTACGGCTTTGCGTGTTTTAGTACCTTACAAGGTGTGTTTGGATCATCCAAAAGTAGTACTAACCGGAGGTTAGCTCACTACTCTCAACAATAGTATGATTCAAATACAAAGTAAAAATTTTGGTTAGTAGATGAGTAGCACTACTCAGCTACTCGGAGGAAACGTTGGTTTAGCAAACCAACTCACACTCGTGAGTAGTAATAATTCATTTTACTATTACTACTCTAGATATGCAATCCAAACATCATTTTCACTAACTCAGATAGTACAAAGTTAGTACTACTCTCATATTACTCAAGCTAGTACTAATTTTACACTACTCTCAATCACTAACCCAAATATCACTACTTTTGCACTAATCCCTACACCATCCAAACGCACTCTACGTGTTTTAACGATGGTTGGGGTTGGTCCAAATCCGCTCCGATCTACAGCTATGTTACATGAGTGCTGGTGCGAGTATCGTATCTGATACGGTGCGGGTGCGGCGATACAAAAATTTCGAAAAATCACGGATACAGATGCGGCGACATGCCGACATGTATTAATAAAATATATAAAAATATTAATATTAAATATATACTTCAGAAAAAAACTGATACTAAGCATGTTGAAATTATGTTGTTGCCTTACAGGAGGGTCTGGAAAATATTGCTGGGTGGAAAATGAGGAAGTGGTGTATAGGTAAGTGATACACCTGAGAATGCCAGTGACAAGGAGGAAGTGGTGTCTCAGGTTTTTCCGGTTTCTCAGGTTCCTCGGGTCGGGAAAACTCAGAAAAATTTTTGGAGAATGGAGATTGGATTTAACTTAGGACTGTCCCTCCCAGCTTGCTCGAAGTTCTCGGTCTAGAATTTGCCGGGTTGTTCGGTTTATATGGTAAAAAAAAAAATCCAAAAAAAAAAAAATGGAAAAAATATATAAAAAATATTATACCTATTTTGTATTAAAAAATCGAAAAAATTACTTTACAAAAATTATTTATTTTAAACCGAAATATATATATTTAATGCTAAAAATTATTTGTTTTAAACCGAAATGTATATATTTTTATACTTTTTAAAAAAAAAATTGGACAAAATCCATCGTTTCCTATTGCTTTTCAGGAAACCATCAACTTCACAACGTATATATTTTATACTACTAATTGTTTTTTAAAAGTAAAAGTTACCCTCCTTTAATTTTCGGGATTAGAACCAGATATATTACTAATATATACGAGGTTCCAACTTTTTATTATTTTTTTTTTGTTACCCCGGGTTACCTCAGTACCCTGGGTTACCCGGGTTCGCTCAAATCGGGGCGGGTCGAGTCCTGGATTTGCTCGGGTCAGATTTCCTCAGAAAATTTTCTGTGAGTTGGATTTATTTTCTTGTGGGGACCGTCCCTTCCAACCCTTCCGGGTTGCCCGGGTCACGCCCTCAGGTCGGGTCAAATCGGGTCGGTCGGTCTAGTTTTCTCAGATTTTTTGGGTTGGGTTTGGACTACACGGATTTTTTTTAAAACACTAGCTGGAAAAGTTTTGTCTGAACTATCGCTGGGAAAGTGGGAATGAAATAACCGAATGTCAATTACCATCGAGGCCCAAAAGCCCAACTGATCAAAGGGCTTTAGTTTAGTTTCAAGGCCTGTTAAGAGAATACTGAAATTAATATTCAACTCCCTTAGTATTTTTTTATTAAATTTCTTTTACATATGTGTCGTATCATTTCCATATTTTTATTTTATTTTTTTAATTGTGTATGCTTGGTGTAACTCAAATTGTAGGAGTGATGACTGATGAACATTTGCTGTTTTGTATTTTGTGTATTTTTTATTGAGGTTATATACCAATTAAGACTTGAAATTTGAGCTACCAACCTCTTAATTGGCAGCCGAGAAACAGCAAGGTATTATTTGCAGTTGAATGAGGTTAAGTTCTTAAGGTCAAAATTGAGCTATCAGCTGCCTTCTGGCTTGGAAAACACAAAGAACTATTTCAATTTTGAAGTTACTTAATTACTTCCTTGACATTGATACCAAAGATATTTTACAAGTCAACAAACCCCAAGCAAATCATTTGAAAAAAAAAAAAAAGGAAATGATTTGAACCTAAATGCACCAACTGAAATCATAGCAATATCAACTGCCACTGAACTAACTGGTGTTAATTTGCTGTTAATTTTTTAAAATCTTTTCTTTTGAATCATGCTAGCTAGCTTTCCAAAAGGTAAGACCATGCATAATATTGGTATTCAAAAATTTAATCATGGCTAAGGAAAGGCTTAAGGATACCTTGATGAAATCAGTGCCAGAATCAGAATACTGATAAATTAACAATCATTGAATTTTTATGCTTAAACTAGTTTTTTATACGAGCTAGTGAGTTGTCAACTAATTGGTAAATATTATTGCAGGCACTATTTTTTTTATTAATCATGTCTGCTCTTTTTGCTTGGCAAGAATTATATTAATAACTTCCATCCGGATTGGCTCCACCTACCCGGGTCTATTCTGATGCAGATGTTATAAAAATCCTGTTACCAGAATGAGTAGGTCTTGTTTTCAACTTTACAAATACAAATGCACTTCATAAGTTAATATCACTCTAAATTCTTTTTGTCAAATTAACATCTCTAGGAATTGAAGTCTATGAGGCACTGTTAAATGGCTGCTGGCTGAAAGGAGGAAAGGACCACAACATGAATCCCAAATTCCAGAATCCAGAGCATGTACTTACCTTAAAAAGAAATTTCAGGGGAAGATAGTTCCTTGGTAGCCAAAATCAAACTCTTTTGTTGGGTGGAAAATTATGTTTAAGGCGTCATTAGATTTGAATTGTGCACAGATTGGTACTCTTGTAAGAGACCATGCTTGTGGAAGTTACATTTGCGGACCAAGTGAAAAGTCTGATGCATAACTCGAAGAAGAGATTGCTTTGAAACTTCAGCGCACCATTGGCTCGGTTCACGAATCACGACACTATCTTATGAATATCTTTCCAAGTATTACATCATTTGTTGTTGCTTAATAGGAGGGTCTGGAAAACATATCCTTAGTCGAGAATCTGCACACTCTCATTGGTTGATCAGAATGCCGCCTACTCGGGCAAAGCGAGGATAGATGGGCTACCAAAAGACCAAACATTTAAAAGTTTCATGAACACCTAAAAGTTTTAACACAAAATGGGAATAACCATTCTAACAGTATGGCATTTGTTGCAATAAATGTTTCAATTCCAAGTGAATTGATAGTCATTAATGGAAGTTTGAGGCTCATAAGGTGAATTTTGCCTAAAGATAATAAATCAACAATAGCTTTTAATTAACCTCAAAAGAATGGATCATTTTATTGTTTACCAATTGTGCCCATTTGTTCTCAGTTAAATGATGATATAGACATTTTGTATAATGAAAACTATAAATTTGCTTACCTGCTAGCTATTGAAGGTGAAACAGTAACTTGAATGGTAATTTGATTTTACAGAGAACCTTGTTTATAATATGAGGGTATATATAAAAATTTAAAAACTTTCAATTGCATAACTTAAATATTTTGGTAAGTATAACATTTACCCACCACCCACCACCCATACTTCTCTATTTAGTGTTTGTTGTTCCATTTAATTGTGTTATTATCAATATATTCTGGACTGTTTTCCTAGAGAAGTTGAAAATCAGTATGTACATTTTTCTGACATACATATATTTTACCTTGTCTGTTTTACACTTTTGCTTGAAGGAAAATTTTATATGAAGATGGCATTTTTTTTGTGTTTTAAGCTCAGATGCTTGACTTGCTTGTTGTACCTGATGAGCTCCTTGCTGGTCTCGGTTTGCATTCCTCCCTATCGCTTGTACCAAACTTAATTTGGAGAGGCTTTCTGGAATTTGTATGCTTCGATGAACCAAATTAAGTGTAACATTGTTACCTTTTTTTTTTTTTGTTTATTTTGTATTTTTCTTCTTCTTTTTTTTTTAAATTTCAGAGTTAAGATGAAATCTGATGTATGATAAGCTAGTTAAGAGCATAAAAAAGAAGAATCATGCGATACAAGATTCAGTAGACCTCTTCTTTACCGTAGCAAGACAAATTCATACCGGTCTCGCTTTTTTTTATAATAAGATAGCTTAGCCACTTGGTTAATTGCTTTAAGCAAATTTTATCAATAGATATAACTTGACTAAATCAGGTATCAGATTCAACCTAGGTTTGATAAATAACAAGTTAGTTTTATTTTATGAATCAAACTAGATTCTCCTTTTATGATCTTTGGGTTTGAATTCCTTCTTGCTAACAAAACTTGTTCAGTTCACATTAACGCATGTCGACCCGGCATCGCAGGTAGAAAACTTGTGGAAAATGGAGGAGATGTGAGGTATCCTTTTGAAGAGTAGTACTGAGACATGTATATATGACACATGCAAGTATATCACACATTGGAATTCAGAACTCAATGGGCAACTACTACTTGGTATCAAACTTAATTCTATACCAGTAAGTTGGCAGTCAAGGTTTCTGTTCTTCTGATTGTGACCTCTCAGGAAAAAAAACAAAGAAAGAAAAGAAAAGGAGAATTAGTAGTGTTTACCTTTGAGGTATCATATTTTGATGCTGATTTGTAGCAGTTTGCATTGAAAATTCTTTAGAATGTTGAAATGATACAAACTATAGCTGTTTTATGAAAATTCTGCTTAGCTGTGTACAAAGGAAATTTGTGGAGCTCTAACTGATAGTCAACTGGAATTTATGCTTAATTCAGTGAGATTAATTTGGCGCTATTAATTACAAGAAAAAATATATTTCCATTTTTGTATGTTATATCATGAATTTAGCATTGTTTGTAAACTACAACATGCTTGTTACATATCTGGGGATTTATTTTTCTGGTAGGTTTTCTAGGTTTGTATGACTAATTAATTAAACATTCTGTCTGAGTTTTGAATTTAGAAGCAAATGGTGCTTTCGGTGTTGGTTTTTTAATTTATTTTTGTCATTGTCCCAGCATTATCTGTCATTAAAGATTTTGGGTGACTAATATATACACCATGTTTTGCCTGGGGAGGTTAAATCTCTTTCTTTGAAAAAAGTTACTTTCAGTTGCTTATTAATTAAATTAAACATAATCATATTACATCAATTGCTTATTATTTTAAGATTTCAAATCGGAGTATGATTCTCCAGGTTAAAGGTAGGGTGCCAATTTTTAATTTCACCAATTCAACCGAAATTATTCACAAAAAAAAAAAAAAAAAATCAAATATGTGTCTGAAATTTTTTTTTTTTTTATCCATCTTGAGTCTGGTCGTATCAACCTGTTTAATTATACGTTTTGGTTTAATTTTATAGGAATGAGTTAATCAATTGCAAGTTTATGAATACATTAATTAAGAATAATTATAAGTTACGAAAAATATAAAAATTATTAATAAATAATCAATTACTTTACAGATAAACTCCAACCAAGAAAATTAAAAAAAAAAAAAAAATCATACACCGACCCAAAACATATATACCCGACCCGATCCACTAATGACCCGATCCACTAATGACCCAATCCACTAACGTCCCTAGTTAATAATAGTTGGGTCAGGCCTAAGAACAGTAAGGATATTACTTGGGACAGCAAAATTTTTTCATTTAATATAGTATGATTTTCTCAGATTTCCTTATATATAATTCAGAAATTTTGTTATCCTAAATAATATGGTTGTTGTAATTAGACCCCACCATTAATAATAGTTGAACCCAAGAATATTACTATTCTTATTCTAGCTTGGATGACTAAGGAAATTTAGAAGAGAAAAATTTTAGCATATTATAATTTGATTAACAGATGTTGTTTAGTTTCCTCCGACCTTTGTAAAACCACGTGTCTCCTGTCACTCTCATTTTTTTTTTCTTTTTTCTTTTTTCTTTTTTTGTTGTTGTTGCGTTAGCCGTTGGATATCTGAGATGGCAACGAAATAATAAACCACGCCCAATTAAACCAGCAAATTAAGCTACCTCCATGACCCCAATTTTATGATTGTTTGTTTGAGATTAAATTAATTATATACAAGGTCTTTCAAATATAAATGACTATATACAAAAATTATTAAATGTTAAATTTGAGACTTCTTGAATTTCAAATATATTTGACCGCCACAGATCGGATAATAGTGTTCCCATTTGTTCCACAAAATAATTAAAATGTCCAGAAACGAAATTTTTCACAAATAATTGTTGTTTGTTATTGTAGAACCAAACATTTTAGCAATAAAATCATTCAGATACTTTATAATCATAAAATCCATTAAATTGTATAATCATAAAATCCCCCTTTCGTTACTGTGTCACTTATTAATAAGGAGGGGGAATTAAACCAGCTTACTTACAAAAAAATGAAAGAGCCAAATTAAGGATGCAAGTAAAAGTGGAGATTTACTAAACTTTGGTAAAAGCTGAAGGCCGCCACGATTAGGAGAAACTTCCCGGAACTTGACACCTTTTAGAAGTAGTTTTTGTTCCATCAGATATACAGAGCTAGACTATTATACTAACGTTAGCATTTCGGACCGAAATGCTAACGCCTCAAATATTATGTTATCGTATCTGAAATCACGATTTATGGTGCTCAATAAATTATTTATATGAAAATATTGGGTAATACAAAAAATTTTATTTTTAGAGTTTTCTAAGTATTTGTTTTGCATTTTTAAAAATAGTATATACAAACATCAATATTTTATTAATATATATGACCTCTTTTCTAAAATTCAAAAGAAATACTTAGAAAACTCTAAAAATAAAAAAATTTTGTATTCCCCAATATTTTCATATAAAGAATTTATTAAGCACCATAAATCGTGATTTCAGATATGATAACATAAAATTTGAAGTGTTAGCATTTCGATCTGAAATGCTAACGTTAGTATAATAGTCTAACTCCAGATATATATATATATATATATATATATATATATATATATATATATATATATATATATATATAGTAAAACTATGGTGCTCCTAGGAGCACGGAGGCCTCCCGTGCTCCTAACTCAAAAATCATACTAAACTATCTCGAAATTTTGATTTATTGGTCTCATTAAATTCTTTATATCAAAATACCATAGGATACAAAAATTTTCCATTTTTTGAGATTTTTAAGTATTTGTTTTGTATTTTTTAAAGATGACATAGTTTTATACATTATTTTATTATTATTTTGAGGTTATTCTAAAAAATTCCAAAACATATACTTAAGAAACTCAAAAAATGGAAAATTTTTGTATCCTAAGAGATTTTCATATAAAGAATTTAATGAGAATGATAAATCAAAATTTAATGATGGTTTAGTATGATTTTTGAGTTAAGAGCACGGGAGGCCTCCGTGCTCCTAGGAGCACGCTAGATTTACTCTATATATATATATATAAGTGGTTTTTGTTCCATATCAGATGTGATCATAATAACATCTCTGTAAAGAGTATAACTATTGTGAAAACGTTTGCATTTCGGAGCGAAATGCTAACGGCCCAAATTATATTTTGTCACGCCCGAAATTGTGATTTATGGTTCCCATTAAATTTATCATATGAAAATATTAGTGAATACAAAAAATTTTCATTTTTAGAGTTTTTTAAGTATTTATTTTAGAGTCATTTTGAAAAATCTAAAACAAATACTTCAAAAATGGAAAATTTTGGTATCCCCTAGTATTTTTATATGATGAATTTAATGAGAACCATAAATTGAAATTTCGGACGTGGTAAAATATAATTTGGACCGTTAGCATTTCGGAGTGAAATGCAAACGTTTTCATATTAGCCTAGCTCCTATGTAAATAGATAGATTTCTTGTTTTATGGTCAAGCATTAAAGATCTAAAGTGCTCATTCTTTTTATCAAAGGTTTATTTTGGTTGAATGGTATGGCGTATCAGACCTTAATTAAGGGTTTTAATCTTTTTTAAATAATAAGTTTCCACAACCAAGTCTTTTCATTTTTATTTTCTTGCATTCATTGATTATTATTGGTTACAGTATTGAAATATATTTCAGCAATAATTAATGTTATCAGAATCGGCTCAGGCATTGACTCAGTTTAGGTTTAGGTTGATGTCCATTGGTCAAACAAGCGAGTTAACTGGTTCAAGTGCTGGTTTTTTGACGTAGTTATATTTCCTTAGCTATTATATATATTTTTTTCCTATTTACATTCTTTTGAAAAATGTTATAGAGATATCCTAAAAGCCGATACTATTTAGTATTGGTATTAAATGAGTTGATATTTGCATTATTTTAGAGTAGCTGAGTAAGACTATTGTGAAAACGTTTGCATTTCACTCTAAAATGTTAACGGTTCAAATTATACTTTACTACGTCCAAAATTTCAATTTATGGTTCCCATTAAATTCATCACATGAAAAAAAAATACTTAGTGATACAAAAAATTTCATTTTTTAAGTTTTTTTAAGTGGTTATTTCGGATTTTTTAAAATCCACGTAACAAAGCACTGTTTTTATTAATATTTTAGAGTCATTTTGAAAATCCAAAACAAATATGAAAAATTTTAATTTGTATCCCTTAGTATTTTCATACGATGAATTTAATGAGAACCATAAATAAAAATTTCGGACGTGGTAAAATATATTTTGAACCGTTAGCATTTCGGAGTGAAATGCAAAAGTTTTCACAATAGTTCTACTCATAATTTTATATAATATACTACACATTTTGTGTTGTATACTTTATATATTATATAAAATGAGATGCATACTAAATAATTAAGTTACTTTGAATATCAATTCATCTAACATATATAATATTATTATGAATGTATCGATTTTAGTTTTTTTTTTTTTTTTTTTTTTTTGTATCTCAGTATCAGCTTCCTGTTCCTTTGAGAGCAGGAAGAAAAAAAAATGACTGGCAGTTTATGTCATGCATAAATAGATCACTAATATATTCTGGCTTCTAGCCATCCAGTTTAGTAATTAAATGTAACCAACAAAACTAACAGCAACTGAATGACAGCTGAGTAACTTCTCAACCATATCAATATATATTTCTTAAGTATCTTTAAGGAAAAATATTAAATGCCACACGTTTTGCCCGAGTGCCTCAATGACTTTGGGGTCAGTGAAAGCGGTGGAAATCGGAGGGCAAAACACGTGGCAAGAAAGAAATAAAGGAAAATAAAAAACTACGGCAGCCATCTATGTCTTCCATAATTTTGACGCGATTTAATTATAATCTTAAATGGAATTATCTTGATGGATTTGATCTTCAGTTTCATGATCACTCAAGCCTCAAAATCAATTAATATATATATATATATATATGGAGCAAGAAAGAGGTACGTGTAATTTACATTGCGGTGAGTGAAGTAAAAGATAAAGATTCATTTACTTGTCGTCACTAAATTAACCGGCATGTTAAAAATGACAAATAATTATTCTAATTTGATTGTCTTTGTCGTCTGAATATTATTAAGCTAATTAATTGAATTTCTCATTCATGTTAAAATTTGTGTACGAATTGATTCGAATTAAGATAGTAAACATACGATTTTTCATACGATATAATTTGTAGAAGTTGCTTGCTTTAATTTTAATAGTCAATGGAGAGACGTATTGATAAATGTGAATAAAAAAGTAAGTCAGTCCCAGCTTGTAAGAGAAATAAAAAAGAGTAAATATATATAATTAAGAAACCAAGTGCAGAAATAAATTTATATTAAAGAAAAATTCTAAGGAAAGTTTTAACAAAAAACTGGTAAACACATTTAAAAAAAAACAAAGGAAGAATATGACGGTATATATATATATATAGAATTAGGCTACGGTAATATGCAAATCACAGTTTTACCGTGCTATGCAGTCAGTACCTGCATTTTTGGTGTCCAAATAGTTGATCCGAACTGTTCAATGTGATCTCTATATCAAAATATACTAGGAAACCAAATTTTATAATTTTTAGAATTTTTTTGCTATTTTTAATGATGGGGAGAAAATCGTTGTTTTGTATGAACCAGAATCCTTGGATCTAGCCATTTTCTCCCCATCATTAAAAATAGCAAAAAAATTCTAAAAATTCTAAAATTTGGTTGCCTAGCATATTTTGATGTAGAGATTACATTGAGCGGTTTGGATCGACTATTTGGACACCGAAAACGGAGATTCGGACCACATAGCACGGTAAAACCGTGATATGCATATTATTGTAACCGGACTCTATATATATAGAGTTTTGCTAAAATGAGTCATGACTCACGAGCTGCTTCGTGAGTCATGATCCAAAAACATATCAAATCACCTCCAAATTTTGATTTATATGGCTCAATAAATTCTTCATATCAAAATCTTAAAGCACGCAAAAAAATTTCATTTTTGGAGATTTTTAAGTATTTGTTTGAGATTTTTTAAAAGTGACTATAGAATATTAATAAAATATTCAATGTTTTATGTATCATTTCATGGCGGTGCAAATAGAGAGATATTATATGGTGCACTGCGGTGCAAACCGCTTATTTGCACCGCCATCAAATCACTATTTTCAAAACTCAAATAACCAAACCGATTTGCCCAACACAATTTACATATTAAGATTATGCAAAGTACCAAATTTACAATTTTTTTGAACATTTTAACTATTTTTTCAGATTTTTTAAAGATTGGTACTTTTTGATATTCCAAATGACATTATTTTATTATTATTTTTTGTTCATCTTTTAAAAATCCAAAAAAATATTTAAAAAATTCTAAAAATTGTAAAATTTGGTATTCTACCATATTTCAATACGTAGAATGTGTTGGTTTAATTAGATTCGGCATTTGAAGTTCAGTTTGTGAGATTTTGAAAACGGTGGTGCAAAAACGCGGTTTGCACCGCGGTGCACCATATAATATCTCGGCTAATATATATAAATAGTTCGAAGTGCTTATAGTTTCAATTGGTAAGAATACAAATGATATCTAATTACTAATCTAATGATCTTTATTTAAATTTTAAGTTTGGTATTTGAAAAGTGCTAATATTCTAAAAGAATGAAAACATGGTAAATGCACAAAACACAAGATATATATTGTACTAATTACTTATGATATTCTATAATTTTAATTTTTAAAACAAATATTAATTTTTAGTTTAAATGCGCATCGGTTAGACTTTTCAAATTTATAGATAAAACAAGGTGAGAATGTGAAATACTCGGATATATACATAGATGGTCGATCGGTATAATTATTTTTATTTAAAAACCTAAGTCTCTGCACTAGCTACCTGATTTTGTTCGGATCAATGGGAAAAATGAATTCGAGGTTACAAATTGTATATCTCAATAACTCATTTTTTGTGTCACATTCTTTATTTTTTGGTAAAAATTGAAGAGACATTCCATGAAAAATTCTCCTATATATATTCCTTCCATTTCGCTCCTCCGAGGAGAAAATGAATAAGCATGCAATTCTTTTTAACTTGTCAAACCATCCTTTTCTCAACGTTTTCTTGTTTGACTATCTACTCGGCTGTCTATTCCTTACTGGTTTATATATATATATATAGAGTAAAACTATGGTGCTCCTAGGAGCACGGAGGCCTCCCGTGCTCTCAACTCAAAAATCATAGTAAACCATCTTGAAATTTCGATTTATGGGTCTCATTAAATTATTTATATCAAAATATTATATTATACAAAAATGTTCCATTTTTTGAGATTTTTAAGTATTTGTTTTGTATTTTATAAAGATGACATAGTTTTATACATTATTTTATTATTATTTTGAGGTCATTCTAAAAAATTCCAAAACATATAATTAAGAAACTCAAAAAATGAAAAATTTTTGTATCCTAAGAGATTTTGATATAAAGAATTTAATGAGAATGATAAATCAAAATTTCATGATGGTTTAGTATGATTTTTGAGTTAGGAGCACGGGTTTAGAATGATAAACCAGCTTACTTACAAAAAAATGAAAGAGCCAAATTAAGGATGCAAGTAAAAGTGGAGATTTACTAAACTTTGGTAAAAGCTGAAGGCCGCCACGATTAGGAGAAACTTCCCGGAACTTGACACCTTTTAGAAGTAGTTTTTGTTCCATCAGATATACAGAGCTAGACTATTATACTAACGTTAGCATTTCGGACCGAAATGCTAACGCCTCAAATATTATGTTATCGTATCTGAAATCACGATTTATGGTGCTCAATAAATTATTTATATGAAAATATTGGGTAATACAAAAAATTTTATTTTTAGAGTTTTCTAAGTATTTGTTTTGCATTTTTAAAAATAGTATATACAAACATCAATATTTTATTAATATATATGACCTCTTTTCTAAAATTCAAAAGAAATACTTAGAAAACTCTAAAAATAAAAAAATTTTGTATTCCCCAATATTTTCATATAAAGAATTTATTAAGCACCATAAATCGTGATTTCAGATATGATAACATAAAATTTGAAGTGTTAGCATTTCGATCTGAAATGCTAACGTTAGTATAATAGTCTAACTCCAGATATATATATATATATATATATATATATATATATATATATATATATATATATAGTAAAACTATGGTGCTCCTAGGAGCACGGAGGCCTCCCGTGCTCCTAACTCAAAAATCATACTAAACTATCTCGAAATTTTGATTTATTGGTCTCATTAAATTCTTTATATCAAAATACCATAGGATACAAAAATTTTCCATTTTTTGAGATTTTTAAGTATTTGTTTTGTATTTTTTAAAGATGACATAGTTTTATACATTATTTTATTATTATTTTGAGGTTATTCTAAAAAATTCCAAAACATATACTTAAGAAACTCAAAAAATGGAAAATTTTTGTATCCTAAGAGATTTTCATATAAAGAATTTAATGAGAATGATAAATCAAAATTTAATGATGGTTTAGTATGATTTTTGAGTTAAGAGCACGGGAGGCCTCCGTGCTCCTAGGAGCACGCTAGATTTACTCTATATATATATAGTTTCGGACCGAAATGCTAACGCCTCAAAATTGTTGTTATCATGTCCGAAATCATGATTTATGGTACTCAATAAATTCTTTATATGGAAATATTGGAGAATACAAAAATTTTTCATTTTTAGAGTTTTCTAAGTATTTGTTTTAAATTTTAGAAAAGAGCTCATAAATATTAATAAAATATTGATGTTTGTATATGCTATTTTCAAAAATGCAAAACAAATACTTAGAAAACTTTAAAAATGGAAAATTTTTGTATTCCCCAATATTTTCATATAAAGAATTTATTGAGCACCATAAATCGTGATTTCGGACACGATAACAACAATTTTGAGGCGTTAGCATTTTAGTCCGAAATGCTAACGTTGGTATAATAGTCTAGCTATATATATATGGACTCTAATCATTTTCTTCTTAATTAATTGTTAATTAATTAATTATAATATCCCGGTCTCCACCTATTATCAATTTATCATTCAACATATAGATTAATTAGATGGGTACAGAGCATGGTTAGATTCATCAAGTTATGTTACAACATGCCAAGATAAAGATCAACAAGTCATTTTCCCCTGAGATTTTTACCCTATTTTATATCAAATTAAACAGAGCAAGGCGTGACAGATGGAGAGCGACTTTGCATAATCTTAATATGTAGATTGTGTTGAGCAAATCGGTTTGGTTATTTGAGTTTTGGAAATAGTGATTTGATGGCGATACAGATAAGTGGTTTGCAACGCGATGCACCATATAATATCTCATATTAGCCTCACTAATTCAATTCAGTATATATATAATGAGGAGGGATCCATTACAATGTCCATTTTGACAATCTTGACAATATAACATTTCAAAAATTTGTAAAAATTCATAAAAAATTTTAAAAATGAAAAAAGATTTGTGGATGCATTACTTAACTTGTAGATTGATAGTGTTTTAAATTTCAATCAATTTGAATATTGTTTGATGACTTATCAAAATTTTATGTACTTTTTAACGGTTGTAATTTAACAGATCTTTGAAGAGCTATCAAATATCACTTAGATTGAATATAATCGAAAACATAACCAATCCCTAAGTTAAGAAATACTTCCGTAAAACTTTTTTCTATTTTTGAGAATTTATATGAATTTTTACAAATTTTTGAAATGTTATATTGTCAAGATTGTCAAAGAGATAATCTCTTTGTCCCCCATCATTTGTCCCCCTTAAACGTCCCCCATCTGTTTCTGCTGGAATCGGTATGAATACCAGTTGGCAAGTGGTATGAACACCATGATACATTCAGTATGAACACCCTCTGAGAGCTCTATGAACAATGCAAATTGGGAGAAAAATTTTTTTTGGCATATTTTTCATGTGCAAAAATAAATTAAGCACGTGCTTAATTCAATTTCAGCACGTGATGAAAATCGGAGCGCGCGCGGGTGTTCATACTGCTTATTGGCGGGTGTACATATCAAATGGTCTTTGGTGTTCATAGTTGACGTGGACGGGAGTTGGCATATTTTCCACGTGCAAAAATAAATTAAGCACGTGCTTAATTCAATTTCAACACGTGATGAAAATCGGAGCGCGCTCGGATGTTCATACTGCTTATTGGCGGGTGTTCATATCTAATGGTCTTCGGTGTTCATAGTTGACGTGGACGAGGGTATGCTCGCGGGGGACATTTAAGGGGGATTTTTTGTGGGGGACAGTTAGCATTCCTCATTGTCAAAATAGACATTGTCAATGGATCCCTCCTCATATATAATATGGTAAATTTCATTCATATGGACGATATTTTTAAGTTCCAATCTTAAACTTGACCATCGTCATAATATATAGTATTAATCAATCAATCAATCAACTTTCATTATTTGTTACTTACTTTAATTAATTCTAAAATATACTTTTCACTAAGAACATAAACTAATAAAAGGTCCGGCTCAAAAGCAAGAAAAAAATGGGATTCAAGAACTTAATTAATCACACATACGAGGAACTTTGAGACGGATGAAAATTTCTGGCGTCATGAGAAAAGGAAGTCACAAAGGAATAGAATTTTATTTTTTTTTATTTTTGCACATGCAAATCAAAGATTCAACTACCTCCTCTTCTATCCGTATATATTCAACTTTCAACTATTACGAGTTTATTTGTCAACACATATTGACAAGTCTTAATTAGCAGTTAGCTTTTTAAATGTTATAAATAAATTCAGGATCTCTGATCTCTCTGTTCTCAACCGAACAGCTTATTTTACTGGCAGTTATGTTATATATCTTGGACGAAAATCCGGAAATTAATTTTTCTATGTATTTGCAGACTCAATAAATTAAAATTAAAATGTTTCGGTTGTTTGTTGCTTGCGCTGGGGCAGAGGTGTCAGATTGTCGTGTCGGGTCGGGTTCGGGTTCGGGTTCGGGTTCGGGTCGGATCGGGTATCGGGTCGACAGTTGCCGGCATTTTTTTTTGGTCGGGTCGGGTATCGGGTTGACGTCTGCCGACATTCTTTCGGGTCGGGCGGGTTTTTCAGTTTTGGTCAGATTTTGCACCTGTATTTCCGGGTCGGGTCGGGTTCGGTCAGTTTGACTTTCCCTGTAACACGGGTCAGGTTCTAGTCAGTTTGACTTTCCCTGAAACTCGAATCGGGTCGGGTCGGGCGAGTTTTTCGGGTTAGATCAAATTTTGCCACCTCTAGCTGGGTGCATTATGTATAACTGCACGATTGACCTTTTGATATACCCAGTCTTCCTTGCTAATTATAAATCTGCTTGTTACCGGCTTTAAGAAAGGAACTTTGTACTTTTCAAATTAATCTCTAGTGTTAGAGGAAAAATTATATTTTATCGAAGTTAGAAGGTTTGATGTTAGATAGAAGATGTTATTTTGTGTCATTTGGTTTTGGATTGAAAAATTTTCTGTTATTCTCTATGAATGTAATCACTTCTTATGAATGAAATCCGTTGCCTACGGGCCTTTGATGTTCAAAAAAAAAAAAAAATCTGCTTGTAGATTTTTAAGCCTGTGATAGCCTCAGTAAATTATAATTAATTGATATTTATAAAATTAATATTTCAAATAATTTTATAACTCTTCAGTCAGACAATATCTAATTAATTAATTTATAAATTATTTATTAAATAGATACACGTTATTTATCCGTTATATATATTAGTCTGAGACACATACATTTAAACAATTAATGAGTATTGCTACGATGCATCAAGTTCTGTTTGACAAAAAAATTGAAACATTTTGAACTGTATGATTGATAAATAGAAACAAAAAGATGATATTAATACTAGAATTTAGCACTAATCATCAAAAAAGTGATTTTTCATCCATCATATGATTCAGAATGCTTCAGCTCTAGCTATTTCTTTAAATAAAAGTTGGTGCATTGTGTAGCAGCCAACAATGCTTCACATATATATAGTAGTTATTGGCGACTGATTATCTTATATAGTTATATAGTACATATCTCTACATATCATAAATATATGGCACTCTCACATATATACTCTAGAAGAAGAAAAAAAAAAAAAAACATATATACTCTGAAGTTGTAATATAAGTACTCTGTATGTATATATATATATATTTCAGTATTAATTAATGTCAGAGAACATTAAGATTGAACCGTAATGCATGGCAGCACAACCTGAAATTAAATACCATTTAAATCATCTTCCATCGTCGTGTTCTTGACCATCTAGATTTTTGACTTCTCCTTTATCTTCATGCATGCATAGCTAAGCCCCCTCGTGGATTAATAAAATTTAAAATTGAAACATAGAGAGCTCATATGTTTTTATATATAACCCTATCCTGAATCCTTCTAGTATGTTTGACCAAAATTTAACTGAATTTTGACAAGTTGTTGGCAAAAAAAAAATATAACTATTTTATTAGTTAATTAGTGATTACAATTTTGATAGAGATCTAGAATACACGTTAAGGCAAAAATATTAAATTGTGTAAGAAAATTGACTAGCAAATAAAAAATTTACAAAGTGAATTCAATGAGAAAATAAATACATACATGCAAACATTTGAGCCTTGAATTAATTAGTAGAGTTTGGATATGTTAAACCTAATAATAAATGACCGATCATTGTTTATATGATTAGTCTGACCAGATATCTGTTATGTCGAAATCAATTAATTAAGCGACTATTTATTCATACCCTAGAAAGAGGGTTAAGCTTCCAAGCTTTTTAGCTATGCCACATCATCATTAATCTCAACCATTGATGTTGTTTCTCTCTCTTCATTTATCTTAATAAAATGGCTTAATTTTTTCATTAAAGAGATAATATGATGTACTTAAAGAGCAATTTAAGACCCAAAATATTTGTAACCCTTTGTATTCTTTTATATAAATTGAGATGTAGATAAAAATATATTATATAGAAAATATATTAAGTCCAATATTTATCTAATAAAATAAAGGGTAAATTTTCTAGGAGGTCACTGAAGTTTGCTCCATATCCATAATTGGTCACTGAACTTCTATTTATTCATTTTTTGTCACTCAACTTTGATGTTTATCCAAATTTGGTCACTCCGTTAGTTTTTCCATCAAACTTAACGGAAAAATTAACATGACATCAATTTTAGAGTTTACACATATATTTTTTTGCAATGTAAAACTTAAAAAGTGAGAATATAATGATACAAATTATTTTTTATTTATTTTTTGTATTGCAATAAAATATTTCATACTTTTAGAAATGTTAAAAATTAAATTTACATGAGAATATTAATTAAAATGATTTTGAAAAAATATTTTTTTAAAATAAAATAAACAAAATTTTAATTTGTTTCTTACATCTCACATATTGTATATATTCTATATGAAAAAAATATATGTCTAAGACTTAAAATTGAATTCATATTAATTATTCCGTTAAGTTGGATAGAAAAACTAACGGAGTGACCAAATTTGGATAAACATCAAACTTGAGTGACCAAAACTGAATAAATAGAACTTCAGTGACTAATTATGGATTGAGAGTAAAGTTCAGTGACCATCAAGAAAATTTACCCAATAAAATATATTTATAAAAAAAATGTACATTTATTTTTAATATCTATTAAATTATGTAATATTATTTTTTCAGGGCGAAGCCCGATTCACAGCTCTAGTATACATAATTAGTACAACTCAATCGCTGTTTTAAGATTTGATGAGCTTATAAAGCTAATTAAGTAAGAACCGCACGTTAATTCGATCATTGATATATATATGTTATACAAATAATTATCCTCCACTTAAACTCTCGAATGAGATTCAGACATTATATATTACTATTGAACTTGCATGCATAAGTTTTTAATTTTTAATTATGGAGTCACCAATATAATTTTTCTTGTATTTTATGCCATCAAATTATGTTTTTCGTGATAAAAACTTACTAAATAATTAAACTAAAATGCTACCTAAAAATGTATAAATTAAAAAATATATATGGAAGAGTACACAATAATTAGCCACGTGTATCTTATATTTATTCTTTAAAATTCAAATTAAAATCTAAATTTTTGACGTCTCTATCTAGATCTTGTTGTCATGGCAGTAAATTTCAAAAAAAATATCATTCAAACCTAATATCGATCATAAGAGTGAATATATTTTATGATTGTTTTCTAGAAGAGAGTAGTTAAGATTTATCAACACAAATATAATTAATTAATAAAAAACCAGCAATAATTAATTATGACATGCACAAAAATTGACAAGATTGTCTGTTCTTGCACTTACCTTTCGAATGTTCTTAATTTTACATCCATACATTTCTGCATCACTCATGTGATGATCATTTCAAAGATAAATTAAGTAAAAAAAAAATGAGATAATTAATTAATTAATAAATTAAAAATTATACACCATGAATTATATAGTTATCTTAATTTCTCAGATAATACTGCCCCATATAATATAGATTGGGTCAAAATTAAAGTATATATATATACACACGTAATATCTCAGTACCGGTCTCGTGGAAAAGACAAACCATGATATTTTGACTGATGGAAATTGAAGATATGAATGAATGAATGAATTGAATTGAACAGTGCGCAGCCAGATGCAGGATGTTAATTAATGTAGCTAACCTTATTCGGTTAATATTCCATTTAATTGGTGACATTGCTTGCAGACGGTATTAATTCTCTTGAGTACCCTTAATTACTCTGTTCCTGTTTATTTCTGAGGTAGAACCGGAGGCATCCATTGCCTATATAGACTTTCTTAATATTGTTATTTATTTATACAATTTTGATGGTTCTTGATGAATATCAAATGACACTCATATATATACATGTTGAATAAAATGTGAAACACAATTAACCTATAAGCTTAAAATGACATTAATATTTTTGACTTAACTAAAAAAAATATATATTTTTGGCACATATTAAATGTCGTTCAGGATTACTTTCTCCAGATTTCTCCCTTCCAATTTTTTTGTGGTTTGATCCTAATAATTTCTCTCACACGATTTTATTCGATCATATCGATCTAACTAAAAGTTGAATGAGAATAATCACACTCAACAAAATCAAGTGACAAAAATACTCTTATATACAATGGTCGACACGCATATATATACTTCTATATACAACAATCGACGTACAAATACTCTTACATAATATTTTTACTTTGCTTAGCTATCAAGTACATACGAAATGGACATCTCCTATGAAACCAAACTGGAGGGTGCACCTACATACATGTTCACTTTAACCCTGCTAGCTTTACCAATTAATTAATTTACGTGCCGTTTACGACTGATTCTCTTTCTTTCTCTCTTCTTTCCCCCTCCAATTAGCATGGTATAGTTCTTGCTGATCCTTCAACATCTGTGCACAGAATCCATCCATCCATAGACCATCATGTTCTAAATAAATCCCCATGAGTAATACCTAGCGTCTATAGAAAAGTCATCCATAGTGTTCATAGATTACATTCCATAATGTATTTGTTACATTTTAGGACGTATCTTTTACATTCCGTACACGTCTATATATAGACGTATGGACGGTTCTTCATTGGACGCGAGATGTTTCTCTAATACCTAGTGTCCATAAAATATTTGTCCATAAAATCAGATGTATTTATTATATTTGGGTACATCTACAGACGTATGGATACTTTTCAATGGACGCAGGATGTTTCTGATCAATCCCCATCTTCATAAGCTCTAGCTATAGCCGCCTTTGTTATTCCCCAAATTGACCCAATGACCCCACTTTCAATCCTCTATTTATCTCATCTCACTTCTACATATAATTCATTTTAGCACTTTAATTAGCTCCTCTCTCCCTTTTTCCTCAAACAACCATGGATAACTATTCCATTCTCTTTCCCTCACATCCCTCATCTTCCTCCTACCTCTCCTCCCCACACATGCCCCACATGCAGAGCAACATCTCCACATCTCAAGCTGAAAATACTTCACTGAATGCCTTCTTGGGTGGTGCAAGATCATCAGAGGAAGGATCATACAAGAGAAGCACCACCGGTGCAATGATCTCGTCGCAAGAAGACCAAGAGAACCAGCCGAGAACCGGAACCATTGAGAAGAAGAAGGGGCATAAGAAGGAGAGGAAAGCGAGGTATGCGTTCCAAACCAGGAGTCAGGTGGATATTCTTGATGATGGGTATAGATGGAGGAAATATGGCCAGAAGGCTGTGAAGAACAACAAGTTCCCTAGGTATGTATATGCTTTACTTTTAGATAAACATCTGGCGTCCATTGAAAATGCATCCATACGTTCATAAACACACTCAGGAGGTAACAAATACATCTGATTTCGTAACAAATAGATCTGATTTTGTAACCTACGGACGCTATGGACAAATATTCTATAGACGCGCTAGGTATTACTCTTTTTTTTTATTAATTCAAGCTTTCAGAAGTAAAAATTAACGAATCTATGTTCTATATTATGATAACATATATAGAGATTATATATATTCTTTGATTTAATAAAAGTTAGTGTAAATAACTAGAAATTATTCTTAAGAAAGATTTTTTTATAAAGTTAATTACTGAAAAAGAGTAGAAAAAAGTTGAATTGATTAATTGATTGCTAAGAACTTGATTGTTTTCTCATGATCATCTATCTATGGAAATTAAACAGTTTTGCCTCTTGTATTTTATGTTTTTTCATCTTGAATAACTTTTTTATTAGATATATTTTGGTACCTACCCATTTCAGTCAGACACAAACTTCAGCAGAACTGATTGAAGTAACTAACCAACCTTTCTACTTTTATGATACTTATAATAACTCATTAATTATACATGATCTCTCATCTCCTAATTAATTAAGATGCCCATAATTAATTAAGTTGTCATCTCAAATGGAACAACACATAATTAATCTTTTCCTTAATTAATTTGTAGATGTTTTTAATTTGGATATATAATATGGAAAAATATATTATGCCATATATATATATATTGCTTTTCAACTAGATTAGAATCTTGAGAAGGGAGTTTGGTAGGCATGCTTCTCAACCTCAACCAAAGCCTTCTAGATGGTCCTAATTACTAGTGTTCAATTTCTTTTGAAACAGAAATTAATAAATACTTTGGGGGTTCAAAATGATAGGGACCTTTCTCACATGAAATGTATCCTGCCAATTAATCCATTGCACTTGCACGGCGACGTTGTGTTTTGACTAAGAATAGATTATTTATCAACTGTTCTCTTCTGTTCTGATCTTTTTTTTTTTTAAATCAGTGTGCTGACATAAGCACTGTGGTAATGTTTCCTTCTAGATGATATATTATCAGACCATGTGTGTCTGACTGACTGTCTTCTGTTAAACCTTTTTTTTTATTTTTTTTTAAATGGTCTGTTTAATTTCACAATATATATATATATATATATATATATATATATATATATGGTTAAGCGATTGCATCTTTATATAATTTATTATTTTTTTCTCCAGAAGATATATATAATCTAGATATGCATGCAAAAAAGAATAAACAAAAATAAAAAATACTATTTCACTAACAATGGTAACATAGTTAAAACAATTTGAGGAGTATTAGTTAATATTTATACTGTCAGCTCATTTTCCGCTGGTCGTTTCTGATTAACTTCTCATGCATCTTTGATTGTTTTTTCGTAATTAATTTAATTTTACTCGATGGCCTTGAAGCATTGAACTTCTTAAATAATATATATCATATATATCTGAATATCCCCTACAACGAATATTATCTATATATATATACAACAAACACTTTTCTTATTTAAAATGTGTGACAGTGTAGAGACTCCAAGATTATATATATATATATATATTCAAGTTTATCATCATTAAATAATAAAAAAAAATACAATATATAACATATCCAAATATTTCCCATTTTCCGAACAACAAAATTCGAGCAACTTTTCTTAGCTTATTTCACATGTAAAATAGTTGTGTTTCCTACACATCTCCTTTCTAAAAAAATTGCATTTCCTAACCATTTCTTTTCTAATAATTAAATCATCAGTCCCACGTTAATTAATCATACATATATGTTATATATTTCAGGAGCTACTATAGATGTACACACCAAGGGTGCAACGTGAAGAAGCAAGTTCAGAGGTTGGCGAAAGACGAAGGGGTGGTGGTGACGACATACGAAGGGATGCACACCCATCCGATCGAGAAGTCGAACGACAACTTCGAGCACATTTTGAACCAGATGCAGATCTACTCCACCTTTGCGCCGAGCTTCGGTTCCGTCACTCACTCATGATCGGTAAACCACTTGTAAAGAGTAAAGACAGAAGAAGAAGAAGGTTCATTCCTTAGTTTATAGTGTTAGCTAGTAATTAATTAAGACGTAATAAACCTCGCTAGACAGATTGATCTATCGATGTTTAATAATTAATTAATTTTATTCTTATAATATCTTGTTTCATTTACTGTCTTAATTTATTTCCTTTTTTTGGTTACTTAATCATGTAGACAATAACATTGATTTGTAATTTTGTATAGAATGTCTTTTTTTTCTTACATGCATGTTGTGTCTCTATATATTAGTTCAAATTAAAGAGAGATTAATTATTAATGCTCACTTGTATACAAATAAAAGGTTGATTTTATCGTTATTTATAAACTTAATTATAATTAATCATGTACTGTTTTATTTCCAACCATCGATTGGTCTAGAACTCTTATGAATTTCTTGAACTTCATGATCACTCCAACCAGTTTATTAACAAGTATATATGTACGTGGTACCGATGAAGAACATATCGATATTATAGTCAATTTACTGTATCATAGTGTTTAGCAGTACTGGCAGATCCAACAAAAAATGCACCACATATACATATTCGTCTCTGATACTTACTGGTACCTCTCTAATACGACCACCAGCACATTCTGGAGCGTTTCAGACTCATTTACTCGATCTTTTTGATGCATTTTCGTGTCGTTGTGGGTGACAAGGATTGTGTCGTCCAACTAATTATATATCCTCTAATTTCTAATTTCGCTGAAAAATATCCTAAAAAATGAAAAAGGTGATTAATGGAGATCAAATAGAGTGAAGCTAAGAGTCCAACCGCGTGCCTCGATCCACCTCTGGATTCATATTAATTTTCAATAAATATACATTGATGGTAATCTATATAGATAGGTTAATGTTCAAATTAGTATTTAGATCAATCACAAGTCATAACAGTAAATTTTGTAACGATATATATGAACTCATTTTATTATATCAAGTTGTCAATTGTGCGCGCTATTGTTAACATATAATAATTAATTTCATATTGATATATCACAAGTTAAGCTTGACAATATATATATGTTATTGAATAAATAAGTAGTAGTTAATTACGAAGACACATGACTGATTACATGATTAATCCCCCCCCCCCCCCCCCCCCCCCCCCTTTATATATAGATTTGCTAAATGTGGTGGTAAATGTTGATTGCACACTTTCTCAATTCATTTCCTACACATATATACATAGAATAATAGATTGCTAATTATGCTATTCTAGAGTAATTTCGGCTTATGTGGTAAACCACATATATTTGTAGGAAGCATTTAATCTTACATTGTTTATCAACTGCCAAGTCTATGTGTATTGCTTGCTGATACAGAGGCAATAGTACTGGTGAATTGATAATGAGATCGATCAATTCAAGTTATTATGTGATCCACATATATCCCAGTGTACAGGATATGATCAATTATGATTCGGTCGCATCGACATGAGAATCACATATTGAATTGAACTAATTAAGATCATTACGATCGATCTAAATATCTAATACAGCACGTACGGCACATTAACTAGCTTAATTTGCTCGGGTGTTTGTGTGTTTTGACTTGATCACAGTACATGTACCAGCAAAACAATCTATTATATATATCACTCTTTAATTTGAAAGCTTAATTTGCACAGTCAGTAACAGTTGCTCTTTCTGATAGAGATCGACGTCATGAACTCTTGAACCACATATAAACATTAAACAGTACTTGATTTTGAGAGATGGAGAAGTTACTTTCTCTATGGCAAAGGTGGCACCTTTGGTTAATCAATTCTCAAGAAATTTGTTTCTGGGTTCAAGGCACCTGTACCAAACGGTTTAATTTTCATGAGTAATACCTAGCGTCCATAGAATATATGTCCATAGCGTCTATAGAATTTATGTCCATAGCGTCCATAGAATATATGTCCATAGCGTCCATAGAATATATGTCCATAGCGTCCATAGGTTACAAAATCGTATCTATTTGTTACAAAATCGGATGTATTTATTACATTCCGAGTGTGTCTATGGACGTATGGATGCATTATCAGTGGACGCAAGATCGTTTCTCAATTTTGATCAATAAAAAGAGGCAGAACTAAAATGGTTTAAGTCTATAATATAATAGCCGGTCTCTATCGATCATGGGGTCTGATGCTGATGGATACAAAGAACAGCAGCCGAGACAATGAGAATGAGTAGATGGTTTTCTTTTTCTAAGTAGTAGACTAGTTGTTGTTATGTCATTTTAGAGTTTATAGATGGAATTAGGGGTGTCAACGCAACGAGAGGATCACGAAAATGGATCGATCGTTTCGCTTTGCTTAAAGAAACCGTGAATCGTTTCGTTTATCATTTCGTAGTGGTATTATTATATGAAAATAGAAAACGAAATGAAACATATTGTTTCGTTTTTCATTTCGTTTCGTTTAACGAAACCGCAAATCGTTTCGTTTCGACGAAACGAAATGAAATAAGGCAAAATTTCCTTACATTGACAACCCAGATGGAATATATGAGTAGCAAGTAGAAAACAATTAATATGAGGCCCAACATTAATTGTACTTGATTTTCGGCTAGTTTAATGTTGCTTCCACTTCAGACTCCAGACATAATGAGATGGTAAACTAAGAAGGAAGGCCTGGTTTGTACTGAACTGAACTGAACTGAACTGAACTGAAAGCCCACGATTGTACTTTGAAAACAATTGTGGTCCAGTAGCTAAATCCTAGGCTGCAATGCTGCATAGTTTATAATTCAAGCAACAGGCTGCTGGTCCTGATCTCTGCATTTGTTTTGTTTTGTTTCTCCAGTTGACTCAGTTTTTATGGTTCTGGCACAGTGGCTTTTGTACAGATATGAATCACACCCATCATAAGTGAATTCATGGAAAAAGATAAGAAAAACATGTGGAGTTCATCCTTATAAGTAGGTAACATATCTACTCTTCTCACAGTCTGACGTAACTATGTGTACCAATATACTTAGCATAGCTGTATAAATGTTCACTGGAAATCATAGTGTATCTGTTTACTGAAAAATGATATCTATTAATCAGAAATATAGAAATTTTCAGTAAAAAATGATATTTGTTCATTCAAAATAAAGTGACAAGTAAATGAAAGGAATTTAAACAGGCTGGGTAATAATAAAAAAAGGTTGGGTACTTGCTTTGTTCTGGATATCCTGTATATATGATATAAATTATAAATTAATCAAGAACTGCCAATTAATTAGCATGGATACACAAGCTCTCAATCTGAGTTTATTCAAACGTAAATTAAATCACACAAACAATAATAACAATCAAAAAAAAAAAAAAAAGATTGAATTGTCAACTAGGAATCCATCTCAAATCTGTTCATAATGCTAGATTAATTCACCACTAAACATAAACAATCAATAAGCCAATCACAACTATTTTCACAATGCCAGTAAAACCATGCTCAGAATCCCCAATCCTGCCCAAACAACTCCTCCTCGGATCACGTCGACTCCGTTCTTCCCGGAGCTCTGGTTCTCACTAACTGTGCCATTGCCACCTCCAGTTGCATTAGCAGGGGCAGGCGGTTTTGCATAGGGAGGTGGCGGCGGTTGGCTGAGCGATGCCGGAAGACCGTTTCCGTGCAACACCTTGATGAAAAACTTCATCCCCTTCTGGCACTGCTCGCCGTCCATTGTATCGGAGAAGAAGTAGTTTAGCCCCTCATAGACCAGTGCAATCTCCACGACCTGCGGCATAGGCGCAGACGAGTTGGAGTCGCCCCCGTCGCTGCCCCAGAGGAATGTCTGGTTGCCGTCGTCATTGCTCGCATCGCAGATCATGTATGTCGTCTCGTTGTTCGTCTGGACAATGTCGGAGTTTGCGTCTGTGTTGAATACTGCAAGATGTTTGTAATTAGAGTGAGATCATAGAAATGATTTTACTTGTTCATGTAATAAAGATGTTTAAATTCTTAAAGTTTTGTGCTTTTATATGAATTATGAACAACACAACATTTTATTAGATTACTGACACAAAATAGAGCCATTCTGAGACATTTTCAGTTTGCCAAAAAAGGGGACATTTTCAACTACCATATGTACAAATTCATGCATATATTTGACTAGATATTATGTATAGCTTTGTTTAAGGCATAATGTGATCAATGAACTTGAGTTAAATGATTTTACTGCTGAAAAAATTGAGGATCATAATGAAGACATAAGCAAAAAAAATCAAACTAATCAATCCTGCAAAATGGAATGCAATGTAACAGGAACTGAAAAGAAAAAAACAAAAAAAAAGTAACAGATTTGATGGCTGATCATGAAGACATACTGAGGTAATCGCCGAGGTAGAAGGTCTGCGAAGCGGCCCAGTCGGAGTAGTTCCCTGACGGGGCATTGCTCTTGGTGTTGAAGAACCACCCTGCCTTGTCTCCCACGGTGTGGTTCGTGTTCACTACCGGTGGCGGTGGAGCCGCCGCCGAGATGGCCGGAATGGCAAGTGCTAATAAGAAGAACACTATCATTGCCACTGCTGTTGCCATGGCTCAGATTTGTGAGGCAGAGATTTGAAACAGAGAGGGGAAGTTGAACAAGAGATCAGAAAAGGTATGAGCTTTGATTTGATTTCTTTTAGTTATAATCTCTCTAACTCTCTCTAGGAATAGTTTATCAGAAAAGGCTCTGGTAAGATTTGATTTAGTGTTAGTTTATGAGAAATGTTATAGATATACATTGTTGGTACCAATTATAACTTGATTCATGTTATTATTTTATGTTGTTTGTGCTAATGATTTGTTGCACTGTCTATTTTTGTACAGTATTATATTATTCAACTTGAATGAGTATAAATTTATAAACAATTGTTGACAATATATCTTAACTAATTTTGATTATTTTGACAATATTAACATATTTAAAAAAATCATAAAAAATCTTTAAAATGAAAAAAGTTTTATAGATGCATTACTTGACTTGTAGATTGATAGTGTGTCAAATTTTGATCAATTTGAACATCGTTTAATGACTCAATAAAATATTGTATACTTTTTAACGGTTGTAATTTAATGGATCTTTAAAGAGCTATCAAATGTCGCTTAAATTGAATATAATTGGAAACATAATCAATCTACCTATCGATCAAGCTACTTATTTATTCTCATCGGACTCTCAAAGATAAGAACCTTCCCTCCGAACAACAGTTTTTTCTTCACCGCAAGTAGTTAAGAAATACTTTCATAAATTTTTTTCTACTTTTAAGATTATTTATAATTTTTTGAAATAAATACATCCCATTATCAAAAGTGTCAAAATAAGCATTTTCAATATATCCCTCTCCATTAAACTATTGGCATAAATAGCTGGCCATATCATATGAATAATACACTGGTATGATTCTGGTAAATGTTTCTGTATCTATGTATCAGCTCTCTATTATAATTAGTAATTTAATTGAAGCTTTTGAGAGAGGGGTCACCGATTTACCAGGAAGGAAACATGGTGCATGTTACAGCCATGTATATGCTTCTGACTCTCACGCTCCACAATGCAGCAGGAATACACATTGTTTAATTATGCCAGAGGGTTATCGTTAAGTTGACTGGGCTTAATGCATTAATGCATGATCACAGTTATTCCCCATTCCAATAAATAAAGAGCAGTAGGTCGCGTCCACCATTTTATTTGTCCACTGATTCATCGTATTTTTAATGAATAAATATTAATTTTCAGTAAACATTTATATATTTCCGATTAATAAATATCATTTTCCAGAAGGGGCGGATGCATCCCACCCCTGGAAAAAAAGTTTCAAAAACATACCCTTAAAAATTTACAAAAATATTCCTTTTTTAGAACAAATTACAAAATTATACTTAGTTTCTAAGAACATTTACGAACTTGGCCCTGCCCTGAAAAATATTTACTAAATGTACCTTAAAAATTTTATAAAAATGTACCTATAGTTACAATACTATGTTTCATCGAAAATGTTGGACATGTTTTCCAGTGAACAGATATACTACGATTTTCAGTGAATATTTGTACAACTGTGGTAGGCACATGGGTGCATGTGGTGTGTCAGAATTGTGAGAAGGTCGGATGGGTAGCCTACTATATAGGGTGGACTCTACATGTTTTTCTTGTTTAAGCCAGAGGGTTATCGTTAAGTTGACTGATCAGCATAATTAGTGAATCACAATTATTCTCCATTCCAATAAACAAATGTTAATCCAACTCTGTCTTTATTTAAAATTTGAATTTTTCTTGATCAAACCATTGTGTTGCTTCCCTTTGTTTGTGCCGTGAATGATGAATCGCACATGAGGAGGGAAGAGAGGATTTTAAATTTTAATTTGCCCATCATGGTCAGCAGATTTGGGAGATTGACATTTTGTTTAGTTAGTGGGTAATTAATTAACTAATTATTGTTCTTGGCACAGTTATTGGGTCAGGAGTTTGTCAATTTTGTTTGTTTTGTTTGTTGTGTATGTAGTGATACTTGTTTTGTCCGATATGTGGTGGGCTCGGATTTGTCAGTAAAACAGGATTAGATTAGATAATCATATTGATTTGAATTAAAGGTGAACTTATTGTTTGTGAAGTAATTATATTCAAATGATTTGGCCCACTAATTCATGTAAGGAGGTTTTTAAATTGTAATTGAAGTGTTACTTTTTTTTGGGTTAATAGAAAACATATGACATTGTTTAATCACTCCTTCCAAAGCAATAAGAAAAAGTTAGATTTACAATAAAGCGTACAGTTGTACAAACTAATTAATGAACAAATACTAATATAAATATGCATACATACATTGTACTTTCATAACATCTTTTTGTACAATTAAACGATCTTTTGTTATAATTAATCAATTAAACTAATGAATAAAGGATGCCGGAGAATGTGCCTGAGATGCTGGTAAATGTCAAGTTTCCCCTTTTATTTCTCTCTTCAGAATGAATCCTAACAACAACGAAAGCCCTTTGGATTTTGTGTCAGGCCCATAAACACAACAGGGCTGAAATTTGTTCTACTTTTAATATAAACTTGCAACAAAGGAGCCATGAAATTAACCAGAACAAAAATGGCCTGTATGTTTATATATTTTTAACATAAACTTACAACAAAAGAGCTATGAAATTAACCAGAACAAAACTGGCCTGTATGTTTATATATGGGCCTTCTAACTTTCTTACATTTTATGGACCATTACAGTCTAACTTTGCTTTGCAAAACACAGTGTTAATATAACAAATAAATACAACATAACATATGCAGAAAGAGAAAGGTACCATGGTATCCGTGATTCCAATTCAAGTATACGACATGGGCATGCACCAGAACAAACAAACTGTTCTCCTCAAAAAAAAAAAAAAAAAAAACTGTTCTACGAGTAAGAGTGTCAGGCAACAGTGTATTACTGTTTAATGCAGCAGAACTGAATGAAGTCTGAAGTTTTTGAAGAAGGCTGAATTAAGCTAACAACATTCTGACAAGGTCTTTGTTTCATATTTTGTGGATCCCAACATCACTACTCAGTACTCAGTTACTCACTCACACGGCTGTGGTCCAGTCCTGAGTCCTGACATGATCGATCCTTCTCCATACCAATTCCATACCGAATTTGACTTCTGGTTGCTGAACCCAATTATGCATGCATGCATGCTTGGTTGTTTGCAACTTGAATTGGTTATATGGGATGTATGAGTTCTGTTTTACTATACAATAATTAACTTTGTTCGAAGAATGCAGTAGGAGGTCGTTGGTTCGAAATACAGATGGGAAGTCTTTTATATATTTAAATTTGAGTAGTTTGAGCCTTATGTTTATCTTAAAAAACATTTTATGACTTAACATCGTGAGATGGAAGTTTCAAACAAGATTGTGTTAAGAAATTATTTGTAAGCAAAATGGAAGATTTTTTTTTTTTTTTTGTAAGTACTTCACTCTTATATTTTCAAGTTAAATGCATGATGTACTTGGTAGTTTGTACATATACAAACATGCCAAAAAATTTCACAAATATGTATAGCATTGAATGGTGAAGGACAAATTTAATTCACCAGAAAAAAGCAGGGAAAAAGGAAGCAAGCCAACCACAAAAGGCATTTACTGTTTAGAGATTGACCAGTAGAAGTAGTAGTAATTAATGAGCCCACATCCAGGAGCTACCTATTGTAGCTTGCTTTATTCGAGTATATACCCTTTATTCCTTTATTTCAAACAATTAAAAATATGTAAAAAAATAATAAAATACCTACCTCTAAAGTCTAAAGTCTAATCTAAAGCCATAAAATCTCACATGTTGTCATGTTGGGCATTCATCAAGAAGCCCACATAGCGATATACCCCAAAAAAAGAAAAAATTAATTGAAGAAGAAATTGGCTCGAAATAATTTGTGCAAGCCATTTTAAGGATGTTTACATTTCACATTATTAGAAAGATGAAAAATATATCAGCATCAGCAATTCAGCATGAGGCAACAAATACCCAATTTTTTCTTTTTCATTTTCCTTCTTTTTTCATTTTCTTGAGAAACTGGAAATCCGGTAAAATTTATGGCGATGCACTGTACTGAAGCCTCAGAAGTCAGACAAACAGAACAGAACGGAACACAGCAACCCAAAAAAGCAAGGAAATGAAATTAATTTCTTGGATGGGGACACCTCCTAGAAAACCCAACACACAATTCCCAGAAAAAGCCTTCCTTCTTCTTGCCAATTTGCCATTGCATTGCATTGCATTGGGGCCACAACAACGTTCGTTTTAAATTGGAATAGGCTCGATTGTTCCAAATGGACCAAATCAAACCCCCTTGTCGAGATAACAATTAATAACCCTACAATTAATTATGCCTTTTGATTGTAAATTTTACTATTTTATTTTACAAACTATTGTATAGATACATGACATCATATATAATATAATATATTCACATGTGATGACAAGATGGAGGGAATTTATTGGAAGACCTAGAGAAACTACAAAAGTACAACATGATATTTTATCACAAGAAATGTTGTTTCCGACCAAATTTATAACGAGGGATCCACAATCTTAACAATGGGATTATTAAAAAATTTTACTTAAATTTATCAATATTGTTTCAAGTTTTAATCAATTTGAACATTATTTGATGAATTATCAAAATTGTATACACATTAAATAATTTAAGAGGAGGGATCCAATAACCATGTTTTTGGTGACTATGGTGACCATTTTTTTATTTAAGCATAAATTGAAAAATCTAAAACGTTAGATGTATTATATATTATCTCAACAACATATACATAAAAAATGATAAAGCTTTGACATTGTTTTGATAGTCATCAAGAGATGAGAAAAAATCATAAAACTTGAACCGTTGATTTTTGTAAAGAGGAGGGATTTATTGACAATGCTTATAATGACAATTTTGACAATAGAGATTTTGAAAATTTTATAATAATTCATAAAAAATCTTAAAAAAGAAAAATATTTTATGGGTGCGTTCTTTAACTTATAGATTAATAGTGTTTCAAATTTCAATCAATTTGAACATCGTTTGTGGTTTATCAAAATTTTATACATTTTTTAACGGTTGAAATTCAATGAGCTTTAAAGAGCTATCAAACATCATTTTAAATGAATATAATTTGAAACATAATCAATCTATAAGTTAAACAATATCTTTATAAACTTTTTTCTATTTTTTAGAATTTTTAACTATTTTTACAAATTTTTCAAAATCCTCATTGTCAAGATAAGCATTGTCAATGGATCCCTCCTCTTTTGTAAATGCTTGATGCATATGTAAATAAAATCAAAATGATATATTTTTTCGTATACACATAGAATATGATAAATACAACATATTCTATCAATTAGTTTTTTTATTTAAGAATTTAAAATGGAGTTATTCAAGATTTAATTTCATGGTCACCGATGAGTCACCAAAAACATGGTTATTTGGTCCCTCCTCATAATTTAATGGGTCTTCAAAGGTGTTAAACATCACTTAGATATGAGTATGATAAATCGAAACGTAATTAATCTATAAGTTAAATGATACTTCTATATACTTTTTTCTAGTTCACTTAAAAATTTTAATAAATTTTTGAGAATATTAGGAAATTTTTGTTACCAAATTTGTCAAGATAAATATCGTAAATTGATTCCTCCTTATTTATAATAACATGATTATTGTATCACAAAAAAAATTTAAATGATTATTTTTCTGGAATATTTTATAAAAATTACAATACACTCATATATATAACAGCACCATATATGGATCCAATATATCTAAATAAAGACCACCATCATCCAAAACAATACAAAACAAATATCATTTTCAGAAAATATAGCAAAGAAGCCCTATCAAATATTATAGACGTATACAGTATTAATACATAAGTAACAGTATTAGAGCATCTCCAATAGACTCTCTAAAACACTCTTAAAACCAAAAATTAGGATTTAAGGAGAGAAAACCGTCATACCCAAAAAACTATCTTTATTTTTAGCACTCCCAAAACCAGAGCCAAATCCAGACCGTTCAAATGTATTGGGATCCATATGTTGGGAATATGTTGGAGATTGAGATAAAATTTGCTCCCAAAAAAATTTAAGATGACACCCAATATAGATATATTGAGATATATTTTTAGAGAGTTTCTTGGACATGCTCCGGACGACACGAGTCGGTGATGCAGCAGATGCAGCAGACGACTTGAGAAGGGAGGGAATGTACGAATTCCTAATGGGAAAGGCAATGCAGCAACCGCATTGATTGCATTCGTTTCTAATTGGGAAAAAATGGTTGGGTTGTGGGAGGAGGTGGAGGTGGACCTGCTGCTTCCCCATGTCACCATGTGCAGCCTTTGTCACACACACACACTGATAATATATAAGACTATAAGAGATTGATCCACACACTCTTCTCTTCTAGACTTGTATCCATTAATTGCCGTCCGCTTTCTTTATCAGAGAGGATGTGAACGTGATGTGAAATCCATTGAGGGAGAGGCAATGCAAAATTTGCAGTATTGCATTGACAAAGTCCATTCTGTAAAGTACAAATGAAACCCAACAAAAATATTGTAACAACACGTCAACACGCCACACGTAACAGTATATATTATGGGATTTAGCCTTTGTTTTGAGCTTGAGTTTCAATCAAAAAAAAAAAAAAAAAAAAGCTAGCTAGCTAGAACTGACAATCTTTGATTAATATACAAGTAGCACTCCTCTGTATATATATATATATATATTTTTTTTTTTATAAACTGTATTCCTGATCACTGTTTGTGATCTTCTGTTAATGAAATCTAGGGGCCTGACCCCTACCTTTCCCTCAAAAAAAAAAAAATATACAAGTAGCACTCATTTGCACGTCCATACCATTCATTTGGACGTACAATATTTTACAACGTCTGTTTTAACTTAAACAAAAAAACTAATCTTCATTAATTAAAAAGCTACTGTGTGTATTGTACTATTTGTTTATATAGTGTACAATAGTTCATCATCAACCGTTCATTGGTCCAATCATTATTTGTTAAGTTAATTAGCATCCCTTAATTAACACCCATGCCCAAAAGACCAAACATATAGACTTATAGTAATTCAATTAATTTAGTGCAGTTAGTTAAAAAACTAATTATTTATTCAGGTAATTTATAAAAATAAATAGTTTAATATGTATATTAATTATTGGCACATAGTTGGTGAAGAATGACTTTTAGTTTACCCAATTTTGCTAGCTACCTAATTAATTTCACGAGTTATGTGGGCTACAAGGCCTAACACAATTATGTATATATATCTTACTTCCTAAACATAATAATTGTCTTTCTGGTTATTATTACATGAGATAGATATAGTTTCATGAAATGTATGGACAGAGCAGAATCATAGAATTTTTTTTTTTATATATAGATTTGAAGAACCTTAATTACATCCTTTTGGAACTGGATGCAAGCAAAGAGGGAACTGTGTGGATTAACATCTACAGAAATAATACGTCCAGTAAATTAATAAATTATCAAAAGTTCTAGTCCAGTAAATTAATAAATTATAGAAAGTTCTAATTAAGGGATTAGGATTAAATGAATCCGATTAATTTATATATAACTGTTCGTAATATGAAGTAACCTCTCCTTAATTTTATTTCGTAAAATAACATAAAAAAAGGTTAAGAAGGTTTCTTCGAAATTAGGAATTACATAAATAAAATTATAATTGAATCTAAGAATTGATTTTTTTTTCTTTTCTTTATGAAAAGCATGGTTCCAGTGCTCACGGACGTATATAGATACTAGTAAAAAGTATACGCCTTGCTTTACACTGAAAATTGGTATTTCTTATAATCAATTTTTTAAATTATATGTAATCGGCCTTAAATTGAGATAATTTATATGAGTCTTAAATTTTAATGGGCAAAGAACGTCAACGGGCAATAACGTACGTCAGTGGTGGTGATCAATCTAAATAATTAATAATCAACGGCTGGGGTTTATTTCTTATGGAAGATAGATCTTTGATGTCAAAAAATCTAATCTGTTTTTATTAGGAGTAAGGATATACACCTGTTTTTATGCAGAAATTAGCATATATAGGATATTTAATTAATTTTAAATCATCAAAATCGCATGTGGGTATGAAAAATTAATTATGTTCCGTTTGAGCTGTCAAGTGAGAAAAATAAATCATAAAATATAAACCTCTGATTTTTATTAATTTTTAAAGCATACAAACATTGAGAGTTCAAATTTTACGTACGTACGTACGTACGTCTCCTTATACATTACTAGTGAAACCCCCGTGCTTTACGGCGGGGCAAGAAGCTGTATTGTAATCGGATTAGTTAGTTTAATAAATGGAACAAACATTATCAGCAAAATACATTTAAGTGACTTTTGAACGGAACAACCATTATCACCAAAATATAATTTTGAAAAACAACAATGACAAAAATAAGTATATCTAGAACAAGAATGACATCAGTGTTGGTGCAATGCACCACCAACTGAGCAACAAAATAGTTAATAAGCATACAAGTATGGACTGTTCATAGCAGACTTAGATACCCAACTATCCACAACAAAAGTCACACAAATAACTATCCACAATTTGAAGTTCATTTCTTTACATTTTTAAAGCATATTTACAATTTCAAATTTATGTGTCATAATCAAATACACCAAATCATATGCAACTTACCTTAACCGTCGGATCGTGATATCCAACGGCCCAGGAAGCCAAATCAACCATGGGGCTTTCTAGATTCCTTTCCGCAATTTATACTATTCTCTCAAAGTAGAAAGCACAAAAACTATATAGATTGCACGACAGTGAAATCCCTACAATAACAGAGGATATTTCACTGGATACCTCTCCATTTAAAAAAGAAATGGACAAAGCGCGAACTTACCTTAGCCGTTGGATCGCAATATCCAATGGCCCAGGAAGCCAAATCAACTATGGAGCTTCATTTCTCCCCCTAAAGAGGGGATATATTTGATCAGTATAAAATCGTAATAATTTTGTAGTATATTCATAAGTCGGAAAAAAAAAAGGGGGTCATCCCAATAATAGGAAAAAAAAAAGTAAACTAAATTTGGATAATTCTTTTTTTTCTTTGGGTGTAAAGCCCGAGAGCTAACATAAAATAATTCTGAATTCTGATATATCTTTTTAATTCATCAGCGTGTGACCCTATCATTCTAAATATAACCAGCATACTATTTTTAGTACCTACATGATCAAATCACGGTTGACCAATTACCAACAATTAGATTGTACGGCTCTCTAAATCCTTTAAACCATCCAAATGGCTTTGGACAATATCTGATTCCATCTTTTTATCCAAAAAAAAAAATTCTGATAAATCTGGACAATTATTGGATGGTGAACGTAGGGAAAGAAAGAACCTCAAAAGTCGTATATAACATCTCTTTTAGAGACAAATTTGCATGCATTAACATGTGCCCTGCCTGCAGCAGGCATTAATACCATGTACCTTTCAAACTTAATCCGATCGATCCACACCAATTAATTAAAACATTAAAAACTTCTTGACAATAATAATCGGTAAAGATTAAATCAGAACAGTGTAGTTCTCACATTAACTGAATTTTTTTTTAATGTTGGTCTAATCAATCAATTAGTTAATTAATAGCATTAGCTCGGCACCTAATTGCCTATCCTAAACGGCTCTTTTTACTTACACATGATGCAGTTGCTTACCATATCAGATATCAATCAGCAACAGTACATGGCACCAAAAAAATATCATAAAAATGATACGGATATATAGTTTTTTTTTTTTTTTTTTTTTGAATTCAACGGATGTATAGTTATATAATCTTCTAATAACTATTACAATATTATACAATAATAATAATAATAATGCCGCCGAGGAAAGAAAGTTTCTTTCTTTTGACAAAAAAAGTAAACTGATTTAATATAAACTAATAAATAATTAATAAATAGTGATATATAATATACGAACAGTAATATTATTAGAAGAAATAAAGAAAGAGAGAAAGAAATGTATGGAGAGCAAAGGACGTGAGCTCCAACAACCTTCCTTCCTTCCTATTCCCGACTTCATATCCTCTGCAGCGCTGCCCAGTGCAGCGCAGACCTGGGCCGTCAGATCATCTTGAGATCCGTGCCCGCACGACTTCCTATATGATCTAACGGCCTTTATTCTGCGCTACACTTTGCAGCGCTACAGAGGACGAGCCCTTCTATTCCTTCCCTTTCCTTCTCACTCTTCCCTCCATTCATTTCTTCTCCTCTTCTCCACCACCAAAGCTCAGAGCTTTCTTGTCAAGCAATGGCGAAGGAAGCAAAGGAAGACGCAGCAGAAGCAGAAGAAGAACTAGAGACCATGTTCACATCATCGCCTCGGCTCAGCTCGGCGAGTTCGGCATCCTCCCATGAGTTCTCCTTCTGGCCTTCTTCCTCTAATCCTTCCTCCTCCTTCCCCGTCCCCGCCCCCCTTCCCGACCTCTCCTCCGCCGACCGTCTCTTCTCCAATGGCGTCCTTCTCCCCACTGTCTCCTCCTCTACCGCCAACACGTTACCTCCGGAATTGGAACAGAGACATGACGAATACGAAATTGTGAAAGATCATGTGCCGGTACCGGTAAAAAATGATCATGTACAAGAATTGGAGCTCAACCCAGCATCCATCACTGCTGCGGCGGCATTGACATCCCCGTCGCCTCCGTCGAGCTCGAAGAGATGGAAGGAGATATTTAAAATCGGCGACAAGGAGAAACCGGCTCGAACGGAGGAGACCAAGAAGAAATCCAAGAAGGATAGAAAGCCCGGCAGCAGCAATGGCAACAGTAATGCTCCCGTGGCCGGGTCGGTTTCCTCTGCGGATATCTCGATCAACATATGGCCGTTCGGTCGGAGCCGCTCGGCTGGCACGGCGAGTTCGAGCAGAAAACCGGCTTCCGTTCAGTCCATGCGCAAATCGAGCAGCGCCCCGTGTTCGCGTAGCAATTCCCGCGGCGAGTCGGGCAAGCCCAGTTCAGCCGGGCGGAGATGGGCAGCTAGCCCGGGCAGAACCGGGGTTCATGTCGGTCGGTCCAGCCCGGTCTGGCAAATTAAACGTAACGCAACGACCGTGATGTCGACGAACAAACCGACCGAGCCGGGTAGGGTCGGGTCCGGGCCCAGTTCGGCCCGGGTGATCAATTTCAGCGTGAATTCGTGTATCGGGTACGGAATGAGAGACCGTGGGAGGTGTGGTGGTGAGAGCAAAGACGGGGTCGCTGGCGTCGAGCGGCAAGGCGGGTTGTTTCGGATTAAAGGACTGTTTGGTAAGAAACCGGTACATTAATTAATTTGTGAGGTTAATTTTGGATACGTTGAGGGGGGGTTTTGTAATTTTTTGGTTTTTTTTTTTGGGTTTTTTTTTTTTATTTTGGTTTTGGTTTGGAGTTGGGATATATTTTGGATACATGTAATTAACTAGTACGGAATTAATCTACTTATAGTTTTTAACTCTAATCATTGTAAATATATATATATTGTACCTTTTTATGCCTAATTACCATTTGTATTAAAGCTTTTTTTGTTTTTTTTTATTATTATGATAATTGATAACCATCTTTTTATAGAATGGCGTTTTTTATTTTAAAAAGTTCAAAGATATTGATGAACAAAGTTAAATTCTTTTAAACGAATATACCTTAATAATACCTAGAACAAATAAGAAAATTCATGTCATTTTTTTTTTGATAAAAGATGAGAATCAAGTCACTTAAATTTAAATGTCTATAAAAGACTCCTCTTTTAAGTTTCGAATTGGGACCTCTTACCCAAGAATCACTAAACTAAACGTTAAACTAAACGCTAGTTCTTATGTCATATTTAATATGAGTGAGGCTATTGCGCTTCGCAAAGCGCGGTGACTAGTGCGTTTCAGTCTCATATCTCATCAACCATAGCTCGAATGACCAATCCAAGTTGCTTACCATAATTTTGATATTGAAACCTAGTTGCATACCAAAATTTTCTATTTTTAGAGTTTTCTAACTGTTTTTATGAATTTTTGAAAAATGACCCATTTTATGTACAAAATTTTGTGCATTTTCTATACAATTTTCAAAAATCCAAAAAAATAGTTAGAAAACTCTAAAAATGGAAAATTTTGGTAATCTACAAGATTTCAACATGTAGATTGTGTTGAGCAACTTGAATTGACCATTTAAACTAGGTTTTACGATACGGGGCTGAAGCGCACTACCTCACTACGCTTTGTAAAGCACAATAGCCTCACTCTATTTAATATTTAATTAGAGTGAAAGGATATATATGAAGAATTCAAAAGCAGATTTGATGGTGTCCCTTGATACGGTGTCAACATCGTCACATCGATCGAGTATTCGAGTTGATGCATGATGCATTCATTGGGACTAATAATAAGATCCCCTTTGCTTTGCTTTGCCTTTCGCAAAATCCCAAGAAATTGTAAAACCAACAATAAATAATTTTGGTACGTTTTGGGGAGGAGAGAAATGCAATGATATTGTTGAGCACTGCTTTCTGAAGGAAGGAAAAGAAAGGGAAGGAAGCTGCCATGCCATTATTTATTTGATGCGACCCTTTTTGATCGTACCGTTAACCTACTCACTCACTCACATTTATGATTTATCTTCGCAAATCCAATAAATCTCTAAAAAGCTTCCATCTTTTTTTTTTTTTTTATCTTTTTTTTTTTTTGTGGTGGTGCAAGCAAAGGGTCCGTTTAGCAAATCAAATAATAACAATAGAATAGTGCTATCCGATTAGTAAAAATGGATTAGTGATTGTTAGAAGAGTAAAAAGAATAGTGATGTTTAGAGCTATTCAGATAGTGAAATATTGTTTGGCAAATGACAATTGAAATAGTATTGTGATAAATATTTTTAGAGCTAATTTTAGAGCTATTCGACTAAATAGGAGGAATAGCGGATTAGCAATTTTTTAGAGCTATTCGAATAGCTATTTTCTGTTTGACACATGGAATAGTTATTATTTTGCTATTCTATTCCAATTTTTGATTAGCAAACACACCCAAAAAGAAGATTTTACAATTTCAACGGTCGAGATTAATCCTAGCTCTCATCCTATTATAGTATTATTAATTTCGGACGAGCTGCTACAGTTTCAACAACAGTAGCATCTTCTACAGTATTTTTTTTTTTTTTAGGTTAGCATCTATAGTATTTGAAGCAATGTAACTTTTTTATATTAAAAAAATTTAAGTAATTTGTCATGTGCGTAGATAGAGCCATAGAGGTGGTAGATTGTCGGGTCAGTTCGGGTCGGATATCAGGTCGACGGCTACCGGCATTTTTTTTTTGTCGGGTTGGGTATCGGGTTAATGTTTGCCAGCATTTTTTTTGAGTCGGGTTTGGTCAGATTTTGCACCTCTATTCTTGGGTCATCTCTCGGGTTTGGGTCGAGTCAGGTCGGGTTCGGGTCAGTCTGACTTTCCCTGAAACATGGGTCTGGTCGAGTCAGTTTGACTTTCTTTGAAACTCAGGTCAGATTCGGGTCGAGCGGGTTTTTCGGGTCTATTCAGATTTTGCCACCTCTATGTGTAGATTGTAGAATCATCTACAAACAAATGTTACAGGTGGATTGGACTATTATTTAAGAAGGACACCATGCAAAGAATGATAAGTGGGGCAAACTATTAATAAGTTGAAAGTTTGAGCCTTTGAGGTGATCCGAGTGCACCCAATTGATTACGTCTGTACAAGATTTTTAATTATAAGATTTTTTTTAAATTTATAAGCCTTAATATAATACTTGTATCAAAAGTTTTTTGGTGTAAGTGGATCCCTCTTCACTCAAAAAATATATTTAAATAAATTGTTGGATAAGTTTATAAAAATTTGCACAACATTGAAAAAAGAACAAAAATATGAAGATCATTATGAGATTTAACTTTCCAACTGTATAACACCTAAAACTATTGTTGTCAAAAACTTATTTTTTAAACTTATGTTATTATTAAATGAGCATTTATATGCTTTTATGGAGTTATTAATGTCATTGTAATAATACGTTATTTTTACAACATATTTTCGGAAGCTTTCAAATAAAATTACTAATGTAGAAACTTAATTCACAATATATTATTGTACTTATAAGTAACCTAAGATTCAAATATTTTGAACAATCATAGCAGTATTTTGAAAATCTATACAATAAATTCAATTAAAAAACAAAATAAATTGAAAATATAAGTAAAACTAAGACAATATTTTGAAACACTACAACAAAATTATGCGATTTTTATAAATTTACATAGCCGAAGCAACGGGAGTCATTCCTCTCGTTTAATATAATCCAGATTGTGATTTGGGGGGAATGTCTTAGAATAGGATAGAACCATAGATGGATAGATAGACTTTGGAGGATTGCACTTTATCACGATTTAAATCTACAAAAAAATTCCAAACAAGAATTTATTTATATATATCTTGTATTTTATTTTTTTTTTGGTTACATTTATGTGGTGGTGGTCCTGTTGAATATATATATATATATATATATATATATATATATATATATATATATATATATATATATATATATATATATGATTTTATTTGTAATTGTAGATACTGGAATGCACGCGGCATATGTTGGCCTTTTTTTGTCTTCTTATCATTAGCAAATCGCCGCACACCCCACTTTTCTAATTTTTAAAAACTTGTATAAAATATCATGAATTTTTTTATGCCTATCTTTGTACCATTCGAGGATTCCTATATCACAAAGAATTGAGAAATTGTTTGGCACCACCAAAAGTGCATCTCCATGTATAAGAAATGTTGGGTATGCATCTGCTGCCATAGTTTACTACGACCTTTGGATTTGATTTAAACAGCTGTGATTTTAGCAAATAGAAGAGTTTTTTCTAATAGGTTCCACTGTCATAGGTGCAATGGCACCACATGCCATCACAGCTATGGCAGCGGATAAAAATCCAAGAAATGTTGTAGATTGTGTTGTCAATTTGTCATACAAACAATATAATGGTGTTCAGTTGGGAAAAAGGGTGATGCAATATGATAGAACTGTAAATTTATATGTTAGTCGTTTAATTGATCCCTAATTGAGTGATGAGAAAAAATGACACAACTATATGGAGGTTTTAGTATTGTTTTTGAAGAATTCTATTTTTTGTAAGATTAATCCGAGTGAGGACCAACGTGATTAGTTTGAAATTATTAATCTGATAACATAATTTGCAGCATTTGTTTGTAATGAATGTAGCACGCTCGTAATTTGAGATTATCTCAATATCATTTGTTTACAACGACACAATAATAAATCATGTCAAATTGTTAGGATATGTAAATATGCTATTGAATTATATTATCAATATTATATTTATTCCGAGTAACTATATGGTGAGCTTAACCTCATAGGGACCTTCTGTGAACTAAAACTCAAAATCATATTAAATCGTTTTCAAATTTGAAAAGCTTGTAATTATCAAGCTTGTACACCTATATACGCAGCCCTTTTTCTTGATGTGAAAAGCAGGAGATCCATATCAAATACCCTCTTAATTTACTGAGGGTGCGCTGGAACTAGCTATACTTCTGTCTTTTCTCTTTTCATTATTTGTTCCATAATTCCTTCTTAGTTTGATTCAAAAAATAACTTTGATATTATTTTATGATATACGGGTACATCAGACGGCTGCACTAATTGCCACGTCGCATGTAATCAGTGGCCAGGCCCATGTGATATCACTAATTCATATTTGTTTTTATTGTTGGAGTTCAGAATATTTTTGTTAAAGAACATGTGATATATAGTGATTAGTGATCATTTCAAATTGCCACTGATTATTGGTAGGAGAAAAAGATATTATACATTTATATATACTTGCAATCAATTTTTTGTGGAATTTTCTTTTCATACAAATTTTATTATTCTAAGAAGCCTAATCACCTCAATTAAGTTTTTATCAAAATAAAATAAAATATTGAAATTTGGAATGAACCATAAAATAATTAATGACGATACAATTGCAAAACAAATAGATTTCCCATTTAATTTAGAAGTCAAATGCCATTATATTTAACCAACCTAATTATCCTTGTTTAAGCTGATTGCTTAAGAAGTCAACCTGTATAATAATATGACATATTGCCCTGTACAAATCATATATAATAATCAACAAACTAACTTTTATTCGCCGGAAGGTATGAGGCATGAAATAATTAGCATTTAGCAAGGTTAGGTCATAATTATCGTGATTAATTTTTAGGCCTCATTATCGGGGACCATAATTTAAATATTTAGGTTATAACTTTTGTGACTGTACTATATTATTTCTAATTACAAAGAAAAAAAATTATACCAAACTAGTCATGATTTGGGCACTCATAATTTGGGTGTTCATAAGAAAGCAATAGCCCCAATAACTTCATCAAGTGACATCTCATCATGTACCCAATTGAGTCCGTATTTGCTGCGATCCAAATAAGATCTCATAACTCTAAGATTTTGATTCGACGCATATGGTTCTTAGGGTGGAGTTTGTGAGTTAATCTCAGCCACTGATGTAGAGTCCCAGGTCTGCAATCCGATTTGAATCGCAGCTGATTTCAGTGCGTACCCAATTTGCATCTTCCTGGGACATATATGAATCCATGATATTGACACAGTTTTGTGACCTTTATACATATATATGCAACTAATTTTATGAACCACAAATTAATATGCAGTGCTTGGGTTATCAATATCATCATCATTATATATTTTTTTTTTTTTGAGTAAAAATCATCATTATATTGTGACAATGCTCAACTTTATGTCAAAAAAACAGAGCTTACAATTGACTTTATGCACACCAACTTTCGTAAGGAAGGAACAACATTCGTCGACTTGACATGCATCATCAACTAACATCTATATGATATATTTCACCAGAACCACTATAAAGGGCTTTAACTATTAGGTGAGCATCAACGAATGGCATTCATAAATGGAGCCTAACAAGTACTTAATTAATTATTAGGGAAGATGTATACAATAAGGTCGGGTCTAATTAGTACAGCAGCCATATTACTTAGACAGCAAAATATCTTAATTATATGGAAGGAAATCTTACAAAATCATATTATAAGGAAAAAATTTGTTGTCTCAAACAATATCTGTGCTGTTCTTAGGCTTGACCATATAATAATGCTTTGCTTGACATCTACAAAATGGGCCCCCTACTGACCCTAAAAAAAAAAAAGAAAAAACCCAGAATCTCAACATGATTAGTTCACATCATTTATACCCCAAATTTGGGACCAGGTGGCCTACTAAATAGAGAGTTACATTAGTGAAAAGACACCCAATTAATTAATTAAAGAGGAGGGATCCATTGACAATGCTTACAATGACAATGTTGACAATAGGGGTTTTGAAAAATTTATAATAATTCATAAAAAATCTTAAAAATGAAAAAAATTTTATGGATGCATTTTTTAACTTATAGATTAATAGTGTTTCAAATTTCAATCAATTTGAACATCATTTGATGGTTTATCAAAATTTTATACATTTTTTAACGGTTGAAATTTCACGGGCTTTAAAGAGCTATCAAACGTCACTTAAATTGAATATAATTTGAAACATAATCAATCTATAAGTTAAACAATATCTCTATAAACTTTTTTCTATTTTTTAGAATTTTTAACTATTTTTATAAATTTTTCAAAATCTTCATTGTCAAGATTGTCAAGATAAGCATTGTCAATGGATCCCTCCTCTTAATTAAAGCTTTTATATTGCTTAAAAAGGTATGCACCATTTTTTTCTTTCCTTCCCTTTCTTGGTTTGTAAGATTTAACGTGGCAACCAGCGAGTGTTGAAACTTGAAAGAAACTTGCGAGTTGTGAGCACGACAAAAGTGGATGGAATCGGGACAGATTTTCCTTTGATTTTGATTTGAATTATTTGTTTATACAAGACTAAACAAACCTAATGCAATCTCGGGGAATCTAAAATAAAGACTGTTTTTTTTTTTTTTTTTAATCTTTGAGTTATTTGCATATTTCTTTTTTCTTGGGAATGTACTCTGATAGGGCCAAGATTAAGTGCTCTTGGGAACCGAGAGCACGACCCTACTCTTAAGATCTAACGGTGGAGATTAACCGAGGTGATGTGTTCAGTTGATACTGACCGTTAGATCTTAAGAGCAAGACCCCTACTCTCTCGGTTCTCAAGAGCAGCCGATTTTCATCCCTCTGATAATATCTACTTTCTGTTTGATACATAATTATTACTATTATTACTTTTTATATGTTGTATATTGTTTTACCAAACGAAGAACTACTCTAAGGACCCAATTTACCATTGGTATGAGATATTGTCCAAAGCCATTTGGACAGTCCAAAAGATTCGGAGAGCCGTACGATCTAATTGTTGATAATTGATCGACCGTGATTTGATCATGTAGGTACTAAAAATAGTATGCTAGTTATATTTAGAATAATGAGACCGCACGCTATCACCGTTGATAAACATATAAATTGAATTGAACGGTTTAGTCATGCCTTTGGACAGAGACTATCCAAATGAACTTTGGACAAAATTCTAGTCCTTTACCATTCACCAAAACGCCAAAATCAATCGTATTATAAAACAAAACACGCAGAAAAAAGAGCTGCAGTCACTCCTTTTTCCAGTGATATAACAAACATTCTCAGACAGGGTCACAGGAATAGTATAGAGGCTCAAACATTACATAGGAGCATAGACTGCACTGTGGTGACAGTAGCCAGTGTGCATTTAGCCATGCCAGAGGTATTTCAATTGCTTCATAAATTGATAGGTCCCTTTTGATGCTAGAATTGCTTTGCCTTGATATCGAACATAGTGCATGAGAGGATCTGTGAAGAACCATAAAGTTACTATAAAGATGAATCTAATCCAGAATATGAACCGTAAAAGAAAAGACCTATTAAACCTATAACAAGAATACCAGTTAAAGTAAATTAAGATCTTTAACATGGTTAAAGCTAAATTGCTTGAAGTACTGGCAAAATGGTACTTTTTCTACATAGTATTTTGTGAACAGCTATTGAGACAGCTCTTCTAGCTATAGTTTCTGATACTCCACTCATTTCATAAAGTATTCGACCTGGTTTAATAACGCATACCCAATATTTTGGATCTCCTTTATTTTTTTTTCTTGATTTCTCAGATATTTTATAAAACGGACTTTCTGAGGTCGGCACAACAACCGACCCCGACCATCTGATCAGAAAAGCAGAGTCTGCAGCGGATTCAGATCCCAGAGGCAGGCCCTCTTATGTTGTACTGATCTTCACAGGAAGGGCCCAGTAGATATTCTTCAGAATTCTCAACCCCACCCCCACCACCACCACACACAAATGAAAACAAACATGCACTGTACAGGCTTTAATGCTTTATCTACTACCACAATTCTGAAATTCCACAGAAAAACACAAACATGTTTTGGATATCATTCTCTCCCATTAATTTTGGTGGCAAAGATTGCAAAGTCATGAGATATTTTGGATATATCCCTATCATAAACTTCGCCAAAGTTTGGCAAAGATTGCATAGTTACACAGAAAGTTATACGTGCATAGACACACACAGAAAGTTAAAAGAAACACGTACAAAAACAAATGCGACAAGCAAAATACAAAAACAGTAAAACACTATTGTCAACAACAAATAATTTAGCATCCATAGGATTACCTTCAAAAGTTGTAACTACAGCAATTCAGTTACGTTAGGTTTCCTAGTAACAGTATAAATAGGATCTAAGAACCTTCTAAGCAGTAACTGTAGAAGGAACAGAGATATCTTCAATAACGCCTTTGCCGTCAGCAGCATCGAAATAGAAGAAGTTTTTAATCGGGTCCCCTTTCCCTGATATTGCCTTTATCACTTCCTGTTTTATTTCACAGGACGATGTTTCAAAAGAGGAATATTACATGTGCACTACTTAGAATAATAAAAAGATACGAGAGAATAGATAAGGCTACCTGACCGAGAATGCCACCAAGAATAGCACACACAGCAGGATACTCCATCTTCCCATTAACTAATAATCTCTCCAGGAGAGAATCTGCCACATGCGATTCCTTCAAACCCTGTCATCATCGAATCAAAACTTCAATATGGCAACTCAATTCAAAGGTCATGTATCCGCAAAATTTTCTGGCAAAAAATCCAAGTTTTGTTCCATATAAACACCATAAGAGATGTTGATGCTCCGCATACAAAGTTGTGGAGTTGCTGATTGCGTGAAGGAATTGTGAATAATTGAATATCCATACTTTTGGAAGAAGAGAGAATAAATAAAGAGGTAGAATAACAAATTGACCTGGGCCTCGCACAGATCTTTTCTGACACTGCAAACTGAAGGAAAATCAGCAGGACATATTTCCCCAGGCTTTCGCCCCTCCAATGACTCAAACTTATCCAAAACTGGAAAACACACACAACAATAGAGTAAAACATAAACATCACGTCATCAAGAACTTTTATGCAATATTTTTATTTTTTAAAGTTTTAACTAGGTTGGCCATTACTAGTGAAAAGCAAAAAAAAACATCCTAAGCCCAATGAAAACTAAATTAAACAGGTCAAAACATATGAAACCAAATCAAAGGCCAAACACAGTCATATCCAACCCAATTTTGAATCAACTTGAAACAGATCAGGCAGACTGAAACCTCCAGACCTATTAAAAATAAACTTCAGCAACTAAATGACTGGGAAACCAAATTTGGTGTATCACAACACCAAAATATCTTAATCCCAGAATCATCTTACTCAATAATCACAGAGCATAAATAGACATACCAATGGGCAATACCCCAAAAAACAAAAAAGGACCCGATCTCTCAACAAACAACAAAAAAGCAATTATTTGCTAACCTCGCATTGCAAAATATAACTTAGATACTCTTCTAGGAAGATCCTTCCATGGTATTGAAATTGCTTCCTGTAGACTTGGATAACTTAATTGGCACTCAACAGTTTCATCACCTTTTTTCTGCCAATTATTTACAAAGTTAAATATAAGTATGTCAGGAATCATGAGAATATCAAAGCATTACTTCTAAACTATAACTCCCCTGACTGGATCAAGTTGAAATCTTGTGAATGCATCTAAGTTTTATTTATTCTTTGGGCACCATAATCTGTCTGTTGACATGTGTTTCTGAGTAGCATATTCATTGGTCATTACATGATCATTAATTTCTAAAAATCAACTGAGAGGTATAATACCGGATGGCAATCCAAATGAATAACCATATTTTAACCCGGGTAGGTATATGGGAAGTCAAATTAAAAATGAACAGTTATGATAGAAAAGTAAAGACAACCTGCATGTAGGTGTAGTTCTGTAAGTCGACGAATATTTCACCACAAGAGTCTTTGCAATCAATTGTATAGAAAGCAATGCGCTTTTGTCTCTTACGACAAGTGTCGTTAATCAAAATCTGATAAATTTGCAATTGATAGAATTCAGTTTAGACACAACCATCAGAACATATTCTTATATATAAATACAACTCATAACAGTAGCTTTGTCACAAAATTGTGTGTTTGTCGTCTGCACTCAAGTAAACACACGTAAAGTCAAATTTCATCATTACAATGTGTAGGGTTTTCTTAAAAATTTCATTCAAACACACTCTAGCATACAAACTCATCAGGAAAAACAAATTACACGGTTTTGCAGGACAGCACAAATTCTACTCTTCTTATTAGAAATTAAAAAGTACAACCGGAAGGAACTTAACGATTGCGTGATTTGATCCATGACCTAGCAAGGGCTACTTCGCAGGAAAATTTTAATTTGTATCTTTGCACAAGCCGGCCAATGCTACTTATATTATATTCTGATTTTTTTGGATTCTACCATGCAAGTTGCAAAAGGTTAATGTGATTGACAAGGTACACTGTGCTCAATGTAGCCTTTTCCTTGTTTCTAGCAAATTGCACTACCTGATAACAAAATAAGCAACCTTTTTTACAGTAAAATATGTTGCTTAATATGCGGTCATCTGAAAGCAATATCGTTGGGTAAACCTACACAAGTTAAAGGAATGTAGACGTTTTCCATGAGCTAACAACAATGTCAGATACCTTATGCTAATAATATTGAAATTATATGGCCCATATGGTAAACTCTCATAGGCGCAGTAATTTACATACGTTTCAAGCGAACTAACAAATTGTAGAATTACGTTTTTTGCTAATGGGTAAAAGTATCGAGCTAATTTTCAACAAAAGGTTGTTGAATGGTACCTTGTTTTCTAGAGAGAAGGAGCAGATAACAACAATATCAAACTTGTCAAAGAACTCTCCATCCATTTTTGACAGATCACCTACATTATTTATTTCCACAATGTCTTCAGACTGAAAAAACTAAGGCATCGGTATGTGACACAGATTGGTTGGTACCAGCACCATAACCGGCAACCATTTAAAGCCACTTGAACAATAATTGGCCCAGATATTGGGGTTGGAATAGTGGATTGTATCACTTAACACCGATACTGGTTCAGCTGCTGGTAACAACATCTATACAAGATTAAACTAGCATCACATTGTCTTAAACACCGGTACAATCCACCTTGTACTCAATTTTGACACTTGATAGACTGACAGAAAACAAAAACTTGAGCAACTGAAAAAAAAGGACAAATATGATAAAACACAAACCTGACAGGGAAGAAACACGAACCATGGGATTGAAGTCCCTGAGAGACTGAGCGCAGACCTCGGCCACGGTTCTGTTGCTATTCACATCCTCCAATGAAATCAGGAAATTGGCACCGAGGACCTCTTCCGTCACCAATCTGTCATCCATCAAAGTGAGACTGCCCACTCCCGCAAGCACAATGTTCTTGCAGAACTACACACATCCATCAAACTGTAAGTAAATTCTACACATATCCAATCTTGGGTCATCCAAAGATTTAAAAAAATTTTAACCCTCCATTTGACAAGTGTAGTAAGTTAAAAGCAGAGTAAAACACTAAATCACCTTAAAGAAGCGGCGGTGTTTGGTAACAGTGAAGTAAATAGATGAAGTAAAAGTGAGTAAAATGTGTAAAATGTTGGTGATCTAGTTTACTACTCCTGTATAGCTGCGTTAACTTACTGCACCTTAAATCACTCCCGTTTGGTGACTTAAAACACCTTCAATTATTAACTACAATTTTAGCCAAATCGTAAGGTAAAAATGGTACCTCAGCAGTGGCGCCATTGATCACACTCACAACCACATGAGCCTTGCTCAACCTATAAATCCAACAGAGGTATTCTTTTATTACCCAATTAACAAACTTTAACAAAACCCACAACCCAGAATTTTAATTGAAGGAAAGATAGATTGCATCTTTCAGGATTTATAAGAACTGAATATATATATATACCTCTTCTGGGCATCGACGCCCCAGACGCGGATCTGCCGGTCGTAGAGCGCCGTCTCGTGCGCCGTCAGCTCCTCCTCCCCCCCGCCAGCCATCCCGACCCTCAAGCTACGAATTGGGTTCGATTCAAAAACTCAAAAAAATTGATTTAGCAATCAAACCCTAGTGAGGAAGAGAAGTCAAGAACACTTGTGCACTTGTAGTGATGATTCATGTGGCAAGTTTTACACTGGTCGAGTGTGTAGTGAGTGGGTTTTGACCCGTTAGAGGAGCACTTGACTTCAGTACTTGTTTGATTGGGCTAAAAGCTTTTTTTGAGATATATAAATTGGGCTAGAAGTTAATCGGTCATTTCTGCAGTTGGGTACTTTCTAAGATAGAAAGTATGTCTACAGCCCAAATTAAGTTTTATACTGTGATTACAACAGGAGTATATATAGAACCCAATTGTTTTTGGGCATTAATAGGCTTAATATTTCTTCCAATTCTACACTTCTTCTACTCTTTTTTTTTTTCTTTTTCTAGAGGGAACAATGAATCATCAACATAATTTATAGTTCATACACAATATTATGAGAAAAAAAAAAAAAACCAAGGCAAGGTCTCGGATCTCATTTCTGATGAATCAATTCTTCTATTTATGTAAAGTTTGAAATTTGAAATTACAACAACAAACTTGACATATTATAGGAGAAAGTGTAAAAAAATAAATAAATACCGGTGGAAGCTCAGTAAAACATGGTTGTTCACATGAGAATATTCCTGGTGTAGGAGGCACAGCAAACCATTTTGTTGGTGCCAAATCCCCAATTTTCCTTCCCCATCGACCAACATTTTGAATTCTCAATTTCAGACTTTTACTTTGAATTTCGGATGATCTTTGAACTAAAATTGATTTATATATAAAGTGTGTAGATGTAAAGGAATTAAATTTTGTCTTCTTTCTACTCAGAAGGTCTTTCCAGATTCCAGGAATTAAAGTTCTAACATAGTTTCTGTTCAAATTGAACCAATGTTAATATTCCATGTTTCCAACAGTCAGTTCATACGATAATTGGTTTATTAATTAATTTACAATGTAAATTTATTTATTGTCCATTAATTTCGAATTTTACAATATTTCCGTGACTGTTATTATTCATTCTTAGGTTTATGTATCGATGCTAAAGTGATTATATTTTATTTGTGCTCATCTATTCTTGGCAAAATATCATACTATATACACATTTCAACCCCAAATCGTCTCAAACTGAGCCTTGATTTGAACAGAAGGTTTGCACCCTGAGAATTTAAACAAACTAGTTAATTCTGTTAGGACATCAAATTCTCAGTTCAGAAATATTCTAATTAAGATATAAACATTGTTTCAATAAAGATAAAAATTAAATATTAACATATTTTCAAGATAGAAGCAAACAATTAAGATACATCAACTCAATCACATGCAACCTGCAGAATCTCAGAAGCACACATTAAAACTCATTACAAGCTTTTGTGGCAACATTGTTAGCCCTTAATTAGCATTACATGTTAGTTGTAAACTTGTAGTTAATGGAAGTGGAATCAAACATAAAATTACAAAAAGGTAGCTCCTTCAATGAGTAAACAAATTGGACACAAAAAAGGGTAGAATTAATTGTATTAATTTTGGTAGCATAAAACACCTTAGACCAAACTTGCCTCACCCCCTTATCTATACTCCATAAAGAGTGGTAGATTTCCAAGTATCTCAACTATGCCACATCATCACTCTTATTAACCATTGATTTTGTTTGAAACTCTTCATTTACTTTGATCCAATGGCTTGTATTTTTTTTTTCTCTCCTCATTAAATAAGATGAATGTGATATGTCTAAAACAAATTTTAACCCTTACAATGGTCCAACATTTATATGTTCTTATTTATAAATTATTGTATTATTGTTATTATTTACATAAAAAATTTACAAATTTTTTTAAATTTTTGTTTAATATAAATATTTAAAATTTATAAAATTCTTAATATTTATTTGATACTATTTTTTGGGGCGAAGCCCGAGTTACAGCTCTAGTATAATTAATTCCTGCTCAGAATGCTTAGCTAGTGAATGAATTGTTTGCATGAAAGGCTTCAATATGAGAGAGAGAACTTACACATGTATTTGCCTAGTATTTATTAGAGTAAAACCTAGCGTCCATAAAAAAAACTGTTCATAACGTCTATATGTTACATTTTAAAATGTATCTGTTATATTTTAGGATGTATCAGTTATATTATTTGTACGTCTATAGACGGATGGACAATTCTTCAATGAACGCAGATGTTTCCCTGTTTATAACTGTCTGCAACTACTTGCACCACAAAATTTTGTTTTCCTTTTATACACATGCAAGCAACTTGATAAAGTATAGTAAATTCGTACAATACCCCACAAATGTTAACTATTGGCATGATGAGTATTGTTTGACATGAACATGACTTATATGCGCTGATGTGACATTTCAAAAGAACCCATAAATAAGTTTGCTATCAAAAAAAAAAAAAAAAAAAAACTATGGATAATATATTGCAATTAACGTACAGAATCATGAACTTTATTAATTAACATGCAATCTAATTTCTATGAAGCTCATAAAAAAACCAAAAAAAAAAAGGAACCTATATTTTTAATTGATGTACTGAATTTCTCAGAGTACGCCGCACATTTGTACTGGTAACTGAAACTGACATATTTGGTACTGAAATTAAGCTGGTGGCCTGGTACAGATGATCATTCCAATCAGATATGAACTCATTTTCAGTACCTTGAACAAATATATACAACCTACAAATATACATAGAACAAGACAAGCAATTGCACACTGAAGAAGGGACAATCTAGAAGAGCAGTAGGTAGTGTCCACCTATTCTACTTATCTATCGGTCCACCGTATTTTCAATGAACAAATATCATTATTCAGTGAACATTTATATATTTCCGATCAACATATATCATTTTCAAGTGAACATATACACTACGATTTCCAATGAACATTTATGTAACTGTGGTAAGCACAACATGTGCACACAGATGTGTCAGATTGTAAAAGGGAGTGGACAGATGGTCTGCTTTATAGATAGACTCTACGTGTTTTTCAAAAGTAAATCTACAATTGAACTCATGTAGCAACCAATGCAAACCTTAAATGCTATGAGAGCGACCTAGCAAAGGTTAAAGGTACCAACCTAGAAAATTAAATTAAATGGTCCCAAATCCTAATAATTCACGCATCTTGTTGTTATTGTATGTTGAATTTGTTGATCGATCTCTTCATACAAAAAGGCAAGCCATCATAATTTATTATATATGGCAGCTTCTACATGTGAGACATCATGGCATATTATTGCTCATATCATTTAATTAACTGATATATATAATAAGAAGTACATGCATCATCGTATATTTTTTTTCATGGTACGTGTTTAGATATATAGGGTTTGACATATATGATTCTTATATATTTTTTTATTATTCATAAAATCTATATTATATTATAAAGCACGTAAGTATTGGACGTCTCTATTTTTTTACTTCTTCAATTTTTTTAATTCCCATTCTACCCCTTAATCAACGGTAGAGATCAAAATGCATTGATTTCAAAGGTGTTGATGTTCTCCAATTAAATAACTTCTTCTCCATTCTGGTTTTTACAAAAATGGAAATATATCAATTTTGATATGGAAGACATCAATTTGATTAGAATTTACATTAATGAGGAATTAATGCTTTATATTCTAAAATTCAATGAGTTAATTTAGTGTAAAGATGAAATTTGAATGGTAAATAATTAGCCAAAAACTAAAAGCACGTTAATGTATTACACGGCATGAGCTTAGAATTTGAAACGGGCGGATTTCTTGCTAGTTCCTAAAAATATATGTATCTATGTATCATGAAACTGGATGTAGTATATAGAATTATCCATAAAGGAACTAAATTAATTTTACTTGTGCAAGGGTATGAAAATCGATATTTCTTTGTACGTTATTGATAATCATATATATACATGGAATCAAATTAAATTCGACTTGAGGCTTCTCAAAGTAAGATGCCTCTTCTTTTTCCTCTGGCTAATTAATTTAGGGGAATCGATACATATATAGATATACCAAAATCGATATCTATTATGCTAGTTTTCAAGTTAAAAGAGTTTATATTAATATCAACTCAGTTACTGTTTCAAGATATTCAAGGAAATTAATTTTACTTGTGCAAGGGTAAGAGAATCGATATCTACTATAATATATAGAAATTAATATACAGAACTATATATATATATATATATATATCTACTATCGAAATATACAATACTACACTGTATAAAAATAAGTTACATGGTAAAGCCACTAATTTAAATATAGTATCACATTTAGTAAGAATACTAATACAGTCGATATAATTTTGGTATAATTTTTTATATCTCTCTAACATTTTTCTTGATTATGTAACAAGCTGTGTTGTCTCCTCCAACTCGAGTACTCATGATCCCTTGACTTACTGCATTGTGCAGTTCACAACGTCCGCCGTTGGATCATCTTGAGATGCGAACTGGCACGAACTCCAAACAATCCAATGGCTGACATTAATTATAAACTGCACAATGCAATACAGCAGGGGATATGAATTCCCTCCAACTCACGTACGTTGTGAATATACAAACTATATATATCATAGCCATCGATCTTCGTACGTACTTTCTACAATACAGAATACTAATTGACATCAAATAGCTAGGTTATAAAACGCTAGCAAGCACTGACAAAATACATCTTTGCTCCGGTTTAAAGACAGCAACCATATTACTTAGGACAGCAAAATTTCTGAATTATATAAAAGGAAATGTGAAAAAATCATATTATAAATAAAAAAAAAAAATTGTTATCCCAAGCAATATCTTTACCGTTCGTAGGCCTGACCTACATCCTTAATTATTTTATGCGAATGGATATGCATCAATTTATTGGGAGTAAATAACGAATAAAAATGCCAGATCACTCAGGCTAGCTTGAGTTTGAGAGAGGAGCTAAAGAAAGTAGCATGTGCCCCTCATTAGGTGCCCCTAATAGTATTAATGGTCCCTCGTGCCACTATTAGAAATGCCTTGCTAATTTTGTGACTTGGCAAACAAATAAATACCCCATGTTTAGGTCTCTTTCTGCAGCCCATGTATTTATTTGTAAAATGGGACCTCTGACTCTGCCTGTCATGACAACCCCAATTCAAACAAGAGATGAGCAAGTATGACAAGTTAGCAAGAAAATGACCTTAGTTCCTTTTCGATGAAAAATCATTATTTCAAACATGATAGACCAGCTTGTAAATTTTTTTTAAAAAAATCCATGGAATTGTAGATATAGATCAAGGATCTTATCTGAAATGCAAAACCCACAAAAAAAAAAAATAAATAATAAATAATGATAATAATTGGATGTCACAATATGCTAAACAGCCCTGGTAAATATTTTTTATGATATAGTATGTTTGAGATGTTTGGAGACTCAACTCTCTTTTATATTTACTAGTAAAGAGCTCACGCCTTGCTTTAGGCTGAAATTGTTATTGTTTATAATAAATTGTTTAAGATAATATATAATGGACCTTAAATTGAGATAATTTATATGGGCCTTTAATTTTAATGGGCTGAGAACGTCAACGGACATTAACGTACGTCAACAGTGGTGATTAATCTAAGTAAACAATCAACGGCTGAGGTTTATTCATTGAGGAAGATAGACCTTTAATGTCAAAAAATCTAATCTCCTTTTATTAATTAGGAGTAAGGATAAATGAATACAACAATTAAGTTGGCCCCATATTATTGATAGATATTACTGTTATTATAAAATTGGACCCAAAATCTTATCTCAACACCATTTTTAATCCCATCTCAAACAGAAGATGAATTTCAATTAAAAAATTTTTATTTTTAGCGCAGTGGCTATGTTATGGCCGGTAAATTATGATTAACTTCTAATAAAAAAACGTCAAATCATCAACGATAAAACCATATTAATTATTTTTATAATTCTGAGGTCACTGCTAATGCCATGACATAATTGACATTGATTTCATGGCATCACTACATACGACGGCAATGCAAAACGATGACATCATTTTGCTTGCAATGTCAGGGTCAACAAACAGGAGATTGTAGCAATCAAAGAGAAGTATTGGTTGTATCGTTTGACTGCTAGAATAAAACTAGCTAGTACTTGATTAACTATGATGAACCATAAACAATGTTAATATATTTAAAACAGAAAAAATTAATATATATTGCATTGAACTTAAGGTTTTTTAGTTTATGTATTTATTGTACACATACTTATTTTATGTTAAGATCTTAGATTTACCATTTATCTGTACAGATAAACCAAGAAAAAAAAAATCTACACAAGTAAATGAAAAATGAAATATAAATAAAAGTAAAAGTAAAAGTAAAAAAAAAAAAAACCCAAAATGAATTCAAATACTTTTACCAAGCGAAAAACAGAGCCAACTTGATATGATAAATTACATCATTCGGTCTAAACAAGCAAACAGTGTGTGTATATTAGTCAGCTCATATAATTATCATTGGTCCCTTTTTGCATAAATGGGTGAAGAAGACTAGTTGCAGAGTTGTTGTTTTCTCTGATGTGGACTGCTCCAATCCAACTAAGAAATGCAAACAAAATAAGAACCGGTCTTTGGTGTAGTGGCAAAAGGTAACGCTCTTCGTGTGGGAGGTCGCGGGTTTCGAAACCCGGATGGGGTCTTTTTATAGACATTTAAATTTGAGTAGCTTGACCGGTTGACCCTCACCTTTATCTCCAAAAAAAAAAAAAATGCAACCAAAATAGGAAAAATAGGAAAAAAAAAAAAAAACAAAGTTGTGAATTGTGATGAATAACATTTGGAAAGGTAGGGACATTATTATAAAGTGAAAGCCATTAATGATAAGAGCCCAAATTATAAATTTGGGCCCACAATAAACCCAGGCCCAGCACCTGCACGTATATCATGTATTAAAAAAAAAAAAAAGTTGGGTTTCATTGATAAAAATTGAGATGACAATTTGAAAAAAAAAAAAAATTCAGTTCAATTCGAATCATGCAGATATATGGTATCCAACGAGAAATTGAGAGAAAGAACATATATATTGAGCAAATAAATTCAAAATTTAAGGGTAATAGAATATAGTACATATATTCTATTATGAGCATCCAGCTTCACTCGATAATGATATGTCAGATTTCATATTTTTTTTTTTTAGAAATAGATTTCATATATCATATTACAAACAAGAAAGAAAAGTTATGGCTGTGATTGAATAATTAAGTATGAGATTCATTGATTACTTTTTCACCCATATAATCGAAACTCTGGCATCAAAATCTAACACTTTTGACACTATGCGAATCATACCCACAAAAAAGGTTGTTGATTTGACGCATCCTTTACTTCATTTCAGAAGTTTTAAAATGCACTACTGTTTGTTGTCTCTTGGCATTATTTATTTATTTATTTATAGACTTTACAATATCCAAAGAAAATCGAGCTGTAAGAGATTGAGAAGTGTGTCCCTAGGGCAAATAGGATGTTTATAAAATTCAAAATTTTGGTTTATATAGCAAGTGGTATTGTATTAAGATAATAATAATAATAACAATAATAATAATAATAATATTATGAGGTCATGTTTATCTCAAAAAAAAATAATATGAGGTCAAGGAGGCTCTGACGCTCTAATTAATCGTCATATCTTTTTTTTTTTCAAAAAAAAAAATATATTTTTTTTTCAAAGTCTAAAAGCAGAGAAGAATCAGATTTTTGACCCTGTTAGTCTTCGTCTACGTCAATCAGCAGTGCATCTATTTGAAATTTTTTATTATTCATTCATAAAAATAAGGATCAAACACCAATTTCTACGTCAAATTTTATATTTTTTAAAATTTTTTAATTATTTTTTAAGATATTTTGAAATGCCACTAGGTTAAAATATTACGAGTCATCCAAACGAGTGACATTTCAAATATCTTAAAAAATAATAAAAAATTTTAAAAAATATAAAAATTTGATTTACAAGTAAAACTGTACATGGAGATCATAATGAGCTGTTTGGATCGACTATTAATATTTTAAAATTGGAGATATGAGCTAATAGTACGGCGTAATTTATACTATTAATAGTACCCAACTCAACTCTTTCTTTTTTGTTATGTATTCTGAAAGTTGAGTGACTAATCTCGCTCTCCACATGAATAAGAAGATGTTGTGAACATGCAAATCGATAAAAAGGCGCAAAAAATGTTATAAATTTGGTTACTTAATTTGTTTCATTGAATCGCATACATGGAAATTGTGAAGTTTGGCATAATAAACCACTTCCCTAAATTACAGAAATCATTTTTTTAAGTATTTAATTCGGATTTTTAAAATCCATGTACAAACAAGCACTATTTTATTAATATTTTAGAGTCATTTTGAAAATTCCAAAACAAATACTTAAAAAGTTCAAAAATGGTAAATTTTTGTATACCCAAATATTTTTATATGATTAATTTAATGGGAACCATAAATCAAAATTTCAAATGTGACAAAGTATAATTTGAACTGTTAGCATTTCGGAATGAAATACAAACGTTTTTATATTAGTCTAGCTCATATTTTAGTGCCCTTAAACTTTCAGGTCAAGCTTTGTCACTGAACATTGGTATACCAACGTAACCAACCTGATGATTTATTTAGAAAATTGAATTTCTCACGGGCCGGCAAAATACCCAAAAATAAACAAAAACATCAAAAAAAAAAATAGAAACTTTGTCATAAAAAAACAATGATCACAAATCGTTTTTTTTTTTTTTTGAGAAAAGATCACAAATCTTTCTACCTTCCCATTATCCAACAAAAAAAACAAAAGAAAAGAAAACCAAAAAAAAAAAAAAACGCTGGTAATTGGCAGCCCCGAAATTGCAAGGAATTTCGATCACAGTAGAAGATTCCGAAAGTAAAGAGACGGGAACATGTCAGAAGCGACAAAAAAGCTTTTCTGGACAAGTCTGAAGGAGGGCTGCACTTCGAAATCGACAGGTGAAATGCACCTAAATAATAACAAAACAATTAAACAAAAACCCCCCCCAAAAAAAAAAAAAAAAAAAAAGCAAAAAGGCAACCAATGATACATGCAAGAATAAGAAGTTTTAATTTCTGAGACATATCCAATATCAATACAATATGGAAGGAACCCCAGAGGCGAAGCTGGCGGCGACTCAACCACCGCATTGAAGGAGCCCTTTAACACACCAAAAACTCTCGCCAACCACCAAAAATCCATTAATGCAGCTACATTAAATCCATCAAAATCCTTTCCACCAAAACTGTCTAAACCACTTTAAAAATTTATTCCTAAATTCCTTCCTTTTTCCGTCCAAAAATACCAAATCTTCATCTCACCTGATACAATCACGACATGGCGGCACAAGGATACCTTTTTACCTCCCGACAAGTGGATCAAGCGACATTGTACCTCTCAGGAGCATATCTAGAAGCGGGGGGGGGGGGGGGGGGGGCAAATTTCACAGGAGCTATACGAGTAAACACCTCACCAGAAGTGATGCAGGAAAAGGTTGCAGGGGTTACGGACTGCCTACTGGCAAACTGTGGCGGCACTCCGGGGGACTACCGCGTGGAAATTCGGACGGATCGCATGTTCATGATAAAATTGCCAGCATGGGCGGATCGGGTGGATGCAATCCAAGCAATAAGGGAGTGGGATGACGAGGAGCAATTGACGGTGTACTCGTATGACGGGGATGCCGACAGACCAAGGCCTGACATTTCCTTCACAGTGGCAATCAAGGTATGGAATCTGCCTATGAGGCTCTGGTCCAGACGAGTTGTAGAGAAGATAACATATCTGTTTGGGGTTCCGACATACATAGAAAATCTGGGGGAAATTGAGAGGCAATCGGTTAGAGTAAATGTAACTTGCCACGACCCGCGAAGGATACCACGGAATGTCATCCTCCATGCCCCTGGGTTGTGGGTACTGGTAAAGATAGAAGTGCTGAATTGGAATCATGCTGAAAACCCCCCACCAGAACTGATTACTGACATAATGTACGATCGAAATGAGGACGGTAACTTCTCTGATGAGCAACGATGCAGAGCCTCGCTGACTAGGGCGGTGGACCGATGGAGACACCATCCTCATTTTGAGGGAGGGGAACAGGGAGGTCGAGGAAAGGGGTGCACGGATGATCATAGTGGTGAAATGGAACACCCCCAAATACCAATTGCAACAGAAGAGTTGGAGGAAGAGGCCAGACACACCCCTGAATCAAGTCAGCACTACAATCGATTATCTCCTATACATCATACACCAAAAGAACTGCAAGGCATGAAGAAAGTTGGCAAATTGGAGGTGAAAGCTGGGAAAAACACCACTGGCAGTGAAAGTACAAAGGGGGGGGCTGAGAGTGAAAATAGTAATCACAGCAAGGAAATGAGGAGGCTAATACTAACAGAAGCAAGGATGGGGGGACTAAGCCTCAGTCCTCAACTAATTGAAGGGGGGCCAGGAAATGAAACCCTCGGGACGGCAATTGATACTGGGGGAAGAGTACACGAGCCTTGGGAAGATAAAATTGAAGATGAACCTCCTGCTATGAAAATACTAAAAGTGGGATCCATCTGGCTGGACAATGAATGTATAGCACGGAATTTATTTCAGGGATGCCAACATGTAGAGGAGGAGGAATTAAGAAAGAAAGAGGAGCAAACAAGAAAAGTGGAGTTACCACCAAACTCAAGTCAAAAAGAGAGGATATTGATCACAGTTACAAAGCGTAGGCTGGAGAAAAAAGGAACAACATTAATTGCAGCTAAGGGTAGTAGACTGGTGAAAAGATGTTTTGGAGTGAGGAGAGCTCTGATATTTAATACACTCATTAAGGGATGTAGAGAGGGGTGGGTGAGGAGTAAATTGAAAATGATATCAAAAGCTCTTTCCCCTCCTCTTTCAGATACAACTCAATTAATCAAAGAACAAGCCAGAAACCCTGAAAAACCAGGTGAAAAAGCTATGGAGCTCTCCAATGATGAACTCATCTCAAAGTTTGCAACACTGCAAGCAGAGGAGGAAGGGCATACTGGGGAACTGGCACTGCCACAGCAAGCCTTCTCAAAGAGAAACTGGGACAGATGTGTAGTTGCAAGGGTTGTGACAGATAGAGTAGTGTTAGAGGCCAACTTTGCTGCAACTATGGGGAGGGCTTGGAGTTTGGGGCATAACAGCCAGATCACCAACATTTCCAAGAATAACTTCCTGGTTGAATTTGAATCAGTGCAAGCACTCTGTCAGGTCCTGGAGAGGGGGATCTGGTCATACAGAGGTGATGTAGTGGCATTGAAAAGGACATCTGGACCTGAAGACATGAGTGCTGAGTTTGTTCAAGAGATGGAGGTGTGGCTCCAGATGCATAATTTTCCAATGGAAGCCTTCTCTGAGCAGGGTTTGGTGATGATAGCAGCCACTGTGGGGCAGCCAATGACAGAAATCCAGGAGATCATGGTGAATGGTCACAGATCCTGCAAGATTAAGGTACTATTACCAATTAATGCACCCCTGAAAGACAAGATCATTACCAGACATCCTGATTTAGGGAGGGTCACCATTATGCTGGTATATGAGAAAGTTCAAAGAGCTTGCTTATTTTGTGGGGTAGTGGGGCATGAAATAGGAAGCTGTATGGTTAGGTCCAGGGTGGCACGACTAAGAATGGAGGGTAAATACAAGGACCAACCAGGACTAGCTAATATTCTGGATCCAAAGTTGGGGTCATGGGTAACCAACCCAAACAAAATCCCTAGGATAAAGGAGGCGGGGGGCCAGTCATTTTATTCAGAGAAAAGGAAAACACAGGTGCATGAGGGGGAGGCTGCTGGTAACACAAGTAAGCAGCAATACAAAAACAAGGGGGGTCAGAACAATCATATTATTGATCTAAACTCAGAGGCTGAGGAAACAACACAGTCTAACCAGTACACTGGGAATAAGAGAACCTATGATGATTGCAATGACAATGAGGAGGAAATAGGTAGTGCAGACAGAAGAATCCACAATGGGAAGGGGGGGCTGGTAATCTATCAGCAGGAGAAGAAGTCAGTACCAAAAAAATCAAAGGCGACGATAGGGGGCCCAGAGGTGGTCCCGTCGCCCGGTCCCCAATGAACATACTCTCTTGGAACTGCCGTGGTGGGGGGGGGCCACGGAAAAAACGGTTCATCACATCACTCCTACATTCGACCCGGGCAGACATTGTTTTCATTTCAGAATCCAAAACCTCGGGTCGCAAGTCGGTACGGTTTCTTGAAACTCTGCCTTTAAGGCATTTTGACTACGTGCCTTCTGTAGGTCTCTCAGGAGGCTTATGGTTGGTATGGGGGGACCATGTTAGGCTACAGGTCTTCCAAAAAACCAGATATTATTTTTTTACATGGGTAGTAGAAGTAGATAAACCACCATGGATACTTGCCTGTGTCTATGGAGATGCCTCGTATAGACATAATCCACAAATATGGGCAGATATCAAAATTTTGGCATCAACCAATGCCCCTTTGTGCTGTATAGGGGATTGGAATGCAATAATGGAGGTAGGGGAGAAGTATGGAGGAAATGAAACACTGAATAGAAACAGTGTGAGGTTCAGGGAGTTCCTCTTTGATGCTGAATTGATTGACCTGGGGTTCAAGGGGCCTGCTTTTACATGGACAAACAAACCAAATGCCTCAGAAGCCATGCATGTCAGGTTAGATAGAGTGGTAGCAAATAGCAGTTGGTGTAACATGTATGCTGATGCTTATGTAAACCACCTACCAAGGAGGCATAGTGACCACTGTCCAATAATGTTGAGGACCAGAGGCGAAAATAGGAAAAGTAGGCTGTTCAGAATGGAGCATTGGTGGCTCCAAAGGGAAGAATTCCAAGCAACATGGGCAAATCAGTGGAAGGGTGAAGAAGGCAAGGGGTGGGCAGAGAAATACAAAGGCCTCAAAGAAAGCATTGTAAAGTGGAGTGCAAAACTGAACACCCCCCAGAAAAGTGTTCAAGAAGCTCAACAAAAACTTCTCCAGTTCCAAACTTTACACCCTAGCCAACAAAACCCTGTACTGGAAGAACAGTTGGTGAGAAGTTGTGACCAGGCTGAGGAGGAGCTTAATGAGTATTGGAGACAAAGATCAAGAGTGCAATGGGTAGTGATGGGGGATAGAAATACAAAATTCTTTCACACAGTGGCTTCCCAAAGAAGGAGAAGAAATAGAATTGTTGTAGCCATGAGTGAGGATGGGACAAGAGAAACAACAGAAAAGGGAATCACTGCTATATTTGTGCAGTATTTCAAAACCTTATACACCTCGCAGATGAACAGTCAGGGTGCAGTGGAGGGAATCAGGGGGTACATGGCGGGCTTTGTGATCCAAAGTGAATGCAAAATACCAGTAGGAGCTACAGACAGGCTGACAGCATGCCCAACCGTGACAGAAGTGCACACGGCATTGAAGCAGATGGGGCCCGATAAGTCGCCTGGGCCTGATGGGCTCACTGCCAGATTCCTGCAACAATTCTGGGAGGTCTTAGGCCCAGATATATGCAAAATTATCAGGCAGGCATTCCAAACTAGCATGGCCCCGCAGGAATGGATGAAGGCAAATATAGTGCTGCTGCCAAAATGTGAGGAGCCTCTAAAGCCAAAGGAGTACAGGCCACTCAGCATTGGCAACACACTATACAGGTTGTTCACAAAAATTATAACTAACAGATTGCAACCTTTTATTAACAGGGTAATTTCAAAGGAGCAGACAGCCTTTATCAAAGGAAGAAGTATTGCTGACAACTCAATACTGATGAGGGAGGTGATCCACTCCTTCAACAGCAGGGAGTACACGCAGGCTAGCTTTGCATTGAAGGCAGACATAAACAAGGCGTTTGATACAGTGGAGTGGGAGTTCATTGCACAAGCATTAGAGGCCATTGGGGTACCACCATCCCTAACACAGCTCATCATGTCATGCCTTAAGTCAAGCAAGGTCAGTGTGCTGGTAAATGGAAAGGGAGATGGGTTCATTACTCCTTCAAGGGGATTGAGACAGGGGTGCCCTCTCTCTCCCTATCTCTTCATTATAGCAATGGAATTCTTGTCAAAAAGCATGCAGAAGGCACTGGAAGAAGGCAGAATCAAGGGCATCAGTTTGGCTCCTGGTGCTCCTATCCTAACACATGTCTTGTATGCGGATGACCTTGTCATATTCGGGGAGGCCAGCTCCACAGAAGTAGAGACAGTCAAAAGCTTGTTGGAGCAGTTTGGAAACTGGTCAGGGCTACATGTTAACCCAGACAAGTCTACCATCTGGTTCAGTAAGAGATGCAACGAGGAGTGCAGGATGGAGGTGCTTCATGCTATGAATGCCAAGGTGGCTGAGGGTAAGGAAAAATATCTGGGCATTTACATGCCTCGAAACAGTAGAGCCGGTGATCCAACACATGAACTGTTAGAGGAGAAGGTATGGGGTAAGCTAGCTGGATGGAAAATCAATATGCTATCCCCATCAGGAAGATCAGTACTGGTGCAGTCTGTGCTAACATCAATCCCAGTGTATTATATGAGTGTATCCAAATTATCAGCAAAAACCACTGCCAATCTCAATTCTCTGATTAGAAAATTCTGGTGGGGTAAAGTTGGCAATGACAGATACTTGGCTATGGTTAGCTGGGAGAAGATATGCAGGAGAAAGGAGGAGGGGGGGCTTGGAATGAGAGACTTGAGAATGATGAATGATGCATTAATCTTGAAATTGGGATGGCAAGTAGCCTGTGGCATGGACAAGCCATGGGTACAATTGATAAAGGCTAAATACTGTCAGAATGGCACCTTGTGGCAAGCAAGAATGCAACCAGGCTCAAGCCCTTTGTGGAGAAGAATATGGATGCTCAGAACCTTCCTGCAAGATGATGTCTTTTGGGACATTGGAAATGGAAGCAAGGTGGGGGCCCAAGGGCAGCCATGGTTCCCTGGGTGGGAGGAGCACGTCCAGAACAGCACTGCTGGGGTCGGGCCAACAGTTGATGCGCTGGTAAGGAGACAGGATGGGGAGTGGGATCAGCAGTTGCTCAATAACATGTTTGGTGATGTATATGCTCAAGTCATTATCCAGTCTGTGCAACCCCCACAAGACACATCGCTAATACCAGATAGACTGATATGGAAACCTGCCAAGTCGGGTCAATATACAGTCAAGATGGGGTATGCCATGTTATCAGGGGGGAATCCAAGTAGCAATACAGAAAGTGAAGAGCAGCAGCTATATACAGCAATTTGGGCCATGAAGGGGATACTGCCAAGGGTGCAGATGTTTCTCTGGAAAGCATGCCAGAATGGGTTAGCCACAGCCCAGGAAATGCATAGAAGGATACATAGATTTCAACCCCAGTGTAACAGATGCAATCAAGAAGATGAATTCCTCATGCACCTATTATTTTTCTGTCCTGGTTCCAGAGTGATCTGGTTTGTGTCCAACCTGCCAATAAGAGTAGAAGAATTGCCTATGGAGTTCAAAGCTGCACTGCGATATCTGGGGAGCCAGCATGATGAGCAAATGCAGGCCAGGATTGCAAATTTAATGTGGTGCATATGGAAGGCAAGAAATAATGAGGTAATTGAAGGAAAAAGGGTGCACCCCATCACAGTGGTGAAGCAGGCAAGGGCAATGGAAATGCAGTATGACAGAGCACCACAGCTGACTCTGGTAAGTGAACCACACAAGATAACAGTTCTAAGAAATGCAGAAATGATCCTAGTGGATGGGTCATGGGACCAAAGTCAAAGTGCAGGATTGGCAATGCTGACTTTCAGCACAGAAGGGAAATTGATGGAATGCAGAGGGAAAGCAAGGCAAGTCTCAGATCCTTTCCATACAGAGGCACTGGCAGTTTTAGAGGGGGTCCACTGGGCAAGGGAGAGAACAAGAGAGGTGTTCATCTTCACTGACTGCACCAATCTGATAAGGGCAGTACTTGATCAAGAAATAGGTGAGATTCCATCATGGAGAGCAGCCCCAGCTGTTGCACAGATAAAGCGAGAATTGGAGCATGCAGGTGCAGCAATCCAAATTAGGCACTGTCCAAGAGGAGGGGTAAAATGGGCACATGATTTGGCACACTGGTGCAGAAGGTCAAGGGGAGATTTCACGGGAAGGGCATTACCACAACAACTGCAAGAGGATGAAGGGCCTGAAGAGACATTAGAAAGGTGGTTTGCCAGAGAACCGGACTAGGTGGAGGAACAGGACGAGTCCACAAGTGATATGTCAGATGATTGAAAATATATCTTCTGCTAAGCCAACACTTTAGGAATTTTATTAAAAAAAAAAAAAAAAAAAAAAAAAAAAAAAATGGAGTTGTTTAGTCCGTTTAATATGTAGTTAGTTTTCGCTTTCTCCTTTTCCATTGTAGCAAGTTGCTATGTAACCTTGGATTACATCCTTTTTAGCTCCTTTTTTTGGTACTGTAATGTAGATGCAAAAACTCTCAGCTTTTGAATTTTTTTCTAAATGCAAGCCTACGGGCATTTTACCCTCAAAAAAAACATGCAAGAATAATAGAATATTCGCTGCAGTCCCTGCGATCTCTCCACGTGTGGCAGTACCAAATCCTGGCCTTCCAATGTTGGATATTATCGGAAGGACAACCGGTGGAGGGGGTGATGCCACGTTAACCGTAATTGGGTTTTTAAATTGAGGAGGGATCTATTGACAATGGATAATTTGATAATCTTGATAATCCCACTTTTTAAAAATTTATAAAAAATCATAAAAAATAGAAAAAAATAGAAAAAAATTTATGGAAGTATTGCTTAACTTATAGATTGATTATGTATCCGATTATATTCAATTTAAACAAAGTTTGATAGCTATTTAAAGATCCGTTAAATTATAACCGTTGAAAAGTGCACAAAAATTTGGTAAGTCATTAAACGATGTTTAAATTGATTAAAATTTGAAACACTATCAATCTATAAGTCAAGTAATACATCTATAAATCATTTTTCATTTTTAAGATTTTTTATAAATTTTTTAAAAGAGGCATTATCAAGATTGTCAAGTTATCCATCGTCAATCGATCCCTCCTCTTTTAAATTTTGGGTCTTATTTGGTTGGGCAGTGGAGTATTTTTTTTATTTTTTAAAGGGTACTTGGAGTTTTTTTTAGCCTAGCTAGGCCACTAAAGTTGTGTGTGTAGGTGACTAGGTCTATAATGATGATTAGATTCAGCATCAAGGGAGATTAGATTAGGGGTTAATTAAGATTAAAGTTGGGTTAGTGGAATGATTGCAATAAAGTGAGGATTGGTTTGCGGGGGATTGTTGTGTGGCAGTTTGTGTTGCTTTGGTTATGAGAGGTTTCATTTTTGGAGTTGTAGTTGGACTGTTGGGGTACTGTGTTGACTTGAGAAGTCATGATCGAGATTCTATATCTTATAGAATTTCAACTTTGTAATAGGAACGGAAAACAATTTATACTATAGATGAATTCTGATTTGATATTTAAAAACTAAAAGTCGCGTTACTTACATTCTTATATAATTCAAAGTTAACAAAAGGAGCTAAAAAAGAGAGATAATATAATAATTGTAAACCATGTATTGCACATTGTGTAGTAGTTAATCATACCGCAGATTGAAATCCTACATTGCCTAGCATGTGATTACATTCGTGCACACATAAAGTATTGTTATAAAACTCAGTAGGTAAACGCGTACCGATGATCCTAAAAATCCCATAACAACACAATCCCAATCCCTTAACTTTTAGTCAATTGGGGAAACCACATTCCAACCAACGTTACAGAAGAACAAAGAGGATAAGAGATTAGTGACATTAAAAAATACAAATGCCTCCTTTAATCTTGCTAATTAAAGTAGCTCAAATATATAAGCTTTTAGCTAGGCACAGTGGGCTTGTGCCTAGCTAGTGATGCGTGAACAGGAAGCAAAATATATAATAGTGCAATGGGGTATCTCAATTCTCTGCGGTTGGTCGCATTAATGGACAAGGAAATGAGACACCCTTGGCTTGGCATTTGGCAGCCACAAAATCCGCTGCCATGAAATGCAACATCAATCTTTTTTTTTTTTTAAATTCTGAAACAAAATGAATCTTGATAAAACTTTTTTTTGAAAGACGATCTTGATAAACTTAAATGGTTTGTGCCTCGGAATTATTAATTTTCTTTTAGAAAACGAAATTGAAAAAACATTTCTCGCCCAAACTAATAAAATGACGGAAGTTTTTCGATTGACTAGATAAACCCGAAAAAATAAATCGGGTGCTTTGGAAGCACCCGAAATTGGAATCGACCACAAAAGATCCCACCCGATTTATTAATTCAGGCGCTTCCAAAGCACCCGATTTATTTTTTCGGGTGCTTTGGAAGCACCCGAATTAATATTTCGGGTGGATGTTTTTTGTTTTTTTAAGGGGCGCCCGGCCTCCCTCTCCTCTCTCCCTTCTTCTTCCCTTCTTCCTCTTTCTCTTTTCCTCCAGCCGTCATTGTTAGGGTTTAGGAGGTGGGCATACGACGAAATTGATATTTTAAAAGATCCACGTCAGATCTACGTTCGTCGCGTTCTTCTCATCTCGCTGGTACCTTTTTTTCCCCCGATCTGTTTTTATTTGCCTCTAGAATTTTAGATTATATTTTTACTTACTTGTTGGTTTACTTCTCGCAGAAAAAATGAGTATGATACTCATCAATGTATACTGTGGAGGTCAAATCCTCAATACACCTACTAGTGTTAATTACGACATTTTCCGCTGCGTGTACCCTCCCTGTCAATGACCGGATAACCCTGGAGGAGTTGCGTAGGGAAATCCATATCGGTTTGAAGTTGCTCCCAAGCCATTTCAACCTTAAAATCGGAGCACGGATCAACACTCCATACCCAGGCGTAGGTTACTACTTTTACACTCTATTTTGGGTTGACTGCGAGCAGATTTGGGAGATGATTAAATCGACTGCATATCCAGTTGCTGGTTTTCGAGTTATGGAACTAGTTGTTGAATCTGAACCAATAACTAATCCCCGTGGTGATTATGACCCATGTCCAAGTAGTATCCCCCGCAGTAACAATCGATTTTCGACTGAGGAAACAACACACACCCCAGCCCGGGAAGACCCAGTACCAAAAGAAGACCCAATACCAGTCGATACCGTTGAGGAGGAATTTGAGAACTGGCACTTGGACGAGGAAGATGCCGATGTAGATGCAGATGATGGGGAGGATCTAACCATGTAAGATATTGAGGATGAGATAGATATCCAAAATATAATAAAAGAGTGGCAATCCTCCATCCCCTTCATAAACCGGGGGTTGCAACATCCCTGCCTTCAGCTTAGAGACGCTGAGCCTATGCCAGTTGCCGACTAGCCATTCTACCGCAAACCCCCCAGAAGTGACGAAAAATTTGGTCCTGGCCAGCAATTTGCCTCCAAAAAGCAACTTAAGAATAAATTACTTAAGCAATTTGCTAGAAATTTTGCCTCCAAGCGCGGTGATCAGATATTTGTCGACACCAACATTGGGGATCTGCGCAGCTTGCTACAATCCCAACCTTAACAAGTTGTTCTCAATGCACGCTTTTTCTTTAATTTATACCGGGGTAGCACATGCGCAACTCGCTGTCAGGCTGTGACAAAACCAAAAAAATAAATTACTTCTCGTAATCAAGTATATGACAAAAGCATAATTGCGCATAAATTAATATTTTAAAGGTATGCGTATAGAAAATCACCGAGTCGAGGGCGTACGAGGATTGGTGGTGCTCCGACGGCTCATACGATAATCGCGGAAAATCCCCCATCTGCATGGTATAAAATATCTATTAGTTCATATTTGTATATATTTATAATTTCAATTTACAAGAAGTACACATTTTTTAAAACCATTTTTCACACAACTGTTAAAAACATTTTATACAATTCTTAAAAAATAAATTATAAATTTTTAAAAATTCCGTCTTAAGTTTATTAAAGAAATTTTATAAATTTAGTTTAATTTTTTTAAAAAAATTTTAATTCGGTTCTTTTTTTTTTTAAAAAAAGGGTTTGAAAATTAAGAATTCTACAATTGGTATACACTATTTTTAATCTTATGAACAATTAGTATTACTATCCCTGTTACCAAATAGGCTACGCCTATACCACAACAACCACAAATTTACTAAAATTTTTTAAAAAATGGGTACATTACAATTCTACGAAACTAACACCAAATATCCTCTACATATCTCTACAATCAACTGTATCAACCAATATATTTAATTATTTCGGATTAAATAGGTAAAAAATTGATACCTTCAAATGTTCCTCAAAATTAATAGATTGGGGGTGTTTCGGATTCTTCTCTTCAAAATACGAAGCTTCGTGCAATTAGATCTAAGAAATAACCAAATTTGAGAGAGATTAAATTAAAAACCGATTTGGGGAAGAGAAGCAACAATGGTGAGGAGGAGAATCGGGTGGGGAAGAAGGAGAGGAAGAGGAAAGGAAGAAAGAAAGGAAAGAAATCAAGCCGGCCGGGGGTGGGACCAAGTCCTCCCTTCCCCAAAAATTAATTCGGGTGCTTCCAAAGCACCCGAAAAAATAAATCGGGTGGAATTTTTTGTGGTATTTTTCGCACTCGTAACGTGCGGTAAGCCCAAAAGTTCTACCCGAAAAAATAAATCGGGTGCTTTGAAAGCACCCGATTTATTTTTTCGGGTCTATCTAGTCTACCGAAAAAATTCCGTCATCTTACTAGTTTTCGCAAAAAATGTATTTCAATTTCGTTTTTTAAAAAAATTTGCAGAATTATCGATAGCATATGGCTTTATTTTTAAAATTTTTAAAGAGAATTATTACTCATTTATATCTTTTGAGTAAAACTAATGTGAGCTATCCCGTGAACCTTAGAAAACGTATCAAATCAATTTTAAATTTTAATTTGTATAGCTTAATAAGTTTTTTATATCAATAATTCATGATATACAAAAATTTTCTATTTTAGAAAATTTTAGGTACTTATTTGAGAGTTTCTCAAAATTTAAGAATTGGAAAAGTTCTTACGGGACAAGTTTTCACCAAAAAAAAGAAAAAAAAATAGAAAACTATATGTATATGTTCGTGTACTTCCTAATATTATTTTGAGTTCAAGTAGTGGCTGAAACCAGGATTATTTCGTGGGAGGGCCAAGATCTAGGAGGCCTTAAAAATTCTAATACACATGTGTAGATGATACATGATCATTTAATTAAACTATCAAAATAGAAAAAATACAAAAATTGTAACAACTATATAGGTCTATTGTCTGAGATAGGCCTCGGCTATAAAATATAAATTCAATTATAACTGTTAGAGAAATTTGACTTATTCATTATTTGTGTCAGGCGATAAAATTTTATGGACAAATGTTCATTTTTAATCGACCAGTTCAATTTTTACAGATCAAGCAGTGCTCTTTACTCACATCGAAAAAATACATCGTAACCATCCATTTAGGAAAATGAACGGTCCATATCTTAGCGTGGGATTCGGGATCAGAGGCTTATCCGATCTTGATCTTAGCGGATACGGACTCGGTTGTCATCATAGACGGCTGCAAAAATAGGATCAGTATTTGCTGCTTTTTTGAGAAGAAAAGCACACCCTTTTTTCCAATCAGATGGTCGGGATCGGTTGCTGGACCGATCTCAAAGTATTTCAGTTTTTATTGTACGGATCTCAAAGTACTTCGGTGTTTCTCAACCGTCAGATTTTAGAAAAGCAGGGTGTGCTTTGAAAAGCAGCGGATACAAGATATGAAGGATTTTTTAGATTTTCCCTTTATATATTTTCCCCAGATTTTGCATATATATTGTGTTGTTCTCCTGCAGCAATGATTGAGCAACTCAGGTTACTATTACTAACATATTACCTATAAATAAATATATAACTCAATTAAATGTTTGGCCTATCACATATGCTTTCTTGCCCTGGTTGTACTCTTGGCTTTTTTTTTTGAGGGTAGTACTCTTGGCTTAAAATAGTTGAGCTTTATCCACCCAAATGTTCTACTTTTACTCAAAAAAAAAAAAAATACAATAAAAAATGTCTACAATTAATCAAATGCCTTGTGAGAAGGGTCTACGTGTACTGATTGAACCATGTTTTTTATCCAAAAATATTAATCAAATGCCCCCTCATGAACTACAAAATTAGTTAATTTATTGCGTTTGTAAAAATAAAATCATGGCCTTTTTTTCACATATTAATCATTTTGAATGTGCTGAAAGTTTGATGGGCCAGAAAATTAAAAATGAATGCAATTGCAATTAAATATGCATTTACTTGTTAAGAAAAAAAAAACTTGTTCATCTTGGCAATTTGTAATTATAGTGGATTTGTCAAAATCAGCCATTAATTAGATTAGACATGATGTGAACTCCTTGGCGAATTAAAAGTCAACTTTACTAGTTTATTTCAACGATAGAGTAAAAGTTACTCTTTTTTTTTTAGTAGTATTACGTGCTCTTTCCCTTTTAGTAATATCAATTATTTCATCTAAAAAAAAATTATACAATTACCAACAATATAATTGGTTATGTAAAGTGTCTCTAAACCTATGGGTTATTAAAAAAAAAAAATTGATCTTTTGGGTTTAAATAAAAAAATATACAGGGGCCCTTAAGTAGAAATTAGGATTCAGGAAAATAATTTTTTTTCTCGAGCGGTTGCTTGGAAATATAAACAAAGTATATATAGGTAGTTAATTATAAATTATAATCAAAGGGATTTAGTGGAGACCTTCACTTCACCGTCCCCATAATAATAAATATATGAGAGCTAGTAGACGCGTGGTCAAGCCTCATTGAAGGTTATATACTTAATAATAATATTAATAACAATAATACGAGATTAAGCAACAGAATGCCAGAATCTAGCAATACTTAAGCAGCAAGTTGAGTTGATTATATAAGAAAGTTCCAAGGCAGAGAGAAAGAGAAAGAGAAAGAGAGGGAGAGATTAATTTGTAGACATGTTAGGAAATATGAAGCATGTCCCCACAAAAGACTTGCTCTTTCTTTATTAGTCTTTAGTCTTTACACACCATACATTTCTCATTATTTTTCTTTTTCTCCTCCTCTCCTATTTCCTCTGCCCCTCCCTTTTCTTTTTGTAGTTTGTACTTTTCCCTTCTCCCCCTTGAAAAGTTGACAGCAACCACACCTGTCCCTCTCTTTGGCATAATATACCAACCTTCTTTTTTTCTTTTTCTTTTTTTCTCTTATATTGCTTGGTCTGCTTTTTAGGGTTTTCTCTATCTGACCTTGTATGGCCATCCTTATGTCCACTGAATTACTTTATAGTAATTGGCATTGTTAAATAAAAAAAATAATTACTTGGTTTGAACTTAAAAAAGATTAATTATGAAAAACATGAAATGCATAACAATTAAAAGAATATATAATTTTTCTTTGGACCAAAATTGAGAATTATATGGACACCTTATATTTTACATATCCGGCAAATTTTGATTATACAACAGTTGAAAGAAAATTTATGAGATATATGTTCTATATTCCATTCATATTTTTAAGAATCATAATCCAGGTCAACTTTTTTGAAAATCAAAATATATTACCGACAAAAATGTCAATATTTTGAGTACTTAAATGACTCTGATTTATTTTATTTTGTAAAGTTAATTAGTGGGTCCAATTTAATTTAAAATCCCTTTTACATAAAAAAAAGGAGATATATTAAAGATTAAACAGGAATCTACTATATATATGAAAGGCTAAATATGCCTAGAAATTAATTAACAATCACTCTTTTTAGTAAATAGATCCCTTCTCATCTCAAAAAAAAAAAAAAAAAATAGATCCCTTCTGGTCTTCCAAACAACTTAAAATAGTAAAACCCACATCGGTATGTTACAAAAGAACAAGGATTATTTATTTATTTTTCTCTTTCAAGTCCCAAAGTTTTGTTCTTTTTTTGTTTGCTCCTGTGTGATGCTTTTTTTTTTTTTTTTCCTGTTCCTCTCTTTCTCACATTTCCAAACTATAATACAGAGGAATTTCCAGTAATCATGCTAGCAAGCAATAGCAAGCAAACAGAAGTTAACAAGTATGTTGTATTGCTGTATATGCCTCCTATTATAAAGACAGCAAAATAAACAAACAATACTCTCTTTCTCTCATGCCAACTTTACTGTAGTAACATTTTCCAGTAAAATTGGGCATGATACCTATCTATCTCATCATCATCATATCTCCTATATCTAAACCTCTCAGCAGCAGTTGGAGCTGGTGCTATCCAAATCACTGTACATCATCATCATCATCATCATCATACCATCAACCTGATTCAACCTTCAACCTCCTCTTCTCCTCTTCCCCTCTCTTTCTCTTTCACTCTCTCCATCTCAAAATCCTCCTTACTTTACAGTCATGATCAAGCTCAGTTCTTTGGATTGATTCCCTGGCAGAGCTCAAAGAGGCATGCAATTGATTGAATGGCTATGAATGAATGAAGCTCCGTAAAGGTCACATCTCCTCCTGTTCGTACTAAGTTTTTTTTTTTTCTCTATCTGTCCTTTGCACAGAGTACTACCTCTTCTTTCCAATTCTCTCCTCTTATCAATTTACTATTATCTGCCCCTGATTGCTGTTTTCTTGCCTTTACACTTTCTCAGTGGATAGATAGTACTTCTTCTATTATTGTCTGTCCTTTTTTTTTTAAAAAAAAATTGGAAATAGATTATGAGCAATTTTTTCTGTTCACAATATCTGAAAAAGAGAAAATCTTGGAGCATACTATTTGTGTGAACAAAATAAAAGTCTAATAGCAAATTTTATACATAAAGAGAGGAATGAAAAGAAAAATCTAATTAGAAAAAAGAACTAAAGACTTGGGTGTGAAATTGTGAATCAATTTCTTGTACTGACTTGTCATATTTTCTTGGTCTAATATTTATACAGATAGTGAAATAGAGGTGTGAGTAAACAATACAATACAAGACTTGCTAAAAAAATTAAAAAAAAAAAAAGAGAACCAAGAAGGATAATAAGAGCAATTGAGAGGCAGATCACAAGTGAATTGATGGATTGGGACTCAAAGCTACCTCCTTGGGACATGGCAGAGCTAGAGCAGAACCACATGCAATCCCCAAACCCCATGTCTGCACTCAACACACTCTCTGTTGGGTCCAGTGTGAGCCCCTTCGAGGCCATGGTGCCGTCGACGGGTCTGTCGGACTGCTCAATTGACCTCAAGCTAGGCGGAAGCACGGGCCGGTTGGTCGATTTGGGGGTGTTTCAGAAAGATCACCACCGGAACACCATGTCTACGGCTAAAAGGCCCCGTGCGCCAGGTAATCAGGCACAGCCAACAACCGTGTGCTGCTCGGTCGACGGGTGCGAATCGGATTTGAGCAATTGTAGGGATTATCATAGGAGGCATAAGGTGTGTGAGGCACACTCTAAGACCCCTGTTGTGGTTGTTGGAGGTCAAGAGCAGAGGTTCTGCCAGCAATGTAGCAGGTATACATTTTTTCTAATTTTTTTGTTTTTTCTGTTTCAACATTTTGTTTTTTTTTTTTTTGGTACAATGATATGTGTGGTTTCTTCATACAATTATAATTTTAATTTCCTTTCTTTTCTCATTTTTGTAAATATAAGAGAAATAAATTAAATTTTCATTAACTCTTCTTTGTTCAAAACTCAAAAAAGCAATGAAGATAATCTGATTTTTTTTCTTTATTAAATTGGAGAGCACACACATATTTTTTTCTTCTAATAATTACATTAATTATAAAGTTGCTATTTTATGTAGGTTTAGTAGGACCTTCTAATTAGTTATTGTTCTGTTAGGTTGCCTGAGCATCAAGTTGTTACCAACTTGTTACTGTTCTCTCTCCCCAATTTTCTGTCCCCCTTTTTTCCCTAATTTCTACAGTAATGATATGATCAGTTGCATTATATACCATTATAATCTTAGCAAGATATGATTATGACTTAAAAATATCTCAGATTATATATGCTGAGTCAAAAAAACCCTATATATAAATCATAATTCATAAAGATGCAACAATCTGCACTGAGCCAGCAAGCCAAGAAGGACAGAGACCTATGACCAATTTGTGCTCTCTTTTATCTTGTGCAAGTGCAATCCACTAGACCACCACCATTTCCATTATCCATCCTAGCTAGTGCCCTTACACCATGTCAGCTCAATTAGCAATGAGCCCCAGAACATCTGAGCCACAGAAACTTGGCTGATATATATGATATGACAGCTCAAGCTTACAGTCAGCCATTTATTGTCACCTGGACCTAACTGTAATTAAGGGGCACAGTAACAGTAAATTAGTTGAACTGTTGAAGTAACTTCTGGATGTGTATTATTAATGGATATGAATATCTCAGAAAAGCAAAGTCTGCTTTTCCAATCAGATGGTTGGGATCGGTTGTTGCACCGATCTCAAATTACTTCGGTACTTTTACTGCACCGATCTCAAAGTACTTCGGTGTTTCTCAACCGTTGGATCAAGAAAAGCTGAGCCTGCTTTTCTTTTCTCCCTATATTATTCATGAGGCATAGTTGTAATTATAGATAATGTAATGGTAATATTTTTTTTTTGAAATAATTTGGCTTCAACAATAACAGTGAATTAGTTGAAGTAAATTCTGGATGTATATTATTTATGAGGCATAGTTGTAGTTGTATTGTAGTTCATGTAATTGTATTTTATTTTTTATTTTTTTTGAATAATTTGACTGCAGATTTCATATGTTGTCGGAGTTCGATGAGGTGAAGAGGAGTTGCCGGAAGCGATTGGACGGACACAATCGTCGCCGCAGAAAACCTCAATCGGATACTGTTAATAATCCGTCTCTTTTCTCTGCTAGCCATCAAGGTATTTAGCTTTTTGTTTTGTTTCCTTGATATATATTTTCTTCTAATAAAACCTCCATTACTTTTATTGTTCAATTATTGGATAATTTAAAACTTCGAAAGATATGTAACAACTGCAGCTATATATTTCATATACTGATATACAGGAATTATCAAATTGGTTATGGTAATTCTTACCTTCAGCTGATATACAGGATTTTAAATTGATCTTTTTTATTTTTTTTTTTTACTTATGAAGGATCGAATTTCTCCAACTTCCCTACCATATTTCCGGCGACATTGCCAGACCACAGCTGGATACGGTCTGCCACAAAGGCTTCTCAGCAAAACCTCATCTCGCACCACTACCTAGCACCGCAACCGCAACAGCCCTTCTCGCTCACCTTTCCCCAAGGCCTCAAGGAAATCTCGAAGCGCTTCCCGTTCATCAACGAATCGACAACCGCCGAGACCAGAAACGGTACGGGAAGCGGCATAGGAAGCATCTCGCTTTCCGTTTCGCAGCCATTGCAAAACTCAATTCCGATTTCGGTCTCGGTTTCGTCAGAAAGCAGCGGAAGCAGCGGTGGTGGTGGCGCCAACACAAACCGGATGCATTACTCGGAGCGTGCTCTCTCTCTTCTGTCATCGGCGCCACCATCTGCGACTGTTGCTGCTGCTGACCTGGCCCATGATCAGCCCCTCTTCTCTAACTATCGGTACGGCGCTGTCACAACAACCGGTCTCTCTATGGAAGAAGTGCACAACAGGACCGTCTTCATGTCCAATTCCAATTCCAGTAACGGAGTTGGCACCGCCATGGGACACTGCAACGGCGGTGTCAGTTTTCATTCCAAGGAAATGTACAATGCACGTCATGATGAAGGGCCTTCGATAGAAGACGGTTCGTCGTCGCAGCCGCTTCAGTTCTGGCACCAATGAGGAGGATTCACTTTGATCTCCCTTAATCCTACTGTTCTAAGTTCTAACTGAATCTTTGTCTAGTATCTAAAACTCCAAATCTGGTAAATTATTTGATGTAAGAACCCATCTTTGGGTTCATATAAAAGATCATATATATATTATATATGTAAGACTATTTTCTGTTTTAACTTTTGCTTCATGAATCATGATATCTGTGTATAGTTATTGTACCTGTTGTTGCAATTCTCTTTGGGCCTGTTCGGTAGTCACTAATTCTACAGTAAATTTTTTCTATTAGAACAAGATTTTAGATTGTATTTGATGGAAACCTATGAAAGCGTTTTAGAGAAATAAAATTCTATTAGAAATTGATAGTATAATCTGCTGAACAGTGAATATAATTATTTTCTATAAATTCTCAATTCCTATTGAAACCTATTGAATTTGTGTCGGCCGAATGGTCCCTTTGACTCTTCTTTTGTTCTCAAACATGACCAAAACCTGATGCCAGCAATGTGAATGTAAGAAAGGGTTTTGAAAAGCTGTCTGAGCAAAATTCCTAGGTAAATTAAGTTGAATATTTGACAGTGACTGACTGACTGGTTGGTTGAACTTGAATGAATCTTCAGTCTTCACTAATCATGTCTTTTTCACATTACATTGCATTTAGTCAGAACATAATATAAGAGAAACATATTACAATAAAGAAATCTACTGAATTAATTTGAGAAGCATATCTGCATATATAACGTTTTTGTTGTGAGGAATTAATGGAACAAGTCAAAATTGGGTTCTGTCGGTTTCCTGTGCTGATTGCGAAAGATCTATATATACATTGTGAATTCGTGATTGTTTGGGTCGAGTTAATCAATTAGATCAACAAAATCTTGACGGATGAATTTGTAATGAACTATGAGCATTTTTATGCAGTGGCAGACCTTAATTAGCAAGGCCAATGTGTGGTTCTCCCCCAAACTGAAAAATAATAAATTATGTATTGTATTTACTATTTATTTACGTACTAAATCCTTACTCCTAATAAAAGGAGATTAGATTTTTTGACACAAAAGTTCTATATTCCCCAAAGAATAAATCTCAGTCGTTGATTGTTTACTTAGATTGATCACCATTGTTGATGTAAATAAATGTCTCGGCCCATTAAAACTTAAGTCCCATATTAGTTTTCTCACAAAAGATGAACTCTCGGCCCTTTATTATAAGATATAATAATTTCAGCCCAAAGCAAAACGTGAGCTTTTTACTAGTATAAATTAAGCATTAAACTGTTCCACTTTTCTAATTAAACTACTATTAAAAGTACTAATTGGCCCCTCTTAAAATGAAGGCAAGGTTGCTTAAATTCTGCCATGTGCTACATTATAACTCACATTATATCTCTTTTTGTTGTGTTTTTGTTCTTTTTGAAATCTTGGCAGCAGCTGAACCTATATTATATTTCACGTAGCTTAATTGATGATCCAGAGAGTAGCCATAGTTGGGCTCATAATTTGAAACGACATGTTTTTCTATTCTCTTCTGTAAATGTGAGAAATTTCTGGGCCTTAAGCCCTTAAGTCTTAGGGGCCTGATTTCTTGGCCTGCTGCAACTGTTTCTATATATATTGGGTCGAATTGTAGGCTATAAATTACACTGCTAATTTCATTTGTTTCTCTTTTGTTTAAGTTGCAGTTGTTGCTCCTTTAAGCCTGTTTCAGTAGTACTATTGGGCTCAGCATAGGCACACTGGCAGTAAACTTCTAAATTCTGCTTTATAGTTTACAGTTTACTGTTGACAGTTTATACTTTATACCTGCAGATAGCAATTAACTCGTTACACAGGGAAATTACTAAATCAGCAGCATCACACATATTCAACTTAAAATGTTATTGATTTATGTGTATGCCATAACCAAAAGAAAAAAAAAAAGAACTGATTTCTCAACCAGAGCCTGTAAATCAAAACCACAGGTGTTGTCACTTGTCTTGCAATTTTTTCGAAAAATATGAGAGTCAACAAGTCACCCAGATTTAAATAGATAAATATCTATATAAAAGATCTCCATCACGTTTTAAAGTTATCGACCTCCTACATATAGAACATATATGTATTTTAGTTGAAATGTTGGCGGTCCAGATATTCATTTCTCACACTTTAAAAATGTCGATACCTGCAGCTGATTAAAATATTGTATATCAAACTCCTATATAATTAATTAATATAAACTTTTATCACTGTTATTATTGTTGATCGACTTAAATTAATATTTTGAAGCACGAAAATTATAATAACTGGTGGTACGTCGGACCAAAAATAGAAATAAAATTGTACATGCATGCCGGCAAATAAACCTCTAGATTATTAATATACAATACAAACATGTGTAAATAGCAGGAGAGAGTAATCGAGTAATACCTAGCGTCCACAGAAAAGCCGTCGTAACGTTCATAAGTTACATTTCGGAACGTATTTGTTATAGTTCGGAATATATCTGTTACATTAATTTCTACACACTTCTATGAAGACGGTTTTTTCGATGTAGCAAAATGTTTCTCATATTTATCTGTGAGTCCGTATCTGCTGCCATTATTTCCAATGGCAGCAGATACAAAATCTTTATCTGTGTACACCTACACCAGAGTCTATATGGACGGATGCAAAGCTGTCTAGGTTAGAATGGAGAAGACATAACTGTTAATACACGGCAGACAATCCGGTGACCATGAGAGAGACTATAGAGACCGACTTTATTTCATCCTCTGTTATTCATCACATCGCACCATATATACGGTAAGACCCATCTCATGAGTCATGATCATGATCATATTCTCAATAAAATATCTCAATCTTTATACATGTATATGCATGTAAGCATGTTCTTTTTTCCAGATTAATTAGTGGGTCGAACCACTTAAATTTTTATCCAAACAAGAAAAAAAAAAAGAAAAGAAATAGTCAAGATAAAATTAAAACGTCCTGACTTGTTAAAATGTTATTTTATTTGTTGTATGATAATAGCAGATCATATGACCATGCAGGGAGAGTTAAGGGTACTTTTGGTTTGGCTAGTTAGCTCTCTTCACAAATGTTATGAGAAACATCTTGTGTCCACTAAAAACCTGTTCATACGTCTATAGACGTATACGAAATATAATAGATACATCCCAAAATGCAACAGATACATCTCAAAATGTAACATATGGACGCTAGTTATTACTAAGATGTCATCGAGTCAAAGAACAGCTAGCTTGCATGCGAGAGATGAGAAACTCAGAATTGATTGGTGATTTGACATACCTTAAATTTGGGTACTTGGATGGGAAGTCTGCACTCTGGGACCGTTTCTCTTGTTGGCCTTCTATCAGAAACTTCTTTCTTTTAAGTTTTAATTAATTGCACCAAGCATTTGGATCCATCTAGCTAGCTAGCTAGCTCGTACAAAAATATATATAATTATTTATAATTAAACTGGTTTCGTATTTATAGATTTTAATTCAATCATCGAATTAATGGGTTTGTTTTTACTCTTAAGCGTATTAGCTTCTAGCTATATGACGAAGCCTAGTTTTCACAATTTCATATATGCTACTTGATAAAATATGCACAATATATATTGTTGTATTTTTTTTTTCCCCTATCAATAGGAGTGGCAAAAAAACTCGTGGCTCGCTCATTAATGTCTCGGGCTCGACTCATTATTGGCTCGCTTGTTAAGCTCGTTAAGTTAATAAACCGAGCTTGAGCTTGGCATGGCTCGGCTCGGCTCGTTAAACTCGTTTGGCTCGATAAACTATTACTAATTGCAATTTGTACTGCTCTTATCGTAAATTATTAATATATTATACAACATATGGTTAAATATATATGAAATTGTTATGTAAAATGTGTATGAATATATATATTTATTAGTCCTTTTATATTAATTTTTATATAAATTTTGATATAACATACTTAAAATTTTATTATTAAAAAATAAACGAGCTTAACGAGCCAGCTCGGTCAGCTCGTTAATTAAACGAGCCGAGCTCGAGCTCGAGCTCATGTTTTTGGCTCGTTAATTAAACATTAGCTCAAGCTTGGCTCGGTTCGGGTCGTTTACACCCCTACCTATCAATGCCTACTTAATTAATTTGGTCATTTAAGAGATACTATATATCTAAACATGCTGTACATCAGTACACGTAGGATTCACATCTGCTGGCATAGTTTTCTATGGCACGATCTGGCCATAGTTTTTTTCTTTGTATCAAAATGGGACCCACATTTTAGTACCCCTATTTCTAAAATTTAGACTGTATAAATCAATCTAAGGGTCCATATTAACGATGGCACGTTCCTGCCATAGTTTTTTTATGGCAGCACATACGGACCCAGTACATGTATATATTGGCGTGGTAATGTTTGATAATTGATTATAAGTTTATAACTTATATCGCGATGCTACAAGGTGTCAGCGGATCAGCAAATGAAGCTTTTTTTTTTTGGGATTTGTTAGGTTTGTACTTTGTAGGGTTCGGGTTGGGATGCTGCTTGTATTTCAAATCTTTCTATCTTTTTTTTTTTTTTATCTTTTTTCTTTTTCTCTTTTGATCTGTGTCCAACTCTTTTTTAATTTGATTTAATGAAAATTTATAATAGGCAATCGCATGCTACATAAACAAAAAAAAAATTATGTCGCGATACGATTTCAATTAATTTGTTTCGGAAATTATTCAATTTTCACAACTTACATATTTTTACAATGTGAATAATTTGGTTTATAATTACCAAGGACTTCGCAGTTCACAACCCTTGTAAATTGTAAAATTAAATAGATAACTCATTCTTTTACTCTTATTCCTACTTCAAGTCTTCAATGGTAAGATCGAAACGGAAAAGGGCCAAAAACTCTGAATTATATGGAACCCATCAATGTATCAGATCCTATTTTTAGCATTCGGTGGTGTCCAAATTGTCAAATTAGAGATTTTCACTTTTTGACTAGTCACTAGTGATTGATTGACGAAGAAAACCATCAAAAGTACAAAATATATATATATACATCCGCAAGACGTAATTTCTTGTGTTAGTGCATTCCTGATGAGCTATCTATCTACTATATCTATATATATATTTCCAAAACATAATTTGGAAACTAATGCAATATATATAGAGAGTATGAAACATATATATATGTAGAATTAGTATTGGTGACTCTATTATATAGTTCTCTCTAGAGATTGACTTAATTTATGACTAATTCTTTGTTTTTAATTGTTTTAGCTTTGCAATTATACTGCAGCAGCATTAATACATAATTTTAGTAATCAAATAGATATTACTTAATTAGTGGAAGGTATTAATTGAACTATATATCAATTACAATTTACAAACGTCTTTAAGAAAAATTAAGTCATGAAGTTTTGGACAGCAAAAAAGTTGAAGAAATGTTATTTTCATACAATTAAAAAATTCCCCATATATCTAGTGTTTCATATATGTTCCATATATTTTGCATTGAGGAGGGATCCATTGACAATGCTTACAATGACAAATTTGACAATAGAGATTTTGAAAAATTTATAATAATTCATAAAAAATCTTAAAAATGAAAAAACTTCTATGGATGCATTCTTTAACTTATATATTAATAGTGTTTTAAATTTCAATCAATTTGAATATCGTTTGATGGTTTATCAAAATTTTATACATTTTTTAACGGTTGAAATTTAACGAGCTTTAAAGAGCTATCAAACATCACTTAAATTGAATATAATTCGAAACATAATCAATCTATAAGTTAAAAAATATCTCTATAAACTTTTTTCTATTTTTTAGAATTTTTAACTATTTTTACAAATTTTTCAAAATTTCCATTGTCAAGATTGTCAAGATAAGTATTGTCAATGGATCCCTCCTCGCATTGCATTATGCATATATATATATACTTACTTGATTGCTAATGCTAGCTAGCTGCTTTTCAGACAGAATTAATTAATACACCACATATTTTTTAATACTTAATCAATAATAATTAATCTAATTCAAAAAGTTAAACTTAACCCTAATTTAATCACATTGAAGTAAAAAAATGATCATTAAGGTGTACGTTTAATTAATTTACTGCAATTACATAAATCTCCATGTCTTAAATTAATATCCATTAAACAACAGTGCTAAACTCAACAACTGCTAATAAAGTGCATATCCTTACTATATATAAAAGCATATTGGAAAAAATAACATGAAAGGATTATCTTTCCCAAATAAGAAATCTGAGCTATTGATTATTTTCTTGGATAGATCAGAACCGTTGATGTACGTTAATGCCCATTGATGTTCTCAGCTTATTAAAATTAAAGGCACATATAAATTATCACCTATTATATATTATCTTAAAAGTTTATTATAAGAAATAACAATTTCAGTCGAAAGCAAGGTGTGAGCTTTTCACTAATATATATATGATATATATATATAGAGTTAGACTACTATATTAACGTTAGCATTTCAGACCGAAATGCTAACGCCTCAAATTTATGTTATCGTGTCCGAAATCATGATTTATGGTGCTCAATAAATTCTTTATATGAAAATATTGGGGAATACAAAATTTTTTCATTTTTAGATTTTTCTAAGTATTTATTTTGGATTTTTAAAAAAGAGCTCATAAATATTAATAAAATATTGATGTTTGACATGCTATTTTCAAAAATACAAAACAAATACTTAGAAAACTCTAAAAATGAAAAATTTTTGTATTCCCTAATATTTTCATATAAAAAATTTATTGAGCATCATAAATCGTGATTTCGAATACGATAACATAGATTTTGAGGCATTAGCATTTCGATCGTTAGTATAATAGTCTAACTCTATATATATATATATACTTGGTTAATGAATTAGGTCATCCAAGTGCTTCCCTTTTAAAGCTCTCACTGTCACCCTTACTCCAAATAGCTAAAGTCACAGTCTTGGCAGCTCTTCTCCTCCACTCCTCCCTTCATCCCTCCATCCATCCCCCTTTCCCCCTCCCTCCCTCCATCCATGACCTCTCTCTCTCTGCAGGAGCCAGCAGACACCAGGTCCTCAGTCACCCAGATCACCCGGGGCACCGCCGTGCTCAAGATGGGCCGGGGCAGGGTCGAGCTGAAGCGAATCGAGAACAAGATCAACCGGCAGGTCACGTTCGCCAAGCGCCGCAACGGTCTGTTGAAGAAGGCGTATGAGCTCTCTGTGCTGTGCGACGCCGAGGTCGGGCTCATCATCTTCTCGCACCGCGGCAGACTCTACGAGTTCTCCAGCACCTCATGGTATATATATATATATATATATAACACATATATATATGGTCATGCTTGAAATAATTGATCAGTGATGCTTATTTTTTTTTTTTTTTGTGTTGTTAGTAAAATTTTTTTTGGCTTCAGAGTTGCAGATCTGATAAAATTAGGTTGCTTTTGCGCTTATTTAACTCATTTTCTTCTGCTTTTTTGATGAAAAAATCATATTCTTCTTGAAATGGTTTTGATCTGTGGAAATTCATCATGATCCCCTTAATTTTCTTGCTTTTTTTTTTTTTTTTTTTCATTTTTTCTCAGTTTGTTTGACTCTCGTTAATTTACCTATTAAAGTGGTTATTTTTTATTTCACTTAACTTTCCAATTTCCTGACAGTTTTGCAGTTTTAGATCTGAAACTTGACATAATATTTTCTGAGCTAGTTTTCTAGAATTTGTAGTTTTTGTAAGAGAAGTTAGGGTTAAGAAGAACTAGGGCTCTTTTAATTCAGTTTCTTTTCTTGTACATGTTGGATCTAACTTGGAAACTAGAAAGGAATTAAGCCAAGGGTTGTTTCCTTTTCTAATTTTGAATTTAAACCTGATTTTTTTTTTCAGAAAAAAAGTAATGTTCTTGGAAATAAACACTAGGTATTTTCTGAGTTAGTTTACTAGAATTATATATCTATACCCGAGTGTTTATTTCTCGGCTTTCGAATGATCGAAGAAGTGATGTTATATGCACAGATCTACAAAACATTACAAAAGTCTCACACTTCCTCAAAATAAGAAAAAGATAACAATTTTATTTGTGTGAAATTATGTTGACAAATGACAAACCTTGAAATAAATTCCTTTTGTATTTTGTATTCTTTTGTTAGCTCATAAAATGATCTGCACTTCATCTTAATTTAATTTACCTCTATTCCTTGAAACAAATTTCACTTTTTTCAGTAGTTTTGCTTCCCCAAAACAGGTTTTCATATATTGGTGATATTTCTTTGGTAATATATTGGAGTTAGTATGAAATTATGGTATTGGATGTGCAGACATGTTTCCTTTTAAGGTGAAACCTGAGCACAGGCTATATGAAAGAAAGTTTGCAGTGCTCCTATTTTGATCTCATGGGCTATTTATGAGAACATCTTTCAAGTTCTACATTTATTTGTTTCTGATTTTTGGCCTTCTTTTGATAAACAATATTTTCAGATCTTTGGTTAACTAAAGATTGGTACTTAGTACACTAACCTTACTTGTATTTTGGTTTAATTAACTTGTCATAGTCAAGATAAACCAAAGTTAGTTTTAATAAATTTCATGGCACTTTTCCCGTGTCCTCGACTTAATTATTTTCTATAATTTTGGTTTTTCTTTTCTCAAAAAATAATTTTGGTTTTTCATAAATCAAAAACCAAAATACTAAAAATCCCAACAAGGTATAATGTTCAGTACAAATATTAAATCATACATCGAAATGTTAAACATCCCTACAAGTAATGAACAATAGTTCATTAACCATTACCAATTTTATATCATTGCAATTCCTTGATTTTTTTGAAGTGGCTGGCAAAACGCCGACCGTTATAATTTCATTAATAAAAGAAAATTATGTACAATATGTTAGAGCCCTTTCTGAGTTATATGATACAGGATTGATGATAGAAGAGTCCCCCCATTCTATTCTAAATTTCTACGTTTCTATTTACAGTATTGTTGCAATTCCTTGATTTATAAGCTCAATATATATATACATACATACAAGTGAACTGTGTAACATTTTGGGGGCTTTTGCAAGAGCAAAATTATATTATGAATTACAACCAGAGCTAGCAATTCCTTTTATTTCTTGCTCGATGCACAAACTAAGAGATGAAGTACATTCAACTTTTGATTTATATTTCTTAAATGATTCTGACGAATACAGAAGCTAACTCAAAAGCCAAAACTAAAATTGCTAAGAGTTATTAGGGTTTGTATTCTACATATTTATGACCTAATTACTAGAAATATTATATTGAAAAATATATATATAATCTGTTACATCAAAGACGTTCAACGAAAAACTCATCAAAACAGCATTGAATTATAAAGTGTTGTTAAGAAACGTTTGAATCATACCATGTCTTTCATGAACCTTTATCATTAGTGATGAGGTTCATGTTTCTTCTTCCTGAGTGCATGAAGTAAATGTAATATTGTAAACAAATTGAAGTGTGGTTATGTTGGCACTTGGCACATCTCACAAGATGTTGCAAATCAAGTTTCAACTGCAAAACTTGGAAGAATCTTTGCACTATAAAGGGTCAAGTCCTAGCTAGAGATCACATATATGCACTAAATCTTTGTGCTTAGATATTAAGGATCCCTTCAAATCATGCATGTCATTTCTTTTCCATCTCTTCACCTATTTCTTTCTTTCTTAATATCTCAGGGACTTCTAATTATTAGTTTATATGAGCAAGTAATGCAGACTTTGTTATTATATAAACTAATTCAGTAAAACAATGATCTAGTGCATTACATGGAATTAATTTGTGGTTAATTCTGCTATAGATCTAAGAAAATATGGGCCATTCATTTTTCATAATCGGATGGTCGCGATAAGTCTTTTAGGTACAATTTAAGAGACATGTTTGATAATAACTGCTCAATTCAAAAATGAAAGGTTGCGTATCTGATCCATAGCAGAACCACTCATTAATGTTCAGCATTTTGTGCATATATCTTGTAGCATGGCAAAGACATTGGAGAGGTATCAGAAAAGCAGCTATAGTACACCGGAGCCAGCAAAAGTCATCTCCAGAGAAACCCTGGTACGAAGTATATCTAAGATGTTACGTTGTTTGCTAAAGGCTAAGATCCAATCTTTCTTTCTTTGTTTTTTTATATATACAATTTGATTATAGTTGAACTTGATGGAGTTGTTAAATGCTTATCGACATAAAAGTCAGGCCGGATAGTATCATAAAAACCATAGTACCAAACTATAACCAAATGACTTGCTGTGCCATTGACATGATCGGTCCATACCATGACAGACCGTACCGAGATTTAGAAATATGATTAATGGATGTCAATTGTTGCTAACACAATTAATCTGACATTGTAATCCTTCGATTTGTACAGAAAAGTCAGCAGGAGTATTTCGAACTGAAAACCCGTGTCGAGCACTTGCAGCGTTTTCAGAGGTGGAAACTTTTTTCATCATTTTTATGTTATCGTATCGGTTTCAGCTAACTCATGTCTGATCAACATGCTTAAGCATTATAATTGATAGAGTGGTTCTGCTATGAATCCGCTAAGCAACCATTCATTTTGAATCGAGCGGTTCTTATCAAACATATCTCTTTAATTGTATAAAAAAAACATATCACGACCGTCCAATTCTGAAAGCTGAACGGCCCATATTTCATCCGATTCATAGCAGAATTGGCCTAATTTATAATAAAACCTATTGACTGCAGAAATCTAATGGGGGAGGATTTGGGAGGGCTCAACATGCATGACATCGAGAAGCTGGAGTCTCAGTTGGATTCATCTCTGAAACACATCCGAGACACCAGGGTCGGCTTCTCAATATTTTCCTTCTTATTTCTTTATTAATTTTGTGACATTTACAAATATGCATTAGTTTCTTTTGATCCGTTGTATGCAACTAATATATATCATCTCATATATTGACAGACACAGAGCATGCTGGACACATTGCATGAAATGCAAAACCGGGTAATTAAAATTGTACTTCAAAAACAAAACTTAATCTCGTAGTTCAAATAATTGGAGCTTTCGAACACATTCTTAGTAACCTTGAGATACTTTTTGTAAATATATAGGATGCGCGTCTTGTCGAAACAAACAGAAATCTTCAGAAAAGGGTACGAGTTCCTTCCTGTATTAACGCTAATTTTATCTTCTTTGAACTAGCACGTACTCGATCGTCTGCGTGCTGCAGCGCTAAATAATATTGAAAAGTGAGTTATGTCTTTGATCTTTCCGACAAAGTATCGAACTAATTTGTGAGGGATCAATAAATTGCAGCTATCTGATTACCACCACGTCGAAGAGTCACAGATATGGGATGGAAGTAACAGCACAGGAATCGGTTATGTCAAAGCTGATCAAGTCTTTTTCCAACCCCTTGAGTGCGAACCAACGCTCCAAATCGGGTATATATCTCTGTTAATTTCATATACATTATATTGCTTTTAATTGCGCGGTTACATGTTTGCTTGGAACAGTTAAAACAGCTACTTTGAATTTGAAGTAGGTACCAGAGTGAGCAGCAAATGGCAATTGCAGCAAGCAGTGCCGGACCCAGCATGGCCCCTCTCATGCCGCCGGGATGGCTAGCTTGAACTTGAAGTGATCGACAGTGCAGAGTATTATCGCGAGTCATATGTTATCTATATGTACCACTGGTATATATATATTGTGATGTTGTGTTGTGTGTTAATTAAGGTGTGGCTTCAACTTGCATTAGCCTGTGTTTGTCATATATATATTTATGTGTGTACCAGTATGGCTTGAAGTCTTGAACTGCATTATTTATGTGAAATGGTTTGTAAGTTTGATCTCTGTTGTGCTCAGTTAATTAATTATGTAGTCAAAATGCTGCAAGTGTGCTCTTTGAATAATATAAATGATGATGTTTTCTGCATATTTGTAATCTTGTATATGCTATCTTGTCATGGAAGTATATAAATCTAGGCTAATGCTATTATGGATCAGATGAAATATATGGGCCGTTCATTTTTTATAATAGGATGGTCGTGATATGTATTTTAGATACAATACAAGAGACATGTTTGATGACAACTGCTCGATTCAAATTGAAAGGCTGCTTAGCCGATCCATAGATGATTGCACTGATCACACCTAAAGTTGTTAAACTAATTAATTAATTAGAAACAGACCCATTTTAGCATACAAAAAAGTGTGTTGTGCATATATCTTATTCTCTGCTTCAGGCCCATAAAGCCCATAAATCTTTCAACACTAATTTGGGCTTTGTGGTACTTCGAAGTATAGCCCATAAAAGAAGTGTGTTGTGCAATATTATTCTGTTTCTCCATTATCATGTTCTTTCATGTATTATATCAAGTTTTTTTTTGTTGATTTTCGAATGAATTAGGTGACGACAAAAGGATTATTATATATCCATTTAAATCAACCCAATCATCTTTTTTTTTGTTTTTGTTTTTTTGTTGTTTTTGTTGTTTTTTTTTTGTTTTTGTTGTTTTTGTTGTTTTTTTGTTTTTTTTTTTTTTTTTTTTTTCAATCTTCAAAGTAACAACTCGAATGAAATTTAACTTGTAGGACTAGCATATTTATCTTGTAATAACTTGTAATTAAGCTCTTCAGTGTATTAAATCAAATCAAATCAATAGCTGCTCAGCCATAAAAAAAAAATCACATAGCAGCAATTAAGTTGCAACAAATTACATATGCCATTTGGCCTATTTTGTGATATTTCACAAAGAATAACAAAAAGTACCAACAATTTATAATATCAATTTTAACAAACCCAATTAAGTGGTACATTTTATTATTTCATAAATACATACAAACTAATAATTTTCGAGTCCCCAGTCAACTTTTCAATATTTTTTTGCCCCAATAATTGACTTGTTGTTCTTGGGAATCATTGCTCTCTCTATCTCTATCCATTCTTTTCTTTATTCTCATCCCACTATACGAAGAGCATCATCATCATGGCATCCAATTCTTAAACTTTATTTTTAAGCATCATTCTCTTTATCTTTACTACTATATATATATATCTAGCTCTCATACTTGAAGCTTACATCTTATTCAAGTTCCTTTATTTTTGATTTTTCCTTTTATCACACAACACTAATCAAATCAAGACATGAAGGATTGGGCGCCGCCGATAATAGCTACGGCGTTGTTCGCATTCCTCAGCCCCGGTGCAGTCCTGCAGATGCCGGGGCGGTACCGACCGGTGGACTTCATGAGCATGAAAACAAGTTGGGCTTCCATTTTTGTTCATGCTGTCTTATATGGACTTCTTCTCATGCTATTTCTAGTTGTATTGCATGCCCATCTCTACATATAATTAACAACTTTGCGTTTGTGTACGTAGTTTCTTTGTTTTCAGTCATCTTCAGTATTAATTGGTGCTTCTAATTAAGTTCTAATTAATTACAATTAATGATAATTGCCAGAATTAAATATTTGGAGTTTAAAATTGGTGTCAACAAGATAATCGATTGAATGTAATTTTGAATATTTTTATGGGTCTCTGATTTTTTTTTTAAATAAATTTCTATGATGAATGCAAGCAGCATAATATTTCTGTTAGGAAAAAAAAAAAAATCTCTAAAGCATATAAATAATTGATCACATGTAATTATTCCATTTCCATTCTAAAAATTTGAAATACATCCATTCAGAAATTGCAACAAACAGCCAGAACTTGTAAAACTTATACATAAAAAATCAATGAAAAATAATCAAAATACATAACAATTTACCTAGACAAATTAAACAATAACATCTATTACCCAATGTAAATATGCACACCAATAGCAAGCAGAAATATTGCAATCAGTGCAAAGTATATGATGGCATGAACAAGAATCGCGACCCCGCTCGTCTGCAACGTACCAAACTCGACGACTCTGCCCTTGCCGGGCAGCTGAAACAGCAGCCCTGGAGAAAGAAGTATAAACAGCAATACACTTATGAACACTGGACCCCAGTCTGACATTTTTGCTTCTCTCTAATTTGTGCAAGTTCAATTTGCTGCAGGAAATGTGTTATGTTATGTTATGTTATGGGTCTTTTGCTTTGTTTGTATATGTCCTAATTGATCTCAGATCTGTGCATATATAACTGGCCCTTGTAGAAGAGAATAACATTAGGAAGAGGAAATGAGGTGGTGGCAAGGGATTCTTCCAAAATTAAAATTCAAAAAGCAAGTTTTAAAATTATTAGAAGGATTTGAGGGAAAAGGTTGAACATTCTGCTGAACTTTGTGCACATTTTAAGTTAAGCATATGTGAGTATGTATACCTTGGCCACTGAATTGGAGCGTATGCATTGAATTGAGTCCAGTTCTATCCAGTAATTGTTCTCACCTGAGGAAAAGATTCCAAACCCAACAAGAGAAGGCACCACCACCACAGCACTCATAATAGGTCAGGTGCTAGCATTAGCACACAAATATACAATGCTTCTCTTAACTGCAACTTATCTAACTCACTTTAGTTTTGTCATTAGCTGTGTACCTGTGTAGTGGAATAATAGAGTTGGCATTTGCCAAGGATAACAAAAAATGGACTTAGTTTGTCCCTTCTAGTGGAAATTGTCCCAGTTGTTTCCTGTTTGAAATAGATATAATACAAACACAACTAATTGTAGAATGTGTAGTGGATACAACATCCAACACTCAAATAATTGACCTCAAATTTGTGAAGAGTTAATCACGCCACTCAGAGCATATTATGGAACTTGTAAAATGAGAGGTACTAAAAAAACAATAGCCAAATTAAAGTGTAATTTGTGTCTACAGTTCCCTTGTTTCTGATTTTCAGTATGACAGCATCTGTATTTTCAAAGTACAATTTCCAGGATCAGTGGACTCAAACTTAACTTCAACTATCAAGGGACCAAACCTTAGAAAAGCCGAATTTTCAAGGAGCAATCACAATTTTACTTTTAGTCCCGAAATGTATATAATGAGTACTACTCTTTCTTCTGAAGTAGACATACACAGGTATGATGTGAATAAAACCTGAAATATCCATGCTATCAGTTCCGAAGACAGTCTATACCACACGCTAGAGCATCACTCAAACACAAATAACTCAATCTATACAATAAAGTTTCTAAACCAAATCAGAGTCTCATTCAACACGGGAACAATGCACACTGATATATGTAAGAATAAACAGTGCACCTAGCCAATTAAAAGGTAATTAAAACATGACAACAATCATCGTTTCTTGAAACCATATTTCTTGCGTTCATAAAAGAGATCTGTCTTTGCGCTGCCCAAATTCACAATTTTGGGGCAACCGTCACGATCCTTCTCTTGTTGTGTGCATTCCTTGCAGTAGTAAGCATCCGATATCCCCACTCCTCCACATATCACACACCTGCCAAAAATTACAATAAAGATTGATCAATGTTAAAAAAAGAAGACAGTAATAATTCTTGCGTTCAAGTTGCCAGGTATATGATTAACGGTTCTTTGATAATTCACTATTCAGCAAGTTTCACTGTCTTTGTAGTGTAAGAAATCCATCACAAGAACCCCATGCCGATAGCTAAATTGTAATGTCTGATATATGACCAATAGTCCAGATGCCATTTCTAAAAAACCTGACATGGCAGGTTTACATGTTATTAGGACAATCGGCTATAAGATGAATTTGCTAAAGGTACAACAACAACATTGCAAGAGAAAGGTGTGAACTAAAATAAAAAAAAAAAAAAATTGTTTTTAAAGTATCATGCATATCGCATTTCTCTTATGAAAATCTCACTTTTCACTAGGGTCCTTAAATGTTTTTAAGGTCTATCAAATTGGCTCTACCATTACTTATTGTAAAAGTAAATTTATTCCATAAATTTGCAACAACAGTAACACCAACTTCAGATCTGATATCGTGGATAATGATACTGGTACAAACACCACATGTAAATGGAATCGCCAAATTGTATACCCTGAATAATGATACAGGTACAAACATCAGGTGTTCGTACTGTAACCATGATGCCGTGAGGACCAATTTAATAAAAGGAATGACCAAATTGCATATAAATTATAGTATAAGGTATATATTATGTAGATGATCACCTGCCCTGGAAGGATCCATAATTGCACTCGTCGCAGACACGAACGAGTGTACAGGGGCGCACGTAGGAGTCGCAGATGACGCACTTGCCGTCGCACTTCTCGCACAGCCTCCCTATCGCGATGCCCGGCTGCTTCCTGCACATGATCAGATCCGGATGGTGCTTCGCCATCTCCTCCTCCTCTTACCTTCAATTCAATTAATGTTCATTTGCTTGTTAGTATCATCATATAAATCATAAAGCAAACAATATGAACAATAAATGCCCCTAAATCAAGAATTACCAAACCCTAGCCATCACAGCACAGCACGGAAGGAAAAGAAGGATGAAACAAAACAAAAACCGAACCTTGAATCAGCAGCTAAGAAGAAGAAGAAGCAGCAGCAGCCGTTCGTCCTTCCGTCGGTCCCGGCCGACTAAAACCCTAGCTCTCAGTCTCAGCTGCTCTCAGTCTCTGATTTCGGGACTTCTCCGGAAAGGACGAGAAAGAAATAGAATAATAAAGGTTTAAAGAGGAACGAAAGGCGAAAGGGATGGCTGAATCTGGGCCGTCCATATGTAGTGTGTTAAAATTAAAGCCCAATAATATGTTGGTCCGTACATATGTAGTTTGTTAAAAGCCCATAATATATTGGGCCGTACATATGTAGTTTGTTAAAAGCCCAATTATATGTTGGGCCGTCCGCATGTAGTTTGTTCAAAGCCCAATCATAAATTGGGCCGTACATATTAGTTTGTTAAAAGTCCAATAATATATTGGGCCATCCAAATATAATTTTCGGTCTGACCATAATGTATGTACTACATTGTATATATATTTTTTGTAAACATTTCTTCTCTTTTAAAGTTTTAATTAAGTATGTGTTTAACGAGTCTTTTGATTGAACTATCAATGTTGGGTCCAAATTTATCTTTCTATAAGGTTATTATATAGCCATTTTTCATTGGAAATAAATAGGAATAAATTGTATTCGATTTTGTAAAAAATGGACAGATTTCTTGAGCGATTGTCTTAGGATCCTAACAATTTTTTTTTTTTTTTTCTAGTGGTAACAATGTGCATCGGTCATTTTCTCCAAAAGTAACATAATAAAATATACAATTAATACAACCTCATACATTTGAGGAACTTGACATGCATGCCTGTGAGGCCTCACAATATGCCTATTTTTTACATCTCATTTTCTTGTGGTAAATTAATTAAGATATATGAGGCCTCAAGATATATATGTAGCATATACAAGTATTCATGATTTTGATTTTCTGATATAAGCCATGATACCAAGGCCGGCAATGAAGGCTGCACCGGCTGCAACGCCGCTATATGCAACTGACCACACATATTCATAGTTAGCAGCATCTGCTGATAACACTGTTCTTCCCCCTTTGTACCCTCTTGTGCCCGAGTAATCCAAGTACAGTCTCAAACCCTGCTTATATAACAATACCAGTATCAGTATATGCCAGTATATAATTAATTAACTATCAGTTATATATAATTTTCACTATCATAATGATAGTTATTAAAACAAACCATTAATTGATAATTACACAATAATAATAAAACAAAAGAGGGATGTTAATCAAAAAGTCTCAAGGAGTAATTGATATATTAAGTGTGCAATGTATAACATGGATAATACTCTGGTATCAAATAGTTTATAAAACTTAGACCATCCAACTATTATATTGCAGTGCAAAATTAATAACAATATAAATAGTAATTTATAAGGTATCAGATATATACATGTACCTTCAAACCAGCAAGTTTTGCATGCTCCACAGCTGCAGTTAGGTCATCATCTGATGTAATAAGTACTCTATCACGATCCTCATCTTCATACTGCAATAAATTAATTTTAAAACATATTAGATAATAAGATAATTAGTAGATTAAAATAAGATTTATGAAAATTTTTGGCATAAGGATGAAATTTAGATCAAATATTTACAAGGAAGAAATTTATAAGATTTATGAAAATAATGTGGTACCAAAATTTGTGGCGGGTGACGCCTATCAATGTCATTACCAATTCTCTGAAGGATACATGTAACTAGCGGTGTTAATGTTTGTACATCTGCATAAAAAAAAATTCACTTCCATGTAATTAAATATCTAAAATATCATAACAAAAATTTGTATTTTTAACCCTTTAAAAAATAAGGAAACAGCATATTGATTTTGAGATGGTACCACAAGAAAACCGGTGCATTCGGCCCCTTTTGTCTTGAAGCTTGAAGGCAAAATTGTTGGGCAACTCTGAAATGGACAAATGGGAGCTGTACCGGTTACTTTTGTTATCCCCACCATCTGAAGCATTTCTCAATGATGTTTCACTACATTTTTTTTACAAATTGACATATACTTTAATTGAAAAATAAAATTTAAAAAGTATATACTTTAATTGATATATACAAAGAAAGCATCAGAATATTCAACTTGCAAATTACAAGAACTAATACTACATTTTTTGACATAAGGCATGTCAAAATCAGAATAGGCCAAATTTATTGAGAGTTATATTAATAAGAGAAAATGAAAAATAAATAAATGGAATGTTGTTTTTACCTTGAATTGTTGTCATCATCATCATCATCATTATCATTATCATCCATGGGGCTTATAGACATGGCAGAATCCCAAAATTTCTGTATTAAGGACATTGTTGCCTCATTGCTCAATCCACCATTAGTTTCGACCTTCCATGAAAATAAAAGGATATATAAAAATTATGAATTCAATTGTTCAAATTAAATTACTTTGAAGTAAAAAACCAAACAATAAATAAGAACTTACAGAGGACACAGCGGCATGGGTGATGTCAATTACATCGACAACAGAAACAATATTCCCATCTATATATTCAAAATCAATGCAAATAAATTCAAAAATGCATATATATATGATTGATAATATAAATAATATGTACTGCTAAGTGCACTAGCTATCTTAAACGTAATTGTATTTACTAATTACCTCTGTCGACGACAGGAAGGTGTAAGAATTTGCCATCTTGCATAATTCGAAGGGCTTCCAATATGGGCGTGTCTAAATTACCACATTCAGGATTAGGGGTCATTACCTACATAATTTTTGGAAGGGATAAATTAATATGATATTATGAACTTTTGATGCTATATATACACATGCGTTATCGATAATTGAGGATTAATTCTGATAAAAATATTGTAAGCATATATGAAGGTATATGTTATGATGCAAATTAAATTACCTTTTCAACAGGGGTTGATTCTGGAGGAAGATTTTTGTAAATAACCCGCATTAGTATATCTCTAGATCTGTATATATAACAATCAATTAATAGATAATAATCAGAATAAAAAACAGTTAAAATCATATAGTTATAGAAGTTAAAAATTATAGTTATAGAAGATAGATATATCACCATTGAACATTTTAATTACTTTCGATCCTTTAAAACTTGAGGCATCTTATAATTTTTTTTTTTGGCACATTCTACTTGTGATATCATTTTATGGGGAACATGAATGGAGACTAATTACACAGAAATAAAATATTTTAATTATTATTGAAATTATATTATGTAAAAACTAATTAAAGAGTAATTAATTACGTCAGAATTCCCTGAGGTTTATTCCCAACGGTGATGATAGCTGAACTCTTTTGACCATCAAGCATCCGTTTTGTTGCATTTAACACTGTGTCACCTAATGATACGGTAACTGCCCTACAAAAAAAAAAAAAAAAAAAAAAATACATATATGCATTAGTTGTCTACTTATAAAACGACTTAAATTACAATTAAATTTCCATGCACCGAATTACTTGAGTAATGAGTATTATGTTAATTATAACTTACTTTGAATTACCATATACAACAGTTGACAAAGCAGGTTTAAACATCTGATCACGAAGAGACTCGACTAATGAGCTTGAACCTATATATATATGTATAAGACAAACAAAACTTAAAATTAAATTACCAAGAAATTAATTAAAAATTATTAACACAATGTATACCTATAAGTACATATGTACTTATATTTTACAACTCAAGAGCAGATCAAGACCATATAAATTAAATAAATAGGAGGGATCCATTGACGATAATTATTTTGACAATTTTGACAATATTGTTTTTAAAAAATTTATAAAAAATAGAAAAAATCTTAAAAATTGAAAAAAGTTTTTGGAAGTATTACTTAACATATAGATTGATTATATTTCCGATTATATTCAATTTAAGCGACATTTGATAGCTCTTTAGAGACCCATTAAATTACAACCGTTAAAAAGTGTATAAAATTTTGATAAGGCATCAAACGATATTCAAATTGATTGAAACTTGAAACATCATCAATTTATAAGTTAGTAATGCATCCATAAGATTTTTTTTATTTTTAATATTTTGTATAAATTTTTATAATTTTTTGAAAATCATATTGTCAAGATTGTCAACACAGCCGCCATCGTCAATGATCCCTTCCCTTAAATAAATAAATGAAGTTATATATATCGATATATATTATTATTACGTTGTCTAAGGAAATACCGGAAGTAGGAGTTGATCCCCAGCTCTTCTCCACACCTTCAACGGCGGCGGCAATGGCTTTCCCCTTCTCCGACGCTCTCTCCATTCTCGCAATTGCATCGTACAGACATTTTGTTATGTCTAGCAGTGCAATCACCTCTCCATTCTCCACCACTGGCAAATGCCTGAATTTCCCTGAAGATGATGATTATAACATAATAATTATGCACTGCGCAGTGCACTGTACTGCACAGCGATGACCTTTAGATCAATGTGGGGTTTTTGAGATTGAAGCGAGCACAAATCTTAAAGCAATCGGATGGCTCATCTGCTGGGCAGTACGGTACTGCGCAGTAGGTGATATGAATCCGATAATTATAAACTTTCATGAACATATTTAATATTTAATCTGAAGTACAACATTTTTTATTATTTTTTTTTTTTTAAAAAGTGGAATTACTCCACCTGTTTCATTGAAACAAAATTACCAGTATATACATCGTAAATATAATCTGCAATCTCCATGATACTAAGCATCTAGTATCGATAGAAAATAACAGATGAAGTACAACATTTGTTACTACTTAAATTAATTAGCTAGATCTTAATTATATGCCAAGCACTTGATCTTATGAACAATTCCATAAGGCAAATATATATGTGCAGAATTTGAATTTTATGATATGATGACAAGAGTAAGAACCTTGAACCATCCTTTGTAACGACTCCACCGCGAGCGTGTCGGAGAGAACGAACACCGGGTTCCTCGTCATGACGCCCTTAACCGGAGTCTCGTCAAGGTTCAGTTCCCGCGCGATCACCCTCGTCGCGATGTCCTTCATTCATTTTGCCAGTAATCAATCACCATAATTATTAATCAATCATGGAATTACCAAACAGATCAGTGTCGGTAATTGATCAATATCGATACGTATACAAAGAAAGACCTTGTCAGTCAAGATACCGCAAAGCAGGGAGTTGGAGTCGGTCAGGAGCACGGCGTCGACTTGCCGCTGCGCCATCCTCCTGCACACCTCAAGCATCGTGGTGGTCTCCGGCAACGTTAAGGCCTTCGATAGACGCAACCTCTTTACGGTCCTCTCGCTGCCGAGAGTCCTGTGAGATCAATCAATCACGATGAACAAAATCTCATTAATTCAACATAATTATATACTATTACTTTGATCATCAAAATTATATATACTTACGTTGGCAGCCGTTGTCAACTTTTAAAAAAAAAAATTATATATACCTTATTAAAATGAATTTAAAATGAGAAGGATATATTGTACATACAGAGATCGAGACATGTTAGGAACCGGCGGAGGTTTGCGGGGTGTCGGTTCGACGGGCTTGGAGGAAGGTGGTGGTGGAGAGCTGCTCGCCGGCGCTGCCATCCTCCTTGATGAGTTGGAGGAGGTGGAGCTCTGGCGATCCATTTTTAGAAAGAGAGAGGGAGGGGTGAATATAATGAATTATGAATGCAACGAATTAATTCGATTGGATGATGAACTTTTTTGCGCGGAATTTTTTTAATTTTTCCTCTTATTTCGGACCTTTTTTAGTCGTTTTTTTTTTTATTGATTGAGATGTTTTTCTGGTTGAGGATTTGCCCTGTAATTACAACAAATTAAGCATGTTAACTCGCTTTTGAAATTAATTAACACTCTGATTCCCTTCTTTTTTTTTTTTTTTCAATTTGTTGAACTTTAGTGATCAATTTAATTAGTTTATTTTTATTTGAAATATTTTATGCCGTTTTTACTATACAATAATAATAGGATATATAAATTTTGTGCATTCGGTGCGGTTGTTTTTTGGTATCAAATTAAGTTCTACCCATAATTATATGGCATGGTTATATGTGATTCATAATTATATTTTTCAATCCCTTACAATTGTGACATGACATCGTCTTCACTACATTTATCAAAACTCACAATGAAATGTGATCATTTCATTATGTATACATAAATTAATAAATATAAACTGTTAAATAAACTCTAAACCATCTTAGTAACATAACTGAAAAACTTCAATCGTTGGATCTCCTTTGAGATTCGTGCCACCCAATCTCAGAAAACCCCTCTTTAATCCACATCGTTGATTCGCTGCGCAGTACAGTACTGACGCTTTCTTTCAGTCTCGGTTTCTTTCAGACTCGGTAAAAATAAAACCATCCCTCTTCCGATCTTCCCTTTCCCTCCCAAATTTGCATTTCCGGGATCAAAACTTTCAAATTCGATCCTTCCGATCAATCAATCCGAGCGAGTGGGAGCAAAATCAGCGATCACTTGTGCTGCCCTCTTGCGGCATGGACGCGATGGAGGAAACGGCAGCGGCAGCGGCGAGTGGGAGGGGGAGTGTGAGCGCGGAAGCTCCCGACCTAGGGTTAGGGTTAGGGTTTCCCGTCTGGGTGGCCGCCAGAAGGAGGTTCACACCCGACGACCCCTTCTTCGCTGCCGGTAACTTGGAGCGCGAGCTGCTCGCCAAGCATGTAAATCCTCTTCCCTCGTTCCCATTCGCGAGCTCAGTTTCGCATTAACATGATTCTTGTACAGGAAGCTTTAATGATTATTATAACTGGTTAGTACTGAATGTATAGGTTGCCCTGGACTTGACAGAAGATGAGCGGCACCAGCTTCGAACGATGGAGATTATGGATGCTAAGTAAGTGCACATCAGTGTCCAATTCTTGATATTAGAAGTATAATGTATGAATCTGTGGAAGGAATGATTAGAGTTACATCGAGGCATTAAAGACTGCTAAGTGCTAACTAAGTATGTTAATAGGATTGTTTAAATCAGCAGGTCGGTATTGGGATTGTTCAAGAAGTATTAACCGTCACCTGACCTCTTGTGGGATTTGTTGGATTGGCATCTTAAATTGTCATGTTTTATTTTGGATTTTGATTCTTATATATGTAGCATATAGTAATTTTTCTTCTAAATACATGGTTATAAACTTATAATAAAGAACTTTTGCATTTTGTATCCTTTTTAATGAATCAAAGTAAATAAGCTATATCACACTTGCTCGAGTCCATTGTTAACGGAGCAATTTGAACCCAACACTTGCAAGCCTGGCTCATTAGTTCGTTCAAGAATTGCTAACAGTAGTCCTTACCAAGAGATGTTACATAGAAAACCAATAATTATTGAACTGTCTGGTTCTAAACGGTTTAAAATAGCCCAAAGTACTATAGCATGGATAAACCATAAAATAAAGTATTGTCAAGTAATTTTAATTATGAAATATAATTTTTCTTGTCCCTTGTTTCAACCTTTTTGGGGCAGTTTGTTCTGTCCTATAGCAGGCTGTGGGGCCCGTCTGGAGTGTCTGGAAGAATTTGAGGACCACTATAATACGCGCCACATGGCATCCTGCTCAGTTTGCTCTAGGGTTTACCCCACTTCCCGACTTCTCAGTATTCACATTTCTGAGGTCCATGATTCCTTCTTCCAAGCTAAGGTCGCTCGGGGCTTCCCTATGGTATGTGAATACTGCCACATTTCTGTTATTTTCTGTTTGCATTATTAAAAAAAGAAAGAATTTTATTGAAAAGCTGTAAAATCTTATCATATGATCAGTGCCTACAAACATAATATTTCATGATTTCATCTAAACCTAGTGGTGCATCTTTAATACATATTAAGTTGGTTCATCTAAACAAAATAGTTCATGTGAATGTATCTAAGTTGGCTCATCCAAACATTAGTGGTGCTTCTGTTATACAGTGCTAATTTAATCTGTTGATGTTGCTACATCTCACATGATAACTTAACTTTTGTAAACTCAAAATATGTAACCTCGCAGTAAGTAAATGGAAGTGATTTTTACTGCAAGTGCTAAATTGCTTTGAAATACTCATTTTAATCGTCTTACCAGAAAGAGATGGAATTATGGGTGAGATACTATATGGGGAGGTACATTTTATAGTGGGGAAATTTCTGAATTTGAATAGGATAATATACATTTTATGGACAAAATGCCTACTAATAGGGGCATTTGTGGTGTTTTGCTGTTTTCACTGTAGTCATGATATCCAATTGAAGGGACCAATCTTATAATTTGAACTGTTTTAGAATATAGATATACTACAAAAGAAGATTTTATTAGATAAAAGTATGCATGTACCTACTTGATAGTATGTTGTTGTTTGGTACAGTATGAATGTCTGGTGGAAGGCTGTGGGGCCAAGCTAAAGAGCTACAATAGCCGGAAGAGACACCTTATAGACAAGCACCGGTTCCCAAGCACCTTTGAATTTTACAAGAAAGCACATCCATCAAAGAACCGGCGGCAGAAGCTGCAGCGCAAGGCTTATAAAGGTGGTGGTGACACAAAAGATCATGGGTCTTTTATGGATTTGGATGCAAAAGAGGAGTCTAAGCCAATACGTCCCAAGAACAACCGGCACAAAAAGAAGTTGAATACTGAATCAGAAAAGGAATCAGGGATGGAAGTAGAAACAGGATTGCAGCACACTGATAGCACTGAAACAGAACTGGAAACTAAGATAGAGGCCGAGTCGGAGAAAGACGAAACAGAAGCTAAGATGGAGGTGGAAGGGAAAATTGAGGATATTGTATCTGGGTTATCCAAATTGAGCACAATCGATCCTTCGTGCCCAGCTACCGTGAGTTTTGGGCATCGGCATTCACGTGGGTTTGCTTTCATTCCCCGATCAGTTAGGAACCATACTCAAAATCATAAGAGAGAGACTACAACAAAGCCTTAAATTTTCTTAGTTTGGGATTCTTTTTTTTTTCCCTCCCCTCTCAGACACTTGTATAGAGAATTTACGGGTGGTATGGGATGCTCATCTCTATGAAATGTGAAGTGCTGCTTTTACAGTGACCTGGTGTGGGATTGGGGTATAACTTGCTTTCTGCTTTCTCTAGTACCTTGCTATAGGATTCCTCACAAGTCACAAACAGTAAATGAACCATTAGTTGAGGTTTATTTTGGTACATGGTTTGAAAGAGGAGTGATTTTTTTCAGGAAAAAGTAAATGTATGTTACGATTCATAGAAATGGTGAAATTCAACTTGGTTTATGGGCCTTTGTCCTCATCCTCAGCCCTCAGGCATTATTTACGGAAAAATGGAGTAAAGATTATGTTACTTGGAATGCTTCAAATTTTCATATAACCAATTTTGGACTAATCATTTAGCTTTATCAGGAAATATAGATAGACATCTGCAACGGTGTAACAAATATTAGCAAGTTATTGCTTGCTACTTCCAGGAAAAGAGAGAACAGTTTGCAATATAGCAAAAGTGTATTCGGTAAAAAGAAAAGAAAACATTGTATTCGACAGCGTCTCGTTGGAAAAGCGAGGATGGTGGTTTCTACTTTCTGCTTTCAAAAACTGAATTAAAATAGAAAGAAAATTAATAAAATATAATCAACTTTGTTTATTTTTTAATTTCCGAATAAATCCTCCATGCTCTGTACTTTGAACACGTGTCCTGTCCGACATCATATATTTTCTATGTATTACATCTGTCTGACATGCATCACCGACCTTGGACTAGTCGCAGATCTCCAAATACGGGCATAATTATCAACCCATCCAGCCAGCATTTATACAAACCTAAGAAATTATATTCTATCCTCTAACCTTAACCTATGTCTCTCAAATTTAATTATTAGTGGTGGCAAATTTTGACCCGACCCGAAAAATCCGTCCGACCAGAAATCCGACCTGATTCGGAAATAGAGGTGCAAAATCTGACAAAAAACGACCAAAAAATGACCAAACCCGAAAAACCCGTCCGACCCGAACCCGATCCGACCCAAAAAAATACTGGCAGAAGTCAACCTGATATCCGATCCGAAAAAAATGATGGCAGCCATCAACCCGATACCCAACCTGACCCGATCTGACATTTCCAGTTGGTCAAACTGACCTGACCCGACTCGACCCGAACCTGAACCCGACCCGACACGGGAATCTGCCACCTCTAAATTTAAATATCACTATTCACTAACCACCCCAAATTGAACACAGAAGAGAAGATTTGATTATATTCTCCCATCTATAGGTACCCAGTTCACATCATCTACTAGTGTGACCTCACAAGTCATAACTACCTTTACTAAAAAGAAAAGCAGACCCTACTTTTTTTGATCCGACGGTTGAGAAACACCAAATACTTTGAGATCGGTACAGAAAATACCGAAATGCTTTGAGATCCGTGCGTCAACCGATTCTGACCGTCCAATCGGAAAAGCAGACTCTGATTCTTATCCACTCTTACTAGTCTTACATAAGTTATAAGAATCCAAATTCCCTTAAAAAAGGTTTATTTGATGTTAACTCCTATGGTTAATTTAATCTCTGACAGTGATTTGTAGTGCCCCTTTTTGACTGCATAAACAAAGTACTTACTACTTAATTAATAACCCAAGCAATTAAGCTGGTGGGTTTGCCTTGTAATTAGTGGATCTGGTCTGGTCGGCAGGCAGCCTACTCAACACTCAACAGTGAACAGACACCTGTGGTATTAGAGACCCCTTGGTTGCCTGACACCTGGCACCACATCCTGGGCCTATATAATCACTTTCCCCCCACTCTTTTATCCTTATCCCCATAAAGACAAGACACAATCAAATCAAATCAAATTCCCAAATTTGAACTTGAATTTAATTTTGTAGCTGAAGTGAAGTGAAGTGCCTGTTGAAAGGTTTGTACCAGTTGAAGAAAATGGGAAAGTTGTGGACTATGCTTACTCATCTCCACTCCTTGGCAGGGTACTTTCTACCTCTCACACTCTCTTACTCACACTCACCCAACACTGGTAAGATAGGTTGATTGGAACTAATAATACCCATGAACTTACTGGTAAGGTTGGTTTGATCAGGCCAATTGATACTGGTACAAGGTGAGCATACTGGTAAGATAGGTTCAGTAAGACCGGTACAACCATTTATCAATATCAAATGTTATTTATGAGCTGACCCAACTTCATGCTTGATTCAATTTCAATCCACAATGATTATACAACTTGCTGCTTTATAAAAGTAATTTTATCATCTTTACTGTTAAGTTAATTTCTTGGATTTATGTAACCCTGGTGTTTTTGATTTTAACAGGCCGACGCTGATGCTGCTTTACCCTTTGTAAGTACCTCTTATGCTCCCTCTATTTGATTTGCAGTACCTAAACTTTAATATCAGCCTTACAAATCATAAAATTAGAAAAAAGGCACAGTGGATCAGTTATATCTTTGCACATACTTGGTTTTAATTGGTCAGGTTTATAAACAGAATGCTGATATTTTCTCAATTATATAAGCGGAACATGTTTAATTGACATCTCTTTGTTGTTTGTGATCAATCAGGTTTGCTTCAATTCAGGCAATGGAGAGCGCAACGAAGGTCGATGATGAGCAGTGGTTAGCCTATTGGATCTTGTACTCTTTTATAACTCTACTGGAGATGGTACTGGAGTCTTTAATTTACTGGTATGATCTCCTTTGTTCACTAGAATTTTAGATTGATGTCGAATAATTAATATCCTTTTAAATGCTTGATTGATGAATTAAGATATGGTTCTTGTTTTCTTGTACCGCAGGATACCAATCTGGTACGAGTTAAAACTGTTGTTTGTGGCGTGGTTGGTACTACCGTACTTCAGAGGAGCAGCATTTGTGTATGATAAGTGTGTCAGGGAGCAACTAAGAAGACTGAATGGAACCAGCAAGGAAGGCAGCAAATCAAAGTCCTCTTCTTCTTCGCCGAAAGACAAGGACAAGCTAAAGAGCAAATTCATTTCCTTTGTCACACCTAAAAAGGTACCGGTACTTATTACCCCCTGCTCGATTACTGAAACACCTAAAAGTTCACTGCATTTTCTTAATCCTGCTATTGGTTTTCTGTTTAGAATATATTAAAGTGAATTAGTAAGGTTTTAAAATTTGGAGTATTTAAACATTTAATATCGAATGATTTATTGATATATATATATATATATTTTTTTTTTTTATTTTTGGCAGGGAGAGCGTGAAGTGATGTGATCAGTTGCTTCTGTGAACTCTTTTATGTAGTGTTATTATAGCCTTTATTTTGTTTTCCTCTCTTTCTCCTTGTATTTTGTGGAAGCTTTAGTTTTATATGCTCAGAAGGGTTGGATCAGGGATGTTAATTTGTAGAATGTAGATTATCTTTAGCCAGTAAAAAAAGAACTATATTGAATAAGAGGTGTTGGTTGTATGATTTCTTCTTGTTTCCTTTGTATTGCATCCTGATTATACCCTTGTTGAATGATCGAATGTTATTATGCCAGTATCAGTGTTGTATAAGGATAAGTAATTATATATTATATAAGATGAAATCTTTGGATTACAAGCCATCGGATTTGTAATATAAATCGCATCAAGTTGGATTCTAGTTTAGTTGGACATATTTGTGTTGAAGTATCTTACATGAAGGTTACCAAAGTTTCAATTTATCTTAATTGTCTATTGTTTATTCAAATTTTATAACTTCGCAAATCTTTCAATTCAAACATAACGGAAAACGCAAATGCGCGTATGTGTCGGATAGTGGATTCCTCTTATTTGATAGGCTTTGTTTTGTTTTGTTTTTTTTTTTTGGAGATATTGGAATAGGCACTAGTTTTAATTATTGTGAAATGTCATGTAAAAAAGCACCATAAAATTTTAAATCTGTCCTTAAAAAAAAGAACCATATAAGTCCATCCTTTTGTATTATACATTCTCAACCTTTAGGTTTACGTTCGCACACGTTTATATTTAAATAAAGATTATTAATTAATAATTTGATTTAGGTCTGTCAACGAATCGAATCGAATTTGATCTAAATCGAACTTGAACGGAATTGAGCTGGAGCTAAACCGAACTCGAGCTGAAGTCGAACTGAGCTAAACCGAATCGAACTAGCTCGAACTCGAATTGAGCTCCATACGAGCTCATTTATTATAATTTTATATTTATTTTTCGTATTACTATAAATAATTAGAGCTAAAATAAGTATATTATTTTGTTCTTCTTTGTTAATATAAACAAGTTATCTCTATTTTTACTAATTTTATAATAAATAATGATGAAAAAAATTATATTTTATTAATATAACAATAAAATAAGTATATTTTGTTAATTAAATAATAAAATAAGTATATTATTACAAACAATTTTGACAAAATATTTCAAAAAAGTGCAAATTACTGTATATCGAGCTATTACGAATCGAATCAAGAAAAAATCGAGTCGGGCTAACAAAAAATCGAATCGAGCTTAGACCGAATCGAACTCAATCGAATTACAAGCTTTGAACTTTTTTTGCCAGCCCTAATTTGATTAGACTTGGATCATTATTTAAATTAATAGCCAAAAACAAATAAAAATCGATGACAAAATATCGGATTTGAGATAAAATGAATCACATTTTAAAAAATTCAGCCCAGATTTATTATCTTTAAAGACAGGCCCAAAAATAAAAATAAGGCCTTCTCAAGTATAAAGGCCTCACGCATATCCATCTTAGATAAACTTGTACCTCAAAACAACAGTCCACTAGGAGCACAAACTTTGGGCTTAAAATTATATTGAGCTAAACATGTCCCTAAAATATTTGCCTGCCTTAAGCAAAACAGTTGTAATAGTAATACTATCCAGTGCAAGAACAATTATGGCTTCACCCAATAATCACAGCCCAATAATAGCTACCCAACACTCTTTCTACTTATCTACCTTGATGCATCGCATTTGTATATAGTTATTTTTAGATTTTGCACCCTTATTTTACTTAGGTTCTTAGATTTAGTAGCAATTAGTTAGTTAGGTGTCTAAATTTGAGTCAAGTCAGTTTTTGGGAGCCAATTTGAAGAAGATGAACAAAAATAGGTGAAGAAGCACGCAGAAGACACGGAGTGCGGACCGTAATCTCGAGTGTACGGTCCCCACTCAGATCAAAACTGGAGCAGCTAAATCCGGGATGAGCACAACCGCCGACAATCCAATTTTGGAGCAACTGACTCCCTATTTCTTGGGGAGTACGGTCCGCACTTGGAGAAACCTGGAACGCAAGAAGGCTAAAACTGAAGGGACCTCTATTTTTGGAGCAGTTTCAATTGAAGGTATCTAATTCTGATCTTTGCTCCAGAAATTAGAGGTTGGTTTCAGAGGAAAGAAGACTAATTCTGGGAGCATCCAAACCTATATAATCATCATCTCTTGAGAAGGTTCATGTCAAGTTATCGAGTCATAGAGTTTGAGTTAGAGAGAGTTTATGTTTTAGAGAGTTGTTGTGAGTTAGTTTTGTCTAGGTTTTGAGAGTCTTTTAGTTTTTGTTGAGAGTCCTTTAAATTCGAGTTTAGAGTCAGTTAGAGCCGATAAGAAGAGGGAGATTACTCGGAGAAGAAAGATTCAAGCGCCGACGAGTCTCAACGTAACAATCAATAATCGGTGCTTTCTTCTTTATGTTATTTACCTTTTCTTTAATCATGTTTTTGTTTGAGTAGTTGTGTTTATTCTTAGGGTTTAAGATGATGTTTGTTTGTGTGGATTAATTAAATATCATGTTTTCATTGTCTATGATTTAGAGTTACTTTCAATTATTGCTTGTGCTTGATTATAATTGTACTTGAATTGTTTCTTAATTGTTTGGTAAGAACCTATAGATTGTGGCCAGATCTAGTTAGTGAACATAACGTCATTTGATCATAAAACAATACTTGTGCTAATTGGGTAGTTATCCAAAAGTATCCGAAAGGTGAAATTGTGGTTATAACGAGAGTTAAACCGGACCCTAGAAAGAAAGCAAATTGAATTTAGGTTAGAAATAATCCTAAAGATTTCTAATTGATCTAAAAGTGTTAAAAGTGCCAACAAACGAGAATTGAGTGACTTGTAATTGCTTAGGACTAGTTGAGAATCGGTAACTTTAGTCAACTTATCTGAACTGAACCAAAACTGCTTTCTGTCTGTTCCTTGCGGACCGCATAGTGACAATTTGTGGACCGTACTAGCAAGTAATTGACAGGATACCAATCTCTCAGACAGTTGTCTGCGAACCGTAGTTAAGCCCTGCGGATCATAAGCTGGTAACTGAAAGAGTAGAGAATTGTATACTCTGCGGACCGTAAGAGAAGTCTCGTGGACCGCAGACAATTGATCCAGACATCAAACTGATTCTGAAAACCCTGGAAACGCTTGTCCAATATCTGTTTTAGAGTATTTTATTTTCTGTTATTTACTTTTCGGCACCTGATACTGTTTAGGAATCAATCTTCAATCAACCCCCCCCCCCCCCCCCCCCCCCCCAAACAAAATCCTTATACAAAAAAAAATACCAAAAATACCCTTTAGGAGTTTGAATTGCATTTAGAGTTTAGTTTAGAATTAATTCCGTCCTTGTGGATTCAACCCCGACTGTACTGCATTAGATCGTACGCTTGCGATCGAGGGCATTATTTAGGGTATTATAAGCCTATACACTTCACGCGTATCATACCTGTCCACCGTATTTTAATTAACAATATTATTTTTCAGTGGGCATTTATATATTTCCGATTAATACATACTATTTTTCAGTAAACAGATACACGCATAGTTTCCAGTAAACACTTATCAAACTGTGACAAGCACATGGATGCACGTGAGTATATCAGACTGTGAGAGACGGAAGGACGGGTGACCTACTTTTATAAGTGAACTCTACATGTTTTCCTTTTTTTTTTTTTTTTTAAATTGGCAAAGAAAGTGAGGAAGAGCAGAGAATAAAGTGTTCTTTCACAAAATTCTCAAATTTCGGTTTGCTAAAGCTAAACCCCACTAATATTCCTCTCCATGTTAGATTATTCAAAAACATGTATGATTGGAATAACTTGTTCCAAATGGGGACTTGCTGCTTCTTTCCACTTGGTCTTCCAAATAAATTGACACTTTGACAGTTTACCAATATATATACACATCTCTGTCGTCTTTTTGATTTTTGGGTAGTACTTCTCAAGGTCAAAAAGAAAGTTCCAATAATTAGAAGTGCCGAAATAATTAATACTTCGCTATGAAGAGAAGAATACACACTGTGACAATGTGACACTGTGAGATTCTTGCTGTCTCGTATGTATTTGTTTATATCAGATCCCACGCCTTGTTTTGGGCTGAAATTGTTATGTCTTATAATAAATTTTTAAGATAATATGTAATAGGTCTTAAATTGAGATAATTGATATGGGTCTTAAGTTTTAATGGGTTGAGACATTAAAGTACGTCAATGTTGGTGATCAGTCTAAGTATACAATCAACAACTGAGGTTTCTTCTTTAGAGAAGATAGAAATTTCATGTCAAAAAATCTAATTTCCTTTTATTAGGAGTAAGGATACGTGTTACTGTACTAAGAAGTGGCTTGTCGCTGTTCCTTTCTAACGAAAGATGCAAGCTTTTCCACTACTGTTAATATTCCTTTTAATTAACATAATTATGTACATATATATTAATCCTATCAGTGGCTAATTAACCTGGTATAACTATATCCACAAGTCATGATTAGCTTTCAAGTTTCAACCACCCCAAAAGTAAATCCACAATGAAAGTAAGTAAATTGTTCCTTAAATTCCAGTGCATCTATATATATCTATATATATATGTATGTCTATAACAATTTAGGAGCTAACAAAAAGTTGGGGTTTGTTGTCTGTTGTGTGATTTGATTAAGGACAAGAGGGATGATGGGCTTCTGGACAGATCCAGATTTTGTAATCATTTTTATGATATGATTGATTTCATTTTTGGACTGATCATGATAAAGCTATACTTATTTCAAAAAAAAAAAAAAAAGAAGAAGAATATAACAGAGCTGTAAGAAAAAAAATATATATTGCTTCATTTACTATTCACTGAAACATGAGAAACAAATACTAATTAGTTTAAAATTATTATTATTTTTTTTTTGCATGATTAGAATTGAGGCCGCAATTCAAATTTATCTGTTGGGTATAAATTATCTATTGCTGCTTATATATGAGGAGAAAATTGGTATACTAGCAGCAACTTTATTTTTTTTTAAGACAGAGCTGAATCACATTCAAATGTCCATGAAAGAACCAATTTACGTTTTTACTCTGCGAAATCTTGGAAAAAAAATATTGTTTTTGTCACTAAACAAAAAGCTACTTCTCACCAACAAAATTTGTATCATAAAGACTTATAAAACCCGTATATGATTTGCCTTGGCTCCCTTTGCCTGTATATATACCTTTCTTCTTCTCTTCTTCAGAAAAAAAGGGAATCCTTTGGTACTACTAAAAGAATTATAAAGAAGAACGCACGAACTCTTTTTTTATTATTTTTTATTTTTTTGAGTGAAAGAAGAACGCACAATTGTTTGAAAGAATAAGTCTAGCTAGCTAGCTAGTTAATAAATTAATATTGTTTTTTTCACGAATAAAACATGCATCTTTTTCAATAAGAAGTATCTACAAATAAATATATGCAAAACAAACACATGCAATTTATTTGAAACCCTATTATACTAGAGAAAAGCTAGCTATTTATATATAGGATAAATATGTCTAGCCTGGACATTGCTCCCAGAGCTATGTGATATGCTGGCAGATTGTTGCTCATTTAGAATGTTTTGTAAACTGGTATCTCAAGTTGACAGCTTTGTAATTTTGTAAACTGTCTTTTATAAAAAAAAACCGTCTTTTAGAATGTTTACAATGTTTTGTAAACTGTCTTTTAGAATGTTTACAATGTTTTGTAAACTGTCTTTTAGAATGTTTACAATGTTTTGTAAACTGTCTTTTAGAATGTTTACAATGTTTTGTAAACTGTCTTTTAGAAAAGGGGCCCATTTGCTGCCCATCTCTTCCCAAGATTCATTTAGAACATTTTGTAATCTGTCTTTTAGAACGTTCTGTTTATATTAATATATCAATAAATAAAATGCTAGCACATCATATGGTGTGGGGCAATATGCGTGACGCCATATCACTATCCTTATGAGTAGTGAAGTTACAGATGGGGTCAGTATATACTTGTCGAAGTTGAGCTTGTGCCCCATGCCAAACCAATAATAATGGGACGCTTATGAATTCATATCTTCTGACATAGGTGGCATGTGACCCGTTGGATCTCCTCGAGATTCGGTTGAATTCTTTCGATATTCGGGTAAATCCGAATCCCGAGGAGATCCAACGGGTCACATGCCGAATCTTGTATATTGGGGAAAAATTGACCCTAACTCAAATGAATGTTCATATATAGTTTCTCAATGCTAGATATAATAATTATATAATTCCTTAGTCACTAAGTACTTGTATGAGTCAATTCAAGAATATCTTTCTTGGTGCAATACATTTTTGTGTGTGTTGATTTATTCCATTTGTCTGTGCCATTGACGTACACGAAAGTATATAAGCTGCATTAGTTTGGTACTATTATTAATTATAGCTTAGCTAGTAGTGATCCGCCCGTATAAGAAACATGTTATTTTCTGATTAACAACAATCTAAAAAAGTTATTTAAAAGTTGATATATAGAAAGGGAATATTAGACTTTTAGCTAGGCTTTTCAGTGATCCTCTAACAATAGTGGCAGCCAATAAAAATAATCTTTAGCATCGACAAAATCAAACGCTCCAGATACTTTAATATAATTTAATTTACAGCGCAAAGTTTGTGACTTCTTTTGAATGATCGACAGAAAAAAAGAGGTTAAATACATATCCACTAATTAAAATTATAAATTTGTATTATTTTATTAGCTTGGCAGAGGTTTCAGCATGCAATAATGTCGCGGCAACCACACAATATTTTGTTGTATCAAAACGAATTTAATTACCATGTATTAAATTTTCCAAAATACTAACAATATACACTTATGTATGTTCCAGAACCTTCCATCTCAAACAAATATTAATTAGATCACTAGAAAAAAAAAATACAAATATCATCAATCAAAATACTAATCTTATCATTATGAATTAATTTGGGATTAAACAAATAACCAATTGAAATAAAGAAAAGGCAATCCATATAATATAGGCATCCAAAATTGGAGTGAGACAGGTGGATGGAAGAAGGCCACTTAATTAACACTTGTCCATCATACGAGAAAAAACGACTTTGATTGATGGGGTGGTGATAGCGAGAGGAGAAATGGATGTATAGTCGTATATACATATATACAAAGGAACAAATTAATGTGTTAAGGAAAATATGTATAGTCCAATTATATATCTATATATAAGTAGGCTAACTATTCAATTTTTTCTTACAGTTTTGACATTTTATGTACACTTATGTACTTCACATATATAGTTGCGTAAATGTTTACTGGAAACTGTAGTACGTGTATTTGTTCACTAGAAAATGATATCTATTAATCGAAAAGATATAAATAAATGTTCACTAAAATATGATATTTGTTATCTAAAATACGTTAGAAGGTTGGATAACTAAAAACGTTGGACGCTACCTACTACTCATGTGTTAAAGATCACTTGGAGTACTTCCGCCTTGATCAGTTAGATTACTTTGAATTAACTAAAATGATGTAGGATCATATATAATTCATTTTATTTTCATGTTAAGTTGAATAGGACGAGTTATATATTGCCGTGCTTTAATTTTAAACTATATATTCCTATTTAATTATGAGGAGGGATCCATCGACAATGCTCAATTTGACAATCTTGACAATGGAAATTTTTAAAAATTTGTAAAAATTCACAAAAAATCTTAAAAATGAAAAATAGTTTATGGATGTATTATTTAACTTCTAGATTGATTATGTTTCCAATTATATTTAATTTAAGCGACATTTGATAACTCTTCAAAGATCCGTTAATTTACAACCGTTGAAAAGTATACAAAATTTTGATAAGCGTTCAAATTGACTAAAATTTTAAACACTATCAATCTATAAGTTAAAAATACATCCGGAAATCATTTTTCATTTTTAAGAGTTTTTATGATTTTTTACAAATTTTTAAAAGTTTTCTTTGTCAAGATTGTCAAATTAAGCATTGTCAATGGATCCCTCCTCTTTAATTATATCGAGTCTTTAATATATATGTGTGTGTGTGTAGCTTTTGGATTGACACATGCATCACTACGGCTGTTCAAATTTCAAAATTTAACCATCTATATATCACCATGATCCATCTCAATTTGAAGTCATATTAATTTGAGTTCTATTGTTAATTGTGTTGAAAAAAATGTATATTGATTGAAAATTAGTTAAATAGTTATTGGTATTCTTAAGTGGACCCACTCGGTTAATCAATTTACAATGCAATTATGGAAATTAATGTGTCGACGCAGAAGCAGGATTGGCATCATATATTAGTTTGATCTTTGCACCAACCAAGCTGAAGCAAAAACTGCATGCAGACCAAAATTATTTTCAAATTTTATTTCTTCAACAACACTTGATCAGAACTAATTTCGCATATATATCTATGATCAATAGCAGCTGTTTTACATATTTTTTTTTTGCCAAAAATTAATAAATTGAAAAGGCTGTACAACATGTCATATTGCTTACAATAATTACGAGAAGTTGTTTATTTGAGATATGAATGTCTATATATATATATGAGCGCATCTTGATGTTGAATCTCTGTATATTGTCCATCTGACTATATAAATTTGCTGCTTGTATGTGTATACATGATATATAGTTTTCTTTATGAGAAGGGATCAAATAACCACAAATTTTGGTGCCCTTAATAACCACAAAATTATGTATACATAAATTGATAAAAGTAAACTGTTAGATTTATTGTAAATCATCTAAATAATATAAACACAAAAAATGATGAAAATATAACTTCATTTAGATAGTCATCAAGAGAGTAATAAAAATCATAATTTTCAGCTATTGATTTTTGGTATTGCTTGATGTACATGTAAACAAAATCAAAATAATACAATTTTTTGTATGCACATAAAAGGTGGTATATATAAAACATTTTATCAATTAGTTTTTTTATTTAAGATTTTAAAATGTAATTATTCAAAATTTAATTTTGTGGTTATTGATGGGGCACCAAAACTTGTGGTCATTTGATCTCTCCTCTTTTTTTATATATACATGATATATAGTTGCCTACATGGTTATGGAGAAACATCTTGCGTCCATTGAAAAACCATATGTATATCCATAAACGTGTACGGAATATGTAACAATTACATCTCAAAATGTAGCAGATACATCTGAAATGTAACAGATACATCCCGAAATGTAACAGATACATCCTGTAATGTATTATATATATGGATAGTTTTTCTATAGACGCTATGGATGGTTTTTCTTGGTTATATATGTTCTCCATGACTTCATGTTGGAAGCTAACTAGACAGTTAATAATTTGGAGACAGTTCCTTAAACATATGTTCTTTATTTTTTTTACCAAAGTTTCTTAAACATATGTTGGTACCTTTAGTTTGTGGATATGCATGTGTGAGTCCGTCTATATATAGACAATTGTATAAAACAAAATTGAGATATAATTAAAGGGACAGCAATATCCATCTCCTCGCCTCCTTGTTCCTCGCTTTTAACTAATATATATATCAGCTATATATCCATATCTAAACAATAATCATTACAACTCGTAAAAAATATACAATATAGCATACATTAAATTTAGGTATTATTATAATATGAATATTTTATTAAACTATTTGGGTTATTATTTCGGTAGTGAAAAATAAAAATTATTTGGCTCATTAATTAACATATGATCTAGCTATCATATGTTGAGTTAAATAATAACCTCGTAATTAATTAATAGGATAAGACCCACAATTAATTACAGCACAATAGTCGCTTGACCTCTCTGTAATAAATGAGAGACCCACTAATCATTATCAGTGTTTGGACTAATTACCAAAGTAATTAATTACTTTCATTAATCTCCATTGTTGATCACAAGAATCTTGACTTTATGTAGAGTAAACATAACACTTGTATGGATTACATTAATTAAACTAACAGGTGGAATTAATTAATTGTGTCATATTAAAAAATATTAATTATGGTGTAAAAGAAGTACAAAGAAGGTACTATGAACCCAACTCATATCCGTTGATAGCTGCTATCAACTATTCGAAAAAAAAAAAATGAACCCAACTCATATGTGAAACCAAAAGTCCAAAACATGTTTTTTTGTTGAGTTAGTTCAAACCAGAGGATTCGTAATCTATAGAAACATGCATGCACTAATTAATTAATCATTGGGCACTTTGGAAGTTTGTTCACTAACCTTGTTAAGCATAAACATGTCTAAAGTTTTAAATCATTTTTTTTCCTTTTCCATAGTCCCTTTTATACCAAGGTTCCCTTTCTTTCTTTTCTGTTTGTTATATTTGCACTTATGATCTGATACCGTGTTACAAAAGTTCTGTTAATTTGAGGAAAAATATATATAAAGAAGATATGAAACATGTGGATCAGGACTTCATGTTTATCTTATAATTTATGAAGAACTTTTTCTTCCACTTATATTTTGTTTTAATTAGCGTGATGTGTTTGATCAGATTAGATTATGATTTTTTTTTCACTTTTTCCTGTTTGAATTGAGACTCAAGCCATCTGCCGCAAACAGTTCAATTAATTAATTGAATATATTATTTTGTTACATAGTCGTTGATTATTCTATTTTTACCTCCAAAAATATTTATCATCGGCACTCATTCAAACATGACTCAATTATTAATTATATACATGTTTGTCAAACTTTATTATAAGTTTATAACATACATAAAATATTAATAGCTAAACAAAATTACAAAAGAAAAAGGGAACCCAGCATGTCCATCTTATTGTGTTTTGGTTCTCTGAGATATATAATATGTTACCTAGCTAAAAGAGAGATGTATAATACGCAATAAATATAAAAAGATAATTAACTTTCCCTACGTAGAGTTTAAGCTCAATTAAAAACTTATGATTTTTCAAAATTTTGTCCATCTTGAAAATACACAAATCAGTATAACAAAAGCATACTTGCTTGATTTTTTTTTTAAATTTTGTTTCTAGCTAGTAGTATGAGTTAGACTATTATACTAACGTTAGCATTTCGGACCGAAATGCTAACGCCTCAAAATCTATGTTATCGTATTCGAAATCACGATTTATGGTGCTCAATAAATTCTTTATATGAAAATATTAGGGAATACACAAATTTTTCATTTTTAGAGTTTTCTAAATATTTGTTTTGTATTTTTGAAAATAGCATGTCAAACATCAATATTTTATTAATATTTATGAGCTCTTTTTTAAAAATCCAAAATAAATACTTAGAAAACTCTAAAAATGAAAAATTTTTGTATTCCCCAATATTTTCATATAAAGAATTTATTGAGCATCATAAATCATGATTTCGGACACGATAACATAAATTTTGAGGCGTTAGCATTTCGGTCTGAAATGCTAACGTTAGTATAATAGTCTAACTCTATATAACTTGTACATAGTATAAGCTATACAATATTTTATTCAATATAAATGTGCCTCGTTTTATTTAATTTAAAGTCGAAACTTCAATGGTGTTAAGTACAACACGTGGCAGAATCAGGGTAGTCCATCATGCAATCATTATTCCATTATTTGGCTAATGGATTGTGGTTAATTAATTAATCATTAAATTAATTAGCAAGATTGACATACTCCTAGATCCTTGACAAAATCAATTATGGCTTTAGAAACCCATTAATCAATTAATCAATAAAAAGCATTACACGGTAATAGGGAGCCAGCCGAGAAGAAACATGTCACTTTCCTTGACATTTTTTTTTTTTTTTTTTTTTTGTTGCAAGGCAGCTCCCAATAACAAAAGATATATATATATAGAATCAAAATAATTAATTAGGAACGAAGAAAGGCAAAAACTTTGCACCATGTGTTCGGCTCCATATATCACTACTACTTTTTGACACCTATAAATATACCCATTTGTTGCACTCCTCCTTGCTCATACATAACTCACTATAACAATATCCAAATCCACAATATAACCTCACAATATATCTCTATTGCTCCAAAATGGACCCTTTCAACTCCATGGTTACATATTGTAGAAGGGTTTTGATGCTAGGCCTTTTGCTCTCAAGCATCACTTGGGTGCCTCAAGCTTACCACTCAGTCGCCCTTTTCTTCTCGGTTTCGCTTCCGAATATCATATCAGCGGCAGTGGCTCCAAAATGCTTGTTTGTTGTATCTAACCTCATTGTAATCTTTCTTTACGGCGAGTCCAAGCTCGGAAAATGTACCAAGAAGAATGAGCATGAGAGTCGTGTGGCGACAATTGAGAAAGTCGAGTATCTAGGGGTGGAGAGCAACATGTTGATGTACGCACATCCGATAGAATCAAATGTCGGAGTTATTCAAGATAACAAGGAAGTAGAGGTGGAAGAAGTAGTTGAAGATAAACAAATTGTAGAGGTTGTCACTAAGACGGAAGAAACAACGGTACCGGACGACAAAGAAGAAGGGGAGAAGGTGCATGAAGAAATGGCGACGAAACGGGATGAAGAAACAATGAAAGATGAACACGAAGAAATTGAGAGAGAGCAGAAGGATGTGGAGATGAGAGGGGATCATGAAGATGTCATGGAGATTGAGCATGGCCATGACGAAACCGAGCGAGAAGACGATGAGAAAATTATGAGGCTAGAGGAAGAGATCGAGCCGTGGGCTGCCGAAGAGTTGAACAGAAAAGTGGAGGACTTCATTGCAAAGTTTAACATGCAAATAAGGCTAGAAGCAAGGATGGCTATATCATGTTACTAATTTGTAATTAGTGTAGGGATTAGTAATTAAGGGGGGAAAATTAAGAGAAAAAAGCTGAGTGTAGTAGTAGTACTGTAGTGTAGATATATATATAAGGCTTAATTATATCATAAGTCTATATTTTGAGCAGGTCACTTGTGACATGTTTTTCTGATTAGGTACTGTTCAATTTATAGACTGATAATTAATTTGACTTGACTCACGAAGAAGAAGTTTAAATTCTAAATTTTGAATTGCTATGAATGCTGAGCTTCAGCTGAGCATCACATTATGTAATAAAAGTTCTGATTTTTCTTAGGATTTGAGAAATTCTGTGAAGAATACTGACTCACACTTGACCTTTTTTGTTGTTGTGCTGTCTGAGTAATGATCAGAAATTAGAGAACTGGTTCATTAAAACAGTAGAAATTATTTATAGTACTGCACATATATCAGTAACATCAACCAACTAACTAACTAATATATTTTATCCCTACACAAAATTTCATAATCAGAAGAATGAGCAGTGAGCATATATAACACAATCTCTTGACAAAGACTGAACAACAAGCCGCTTCCTGCTCTTATATTTGAGTCCTAAACAACTTGCAATGAAACAATAAATTGACACGCCATCTGGTATCATGAGCTTGAAAATATATATCCCGTGAGTGCTAATAGCGCCGCAAAGTGTACGTAGTCCGTTAGATCATCTAGCGAGTCGTGCTGGCACAAATCTCGAGATGATCTAATGGTCCACGTTCTGCACTACACTTTGCAGCGTTACAGAGGATATGGAATCCCCTCTTGACTATCAGTTTTATATTTTCACATTAATTCCTTTAACAAGTTTTTTGCGCCTCTAGTTCAGTAAATCAACATTGATTTACCAGTTTGGCAACGTCCAGTTGAAGTATATCTTTTTCAGTCTTTTTCTGTGCATTTAGTTCAGTGGGTTCAGGCCTAAGCCCAAAATGGGAATAAGTCTTGGGCCGAGGAGCTTACATTCTGCAAGCACAAATCCGGTTTCAAGACACTCTAGAACAGTGCAGCCCTAAACTATACAGCCCCTGTTTCTCTGCTTGTGGATTTTATGAGCGTGACATTCTCAGTTCAGCCGAAATGAAACTGAAATCAGTGATGGAAACCGGATACTTTGTATTTGGGGCTTGGGATGAGTTCCTTGTTTTTATTTGATTTGTTTTTACATTTTTCCCCAATGTTCCTGATCCGAGTTTGTTGTCTTAATTTCTTAAAATTTAGGCATATTTGTATTTGAACAACTCAAACTCTCGTGCAGTGTGCTCATTTAATCTCTCTTCACCAGTCCCAGCGTTTTGAACTTCAAGTGAGAATAGAGAAAAGCTCACTGATCACTGAGATTTGCTGGTTGCAGGATCAGTTGACATATTTGATCTTTTTATGTTCATATACGTATGGCTAGTTGTTATTTCCATGTTTCACATCTGGTAAAATTTGTCAGAAACCCGGAGTTCTAGAATCCGAGGAAGATGTTCGACGACTCGCCGAAGCAAACCGTTAAGATCTCCCTAATAAATAAATTACCAAGAAATTTGCTACGAAATTGCCAAGCTAGCTCATACCAACATCGGCAAAACCTCGATCAAATTGTCTATTAAGTACACATTGACATTGACATTGCACAATACCATGTTAACTTAACAACCAGAGAGACCAAACATTTATATCAAGTTCTGCAAATATGTTTTAAGCTACAACATACAACCTTATTTTTTTTTTTTATTTACGGAACACAGCGACACGACAACTGAAAACTCACTCTTAGTGTCACCTCACTCAGTCTTGACTTCTGAACTGTGGAGAGACGGTGGATACAGCACGTGTTTAGCGCCGGCAGTATCCACCATCCTCTTGCTCAGTGCCTCAGATGCCGATTGACCAGGCCGGGTCATGTACAGCATACGATAACACCATTCTGGTACCTCGGGTGCAAACACGCGCCAGAGATACAGCACCCTGAACCAGGTAGGAATCGTCATGTATCGGTCACCTCTGCACACGGCGTCAACCATGGCCTTTGCACAATTCTCGGCATACTCTACTGATACCAACCCAATTTGAGCCTGGATGTGTCCATCGTTAATTCAAGGTCATAAATGTCTTTAGAAAAAATAAATGACGAAGATTGTTTAAGCCTTACATCTCTGGTTTCCTGATCCACTTCGGTGTCGCCATGTCTAGACATGACCTTCCCTTTGGTCAGCTCTGACTCAACCCATCCAGGTGTAGCAAGTGTGATTCCTACTGCATCGCCGAGTTCAATGCGCAGTGTGTCGAAGAAGTTCATCACGGCTGCATTTGCAGCCTGCAAAAAAACAAATTTCCAATTTTATCAGGTGAGTGTAAAACAACAATTATTAGATAACAGACAATATTTATACAATATCCTCCGACTAAAATAAATATAAGCAAGATTTGGTTCAGTAGTAAGGAAGCCATGAAATTAAAACAAAAAACTGGCCTTGGATTGTTAACTAATTAGTTACATAAACATAGCTCAAGTAATATACACAAAGTTCGAACTTCTTAAGTACTTTAAAAAATATCATATTTTCTTTCTGCACAATGCCCTTTATTACTATTGATTGATAATAATCAAACACGGAAAGTACTAAGAGGTTAGACAATTACACCGTAGAAGCTCATTCTAGGGTATGGGTTCCAAGCGCTCGATGAAGCAGTGACGAGAATCTTTCCTTTAGTCCTTCTAAGATGTGGAAGGGCAGCATGAGTCGAGAAAACTGAACCCCAAAAATTCACATCCTGAAACCAATAACGAGAAAATCAAGCAGCAAATTAGCAACAAGAACTGCAAAAATGCATTTCATAACCTAAATGATTAGCAATAGTAAAAAGTTTAATTCAATTTTAGAATTCAAATTCAATTCGATTAATGGTTCTAAATGGTTCAATCAGTGGTGGCAAAATCACACTATTACTACAACTTGATATCAGTCAGGTATAACTGCACAGAGGACCCTACTAAAAACAATTTGAAGGATGTGAATTACATTATGAGAGTTAAAGATTTACCACAATAGGAGTGAAGTTGGTAACATCGGGAACTTCCTCAAATGCGCAAACGCTTGCTATACCAGCATTATTTACGAGATGGTCCACTTTGCAAGAATCAAACCAAAGAATTCAGTATCAACTGTCACTAGATGCACCAGAAGATGCAGATCACATATATTGACCAATGTATATTAGTAACTATTTAACTAGTGACAGTTCTAATAGATTAGATAGTTCCACAAATAATACAAATTTCATAATTAATATGCATTCCTACAAAACAATCACAAAAATTCATCATGCCGTACAATCATAATTAACTCACATCGACCATAATGATCAACTGTGGCTTCAACGAACCGGCGACACTCTTCTTGCTTGGAAACATCACCAGGGACAACAAGGACTTCCGGCGCGCCGATTTCACGGGCTCGTTCCGCAACCTCGAGAAGACTACCTTCCCTTCTGGCCACGAGAGCCAGTGCTGCTCCTTTTTTCGCATACTGGTAAGCCAATTGCTACATAATACATACATGTCAATCACACTGGCTTACACAATTAGTAACTTAATTAAGCAATTTACTCCTAATTGAAATTATTACACAATAACATGTCTTAGTACAGAAACCTTTTTCTTTTTTTTCCCCTAATTTGTGTTTTTAAAGGGTCAAAAAAACTAAAAAATAAAAAACAGAATCATCCATGATATGTATATACCTCGCCGATGCCGGAGGAGGAGCCAGTGATGAGCACGACCTTGTTGGTGACATCCTCAGGGAAGAGTGAGGAGAAAAAAGAAAGAAAAAGCTTGAAGAAGTAGAAAGGAGGCAGCATGAAGAAGAGAGTCATGAGCAGTGTAGGAGTGCCTATCAAGTTCATCAATGTAGTTATTACATCCATTGTAGCCTTTTTTCTACTTCTGTTTTCCTTCTTCACTTGATCACTTCATTCAAGATCAAACCTCTTTTTTTAGTTTTGCTGTACCAGAATTGAAGTGAATTATGAGAGCAGAGTACAAAGAAAGGAAGCCAGATGTGGAATAGTGGGTATTGTGGGTTCATGACGTTAAGACACGTATCTAGTTCGTAGGACACGTGGCCGTGCCAAGAGCACCGCCTGTTGCATTGCATGCCCTGTTGTTATATGCTGGCTGGGTGCTTATCCTCTGCCGTAAGGTACGGTGCCATGAGGCACGTGGACCGGTGGTTCACATCAAGATTATTCGTGCAGACTCGAATCTCAAGGTGATCCAACGTTCTACGTGCCTCATAGCTCATGGCACGATATCTTAGGGCAGACGATGTGAAATCATGCTGGATAGTCTGGATGTAAAACACAATTTCAATTTGAGAAGCAACTTTTTTTTTTTTTTTTTTAATTTCGAGCGATTTGGCACTACCCTTGATGCAACTTTTTCCCTCTGATCTTAAGAAAAGGAGCGGACAAGGAGCAGTGTGAATACATCTTTGTAAGATTCAGGCTACAAATAATTCACTTGTATAAGTGAATATTTGTATACTTTTTTCCTAAAAAAAGGGGTTGTTTGTATACTTTCTGCCGCACCAAGGCAGAAGATTATTTGCATATTTTTCATGCGATTATCTGTATAATTTTACCACTTGGAATCGAGCCTCCTGCCGCCCTTCTTCATTGGGCATTGTAACAAGAGAGATCCATCGACAATGCTTAAATTGACAATGTTTACGATCAGACATTTTATTATTTGAAAAAAAATATATAAAAAGTCTTAAAAAAAAATTACGAATGTATTATTTTCTATAGATTGATAGTTTTACAAATTCAATCAATCTAAATATCGTTTGATGGTTTATCAAAAGTTTATACAATTTTTAATGGTTGTAATTTAACGAGTTTTAGGTGGAAGAATTTAACGAGTTTTAGGAGAAAAAGAACGACAGCTCGAGCGGGAAAAAAACAGGAAACTCTAGGTGGGGAAGTCGCGCCGCCGGTGGCCTCCCCCGCAGTGACGGAGGGAGGCAGGGGTTTGGGGGGGTCATGTACCCCCCTTGAATTTGAAAAGGTTAATACAATTTTAATACAAAACCTTGTTTGTCCCCCTCTTAATTAATCTTATACACAATTAGTTAGTTAATATTTTGATAATTACTTTGTTATAGTTGTAAGAATTAATGGTAATTAAAAAGTGTTTATAGAAACAAATTAATATAATGATTTGTTTCTTGTCTTATATAAAATAATTCCATTAATAATTTGTGTATTCATAAAAATAATTTCTTCTCTAAGATAATATATAACTATGAATTATAAAAAACATTAGCATATATATCTTTTATTATTAACAATACACCTTTGTAGAGATACACTTGCAATGTATTATTTTATATATTAGTTATTTTTATTTATTTTTTTTTGTTGCAACATATACAACAATTTAGGAACATAAAATAACTTCATATTTCAACGTTGTACTATTTTTTATTTTTTAATTAAATTATTTTTGTTGGCTTACAAAAATTTGTCCCCTGCTATAAGTTTGTTCTGGCTTCGTCACTGCTCCCCCGCCACCCGACCACCCGAGATTTTGTATATTCCTCTACTACCTTGAGCATCCTGTACATTCCGACTACCGGTGAAAACCCTAGCCGCCAAACTCAGCCCGACGCCTTTGATCTCTTGTTGGTGCGGCCGCCCTCCTCTCGTCCTTGCCTCACTGCGCTCCGCCGTCGTCCCATCGCGCCCCCCGCCATCCCACCGCGCTCCGCCCGCCGCCGTCCCACTACGCTCTGCCCCCCGCCGCCCCACCGCGCTCCGCCCCCCGTCTCTCTGCGCTATGCCCGTCTCGCTTCGTCTCGGGTTCACTGCGCCTCACCATCCTCTCCATGCCTCACATGCGACTTCTGGCTCTAAACTTTGGTTGCTGCTGGGTTGCTCCACCACTTTCTTTCTTTTTTTTTTTTTACATTTCCCTATAAATTCCATCTGTACTCTTTTTTTTTGTTTTAATGAAAATTCGAGTAGGTTACCTACTCCAAAAAATTTAACGGGTTTTAAAAATGTTATAAGACATCACTTAAATTGAATATAATTGAAAACATAATCAATCATAAGTTAAACAATACTTCAATAGACTTTTTCTATTTTTCTATTTTTAATGATTTTGCCAGAAAATTTCAAAATTTTCATTATCATTTTAAAGAACAGAAAATATTGACATATCAATTTTGAATTGATATATTTTATATTTCCGTCTAATTATATTACTAGAATATCATCAAAAATCATTATTACGAATTTGGAACATTACACATTATAATGATCTTTATTAGTATCTCATGATTAATTTTATGCAAATTAGTAATTAAAGAGCCCACGCGTTGTTTTGAACTGAAATTGTTATTTCTTATAATAATTTTTTTAAGATAATATGTAATGAGGCTTATATTGAGGAAATTGATATGGGCCTTAAATGTTAATGGGCTGAGACATTAACGTCAATGGGCATTAAGGTAAATCAACGGCTTTGATCTATTCAAGTAAATGATCAACGGCTTAGGTTTTTTATTTGAGGAAGATAGTCCTTTCATGTCATTTTTTCTAATATGCTTTTATATATACTAGTTAAGAGCCACGCGTTGCTTTGGGCTAAAATTGTTATTTGTTATAATAAATTTTTAAGATAATATGTAATGGGCCTTATATTGAGGAAATTGATATGGGCCTTAAATTTTAATGGGTGAGACATTAACGTCAATGGGCATTAACGTAAATCAACAGTTTTGATCTATCCAAGAAAATGATCAACGGTTCAGGTTTCTTATTTGGGAAGACAGCCCTTTCATGTTATTTTTTCTAATATCTCTCTATTTTAATATGTGTCTAAGTCCATCTCACTACTCTGTCTTTCTCTCCAGTAACTTCTTCTCTATTCGTTTTGTTCCTTTATGTGAACCCTTGATCCCTGACTATTGACGATGTTTTCTCAATTTGGCGGATAGGTTTTGGGCTTTTTTGTCTCGAGTTCGGATGGTCATTGCGATCTCAAAGCGTGGATTGCTTCGTGAACATACAGATTAGTTTACTCGACTGTATGAGTCTCTCTTCACCTAACATCAATTCTCTTGCTTGGTCTTCTTGTTATTTTCTGGTTCAAGTCTGGTTCTAGATAGACATTACACTTGCTGATAGAACAGTCCAACGTAGTCTCAATTTTCCTGCACTGTACGATTGGCCCAATTTCATTATTTGGCTGAACTTTGAAAAACTCAAATACATTTACAGAGAACTCCAAAATAGGTTAAACTTTGACAGGACCCTTTTTTTGATGTTATTTGCATGTGCTGAGATTTTGGAGGCATTTGGATGACCATAAGTGTTGTTATCACTTTTTGTCTGAATCATGATTAAAATGGGGCTGATTTGGGTCATTAGTTTTGCTAGCATACAATAGTATATTAGGCACATATCAAATCCACCTTATATACCTGTGTATTAAGTATTAACCTGTAGGGGAAGAATATATGCAGAGGTCCAAGCACATCTCATTTTCTTTTAAACTATGTACCTGATTTAGCACCTGTAGCTTAGGATGCAGACATGTTGTTGTTGTTGAATGGATAGTTTCATTCTTTTTAATAATTGCCATATGACAGATGTCGAGACCATCCAAGAAGGTGAAGATCACTGTGAGGGTTCCGGATCGTATACTCACAGGCATGTTGTATCTTCAGAGTCAACCACTGGCAACATAAGCTGATACATGTTACTGTTTCTCTGGAGAGACTCTATTACTGTTGTTTCTCAGGTGAGACTCTTAAACTTTATCCCTCATATTTTGTTTGATACTTCAATGGTAATTTAGTTGCTTGCACTGATTCCCATATTGTTTGGATCTTTTGTTGAATTTCGGTTAATAGTATTGGAAGGATATGTCTATGTTCTAGGCTAGAGTTGAGGGTTATAACAGGTGTTCTTCTATGTATGACTATGAGTCTATGACCTAGCTACATCCATGCAATACCATGTTATGTTTCCAGTCAAAAATGGGTAGAAGAACTTTCACTATATTATGGTGTTGAACTCCGCACACATGTTAATTCATCCGCAGTGCCAAAAATCATCACCAAAATACTTGTGAATAGACTCCAACCTTTCCTGCCGGACCTCATCGATCCAAATCAGACAGCATTTGTCAAAGGACGACAACTCATGCAGACGTTCTTATCCACGAGGGAATTACTCTCGCATCTTGCACGTAATCGAATACTGTCAGTGTTAATAAAGGTCGACTTCCGAAAAGCCTTCGACACCCTGTCTTGGCAATTCCTTGAGGAAGTTCTATCTATCCGAGGATTCCCGCGACTCTGGATAATTTGGATACACAATCTCCTAATCTCCTCTACCCCTTTCCTCAAGATAAATGGACTCGAAGGCCCGGCATTCTACCACCGCAAGGGACTGCGTCAGGGGGACCCTTTGTCACCCTTGTTATTCATCCTCGCCGTCGACACCTTGCAGGCACTATTCCGAAGCTTGCAACAACACATGATCTCCGTCCCCACATTGCAGACGACGCTTTTTCAATTTGCAGACGATACGGCAATAGTAACACCGGCTCATGCCACGAACCTAAAAGTTATCGTCGAATCACTCGTCACTTTTGGTCAAATCTCGGGTTTACATGTCAACTTCTCCAAAACCGGCTTCCTCCCAATATCCATTCCACATCACCTCACTCTTGCGCTGCAAACAATCTTACGCTGCCAACAACTGAGCCTCCCAACACAATATCTAGGGCTACCTCTCACAATTAAAAAGCCACCAAAAGCGGCGTACCTACCGCTCATTACGCGGGTACAAAGAAGATATGAAGGATGGGCCGGAAAGCACCTTTCCATAGCAGGAAGGTCCACCCTAACTAACTCTATACTCAATGCCATGCCTTTACACTTCATGCAGGCTTTTCTGCTTCCTTCGTCCGTCATATTGCAGTTAAGAAGAATAGCGCGAAGATTCTTATGGAGGGGTGCGACTGCTAACTTCTCTGGTGGACACTGTCTCATCCCTTGGTCAAGAGTTACACTACCAAAGGAGAATGGCGGTCTAGGCATCATTGACATTCAAACACAGAACCGTGCATTGCTGCTCAAATGGATGTGGGTTGGTACCACAGACCAAAACTCACTATTTGCGAAAACTCTGAACCAAATTGACTGCCGCTTAGCAACCCTCTACGCACAAGATCATCCAAATCAGGGTCTCTCATTCTTCATCAAGGATATTCTCACTTTGAAACCGATCTTCACTGCTTCAACCCTCACAGTCAACAATTGAGATCTACTCTGGAGATGGACAGCCACTTCAACCTTCACTGTTAAGTCTGCTTACCACTTCTTAATAAACCCAGGAATACCTCTAATGCATTTCAAGCAGGTTTGGGTGATTCAGGTCCCACCTAAGGTCAAATATTTGTTTGGCTCATGCTCCACAATAGGCTAAACACGGAGGAGAATTTAATAAAAAAGGCCTGGCCGGCTACACAGGGATGCATACTTTGTGGTTCCACGGCGACTGAGACGACGGATCACTTATTCTCCACATGCATCTTTGCCAGAACGGTGCAATCGACACTTAACATCCCGGCTTCCCTCACAACCGTACTGCAGTTTTGGAACCTAATGGGACGACGAAAGCTTCGGCGCCAATGGGTGGCCATGACATGGTTCATTTGGAAGGAGAGAAACGCAAGAATATTTAACGGTAAGTCCAAGCAGCCACATATGGTCACTGCCGCGGCACAGGAAGCCAGCAGCCTATGGATGATGGCATACTGCAAGGGCAACGCATCAGGATAGCAGTAATTGGATAGTCAACCACGTAGCTTTCAATTGTATTTGGATTGTATTTTTGGGTTTTTCTTTTGGCGTTCTATTACCTTCTCTATGTCTTGTAAACTCTTTTTCAATTTTATTAATGAAATACAAATAGTCTGGCAATCGCCGGCTACCTCAAAAAAAAAAAAGTGCTAAAATTGTCAAATAACCAAATTGCCATTCATTGGCACATAATTTTTTTCTTGAGAAACAAACTCCTTAATTCTGTTAGAGCCATTGGTTATATGATATTTAAAGATTGGTCATTAGAAAATGGACAACAGAACCTAAACTAATGGACTGCTTATCGATTGACCTAAGGTACAAAGCAAGGGAAAGAGAGTACGACAAGAATGGCCTTTTGGGACATTAATCTTTCATGCAAACATGCCTCGAGCTACCAGAGCACGAAGGAGGATTATAGTGAGGCAGCCATACGGGTTGTAGAGTTGCTGGTCAAGATTGGCACTGAGTCAGTCGGGCTTCACTGATGCTCACGTCAATTGGTGTACCAACCAAACAATGAAAATTTTACCACCTTGTTTTGACCAGACCTTAACCGAATAATGGAATATGGAATATCTTTTATTAGGCATTTGAACCAGTGACATTCCTTTTTGTCAAAACTTGGAAGCATTCATGCAAACTCTGCATAACATAACATATTGATGCAGGCTTAAATGTGACTCTGTGAATAATGTTAGTTTATAGATCACATAGCATAATCTGGAGTGGGTGATCCTGGGCACATTAATGAAGCAATCCAATATGATGACCAAATAACATGAGATCTTTTAGAATAAGAAATAGAGATTTGATAGAATTTTATTGACCTTTTCCTTGATAATTTAAGTTATGTGGTGGGAAATATTGTAGGTTTCAAATATGTCAGACTCCGGATGCTAGCAGACCAGTTTCTTTTTTCCTTCTAGATGTTTTGTTTTGCTGATTAGCTACTTTTTATGTTTCATTCCCTGCATAGGAGATCAAAACTTGACCGAGTTAGAGAGGTGGAGGCGTGGAGCATTGCATAATTCTTAAACCTTTTAAATTCAACTTCCTTGAAATCACTTGTCCTCTGGAGAGCTCCATTAATTAGCAGTCAATTTCAGAGTATGAAGATTGAAGGCACAATATTTTATGGGATCACATATCGATAAGACGCTGCACTCTACATGTTTATTTATGGATTTGGCATTTTTGTTGATTAAAATAGTCTAGGAGCTTTGAAAAGCTGTTAAAAAGTGCATGTAAATTAATTGTTTGGTTATTACTAAATTAATAATACTAAATAAACTTACTAAGTTATCATGTTTATTATTTTATTGCAGTATATGTAATAACATATTTTCTTACATGGTTCAAGCATGCATGATAGATTGAATTTTTTCATATTCTTCACTACATATCTTCTATTTTTTCTTACATGTGTAAGATTTAACGTTCCCCAATTGGAAATCTACTCAAGTTTTACAAATGTTAAGCATTAAAATTTGTAAGCTTAATTATATTATCGCGACTCATATCTACAATATCTCTCTTAATTAGGGACAATTTTAGATGTCGATAAAGTTTTTGGGGCGTGCTAACTGTCCCCCAAAAAAAATCTCCCTTAAATGTTCCCCGTACGCTTACCCCTGACTGCATACAGTATGAACACCTTATAGTAGAACATATGAACACCTAGTGAGAGTAGTATGAACACTAAAATCTATGGTGCTTAATTGATTTCAAACACGTGTATAAATCTTCTATTTGTGGGGTGTTCATATCATATACTCTGAGTGTTCATACTATATACTTCTAGGTGTTCATACCACATGTCAAGTGGTATACATACCAAGTTGCAGTGGCTAAAAAAAAAAAATCTGATGTTATTATCACGGTGGGATCACCGAAGGTGAAAGTTTGTCACCTTCAATGATGCGGCTGCCGGCGAGATATGGGATCGGCATCACGAGGGATCGTCAGATGCAAAAGTTAGAGCTTGTGTTTAGATAGAATTGGATGGAGGGATATTTAAAGGGGACAAATGATGGGGGACAAAGAGATTATCTCAAAGTTTTTAATTTCTGAAAAGGTCGTGTAACATACTTTTCAATAGAAGCAAAATTTTCTATTCATATGATGAATAGCCCGCCGCATGGCGCGGGTCAGTTACTAGTGCTTTTATATATATATATATATATATATATATATATATATAGTAAGGACAGTAAAGAAAGATATGAGTATTGCTGGTGTACAACCAACAATTAGTGTCCAACTTATACTATTGTACAATTAACGGTTTCTGTAATCATCCCTGAGTTTCTACTGGCTTTCTTTATTTGCCAATCGAGTGGGTATAATGGGAAAAGAAAGAAATAAAATAGGAAATTGCGCATATGCTTGAAGCCTTGAATTATTAATACAGCTCACCCTGCCACTTTAATTAAAATAATTAAGGAAATAAAACCACCGCTCAATCTATTCCCTCTACTCTCGCCATTTTTCCTCCTTTAACGATTCAGAATTGAGTCTTTCCATGATCAAGGAATCCAATCAATAAACAACTCATGAGCTAAGAAGAGATACTTCCCGGTAGGGGTGTACAAAAAACCCGTCAACCCGGCCGACCTGTCCGACCCACCCGACTCAACCCGTTTTTTATCGGGTTAGAGATATTACCGAATTGGGTCGGATTGTAATTTTGACTAACCCGTTATGCCGGGTTGAATTACGGATTGAGCATTTAGAAACCCGTCTACCCGGACCCGCCTGCAACTAGTTATAAATTATAATCTTATACAAACTTACATATACAATTTATTAAAAAATAAATAATGAGACAATAATTTACGAATTAAGTTCTTATTTAAGATCAATATAAAACTTTTATGATTTTTTTTGGGGTTAATGCTTATTATGTTTTACTACTTTTTTGCAATATATAGTCTCGTTCTATGTTTCTAATATGAAATTTAGCGAATAAATATATAATGAATACTTTATATATAATTTCTAATTTATGTTAAACATTAAATTATCTTTATATTACTTAAGTTATTCAAAATATATTATCATCAAGTTATAAATCATCATTAACATGTTCAATTTATACAAAAAATAAAAAATTATATGATTAATAATTTAACCGAAACTATAATCCGTTTAACCCGCGTAACCTGTACAACCGCAAAAACTCGTACATAAAAAAGTAGCCGGGTTGGGTTGGGTTACAGGTGGGTTGAGTAACAATATTTTATAGCCCAGTATAACCGGGTTGAATTCAAATTTTAATAAAAAAACGTTAACCCGCTTGTTGTACACCCCTACTCCCAGGAAGAAGATAATCGCAAGCTGAGAGAAACTAGCAACGGGGTTGGTGTAGTGATTGAATATATGGCCTTGTTGATTTTGTGCGGAAGTCTCGGGTTGGGTTGGGTATCGGATTGACGGCTGCCGGCATTTTTTTGGGTCGGGTTCAGGTCAGGTCGGGTATTGTGTTGACGTCTACCGACATTTTTTTTATGTCGGGTCGGGCAGGTTTTTTGGGATTGGCCAGATTTTGCACTTCTATTCCTGAGTCATATCAGTTTTCGGGTTGTTTAGGTCGGGTCAGGTTGGGTTCGGGTTAGTCTGACTTTCTCTGAAACACGGGTTCGAGTCAATTTGACTTTTCCTGAAACACAGATCTGGTCGGACAGGTTTTTCGGATCGGGTCAGATTTTGCCACTTTTAGGCTATTAGACCGTAGACATGTCAAGGATAGATGAACCCAAACACGGATCTGTTTCTCAATTTGTTTCTTTTTAATTTTTTTATTAATTACTAACTTATAAATGTAATTTATTATTAAAGATTTTTTTTGTTTGAGAATACTTTATTATTAAAGATGATAAACATATAAATCATTGATTTTAAGGTACATTTATAATTAAAGATGATAAACATAGAAATCATTGATTTTAAGATACCTACAAGCTAGTTTAGTGAAATAATTAATGCTACCATTTAATTTGTTAAATAAAAATTACTAGATTGTCCTTTTGACAAACCAATGGCTCATAATTGAAGTTGTACCATAATATTGGTTGGACAATAATTCTTAGTTGTACACCAGCATTATTCATATATATATAGTAAAGATTAACAATTTAGAACAAAACGACAAGCTCAAATCGCGTTCAAAAGTTCTCTAATTTGGCACCGATTTCCTTTCCTTTTCTTTTCTTTTCTTTTCTTTTTTTTTTTTTTTTTTTTTTTTGTTAAGAAGCTTTGGGCATATTTTTCCTTCAATCACAAACGTCAGCTGCAGCCAACAGGGAGGAAATTAAGCATGGAAAAATTGAACCACAAACACAAATTTGTCTAATTAATTAATTCTTCTTGCCCAGTTAGCTAGCTAGTTGGTGGGCTTCCCTTTTTTAATTCCCTCCCCCACAAATATACATCCAACCAACCCCTACAAAATTAAAATTCTTCATATATACAACCAGACCTGGACTTAGGGCTGTCAATGCAACGAAATTTTGCGTTATTTCGTTTCGTTTCGTTTGGACGAAACGATTAACGCAACGATTTGCGGTTTCGTTAAACGAAACGAAAAACAAAACAATATATTCCATTTTGTTTTCTCATTTTTATATAATAATACCACCACAAAACGATTATTTTCATTCTTCCGTTATGTTTCGTCCAAACGAAACGAAACGAAAACGAAACAATTCACATTCGTGATCATTTCGTTGTGTTGAGTTTCGTCCAGGCTGGACTATATGTACATTACAAAAATCAATATATTTTTTTTTGATGTAGCAGGCGAATTGCCTACTAAATATCAGTATATATTTACTATTTAGTGTATGCTCATAATAATTCCAAGTATTTCTCCAGTCAACATGCATATTTGGAGCTTGATTAAAGCATTTGCCAGGCCCTGATATACAGCCTGTGAGAATATCTGAATATATATGAGCTTTGATAAATCTGCATTTCCTTTTAGTATCATTTTTTTTTTAAATTTGGTGGCTCAAATTAATTTAGTATCATTTGGCACCGATTTCACCATTTCAGATAGAACTAATTAGCTTCGTGCAGAAAAGTATCCTAACAGGGAAACATATATATATATATATATATATATATATATATATATATATGCAGATGCAGAAGAATTATTTAGGCGACCAAACGAGTTCAAGTTATTCCAAAAAGGCCGGAAACAATTTAATGGAACTGAGTTGTTTCATGAGGAAGCCAGCTGCAGTGTTTTATATATGTTTGCCTTTTGAAGACCAATAATTAAACCAGCACCAAATAATTAAGCAGCTTTTACTACATACAGGCCTACAGAATTAAAAAGAAAAAAAAAAACGCTATTAATTAGTTAGTTAATTGGAAAGATACACCAAACAAATTGCCAATGCATCATTAATAATGTGCATCAAGATTAATTAATTGTAATTAATTGCAGGGATCAAATGGAAGTACGTAGTTGTTGGTAGTCAATTTCAATTTATATTCTTGATGATATATTAGCTAGAATATCATTATATCAATACATAATTAATTAATTAATTAATTTAATTGGAGTTCCATCAGATGGTTAGTATCTTAATTATCTTGTGACTTTGCAGCACATGCAACACGACATTTCATGCCTTTTATTATTATGACATCATATTCATATATGAACCAACTTTTTGTAAAAACAAAAATCTACTTCCATGCATGAAATGATCAAATTTTATCACGCCTTAATTAATTAATTAATTGGTTGGGTCTGTTTGTTGGTTGGTTAATTGTTGTATCATGTGGTTGATGAGTTAAAGAGGGCAGATTGAGCTAGATTCACAAGTCACACTCACAACTTTATACTTGAATTTAAGTTATCGATTCTTTTGGTCAATTTATTTTCATATATTTAGAACTAAATTCACCTTTTTAATTTGTGACAAGTTACAAAAGGTTGCATTTTTATGTATAAAGCAATTAATCTATGCATCCATCCATCTATCTATCTATCTATCCATCTATATATTAATTGATATAGGTAAACTAACTTCAACTACTATACACCGAAGCACCACCTGTGCCTCCTACAAAACCCCCCCTCTGCACTCAAAAATTCCATCTCTTCTCATTTCTTTAACATCATTAACATCCTTAATTATATCCTGTTAATACACACACACAATTAGCTAACAAAAATGGAGGATAACATGAATAGGGTTTTAAGTGTAGTTAGCCATGTACTCATTGGGGCAGTTCTGGTGGTATACTTGCCAATCTCCCTGGTGGTAAAACTGGTGCAGAGGGTGCTCATCAGGCCCTTTGAGAAAGAGGCCGACTTGAATGGCAAGGTTGTTCTTATCACCGGCGCATCTTCTGGCATTGGAGAGGTTCATATATTACTTTTCTCTCCTTTTTTTTTTTTCAAAGCATTTCATATCTTGCACTAGTTGATGTACGTACATTGCATTTCTTAGTGGCATGTAATCGATCAACCATTGGAGAAGAGACGCATGTTTGTCTTTCTAATCCTAGCATTAGCATTTATTAAAATTTTGTAGCACAAAACATAGCGGGTCCGTGATATAGACATATATTAACAATTTATTTATCAAATAGACAAATACTATAAAACACAAGGGAGGCTTTGTAGCGGCCTCCCAAATAATTAATACGATGGTGTGCCAAAATTAGAAATCAAATTCAGTGATGCTAGATATTAAATCTTTATAGTTATTCCAAATTGCTTGACATGAAATTTTACTTGTATTTATAATTTGTACTTTGTTAGATTTTTTTCTTACTATTATTAATTAGGTAATTAACAAATAATGTTCTAGAAATATAAACAAGTATAGTAGCACTAACATGATTTTTTTAGTACATAAAAAAAAGTAAGAGATATTAAAAATAAAAAATTTGGTATATATACAAATAAAAATTTGGATATGAAAAGATCGATTGTTAAACGATTTGAAAATCTGAAATACTTATAAAATAATCAATGTTTCATATGTATGTATATAGCTTTTAGAAAATCTGAAATAAATATTTAAAAATTTTCAAAAATGAAAAAATTTTGTATGTTATAAGATTTTGATATAAAGAATTTATTAATCCATAAAAATTTGGATATGATTTGATATGTTTTTAAGTTTGAGAGCACCATAGTGTCTCATCAGTATAAAACAAAGATAGGTATAGCTCAAGCGTACTATCATATGATTTGATATGTTTTTAAGTTTAAGAGCACAATAGCGTCTCATCATTATAAAAAAAAGATAGGTAATGTATAGCTCACTCATCAGATGATAGTACGCTTGAGCTAGCGATCTGAAAAGGCTTCTTTACGTACCCTCAGTTGTCAACTTTCATTAATTCAGAATTAGGTCCACAAATTAAGGTCTTAAATATATATGTTAGTACTGTTTAAGTAGGATTTGAAGAGCATCCCGGAAGAGTAGCAGAAACCAACCCCAACCCCAACCAACCAGATAACCAACCTAGCTCGATCAACCTGTGACCATTCACGAGTCACAACACAATTTGGGAGACGGGTGGGGGTCGTTATCCAAACGGATCGATATGTATATTTAATATATGTATATATATATGCTCACATTACGTACACTCGGTTAATTAATTTAAGGGTTCGAATTATATATAGGGTCACCAAAAATTAATTAGATGAGATCGAGTGCATGCGCAATTTATCATTGGTATGTGTTAAGCTAACTTTATTTTTAAAAAAAAGAATTCAGTAAATGGTCTAGTAGCTCAAGTGATAGCTAACTATGATGACTTCCAAGAGGTCATGGTTTCAATCCTCTATGGACACAAAATAAAAAGTTTCAATAAAACTGGTAGAGTATTCTACTTTCTTCAAAAAAATAGAAAAAAAAATTTCTAAACTTTCGTTGTTCTAGAAAATGAATAGAAACTAATTAAAATCTTATAATTCTAAAGGAAGAATGGATCTTGTGGAAAATCGTATGATGTAACTATATATATATATCTGGGGAGTGATCGGTTAACAATAGTCACCTTGACAATCTTAATAATAGAGTTTAAAAAAAAAATGTTTGAAAAATCTCAAAAATGGACAAAAAAAGGTTTATACATGTGTTTTAAGTCTCTTGACTATGTATTCAATTATATTTAATTTAAGTGTAGTTTAATAGTCCATCAAAGATTCATTAACTTGTGATATCGAAAAGTATATAAAATTTTGATAAGCTATCAAGCGATATATCCAAATTTACTCAACTTTGAATTACTATCAATCTATATTTCAAATAATACATCTATACACTTTTTCTATTCTTAAGAATTTTAAACAACTTTTTTTTTTATTTTCAAAAATTCTATCATCAAGATTTTGAACGATTTCTCCTCCTCCACATATTTTGTCATATCATGATTGTGGTTAAGAAATGCATGTGGAACATTCGTAATAAATGGATTTGGTTCTTCTTATTATTAGGCTAATCTAACAACTAACAAATGATGGATATGTCATTAAAAGTTGGAGGAAGCAACTAAACAATTAATTAATAATGAGTTAGTGACCCACCCTTGTCTTCAATTGTCTACAGCTGAACGCCTGAACAGGACCCATTATGAAAAGTCTGCATTAATTTGGCATTTCCTTCCATAGAAAAAAAAAAAAAAAAAGGATGGCAGCACTTGTAATCTTGGTACCATAAAAATGAAAGATGCATTACAAAAAATTTATCAATAAACATTTTTATTTACTTTATTTCTTCACTAAATTTTTGTTCAAACTTTTTATCAAACTGTCCATGCGAAAATTATGGCATATTATTGTCAGTAAACTAGTAAATAATCTTTCAATCCGTTTGAGTTCATGAATCATGATTACCACCAAAATCTTCTTATATGATATATTGTAGAATGAACTAGTAAAAATATAGAATTATGTTAATAACTTTTGCTAATACACCGACTTTTAATTTGTTTAGCTCCAATTTCATATCAAAATTGGAACTCTCCATTGACCATATGACTCATCGAAATGTTCCTTCACTTTTTATCAAATAGGAAACTAGGTGTACTTTAGCAAGACTCTATACTTTAGACAAGCTATTTCAACAACACAAGAAAACAAAACCATTAAACGGTAGAGTGGTAGTTTTAACTACCAACCTATCTTTTCGTAGGCAAGGATCAATCGTTGATAATTTGATATAAAATTAATGCCATTAAACAATATTTAATATTGTGGTCTATAGAAATAACACACATCAATCAATAATGTTTACTAGCTAATTAGCTATTCACCAATGGAGAAAACAAACTATAGGAAATATCTAATTAATACCATAAGGGAATATATTTATTTAATTTTTTTTCTGCCCTTAATATTATTATAAGTTTCTTTTTTCAAGGAAAACATTTCAAATTATTATTAAAAAAAGGAAACAAAAGAATAATTTAAGAATGTTTTCTTTTATTTCTTTTAATTTTAAAATATTGTAGCAACTTGCATATCAATATGCTAAAAGAGGTGCATGCATGGCTCTTGTGGCAAGGAGGGAGGATGCATTAAGGGCAGTAGCTAAAGCTGCACTTTCCCTGGGTGCACCAGATGTGATCACACTGACAGCCGATGTATCAAATCCGGAGCAGTCTCAACGGATTGTGGATCAAACTGTAGAACACTTTGGTAAATGTAAGTTTTTTGTATACACTTTGACATGAACCTAATTAAGAAAGAAAAAAGAAGTCGGAATTTCAAAAATGTAAGTTTTTTAAGTATGTATTTCGGATTTTTTGAAAATTCATATACAAACAAGTACTATTTTATTTCTAGTTTTGGATCGTACTAGAAAAATCTAAAACAAGTACTTAAAATGCTCCAAAAATGAAAAATTTTTGTATCCCCTAGTATTTTCATATGATGAATTTAATGGGAGCCATAAATCGAAATTTCGGACGTTGCAAAGTATAATTTGGACCGTTTACATTTCGGAGCGAAATACAAACATTTTCATAATTTTAGATATAACTAATCTCATTACTTTTTTTTTGTTAGTGGATCATCTTGTTGCAAATGCCGGAATTTGGGGAACATGCCTGTTTGAAGAGATCACCAATATAACTGCCTTCACCAAAATGATGGTAATTTTTTTTATATTAACAAATTCCATATTAACTTTGATCTTGTGTAATTTGTATATAAAAAAAATTGTTAACTTTCATAAATAAATTCAGGATGTTAATTTCTGGGGGGCTGTATACCCAACATATTATGCACTGCCACATTTGAAAGCAAGCAAAGGGAACATAATTGTGACAACCTCAGTTGCAGGCAGAGTACCAACTGCAAGAATGAGCTTTTACAATGTAAGAAATATATATATATAGCTCTAATTTGGATTATATAATTTTATTGGGCCTAGCCCAATTTAGAACATTTAGAAGACATATTGGGGTAAATTGTTATGTCTATTTAATTTTTTTTTTAATTAGGCAAGCAAGGCAGCTATGATTCGCTTCTACGAAACACTGCGATCCGAGGTAGGTTCGGAGATAAAGATCACCATATTGATCCCCGGCTACGTCGTATCGGAGCTCACCAAAGGGAAGGCACTGCAGAAAGGCGGCCAAGTCGAGATAAATGAAGATGCTCGCGATGTACATATTATTAACAAAAAAAAAAATCATATACATTCAAACTACTCTTCAAAAACAAAATCTGTTTAAAATTTTTCCTTTTTTTTTTTACCAGTAAATTAAAGCAACATATACTAATTTGAAGATTTGATTTCCCTTTCAGACACAAGTTGGGATGTTTCCAGTAGGTCAGACAGAGAAGCTAGCTCAAGTTGCGATCGAAAGCGCCTGCAGAGGCGAGGAGTACGTAACTTGGCCTGACTGGTACAAGCCTTTCCATTTGCTAATGTGCCTTGCACCTGAGGCGGTGAACTGGTTCTCGAGCTCATTTTACATGGCACAATCATCAAAGGAGAAACATGACACCCTTAACAAGAGGATGCTGAAGGCGACCGGTGCAAAGCGCTTTCTGTACCCCGATTCAATCTGCTCTCATGAGAAAAAATAGGATGGATGCATGAGGATGGCAATTCTTTCGTTGGCTTGATTCTGTTGAATTCTCTTTCTAATTCAAAAATTACTGTAAATTAAAAATACATTTGTTTTCTTTCTTTTTTTCTTCCTCGCTCGTGTAATTAATGTTTTAATTTAATCATGTATGATATCGTTTGAAACAGTGCTCGGAGCAAAATGCTTCGAGAATTTCTATTTTAATGTAATAATTATAAGAGTAAACATGTTCAAAGGATTAAACGATTCGAAGAGTTGTCAACTAATTATTTAATTGAACGTACTATGATGATGTAGGGTAAACTTTTTTTTTTTTTTTTTTTGAGGGAAAGGTAGGGTCAGGCCCCTAGATTTCATTAAAAGGGATCACAAATAGTGATCAGGAAGTACAATTACAGAAAAACAAAAATCAGGATGTAGGGTAAACATGGTGTGATAATATTGTTAGTTTACTGATCATGAAAGTTTGATTGTTCAGATCAACATTTGTTACTACAAGTGATTAGTGATATGCATCACAACAGTGAACACAGAAATTTTTTTTTTTTTTTGGTCTTAAATAAACAGAAAAAAAAAATGAGAATCTCTTCATCAACTCCTTGAGTCAAGATAAAATTCTCCATTCTTTTGAGAAAGCAATATTTATAAGAATTAAGAATCCCAAAACTAATCAATTTTAATGTTAGCAATATTCTAACAGTATAATAGATAGAAAAGAATGATAGATATAAATTGAAACAACAAAATCTAACTCCACATCTTTTTAACAAGTAAGCGTTTGTAGTCCAACGGTTAGGATAATTGCCTTCCAAGCAATAGACCCGGGTTCGACTCCCGGCAAACGCATAATATCTTTGTTTTCATACAAAGATTACAAGATTATAAGAAGTCCCCCTTATCATTGTCAATTGTTATTTTTATTTTTATAATTCTGTTTCATGTAGGGCCGGTAAAAAAAGTTCGTAGCTCGTAATTCGCTCTAGTTCGATTCGGTCTAAGCTTGATTCGATTGTTTGTCAACTCGAGTTCGATTTAGCTCGGCTCGATTTTTTCTTGATTCGATTCGTAATGGCTCGATATATAGTAATTTGCACATTATTTTAACTATTTTTTCAAAATTGTTTGTAACAATATATCTATTGTATTATTTAATTAACAAAATATACTTATTTTATTGTTAAATTAATAAGATATAATTTTTTTAATCAAAATTTATTATAAAATAAGCAAAAATAGAGATAATTTGTTTATATTATCAAAGAAGTACAAAATAATGTACTTGTTTTGACTATAATTATCTATGGTAATATGAAAAATAAATATAAAATTATAATAATTGAGCTCGTATGGAGCTCGGAGCTCGATTCGAGTTTGAGCTAGTTCGATTCGGTTTAGGTCGTTTCAATTTCAGCTCGAGTTCGGTTTAGCTTCAGCTCGATTCGATTCAAGTCGTTCGATTTAGATCAAATTCAATTCGATTCGATTCGTTGACAACACTAGTTTCATGTGGTGGATTCTAAATTTTCGAATGCTCAAACAAAGAAAAAGCAATTTTTAAAGTAATTCAAATATCTCGGCCCATAATTTTGGAAAAACAAGTTCGACAGGCCGAAGTACCGAACACCTCAATAAAATGCAATTTTCATATTACGCTTTCAACGGGCTGAAACCTATTATACAATTTTATTTTGGATTATTCTATAAATTTGGTAGAGTTAATGTGATTTAACCTGCTTCCATTTTATCTCACCCGAAATTAAATGGATATCCATTATTAATTAAGTCGACATCATCCATGTTAACCATATTATATAATTCAAGTCAATTTTTAGTTATTTTTGGTGTATCTCATTTTGCAAATCCATTCGTATCTTGTAAATATCATTTACATATGCATGAGATGAGATTCCACATTATTCTTGGCTTAAATTTTTTTGTATACTTCTCAACTCTACCTCTTTTTTTTTTTTATTTTTCTCTCAACACTTCAATATATATCATATTTATTCATTGTCTTTCAAGTCTTTCTTATTTATTGTGCAACCATAGCGTACAATTCAAAGAAAAGATATTATTATAAAATGAGTAAGTCATAATATCTTTTCCTTGCTACAAAATGAAAAAGGCATACCAAGTATATGAAATTAACTCTATAAAGTTCAATGATAAAGAATCTTTCATTAACTAATGGAATGAATGATCTAACGGTTCTCCATTTCTTTTTCAATGTTTGTTTGAGCTACGTTGATCCATGATGGACGATAATATCTTATACATTTATTGTAAGTATAATTGTATATGCATATATAGGTCATAAAATAATTGTTTGCGCAGCTAGGAGAATTAAAAATGCTACAAGAGGCCAAATAAAATAAAACATTAAAGATATAGATGGAATTATTACAGCATTAGTTACTTTCTTTAGTTTAGAAATTAAAAAAAAAAATTAACGTTCAGATAAAATTTGTGTCTGCTAATTAATTTACCTCTTATATATTTTTAGAAGGTAAAAATCCCAATTACCAAATTATACAAATAACAAAAAAAAAAGAAAATATATTGTGGGTAGGATCAATATTTTAATGCATGTTAAACTGAAATGAGAAACATCTTGCATCCATCGAAAAACTGTCATACATTAATAGACGTATAAAAAAATGTGTAACAGATACATACGATTTTGTAATATATGTCTTAACTTTGTAACCTATAGACGTTATCGACGTATACTCTGTATACTCTGTAGACGCTAGGTAGTACTCAACTGAAATAGATAGACAGTATGAAACCAATTGTCCCTGAATCAGTGTATCCTGATACTCATATTTATTATTTTCAAAAACATAAAATAAAATTAAATTAAATTAAAAAGAAAAGGCATCTAGAAAGGTTTAGGACTTTTAGGTACACCAGGGGTAGCTTTGGCTCTAGAAAGAAACATTAATGAGGAGAAGATATCAGATATGGTATAAAATTGTAATAAGGTATGGTGAAGCAATGCCACCCCTCTCTTTTTTGGAAATATATATATATATATATGTCATATCAAGCATATATAGAAAAATACAAAGGAAAACAATCCCTTTCTTTCTTTCCCTCTTTGTACTAATATTTCCTTTCAAAAAAAGCCACAAACAAATCCTATATAAAGGCCTCTCTAGAGAAAGCTCCTCCTACAGAAAAAAAAAAAAAAAAAAAAAAATGGCCATGATGATTATGAAGCCGTTGATTTTGGAGTGACAAGGAAAGCAAAGCAACCAACTTTATCTCTTCCTTGATAATTGATATATCTCCTCTTTATTGGTTCCTCTAGAAATGGATTCTTGGTCCTTGAATGAGACAGAGGATGAGTATGAGAAGTTGGTTAATGGAATGAATCCACCAAGGTGATGATACTTTCAATTTCTTTTTTTTTTTTTTTCATTTTTTCTTGCTTAGTTTTCCTTCTTCTTGTTGTTGGCTTTGATTTTGAATAAGTTTCTTATTTGCTTCATCTCAAGAACTTATTTTTGATTACTTGTTAGAGTCACCGTGGATAACACATCGAGCAGACAAGCTACTTTAGTAAAGGTTAATAACTAATAAATTTTTATGCATTTTATTAAATTTATTTTTAACTTAGCCTTTGTTGAAATACTTGTAATTTCATACACAGGAAAAAACAAGTTCCTTCACAATCAACATGTCTTATTTTTCCTCATACCTACAAGTGATGGGGTGGTGATATAAACAGCATATACATGGGGAATTAATATAGCAATTGTACTATGTTTTTGAACTCTTCATTGGCATGACTTATTAAACTTGTAATTGTATCTTTTCTGCAGGTTGACAGTGTAAATAAACAAGGCAGCTTGTTACAGGTTGTGCAAGTGCTGAGTGATCTGAATCTCATTGTGAGAAGAGCATACATTACCTCTGATGGAGAATGGTTCATGGATGGTAATGCCCATAATTAATTTAATGCAATGAACAATTAATTCTGTTAATAGTTTTTTTTTTTGGAATTTTATTAAGTTAAGATTATCGTATACAATGTCTTTCATGAAAAAAAAATATATAAATGAAACCCACAAAAGCATACTAAAAATGTGTTGTGTTGCAGAGCAATAGTATGGCAATACAAATATATATTTTTATGAATTGTTTACTCATAATTCAAATTTTAGAGCAAAAAGAAATATGATCAAGTTATCAAGATCTTCTTATCATAGAATATCTTACCATTTTTTCACTTGCATTTTTCTCAATTTCTTAATATAAATTAATTAATGCAACGGTACTACTTTTTTTTTTTTTTCAGTGTTCCATGTTGTGGACCAAAATGGAAACAAGATCTATAACACTGATGTCATTGAGAGAATTCAACAGGTATATAAATATAAATGGGGTAATGACCCCAGACCCCCCTGAACTTTCGGGTTTTGACAACTTGGCCCCCGAACTTTTAATTTGGACAAATGCCCCCCCGAACTACCGATTTGTGACAAATCGCCCCCCGGATGTTAATTAGCCATCTAATACTCCATTTACAAGTACGAAAAGACCAAAATACCCTTATGTATATCTTCATGATATTTTAAATATAAATAAGTTCAAAAAAATATTTAATTAAAAATCACTAGATATTAAAAATATATAAGAAATTATTACATATTTTTTAAATACAAAAATCTATACAAAATATTTATCGTTTACTTTTTGTTCTTTTATTTCATCAACGTAATATTTACATATATTTAACTAATTTTAATGAAAAAATCAATTACCATTTTAAATGATTTAAAATTTTCAATCAAATTTGAAGTTAACAATTTTTTTTATCATCATTAATGTATTAGTTCGTAATTTCTCATATTAAAAGAATTATTATGTATCATAAATATCTATCTTTGAAAAAAACAATATACAAATTCAAGCAAAATAAAATAAAATAAAAATAGTAAGGCGTAAAAATTTAGTTATATACAATAAAATAAAAAAATAATATACAAATATTTAGTTATATACCAGTACTATTAATAATTAATTCAGATTTAATATTCATGAGGCATAAAAATTTTTAAAACTGAATTTAATCTATTTATATTTAAAATATCATGAATATATACATAAGGGTATTTTGGTCTTTTCATACTTTTTAATGGAGTATTAGATGGCTAATTAATAGCCGGGGGGCGATTTGTCACAAATCGGTAGTTCGGGGGGGCATTTGTCCAAATTAAAAGTTCGGGGGCCAAGTTGTCAAAACCCGAAAGTTCGGGGGGGTCTGGCGTCATTACCCCAATATAAATTCCTACCTCTTGCCAACCAAGTAGCCCTGAGTTCTCAGAATATAATCTACTGTTTTTAGGATGTACTACAATCAGCATTAACTAGATACACATTTTGATGCATTATGCATGCCCCACTTATGAAATAGCATGTGCACAAAGCTTGTGTTTCAATATATGTAGCTCATGTTGTGTCAGAAGATGCCACATGCCATTAAATGCCAAGCTATATTCTATCTGAGTAATACCTAGCGTCCACAAAATAACTGTCCATAGCATCTATAGATTAGGTTACAAAATCGGATCTATCTGTTACAAAATCAGATGTATGTGTTACATTTTGAGTGTGTCTATGAACATATGGATGTATTTTCAATAGACGCAGGATCATGTTTCTCATTCTGTATTCTTTTTTTTTTTCTAATTTATCCCCCTTTCACTTCATTCTATTTCAACAATTAAAATCAGAATTTTACACTCAAAATTATTGTATTTTATGAACTGAAATTAGCATGTGACTTATTATTAACTTTGACATTAAATTACTGATTTACTGTCCTTTAATTTGTTCTGCAGTCCTTGGACTCAAGCACATTCAAATACCGGTCCCTGAAGAGGTCTGTAGGGGTTGAATCCTGTACCAACCACACTACAATCGAGCTGATCGGTACCGATCGACCGGGCCTACTCTCTGAGATATCTGCTGTTCTTGCCAATCAGAAATGCAACATTGTTGCATCAGAGATGTGGACCCACAACCTACGCATGGCGTCGATCGTGCTGGTAACCGATGTCGTCACCGGTCTTCCAATTCACGACACAGGACGGCTGGACAAAATCAAGCAGATGCTAAGCTATGTGCTCAAAGGAAGCACTGACATATCCTCCGACTCGAACCATGTTGAGAGGCGATTGCATCAGATCATGTACACGAACCGCGATTATAATTATAGGGGTAACGTCGAGTCGGGCTCGTTACGGGGACATGTACAGGTGACGGTTGAGAATTGCAATGATAGAGGGTACACGATAGTGAATGTCAGGTGCAATGACAGACCCAAATTACTCTTCGATACGGTCTGCACGCTCACGGACATGCAGTATGTGATCTTTCATGCGACCGTGATCGCCGAGGGTCCAGAAGCATATCTGGTTGGTTTTCTCATATATAGAGTTGCTTTGACATGTCGATCTATCATCGTTTCGACGGTTTTGGGTTTTGATTGTTTTAACTTTTTAATAAATTTTGATTACTAGGAGCTTTACATCCGACATATTGATGGATGTCCAGCTAGTTCAGATGGTGAAAGACAAAGAATTGTGCTTTGCCTTCAGGCTGCCATAAGAAGAAGAAACCCTGAGGTTTGTTGCTAATAATGATGTTCACTTTTTGGTTCAATCCAAAAATAAAAATAAAAACAAAATAATTCTCTCAATCTGAAAATAAAGTTCATATTTTTTAGAATATTTTCTTTATAAATTTAAGCTAAGCACTGTTATATATATAATATAATTATTACAGTTATACAAAATTCTGATCATGTTTGTGCATGATTTACAGGGCATAAAACTTGAGCTATGTTGCGAGGACAGAATCGGGCTGTTGGCAGAAGTGACGCGCATCTTCAGAGAGAACGGGTTATCCGTCACACAGGCTGAGGTTACTACGAGGGACTCGCAAGCCCTGAACACTTTCTACGTCATGGATGCGTCGGGAGATCAGGTTCGTGCAGAGACGATAGAGGTGGTGAGGAACATGATCGGACGGACCGTGTTACGTGTGAAAGATGATGTTCCCGAATCTACAAGTTCGTCGCAGACGCGGTTTTCGCTAGGTAGTTTGTTCCGGTCGAGATCGGAGAAGTTGTTTTACAATCTGGGGCTTATTAGGTCATCTTAGTTCTTTGTTTAGTTAGTGTTGTGACTTGTGTAAGGATTTTTTTTTTGGGTAGTTCCACTAATTAGTTTGGATTTGAGATGTGATCAATCTGTTATATGTTGATCTTGAGCTTAATTAATTTGGTCTCAACTCTTAAGGTAAAAAAATAATGATTATTCACTTTTCATTGCTGGATTTCAGACACGATAACATAATTTTTAAGGCATTAGTATTTTGGTCCGAAATGTTAACGTTAGTATTATATATAGTCTAACTCATCAGATTATATATATTTATCGGCAACAAATAAACATTTTTATTTCAATATCATCTTCACTTGGTTGATACTTTGAATGACAAAAAGGTATAAAAAGAGCATGTATAAAACATTAAAGAGGAGGGATCAAATGACATAACATTTTTTTGACACAAATGTTACACTAAATCATATAAATTTATAAAAAATCTTAAAAATAGAATATCTTTTATAAACATATTCAATTTACTTATAGATCGACTGTGTGTCAAATTTTATTTAATTTTAGTATCATTTGATACTCCATCAAGAATCATTAAATTTAGACCGTTCTAATTACTATATAAACTTGATGGTCGTTGATGGAGTATCAAACGACACTCAAATTGAATGAAATTTGAGACACAATCGATATATAAGTAAATGAACATGGTTGTAAAAGATTTTCTATTTTTAAGATTTTTTATAAATTTATATGATTTAGTACATTTGTGTCAAAATTGTGTGTGTTATTGGATCCCTCCTCAACATTAAAACCTGAAAATCAATCTACTTTTGGTTGATATTTTAAAATTCCAAAAGAAGAAATTTGAGGAAAAGAAATCAACACTGAAACAGGACTAACTACAGGAGTATATATGAGTATCTAACCAAAAGTACAACTTTGTTTATTGGATTGGATTGGGTGTCCATGCAATATTACAACCAACCAATTGGGCAAACAAGATCTCTCGCTCTCTGCCTGTTCATGTCTGTCTTTAATTGTTGAACTTTAAATGAAAAATAAAAAAAAAAAAAAAATTTTGATTTGTAAATAAAGTAAGCTAAGACAGCTTATAGTGTAAGTCAGACAATGTAGGATCTGATCATTACTGAGGCTTTACAACCTGTAAAAAAACAAAGAGTAGGTTTTAAGCAAGAACTCTTATATAGCGAGCTAGCCTCATTGATCATACATGCTCAGCTTGAAAAAATTAAGCAGAAGAAAAAAGGTCTGACATGAAGGACAATGAGCAATAAATCTAAAGCGTTGATATTTCCTTTTGTTTGTTTTCCATAATTCAAATGTTCTTATATGTATATATTATTTTAAGGTGGTAAGAAAATCCTAGGAATTTTTTCATTAAAGAAGAAAATTAGATACAATGGAAATTTACATATGGAAAGTAACTCACCAAAAAAAAAAAAAAAAATGTTCTTATATATTTTGTTTATTGAAAATACTAAATTTAGTTCATATAATTTTGATTTAACAATTATGTGAAAACATATTCGGTTACACCATTGTGATCATAGTAATGAAATTTAAGGTTGAGGGCTTGACCCTAATTTTTTTTTTCCCCCAAAAAGACGTCCGTGAAAAGATTAATTTGCAGAAGCATAATGTTGTATGTACATAGGTGACTTTAATTCTCTTTTCTATTATATAGTAATTACCAAATGTACGTATTAATAATAATAAAAAAAAGCAAATGAATAAAATTTTGAGCTACAAGAGCCGGAAAAAAAATTCTATAAAGACAAAAACGCAAATGAAAAAATGGGTTTAATTAACTTTAAATCATGATATCTACTTTCTAGACTGAAATATCCACGTAATTAAACATCATTTCAACAGAAATAGAGCCTAGAGATAACGTCAATTGCAATCCCAATATGGCAATATTGAATGTCCCATATATATTCCCATCATGCCAAACATAAAAAGAAAAACAACTTTTCAATTTCTTTTCGGGGGCAAGGACCGCTTTGTTCTTTTTGTGGATTTCGTTCTTGATTTGCTTTCTTTTTCCGTGGACAAGCCCACGGGTCCAGGGCAATTCCGATTAGTAGTTTCTTCTTTCTTTCTTAGTTTTTTTTTTTTTTCTTAATTGTTATTATTATTTTTAGTTTAATAAGGCATAGAAGGTTATAACTATGCAAATGGATCAAATAGTATTATTGGACACGTACGTATCTGGATAATTGATGACAGATCTTTGGATATATAGATAAGTTTTTTTCATAGATCTAGAAGCAAAATATTGTTTTTACTTTGGAAATGCATCTGGATTTTAGTGAAATTCAGTATCCTTTTTAAGGACATATTATGTTGCTTTTTAATTGGATTTTCTTTGTAGGTTACCGATCAAACTACGTTTATATTACTAGCAAGAAACCTGTCCGTTGTGCGAGTGTTTTAAATTATGATCTCATACCGTATAATACATGTAATATGCTTTCTATTTTTGACTAATTATTTACCATTTAATTTTATCTTTACACTAAATTAACTAATTGAATGTTATAATATAAAGTATTAATTCATCATTAATGTAAATTGTAATCAACGTTGATGTCTTCCATACCAAGATTGATATCTTTCCATTTTTGTAAAAAATCAAAATGGAGAGGAAGTTGTTTAATTGGAGAACATCAACGCATTTGAAATCAATGTATTTTGATCAATGAAGAAGAAAGAAAAAATTAGAGAGCGTAATAGTTATGTACTTTATAATATAGTATAGATACATAATTTGGCAGTATGCTTCATTCTTTTAATAAATCCTTGGTGCATTTTAACTAGTAATATAATTACTGTACATCAGATCTGTATTTTAATCCTAAAAAATCGGTTTTCATATATGTGTTCCGCATTATATTTTCAATAACTAAAACATATACAAATACGATTTCGACTACTATCCGACTCCCCCATCAGTCTGCACCAGTAGCAACAATACAACCACACTAAATTACAAGTAAAAAACAAGTCTGAAATCCAGTATTTTTTTTTTTTTCTTTTTTGAAGAAAGTGGAATACTCCATCAGTTTTATTGAAACTTTTTATTTTATGTCCATAGAGGATTGAACCCATAACCTCTTAAAAGTTATCATAATTAGCTACCACTTGAGCTACCAAGCTATTTGCCTGAAATCCAGTATATATGAAGGATGAATCGTTGTTATCCCAATTTGGATAACATGACCCTGTTATCCAAATATGGGCCGTCGGATCAGAATCAACGGATGAGATTAATTGTGAAAAAGGCCCTCTATAATCTTAATTGGATCGATCGGGCCATCCGTTTAGATCTAACGGTCCATATTGAACAAACAGGACCCTGTTATTCTCAAAGAATAACAGCAGATTCGGACTCTATGAAGGATCACACATACATAGTAGGATGTTGATCCTCCCTGAAAAGGACCACTCAATGCATGAGAGTATGAGACGACCCATGTTGATAGCTAGATATATTGCCACCAATCATGGGGCCATTTGTTCTCCACCAAATTTAATTCTTCTTGGCCATTGCTGCTCAGTGCTGCCTCTAGGGCTGCATAACGTCTAAAATGCAACGAAAATAATGATTTGCGTAAATCGTTTCGTTTTAATCACGGAAGAATAATCATTTGCGTTTTTCGTTACGTTAACCGAACGCAAGACAAATCACTTGCGTTGATCGTTTTGTTATAACTAACGAAACGAAACGATTAAAACGTTTGAAACAAATATCGTTTGAAGTATGCCAATTTGAGAAAACACCCACAAACAAATTTACGAAATTACAGAATAAAAAAAAACTTTCAGTGTACCAAATTACTGGTAATTTACCAGTAAATAGCAAACTAACAAAGTTTACTGAAAAACACCCAAAAACAACCAACCAACAAAATATTGTTGTGCAAAATCAGAAAAATCAGCAAAATAAGTAAAAAAACCAGAACCAAAACAGCAAAATCAAGAAAAATCAGCAAAATTGAGAGAAAATCAGTCAAATTTGAGAAAATCTACAAAATTGGGGAAAACCAGAAAGATACATGATTCACAAGGATTTTACTGATAAATTCGTAGTACAAGAACATATGATGAACTCGAAGAGGTGCTGGCCATGGTTTGGAGGCACCGGCCGCCGGATATGTGAAGCTAGCAGAAGTTGCAAATAGAGAGGCGAGAAGCATGCACGGTGACTGGGGGAGCCGATCGGTGCGATAGCAGGGCAGCGAGGGCAAGGCGGCGAGGGCAAGGCGGTGAGGGGCAACAGAAAGTGGGGAAATAGAGCGACAAAGAAAAAAAAAAAAAAAAAGGAAAATGTCGAAGAGAGAAAGAAGGAAGAGATAATCTCTTTGTCCCCCTTAAACGTCCCCATCCGTTTCTGCTGGAACCGGTATGAATACCAGTTGGCAAGTGGTATGAACACCATGATACATTCAGTATGAACACTCTCTGAGAGCTCTATGAACATTGCAAATTGGGAGAAAATTTTTTTTGGTATATTTTCCATGTGCAAAAATAAATTAAGCACGTGCTTAATTCAATTTCAGCATGTGATGAAAATCGGAGCGCGCGGTGGATGTTCATACTGCTTATTCGCGGGTGTACATATCAAATGGTCTTTGGTGTTCATAGTTGACATGGACGGGAGTTGGCATATTTTCCACGTGCAAATATAAATTAAGCACGTGCTTAATTCAATTTCAGCACGTAATGAAAATCGGAGCGCGCTCAATTGTTCATACTGCTTATTGACGGGTGTTCATATTTAATGGTCTTCGGTGTTCATAGTTGACGTGGACGAGAGTATGCGCACGGGAGATATTTAAGGGGGATTTTTTGTGGGGGACAGTTAGCATCCCTCCACTGTGTAGTGGTAACCATCCGCACTTTTAATTACTAGTAATCCGCATTTTTAGTTACTAGTAAAGAGCCCCTTTGGTTGAAATTATTATTTCTTTTTTGAAAAGTTGACAGCGGAAATTATTATTTCTTTTTTGAAAAGTTGACAGCGGCTGCTAACTGTGAAATTATTATTTCTTATAATAAAATTTTAAGATAATATGTAATAGGCTTTATATTGAGGAAATTGATATGAGCCTTAAATTTTAATGGGATGAGACATTAACGTCAACGGACATTAACGTAAATCAACGGTTCTGATCTATCCAAGAAAAAGATCAACAGCTCAGGTTTCTTATTTGGAGATTCATGTCATTTTTTTCAATATGCCTTTATATATAGTAAGGATTACTGCAATTTGTTTTTTAAAAGTGAAATATGAAAAACATAAAATTGTTAACTAGGATAGCCTACACCTTTTGTATACCATATTTTTGAATTCAATAAGTTTTGATGAAGTATCAAATTACATTCAAAATAAGTTTGTGACAAATTTTATATTATAAAACTTGAATAAAAAATTATATTTTAAAACATAATTAGTTATAAATTTAAAAATAAGTTTGTCATAGTTTTTCCATTTTAAAGGTTTTTCTTCAGATTTTTTTGAATATTTTGTCAAAATTGTCAAGTGATCTCGTCCAATAAATTCAATAACAAAATCTCCTCAAAAGTTTTCAACATTAAAAGTTGAGTGCATTATTTCTAACTTTTTTTTTCTTCCAATTACAATATTTTTTTTTCAAACTTTTTTTTAACTATTTTAGATATATTTTTCAGCGAACAAAACTATTTTTGGGTAAACATACAACAACCCTAGAAATGTTCTCTAGCCAACTTAGCTACCACCCAATTCCAGATTTTTCACATTGATCAGATTTCTTTCCACTTTTATATATCGGATGCAGAGAAATTCGTTGCTTTTGGACAGTTATTCAAGCTCAAAGAAAATCAGGACTCCGTTATTCTAATTTGGACAGTTAGATTGAAACAAACCGATCTGATCGGCTCACTTTAGATTTTAGAGATACTTAACAAATCTAATCTATTAATTTTGATCAAACGACCCAAATCAGAACAATACGATCATGTTGTTCGATCTGGTACAACATCGGATACGACTATATTATAGAGTTGTTCTTCTATGCATCAGCTAAGTAACTTTTCATTCTGAATCGAACGGTTCTTATCAAACATCTCTCTTTAATTGTATCTAAAAGACGTATCATAGTCATCCGATTATTATGAAAAACAAACGGTCCATATTTCATACGATCCACAACAAAATTAGCCTTATATTATTATGATATATGAATAAGAATAATCCATGACAAGTTGATACTTAATAATAATGGGCTAGCCGGTTAGACCGCATCAGGGTGATACTGCACTGCACTGCAGGTGCAGGTGCAGTCCGATCTGAATGGGCTCCAGGGATCTGGCACGGGCCCATGTTGGATCCTCTTTGGACCATCCAAATCATTTGCTTGGACCATCTGTCAGAAGTGGCCCCATTAAAACCGGTCCAAGGAAACCATTTATTTAGTTTTATATTTCATCTTGATGTTGTTTGTAAGGTTGTTATATTGGGTCCAATTCTGAAGGTGGTGATTATACAGAACAGATGGAGGAGTTTGTGTAAGCCCATTAGTGTTTGATTTGATTGTGGGCTTTTATGCTGGGGGTGAAACTTATATCGGTAAAATGGATCTAGCTGGGTTTCATAATGGGCCCAATTTCTAGGCCCATTAGTATCCAATTTCAGGATCGATCTTTCGTGTAAATTATCGTTTAATCTTTCATTCTAATAAATCGTTAGTTTCTTGATAAATGAACCACTAAACTGCCACATCTAAAAAGACCATCATGAGCCTCACCTCACCTGTAAAGAAGAGATGCAAATTCAAGTCCTGCAAAAGTGTATGCAAAAGTAATATGTGCGTGCGCAAAAAAAAACCCTGCCTTTTTTTTAAATTAAAAAAAAACAATTAGAAAAACTGGACGTCTTGATTATTAAGTATTAATATTTAAATAAATACAAGTTATCTAAAATTATATTATGAACTAATTAAATGAAAACAATTTTAAGGTGCGTTTGGATTGTGCAAAGATCAGTGAAAAAATAGTAGAATAGAGAATAGTATATTAGGGTCCACTAAACAATAGCAGAAATATGATACTATTCGAGATAGTAAAAATATTGTTTGGATTGTTTGTTTAGAATAACGATGGATGGTTGAAAAGAATAGTAGCTAATCCATATTTTAGATGGAATAGTAGAATATCAATTAATCTCACTATTCCAGATTAGCGATTATGTGTTTAGATGCGTATTAATCTAAATAGTAGCTATTGTTTAGCAATCCGAACGCACCCTTATGTAGAAGTAGATAAGAAGGAAAATAAAATGGCGGGAATAGTTTAATGTAGGAGTAGATAAGAAGGAAAATAAAATGGCGGGAATAGTTGTATTTGTGAGACAGGCAGACAACAATCTCCATTCTCCACTAATCCACTTGTTGGGGAGGAGGCCAAAACAATACTAAATTGCTCCATTCCCCAAATTTCCCTCCACGCCATTATCTTCACATGTGGTATCACTATGACATAGTGACATCTATATCTATATCTATACTTCTTTAAAAATAGTGTAAGGACTTGACTCTCTATTATGGTCATAGTCTTACTTACATTTTAATCACCGTCCATCAATAATCAAAGGATGAGATCGCATCCACTTTCTATTTCACTCCTCTCCATTTATGCCTCAGCACAAACCAAAGTGGTGAAGTGTTTGACTGACCTTTTTCACTCTGCTAAAGTCACAAACTCATGTCTTCTCCTTGATTCTTTCACCCCATGTTTAGCTTTAATAAAATTAACGTTTCCTGCAACAGCGTGCTGGTACGCTTCTAATAGTGATAATACAGGATCATAATCACCTACTTTTCCTGCTTTTCTTGATCCGACAGTTGAAAAACACCGAAGTTCATCGAGATCGGTGCAACAAACACCGAAGCAGTGATAATGCATTCTGAAAAATAAGATTACATTGCAATGATAGCAAGAATTCAAGTCAGGGGATGCCTCTCCCTGGGCCATCATACCATGTGACAAATGGAGCTCAGAGATATGAATACCATACATGTAACATGTTACCAACTAATCAGTCCAATCAGTTCGCCGAAATCAATCAGCTTTAATTTGTGTCTTTTTCTTAAGGAATAATGATGTTTAACATCATAATTAATTAATTATAAGACAAATTTTATTTCGAGGCCAACATTTATTTATGATGGATAAAAGATGTTATATATGATTTGCTGAAGGTAGAATATGTCAGTACGAAGAACACTATAAAAATTTAAATCACAATATCATGTTTTGTAAATATGGCACGAACATATATATCAACTAGTCAACAGAGGAACGGTCCAGATTTGTAATCAATCATTAACAGACGATTCAGATCATTTGAGAGCCACTGTACATTCCCCCCTTTAGGGCTTTATATACCAATACAATTAGTGTTTTAAACTTGACAAAAAAAGGGGAGGGATACATTGACAAATATTTATCTAGACAATCTTGATAATGCCAATTTTTTAAATTTGGAAAAGACCATTAAAATTTTCAAAAATAGAAAAAAGTTTATTGTAGTATTGTTAAACTTATATATTGATTATATTTTCGGTTATATTCAATTTAAGTGACTCTTAATAATATATCTTTTAAGATCCGTTAATTTACAACCGTTCAAAATGTATAAAATTTTGATAAGCTATCAAACAATATCTAAATTAATTAAAATTTGAAACACTATCAATCCATAATGTAAATAATACATCCGTAAACTTTTTATTCATTTTTAAGATTTTTTATAATTTTATTCAGATTTTTGAAAGTTGCTATTGTCAATATTATCAAGATAAGTATTGTCAATGGATCTCTCCTCAAAACAAAAACAAAAAAAAAATAAATAAAATTGTCCTAAAAAAAATAAAATAGAATGTAAAGTCCAAGAGTACTGAACCTCCCAGGTGGCTCCATGTGCACTAAATCAACAAATTGACCCGTGTTCAGCGGACTAATTGGGGTTTGCAGCTTTTAATATGTTGTCTGAATGTATTTTAGTGGCAACGTACCAAAAGGTAGGAATATGTTAAATAACAGATTCGTCTTATTAGGATAACATGACACAAGGATAAAAAGAGGAAACAAATTTTAATTATACATCTTCTTTCTTTAACAATGAAAGCCCGAGGGAGATATGTTTGTCTATGGAAATTGAGGAAGTATTGAAAACTTTGCATGGAAATGAATAAATTAATATTTTCCGCAGAAAATCTATATTCAAAATACGTAAATTTGTTGGCTTTGTGATGTCAATATGTCGAAAAAAATTAATATTATTCTTAGTTCATAGCCAACTTATTAATTTTGGATTATTTTGAAGTCTGAGTCCTGATAAAAAAAAAAAAAAATAGACATTTATTATTTGTAAGATGGATTTTATGGATCAGAAGAAATATAAATTTGCAAAAATAAAGCTGTTTGATTAAAAATGAATGGTTGCTGAGCCGATCGATCCATAATTTGTTACAGATTATGTCTAGGACCAACTTTGATTTTTTTTTTTTAAAAAAGTATCGGTGAATAAGATCCATCAATTTTTTTCTCATGAGTCATGATAGTATTTTCAATAAAAAAAAAAAAAACCCCACTAACTTTTTTCTTAACTCTCAGTTCCATTAGCCCCATTACTGCCCAGTGCCAACCTAAACTAAAAGTTGGTGGCTTGGTACATCAACAACAAACTATGCATAAATTTAGCAACAAACCAAACATAATAAAAAAAAAAGAATGAATTTGTTTCCTGTTGCTGTCCTCACACATCCTTCCGTTACATTTCATTTTTTTAATCTATTTTTTTCCCTTCGTATATCGGAGTGCTCATCCTGTACTTTGTAGCGTAGAACGTGGACCGTTAGATCATATCGAGATTCATGCCGACACAGATCTTGAGATGATCTAACGCCCCACGTTCTGCACTACACTTTGTACCGCTACAGAGGATATGAAATCCATATATCGATTTCACATCCTCTGCCTTAAGGCAAAGTGCGGCATGACACGTAGATCATTGGATCGCCTCGAGATTCAAACATGCACGAAGAAATTGAAGTGATCCAACGGTCAATGTGCCACGACCCACTTTACCTTAACACAGAGGATAAGCACTCCCATATATCGATAACTGAAACATGTTGTCACTTTTAACTAATTGATTCCTCTAATTTCGTGTTGTTGTCTCAGTGTCCCTTATCCGTTACCGGCCAGTACCAATATAAATACACACATCATCCTGTGTTTGTTTCTGTACCAATATAGTTCTTTTTCCCTCTTTCACTCAGAAGCAAGAAATATGGCATACAAATGCACTACTCTCCTTCTCTTTTTCATACTCTCTCTTCTTCTTCTTCCAAACTCTCATCAAGGTAATTAAAAATGACAATATCAACTTTTATTCTACTCTATTTCCTTCATATATAATACCCACAAAATATATGTAGAAATTAAGCAACTAAATATTGTTTTTTTTGTTTTTATTTTTGTTAATCATTTCAGTGCTAGGTGAGCAATGTGGGCCATCAGACATAGTGATAACTCAGGCGAAGACAGCGAAAGTCGTCGAGGGCAAGCCGGAGTACGTCGTATCCATCCGTAACGCGTGCCGGTGCGCCCAGTCCAAAGTGGTCGTGCAGTGCTACGGCCTGAGCAGCGTTGAGTCGGTCGACGCGCGTGCGATCAGGCCGGTCGACGACGTGCGGTGCGTGCTGGGCGGCGGTAGGCCCATAACAAAGGGCACCCCTTTGAAGTTCACTTACGCTTGGATGACCCCTCAGGATTTTCCTGTGATCAGCTCCCAAATTCACTGCTAGCTAGAAGTGGAATGATTTAGGGAGAGTAGTTCAGAATTAGGAATTAATCCCCGTATTGTGATTTGTGTATTATGATTTGTGGTCTCCTAAAGGAGAGTACTAGTAAGGCAACTGTATAAATTAAAAGCTGTTTCATGCTTAATTCTTATTGTAAGCTTTTTTTTATTTGAGGAGGGATCCGACAATCCTTATTATGACATTCTTGACGGTAGTTATTTTTAAAAATTTGTAAGAATTTATAAAAAATCTTAAAAATAGAAAAAAGTTTACGGAAGTATTGTTTAACTTATAGATTGATTATGTTTCCGATTATATTCAATTTAAGCAATATTTGATAGCTCTTTAAATATCCGTTACATTACAACCGTTAAAAAATACACAAAATTTTGATTAGACATCAAACGATATTCAAATTGGTTAAAATTTGAAACACTACCAATCTATAATTAAGTAATGCATCCATAAAAAAAAATTTTCAGTTTTAAAATTTTTTATGTATTCTTACAAATTTTTAAAAATAACCACCGTCAAGATTACCATAATAAGGATTGTCAACTGATCCCTCCTCTTTTTATTTATCTTAAAGGTGTCCTTGAATCAAAGACAGTAAACCATTTGAGATGATTCAAGAAAAGGGCCAAAATAAAAAGGACCAAAAAGGATAAATATGGTCACATGGATAATTGGAACAACAGGAAAAGGTTGAAGCCACCACATGAAGAGCAGCAGCAGGCTCAGGTTCAGACAGAATTAATGGCATATGGGGCGTTGTTGGGAGGAACAATGCATGTGACGCCTCCTTGTTATAATATGCGAAACAAAATTGAAAGACAAAAAAATTTAATGAAAGACAAAAAATTTATGTGACTAATGCCCTATGCCAATCAATTTATTGACTACCAAAAATTTAGTTGGACTCCCACAACTCCCTGTTCATGTAATTTTTGTACCAATTGATTTTGCATAAATTTCGAAAGGAAATTTCATATCCTTTCGAGATTGGATTTTTTTGACATAAAAGTTCTATCTTTCCTGAATAATAAATCTCAGCCGTTGATTATTTATTTAGATTGATCACCGCCGTTGACGTATTTTAATGTCTCAACCCATTAAAACTTAAGGTCCATATGAATTTTCTCAATTTAAGGCCCATTATGTATTATCTTAAAAATTTATTATAAGAAATAACAATTTCAACCCAAAGCAAGGTGTTGACTCTTTACTAGTATTGGTTAAATTGATGTTATGAGGTATATAGAGTGAGGCTATTGCACCCTGCAAAGTGTACTGGCTAGTACGTTTTGGCCTCATATATGTTAAATTGTAGCTCGAATGACCAATCCAAGTTGCTCATCGTAATCTTAATATTGAAACCTAGCTGCGTACCAACATTTTTTTATTCTTAGAGTTTTCTTGAATTTTTGAAAACTGATCCATTTATATACAAATTTTTGTACATTTTCTATACAACTTTCAAAAATCCAAAATAAATAGTTAGAAAACTCTAAAAAAAAAATTGGTACACAAATAGGTTTCAATATTAATATTATAGTGAGTAATTTGAATTATCCATTTGAGCTACGGTTTTGAGATATCGGGTCAAAGCGTACTACCTCATGCTAAGTACAATAGCCTCACTCCAAGGTATATATCATACTTTATGCAATGGAAATCACAACAACATTTTGAGATGCATCTGTTATATTGTAGAATCTCTGTTATAATTTTTGTATGTTTATGGACGTATGGACGGTTTTTCGATAAACGCATAATGTTTCTCTAATGGAATGTAACATGAAATATCCCAAACAGAGATTTAAACAACATCTCCTAACGGCTATCTTCTGGTCTTTCAACTTCTACGGGAGAGGAGAGAGATGGCACCTCCGGTACGGCCGGGGCCGACCATCACCGCCGCCCTGCGCCGCCTGTCTTCCGCCGCTTCTCTGCCTCCCCATCAGCGGACTGTGGGTTCCACTACCACCACCTCCTCTTCCTCGTCCCCACTGCCCGAACCCACAAATCCACCCCCTCACCATTACTCAAATTCCATCCGAGAAGCCATTCACTCTCGGTGGCCCGGAGACCGCACTTCCCAGGTTGTTACAAGCTGCCCTTCCACTTCCAATTCCCTACTGGCATCCCTGTCATCAAGTCCTTCCGTTGCTCCCGCCCGCAAGGTGTTCGACGAAATGCTTCAGAGGAACATCCCCTTCAGTACTCTTGGTTTTGGTCTGTTTACGGCCAAACTATGTAAAACTGGGCAAGGGGTTGATGGTATCTTGCAGATGGTGCAGCAAATTAAGAAGAGCCGGGAGGCAATCAACGGCTCTATCGTGGCGTTTCTAATTGTGAACGCGCTGTGCAAATCCGGCAGGAAGGATGATGCCTGGAAGGCTCTGGAAGAACTAAGAAAGTTGGATTGCAAACCCGATTTTATTGCGTACCGAACTGTTTCAGAAGAATTTCGACGTGCGGAGCAGTATGAGGAAGAAAATAGAATCCTGAAACAGAAGAGGAAACTTAGTGTGGCTCCAAGGGATAGAGATTACAGAGAGTTTATCTATTTGTTGGTACATGAAAAGAGGATCAAGGAGGCAAAAGAAGTTGCTGAGGCGATCATTGATGGTAATTTCCCAATCGATGACAGTTTGCTTAATACTCTTATCGGGTCAGTGTCAGATGCTGATACCGACGCTGGTATAATGTTTTGCAAATATATGGTTCAGAGAGGGAGCCTCCCCAGTATAAAGAGTCTTACCAGTCTTTGTAGAAATCTATGCAAGGATGAAAAGGGGGATGAATTAAGTAAAATCTTGGGGATTGTTCTACAAAATGGTTCGTTAATCGGCTCAGATTACTATCAGGTAGCTGTGTCGTTCTTGTGCAAAGCCGGGAAGGTCAGAGAAGCCTATGACGTAATCAAGGATATGAGAAGGAGAAGAATAGACCCTGAAATCTTTTATTACAATTCACTAATGAGGGCTTTATGCAAAAATGACCTATTAAGGCCGGCAAAGAAATTGTGGGATGAGATGTTTACCAAAGGTTGCGAACCTAATTTGCAGACATATAACATACTGATAAAGAAGTTTTCAGAGATCGGTCAAGTGCAAGAGGCCAAGTGTCTGTATGAAAAAATGTTGGTGAAAGGGGTTGTACCAGATAATTACACACACGAGTTCTTAATCAGGTTATTTTGCAAGGAAAATAAAGTAGACGAAGCCATTTTGGTACTAAACAAAGCAATTGAACAAGACTTGAAACTTGGTAGTGTGGCTTTAAAAGTTCTGGTTCTCAGTCTCTGCAAACAAGGTATGTTTATACTTGGTAAGCTTGTAAAATGATTCCATGGCAAGTCTTGAACGGTATATAAATAGAAGTTAGATGACAAAGCATTATTCTATATATTGGAAAGCATGCTGGTACATCATATAGTGCTCATGCAGTTGACCATTTTTTAATTCTCAAAACTGATCAGTATCTTTCTGGTATTTATTATGCCAATTTAGAGAAGTAATGGCAAATATGAATTGTAGAAAAAATTATCAATATAACAACTTCAGAAGCATTAACAGCTCTAACACTGTTTATATCTGAATCCATCCATCAACATCAGGTAATATCAGAATAGCTATACCTCTTGACAAATATATGGTGTAACCTCCAATTCATTTTTTTGCAGGTAAATTCAAAGAAGTTCATACAATTTTATCTGGGGTGACATCAAGTATAGACACATTGAATTCACATATAATTTTCTTGAAAAGCCTGACAATCGAAGGAGAAACAGACATGGCCATGCAACATGTACATTGGATAAGTTCAAATACTAACATTATCCTACAAAGAGTACTCGATGAGCTTATATCTTCCCTCTCGACGGCTCCTAAGTTAGAAAATGTGATAAAGTTGATTCAAGCACTTACTGCTAAGGGATTACTGAGTAGTGATAGCCCGTATACGAGCTTATTACAAGATTATAGCACTTGATTTGGTCTTCTGTGCAATTGGGTCTCTAATGTAGAACCAAATCTGTATATAATTTCTAGGTATGTTATGAGCATAAGTAAATTATATGTTGCATGATAAACATGACAGGAAAAAATGTATCTTTGCAAAGGAGGGGATAAAAAGATTCTTTGTTTACATCTCTCTTATTATGTATGCTAGTTGAAGGCAATAAAATCACCTGTTCAAACATTCTGGTAATCTTCTGGTGTAAGACACTACTACAATTCTACTGTTACTTTCTGTCTGATGTTTCCAATGGATGTGTTGTATTTACTGTTTGTTTCAGAGAGTATGATATAAACCTGAATTGGAGGTTGGTTATACATTGACAGAACCTGTGAAAAAGAATCGTAATAAAAAAAAAAAATTCTGAAATTAAACTCCAAGCATGCTTTACCTCTTGATAGAGGATAAGAGGATGCACGGATTCGTATCTGCTATTATTCTTCGTGGGAAAACAGGGCCCTGTTTTTCTTAATCTGGACCGTTCAATACAACAGACGGCTTTGATTTCTTTTAGCAGGCTGTCCCAACTCCCAACTATATCGTCTCTTATTCCTGGACTTCGAGATTTCCTTGTGAGAGTGGTGACAAACTATGTTTCAATTTATTTCTCATTTATCCGCATACCAAACATGCAGGGGCGGAGACAGGGGGTGGCTAGGGGGGGCCCTATGATCCTTAAAAAAAAATTTTTAGTATACTATTTTAAGTTAAATATATTAAGATAGTTAAATATATTGAGATATGCCCCACCTATTATCCTTGAAAAAAAAAATTAGTATATTATTTTAGGTTAAATATACACTCTGATCAGAATGAATTCTACTAAAAGTTGAAATGATTTCGTTGGAATAGATTTCAATTGAATTGATTGTAATTCTACTTTGTGATCAGAATGATTTTATGAGTCTAGAAGAATTCATTCTCAAAAGATATAAAAAAGCTCATCACCTTTACAAAATTTATATTAGCTGTCACTAGAACCCTATATCTAGGGTTTGACAATCTGACCAGATAAAGACGAACTGGAGAAAAAAAAAGATGGACAAATATCGCCAAAGGATCTTATCCTTTAAAATTAATGAAATCGGAACTCACCCCACTGTATAACAGCTTCAAATCACCCACCGTATTACCTGCGAGTGAAGGAGGGAGAAGGAGGGCACGAAGGGACAGTCACCCCCGTAAATACAATTCTCGCCAAATGCCTCCAATCTGAGCGGAGTTGTCAACGCGATTTCTGCCTTCTCAAATCACGTAGACTGGAATCATTTTTTTGTCTCTGCTGTGTTCAGATCACGAAGGTGACATGAATTCTATTTCCAATTCTTATTTAAACCCTCAAGAGTCCATTCCGATCACAGTAATATTGAGATCCCGAAGTATAATGCCTTCTGTTATGTTGATTGTATTTGTAATAAAACCTACTAGTTTTGACTGAGTAATAATATGATATAGAACCATTTTAATTTTCAAAAAAATTATTACGACATCATTTTTTTGACCCCCTATGATAAAATCTTGACTCCATCTCTGCAATCATGCCCCGTCTCTCTTCGCTTGTTGAATCACCTAGTGGGATTTTGAGCCTCTTTTGACTTCTTTTTCACTTCTCAATCTTCATCCGTGATATTGTTACTCAAACATACATATATGAGTCGTCCTCCATGATATGTAAGAAAAGAGGTGAAGCAAAATAATCAGAGCCGTTAATATTAATGGACGGCAAAGATGAGGATTGCAGGGCCCTGCTTTCCCACGGAGAATAACAGCAGATAGGAATCCGAGGATGCACCTGGTGAAATAATGCCAGTATGAAAGCCTATTAACATTTAGCCATGGTACGATTCGAATTGAGATCCTCTAAGTTAACTTAAAAATTGAGTTTGCCCGTACAATGATTTTATAAAGGACCCTGTGAATTTAAAACACTAACCGCCTTGATCATCCTGATCGAGATCTGAAACCTATGATCTAGATCTGTTCAGAGTTAAACTCAAACTTTGAGTTAACTTAGAGGATACAAACTCGGTAAGATTCACCTTACAAGGATGAAGTCTAAATAATTACTAAAGATCTAATAATAGTTTTTTTAAGGGAGAAGAACTTCAAGCAAATTAAAACTTTTAACTATTTAAAACCAAAAAAGTCACCAATTAGATTTTACATTGATAAACCCGCTAAACTATTAAAATTTCAACGGTAAATTTGAACCAACATGTCTTAAATAGTATAATATATAAATAAAAAGGGATAATGTCTCTACACTTCTTGATCTTTTCGCTTGTGACAAGCCCGATCTTTTAATTTTGACAAACACCCTCCCGATTTTTATAATTTGTGACAATCACACCCCCAAAGCTTAATTAATTCTCTAATACTCTATTATGAAGTAAAAAAAGACCAAAACACCTTTGTATGTTTATACCATAATTTGTGAAGCAATTATGTTTCATAAAATTTTAATTTATGATAAATAGATAAGTATCTAATAAAATATAAATGCTTCATTAAGCATTTGCAGTAAATAAGTTTTTTGCCATGTTGTCTCTATATATTTTATATTTTCTAAGCCTTGAAATTATCAATATAAAAAATTTTAGTTATTTGGAAAATAAAAAACTTATACAAGTATATCCGGTAAATATAATTAATAAGATGACATCGTAAAATAAACAAAACAATTAATTTGCTAACTTAATATTACAGTTAGAAATTACAAGGTTATGAATAATAATAATAATAATAATAATAATAATAATAATAATAATAATAATAATAATAATAATAATAATAATAATATAATTTAATGTATAAAATATGCAGTTCTTATAAACACAATAAAAAAACTTAAATTAGACCGAAAACAAATTGTGTAGTAAAAGTAATTAATTAATATATATTGCATTAGATAGTTATCAATTCACAATAAATTAAGATTTATGAAATGCAATACTTCAATTATATCATGGCATAAAATAAAAGGACATTTTGGTCTTTTTCACACTCCATAATAGAGCTAGAGAGTTAATTAAGCTTTGGAGGTGTGATTGTCACATATTATAAAGATCGGGAAGGTGTTTGTCAAAATTAAAAGATAGGGAAGCAACTTGTCACAAGTGAAAAGATCAAGAGAGTGCGGAGACATTATCCCAAATAAAAAAGATAGAAAGAACATATTTTATCATGGTATTATTTATAATTAACGAACTAGGGTTAGTAGCCGCATTTAGGGTGCTAGTCTTTACTCTTGAATTTGTTTAAAGTTCAAAACAGTAGTCTTTGATTAAATTTCTTAGCATCATATATATTCCTACTAATAATAAAAGAAGAAGTTCATTTGAAAATAGAAATAGCTATATGTCAAAATCAAATTTGAACTTTTAGATATATCAATCTATTTTAATTTTTACCGTTGATTTTGTTGATTTTGTGATTTGACGTTTCCATTTTCAAATTATCCAACACAGTCAAATCTCTGACGCGTTTTCTCGGAAATCGAGAAAAAAAAACCACACGCCAAAGGAGACGGCACGCGTTTTCTAGGTGCTCATCCCTGCTGTACTATATTGTGCAGTTCCCAACATTAGCCGTTGGATCGTCTTAAGATCAGTGACTACACGACCCTCAAGACAATCCAATGGTTGACATTGTGAACTACGCAATGCAGTACAGCAAGGATATGAATTTGGATTTGAATGATATTCACGTGAGTCTCTGACGTAGTTATGATTGCTTTTTATTATTATTATTATTATTATTATTATTATGAGTCCGGCTTCGGTACTTTCGTAACAATGTCAGATCAAAATGTTTACAGTCCAAATTCAAAAATTCATCATTCGAAATTTTAATGCAAATAACTCATAATAATCTTGACACCATAAAGTTGGAGGATTCCAAATTTTACCATTTTAGAAATTTTATTACAATTTTTAATGATTTTTGGAGATATTGCTCTTAAAATAATTAAAAATAAATCAATTTTGTATGTCAATATGTAAAGAATCATTAAAAATAGCTAAAATTTTTTAAAAATTGAAAATTTTGGGATTCTACAAGTTAGTTATGTCAAGATTATTAGAAGCTATTTGGATTAAAATTTTGGACTATGGATTTTTAATTTCAGACCGTAAGCGTTTCGGTCCGAAATGCTTACGAAAGCACCGTTGCTGGACTCTTATTACTGCTACCACTGCTGTTATTGTTCTCTATATCTTAAAGACCATGAGATGTTTTTTTATTATTGTTCTCTATATCTTGAAGAAATAATATTTAAGTAAGTTGAGTTCTTGATTATGTCATTGTGATATATTTGGGGATTAGATGTTATTTTAATTTTTTTATTCAATAATTTAAATAAATATAAATAAAAAAATATTGATACCCCACTGCAATGCGTAGGTACTATACTAGTATATATAAACAGGAGAAAAAAAAATGAATGAAAAAATGAAAAAGGATCTGGTCAACAATCCAATGTCAAGTCATCAAGTTTTACCAGCTGCTGGTCGGTCGAGCTAAAGCGCTAAACTCGTCGTATATTCCCCTGTTTATAACACGTTTTTTTTTTTGTTTTTTGAGAATATAACACGGTTGATGCACTGATTCATCAAATAATAACAGATGCCTTGGCTAAGCCTACGCAATGCCCCCGAATATTCGTCAGAACGCTGAACACTGCTTTTAGGTAGAAATTAAATGCACCTAATTTATTTAATTTGATAACTATATAGTCTAAGTCTAACTCTAACTATATATATATATACAGAGTAAAACTATGGTGCTCCTAGGAGCACGGAAGCCTCCCGTACTCCTAACTTAAAAATCATATTAAATCATCTCAAAATTTCGATTTATGGGTCTCATTAAATTCTTTATAGTAAAATATCATAAGATACAAAAAATTTTCATTTTTTGAGATTTTTAAGTATTTGTTTTTATTTTTTAGAGATGACATTGTTTTATACATTATTTTATTATTATTTTGATGTCATTCTAAAAAATTTCAAAACATATACTTAAGAAACTCAAAAAATGGAAAATTTTTGTATCATAAAATATTTTGGTATAAAGAATTTAAGAGAATGATAAATCAAAATTTCATGATGGTTTAGTATGATTTTTGAGTTAGGAGCATGAGAGGTGTCCATACTCCTAGGAGTATGCTAGATTTACTCGTATATATATGTGCTATGATTTTTGAAAAATGACTACACAATATTATTAAAATAATCAAGTTATATGTATCACTTTTCAAAAATCACAAACAAATACTTTAAAATTTTTAAAAATGGAAAATTTTTATATAAAGAATTTATTGGGCCATATAAATCGAAATTTGGAGGTGATTTGATATGTTTATGGAGGTGCGCTCACGGAAGGCTCCGTGAGCTTAAGCTCACAGTATATTTGCTCGAGTTATATATATATAGCGCATGCATTTGCAGGAATTTTACTTGGGAAGTTAATGCAAGGCTCCAATTAATCAATTTGTCACTAGTACTCTGAGAATCGCATCCTATTCTCATATATATTTGCTTGCTTATTAAGATTGGAACACTGCATGCATGTACGTCTGCATGCATCAGACAAGGAGAAACTGACAAGTTAAAAGTTTACCAGCAGACTCAACTTAAGCTTCGACGAAAGTCACTGTTTCATACTTTAATCTATCGTCTTCGCATTTACTTGACCGTGTTGACTTAGCTTTATCATTCCAGTCTTCGCAGGTCATGTGTAGTTGTGTTCTTCCAAAATGTGGTAGCCACAATTTCTCAGCTATCACCGTCAAGTGGTTAACAAACTTAATTTAATTGATCTTTTCTGGGCATTGCTTGGTGCTTTCAAGGAATTTTAACGGTTCATTAATTCTGTCCTGTTTCTCTTGAAATTCAGCGTATGTTTCTTAATTACTAGCTTGTTACCTAATTACTAATTTGTTTGTAAATTAATACGACCAGTTAATTGTTTATTTGTAAATTGATATTTGATATATACTACATTAATTTCTACCTGTCACCTAATTACTAATTTATTGATACTAACTGTTTTTCAAGGAATTTTTCTTAATTGCTATTTTTGTTGATTGATAAGCTCATTATGCATTCCAAGAAAAATATTTAACACGGAATTGCTTGGTAGAGAATAACACAAAAGGACAGAAATTAATTGATCAGATTTATGACAAGAAAAATCTGGATTTAAAATCCAGCTAGAAATAAAACATGATGTGTTACAAATAAGGCCTTTTGTTTTGGTAACCAAATAATATTTACCATATATTAATTTAATGTAATTTTAATGAAGTTTCTATTATTTATTTCTAATATAAAATTTCAGCAAGTACCTAGTACTGTGGATATGCACTAGAAATCACTATAATTAACATATGTTAAGAGGCAGATCCTTCGATACCATGAACATACTTGTAAGTTGCAACCTTCTTATCCAAAAAAAAAAAATAATAATAATAAATAAATAAATTGTAAATTAATATTTATTTATAACCATTTGATGTTTCTTAAAAAAATAAAAAATATATTTGTAATTCGTGGCAATTGTAGTTAATTTATATATTCAATAATATCCTATAACGTCACATGTATACATCTATCATTCTATCTAAATGGAGTTGATAGCAACAGCGAGTAAATCCCCAATTCTTATCATAATATCATCCATAGAATGCTCCAGAACATGTACATAGTACATACTACCTCTGTCCCAAAATAGATGGATTTTTTGTAGTTCATTTGAACTACAAAAAATCCATCTAAAATGGGACAGAGGTAGTACATACTATTCTCAAAAGACCCAAGTCAAACAATGGCATAAAAATTCAAAAGTTGAGAAATTTCCAGTCAACTTGTATGAAAATCCATGGCAAATGAATAAATGATCAAGGACGGTTGGTTGCATGTATCACTATCATGTATGCAATCCATTTCCTTCTCCTATATAAATGGACTGAAGACACTGAAGTCTTTCAAATCTCACCAAGTTAACCAGATAACTAGTTCAGAATCAAAGATTCAAAATCAGCACAAAACAGAAATAGATAGGAATAGAATGAAGCAACAGCACTCTCTTTTGCTCCTCTCTGTTCTCTTCTTCATTCTAGTTCAAGGTAACCATATAATTCAGTTTATCCTGATTTCTTTGTCTATATATACTTTTTCTTATCTATATATATGCTTTATTAATTCTTGGTTATTTTTCAAGCTTGGTTCATGAAAAAAAATTATAAATATAAAGATGAGAAAACCTCAAATTTATACCATATGCTCCATGTAATAATTTTTATAAATTCCAATTGCTTTGTTCTTCTACCTAATTACCTTATCTGTAATAAAATCTCAGGAAACTGTGAGAACTGTGGCATATCAAGCATACAGATCCAGCAAGCGACCGTCGGAAGGAGCGCCGACATGTTAGACATTGTGATCGAGGTGGAGGTGAAGAACTTGTGCAGCTGCGCCATCAAGAACGTGTTCGTGAACACGAACGGGTTCACGAGCTCCGTCGTGGTGGACCCGAAAGTGTTCCGGCGAGAGAGCAGCAGCTACCTGGTAAACGACGGCGGGGCGATTGCGAGCCAATCGTCGGTGAAGTTCCGGTATGCGTGGGATCATTACTTCCAGATGACCCCAGCTAGTCTCCAGGCTACTTGCTAGTATCACTAAGTTTTGTGGTTATTTGATCCCCACTCACAGTGTAGTGAGTAGGGTTTAGTGTTCTTCTGTGTACGTTAGAATTAAAGAAGGTGTATTATTTTTCATGAATAAAAATATATAGGAGCTTAATTAGCAGAATGTTGTTAGGATATAAATTAAGATAGTTAGAATGAATAGTAGGTTACATGTGTTAATTAGCATGGTTTTTGATAATTCAGGGGTTGAATAGATAGATTCTTCTGGTCTGAAAAGGATGTAATATTCTGTTGTGGGGTTAATTTGGAAGTTATGAAAAGGAATTAATTCAGCCACATATTTTCTGATCTGATTTCTTTTCTTATAATTATCACTTGATATCATATGTTATAAATTTATAATTGATACATGGTTGCCACATCAAATAGCTAGATTATATATATAATATTCATTATTATCCATGAGAAATTGAGAAGAGTGAATTGACAAGTCGGAATCAAATTCAGTTAGTTGACTAAAACAGATTGGAAAATAGAAGGAAAACTTCATTGTTAATTGGAGATTCTTTTCTAAGCATCTTATCCCAAGTTCTGAACTTAAATGAAAATAAGGATATTTATTTGCTCTGCACAGAATTAGTAATAAAGCATTTCATTATGAGAAACACCATGCGTCCATTGAAAATCCGCCCATACGTCTATAGATATATAAAAAATGTAACAGATACATTTCGAAATGTAATTTATAGACGTTATGGATAATTTTTTTTTTAATTTTTTTTATGAACGCCAGGTATTACTCTTTCATTATTGGGATTTTGGACGGTGTTTGAGTCAACGCTTAGTCATCTCCGGGTAGCTTTGTATTAACCTTCACAACCAATCAAAATAGATGGTTGGGACTTGGGACTTGAGAGCATATCCGTTGACTCATATTATGACAAATTTTCTAAATTTAATTAGTTTAGAGTGACAAATTTATTTACTTTTTTAATGACAATAAAGTTTTGAGTTTTTGAGTGACATATACCTATAATTCTTCCTTATTTTTAGGCAAGAGATCGTGCATATTATATATGTATAATATATTTGGTTGAGTTGGAATATTATCTATTTATCATGCAATGCATTTACAAACCTTTTAATTTTGAAATTTTTTAATCTTTATTTTGAATTTTACTGATCAATGATTAAGATTCTGAAATAACAATAATTTCAATGAATCCCTCAGTCAACAAAAGTTTTTGCAAAAGCTTTACCAAAAGTCACTGTTTCATAGTTCATACTTGGGCTTCCTCGCATTTACTTGACCATGTTGACTTGACGCATATATTCGCACAAGTCATAACCGCATCTATAATTCCAAAATATATGATGATTATACATTATTACATTTCATATGAATATATTCGGTGAATTAATCGATGTCACCATTTCTGAATTATCAGTGTCGAGTGTCAACTGAACTTGATCTTTTCTGAGCAACAACAAAAAAAAAAAGAAGAAAAGAAACAGCGATTCAGATTTATGACGATAAGACATAAATCTGAATCAAAATTCATTTCATTTAACATTACCAAGAGCAAACTAATCTGAACAGAGAGGAGCACAGCAACCTAATTTTATGATAGCAAATATTTAATATAAATTTTGTTATATACATATCATTAGCAAATGAAGTTTCAAAATTTTCTTAGCAAAGAAATTAAATGAAACCAAATCGAACCAAAGTAAATTAAATAAATTAAATTGAAATTGGCACTGCTGTGCTGTGTTGCCTAGGATTGAGATGCGGTGCTCGATCTTAAAACCCGAGAGCAGGGCTATGCTCTTGTGATCAGACGGTTGTGATCAACCTAAGAGTAAAGTTCTGTTGTGCCATTATTATTGAATTTCAATTTAATGGAGCAGATGGCAACGACTGTTAAATATATATCATTTTTCTAATGATTCATTGATTACTTTAGAACATGCATCATCCTCAAAAGACCCAATTCAATCACTGGTTGAAAAACAAGAATCAAATTTTATGAAACTTCTTATGAACATGTATGAAAATTTAGGCAATGTAAATGAAGAAAGGTTCTATAATTATAAACTTTTTTCCTCTGCTATAAATGGACCAAAAATCTCTCATATCTTAGTATCTTACCAGATCAAGTCACTTCAAGATAAAAATTAGCCCAAGAAATTAGAAAAGAAATTAATAAGCAATGAAGCAACACTACTGTGTTCTGCTTCTGCTCTCTATTCTCTTCTTCATTCTCATTCAAGGTAAACATGTGTATCCATGCTTTATATATTCTTAATCCATTCATTATTACTCCTTGAGCTAAGAAGAAATATTCTGTTGAGTATGGAGGCACTAGCTATAACAATATTTTCTATTATATCTCAAAATATTGTTACAACTACTACTACTCAAATACTACACCTCCATATACCCCTAGCTTCTTACTACAATCCTAACCTCCAACCTACTACTAACTCTTAGCAAGTGAATGTGTTGCTCTAACCTTACCTTGCTTGCTTGCTTCCTACATCCAACACCACACCCCTATTTATACTAGTTCTATGGAGGATTCTAGAACCTAGATATTTTTCCATAGATATTTCTATAGATTATTCTAGACCTAAGATATTTTTTTTTTGTATCCATAATGTTCTAGATTATTCCTAATAAATATCTCAACACCACATTACTCTAGATAATTCTTGATCTTGGGCTTGATGGGCTTGGGCCTCAGCGTTGATTCTCAACACTCCCCCTCAACGCTGACTTTGTACTATTCCGATTTTGGTACTCCGCGTCCATCCGGATCATCATACTTGCAACCTCGCCTTTGTGCTCGTTGAGCTTGGCACTCCTTAGTTATTTGCGATCGAACTTCCTGATGCTTCACTTCTTGAATTCGATTTACTAGTGGTCTCGGCTTTAGTCTTCGTCGAGCTCCGACTTCTCGACGAATCACCTGATGGGCTGTAGCTCCTTGCACCAACTCCCGTCCTTCAGCTACAGTGACACTTCTATGTGTCATCCTGACAGCATCACCTTCCTCAGTGATGGTTTCCACCTCGTCGTTCTCTTGTGGCTTCTCTTCATCAGCCATGATGCAGCCTATGATTCCGGCCTCTTTTACGACTTTGGTCTCCTCATCGACCAATTCTTTAATTGGTTCTTTAAAAAACAATGACTCAAAGTCAGTTCTATTTTCATACTTACTTACCTCTTTGACATCTTCGGTGTCTTCCGTGAAGAACGATGACTTGGAATTGATCTCTTCCTCCTCGACTTCTGTGGCATCTTCTCCATCTTTGATCGGCCACGACTCCATGTCAAACTCCTCTTCCTCTGATTCATCACTGTCGGCAACCTCTATGCCAACTACCGACTGTATTCCAACAGTCGTCACCCGCGTCCCAATCTTCTTCATATGGGACCTCCTCCGGCACCATCTCCACTGTGGTCACCGCGAGGCTTTCTTCATCATCCACGATTGCAGCAGCGAGTGCTACTTCTGCATCCCACTCTTCTTCACAACTACTGCTCTCATGGACAATGTCTTGGCTTCTTGAGGTCGCCACATTACCATGGCCTTTCTTCTTCTTCCGCCAGCAATCTCGTGCATAATGCCCTCTTTTGCCACAATTATAACATCGATCGTCATCGTCTTCATTGTCATCGGATGAGTCTCGAGCTCCCCCTGAAGAATTAGTCTTCTCTTTAGGCCTTCGTTGCTGGCTAGACCTTCCTTCGGGTCTACCTCTTGACTTTCGGTCAGGTCGACCCGTCTTTCGGTTGCTGAACAAGGCCTCTTCTTCTTGCTTCAACGAGACTCCGGCCATTTGCTTCACTAGAGCCTCCTGGTTTGCGAGCATATTCTCCAGCTCCAATAGTGTTGGCTGCGTTGGCCAACCTTGGACGGCTGCTATGAACCCGCTGTACTCGGGTCTTAGCCCATTGATGAGAATCCTTCTCATCCTTTGCTCGCTGATCTTTTCTTCAGGGTCTATTTGAGCAATCTCACTACAAAGAGATTTTACTTTTGTAAAGTAATGGTTAATCATCATCTTACCTTGTGAGATTGTCATGAGCTCCTTCTCAAGTAGTTGGAGGCGCGCGTCGTTCTTCTTTGAGAAGAGTGTTGCTAGGGTATCCCAGGCTACCTTCGGCGTGGGCGCTTCTCTGATGTACTCCAGTAGCTCGTCTTCAACGGCTGTCCTGAGTACAAACATTGCCTTCCCGGCCTTGATTCGCCATTTCCGCAGAGCTTCGGCTTGCTTCTCTACGGACAGAGTTTCGGCTGGCTTCTCTGAAGCCTTCTTCTTTTTCGTTTTGGGGCCAGCAACTTGTTCCGATACCGTCTCTTCTACGGTATCAACTTTCGGCGGGGTCGTCTCAGACCCGCCTACTACCTCCCATAGGTCCTGCCCTTGGAGGTAGGACTCTATGCATGCCTTCCAATATATATAATTACTAGTATTCAATTTCTTAATTCCACCAATCGTACCTGAGAAATCCATGGCTTCAACTAGGACGGCCGACGTCTAGTAAGCCTTCTTGAAGATTTCTCCTCCTCCGCACTTCGCAGTCCCGGACTGTCGTCAAGCTGCGGCTCCTTCGACAACTTGTCGATACCACTATACTGACTGGCGGAACACCGGCAGAATTCCGGCTCTATGCTTGACCCCTACCGCCGACTCTGAACAAGCTCCAACAACACCGGCTCTGATACCAGATTGTTGAGTATGGAGGCACTAGCTATAACAATATTTTCTATTATATCTCAAAATATTGTTACAACTACTACTACTCAAATACTACACCTCCATATACCCCTAGCTTCTTACTACAATCCTAACCTCCAACCTACTACTAACTCTTAGCAAGTGAATGTGTTGCTCTAACCTTACCTTGCTTGCTTGCTTCCTACATCCAACACCACACCCCTATTTATACTAGTTCTATGGAGGATTCTAGAACCTAGATATTTTTCCATAGATATTTCTATAGATTATTCTAGACCTAAGATATTTTTTTTTTGTATCCATAATGTTCTAGATTATTCCTAATAAATATCTCAACACCACATTACTCTAGATAATTCTTGATCTTGGGCTTGATGGGCTTGGGCCTCAGCGTTGATTCTCAACATATTCCAATTAATTACAACAGTAATTTTGTTTATCTTTTTTTTTTTTTTTTTTTTTTTTTGAGGAAAATTTTGTTCTTCTTCCTAACTCATCTTTTCTAATTATATCAAAAATCCCAGGAAACAGTGAAAAATGTGGCATGTCAAGCATTCAAATCCAGCAAAGTACCGTCGGAACGAGTGCCGACAAGTTAGACACTGTGTTTCGGGTGGAGGTGAAGAACCTATGCCAATGCGCCGTAAGGAATGTATTCCTCAACTTGGATGGCTTCACGAGCTCTATCACGGTCGACCCGAAAGTGTTTAGGCAAGAGAACAACAACTTCATTCTTAACGATGGCCAGTCGATCGCGAGCCAATCGTCAGTAACGTTCCGATATGCTTGGGACCATTACTTCAAGATGACCCCAGCAAGTTTTCAGGCTACTTGCTAAAATTAAATTGCGTATAATTAATTAGCTAGTGTCTCTTTGTGTTTAAATTAATTAAGATGTATTATAATTAATTTTGTCTAATAAGAAGAAGAAGGAGAGGAGGTATATAGTTAAGTATGTAAATGAAGAAATAAATAGTAGGTATATATGCACATACATATATACATCAAATATGTTGGCTTTAGTTTTTATTACGAAAATGATATGAGTTAACTGGTTAAGTACTAAAAATCAGGAAGAGACCAACAACCTTTGATTCTGTGATTCTGTTTTAATTTTTTTTTTCCTAATAATTGATTAATTAGTGCAAATGGCTATCAAGTATCAAATATACTATATTAGCGTTTGTCTGGTATCATCACCCTTAGAGAACAGACAATTGACAAGCAGGAACTAAATTCAGTTAGTTGTGTGCGTCTGTGGGAGGTCGCGAGTTTGCAACCTGGATTAGAGTTTTTTTTATAGACATTTAAATATATATGGCTTGACCCTCGTCTTTATCTAAAAAAATTCAATTAGTTGACTATAGAGTACAGATGTTAGAGACGAACAGGTTTAGAACATGGACATTTGCTCTGCGTTGAAATCAGCTGCAATCCAAATCGGATCGCAGGGCCCTGAGATCATGCATCAATGGCTGAGATTAAGTAAAAAAACCCCCCTAAAATTCACAAGCATTGGATGAGAATCTCAGGATCCTGAGATCCAATTTGGATCGCAGCGGATACGGACTCGCTCTCGACTGAATTACTAATGCATTTCATTGTTGGGATTTTGTATAGTATTAGTTGGAGTCAACACTTAGTCATCTATAGACAGTGTTAATTATGTTACATGCATTATATCAACTTTTATTTGATAGGACAAAAAAAAAAAATTAGAGCAATATTGTGAGCTACATGATTAATGAAGAGTGATAAGGGCAAAAACATACATGATCAAGCAAATTTATAAACAGCCATATCAGTGACCAAATAATTAAGATGGTTTACGTAATCCACAAACATTTTATGATTATGATAATAATTAATAAAACCGTCGACATATTATTATTGCAGGAAGTTGTCTTGGAAGTTAATTCGTGGTTCAAATTAATTAATTGAATTGTCACTCGGGGAATCGCATGATCTTTGCCTTAATTGAATTGTTAATTTGGAACAAACATTCATCTCTGCAAAATAAGTTGCCATGTAGTTTGTCAATCTGTTCGATGAATTAACAGAAAAAAAAAAAACATATTTTTCAAGCATAATATTGTGCATATACTATGTATGAAGTTCAAAATCTTAAGCTTCAAATTTAATTCAGTTGCAATCTTGTGATGAATATATTCTGGAATAGAAATATATGATTTAAATTATTGTGTTACAGAAATGAACATTACTAATTTACTATGGCTAAAATGAAACATGACAACTGAAAATGCGGACAGATGTGTGGTGAACTGGTAAGGTCAGGTCTAAGAACAACAGCGATATTTTTTGGGACAACAAATTTTTCTATTTATAATATGATTTTTTCAGATTTTCTTTCATATCATTCAGAGATCTTGCTGTCATAAGTAATATGGTTGTTGTCCTTAGACCCAACCAATTGGTAATGGTATCATACAAAAGAAAAAAAAATGTCACTAATCCAGCAGCAATATATAACGAGTTCTTGACAAGAAGATAGATTAATTGCCAGTAGTATACTTTGTGAAACTTATAGTTGCCTGCACCATACATGCTTGGAAAAAAAAATAATAACAGACAGGAATATCTTATTTAAAAAAAAGAAATAGCCAAGAAAGAAAAAAAAAATACATTACATTACGACCGTCAACAAAAGTTGTAATTGTATATATAACTGTATAAGTCATTATTCATACATACTTTCCTTTCTTCGCATTTACTTACTTGACCATGTTGACTTGACGCATCTTGCTGGTCTCCGCATAATCGCATGTATAATTCCAAAATCCAAATTATTAATAATAATCCATTTCTGATGGATTTATTCGGTAAATCGATGCCACCATTTCGTTTTTTTCCTGTTATATATTCTTGAATTTTGTTGGTTCGTTTTGTTTCATTTTAATTGCACTTTGTAATCAAATTGCTACTGTTTGATAATTATTTCATTTTAAATAAACGGCAACAACAATTCAGATTAATGATAAGAAATAATCTGGATCGAAACCCAATTACCATTAGCATGCCATGATGTGTTACCAATGTGGTTTATAATTTTATAGTTGGCTATATTATATGATAGCAAATATCTAATACAAATTTTGTTATATACATATTATTAGCAGATGAGGTTTGAAAATTTTATTAGGAAGGAAAATAAATAAAGATGACTAAGGGCATCGCTCTCTACGTGGAGGCTGCGGGTTTAAAATCTAGATAGAGGTCCTTATAGATATTTAAATATGAGTGGCTTCATGCTTAAAAATAAATCTTCCGGTTCTATTCATTAATCACATGTTTGATATAGCATTTAATTTATGTATAACGTGAAATTAAATCTATACTCCATAAAAAGGGGTTGATTTTCAAGCATCTCAACTATGTCACATCATTACTATTATTAACTATTGATTTTGTTTGAAACTCTTCATCTACTTTGATCCAATGACTTGTATTTTTTTTTTCTCTCCTCATTAAATAAGATGAATGTGACATGTTTAAAACAAATTTTAATCTTTAAAATGGTTCAACATTTATATATATTCTTATTTATAAATTATTGTATTAATAAATTAATTACTTACATAAAAAATTTACAATTTTTTAATTTTTATTTAATAAAAATATTTAAAATTTTATAAAATTTATAGTTATTTATTTGATACCAATTTTCGGGGCGAAGCCCGAGTTACAGCTCTAGTTAAATTAATGTTGTCACTGCTGTGCAAGTATTATATATTAAATCACTTTATTACATAACGTTAATGGAGTAGATGGCGGCAGGTAAATCTGATTTCTAATTATCCATTGATTACTTTAGAAAATGTATTTATCCTCAAAAAGACCCAAGTCAATTAATGGTCGAAAAGAAAAATAAAAATTTAAGAAACTTCATGTAAACTTGTATGAAAATCAATTGCAAACGAAGGAATGTTAATTAGTCATATAAAATCATTGTAAAGTGTAAACCTTTTTACTCTTCTATAAATGTTCCAAAAGTCTCCAATATGTTACCACATCAAATTACTTCAAATTCAAAATTACCCCAAGAAATAAAGTAAGAAATAAGCAATGAAGAAACGAGCATGAAGAAACACTCTGCTCTGCTTCTCTCTTTTCTCTTCTTCATCCTCGTTCAGGGTAAACATTCATACATAGAATGATAAAAAAGGGAATTAATTTTAATTACTGTTACCTATATAATTATGTTCATCACTTAACTCATCTTAATTTCCAATTATATTAAAACTTCAGGAAACAGCAAAAAATGTGGCATATCAAGCATACAAATCGAGCAATCGATAATCGGAACAAGCGCCGACAAGTTAGACTCGGTGTTTCAGGTGGAGGTGAAGAACCTATGCCGGTGCACCGTAAAGAATGTCTTCCTCAACTTGAATGGCTTCGCGAGCTCCATCACGGTCGACCCAAAAGTGTTCCGGCTAGAGGGAAACTACTTCATACTTAGCGATGGCTGGTCGATCGCGAGCCAATCGTCGGTAACGTTCCTGTATGCTTGGGACCATTACTTCAAGATGACTCCGGCGAGTTTTCAGACTACTTGCTAAAATTGAAGTTGTGTTTGATTAGTTATGTTTTTATGTGTGTGGTAGAAAAAAAAAATGTATTATTTTACTCTTTCTTTAAGGAAAACAAAAAAAAAGAGGGAAGAAGTTGATGAGAAGGTTGTTAGGATATATATCATATATATATAGGTAGTTTATATAAGTAGGAAAAGAAATAAATGGCATATAGATATGCACATGTCATATAATCATATTGTCATATGTGTGTTAGATTGGCTTTTATTATGGAAATGATTGGGGTTAAGTGGATGTCATGAAAAGAACAGACACACCCTAATAATAGTTTTTTTTTTTTTTTTTTTTTTTTTTTTTGAAGATAGTGAAATACTCCACCAGTTTCATTGAAACCTTTTATTTGTGTCAATGGAGGATTGAAGCCATAACCTCTTAGAAGTCATCATAGTTAGCTACCACAGGAGTTGCTAGGCCATTTGCACACCCTAATAATAGTTGATCCTGTTTTCTTTTTTTTCTTCTCCTTATAATTAATTAATGCATGGCTGCTATCAAATAAACTAGATTAATTAGCATTTCTTTGGTAGTAGTATTAATGTAGTATCATTATCAATAAAAATGATGAAGGCGGAGTAATCAATCAAATAGTTGACTGGATGTTTATACTGTTAATTAGAGAGCATATATAGAAGAGCAGGAACACGACAGAATGAAATCTCATTGATAGAGAAATATTACTGATTTATTTTAGTCAAACGCTTTATCACTCCTGTTCCTGTAAACTGTACTATTGACAGTTCTAGTTTTCTAACCACTAAAAAGAAATTAAATAGGTTGTAACTTGTAACAAACCAAAAAAAAAGAAAAAAAAAAGGCAACGTTAGTGAACTAAATAAAATATCAAATTTATATTAATTGTAATGTCCGTATGAATTTTGAGTACATGTTTTACGGTACAAGTGTTAGAAAATTTCTCTACTGAAAATATCAAAGAGTAATTTGTTCACATAATTTACAGAAGGAGATCAATGTTACAAATTTGAAATATATGGAATATTGCAGGATCATAAAACAACAAAAAGGTTCACAAAATATCGTAAATTGTTTGATAAAAACTAAATATCTTTCCAATTAAGTCAAAATTTGGTACACTCGTATCTGAATATATAATTGAGAATTTATATAATCTATAATGGTGATCTTTTTTCCTTTTTCTTTTATTTATTTATTTATGTATTTATTTATTATTGTTTTGGCAAACGGTTCAGAAACGTTGTGCAATAATTTACAAAGTGTAGTTTTTATTTCAAATAAGGTATCGATTTTAAATATCCGTACAACACAATGTCCGCATATCAAGTAATAAATTAACAATAATACATACTTGAGTAGTTCAGTGTTCATCATACACTGGCTGTAGAAATTTGGACACAGAGAATCCGACTATATAAATGGCCCATTGGAAAATTTCGTACAAATTACAAGAAGAAAGAGGCACCATTTAAGATACAAAAATACAATACACGATTACTTTATGTTACAGTATTACACAAAGTAACACACTTGCACACAAGTCGTATTAGTCAACATACACATACACTGATACGCGTTCGCATCAGCTACAATCCTATCACGATCGTAGGAACCTCCGATGTTAATATCTGAACCCTCCATTTAGTTGCACGGCTTAGATTATTTCAGGTCCATCTATCTATATTTTATCTCTTCCGTTATTTTTTTTCCCTATCTGCAAAATAACTAGTTTTGGTTTACAAATGTATTTGGACCCCTTTATTTATCGAGTCTGTAGACTTGTGTTAAATTTTTATTTCAATATATATTAATAATTTATTCTAAGATGTATATAACTATAATGAGTTAGCATTTCGGTCCCTCAAAATTTATGTTATCGTGTCCGAAATCACGATTTATGGTACTTAATAAATTATTTATTTGAAAATATTGGGGAATACAAAATTTTTTCATTTTTAGAGTTTTCTAAGTATTTGTTTTGCATTTCAAAACCGCGTCCCATACCGATAATTTGCGCGTGCCCAGCTTTTTTTTATCTTTTCTATGGGTTGACCCATCTCTTGGGATACGTTTCTGACATGCAACCCAAACTTTGGATCACTGATTGAAAACGCAACCATCTTTTTGAAAGGGTGCAGCCACTCGTTTCGGTTTCTTATCCTATCCGCGTCCGTATATAAAATATAGTTTTTTCGAATCTCTGACATTTTCTGACATTTTTTTACTGTTCGTGTTATGGGACGCGATTTTGAAACGAAACCTTACTAAATCCCAAAATTCAGTTACCATTTACCTAAATATTTAATTCCCGTTATTTATTTAATTATTATTAAAAAAATCGGGTCATGGTACCCTGGAAATTGTGGAATATAAAATGGAAGTAAGCTTGTAAATCTTCACTTGTTACCATAGTTCTATTAAGATGTCTACCAACTTTTTTAGTGGCTAAGGGCAACGCTCTCCGTGTGAGAGGTTGCGGGTTCAAAACCCGGATGGGGGGTCTTTATAGACATTTAAATTTAAGTGGCTTGACCCTCATCTTTATCTCAAAAAAAAGATGTCTACCAACTTTTGTTACCATAGTTCAAATTCAGTAGTTGGAAAAGAAAAAAAAAAAAAAAAAAAAAAAATAGAAACATATCTACATGGGAAGTCGGGTTCTAGCTCGGGGAGCTGAAGGAAAACTTGATTAGTATACAAAGAAAGGGCCCGATGCGGAGCTGCCAGATATCAATTGATCTCAACCGCTTATTGAATAGACGGTCCAAAAGATAAGATCGGAGGCTCCTACGATCCCTTAGGATCGTAACCGATGTGAAGTCACACTGGTACACAGTACCATTGTACCAACCAAGTGAACCAACTACCACAATACTACACATTGTAAGTTTGTAACATTTATACGGTCTTAACAACATCTCTATGGTCTACATTCTATACCAATGATACCATATATATAAAACTATGTACTGGACAATTCCAGACAATTTCCACAGACTGACTGACATAGGAAATTCCCCTTTTGGGGCTTTGCCACTTTGCCAGTAGTAGTAGTACACAGCATGTATATGTCCACAAGCACAAGTGGGACACTCCTGCTGTCCTCTCTTGTATATAAATAGCCCCTCATCAAAACCCTCAGAAAGAGAACAAAACCAAACTAAACTAAGCCCTTCCTCTTGGAAAGAAAGAAAGAAAGGAAGAAGAACAAAAAACATACATCTAATAAAACTATATATGGAGGCACAAATGGTTGCAAAGCTGCTGCTGCTGCTTTCTGTTCTCTTCTTCATGTTAGTGCAAGGTACAGTTACTCTCTAGCACTTGTTATATCAGAAATCATTAGAATTCTCAATTTGGGGTTTGAAATTTGGATTTATAATGCCATTTAATGATTTGTGAATTTCTTTTTAGTTAATTTTGTACTGTTGATAGGAATGCTTAATATTGTTAACAGTACCACATGACAGTATAACTAAATTATCATGATTTAAACATTTTACATTGAATTATAACATCAAATTATCCCCCAATTTGCAGGAAATTGTCAAAAATGTGACCTCTCGAGCATTGAAATCGAGCAGACAAACCTGGGCAAAGATCCAAAGAACCGTTTCGATACCGTCTTTGAGGTGGAGGTGAAGAACCTATGCAACTGCAACCTGAAAAGTGTGTTCATTGACTCACGAGGGTTCGGTACCTCGATCATGGTCGACCCGAAGGTGTTCAGGAAGGAAGGCAGTGGTTATCTGGTAAACGATGGCCAGGCAATCGCAAGTCGATCCTCGGTCAAGTTCCGGTACTCCTGGGACCACTTCTTCAGAATGTCCCCTACCAGTATCATGCCAGAATGTTAAATTTTACACATGTAGATATCAAAGTTCTAAGCTTTTTTTTTTTTTTTTTTCTTTTGTCCTTTTTTAGAAATTAGAAAAAAATATATGATGTCAAACTAGATAGTGTAGTTAAAGAGATGCTGTGTGTAAGCTTGTGAGGAAGTTGAGCATTTTGATGTTGTTTTTTTATGTTTAGTGTTTTTGCTGATAAGTTGGGTCAACAACAAGAGGCTTGTAGGCAAGTTAAGAAATTACTTTATGGATGAATGAGAATGTTTTTTTATATGGAAAGGTATGATTGAAGATTGTGTGTTTAATGGCTAAGGAAGCAAAAAGATAACCCCACACATTAAGCAAGGAACCAATTCAGCTTGAGGGCTGTGTGCTTCTGGTACCTAACCAGACTCTTCTACTGCATAAATTATATATCCACAAATCAGAACTATATCAGATTGCTCTTTTTGGGATATAAATGGATCAAATTGTTCAAATTAAGATGTCATAAGAGATTATCCAATCAGATTTTGAAACTGTGACCACTTATAACGTTACACACCAGATTACATTATATAAAAGGGCAAAAAGTACACAGCTTTACCTACCTACAGATGAAATTACAGAAAAGGGTACAACTCAAGTAGTGTTTATTGGGTATTTATATTATTATTTATGCATCTCAGCACCTGAAATTTGAGAGAAATTCAGTGATATTGATATAGTATATGAACCACATTTCTTCTTAAAATATCTTCCACAATTTTTTTGCAGATGGCTTTCTCCTGTCATGATTCTGGTAATATAATAATGAAAATATAAAAAAAAAAAAATTCCATAATATGGACCAATTTTCCATGAATTTCAGATGCATGCTAACTTGAATTTATTATGCTGCAAGTGTATTTTTTGCACATTAGAAACCAGTAACAGTACATGATGTTACAATGATTGCATACTTTGTCTTTTAACTATGAATGCTATTATTATACCCTTCTTTTTTCCCTTTTTGGTGTTAGATTAATTTGCTTTCTTGCAAACTTGAAATTGGTTGGATATGTTTATGATGAGTGAGAACCAACAATCATTCTTAGCTAGTAAGCACTAAAACACAAAAGCAGTCAAAATAAGCCTGAAGAAAACTGGCTAGCTAGGTAGCACTCAAAGCAGATCAACTATGGTAATTATTTTTGGTTGCATTTGAAAATGGAAAATAATCAAAATATATATACAGCTTCAAGTACTGAGAATATGGATGCACAAATAATTGAGATGGAAAGCCTTGTAATGTAAGTTACAGAAATAAAGGGTTCCTGTGCTGGAAGAAATTAACTGCCAACTAGAGCCATTTTATAGTTTGACTCATTTTGTTTCATAACATTTTTTTTTAAAATGGGTGTCAGTTGAATTTAACAATTAGCTTTTTAATAGTGTAATTGATGCTATATATCACTGACAGCTCTTTTTTAATGTGGTCCATCTGTTTGTGATTACTGTACCAGTACAGCTGGTAGTACACAAAGTGCATAAAATAATGCAAACTTTTTATGTTTTTATTTTTGATGAAGCAAATTAGTATTAGAAAATCAATGGTATTGAAGCAGATGCATCAGTAAAATTTTGCTCTTTTTTTCCCTTTCTTTTTTTCCCCCATGTAAATTCATACTTTTTATTTTTATTTAATGGAAATTTTGGTAGGCATTTTTACCAACCACCTCAAAAAATTTTGCTCTTCACCCATAATATGTAGTGATTTAATTCCCTTTAAGTCAAAAACTCAAAATGACTATATATATGTAGAATAGAGGAGGGTTCTAATGTCTCAATTTTTTGTGCCTCAATCATGCCTCAACTTTTCAAATTTCAAATAACTCAAAATCTAAAACTAATTTTTCAAAACAAAACCGTTAGATGTAATCTATATCATTTCATTTATGTATATATAAAAAATCATCAAATTTCAATATTATTTTGTTTGACATCAAGGGCTTCAAAAAAATGTACTAATTTGAGCAACTTCTAGACATTAATTTTTATAACTCATTGATTTATATAAAATAAAACAAAAAAGTGTAAAAATTTGTTATGTGCGCATAGAGAATATCATATTGATCAAATCTAACGGTTTTGTTTTGAAAAATTAGTTTTAAATTTTGAGTTATTTGAAATTTGAAAAGTTAAGGCATGATTGAGGCACAAAAAATTGAGACATTGGAACCCTCCTCATGTAACATATGATTCACATGATATGATATGAACCTTACTAATTATTTCTGATAAAGGAGAAAGGTACTTGCGCGTGAGTGCGTGACTTTAAACCCTTTTTAGGCCTCTAAACATCCAAAATATATATGTTGATTAATGCTTGCAATATTGGACCCATTTCAGATACCTGCGTGCCGCCTTTGATCAAGGTTCCATTTAGATTTTTTTTTTTCTTCATTTCATGTTTTTTTTTTTTTTTTTTTTTTTTTGAGATAAAGATGAGGGTAAAGCCACTCAAATTTAAATCCTTACTATATATAAAAGCATATCGGAAAAAATGATATGAAAGGACTATCTTCTCCAAATAAGAAACCTGAGCCGTTGATCATTTTCTTGGATAGATCAGAACTGTTGATGTACGTTAATGCACGTTGATGTTCTCAGCCCATTCAAATTAAAGGCCCATATAAATTATCTCATTTCAAGGCCCATTACATATTATCTTAAAAGTTTATTATAATAAATAACAATTTCAGCTCAAAGCAAGGCGTAAACTTTTTACTAGTGTCTATAAAAAACCTCCATCCGGATTTCAAATCCGCGACCTTTTCTTCATTTTATGTTATCCAATCATAATTTTTACTATATGATTGCTTCAAATTAGTACTGGTTGTGCTGCATTTTGCTGGCTAAGGTTTTGAATAGTCCCACATTCCATGGTACAAAGCCATTTGTTTTAAGAGTGTTAAGCCGGTATAAAACATATAGTCAAATTTGAAATTAAGACATGGGGACATTTAGTATTACTCATATATATATATATATATTTTTGGTATCTGAGTGATTAATTCAAATAAAAAGTACCATGTCTGTTTTGAAAAATAAAAAGGATGTATGGAAATTTAGACCACAAATATCATCCCCCACTCAATCTATACAAAAAGCAGCATGATACCAACCCAGCAAAGAGTGATAACTTGGAGAGTTGGAGTTGCATTTTGATTACCAAAAATATAATTAGTAAATGACAATATACTTTGTCAGGCAAACAAAAATTCAAAAACATAGGGTAAATAATAGTATAATCCTTGCAACACATTAAGTTGTGTAGAATTCCTGCAATAAGACATCAAATTATGCTACATATAATTGTTCTCTCACTTTAACTAAATAAAAACATAATGTTTAACATGAGGAGAAACACGGAAGCATATTTACTTAATGCCGTTTTAAGCAATTGTAATTAGAAAAAAAAAAAAAAAGACCCTTTGTATGAGTGTGATTGCTCTAACAAAAAAATATGATTGAGAAAGCTACGTTAGTGTCCATCATTGCGGCCACAAGATTCATAAAAAAACTCTCAACTAGCTAGTAACAAATGTGTTCATAGCCAATGGAAACATTCAACCCGACTTCCATTTCTTTCCTGCTAAGTTAACAACCAAACCCCACAAAACAAAAGGTCTCCTCAAGTCTTTTCTTAAGGCCCAAAAAGAGGAGGCGCTGTCACTTCAAAAGCAGGAGTTCAGGGCATTTTTGGAACCATTATTAACCCACCACCATTACTTTTTATGCAACCTTTTTTTTTTTGGGTAACTTCTTTGGCAACTTGTGATATAAACAATAGCAAAAACAATGACACTTGTTGCTTCCCTGAACATCTATTTGGGGTCCCAAGTTAGCAACAACTATAAATCTAGGTACAGCATGGATAAATACACAAAGGATACCAAGTATACTGGATATCATATTAGCACCACAAAAAAAATAAATAAAATTACCTGGTAGAGCAAAGCAATACAAACCTCCTTGTAGGGTTCATCTTATAATGAAATAATACATAAATTAACACATTCACGTTCCTAGAATAAATTAACAGGTAGAGTGACCGTGCAAAATAACATAAGAGTGATCCAAGCTATTCAGTCAGATGAAGATATCAGCATATTGATAAAGGAGGATATGATGAAACTGTAAGAAACATTAGGCACAACCTATGTTTAAGGGATTAAATTCTAACTAATTTTTTATCAATAAAGTTCTTTTCTTCCAGCAGCTACCATAGCCAATCTAGGTTGCCCAATAAACAGCCAGATTATGTTTTAAGGGATTATGTCATAATTCAGTGGCAACCAACAGCCATATGCCACTCATATCACAAATGGAAGAATAATTGACTCTTCTGTCCAGCCTTAAATTGGTGCATTTTCCTGAAATGAAATCTCTCTTGAGAAGGGTGAGAAGGATTTTACCAGTAACCGTACTTCAAGTGGTACTTGTACTGGTAAAGCAAAAAAGGTTACAAGGACTGCCTTTGGTATATATATGAACCCTAGTGCAAGAACAGCCTCACCATTGGCTGGGTCTAGTACCACTAAACAGTCAGCAAGAAGCTCATAATAAACAACATAAATAATAATTAAACGAATTTTAAGTTTTCCAAAAGAGGTGGGGTCTGGACATTTTCTGTATCTTGATTCTTTTATCAACCTAACAAAAAGATGTTTACCATGGTACTCATATCACCTAGCTATCATCCCAAAATAAATTTGAAAAAGCCCTCCAACTTTAATTCTTACCAATTCATAGAATGGACTGGATCGATTCAGATATGGTTTGTAGGGGGGATTTTTTTTTTATAAAGATCAAATCCGTAGAATTAGTTTGATGACCCAATTCGGACCGGAGGACCCAATTTGATCCCAAATGGATCTTAAGCAAACTGACTACATCTAAAAAAGGTCCTCTTTGCTTCCACTTGTTGGCCACTAATGTATGTTCTGAGGGTTATTAAATATGGATCATGGTAAAGGGCTTAAGCTCAATCCTCTATAAATGGGCCTTTAGTGTCCAAGAAGAAGGAACTAACATGTATGATATTTTCGTTTTCCAATTGCATCCCTGCTTTGTTAGAGAAGTTCATAACCTAACATGTCTACTAAGACTTAACTTGCTATTCTGTATGCTTCTACTTGGGTTACTCAAGGTTACAGATCTGTTTAACACAAAAACATTATTATTGAGGCAGCATATATTAAGGATCTCTTTATGTTTCTTATATCTGTTATTACACTCTGATTTGCAGCACTTCATATCACATCTTTTGAATTTTATTAGAATAGGGTTTACTAAGAACAAACTCAAGCTTTTACTGGGGCATGCGGGGAGTTAAATTCAGAACAACATATATTAAAACTAGCCATTGTACAAAGATAAGACACCTAAAAGATCTATGGAAACCAACAATCAATCTGTTAAGTAATCTAACAGCAGCCGCACTATGATCATAATGAAAGTTATTCAAACCTACATAGCAAGTCTACTCTTAGAAAAGAGAAGACGAATTACCATCTCACCTAGCATTCAAGTCGAGTTCTCCACCCGAGTCATCATCCTCATCGTCCCCATTCTCCTCATTGTTCAAGAAATCCTCGTCCCCCTCCTCTTCCTCTTCCCCGTTATTATTATTATCCCCATTCTCATTGTCATTAGCGTTAGTAGCATTCGTCCCACCACTGTTACTAGCGTTTCCAGCCCAGCCACCCTGACGCATCGCCTCCTGATCCTGTGCATCTTCCCCATGCATAGAGGCAGCATGGCCACGCATAGGTGCCGAAGGACGAGCGGCTCCCATCATGTCAGCCTGCGCCGCAGAAGCAGCCATCTGAGCAGCCGCCTTCTGACGGGCCTCAATATCAGCACGGGCCTCCAGAGCAATGCGTTTCTCGTTATGAAGCAGTGACTGCTCAAGGTGGAGACGCTCTTCCGAGCGAAACTCCCCGAGCGCGCGCTTGCGCGTCATGATATTGAACGCCAAGACCTGCTTCTCAAAGGTTGACGTGAACTCGGCTATCTTGACCAGAATATTGTGGTCCCACTGCTGCAGCCTGGACGGAGCCTGCCCCGTCTTGTCACTTTCTATCGCCCTGTCATCCTCCTCAGCTTCATAGTCCGACACCACATGATATGGCAACAGCCTGCTTATAAGATTATTTGTTTAGAAATTAGAACTATGCCTAAACCCTAAAGGGAATCGTTCGGCTCGAACAGTACTGAACAATCAGAATCCTTTGGTCAATTGATCATGGAATTTTTGAATTAAAAGGGAGAAACAATCGACCTGTTAACGGCATCTTCGATGGAAGAGAACGGGGTCTTGACGTCAGGGTTGCAAACCTTGGACGCGTCCTGAAGCGCCATCTCTATCTCGGGGTTCCTAACAACAGCAGGAGGAGGCGCGGAGGGCGGCGCCCCAGCGGCAGCAGCAGATCTCGCCGCCATTTGCTGCTGCTGCTGCAGCTGCGCCTGCGCGAACTGCATGGATCGGAACCCCGGCGCCCGCAGGTGCGCGTCGATGTTGGACGGGAAGCGCGCCATGGCCTGCTGCAGACTGTTCGCCTGCTGCTGCGGCTGCTGCATGTGCGGCGCTCTCGGCCTCTGCTGCGCCTGCTGCTGCTGCATCATGAACAGCTGCTGCTGTAAGAGGAGCTGCTGCTGCTGTTGCGCCTGCTGCTGAGCCGCCGACGGCCCGGCCGCGCTGGTGGCGGGGTTTGCGTTGCCTTCTTCCATTTTTGGCCTTTTTTCTCAGTATCGGTGAGTTAAGTTCAGTCTGATTTCTGTTCTGGTAAAGGGGAAGAACAGAAACGGAGAGGAAAAGAGGAGAACGAACAAATGGACGGCAGATCTTCTCCATTAGTACATGAATGAACCTATTAATTAATTAATTAATGAGGAGGGATTCATTGACAATGTTATCTTGAAAATTTTGACAATAGTAACTTTAAAAAATTTATAAAAGTATATAAACAAATTCTTAAAAATAGAAAAAATTTTTATAGAAGCATTGCTTAACTTATAGATTGATTATATATATTGATTATATTTCCGATTATATTCAATTTAAGCTATATTTGATAGCTCTTTAAAGATTTTTAAATTACAACTGGTAAAAAATGTACAACGTTTTGATAAAAAATTAAAATGATATTCAAATTGATTGAAATTTGAAAAACTATCAATCTATAAGTTAAGTAATGCATCTATAAAAAAATTTTCATTTTTAAGATTTTGTATGAATTCTTATAAATTTTTTAAAATAACCATTGTCAAATTAATTTGATAGATGGACTGGATTGGATTAATTGGGATATCTTTCTTTCTGCAATGAGAAACAGACCGGAGATAATTAAGCTTATTGAAATTTAATTAAACTTGGTGTAAACCAAATTTATTGAACCGTGTGGCTAAATAATGACAGATCTTTCGCAATTAAAGAAATTTATAGAGAAAATCATGAGAGAGATATATTTATTTTAAGTGTTTACACAGCACAAATGTTCAATTGAAAATTGTTGCTTAATATTATTTTGATGCAATAATTGTTTTCTTATAAGAACTCGTCATTTTTTTATTTTATTTTTCATCAAATATAAATAGATTAACATTTTGATTTTTATTTATAAAAGCGTCAAATGACGTCAAAGTTTGTGAAGTTAGTGGAGGATCAACAGAAACCAGTTTTTTTTTTTTTTTTTCCTACCAAAGTGTGCAATCAATGAAAGATAAGAATTAAGAAGGAAATGCAAGTGAGTTGTCATAAAATAATAACACTTATTATGTTGAAAAAAAAAAAAAACAATTTCTCATGTAAGCATTTGCTTGTAGATATACCCTTACCTTAAACTTTCTCTTATTTTATGACAAATTGAATGCTCAAATTCTCTATTAAGAATTTCTTGTCTCCTTTTGATAGAAATTGTGGAATTCAAATGGATAAAGCCTAAATTTTATTATCAAAAGATCCATAAAGGAATGAATGCTCCAGTAGACCGGTACCAACTTGGTCAAACCAGACCCAAAACCCTCGTTCCGTCGTCCGCCCGAACGACCGACTGAACCCGACCCGACCCGACCCGACCCGACCCGCATCGCCCTTCTAAACCCTCGACGGGATTGTTCGCTACTGCGTAGAAGCTCGCACGAAGGAAGCGTCGAAGGAAGGAAGAGAGAGAGAGAGGGCAGAGCAGGATGAGCGGCGCGTTCTGGGGGACGCGAGTGCTGGAGATCGTGAAGAAGAACGACTCGCCCGGGCTGCTCTGGAAGCGCATCAAGCTCACCACCACCCGCAAGGCCAACGCCAAGAAGCGCCTCCACCGCGTCTGGCAGGTCACTCCCCCTACTTTCCTTCCCTTCCTTACTGTTTTTTGTGCTTGGGGTAGTATGGATCTGGCTTTTGCCATGGTACTTGATACCAGTCCTCTTCAGATCATCTGATTTAATAATTAGGATGCTATGATTGAAGCCATGGTGCCTGCCTATTGTGTGTTTTGTTTGCAACCTATTTCTGGATGCTGAGATCAATTCGGTACCTTAATGTAGCCACTGATTTTTCGTGATAATGTGAAGCTTACCAGTAACAAATTAGGGCTGTCGTGGTTTGTCAAGTACGAACATTAGAGAACAACGATGAGTCGTTCCTTAGATTATCAATTCACTGTTAAAGAAGATTTGTGAATTTTGGAATTGCAGAATGAGGCGGTAATAAGGGCGTGTTCTGAGGCGGAATCACAGAAGGTGGCAAGCACTGCCGCTCCTGGGACACAATGAGTTGCTTTCTGATCTAGCCACAGTTTCCCTTTAAATAAGTTTTTGCTGTGTTTCTTGTAGCATTCATCGGAAGGTTACCTTTCTAAGCAAAACAGAATGTGATGTGTTCTTATGTTAAGGGTTTTTGTTTTGCTCATGACCTCAATTTAAATCAAACTATATACTGGCACATCACTCACTGGTTTAGATTAATACGATGGTTTTGTGATTTTGGTCTTTTCTTATCGTACTTCTTGTTTGTTTTTAGTAATTTGAAAGATATAGAAAAATTTATAGATTTGAAATGGTAAAAACCGCAACATTTTGACATGATTAATTGGTATTGATTCTGGAAACTGGCAGTAGCAGACATATAGCCATAACCTGTTATGATGCTAGTATTGGGTTTTTATGGACACAAAAGAATGATAACCTAGTATTGGGTTTTTATGGGCATTACCTAAGCAATTCTATTTATACAATAAGCCCATTTGCGAGCAAAGGTCTACCTTGCACTGTTGCATATATCATTGCACAAAGAGGAGCAGAGCGAGAAGCAAAGAATTGGCAGGAGAACACAAGGATCAAATCATACATGACACATCTAATAATTTGGTCACATTTTTACATAACAAACAGGAGTCGGCTCCTGTCTTCTTCTAGATTTGCTTTTCAAAGACATGGACTGATGCCTAAATCTAAATGGAATGCTCCCTTTTTTTGGGTCAGTTGCAAGCAAGTTTGCAACTTGTTCCGGTGCTGTTGCTTGTTACTCAAATGTGTTACAGTCACAGATACAAGTTCCTACATTGTGGCTTTCTGGGTAACATTTCTAGATGCACCAAATCAGATTCTCTCTAGAGGAGACATAAGTTTCTTCTCGGTATGAAATTGCCTCCATCTAGTTCTAGAAACAATCTCGTCCTGACGAATTATACAGTGCATTTAGAGAAGATTAAAAATTTAGTATCTTTTGAGTATGCCATTTCATATTTTCATTCTGCATGAGGAATCAGAATAGTTCTAGTCATAGATTGACGTTTTGATTGTGAATTAGTCGTAGATTTATGGAGCCACTGCATGACAGTAGATAAGATTTCTTGCCTATTTCTCTTTCAGGTAATAACATTGCTAAATGCTAACATATAACACAACAATATGTTACTTCTATAAGAATAAGAAATACATAATAAGTACCTAAATGTGACTGCTGGCTAAAAAGACAACAATCACTTAATAGACGCATGTCCATGCAATATACAATAGATGATTTTATCTAAAATCAACAAAATGCACGAAGAATTAACAATAACAGTTATGGATTCCATAAAATGTTTACAACTGTGACGAAAGTTTCTTATAGAATCTGCAATTTTTTCTTTAGAAAAAAGGAAAGGTTCTAGAGAAATATGCGATTGCACTACCATAAACAAGTCTTACATGATCATCGCAATCTTATTAAAAAAAATAATTTTATTTATGTATTTTTTTAATAACAGCACCCAATATAGGGGCCAGTTTCATTACTTCATATTCTAAAAAATATATATCAGCGGGTAATGAAATTGAAAGTTCAGAACTAAATCATTTATATTTTTGATATTTCCATTTTGGCTATTATAGGCGCTATATTGTATTTCTAGAGTTTGGCACATTAATCCATGTCTCACAAGGAATAGCAAAATAAGTAGCTAATCTTACTATTCCGGATTAGTAATTTAAATTTGTGTTTAGATGCACTGCACTAACCCGGTTCTGAGAATTTATTCTTCATGCATCCAAACGCAATAGTTCCTCTGCTTTGTTTTTATGTAATGATATGTTCTTCTATTACAAACCTTTTTCTAATCAATTTGAATATAAAAGTTGGAACCATAGATAGAAGATCATAACTGAAAATGGAACCATATATGTTTCACACGACTAAATTAAAGAATAATTAACACCATCCATTATAATCCAGGTTCATAAAAGCAATTAATATCTAATCCAACTTAATATTGGGTTCAACTGGGCTGTGGCAAAGCAACATTTTAGCTAGTGAGCCTCAAAACCTAATTCCAGTCCTGATCCAGCCTGCAGCTTAATTATTCTCTATCCATATAACAAAACCAACCCAGTTATATATATGTTCCAAATCCAAACTATATAAAATGACCAAAAAGATAAACTCATACTAAATATGAATATGGAAAAATATATATTACCCCTTACATTGCCTCCGCACCAAGTGATGTGCTGACAAAAATTTATAAAAATATTCCTATTTTCAGACAATTTACAGAAATATCCCCTTTTTCAAATAAAATTTACAAAAGTGACCCTGTCTGTAAAACTTTTTACAAAAATGACTCTAAAAAAATTTATAAAAATGACCCTCCGACCCTCAAACTTTTACAAAAATAATCCTCCCGACCAAAATGCCACCTCATCATAAGATTGTAGAGGCAAATTTTGAGGCATGGTATCGTTGTCCATATGAATATATTATCACGGGGTGGCAATTGTATCGTATCACCTTCATTCATTAATAAACCCTAGTACGTTACGTAACGAGAACGAGGAAGAGGAGGAGGAGGAGAAGCAGGCGATCGCCCTGCTGCCGCGGTACCTGTCACGGCAGACCGTCGGGTCAGCTCGCGGTGGATTGACCTGGGCTGCTCTAGCTTCCGACCACGGCCTTTTAGACCAGGGGCTAACCGGCGATGACCTTCTTCCTGCAGGCTTCTGAACTATTCTAGTTTTTTATTGCTTGTGTATTTGCTTTGAACAGAAATGCTTGTGCTGCTCTCTTTTGTTATGTTCAGGCTAGTTCAAATCTTGATTTTACCTTAGGAATTCGGATCTCGAAATCAGCTTGTGTTTGATAATTAGTTAGTTAATTAATTAGGAACCAAAATTCTGAGGATCATCTTGTAATTCCTGGCTAGCACTTCAACAGAAAAGAAAAATTAAGGATCCCTTTCTTTGCTTTGATCATGCGTTCAATCTATCTATTGGGGTTTGAATCAACATATATATAGTTGATAGTACAGTACCAGGTGTTCATATATAAGTTACAACAGAAGTTCAAATGGCTGAACTTATTAATGAGAATTAAGCTGTCTTCTTCTAGATTTCCTTTTTAAAGATATGGTGTGATGCCTAAATGGGATGCTTTGATATTCTTTTGGTTAGTTGCAGGTTTGCAACTTGTTCTGGTGCTGTTACTTGTTACTCAATCTGTCACATATACATTACAAGTTCCTACCATCAGGGCTTTCCCGGTACGTAGCAATTCTAGATGCATCCAGATCAGACTCTTTCTAGAGGGAGACATAATTTCCTTGTCGGTATGAATTATACAGTGCATTTGGGGAAGATTGAAATTAAATGTAGTTTCTTTTGAGTTTGCTATTTCATTGTGCATGAGGAACTTGAATAGTTCTTGTCATAGCATCTTAATGTGATTGCTTACTAAAATTAAAAATTTAGTATCTCTTTGTAATTCTTAACTATTTCTCTTTCAGGTGATAATATATTAATATTGGTAACATATAACACAACAATATATTATTACTTCAATTTGAAAATGAAACACATAATAACCCAGGCAATTAACAGACAATACTAGCTTAAAATGAAGTAAGTCTAAACTGAAACCACATAACACCCTAATCATCCAATAAATCTTCACTGGAGAATTCCACCTCAGCATCAAATTCCAAAGCAGCCTTGACCATAATATATCAGGTGTAGCCATCATTTTTTTTTTGGGTAGGTTATGACAATGCGAAAATATATCTTCAAATAAATATAAAAAAAATTCTCTAAAATAGAAAATTTTGTACAAGTATGTTGTGAATCTCATAAATCGATTGTGCTTCAAATTTCTACCAATTTGAATCTTGTTTGATACTATATCAAAACTCATAATATTTTGAATCAATAGAATTATTAAGAAATTTTGATATTGAACCCTAGTGGAGTATATCAAACGACTTTCAAATTGGTCGAAATTTGAAACACAATAGATATATGGGCTTCACAACATGTTTGTACAAATTTTCCCATTTAATAGGTTTTTTTTATATTTATTTGAGGTTCTGTTGTCGCCGTTATCTCCAAAATTACAAAAGCAATCAACAATATTCTTTATTCTCTACTAGTGTTAGAGATAGCACTCTAGGATTTATCACACCCATTAAAGTCCTAAAAAGCCTTATTGCTTGTATCCTCTGGGATATATATATTCACTTTATAATTGTGGTCACAGTTTTTGAAGTAATAAATTAATAAATTTCGCGGTACCTATCGATAAGTTTAATGAAAACAGTTAGTGAATAATACAGTAGAGTAAATGAGCATATAAGGAGAAGAGAATCAATTTCTTACTTACAAGATAGTATTTGATTTTGGACGTTTGAGTAGCTTCTCCTCAACTCTCCTACATGTTTCAAGCTTCTCACATTTTTTTTCTATTTAATTCTTACTCATAACTCTCTTTTTTTGTTTTCTCAAGATTTACAAATTCTGCACACAATTAGTCTTGACGAGACAAATAAGAAACAAATAGATACACCTCAACGCAAGTCTTGACAAAGAGACAAATAAGAAGAAATGTTAGTATATAATACCCATTTTAGTTACATAACCATTGAAATTGCTCAAATCAAATATTTACCCATTATATATTTACATACAATTTTCTATTTTCAAACCCCCCGAAATCGTGTATGAACTCGATCTCCAGTATTCTTTTTTTTGGACTGTTGGATTATAATTTTTATATGCATTTGCTTCTTATTTTAATTTTGAACTTAAATTTTCTCAACTAAAAAAAATATAATTGTCAACTCTCTAAGTTTAAGCCATTTATATTAGTCTAAAAAATAACACATAGTTCTCAAAGTTTTTATTATACACCTAACACTCTAGGCTTCAACACACTATTAAGGTCCTAAAATCCTTCTGAATGTCCCTGGATCATATTCCACACGTATAGTTGCCTGTACCTTTCGAGGAAACCTCGTATCAGGTTATTATTACTTTTCTCTTGAAAGCTCGTGATGGGGAAATCCATCATTGGTTATCTGACTTATCATAGAATGAAGATAGTGAAATTGATGATGAAAAGAATTATGAAAATTACACTCCCGATCGTAACATTTTGTGTTGGAAATGTCGTCACCTCGGTATTGAATTTGATGAACCACGAGCATTCTGTCTTGTATACAAAAATCAAAAGTTGTATTGGATTGGCAATGGAGCCACAATATATACCTTTAATCTTTCTAATGGAGAACTTCTCATGTATCAACTTCTTCCACAATTTAATTAATTAATTTTGAGGACGATTTGGTCGGCCCTGCTCCTTGCATTTTTCTAGCCACTTCAACAGATCAAATGCATTATATCTGGGCCATTCCGGATCAGTTGGTATGGATTGACCAGCTGGTGAATGGTAATGTTCAAGGTGGCCCTGGCACCATTCAGCTTATTCAACAAATTACTATTGACGGCGGGACCATATTTTTAAATAGAGGACAAGGTGGGATTTTAATAGAAAATGTGTTCAATGAGGAGTACTTAGATGATTATTTCTGTCTGGGTCGTACTCCGGAAGATTGCCGGTCTTTCAGCCTACACACTGAGTTGTGGCATGTCGAAGAAGGCTGCATATCTGAGTATTGTAGAGGCACCTGATTCATGACAGGTTAATTTTATTCTAATACATATACCAATTCTTATATTATGTCTCCATGTACAGATGACGATCACAGAGATCAATTCAGGTTGCGCCATAGTTTCATCTGTGTTTTTGATGACGGAGAAGGAGAAGAAGAAGAAGACACATGTATTGTAGTTGACCAAGAGGCTCTCCGGTAAGTATGCTTGCAAATTTTTTATATTATACTCTAGTGTATGTATCCAAAATGATCTACTTTACCCTGTAAAACCAAAATGTAGGGAGTATTTTTAGTTACCCTTTACAAATCGTCCTTTTTTAATTTATTCAATCAACATGATTTCGGGGGGTTTGAAAATAGAAAATTGTATGTAAATATCTAGTGGATAAATATCTTATTTGAGCAATTTCAATGGGTATGTAACTAAAATATGCAGCAGATTTCCATCCGAAAAGGTTCTAGAGAAATATTCGATTTCACTACCATAAAATAGTCTAACACCATCATTGCATCTTAAAAAAAAATAAATGAATACAAAATAGAAAAGATGTTGTCTCAATTCTGATATTAATTATATTAAAGATTATTTCCCCATTTTCTCAAGTTCTCTACAAGTGTTAATAAGTTATTTCAGTTTGAATGGTCATCTAAGAAATATGGCAGCTGATTCGAAAATGCAACACCACACTGCACATTAATTTCAAAATCGCTGTGAAAGTTCATAACCTCTTTTTTTTTTTGGATAACAGCTAGCACCCAAAATAGGGGCAAGTTTCCATCACTTTATTCTGATAAAAATATGTAGAGTACCTAATTAAAAATTGAGAACTATTTCATATCTATTTTATATCTCCATTTTAGTTTTCATGGGCGCTATATTGTTTTTCTGGAGTTTGAGCCAGTCAACCAGACTAATAACCTAACTGACTTGTACAGTGATATTTAAAGTTTGCATATTATTACCACCAAATTAGCTCTCTATATAGTCTATATCAGAATGTATTTAGGAAATTGTGATGAAGTAAAAAGCAGGAAAATAAAAGGATACTGTTTCGAGATTGAGGATTAAGACATCAACTATTGCAGAGCAAATTCTGAGATTTAATATCAGAATTATTGTAATGCTTGAATTTTTAAAACAAAAAATTAAAGCATAAGGACTTCTTTAGGAATTCTTAAAAAACTTGGAGGGTTATTTTATAAAAATACCATCTCCTTCATTCTTTACTCTTCTCTTCCTCTATTCTGTCCAGTAAATGAGAGAGTAACACGTATTTGGATTGAGAAGCTTCTACCACCGATTAACACTTCTAAGTTGATAAAATTTCTGGGTTTTCGGATCTCTTCTTATCTCTTTACAAAACCGAGTATCAAAGTTTCTAATGTTTTGAGTGAACGAACGGGAGCAATCGAAATCTGTCCGGAGCCGTGTACAAATTGGGGTAAGTTTTCTGTTAATTAATCAAATTTCTGAGTAGCAGTCGGGTCAATAATTGGGTACTGGGCAAGTTGGGGGTTCATGCGTGGGTAGATATTAACAAGTTGTCACTTTAATTGAGCTCAGAGAGACGAGTAGCAGCTCTATTCGATTTTGGGTATTGAATTTTTGGTTCATGCGTGGATGTTGTTTCATGTGCAATACGTATTTCATTTTCATGGCTCATACTTGCTTAACTAGGTTCAGTGAAGTAATTGTTATAATTGGTCCTGTACATGTAACTTTGAGTGACCAATTAACTTGACCTTTAAATTGGAAAGCATAGACCTTAAAACAATTAATTAAAGGGTTGATTCATGTCAGCATGTAAAGCTCCTTTACATATGCGTACTGGTATGGATTGTGAGTCCCAAATAATTTTCCTGAATTTACTGACTAACAAGAAAGTGCCTAGTTTAATATGCATATTAGCTGAACCAAACACATGGAATTAGTGTAGATGCTAGTTAGTACTTGTATATTAACATGGTTTCAAGGCGGTACCAAAACCAGTAATTTCACATACTGTTATGTAAGGTCTGATCTGAGGGCGTTCTGGTCATTTTCCTGTTAAATGTAAACTAACTAGGAACCAAGGGCCAATTACAGTTGTACAAATAGTTAGTTTATGTAATGATGGTTTTTATATGGTATTCTAGTTTATAAACCAAAACAGAAAGTTGTTGCCGGTTTGTGTGAATTCTAAGTTGAGTACTTAATTGAAACAGATCAAGAGAATTTAGAGGAGACATACGAGGGTTCGTCTCAGCGTACGGGAAACGAGTAACAGGTGCGGATTCCGATGTCTTTGTTAAGCTTAATTAGCAAAACTGTCATGTTTATTTATGAAACTGAATTGTGTATGCTTCACAGCATGGCTGAAGGTAATATTACATTCTATTCTTGCATATAACATGTTGGATTGTGTAAGCTGGTAAGTACCATGGTTGAGATGTGTCATGTGATCATAAGCATACCTGGATAGAGACCTGGCAGGTAGCTAGCTACGGCATAAGTTTTGCAGTACTATACTAACTTTTATCTCTAGGTGCTTGGCCAAGCACTAGAGAGGATATTTGAGTTCTCTCAGTTCGTCAGGTATGGGCAGTATGGTTATGATTGTGATCTGTCCGGAACTTTATTATGAGGTAAGTGATTATATGAACCTATGCTTGCTAATAAAATTTAATAAATGCATTGGCTTGAACTGAATACCGTACTGAGAGTTGATCGACTCTCATCCGCTCCACATTGTTTGTGGGTTCCAGGTTTATTTCCAAGAGATGATAACAAGGGCAATATAGTCTTTTGAGCTGTTCAAGGAGTTGTACAGATTTTGTTATAGTATAACAGTGTAGGGTTTAGTGCTCACTATTGATTTGTAGTATTTTATGACATATTATCAGCTTATATGTAAATAGTTGTGTTAAGTTCTGTTTTAAGTTATGTAAAAGCCTTAAATATGACATTATGTATACCTGATGTTTTCTATATATAAAAATCTATGGATTTGCACTTGCTCATTTCTTTCACTTATCCAGTGTCATTTAGTTTTATTATTTTGAACAGCTTGGCTTTGTACTTGGTATTATGCATCATTGTATATAATAGCCTCGTATGATTTAATTATCATACAGCAAGTTGTCAAAGATCAGGTAAGGGATGTGACAATTACCATTGCATATTTCAACTATTCTCAAACTAATCCAAAGATCACTATTCATTTACTAATTTCACTTACTATTCTCTATTCTACTAATCTTTCAATATTCTTTGTACAATCCAAGCGCACCCAAAATGAATAGCTCGATCATCTGCTTTATTTTATGTGGTGATATATTCTTCTCTTCCTTACGATTTTTTCAAATAAATTTGAATATAGAAGTTGGAACCATGGAGCCATGACCTGTACATAATTTGTATAATTGATAATCTAAAGCCTGATATATGTTTCACATGACCAAAAGAATAATCAACACCATTATAATCCAGGATCATGAAAGCAATATATCTATCCAGCTTTAAATTGGGTTTATGTGGGCTGTGAGACCCAGCCTGCTCAACTTTCTATCCACATAACAAACCCAATCCTAATTTCTAACTTCTAATATTCCGGTTATAAAATGACTGATTCACGTGCCAGAATAAAACACAGAATAATAAAAAAGCAGCAGGAGACTTAAAAAGAGAAGTCATAATGCATAATGCATCTAGAAAGTTTGTGTTAGTCAAGAACACGGCACCAGTAAGTATACGCCTTGGTTGATGGTTGGTTCTTTAATTCCTTTCCTTGGAAGTTTACCTTCCATTTTTCCAAGCAGATGGATCATGGAATGGAAGAAGGATGCCTACATGTGATGCTCCTTTTTTTTTTTGTGGGTTATCCTTGCTCCTGATAAAAGCATATTAGATTTTTTAACATCAAAGGTCTATCTTTCCCGAGGAATAAACCTCAGCCGTTGAGTGTTTACTTAGATTGATCACCAACGTTGACGTACGTTAATGCCCGTTGACGTTCTCAGCCCGTTAAAATTAAATGCCCATATAAAGTATCTCAATTTAAAACCCATTACATATTATCTTAAAAATTTATTATAAGAAATAACAATTTCAGTCCAAAGCAAAGCAAATGCGTGAGCTTTTTACTAGTTAATTAATTAACTACCACTATTATATGTGGAATTCAACTTTTCATCACATGTCTAAGTTTCCACCAAATTAAATTAAATGTTTCCGTGATAGCTTTTTAGATTTGAGCACAAAGGATCACTCTTTTTTTTTTTTTAACAGATTGTTTTCATGCATGTTAGCATCAAAATTTAATCCAGCCAACCACATTTGATTCAAACACAAGTTTTGGGTGTCAATTGGTCGGATTCGAATAGGGTCTCCATTGTTTCATTTAATTTGTTTTCTTGATGTAATCCTACCCGCTTTGACTTTTTTTATATTTGAAATAACTTAATAATTGACATGAATAATGTATAATTACTTTTAGTTTATAATATGAACATTTTTTTATTGTATTACATTTAAAAAATTCAAAAGCACAATTATGGGTTGACTCGGTCCAATTCGAATCGGGACAGTAAAATATTCTTGACATTTACTTGAAGTAATTTGCAAAGTCATTTCCCTAGCTCGGATATTATGAAATAGAAAGTTAACACTCCTGGACGCAAGCGTCACAAAATTCTCTATTTTTATAAAAGATCGACCTAGAAACTTAACATTGTTCTTTTTTTTTTTTTTTTTTTCTTTGATGTTTTGAGAAACAAAAAACAAAAAAAAAAAAAAAAAAAAACAAAAAAGAGATGGCCACTTCCTAAGCTTCCCGGATGCACAAAATGCCTTGATATATTTTAAGGTATATATGTGAGCATATATAATGATGTGAAGCCCTTTTTTCATGAATAGAAGTCATCACAATTATTCATCTTTATTAATTAATTACAAGAATGGTGGCAAGTCAAATTGGTCTCCATTTGTCAGTCACTAAACCAACTTGTGATTCCAATTATTAATATAATTTGTTAATACCAAATTTTTCAATGCACAAATATATATCATAACAGTCATAAATAGAGTCCATGTCCCCTTAAAACGATGTAACAGTAATTAAAATTCAACGCTTAATTAAACTTTTTGCATAGTTCATGAATTATGAACAATGGTGTCCCTTTCTTAATTGTAGCTTTCAAACTACCCTCGTCATAAGGCCACTGCCGGAAGGAAGCATCTTGAAACTGAAACATATATTTAAATTTAAAACAGAAAAAAGAAATCACAAATATTAATTTGTGAATTTGTGATTGGTGGTTGCTGACGGAAATCATGGTCAGCAGAACAGTCCTGCAAGTTTCAATTTGGAACTTGTATTTGTTATTCCTTGTTTTTTCTAAAAAAAAATTATATGAGATTGTGTGGAGTTATATATTTACCCAGTCTTAATTTGTCTTTTTAATATTTCAAAGCTGCACAGTCATATGATGGAAACGATTTATATTTTTTTATTTTTTTCCAAATATTAGCATATGGAACATGAGACCTAATTAACTATTTAGATTTTACTTATTAGTTCCATAATCAGATGCTGGCACTTTGACAGTTTGACCTAAATATTTGATGTATTTTGTAATCTAAATAAACATCAACCAAGAGTAATTGAGAACTACAGCAAATTTGCCTATGAGCCTTTAGTGTTCAAAAAAAAGAACTACAGCAAATTCTAAATACGAAAAAAAGGAGTGCTTATCGTCTACTGCGCAGTACAAGTTACTGTGCAGTCCCGACCTTTTGATTGTTATAGGGAGTTTTAAAATTAGAGTTTGCACAAATCTTAATGCAATACAACAAATCACATGCTGTGCATGCAGTAAGGTACTGCGCAGTGGGTGATATGAATTGGACAAAAAGTAATTGAATCTGAATGGAAATTTGCAGTAAATGCTAAACTATATACACTGATAAAAATTTTGGTATATTGTTGTCAAATTTTATTGAATCAATTGAAGATAATATTTATATTCTTTTTAAAGAATAATAAAATAAAATATAATGGTCCCTTGAGATAGCAAACCTCGTAGTTGATAATAGCATGAAAATTAATAATATGAAGTACTTTTGAGGAGAAGTAGAAAAAAAGAAACAATATATATATATAGCATGAAATGGTGAAAGCGAAGGGAAGGAATGGGACAATATAAGGGAGCTTTCGTTGAATTTGGGGAGGGCTTAATTAGTCGACAGAAACTGAAGCATTCGATTCCATTCCTTTCCATTGATTATGTTTATGTCACACTGATTTGTGGTGTCGTGAACGATCCATCTTCTCAGCCTCTCTCTCTCGGTCAAGATATCAGATCAGATCGGATGGACGGCATCCCGAATCTTGATGCAGTTATATAATTATTCTCTGCAATTCGTTTCTAAAGCTTCAAACTTTTTTTTGTTTTTTGTTTTTTTGAAGTGGCTGGCAATTGTCAGCTAAATATATTGAAATAAGAAAATATTTATTATTTATTATTAAGATAGAATTGAGCTTAAATTCAGACGGATATGTTTGATTTTGATATCATAAAATGATGTTTTTTCGATGATATTATGAAGTTGAGTTTGTAATAGTAGCTGGTCGTACTGAGCTTGTTAAGGATGCTTGTAATTTTATGTTGAAATGATAAAAGACCATTCAATTTCCAATGTAAAAATAAAAAATAAAAAAAGAGAGGTGACAACCATCGATACCATAAAATGGTAGGATAAGAATTAAACAAAACAATAGTTATATATTATAAATTGGATGAGGCCAATTAGTTTTGAGATCATGATGATCATGAATTATCACAATTCACAACTAAATATGACAATTTAGTGCTAAAAATTTTGAATGGCTTACTAATTAAAACTTGTTAACTCCACAAAACATGAAATCATTTAAAATATCGATCAAATCAACGAAAAACAATATGTTATAATTTACTCATTTTAATTCATGCTTCATTTTATTTGTGAACGAAATTATTTCAGTACCAATCATTGTACGAAGCATTTGCGAAATTGAATTCTAAAAAAATTCCAGACAGATTATACTAATTAAATTTTAGCTTAATTAGGGCTCGGTGTGTAATGGTTTGCTGAAAAGTGAAAACCAGAGTTGCAAGTAACTTGGTCGGCTCTCTTTTTTTTTTTTTTAATTCATTGAATTTTGATCCTTGATTTGGCCCGCTTATGTCATTCATAATTTCATATCACGTAACTTGAATAATTTGATTGTCCTTCTTTAAACAACGTTAATTTCTAATCCATCAAGTACCATTTTAACATTTTTTAACTCTTTTTTTTTTTTTTTTGTGCTTATGAACTTTTCTGTGAGCTACCAGAAAACCTTAATTCAATTTTAAACAGGTTAATTTTATATATCATTGCATATTTTTAGTTTATTTGAATCACATTATAATTTATTAATTTAGGGTACATCACTTGTTCTCAGTGATAACAAACAATTAATTAGCTCATAATAAATCTCTGGACAATAATATAAATACTTGGTCAATTCAGATGGAAATAAACAAAGTAATAACATTTGTCCATAGCGCCGTCCAAAATATCGTTAAAAAAATAAAATTAACTCAACGATTAAACTTGCGTGTCATATAGGAAGTTCGATATTTATGCAATTAAAATTACAAATTTTCTGCTTGCTTGCGTATGGCAATTTGAAGTCTGAAAATAAATTTAACAAATATCATTTTCTGCTTTTTGTTACGTAGATGTTAAATCAATGAATAACAATGAATTAAGTAGCACGATTTTTTGTTCTCTCAAATTAGAAAGTAATAAAACTGTGCGAAATTTGAATGTGTTACAACCTGAATAGGATTGGCCACTGATTGTTTTGACAATTTTGATAATAAATACTCAAATAAAAATAAAATCTCCAAAATAAAAATTTGAATAAACACATTCATGAAGTTATAGATTGATTGTACTTCAGAATACAAGCAATTTGATTATTGTTATGAGCTGGATTGACTGGCTGCCATATTATTACAAACAATTGTGACAAAATATTTCAAAGTATGAATGCAAACTATGTATCGAGGTACATATCGAGTCCAAACTGAACCGAAAAAAAAAAAACAAGCCAAAGTAAATCGAATTTGAGCTCAAAAAAAAAAATAAAATAAAAAAAATCGATCTGAACACTAGCTAGCCACGAGATGTGAACTTTTCTTGCAGCTAGCACACAAGATAGTTCAAAATGCGGCTAATTAAAAAATCAAATCAATGCAAGTATATATGTACTTAATTTATATTGAGTCTTCTATATATACTAATATGATTGGAAACTTATATACTAATATATATATATAGGATCATATCATATCATATCATGTGAAATAAAAATATTATTGTTAGAGTCCCGCACGATATGAGAAACTTGACCTTCTTTACATAGTACGCATGAATCATATGATTTTTCGTACGAATTAATTGTCAAGTTAATAATTACGTGTATGCATGAATCATGATCAACTTTATTTTTAATTTATATGTCATCTATATATATATAGTACAACTATATAATACATCATGTACTTGTTTAACTTATTTTTATTTCGGAAATCAATCCCTCCGTTTAGCAAGCGTAGTAAGTTTAAGTTAAAGAGTAGTAAAACACTAAATCACCTTAAAGTAGTGGTGATTGGTAGTAGTGAAGTAAATAGATGAAGTAAAGTTAGTAGAATGTGTAAAAGATGTGAAAAGTTGATGATTTAGTTTACTACACATATATAACTACGTTAACTTACTACATCTTAAATAACTTCCATTTGGTGACTTAAAGCACTTTAAATCACATTACTACAGTTTTACTACACTACCAAACGGGGTGAATGAGATTTATAGAATAGTTTTTTTCCAATAGAATGGCGGTGAAAATACCATATTAGACATGCAATACCTTAAAAAAAAAAATCAGATATAAATTAATATATACTGTTTCAATTTTCAGAGAGTAGTTAATTTAAAGTTTGTAACTATTTGGAGAATAGGAATGGTATAATTTGAAGCCGACCACATAAAATTTTGAAACTAAACTCAAAACCATAATGTGTTATGTACTCAGTTTGATAGACTTCGCTCTTAATTTGAACTTTGATATTTTGTTTATTCTGTGAAAAAAAAATTAAGTATATATGTTCAAAATCGGCCAATAAATACATATAATCTTTAAAATTAAACTTATGAAGAACTGACCTCTGGTCTCCGTGTGGGAGGTCGCGGATTGAAAAATCTGAATAGGAGTTTTTCATAAACATTTAAATTTGAGTAGCTTGACCTCATCTTTATCTAAAAAAATTAAAACTTATGGAGTGGCAAACAAAAATTGCTTCTCTGTAATTTGTACGTGAGAATCTGTTCCGTACTTATTTTATAATAACAGCCAATAATTGTCAATACATGGCATCACATTGTCTCCACTAAATTCATATTTTGTTTTACCTCAAAAAAAAAAATAAAATACAAATTTTATTGTCAAAACAAGACCATATTTGCAGAAATATATTTCTGTAATCAAATTCCATAATATCTTTTGACCCTGCCATGCAAACAGTAAGCCTTTTTTTTATTTTTTGAGAAAACAAACAGTAAAACTCATGTAGCTCTGTCACTGTTTTCACTGTTTCTTGTCCATGTGAGAAGTCCTTTCATTTCGACATATCCCTACGTAATAACTTGAGACACAGAAGCAGAACAAAACACCTGCAGACAATAATTTTTTTTTTTTTCACCGGACAACAAAAATTGGCTAAATAAATAACCCAAAAAAACAAAAAAAAGTGACGTGAGAGTGAGAAGAACTCTTGTTTGACCGAGTCAATGAACTTAAACTTACCAGATATGTCCAAATCATATGAGAAATATCTTGATTCCATTGAGAATGCATCTATATATATGTCAACAGATATATTCAGAATGTAACAATTATATCTAATTTTATAACATATAAACGCTATAGACAGATATTGTATGAACGCTGGATATTACTCCAAATCATGATATGGGGACTTATGACTTATTATTAAGATCATATCACAGATACACTTTTTCAGTTTTTCTTCTGGGAGTGGCATGTCAAGCACAAAATCTCTGCAAATATTCCAGGCTAAGATTTTTTTTTTGTTTTTTTTGAGGTTTACTCCAGGCTAAGACAACAAAGAAAGAGAGGTTTGAAACTTTCAATTAATCAATCAAGGGGCCCAGAGAAAAACTCTTGAGTTTTGACTGTTCAACTCCCAGTTACATTTACATTGGGTCCTACACAGTTATTTTTCATGCTAATTTGCTACTTGCTAGATTTTTTTTTAGTCTATATTCAAAAAGAATTTTGAATTTGCAAACTATGTCTGTTTTGAAAATATTGTTCAGACTATATCTATTTTTTGCGTGTTCAACATTTAGAGGCTCAACACAAATGTCAGCGGTCATGAGATTGTTGATTCAGAATTTGTATAAATATTAATTGATAATCAAGATTTTTGTTGTCTGAACGCCTATATTCAGGATGTTGGCGTTGAGATATTCTGCCTGCACGTCGGTGTTCAGGATGTTGGTGGGTTTTACATATATTGTCCGAATGCCAGTGGTCAGGACACTGGTGTTCACATAGTGTCTGAACGCCGGTGTTCAGGATGTTAGCATTCAAATTAAAAAATTCAAACGATTATGACTTCAAGTTTTTACAATTTTTGAATAATGAACCTCGTGACCGCTGGCGTTTATGTTGAGCCTCTGAATGCTGAACACCAAAAAAAAAAAAAATTAGTCTGAGCAATGTGTTTTCAAAATAGACATATTTTGTAAATTAAAATTTTTTTAGGCATGGACCAAAAACAAAAGAAACAATTCAACTTGCTAAGCCTCTCGGTTGGGAGACCACAAGCATCTCTTTCATTCTTTCTTTTGTTCTATCTTTCTTGCTTGGCTTGCTTTAATTCCCATCTCTCGTTTCACTCACAGCATCGGATCCTCTTTTGTTCTACACAGAAATTGGACTCACTTTTTTGTTTGGTCATGCTCATGCACTTTGGTGCAACAACACAAGTGGTTACATGCACAGCAACAGGAAGGTGGCATGACATGAATCTCATGATGAGAAAGAAATTAAGGTACATGAAAAACATACCATAAATTAATTAGACAAAGTTTTTATAAAAAAAATAAAAATTACTGTGCTCTTTAACAGAATTGAACAAAAATAGTAAAATACTCACTCAAGATTGGGTAAATTTGGTAACCATATTCAAAGCGTAAAAATTGCTCCATTACAATGTAAGGAATATGACGTCTTCTCAAAACATTTTGCTACTAATCTTTTTAGAAGGGTGATTTTAAAAACACCTACAATTGGACACCGAGAATTTTTTTTTTTTTTTTTTTGAAGAAAGTGGAATACTCCACAAGTTTTATTGAAACTTTTTATTTTGTGCACATGAAAGATTGAACCCATGACCTCTTAAAAGTTGTTCTAGTTAGCTACTACTTGAGCTACTAATCCATTTGCGGACACCGAGAAATTTAATTCATGTTATTCTCAAAAGGCTTGTTTGAAGGCTTAATATTTACTGGAAATTAAAACTGTTGAATTTGACATGAAAATTACTTGAAGACTATCAATTCATGTCTTGTCTTCATAAATTACAATCAACCCGGAAATTCAAATTATTATAGATGTGACAAACCGACAACAAAGCAGTCTAGAATTTCGAGATCCCTTAAAAATATTTGCAAACTTGTCAGCAATTACAAGTCTGCAGCAATATCACTGTTATTTATCAGTATGCACCAGTAGTACAAACTTTGGTCAACCGTCATGTAGCTCGCCGACAGGTATGACAACTTCAACAGTTAACAAACTTCTTTTTTCAATGCATTTTTTAGTACTTGCTGTATATATATTGTTAAGTACTATATATACGAAAATTTAGATGTACATGCATGCATGTCCTCTCTTTGTTTGCTTTTTAGTTGTAAGAAATACAATAATATGAGTGAGGCAGCAAACGAGGCAGTGCACTTTGGCTTATTATTTCACAACCGTAGCTCAAATAGTCAATTTAAGTTGTTTAACACAATTTACACATTGAAACCTTATAGATTACCGAAATTTTTCATTTTTAAAGTTTTCTATCTATTTTTTTGGATTTTCGAAAAATTGTATTGAAAGTACACAAAAATTTTGTACATAAAATGAGTCTTTTTTTCAAAAATTAAAAAAAATAGTTAGAAAACTCTAAAAATAAAAAATTTTGGTATGCAACTAGGTTTCAATATTAAAATTGTGCTGAGCAACTTAGATTAGTCATTCGAGCTATGGTTTAGGAGATATGAGGCCGAAACGCACTAGCCACTGCTTTGCAAAGCGCAATAGCCTCACTAATAAATATTACAAATGAAAAGTAAGAAGTTTACAATTTTTTTACATTTATATAAATATATATATAAATTTATAGTTTGTTAGACTTCATTAGTTAAATATTTGCATCTTCAGTCAACAATCAAACTAATTACAAAGTTTTATGAATACTATTTGTTTTGCACAGTTATTCTATGTTTCAAGTCCAAGATCACAAGCAACATTCACCAATTTCAAGCATCTCCAGCCAAAAAAACAAACATTTTTTCAAACCGAAAGCAGTTCATGTAATGTCATTTTTAACACCAATTAGAGAGTTTGAGTTCCCCAAACTTCCTAAACTTCATTCTCACAAATCTCAATTATAGCTTCAACTTGGTCAAATTGAGTGGGAATCGGTGATAGAAATAGAATCCAGTCTCCACCATGGAGACAAGAACTCACATGTTTCTTGAGTCTGAAATAGTGATTTATGACACTGTTTAGGCACCATTTTTCAACATTTTATTTCTAGGAAAGTGGAGAAGCTACATCATATATAAAAGCAGGTAAAGATTATTCTGTTCTGTTGTTATCCACATAATTGATCAAGCCTCAGATAACAATTACAGAATTAAGGTGGGAATTTTTTTTTTATTTTATGAAGTTATTAAAATACCGAATTTATGTGTAAAGTTTAATTTGCTTCAAATTTTGTCTGAGTCGAAAGGTGTCCAATTTTGATTTTCTTGTCAATTTTTGAAGTATATAGAAACTATGTTTGGTCTTTTAACCTCTCTCACAAAATAATAACAATAATGATATTTGCAATATAATAATAATAATAAAAGGAAAATTTATGTTTGATTATAAAATTATAATATGTTCTTTCTTGGCTGTACGGGTGTACAAAAAACCCGTCAACTCGGCCGACCCGTCTGACCCACCCAACCCAACCCGTTTTTTACCAGGTTAGAGATATTACGGGTTAGGTCGGGTTGTAATTTTGACTAACCCGTTATGTCGGGTTGGATTACGGATTGAGCATTTAGAAACTCGTCTAACCCGGATCCGCCCACAACTAGTTATAAATTATAATTTTATACAAACTTACCTATACAATTTATTAAAAAGATAAATAATGAGACAATAATTTAAGAATTAAGTTCTTATTTAGATAAATATGAAATTTTTATGATGTTCTTGCGTTAATGCTTATTATGTCTAACTATTTTCTTGCAACTTTATATGCTTGTTCTATATTTCTAATATGAAATTTAGCAAATAAATATATAATAAGTACTCTATATATAATTCCTAATTTTATGTTTAATGTTAAATTATCTTTATATTACTTAAGTTATCCAAAATATATTATCATCAAGTTATAAATCACCATTAACATGTTTAATATTATACATTAACATGTTCAATATTATACAAAAAGTAAAAGTTATATTATTAATAATTTAACCGAAACTATAACCCGTTTAACCCGCGTAACCCGTACAACTCGTAAAAACCTGTACATAAAAAAGTAGTCAGGTTGGGTTGGGTTACGGGTGGGTTGAGTAACAATATTTTATAACCCGGTATAACCGGGTTGGGTTCAAATTTTGATAAAAAAGGGTTAACCCGCCCGTTGTACACCCCTACTTGGCTGATAGCACTTATTTTCTTTCAAAAAGGCGCTTTTTTTATCAGTTTAAAAAATGATTTATCAAAATAATTAATGTTCCAGACAACTTACCTTCATTCTTTGTTGCTGGGAGTCCTAGGAAAATCTAGATAACAAAAATTGACGATTAAAAAGTTCATTTTTCCTTGATAAAATCATAAACGCAACTCAAACTATTGACATGTATTTTTGTTAATTAATTTTTAGAACAGCCAATGCATTAAGGTTCATAAATAAAGAACTTTACTGGCATTTGATATTGTTTTTTAGAGAGATAAGAAGGTGAAAAATTGAGACAGCAACAGATTTAAGCAACAATTCCTTCACTTAAATGGCACTTTGCATTACACAGCTCTCTTGCATTTGCATCTACTTGTTAGAGCTCATAAGACAAAACATCGGCGCCCGATACATTGACGGAATGGCTACTTAATTGTCCCTAAACTCGAAAGTACTACTACCCGACTGACTGACTCGACGACAAAAGGTAACTTCGACAAGTTGAATTACACCTGGAATTAGATGAATTAATCCCTCCCTATTCGATACACTTAACAACGGCTCGCATCCTCACTATTGCGCAGGCTGAAACCTCTGCTGGTAGTCTCTTCCCCCTTGCTCGAGTACTCCTCTAATGCCTCGGTGACACACGAATCCGAGGATACCGACTGAGAGTTGCGGGTGTTGCTGTTCTCCCTTTGCCCGAAGAAATCGATAAAAGTGTGATTTCTGGCACCGGTATCCCTCTGAGGTTCGGGTAACAGTTCATCTTCAGCCTCAACATCCATTTTGGAGGCCCTCTTCTTCTTAAAAATGCGACAGAGCACCCATCCATTGGTCAAAGCCATGGAGTTCTGCATGTATAACAAAGAAGTTGATCAATCATTTAGACCAGATTGAGTTGTCTGTGTGATAAAGTTATAAACTTTAAATCTCAACTACACAACTGTTGAGGTAATCAATGCTTGTGGTGTTCTTAAAAGACAACAACCCGAAATGACTCATGGAGTGGTGATGGTTCTGATAATTTAAGTCATTCTGATTTCTGGGTTTCTGACAAGCAATTTAAGGTCTTTTATTGTCACATTTATAAGATCTTTCCATTATGGTTCAAAGCTAAGCTTATACTGGTACCGGTATGCCAATCTAAGAAAGACCAGGAGAGCAAGGAAACTGAAACATCTTCAAACAGTCACATGGGTGTCTCCTACATTATTATCATCTTATATAAATGTAGAAGATACTTGTATAGTTGTATTGCTATATTCTTGTCACATACATACATACCAACCAGATATAAATTTTCACATGGGTGAGGTCCCTTGTTCAAATTAAATTCTCTCTGATCATCCCCATGTTGTTGGAGGTAGGATTATGAGTTATTCAAATCCATGAGTAGGTTACCATCATGGAATTTCTATAGTTACAATAAATGTCCAAGAGGTTCTCAAAAAATGGATATTGAAAATAACCCCACAAAATGAACCATCTTATTGATTAGCAATAGTCCCTTTACCTACTAATTAACATGAGTCATAATCTAATGAGGGCAATTTTGTTCAAAAATAGTGCATATGGGTAATAACTGAAATTATCACTTTTAAATTACCCGTCATCAGGGAAAAAAAATGAAAAATTGTAGTAATACACAATTAACTAATTTTTGGTATCAGTCCTTACAATGGAAGTTGAGTTTTTGAGGTCAGTAGGAGCTGCACAAGCAAGGCGGTACTCATGCATGACCCAGTCAGTGCGGGATCCGCGGGGTGGCCGGCCTTGATAGAACACCAGCACCTTCTTCATACCCGCAACAACCTGGTTACCCCTCATGTTAGCCGTTAAGATTTGCTTTTCTTTACCAGTAGCCTTCCAATAGCCCTGACTAGTTGCGCGGTTAGATCTACTGCCACTCATGTACTTGGCTTCATTTTGGTTGAAGAAGTATTTATCCTCTCCAATCCCACCTAATGAGGTTACAAAATCATTATAAATATAAGCTGACCGTAAATTGTCAAGCTGAATTTCTATATATGGAATAAAGGACAATAAAATGTGACATAGATTTTTTTTTTTAATTTAAAAAAAAAGCATCCAAAATAGCATAAAGCTGAAGCTATGGATATAATTAAATTTTAACTCAGATATCATCCAGCATAAATTGTCACAAACTGGATTGCTAGTCTAATTACAAATTGGATGTGACTTCATTAAGTCTAGCCTTTAGATATAAGTTATGTAATTTTAGTAATAGTAGAATTTTCAAATTGATCAGTAGTTTAAAACTTAGCAACACTCAGAATAGAAATTCAGCAAGCTGGAATGCTATAATTCTTATGAAGTGAAAACCAATAATTTTATCCTATAAAGCAACACAACCCAAAAAGGAGGAACTAAGTGTTGCACAATACTCTCAAGTAGATAAAAATAGACATATATACTCCAAGGCTACATATAAATTACAAATATCTCAACCAAGTGATTTGCCATGTTTTCTTAAAATATGATTTAACAAAACATTGATGTCCCAAAATCATAAATTAGGTTGACTTATAGGGACATAGGTTACATATTGCAATTATGTTAATTGGGTAATTAATTAGGTACAAATAAGGGTATTATAGTAGCAAAATGAAGGACAAGGGATACCAACTCCATGGACTTCAAAGTTCTAACATAATTATAATTTATAAAGAACCCCAAAAGGTATCCTATAAAGACACAATCAACCAAAAATATTATTGCACTCTGAAAAGTGATCTGACACAGAAAAAAAGCAGCTTCCTTTAAGCAGAATTGAAGACTAATAACAGGAGTTTGAATGTTTGATGGTTACTTAACAAGTAAGAGAAAATAATTGTAAAACAATTGTTGGGTTTGCACATTATATTTTTATTCAAGCGTGTTAAAATTATACACATTTTGACAACCTTGTCTCCAAAATTAATTGCTGCTTACTCTTCTGGTTGACTTTCCACCAACAGATTCTCTCTTACTTACTCAGCATTCTTAATTTACTATTATTAACAAATTAAGTCCCTGATGCTTGCAAATTTGCAAAAAAGACCCAAGCTTTGCACAAATTGCTGAGCTCCCAGTGCTCAAACAGAAGAGTTGAGAGATAAAATTCAAAGCCAAAATTGGTTTCATAAAAACCCAAAAAAAAAAAAAAAAAACTTACCAGGTAAATCCCAGGGGTTAAATTTCAAGAGATCAATTTCCGGTATAACAGCAGCTGGTAAAGGGTATGACAAGGCCTTTCTTCTCAGGTACTGTACCACCAGTTCCTCATCTGTTGGGTGAAATCTAAACCCAGGAGGCAGCTTTATCATCCCTCTCTTCTCCATCTTTGCTCAAACAAACCAACAATTCTTGACGATCAGAACAGAATTGGGTTGTTCTATGTATGTATCTCAAGTGTTAAAGTGTGCAAACAATAACTTGAACAATGGATAGCAAAAAATATTGGGTTATTTTTGAGATAACCCAACTTCCATTTTTCTTCTTCGGAGGAGAAGAAAGAGAGGTGAATGACTAGTGAGAGGAAGATGGGTGTGAGGGGAAAAGGTTTTTGGGGGTTTTATAAGGCTGTTGCGTATGGCAGACTCAAACTCTCCTTCTTGCACTCCCTTTGACGCCATTTATTTTATTCAAAATTTGAAAAAAAAAAAAAATAAGGTTCTTTGCTGTTGTTGTTGTTTTTTTTTTTTTTTTTTTAATTTTATTGTTGTTGTTCTTATTGCGTGATTGAAATGAAATTGTTGTTTTACCAAGTGAGGGAATTATGTAATGTGAGTCTGTATCTGCTGTTATTCTAAAGGAAAAACAGGACCCTGTTATTCCGATCTGGACCGTTAGATCAAAACGAACGGTCCAGATCGGTTTTATTAGATTATAGGGGGTCTTTTTTATAATTAATCACATCTGTTTAGGCTTGAACCTACTTATTTCAAAAAAAATAAAAAATCATATCTGTTTATTTTGATCCGACGGCCCAGATAATAATAACAGGGTCCTGTTATCCAATTTTGGATAACAGGAGATGTGATTCCTATGTAATGTTATATGTACAGCTGGGGAATTAAGTGGGAGGGAGTAACTTTGCAAAAGATAATTTTATAATTTAAAAGGACGTGAAGGTCAAAATTGTCTCAGATGACAGTACAGAGCTTTCTTAGGTACATACTATTTTTTTTTTTTTTATAATTTTAATCAATTATTATAACTTAGAAGCTATTTCAAAGCCTCAATTTCTAATTAATTAATTATTACAGTTTTAAAATTTATTCTCTAACAATTGTTCTAGAGAAGTATAACATTTTTGTCGTTTTGTATGCGTATATTGTATCTGCTGGAAATAAATATTAAAAAAAAAAAAGAGTTCATATACAGATAATTGGTGCTAAAATTAATCAGTTGCTGACTTCTTCAAAATTATATGAACATAGCATATATTAGATTATGTATTAAAATCCTACCTCTTTCTATTACAAATTTCCAATACACTTTAGTGACCAAGTTATTATATAAATCTAATTACCTAAAGTATAACATAGGCCTTGATCCCTTAACTAGCAAAAGTAGTATTTTGTATTGTCCACTCAACTTTACCAATTAAAGTATGATGTTTATATGCTAAATATTTAAGCTGAACTGGACAAACCTTTGTGCTTTTTTGTTGGGTGATTCAAATATTTTCTATTCAATTTAATCGGTCAAACATTCGGAAACTTTTGAGTAGTAATTTTTTTTTTTTCAGGGTTTTTTGTGTAGAAGTAAGACTATGAAATTATGAAACCCTTCATCCCTTGTGAAGTGGAAACTAAACAGCGTTTTTTGTGCCTCTTGGCATGGTGGTACAGTAAACCGGAAAAGCAAAAGGTAAGGGGAAACGTCCGGGAGTGAATTTACCAAGTGAAAACGTCTATTTGTAAGAGACAGAAACACCCTTAATTTGTTCCTGAAATTACAACAACTAGAGCTCTAGGTCGGGCATCGCTCCAAAATATGATAATAACAAAATAATAAAACTTATAGAATAAAAATATTTATTTTAAAAAAATTAAACATAATTTTAAAATTTTTGATGTGAATAATGATGATGATGTATAATTTATAAATAATAGCACATAAATGTTGGACTACTTTAAGGATTATATTTTGTCTTAGACATATCATCTCTTATTAAATGGGGATAGAGAATAATATAAACCATTGGATCAAAGTATATTAAGAGATTTAAACAAAATCAATATTTAATAATATTGATGATGTGACATAGTTAAGGTGTTTGGAGAGTTACCCATCTTTCTAGTTTATAGATTTTAACATTTATTATGAGTGAGGTTATTATACAATTAATAGTTCGGATTGCTCTGCACTATTGAGTCATATCTCTAATTTTAGAATATTAATAGTCGATTCAAACTGTTTATTATAATCTCCATATACAATTTTACTTGTAAACCAAACTTTTATATATTTTTTTTAAATTTGTTTAATATTTTTTTAGATATTTGAAAATGTTACCTATTTAAATGGCTTATAATGTTTTTAATCAAGTAACTTTTGAAAATATCGTAAAAATAGTAAAAAGTTATTAAAAATTTGAAATTTTGATTTACAAGTTAAATCAGATATAAAGATCATAATAAACAGTTCGAAACAACTATTAATATTTTGGAATTTGAGATACGAACAATAATACAGAGCAATTTGTATTATTAATAATAGTACAATAGCCCCACTCTAGTACTATTGTTAACACAAGGGTAAATAGGAAAATAGGTACAAAACGATTTTATTTATTTGTTGAGGGAAGAAAGGGTACAAAATGATGTTTCCCTGGGCGTATGGGAAGGAGCAAACATTGCGTCACGCTTACAGCTGGAACGCATCAACATTTCTTCTTCTTCAGATACTTATTATAGCTTTATATCATTTTATGGACAATTGCAATTGCCCCTGTGATTTTCTACAAGTTACATTTACGTCCCCTTTCAGTTTATTCCTCCCTCCTTTTTTGGTTTTTGTTACTCAGGCCAAGGGGTACCTTATGCAAAAAAATGTTGGAGCACAGTTTGGCGTGTGGAGAAACAAAACTTGTACTTTTTTTTTTTTTAATTTCAGGAAGCAAAGATGTACAAAGTTCTACACTTCTACTTCTCCATTTTGTTGGAGCACACTGGTTTATACTTTATATCTGTACCAGTGAAGTGAACTATCGTTTCTGAGTTATTTTATTGAAGCAAGTAAGCAACCAACAGCTTAACATGAGGGAATTCCAATTTAACACAAGGACAAATGCTACTTGCCAATAGAATGTGAAGGTCTTGTTTAAGAAAGACCACATTCATGTTGAAGGTTGAAACTCATTTTATAATTTGGATTATAGTAATAAAGTGTACTTTAGTTTTGACTAGGGGAGTAATAATTTGGACTAGAGGAGTAGTAAAATATCAAAATAGGCTTTGGTTTTGGCACAATTGCATAAAGATGCTCCAATTTAGAGAGTGTATGAAGAACATAACTCTAAAATTATACTTTCATATGAGTAAGAATATATTTAAATCACAAAGATATACCCTTTTGCAAAATTTGGCCCCACTCTAATCCAAAATCTTAATTTGTTGGTCCAATTAAATACTGAATGGGGAAGCACTGGTCTAAGCTCAACTTTACTCCGAGTACTTGAAATGCATTCAATCCAAACTAGTAAGTAGTTCACGCCTTGTTTTGGGCTGAAATTATTATATTTTATAATAGAGGGGGGATCCAATGATACACAAAATTTTGACACAAATGTTACACTAAAATCGTATAAATTTATAAAAAAAAATCTTAAAAAGAGAAAATCATGTACAAACATGTTCATTTACTTATAGATCGACTGTGTTTCAAATTTCATTCAATTTGAGTGTCATTTGATACTCCATCAACGACCATCAAGTTTATATAGTAATTAGAACGGTCTAAATTTAATGATTCTTGATGGAGTATCAAATGACACTAAAATTGAATCAAATTTGAAACATAATCGATCTATAAGTAAATGAATATGTTTATAAAAGAATTTCTATTTTTAAGATTTTTTATAAATTTATATGATTTAGTGTAACATTTGTGTCAAAAAAATGTTGTGTCATTTGATCCCTCCTCTTTATAATAAACGGTCGAAAGCTCATTTCTTGTGAGGAAACTAATATGGGCCTTAAATTTTAATGGGCCGAGACATTAATATACATCAACGGTAGTGATCAATCTAAGTAAACAATCAACGGCTAATGTTTCTTCTTTGGGGAAGATAGAGCTTTCATGTTAAAAAATTCAATCTCTTTTTATTAAGAGTAAGGATAATAACTTTATTTCGAAATTTGATTACAAAAATTGACAATTAAAATATGCACCACAATGTTAAAGCACAATGTTAGTCTTTGCATTATGGAATTGGATTTCAACAGACATTATATAAGATGATGTTGATTACTCTATTGATGATACCAAAATGATAAGCCAATGATGCATATCCGAGAATCAATTCTAAAATAGAAGCAAGTCTAGGTTGTAAAAAAAATAATACAAATATTACTATATCCACCATATTTGCATTTTAGATAAGAATTTAACTAACGTGGCTTTCCGCTTTTTGCACGGATGAATGAATGAATAAATAAACATTGGAAGTATAGTGGATTTGGGAATATATTGGCTATGGAGAATTGGAGATGCTCATCTCATCTCATGCCTTCCTTCCAAATCTTTTCATTTCTTTTTTCAGCTTTTAATTTGTTTTTAGAATTATTTGGGCCTACATGTTTCCGCTAAAATGGACAAAATGAAATGAAATGACAAAGTTTTATTGTTTTCCAGTACTAATGGATGACTCATCATTTTTATCTTTGAATATTACCTACCATTTTCTATGTAGATAGTCAAGTATATTCTATTGTTAATCTAAAGCTAACTAAAATACCCGAAATTTTTTTAATTAACCAAAAAATAATTCATAATTAATATTTAGTTAAATCAGAAACAAATTTTGAGATATACACGCCTACGGGGGAGCAACTCAGGGGCGTCAAAACAGGCCCCTGGACTGTCTCTCTAGGGGCATGGTCATCCCCCTGGACCGTCTCTCCAGGGGCGTGGTCACGCCCCTAGAGTGCATGTTTAGGGGCGTCAAGTGGGGTTTTCTTTAGCAATCCCAACCAAAGAAAAAAAGAGTGAACGACTTTGACCCCAATGCATACACAAGTGAGTTCTACAGAGTAGAAGCTTTTTTGCACACTTAGGAGGGCCAATGGGCTGATTTTGGTAAGGAAGAGGACTGGCCGGAGTACAATGGAGATAGAATTATATCAGATCGCAAGCTTGTGAAGAAGGGAGGAAGAAAATCGAAGCGCGCACCTATGACAATGGATGTTATGCAAGGAAGGATGGGCCCACAACATTGTATCACATGCGGCTCGATCAGACACAGAAGTGATCGTTGCAATAGGTCAAACAGTGAAGCCGGTATGATATAAGAACTTATGAGATATAATTATTTCAAATTTATTACGTTGTTGAAAATATAATTTTTTATTTTTTTATTTTGCTATTTAGGCACAAGCCCAGGCAAGCTCTTCGAGACCTCACAGAAGAACAAGCAGAAGGGGATGAAGTTAATACTATCAATTATTTTAAGTTGTTTGCATTTAGTTGCTTGTATTAGAACTATGTGAACTTTTATGTCGTACTTGAACATTTTAATTAAATTTATATTGTGTTAACTCATTTTGTCTGATTCATCATGTAAGTTCCATATTGCATATTATTACACATAACTATTCAATGCGCAAGGAATGCACATCATGCACTAATATGTTATAGTTGCAAGCAACTTTAATTATCAGAAAACAAGTTAGCAAATTTACTTGCATCAATTTTTAAAAATTTTGGCAGCATCTCTCTTGTTTGTTGTGCATACCCAAATTGTACCCAAGTAGCTGAAAGTTCAAATCATGCAATAACAGAACTCTATAAACAATAATATAAATCATACAATACTACAAGTCCATATATAAGAAGTCGCTACATATAAATTAAAAAATATATCCTCTTTAATGTTAACTTCATAAATTTCAAGCTTTGCCATTGCATACATAAACTAAAGATAATCGGATGAACTAAAAAAGTTGGTCGGAATCTTCTCCCATAGCCCTCGACCAAGTGTTGTCTGAAGATGTGACTGTGGTTGTGGTTGTGATTGTCGCTCGTCCTCATCGTCTTCCTCAGATGAATCATATGGAACCAACTGTGGCTCTGGCTGAGGATGTACCCGAGTCTCAACAACATTCAGTAGGTGCAGGATCACTTGACATTGGTACCAAACCAGTTGGAGTCAATGCAGCAGTGAACCCCTCAGAAGCTCCAGTGTCAAAATAAAAGCTTGGTGTCTACAAAAAATAGAAAAAAAAATACTAGTTAATAAAGGTGTTATTATAATAAGCAACGCATTTATCTTACAAAATAAATTAAATTGCATGTGCAACAAGATGTAAACCACTTGACCCCCTAAACGGGCACCCTAGGGGCGTGACAACGCCCTGGAGAGACGGTCCAGGGGCGTGTTTTGACGCCCTCGAGTTGCTCTCCTGTAGGCGTGTATATTTCAAAATTTATTTCTGATTTAACTAAATATTTAATTATGAATTATTTTTTGGTTAATTAAAAAAATTTCGGGGCTGAGCCCTATGTATAGCAGCAGCAGGTGGAGGTGTGCGTATTGTGTCAGGTTGTCAGCTGCCCGCCCACTTTAATTTTTCATTTATAATCAACATTCTCGTCTCAGAAAACAAATTTGCTGATTTGGTGATTCATGTTACATGCATTTTTTTTTTTTAAACTCCCATAGGATGTAGGATACATGTTACATGCATACATATACGTAGGCACTCAAATCAGCTACGATCCAAATTGGATTGGAGGGCCCTCCAATCCTCATCGGACGGTTGAGATCAATTCAAAAAACCCTTTTCCTACAAGCCACAGTTGTCGGATAGGGATTGGAGGAACCTCCGATCCATAGCGGATACAAACTCATATATGTAGGGATGCAAACGGGTCGGATAGCACTCAATATCGTATTCGTATCCGTTTTAACTTTCCGAATACGGATACGGATGTAGATAGTTCCGAATACGGATACGGTTCGAATATCAAACGGATACAAATACGATTCGGATACTTAACGAATACGGATATAACAAATATGGACAGGGGCAGAGCTAGTGGGCACTGGCCCCCCCGAATTTTTTTTTCAAAAATATACCCCTAAAAACCGAAAATTTTTTAATTAACCAAAAAATAATTCATAATTAAATATTTAGTTAAATCAGAAACGAATTTTGAGATATACGCGCCTACAGGAGAGGAACTCAGGGGCGTCAACACACGCCCCTGGACCGTCTCTCTAGGGGCGTGCTCACACCTCTAGACCGTCTCTCCAGGGGCGTGCTCACGCCCCTAGACCGTCTTTCCAGGGGCGTCAAATGGGGTTTCTCTCATAATTCAATTTAATAAACAAAATAAAGTCGCATAACTTTTTTTTTTTAATTTCAAAAGATTATTTCATCCTGACATCCGTTCTCATTGCATCACTGAAGTTTTTAAAATTTACTCATACAATAGTCAAAGGTTTAATTAAAAATCACACAATATAAATTCAATTAAAATGTTCAAGTACGACATAAAAGTTCACATAGTTTTAATACAAAACAACCAAATGCAAACAATTTAAAATAATTAAAATGTTCAAGTATGATGCAATGAGAAACCAGTGTCAGAAAGAAAAACCCCACTTGACGCCCCTGGAGAGACGGTCTAGGGGCGTGAGCACGCCCCTAGAGAGACGGTCCAGGTGCGTGTGTTGACGCCCCTGAGTTCATCCCTTGTAGGCGTGTATATCTCAAAATTCGTTTCTGATTTAACTAAATATTTAATTATAAATTTTTTTTGGTTAATTAAAAAAATTTCGGCTAAAATACCCATTTATGGATATGAAAAAATAGATATATCATGTACAAAAATGGATGATTGTCATAAACGAGCCAAAAGCTTAAAAAAAGAATTATAAAAAAATCAAAGGGGGTCCAAAGAAACCTTATACTGTTGTATTCTTTATTTTCATTGGTCTGTTTTAGGGGCAATAAATTAAGGGGCCCCTAAATTAAGACCTCTTTGGAACATTAGAGTTTGACAAGTTTATCTTCCAAACTTCAAATTCCAACAAATTAACACACACTCTCTAACGATGTAATTAAAGACAAATACTTCGCCCCCTTGGAAACTAATACTTTCTCTAATACTTCATTTTGAATTATTATATGACCAAAATATCATACGATGATCTACTCGATTCAGACGAAATTTGAAATTCTTATAATTTCATGACCACCCATAATTATATTATATGCATATTGTATTATCTAATTAAGGGATCATATCCCAGTTAAGCTTAATATAAGGAAAGTGGAGATATTCTTGATGGTTACTATTTTATTTTATTTTTTGTTTTTTTACAGCAAAGTCATAAGTAACTAATATCTGTATCACTTCCAGGTATGATCAGTGTTGGAAAACTATATATCATCACATTCTTATGCAAAAACAACTATGTCATTTCTTAGAAGAGTGGAGCTAGCGTGGTATTACTTCAAAAACTATGAAATCACTTCTTTCAAATTTTAATTTACATGGCTCAATAAATTTCTTATGTCAAAATCTTATAGATAAAAAAATTTTATTACTTTTGAAACATTTAAATATTTGTTTGAGATTTTTTAAGGTGATACATGAAAACAAAATTTATTGAAGTGATACATGAAATATCGATTATTGTATGAATATTGCACAGTCACTTTAAAAGTATCAAATAAAATACTAATTATGAGTTTTAAAAATATATATATAGAGAGAGAGTTGGGTTATGGGTCCCACTGAACATATATATCCTTATACGTCCCTACAATTTTCAGTTATTGCAAATTTTTCCGTACATATATAGCACTTAAATTAATAAAAAAAAATGCTTATACATACGCAGCACTGAGAGTATGCATCCGTATATCATAATCAAGCATATATGACATGGATTTTAATGTCAATATATCAGAAAACAACGGTATTGAGGTTGAAGCCATCACTCACATCATTAATAAATATGACAACAAGACGTTATTATCTAATTCACATCGTATATTTGTAATTCAAAACATTAACATCAACATTCTTTTTAAAACCTCATTATTCTTTTATTTTTATTATACTTAATTTAGTCGCATGAGTAATTTATTTAATACAAACAAAAACCTAGAGATCAAGACAATAACTTGAACTTACAAAATTGGAGCAACAAAATAACGATAGCAGGGTGGGCACGTGACCCTCCTAGAAATTTTTTTTTTTTTTCAAAAATATACCCCTTAGAATTGGGAATATATATACACAAAAATATACTTAATTTTTAAGAAAATTGTCACTACCCCGAAAAGTTTTTACCAAAATATCTCTAAAATTTATGAAATAAACCTAAATTCTAAAATAATTACAAATTTATGTATCGTCACAAAAATTTGAACCTCCTCATCGAAAAGTATGGCTCCGCCCATGATAATAGCCTATATTTTTTCGCCCATTTCGGAAAGTATGGCTCCGCGCCTGACAATAGCCTATTTTTTTCTATTGTTTTTCAACAATTACCCCCGTTTTTTCTTACACTTTGCAGTTGCTTCGGATTAACGACATGTATATGTAGCTATCTCGCACGTTTGCATACTTCTTACTACCAAAAAAAAAAAAAAAAAAATTCGGTTTCGTAGTTGAGCACAAATGCACAATATTAAAAGTATAGTTTTATAAATGATTTAAACGGTGTGATTGGGTATAAAAAAATATCTACAGCATAAGAATATAAAAACAATTGAATTTATTGGATGATAGTGCGAGGCCACAAAGAGAAGCAATACATGGTCTCACACAGGGCAATGATGTCAATACAACACCAAGCAATATTTCATATTTCATATTGAGAAACAGGTAGAGTCCACCCTATAAAGTAGATCACCCATCTACCCCTCTAACAGTTCTGATATACCACGTGCACTGGAAAACAATAGTGTATCTGTTCACTGGAAAACAATAGGTCACCCATATGCTTACTAAAGTCACATAAATGTTCACTGGAAAACATAGTGTATCTGTTAACTAGGAAACAATATCTATTGATAGAAAATATATAAATATTTATTAAAAAAATGATGAAAATACAGTGGACCGGTGGATAAGTAAAAATGATGGACGCTGACTCTTACTCTTTCGTATTTCATGAATATATGTGGACCCCTTAAGTGGGCCTGTGATTGGGCCATCATATATATATGTGGTTTGACTTGACAACCCTTTGGGCTTCCGTAGAGAGAAGGGAAACATATTTATATAACAAATAAAATTAAATTAAATTGTGAGAGTTTTATTTATATATGCTAAAATCTAATAATTGTGAAGCACTAGAATATTCAAAAAGATGTCCCCACATGTTGTTGGTTTATTTAGTGCTAAAGATTGTTAGTTTGAATTTGTCCAAACTCTCCTTTCATTAGAATTGTTATTGGGCTGTTCTTGTTGTGAAAGATACTTTTGTTGCTTCCTGGATTGATAAACAAAAAAGAAATATAAAATAATAGCACAGCTAGTATTTTAATTAGGTTGGAGCATCCCTTTTCTTTTGTGCAACACAACAAATTTTTAATAAAAAAAAAATCATTCAAATAACTGAGGAGTTTGAGCTTATATATATGAAAAACATGCTCAATATATGAATTAACTTTAATTGGTCATCATCAAACATATTTAGTTATTACTTAACAATTAATTTCGTCATTAAATGCATAAATATAATTCTAGAAAATAAACCTTCAAAATTGAAATTCAACCCAAAAAAAATAGTAATATAGCCAAGAAACTAGTGGTGAAATTTATGCACAAAAGTTCTTTTCAAGAGGTGAAATTTATGGGCAAGTTGCAAGGTGATTTTTCTTGCAAGAGAAGATCTACTTTTGGTATTTTTAAACACAGTCAAAATTGGTTTGCGTGTGGGAGAGGGGCATTAATCCTTTTTTTTTTTTTTTTTTTTTGTACTTTGCCAATTGCAAAAGAGTAATAATATCATATGAGAGGGATGTTAAAAAGGGGTGGCTCAATTATTGTGGCCTCATTTCTCTTCTTTTGCATGGTTGGTTTCTCCCATCATTTTCTCCCCTCATTTGTCCCTCCTTGTTAATTGGGTCTCTGGGCAATATATACAGAGTAATAGGTACCGTCCAACCCTTTTTATTTATCTAACCATCCAACGTATTCTGATTAATCAGTATCAATTTTCAGTGAATATTTATATATATTTCCGATTAATAAATATCATTTCCAGTGAACAGATCAACTACAGTTTCTAGTAAACATTTATACAACTGTTTCTAGCATACGGATGCATGCACGTGGGTGTGTCAGACTGTGAAAAGGGGTTAGATGGTTGGCCTGCTTATAGGTTTGGAACTTTGGACTATACATATTTTCCATATATATATATATGTACATATTCAGAATGATGAAGCTGATAGAGGGAAGCAAAGGGGGGAACAGAAAAAAGTGGGTTGGATGCGTGGTAGAAATGACCCATAACGAAATCAATAATCAAGGAAGCGTACTGGCATACATATATACGGGTATATATATAGATATACTGGCATCCAATGTGCCAGAGTATGTATGTATGTATCAGTATATATATGAATATGATGAATATGAGTATATATTATACTGTTGGCAAAATTAAATATCTATCTTGTGTGTGGTACTGGTAACTGGTTGGTTGTTTCCTTATATGAGGAAGCAACCGGTCGGTAGGTGCACATGGGACTGATTGCACCTGATCATGAAATCATGAATTAATATGTGAAAAGTTATATATAATATATTTGCTGACAATATTATTATTGTTTTTCTTAGTTTTTACGTGTAGAAGAACATTGGGACATTATTACAAGATGAGGATTGAGGAGCATCTGATTTGATTTGAATTTGCATAATTGGTGCTTTAATTGGTTTTGGTTGGATTAAGACGAAATTAATGCAACAAATTAAGGTTGGGGGTTGTTGGCAATTAATTTGCTGATTAATTCGAGAGGAAATATATATATATATATATATATTTTTTTTTGAGAATATCCGAGAGGAAATATTAAAACAGAGCTGCAGCAAATTAGAGAACATTGTCAAATCAAAGCGTTTTAGTTAATTATCAAAATGTAAAAATGAAATGAAATTGTAAATTTATAATTATCGTATATGATTTATTGCTTGTCTATCCAAACAACATCTCAATATGTAATTATTTGCCATTTCTACTTAGAAAATATTTTATAAAAAATAAAAAAATTGTCTTTATCGGATATTATTTTTATTGCTATAATTAACAAGAAGGAATCGTGTTCATTCAGTGTTATATGCGCACATATTATCTAGTTTTTATAATTTTATATGAGTTTCAAACCTCCAACTTACACATATAGTAAGATAATTTATACCACAGTATCAAGAGCCAATTCTCCTGTATATATTTGTCAATTTGTATAACATTCGTAAAAATAATTTATAAAAAAAAATAAAATTTAATATTTATATACAATGAATACATGTACATGTATACGTAAACCACATGTTTCAGAATGTGCTCAGTCCTGAAAGAGATGGTTGGAGCTAAATAAAATAAATTAATTACCACTTCTTTAATTAATTGCGTAGGCATGATAAATTAAAGAAAACAAATATGTAAAAAAATAATAACAATAACAATAAGCCAAGCAAAAAACTTAGAAAAACAATTGTTATGATGCAATGCAGATTAACCATTCAATTTTAGATGACATAATAATGACGCAATAATAGAATATAAACTGCTCGAATATATATATATATTTCCCTTTAATTAGTTAGTTATAACGAGTCTTGTTAGGTGACACTTGAATTCTATGGGTTAGTTTATGTGCAGGCAGCAGTACCACTGTACCAGTACTTGTGATTGATTCACCCAAGCAATGTGTTGCTGTGGTTGAAGCACCCAAGCAATTCTCTGTACTGGCATGCCTTCAACCGTTTTACTGCTACCATACATACATACATACCAATAACTTCAGAATCATGAATGGCTTCCAATGTTGTAACATAGTAATTATTATTATTTGTTTTTTTTTTTTGAGATAAAGATGAGGGTCAAACCACTCAAATTTAAATCCTTACTATATATAAAAGTATATTGAAAAAAAATGCCATGAAAGAGTTATTTTCCCCAAATAAGAAATCTGAGCCGTTGATCATTTTCTTAGATAGATTAAAATTTAAAACCGTTGATTTACGTTAATGCCCGTTGACGTTAATGTCCCAACCCATTAAAATTTAAGACCCATATCGATTTCCTCAATATAAGGCCCATTACGTATTATCTTAAATTTTTATTATAAGAAATAACAATTTCAACTCAAAGCAACGCGTAGGCTCTTTATTATAGTGTCTATAAAAGACTCCCATCTGGGTTTCGAACTCGCAACCTCTTACACAGAGAGCGTTGCTCTTAGCCACTAGACCAAAGGCTGGTTCTTAACATAGTAATTATTATTAATATTGAACAATATCAATTATATCAATCTATAAGAAAATCAACATGTTAGCAATTTTTTTTTCTTTTTTCTTTTTTTTTTTTTTGCATATTTTAGTATCTTTGAGAAAGCTTTATACAATAAATCTGAACCTCATCCTACTGATTGGGTATGTGTTTGTTTCACTTTCCAACCTTCACTCTCTAAAAAAGACCAAATATTGCACCTGATATTTTTCTTTGGATTCATGTTTGAGAATTGAGAACAAATCTCAGGTTAGGATTAATTGCCATCTCAGGAAGTTCTTCAACCGGCCCGCGCGCGCGTCGTCAACAATGGCGGCATGCATGTACATATGTTGTGATATATGACACCCTTCAGGAGGCATGGCAATGCAAGCAAGCAAGCAAGAAAGAAACAAGTCATGATCAACAGATCAGATTCTGTTTAATTTGTGTGGCTCCTGTTTACTGGTAAGAGGAATCCTCAGAAAAAAAACCTTATCTGCAACAAGTTGTTTGAAACATGGTTGGTTTGCACACTTTCAAAAAACCTTCTCTTATCTCCTTTTTATCTCCATTTGGCGCAGAGATGTTAGAACAATCAGGGGACTTGATTGGGACATCCATTTGAGGAATTAGGCACATTTTCCGTACTTCTGCGAGACGTCGGCACTGAGAAATCTTGCAATTAATTTTGCTAATTATGTGTTTATCATGAGTAATTAATTGAACTGGTAATTAGAAACGCATCTTTCTCATCTGTATATTTACAAAAAAAAAAAAAAAAAAAAAATTCTCATAACACTGTATATATGATTCTTCAGAAAAAAAGGATTATGAACTTCTTTCTTCAAGAGTAATTAATGGGCTTTGAATTGGTACAAAAGCCCAAATATTCTTTGGTTTTTCAAATACATAAGATTGTTTTGGTGGGATTTGATTTGGGTTTTGGATGCTTGCAAATTCAATATCCCACTTTCAATTTCAAGATTTTTGTTTAAAAGATTTGGGCTTTTATTTTAGAATGTATCAGAAATTGCCCAAGCTAGAAGGCCTAATCAGTATACTGCTGATGGGTATGCAACTCTTAGAAGATTTAGACCCAAACATAACATTCAAACCCAAACAATTGCCAGGTGAGTTTTGTGTAAGCCCAAATTTTTTTGAGGCCTTGTCTGTAAAGCAGATTTGCAAGAAGATTTTATCATCCTGGTAAGAATTCACATCCGCTGCCATAGTTTTTTAAGGCAAAAACTTGCCATACTTTTTTTTGGACCTATGACAATAGAATCCACAGTAAAAAAAAAAAAAAACCCCTTTTTTAAAAAATCTGGGCCTTTCAAATTCATCCAACGGCCCATTTTAACTATAGCACAATCTTGCCATAATTTTTTATGGCAGTAGATGGGAACCCATCTTGGTAAAACACATTTGAATATTGTAAAATTCAAGATTCTAAATCGCGATTATAGCGTCATAGTGGCGGGTCTTTAGAAAAGCTATCGCCGCTATAGCATGCTATAGTGGAAGCTATTGTACATAGCATCTTCGATAAATTTATAGATTGTATTCTTTATTTTGTATTAAGTTTCAATATTATAAAAAGTTCTATAGAACAAATAATCAAATAATTAACACAAAAGTTATTAAGAAACTATAATATTTGTATAAACTAGTACAAAGTCCAAATTACTATTCAAAATATATCTGGTATAATATTATTTTCAATCCAAAATGATCTAGAAAAGTCATTTTCCATAAAAAAATATTATTAGAATATTAGTAATTTAATGCTAACTAAGTCATTCTCTGCACAATAGGTCACTAATACGAACTATTTCTAATGATTGATATCTAAACCCCACTCAAGTAGATGATGACCAACATGATAGAACAATATAGAATAGTCTATACCTAAGCCATTTCTATAATTCCCGGTCCAATAAATAAATTTAACTCGTCTTAGACCATAAAAATATTGTTTGTCAGATAGTGCACGCTATTTACGCTATCACGCTATACGCTATAGCGCTCGCTATTACCGCTATAACGACAATAACGCTACTTGTGCAGTGTTGGCATATTGCATTGCGTTTACAGCTTGAAAACGCTATAACGCCGCTATAGTGCGCTATTTAGAACATTGCTAAAATTAACTATATTTCATTTTTCTTAACAGTAATAATAGAAATTTGAGCTGTTAATTTCTAGAGAGGGGATCACATGGCAATTATTTATTTCAACAAACATGACAACCACTCTCAAATAAATCCATAAAATTATAGAAAATCTTAAAAATGTAAATCTTTTACAAACCTGTTCATATACACCACAGATTGATTGTGTTTCAAATTTCATTGCATATAAGATAATCTATTAAAACAATTAAAATTGTATGGCGATTGCATGTGGTTAATTAACAAGAAAGCAACCTTATTTCTTACAACCTTTTCTCCAAAAATTATAAAACAAAAACAGAGTAATAAAGCACTCAAAATAAATATCAAGGAATAGGTTATGTCTCATATGATGGTAAGGTTCCCTAAAAAGAAAAAAAAGAAGAAAAGGCACAAGTACCCTAGATGTGCAATAATACAGACCTAGCAAGCTCAGTGCCCAAATAAACAAACAAACTATGTCCTCAGAACTATTCCTTCATGACCCTTAATGGTGCAAGGTTATCAAATTCAAAGGTGATCAAAGCAGATATCGTATCTAGAATCTTTGATCTTCACCGCCAGCCGCAACACAATGCACAACGATAGGCAGGAGTGCGATCTTGTTTGCAAACTTCAATTGTATATGATGAGTTCATGATACTGGGTTGATAGTGTCCAAGAAAACCAGTCAAAAGTTCATACAAATTTGAATCTTTTTTTTTTTTTTTTTTTGTAGGAACCTATGGTTGTCTTTGTAAGTGCAAGTAGGTATGTATCCTTTATTAGTTGTCCCATTTTGTCCCCCTAAAGTAATGGGTCGATTTCTTGCTGGGGGTTTCCAAATATCAAACTCTCTGCATACATACGTACAAGGGTCATATCTAGGGGTGTCAAACGAACGAAACGATCACGCAAATAGACTCTTGCGTCTTCCGTTGCGTTTAATAGACGCAAATAAAATTCCTTACGTCTTCCGTTGCGTTTAACAGACACAAATAAAATTCCTTGCGTGTTCCGTTGCGTTTAACAGATGCACTAGAAATCCTTGCGTTTTGCGATTCGTGCAAACGAAACACAACGCAAAAACGTAAATTTGTGTTCGTTTGACACCCCTAGTTATATCTAGTGTCCAAAAAATTACTGTCCACGTTGTTATAAATTTGAGTTGGATGTTACACAATTTGAGATAAGAGTTACAAAATTTTGTATATGTATGAATGTGTGGATAGTTAAAATGAGGACGCGGGGAAAATTCCTACATACAACCTTGAAAATGAGCTAGTGCATGTTGGCATGTTGCCAACTTGCAATTGCATGCTTGTGCCATTTTAATTCTGCTAATTATGAGAAACCCAACATGTATATTGATGAATAGATTATAGAGGCAGATTAATTGTTTCTGTTTCTGAATTCTGACAGCTTACAAGCATTATAGACCAACATCCATCATACATGCATTGCTTCAGAATGTTATCGTATCTCATCTTGTAAATCAAGTGCTCCCAGCCACTAACTATATCAGTGGAAAAGAAAAACTCAAGTACGGTTCCAATTTTCAGCCAGAAATTAAGTGCATGGAATAGTAAATTAGTAATGATGTCGGTACAGAGATAGATACTGGTACATGTGTTCAGGAATTTTACTGGTAACTGAGGGTTCCAAGTTCAGACCCACTCTCGACTCTTTCTTTAGTAATATATGATCGAATCTTTAGTAATATATGATCGAATCTTTGGGAAGATTTTCTTAAAGGACCGTGTGACCAATCTTATCTCCTCTAAGGGCCAAGGGACTAACTTAATTTCACAAAGGGCCATACTTGAGGCGCATCTCCAAGTCACGTCCCAAGAATGCTGCCCAGTCTCATTTTCCTGACCGATATCATGGAGTACACTTTTTTTTTTTTTTTTTTTTTTTGACTTGGGGCGCAACCCCAACCTGCGCCTCCAAGATGAAAGGGCTGGATGCATAAATTGAATATGGTAATTGGTTAGTGTTAAGCATTAATTAATATGATAATCCATGTGACATATTTTTAGAGGTGGCAAAGTCTAACCCGACCCAAAAAACCTGCCCAACCCAAGTTTCAGGGAAAGTCAAAATGATCTGAACCCGACTTGACCCGACCCGAAACCGACCTATATTTCAGGGAAAGTCAGACTGACCCAAACCTGCATACCAAATGAAACTTATTTTTCAATAATCAAGTTCGCAGTTTAATATCTGGTTCAACGAACTTATACTGGTTCATGACCCATTCATTTAGTTCACTATACCATATATCTTTTTCTCTTTTATTGCACTGTCACATTTTTTATTCACACTATATGGCTAATTATGCATGTAAACTTATTTATTATGCATACAGATTCATTTGGTATGCAGTGTATTGATTTAGATTGTATGTTACAACTTACAAATACTATATGTAAATAAAATTATTTACTATGCACTCAAATTTATTTAGTATGCAACGTATTGGTTGTAGAATGTGTGTTATTAGATATTTTTTATGCAAGCAAAAATGTTTAGTATGCAAGTTGTTTAATGTTTTTAAGCTCAGCAACTTAGTTTTATATGAATAATAAATAACTTTCGCAACCCAATTTAGATATTTTTAATGTTGGTAAATAAAATATTTTGAAGAGTAGAAGGAGAAATAAGAAAATGAAAGAGAGTTGACGGGTATATAAAAAAAATTAAGCCTACTATTAATTAGTGTATATTGAATTTTTTTGTTATATTTTTTTCATCATAACGTTTGTTGGCATTTTTTCGGGTCAGGTTCGGGTCGGGCAGATTTTTTTGGGTCTGGTCAGATTTTGCACCCCTATTCTCGGGTCATCTCGGGTTTCGGGTCCTTTAGGTCGGGTCGGGTTCGGGTCAGTCTGACTTTCCCTGAAACATGGGTCGGGTTCGGTTCAGTCTGACTTTCCTTGAAATGCAGGTCGGGTTCGGGTCGGGCAGATTTTTCAGGTTGGGTCAGATTTTGCCACCTCTAAAAATATGTCACATGGATTATCATATTAATTAATGCTTAACACTAACCAATTATCATATTCAATTTATGCATCCAGCCCAATCTTGGAGGCGCAGGTTGGTGTTGTGCCCCAAGTCAACAAAAAAAATAAATGTACTCCATGATACCGGTCAGGGAAATAAGACTGGGCAGCATTCTAGGGACGTGACTTGGGGATGCGCCTCAAGTATGGCCCTTTGTGAAATTAAGATGGTCCCTTGACCCTTAGAGGAGATAAGATTGGTCGTAGGGTCCTTTAAGAAAATCTTCCAATCTTTGCATCGTTCTAATTGGGTCCGGGACCAATGTATCGAGGTCCCATCAATATTTTATGGGTTGCATTTTATTAAAGAGAAACATCTTGCATCCATTGAAAAACTGTCAATATATCCATAGACGTAGGGGCGGACCTTTGTTGGTGCCACTCGGGGCAGTGACCCCCCATAATATTTGAAATTTTGCAAAATGCACATGTAAATCAATAAGTTATTACCCAATATTCAAAGTTTGCCCCCCATAAAATTAATTATTACCTATAAATCATTAAAATTTGTTGGTTAATATATCTTGTAAACTCAATTAAATTAGATTGACCTCTCCTTAATTTCGGCTCAAGGTCCACCACTGCATAGACGTGTACGGAATGTAAAAGATATACCCCAAATATAACAAATACATTCCGGAATGTAACCTATAGACGCTTGGATGGTTTTTCTTATGGACGCTAGGTATCACTCTTAAAGAGAAAAATTAATTAAAAATCTTAAAAATGAAAAAAAAAATTATGGATGCATGCATTACTTAACTTGTAAATTGATAGTGTTTCAAATTTCAATCAAATTGAACATTACTTGACTTGTAATTTAATGGATATTTAAAGGGCAATCAAACGTCACCTAAAATGAATATAATCGGAAACATAATCAATTTATAAGTTACGCAATATTTCCGTAAACAGAATTTTTAATGATTTTTTCCCAAAATTTTGAAAAATTTTATTGTAAAAAATTGTCAAGATAAGCATTCTCAATGCATCTCTCCTCTTTATTAAATGTGGAATTTCTATGTCAAATATTAATTAGTCATTTGATATTTAACACGATTAATAAAGCTTTCAAGCGATATTTTTGTGGGAATTATTGACCCATGGGACCTCATTTCCGCTGGTTGGGTTGTTTATTAGAACTTTTAATTATATAGGGAAGGGTCACTTCACAATAATTATCTTCACTAATAATTATCTTAATGATGTAATTTTTTAAAAAAAATTGAGGAAATGTTAAATTTAAAGAAATAGAAAAAAATATTATGGATGTACTTTAAAACTTATAAATTGACCATCTTTCAAACTTCATATAGTTATGCGGTTGTTTGGTAATACATCAAATTTCCATTGCATGCATAATCAAACTACAATTAAATTGGAAAACAAAAGGTTTGAAATACTGTCAAATTTAAGCTCAATGGTATATCCATACTCAAACTACCCTTAAATTTCAGCTTTTAATTAACTAATATATAGGTTCTAATAATTGTGAACCGTAATCGAAGAAATTACCGAGGTAATTTTAAATACAATGTACCAAAAAAATCATATTCATAGTTCACTATATATTAAACACAAAAAACCAGCTGGATGTACTTAATTATATCTATAATAAACAGCTAAGAAAACACCAACCAAATTTTTTAGAATCATCATATGTTCATATATATTCCTTTCGTCAAAGGTTCCGCAGTGCTTGTGGTTTCTGGATATTTTTTCTGGATATTAATTTTGTCTCTGATCAAATTGCAGCCTCTGCACTTTAACACTTAATTTCCATATGATAACTAAATATATATGTGGAGCCTAAGAAACTTAAATACTAACAATAATGTGTCTTTTTTATACTTCTTTTGCCTGTAAACAGTACGCTCATTTCTAATTAACTAGCCGTTGATATCATGAGATGGTTTAATTTGGTCCTTCAATTGCGCAGTCTGCTTAAGAACCAGTCTTTAATCTAGCGGTTAAGGGCAACGCTCTCCATGTGGGTTCAAAATCCAGATGGAAGATATTTTATACATATTTAAATTTGAGTTGCTTTCGCCCTCATTTTTATCTAAAAAAATAAAAAAATTGCAAAGTCTACTTTTCTTCCTGGTAATTCCAGCTTCACAATCACACATGCATTTCTAAGAAGTAAGAACTAATTAAGAACCGTTGATTGATTTACATATGCAAAGTCTTTTACATGCTTTTTTTTTTTATGTAAGATTGACAGCGGCTGCCAACGTAGAAAAAAAAAAAAAATACTACAAAGCACAATTAAAAAACAAACTACATCACTTATGCATCTATAACGCGATGACATTATGGGAGCTAGACTATTATACTAACGTTAGCATTTCGGTCCGAAATGCTAACGCTTCAAAATTGTTGTTATCGTATCCAAAATCATGATTTATGGTGCTCAATAAATTCTTTATATGAAAATATCGGGGAATACAAAAATTTTCCATTTTTATAATTTTCTAAGTATTTGTTTTGCATTTTTGAAAATAACATGTACAAACATCAATATTTTATTAATATTTATGAGCTATTTTCTAAAATTCAAAACAAATACTTAGAAAACTCTAAAAATAAAAAAAATTGTATTCCCCAATATTTCTATATAAAGAATTTATTGAGCACCATAAATCGTAATTTCAGACGCGATAAACAACAATTTTGAGCCGTTAGCTAACGTTAATATAATAGTCAAACTCACATCATGGCCACCTCTCTGTGACGATCTTGCATCGCAACATCTCAGCCACATCCTACGCCCCCCTCGATGCCCACCTCATCAGCAATCAGTCTACTGTTTACATGCTTGGAGGAAGCTTCTTGTGTAGTGTAGTGTAGAGTAGGGGTCCCCAGATCCCGTATCTGCTGCCATATGGTTGCCCACAATTGGCAGCAAATGGCTGCACGCCTGCCTGAAAATATTTTATCAGGATAACTTTGTAAGTGTAGAGTAGGGGTCCGTATCTGCTGCCATTACAAACAATGGTACGTCTAGTATTATATAAACTATATATATATTCAGTGTCCGTACAGATAGAATGGTACGTCTCCTGTATTATATTATCTTGTTTAAACTTTAAGCAGAGCACTCAAGTCTAAGGTTGTTGATATCCAGCTAGCTATGTGCAGCAGTAGTGCAATCCGAATATATCTATGCCCGTTATCAGGAGCGGAGTCAGAGTTGTGGCATGGAGTTAGAGGCGGAGCCAGAATTTTTGGCAATGGGAGTCAAACTAATTAGCCTCATTATAATATACGTACTAAATTACTTTAGATATAATAGTAGCATTAAAATTAATTGATCTTATTAAATTAAATAATATTATTAATTAATTCATCAAAATTTTCCATAATAAGCTCGCATTTTTTATTTCGCCATTATTTTATATAAAAAATAAAAAGTGGAACTTAGCTAACAAAATTGCTATAAAATTTGTACAATTGAGGTACAAAATGAAGTAAAAAATGTTGTCATATATTTATGTTTTCTATTAGATAATTAATGAGGATGTTAACATTGCTATTACGTCACAGTGCTCCTTTTTTTATTTGTATTACAATAAATATGACATAAATAGAAGTTCGGAATGCATTTCAGGGCTTTTTTTTTTAATAAAATATAAACCTTTAAATAAAATTTATCACAATATTTGTTATCTTTTTACTTTGTTCCTCTAGCACAATGTTGACTAATTAATATATCCAGAAGAAATGATAACATCATAGAATCATTGTTAAATTTTATTGTATTATGACTCTATACTTAATTTTATTAATTGCAAATTCTAACATTAGTTCACTAGTGAACTGTATATTTAAAATTATAGCAATATTTGGCTCCGAAATATGAAAAAAATGATTTAGATAATTAATTTACATAGAGATATTTTTTGAAAATTTAATGGGGCTCAACCATAGTAAATCTGGCTACAAAGTATGGGGGTCAAATATTGAGTGTTCCAACAATTTTATCCGATATACACAACAAATTAGTATATAAGTATGAAAATTTTGAAAATAAATGGGGGTCAATTGACCCCCATTTCTTCAATGTGCATCCGCCCCTACATGGAGTGCTTAGTAGTGAAAAACTATATATCCATCAATTATAAGGGGGCCAAACGGTAATTATTGACCAAATTACACAGAAAAATGACATATATTCCTTTAAGTAGCAAAATTATGGGGGGTGCTTAGTACCCCCATGTCCCCACCCTTCCTCCGCTCATGCCCGTTATATTTCAAGAGTGATACCTAGCGTTCATAGGTTACATTGCAGGATGTATCTGTTATATTTCGGAAGTGTATCTGTTACCTTCCATATATATCTATGGATGCATGTATGGACGATTTTTCAATGGCGGATACAAGATATTTCTCATATTTCAACAAGATTCGAACTAGAAATAATACCAGCCGATATCTTTATAAATTTTGCTTCGACTTAATTTTGATGCGGATTTACCATCAATCCATAATAACTTATCAAATTAGTGAAACCTTTTGCCGTTAACATCTAAAAACATTGAAAATTTTGAAGGACATGTACATATCTTGATTTGATTGTTGTTATCCCCATCAGTACTTCATAATTTCAGTCAAAACTCCCCATTCAATCTTGTTACTCACAAAAACCTCACTTGCAAGAGCATTTACAGGTGAAACTCTTTGCCTATATCGCATTCTTCTGAAATGAAGCCACGAAGGATATTTGATTAATAATGTAGTATCCAATTAAATTTAGAGCGCTAATAGAAGTCCAATAGCCTCTTGAGTCCAACAAATCCAAGAGCAAAGTAGCTCATCATATGTAAAGAGATACTCATTATATGTTAAACGGAATACATAAATGTTTAACAAGTAATGGGAGATTTTTCATATCAGCACTTATGTACTTCCTTTCAACATATAATGAGAGATTTTTTGTATTATCACTTATGTATTTACATTCAAAAGATAATGATCGACTTTGTTGTTGTTGTTGTTGTTGTGGCCTTGTGGTGAGACGATGGCAAGGACGAATCTACAGTAGGACAAGCCCCTACAAGTGTCCATGCTTAATTTTTTTAAGAACATAGTTTTTTCTTATGTATATAATGCTGAGTTATTAAAATCAGTTTATGCCTAAGTATGGTGCCCGAGCTTCTTAGTTTGTTGAGCAAAATACATGGAAATAAGTTCATATTTCTAATTATGATATACAGTTGTGTTTAGGCTTAAATAATTCTCGGATCCGTCCTTAGACGGCAGCATATATTCCACGTATAGTAATTCAAAACAATATCTTGAAATGAATATCAAGAATTCAGGCGTGCTTATCGTCTGCTGCGCAGTATGGATCAACGATACGGATAATGAGGGTTTTTTGAGATTGGGTTGCACGGATCTCAAAGCAGATCTAACGACTGGAGTACTACACATATATTTTCGAAATCTTTGTAGCCGCTGCAAGGTTACGTGGGCGACTGGATGGGTATCAAACTCTCGACCTTTGAGTAAACAAGAGCCCCAGGACTTCAGAATTCAGTTAGCATCTTGTTAATGAACATAAGAGTTGTGGGGTCGTTGAACCTAGACGCAAGTATCGACATGTAACAGATAGATTCCGTCGATTATATTCCACTCAACTTCAAGTAATCATGATCTTGTGTTCTTGACCGTCTCAGCGCCGTTGGCCAGTTTATAAAGGTCAGAATCAGAAGAGGCCAAAGCCAAAATGTTCTATTTTTTTGGAAAAAAATATACTCTACTTCAAACATTTTGTCCCCTAATTATTCCTATTTATATTTAAAAGGGGTCTCTTAAACAATCAAATTCGTGGGATCCGTATGTAATAGAAGTGGGGGAATATATGGAGAGACAATATTTTTTATATACAGTTTGCAGAAAATGAACACGTATATATTCGGATAGTATATTAGTATACCATGAATGTAGATCAAATATCTCATTGAAATTTTTATAGTTTTTTTTTTTATTTTGTTCATCAAACAGTTTAGTTTTTAATTGTTATGTTAAAATAAGAGAAGAGATTCAGTGGCAATACTTATCTTTTTACAATCTTGACAATAAGACTTTTGAAAATTTTAGAGATTCTTATAAAATATTAAAAATGAAAAAAAAAATTATGGATGTATTCCTTATCTTACAGATTGATAGTTTTTCAAATTCCAATTAATTTGGATATTGTTTGATAGCTCATCAAAATTTAGTTTTCTTTTCAATGGTTGTAATTTTAAGAGTTTTCAATAGACTGTTAAACAATATTTGAATTGGATATTGTTAAGAACGTAAACAATCTTTTAAGTTTAACAATGCGTGCATATATAAACATTTTCAATTTTTTCAACGTTTTAAGTATTTTTTTTCAAACTTATTATAAATGTCTTATTGTTAGAATTGTCAAGCATTGTCAATGGATCCCTCCTCTTAAAATAATGTTAGACCTGGATGAGAGGTCCATTATAGGTATTTTAATTTGAGCTGCTTGACATTCATCTTCTATTGCACCTGTTTATTTAATTTATTTTATTTTTAACAAATAAGAGAAGATTATACAGCCTTTCAATTCTGATTTAATTTCTAGAGCTAAATTGGTTCAATGCATTGGACGGAATATTCGCCCTCTTTGTCAAAAGACAATAAACATGAAAAGTAAAACTATATAAAAACATCACTTTTTATGAAAGATCTATACATAAATCGTTGTGATTTTCTTTGTTTTTTTTGGTAGCATGAGAGCCCAGAGATATATACCAACTAAAAAGAATTTCCAATTACAAAGTAATTCAAAGATCCAAAATCCGAATATTCTGAAATCAAAAGCTTACATTTATGAGAGGGTACTTGGCTCATATTGTCACCGTACATTACCCTCGTTCCTTTCAATCCACTATTTTGAAGGAAATAAACAAATCTTCATGTTGAATAATGAATGGTTGCGATTGCAAAAGGAGCTCTTGATTGTATTTAGAAGGTTATCATAAAGATGCCTAATGGCATTTAGGTTTGGCCTAGCTAGGTTTTTAACTTTTTTTTTTTTTTTTTTCCTTTTTTGTTTGTGAATTCTTGTCATCTTGTGCATACTTCAAGTTTAAGATTCAAAATACATTTGACTATGTAGGGAAAAAAAAAAAAAAAAAAAGGTAACCAAACGGAATTTTATTTGCCAAATTACCAATCCTTACTGCTAATAAAAAATATTAGATTTTTTGATATGAAAGTTCCATCTTCCTCAAAAAAAGAACCTCAGCCATTGATTGTTTACTTAGATTGATTACCACCGTTGACGTACATTAATGTCCCGGCCCATTAAAATATAAGGCGCATATCAATTTCCTTAAGGCACGAGCTCTCGACCTTTTATTTTAAGATATAATAATTTCAACCCAAAACAAGGTACAAGTTCTTTACTAGTATCAGTAACGTATTTAGAGCTGTTATGAATTATGAACATGATGTTGTTGTACTCAATAATTCAGAAATAAATACTAAAACCCACTTCAATATTGGGCCTTTTGCACTGAGCGGCTGAGCCGTTATATTATACCATTGATGCTCCTTTTTTTTTCTTAAGAAGTACGTAGATCTGTTACAATATTTATTATTGAGAAAAAAATGTCGACACATATTCAGAAACTGAGATAATTAGAGACGCATTCAACCTATTATTACTAGCTAGAGCTAGAGCTGTAATTCGGGCTTCGCCCCGGAAACAAAAAAAATTGAAGCGTAGCAAGACCTCAATTTTCTTATTTTTGGAGGTTATAATGCCCCTAGTCTTCCATTTTATTTAATGATAAAAGTGTATCATGCTTACGTCCAATCCTAAAATAACAATAAGAAATATTAAAAAAAAAAAAGCTAAAATTTTGAAGTACCAAGACAATTAAAAGATCAGTGCGTGTACTGTAGTTATGTTCCAATGTCTCCAGTGACAGAAGCCAGAAACTATTTGTTGTGGGGGGGGCAAAATTTATTATGGCTAACACTATCTAAATAAATAACAAGTTTCTAATTTGCAGTTGAACTAGAAGTATTGTGTATCGAAAGTTTAATATATACAATATCAAACATATATTTATTTGTTTTAAAATTTTAAAATAATAAAAAAATAAGAACAATTCAAATGTAAAACGAAGTACTTCAATATATTTGGCAAGTCACTATGTTCTGATAGTGCTCTGCCGTTGGATACCATATTATCCAAGGCTTGGGGAATTTTCTAAAATATTTGTGATTATTTTTGAGGATCTGCGCATGGGTAATATTGAGAATTAATTAAAGCAAAAGTATAAATGTTTTTGTGCGCTTATAATTGACTTGTTATGCTTGATAAAATATATGATAATTAATTTAGTTTGCTAACATTTATGGCAACCTGTCATTGCTTCTAAACATTTAATCCCGAACACATTAATGTTTTTTTTTATAAAAAAATCATAGCTTGAAGTTACTTTTTATGAATTATATTAATATTATATGGGCCGCTAATTTTAGTTGTAATACCTTAACCCACTGTTATGCACTGAAATGAAGAAATAAACTTACCAAACATAACATATGCCTATTTAATCAACTGTGATTGCTAGAGAACAAGGCACAAAATTAAGGGGGGGGCAAAAACTGTGAGGACGAAGAACACATAAGTAAACTATCTAATATATGAGGTGATTTACGGAATTTAAGGGGGGTCAACTGCCCCCCCAAAACCCCCCGTCCCTTCGTCCCTGAATGTCTCTCTCGTTCAAATTTTTCTGGTGAATAACTCTGCCATCAATTGGCTGCCCTGTTTGTTCTTCAGATTGCTAACTATTTTGGCCATCAATTGGTTGCCCTGCTTCTTCTCCTCACAAAGAAAACTTGTACCGTCTTTAACTTTTTTAGCCAATAGCGAGGGTATGTGAGTATATATGTGACTATATCAATATGTTTATACCATAACATCTGACCCCCACCCCACCTCTTAACTAATTTACAATATTTATATACTGCGCCACCACTGCTGCCCTCCAAGGCTCCAACCACTATTAATTAGTGGAGAACTGAAGAGATAAGCCCATGGGCATTTCCTCAAAAAAAAAAAAAAAAACTGAAGGGATACAAATGAATAACTGATCAGCTTTTAATAAGACGAAAGCTGAAAAGATTAAAAAAATAAATAATAATAATAATAATAATAATAATAATAATAATAATAATAATAATAATAATAATAATAATAAAATAACTTACCAATTAATGTGGAGCAGCTATTAATTGGAGGAAAGCTGAAAAGATACTATTTACAGATGGATAACTGACCAATTAATGTACAAAATTGCAATCGATATGTTTACACTGCCTTTGTTAGCAGCAAGTTTTAAAATAAAATATAATAAAGATTGCTGGGGTGGCATAGCTAGCAAGAAATCCTACCCCTCTTTCTAGGGTATGGATTTTGTCACTTAACCATTGACCATTGTCATCAAATCTTTAAAACTCATGCATTAACTTTTCTCAAAAAAAAAAATAAAAATAAAATAAAATAACTCATGCATTCACACACAAAAAAAGGAAATGATATGAAAATAGTCCGTACTACGGCTTCATATTATGATTTTTAAAGTTTAATTGATAGATCCAAACCGCTCAATATGATCTCCATATGTTAATATAGTTCTAGACCAAATTTTATATTTTTTAAAATTTTTTACTATATATTTTGATATATAGAAAAACAATATTTTTGAATGGTCTATAATGTTTATATTAAGTCATTTTCTAATTATCTAAAATATAGTAAAAAAAACACCAAAAATTATAAAATTTGGTATACAGTGACATTTATATATGGAGATCACATTAAGCGGTTTGGATCGATCATCTGAACTTTAAAATTGATAATATGGAGCCGTAGTACCGGCCACTTTGTAATATTAATAGTACTATAGACTCACTCATATCCTATATACTTAATAATTGAGAATATACATAATTGTTTAGCAAGCACGATGACATTATAATAGTACTGATAGCCTCATAATCTTTTTTTTTTTTTCTCTTTTTTTGAAGTAATCCGATATATATCTGTTGCACATGAAAAAAAAGGATGGAGTTGGAGGTGACAAATCGGGGCAAACAGATCAAATCCGGATCAGATTGATTCAACTTTCTGAAAGATATCGGGTTGTCTCCGGTTGGGTCACGGCGTCACGCACAAGTCAGGTCGGGTCAATTTTACAATCATTTTTGTTTTTAGAATATAGGTTGATTTGAGTTAAATAGCATGTTGTTTGATCTCAGTCGGTTCATATATGATTTTTTGAATAATGTAGGATCAGGTCAGGTCACATGCAGATAGGGGTGGCAATGGAACGGAACGGAACGGAAATGAGGTGCTCCATTAATGTTCCGTTATTATTGACGAAACATAATTGTGTTCCGTTTTCCGTTCCGTTTAAATAACAGAAAATTTTTTGTTCCGTTTATAGTTCCGTTTTAACGGAACGGAACAATGTCAAAACGGAAATTTTTTGTTCCATTTGAATTGAGATGAATTTCAACCTTTGAAACATTAAAACAAATAAAATTTAGACAATTTATTCACAATTTCAGTTCTAGCACATAAAAAGTACATTGAATTACAATATTTCAGTTCTAGCACATTAAATAATCAAGCATTTTGAGCACATTAAACAAGCATTGGTCATCGGTAATAAATAAGCAAATCCCAGGAATTTTGAACGGCATAACGGAAATAAACGGAACGGAAGTGGGATTTCCGTTTGCCGTTCCATCAAGTATTACGAAAATCAAATCCGTGCCGTTGATTGTTCCATTTGCAAACGGCAGGCCAAATCTATGCCATTGCTATTCCGTTCGGTGCGGAACGGAACAGAAAACGGAAATTTCCGTTCCATTGCCACCCCTACATGTAGATGTTGCATATTTGAAACTCAGATCGATAATTGATTATAGATATATAAAATTTTGTGTAGCATAAACGTTCAATTTTATCTCAAAAACAATTTCACACTAACCGAATTTCCGACTGATTCAAATATGAAATAATTCCTGTCCAATTAACTAACAAACTAACTAACGAAGAACACATATAATTGATAAAGGACCTGATAATTTTTTTTTTTTTAATTTTTATATGCACTATGTATTGTCCGAATCAATATATTTTATTAACCTAATGTAATATTTAATTAAATTTTTTGTATGCTAAATTTCTGTAATTGAATTAACACAAAATATAATGACTATATGTAATAACTAAAATCATCCCTCAAAATTTTTCGACAATAAAACCTTGCGAATGTTACAATAATTAATCACGGCAAGTTATCCTTAAACATGCAGTACGTAAGAACTAAGAAGCATGCTCAGGCTAAAGAAAAATTAAGAATTAGCAAATGGCCCCTGCACTCTGCTAAAAAATAATATCTTAGTTTTTGTCTTCTACTCTTCTTTCAATCAAAGTGCACAATTGATATTACCCTTTTTTTTTGAGGTAAGATAGATGTTACCTTATTTACCTTTAGTCCACTTGACACCCGCTATTATCCTAACTAGAGCTGTAACTCGGGCTTCGCCCCAAAAGTGGTATCAAATAAATAACTAAAATTTTTATAAATTTTTATATATTTATATTAAACAAAACTTGAACAATATTTTTAAACTTTTAATGTAATTAAGTAATAATAATAATAATAATTTATAAATAATAATATATATAAATGTTGGATCATTTTAATTAAGGGTTAAAATTTGTTATAAACATATCACATCCGTAATATTTAATGAGGAGAGAAAACAAACATTAGCCATTGGATCAAAGTAGATGAAGAGTTTCAAACAAAATCAATAGTTAATAAGAGTGATGATGTGGTATAGTTGAATTGCTTAGAAATCTACCCCTCTTTATATAGTATAGATAATTAGAATAACAGTTCATGTTATCTGAATACCAACCGTCTGATCAAAACCAATAGATATGATTAATTTAGAAAAGACTCTATAACATAATTGGACTGATCGTCTCCGTCCATTTTTTTTTTTTTTTTTTTTTTGAGATAAAGATGATGGTCAAGTCACTCAAATTTAAATGTCTACAAAAGACCTCTCATCCGGGTTTCAGACCCGCGACCTTCCACACGGAGAACGTTGCCCTTATATTAGACCAAAGGCCGGTTCTTTCTCCGTCCGTTTTGATCTAACGGTCCTGATTGGAATAACATATATAGTTCCGTTAATCTATGCACGGTGTTCTGGACTTGATCGATGTCATGTCGGCAACTAACGAGTTTATGTGAGTGAAATTTCGATCAAACGAACGGCCTCAATTCATTTAAAACTATTTAACATTTAAACTTAAAAGTAAAAAGTGAGAAGATGATATGTGTGTATGATATATGATATATCAACTCCGTTATTATTTCTTTGGGAATAATATATATATGTAGTACTATCTGGAATTCCGGATAAGAAGGACGACGCAAGAGCGAGCTCTGATCTTCAAATTCCCATTTCACTCCATCTCTTCTATGATAGATAGGTTTTCTCATTTTCAGTTGTTTTAATTCCACCTCATAGAATTGAGATGCAAGTATGTAACCAAACATGATATATACAAATATTATAAATGTACAAGTTAAAATCATAATATTGTTTGTGTTAATTTTATATCATATAAAAAAAAACTTATGTTGCCAATTAAGTTCACGTATTTTAATTATGGCCATCATTAATTCCAGCTTACTAAATTTTGAATTTACGATTAAAGAAGATAAATCACGATGAATGCATGGTTTGTACGTATTTGGTATCTTGATTTTCAAATTGTAAGTATAATTAACAAATAGAAGTGATATTTTCTTGTGATAAAAATTGCGGTACGGAAGTTCAATTTATATATGGTACCAGAATAAATACCGAATACAAAGAATGCTAATTAAAATTAGTTGGGAGCGATTAGTGGAAGTAGGCTGCTGGTGAACCAAGCACTGAACTGATTGGAGGAACCCATGCACGGATAGGAAATTAAGATAGGATTGAGGATTATATAAATTAACTAATAATTAATCAACGATAACAGAGCAAGGATTAAATATTAGTATAATTTGTTTTACATCAAATATAATATTTGAAGATTAATTTGATAGTGTCATCTTCATTATTAAAAAAATATTTAATTGGGCACTACAACTTGTATGGTGACATGATGATGATGATGATATATATATATAGAGAGAGAGTAAATCTAGTGTGCTCCTAGGAGCATGGAGGCCTCCCGTGCTCCTAACTCAAAAATCATACTAAACCATCATGAAATTTTGATTTATCATTTTTATTAAATTCTTTATATCAAAATCTCTTAGGATCAAGCTTTTAAAAAACGTTTAACGGCTCTTAACGGTGAGGTGACCATTTAACGGTTTGACGTTAAAACGGAATTATACGGCCGTTAAATTAAAAAACGGGTCCTCATTTTCTATATATTTTTTATATTTGAAAAGGTTATACAATACACTCTTATACAATTATACTTAATAATTAAGTACAAATTACAATTACAAAACTAATTAAGTACATAAAAAGTTATAAATCTTATGAAACGGAAATTATAACATTAAAAAATTATAATGGAAAATTTTAAGAGAATAGTAATAAAGAATTAAAATTTTTAATTGTTAATATGCATAGGATAAATATTATTGTGAACTTCTAGACTGTCAATAATGTGCAAAAATATTTTAACGGCGTTTAAACGCCTCTATAACACGGATTTTAACGGATTTTGACAGTTTTAACTTTGTTAAAACGGTTTTTCCACAAATAACGGTTTTCTTACAAATACTTAACGTAAGAGAGTTCAAAAAAGGGTTTAACGGTTTAACGGTTTAAACGAAGTTAAAACTAAGTTTTTTAAAAGCTTGCTTAGGATACAAAAATTTTTCATTTTTTGAGTTTCTTAAGTATATGTTTTGAACTTTTTTAGAATGAGCTCAAAATAATAATAAAATAATGTATAAAACTATGTCATCTTTAAAAAATACAAAACAAATACTTAAAAATCTCAAAAAATGGAAAATTTTTGTATCCTATGATATTTTGATATAAAGAATTTAATGAGACCCATAAATCAAAATTTCGAGATGGTTTAGTATGATTTTTGAGTTAGAAGCACGGGAGGCCTCCGTGCTCTTAGGAGCACCATAGTTTTACTCTATATATATATATATACATGGTCGTGAGTATTCACCAAAAATCATTATTTTTTTTATGAATCATCGAATGGAAAATGTATAAAGGGATACAAAATAGATACTAATATATAATTTTAATCTGAAACATCATACGATCAAAATAAAACACTATAAAATTCATTTAAAACAAAATGTGATTTACTGAAACACAAATGATATCAGTTTCTCTTTTGTTACTCTCTCCATCCTTCTAACTCTCACATATGTTTTTCTACAACTTAAAAGTAATATTTATGTGATTTATAGTTCTTATTACATAACTTGAAAGTAATATTTGCGGGTTGAGCCATTGAAAATCCAATTTTAGTTTGTGCTTCGTGAAACTATTTTTTTGTTCAAATTGGTCTTTGAACTATCGCATTTGGTTCAAATTGGTCTTGAACTATTTATTTTTCAAATTATCCATAAAATATTAAATTTTGTTCATATTGTCCCTCCCAATTAATTTCATTTATGCTAACTGATACCAAAATTAGTTTCTAAACTGGTTTTGTTAGCATAAATGGGAGTAAAGTGGGGGATAATACGAACCAAATCATATAATCCAGGCACCAATTTGAACCAAACATAATAGTTTATAGACTAATTTGAACAAAAATAATTTATGGACCAATTTAAACAAAATGTAATTGTTCAAGACCAAAATCAGATTTTTCTCTGAAATGTACTATTGTTGGATGTGCAGTTTGATTTGCACAAGTTGGAATTAGCATCATGGCATAATGTTATTAGGTATCAAAAAAACTTGCACTTTTCACTGATATCTGGAACAATCGAATACTTGAATATATTATTATTTTCTAATCCCGGTTCTATCTCAATTGCCTTTTTTATTTCTTTTCAAAAAAAAGAAACAGCTTATCTCCAAGGATACATATTGTGCATCAGCATAATGCAAAATGGTGGCGAACAAAAGCTTTGAATGCGTCATTAGGATAACGAAATTGGCATAGATGTCCCGATTAGACCCTAATCATAAATAGGAGAGGATATATATGGGATAGTGGATAATGGGTTTTTTGTTGAATATTTTTTCTTTTCCACGGTGCTGGTCAATCAAGATTTTGATTGTTTTCAAAGGCTCCATTTTGTTGTGAGATTATAAAGCAGTGTTTTCTGTCTCCAATTCACATGTATATATTTTGAGTGGTTCTGCTGTGGATCGGCTAAGCGACCATTCATTTTGAATCGAGCAGTTCTTATTAAATATATGTCTTTTCAATTGTATCCAAAAGACATACCGTAACCATCCGATTATAAAGTATAAACGGCCCATATTTTATCTGATCCATGCAGAATTAGCCACATATTTTTGCACGATTCACAATAAAATTGACACAAATAGAGTTAAATCATGTCTCAATAATTATATGCACTTTACTAAATGAAAAAAAAAAAGTTGTTGAAATGTGATGCGCGCATGTCTATTGCCAATGAATTACTCATAAAAAAAAAATGTAGCAAATAGTATCTAACTAATATCAATCCAACTATCCAACAATTCAATAATTATTAACTAAAAATTCAAATTGATAACAGTTAATTCAAACACATATAATTGTTGATTTAAACCAGATAGTTGCACTCAACATGTTTCTCTAAAAAAAATCTACTTTTTTACAAAAAGAGGTAACAAATTCATTAGTTATATTATATTATTATCATGTCATGGGTTTAATTATTTTTGTAATAACTCTCATTTTTTAAATAATTTGGGTTTAAATTCTGTATCTTTCAGCACAAAAAAAAAAAAAAAAAATCAATGTTTCATATTGGATGCAAAACTCCGAAACTTCACACATTGGTACTTCTATTTTTATCTTAATGATTGGCAAAAAAAATATTGTAAAATTATTTAATTTCTAAGCCAATAATTTGACAAGATGCTGCGTGACATAATTAACAAAAGTGGTCTGAACACCAAACGATACACAACTCGAAATTTCGACCTCACCTGTAAAAAGCTGGAAATTTCTAAAATATCTGCCTTATCTTCTCACTATGATTGCTGCTTAAAGCTTAATGCTACTACTAATTAAGTGTGCACAATTAAAGGGGCAAAAAAAAAAAAAAGAAAAAAAACAATACGGTACGTACTGCCATTGTGCCACGAATTAACGTACTGGTGGAGTGGGACAACATTTTGAATCATCAAAAATGGCAAAATAAAATGGTCCCTGAACAGTTTGAAAGGGATACCTTAGATTAAAAATTCCAATGGCTTTCTTTGAAGACAGTACAGTTCACGGCGCATTCAGCTTATTAAAAGGCACATAAAAGGCGGATTATCAAGAAATATATAAGACAATCTAAGAAAATAATTAATTTCTGCACTTTTTAGACATTTGTGTACGTGTTCTTTGCAATTTTTTTTTTTAATTTTTTTGGGTAAAGTTGAAGGGTTTCACATATATATTTAATTGCATCATAGAATTATTGATCCGTCGGTTGAGAAACACCGAAGTACATTGAGATCAGTGCGACAACCGATCCTGACCATCGGATCGGAAAAGCAGACCCTGCTTTTCTGCAGATTTTCATCCGATATAACTTGATGAATAGTAAACAATTGCAAGGGGAAAAATATGGCAATAATCCAGCAGCAAGCCATTTAAGTACTCAATTAGTAAGTACCATCCATAAATAGTAAAGTTAAAATAGAATACCTTGACAGCCTTTTCTGTACCACGATCAAATAAATTTCACTGCTCTTTTTACACAGGCCGTGCGTTTGAGAAATGAAAACCCAGAACATCAACTTTTCTCGTCTCATCATGGGCCATTGGGCCCACGTTGCCTATGAGAGTATGAGACTGAGTGATTGTGTGTAGTATAAGACAAAAATTTTCTACGGATTTTCTATGTCGAGTTGAAGGTATAAAGCTCAAGAAATACTCAAAATTTTCACTCTTTTTCTTTTTATAGTAACAAATGATTGACTCGGGATTTATTCGGTCAGGTTAAAAGTTCGCGATTTAGGTAATATTGAGTTATAATTTGGAAATAGTTCGGCTTATAAAGTATAATGATAGAAAAATATGTTAAAGTACCAATATTTTTCAGAATCAAATAAAAATAGCATACAATTGCATGTAAAATGTTTCATTTGCTACATACTGGATATACATAGTTGCGGATACAAAAAAGGTTTTGTACTAAAATCTGACTGATTTTGGAGAAATTAAGGTAACTGTTGGCCAGCAGCCTAGCTGAATTTTGCCGATTAATAAGGACAATATTTTTATACTTATTATTTTGGAATATAACAATGTACAAAATAAAATAAAATTAAATTTTAGTACCATAGATGGTCAATTATAAATTATTGAAAGATCAATTAGATCTTAAAGTTATTTTTTTTTAATATTTTCTTAGTATAAATTGGATATTATGGTCCTCTACGCATTTAATTAATTTTATCAGCATCCACAATTCTAAATGATTGGTTCAACTTCAATTAGTGACTTTATTTATTATTATTAAACCGTTATTTCAATTAGTGTGATCCCAATTATTATGCTTAAAGATCTAATCCTAAGCAATGAAATTTGGGTGTTAGAGTCGCCATCAATTTTGTTTGAGTCACATCATCATTTTCCAGAGCTGTGATGAGCCATGTGTAAAACCAGCATTATTCAACGTGTGCCGGTCACAAATAATTGGTGTGCAGATTTAGACGCACGGAGTAATTGTTAGAGTTGTGAGTCATACAATGTTATCTTCCTTTGGACACTTTTTTTTTTGTTGGTATTGTTACTGTTAATAAAGGGGATTAGATTTTTTGACATGAAAGTTTTATCTTTCTCAAAGAAAGAATCTTAGTCATTAATTGTTTACTTAGACTGATTACCGCCGTTGATGTACGTTAATGTCCCGGCCCATTAAAATTTAAGGCCCATCTCAGTATCCTCACAAGAAATGAGCTCTCGGCACATTACCCACGCGCAATATGTCAGTAAATAAACCTTTTTTTTTTTATTTTAGTTCTGATACACTTATTTTTACTAATAATCTACTCTACTTTTTTTGAATAAGTTTGACATCTTTCTTCTTGTTACATATTATCTTAAAAAAATTATTATAGGTAATAATAATATCAGCCAAAGCAAGTCGTGGGCTCTTTACTAGTATATGGAAGTAGATAAATACTGCAACTATAATGTTGCAATATGACTAAATCAAATCATGAAATTTATTTAAAAAAAAAAAAATGAACATATGTTGTTGTTGAAGCTATAATATTGGGAGATGATGTTTTTTTATGAAAGTACCCAATTCATGGAGAAGCATAGTGGAGCTATCTATCAAAAATTGTAAAATTTTGCTCCAAAAGTTTGCTACCATTGCTTTCATTCTAATTCTCTTTTGAAATTGACTTTGAATGAATGAAGCCAAAATTCCATACGGGAATTAATTGCAACGCTTAAACTAGGCAGAATATGCCACATCAAATTGGTGTCCTATAATTTAGTTTAGATATAAAATTAGCAACTTTTGTGTACACTAAAAAACAAGGGAAGGAGAGAATATTAGCACCTCTCTGCACAACATAACCAGAGATTTAGAGAACAATTGATGCACTATTGGTTTTTAAACGGAGGGAGCACAAGTAAAGGTGCTCCTTTTTGTGGTCTCAAATTTGTACTCACAATTGAAATTTAATCTCAGGCAAGAGCTAGTTTGAATAACATTTATAAAATGGTTGATCATTGCCCTGTTTTTTTATGTAAAGTTTTAGCAGTACATTATAATATCTATGATTTGAATAAAATCTTTTGACATTAATAAAAACTTAGCCTCTATTTGGGTCCCCTCATACAAGTTTTTCTATAGAGGAAAAAAAAAAAAAAAAAAAAGCAAGCTAAGATCTGTATTCCTAGCATTTTTTTTTTCTTTGACAGAGAGCTTTTTTTTTTTTTTAATATAAAGCTGGTAAAAGTAGAATGTTCTAAGTTTCAAACTTTTCCAAATTGGATGGATGTTGAAAGAAATTAAGCTTCTCCAATTGGAAGGGAAATTTACTTTGTGCATTGGTGAATCCTGATTAATTAAAGCAATTTTCCAACAACCACCACCAAATAAAAGAGAGTTCATAATTTCAATTCATATATGAAAATAAAACATGAAAGATATACATACACACCTTTCTCTCCTTCAAATTAGTTTGAGCCAAAAATAATAAATATGTAAGGAAATTGCTATAAGAATATAGTGGGATATAATGGATGTTAAATTTAATTTTTTATTTCTATCTGCAAATACACATCATATTTATTGAAAAGACCTACAGAAAAATGTAATGTTTCTAATGTGTTATAGAGCACATCTTGTTTAAATTGATAAGAAAGGAATTGATGTGTATATTATTAATAAATAATAAGAGATAATTAAGTCCAGAAAATTAATAAATGAGTTTGTAGAATTTCAAAGTACCCTAAATAATTTGGTAGTGGAATCCTCTTCTGTTGCATATTAATTAACATAATAACATTATAAACTATAATTTTGTCATCATTGGTAATGAACAGGAATATATATATATAACAACTGTCTGTTTCCAATTCCCAAATAAAGGGAAAAAAAAAAAAAAACTCCTCCATCAAATTCCCATAATAACATAATTTAGACGCGCCAACAAAGATTAAAAAAGTATAACATGATCCCAAAAATTATTAGCGGCTTTAATCATTAAAAATTGCTACCAGAAAGAACGGAGGCAGATGGCCCACGTTGACCTTCATCAAGATCCTCACACCTGGCTAATTACATTGGATCCGAATCCGCTGCTTTTCTTTTCTGAAGAGCAGACCTGCTTTTCTGATCAGATGGTCGGGATCGGGCGTTGCACCGACCTCAAATTACTTTGGTGTTTGCCACACCGATCTCAAAGTTTTTCGGTGTTTCTCAATCGTTGGATAAAAAAAAGCAGGGTCTCACTGCACTTCCTGTTTAATTAATTTGACGTCATAAAACATTATATAGCTAAGTGGTCGCCTAGGCTAAGTATATAGGAGAATAGGATAGCATGTATAGATAGGGTTTTGGGTCCCTCCAATTTAGATCAGACGGTGCAAATTAAAGTTTCACTGTGAATTGATTTCTATCAAATAAAAGAGTGACGGTGAGGCTGCCACACAATCTTTTTATCTCCGAGCAAGTCAATTGTTGAGTGGATCCAAAATGTAATTATTTCTTGCGAGATGAATTATAAATGTGCGTTTAATTTATAAGAAAGAACTATAATATATATATATATATATATATATTTTTTTTTTTTTGAGCTGCATATGAAAATTTTGAGGGAGAAAACGAAAATTTACCCTGCCGGAGACTGAATTATTGCAAAAATGAAAATATTTGGAAAATGTACAAAATATGAAACTTTTTTTTTTTTTTTTTTGAAAGGTTGACAGCGGCTGTAAACTCGTACAAAATATGATACTGAAAGAGAAATTAAAGGAAAGGGGAGAAATCAGAACTGATCAAATTAGTGTAATGCAAATCGGCAAACGCTCTGTCATGAAATGATAGGAGATGGCGTACAGCTGAAAGACAGACACACAGAAAGAAAGAAAGAAGGAAGGAAAGAAGGAAAGAAGGAAAGGCCTATTAAATGTAGCAGGCAAAGGGTGTCTTGCTTTTGTTTTGTCGCATTTCCCAATCTTTGAACGGCTCTGTTCCAAAGTTACCATCATTTAATCATTTTCAATTCCCGTTTAAGCGCATGACATATTATAATATTATGCTCCCACAAGTGATAGATATTTTTGTTTGAGAAACGTGTAGAGTCCGTCCTATAAAGTAGGTCATCTATCTATCCGTCTTTTACGGTCTGACACACTTATGTACATTCATGTGCTTAGCATAGTTATATAAATGATCATTAGAAACCGTAATGTATATGTTCACTTCACTGCAAATAATATCTATTAATCGGAAAGATATAAGGGTTCACTGAAAAATGATATTTGTTCATTGAAAATACAGTAGAACGGTGGATAAGTAAAAAAAGGTGGACGCTAGTTATTACTCTTTTTGTTTCACAATGACTTAACCATCTTTTACTTTTAGAAGGATGGCTATTGAACAAGTAATTTAATTACCATCCCTCTGTAAAAAGTAAAATATATATATTCTGATTAGACATGAAATTATGGTTATTATCATTTATCATTTTTTTTTGAAGAAATAGGAGGAGATAACGATATGCTTCTATTGTTATGAAATGGAAGGGAAGTCAAACATGGGAATGAAATTGTGAAGCACAAAAAAATGTTGGAATTTGGTCTTATTACTACTCCCCCATAATAATTCCTTAATTTTGGGCAAATATATGGAGTGATGAAACTAAGCAACCACGTCCGTTTCTTCATAAAGCAACCTTATTACATTTGGAACGAAATATAAGCTGAAGTGTCAATAATAACAATACAAATGTGGTACAGCTCAAACCCCTCAAATATTGGAGAAAAATAAAAACTTAACTTGCTCAATATATCAACATATTTCTTCTACTAATTATAAAGTTTCAAATTCGGCAAAATTAATTCAAGCATGTATTTATATATTGTGAAAGAAATTGAATTTCTTGTTGTGATATAAAAAAATTATTGCTCTTGAATAAATTAATTATGTGTCGAATCTCCATTGTTGACACGATAAAAGTTTTACATTTTTTTTTGTGCAAAAAAGAAGCTAAGAGATTATGTGATAAGTGATCTGATAACTCCCGGTGCTCATCTTTATTTGTTTAAAAGGGAAAAAAAGAGATGGTATGAAGCTTATCTTGTAAAACCTAGAATGCAATATTTACGTATTGCAGAACGCTACACTCCTCTGATTTTTTTTTTTTTGAATTCTTTGCGGCAGCTGCAAAGTTTCGTGGGCGAGTTACACTCCCCTGATTTACTTAAAAGAGGATTACTTACTTTACTTGAAAATTATAAATTTGACAAACTATGCAATAAGTTATAAGAACAAAACCAGAGATGGTGGTATAAAGAAAACGTTTCCAAAACAAAATGAAGAAAATTAATAATTAAGTCAATTATGGCGAAATACATAGAAACGTCATCATATTATATAACTATATCTGATTTGTGAAAAATTCAGATAATCAATCCAACATTCCAACAATTAACAATTGTGAGTTTTTGAACTAAGACTTGTGAGATTTAAATTAATAGTTATTGAATTGTTAAACAATTGAATATATATAGAAGAATTGTTGGACTGTACAGGATAAATCTGGAAATTGACAAAAATAATTTATGTAGACATTGCAAATTCTATAAGACCAAACTTCATAACAATACTGCTTGGTTGCACATCAATTTAATTCCTTAATAGGTTTGCCAATAATTAATTGTTTAGCTATTTTCTTAGAACTATCATTAAATTGTTTGCCATATACCATTTTACACTCCCATTGATACCCCTTAATTAACTTCTGCCCTTATAAAATACATCTGACAGTAGTTTTATGTACCAAACTAATTAATTCAGCTCTAGTTTGATGATCAAAACACTCATATATATAAGTCATATATGCGATCAACAGCATGCATCTGGTATATATTGCATGTCAAATTATCACCCAAATTAATTAAATTGCACCATTAATTAAGTTACCAAATTGGAAAAAAAAAAAAAAAAATCAGAATCTCAAAGGTGTGCAAGTGCAAGGCACCTTGTTCTGAGTCAGCGTTTGCGTTTTTTCATGTGAATGCTGTTCAAACGTTTATGGACATTTAACAGTTTATAATCTTTATATCTCCCCTTTTCCCCATTTTAGTTTGATAAGATGAAAAAGATGATAATTTTGGTAATGTCTGTAGAAGTTATTTTTCCGTTTCAAATCTAATAGTTTTCTTTCCCAAGAGAAAGGAAATTCAATTGAAATTGATAAGGGTACTCTAGATATGAACCAGAAGTAGGGACTCAATTTTAAAAATTTTAAGCCATGAAATATCAGTTGTTAGTAATTACTAAATTACAGTAAATATGAAATCTTAAATTAACTTAATTCTTTGTAATTCATGAGCAATTGAGCAATTAGAAGCAATGGAAAAATGTAGTTTTATTTACCAGTCATTTTGAATTACAAATTTCATATGCTTGAATTTACCGCCGGAAAGCTTTTATCTCAAGTTTTCCCTAATTGAGCTAATTTATTAATTTTGTAATTTTATCATAATTAACGCTCGATATATATAAATAAAGCCATCACTCGCGGGCGTTTTAGTACGTACTCATTAATGGATGACCGGAAAAAATATTTTCAGAAAATTTTATTACTCAGTTTTCCCTAATTGAGCTTCACTAATAAACAAATTACCATTTTTTCAAAAATTTGAATTGCACAATGATAGATATATTATCTTGAAAAATATCAAATATATATACAATGAAATTTTATATCATATAACTCATTGAGTGAGACTTATTACGAATCAAGAAAATTCCTATATTTATGTAAAATGGGAAGACAAACATCAAAAATACAAAGGCAATTCAATTTAAATACCTGAAAAAAAAAGAAGTATAAATAGGACAATTGAGGAACAATTAATCTGAATTTAATTAATGAGTTTAAAAATTTTATTTACTTACTTATAATTAATTGTAAGCATAATATAATTATGTTTTACAATCATAGTTATTAATAACTCATATATAGTTCTTCCTCAAATTAATGGTAGCATGGCACTTCCAACATTAACAGAAGTTTAAGTGTAAGTGATTGGGGACATTAGAAATATTCCTTCTGATGATATAACGTATGTTTCACAAACAAACTTTATGTATGAAATTTGGAAAGGCTAATATGGATCATTAGTGACTTGTTGAGGGCTCACATTCCCTTGCATACCATACCATACCACCTATCTCTCCCTATATAAAGGATCCAAACTCCCCCCTCAAACCCAAGCAAGCAGCATCAGCAACCCCTTAGCTCACATTCCACAATTCACTCTTACAAGGCAGAGGGAGTGAGTGTATTGTGTTGTGTTGTGTTGTTTGTTTGTCTTCTGTAATCTTTGAAGAACAGAGGAGGAACAGAGAGCATCTGTGATCAGGTTATAGTTTTTTTGCTTGGAGCTGAGACTGAGATGGCTGTGCTTTCTTTGGACCACCCTTGGGCATTCACCTTTGGTATTCTAGGTATAGTTAATACTCAATACACAACTCTATATGACATGTTTTCTTTTTGAGTTATTGAATTATAACATTTTTTATGCACCTCATGAAATTATCAAATTTTGTTTGTTTTTTCTTACCTCTTCTTGGGACAATATATATCAGTTTTTGAAATAAATTTGTTGGTGATCTTGCTCAAATAATTTAATTCTTATTTCAAGAAGGAATTTTAATTTTTTTTTTTATTTCACTTGAGTTGGGTGCACTTAGTGGTCAAAGGGGTTGTGGACCATAATCATGAAGTGGACATGTACTAAACAAGAGATACCGATCATAACAAAATTTCCAGATATGGAATGTGGTTTGTTTGATCCCTTGCTGATTTTTTTAATGAACTGACAGGGCTAACATGCCCTTAAAAATTCCCCTTCTATGAGTTGCTTTCAGGTGTTTTATAAATGCCCCTTTTGTGAGGAGAAAATGAAAATCTATTGATGCCCATCAATATTAATAGCTTTTTAAAGTATACTTTCAACTAATTGTGCCTACTAAACAGGGGTTGCCCAAGTTAAGTCCTTTAAGTTTCCTACAGAGCACTCCACTTTGCTGAAACTACATTTACTAAACTTGATAAAAAAATAAATACTCCATTAATTATGTTAATTAATCATAAAAAAATTATATCACTAACATGCACATTTTCTTGTATGAATTTTACAGGTAACATCATCTCCTTCATGGTGTACCTTGCTCCATTGTAAGCTCACAAAACAATCTGATATCACCATTTCTCAAGTTTTTTTGTAACAGTTTGAGCGTCTAACTAACGGCTTCAATTTTCTGTAGGCCGACATTCTATCGGGTCTACAAGAAGAAATCGACTGAGGGGTTTCAATCCATTCCGTACGTCGTCGCGCTCTTCAGTTCGATGCTGTGGATCTACTATGCCTTCCTGAATACAAGTGTTTCTCTCCTCATCACCATCAACTCATTCGGTTGTGTAATTGAGACAATATACATTATCATGTACCTAATCTATGCCCCAAAGAAAGCTAAGGTTGGCACCATTTGCATCATTCCAAAAATCTTGCCTGCCCATTTTTGGGTCAAGAACTAATTAACATGCAATTTATTTTTTGTCCTTTTAATTTGCAGATCTTCACTGTCAAGATCATCTTCCTCTTGAATGTCGTCATCTTCGGTCTTATTCTTCTCCTCACTCTTCTACTATCCAAGGGAGCACAACGGGTTCGCATACTTGGTTGGGTTTGCGTGGCTTTCTCAGTGAGCGTCTTCGTTGCTCCTCTAAGTGTCATCGTGAGTTTCCTTATACAAATGTTACTTAAAATTGATTATGAAGATTGAAAAGTGAATTAACATTTTTTTTTCTGTCGTGCAGAGGCTCGTGATACGCACAAAAAGCGTCGAGTTCATGCCATTCTTCCTCTCCTTTTTCCTCACATTAAGCGCCGTCGCATGGTTCTTCTATGGTCTACTTTCAAAGGACAAATACGTCGCAGTAAGTGTCAATAACAATTCGACATGTCAATTCCTTATTAAGAAGCTCGCATATTGTGCTAACGAGACTCGACACTTTTTTTTTTCTTTCTGTAGTTGCCGAATGTTCTAGGATTCGCCTTTGGCATCGCGCAAATGGTACTTTACTTGATCTACAGAAAACCAAAACCGGTGGCTGTCAAAGAACTAGAGTGCAAGGACCCCGAGATTGGCGTAGTCAGAAACAGTACCGCTGATCAGGTGCACCCGATCGATTCAAGATTACCGAGTTCCTCAGATGAGGAGGCATCTGAGGAAGGAGAACCAAATAACAACGGCGCGGAAGACAACCGAGCGGGCAATGAGGCAGTTCATGTTTAACTGTCCAAGCAGCTATGCCTAACTGTTGGCTTATTTTTAGTGTTTTAGTGTCTCTCGCTTTCGATGTTTCTGAATGAATGTGTGTGTGTGTGTGTGCTTGTGCCTAATTTAAAAAAAAAATTGCTTATTAAGGAAGGATGTAAGGTTTGCTTAGAATGATATGCTTCAATGCATTGTTATTTTCTTCTCTCTTCAAGAGTCTAGTGAACAAATTAATTGCCCTTAATAAAAAAAAAATTGGTGGTTTGCTTTGAGCAATTGCTTGCTTCCAACAAGTGCTCTGTTTGTTCTTCAGATTGACAATTTGTTGACCATATATTATATATGAATGTCAATGTATGAATATATATATTCCCCTTGTAATCATATGAAAGTGGAATTTAATTAAAAATATATTAAAAAAAAAAAAACATAGATCCTCTTCAGAAAAGCAAAATGATTGGTACATTGTCAATATTTATTTGCAAACAAATGTTGTGAATTCTGTTTCTATTTTTCTTTATATGAATATGAATACTTGAGGGAGGCTGTATATGCAGAGGATATATATATATATATAAATGGATGTAAATATAATTGTAACGATATAGGGCTTTGTCCATAATAGTTTGTTGATGCTTTGGTGCATTTCTTTCGGCTTGAAACAAAGCTTTAGGCATGGAATGAGGGCAAATGACTAAATGAGTGCACAACAGAACAAAAAAAGAAAAATAAAGATACACCCTCATCTCATCTCATCTCTCACCTGCACATTATTATGTCACTCTTTCTTTCATATCTGCATATCTTCCATATTCCCATTCTCAAACGTTGCTTCCTTTCCTTTCATTTCCTTCCTCTTAATCTTAGGGTCTCTAATTTGCCCAAAACAAATATGAGAAACATCTTGCGTCCATATGTCTATAAACATACAAAAAATGTAACAGATACATCCCGATATGTAACCTATGAACGCTATAGACGGTTTTTCTATAGACGCTGAGTATTTCTCAATAAATATCGGCATCCCTAAAAGAGAGGTGAAGAGTGGCTTAATTTATAGGTGGACTCTACGTGTTTTCCATTATTTATCTGCGGCGTTTGCCATGTAGCAAGTTATGCATGGACCATTGGACCACCACTGTAGTGTTGGGCTAAACTTGGGAGATTTGGACTTAATTAGGAACAGAACAGCCCAGGTATTAGTTTAGTTTTAGCTAGATTCATTCATGCCGCCATTCGCCGCGCACACACGCAATCATGATAATAATAATAATAATAATAATAATAATAATAATAATAATAATAATAATAATAATAGTCTAATAGTATCATTAATATTATAATAGTATTTAAAACCTATATAATAATAATAATAATAATAATAATAATAATAATAATAATAATAATAATAATAATAATAATAATAATAATAATAATAATAATATAACATTAATGTTAATGGTTTTATGGAATAACAAATGTAGGTATTTCTGTTAGCCTTAATTTTGTGTTTGAGGTTTATCATGGGACCTACTTTAGGAACAATGTTAACCGTTTATCATTTCTGCTTGAGTCATTAACCGTCTACTAATTAGTTCGCCAGAGTTCAACATCATGTAACGATATGTATTTTCCATGTGTGATGTTCAAGCTTCCCAGTGTTGGATAATATTCTCCATGTAAGGAGCTCAAGGTTTTCTGTGTTTGATAATTACTAGTAAATTAAAACTTTGGGCTTAAATCATTATTTCTTATAATAATTTTTTAAGATAATATGTAATGAGCCTTATATTGAGAAAATCGATATGGGTCTTAAATTTTAATGGGCTGAGACATTAACGTAAATCAACGGTTACGATCTATCCAAGAAAATGATCAACGGCTCAGGTTTCTTATTTGGGGAAGATAGCACTTTCATATCATTTTTTCTAATATGCTTTTATATATAGTAAGGATAATTGATAAGAGGAGGATCAACTGACAGTGGTTATCTTAAGAATCTTGATGATGAAGCTTTTGAGAAAATTGAATCTTTTTTTTTTTAAATAAAATGGAAAGAAGTGCATAAATGTATTAAATGTATTGTTTGACTTATAATAGATTGATAGTGTTTCAAATTCGAAATTTCAATAGATTTAGAAATTATTTGATTGCTTATCAAAATTTTATATATTTTTCAATAGTTGCAAATAATTAATCTTTGATGGACTTATATATAAGATTTATTAAATAAATTTTGAAAAACTCTATTGATAAGATTGTCAAAATAACTATTATAGTATTATCAACCAATCTTTGGATCCGATGACAACTATTATTTGTGACAACCGCGACAACAGATCCTCAAATAAATAAAAATAAATTCTCTAAAATAAAAAATTTTGTACAAACATATTATTATGAAGCTCATAGACTGAATTTAAAGTTTTAACTAATTTGAGTATCGTTTGATGCTATATCAAAACTCATAATTTTTTGAACCGTTATAAATATTAAAAAATTTTAATGAGTCTAGATGGAGTTAAAATTTGAAACACATTTAATTTACAAGCTTTCTTATACAAAATTTTTCTATTTTAAAGATTTTATTTATGTTATTTGAGAAATCTTATCACCATTGTCACACAAAATAGTTGTCACCATATCCCCTCCCTAAACTAATATAAGACGGCGGACTCACAAGTGTGGTAACTGCTGGCGCCAGAGAATTAAATTGCACGCACCTTTTTAAATTTAAAAGAGTTCACAGTTCACACTTTAAATGTTTACAGGGATATGTAAAGGAGATAAAAAGAGAGAAAAGAAAAGAAAATACATAATGTAAATTTGAAAATGAACCTAGAGCAAATATACTGTGAGCTTAACCTCCAAAAACCTATCAAATCACCTCCAAATTTCGATTTATATGGCTCAATAAATTCTTTATATCAAAACCCTACATGATACAAAAATTTTCCATTTTTGAAAATTTCTAAGTATTTGTTTGAGATTTTTTAAAAATGACTATACAATATTAATAAAATAATCAAGTTTTATGTATCACTTTTTAAAAATCTGAAACAAATACTTAAAAATTTTCAAAAATGGAAAATTTTTGTATCCCATAAGGTTTTGATATAAAAAATTTATTGAGCCATATAAATCGAAAATTGGAGACGATTTGATAGGTTTTTGGAGGTTAAGCTCACGGTATATTTGCTCATGAATGAAGAGCCCTATATACAAGTCTAGGTTGTAATGAAAACTAGAAAGGTGTTGTGTGCTCCGCGCAATTGAGATATTATGGTAAAGGAAAATACTTGTACAATACGATTAAAATATATTTACTATAACTTAAAGGGTTCTCTATATAATATATAGTGCAAATTTACAACTGTCATCGATCGACAACTCAACACTATATAGTGCATGGCATGTAACTGTACAAAAAAAAAAAAAAAAGCACTGTTCTTTTCTACTGTAGAAAACTACAGTGCACGGCATGTTGCGTCTTTAACAGTTAGAATAACACACTTTAAAAGTTTATAAATGGATGCCAACCAGTAGCCCGCATTTTCCCTTTCAAATCGACGGATATGCATGCATGCATGGGCCTTCTTTTTTGTAAGATACATTTCTTAAACTAGTCAAAATTGGTGTCAATTTATTTACAATGAGATGTTCTGGAACAGACTATCGAGTTCGCTCGTTACCTAAGAAAAAAAAATCATATCTAATTTCAACATACCGGTTTAGGGATTGGGATCACCTGCTTTTCTAAAAAAAAAATCATACCCTACTTTTTTTAATCTGATGGATGAAAAACACCGAAATACATTGAGATCGTTGCAGAAAACACCGAAGTACTTTGAGATCGGTGCAGCAACCAATCCTGACCGTTCGATCAGAAAAGCAGACCCTCTGATTCTGATCCAGGTTTAGGTTAAGTAGGAAAAAAAATTTCATTTGACTTTGTTAATTTTAAATAAGTACAGACCTGGACTATATGTAATATGAAAGATCAGGTATTCAGGTGAATACTGATAATCAAACTTCTTAACAATTGCAGCGACTAACACAATATCACCGAAATTTAAAAAAAAAAAAAAGTTCATCAAATGATGCATTAACTTTTGAAATTAATTTACGAAGGATCAATCTTTTGGGAATATAATACAGAGTTACATACAGACCAACCAAACCAAACCTAATTGTTTTTATTTCTGACTCTTACATGTTATTTCCAGTTTCCACGAATTAAAATTTATTGTTAATATATTCTAACCCAACATAAAATTCATGGGAGAAGTTAGTATTCATGATTAAGTTAATAGCCCAAGCTTACAGTCTACAAATTAAGCAAGCCGCTCAATTACGGGCCGGGCCTAGTTCTAAAAGCCCAGGGCCTGGAGGTTTCCAGGCCCTTCTAGTGCTACATGCTTAGTCTCAATTTCACATGGTCAAAAGAAAGCCCAGCCCACAACAATATCACAAAGGAAAAAACGAGGGCCCAGCCCCAGACCGGTTTTCCCTTTCTTTCCCGCGCTTCCTCGGCGGCAGAAAAATAAAAAAAGTAAAAAACCCTCCTCCGTCTCTGAAGATTAAAAAAAAAGATATAAAAAGAAAAGTTAGAAGTTTTTCTATTCTTTTTAGACTTTAGCAGTTTTTGGAATTCTCGACTTGAATTGGAGCTGCGTTGAATTGGGGTGGAATTTGAGGTTGAGGTTGAATGGATTATGGTGGAATTTGAGGTTGAGGTTGAATGGATTATGTCAAGGAAGAATCGGCTGCAAGGAGATTCACCGATCTTTGCAAGGTCTTCTTTGTCTTTCTTTATCTTTCGATTTTCTCTTGTATATATGTTCTGCTTCATGTATCATACCTTTAATTCTTCCTTTCTTGTTTGATTTAGACGTTGAAGGTTTCCGAGGGAGTAATCGACAAGGCGACGGCACTTCTGAGTGAAATCAAGAGCGATTTACTGGCTTCGTCCTTCGGAGGCAGAGGGGTGCGTACTTATTTTCTCATACGATTAAATCTTGACATGATTCTTTTTCTTTGTTTGCTATTGTTTATTATAAGTTTTGTATCATTTTTTTTCAGCCGGAAGAGATGGAAATATACCGTCACGCATTCGTTCTTTACTGTGCGGTAAAACTCAGGGATGATCATTCGTGGAAGGAGGATGATGAACAGGCGCGAGTAAAACTTTCTGATATATTAAGGGCCACAAATCTTAAGTTAGTTGCACACTTACACTCTTTTTTAATCACTATTTATTTAACAAAGTTTGATTCAAACAGTATACTCTCGTTTTAGGCTCTTAGAAGTTAGAACAAGAACGTTGATGGTAGCTGCTAACTAAAATATAACCATTTTAATGAGTCAGAAAAACAAGTATTTGCATAAAGAAGTTAGATTTTGTAATCATTGTATTGACCTCTCTTGGCGTTTTCGGGAATAGGCTTGATGATTATTTCAAAAGGGCGCGGCAATTTACCATCAAGGGCAACGACATTCTGAGCGATAGATATGGGTTTGATTGGGAGGATAGGTCGGAGGTACTTCTTGTACTGATACTACATATTCTGATATACTTCTAATAACCCATTGAATCTTATAATTTCTCTTCTCGATCAAAATTTTCAGCTGAAACATCTGGAGAAGATTGTAAGAAGGTTGAGTGATGCAAGAAAGTACGCCTTCCTCAACTCCTAGTTCTTTTCGACTATTTTTATTCAATTCTTGCACATACTGTCGATTAAATCCGTATTCATCAGTCTAGCTTTTTAGTAAATTTACTTTTCAATTATCAAAAGGTTGCTGACTAATTAAACTCTAAACCTTAATGTTAACTATGGGTTTATTTCGCTAACTCAAATTGACTTGGATTTTTATATGTCATCTAATCGGTAACTTATCACAGGTTCTTTGACAAAACTTTGGGAGACTTCTTCTCCTTTGCCTCCATAGATCAAAGTTCAAGTACACCCAAAATTTATAGAGAAATACACCGATTTGGCTGGCTTCTTTTCTTAACTCTTCGCATTGACACGCCTGATCATTTCAATGATCTAGTTTCATGTGTACATGGCGTAGTTGCTGTTTTGGTCAGTTCTCCTTTTCTTAATTTGATTTCATTAAGCTGTTTCTTTCAAGGTTCAAATGGTAGTTTATGACTTTATGTATTGATCTTTTATATTTTAAAATGTTAGGCCATTCTTATACTTCATGTTCCAGTAAAATTCAGAAGCTTTTCACCCCAAGATACTTCATGTTTAGGTATGCGGCACTCATTTTATGCTCTATTTTTTATTTTGAGATTGAATTTTGATTATACAATTTTCCATTTGGTCCCCTTCACAGTGAAAAGATCAGGAAAAGGAATTAACCTTCTAGCCTCACTGTGCAATATCTACCACACCTTTGAGGATTGTTTACGGCGTATGATGGAGAAAGCGTACGAAATAATGTCAGAAACCCTTAATCGTAAACCGATTCTAGCATCAGATTGCAAGGCAGACCTAATGAATCACATCAACACAGGTGGTTCAGGTATTATTATGTAGCAATGCAAATCACTTGTTCAGAACTAAAATTCTCACGGATTTGATGAAATGTGACAGAGGGGTTGATGTACTTTGAAGACATGCTTGAAGAGGGGCTGGTGGGGCTTAGCATCCAGGCTTTGGAAAAACACTACATGGATATTGTGGCCAGCAACAAAGGAGAGATTGATGAAATGCTAATTGTGCTATTGGAAGATAAACCTATTAGGATTTAGGCTAATTCTGCTATGGATTGGATGAAATATGAGCCGTTCATTTTTTATAATCGGATGGTCACAATATTTTTTTTTTTAGATATAATTGAAAAGACTGTTTGACAAGAACCGTTCAATTCAAAAATGAAATGTTGCTTAGCCGATCCATACCAGAAGCACTCTAGGACTTGTAATTTGAGTGACAGCTAGGTGCAATAGACATAATAGTCCTTTTACTTGTTGGCATTTGAATTCAACTGTTTATCTTCTTTATAGATATCATTAATAAGATATGCCATACTTAATTAGCAGCAGAGAAAATATCGAATAGAGTACATAAGTCTCAAATCTTGTCAAAGCTTTCCTTTTGTGAAGTTATAACAAGAAGACCCTCCTTTTCATATTATAGGGACTAGTTATGTGCCCACGTGTTGCAGTGCGAAAGATCAATTTATAAATTACAATGCTATCTATTATTGTTTCCGTATACCAACGACTCTTTCGATAAAATAGTTATATAAGAAATATGGTTCTTAAGAATAGAATTGTAATGGTCGCAGGTTCGAAACTTGGATGGGAGTCTTTCATAGATATTTAAATTTGAGTGACTTAACACTCATTTTATCTCAAGAAAAAAAAGAATAGAATTGTAATAGCTCTTAAAAAAGATATAGATGTAAAAAAATTGTTTGTGAATTAGTTACATGAAGTCTAATTTAAAGTATCAATTTTAAATATCAAGCAACATAAGAGACCTGTATGAAGATCCTATGTTGGCATGAGAGAGTGCGAGCAACAAAATGGAGGAGAGGAGAGTTGGTTGGCAAGCGCAGCCATTAATGCAATTTTTAATGAATACGCGTTTAATTTTCTTTTTCCGATATATGAATACGTGTTTGGGTTGGGCTTGTGTTTTGGGTACGGCTGGATTGGAAATGGAATCATCAAATTAGATGATCAACGGTACTGGTTAAAATAGATTGATGTATCTAACGGCTGAAAATTGATTTGGACAGATAGCCATTTCAATCTCCAAATCAATTCCTCTTTTTATAAGTAGTAAGGACTATTGGCTTATGCTAACAAATTTCCTCGTTATATTTTATAATTTTATTATACTGGAAATGTTTTGGGTTCTAATTGAATTAATTTTGTTTATTTTGTTGTTGAATTACAGAGTGATTTGCGAAATGATCACACATTTCAAAGTTTGTATTTGTTTATTACATGGTAACATACCTTAAAAATATTTATTCTGATAAGAAAACTGTGTTTGATGATTATAATTTTGTATTCATATATCGTTTTATATTATATTATTGGCCTTATCAAGTTAGAAAATTTGACGTATTCGTTTTAATTCAAGAAAAAAAAGAATAAAAAAGGCAAGATCTTACTATTTTCTTAACATTCTTCTGACTGTAAAAACATTCTCTCTTCTCTTGAAGATCTACTAGATACGTGCCTCGTGTTGCTTCGGCGGTAGATTCATATTTTTTTTAGAAAAAATAACGAACTGAAATGTAATCTCAAATATTAAAGAAGAAATAAAAACTAAAAAGTATAAACTATGAAGAAAAAAATATATATTATGTAGAAATTTTCATATTATATAGGTTACTATTTTCAGAGCTTATATTATCTTTCTTATAGCGTACTTTGTTTATATTATTATTTAGAATTGAGAGGAAACTGAAGTAATACACATCTCTCTAATAAAAAGAATACTATTAATAAAAAGTGGAGGAGATCATAATAAACATAATTTCTTGAAGTTTTTTCGTACAATTGTATTGTTTTTTCTGAAAGGTGAGTATTTTAAGACATAGTTGGTTTGTTATAGATTTTTGTGATTTATTAATTTAATACTTAAGTATCTCCAACTTTCTTTTTGTTATTGGATTTATAATTTTTTTTATAAAAATCTCATGGATAGTATTTCTTTTCAATTTTCTAAAATAACTGCAAATAATAATTTTTGAAGACATATGGTTCAAAGCTCATTAAATTTTTATGATATGTACTTGTATCTTAAATTGGAATCTCATTTCATGTCAATCTTTTGATGAACTCCACAAACTTACACTTGTAATTTTTTTTGTCCAAAATGTTACATATTTTATTTTTTTTCTAAAGACGTAAATATTACTTCTTTAGACATCTCTACCTTTGACAAATATTGTTGCTTAAGGATAAAAGTTGTTTACAATACATTTAATATTTTTAAAAACAATTATTGAAGTTTACAAAAGGAGGTTTAAATCAATGGTTGAAGAGAAGATTGGTTGATAATGGTTATCTTGACAAATTTGACAATGGAGCTTGAAAAAAGTTTTAAAGTATTGTTACAAAATCTTAAAAATAAAAAAAAAAAATTATACATGTACTTTTAACCTTATAGATTATTGGCTATATTTTTAATTATATTTAATTTAAGTATTATTTAATAGTCTATTGATAATTAATTAATTTGCAATTGTTGAAAAGTATACAAAATTTTGATAAGCTATCAATGAGTAATTTATTGGAACTTGAAATACGAGCTAGACTATTATACTAACGTTAGCATTTCGGACCGAAATGCTAACGCCTCAAATTTATTGTTATCGTATCCGGAATCACGATTTATGATGCTCAATAAATTATTTATATAAAAGTATTGGGGAATACAAAAATTTTTCATTTTTAGAGTTTTTCTAAGTTTTTGTTTTGTATTTTTGAAAATAGCATGTACAAACATCAATATTTTATTAATATTTATGATTTTTTTTAAAATTCGAAACAAATATTTAGAAAACTCTAAAAATAAAAAAATTTTGTATTCTCCAATATTTTCATATAAATAATTTATTGAGCACCATAAATCATGATTTTGAACACGATAATATAAAATTTGAGGCGTTAGCATTTCAATCCGAAATGCTAATGTCAGTACAATAGTCTAACTCCTTGAGATACTATCAATTTATAAGTCAAATAATATATTTTTACAATTTTTCATTTTTTTTGAAAAACAATCTATTGTCAAGATTGTCAAGATAACTATTGTCAACAATCTCTTTTCATAATTTAAAGCTTCTAAGTTGATATTGTATATTGTAGTTTATATTTTGTATATTGTTTGTTTATATTTCTAATGCCAACAATAATACATTATAGATTATTCTCTTCAACTACTTAAGATAGCTTTGAAGAATCTTAAAAAAAAAAAAAAAAACCAAAAAACTATACTGTTCATTTCACTGTTTATATTACTGTAGCAACGCCCATCCCAAATTAATATATACTATAAAAGGATTTGCAAAGTTGCCCCCTACTTTTTAACATGGTAAATTTTTTAGTAGGTCACTGAAGTTTACCTCAAATTCATAATTGGTCACTGAACTTCTATTTATTCTCATTGAACTTTAATGTTTATCCAAATTTGATCACTCTGTTAGTTTTTCCATCCAATTTAATGGAATAGCTAATATAGTATCAATTTTATAGTTTAGAAAACATATTATTTTTTATTTTTTCTTTTACGACAATAAAATGTTTTCATATTTTTAGACATGTTACAAATTGTATGCTTTATATGAAAACAAAAATAAGTAATAATAATTTTAGAAAAAAAATAGAAAAGAAAAATAAATAAATGAAAAGTTTTAAGTTTGTCTTACGTTCTCACATGTTATATACTTTATATATATATTATATATATATAAAAGAAAAAGATAATTTTCAGTGGTTAATATTAATGCTATGTTAACTATTTTGTTAAGTTTGATGAAAACTAATTAATCAAATTTGAATAAATATAATGATAAATAAGAGTTTAGTAAAACTAATTATGGATTTATGGATTTGCCGTCAACTTCAGTTCCTTCGTCACTCTTCATTTCACACTCTCACTTTCTCTTTCTCTTTCTCTTTTTTTCTTTTTTATTTTTTTCTCTGCCACCCATGAAGCACCACCACCACCACCTCTCCTCCCGGCCGCCGCCGCCGCCGCAGCCGCACAGGAAGCGGCCGGGCGGCGTGAGTTCCCCGCTTACTCTAATCACTCTATCCTGCGCCTTCTTCTTCCTCCTCCTCCACTCCCGCACGCCCTCTTTCCCGAAACCCGACCCGCTAGATCCGGCGCTCTCGATCCGGACCGACGAACCCCAATCCCTGGAGGATTACCAATGGAGTGGACAGGATGCGCACAATGGCAGTCTGAAACGGTGCGCTACGGTGGAGGAGATGGGCCGGTCCTTCTTACCGGGCCCAAACCCCGGACCCGGTAGCGAGAACCTCCGGATCCGGGAAGTCGTGAGGCGCCATTTCGAGATCAATGGTGAGCTACTGTTAATTGTATAGAGAGATTGTAACATTGTAATGATGATGATGATTTGTATTGTGGCAGGGGCGGGGAGAGTGAGGCACCTGCCGGCGAAGGAGTTCTGCCGGCACGGGTTTGTGCTGGGGAAGGCCTCGGAGGCTGGGTTCGGAAACGAGATGTACAAGATTCTGACAGGGGCTGCTCTCAGTATCATGCTTAACAGATCACTGATCATCGGTCAGACCAGGCATATTTGCACTCTATTCTACTGTACTTTCTCCCCCCTTATCTTTCTGGTCCCCAATGCCCCGTCAGTCGGTCTTCCAGTTATAGAGCCAATGGGTTTGTCTGGTTAGTTTAGGATGGCTCACGGCGGTTCCCGTTGTTACGGTAGAATCAGGTCATGCAGTCTAACCTGACCTGATCATGATTAAAGTAAGACGAAAATCATTCCCCGTTATTGAGATTACAATTGTGCATTTTGGTGGGCACCGCCGAGTTGTCAAATAATGTTGGGTGATTGTATTAATTGTCATTCGTTGTTCTATGAAATCTTCTATTGGACTAGCAAATTTGGATTTTTGCCAACATTGAACTAAGCTTAATTTGATCGGTCTACATTTTTAAGATGTAAGGACATCAAAAGTCACACCTGGATAACCATAGCCATGTGTAAAACCAAGTACCATAGCTCGAACAATCTGCTGCATGAATGCAGCAATCACCTATCCCTAGCAGGTTAGCCAGCATGTGGGCATGCCTTCTCATGCTTGGGATATGGTGACTTGGCAGGTCAGACCACTGAATTTTTCCTACATACTCAGGGCTGCAAAGAAAAAGGCATACTACATGTCTTCTTTTCTGATTGTTCTGAGATAGTCTGACGAAAAACTGGTCATACCATTGACTAAGTAGATCTCTACTGACAGTGATCTCTACTGTCCAATGCATGTGCTGGGACAGACCCTGATTGTTCCGAATTGGAATTCTGGCATGGCTCATTAATTTTTGCTGGCTTAATGCAGCCATCTCAGCATGAGTGTCTGTATACCGGATAGTCACTCATGATTTGAGAATGCCTATTGCTAACCTCAGTTTCAAATTGATTTTAAATTCTGGCATGTCCCTGTGCCAGTACATTTTTTGTTGTTTTGCATCACAACTATATTATTATTGACCACTTACAAGAATTTTTTTTTTTAAGAGGAGGGATCCCTTGACAATGCTTTTCTTGACAATCTTGAATCTTGAAAATTTATTAAATGTCGTATTGTCAAGGGAGTCCTCTTTATTAAAGAAAACCAGATTATAAATTAAAACTCGCAAAAATTGTCATGTAGAAACACTAAAACTGTAATAATTCTGTGACTTTTTCATAATTAAGTTGTTTTAATATTCTTACGAAGTAAATCAATGTATGTTTTCAGGGGCTTATACCCATTTGGGGAGTACATTTCATACACAAACAATTCATTTACTCTAGAAGAGGTGAAACACCTATGGAGGAAGAATCATTGTGCTAAAACTTACGGGAAAGCGCTTAAAGTTCGGGTTGACAATTTTGAATCACCAACGGAGACAAATGTACTCTGTAGTGATTGGACTGCTTGGAAGCAACCCATCATCTGGTATCTCTCGCTCCATCCCTTTCTTGTTATATCAATTTTGCAAAAAAGGTCTTCTATGGTGATGCTAAGTTGTTAGCCAGCCCTATCCATGATCTGTCTTATGTTCCACTATAATTGAGAAGTTAAGTTGCATTTCATATTTCTCAATTAATAGGTTCCAAGGCACTACAGATGCAGTTGGGATACAGTTTTTCCTGAAGAATATACATCCTAATATGAGGAGGGCGGCTTTGAATCTTTTTGGAGACCCTAATGTGATGAGTTTAAAACCCAATGTCTTTGGGGAGCTGATGCGGGTACTTATTGCTCCTTCAAGTTCAATCAAAGGGGCCGTCAATTGGGTCCTTAATGGCATTGATCCTGATGTTGCACTGCATATGCGCATGCTTTCCAATAGGTATATATAGAGTATGATAATTATAAGGTACACATTAAAATATCACTTGTACTGTGCTTGGTTCATGGTCTCTTCAAATTGTCATAACTACATCTATATTATTACTTCACTAGAGATAAACAGGTATATATGTGGGCCATTTTTTGACAGATGTACAGAATGATGGACAAGGCTCCATTTCATTTTATAATGCTTTAGGATAGCTATAACTCATTTTCACACTTTTTTGGTGGGTGCATGCATGATATTCTAAGGGTTGTCCTGTCTCCTGAGTTATTTTCATGTTTATTAGTGTTTCTAAGGGTATATTTTCTTCATTTTTATCTCTGTTGAATTCAGGTCAATTAGAGCAACAAATTCAGCTATAGAGTGTATAAAGAGAGCAATTGAAAGATGCTGTGCCCAGAATTTGAGACCTCGTATTGTACTGGTCTCTGATACGCCTTCCTTTGTCAAAGAGATAACACCATATATCTCTGAATTTGCAGAGGTAATGTCTTTTTTATTTTCCTGTTATATTACTTCTGTTGATACTATATTTGCTAAAATTGATGCTTAGTTTAATGCAAGCAGGTGTTGCATTTTGATTACAAGTCTTATGAATCCAGCAGGTCTCGAATGAGCATTAGTAAATGGAATAAGGTATCTATCTCTCTCTACTGCGATACCAGTGTTTATGAGCTGACAAAACACAAACAGCCTGACTGGTTGAGGGTTTATGAAAAGCTAACCTCAGATAAATTATCAATTATCTGAAATGAAATTTAAAAAAAAAAAATTGAATATGAGTGATAATGACTAGTCTAGAAATGCACTTATTTTCCTTCTCGTTGCATTATAGATTTTAGATTTTAGAGCAAAGGATTGGGGACCAGCACCGAGATGGGTTGCCTTTGTTGATTTCTTTCTTGCCTCCCGTGCCAAATATGCTGTGGTTTCTGGAGCCCACCGACGTGTTGCGACTACATACGCTCAGCTTGTTGCTGCACTTGCTACAGCAAATCATGAAGGTAACATCTCATTCCTTCAGGGTGTGCTTCTGAAATGGTTAGAGGTCAACGGGGAACGCAAGAGGGGAAAGAGGAGAAATAATCTCCTTAACCTTGCTACCGAGTTAAAATTAAAGGACTTTGTAATTTAAAAGAAGTGGGAGGAGTGGAAAGGAGAAAATCCTCGAGTTTTGTTAACCTTCAAATTGAAGAGTTGAAATTTACTTTGTTTTCTTCCTTTCTGATCCCTTGCTTCACTTTCACCCCAACACCGGAGCACAGACATCTGTTCTTCCTTTTTATTAATCAACTAATTAAAAATGTACTGTATTAGGTAATGATCCGGAAGTTTCGAATTTCACGTTCTTCAGTAGTTTCCATAGCAACTTATTAACAGATGGGCTATCGAGCCAGGTTGGATGGGGCCATGTATGGAACCGGTTTGCAGGTCCGCTAAGCTGTCAAAATCAGACAGACCAGTGCTCGGCAACACCAGTGTTGCCCCCTGCATGGTGGGACGGGGCATGGCAGAGCCCCACTACACGTAACATCCGCAGGTTAGCTGCATATGGTGTCAAGATTTCTGGTGAAGGTGAGGTTGACCAGAGTAGCCTTAAGGACTTTTGTAGCTCTAGAAAAGAGCATGTAAGAACTTATCAAATTATTGGTTTACAAAATTGATTGATTTGGAAAAAAAAAAAAAAGAAAATTTTGACCCATGAAAGAAATAGAGAAATAGTATGTTATGATTTGTCAATTTTGGTTGGCATGTCATCTCTGTGATGGTAAGCACGTCTGATAGAGCAACTATGTGATCTCCTCTCATAGTTGACACTTGACTGATTCGTAGATAATAGTCTTTAAAATTAGTTTTCTTTTCTAATCATAATTAGTTGGAGACGTTTATTGCGTGGTAATATAATACTTTTCTCCTTTGTTCATGGGATAGTGGTACGTCAACACAAGCACGCCGGTTATTAACACAGTTGATTCAACACCTTAAGAATATTCTAAAGATGTTTGAAACAATTGATTGGCAATTTGGCATAGCCATAGCTGCAATTTTGAAGCTGAACAATCAATGTTCTCGTTTGAAATAATTTACGAGACTACGATATTATTTAGGTGCGACTGGCGAGGCATATTGTTTGGTCAAGTCTTTTACCATTTTTTGTTTATATTTTAAAATAAAAATAATAAAATTATTATAAGCAAAACTCTTGATTCAGCAAAAAGATTTTAGATAATTTAGTTAGAAGGGTCCTCAAGTAGCAGTGCCTACAAGAAGAAGATTTTATTATTAAGAAGAGGGGTCAAATAATGGATGTAGAGTTGGTGTCCATGTAATCATTTTTTTATTTATGCATAAATTAAAAAATCTAAACCGTTAGATGTATTCTATATTATTTCAGTAACATATACATAAAAAATGATAAAGTTTTAATATTGTTCCAATAGTCAACAAGAGAAGAAAAAATTATAAAACTTGAACCGTTGATTTTTGTTAATGCTTAATGCACATGTAAATAAAAATCAAAATAATATATTTTTTTGTATACACATAAAATATGATATATACACAACATATTCTATTAATTAGTTCTGTTATTTAAGAATTTGAAATATAGTTGTTTAAGATTTAATTTCATAGTTACGATCGGTCACAAAAAACATAGTTATTCGATCCCTCATTAAAAAATAGGTAGGAAAATAGTTGTAGTTTGACAATAAACTGAAGTTTAGGCAAAATATTTGGCAAGAAAATTTTGAAACTACATGAATATTTTATCTTTTCAGAATTGATGCACCTAATATCCTTGAAGATTATGTAACTGAACTTTTTTTTTGAAAAAATTGGCAGTGGCTACCAATTGAGATTATGTAACTGAACTTGCTCTTAAATTAATCCCAATATCCCATAAACATTACCCAAACAAAAAAAAAAAAAAAAAATTATGAAAGTACAAACACTTAGGGGTCATTCGGCAAGGTGGTTGGCTTAAATATATAAACCTCACTAAGCCACACTCGTTCGGAAAAAGAAAAATGGCTTAAGAAAGCTTAAGCCTTAAACCATAGGTATTGCTTCCTTAGGAATCTGGGCAAGGCTTAAGCCCCAGTCAAAAGGAGGCTTAAGGAGAAATTTTTAATCCGTGCTAAGGAGCTTGCATTCGGAAGGATTAAGAGACTAAGGAAGCTAAAGGAAATTTAACGAGAGCTAAGAAGAGATTGCCGAACGGCCCCTTAAAAACTAATGACGACTTTTTCCGCTTTTCGATTGTTTCAAGGTTCAACAACTGCACTACAAAAGTACAAATCATAAATTACATTTGTATTAAAAAACTTCAAATCATAAATTAAACTTGTACTAAAAAAAGATGAATTCAGAAATTTAGGCACAATCTTGTTGTTTTTAAATTTCAGCACATGGCTGCCTACTGCCTATTGCCAACTTATTATTATTTTCATTTTAATAACTTGCCTACTTATTTTTGTTGGCCTCCCTCAACTTCTCTTTCGTTCTTTCTTTTTTTAATTTTTTTGATAAAAAGGCCTGAACTTTATGCTGGTAAATTCGTAAAAAGAGCTCCAAATCCAATACGCTGCAGACACAATGACGACATTTTCTGGTCAGCAGTCAACCATTAACGGACAAGCAGTACCACTTTGGAAACACCATCTTCTGCTTCTTCTGTGTCTTAATGTCTTTGGTGGTGGTACCGGTGGTGTGGTATATCCCTTCGAATTCATATCTCCTGTTATCCTAAATAGATAACAGGACCCTGTTATTCTTATCTGGGCCATCGGATCAAAATAAACGGATGTGATTAATTATAAAAAAGACCTCCTATAATCTAAATGGGCCGATCTGGACCGTCCGTTTTGATCTAACGGTTCAGATCGGAATAACAGGGTCCTGTTTTTCCTTTAGAATAACAGCAGATACGGACTCATATTCCTTCACAGTAAAAAAGAGACTTTTAAATGCAGTTAGAGGTGTAAACGGGTCGGGTTGGTCGGGTTTCGCATAGATTGACAAATAATAAGAAGCGTTCAATCGGATTTCAACTTTAGCGGTCGGGTTTTACGGATTTCGCGGTTTCAATTTAAGATATTAATTGTCAAAAATTATAATTGAAACCAAGTTACGATGAAAAAAATATAACAAAAAAAATCAAAATAAAATAAGTTTTAATTAAAAATTTTAATTATAACAAAAAGTCGTTACATTTCTATAACGATATTGTGACTTTATTAAGAATAATATAAATTATTTTAATAAATATAAATAAGTTGGTCGGATCGGGTTTTACCCAACACATTTTGTGAAATCCATAACCAAACTTTAATTATCGGGTTGCTCAAAATTCAATCCGTACCTAACCAACTATAATCAAAATCTGTAAACTTTCGGGTCAGGTTGGTCGGATCGGTTGGGTTTCGCGGGTTGAACGGATTGTACTTACACCCCTAAATGCAGTGCATTATGCCTTTACCACAATTAAAATACCACAGCTATAACTCGGGCTTCGCTCCGAAATATGATAACAAAAAAATAATAAAACTTATATAATAAAAATATTTATTTTAAAAAAAATTTAACATAATTTTAAAAATTTTTATGTAAATAATGATGATGATGTATAATTTATAAATAATAACACATAAATGTTAGACCGCTTTAAGGATTAAATTTTGTTTTAGACATATCATATCATCTTATTAAATGGAGAGAGAGAATAAATATAAGTCATTGGATCAAAGTAGATGAAGAGATTTAAATAAAATCAATATTTAATAGCATTGATGAGGTGGCATTGTTTAGGTGCTTAAAGAGTTACCCATCTTTCTAGTTTACAGATATATACAAGAAAAAAACGTAGCAATATCATAACAAAATAATAATATATTTTATATGTGATTGAAACATTTTAAAAACTATAATTTTGACTGACATTTACTATTACAATCAAACACTTCTCTATAATGAAAAATAAAGAATTGCACAAGTTCCACGAAGAATGTTAAATTTTACATGTAAGTAATTCCAGAAGGTGAATGCAGAAGAGATACCCCACCAACCTTGCTTTTAAAAGAAATAAAATGACAAAATAATATGCATCGATATTTCGTTATATATATACTTTTTGTAGGAAAAATTACCTTACCTTGAAAGTACCTAGATAAAATAATTATTATTCATGTTATTGATTTTATCGTTTAAATTGTTTTGGTGCGGCATTCTTTTTTAATAAACAATAACTCATTTAACTTGAATAACAAATTTACAAAAAATAAATTCGATAATCAATCTATCAATACAAATTATTAAATTTACACCCAATTATTTTGTTAACTAAATTTGACACCCAGAGTGGTTCATTTCCATTTTTTAATATCCAGCGTGTTCTGTCTCTGAAATAACCAAAAACAAAAAAGAAAACAAAAACAAAAACAAAAAGAAAATCGTCGATCACATTATCCTTTCCATATTATCATTATCATTATTAATTATAATTATACAAACAATAGAATTACAATTACTCTCCCATTCATTCATTCATTCATTCATTCATTCATTCATTCAATCACCAACCAAAAAAATAAAAAAAAAAACCCTCGAAAAAAGAAAAGAAAAGAAAAGAAAAATAAAGCACTCTCTCTTTTTTCTTCCTCGCTTTCTCTCTCTCTCTCTCTCTCACCCCTCTTCTCCTTAACCCTAACCCTAACCCCGACGATCTCCCGATCGATCGAGCGCGCGCGCAATCCAATCCCTCCTCCTCCCGATTCCGTTGCGCAAGTCCCGGCCCGTCCTGTTCTTCATCGCCCCGCGCTCCCCTTTCACGGTTCCAATTTTGTATCTTTTTTTGTTCCTTCTTTTTGAATTTGTTGATCTGTTGTTGTTGATCGGATTGGGTTGATGTTATCAGGTTTATTCAGAGATTGGGAGAGGAGGAGGAGGAGGAGGAGGAGGAGGAGGAGGAGGAGGAGGAGGGAGGTGTTGTTAAATGGCGGAGGAGGAATTCGTGGAGCTCAAATTCCGGCTGTACGATGGATCCGATATCGGCCCGATTCGCTACCCGGCCTCCTCGACAATCTCCATGGTGAAGGAGCGGATCTTGTCCGACTGGCCTAAAGGTAGCCGTCTCCCTTAACGCCTTTTGCATCTCCGATTTTCCAATATCTGCTGTCAATATATATTGGTGCATGTATGGGTATGAGTTCGGTCTGGGCAATTATGTTCCGAATTAATTTGATTAATTGAATCTGTTGGTCTCAATTTTGTTTGGTTCGATAAAAGTATTGATCTTGTGGTGGAGTTTGCTTCCTATAAGGATGGTATCTGTCACTGTGGTATAATAAAAACTCTGATTGGTTGTGCACGAGTTCTCGGCACCAGATTGTCATAGACATAAGATTGAATGTCTGTGTTAATAGTTCAATGAGTGTGTTACGAGCTCTTGGTCTTATTTCTATGTGCAGCTTTGCGTTATTACACAAATTTTACAAGGTTTAGGTCAACAAGCACATTATCTATGATCTTCAAGTGTAACTTGGCTTTGCAATCTAGAAGCTTGTGCAATATCTGTCATGAATTTCGTCCCAGATTCAATATATATATGCAAGGATTCCAATTTATCTTATGCTAAACCAAATAGCGGATTCTTTGATTTGTTTAAAGTAGTGGTCTCTATGTAATTAATGTTTGCTGTGTCCATAGAGTATTTATGAGTAGTTAAGAGCAACTTCCTCTAATGCCCCAATAGATTGTGGCATGCCCTTTGATCAGTAACTGGCATTTTAAAAAGTTATATATCTTTTCGTTCTTTTTTTTCCGATTTGATGATGGCTGGTATAGGTAAATTGCAGTTAAGCCTTGAACATGTACAAAGACATCAACTAACCATTCATGGGACACAATTTGGGGGTAATTGTGGAATTCATCCAGCACTGACCTGATATACTGAGTAGTTACTGAAACGGAACGCTGACAAAAATTTGTACTGTTGTTGTCCCTTATATTACTTCCATTTGTTGTTAATCTGATAGAGCTATTGTTTGTATTGCTATTAACATATTGTACCCATTTTAATGAATGTTCTATCACTGAAATACAGATAAGAAGATTATACCCAGGGTTGCAAATGATGTTAAACTGATAAGTGCGGGAAAGATTCTAGAAAATAATAAGACTGTTGCTCAGTGTAGACCAGCATTCGGTGGGGACCCTCCTGCAGGTGTTCTAACCATGCATGTTGTTGTTCAGCCTTCTCTCACCAAGTCTAAAACTGGTAACTTTAATAGTTCTTTTTGCTTCTGTGCTAGTATGAAAAGTTCAATTGTAAAACTTAATTTTCCTTGTATTGATTTTTCAGAGAAGAAGAAAGTCGACGATTCACAAAAGACACCAATCTGTTCTTGTTCAATTTTATGAGCTGTTCTCTCTCCTCTCTATATCTCTCCCACAGGAATTTGTCTAAGATGAAAAGAAAGAAAGAAATGAAAATGGAAGAAAATGAGACTCAGGGGTGGAGGTTTATTCGTGCATCATTTAGTAGAATTTATGGTGTGTGTATTTTGTTTTTTTACTTGTTGTTGCAAGCCAGATCATGGTCAAGGAGATGGCTCCATGCTATACATATATTTCCCTTGGTGTCATGTTTGTCTGTCGACTGGAAATATTTGTGCGAATTTATACCTCATTCTGACTGTTTCATATATATAGATATATTTTTGGGTCTGGTGTGGTAGCTGCACCAAGCTTTCTGTGTACTTGTGTGTGCATCTTCTCATTTCTTGTTAATACAGTCTCATACTTTCATTTCAGTCTATTCTTGCATCCCGTATCGATATGTAATTTTATTCCATGACTACATTGATAACAAAAGCTGAGACTTAAAAATGTGATGTTTCAATCAATATTTCTACTATATGATCTTTTAATTACTATATTTTATGAAACTATTAGTTAGTATAGTTTGAGCAATATATTTCTCTTCAGTTTCTTCTTCTTCTTTCTTCCTTTTTCTTTTTTGGTTTTTTTTGTTACTAATTTGATACTGTCATTATCTCATGAAGCAGCAAATAAGTCGTGCGGTTTACCAGTTCATTTTATAAGTAGCCTTTTCTTTTTCTTTTTCTTTTCAAAGAGTTCATTTTGTGTATCTATCTATCAATTCAAGAGATCAATTCATATCTGGTGTCAATTGCAGCACGACTCCAAATTCCAAAATAATGAGGATTACCCCAAAACCACAGAGGGACCACCATCGATCCTTGATAGCTCTTTCTCATTTGTTTGGAAATGTTATGTTAGGTGTACCAATCAACAATGACAAAAACCAATAATCTAATTAGCGTTTCAACGCTGCAATCCCAAAATGTCTAAACCGTTCATATACTATTTCTGTAGAACACTACAAACATGCCACTTGGAACAAATTGTAAAGCAATTTGCAGAACAGAAAACTGAAAAAATGACAAATTTTTGTCAGCATAGACAAAACCCATGGCGCTGTACTTTCTCTTGATTCTTCTTCTCAGGTGTATATAATATTATTGTTATATAAACTCTGAGTCTCTGAGAGTGCCAAAAAACAAAGTAATAGAATCAAGTGCTTAGTTTTCTTAATTTGATATGCAGTAGGCTCTCACAAATGAGCCAAATTGGTTACTACATGCATACTATAGATAACATAAATTAATACTTGATTATGTTAAGAATTGACATTTGAACAGGTATGGATTAAACAAGTTGCAGAAAGAGGGGGAGGCTACCAGTACCAGCCAAATCGTTCCTAACCAAGCCGAATCTTCTCTGAGATGATGATATGAGACATCGTTTATGGGCTGGAAGAAGAAGAATTGAGAAGAGAGAATAATAATAGTTAACCCGTGAATGGAGCCGAAAAACTGTTTGTCAATAATGATAATGCCTCACAAAAGCCCAAAAGCTGCCATTCACATGCCTTTGTTTCATGTGATGGTGTATATCTTTTCCATAATTCCATCCCCCCTTTCCCTTCCCTGCCCCCAACTCCAAGTTCCTTTCACAATATCCTTTCTCTTGCCGGATTTTGGGGGAATTTCCATCCATTAATCAAACCCATTAACCCAATATGCAAGTACATTGCCCTTTTAGTACTTTCTAATCCAAAGGAAGTACATAATAATCCAATTTTTATTTGTTTTAATTATTGGGTTATGGAGATGTATATCATTCAATTTAGTATGGATACCGGACTAATAAAATTACTTGTAGTTGGAAACAAATATATAAAAAATAACAAAATTACTGTTTAAATTTGGTTTCAGGGTTTGTGCCAGATTTAAGAGTACCAAGATCCAAGAACCCACTAAAAATTGCAAGGTCATAAATTGTCTCACGAAGTTGCACCAACAGAATATAAATGGTCACACTCACACTCACACTTACACTTGCTAGTCCACTAGCTTCCAATTCCATATAGCCTAGAGGTCTCAGAAAAAAAAAAAAAGTACTGAATTGAAAAAATACCCAACTGATGAAACCATGAATGGAGCAGCTGTGGTTCTGCTATTTGCTCTTCTGATAGTGCAATGCTCCTCATTGGAGGCTGACCCAAATGCAGCCCCAGATGCCAAAGCAAGCTCAAATGTAACAGTGATAGGGACTGTGTTCTGTGATGCCTGCTGTGACAGCACTTTCTCCAAGCACAGCTACTTTATATCAGGTGATTCTCATTTTTAAGACCTGGATTTTGTTCATGTTTTTTGATGGTTTTGTTACTTGCATTGCATACTTGTTTTGTTGTATTAATTAGTTATTGTTATGCCATGTTTGTTTGTTTAAGCAGAGATGAGATGCAATGGCTTTTAATTGTACCAGTTAATGAATAATTTTACATAAAAATTGTCACTGAAAATGATATAAATTAGAATAAAAGAATCATAACAAAAACATATTTCCATCTGAGTGTAAATTTTAACAGTAAATTATAATATCAGGCAAATGGTATAAAATCATAACAAAGTAAATAACAGCTCAATAAATGGAAAAAGGGCAGATAATAGATTCAATTATATCATGTACTCAGTTTACATTTCACACCTTTTCCTTTTTTTTTTTTACATTACATTTTTAATTTCTTGGTATTTTTGTATATTAATCAGTTTTAAATCTAATTCAGGTGCTCAAGTCAGGATAAGTTGCAATTTCAAAGTTTCCGGTCCGCGCGAAGAAATTTCAATCACAGCTGACAAAACGACTGACCAATACGGCATGTACCGGCTTGACATCCCCCCGATTGACGGGTTCGAGTGCAAGGTCGGACGTGAGATAGAGTCGTTTTGCAGGGCCAGCTTAATTGGCAGCAGCCCGTCATCGCTCTGCAGCGTACCGACCGTGACAGCCTCAGCAGAGCACGTCTCGGTCAGGGAACCACGGACCGATGCGTGCGTTTGCAACCTGAATGCGCTGTATTACAGACCCGATAAGAATGTCACAATCTGTACCGGCAAGACTGATACAAAAGCAACAGAACATGATACCGCTTTGTTCTTCTGGCCACCGTCGTACCGGTGGCCATGGGAACCTTCGCCATCTCTTCCTTTTCCTTTTCCGAGCCCGCCATCATTCCCAATTCCACTGCCATTCTTGTCGCCTCCACCTCCATTCTGGCAATTTCCAATGCCGCCAATTCCGTTCTTGACTCCGCCTCCACCGCCGCCTTTCTGGCATTTGCCACCATTACCATTTCTTGCTCAACCGCCACCGCCACCACCGCCGTTATTTAAATTTCCTACTCCATTTCCACCATTGGGTAAAGAACCACCTCCGTCACCGCCACCGCCTTCTTTTCCCTTCCCTTTTCCTCCATTGCCTCCAATGTTCACGCCAGCATCGCCACCGCCGCCTCCACCATCGCCACCTCCCCCCTCCTTCCCTTTCCCATTTCCACCTATCAAATTCCCTCCCTTTCCTCCTGTTTCACCAACTCCTGACACACCAGGCCCTCCTCCAGGGAGTTAAGGATTGCCTCTGCATTTCAATCATACATGTGATCAAATAGCTTTCAAGTACTTATTATGTGTATAATGCATGGGCAATAGTTTTATATGTGATTTTGGAAAGAATATACTTGTATTGTAATTTTGATATAGTACAAAACTATTAGTTCTTCGTTCTAAGCCAACTAGGTACTAACCTCATAGATATATATAGTGAAATTATAAGCTTGTGCTATTATATTTCTGTTTATGCCTTTTGGAATCCTCATGTTTAAGCTTTAAATATATCAATTGCAAGTTTGCAACCTAAATTTTAAATTTTGAAAAGTTCCCCCAAACAAAATTTTGCGTTATTTCGTTTTGTTTTGTCCAAACGAAACGATCTACAGTTTTGTTAAACGAAACAATATATTATATTTCGTTTTCTATTTTTATATAATAATACTACTACAAAAGCGATTATTTTCGTTCTTCCGTTCTGTTTCGTCCAAATGAAACGACAAGCGAAATGATTTACGGTTTCGTTAAACAAAACGAAACGAAAACAAAACAACCCATTTTTGTGATCGTTTCGTTGCGTTGACACCCCTATGGATAACGCTTTGTACTTTTTCCTTCCTCTCATCATATCATCGATTATTGAACCTTGAGCGAGTTGACAAACGCAGCCAAGTTTATATGTAACATAACATAACAGTTGTTGAATTCTTACATAATTTGGTCATGTAAATGCTCGAACAAAAGAAAACATAATATTTAACATCTCGGTTTCAACTAAGTCCTAATTAAAGTGCAGAAAATTAATCCCTATTACCAAAAGACCAGACTTCATCAGTGAAGCTTTCAAGTTTCAAGTACATCGGAGAGGACAGTTCGTAGTTGCTCATGTTGGGCTCTAGAAAGAAATAAGAATGCTAACGAGTAGCAAATATGTAATCTAAGGGTCTTTTTAGGTTCCAAAAGAAGCCCACATATGTAGAGCATCTGCTTGGAACACAGATTTCAGGCCGGTAATTGCAATAAGAGCGAGCCCTACCGTCCACAACAGCAGACTCGTCCATAGATCCATACAATCGCGTTGGCGATCTGCGCTGGATAAATGAACGAAGTCGTCAGCAGCAGCGCTCGTCCACGTAGTCGCTACCGCCCCCAACCCCCGCCGCCCCCAACCCCTACCGCCCCCAACCCCCGCCACGTCTGTAATGCTCCCTTTTGCTCCACGGTAGCAGATCCCGATGTTCATTTCGAGATCTTTTTGGTTGTTTTGAATTGAAATCCCGCTCATTTCGAGATTTATTTGGCGAGTTTGAAAATGTGTGGATTTTATTTATGAGTCCGTTGCACATTAATTGTAACAAACCAGTACGCTGGCTGTAACAAACACATAAGTTGTGTGTAACAAACCAACACGTAACTGTAAAAACTTTTAAATAAGTATCAGTAATCAAACTTACTACATGCATCTTTAAGAAGTTATAACAAAACTAACAAGTAGTTTCCATAAAAAAAAAAAAAAACAAGTAGCTTAAATAAAAAAAATTGAAACACTGGATAAGATTAGTTCTCCTCCTCTTTCTTATAACTATTATTCCTTCACTATGTAACCAATTGACATTTTCCTGTAACATTTATTACTTCGCTATGTAACCAATCATTATAGAAATGCAACACTAAATAAAAAAAAAGGTACTTAATAAATGAACTGTAATGCTCGTTTCCTCCATATTTTGTAATAGTATGTTAACAAAAATGGTAACAAACAAGCAAACTTTAATAACAATTTGTTAGAAATTTTGTAACAATCTGCTAGAAATTTGTTGGGGGTTGGGGGCAGCGGGGGTTGGCGGCGGCAGGAGAAACTGATAGGCTCCTAGCGTCGAAGCTGATGCGGACGTCGAAGATGATGAGGATCCATGCGAGCGCTCCCAGCGTGTCGCGTTTCTTCTGATGTGTCGCTGCCACGACGATATTCAGTCAACTATGGAGGTATGGAGAAGTTGACTGGATGGACAGATAGAATTTCCGTTGCAATAATTGACCCCTACTAGTCGCTTACTCCAGTTACTACTGCGTTCTCAACAAAATTTGGAAAACATGTAGAGTCTACCTAAAAAGTAAGTCACTTATCCACCTTCTCATACAATCTGACACACCCACATGCACTCATGTGTTTGTCATAGTTGCATAAATGTTTACTGAAAAACCGTAGTATCGTATTTGTTTACTAACTAGAAAATGATATATGTTGATCAGAAAGATATAAATGTTTTTTAGAAAAATGATATTTGTTCATAAAAATAGGGTGGATGGATAAAATATATATGAGATGTACAAAATTTAAGGTATGAGTTATAAAATTTATACTTACAAAATATATATTTATGTAGACATGTGGATAATTCTAATGAGGATAATTGGAAATTCTCTACTACTACAAAGTCTACAATCTGCTTGTGTAATCATGATGTACATATATTAACTACTGTTATGTATGGACAAAAGCTTTTCTATTTTACTTGAATTCTAGCTATGCGCGTGCCAAATTGTACGCTAGTTCTCATATAATATGGGACTTCAGAAAACAAGAAAGATGCACTTCAAATTTTTGTGGGTCCAACCGTCCAAGGTGCAAGAAAATTTTGGCTTAAAGACAAGTTTGTATCGTATATATATATAGCTTTTTAGGATTTCAAAAAAAATATATATAGCTTCTTAAGTTTTAGTTAAACATTAAATGCAAAACAGTTAATTAAATGTTCATTTTTAATGAAAAATGGAAGTAGACTTTTTGACCCACTTACCACTAAAGAAACAGTCAAAAGTACACATGCTAAAATAAAAGAAACAAGTTATCATCAAACTTTTAAACAAACAACATTCTTTATGAACGCCTTGAACAGCAGCAGATACCATATCTATTTTTATTATGTTATGATGTGCTAGTTGGTAATTTGTAATTCAATATTGACACTTGGAGCTGCTTCTACATTAATCTACCACAACAAAAATTTTTAACTTTTTTATGTAAAAAAGTATATGGTTTTTGGTGTAAATAAAGTTTATGGTTTTGGTATATATAATTTCACATGTTCAAATTGTAAATTAAGCAACATCTAACAATCTTTGTTTATATTTTGCAACTGCCCAAAACTTCACCTGTTCCTTTCCATCTCAGACTATAAATTCTTGCCAAATTATGCTGCTAAGTGCACATTCCACAACTTACAGAAAAACATTCAACAAACAATAAAACTAACTTTGCATTTGTACAAACTAATCAAAGAGTTAATCACAAAAATGCTGAAGATCATCAGCTCTGAACTTGTAGTTCCAAGTGACGAAACCCCAAGAACACCAATCTGGCTTTCCAACCTCGACCTGGTTGCCCGAAGGGGCTACACCGCAATGGTGTACTTCTACCGGCCACCAAACGACAGCGCCAAGCACGATTTCTTATCTGTCAGTTCACTGAAGTCATCTCTGGCGAAGGCTCTTGTTCCGTTCTATCCCCTGTCTGGTCGTCTCAGCCCGAACCAAGATGGCCGTGTGGAGATCAATTGCACCGGGGAAGGTGCTCTATTTGTTGAAGCTCAGTGTGATGCTCTATTGGATGATTTTGATTGCTTCTCACCGTCAAATGAGATGAGGAATATGTTTGTTCCACCAACTGAGCAGCAGGATCCTCATAACAGTATGCTCCTCATGGTACAGGTATATACAAGAAAAAAATTTTATGTATATATATAGTGACATTCTTCTGACAATATTGTTAGTTTAACTAGTTGTTATAAATTATATATAATCTTGAACCTAAAGAGCTAGTATGCATAATTAAGCAATCAATCCTTTGTTTATATATATACTAATTATAACATTAATTATGAGAACAATTAATTTAGCATGAAATCATGACAACAACAACATTTGTCAATGACATTATCAGGTGACATTCTTCAAGTGTGGGGGAGTTGCATTAGGCACTGCCCTGCACCACATGTTAGTGGATGCTAGCAGTGGCTTTCACTTCATGGAAACATGGTCCAACATTGCCCGCGGTCAAGCCGTCTGCCCCGTGCCGCCTTCCTTCGACCACAGTCCCCTCGGTGCCCGGCCTGACCCGAAGATCCTTTACGACCACTTGGAGTACAAATCCAACACCATGAGCATGTCCTCCGGCATGCCTACATCTTACGAAAGCTGTGTCCTGAAAATTTCCAAGGAGGAAATCGATGCACTAAAGCTTCGATGTGGTGACGCAACCGGTGCCCGTGTGTCAACTTTCCGTGCCATCACAGCAGTTGTCTGGCGATGCATTTGCATGGCTCGGAAACTGGATGCCGATTCGGAATCCCGTCTGTACACCATGATCGACATGCGGAACCGCATGTGCCCTCCGCTTCCACAGACTTACTTCGGCAATGCCGTCATACGCACGTCCGTCTCAGCTGTGGTCGGTGATGTCATCTCAAGTCCGATCAATACCGTGGCGAGAAGGATACTCGGAGCCACCCAGCAGGGCGACGATTTCGCTAGATCGTTGATCGACTACTTGGAGACGGTCGGCACGGGGAACTTACCCCGAAGTGGTCTCTCGAAATTCGACCTGCGCGTCATCAGCTGGCTCGGGATGCCACAGAACAATGCAGACTTCGGGTGGGGCCAACCGATATTCTGTGGGCCTGCCATGATGTACTACAGGGGGTTCGTATCTCTGATGAACACTCCCGGAAAAGATGCCGGCGTCACGATTGTGGTGGCGCTAGAGCCGGAAAGCTTGCCCAGATTCAAGGAGTTGTTCTTTGAGGAGCTAACCATTTTACATGCTTGAATTCATATCAGATATTCTACATGGATGAAAATGTGATCAGGCTGTACTAAAGCTACCAAATAAAGATGCAACATATATATATATATATTCATTGCAAATCGGCAAAACTACACCATATATAAGTTATTGTACGTGTAGTATAATTATCATGATATATACTTCACTATATTGTTTTACATTGCCAACTATATTGAACATATTATATGTGCGAGTTTATCTCCAATTATTGCAATGTGTAGATTGATCAAATTTATTTGTGTTTCAAAAAAACTATGTAGCATTATAAATCTTATATGGTACTATTATGGATTTGTCACTAATTATATATTACCTAATTATATGTGTAGAGGAGGAGGATTCCAATACCTCCATTTTTTTGTGCCTCCATCGTGCCTCCACTTTTTGTTCCTAATTATATGTTTTATGTGACAGGATCAATTACAGTAAAGAGTACTGTAATCCAGTTGGAACTAGTCTATACAGATTATATTTTATATATATATGCGGGCGCATGGGTGGTCGCATACTCAAATCCTATACAGATCAACAGTACGTACATATGCGTATATATGCTACTGCATAGACCGCATATTACAACATTGGTATCAGCTGCATGATGTCACAAGTTTCCTGCATTCATACCACGGATATGCACCTATCTCCTAATCTGTCCAGCTCACTGCCCAAATTTTCTGCACTTATAAAGTAATCATATATTCATATATATACTAGGTGTTAAACTGTTTTATCATCATCCATCGATACATCGCACATTCATGAAATTTACTCAATGTAACAGACTAACAGTTAAAGCTATTAGTCTATTATTGTACTTATTCAAGTCAATTTCATGTACAATTCAGTCGGTAGGAAATTGACCATCCAATTAAGAAGCGAGAGTTCAGCAAAGACATTGAATTATTGCTTTTGTGGCCAAGGATATAATAACATCCAAATTTTAGTCAAAGTCAAAAGTTTTCTTCCTAGTGCCTGTTTTTATTTAAGAAAAGAATTATGCACGGATTAAAGCTGCCTATAAAAAAAAAAGGATAAATCATTCGATATACTTTGAAGTTAGTCATATAAAATCAGTCTAAGTATTGACAGACATGAATCAGGCAATAATTAGAAAAATGATAAAGAAGGAGGAGTAAATATACCGCGACTTTCAGCTCACAGCTAGAGAGGACATTCATGAGTTTAATTTAAAAACATATCAAATCACATCTAAATTTTGATTATCATTAAGTATAGCTTTGCTCGGAAGACTAGGGCTTATATATCTCAGTAAAATCTTTATATCAAAATTTTATAGCATACAAATTTTTTTTCTTTTTTTTAATTAAAGTGTTTTATTTGGATTTTTAAGATGGCTTTTTTTTTATATACAATTATTTTTTATCACTTATTTGAAGTTCTTTTAAATAATCCAAATAAAATATAAAAATTTTCAAAAATTTAAATCTTTTGTGTTCCATAAGATTAATGTATTGAGATATATCATAAAGAGGTATGCTAACTGTTTCTTAAGAAAAATTCTTTTAAAATATCTCCCCTCAGTCTACCCTTTTGTACATAATTAAGGTATGAATACCACAATGTAATATATATGAACATCAGGCAATACATTGTATGAACATTCAAGTTAGGGTGGATGGTCATTCGCCAGAACGTGGAATCTTGGCCGCACAGAATTTTCGATGCGTAGGTATGAACACCAAATACATCGACTATGAACACCTTATCCTGGGAGGTATAAATACGCCAAAGAATAGGAACACCTATTCATTGGGGTGTTCATACCTATGAACATCAAAATATATGTATAATTAAAAATATACGTATAATTAGTGAGAATCCGAATCTTAAAATAGAATCTTAACAAAACAGGTGAAGGACATCTAATGAGAAGAAGAAGATTTTCTCTTTCATAAAGGAAGTCAAATATCAGATTGTTTATGTTAGGTCTTATTAAGATCCTGTCCCAAATTGGTAGCTAGCCTTAAAGTACTAAGCCAGCTGCTTTTTTTTTTTTTTTTTTTTTTTCAATTTAATAGGAACAAACATATTGCAAAATGCGTGGAGTAGGTGAAACTAAAATATGTAATATATTAGCTAAACAAACTTCATGATTCATTTTATTTTTAATTCCCTTTGGGATCATACATAATTAAGACTGAAATAGATGAGTTTGGCTATTGTGCTAAACTTGAATTATAGCAAATAAATGCTACAATATTTTTTATTGTTTGTTGGCATTAAGGATTGGTCCACGAATAATACATCATGCATAGATCTTATTATTGTCAATCAAACGATTTTGAAGATAATATCATAATTTGTTATTATATATGTGCAGCATTGTAGCCTAAATCAAAATACATTATGGAAAAATTATCGATAGTTGAAAGCGGTCAGGAAGACGATTACAATCAAAAGAACATTAATTAATTGATTTTATTATATTCTCTATACAAAAAGGAAATATATTAATTTGCAGTGTTTTCCTATAGTATATTTAGTTTTCAAATATTTTTCATAATTTGAAAATGTGTAGCTTATTAAGAACTTATGACTCATGAGTAATCAATGAATTTATTATTTTATTTGAGATGAAATGGATAATTATTCTGCAAATGTTGTGTGCTTTGGAAACTTGCAGACGTCAAGAAATAGTCTTTGGTCTACTAGCTAAAGGCAATGCTTTTTGTGTGGAAGATCGCGGGTTTAAAATCCAGATAAAAGATATTTTATAAACATTTAAATTTGAGTAACTTGACCCTCATCTTTTTATCTTAGGAAGAAACGAAAAAATAAAAGCTCGCAGACGTCTGCATGACCTCTGGAGTGGCGATCTTGTGAAGAACATATATAGCAGATGCTTTTAATTTGACTATATATATATATTCGGTTGCAAAAATATTGGAACAACCAAGTCATAAAATATTTAGCATTTAGCAAATCAACCAACCCACAATCCAGATAAAAAAATAATAACCATTAAAACACCACATGCACGGTTAATAACAATAGTTAAATACCGGTACCAGAAAAGAGATTTCTGTTTTGCTTGCCAATTGTCATGCATGTTCTGATTACTTTACAGAATTCCTACCCCCGCTTACCCAACGAAACTAGAATCCAAAATGGTTCATCATATACTAATTTTAAGAGTTGACTATATATCTCAGAGAGCGCATACTAGAAATATCACTAAACTCTATCCATTACAATTAATTATTGGGTATAGTCCAGTTTCTTTGGATTTTTATGTTTGTGAAATGTGAAATTCTTCATCGAACAGTGAATTTACAACTACAAATTAAGAGACCTCTGTATCATTCGGATTTGATATATATATATATATATATATATATATATACTTGTGAAGTTGCACTTAGCTACAGAGAGTCCTATATACATTTGATACCAAGTTCTTAATTGAATAGTAAATTTACAAAAACACAAATTAAAAAACTACAGGAAGGACCTTTTGACCTTTTCTAGTATGAATTGATTTGAGAAACATCTTGCGTCCATTGAAAATGTATCCATACGTCCATAGACACGCTTAGAATGTAACAAATATATCCGATTTTGTAACAGGTAGATATGATTTTGTAACCTATAGACGGTAGGTATTTCTCGATTTGATTTCTAGTGGAGTATGTATTGCAGTACTGTTGCCTTTCTCTACGTCAATTCTATAAAAGATGGCTCCATATATATACTTCACAAAATTATAATCCTCAAATTAAATGGTAACAAACGGTTCAAATTCTTCAATTTTTGTTTCACAGCTTCTTTGCAGCTAGTATCAAAATATCGATATGTATGGCGCATGAATGCACAGTCAATTTTTGACAATTGTTCCACTGCTAATTCTTAGCTTATGTTGATCTAAAATATTATATGTCAATTTTTTTCTATATCAACATCTTATGAAATACAAAAGTTTTTCATTTTTGAAATTTTAAGTATTGCCTTTGAAGTATTTACGTTGAACTCTTTCCATATCTTTCTTATTAGATGTCGTTTATCATGTACTTAGAGAACAAAAATCAGTCTGTTCACTAGAAATAAGGATACGTCAACGTGGGTAAATTCAATTTAAGGAGGCGACTAGCATTCTGTTCACATACACAAAAAAAAAAAAGGATATCCAATAAAGGAGCCTTAATTTTGAATTTTTGATAAAGCATGTCACTGCTCAGCAGAAACGTTCATTAGTTGTTTAATTTGGAGTAAAACGAAGTACTTTTTGCAAATATGATCTGTTTACTTAGTGGGAGCATTTTCATTGCCATATCTGTTTAGAATTGGTCTTACCCGCATACCCTCACCTGTCTATATCCATTAAAATTCGACTTACCCATACCTTACATGTACCCGTTAAGATTAACGGGTAACGGGTAAGTAACGGTACATAATTTTGCATGGAAGATAAATTATTTCTAAAATAGTATTGTAGCATAATTATATAGGAAATAACGTAATTATCATGAAATGCATTGAAAAAAGTACAAAATTATTATTCATTAACTCAATTATTTGAAAAAGAGTATAAAATATTTTTTTATGCATTACTCTATAGGGTAACGGGTACGAAATAACTCTTACCCGTACCCTTACCCATTTACTTAATGGAAAAACAAGAGAAACATTTTGAGTCCATTAAAAAATTGTCCATACGTCTATAGACATACAAAGAATGTTACAAATATACTCCGAAATATAACAGAGATACATTCCGAAATGTAACCTATGGATGTTATGGATAAATCTTTATGGATGCTAGGTATTACTCTTGTAAAACAATCTTACCCATACCTATACCGATAAGTTAACGAAAAAAAAATATTTACTCATATCTATTTTATGGGTACAATAGAGGTTAGGTAAATGGGTAAATAAACGGTATATCTCATTGACGTAGTTTCTCATGGGTCCTAAAAAATAATATGAGGTGCACTTAAATTCCACGGCATTGGTTGGTGATTCACTTTCATAATACTTTGGTAAATCGTAAGTCAATATGTATAAATTGAAGTAAGAAATTTCATCAAAAGTCAATTTGATAGGCGATCTTCTCTATATATACACATTATTGAACAAAGCAAGGGTAAACAAAACCAAGCATCATTTCTCTACTGCCCTAATTCTCACTTTAATACTCACTCTTGAATATAAACTCCAGACCCATTTTAAGTAATAAAGGGTCCAAAAAGAGCTCTAGTTAAAGATGGTATGTGCATGCATATGTATATATATATATAAGAAATTTAGATCTATATATGACATATTCAAGCTGATATTTTTTTCCAATTAAAGTTATTAATGCTATATTTTTCTGCTTAATTATTTTCATTATTTTAGAGCGGCGAGCTTAAAGACATGACATTGCGACGCAAGGAGGTTGCGGTGAAGGCTGGTGAACCGCAATTTGTAGCACCGGCAACAGAAACCCCCATCGGGTTCTACTACCTTTCAAATTTGGATCACTATATCACTAACATGATAAAAATGATCTTTTGTTTCAAATCAAATGAAAAGAGCAATGAAACCGCGGCCGAGACACTGAAGGACGCCTTGGCGAGGGTTTTGGTGCACTACTACCCCATGGCAGGGCGTCTGACGATTAGTCCTGAAAAAAAGCTTTTTGTAGACTGCACCGCTCAAGGTGCAATCTTTGTCGATGCGGAGGCGGATTGCGACATGGCGGATATTGGTGATTTTGTGGACCCTGACATGGTTACTCTAGGAAAGCTTGTGTACAACATCCCTGGTGGTATGGACTTGTTGGAGTTACCTCCTTTGATGGCTCAGGTGCAGTACTTCTTTTTTGTTTTGCAGATTTGGGACTGTTAAATAGATAATTAATTAGATATATATTGTTGGATCACAGTAAAAGTTTCTGTTAAAGATCGATACTGGAATTTTACTACCTGTACGGCCTTATAAACCGAGATTGTCAGACTTTGTTCATCAATATATGATTACAGGCTAATTAATAGGCTATAGCACATCTGTAGTTAAGTCGTTAACGGTCGAATATGCATGATGGAGTATGTTATATATGTTGAAATAAAATTAGATATGGATCATGTTTAACAATTTAAGATAAATTAACTTTTATATTAACATCTAGGTGACAAGATTCAAGTGCGGCGGGTTTACTCTTGGCTTGGCAATCCATCACAGCATATTTGATGGCATCGGCATAACGGAGTTTGTGACTTCATGGGGCGAGACTGCTCGCGGCCTGCCATTGTCAGTCCCACCCATCACCGACCGCTCCGTGCTTAAACCCCGTGACCCACCAATCATTTCCTACCCACACCACGAGCTTGACGAAATCACAGACATCTCCAACAGTACAGACTCTCTATACAAAGAAGAACTCCAATACCGATCATTCTGCTTCGCGCCTAAAGACCTTGAGCGCATGAAGCTCAAGGCAATGCAGGACGGCGTGCTCAACAATTGCACATCGTTTGAGGCGCTAACAGCACTGATGTGGCAGTCCCGAACGGCAGCTCTGCAACTGAAACCTGATCAGGAATGCAAGTTGCTTATTGTCGTTGATGGTCGGCAGCGTCTTGATCCACCACTTACCAAAGGGTACTTTGGCAATGGCACTGTGCTGACGAGCGCAATTGCGACATCAGAAGAACTACTGGCAAATCCTTTATCATATGCTGTTGGTTTGGTGCAAGGTGCCATAAAAAAGGTTACCAATGATTACATTCGATCGGCAATCGACTATTATGAGAAAACACGTTCACATCCGTCGCTAGCTGCCACACTGGTTATAACCACCTGGTCAAAGTTGTCATTTCATGATAAGGATTTTGGGTGGGGCCAGCCGACTGCCACTGGACCAGGGGCACTGCCGGAGAAGGAGGTGATAATGTTTCTTGCTCATGGAAATGAGCATAGAAACATCAATGCAGTTGTCGGTTTGCCGAGCTCTGCTATGGTGCGGTTCCAGGAGCTTATGGATATATGAGTTACAGTAGAAAATTAATATATACATCTGCAAGTTTCTGCTGGTAGAGATTATATATATAGTGTGTTTATTTCTGCTGGAAAATTTGTAGGACCAAATAATCTGGTCAGCTTATAAATTTGTACTGTCAATTTCAGTGTTTGAGTGAATTATTATATCAAGTTATAATTAATGTCATATATATTCGAGGTTTTGATTATATGTATCTAGTAATTGATGCAAAGTAGAGATTGAATATATATAGACATAAATTAATAAAATTCCGGATCGATTGCTTTGGAGGCTCACTGCTAATGGACTTTTCAGTACTGCCAATTCTTTCTACAAATCAGTTGTGCAGGTGTTGGAAATTAACTTTCGGCACTATCAACAGTTAGAATTTTATTTTGTTTAATCTGTTAATGAAAGAGAGATTGCTTATTTGCTAACACATGATATGATGCAAAAGAAAAGAGGAACATGGCCTGCACATTGAATTGTGTAATATTGTGTTACAACTTACAACTGCATGCCCCATAGAATGAGAATCTGTCCTCCATCTTTTCTTTTTGTGCCCGGCACCGGCAGCAATGCAATTAAGTGTGGCACCTGCTACAGGTAAATATATAGGAACCACTATATATATATGCTACCAGTACCAGCAATGACAGTGCAGGAAATAATCATCAGTATAACTCTAAGCACATATATTTTGGAAAAATATATAGGAATGCCAAGATATATATTCTGAGGTTCGGCTATATATAGCCTATATATCCCACCTGTAAGCTTGTGCACATGATACAAGTACAACTAGCTGACATAAAAATGGTAAGTTGACTAATTAGATGATGTATCATGGAATGAAATACCAGTGGGCTTGGTGATAAGCCCGGCCACCTTTTCTTTCTCAAATCTCAATCATGCCTGCCGGTGAATCACTGGTACGATTAAAGAGGATTCAACCGTCCAGCCCAATTGAGTATTGGGCTTTCAGTCGATGGAAAACAAAACGAAAGCAGCAAAGGGAAACAAGAACATAATGTGAGATGAGTAAGCTCTTAAAAGTATGATAGTGCACCTAAAATTATTAGACGGTACCAAAAATAAATAGTATATTCACAAATATACTTGTCTTGTTTATGGTCTGTACTAGATAAGACCAATTTATAGGTTGTACGAGCTGCATGATATGTCACATATTTCCTGCATTCATACGAATCATACCATGGATATGCATATGCTCCTAATTATCTGACCAGCTCACTGCTCCAATTTCCTGCATTAATTAATTTATTAAGGAGAAACATTCTGCGTTAATTGAAAAATTCTATAGATGTACGAAAAATGTAATAGATACATCCCAAAATGTAACTTATAAACGCTATGGACAACATAGAAACAATAGGTATTATTCTATAAGTGTTTAACTGTTGTATCATCCATCGGTACATCGCGCATTCATGAAATTTACTCAAATGTAACAGTTAAAGCTATTAGTCTATTATTATACTTATTCAAGTCAGTTTCATGTACAATTGATTAGTCAGTAAGAAAACAATTCTAGTTGTAATCACTCCAAAATCCAAATCGAGAAAGGTCATTAAAAATGAACTCAGAGACCGTCCAATTAAGAAGCGAGAGTTCTGCAAAGAAAAGTCATTGAATCATTGCACTTGTGGGCTTGTGGCCAAGGATATAATTAATAACATCCAAATTTCAGTCAAAGTAAAAAGTTTTCTTCCTAGTGCCGATTTTGATTTAAGAAAAGAATTATGCATCAAAGTTGTTCACTAATTTAAAACAAAAAAAAATGAATAGAAAAAAAAAAGAGCTGATATTCTTTAATTACAAAATCTGAGTATTGACAGACACATGAATCATGCCATAATTACGAAAGTGATAAAGAAACCAGAGTTAGACTATTATGCAAACATTATCTTTCGACTGAAATGCTATCGCCTCAAAATTTATATTATTTGTCTGAAATGCTAATGTTTAATTGTTTGTTTAAATTGACTACTTGAAATTAAATTAATATAGCTGGTAACAAACCATCTCAGCCTGATACTGGTTTTAGAACACCAAACTGCATGTGATAATATATAATATGGTACCAAGCCAACAGCACCAGGTAAATCACAGATTGTCCCTGAGACATTATAATTGAACAATCGATAAAATTTGACACAAAACCAATTTTGAATCAGTGGTGAACATTAATAGGGCTTACACTCAGATCGTTTATCCACATTCCCAAACCGTATTTTTGAGCCTTCAGTTACATTTCCTCTTTGGGATCGTACATAATTAAAATTAAAATACGTACACTACCGACAGTTAAAAGTGGTCATGATTCATGAAGGAGATGAGTGCAATCAAAAGAACATTTATTATATCCTCTGTACGAAAGAAAATATATTTTGCTGTGCTTTCTTGTAGTATTTTTTTTTTCAAATATTTTGCATAATTCGAAATATGTAGCTTATTATGAATTCATGAGTAATCAATAGGGGTGTACAAAAAACCCGTCAACCCGGCCAACCCGTCCGACCCACCCGACCCAACCCGTTTTTACCGGGTTAGAGATATTACCGGGTTGGGTCGGGTTGTAATTTTGACTAACCCGTTATGCTGGGTTGGGTTACGGATTGAGCATTTAGAAACCCGTCTAATACGGACCCGCCCGCAACTAGTTATAAATTATAATTTTATACAAAATTATATATACAATTTATTAAAAAGATAAATAATGAGACAATAATTTACGAATTAAGTTCTTATTTAAGATCAATATAAAATTTTTATGATGTTTTCAGGTTAATGCTTATTATGTCTAACTATTTTTTTGCACTTTTATAGGCTCGTTCTATGTTTCTAATATGAAAATTTAGCGAATAAATATATAATGAGTACTTAATATATAATTTGTAATTTACGTTTAGCGTTAAATTATCTTTATATTACTTAAGTTATTCAAAATATATTATCATCAAGTTATAAATCACCGTTAACATGTTCAATTTATACAAAAAAGTAAAAATTATATCATTAATAATGTAACAAAAACTATAATCCGTTTAACCCGTACAACCCGTACATAAAAAAGTAGTCGGGTTGGGTTGGGTTACGAGTGGGTTGAGTAACAATATTTTATAACCCGGTATAACCAGGTTGGTTTCAAATTTTGGTAAAAAAGCGTTAACCCACCCGTTGTACACCCCTAGTAATCAATGAGTTTAATTAATTTTGATTTTTGAGATGCAATACATAATTATCCTGCAAATGCTGTTTGCTTTGAAAACGTGCAGACGTCTTCCTGCATGATCTCTGGAGTGGCGATCTTGTGAAGAGTATGTATCGCGATTCGCAGATGCTTTTACTTGGACTACATTCAGTTGCAACAATATTGGAGCAAAAATTAATCCTGCTTTTGAAAACGTGGATTAATTAGCAAATCAACCAACCCACAATCAAGATAAAAAAACCACTAAAACCTGCACGAGATCAACAATAACAATATTTAAGTATCGTACCAATATTGATACGGATGTTTTAAATACAAAACAAAAAAGACATATCTGTTCTGCTTGCCATGCTTGTTCTCATTACTTTACAGAATTTCTACCCCAGCTTACCCAATGAAGCTGGAATCCAAAGTTGTTCATTATATATTAATTTTAAGTTTTGACTGAGTTCTCTCAGTGCGAATACCAGAAATACCACTGAACTCCTTGAACGATTGGCATTTGAATGAAGTTGCATTCCTCCCAAATCATGCGCAATATATATTATTTGGGTAATCCAGTTTAATTCCTTTGGAATTTTATATTTGTGAAGTTCTTCATCAACGGTGAATTTACAACTACTACAGAGATCATTGGGATGTGATATTTGTGAAGTACTTAACTACAGAGAGAGTTCCATCAAAAGAAAATAAAAAATACAGAGAGCTAGAGTCCTATATAATTTGATGCCTGCCAAGTTCTTAATCGAACAGTATATATATTTACAAAATCAATCTGTTCATATATTGAATCATGACATGGACTATTTATTTGAGGATTAATGGATTATACTAATTTGGATCTTAATCAAATTTCAAAATTATCAGCACTCATGTTGAGATAGTCTGTTCAGCAAAAGCGTTCATGATTGATTGTTTAATTGAAGTAAAGCAGATCACTTTGCAAATCGACCCGGTTGGTTTCTCATGGGTCCTACAAATTAATGTGGGATGCACTTGAATTGAATGGCACAACAATTGGTTGGTACTGATGCACGTTCTTATAATACTTTGATAAAAATAAGTCAATACAAATTGAAATAGATAGAGATTTTCTTTAAATAATATTCAAAATCAAAGTTTTTGATAGGCTATCTTCTCTATGTATACATTATTGAACAAAGCAAGGCTACACATCCAAGCATCATTTCTCTACTGTCGTTCTCCCTTTAACCCTCACTCTTTAACTTGAACTCCAGACCCATCTTAAGTAGTAGAGCTTCCCAAAAGAGCTCTAAACATGGTACATAATTACATTTGTATATGCATATATATAAGCAAGTAAATCTATAACATATTCAAGGCAAAAATTATTCTAATTGAAGTTATTAATGTTTTTTTTTTTCTGCTTAATTTATTTTCATTTCAGACTGGCGAGGTTAAAGACACATTGCGACGCAAGGAGGTTACGGTGAAGGCTAGTGAACCGCAATTTGTAGCACCAGCGACAGAAACCCCCAGTGGGTTTTACTACCTGTCAAATTTGGATCAGAACATCACTAACATAATTAAAACTATCTATTGTCTCAAATCAAATGAAAAGAGCAATGAAACCGCAGCCGAGACCTTGAAGGACGCCTTAGCGAAGGTTTTGGTGTACTACTACCCAATGGCGGGGCGTCTGACGATTTGTCCTGAAAAGAAGCTTATTGTAGACTGCACAGCACAAGATGCAATCTTTGTTGATGCAGAGGCGGATTGCGACATGGCGGATATCGGTGATTTTGTGAACCCCGACCCGGTTACGCTAGGAAAGCTTGTGTACAACATCCCTGGTTATATGGACGTTCTGGAATTGCCTCCTTTGATGGCTCAGGTACGGTTTCTTATTTTCATAGAACAGATTCTTTGTTTTGCAGATTTGGGTATATATTGTTGGTTGTCAGCAGAAGTTTTTTTTTTTTTTTCTTTTTGTGTAATTCGGAAAACTCAAAAAAGTCATAAATTATAATTTATACTGACAAATATTCTGGAAATTTACTAGTATGGCCTTAAAATTATAAACTTAGATTGTCATACTATAAGGCTTTAACTGCATGTCCTCAATATATAATTACACAGGCTACAGCCACATTTGTAAGTTGTTAAAAAAAAAATAGTGGAGTGATATGTTGAAATAAGTTCAAACTGGATCATAATTCATGGAAAGAATATAAGCTAAACTTTCATGTTTGCATCTAGGTGACCAAATTCAAGTGTGGTGGGTTCACTCTTGGCTTGGCAATGAATCACAGTATATTTGACGGGCTCGGCGCAATGGAGTTTGTGACTTCATGGGGCCAGACTGCTCAACAACTTTGGGCCTGAAGACCTTGAGCGCATCAAGTTTAAGGCAATAAAGGATGGCATGCTCAACAACTGCACATTGTTTGAGGCGCTAACAGCACTGATGTGGCAGTCCCGGACAGCAGCTCTGCAACTGAAACCTGATCAGGAATGCAAGTCGCTTATTGTCTGTTGAGAATACAACGCTGACCCAAAAAGGTCCAAGGCCCATATACAAGAATTGTCTAGAGTAATGTGGTGTCTAGATATTTATTAGGAATAATCTAGAACATTATGGATATAATAAAAATATCTTAGGTCTAGAATTATCTATAGAAATATCTAGGTTCTAGAATTCTCCATAGAACTAGTATAAATAGGGGTATGGAGTTAGATGTAGGAACCAAGCAACCAAGCAAAGTAAGGTTAGAGCAACACACTCTATTGTAAGAGTTAGTAGTAGCTTGGAGCTTAGGATTGTAGTAAGAAGCTAGGGTTATATGGAGGTTTAGTATTTGAGTAGTAGTAGTTGTAACAATATTTAGAGTTATAATAGAAAAATATTGTTATAGTTAGTGCCTCCATACTCAACATTGTCATTGATGGTCGGCAGCGTCTTGACCCGCCACTTCCCAAAGGGTACTTTGGTAATGGCACCGTGCTGACGAGTGCAATTGTGACATCAGAAGAACTATTGGCAAATCCTCTATCATATGCTGTTGGTTTGGTGCAAGGTGCCATAAAAAAGGTTACTAATGATTACATTCGATCGGCAATTGACTACTATGAGAAAACACGTGAACATCCGGCACTGGCTGCCACACTGGTAACAATCAGCTGGTCAAAGTTGTCATTTCATGATAAGGATTTTGGGTGGGGGCAGCCAATTGCCACTGGGCCGGGGGCACTGCCGGAGAAGGAGGTGATGTTGTTTCTGGCGCATGGAAATGAGCGTAGAAGCATCAATGTAGTCGTTGGTTTGCCGAGCTCTGCTATGGTGAGGTTCCAGGAGCTAATTGATGAGTTACAGCAGAAAAATACATCTGCAAGTTTCTACTGGTAGAGACTATACATGGTGTGTCTATTGTTGTTGGAAAGTTTGTGCCACAAAATAATCTGCTCAGCTTTGTACTCTCAATTTCAGTGTTTGAGTGAATCAATTTCTCTGCTGATGTACCTCTCAAGTTGTTTGACCTAAATAAAAGCAATTTATAAAATAGTACTTAACATGATCAACAAGGGACTTTTGAAAGCAAACAAACAAGGTTAATTTGACAGAAAAACAAAATTTATAAGGATGAGACAGAAAACATACAGTAGCTCTAGTTCTACCCGATCTGAACCTCATATCGTTCAGAATAAGTTCTTCAGCATGAGTACATGGGCCCACAACCTGCCATATAGTTTCATTCACTACTTCCTCAAAGCTTCTCTAATAATGACACCACTTGATTGGATTAGAATCACCAAACAAAGTAATAGCAAAGAATATAGTTGGAAAAACCAAAATAACCTTGTTTTTTCAGGACTTCAAGACAGTCGACATTAGCAAATACTGGTACCATCTGTTTCTTCAGGTCTTCCAAACACCACCATCTGGTTGAGATGATTACTGCAAAATTCTGTTGTAATCCTATTTGCATCTAAAACATGCTTAAAACTTGCACAGAATCAGGATATTCTTTAATTGATGCACAAAATCCAGCTCCATAAGACTGTTTGGCAGCAGCAGAATGCATATAAAAAAAGGTGTGAAGAATGATGACTGCTTACCATGAGTGTCACATCTTGACAGTTGACAGTGGCATCTAAAATTGTGCTTACATTATCAGTTGACTGAAAGAGAGCATACAGTAAGGAGTCGAAGCGAGACCAACCTCCGGTAAGGTAAGAGCATCTGAGCATGGACCAGCTCCACCGGACCTTTCCCTGCAGCTGGTCTCCGAGCAACGGCGGTCGGCGGTGGGTCCCCGTTCAATTTATTTAATTCGAAGAAAAGAGAGGAGAGGCGAAGCGAAGCGAAGCGAAGCGAAGGGTTTTACTTTTACTTCGAGGCCCGAACTAGCGGTCCATTCAGCGCCTGCGGGTCACGCGCTTCGGGCCGGAAGACTATGAGCCGTTCGATCGAAATTGTGATGCGATCAGTTGATTATCGGATTGTCTATTTAACCGGGTTTAAACCCGTTGCCGTCCGTGAACCCGTTCGTTCCGTTAAAAATGACGGGGACTTGACGGAAAAATGACGGAAATGAGCAACTTTTTCTTATTTGACGGTCGGTTGGGTTTTCTATTTTCTCCTCTTCGCTCGCCGCTCGCCGCTCCTGCCTCCTCAAGTCATCTTCGCTTCACCTCACTTCTTCACTTCACGCGAGAAGCCCAAATTTGGTTTTGGAAGGATCTAGCACAGCATGACATGTCAAAGCAAATCACCCGAGATCAGCCCAGGATGCCTCGGATTGCTGCCACGTGCCCCCTGGCGAAGGAGGGGATTTTCAAAGTTGAACGAAAATTAAAAGTTTACCTTTAGATCTCGATCCAATGGCCAAAAACAACACACAAATGCAAAACGTCCGTATCGAATCCAAAAACCTTTTCCAGTGTATTGAAAATCGGCCGATCTGGCCGATAAATCGGACGTATAGTCGGATACGGTAACTAAACCGTTCCGAATATAGTAGGCGGAAGTCGATTCAGCTAGTAACTATAAGACACTATTTTTCTGCTTGATTTTTGCCATAAGTATAAGGGCCAAGTCCCAATATCGAGTACTGAATTCAATCTCGTATCCCGTCATATTTTTCCTATAGCATAATGATTTGGATTTTATAGCATGTAATATTTTTTCCTATGTACTTGCAATTTTTTTAATTTATTTTTTTTGTTTTAGTAAATTATTTGTATTTGCTATGTACATTTCTTTAAACAATTAACTATGTTATCACTATAAATGCTTAAAAAAAATGAAAAAATTGTTTTTTCAAATTAAATATAAATAATTATACACATAATCTAAAAAACGTCAAATTGTCCGTTAAAATCCGAATAATCGGCCGTATAACGATTAGTCGCTTAGCGGTAGACCGTCCGTCCGACGACCGCAAACCGTTATTCAAAACACTGACCTTTTCTGCGTAGCCTAATTGAAAGAAAGAAAGGAAAAGAAAAAAAGGAAAAAGAGAAAGAAGGGCCCAATGCCGCAACCCAAAACAAAAGGAAAAGAAGAAAGAAAAGGGAAAGCCCATTCCAGCCTAAGTTTTGAAGAAAATTGGCCCAATCCGGTTTAACAAGTTGTTTCATGAATTCTCAAAATTAAAATGGGCATTTGATTAGAGATGGCAAATTGTCGGGTCGGGTTCGGGTTCGTGTTCGGGTTCGGGTTCGGGGTGGGGTGGGGTCGGGTCGGGTCAAATATCGGGTTGACGGCTGCCAGCATTTTTTGGGTCGAGTTAGGTATCGGGTTGACTTCTGCTGGCATTTTTTGGGATAAGGTCGGGTCAGATTTTTCGGGTCTGGTCAGATTTTGCACCTCTATTCCCGGGGTTATCTCAAGTTTCGGGTCGAGTAGGATTCAAGTCAGTCTGACTTTCCCTGAAACAGGGGTTGAGTCGGGTTCGGGTCAGTTTGACTTTCCCTGAAACAAGGGTTGAGTCGGGTTCGGGGTCAGTTTGACTTTCCCCGAAACTCGGGTCAGATCTGGTTTGGGTCTGGCAGGTTTTTCGAGTCGGGTCAGATTTTGCCACCTCTACATTTGACAAATGATTTCACAAAATTTATTTCAAAAGTTCACAAATTTCAAATAGAATTTTATGAAACACAAAAATCAAATCTTGGAAACTTAAAAGTGTGAATTTAAATTTAAAGTCAAATTGGATATCATTTGAACAAACATGGATTCTATTCAAACTTTGTTGCTTAAAATCATTTCATGAAATCAAAATTACAAAACTTCCACAAAACCATAAAGTAATTTTCAATGAAGTTTTTGACACCAAATTATGCATATTGGTATTTTAAACTCAAATCCAAACTTTTAAATCAAAATTTAGTCAAATGTTTGATTTATGTCAAGTGTTTGACTTTTGGTTAAATGGTCAAACAAACATGATTTTGACATAGCAAAACTTCAAAAAACTCATAAATTTTCTCAAATTCAGCAAAATGAATTTGAACACGAATTTGGGTCTGAATTATACGAAGAAGTCTTTTGCACTTAATCCATAATCTAATGCACATTTTTTGATACATATGGATTCAAAACACACCCAATTTGTTCCATATTACTTGTAAACACAATACAATGATTAGCATTTCAAATTATTGCTAATATGGCACTCATTTTGCGTAAAGTTACCAGAATTACTTAAATCCGCAGATCAAAAAATATTGTTTTGAGTTTTCTTAAATTCTAGTGCTTTTTTTTTTATCCGAACGAATCGAAAACACACCAATTTGTTTCATATTCTCGTTGAACATATTAAATGATTAGCACCTCAGATTATTGTTGTTCTGACACTCATTTTGCTTAAAATTATCAAAATTCCTCAAAACTATAGTTTAAACAAGTTGTTTTGAGTTTTTTTGAATTTTAATGCTCATTTATGATTTGAATACATCCGAAACACACCCAACCTGTTACATACACATCAAAATTTTCCTGTTATGCTTGTTATGCCACTCATTTTTCTTGAATTATAAAATTTTCTCAAAAAGGTTGTTTGTTTTGGGCTTTCTTGAATTTTAGTGCTCATTTCCGATCCGAATATATCCAAACAACATACCCAATTGTTCCATATTGCGTGCTAAACATATTACAATAATTAGCACTTCAATTGTTTATGGTATGACACTCAACTTACTTAAATAATTAAAATTACTCAAAACCGCAGTTTTAATGGACTGTTTTGATTTTTTTTTTTATTTTAGTGCTCATTTTTTATTTGAATGAATCCAAAACAAACCCAGTTTGTTTCATATTGTTTGCTAAACATATTACAATGATCACCACATGAAACTCAACTCATTTCGAATAAAATTATAAAAATTACTTAAAATAGAAATTTACATAGTTTGTTTTCAGTTTTCAAAAATTTTAGTGCTCATTTCTGATTCAAATGGATCCAAAACACATCTATATTGCCTGACAAACACATTACAATGATTAGAACTTCAAATTGTTGCCGGTATGGCACTGCAAATGAGTTGCGTTTGAGTTATCTTGAATTTTACTGCTTATTTCTGATTCGAATGGACATAAAACACACCAAATTTGTTCCATATTGCTACCTAAACATATTATATTGATTAGCACTACAAATTATTACTGTTATAGCACTTAATTTGATTAATTTATAAAAATACTTAAACCGCAGCTTAAATAGGCTCTTTTGAGTTTTCTATATAAAAATAATACTTGAATTTAGTGCTCATTTCTGATTCGAATGGATACAAAACACACTCAATCTATTCCATATTGCCTGATAAATACATTATAACTATTAGCACTTCAAATTATTGCAATTATGGCACTCCTTTTCGCTTGAAATTATAAAAATTTCTCAAAACCACAACTTAAATAAATATGTTGTTTTGGGTATTCTTGAATTATTCATTTCCGATCGGTATGGATTGAAAACACACCCAATTTGTTCCATATAGCTTGCTAGACATATTACAACGATTAGCACTTCAATTTATTATTGTTATGGCACTCATTTTTCTATATAAAAAACTTAAATTTATCAAAATTACTCAAAGCCGCAGTTTAAATATGATGTTTTCTGTTTTTTTTTTTTTTAATGTTAGTTAGCGCCTATTTATGATCCGAATGGATCCAAAACACTCAAACTTGTTCCAGATTGCTTTGCTAAACATATTACAATGATCAGCACATCAAATTATTACTGTTATGGCACTCATTTTACTTAAACTTATAAAAAGTTCCTCAAAATCGCAGTTTAAACATGCAGTTTTGAGTTTTCTTGAATTTTAGTGCTCATTTCTGATTCAAATGGATCAAAAACACACCCAATCTCTTCCATATTTCCTGATAAACATATTACAATATTTAACACTTCAAATTATTGATGTTATGGCACTATTTCGCTTAAAAATATCAAAATTCATGAAAACTGCAAATTTAGATTATTTTAGAAACAGAGCGATTCACATATGTTTTAAAAGTACTTTGGTGTTATCTTGAGTACAATTATCATCTTAGAACTATTGTTTAGCTAAAATTAACACTTTAAACATGAATGAGATGCTATTTTGGATCATTTTAGATTCTCAATATGCAACAATGAGGTCAAATTGATTTAACACAAATAGAGCTATTTAGAGACGTTTTGAATGCATATTAGCGTTGTTCTCTGTATAAGTGGAATTCTATCACCTTAATTTACTCAATTAATGTGCATATTTAAGGCCAAATCTGATTTAAAATACAGATGAAGCAATATAACTATGTTTTTTATGCATTTCTGTATTATTTTGAGTGTAATTGGTATCTTAACACTGTTACATTGCATCAATAAATATTTAGCAAGAATGAGCAATTTACATGTGTTTCAAGTTATTCTAGATTGAGAGCAATTGATATTTAACACCATTGCTTTGCTGAAACTAACACTTAAATATGAATGAGATGCTATTCTGGATCATTTTAGATTACAATATGCAACAATGAGGTCAAGATTGAACAAAAATAGAGCTATTTAATGCATTTGAATGCCCATTATGTTGCTCAATGTGTAATTGGTATTCAATCATCATTGTACTGCTAATTAAGTAATTTTACTTGCAGGGGTATTATTTGCATTGTTTTAGAAAGGTATGAGCATAATAATGTTCATATTTAAGGTCAAATCTAATTTAAAACACAAATGAAGCAATTTAAATGCACTCTGGATGCTTTGTTGTGTTATTTTCGAGTGTAATTGATATCTTAACACCTCATATTGCAATAATAAATACATAAACAAGAATAAGATGCTATTAAGTTTATTTTAGAATGTGTTTTGGTTTTATAATATAAAAAAAACTGAAACCAAAATTAAATTAAAACACAAACAGAGCAATTTACACGTGTTTCAAATGTATTATAGGATTATCTCTAGAGAAATAGTTTGAAGTGTGAATCATTGTAATGTCTTTAGCAAGCAATATAGAATAACTTGGGTATGTTTTGCATCCAATCAGATCAATGAGCACTTAAATTTAAGAAAACCCACAACAGCCTATTTAAACTACGGTTTTGAGTAATTTTCATTATTTTAAGAAAAATGGGTGCTATAACAGTAAGAATTTGATGTGATAATCATTGCAATATGTTTAGAAACAATATGGAACAAATTGGGTTTGTATTGGATCAATTTCGATCTGAAATGAGCACTTAAATTTAAGATAACTCAAAACAACATATTAAAACTGTGGTTTTGAGGAATTTTGATAGTTTTTAGTGAAATGAGAGCCATAATAGCAATATTTTGAAGCGCTAATCATGTAATGTGTTCATCAGGCAATACGGAACAAATTGGGTGAGTTTTAGATCCATTCGGATCCGAAAGCACCAAAATTCTAGAAAACTCAACACAACATATTTAAATGCGGCTTTGAGTAATTTTGATAATTTTAAACAAAATGAGTGCCAAGCAAAAGTTTGAAGTGCTAATCGTTGTAATATGTCTAGCAAGCAATATGGAAAAATGAGAATTAAAATTTAAGAAAACTCAAAACAGACTATTTAAAATGCGGTTTTGAGGAATTCTAATAATTATAAGCAAAATGAGTGCAATAACCACAATAATTAGCGAGCAATGTGGAACAAATTGGGTGTGCTTTTTATCCATTAGGACCAGAAATGGGAAGTAAAATTGAAGAAAAGTCAAACCAACATATTTAAACTGCAGTTACAAGAAATTAAGATAATTTTAAGCAAAATGAGTGCCATAACAACATTTTTTTGAAGTGCTAATAATTGTAACGTGTTTATCAGTCAATATGGAATAGATTGAGTGTGTTTTGTATCCATTCGAATCATAATATGAGCACTAAAATTAAAAAAAATAAAGAATATGCTTAAACAGCAATTTTGAGTAATGTGATAATTAAGCTCATTGAGTGCCATAATAGCAATAATTTGAATTGCTGATCATTATAACATGTTTAGCAAGAAATATGGAACACATTAGGTGTATTTTGGGTCCATTGAGATCATAATTGAGCACTAAAATTCAAGAGAACTCAAAACAACATATTTAAACTGTGGTTTTGAGAAATTTTGATCATTTTATGTTTAAGCAATATTAAGTGCCATAACAGCAACAATTTGAAGTTCTAATCATTTTATGTTTATCAGGCAATATGGAATTGGGCGTGTTTTGTATACATTCATATTAGAAATGAGAACTACAATTCAAGAAAACTCAAAATGACCTATTTAAACTGTGGTATAGAGTAATTTTGATAAATTTAGAAAATTGAGTGCCATAACAGTAATAATTTGATGTACTAATCATTATAATATGTTTACGAGAAATGTGGAACAAATTGGGTGTGTTTTCGATCCATTCGGATAAAAAATGAGCACTAAAATAAAAAAAAACCTCAATACAACAAATTTAAACTGCAATTTGAAGAATTTTGATATTTTTTAAGCGAAATGAGTGTCATAACAACAATAATTTGAAGTGTTAAATATTGTAATATGTTTATAAGGCAATATGGAAGAGATTGGGTGTGTTTTTTTTATCTATTTGGATAAAAAAATGAGCACTAAAATTCAAGAAAACTCAAAACTGCATGTTTAAAATGCGATTTTGAGGAACTTCTATAAATTTAAGTAAAACTAGTGTCATATAGTAATAATTTGATGTGCTGATCGTTGTAATATGTTTAGAAAGCAATATGGAACAAGTTTGGAGTGTTTTGGATCCATTCGGATCAGAAATAGGCACTAACTAACATTCAAGAAAAACATAAAACATCATATTTAAATTGCGGCTCTGAGTAATTTTGATAAATTTAAGAAAAATGAGTGCCATAACAACAATAATTTAAAATGTTAATCGTTGTAATATGTCTAGCAAGCAATATGGATCAAATTGGGTGTGTTTTCAATCCATACCGATCAGAAATGAACAATCCAAGAAAACTCAAAGCAACGTATTTAAGTTGTGGTTTTGAGGATTTTTTATAATTTCAAGCGAAATGGAGTGCCATAATAGCAATAATTTGAAGTGTTAATCATTATAATGTGCTTATCAGGCAATATGGAACAAATTGAGTGTGTTTTGTATCCATTCGAATCAGAAATGAGCACTAAATTCAAGAAACTCAAAAGAGCCTATTTAAGTTGCAGTTTGAGTAATTTTATAAATTAAGTAAATTCAGTGCTATAACATCAATAATTTGTAGTTCTAATAATTATAATATGTTTAGCTAGCAATATGGAACAAATTAGGTGTGTTTTGTGTCCATTCGGATCAGAAATAAGCAGTAAAATTCAAGATAACTCAAACTCATCCTATTTAAGCTGCGGTTTTGAAGAAATTTGATAAATGTAAGAATATTGAGTGCCATAACAACAACAATTTGAAGTTCTAATCATTTTAATGTTTTTATCAAGCAATATGGAATTGGGCGTGTTTTGTATACATTCAGTTTAGAAATGAGCACTAAAATTTAAGAAAACTCAAAATGACCTATTTAAACTGCGGTATTTGAGTGATTTTGATAAATTTAGAAAATTGAGTGCCATAACAGCAATCATTTGGTGTGCATTAAATATGGAACAAATTGAGTGCCTATTTAATCGTCATAATATGTTTATCAGGCAATATGGAAAAAATTGAGTGTGTTTTGTATACATTCAAATCAGAAATGAGCACTAAATTCAAGAAACTCAAAAGAGCCTATTTTTTTAAGCTGCAGTTTGAGTAATTTTATAAATTACAGTGCTATAACAGCAATAATTTGAAGTTCTAATTATTATAATATGTTTAGCGAGAAATGTGGAACAAATTGGGTGTGTTTTCGATCTATTCAGATAAAAAACGAGCACTAAAATAAAAAAACCCTCAAGACAACATATTTAAACTGCAGTTTTGAGAAACTTTGATATTTTTAAGCGACAATAATAATTTGAAGTGCCATATATTGTAATATGTTTATCAGGCAATATGGAAGAGATTGGGCGTGTTTTTCTATCCATTTGGATCAGAAATGAGCACTAAAATTCAAGAAAACTCAAAACTGCATGTTTAAACTGCGATTTTGAGGAACCTCTATAAGTTTAAGTAAAATGAGTGCCATAACAGTAATAATTTGATGTGCTAATCAATATAATATATTTAGCAGAGTAATATGGAACAAGTTTGGAGTGTTTTGGATCCATTCGGATCAGAAATAGGCACTAATAACATTCAAGAAAAACATAAAACATCATATTTAAATTGCGGCTTTGAGTAATTTTGATAAGTTTAAGGAAAATTAGTGCCATAACAACAATAATTTGAAGTGCTAATCGTTGTTATAGAACAAATTGGGTGTGTACCGATCAGAAATGAACAATTCAAGAAAACCCAAAGCAACATATTTAAGTTGTGATTTTGAGAAATTTTTATAATTTCAAGCGAAAAGGAGTGCCATAATAGCAATAATTTGAGTGCTAATTGTTATAATGTGTTTATCAGGCAATATGGAACAAATTGAGTGTTTTTTGATCCATTCGAATAAGAAATGAGCACTAAATTTAAGAAAACTCAAAAGAGCCTATTTAAGCTGCGGTTTGAGTAATTTATAAGGGAGGTGATAACTGTTCCCCTTAAAAATCCCCCTTATCCATCCCCAATACATTTTTAGTTGAAAATTATTTTCCAAATACAACAAATCATTTTTACCGGTTCCAATTTGCATCCTCAATTGTATAAAATATTCATATATGTACAATAGAAAGATAAAGAATAAAAAAAAATTCACTCAAGTTTTATGAGAGCATGAGAGAGAAAGAGAGAAATATTACAAATATAGTATGTGGGATGGATAAGAGGGAAGTTAAGGGGGACAAAGATAATTTCTCTTTTATAAATTAAGCAAATTGAGTGCTATAACAACAATACTTTGTAGTGCTAATCATTATGATATATTTAGCTATCAATATGGAACAAATTAGGTGTGTTTTGTGTCCATTCGGATCAGAAATAAGTAGTAAAATTCAATAAAACTCAAACACAACCTATTTAAACTGCGGTTTTGAAGAATTTTGATAATTGTAAGAATATTGAGTACCATAACAGCACCAATTTGAAGTTCTAACCATTGTAATGTGTTTATTAGGCAATATGGAACATAGTAGTTGTGTTTTGGATCCATTTGGATCTGAAATGAGCACTAAAATTTTTGAAAACCGAGTTACACGACAACAAGAATTTCTTGTGGTGATCATTGTAATATGTTTAGCATGCAATATGGAACAAATTAGGTTTGTTTTGGATTCATTCGAATTAGAAAATGAGCACTAAAATTTAAGAAAAATCAAAACAGTCCATTAAAACTGCGGTTTTGAGTAATTTTAATTATTTAAGTAAATTGAGTGTCATACCATAAACAATTTGAAGTGCTAATTATTATAATATGTTTAGCATGCAATATGGAACAATTGGGAATGTTTTGTTTGGATATATTCGAATCAAATATGAGCACTAAAATTCAAGAAAGCCCAAAACAAACGACGTTTTTGAGAAACTTTTATAATTTTAAGAAAAATGTGTGGCATAACAGGCATAACAGGAATATTTTGATGTGGATAAACAACAAGCAATATGTAGTAGTTTGGGTGTGTTTCGGATGCATTTGAATCATAAATGAGCACTAAAATTCAAAAAAACTTAAAACAGCTTGTTTAAACTATAGTTTTGACATAATTTGGTGTCAAAAACTTCATTGAAAATTATTTTATGGTTTTGTGGAAGTTTTGATGGATTTATGTAATTTTGATTTCATGAAATGATTTTAAGCAACAAAGTTTGAATGGAGTCAATGTTTGTTCAAATGATGTCCACTTTAGTTTTAAATTTAAATTCACATTTTTAAGTTTCTAAGATTTGATTTTTCTGTTTCATAAAATTCTATTTGAAATTTGTGAACTTTTAAAACAAATTTTGTGAAACTTAGATTTGAAATCATTTGTCAAATGTAGAGGTGGCAAAATCTGATCTGACCCGCAAAACTTGCCCGACCCGAACCCGACCTGACCCGAGTTTCGGGTAAAGTCAAACTGACCCGAACCTGATTCGGCCTGACCCAACCCTATTTCAGGGAAAGTCAGACTGACCCGAACCCGACTGTGCTTCAGCGAAATTCAGACTGATCCAAACCCGACCCGAACAACCCGAAACCTGAGATAACCCGGGAATAGAGGTGCAAAATCTGACCCGACCTTACCCGAAAAATGCCGGCAGACGTCAATCCAATACCCGACCCGACCCGAAAAATGCCGCCATCCGTCAACCCGATACCTGACCCTGACGCCGAACCCGAACCTGAACTCGAATCCGACCCGACAATCTGCCAACTCTAGTCAAATGCCCATTTTAATTTTGAGAATTCATGAAACAACTTGTAAAATCGGATTGGGCCAATTTTCTTCAAAACTTAGGCTAGAATGGGCTTTCCCTTTTCCTTTTCTTTCTTCTTTTCCTTTTGTTTCAGTTTTGGGTTGTGCATTGGGCCCTCCCTTTCTCTTTTTCCTTTTTTTTTTTTTTTTTTTCTTTTCCTTTCTTTCTTTCAATTACGGTACGCAGAAAAGGGTTTCTCGTGAAGTGAAGAACAGAAGTGAGGTGAAGCGACTTGAGGAGGCAGGAGCGAACGGGCTTCGAGCGAAGAGGAAGAAAAGTAGAAAACCCAACCGACCTCATTTCCGTCAAATAAGAAAAAGTTGCTCATTTCCGTCATATTTCCGTCAAGTCCCCGTCATTTTTAATGGAACGAACGGGCGCAGCTAACGAAACGGGTTTAAACCCCGTTAAATAGAAAGTCCGATAATCAACCGATCGTATCACAGTTCCGATCGAACGGCGGCTATTGTTTCGGCCCGAAGCTCGTGACCCACAGCCGCCGAATGGACCGCTAGTTCGGGCCTCAAGTAAAACCCTTCGCTTCGCTTCGTTTCTCCTCCTTTTTCCCTTCGAATAAGTACTCATTCTTCACAACTTTTTTTATATGCATTCTGCTGCCAAACAGTCTTATGGAGCTGGATTTTGTGCATCAATTAAAGAATATCCTGATCACGTTCTCTGATGCTGGATGTGTAATGAGTGTGCTAATGTTGTCACTCATTTTCTGTGCAGTCTGTAAGAAGACAGAAGTTCCCAAGTACTCGAAGTTGACAATCAACTGAATTCAAGTAATTCTGGAGGAAGATGAATGAAGAAGAAGAAAGAAGAAAGCTTTATTGAATCTTTAAAATTGAACTATTCTCTTTACAATACATACATCCTATTCCAGTACTACTGCCTTTTATAAGAAAGAACAAAGAAGATCGACGGTTCAGATTAGATCAACTGATTATAAGATCACTATATCAGACGGACGTGGTCATCAGCCGCTGATGTGGTGATGATTTAAATATTTGATCTATCCTCTCCATTTCCCTTCCTTGTCCAGTGTCCCTTCTCTTGTTATTCTGCGCCGCTGTCTGTTTGAACTGGACGAGTAGTGAACTTGATTTTAATGGATCCTGTATTGCGGGTCCCATCTGTCAGTCTTTGTCTTACTTGTAACTCCTTCTCTTCTATGCCGTTATCTCCCTGCTCACCTGATGACACTCCCCCCTCCTTGAAATTATTCTTGTCCTCAAGAATGAAATCTGGAAAATTTTGGTGAACCCAGGCATAATCTTCCCAAGAAGCATCATCCGGGGAGAGATTTGCCCATTGAATCAATAATTGAGGAACTGGCTCAATACCCCGCTTAACCAAACGCCGCGCTAAGATGGATTCCGGTACAACCTTCAAGGTACCAGTAGAACTTAAAATTGGCAATTGAGGAGAAATTGCTTGCCCTCTACTGACATGCTTCTTCAATTGCGACACATGTAACACCGGATGAATGTCTGACCCTACTGGTAATCGTAATCGGTATGCTCGCAACCCAATTTTTTCCTCTATTTCAAAGGGTCCATAGAACTTAGGGCTGAGTTTCTGATTGCTCTGACCTGAAATTGAGATCTGTCGATATGGTTGAATTTTCATATAAACCCAATCTCCCTTGTCGAATGAGCGTTCGATTCTGTGCTGGTCGGCATACTTTTTCATTCTGTCTTGTGCTTTAAGCAAATTGGTCTTCAATTGGGTTAAGGTTTTGTGTCTGTCCTTTAACAGTGTGTCAACAGCTTCAATATTGCTCCTGGGAGGGTGACCTAAGGTAGGTTGAGGTGGTGGGTAATCGTATAATGCCTGAAAAGGGGTTGTCTTCAATGAAGTATGAAAAGTGGAGTTGTACCACCATTGTGCTAGAGGTAGCCATGTAGTCCATTTCCTAGGTTGGCTTAGGAGCATGCTTCTCAGGTAGTTCTCAAGACATTGATTGACTCTCTCAGTCTGGCCATCAGTTTGTGGATGGTATGCTGTGCTCATGTTCAGCTGAACTCCTAGTAACTTCATCAATTCCTGCCAAAATCTGCTCACAAAAATTGGATCTCTATCAATTATAATAGATGTGGGTAAGCCATGTAATTTGTAAACATAATTGAGGAATGCTTTAGCTACATCAATTGCTTTATAAGGATGTGCCAAGGGTAGAAAATGTGCAAACTTTGTTAATCTGTCAACTACCACCATAATTACACTTTTGCCCTCAGATGTAGGCAATCCAGTAATGAAGTCAATGCCCACACTGGTCCAGGCTTCAACTGGTATAGGAAGAGGATGGAGAAGACCAGGTGTTGGCACATGCTCAGGTTTTGTCATCTGACAAATTGTACATGTTTTCACATAATTAATCACATCTTCTTTCATCTTAGGCCAAAAGAATAATTGCTTGAGTCTGTGATAGGTGGTATCCATGCTAGAATGGCCCCCTGCAGCTGAGTCATGGAGCTCTCTTAAAAGCAGTTGTCTCCAATCTCCATGGCTTCCAACACAAATTCTTCCTTTCCACCTCAAAACTCCTTGATGAATAGATATGTTGAGGTAAGCCCCTTGATGATCCTTCAATTGAGTGCATAGTTGTGCAATCCATTCATCTCCTGTATAGCTATCCTTGATATCATGGACCCATTGAGGAATTAATTCAGATAAAGCAGCTACACCTGCAGTCAACACAAAAGAATTTCCTAGAAGGTCCTCTTTTCTAGAAAGGGCATCAGCAACCTTATTTTCACACCCTTTCTTGTATTCAATTGTATAATTCAATCCTAACAATTTGCTAAGACCTTTGTGTTGCATGGCAGTGTGTATCTTTTGTTCCAAAAGATGTTTCAAACTTATCTGATCTGTTTTGATTGTGAAAGTAGTTCCTAGCAAGTAGTGCCTCCATTTAGAAACAGCAGTTAATAAGGCCAAAAATTCTTTCTCATAAGTAGATAACCCTTGATTCTTTGGTCCTAATTTCTGGCTTAGAAATGCAATGGGGTGCTTATCTTGCATAAGGACAGCCCCAATGCCTGATTGGCTTGCATCAGTTTCAATGACAAAAGGCTTAGAGAAGTCTGGTAAAGCAAGTACTGGTGCAACAGACATAGCCAACTTTAATTGGGAGAATGCATGGTCAGCCTCAGAACCCCATTTGAAAGCATCTTTCTTAAGCAATTCTGTAAGAGGTTTACTAATTAATCCATAATTTCTTATGAATTTCCTATAGTAACCAGTTAATCCTAAAAATCCTCTAAGAGCTTTGACAGTTCTTGGAACTGGCCATTGAAGCATTGTCTCAACTTTCTTAGGATCAGTAGCTACCCCTTTATTGCTTATGATGTGCCCTAAATATTCAACAGATTCTGCAGCAAGAACACACTTAGAAACCTTGGCAAATAATTGATTGTCATGTAGAAGTTGTAATGTTAGAGAAAGGTGAGAAGCATGAGAATCTAAATCCTTGCTATAGATCAAAATGTCATCAAAGAAAACCAACACAAATTTCCTTAAATATGGTTTAAAAATAGAGTTCATTAAGGCTTGAAAGGTGGCTGGTGCATTGGTTAACCCAAAAGGCATGACTTTAAACTCATAAAGTCCTTCATGAGTTCTAAAAGCTGTGAGAGAAATGTGATCTGGATGCATCCTTATTTGGTGATAACCAGATCTCAAATCAATTTTTGAAAAGTATTGTGCCCCTGTCAATTCATCTAGAAGGTCATCAATAATAGGTATGGGGAATTTGTTCTTAACAGTAACATCATTGAGCTTTCTATAGTAAATACACATCCTCCAAGTGTCATCCTTCTTTTTTACTAGTAAAACTGGAGAGGCAAAAGAACTTGTAGAAGGCTGTATAAAATTATGATGCAATAACTCTTCTAAAATTTTTTCAATTTCTAGTTTCTGAAAATAAGAAAATATGTAGGGCCTCAAATTGATTGGTTTGCTGTCAGGTTTCAAGATAATTTGATGATCTACTGATCTTGCAGGAGGTAACCCTGAGGGTTCATGAAAAACATGCAGAAATTTGGACAAAACAGATTGTATTTCAGTTGGTAGAGATGAAAAATAAGAAGTTAGAGGGACCTCAGGAGTGGTTGCTGCTATGGAGAGAAGTGCACCCTCAGCTTGAAACAGGTGAGCAATGAATACCTCATTCCCTTTAGCTTGTTCTTTGAAAGGGTCCAATGCTTGCTCACAAACTTTAAGTTCAGCAGAAACAGGTTGAACTCTTAAAATAATCTTCTTGCCATCCAAAATGAATTTGATTTCACCAATAGGCCAATTGATCTTCATGGGACTATATTTATTTAACCAATCCATTCCTAGAATTAAGTCATGGCCTGTGATTCTCAAGGGTCTGATGTCTCCAGAAAATTTGTACCCCTGTAATTGAAATTCAAGATCTGCACAAACCTTGTCGTATAGAACTGCTCCTCCCCAGCAGTAGTAACACAAAGGGGAGGAGCAGGAATAGTGGATAGGGAAAGAGTATCAACAATGTCAGGATTGACAAAGGAATGTGTGCTACCACTATCAATCATGGCTACTACAGGAACATGTTGAATTTGCCCTTTGTATTTAACAGTTTTGGCAGGGTTAACATGACAACCAGTACACACAGTCAATACAGCTCTATCTAAATGTTCCACAGACTGGTTAATTAATTCAGTCCCATCTTTCAGATCTTCCTCAATATCACTCAGAATATCATCCTCTTCACCAGTTAAAGTATGTATACTTTTATTGGAGCATTTGTGACCAAAAGAATACTTTTCATTACATCTAAAACACAAGCCTAACTTCTTCTTCTGTTCTAGAGACAGATTTTTATTGACAGTAGTGGAGATAGTTGTTTCTGTTTTACCAGTTGAAGCCAAGGCATTATCAACATTGGATGTCCAAGACTTGTTTTGAACAGAAGAAGAAATATTGGATTTGTACACAGGTTTGGTTCTTTTGGCATGATTGTCTAGGGATTTTTCAATTTGTTTAGCCAATTTGAATGCATCTCTAAGAGTAGTTGGATTATGCAATTCTAAGGCATCTACAATATCCTCTCTTAATCCACTAGAAAATCCTAAAAGGTAGAATTCATCCACTGTGTAACCCTTGGTCAGAAACCTTGTTTGTATCCTAGAAAATTGTTTAATGTAGTCATTTACAGTGCCGGATTGATACAATTTCTTGAACTCATCCACAGGATTCTTACAAGGTTCTTGGTGAAAATTTTCAAATAATTCATCAGCAAACACAGCCCAAGGAGCATATGGAAAATGGACTTTAAAAAACCTATGCCACTCCCTGGCATCCTCCACCAAATAAGGAATAACCATGTTAATCTTTGAATCATCTGAAATGTTATAAAATTCAAAATAGTACTCACAATCCTCTAGCCAGTCCCTTACTCCTGTGCCATCAAATTTGTTTAACTCCAATCGAGGTTGTGGAGCATTCCTGAAGGTATGTTTTTCAAAGTCCTCCTCCTTATGGCACACATATCCTTTCCTGCCTTGTTTCTGCATTGGAGACTCCCCTCTATCATACTGGTAGTTACTCATCCTGTTTTGTCTAGTAAATGTCTCATCATGAGGGCCCCACCCAGGTGTGAATCTGGGATCACCATCATACCTGTTAAATTGTTGTCTACCTTTTGAATAATGGTTGCCCTCTCTTCTATCATCTTTGTGAAAGAATTGATCTTGTCTCCTTCTAACAGGTATTCTTGGAGGGTTGTCGTCCTCTTCTTCCTCAGCATCTGTATCGAGATTGTGAGGAGGATCTTGAAAGTCAGAATCAAGAATACATCGTGTGGCCTGTTTACCCGCCCCTTGTATTTTAGAAGGTAGGAATTTAGGCATCTTGGTTTCTGGTAAAGCAGAAGTTTGGGTTTTATGGGTTTGAATTGGGGTAGAAGGTGAAGTTACGATTGGAATTTCTGGTTGCTTGGACTGGATCTTGAGCTCTTCCATAGATTGCATAATCTGGCCAAAAAGGGTGTTCTCATTATGTTGTAATTCTGTAAGTCTGGAATCACTCTCAGATAATCTCTGATCATGGTTGGATAACCGATTGGAAATATCCCGTAATCCGTCATTGATCATGACAAACTATTGTTCAAAACTTGATTCAGGAGGCGGTGGATCTTCCGGGTTGTTGAGCGTTGTGGTTGGTTTGGTACCTCTAGCCATGACTGGTACTGGTACCAAAATGTGTCGCCCAGATGCAATCGTGAAGGTCTCTGATACCACTTGTAACAAGACAGAAGTTCCCAAGTACTCGAAGTTGACAATCAACTGAATTCAAGTAATTCTGGAGGAAGAGGAATGAAGAAGAAGAAAGAAGAAAGCTTTATTGAATCTTTAAAATTGAACTATTCTCTTTACAATACATACATCCTATTACAGTACTACTGCCTTTTATAAGAAAGAACAAAGAAGATCGACGGTTCAGATTAGATCAACTGATTATAAGATCACTATATCAGACGGACGTGGTCATCAGCCGCTGATGTGGTGATGATTTAAATATTTGATCCATCCTCTCCATTTCCCTTCCTTGTCCAGTGTCCCTTCTCTTGTTATTCTGCGCCGCTGTCTGTTTGAACTGGACGAGTAGTGAACTTGATTTTAACGGATCCTGTATTGCGGGTCCCATCTGTCAGTCTTTGTCTTACTTGTAACTCCTTCTCTTCTATGCCGTTATCTCCCTGCTCACCTGATGACACAGTCGCAGGGCATAACTGGTGGAGGCTATAGTGATCACTTCTTCAGCTATAGTGATCACTTCTTCAGGTATAATAATACTACTCAACTTATAATTGCTCATCCCTGAGAAAATATGTGAATATATGACAGGTAATTTATTTGGTGCTGCTCGTTCGACTGTAAATTTTCTTTAGTTTGTTGATTCATCTGAACTTTTTTTTTTTAATTGGCTTCAGCAATTAGTTCCAATCATGTCAGATGCAAATAGGATTGCAACATAATTTTGCAGTAATCATCCTGATGTGAAACGCAAGCCTTTTGCTCAGGGTCATGCCTTTGCGGTATATAACTTTTGGGATGTTAAGATACCTCACTCTACTGCACAAGTGGAAGTACTCATCAGGATTTTGTTTCCCTCAGGAATCAACCAGATGGTGGTGTTTGGAAGACTTGAAGAAACACATGGTATCAGTATTTGCTAATGTCTGTCTTGAGGTCGTTATTTTGGTTTTTCAACTATTTAATATCTTTATTGTTACTTGTTTGGTGATTCTAATCCAATCAAGTGGTGTCATTTTTAGAGGAGCTTTGAGGAAGTAGTGAATGAAACTATAGGGCAGGTTGTTGGCCCATGTACTCGACTACTCGTGCTGAAGAATTTATTCTGAATGATATTTTGAACATAACAATTCACTCAAACACTGAAATTGACAGTACAAATCTGAGCAGATTATTTTGTTGCACAAACTTTCCAACAACAATAGACACACCATGTATAGTCTCTACCAGTAGAAACTTGCAGATGTATTTTTCTGCTGTAACTCATCAATTAGCTCCTGGAACCTCACCATAGCAGATCTCGGCAAACCAACAACTACATTGATGCTTCTACGCTCATTTCCATGCGCCAGAAACAACATCACCTCCTTCTCCGGCAGTGCCCCCGGCCCAGTGGCAATTGGCTGCCCCCACCCAAAATCCTTATCATGAAATGACAACTTTGACCAGCTGATTGTTACCAGTGTGGCAGCCAGTGCCGGATGTTCACGTGTTTTCTCATAGTAGTCAATTGCCGATCGAATGTAATCATTAGTAACCTTTTTTATGGCACCTTGCACCAAACCAACAGCATATGATAGAGGATTTGCCAATAGTTCTTCTGATGTCACAATTGCACTCGTCAGCACGGTGCCATTACCAAAGTACCCTTTGGGAAGTGGCGGGTCAAGACGCTGCCGACCATCAATGACAATGTTGAGTATGGAGGCACTAACTATAACAATATTTTTCTATTATAACTCTAAATATTGTTACAACTACTACTACTCAAATACTAAACCTCCATATAACCCTAGCTTCTTACTACAATCCTAAGCTCCAAGCTACTACTAACTCTTACAATAGAGTGTGTTGCTCTAACCTTACTTTGCTTGGTTGCTTGGTTCCTACATCTAACTCCATACCCCTATTTATACTAGTTCTATGGAGAATTCTAGAACCTAGATATTTCTATAGATAATTCTAGACCTAAGATATTTTTATTATATCCATAATGTTCTAGATTATTCCTAATAAATATCTAGACACCACATTACTCTAGACAATTCTTGTATATGGGCCTTGGACCTTTTTGGGTCAGCGTTGTATTCTCAACAGACAATAAGCGACTTGCATTCCTGATCAGGTTTCAGTTGCAGAGCTGCTGTCCGGGACTGCCACATCAGTGCTGTTAGCGCCTCAAACAATGTGCAGTTGTTGAGCATGCCATCCTTTATTGCCTTAAACTTGATGCGCTCAAGGTCTTCAGGCCCAAAGTTGTTGAGCAGTCTGGCCCCATGAAGTCACAAACTCCATTGCGCCGAGCCCGTCAAATATACTGTGATTCATTGCCAAGCCAAGAGTGAACCCACCACACTTGAATTTGGTCACCTAGATGCAAACATGAAAGTTTAGCTTATATTCTTTCCATGAATTATGATCCAGTTTGAACTTATTTCAACATATCACTCCACTATTTTTTTTTTAACAACTTACAAATGTGGCTGTAGCCTGTGTAATTATATATTGAGGACATGCAGTTAAAGCCTTATAGTATGACAATCTAAGTTTATAATTTTAAGGCCATACTAGTAAATTTCCAGAATATTTGTCAGTATAAATTATAATTTATGACTTTTTTGAGTTTTCCGAATTACACAAAAAGAAAAAAAAAAAAAAACTTCTGCTGACAACCAACAATATATACCCAAATCTGCAAAACAAAGAATCTGTTCTATGAAAATAAGAAACCGTACCTGAGCCATCAAAGGAGGCAATTCCAGAACGTCCATATAACCAGGGATGTTGTACACAAGCTTTCCTAGCGTAACCGGGTCGGGGTTCACAAAATCACCGATATCCGCCATGTCGCAATCCGCCTCTGCATCAACAAAGATTGCATCTTGTGCTGTGCAGTCTACAATAAGCTTCTTTTCAGGACAAATCGTCAGACGCCCCGCCATTGGGTAGTAGTACACCAAAACCTTCGCTAAGGCGTCCTTCAAGGTCTCGGCTGCGGTTTCATTGCTCTTTTCATTTGATTTGAGACAATAGATAGTTTTAATTATGTTAGTGATGTTCTGATCCAAATTTGACAGGTAGTAAAACCCACTGGGGGTTTCTGTCGCTGGTGCTACAAATTGCGGTTCACTAGCCTTCACCGTAACCTCCTTGCGTCGCAATGTGTCTTTAACCTCGCCAGTCTGAAATGAAAATAAATTAAGCAGAAAAAAAAAAACATTAATAACTTCAATTAGAATAATTTTTGCCTTGAATATGTTATAGATTTACTTGCTTATATATATGCATATACAAATGTAATTATGTACCATGTTTAGAGCTCTTTTGGGAAGCTCTACTACTTAAGATGGGTCTGGAGTTCAAGTTAAAGAGTGAGGGTTAAAGGGAGAACGACAGTAGAGAAATGATGCTTGGATGTGTAGCCTTGCTTTGTTCAATAATGTATACATAGAGAAGATAGCCTATCAAAAACTTTGATTTTGAATATTATTTAAAGAAAATCTCTATCTATTTCAATTTGTATTGACTTATTTTTATCAAAGTATTATAAGAACGTGCATCAGTACCAACCAATTGTTGTGCCATTCAATTCAAGTGCATCCCACATTAATTTGTAGGACCCATGAGAAACCAACCGGGTCGATTTGCAAAGTGATCTGCTTTACTTCAATTAAACAATCAATCATGAACGCTTTTGCTGAACAGACTATCTCAACATGAGTGCTGATAATTTTGAAATTTGATTAAGATCCAAATTAGTATAATCCATTAATCCTCAAATAAATAGTCCATGTCATGATTCAATATATGAACAGATTGATTTTGTAAATATATATACTGTTCGATTAAGAACTTGGCAGGCATCAAATTATATAGGACTCTAGCTCTCTGTATTTTTTATTTTCTTTTGATGGAACTCTCTCTGTAGTTAAGTACTTCACAAATATCACATCCCAATGATCTCTGTAGTAGTTGTAAATTCACCGTTGATGAAGAACTTCACAAATATAAAATTCCAAAGGAATTAAACTGGATTACCCAAATAATATATATTGCGCATGATTTGGGAGGAATGCAACTTCATTCAAATGCCAATCGTTCAAGGAGTTCAGTGGTATTTCTGGTATTCGCACTGAGAGAACTCAGTCAAAACTTAAAATTAATATATAATGAACAACTTTGGATTCCAGCTTCATTGGGTAAGCTGGGGTAGAAATTCTGTAAAGTAATGAGAACAAGCATGGCAAGCAGAACAGATATGTCTTTTTTGTTTTGTATTTAAAACATCCGTATCAATATTGGTACGATACTTAAATATTGTTATTGTTGATCTCGTGCAGGTTTTAGTGGTTTTTTTATCTTGATTGTGGGTTGGTTGATTTGCTAATTAATCCACGTTTTCAAAAGCAGGATTAATTTTTGCTCCAATATTGTTGCAACTGAATGTAGTCCAAGTAAAAGCATCTGCGAATCGCGATACATACTCTTCACAAGATCGCCACTCCAGAGATCATGCAGGAAGACGTCTGCACGTTTTCAAAGCAAACAGCATTTGCAGGATAATTATGTATTGCATCTCAAAAATCAAAATTAATTAAACTCATTGATTACTAGGGGTGTACAACGGGTGGGTTAACGCTTTTTTACCAAAATTTGAAACCAACCTGGTTATACCGGGTTATAAAATATTGTTACTCAACCCACTCGTAACCCAACCCAACCCGACTACTTTTTTATGTACGGGTTGTACGGGTTAAACGGATTATAGTTTTTGTTACATTATTAATGATATAATTTTTACTTTTTTGTATAAATTGAACATGTTAACGGTGATTTATAACTTGATGATAATATATTTTGAATAACTTAAGTAATATAAAGATAATTTAACGCTAAACGTAAATTACAAATTATATATTAAGTACTCATTATATATTTATTCGCTAAATTTTCATATTAGAAACATAGAACGAGCCTATAAAAGTGCAAAAAAATAGTTAGACATAATAAGCATTAACCTGAAAACATCATAAAAATTTTATATTGATCTTAAATAAGAACTTAATTCGTAAATTATTGTCTCATTATTTATCTTTTTAATAAATTGTATATATAATTTTGTATAAAATTATAATTTATAACTAGTTGCGGGCGGGTCCGTATTAGACGGGTTTCTAAATGCTCAATCCGTAACCCAACCCAGCATAACGGGTTAGTCAAAATTACAACCCGACCCAACCCGGTAATATCTCTAACCCGGTAAAAACGGGTTGGGTCGGGTGGGTCGGACGGGTTGGCCGGGTTGACGGGTTTTTTGTACACCCCTATTGATTACTCATGAATTCATAATAAGCTACATATTTCGAATTATGCAAAATATTTGAAAAAAAAAATACTACAAGAAAGCACAGCAAAATATATTTTCTTTCGTACAGAGGATATAATAAATGTTCTTTTGATTGCACTCATCTCCTTCATGAATCATGACCACTTTTAACTGTCGGTAGTGTACGTATTTTAATTTTAATTATGTACGATCCCAAAGAGGAAATGTAACTGAAGGCTCAAAAATACGGTTTGGGAATGTGGATAAACGATCTGAGTGTAAGCCCTATTAATGTTCACCACTGATTCAAAATTGGTTTTGTGTCAAATTTTATCGATTGTTCAATTATAATGTCTCAGGGACAATCTGTGATTTACCTGGTGCTGTTGGCTTGGTACCATATTATATATTATCACATGCAGTTTGGTGTTCTAAAACCAGTATCAGGCTGAGATGGTTTGTTACCAGCTATATTAATTTAATTTCAAGTAGTCAATTTAAACAATATATAAGATGTGTTTCAGGATTACATTGTCATGCTATTGCTGTCCAAGGAACTCCAAAAAGGGTTGTTTGTCAAAAATTCATTTCATTTGCCAGAATCTAGAAAATAAATAAACAGATAATATTTGGTGACTAACTTACTAGTGGAATTGGAATTAATTGGAATTTTGTAAAAATGACCTTGTAAAACTTCATCTTTCATTACACATGGTTTGCTTATATAGAGGACACACACAATTACAAAATGGTCCCTCTACTTTCTAATTATCATACTAACTAACCAAACCATTCTTTCTAACAATTCATTTCAACACTCCCCCTCAAGATGGGCGAAATATATCTATTAAGCCCATCTTGTTATAACCTTTCTCTAAATCTAAAGAGCTGAGCCCCTTTGTCAAACAGTCGGCTGCTTGATCTCCTGTCGCAACATGGTTCAACTCCAGTAGTCCATTGTCGAGCTTCTCCTTGATAAAGAATCTATCAATCTCGATATGCTTTGTTCGATCATGTTGCACTGGGTTGTTGGCTATGCTGATTGCCGACTTGTTGTAACACCATAATTTCATCTTGGTGTCTTGACTCATACCAAGCTTTTCGAGTAGGCTCTTCAACCACAACATCTCTGCCACTCCTAAGGCCATGGCCCTGTACTTGGCCTCGGCTGTCGATCTTGCTACCACCGATTGCTTCTTGCTTTTCCATGAGACAAGACTGCCTCCAACAAACATGCAATATCCTGATGTGGACCTCCTATCATCAGCACAACTGGCTCAATCAGAATCACAATACCCTTCAATGTTCAAGTGCTTACTTCTTTTAAAGAGCAAGCCTTTCCCTGGGGCATTCTTCAATTACCTCAAGATCTGGTAAACGACATCCATATGACTCTTGCGCGGGTCATGCATGTAACGGCTCACCACACTTACTGTAAACGAGATGTCCGGTCTAGTGTGACTGAGGTATATCAGGCGTCCAACCAACCTTTGATATCTCTCTTTGTCCACGGGTTCTCCTGCATCCGCGCATAACTTGAGCTTCGGATCAATTGGAGTGACCGCCGATTTGCATCCAAGCATACCCGTCTCTGTGAGTAAATCAAGAACATACTTTCTTTGAGATAACACAATTCCATGTTCTCCATGAGCTATCTCAATCCCGAGAAAGCACTTCAACTGGCCGAGGTCCTTCACCTCAAACTCTTTACATAATTGCCCCTTCAACTTAGCAATCTCCACCTCATCATCACCAGTAACAATCATATCATCCACATAGACTGCGAGGATCGTGATATGACTCCCACATCGCTTAAAGAACACTGTATGATCTGCATTGCTCTGTCTGTACTCCAAGCCTACCATCACTCTCCTGAACCTGTCAAACTAAGCTCGAGGAGATTGTTTTAGACCATAGAGAGATTTCTGGAGCTTGTATACCTTTCCCGCCGTCTGATTTGTGCCAAATCCGGGTGGGATCTCCATATACACTTCCTCCAGTAAGTCCCCATGAAGGAATGCATTCTTCACATCAAGTTGGTGCATCTTCCATGTCTGGTTGGTAGCTTCTGAGATTAGGGTTCTTACAGTGCTCATCTTTGCTACCGGCACGAATGTTTCATTATAGTCAATACCATAGGTTTGACTGTACCCCTTCGCGACAAGTCGAGCCTTGTAGCGCTCCACCACCCCGTCCGGGTTCTGCTTCACTGTGAATACCCATTTGCATCCCACAGCTTTCTTTACTGGTGGTAGCGGCACCAGATCCCAAGTCTTGTTCTTACAAAGGGCCTCTAGCTCTTCTATCATCGCTGCTCTGCACTTCGGATCCTCCTTTGCAACCTGCCAACACTTTGGAATAGCAACAGTGTCTAATGATGCAATGAATGCTCCATATTCCGGTGACAATGATGAGTATGAGACAGAGTTAGCAATATCGTGTGGAAACCCATATCTATTGGGAGGAACTCCAGCATTCTTTCATGGAGTTTTCCTAAGAGATGGGTAGAGAGAGAGGAACAACATCACCTGTATGTTCCGGCTGGGAATCATGTGGTGCAGGTGTCTCCGTAGTCGGGTTAGGCTGGGACAAGGGACTTGGCACATACGGTATCATCACATTCCCTTCTTTCTGCTTTCCTCTCCTCACATACACCTCACCATACCTGGACTCCCCCTAGACCTGAGTCCCCGTACTTCTCGCCTCAATCCTCTCACACTCTGGCTCGACACTGGCCATGTTTGGTTCTACACTTACCGTAACTGGCTCCCCCTTACTACCACTACTCTCACCTCCTTGCCCCGCGTTCTCCATATCCAATGGATCTCCGCAGGATGGTGCCTCCTTCAGTTGGTAGTACGATTCCTGTTCTCTGAATGTGACATCCATACTTACAAACATCCTCTTCTCCACCGGGTTCCAACACACATATCCTTTCTGAGTGGGTGAGTAACCAACAAACACACATTTTACTGACCTCGGATCTAACTTACCCACGTTCGGTCTGTTGTCGTGCACAAAGCATACACACCCAAATATTCTCAAAGGTAGGGTATCTTTCGGCATACCTTTTAACATCTCCCTCGGAGACTTCCAATTTAGAATCCGTGATGGCATTCTGTTGATGAGGTATGCTGCTGTCTTGACCGCTTGCCCCCACAAGAACTTCGGGACATTCATCGAGATCATCATGCTGCGGGTTACCTCCAAGAGATGTCTTTTCTTCCTCTCCGCCACCCCATTCTGCTCGGGGGTGTATGGACACGTGGTCTGATGCTGTATCCCTTGAGATGACAGATAATCGGCAAATGCCTTGTTCGTATACTCTGTTCCATTGTCAGATCTCAATACCTGTATCACTGCATTGTACTGAGTTTGAATCATCTTATGGAAGTCTCGGAAACAAGAAAAGACATCACTCTTATTTTTTATCAGATATAACCAAGTTACTCGAGAATAACAATCAATAAAGGTAACGAAATATCTGAATCCATTTAAAGTAGCTGTGGGACACCCCATACATCCGAGTGAATTAATTCAAAACAACGAGATGACTTATTACCGGAACTACCATAGAAGCTTCTAGTATGTTTACCTAACTCACACGCATCACATACTAGCATTTCTGAGTTCACCCTTCTATACACCTCGGGATACATTTTCTCCAAAACGGGAAATGAAAGATGACCTAAACGCCTATGGTACATCATCAATAATTTCTCCTCATTCCCTTTCCCAAAACTAACTTTATCTACTACTGATGCAAGAGCTGCTCCCATCTTCCTCTCATCCACGTACCACAACCCTTTATGTAGTGTGCCAGTCCCAAGTACCTTGCCCGTCCGCTTCTCTCGGAAGATCACATTTGGGTCATCAAACAACACCACACAATTTAGTTGTGAGATTATAGCACTAATAAATAACAAATTCATAGGAAAAGATGGAGCATGCAAAACATTAGACAAAGTCAAAGTGTTGGTGCAACTAACAGTACCTTTACCAACTACGGGCTAAGCTGTACCATCGGCCGTCTGAATACTGTCTGGCACTGCTAGAGGGGTATAAGAGGAGAACTCACCAGCAGTACCGGTCACATGGCGAGAAGCACCGGAATCAATGATCCAATCGGAGGATCGAGTGAAGGGAGCTGTAGCCAAGGCAAGTGTATCCTGACCATGGACGGCTGTGTACGCTACCCAATCATCATCCTCAGCTCCCCCGTTCTCTTTCTCCGCTTCTCTCTGCCTCCTCATGACTATCTGCGAAGCGGCCTTGATTATCATATATAGTCCCGTTCCGCTCTCTTCCCCTTCCTCTGCAACCATCAGATTTGCCCGGTTGCCTCCTCTTCCACCTCTCCTACCTCCACGGCCGCACCCGCGGACTCCACTCGGCCCCCTGCCAATCGTGTCTTTCCCTTTCAAGGGCTTCCGGCAGTCCTTCACCAAGTGCCCTACCTCTCCACAATTGAAACACTTGCGGGTTTCCCCTTGTGTTCCGCCTATGCCTGTGCCTGATACACCCCAAGCAGACCGTGCATCCTCACCAGCATGGACCCCTAGGGCAGACCGTGCGTTCACCACCGCACCCTGCTCAGTGTGTATCTGCATACGGCTCTCCTCCTGTATCATTGCAGCAATGGCCTCATCCAATGAGGGAATCTCCTTTTGGGCTAGCAGGACCGACCTCCTTTGATGGAAGGCCGAGTTCAAGTGACCCAAGAAATACATAGTTCTCATCTGCATCAGGAACTCCTTCTGCTTGCAATTTGGGTCACGGAAAGATGACACCTGCGAGAAGTAGTCGAGTTCCTGCCACAATTTCGCTAACTCCAAAGAATAATCCTGAACAGTCCTGTCACCCTGAACCACAGCATCAATCTCCTGCTGAATCTGGAACACTCTCATATGGTTCTCAGCACCACCATATGTCTTCTTCAATTTTGCCCATATGTCCCTTACAAGAAAGATGCCATCCACGGACGTGGCAATCGATTGCTTCATGCTGTTGAGGAGCCAGTTCTTCACCAGTGCATGAGTCGCCTTCCATTCCCCTTCACCACCCAAGCTACCGACTGCCTCATCCCACGTCAGGTAACCCTCAAGCTTCCTCCCTACAAGAGCGGTCTCAATATGTCGTGACCAACTCAAATATGTGCCTGGTCCATCCAGTTTGAGTTCTACTTGAGGCAAATCCACCTTCACCTGTATTGAATCCCCTCCCGAGGTGCTAGCCTTGGCACCTACCCCTTGTATGAGCCCTACTAACACCTTCAGTACCCCTGGATCTACCCCTTTCAACACCTCTAAAGTGTTCTCCGACATCGTACAAACTCAAACCCTTGACCTACGCACCAATCAATACAAGGTGCTAATACAACTCACATTCAATCGTACCACTACTTTCAAAGCATACATCCCTTTCCCTTCCTTTCCATTTTTTTTCTGTTTTTTTTTTCTGTCTACTCAAAAAACCATCATACTGGCAGCAGCAGAGGCGACCAGCAGTTGCGGCGGCGGCGGCGGCCAGCAGCAACAACCAAGGGCGGACTGCAGCCACCCGAGGTGCGGCGACCGGCGCGGGAGGAGCGAGCGGGCGCGGCGAGGGTGGGCTGAGCGGACGGGGTTGAACCCTAGCTCTAATACCAAATTGGAATTAATTGGAATTTTGTAAAAATGACCTTGTAAAACTTCGTCTTTCATTACACATGGTTTGCTTATATAGATGCTGAAATCAGCTGAGATCCAAATCGGATCTCAGAACCCTGAGATCCCGATCCAACGGTTCTCAGGGACCCCGAGATCCGGACTCAGCAGATACGGGCCCTGAGAGCCGTCAGTTCGGGATCTCAGGATCCTGAGATCCAATTTGGATCTCAGCTGATACGGACGCGCTTATATAGAGGACACACACAATTACAAAATGGTCCCTCTACTTTCTATTTATCATACTAACTAACCAAACCATTATTTCTAACAATTCATTTCAACAAGTGGAATATGCATTTACTTTCGGGTTTTTGCATCAGAACCATTATTTCTAACAATTCATTTCAACAAGTGGAATATGCATTTACTTTCCGGTTTTTGCATCAGAAGTATGTAAGTTTAAAAATTACTAACGATTGTATTTGCCGGTACTGATCGGTATCAGAGAATAGAAGCAGAGAATTGATTAGCATTTATTAGTTAAATAAACATAGTCACAAAAACCGTTTCAGCAAGGGAATCTATTACGAATGAACTGCAGATAGGAAGTGAATAGAAACTTATTTGTTGAGTGGAAGGTAGCTGCAACAGTAATTGTTCATGCTGCTGTTCCTTCTTTAAGAAAAAAAAAAAAATTCTCTGTAGTCTGTATGATTATGTTATTTGCTGTTGTATTAATATGTCCTGTTTCCCAATTCTCGATTTTATTCTGTTTACAAGAGAAGTTTCTTCGTACTCAAATTAAGCTTGTGATGGATGATCCCAATTAATTAAAACTCCCCTTAATTAGCAAAGCAAGGGCAGTCTATGGCATTGTTTAGGCTTATTGCATATTTAGTTTCACCTACTCCACACATTATGCAATATCTTTGTTTCTATTAAATGGAAAAAAATAGCAGATTCAGTACTTTACGGCTAGCTACCATACCATACCATACCAACTTGGGAGAGGATCTTAATAAGACCCCACTTCAACAATTTGATATATTTGACTACTAACTTCTTTCATGAAGTGGTGACTTGGATTGTAATGAAGATCTGTTATACACTATATATGTGTCCTATATATGCAAGGACAATTCTGAGGATGCCCCGCGCGCACCTATTCAACCAATGCACATATTGTAGCCGAGTCATACCGGTATATATTGGACGCGTATACTGGTATCAGAACAATGGATGGTTGGCATAAGGTTCTAATTCACAACAAACAAGGATCTCGTAAGGTTATATTTGTTTACTATTTTTGTAATGAAGATCTGTTGTACACTATTGCTTGTGTTATGAATCTCATGGGGCAATGGATAACGGAGAGGAAAGTAATTATCTTATTATTCTTGTTTACTATTTTTGTATATAACAAAAGTGATGCATGGATTAGAGAGCTTTCTGCTGATGGTACAAATGTGTAGAATAGAAAGAGGAGTTTGGAGATGGAATTTATCAACTTCACTAATTTAATTATACTCCATAAAGAGGGGTAGATTTTCAAGCATCTCAACTATGCCACATCATCACTCTTATTAACCATTGATTTTGTTTGAAACTCTTCATCTACTTTGATCCAATGGCTAATATTTCTTTCTCTCCTTATTAAATAAGATGAATGTGATATATCCAAAACAAATTTTACCCCTTAAAATGATCCAACATTTATATATATTATTATTTATAAATTATTGCATTATTAATATTATTATTTAATTATATTAAAAATTTAAAAATTTTGTTCAAGTTTTTTTAATATAAATATTTAAAATTTTATAAAATTCTTAGTTATTTATTTGATACCACTTTTCGGGGCGAAGCCCAAGTTACAGCTCTAGTATTTTTAATTGGGGCAATGGAATGGATGAATTCAACGTAAATATCAGTTTCTTGTCCACCCATTTCTTTCTTATTAGATGTTGCCTTATCATGTTAGAGAATAACAAAATCAATCTGCTCATTCTAAAGTAGGATTTCGTACTCATACATGATACATCAGTAAACTCAACTTCCAGAACGAGACTAACAATCTGATCACACAAAAGAAAGGTTATTGGTTATGGCACCGTGCTGACAAGTGCAATTACAACCACATAGAAAATAAGAAGGATGCACAGACTCTTAAAAAATAAAAGGATGCACAGAAAATTTAAAAAACAGGATTAAGATGTTAACTAAAAATTAAGTATAGGTAAATAAATAAAAGTTCCTGGAATTACATAGCAGGGCCTTGCAAGCTGGACAAATAACCCAGGCCCAAAAAATAGACCTAATTGATTATTTATATTGTGAAATACTCAAATACATAAACCCATACAAAAAATGATATCTTTTTTTTTTTCCCTCACTTTTTTAAAAATTCAGTTCTTAACTCCTGTTAATTTGAAACTATTTTAACAGACAAACACCTTACATCTGGATCCAATAAATTGATTATCCATATTGTGAAATACATAAAACCATACTTCAATGATATATTTCTTCATTTTTTTTTTTTTTGGAAAAAAGTGGTAAAATACCACGTTTCATTACGAAACAAAAGGTTTTTTTTTTCTAGTCCACACCCCGAATCCAGAAGGGTACTTACAACTAGATTAACAATATAAACCTAACACCATCCATTAACATTCCTAACCACACAAACATCAAAATAAACCATAAGCATATCCTTTTTAAACCACAAAAGTATCCACTGACTACCATCACCATAACAATCTGCCATCAAACACAGATCAGTTTAACAAGTCTTCTTCTTAATAATGGCTCTTATCCCCTTAATTCTTCTTGATAATCCTCTTTGAACCTATCATCTTGGCTAAACCTGTTACAAAAATTATATAGACTAAACAAAGCACTATCTTTCTTCAATTTTTTAAAATTCAATTATTTACTCCCGTTAATTTGTAACTATTTTAACATATACTGAAAAAGCTTCGCTCCTTTTCCTACAGATGCCAAAACAATGAATTCGAGCACAAATAATAGAAAGGGAAATGTTATGGTGATACCATATAGTGACTTGGTCAAATGGGCTAATCATTCAAGCTAACATACTAATTGTTCAACTTAACATACTAATTGTTAAACTTAACATTAATATGCTATCTATAATTAAGTTGATGTTGAGTTGAACAATTAGTACGTTAAGTTGAACAATTAAGATATTAAGTTGAACAATTAAGACGTTAAATGTTTAATACAAATATTTAAAATTTTATAAATTCTTAGATATTTATTTGATACCATTTTGTCGGGCGAAACCCGAGTTACAACTCTAGTAATGAGTAATAGACTAAGTGCTATAAGAGTACAGTAGGTATTGACAAATTCGAACAATGTCAACAGATAATTAATTGAAGAGGGATCCGTTGACAATGCTTATCTTGACAATAGAATATTTTAAAAATTGTAAAAATTCATAAAATATCTTAAAAATGAAGAATATTTTAAAAAATTGTAAAAATTCATAAAAAAAACTTAGAAAATGAAGAATATTTTAAAAATTTGTAAAAATGATAAAAAAAAATTATGATACATTATTAACTTGTATTCGGAAATATATAACAAGCTAAAAGAAAGCACTGTAGGTATAATACTCTCTTCACTGGCACTGCACATCCTAGAGAGACATATGAGAACATATGACCAGAAAATTTTTTGGTGTAAATATGGATCCGGATATACACCATACATTACTTTTCAGCTAAGAAAATATTAACTCTCTACCGAATACATCTCTGGGGGAAATCGGACCTTTTATGCATAGGCGGACCTATATGTGGAGGCCAGCCGGGGCGGTCGCTCCTCATATATTTGAAATTTTGTAAAAAACACTTATAAATCAATGAAAAATTATCTAATATTCAGAGTTTGTCTCTCCTTAAATTAATTAAATGCCTGTAAATCAATAAAATTTGTTGATTAATCTATCTTATAAACCAAATTAAATTTGATTTGCCCCTTCTTATTTCCGGCTCAAGGTCTGCCACTGCTTTTATGTATTCTAAAAATAATCTGACGTAACATTTTACGCACTAAACATTAATCTGCTTCGTCGTCGTGTGCACTCAAATAAAATTAAAAATTTTGAATAGGCCCCACAACAAATTTGAGAGAGAATTAACTTGGGGGCTCCTTTCATAACATCATACAATAAGAATAGAATGTAAATGTAAATACATCCAAAATGAGAAATAACCCCATCCCCGTCCACAAGACCAGATGACCTGTTTGGTACACAACAAAAACCGATTAAAGCCCATAACAACAGCAGTTGGCAACATCTTTGTTAAATAGCATAGCATATAAAAAAGTCTCTCTTTTTCATGCCATAAGAAAGAAATCTTCTAAGCGGCCAAAACCATGCCTTCATCCAGGCCACGCAGCTCCCAAAACTGCGTGATAAAAAACAACCTTGAGATCATTATGACACCAAACAAAGAAAGTGACACATAATTCAAGCACCAAAATTTCAGAATGCATTGATTAAAGACCTACCGTCATATGATGCCTAAGTTCTTGGCTACCGGCAACTTCATCTCAATATACTCGATGTACTTATAGATGTAATATAGATAGTGTGGATCCTGATATAGAAGTACTTAGTCATACATCAAGCGATTACTTAAAGCAAGAGATGTTTTAAAAGAAGTAGGAAATCAACTATACCTCCTCCATACATCTTTTCACAAGGCACTCAATGTAAATCTCATCAACAGAACTCTCCTTCATGTGCGAAAAAGGATGAAATGAGAAGTAGTTTCATGTATCATCAATTTATAAATACAGGAGTTTCCCTATCTTAACATATAATAATCTTAGACACTACTGCTCGGCAAGCATGGAATATTGTCTTACGGTAACAGGCATTTTCCAACTGAAGTTAGAAAGACAAATCTCAATAAAAACAACTAAAAATGCAAATATTGCAAATACTTTGTTGCTAGAGCAACTTACCTCCCTGTTTTCTGTGATGTACCTCTTAACATGATTGATCTAAAATAAGAGGCAAGTAGGGATGTTTGTAAGCAAATAAGGTTGGTTTGACATAATGAATAAAGATGAAATGAGACAGAAAACATACATGATGTTCGACAAAATCCAATCCACCGTCGATATCAGCCAGAACATAGCTTTCGCCGCGAGTACATGGGCCCACAACTTGCCTCACAGTTTCATTCACCACTTCCTCAATACCCCTCTAAAGAAGACACAAATTAATTAGATTAATAATATAGATCACCAAATAAGTAACAATAAAAATAAAGAAAATAATCGGAGGAACCAAACAGACCTCTTTTATCAGAACTTCATGACAGATCTTAGATAATATTGGTATTGTATCTTTCTTATATCCTTCCAAAAACCACCAATCGAATGATTGCTGTGGAAAAAGAAAATGATAATTAAGTACTTCCAGTAATGCAACATGGGGTGAGGTATCTTAAGTCCTTAAAAGCAAAAGGAGATACCCGAATTGCAAGATTAAGAGAAGCAGAGTCGAGATTCTTCACATATTTAACGGAAACAGATTGTATAATGCTTTCTGCAATTGAAGAACTTGAAGCTTGCTGCAGCAAATAAAGCAAACGAATTTAGTGAATTAACAAATTATACAAAAGAAATGAAACTTTACACTAGAACAAATTATACAAAATTAAAAAATAACATTCATGTATGTATTCTCTTATATATGTCACTCTAAGATATGCAATGACAATTAAGGACATTTTACGTACCCTCCAACGGTTCTTTTAGCTCCTCAAACAATTCATGATAAGCAATATCACAATCGTAGGTGCGGAAGAAATTATGATATATCTTCCCCCAGCGCTGCATAGAGAATGGGTGACAACAATGACAAACATGTTACATATATATCCAGAGCTCAGAGAACAAAATCATGACATTCTTAATTTAACTAATGCGCAATGTTCAGCTCCCGAAAGACTGTTTGCACCAGATCGAATGCATAGCATGACCAATTGAGGACCATACAAATTCAGGGGGGTTAAGATAGTGTTAATTCTTACATGATGATGGACAGCCAGGCGTTGGTAATCATCATCATAGGGGCCGACCCGATCATCTAGGTACCATTGCTTGGCTTTGAACTCTCTCAACTCTTCCTCATCCAAGTCCTCCTCCGACTGAATACTTTCCGCTCGATCCGCCTGCCCCTTCGAGTTCTACAAGCACCGATCATAATTAAGCAAATTAATCGTATTGTTCCTGGTAGCGGATTACCAATGTAGCTAGCAAACCAGAATTACATAACGTAAGAGAAGGTAAATTAATTTAATTACCAGAAAGTAGCGGATCTCCTGAAGTTTGCACCTCCGCGTCACTTGCTCCTGGTAGCGGTCCAGAAGGAATTGATTGTGCCTTTTACCGCAGTATTTAGCGAACTCACTGTATGTTGCGAACTCCGGTATATCATTGCCTAGCTCCAGTAACTTTGCTCTCCTTGATGCCTCCTCCTCTGTGTCCGACTCCGAGTCCGAGTCCGACTCCTAGTCTGACTCGGAGGCTGTGTCTGAGCATGAGTCCGAGTCTGAGCCTGAACCGATCTCCTCGTATGGCCTCTTCATAGGAAGCTCAAGAGTCGTGGCCATAGATTCGTCCATGATGCTTCTCGATCAAGTAAGCAGTCTTGATCACCGCTCTCCTTTGCTTTATATTCTTGCTGTACTATTCTTGGCAAGGAAGCTCTCTTGGTGATTTCTTGGCAGGCAAGGATCCCATTTTAGCATGCTTATTTTATACGAATCTTCTTGACACTCGCAGTTTTTTTTTTTTTTTTTTTTTTTTTTTTTTTTTTTTTTTTACAATTTTGTAAATGAATATCATTCAAAGTTTTAAAAATATACACAATTATATTCACTTAAATTAAGTGATGTTTGATAGCTATTTAACGATATTTTATATTAGAATTGTTATAAAATACATAAGATTTCTATAAGCCATCAAAAAATGTTCAAATTGATTATAATTTTGAATACTATAATCTATAAATTAAATAATATATCCATAAATATTTTTCATGCTACATCAAAAAATATATATATATATTTCTATGAACTGTACCAAAATTTTCAAAGCCACACTGCATGATTGTCAAGATAAGCATATATTGCCAATGGGTCTTTCCTCATTAATTATATAACTGCAATATAATATTCAAAATCACAAAAAGAACCATATAAAAAAAAATCAATAAATGTTTTAGTGTATGCATGCTCCCAAGCTGTAATTTCTTCTTGGTATTTTGTTATATATGGCTAGGTACTTATTCAAATTGAGAAAAGTTTAGTCGAAACATTAATCTGTCTATATTAAAAAGCACGCAAGGAATAGAGATCTCCATTGCGATTTCGCAAAAAATGGTTAGATGGGACTGCAATGGAGGGTCCAGATTGTATTTTGCTGTCAGATCTGCAGTGCATGATGAACTAAAATTAAATCAACGTTTGGATTGTTTTGAGGACCACTGCCTGACTCTTCTCCATTCCTTAATCTATTTTTAACAAGGCATGCTTTTTTTGAAATCGAATTCTATAATTATCCCTAGCGACTCCCAGAAATAGTCAGGCTACTTTGGTAACTCAATTCATATTTTTATTTAGCAATAAGAAAATTTAATGATGAATGCTATTTTTATAATTTGTACCAATGATGGAGGTTCAAAATAAGCATGTTTAAGAATGAATTAAGCTAGTGATTACTGATGAGCAGTACAATTAAAAATACAGTTTTATTGGATCATCAAAAGATTGTAAGTGAATTCCTCATAAAAATAAAAGGCAAAGTATGAACAATAAGTCTCGAATTATTAAAATTCTATAATATATTGTATTAAAAATATATCTTATATTGTAAATCTAAGCTAAATGTGAAACAGATAAAAACAATATATCAAAAAATATTGTGACTTCACATATTAAAACGACGTATATTAAATGGCATGTGGTATGGCGCGGGTTGGTTACTAGTTTGACTATATCTGTTTAGTTATCATCATTTAGCGTATGCATGAATAAACCTCAGCCGTTGATTGTTTACTGTTAGAATTATGGCCCGAATTGTATTTTGGGCCTACGAGCCATGTAAGTTTGTTAGTTTATATTTGAACCTTGTAATAGTAGAATGAGGGAGAATTCATTTTATTAGAAATTTGGCCTCCTTCATCTTGAGCTCTCCTCTTTGAAACCCTAGCTTCGCCGGTGAGGCCGGTCGGCGGCCTCCCCCGGCCGCAATCTCACCGATCCGTTCTAACAAACTGGTATCAGAGCCGATGTTCACCATTGATCGTTGTTTCAGTCGGTGTTTCGATTTGTTCCGCTGCAGTGCACTTGCTCAACATCGCTGAGAATTTCTTGATTTGGGGCGTGCACGGATCATATTGTGCAAGATCGGTTGAATTCCAGACGCAACAAGAAAATGCATCTCCACTTGCGATTTCTAGCTGTTGGGATTCCTGGCTGGTGCTGGTGAGTCACGATGACAATTTCTCCAAAATTTGTTTGCTTTGGTTAGCCTCATCAGAGACCACCAGGTTGATCTCTCCTCTTTGAAAGTAAACGAGATCCAAGTCCATTTAAGCCTCTGATATTGTTTTGGCTCTTAGCGCGCTTTGGCTGTATTTGGGGGACTTGGTTTCCTGTGCTTTCATGGAATTGGGGAGAAAAATTAAATTGGGGAATTGTTGATTTTGCTTGTTGTATGGAGAAGTTGGGTAAATTGGTGAGATTGGGATGATCCAAGAATTTAGTAACTTTGTGTTGTTTGTCGATGAAGATTTCTTGGAGGTAGTCGGGTTTTGAGATTTCGGGGGTATTGTGTTTGGTGCCGGTTGAGCCGATTTGCAGAAGAGTTCTTTTGTGCAGTGACCATATTTGTGGCCGGTGTTGGCATGGTGGTGATGGTTATGGTGCATGACAGATGTTCCGTATTTGGCGGGAGGGGTACCTCTGGGATAAAGAACTTGTTCTGCGTTTGGGTGCTTTGGAATGTCGGCATTTAGATGTTGAAAGACGATTAATGTCGATTGGCAAGCTCATTTGTCATTGGTGGTTTTACCTCATAGTTGCACCAAGTTGTTTCCTTCCGAAGCTGCTATACACTACTTTTCTCGCCTCTAGGTTTTGTGCGAGTTGACTCTCACTTCAGGTTTATGGTCAGTTTTCTATTCTTGATCTGGTCATTTGTGAGATTTGTGGTAGTGTTTTGTATTATTGGCAGTTCGAAAATCGGGTATTGGTGTTCTGGTTTACTTGAGGTATGAGATGACATTTGTGGTTGAGCTTGTCATGTGTAGATGGACCTTGTGCGATTTTATCGTCTTTCTGTAGCACCATATGAACCTTGTTTGTTTGTGCCTTGTATGGTTTCATGATATGCTCTCTTTTGTGAAACCAAACATTTATCACCATTAAGGAGTTGAGATGCTCATCAAGAAGGTGGAGTCGTTGGTTTGGTTGTGTGTACTTTTAGAGAGCTTAACATCATTTACCCTTTTGTGGTTCGGGTATTTGGATGTTTGTTGCAGTCTCTATTTTGGTCTTGAAGGAGTGGCGTTTGATGCGGTCGGATGTTCCGACTTGACATAGCATTTGTTGGGTGGTTGATGGTACCTTCGTTGTCCCAGTGTTTGGGATGTTGGATGCTCCATATGATTTAGAGATTTGAATTGGTACCATTGTTATCCCGGATTTGGGATTTGGGTGCTCCATGTGAGTTTGTGCCACCGATGCGGGTTTTGCATCTTGGACTATGTTGTTGTCACTTCGAAGGTTGAGCAACTTGGTTTCAACCCATTTGTTTACTGTTAGCTTTAAGGAAACCGAGTTTGAGTTTGAGACAATCGTTTGAGACTGTGAAGGTGTATGCCCTTGTGTCGAGTCCCGCTTGGATTGCATCAATGTACTTCTTCGGTGTTGCCTTTTGTTTGTGCTTGGTCTAGCATGTTGCTTGGAGCACTATTTCGGCTAAAGTAGAGCTTGTTTGGGTTGTTTTGTTTTGACTCAGTGTTTGAGTCGTGTATGTTGTGGTTCTAGCCTTGTGCTAGTTTGGTTGCTAGCTTTTGCTAGTTGTATCTTTCTATTTTAGTATTTTGTTTAGCTTCGTTTTATGTTTAGTCTGTTTTGGTACAATTCGATCCAAGGTGGAGATTGTTAGAATTATGGCCTGAATTGTATTTTAGGCCTACGGGCCATGTAAGTTTGTTAGTTTATATTTGAACCTTGTAATAGTAGAATGAGGGAGAATTCATTTTATTAGAAATTTGGCCTCCTTCCTCTTGAGCTCTCCTCTTTGAAACCCTAGCTTCGCTGGGGAGGCCGGTGGGCGGCCTCCCCCGACCATTATCTCACCGATCCGTTCTAACATTTACTTAGATTGATCACCATCGTTGACGTACGTTAATGCCTGTTAACGTTCTCAGCCCATTAAAATTAAAGGCCCATATAAATTATATCAATTTAAGGTCCATTACATATTATCTTAAAAGTTTATTATAAGAAATAACAATTTCAGCTCAAAGCAAGGCATGGGCTTTTTACTAGTCTATAATCAAAGTACTCCATTTACCTATATAACTAATTATTGGATTACTGTTTCAGCATAAAACACAACCACACACAGACAGAAAGTGGAGTTACGGAGGAATTAGTGTCTCAGATGTTCGGCAGGTGGGAAGAGGCCTCGGGGCAGGGGCTGGGGCTTCCTGGTCTGCCGGAAGCTTCTAAGGTTGATGAATGGAGATGTGAATTATGTGCGAAGCGAAACACCTCCGGGTTGGCCTTCATTCTATCGCTTGAGCTAATAGCTTCCGCGCCTCCTCCTGCTCAAACAAAAAGTTGCAAGCCATGAGGACTGTTATATAGACAAGGTACAGGTATTACTGCAGAAATATAATCTCTATTGTATGTAAAATTAGGGTCTTTGAGTAATGAAAGAATGAAAGTTTGATGTTGATGCTGATGCTGATGAATGTTGTTTTGTATCTCTTGTTTATTTACACGGTCCCTGAACGAATCATATATATAGAAGTCGTATGAAGTACAAGAGTTCAAGTATGTATTCAATTTGTGACTAATCTTTGTACTGCAATTGTTACATATGCTGTATGTGACTTGCTATGAATGCTCCTGCATAATGAAAATGTAGTACTTGCTATTGTAGTTTGATTATACCAGGCATCAAATTTTGCAATTTGAAGTCAAGTTTCCTTCACTTACAATTTGACGTGTTCCACCAGATGCCTAGTTATTAATAGCATTATTGCACAACTAATGTATATTTTGCTTCATATATAATTTGGTGAAGGACACTTTCTTTACTGCGCTTATTATATTTAGCCAGTCATGATGATATATATTTCAGATAACTGGACATCGATCATTACTAAAGCAGCCATATATATAGTATAGAACTACATCAAGAAATCTGAAAAAATAAGCGCTTAACCTGATTGAATAATTGTACTAGCAATAGCATGTACCCTCTCAGTCGAAGGAAGTTGAGAGGTTTTAATACCACCGGGTCCAGCAGGATATTCTGATATGATCCTTTGGGGAAAACTGAAAGGGAGCCTCTGCCTCTCTCTCAAGTTTGGGCTTTCGATTGGAGTGACCCACTAGTCAGTCACATTAAATGCCCAAATTAAGTTGACAAGTTTGTTTTAACTTTTAATCCAGCAGAAAATAACATTCTGTTTAGTGAACATCAAATTGAAGAAGATATATATATGTTGGAAGCCCTCAAATCTCAATGTTTAGTTAGACTAGCTCACTCAATCCCGATGTACTGAACCTCAATTGTTTAAACGAGATCTGTGATGCCGTAAAGTCGTGCCCTAAGGATCACAATGCGATGCTAGAGGCTAAGGAAATTAATTAAGATAGCCACACTCAATGCCGATGCAGCGAATCTCACAGCTGGTAAGATGTTCCTAAAGACAACTGAAGAAAATTAAGAAGTGATTAAGATGATGATAGCTAAAAATTAAGTTGGGAGAAAGAATGGCCATCTGTTTACAAATCTTGAATGTTATTTTTTTATTTCATATTTGTTGTTATGTTAGATTAGCGGCCATGTTGAAGATGATGAGCTCCTTAGAGAATTCGTTTGTTTAGTTGATTTCTAAAAACCAATATACCCAGAACAAAAAACCAACAGGCAACAGCTATATATTATTATATTTCATCCAGGACTATCTTTTCATGAAACAAATTAAATTTAGCAAAAAGAAAAAAAGGCACTAATATTTCATAAATTATAAATAACTGTTCAATTTTATTTGATATTAGTTATGTAAGTACTTATTATATTATTATTTTAGATTCAAATAAGTTTTTGACGTTCTTAAAAAATATTTCTTTTTTTGAGATAAAGAAGAGGGTCAAACCACTCAAATTTAATTTAGATGTCTATAAAAGACCCCATCCGGGTTTTGAAACCGCAACCATAATTTTTTCTTTTCTTTTTTTTGAAGAAATACTATTTCTTTCATGATATCATAACTCTTATTTGATCAATTTTTCACGTTTCACACTGGACGTACGTCAAGTCTTGTGAGGTCAAAACCACCATCAGGCCGAACTAAGACCAAACACCTCTGATCAAAGTTCAAAGATAAAATTATATTGAGAAACATCTTGCGTCCATTGAAAATTTGTCTATAGAGACATATATAAAAAATATAACAGATATATGTACTCTTTTATAAAGAGTGTAAGGAATAGATTTATCTATTTGTTCACCGTTTGATATAGTTGACTTAGACTGGTCAAATGGTAATTGTTATACCATCTATATCTATATCTATATCTATACTATATTAAACAGCACTTGTGAATTGGACACCTCCAATTTTTTCGAGGTGCAAATTAATTTGAACTGCTTGAATGGTTAGAATCGGCTCAATTTCATTGATTTCCTCTCCATTTGTTTCCGAGTGTGACCTACCGTCTATCTATGGACGGTCCATCACACTTACAAAGTGTGATGTGGTGGACCCCACCACGTGACTCTTTGTGAGTGTGATGGAAGTCCATTGGATGGACATAAGGTATTTCTCTTTGTTTCCCAGACAAATGAGCGCTCTCCTTCATTTCATTGATTTCCTCTTTTGTTCCTCCCATGTCTGATCTCTCTCGGACGATTTTCATAAATGGCCCAAGGCTCAAACTTAACTTCACCAATGGTCTTGGGCCAAACATATCTTCACCAATGGTCTTCTCAAGGGCGCCACTTGAAGTCGCACCCTTTAAACTATATTTTCTCTGCCCAATATTGCCCGAAAAGTGAAATCATTGAAGGACATGACTTCAAGTGGCACCTTTAGGAAGGTCATTGGTGAAAATATGTTTGACCCAAGGCCATTGGTGAAGTTAAGTTTTAGCCTTCGACCATTTATGAAAATCGTCCTCTCTCTCTCTCAAATCCTCAACCAACAAATACGGCTTTGTTTCTCAGCCGCTCTACTTCAAACCTTGACATCTTGTTCCCCTTCATCACATCCCTCCACCGCTCTCGCCCCCTTGACAAAGGAATGAAGACTCGGAGCCGCCTCCCTCTCTCTCCAGCGTGGCCAGACTCGGATCACCCGCCGTATCACCTACACGCCCCCAAGCGCACCCCGGTCGGCGCGCGTGTGTGCAGCTCCCCGAGAAGCCTGAGGACGCCATGGAGGTGTAAGTGGATGGGTATCCCGTGACGATTCCCAAGGGTTTCACTGTCCTGTAGGCGTGCGAGGTGGCCGGGGTCGATATACCGTGGTTTTGTTACCATTCGAGATTATCGATCGCCGAGAACTGTAGGATGTGCCTTGTTGAGGTTGAGAAGTCGCCCAAACCTGTTGTGTCCTCACCATGCCCGCCATGCCCAGTATACGTTAGGATGTCAGTAGTTGTTAGCTACTGGATTTTGTGGATTGTCATTGCTTTATTCTGAAATCTGCGTAGATCTGTAGTCGTGGTTGCTGATGGAAATCACCTCCGTTGTCTTCAAAATCACCTCCACTGTCTTCGATGAAGAAGGGAAACCACCGCTTCGGGCCAGCGGCTGCCCCTCTGCCTTCGACTTGCCTTCTCCTCTTGACTTCACTATTCCCCGATGAGCATGTGATTGCTTCGATTATTTAAAGCAGAAAGGTGAAAGGACATGATACAGGTTGATTTACTCTATTTCTACTTTGCGTGTCTTTTATTTTTTGGATTGATGACAGTCGGAAGTTATAATCCATTGCTAATATAATATGATCTGAATTTGTTCACTATGAAATTGTGTAGAAATTGCGAGAAAATTTAAGTCATCTTATGCTACAGGCCTTCATTTATTTTTTGGTTGATACAGATTAGTTTCAATCATTTATTTTCATTTTCTGTAGACTAATTCTCTTTTAATTGTTGTTTGATCCAATATACTCTCAAAACTTTATTTTTGTTGGTCTGATTTATCTTGTATAATTTCAATCTTTAGGATAATTAAAAATTTTAATCTATGATACATGCTTGCAAGGTTATCTTTTTTGTTTGAATTAGTTCCTTTTGTCCTAATTCTGCAAATCAATATTTCATAATATTTATGCTTGGTCTGAATTACGAAATTTGAATTTTGAATCCCTTCATTCCATTTTCTCATATAAGTTGCGGTTTTGTAATAAATATGCAGGCAATTAATTGTAATAAATTTGCAGGCAATTAATTGTAGCATTAAACACTTTCTTCTTATAATATTTGATATTTAAATGAGTTTTGCTTAAAAAAAGGTATAAAATCTGTCATTTAAAATAATTCATTTTAGGCAACTACTTCTACATAGAAAATAATTCATTTTGAAATTTTCGATCAATATATAAATGGCATCTACATATAGTAATTGATTTGGAAGTGCTGCTGGTCAGGGCCGACGGGCCAAAGAACACCCATTTTTCAGGTCTTCTCAATCCTTCTATGCATCCTTGTTTTTTTCTTTATCTTGGTATGGATGTCATTTCTGTTGGTTTTTTATACAGGATCTTCAGGTCATTATGCAATCATCCAATGTGGCAATCCGAAGGTTAAAAGCAAATTAACTTCAGGTGTCACCTCATCATTGTTCCTTGTGTTCTGCATTATTTCATTTGAAAGTTATATGCACAAATGCAAATCTATAATTCATTGGATTAACCTTCACACTTGTTTCTTGAAGCAGAACTGGATGAGACAGTTTGGCGGAATGAAAAATTCAGATTTGTGTTGCCTCAATTACAATTCAAAGAGGTGCCTAAATTGACTGTGAGATTAATGAAGAAAGTAAAGTTTTCGAAAGATTGCTCCATTGGCTTATACAGAGTTTACTTAAGTGAGATCCTGACTGAAGGATACGAGAAAGGCTTTATCTATACCATATTACTAGCGAAGTACCGCGCATCGCGGCGGAGAATAACATTGTTCCAATCCCTTTAATTATTAATTAAAGATATTAATGATAATTCAATATCTAGATGGACTAATATACTGAGCTAATTTTAATCTTTTTCTTTTTTAATATTTTGTGTATTTCATTGTCACTACCGTGATGATTTAGAAGCGATTATATGTTGACGTCAATGCGATGGTTCTTGTGCCTTTCCTAGAGTTCATAATTTTTTTTATTTAAAATAATTGCGCTGATTTACGTTTATATCAAATTGAATTTCAAAAAGGAACAAATGACCTACACCATCAATGCAGCCAATATATTTTATAGAGGGATCCATTGATAATATTTATCTTGACAATTTTGGCAATTGTAATTTTGAAAAATTTGAATAAAATTATAGAAAATAAAAGAAAGTTTATAAATTGTTATTTAACTCACAAAATGATAATACTTTAAATTTTAATTAAGTTGGACAATATTTGATCGCTTATCGAAATTTTTATATTTCTTTAACATACTTTAAGTTATATAATACTTTTGTAAACCTTCTCTATTTTTGATTTTTTATTTTTAAAATTGTTATTACTAAGGAGGAGGGTTCCAATGCCTCCATTTTTTATGCCTCATCATGCCTCCACTTTTTAAATTCAAATAACTCAAAATTTGAAACTCATTTTTCAAAACAAAACCGTTAGATTTAATCTATATCCTTTCATTTATGTATATGTAAAAAAATCATCAAATTTGAATATTATTTTGTTTGACATCAAGAGCTTAAAAAAAAGTACTAATTTGAGCAATTTCTAGACATTGATTTTTAAAACTCATTGATTTATATAGAATAAAACAAAAAATTGAAAAATTTTGTTATGTGCACGTAGAGAATATCATATTGATCAAATCTAATGGTTTTGTTTTGAAAAATGAGTTTTAAATTTTGAGTTATTTGAAATTTAAAAAGTGGAAACATGATAGAGGCACAAACAATGGAGGCATTGGAACCCTCCTCATTACTAAGATTGTCAAGATAAACATTGTCAATGATCCCTCCTCTATTTTATATGTACAAAGATAACAAAAATAAAATGGTAAGCACCTCTAGAAAATATAGAATCTTTATTATACTTTAATTTCTTAATTACCAAAGCATTAATCTGCCAATCGTAATAAATGACGGAATCTTGATTGACAGAATGACAGCACAAATGTTGGGAGAGTGCTCTGTCTCATGCGCGCTGAAAAATAAAAATGGAGAAAAACTGGGAGAACCTGACGCGATCTCACCCTTTGAATGATTTGAATTTAATACCTACCGTCTGATTAAGGGTATTTTGGGTATTTAAAAATGTTGAAGAAGAAGAAAAAATTGGAGATTGTAATAGTTACGTGCTTTATAATATAGTATAGATAAAGAACGTAAGTGTTGGACGTGTCAAGTTTTGTTCCCAAATTTTGTACCACTAAACAAGATTTTATAGTTCAAACCAGATTTATATAATTTTTCATATGGAATTAGTTATTGTTTTTATTTGCATCAATGCAGGTGTGTGTGGATATGCAATCGCAAGGAGCCAAATCCAAATTGAGATGGTTACAAGTAAGCTATTAATTTCTCAGATTGGTTTATACACAACGAGATCGGAAAGTTTGGTTTATGCTTTCCTCAAGCATAGAGTTAGATAGTTAGAAATTTATGTTCCTGACATCTTAATTCTCAAAGTCTCAGACCAAGTGAATTTAAAATGTTGGTGAGGAAGAAGGGCTGATGAGACATTTCTGTAGCAATAGAACTTGGGGACGCTTCTGGTAGCAACAATAGTCTAACTCGAAAAAGAAATTCCAGATACCATACGTATTATGTTGGAAACATAACAAAGCACATAAAATTTGAGTTTGCTTTTATTTTGGATCTTATGTTGATTTGAGTTGGATTGCATGTTGTTTAATCTCGGGTCGGGTCAGGTCGGGTTTGAGTGGGGTCGGGTCGGACGGATTTCTCGGGTCGGGTTGGGTTTTGCCACCTCTACAAAAAATTATAAGCCTTGGTTCTGTACAGCAAGCACTTAATGAGTAGTACAAACAAATACTTCATACTCTTTTGTTGGCTCCATAATTGATGTATTATTCAATCTAAATTTTAGGTAAGTGCAGAACTTCTTCCTGTGTTAGGTTCTTCTGGTGAAAAATTATGCTACAAGCTTGTCATTTGGCTTCTGGGTTGGAACTGCGGAAGACATTTGTGACACTTCAATATATGTATCTATTAAGTATTGTTAGCTCACTCAAGTTTTTGTTTTCAAGGTTTTGTGTTTAATTTTTTTATGAATTAAAACTGGCCTTGCCTTGTATACTATGAAATTGTAAGTGATAGATGCGACGACATTTTAAAATAAAGATAGAGTATTTTAAAAAAAAGGTACTGAGAGTCCAGAGGCATTAAGGACACTATGGGTACGTTTGGATGGTGCAAGGATTAGTAAAAGAATAGAGGAATAGAGAATAGTAAATGAGATTAGTAAAAAATAGTGATTTGGATTAGTAGTGGAGGATAGTAAAAGTTTGTGCTATTTTAAATAGAAGGAAATGTTGTTTGGATTGTATGTTTAGAATAGAGATGGAGGGAATAAATAAAAAATGTTTCTTTGTACAACCAACTAATATTTTATTTGCTTTGAAATGTGCTAACTGTGGGGCGCAGTTGATTTGTATTATCAAATTGTTATTAAAATATTTTCATTCTGATTATAAGAGAATTTTGTTGCATGAGCCATGCATATATACTATTATATAAAATATTTAAGCAAGAATTTTACAGATAATAACACACATAAGAATGCATCACGCAGGCAATTAGAAATGCTACAAACATACCAATAATTTCTATTAATTAAACATACTTAGAAACAGATAAATAACTGTACTTATTCCTAACACAGAGTAAGTTGAAAAGTGTAATCTCTCAATGCCAGCACACTTGGGATGGTTTGACCTTCCTGATATTCGCAAGCCAGTATTGAAAGCAAGACCTGAGGCAAGGGCAATTGACCAATACTGTAATTTAGTAAATTTGTTTGATCATAACAAGTAATTATACAGTATTGTACATCTTCAATGAAATTTAAACAAATCATCGGACTGGTCTCAGACGACATCCAAGACAGATAATTAATTTACCTAAATAATTGAAACTTACCTCCTCATTTCTTCTCTTAGTTCAGCCATGAAACAAAGTGTTGTACAAGTTATATTATTAAATTAGTTCTCTCAAATACAAGTTCCTATTACAAAATTCGGACAACAGTGTTGGAGTAAGACTGAGCTCCATCAATGCACACTTGCAGCCAGTGAGGGAAAAAAAAGAAAAGAACACACAAAATTTGTTCTCAAATCAAGCCTGACTGCCTGACAATTAACTCTTGTTTGTGAGAAGAGATGAAGCAAACAGGAGAGGGACTAGTACTGACATTGTCACATTGGAGGAAGTTGCAAGAGGAACTGGGTGAAACAATGTCCAAATGGCTGAGGGGGGAACCGCTTGGGGAAGACGAAATACTGGCACGTGGGGTATCTAAATGCTCGTTATTCTACAGCGAGGATGAAAATCGTGGTGGTTTGGCTAAAATACGAGTGTGTCGACGAAGATCCGAGAAAGAAAGTAAAACTCCATTTTCCCTTACTTTTCTCTCTTTGCTGAAAAGGTAAAGTTGGATGAAGAAGAAAGCAATAAAGAATGAGATTTTCTTTTTTTTTTTAAAGGGGAGAAATTGATTCTCTCTCCAAAAATAGACTAATCCACCTTTTATTTGGAATAGAAAAATAGAGCTAATCCCAAACTGTTCCGAACAGCCCAACTCTGTTTGGATGCAATCCAATTTCAGAATAGTATTACTATTCTACTATTCTGCTAATCTCAGGTGATCCAAACACACCCTATATTTATAAGTAACATTCCGGACAAAGGATACAATTGTTACTCTTTTCATTACTATAAGATGCATTAAAAGTATTTCTCTTTTTTTTTTTTTTTTTGAAAAGCAAGTATTTTTTATATTTTGGATCCAGAGTGCACATTTTCATTATCATTCCTCCATCTATATGTTTTAGATTTGATCAAATAATTATATTTGTATTGCATTTTTGCCACATTCTATTAAACAAATCTTTTGAGTAATACAATTGTCCACCCCACTTTTGATAAAAGACGCATTGAACAACAAAATTGTCCACCGCAACGCGCGGGTACAGTGCTAATTTTAATAAATAATCGTGGCAGAGCACGGGCAAAATACTAGTTTATTGGTACAGAGGAATTCAATATTAGATAAAATGCATGTTGGGTGTTCTGATCCTGCAACGGTCAGGATTTAATCTTAAGTTCACACAGATAATATGAGCCATAGGATTTGAGACGAGATTTTCTGTAGCCACATTTTCATGTTGAAGTCTTCAATTAATTTTTTCTGCGACCGTTACACACATAGTTACATAAACATGTAAGGAGACGTTTTTGTGTTTTGAATAATTGATTTATTGCAATTAATTACGAAAGTAATCCTTTACCATATTTGATAAAATTGACACGGTATGGCGGCATGGTTATACGGTAACCAGTACGTCAGTAACCACTAACCAGCTATTACCATGGAATCGATTTGATCATTTTAGGTAACCAGCAATTCCACCATTCTATGCCACATTATTTCCACCATTTTATACCACCTTGTATTTGTATTATATGGTAACACCTTGCATTATTATATGGTAATTAATTCTATTTCAGATTGTAGGAAAATGATTTGAATCTTATACCACGTTGTGTTTTGCCATTATATATTTTTTTTTCTTCAACGTCAAGTCCAATATTATTATTTGGTATAATTAAATGAGTAATGAGAAAATCCTGTCAATTTGATGAAATAATTTCTTATTTAATGCAATTTTTTTTTTTTAACTGAGACTTGGGCATAATTCAGCAAAACATTTTTGTGGTATTGGTATGTTACAGAAACTAGGCTTTCTTTATGATAAATTATTGTACAAACTAGATTTTTATATTCTTTATTGTATTTGATGATGATTTAATGAAATTAAATTATTTAATATATCTAATAAATTTATTAATTGTGTTCTTAAATGTAGTAATTGACTAAGTGTTTCACATTTGCGGATATAAGCTTATAATAAAGTGTATGATAAAGCTACAATTATGACATTTCAATTTACAGTAAGTTTGTGTTTATTTTCATTGGATTTCATATATTAGTTTCTCTTTTTTTTATTGTATTGAATACCATATATGGACAGTTGAAGATCGTTGAATGATTAGTTTTTAGTTTTCATGTTTTATGAGAAGAGAAACATCTTGCGTCTATTAAAAACCGTCTATACATTTATAGACGTGTACGAAATATAACAGATACATCTCGAAGTGTAACTTATGAACGCTATGAACGACTTTTATATGGCACTACGTATTACTTTTTAGATAATGTTCCCGTTGCAATGCACGGGCATATTACTAGTCAATAAAATAGACGGATGAGATAGGTTGGCTTTGGTTAGTTTCTCTTCTCCAGTTCATTCTTTTTCGCTGGCTCTTCCAATAAAAAAACTCATTGATATTCCTCCTTCACAACAGTGTCCTGAATCCTAAGCACTGACTCTTAACCTCTTTCACAACTTTTCTCATCAAACTCTCGCCTCTTCCAAACCCAACCCTCCCGCTCTCGGCAACATCTCTATGCTGCCCCTCCCAAAGCCAACCTTCCTTTCCGTAACCGCCTCCCACTAACCACTATGCTTATTGCTTCTGGGTACGTCTCAAGTAGTGCCAATCTTACTTGATTTTCTGCGTCATGATATCAAGGCTGCAAGGTTAGGGAGTAATACATTTATTTTTCAAATCTAAATCTGGCCGTCATTTGAAAGTTTTTATCAATAACAAAAAAAACAATAAATATTTTGTATATATATTATTCACAAGAAGCAATCAATTATTTCCAATAAATTAGTGTCGTCTACTACGATTAGATCCTCTTGTGATGCCACGCAACGGGCGGATTTCCTTCTAGTATTTCAAAATGTAACAAATACATCATAGAATGTAACATATAGACGCTATGAACAGTTTTTCTATGGACGCTAGGTATTACTCTATAATTTTATACTGAAGTTTTAAGTACAATTTTTTTAATCGATTTTAGTTGTACCAAATCAGCACAAATTAATTAAAAATATAAGAACCCATATAGGCCCAGTCGGAGTTTCGGACTTACAATATTTTTGATACGGGTAGTATATATATAAAGCCTGCCTGACTTTATATGACTATTTCTAGTATCTTAAATAATACATATTAATAATCTTTTGGCTAAATTTATCCTCTAATAACGCTTTTTTAGTTATGCCAACAAATTTTAAAAGGAAAAAAAAATGCAAAGGAATTGAGAAATTAACGCACTAAAAACATCCAATAAGTGTATAAATAAGTTTCTTTATCTTGGAGGAAACAAAAATTTACGCCTAAAATAAAGACGGAAATGATATATATATATATATATATATATGAAGTTATCAATCTATTTCCACTTAAATTAAGAACCCAATAAATAAATTAACCCCGTTATTGAAGAACTCCACTATAATTAAGGGTGAACGGTGAACCCTTCATCTGATGAGACCTGTTGTGGTATAAACATACTGCAGCTCTGCCATATATAGATATATATATATATATATATCCCCTCTCTTGTGGCACCATTGAAAGTTTTGAAGCCATTATATAATTTCCACTATCTGATTATCATGGATGATCAGTTACATGTGCGTGCTCTCGTCGAAGCAGCTGCAGAGAAATTCAGGAATATGTTCAGCAATTTGAAGCTGGAGATATGTGATGCCACAGAATCGTACCTCAAAGATCGCAGGGCGACATTGGAGGCTCAGAAAAGTAAGCTGGCGGCCCTCAATATTAAGATAGCTGCACTCAAGGCCGATGTAACGAACCCGAAATTGAAGGAGATCTGTGATGCCAAGGAATCATACTTCAAAGATCGCAATGCGACAATGGAGGCTCAGAAAAGTAAGTTGGTGGCCCTCAATATCAAGATAGCCGCACTCGAGGCCGATTTTGTGAACATCAAATTGAAGGATATGGAGCCTGCTGCCATGGAATCATACCTCAGGCATCGCAATGCCACATTGCAGGCTCGGAAAAATAAGTTGGAAGCTTGCAATATCAAGGTAACCACACTCAAGACCCATGTACTTTTAACTTTTTATTAAAAATACTAATGGAGTTCCTAATTTGTTTCAAATTATGAATTTTGTTTTGCTATTCAAACTGGTCAGTATCGGGTTGCAAAAGTTCACCATCATACTAAACCTAGACCCAACACCACCAGGTGAAAGTGAAAGTTTAAGAAACAGTTTTTTGTTTTTCTAAATTTAAGACAAAATTATTTTTATTTATGTCAAAAGTTCGACTACTTCTTTGGCCGAGTTTAAAATTTAAAACAAAAATAACTTTCGAACTTTCAACAAAATTTTAGGACTAATTTGGTATTTTTGTGAATTCGGTGTCCTGTTCTGTGTAAATGAAAGTTATATAATCCTTTAAGGACTAACTACAATTTTTTTTTTTTTTTTAGTTTAAACATCAAAATGTAGATTTTCCCTACTATTTTCTTACAACAAAAAAATGGTTGGGGTCTATTCGGAATCAAATTCCTTTTTATACAGGTGCGGTTGTAGAGCCTTTCATTTTTGTTTATAATGTGAATTTGTTATTTCTCATATTTTTATGTCAAGAAAAAGAGAGAGTTATATTTATTAAAAACATATATACTTAATTATAAACTAAAAAACATAGTGTATAATTATCTATTATAAATAATAAATAATGATGATCTTTTAACAAAATTTATCCTGGTAATTGTGACAAAACTTTTATTTGAAGAACCAACCATTTATTTTACAGTTAAGAGTAATGCTCTCCATATGAGAGTTGGCATGTTCAAAATCTGGATAGACGACTTTTATAAACATTCAAACTTGAGTGGCTTAGCTTTCACCTTCATTTTTTATCTCAAAAAAAAAAAGGCAAAACTTTTATTAGTCATGCCCACAAATTTTGATACAAGTAAAATGCGTAAGAATTTTAGGGTCATGTTTGTATTTCAAATTTTCCCCCCTCTCTGTCTTATTTTCTCTTTTTCTATCTAATATGTATCAACTCTTTTTTATTTGATTTAATGAAAATTATAGTAGGCATTTCGTCTGCTACATAAAAAAAATGCTTAAGAATTAACAAAAGCACCAGATACATTCAAAAAGTTAATAAATAAAGAATTGAGCTATAGTAATACTTTGCATTGTCTGTGCTATATGACCAATAACAAGTAGCTAGAAATTCGAAAATTTTGGTATTAAACAGGATTTTTATCTAAAGATTTAATTTAGCTATATGATTTGATATTTAATCATTGAGAGTTGTGAACCCACCTCCACTCCACAGACTGATTGCTACGGCGAGGCTGGTCGGTTACGTGCACGTCAAGCTACCCTCTCAGGCTCAGCAGCTGTAGAGAAAGTGCGGAATGAGCTCGGAGCTGAATTGAAAAAGATGACCAATGATGCCGTCAAGGTTGGCGATGCAGCAGTGGATCTGGATGCTCTGATTGCAAATTTGGAAGCCCACCGGACCTACATAGTGGCAATCAGGTCAGAAGTAGCCACCACCCTAGCGGAGCCAGTACAGAAAGGGAAGGATGTTCCTGAAGGGAACTGATGAAAGAGGAGCATGGTGGTGCTAGAAAGTTATGAAACGAAGAACTATCTATCGTTGGTTGTTTCTTCAATTTCTTCGGCTTTATTTGTTGTTATATATGATGGATATCGTTGGTTGTTTCTTCAATTTCTTCGGCTTTATTTGTTGTTATATATGATGGATATATAACCAATGTTGAAAATTGAGTTCAGAGATTATATATGTTTAGTTGATTACTATAAAGAGAAACAGGCTTGGTGAGCCACTTTCTGTTATGTGTTCGGTTTCGTCTCTTTATTTTCCTGTAATTGAGATTAATTGCTATATATGATGTTTTATTGTCAGAGAAATTAGATTGATTGGGTATCTCATTATTGTTAACTTTGTCAGGAAAACAAAAACAAATTCAATAAGGGATCGAGGACGAATACTACAGAGTAAAAAACCGACTTAATTTATTAAATAGTAAATTAAGCAGATGGTCCCTAAAGTATCACTCTTTTATCAAATTGGTCCTTAATGTTTCAAAGTTACCAATTTGGTCCTTTAAAGTATTGATTTGCTACCAATTTGATCCTTCAAGTTTGGGATGTACCATTTTGGTCCTTAAAGTTTCACTAACATATCATTTTGGTCCTTAAAGTTTTAAATATTTATCAAATTGGTCCCAAAATTAAGTTTTTCATTCAAAATTATTATTTTCATGTATCTTAAATTAATTTTTAGCATTACAAATAGCGATAATGTATTATTAGAAAAAATAAATAATGTACAAATAATTATATTTGTTCATGCTATCAAATATTTATTAAGTAAATTCTAGCATTAATTAGTGGATAATGATAGGACCAATTTGGTATGGATAAAATATTTCAAGGAGCAAAACGATATGTTAGTAAAACTTTAAGTACCAAAATGGTACATCTCAAACTTTAGAGACGAAATTTGTAGAATTTAGCAATTGAAAAAGGGACATTGTTAAAAAGCGTTGGTGGTTCTCTGTGCGGCAACGTGCTGGCATGTGTGGAAGACAAGGAATAGGATCATATTTCGGGGTGAGCGAACGCCCATGTGGATTCTCCTGCAACAGATTGAGAGTGACGTTAAAACATGGATCAAATTTTGCGCTTAACGGGAAAGGAGTACCATGTGTGCTTGTTGAAGAAGTCCCTTTATGGCCTCAAGCAATCACCTCGGCAATGGTACAAAAAGTTTGACTCTTTCATGGTTAGTATTAATTTCTCCCGTTTTAATTATGATAGTTGTGTTTATTTTAAGAAGTTGGATGGTAGTGATTTTATTTATTTGTTGCTTTATATGGATGACATGTTAATTGCAGCCACCAAACATGGGAGAAATTAATTTGTTGAAAGAGCAACTTAGCTCGGCATTTGAAATGAAAGATTTGGGGGCCGCTAAAAGAATTCTTGGTATGGAAATTACAAGAGACCGGCCCAACCGGAAACTTTATCTTTCACAAAAGAGATTTGCCGAGAAGGTTCTTTGCCGATTTGGCATGGAGAAAGCGAAGGTTGTTTCAACTCCTCTTGCGGCGCATTTCAAGCTTTCGGCCGCTTTGAGTCCAAAATCCGATTGTGAAAGGAGCTATATGGAGAATGTGTCATATTCTAGTGCGGTCGGGAGCCTCATGTATATTTGATGGTATGCACTCGGCCTGACCTTGCTCAAGCCGTTAGTGTGGTAAGTAGGTATCTTTCTTGTCCCGGAAAAGGGCATTGGGAAGCGGTGAAGTGGATTTTCCGCTATTTGAAAGGTACCATAAATGCTTGTTTAGAATTTGGGAAAGGAAATGGACCACTAACGGGTTATGTTGATTCGGATTTTGGTGGTGATCTTGATAAGAGGAGGTCTTTGACGGGGTACATTTTTACCCTTGGTGATTGTGCAATTAGTTGGAAGTCTCAACTTCAACCAACCGTTGCACTCTCAAGTACCGAAGCCGAATATATGGCAATTACGGAGGCAATTAAAGAGACAATTTGGCTTAAGGTATTTGTTGGTGAAATGTCTTCTTTTGATGGTCCGATTGTGGTGTTTTGTGATAATCAAAGTGCGGTTCATTTGACAAAGGACCGTATGCATCATGAGAGGACAAAGCATATTGACATCCCGTACCACTTTGTTCGAGATGTTGTTTCGGAAGGTAATGTGCTTGTTAAGAAGATTGGTACGGAGTCAAATCCCGCGGACATGCTCATGAAGCCTCTTCCAATTGCAAAGTTCAAGTTTTGCACAAGTTCGGTGTCGGTTTGTAACTAGTTTTATACTAGTTGTGTTTCTACTTTTGTATTTTGGTTGCTAGCTTTGGCTAGTTGTATTTTGTGTTAATTTTGGTTTAGTCACAATTTGTGTCAAGGTGGAGATTGTTAAGTAGGAACCCAAATTGTGATTGGGCTTTATGGGCCAAGTCTTAGCCTTTTATTTGTTGTATGTAATATATATCATGTACTTAGTTAGATGAATGGAATGAACAGAATAATTTCCAGAAAATTTTCAAAAATATTGATGGATATTTTGTTAAAATATTACAAAACCAGATGATGAGAATTCAAAAGTACAAAAATTATCTTTTGTAAATTGACTCACAGATAGCAAATTCTTTTTCATTTCATGCACGGCAAGAACATTTTCTAGTGTTATAATATTTGGCTTAGAGGTAATAATAGCTTTGCCTACATGGGAAATGTTAAGGCCACATCCATTTCCTACGAGAATTTTATCATGAGTCACATGTGTTGTTGCACCAGTGTCTGTGTACCAATTTGGGTCTGGAAAATGAGCACCATTCATTGTGGCAAGAGCTTGCTGTGCTTCTACAGACTGATAGGCATGATCAAACCTGTACCGGCATTCAAGAGCAGTATGCCCAAATTTTCCACAAATCTAGCACTTGGGCCTTTCACCATTATTTTGACCGGTTTTTGCATACTGGGGTACATGGTGGGTTTGGTTATTAAATGTGTTTGCATGATGTGGGAAGGGGAGGTTGCTGGTGGTTTGGTTATTAAAAGTATTTGCATGATTTGGGAAGGGGAGATAATTATTGGTTTGTTGTTTGTAAGGTTGCTGGTATGGTTGATTTGAGTAAGACCCATAACCAAGACCATCAGAGTTTCCTCGGCCCCGGCCTCTACCACCTCGATAATGTGATTGAGTTTGTGTTACAAAGGCCATAGAATGATCAACCCTCTTTTCTTCTTTGTATGCTTGGGCTATTAATTCATGGTTATATAGGGCAGCAACAAATTGAGAGTATGTTGGCATAGGGGGTCTAAAGAGCTGGCTATCAATGAAGCTAAAATAGTCGGGGCCAAGCCCGTTCACAAGCCAACTGACTTTTTATCATCAGATACCAGCTTTTTGGATGGCAGCAAGATGGTCACAAATTCCTTTGAATTTCTTAATAAATTCATCAACAGAAGAAGTACCTTTTCTACATGAATGAAGTCTAGTTAAAAGAAGCCGTTCACGGTCTTTTGTTGCTTGGGCCAATGAATCTCCAAGGTACTTCCATAACGTACCGCGAAGCCAGCTTTTGACTAGACTATCATCCTTCTTCCATGTAGCATATGCCGGGTTAGGATTCTTAACGGCATCTACTTCAATATATTCTTCTGGAGGACCATTCAAGACATGCTTTTCCATTTCTTGGCTCTCCATGATTGACAATACTTGCCCTCGCCACATCAAATAATTTTCAGATGTAAGCTTAATTGAAATGAAACTGGAAACCAAATGAAGAGTTTGAGGTGTAATTGTTGAGGCCATTTTTTTTTTTTTGATGGATCTATAGCTCTCATACCATAAAGAGAAATGGTATGCAAAAACAATAATCTAATAATTGAAAACGATTTCTCTGAAAAATATTTCAAGTACTGTGTACAAGTATATATGCATCAATATTTATAGCCTAAAGAGGCCATCTCAACTAGCCGTTGGCATATCTAAAGAATCCTATTTACATGGTATATCTAGCTGTGTATTTGATACCTTCCTATTATTCCTACATTGCATAATTCTACAAATCTATTCAATCATTTCTTTATTAGACATCTCATCATTGGTTATCACTTTGAATAGTAAATTAGTTTTCATATTTTTTTCCATTTTTTCATGCTGAGCATACTGATATTGGTCTGCTGCCTTTGTTATGCTTGTTAACTTAGATCAAGAGGAAGAGAAGAGAAAATTATATTGCTAAACTCTTACATATTTCTCTTATATCACAACAACATATTACAACCCTTTATATAGGGCTAAACTTCAGATAACTCTAAAAATTCACATTAAAAACAGAATACAGAACAACTCCTTTTTCAGCTGACCCTCTGTCACTAAAACACCATAACTCTCTATAAGAATCTCCAAACGTCTTGAAACCTGAACCATCATAAACTAGACTTCAGGAGCTTTCCATCAATTAGTAATGTACTCAAATACACCTTCATTTGACCCTTTAAATCCCTTCATCAATCAGCCCCAAAATTCTGGCTGCTGTTGGCTGCTATTTTTAGAATATTTTAATAAAATATTTAAATTTATTTTAAGATTTTTATTAATAATAATTTTAGTGAATTAAAATAATATTCTATTAATAATTTATTTTAATTTATTTTAAGATTTTTATTAATAATATTATTATCGTGATTTAATGAGATTATAAAGGCTGGCCACCTTTATATCTCTTGATGATAACTAATTAATTGATTCAACGTTTCTTGACCAAGTCAACTGATAATTGATAATGGTCTTATAAAAATAATAATGTTAAATTAAATATGAGCAGTTTTCATATCGCAAATTAATTGGTTAGATAGTAACATATAAACTTCACTGGGTAAGTTTAATTGTGCTTAATTTGCTGGTGGTGTGATTAGGGGTGTCAAACGGAACGAAATTTCTGTTTTTGCGTTTCGTTGCGTTTGCACGAATCGCAAAACGCAAGAAAATTTGGTGGCATTTGATTAACGCAACGGTAGATGCAAGAAAATTTGGTGCCGTTGGATCAACGCAACGGTAGACGCAACCGATCCGTGACGTTTCGTTTATATTGTGTATTATTTGTGTTTTTGCCCTGTTGGCTATGTATTAAGCATGAAATCAGTTGTGACTTGTGACTTGTGAACATGATTTTTGTACTTTATTCGTGATGTCATTGCTGTGTTATTGACTTATTTGCTATGTTATATCATGCTATAGTGTGAAAAATATATAGAGGTTTAAAAAAATTAGTGTAACTTGACTGTTGGAGGGTGTTTTACGGTTATTATGATTTTTATGTCTTTATTTCCATTTTATATATAATAATATGCAAGCTTATGCAACCAATTAAAAAACTGTACATAAATTTGCGTCTTTGAACGCAATTGCGTTTCGTTTCGTTTAAAAAAACGCAACAGTAGACGCAATGAGTTTTGTTTTCGTTTACTTAACGCAACGCAAGGCGCAAAAAAATTTACTTGCGTCTTATAGGCGCAACGCAAGACGCAACAGGGTATTTGCGTGATCGTTTCGTCCGTTTGACACCTCTAGGTGTGATGAGCTGCTATATAGCCGTTGTAATTAAATTCATAATTGATATCCAATTAACTCCCAACGCGGTACAACTATTAATTATCCTTCGGTCATGAGCTGTTATATATTCGGATTTGTTGAACAGAGAAATTAGAGTACAAAAGAGAATACAAAATAGAAAAGAAATATAAAATTCCAAAGAGCTAAGTATATTAATACTTGAGAACAAATATTATATTCCAACAAATCTTTGAGCTATTATTGCAATCAAATTCGGGTTCGCTCCTTATGCGGGGTGCACCGCATCAATGGAGGTAGGAGTCGAAAGTATCTTGGGAGGAGATTTCCACGAGTCCACTGTACCATGTGGGGCAAATACTTCTCTGAAGTTAGTACTTGTATTATTATGGGTGCGCTTCGATGCTCAAATATGGTTCGATGATCTTCGACTATGAATGGATGATAATTAGAAGATTGTGCAGCCGACAAATTCTTCAAATCATTGTTTGATCTTTCTAACTTTATTTATTTATTTAATTTAATTTAATTAGGCTTAATATTTTCCAACAGCTGCTGCTGTTGGTTGCTGCTGGCTGCTGCACTTTAATATTTTCCACTATATTCTCAATAAACCTAACATTATTATCATAATTAAGTTTATATTTTCAACACTCTCTCTTAAACTTAATTATTACAACTTATATTTTTTTTTTTTTCATTTTGTGTCGGCTGCCACCTATCTTCATTTTTTGTTTGTTATGCTTGCCACTTGTTATTCTTTATAACTCATCGCCATATCAATACCAAATTTCATGTACCTTTTAGCAAATCATCTTCGCCTTCCATCAACAGTTTTCCCATCTACTTTTCGAGCTAGTGAGCATCTTTGCTCGTTGCTTGCTCGAACTGATGCTCCCAAGTCATGGTCTTTTTCTTCTGCCATCCATCTACCTGAAACTTCATCTCAGGTCATATTGTGAGCTCCACACTCACAACGCGGCTCCACACCCCTTCTTGTGTGGCTCCACACTACATTTTCTAGTCTTCAACACTTTTTATAGCAACCTTCTTTTTGGTCACCAATTCTTCTTCTCCTGGCACACATTGCACAGGTTTTCTTCTCATACGAGTCATTGCTCACGTCGGTTCACTCACCGATTCTTTGAAGACCACTGGCAGAAACTTCACCATGACATGTCTTGATAACATTTGCTACTTGAAAACAATATTGACAGCAAACTTATAACATTTCAACAACTATCTTCTTCAACACAAGAAGAAACCAATACTCTTTTTCTCTCTCACTTTTTTTTTTAACTCGACACACATTTTTTTTTTAGCTAGACACATTTTTTTTTTCTTTCTTTATTTTCATTTTTTTCTTTCTCTTCTTTCTTTCACCTTTTTCTCTCTCTGTTTTCTTTATCAATTTTTTTTTCTTTTCTTCTCTATTTTTTTTTCTTCTTCTTTCTCGCCATGGTTGCTTCCTCTTGATTGCCTAACTTAGAACTTAGCTCTAATACTACTTTGTTAGTTCTGATATCACTTTGTTAACTTAGATCAAGAGGAAGCTTGAGAGAAAATCAACAACCTATTTGTATTAGCAACTCTTATGCATTTCTCTTATATCACAACAACAGATTACAACTCTTTATATAGGGCTAAACTTCAGATAACTCTAGAAATTCACATTAAAGACAGAATACAGAACAACCCCTTTTTCAGCTGACCCCCTGTCACTAAAAAAGTCATAACTCTCTGTAGGGATCTCCAAACGTCTTGAAACCTGAACCATCAAACTAGACTTCAAAATCTTTCCATCAATAGGTCATTTACTCAAATCCATCTTCATTTGACCCTTTAAATCCCTTCATCAATCAGCCCCAAAATTCTGGCTGCTGTTGGCTGCTGCTGCACTTTAATTTTCCACTATATTCTCAATAAACCTAACATTATTATCATAATTAAGTTTAGAGAGAAAGGAACTGCACACCATCATGTACACACCAATCTTGCACCCCAAAATTCCAATTGAAAATTCTCTATTTTGGCGCATAGCGCCAAAATTTCTACTGCACAGTCGCACACAATATACATTAGGCTGTTATGCTACGCCTAAATGTTGCACCCCAGGCCACAATTAATTCCCAGTTAGAATTTGAGAACAAAACATATTATATTATTTTTATATATCCAATGTCACACGATTTCATTCACATGAAAATGTGTTTACATGAAATAGCAAAAATGTTTACACAAAATAAAAAATATTTACACAAAATGAAAAAAATGTTTACATATAAAAATATTTAGACCAAATAAAAGAAAATAATATGAATATGAACAAGACAACTTTTATAACATATGAAAATGTGTTCACACAAAATTAAAAAAATACTTATTATGAACTAAAAAGGTCTTTATACAACATATTAAAAAGTGTTTACATGAAGAAAAAAATTTAATTATGAACAAAAAAAAGTGATCACATAAATGATAGCTGTATTTGGAAGATTTGTTATGCTAAATATTGAAACTCCCAAACAGAAAAGTTGAAGAAGATGGCATTGAAATTGAGAAAGTTAGTTATGCAATATTGTTGATCATTGTAGAGAGAGTGTTATAAATGAAAGCATATGGCAAAGAGTGAGAAAGAGGCAGAGTGTTTTACTTTGTAGTCGCTGGATTTATTTTATTTTTTTTTTTAAGAACTGCCATCTAGGATTGCGGGTGAGAACAGAGAAAAAAAAAAAAAAAAGATGGAAGAGAAGCTATGCAGGAGCTAGCTGTGTATTAGGGTGCGTTTGAATGGTGCAAGGATTAGTTCAAGAGTAGTATATTTGGATTAGTGATTGAGAGTATTATGAGGTTAGTGCTAACTCGGAAAACATGCGAGTAAAACTAATTTTTTACTATCCTAGTTAGTAAAATGTTGTTTGGATGGTAACTTTAGAATAGTAATGGAGAAAAAGAATGAAATAATAAATTTTTCATCTTTTCTTTAAAAATTTTAATAAAATAAAATATTGCAATACCTTAAAAATACTACAAATACTAAAATATCGGAAAGTGGGGTTTTTTATTTTCTAATTTTTAGTTCATGAGTGAGATAGTTAGCTAACCCAAGTATCCCTTGAGGTAGTAGATTAGTGCTACTCGAGTACTACCCAAAATTTCTAATATACATTTGGATAGCAATAGACTTTGGGTTAGCAAAGCTACTCAAAAAGTAGTGCTAACCAAACCCATCCAAACGCACCCTTAGTGTCTTGTACTCTTGTGGGAAAGATTGAAATAATGAACAATAAAAAGCATGTGTTTCAGAAGATGCACTTGATGCTTATTGGAGGCAACAGTCGAGAGTTCAGTGGGCGCAATGGGGTGACCGTAACACGGCTTTTTTTCATGCAATGGCGACACAGTGGAGGCGAAAGAATCAGATCGTATCTGTAACCACTGAGAGGGGTGATCGAGTCTCCAATGAGAAGGAAATTGAGACAGAATTTATCAGGTATTTTCGAAACCTGTATAATTCTACTGCACCCAATCCGGAGGCTGACTTAGAATTGTTTTTTGGGGGCCTTCCGGTCGGCCCAGAAGCAAGTATTCCGGATCGGGCCGCATCTGCACTGGAGAGGATCCCAAGTATGCAGGAGGTTCTGTCCACATTAAACCAAATGGGCCCAGACAAAGCTCCGGGCCCAGATGGCCTTAATGGACATTTCCTTCAAAACAATTGGGCTTTGTTAGGAGGTGAAGTATTGCAAGTCATACAAAGGGCTTTCCTAACAGGCCAAGCACCCAGTGAATGGATGGCCTGCCAAATAGTTTTGTTGCCAAAGACTGACGAGCCGGCCACACCAAGAGATTACCGGCCTTTGGGTATTGGTAATGTAACCTATCGACTAATGGCGAAGCTTATCACAAATAGGTTACAACCATATATCCAGAAGATTGTTTCGCTATCTCAAACAGCTTTCGTGAAGGGCCGGTGCATATCAGATAACACTATTCTCATGCGCGAAGTGATTCATTCCTTCAACACAGCTGCCTACGCAGAAGCGTCGTTTGCTTTGAAGGCAGACATCAACAAGGCATTCGACTTAATAGAATGGCCATTCCTAGACCAAGCGATGCAAGCAGTTAACATCCCAGCAAAGCTGCGCAACCTCATCCTCTCATGCCTTAAAGAAGGTCGAATCACAGTTCTTGTAAATGGGAAAGGAGATGGGTTTTTTAAGCCGTCCAGAGGTTTGAGGCAAGGGTGTCCCTTATCACCTTATTTGTTCATCATTGGGATGGAATTCCTATCCAAATCCCTATCTAAAGCACTTCAGGAAGGCCGCCTGAACGGGGTTAAAATTGCGCAATCAGCACCGGTGTTAACTCACATCTTATATGCTGATGATCTAGTACTATTTGGGAAAGCCGACTTGCTGGAAATTGGTGAATTAACGCGGGTTATGGAGGATTTTCGTAAGGTGTCGGGATTGGAAGTCAACCCGGCAAAGTCTAAAATGTGGTTTAGCAAGAAGTGCTCTAACCGGTGCATCGATGAGATCCTCTATGCATTCCAGGCTAAGAAGGCTCAAAGAGATGAAAAATACTTGGGGATATGTATCCCTACGAGCAATCGGCATGGAGACCAAACACACCAACTGGTAACCGCAAAATATTGGGGGCAACTGGATGGATGGAAGCTCGGCTTGCTTTCACATGCAGGACGGGTTACTCTCATTCGGTCTACCCTAACATCGCTACCGGTCTACTACATGTCAGTAGGGGTGCTAAAGAAGAAGACCATAAATGAGCTTAACAAGCTGATGCGGAAGTTTCTCTGGGGTAAGGTGAAGCAGACAAGGTACCTATCTCTAATTGCTTGGGATAAGGTTTGTCAGCCGGTCAACCAAGGAGGGTTAAATATTCGGGACATCAAAAAGGTCAATGAAGCATTAATTCTCAAGCTGACTTGGCAGATGGCGGAAGGCCATGAGAAATTATGGGTCTCGGTCTTGCATGCGAAATACTGTGGTGAACAAAGCTTTTGGACAGTCACGCATATCACGGGCGAATCCCAGCTATGGCATAAGGTGTTGGATCTGCGAACTTTCTTTCGAGATACGTCATCATGGGTCCTGGGCGACGGGGCCAGAGTATCAGCCCTCGGCCAACCATGGTTCCCCGGGTGGGATTCAGCTCTGATAGAGGAGGGTGTGAACAGTGACGTCAAGGTGGTAGAACTACTAGTGGCTGGTGAGCAACGGTGGGACACGGCTAAATTACATGCAATGTTGGGGGCCCACCATGCGCAACAAATAATGCAGGAGGTGAAACCGCCGGATCCGAATGCACTGCTCCCTGACAGACTCATATGGAGTAAACACAAAAGTGGGCGGTATACGGCGAAGGAAGGCTATAAAGCACTGACAGATCCGGGTACGCCTAGGAGTGATTCACAATATGTGTGGGATTTAATTTGGCATGCGGGCCAGATATTGCCCAAGATCAAAACCTTCCTATGGCGTGCGTGTCATGAAGGGTTGGCGGTTGGCCAGATCATGCATCGTCGATTTCCAGCAATTAGCCCGGTATGTCAGCGTTGTGGAGATGAGAATGAGTTCATTACACACATGTTGTTTTTCTGCCCGGGATCGAGGGCGGTGTGGTGTGCTTCAAATTTGGATTTGCAAATGGAAGCAATACCACTCCGGTTCCGGGAGGCTCTTTTGCACGTGGCAACCAAAATAGGTAGTGACAATTTCATGTTGGCATGCAATATCATGTGGTGTATCTGGAAGGCTCGCAACAAAAGTGTCATAGAGGGCAGGACCTTCAACCCGATCTCAGTTTGGCGCCAAGCTATTGCTACACCAGAACCGGTACAGGAACACCAGGTACCAAAAAGCAGAGAGCGAATACTGATACCTGAAGGAGCACAGATTATATTGGTAGATGGTTCTTGGGATCAATCTGGAAAGGCAGGTATTGGATATCTTTGGTTTGATGCACAAGGGCTACTCAAGGTACTGCATTGTACCGGCGTCACGGCTAGCGACCCGACAGAAGCTGAGGCTAAGGCTGCTAGAACCGCGGTGGAGGCCTGGGTCAGGAATGGGGCAGTGGAGGGTTCAGTTGTGATTTGCACTGATTGCAAGATCCTTGTTGAGGCAATAACGACTGGGGCAATGGAATACTTCCCATCATGGCGCGCAGTGGAAGTGGTGATGCAGTTTAAGCAGCTAGCAGACAGGTACGATGGCAGGGTCAGGGTGTGCAATGTTTCAAGGGAAGCAGTCAAAGGGGCTCATCAACTGGCTAATGTTGCTCGAAGAATTGGGCATGAATTTAGAGGAAGGCCAGAAGATTGGAATAGAGATGATGTGGCGATACACATGGAGCTATGCACAGAATCATTTGAATGGCATAGGCTCGGAATTCCATAACCATAGAATTGGTGTCTTAGAAAATTTAATATTTGCTGCCTTTATGTTTTAATGGATATTAGTTTAGACTCTGGTAATTTAGGATTCTGTTTAGTTTCCTTGTTTGTGATTTTTAGGATTGATGTAACTGTAGTTTTGTTGGTTTTCTGTTCAATGAAATACACCTACGGGTTTCTACTCAAAAAAAAAAAATAAAAAGCATGTGAGGCGGTGAGGGAATACTGGAACACAGACCAAATATGGTAATTGAATACAGGGTGCAGAAGTCGGGTGCAGATGACCGGGTGCGACAATATTATCTCTTAAGTTTATATTTTCAACAATGCTCCACTGCTTCCATTGAGGTCAAGATTTTGCTGAACCCAGTGACACGGCCATCCAGCACTTTGTCTGATACGTCGGCTGCATCCCCTTACTGAGCTGAGCATTAGAGTCCCGCACTTCCGCTTTCTGATGTGTTCTAAACTTTGTTTGTTTTCTGTTTCTTTGTGTTCATGCATGCTGATTTGTAAGATAGCGGCTCTTTTTCGTATATGGCAAAGAGCGTTATTTAATTTAGTTTGATTTCATTTAATTTTACTTTACTATATATAAACCTGATTATTGACTTGGTAGCTGTACGGTAGAAGTTTCTTTATATCTTAATTGGGAAACATTTATGCTTAGTTTAATACTTTATTGTACATGAATTGTTGTTTTAATATGTGTTTGCTACCCTACCCTGCTTGATTCTTTTCTAAAAAAGAATAGAGTTAAAGTGGTAGCTCACTAGGATGACTTCCAAGAGGTCATAGATTCAATCCTCTATGGGCACAAATAAAAAGTTTCAATGAAACTGGTGGAGTATTCCACTTTCTTCAAAAAAAAAAAAAAAACATTAGTTAATGCTTAATCCACAAAGATATCAACTGAACACTAGTAACATACCATTCAAAAAAATGAACCACTGGTAACAGCAAATGCTGATTAATAATCTAGTACCAAGATTGTTGCGCGCAGTTCTTTCATGCATGTCAGTAACAATCTTGAATTTTTGAATGTACTTCATTCTGTAGGATGAGGCTTAGTATCTTTTCAAGAGAAAATAATAGCACAAAAATGTGATTTAGGAGGAGAAACCAACTATCAGTTAGTATAATTCACATACTAACTATCTTTTTGCTGAGTCTTGTATACCATAGAGATTTCTTTAAGTATGGTCTGTGTGATACATCCCAAGATGTAGATGTGCATTAATATTACATTGTATATTTAGAGATCAAGGTTGTTCAGTTCACAATTCCAGAACAGAAAGCTTGCTAATGACTATTGGACTGTTTTAACATTTAAGCTTCAACTTTTATATCTGCATATATGGGTAACTGCTTACATTTAGAGCTGTGTCAAACGTTCAAAACAATCACGGAAATATGGACTTCCGTTGATTGTTCCGTTTGTAACCACGGAAGTAAATTGCTTTCCGTTGATTCTGCTGTTATTAAAACGGAAGGATTTTTTGTGATGTTTTCTGTTCTGTTTTAATGGAACGGAATAACGATCAAAACGTCAATAATTTTTCCATTTTCAAACTTTACAATTGCAAGCTGCATAAACAGTGTTGTAACTTGTAATTTTACTAAAATTCAAGCAATCTAATTACATTTTAAAGCAATCTAAATTGTGATATTTAAATTATAACAACAAATTCATGAAAAAGCCATTGATGGCAGCTTCTGATGCAATGGTCGATATCGGGACAGCAATTGATGCCACTAGTACTAAAGCCAGCTCAACAATAAACCCCAGCTCACAAACAAAGAGCCAAAACTAATAGAAATCACCTGCAAGCATCAGAGATCCAAGGAAAAAAAATGATCAAGAAAAAAAAGGAAATCAAATACTTGAAATTTTGTATTGCCTCTACTTGTGCTCATTCCCTCCCTTTCGTTCTCTCTTTCTTGCTCTCTTTTTTTGGGGACCAGTACAAAAATAATAAGAAGAGGCCCCTCTGTACCAGTACCACTGTAAGTCTGTATCAACACCGGAACTAGACAAAACGGAATAAGTCATTTTTTCGTTTTTTGTTCCGTTAAATCAACGAAACCAAGTTCAATTCCATGCGCCGTTCCGGTTTTCCAAACGGAACCAGTATCCATTCCGTTACCCGTTTCGTGAGGACGGAACGGCACGGAATAACAGAAAAAATCCTCCGTTGACAGCTCTACTTACATTTTGGAGTTTAAAACTTTCAAACATTTCTGCTTTTGAACAGTCAAAAATAAAGTAAAATAGCACTAAACCAATGTAAATTAAGTATCACAGATTCTTATATAACATATGGGAAAAGGAAAGGAAGCAATATCAACATGGTGATTATCATTGATCAGAGATAACCTGTTAAAGCCTCAAGAGACAACAATATCAAGATTCAAGAAACTGTAAGCTCTTACAAAGAAGCAATCAACAGGAACCAAGAAAAAGCAAGAATCAAGAAAAATGTATCTCAAGTAACCTATATTCTAGACTTATCTTTACCTCGACGATCACTTATCCGACACAACAACAACAGGAACCAAGAAACAAGCAAAAAGAAACAATCAAGATATCTAAACGCCCAACAAGTTTTTTCTTTTCTCTGCTTCATTGCACTACATCAGACTTCTTTCAGATTTTTCTGATTCAGATTTTCCTATTTTGATGATCAAGAATATATTTCTGGTACCCCAGTAACTTCTCAAACTCAGCATCGGAGAGTTGCGCAACATCCCTGATCTGTGATAGACCCCTGTCGTGCTGCTCTCCCGCCTCATTACCTGCCCTGTCAGGTAGCTGCTCAGCCGCATTATCCACCCTGACAGTGGCTGCCCAGCCGCATTATCCGCCCTGACAGGTGGCTGCTCCTGCTCAGCCCCAATATCTGCCCTGATAACAGGCGGCCACTCAGCCGTAACAAGGTCCATTTCTTCCAATTGGAGCGCCGTCTGCTGCCTGGCATGCTCCCTTTCTTTTTCAAATGTTGAGAGGAGGAACTTGAATGCATTTTTGAGGTCTGCCATGGCCGTACTAAAGGAGGCGTCGGTGCCTTGAGTCTTGGCCAGTGCAACATCCATGGTATAATTGTAATCCCAATCGGCAAATTCCATGTCCAATCTTCTGTTATCGTCCATGTCAAATTCCATAATACTATCGTAATCCCAATCCGCAATTTCCTTTTCCAATTTTGTGTCTTCGTCCATGATGAATGAATGAATAGAGCTAGATGGTAATTAAGTTTGGTTTCTGAAATGAGTGCCGGATGGGTTGCTATTTATAATGTACAGTACCTGGGTTTGAAGTTTGAACCTTTCTGTTATGGGTTTTAGTTTGTTGTCTTTTCTTGGGGGTTTTCCTGATTTTCTTGGTTTTCTTTTATTTTCCGATACAACTGAGATATTTATTAACAATAATGTTATGAAGTATGTTCTTTACAAAATTTTTATAAACGCATTAACCCGTCTTTGTTGTGAGTTGGTCAGCTGGTTCATGAAAATGCGTGGTAAAACAGAGCCACGATGCAAATAAGAGCTTGTCAGCTGGTTCATCAGTCATCACAAATGTTTTTAAGTATATTGTGATGTCCGAGTTTCTTCAGCTTGCAAAAATATTTAATTTTTTGTTTTTAAACTAAGGGGTCTTAAGCGAAGAACAAAGAAATAATTAAGTGAATGTACGTTCTTTATGCATAGCATTTTATCTTGCATACTAAATCTCGAAATATGCATGATCACATTAACTTGGGATCAAAAGTTTGTATATCATAGGGCATTTTAGGCCCAAAATTAAGAAAAGACGGACCAGCCCGCCGAGCTGCGACCCGAGTTGATCCGCACCCTCCAATCTATCTGCCTATCAACGGCGAGATCTTCTCCACGTCATCGATCCGCACCTCTCCTCACCCACCAACCAAAACACGAACCTTTTCCTCTATAAAACCTCCCCAAATCTCTCCTCTTCTCGTCTCAAACACAAATCCCCAATTTCACAATCGAAGAAGTTCCAATTCGAAATTAAAACATCTGTCTGTGAATAAATGAATTTTTAAGAAAAGTTAAAGAAATTAGTGGAAAAGTAAAATTACTTTTATGCCTTCAATTTGTAATCATTACATAATAATTGTTCCAATTAAATAATATAGATAAAAGGGTAATTATAATATTGGCCTAGGTAAGAAGGCAAAGCGAAGTGGTCAACCAGACTAAGGAAACAAGTGGATTCAAATAACTTTACTAGACAACTAAGAGACGAATAGAAAAATAATATTGAATCGGTAAAGTTCATTTAATTGGGAACAAGCTGTAAAGAATATAAATTTATTTAATTGTGGACGGATGTTGTACTTTATATCATCTTCGTATCTATCAGGAAATAATAATAATAATAATAACACGGCTGTTCAACTGTTCATCCAACAGTGTTATTTTTCTATTTTTCTGGATTGAAACCTCTCAACTTTGGGCCTCTAATATGACTAGTGGGTCAATCGAAAGCCCAAACTTGAGAGGCTTTTCTCAAGGGAACAAATACGTACTCTTACCACCGGGCCTTTGACCAAAGCAAGCCTCACTGACTGAACAGCTAGCTGGTAACTGGTAAGTGTACGTATTTGACTATTTGCTCATCACCGACTCATCAGCAGTCAGCACCAATTTAATAGTACGGAGATGAGAACGGCATGAGAGGGTGTATGTACCAGTACAACATCTGATGTTGCAGATAAAGTTCCATGACACCTTCCTTCCGCAATTAGGACGATTCTTAATAGTAATACAATTATATAATCAGGTTAACAGTTTAATTTTTTCAGATTTCTGAAAATTTGATGTAGTTCTGTCTGATTACTTTAGAAATGATCGATGTACAGTTATCTGAATATGACTAGCTAAATATAATTCGTGCAGTAAAAAAAAGTGTCAAGCAAAATAATTCCTTGAGCAAAACATTCAGCATTACTCAACTATGAAGCAATATATATATATAAATTGTCACATATATAGTCTCTGGAGGCTGCCACCTGGCAGGGACTGGAGGCGATTGATGGCCTTGGTGGCAAGCTTGTAGGACTGGAGAGCTCCAGCAGCAAAGTTCGGAGCTGGGCCGGCTTGACCGGCTCGAAGTCAACAATGAGGCAGCCAGTGGCACGATGGAGGTCTTGTCGTCGAGGGCCACAAGGCAGCCAAAGGGCTGGATGTCGCGGCCCTGCTGAAATTGCTGGAGACACGCCGTCAACTCGTGCCTGCCTGTGCTGCTGCTCTGCTCCCCTTTCATGCACTTTTACCGACCTCGAGTACTAGTAGTCGAACAACCTCCCTCCGAATTCCTCAAACTCTGCCTCCAACTTGGCATCCATACTTGTCTGTGCTACGATGCGTGCGCTGCGTTGCTGGTTTCGGCCTCAGCTCCGGCCTGAATTTCCTCTTGGGGTTGTGGATGATGATGCCATGACTGACCTCTCTCTTAATTTTGTTGCAGTTTTAATTCCTTTGAATCAGAAGAGAATGATGGTTGTGTTGTGCTGGGCATGAATAAACTCTGGTAGCTCTGATTCTGTGATATATTCCTCTTTGTTGGTTATTTCTTTGTTTGAGTAAAAATGTAAAATGGTTGTGTGATTCATTTTGGGTCTTGTAGTATATATCCTTAGAACTTCCTTAATTAGAATAAGCCGACGTGGGGCTCTCTCTTACAATCTTCATCTCACCACCAGGCATGGCATGATATTGATATCCACTGGCTGAAACTCCATTCCTTTTCTCAGACAGCAAATTAATTAATGGTACATGTTGACTCTAGCAACGTTTCATCTTCAATTCACCAATTCTTCCCATCTCAGCTAGCAGGTGCTGCATCCAAGAACGCCTGAATGTCTTACCCCCACGGTTCACCTCCTGATGCCGGCCGGGCATGCAGGGTGCTTTGAAAGGTGTGTTGAGCGGAGCCAGGCATCGATGATCTAGTAAATCTTCATCAGATAGGTCATGCTCTGACTCAAACTGAAGAGCAACATTAACAATGTTTTCCTCAGCTCCATCTGCAGGACCTTCCTCAACATCTTCCATACCTGCATGGAGAGTGTTCTTATATATGCATGGGTTTTCTATTTATTTCAATATCAGCCAATTTGTTAGTTTGAGACTCCGACTGGCAATAAAGATTTATTTACTAATAACTGTTCATTTGATGAACCAGCTGACAAGCTCTTATTTGCATTGTGGATCTGTTTTACCACGCATTTTCATGAACCAGCTGACCAACTCACAACAAAGACGGGTTAATGGGTTTATAGAAAATTTGTTTCATAACATTATATTGTTAATAAATATCTCAGTTGAATCTGAAAATAGAAGAAAACCAAGAAAATCAGGAAAACCATTTTCCCAAGAAAAGACAACAAACTAAAACCCATAACAGAAAGAGTCCACATCCTCTGGGGTATTCTAAACTTTGGGGTGGGCAGAATCTTATACCGTCCACACAAATCTAACAAATCTAACGTTTCAGATTTGATCCAAGCTGCCCAAAGTCTGACCAGGCTAGATTAGACTGACCAATGCCCTTTTCCTCTCTCTATTGATTTGTCCTTCGTATCATCTATCCAGCTTCACTGCTCCACTGTACAATTTTCAATTTTGATGAATGACAGATGAAAATAGAGTTTAATCTTTAGCAATCTATGCTCACACGTCATTTCCCCTCTTTTCTCCAAATTCCTTCATTAATCTCACTCTTGCTCTCCCTTATTCCAGCAAATTCAGCAATCGCCTTGCATTGCCTCAAAATCAATTAAAATTTATTCCAGTAAATGCTTGAAATTAGAACTATCTACTTGACTATTAATGAACTCATAAACATTTTTGGACCATTCTAGTTGTTTTGTCTTATTATTACGACAATTAGGCTGCAATTTGAGCATAAATGAAATTTGCGTCCAACTTTCAAAAAGGTTGCAGATTTGTTTAAGAAAAAATATGGAAGGCAATTAGGCAAAGAAAACCGAAAAGAAAAAAAAAATCTCAGCTATGAAATTTTCCCAACACTTCATCTAGTTAAATTTTGTCATCCGTCATCAATTTTCCGACCCCCTTTGTCAGCGAACCCACATAGCAGAATGCTTCGCCATGAGAACTGAGGAAAGCGGCAAGAAGTTAGAAAAGTGCTTTGCCTACCTCTCCGTTTAGAGGAGAGTGCTTCGCAGAGAGAGGAGGGATCAAAGCTTAGGTTTGTTGCTCTCCCTCTGTTCGTCCTGTTGTTGGATGTAGCGACATGGTCGGCCACATGCGAAAAATGGAGAAGAGCCTCTTCGATTTGAGTCTCAGTCTCTCAGAAGATGGCATCGGTCAGCACAATAACAGTGCGGGCATCCTCTTGGGCAGATGAGATGTAATCAGATCCGTCAGATCACATGAACGGTTCAAGATTTTGACCACTCCAAGACTTGGGGTACCCCAGATGATGTGGACTCTAACAGGAAGGTTCAAACTTCAAACCATGTTAAACATCTGGGACTGGGACGAAGCCCTGATTTCAGAGGGAGGCCAAAAAGGTGATTCCCGCAAAAATATTTTCAAAAATTAAAATGGTTCCATATTAATTATTACACATTCAAAAATTATTAAATTTTATTATAAATACAATTAATATAATTGAAGTCATTATACTTATGATTCCATTATTGAGCGATCTATTGGTTCTATTCGCCTATTCGGTGATAACGTACAACTAATATCAAAATTAATACTAAAAGTGAAAAAAAATACATAACTGCAACTAATATAAGAACTCATCAGCGAAGGATGAGTTGAACACGTCTACTTTTCATCTTTGCAAAATCATCTATTATATCCTCACATCGAATATGTTCTGCAATTTATATATTTCTCGATATAAATAATGAGGTAGTTGTATATTTGTCTCACAAACTTATTATTCAAAGATAATAGATGATAATATGAGGTAGAGATGCATATCCTATAGATGTGAAAGTTTCTAATTTAATTTTTTTTTTAATTTATGTTATTGAAATGTTGTTTAATTGTGAAGTTATTTCCTTTTAGCAATCCGAAATTAGAATTAGATAGCACAAGTGCACGACAGAATTATAAAAATATCTATTACCAGTTTACCACATTGATGAATATCAACCTCATATATTACATAATTTACATTTAATGAGAGCCTATATTTAACATCCCAATATATTTAACCTAAAACAGCATACTAAATTTTTTTTTTAAATTTAACCTAAAACAACATACTAATTTTTTTTTTTTTTTCAAAAATCATGGGGCCATGGCACCCCTAGCTCCCCTCTCTCCGTCCCTGCCCATGTACATGTTCAACCTAGGTTCCAATTCCGTTTCCATATCACATTATAAATAGCAACCCATCCGGCACTCATTTTAGCAACCAAACTTAATTACCATCTCTACTCATTCATTCATCAGGGACGAAAAGCACAGAACTTGCCATGGAGTTCGCCGTTGAGGGTTACGACAAGGCTGTGGATGCTGCCCTGGCCGAGACAGAAGGCACGACGCGTCCTTTAGCATGGCCATGGCGAGGCTCGAAGATGCGTTCCATTTCCACCTCTCGACATTAAGAGACGCAAGGGAGTACACCGCGCAGCAGAAGGCGCTCCAATTGGAAGAAATGGACCTCGTTACGGCTGAGTGGCCGCCTGTCATCAAGGCGGATATTGGGGCTGAGCAGGAGCAGCCACCTGCATTTGAAGAACTTGAAGCTTGCTGCAACCAATCAAGCAAAATGAATTCAGTGAATTAACAAATTATACAAAATTAAAATAACATTCATGTATGTATTCTCTTATGTCACTCTAAGATATGCAATGACAAGGACATTTTACGTACCTCCAACGCTTCTTTCAGCTCCTCAAACAATTTATGATAAGCAATATCACAATCGTAGCTGCGGAAGGAACCATGATATACCTTCCCCCAGCGCTGCATATATAGAGAATGGGTGACAACAATAACAAACATGTTAACAAACATGTTACATGTATCCAGAGTTCAGAGAACAAAATCACAACATTAACAAACATGTTACATCATGATGGACAGCCAGGCGTTGGTAATCATCATAGGGGCCGACCCGATCTTTTAGGTACCATTGCTTCGCTTTGAATTCTCTCAACTCTTCGCCATCCAAGTCTTCCTCCGACTGAATACTCTCCGCTCGATCCGCCTGCCCTTTCGACTTCTACAAGCACCGATCATAATTAAGCAAATGAAGATCATAATGAATGGTTTGGATTTTGCCTCATAATATTTTAAGATATTTTGAGATGTCACTTATTTGGATGGCTCTTAATATTTTAAGCAAGTGATAATTCAAGATATCTTAAAAAACAGTAAAAGTTTCTAAAAATATATAAAATTTGGTTTACAAGTAAAATTGCTTATGAAGATCATAATGAATAGTTTGGATTGACTATTAATATTTTTAAATTAGAGATATGAGCCAATATTTTTAAATTAGAGATATGAGCCAATAGTACAATACAATTTGGACTATTAATAGTACCATAGACTCACTCTTTTTAATTTTTTCAAGGAAAAAAAAATTTGTAATTACAAATATTTAAAAAACATGTCTTTAATCAAACATTTTTACTATAAAAATAAAAAATTACAAAAATATGCCAACATTTCAAAATAATTACAATAGTATTGCATCATCGATAAAAACATTATTCAAGTGAAGCATAATATTGTAATTATTTTAAAATATTGGTAAATTTTTGTGAATATTATTTTAGGGAAAACGTTTGATTTAAAGGATTATTTTTGTACATATTTTGTAGGATATGACACATTTTTGTTATTATTTAAATTTAAGCAATTATACTAAATTTTTTTAAATATTGCTTACTTTCTCTTTATCTTGGTATATTTTTTGATAAAACTAAAATATATTTAAAGTTGAAGGACTAATTTGGTGTTTTTTAAAAAGTTTAAGGACCAATTTAGTGCAATTTGAATTTCAAGGACGATCTTGATTTTTTTTCAAATAGTTTGAAGACTAAATGATGAATTTTTCCTATATTTTATTATCTGCCTGCCGAAGGAGTATGGCACCTGCCCATAGATGGCAATACAGTTGTCACCGTGCTGACAAGTGCAATTACAACCACATACAAAATGAGAAGGATGCACAGAGACTTCAAAAAAGAAAAAAGGATGCACAGAAAATTTAAAATAACAGGATTAAGATGTTATCATTCCAGACAACCAGGCGTTGGTAATTATCATAAGGGCCTACCAGTGCATTTAGATTCCAATTATAGGCTTTGAACTCTTTTAAGCCCATAACCACAACAGTTGTCAACATCTCTGTTCAACTACAAGTAGTATCCAAAAGAGGTTTTCTTTTTCTCATGTCATCAAGAAGGAAATCTTCTAGGCAGTCAATCTAGCTATGCCTTCATCCAGGCCACACAGCTCCCAAACTGCGTGATAAAAAAAAAATGTGAGATCATTACGACCACCAAGCAAAGAAATTAAGAATGACAAATTATGAAAGCATCAAAGTTTTGAAATGCAACAAAGTAGAAATATGTACAGTATCATATGATGCCCAAGCGCTTGGCTACCAGCAACTTCAACTTGCTATAGTCGGCGTATGTATCAGTGAACCTAACAATATAGGGAGGATCCTGATATAGAAAAAAAAAATGTCATCCATCAACCGAATAATCAGAGCATGAAATGTGAGATAACAAGTAGGAATTCAACTTCACCTCCTCCATAAATCTTTCCACGAATTGCTCAAGGAGAATCTCATCATCAACGATCTGCATATTGGGGAAAAGGATGGATGAGCAGTTTCATATTACACATCTTTTGAAAAACATAAGTTTTCATATATAAACCTCCAAGATTAGCTAACTGTATGAAGTATAAACTAAAATGAAAACAGCTCATCATCACGAGTGATGGCCTAACCTGGCTCATACCAAAAGCTTGGCCAGCAAACAGCGGTACACAATTTTCCAACTGAAGTGGAAAAGACAAATCCCAACAAAAGAAACTAACATGCAAATACTTTGCTGCAACAGCAACTTACCTTAATGTCTTCTCTGATGAAGTATCTCTCAAGTTGGTTGACCTAAAATAAGAGCAATTTAAAAAAAAAAAGGTACGAAAAAATATATGATTAACCGGGGACCTTTGAAAAGAAACAAACAAGGTTTGACAGAGAAAAAAGTTATAAGGATGATACAGAAAACATACGATCTCTCTGGTATTACGATATTTGAACATGGCATCACTCAGAATATATGTTTCAGCACGAGTAAATGGGCCCACAACCTGTCCTAAAGTTTCATTCACTACTTCCTCAATACTCCTCTGAAAATGATACAATTTGATTGGATTAGAAATCACCAAATAAATAACAGTAAAGAAAATAGTTGGAAGAACCAAAAGCACCTTTTCTTTCAGAACTTCATGACAGAGCTTAGATAATATTGGTATCATTTGTTTCTTCAGGTCTTCCAGACTCCACCACCTGATTAATTGCTAGGGGAAACAGAATCCTGATGAGTACTTCCATTGATGCAGTATGGTGCAGTATCATAGCATCACAAAGTTATATACCTCAACGGCAAAATCAATAGCAAAAGGGTAAGTTATCTCATCAAAATATTTACAGCAAAGATCTTGTGCAGTCCTTCGTGCATCTGGAAAACTTGGAATTTTCTGAAACAAATAGAGAAAAGCAAATAAATTTCTGGTCATATGTTCTCATGTCTCTCTAGGATGTGCAGTGATGAGAGTTATACCTGCAGCACTTCTTTTAGCTTGTCAAATACTCCCGGAAAAGCAACATCATACTCGTAGCTGAAGAAGAAATCACTAAACAGGTTACAACTCAAGGGCTGCATAGACAATGAGAAACAACATTAGCACACTCGCTACACATCCAGAATCAGCGAACGGAATCAAGATATCCTTAATCAATGCACAAAATATAGTTCCGTAAGACTGTTTACCAGAATTGCATATAAATTTACATCTTGACAGTGACATCAAAAATTGTGCTTACATTATCCCAGACTAAATCAGAAGGATGGATAGATAAATTGAAATTGGGAAGGATGCACGGAAAAATTAAAAATGAGGAAGGATTACGGTGCTGTTCTTACATTGTCCCAGACGACCAGGCGCTGGTAATCGTCATAAGGGCCCACCATTGGATTTATTTTCCAATTCTTCGCTCTGAACTCTTTCAACTCTTCTTCATCCAAATCTTCCTCCGACTGAATAATCTCCGCTTGATCCGCCTGCCCTTTCGAGGTCTACAAGCATCAGGCAATCAGCAAACAGGAGCACATACAGTGAATTAATGAAAGTAGTCGAGGCAGGTAAATTAATTACCAGAAAGTACCGGATCTCCTTGAGCTCGCACCTCCGCGTCATCCTCTTCTGGTAGTAGTACAAAGCGTAGCGGTCATTGAAATCGCCGCAGTACTCGAGGAACTCGGCGTGCGTCTTGAAGTCCGGCACGCCGCTGTCGTCTAGCTCCTCCACCTCTGCTTTCCTCGACGCCTCCTCCTTCGAGCCTGAACCGATCTCCTCCTTTCGCTTCTCAATAGGATGCTCATGATCAAGTGTCGCTGCCACGGATTCCTCCATCATGTTTCGATCAAGCAGTCCTGATTTCTCCCAATCTCACTGCCGGGTGCCAAAACCCTAGGTCTTAGGTTTCGACCGCTTCTATTCGCGCGAGTCGCGGCCTCTCCCGCCGAGGCGGGAACCAAAACATAAGCAACGCAATTAAGATGAGGATTGTTAATGAATCGGATTATATATTGACGAATCGGATTATATACTAATACCATATACAAACGGCCCGATTTAGTACGGACGGTGTAGATTTGAGCTTTAAAGGGACGTTGCCTCTTTGTGGGTCCCATCTGTCATGAAACATTTAAGGCTGAAGGGATCAAATTTATACTCCGTGATAGATTTCCAAGCACTTCAACTATACCACATCATCACTATTATTGAAACCCTTCATTTACATTTATGTTTTTTCTTTTTAATCTCCTCATTAAAAAAGATGAATGTGATAGCTCTAAAACAAAATTTAACCCTTAAAATGGTCCAACATTTATATATATTATTTTTTTGATGAAGTAACATTTATATGTATTCTTATTTATAAATTATTTTATTATTATTATTATTTAATTACATTAATTTTTAAAATTTTGTTCAAGTTTGTTTAATATAAATATTTATTTAATAAAATTATTAATTATTTATTTGATACCACTTCACAGGGCGAAGCCCGAGTTACAGCTCTAGTCATCATAATATTGATGATCGATCAATAACTATACAATTAAATCTCAATTAGTTAAATTCTAAGCTCTTAAATAACAAAACAAAACTAATTATATAGAATGTTTTCTATATATACCACTAAAGACGATCGTGCTATGCACAGTATTGATGTTTCCATTGATAAAACATATTAATGTGCCCGAAAATTATGCTTCTTTCGAGTAGTAGAAAATTCAGAATAGATGGATATGTAAATTTGAAGACAGCCTAATAATGGATGCTACTATATACTCTTCAAATAATATTCAAGTTAATTATGTACAACAACTTATCTATACAGTCTTTGAGATTATTTAAGAACAAATGAAACTAATTAAAATGTGTTACTTTGCACTAACGACCCAGAACCGGGTTATTATCAGACATGTAAAACTTGTGATCAAATGGAACACCGTACTGTTGGTACTCAACAAAGGAAATTAGGAGATCCCAATAATAAGATCACAAGTTTATAAATGCACTTCAAAAATAAGAAAAACAAAAATGATAAATTAAAAATGCACTTATTGTTATAAATGTTGTTTATTGATCATACCAAAAGATAAATTAGTGAAAAAACAACTTCATGTTGGGATTAGAAAAATGATTCACTCAAATTAATAATAATTCAAATTACAAATATTTAAATATTAATTTCTACATAAAATTTATAATTTAGAATATGCCCATTCAAATTTAAGTTTGTTTTTAAGAGTTGATCAATTAAATATGCAGCTTAATCTTATTAAGAATAATACAATGGCATTTTTACCCTTGCAATTGTATTGTAGTGAAATCCATATTTTCCAATATTGCTCTTCTTTTCCATCCTTTCGACTAATTAGATTTGACACTGTTTTTTTTTTAATTATTAGAAAAAAGATGAGACATTTCTCAATATTATTCGCTCACAGTTAATATTCATTGTAATTTTTAAGGTCTTTTGAGTTTTTATACGAGAAACAAATAAGTAATAGGAAATTGAAAACTAACAACATATCAATAAATGAAGGCAGCAATGGTGAACTTAAATGCAAGAATATTCAACCTATCTGATAAGTAAATTAAATTAATGTAATACTTTGTTGTTATTACAACATTATCTAGTTTCATTTAAAATGTTATAATATTATTTTGATATTATTAATGAGGATAAATGCATAATCAAACCTTTTTATTTTGAATAATTTTAATTGAGTAAATTATAATTTTATCTAGTATAGAGATACAACTCAACATATGCAAATTACATTGAAAAAAAATAAGTAAAATGCAATTAATATATATTTTGTTAATAAATGTGGTTACAGAAATTAGCCGACATAAATGATGACACGAGCAGAAAGGATTTAGATGCTCTTGCGGGAGTAATTAAAGTTGCCTTTAGCAAAAATATAACCCACAACTATAATATTTTGTAGCTATATTTAAGAAACAAACAGTTTTTTGTTAACTGAAGTTAACTGTTGCGATTAGTTATTATTATTTGGAAACTTTTATTGAGTTGGGTTAGCGTGTTATGTATAACAAACTGATGTCCGTATTATGCGCTTGTATCTCAGCAACTGTAACTCCGATAGCCGATCCAATTCGACCGGTGCATTGTACATATCGAAAAATCATTGGATACAAATGTTTTTTTTTTAGTTTTAGAGATTTCTAACCACTTTTAACGATTTTTTAAAAAACGACCCTAAATTTGAATTCCAAATAGATTATTTTATTATTAATTTTTGTTCATCATTCAAAAATCATTAAAAATAGTTAGGAATCTCTAAAAATAGAAAAAAATTTGTATCCAATGAGTTTCGATATGTAGAATACAGCGGTCGAATCGGATCGGCCATCAGAGTTACGTTTGCTGAGATACGAGCGCATAACACGGATGTTAGTTTGTTATGCATAACACGGTACCCTAACTCACTTTTATTTGTAATGAATATTATAAACTTCAACAACATTAAATTATGAAACTTATAAAATATTATATATTAAAAGTATATATCATATTTGAAAAGGCAAAACAAAAGGTTGGTGTGTTATATATATATACTCTCTTATATACTTTATTTTGAGATACGGAGAAATTGAGTGTGTAGACTGTGGAGACAACATTATTTTCGATATCGAGCTGGTGTTATAACACATGACATATTTATCCGGTAACGACTGTGTTGAAGCTCAAATTTTCTTTATTTTTTGCTCATTACATAGAGTATTGTATATAACAAGTATGTGTTTGATGAACCTCCTCATTATTGTGAGAATTTTAGAAGTATGTGTTTGATAAATTTAGAAGATACATATTCACGTAGAGTTCGTAAATTTAAAAAAAAAAAAAAAAGAAGTACGTGATTGGAGAAACCCCTCGTATTGTCAATGACAAGTATGTGTTTGATGAACCTTCTAATAATTGTTTAATGAAAGCAGGCTTTTCATTACTCAAATATTACCTTCTAAGAACGGTATCACACCAAAATGTTCTTGGTGTGGTTAGCTTTAATGATAAAAGCAAAAGCATGATATTTGAAAAGATGCACAACTTTGGTACGCTTCAAGCATATAACAAGGCGAAGATGGAAGAATTCATTTTCTTTAAACGGCCGAATAACACAAAAATTGAAAAGCGCCTTAAGGTAAATGAATACAACAATGATTTGCAAATTATGTGTTGCAATATAATGACACCTTGTGGCTTCTTATGCTAGAATTGAAATGAATTCAATTTGTTCATGCATTCTTCTTTTTTTTGCAAATTATTTGATTGCAATTAATATTATTATTGTAATAGGTTGATTTTGAAGACGCTTAGATACCTACACGAAAAAACGATAGCTCGTGGAAATTTGAATGCCGGCAACATATTAGTAAAGGAAGGTAGAAATGGGGAACTCAAGTGTAAATTAATGTAATGCATGTTAAAATAAATTGTGAAGTATTCAAGGGGAGTGCTATTACCACATCATAAAGATTATTTTCTTGAATGTGATTAGAAAAATTAGTCAACAAAAAAATGATTTGATAAGAAGAAAAAATGATTTAGCTAATCTTGCGAGTGTAATTATCGACGTGTATGATGGAAGAATAAGGGACCCTATGGCTGAAATGTTTTGCAAGTATCTCAGGAAACAAATCATTACTATATAAGTTAATTCTTTTGTATTTATTATTTTTATTATTATTTTGAAAGTTTTTATTAAGTAGAAACTTTAACAACATAAAAATATAAACCTAAAAAAATAAGTCACGTAACTCCAACCGAGAGTTGTTAATTATGTCTAATTTTCAAACATAATTAAGAGCTGATATTTTAAAATGTAAAAGAACTAAAAAATGGAACCTCCAACTTCTTTCTTTTAATGTTAATATCAACTGATTGAAGAATATGCAACTTTTGTTTAACCCAAATTCTGATTTATGTTTTTTTTACCAACAATATTGTTTTATGTATGTATTGTAGCTTCCGTGTATCAAATCATTCGTTTCTTGTACCGAAATCAAATTCTCAAAAGAAGCATTACTTGGAATGTATAATCGATTCCGAAGATCCAAAGAAAGCTCAAAATTGAATTAAACAAATCAAGCATAAAATGGCTAGACGACGTCCCAACTACTTTTCGAAAAAGAGCGAGTGAAACTAAAACCAATGTTCTGTATGACAAAGATGCATGGAGTTTCGTCCGTCTAATACAGAACTCAATTAAACATTACGAGGATATGGCAGATTTTTTGGTAACTTACTTAAATAACTTGAAAAAAAATGCAAAGTTTGGTAATAATTGAAGGGAAATTAAATTACCATTTTATTTTTCTTATTGGTTAAGTTGGCCATGATCTCCCAAGCTTGCATTTCGGGTATTTACATCACGTGGAAAATGATTTCCAATTCTGGTAACCGAGTTGTATGCTGTTATTGCGCATAAAAAATCTCGCCTAGCAAATAATACCAACCATTATAAATACTGACATCTCTTTTGAAAAATTGCAATCAGTCTTCTTGTACCACATTCTAATAAGCAAAACAAAAGGTTGGTGTGTTATATATATATATTCTCTTATATACTTTATTTTCAGATACTGAGAAATTGAGTGTGTAGAGTCAACATTATTTTCGATATCGAGTTGGTGTTATAATACATGACATATTCATCCTATAACAACTGTATTGAAACTCAAATTTTCTTTATTTTTTGCTCATTGCATAGAGTATTGTAGATAATCGCTAAAATTATATCTGTATTCAATTTTCTTTTTTTAAGACTTCACTTTCCATTTGCGTGAAATTATTTAAGAAAAATGCAAATATTTCTTAAATTTCATATTTATAGCATTATGCTATTATGACAAGACATGTTATGTGAAATAGTATTATGTTTTTAAAAGCTATAATTTGTATTTTAATCATTATGCTACAATTGGAAGTGTACTCTTATTAAAAACTTTCAAAATAATAATAACAACAACAATTAAATATAAAATAATTAACTCATATAGAATGATCTGTTTCCCGAAAATACTTGCAAAATATTTCAGCCGCATGGTCCATCACTATTTTACCATACACGTCTTTAATTACATCTGCAAGATCATATAAATCTTTCTTCCTTGGAGTGTCATCATTTTTCTTAGCTATTTTCTCTAATTATTGAAATATAGAACTGAAATACTGAATAGTAGGTTTAAGCATGTAATATTTGTGCGATAATGTGTAGAGGCAACATTATTTTCGATATCGAGTTGGTGTTATAATACATGACATATTCATCCTATAACAACTATGTTGAAATTCAAAATTTTTTTTATTTTTTGCTTATTACATAGAATATTATAGATAATCACTTAAATTATATCTGTATTCAATTTTTTTTCTCTAAATATTTCATTTTCCATTTTTGTGAAATTATATAAGAAAAATACAAATATTTCTTAAATTTTATGTTTATAACATTATGCTATAATGACAAGACTATTATGTAAGGTAGTATTATGTTTTAGAATCTATTATTTGCATTTTAAACATTATGTTACAATTGGAAGACATTGTATGAAACCTAAAAAGTTATTGTATAATATATTGTTTAAAATAAAAAATAATTAAAATGAAGAAATGTACTCTTATTGATGAAATGATGTTTATACAGATTTATTCCTATCGGTGTATACTTAACATGTGGTTTTCAAAGCTCTTTGTGATTGTTTCTTTTAGGTATCGAGTTAAGAAATACCCCTAGCAATGTTAGTTTTGGATGGCTGAAGTTTAAGCTTGTAATTATCAGTTTTGTATTTGCAATCTTTTTAATTATTTTTTTGTTGTCTTGTTCTTTTTCACATGATTGAAATATAGTTGATGATAGATCATGGATTGCTTTTTGTTTTCCAAACTATATTGGTGCAACAAATCAATTTATTGGGCTCTTAATTACGTACTATATCATAATAATTACGTTATTATTGTTGTGATATAAATTATAAGTTGGCTACCGCATGGCTGCTAGCATGACTACAAGTATTTATTAAACATGTTAATTTGGAGAATATCGAGTTCATGTATAGACTACGATGATATAGCTACAACTAGAGCTATAAATGAATCAAATCGAATCAAATCGAATCGAACCGAACCGAACTTTAACTGAATCGAACCAAACCAAACTTGAACGGAATCGAACTATCATTAAACCGAATCAAAATGTCCATAAACCGGACTCCAGCTAAATCGAACTTGTGCTAAACCGAACCGAACTAGCTCGAAGTTGGATCGAGCTCTGAGCTCCATACGAGCTCAATTATTATAATTCTATATTATTTTTCACATTACCAATAATAATTAGAGCTAAAATAAATATATTATTTTTCCTTTTTTGACAATATAAATTATTATTTGTGTTTAATTAATTTAATAATTAATTATGGTAATATATTTTGGTACTTCATTAATTCGATACCAAAATAAGTATGTTTTATTAGTTCAAATATGTACAATTTATTATATATCTAACTATTATGAATTGAGTCTGAATCGAAAAAAAAATCGAGCCGAGCTAAATTGAAGTCAAGCTCAGACCGAATCGAACACGAGTGAGCTACGAGCTGCGAACTTGTTGTGCAGCCCTAGCTACAACTCACAAAAATTGGAAAACTAACAATATGTTTGTACTGGAGGGCAAAATTGGTAAAATCAAACGTGAATTGTTTGACGTTTTTAATAATAAATTTCTTCAAAGATTGTAGTGTATAACTTAGCATTTGTTACTTAGTTGATTGAACACAAATTGCATCTAAAACAATAAAATCATAATCAAATCTTAAGGCAACTCATCCAAACAAGATAGTATCTTGCCAAGGTAATGCTCGATTATATTATTCAATAATGTGCTATGTTTACGGAATCGGCCCACGGAATTTCCAGACCCGAATTTCCCCTCCCCATTAACCCAAATATTTAATATACTATTATTTGATTATATTTACCAATAATTCAAATAATTTCGTATTTCTTCCAACGTGCCTTTTTATTGTTACCATCTCTTAACTCGTTTTCTTTTATTTGGACCCAAAGCTGAACAAGGCCCAACTACAATTTTCTTTTTTTCTGTATCGAATTCTCGGGCCGTCAAGCCATCACTCAGAGCAAGTACTTGTACCTTTCTCATTTCTTCTAGCCCAACCCGACAATTCGCACACAAATCAGGTAAGTTTGAAACTTCTATTCACAACCAAAATTCGGAATTTTAAATTCCTTTCAAAGCATTCCAGCATTAACATACCTCACTTGAAAAGAGCATCACTGCATTAGTTGTATCGACTATAACACTGATGTCAGAATAGCACAAACTACCCATTGACAAGGCCATCAACCTTTGAGTGAAGGATTCGGATTGAAACATTTTCCCGATATGTTACTCAATCGATCTTTAGAGAACCCAAGTGAATTAGCAATCCTAAATATATCAGAATTTTACTAACAAAATGCTCGATTTAAGACACAGGTCTTTTTTTCAGATTTGGGTTTACAAGTTACAGGGACCAACCAGTAGTGTTGTAAGCACTTCCAATTACTCCAAAATAACCTTCTACAGTAAATTGGATGTTCGTAGTAGAAGATCAAGGCGTTCAGCTCAAGAATATAACTTGTATATACATATATAAATCTCATCTACATTAAAAAGAAAACTATATATATCAAAAAAAATGTCCATCTTTTGTTAGCATTGTTGAATATAAAATTACCGACTTCTAGTTGTACGTGCAATCCACATATTTTCTTTTCGTGCGTGGAATATCCTTATAATTGTGTATTTCTGTATCAGTGGCGATAGCTGAATCAGCGTAGGCGTAATGAGGGACATCAAAAGCACATTGCCGATATTTCATCTGTTCCCGGCAATTATGTATGAGGAGGATCCATTGACAGTGTTTAATTTGACAATCTTGACAATGAGAATTTTCAAAAATTTATAAAAATTCACAAAAACTCTTAAAAATGAAAAATAGTTTATGGATGTATTATTTAACTTATAGATTGATTATGTTTCCAATTATATTCAATTTAAGCGATATTTGATAGCTCTTTAAAGATCTTTAAATTACAACCATTAAAAAATATACAAAATTTTGATAAGTCATCAAATGATATCCAAATTGACTAAAATTTGAAACATTAACAATCTATAAGTTAGATAATGCATCCATAAATTTTTTTCATTTTTAATATTTTTTATAATTTCTTATAAATTTGTAAAAATAACAATTATCAAGATTATCAAGATAATCATTGTCAATGGATCCCTCCTCATTATATATTTGGTTGACTGCTGTAAGTCTGTAACCATATGACTCATTATACAGATATGTTACATAGCGATGTTATAGAAGACTCCCATAGAATATTCGAGCAAATATGAAATTCTGACTAGGAAAATTAGTATATGGGTGGATTCCTTATAAATCGATAAAAGGAAAATGAAAAACTGAGTCGGAAGTTTTAATTTGGGAGGAGGGTTTGACTGGGAAACAACTATGGTATAGTATGTTTCCATTTTTTTTTTATTTAAAAAAATTAAATCATATTGATTGGGAAAGTTAAAGCGTCCAGAAAATATCTACTGATTAGTAGATTATTCACCATGCATATCGTTGTTTATTGAATATATATATTAAGTAAATAAAAACACATAACCGCTTCAAATTTTATTATTTTTAATTTTGTGCCATATAGCACCGAATCCACCGATACATCGTATAAAGTAAGTTGCATAGAAACCCTAGCGCCATCTCTCTCAAAAAAAAGTCAAAAACTTTTTTCTCCAAATTAAATTTTAGTTTTGGGGAGAGGCTACTTTTGCCTCTTCCCGCCGCATCTTGTTATTCCTACTTATTTGATAATTATCTTCGTGGTGTTGTTTGTTGTTTTGTCAAACTTTCGTCCGTCCTTTCGTCGAGTCTTCGTCTGTTCTTACGTCGCTCTTGTTTTTTAACAAGAGTATTTAGTCTTTCTTCATTAGAAGTATTGTACCATAGAAAACGTTTGAAAGACAATTTGCTTCGACTTCCAATAAATTAGCTTATAGATTGGAGTTTTATGAAACGCTTAACAACAATTCTGGTCCGTTCAATCAAAGACGACGCGATTCATCAAAGCCGGTAACTTCGAGAAAGGAACTTTGTACTTTTCAAATTAATCTCTAGTGTTAGAGGAAAAATTATGTTTTATCGAACTTATAAGGTTTGATGGTAGATAGAATATGTTATTTTGTGTCATTTGGTTTTGGATTGGAAATTTTTCTATTATTCTTTTATTTAAATTCATTTATATTTATCAATAAGAACATAAGTACACATATAGACTACTTTTTATTCGTATACCCGTTATAATACCCACGAGCATGGGTTCCAACAAATTAAAAAAGTGGGTTCCCGTACCCATAAAATCGCATCCCATACAATCCCACGACAACCGAACATACCCTGAATATATATCTTTTTAACACGAATACTAACACTAACACAGTCGGCATTGTTTTTTGTATCTCTATAACATTTTTCTATCCAATATTCTACCAAATATGCTAATACTATAAAATAAAGTAACATTAAATTTGCTTTGATCTAATTTAGAGTCTCCTCTGAATAATCATATATCACTTAAATTAAACTGGAAATATAATAAATCTATAAATTATTTTAATTTTAATTTTTTCAATGCATTAAAAAGTTTATTTACTTGGTTTCGCCCTTGGAAACTAATGTACATAACTATGTCCAACATCAATGTCATCGGCTCTATGTAACTATGTTTCAAGCCTAATTAATTAATCAATAAACCATAATTAATTAGGGTATTACGTACATGGCATGCAAGTCTTCAAAATAAATGGGGCAGTTATAAAGGCAGTGAACGCCGGCCAATTTATAGTGGAAAAACATGCTCTTAATTAGAGATGCTTTTTACAAACAAAAAGAAGAGTTTGAGTCATCTCTAATTGAACAAAACAAGTGGGGTCTGATATATGCATCTGAAAGTGAAACCTAATTGGACCAATAATTAGCTCTCACTGGGGCTTTAACTAATTTACCTTTATTATGGCCTTTGTCAAACTTGTTAGCAAAATTGTATCCTCTAATTAAAACCTTTTGTTGCTTAATTATTTGTTTGATGATTCGAAAGTGCACAACATTTTGGGTGCCATGATCATGCTTCCTAATTTGGTAATGACATACACAACATTATATTGCTCTTTTTATTCAGATTCTATCGTTTTCAATTTTCATGCAAATTGTACTATTTTTCTAGAGATTTAGTTTAATCTTTTTTCTTTTCTTTTCTTTTGTTTTTTTTTTTTTTTTGATGAAGTGGGCGATTTTTGTTTCCCTTTCATTTGTTACTCGCTTGGGCATGCATGCATTAATTTGTAAGAGTGCAACATTCCGTCCATCTATGGAAATTCCACCATAGATACAAAGTGTCATATGGTGGGTCTTACCCATCACACTTTTTGTGTCTATGGTGGAATTTCCATGGATTGACGCAACATGTTTCCGAGTTTGTAATATTTCTTTGCTAATTTTATTCTAAAACACAAAGAATTTTTTTTTTTTTTAAATCATCCAATTTCTACGAAATTTTTATTGTTTTCTTTCTTTCTTTCTTTATATATTTTTTGTAATGCCGGATGCAAATGCTAAGTTGCATCAAACCCCACAATCATATTGTCTACCGCGTAATTCCAACACTAATTAAATTAAGTGAGCTAACAATAGACAAACCATCTTTTAATTACCTTTTAAAGTATGACTTGTTGCAATCAACGAAAAGGATCAATTGAATTGAAGGGCTAATATAAAATTATTATGGTCTGATTGGTCGGAAGATTGTACAACACTAATTAAGATATGACTAATTTATGTTGTTGTTACGTGTCTTTTACGTGAGATCAACACGTAAATCTCAAAAAAAAAAAAAAAGTTTTAAACAAAACCAAAAAATATTTGAGTGGGGTAGGTCCAAACCATTTCGAGTTTTCGACCTTCTAATTAGTCCGTAACTTTATGACGGTACGATCGAATATTTATTTGATAGTATTTTACTCCAATATTAAAAAAAAAAAATTCTTTTCGATCCGACGATTATAAATTATTAAATAAATATTATTTATTATGAGATTAGTCTGTAATTGATAAAATTATTTGGGTCATGATAGAATTTTATCTTGAACAGTGATTTGACCGTGGTCTGAATTTTTATTACGAGGAAATAATTCTCTCGATCGGAGCTGAAAGTTAAAATCTCGCGCATATATAGTTTTTTTTTTCCCATAAAATATGGACTACGCTATATATGCATTTTCTCTGTTGCAATGTTTAATGGATTTCATATGGGCCATTTTAATGTCCAAACTTTAAATTTTTGTTGTCCAAAACTCCAGCCCTATTTAGTCAATTAAATGTTTAAATTCTACATCCGTGATTTCTCGGATCAAATTGGTTAGATACTTAGATCGGCCGATTTAAGTATTTAACCAGGGTTACACCCTGGAGTTGAGAATTACAAATGCTTTGCAAAAACTTTTTTTTTCTACTTTTTTCCCCAAACAATGGTTCGGAAAAAAAAAAAAAAAAACTTTAGCAAATCACATGCCTTAATTTGTTTGTACCTGCACCCAGTCAATCTCTCGGAAGTACCTCTATATTATTAGTGAAAAAAGAGAGAGAGAGATGAAGAAAAATAAAATTCCTTTTATTTAGATTTAAAAATTGATATATTACAAAATAAAAATAAAAATAGATTGTTAATTAAATTTCGAAGCGAATAAAACATAAAACCATTTTTGTTTAAAAAAAAATATATAAAACCATTTTTGTTTTATAAAAAAACATAAATTCCTTTTCTTTTTTTCTTCTTTCCTTTTTTTTTTCAAACCAAATAAAACCATTTTTGTTTTAAAATTGATCAGTAAGCTCAGATGCTTCAAAGTTAAAACATGACACCATTTTTGTCACCTGAGCTTGATTGCTTGGCCGGCGCACGTGCCAAGTCCGACCGCATTATTAACACAGCAAAGGAGCCACGAGGCCCCACTCGTGTGGCTTCTCATTCTCTCATTAACAGCGTCTCCCCGGTCCCTAGTAAACAGGGACCAGTGAGCCAGTATGGCACTCTTGTTAATGCTCTCTCAGTTACCGAGAATTTCTCATTCAATTTCAAGGCTCTACACAAATTAAATACCAGCACATAATTACGGACAGGGATATGTATTACTTTACTTGCTCAACCTTTTCAGTTTTGGATTATATTGTAAAGAAAAATATTCTCTGTTTTTCTCTAAAAAATGTGTGAATATAACCTTTTTTTTATTTTCTTATATTTTAGCAGTGTGTAAATTAATGAATCGGATATATATCTCAAATGAAACTTTTGCATATGAAGTATTGAGATTTGGAAGTTCTAGCGCTGGTCAATCAATACTATTTTTAGCAGTATAGACACCCTGTTCAAAATGGATTCTCGAAGTCTTAAACGAGAAATGAATTTGGTGAAATCGCGTCTGTTATGATAAGAATGGAAAACGGAGCCAGTGCGATTTGGGATTGACGAGAGTTCAAGCGTCCGAAATCGCGTCAAAATTTCTTGTGAAAAACTTTGGTATTTAACGAGAATTGGTTTGCTTGTGACAAAGAGTCCATCTTGCCTCTAGTTCGGCTTGCTCATTCGTCGCTCTTCTTCTTCTCCGTCTTCGGCCGTTTCGATCTACAATTGGAGCCGACAAGGTGATTATATAATTTATATTCCTCTCTTCTTCATTTATCGTCCTCTCTCATTTTTTTAGAACTCAATCTGTTGATTACGATCTCAATTCCTCAGCCCTAGGTGATGGCAATGGAGTAATTTGTGTTAAATAGAAGAGTTTGTTTAGATGTTATAAAATCGTTTCTCGTTTTTTGGTTTTTCATTCTGATCAGATGAATTGGACTGTGAATTGAACTTTATTGAACCCAAATCATCTCTAATCTATTTGAACTCTATTAAATTCCCATGCGTATTCATATTGAACTGGGTATAACAAAAATAATAATTTTTTTTTGTGATAGAAAGAACAGAAAGAATCACTTATTGCATTTTTCCAATTCTCATACATTGTACCCATTTCAATTGTTTGGAGCAATGTTATCAGAACCAGACCGGACATCGACTCGGTAAAGCTCCGGGTCGCTGGTCCATTGGTCTGACCGTTGGGTCAATCAGTTCGACCGTTGGTTTTTTAATTGAATATATTTACAATACATATTAAAGTTTTGTAATAAAATAATTATATTGTGGATATAATATTGTCCACATCAACATTCATATGTTAAAAAAAATATTTGAAGAATATATAAAAATATATATCGACAATTGTATTCAATAAAATAAAAGCATATTTTTCATATATGACAAATTCTTGTTATGAAAAAAAAAACAATATTTCTAAGTTTTGAATTTTATTTTGTAATAATATATATTTCTGAATAAAGGTATCCTTGAAAGAAAGATACATACGAAAAAAAAATGCAAAGAAAAAAATAGACGTGTATTAATGTACAATTTAAAGTGAATAAAAGATAAAAAGCTAGTGTTTTATAAAATGAAAAATTATGAGGACATATATGCAAAATTAAGAAAAATTAAATAGACTAAATGTCACCTAGGCCCTAGGTTTTACTGATTTACTACCATTCTCTCGCATCGGTTATTGTGCGAAAAAGTCACTTTTAAAATTGAAACCAGTTTCAAAACCGCACACTTATTAATGATACAAACCGGTTTTTAACAAATGAACCGGTCAAAAACCCAGTGTTTGGCGGTTCAATGACACAAACGGTCATCCACCTGAACCAAACCGTAAAAGATACCGGGTCCGGTTTATTCCGGTTGGACCGTTCGGTCCGGTCCGGTTTTAATAACACTTGTTTGGAGGCAAAAACATAGGAATCGGATATTGTTTAAAGCCATTTAGACGGTCCAAAGGATTCGGAGTGCCGTACAATCTAATTGTTGGTAATTGATCAACCGTGATTTGATCATGTAAGTGCTAAAAATAGTATACTGGTTATATTGAGAATGATGGAGTCACACGCTAGCTATCACCGTTGATAAACATATAAATTGAATTGAATAGTTTAGTCATCGCTTTGGATAGAGACGGTCCAAATGATTTTGGACAAAATTCTAATCCTTCATTATAACATTAATAACTATTGTTAGTTTGTCACTTGCGTAGTTATGGATGACAATTAGTGAACAACAGAAAGTCCAGATTAATAATTGGCATCGACTCAATATAATGTACAACCTCCGTCCACAATTAAATGAATTTATACCCTTTACAACTTGTACCCGATTAAATAAACTTTACCGATTCGATATTATCTTTCTATTCGTCTCTTGTTTCTCCAATGTTATGATTATCCTTTTATCTATATTATTTAATTGGAACACTTATTGTGTAATGATTACAAATTGAGGGCATAAAATTAATTTCACCTTTTCACTAATTTCTTTGAGTTTTCCTAAAAATTCATTTATTCATGGACATAGGCTGTACTTTATATACATTGTTACCACATCATAGGAGATCACTTTCCAGTCATATCAATAATTATCTTATTGTCCAGTGTTATTAAAACCGGACCGGACCAGACGGTCCAACCGGAATAAACCGAACCTGGTACCTTTTACGGTTTGGTTCAGCTGGGTGACCGTTTGTGTCATTGAATCACCAAAAACTGGGTTTTTGACCGGTTCATTTGTTAAAAACCGGTTTGTATCATCAATAATGGTGCGGTTTTGAAACTGGTTTCAATTTTAAAAGTGACTTTTTAGCATAATAACTGATGCGAGAGAATGGTAGTAAATCAGTAAAGCCTAGGGCCTAGGTGACACCAAGTCTATTTAATTTTTCTTAATTTCACATATATGTCCTCATAATTTTTCATTTTATAAAACACTAGCTTTTATCTTTTATTCACTTTAAGTTGAACATTAATACACGTCTATTTTTTTCTTTGCATTTTTTTTTTCATATGTATCTTTCTTTCAAGGATACCTTTATTAAGAAATATATATATTATTACAAAATAAAATTTAAAACTTAGAAATATTGTGTTTTTTTTTTCATAACAAGATTTTGTCATATATGAAAAATATGCCTTTTATTTTATTGAATACAATTGTCGAGGTATATTTTATATATTCTTCAATTTTTTTTTTAACATATGAATGTTGATGTGTGGACAATATTATATCCACAATATGATTATTTTATTACAAAACTTTAATATGTATTGTAAATATATTCAATAAAAAACCAACGGTCGAACCGATTGACCCAATGGTCAGACCAATGGACCAGTGATCCGGAGTTTTACCGAGTCGATGTACGGTCCGGTTCCGAGAACATTATTACTGTCGTTTCATAACTCAAAAAACAAAAAAAAATAAAAAGCACAAGGTTGGTAATTTCCAAAGCAAAAAGGCCCTTTATATGATGCAGCAGAGAGAGAACACAAATCAGTAAATCACTGCCTGTAAAGTGTAAAATGTAAATAAACCGGTCTCGCCCAAACCGGAAGTCCTTCTATATATACCCCTCGCTGCAATCTTCGTCTTTCCCTCTCTCCACCAATCCAAATCCAAATCCACAACAAAAGAAAAGAAATAGAAACAAAAACAAAAAAAATCAAAACCCTAACCCCCAGCCCAAAGAAAGAAAGAAATCTACATACATTTTCCTTTACCTACTTAAACCCTCCAACACCCCCAACATAACATCACATACATCGCTTGTCCATCCGCACCGCAATCGTTGATTCAAGGTTGGTTCGGCTCTCTGTTCTTGTAGATTTTGCGCTCTTTCTTATCCCCATTATAGCCATTCGTGACGCCATATCTGTCTCTGTTTCTTTTCATTTTGTTACCCATTTTGGCAAAATTGAACGCGCGCGAGAGGGAGAGAGATTTGTTAGTTTGCTTACAAAAGGCGACTTTAGATCTTCCCAATCCCGCTCTGGGTGCGTTGAGTACTGAATTGTAGTGCATCGAGGCTGTTCGTGGGTCAAGCGACAAGGGGCAGCTGCTAGCTCGGCGCTGGCGCGGATTATTGTACTGTTGACGAGACACCCTATGTTACCTACTGATTGAATGAATGAAATGAATGAAGTGAAACTGTATAGATAGATAGATAGATTCATAGATTCTCATCGTTTCCCTATGTTATCTATGTATGTATGCAACTATGTATTTTGCCTTTTTCTTGATCTGGCGGGTTTTACGATGATATATCACAATCCTTTATTGCGCCTCGATTGCAATGTTTGCTTCTCTTCCTCTTGCTGGATCTAACTTGTGATTGATCGTCTTCTCTCTGTTTTTGTTCTTCTGTTTCTCTTTTAGTGCTGTGGACTGGAAACAGAGACTTGAACAATGAAGAAGCAAGGAAATCGGAGTAATGGCGCGAGAGCGGTGGTGGCAGTGGTTGCTGCGGCTGCACTGACTGTTGTCTTCCTCACCTTCTTCTTCTCTGTGGCCGTTGCACCAGGTATCCATCTCTAAAACCCTTTCTCTAATCTCTTCTCCATTTTTATTTTGTCTGATTCATGTTCTTTTTGTTTCCTATCTGAGATTATCATGAGGTCAGTTTACTTGTTTTAATTTTGGAAAGGGGATTTTATTTGGTTTGAACAGTGTATTTGTTTTACTTTTATCAGTTGCTATAATTGTGAAACAATTTTACAAGCTTTCATTAAGAAAAAAAGGAAGTGATAAATCATGTTATTAATTTGAAGTGTGCCATTGGTAATGGGAGATTCCGATATTTCTTTTTTACTTTTTTGTAGAAATTTTAAAATTAAGTTTCTCAAAGTTACATTTGTACTTGTTATCCTATCTGAGTTACCATTTTTATATTTTTTTAATAATTTTTGCATACAAGTTATGCTATTTTAAATCAATTTTACAGTAAAATGTTACATAAAAACTCTATTTATGTTCATTTAACTCATTTTCATTTTACAAAATCAGGGATTTATTGGCCGTCCATCCAAGAAATACCTTCCACATCCGTACAACAAGAATCACAGCAGCAGGGCGCCGTCTCCTTCTCACTGCGGAAGCTTCTCGCTCATGGTACAATTTTAATGCCCTTCACTTCACTCCCTTTCCTTTGTCCCGGTATCAGATCAACAACAACGGCCGGATCCAAACATCATTCTCATCCAACGGTTGTGATTTATCGTCATACATATAATACTACCCAACACCAAACAACAAACGAATATTCATTTATTCATTGCATTCAAAGGGGGGACCCAACAAATCAAACAGGGAGAATTTTTGTCGTATTGCCGAATTGTTGCACGGTAAGGGTGAGCGTGGCGGGCCTGGCGAAGGGATTGGTCGCCGCCAGTGGATACTTCCAAAACCAGCTGTTGCTGGAGTTCCAACCTGCCCTTTCTCTGTTTCCTCTGCTATGTTGTGTTATGTGTAGCCGTTCTCTGCACTATTGAGTTACAGTTGGTAGGTCATTTTTGGTAGGGCTTGTTTGGGGCAGCTTTTTGTTGCACATTTGGTTACAGTTGGGTTTTGGTAGTGGGTGTTGGGTCCAGTGGGATCTGCTGTGAGTTGGTGTACGTAACAGAAGGCAGTCGCCCGCACCGGCGGCTGATGGTGGGGTTCAGAACATGTTCCCTACAGAGCAAGTGTCCTACCTCAGTAGAAAAGGCAAAAAGTTGATCCTAGTTTTTAGTTTTTTCCTACCAAATTTTAACTTTTGCATTTTTTATAATTTTGAAAAATTAGTATTTTTGTTATTTTTTCAACAATTATTATGAATTTTTGTCTAATGGGAAGTTATTTTGTATGCTTTTTTAGTTGTCTAGGTTAAATTTTGTGTTCAAGTTGATAATACAAAAATCAAGGTTGCATTGTTTTTTGCAAGTTTTTTTTTGGGTACCAGTGGTATATCCCAACAGGATCATGACATGGGAAACAAGCGTTTTGTCGCCTCGCACATCACATCAAATCCGTCAAATTCTAATTCTCTGTCCCAATGTAACAGTAGATAATAGATATAATCATGGAACGTCTACCCCTCTTTTCTTTTTACATCATTTGTGTTGTCATTTCCTCCATAATTTTTATTACAATTTTTTGTAGGTACACGTCCAGTTAACAACAATACAGTTCCAACACCGGACATGTCCAGTACCACTGTAACCACACAAAGGGTTGGAGATGGTTGCACCAAAGATGACATTGTCATCCACCAAGGCGCCACTGCCCCAATGCCAAATGGCATACCGACCTACACTGTGCAAGTACTTAATCTGTGTGCCGAAAAGGCCGATACGGGTTGCGAACTCGGTCAGATCCATTTCAGCTGCGGTTGGTTCAGCTCTGCCCGATTGATCAATCCGCGCGTCTTTCGCCGGCTTCGCTACGATGATTGTTTGGTCAATGATGGCCGGCCTCTCCCGTCGGGATCTTCGATATCGTTCCAGTATGCAAACACTTTCCCTTACCAGCTATCCATCTCATCGGCAACATGTGTGTCGGCATAGATAACATATATATATGGCTAATTGGTATTAAGTATGCTTGTCATTACCAATTTCTGATAAATTTTGTGTGTGCATAAGGAATGGTATAGCTACTGACCTAGCTTAGAAAAAGGGTAAAGGGTATATGAGCAGTTTATCATTCCACCATCGTTGAACAGTATGCTTTACTGGCTGTTCAAACATGGTGGACTTGTTAGCTGCTCATTTTGTTTTGTTTTTGAATTTTTGGTCTTAATTGAAGATACTACAAAAAAAAAAAAAGAAAAAAATACATGAATTGAAGGAGCATATTGTGGTAGAATATAATAGACTTGGTTAATGTGTAATGCGGAGTTAATGAAGGAGAGGGAATTTGATGTGACAAGGGATGGATGGATGGAAGGGATAGTGACAGCATCACGTGTGTATAAGATAGCTACTTGGTTTCTCTCTGTGGCTTAACACTTTTCTCTTTTGGGCTCAGTCTGGTAGACTAGGCATGGGCCGGGCACTGCTTTAATCTCTCCTATGATCTCTCCTCTTTATTGTCCTTGGAGATGTTGTAGTAAGAAAGAAAAAATTATATATATATATAGCTGTGGGTGCTAATAGTTTTGATTTTGAAGATGTTTTCTGTTTCTTGCTTTGAATTAATTTTTCTTTTCCGATGCTAAATATAAATGTTTACCATATGCACAGCACCATATACTTATATGATCATTCACAAATGGATCAATAAGAAATTAAGAATGCAGAAAATTAGCTGGATCATTCAAATAAGTTCTATAAGAAGCGTTAATTTATGCCTCAAAACAATACAAGTATACAACTAACGACAGCTGATTATCAAGTAATACCTCGCGTCCATAGAAAAACTGTCTATAACATTTAAATATTGTTACATTTTAAGATGTATCAGTTACATTCGTTTTACGTCTATAGACGTACGAATTATTTTTCAATGTACGCTAGGATGTTTCTCCTCTGATTATCTATTAAATAAACCTTTTTTATTTGCATTTTTGAGTTGATTATCTATTAAATAAACCTTTTTTATTTGCATTTTTGAGTTGCATGCAAATGATAGTGACATTATATATGTGGTTCCACACAACTTTTGCATGTAGCTGTTACTCTGTGACCTGTCCGTCTGTCTCTGGCAATCTGGCGCATGTAAGGCGTACTATCTGCATTAATACCACCAACATGATTCTCTCAAAAAAAAAAATACCACCAACATGCATGTCCTTCTTTTCCTCTTTTTTTTTTTTTGAGTGTATCTTTTCCTCTTTCAACATTTTATCTATCTACTGATGAACCCATTGACGACACGTGTGGGACGACTAAACCATATTATTATACTTAATTTGCAGCTCATTCAATGTGTTCTTACCAGAATCAATATACAGAGCTATGTGACCTATAAACTGTGCTTGCTGCTCTGTATTAAGCTTTTATTGCGGCCGAGCTGTGCACTGCAGTTAGCATTTGCCTCCATCTTTCTTTTCCAATTTATTAACAGACAACTAACTAACTAAGTAGGTCATTAATTCTTACGACTGGAATTGCGGGTGCGTGCAAGTGTACCAGTACCTGCTACCAAATACCAATTCCTTAATTTGCCTAGGTAACAACAGCTCTATCATGTTACGGATCCTCTACAAGCAGTAGTGATATAAAAAGGGAGTATGCTGATCTTAATAGGACAGTTCTAAACTTCTAATCATAGTAACAAATTATCGATTCGGGATTCGTTCGGCGAGGTCAAAAGTTCGTGATTCGGGTATTATTCGGGAATAATTCGGGAATAGTTCGGCTTATATAATATAATAAAAAATATATTAAAGTGCCAATATTTTTAAAAACCAAATAAAAAAGCACAAAATTTCCTTCAAAACGGTATATAATGTGTTTTATTCGCGAATAATTCGCGTATAAAACGTTTTATTTGCGTAAAAAACGTTTTATTCGCGAATAAATCGCGAATCATGTTACTATGCTTCTAATTGGTTGACGAAATCAAGAAACTAATAAATAGTGTACATGATCCGGATATGAGGTTTGACTTTTTTCTTTTTGTCAATCTGACATGAGAAATTCGAATTAAATTCCTAGCATGAGCAGATGTGCTCGTATTTATATACTACTCACATAATTTATGAGTTATGACACCTACTAATGCATTAATAACAATGCACAGCGTATTTGGCAGTGGTTGGGCACACTGCTTTAAGCCTTTTAACTATGTTTTGCTTCATTGATGGTAGTTTGCTTGCTTTCCCTATTCTGATACCTCCAAGGTAATTGGATAGGTTCTCTGCAAGTGTTGGGTATGAATTTAGCAAATGAAGAGGTTTACAAGTTCAACAATAAGTTGTATTTACACTTACTGCTATGTTTGCTTGAATCAAGAAATAAAATTAATAATGGTAGATCCGTTAATACAACAAGAGAACTAATAATATCTCCAGCATACGACTACAATATTTTGTCTTGTCTTGTTGGATTGAACTATTGAAGGAAGCATCAAGCTTACATTCCTTTAAATCATTTAGGGAATATGACCCAAGACCCCCCCAAACTATTGGGTTGTGACAAGTTGGCCCCTGAACTTTTATTTGTGACAAACACCCCCCCGAACTATGCATCTTGTGACAAATGACCCCCTAGCTCTTAATTTGTCATCTAATACTTAATTATAAGGTATGAAATGACCAATATACCCTTGTGTGCTTATTTGTACAATATTTGACATAATCATGTTTATGGAGTACTTATTTGTAAAAAAAATATTGTTAATTATCATAGTAATATAATTTAATAACCACACTAAAATTTTTATAATATTATTTTATTTTATATGTATTTTTTTATTTTTATATCGTTACGTAATATACTTAGATTGAAAAAATATGATTTTTTTTGTAACCATCAAGTTAAATTAATTAATATTTTTAATTCATTATATTTTTAGTTTCATATAAATATAATATGATCAGTTTTGTATTTCCAATATTTATTATATTACCTATAATTTTCGGAATAATTAATATTTTTTTTGTAAATTAACATTATAAATATAAACATATATATTTTAAATATTGGATAACAAACATATGGGGGTATATTGGTCATTTCATACCTTATAATTGAGTATTAGATGGCAAATTAAGAGTTGGGGGGTCATTTGTCACAAGATGCATAGTTCGGGGGGGTGTTTGTCACAATTAAAAGTTCGGGGGCCAACTTGTCACAACCCAATAGTTTGGGGGGGTCTTGGGTCATATTCCCAATCATTTATATATAGAAGTAATAATTTCCGTGTCCAATTTTTTGAAACAAATGGAAACATTTTATGTGGCCCAAAATTGGCCCGTTTCACAAACTGGGCCGCAAATGAAAGCATTAATTTTCTGAAATTAAACGATCTATATTTCTTGAGATCCATAGAAGAATTAGTCATTTTTATTACTTGACACAATCACCGAGCATCAAATTGCAACAACATGATAAACTTGAAGTCTTGAATCGTTATACTTGATTAAATTCCATGTACCAATTTGTCCATCTAACCATCAAACGGCACATAGTATGAGAATGAATGAATACACAAATAGACACAAAATTGTCATAATTTTCACGCACAAACTGCGAAACATTCCAACAATTGACAAGCGCATTTTGCCAGTAGCATTTGGAACCAGTAACTTTCTGATTGAACACCTCCATAAGCTCCTGGAAATTCACCAACAAAGGAAATTAATGCTTACGAGTTTGACTCCATGTGGAAGAAGCAATGCCGCCACCTTCTCCGGCAGCATCCCTAGTCCAGCGGCGATCGGCTGGGCCACCCGAGATCAGCATTGTGGAAACCAATATGGAAGAATGTACTTATGATCAGTAGATAAGTGGAAGCTAGAGACAGGTGTCAACGAAAATACGGAAGAACGCATGCATAGATAAAACTTGAAACAAATATAACCTGATGTTAGGTATGAGTGTATGACGGTATGAGGGTCGATTCTCAATTTCAACTTTGGTAGGTAATTTTCTACCAACATTAATTTTCAGTCTCAGTCTGTACATTTAACAACGAGGCACCCACTATATTTACAAGTTATTGGTTAAAAGTTCTAGCAGTGTTTAGTTCCTCCGTTATAATTCACTGCTTGTCCAAAATTCGAATTAAGGGACGTACGTGCTTCACAATATAATTATATTTTTTTCGTCTTTCAAACTCCCTTTAAAAAAAAAAAAAAAAAAAAAAAACAGAGAGCAATTAATACCATCCCAAGCATGCGAATTTCTTTATTAAGTTTTTTCTTTTAGATAAAGATGAGGGTCAAGCCACTTAAATTTAAATGTCTATATAAGACTTCCATTCGGATTTTAAACCCGCGACCTCCCACACAGAGAGCGTTGCTCTTAGTCACTATATCAAAGGTCTGTTCTTGAATTTCTTAATTAAGTTGAAATGCAACGAATTATTTGTATGTTTTTCTTTATTTGTATATCTACTAGTAAAAAGCCCACGCCTTACTTTAGGCTGAAATTGTTATTTGTTATAATAAACTATTAAGATAATATGTAATGGATCTTAAATTGAGATAATTTATATGGGCCTTTAATTTTAATGGGCTGAGAACTTCAACGGGCATTAACATATATCAACGGTTCTGATCTATCCATAAAAATGATTAACGATTGAGGTTTCTTATTTGGAGAAGATAGCTCTTTCATATCATTTTTTCCAATATGGATTTATATATAGTAAGGATATATTTTCTTGTCGCGATTTCTCAACATCGCAACCTAATTTATTTCAAAATCAATAAACCATATAAAAAAATCTTTATACTTCACTCTAGCTCGCAACACATTTTTAATCTGATTAAAATGTTCAAGTTTTTATTCAATATCAAGTCTTAGGGTCCGTTTGGTACTCTCATTTTCTTCCAAAATAAGGTGGAAGAGTGATCTTCCAGGAGATCTCTTCTTCCACTCTATTCCAATTTCTAGAGAAGGTGTTTGGTATCTCAAACTTAGAAGAAGATCATGAAGATAGTATATCATTACAATTAAAATATGATAATGATGCGCTAAAATTTGATAATACTAACTATTTTTTTATTATCGTTATAAATAATAGTATATTTTTTGACAACATTTTTACTACTAAGTAATGTTTTATTCGTAATTAATTATTTTAATGATGTAATATAATTATTTTAATGATGTAAAATAATTATTATTAATGGCCACAGTAATATTATGAAAATATTAAAATAATAGTGTTAAAATACTTAAATTATTATTATTTTTTATTTGAATGCGTTATTTAGAAATTAGAATAAAAGCGGCATTAATTATTATTATATTAACAATAAAATATATACTAATAACGTCTTATAATATTAGCATTATAATTAACTATAAAAGATATTATTGCTAATGGTTGTTTTATTTATTATTATACTTACATATATTCTTACGATTATTATTATAGTTATAAATAATCAATATTGTTATGAATAAATAAATAATATATAATTTGAAAAGGTATATAGGAATAACATTCTTGTAATATAAAGTGGAAGAACATTGCTCAAATGGTGGAAGATCTCTTCTACCTATTTGGCGGAAGAAAAATCTTTCAACTTTTTTGTTCATCATCCATCTTATTCCACATGTGTTTGGTAGTTTTCTTCCGAAAAATTTCTTCTTCTACATCATTTTGGAAGAAAATGAGAGTACCAAACACACCCTAGGTATATATGATTATCAACCACTTAGCTAGAGACAGTGCCCGATTTTTTGTTTTGACCTGAATTCATGTTCTCATGTGGCTTTTAACTTTTATGCTTAATATAGAACAAATTAAAACTTCAAGCAAAAAACATTAATAATATACCCAACAAATGGAAGTTTTAGGTACTTACTGTTTTTTTTATTAATCAAATTAAGTCATGTAATAGAAAGGGACTTGTATACTAAATTTTATTTATGTTTGTTATACTAGCCATGTACATGTTGTAGTAATTAAAATTTTTTAAAATAAAATTATAAGAAGTGTTTGTTTTTGTTTACTATCAAACATAAATTCACTACATATATTATAGAGGATATTCATTTTTTTTCTTTTTTGTGTTTTTACTTATAACATCAACGAATTTATCATTTATTTTTTTTGAACATCACGAATTTATCAATTTATTAGTGCAAGCGATGTTGCCGTGAGAAAATTCGCTGATACAAGCGCTCTGATCTGTCAGTGTACAAACGAAAAAGAGCAAACACGGACCGTTCAAGCCTTGGAAAAATCAAGAGAGGCGTCTGGAAAATTGAGGTAAAATGTAGAATTATACTTGGCAGCGCTGTCAAAGTTTCAAAAAAGAAATGTAGTTCACAGTTGACACAAGGAAAAATATAAGAGTGGACTTTTCTTGCATATATACGACTCCCTTATTATGATGGCATGTAATTTCCATTCAGTCGTGTTCTTACTTCTTAGTCATTGCTCCCTTTTGTGAAGATTGGTGATGCTAGAATTAAACATGATACTCACCAACGCAACAACAACAACGGCTCTCTTTCTGCTGGTAGCTCTTCTCACTGTGCCTGATTCCGGTGCAGGATGCGAGTATCAAGAGAGGCAAACTCTGCTCTCCTTTCTTGGTTCTCTTTCAACTCCTCTGCAGTCATGGAACACTACCGTTCAACCAGACTGTTGCTCATGGGAAGGTATCACTTGCAACTCCTCCAATTCGATAACTCATATTTCGTTGCCAAATAGAGGCTTGACCGGAGAAATTTCGCCAATTCTGTCCAATTTAACCAATCTCTCTTACCTCAACCTATCGCGCAATTTTCTCTCCGGTTCGTTGCCAGTTGAACTGCTTTCTCTCTCTACAAGCCTAAAGTCCCTTGATTTCAGCTTCAACAAACTCTCTGGAGTGATACCGGGTTTTGAAAATCCAGTAATTCAGGTTTTCGATATCTCTAGCAATTTTCTTACTGGACCTCTACCCACTATCAATGCAACTACTCTATTATTACTCAACGTAACAGATAATATATTAACAGGTCCAATACCTGATTATCTATGTACAAAGTCACCTTTACTTATAACACTAGCCCTCTCTTATAATGAATTCGGTGGCAAGATTTCACGAGAATTAGGAAATTGCACAACTTTAAGGGACTTCCATGCTGGGTCCAACAACCTTGTAGGGTCGTTACCTGATGAACTGTTCAAGCTTGCCTCACTACAAAACCTCTTTCTCGGTACAAACTTTCTTACCGGGTTCATACCGAAAACTATTGGTCAGCTTACAAAGCTACAATATCTCGATCTAAGCAACAATGACTTTACGGGAATGTTACCATTGGCAATTGAAAACTGCAGTAATCTCAAGCAACTCAACTTACTGTCAAATAACTTGACTGGAGATCTTCAATTCATCAACTTCACCAAACTTTCCAGTCTACAGCAACTTGACTTGTACAATAATGGTTTCACAGGTGAAATACCAGATAGCATCTACACTTGCAAGAATCTAAATGCTCTGAGTCTCTCTAACAACAAAATCACAGGTCAAATCTCCCCAAACATAGAAAACTTGAGAGCACTATCATTCCTGTCGCTCTCATCTATTAGTTTGGTAAATATAACAAGTGCACTTGAGAACCTCAGTAAATGCAAGAATTTGACCGTATTGATCATATCAAGGACTTTTATTGGTGAGGCCGTGCCGATTGAGCCCACTTGGGAGAATGGGTTTGAAAAAGTTCAGATGCTAGCCATGAGATTCAACAACTTAACTGGCACAATCCCCTCTTGGATATCCAAACTTACTAAACTTGAAGTTCTAGAGATCTCTGGCAACCAATTTACTGGACAGATACCTGATTGGATTGGCAACCTTTCTAGCCTATTTTATCTCAACTTATCCAACAATTCTTTGTCAGGCAACATCCCTCAATCAATTACAAATTTGCTATCATTGAAATCAGCTCATCAAATGAAGCAATCAAATCTTCGCTATTTTGAATTACCCGTTTACCTTGTAGGATCCAATGGGGATGGACATCAATACAAACAACTAACAGCCTTTCGTCCTACAATAGCTCTAGTCAACAATCAGTTGAATGGTATGATACCACAAGAGATCGGACAACTGATAATGCTTCACGCATTGTATCTCGGCATCAACAATTTATCAGGCCCAATACCAGAATCCATAGGAAACCTTACCAACCTAGAAGTTCTGGATCTATCACAAAACGAGCTAACAGGTCCGATACCTGCTTCTTTTACTCGGCTCCATTTCCTCTCATTATTTAGCGTTGCATCTAATAACTTATCAGGTCCTGTTCCAACTGGAGGCCAGCTTAGCACATTCTCTAGCTCAAGTTATGAAGGAAACTCTAATTTATGTGGACCGGTGGTGATGCGGAATTGTAGCAACCCCTCAATAACAGATAACAAAACACCTCCTACCTCTGAAAGGTTTGATAGAGGCACAGTAATTGCTGTTGTATTAGGCTATTTCTTTGGTGTAGCTGCAGTTGTTTTGCAGCAGTTCTATTGGTAATAGCTGTTTTTTTTTTTTTTAGATAAACTATTGATAAGAGCTTAGCTTTATATGACCAGACTTTTTATATTAATTAAAATACCTGTCGCACGAAATTTTGTATTTATAACTTATTATGAGCTTTTGATGAACTTCTTTTGTATATGAAATTGTGCTGAAAAGTGTATGGTATTTGGAAAAATGATGAAAACTTGACATCCTAGAAAATGGAACACAGTATACCTGTAATCACTATTATTAAAAATTAAAGTTGGGAACTGAAACAAATTGTAAGTTATCAAATAATAGTAATACCGGTAGTAACATTATGTCCCAAACATGTCATTTTTCTCTGACCTGTCTCTGGCAATCTGGCGCATTACTATCTGCATTATAAATTTATAATACCACCAACATGTCATTTTTCTCTTTTAAACGCACTCTCTAATGATGGACCCATTGACACATGTGGGATGATTAAACCGTATTATAGTTAATTTGAAGTGCATTTAGTTTCTTATTACCAGAATGTGTATACAGAGGTGGATTGGGATCACCTGCTTTTCTAAAAAGAAAATCAGGCCCTGCTTTTTTTGATCCGATGGTTGAGAAACACCAAAATACTTTGAGATCCGTGTGACAAACGATCGTGACCATCTGATCGGAAAAGCACACCCTGCTTTTCTAGGAAGAAAAGCAGCAGATTCATATCCTACAGAGGTATGCAGCTACTTGCTGCATGTGTACCTATTAGCAGTTCATGCCAAGTAGCTAGCTCTGATTTGAATCCTCTTCAAGAAGTGATATATATTGGACTCTGCTCGTCTAAATCAGACCGTTCTGATCTGATGATCAGCAGCTGATTACTTGATGGCAAGGAGCAGCTGGCCCTGGTTGAAGAAACTAAGAAACAGTGTACGTACATGATCTGGATATGAAGTTTCACTTCTTTTTTTGTCAATCTGACATGAGAAATTCAAATAATTTATGATAATTTATGACACCTATTATATATGCATTGATAATGCACAGCGTATTTGGCAGTGGATGGGCACACTGCTTAATTTAACTATGTTTTGGTTCATTGATGATAAAATTTGCTTACTTTCCCTATTCTGAAACCTCCAAGGAAATTGGATAGGTTCTCTGCAAATGTTTGGTTTGAATTTAGCAAATGAAGAGTTTACAAATTTTATAATAAGTTGTAGCCACCAGAGCTTGGCTCAGTTCGTAGTGGCATTGGCTCCCTTTGTGGAAACCTGAGATCAAACCCCATATGGGGTGAATAAGGTGGGGTGTATGGTTGTGTGTGCACGCCTATAGGCCTACGGGCTATAATAAATAATAATAATAATAAGTTGTATGCACATTTATTGCTGTGTTTGCTTGAAATAAGAAATTTGATTAACAAACAAGTATTATATTGTTACTCGATTAATTATTTTCGTCATCCGACTACAATTGTTACACTTTTAACGTTTGTTTATAGTATTTTCTTTCATCAAAGAAAAAAAAAGGTTATAGTATTTTCTGGTGCTAACCTTTTGAAATAAAGAGGAATAGGTTAATTAGGTGAGCCCAATTAGTAAGCCCATTTTACAAACGGGGCCCAGATTACATGAAATCTATTTGGGTCATTTTATACAAAATCAATTTGGCATTTTAAAATGGCATTTCTGTCGCATTTGGCAACTTATCACAATCACCTAACTTCAAATTGCAACTTGTTTTTTATGATATGGCGCCATTTCCATGAGTGAATTTTTTTTTTTACTAATTACAAAACCAATCTAAAAGCATACTCTCACTCAACCTCTTATGAATCATGAATTCCATAAATTAATTGTGATCTTAAATTTTAGAACCAAGTGCATTCAACAACAAGATTACAACTGACAGATAGTACATTATTTACAATGAATACACAAATAGACATAAGTTGCTTGGTGGCTCCCTTATGAACCAGAACTTCATCGAAATATTAGATATATATACCCTTTAAAGGGGGAATTTTCTTGGCTCCTCCTTGATTTGGAGCTGGGAACCATTAGATGTGGAGATTTAACGTTCCAGATATCATTCTGAAAGTATCTTTTTTTGTTTATTTTTTTTTGAGAAATGATCTCTTCTTATCCGTTTTTATGTGAATTGCAAGATTGTACAATCTATTGAATGTCCCAAGATTATATTTAGCTAAAATGAAATGATTTCATTGAGCCATATTTCATTATATAATTTTCTGTAGCTTTTATTTTTGTGAAATTGTGTGGTTGGTTTATTAGACGTTGGATCTAAATCGCACGTCAAAAGATAGCTTTTCTACTTACACCGGTAGAAATATTATAACAGAAGATCTTATACATCAATGTCATGCATTCAATATGTACTCATACATTAATACAATGCTTTTAATATGTTCTTTTTTAGATATGGTTGGTTTTATTTTAAATGATATGTGTTGCTTGTAAAACTTGTAAGGGGGTCCCACTATTAGTCTTTGAAAATTATCATGGGGCTCAATCCATAATCATGAATATGACATCCTCTCCAATCGTGTGGGATGGAGAAGTTTTCCAAATAAATTAGCAGTACATGTACTTAATAGCTAGGTTCTCATTACAAAAAGAATTAAATTAACACAATACCATTTCTTTATTATTTTTTATTCTAAGATAACCCTTAGGCTCTCATTTATATATATATATATCAGATTATACTAGCAGTTTTGTTATCCAATTGTATGATTTTGGTTATATTACTATACATTGTAGATTTTTAATCTACAAGTTATTGAATGATTTGACATTATTTTTTAATTTGACAAAATTGTATGTATATTCTCTACTCTTTAATAATGGGCATCCTAGCTTTAAATATAATTGTCCCGCCGCGGTGTGGGTGGATACCCTAGTTAGAGTAATACCTAGCGTCCACAGAAAAACTATTCGTAGCGTCCATATATTACATTTCGGGATGTATTTGTTACATTCTGTACACATTTTTTATGGATGTATGGATGGTTTTCGATGGACGCAAGATGTTTCTCATAATATTAAGTCCATAATTTTCACGTACATACAACACAGAAATCCATCAATCAACAAGCACACTGTACCGTTAGAATACCAAACTGGTACCTTTCTAATTAATTAGTTGAACTCCTTCATAAGCTCTTGGAACTTCACCATAGCAAAGCTCGGTAAACCAACAAGGACATTGGGGCTTCCGCGCTCAACTCCATGCGGAAGAAACAGCGCCACTTCCTTCTCCGGAAGCATCCCTAGTCCAGCAGCTGTCGGCTGGCCCCACCCGAAGTCCGCCCCGTGAAAGCCCAGTCTGGACCAAGTACTTATCAGTAGATCAGTAGAAGCTATTGGCACGTGTGCACGTGTTAACTCGATGTAGTCGATGGCAGATCGAACGTACTCATCGGTCACCATCTTTATTGCACCTTGCACCAACCTGATGGCGTACGACAAAGGATTCACCAACAATTCACCTGATGTTGCGATTGCACCGGTCAACACCACGCCGTTTCCAAAGTATCCCTTAGGAAGTGGCGGATTGAGGCGTTGCCGGCAATCCACGAAAATCAGTAACTTGATCTTTTGATCAGGATTCAATTGTAAAGCAGCTGTTCGGGACCGCCACACCAACGCGGAAAGTGCCTCAAAGGATGTGCATGTGTTAAGAGAGCCATCTCCTAAGGCTTTGTACTTGAGGCGCTCGAGGTTCTCAGGATTGAAGAAGAATGATTGGTACATGAGCTCTTCTTTGAATACCGAGGCCGTGTCGGAGATGTCTACAAGTTCGTCAAACTCGTGGTGCCTGTTGCAGATGGTTGGTGGTTTACGGGGATTGAGTGACGAGCGATCAATCACTGGTTGGACCGACAATGGGAGGCCACGGGCTGTTTCGCCCCATGAAGAAAGGAACTCCATTGCGCCACGCCCATCAAATACGCCGTGACTCATTGCCAGGCCAAGTGCGAACCCACCGCACTTAAACTTTGTTACCTAAATTTAAAAAAGGATTATCGAAAGTTTAGCTCGGCATCAATGCAACAGTTTAATTTGATGACCCTTTTTATTATAATCTTCAAAATTTAAACTAATTATTAAAAGGTGCATCCAATATTAAATCCCGATCGAACATACAAAGCGGCATATTACTGTTGTAATCAGGAACAAAACTATATATAATGCATGGTGTACAAAACTGTACCTGAACCATCAAAGGGGGTACTTCCAATATACTCTTAGCACCGTCAATGTCGTATACAAGCTTTCCGACTATAGTCGGGTCAGGTAGCGCCAGATCACCAATACCCGCCATGTCACAATCTGCCTCTGCCTCGACAAACACTGCACCCTCAGCTGTACAGTTTACAACAAGCTTCATGTTATCAGGACCGATATTCATCAGACGACCAGCCAACGGGTAGTAGTGAACCAAAACCCTCGCCAACGCTTCCTTCATAGCGTTGACTGCGGTTTCATTGCCCTTTTCACTTGATTTAAAGCAGTAGATTGTTTTTATTATTTTTGTGAAATTTTGATCCAGATTTGACAGATGATAGAGTCCGCTCGAGGTTTCAGTGGCCGGTGCTACAAGTTGAGGTTCGCCGGCAGTCACCTCGAGTTCCTTTTTGTGTTGCAATGTGTTTTTGAGTTCAACATTAACCTAAACAAGATCAATGCATGAAATTATAATATATATTATGTAAAATGCTTTAACAATCAAGAATAGTTTTGAAGTACTAACTAACAAGTTGGTGACAAATTATATATATGTATATAGAGAGAGAGAGAGAGAGAGTTGAGTTTTGTACCATTTTGAAGCTTCTTTGAGATGGCTTAATATATAGCAGTCTTTGAGAAAGTAGAGAGATGAAGAGATCTAATAGTGCAAATGCTGCTCGGATGTTAATTTGAGGTCCATTCCAATGAGTGATGATATATATATATATATATATATGCGATCGAAGATATCACAGAGGAACTTCTCGGTCTTTTCATTTATTTTTATTTTTTATTTTTTTGACAAGAAAAGGTGTCTAGCATTTTGGCTTATATATATTTAAGGATAATTTTCACTTAAATTTCTAGACGCGCTTGACTGTTGACTACAATAATTTAACAGTCCAGATATTCGGATACCACTAGGATACCGTCAGGATACTATGATCTTTGACCAATTCAACTAAACCTAAATATTCACCTTAACCTCCTAAATATTCACTTTAACCTCCTATATATTCAACTTAACACATTTTACTTGACAACCAATAAAAACTCCACATAATAAAAACCTAATTGCAGCATTACACTTAACGCTCAACACATTTTGCTTTACAGCCAATAAAAACTACTCTTAATTTAACTTGCAGCATTACACTTCCTAACTATTCAGCTTATCCTCCTAAATATTCACCTTAACCTCCTAAATATTAAACTTATCACATTTTTTATTGGCAGTCAATATTTAATGGTATCCCCGACGGTATCTTTTGCGGTATCCCCATAGCATTTTCCATAATTTAATTAGCTATTAATTGGAAACACACATTTGGTACGCCTATATATATGGATGAAGAACTCTTATACAGATTTGTATATAAATCTTCTATGTATATATAGAATTTTGCTAAAATGAGTCATGACTCACGGGCTGCTTCGTGAGTCAGGATTCAAAAACATATCAAATCACCTCCAAATTTTGATTTATATGGCTCAATAAATTCTTCATATCAAAATCTTATAGCACGCAAATATTTTTCATTTTTGGAGATTTTTAAGTATTTGTTCTAGATTTTTTAAAATGATACATAAAACATTGATTATTTTATTAATATTGTATAGTCACTTTTAAAAAAATCTCAAACAAATACTTAAAAATCTCCAAAAATGAAAATTTTTTGCGTGCTATAAGATTTTGATATGAAGAATTTATTGAGCCATATAAATCGAAATATGGAGGTGATTTGATATGTTTTTGGATCCTGACTCATGAAGCCGCCCGTGAGTCGCGACTCTCACTGTAGCAAAACTCTATATATCCTTATCCTTATCCTTACTTCTTTACTAAGCATGCAGTGTCCTGATCCTGCAACGATCAGGATTGACTGCTTTATTCTGTCAACGGTCTGGATTCACTAATTTTCTGTTGGAATCAATTTGAACCATCGATTTCGTTTGTCCCGATCCGGGAACGGACGAGATTGGAGCGCTCCGCACAGCAGCATAACCCTAGGCCCCTTTCTCCCGAGTCGCTCTCCCTTCCTTTGTTTCCAAAATAGCTGAAATTAATTTGATCGTTCTCTCATCCTCTCTCTCTCCCTCAGCCTCTCTTTCTCGACAAAACAAAGCTCACCTTGCCGCCAACACCCAAAGCCTCAACCCGGAGCTCGGCCGACCGCAAGGGGAGCCCCGCCTCCGCCCACCGCAACGGGGAGCCCCGCCTCCGCCCGCCGCAACGGGAGCCCCCGCCTCCGCCCTCTCCTCGCCCCTGGTACGGAGAGATGCGCGAACTGACTGTCTTCGCCTCACGACCAACTCTCACCTGGCCTAATCCCCGGGCGCTGCCGCCACATCCGCCTTTTGATCGAGTGATGATCGAAACTAATTGCTATTAAAAACCTGCCCGGCCTTAGCCCTCGCACTGCCCCAACTCACGTTTCCTATCCATGCCTCCATATGCAGCCGCGGCCGCTTCAATCTTCAGCATGCTTCCCACGCTGCTGCTTCATTGCTTGAAGATCTCATGGTTACAAATCAGTATACCAGATAGATGGCAGGTAAGTATTTATTTAGTTTGCATCTTTTTGTGATTCTTTGGTAGACCGTAGATGGCAGAAAGATTACAAATTGTTTTTGAGCAAATCCAAAATTGGGAATGCTGAGTTGCTATTTTTTCATCAATTTTAGAAGGATGAATTCCAAGTTGGTGCAGACTACGTGTGAAAATGCTATGCAAGCGTGCTCTCCTGCCTTCAATTATACAAAGGTAATTTTTTTTAAAGTATTGGATTATTATACATATTTTCATAAATTTATAACATTTCTGTCTAATGTTTGATATGGTTGACAATTATATTTTTTTATGGACGGTTATGGTGGTCTGTTGGTCCAATTGAATGCCCTCTATATATATAAAAGAAAGTTTGGGAAAGGTAATTTCTTTATGCTTCTCCAAATTTTGTCAGAGCTCAGTTTTGGAAGGATTATATGAATCTCCAATTTCGTTGTTAATGTTTTATCTAACGATATTTTTAGGTTTGTCTAGGAGATAGATATAATTTTAGCTTCAGTGTTGTATTTTTCTTACAATGATATACTTATATGTTGTTTTCAATAAATTACTCTTCCAAATTTTATTTAGGAATGCAAAACTGGGGACCGGATCTTATCAAGTTTGTTGTTTTTTAAGTCTGGACGCAAGTTGTGTTCATTTCAAGTTTCAGACGTGGAATTTGCAGAAGGTCTAATAATATGGTTTGTTAGGTGCTGAATTTGTTTTAAATCATTTTTTTTTTGTTTGGTTCTATATAATATATGCATTCACTGTCAAAAATCTAGAATTTGGTAGATCTCTTAGTATTGGACTATCAGCTTTTTTGGTTCTATAGAATATGAACATTTAACTTTTCTTCTTTTTTAGCAAATCATTTATGATTTATAATATGAAATGCAGCTAAAAAAGTAGCCTGTATAGTAATTTTAGCACATTTATTTATTTAAGATTTAATTTCTTCATAAAGCAAGAGCATATTATAGATTTTATTTCGATTTCAGTGATCCTTTTGCTTTCTAAAGATGGTCATGATAATAATATATTTTATTTAATGAATATCGTAATATAACTCATCTTATATTTGACCCGTAGAAGTCTGCATATCTAATAACTTTTGAGCTTATTACCATAACAAATGCTTGACTATTCCATAGCTTGAACGTTTACGCTTACTTTTAACACAACGTTTATACATTACAGATTCTTAAAAGTAAACCAAGGTGAGGACACCAAGACATAAAGGTACCTTTTATTTAATTATGATATTTTGATACAAGAACTTTATGATATATCTTTTCATTATCTTTGCTTATTTCAACTTTTCACTTTTGTTGATATGAACTATTATTTCTAATTTGGTGGTACAAGTATCTTCAGTATGATTTGATATACATTAATTACTAATTAAATTTTCAATTTCATATATCTCAATTAATCACTAATAATTATAGCAATTGATGTTGTGTCAGTTTAATAGGGCATCAGCTAAATTAGATGCAACATTACAGGATTATAATATCTTGCAATTAGATATGACAACTCACAATTCATAGCATTTAATGCATTTTTTCGTTTGTAGTTTACCATATCTGTGTTGCCATAGAGAGACATTTTTGGAATAATATCTTACGTTTTAGTAATTAGAATTAAAATGAAATTATTGCATAAGAAGGAAAACACCTTTTTACATTTAGAAAGATAATTCTTTGAATTACTCGTGAGTTCTTATATGTTTGCTTGTTCATTACAAACAAAGAGTCTCTCAAGTCTCAAGGAAAGGAGCAATGTCTTCCCAAGTTGCTGATGGTGAAGCTTTACCAATAAGCAAAGTCCTCGAGGTAGATGAAGAAGCCTCTCACGCCCTACTAGGTAGCACCACGCAAGCATATAATTTTAAAACAACTACAAAGATTAAGGTATCCAGCTTTCGTTGTTAACATCTTGTATCTGATATTTTTTGTTAAAGTTTACAATTGAAATTAATGTTGATAATGTGATTACTAAATCAATGTTGTTATATTTTGATCTGTCATTCTACTCATGATTATCAATGCTTCTATTTTGGATAATTCATCTCTTATGGTTTCAGATTAATGATTCCGAAATGGTTATAGACAATTACATAGAAATGGAGGCAACAAGATTTATGTGGTTCAAATATGAAGGTTAATAGTTGAAATTCTCTCTGATTTCTTTGTTTGCATACTTTAAGATTCTTGGCACTATTTACTGTTACTATGTTGTAAGATGTTTGATTGTTTGTTACATGCAGATAGAAATTTGGATGATTGCAAAGAAGTCGATTTTCATAAGGTATAGCATACAAATGATATCCTTTCCTAACTTAGTACTTTAGCTCTGTTATTTTAAATTGGTCTATAGATGTATTTCATATTGATCTTGTTTGTTTTCATATGATGCAGAGAAATGGTGATTCGAGCATTGGGGCAGTAAAATATTTGTTTAATTACATCTACAACCGTCGTAACACTTTGCTCTTCAGTCATGAATGAAAGTGATACGTGGCCTTCTATTTATTTGTTGTTGGAGTTGATAGTAGTTTTTATTTGGGATTTCAGTTTCTGTTTTAATATTTGGTCTTATGAGCAATGGCTGTTGTTGTTTTGAATTGGGAATTTTAAATGTTTACAATTTATAAAAAATAATTATATATCAAGTAATATGCATTGCAATAATTATTTATTTACAATTTATTATGTAAAATAATCCGTTGCAACGCACGGGCCTTTTACTAGTATATATATATAGAGAGAGAGAGAGAGAGCAAATATACTGTGAGCTTAACCTCCAAAAACTTATCAAATCACCTTCAAATTTTGATTTATATGGCTCAATAAATTCTTTATATCAAAACCTTATGGGTGACAAAAATTTTCCATTTTTGAAAATTTTTAAGTATTTGTTTAAATTTTTTAAAAGTGATACATAAAACTTGATTATTTTATTAATATTGTATAGTCATTTTTAAAAATCTCAAACAAATACTTAAAAATTTTCAAAAATAGAAAATTTTTGTATCCCATAAGGTTTTGATATAAAGAATTTATTGAGCCATATAAATCGAAATTTGAAAGTGATTTGATAGGTTTTTGGAGGTTAAGCTCACGGTATATTTGCTCATATATATAAAGGAAGGATTCACTTGCACAAAAACCTTTTGGCACAAATATTTCAAACCTTATAAATTCATAAAAGAATCTTAAAAAAATGAAAATTTCTTACATTTTTGCTTTGCGTTCAATTCTCATATACTAAAGGTCAAATGACCAATCTAATTTGCTGTACACAATCTACATATTGAAATCATGCAAAATACCAAATTTTATAATTTTTAAATTTTTTTAGCTATTTTGTTTTTTTTTTAATTTTTGAAAGATTGACACTTTTTGACATCATTATTTTATTATTATTTATGAGTCATCTTTCTAAAAATCCGAAAAATAGTTAAAAAATTCTAAAGATAGTAAATTTTGGTATCCCATCATATTTCAATATTTAGAATGTATTGGTTTAATTAGATTTGACGTTTAAGTTTTCGTTTGTGAGATCTTGAAAACGCGAATTAAAAAAAGCTCCAACTTTGTAAAGCACCGTAACATGCCCTTAATTTACTTATATATTGATTGCGTTTCAATTTTCATTCTATTTGAATGTCATTTGATATCTTATCAAGAGCCATCAAATTTGAATGCAACTATCCGAACTAAAATTATAACATATCCTATTATAGTATATATAATCTTGGATGGGTTGCTCCAGTAGAAGGAACAGTATAAAGAACAGTACAGTGAACAGTATTTTTTTTTTTGTAAGATCCTTTAGAGGTGGCAAATCTGACCCGACCTGAAAAACCCGTCCGACCCGAGTTTTAGAGAAAATCAAACTGATCCGAACCCAACCCGGGAATAGAGGTGCAAAATCTGACCAAAAATGAAAAACCCTCCCGACCGACCCAACCCGAAAAAATGCTGGCAGAACCTGTTACCCGACCCGGAAAAAATGCCGGCAGCCGTCAACCCGATATCCGACGCGACCCGGGAATCTGCCATGGAAATCCTTTTTATAGATATTAATTTTGGACGGGTTTTGGTACTGTTCCTTACACTGTAGCTACAGTGTAAGGAACAGTGCTACATTTTTTTTTTTTTTGAAGACCAACATCATTTGATATCTGATCTTCCAGTGATCCAGTTCGCACAAAACTAAATGACGGTATTTAGATACATGAATTTAGTATTATTCGTACCAATTTGCAAAAAAACAATAAAAATCATTATTATATGAGATGCCAAAAATGTGTGAATGACATGAAGCTTCTATAATTGATAATTATTTATGATATGGAATCACATATTTAATAATTTATTTTAATCCGACATGAGGCTTAAACAAGAAAAAAATTTAAGATAATATCACTAATAAATTCAATTGTATGTGATGAATTTTAAATGCTTCTATTTATTTTTTTTATAAGTTTTGTTAATCTTTCCGTCATAAGTTCCTGAATGCAAGCTATTGAAAATTAAATTCATGTTACCCATTTCTCACTAAATATCATTTGAAAAGATAAATTTAGTCATATTTATTAATTATTTAATAAAATTACTTTCATTTAAATATTTGAAAAGATAAATTTAGTCATATTAACTAAGAAATTAATAAAATTAATTTAATTTAAATATATTATACGGCACGATGGTTTGGGTCACTATATCATAAATTTTTTATGACTTTTCATAGTGTATTTATTATAACAAAGTATTTTAGTTAACGTCCAAACAAAGTACAAAAACCATAATAAAGTAATATTAGAGCTATATAATTGAAGCGTATAGATAATCTAAAATATCCTGATCCAATTTCCTAATGCGGATGGAAAACTTTACAAGTTTTGTAAATTTAACAATAATTCCAATATATATATATAATTGAATAAAAAATACAATATAAAGTCATCAATAATAAATATCATCAAAATTTATCCTAACTTATCCCGATCAACACGGCCGAAGCAACGCGAGGCCATTACTCTAGTAAAATCTAGTATATGTGAAACTCAAGTATCCATCAATTTTATAACTTTCACATCAATATTATAATAACATATATCAATATTATAATAATAAGTCCATTGTACATTTACAATATGCTGATGATACTTTGGTTTTTTTGAAAAATGATAGTTTAATGTTACAAAAGTGCAAATGGTTGTTAAAAGCATTTGAAGGAATATGTGGTCTTAAAGTGAATTTTGCTAAGTCTGAATTAATTCCTATTAATATGGAGGAAGAAGAAGCTGTCAATTTGGCTAATATAGTTAATTGTAAGGTTGGTTCTCTGCCATTAAAGTATTTAGGTCTTTATTTGCATTTTAAAAAACCAAGTAAGCAGATGTGGTTAGATTTAATTCACAGGATTGAATTAAAATTGCCATCTTGGAAAGGTAAGTTGCTTTCTTATGGGGGTAGGTTAATCTTAGTCAATTCTGTTTTATCTTTAATTCCATTGTATTATTTTTCTTTTTATAAGGTCCCTATTTGGGTTATTAAAAGAATTGATAAAATTAGAAGGAATTTTCTTTGGGGTGGTTCTGAAAATGTGCACAAAATTCCTTTAATTAAATGGGAAGCTGTTTGTTTGAAAAAGAACTTTGGAGGTTTGGGAATAATAAATCTTTATCAAATGAATATAGCTTTATTGGTTAAATGGGTTTGGAATTTCTATTGTGATAGTAAACATGGTAAATGGAAAGACATCTTAAAATTTAAATATAAGGGTAAGGTAAACTGGTCAATGTTCTTTTTTTTGGAAGGGTATTATGAGTACTTTACCTTCAGTGTCTTTAGGTTTGAAAAAGATAGTTAGGTCTGGTAATTATACATCTTTTTGGAATGATGTCTGGATGATAATATTCCATTGAGAATTAGATTTCCATTAACATATGAAAAGACCAAAAATAGGGATAAATTGTTGGTAGTACAGGTCTGGAACAAGGGTAGAATTAATTTGCATTTAACTAGGGGTGTATCAGTAAATATGAGAAGAGAAAACGAGGAAATTTTAAGAATATTGAATGATTATTGCTTTGAGGAAGATCTTGATGATTCTGTAATTAGGGGGATGGATAATAAAGGGACATACACAATTCAGTCCATGTATTGTTTTTTGAATTGTAGGGGTGTAGAACTTAGATTACAAGATACAATTTGGAAAATAAAGGTGCCACTTAAAGTCAAGGTCTTTATATGGTTGTTGTTAAAGGATAGGTTATTAACTCGAGTAAACTTGTGCAGAAGGGGTATTAATGTCCAGCCTCAATGTCCTTTTTGTAATCAGTATATTGAAACTACAAATTATCTATTTTTAGACTGTTTTGAGGTGAAGAAATTTTGGACATGCTTTAATATTATAAATCAAAAAGGAATTATTTTGGATTTATCTTCTATTGATAATTTGTGGGAGAGTATATTAGTTTTAAATGCTGATCATAGATTATTTTGTCAAACTCTTTTTGCTGTTGTTTGTTGGCAGATCTGGCTATTTAGGAATAAGATGGTGTTTAATGGTAATTTAAATTATAATTTTAGGGATATTTTATACAATATCTTTGGAATATAGAACTTTTGGTTAGGTGAGAGAATGGACATGGAGCAAGGGTTTCTATACAACTTGGTGGTGATTTCAGACTTAGAATCTGAAGCCTCTGGTGCAAACTGAAGCTTTTAGCTGCTACAATTTTTGTTAAGAATCAATTAAAGGGTCCAGTATGAAAATTTTCTTGTTTAGACTTTCCTTACTATATGGATTTATCTTTGCCAATTTTGTTTAAGTCAAAGTTTAGTAGTTCAGTTAATGGTGGATTGAATATTTTGGATTATGTGTATGTTTTTGTACTTTTTCCTCCTACAAAGAAATGGGAGGTGGTGATGAATATATTCACTTTATCAAAAAAAAAAAAATGGAGTTAGGTAGCACTCTACATAATATATACTAAGATTAGTAGGTTAGTGAAAAGGATGAGGGGAGAGAGAGATTCAAAATATGACCTCATTTAAACATATATAATTTATTTACTGACCCCATTTTTCAAAATTTAAAGCGGATATCATACTTAATTACTTTTTTTTTTTTTAGGGATCAGGCAAATTGCCCTAATTACCTTTATAAATTCTAAACATATTATAATTTATTTACTGACCGATAAATCATAAATGTGTGTATTGTGTTTACATACATACATACATACACACACACACACATATATATATATGAGGAGGGATCCATTGACAATGGTTATTTTGACAATCTTGACAATAATATTTTTCACAAATTTATAAAAATCACAAAAAATCTTTAAAATAAAAAAAAATTTACGGAAATATTACTTATAGATTGAATTTAAGCGACATTGGATAGCTTTTTAAAGACTCGTTAATTTACAACCGTTAAAAAGTGTATAAAATTTTAATAATGCATCGAACGATATTCAAATTGATTGAAACTTGAAACATTATCAATCTACAAGTTAAGTAATATGCATCTATAAAATATTTTTCATTTTTAAGATTTTTTTTATGAATTCTTATAATTTTTTGAAAACCCTCATTATCAAGATTTTGTCAATATAGCCATTGTCAATGGATCCTCCTCTCTCTCTCTCTATATATGTACACTATATATATGCGCGCAAGGGAATTAATTAGATCGATCGAGATCGATATCATGTTGCCCCCATTTTCTATGGGAAACATCTTGCGTCAATAGAGTGGACGTTCCATAGTCACATTCTGTGAGTGATGGTGTTACAACTGGGACCCACTTGGTCCCATTTGCTAGTACAGTGGTGTTGTCACATTCTATAGACGTCCACTCTATAGGCGGTAGGCGATCCCATTTTATATAGTTAAGACACAGAGATATCTGTGTAGCCAAGTAACCTATGCGAAGTCTTCGTTGGATGACCTATGACTATTCGCATTTTTAAGATGAGAAATCTTATGTGTCTACTATATGAATGTCCACAGAAGATATATAAGGGTGTAAGTATTACATTGTGAATCCCACTTGTCACCCTCATATGTTTTATGTGATTAGTGGTTGCAATATGAGTCATGAATTAGATTGCTTTATAGAAGACCGGGATGAAGGCTGTGATGTTCTCTTTCTGTTTATTCTTTTTTTTTTTTTCAAAATTTAAAGCGGATATCGATCATACTTAATTCTTTTTTTTTTTTCGAAGGATCAGGCAAATGCCCTAATTAATTACTTTTATAAATTCTAAACATATATAATTTATTTACTGACCGATCGATAAATCATAAATGTGTGTATTGTGTGTTTACATATATATATATGCGCGCAAGGGAATTAATTAGATCGATCGAGATCGATATCATGTTGCCCCCATTTTATGTAGTTAAGACAGAGAGATATCTGTGTAGCCAAGTAACCTATGCGAACTTGCGAAGTCTTCGTTGGATGACATGCGACTGCGACGCCGACGAGTACTGTGACCACATCTTATCTTATCTTAGTTATAATTAATTAAGGAAGAGTGGTGTCTTACGTACGTACTTAACTCTATATGTACGATAATCATATTTTATGATCGATACTGCGACTTCATTTCTTTTTTTCTTTTTTTTTTTTTATTATGTAACCTTTGATCGAGTCCGTATATTAATTCAAATCCAATCTTTGATGCGTCCACACAACTGGTTTTTAGAAGAGAAACATATTGCGTCCATTGAAAATGCATCCATACGTCATCCATAGCACACATAATGTAACAAATTAATACATCCGATTTTGTAACAGATAGATTTGATTTTGTAATCTGTAGATGCTATGGATAGATATTCTAAGGACGCTACGTATTACTCTTTTTTTAGAAGGATTTTTCTAAAATAATCTCAAAGCCAAATCGCAACTGATTTCAACACGTGCTCATGAGTCTTGATATTTTTCTATGAAGAATATTTGGTTAGTTCTAACAAAATTAAGCTGTGTGAAATGTAATTGATTCATCATTTATCTGTTTGAATTTCTTCATTTTTTTTCTAGTTAATTTAGTTGATGTACATTAATCACTTGTTTGTTGAATCGTTTGGCTCTTCTTCAGTTTTCCTTAAGATTCAACAAATAAGACGTAATTTACTGCGTAGTAGAGGATATGAATTCGGTACAGGGGCACACAATTTGGCTAGCTATATATTATATTGGCTAATAAAAAAGTTAGGTAACACATTTTTTTTTTTTTTTGAGGAGAGCAAGCAGAGCGTCCAATTGATGGATGATTATCCTCTGACCGAGGATATGAATTCCCAATTGATGGGTCCAAAATTTAATCCAAATAGATGGCATGGCATATTCTAGATGGTTGAGTAATTCGCCAAGGAACCGGATGAGGGATCGAGACACAGTACGTAACAGATACATGCCCATAGACAGATGACCAGAAGAATCATGTTAATTATTTTTTGAGGTAGTAAGCAAATTGCCTACTATGATTTTCATTAAATAAAAGTAAAAGTACATGGTTGATAATTACAAGGTGTTTGAAAGAAAATAAAAAAACGGAACAGGAAGAATTAAATTTACATGAAGGTCGAAAGAATGTACAATTAAGCCCCTATTAATCTATGTCCTTTCATAAGCTTCTATCCTGTAGAATGGCGTGTAAGATCGTCAGGCTTCTTGCTTGGCCTCCCAAAAAGATGTATTTGTTTCGCGTCTTTCATATGTTCCAACATATGGAGAGAATCATGTTAATTATTAGCTAGGGTCCTTTCTTATTCATTTGAAATTTGAGGAAAGATCCAGTAACCTTATAACCATAAATTTTGGTGACCGTAGTGACCATTTCACTATTTATATATAAATTGACAGATCTAAACCGTTAGATGTATTCTAAATCATTTAAATAATATATATACAAAAAACATCGTTTTAATTGTCATCAAGAAAGTAGAAAAAATCATAAAATTTGAACCGTCGATTTTTGTTAATGCTTGATGCATATGTAAATAAAATCAAAATAATATAATTTTTTGTGTACACATAAAACATGATATATACAATACATTCTATCAATTAGTTTTGTCATTTAACATTTCAAAATGTAGTTATTTCAAATTTAATTTCAAGATCACCGATCGGTCACCAAAAAACATGGTTATTTGATCCCTCCTCTTAAAATTTTAGCTTTTCTTTCCAATGTTTATATAACTATTAGTCTCTATTCAAGAGTAGGTATCCTTTTTCTATCAAAGAAATGAAAAAAATAAAAGAGTAGGTGATCTTTAGACCCTATGCTTGATTATTTTAGGGTTTGATGTAAGCATAAGTGCATAACGTGCACTTATGATCAGACTTTTTGTATATCTACCAACTAGGGTGAATATCCTCTACGGTACTGCAATCTCTGCAGTAACTGCCCATTCAATCAGAACCGCTGATTTAGTTATTACGGTCAGAGTTTGATTAAAACGGCTGCCCGTTTGAAATTCACGGGGCCCCTATAACACTAATTTCGGGCAACTCAACTCGTACAGTAATGCAGGAGATGTGAATTCCTACCAACTACCCGGCAAGAAGAAGATCAATCATTGTGGGCAATTTCCTCTTTTGTCCACTCCTTCAGAATTTCCCGCCCGTTTTTTTTTTTTTTTTTTGAGTAAAATTTCTTGCCCATTTTGATGCAGAATTGATGTAAGTATGAGATCATAACAATTGCATGCGTATGCCTACCTAGTAAGAAATGAAATTTAACCACGTTGTGCACTAATTCTGAAGTGACTACGTAGTACGTACGTACGTAGTTTGGAGAATGTACGCCGTATATATATATACGGATTTTTATCCGCTGCCATACTTTGTGATGGCATGTGGTGCCATTACACCTATGATAATAGGTCTTATTAGAAAAAAAAAAAAAACCCCTGTTTACTAAAATTACAGCCGTTTAAATCAAATTTAAGGGCCATTGTAAAACTATAGCACTAGATGTCATTGTTTTTATGGCAGCAGATGCAAACCCGTATATATATATACAACTTAGCACTCAGGGAGGTACTTCCAATATATTCTTCCACCGTACATAAATGTCGTATATATAGGGGTGAAAACGGAGCAGATACGGAGCGGATAATGCTAAAACCATATCCGTATCCGCATCCTATTGAACGGATGTCAAAACTTAATACCAAATCCGCCTTAAACGGATACGGATACGAAACGGATAGTTGGCGGATACGGATTCGGATATGAATTTAACTACAAATATGAAATAAAAATTAAAATATATTACCAAATGAATACATATATACAATAACAATAAGTATTTAAATTAACAATAATTATTTAAGATAAATGTGTTAGTTAATATTTGTATAAAAACATTATATACATACAAAATGTTTGGTAATTAGCACTATCTTATTCGAAAATATTGGTACAGTTTACTTATCTTCGAATACGGATAGTTCGGATATCCGCCTAATTATACAAATTGAAAAATTATCTGTATTCGTATCCGCATTAGTCTTTACGGATACAGTACGGATACGAATACGGATAACTAAAATTCGAATACGGATGTTATTTTTATAGATAATATACCGGATACGGAGCGGATTTGGACGGATAAAATCCGCTCCGTTTTCACCCCTACGTATATATACAAGCTTTCTGACTATAATCGGGTCATGCCACATTTTATCTGCCTTGGCAAATGCTGCACCCTCAGCTGTGCAATTTATCATATATTTACATGAAAAAATGTGTATGTTTTTTCATTATTTACGGACCGGATAAATCATAAATGTGTTTATTATATATATTTGCAGATCTATATACACTATGGAAGGGAATTAGATCGATATATACCACAATTAATATTGCCATGTTTCCGGCCCATTTAATGTTGAAGCTTTGAATACAGTATATATATATATATATACCACCGGTGTCATGTCACCTAACCAACCTCTAATTATTTTCTGTTATTTCTCGAGGAAATTGGTGTCCTGTCCTGTCTCTAAGACTCCAACTATATTACCAAACACCATGTTTATGTTTGGCAGAATATCATAAAGTTATGACTCCATAACTTATTATTCATACTTATGTCTCCATAATTTTATCATGTTTGGTTATATATGGAAATGAGGAGAATAAAAGAAGCAGTTGAATGGTTTTATTGTTTTGATTGCAAATCAAATTGTAAAAATCTCGATTCAAACTAAATTGAACTTACGTCCAGTATCTGATACATCTAAACACTAAATTACCAAAGAACCAAATAACAGAGTTAAATTAACTTATGTGAAACAGAGTATGAAAATATATATAGAAGCATCATATGTCATCTCTTTTTATTTTGCTCTGTGATAAGAGAACTTGATTCTTAGGCAAATTAAACACCATGATTGAACTTTCACAGCCCCCACTCTCCGGTCTCCACTTTCCACTGCCCCATTACTCATCTCCCATCTGACCATAATCTGTTGACATTCTTATCCCTCTCAATCTAATGATAACTCAACAACAGTAATTAATAATCTCTTGACTGGTGTCTTTTGAAAGAGGAAAGAAAAAAACGCAAACTTTTCTTTTAGCTGAAACAAGATCAGCATACAGTGGCGGAGCTTCCTTGCATCTAATCGAGCAGTGGCCCCCTTACATTTGTAAACTTATGAAGAATTAGCACAAATTTCATTGTATCAATCTAATAGTTTATAGGTTGGCCCCCCCTTTCATCCAATCAAAACCTCCTCTTACCATATCCCTAATACTGCTAATCCGCAGGACATTAGTGTTGCGCTAAAGTAATTGTCCCGTTGCGCTACAGTGTTTTCTTATTTTTTTGAATTTTTTTAAAACTTTCTAAAATTTTTTTGTTTTTTTTTAATTATTTCTTTAGTTTTTATTTTATTTTTTACAAATTTTTTCTTTCCTTTTTTTCCCTTTTATTTCTTTGTTTTTATTATTTTTTCCTTCCTTTATTTATTTATTGTTTTCCATTTTTTTGTTTTTTAATTTATTAAATCGGGAATTGTTTCGTTATAGTTATTGTCAAATTAGCTAAAGTATTTTTTTTATTGAGATATTTTTCTTTTATTTTTTTAGTTTACTGATTCAAGAAAAAAATATATTATTGGGTTATATTTGACTTTGTGTCTTGCTCATTTAAATTTGGTAGGCTTCATGTCATGAGCTAATACATTCGGTGGTCTTGATGTTCTAAACACAATGATATTTACTACAAAAATCTAAATTTTTTAGGTCATATATTTGAATAAATATTTTTATATGAGTTAATATTAATAAACAAACGATGACAAAAGATATTCAATTAAGTGTGGCGCAGCGCGCACCACTTTTGCCGATTTTTTTATTAATAAACAAAAGAAAATAAGAAATCACGAGTATATACGATTCGGTTTAGAAATTACGAAACTAGACATTCACCTACAAAGAAGGCGGACCGATTCCGCCTAGAAAGAAGGCGGACCGATTCCGCCTATAAAGAAGGCGGACCGATTCCACCTTCTCTTTAGGCGGACCCATTCCACCTAATTTCTAGGTGGACCAGTTCATATAAATTCCAATACGCAAACTTCAAGCTACAACCATTCAGTTTGCTGCTCTCTCACACTGCCTATAGGTTAGCAATATTTTAATATTTATGAATTATTTTATATAATATCTAAATATTTAGTTTAATAATATAAATCGTTATTGTGTTTTTTTTTAATTTTTTTATAAATTATCAGAATGATACCATTTGTCGTATATGCTGGCGGCAATGTTATAACTGGATCTTATAGTGTCGAATATGATAATCCTTCAAAGTTTTACTTTTTGAGAAATGAAAATACATGTTTTTAGAAATATAATATATCGAAGACTTGGACAACTGCAATGTGGTTGGAACGAGTTAAGTAGGAGAGGAGAAGAAAGGTGGCAGTGTTGAATATGAATTGGTCCACATAATTTCTAGGTGGAATGGGTCCGCCTAGAAAGAAGGTGGAATCGGTCCGCCTTCTTTCTAGGCGGAATGTCTAGTTTCGTGATTTCTGAACTGAATCGTATATACTCGTGATTTCTTATTTTTTTTATTTATTAATAAAAAAATCGGCAAATCTGGGGCATTTATCAGGGTCCTCTTTTTTTTTTTCCTTTTTTTGGTTTGGTTTTCGGGCTTTTGATTTTCTTCCTTTCTTCTATTCTTTCAAATCATTTTGTTATTCGTTTGTTTTGTTAATCAGTTTTGTTTTTCTACTTTTTATTGAGGTCCTTGTAATTTTTACTCTTGTGCTTTTTGCTCATTTTATCATACACTTGTTTATTCGAAATGCCAAGGAATTTCCGATTTTTTTATTAATAAATAAAAAAAATAAGAAATCACGAGTATATACGATTCAGTTCAGAAATCACGAAACTAGACATTCCACCTATAAAGAAGGCGGACCGATTCCGCCTTCTTTCTAGGCAGACCCATTCCACCTAGAAATTATGTGGACCAATTGATATTCAACACTGCCACCTTTCTTCTCTTCTCCTACTTAACTCGTCCCAACCACATTGCAGTTGTCCAAGTCTTCGATATATCATAGTTCTAAAAACATGTATTTTCATTTCTCAAAAAGGAAACTTTGAAGGATTATCATATTCGACACTATAAGATCCAGTTATAACATTGCCGCCAGCATACACGACAACTGGTATCATTCTGATAATTTATAAAAAAAAATTAAAAAAAAAAACACAACAACGATTTATATTATTAAACCAAATATTTAGATATTATATAAATAATTCATAAATATTAAAATATTGCTGACCTATAGGCAGTGTGAGAGAGCAGCAAACTTAATGGTTGTAGCTTGAAGTTTGCGTATTGGAATTTATATGAACTGGTCCACCTAGAAATTAGGTGGAATGGGTCCGCCTAGAAAGAAGGTGGAATCGGTCCGCCTTCTTTATAGGCGGAATCGATCCGCCTTCTTTGTAGGTGGAATGTTTAGTTTCGTGATTTCTAAACCGAATCGTATATACTCGTGATTTCTTACTTTCTTTTGTTTATTAATAAAAAAATCGGCCACTTTTGCTAGTTCTCTCCCAATTTCACATAAAAGAAAAGATAAAAAATAGACTCTATACCATTATTTTATTATTTTCATGGCTGCAAACCGATATTTTTCTTGTATTTATTACAAGTCAGATCAATACATACTTTAATTGCATTGGCTTTATATGGTCATTTTAGTATGGTATTTTATGTGCAAAATTTTTTCAACTCTTGAACTTGCTCATTGCCAACCGGGCCCCCCTATAATGGAGCTGAAGCTCCGCTACTGTCAGCATATAATCTTAACAATTCAAAGATCTTGCTTAGATCATTTTGTTGTAAATTGAAAGAAAAATAGCGGTTAGGGTTAGGGTTGCATTACGTGGAGAATAAACACGAAGATATACAGTTTCGTTTTCGTTTCATTTCGTTTAACGAAATAAAAAATCGTTTCGTTTTTGTTTCATTTGGGACGAAATGAAAAGAAAAGGCGAAAATAATTGTTTTACAGTAGTATTTTTCTGTCAAATTGGAAAACGAAATGGAACGGATTGTTTCGTTTCGTTTAGTTTTCGTTTCGTTTGACACGAAATGAAATGAAATAACGGAAAACAGTGTTCCGTTTACAATCCTTAGCGGTTTTGGGAAGAAAGGTTTGTGGGAGAAAGAGAGAGTACAAAAAAGTTAATAAAAAAACACATTTTCTATTGATATATGGGACCCATGGACCGAAATTTTTTTAATTAATAAAAAAATAATTCATAATTAAATATTTAGTTAAATCAGAAACAAATTTTGAGATGTACGCGCCTACAGGGGAGGAACTCGGGGGCGTCAAAATTTGTTTCTGATTTTAATAAATATTTTAATTATGAATTATTTTTTTATTAATTAAAAAAATTTTGGCCCATAGAGGCTTAAGTTGCATGGAATAAACTATATCGCTTGTTGAGGTTCTTTAACTAAAGGAGCTTAAAAGTCTCTCTATTCTCTTTTATAGAGCCATAAATTATTCTTGTTTGGCTTTTTAAATAAGGAATAGTGACTTTATTCCTCACTTATGATGACTCAACCAAACGAGTGCTTATCGTCTGACATGCTGCACAGTTGCCCGGCAGAAAGAGAAAGACAGAGAGGAGCTCGGTTCGGTGGGCCCACTTTGGTGTGTGTGTCTTTCTCTATCTGCCGGACAACCATGCAGCAAGTCAGCCGATAACAATTCCAACCAAACAGGGTGAAAGATTATATTGTCTTTTCACTGCCACAGAAAAACAGACAATTGAAATCTATGTTGGACTGGCATGCACATGCACTGCATTGCATATATATATCAAGGTCTTATAATTCATACGCAAAGCTCTTTGGAGGGCGTAACTGGGCCTTGGCCCACTACATTTTTGAGAAATTGGGCCCAATACCATTGTTATGAGGTAATTCATGTATTGGGCCTAGATTGGCACCCTGGTATTGGGCCGCCTTTTGGGCCTCTGCTGATTTTGATATGAAGCTCTGCTTCACTCACTGATCTTAAAAGGTAAAAACTCAAATCTCAACTTCACATGAATTTCCATTATTCCATAATCCATATCAATAAAATTATAATTAATCTCAAATTCAAATAATTACAGTACAATGAATAGTATTGGAATTTGAAACACTAAACACACACACAGACACAAGAATGAAAATATAATACATATTCAAAGCGTATAAATTAAGTTTCTGGTACAAACTCTTTTTTTGCAAATAATAAGTCCATTTTTGACCAATATAACCTCAAACCTGTACCTTTTCTAATTCAACTCCTCCATGAGCTCCTGAAATTTCACCATGGCAGAGCTCGGCAGACCGAGGAGCACATTCATGCTCCGGCGCTCCTCGCCGTGTGCCAGAAACAGTATCACCTCCTTTTCGGGAAGTGTCACTGGCCCAGAGGCAACTGGCTGGCCCCACCCGAAGTCGGCGTCTTGAAATGCCAGCCTTGACCAGGTGGTTATCAGCAGAGTAGCAGCGAGTGACGGGCGTAGCCGTGTCGTCTCGAAATAATCGATCGCCGACCGAATGTACTCGTTAGTCACCATTTTTATCGCGCTCTGCACCAACTCGACAGCGTATGAGAGAGGGTGCGACAACAGTTCGCCTGATGTAGCGATCGCATTGGTCAACACGATGCCGTTTCCGAAGTATCCCTTGGGGAGTGGTGGCTCGAGGCGCTGCCTGCCATCCACGGCAAACAGCAGCTTGGTCTTCTGATCAGGGTTCAGTTGCAGGGACGCCGTGCGGGCACGCCATACCAGCGCTGTCAGTGCCTCAAAAGATGTACATTTGTTCAGAACACCGTCTTCCAGGGCCTTGGACTTGACCCGGTCAAGATCTTCAGGTTCGAAGTAGAATGATCGGTACAAAAGCTCTTCGTTGTACAGCGATGCCGTGTCGGATATGTCTTTGATTTCTTCGAACTCACGGTGCGGGTTGGAGATGATTAGTGGGTCACGGGGTTTGAGCACGGACCGATCAATGACTGGTGGAACCGACAGCGGAAGGCCGCGGGCAGTCTGCCCCCAGGACGACACGAACTCCATCGCGCCAAGCCCGTCGAACATGCAGTGGTTCATTGCCAGGCCGAGGGTGAACCCGCCACACTTGAATTTTGTCACCTAAATTTGATCAGGATAAAAATTTAATTTACGTTAACAATCAATTTGTTTTTATTGTGAATTCTGTTTATCACAAAAAAAAAAATAATAAAATAATTTGAAACATTTAACTTGTTAATAATCAATAAATCTGTATTTTTTGTAATTTGTGATTAAACAATACCTGAGCAACCAAAGGAGGAATTTCCAAAATGTTCTTGGCACCAGGAATGTCATACACAAGCTTTCCAAGTGTTACCGGGTCGGGTTTCGCCAAATCTCCGATGTCTTCCAGGTCACAGTCCGCCTCGGCTTCGACAAACACCGCACCCTCGGCATTGCACTTTACAATCAGTTTCATCTCAGGACTGACATCCAGGCGACCAGCAAGAGGGTAGTAGTGCACCAAGACCCGCGCCAGGGAGTCCTTCATGGTCTCCACCGCGGTCTCGTTGCCTCTCTCGCCCGACTTGAAGCTGTAGACGGTTTTTATTATGACGGCGATGTTTTGATCCAAGTTGGACAGATAGTACGGCTCGTTCGGGGTTTCAGTCGCTGGTGCCACGAGTTGCGGCTCGCCGGCCTTCACCACAACTTCCTTCTCATTTTGCAATGCGTTCTTGAGTTCAGCAATCTGAAATAAAACAATTAACAAAAACATGACATTAGTAATGATAAGAACAAATTTGCTATCCAAAAGTACAAAAATTGAAAAAAAAAAAAAATTGTTGGAAAAATGATGAGAAATTTATATACCATCTTTGCAGCTCTTTGAAATGGCTAGAAAGGGGATTTAATTATATGGAGAAATGAATGAGGCTTGATTGGGGACAGATAAAAAGAGAGTATGAATATGATGCTTCTATGTGTAGCTCTGTGTTGTATATATACCGAGAGGGAGTTGAGTGTCAAGAGGATTTTGCTTATACTTTAATGTGATTTTAAGCTGAGATTGAAAGAGATGTGTGCAGGAGGACTGTTGGGGTTAGGACAACATGAATAACAAACCGTAACTAACACCATCCATATTTTGTGTGAAATTATGGTACACTAGTTACGCAAAGCTTTGTTTATGTGATCATGGCATTATATTTTTGTGGGTACGGATATATATATAAAAGAATGATTTAGAAATACTATAGAAGTTTTTGTTGAAAAAATAACTCTTATCTATTCAACTTAAATTGAATACAAATTAATTTAAGTGAGTTATTATTAAGCCGATTTTATATCTAGTATATTGTACAAAATAGGTTGAATAATAAAATTATTAACATGACTACTGACTCATATAATTTAAAAGAATAAAAAATGTATTTCCCTTCTTTTTTACCCATAGGCAATTATGCTTTCTTTCTAATTTTGTTGCATATATTGCACAAATTAATCATTTGCAGCTCAAATTAATGCACTAACAATTAAATGTGAAATGTGAAAGTGATACCGAGATCATTTTTACCACAGTTGCGGGAATTTTACCATCCCGTACATGATACATCTAGCATCATCTTTTTTTAATTAACGGGACCCATGTAAACATTAATTTTTGTTGAATTCTTCTATAAATCAAAAAAATATGGCTCGTTCATATTTTCATTAATCAGATGCCCATAATATATATTTTGGGCACAAATAAAAAGATGTTGGATCTGTAAAATTTGAACCGTTCGATTAAAAATGAACGGTTGTCCAGTAACCTTTTAATTTTTTTCTAATATTTGTAGTTGTTACCAACTTTTCGAAAGAAAGAAAAAAGAAAATGGAAACATCATCATCAGGGGAAAACAAGAGTAAACAATATTGATTTTGAAATATCGCACTGAAAGATTTTCAATGAAGAAAACATTCATTAGGAACACGTTATAGTGGTTTGCAATGGACATTTTTTGCTTTTCATTTTTAAAATTTCACGAACAAAAACTTAAATGTCAAAATTAATTGGACCAATACAATCTATATATTAAAATATGATGGGATACCAAATTTTATTATTTTTAGAATTTTCTAACTAGATGACCAAAAAATAATGATGTCAAAAGGTATCTATTTTTCAAAAAATCTAAAAAAATAGTTAAATATTTACAAAATTATAAAAATTGGCGTCTTGCATGTTTATTGATTGTATTTACCAAATTGAATTGGTTATTTGACCTTTGAAAATATGAGATTTTGAACGCAGAGTAAATAATGTCTTTACTTTATAAAGTACTGTAATTTTTTAAATTCCCAATTTGAACAAACAATGGATATATTCTTTTGAGCTAGACTATTGTGCTAACGTTAGTATTTTGGATCAAAAATTGTGTTATCGTATTCGAAATCGTGATTTATGGCGTTCAATAAATTCTTTACATAAAAATATTGAGGAATACACAATTTTTCCATTTTTGGAATTTTTTAACTATTTGTTTCGAATTTTTAAAAAGAGCTCATAAATAATAATAAAATATTGATGTTTGTTCATGCTTTTTTCAAAAATACAAAACAAATACTAAGAAGACTTTAAAAATAGAAAATTTTGTTTACCCTTATATTTTTATATGAAGAATTTATCAAGCACCATAAATTACGATTTCAGATACAATAACATCATTTTTGAGTCGTTAACATTTCGGATTGAAATGCTAACGTTAGCACAATAGTCTAACTCTATTCTTTTTGTAGGAAGCAAAACAAGATTTATGATTTCAAAATAGTAACCTAGTACGGTCAAACTTGACAATAAATTCGACCTAGAGCACCAAGAAAAATCCTTAATTTATGGGGAGAAAAAAATGTAAGGATATTATTTCTCATTAATTGGGGAGAGGATAAACCATAAATAAATGTTCGTATTTAATTTATTTAGTACACATGCACACCATCCAAGTAAGAAAAAACATTTCAAGGCGTCTCTGGAGTTTACTGAACAACTTTTAATGGAGATCAGAAATCAGAATTTATGACTTAGCTGGGGTTGGCCACTGAATCCACCTACAATGCATCATTTTAATTAGTTACAACTTATAAGGAACTTCCATTGCATCACCTATAGTGGCAAACTTGTACCGGGTTATGATATGTATACAACATAATTCAGTTCATAGATGGTGGTAAAAGAATGAGATAGAGATTTTGAGCAGTTTATTGGTGAAGGTTGGCAAGAATTGGTGGCCTGCTTCTAACTATAGACAGTGTGCATAATTGACAAACTAAATTATGTGATTTTGTTTAACTAAGATACCATGAATTTGATAGGATTTGCAATGTTTCATGGAAGAAGCTTCGCTGGGAATTGAGAGCAACATTTGTCTGTGTTTCAAATTTTCAATCAATTTATTGTTGGTTTATATATGCAATAATTATGCAGCAATGCTCTATGATTTAATTTGGATAGGATATTTGCATAAAAAATGATTTGGATAGGATAAGAAAAAATAAAATAAACAATATTGAATATATTATTAAAAAAAGAAACAGTGAGAACAAAATTAAAGATCTAATTAAAACCTGATACAACATATATATTATATCAAAGTTGTTGATCTACAATTGAGCTCAATTAAACATTGTAGAGGGTTGAACAATCTTCTTTTCGTCTTCCGTATGCGTTTGGTTTTAAATTTTACTAAATTAAATCTAAAAAAAATTTATTTGATACAAAGAAACTTGTTGTGCGCAAAAAAAAAAAAAAAAAAAAAAAAAAACGATTGTTTTGACTGTCAAGTGTCAACAACGATTTGTATAAAAATAATGATCGTTAACCAACTTTCAGCCTCTCGTTAACAAGAAAACAACTTTTAGCCTATTTATTAAGTCAATTTCATCTGTGTGAAATGTTGTAGCTTTATAAAATTATGGAATTTCTTGTAGAATTTTAACGAGGTTTAGCGTTATTTTATGTAAAACAAATAAATAATTATATATACAGTGATCTATATACACTTCCTTTATTATATTCTATGTTCCTATTCCGCCTCTATGTTTCATTAATAATTTCAGCTGTTGCTTGCATCGTGGACAAAACTGATAAATCACTACTGTCTCCCAGCAAATGCATTCAATAAAGGCTGCCACATTTTTTTTTTTCCTAGATATACACCTTTTTTGTTTTACAAAAAAATCACATATCACTTTATTTTCAACTTGTGTTTAGTGTGGAAATGGTTGATTAAAATAATAATACAGCAAGTTACCTATTAAAGTTGGTGATAAATATTGGTGCGCAAACACAACAGCAGAATAAGAAATTGATTTCATCTTCCGACAAAAAAAAAACAGCACCAATTTCAGTAACTGATATACAGATAGAATATTTTAAATGTTAGAAATTATATTTTAACTACATATTTAAATCACAAAAATAAATAATCCGTCCGTACAGAGTACTGTTTTTTTCTACCCAGTCTGCGCCAAACTGAAACTGCCAATCCAAAAAAAATAAAAATCTTGTAAACTAGTCATACGCTTTACAATATAATACAATTCAATCATCATCGTCATGGACAATCGAACTTTTGCAACTCTGGTCAGTGGCGGACCTCTTGAGAGGCCAACACGGGGCATTGGCCCCCCTTAAATCTGAAAAAGTATCAAACCACAGTATACTTTTCAAGTAAAGTAGCTCGTGATATATGATGCGACCCCCTTATTAGGCTTCAACTCTGATTTTTTACTTCCTATCGTCGCATTCAAGAGATCTTATGATTTTAAAGTTGGGTTTTCACTAAGTCTTCCAATAAATTTGCCACTCATTCATAGCTCAAAAGCCCAAACCATCTTCTAATATCTAAACAGCTAGTACATGATCCTACTATGATCCTACTGTAGTGTTTGTCCCCCCCCCCCCCCCCCCAATTTGAGTTCATGGTCCGCCACTGACTCTGGTGAGATTTTATCTCTAGCTTTACATGATCCTACTATGATCATACTGTAGTGTTTGTCCCCCCTCCCCCCCCCCTCCCCCACCCCCCCCAATTTGAGTTCATGGTCCGCCACTGACTCTGGTGAGATTTTATCTCTAGCTTTACTTCGTCTTGTTTGAACTAAAGACTTTATATTTTGTTCATCACAAAGTACAAAAAACAAAAAAAAACAAAAAAAAAAAAAAAACGAACCAAAACAAAATTAACATACCGTTACATGTGTTTTGTTTAAGCAAAAGCTGAGTGTCGTCAGATCAAAAGTTTAAAATCCTTCAAACCTTTAAATTGTAAATGAGTTCTTACTTGCAATAAAAAAAGAGGAAATCTTTTTATACCCGAACTTCTGTACCCCATACATATCCCCCGTCCTTCCGTTAGACGGTAAACTACGAATGCGCAATTCTATCTTACCATTTTCCACGTAGCGACAAAATAGGTCACTTCATAACCGCTAGCTATACTTCCAGCGACTTGCGTTGTTGCTTCAATTGGATAGGAAGTTTCCGTTAATTGCTATAAATGGACCAGCTGCTTTAATTAAATTTAATCAAATAATCAAGTGTCGTAATTTGTAAGTGTGAACACTGTCTTTTAAAAATAATAAAAATGTTATAGTTGTACGAAATAATAGAGGTGGCAAAATCTGATTTGACAGAAAAACCCACCCGCCCCGAGATTCAGAAAAAGTCAAACTGGCCTGAACCCGATCCGACCCGACCCGACCCGTGTTCCAAAAAAAGTGGTATGACCTCATAAAAAGTCAAAATTATTTTGCACATTTTTCACGTGAAAAACATGTCAAAATTAATTTCAGCATGTGCTTAATTAGACTCTTAGGGCGTTGAACTTAGGACATTCACCAGAACGAAATTTGGTCCACGCGCCCTACTTAAAAGATGTTCATAGTTGTATGAGTAAGTTGTTCATAATATTATTATCATGTGTTCATATTGAATGCACGTGCATCAATTAGTTGGGGTACGTTTATGGGAGATATTTTACAATGTATAAACATGAAATTTCAGTGGTATGTACATGCTTTAGTACTACTATGAACACCGCCTACATCAAGCCTGAACACCCATCGCAGCAGAAGGTGCAGCCGGTATGGGGCCCAAGGACCACTGAACATAATTTTTTACACTGTATGAACATGACCTTCTACTAGTGGTATGTACATGCTTTATAAACTGCTATGAACACCCCCTAAACTAAGCCTGAACACCCATCGCAGCAGAAGGTGCAGCCGGTATGGGGCCCAGGGAGCACTAAACATAATTTTTTACACTGTATGAACATGACCTTTTAGTGGTATGTACATGCTTCATATCTACTATGAACACCCCCTACACCAACACTGAACACCCCATGCAGCAGAAGGTGCAGCCAGTATGGGTGCCAGAAGGTGCAGCAGTTATGTCCATGTGAAAAAAATGCTTAAATTAATTTAATCACGTGCTTAATTTGACAATTATTGACAGTTATGTCTGTGGTTCCCGCGGGAATTAACGAAAATGGATAAGGTTAGGGCCATAATGATCATTAGAACGCAAAAAGGCCCACCCGTCCAAACTTCGCTATGTTCATACTTGTCGATAGAAGGTGTTCATATTAACTAGTTTTGGGTGTTCATAGTCAGTGCATGCGCGTTGTTGGCTTGGGGTACGATTTTGGGGGATTTTTGTTGGGGTACAGTTAGCTTTCCTCATAAAAAAAATGCTACTTTGCCTTTTGCATCAGATTTATATTTTAACACTGCCAAACCCTTCAATTCTTTGTACACTAATCTACAGCCGGATTGTTTTTTCTTAAACATGAGCCTAAAAACCTACATAAACAAGCTGCATTTTAGAAGATATCTATTTTGGGGGAAAAATAAATTAATGTCATCGATACCCAACCTTCACATGCAGAATAAATAGCCCCTTCTTATATCTGTGGCTGTTGAGAAACAAAAAGATATCCAACTTCACCACTGTAAGCCTTCAGCTTCAAATACTTGATCCCGGAAATCCTGACCGAGATACTCACATTTAGGCTTGAGACAATTTAACTGTGTAAATCTTGTCCATTGTTTATGCTCACCAAATTTATCACAAAAATCACCTCTTGTATGGTTTCAAATGATACTGCTCAAACTCAACTCCGAATTTTGATGCCTCCTCGTCAACCCGCTTCTTTAACCTACGCCAGGTTTGAAGCATATCGGCTTGTATCAACCCTCTATAGAGTGTCTCGAATGTGATCTTCTGTGGAAGAAACCCCTTCTCTATCATTTCCATGAACATATGGCACGCTTGCCTCCATTTCCTCTTCTCACAAAGACCATGCACCAAAAGGGTGTATGAATCGAGATCTGGTCCAATACCAGCATCACACATGTCCTTCCATATTTCCTGTACTGGCCCGAACCGTTCCAATTTTATGAACATCCTCAGTAGAATATGGTATGTGTGGATATCAAAGGAACCAGTGCCTTTCATTTTATTGTATAATTTCAATGCAGAATCTACATCTTTCCTACCAAAATACTCCTTAAAGAAACAGTTGTAAGTAGCCGGGGACGGTTGAATCCCATTACTAGACATTTCATCAAGCAGCTCATAAGCATCGTCTAGCCTACCACATGAAGCAAGGCACTTAACTACTGAAGTGTACGTGGCTATACTAGGGCTGATCCCTTGTTCCTTCATAGCCCTAAATTTACAGAGGGTCAATTCTGGCTTGTGGGCCCGGCTATATACATGTAAAACAATGGAATAGCTCGTTACATCAGGTTGAATACCTCTCTTTTGCATCTCCCTCAGAACCTCCTCAGCAGTGTGGATTGTTCGGTCAAATCGGGTTTCAGGTTGCAAACACACATGCCGGCAAAGCCCATTAAGAAGGGTGTTGTATGTGACTACGTTTGGTTCAATCCCATGGTCAATCATCTCCTTGAGAAGCTTTCTTGCACGGTCTGGTCGGCTTATCTTGCACCAGCCATAGATAAGGATGGTGTACATCTTTTCATCCGGTTCGTATTTGTATTTTCGTTTATTGAATAACTCCATCGCAATCTGTGCAAAAGGTGAACATGTGTCAGTTACAAATTGGCCCTGGTCACCATAAAAAGGCAAACAAACCTGACCGAACCACAAGAACTGCCGGAACCAGAGATCAATTTATCTGCTAAAGCCAACAATCCTAACAAGACTTGGTAATTCAAAATCTTAATCACGCATAGTCTGGTCATGGTAGAACGACACTTGAACACACTTTCAGTGACAATAATAAACCGACACCAAACACAATTGAACACACTTTCACAACACGTATTTCATACGCACATTATCTTTAATTTGATTATAAGCAATCAAATAGGTTCCTACAGAACCATCTAACGCAATGCATAGTTGTATACCTTAGGATACTTGTATTTGCACAAAGTATCAAGCAGCATACAAAACTCCTCTTTACTCGGTTCTCTTCCGATAAACGCCTCCATGTCATCGAAAGCCCTGACGGCCTGCCGTGTGAGCCCGGCGGCGACATGCCGCCGAATCATCACCGCAAACGTCCTACTCGTCGGCCCCACCCCATCCTGCCCCATCTCCACGAGGATCCGCCACGCGGCATCGAACTGCCGCGCCCTCCCAAGCGAATCGATCACCAGATCGTACGCATCGGCCGACACCCGGCCGCCGTCGACTCGCTTAAAGTGGTCCCGGACCCAGAGAAAGAGAGAAAATGCCGGCTTGGAGTGGTTCCGCAGCCGGAGGAGGGTTTGAGTGAGGAGTTCATTGGAGAACCCGACCCCGGATAGCTGGAGAGGGGACTCCGAGGGGTGGAAGGGGTTGTGGTGGGAGATGAGGAGGTGGGAGAGCGTATCGGCCAGCGGACACGGCGTCGGAGGAGGCGGCGTCGGTTTCGGCGGACCGGAATGGAGTTCCGTTTCGGTTTCAGTTGAAACAGATCCTGTTTCGGATTCGGGATGGAATTGGAAATGGAAATTGTGTAAGGGGGTAATAGAGGAGGAGGAGAAGGGGCGGCGGGCGGGGAATGCAGAGCGGATGATGCTGCGGCGGAGCATTGGAGTGGGAATGATTTCGTGCAGGGCGGGGCGCGTAGAGAGGGAGGACTGAGGAGGTAGTAAAGACTGACTGAAGACTTCACGGCCGTTTGGTTTGGTTCTGTAGATCGTGGGCCTATTCAACTGGGCCCAATTTGTAGGAATTACGATGGATTGAGGATCATGGATCGGATGGCTGTGGTTGGGCTGGGCTGATGCATTGAGTTGCTGTTGGGCCATGCCAGTGATCGTAACCGAAAATTTTTTTGACCGATCGGTGACCGTAAAATTAAATCTTAAATAAATACATATTAAAATCTTCCATAACAAAAGTAATTGATAGAATAGATTGTATATATCATATTTTATGTATATACAAAAAATTATATCATTTTGATTTTATTTACATATGCATCAAACATTAACGAAAATCAACAATTCAAATTTTATGATTTTTTCTCCTCTCTTGATGACTATCGAAACAATGTTAAAATTTTACCATTTTTTTGTGTATATGTTATTGAGATGATTTAGAATACATCTAACGGTTTGGATCTACCAATTTATGTATAAATAATAATATGGTCACCATAGTCACCAATAATCATGGTTATTGGATCCCTCCTCATAAAACAAATAGGGGTGAGTTATATAATAACCTTGGGAGATGATTAACACTTGGACATGCAAAGAGACCAATATGATAGTTATTTGAATAGATAAAACTCTAATAAACGTCATACGTCTATTTATTTATTTATTTTACTAAATTACAAAAAGCTTAGACTTGTTTAAGATCCTAGCATCAATTGTCCAATCTAATCTACACAAACTTCATTCGATTTGGAAGATTGATGCCAGCTCGTTCCAGAAGCTCGCTTGCTTGTTTCATTGCTAACTGTACAATTTCTTCCTAAAGCATCAAACACAAAAGTAACATGAATAGATTTTACATTGGGACGGTCTTGCAATAGATTTTACATTGGGACGGTCTTGCATTAGCGATGATAAAAAGAGTAGCATAAAAAAAAGTTTGATCAGTATTACCTCGTTTACGTTACAAATCTTACGATCCTTCATAATCCATTTACCATTGCACATAACTGATTCTACATTCTCCGTCCTCATACAATACACCAGATTAGATATACTACAAAGGAGGACAAAAATACACATTAGATAACTTTTAATTAGATGCAAAGAAATTATTTTGTTCTCAAAAAAAGCTCTTCTTGGGGTATGGTTTTTTTACCAGTCATGCAGAGGTACCATAGTCCATGTAAAAGGATTGATAATGACCATGTCAGCCTGCATTTAGCAAAAAGATAAGAATTACATACAAATAATAATTGATATGGAAAGCACTACAAGAATTTTGTTATGATTTCATAACAGACCTTTTTGCCAACCTCCAAAGAACCAATTTCATTGTCCCAAAGAACTGTTTTTGCACCATTTATAGTGGCCATCTTCAGTACTGTTTCAGCTGGTACAACAGTTGGGTTGGTTGCCCCACTAATGTACATCTCCCTTCCCTTGTTAATAAGTGATGCCATGTACATTTCATCAACTGTGATCAAACAGTAAAAAGTTTATTAACTAATTCAGTGCATGTCAGAAGCCTTGTTATAATTAGTGCTAGTTCAAACAGGGGTAATAGATCATTTATTTGTGTTTTACTACCAATCTGTAAAACCAAAAAAAACAAAAAAAAAAAATTATTGTCTGACAATGACTCCCTGCATACTTCTTAATATAATTATATAAAATGTTACAATAAGCACAAAATAATGAAATAACAAGGTATACCCATGCTCATGCGGTTATTGCTTGGTGCACCATCTGTCCCAAGAGAGACGCAGACACCAGCCTCAAGGTATTCCTTTATAGGTGCAAACCCCAGAAGTCGCATTGCGGATGCAGGACAGTGTGAGACCTTCACACCGCCACTTGCAAAGTATCCTATCTTCAATGTTTAAAAAGAGAGTACAATAAATTAAAATAAATCAAAGGCATGTGTTGTATGTTGAAACTTCTATTTTTTTTATATGGTAAATTTGTGCAGCTATCAAATTTGAGTTGTACATATGTACTGCGCATGATGCCCTGAATGAAGTCAAAAATACTATATTAAGTTATTAACTTATATCTCTTGATTATTTTAAAATACAAATTCCGGTTAACAAAGAACTTGACATAAGCTCAAATTGGTTTGGTACAATATCTGTTTGGTAGCAGAACTGACATAGTTGGGCTCAAATCATTAATGATGACAATGCAACTTTCAAATTCAATAGAGGGAGAAAGATGCTAACTGACCTCAGCTTCATTAAGCCAAACCGAATGAGCAGCCAGCAAATTGCTCCTTAAAAGACCAATTTTCTCCAGATATGTAACTGTACCGTGATCAACCCCTTTTCTGCTCACAACCAACTCATTCTCATATGGTATCTCAGCAATATGCTACCAAAATAAGAACAAAAGGCAAATTCCTTATGTTAGGGGGGATCTTAAGCAATTTGCCTAGCTATATGTGCCGAAGTTGAGTTGAGTTTAAGCATATCCAGATATGGTATATAATAACAAATTTGTCCAGGTTTAATCAAATTTGCCTAGCTATATGTGCCCCCTTTTACTAAGTTTACATATAACTGTTCTGTAGTAAAATCCAAATCTAGACTTCTACTACATATTAAGAAAGCATGTTAGATGCCTACAATTGCAAAAGAAAGGGGAAAAGAATGGAAAAAGGAAATAAGAAAACCATATGGATGCCTGTATTCAGCTCTTGGGCTATATCTCTTGTTTGAGTTAACAGCTGATCAGTCGCATTCATGATCTGTCTTAGACCGAACCAGATTCTGATCCTCCCATCAGCTGTGTTGTTATATTTATCATATAGTTCTTTCTGAGACTGTTGTAAGAACAAAACATTAATTAATTTAACTCCATTCATGCAAGACAATAAAAAAAATAAAATTTATAAATAAACAAAAAATAAGAACTTCAAAGAGGGCTGTCCTGTGTCATTTTCTTTTTCTTTCCACTATGTAGTATGTACTATGTATAGAGAGAAAATTGTAAGAAAAAAACATTACTTGCTCTAATTTAGAATTTGACAGTTAACACAGATACAATCCTTTAGTATTCTAAAATTCAAATATGGACACGATAATTCTGTCAAAAAATGTAATTTAATGAGACTGTTGTTCACCTCAGAAAATAGTTTTGTAGTAAGATAATGCAAGTAAAATTTCAGTTTGTTGATACGACAATCAAACCAATGAAACAAAAACTTTCCTTGATCCCTTCTTTATCTCAATTCATGTTCCGATTTATAATGGTGTGGATAATGAGGAACACTAACCTGAATACATTCATCAGTTGAGAATTTCCAATTCGGCGGCAAACCGTCACCACAATCCATTGTCGATTGGGTCAAACATGCACGTAATCCCAATTGTTCAACTGCTTTTACCATACCAGACACATGCTGCCCTCCCGCCTCCGCAAAGCATGTTGTCTACCTCAAAAAATGTTCAATATACATTTTTACCGCAATGCATATAGATATATCCATTTCTTAATAAGAAACCATGAGAAGTTGGGGGCCGAGGGTAGCCTTACACCAGATCGAATGAGCTCTATACCGCAGAGAAGAGTAGAGAGATAAGAATCCTCTTCAGTCATGTGGGACTCATATGGCCAAATCCGCTTGTGCAGCCATGTCATCAAGTCCACATCATCGGCTATCCCCTTTCCAAGCTGCTGTGATGTGTGCACATGTGTGTTAACAAACCCTGACCACATAAGAGAGCAAGGAATGAATCATGCAAAGATTAATTCACAAAAAAGGAATAAAAGAAAAAAAAATTGTTAAGAATTAGATCGATCTTTGTGTATTTCTTGATTGGCCTTAAATGTTGAAAGGACAAATTAGAATGAAATACTAAAAGATTTCCAAAAAAAAAAAAAAAAAAAGCAAAGAATGACTACTAAAAAGGGAAATGAGAACACAGGTAACTTATTGTGAATTGAGCCTAGCCTCCTAGCTTGGTGAAGCAAGAACTGAGAATAAAATATAAAATGTGAAATAAATTTAGTAATTTACTGCTGAATACAACAACAACAAGAATAGAATAAAAAGCCCAAGGTAGCAGTAACTAAAAATGGGAAGAACTGAAATTCGTGCACTTGGTCGGATGCACATGTACATTCCGATTATAGCAACAAACAGAAAACACACTATAAATCAACACAAGTCATCGATCGCTATCTATATATTGCCAATTTATTAATACCTGGGAGGATAATTCGACCGTTGAGGTCGAGAGCTTCGTCGGCGGCGTCGGAGAATTCAGCCAGGATCTGAGACGTGGAACCCACTGCCTTGACACGGTCGCCGGAGATTGCCACGGCGCCGTCCCGGATGACGTGACTTTCCCGGTCCATGGTGACCACCACCGCGTTGTACAGCAGCACCAGGGACTGCTTTGTCTTCTCCATGCTCGGATTGTCGGATGCTCTCTCTTTGTCAGTCGGCGCCTTGGTCAAAGCAAGGGTGTGCTTGTGATTTTGGGAGTGATGATAGGGGTCACCGAGGCTACGGCCTAGTGGTAGTGACATGGGTTCCCACTCTTACCGCAGAGACCAGGGATCAAGAGGGCTGGGCAAGGGATAATTAGGGGTTTGCTTATGGGCTTTGTTAAAAAAAAAAAAAAAAAAAATGTGATGATAGGAATTATGTCGTGTTAATGGTTTTTTTATTTGAACGGTTGAACCGATCCGATATGGTTAGATTATAATAATAATAAAGTATTTATATGGGAGCTGATACATAGATACAAAATGATACCATTTGTATTATTGTTCATGTAGGAATTTATGTTAACATTAACTCATATGACATGCAACTTATTTTGTTTGTATATTACAAAAAATTATGGTGCATGCAGCGTGCATACAATAATTTTAAAATTAATAATTGGCAAAATAAAACTAGGTACTATAAATGCGCCCATTAGCTTATTTAACGTCAATATTTATATAGATTGTATCGATTTTTTGTACTTCTATAACATTTTTCTATTTATATTGGATTCATTTTTTTTTACTTATCAAGACCGTAGGATGAAAAATGGACGGCGGGTGTAATTTAGAAATTGCATGTTGGTCTCTCCGCACTAGTGCACATACTGTTCACATTCACACCCTATACAATTGACCCTTCTATTTGCCAACTTCTGATTCCTGCCTCGACGGAGAAGCCGCAACTCGCGCGAAAGGAGGAAAGCGAATTAAAGCGATCGAAACGAAACGGCAGAATCTAAATAAGACCTAGGGTTCGGCACTCGGCAACGGAGAGCGGTGGCCAGAGTGAATGAAATTGGGAGAAATCAGGACTGCTATTGAGAAGCCATGGCACTCGATCGAGACATGATGGAGGAATCCATGTCAGCGACACTTGATCATGAGCTTCCTATTGAGGAGCCAAGCGACTCGATCGGTTCGGGCTCAGACTCGGATGCAGAGGAGGCGGCGTCGAGGAAAGCAAGGATGGAGCCAGGCAGTCATGTACCGGAGTTCGCGACATACAGTGAATTCGATCAATACTGCGGTGGTTGGAGTAGGGCTAATCAATTCATTTTGGACCGCTACCAGGAACAAGTGACGCGCAGGTGCAAACTTCAGGAGATCTGGTACTTTCTGGTAATTAATTAAAGGGAATATGACCCAAGACCCCCCCAAACTATTGGGTTGTGACAAGTTGGCCCCCGAACTTTTAATTGTGACAAACACCCCCCCGAACTATGCATCTTGTGACAAATGACCCCCCAACTCTTAATTTGCCATCTAATACTCAATTATAAGGTATGAAATGACCAATATACCCCCATATGTTTGTTATCCAATATTTAAAATATATATGTTTATATTTATAATGTTAATTTACAAAAAAAATATTAATTATTCCGAAAATTATAGGTAATATAATAAATATTGGAAATACAAAACTGATCATATTATATTTATATGAAACTAAAAATATAATGAATTAAAAATATTAATTAATTTAACTTGATGGTTACAAAAAAAATCATATTTTTTCAATCTAAGTATATTACGTAACGATATAAAAATAAAAAAATACATATAAAATAAAATAATATTATAAAAATTTTAGTGTGGTTATTAAATTATATTACTATGATAATTAACAATATTTTTTTTACAAATAAGTACTCCATAAACATGATTATGTCAAATATTGTACAAATAAGCACACAAGGGTATATTGGTCATTTCATACCTTATAATTAAGTATTAGATGACAAATTAAGAGCTAGGGGGTCATTTGTCACAAGATGCATAGTTCGGGGGGGTGTTTGTCACAAATAAAAGTTCAGGGGCCAACTTGTCACAACCCAATAGTTTGGGGGGGTCTTGGGTCATATTCCCTTAATTAAATTAATTCACCTTTTTTAATTTACTAGGTAGATCATTCTATATATATTAATATTACCTTGTTTAATCCTAGTTTGCCGCATTGGAAATGAAATCAATTAAGAATAATACGGTTTGCTTACTGATCGGTGCTTGTAGAAGTCGAAAGGGCAGGTGGATCGAGCGGAAAGCATTCAGTCGGAGGAAGACTTGGATGGCGAAGAGTTGAGAGAGTTCAAAGCCAAGCAATGGCACCTAAAAGATCGGTTGGGTCCCTATGATGATGATTACCAACGCCTCGTTGTCCAACATGATGTAAGAATTAATGTAATGAGTTTGTTAATGTTGTCACTCATTATCTATGCAGCGCTGGGGGAAGGTATATCATGATTCCTTCCACACCTACGATTGTGATATTGCTTATGAGAAATTCTTTGAGGAGCTGAAGGAATTTTTTTTTTTTTTTTTTTTTGAAAATGAGGCTATTGAGCCCATGCATTAATTAAAAACCAGTCACAAAATACATCAAAACACTGAACTTTAAATGCTAAACACAATCAACCCAACTAAACAACCTCGAGCCCCAAAAACATACCCCAGATGACTCTATCCGTCAAAGGATCATAACACTGAACCAAAACCACACCATCACTCTTAAGCCATCTACACTACACCATACTTACAACCAACATTCAAACTTTTTTGTGAGGAGCTGAAGGAATTGGTGGAGGTATATGAGAAATTCTTTGAGGAGCTGAAGGAATTGGTGGAGGTAAAGTAAAATACCCTTGTCATTGCATATCTTAGAGCGACATAAGAGAATACATGAATGTTATTTTGATTCTGTGTAGCTTGTTCTAGTGTAAAGCTTCATTTCTTTTGTATAATTTGTTAATTCATTGGATTTGTTTTGCTTGATTTGTTGCAGCAAGCTTCAAGTTCTTCAAATGCAGAAAGCATTGGACAATCTATTTCTGTTAGATATGAGAAACTTGACTCTGCTTCCGTTCGTCATGCCACTAGGGTATCTCTTTTTGCTGTTAAAAAAAAAAAAAAAAAAAAAAAAAACTCTCCTACATTTCATAATTGGAAGTACTCATCATCTTTTTTTTTCCCAGCAAGTAATTGATTGGTGGTTTCTGGAAGTATTTAAGAAAGATTTGTGACGTCACTGTAGACCCCACGCATCAGCAAGAACCACCAAGGATCATAACACATACACCAGAAATTGTACAGGAATTCACTTCCCACTTCAAATCCCTCATGGGTACTCCTTTGCAATCCAACATAGCACTTAACTTAGGAAACCTGTATGAACCATTAACCGACCCAATGAGCCCCTACACAACCTCAGCCGACTACTTAAGACCCCTAGTGGACCCGATCATGCTCGATGAACTTAGAACCGCGGTCTTCTCACTTCCCAAAGACAAGGCGTCGGGACCTGACGGATACCCTATCGAATTTTTTCACTTTTTGGGACTCCATCAAGGATGATTTAATGCGTGCAGTATCGTCGTTCTATCACAACAGGTTAGACTTATGGAGAATCAACACCGCATACATATCCCTCATACCAAAAAAGGACCAGCCAGCCTCTATGGCAGATTACAGACCCATCAGCGTAATATCGGCAGTTCCAAAAATCATCACCAAAATACTGGCAACAAGACTACAACCTTACCTCCAGCATCTCATCGACCCCCACCAAACGGCCTTCATCAAAGGGAGGCAGCTCATGCAAACCTTCCTATCCACGCGAGAACTTCTGTCTCATCTTCACAAACACAAAATCCCCTCCGTCTTGATAAAAATCGATTTTACGAAAGCTTTCGACACTCTATCTTGGGAGTTCTTAAAGGAAGTACTGAAGGCCCGTGGCTTCCCACAACTATGGATCACATGGATAAATAGTTTGCTAATCTCCTCCACGTCTCACTTGCGAATTAACGGGTTACGAGGTCAGTCCTTTTATCATATGAGAGGCCTACGCCAAGGTGACCCGCTTTCCCCGCTGCTATTTATACTAGCGGTTGATGTCCTACAGGCAATGTTCAGCAAGTTAACGCAGCACCTCATATCAATTCCAACCCTTCAAACTACTTTATTCCAATTTGCGGATGACACGGCCATAGTAACACCGGCACATGCCTTCAACCTAAAAGCAGTCATGGAGGTGCTACACACATTTGGTCAAGCTTCTGGTCTCATTGTCAATTTAAATAAAAGTGGTTTCCTCCCAGTCGCAGTCCCTGCCCGCTTCATTCCTACCATCCAAAACTTACTACATTGCACCCAACTAAAAACCCCTATACATTACCTTGGCCTACCCTTAACCATTAAAAAACCAAATAAAACGGCTTACATGCCAATGCTGACTCGACTTCAGAGGAGATACGATGGATGGGCGGGAAAACACTTATCCTTAGCAGGAAGAGCAACTCTCACAAACTCGGTCCTCAATGCCATGCCACTACATTACATGCAAGCATTTCTTTTACCATCATCTGTGCTGCTACACATAAGACGCTTCACTCGACGTTTCCTTTGGCGGGGTTCTGGTTCATCTTTTTCAGGAGGCCACTGCCTATTACCATGGAAGACGGTAACATTACCTAAAGAATGCGGCGGTCTGGGTATAATGGACATAGAGCTTCAAAACAAAGCACTGGTAATTAAATGGCTATGGATGGCAGCCACCGATGACACCTCCCTTTGGGCAAAAACAATGACGCAACTCAATATTCAACTCTACCCTCAAACCTTGCCATGCAATAACTCGGCCTCATTCTTCATCAAAGACCTGCTTTCTCTCTACCAACTCTTTGAGGTATCCATTGAAACGACCCCACAGGCTACACTACTATGGAAATGGTCCCCAAACTCATTCTACTCCGTCAACTCGACTTACAGGTTTCTTAACAATCCTGGTGTAACGCGCTCAGAGTTCAGATCGGTTTGGACGCTCACGGCCCCGCCTAAAATCAAGTTCTTTATTTGGACCCTAATTCATGAGGGACTACAGACGGCCGACAATCTTCAGAAAAAGGGATGGCCGGCAATCGCGGCATGTGTGCTGTGTGCTAACAACGAGCAGGAAAATGCTATTCACCTCTTTCACACATGCACTTACGCTTTGCAGGTGCACAACACAACAGGGAGGCTACATCACCACGAATCAATGTGCGACCTATGGCTAAGTCTACCCGACAACATCTCCAGACAGAGATGGGCGGCGAGATCCTGGCTGCTGTGGAAGGAGCGCAATGCACGAGTTTTCAACGACAACCAGCGACGACCAAGACGGCCAACTCACTTAGTCACAGAGGCCACTCACCTCGTTCAATTATGGAACAATGTCTTAATTGTTTAGGACGATTCTTGTATAGATAGGGCATCATGTTTACCTTTCAGTACAATCTGTTGTTATTTAACTCTACTGTCTTGTAAACTCTTTTTATATTTACTTAATGAAATCCAAATAGTAGGCAATCGCCTACTACAAAAAAAAAAAGAAAGATTTGTGACCATGAATATCTAAGATCTGTCATGAAGTTCTGAAAAAAGAGGTGTTTTTGTTTTCTCCAATTATTTTCTTTGTTTCTTTTGTTATTTATCTGGTGATCTAATTAATTTCTGTCTTCTTTAGAGTAATTTTGAGGAAGTTGTGAATGAAACTGTGAGGCAAGTTATGGGCCCACGTACTTGTGGCGAAGCCCATATTCTGGCTGATATGGATCAAGGACTGGGTTTTACCAGAAATCTTGTATGTTTTTGTCTCATTTTGTCTTTATTATATTATATGTCAAACCAACCTTATTTTGTTTACAAACATCCCTATTTAATCTTACAGTTATTGTACTTTCTTTTTGATATCCCTCTTATTGTAGATCAATCATGTTCAGAGGGACATCACACAAAACATGGAGGTAAGTTGCTGCAGCAACAAAGTATTTGCATTTTAGTTCTTTTTTATTTGAGATTTGTCTCTTTTCACTTCTGTTGGAAAATGTTTGTCACCGTAAGACAATATTTTATGCTTGCTGAGCTTTGGTATGAGGTTGAAAATGTTTTTTACTGTAAGACAGTTGTGTATACTTTTTCCATACTGTTCAAGATATGAAGAAAACTCCTGTTTTGTAGATTGTTATATGAAACTACTTCTCACTAATCCTTTTTTCCCACATGAAGGAGAAAATTGTTGATGAGATTATGATTGAGTGCCTCGTGAAAATATATATGGAGGAGGTAAAGCTGAATTCCCACTTGTTATCTCGCATCTTTTGCTTTGAGTATTCGCTTGATGTGTAAGTAATTTCTTCTATATCAGAATCCACAGATTTTTGTTTTTTTACTACTTTAGATACATCGACTACATCAAGATGAAGCTGCCAGTAGCCAAGAACTTAGGCATCATATGAAGGTGGTCTTTGTTGCATCCTGAAACTATGATGCTTTGATAATTTGTCATTCTTTCTTTGTTTGGTTTCTTAATGATCTCTAAGTTGTTTCGTCATGCAGTTTGGGAGCTGCCTGACCTTGATGAAGGCATAGTTTGACTGCCTAGAAGGTTTCCTTCTTAATAATGGTATTGATAAATAAATTAAAAAAAATTACTCTGTTAGATACACTGTCATTCTTGGTATTCAACAAATTGAAATTATGGGCTTAAACTTAAATCAAGTTTTGCTATATGTTAAAAGGGCCATGTGGTCATGTGGAGAGCTAGGGGTTATTTTGGATGATTTCAGTGAGGGCCGAGAATGTCATTTAGGGAAACTTTTGTGAGATTTACTTGCGAAAATAAATAAGGTTAAGACGTATGTTGCATCTGCCGTTGGATCAGTGCCAATCACGGTAAGCACGAAACATCCTGCTTTGTCCTTTCAACGAAATTAAATAATCAATGTATTAACGAATCATGCTTGTCGACAGAGATACAGAGGATTTCGACCTCGAATAACTGTTGTGCGCACTAACCTAAGATCTTTTCATTTGTTGTTTAATATAATCCTCTAAAACTAAGCACTAAGCAGGCTGATATGTCCCCGTATATTATAATGTTTTCAATTGAAGGCATCTTACACGTCAGTAGGGTCCTCTGCTGACTCCGCTCTCCTTTCCAACTGATATCTTTGTTTTCCATTGCAAAAAGGAAAATTAAAGGCTTTATAATATTGCCTACTAAGAATAATAATCCTGGGGATGGATTCGAATATATTAACCTTTTCTTAGTGCGGAGTACTTAGTGAACTAATTTGTAAACTCTTTTAAAAAAAACCTCTGTCGAGTCCTTTTCGGTTATACAGGATGCGATAGAAATTATGTGTACGTGTTGGACTAGTAAAGGCATTCTAAGATCTCACATCACTTTATTTTTCTTTTTGTTTTCGTTCATTTGCAAGTAAGATGATTTTAGAGAAAATTTGGCTCCATCAAAATTAAAAACACTTATGGTAGATAACATTTTATTGGCAAATCCTTACTAATAATAAAAGCATATTGGAAAAAATGACATGAAAGGGTTATCCTCCTTAAATAAGAAATCTGAGCCGTTGATCATTTTCTTGGATAGATCAGAACCGTTGATGTACTTTAATGCCCGTTGATATTCTCAGCCCATTAAAATTAAAGGCTCATATAAATCATCTCAATTTAAGACTCATTACATATTATCTTATAAATTTATTTATAAAGAACATTTTTAGCCCAAAGCAAGGAGTGGGCTTTTTACTAGTTAATTAAAATTATTAAAGAATCGATGAAATTAATAATTAAAGATTTTAATACGTTCTGTTTTGTTATCAATTAATTAGTGAAGTTTTGCTATACTATATTAATTTTCATAATAAAATTGCAGTGCCATATATGATTGTATAAAAATATCAATATCAACTTCTAGCTAGTGGAGCAGACTGTATTTTTTTTTTTTTATTATTATTGGTTCTACAACAACTTTTTTTTTTTCCAAACTACTGTAGAAAATTATTCTATCTCACTTAACGATATACTATTATCAAACATTGATGTTTTTTTTTTAAATCGTGTTATGTCCCTAGTTATTTTTTTTGTGTATTCTTTCTTCATATAATATGTCAATACATATTTATTCCGTTAAAAATTGTTTAATTAACCAAACAATCCACAAATTGATACATGCACGTACGTACTGAGGTAACTCGAGCTCTTATAACATCCATGTAATTAACTGGACGGCGGACAGCATAAAAATAATGCAAAGGATATTACTTTTGTCATTATATTAATTAATTTATGTTTATTGTTTGATCTATTGGTCGATGGCATAAAATAATAAACATGCATGTTAATGTTATGCATAAAAATCCGAGAAGGAGAGGAACGAGGAGAGCGAGGAATGGCAGATCTGAAGACTGATGAAGAGATTCGTAACCGTAACTACAAACGTTCCATTATCAAAAGAAGATATATAACCGGGTCATCCGGTTTGTTTTGTTTTGTCTGTAACGAAATAAATTCTTGAAGTAGCTGCTGATAGCTAGATGGGTTCAATATTAAAAATGTGTATGAGTTTCTGAGTCCGTATCTGCTGTTATTCTCAAAGAAAAACAGGACCCTGTTATTTCATTGTGGGCCGTTAGATCAAAATAGACGGATCCGATCGGCCAATTTAGATTTTAGGGGGTCTTTTTCAATTTGATCTGATCCGTTCATTTTGATCCAACGGTCCACAATAGAATAACAGGGTCCTGTTTTTCTATTTGGAAAAACAGCAGATTTGAATTCTGAGTTTCTCACTTATAAATGAAAGTTTATGAACCCTAAATTTATATATATCGTGACATGTATACTGAAGAGAAAAAATACAGAATAATTTGTGGAGGATGTAGCTAGCATTATGGGTATTCATATTATATATTATTTGTATCTAGCTGGCATATTTGGAATTATTTTAAATTTGTCTGATAATAAGGACATCATACCAAAATATTATGTACTTATTCATACTGTCAACGAAATTTAATTTTCCAAATAAAAACTCTATTAAATGATTAGTAATTTATATGTTATAGGAATATACAAACTATTTTTTTTTTAATTGAATCTTTCTCAATTACTTATCCATACAATTATCAATCAACCACTGAATCTGAAATTCTGAAATCTGAATCATACAGTTTTACAGTTCTACTTTTATTTTTTTTTAAATCTTTTGCAGCACAAAGTTACGTAGGCGGGTATCGAACTTTCAACGTTTGGGTAGAAAAAAGCTCTACGACTTATCACCTAGCTTTCCCACAGTTTGAGTTTTACATTGAGGGAAAACTAGGATCTGGGTGCACAGAGAATCTAAAAGGGAGAGATAGAGGAGTACAGTCACAGAGCTATACAGTGGGTAGGGTAGGGTATGCATGCTCTTAGTACAGAGAGCGGCAGCCTCTCTCGACTCAGTGGGGGATTCGTCTGCCTTCCTTTGGCCTACTCTCCTCCCTTCTCGAATCTTTTCTTTTTTTATATCTATCAATCCCCTTATTCCCCTCTCTCTATCTCTCTCCAAATCTCAAACCAAGCCTAAAATCCTAAACAGGCACAGCCTTTCTAATTCCACCTTCTAATACACACCCTTTCATAGTTCATGCATGCATGTTAGATCACAATCGGACGCTTTTCAGGGGGGGTAGGATGAGAGTACTATGCTTTGTAGATTGCAGGGGGTAGGGTATATTCATTTTGGATTGTGTTCAGTTCAATTCAACACTTCATCATCAGTTGGGTTGGGCGTACTAATGTACTATACTTACTGCCCCAGTACTAGTAGTGCCCATCTACCACCTTCACTGCCTGCCTCACTCGATACTCTCTCCCTTTCTTCCTTTCTCCCTCCCTCATTCATTCATAGTGTCATACTCTACTCATACACACGCAGACCCACGTATACACGCACCAGTGCTAAGGTACTTCAATAAATTGCTTGCAACTAAACTGACCAACAAAGTTACAAGCTTTCAAAAAAAAAAAAAAAACCCAACAAAGTTACAAGCTTTGCCACAGAGGAACGAACAGTACCACCAGCTTAGTTAGCTACTTAGCTTCACTGCCTCCTCTTCTCCTTCAAACCCTAGCCCAAATTAAATTCCTGCTCATCTCTGCTGCCTTGATCAGCTCCAATTCTTCCCCCCAAATTACTGGGTTTTAAGGTACTCCTTTCTTTCTCTTTTCTCTCACACTTTCTTGGGTAAACAAAAGTTTGGAACTTGCATACCTCATTAGTCATTTATCGACCCATTTATTAACTTGTCTGACCATAGTAAGTGGTATTGACCGTTTATCCAACTAACTCATCTAATAAAGTGGTTTTTGCTCTTCTTAGTATGGTATTCTATACCTTCTTTTCTTGGTCACCAGTACTTTAATTGCAATTTTGTTGCAATATTTTATCTAATTCCTAACATTTTTTTTTTAAAAAAATTTACAGGCACCATAGACTCCAGATAATGAGATTCAGAAGTTGCTAGACTACTTACTTTATCTCAGGTATTTTACTCCAATAATTTGTAAATAAATTATTGCTATTTTTTCTGTTACCCTTTTCAATTTTCTCTCTCTTTTTTAGTTTTTAAATTGGTTTGCACATAACTTATCAACTTGCCTTTTTCATCCCTTTTTAATGTAGAGATATCTAATCAAACAAAAGATCCATTAGAAAGGATGGAGAAAGTAAAAGCAACAATTATTTTGCTTTCATGTCTATCTCTTTTATCAGTCGGTGTGAACGGAATTGGTGCGAATTGGGGGACACAGACAAGCCATCCATTATCACCAGATACAGTGGTCCAGATGCTTAAAGGAAATGGCTTCACAAAGGCGAAATTATTTGATGCCGAGGAAGGGACTATGCATGCACTTAAGAAAAGCGGATTGGAGGTAATGGTTGGCATCCCGAATGACATGTTGAGAACTCTTGCCACAAGCATCAAAGCTGCTGAAAATTGGGTCTCTAATAATGTCTCTTCTTTCATTGATGACGGTGTCAATATCAGGTACTCTATTTAGATTTGGCTTTTGTATATCTTTTCTTGAGAGGAATGGATCTAATGATGCCTGGTATGAGAAATTTCATAAATTTTGAGCTTACATTGTGGTTACATAGAGGTAGTTAGACTATTGTACTAACATTAGCATTTCAACCCGAAATGCTAACGCCCCAAAAATTATGTTATTGTATCCGAAATCGTGATTTATGGTTCTTGATAAATTCTTCATATGAAAATATAAGGGTCAACAAAAATTTTCTATTTTTAGAGTTTTCTTAGTATTTATTTTGTATTTTTGAAAAAAGCATGAACAGACATCAATATTTTATTATTATTTATGAGCTCTTTTCAAAAATTCAAAACAAATAGTTAAAAAACTTCAAAAATAGAAAAAATTTGTACTCCTTAGTATTTTGTTATGAAGAATTTATTGAACACCATAAATCACGATTTCGAATACGAAAACACAATTTTTGAGGCGTTAGCATTTCGGATCGAAATGCTAATGTTAGCACAATAGTCTAGCTCTACATAGAGGTATTCTTAAAAAAAATATATATATAGCGACGTTACAGAAAGTGGAACTCTACTTTGTAAGAGTTATACTGGGTCATAGAGGTTATTTATGAGGAAAGAAAGGTTGCTCTGTGAGAGATGGGCTATCATGTTTCAAAGGAAAATATCTTATTGATTAGTTAAATCTTAAATACTTGCATGCAAAATAATAATAACAATAATAATAATAATAATAATAATAATAATAATAATAATAACAAAAAGAAATAAAAAAGAGCTTTCGGTTGGTGGAATGCAAAAGGGGACTTTTGGAAGCCATTGTGTAATCTAGACTTTATTTCTTTTTTTTTACCTTGTATCTGTTTTTTTTTTTTTTTTTTTCCTTATCGTCATGGGGTGGGTTCAAGCTGAATTAAAGAAACCATATCCTAAGTACAATTTGGCCTTTTGCACTTCAGGATGTAGAAATCTGTAATTATCTTTTAGTTTATTCAGTAACCGGAATGTGGTTGTTGAGCATTACATGTGCCTGGACTTGGTATAAGTTTACAATTGAACAATTGTGCCCTACCTACCTTTTAAAATTGTGGTTGCTAGCAATCGCCATGACCCTTGATTTATAGAAGATATGTGAGTGTTGTGTTTAGGAAATAGTGCTGCAAATGGTGTTATATCAAATTTGGGTAATTATTTGTTAAGTAAATGACAAAAGTTTTCTATTTAGGGAGCTTGTAATACATTGTAATTTGATATGATTCTTTATTGAATTGAATGCAAGATGAGTGACTTCTGAGAGACCTATTTGGTTTTCTTTTATTGTTTAGACGAATCTAATTGCTGATAGATTATTGTTACCATGTCCAAGTGATTCTCGATTCTCAAGTAAAACTTGCTCAATTGCTGTTAGCATGCCTTTTGTTCTACTAAATGATCTGAATTAACCGTATCCCTTTTGTACCAGGTACGTGGCAGTTGGTAACGAGCCGTTTCTGGAAACATACAATGGCAGTTTCCTCCCAACTACATTTCCTGCTTTGCAAAACATTCAAACTGCTCTGATAAAAGCAGGCTTGGGCAACCAAGTAAAGGTAACGTGCCCACTAAATGCTGATGTATACCAATCATCATCTGGGAAACCGTCAGATGGTGATTTTCGAGCTGACATTCATGACCTCATGGTAGCTATTGTCAAATTCCTAAGTGACAACTCAGCTGCTTTCACCGTCAATATATATCCTTTCATAAGTCTATACTCCGACTCCAACTTTCCTGTGGAGTATGCATTTTTTGATGGCAATGCCTCCCCAATTGTAGATGGCTCTAACACATACACCAACATGTTTGATGCCAACCTTGATACCCTAGTCTGGGCCTTGAGAAGAAACGGGTATGGTAACTTGCCCATAATAGTGGGTGAGGTCGGGTGGCCTACAGATGGGGACGTGAATGCGAATGCACAATATGCGCAACGATTCAACCAGGGTTTCATGACTCACATATTAACAGGCAGGGGCACTCCAATGCGGCCTGGACCAATAGATGCATACTTGTTTAGTCTGATCGATGAGGATGAAAAGAGCATTCAACCTGGTAACTTTGAGCGGCATTGGGGAATTTTCACATATGATGGGTTACCTAAATACCAACTTAACCTAGGTGTTGGGAATTCTTCCAGGGGTTTAATTCGGGCTAAAGGTGTGGAATATCTCGATAAAAAGTGGTGCGTTCTCAAACCATCAGTTGGTCTATCTGATTCGAGATTAACCGATACCATTAGTTATGCATGTGCAAATGCCGATTGCACAAGTCTCGGTTATAAAACCTCATGCGGAAATCTTGATACAAGGGGGAACATATCCTATGCATTCAACAACTTTTACCAGAAGAATGATCAAGATGATGTGGCGTGCGACTTTTCTGGTCTGGCCACCATCACTAACATGGATCCCTCCACAGGTACTTGTCGCTTTGGTGTCATGATAATGGTTGACCACGCGATCTCGTTACAGCTGCCAAAACTTGGTTTGTTGATTTGTAGCATCCTCCATCTGTTTTTGACAGCGTTATAGGTTGTTACGACATGGAGTTAGTTTTGTACTTTATTTAATTGATGCGTGCAAACTAGCTTTTAGGAGCTGTAGCCGTGTTATTGTTGTAGGATTTTGTTTTGTGATAAAGTATTGACACCAAATGCTTGGCCTGCGCTGGGCTAAAGTTTTGTGTAGCTGTACTTTCAGTGGTACGTTGTAAGGTATTGCAAGTGTTAGGATACTTTCTTTTTTTTCTCTTTTTTATTTTGATACCTATGTCGTTGCGAGTCCATATCCTTTAGGTTAACTCAAAAGTGAGTTAGCTATACATACAATCTGGACTGTTGGTTTTGGATCTCGGTCAGGTCAGGGCAATCAAAATGGCAAGTGTTGAGATTCACAAAAACCCTTTATAAAAATATTGTCTGGACAAACTCAAATTTGAGTTAATTAGAGGAACTCAATTAAATTCTGTGGTTGCCTGTTGAGAGCCCTTGAACCGTTCAACGTAAGCAAAAACATGAAATTGCCAGTTAATTCAATCATAATATATGTTCTTCTCTTCTCCTCGATGAATCCAAATAACTCCAATATTGGAGTGTTACTTTATTTGAATGAATCATGGATAGTATCCATTAATATGTTCTTTTCTTTTCTATTTTTAAGAAGGCAGTCAGCATTTAATACGAGTTGTGCAAACGAGAAAAATAAAGAACCTCTTTGGTACTTAACATGCTTACTGATACGATATTTATAGGTGATAGCCATGGTTCAATAAGCATGATACGATATTTATAGGTGATAGCCATGGTTCAGCCTTTATCTTGATACGTTAACAATGTTTATCTATTTGTTAACTCAAGATATACAATTACTAATAAAAAGTTAAATATTTTATAGAAAACATGATAACAGGATGTCTAAACTTTGCCGGTTAACAATCATATTTTTTTAAGTTAACTAGTACATTATTATAGCTAATAATCTAAACTAATAAATAAATAGAACGTGATCAGCCGCTAATCTGTTTCCGAGGCATCACTTATTGGGCCTAATCAATTCCGGCCCAAAACCATCCCGGAACCCAAAATAGAAACTTGAGCCGCTATTCACAGTATAATCCATGTTTGGTTAATCGGATTTCGGATCGGAAAAAATAGACGCAATCGCGGGCGTCGGTTTTCCTTCGAGAAAGTGCCAGAAAACTCCCAACGCCTTTGGACCCAAAATCCTTTTCTTTTCTCGTCGTGTAACCAATTATGTGTCTACTTAATTTCATTTGTATTAGTTATTAACTTATAATAATAAAAGTTAAAACCGGTATGAAACTATATAATTGGTCGGTACAAATGACGTACTAGATTTGTAGTGTCCGCGTCTCGGTGCACTTTTAGGCTGAACAGAGAGAAGACACACGGAATTATGTGTGGGATATGGTACAGGAGATCCTTGAGATAGTTTGAAATGGGTTCCGGAAACCCCGCGAACTTTCTTTCTGAGTTTCCTTGATTTAGACTTTCTTCTTTCCCAACCCAAGTTCTATCAAAATCTATATAAATCCCAACATAAGTTAACATAACCAACTATCTTCTGCAAACAAATCACCCAACAAAAGAAAAATCTCAAGAACCCATAAAGAGACGATCAAAGAGAACCCAAAATCTCAATAGAAAAGAAGTAGAAGAAGAAGAAGAGAAGGAAGTGATCAATGGAGGGTTTCTATGGATTTCCTGTTAAGGGAAGGAGGAGCTACGCCTACAACACCAACCAGCTGCTCAATCCGAATCTGAATCCGAATCCGAACAGTAATTCCAATTACAATCAACTCCTTGACCCCTTTCACAACCCGAATCCATACGGTAATTACTACTACAACTCGAATTCGCAACCCAAGCAGTACCGTGACCTGCACCGGAACCCGAATTCGCAACCCAATCAGTACCGGGATCCTTACCAGAATGTAAACCCACAACCCAATCAGTACCGGGATCCATACCAGAATCCGAATTCGCAACCTACCCAATACCGTGATCCTTACCAGAAATCAAATCCACAACGTAATCAGTACCGTGATCCTTACCAGAATACTGCGCCTCAGCCTGCTCTGAATCCTGCACCGAAACCCAAAGTTGTCAACATCCCTATTCAGTATGTCAGCTCTGAACCGGGAGCTACACGGGTGCAAACTCATCGTCCAGCGCCAGCAGTGGCACCGCGGTTATCCACAGAACTGGCGGTCGTGAAGATTCAGAAGGTGGTCCGTGGCTTCTTGGTGCGCAAGAATTGGAGCATTCTGCGAAAAATTGAGGCCGAAGCGGAGGCAATCGGAGAGGAGATTGCGAGAGATGAGGCGGTGCTAGAGAAGGAAGTGAAAGCAAGGATCAGGGTTGGAGAGTCGCTGATGGGTCTGTTGTTCTGGCTCGATTCTGTCAGAGGTGTGAGGGATTACAGAAAGAAGGTGATCAGGAAGGTAATCTCTTTGCAAGAATTGGTCGATTCGATTGGTGCCAGAGGCAACAATACCGAATCAAAGACAACCCAGGTCGAAAGGTCCGATCTTGAGGTTGATACTGTTCCAGAATTTGCTGAGCAGAACTCTGAAACCGGTCCAACAGAAGAGAACAAGATGGTAGAATCAGTGGATTCAATGGAAGAATCTCCAGTTGATCTGACATTTGTGAGCGAATCCTCAGAGCAGACTCCTAGTTCTGCTGTAGAAGACTTTGTGATGGTAGACGCTGTCGAGTATCCTGTCGAACCCATAAAGTCAGTAGAATCCGCTGAAAAGGAAAAATTGGGTGAAGAATTCGATGTGGTATGTGATCCTACTGAGACCATAGAACTAGAAGCAACTGTCGAAAGGTCGAATGCAGTCGATCAAGCATCAGGATCGTCACCTCAAGTCGTGACTGGTAGCAACGAGAACAACGAAACGGAGATGACGGGGATGAGGCATGTGATGGAGAGGGTGGTGGCGGAGAGCGAGAGGATGAAGCATCTGATGGAGGAGCTATGCCAGAGCAGCGCACGGCAGTGGAGCCTCATGGAAGGGATCGTGGACCGGGTCCAGCGACTCGAGAAAGAAGTTGCCAAAATGGAGAAGAAGGGTACCAAAAAGAAGAAAGGAAGTGGAAAGAAATCTGATGGCTCTTGCAAGAAAAGTGACGATTTGTGATAATGAATGCCTTTGATGTTTTTTAGTTTGATTCTGGTTTTTAATTGTTATACTGTTTGTTCTTTTTACATGTTGTAGGTCTGGTAGTGTTGAATTTTGAGAAAGGAATATGAATCCAGTTGCATGTTTGAATATATTGCAATCTTGCTTTGCTCTCTGATTTATGTTTCGATTTGCTGATAAATGAATGGGACAATTGGATACAATACCAATCAAAATTTAAAACTTTGCTAACTGGATATTTCCCGTCAAAACTTCGAAATTGGATGTTTACCCATCAAAATGTTAAGCTCTTGTATATACATCCATAGATTGTTGAGTCGAAAAAAATGTTAAGCTCTTGGATATTCACTTTTCTTTCTTAACAGTAATAGTGTATCTTATCTACCCGATTTTGCCGCGTTTTCCTAATTATTGTTGTCCAAATTTAGGCATCCAGGTGATGTGTAGCTCTATGTTTGTGCCCTTGTAAATCGCTGATACATCTATCAGCATTGTACATCTTTTATCTGAATCTAGTCGGGAAAGTTCATCTGGTCAGTTTTTCTGTTGCCGAGATGTGATACATTTCATGGCTTCAATTGGCCACATGAACTAAGCCTGAACGCATAACAAGTTAACAACACAATGGGATAAAAAACGTCGATGATGAATCTCTTTCGCCTGAAGAGGTATACAAACTGAATCCAAACTTATATACACTGTAAATCGGGTAGACCAAATATTTTGCTGTGATAAATATTATACGTATATTACACTGCGGAATTGCTGTTATGCATTCACTTATTGGCTGTTTTCAGCCTATTTAGTGTATTATTTTGCCATATATACTGTAACGACTGTAAGACCAACTTGTTGGTTTACCAGATAAAAAGAATCGCAGTTGCGATAGACATTGATTAGTCTAAACAAATAGCAATCCGTGCAACAGTGCAAGAGATTACTTATATTTAGTATTTAGTATCAGGACTGACAATTTCTCCAGTTGGATCGTAAGCAATTCGGACTCCCTCTAAATCCGCATCTAATTCATCAGATCCGTTCTATAATAAATAGAAACCTATACATAGTTATTGCTTATCCATTCCCGCTTCTGCTCCATATTTAGCACATCATCTTTAACAAACACCCTTTCATTGCAGATCTGCAACTTAGAGAATATCTCTTATCGCCATCTTCAAGATGCAGATGTGCTTTATCTTGGGTGGTAGGACATCAACCAAGAAATTAAAAAATGCCGGCGACCCAAAAGACGAAGATGAGACTGCATTGCCCGCACAGCAGCAGTTGCATTCAGGCACAATCCAGCGGCTTATCTATCAGAACGCCAGTTGTCTATTAGGACTCCTTGAAGAATCTGAAGCTGAGAGATACAAAGAGAAATTTGAGTCTGATTATTCACTGCAAATGGTACACATGTTATTTCCTTGATGATAACTCATTTTAGGAAAGATGTTGAGGAGTTGTTTAGCTTTTCACAGAGACCCAAGATGTAGGTGCTAGAGGCACACAACTCTTGGATTAGTGAAAATTGTTTATGATAAAACCAATGTCAATCCATACTAATTACCAGCATCTTGCGATTTTTTTTGTGCTAAAGAGCAGTAATTTACTTGAGGAAGGGCCGGAGTCCCCCAGCTTCAAGATTTACTTGAGAAATGATCCAAAAATCGATTTGAAAAAAGAATTGCACCTCAATGAAAAACAAGTTGGTATGTCAGTCCGCGAGCAAAAAGAAGGTAGTGTATGATAATTGTGTTTACTTTCTGTTCTTTCTGCAATCACAATAAGTAAATTTTCTTTAGTATTATTTACAGCTGTGAACTACAATGTAGAAATCAGGGATATATATTTAAGGATATATATTTAAGCAACACCGGTAAGTTCTGATATATATGAATATTCTCTAAAGATGGCAGAAACTATCTTGGGTAAAACTTTTCACATTTTTTAATTTCAAGGGGTAAAAATCAAACCTGTTCACACAAGCTCTTCAAATAAATTATTTTCCTATCAAAGATGAGATGAAATTAAAGAGCCCTTTATTTGTCATAAGGGTAAAGGGGAATTTACATGCAACCAGAGACTGAGTATATAGAACAAATAAAATTATATTTCTAAATCTGAGAATTATTTCAACAAAGATAATATTGAGAAACTTTTTCAGTTTTGCATGCAGGCATGCGGAACAAGCTGTGCGCGCTCATGGGAACTTCAATACCCTTGCCTCCAGATAAGGTACAATGTGTTTTTGGACATTAACACCCCTTTTAAGGCTTTTAGGCCATATGGTGATCTTATGCAGGGTATCAATTTATTTCACAAATTGTAGTACTCTTTCATCAACTCAGGTCTGCAGAATTTTTTTTCCTTTGGTTTTAGTATGTTGAAGGAGTGTTTATCCTCCAACGAACTGCATTGTGCAGTTCATGACGTGAGCCGTCGGATCGTCTCGAGACAATCCAATGGTTCAAGTCATGTACTGCACAATGCAGTGCATCAGGGATATGAATTCTGTCACCAGGTCAACTAGTCAAGTGCCTTTAAATTGCTTCAGTACCTTGTCTTTTCGTTCCAGGCATTCTTCCAGTTCTTCCTTTTGGAACTTTTAAGATATTCTCTTTCATCTTTAGATATTATAAAGTTATGATTTTTTTTTTTCCAAGAAACAAATTTTGTCACAATATAAGCTTTATGTCCTTCTCTATTTCTTTTCCTATGAGGGTCCAGTTCAAAGCCCCGTTAGCCTCAACATTGTTAGAAAGTACATTTTCAAGAACAAATATATTACAATTTTGTATAACTAATAATAATATTTGCTTGCATATTTTAGGAACATCCGAAAAAGGGCAATAAAAAGAAGAAAAGATGCAAATTACTTAAAAAAAAGAGAAAGGGTTCCAAAAATAAAGAACCATCTCAGCCCCAAGCTCTAGTGATCCCGCCAAGATATTTACGAGAGTATGCTGCAGCAGTGATGCTTCAGAAGGTGATACGAGGATTCTTGCTTCGCAAACATTTGAGAATTTTGCACAATATTGAGGCAACAGCCGAGGAGTTTGGTAAACAAGTGGCAAAATACGAGGAGAATTTGGAGCGCAACAGAATGGCTAACTTTTTGGTTGAAGATGAGCTGATCATGCATTTGTTGTCTGAGATCAAATTGGTTAAAGTTCCAATGGGTTATAAAATAAAGGCTATTGAGAAGATCACATCTTTGCAAAAGATGGTGAATTCAGTTGCTGATAAAGCACGAATGATCGACTTGGGTGCACTATTGAAGAAATCAGGTTTCGTAGCAGATTCTGATAAGTCGAACACCGAAAGCTTCACTTTTTCTAAAATGCAACACATTGAAACGTCTGAAAGACGGTATTCAATCGAAGAATCCGCAGGCGACACCACATATCCAACCAGAATGCAAGGCAACAAGACAATTGTTGAAGATATTGACTGGGATTCGTCTGAGGATGAATCAGACATTGTGATGGATTTTTGGGTACCAACTACACCAAAAATGAGTACAATTTGGATGGAAGAGAACAAGAGAACAGTAGCAATGAATTTAGCAGAAGAACCTGAGGTGCAAAATGGGTCGAACCGAAAGGACGAATTGTATACAATTGAGATGCAGAAAACGTCTGATCAGAAGGCTGATTTAAATGCAGTTGAGGTTGACAAAGGGTCTGATGTGGTGGTAGAACCAGACAAACTAATGAAACCATCACTGAATGTTGATGACAACAATGAGGTCAGTCTGACAGAAAAAACTCCGTCGGAATGCGCAGGCTGGCTAGCAAAAACACCGGAATCAAGGAAACCAACAAATGCTGACAAAAGCTTCATCAAAGAAGAGCCGAGCTCAAATGATCAAGATGTTGAAACAACTAGCAAGGTATATGATCCAACCAAATACAAAACTTTTGCAAAGTCGAAAAGAACTTTGCGATCAAGCTCTGGAACTGTCTCAGCAAATGGAGGACTACAATCAAACTGAAGAGTTCAAGGGCTCAAAAGACTTATCAGTAATGAAATAAAAACTTCAATTATTTGGCTTGTGGACAAGCTCCAATCTAGTTTTAGTAGTCAAAATGTTTATATTACGAGTCCAGGTGGATATTTCAATCTTTTTTTTATTATTTTTTTATTTTAGTGGTTGTCTAGTTAGTGTTTATCATATGCCTAGAATACCATAATGTGATTATGATTACAAAATGATGTAGAATCATACTAACAGGATAATAGTGAATATAATCCTTTACTGTTGCTTGCAATAATCCTTTAGTGTTTTCCAAAATTAGCATGCAACAACAAAATTATCTCTACAGAAGAGTGGGACCTCTCTTCCTAAGGGCATTCATATCAACATACAGGGACACAGAAGATATCAAAAGCCATTTATTTCACTGTTACTTGCAATAAGGCTTACTGGCCTATCTAAAGCACTTAATAACATTTCACAACACTTTGAAACATGATGACACCAACATTTTAGAATCATTTGAGCAATATAACCAACACCTAACCTAGTAAACAAAATCTGAGGTAAAATCTCTACAGCAATACAACCATACTATCTTTGAACAACAGCTTGTGAGTTTCTATAATACTAGGCTTGACCACATTTTCTAAGAGCTGCCAAACCCTCTTCTTGGTACTCTTGTCGTGTTATCCAAAATTCGGGGGCATCCTGTGTGCAACCAAAAAAGTCAAGCTAACTCCGCGATTATAAACAATTTATTTGTATAAGAGCATTGTGGACAAGTAGTACATACCTTCATGATTCCAGCAAGAACAGCTCCTCCTAAATAAACCATGTGCTTTCTTCTAGGTGGATCCTCTATCCTTAACCGCAATTTCTATAGACAGATGGAACCATATTACCAGCTATTCAGTTGGTTTCATATGTAAACGTAAAATTAAATAATTACCTTTAATCCGTCCTTGTTTCCTTTCAAAACTACATCAAGATAGCGGTCTAAAATTTCCTTTTCCAACCTGAGAAAACACACAAGTTCAGATAGCGGTCCTTATGTAAGCTGCAAAGCTTTTTTCAAGTTCAGGACAAAAGGTTTGTTGTTTTTGCAGGTTGCAAACTTTCATATTCTTTCCAAACTAACAGATAAGAAGTTGCAAAGATAAACTTTCCTATTTGCTCGATGTAACAAATTTATTGAGTAACAGAAAAAGGAAAAAAAAATACATACCGGCTGGGAAGCCCAGGATACATTGTACTTCCACCGCTAAGAACGATGTGTTGGTATAGCTGCTCAATATAATTGTTTTTGCTTATTAGGCATAAAGAACCAATACATCATAATAGTTCTAATATTCCAGCAGCACATACAAAAACCAGTCTGCGAGTGCAATTGAATTTTACTGGATAGAATAGTACCAGCTATTGGTAACTTGAAAGTTGTTTATCATTATATGTTTATTTTTTCTTAATAGCTAACCATTAATAAGTTACTGATTCATTTGGAACTGATAAGAAACTAACTGTCATTCTGTTGTCGATGTCCATTTCTTGGATACAACGAAATGCCATGTCAGCCATGCCATCACCCTCTACATCAATTAGTTCCTGATAAACCAAAAACAGTGTTCCTTTTATATCCCAGTAAAATAATACAAGAAATCATAAAAGTACACAATTAAGACTTCATTTTATAAAATGGAACATACAGGGGTGAAAAGAGCCTCCGGTGCCTGAAATCGCTCAGTTCCCACTTTGATAACCCTTCCATCTGGCAGCTGATCAATTTAAAGTTAGATGTTGTGCTGTTAATGCATACAAAAGCCTTTTGCAAACCACACCCAATATTTTTCCCACTAACTGCAAGCAAGACCAACAGCTCACCAACTTGCATTTAGCAGTCAAAGATTTTTAAAGATATGCAATTATGATTAACAAGCAATATTGAGGTCAAGCAAATTTTCTACAGTACCCAGGAAACGTGCCTACTCCTGATTTTATGTTGTCCATCAACAGTACTTTTTAGAATTATTTAGGGAAAATTTAGTGAAATCCTAAATACTCATAACCTACATTTTTTTAACAGTATAACTACTAATTTCACATCATCAATTTCCTACAATAAACGTTTAACCGATACAAGTAAGTATATAGTTCTCAGTCCAAAAATTCCTCTCATCGACAAAGTCCGAAATTTCTGGTTCCAGTCCGAATTTACTAAACATTTCTGAAATGCTTAGGAGAACAAGAAGACTTGGTAAACCTAAAATGCTTAGGAGAACAAGAAGACCTGGTAAACCTAAAATGCAAAATTATTAGTATGTACTAAGATCTCCCTATACTATACTATCAGAGTAACTTGTAGCTCTTTTCTTGAATGTACATCTGCAAGCGAGTGCGGGTTGCTTGCAGAAGCTAAACATGTAGGTGCTATGTGTAAATAATGTAATTTTAGGCGTTATTTGCAAAAGGCAGATTCAATGATTGTGGAGTCTTTGCTGGCTTACAGTGTAACTCTTGACAAGAATTGTTGTTTCCAGTCCTAGTTGGTATTCCCGTTTGTAGTCATTGCTGAAAGCAATTAGTTAATATGTCAGCATCCAATTTTGAGGCTGCAAATACAACATACCATTGTGTGTCGGCATGCAAGAAATACTGACCTTATGTAACATAACTTCTCTTTTATTTGTCTCACGGTTTCAAAATCAGCTGACTTATTCATCGCATATCTGATTACAGAGAGAAAGCGTAAATCCAAGCTATCTCAATGGGTATCTATATAACATACTTGTCAGTATTAATAATAACAAAAAAAAAAGGAATACCCTCTGCGAGATAGAAGATCAACAAGGTAAGAAGTAATATGTCTCCCTGCTACATTCATTCTCTTCGTTAGGTGTGGATAAGAGTACCCATCTACCACTGGCACCTGTATACCAACAACAATAACAAGAACAAAGCCTTTAGTCCCACACATGCTGGGGTAGGCTACAGATAAAACCCAATCAAAGTCAGAGTCACAAGAAAAATAAAACAAATATCCTAAGTTAAATGCTAAAAACAATGTTTAATTAATATCATTAAGTTAAGAAAACTAACCACATGAGTTACACCATCTCCTGAATCGATGACAAGCCCAGTTAGCAATCCTGGGAAACAGAAAAAATTCTGAATGTTTTTCACTAATAGTGTAAACAGTTTCAAAATGTAGAAACTAGAAGCACTGTATACACTTACCTTGAGCATAAAGGGAAAGAACTGCTTGGATTTGGATAAAAACTCCAGCAAAATTATACTTCTCAAACATTGTTTCAATCTAAGTAAAAGGGCAAGTTAGTATTATATCAACTATTTTCAAGTTGTTGCAAAATAATGAACCTCGACCTGGCATCATACAGTTAAATTAAATCTAAGAAGAATGTTGAAAAAAAAAAAAATAGGAATACCTAACTTACCATTCTTTCTCGATTCTTCACAGGATTGAGCGGTGGATCTGTCAGTAAAATCTTACACTCTGACGGATCAATCTAAACAAGAAGAACAAAAATCTTAGAAAGGAACCTGACCGAGGATAAAAAACCACACCGCATTACAGGAAACAATTAAAACTAATAGATCGAAAAACAAACCTTAAGTTCACTAAAGAATGCATGATCCCACACATGACCCATCTCGTCCCAATTCTGTACGATTCCATTGCTAACTGGATATGATATATCCAACTGGTGCCTCAAATCTGCACAAGCAGCTCCCACCACTATATCCTAAATTCACAACCAATAAATTCCCAGAAGAGAAAGGAAAATTCTTTACACAACTAAAGCACATTCATCAAGAGTTAAAACACATATTGAAACATATCAGGTTGAATCAAGTACCGTGAGCTCTTGCTCTTGCAGGGACTCCTCGTACCGGAGCAACGGCCGGCCGACGACGCAGGGAAAGACAGAGGTGGGGAAGTTCTCCCCAGCAAAACCACACTTCACATACTAATTAATTACACATTGCAATACAAATCATCATGATCAATTTCAATCACAATTGAGACCTGGCACGTTACGCAATCGGTACCATATGCAAAAAGAAATCATCTTTTCATTCAATCACAATTAATACCGTGATCGGAATGAAATCTCTATCCACCAAACGAGAAAAAAAATTCTCTTTCTCGTCAGTTTTGTGATCGGAATGAAAAAAGAGAAGAAACTATAAATGATTTGGCGAGAGTTGAGGGGTCTCAAATCGCGGTGAGAAATCACGGGCCAAGTGTTGTCATTTGACGAGAAATGATTTCGCGATAGTGCAAAGGCACTAATGCCCCTTCTCCTTTTTAGTCCAAGGCTCCTGAGCTCTCAACAAAATTAAATGTGGACAATGACAATACATGTAAATAAGATGAAAACTAAGGTTTAGTTTAATATATATCAAAATCATTTCATCTTCCTCTGCTGACCATTCCAATCACAGAAGTTCATTCCCAAATCAACTCATTTGAATTCTATTCTCGTGAAATGAATTGAAATTTTTTCTGCTTTCATTCCGATCAGAGTATAAGTGTGATTGGAGATTCAGCTCAGATCAAAAGGGATACACAATTAGACAGTGATCTGATCTGCAGCTGGAACTCAAAAATTAAGCAATCGAAAGGGGAAAAGGAGAAAAGCATTCATACCCCGGTGCCATTGTCGCATACCACCACGTTCTTGCTATCCATTGCCGATCACTGATCTCACTCTCGCCTTTTCTTTTCCCTTCCAAGTCAAGCTAAAATCGAAGGGGAAAGAGAGGCAGACGGGGAGACGAAGCAAGAGAAATTCCGAACTCGTGAACAAATCGAATATTCGTTTGCAACTCGCGAGTTGAGCGGAAGTGGAGAAGGAAACGAGAAATGGAATCGGAATTCGTTTACAACTCGCGAGTTGAGCGAAGTGAAGAAATATTAAACAAGAAATGGTTTCACTCGGCGCGATTTCAAGGAGTAAAGATCGTTGGTATTCGGCGAGAATCGTACGTGCGGACGCCTCAGTCCCAGTATCAGCAATAAAGATCGGACGGTCGTCAGCGCGTCAAAATTCGCTATTCTGTAAGATCAAGCGTCGTTATAAAATCGGACGGTGTATGGCTCGTTTAAGACCAAAATTTGATCGGGTTATTGCACTTGCGGAAGTCGAATGATGCCACAAAATTGGATAATTTCCTGATATGTAATAACACCAAATTTCATCAACAAATGTTAACATATTTTTCTAGACAAAAAGATGAAATAAACGGATTTTGGAAATTTTAAAGGCTTCAGTTAAAACCTTAAGTTTTTTTTTTTTTGAAGAAGATTACTGTTAAACCTTAAGTTGTCCCTATATCATGAAATTTTCGGATCATATGACTTATTATTGTGTTATTCCGAATTATAAATACGCTAATTTGTGTTTTCTTTTTAAAAGATTACTGTTTTGATGTTCTTATAGATAAAGAATAATTATTGAGAAACAAAATTCATATCATACTCATGCAAGAACTTGAGACCCCAATCATATACACCCCAATGAAGCCGTGAGATCTAGATATAAATAGATTGAATACTGTAATGAGTTAATTTATATACCGATGTATTTAACATGCATATTAACATAGTTAGTATAGATTTAGTAATTATTTTTTTTACATATATGTATCAGTTTTTATTAAAAAAATACTTCAAAAATAATTATTGACAATCTGAAAATTGTCAAGATAATAATCATTCTCAAACCGATTTTTTTAATTATAATTAAATAATAAATTTGAATTAAATATTTAGAAAAAAAAAAGTGAACTTATACATTCAGTATGGTTTCCTTTCAAATCCACGTCCTATATCACGGTATCCGATGATAAACTGTCAAAAAGATGAAATAATGTCAGATATTCAAAAAATATATATTTTAACATGGGACGCGTTTTAGATCCACAACCAACATATAAATTTGCATATCTTAATAGAGAGGAGATCAGATAACCACAACTTTCGGTGACACTACTGTTACCACAAAGCATATAAATTCACAAAAAATCATAAAAATAGAAAATCTTTTACAAATATATTCATTTACTTATAGATTGAGTGTGTTTAAAATTTCATACAATTTGAGTGTTATTTGGTACTTCATCGGGAATCATCATGTTTGTATGATAATTATAACAGTCTAAATTAAATGGTTCCCGATGAAGCATCAAATGACACTCAAATTGAATAAAACTTGAAATGCATTTAATCTATAAGTAAATGAATATATTTGTAAAAGATTTTCTATTTTTAAGATTTTTTGTAAATTTATATGCTTCGTGGTAATAGTAGTATCACCAAATTTTGTGGTTATCTGATCCCCACTCATTTTAATAACAGGATTCCGTTTAGATCCACAATCAAAGTTTGGGTTGCATATTGGAAACACATCCCCATAGAATGGGTTGTGGATTGGAAATGTGACCATTAAAAATGATTAAAAAACACTAGTCATGCGGGAATCTTGATCTTTGGCCGCAGATTCAAAATACTAAATCCGTAATTTCATTTATTTTTATCCTAAATATTTAATTCAGATTTATATTTAATTGTAATTAAAAAAAATCGGATTCTCAAATCTAAATCATCGTTCTACTTTTTTAACATGCCATCCATAGTCCGCAAGCAAGGTTCTTAATTTCACAGTTTATGTCCATAATTCCATATGCAAACAAACATTTTTCTGTGACAAGTTAAATAAAAAAAAAAATTTTTAATCCGGAGTGGCACCAATTATGTAGCTATCCTTGTAAGCGAGTTGAACCATAAAAAATCCACCCAATCATTTGAAAAGAACCAAGTAACCAAACGTAGAAACGAAATTACACAAACCACAAAATTAACAAGAACTACAAAGTATTTAAAACATCTCCAATATTCTCCAATATAAGTGTTTTAAAAGCAAAATTAGAAAAACCAAACACTTGACATCTGCCAGCCATTCCTTGGTTCCCTCTCTTTCTCACAAGTGCTCAATCTATACATAGCTATCACTCTTATACCAGCATCATCAAAACATGAGCAGTGCCATATATCACCACCAATGTGTTTGAGCCTTATTTAGTATAATTAACTCACATCCATCCATCTTCAATTCTTCATCCATCCATCACCTCTGCAGCTAACTAATCATTTACAATTCATCCCTCTCACCTCCATCTTCCCGGCCTCTTTCGTTGATCGATCGATACTTGATTTCATATTGATTTGTTGATTCATTATGGGGTGTAACTTGTCAGCACCGAGTGTAGATCATGACGAAGATTCGGTCGGAAGGACCGCTCCCGTGTCATCAACGCCGCCACGACCAAGCCTGCAGAAGCTGCGTCTGCATGATGGCAACCGCCATTCAGGCACCTTGCAAGATAGATTTTCCGGGTCACCTCAGGTTTAAATTTGTTCTTGATGGAATCCCCTCGCACGTGTTCCTTTCGCACATAAAATTGTCTTACTTTCTTGTTTTTTAGATGTTTTTTATAACTAAATTGCCCAAGAAATGCAAACTAATGTTATCAAAAATTTAAGAATTCATATAACTACAGTCAATTAATATATAAACTGATATATTCTTCTTCTTCTTCTTCTTCTTATCCTTTTTTCCTTCCCTTTATTTTATTGATTCTGTGAAGCAAGGGAAGGGAGGAGCTTTGTTGAATCGATTTGGAGAGCGCGAGGAATCGGTCGGGTCCCCCAGCTTCAGGTGTTATGTCAGAAATAATGGCGTGCAAACCGACGAAAAGGATATCGTGGCTGCGATTTGCGAACAAAGGAAGGCTAACAGTATGTTTTCAATCACATGATCTTTTAGGTTCTTCAATTCAGTACTTTTGATATGTTGGGCTTCTGAAAAAAAATAATTTTACAAATTAGTACGATCGAGAAACGTTCTTACAACTTCAAAAAACATTCAAAATCTGACTAGCTGAGATCTTACTGTTTGAATAAGAAATATTTCCAATGCAACTGCTACAAATTCCATCTTCTTCCTTTGGGATTTCGTCGACATGGATTGTAGAATTTGTAGTGTAACCTTTACATGAATTGATGCCTATTTATTTACTTGCTGCAGGGAGGTATAGCAATTCACCTCTGCGAAATGAGACGGCCAGCCCCTTGTACTCATGTCAGGTACAATGCATTACACACAAGAGTTACTGATAGTCTGATTCTGATACTACTGCAACCTTCTTTTTTAAATTAAATTAGCTTCATTTTTTTTTTTTCTGGGTTTTGAAACAGCAATCCATTAGTTGGGATTATTGTTTAGATTTGCATATATAATGCCAAATTTTTGGGCATTTTGTCTCCCCTCCCGACTATATACATATACATATTATAAAACCAGAACTAATGCCTAGCTTGTTCTTTCGAATGCATATCTTTAGTTGAGATATGTATGGGCTTAGAATCATTGAACATTTTTTTTATAATCTAGGCCCAAATTTGGAAGCCCAATAAGTCACACCATGTTGATCATTGGCATAAATTGCTCTCTTTTTTTCGTCTTTAATAGAAAAATTCTGTTCCTTTTTTTTCCTTCAAAAGCATTGAACAACATTGATTCTCATAGCAGCAGTGGCATCAGATGGTCTTCTGCAATTGAAATTTATTTTTTCTAACTTTCTTACACAATTTTCAGGAAACTGAGTTAAAATCTCATAAAAAGGAGAGAGCATGGATGTCAAGGGTTCTGTCGAAATACGGCGAGTAGACAATCATTAAACAATATACACACCAGTTAAGCATAGAACATTAATTAGATACTTTTTTTTCATTAATTTCATATTCATAGGTCACTTCTATCTTCTTTTTTTTTTTCCCTCCCAATTTTGTTCGTTTGAGCTTCCACTTTATTTTGGGAAGAAAATAAGCACATATATATTGTGTGTGCATGTACGAGTGCTCTCTTAATGATATATTTTTTATAGAGTTATTTAGATAACATGACCCTTTTTGTACTAATTAATTTTTCTCTTATTCACGTTTAAACATGCATAAATAATATTCAATTACTAATATATCTCTTCTGAAATCTCTATATTTATAAACCGGAGAGGAGAATCAAGAATGTACCCCACTCAGTAGTGATCAGTAAATCGTGAAAAAGGAAATTAAACAGTAAATCATGCACATTTAGATCGCACGAGTTCGGTGCATAGAATTCTGTAACTCAGCATGTTCCAAACTGCTAGCACTGCATTTCCTTCAGATGATATAAATGATACAAATAAGAAGGTAAAAGAAAGAAAGAAAAATGAAAAATGGCGAGCACCAGTGTGGGGCACACGTGCGTAATGTGCATGAGAGACAAATGCACATGGTGACATGGATGGACGGGCCCTGCAGAATTTCGATATTAAATGCCAAGATAACAAGTTTATATATAATATATATAGTCGAGCAAATACACTGTGAGCTTAAGCTCACGGAGGCTTTCTGTGAGCTTAAACTCAAAATCATATTAAATCACTTTCAAATTTGGGTTTATATGGCTTAGTATATTCTTTATATCAAAATCTTGTGGAATACAAAAATTTTTCATTTTTGGAGATTTTTAAGTATTTGTTTTGATAATTTTGTAAAAGTAATGCATAAACATTGAATATTTTATTAATATTGTATAATCACTTTTACAAAATTCAAAACAAATACTTAAAAATCTCCAAAAATATAAAATTTTTGTATTCCATAAGATTTTGATGTAAAGAATATAGTGAGTCATATAAATCTAAATTGGGAAGTGATTTGATATGATTTTGAGTTTAAGCTCACGGTATAGTCATGCAGGGATTGGTTACTGTTGAATGATTCATGAACTTAACAGCATTTATAGTCATGCAGGGATTCATGAACTTAACAGACAGTTGCAAATTCAGACTTAATTCGGGCTGGGTTACGTTCTTCCGGGCCCAAACAACATGTAGGGATTGATGCTATTGCTTGCCAATTTTGACCAGATATTATTATCATATCATGTCTGCTTGTCTACTAGTCTCCGAAACAAGTCAAATTATATAGTTTTGAGAATATATACATAGGGAAACTTCATGCGTCCACACGATGAACGTCTATCACACTCACAGAGTGTAACACGTGGGGTCCACTACGTGACACTTTGTGTCTATAATAGACGTCCATCGTGTGGAGGTTACCTTAACTTGTGGTCCATCTTGTTATAGTTTGAACCTATAAGAGAATTATAAAAAGGTTGATTCATGTGAAATTAAGAGAAGAAAATTAATCAACTAAAAAAAATATTCAACTACCAATTATTTTCACCGATTATTTTTGTATGTAACCGCTTAATTGATAATTAGGTTGACTTCACATTCTTAACAATAAATTAACACAATAAAATAAAAAAAATATTTAACCTATAAAATATCATGGGACGAACGAATTGAACTCGTAATCAAATTCATACAAACAAATATTATTTAAGGATAATATAGCAAAGGATATATATTCTTCATAAATATGTTACTGCTAGTGCAATAAAAATCCTAATTCTGATATTCAATTTAATTTCTTACCTCATAGTTACTAAAATAATGTCAAAATATTGTGTTATCCAATATATATATATTTTTTTCCTCCAAACAATTTAATAATTTGGCAAGAAGTAGACCTCATCCCCTTTTGTTGGGAGGTAGCTATTGTCTTCCTACTCCTGTAGTCCAGAAGGGGATACAGATGCTACTTTCATGTGAAGATAGCCAAATACTAGAAGCAACTCACATTATTATTTAAAGCCTCCTTGTCATAACAAAAAATAAATAAATAAATCCTCCTCTGTTCTTATTTCTTTCCTTTGCCAAAGTACAGTCCTATTTTATTTGTGTGTGTTTTGTGCTGTGTTTTCATAATTTTTCCACCTCTTTTTTGTCTCGTACGTGCCTAGGAGCTCTTGGCAAAATAATACAATGATAAATTTAATTTCCACTTTACAGAATTGGAGTTTCATTTTCCTACAGAAAAAGTCTAATGAGATTAGCACCATAGGCATCTCATAAATTAAATTGAGGCAAAAATGTATTTTTTTGTGCTAATTTTTAAATTAGATAATGTTTTCTTGTGTTTTTTTTTTTGAAAATAATTATATTCATAATTTGAAATAAATTTCGAAATTGAAGAGGCTAGCTCTTTCATGCTTAAAGAGTATGGCGATTGATCTTCGTTTTTGTTTTTTAGAATTTCATGGGACTTTTTGTACTTTTTGTTTCTCTTTTTAACACAAATTACAAATTAAATTAAAATTTACTGCATATTACATATTATAGTATAGATTAATTAGTATGACTAACATACTGGAAATATAAATACTCGACAAACATGAATTACGGCAATGCAATCAATATTACGTATTGATTAGTAGTTGATGTTCCATACAAATATTACGTATTTAATACTTTTTTTTCTGGATGACTGGGTCAATGGTTGAGAAGAGCAATTGCGTGAACTTTGAAACAGATCTTATGACATTCGATTTCGGTTGTACCGATAAACAAAGTATATATGAGAATTGAGAAGGCTTATTAATTATGACATTATTAATTCTCCACTAATTAATATTTTATTTCATTCTTAATTCTTATCCCTCTCAAATAAAAAAAAATATATTTGTTCATTCTTTCTTACCGCGTATATATATTCAAAAATACCAGACGTAGCGATCAAATTGAGACAAACTCAGAACCACCTAACCAATTATTCAATAATAATAATGGTGAGGGTGATAGATAGATAGAAAGAACGCCTACATACATGTCGACGATGAAATTTGGAGAAAGCAACTTAGTTATATATGGTCAAAATGAGCAGGTTCTGTTTCAGTCAGGATCAGTTCTCGTTTTGTTAATTTGGTGCCTCTTCTTTTGTTGTGCTAGCAAAACTAACAGTCAAGGAAAACACCATCATGTGATCATGCCATACTAAAATTTCGAGTTTGTTTCTCTTTCATTTTGGATATTTATCTCATTGAATTGTAATTAGTACACACAAGGAATACGTTAAAATGATCAATCAAGGCTTTATTTGTTTATCGAGTTCCTTAAAAGTTTCATTTCATGATTCTTTGTTTATCATGAAACCAAAATTAATTGTTTCTAGTCCTTCCTTATATATGGCTAATATAATTTGATTTCAAACAATTTCACTGGTTACAAATGAATTTGATATTGGATAATATATATTTATAGTTGTCAAATCAAAATATATATTTTTTTTTTGTGTAACCATAAGAATGAATTAAATTCGTGATTTTAATATACAGTTTTGAGTCACTGGAGAGGATTTATTATCAGCTTGAACAACCATGACTGGGGATTATGGTCCACGTCAACGATATGAGGATTTGGATATGGTTAGCACTTAGCAGTTAGCTCGTTCCTTTCACTATGAGCTCCCTTCACTTTTTATTTTATTTTTTATTTTTCCTTTTGTAATTTTTGTACTTTTTTTTTTCTGTTTAGATGATCGAAATTCCATGCAGTAGTTGTAGACCTGGCGAATCGGGCGGGTCGGGTTGTATTTGGGTCGGATAAACTAAGATTCGGTTTGTTTTCAGATTCAGGTAGATATCATGTTCGGATTATGTCGGATCAATTAAATTCGGGTTCGGTACAAAGACGGGTCAGGACAACTATATTGCTCGGATTTACGGGTTCGGATCTTATTGGTTTTCGCGCCAATCTGGATACGGGTTGGTTCAGATGCCGGATTCTTCTTAATCGGGCCTATATGGGTTACGGATATTTGAGGTGCGGGTTCCGGATACAAATTGAGCGGGTCGGATTTTGTCTTTATTCGGGTTAACTTATTGATTTATCGATCCCTCAGATAACTTTTGCATATAATATTATAAATTATATGATTCAAATCATACCTTTTCGGATCTTTATTCGGGTTTATGTTGTTGGAATATAACTTTATAATTTAATGTAAACCAATCAATCATTTGAAGTAACATTTTTATTCGAGTGCATAATGCATGGATTAATTCTTAAAAAATCATATGCATATTTCTGAATAAATTAATGCAAATAATATAAACAATTAATTCGTACTTTTATCACATCTCGCGTATTAATCACTCTCGGTTCGGGTTGATTCAGATTCGGATAATTGTCGGTTTAGGGTCACATGAATCCGGATCGCTTCAGGTTTGGGTTTTTATAGGGTAGCGCGTCGCATCGGTTCGGATAATTTGTATTCAGATTCTTAATATTTGCGGATTTCTTCGGATTCGGATATTTTCGGATTCGGTCAATTATGGGTTCGGTTGATTCAGTTTTCATAAGTTAACAAATCCAAGTCGGGTTCAGTTATCGGGTTTATCGGGCGGACTATTTCGGTCGGATCAACTTTTGCCACCTCTAAGTAGTTGGGTACTTACGTTAGATCAATCGATGTCAGATTGATTTTTATTTTTGAGAAACTAAGCACTAGAACTATTATAAATATTTTATTGATTTTTGTTATAATTAAACTTAATATTATATTAACTTGTGATTTAAAATTAACACGCTGTCAATGATATCATTAGTATAGCCGCATTAAACACACAAATAGAGTTCCAATGGTACTAGATGTCACAAACTCACTTTGTCATTTATATTTCAAAATCTTATATTCAAATTTTAAATTAAAACAGCTTATCTTGTTTATGTTCATGAAAGATTCATGAAAGATATATAAGCATAAAATTTTGTGATTTTTTTAGTTCATTTGGTACTAGATCAAGTGGCTAAATATTAATGTATTAAAATTAATCAATCATAGTTAACTAGATTATTTGTTCATTTTTAAGCCACTTGATCTAGTATCAAATAAACTAAAAAAATCATGAAATATTATATGCATATATGTTTCATAAACATAAATAAGATCAATAGTTTTTCTTTATTATTTGAATGCAAAATTTTGAAAATGTGAGTTTGTGGCATCTTGTGGCATTGGAACCCTCCTCCTCAACTACACCATGTACTCTTTGGAGAAAAATTCAATTTTTTTATTAAAAAGAAAAATAAATAAATTTTGATCACTAAATTATTCCATAGTTGGTTTCCATTAAAATTGGTTTCTAGTTTTTTTCTTTTTTGTTCAAATTGGTCTATAAACTATTTTATTTGATTCAAATTGACCCTCGAACTATATTTTTTTTTCAAATTGGTTTGTAAATGGTTGATTTTAGTTCATATCATTCCCTCTATTTTGCTTTTGTTTGTACTGACTACTTTAGTTGAGGGACTAGTTTCAATGAAAGTAAATAGAAGGACAACATGAACTTAACCATTTATATATGAACCAATTTGAAAAAAAAAAAAATAGTTTAGTAACTAAATTGTGACTTTTATTTATTTTCTTTTTAATTAATTGTTTTACCTGCTTAATAAAAAATAATACTTTCCTTGTAAAGTATATTAAAGTCACAATTATACAATTAATTTTGCTTCAGTGGGTGGGTGCATTTCATGTAAAAGTTCAATAGAGATCATCATAGAGCTCTTGATCGTACTATATATTCGTCGTCAATAAAAATTAAAAAGTGTGGTCCTTACTCCTTGCAATTAACCAATTAAAACAAAAGGGAATCATAAGAATGTCATCCAAAAAAAACAAAAAAGGAGCCACAAAATGTGCAGTTAATCAATTATTAGTTGTTCATGATTAACTTAGTTAATTAGTTAATGTATATCCAACTTGCAAATTAATTTCTTTCCATGCAAACTTAATATATATTGAGGCAATTCATGAAATAATGCATGTTCAAAAAAAAAAAAATATCAAGGAGCCAAAAAAGTATTTAGGAAGCATACTATTTAATTGTTCATAAATTTGGATTACCTTATAATACGGCTTTATAAAATATACATGATGCAAGGGAAAAATATTTTTTCACTCTTAATTAATTGCTACTGTTCTTGTTGCCAGAAAATTGTAATGTATTTTTAATTATAATTAGGTCAACCGTCAAATTAACAATTACTTAATAGCTATTTAATATTCTTCGTCATGGCTCCAGTCTTAATTACTTCATTATTAGTACATATGTCTTGTCATTATTGAGGCACTATTACCGTTTATTCAATTTGGCCACTCAAAATTGATTTGATTTGATCATTTGATTAGTTTTAAACTATTTGGATTTGATCATTAATTTGATTATTAGTACATACGTGGAGCGGTCCGAGTGGATAGTGGGGGAGGTGGTTTACTTGTTTGATTCTGTAATTAATTTTCATTCATAAAATGAGATGAAAATGAGAGCACCGTTATGTCATTCAATTGTTTCTTTCATGAAATTAATTGACGCAAGCAGCTCATAGTTATTATGCTGAAATCTTGATTTTTATAAGGGAATTAATTGATACATAGATATAAAAAATTATACCAAATTCGATACCGATTGTGTTAGTATTTAAGTTATTCATATAATATATATATACTGTTATAAAATTATAAGTAGTACAGTAAAGCTATTGATTTGAGTAACAACACAGTTGGTATTACTGAATTTGGTACGTTTTGTATTACTGTAACATTTTTCTTGGAGCAAAATGCCCTGGTAACGAGTCCGTATCTGCTGTTATTCTCAAAGAAAAACAGGACCCTGTTATTTTATTGTGGGCCGTTAGATCAAAATGGACGGATCCGATCGGCCTACTTTAGATTTTAGGGGTCTTTTCCAACTAGATCTGATCCATTGATTTTGATCCAACGGTCCACAATATAATAACAGGGTCCCGTTTTTCTTTTTAAAATAACAGCCGATTTGAATTCTGGTAACTGGTAAAGATACATCGTAAATCTAACGAAGTTAAAAACATGTACGTACGTATGATAAATCCCAGAGAAGAACAGGACACAAAAAAGGAATCCGTTTATTTAAAATTGTTGACAAAAGACAAAGAAATGTTTTCAATCGATGAACTTGTGAACTCCTAAACCAAAACCAAAAAAACATTGAAAAATGTTTTAATTCAATTTATTTCAGCGTACGGGTGAAATTATGATATGGTTACATGGTTACAATTTACAAACTACCATTTATTTTTTCTTCACACCCATTAAAGTTTATTAATTAGATTAGATACAGCAATAGAACAAGCAAAACGAAACAAAAAGTAAACTCCACAGCCTTTCTCCCATTTATTTTTGCTATTTAGTACCTTTTATTCAACCATCTTCTGTCCTAAGTACTAGCGCACAAAAAGACAACCAGAGAAAGGTCAGGTTTAAGGATAGTTACCATATTTTTTCTTTCTTTTTTTTGAGAAAAGATAGCTACCATATTACTTATGACAGCAAAATTTTTGAATTAATGAAAGAAAATCTGAGAAAATCATATTGTAAATGGAAAAATTTTACTACCTCAAATAATATCTTTGTTGTTCTTAGGTTTGATCCCAGAGAAAATGCCACTCTCTTCTTTGATTTAACGACCGGAGAGGATTAGGAGTAAAGTGGCCATTTGACTTGAGAAAAAGAGTACTTTGGGAAAGGGACTACATGAGCTCGGGATGCTCATCGTGGGGCCTACTCTTTTTAACTCCAGTCCTTTTTTTGAGATTCTTTTTCGGCTAATTCTTCTATGGATCAAAGCAAATAAGAGCCCTTCATTTTCTATTAATCGGACGGCTGGATGTAAGGTGCATTGTTAATTCTCCGTTAAATCTGACGGACGAAAAATGTTAAAATCGTAATTTTACAGCGAATCGTTCATTTCGTCTCCGCCTCCTCTTCACGTAACTTCGTCTTCGTCTCAACTCTTCTGCAACAGTTCCTTCAGGTGGGGAGGATGGAAGGGGGGAGGGGGGAAGAGGCGTACCAGAGGAAGAAGAAGAGGAGGAGGGAGAGGGCGAAGAAGCGGTGGATGAGGAGCAGGGGCTTGGACTTGGAGAGGGCGGGCAGGGAGAAGAGGAGGGTGGAGATGGGGGCGGCGAGGAGGGTGAGGAGGAGGGGGGCAATTAAGTACCGCCTGCACGTTCTCCTCTACGCCGCGGCCATCCTCGGCCTGGTGAATTTGACAAATGAAATTCGGCTCAGAAACTAGAGCTCGAAACTCTTCACTCTGCCGAGTGTTTTTCTCGGCACCTCCAGCTAATCTGAAACCACAGATGCACTCTTCTCTCTCTCACGCTTCTAATAGAACTTTCCGATCGTCAAACGGTTGCACAAATACCGAGATCCGTTTCCTTCTCCCTCCGACGGATGAGATGGAGTCCCTGCCAGCGCCATGGATGAGCTTGAAACATTCGGCTGGGCTTGAGTGAAAGGAAAGGAGAAGAAAAGGCCTGCTTTGATTAACCAATCTAAGTACAAAATCGAGTTAGGCTCAATGATCCAATTCGGCCCAGTCTTGCAAACACCAAAAAATGAGTAACTCAACCCAAAACCCAGCATTCAGCCCAATAAATCTGCCTGAAGCTCGGCCCGAAATCCAGCAAAACCAGAAACAATTTTGAATATGGCCCAAACTTGATTAAGTTGTATATTTCGGGATTTTCAAATAAAAAAAAATTTTAAAAATAGTTTTTGAACTCCAAAAATCACAAAATCAATTTTAAAATTCATTTAAGAAATTTTATGATTTTTCTGTACAAATACATTTCAAATTTTTAAAAAAATTCAAAATTTCAATTTGAAATTCAAATTGCAAAAAGGACAAAAACCCAAATTTTTAAAATAAAAGTCTCCATTTCCTTCTAAATATTTTCCTACATCATTTTGTACAAATTTTAAGAAATTTTATGCCCATTTGAGTACATTTTGAAATTTTAAATTGAAAACACAAAAAATGCTTTTTTTTTTCTTCAAAATAAATTCAAAAGTGTGCAAATAAATGTCCAAGTAGCAAAGAACACTTGGATCATGACATTTTTCATGCATATTTGTCATTTATTGTAAATAGTTTCTCATCAAAAACACATTTTATTGTGTTCACTCTAGTGCATTTTAAATTCAAACGATATACTTCTATACATGTTTTAGCATTTTTCTATTCTTGATCAGAGGTGCCTGAAGTTAACAGCTTCAGGGTAATTAACAATGAGGGCTTGCGCTCATTAGAATCGAAGACCCCACAATCACTTGAAAATAATAAAACTTTCGTGCGTGAGTGTCTGAGAGTGTACACCTCACAATGTTGACTAACAAACACACTTAAAGTTAGAGCCATTGAAAATAATAAAACCTTTGTACATGGGTGACCGTGTCCTTTCTCCCCACGAGAAATGTCTTTTTTAAGCGTTCCTCCGTCGACAGTCCGGAAAAGGTGGTTGATGCACCGCATTCATATCTGCATTTTACCAGACTTGCACCTTTATTTTGGCCTAAAATCCCTAAGTTTATATGCATTTAGGTAGTAAGATGTCTAGATTCCAGTTACTTCTGTGCTTTTCTCCAATTTTCAGGTAAATTGAGCTTTTGGAGCTATTTGGACGGGATTCGGAGCACGGAACGACAAGATGGCGCTAGAACGCACTGTCTGCTGGCCGCAGACAAGACCCTGCGGGCCGCAGACACGACCTTGCCGGCCACAAGCCCGTTATTGCGCAAACTACTTTCTATTTTGACGCCCTGGCCTAAATAAGGCAGTTTTTTTAGGTTTTCTAGACATCTCTGGACATCTTTTTCACCCTCTCATTCTACACAGCCGCCAGGGGACAAGAGGAGACTAGGGTTTACTTGTTTTCATCATCTTGCGAAGAAGATTCGAGAGGACGATCGCGAGAAGTTGAAGATCGAGACGATTCTAGTTCTTCTTCGGTTCTTTTGTATCATGAACTCTTTCTTTTCTTTATTTGCTTTGTTTTCTTTTGTCATGAGTGAGTAGAATTTTAGTTTCTAGGGTTGACGATGACGTTTGTGTTTATGGATTGATTGTATGTTGTTGAGACTTACATTGTTTTCAGTTTACTTGCGATTTTCATTATAACGTGTTTATGACTTTGCTTGTTTGTTTGGTAAACCCGCGAATTAGGCCAAATCCGGTGCGGTCATCTATATCATCTGACCAAGAACTGTTGTTTGCACAATTTGGGCTGATAAATCTCTGTCCAAAAGTATCTGAAAGGAGAAATTGTAGTTTCGACGAGAGTCGAACCGAATCCTAGAGTAAAAAGTGAACTGAACGTAGTTTAGAAATATTTCTACGAATTCCAATTGAATTAGAAGTGTTAGAAGGACCAAAACGTGACAACTGAGGGACTTGTACCAAGTACCAACTCTGAACTGAATAGGAATTGATAATGTGAGTCGAAACACCGAACCAAAACCGAAACTGCTCTCTATCAGTTGCCTGTGGACCGCAAAAAACATCCTGCGGCCCGCAAGCACCTGTAGAAAGTGTAAGACAGAGGTTACAACACTGTCTGCAACCTGCAGCGTTGGAATCTCTAACCAATCCTCTGCGATCTGCAAGAGATATCTTGCGGGCCACAAGCAATTGATCCAGAAACCAAACTGATTCTGAAAACCCTGGGAACGCCCGTTTATTACCTGTTTTCGAGTCTTACCTGTTTTTGTTTACTGTTTTACTACTTCTACTGTTAGAACATCAACCTTTGACAACCCCCCCCCCCCCCCACTTTATACAAAAAGACCAAAAACATTTATTTTAGGACTTAGAATTGTAACTAGGGTTTAGTTTAGAGTTAATACCGTCCTTGTGGTTCGACCCTGACTTTACTACACGAGATCGTACGCTTGCGATCGAGTGTTTACTTAGGCTAATTTAAAAGCCTATACTCATCTGAGTGACCAGTGGCACAAAAACACACTTAGAGCCATTGAAATGCGTTCACATTACTTTGTAAATACTTGGAGTGTTATTGGCATCTTAACGCACTAACTTTCCATAAATAAGTACTCTAACGCGCTTCAGATACAATTTAAGCGATCTGAAACCATTTTTTGGCAATTTAAGTGCGGAAACATAGTTAGAATTTATTGAAAACACATTTACAACCATTCAAATGCGTTTAGATAGCATTTTAGTACTAATTGGAGTGTTATTTGCATCTTAACGCACTTATATTCATTACATAAGTATTTATTGATGTGCTTCAATGCAAGTTATTTAAAATAAGTTTTGGCATTATAATGTGCGCAAACGTGTTCAAAATTTATTGAAAACACGCTCAGATCTATTTAAATGCATTCAAATTGCAATTTATTGCTATTTCAAGTGTTATTGGGTTCTTACCGCACTTATATGCAATTTAAGTCATTTGAAACAAGTTTTGACATTATAATATGCGCATACAAGATAAATTTTTTTTGAAAACACACTAAAACGAGGTCTAAATGCGTTCAAATCTAAATTTCTTGGAGTGTTATTGGTATATTAACACACTTATATTTGTTAGACAAGTACTTTAATTTAATCTCCTTTAGATGCAATTTGAGTTGGAAACCAATTTTGGAATTATAATATACGCATACGACGTTAGGGCACGTTGTGTTTTCAAAACTGCAATTTAAACGGCTCTTATTGTGATTTCAAAAAATTTTGACCTTGTTTGGGCACGCTACAATGTCAAAACTGGTTTCAAATGGCTTAAATAGCATCTAAAACGCGTTAAAGTACATATCTGATGAATATAATTGAAAGATGCCAATAACCAATAACACTGCAAATAGCAATAAATTGCAATTTGAACGCATTTCAAAGGCTCTAAGTGTCTTTTTAATCAATTCGGACCTCGTTTGCGCACATTATAATTCCAAAATGGGTTACAAACTTAAATTGCATATAAGTGCGTTAAGATCTCAATAATACTCGAAATAACAATAAATTGCAATTTGAACACATTTAAAACGTTCAAGGGTGTTTTAATAAATTTTGACCTCGTTTGCGCACATTATAATGCCAAAACCCATTTTAAATGATTTAAATTGCATTGAAGCGCATTAAAGTACTTATGTAATGAATATAAGTGCGTTAAGATGCAAATAACACTCAAATTTGTACTAAAATGCAATCTAAATGCATTCAAATGCATCTAAATGTGTTTTCAAACAATTATGACTACGTTTGCGCACTTTAAATTCCCAAAAAATGGTTCCAAACTTAAATTGCATATAAAGGACGTTAAAGTACTTATCTAACAAATATAAATGCGTTAAGGTCTCAATAAAACTCGAAATAGCAACAAATTGTAATTTGAACGAATTTACATGTATGCGCACGTGTGTGTTTTCAATAAATTTTGACCTCGTTTGTGCGCATTATAATGCCAAAAAATATTTCAAATGACTTAAAATTGCATATAAGCGTTAAGATCCCAATAACACTCGAAGTAACAATAATTGCAATTTGAACGTAATTAAATGTAGCACATATGTGTGTTTACAATAAATTTTGACCTCGTTTGCGCGCATTATAATGCAAAACTGGTTTCAAATGACTAAAATTGCATATAAGTACGTTAAGATCCCAATAACTCTCGAAATAGCAATAAATTGCAATTTGAACGCATTTATATGTATGCGCACGTGTGTGTTTTCAATAAATTTTGACATCGTTTGCGCACATTATAATGCCAAGACAGGTTTCAAATGACTTAAGATTGCATATAAGTGCGTTAAGATTCCGATAACATTCGAAATAGCAATAAATTGCAATTTGAACCCATTTAAATGTTTGCGCAAGTGTGTGTTTCAATAAATATTAACCTTGTTTGCGCGCATTATAATGCCAGAACATGTTTCAAATGACTTAAAATTGCATATATGCGTTAAGATCCCAATAACACTCGAAATAGCAATAAATTGCAATTTGAACGCATTTAAATGTTTGTGCACGTGTGTGTTTTCAATAAATTTTGACATTGTTTGCGCACATTATAATGCCAAGACAGGTTTCAAATGACTTAAGATTGCATATAAGTGCGTTAAGATTCCGATAACACTTGAAATAACAATAAATTGCAATTTGAACCCATTTAAATGTTTGCGCACGTGTGTGTTTCAATAAATATTGACCTCGTTTGCGCGCATTATAATGCCAGAACATGTCTCAAATGACTTAAAATTGCATATAAGTGCGTTAAGATCCCAATAACACTCGAAATAGCAATAAATTGCAATTTGAACGCATTTACATGTATGCGCACGTGTGTGTTTTCAATAAATTTTGACCTCGTTTGCGCGCATTATAATGCCAAAACATGTCTCAAATGACTTAAAATTGCATATAAGTGCGTTAAGATCTCAATAACACTCGAAATAGCAATAAATTGCAATTTGAACCCATTTAAATGTTTGCGCATGTGTGTTTCAATAAATTTTGACCTCGTCTGCGCACATTATAATGTCAAAACTGGTTTCAAATGTATGCGCACGTGTGTGTTTTAAATATATTTTGATCTCGTTTGTTTGCATTATAATCCCAACACAGGTTTCAAATGACTTAAAATTGCATATAAGTGCGTTAAGATTCCATTAACACTCGAAATAGCAATAAATTGCAATTTGAACGCATTTAAATATTTGCGCCGTGTGTGTTTTCAATAAATTTTGACATCGTTTGCGCACATTATAATGCCAAGACAGGTTTCAAATGACTTAAAATTGCATATAAGCGCATTAAAATACTTATGTAATGAGTATGAGTGCGTTAAGATACAAATAACGCTCCAATTAGTACTAAAATGCAATTGTGCCACCCTTTCCGGACCGCCGACGGAGGAACACTTGGAAAAGAACGTTCTCGTGGGGCGAAAGGACACGGTCACCCTTGTACACTTGTGTTTGCTAGTAAACGTGGTGAGACGTTCACTCTCAAAACACTCACGCACAATGGCTTTATTATTTTCAAGTGATTGCGGGATATTGGATTCCAATGAGCGCAAGCCCTCATTGTTAATTACCCTGAAGCTGTTAACTTCATGCACCTCTGATTAAGAATAGGAAAATGCTAAAACATGTGTGCATGTATATGATAAGTCGGTATTTTATACCATTTTTATATAGGAATCGTTTTACAAACTTAACCAATTTTAGTTATATTTTAGTTAATTTCACTTTGTTTCATGCCAAGTTCAAGTTACTACTAATTCCTTGCTTACATGTGTAGGAAACAAAGAAAGGAAGCCAATGGTGCAAGCGGAACGCAAATCGGAGTCAAGAGGCGAAAGTTGGACCTTCACAGCAAAGCAGTCGACCAACTAAGTTTTGGTCGGGCGACCCATCTTTCACGCAACTCTGGAGGCTAGGCGACCAAATGAACCCAGTTTCGTTTTTTGACAGTTTTTGTGCTATTTTTGGTTATTTTTCGCCCTAGCCTATAAAAGGGTGTCTCTTCCTTTTGGAGGAAGGCTGGGAATTCTTGGGAGAGAAGTTAGAATTGATCTAGGGTAAAAGAAAGGATCTTGGAGAGAAATCAAGGGATTGAAGCAAGAGATCGATTGGAAAACTCAGCGTTTTGATTCTCTTTCTCTTCTCTCTCTTTGTTTATGCTTTTCTTGGACATGAACACTTGTGATTTTCGTGTAGCCATGATAGACTAATTCCCTCTCTAGGGATGTAGGCGTAGTTTGAACTTGTAGTTGTTAATCTTACTCGATTGATACTTTCTTATGCTATGTTGTGATTTTGCTTCTCTGTTGAATTGCTTGTGTATTGTTTAATCGCCATGCATGACATCTTAGAAACTAGGGTTATGATTTGACAAGTAAAACTTGTAGTTTTGGATTGAAGAAGCATAATTAGGTTTAGGGTGAGATACTTAACCGTGAAACCATGAACCTAGGAGAATTTATTATTAATTAACTATTACTTGTGCGATGTACTTAAACATGAAGTGCGAATTGGTAGTTGATTAATTGTATCAAGAACTTAATGAACATAAGCTTGTAGGGTGAGACACTTAATAGTGAAATCCGAGAGTTTAAGTACAGTATTAAGCCATGAAAGTGTAGTTTAGTACCAACAATTGATTGATACCCTTTCACAACAATTCAATAAAAAAACATTAATTGAGTAAATTGCATCTACAAGGGATAGCGAAACCGAAGTTCCTAGGTCACGTTTAATTGAGTCAAACCAATTGTTGTTAGTCTTGTTCCAATTTTAGGATTAATTTAGTTAAAGCAAACCTTGAATATCGATTAGTCTAGATCGGTAAATTAGATTGTAACCAGTGCATTATGTGTTGTCCCTGTGGATTCGACCCCATATATACTACACGGTAGGTTCATGCGCTTGTGAACCGAACCAAATTGTGTTAGGGATTATTAGTAGATATTTCACATCAGTATATTATTTGATTTCAAAATGCACTAAAGTGAGCACAAAATTCTCCAATGTGTTTTTGATGAGAAATTATTTACAAATAAAATGACAAATGTGGATGAAAATGTCATGGTCCAAGTACCTTTGCTACTTGGATATTTATTTATTCACTTTTGAATTTATTTATAAGAAAAAGCATTTTTGTATTTTCAATTTGAAATTTCATAATGTGCTCAGATCAACATAAAATTTCCTAAAATTTGTAAAAAATGGTGTAGGCAAATATTTATAAGAAAATGTTGACTTTTATTTAGAAAATTTATGTTTCTATCCTTTTTGAATTTGAGTTTGAATTTGAACTAGAAATTTTGAATTTTTAAAAATTAAAATTTTTTTTATTCAGAAAAATCGTAGAATTGATGAAATGAATTTTAAAATTGATTTTGGAATTTTGGGAGTTCGGAACTATTTTTTAGAATATTTTTATTTGAAAATCCGAAATAAGTCATCTTAATGTGTATTTGGGCCAATTTTTATTGAATCTTTGCTGGGCTGAGTTCTGGAATCTTGTATATGCGTGATTGGGCCAAGTTGTTTGTCTTTAGACTCAGTTAAATTATAGGCCGAAAATTTACTGAGTTTATTTTATTTCATTGTCTTGTTTCTGGGCCAATCAGTTGGGCTTCATTTTCATTCTTCTTTCATCTCTTCGCTTGGACCCTCCTGGCTGACTTCGAGTTTCCTTCATGGTGCCGAAGTTTGTCTCATCTAAGCCGTCGGAGGAGAGCTGGGGTAGATCTCGGTGTTGGCAACTCCAATAGAAGATCAGAAGACAGAATTGGGATCGTGTGAGAAAGGAGAGTACATCCATGGTTTTAGATGGGAGAGGGATGCAGTGAAAAATACTCGCACCTGGTGAGTTCTTCGAGTCTGACAAGCATCGGCTGAAAATTTTACATTTAATTTTCTCTTCGAATTATGTATCGTGTTTTTGTAAAATTTGTCTTGAACATGGTTGGCTTGACGTGTTTAATGCAATTTTGAATTCAATTTGAATCAATTTTGATTATGTGATGTATGGAGACATGGTACCAGTGTATAGTTTGGGTACCGGGTGACTGAGTCTCGTAATTGAATATGTTAATCCGGAAGAGAAGCCTAACTGAAGGGGGAGAGGAAAACTCAGTTACTGCTGGAAGGGGGAGAGGGCGACAGGTACGGGAAGAGGGGCGACCATGGTTAGAGCGGTTCTCCCAGTTCTCCTTTATCGCCTTCTTCTTTCAATTTAGATCCGGAAGACAACAAAAGGAGAAGACTGAAGAAGGAGAAGGCTAACGGAAGCAGAGACAATACTAACGGAAGGGTTAAACGGAGAAGCATTACCAATTTCACCCTTTTTCTAATTAAGGGTTCAGATTAGTGCGCACAAAATTTTTGCAAAAAGTTAAAATTCTTCTCCGATCCATAGCAGCATCGCTCTTTTCGGCTATATTTAGATTTTAATGAATAGATAAGAAAACATATATTAACTTAAAAGTTTGATACTTCAAATAGATGCGGTATAATTATTGTTAGTATATTTGTTATAAGTATCATTACCATGTAATAGATGTATATATTAAACTGACATGCATATAATTACTTAATTGTTAAATGAAAATGATGAATTAATCATACATACTTGACCGGATTTAATTCAAAATACTTGTAGCACGATCAATCTTGAACTGACTTGAATTTCAAATTTAATATTCGTCAATTTCCTTAAGCACCATACACCTTTGGATATAACCGTCCTCAGTAATCCCGTACTGTCGATCTTACAAACATAAAATTAACCAACCCTCTAATTTATGCAATTATATAAGATCAAATTCAGAGACAAATTAATAACTTAGTCATAATCAATTAAACCCTTCAACACCGCTGCCAAAACGAAGCCCCTTCCTGCCGCAACCAAATTCACAGAGATAGCCACACACATACAACCAGAGAGAGAGAGAGAGAGAGAGAGAGAGAGGCCGGGAGAAGAGGAGAAGGGTGCGGTCGGGAGACCGAGCGGTTGACGTGTTGTACGTGCGGATGACGAGGCGCTCCAGCGACGATCGAGATGGCACGAGTCGAAGCGACGATCGAGACGACACGAATCGATGCGATGTTGCGACGATCCGACGAATTAACGGGATTGAAGGTGCGTGGTCCTCCTTTGACTATTATTCGATTTTCAAGTTTGATGATTGTTTTGTCGTTTTAAACAATCAAATATGATATGAATCGCAATGTTATGTTTGATTTATTGTCCGAGACATTGCATACGTCTAATTAAAACTTCCAAAAATTTGATTATATTAATTTGACTGTTAAAATTTATCAAAGATTTTTAAATAATATGATCCGTATCAAAATGAATCATGGTGAGAATTTGATTTGAACAAATTGTATTTCCAGATGATACAGTGAAAGTATGATTGATGTTAGTTATTAATTAAATCATGAAAATAATAAATTGTCCTACTTAAGAACGAAACTGGTTTGTTTTATTTTAATTGTATTATGTTTGAGTAACTATTATGCATAAATCTGGTCATATAATTGTAATTTGGGTACATGAGTAACTACGTACGATACGTCGACTTCTGTACATGCCTAAAGCTGGTCATACTAATTTAAGTATTATAAGAAAGAGGAGTAGTAGATTTTGTATATTTTGTAAGTAAATATATGTATGAACAACATGATGATTTTGATCATAAAGTTGAGATATGATTGTAGTTAATTGAAAGGAAATCTGGAATTAAATGTGAAAATAGAATGCGATAGATTAATTGACCCCTTTGTAAGAATGGTATTCGTTTGGATCGACATTATCGATTATCGCTTCGTTCGCCATTATGTTCGGGCTTTTGCCCCCCATTGTGAGAAATTCACGGTACCGTGTCTCTTCCCCCCTCTTTTGTTCATTGCCTCTTTTGTTGATTGATCCGGGACGCTGGATGAGGGATTAGTTCGGCAACGATAGCATTGATTAAGTAATTGATTTGATTGATATTATCGACTTATTGATTAACATTCATAGAGTTTCGTACCAGTCTTTGACTATAGTATGTTCGAATTGGGACGGTAACCAAGAACCGGAATTAGGAATATGGGATGACCAAATAACTAGACTTTAATTTGACAAGTAATTAATTAAATTGGCTTTTAATTGAACGATGAATACACTTTGATAAATGATCTCGATTGTTACATATCCGTTTGTTGGAATTCCTTTTTGCACTGGGAAACACTCGGTTTCTCATGCGCACCTTTGTGCCTTTTTTCACAGGTGAGGAAGGATTTGCTGAGTTGTCACATAGATGAAGATTTTATTTTTGCTTATCAAGAATATTATTTAATAATTACGTAATTATGTTAAAGACTTCCGCTGTATTTTGTTTTAAATTGTTGTATATTCATAAAAATATGTTATGTTGTAAAATGCATTATTTAATTGTGGCATGAAATTTGTATTGTTGACATGCTTGTTTTGACGCCTTGCGTTGAAAAGCGCGGCGGACGGCTCAAATTGCTCTTTGTGAAAATCCGGGCCGTTACACCTAAACCCGAAACCCTAAACCCTAAACCCCACAACCCTAAACCCTAAACCCTGAACCCTAAACCCTGAACCCTAAACCCTAAACCCTAAACCCTAAAACCCGATAACCACGTAACCCTCAGCCCCGAGCCCCGTAGCCCCGTAGCCCGAAGCCCCGGGCCTGAAACACGAAGCCCTAAGCCCGAACCCGAACCCCAGCCCCCGACCCCCATCCCTGAACCCCCACCCCCAACCCCTAGACCCCAGACCCAGACCCCAAAAACCCCAAACCCCAAAAATCCCAAATCCCAACCCCAAACCCCAAAACCCCAAAACCCCAAAACCCTAAAACCTTAAACCCTAACACCCTAACCCCCCCAAACCCCCGAACCCCGTAACCCCGTAACCACGTAACCCCGAGCCCCGAACCCTGAAAACCGCGTAAAACCCAAAAACGCCGAAAACCCCAAAAAAGCCGAAAACCCCAAAAACCCCGTAACCCCCAGCCCCTAGCCCCGAGCCACGAGCCACGAGCCCCGAGGCCCGAACCCTAAACCGTTACGCACCGTAAGGGTTGCTGGTTTGGTATGGTATTGTACCGGTTGTTCTAGCAATTTGGTACCGGTTCGATTTTTGGCACAGATCTACAATACCAATGCTCTCAAAACACCACAAAATTGAAAAAGGAAATAGATTAGAGTTGAGTTACCGTCCTTTTCGTAGGAGATTTGTGCAGTGGTGCCGCTTACGGGGCGTAAGCGGTGGCGGCGTGGTTGGCTCGGCGTACTGATGTCCTAAAAGATATAGGCTTTTAAATTTGTTACTCGAAGCAGAACACTCGATCGCAAGCGTACGATCTCGTGTAGTACAATCGAGGTCGAACCACAAGGATGGGAATTAATTCTAAACCAGACTTCAATCGCAATTCAAATCCTAAATAAAGTGGGGGTTTTTGAAAGGTTGGTTTAAACAGTAGCAGATGCAAACAGTAAACAACAAGTAAATACTGGAAAACGACTAATTAAAAAGGCGTCCTCAGGGTTTTCTGAATCCGTTTGGTCTCTGGATTAACTTCTTGCGGCCCGCAGGAAGGTCTCTTGCGGGTCGCAGGGGTTGGTTAGAGATTCCAAAACAACCTGTTACCCACAGAATAACTCCTGTGAATTACAAACAGTTTTGTAATCTCTGTCTTACACTTTCTGCAGATCCTTGCGGGCCGCAGGATATCTCTTGCGGTCCGCAGGAAATCTGACAGAGAGCAGTTCTGGTTCTGGTTCAATGTTCAACTCACGTTATCAATTCTGAATCAAACCAGCAACAGTACAAGTCCTCAACTTTCGTATTTTGGTTCTTCTAACAATACCGGTTCAACAGAAATTCGTGGATCTATTTCTAAATCTACGTTCAAGTTACTTTTATATCTAGGATTCGGTTCCACTTTCGTAAGAACCGCAATTTTACCGTTCGGTTACTCTTGGACAACAAGTTATCAATCCAAACAGTGTAAATAACAATTCTTGCAAATATGATACTCTATTGACCAACTAAACTTTGTGCCTAATCTACAGGTTTACCATACAACAAGCATGATATTCTATTAACCAACTAGATTTTGCTCGCAATCTACAGGTCTATCACATCAACAAGTCAAGTCAAACACACATAATCATGAAAATCACAAGTAACATGAAAATAACGTAAGTCTCACAATAAGAAGTCAATCCATTAACACAAACTTCATCATCTACCCTAAGAACTAAAAGACTACTCGCTCATGGCGAGGGAAAACAAAGAAAACAAAACAAAGAAGAAGTTCATGATACTAAAGAACCGAAGAAGAACTAGCGTGGCTTCAATCTTCAACGCCTCCAAGAAGTCCTCTCGAAATCTCCTCGAAAGATGGTGAAGATCGACTCCCCAACACGCTCTCCTCTGGTCCCTGGCGGCTAGGGTGAAAGAGACAGAAAGTAAGATGCCAAAACCGTCCAAAAGGATGGTTTAAATAGCCAAAAAGGCGGCAGAAACAGAAGCAGCGCTGCCGCGGGTCTTGCGGCCCGCAAGAAGTTAGTCTTGCGGCCCGCAGGAAGTGAGTTCCAGTGCAGACTTGCTCTCCAGGGCTTCAAATCGCGTCCAAGTGGCTCCAAAAGCCCAATTTACCTGAAACATGGACAGAATTGAACAAGTAACTGGAATCTAAGAATTCTAACACTAAAATGCAATTAAACTCGGGATTTTAGGTCGAAAACAAGGTACAAGTCTGGTAAAATGCAAATATGAATGCGGTGCATCAAATCTCCCCAAACTCAAAGTCTTGCTTGTCCTCAAGCAAAACCTAGAACCTAAGGAACAAACCGTACCTAGACTTAAATCCCTGAGTGACCTAAATGCAAAGAAAAACTTTGGGAAGTTGCTAAACCGAGAACACATGGGCAAGTTTGAACTTTGAATTGTAAATAAGTGCGCATGACAATTTCACAAAACTCGTGCTAGGGCACAGAAAATCAAGACGAGCGACTCTTGTTCCATGAAACACAACCTGAATTGCAAGTAGGACCATCGTACTTTTTCGGACCCTAGGTCTTTCGATCGAACTACAAAGTCGGTATCTTGGTTATGTTGACCCCACAGTGAGTAACTTTCTCAACCAATCAAATCCATAGACCATGAAATGCTTATTAGAAAGAAAGACTATTTATTTGATTTTTTTGATTTTTTTGATTTTTTTTTTTTTTTTTTTTTTTTTTTTTTTTTTTAGAGAGAGTGAAGCCCGAATCAGACGGATAGGAAAAATAAAGGTGCATACGTCCTATCTGATCGCGACTCCAAACCCCCTTTTAGAAAATCTGGACATTCAAGGATCAGCCAGTCGGATGAAAGAAAATAAAGGGTGCACTCGTCCTGCCTGACCGCATCCTTGAAATGCCCGTTGGTTTTGGTTTTTTAAGACATTTCAGGCTATGACTTTCCACATTTCCCAAACCATACTCACATGGGTACCACAACCGAGAAATTACTCTTCGTCCTCAATCAGACTTTCGGTTTGCTACTTTTTCCAATTAGTGCCTACTTTACTCATGGAACTAGTCACTACAGAACAAAAATCTCTTTCCTAACACAAGTCTCATAAAGTTATCAAGCACAATTTTTCACAATTCATTCGTCAAAAGTGCACATGTGCCCTTGAATTTAACATTTCCCCAAAATCTTCCTCAAAATGCGAGCATGAAAAATGAAAAAGAAAGAGAAAAGAAAAAGAAAAAGAAAAAGAAATATCCTAAAACTCAGGTTTGTATTTCCCCCCTCCCCAAGCTAAACAAAGCACTGTCCTCAGTGCAACAAATCAGAGATATGACGATAAAGCGGAAAGAGGAAAGATACAACCTGAGCGAATCACGGTGCAGTGTCGTCGTCGCCTGCTCTAGCGGGACCTCTGCTGGTACCCTCCCCAAACTGGCCTGCTTGCAGGGCAGTAATGGCATCGTGCATCTGATCCTGCCGCTGGCGGAATCGTCGCTGCTCCAGCATGATACGATCCTGCCGCTCATAAATCTCTGAGATCCGAGTGCTGTCGCGAGCGCGGCCCGTCTGTAGGTCCTCGAGACGCCGAGACTGTCCAGTCTGGACCAACTGCATGTGGCGAAGCAATGTCAGGGTGTCAGAATGCATCGCATGCACCTCCTGCACTCGGGTGCACATCTGCGTCCACTGATCAAGCATATACTGTGGAAACTGCGGGTACGAAGATGATCCAGCGGGCTGTCCGGCTCCTCCTGCCGATGTGTCACCACCTCCTGCTGATGTGTCTCCATGTCCCGCTGGCCAGCTGTCCCATCCGGTGGATCCTGCTGACTGCCCTGCTGCTCCTGCTGACCAGTCACCGGCTCCTGCTGACCAGTCACCGGCTCCTGCTGACCAGCCATCCCAGCCTGCTGACCCTGCGGCTGCAGGCTCATTTGCTGCGTCCTCCATATGGATGTCGTCTGTCGATGCATCGGGACTGTGCTGGTGTGGCTGTGCTGGTGGATCCTGCAAACGCCATGTATACTCCAGGTCGAAATCGATCGATGGGTACTGCAAGGGCAGGGTAAACTCACCATCGCGAGAAGTCCACCTCCAGGTAGCGGGCTCAGCCGCGGTCTCCTCAGCATAGTAAATCCAGCCCCACGTCCGAAATTGCTCCCGATCAAGAGTCTTTACCGTGGTGCACTTGTGGTGGTAACTAACCTCGCCACAGGTCATGGTGATATCTACCCCGAGATGAGAAGCGATACGGGTAACATAGGACCCCATGGCTACAACACCCGTCGACTTCTTCGCGCTAATGATGGAAAGCCAGTACCGGACCATGGTCAGAATCAGATGGGGTCGCTGCAAATGGGTATCCGGTCGGAGCATGGTAGCGAGGAGCTGGAGCTCCTCGTGGCGAGGTCGGAGCGAGGACTCTCCGCGGGCACAAAGCGAGGAAGCAAGAGCTCGGCATATGAAGCGGAGGGCAGGATGTGTGATGGCATTGACCCGGGGGTCCGGGCCTGTCAGAGGAAGCTCCTGGCCACTGATACGGTACCAGAATGCGGCACGGAGACGGGACTGAGAGACGGGGTGCTCATCATCAACCTGATCCGCCGGGATGTATCCCAAGTAGTCGGTCTGGTGAGGTCTAAGATGAAACAGATGGGCAAGGTCGGCTAGGGTCATGCGGTAAGTAATGCCCCGGAGGCGAAAAGAGATGGAGTATGACTCGTCAGGGTGCTCCTCGAGGTCTAGCGAAGCTAGAAAATCCAATGTCGGCTCGAGATAGGCGGGGTACTGAGACGGAATCTCCCAAAAGGCACGGGAGAATCCCACCCGCTCAGTGAGACGAGTGAAATCGTCAAGAATACCGATCTCCTCAAGAAACTCAAAATCGACAATAGATGTAGAGATAACAGTTTTACCGTCGAGGAGCTCGCGTTTACGTGCAATCCGCAGGTCCTCCGCGGATGGTGCCGGGCCTGCTGCGCGACGAGATGCCTCTGGTTTCCCGACAGCCCGTTTTGCGGGCGACATGGAGAAGTTTCTGGCAGAGAGAGAGGTTCTGCCGGCGCAGGGGTCAATCCTTGCGGGCGCAAGGGGCAATTCTTGCGGGCGCGAGGGTCGGCAGAATATAAGTCACAGGAGTTGCGACGTGGCGCGAGTCCAAGTCCGGTTTGAAATTCCACCAACTGTCAGATTTAAATTTGAATAGCGCGGGAAGTCCAAACCTGGAGGTTTTGTCCTGTTTTTGATCAGATCTGCGCAGTGGGACTTGGTTTGGTGCGAGCAGAGGTGTCGGCGGCGTTTGACGTGGCGCGTAGCAAGGCTGACGGTCGGTTGGCCCGGCGAGGTGGCGCGGCGGAGGGGCTGGCAGGCCCGGCTGCTGGCGCGGCGGTGGCTCTGGCAAGCCCGACTTCTGGCACGGCGGGGTTCTGGCTTCTGGCGCGGCGGAGTTCTGGCAGGCCTGGTTGCGGGCGCGGCGGAGGGCTGGCCGACACGGCTGCTGGCGCGGCGGCTGCTCCGGCGCGGGAGAGGAAGGGGGGCTCGACGGAGGAGGGTTCCGGCGAGGTTCTGGCGCGGGGGATCGGCTGGCTGCACCGGCAGAGATGGCGCCCGCGCGGTGGTGCGCCGGCAGGCCGGTGGTTGGTGCGCTGGCAGGCGGCCGGCGCGCTGGTGGTCCGACGGGTGGCGCGCGCTGGAGGTCCGGCGTGGTTGGCTGGAAGGGGGCGGCAGGGAGAGGAAAAAGAAAAGGAAGAAGAAAGAAGGAGGAAAGGGAAGAAAAGGAGAAAGAAGGAAGGAAAGAAAGAAAGGGAAGAAAAGAGAAGAGAAGAAAAGAAAAGAAAGGGAAGAAAAGAAAGAAGGAAAGAAAAGAGAAGAAGGAAAGAAATAAAAGAAAAATAAAACCGGCCCCACTTACCTTAATTCCAAACCACCAGTTTACATTGGAGTTCGTGCCGAACTGGAAACTCTTGCGGGCGCAAGGCGTAATTCCTGCGGCCGCAAGATTGTTTTCTGAAGATTATTTCGCCTTAGATTTGAACCCCAATTACTGCCGTTTCATCTTGAAATGCTCTGCGACGCTGCACATACACAACTAAGAACACCTTATGCAATATGAAAAATAAAAAAATTAAAAAATTAAAAATGCAAAACAATGTGAAAGAACTAAAATAAGGAAAAAGGAAAAAAGAAGAAAAGAAAACCAAAAGTCTTGGGTTGCCTCCCAAGGAGCGCTTGTTTTAGGTCCCGAGCTTGACCATAATGCATCTACGTATCTGCTGGTGGGGGGTCGGACAGGTGCAGGGATAGGCGTTCCTCCTTCTGCTGATCGGCTACGTACACTTTGAGGCGTTGACCATTCACCTTAAATGCTACGCCATCCTTGCCAGCAATGTCTACTGCGCCGAATGGGTAAACCTTCTTGATGATAAAAGGTCCCGACCATCTGGATTTGAGCTTACCCGGAAAGAGTCTCAAGCGCGAGTTAAAGAGAAGGACGAGGTCCCCTTCCTTGAAGTCGCGACGCGTGATGCGGTTGTCATGCACTCTTTTAGTGCGCTCTTTGTACATCCGGGCATTATCGTAGGCGTGAAGCCTTGTTTCCTCCAACTCATGCAAGTCAAGGATGCGCTTCTCGCCTGCTGCTTGCAGGTCCATGTTGATGGTGCGCGTGGCCCAAAACGCTTTATGCTCGATCTCGACCGGCAAATGGCAAGGTTTGCCATAAACCAGCTTGAATGGGCTCATGCCGATCGGGGTCTTGAAAGCCGTGCGGTACGCCCAAAGTGCGTCGTTGAGCTTGAAAGCCCAGTCTTTTCGTGATCTCGCCACGGTTTTCTCAAGAATGATTTTTATTTCCCGGTTAGAGACTTCTACTTGCCCGTTAGTCTGAGGATGGTAGGAGGTGGAGACCTTGTGAGTCACCCCGTGTCTGCTCAAAAGCTGCTCAAACTGACGGTTGATGAAGTGCTTGCCGCCGTCACTGATCACGGCACGAGGCACTCCAAAACGAGGGAAGATCACATCATTGAAGAGGCGCTTAACTGAATTCGCATCCGCCTTTGCACAAGCGAGCGCCTCCACCCATTTAGACACATAGTCCACTGCCACGAGAATGTACTCAAATCCCTTTGAGGAAGGGAATGGCCCCATGAAGTCGATGCCCCACACGTCAAAAATCTCGACCTCCAAGATGGGCTGCTGTGGCATCTCGCTACGCCTTGAGATGTTACTCGTCCGCTGGCACTGGTCACATGATTGCACAAGGGCATGTGCATCCTTGAAGATCGTTGGCCAAAAGAAACCTGCTTGCAAAATCTTGGCAGCAGTTTTAGATGAGGAGGCGTGGCCTCCATAAGCAGAAGAATGACAATGAGAGAGTATAGAGTGTACCTCCTCCTGCGGCACGCATCGACGATAGATACCATCAATACCTACCTTGAAGAGAAAAGGCTCCTCCCAAAGGTAGAACTTGACGTCAGCCCTGAACTTCTTCCTCTGCTGAGAGGTCATCTCAGCAGGCAAGAGGCCTGCTACGAGGAAGTTGGCGAAGTCTGCGTACCATGGAAACTGCTGAGTGCCTCCTGCGTCCCGCAAGAAACGGCCCTGCGTCCCGCAGGATTTCGGCAGATTGTTGATTTGCTCGGATATGGGCTGTGGGTGGCTGTTTGTGCTTGTTCCCAGGACGTAGAGCTGTTCCCCTGGAATTGAGTCGTCAATCGGAATGTTGCTCTGCTCCTCCCCTTCCCAATGCAAGCGGGACAAGTGATCTGCGACTGAGTTTTCCGATCCTTTCTTGTCCCGAATCTCAATGTCAAATTCCTGCAGAAGAAGAATCCAACGAATAAGACGTGGTTTCGCATCCTTTTTGGAAAGAAGATACCTGAGCGCTGCATGGTCGGTGTAGACGATTATCTGAGAGCCGACCAGGTAAGAGCGAAACTTCTCCAGCGCAAACACCACGGCTAGCAGCTCTTTCTCAGTTGTGGTGTAATTAACCTGCGCGGAGTCGAGGACCTTGCTGGCGTAGCAGATGGCTACGGGTTTGTTGTCCTTGCGTTGCCCCAAAACCGCGCCTACGGCATAGTCACTGGCGTCGCACATGATCTCAAAAGATTGAGACCAGTCTGGAGGCTGCAAGATCGGGGCGGAGATGAGGGCTTCCTTTAACCTGTGAAAAGACTGAACACACTCGTCAGTAAAAACAAAATCAGAGTCTTTTACCAGCAGGTTGGTCAGGGGTTTGGTGATCTGAGCGAAGTCCTTGATGAATCGACGGTAGAATCCGCAGTGTCCGAGAAAGCTGCGCACGTCTTTGACTGTGGTGGGCGTGCACATCTGTTCGATCACCTCAATCTTTGCTTTGTCCACCTCGATGCCCTTGCTCGTGACTCTGTGACCGAGCACAATGCCCTCTTGTACCATGAAATGGCACTTCTCCCAATTGAGGACCAGATTGGTTTCCTCGCACCTCTGTAGGATCTTACACAAATTTGCCAAACAATCATCGAAAGAAGTTCCAACAACAGAAAAATCATCCATAAAAATCTCGACTTCTTTCTCAATGTAAGGAGAGAAAATGGCCATCATCGCCCTCTGGAATGTAGCAGGCGCATTGCACAAACCGAACGGCATTCTTCGGTAGGCGAAGGTACCATAAGGACAAGTGAATGTCGTCTTTTCCATATCCTGAGGGAGGATGGGTACCTGAAAGAAGCCTGAGTACCCGTCAAGGTAGCAGAAGTGGGAATGTTTGGCGAGGCGCTCCAACATCTGGTCCACGAAAGGCAGCGGGAAGTGATCCTTGCGGGTCGCAGCATTCAGCTTGCGGTAATCAATGCACATCCTCCATCCAGTGGTGGGCCGCATCTGGACCTTCTCGCCTCTGTCGTTGATGACAACGGTGTGCCCTCCCTTTTTCGGGACCACGTGCACTGGGCTCACCCACTTGCTATCTGAAATAGGAAAAATGATGTTAGCATCAAGTAATTTAAGAATCTCCTTTTTCACTACCTCTTGAAGCACGGGGTTAAGCCTCCTTTGATGCTGCACGGAAGGTTTGTGGTCTTCCTCGAGATGTATCTGATGGGCACATATGGCAGGACTGAGTCCCTTAATGTCTTTAATCGAATATCCTAAGGCACCCCTGTGAATGCGCAACTTTTCCAAAAGCTTCGAAGTTTCATCAAAACTCAATTGAGCGCCAACAATAACTGGAAAAGTTTTGTCGGAGTCAAGAAACTCATACCTGAGGCTGTCGGGCAATGGTTTCAGGTCTACCTTATTTGGCGCGTCTAATGGCGGTGACTTGTCGATTTTCGCCTCTGGTCCGTCGTCCTGCGGGCCGCAAGAATGGTCTTGCGGGCCGCAAGAACTGTCACCAGCAGACTGGTAGAGCGAGAGAACTGGTTTGACCCTGGTGAGTAGCGGTTCCTCATCATCTACGGGATCGCGGGGCATGCCCTGCAGGCTGCAGGCAATACCTCCAAGCAGACCTTCATCCTCCTCAGACACCTCATCAAAAGAACCTAATTCATTTTGCAAGGAGGAAAGAAAGTCAAGATGATACCCGAGTGCGATCTGATGCTCTTCCAGCTGATCCTCCAGCGCCTCCCAAACGAGCTCATCAATGATATCCAACCGGTTGCAGTCCTCCGAAAAATCGGGATATTTCATTGCTTGTGCAACCTGGAATTGTACCTTCTCGCCGCCAATGTTCATGGTGAGGGTACCCTCGTACGTATCGAAAACAGTCCTGGCTGTCCGCAGAAAAGGTCGACCAAGGATGATCGGTACATCCTTATCCTCCTCCATATCCATCACTACAAAATCACCAGGCACAAAGAACTTGCCTACCTGTACCGGTACATCCTCAACTATCCCCAGCGGTAAGCGAGTGGAGGCGTCTGCTAACTGCAGGGTCATGCGGGTGGGTCTGAGCTCACCTACCCCGATCCTCTGAAAAACAGTGTGAGGCATGAGGCTCACACTGGCGCCCAAGTCGCATAACGCCCTTCTGATGGTTGCCTTCCCGATGGTGCAAGAGATGGTGAACTTTCCAGGATCTCCAAGCTTGGGTGGAAGCTCCCGACTCACCACCGCGCTGCATTCATGATTGAGTTGCACGCTCCTACAGTCTTTTAAGCTCCGCTTGTTGGACAAGATGTCCTTCAAGAATTTTGCGTAAGACGGCATTTGTGCGAGCGCATCGGTGAAGGGTATGGAGATAGTCAGTTGCTTGAGGACCTCCATAAATTTAGAGAATTGCTCATCTAAACGGTTCTTAGCGAGCCTTTGTGGGAATGGAACCTGCGGTTGGTATGGCGGCGGGGCCGTTGTCGCTTTACCCTTGTCCTTCGCTGGCAAGACTGACTCGGCAGGCATAGAGTTCTGATTCGCTTGCCCCTCAGTTACCACCTTCTGCAGTCCTTGAGAGGAAACTGAGAGGTCGGGATTAGGCGGCAGAGGATCTGTTTGCGCCTGCTGAAGAATTGGCTGGCCACTGGGGAAATCCTGCGGGCCGCAAGAGGGGTCCTGCGGGCCGCAGAAATCGGCGACAGGATGGGTTTTCGCTGGTTCTGGCTGGGATTTAGCGGCTGCTGGTTTTGTAACAGCCTGGTCCTCCTCTTCCGGCATGGGCGGATCAGCGTACTGTGTGCCACTCCTAAGTGTGTGAATGGCCTTCACTTCGCCATTAGGGTTCACTGGCTGACTTGGCAGTGAGGCTGTGGTCCCGGGACTCGACGCTACGCCTATACCTCCTCCCGACATCCTTGCTAGTTTCTCATTAAGAGCCTGCATCTGCTCGAATATCATCTGGTTCATCTTACCCTGCTCTTGCATGAAGTTGTCGACCACGGCGGGCACAGCAGGTTCGGCAGGCTTGGGCACTTGGTGGGGAGGCACATACGGTTGACGGTAGGTATTGTTCGGCTGAGCGTTTCTGTTCTGGTTTTGGAAGTGAGTATTGTTGTAGAAGTTTCGGTTTCCACTTCCTTGCCCTTGGCTTTGGAATTTCTGAGGAGGGTTGTAATTGTTGGTACCGAAGCTGGGACGGTCTGGTTTCTCTCTCCAGCTTTGGCGGTCTGCTGGGTCATTGGAGTATGATCGCGAGAACGGAGGTCTGGGGAAGAAGGAGGGCTCGTTGTTGAGAGAATGCACGTGCTCTTCCTCCCCCTCAGGTTGACGCAGCGGGCAGTGGTCATAATCATGAGAGTCCTCCCCGCAAAGCGTGCAAGGTTCAACCTGTACCGCCTTGGCAGACGCCTTCTGCTGGTCTGTCTGCTTGTCCATCCGAAGCTGCAGGGCTTCTAGCTTGGCTTGTATGAGGGCAAGTTGATCCACCTCGTACCGCCCTTTCGATCCTCTGCTGGTCTCCCTGCTGGACTCCCGGTTGGACCACTGCTGCTGGTGGGCCGCCTTCTCAATAAGCTCCAGGATTGCACGCGGTCGCAAATCTGCTATCGATCCACCTGCACTATAATCAACTAAAGCGCGACTCTGCGCAGTCAGTCCCTCATAAATAGCATCAACAAGCATCCAATCAGAGAAATTATGGTGAGGGCAGGACAGACATAACCGGTTAAACCTATCCCATGCCTCGCTTAGAGACTCATCATACCCTTGTTTAAATGAGGAAATTTCAGCCCGAACCTTGGCAGTTCTCCTAAAAGGGTAAAATTTCTGTAAAAATTGAGCAGACATTTCGGCCCAGGTACCAATTGAGCCTTTAGGGAGAGAGTTGAACCAGAATTTCGCTTTGTCCTGAAGAGAGAAAGGGAACAAGGCTAGCTTGACGTAGTCTGGCATCGTAGTGAGGTGCTTAACGGTCCGGCAGGCTTGGTAGAAGCTGTTCAGATGGTCATGAGGATTCTCGGACTCCAGCCCGTGGAAGCAGTTCTGCTGGACGAGTGTAACTGCACCCGAACCAAAGTTGGGAGGGTCTCCTTGCAACTCCGGCAGAACGATGGGACCTTCTGAGTCGTCGACTCTGGGACTGTGGTAGTCTCGGAGTGTCTGCGGCTCTGCTTGTCTTCGCTGCCGCTCGGCTTCTGCCTCTCGCCGGAGTTGGCGGACTTCCTCTTCAAGCTCTCGCCGAGCTGCTTCAGCAGCTTGCCTCTGCATTTCTGCTTCTGCGGCTTGCAGCCTGAGCTGCTCCCGCTCCAAGACGTTGTCACCCATGTCAGATGACGATGTGGTTTCTGAGTCAGATGAGTCTGGGCTGACCCTCGCTGGCAGCGGATGGAATTTCGGGCTCCTGCGTCCGCTTCTGAGAAAATAGTCACCAAAGGGAGGGTATTGTGCCAGTGCCTGTCACCTGAAACAGAAAAAGAGAAAAAAGAAAAAGAAAAATCAGAATTTGAAAAGAAAATAAAGTAAGGTTTAGAACTAATGTCGCCGTCCCCGGCAACGGCGCCAAAAAGCTTGATGTCCTAAAAGATATAGGCTTTTAAATTTGTTACTCGAAGCAGAACACTCGATCGCAAGCGTACGATCTCGTGTAGTACAATCGAGGTCGAACCACAAGGACGGGAATTAATTCTAAACCAGACTTCAATCGCAATTCAAATCCTAAATAAAGTGGGGGTTTTTGAAAGGTTGGTTTAAACAGTAGCAGATGCAAACAGTAAACAACAAGTAAATACTGGAAAACGACTAATTAAAAAGGCGTCCTCAGGGTTTTCTGAATCCGTTTGGTCTCTGGATTAACTTCTTGCGGCCCGCAGGAAGGTCTCTTGCGGGTCGCAGGGGTTGGTTAGAGATTCCAAAACAACCTGTTACCCACAGAATAACTCCTGTGAATTACAAACAGTTTTGTAATCTCTGTCTTACACTTTCTGCAGATCCTTGCGGGCCGCAGGATATCTCTTGCGGTCCGCAGGAAATCTGACAGAGAGCAGTTCTGGTTCTGGTTCAATGTTCAACTCACGTTATCAATTCTGAATCAAACCAGCAACAGTACAAGTCCTCAACTTTCGTATTTTGGTTCTTCTAACAATACCGGTTCAACAGAAATTCGTGGATCTATTTCTAAATCTACGTTCAAGTTACTTTTATATCTAGGATTCGGTTCCACTTTCGTAAGAACCGCAATTTTACCGTTCGGTTACTCTTGGACAACAAGTTATCAATCCAAACAGTGTAAATAACAATTCTTGCAAATATGATACTCTATTGACCAACTAAACTTTGTGCCTAATCTACAGGTTTACCATACAACAAGCATGATATTCTATTAACCAACTAGATTTTGCTCGCAATCTACAGGTCTATCACATCAACAAGTCAAGTCAAACACACATAATCATGAAAATCACAAGTAACATGAAAATAACGTAAGTCTCACAATAAGAAGTCAATCCATTAACACAAACTTCATCATCTACCCTAAGAACTAAAAGACTACTCGCTCATGGCGAGGGAAAACAAAGAAAACAAAACAAAGAAGAAGTTCATGATACTAAAGAACCGAAGAAGAACTAGCGTGGCTTCAATCTTCAACGCCTCCAAGAAGTCCTCTCGAAATCTCCTCGAAAGATGGTGAAGATCGACTCCCCAACACGCTCTCCTCTGGTCCCTGGCGGCTAGGGTGAAAGAGACAGAAAGTAAGATGCCAAAACCGTCCAAAAGGATGGTTTAAATAGCCAAAAAGGCGGCAAAAACAGAAGCAGCGCTGCCGCGGGTCTTGCGGCCCGCAAGAAGTTAGTCTTGCGGCCCGCAGGAAGTGAGTTCCAGTGCAGACTTGCTCTCCAGGGCTTCAAATCGCGTCCAAGTGGCTCCAAAAGCCCAATTTACCTGAAACATGGACAGAATTGAACAAGTAACTGGAATCTAAGAATTCTAACACTAAAATGCAATTAAACTCGGGATTGTAGGTCGAAAACAAGGTACAAGTCTGGTAAAATGCAAATATGAATGCGGTGCATCACGTACGGTCCGTACTGTGGTACGTGCGGACCGTAAGGGTTGCGGCAGCAGCGTGGCAGTGCAGGCGGCAGCAGTGGGAGATGTAGTGGAAACAGCAGTGGTGTGGTGGCAGAGATTGAGCAGCGGTGGAAGTGGTTGTGCTTCAGATCGAGGGAAGAAGAGTGAGAGAAAGAAGAAGGAAAAGAGGGAAGGGAGAGAAGGAGAGAAGGAAGAAGAGGAAACAGAAGAGAAGAAAAGGAAAATAGGAGGAAAGGGGTTAGGCGCGATTACCGGTTTAAAATCTGTAACGCTTACGGACTGTAAAAGACCTTCGAACAGCACTCCCTCTTACAGTCTGTAAGATGAGGGTCACGGACCGTAAGGCTTCCAGGTTTCTTCGAGTTGTTGGACTTGTTTTGCGCCTGTTAAACTTGGAATTAGCAAAAGCTCCTAATTATCCTCCGATAACAAAAAGCGATTAAACTACGCAACAAAATCAAATCAAAAGGCAAAAGCTAAAACAAAACAAAAATCGTTTTTCTTGGGTTGCCTCCCAAGCAGTGCTCGTTTAAGGTCCTGAGCTCGACCCCATTTGTTCAAGTTTCCTCTGTAGGTCCCTTCAGTTTCGGGACCCAATGACTCTCCTTTCTGTGGTTCTTCCAGAAATTGCTCTTATGGTTCTTCCAAGTCTGCCCTTGTCCAGACGGGCATCCCTCGGAGCTGCAAACTCCAACTCCTTCCGTCATCTTCTCGTCAGAGGATGCCTTGATCCCAAATCGTGCAGGCATCTCAAAAGCTCCTCATCAACCATACTCCTTGATTCTCCCGGCTTGGGACTCATTCTCTTGAGTTCGTCAGCCGAGTACTTCAATTTGGCTGCTACACTCGGCTTTGACTCGATCACTTCCTCAATCATGAAACTCCGCCCCGTGCGAGAGCAGCAAACTGGTTGTCTTGAACTGAAGTGGAGCCATTAGTCTCCAACCCGAAGAGTGAGTAAGTTCTTCTCTAGGTCAATATGGGCACGGGCTGTGCACAAGAATGCTCTTCCTAGGATTACCGGTGTATCCAAATCCTCATCCACATCGACTACCACAAAGTCTCCCGGGATATAGCAATTGTTTACTCTTATGGGCACATACCTAACTATCCGTTGAGACACTCTAACGTTTCTGTTTGCCATTCTGAGGGTCATCTGGACCGGCTGGAGTCCAAGTATTCCCATCTTGCTGAAGAGAGAGAGAGGGATCATACTGATGCATGCCCCGAGATCACACAATGCTTTCTTGACACCTATCTTCCCCAAAGTAATCGGCACTGTAAACTTCCCGGGATCACTTAGTTTTGGTGGCAGTAGCTTTCCTCTGCAAACGCCGACTTGCCTGTCAGAGGTGATAACACAACAACGCGGAGATTTGGACTTTATCGCAACCTGCCCCTCTTCAGTCTCTTCCTCTAGGTCCTCCCTTACGGACCGTAAAGGGATGCTTACTAGTCGTAATGTGTTTCTGTCAGTTCCGATTTCTGCCAAATAAGCACCTTTCTCTTTGTTTTCTTCAAAGTCAGAGGTTACAGATGGGAATTGCGAAGAGGTTTTCTTTGTGCTCTCGGTTGCAATCGAATCGTCGATTAGTGCGATCTCGTCAACTCTCGCGGGTGTGATGGCTACGCTCATGGCTTGTTCAACTCGTGGCACTTCCAGGATCACCGATGTTTCTTCAGTGGGGGTTACGGTCCGTAAGGGGGTACTTACGGCCCGTAAGGTCTGTGTCTCTGGCGTGGGCTCTGAGCTGAACGAGATGGCTTTGATTTCACCTCTCGGGTTTGGTTCGGTTTGCCCCGGGAGTTTAGTCACTTGCCCTTGTTGAGCGGGCTGTCCTCCGGAAGATTCTCCTTGGTTCCCTGCTGCGAGCTTGGCGAGTTGAGCGGATATGACCTGCATCTGTTCAAAGATGATCTGGTTGGTCTTTCCTTGATCGTGCATGAAGTCCGCAAAGAACTTGGCTTGGTTTGGTTGTTTATCACCTAGTACTGGTGCATCCTCACTCAGTACATCTGCAAGATCCTCTGCCCTAATGATCAGTTGGAGTTTGAGTTCCCAATCAAGATAATTGGAACCATCGCCCTCCAACGGGCATTTTTCGAGTTTGGATCGGATAAGCATATTGTTTGCCATTCTACGAATAAAATTTAGAGGATTTCATGTCAATATTTATGTAAAACTTGTTTAAAACAATTATTCATACCACATTTGTTAAGGTGTCCTTTATGCAGTATATTCAAGATCCTTTCATAAATAAACCGACCTCATCGGATTTATAAACTTAAGGTAAGTAACCATTTACTAATCATAACCTTTGGAAATTCTTTTTGCAATCATCTGTAATATTTCTAAACTTTACGACTCTTGTTGTTTATCAAGAAAGCATTTCTTATTAAACTATTTTCCTGAGATTTCAAGCCTAGATCTTGACACCCCATTAAGCAAAACTCATTTTATTGGTCAACACATTTGGTTATATTATCTCCATAAAATAAATGTAAGAAATGCCTCACATTTAATCCATTTATCAATGGCCTGATAATATACCCTAACATATTCCACAATTTCTAAAGATTAAAAATTACACTCATGCATATAATTAATCCTTAGCTTAAAGTGGATAAAATGAGAAGTAAAAATACTTAATTTTTCAGTGGACATTCAAATGTGACTATAGTTTGGTAGGTCATGTATTCATACACCCATACCTATCCTAACACATCATTCACATAAATTAACAAAGTACAAAAACATAACACAATCACAAACATTTGCTAGTTTGTATGCCTCTGCGCCATTTCTTCATCCATTGCTTTATCTTCTTGCACCATCGGATTAAAGTTTGCATAAAAATAAATATGCAGCCCCAAACTTTATTTATCCAATCAAAAGTTCGCTAAGTGCAAGTATTAGGAACCCTCTCATTCTCACAAATGCATATGATGTAAATAATTAAATAAAAAAGGCATCCTATACATAAATTGACTTTTGTGCCTAATTAATAACCGCTTATTAAACTTGCTTACAATCAAAAATGCACATCACATACAATTTACATCACACAAGGCATTGGAATGAGACATACAAACTCGGTTCCCTACAAAATAAACATTGAGCAGAAAATTGCATACCGATGCACTATTTTGTACCTCTTAATTAATTTCTTTTTCTTAAGTAATTGTGGTTCCTAAAAATCATTTAAATCCTAAAAAAAATGATTTATAAGTCCCTGTTAAAAATTCGTTTTAATATGCATCATGGTTGTAAAACAATTCTTTAATCATTTAAAGAAAAGCACAAACCGTTTCAGCGCACTGTTTCTATTTAGGTCCGGTTACAAAATTCTGTAACATTTTTATAAAAGAATGTTTTATTTCATAAAAAACTAGACTTCATTATCTAACTTTAGAAACTGGTTTCAATTAAATAAGATAATCCATTTAAGAGAAATCATAATTTCAATTTCAGCAAAAACTGCCACTGCTGCTGGAAATTCCAGCAGCACAACGATTTGTTTATTTTTGTTTGGCCACATAGATCGATCCAAAAACCTTGATCTATATTACTACACTGAAGTCAAAAATGCTTGTACTGTCATAGTAATCTCCGCTTCATGAGATTTTAATCTAAGAATTAAGTCTCTAATGGCTGACCCCACATAGTAATCTCCGCTTCTCAGTAATACAGATATCCTCACCTCCTTTGTTTCTTCTGAACTCTGTTTCTCTGTTCCACTTCTTCTTCTCCTTTCCAATTAGCTTTCTATTCTCCTCCTCCCTCCCAACTCATCTCTTCTTTCTGTCCATTAATTCCACAATCCAGCTCTTCCAGATAGATTTCTCTCCGCTGTCTCCACCCAACTCATCTCAGGAACTAGGATGCTACCCTGACCCACCCTCCCTCAAAATGCATATACCTCCACTGCACGTGAATGTAGGAACTGTTAAAGTTCTTACACATACTCAGGTGGTCAATGCTATGTCCCATCTATTTCTCCAGCCTGAGACAACACAACCTGTGACTCTGACTCAATCTCAACACACTTTGGCTTCATCCCAGGAACACTTTATTCCAATATACATGCCATTACCAACCTTGCCACTACAACCTTTCACAGTGGGGCCCCTTGAATTATCTCAAAATGGTGCTGCTTGCGACACCTCTCATTTTGCAACTCCAAAAAAGGAAGCCTCGCCTGTGCAGTTTACCCCTGCCATATCTTATGAATACAACCTGCCAAAAATAATTTCTCACACAACTACCTCACCTTCTTCCATTCTAGGCCCTTCCCCTCTCTTATCACAACCCGACTCACTCACCTTAATTTCCAAAATGGATGACCTTACTACCTTGTTTGCGTCACTGACTGGTGCAGGGTCCTCCTCATCTCCTGTAGTTCTGCCTCCTGAATCGGTTGTAGATCGAGACTGGTCATTGTGTGTTCTAGCAAGGGTGATCACAGATCGTGTTGTAATAGACTCTCAATTTACAAGTACCATGCTGCGTGCTTGGGGGGCCATGCCAACAACACGAATCACCCCAGTTTCAAAGCATTTCTTCCTGATTGAATTTACAAATGAAGAGGAGATGTATGAAGTTCTTCATCGAGAACCGTGGGTCTTTCGCCAAGACCTGGTTGCTATGAGAAAGGTTTATGGGCAGCAGGATTTGAGGGCTGATTATGTTAATCAAGTGGAGTTATGGGTCCAATTACATAATGTCCCTCCGCAAGCAATCACAGACGACGGGTTTATTCACCTTGCAAGAGAAATCGGCTCACCAGTATCTGGGGTCAAACAAGTTAATTCAGGAGCCAAGGTTTTCCACAAAATCAGGGTATCGTTATTCATTGATCAACCTTTAAAGGATAGTTTAGTGGTTAATCACCCACAATTGGGCACTTTCACAGTTTTCTTGGTTTATGAACGACTTAACCGGGTTTGCACATATTGTGGATTTATGGGTCATGAATCGCTTATGTGCCCTAAATACTGCAAAGTCAGGAAATTAGCAGCAGACCCTCATTACAAAAACTGACCTGAAATTACCCAACTTCTTTCTATCACAAAAGGCCCTTGGATGATCTCCAGTAACCTAGTGCCTAGAACTAACCCGAATACTGAACCACACACTTCTTCTCAGGCTCAAACCCGATTCACTGTTCCAATAACTCATCAACCTGGCCTTGACTCTAACTCAGGCAAGAGACCTTTCTCTGATACCACATACTCTCACTCTGAACTCCAAACCACTTATCATGTCCAACTCCTGCAAGCAAACCAATTGCCGGTGGCGGTAGACGCTAGTCAAGTTGGTCCTCAACAGGATGGAACCGTACCAAAGAAGGCCCGGCCGACGAGCCATGAATCGCCAGCAGGTTCATCATGAGTCTACTCTCATGGAATTGTCGCGGCAGCGGAGGCCGAGCAACAATACCAACACTAAACCGATTCCTCCGTAGTACAAGAGTCTCACTGGCTTGCATATCAGAGACTAAATGTAGTATAAAAGTAGCTAATAGACGAATAAGAAAGTTACCTCTGACACAATCGGAGGTGGTTCCGGCTGTGCGCTCAAGTGGTGGACTATGGCTTTTGTGGTCCACAGATGTTTCAGTTCAAGTGCTTGAGAAGTCTTTTTATTTTATTTTTGCTAAAATCTCTTTTGCTCCAGCCTCGCAACATTGGGTGCTAGGTATGGTTTATGGCGATCCTAATCATGAAATCTTTGGTTACATTTGGGAGCGTGTGGTTCATTATGCTACCCAGAGTGCGCTGCCTTTTTGTGTCATTGGGGATTTTAATGCGATTGCTGCTCAATCTGAAAAATACAGAGGTAATTCATACAACACGGCACATAATCAGGCTTTCAAGAGAATGATCATTGACTCTGCATTATTAGATCTCGGGTATAGCGGACCGGCATATACATGGTCCAACAATCAACAAGGTGATAGGTTGATTATGGAGAGGCTTGACCGTGCCATGGCTACAGTCTCCTGGGTCACCCTCTTCCCTCATACAAAGGTTTTTCATATCCCGCGGCTTAACAGCGATCACAACCCCATTCTTTTGCGTACCGAACCATCTCAATTGAAGAAGAGTAAGAAGTTCAGATTTGAAAATTCATGGCTACTTAAACATGATTGCTCTGATGTTTGTCAGGATGCAATCAATAAAGGGGGTGACAATTGGAGTTCAGTCCTGAATTCGGTTCATTGCAACCTCACTCAATGGCGCAAGAAACTCACACCACCTGATCGTTACCTCAAGGAAATCGAGCAAGAACTTCTCCATATTCAAAGTGTTAATCCAACTCAAGATTCACAACAACGGGAGAGCCAACTGAAACGATCTTTTAATGATTGTTTACTGGAAATGGAGGCATACTGGCTTCAGAGGTCTCGATTGAGATGGGCACAAGCAGGCGACCTAAACACCAGTGTCTTTCACGCGACCACACTTGCCAGGAGGAGACGAAATGCCATATCAGCAATCCAGTTGGAGGATGGAACCTGGCTTGTAGATGAAAAGGCAATCAAGGTTGAATTTATTAATTATTACAAAAGCCTCTTCTGTAGCCTGCGTAACTCAAGCCCAATTGAAACCAACTTGTTAAATGAACCTTCGGTTTGGGATATGTTGTCCAAAATACCGTAGGCTCAGACTGCACATCTTGAGGATATTCCCACAGATGATGAAATCACACGAGCCTTGTTCCGGCTTGGGCCTGACCGCGCTCCTGGGCCGGACGGATTGAATGCAAGAGCTCTACAGGTTTTTTGGCAAGAGTTTGGGCCCACTGTTATTACAACAGTGCGAAGTTTCTTTCTGAACCCTCAAATGGATTATACGGTTTCTCACTCCAACTTGGTTCTTGTTCCGAAGTGCCCACATCCAACAAAAGTATCTCATTTTCGGCCCATTAGTGTATGCAATATTATTTACAAGATCATATCAAAGTTGTTGGCTGACCGAATTAAATGCTTCATCCCTCAACTTGTACATCCCAATCAAACGGCTTTTACATCTGGCCGAGAAATTGCTGACAGTGTCGTCCTTCTCAGGGAGGTTCTCCACTCTTTTCGGTCGGTATCTTACCGGCAGCAATCATTCTGTATCAAAACGGATCTTTCCAAAGCTTTTCATCGAATGGAATGGGGTTTTCTTCGTAAAATAGTCGTTGCTTATGGTTTCCCCCTAAAACTTTGTGATTGGATAATGGCATGTGTTTCATTAGCTCGATACACTGTTCTTATAGGAGGTTCTGGAGATGGGTTTTTCAATCCCATTAGAGGATTGCGCCAAGGATGTGCGTTATCACCGTATTTATTTATTTTTGGCATGAACCTCCTAACAACAATGCTCTCTCATCAGGTTACCCATGGTCGCATCAAAGGGGTCAAGCTCGCAGTTGCAGCTCCCTCAATGTAAGAATTTTAGAATGCACAAAAATAATTGAAATTGAACCTATGGCAACTCTACAAAACCGATTAAGAATTCAACATCATAATTTCAGAACCACAACACAAAAGAACAATTAATTAAGCACTTATGCAATAAAAAAAATGCATAATAAAATAGCCTAATTAGCATAATAGAAGACCTAATGCTCTAATATCAATTGAAGGATTTCATGATGCGGATCGAGTAAATTTAAAAAAAATTTATCCAACAACATTGAGAATCGTTCTATCATTGCTAATTGGTATGCATCGTTATAGTATTTCTACTTAAGAGTTTATTATACCATACCTATGGTCTCTAACGTAGCTTGATTCCTCTTCGGTTCACCTTGAATCCGAAACAAGAACGGTGTCGAGTTCGTGCTAGCAATCTCTCCTCCATGCCTAGCTTCCTGCCCGTCTCTTAATCGATTGTATAAACGATTAAACCTTTTTCAGAATATTTTGAGTAAAAACTCTAAGAACTCATGTTCTAGAGCCTAAGAGAGATAGCCAAAACTGATCTACATTCAGGTTGTAACTCTACAACCATTAAGTATAAATTATAACCTTTCAAATTCGTATTCATTAAAGCAGAATCTGAAACACAGCACACTAACATTCTAATCCCAGGTTACTAAAATTGCCATAACTCCTTCTAGAGAACTCCAAACGATCTGAAACTTTCACCGTTGGATTCTACACTCGAAGGGCTATAGAATTCATAGGTCATATGTCCAGGATGGTTAACGTTTGCCACTTCAAGTACCTCTTCAAAGTTACCTTTAAATTCTGTCATTTTGTAATACGAATTTAATGGTTAATCCATATTTGTTTTGGGCTCATTCTCTTCTTCATTTACTAAAAATAACTTTTGGGCTTGGGCTTAAAATAAATTTATATTCTATAATAATATATCATATAAAGTTAGACTATTGTGCTAACGTTAGCATTTCAATCCGAAATGCTAACGACTCAAAAATCATGCTATCGTATCAGAAATCGTGATTTCTGGTGATTTATGGTGCTTGTTAAATTCTTCATATAAAAATATAAGGGTAAACAAAAAAATTTTATTTTTAAAGTTTTCTTAGTATTTATTTTGTATTTTTGAAAAAAGCATGAACAAACACCAATATTTTATTATTATTTATGAGCTCTTTTCAAAAGTTCAAAACAAATAGTTAAGAAACTCCAAAAATGAAAAAATTTTGTATTCCTCAATATTTTTATATAAAGAATTTATTGAACACCATAAATCATGATTTCGAATACAATAACACAATTTTTGAGGTATTAGCATTTCGAATCGAAATGCTAACGTTAGCACAATAGTCTAGCTCATATCATATATTATTATAATATGTGCAACATATATTACTCTCATAATATGCACGTTCAATATATATTTCTTTCTCGGCTAGTAAATCATGTCATATAACATAATTTGTATTTCTTGTTTACCATTCAGTCGGTGTGAGCTATATTGAGGATCTATATTATATTGGTAATGAAATAAAACATTTTATTTCATAAACTGTAAGCGGTATTCTAGCTATACATTACAGAGACCCCAAATAACATAGACGTTGAGTAATCCATTTACAAAACACGATCCTTATAGTAATGTAATCTTATCATTACTTGTGTGCATTCCTTACCTTATGATATTATGATTAATATACAAAGTAGGACTGTGTCATCTTTGTATTATAATCGTTTGATGGTCTCTATTAAGTAAATTATAAAAGTATAACTGTACTTCAGTTATATTGGATCCATTCATAATTCTACTTTACCAAGGGGCCCAGCAATATCATTTCTCATTTTGAATGAGTGGCAATGATACTATTGACATATATCTCTTTCCTGCACAAGTCACATATAAAGAACTATTATTTTTATCACCACTTGATATAAGCAGCTTTTAATAATAATTACGTTATATATTTCTCATGTGAAAAAGATATATGTCTCAATCATAGAATCAGAGACACGATGAAAACATTAATGATACAAAAACACAATCCATATAATGTTTCATCTTTTAGGTCTGTTCAATATATGATACATTTTCATATATTCGTGTTATTAAATGATAACCCTTTATCAACGTTTACAGAACTACAACGTACTTTTAATCAACACGACAGTCTTATTTAACATATTAGTGTTCCTGCTAATATTCAAGACCTGTGAACATTGTAGAGTTCTATATTTATAATTTTATTTAGAGTTCTGCGGCTCAAGACCAAGTGCATCTTCTTGAACACTTCTAAAAGTAAATATATAACTCATGGAACAAAATGTAAATAACATCCAATTCATAAATATAACATATAAAATTATCAACATGATAACTTTGAGAACACAATTCTAACAAGCAGTTATGTCGTCCACCTCGTACCGACCGCCGGATCCTCGACTGTTGTCGCGGTCGGACCATTGTTGTTGAGCTGCAAGGTGTCGAACAGCTCGATTGCCTCGTCAGCTTCCATCTCCATGAATTTTCCACCTGAGGTTGCATTTATAAGTGTGTGAGAGGTAAAATTCAATGCATTATAGAAAATTTCTACTACCATCCACTCAGGTGTATTATGGTGCGGGCAAGAACCAAGCAATTCTCTAAACCGTTCCCAAGCTTCAGTTATGGTCTCTTGCGGACCTTGTTTAAAAGACATGATTTGGCCCCTAATCCTAGTGGTCCTCCTATGTGGGAAGAATTTGTTCAAAAATAAATTAGAGAGGATCACCCAGGTACCAACTGAGTTTTTGGGAAAAGAATTAAACCACTTTTTAGCCTTGTCCTGGAGAGTGAATGGGAACAAGACCAATTTGATGTACTCGGAAGAAGCTGGGTTCTCCCGGATAGACTGGCACATCCTGATGAAAGTGCGAAGATGATCGTGCGGGTCTTCGTGCTCCATGCCATGAAAGAGGTTTTGTTGTACGATGTTGAAGATCGTCGGGCTCAAGTGTGGCGGGCCTCCTTGGACTTCTAGGAGAACGATGGCGTCTCCCACATCGTCGGCTCTCGGGACAGCGAAGTCCCTTAGCATTCTCAGCACGAACACGGCCGCCTCGTTATTGCCGTTGTTGTCGGCCATCTCTCGTAGGTGTGCTGGCTCAGTCTCTGTTGTCTCTGCCATCGGCCTTACGGTGCGTAAGGGCTGTTGTACGACCCGTAAGGGGCTTACGGACCATAAAGGGTGGTTACGGTGCGTAAGGGTCGGCGACTGAGAAGAAGAATGTCTGTTTATGGGCGGAAATGAGAGGTCTCTCTTCGGGATTTTCGATCAGTCTCTGAGATTATGTCCTCCTATCTCCAGTGTGCCCCTGAAACAGACAAAAATAAAACAAAGAAAGAGAAAAAATAGAAAGAAAGAAAAGTAGTTTGAGAAATAAACAAAATAAAGTCCAGAAATGACGCAATTGTCCCCAGCAACGGCGCCAAAAAGCTTGTTCACTCGAAAGTGCACTACTTTTAATTATCCCAACTAGACGGCAAATTAATCGCAAGCGTACGATCAAGCTATGGTATAGTATGGGGTCGAATCCACAGAGACAATTAGCAAACCGGACTAGACTTAGTTTATTTCTTTAAACTACGTAAAAATCACAATTTTGGAGGTTTTCTAAGCAATTAATAAAGTCGAAGTGCAATAAGATAAAAGGCATTTCTGGGACGTCGGATTAGTCGTCACTTAGCCTCGAATCATGCTAACCATACCTGTCACGTATGTTCAACACAACTAACCAAACCGTGATCTCGCGTCTGTCAGATAGAAGTGTACCGGCCGTCACTCTCGCATACGGCTGGAGTGCAATATAAGTAAATTGGTATTTATGAATTCTTGGTATTAAAACGTTTAGTTCTGGTTAAAACAATATCAAGCACCAAACCTCAGCTCTCGCTTGTTGGCTTAATTCCTAACACAGTTCTAACCACCACAGGTATAGATCGCAGCTCTCGCTTGTAAATCCAACCTATGTCCCGGTACAAGTACCCCAAAGTGTACCTCCCTCTCGGATAGCGTAAAACTCAACTCTCCCGTTTTGTTTGGTTGCCCTCTCGGATCTCTAACCCACTTTGAATACAAACTAGGCCCGGTCACATGCATACTAAGGCTTAGAACCTAGGGTACTGGCCAATACCTACTGGTTACCCATTCAAGCACACAACCCAAGTATAGAATGCAATAACCAGTTCATACACAGTTGATGCACCACATTCATGTTTGCATTTTACCAGACTTGCACCTTTATTTTGGCCTAAAATTCCTAAGTTCATATGCATTTAGATAGTAAGATGTCTAGATTCCAGTTACTTTTGTGCTTGTGTCCAATTTTCAGGTAAATTGAGCTTTTGGAGCTATTTGGACGGGATTCGGAGCATGGAACGACAAGACGGCGCTGTAATGCACTTCCTGCGGGCTACAAGTAGTGGTTACACTGCAGTTTCTACTTCCTGCTGGCGCTGGAAACCGCCTGCTGGCAGTAACCACCAAATCAGGCATCCTGTGGGCCGCAAGGAGGTTAAAATTCTGGGCTGTTTCTTGTTTTGGCGCCCTCGCCTATATAATGCAGTCTTTTTAGGTTTTCCAAATATCTCTATATATCTCTTCGCATCTAGCCGCCGTCCAGAGACCACAGAGGACAGCTGTCTTGCTTGTTTCATCATCGTTTGAAGGAGATTCGAGAGATTCTTCCTCCAAGTTGAAGATCAAGTGGATTCTAGTTTCTTCTTCGGTTTTATCATCATGAACTCTTCCATTTTTCTTGTTTTCTTTGTTTTCTTTTGTTATGAGTGAGTAGATCTTTAGTTTCTAGGGTTTATGATGAAACTTGCTTGTATGGATTGATTGCAAACTCGTTTGACTTGAGTTGTTTTCAGTTTGCTTTGCGTTTTCATGATATCGTATTTGTGACTTTGCTTGTTTGTATGGTAAACCCGCGGATTAGGCCAAATCCAGTGTGGTTATGTATATCATCTGACCAAGAACTGTTATTTGCACTATTTGGATTGATTATTCGCTATCCGAAAGGAGAAATTGCGGTTTAACGAAAGTTAAACTGAATCCTAGTATAAAAGCAAATTGAACGTAGGCTTAGAGATATCCCTATGAATTTCTATTGAATTAGAATTATTAAAAGTACCAAAACGTGACAACTGAGGGACTTGTAGCATCTCTGGTTTGATTAGGAATTGGTAACTCGAGTTAAAACACCGAACCAAAACTTAAACTGCTTTCTGTCAGTTGCCTGCGGACCGCAAGTACCCCTTGCGACCCACAAGCATCTGAAGAAAGTGTAAGACAGAGGTGCCAACACTGGTTGTGACCCGCAAGAGACATCCTGCGGCCAGCAAACAGTGTTGGAACACCTAACCATATTCTTGCGACCTGCAAGCTGTCAGTCCATACGCAATCTGATTCTGAAGACCCTAGGAACGCCTTTTTATTAATTGTTTTAAGAGTTTTAGTTTCTCTAGTTTCTTTAGATTACAAACTTCAACAACCCCCCCCCCCCCCCCCCAACCCACTTTTAGATCAAAATAACAAAAACACTTCTCTTAAGATTTAGAATTGAATTAAGGTATTGTTTAGATTTAATTTCCGGCTGTGGACTCGACCCCGACTGTACTACACGAGATCGTACGCTTGCGAGCAAGTGTTTGCTTAGGATATTTAAAAGCCTATACACATTTGAGTCACCAACAGTACCAAAGAACTAAAATAACAGATAATCAAGAAACTTCATAAAAACCAAAAACCAAGTTAATACATCATCCTAATCCTAGAAACTACGAGTTTAGCCAGACATGGCTCTAAAAGCAATCAACAAGCAAGTACAACGACTAAAACAAGTCATCATACAACCAAATCACAAAGAAAGAGTTTGAAAGAAAGAACTGTGTGAAGATCGGCTTCAATGGTTGAACGCGTGTGTCCTCGCCCGTCGTCTCGCCTGCTCGTCCTTCGCGTGTCCTGGTCGGCTTCTTCTCACTTAGCTTTGCTTCCTCTCCAAGAAAGCTCTACTCTCCTCTCAAAAGGCTGCTAGAAAGATGGAAAATCGGATTCCAAAATCGCTGCCCTAATCTTTGCTTAAATAGCCATCAAATCTAGATTTCTTTCCTTCTTCCGCACTGCTGCCGTATGCGACCCTTACCTTACAGACCGTAAGGTGAGCTCCAGGTCGATTTCTACTCCAATAGCTCCGTAATATTCGATTCTTGCCTTGTCTGACCTGAAACAACCAAATATAGAGCATAACTGGAAAACGCAAGAAAGTGCATGTAATCGGATGCATATGCCAATGATTTGGATTAATTCTATAGGTATTTCCTGGGTAATAATGCATATTTTTTTGTGCGATCAAGTACGAGGTACATTAATTACTCGATGTTCTTGTTGTTATCACTACCACAGAGATGGGCATTAGCAACCCCAACTTAGCAACTGTTTTCAAGAAAACCGGTGGTGAAAAGTGGCAGTGGCATTTTCGAAATTTAATAAAACACATCAGCAACGGTTTATCAGAAGGAACAGTTGGGAAAGACTTGCCCGAAATCTGAAAAAGAATCAACAATTGTTCCTTTAAAAAACAGTTGGGAAAGGCATATCATTCCCAACTGTTCCTTAAGAAGAAACAGTTGTTGATTCATGTGCAAGAACTAACAACGGTTCAAAATAAAAACCCGTTGGGAAAGGGAGAGCATTCCCAACGGTTTCTAAAGTAGAAACCGTTGTTGATCCTAGGTAACATAAAATATTCATGTGCAAGAATCAACAACGGTTCACTGTAAGAAACTGTTGCTAATGGGAGAGCATTCACAACGGTTTCTATAATAGAAACCGTTATAGAAACCGTTGTTGATTCTTGGAACATAAAATATTCATGTGAGAGAATTAACAACGGTTTCAACTTGAGGAACCGTTGGTAATGCTGCCACTTTCCCAACGGTTTCTAATATGTAAACCGTTGTTGATTCTTGTTAGCATAAAATATTGATTGTGCAAGAATCAACAACGGTTGTCTATAAGAAACCGTTGCTAATTGGATATCATTCCCAACGGTTTTGAATGTATAAACCGTTGTTGATTCTTGGGTAACATAAAATATTCATGTGCAAGAATTTACAACTGTTTTTAATTGGGAACCGTTGCTGATTCCTTCTTATGGCGGGAGAATTTCCCGCTTACGGCCCATTTAACAACTGTCATTCCTTGGGAACTGTTGTTGATCCTCTCCAAGCAACAACTCCTCTTCTTCCTCACCAGCAGCCAGCAAATTAATTATCTTGCATACCTTCTTCTTCCTCCTCCTCCAGCAGACCAGCAGCGCCCCCTCCTCCTCCTTTCAATCTAGCTCAAGACGAAGTTGATTGGAAGGCATACCACTCCCCCCTCCGACTCCCCTTTTTGTTTCGGGATATTGAGGTTAATTCCATTCATCTCTATTTGATTGAATAATTAGTAGTTATTATATAATTAATTAGCATATAATTGCATGCATGTTAGCTTTTTTTATATGTGGGTACGTATTGTCATGCATTAGAACCAAACTACCGGAACTTGAATAACTTTAGGTTGTTACCCGTTCGAGATTAATCTAATAGGTGTTAATCTCGAATAGTCCCCGTTTGGGACTGCTCTTTGAATACTTTGTCTCATTTAGGATTAGCGAACATGCATTGGACAATTTGTTGTCCGAGAAAAATTCGGTAGATCATTTCTCCATTTGTTCCCACGGGTACGCGCAATGGCGTACTCGGGGGAGCTAATGGGAAATGCTGCCGAATTTTTCTCGGACAACAAATTGTCCAACGCATGTTCGCTAATGAGACAAGGTATTCAAAGAGTGGGTTAGGATGGTTGGCCGGCCCGGAACCTATTAATTGTACAACGAGCAAGACCTAGTACTAATATTGCATGCATAATAAAAATTATATTTAATTATCTCTTACAGATGGATCGTAACAGTTGGATGTATGGGAGGCGTGATACAAGTGCTTACTTGCTAGGAGTCGAAGAATTCATTAATTGTGCGAAGGAACATATGAGGCGTAGGGGTGATGAAACTATTTTGTGCCCGTGTTCCGATTGTGAGAGCTTGCGGAGATTTAGGGATGTCAACGAAGTGAGGGGCCATCTGATCCATCGTGGATTTAAGGAGCGGTACACTCGTTGGGTGTGGCATGGTGAGTGCTTCGAAGAATCGGCCAATGCGGAGTCAAGCAAGGCTTCCAATGTGTCCGAGACCTCTTTAGATCGGGATAATGATGTACGGGAGGAAATTGGGGTTGAAAATATAGAAAACATAGATAGCACTAATTGTATGGACTATGATCAAGTAGATGAAATGATGCATGACATTCCGGACGATTTTGTGGACATACCAGAAATTTCTGAAATTAATCTGAGCAAAGATGCTAATGTAGAATTATTTCCCGGTTGTACGAAATTTTCAAAATTATCAGCTGTTTTCAAAATATTCAGTCTGAAAGCAAAAAATAATTGGAGCGATAAAAGTTTCACAGATCTGTTAAAACTCTTAAGGGATATGCTCCCAGAAGATAACGAGTTGCCGGATACAACCTACCAAGCGAAGAAAATTTTGTGTCCGTTGAGTTTGACGATTGATAGAATTCCGACATGCCCGAAAGACTGTGTACTATATCGAAAAGAGCATGTCAATCTTGATAAATGTCCAAAGTGTGGGCTTTCGAGGTACAAACCGGGAACTGACCCATCAAAGAAAGATAAAAAACCTGCGGCGAAAATCTTGTATTATCTGCCAGTAGAACCGAGATTGCGGCGTCTTTTCGCAAATCCAAGAGATGCTGAGTTGTTACAGTGGGCTGGCACGTGTAGAAAAGACGATGGAATGCTCAGACATCCCGCCGATTCTTCTGAATGGAGAAAGATTGACATGACATTCCCTGATTTCAGTGGGGAACCTAGAAACTTGAGGTTTGGGCTATGTACCGACGGAATGAACCCTTACGGTAACATGAGTAGCCGGCACAGTACCTGGCCAGTTTTCTTGTGCATCTATAACCTTCCTCCTTGGCTGTGCATGAAAAGGAAGTACCTAATGATGCCACTGTTGATATCGGGTCCTAAACAACCGGGTAATGACATAGATGTGTTCCTAGCTCCTCTGATTGAGGAGCTGGAGAAATTATGGAAAGAGGGCATACGAGTGTACGATGCATATAAGAAAGAATGGTGTACCATCCGTGTTATGATCTTCTGCACGGTCAACGATTTTCCCGCGTACGGTAACTTGTCGAGATGCAGAACAAAAGGGTACAAGGTGTGTCCTGTTTGCGAAGAACAAACTTGTTCCATACGACTAAAGCATTGTAAGAAGATTGTGTACATGGGGCATCGTCGATTCCTTCGGGTTGGCCACGCATATCGAAGGAAGAAGAAAGCATTCAACGGCAACTTTGAGAGGAGAAAAGCTCCGGTCCCGTTAACCGGCAAAGAAGTTTGCGAAAAAGTTAAGCACATGGAGGTCCAATTTGGGAAGGATGTTGTTGCTAAGGACAATCCGGACGACTTATGGAAGAAGAGGTCCATATTTTGGGATCTTCCTTATTGGCCACACCTGGATGTTAGGCATTGTTTGGATTTGATGCACATTGTAAAGAACGTCGCTGAGAGCATAATGGGCTTGTTGTTGAACACCGCTGGGAAAACAAAGGATGGCATCAACGTTAGAAAGGACATGGTTAAAATGGGCATTCGCCCAGAGCTGGCACCCCAAGAAAATGGACAGCGTACCTACTTACCGCCGGCCTGCTACACTCTATCGAGAAAAGAGAAAATCAGTTTATTGGAATGCCTACAATCAATTCGTGTGCCATCCGGTTATGCTTCAAATATTTCCAGAAGGGTGTCCATGAAAGATATGAAACTGATCGGGATGAAATCACATGATTATCACGTCCTGCTGACTCAGCTGCTCCCGGTTGCCATTCGGGGTATCCTCCCCCCGCATGTTAGGAAGTCGATCACCAGGTTCTATTCCTTCTTCAACAAAGTTAATTCCAAGGTGATCGATCCCGAAGGGCTGGACTTCTTACAGTCCGACGTCGTGGCGACCCTGTGTGAACTGGAAATGTATCTTCCGCCCTCATTTTTTTATATCATGGTGCATTTAACGGTCCATCTCGTTAGAGAAATAAAACTCTGTGGCCCCCCATTCCTGCGACACATGTACCCTTTTGAGAGAGCCATGGGTCAGTTGAAAGGGTTGGTCCGTAGTTGATCGAGACCCGAAGGAAGTATGGTCGAAGGGTACGATGCTGAAGAGTGCATTGGTTTCTATACCGATTACGTGGCCGACGTTGAACCAATCGGCCTCCCCAAGCCGCGGCACGAGGGGAGACTCCAAGGTGTAGGTACTATTGGGTACAAACTGGTGAGGCTAGATCACAACTTGATGAGGGCGGCACATCTCAAAATTCTTCAGCACCTTGCTGATGTAAATCCGTACGTCGTCCGGCACCTGACAGAGCTCCGTGAGAAAAATCCTGGAAGAAGTGAAAGTTGGGTCACCAATGAGCACAATCGAACATTCATAAGATGGTTCAAAGAAAGTGTACATTCGAGACCATCCGATGAAAACGTAAGTGAGACTGTCAGGTGGTTAGCGTTCGGACCCGGGTCAACAGTTCACACCTACCAAGGTTTCGACATGAATGGCTTTACTTGGTACACTCGGACCCAAGACAGCAAGAGCACCGTGCAAAACAGTGGTGTGACGTTGGTAGCTCTAGCGGCTTCCGGAGATATGCCCCAGCCATTTTACGGTTGGATTGAACAAATATGGGAATTAGATTACGTTAAATTTAAGATTCTCCTATTTTACTGTAAGTGGATCGATAACGGACGCGGAGTCCAACGGGATGAGGATGGATTTGTCACCGTTGATTTCAGTCGGTTGGGATACCATGACGATCCCTTCATACTGGCTAAGCAAGCAAAGCAAGTGTTCTATGTTGTTGACCCGGCCAAACAAAAGAGACATGTCGTGCTTGCCGGTAAACGGCACATTGTAGGGATCGGAGATGTTGTCGATGAGGACGACTACGATAAGTTTGACGAAGCCGAACCATTTTCTAATGCTACCGCCATCCTGCCAGTTGATGATGCACCAGAGACAATCTACATCCGTACAGACCATGAAGAAGGAACGTGGCTGAAGAGACGGAAAAAGAAGAAATCGAAGGGATCAAAGAAAAGAAAGAAAACCGCATAGAAGGTAAATGATACATTTTTTATAATTAATTAAATAAAATAACTTAATTTAATTAGGTATATACTTGAAATTAATTAGATATATATATATTAATTAACTAAATTAATTCATTAATGCAGGTGCATGTTCGGCGAATGTATCGGCTAGATGACAAGAGAGCGCCTGTTGAGTTCTATCATATAGTTAAATCTTTTGTTTTGTTTGTGTGTGTTGCTATCAGTAAGAACCGTTTAGCGAATGGTATTAATTTTTGAAATTTGTAATAATTTGCTCATTTTATGGAAGTATTGTTTTACTGCTGATTCGTGGTTTCCAGTAGGTTCAAGTAATGAAGAGGAAGAATTGGACTATGTACCGGGGTGAAGCCAAAAAATCAGAAAAATTCTGAACCACGTCTAAGGAGATCCACTCGCATTAAAGCCAATAGCTCGGGCTCAAATTAAGGGGAAGGAAATCTCTATCACATAGGCTGAAACACAGACCTCTATCAGATAGGCTGCAACAGAATTGGCTCAATATTTGGGTCACTGGAAATCCCGTAGTTAGAATTAAAAGCTGAAACGAATCAACAACGGTTCCTTACTAGAGAACCGTTGTTGATTAAATTAAAAATAATAGCAATAGCGTTACTGGGTCTCGAGATTGGTGCCACCAGTGCGCATCTGAAGTCTCTGGAAACCCCGCGATTCATATTTAATAAGGCGCGAAACAATCAACAACGGTTGTTTAACCGAACAACCGTTGTTGATGAATATAAAATACAGTTGTTGATGAATATAAAATACAACCGAACAACTGAACAACCGTTGTTGATGAATATAAAACCTGCGAAAGAATCAACAACGGTTTTCACATAAGAAACCGTTGTTGATGAATATAATCAACAACGGTTATTACAGATGAAACCGTTGTTGATGACAATAAAATAATTTTTCAAATTAAAACATGCGAAAGAATTAACAACGGTTTCTTACTAGAAAACCGTTGTTGATTACAGTCATCAAAAACGGTTATTAAATTAGAAACCGTTGTTAATGACAAGGGAAATTATTTTTTAAAATTAAAAGCTGGACAGAGTCAACAACGGTTATTTACCTTAAGAACCGTTGTTGATTGTTGTCATCAACAACGGTTATTCTGTAAAAACCGTTATTGATTGTGGCAACAACGGTTCCTATTAAATAACCGTTGTTGATGCTTTCACAGCTTTTAATGTCGTTTGAACTCCTCTCTTTCATTTCAAATTTTATTGTGAAAATTCTCTAAGTCCCAAAACCTCTCTAAAACCCTCTCTCTCGAGCTCGATCCGGCGATTAAACCCTCGCTGCCACCGTTGCTGCCGCTGCTGCCACCGCTGCCGCCGCCGCCGCTCCTCTCTCTCCTCCCTGTAAGCCATCCTATTCTCTCTCCTCTCCTTGCCTCTCTCCCTCCCCCTCTGCCTCTCCTCTCTGCTCCCTCTCTGCTCCCTCTCATGCCTCTCCTCTCTGCCCCCTCTCTGCCCTCCCGAGCTCCAGCCATGGATCCCGAACAAGGTGAACAACCCGAACACGACGAACAACCCGAACTCTCTCCCGAACACGCCGAACAACCCGAACTCTCTCCCGAACACGAACGAGAACCCCGGAGGCGACGAGGGCCAACCACCGGGGAGACTTACCGCAAGAGGGTAAAAGACCCCTATAGAAAGATAGAGTTCGGGGCGGACGGCAACACCACCGGGGACGACACGGGTTCGTTCGCGAATTTCGTGGGCCAAACCGCAAGAGATCATGTGCCCATCAATTTCTCGGACTGGAAGAAGGTCCCGGAGGATTTTAAGACGACATGCTGGAACAAAATAAAGGTGAAATCTCGAACTTTAATCTCATATTACATTATTAATTTGATCATTTAATATATACGGAATTCATTGATTAAATGAAGGTAATAACAATAAGAATGATTATTGTACAATCCTAACCGATTAATTACTTTATATGTCCTGGCAGCATTTCTATAATATACCGAACGATAGGGAGAAGAAAAAGGTCGTGAACAAACTGGGAGTCCATTGGAAGGAGTTCAAATCGCACTTGTACCGAACCTACATTCTTCATGAGAGTGAGGAGGACCCTTGCGCAAAGCATAACATCCCGCAACATGTGTGGGAAGACTTCGTCAGGCACTGCAACACTGACGAGTTTCAGGTTCATTACTTAAATCACTGTTATTTTAAAATTTGCACTACTGATTACTTAATTTGTACGACCATGTTGCATAAATCACTAATTAAGGTACCACTTGAAAATTGTACTTACACCACTGTTTTTTAAATTGACAGAAAAAGAGTGCGCTAGGGCGCGAGGCGTCCAAGCAGAACATGTATCCTCACAGGCTCGGCTCGGGCGGTTACGCGAGTGCAAGGAGGAAGAAGTGGACTCCCAATGTGGTTATCGCACTGTCGGAACCATCGGGCACTCCTATCAGTGCCAATTTGGATGGACGGAGCCACGATTATTTGTTGGCAAGGGCAAAGAGGATAGTCGATGGAGTTGCCGTTATTGACGATCCGGCAGTTCGGGAGGTCCAGAAGAGAGTGGCATATATTTTTAACTTAACATTTTAAATTAACTGCACATGCTTTCGGGTTGTTCGATAATTAGAATCGTCCGGCCTATACATTAATTTTACTCAATTGGTCACTGCAGGAAGAGAAGATAAGAGAAGCGAGTGAGGGAACATTCGTCCCAGAGGGCTCAAATGATGTCCTCACTGCCGCTCTGGGGACGCCGGAACATCCCGGGAGAACGCGAGCCCACAGCACGGAGTACACACGCCGGAAAGACGTCTTCGAGAAGCAGAAGAGGAGACGGGGCGCGACTTCTCACTCCGGTTGCTACTCCCAATCGGAGGTTGACGGGATGAGAGCGGAGTTCGAAGAGAAGATGAGGAAGCAACGGGATGAGATGACGGCGGAGATGGACGCAAGGATCCAGGACCTAATGGCCTCCATCTGCGTCCCGGGTAACTTCCAACAGCTACTACTCCGGGGTGACATCCAGCAGGCCCGTACCTCTTCGTCTGCGGCGCCGGCACCGCAGGGACCGCCCGCTCCCAAGGACAAGGTAATTTAGGTTTCCATTCGACGAATTAAAAAATGTAGTTAAGTTAATTCAAAGCTTCTAACAATAATATTTTCATTCCAGAGGTTTGTCAATTGCAAACTTTTTATTGAGGCGGCAGATGCTCAGATCGAGGTGGCGACCGGAAGGATGTATCTACCCGTTCCAGGCACCACATGCCACGGTCAACCGATCCCGGCCGATTGCAGAAAGGTGGCGATAGATTCTTGCGTCGAGTCGTGCCGGTCAGAACGACTCCCGATTCCGGCAGCGGATCTTGGGGAAATTCATGAAGCAGTTGGGAGTTTTGTTCTGTGGCCGGCGCACTTGATAGATACATCGGTTACCGGTCAGGTATATATTTTTTAAAAAAATAAAAAACTATTTATTAATTGGTATGTAATTAAATTCTGGCTAATTAGTTAATATATATACCAACCCGGTCCTGATTGCATAAGTTTCATTAATCGTAGGTCTCGAGAGCATCGGCACCGAGTCTGAGAGCACCGCCCCCGAGGTCGTCACAAGCTGTGAGTCGGGCGCCACTGCTCGAGGATCCTCAGGTGCACCGACTTCAGGAGCATGGCCTCGCGCTCTACCAGTTGCTGATGAGCCAACCGCCACATATCGACACGTTCGAGGTCGACTACGGTGTGGCGGATATAGGGATCGAGGGTACAACGGTGCTCACCACCACCGCGATCATCGACATGCTAAAGGGTGATTGGCTCGAAGTAACAATGCTTCAAATGTTTAGTATGTAAGATCGATTATTTGACTCTGATATTTATTTCATGAAATATTAATCTGTAGTTAGCGTAAATATGATAATTGGTCTTCCAATGTAGTGCAAGTGCACGTCGGTGCAAGGAGTTGTTGTTCGACCGCTTCCGTTTTCTGGACCCCTACCGATGTGCGGCCGCCAACATTGCGAGAGAGGGTGTTGATTACCTCATCCACTTCATTGATGGGGTAGACCTCAGCTCGATCGTCTTCCTCCCGTATCACGAAGGGTTCGAAATTACTCAATTCTACTTTAACAAAAAAAAATATATAATTTCTTACCTTTCGTTCTCGTTGGTTTGGATGGTTGGATGGCAAATAAACTGAAATAATTAATATTGTAGGACTCACTGGCGCCTTCTCATCGTGCATCTAGCCGAGTGTCGATGCTACGTCGTGGATTCCTTGCGTCCCACCGAGGTGCCGAAGTTAACGATTACCGGCTATTTGAATATGTAAGCGTAATAATCAACTAAACTCCGTTCTCCTTTTACTAAAAATACGAATTATAAATCATCGCACTAATCTATATTAATTGTAGGGCCTTCCACAATTTTTGGACCAACAGAGGAGTGGCCAAGAAGAACAACGGCAAGCTAACGTTCAAGTTGATCAAGGTATATACGTATACACGTAACTTATATATACAATTAGGCTTGTAAATATTCCAAAAAAAGAAAAAAAGGAAGACCGTACGTAATCCATATTAATTCTTGATCTATTTTCATTATTGTAGGGCCCAAGGCAACCCGGCGGCTCCGAGTGCGGATATTATGTCATGCGGATGATGCATGACCTAATAAATAGATGCTACGAGGAGGAGTTACCTTCGGTATATATACCAATTTCGTTTATCAAGTATATATGTTTTGTTTCATATTATATATCAACTAATTCAAATATATGCAACCTCTTAAATTTACAGGCTATTGAGGGCGACAGGTACGAACGACATCAACTCGACGAGGTAATAGAATTGTGTTGCAACTTTGTGCGTTACGAATTGTGATGTCGATCGGATTTTTGTAGTAGGTATTATTAGCTAAGTGTGTAGGTTTCGAATTGTAAAATAGGTACAATTAATTGATTTTAGATGTATATAGATTGGTTAATTTAGATGTGTTAAATTAAAACAGGTTTTATGAATGAAACAGAATTGTTGTGAATGAAACAGAATCGAAACAGAGAATGTATTCTGTTATGTGTATGTATTATGGTTCTCTGAATGAAACGGAATGCGCATGCCCAGTTCGACAATAATTAACAACGGTTATTTAATTGTTAAAACAAACCGTTGGTAATAACGTTGGGTAATAACAAACGAAAATAATCAGCAACGGTTCTACAACGAGGAATCGTTGGCAATTATAACAATCAACAACGGGTTATTAAAAAACCGTTGTCAAATGACGAAATCAACAACGGTTCCTACCGAAAAACCATTGTTGACTCACATAATTTCCAACGATTCACTATAAAAACCGTTGTTGATTACAGTCTTTGCCAATGGTTATTTAATTAGGAACTGTTGTTGATTGACATCATCCACAACGGTTCCTTCTTGTGAACCGTTGGAAAATATATTTTATTTAAATAATTTAGATCATTGATAATATTATTTGCCAACGGTTTCTCTAAAAAACCGTTGTTGATTCCCGTAATTATCAACGGTTTCTTACGGAGAACCGTTGTTGATTACATTCTTTTCCAACGGTTATTTATTATAAACCGTTGGAAATTGCTATCCTCAACAACGGTTCCTTCTGATGAACCGTTGGCAATGATATTTTATTTAAATATTTCAGATCACTTATAATGTCATTTGCCAACGGTTTTTTATTAATAACCGTTGTTGATTGCTTAGGAACAGCAACTGTTCTTTCCTTTTAACCGTTGTTGATTAACATCACCAACAACGGTTCTTTAGTAAGCATTAGCAACCCTCGTATTTCCAACCCCCGCTGAACCGTTGGGAATTGTCATAAATAACCACTGTTGATTCTTTTCTCTGTGGTAGTGTATAATTTCATGATTTGAACAAAGAATGCTATACTTTTAGAAGCATATAGCCAAGAAAATAATGTTGGAAGTTGATCCAAAATTGGATGTTCAAAATTAGGAGTTCTTTTACATGTTCTGTACGTGTATTATGTGGGTCCTATTTTTGGTTAGCTAAATTAGGAATAGCATGGAAATGGGTAGTTTATAATAGGTGCTAAAATAGTTAGATGTATGTTCAGAACATGCTGAACGTGTCAAGCATGCATGTAGAGGTTAGTGGGTAATTATTTTAGAGTTCTAATTTAGGAGTTACAGATTTGTGCGTCTAGTCAGTTGCTTAGCAGAGCTAGCATTATATAAGGGTCTTGTATCATGTACTTTCATGTGTGGAATGTGTGGAATAATAAAATATGAGTTGAGTCATTGTTATACTCTCTGTTCTTGTTGGTTCCACCAAAATTATCCAACATATAAGGCCACAGTGACTTCCTTTCTTTTGAAATTTTGCTGGCATTTCTAGAGAGGTCTAAAGTCTAACCTCACTGTTCTTCATTGTAACTACTTGTAGCCTTTTTTTCGATTAAAATGGCAGTCCACTTCTAGCATTGCTTACGTTATTCTTTACTATAATCCATTGCTTGCAGTAGCAGGACTCTATAGCTTTGCCCCCAAGCAGTTCCTATAATCTGTTTATCTGCATGGTTTTAGGTCGGTGAAGACAAGGACCTCTCAGTAATGGCTAGTGTGGACCTCAAGAAAATGTTCCCTCATAAGAAGGTATTGCTATTGCTATTGCTATTGCAATCTCTGACAAAATTATACTGCAACTATTACCATCCAAATAATTGTGCATCGATCTTTGAAACTTTAGGTGAGCAATATAACTATATAAGATAGTAGAGACAAACCTCTCTGCTAATCAAGAGAGGTATGAGATGGAGAAGAAGAGGCTCAAATTCAAAGCAGCAGATTATACTGGGCCTCAAACTGCTATTAGAGGCAGTCCGGTTGATCCATCGAAGTTGATTGTCGAGTTGGGTCCTATGGAAATTCGCACATTTGTAGTTACTTTTGAATATATTCAGCTCCACAAGTCGTAGTTGCGTTCTTATGTTTTGTCGTGTATCTTGTAAGTTGTAACTCACTGTAAAATAAGCCGTGCTGATAAATAAGGCTTTTCGAAGAACTTTTTTCGGATCCGCATGTTTGATGTCTTTATCTATGTCTTGTAGCCCCCAAGTTGTTTCATTAGAGAAACGTGTTGTGATTCACTACAGGAGTGCTTGTGTTGTGTACAGTGTAGGTACGGTTTGGATTTAAACAAGGTTAGACATATGATTGAGTGAACTGTTCCAATAAAAAACGCGTTCTAAGTTCTAACCATGAATAGTGCCTACTTTGACTAAAGTCAATAAGATCATGGTATGATTGGGGTCAATACGGGAAGCATAATTGTGAAAAAAAATTTGTCTGACCCTAAAAAAAATACAAATCTCAATATTATCCATGTTTGCAAAGAAATCTCACAACTATGCCTACTTGACCAACGGCCACGGCAATAGTTCATTTTGGACGCAGCGGTTAGAATAGTAAAAACTTATCAAAATTCTAAATATTTACATCTGAACGCAGTGTCTGGCCGCCACGGTCAGATATTTTAAGTTTCTATTAATGGCATCATGTAGGTCTCGTTATTAGCTTTCCATCTATAGGTCATATGCCCAAATCGGAGTTTCCTATCAAAAATTTTTATTAGTTGAATTCCGAGTATGCATGCGAGAATATGGATCAGAACTGGTCTGTCTATTGCCAATTAACCAGCAACTCGAAGAAAGAAAAATTAAAAAACCCACAACCAAAGCATTTTCACACACAAATGGTACCACAATCTAACAACTTGGAGCATTCTGTAAGAAGTGTTTTGGTGAAATTGTAAATGTGTACTTTTATTGATAATTCAATTGCACGCAGCTAAACAAGACAAATTAATTATCCGAAAAGAAAGATAAACAATTGTAAAAAAGCACGTTCCTTATATTGAAGTAATTATCAGGATCCTTCCGATCGAGCTTGCTCTCTGGAAAACTACTACAAAACTCACTGAGTCACTCACTCACATATCCTTTCGTTTAACAAAACAAATACCTTTGTGGGCCTAGCGGGTGGTGGACTTGCGAAGCCTCTTAAGCAGAGCCAGCCCGCCGAACATCAGCAGCGCCCTGCCCTGAACACAATTCCGGAGAACCTGCTCCGTCCCCCCTGCCCCTGGCCCTTAGAAAGATGTGATGATTTATTAATCTTGTTGTTCATAACCGAACCAACAACCAACCTGATCCTCCGCCTCTCCTCTCGGGTCCCCGTACGCTCTTTTCCCCCATCCATCGGTGATCTGGAAGCTGATGTGATGTATTCTTCAAGTTTCGGAAGGAATAGGATCCTCGTGTTTTAAATCCTGCACTACTACAATAAAGAAATTAAAAATATTTTATACGAATTTGTTATAATTTGTTGCACCAAAAAGTTGTAGCATTCTCGTTTCCAAAGGAGTCCAATTTAGATAGGCGGTGCCTAATTAGAGGAAAATTGTGTTTTTGTTGTTTTTCTTTTTGGAAGAGGTGCAACTCCCTTTCAATGGACAATATCTTTTCTTTTGCAAGAGCATTTTATCTTGTCTGGTGATTGAAGCCATTTTTTCAGACATGCCACAAGCTAGCTAGCTAGCGTTGAAATGTAAAGACTAAAGAGAGAGAGTTTCAGTAATTCACACTTTAATCACAGCCATACCGATACCCACAAACAAAAACATGATTTATTGATGGCTAAGCTAGCTAGCTCATCATCCTTCATCTTCATGGTCATGGTCATGGCCTCATGGGAGAATGAGAATCCAAACATTACTTTACAAGTTCCTGTGCTGTGCTTCCAACACCAACGCCATGGACAGGTTCTGTTCATTGGCATCAAAACCTGGTACGGTACAGTACGGTACTCAAATAGAATAGCAAAGTAGTAAATCATTCAGAAGCGTCCAGTCCAGTCGGTGACTCGTGACAGGAATCGCTTGATGAGATGTTAAAAAGAGAATCAGAATAGAGGAGAGATCTCGAGAGGAGAGGAAATGAAATGCACTGGGTTCTGGTCTGTCTCAGTCTCAGATGCAGTGAGTGAGTGTGAGCAGAGAGAGATGGGCCACACTGGTACGAACCATACGGATTTATCAGGCAGGCCCAATTGGCACTGAGAGTGACGCGGCCCACTTCCTCTGCAGCCCATCGGTACCAACCTCCTCTCCTCTCCTCTCCTCTCCATTTCCAATTAATGCACCCTAGTTTAAATTGTAGAAAAAACAAGGTAGGTCCCTTTTCTTTATGGGATGATATAGGAAGTTACAGAAGGAGAATGGGTAAATCCGGTTCGACTTAAATTGAGAGAGTTAGAAGTACTTGTCTGGTGAGGTTGTCTTCTAAGTAGTGGAGTGGAGCACTGGGCACTGGAGCACTGGAGCCTTGGGACTGACTGACATCGAATGAATGAACGCCGTTGGATGAAGTTGGACTCCTACCTGCGCCTGATCTTAAAGCTGTCGGATACGGGATACCCTCTCTCTGAGCCTGCCACTCTGTATGACTATGTAAATATAAAATATAGACATGGCCTATGTCTATATGACTATATCTAATGTATCTATATCTGAACTATCTATATGCATGGCATGCATTTTGCATCGATCACTCCGTCTCCGTGAGCTATCATCTGCCATCCCCATCTATACTGATCTATTCTACTCTCTCTACAGTCTACCCTGGAGGAAAGGAAAGGAAAGGAAATCATTAGACATCTCACTGACTGACTGTATAGTGGAGGGGTCCAAAAGCAAAAACATGGCACTCTTTAACACTCCTTCCTCTTGGTCTCCAGTCCAGTCCAGTCCAGTCCTTGTGGTGCACCTGCACCTGCACCTCGGCCTGACCTCAAGTCCTGAACCCACATGTCGTGTTATTAGTTGGCATAGTTGCTTGTTCTGGACTGGCAGGCCCCAAACCCAATAGATGATCCTGCCCATTCGATGGAAAGAGGGGCCAACATGACTGGGTCTGGGTCTGGGTCTGGGTGGTGAGTACTGAGTAGTACTGTACTGAGTACAACATTGGATTTGGATCCAATCAGATGGTGGATCTGATTGATGATCGACAAGTATTTGACGGATGAGATCGATCGTTTAATTTTTCCTGTAAACTCTCGAGTGTAATAATTATAATGCCCATGGGCCATGGCACGATACTCCAGCACCCGCTGCCTGCCCAATCGTCCTTCATTTCTCGTACCTCCTCTCAACAAAAGAATAAAGATAGATGATATTAATCAGTGAGCTCAGCCAAATCCATCGATATATGGGTCTCGTTGCAAAAACATCAGTCTCTAGTTTTTCATACAAGCTATAATCATTATTATTACCAGGTTCAAAGGTTCTGGTTTTTTTTATCTTTTTTTTTCAATTTATCATGACATTTTAAGTTATTTTGAAAATAACACATTGCTACCCATGAGATTTTGTATTAGTTACAGTGTTCTAAACTTTTAATAACAGTTGACACAAACTTCAAGTCATCAAACTTTTTTATTGTAAAATAAGCTATGGGTGACAAACATGTAATAAAATATTAATAAAATTTTTTAAGTAATTTTTTTATTTTTCAAAATGACTCTAAAATATTAATAAAATATTTTAAGTAATTTTTTACTTTTCAAAATGACTCTAAAATATTAATAAAATCCCTACTTCCCTACTAATAATAAAAGAAGGAGTTGATTTTGAAACCCGAATGGCTATTTGTCCATACTGATTTTGGGCCGTTTGATATATCAATCTGTTTTAACATGCACCGTTGATCATCTAGATTGATGATTCGATTTCCAGTCTTGTATTAAAATCCCAAAGACCCGACCCAATAACGTGTATTCATCAAAAAATAACGTGTATTCATTTATCGATAAAATATAACGCGGCCCAACCCCAATCCCAGATGTGGATTTGCATTAATTCGCTGCCCCCACCCCCTACAAAGAGTATACCCTTTGAGAAAAGCCTTACACAAATATACCCACAGAACTATGATTTTTTGAAGAAACATTTGTAAGAATATGCTTATACAATACCAGTCTATGCTCTACTCAAAAAATATTTACGAAAATTGGCCTTTTAATTTGCACTTTTTGTCGTACATTTTTTTTAAAAAAAATAATATTCAATATTAAAATGATTACAGTTTTATGCTTAATTTGAAATTAATTAAATTGATTAATGAGAATCAATTATTATCAAGCATTTAAAAAACTTAGTTTGAAGTCCATTTAAACCATTAGACCGTTCTTTGGACCCTCTCATGTTAAATATTTGTAAAAAAACCTTTATTTGTGGGAAAACCGTTTTTAACAAAGTTAAACCGTTAAAATCGGTTAAAATCCGTGTTTTAGAGGCGTTCAAACGCAATCAAAATATGTTGGCACATTATTGACAGTCTAGAACTTTGCAATAATGTTTATCCTTACGCATATTAACAATAAAAAATTTTAAACTCTTTATTACTATTGTCTAAAATTTTTCAGTTTTATTTATTAATGTTACAATTTTTGTTACATAGTATTTTTAACTTTTAATGTACTCAATTAGTTTTGAAATTGTTATTTGTATTTAATTATTAAGTATAATTGTATGAGAGTGTATTGTCTATCATTTTTAAATATAAAAAAATGTATAGAAAATGAGTACCTGTTTTATGATTTAACAGCCGTGTAATTTTGTTTTAACGTGAAACCATTAAATAGTCACATTCACCGTTAAGAGTCGTGAAACGTTTTCTAAAAGCTTGATTATTATGCAAACTTAGGATTCATAAAAGTAACATTATAGGGTTTACGGTTTAGTATTTCATTCCTTTTTCATTACCTTGACTTGGAGCATCTCAAGATTGCTTATTTGGTTATACCTTTCATTATTATTGTTATTGATTTTTTTTTGTCAAACATTATTAAAAAAAAATTTAGTTGTTGGATATTGCTTTATCTAATATATTAGTATTTTTAGTGTTTGATTATATCATTATGATTTAGTAGGAAAAAATAATATTAATACCCCCACTGCAACGTGTGGGCACTATACTAGTATTAATAAAATAATTTTTGAAGCCTTTTAAGTTATTTTCCATTTTTTTACATGAATTTTAAAAAATCCGAAATAAATACTTAAAATACTCCACAAATAGAAAATTTTTGTATCCCCAAGTATTTTCATATGATGAATTTAATAGGAACCATAAATCAAAATTTTTAGTACCACAAAGTATAATTTGAACGGTTAGTATTTCACTCCGAAATGCTAATGTTTGCACAATAGTTCTACTTGTATGTTAATGTTAGGACTGCATAACGTGGAGAACGACCACGAAGACGTACAGTTTCGTTTTCGTTTCGTTTAACGAAATAAAAAATCGTTTCGTTTGAGACGAAATGAAACGAAAAAATGAAAATAATCGTTTTACAATAGTATTTTTCTGTCAAATTGGAAAATGAAATGGAATAAATCGTTTCGTAAATTGTTTTGTTTCGTGCCAAACGAAACGAAATAACAGAAAACGGTATTTACTAGTGTCTTTTACAACCCGAAACAAAGTAAAATATCAGTAACAAAGAAAAAGAAGCAAAAAGCAAAAGAAAGACGGAAATATTGACATAAACAGAACACAAATTAGAAGGGTTGAAAAGACAAAGTGTGATTGTGAATTAGTGATGAAGATAAATGGAGATTGTGGTGGTCCTCTCCTCTGCTCTCCTCTCCTATAGTCCTATGACTGCAAATTGGCACAATATAGGGGAGGGGGAGGGGGACGGATTACGGTCCAATGACAATAGGCAATAGGCAATAGGCAATAGGCAATAGGCAATAGGGGAGGGGAATCTGAGCCGTCCGATGGATCAGCATCACTGTCACGTGCAATCACGTGCATGCTGATTAATGTCTATCTTTCTTTCTCAATTCTCACTTGGCTTGGCTTGGCTTGGCTTCCCTCGATCTTCTCTTTGAATTGGTCCCCTCTCAGTTTCTCACTAGTCACTATTGTATGTTACCTTACATGTATGCACATCAGCACAACATAATTATTTAATTAATTACACGCAGCTTTACTGTTCACCACCACATGTGCTACTGCTACTGTTCACCACCCTTCCTTCCGTTGAGACCGTATAAGTTTATCTTAATTAATTAAGATGATGCATTGCCATTGCCGGTGTACAAGTAGTATAACTAACTATAAATAATTAATCTTTCTTTATCATAATTCCACCATCATTAATTCATTATAGATATATATTAAAAGATGATGCTCCCTCCGGCCACCTTATCCCTGACAGACAGTCTTTCCGTGCCACCAGCATTTTAAAATTCAAAGTTGTTTCCTTCCCAAGTTAAAGTATGATGATATATATATATATATATATATATAATATATATAAATTTGATTTGTCTGATCCTTTCTACTTGTTGGGAAACCGGCTACAAAACATCCAAGTTCATCGGACGGACACAGGGACACTCCACAACCACAAATGCACATGCCAATATATAATATAATGCCATCTGCATTAATTTTTTAATTGGCTTCCGTTCATTGGAGTGTGTTATTAAGGAAAAAAATAATTAACATGTTGAACTTTGCACAAACTTCATTTGAGCTGTACGTTAAGCACCAAGAATTGTTTGTTTTTGTATATTGCAGGCTTTGCAGCGCACCAATTGATCAGTGCGTGCTAGCTATTATACTGAGAGTTTTCTGAGAGTAGTCAGATATATATATAATCTAAATTCAGTCAGGTAACCCAAAATAAAACTCAACAAGTGTGAAATTGCAGAATTCATTAATAATTTAATAAATTAATATGAATCAGTGGGTCCATGCACACTACAGACAAAAATCAAATCAAATCAAATTAACGGAACATATCTTGAAAGAAAGGTCACTATCGTTTGATTCATAGGTTATATATATATGTACATTAGCAAATATAATATTATCCTTAGCACAACCTTTAATAATTAAATATTGAACTTCAACCCGGCTTCGACCAACTTTCTGTCGCTGCAAAAGTCAACCTCTCTGAGAATTTAATAGAACGTCTAGAGTTGCTGTTGGGCTGATTGGTACAGGTACCATTGTAAATTATACATACAAAAAAACAACTAAATTATTTTATGTTTCTCCTTTGTAGAACAAAGAAAATAATTTAATTTTGGTTATGTACGATTTTTTTATGAAAGTTAAAAATTGTCAGTACTTTCCTCAAAAAAAAAAAATAAAAAATAAAAATTGTCAGTACCTAAATTTATCATGTAGTAGTATTCATTTAATTTTTTCTAAGAAAACAACTCCAAGATTAGAATTTAAAATTGTCAAAGCATGTGTTTGTTAATGAGTTAAATTAGTATTAAAGTCAAATCAAAATGTTATCCATCCTAAAACTCAACATTAATTTGATTTGATGGAAGGTCAAGTCACTTTCAAATTGATGCAGGTATGGCATACTTTTACTTTTTTTTTTATTATTTTTTATGATTCATATTATTAATATAGATTGCTGAAATGGTAAACAATGCAGTGCACTCAATTGACTGACTCATTTGTAACCTCACGATTCACGGACCCACTGAAATTAATTGTACTTGTACAGAAGAGCAAATTCACAATTGACACGTTTGTTCCGCTCCGTTCGATCCGTTCCATTAGAAGAAGCGCAACGCAACGCAACGGAAAAGTCGCATACGAATCGAACAGAATAGAATAGTGATGCAGGTAGGTAAGGTTACGGAGAGCGACTGGTGCCGGCAGAGGCAGTCCGAGTCCGCCACCGGACTAGACCAAAAGGGAGGGATCCGTTACGTTACGTTACGTACCCACATGAATCTGAGACTGAGAGAGAGGGTCCCACTGCTGTCAAAAGAGCAGAATGAGTGAGCTGGATTGAATCTTCCTTTCACATCCGCATAATTCCTTCATTCTCATTCTCATTCTCATTCTCATTCTCAGTCAAGGGAAGGGTGTTTACGTCATTTTTACACTGTCTTAGCTAGCGTTTCGAATGGTCTGAGTGAGAGTGAGAGTGAGAGTGAGTGAGTGAGATCCGGTTCGGGTGAAGATGGCATTGGACCGGTCACCCGTAACGTACGTACCCTTTTGAGTTTTGGCGCTTTTTCCTTGGCACTGGACAATTACTGTGTAGGATTGGAGGGACCTGGCTGGACGACTGCATTCGCTGATCAGGAGGAATTCTAAAATTTGACTTGGTCTCATCACTTAATCATGGTTCTTGAAAACTCTGTCATATTACGAACTTGCAACTAATAGAAAATAGATATACATAAAGTTTTCTATTAATTGGATAGAATGTCTAATTATTTGAAACTTGTGTTCAGCCATCAATCTACAAGCTCCAGAAATCACCTATAAATTTTTATTTATTTCCTTTTTTCCTATTTTAGATTTGTTTGAAATATCAGTGTCATTTTGTAAGCACATTAGCATACCTCAATTATCCACATGCAATATTATTGTAATATGGTTGTACGCTTGCATCTTAGTTTGAACATGTAATGTTATATAATATTTTTAAATTGATAACGTTTTCTTTTATATTTTAATCTCAAAATGTTAGATATTAAAAAAAATTATCAGTAATGACTAATGAGCAACGTGAGAGCTTGAAAAAAAATTGTTACTCTCTGAGCAAAAACATATTAAGATTCCATAATTAACACTTTTCAGCTAAAAAAATATTGAGCATCAATCCATTCGATTTTATTTGTTTTATAATTTATCTACCTAATTTCAAATGCACTTTCAAGTTTTTTTTTTTTTTTCCTTTTAACTCAACTAGAGCTATAACTTGGGCTTTCGTCCGGAAATATGATATCTGATCTCTATAAAGTGTATAGGCTTTTAATACCCTAAATAATGCCCTAAATCGTAAGCGTACGATCTATTGCAGTATAGTCGGGATCGAATCCACAGGGACAGAAATTACTTCTAAACCAGACTTTAGACTCTATCCTAATCCTAATGAGAATATTTTTGGTATTTTTGTATAAAAGTTGGGGGGGTTTTGTTTCAAGATTGATTTCCTAATTATCAGATGCAGTAAAGTAATTAATAGTAATTAAAAACTCTAAATTTATGCTAAACAAGTGTTCCTAGGGTTTTCAGAATCAGTTTGCTGTCTGGATCAATTGTCTATGGCCCGCAAGGGTTATCCTGCAGTCTGCAGGGTTTACAATTTCGCCTCTCTTTCGGTTACTAGCTTAATGGTCCGCAGTGGTTAACTGTGGTTCGCAGATAACTGTCCGAGAGATAGATTTTCTGTCTGTTACTAATATTTGCGCTCCGCAACCTGTCACTTTGCAGTTCGCAAGTAGCTGACAGAGAACAGTTTGGGTTCAGATCTGATAAGTTGACTAAAGTTACCGACTCCTAACTAAACCAAAGCAATTGCAAGTCCCTCAACTTCGTTTGTTGGCACTTTTAACACTTCTAGATCAATTAGAAATCTTTAGAACTAATTCTAACCTAAATTCAATTCACTTCCATTCTAAGGTCCGGTGTAACTCTCGTTACAACCGCAATTTCACCTTTCAATTACTTTTGGACAACAAGTAATCTACCTAATTAGTACAAGTATCAGTTCTTGATCAAATGACGTTATTTTAACCAACTAGATCTGGTTACAATCTACAGGTTCTTACCAAACAAACAAGAAACAATTCAAGCACAATTATAATTAAGCACAAAGCAAATTGAAAATAACTTTAATTCTTGAACATGAAAAACGAGTATTCAATTAATCCATACAAACAAACATCATCTTAGACCCTAAGAACAAAGACAACTACTTGGACATAGAAATTATAATTAAGGAAAAGGTAAATAACATAAAGAAAAAAGCACTGATTATGATCGAGTAGATGAAACATGACGGCGCTATGACCTTCTTCTCCGAGTAATCTCTCACTTCTTTATCAACTCTCTAAACTAAACTAAACTCTCAAAATAAAAGACTCTCGACTCAACTAAAACTGACTCTCAAAAGCTAAGACACAATACTAACTCGATAACTCACAAGACTAAGATAACAACTAAGATACTTGAACCTCTCAGAAGACGATGATTATATAGGCTTGGATGCTCCCAGAAATATGCTTCTTTCCTCTGGAACCGACCTCTAATTTCTGGAACTAAGAACAGAATTAGATATCTTCAATTGAAACTGTTCCAGAAAATAGAGGTCTAGTCGGTTTTGATCTTCTTGCGTTTTGGACTTCAGTCAGTGCGAACCGCACTGCCCAGAAAATAGGGAGTCAGCTGCTCCAAAAGTGGATTGTCGGCGGTTGTGCTTGGCCCAGAATTAGATGCTCCAGTTTTGATCTGAGTGCAGACCGTACACTCGAGATTGCGGTCCGCACTCTGTGTCTTCTGCGTGCTTCTTCGGCTATTTTTGCTCTCCTCTCCAAATTGGATCCCAAAAACTTAATTAACTCAATTTTAGACATCTATCTAACTAAATGCAACTAAATCTAAAGATCCTAAGTAAAATAAAGGTACAAATCCTAAAAATAAGTAGATACAAATGCGATGCATCAATATCAAACAAAAATAAAACTTAGAAATTTAAATATTTATTTTAGAAAAATAAAAAAAATTTAAATTTTGATGTGGATAATAATAATAATATAATAATAATTTATAAATAATAGCATATAAATGTTAGACCGTTTTAAGGTTATTATATATATATATATCATATTCATCTTATTAAATGGCGTTCTAGTGCGTAGATTTGTTGAAAGAGGGGAGAGACTAGTATAGTCATATTTCTGGGCTTGTCAATGGTGATAAACTTAAAAATCTAGTTTCAAAAGAGTGTATAGATTTGTTGCAAAAGAGTAGAAGGCGAAAGGGAATAAGGGATGGGTGTCCAATGCGTCGGAGGCATTGCATTGCAGGCAGCGGGGCCCTCTTCCCCTTCCCCGAGACCCAATTACTGTCGGCTCCGACGGGGACATCCTGGGCCCACTCCCAGTGATGCGGGGCCTCTTCTACTGGAGATGACTATATATGATATGAGTGCTCTCATCCCCTGTGGATGGGCTGCTCTACCTGAAGCTGTGACTCCACCTTTATAAGTCGAAGACATCTCCAATTGTGCAATAAAATGTAGTACTTGACAAAAATAAATTGATTGCGATGCAAGGATAATAAACAATCTTCAGATTTTCTTTTTAATCAGACTACTCATAGAGGTAGAGTATAAACAAATTAAGGATCAGTAATCTTTGAATCGTTCCCTCAAGGCCTCAATAAATCCCACCCCACTTTCCCAAATCCCAGTAATTTGGTACTGGTCATCTAACCACATAAAATCCCATTGCTTGAATCATATATTTCATCTACAATTCTACATTCTACACAAGCAATTCCTTTCGCTCCAATCCAATCGTGCAGCCTCCAACCCACAAACAGCAAACACCGATGTCAACCCACAACTTACAGCTAACTGGTTAGGTTTCCACACGCTCTCGGATTTCATTTTTTAATCCACCAGCTCGTGACAGCCGTGTGGATTTAAACGGTCCAGATTTTAGCAACAGAGGGTGTATTTTTATCATGGATTCCAGTTACATAGGTATGGGTTGTGCCATATAAAAGTATGGCAGGCAGCAGATGTGAATTCTCAAGTTGTGAAGTGTCAAAATGACCCGACTTGAACGAATCAGACGGATTTTTTAGTACAGATAGATATTCACTGTTCAGAACTTCAATTGATATCAATTTTGATCGTGTTTATGGTTATCTCGCTGTGAACCAATAATAATGGAAAAAAAATGTTAATTTTGATATGCGAAATTTATTTATTAAGCAATCATGATTATGAATTAATGTTAAATACTCGAATGAAAATCAGTCATACTTTTATATTATGAATTATTGTGTTTAATTGCTTGTATTGTTTTTATTTTTCATTGTATTGTTCCATGGAGTCCAAATAATTAATAATACACCAAACAACGCATTTATATATTTTGGCTATACGTACGTACGGTTCTTTTAGTTCATGCAAATTAGTTGCAGACAATCCACCGAATAACAAGCATTCACAATTGTGCTTTACATTTATTTGGTTACCAGAATCCCACAAGTTAGTTAGCTGAGAACAAGTACTGTAATCGAAACACTAACAGGGAGGCACCTGTGTTTTCGCTTTCCTCTGTTGTCAACTTCATCTTCTTCTTCTTCTTATTTTTGTGTATTGTATGCAGTCAGGAAGTATAGTGTGAAGTGTGAACTAAGAAGTAACGTAAGCTAAATACCGGGATTAAATATATTTTTATCTATCGTATTTCGGTTTTCTTAATTGATTGCTGCCTTTACGTTAAAGCTCTGAAGTTTGTAGTAGACTGATGAATAACTTTTAATACGATAATAGTGTTGAATAATATTTCAACGTACGTACAACAATCGATATTACTAGTTTTATTTTTTTCGTAACTCGCTTTTTGAAAATACACGTTGAGGGAATTGGAGTGACCGAGATGATTAAATGTATGTATGTATCTGAGTCTAGTAAAAATTTGGATACCTTACTGTTAATTTTCTGTTAGTTTGTTGGTTAACTATGATTCCAGATTTATAGAAGGCAGCGAAGACTAACTCCACTAATTTATCTCCCTTTCAAATAATTCTAAAGAATTGTGATTAGTGTTGCAATGAATAATCATAATTAAAGAAATAAAGCAGACGTGTCATGAATTTACTTACCATGAAGGAAGGCAGTCGTAAATCATAAGACTCGTAACGCACCCCCACCCCACCCAAGATCTAAATGCCGGTGCATGATATGATGTACGGACGCAAACCGACCACTACTTGGCAAATACGAAGTAACAAATTAACATGGAGCAGTTAGTTATTAGTTATTACCTTGGGCCTTTGGGCCTTGGCTCATAAAAAAGTAAAAACGGGTGGATCTCCCCTCATTTTCGTATATAACTATATATTTCTATTTCTATTTGCATGACTTTAATTTTCCCGAAATTAATGAACCGGAAAGAAGGAAAGGAATATGCTATATATATGCGTGTGGAATTGGTGACAGTAACCTTTGATTTTTGATTTTTGATTTTTGATCATTCACCCATGACCCATCTACCGCGCGCGCCATGGGACCCGGTTTGGCCCGGTCAAGCAGCACGTGTCAGCATCTCCCAACCTTAGCTTCTAAAGTAAAGTAAACTAGTAGCTGCTTACTGCTAGTCTAGTCTACTTGCCACTTGCAACTCACAACTCACAACTCACAATAATGTATTAATTTTATTTTAGCAGGGCAGCGTGACTAAACTAAGATACGTACGTGGATCAGTGTATGTGAATATATGTGAATGCTCCTGCTAGCTGTCGTCTGTCGTCTGTCGATGGGAGTGAGACAGGGTCGTCCCCTCCCCTCCCGTCCGTCAGTTGGGAGGTTCGTGCCGTTACGTTACGACATTACGACGTTACGTTACGTTAAGTAAGAGCCGGAACCGGATTATTCATTTATTCTGGTGCCGCTTCCCTTCTCATCAGCCAATGCCAATGGGATGCATGCATCCATACATATACATACATCCATACATACGGGAGAGGACTTGACTTGGGTTGAAAATGAAAACTTCACTGAAGAAGAAGAGGAAATGTGTGTATCAATGATGGAAGTGATATTTTTATTTTACTGACCACCACCACCCTGACCCGGTTAGGGTTATGCTAACCCAATCCCCACTCTTTCCTTACTGTTCCCTCAAAGAGTCCGCTACACATGGTGCAAACCTAGGAGTAGTCCAATACCATGAGACTTTTATTATCTTTGATAATGGTATTTAGTATTTGTAATAAATTTCAATACTCTTATTTGATAAATCCAAATGATTATTTATTGTTATAGACTATTGGCCTTTTGGCATCAACTTGGACAACCAAACCCAAAACAAATACTTTTTTTTTTATTAGTTGTATAAACGTAGAAATGCCGCTTGACTTTTAGTAATTTTTTTTTATATAATATACTGAATCAAAAGAATCAATCTGGTGACCTAGCCCCCTGTTTTCGTAAATGATATAGGCTTACTTCGCAGTGCAATAATAAATTCTTTAAGTTAGTTTACATATAATAATCTATAAACATTTGATAGAGACACAATGACTACACTGTAAAGCAACCAAGTCATAATTTATAAGATTGTTATTGTTATTGTTATTGTTATTTTAATAATACTCTTTCTAGAAAATAGAGAGAAGCGTTTTAGACTTTGTAAAATGTATGTATATTAAAATAAAAGATTCCAAATATTTGTTGCAAATATTTTTGTATGATCTCTTATTAGTTACAAACTTAGACAAATAAATAAATATTGAATCCATGTATGTGTAGAAATGGAGCATACAGTACACTGTAAATTTAATAATAATAATAATAAGCTGACTTAACTTGCATGTATTAAAATCCAAAAACGTTAAAGCATGCAGTGAGTGTTAAGACTCCAGTACACCATCCCAACAAGCGTTACCAGTTTACGGTTTACCACACCATATAATAAATCATATAGTAGTAATAAATAAATCATGTGTATCAGAAATCAGAAAGCACAAGCAAGCAAGCAAGCAAAGCACAAACAAACGTAACGTTACAGTCACAGTTACAGTTAAGAGTCTGAGTGAGAGGCGTATAGTGAGTGCAGTACGCCAAGCTCCTCCAGAGAATCCTGGAGCACCAATACCTCTACCTCTATCTGTCTATCCATCTATTCAATCCCTCTGCTGCTGCTGCTGCTGCTGCCTCCTCTGCCTCTGCTGCCAAGTTTCTCTCTCTTTGTTGGTCTCTGGTCTGGTCACGACTGTCCCCAAAGCCTCTCTCTCTCTTTCTCTCTCTCTCTGCACACAACTGACGCCTTTCTCCCTCCCTCCCTTAATTCCCCCTTTCCTTTCCTTTCCTTTCCTCTCCTTTCCTCTGATTGAATCTCTAATAATAATAATAATACCTACCAGCCCCAGCCCCAGCCACAGCCCAGCCACCCTGCTACACCCCTTCCCTTCCCTTCCCTTCCCTTCCCTTCCCTTCCCTTCCCTTCCCACGTTTTTTATACTCCCAACCCCCTCTCCACCACCCAACCATTAGCAGCAGCTGCAAGGCTGCAATTCAACACCCAATTCTACTTCTTTACTACTGGTTTCTACTTCCTACCAGCAACAACTTTTTCATTTTGGGGGCGTATGCGAGTTTTGGCCCTCAATTCTCTTCAATTCGCCGCTCTTAAGCAGAGATCTGGGCTATTGGGGCGGGATTTCCTTGATTCATGGCTTCTGCGGGCTGTAACGAGCCCTACATCGCCGATTCCGGTGGAGCCAAAGGTCAGCTGCGGTTTTTGTTGATTTGAACGGGTTTTCGGGGTGGAATTTGGTGAAGAAAGGAAGAATTTGAGGTTTTTTTGTCTGGTTTTGGGACTTTTTACCTGGTTTTCTTGCTCCTAACCTTCGATCTACTTTCCTTCTTTCTTTTTTCACCAATATTGAAGCTTTTTCTGGCTTTTTGTACAGTTTTATTCATGCCTTTTTAACTTCCTGTAGCTCTAGGGTTTCTCTATTTCGAAATCTTTGCTCTTTCCTTTCTATCCCGGTGATAATTCTGCTGAATTGAGCAAATATTGCTTACCTTTTCGCCAGATTCGGAAGACGCAGCTCTGTACAACGAATTATGGCGCGCATGTGCTGGGCCGCTGGTGACGGTGCCAAGAGCTGGAGAGCGGGTTTTCTACTTCCCTCAAGGCCACATAGAGCAGGTCAGAAAATCACTCCTTTTATTTATCTATCCACCAATTCCTGAGAAATTTCCTATTTTTGGAAAAATTGGAACGAGTTTTTGAAAAATTCTGGTGCTTTGCAGTTCAACGTTAACGTCTATTTTACGGATTTCTTAGAAATTAGTATTTTGGAAGCCTTCAATTTGACAAATTTGTTTACTCTTATATGGGATTAGGTCGAGGCGTCTACGAACCAGGTGTCGGACCAGCAGATGCCTCACTATGATCTGCCATGGAAGATCCTGTGCCGGGTCATGAATGTTCAACTGAAGGTAAAGTTTGTATCTTTTCAGGACCCTTATCTTTTGCCCCTTTGGCTACTTGAGATAACATAACTGTAGATCTCTTCTGATATAGGGTTTACTTTCAGATTTACTGAATTGAGTTTGTTTACAGGCTGAGCCGGACACTGATGAGGTGTATGCGCAGGTCACCTTATTGCCTGAGGACGAAGTACTATCTCTACCCCTTTCCTTTATAATTTCTAGTTTTGTGTTGTTTTTTCTTCAGTAATTTCAGTTCACAAGTGGTTATTTGAGAGTAGCTTGGTGCTGGTTGAGAATATCTATAGATGCATAAACATTGCTTGTTTCGACTATGTTAGGTTTCTGTTACTAAAATTAGTTCCTATGAAAATGTCTTCTGTTAGATTAATATAAACTTTGGATGTTTAATGGAGATTTTGCTAACCACAATGTTTCCAAGATTCAGCATTTGGAAGTTGGAAATTAGCTTATACTTCTATTTTTTTTTATTGTGAACACAGAAAGATGAGAACTCAGAAAAGGCGGAGGCACCAGCTCAGCCTCCTCGACCGGTGGTGCATTCCTTTTGCAAGACCCTGACGGCATCTGATACCAGCACCCATGGTGGTTTCTCTGTACTCAGACGCCATGCTGACGAGTGCCTTCCCCCTCTGGTACTTTTCCTTTCTGCTCTTCCTATCATGTCTAATGATCTCTTTATTATCACAATTATGCTCACAATGTATGATAACAATGGTGTAGGATATGAGCAAGCAGCCCCCAACACAAGAGTTAGCTGCTAAGGACTTGCATGGTGTGGAGTGGCGTTTTCGGCATATTTTTCGAGGTGATATTCCCTGCGTCAAACTATCATGACATGACATGGCTAAAATTTAAGCATCTAATGTGGTGGAGATAATTTAGTTATTCTTTTACAAAATTTAGGACAACCAAGGAGGCATCTGTTGCAGAGTGGTTGGAGTGTGTTTGTTAGTGCCAAGCGCTTAGTAGCAGGAGATGCGTTCATTTTTCTGAGGTAAGATGCTTCTGGTAGTATAAATATGGATGACTGCTTTGGTTCTCTCTTCTAACAAGGTGCCTTTTATATTTCATCTTTCTAAGGGGAGAGAATGGAGAGTTGAGAGTTGGTGTAAGAAGGGCAATGAGGCAACAATTGAATGTCCCGTCTTCAGTTATATCTAGCCACAGCATGCATCTTGGTGTTCTCGCCACAGCTTGGCATGCTGTAACTACTGGCTGCCCCTTTACAGTCTATTACAAACCAAGGTATCATCATTAGTTTAGTTAATTGTTACTCCCGAATCTATGATCCGTGTTCTGCAATTGACTATGGATCTTTCTCTTGACAGGACGAGTCCGTCTGAGTTCATCATTCCATATGACCAATATATGGAGTCAATTAAGAGCAATTATTCTATTGGCATGAGGTTCAAGATGCGTTTTGAAGGGGAAGAGTCCCCCGAACAAAGGTAACTGAGGAAAGGAGAAACTATTATGTGCAGATGTCTGTGCCAAGTTCTTCAACAATTGGGAATCTGATCTGAGTTATTTATATTATGTGTTTTCCTTTTCTCAGGTTTACAGGGACAATAGTTGGAACAGGAGATGTTGATCCAGCCAGATGGCCTAAATCCAAGTGGCGGTACCTCAAGGTACAATTGGATGTTGTGTACACATTGCAGTCATATTAAGTATCTTATTTTTTCCTATGTGGTGTTGATGCTACAATTATTTTTTATGTGATACTGGAAAAGCTGTATGAGAAAGTTCATGTCTAAAATAATTATATTTGTGTCAGAACGGCATATACTATTGCAGTGTATTAAATTAAACTTGCATATATTAATGTACAGGTGAGGTGGGATGAAAACTCATCGATACCGCGACCAGACAAGGTGTCTCCATGGAAAATTGAGCCGGCCATGAGCCCTCCTCCACCGGTTAACCATCCTGTTCCCACTCCTAATCGTCCCAAGCGGCCCCGCCCAGTTGCCCCTGCTATCTCTTCTCCTGACTCATCTGTTCTTACAAAAGAAGGTACATATCCATATACGGCGGTATTGTCTCTACCAAACCCAATAATTTTTTGGGTGTCTGCTTGAGTTAGTAATAGTTAATTCATTTGCTTTCTCTATTTGTAGTCATCCTCCCTAAGATTGCCACAGACCCTGCACTGCACAGCCATCACAGCCTTCAGGGGGTCTTCCAAGGTCAAGAACCCATGGCCTTGAAGACTGCTACTGCATCTGGATCTGAAGCCTCTGCCTTCAAATCTGTTATGTGGCCCCAAGCACCACTTGGAGACAGGAACTCAGGACCCGACAGCTGGGCAAGAGTTTCAAGGCATGAAAACCCTTACAACGGCTTGCTTTCTGGTGGCACACACCATGGTCTGTTTGGTGATACAAGCGCCTGGAATCAACACAAGCAGCCTGTTGTATTTCCCCCCTCCTGGAATTTGATGCCTCAGAATATGTATGACAGGTTCTCTAACTGGGTGGCCAACCCAGCAATGACCCATAATATTGAAGAGACAACCACCCCACAGAGTAAGCTGTTGGGACCACCTCAATTTGCAAATGAAAAAGAGACTAGTGGGGGTGGTTGTAAGTTATTTGGTGCTTATCTTGACAAAAACCCAAGAAATGATGATGTTGCCATGCCACAGGCTGTTAATACAAGGTCCACTGATGACCCACCTACTGTAAATGGCAATGCAGATAAGCCTACCATGAACCGTGCGCAAGTATGCAAGGGCACACAGAGCAGGACACAGGGCAGCTCATCAAGAAGTTGCACCAAGGTAGAATTATCATGTAGACCCCTTCTTTCAATTGCCAATGCGAACTAGATCACCATATTATTTATTTGTTCAAATTCATTTAAGGGGAAAGGAAAGCTTCATGAAATTTAACAGAAGTGTGTGTGTTGATTATTATTATTTTTTTTTTCAATTAAAACTCTCTTGTATTGTAGGTGCATAAGCAAGGGATTGCTCTGGGGAGATCTGTGGATCTGACAAAATTCAACAATTATGATGAGCTGTTCAGGGAACTGGATAATATGTTTGAATTCAGAGGAGAATTGGTTGGTACACCCAGCAAAACTTGGCTTGTTGTTTACACTGACAATGAAGGGGATATGATGCTTGTTGGTGATGATCCCTGGGAGTGCGTTTCTCCTCTCTCCTCTCTTTCTTTATATATGTGCTTATGTGCATGTGTGTTTTGTAGTTGTTATATTATGGCATTATGTTTGTAACAAAGCCTTAACGTTTCCTCTTATGGTGTTACAGTGAATTCTGTAATATGGTGCGCAAGATCTTCATATACACAAGAGAGGAAGTACAGAAGATGAACCCAGGTACACTGAATGCTAGACTAGAGGAGAGCTCGACCACCATGTCAGCTGGTGGCAAAGATCAGTCAACAAAAGCATGCATGCCCACTTCCTCCCTTCTGTCTGATAATTGCTGCTAGAGTAGGGTTCAATTTGGTAGGTGCTCTTTTTCTTGGGACAGAAAGTTAATTCATACAAACTGTTAAGTCCATATGGAAAATGGCCCATGATTTTGGTGATTATTACAATGGAAAATCTGTCCAATAGAAGTCTTTTCATGCTTTGTTAGGGAAAGTATGCTCGAGGCATTATACAAATTTGCTCTCAAGGAATACTCATTATAGTTTTGAATCCATAATTGACATTATATTTTGTTTGTTATTTTGCAGGTCTTGAATGGGACTAAGGTCCAACTAGTTGCAGTTGCAGTAGGTCTCTACTATGTTCAATACAGTTTTGGTTTGTTCTAGTTCATGTTGTTAGTTATAATTTTGTTTCCGCGGAGTTTGTTTGAGAGCTGGTTATGATATTAGAATGTATAATTTGCGCGTAAGGGAGGTGGTCTCTTGAATATGGTAAGTTTGACCCGTTCCATGTAAATATAGATATGTTTCTATCTAAATAGGCATCGTAGTTTGTATTGACTCCTAGTCCTAGTCCTAGTCCTAGTCCTAGTCCTAGTCCTATGTTATGTGTAGCTGCCTAACTGTTGTTGCTTGCTTTTTCCTTCTGACTTGTCTCACTCCCCGGCAACAAAAAAAGTCATTGGTTTGTTTAGAATAAAGCTCCACTTAGTATTCAGTTTCGTTCTGGGAATTGATCCTCAATTTTCTTCTTGTGGGAGGGAAAAACTACGTCATTCTCAATTTCTCATCACTTACGCTATATCTCGATGTGTTATTTTGACTATTTTGTAACTAAATTCGTATATGATTTATTCTTCTAGTTTAGTCTACAAGGTGAAAATATCGACCGTTGCTTATCATCGCGTCATTTTACACTTGCATCTAGGATTTGGTTGGCCAGAAGCACAAGTCGCATTTGTGTTGAGTGAGATGGGTCTTTTATTTTGTCAAGATTGCCTACATTTAAATGAAATGAAATGAAATTAAATTAAATTATTGTACCGTCGGCAAAGATGGAAACAACCAAATTGATTTACTCAATGCTATTTCATACAGATTGCAAGGAATTGGTGTTTATCCAATCAACAGGGAGTGAGTGGCAGGCACACATATATAGTTGTTCTTACAAACTAATTACTATTTAAAATAAAAGGCGCCAGGCATTTTCATGTGTCCATGTTGGTAGGGATGGAAACATGCTGGTCCACAATCTTGGGAATATGGGTAGGATTGACAAATTTTATTATGAAGCTTTTACATTTCCTTTGTTTCCTGATCAAATGTTACAATACTCTGTGATGGAATGAAAGCGTACGACAAATTGACAAACAATTTACGCTAGTGATTAGTGAAGTTACCATGAGTTTAGGAGCCCTTCTATTAGTGCACTTTCAAAAACATATCAATACTTTTAAGTTTCTATTTTATATGATTTAATAAATTTGTTATATAAAATTCTTATGGGATACAAAAAGTTTCATTATTTTTTTTAAGTATTTATTTGAGATTCTTTAAGAGTGAAATATAAATATTGATTTTTTTATTAATATTGTATAGACACTTTTTTAAGAAATATCGAACAAATACTTTAAAAACTTTTGTGTGGCATAAGATATTGATATAAAGAATCTATCGAGTCATATAAACGAAATTAATTTGAGACAGTGCTCATGGAAATACTATGTGAGCTTTAGCTCACCATAACTTCACTCACAAAAAATATCATGAACATCATTTAGTGGTGTTAGAATTTTGATAACATACGTTTACTACTTGAGATTAATCTTTCTTGACAAAACTTTTTTGACGCGTAAATTTAGAAACGCATACTTTTACGTAATTGTAAACGTTATTTTCACTATATTCAGAATGTATTCCACATACGTAATTTGAACTGCTTGTATTGAGTAAATATTACTGTATACAGAACATCTAATGTTAAATAAAGAAATTCAAATAGATAACAATTTCTCGCTGGGGGTCATAACAAGTTCCAATTATACTATGTTATCCTAGTGAATATCCATCCATAAAAGAATCTTCTACTCTATGAATGTTTTTATCAGTTCTCTTACTCTCATAAAAAAAAAAGGTGCAATTGATTTTCACGAAAAACAATTATAAAAACGAGAAGGATCTTAACACTAGGATCTTTTGCTCGTTTGATTTCCATACTTTGCTTGTCATGATATGCTTGGACTTGATTGCAGAGATTTTGTATCACATAGCAACTCTCATTTGACGCCATAAAACTCCAGATTACTGGATCATTATTGGATCTGCAATTTCATATATAATATAACACACGAGTAACATGTGGGTTTTTTTGAGGTCCTGTGTAAAGAGCCGTGTTTTTCTTGATTTCTTTTGCCAATTATATGATATATTTTAGTTCCTTCAGAGTTCAGATATCCTAATTAGTTCCATTAAACGCCGGTAAACAAGTTCTATATGAATAATCCTAATTTCAAAATCCAGTCATGTCGATTATTTCAAATTCTCTGGACTTCAAAAACGATTACATAATTTGTTGGTTTTTATACTATGCTTCTGCTAATGCTATGAACAGCTGTGCTCTTCAAAGCCACGGATCTACAACTGTCATGCACTTCTATTGCTTGCTGTCATTTAAAGAAAAACGTCATATATAAATAAAACTCGCGAGAACACAAGAATGTATGATTTTACAAGGCAAAAATTTGGAAAGTCATCCTTAGATCAGACGGTCCCCATTTTGGTTATCTTCTGCTCTCAACTGCTGTAGCAGAACACAAGCTTCTATAAAGTAACAATTTTATTCTTCTAAAGAAAAAAATATTCGATCCATGAATGATGCTAAGCAAAAACATTCTTATGATAAATGTAATCATAAGAATAGGATCATTTGAAACAACTGCGACTCTGCTACAGACAGATTGTAGTTGCCTATATTATAAAGCATCTAGACAAAAAGAATGAACAGCCTTCATAATTTCTTATGAAGGCATCAAATATGAATACAAATCGACTAATTTCCTAGTCTAATGAATATTTCTAGCCAAACGGGACATTCGATACCTGCTAAAAATGATAAGCACTCGTAACACAATCTAAATTCAAAAATGTCCATTTTCAGATGGAAAATAGTTCTCTTCATTCTCAAAAAATGTTGTGTGCAGGGCTTGTACACACTGCTTTGCCTCACTATCATTCACAACCAACGAAATGTTTACCTGAGAATGAAATATATTGAAAAACACCATTGGAAATAACCCTTTTTTTTAAAAAAAAAAAATTGTGATTGAAAATACCTTCGAAGCGCCCTGTGAGATCATTTGCACATTGACTCCATTATTTCTTAGAACACTAAAAGCCTGACAATTGCAAACATGTTGATAATTAGAATATTAGATACAAACCACATAACCCTTTGAACAAGTAGCATGAAAAGAACAAACAAAGTTACCTTCTCAAGTATTAAGGATGAACGCTCCACATTTCCTATCAGAGATATTATGGATCGATTTTGGAGAAGTTTAACCACTGCAATTTTCTCCAATTCTTCTACCAAATGGTCTAGCTCCTGGAAGGGTATTCATGTCATAAAGTGGAATATAATCTTACAAACTCGAAACTTGAAAGACAACCAAAGGACATACAGAAAAGACAAGAAAATCTGAGAAAGAAAATCTTACACTCTCCTCACGAATCAAATCATCGCATGGGAGTTTTCTGGGGTCCAGTGTTAAAGAAACACTGACTTCACTGGTTGCCACAGAGTCAACAGATATCCTCAAGTCATTGAATGTAGAGAAAACCTTCATTTAAATTTAAAATCAATAATAAACTACTTGAATTTGAAATCAGTAACAGAATAAACATACAAGAATAGAGCTCATCATTACCTTAGCTAAAAATCCATGTTGTCCAAGCATACGGGTACTAACTATATCCAACATAGTTATATTTGATTTTAAAACTATGCTAGTCAGAACAGCCTGATAAATACAAAAGAAATGATGCATTAATTAAGGATAGATACTATACAAAGTTACAAACACTAACTTCCAACAGATAAGATACTTTCGTTTCTGCAAGTCAAATAACCTTGTGTGTAAATAAAGTTGCTTACCTTGCTTAGATCTCTTTTTTTAGTTATAATGGTGCCAGGAGCTTGAGGATTATAAGAGTTCTTAACCCTAACGGGTATATCACTCTCGCTTGCTGGTTTCATTGATTGAGGATGCAGAACCTATATGGTGCATCAAAATCACAATTACTCAGCAATTTTAACCAAAATATAACCACATTATATAATCATCAATTACAATGTCAACTAGCTGGTAGATGGCATACTTGTGCACCAAAATATGCAAGCTCGGCTGCTTCTTCAAAAGTCAAATGTGGGACTGGCTTAGCTGCAGGGTGGATATTCGGGTCACATGTCAACACACCGTCCACATCCTTCCACACCTGTTTTGAAAAATAAAACCAAAATTGTAAGTTGAATAATAACTTTGACTAATTGACTGTGCTCCCAGAAAGAATAAGTAAACGGACAAAAAAAAAAACCTGAATTTCTCGCAAGCCCAGGGCTTTGCCAATAGTGGTGGCTGTCAAGTCACTACCTCCCCTACCTAGAGTTGTTATAGCACCCAATTTCCATCCCTAATTCAAAACATAATTTACGGCAAAAACATATAATGTTTATTTGAACTACTTATGAGCATGGCATAATAAAATACATAGGGACAATGGCTGAATGGCCACCAATATTAAATCCATAAATTGAAGCAATAATAAAGTAATTCAAATTAAATCTAATCAATTGGTACAGTAGCTTTAAGCCAGAGAACAGAGAACAAACAATTTTGCTTTTCTTTTTGGATGATTTGGAAGGTACTACAAATAAGCTTGAAGGATACAATTACCAAATTGCCACTACGACTAAATGATTTTTGTCAGATAATTGACAACAGCTTAGTATCAGAACTTCTCATAACTTGCTATATCATAAGCCAAAGCATACATAAATTAGACTTAGGAAAGGTAAGAAATCATATCATATTTTGTAACCTTTCCAAGAAAGCCAGTAACAATAGGAATAGCTGGTTCTTTTATCCAATCGTCATACAATCTCTTCGCTACAGTGGGATAGGTAGCCTCCAGTATTTCGGCATTTGTGAAGTCATCAGTAGTTATTATCCCCATATCAAATGCATCATACTACAAATACCAAAAAAAGAAATACTTATTGTTGCGAGGAACTCATTGCCCACCAGTTTAGCACCAGATTAAATGGAACTTACCTGCCGTGCTTTGATTCCAACTTTGTTCAAGTAAGCAGTAAAAATACGAGTGGACATGCACTCGCCAAAGGATACCAGGTAGTCTCTGGATCGAGGGGTCAACTCTTTCATCATGGCTATAGCTGTCAGAAGCTGCTCTAGTCTAGTCAACAACCCTACAAATTGCAAAGAAAACAGTACATATGAATCAACACGAACTGAATTATAAAATTTATAAAAATGATGGTTCTTTCTTTTATTTACTGATGTATCAGTTCATATTAGTCACTATAGTTATTAGCAGCAGTATTGAGTATACGTCTTTTCCTGCAATATGTTACAGGTTGGATTACATCCTTCTAATCAGATGAGGAACTATACAAATATTTGTTCATGCGATTAGCGGTCAAACTACAAGACTGCATGTTTGATGTACAGTACTACCAAAATCCGGAAAAGAAGCTTAATTAAGTCTATTATATGCCTCTTTAAACTATAATCAAATCTGAGGAAATAACAATCGTTGCTAGATTTTAGTATTGTAATCAAAGGAATTGCACTGTTTCTATAGACAAGAATTGTAATTGCTCCACCATTCAAGTAATCAAGTATTAAAAAACAATTTATGTAATATCTCAAGCTTATAGATGATGGAGTTTTTGTTGTTACTTCCCAATACTGTCCCTCAGGTGTGCTCATATATTCAAATTTGGTAAAAAACAAAGATAACCAACTGATGAAAAATGGTTATGCCAAGAAGCAACGGCCCAAACTAAGAATAAAAGTTTCTATAATTACATATATACTCAAGCATCAGTTTAGGCTGAGGTAAAAATACCCACCAGATCAGCCAGCATTTAGTTCATGGCACTCAATCTCATTTTTGAATTTACTACAGAAAACTTGCCTGAAATAACTGATTTGTCGACCCCAAGCTCATCTATTGTCCTAAAAAGACAGCAACATCATAATTATAAACTTTTTTGATTGACATGAGATTTATGAAGGAAATGCAAGTGATATTTCGGTGATACCTAAGATGTAAGTCTCTAATAAACACAAATTCCTCGATTTCATTAACCTTAAATGCACCACAGTCCACAGCTTTCTCACCAGCCTAATTAAAAAAAAAAAGAAAGTGAAGTAATATATAAAATGCTCATATGACTTCATATGTTTTGATTTAAAATTCAGTCCCTTCTACTGCAACCTAATAAACAATTAAAAATTATAATATTTCTCAGGTTCGTTACTGGCATAAACCGACTAGGGTATGAAATTCTAACAAAAAATAAGACACAAATATGGAACATTTACCGCGAGGAGCTTGTTAGTGGTCTTCCCCATGGCAGAAAGGACCACCACCGGCCTCTCTTCAGGGAAACCGGTAATCAGAGTGGCAACTTCTCTCATGCGCTCCGCCGTGGCCACGGAAGATCCACCGAATTTCATGACGACTGTCAGGTCACTGTTGAGATGAGTATCTTCTTTCTTGTCGGATACATTGTTGCCCTTTTGTTTCCTCTCTGGTACAGCTACACTGGCAAGTACATTTCCGCTGGACTTGAGAACCAGAGCCCCCCTTGTTATGGGATTGGGATTGGGATTGGGATTGAGCTGAGCTTGGGCACATGATGATGTGGGGAGAAGGTAGAGTGATTGCCGGTGACGTGCAGTGAATCGGGGGCGTGCAAGTGAATCAAGTGAGACTGCCAGTGCCATGTCCCTCCGGATTGATGAATAGAATAGTTCTTGTTTCTCAAAGGAAGCCTATTTATAATTAGAGGGAATTCAATTCTCAAAGTAAGCAAAGCAACTTAAACATACAACTTTGCAATCCTAGCCAGCTAGTACGGAAGGCTCAAAGTAAAACATACAATTAGCTTTAGCTAGCTCGTCCGTCCGTCCCTCCGTCCGGGAGAGGGAGAGAGAGAGAGAGAGAGACCTCTTAATTCTTAAACCCTAGCCAGCGGCGGCTGGGGCTCTCTTCTCTGGTCAGCGGCTTTTTCTACTGTGCAGCAATGTTTTTTTTTTTTTTTGACGTGCTTTGTTTTGTTTTTGTTTTGGACAATATCACCCTGACCCTGCTATCGACACAGACTAATTAGAGAAACATTTTGCTTCTATTCAAAAACCATCTATGATAAAAAAAAAAATACATATATAAACAAGTATAAAATGTAACATATATATTTTGAAATATAACTTATAAACGTTACTGACGATTTTCTTTTGTAGGCGCTAGCTATTACTCGACTAATTATCATTGGTAGTTTGGTACGAACGATTTGTCTACAAAGTGATAAAAACATTTTTCTTATAAACTATGTTATGTTAGTTTTTAGTATAGTAATGTCTAGAGAGACAAAACATCTAAATCTTGCATATCGTACGCAAGACTTCAAAGTTCAAACTTTCTAAAGCCATCTCCGTCTTTCGTCTACGTATCCATGTCTACATCCCCTGTCAAAATTCCTTTCTCCCTTTGTTGTTTTTTAAATCTCTAAAATGAAGAATTCTCTTCAATTATGAAGCTCGTAGATTGAAATTTCTTAATATTTACATAATTACATGGTTCAAAAAATTATGAATTTTTATATCCTTACTATATATAAAAACATATTGGAAAAAATGATATAAAAGAGCTATCTTTCCCAAATAAGAAACTTGAGCCGTTAATCATTTTCTTGGATAGATCACAACCGTTGATTTATATTAATGCCCGTTGACGTTAATGTCTCAGCCCATTAAAATTTAAAACTCATATCAATTTCCTCAATATAAGACCCATTATATATTATCTTAGGAGGCTTTTATAGGGAGTGCGGTTGGGTTACTTGGGTAGGAGGAAAATTGGGCTGAAATGGAGTACTGAAATGCAATTCTAGCCCATTGATAAGGCGTGGAGAAGTTGGGCTGGAAGCCCATTACCGGCGCATTTGGTGCATTTATTGGTCTCAGGTTTGATGTCTTATTCGGCGTCGTTTTTAGATTGAGAAATTAAAGAGAGTAAAAAGTTGTAGATAAGTTGAAAAGTGAAAAACTGTTCGGCAATGCCAATGAGAGAATTCCTCATCAAAATAGCTGCTTCATTCTCAGAACTTTTTCCTGGCGATTTTAACTTGGCAACGAAATGAAATCTGGTCCGATAACAAATTTATTTCTCAAGATAGTGTTTCTCACTTATGGGTTCCAGTTTTTAGCAGTACGTAGTAGCACTATTTAGGTCTGTAGCAGCCACAACACTTATTGTAGTAAACAGGAAACGCCAGATGAAGTTTAATAATATGTCTATCCAATCTGTACTGGGTGAAGGATCTCAGGAAAAAAAAAAAAAAGATGATTGGCAATGCATTCAATTGCTATGCTACAAATTCTGACTGGCCATGCAAGAATCAGAACACACAGATCGATCAGTGTATAGATCCAGCAGAGGCAGAGGCAGACGCAGAGGCAGAGCAGGGTAGATAGATGTCTGAAACAGTATTATTATACCAAGATCAATATCCCCAAGTAACAGCTAGCGTGCATATTTACTCTATTTTTTAATCTTATTCATGTAATTCTGACTGACGTTTAATACTTCAAAGCTCCATTATATTAATTAAGACTTGTAAATAACTTTGATTTCATGACAAATGTATGCTAGCTCTTTGTATGGAAATTGTATTCGATTGAAATCGATATAGTTTTTTATAGATACATAAATTTAATTGACTGGATTGGGCCCTTCTTAATGTAAAAAAGTTGTTGTCAGTGTCATTTCATTTCGATGTTCTTTAATGAAAGGGAATATTAAACAACATACAAATTGCTTGCTATTAGACTATTAGGGTCCGTTTGGCACCCCTATTCCAAAATAGAATAGTAAAAGTAGACCACTATTCTAAAAAATGTGTGCCAAACATATTTTAGCTAAACAAATAGCTATAAGATTAGACTATTCCGGTATTCCAACACTTTGGTGGAATAGCGGATTAGCTATCTCATGTGGTATGGAGAATAGTCTTGAGTTTTGCCAAACAATATTTCCACTATCCGAATAGCTCTAAACATCACTATTCTTTTCACTCTTCCAACAATCACTAATTCATTTTTACTAATCGGATAGCACTATTCTAGTGCTATTCCTTGATTTGCCAAACGGACCATTAATATGTGGCTGTAGAGAAAGACAAGGCAGGCACAAAAACAAAAACAACAAAACAATTAATAGAGCAAATTTACCTCTTATTTAAATTTAAATGGTGATAAATAAAATAGCAGTTCTGCATGCACCAACCACGTACATTAACCCTGGAGAAATTAATAAAACTTCTAAGAAACCCTTTTCCACTCAATTAATCTTGCAAGACTACTTGAGTTGTCCATTCTTCTCTTCTCTGTAGGCTGCTCTGCTCTGCCTCTGCCTCTGCTGCACTAAGAAACCCTTGTCCTTTTAAAAGCTAGCCGTTGCCCGTTGGGGTGTAAGGGATTTGATAGGATAATACCACGTGGAATTTTTTGGGCCCATAGACAAATATTCTCATAGCATTTCTTTAATATATTTATTTTTTTAGAGGAAGCCATAGCATATTTGGATGTGCATTATATTATATAATATGTTGCTATATATGGGTTGGTAGGTAAGATATCCCACCCAAACTCATGTTTTACCCATGAAACCTGGAAAAAGGAAAAAAAGAATGTTCTAACTAATTGGCTTTCTTTTAGCATTATAACGACAAGAAGAAACGATTTCGTCAAAGGAACTAAGGAAGTGTCTTCTCTTCACCAGTTCAGCTTAATTAATTGGGTATAACGAAAATGCATGTTTGTTTTTTTTATGCAAGTCAACCAACCCAACTCCTTTTTATTCGGCATGTTGCTTTATATATTGAACAAGCATTTGAGTATACGGAGTTAGACAACAGAGCAAGTGAAGAAGATAAAATGATATACCAACATCCATTCAAAGCGAAGACAATTAATATTACAAAGGAGTTAGACAAACATTTTTGGCAAAGGTAAAAGGACAACAAGACAGTTGCTGAGACATTGCTACTAAGGAAGAAAAAAAAAAAAAAAAAAAGATGAAGCTTTTCTTAAGTTGCTAACATAACAACATGATAAGGTAAGATAAATCAGTACTAAATAGTATTATCCCTTGCAAACCCAAGAAGGGAAGCAATGGCTTTTGTTTCACTGAATTAGGATTGGACGCCAGAATCACATCACCGGGTGAAACCCAGCTTGTTGGAGAAGCACGGCCTTTATGTCTTCTGGCATAATGCCATCCTTACATTGCTGAAATAATTTTTGAAAACAGATGAGAGAACTTTCTTGGGTTCTAAAAATCATTAGTGATATATCGGAAATATTTGATACTCCAATAAATAGAAACCTCTAATTTGAACTATACATCTACAGATCAATCTAGATAAATAGTCAAAACTTGTGATTTAGCATTTCAATTTAATAAAAAAAAGAAAAAAGAACAGTGCATTCTGCTGCAGCGGTCCCGCAGATTAGTATTAGATGTGTATCATGTACTCCTACAAGTGACACTGATATAAAACCTTGAAGGCTGAAAAATATAAATTAATGCTGTGCGGGTACCTCTGCACGGAAGACATCTAGAGCAAAGCCATTGAAACAGCTGATAACAGCTTGCTGAACATCCAGACCAAGTCCATCTAGTGCGCGCATAGTAGAGAGCAGTAGACCAGGTCTACGTGCACAGAACATGTGAATGTTGACTGCTCGGCCTTCTCTCAGCCTCACTTCAACCTTCACACAAATCCATCCAGATTAGTACAAAATGCCGGAAAGTTTTAGTTTTAGAATGCTAAACGTTGGTCTTACAGCCACAAAAGAAGTGCATTTTATTGGGGTTTTCACTATCATATATTTAAATGAAAAATCTGGCAACCTTTTCTTGGTACATTCCATGATATGCCAATTGTGCGGATATGGATATACATCTATGTGACATATATGAAAAAAAATTTAATAGATGGTTTCCAGATTAGGCAGTAACTGAAAGACTATCATCATAATGTTTCTTTTAGCAAGCTTCACTAGTAGCTTATAAGAGTCTTAAATTCATTTCAGAAAATTAAACTTGCTCTATTTGTTTGGTTCTCAAACTCCGGCCTAACAGCTTGTTCTTAACTTCCGGCCTAACAAGTTTTATATAAAAATAATTCTGGCCTAATAGAGCTGACAGGGAAAAAAAGAAAAAGTAGTGGGCTAAAAGAGATGTAAGTTACCCTAGCAGGTTGGCTATTAGGACTTGGCAGAGAACTGGGGCAGAGTTCCTCCTTAACCCTTGACGGCAGAGTTGGTAGAGTCGGAGTCAGAGGGTTAAAGCTGGTACCAGTTGGTGTTGAAGGGGGTATCGAAGAGGAAGGTGTCGATTCCAGTTCATTGTGCAAATCATTTATCTTTTGGAGCAACTCTTTCAAGTACTCTATTGCATCACCTAAGATCGATGCCCTATCCATCTGAAAAGATAATTAAGAAGAAAATTATAGAAAAACTAAGATGCTGAATGATGACGCAATAATTCACTGCAAATTTACCCGTACTGAACAAGTATCATTATACGATTTAAAGAATTAACCAAAATCATAGGATCCAACTGTGGCTCATGAATTTCCAATTCCACTTCATGCACTTAATTGTAGCAACTTTTATTGACATGGAGTTATTAATAACAATTTGACGAAGTCGTTTACTCATTTAAGTGTCATTATCTATATAATTCAAAGAACCAATAATAGATTATAAATATGGTTCATGAATTTGAAAATTGTAGTTCACGCTTTTAACACTGGCAACTTTTACGAAAATAAAGTTATTCATACCAATGAAATTTAGGTTAATTTATTCATTTTAGCGTGCAAAATTGCGAGGCATACTAACTTAGTAAGGGGAGTTTTTCTCATTTTAAAGAAATCTTCGAGTAAAATGTACTTGCAAAAAACATCAGATCAAATTGTTACATTCCAGCCATTACTTGTGATCTCTATAATTGTAATCTCTGTTGTGCCTTATGTTGATCACATATATACGATCGTCTTAATATTATATTTCTTATACACCAGAGGCTCAGGTGCTGTATCCGTTACATGTTTTACTAGATGGTTCCAATTTTAAGTACAGTCTATGAGTATTGATGATGCATAACCAACGTGATGATGTAAGGTTTACATGTAAGTTTTGTGTTAAATTTTAAATAAAATTATGAACAATTCTATACAAATTATAAATCACATTCTGTAGCATACAAAAATATAACAAGACAAGTGAAAATAATAAGATTTTATACCTTGCTGATTTTAGGGACGACAGAGCGAAGCATGTAAAGCCGATCATTAAGCTTCTTCCTCCTACGCCTCTCGGCCATTAAATTCTTAGCAGGGAGGCCCTTCTTCTTTCCTTTATTATCTCCAACCCCGGTTATAGTACTATTTGCGTTTGAATTGTTCCCATCACCACCATTACCTCCACCAAGCACACTGTTCTTCGCACTCTCATCGCCCTTCAGACTGGACCCGTCAAGACCCACATTGTCATCCGAGTCATAATTCAAACCCGACCCATCAATGCTCCCTTCGTCTCCATCGTCATCCGCATTCCCTCTTCTCTTCTTCTCTAGCTCATCACCTAAACCACCCCCCTTGTTACCTAAACCACCAGAATTATGCCTCAAATTGGCTGCGGCGCGTTTCTGGAACAACGTCGGTTGTGCACCGACCGGAGGGAATATCTCCAGAGGCCTCAGAACCTTGTTCCTAGCCAGAAAATTGGACGAGTTGTCAAACACATCATGACCCAACTGCGAGAACTGCCCCAGACCGGCAGGGGTGCAAGGGAATTGCATGGAGGAAGCCAATTCAGGGCACCCAATGGGAGCATTGAGCCCCAAATTGCCAAACTCAATCCCACCCCTGCCGGTCAAATTGGTCAAACCGGACATGTTTGACAAATTGGACATTTGGGTGATGGGCAAGTAGCCGGACCCATCAAGCCCGAGATCGAAGGCAGTATCGAAGGGGCTGGACACGGGGGGGTTGATCAACCTGAACAAGGCGGCCTGACTAGGGTCCATGGTAAAGATGGAAGGAGGCGGGGGGGAGCTGGAGGAGGAGGAAGGAGGCAAGGTGGGATGATGATGTTGGGGCTGGAAGTACCAGTCCTGGTCGTCGAGCATGGACTTGAAGGCCATCTCGTTGATGGGGTTGGGGGTGGGGGTGGGGTTGGGGTTGGGGTTGGGGTTGGGGTTGGGAGGCCATGAGCATGAAAGGGCGGCCTGGTGGTGGTGGTGGGGTGTTGGGTCCTGGGGGTCTACTACATCCAGTGGAGGGTCCGTATCGGCGGAGGTATCGTCGAGCCATGATGCCATGGTGTTGCTGGTGTTGGTGGTGCCTCTAGAAAGCATGGGCAGCTTGTTTGTGAGCTCTTCTTGTTTGGTTTGTTGGCTTTCTGGAGATTTGGTGTTTCTCTTTCTTTCTTTCTTTCTTTCTTTGTTTCTTTGTTTGTTGTTCTTCTGCACTCACTCACTCAGTACTCACTCAATTTCGATTTCAGTAGAAATTTGGAGGGAGGGAGAAGGAGAGGAGAGAGGGTGGTGGGTGGGTATATCATATATGAGAAGAAGAAGAAGAAGAAGAAGAAGAAGAAGAAGAAGACGAGGAGAGCTGAACGTTACAAACAAACATTCAGATCTTCTGTGATGCATACGAATTGTTATTCTTATATTGTGATTTATGAGAGAATGTCATGCCATATAAACTATGATATTGATATTGTCATGACGGTATGTTTAATATGAAATGACAACAAGTATGGTTTGGTTAAAGTGTGACAAACTATGACCAAACTATTCATAAAAAAAGCACATCAGTATAATTCATAATTTTTTTAGTTTACTTCTATATGTAATTATGAAAAGATATCCCTGAACTGTACCTAAATTATTATTATTATTATTATTATTATTATATTCTAATCACCGATTTCAATGTTTTCTGAATTCAGAACCATCAAGTTGTCAATATTTTATTATGGAATAGTGTTGAATTGTATTGCATGATACAATGCTTAGTGTTGTCAACAGGGAATCAGTGGAGAGAGAGACGTGTGGTGATGTATTTCTGACTCTCAGCAGGACTGGAGACTGGAGACTGGAGACTGGAGACTGGAGACTGGACTGACGGACTCTCCTCTGTATTGCATTGTATTGTATGAATTTGTGTGGGCTGCCTGCCGAACTGGCTAGATGATAATTACACAACACCCAAATTACCAAAGCGCCCCTCCCTCTCGTACAGTGTATATACTCATCTTCCCTACTTCTCTTAATTCATTCATTCATTTTGTTTCTCTAATTCCTTCTGCAAATTTTGCAAGCTCAAAGATTTCAAAACTTAATTTTAAGAGTTATTGTAAGTGTGTGTGACCTATTGCATTTCATTTTTCTTATATGTATTTTTATTTTAAAGAGGGATGCTGTTCCGAAACCTCACCAATTTAAAATATCTACCCACTTTTGAGATAATAATATATCAATTGTGTTTCGCACAATAACTTCTTTTTTATACTATTTTCTTTATTTAAAAATTAACAGACAAATATACAACAATCTAATAAAGTACAACTATAAGCCACGCGGCCATCTTTGGTTTGCTTACCATACGTTATAACTTATAAACGAAATACTCTTCTGAACTCCAAAATTCTCATTCGGTGGCATTTTTATTTTCTTTCAAAAAAAATTTGACAACAATGATTGCTTCCTGTAAATGTAAAGTTTCACTTAAGTGGTTGTAAAACGGTATGCACAAACAGTGTCATCTTTTTTTTTTGTTGTAAACCAAATACTGCCAATTTATTACTTCCTCTGTCTACAGAAGAATGAATTTGTAGCAAAAGTCAAAGGAAATAGTGGAAGAGTGAAATTATTTTTATGCCCTCAATTAGTAGAAAAGTGAACATTCTTGGAAGGAGACGAGGGGCATTTTAGAAATTTCGTAATATATATATATTTTAGGAAGAAAGTGGATTCAAACAAAGGGTATAAATTCATTTAATTATGGACAAGTTGTAAAGGGTATAAATTCATTTAATTGTGAACGGAGGAAGTACTTACCAAACAATAACCAAAATATCTTATAAGTTATTGCTTTTTTGTTGCTTCATGTAGAATCTTTTTAGAGTTTTAGCTACTTTTATTACGATAGTATAAATACCAACCATCAAAATGATTAATTTGTCTCTAAGAACAAATTATATTAAAGTTGGTAACTTCCTTTGATAAATTAACTTTTGTGTAAATGTCTTATATCTGATTATTTAGCCAAATGCAATGTTAATTTAGATTTTGTAAATTTTTTAGATAGGTCCCACATGATGATGTAGCAATCTGAAGCACTATACAAATAATGGAATTTTCCATGTGTCCTCATTTTTAACTATACTCATATTCATACATACACAAAAATTGTAACTCTCATCTCAAATTTTGTAACTCTTAACTCAAAATTTATAATAATGTGGACACTAATATTAAGGACGCTAGATATGATCTATGTTACCTGAGTGCGGATGCAGGTATCGTATCCGGTGCGATGCGGGTGCGGCGATACGGAAATTCTCAAAAAAATCCGATACGGGTGCGGCTATATATAATATTTATTTAATAAAAAATAATAAATATAATAAGAGAAATTATATAAATAATAAATTTATATTGATCGGTAATATATTTAGTTGAAAACAAATATTATCACAAAGGGGCCTTTGGCCTAGTGGTAGTGCTGTGTTGTGGGAAAGGAGGGGAGCTGGGTTCGAATCCCCCTTTCAAGCAATTTTAGAAGGTATTTTGCTGCCAAAAAGCACCCACGCCGCACCCAAAACGCACCCTGACCGAATCGGCTGGTTAAACTCGTTAAAATAATCCAGTTTGCCACGTGGCGCACCCGGTACGTACTCGCACCGCACCGGAGGCGCACCCGCACCCGATACAAATTTTTCTGGGATATACCCGTATCCGGGTAACACAGGATATGATCCAAAAAAATATTGGCATAGGACTAGAGTGGCAATTTAGCAAGCTAGGTCGGATTCGGGTTTGGTCAGACCGGGTTATTTTGACTAAAAAGATTGTCTAAAGACGGTTTACGTCGGGTTAATTTAGGTGTTGGTTTTATATTGATTTTGAACTAATTTATTTGAGAGAAATTATTACAATCCCCCATTATCTATTCCCAGTATAAATCCCCCATGGAATATTTAGAAAAGATTTTGTCTCCCAATAACTACCCCTTAACTATCCCCCATATTCATCCCCAAAAATATTCTTAATATTTAGTATAACTACTTCCTATTTTTAGTATGACCTATACAAATATTTAATATAATCACTTTTTGACGCGTGAGAAAGCGCGTTAAAATGGGAAAACACGTCAGAAAATGTGTCAGAAAACGCGTCAGAAAACACGTTAATTTAAGTATAATCACTCCGTATACTAAGTATAATTACTCTGTATACTAAGTATAATCACTTTTTGACGCTCAAGCGCTGCGAAAATGTGTCAGAAAACGTGTCAGAAAACACGTTAATTTAAGTATAATCACTCCGTATACTAAGTATAGTCACTCTGTATACTAAGTATAATCACTCCGTATAATAAGTATAATCACTTTTTGACACTCAAGCGCGCAGCGCTTGAACGCGCTTTGCGCGTCAGAAAGCGCGTTAAATTGGGAAAATGCGTGACTCAGAGTTAGTTATGGGTAATAGTGATGGGGGATTTTTATGGGGGGATATTATCAGGGGACAATTTTTATATATAAAAAATAAAAAAATCTTATTTTTAATTTTCGAAAATAAAAGAACTTATTTTGAAAAATAGTAAATCCGGGTTCCTGGAACCCGGCCTACCAAAAGTAGGCCGGCTCCTGGGGACCCGGCCTGTGAAAACGAGGCTGGCTTTGGGGGACCCGGCCTGAGAAAAAGAGGCCGGGTTTGGGGGAAACGGCCTACCAAAAGTAGGTCGGGTTTGGGGGAGTCGCCCTACCTGAAGCAACCCGGGTTTCGGGGACCCGGCCTAGATCCAATAATTGGATCCGACCCCTTTCTTTCTTTCCTTCTTCCCTTCCCCCGCTCCCTTTCTCTGCCTCTCCTCTGTCTCCTCTCCGTCCGCGCGGCGCCGCGCAAAACCACCCCAAAACCCCGCCCCCCACCCAAAAAAAAAGCACACCCCTCTCCTCTCCTCCCTCCCCTCATCCTCTAGACCCGATTTTTTGCTCCTATCTCGCTTTGTGGCGCCGGCATTTCGAGGTTTCATGATTTTCGACGCGGCTACCGGACAATCTCTTCTACTTAGGTGCGTAGTGTCTCTCTAGCAAATGTATTGCAACTATTTTTGTGAAACTTGTATTAGGATTGATAATTTTAGAATTAGAGTAAATCTAGGGTTTGTGTTGTAATAGTTAGTGGATGAGGGTTAATTATGTAAATTTGTTGAAATTGAATAAATGTTGGTTAATTATGTAAATTTGTGTAGAATAGTTGCGTTAGGATTGATAATTTTAGAATTAGAGTAAATCTAGGGTTTGTGTTGTAATAGTTAGTAGATGAGGGTTAATTATGTAAATTTGTTGAAATTGAATAAATGTTGGTTAATTATGTAAATTTGTGTAGAATAGTTGCGTTAATAATCTGGGTACAGATCGAGTACAGAAATAACCAAATGCATAATATGAAAAGAAAAGAAAAGAAAGAAAAGAAAAAGTTACTAAATACTGAAAAAATAATAATGGGCTAATTTTTATATATAACAATTTATTATAAATGTGTTGTTATAATAAAAAAAATTTCGAATTATAAATGTGTTGTAATTGTGATGACATTGTAGTGCTTCACGATGTCGTCCAGTGGGGGACCATCGGCAAACCCTGAAGATTTACTTTTGCGGGTCCCAGATGAGGACCATCAGTTGTGGAATGTCACCGACCCGGTAATTCTATACACTTTTATTTCAATCTCCTTTGACGTTGTGTTGATTTATGGAATTCTTATAATCTTTATGAAATTTTAGAACGCGGTGCCTCTGTCGATGCAAGGTCACAAGAGATATGTCAAATATCATGAGAACATGTGGGATGTTCTCGTGGCAATGGGGTTGTGGCAAGTGAGTCAAATAGATGCTCACGACAAGCTAGACCACGCTCTAATCACCGCTTTGTTAGAGCGGTGGAGGCCAGAAACTCACACACACATGGCCACCGGTGAGATCACAGTGACCTTGCAAGATGTGGCTATCATCTGGGGCCTACCTGTCGGCGGTCCGACGGTGACTGGGTACAGTGATGTGGATCTAGTTGAACACCTGACCAACGCTTTCGGTGTCCAACTACCGACAAGTGCTTTTAAGAACAAAAAGGTTGGAACAAAAAATGATAGTTCAGATAGTAGGAGGCTTTCGTATTACTCCCTGAGGTACCTGATTTTCTTATGTAGTAAAATATTTTAATATATCTTAAAAGTTTGGTTAATATAAACTGATTTAGTTTTGTTTGTTCTCATGTTGACTACAGGCTCGTGTACTTAAAAGAACGGTTCGGTAATGAAAATTACAATCATGACGACGAGACTGAAATGTAGTCCCACACGGCAGCTTTCATCATGGAGATGATCGGGACACTCATTGTCCCGGACAGTTCGAAGGACTGTGTGTCGAGCATGGACGCAAGTTCATAAGCTTTGAGCAACCGCGGCGGTACAGCTGGGCCTCCGCCCTGCTAGCATGTCTGTACCGGAACTTGTGCAATGCCAACCGTCGTGCTACTAGATCCATTGCGGGCCCCTTGTATTTTCTGCAGGTACCATACATATTATCCTTTCATTTTACTTTTTATAACAGGCAGATTGTAAGCGACACCCATAGGACCATTAATTACCATACCACCAACATATATTGCGATGGATACCATTGTATTTGTGAGGAAGAATGAGAAAGACATGAATGATTTGAATGATAAAGAAAGAGAATGAGAAAGAATGACAATGATAATACTTATTCTGCTGGGCTACCTATTTATAGCCAAAATTTCCTGGCCAAATCCATGAAACCCGGCCTACACATCAAATCAATTTTTTTTTGCGTTAACGACAAATGTGACAGCACAAACTAGCCTAGGACCTAAGAAAAAAATGTCGGATCTAAGCCGGGTCCCCCAAACCCGGCCTACTTTTGGAGGCCGGGTCCCCCAAACCTGGCCTGTTTTTGGTAGGCCGGCTCCCCCAAACCCGGCCTCGTTTTCTCAGGCCGGGTCCCCCAAACCCGGCCTGCTTTTGGTAGGCCGTTTCCCCCAAACCCGGCCTTATTTTCTCAGGCCGGTTCCCCCAAAGCCGGCCTATTTTTCTCAGGCCGGGTCCCCAGGAGCCGGCCTACTTTTGGTAGGCCGGGTTTCAGGAACCCGGATTTACTATTTTTCAAAATAAGTTCTTTTATTTTCGAAAATTAAAAATAAGATTTTTTTATTTTTTATATATAAAAATTGTCCATTATCAGGACCCTTCATTTGAATATAGAGTAATTTGATCTCAAATTGAGTAGAGTTTGGTCATGTTAGGTCGGTTTAGTTGGATTTGTTGAAAAAATTGGGTCAAGTCGAATTCAAATTCAGATGGGTTAGACCAGTTTGCCAATTAGTTTGATCAAGTTTTGCCAATTCTTATACATATAACTTTAAATATACAATAAGAAGAATTAATAAATGATTCTTTTAGTTATATATACATCAAAAATGCATGTTAAGTGTTACAATGCCTTAATAATGTACCTTGTTAATTAATTTGTGTGATCTATATGTTCCTGTCCTTAATTATCTATTACAATTTGTGCTCTTGCATTTCCATGCTTCTCTCCATTTAAGATATTGTAGGTATATGTAAAGACTCATCTTTAGGACAATTCTCATCGACCAAGCACAATCATTAGCCACGCGTACGTTCTGCTTTGAATGGTTTACGAAATCTCCAAAGTAATTAAATAATTTCAAGTTTCAATTGATATATATATACTCATTCCGTGGCTGCCCTCTGTTTTTTTCTTAAAATTTATTCTCTTCAATTCGGGAGTGATGAAATGATTACTTTTGTAAATTTTCACTATAAAGTTGCTTTACCAACAGTCTCTAATCTCTATAGACAATAGTGCCAATTTACTTAGATTATTCAATAATTGGACTATGATGTTAATCATATCATCTGCCCGATCCATTTTTTTAATCATTAGCCAGGATAATAATAATAAACACACACACTATATATATATATATATATATATATATATATATATATATAGAATTTTGCTACGGTGAGTTGCAACTCATGGGCTGCTCCGTGAGTCGGGATCCAAAAACATATCAAATCACCTCCAAATTTCGATTTATATGGCTCAGTAAATTCTTCATATCAAAATCTTGTAGCATGCAAAAATTTTTCATTTTTGGATATTTTTAAGTATTTGTTTGAGATTTTTTAAAATAATACATAAAACATTGATTATTTTATTAATATTGTATAGTCATTTTAAAAAATCTCAAACAAATACTTAAAAATCTCCAAAAATGAAAAATTTTTGCTTGCTATAATATTTTGATATGAAGAATTTATTGAGCCATATAAATCGAAATTTGGAGGTGATTTGATATGTTTTTGGATTCCGATTCACGGAGCAGTCCGTGAGTTGCAACTCACTGTAGCTAGACTCATATAGATAATGACTATTTTCCAAATAAAATATAAACCTAAAAACCAAAATACATTTCATGGAAAAAAGCTTACGATATTCTGAATTCAAGTGACCCAATATATAGAATACAAGCATGTTTACAGAGGAAACCAAAACTTCTATTGCGAACCGAACATGAGAACAAGTAAAGGTGAAACGATAAGATAAACAGAGCCACATAATGATAATATAACGGCATAATTATAAATGAAAATAAATTTAATGAAAAAATCATCTACCTTCGATTTTAAGTTTTCAACAGATCGAACCAGTTATGAGTCCCCTCGCGCAGACCTAAACAGAAGTTGCAATTAATAATTTATCTGGCACTTGCATGTGCATATGCCTGCATCTGCATGGTTTCTGAATTTCTGATGCTGACACTATCAGCAGCATACAGGATTGATTATTTCATCAATGTTTAAGCTGTGCAAAATGCATGCTTTCTTACATAATTACATTATCTGTGGTTGCAATAATATTTTTAACTAGATGAAAAAAAAAATAATAATAAAAAAAAGCTGAGATGGCCGAAAATTAATTAAAAAAATTAAATATCATTCTCATTCCTAATCGTGAAGCACTAAATTGCAAGCTCCAAGTCACAAAATAACATAGTTAATGTAATGAATCATTACTTTAATTCTTTCTATTATTTATGTGTTTGTTTTCAGCTGAAATCTTAGCAAGACTGACAGAGTATTAAATTGAGTCAAAGAAAACCCTCCTCCTTGGTCAAATCACAAATGTGACTTCACTCTGGACCTTATTTGTTTCGTTCAACACTCAGTTGCTGTACTGCTAGCTGGTACCAGTCACAGTCACAGTCAGTGACTCAGTGCCTCAGTGCCTCACTGCCTCACTGCTCTCTTTCCTTTCTATGCACATTCTCTCTATTGGTTGATACATTGCAAGAGCAAAGAATAAAACAAAATTAAAAAAAAAAAGTTGTGTATAATTTTCTGTCGTGTGAATTTTTGTATACCATAATATTTTGATACAATATTTGTTTGAGTCATATAAATTAAAATTTGAAAATAATTTGATATGTGCTTGAATGTACGCTCATAGAAGGGCCCGTAATTTTAAACTCACGGTAACTTTACTCATCATTTTTACTACTTAATTACTATATATTGATATATCACACACGCAAGAAGGTAGGATAGGCCCTTGTATCTTAGAAAACAAAATATAAGGAATTTTACATTTAATTGTTTTATGTTGATAAAACTATTCCGGTTATTAATGTGTATTTACTAACGTGAATGTTTTATTATCTAATGAAAGCAAAGTAGGCTTTAATCTTGCTTACCTCAACTGAAATATTACTATTTAGAATTTACTGGAGTTAGACTATATATTGTGAAAACGTTTGCATTTCGCTCCGAAATGCTAACGGTCTAAATTATATTTTATCACGTTCGAAATTTTGATTTATAGTTCCCATTAAATTCATTATATGAATACTGGTGGATAGAAAAATTTTTCCATTTTTGGAGTTTTTTAAGTATTTATTTCTGATCTTTAAAAATGACTCTAAAATATTAATAAAATAATGTTTGTTTGTACATGGAATTTTAAAAATCCGAAATAAATACTTAAAAACTCTAAAAATGGAAAAAAAATTATATCCTCTAGTATTTTCATATGATGAATTTAATGGGAACCATAAGTCAAAATTTTGGATGTGACAAAATATAATTTAGATCTCTAACATTTCGGAGCGAAATGCAAACGTTTTTATAATAGTTCTATGCGAATTTACTGATATGAGGAACATGTATGGCTATGATCCAAATCGTATAGGACCCCCCCCCCCCCCCCCCCCCCCCCCCCCCCAAACAAATCCTTAATAAGATGGCTATGGATTTTAGAGATGTTTCCTGTAATCTCATCCGTCCATTTAGAATCAGAGGGTCCTCGGATCTGATTTGGATGGTAGGTTATTCCAGTACCTGATACTGATACGAGTAAGGAAGACGCTTCTGATGTATCTGTAAAAGTGTAAACTGTAAATAATTAAACCTGTTATAATGCTATATTATAAGAGGAGGGATCCAATAACCATGAATATTGGTGACCATTTTATTATTTATATATAAATTAACAAATCTAAACCGTTAGATGTATTCTAAATCATCTAAATAACATATACACAAAAAATGATAAAGTTTTAACATTGTTTCGATAGTCATCAAGAGAGGAAAAAAAATCATAAAATTTGAACCGTCGATTTTTGTTAATGCTTGATGTATATGTATATAAAATCAAAATGATATAATTTTTTGTGTACACATAAAACATGATATATACAACACATTCTATCAATTATTTTTGTCATTTAACAATTTAAATTGTAGTTATTTCATATTTAATTCCACGGTCACCGATCGGTCACCAAAAACATGGTTATTTGATCCCTCCTCATATTATAATGGGTAAATTCATCATTTGGTCCTCAAACTATCTCTAAAAAACCAAATTGGTCCTTAAACTTTATATTGCACCAATTTAGTCCTTGAACTTTTATAAACGGATTGAATTAGTCCTTTAACTTCTTTAAAAAAACCAAATTAATCATTTTGCTACATTTCTTGTTGACATGTATGCATTATTTGTCATGTGGACTTTAAATGTGACACGTGGGTTTCCGATTCAACTTACCATGTAGATAGAGGTGGCAAAATCTGACCCGACCCGAAAAACATGTCCGACCTAGTTTCATGGAAAGTCAAACTGACCCGAACCCGAATCCAAACCCAAACCCGACCCGACCCAAACCCGACCCGTGTTTCAGGGGAAAGTCAGACTGACCCGAACTCGACCCGTGTTTCAGGGGAAAGTCAGATTGACCCAAACTCGACCCAACCCAACCCATGCTTCAGGGAAAGTCATACTGACCCGACCCGATCGACTTGAAACCCGAGATAACCCGGGAATAAAGGTGCAAAATCTGACCAGACCCGAAAAACCTGCCCGACCCGACCCAACCCGAAAAAAATGCCGGCAGTCGTCAACCCGGCCCACATGGCACATTTATAGTCCACATGGCAAATAATGCATATATGTTAACAAGAAATATAGTTAAATGATTAATTTGATTTTTTTCAAAGAAGTTGAAGGACTAATTCAATCCGTTTATAAAAGTTCAAGGACTAAATTGGTGCAATATAAAGTTTAAGGACCAATTTGGTTTTTTAAAGATAGTATGAGGACCAAATGATGAATTTTCTCTATAATAATTAGATATTAGAGAAAAAAGCAATCAGAAGTTTCCATGGAAAAAGGGCCTCTTTTGAACTTTTTTGGAGTTGTTTTCTAGGTTTGCATCTGTTGGGATTTGGAGTTCTGGCCAGAAAGGGTGAAGAAAAATTAAGGATCTGTCCATCCACTACATTCTATAGTATAAAAATAGTAGCATATAGTGTAAGCCTTTTCCAGTCTTCTATTATGAACCATGTGGCCGTTTCAGTTTCAGTTAAAACTATTTTTGGCATTACTCTTACTCTTATCATATACTACCTCTGTCCCAAAATAGATGGATTTTTTGTAGTTCATTTGAACTACAAAAAATCCATCTAAAATGGGACAGAGGTAGTATTTGTGTAAAACAGTTCAGATTCGGATTTTTTTTTTTTTTTTTTACTTTGTACTTCTCTCTTGAAGAAATATTGCAGGAGAGACCTAAATTGTATTTTTGGCTGTCATCATGATGAATAATAGAAATGATGGCTTGAAGTTTCCAATTTTCTATTTTGTATTATTTTTTTTGTGGAATATAATTTTGCTGGCTTCCCCCATTAAATTATTTGGTGCACTTTCTGTCTTAGGTTGGTACCAAACCGCCAATTATAACGGTCCCAATCACCCAGATCTGGGAAAACTGCAAATATATCCAGCCCTAAAATTAAAAATACTGAAATGCAGCAAAAACTAATTTATTTACTAATGATTTTAATTTTTATCAAAAGTGCTTCTTTGCAATTAAATACCAATTTATACATAGTCATGTGTAAATGAGACAAATGATGCTTGAGCAGTGAGAAATAATAATTAATATGAGACAAATTAATCTCTGGGTACATTAAATTTTGCAGGGCAGATGATCTTCTAAGATATTTTATTTTGTTTTTTTTCCTCTGAGAAAACCATAAATATTTAAAGCTAGTCAAATATAACACCAAATTAAAGACCCAATGTACAATAATTAAGGCTAAATAGTACTTATTTTTTATAATGGGTTATTAATTATTAAAAAAAGAAGAAAAAGAAAAAGAAAAAGAAAAATGATAAACCTACATTGTACAGAGGATAATTGAGGGCTGGCCATAGAGGCTAGGCTTCCAAGGAGATCGATCGGGGTTGCATGGAAATTATATATGTGGTCCAGTGCAACAGTGTAGAGACTGTAGATGTAGAGGGACCATATATACAAGAAGGAAGGTTAGTAATAAATGATCATGTGAGTATATTAAGAGGGGCTTGTTTTCTTGCTCACTCTCAACTAGTACGTACTCTCATAGCGAGTGAGTGAGGAGACATGGCATACATGTCTTTGGTCGCTATAAGATAAATTTTGTGCGGGACCAGCAGTGCAAAATATTATATATATATATATATATGTACATTACATATAGAGGAGGGATCCATTGACAATGTTTATAATGACAATCTTGACAATCAAGATTTTGAAAAATTTGTAATAATTCATAAAAAATCTCAAAAATGAAAAAACTTTTATGGATGCATTCTTTAACTTATAGATTAATAGTGTTGTAAATTTCAATCAATTTAAACATCGTTTGATGGTTTATCAAAATTTTATACATTTTTTAACGGCTGAAATTTAACGAGCTTTAAAGAGCTATCAAACGTCATTTAAATTGAATATAATTTGAAACATAATCAATCTATAAGTTAAACAATATCTCTATAAACTTTTTTCAATTTTTAAGAATTTTTAACTATTTTTACAAATTTTTCAAAATCTTGATTGTCAAGATTGTCATTTTAAGCATTGTCAATGAATCCCTCCTCTTACATATATCCTCCTTTGATTTAACAACAAATTCGAAAGAGTACGTATAGCTACCAAGTACCAAAGTTTGGTTCAAAGTGACTGATCAATTAAATTCATAGAAACCTGACCCATGGTGATGGCCCATGCGGTGATCAATATATATACATAATTCAGCTTGTAATCTGGTTTATTTTTTGCCATAATGTTAGCAAAATAATTATAGGGACATGTTATGTTGCTTCGCAAAAGTTTGGCCCATTTTTGCTTTGCGTTTTCAAAATTTCACAAACCAAAACTCGAATATCAAATATAATTGGACCAATACATTCTACATAATAAAATATGATGGCACACCAAATTTTACTATTTTTAGAATCTTCTAACTATTTTTTATGATTTTTAGAAAGATGACTCAGAAAATAATAATAAAAAAATGATATAAAAAAGTATCAATTGTTTAGAAATCCAAATAAATAGCTAAAAAATTAAATTATAAAATTTGCTATTTTTGCATATTTTCAATATGTAGACTCATTTTTGCAAATTGGATTGGTCATTTGGCCATTGGAGATATGAGAACACGAAGCAAAAAATGCCCCAACTTTGTGAAGCACCATAATTATTTCCTAATTACAGTAGGAAATCTTAGCGTATAACGACTATTCTGTATTAACTTAAGAGGAGGGATTCAATAACCATAAACATCGGTGGCCATGATGACCATTTCATTATACATACCCCTTAAAGAGGGGGAGAATGCTGGCCTCTCAGCGATTTGGAGCTGAGAGACATTAGATTTGTGGGGTCAAGTGGGTGAACGGCCAGATTTGATTCGACCTTTTGTCTATTTTTGTGAGAATTTCACCACAGTACAATTTACCTACTTTATGTTATTTTGTTGAGAGATCAAATAATCGGTGACCACAAAATTAAATCTTAAATAACTAAATTACAACTTTTAAACAACAAAAATCAATTGATGGAATGTATTGTATGTATCATATCTATTTTAGAGTAAAACATGTGAGCTAAATTCAGATATCCTTTTCATGAGCATACCCCCAAAACATACCAAAACACCTTCCCATTTTCAATTTATAAGTGATACAAACTCTTATGGGATACAAAGAAATTTTATTTTTGAAATTTATAAGTGATAAATAAACATTGATCATTTTTATTAATATTGTGTGGTCACTTTTAAAAAAATCTCAAATAAATATTTAAAAATTTTTAAAGAAAACTTTTATTTTCCCATAAGATTCTGATATAAAGAACTTAGGAGACGTTTAAATCAAAATTTGGAGGTGATTTTATATGTTTCTGGAGATATACTCACGAATGGGCTCTCACAGATCTCACAATAGATTTACTTTTTCACGTGTACACAAAAAATTTCATCATTTTGATTTTATTTATATATGCATCAAGCATTAACAAAAATCAACTGCTCAAATTTTTTTATTACAACAACTATATGTATTAGACACTTATCTTAGCATCTTCAAATTATTTCAAAATTGCTTTTATATTTGTGAATGAGACATAAAAGTTTAAAGGTCTAAACTCTTTATGAAAATTAAAAGATAGTTGGAATAAATAAACCATTTGCTGCTATTTTTTATTGTTAGATCAGCAATTTGATAAATGACACAATGCACACAAAAAGAGCGGAAAAATTTTTTCTAACAAATTGCAAAACTCTCCGCTGCGAAGCGCGGGTGTGGAACCTAGTTTATATATAAATTGACAAATTTAAACTCGTTAGATGTATTCTAAATCATCTTAATAACATATGCACAAAAAATAACAAAGCTTTGACATCATTTTGATAGTCATCAAGAGAGGAGAAAAATCATAAAATATGAACCGTTGATTTTTGTTAATGCTTGATACACATGTAAATATAATTATTAATTATATTTAACATAATATATACAACATACTCTGTCAATTAATTTTATTATTTAAGAAGTTTAAAATGTAATTATTTAAGATTTAGTTTCATAATTACCGATCGGGTCACAAAAAAATATTGTTATTCGTGAATCGGTTTTAAGAGCGGCTGGAGTTGGAAAATGATAGGGTCCAATTAACCATTCCAGCCCACAGCAAGCTTAACCTGATCTGGATCGGCCCAAGTATCACCTCGCACGGCCAGCCTGCACACAGTCCTTGCCGCAGAAGATCCCCGACATTTGCTGTACTTCGGCTTGGAATAACATACAGACAAATATAGTTCGGTCGAGAAATTAGCCTATATAAGGAACCCTAGACTTCAAGGCTAGAGTTGGGACTTACACTGATAGGATAGCATTTTGCTTGAAGCTTAGCATTATGTATTAGGTTTTTAGCTCTTTTTACACTTTAGCTCGGTGTAGTTCGGCTAAGGACTATTAGAAAACGCATAATTTTAATGAAACATGTATCGCATCAGAAGTTGTATTAATTTGCCTATGACCAACTGATCACAACATATTAACATATGTCGTATAGGTATAGTCAATTGCGCGCCTTAAGTTTGCACGCAACCAAGAGTACGTAGTTGACTATCAATACAGAACTAAGAACCGTGCTTAAACAAAATTGATCAAGTACAATATATAGCGAATTAATTCTCTAACATCATATGACTGACATGAGGAAGATATTTTACAAGAAATTTTGCATTGCATTTTTGTCTCCGTTCATGTTAGATAACTTGCTAGAAGTTGGTATGTTAATTAAACAAAGACTACTGACTACGTAGGTACAAACATCCAAACCCAACAACTGAATTTGTCTTCTCTAGCTAGTACCATTTTTAACAGAACTAATTGGAATATATAAGCGAGGAGGTATTAGCTAAGCTAGGCATAACAAATGGAGGGGTAGCATTGTCATTTCATGCAAGATAATCCTCTCTCTCTATCTGTAATTCCAAAAAGGAAAAAAGGGTAATAACTTGAAAGCAACCTCTCATTAGTCATTATGCTCTTCCCTGGTAAAAGGGGCAAGGGCAACCTCCTTAGATGGATGAGTGATTGAGTGTGGTTGCTAGCCTCCTCTAGAGAGAAGCAACTGGATCATATATACACCTCATGTTGTAGAATTTTCAGCACTATTTACATTTACAACTTTCAAATCTTAGATTTAGACAAGTTTATTGTCTAACTATTTAAGAAACATGCTTCATTCTTAATTAGTTTTTTTTTTTTTTCATTTAGGAGGCAGTTCTTTTTTCATTTAATTAAAAATTCTTCTAGTGTTGTAAAATACGATCTGTGCGTCAATATATATGTATGCACTACTGATCCGTATAGAATTTGAGTATTTCGACCATATATTAGTTTTCACATAATTAAGATGTGCAGTGAATTAAACAAGCTGAAAAAGGACCCAACTCAAAAAAAAAAAAAAAAAAAAAAAATTGGAGCGCGTTCGGACTCTAGCAAATTTTGTGTACAAAATAAAAATTTCTAAGTTATATATTAGTTGAAATGTATAGATTTGTTCAAAATTTGATAAACGAACTGTATATAAATTACCTCATCAAATAAATTTGTGCTTCTCCGCGTACATGTTCAAAACCGCATTTTATAATACTGATAAGAATTGATTAAGTGTATCACATATATATATTATCCATTGAGGACACATAAAATCAGAAAGACATATTTAAAGATAGGAGAGAGAAGGGGAAGGGGAAGGGGAGGAAGAGGTGTGGGGCCAGGTTTAAATATAACGGCTGTATGAGGGAGGCTACAAGGTACTAACCATTTAAATGAAGGAAATGAATGCAGAGACAACAATGTAGGGAGAGAGAGAAGTAGAGAAGGGAGGAAATTAAGTTTACATTACATGTGGATGTGGTTGTATATGCAAAGGCCAAAGGCCAAAGGGTGAATACTGAAGAGTGAAGGATCACTCCATACTCCATTGGATCAGCAAGGAGTGGAATAAATTAATATTTTGAAAGGGAGATGGAGAAAGGGCGAGATGGGTAGTAGAACTGTACAAGGGAAGGGGCTGCCAAGTATCCCGTGACTGATGCGAACAGCCTCATAAAAGTAGGATTCGTTCCACTTAATTTCATCCTTCTCATTAATTCTAGTGGGGATGCATTATGCATATTAATTTATCCTATTCTTATTTACCTTGCACTTGCACTTGCACCATCACTCTCTAATCAATTAATTTGTGCCGACCCAATGTTACGCCAACCTTCCAACATTTACTATTATCCACAGCAAAACCACATGTCAGAGATGTAGAATGCATGGCTTCTTTTGGATGAACAAATTGTTGTGATTCATGATATTTATCATTTGCGTTGCAACACGGAAATGTTGTCTACACTAAAGCTTTTGCTCTGCACATTAAACTCAATATTTTCTTAACTATTATATTTCTTCTCATTAAATTAAAAAAGTGTTGTGACGATTTTGAAATACTATTATTCTTCTTAATTGTATACTTTGAAACAATTAGATCAACTAATTTGATATATGGAGCAAAAATTTAGGTGTAGATAGTTATTCCCATCAAAAAGAAGAAAATTCCTTTGGCATGTTTAATAATGGTACGAGCATATCTTGTATGTTAGAGATGAAAATTGCCATTTTTAAGCTGCCATGTAGATATTCCGTGTCAGAAAATTGTAAAATTCGGAGGTGAATGAGGGAAGTTGGAGTACAACAAAGGGGTAAACGGTAAACGTTTCTTTTACCGACCAAGAGTGTAATAACGCCGAGGTATACATTCTGAGTGGTAAAGAAATGATTAAAGGAAACGGTTAAAACTAGAAAAAATAACAGATCTTTACTGGAACCGGTAAATATGATCATTGGCATTGCTACAGTAAAGGTGGTACTGAGATCAGGATTCAGGACCATGCAAGCTAGCAAATGTGGCGTGTCTTGAATAGTAAAAAGAATTGAGAGGATGAAAAATTAAATGTGGCATGCATGTATGTATATTTCATTATTCCTATATGCAGATCGAATCAAAGATCATGCAGTAGTAATGCCTTGCCAATTTTGTAGTATATGTATATGTGTGCGGTAATTATAAATCATAGATTCAAATTAGATAGGAGTCATAAATTCCCACTCCCACAAAATTTATCATCAAACTACGTGACATGTGAACTAAAATTTTAATGAAATATCTACTGTACACCCCCACCTATTCAAGTGTTCTTCTATATCTCGATATTAATTGAACAAAAGTAATTAAAATGGTTGATAAATAGAAATTTTCTTTTTTCTTTTTCACTGAGGACGGATAATAAATAAATAGAGAGAGTCTTTTTTTGTTGATTGATTAACGTACCTAGAAAAATTTCCTACTCTTAAGTATCAACATAAAATTCAGCAAACAATAATCTTTTCAATTCTCAACCCACCTAAAAAATGATCTTTTTGCATTGGTGCTCATCTCCTGTCTGGGCTGGCCTTTTTGACAAGATGTCTCAAACTTGTTATTTCAAGGTTATGAACGAAGATAAAGGCCGGGGGGCATAATATATAATCAGCTCCATAAGATTTAACGTATCATTTAAGGCCAACTTCTCAAGCATAGCCCATTCAAGGCCCATATATTGCAGTACAGATTGGAAGCCCAACACAAACAATAATCCGAAGCCCAATATTAATGGGCCGATAGCCCGATACTAAGGATACATAATAATAAATTTGTCAAAATTGAATTTTTCATAATTCATACGGTGGCGCGCTGAAGCTATATATATTTGTATGTTCATGTTCACTCTCCCTTTCGCCCCAAAATCCATCTCCGATCACCTCTAAGGCTCCAACAAACCCAAAACCCTTGTTAGAACCACTTCACCTCTTCCGAGCAGAGTTTCCCGTGTCCCTGTATCGCCTTCTTCGAATGGGAAGCCCTCCTACCATAACACAACCGACCCTTCTGGCAATAGGATCTTCAAACTGTACATCTGTGAATTTGACAATGCATGGAAGCTGTTTGATGAAATACCCGACAGAAGCTTGGCTGTTTTAAGTGTTATGATATCAGCATTTGCACGGAAAGGATTATTATTTCATGAAGCAGCTTCATTTCTAAAGGACATGGTGCTTGATGGAATTGAACCTCAGAGAACAGTTGCTTCACGGACTGCTCTAATGGTCGGTTTAATCAAGGCAGGGAAATCTAAGGAGGCATTAGCCTTGTTTCTTAAAATGTCACAAGTGTGGCGGCGTAATGGATCCATTTATCTTCTCCATTATTCTTAAAGCCTGTTCTTGTTTGAAAGACTGTCAGTTTGCAAAGCAGGCACATGGACTTATCGTGAAGCTAATTTGATTCAGATGTCTCTGCTGGCAGCCTGGCACCAGCCCCCTGACCCCGATAGTGGATTTCTGTGTTAAATTGGGCATGATAGAAGATGGTGAAACTACCTTCTACAACATGTCACAGCCAAACGATTTACATGAAGTACAATTTTGACCGACTATTCACAATTGGGTAGATATGAAGAATGCTTAAAAATATTTAAGCACCTCAAAAGCAAAGACATGAATTTGAATTCATTGGTATATACCACCCTCTCTCAGGTTTCATCTGATGTAGCAAATACCATTTCTGGCTGCCAGTTATATGCAGATGCTCTAAAATCTGGGTGTCTGTCAGAGTTTTTTCCGGAAATCGTGCCTTAGTAACAATGTACTCTAGATGTGGAAAGTTGAATTACGCACAGAAGTTGTTGGAGCTCATGACCAAACCAGATGTTATTGCCGGGACTGCTACTATTGCTGGTTATGTGGTTATGCACCCCATAGGAAGGTGTCTCATCCCCTGAGATTTTTGATAGAATGACACTGGTATTATGCCAAACTTGTTACGTTTGTTGGGGTTTCAACTGCATGCAGCATGCAGGATGTACTGTGTTCTCAGTCAGAAATGCAGTTTTATTAACTTGCTCTATGATTAATCCTTGGATAGGTCTGGCCCAGGAGGAGATCAAGACTTTGGTGAAGAGATGGATGCCTCCGGACACTGATGAAATACCTCTGCAGTCAGCTCCTCCCCAGTTGATGCTGATGTGATCAAATACCCAATGTTGAAGATTGAAGGAATGTGTGCATATGGATAGTTAAATGATAAATACACTGACTGACAGCAGTTTAGTTAGAAATAAATAAATAGCAAAACGTACATAGAAAAAAGCGTATATATATGCTTGATGTAGTGTCCTGCTTATATACTTGTTATGGTGGTACATGTCTGGATTTTGAATGTCTGAGTTCTGAGGCTAGATAATAGGAACAAGGTATGCAGTATATAGATTCTTGTAATAAATGTTGTGGTTTTCAATTAATGAAAACGGGCTATTGGGTTTCCATCATGCTAGCTATTGCTAGCTAATTAAACACAGACTAAAGTGGGCTCGATCGGCCCTACCTCCAAGCACGTACGACCCCAATATAGAATTGTTCATTCGGGTATAATTAAGAACAGGTCGACCCTAGTTTATAACTATCGGGTTAATGCGTTTCATAACCCGAATATGTGATCTTCGTCTCTTGAGATCGAGAATGATTACAACCTTACAGGAGGTTCCATACAACCCTCCCTTAGTATGAGTATAATAATCTCTTCTCAACACTCAACACCTAGCTCTACACTTCAACTGTTCAACATAAAATGAAAAAAAGGGTTCATTTAATTAAAATTCCTACAACTTTTGTTCAAAATAAACTTTACTATTTTCCTCATTTGTACTCTCATCTTTATAAGCACAAAATTCTCTTTTTTTATGTTGCCAGCAGTCCCACAACAGCATCTTTTTGTCACTACAAGTTCCGCGGGTACTTCTCTTGAGCTCATCACAAATAGAATACTTGAGTTTTGTCGAATCAAACACAAGTTCATCCCTTAGCTCAAAGCTGGATCTCTATTTTGAGCCGGCTCGATTCAACAATGTATTGAATTAAACATTTCGCAAGCCTAGTTCGATTTGGCTCGATATTTTAAAGCCTCTAAACAAATCTATAAGATTAATAATAATAATCAAGGGTACCAATTTTATTTTATTTGTATAAAAATAAGATAATTAATTTTGGTTCTGATTAAACATTGGCTAGCTTGATTAAGTTTTCGGGATTGTATTTTAAAAATAATTGTTAACGTAGTAATCTTTTGTTCTTGATCTGCCAAAATTGTTATTTTGTGTAAAATTCATTAATAATTTGAATTGAAAATATGTCCGATTTTAATAATTTGCTTGGTATGTCTTAACTTGTTATAACTTGTTCACACATTTTTTAATTATATAATTTAGTATTTGATCTTATCTAATATATGATCTTATAAAATTCGATCATAACAAAAGATCCACGGATTAAACAACAAGCACTAATAATTGACGTAGAAATCCCAACAGTGACCAAAAAAAATAATAATAATAACACTTTTTGTGTGTATGGAGTACAATTAATTTTGTGTTAAATTGAACTAACGAAGACGCACAGCTAATTGTTTAGCAATAGACAAATAGCGATGATAGTCTAAACGTGCTAATTTTGTGCGATGTTTTGTCCTACTAATACCATCATGTTAATTACCAGCTGGCTGTCATCAATCTTGAATTCTTGTGTGTTGCCATCTGTATGAAAAGCAAAACCTGTATGACATTGTATTCCAAACTAGAGGATTGCTCGCGCTCCGCTGCGAGTCGCCTTATTTTGTTGTATTCAAGCATAAGATGGAACAACAATGTATCAAATATATGGTATAATGAAGAATACTCTCACTAAAGAATAGGTGGCCAAATATATATGTATATAGGCCATATATTTTTCTTACAAGATGTTGACCAATTTTGTTAAGAAATCTGTCACCGATAAATGTCTGGAACCAGTTCAATTCACTTGATATCAAAGTCTGCATATGATTTCTGCAATGAGTGCGAATTGACAGTAACAATAAATGTGCAATACTGCCCTTATTTCCTTAAAAAAAATAAAAAAAAAATACTGCCCTTATTTTTTTTCTGGCAAATAGTCACTGTCATCATCTTCTTCTTAAGCTATAAGATTTGCTAGAACACCAAGTATTTCTTTAACAACTTGACCATGAGATTAAAAATAGCATGACCTGTATATATATATATATTAGTCAAACTCGTGGCACTATTGATTTGTAAAGTGCCAAAAATATTCAGTTCAAGGGAAATCGAAACTTTGTAGCAGCCTTTTAGACTGTATGAGTGTATGTATTGAAGCTTCAGTTATGGTCAAAATAAAATGAGGCAACCACAATTTTTAGCTGCAATTTGGTCAAAATAAACAATAGTAAGAATCAATAGAAATATAAAGATTTTACCTTATACTTTTCACCAAATTTGAAACTTCAAATTTTCAATCTACTGCTGAAATAGTTGTACAAATATTCTTATATCAAGTGTAGAATGATGTTAAAGTTAACTATGTAGCTAGATTGTTAATTTTGGAAATCACGAATTACATTTAGTTAAGAGATATAATAGGAAATGAGTGGTACTGTATTCATACCTAAACAAAGAACTCGTTCAAGGGAGATGCCGGTGCGCTGAACGTGTTGGTGCTGGAGGTGACGCTTAAGAATATGGTGGTGAGGCTGCAACCAATGAAATGCAGAGACGAAATATTAGAAGAATTAAAGAGTATAAACACAACTTAATTAGACATCACACCAAACATGCATATGCTTGGTTCTGATTGATTTCTAAGTCTATTTGTAACTCAGATGACTCGTTAACTTAAGTCAAAATATCACTCTGACAAAAATTTTATGAGAAAATATAGGTACGTGTAACCTTTACACTTCAAGCCATGCATTCTTGATTCTTGCTTCCCTTGCCAGCATATTTGCATCCATATTGCTCTTTCTTGGCAGCCAGTGAACAATCATGTCCGACACATCTTTAAAAGTCTTCCAGAATTCAATTTTCATATAATTTTGTGAATTCTCTTCAATCAAAATTCAAAGTTAGCCCAAATTTGCATTAAAACTCCAAATAAAACCAAGTTGTCTATTTACATTTGACAATTATGTTTATTGCACTATATTTTTGTCATAGCTGCTTTTGTCTAATTTCTAGGTTTCCAATTGTAATACAGTCAAAATTATGTAATTATTAGTGGCAAACTCAAAGGCTCATAAGACTGTTATCGAGAATATCATCCACCAAAACTGAGACAAAAACTTGGGAAGGGTTGGAAAGTTTTTAAGATTTTATATATAACACTTGAATTACCTACAATACTGGAGGTCTCAAAATGCCCTTTCATAACATGTTATTTACTTGAAAATCTGAAAAAAGGAAGTACTTTTATTAGGAATAAACAAAGAATGATAAGTTGAAAAAAGATAAATGCAGAGAATATTTTCATTTTAATGGTCATAGTGTCAACATACATGGGCATATAGCAGTATCTTAGAAATGTAAACCTGCAGCACGCCACCCTTTACCATGATTCCATCTATATATTTCCCCGCAAATTTACTCAGTCCATACATTTTCCATTTTAAGCACAATTGTTAATTGAAACAATGTTGAACCACAATTCAAGAAGAAATACAAAATGTAGGCACCAAAAAGGAACAGAGAGAGAGTCGAAGAAAAGAGGAACTAACCGTGCTTTCTGGGAATTGATTGAGAATAGAAAAAAAAAAAAAGAAAGAAAGAAAGAAAGCTGTGCATTGGCGAGAAGACAATGGTTGCATATTGATTCTTTTAACAATTTACATAAATAGCATGGACAATTTATTTTGTAAAGATTTAAGTAAGTTAATCAACCACTAATGACCATTTTACCCCAAAGATAAATATGCCCTAAAAAGGAAGCAATTTCGTACATCTAAGTTTGGGATTAATCATAAGTAGTATAAAAACCTAAACCATATGTATAAAAGATTGCAATATTAGTCATATGAGTACATGGGTAGAGAGATGGAATCAGATTAAATTAGCGACAAGTGATGTTCTTAATTAAGCTTCTCAACTAAGTTAAGCAACAATAATTCATGGATAGATGTTACTAAGCAAGCTTACAAGTTGAGATTTGATAAATCAATAATTAGTACAGACAACGTATCAAAGCAAAGTATTACACATAAATCATACTAAGAAAATTACACACTTACTACTGGTTAATACTGTTATTGGTTTCTTACCAGTTGAATCTGATCAAATATAAATATAAGTATTACACTCATGGATAGTTGTTTCTGACATTTTACAAGAGGTAAAAGAAATCACTATCATGCATAACTATATCAATCAGTCATATTGTACAGTACATAGTAAAATGTAAAACTATTAAATATCAGGAGAATAACATACCAAACACGTGAAGCTTTTCGTATTATCTAGGCTCTATTACTATTGAAGTATTGAAGCTTCAGCAACTGGCAAAGATGAATGAGACAATCAGAAATTTCAGCTGCAATAAGGTCAAAATAAATATTAGATAACAAAATTAAGAGATTCGATCAGTGATAATTGGTAGATTACTAAAATTTTGGTTCTTTGTTAGCAACATGCATGCTTCTGTAAATTCTTCCAACTTGAATAAATACTCATTCAAAATTACAATAGCCAAACGGCTCTTAATCAATCATCAAAACAATTAATAAAATTATGATATACAAAAAGAAAAATTATAAATAATGCAAAATCCATGGTTTTGATATCAGATGAATGCCTTGCAATTCAAACGGTACTGGCAAATAGTAATGGTACATTGGTACTGACCGGAATAGTTAATACAAATTAAATTTACGCTAGCTTCACTTAATACAAACTACTCAAATCAAAGAATGTTTACAAGTTTATAGAAAGCTAAATGTATACTTCAGTATAAAGACAACAATAGGAAATGAGGGGTCTCACTGTGTACTGAATGCATACCTAGACAAAGTTCACCGAGAATATGTTGTGGTTGATATGCGACTATTTGGGTCACATGCCAAGAGAGGAGATGGGTTGACCTAGGTTGGTGCGGCGGATGTCGTACAACTTAGCGGCGACGACGCGCGGCGGATGGCGGGGACGACTTTCCGGCGGATGGCAGGGACGTCATCCGGTGGATGGCTTGTGAGACAGCAAAGACGAGTTGAGTTTAGTGGGATTTGACAGTTTTGGGTTGAGAAAGAGGTAGAAATGGAGGTGGGAGGAAGACTAGAAGAGAGAAGAAAGGGTAGAAATTTCCAGAGTTTGAGCAACGATCCAGATCAATTTTGATTCATCCGAAGGTCAAGATACTGTGCTATACTGTTTAAAGAACAGTACCCAATCCTCTTGACGGTCTAGATCCGAAAATTCAATATAAAAATCAACGGCTCAGATCAAAATCGGGCTACTGTACAAACCACCGTTAAAGCTTTATAATATACTAGGGAGTGGCTCGTGCTCCGCCCGAGCACATATATTGTTTACCATGATTATTATAAGGATTGAATCATGATTATTCATCACTATTGCCAGAATTAAAATCTAGAAGCAAACATTGGGGGCAAAAGTAAACATACGGCCTATGTTTAATTTAAAAAATGACAAGAAATGATAATCATCGTCTGTCAGCAAACAAAATTTTTCATGCAAATGCTCAAGTTTTTTCATAAACTTGATGCACATAATTGCATATATATAAATATAAAATTATCCAAGTTGACCAACAACCAACCCACCAATGCAATAAATTTTATTTTCAGAGAAACTGTGTCGAAGATGAGAAAAACATCAAATAATTCTATTATCAATATATTGTTTTATTATACCAGATAATATATTTCAAAACTGACGAATAGGCACTACCACAGAGAAAAGCATCAACAGCGGTTATTTAATGACAATTCCTAGCGGTTCAGTGACCGTCTGTAATACCGGGGTTGCTAATGCTTACTAAAGAACCGTTGTTGATGCCGTTAATCAACAACGGTTTATAAGAAGGAACCGTTGTTGATGATAGTAATTCCCAACGGTTTATAAGAAATAACCGTTGTTGATTCTTAAGAATTAACAACTGTTTTTTGTAAATAACCGTTGTTGATTCTTTAGAATTAACAACTGTTTTTTGTAAATAACAGTTGTTGATTCTTAGAAATTAAGAACTGTTTTTTGTAAATAACAGTTGTTGATTCTTAGAAATTAACAGCTGTTTTTTGTAAATAACAGTTGTTGATTATTAGAAATTAACAACTGTTTTTTGTAAATAACAGTTGGGATGATGATTTTTTTTTTTAAAAAAAAATTGTTTATTTATAGAGATCAGCCCTTTGCTCATTCAAATTAGATATTATATACCATATTAACAAAAAAAATGTACATTAAAAAACTAATAATAAATTCTAATAATACCACAGATTAATTACCAAACTAAAATCCAATATAATATCATATTCATATATTCAACAAAATTAAAATCCATCATAATATAATAGAATTTCACAAATCCTAATAATATCCATATACATCAGCACCTTCTCCTAATCTTGCACCATCACTTCCTCCTGATCTTGCACCAGCATCTCCTAATCTTGCATCAGCATCTTCTCCTGTGCCCGAATCTACAGGGAGTACAGTGAGTTTGCAATAATATATTTTTTTGCAATATCTTAGAAACAATTTCGTACATGAATTATTTACAATTCAGTTTGTTAATTTTTTTTCTTGACTTTAGGGGAAGAAAGTTTGACTACGATTTGTTTGAACTTTGAGAGAGCAAGGAAAGGAAGTGCCGGTGCTACCTTGAGAGAGCAAGAAAAAAGCAGTGATGGTGCTGCCTTCGCTGTCGGAGAGAGCAAGGAAAGCGAGGGTTGGTGCTGGCCTTCTTTGTGCGGAGAGCAGGGAGACTGAAGTTGGTGGTAGCCTCCGTTGCGGGACCTTTTCGCGGAGAGTTGGTGCTAGCCTCTATTGCGCCGCCGTTGCCGCTATCAAGCAGCCCTCCATCATGCTCCATGAAGAGGGAAGGGTTTTAGTCGGGTTTTGAAATTGGGGGAAATACAAATTGACTAAGGTCTGAAGTTGAAATTATAGTAGAGCAAAAGACAGTTTGAAAAGAATCAAATTGTGGAGGCGGGAAATTAGGGAAACTAGGGAAAGTGGTTGAAAGATGTGGAGGCGGGAAACTAGGAAAAACAATCACCAACGATTGTTAAACAAAACAGTTGTTAAATGGGCCATAAGAAGGAATCAGCAACTGTTATTAATAAAAAACAGTTGTTAATTCTTGCACATGAATATGTTATGTTACCCAAGAATCAACAACGGTTATTAATAAAAAACTGTTGTTAAATGGGCCATAAGAAGGAATCAGCAACTGTTATTAATAAAAAACAGTTGTTAATTCTTGCACATGAATATTTTATGTTACCCAATAATCAACAACGGTTATTAATAAAAAACAGTTGTTAAATGGGCCATAAGAAGGAATCAGCAACTGTTATTAATAAAAAACAGTTATTAATTCTTGCACATGAATATTTTATGTTACCCAAGAATCAACAACGGTTATTAATAAAAAACAGTTGTTAAATGGGCCATAAGAAGGAACCAGCAACTGTTATTAATAAAAAACAGTTGTTAATTCTTGCACATGAATATTTTATGTTACCCAAGAATCAACAACGGTTATTAATAAAAAACAGTTGTTAAATGGGCCATAAGAAGGAATCAGCAACTGTTATTAATAAAAAACAGTTGTTAATTCTTGCACATGAATATTTTATGTTACCCAAGAATCAACAACGGTTATTAATAAAAAACAGTTGTTAAATGGGCCATAAGAAGGAATCAGCAACTGTTATTAATAAAAAACAGTTGTTAATTCTTGCACATGAATATTTTATGTTGCCCAAGAATCAACAACGGTTTATACTTTAGAAACCGTTGGGAATGCTATCCCATTCCCAACGGTTTTTTATAATGAACCGTTGTTAATTCTTGCACATAAATATTTTATGTTACCAAGAATCAACAACGGTTTCTATTTTAGGAACCGTTGGGAATGCTCTCCCTTTCCCAACGGTTTTTTATTGTGAACCGTTGTTAATTCTTGCACATGAATTAACAACTGTTTCTTCTTAAGGAACAGTTGGGAATGATATGTCTTTCCCAACTGTTTTTTAAAGGAACAGTTGTTGGTTCTTTTTTAGATTTCGGGCAAGTCTTTCCCAACTGTTCCTTCTGATAAACCGTTGCTGATGTGTTTCATTAAATTTCCAAAATGCCACTGCCACTTTTCAATAACGGTTTTCTTGAAAACAGTTGCTAAGTTGGGGTTGCTAATGCCCATGTCTGTGGTAGTGAGGTTAAGGTCGCTTACATGTGTCAATGTGCAATTAAAATGAGCAGGGGAGCTTTTTAAAGGATTTGATTAGGGGGACAATTATCATCTCCCTTATAAAAGTGATTGCTCGCAATTAGTTTTTGAGACAAAAATTGGGGTCACATTGCCGCAATCAATTATGAATGAAATAATGATACTTCTTATTTTTGCGTAGTATAAAAAATTCTAACACATACATTGTTGAGGTTGGTTAATTTACGACTGACAAAATGCATTAGTACCCAACTTCATCTTAGCGCCTTCGTATGTTGAAGCTGAAGGATAATTCTTCAAGGAGTATGACTGTATGAGATGGTTGGCACTTGGCAGCAGATCCATGCTGTACACATATTTCATATATCATCTCCATATCAAAGAAAAACGAAAATGGATATAAGCATGAGACACATCAAAGGTTGTAGTTACTCATTATTTTAAATTTCGAACCAAGAAAAAATTATGACTTATTAATGTATAATCAGATATTACAAATCTAACAATTTTCTTTGAAGCATTGCACTGAGAAAATTTTACACTGTGGATAATATGTATTGCAAACGACATTCATTGTGCTCATATTCCACCCATTACCTTTTAATTTCATTTATAATTTATAATTTTTTCAGGCAAAAACTTTAAAATAAAAACAACATCAGTTGTTATTTTGGTGCAAGTATTCTGGTTAGAATTTTCATCTACTGACCAGGAACCTATGTATAATTTTTCAGAAAACCGGTGAGCGTATGTTTCCAGAAAGCCTTGTGCTTCAATAACAATATTTTGGTTAGTACTTGGGTAGTGAGTTTATCTTCAACATGAGTATGTGTCCAGAATACTACGGCCAGAATTAGTGCAAGTATTGATCGAAGGGTCACTCACCTTCAATAACAGTTATCTTCAGATACTCGCACTAACAACCAAAATAAGAACTTGAATAAGCACGATTTAGAATGGATTGAAGGGCCACTGACCTTCCTGAATGCCTTGTGTCTGATAGTTGAATGGAACACAAAATCTTCTCTCAAGGCCTTGTCGATTGAGCGGAAGGGTACAGGTTTCTCTTTCTAGAAGAGGCAAGTGAAGGAGGGAGCAGCTTTAGAATCGGGTGTGAGTTTCTGCACGGCACGGGCAAGATTGAGGGTTTGGTAGACCGGAAGAAGAGTGTGTGACTGTGAGATCTAGAAGAGGAGAAGAAGTGTCTGGAGTCCAACAATCCGGAGGATGGTCGGGATATATTAACTCCTCAATGATCGTTCAATCCTTTACTTCAAGCTGAAGTTGCTCTGCTGCACAATTCTGAAATGTCAAAAGTAGAAAAGACTAAAAATCATAACAGACAAAAAAAAAAATTATATAATAGTTCTTATTGTAATTAATTTTTATATTAAATTAGCTATTTGGTCCTTATATCTTTGCTTGACTACATGTTTGAGATCAAAAGAAAAAGGTTTTAGTGATATTTTGTTTGATGCGGTAAGGTAATAATGAAGTTCCATTCAGGATATCAATTTGTGCTAATTAGTTATTGGTTTGCCATTATATATTATCATAAATACACATCAAAATATCAATCTTAAATAATAACATAAAAAAATTTAAAACATAATAATAATAAATAAATTGGAGAGAAATGAGGTAGACCTGCTTGTATAGTATATATACAATAATGGAGCCAATAGTTATTGTCAGGGAGCCTTTGATGGGGTAATGTGAATGGTTGATAGCAGCGGGAGAGTTGATCAATGGGCTAAAGCAAAAGGTATTCAGTATTTGGTTGTTGTGGCTATCAACTTGAGAGACAAATAAGTTGTATTTTACATGACAAGCTATTATTTATTCACTCTTATCATTTTATTAATCAAATTACCTTCTACCATTACCTTATAATATTAATTAATCCTGTAGCTCCAGACATTAGTACCGATGCGCATGAACCAATGTATATGTAAATTATAGTTCATACTTGATACTTATTTGATATCAGCGAATGTATATTGCTTCCTTTTTTTTTTCTTTTTATGATAGAAAGGCATGATATGCCCGTTTTCATTAATTGAGAACCAATATTTACAGACTCTCATCCTAGATTAGCATCCCTGCTTTTTACCAGAATAGCGAACGCAAAAAAAACCACAAAGAGGAAGCCTGTATCGATTTACCCCTAACTTGACTTTTGAAGCACTACCTTTTATAACTACCTATGTATACTCTTTTTTACAAACAATTTAAACTGCCATCAATAAAAGAAATAAATTTTTTTTTGCACAAATATACTGCTTCCTTCAACTAAAATTGCTTCGGCAGGAAAATTTAATGGTGCTTGCATAACTAAAACTATAAACAATTCATCCATGCTGTGACATCATTCCTAAAATATCATTTAAAGGAACAAATGCCTAATTACACATTAAAATTCACCATTTTGTCACTACTCGGCATGGCCTGTTCAGTTTTTTTAAGTCCTTAGTATGGTACCAAATGCAGTGTAGGCCAAATCCCTTAGCACAACTCCAATTTTAGGAAAAAAAAAAAAAAAGGGAAAACCTCAAAGCTACTTACTTCAATACTATACAGCAAGTTGGCTGCTTAGCTTCATGAGTTTGGGGCTCCAAGATCTTGACATCAGTAGGGTAGCAATCTCTCACTAATAACTCACCTTTAGTCACATGATAGAAGGTGCCCAGCCTACTTGGTTGGGATTTCTTTCAGATTTCCACTCGGCAAAGACCTCCAATATTCGTGAGTCATATGGCGCTTTCTTGGCAGCCGACAGAATAGATGGGTGCCAACAGTGAGAGATTGGATCAATGCAGTGAGAGCGGGAGAGGGCGAGGGACAAACTGAGAGGGGAAATTATCGCAGTTCTTGTCTGTCAGAGCATCACAATGAGAGGGAGAGAGTTCCAGTGGGAAGGGCAGAAACCTCCATGGTTGGCATCGAAGCAGGAGACAAGGCGGCGGTGAGGAGTTGGTGTTGAGAAAAAAGGGAAAGAAGTCGAGAACTGGGAACTTCTGGAAATTTTTTGATCGGACGGAGGACGAAGAGGTACTGTGCATTACTGTTGATTGTACAGTAGCGTCAACGCAGCAACGGTCTGGATGGAAAGTCATCTCATAATCAACGGTGAGGATGTGAAGAGGGCCACTGTAGATTTACCGATTCCCCCTTTACTATATTATAAATATAGTAATAAGAAATTCCATCATACATGCCAATTCCATCCATGGCCTTTTGTCTCATTTTAAGACATCTGGTTAATTCTCTAACAAGCATATATTTTAGTCCATTCACATGGCAGGCCTAAAAAAATGATTTGGTGGCTTGAACCGGTAACGGTCCCAAAGAAATTGGGCTACCAGTACCAGTACTGTACCAGTAGCAGATCTACCCAAATTAAAAGAACCAGAAAACATGTTGCTTTACCAGCCTACAATTACAACAACACCCAACAAAGCATACAACCCTTTTCACCTTGTCCCTGTTTTATATAAACTCCATGGATTATAATATGCATGAAGACCCACATTAAGGAGACAAGTTCATGAAAAGTAACAACAAACAAAACAAGCACTTTGAGATGCACTTTTTGTACAAACACATGGAATTAATTACCAAATCAAACAACCACTCTCCTTCCATTTAGAATAAATAGAAAAACTATGACACCCCAACTTGTACCACTACTAACATAGATCTTAGATGATATGAAAATAATTTACTTCTTAAGTAACATCTTACTTACAACACTATTGATCATCAGCCCACAAATACACCATAAAGTAACAGTTCCTGTTAGATTTCCATGTCGAATAAGCAGCAATTCCAGTCAGATTACGTACCGACACATCGGTAAATTGTTATGACAAGGTAGGCATCGGCATGTCGAGACGCTTGAAACTTGTAAAACCTCCATCGATCACCAAATTCTGTCCCGAAACATATTTTGCATCGTCGGATGCAAGATACACAGCAGCATGAGCCACATCAGTAGTTTCGCACTTTGTCCCTCTGAGCACTCCAAGGTTGTTAGCTATCTCTGTAACTGCCTCCACCCCGGCACCACGATAAATCTGAGAGAACTGATCTATCACCAGCGGTGTTGGAATTACAAATGGCGATATGCAGTTAACTCTAATACCATGCTGAACTAATTCACTTGCAGCGGCTTTCACAATTCCAATTATTGTAGATTTTGAGATGGAGTAAGGATAGGTGCCGAGCCCACCCATTAACCCGCTTATGCTCGCGGTACAAAGGATTGACCCGGACCCATTTTGCTTCATCACACGGGATGCATGCTTTATGCCGGCAAGGGTACCACGAACATTGACACTCATAACCTTGTCAAATTCATTTAGGTCTAGCCGGCTAATGTCTGATTCGGTCAAGGGACCCGGTGTACCAGCATTGTTGTACATGACATCGAGCCGGCCATGGCAGGCCACTGCATGATCCACTGTGTTGGAGACCTCTTGCTCGTCAGACACGTCACACTTGAAGAATTGAGCTTTCGGGCCAAGTTCTTGAGCCGCTGCAATGCCTGCTTCAGAGTTTACATCAGCTATGATCACCGTTGCACCCTCCCGAATGAACTCTTGAGCCGCAGCCTTCCCGAGCCCACTTGCACCACCAGTTATTATGGCAACCTTTCCCTCCAATCTGTTTTTGAGAAAAAAAAAAAAATCAATTGTCAAGACTCAGGACTGTATCTGAGAAAAAAAAAAAAGAAAGAAAGAAAAGCAATTCTGAGAATTGTATCTGACAAAAAAAAGGTATCAATTGCACTTCTATATATATGTTTTTGTAGAGTGAAATTGAGGGTCACTATACAAAATTAACAATTCTTGACATCAAATATTACTTCAACAAGATATAAAAAGTTACTATAACTATGCATCAAACAAACTGTGGCTTGTTCTGTACATGAACACCTAACACCTTACTTTCATAGATAAATATTCTTGTGTAGACTACAGTACACAATTACTTGTGCTCGTTGGGGGAGTTGCACTGCAGATATTTCTCTTTCAGAAAATAAACAACTAATTATAGGTTGGTTCATTTGTTCATGCATGTAATGAAAGAATCAGTGCAACTAAACTATTTGGGTCTTCTGTGGAAATTATTTTGCAAGACAAGCAATGATGCCATCATTGCCATGACAGCTTATTCTCCTCCATGCATATATATGCATATCCATATCCATGGAAAGAATTCCTGTTAGAGAGATTAATATACCAATAAAAATAAGAAAAATAGAAGCAGAGATTGCAGGCAAATCTTAATTTAGCACTACTTTTCTCAGTATCAGCATTTAGTTGTACATGAAAAGTAATTAATTCAGTACAATATATATACTATAATTTGGGCCAACTAAATCATTATGCTTATAATGTATGCAGAAAGAATTATGCAACTTGATTTTGATTAAATTCTTCACTAAACAAAGTATACCTGGCTATTTGGCGCAGCATCTTGGATTAATTTCCCGTCTTAGCAAGATCGATCTCTCCTTTTCGCTCCTTAATTCTGGTAGTCGTTCGTTCCTGTCTGTCTCTCACTTTCTGTTGTGATGATAAAGCTCCCTCCTTTCCCTCTCCCCCTTTCTGTTTCTGTTTGAGTGTGATGGATATATGGAGCTTAAATAAAGGAAGGAAGGAAGGACAGGCGCTCTCATCCCTATGCGACCCATCACAATATTATTAATGTTTCAATTTTTCCACCCTTTAATTTGGTTTTATAATAGTTTATTCTTCAATTTTAGAGCACTCCCGAAATGTTCTTTCATCTGTTCTTATTGACTTGGCATACACAAGCTGGACTTACAAACAATTGTAAGAATACCAAGATCTAAAAATATTTAGTATATATATTAACAAACAATTTATAAACCATTGATAAATAATAGTGCAACTTAATTTGCAACAGAGAAGCAAATGTCCAGGTCATGTTTATGTTTATATTTTAATACGAATTTAGTTTTAAGATTAATTAAACACATATATATATATATCGGATATAAATGAAAACAATCAGTGCAACTAAACCCTAAACGCGTTTTTGCACCGTCATCGAATCTCTGTTTCCAAAAGTCAAATGACCAAACCGATATGTTCAACGCAATCTACATATTGAGATTATGCAAAAAACCAAATTTTACAATTTTCAGTTTTTTCAAAGATGGATACTTTTTAATATCCAAATGACATTATTTTATTATTATTTTTTGTCCATTTTTCAAAAATCTAAAAAAATAATTAAAAAATTCTAAAAATTGTAAAATTTGGTATTCCACTATATTTCAATATGTAGAATGTGTTGGTTCAATTAGATTTGGTATTTGAAATTCGGTTTGTGAGATTTTGAAAACGGTGGTGCAAAAACCTCATTTGCACGGCGATACACCATAACATAACTCAATATATATAACTAAACAATTACATTAACCACATCATGTGAGCATTTGTAATTGGAAATATTCTAGCTGTACCATCATTGAGTATTATTAATATTTAATAAGCATCTTTGATAATGCACATTAGATATGATGTACATTAATTTATTTATTATGCATATTACGTAAGGACTGTAATCTTGTCCAAAGCTATTTGGACGGTCTCCGTCCGAATTTATTACTAATTAAACCGTTCGATACAATTTATATGTTTATCAACGGTGAACAAGCTTTTAAAAAACCTTTAACGGCTCTTAACGGTGAGGTGACCATTTAACGGTTTGACGTTAAAACGGAATTACACGGCCGTTAAATTAAAAAACGGGTCCTCACTTTCTATATATTTTTTATATTTAAAAATGGTACACTGATCACTCAAAAGAGTATAGACTTTTAATTACCCTAAGCAAACACTCGATTGCAAGCGTACGATCTCGTGTAGTACAGTCGGGGTCGAACCACAAGGACAGAATTAATTCTAAACTAACTCTAAATGCAATTTCAAGTACTAACAGAAACGTTTTTGGTCTTTTTGTAATAAGGGAGGGTTTTGTCAAGATTTGGTTCCTAAACACTAACAATTCTTAAACAGTAAATAATGAGGGTAAACAAGTGCTAAACAAACGTTCCTAGGGTTTTTGTAATCAAAATGCTGTCTGGATCAATTGTCTGCAGCTCGCAGGAAGTAGGTTAGAGATTTCAACACTGTCTGCTGGCTGCAGAATGTCTCCTACAGGTTGCAGGCAGTGTCAATAACTCTGTCTTTCACTTTCTGCTGATGCTTGCGGCCCGCAGGATTTCTCTTGCAGTCCGGAGGCAACTCACAGGAAGCAGTGAAGTTCTGGTTCTGTGTTCTGACTCGAGTTACCAATTCCTATGTTACCTGAGTACGGGTGCGGGTGCGGGTGCGGCGATACGGAAATTCTCAAAAAAATCCGATACGGGTGTAGCTATATATAATATTTATTTAATAAAAAAATAATAAATATAATAAGAGAAATTATATAAATATTATATTTATATTGATCGGTAATATATTTAGTTGAAAACAAATATTATCATGAAGGGGCCTTTGGCCTAGTGGTAGTGCTGTGTAGTGGGAAAGGAGAGGAGCTGGGTTCGAATCCCCCTTCAAGCAATTTTAGAAGGTATTTTGCTGTCAAAACGCACCCACGCCGCATCCAAAACGCACCCACGCCACACCCAAAATGCACCCTGACCGAATCGGCTGGTCAAACTCGTTAAAATAATCCAGTTCGCCACGTGGCACACCCGGTACGCACCCGCACCGCACTGGAGGCATACCCGCACCCGATACGGATTTTTCTGGGATATACTCGTATCCGGGTAACACAGACCAATTCCTATTCAAACCAGTCATGATACAAGTTCCTCAATTTTCATATGTTGGTACTTCTAACAATTCCAATTCAATAGAAATTCAAAGATTTATTTCTAAACCTATGTTTAGTTTACTTTTTATACTAGGACTCGGTTCGACTCTCGTCAAACCGCAATTTCTCCTTTCGGATACTCTTGGACAGCAAGCAATCAATCCAAATAGTGCAAATGACAGTTCTTGGTCAAACGATATTGATAACCACCCCAGATTTGGCCTAATCCGTAGGTTTACCGGACGAACAAGCAAAGACACAAGTACGATATACTGAAAACGCAAGCAAACTAAAAGCAACTCAAGTAAAACATATTTACAATCAATCCATAACAACAAGTTTCATCCTAAACACTAGAAACTAAAGATCTACTCGCTCATGGCGAGAAAAAACAAAGAAAACATGAAAAGAAAATAGTTCATGATAAAAGGAACCGAAGAAGAAACTAGAATCAACGCGATTTTCAACTTCTCCAAGGAATCCTCGCGAAATCCCCTCGAAAGATGATGAACAAAGCAAGATCCTCTTCTCCTCTGGCGGCTAGGGTGAATAGGCAGAAGGTAAGATGCCAAAAACGTCCAAAAGAACGGTTTAAATAGGCAAAAAGGCGGCAGAAAGAGGAAACTGCGCAGCCGCGGGCTTGCGGCCCGCAGGAAGTTTGTTCCAGCGCCAACTTGTTCTTTAATGCTCCAAATCGCGTCCAAATGGCTCCAGAAGCCCGATTTACATGAAAGATGGACAAAAGTAAACAAGTAACTGGAATCTAAACATCCTAACACTAAAATGCAAATGAACTTAGGAATTTTATGCCAAAATGAGGTATAAGTATGGTAAAATGCATATATGAATGCGGTGCATCATACACAATACACTCTCATACATTACACTTATTATTAAGTACAAATAACAATTACAAAAACTAATTAAGTACATAAAAGTTATAAATCTTATCAAATGAAAATTATAACATTAAAAAATTATGCGGAAAAAATTTAAGACAACAATATTAAAGAGTTTAAAATTTTTAGTTGTTAATATGCATAGGATAAACATTATTGTGAACTTCTAGACCATCAATAATGTGCAAACATATTTTAACGGCGTTTAAACGCCTCTAAAACACGGATTTTAAAGGTTTTAACTTTGTTAAAACGGTTTTTTCACAAATAACGGTTTTCTTACAAATACTTAACGTAAGAGGGTCCAAAAAACGGTTTAACGGTTTAAACGAAGTTAAAACTAAGTTTTTTAAAAGCTTGACGGTGAATCAGTGATAGCATGCGACTCCATGACTCTAAATATTCTGGTTTTTCTTTTAGTTGTGATTGTAATTTGAAGTAAGTAGTATGCACTAACAAAATAACAGAGAATTAATTAATTATTAATATATTATGCAATTTTGTCTTTTTAGTTTTAAACATAAATTATTTTTGTTTGTTATAAAGTGGATATAGGATTGCAATTCATACTCACACCTTTTCATAGAAATTAAAGCAATATATTCTGGGTTTATGTTTACGTTTAGGGAAATGGAGTAGCTTTGGAAACCTCGTGGGAAGATCTCAATGCTTCTTTAAATAAATGTTTCCTCATGAGGTGACAGTCCCTAGCTTAAGTAGCACTTGCTTAACAATTAAATGATATTTATTTCATGGGGTTTAAATGAATATGTCTAACTTATTCGTTTTCTATTCATAATTTTTGTTGAGAAATGCATGCTTTCATTGGGAAGTGACGGATATAAAAACTCAATTGCTCCCCCGAATAAAAATAACAAGAGTGTATTAATTAATTTGATTTGATTTCTTTCTTTTATCTTCTCTTACTTACATTAATTATTTGTGTTGGGTTAGATAAATTCCACATATCTATTTCGTGCTTTTAATTAGAAAATTAGTCAGACTGTATAGACATGCCACCAGGTGGATATCTAATTAAAAGAACGTAATGCACTAAAGCTGTATGGCATTGATTTGTGCACATACTTTATATATATATTTAAATTAACGAGCATACGTTGAAAAGTAAGTTTGGTTCTTTTTTGTTGTTTATTAATTAATTAATTTATAGTTTATACGGAAACGCATGTGTGTGGTCACCATTACGTTTCATAACAAAATTTATTCAAATTAAAAACCATCAATACCGCGGGATTAGATTGGTTGTACGAACTAACGAAGAGAATATATATTGTTCACACTTCACACTACACTAACAATGAATTGTCACAAAAACAAAAAAGAGGTCTAATTAACTCCAAACCACTGTGCACTGTATATTGAATATATATTTTGAAGCAAGCTAGCTAGCGTTAGGTCCAACCACTAATGACTTGTCACTTGTGCTGGCTTATCTTTAAAATTAGGGTTCCTGAAACCCATTAATTAGTAGTCTTAATCAACTATACATGATCAACTATACATACATGCATGATGGAGCTACTGATTAATTTGCACACATATATAATTGAGCAAGTGATATTTCAACCACTATACCTAAAGCATGGTGCATTGGTGCATGCTTGCTTGCCAACAAATAAAGAAATATTTGCCGCCCGCCCCACATTATTGCAAAATATATTCATCCAGACATAATATATATAATATTTAAGTTTTGTTATATATATATATGCTACCACACATATATATGTCAAACTAAAGAAATTACCAACCAAATTAAAATCTATCTTAATTACTTAATAACATGTTACAACATGAATAAATGAAACATAACTTGACATATATGGTTGCTTCAATTAATGAATTGAGAATAGATGTGGGGTTGATATATATAGGAATTAATTAATTAAGTCTGCTAGCTACTGTAAAAGCTGGAGGCCAGGGGAGATCTTTTGGTCACTGCATCTGCAGGTAGATGAACTGTAGCGTCTGTGCAGCGTCTGTTCAATTGCCATAATAGGGCTCTGGTCTCAGGTGGAGTGTCTCGAGTGATATATATATATTGTACCAGCTTATATATCCAGCCTAACCCCCGTTTGGCAAGTGTAGTAAGTTAAAGCGGAGTAAAACGTTAAATCACCTTAAATCAGTGGTGTTTGGTGGTAGTGAAGTAAATAGATGTAGTAAAGTTGATGTTATGGGTAAAAGATGTGAAATGTTGGTGATTTAGTTTACTACATCTATATAGATGTGTTAACTTACTACACCTTAAATCACTTCCGTTTGGTGACTTAAAATTGATTTAATAGCTTAAGGGCGTGTTCTATATCATGGCTTTGGTTAGCAAGCCATGGCTTTAATCTTTATTAGCTATGATGTGTTCGGTGCACAAATAAGAAACCACACAAAACCAGGTTTGGCACAAAAATCAATAAAAAAGTAAGAGACAATGGACAAAAAACCAGGTTTTGAAAAAAATAAGTCGGACTGGATTTTTCACAACCGTGGCTTCCTCTGTTTCAAACTCTGCAAGCCACGGTCAGAATATATTATGGCCAGTTGAAACTAAGATAACGAACGGGCCCTAAATCACTTTTACTACGTCTACCAAACACAGGGTAAACTAATTACAACTGATCTTTTAATGTGGTCTTCATGTCAGGATATATCAAGTCAATAAGTCATGCATGCATGCCTAGCTAGCTACACTAGAGTAAAACTAGTGTGCTCCTAGGAGCACGGAGGCCTCCCGTACTCCTAACTCAAAAATCATACTAAACCATCATGAAATTTTGATTTATCATTCTCATTAAATTCTTTATATCAAAATCTTTTAGGATACAAAAATTTTCTATTTTTTGAGTTTCTTAAGTATATGTTTTGAAATTTTTTAGAATGACATCAAAATAATAATAAAATAATGTATAAAACTATGTCATCTTTAAAAAATACAAAACAAATACTTAAAAATCTCAAAAAATGGAAAATTTTTGTATCCTATGATATTTTGATATAAAAAATTTAATGAGACCCATAAATCGAAATTTTGAGATGGTTTAGTATGATTTTTGAGTTATGAGCATGGGAGGCCTCCGTGCTCCTAGGAGCACACTAGTTTTACTCACACTATATATATATATATATCTACACGGACTACACCTCTAAATACATAGACGCAATAAATGAAGTCTCTTGCTTGGTTTGAATAACATATATATATAGACGGAGTAGGGTTGCTTGCTTGATGGATTGATTGATTACCAATGACAATGACAATGACAATGAGTCTGGTCATGCTCATGCATCGTGGAGGGAGGGAGGGAGGTATATCTTTATTTTTTACTGTTTGATCGATGATGTACGAAATATGCTCACATTACAGGAACAGGAGATCGACCTTGAGAGTTCAGAGTAATGAATGCATTATGCATGTGTGGTCTGGTTCTGGTTTTGAGTCTTGACTTCTTGTGCGACTGAGACACTGATCGATCGAGTCCATAACACGCAATATATATCATATATCATATATCATATATGCTGCTGGATGTACTGTTGTTTTAACAGCAGACCTGTGACTGTGAAGTGTGATATTACTACTGTTGTTTTATCCAATAGTTACAGGGTACGTTCTGCATAAATTATATATATATTGCATCTGCTGGTTAATTTTAAAATTAAAAAAGAAAACAGTAGCTAGTTTGAAGACTCTGCAATATTTTCTTCATGAAATTAAGGACTCAAAAAGCGTACAGAAAGTCTTAAATGAGCGAGCAATGATGGCAAATTGGCAATGCCGTAATAAATCTGGAATAATTGGGCATGGATGCGTCTCATCAGTCAATAGTCATCACTCATCACTCATCACACACTCCCCATAAGTAATTGAGTATGTATCTTGTATCTTTGCCTCTTTCGTTCTTTAATGTAGAAATAAAATGAATTCTGCTTAGGCATTTATGACGGACCCATATATAACATCGCTAGCTTTTTCACCCAAGTTATCTGCTTCAGCAGAATAACTATGCGTCTTTCATAGTTAACAAAAAAAAAACAAGTTAATTAACCTCAATGAAATTAAGAGGATAAGAATGAAGGGCTAGAAGGCATGCAATCAGAGATCACCAAATTTTTTCTTTTAATTATGCTAAAGGGTAGTTGATGTATATTTTTGTGTAGCTTTTAATTACCCTAAAATATGCTAAAATCGTGTTGCAAGCGCACAACAATTATAGTATAGTGTAGGGTGTCGAACCACAAGAACGGATAATTAGTAGATTTAATTCTAATAAACTAATTAAAAGAAACAAGTAAGTTTAAGTAAACTAATTCTAATTAAAACTAATTAAAAGCAAGAAGATGATTTAAGTTCGAGGAATTAGGCCCTAGAGATTGACTTAACCACTTGATTAATCAATTTATTATCTTGTTACAATTTAAACTAAGAGTTTGTTGAGGGTTTCTAAATCCTACTATAGTAGACTTCCGCTCTCGCTACTTCATCTACCATAACTTAACCAAATTGGATACTAACTCTCGTCACCTATCCTATTAATCTTGTTGCTTTAAGTTCTATGGTTTAGCCTTAACCTAACTAAATAATTAGACTTTCACTCTCGCTACTTCACCTAACTACCTATCAATTATGGTTTCCCCATTAGAGTTTACACTTCCACTCTCGCTACTTATGCAAAATCTAGGTTTACTTTATGATTTTCTATCTAAGCAATTCAATTATATCCCAAGCATAATTAAAGAGACATTCCGGACTATCTAATAAATTATGACATAATCAATTCATGAAAGCAAAGACTAAGATATAGCAATTAAATCACACAAAGCAAATCAACAACGCAAAAGATGCAACGAAATAAATAAATATCATAAACAAGGGTACAAGTTCATCCCTAGAAAGGGGGAGTTTAGCATAGAAACATAATGAAATAAAGCATAAAAAAAGAGATAAGAGTTACCGCCCTTTTACACGCTTCGCGATCGATTCGACCTATGCTAGCTCTCCTAACTCCAAGCACTTGATGTTAAGCATCAAGAATTGGTACCCATTTATACCCTAATACTATCTCTAATTCTGTCCTAAAACCTACTAACATACCTCTAAAACTGATTGGAGTCCCAGAAATATCCTTGACTAACAATGGAACAACCAACTATTGGCATCTAAAACTGATTGGAGTCCCGGAAATAAACTTGACTCAAACCGGAACGACCAATTTAGATCAAAACTGAAATTCTGATGCGCTGCCACAGTGGCGGTGGCAGTGGGGTCATAACTGCCTTTGCTACGGTCGGTGCACCCTCAATGGCAGTGGCAGTGGGGTCGATGCGCCCTCAGTGGCGGTGGCAGTGGCTATTCTGGGTTGCTGAGGCCCGGACTGCGCCCTCAGAGGGTGTGGCAGAGGCCCATAATGTGCAGTTTTTGGCCCACCTTTGTTCCGTCGCTCGCATTCATCAACAGTAATCTCCGATATTCTCCAAAATATCATGCAATTAAATTGAGCTAAATTGAGCTTATCAGCAGTGATAGCACGCCGCTTACATTGCCCCCCAGGTATAAGATGCGCTGGCATCTTATTTATTTGATACATTATTCTAAAAGACAGATTACAAACGTTCTAAATGAATCTTGGGAAGAGATGGACAGCAGATGGGCAGTTTACAAAACATTCTAAATGGGCAGCAAATGGGCCCCCTTTCTAAAAGATAGTTTACAAAACGTTCTAAAAGACAGTTTTCTTTCTAAAAGACAGTTTACAAAATTGCAAAACTGTCAACTTGAGATACCAGTTTACAAAACGTTCTAAATGGGCAGCAATCTGCCAGCACATCAATAGCTTTGGAGGCAATGTTAGTGGCGGGAGATCTTTATCCTATGCTATAGGCAGAAAAAAAATTTAAGAGATTGAGCTCATGCAGAAATTTGGACCTTTTCGTGAGAGGAGAATTTCTCCAAGGTAATTTTGATAATTTTAACATTACTTGTTTTAATCAGACAAAATTTAAAAAACAAAAATTTGGTAGAAACACTCATATTTGTAGATTTCTTTTTTTTTCAAATTTTCTAATTTAAGTTTCATATGTCGTTAAAATCCATTAAGATTGTACTTGATTAAAACAGTAATAGTACTACACTACTACTCTCATTGAATGCAAATTAGTTCAACAGGATTTACAACATGACCAACTTAAAAATTCAACAACATTTTTATTGCCTTTTCTATTCATTTTTGTAATTGATCTTAAACTTTTTTTGCCCAGTTTACCAAGCGTCAATGAATCTTTTTCCAATTTAATCATGATGCTTCCTATATACAATGATATATCATTGAATAGAGCAAAACTATTGTGAGCATAAGCTTATGAAACCCTTATGTGAGCGCACCTCCAAAAACATATGAAATTATCTTTAAATTTGAATTTATATGACTCAAATAAATATTTTATATCAAAATCTTTTGAGATACAAAAAAATTTTAAAAACTTTTTAAGTATTTATTTGAGATGTTCTAAATGTAATACATAAAACCTGATTATTTATTAATATTGTATAGTCATTTTTAGAAATTCTCAAACAAATACTTAAAAATTTTCAAAAAATGAAAAAAATTTGTATCCTATAAAAATTTTATATAAATAATCTATTGAGTGATATAGTTGGTTGAAAAAGAACATAAGACTCCCCACGATAGTATCTTTGGAAAATGACATTGTAATTTAAGTAATATCGAAAGTAATTAATATTTGGCCACGTCCTAAATTCAGCGGTTGGTCTCGGTTGCAAATCAAATCTTGCAAATTGAGATGCATGTCCCATAACAAGGACCATGTCTCTCTCCAATTTTAATTGCCACTGAGTGTCTGAGACTCCGAGTTCACTTCTCATCATTTTGGGACCCAACACACACACACACACACACACACACACGTATGTATCAATAACACTTCATATCTTTTCTTTAGAAGAAAGGGGAAAAAAACAAAAACAAAAGAAAGAAAGAAAAAGAATAACATGTCTGTATATAAAAACTGATGAAACTTGCTGCATTTTTTGAAATGCTTTGATAAATATAGTGATTACATTCGTCCAGTTTTAATGATCATTATCACATCATCAAATATATGGTAATCATTTTTATAAACTTAACTGCCAAATTGTCCATCTCTATTGCATACAAGCAAATTTGAGTCTCATTTTAAAATATATTCAGATGAATTTAATAATTATATGTCACAATAACTCCCCTATGAAATAACTCCAACTTTAATTTTCTACACTTGAAAATTAAAATGAAGGAAAATAATAAATAAAGAAAGAAAGGTGTGATCTGATCCCACTTGTTGCAAGGGACATGTAACTAACTAACATAGGCACCAGTGCTGTATTCCACCCCTACATATATATACATATAGGAGAGGTAGCCCTTGCCCCTTGCTCCTTGCACCATGCTTACCTAAAGCTGAGCTGCTAGACTATTCTGTGCTCAATTCAATACAATACAAAGTTAGAAACCAACATATGCATATGCTCCTGTGAATATTGTCACAGGCACACAGATACTTGGGCTTAGCGATTCATAAATCTTCATATATTTCCTTTTTTATTTTTTTAATAATATATTATTTTTAATTCAACAATGGTTTATATTTTATATGAAGAGAAAAACCTGTTGAATTGGTTTATATTTTTCATAAACTTTGCTTACCGAATTGTAATTAATCTAAATTGAAGAAATTTGTTACGAATATTAATTCTCTGATGAATCTTGGTGATATAAATAAAATAGAAGAAGAAAAAGAAGGTTCACGCCCAAAAAGGAAGACCAAGAATGATCAAAACTTTAGTTTCATTTTTCAGACTTAATTACAAGGCCACTATTGCCAATGTAATAACTCAAGCAGGAACTGGGTTTTCAGTGCTGCATATATATATAATATATAAGATACAACTAACACCAACTTGCCATCAATTGAGTAATTAAGAAATAAGCAATGGAAATAATGTATGCAAGCAAGCAAGAAAGTTTGCACCTCAGAACTCTTTTGTTGGAACTAATACATGAGATAATAATTATTAAATGGGATAGCCATGTTGTCTTCTTCCTTGGAGTGGGGAGACAGCCCAAGGACAGCCTCAGTGTATCTAGCTGGACTCAGCTTACCTTTCACCTTTCATTCTTTAATTTACTGTTTGGATCAATTTGGAATTCTCTTTTTAAATATATATATGATGATGATTTCTTTGAGGTATGATCCAATCCGTCTTAAGATTTGTCCATATGATTTCACCTAGTTTTTTTTTTTTTTTTTTTTTTTTTTTTTTTTTTTTTTTTGTTTTGCTTCTCAACTCCAACTTGCACACCTCGAACAATTTATCCTTTCTTTTTTGTGTTTCCCCTCTACAAATTATGTGCATAGTTGGTGCCATATGTTAACTAGAGTTATATACCAGCGCTTCGCTGTGGACAAAAAAGGTGAATTTTATGATAATTAGGTACTTTTTTTTACAATTTTTTTTTAGAATTAAAAATAGATAAATAAACTAGCAATTCATAACTATCAATCATTTTTATTGTTAATCATAAAGAGATGAATGATTAATAATGTTGATTGTGAAAAAAGACTTCATATTTAGAATTAGAAAAATGAGAAGCGTTAACCTTTTATCAAATAGTTTTACAATGGGTGCTGATATAACATAGCTGAAAAGCTTTCATACCTACCACTATTTTCGGAGTATAGATTAATGCGAGCTTGCAATATATATATGTATAATTTTGCTACCGTTAGTCATGACTCACGGGCTGCTCCGTGAGTCACGGTCCAAAAACATATCAAATCACCTCCAAATTTCGATTTAAATGGCTCAATAAATTCTTTATATCAAAATCTTATAGCACGCAAAAAATTTTCATTTTTGGAGATTTTTAAGTATTTGTTTGAGATTTTTTAAAAGTGAGTATGCAATATTAATAAAATAATCAATGTTTTATATATGTATCATTTTAAAAAATCTAGAACAAATACTTAAAAATCTCCAAAAATAAAATTTTTTTGCGTCTATAAGATTTTGATATGAAGAATTTATTGAGCCATATAAATCGAAATTTGGAGGTGATTTGATATGTTTTTGGACCGTAACTCACGGAGCAGCCCGTGAGTCATGACTAACGGTAGCATAACTCTCTCTCTCTCTCTCTCTATATATATATATATAGTTAGGCTACAATAATATGCATATCACGGTTTTACCGTACTATGCCGTCTGTACCTCTATTTTCTGGTGTCCAAATAATCAATCCGAACCGTTCAATGTGATCTCTATATCAAAATATACTAGGAAACCAAATTTTACAATTTTTAGAATTTGTTTGCTATTTTTAGTGATGGAGAGAAAATCATTATTTTGTATGAACCAGAATCCTTGGATCTAGCCATTTTCTCTCCATCATTAAAAATAGCAAAAAAATTTTAAAAATTATAAAATTTTGTTTGCTAGTATATTTTGATATAAAGATTAAGTTGAGCGGTTCGGATCGACTATTTGGACACTGCAAACTGAGATACGGACCGCATAGCACGGTAAAACCGTGATATGCATATTATTGTAGCCAGACTATATATATATATATATTATTTAAACAATTTGTTCAAGATAATGAGTTTTAATTGCTTAGAAATCCGGGTCTTTAAAAGGAAAGTATATATATGCTGCCTGCCAGAAAACTGTATGGTCTTTCATGAAAGACAAAAGCCAATATGCTTTAAATTAACAGGGCTGTTTATGACTTTATATATGTAATGAGCAAAGGAAAATTAATACTGACTTAATTATGGGTTGCAATTATTGCACGCGTCGATATATTATATAATATGCACACACACGTACACGTATACAATGCAGAATAAAAGTGGTACCAAATCACGAATTAATTGGCTAGTTTACGAATGTTAATTTAATTAAATCCAGCACTACTAACTACTACTAAGCATATAGTGGTTCCCTGACTCATGATTAATTTAATTTTGGTTCAACTTACGCATGCACTCAATTTTATCGGGTTTAATTTCTTCTCTACCGTGCACCATTTCCTTAAGACTACGTGATTTTTCAATTTTAATTGATCGATGATTTGCCAACAAGGGTGGTCAGATAAACTAATTCCATAAGGCATTAATTATATAGTAAATATACCCTAATTTACAATTTTAGTTGGAGATTTTATTGATTAGATTCCTATGTTAACAATGCTATTCATTATATTTGTGTTCGGGCCGACTACACATGAGAAATTGGTATTATTAATTGTTCAACTTATTTATTTTTGTAATGCAAAAAAACATATTGGCGCATGATTAATTACCCGTCAATTAATGGTTAAATTAATATGAATAATTCAAATGATCATTTCAACCTTTTAATTGAGATAAACTGTGATTTTGTTACTTTTTAGTGGTTAATTAAGCTGTTTATGTGTTACTTTTCCATTTTATACATAGTAGATAGTAGATAGCAAACGTTAAATTCAGAGCTAACTGCAATTCGATCAGACACTCATTGTTCGTATACGCGCGTTCATATATGTTCTATTTTTTTTTTTTTTTTTTGGATCAAGAGTTAAATGATTTCTCATTTGCTGTAAACATACCGGATATAGCGCACACATTCACAAACTTATTTTTAATTTGAATATCTTGTCAAATATATAAACTATATATAATATTATTAAAATTGAATGTTAGATCACACATTTTATTTTAAAAAAATACTTTATAGCACACCTCCAAAATTTAATGGTGGGCCTAAAGCGTCATCTGTCGTTATTAAGAGTATGCACATATCGTAAGCTTAGCAATAATAGCACTCTAATTTATTAACATATAACACCTCAATTGTTCTCCATCCAACGTCCGAATACCCACAAAAAAAAAAAAAGAAAAAGAAAAAAGAAAAAAAAAAAGAATGGAAATTAGTGTCACTTCCTTGTCCGCATATTGCCCTATTAATTGTTGCACAGAGGGATGTATGCATATATAGTAGTAGGTAACCCCCTCAAACATGTACATGTTGTAGTTGGTATACCCGGACAACTTAATTGTGATGCTCATTTAAGTGACCGTCCCCTCAGAGCATGCAAATGCAATGGACTAGACGCCAATAATTTTCATCAATTTTTTTTATAAGGAATAAAAAAAGTACATAATTCCGTTTATTTCATTTATTGTGAGATAATGCACCACAAGGAGTAACCTTCTTTTGCAAAAAGAAAGTAAATGTTGGCTATTCAAGATGGATTGGTATCTGCTGCTTTTCTAAAATCTGACGGTTGAGAACCACCGAAGTACTTTGAGATCTGTGCAGTAAAAACCGAAGTACTTTAAGATCGGTGCAGCAACCGATCCTGACCATCCGATTAGAAAAGCAGCCGATACCGATCCATTGAAGATACATAGCTTTGTGAGAAAAAATAAGTGCTAGGCTTGGTAGTAATATTTATTTTTTTAATCTTATGAATAATGTATGCTAGTTTGGTTCTGGTCTTCCTATAATCCTGATTATAGAAACACAAAAGTATGAAGTATGAGTGGCAAATTTAAGTATAAGCATGAGTCATTTAATGCTCTCAATCATTGCTAGCCATACAATTAAGTTTAATTATTCTAATGATAAGTTGACAACTATGATCAGTGAGTTTTATATATAACAGTAAAAAATTGACATTATTATGTATCAAGTCACCTCCCGCTCCCGGACAGACTAAGGAATTTAAGAGTGTGCACATGCATGATGCATTGGCACGTTCAAAATCGTACAAAAAGAATTTGGTGTGAATTAATGATTGCCATTTTTCAACTTGTTCGTGAGAAGGATGCACATGCTCATGCACGTCTTTGCTTGTTTTAAGGAAGGCGTATGTTCTGTTCATACTACTAAGCATTCTGATAAAGAAAATGTGTTTTAAGCACATACCTAAGGAGGATGAAGTTTATGTTGTACTCTCCTTTTGCTTTGAGAATTGAGACAGAACTAACTTATTGTATATATTAATTTGGAGCCCAAGATTCCATCTCCCCAATTTTGGGCTCTTGGGCTTGTGTCAATTGCATTTCTCAGAAGGCTGGTTCTCGTAAATTGTATCAGATGATGTGCCTCTTCTTTTCATGATGTACAGTCCATTGAAAGCTTTTTTGCAAACTCTGATCTGATGCCTTTGTATTTGTGTCCATCCTTTCTCTTTTTGCACTAATAATATTTCAATCATTAGCAAAGAAAGTAATAGGCCCAGTGTAATTTGTTTCGGCCTCTTTTGAGGAAGTTTCTTTCATCATCTATTCAAAGTTTCAAGCTTAAACTCTGAAATTGGACAATTGTTTGCCTTTGCTACAGGCCCAATATCACAATCACAAGTTCGTAAGTTAACCAAAAGCGAAGTGTCCAAACTCCAAATTTGCATGTTCAAGATTTCAAGAATGACAAAAACGGTCATCAATTGTTTGGTAGTGTTAGTGTTTGGCAATGAAGATTGATGCTATTCCTAGGCCAATCATAGTTGCCACTTGCCAGTTGATTTACTAAAAGATTCACTGCAACCACCCAAGTACTGAAATTCTTGTGTTCTTTTTACTAGAAAGTGAACTATTTTGCCATTGAATTGATAATCATATATATTGTTGCTTTTGTCTGTTTAGCCAGAAAAACAAATCAGTTGTGTTTGAAGCTACCAATGCCAATGGAAGACATACTCCATTTTTTATGAGTAAAACAGGAACAAGAAGATTTTTTTTTGTTGAAAACTTGCTAGCCACTAGATTATTACAAAGCCTGAGATCCATCTTTTACACAATTAATTTCTCAAACTTCATCGACAAATAAGACCAAAAAAAAAAAAAGATTGGGCAAAAACAAAGAAAAAAGGAAAATCAAAATACAACTATCTCTCAAATGGACTAAAATTGGTTCTCATCCGAGTCATTCGAAAGTTTGCGGCAAAGGTTTTCCATTGAGAAAAGATCTAAACAGAACAAGAGATCGCTCCGGTTGTGAAAAAGGAACCTCATGAGATGCACCTCTTACTGTTGCAAAGGATAGCATTTCTCCATACATTTGTGTCCATCCACCAACCTAATCAATCCAAAAGGTAAATATTTAGTAGATGAAACCGAGGCGAACAAGTGGACAGCTAATGATTTGCATTTGAAAAACTGTATATACCTGTTTTCCTTCGAACCAGACTCGGTAGGGAACAGTTGCCTTGAGGCCAATTTGATTTGCCAGATTGTGTAGCAGAGTGCGGCTACCAGTCAAAGGAATCACAGAATCCTGATCACCACTGCAACAAAGAAAAAAGAGATGATAAGCAGAATTCTTAGTTGACAGATCCTATTTAAAATGCTAGAATCCTTGTTGAGTGCTTCAGTTGGAAATGCACCTGTAAACAAGAACTCGGATGCCGGATTTAATAAGCGAGCCCACTATTGTGATTGTAGGATTTCGCAAATTAAGAAAATCATAGTTGAGAACACTACAAAATCGTAAGAACAGGTGTCAGAAGTTGAATGTTGTTATTGTAAATTTCTTTTAAGATAAATCAGAATAAAAGCAAACACACCTGCTACAAACGCCCCATTTTGGAACCCCATTAAGTTGCGCATGTAGAGCTTCTTGTACATCTTTTCTATTCAAGTAATTTATCGTCTCATCTTCTACACAGACATCAATGCGCTCTCCTACTTGCTGTGTAAAAGATGAAAAAAAAATCCTGTTTATTTGTAATGATCAATTTCTCCAAGTTAATTAACATCAATATTAAGAAACTTACTTTTGGAGATATCACCAACGATTGCGACAAGACAGACGATATGCATACATCAAGTGTGACGTCATATTTATCTACGAATCGACTCGTCTCTCTTGTGACTTGGCTCATAACTCGTGAGCAGATTGGGCTCAGGTTTTCGCTGTAATATTCACTCACATAACGTGAATAATTGCAAACCTTCGAAAAGAGCTTATATGTCGAGTCTGATATTAATCCATGAGACCAGAAGTATTCAGCTCTTGAGTTGAAATCCGTTGCAAATTCAAGTACTGGGTTACCAAGCTGAAATAAAATAAATGAGAAAAATTATACCAAGTCTATTATTGTTCAATATAAATTGCCAATGGAAAGTTGTTGAGAAATAAATTCTTAGCCATACAATAGAAGTTTGTAAAAGTTGGGAAAAGTTATTATGAACTTACAGCAAGGCCTTTCAAATTGAAGAGCTTCTGTTTTTGGTTGAACTCTACCATAAGCTGTGCTAGCTGGGGGATGTAGTGTCCTGAAAGATGTTTAATTTTCATCAGGATGTTGTGGAATTCATTATACTAATTGACTTCTTGAACTCCTCTTTAAGATTTCATGAATCTTTTTATCACTCCTCTGAAAACCAAAATCATCCAACACAATATTTTGTATCTTATTTGGTTCACTTTTTCTACTGATAGAGCACAATAGTGTGGGTCATTGTTCTTATGCTTCATTGCATCAAGTTGAACCATCACCACATGTCAATGCACGATCTTTTTTTCATTATTTTCAGAACTTCCCACTTGGTGGGCTCTGATTATTCAAAATGTTTTAAACAGTCTATTACTGTAATAACTTAAAGACTAAAAATTATTTTTTTTCTAACAAGTACTTTAATGTCAGTGAAGATGTTCATATACCTGCATAGCTTTCTCCAGCAATGTACAAATCTCGGTTTTTGTATTGCGGGAATTTCTCAAGCCATCTCTGAAGGAATATCAGGTTGTCACTAGCTTTCATTCCGCAAAGAAGAAACAAAACACATCATATTAGACAGGTTCAAACAATAGAAACAGTTTGTGGGGCATTTATCCTAATGCATAAAGGAACTTGTACCTGTCATCTTGTCATCAACATTGTCATAGTATGAAGAATCCAAGGAATAAGAGAAACCTACTCCTGCTGGGGTCTCCAAATATAGAATGTTTGCCTCTATTTAAGAAACAAAAAATGAAGTAACAAAATATAAGCATAACAGAACTGTACATAAATCGAAAGAGTTGAGCCATGTTTTTCTGTTTGGTACCTTTGTTCCAGCTATATTCATTTTTTACCAAGTTCTGGCCACTGGGCCGGAAAGGCCCATTTTCAGAGAATGCTCCAACTCCAAGAGATGAACATCCAGGTCCTAGGATAACAAAATTTATATGAAAAGATAGTAAAGGTTTCAGCATTTTTATTTTGGTAATACATTTCATACCTACCCAAGCATTTTCCATAAAATAAATCACCCACAATTTCAAAATCATGTTTGACTAACTTAATTTGGAAAATATATTACACTTGAGCATTTTAATTTTGGTAATACATTTCGTACCAACCCGAAGCATTTTCCATGAAAATGATAAAACACCCACAAATTTAAAAGGCACGTTTGACTAACTTAATATGGAATACGTCGATGCATGTCCAAAAATTTATAAGTAGGTTATATTGTTAATTAATATAATTATATAGGTAGAAATGGGAATGAATGTACAGTTCAATTGAAGTTCCATTCCACATGTATAAATAAACTTTATATTGGAATTGGAATGCCTCAAAAGGATAATAAAAACACTAGTGTATGTGTATGCCTCTTTCTTTCTGGAGTCATGTGCAGAAATGTGGAAGTAGAAATTGCCAGCACAAGAAAGTTACAAAACAAGCCTTTAGTGAACTCAACTCTGATGAGTGTTTTTTTGGTTGATTTTTATATTTGCTGACACTGACAGAGATGCTTCAGTGAAATGCATTACAAAAACAAAAGACCATCGATCGATCTGCCAGAATCGAAAGAAAAATTACTTACCTCCATTCAACCAGAGAACAAGAGGCTTGGAAGCAGAATCCATCTCTGCTTCAACAAAATAGTAGAAAAGAGCTCGCTTTTTGGACAATTCATTGTCGCCCACCTCAATGTAGCCGGAATGCTGCTCAAAGTTAACCTGTGGCTGGCCTGGTAGACTTGTGATCTTCTCAGACAGAGAGAGCCGAGCAGCAGTTGCAATGAGCAGCAGTACCGGTAGTACCAGGGGCCTCCATGCAAGATAAGAGGAATGCATGTTTGCTTGAATGCTTGGGAAACAAAGAAAGGTAAGAGAGGGATGGAGAAGGTAAGGACTAATTAAGGAGGGGGGGAGTATATAAGCGTGGGAAGTTGGGATCTTTGTTTGTTGGGTTTTGAAGTTGAAAAGTATCAGCTTCTTTTTTTTCTAAAGCTTGATGATTTTTTACAGATAAGGAAGGAGGGAGAGGGCAGGGCAGTGGCCAGTGGGGGCACCAACACAAGCACAAGCACAAATATTAGAACAAATAATAAACAGATTGACTAGAATTTTGAAAAATAAATAAATAGTCTATGGAAATATTGCAAAATGAATAATATGATGATGATGATGAGAGGTTCACATGATGGTGCAGAGGCAGAGCACAGAGGAAGAGGATGGACCCATCCATTGAGGGAGGGCCAGGGGGGGAAGAAAGAAAGGCCTTTTGCTGCCTGCCTGTGCCTGGTGCCTGCCAAGTGAAGAAGAGAGAGACAGAGAGAGTTTGCTTTTGGGTGTTGGCAATGTCTCCCCCCCCCTCTCTCTCTCTGTGGTTAAGACTTAAGAGTAGACTGAGAGCGTGTGATTTTCACAAATGGGGGAGGCTGTCCCCTCTATTACGGGGTGTACATGTGGGTTTTGTTTAAAAGTTTAAAGTACATTAGAGATGTAATGTAAGTAAGTAATCTATTAATGGTATCTAACTTAACACATTAACACCTACCACCTCTCATACTGAATTACTGATACTGAGCCAATTCCTTGTACTCACTGATTACTGACTTGCACTGCTACTCCATAAATTTTTACTATTTGTTTCTTTTAAACCAATTTACTCAAAATAGAGATACTTTGGGACCAGAATTGGTATCACTGACACTTTTTTTTTTTTTGATTGAATGGTATCACAGTGACGCTATCTCCTACCCGTGATGCGCATAACTAAAATTTTACAGGAATATTGTTGCTCAATAAATTGTAAAAAACTATAAAATAAGAAAATTTACTAACATATTTTTTTAATCTTTTAGATTTACTAGATATTTCACATTTGTAACCATTTAAATTTTATAAAATTAGATGGAGTACTAAATATTACTCAAATTGCATAAAACTGAAAAAAAAAAAAGAAAGAATCAAGAAAATGTTTATAAAATTTTTATATTTTAAAATTTATTTATATTTATCTGAGGATCTCTTATGAAAGACAAGTTGTAGCAAATTTATAAATGCATAAAGGTTGGGATGATATGCAAAAGCTCATTGCGTGTGAGTTATGTCTTAAGCCAGGACAAGGCACTTGCAGTGAGGCACACTGGCTGGCACAGAGCAATACTGCAATAGCAATAGCAATAGCAATAGCCAGTGATGAGTGATCTGACTGCAGCGGCTGTGCCTCTGTGCGGTTCAACACTATTTCTCTGCACAAGGGTCTTGTCTTACCTTACAGTACCCACAATGCTATCATCCGGTCATCCCCAAGCAAAGCAAGCAAGCGAGGTACTACTAGGAATCAATGCACACTAGTCTACAGAAATTGATGGCATGACAAGAGAATATTAATATAATAACCACATTCCCCATTCCCAGGAAAATTACATCCAGGATACATGTCCACACATTCTTCAATCCAGTCATGCCTAATTGCCAATTATTCAAGGTTTTTCTTTCTAATTTTCCACGTTATTGCCAATTTTAACCAACCTATAGTATGCTCATTAGGCTCAACTTCCATTATATAGCGAACTTATAATGCAATAACGATTATATTTGATACAAAGAAATTTAATGAAGTGTATTGATACATATTCAATGCTTCATCGTTATTTTAAACTCTGCCACTAATTAATGCAAACGGCGGGCGCACGTGTAATCCAGACAAACCCGCCTAACTTTGCTACTTAAAATATATTGAAAATAAACACGTCTGAATTTTTAAATATTATTACATGGAGGAGGGATCCGTTCACAGTACTTTATCTTAACAATTTTAACAACGAGGTTTTTCAAATATTTGTAACAAATCATTAAAAAATTTAAATTAGAAAATAATATAGAAGCATTGATTAATATATAAATTGATTATATTTATGTTTATATTTAATTTAAGTGACGTATGATAGTTCTTCAAAGACCCGTTAAATTACAATCATTAAAAAATGTATAAAACTTTGATAGGCTATCAAACAATGTTCATATTGATTGAAATTTGAAACACTATCAATCTATAAGTTAAGTAATTGATAAGTCCAATTTAATTGCATATTAGGATTGGAATTTATTTGGAAAATTATCAATTACATGTGAATTTACTTGCTTATCGTGGGACTTTGATATTTTAACTTTTGTTTCATTGTTTTTGGCATTTCAGGAGATTCTAGAACAAATTGGAGCATATCAGAGATGATTGCTGACGAGCAGAAGCGACGGAGCGCAAAAAGGGACGGCCAAAAACAGAGAGTCAAATTTGGTAGTTTTGTTGTATTTGTTTTTGTCGTTCCAATTATGGTTGTAGTTATTTTCGGGACTCCAATCAATTTTAGATATCCTATATTGTGTTTTATGACATAATTAGACATAGTTTTAGATTATAAAAGGGTACCAAGTCATGATGCTTAACATCAAGAATCAAGTGCTTGGAATTAGAAGAGCTAGCATAGGTCGAGTCCATTGTGAAGCGTGTAAAAGGGCCGTAACTCTTATCTCTCTTTTTATGCTTTATTTAATTATGTTTCTTGGCTAGAATCCCCTTCCTAGGGATGAACTTGTACCCTTGATTTATGATATTTGTTTATTTTGTTACATCATTTGCGTTGTTGATTTGTTTTGTGTGATTTAATTGCTATATCTTAGTCTTTGCTTTTATGAATTGATTATGTCATAATTGATTAGATAGTTGCGAATGTCTCTTTAATCATGCTTGGGATATAATTGAATTGCTTGGATAGAATATGTGACGAGAGTGGAAGTCTAGTTATTTAGTTAGGTTAAGGCTAAATCACAGAACTTAAAGCAACAAGATCAATAGAATATGTGACGAGAGTTGGTATCCGATTCGGTTAAATTAGGGTAGATGAAGTAGCGAGAGTGAAAGTCTACTGTCAAAGGATTTAGAAACCCTCAACAATTGTTTGAACTTTTAATTTAAATTGTAACAGGATAATAAATTGATTAATGAAGTGGTTAAGTGAATCCCTAGGGCTTAATTCCTCAAACTTAAATCATCTTCTTGCTTTTAATTAGTTTTAATTAGGATTAGTTTACTTAAACTTACTTGTTTCTTTTAATTAGTTTATTAGAATTAAATTTACTAATTATCCGTCCCTGTGGTTCGATACCCTACACTACACTATAATTGTTGTGCGCTTGCAACACGATTTTAGCATATTTTAGGGCTATTAAAAGCTACACAAAAATACACATCAGTATACATCCATTAACTTTTTTTTTTTTCATTTTTAAGATACTTTATGAATTTTTGTAAATTTTTAGAATGCCCTAGTGTCAATATTATCAAGATAAGCATTGTCAACCAATCCCTTCTCTATTACATATACTAGGGTAAGTCCCCGCGCTTTGTGGCAGGGCAATGTGTATTTGTAAGTACTTTACAATTTAGTTGCAAATTTTACTTAAGATGGAAATAGTGAAGTTGTATATTGATTAGATGATATTTGTTGCACAATCAACCCTGAATATATAGTTTAAAACTACATAAAAATATGGAAAGTAAACTATCGACGAAACAAATGAGATTGGAGATGAAATAATTGGAAGTATGCAATACATGAACGATAGGTTACGAAAAACATGCAGATTAATTTGTGCGAGACAAATCAGACTTATGGAGAAATGGATAAATGAAAGTGTAAGGCAAAAAATAGATCCAACCTTTTTTTTTTTACCTTTAAAGAAATATGAACCTACAATTTATACGTAAAGATCCATAATTTTTTATTTTATAAATTTTAAGCTTGTACAAAAGATAATTCTATAAAAAAATATTTATCCAGAAAAATATTATGATCTAGTCATTTCTTACACTTTAATTAACAAAAAATCAGAAAATAAGATGTTCAACTGATTTTCAGAAAAAACATCATACTAAAAAAAGTTGGTAACAAAATAATATAAGAACAAATTAAAATTTTTGAGTCTATTTATAAGAAAAAAAATCACTTATAAACAATGCTTCTAAGAGAAATCACAAAAAACCAACTTCTCAGTCTGAATATCTAGCTTACAATTAACAAAGTCTTTGGGTTAATAGATATCTAATACTGTAATGACAATTTTTTGTGGGGATAATGACTCTAGAGGCCTCCGAACTTTCACCTTGTGACAAGTTGGCCCCCGAACTTTTATTTTAGACAAATAGCCCCCTAAACTATGATTTTGTGACAATTTGCCCTCTCAACCATTAATGAGCTATATAATAATTCAATTGAAATATGAAATGACCAAAGTACCCTTGCCTATTTATTGGATACATTATTTTTATTATTACAACATATAATTACATAAATAATTAAATTAATAATTTAAATAGTTATATAACTGATTAAAATTAATAAATTTTGTTTATTTGATTGTGATGATTGTAATAATTTATGAAAAAAATTAATTTAATATTTGAAATTGTAATTACATATACAAATTTTTTTATCGCTTTTAACTTTGCTATAAATACATATCGTTATAAAAATAAAAATATAACATATAAAATAAAAGGCGACAATGTATTATGTAGCATAAATTTTTAATTAGGTACTTATATGATTGAATAGTTATTATCTCTTTATAAATTATATATTAATGAACTATGAGCATTTTAAATATTATCTTACAAATATATGAGGGTATTGTGGTCATTTCATATTTCAATTGAATTATTATATAGCTAATTAATGGTTGATGGGGCAAATTGTCACAAAATCATAGTTTAGGGAGTTATTTGTCTAAAATAAAAGTTCGGGGGCCTACGCGGTCATATTCCCTTTTTTGTGGATACGGTATATATACCCTGTACTTTGTTGCCATGCTCATGCTTGTGCTACTCTGCATATATATGTACTCGATCTCTGCTCTCTAGTGTGTAGATTTTGATTTTCAGTACACTGTGCATAATATATGCAGCTACCGTATCCTAATTCGATCATTTGAAGACATGCATTGCTTACTTTTTGAGGCAACTGTTGTTAAACTAATAAACTTAAACATTGCCCACACACGTCCTGACTAAAATTAAAATATGACTAACAAATTAAATCACAAGGAGGATCCTAGCTGGCTTCCGGATCGGCGACGGCGAGGCACGTCGATCGTGTAGACTGAAGTAGAACCCTCAATCCCAATCCGGGCTTCGTACAATAGCAATCCTACGTGCTATTATATTGCTGTATGTATATATGTATACCCAAAATAAAGTTTAAGATGGATGGTTCTGATGTCTGTCGAGTACAAGTAGACCACAAAGACACGAACAGTTCAAAAGATCAAATATTCTCGTGCACGTGACAATTTTTGCATATTTGGTCCTCCAATTTTGACATATTTTGTCAAATACGTGAAATGCTAGCTTAATTAACGTTCCTTTTTTAATTAATTAATATTTGGAGTAATAACTCAAGCTTATCCGAATTTCTTAATTTTGATGAGTTAATTGTCTAGCTTTGAGTAATTGAGTTGAGACAAACACCATGCAAACTATCTGATTTCGATAAACAGTAGTTTGTGGAGCATAATATACAAGATTAAATTCTAATCCAAAACTGTGATGGAATTTATGAATAAATCACGGCGACATCAACTGCGATCTCCTTTGTCTCTTGCAAACAGCATGCCCACAAACCCATTCAAACAAAAGCTAGCAACTGTTTTGTGCTAATTAATCAAACATTAGTACTAAATTAATTTTTACTGTCGTCCTTTTGAAGTAAGAGAAATATTATAACTGTCCTTTGGCTCTGGAGTTAGAATAGAAATCCACCTCGTGTAATTATGATATAGAATAGAGCAGCATACAGAAGGAATATATAAGACTATAAGCATTAGACAACCCCAACAGTCCAACACTTTTCCTCTTTTATGTATGAAAGTCTACAAAAGGGACCTCAAAGGAGGTGCAGTAATTATGTTGTTGACCTGCTAGTCTATACAAAACTTGGCAATGCATATTTGGCCAGATAACACTTTTTTAATTTAATCTAGTTATCCAATATCCTTACAAGACAAACCTGGATTCATCATACGGATATAAGAATCTCAAGGCCATACTCATACACCATACATACTCTTTTTTTGCAAAGCAATTAATTAATACAGGAGATGTGAAAAAGGCAGTGACAATGACAAACATTTTGTGCTATTCCATGCGAATGTTTACTTTGCAATGAAGTGAAAATCATTTCCTCCTCACATGACTCGCTGTCATTTTTATTTTATATTACATTATTGTCCCTACCTGTATTAATTATTATCACAGCTTAGTAAGATTTAACATACGGCCCCAAAGAAAATTGTAGTGCTACGAATATAGCCTTTTTTCTTGTCCAAAAAAAGGAAGAGATTAATTAAATGGAAAGTTAATTAGTAGGTTTGATTTGGTGAGATCAAGGTTTAAGAAATATTTTCTTGGAACGACTGAGATTGTCATGTTCATCGCCTTTTCTTTTGATTCACGTAGCTTCGAATTTAACTTTATAATAATATTCACAGCTAGAAAATTTAAGTTATGTTTTAGATAAGGATGAGAGTACAAGTTACCCAGTTTTAAAGAGAAGGGATCATTAAGTAGTGATGCCAGTACCAGCGTAGAGGAACACTCACATTGCTTGCATCGACAACATAATTTTATGGACTATCAACACTATCATTTCTTTCTCCTAATAATATAAATTACAAGTGAGGCTATTGCGCTTTACAAAATGCAAGGAGTAGTGCGATTTGGTCCAATATCTCAAAATTGTAGTTTAAATGATCAATTCAAGTTGCTCACTGTAATCTTAATATTTAAACCTAGTTGTATATCAAAATTTTCTATTTTTATAGCTTTCTAACTTTTTTTTTTTTTTGGAATTTTGAAAGTTGTATAGAAAATGCACAAAAAATTGTATATAAAATGGGTCATTTTCAATAATATAAAAAAATAGTTAGAAAACTCTAGAAGTAAAAAAAAAGTTGGTATGCAACTAGATTTTAATATTAAGATTATGGTGAGCAATTTGGGTTGGCCATTCGAGTTACGATTTAGGAGATATGAGGCTAAACCGCACTAGCCACTGCGCAATAGCCTCAGTCATTACATTGAAAGGTTATTATAAACCAATCTTTCCATAATTTTACAAAATAATGTCATTATCACCACCAATTTTGTGCAAATTGACAACATTAGCCTTTCACATTAGAAAGTAAAATCCATTTCAATTTTTGAAGGACCCTTCTGGCTAATGTTGCTCAGCTCAAGTGCTCAACTATTTAAATTCCAACAATTAATGTTGTCTTGGTGGTACCTGGTAGGCTGGTACGAGAAATTGCAAAATTTTATCTGACAAAGATCAGATCAGTGGAGACCTCTCAAGATTCCAAATTCCAGTGACACGTACCTATTTGTTATGGTATTTTTCTGGCAGGCAGGCAGGCAGGCAGGCTTGTTTTGTTTGGTCCTTGTATTTTGTTCTTTTCTGGGCAGAGACCAGTTTAGAGCCCTCTTCTCATCAGCAGAGCATCTATTCAACAAGGAATTGTTTGTTTTTCTCAAAGTGTCGACTGAGTCAGATGCACGTGAGTGAGTTCTTAATTAATTTAAGAAACAGAATTTGCATTTGCGGAACCATAACAATAATAATCCTTTTGATGACTAATTGTTTCACTGCATCAAAAATGTAGTAATTGAACTAATGATACATTGATAATAAGATTTTCTGTAACTTCATCAATTGACATTAATTTTTCAGTCAAACAAAATATTCGGATTCTGTATCCATCAACAGCGCGCGGCAGGTCCAGAGCAGATAGCTTAGATACATGCAGACTCTCTGAATGTCTGGTACTACTATATATACAGTCTATCCTGGATTCCTGGTAAAATGGTAATGGCAGCAGTGTGCCAGTGTGCGTGAGAAACTCAGAATTGACGATTTTCCTATTTTCTATTTTCTATTTTCTATTTTCTGATAACCAACCAACAGTGGAAGAGAAAAGGAAACTAAAAAAAAAAATACTATGTTCATTGTTATATCGGGCATCATGCAGCAAAAAGAAAATATATAATAATTCAATATGTATTTTACCATACATGTTAGCAAAATCATGGATACAGAAGTATGAATTAGTGACAAGCATGCATGAAGTAAGAATCAAGTATATATTTCTGTGAATCAAGTAAAATAAATTAATTAGTCGGTCGAGCGTGTAGCTAATAATAATAACCATGCGTTTAATTAATTAATACTTCAGTAAAGAAAGCTAACAAAAAGTCAAAAATCATTTGAAAATATATAATTATCTTGCGCTATAAATAATTCAGTCCTGCCGAAGCACCAAAGAAAAAAATTTGTATCATCTACCATAAAAAAACTCAGTAGGTTCTAAAAATCTCAGCCGTTCAATCTCATCCAACGGGCCGTATATAAACAATCTATGGCAGCAGATTCGAACCCTCCAAGAAACAGGCGAAATTGGTCTGAAAATCAAAATATATATCTGTGCGTGGCTACGCAAAGAATATCCATCGAGTCAAAGATCGAACGACTACTATTCACCACCAATAAGTGAGTAATTAAAAAGTACCTAATCCACTATGAAAGGTTTAGAAGCTAAAAACAAGATTTCATAAATTCGATGTGCATATATAATAGGCGGGTAGCCAATAACCCTATGATGACATATTGACATGATATTAATTTGTCAGGGTGCGTGAAGTAATATATATATTAACCCAACTTAGCTAGCTAGCTTTTTAGCAGGCGCGATATTGCATGTTAATAAAGTTTGGGGTAATATGATTGTGGGTCAAAAGTAATCATGTCCGGTTAAAGAGATTAATTTATATTTTAAATACGTACAAACATCAATATTTTATTAATATTTACGAGCTCTTTTCTAAAATTCAAAACAAATACTTAGAAAACTCTAAAAATAAATTTTTTTTGTATTCCCTAATATTTCCATATAAAGAATTTATTGAGAACCATAAATTATGATTTCGGACACGATAACATAAATTTTGAGGCATTAGCATTTCGGTCTGAAATGCTAACGCTCAAAAATTGTGTTATCGTATTCGAAATCATGATTTATGGTGTTCAATAAATTCTTTATATAAAAATACTGAGGAATACAAACTTTTTCTATTTTTGGAGTTTTTTAACTATTTGTTTTGTATTTTTGAAAAGAGCTCATAAATAATTATAAAATATTGATGTTTTCTCGTGCTTTTTTCAAAAATACAAAATAAATAATAAGAAAACTTTAAAAATAGAAAATTTTTGTTTACCCTTATATTTTTATATGAAGAATATATTAAGCACCATAAATCACGATTTCGGATACGATATCATAATTTTTGGGGCGTTGGCATTTCGGATTGAAATGCTAACGTTAGCACAATAGTCTAACTATATATATATATGTATAATTAGGCTACGGTGATATGCATATATATATTAGGCTACGATGATATGCATATCACAGTTTTACCGTTTTATGTGGTTCGTATCTCAGTTTTCGGTGTCCAAAATCGTTAACAACTATTTTTAGTGATGGGGACAAAATCATTTATTTTGTATAAACCAGAATCTTTAGATCTAGCAATTTTCTTCCCATCATTAAAAATAGCAAAAAAAATTCTAAAAATCGTAAAATTTGGTCTCTTAGTATATTTTGATATAGATATCACATTGAGCAGTTCGGATCGACTATTTGGACATCGGAAACGGAGGTACGGACCGCATAGCACGGTAAAACCGTGAAATGCATATCCGGACTCTCTCTATATATACATATGATTAAAAAGTTATTCAAATTTAAATGTTTCTAAAACTCATATGTCAATTTTGAATCCATAAAAGCAAAATAAATGTCAAATATAATAATGTATTAATTAATCTTGTGTACGTCTTCGGTGACGATTTCCTGTAAACTGACGAAACAGACTGTTGACACAGTTGTAGACAAATACCTCATCCAAATTCCGACCACCTTTCAACAAACATCGCATTATCTTCATGGATCTAAGCTTTTATTACACGAAATTGGGGTCCCATTAGAGTACTAATATCAAGGCACCAGCTAGCATACACATTCCATGGTGAAAATCCAATCCTGGATCTAAAATATAAAAGTGTACCCACATAACATGTAATGACAAACAAAACATACCACTAATGTAGGGTTGCTGTACAGTTACAAAAGCACTGCACTGCGTAGTAATTAAAGTAATGTTTTTTTGTAAGAATCCGACCCAACATTTTAGCTTTGTTTCGGAAATCTTATTTTATTTTTATTTTTTGGTATCATACATGGTTAGAGGCCCAGATCCTGAGGGCCAAGTCTAACGGGACATGGTATATTGGTATATGGCCGACTGTATATTATTGTCGTATCATTTCCCAGTGTCGTCATTCGTCATAATGAAACTTCCTTTCGGGGTATTTTAATACTTCGTTCACAAAATATTTCTAACACTTTTGTTGTCCATCTCACAATTAAAATAAATATTAAATCCTCATTCACAACTAAAAGAATTCAGCTTAATTTAATAAGAAGCGCTTTCCTTTATTTTGATCCAACTCCAAGTACATTGTAGATAAAAGTTTAAAAACATGGCTTTGATCTAATGGCTAAGAATAACGCTCTATGTATATAACGTTGCGGGTGTAGAACTCAAATGAGGGTCTTATATGGATATTTAACTTTGAGTGGCTAAAAGTCTATTGTAGGTAAAAGTTTGTTGGAAGAAAGGTATAAGGTAATGGATGCGTTAAAATCAGCTTTTGGATCGCAAGACTTTGAGATTCCACTTTAGATGGCTGAGATTTTTCAAACCCCCCTCAAAAAAAAAAAAAAAAAAAAACATCTGTCAGATCGTGATTGCAGGTCCTGAAATTCACTTTGGATCGCAGCAGATGCAAATTCGGTAATGGATACTAAATAATTATTTATGATTCAATAAAAAATAGGGAATATGTCCAAGAACAACCAAACTATTGGCTTACGACAAGTTGACTTCCGAATTTTTAATTGTGACAAACACCTTTCGAATTATGCATCTGCTAAGAAATGATGCCCAACTGTTAATTTGCTACACAATACTCAATTATAAGGTGTAATTGACCAATATACCCTTATGAATTTATAGTACAATATTTAACATACTTATATGTATGAAGTATCTATTTGCATAAATTTAATCATAGGATCAAAACCTGGTTTGTAGTAGCCATAGGATCATCAAATTTTGACTGTGAACATTTGTTGCAATGAAGATTTGTGGTGGACAAAATGAGATGATGACCTCGATATCCGTGCCAAATTGGATGGCCAATCTTCTCACGCAAAGTAGCAATCAATGCTTCTAAGTTCTAATCATGGAGCGAAGAGAAAGGAAACAGGAATTAGGAACTATTAACATCTCCTGCATTACTGTACGAGTTGAGTTGCCCGAAATTAGTGTTATAGGGGCCCCGTGAATTCCAAACGGGCAGCCGTTTTAATCAAACTCTGACCGTAATAACTAAATCAGCGGTTCTGATTGAATGGGCAGTTACTGCAGGGATTGCACTACCGTAGAGGATATTCACCCGTAAATGAATGCCTCCAATTTATTTGCATGCTCACGGGTGGATATTAATTAATTCACTCCAATTGATATTCTATTCTATAGTACTAGTGGATTATGATTTATGTATGTCCATAATTAAATTCCGTAAGTGATCAGATAGATGCAGATGCTCTTGTACTTGTACGAGTGAATAGTGATATTCTATATTTCTAACAGTATACTTTTTCATGTATGTCTGCTTAAAACGTGGTAAATGATACTACTGTTCATGAGTCAATATGAAGGACTGTCCTTTAAGGACACCGTTATTAGATCGTAGTCGTAGGAATTATTCTATGTCAATCTGACTTCATTGTTGAGAACGGTTTTTGACTTTATAAACAAGACTACCACCACCTAAATTAATAATTTTTAAATAACAAGAAATAGCATCCCTTCCAATATATCCAACAACAAAATTAAGTTTGAACAGATTGTTAATCACCAATTTAAAACTATTTGTTTTTGATTCTCAACTCTCAAATAAATAAGTGGCAACTTGTTCAAGGGAAAAGGAGGAGCAGTGAAGCGTGGATGTGGGGAATTGCACAATACTGGCACTAACTTCCCTAAGTTCCCTTCCCTTGTGCTTTTTTGCTTTCGTTTGGATCCATGCGAGGAACAGCTTAGCCTTTTTCTTCTTTTGTTCCGTTCTTTCTTTTTTGCTCTTTGCCCCCCTCATATTTAACTTTGCAGTGCGTAAAAACTTTCCGTTACCCATACCCATACCCCCCCTTTTATCAGCTCTTCAAAAGACAAAAAGGTCTTTAGCTTTCTACCACTTCCATCCAGGTTAATTTTTTTTAAAGGGTTTTGACCTTGCTAATTGGGACTCTAGGTCCAGATTCAAGTTTTGGAAAAATTTTTTTTTATTATTATTTAAGATGGATTATTGCGGATTTGCGGGCATTTTCATCTATTTTATTATTAGTGTTTTTAAGCGAGGGAGTAATAAGAACAATAATCGATTCTTCATTAAAATAGTTGACATTGTGGTACCTCTCGTGATACCATTAACAAATCTCATAAGTTAAATAATTAACATCAACACGTTAAATAATAATATCAAAAGAACTAGCTTTTTGTCTAGTGGCTTCGGGTAACACTCTTCATTTTAAATTTGAGTGACTTGACCCTCATCTTTATCACAAAAAAAATAATAATATCAAAAAGATAAAAATAAAAACTTAACCATTTTATGGTATTACCAGTGATATCTTTTGCGGTATCACCATACCATTTTTCTTTTAAGTATTCAGAATGGATGAAGTTCACAAATGACGTGTTGGTTAATAATAATATGCTTAAATTATTTTAAATAATATATACAACTAAATTATTTTTTATTTACCGAAAAATTGTGTACTTTTCTTCCTTTTATATTTATGTCACTTTCATTCTTTTCTATTTTTTTTTTTTTTTTTTGGGTTGGGGAGGAGGGGGATGATGCACCATATACCATTTGACGCTATCAATTTTGTTGAGAATGAAGTCCATGATTGGTTAGCCAAGCTTGGCCTCAATGGGGATTACAAAGAATTATTTAATTGCCATAACATAGACTAATATTGTAAAATATGGATTTGAATATGCATGCGGATTGCGGAGTGACAATGCATATCGTGTACGTGTGATGTGACTGCATATGCGGAATTTGATACAGTAATCTATATGCAGTTATTTATTGAATTCTTAATAATATTGATACAGTACAGTTAGTTTGTAATTAAGAAATGTATGTTTTGTACACAAAAAGTCTCATAGCCCGGCCATAGAGTACCAAAATTCAATCCAATCTTTTTTTTTTTATTTTGCCTGAATTTAGTCTTATTCACTACATATTTTCTTTAAAAATCAATATGCGAGCGCATACTCAAAATACTATACGGATTGCAATTATGTCATCATCACTTAATACATACTGGTAGACGTGGCATACTGCAATTATGTCATCATCAGCTGCAAAAGAAAAGGTAACAAACCAACAGAGGATAATGAACTAAATAATTCTAAGATAAGCAGATAACTATTAATCGGTTGCAGAGTCGCGTGATATCATAATGAAATTGAAACCCCTCTGGACCTTGTCCAAAGTACAAACTAATATAAATAAAAAAAGGTGTAGCGGATGTTCCAAAAATTATAAATTAGGTATTCAGGTAGTTTTTATTTAAGAACAAACGATAAAAAGCATGCTTCATGGCTTCATGCCTCAGTTCGAGTGATTATCTCGTCATAATCCATTAATTTGTTGGCTACGTTTTTCTCAATTGATCAATTCGATGCCTTTTGGATTATAGCTAGCTACTATCGAGCAAATAGGATAACATACATACAGATACAGTAAGTCAGTACTCATACATATATAGCACATACTGCTGTCAAACAGCAAACATTGCACGTGACAATTATTCTTATTCATAGTGAATTACAATGAAAAATGTTTGGCAAATCATCCATTCAAATGCGAATTAAGCACTCAAGAAGGGACAAAACTAAAGGCCGAAAAATTATGTCTTCCTTCCCTTCCCACTCAATCCATTCATTAATTGTTTCCTTTTGACTGAATGCCATATATAGTTGTAGTATATAGTATAGGTTGTGAAATTGATGCTATCATTCATTGGTTGCTCAGCGACTGTGACGGGATGAGTTCGGTCTTCGGTGGGACATTTTTATTATTATGATATTCTTATTCAAGGGTTTCCCATTTGCTTTTCCGCATTGATACGCCTATTATTATTAGAGAAATACCTTGTGTCCATCTGATGGATATTCATCACACTCACAAAGAGTTACGTGGTGGGCCCACTGTGTCACACTCTTGTGAGTGTGATGGACCGTCCACCGATGGACGGTAGGTCTCACTCTTATTATTATTATTTGTTGGGTCCCGACCCATTTAGCTTATTATGTATTTTAGTTTATTTGTTTTATGCATTGTGGGCTTAGTCCCATTTAGTTTATATTTTGTTTGAGCTAATTGTTTGGTCCATTACCTTTTATCATTGTATAAATACTAAACTTTGTAATTTTACCCTAATAGAGAGAATACAATTTTATTGGCAGCCTTTGGCCTTGCTTGTTCCTCTTTGTACAACCCTAGCTAGCTCTCTCTTCAATTGGTATCAGAGCCGCGTCGGTCGTCGCTGCCGTCGGTGTCGCTGCCGCGAGGGTTGTTGTTGACCTGTGCTTTCATCAAAGCGTGCTGGGTGCATTGTTTGGGGGTCGCTTAGCCTCTAGGAGCAATTTGATCTTTGGCAATCTTGGTGTGCTGAATCAGTGGAGTTGAAGCTTGTGCGCTGTCAGCTTAGAGTCTGCACTTGCTCAATTTGTGTGCATCGCAGCACAAAGCAGCGGAGAGCTGCTTGAGCGAAGAGGAGGTGGATCGATTTTCACTTGGGAGCTGCTTCAGCGAGTTTGCACAGCAGCACGTCCTCTCCTCGCGTCAAAAATCAAAAGGTATCTCAGAATTCATTCCGTTATAACGTATCATGCATTGCGTTATAACGGGTGCTCTCTGGAAGGTCAGTGCATTTTTCCATTATAACGGAAAGGGTAGGTGCGTTATAATGCATCAGGTTCTGGATTTGTCTGATTGTCTGTTCCCCGGTTTGGGAATTTGATTGAATTGATTGGTATAAATGGAAGAAGGGTCAAGTGGAACCATGATTATTCTACCAATTATTCTATTTGGAAGCCTAGAATGGAGGATATATTGTTTTGTAGAGATGCTTATCAACCGTTGACGGGTCAAAAACCCGAAGGTGTAGATGATACTGTTTGGGCCACTTCAAACCGAAAAACTGTCGCTTTGATTCAGCAGTGGATCGATGATTCGGTCTTTCACCATGTCTCAACCGAAACCAATGCGAATGACATGTGGCAAAAACTCAAAAACCTCTACGAAAGAAAAACCGCTCAAAACAAGGCTTTCTTAATCCGAAAATTGGTGAATATGAAATACCATGAGGGGTCCTTGGTGTCGGAACATTTTGAGTAAGTTCCAAGATTGTGTGAATCGGTTGGCTACCATGAAAATGGTTTTGGATGAAGAGCTACAAGCATTGATGTTGCTAAGCTCGTTGCCGGATAGTTGGGAGACTCTTGTGGTGTCGTTGAGTAATTTGGCACCGAATGGTATTGTGACTCTAGCAATGGTGAAAGATAGCATGCTCAATGAGGAGTTGAGGAGTAGAGAGCTAGGTGTCACTAGTGAGTCTTCGGCTCTTGTCACCGAAAATCGTGGGAGTACTCATAGGTATTCTCATGGAGACAAAAGGGATAAGTCAAAAAGGAGTTGTTTGCTACTTTTGTCATAAGCCCGGTCACATCAAATCGGAGTGCCGGAAGTTCAAAGCGAAGTATGATGACAATAAGAAAGACCAATCAAAAGGTAAAGGAGATGATAGTGAGAAGGATAATACCGTTGCGATTGCATCCGATGATAGCTTGTATGGTGACATGTTCATATCATATGATGGTAGGTATGTGAGCTTCACTGGTCAAGACTCCACTTGGGTCGTTGATTCCGGGGCCTCATATCATGTCACTTCTCGACGTGACTTGTTCACTTCCTACACGGAAGGTAATTTCGGCGTTATGAGGATGGGGAATGACGGCGTTTGTAAAATCTCTGGTGTTGGAGATGTTTGTGTGGAGACAAATTTGGGTTGCAAGCTAGTTCTCAAAAAGGTTCGGTATGTGCCGGACATAAGGCTTCATCTAATTTCGGTTGGTGCTCTTGATGATGATGGGTACGAAAATAGCTTCAAAGGAGGCAAGTGAAAATTGGTGAAAGGCTCATTGGTTGTTGCTCGCGGTGTCAAGTACTCTAGCTCACTATACACAACAACGGTGAAGTTGTGTGGTGAGATAAATGCGGTGGAGTGCAATTCAACCGATTTGTGGCATTTGTGGTTGGGTCACATGAGTGAGAAGGGTTTAGAGATTCTTTCCAAGAAGAACAATTTGCCTTGTGATGGCACATCGCTCACCTCATGCACTCATTGTTTGGCGGGCAAGCAATATCGGATAGCTTTCAAGAATAATCCCAAAAGTAATAAACCTAATGTGCTTGATTTGGTTCATACCGATCTTTGTTCTATGGGTGATAGAACTCTTGGTGGTGCTCTTTATTTTGCCACCTTTGTGGATGATTATTCTCGAAAATTGTAGGCATATTCTTTAAAGTCGAAAGATCAAACTTTTGATGTGTTTAACCAATTTGTTGCGGAAGTTAAAAGGGAAACCGGTCGGAAATTGAAATGTGTCCGGTCGGATAATGGAGGAGAATACTGGGGGCCGTTTGAGACATTTTGCAAGGCCAATGGTATCAAACTCGAAAGAAGCGTGCCGAAAACCCCGCAACAAAATGGTGTAGTCGAGCGGATGAATTGCACGATGATCGCACCTAAGAATATACACTTTTACCTAGGAAATGCCTACCGAATTAATCCAAATCATCGGCATATGCATTCGATTACATGCACTTTATTTCCTTTTCCCGTTACGCTTTATATTTGGTTGTTTCAGGTTAGACAAGGCAGGAAATCGTGGATTATGGAGCTTTTGGAGCAAGAATCGACCTGGAGCCCACCTTACGGTCCGTAAGGATCGCATACGGCAGCAGTGCGGAAGAAGGAAAGAAATCTGGATTTGATGGCTATTTAAGCACCTGCTAGGGCAGCGATTTTGGTATCTTTTCAATACTTCCCATCTGCCTTTGAGAGGAAGAAAGAGCAGTCTTTTGAGAGGAGATAAAAGCTTTCTTGGAGAGGAAGCAAAGCGAGAAGAAGTCGATCAGGACACGCGGAGGATGAGCAGGCGAGACGACGGGCGAGGACACGCGCGTTCAATCATTGAAGCCAATCTTCATATAGTTCTTTCTTTCAAACTCTTTCTTTGTGATTGATTGGTTGTATTTAATTGTATGATGATTTGTTTTACTCGTTGTACTTGCTTGTTGATTGCTTTTAGAGCCATGTCTGGCTAAACTCGTAGTTTCTAGAATTAGGATGATGTATTAACTTGGTTTTTGGTGTTTATGAAATTTCTTGGTTATCTTTTATTTTAGTTTTCTGGTATTGTGTATGAATTGTTGGTTGCTTGCTAATTGTCAATTGCGCGTCCGAACCGGTAACCAGTAAGTATCGGCCGGTACCCTAGGTTTTAAGCCATAGTACACACGTGATTGAGTTTAGTTAGTAGACAAGGTGGGTTATAAATCCGAGAGGGCAATCAGGCAACACGCGAGAGCGGGGCCTTACACTACCCGAGAGGGAGGTACACCTTGGGGCACCAATACCGGGGCATAGGTTGGGTTTACAAGCGAGAGCTGAGGTTTGGTGCTTGATATTGTTTTAACCAGAACTAAACGTTTTAATACCAAGAATTAATAAATACCAATTTACTTGCATTGCGCATCGGCCGTATGCGAGAGTGACGGCCGGTACACCTTTTTTCGACAACGCGAGAGTGTGGTTTGGTTAGTTGTGTTGATCGTACGTGACAGGTACGGTTAGCGTAATCCGAGGCCAAGTGACAACTAATCCGACGTCCTAGAAACGCCTTTTATCTTATTGCACTTCGTCTTTATTATTTGTTGTTTTCATTAGTTTCCTTAGAAAACCCCAAAAATTGTGAACAACTCGTAGTTTAAGAAATAAATTAAGTCTAGTCTGGTTTGCCAATTGTCTCTGTGGATTCGACCCCATACTATACCACAGCTTGATCGTACGCTTGCGATTAATTTGTCGTCTAGTTGGGTTAATTAAAAGTAATGCACTTTCGAGTGAACACACGATTTGTGAGAAAATTCGGTGCATGCTCCCGCATTCTAAGCTTTCTAAAGCTTTTTGGGGTGAAGCTCTAAATACCGCGGTGCATCTTATTAACCGCTCACCTTCTCATCCTTTGGATGGTGATGTACCCGAGCGGGTTTGGAAAGGTAAAGATGTGTTATATAATCATTTAAGGGTGTTTGGTTGTAAGGCGTTTGTGCATATTCCCAAAGATGAAAGGTCGAAGCTAGATAGCAAGACTAAGGAGTGTGTTTTCTTGGGATATGGAAATGGAGAATTTGGATATAGGTTGTGGGATCCTATTGAAAGGAAGTTAGTGAGGAGTCGAGATGTGGTGTTCTTTGAGCAAGAAACCTTTGATCATGCGAAAAACCTCGACAAACAAAAACCTCTACAAGTAACCCCATTAATCTAACACCTATTTCCAACAATTCCAATACCGAAACAAACCAAACCAACCAAAATCATGCAACCGAAACCGATGTCCCTCAAAATGAAGAAACTCCACAAAACGAAAACCCACCTTTAAATGATATCCCACAAGTGCAAGAATTGAGGAGATTAACCCGAGAAAGGCGATCTACCTCAAGGTACTCTCCTAATTATTATGTTTCACTTGCAGATAGTGGTGAGCCCGAATGCTTTGAAGAAGCCGTTTTGTCAGACAAAAAGGAGAGGTGGATGTAGGCTATGCAAGATGAGATGAAATCCTTGCATTATAATAATTCGAGTTGGTGGAGTTGCCAAAAGGCAAGAAGGTGCTGAAGAACAAGTGGGTGTTTCGCTTGAAATCCGAGGGCCAAGAAGCAAAGCCGAGATACAAGGCTCGGTTAGTTGTGAAGGGATTCGACTAAAAGAAGGGAATTGATTTTGAAGAGATCTTCTCGCCCGTGGTCAAGATGTCCTCAATTCGGGTAGTGCTCAGTTTGGCCGCTACTATGGACTTGGAGATTGAGCAACTAGACGTCAAAACTGCATTCCTCCATGGCGATTTGGAGGAGGAGCTCTATATGGAGCAACCCGAAGGCTTCGTGAGAAATGGCGAAGAGCACTTGGTGTGCAAGTTGAGGAGGAGCCTTTATGGCTTGAAGCAAGCGCCTCGGAATTGGTATAAGAGGTTTGACTCTTTTATGTGTGATAACAATTTTGAGAAGACAAATTCCGATAATTGTGTGTTTGTGAAAAAATTTCCAAATGGTGATTTTATTATGCTTCTACTCTATGTTGATGACATGTTGGTCATTGGAAATGATTTGAGAAAAATCAAGGAGTTGAAGGAGGAGCTTGGGAAAGAGTTTGCCATGAAAGATTTGGGTTCTGCAAAGCAAATTCTTGGCATGAGAATCACACGGGATCGAAAAAACCGCAAGCTTTGGTTGTCATAAGAGAAATACATCGAGAAAGTAGTTGAAAGATTTAACATGAGCAAGTGCAAACCGGTAGCCTCTCCACTTGGAAGTCAATTCAAGTTGTCTCATGATGGTTGCCCTAAAAATGACAAGAAGGAGGAGATGCAAAATGTGCCATATGCATCGGTGGTTGGCTCTTTGATGTATGCCATGGTGTGTACTAGGTCGGATATTGCTCATGCGGTTGGAGTGGTAAGCCGTTTTCTTTCTAACCCCGGCAAGGTGCATTGGAATACCGTGAAGTGGATTCTCCGGTATTTGCGGGGGATGACTAGCCATTGTATTTGTTGTGGGGGCACGAAAAAGCTGGTGTTGGAGGCATATACGGATGCCGATTGGGCCAGTGACATAGACTCGAGGAAATCTACCTCAGGTTTCTTAGTGTGTTTTGGAAATAGAGCTGTTTCGTGGCAATCCAAATTGCAAAAGTGTGTTGCACTCTCTACTACAGAAGCCAAGTACATAGCCATTACGGAGGCATGCAAGGAACACATTTGGATGAAGAAGTTCTTGCATGAGTTGGGCGTGCGACAAGAAAGGTATGTGTTGTTTTGTGATAGTCAAAGTGCAATCCACTTGAGCAAGAATTCGACATTTCACTCTAAGTCAAAGCATATTGAGTGAGGTATCATTGGATACGTGATGTGCTTGAGAAGAAAGAATTGGTGTTGGAGAAGATCCACACGAGTGAGAATGGTTCGGATATGATGACTAAGTCGGTACCGCCATTAAAGCTTGAGGCTTGTTGTGAGAAGGCGGATCTAGTCGAAGGATAAGCGTCATGAGTCGGGAGGAGGAGTTTGTTGGGTCCCGACCCATTTAGCTTATTATGTATCTTAGTTTATTTGCTTTATGCATTGTGGGCTTAGTCCCATTTAGTTTATGTTTTGTTTGAGCTAATTGTTTGGCCTATTATCTTTTATCATTGTATAAATACTAAACTTTGTAATTTTACCCTAAGAGAGAATACAATTTTATTGGCAGCCTTTGTTCTTGCTTGTTCCTCTTTGTACAACCCTAGTTAGCTCTCTCTCTTCATTATTTTGGGGCTCTTATAACACAACTAGAAGTGGCAAAGGCATATGAGCAAATTATGGAACTTTGCAGGATGGAATCGTAATAAGGTCGTTCTTTCATTCTTTGCATCACGCATGCGGCCTGCTGCTGCTCATTTAATTAATTTATCCCATTATTATATTATATTCTTGTGTAATAAGGAATGCTTTGTTTCAGTCTTTCAGAGTGGCTGGCACCAATACCCATGTTAATGTTAATGTTAATGTATTGCGAAGTAAACGACAGCGGAAATCTTTTTATTTTTCCTTGAATTAAAATATAATATTACGACGATTTAAATATAGCAGATGCTGATCTTATCGAGTTATCGTGATGAAATTTAGAGCGTAATCATGAATGGTATAATGAAACCAGTCGTATGATTATGATTGATTGCATGATGATAATAGTAATACCATAATATATATTCTTCTTCTACTTAACATGGTGCTCAGGCTCAGGCTCAGGCTCAGCAGCTCAGGTGCTGAATTTCACTTGCATATTCTCTGCACTGCACTGCACTGGAGCAACAAGAAATAATTAAGCTTTGGAAAATGCACATTCATATTGCCATTATTCTTTCCTCTATTATAATCTGCTCATCAAAATTAAAATTCTTATCCATCCGTCCAAAATTTATGTGCTTTATTTCATAATTTCTGTTGTTCCTCATTTAAATAAATTTAAAAATGCGTTCCAAGAAAATAAAATGACAAATTAATTGTTTGATCAACACAAGGTAATGGTCAAATGGCCCAAGAGCAAAAATACTCGGATAAAATAAAAGAAATATATATATGTTTCACGTACTTTTAAATTATACTGTTTGCCTATATTGTAACTCTTGCACTCATGCATGGTTATATAAATGTTTTTGTTGCTCTTAATATACATTTGTAAAAACAACCTATCTCATGTTATTCGATTCGGTACTTAACTTGATGGAAACTATCAATGCACCGATTATAAATTACTCTCTTAATATAATTTGTGTCCACTAGACAACACAACAAGCTTTCATCCAGCTTTTCTAGCCCTCGACTAGTTCAATATTACCATAAATCCAGAATCACCAACTTCTATGCAATTGAAACCATGATTAACCCCAGTGGTTTGGAAGCTTTTAAAAATGGCATGAGTGGTTGTTTGAAGTCCCTGCCCCCTTTTCAATCTTGGCATACCTTTTGGCACCTGCAATTATGATGTCAGGGGTAATGATTTCGGACTGAGGGGGCTTCTGCCTTCTGCTGGGTTGGGTTGGAAAATTTAGGAAAAGTTGGGACATGGCGTGCTTCAGCTCTGTCCTGCTCCTGCTCCTGCTCCTGCTCATATATATGGTATGGATTATGGAATGGATCTCTGGTGGTTTGCAAATTTTTTGATATGGTGGGTTCCACTTATTGCACAAAAATGAGCCCAGAAAATAGATGAGATTAAATAAAGGAATTATGGGCTGGAGCTGTTGTAAAGATTTGGGCTTCAATTTTGTAGGTTTAGATTTTTACAAAAGTAATTTGTGCATTTAATGAATATGAGTTAACCGATAATGATTATGTTGTAAGCATGTAGAAAAAAATGTACCACATAAGAAAGTACTTTTGATTCAGAAAAAAAGATATTTATATATACAGGCTATCTAACAGGAGAAATTATACAAGAGCAAAGAATATTTTGTAAACAAAATTTAAGAAATGCACAGTTGTGATCAAACACAACAAAAAACATGTTTATAGAACAAGGAAAAACGTAACAACAAATATCTTGCTTGAACATTATGATTTGCACTATGATGCTTCTTCTTTTGTTGTTTCTGTTGAAGTATTTTGAGAGGAATCGTCGATTTCACGGCGGGATGCCTCCCAGAGCTGGTCTTCTATCCCCAACTTCTGTAGTTCCTCAAAACCCATCTCCACTGACATACATACAAGAAAAACGTGTGCAAGTTTAGACATTGAAGTGTCAAAAAATAAAAAGAAAAAAAAAAAAGATTCTGTCTTGTTGTGGATCAAAGACAATCAATGCTGTAGAATGACATTTAAGAAAGGAATACCAAAAAGGTTGTCCTCCAAGAGAATCATACATAACAAAAAAAGTGAGGAGAATTAATCATGAAAATTTAGAAGAACAAGGGTAAATATAGGACATAAATGAAGGTTGATATGCCATATAAGTGATTAAGTCTCGGTACAAATCATCAATTCCTGATGAAATTTTGTAAGGGCTTCATGCATGACACACAGAATGCTTAAGCACATCAGTAAACATTAAGTTTTGAATGCACAACAAATTATCAGAGAAGGGGTTCAGAGATGTACCATCAATGGCATCTTGGGAGTTTGGTTGTTTGTCGAGGCGCTCGGTCCAAAATTGCAACCTTTCTTCAGCTATATCTTCTTCCAGATTGTGCATCAGAGCCCTCTTCCAAAAGTATGCAAGCCATGCCTGTCACCCACAAATGTTGACACAAAATAAATACATTAATTAGTACCAGTTCTATAGTTACCAGCAAAAGGGAACAATATCAAGCTGAAAAGGTATTTGTAAATATAAGGACCTGCTTGAACATGACATCTTCTGCTTCATCACCAGTTAAATCTGAAAATAAACAGTGAAAGTATGTTGGTATTGATCATGGACCTCAGTATATTTTGAAGATGAAAACATAAGGGGGAGTGCATAAGTATATACCGAATGCCTCCATGTACTTGGAATCACTAGGCGATTTAAAATCTGCAGCAACAAACAGAATGAGCCACTGACAAACAAATAAATAAATGAATGAATAAACTTAGCAGATTTACTTTTATTAGATTTAGACTTACCAGCACTAGATGGTTTGAGCAGATTAGAACGTCTTTGCTGTGCCAGTGCAAGTACAACTGCGTCCTCAACCTTCAAATAATAAAGATACCCGTATTTTTACATTAAATTCTATAAAATAATTATGGGCATTTCATCACAATTTTGCGGGGATGGTGTATGCAAGAACATATAGATAAATTTTCAAGGACAAAACAGTACCTTCAATAGAGCTAGTTCTTTTAATCCTTTTTCCACCGAAAGCATGCTTTCAACATTGCCTTCTCCAACTGCATCGCTTATTGCACGATCTGGCTTGTTTGTTTTCTCTGTATCTCCTTCTTCTGGAATAACATAAAAATATTCATTATAGCATAAACTTTTGCAGTTATCGAATAAATTATAACGGAATATGACACATTACCTGTGCTAGAAGCTTTCTCTTTTGCTCTCTGGCCGGCTGATATTACATATTCGTAAGGAAGAGGAGCCAAGGAAGACCAGTGCTCGTGCTTTGCTGTAGCAATTTCCGGACATATTCCTACAAATAATTAAGATGTATATAGTGAATATGATTGCAGGGGAATGTACTACATCATTATGTCGACAAGAGTACTAAGGATGAACCATGTTTGACGGCCAAGCCCCAGTATCGAGCTAGCCAACATCTCTTCATCACTGCCTCTTCCTGCCAGAGAAAAAGAGAGAGAATTAAGATCGAGAATCAATTTGTTTTACATATTTTAGTAGTTTTTACAAGGAATTTGAATTAATCTTTACTAAAATTTACCAATTCTTCCTCGGTTAGGATCATTCTCTGCGTCATCCTGCGTACTGCCTTTGCATCAGACTCAGCATCTTTCAGCTTTTTCGTTGTTGATTCAATTTTGTCTCTTGCATCCTAAAGTTCAGTTCATGTGACATTTGTTAAGACATTACTCACTTAACTGAGCACATGATCAAGGAAATTTACTAACAACAAACAAAAAGAATAACTTACTTCCAGTTTCTTCCTAAGTTTTGCCATTTCCTCACCTTGATCCTCCTTATTGCGGGCCAGTTTTTCTTTGATCTCTTTCTGTTAGTTTTCATATGAAACAAAAATTCAAAAAGGAAACTTCAAAGAAATACGAATTATATTGATTTTAGAATATAAAAGGTGTTCAATTTGAAACAATATGGGGTGGCTGAAAAGAATTCTCTCTGGAAACAAATCTACCTCTCTTCTAAGAATGAGTTCCTCTTTCCTGCATTGATTAGAAAAGCAATGTCAATAGACAAGATGATTCCTTGTAAATACACATTATAACTCGTTTTATTAATTTAATGAAATGAAAATTCTAGTAGGTTTTCGCCTACTGCTAAAAAAAAAAAAAAAAAAGACAACATGAACCATTTTCTAATTAAGATAAAATGGGGGCCAAACCACCAAATTTCAAAAGAAAAAAAAAAGGTCATGAGCTTGCCTTTTCAACAGACGAGCCTCCATAGACAGTCCATCACCTAGTGATGCAACCTACCAGAAGTTCACAATAAGGTATTTCAGTTACTACTGCTCAAAATTATTAAGATGCTCATACTGGTACTGGTAATTATAACTGCTATTTTTCATCAGATAAACTGTTAAATTTTGGCCTATTTGCATAATTCTTTACTATGTTATTTCACCTGTTTCTCAAGAATCTTCGATCTTGCCTCTGCTTCTTGATACATTTTCTCGGCCAACAGCAACTACATGGAAAAACTAATTAGGTTCTGGTAATTCAGTTGGAAAAGAAAATGTGCTGTGCAAGTGTGTTTTACTGGAACTTACCTTGGAATGGAGGCTGTCATTCTCTTCTTGTAGAAGATCTACCTATACAGATGAAATTAACACATGAATAGAGATAACAAAAGGAACTAAATGCTATTATAATTTTGTAAAACATATAGAATTAGAAAGAACTTCCTTAGAGATTTCAGTAAAATCAAACATGCATCATCTTTCAAAAAATACCTGATCCATTAATGCTCCTGTTGTGCCCTGGTCTGTGGTGTCTACCAGTCTTCCATTTGCTCTGGAAATAATGTAATTGTAAGTAACTATAGCTCCCAACAAAGATAGGATAACTAAATGTGCATGAGCATAGATGTCAGTGATTTTTCTTTTCTTGGATTGTGGTAACTAGCTGGTAACAGCAACTTTTTCCTCCTTACTGTACCATTACCATCTTTAGGACCAGAACCAAGAATTTCAGTCATTCATCTGGGTACTTCATTGTCATTAAATGAAATTTTACGATTATTTTTCACTTATATGATATTGCTCCAGCACACCTCTTGTTTTACAATGAAAAGTGTTACAGATGATTTCAGCTGCTGGATTAACCAAGAGCAACATGGAAAAATTGGATTGAGAATAGGACCCATGAGGGCTCAGATTACCATTATTCTACAATTTCTACTATCATGATGATACTAATGCACCCATTTCTAATCAAATTGTAACCATCTAACAAGATCAATATAGATCATCCAAAGTTTTTGGTACATCACAGTCACAGCAAGTCAGCAAGTAATTTGTAATTACCTTTTCTGGCTTGGTGGTCTCTGGAAAGGTATCTCTAAATTGTGGAGTGGAGATGGTGTACGCACTGCCGGAGGGAGTTGCGCCGACTTTCTTGAAGCAGCAGTATTTTCCACAGCACTATAACCTAACTACAAAATTTAGATCACAAACACTTCAACTAATTAATTTATTGCAGTATATCAATAATTGGCTTAAGATTTCTCTAGATATGTGCAAGCATAACAATATTGACAGTAAAATGCAAATAATGCTGTAATCTGAAGTCTGTTCATTCAGTAACAGTCCACTGGTAAATTACATGTCAGTGACAGAATCACAAAGAAGGAAGTTAATTTATATTGTTGATGTCAAACACTACCTTCATTCAACGATTTATTTTATTTAGTATAAAGGAGAATGAACACAAAATTGGACTCTTTCAAAATGTCATCATACTAAAAAGAACACCACAAGAACAATTGCAGCTCAGTTAAAAATTGAAGTACCGGCGGAGATGGGGAACGCGATTGGCTATTCAAATTCTCTACCGATGAATTAACATAGGTGGGTCCCACAAAAGCAGGGACACCGGCAGTGACACGACGGTTGTTGGGTCGACGAACAGTGGCTACAGGCGGCATAGGATCATACCCATACCCATAACCGTCATCCTCATACGGCTCATCGTCATACCCGGCATCACGGTAGTCATCCCAGTGGGGTTGTTCAGCACGTTTCATCATGACCTGAGCTATCCGGACGTTGGCCTGCCTGGCGGCATCCCTCTGCGCCTTCTTGGCAGGATTCCGGCTTGGTTCCATTTTAGATAGAGAGAAAGAGAGCTAGAGCTAGAAGAGAATGGTATATTGGTATGTAAGAAATATCAAATATATGAAGTCTAATTGGCGTTGGTTCAAGAGACTTGGATTCAGGGAGGGAAAAAAACTATGAGCTTGGCGCAACCTTCAAAAGTTCTGCCTGGACTTCGCCTACGCAACGTATTTTCTACTCTCTGTTCTATTTCTTTTTTTCTCGTTTATGGGTATTGACTTTGATCCATTAATGAGCATGAAAACTTGAAATATAGGAAGGCATACTGAAAATTGACAAGATTTACTGCAAACATTATCTTCACTGTGATCAAATGAATTTTGGGCTTAATTTTAATGTATAATTGTATATGCATATGCATGATGTGTTCTTGCTTGCTTCATAATTGCTTGTCAGTTTTGGCAATAATAATGTTTTACTAATGGGCGACCACTGAGAGGAAAGCAAAATTATATTTAAATTCATTTATTTTGCATCAGTAATGAAATTCTGAAAAATCTCTTTATAGGTTTATGTCAGATGAAAATCAATAGGTTTTATTAGCATTTTACTTGCAGTTATCATAAAAATCATTTTCATAAACGAGATTAGTTCTTGGTGTATCATCAGAATTCAGAACTGAAGATATAATAATCATATAAACCAGATCCACTTACTAATTTCTTGAAAATGACAGTGATTTATTCCCCCAAAAAGAAGCATTCCTCTCCAGTTGGTACTCAGTAAACATCCATATATTTCTGTTTAACCAAGTCGTAGCGTATGAAGCAAAATGAATTAAAAAATGGACATGCAGGACCAAGCAACAGTTTGTTGCTTTCTTCATTCGGTAACATATATATATATATCAAGTGTCTTGTCTTCATGGATTAGTAACTATGCTCTTAACCTATGCTTGCGAAGTTGCTTTCATTATACTATACCCAAATCATGAAAGGATATATCCATTGCTTACAGAATTGGAGAGGGAAGGAGTCTCCTTTGACCAGTAAATGAAATCGATATTTGGGGGACCCAACATGACATAATCCGGATTAAGTTAGCTGAATCAGGAGACCTACTCAACTCAACTCAAGCCTAATTCATGATGATAGGTTTCACTTAAAATTGACACGGTCATTAAACATGCGTGTTTGTGCTTTGACAACCTATTTGGGTTTTGGACAGCTGATACGCTAGCGGGTCTCGGATCGTAGTTTCTTTCGACATGTCTCTGGTTGACAAATGATAACGAAAGATATTACTTGAAAAACAAAGAAAAATCGAACTGAGAGCTCTTAGTGTGAAACGAGAGGAAGCTTCAAATGACTCTGAGTAGCTTCATTTCATCTTTCAAGTATTTAAAAAGTACTTTTTTTTTTTATTCATGTTCTCAACATATACATATTAAAATTTGTCCACAAATTAGCAGATTTTATGATATCTTAATGCGAACCAAAGAAGAAAAAAAATACTTGAGTGAGAAAATTTATTCTCTTAGACATTTGTCTTTCCAATTTTAAATTAGTTCCAAGTTTTCAAATTAAATATAATACGGACACACACAAAAAAATTAAACTCGCCTTAAGTGATACAAAATTTCCGAATTCCGTATAGCTCATCAAAGTTATGAGCAGCTAGAATGATTGAATGATTGTATATATGAAATATAAGCAAGTATATAACATCATAAACATCATAAACATCATACATTACAATGAATATTCTACATATATATAGGATTAAAGGCCCAGCCCAGCCCAGCCCGGCACTACAACAGAGTCCGAGGGAAAGCCTACTTAATACTTATCAAGTATATAATCAATGCATGGTTTGATGAAAGAAACTAGTAACAGTAATACTAATTTGAGTGAGACTAATTAATTCCTAGACGTCTTAGTTACTAGATGCACATACATGGCAATTGCCATTTGCCAATGGGTCGAAGCAAATCGGGTCCAATCCAGATCCAGATCCAGATCCAGTTCCGGCCTCACCCAATTATAAGTTGTTAACGAATCACCAATATAGACCTGACATGTTAGGTCCGTAGGAATGTTCTTTATTTGCTTTTTTTTTTTGATGAAATGTTGGAACAAAGAAAAAAAAAAAAAGAAAGGGAACCACTTGAATTGATAGTGCTCATCTTTACAATGTTTCACAATTTTTTTTTATTTAAAAATTATGTATCTTAAAACGAGAAAAATATTATAGATGTATTGTTAAATTTATTGATTATGTTTACCATCACATCTGTTTTTAAGTGCTGTTTGACTCAATTTGCAATTAACTTATAATTTGGTTTTGGTTTCACATGAATAATCAGAATGTACGTGGATCTTAATCAAAATATTCCAAAGTAACTTTTGATCGTCAGAATTTAAAATAAATCACACTGTGTGGCCAACTGAGCTGTGGGTACGATTCAATAACCAGATCCAAATTAAAATAGATTAGATATTTTATATGTAAAATTTATAAAATGTTATTCTATATTCTGAATATATATTTTTCCGTTGAGAATCAATAAATTTAATTTGTACATATATTTAGTTGCCACATATTTAGTTGTGTATGCGCATATATTTGCTATAACATTACAGCATATATATATATAATTAATTTGTACGTATGCATGAAGATTCGAAGTTATTTTTATCATATAAATATGTTGAATTGAAATCAATTAAAATTTCATGTTGTTTCTGCACACATCATGCAAGCCGTTTTATTTTAAGAAACTATAATGCATGATCCGAAGATCTGGACCTTAATTATCGATCTCAGATCTGGTGGCATAAAATAATAACAAATTCAACTACAATTAATCTATTTTCCTTATTGACTTTTATTGTTATAATCTCGGGGACGAGCTCCGGGAGACCTGAAGCAGATCCAGATGTTAACTGATGCATTACTATGCAGAGAAAACAAGACAAAATAAATGCTTTTTGACTCCCGAGCCGACAGCATCTATAATCGCAAAAGAACACGGCACCAATCTCGCCAGCTTCACGTTCCTCAAATCTCATCAAGTTTAATTAATTAATTAATTAATGAGTTTTGACCTTTCTATTTTTCTAAGCCGAGTGTCTGATACGTTTGACTATTATTAATTAGTTAAGAAATTAGATCGAAAGACACCTCACCTCGATCAGTAAGTTTCAATTTCATCACTAGCTAGCTAGAAGCCTAGAACCTAATTCATGATAATGAAATTATAATTATGAGAGCATACACTGAATACAAGTCTGCAGGTTAATTAATTAATAATGCATTTTAAAGCAGAACCCCATAATGTTAAACATTTCTAATTTTTGTAACATGTAATTACGGAAAGATGATGCATTTAGAACTACTACCTCTGTCCCAAAATAGATGGATTTTTTGTAGTTCATTTGAACTACAAAAAATCTATCTAAAATGGGACAGAGGTAGTATATAATTCAGAAAATCAATTCCTCAGCATTGAAGTTAGATTAGATACAAAATCGATCACACTGAATAGTGTAAATCCTTGTCATAATTATTGGTTTGGTATGTTTGACCAATATATGCATTTCATGCATGTACATATATATATATATATCTCGCAGCTTATAATTAACGCATGAAAAAGAGAATTGGGATAATAGTGCATTAATTTTGTAGGAGCATAATTTAAAAGACAACTGATCGATGATGAACTACACTGACAACATATCTGTGCAAAATATAACTCAAAAGTCAACAAAAACAATAACAGTATATAGATAGCTCTAAAATAATTCGTTACCTTAGGAGATGGGTATTGTCCGGCAATCTTGTCTGCACCGTATCCATTTCTCCGACCGCCGCCACCGTATTCATACTCGTCTCCATAGTCATATCCATTCCCGTTCCCGTTCCCGTACCCGTAGTCGTCGTAATCCTGCACTGCAGCCTTGGTCATTTTCTGTGCAAGCAATGCGTTCGTCATGGACTTGATCTTGCTCATTGGTTTCTTATTGGACCCCGAGGAGTACAGGGGGTGCGCGGGCGATGAGGGGGCGGAGTATACGCCGCCGAGCCATCTCCTGTCCATTGCGATATGTCGGGTTCAGATCAAAGGGAGGAGATCGATGAGGAGAAGCAAAGGAACTAATAGCTAGGAGAAGATGTATATATGCAGCAGAGAAGGTGTTAAGAAATTGTATGAAAGACTTGAAGGTGTGAGATTAGACTTAGAGGGGTTTTACTTTACGCTTTAATTTATGCATGTGCTAAGGGCAATTTAGAAGATTACTTTATGGATGTATACTAGCAGTACTTAGTTTGCAAGGATCGATGCCCACTGCAATTTTCTTTCTCTTTATATGAAAATGGAACCAACCCGTCTGTGGCTGTGGCCCTGTTAGTTTTGCGCGTTAAGGTATTCAGCGTTTCATTGTTTTTTAAAACAATTGCATTTATTGATATCTCCATTTTTGTACTCCTATAATCCTATGACTATCACAAACAAAAGAAAATTTTCTTTATCTAAAAAAAAAGAAAATTGTTAGGAGTTTTGATTGATGTACTCTTCAAAATATTTATACTTCATGGATGAAATTGTTTTACATCACAACATTGTAAGTTTTGTCACTTCAAAAAAAATAATAATAAGTACTTAATTCAATTTGAAATTAAAGTATTAAACACTTGACTGAGGATAAAAAAAAAAATCTAGAGTTCTTTTTCGAACAACATAAAAGAACTTGCTTAGAACTAAATATAAGTACTTGATTCAATTTGACAATTATTTATCTTAATAACTTGACTATCACTACCAATCTTAAGTAAATTCATAAAAGATCTTTAAAATGAAAAAGAAAAAAAAAATCTTCTAAACATGTTTGTAACTTATAAATTACTTGCTTTTAAAATTTTATTTAATTTGAGTGTCATTTGATATTCTATTAAGAACAATCAAAATTGTATGATAATTATAATGGTCTAAACTAAATGGTTCTTGATAGTATATTAAATAACACTATAATTAAGTAACATTTGAAAAAAAGTTGAAATACAACCAATCTATAAAAATCAGAATATTTTTTATAAAAAAATCGCATTTTTTAATATTTCTAGGAATTTATGTAAAATTGGTTGTTAATATGGTTAAGAACAGATAAATGATTGTCAAGATCTCTTCTCTGTCTAAATTCGTTGCTTCATCAGTTCTTCATCTCACCAACATCAGATATATCTCCCTCTAAAGAGGGGGGAGAAATAATGGCACCTCAATGAATAGGAGTTAAGAGTCGTTGGATCATGCCATCCAATAGTCTATATAAGTTTGAACTCTCTCAATTTCTTTTGCAAATGGAGAGATGATCAAGCCTACTTTTTAAAACTATTTTCATATATAACCATATGACCAATCAAATTTAGATGGACCACCGTGGACTAAAAATATTTTCATATATAGCCTTGGCTGAGTATGTGCGCCCACAAAATTTATTTTCTTATCAGGGGTGCACATGTAAAGTGAGCCCAAATAAAGTTCAAATTTTTTTTATTTTAATTTTCTAAACAATAATTATTGTAGATCTTTTTACGAGCTTTCCAGAATGTAGTTACATATTTTCTGGAGAGTTTCCTGTCAAAAGTTATGTTTTTTTAAAGATCAAACTTTTTTTTTTATATGTTTGTTGAAGCCTTTTAAATTCTTGTGATCCCAAAACTCTTCAACGGTCGTCATATATGAAAAATAGATTTATTATTTATTAAATTTTAAGTACATAATATTATATATAATCTCATGGTATAGTTGTGGAGTTAAGAACTAGGTCTAGATAAGATTTGAAATGATTAGAAGTCTTTTTTTTTTTTTTAAATTTCCGTCTCCCAGTTTCTGGATGTTGATCTTAGTGATGAAGTGGTTGAAATGCAGCTTCTGTTATTTAGTTTTTTGTTACTGATTTTCTATAAGCCATCGAGATGCCCTAAAAATATATGTCAAGTCTAACATATGCAACCAACATTTATTGTGCCTAAATGGGTTATAATATTGAAGAAGGTGAATATAGCTACTCGATCTTAATAAACTATTAAGCTCCAATTTAAATGGAGTTGCTTCTTCAGTAATATATGTTTCATTTAATAAAATCCTCATAAATCATCTCCCGGAGAAGTATTAACCCAAGAAATTAGTAAATAATAATACTATATAAATTTTATCATTGCTTTAATGTAAGATAAATGTCGTAAACATTAAAAATAAAATGATTAGTACATTATAACTTATGAACCTAAATTGCAATCATTCATTTTTGCTTATCCTTTTTGTAAGAATTTGTTGTTTTAGTTGATCGTTACTTTTACCTACAAGAGAGAATAAATTAAAAATAGTATGGGGTTTACGCTAGTTGTACTAAATATTCTTCCAAAAGAAGAAGACCTCGCACATATTGTGCTTGTTGGAAGGGAAACAATATCACTAAGGACAATCAGAGATTTCATTGGAGTCCTGTCCCTCCGGCCCAACTTTTGGAAAGGGCAACTGAACCAAGGAAATCCAAATTCTCCGATCAATCACCGTATCAATCACTAATTTGCGGGACCCGCCTGCACTGAATCACGAATCATCTCCGGTCCGCTCCAAACCTCAGACTCACCATTTTCCCCAGGAAACACCATCATCCGCAACCCTCCTCCTCTCCAATTCCCAAAACCGGAGACAATCCAATCTAGTCCACTCGCACTCACAGAACTCTTTTTCTCTTTTGCATTGCAAGTTTTTTACTCTCATAGATCTCTCAGCAGCTCACTGAAGCGCATCTGACAAATGGGCTCCACTGTCTCATCCCACTCCCACCCCGACCACGACGCCGACGCCGACCCCGACGCAGATAACCCGGCGTCGTCGTCGTCCCCCATGACTATAACCCTCCCCGCCTCCATCCCCGCCTCCAAGCTTCTCGAGCAGGAGCCCGAGATCCTGCTCTGCCGCGCCGCCGCCTCCCCCCTCTCCCCCCAGCCCTCCAATGCCGGCACGCCCCGCGTCCCCAGTATCCGCGTCTGGGATCCCTGCCACATCATCTCCCCTCCTCCCTTGCTCACCCACTCCCCCGCCAACTCCCATCATGCCGCGGCAGCCAGTGGTAGCCACAGCCTCGTGGAGGTTGTCTTGATCAGCCATGGAGAGAGCGACGCTGCGCTCCGGCCAGATCTGATCTCAGGCCGATCGCCCGAGGCCCCCCTCACGGCTCGGGGCGAGAGACAGGCCCGGGCTCTCGCCGTCTTCCTCAAATCGAGAGGGGTTAGGTTCGAGTCGGTGTACTCGTCTCCACTCGACCGCGCGCGGGCCACTGCTTCGTTGGTTTCGAGGGTAATTTTTTGGTTCTTGCGATACATTGTGTTGTCAGTTTCATCGCAATGGTGGATTTGGATAATTGTTTGAATCTCTCAATTTGCATTGAATTATCGGTACTAAAGTTTGTGCCTTTGATTCAATTTGATTAGGGATCACTGGATCAGTAATTGTACAAATTAGCTCTGATAGTGTTCTAAGTGAAAGTAACTTGAATCCAGCTCGAAGGTCAAGGTTTACTGCATAAGACTTACTGTTCAATTTAGTTTATGTACAATTGAGCATTAGTTTATGCCATTCGATACATTTATCATTAGACTTAACTGTCCAAATTGTTCGCAAGTAACTGTTCGTGTGGTCCATTGAACTTGAAGTATATTCATCCTGAATTTAATCTTTCAACTGGCATCAAACTGCTATTTTTTTATCACTAAGTAGCTGTCCGAAAATTACAGGAACTCGAGTTCCCTGAACACCAGATACAAATGTTGGAATCACTGACAGAAATGAGCTTGGGCCAATGGGAAGGCCTGCCCAGATATGAAATCTACACCGCTGAAATTAACCAGCTCATCGAAAGAACGAATCCCGACTTCGCCCCTCCATCTGGAGAATCCCTTCGCCAGGTTAGCTTCCGCATTGTTGAATTCTTGAACCGGTTAGTATTGAGACTACCTGAAAAGCTCTCGCTTGACCAACCCGACCAGAAGGTTTTACCTTTCTCTCGACAGAATTCCATGAACTCTGCTTACCAAGAACAAAAGGAGATGGCAATTCCTGGTTCACATTGGTTAAATAGACCGAGTTTGCAAAGAAAGAGATCTGGCAAGAGCCGCCTTCAGTTTGTCGGAGAAAGTAATGATTTCGAGGATGAGTTTTCTCCCAGAGAAACCCAATCTGAGAGTAATGGAGTAAATTTGAGTGGGTCAATCGGCATTTTTACGCATTCGACCCTCATAAAATGCCTCATCACGGCATTACTTGACTGCAGCCCCGTGGCTTCGCAAAGGATTTGTATTGATGATTCGTCTGTTACAGTTTTAGAGCATTCATTACGAACCGGGTGGCAGATCAAAAGAACGAACGATACCTCACATCTTAGACTTCTCTAGCTACTTGTCTGAGGTTGTTGGTGGGTATTTATAATTTGCAAATTTTTCCTCATGTTTTCCCTCAGAAGTGTTGTAACTTGTAAGTGTACATTTTTGTGTGTGGGTGTGTTGTATCAGTTTTTCTGTTCACCATCATAATTTATTCGCCTACGAGTGTTCTCGCAATTATTTAATTGAAATGCATTTTTACTGTATTTATAGTTTAGACATTGATTTAATTGGTTCCTTTCTGTGTTAATTTTTCCTGCCAGAACGGTGATTGTTGCTTATTTCTGGAAGCTGAAGCTTTGTTGAGTTTGTGGGATCTTTTATGTACGCAGTTGCTTTGCGTTCTATTTTCACGCTCAAAATACTTCGTAAAAGTTGTGGCCTCTCTGACCTAAGCTGGTCAATCATCCACTCTTTCGAAATGAAATGCTTGAATGGCAATGCTCCCAAAAGAAAATTGAGACCGCTTGTGAGAAGATTGGTATCTCGATTTCATGACGTGAGGATGGATAACAGTTTTTCCTGTCATGTAAGTGCATGACATCAACAAAAGATCCTTATCGATTTTCACTTTTTTCAATTGCAGACTAGAGAGTAGAGATACATCGATCATCTCCATTGTTTGATCACAGCGGCGATAACTTTTTCAAGACCTTGTCGCTATGACGTTATAATTGCAGTTCATAGCCTTGGTTGACAACATCGCTATATTGTTCTAATCGCGAGTAATGGTGGTCAACTCACCCCTTTTTGTTCAAGATTTATTTTATGCCATTAATATGTTTTAAGCATGTGTTCGATTGTACGGCCGGAATGCTTATTCAACCAGTGTTCGGTTTCATGGATACAAGTACCTCACGGTTCTTTTGTCGTTATTGAGATTGATGATGAAACTTAATGAGGAATTTTGTAATTCGAAGCAACGTGAAAGTATGTTATTTCCTTGTGAATTTGTTTTTTCATTGCATCATGAGGTTGTAAATTGTAAATTTGTTCTTTTTTTTTTTTTTGGTCCGCATCATATTTATGCTTTTCAACAAAAATTAGAGTAATAGTTTCTTAACGATTCTGAACGGGCCTTATGTGCTGAAGTTTCAAAGGTGGGGAAATTACAAGGTAGGCGACAAAACGAATGCTGTTTCTATGTATGTTTTAAAGTTTCGCTAAGTCTTGCACTATGCTTTACCTCATAAGTTACACTACATATATATCAGTTCTGCCAATTGCCAAACAATAGGTGCATAATTAATTCCCATCCCCTCTACTGCCCATGTTATTAGATAATAATGGTAAAAGAGCCAGGAGCTTACACATATGGATGTTGGCCTCAATTTGAACAAGGATTGCTAGCATTCTGGCCTACTAATCATTACTCATTGGTCAACCTTTCAACAATTGGTGAATGACCAAACAGCCATCCACTGTGGATATTCTTACATAAAAAAAGAAATCTAATCAACATCTACCTGATCTTATGTAGCTAATAAAGAGCAATTATGAGATAGTTTGATGTTACCCGACCCTTTTTTTAAAGGCTTCAATCAATCTTCCGGAAGACGAAAGCTACTATATAAAACTAGAAACATTCTCTACAGAAACTTTCGAGTTTTCTTAATTTTTTCTTTTATACAAAATAACGGAATTTAGCTGCGTACTGAAAATTCTAGGAACCTTAAAAGGTAATTCACACTATAAAGGTGGTTTACATAGGAAAACTGCTTTTTATAAGTTATATTCTACTAATCAACGGCCTATATGCTTATTGTTATTATTGCCTTGAGAATCTCATTTTCAGTTGAAATGAAACGTGTTAATTTTAGTTTTATCACTACATATTTAGTTTATAGTGACTGAATTTAAGTTGGAATTAATTTTGTTTTGTTTCGCCGTTACGGCATTTTTTTTTTCGTGTTGTTTATATGCTCAAAAGAAGTTCTTGTCCCCTGATTCCAATATCTCGGTCATCTCCAACCAACTTGGCTCTCTGAAATAAATGTTCATAAATAGCACAAAACAAAACGGTACATCAGCACCAAATAACACAGGTGCCCAATTTTCTTGAAAATCGCTATGGCCCATAAGACCCGAATCGATTTGTTCGGATGACAAAAATAGGCCTCTGATTTTGCAACCCACAACCGGAAACTCAGTTTTGATTGGTAGCAAGGATAACTGGATAACCATATTCCACCGCGACCACCACAGGCTTAACCTTTCTTGCCCACCATTAAATTTCTGATCATACCAGGCTTACACCCTTTTTTACAAGTTAGCCCTCTAAAAACATCATAATTTTTTAGATTCCGATAGCATAGTGTTTCCTCAAAAACTTTCTAGGCTGAATTTTTGCTTTAATTATCACTTGATTACGAAATTTTTGTTATTTTCTTAGACCAAGTGACTTTTTATGACCCAAGGATGATAAGTTAGCAACCTTGTGCTATTCTACTACTGCTTATCCTTGCTTTATCATGCCTTTCCTGCTATCGTGTGATTATGCAATTACCATAATGGGTCATGTCAGGTATTTTGGAATAAATTGGGGCAAAAGGTGGGTGTCTAAAAAGGTTGGGTTATGGCAGTTATGATTTTGCAACAGCAAAATTGACCTCATTTGCGCGCCTGTACAAAAGTGTTGAGGCCTCCAACCTGTGACACAATCAAATTTGATGATGGTTTTTTAAGTACATTTAACCTAAATTAAATAAGGTATGAGGCAACAAAAAGCAAGACATGTCTTACCAACTGGGATGAACAACAAATCTTTTCTTAGATAATGCCCAGTTCACCTAAATATAGCCACAACAATAGCATTAAGGTATATAAATTTATAACAACATTGGAAATTACCGTTTAGAGCAAATACGATGAAGTATAGAACTGATAAATATTTTATCTACCTTGTCAGTGCCGAGAGAATGAGCCACAACATGCGTCACACTGTCGTCAATCTGGTTGGTGCAAATGGCACCAAACTGCTCAGCCGTCTGCCAAAGGGGGTGCATGTGAGGATTTTGCTCTCCCACAGGAAATATCCTACTAAATACTATCTTGCACCCTGCAAGCACCTTCTTCTGCTCTGCTGCTAATATATTCCTCACATCTGCTTCATTCAAAGATCGGTGCGCAAAGAAATGGGCATGTATCCTTTCTATAACCTGTCCATTTCAAGATTTCAAAATTATGCAACATGTAGCTGGGGAAATGTTTCATTATTTGTTCTGCAAAGAAAATTCTTTCTCACAGCCAGGGAGGAAGAAAGCGTGCCATCTTCAGGCCGCTCATCCACATCGAGCTCGAGCAAAGATGGTCCAGGAAGGCAAAACTGCCTTCTACTGCAGGGGAAATAAGTATACCTATGCAAAAGAAAAGCACATAACAGGAGGTTATAAATCCATGACTCAGGGCGATGTGAAACTTCATATAATAAAAAAATATAACACATCAAGTACTACCTCTCCACAACTATAAGATTGTGCTTGTTGTGAGGCCAAACACGGACAGAGTCATCAATAATGACCACAGCTGACTCCATACCAAGGACACCTTCCAAATCTTTGCTTTTTGGCACCCTGTCATCCCCGTCTAGAGAGTCACCATCGTCTCCTCTAGATATAACTCGCCCTGCAAATAGACTCCCACTTGGGTCCAGCACCTTCGCCATCTCAGTCGCGTATAATTTATTTCCCATTGTATACAGATGCATCTCAAACAGCTTGCTTGCCTATGGAAAATGAAAGGAAAGGAAAAAAAAACACTCAACTAAGAATGATCAATAGTAATTCTAAAAATGTCATATGGAAGCATATATTTTTGATATCAAGTATGAACCTTCTCTAGAAAGTTCCATATGCCAGGCCGGAGCTTGGTCCACATGCCCATGTGCTGGAACCGAAATAGATGCCGTTGCGGCTTCTCTCTATCCTGCTCCTCCTTCTGACGTAGTATCTCTTCATGGACCGGTTCTATCTCCACAAACTATCATTGAGGACAAATGCAGATAAGTTGTTACGAAGATTATAAATATACAACAATTATATCAATCTGAAGTAATCCAAAAGCCTTCCAAATTTGGGAGGCATCTTCAGTTTGCAATTTTGCACTGACAAACAATATATATTTAAAAACCAAAGAATACTATGAAAAGTTTATTTGATGATTATATCACCCCTGAAGTTATGTAATCTTACCTTCCACTACTGCACAACATTTCTACATATCAGAAATAATACAGTGTCTTTTCACATTTTAAAAGTCTCAGTCAGGGTGGAAACTGAAAATCACCAAGATTGGAAACAGAGAAGAAAAGAAGTAAAAAAGGAAAAGGGCCACAAAACACATACTTTAGCAGAGTTGAGCAGTGTGTGATCTAAATCAAGCACAAGGCACAACTTCTTGGCAGCAAACATTTTATTCTGCTCCGCGATCCTTCTTGCCCTTTCTCTCTGTATTGCAGCCTTCTGCTCATCATTGTACCCATCCAGCAAATGCTCCACATTTCCCCATGGGTTACCCAATCCATTAGGTGTCACGTCCGGCTCAGCTTTCAATGCCGATGTGTTGATAGTACCTGCTGGATCTGTTTGTTCTTTTGAGGTTGCTCTTTCAGCAGCAGGAGGTACATTCGGTTTAACCATATCGGTAGCCAAACCACCCGTGCTGTTATGCAGGATCCTACGTGGGTCCCGTGGCTTCATGCGTATGGGTGCAGCAGGTTGTGCTGGAGGTTGGATTACCCTTGCTGCAGAAATGTTCGAATTTGGTACAGGTTCTGCTGGTTTTGTCGCTGGTACATTTGCTGCTACAACAGGTGGAGGTGGAGGTGCAGGTCCAGGCACAGGAACAGGACCTAGATCTGCACGTCCAGGCATAGGAACAGGGCCTGGAGTTGATCTAGGAGGTGGACTGCTCGTGATTATTTTTGATTGAGACTCAGCTGCCAATTTTTGTTGTAGCAGTTTCACAAGCATAGTTGGATTCACAGCCATGTCCTTTAGAATAGTTGGTATGGAAACTGTGGAACCAGCACCAGCAGGTTGCTGGTTAATATTTGTAACACTGCTTGGTTGGAGATGTTTGTCATTAGCCTCTTCTAACCAACCTCCTTTACCAGAACCATTTCTCAGCCTCTTCACTGCACTCTCATTTGTCAAAGATTCTTCCAGTGCTTTTTTCTTCCTGGGATCATTAGGTTTAGGGTTCAGTTCGGGAGAACAGCCACGGTTTTCAGGGTTCATCAATCTCAGTCTTGGATCTCTGCTCTTAGATGCAGTCCTCATAGCAGGTGGCTGTGGCAATGGAAGGGAAGCAACCAATGATCCAGAAGTTACAGAAACGGGAGCACTAGAGACCTCACCAGTCGCGGCCTCCACATCTTTCTTGCATTTTTCTTCATCAGAAGGGGTCGGACTCGGAAGGTCATCTGTAACAAATACAGTGTTCTTCCCATAGCGCTGCTGATATGTTGATACAGCCTTGAAAGCATCTGTTATATATGGCTGCAATTTGGTGCCAACCCCTTCAGCAGTGCTAAGATTATTGGGGTTATTACGGGTTAAAGGCTGTTCAAAGGGAATTGTGCTTGGGGCAAAACCAACTGGTCTAGGTACAGTGAGAGGTGCTGTGTTATCCCTGGTGGGAGAGGGAAGGCTATTTTCATCATAATCTGCATGGAGATCCAAAATCGGGCTAATATGCCGGTTTCTGGAAGTCCCCGGTAACTCTAGTTTAGGCAAAATTGGCTTTCTGTTACTGGTACTGGTAACAACTGGAGCACTTGTACTGGGTGCAGTACCAATCCGCTGTTCTTTTGCAACTTCCTTAAATGCCAAGGACTTTACATCCTCCTCCAACTATTGAAATCAGAAAAACTGATTAGAAAATATATGATATCATTCCTTCTCAATTTTCTTCTAAAAAAGGATTTTGATTTTGAAAAATCACCTCATCCAGCTGTTCTGGTGATAGCATAGAGGCGTATTGGTTTTTTATATGGATCAGCATCCTAAGATACAAAATATCATACAGTTAACAAATGTAAATCAAACATGTCAGAAGAGAAGAAATTAACAAAGATTGTCAGGATTCAAATGAATTATACCTCAAGAAAAGTTGCTTGTTCTGCTCCCTCCTAGGAAAACTATCCGACTCAAGCACCTATTTGATAATAGCAACAAACATGATTCAGAAGTTGTGTTGTAATAAAAATTCAAGCATATAATAATGAATTAAAGAAGGAGATTAGCTTACAGAAATAATTGTTTTAATTCCAACAAGTGCTTGTTGAATTACTGCTTCAAGCACAGGTATAGCCCCCATCTCAGAAAACATCTGTTTTAAACTCTCGAAAGATGTTTTCAGCCGAGAACAAGTTCCTTCAAACGATCTACAGACCAGTATGAAGACAAGTCAGATATGCAAGTGACAGAATTACCGTTTTCGCAATTTCTTTCTATTTACTTGGACAAAATAAACTTTGATCAAAATCCAGCAAGGACCCATTTAAATGGAAATGCCAACAATTTGCGTCAACACAACCAGAATGCTAATATCTGTCCAACTGTCAGTTCGACAGCTTTTTCAACTGGATGTCCTTTGAGGGCCATGGCCAAACTTACCACAATTCCCATCTCTAATACAATTCGAGATGATCTTTACTGCATTTCCTTTTAAAATAGGTTTCCTTTTAAACAGATTCAGACTTATATGTTTGTGTTGATTAGAAGTTACAAAAGAATTCATATTACTTCTCAGCCTCCTCAATTGTTACATTCTCAATCTCCTCAAGTATCGACCCAACCCTCCGATCAAAATCCCCAATGTCATCGGATTCTTTCGATTCTCTCTCATCCGAATCCTTCGATTCTCTATCCGGAGCATCGGAATCAAGGTCAATCATCTCAATGGCTCCGGATTCTTTCTTCTCCACCTTGTCCGACTCGTCAAACCCTACCCCCAGCTCAATCTCGCCTTCCTCCAATTCCCCTTCCTCTTTCTCCTCACTCTCCTCTTCATTAGGCATCACGAACTCTGATTCCTCCTCTTCCTTGGGATTCTGAATCTGATCCAACCCTAGCGGCTTGTTCTGCACGGCCTGAGCCCAGGCGAAGCTGCAGAAGGACTGGCCATAATTTCTGGAAACGGAAGGGTGGTGGTGGTGGTGGTGGTAGCCCATCCAGACCCTGGACTGCTTGAAATCGTCGGCGGAGATCTCCTCGAGAGACCCGGAGGAGTCGCCGTCGGACGCGTCGCCGGGGACCGCCGTCACGCCGGAGGGGCGCAATCTGTCCCTGGCCATACCAGAATCAATCAATGAAAGAAACAAACAAAGCCGATCTAAAGAAAAAGTGTTAGGGTTCGGATTCGATGAGAAACTTTGTTTGTTATGATTTATTTTTGTAGATCTGTTCGTTCCAAGGAGAGAAGACGGCGATCGCTTCTTCGAATTGAATTGAATGATAAAAGAAAGCAGTAGAGAGAGAGCTCCTGAGGTTGAGTTTTCTTTCTTGTTCAGGTCACAGGTGTTTGTTTGCTTTCGAATCGCGCCGACGGGAGCGATGAGTTGCGCGCATGAATGCTAATGGTAAAAAGGAGATTTTGGGAGGGTCGGCAGATAAAAGTACCACTCCGGTCTACGGATTCCGGACGCATCGTCGGGTTGCTTGCTTGTTTCGTGCACCGGGTTTTTATGACCACGTCAGTAGGGAAAATTGGAAATCTGATGATGTATGGAAATGGAACCAACCCAAGTTGAATTTTCTTCCACTCTCAACTCTCGTGTTTCAAGTACATCTGAGATTGAAAAGCTGTTCATAACGTCTATAAGTTATATTTTTGATATTTATCCGTTATATTTCTAGATGTATTTGTTATATGTTTTGTACATCTGTATAGACAGTTTTTTAATGGACGCAAGATGTTTCTCAATTAGTTATATAATTATTTTCTTATAATATTATATAAAAAATTACCATCTCTGTCTAAATTCAAATTGTTAGCCTGTCAGCATCAAATCAGTTGCTCTTAGAAGCCGAAAGCAAACTAATACCACTTATGTTAATACTACTAGAGCTAAAACTCGAGCTTCCCCGAAATATGATATCAAATAAACAATAAAACTTATAAATTCAAAATATTTATTTTAAAAAAAAAGGAACAACATATTGAATTTTTGATGTGATTAATAATAATAATAATAATAATAATAATAATAATAATAATAATAATAATAATGTAATAATTTATAAATAATAGAATATAAATGTTGGATCATTTTAAGGTTAAATTTTGTCTTAGACATATTACATTCATCTTATTAAATGGGGAGAGAATATATATAAATCATTGGATTAAAGTAGATGAAGAGATTTAAACAAAATCAATGGTTAATAATGTTGATGATATGGTATAGTTGAGGTGCTTGCTACCTCTTTCTAGAGTATAGATTATGACATTTCGCCTCTTCAAGTGGGATTGGTTAAAAAGATGGGTATCTTGACCAAACAAAGGAGTTTTTTAAAGTTTGAAAAAAAAAATTGTTTAAAGAATCTTACAAATAGGAAAAAAAATTGTACTTGTATTTTAAATTTTATGATTGACTATATTTTTATTACATTAAATTTAAGTGTTATTTAATAGCCATCAATAATAATTTATCAATTGACAATCACTAAAAGTATACAAAATTTTAATAAAGTATCAAACAATATACAAATTTATTAAAATTTTAAGATACTATTAATCTATAAGTCAAATAATATTTCTATGCATTTTTTATTTGTGAAAATCTTACATTCCCCGGACTTCCATCCCCCGTTCCTGTCCTCCTGACGTGGCACGAACGCGCATCAGATGAACGCGTGCAGGATGCATCGCGCGCTGGATGAATCACGCACGTGCTTCCCGGATGAACGCGCAAGACTGGGTAACATCACGTGCGTCGCACGCGCTGAAGTGTTCATCCGGCCCCGTGGTCGAATCGGATGAAGACGAGGAGGAGTCCGACGAGAGGAGCCGCTCCCGTCCCCGTGGTCCTGCGCAAGCGGAACATACGTCTAAATCGGAGTCGGAATATAAATACCCAGAGTAACAATATAAACACCTGTGTTATATGGATAAACATAAATACTTCATACTGTTATATGGATAAACATGAATACTTCATACTGTTATATGGACACCTATCTTAGAAATATAAATACCTATGTCATGTGGATAAATGTCTGTCTCAGAAATATAAATACTTCATACTGTTTTGTTGAAGTGAAGTATTCTGAGTAACATGAATACCTCTATCATGTGCATAAACACATATCTTAGAAATATAAATACCTATGTCATGTGGATAAATGTCTGTCTCAGAAATATAAATACTTCATACTGTTATGTTGATGTGAAGTATTCTGAGTAACATGAATACCTCTGTCATGTGCATAAACAAATAAACACCTATCTTAGAAATATAAATACCTGTGTCATGTGGATAAATGTCTGTCTCAGAAATATAAATACTTCATATTGTTATGTTGATGTGAAGTATTCTGAGAAACATGAATACCTCTGTCATGTGCATAAACACCTCACTTAGAAATATAAATACCTGTGTTATGTGGATAAATGTCTGTCTATGAAATATAGTGACTCGGGGGAGATCACGTGAAGGCTGCTGCGTCACTGGAAGGGCAGCATGTGCGTCACGCGAGGGGGTGCGGGGCGCCACTTGGAACACGCGTTCGTCCGGGGGGTCACGCGCGCTAGATGAATCACGCGCATCGGATGCATCACGCGCTTTCCATTTTTGGAAAACGCGTTCGTCCCGAAATGGAAAACGCGTGGGGGATTTTTTTCGGGGATTTTTCTCTGGGCAGTGATAGTCTAACCCTTTTTATTTTTCAATTTTTTTAACCTTTTCTTTTTCAATTTTGAAAAAAAAAACATCTGTTGTCAAGATTGTCAATATACTCATTGTCAAGTGTCAACTGATATCCCCTCATTATTACGTTTTCACGATCAAACTGTTGAGATGAACTGAAGAGATGAACACTGCAGTGACAAATTCTAACCATTTGATAGTAAGAGCAACATATTGGACTATTTTTTTTTTCAAAAATTTTAAAGTTTTTATGGATTTTGAGAAAAATAAAAAAAATCAAATTAGAGTGCACATAAATAGTGCGCTCCCTACCAAAATCACTTGTGAATATTTTGTTTTATATATGAGAATACCTTCAGTCATCCTCATCCATAAGAAATTTCAACATATTCTCGCCCTGTCCTAATACTAATAGCGACCAACTTATGTACAATATAGAATACGAGTCATTTTCTATAGTTGGTGAATAATATTTTTTATTTTTTATTCCCTCATAAGTCATAAAACAATAGCCGAAAAATGAGAACTCCAGTAAAACTATATAATTGTAGAATATATTTGATATGCCGATTTTTTAATTATTAACAAAAAGAAATTAAAAAAACACGAAAGTGACATTGGATAGAAAGAATTCACGAGAATAACAAAATTTGATAGGATATATCCGTCCAATTGACGGATATAGTCTTCTTTCCACTGGATTGATATGTGGTTGATATGTGGTTTCCGTCCAGGTATTGAGAGCAGCCAAGTTTATGTCTCGCACTTTTTTACATGTAACATATAACATTAAATCGCCACATAGATATCACTGTAAAACAATTCTTTTGTTTCCTCAAAAAAAAAAAAAAAAAAACAATTCTCTGGGGCCCTTCGTAATATGATACATCCTAAAACAATTATATTATAATAATGTATGGAAACATTATAAGCTTAACTCGAAAACAAATTAAATGACCTCAAATTGTAAACTTGAATAATAATATGTTCATATCCTTTCATCAGTATGGATAAGCAATTGGTTGACGATGCACATTTTGACAATATCAATGACAAAAAATTCAAATAAAATCTTGAAAAATAGAAAAAGTTTATGGATGTCTTTGTTAAAAGTTTTATTAATTTGAAAGTCATTTGATAGCTCATCAAAAGTTTATACAGTTTTTAACAATTCTAAATTATTTTTTTTATAGAATATCAAATATGATTATAATCGCTTGAAATTTAAACATACTCAATCTATATGTTTCACAACTATTGTATAAAACTTTTACAATTTTTCCAATTTTTTAATATTTTTTAATTTTTTTAATATTGTCAATATTGTCAAGTTAATTATTGTCAGTTAATCCCTTCCCTTTTTGAAAAGGAAAATTATTGTTGAATTGACAAATAATGAACAAAATGTTCCAAAATAATATTATTCAATATGATTATTACATGAACTAGAGCTGTGAATCGAGGCTTTGCCCGAAAAAAATAATATTATATAAATTAATAGGAGTTTGGCTAGCGTGCTTTCGGCAGCATTTCAAGTAAATGCTGCCAAAGCGCTGAGCCGTTCGATTTGTTTTATGATACGTGCGGATGATCTCGCGGGGAGCGGAACGGAGCAAGCATAACGGACTGTTACTCTGTTAGCGTCAAGGAAAAAAAAAAAAAAAAAAAACCCTCCTTTTCTCCTCTCCTCCTGGCTTCTATCGATTTTCCTCTCTTCCTCCCCTTCTGAGCAAAGATCCCCCATCCTCACTACCACCCCCTGCCCCGCGCCCGGCGCCCTCGCACCCTTCCCCTCCCCCACCGCAACCACCAAACACACTCGTTGTAATGAGAAGGAGACGGAGCAACTATCTTGCAAAGAAACCACCACACTGTCCGAGGCTCCGAGCCCCCTTGTCATCGCACGGCTTTCCTCTCCCTCGCCGCTATAGTGCCTTCCTCCCCTCGCCGGCGCACCGCCTCCCCTCACTGCTGCACGACCACTCCCCCAGGTAAAATATCAAAACCCTAGCCATGTATTTGCGAAATTGTGAAATTTGAATGAGTTTTTCGATTTGGTTTAATCATATTAAATCGATTTGGTCATTTGTACATTGCTGAATTCAATTTGGTTTGTTGCGTTCAATTTGGTCAATTTGATTTGGCATGTTCAATCAATTTGGTCACTGTCCGAATCTTTCTCTAATTTATTGATATATTTGCATGTTCAAACTTCACCGTATACCAACTGTTTGACAAAATGCCACAATAAATAAAAGCCTCCAAATCCATGTATTAGTTCAGTAATCAGTAACAGTAACGCATGTTGAGTGTACCGAACAACCAGATGTGTTGCTTTGGAGATGGATGAACTCCGGTATGTACGATGCTAATTGTTTATATGATTTGATTGCAGGTGCAAGTGAAATGAGAGGCTTCTTCTCGGAGGTGTGAAAGGTGGCAGCATCGGCATCTGTGTGCAGTGCTCAACACATTGCATCGTGTATACAGATTGCCCAACATAATGAGCACTTCACCTCTTATTTCTTTACCCATTCATCTTATTTTTGTTCAATTAATTTAAGTTTGTATCATATTATCCCTCCAAATATGTTTGACTTTTGATAAAATTAACTGACAGTTCCAGCTTCTGGGCCATTTTGGTGTAATTGGATTAAGCGGCTTCTGTTCCATTTTGGTATTTGGATTAACAAGTGGCAATTGTCAAGTCCCCAAATGAGAACCGATTTGCCAATAATTTTTAAATTAAACTTTTGACAAGGTTGACTACACCTAAATGATCATAATATATTTATTATGTCAGATTTAACCTGAAAATTAAGCAAGTCAACCTCATATCAACATTTGCTTTGTTTTAATTTAAATATAGAACAGTGATGATGTTATGAATTAATTGAGCACATGTTGATGTGTTTAATGCTCAATTATCTACTGGTTTGGTGCTTAAACCACAAATTCAGTTAACGTGATCATTGTTGCAATCACAATCATTCACTGTGAAACTGCTAATGACCCTTATTTTTTCTCTTTTCAGCTGAAAGAAGTGAGGAATGGCATGCTCATTCTAGTGTTGGGAGCTTATGGGAGAAATTGGGATGCCCCATCTTTGTAACAGCATGCCTTATTCTAGAGTCAAATTATGTCTTGATAATGAAATGCCAAAAGATGAGAGTTAGGATGAGAGCTTTATGGAATTCTTTTTTTGGAAAAAGTGAAAGAGTTTTGTGGAATTGTTTTATGAAATACAGAGAGAGAGATGAAAGTTAGGATGGATATTTGTGAGTGAAGAGTGAAGACACCAAGCAACTAGGTGAAATGATATGGAATAACAAGAGTGACATGACAGCCATTTATTTTGGTTTCTGTTGTTCTATATTAAGTATGATCGATCAAATGTAGTAGTTTTTGCATGAACACTTTATCAGAATGCTTGAAATTATAAATATGTTTGGGTCCGGTACTACTTGCTTAAAATATAAATTGTGATAAGAAAGATGTAAAATTACAAGTGCAAGCAGCTGGCTTGTTCTATATTAACCAAAGATACACATGATGAGATGATCTCCTATTTTATAATAGAGTACGACTCAAGTGCAAGAAGCATTACGAAAAATGTAAAATTTCAAGTTATATTAAACACGAATTATACACACATTCAGAAGTATCAACATACCAAAAATACCTATTCTATCCTCATATCAAATTACTCCTTTAATCACCCACCAAAAAATTTATTCCTCGTATCACCATAATTGATCAATTACAGAGCTACAAAATGTTCTGACATAATTGATCAATACTAATTTACAAGAACATAATATACAGATAACCAATTCCACTAAGCAATCAAATTTATACTATATTAAAATAAAAACATGTCAGTTGTGGTCACATCGATTCCAAACTGTAAAACCAATTCATATAGCCAACTTGATGTCCAACTATATGCTCTAAATTTCACTTGAATGAATCCAAGCAAGTATCCAACCCGGAGAGGTCTTACCGTCTAGCCGTTGGTACTCCGCATCTTCACGGAGAATTCAATTTCACCGGGTCCATGTCGGAGACAGTGGGGCAGTCATTACACCATTCGTGCAGGTCGCTACTTATGCGACAAGGAATTTCGCTACCTTAGGACAGTTAGAGTCACTGTCGCCGTTTACTGGGGCTTCCATTCAAAGCTTAGAACACTTCTCCTTCCGACCTTCCAGCACCGGGCAGGTGTCAGACTCTATACATCGTGTTTACACTTAGCAGAGTCCTGTGTTTTTAATAAACAGTCGCTACCCCCTGGTATGTGCCGTTTTCCTAATCAAAAGAAGATAGGAGAGCACCGACGTCTCGATAATAAAGTTAAGAATTGCTATATCAGCTTTAGAAGTTTCTTGCTGAACCATAGTGTCCTCAAAAATAAAAAAGGGAAAACCATATTGAAGTCAATTAGTTCCATTCCATAAACTATGTATTATTGGTACAGAATATTGGTACAAGATATAAACTGTGTATTATTGGTACAGAATATGAAGCAAAGACACAAAAAATTAATGGTATTGATACATATAAACTGTGTATTATTGGTACAAAATATTCTTGAACTAAATTCAGGCAATCTCGTACAGATCCAAGTGAAATTTACAATTACTTCGGTGTCAGATTTGGTTAGTGCTAGAGAGATTGAGTCAGAGAAATAAGGAGATGGGAGACTCACCTTTGCTTGGGAGAAAAATAACCAGCGATTCCTCAGAAATTGAAGGAGACGCCGCGCCACAGGCGCCGAGAAGCAGACGAGTTTAGTTTGGCCTTTGTCTAGGGTTTTTGGTTCCCTCGCAAGTGAGACTTCGTACAGTCGGGATCAAAGACAACGATGGCGAAAGGAGAGCGGACGAGGGAGAAGACGAGGGAGCGAAGGCATGGCGCCTCGCCGCCTTTGATCGGCATCAGAGGAGGTGGAGATCGATTGGGGAAGAAAGAGAGAACGAGAGAGCAATTTCGTTTTTTTATTTTTTTAATTAAAGCGGCAGTAACGTAACGGAGCTTATTCGCCGTTCCGCACCCCCTCACGCCATAATCAAGCGCACTAATCTAACAGAGATCGGACGGTTCTGGAGCTTGGCAGCATTTGCTTGAAATGCTGCCGAATGCACCGTAGCCGGACTCAATTAATAGATATTGAAAATCAATATACATTTTTCATAAATATATTTGTTAGATAAATATTGGACTTAATATATTTTTAGCTACATCTCAATTTATATAAAAGAATATAAAAAGTTGCAAATATGGAGTCTTAAATTGTTTTTAGGTACATTATATTGAAAAAAATTAATTTGAGCCATTTGATTAAGATAAATGAAGAGAGAGAAACAAAATTAATGGTTGAGATTAATGATGATGTGGCATAGCTAAAAAGTTTAGAAGCTTACCTCTCTTTCTGGAGTATGAATTTTTATGAAGAAATTGGCACCATGTAAGACGTCACGCCACGCAAGGAGAGACTCCTGGGCTCCTGGCGCTGCTCTTCCTGAAGACCTGGACGGAAACCATATATCAATCCAGGAGTGCTTATCCTCTGCTGCACAGTATTTTACTGCGCAGCGAGTCAACGATGCAGATTATAGGGGGGATTTTTTGCGATTGAGTTGCACCAATCTTAAAGCAGTTCCAACAGTTGAATAGCTGCGCAGTAACGTACTGCGCAGTAGAGGATGTGAATTGATCAATCCAGTGGAAAGAAAGACTATATCCTTCCATTGGACGGATATATCATATCAAATTTTGTTATTCTCGTGAATTCTTTCCATCCAATGTCACTTTCGTGTTTTTTTAATTTCTTTTTGTTAATAATAAAAAAATCGGTTTGATATGAATGATGATAGAAGGGATCACTTGCCTTGGAAGCTTTGATAAACTAAAATAAAATAAAATGGTAAAAGATGTTGTGTATCCTTTTTAGATTGGTAATATTTTAAAAAATTTAAACATTATTTGATAACTTATAAAAAATTATATATTTAACAACAGATATAATTTAATAAGTCTTTAAAAAACTCACAACACTTAATTTTACATTTTTACTGCAATAAAAAAAAACATAATCAATCTATAAATTTAATAATACATGTATATAACTTTTTCAGGTGCCGATAGCACCACCATGAATTCAAAATTAAAAGTTGCAATTTCCATTTTTTTTTGTGAACCGAATAAGTGGTTTTCCCAACTTATTGTTAGGCACATTACAATCTTTCAATCGGGAATGTCAGTGATGTCAGGATGAGCTCCGATCAACAGTGTTATGTGAACAGTGAATTTTCTGCATTTCTTACCGTTGGATGGAGATCGTGGGATGGTTATTTGATTGGCTTGCGTCATTTTCTGACAACTATATTTGCTATGTTATTTTCCTGCAACTGGATCTTAACTTTGGGGTGTGCCAAGGGTTCTACGGAGATGTGATTTGGCCCCCTGTTTCATTTTCGTTGTGGATTGGTTTTATGCAATATATGTGAAAATGTTACATTTTGGACCCACCAATCTTTCTTTCTTCCAGCATCCTCCTTTTCCTTTCCTCCCCTGACAGCTGCCCCCACACGTATCACTTTGGTGGAGATGAGAATAATTATATTGCCAAATGGCATTGCAACACTGGCATGGAGCAAGACCTACCAAGTGCTGTTGTGAAGTGAAAGATAAGAATGGGATGGAAAGTTGAAGGAAGCAGAAGAGAGATCGGATGGGATTTAGTTGCCTTGGATGAATGATGTGGTTACGAATGTGGCGGCTTAAGTGGGACCAGAGGAGATGGGAGGCGAGATCGCCGATGAAGAGGGACAGAAGAGCGAGCAGGAAGAGCAGAAGGGCAAGGTCGAAGGAGAAGGACATCGTTTTCATCATCTTCATGATGGGAACAAGGGCAGGAGCGCCTCAAGCGCCTCTTTCCCACAAGTCCATAACATTTTTCTTCTATTTCTTTTCTTATTTTCTTCTCTTTTCTTTTCCTCTTCATAATTTTTTTTTATTTTTTTTAGTAAGGCAATGGTGGTGGCTGACTGCCGCAATTAATGTGTCGAAAAAGTTTCGAAAATAGAAAGTTTATAACAGAGTAAATAGGGAGGAGCCGCATCGTAGTCAGAGCAACATAGGGTAGGCGGATCAAACTTTGGCACTTAGCTGCGGCCTGACTTCACAAGTTTTGCCTTAAACACTCACAGCTTTACTCTTATTATCATATTAAGACAACTTGTCTTTTCAGGTTGAGTGTATGGTTAGTTTGTTACCTTTCACATTGTATATCAAATCTTAATTTACTGTGTGGCAATATACTGTTTTGCTCTCATACTGACGTAATTAAGCAGATTTGTCCTGATGAAGATCAAACTTTAGTAAACAAATTCACATCCTAAATGCCTAACAAAAAATTAATAAATAAAATGGTACACCCATGAGGCCATGACTTGGCCACAGCCCACATGGACCTCAATATGCTTGCTACGAGCACACACAAGTTGCAGGGACCGTATTCTAACACCAAAGACCGCTACATGATATGTGAATGTGATATTGAGTTGGTATTTTGGATTGGGAAAATGGTATATAGTGAGGTTGAGAAAGCTGGGACAACACATCAAAACTAGGTACTAGGAGAGCCAACTGCATGTATGTATTTCTATGTATAATGGAGTCTTTTTTTAGAGACTAAGTGGAAACCAGGTATAGGAGCCATTTATTAATTTTTTTTACAGTCTTTTTTTTAGAGACTACATAATGGTATATATATTTTTTTCTATGTTTAATCCTTTCTTTGGTACTTTTATGTTTTCTTTTACTTTTTTGTAGAGGAGACCGATTTTGGAGAAATAATGCATTTGATTCAACTTTTTTATTTAATGATTAGGAGAGTACAGATGTATATTCATGAAGCGTTATTTTTGAATAAATAACTAAATGTAAAATTACATGTTCAGCAAAATACGTATTATTGTAATTATTTTGTGCACTCCCTCCCATTTTGTTTGGTAATTTTTATACAACTATCCATTTTGTTTGGTAACATTATACAAATGTTAGGGTTGTGGCAGAGCCACAACGAGTTATCTAGTGGTATCATAACTTGATAATGTTTAACCAAATATAAGGAAATAATAAGTCTAATTTGCCATAAATGTTTAACCAAATATAAAGAAAAAATAAGTCTAGTTTGCCAGCCTTTTTGGTTCTGAAATGAGCCCAACATTTCGGCTGTCTTTTAAAATTGAAAATGTGCATTTCTTTGTTGAGCGGAACTACACTTCCTGCACCTGTTAATTTTTGTCAATCTATGTTTCTGTAGAAAATTATGATTATTTTTTTTTATGAGAATGGATCACATGACAACTATTTATTTCGATGATCATGCAGGACAAACACTCTGAAATAAATTAATAGAAAATCTTAAACATAAAAGTCTTTTATAAACATATTCAGATACTCATAGTTTGATTGCGTTTCGAATTTCCCATAAAAAAAAAACATCATAAAATTTATATTATCGAACAAATTACCTTATACATCAATCCATTTCTTTCGAGCGGTTTTAGATTCTATGACAGCCAGGTGCCAATAAATATATAACATCCGATGCGAAGCTTCCAATTTTTATGTTACAGTGGAGCTGCAATCAATAGTCTAACATATATATATATATGGAGTTAAAACTATGGTGCTCCTAAGAGCACGGATGCCTCCTGTACTCCTAACTCAAAAATCATACTAAACTATCTCGAAATTTTGATTTATGGGTCTCATTAAATTCTTTATATAAAAATATCATAGGATATAAAAAATTTTTCATTTTTTGAGATTTTTAAGTATTTGTTTTGTATTTTTTTAAAGATGACATAGTTTTATACATTATTTTATTATTACTTTGAGGTCATTCTAAAAAATTCCAGAACATATACTTAAGAAACTCAAAAAATGAAAAAATTTTGCACCCTAAGAGATTTTGATATAAAGAATTTAATGAGAATGATAAATCAAAATTTCGTGATTGTTTAGTATGATTTTTGAGTTAGGAGCACGGAAGGCCTCTATGCTCTTAAGAGTACGCTAGATTTACTCTATATATATGACCTCTAAACAATATGGTTAATATTTAGGTTTTTCTGATGGTCAGTACTTGCGGTTTAATTGCATTGAGGCCAACTATTATAGATTAGTATATAATGTACACATGTTTTCCTTTGGCTAATGCCATCAGACCCGCCCAGGCATACCAACCTTGCAATTCTATGAGAACCGTTAAACTACATTCGCGAGTGATGAAAATAGTCTTATATTTTAAACATTACATTCATTTTATTTAATTAATATTTAAATTACTTGTTCTCTGAAAGACAAGAAAAAAGAACAAATCAACTAATGATGCAGCAGAATCATAGAGTACATAGAATAGCACGTCATCTGATTCATCCTTACTATATATAAAAGCATATTAGAAAAAATCACATGAAAATGCTATCTTCCCCAAATAAGAAACCTGAACATTTGATCATTTTTTTTTTATAGATCGGAATTGTTGACGTTCTCAGCCCATTAAAATTAAAGGTAAATTATCTCAATTTAAGGCCCATTACATATTATTTTAAAAGTTTATTGTAAGAAATAATAATTTCAGCTCAAAGCACGGCATGGGTTTTTCACTAGTACGTAAAAGTGGACAACATTCATGCCACATCGCAATAGTTGGAAGTTGGAACAAAAAAATCATGCCAGATCAATTAAATTAGGCTAAATTCAGACTTTATAATAATTGGCATATGTCGGTTAATAGTCAGTACAAAACCAGACTCAACAATTGCAGCCAGTTTACTAATCTGCAACCCTGCATTAACCCTACTACATAAAAGTAGAGATCCGATCCTGTTATACATCAGACATCATACACAGAGAAACATATAGTTTATATCTGCATCGCAGTAATTAGTAAGAACATTGCATTACGATGGCACTTCAAAAGAAGAAGCCATGTTTACATCCAAACAAAAGATTCCGAAAGGGGGTGAGTACTCAAAAGCAGTTGGACTTCATCTTTTATTTCGAGTACCTGCATTGTATGATCATATCAGTAGCTGCTACAAAGGGCAGACCAATTCCTTCATTCTCAAATTGAATAACATAAAAACTTTATATTCTATAACAAAAGCAAAAAGAGAAAAAAAATACAGGATCACATAACCAATAAAAAAAAAGAGGCAAAGGATAAGAAGTCCATAGTATGAGTTCAAATAGGGTAAATGACTAATGGTATCGTGCATCGTACTGTTAGAACTATAATTTACAAATGCAAATGTGTTTTCCATCATTTAGTAGGGTGTCCATGATATTTGAATCAATCTACTAGAGTTTCTTTAACCACTCACATGTTGATATACCAAAATTTCCAATTTTACCCATTTTCTCATCTTCTGAACTCAAATTGTAACTATATTTTATAAAACCAATACCAAAGCTACAGACAGACCCCATTGTTTCAAGATAAATAGAGATATATGCAATGTAATTTGAGAATGATGAACCATTGTTTGCAGCTTTGGTGATCAAAAAAATATTACAATGATCAAAAGTGTAACTATCAGCATTGCAGGGGAGGAAATTGACATGAAAGCCCACTAAAGAGAAAAGTCGTAACCTCAGTTTTTTATGAGAAAAACCTGGTGGGGTAGGCAGAGGAGAGGGCCAGTGCGACGGGACCTGCGTGAAGGTGGTGTTGATACTTCCTGAGGTGAGAGAGTGTGGCGAGAAACTCCTCATCCTCTCTAAAGACATGCAAATTCTTTGTCTGAAGAATAAATTTCACCGCATCTTCCTCAAACCTAAATACTATTCCTGTTAATAAAAAGAAAACGATGTTATTATGTGCAGACAATAAAAACTTGGTAAGATCCAGGGAATAAGTTCTTTTTTTCTAATTATTACTAACCTGTTTGAATGAGCCGGCATATATCATTGTAAAGAGAAGCACTATCAAGGGGCAGGATGCTGGATACTGCATGTGCAATGTAAGTGATAAATTCAATGATTGTGTGGCGCTTCTCAAAGGTACCTCTGTGCACAAAAATCGTTTGTACAGCCTGGTCAAAGAACACAACTCGTCTTCCCTTTGCAAAGTATTCCTTCGAAGAAGGAAATACCAACTTGTGATCAACCATCACAAGCTCATCAAACCCACAAACCCTGAGGTTTTGAACAGCCAACACTGCCTCATGTCTCTCCCTTAGCGACAGCCTTATACGTGGACCAGCAAGAAAACCTAGAAGGATTTTCAAAAGCCCTGCAACTATAAGCTTGCTTTTCAATATTGGATCTTCACGACCACGGTTCCTGATGCATGATGCAACCCCATAAGTGACCATTTCTGAGAGTTTCTTAACCCCAATTTCAGAGTATATTTCAAAGAGTTGTCTTAGAGGAATGGTTGGTGAGTCCTCTAATGGATACCAAACAAATAGTGCTTCTCTATTGTTATGCCTGAACAAATTTGTAAGTTCTAGATCATCAGATATGGCTGAATTGTCTATATCCACCAATTGGATTACATTAGCTGTTGTACCTGTACAAGGCACCTTCTTTATCTTCTCTTTAATGATATTGGAATGCTGGATCCAATTTGCCACTATGTACTCCCAGACAGCAATACAATGTTGTAGGGACAACTCAGGACCGTCAGTTTCCCAGCTACTCCACAGGGAGATATAAGCATCAATTGATGGATACTGGGGTATATCAAATGCAAAGGAGAAGTACTGAACCATCTTCTTGTTCTAGTGCTTTTCAAGGAAATGTAGAGGCTGGTTATTTGCACTGAATAAATTATCCTTATCATGAAGAACACAATGGTTCCTGGGGACCCACTTCCCATCTGAACCATGTCCATCTGGAAGCCACAACAGCATCTCTGCCAAATTCACACCTTCACCTGCAGGATTCCATCTAGATTTTTCGAGTAATCCAAGCACACGTCTTATCACTTGGTTGTCATGTTGAGACAGCAGTAGGTTATAAACATGAAGGCCGACATCATGAGCCTCTACTGTAACACCAATGGCTTTCAATTGATCTCCATACAAGTAAATGTGTGACCCATAAAACACCTGATCAAGGAAAGGCCCATTCAAGGAATTTAACAGCCTTTGCCATGAGTTTGGGATCAGAACACATTCCTTTGGTGATTTATACCCGATATGGGTCTTGAGCCACTTGCTAGCCCTAACTTTGACAAGAAAAATCTCAGGAAGAGTACCGTCATTTGATCGCTTCATTAGAAGGCCTGTGCATTGTAATAGCATCAATGCAGCTTCGGCTGAGAAGAAACCAGGTGGCTCCTTCGGCAACTGAAGCCCAGCAGCCACAAAATGAGGTCCTTCACTGAAATCCACGACAGCTCCAAGAAGCTCGAGCTCATTTTTGTATGAGTAGATGTTGATTCCATGAAAGCCATCATCTATCAATGGGAGGTCCACATATGTGCAAATGGTCCCCCACTTGGAATCAAAGAGAATGGATTCAGAAGGACACTTGAACCTATGCCTCGTCTTTAGGAATCTTATCCCTGAAAAGCAACTCGCTAGATGAGGAATCACATGAGGTATGTGTTCCCGAATGGATTTGACATAATTCAGCAGAATGATCACTTTGTTGCAAGTAAGAATGCTGGAAGAAGAAAGCCATGATTTGAACACATTAGTTATTTTCTTTTCAGCATCATTGAGCTCAACTGCAACACCAATCAGTTTCAATTCAAGCACAAAAGACCGGATGGCATCTCCGTAATAAGCTTCCTCTATCAAAGGCATTTCCTCAAAATCTGTTAAGAAACCCCACTGAATGTCATAGAGGATGCATGCACTAGGAAACTTGTAACCTGCAACAGTTTTCAGCCACGGGGAATCTCTTATCTTCACCAGCATTCCTGGCTCTGACTTACCAAGCTTCCGAACACATTTTAGCAAGAATAGAGCACCTTCTTTACCAATAAGAGATGCATCAGTTGGAAAACGCAATCTCGAAGGAATTTGTTGAAATACTCGGTCAATATTAATCACCACGCCAAGCAACATCAATTCTGACTCATGATCAGCAATACTGGGTCCATAAAATTGCTCATCCACCACAGGAAGATCACTAATTTGTAAAATAGCTTTCATTTCAGATTGAATGAAGTAGGAGCCACACAAAGGGCACCCACCCTGAGATGTAAGTAACCAACTTTTCTGCTTGAGTTGTGCTAATAGATCACTATTAAGTTGTTCATGTTTCTTCAAATGTTTGATGAGCTTTAGAAGGGCCAAAACTATTTGGCTACTCATTTTCGTCGTTGTTGCCAGGGAAACAAATTGCTTCATGATGGTAGCGTAGAAAAGATCATCTGTGGCCAAGGTCACACCAATCCGTTTGAGCACAAGACTATAAGTCACAATCTTTTTGTCATAGTACTGCTCATCAATTACTGCAAATCCAGGTAGAGACTATATAATTTGGAAAATCAATGAGTTCTTACTCCCATCTGCCAGAAAACAATTTTCAGGCTTGTCAAAGCCTGAAATGGTCTTCATCCACTTATCACAACGTATACTACTAGCAAATCTCTTTGGCATACTGTTAAAATTGTTCGCTAATATATGCTTGACCCAATTGAGTAGCAATATTGCTTGCTTGCTCACAGGTCAAACTAGAATTCAATACGGGCAGATCGACATCAGGTGGATGCAATAACGGTATGTCAACAGCATCAGTATACTTGATTAGAAAATCCAAAACAGAATCCTTAGGTGCAATATGCCCATTTAATTTTCTTTCCTCATCATATATTTCACCTATGTCAACATACTTTTCCCCAATAAATGGATTGGCATGGCCAAACAACTTTCCCCAATTGCTAAGACTTGCTGGAAGAAGAACTTTTTTGCTCTTGACATGAACAACACCACTTGAATCTACAAGTGGTAATATAGCCAGACAAATGTCACGTAACGTGTAATCACAAGTAAGGTTATTGACATGAGTCAAGTAAAAAAAAAAAAAAGCAAGGTGGACTGCTTGCTTTGCATCAGCCTTGATGGCTAACTCCATAAATCTGGAAAGGCTTATGAATTCTAACTGTTTTAATTTACAAAGCCAATCCGTTATCTCACTATGTCTCCTGTGTGCAGAAAAGGCTGCTTGTGTTTCTGCTGGCATGAAATAGAAGGAGCTCATTTGGAATTTGAACTCCCTACTCCACCTATAAAGCCATGCATGTAACTTAGAGTCTGGTGTGTACCAAACCTTGTCATAGAAATTGATGCACCTACGGCTACTGGTATGATCATGCTTTTTAGACCTGATAGGAATGTGCCATGGCTTGAAGGACTGTTTGTTGCATTTTGCATGATCCATTATGAAGCAAATTAGATCAACGTAGGTTTCATGACATAAATTCACAGCTAGGTCACACTTTGTAATGCAACTATAGTACCAGTAGCCGCCATCTGGCCTAGATACCCCAAGAAATTTCAACAAGCCATCGTAATCTTCCGATTCAAGGAAACTTTGCAGGATAAAGTGCCCACCAAAAGAGGCACGTTCTAAAGACAAACCTTGTTCTTTTGCCTTATTTAGAATTTTCCGGAAGTCTGGTAGAAGCCTTATTGCATCACTTGGTTGCACAAATCTGTCTGGTCTCTCGAGCAATAGCTCTCACAAGGAAGAATAGATTTCTCCTTCAATAATTCCTTGATATCTTCTCTAACATCATTAAGAACCGGAAATGATGATTCATGTATCGGCACAAACTTGAACATCTTGGTCATCTCTATTAAGTAATTATTGCTCACATATGAATGAAATGCTTGCACAAAAGCATATCCCACACAATCCAAGATCCCTAGATTCCATTCATTGTCTAATAATATTGTTTCACGGGAGGAAGCCAGAATAAAATCCGAATGGATTATAAACAGAAAATTTGTAACCATGGTTGTCAGTAGAAATGCATATATACCGGCCTGCACTGAGTGTCGGTTGAGCCGTTCACCCAGAGGGAAGGCAAGAGATATGTTCCACACGTCAACTCCCTCCCTCCCATCAACTTTTGACTGCGGACCAACGGGAAATGCCTGGCGCCACATGTAATACTGGCACTTCATATCTTCCTCCTCATGTGAAAACAGCTCTACGTACCTGAAAACTCAAAAATATCATCTGTTAAGTTTTGCTGATGATTAATTAAAAAATAATAGTGCCTGGCATGACAAAACAACATCCTAATATACAACATAACATGAAAGTAATGGTATGTTGCAATCAACTAAAGTACCGATGCTAGTACCTAGTTAAAATGAATTTTCCACATAAGGGTCACTAACAGGTAACAATTTTGTATTAATGCAAAAGGAATAATTTATTCACATGCAGACAACTAAGGTCTAATCAACTGTGCTTACGATTTCAAATATGATCTTATGATTAGTTTTGTTCTTTATATTATTAATCAGTTTTAGTTAAAAAAATTAGCTCAAAGAGAGAGCTTCTGAGTTCTGATATTTTCCTAAATATAAATTAGATGATGGATTACTGTAATTTAACTCATCCTTGTGCATTACAAAGTCAGATTTACAAAAGCAGCATTTCAGTAAATAATTTCAAATTTAAATATACTTCTAGCAACTTGGTAAACATTAGATAGGTTCAAATACACAAGTATATGAAAAGGAACTGATTGAATTCATGATTAACGTGTTATCAAGGGCTATATAATAGTACTTACCAAGATGCACCTGAATCCTCAATTGAAGCAAGATTGGTACAGCTAGAGATAGAAATTGAGCAGAGTGTCTCCTCCTTGCTGCACCCCTCCACAGCATTTTCTCTTATTGAGAGACGCTTAATCTTAGGAAAAGGAGCAATTCAGGGTGAACTTCTGAGAGTTGTTTCTTAACACCCTTGACCTTCTCAGGTCTCAAGGGAAGTATGATTACTGTTGCAAGCAACCATTTTCCTGTTCCATACACACTTTCTAGGTCACTAATGGTCGGCTTCTTTTCAACCCTTTCGGGTACAATATACCCTATCCCGCAACCCTGCTCTGGCTCATCACTGAACCTTACCTGAAATAAGTTTTCATTGGAAGAATTAATGTCATGTTTTTGGAGATAACTGCAAAGAACCTAGGCACTGATGAAGGCAAAATGTGACAGAATAATTCAACTGTAAATCAATCTAGGCACTCAGTGGAGCCCTCTACCAGCCAATATCAGTGTAGTATCTAGGTTCAGAAGTGTCATGAATATTGGAATCAAAATAAATCAGTTTGTACTTCACTGATATTTACACCAGTTGGCAAGAATAAAGGATGCATATTTTCTATTTTAAGATACCTTCATATGCACACTAAATCTAAATAAGACTGGTTATGAAAAAAAGAACAGTATGATAATGCTATGAGAGAATGACATAACATTGTGAGGATGGTTGCCAAATGCATCAGTAGAAAAAATAGTTTTAATAAGGTATATGTTTAGGTGCAAAAGGACACGGACAACAGAAAACAAGAAATGCATAAGTTCTTAGCAGAAATGAAAGGAGTATATCAGCTAAATCTGACAAAAGTTTGCTCAATTTGAATTTGAGTGGTTAGTCTTACCCGATAACCATTGCTGAAAACATAAGGGTTTTTGCTCACGAGAAACACACTTTTGAACCCAATACCTGTTAAACTTGTAAATGTTATGAACAATTCTATATGACATTTGATTGACATAATTAAATTTACACGGGCAAATACATACCCTTTTCACCAATAAATCCTTCTTTTCTCCTTCCCTTCTTAGTAGAGAGCCCCACACTACAAAGAGATTCCATGTTTTTTCTAGAGAAGCCGATTTCATTATTGAATACGAGCAAAGTGGCAGGAGCACCCGTTCCTGTTATGTCCTTCGAAATGATGATAAACTCGAGCGATGGCTCAACACCGTCAAGATACTCATTGTCCTCTGCATTCTGCTCAAAGGCAATAGAAAATGCGAGAATGTCATTGCACATTAGAAAAAGAAATGAATGAATATGCATACCATCTTGTATGTTTAGTACTAAAGAATGTTTATAGAAAGATCGGTTTGCATCTGTACACCATTGTGAGAAGCCGACCATTGGTGACCTAGAATGTGTGTATGCAAAAACAGTTCATTGCTAGGATGGTTCATCATTGAATGGTTTCTCGGGCACATCAAGGCCCCAAACACCTCTTCTCCCCTCCCCCACCCAAAGAAGAAGCAACTTTGCTTTTAAATTACAAAACTAAAACTCACTATATAAACTTGCGTTGGTACTTAGATTTAGCAGCGAGCAAAAAGAATTCAACACGAGAAATTTGAAGTATCAACTAAATACTTCTATGCTTGCAGCCCATGTAAATATGCACACACACACAGAGACACGATAAGAGAACAAGAAATGAACCTGGATTAGCTCCATGAGGAAGTGAACATCTTCCGCATACAGTTGTGCAGAGAGGTTTTCTACAGCATTATGGAGGTCAGCAATGAGAGGATTCGACCAGCTATCTCAGATGACTGAACTTGAACCAGCGGCAACATTTATAGAGAACTTATCTCTTCTTATGGTATCAATGTGCTTCTTTTCCTCTCTCATGATTTCTTCTTCCTCCACAAGTTAGCACAGCTCACAAGATATTCAGAAGAGCTCTAATGGATTAAATAAGAAGGTTAGAACAATATGAGTGTTTCGAAAAAAAAGTTCAAAATTTTGTACTCCATAGTCCCTCATCAATTTAACAAGATCCTAAACAAAACAATTTTATCCAGGTAAAAGAAAATCCTTTATACATTATGGCATGGAAATAACGCTGAATCTCTAAATCTCAATGCTTTTTGGGAGCAAAATGTGTGGAGGCAGTGGCAGAGTCGCTAAAGATTTTGAAAGTATACCTTTGTTACGAATAAAAAATTTAAAAACAGATATATATGTTTCAATTTCAATATATTAAGATGGTATGCTCTCGAATCGACAACATTTTGCATAAATATGCGTTCAAAGCTATACTTGTAGCATACATTAAATCTACCAAATTGAAAATTGAAACTAATAAAAAGTGATGTTTAATAAGCAAGTGTAGTGATTGAAAATTGGCATATAAAGGTACATTTAATTTAATTTACACATGCACAAGTACAACCCAGCAATTAGAAGAGTAGATAAAGCTCAGGAGAAAATCCATACCTTGAGGCTTGAGCAGAGAGTGAGAGACGAACTACATGCAGCAGGATGAATAATGTCAATGTGAGCGAATAAAAGGAAATTTTAGCGCCACCGAGCAAAATAAAGAATAAAAAAAACGCCAAGCGAAGCGAGCAATGTGAAGGAAGTAAGTACTTTGCTGCAGAAATGACAAGTCGAGAGAATTAGAAGAACTAAGAAAAGAGAGCTAGCGGTGGCGGTGGCGGTGGCGGTGATCGAAAACCAACCGAGGGAGAGACTCTACTGTCAGGCTGTCAACATAGCAATGGAGTGCAGAAGTGACTTGAAGTGACACTCACTCGCTGCGTACGTGCCAGTGAAGACTGGAGACTAGAGTGAAGACTAGAGTGAAGAGAGGAGAACACGAAACAGCTACGCTGGCCACTGCCAAGTGCCAAGGATACTCGGTGTGCATGCAAATGCAAGCAGCTAAGCTGGAAATGCAACACCAAGTCACCAACTACGTGTGTAGTGCAGGGCAAGAGGCCCAATTTCGGCCTCATCATCAAATGGCAAATGGCATTCATATTTCAGCCTACTTAATTTGGGAGGCCCCTGTTTATCTTTCTTTCGTTGGGACTTCAATACATGTCTGTCATGTCATGGCCCAATTAGTGTGTTCAAGCGGGGAATGTCTGACAACTGTAAAGAAAAAAAAAAAAAAAAAACGAGCTTCAGATTCTCTTGGCCCCAAATGCCGGTCCTTTATCTGCTGAATTCTTATATGAATCGAACAAATATAAACCCTTCATTTTTCTGATTCCAATGGTTACAACTTACAACATAGTCTTGAGGCATGTTTGGCAGGAGGATAAATGAGAGATAAATTGCGAGATAGCTTATTTCTGGTGAGAGTGATGATAAGTTATCTTTCAATTTATCTCTCATTTATCTCCATACCAAACACCTTTGGGCCCTGTTTGTTTCCATGATAAATTTGGAGATAAGAGGGACAACTCTTATCGCCTGTAAGAGTGATGATAAGAGTTATTTTTCTTATCTCCACTTTTATCTTAAAAACAAATACAACCTTGAATAGTTGTTAATAGAAGAACACCTCTTTTTTTTTTTTTTTTTTAGTTTCAGAATTGAATGTTATATATATGTATATATATATTTGAAGGGAGCGGTAATAATACCTAGATATCAAAAATATACAAAATCGTTACCATCCTAAATTAATTGAGATGTTATCCATATTGACAGGTTTATTATGTAATTTATTTTGGTGTCAATTATAGCATAATAACACTTTTCTAATATTGATATTTTGGAAATGGTTTCCCTTCGATAATTGATGAGAATTTTAATTCTCCTCATTTTAAGTGTCCACATATCTACATATCTATAAATGAGTGAGGCTATGGTACTATTAATAGTACAAAATGGGTTGTGCTACGGCTCTATATTATGATATTTAAAGTTTAATTAACTGATCCAAACCGCTTAATATGATCTCCGTATATAAATGTCATTGTAGACCAAAATTTATAATTTTTGGTGTTTTTTTACTATTTTTTTAGATAATTAGAAAATGACTCAATGTAAACATTATAGACCATTCACAAATGTGGTTTTTTTATATATCAAAATATATAGTTAAAAAATTCTAAAAAATATAAAATTTGGTCTAGAACAACAGTAACATATGGAGATCACATTGAGTGATTTGGATCGATCAATTGAACTTCAAATATCAGAATATGGAGCCGTAGTACAACCCATTTTGTACTATTAATAGTATCATAGCCTCACTCTCTATAAATTATGTAACTCATATTTCAAATTTTGTAACTTTTATTTAAATTTTGTATCAATGTGGACACATTTGTTGTAGACACTAGATATGACTAGTAATTGATATACCAAAGATGAGTTAGACTATCATACTGACGTTAACATCTCGGACCGAAATGTTAACGCCTCAAAATTTATTTACATTATCGGTATCCGAAATAACAAGTAAAAACCCCTTTACCGCAAAAAATTTCCTCATTGATTGAATCATCATCTGGTACGAGCTTTTCTTTTTGACTTTCTGTGTGATCCTTTCTCTGTTCTGTACCGCTACCACCACGCTCCGGTGTCTTGACTCGAACTTTTCTCATCGAAATGCGTTCTGCTTGCTACTTTGCTTGCAACAGACAAAAAACCCATCATCCATCCATTATAAATTCAACTGACCTTTACTTTGTCCTGCGTGAAGTCCTATCACTTCCCCTCATCCGTCGATCACCTAATTGGATGCTCCTCATTTAATTCCATTGACCACATTTCTTTTACGAGGAGGGATCAAATGACACACCGTTATTTTGACACAAATGTTACACTAAATTATATAAATTTATAAAAAATTTTAAAAATAGAAAATCTTTTATAAACATATTCACTTACTTATAGATTGATTGTGTGTCAAATTTTATTCAATTTTAGTGTCATTTAATTCTCCATCAAGAATCATTAAATTTAGACCGTTCTAATTACTATATAAACTTGATGGCCGTTGATGGAGTATCAAATGACACTCAAATTAAATAAAATTTGAAACACAATCGATCTATAAGTAAATAAAGATGTTTGTAAAAGATTTTCTATTTTTAAGATTTTTTATAAATTTATATAATTTAGTGTAACATTTGTGTCAAAATTTTGTATATCATTGTATCCCTCCTCTTCTTTTACTGTGACATGCATGCTTTCTAAATTTTTAGTCATGTTCATGTTCATTTAATCCCATCCTTAATTTTTTACCTTGGCACGTCTAAAGATAAATACATACTTTGATTTTCTTTTTGCGACGTACCACAATAGTTCGATATACCCAACAAAAAAAACTTAATTTAAACCAGTAACGTCGAATTAATATTCACAAGATTGTTTACTACAAAAAAAAAAAAAAATGCAACAATAACAACAACAAAGAAAGAAAGAAAGAGGAAGAAAGAGTGCAAATATTTGAACGAGAGGTTTCCACGTTGATTCATCGAATAAACAAATGACCCACTTTTTTTCTCTTATTTCGATTTCTATATAAGACATGATTTTGATGACGATCATAGTCGGTTGATTAAAAATCAGGAACGAGTATTTCCTTTTGTCCAGGGTTCTAACATAAACATTTCTTTGTTTTTTTTTAATGATGGATAACATATAGCCATATACATTAAAAAAATGTACATAAAACAAAATAACTGACATCGGATATGAAAAACATTTCAATAAATTTTTTTTGATAGACAACATAGACATAAACAATTGTACATGAAACACAATAATTGACATCGAATATGAAAGACATTTCAATGAAAATTTCAGCAATAATTTCTTGTATATCCTTCAACTCTTTTTTATTTTCTTATTTGTCCATGTAATTAAACTTATGAACTTATTTTCTTTATGATTTTAATATAAATAATTTATGGTTTAGTTTTATTATTGTTAGTAATAAAGACAATGATACCCTTTTAATTCTTTAACTTCAAATTTTTTTACAAATCAAAAATGAAAAAAAAAATTTCGGAAACTATTAAGATGACACCAAATTTTACACGCCTAGATAGAACCGGTTGGTTCATTCGGTTCCTTCAAAACAACCGATTGGTTCATTCGGTAGGGCAAATTTTTTTTTTTTTTTTTTTTGCACCCGTGCTCCCCCAACCGCCACAGAAAATCCCTACTGAAGGGTTAATAACTAACCCTTCGGTAGGTTTTTTTTTTTTTTTTTTTTTCTCCCAAACCCGGCCCCGCCCTCCTATATCATATATGCAAAAAGAGCAAATGCAAATGCAAGCATGCATTGATAGTCATGTCATCCCTTCATTCATATATATCATTTCATGACAAGAGAAATAAAGAGATGCAGTAGCAGTCGAAAGTAACCATCAACAGCATAGCATAGCATAGAGTCCGTATCTGCTGTTATTCTCTAAGAATAACAGGACCATCCTAGCCGTTAGATCAAAACGGACGGATAGGATCGACCGACTTTAGATTATAGGGGTCTTTTTCGAAAAAATCTCATCCATAGATTTTGATCCAACGGCCCTCAGTAGAAAAGTAGGGTCCTGTTATTCTAAAGAGAATAACAGCAGATTTGAATTCACATACAAAGTACCTTCAGATAAAATAAATGCGCATGAATTGCGTTGCCATTGCATTGCATCTACTGCTCTCTGCTCTCCTCAATTAAAGCGAGTGATCCATTGATCCATCCAGGTTAGGTTTAGTTCCTTCAAGGAACCGAATGAACCATTTAGTATGGGAAAATTTTTTTTTTTTTAAAAAACCCGGGATCCGACTGTGGCGGAGAAAAAAAAAATTGCACCGAATGAACCAGTCGGTTCTATCTAGGGGTATAAAAACAGGTGTAATCTTACTAGTTTCCGGAAATTTTTTTTTTCAATTTCGATTTGTAAAAAAATTTGCTTTAACTTGGCTCCATCCAACACCTGCCTCTCCCTTCCTCTCTGTCCACATTTTTATGTTGGTTTACTATTGAGTTTGCAACTTGTGTTTTGAATGCTCTATCTGTTAATTCAAGGAATTTGTGATATCAATTCTCATTTTGACTGTTATTGTAGATATATATCCCTTCTTTAATTAATTATTTGTAATGACGAGAACTAATTAAGTGGAATCTATATGATTAATTGTCGGCAAGAATCAAGGCAAGGTGAATTTGAGTCTCTAAGCCTAAGCCTAAGCCTAAGCTAAAATATTTACAAGCTCTTGGAGAAATAGCTCTTGCAGTGTTGAATTAAAGAGAGACGAGTGACTCGGAAGGGGCATAAGATGATGGGCCAGACATGCACAGGAAAAAAAATTAATAATCAGAGAATTAATATAGATATATAAAAAGGGGTATTTAATTTTGTCCTTATTATTTTAAACAACGAGTAATTGTGAATATTCAAAAGTATAAACTTACAATTTTGATTAGAAGGGTCAATAAGAAAACATTATAAAAATTGAGAGGTAATTATATTCGAGAGTTGAGAGTTGAGTGAGAAACAAGAACATAAATGAAATTTGGAGGGTACATAAGAAATTAAACCGTTTTGGTATTGGACATTGAAGCAATGGCAGACCTTAAGCCAAAAATAGAGGGTCCAATCAAATTTAGTTAGTTTATAAGATACATTAATTAACAAATTTAGATTTACATGTAATAATTAATTTAAGGGAGGGCAAACTCTAAATATTGAGTAATAGTTCATTAATTTACAGATTATTTTTTACAAAATTTCAAATATTAAGAGGCCACCTCCAGATAGCTAGGTCGGCCTATACATTGATTGAAGTGTGTAATGAAACCATATTTTTGTCTTCATAGTCGCTTTATTTAAAGATACTATTTATTAGGTGCAAATAGACAATTGAGTTAGATATTTTGCATAGTAAAAAATGTTGATGTTTATGTCATTTTATGATGTAGGTAAATAATATTATGACTATCACAATTATTAGTGGTGATAATTACAGTGAAGAAGCATGCTGATGCAGGTAAAAGGATTAAGACGAGGGAAGGAGGCCGTGGGTGTGGCAAGCCGCAAGTGGCAACACAGCACAGAACACATGGGGCCTTGGCCTTGCACTAAATAAAATATAAGCAGCAGGAGCAGGAGCAGGAGCAGGTCACAAAAGGTGCGTACAAGACAACTAACCATGTCCAATCCTGTTGCCACAAAATCCTGCCTAATTTCAAAGCGAAGATAAAGACGGGAACAACCTTCCTTTCCAAGCCGTCAACACAGTGCACCCACATGTAGCAGATTTAAACTATCATTATCCTTCAATTATGCCCACAATCCCTCCATTACAACATTTATAATACAATACATACAGTATGGTTTTCAGTCCCAAGCAAACCTGAAACGGTACGTACCTTCCTTTCTACTGGCTCATTTGCTCTGGTTTTTGGGTCAAATTAATACTTGTAATTTTCAACATCTTTTTTTTTTTATTTATATTATTCCCAATGTTTTTAAGTTGACAATTCAGTTAATATGCAAATTAATGTCTTAAAAAATAACTGAACTCGTCTCAGATGCCGATAACATTTCGTTTTGGTGGATGCCGAAACGGTACCGAAATGCCTTTGAATATAATTGCTCCAAACCTACGTTTCAGTAGCCACCTATATAATATAATTAATCATACAATCTCCTATATAAGGAGACATCTCTGTATTGCTCAACCATGAATGCCAGTGAGAGACAAAGCAAGAAAGGAGATGAAATTCCTGGTCCAATGCCCCTGCTGTGCCTTCTTCTGCTTTGTCAAGACCAGGAAGAGAGATGCCAAAGAAAAACAAAGCAAAGGTGGCTGAAATGAGTGCAGATTTTGATGTTTCATACCAGTAACTGGTGGTTCTGCATTTGTTCCAGTCGGTAAATGTGGATGCAAGTCTGTACCGTTTTTATATAGTTTCTTTTCTTTTCTTTTCTTTCTCTCTTTCTTTTAGGGTTGATTTTGTTTGTATTTTATCAGTTAATATATATGTAATTAAATTTAGTCTTCACTTGTCTCTTTCTTGTGCTTAATCTGAGAATTTCTCTCCAATGTTGTTTGATGGTATTGGCAGAATTTTTCCAACTTCATTTTTGCTAGTTATAATTATGGTACCGAGTCATTTACATAGCGTACAATTGATAATTTAGTATATGGTGCAATGTGATACCACCAATTACTGAAGAAATACTGGTTTATTTTTCCCTTCTAGTTTCCTCAGATTACAAGTATATTGAGGTTACATAATGTCACTACATAATGCATTGCAGTCGCGTTGACACATGTAGGCAAGCTAAGCGTGCTCATCACATGCATCCATCCGATTTCAAGGTTCTTTTCAGATCGACCTAGGTAGGTTAATCTGTATTTGTTCTCTCTTTTCTTTTTGATTTTTGAGTAAAGACATGAATCTTATACTTATACACATCTATTCTATCTGCTCTGTGTATCAGTGTATCAGATTCAGCTCTAAATCTGAATCAAAATTCTCATTTCGGGGGGCCGAGAAATACTTTACAACGCCGTTATTTCCCCTAATTTTTATTAGAAAATTCATAATATATATCAATTGGTATGGATAACTTACTGTGTCGTTAAACGGTACATAACAGAATGTGTCTTTATTTTGCAATCAAATCTAATTTTTCTGCATCTCGGGAACTTAAAGACTTTTGCACAATATCAATGAAAAATCTAAAAAGATGCTTGCATTTTGATGTAAATGCATGTTGTTTCCATTATATAAGTTTAAATTAGGACATTCATTTATTGACAATGGTATATTTAAAAAAAATAATATTTAAAGAACGTTAGAGTTCCAAAATTTTTATGAATATGTTGCGGATATGGTGGATCAAATATATTTTAAATTTGAAACAATTCAAGTATATTTTATAGTCCATAAAAAATAGGTAAATTTGAACAGTTAAAAGTTGCACAAATTTTGGATGAGCCGTCCAAATATATTCAAATAACCTCAAATTCAAAATACTCTCAATCAATAAGTTTAAGAATTAATTTATAAACTATTTTTTAAATTTATTTGATTTTCAATTACCAAGACTATCAATAACAATTGTCAAGAATCCCTCCTAAAAAGTTTAAGCTAGTTACCACATCTTATTCATATTGTTGCGGCAATCATTTTGCTCAAAATTATCATTGCTGACAACTATAGTTTAGAGAGACTGTTTTGAGTTTTTCTTGGACTTTTGTGCTCATTTCTACCAAATTGGATCAAGAACTCACATAATTTCTCCATATTATATGCTAACAAGTTTAGACTGAAAACGTATTTTAAGGATGTTGCTTTGAGTTTTTTTTGGACTTTTATGCTCATATATGCTCTGAATGGAAGCAATACTCTCCCAATTTTTCCATATTATATGTTAAATTGTTTGGATTCATTGTCCTATCAAATTTACACTGCTACAACACTCATATTGCTAAAAAATACTCAAAAACCTTTGTTCAAACATCAGAGAGGTTGTTTTGAGTTCTCTTAATTTTTTTTTGGCTCCTATCTACTACTAATGAAATCAAAACACACTCGATTGTCCCATATAATGTAGCAAATAGTCTGGATTCATCGTCATATCAAATTCATGTTGTTATGACATTTTTCTCAAATTTATCAAAATTGTTATGAACTGTAGTTTAAAGAGGCTGTGTTGAGTCCAAAACTCATCCAATTATTCCGTATTAAACTATGGCATTATCAAAATCGGCTGATTATAAATTTTCTGATTTAATACCCGCGTAATTCTGTTTTAACCATTAACCTTTAGATGGTCATCTCGCCATTACTGAGCTGTTGAACGCATTTTAAAAGCTTGACTAGTATAAATGAAAACAATTGAAAGGGGCAATATGAACTAAACTAAACAACATACGGACTACTTTGCACCAAAAAAATATCATAAAAAATTAAAATCAATTTGAATTAAATACGACAGCTCTAAAGCCAACTATAATCAAATACAATAGGTTTTTTCTTTTTGAAATGTTAATCAAATACAATAGTTGAAGCACAAAATTTGGACTGCCTCAGTTCCATATCCTCTGTAGTGTTGCATTGTGTAGTGCAGAATGTGAACTGTTAGATCATCTCGAGATTGTGCTAGCTCGAATCTCAAGATGATCTAACGATTCACATTCTGCGCTACACAATGCAGCGCCTACAGAGGATGGGCACTCGAAAATAATGCAATTGCCTGTTCCCCATTTAATTTGCCGGGGCAATTAAGAGCAGCCCAATCAACGTGGCAAACATGGTTCAATATCAACCAACAAAAGGTAACAATTGGGAGCAATACCACTCCCGAAAATGCTAGAAATAAACAGAAAATCAATACATTTATCCATGTCTCAATCACTACCTAGCAATTAAGCTGCCGTTTTAACAAAATTGGATGGTCTAACACCAAATTAAAATAACAACAATCAAACACAACAGCAAAATGCTAAATGCAAAGTAACAGTCTCATCTAAGCAGCTGCTTCAGCTGGCTTAGCTGCAATCAGTTTTTCAATCAGGTCAGCTGCCTCTTGAACTGTTGTGATGTTCTGTGAGTTATCTTCTTCGACTGTTATCCCGAATTCTTCTTCCATGTTCATCACAATCTCCACCTGCAGCATCACATTGATTCATTCATAGTTCGTACACAGCCAGGCGCCAGCCTTATCATGTATATATAGTGCAGAAGACAAATTAAAGCCATTTCTTTAGTTCACAACTAACATGCATGGTAATTATTACATACTGGTAGTGATCAGCAGATTCAATAAGCAGATGACTTTTGGCTATACAATAATAATGTGCTCTCTTGTGACAAGCCATAATTATTCCAATTATCTGGCTTCGGCGTATTGGAACTGTGAAATAACTTTGTATGTGTCACTGGTATTTAATCTGTTCTCTCTCTTTTTACTTTTTTTAAAACAATGTGTTCTGAACAAGAATGAAGCATTTTTCACAGATAAACTTGATAATTTAAGTCAATTAGGAACATTTTCAACAATTTACTTTATCTAATACTCAGTTCCAGGAAAATTAAATAGTACCGTGTCGAGAGAGTCAGCTCCGAGTTCTGAGAATTTCGAGTCCGGTGTTAGAGTAACACTGTCATTCAGTGCCAGTTGCTTCTTTACTATCTCCATCACCTTTGTTACAGTCTCTGGTTTTGCCTGTTTTATTAATCAAGCATGAGAATCACTTACAACGCAAACTTGTATTAATGATAAACATTTAATTTTCTTGATGGTAAGTCAGAGATTAAAAAAAAATGTTTACATTTGGCACAACATGGCATCATTCTTTTGGACCTTGAACATTGAAGAAATAATTATAAATTGCTTTTTTCGCATAACTTAATAGAATTCTGCATGAGTTCTATCGAAACACATTTGATGAATTAAGGATATGTGAGTCTACTAAGTTCTGAAAGAATTATCAAAATGAGAAAGCAAACTGAAGTTTTTGTATGTACCGAGCAAGAGACGCGGAGCCTCGGAAACCTGGCGAAGGATCCTCGACTGGTCGTTGCAAGTGAAACGCTACCACTCTTTCTTGCCTGCAGTTTACAAGATTTCCAAAAGGTTGCAACAAAAATTATAACTTTTGAGCTCTCAATTCAAAAAAAAAAAAAAAAAAAAAACAGAAAATATAAAAGGAAGATATTATTTTAGGAGATTACCGTAATGCATTTGGCTTGGTTGAAAGAGCACCCAAAACTGACAAACGTGGCAGTGAAGCTCGCCATTAGAAGCCCTGTTTTGAGAGAGTAATAATAACAAGAACCAAGAAGCAGAGGCACAACACAAGAGAGGATAACAAGAAAAGAAAATGCACCTCTGAATCTGATAAGTGTCAAAAGTAGAAATGGATTACATTTGCATACCTCGGCTGAGGAGGGAATCGCTTTTTGACTAACGTGGCAAGATTACATCCAAAGAAAAATTGCGCGTGTGTAGTGTTATCTGTTTCGGCCTGTTATTGTTAAGCCCAATAAGATAGCTAGGCTGAGGTTTAGAACTTGGAAGTTGAACACTTCATAAGGAAGGCCCAAATAACTACTTCCAGCCCACAATAGCCCGTTTCCAAGCACTCTACTTTTTGTTTCTTATGTCTACATGGGCCGAACTTTTTTTATTTTTAAGGTTGTGCTTGTAAATATTTTTCTCTTTTCTTCATTTGTACCTTTTTTTTTATTTTGTGAAAAAGATTTAAGTAGCTTCTAATCTAGTTAACTTAAAAAATAAGTAAATAAAAGAAAAGAAAAGAAAAACAGAAAATCTGGGACCCTCCGCCCCTGAGTCTATGTGCTCCTCTGATTTGGGATCCAACTCCGCTCCTAGTTTTATGCAGACCAACTAATCCAACTGTTTTTTTATAACTATCTTGTTAATAGAACTTTATTTTATTAATTATTTAAGCATGACGACAAAACAACAGCATGCTACTGCTCCAATTGGCATTTCTATAGTTAATTATGAGCTGTTCGTTCTGTGATTAAATAAACAAAAATTGTTGTTGTTTGTTTGCACGCTTCCAGCTATCTGATAATGATAAATAAATGTAAAAATAAAGAGAAATAAAATAAATGCGGTTGCAGGCTTGCAGAAAATTATATATTTTTGGGAACTAAATAAAGGAGAATTCTTCTGAATTAAATGGGCCCATTTATGATAAGCGTACTGAGTTACTGACAGCGGGTTTGTGGGTGTTACAAGTTGGGAATGAGAAAGGAAAGGAAAAAAAAAAAAAGAAAAGGAGAAAGGAGAAAGGAGATGGTGATGGAGAGCAGCGAGGAGGAGTACGTCGTCGTCGGGCGTCGAGTGTCGGTTGACGGGCGCCTGTCGTCGGCCGTCCTCAGCATGCTCATGGATTTGAGGTCAAAACCAAAATTGAATTCATATTAAATGTCATGATCATTTATGAGGGCCTATTATTAATGACGAGTTGCCCAACTTTTACTCACATTACCCATACAAAAGCTCATTTATTGCTACAAAAACTCAAAAAAAGTAAATGCCAACACATCAAAAGTTGGGGGCAATGTATGGGGCGTTATATCACTGTCCATAAAGGAAATGGACTGAGCTAGTGAGCTGTGCTGTCCGTGAAAACTAAGAGCAGAATTTTGCCATTATAATCGGACGATTCAGACGAACCGAAGAACAACAATCAATCGGTAGGACCGTCTGATCTGAAGAGAAATTGCTCTCAGAATTACTAGTACTCCGAAAGATGGAAATGGGATGAGTCGTATCTACCGTCTATTCATAGAAAATCTATGTTATTGTTAAGTCCAATGTAACAACTTGTATCACACATGTAACTCTACAGACAATACATGTATGGACGGAAAATGTTTTCGAAATGGAACAAACAAGTGTACCCTGCGATTCATTGTGTACTGGTTGGATCATCTTGAGATTGGGTCCTGCACGAATCTGCAAGAAATCGAACGGATCGCAGTACCGTATGGTATGATATGAAGTGAGAAAACGAATAAAAAAGGTGCGAATCCGACATTTGTGCTCTCTTCCTGCGAGAACTCGGAAGGGAAACGAAGAAGTGAAGAGGTGAGTGATAGATTGTTTCTTCCGAATCTGTCAATTGAATATAATGAGTGATTATCTATCTCATGATTCTCATCTGCTCCGATCTGATTCTGTAGAAGAGAAGCCAAGGAGGAATGGAGATTGCTGCGCTCGCACTGCTCGTTGCGCTTGTATCACTGGCAGCGCTGTTCCTCTTCCCCAGATCCAACAGCAAAGGTTTATCATCTTCCCACTGCTCAATTCTTTCTCCGACAGTCAGTCAGTGGTTTATTGTGTTTCTTTTCTAGGTAAGGTGAAGCAGCCTAATGCCAGCTCACTCAAGGTTGTCTTCTATTTCTCTTATCTGATTGTTGGCATTTTATGATATTATCAGGAAGAATCACCCGAGGATGCATTTCTTGACAATCTTCATGATGAAATATTAATAAATTTGAATAAAATGGAAGGAAAAAAAAAGAATCTCTGAAATGAAAAGAAAAGGTTTATAGAAGTGATAGATTGATTATTCTTTCAATTACATTCAATTTAAAATTTTAAATGTAAATGTTGTTTTGACACTCCATCAAAGATTCTTTAGTTTTCAACTGGTGAAAACTACACAAAATTATGATGGGCTATTAATCTATATCCAAACTGATTAAAACTTGATATACTCTCAATCTATAAGTCTAAAAGTATACATATGTACACCTTTTTCATTTTTAAGATTTTTTAAATATTATATTCAAATTTATTAAAAGCTTCAATGTCAAGATAGGCATTGTCAAGTGATTTTTCCTCTTATACTATTGACTAACTTCATGATCTGACATCAATTGATTGTTTGTCAACCAACTCTTACTTTTGGTGCAACCAAGCATGCATACCAGTTCAGCTAATTTCTTTTTATTCTGTAACATGTAACCTGAAAGCTTATTTTATAATCTTCCTTGCACCAAATTATTTTGGAAACAGAATGTCAGAGTGTATACAATGGAAGAGGTGTCCAAGCATAATACAAGAAATGATTGCTGGATCATTGTCAAAGATAAGGTTTTACTTACACGTATCCCCCTCAATTTTATTTTGTAACAGTGTCTTATATAATTATCATTTTCCTATATGAAATATGCAAATTTGCTTGAATTCTTCATTTATATTGTCTCATTTGCCCCTTACAAAGCAAATGCTTACAGTCTTTTGGAATTTGGACTAAGTCCAACAATTGGAGGTAGTCAAGTCCAAACTGTGGCATTTTAGTTTGGGGGTGGTCGGGTCCAAACTGCAGCATGGAATTTTTTTTTTTTTTTTTAAATACCTACCAAGGAAATAAATTAAGTGTTTTTTAAATTAATGTAGGTATATGATGTAACACCCTACGTAGAGGAACACCCAGGTGGTGATGCAATCCTTAACAATGCTGGTCGTGACTCTACTGAGGGCTTTTACGGGTACATTACATATTAGCGATATTTATCTTTTAAGAATCTTTTTTCTGTACATTCTGGCATGAAAGCTTCCTTTTAGATGGAATGATTCCACGCAGTGCTGAAAGTATATTTCGCAGAATTTGATTGGTAGGTTCAACTGTACTTTACTCTCACTTGAATAGCAAAGGTTCTTTCATGTTAGGTGCAGCAGAACTAGTTTCATGCATGTAGTATATGGAGTATTCTATTGAATTATTATTTTTTTATTTGCAGACCACAGCATGCTACTAGGGTTTTTGACATGGTTGACGAATTCTACATTGGTGATTTGAAGAACTAATTTGTTGTTTGTAGTTAGTATGAGAATAAGCAGAAGCCTGCAATTTTTTATTTTGTTCCAATTTGCTCTTATTGTCTGAATTTTAGATGCTTAGGGCAACCTCCTAGTTTAGTGCTTGAATTTTTATTTTATGGACTGAAATATTTTTCTTAAGGAAAATTTAGTGTTACAATTACAGGATTTTCTACTGAAAAAGGATTGGCATTAGGAAAATTGCAGAAAATCTTCTGAATTGTTGTTTTTCTCTAAGTTCCATAATGCAATCAATAACTTACTGATGTTTTACATACCAAGGTTATCTATAGATAGAGATTGAGAAAGGGTCCGTACTTATTGCATTGTATATTGTACTTTAGCTTGGTTTACCAGTAATTATACTGTTTATAGAATGAGAGAGACAATTGACTCGGAGTTCAGGCCGCTGAGATTGATCAAAGAGAATTTATCTGATTTTGGCTAAGCATGTGGGCCGAAGCCTCAGTTATCAAAAAAATGGGTAAGATCCTCTGAAGGCAGACAAGTTCAACCATGATGGATTTTAAGAGAATATTTGGACTGAATGTGTGGATAAACTCGGTACAACCAAGAGTGCTTATATGCTCCCCCTATTTGTCAGATGCAAAATATGTTCCCTTGTGATGGCTTTTTGATTCCCCTTTGTAAGTTGCTTGAAAATTACATGATATTTTCTTTTGAATTTGTGAGCTCTCATGTTGTTAGAGATAATGTTCTTAATTTTGCAATAATACACTCACTGACTCACTTTATCTTGATCAGCAGAAAATGCTTATGGGGTTTACGGTTTATCTTGATCTGCACAAATTGCTTATAGGGCTCTCTTATCTCTGTAAGCCCCGAGCTCCGTGGATGCTGCAAGGCTTTAGCTTATGCATCGAGGTAGCTCTAGAGACATGCTGCAGTTGTTTTGTCTCAGCCTTCATCTCAAGTATAATCACTGCTGCCTCCATTTGCTCTTTTATTTGCCTTTTGTTTTTGATATAGGGAAGAACGATAGGACAGCTGGTTAGTAAGAAAGATTACAACAATGCCGGTGTGCTCTGAGTTTATAGTTATACAATATCTTTAGCTTAGTATGCTCACTGAAAGCTGATATCTGTCAATCAAAATTAGTTTAAGCTTTTTTTTATGTGATCTAGACAAAATATTTACAACAACCCTTTATTACCTTTCCTTTGTATGTCATTATTATTTTCATTAATGAAAATGGGGATTGAATGGAGACTTAATTTTTCATTGCTGATGAAGTGACAATTGATTGAGGTAGGTCTGCACTTCACAGTCACATCAAACAGGATAGTGCCTTGTTTCAAAATGTCTGTTACAATATGTCAGATGGCCGTATGCTGTTCAGGTAATATAATTGCAATTCATGTATGAGTCTGAAACCTCTGAATTTTGTGGTAACGAGCTGAGCTATGATTAAATAAGGTTTCATTCATATTCGTTGATTCATTTGGATTTTCTTTGTTCTTTGTAGTTGGATTCTGCTCCGATCAGAGTAAGTCTCTTCTCCCACCGATGCCTTTTCAGGAGCACTGGTGATTTCTGATGCTGCCATGTTGACCTTCGGGTGTGACTCAACCAAGGCCAACAAGTGGGGGTGATGGCAGCTACCGACAACCTCCTCCATACCGTCTCAGTATGGTAATAATTTCAATTTCATATCTAGAAGAATTAGTCAAATTCAGTATAGTAGCAATTTAATTTGGCCCCTTGGAAGCACAGTTTAGACAATCGGTCATAGTGGTTTAGAGTGTGAAGTAAGTATGTTTGCAATTTTATATCATTAAATGTTGTTGGTAAGAATAGAAAAATTACTGTTGAACTTCACTGAAAATGTAAAGAGATTGCTCCATGATTACGCACGATATGCATTTAGCAAGAAAATATATTCCTTAAGCTCCAGGCGTGAGATGATTAGAAGTTGGTGCTGAACTTCCACTGACAATGCATATGTGAAAAGTTGCTCCATGATTATTCACCGTGTGAAAAAATTGAGCAAATAAAAAAATGGTTCCTTTAGTTGATGTGCTCTTGGTACTTGAGAAGGTGTTGGTATTCTACTGGATGATGCACTCTGTCGTGTTTGGCATTCTCTGTAATTGTAGAAGTTCTTTTATTTTCATCAGGCTTTGTTATCTCATGGTAAATTAACTGGATGTTGAACGTGATTAGCATAGCCGTGTAGGTTACAAGTGCCCGTCTCATCACATGAGCATTTAGTTAATGCTTAGGTTGATTACTTGATTGTGGCTGGTTATTTTAAGGGTTTTTAATTGTAAAGCACCAAAAGATATTGGATGCCATATTGTGGATGGTTACTTTTGAGGGTGTTTAATTGTATGTCACAAAAAGATTTTGGATGTCAGTTCAGTTATATATTGGAAGAGTGGTAGACATTATTTTAACAAAGCAATTGAACGATGCCAAATTATTGAATAAAAAAAGTGTAAGCTTATGTTTAGATCAAATAACCATGGTGTTATTTGGCTTCAGTGTGCAGTGAGCGCGGAGTCTGATTGGCACCATGTCAGCATGAATTATTTGGCAATGAATAACTGAACTGCAAAAATGCATGTTGGAGTCCAGGATAAGCTGACATGGGATGAGGTTACTAAAAAATGAAGAGAATCCCAAAATTACAGAAAATGAAAATCACAAATGCAAATTGGTTGGAGTCCAGATAAATGTTGTAGTTTGTGTAAAATTGTTGTGAATCTTTGTGGAGGAGTTGATGCAGTTTCAGCTTAAAGTAAATAAAATAGCCATAGTAAATCTAACTTGTGTTAGGATGTACTAATGATGGCGCGATATCGATCTATAACAAATTTGTGCTTTAGGTTCCTACTAGTTGAACCGTGTACCACTTAAACTATATTAATACATATCAGTCAATCTGTAGGAGCACATAACACTTGATGCACGGTGGGCTCTGCTTAATCTATGGAAAAAGAAATCTTTAGCACAGATTGACACTTCTTGAGATTTCTCTTCTTATACTTTCTCTTGTTCCATCAAAATCCACCAAATTAAGATTAAAGTTTTGATGTAAATAATTGATTAAGCCCTATAAGCTGAAAATTTAAAAGTGATTTGATGTGCTTTTAAGTCTAAGTCCACAATATATTTACACAGAATTTTTATGGTATTTGATAGAATATCAAATGATATTTAAATTGCATGAAATTTTAAACATTATTTAAAATGGAAAATTCTAAGTGGATACCATGGTTGATACTATAGTTGATACCATAAAACTGGATATGGTTTTTTTCCGGTCTAACGTCGGTTCAATGAAATTTAAAATTAATCAAATCAAATCACGAACTTCTTGTCTCCGATCTCCTTCTCCTCTGATCTTCTTCTCTCCGATCATCCTCTCATGGCGCGAACTCCTCTCAGATCTCCTCTCCGGTTTATTTCTCCTCCCGTCGTCATCCTCTTATGGCGCGAACTTGTCCCCTACGATCTCCTTCTTTTAATTCTCACACTCCTCCTCTCTGATCTTCTTCTCCTTTCGTTCTATTATTCTCTCTTCGTTCTCTAATTTCTCCTCTCTGGTCTTCTTCTCTATGTCAATTCTCGGTTCGCTTGCAATTGGTCGGTGTTCAAGTTAGACCAATAAGTATTCAAGTTATACTTATGAGTATTCAAGTTATACCAATAGTTATTCAAGTTATACCAATATGTATTCAAATTACACCAATGAGAATTCAAGTTATGCCAATGATAATTCAAGTTATGTCAGTATTCAAGTTTTAGTGGTAAATATTCAAGTTACACCAATAGGTATTCAAGTTATACCAATGAGAATTCTAAGTTATGTCAGTATTCAAGTTTTAGTAGTAAATATTCAAGTTATACCAATAGGTATTCAAGTTATACCAATGAGAATTCAAGTTATGTCAGTATTCGAGTATTCAAGTTTTATTAATAAATATTCAAGTTATACCAATAGGTATTTAAATTATACCAATGAGAATTCAAGTTATGTCAGTATTCGAGTTATAGCAATTAATGAGTGTTCAAGCTGAAAAATATGTTAGTATTCAAGTTTTAGCAGTAAATATTCAAGTTATACCAACGAGAATTCAAGTTATGTCAGTATTTAAGTTATAGCAACGAGTGTTCAAGTTATACCAATGAGTATTCAAGTTATACCAATATTTGTCTGGTCAACTATCTTGGTATCAACTATAGTATCAACTATGCTATCACCATATCCGGACCCATTTAAAATTTGTTGTCGTATTCAGAATAAGTTGTCAAGTAAACAGTCCCAAGAAAATATACATTGTGAGCGTGCTTAGAGCAGAGGACCAACGATGTGCATTATAGGGGTTTCTTGAGATTGAGTTGCACGAATCTCAAAGCAGATCCAATGGTTAGAGTACTTGATACGCGTGGAGTGTATAGGCTTTTACCCTAAATAATACAATCAATCGTAAGCGTACGATATTATGCAATATAGTCGGGATCGAATCCACAGAGACGGTTATATCTCTAAACAGTTTTTTAAATCCTAAACTAATCCTAATGTGAACGTAACTGATTTGGGGGGGTTTGTTTGAAGTTGGTTTTCTAACAATTAACAGATGCAAATTAGTAAATAACAGTAAATAAAAGACTCTAAAACAATTATTAAACAAACGTTCCTAGGGTTTTCAGAATCAGTTTGATGTTTGGACTAACTGCCTGCGTTCCGCACCCGAGAGGGTGCGAACCGCAAGATGTACAAATTTGTGGTTCTCTGTCTGTTCCTTGCTTGGTATGGTTCGCACCTGTCACCAATGCGATCCGCAGGGAACAGATCAGAGTCAGTTCAAGCTCAGTTTCTATTGTTGATCAAAGTTACCGATCCCCAACTAACCCAAAGTAATTACAAGTCCCTCAACTCTCGTTTGTTGGCACTTTTAAATACTTTTAGATCAATTTGAAATCTTTAGATTATCTCTAACCTAAACCCGATTTGCTTTCGATCACAGGTACGGTTTAACTCACATTATAACCACAACTTCTCCTCTCGGATACAATTGGACAACAAGTTATCTACCCAAATAGTGCAAGTATTGAATCTCTATCAATTGACGTTAAGTTTTCCAACTAGACTATGCCCAATCCACAGGTCTATCAAAATAGGGTGAACTACTACAAGTGCACTCTCATGCAATTAGCAATTCTGGCCTAAGAAGATATAAATCTACCAACTAGATGCGAACATACATCCACAGCATCATATCAAAGAACAAGAAAACAATTCAAGCACAATTATGAATAAGCTCAAAGCAAATATGAAAATAACTTCAATGCATAAACGTTAAAAGCAAGTATTCAATTAATCCATACATACAAACATTATCCTAAACCCCAAGAACAAAGACGACTACTCAGACCTAGACATGACTACAACAAATAAACAAAAGTAAGAGAAAAGAAAGCACCGAGTAAGCTTAGGAAGAGGGTGGTAACCGTCTCCTTCGATTCTAACGGCGTTGAGCTCCTCTCTTGACACGACTCTCGACTAAACTATTAACTAGACTAACTCAACACATGAGACCTAACAACTAGCACAAGATGATGATCGATGACAAAGACAATATGAGAGCACCCCAAGGGGTCTCTTTTATAGGAGAAGATGTCTCAGATTTAGGCGTCTAACTTCTGGTTTCTTGGGGCGAAATTAAGGGAAAAGTCCCAAAGTTAGTCAGCCAGAAATAGCACGCGCCAGAAAATAGGTGTTCTGTTATGTTTTGAACTGAATGCGATCTGCAGAAATAGGAGTGCGGTCCGCATTTAGAAGTCCAAAGAGAGCTCGGCCTTGAAATAGCATGTCTGTTGCTTAAATTGGCTCTCTGCGCATTTCCTTGATTTAGATATGGCGGTTGTGCACTGAAATAGACGGTTTTGATATGTAATTAGATGCTCCTTTGTGCTCCTTCGCCTATTTTTGCTCCTTGCTCCAAATTTAGTCCAAATAGCTCTAAAAGCTCCGTTTACCTGAAAATAGGACCAAAACACAGAAGTAATTTGATTCTAGACAATCTTCTATTAAAATGCAAATGAACTTAAGATTTTAGGTGCAAGTCTAGTTAATATGCATATATGAAATAGGTGCATCAGTACTGTGTGCAGTAGAGGATATGAATTGATACTGTGAGCAGGTTTTTGGTTTGTACTCCAAAGTGCTGAATATATCCTTTCTCAGGAGATTGGATTTTTTTTTATATGAAAGTTCTATTTTCTCTAAAGAAGAAACCTAAGGCCAATATTAATTTCTTCACAAGGGATGAGCTTTCAGCCTTTTATTATAAGATATAATAATTTCAGTCCAAAACAAAGCGTAGCCTTTTTACTAATTATAATTTAACTTTGTTTGACAAAGTCTCTGATTAGTAAGCCAACCAGAAACGTCATATCCAACCCAAATCTAAAATAAGATTGGCCAATAGCACCAACTGGCTACAAGTATATTATTTAATTAATGCATATCTGTTCATTAATTTGTTTTGTAAAATAAATCCTCATCTGTATTTGTTTGAAAAAATTATATACGATAACAAATTATAATTAATAGCCTACCTTTAACTTGCTTGTCGATAACAAATTAATGATTGGCATGTTAAATCAGATATTGATATGGCCTAGACTTGTATTGCATTTGTCTTTTTGTTTCTTAACATTTATTATTCTTTAAGAACTCTAAAATTTTGATAAAATGAGGGCATGGCACTTATTTTATCTTGAAAAAAAAAAAAGATAACATGTTAGCTGGTGAATGGTGATGCATATTACGTATCAGTGTTATCTATCTTAGATATCTGCTAATTTCTTTCTTTTCCTTAAATCCTATTTACATTTTAAAGTCCAAACAGTTCAACTAGGACTGCTATTAGAATTAACTGTAAATATGTAATCAATATTATGTACCAAGTTTACACTGCATCACCATCAATTTCCTAGTTAGTTTAGGTGTATCTGCATTCTGCCCCCTTCTTCTACATGGCTTAATTCCTTGTCCTGATATTATATATATATAGTCAGTTAGGTCTACCTGTGCTAACAACACTTCCTCACTAGTCAAACTGCTGATTAAAAAGTGAAGATCAACAAGTTACATAACTCTGTGTTATTCAGGGGAAGGTGATCATAGTCAAGCTGCTGATTCAAAAGTTACCAACCCATTCATGTATAAAGTTTCTCACCAAATTTAATTACAACTTCTGTCAGAATATAAAACCCTGTAGCTCTTAACATTAGATCAATCTAAAATGTCTTCAGTTAATTTTCTTTCGTTGTTACTTTCGAGCTTATTGGCCATTGGTTTACCTCTAAGCATATTGGTTGAGTCGAAGGGATGCTCGATCAACGCCATATACAGCTTTGGTGACTCCATTGCCGATACTGGTAACCTTTTGCGGGAGGGTCCAGTAGGGTTCTTTGCATCTATTGGGAGCTACCCTTATGGTAAATCATACAAAAAGCCGACTGGTCGTTGCTCTGACGGCTTACTCATCATCGATTACCTAGGTACAACATATATTTTCTTAAATCATGAAATATATATACTGCAATATTGCTATTGATTTATTGATTTTGATTATATTATGAGAAATAAGTTTCTGCTGAATTGCTACCTAGTTGAAGGAATGCAGCATCGCCCAATTACTGGTTACATTTCATAATTGCAGCTATGGATTTAAATCTCACACTGATAAACCCCTACTTGGACAAGAGTGCTGATTTCAAAAATGGAGTGAATTTTGCTGTGGCTGGTGCCACAGCACTTGATAGATCGACACTATTAATGAGCGGCATAGCCATGCCTCCTGCCAGTGCCCCTCTCAATTCTCAGCTTGAATGGTTCAGTTCATATCTGAATTCCACTTGCTCCTCTCAATCTGGTATTAATTCTCCTAAACATTTCTGTCACATCTCATCCAATGTTCAAACAACATGAAAGTTTTATTCATTCAAACCCTAAATGGGTTTCGAACAAATGTAGATTGTGCCAAAAAGCTAGAGCAAGCTTTGTTTTTAATCGGCGAAATTGGAGGAAATGACTACAACTATGCATTCTTCGAAGGGACCTCCATAAAAGTAGCCATGAATTATGTGCCTCAAGTTGTTCAAGCAATTATTAATGCTGCCAAGGTAACATATTGTCTGGCTCTCGAGTTTTCGAAAAGGCACATGTGGAGAAACGGAATTTTCCAAATTACATGCTATCAAGCTTCGAACAGATAAAATTTCGCTTTTGTTTTAGTTTCACATATCATTATCTGTGATGTGATCCTTGAATTTGAGCTTACCTGATTAACTGCTCACAAGGCTGAAATTCCATTACTGTCCCTAAACATCAGCAGCTATCTCATTTCATTACATTAATATCTAGCTTTAAGTTACATAAACAAACCACTTGCAAGTTCTAATCATATTATCTGTTGCATGTATTGTGCTGCTAATAGCATGTGATTAGCTTAGGGGCAAGACAGCTTGTTGTACCAGGGAATTTCCCAATCGGATGCTCTCCAAGTTACCTCTCATTGTTTTCTACCAGTGACGCATCAGCCTACGATGATAAGAAATGTCTGAAAGCTTACAACGATTTCTCAATGTATCATAATAAGCTCCTGAAATCTGCACTGGTAGATCTGAGAAAGAGTAATCCTGATGTCACAATCATATATGCCGACTATTATGAGGCCTTCATGCATATGCTTGATCAGGCATCCAGTCTTGGTAAGTTAGTTTTAGTAATGGCTCTCTTGATCTCCTTGCTATTTTATTCTCTCCGCAGCAAATTTGACACTTTTCAACTGAAACTTCAAACTAAAGTAATAATCAAAATTTGAATTAAAAGAAGTTACTGAAACTTGTCTGAGGTACGGTTTAATTTGATTTGGTACTGCCTGATATTTTTAAAATATATATCCATTTTGCAAACTCAATTTTGATCTTACAAGTACCAACTTCATACATAATTAACTATTTAATTATCACTTTCTCAGGGTTTAAGGAGGATTCTCTGTTGAAGGCATGTTGTGGCTCTGGTGGTGGGTACAATTACGCATCGAGCTTAATGTGCGGTTCACCGGGAACAACCGTCTGTTCCAACCCAGACCAGCACATCAGTTGGGACGGCATCCATCTGACACAAGCGGCATACTTGGTGATCGCTCAATCGCTCGTCACAGAAGGCTTCGCTTATCCCACTGACAAGGTCCAGGGAATTTGGGATTGCTAAGAAAAGCTCTCTTTTAAGGGTGTGTTTGTTTGTGGGATAAATGGGAGATAAATTGAGAGATAGCCTATCACCACTCTCACAAGGGATAAGCTATCTCTCAATTTATCTCCCATTTATCCCACAAACAAACATGCCCTAAGGGCATTTGTGTTAGAAAGAAAGTAAAATCTGAAACGTTCTAAAAAGCTGTACAAAAGCTAAAGATAATTATTTTGATTGCAAATGCATGACAGCATATTCAGTATTTTGTTTTTTGTTTAGAAGTGTTGAACTTGTGAGCAAAGTTTTGGTCTCTTCGCTTCTGAAGATAGTGTTAACATCTGCAATTTTTTTTTTCTTTTAGATAAGTGAAGAGCAAGATAAACATGTCATGTCCAGCAACTATATGACCCAACTGTCCAACAAACATTTTGTACCATCAAATGACAGAAACTCATTTTCTCAATAACATTGTAAAATCTAACACTCAAAATTTTAATTCAAACCATTGATATTGATTGATATTTGTATTGATTATTGAGCTAGATCAATAAACTGTGCATATATGGGTTGGTAAGAACTAGAAAGCAAAGGACTTTTGCGACACTGTTAAGGCCTATGATTAGCTTTTCATGAAGCATTTTAAAGCCTGTACGTACAGCTTGACAATGAATAAATGGAAACTATTTAACTTGAAGCCCAATTCGATTCAGACCTAAACGGGCCCAAATAAGTAGAACCAGGGATCAATTTTAAGGAATTTGTTTCATTAGTATGGCTCCAAGCATATATGCAGCTAATGTACTCAAGACCATCACTTCATACATGATTTTTACAAAAAAATAATAATAATAAAAAATAACATCTACGTGCTATTAAGACTTGACATTTTATAAGCTGAAATATAGTAAATTACATATATCCAAGTGTGTTTACTTATGCTTTTAGAGCAAAATAAAGATTATATAATTGCTAGACAAAATGTGAGTGAAAATTTCTAAATAATATTCGGCACCCCTTAGTATGATTTTAGATTATCAAATTAGCAATTTAGAACCTTGCTATAATAATTCTAATTAATATTTATGAAGCAGGTTGATGAAAAAGATTTAAGATTCCTCATCAAATGATCTCAATCTTTGCAACCTTATCCTTCCCTTTTCTCCTTTTTCCCAATCAATTAAAGCAAATAATGAAATTCAACACTCAATCAAAATGGAAGCATGCATCCGTGCAAAGCAAAAGGCATGCTTGGAGTTATAGAAGCGGTTCTTGGTTGACACATCAAATTATGTCACTTTGTTTCCCTGAAAGGAAGGGGAGTTGCATGCAATTATGTACAGTATAGGATAAAGTATATAGACCATCATTCATCATTGCTTGAGTGAGTGAGACCGATCAGAACAGAACAGAACTGGACTGAAATATATGGAACAAAAGGTCTCTAGCTAGGCTCACTGCCTCACCACTCCAATGCACTTTCATCAAAATAAACAACTCTAATGCATTTATTCTTTGTGGCTGTTGATCATATAGTTGAATTGTGCATCGATATAGTGCTAACTCCCCAAGTCAAAGACAGGGACAGAGCAATAGCGAGTCAAGACCCAAGGCCAAGGGTCTTTCTTAAAATAAATCAGAATCATTAATTTAGGAAATAAAGTGCCAAATACCAAATAAAAGAGTGTAATAAGTGAAGGATCGGTTAAACATTACAAAATAATCTGGAACTCTTTTCATTAGACCATGAATTGTCTCTCATTCCAAACAAAATTTCCCCCCATATATTACAAAATACAAACTACGTACTCACAATGTCTTATTCTGTTATTATATTTTAGGTCTTTTCAAGCGATATTCAAATTGATTTAAATTTTAAAACACTATCAGCATGTTAGTAAACTATCATAAAATATTATGTCTACAAAATTTTTCACATTTTTTAGGTGACTTAAGTATTTTAATAAATGAAAAAAAGTGCTTATTGTAACAAGAGAAAGTATTTAGATAAATAAAAAAATTTATATAAACATAGTGTTTATATAGAAGTATGAGATGAACTTGGAAATCACAAAAAAATGGTAGAGAGGTCGGGATCGTAGGATACAAAAGAGAGATTACACTTACTGGAGATAAGAGATATCATGTTCACCAGATACAAGAGAGATTGTGGCCGCCAGAGATAAGAGATCGCGGTCACCAAAAGTGTTTATATAACAATAAAAAATGTTTATATAGTAGCAGAAAGTGTTTATAATAGAAATAAAAGGTGCATACGTATGATATATATAACATCATCGACCTCAAAAATGATGTTGATCGCCAGATGCAAGAGAGATTTTGATTAGAAAGCCTGGGGGTAGGAGGTAAGGAAGGTCGAAGGAGGGGCCAAAGAGGAAGAGGTAGGGGAATGGGAGGGCCGAGGTCACGGTGGAGAAGGAGAGCTGCGGAGGGGGCATGGAGGAGGGAGACAAAAGAGATTGCCGGAGGGAGCGTATGAGAGATTGTTGATGAGATCACTGGATGGATCACCGGAGAGATCACCAGAGGGAAGAAGAGACACAAGGAGAGAATTTTAAATGGAGAAGAGAGTTGAAGAAGATAATTCAAATTTGGAGAAGAAAGTTTCTAAAAGAGATTTGTAGAGATTGGAGGATAATATGGGGGATTGAAGGCTGGAGATGAAAATATTTTGTCTTTTTAAGGTCAACAAAGACTCTTGCATATTTACTTTAATATCTCATTGTCAAGATAAATTAATTATTACAAGATAAGCATTATTAAGTAATCACTATCTTAATTAAGAGATACCATGTCTTAATTTGATGTCCATTAAATTATATCGATTCGCAACTTGCATATAACTCATAATAAGTTTGGAAAAATGAAAATATTTAAAACAGAATAAAGTTTATAGTCTTATAGATGTATTCTTTTTAACTTATAAATTAACTGTGTTTCTAATTCAAATCATTTTTTTATTGTTTGATATATTTATATGCTCATCACAGTTTTATATACTTTGAGCAAATATACCGTAAGCTTACGGAGTCCTTCCGTGAGCGTACCTCCAAAAACCTATCAATTTACCTCCAAATTTTAATTTATATGGCTCAATAGATTCTTTATATCAAAATCTTACGGGATACAAAAATTTTTCACTTTTGAAAATTTTTAAGTATTTGTTTGCGATTTTTGAAAAATGATTATACAATATTATTAAAATAATCAAGTTTTTTGTATCAATTTTCAAAAATCCTAAATAAATACTTTAAAATTTTCAAAAATGGAAAATTTTTGTATCCCATAAGATTTTGATATAAAAAATTTATTGGGCCATATAAATCGAAATTTGGAGGTGATTTGATATGTTTATTGAGATGCACTAACGGAAGGCTTCGTGAGCTTAAGCTCACAGTATATTTGCTCATATACTTTACAACATTTATAATTTAGTAAGTCTTTAATCAGCTAGCTATCAAAACAACACTCAAATTGGTTATATATATTTGAAAATACAAGCGCGCAATGATCTGTAAAGTTAGGGGTGTCAAACGTTCAAAACGTTCACGGAAATACCAATTTCCGTTTACGTTCCGTTTGAAGTTACGGAAATAAAATGATTTCCGTTGATTGTTCCGTGATTAAAACGGAAGAGAATTTTGTTCCGTTGATCGTTCCATGATAATTTAACGGAATAACGTTAAAAACGTCTAATTTTTTTTCCGTTTGCAAACTTTACAATTTCAAGTAAAAACACTCAACTGTGGTGAACTTCAAGCAATCGATTTACAATTTCAGTGGTTCAAACATGAATTGAACATTTAGAAAAAAATGATAACAAAATTTTGACAGCAAATTACACAACAAAATGTACATTCTCCTAATTTCAATTCAACAACAATTTACAATAAACTTGACAGCAAATTACACAACTGATACTAATATATACAACCAGATCACAACAAAATTTTGACAACTGATACAACAGCCAGCAACAGCAACCAATACCAGTACCAGTACTCCTAGCCCTGTACCAGTACCCCCGCCAGTAACCCTTGCCAGCCTGCCAGCAACCCTTGCTAGCAGGCCTTGCCAGTACCACAACCCTTGCCAGCAGCCTTGCCAGTAGTAGAAACCTTAGCCAGCAACCCTTGTCAGTACCAGTAACCCTTGCAAGCACCCCCGTACCAGTAACCCTACCCCAGTAACATTCCCAATACCCCTATTATGATTCAAGAACAAAAACAAAAAACAACAAAATCAACAAAAAAACAAAAAAAAATATGTATATCATTACCAAGAACAGAAACAGAAAAAATCAGTATCTACAACAATCAAATTCGAGATAAAATAGCAAAATCAACAAAAACCAGTAGAAAACAATCAAATTCGAAAAAACAACAAGATTTGAAAAAAAAAATTAGTAAACTCAATGAAATCGGCAAGACAACAATCAATACTCATGGCTTGGAGGTGGTTCAAGCAGCGTTGCCTCTTCGAACCGCCTTCACCTCGAGCACATCATGGATCTAGAAACAAGTGTGCGGTGCGAGGAGAGAACTCAGAGAGAAGAGCTGGAGAGAAGGCACAAGAGGCGCAAAGAGAGCCAGAGAAGAAGTGAAAGGGAGAAAGGCAGGAAAGGGGAGAGAAAGGGAGAAAGGCAGGAAAGGGGAGCGGCGCCGCGCCGCTTAGGGTTCGGGTAGGGTTTTATACGAGCACCGCTTTTGCGGGAATTATCTTCACCCGTTCGATTCACATCAAGATTTGAACAAGCACAAATCTTGACGCAATCCAACGGCAAAACGGAATTCAACGGAACGGAACTGTCCAGTTCCGTTACCGTTCCGTTTAATCCCACGGAAACACAATCCCTGCCGTTGATCGTTCCGTTCTCAGAACGGAACTCAAATCTGAGCCGTTGTTCGTTCCGTTCGGTCCGAACGGAACGGAACAACGTTCAAAACCTGTTCCATTGACACCCCTATGTAAAGTAAGAACACATGATCAATAATATTTATTTCATTTTTGAAATTTAAAAGTTCTTTTTAATTTAATAAAATATTTGCATAGATCCTTCCACTGTATCAAAATAATACAACACTTACGCCGTGTAGATTTTTCTTTTATTTTTTCCCCGGAAGATGCTGTTTAGATTTTCTGTTTTACTTTTTAAATAATAATTATGCAGTGTGAGGCAGAGCAGGCTGAGGCAGCATGTGAGGTGGAAGATGGGACCCATGCATGCATCCATGCCATGCACGTGGACTACGTAAAGTTCGCATGAAGTATTGTACTGTGCTGTACTGTATTGGTGGTCCGGTATGCTGTATCCTGTAGTGTATGCATATATGCTACTGAGTACTGAGTCTGAGTGCTGCTACAGTTGCTATTAAGCAACAGTTGTTGCTTACAGAGCGAGCGACGTGTATACAGTATATATGTCTTTTCTGTGCTTAGGACTTGCGACCAATCATGTTCTGCTACCATTCCTATATATAGTCCTAGTCCTAGACTTAAATCATCAGGAGCAACGTCCAGACCGCAAATATTTATTTCTTCCTCCACAATTACACAGCCTCACAACGAAAAATTAATAGAGAAGAGATTAATGACAACTGTTTATCTTAATTAATTTATGATAATTAATATATTTTGAATAACTTAAGTAATATATATTAAGAAAATTTAACGTTAAAACATAAATTTGGAATTGTATATCTGCTAAATTTCATATTAGAAACATATATATAACCGGTTTATAAAGTTGCAAAAAATAGTTAGGCATAAACCGGAAAACATAATTATATTTTTATATTGATCATACAACTTTCAAATAGAAATTTACTTCTTTTAAATTTTTTTTGAGATAAAGATGAGGGTCAAATCACTCAAATTTAAATGTCTATAAAAGACCCCCATCTGGGTTTCGAACCCGCAATCTTCTACACGGAGAGCATTGCCCTTAATTAGCCACTAGACCAAAGACTAGTTCTTTTAATTCTTTTATTTAAATTATTGTCTCATTAATTATCTTTCAAATAAATTGTATATGTAAGTTTGTACAATATTATAAATTAAAACTAGTTAATTGCGGACGGGTCCGGGTTGGACGGGTTTCGAAAAACTCAACCCATAACCCGACCCAACATAGCGGGTTGAGACTTTTTTGGACACTCCTAGCTTCTGTAGATATATTATTGAATTTAATCAATTTATAGATAGATTCTATTATAATAATGCATGTAGTTAGAGTATTTTTATTGTTCATTAACAGACTTAATAAATTGCAATCATTGCAAATTCCGTATAAATTTGATCGGGCACAATGAACTACCAAATGATATTAAAAAATGATGAAACTTGAGGTATAATAAATCTATAACTTATGAATATATGTATCTTTGTAATTTATATCTATTTCATGTACTATCTTTAATTTTTATTCGAAATGTCATCGCCAAGATTGTCGAAATAATCAGTATTATAAATTAATTACTCTTCCCCGAACTCAGCAATTAGTCCGAACATGTCACATTGACTGTGCAAATTAAATGTATTTGTGGATGAAAATATGTCTTAACATTGTAAAAATCCATCATATTACAAATTTAGAGGTCTATTAAGTTTCAATAAATTAAAAAAAAATGTAATTTCGGATTTGCATGCACTGTGTGGGAAATTGAACTGTGTAAAACTGCGAATTTGAAAGAATAATATTAATGAGGCATTTACAATATTAATAGAAGTATGTTTCATGGCCGAGAACAATTCAAAGGAAGAAATAATTAGTATATTGACTGATAAATAGCCATGTGGGAGGCAGAGCTAAATTATGATACTGTAAATTTGATCTGAATCTCCTTTGACCAATCTAACAGGAGCACAGGACAAGGTAAAAGTTGGACCACTAGTGTTCCTTTCAACCGCTAGTTGTTTTATAATTTTACTTTGCAAACCCTCAGTTTTTCATTATCATTACCTTATTCTTTTTTGGCCAAAGAAAAACTTTCCTGTGCTTGATGCACCTAAGAGACAAAATATTCGGAATACATTGCAATATTACATTACTTGGAACCTCGAAATTATTAAGAAAAAAACATTACTTGGATTTTTTTTTGGTGTAATATTTAACAAACCATATACATTAATGCATGCAATGGTTAGAACTTAGAGAAGTTACCACTTACCACTGGCCATTGGGTCAAATTTTACGAGTTCCAAACTTCCAATTAAAAATGCAACAAAAAAAAAAAAAAAACGATTTGCTTAATATATGTGCATGTTTGGATCCGGAACTTGACGAACAAAGGATTCAGATTGAGACAATCTTATTCTTAGGGGAAATGTTTTGCAATACATAGCATGAGTACTGTACGTAGCAATGAATATACCCTTCTGGCATGCCTACGGGTTTTACTCAAAAAAAAAAATGAATATACCCTTCTGGCAGATTCGACTAAATATGATCCTTGAAAACACAGTGTATTGAATGCTCTACTTTTCCCTCAAAAAAACAAAAAAAAAAAAATGCTCTACTTTTTCTCGAGTCTCAGAAGGAGTGAATTAACGGCCGGTAACGGTGATTCAATTTTGAACCGTGATAGGAGTCCACCCATTTTGTCTGCCCCACGAGTCCACCACCAGATTCATCCATTGATTACATCAATGATGAAGGCAGCAATGGAAAGCTCCATTTCTTTGCACTCCCAAATATTAATAATTATAGGGTTGGATGGGGCGGAGCCTATATACTAGATGGATGGCACATTCTTTTGGGTTGTTGCACTGACACAATACAATACATATTTGACTGTACATGACGCCTTTTCAAATTATATTTGTATCTTAATAGGAAATGTCATGCTAGATTTTACCTCACGGGATCTTTTGTTACAAAAAAATATATTTTTTATCGTTTAGTAACCAACAACACTTCCTATTAGACCACATTATATCCAACATATACTTTATGAATTGAGCACGCTTTCTGAGACAATTGTACCTTTTTTTTTTAATTAGTACGTGTATAAGATGTTGACAAATAGAAACATGTTATTTTTCTGTGATCTTATTTTAAAACTATTTTGCATATAGAATGGATTCGGATTTTTTTATATAAAATGAATTAAAACATAAATTAAGCTCAAGTTAAAACATAAATTCTATGAGGAAACAACATGCAATTTTCAATATTTTTATTATCATGATTAAATGCTTAATCGTACCTTTGTTAGTTGGTACTTTATTTTGATCGACAGTTTCTTGTTCCTTTCAACAATTAAATCTTGTATTCAACACTAGATCATATCATGTGTCCGATGATAGCAAAAACGTCACACTTAGCTTGCCAGATATATTTTGAATTATTTTTATATATAAATTATTGTAGGAGAAAATGTCAGGTAACAATTTTGACATTGTCAATTTTACTACCATATATTTTTATATACATACACACACACACACACACACACACACACACACATATATATATATATATATATATATATATATAAATTATTGTTAGGAGACTCTGATTATTTATTTAATGGAACTATATAACTATTAAATAAAAAAAAATGCTCAACTTTATTGGACAATGAGTAGATTTTTGGTCATGCAAAAACAAACTCAATGATCGAGTGCACAACAACCGCTTTTCTACAAAATTATATATGGTTTCTTTCAACATTTAAATTTTTCATTCAGTAATAAATCGCATCATTTTAATAGATGCTATCACAGTTGTCATATTGATCTGCTGAATATATCTTAAATTCTAAGCATTTGTTCCTTTCAACATTTAAATGTTTCATTCAATAAAAGAGCGCATCCTTTTGATAGATGCTATCACAATATGTCACACTAAATCTGCTGAATATATTTTGAATTCTAAGCACAAATTTCCGTATGAGGTAATGATGAGCAGCAGTTCAAACATTTTAAAATTTTTTGTTTCTTTTGATGTTTAAATCTTTCATTCAACATTAAGTCATGACACTATAACATATGATGTTTTAAATGATAATCATAAATTGTTGCATGACAAACATGGTAACATGAGATTAAATAGATATTATTATTAGGAAGCAAGTGTATTTATTCTTTATGACTTACTTTCATCATTTAAATCTTTCATTCAACATAACATCATATAGAATAATAGATGATGTTTTAAATGATAATCATAAGTTGTTGTAGGAGAAACTTGTTGTACCAAGAGCTTATTATTGGATTATTAAAAAAACACAAAATTACCTATGTTGAAATAATTACATTTTGTATACTTAAATTATTTTAAAATTACTGCTAATAAAATAACCATTTCGAAAAATGCGAAGACTTCAGTACTATTTGATAATGCATACTTGTTATCTAATAACATAACAAACTGGAAAAATTGTTTTAAGTGGAGAGGTCCATGAAATAAAAGTATACTTGCTTCCTAATAAGGTAACAAACACAAAGTTAAAATGGACATAAAACAAAAATAAAACAATTGAAAATGAAGAAACAAAAGCTTGTATTAATAGATCGAGAAATAAAAAAACACAAAAAGAAATGATTGTATGTGTTCAAATCTTATGGAGTCTTTCCCTTACCTCTGAGCATCACATCTTATATGTGCTCAACCATTATTTGTCGGAGATTAAGTTTTGAAAGCCAAAAAAAAAAAAAAAATCATAACGAAAACACAGACAACATAAATTAAAAGATCGAACAATTTATACTGATAAAAAACATGAAAACAAATTGCAAACCTCAAGCACACATTCGGATCTAAGTATTTTCTCATGGGCTGAAGTTTCTAATTTGAGAGGAGTTCAAATGGAGTGGACAAAGAGAAAATGAACTCCCCTCCGGATATTAAAGAATGTCATATAAAGAAAGGGAAGATGTCACTATAACAAAAAAAATGACATGTCACCAATATAGCTGTACGAAAGGTGGAAATATAACTAGGGTCATTATTGTCCTGCAGCCAAGCCATGTGGGTATGTAGGCATGCCATAAAAAATTCGGAAATGGACGTCTCCATTATCGGACATTAAAAAATGATTCTCACTGCCATATGTCAAGATCTGAAGCATGCTTACGAGCCATGTCACCGGTGGACTGGTGGGACACAGAAAATGGATGGACTCCAAACGTTTTCGTTCAATTTTCATTGAATGCTACTTGGTTTGCTGCCTCTGATTGACATATATTCACTGGTTGTTTCTATTTCTTGATATTATATTTTTGATATTATATTTTTATGATAATTAAGCCGTTGATTTTCACTCTTTGCAATCATTTTAATTTTGATAAGATAAATTCTTATCACTAGCAGGGATGTACAAAAATGTCTCAAGACCCAACCAGCCCGACCCACCCTGGTTTTATTGAGTTAGAGATGTTATCGGGTTGGGTCAGAGATGTTATCGGGGATCCGGCCATAGGAGCCAACCTGTTCTGGTATGGCCGAGTTTTGGGAACCCGGTTTTACTATTCTTAAAAATAAGTTATTTTTATTTTTACTTTCAAAAATAAGATTTTTTATTTTTTATATTAAAAAATTGGCTGAGATGTAATTTTGACTAATCTAGTATAGGTTGGGTTAGAGATCGAGCATTTAAAAACATATCCAACTAGGACTCGTCCTCAATTATATACTATATTTTTGTACAAACTTGCATATATAGTTTATTAAGAAAATAATTAATAAGACAATAATTAAGAATTAAATTATTATTTAAAAATTCTAGTTATCAGTATAAATTTGTATTATGTTTTTTGTTTATGCTTATTATGTCTAAATATATTTTGTAACTTTATATGTCAGTTCTATATTCATATATATATGGTAGTATATATTTAATTTTTAATTTATGTTTTATGTTTAAATATTTCTATATTACTTAAATTTTTTTAAAAAAATATTATCATCAAGTTATAAATCATCATTAATATGTTCAACATTAAAATAAAAATAAAAATAAAAATAAAAATATATGATTAATGATTTAATCGAATTTATAAACCGTTAACCTGCATAACCTACAACCATAAAAAAAGTGAGGTTGGGTTGGGTTACAGGTGAATTATGTAACAATATTTTTTACCAGCTATAATTAGGTTGGGTTCAAATTTTTGATAAACAATTATCGGCTCGCTCATTGTACGCCCCTTATCCACAGAATCTTAACTAGATCTTTTCTTTTAGGGCGTGTTTAACCGAATCATTTGCTAGAACATGAAATTTTAGATGGTTATTGACCATGACTTATGATGCAATAGATTTAATTGTGGGACCCGACTTTTGAAGATAAAATAATTGATTAAGTGGTTAAAATTTTGATTTTAGAATGGAATTTTGAAAAAGGTAGGGGATAGAAATATTTTCTCTTCTTTTTTCTAATGTATATCTTGAAATCGACTATTTGATGATATAATTGCTTTATTAAAAAAAATGTAATGTAAAAGAGCAATAGTCCGAAATGTAACCATGCAGAAAACTTATTATTGCTAAAACTTCAACAACAACAGAAATGAGTTATTTGGTTGAAAATGACTATTGTGAGTTTTTGACAAATAACAATAGCATTTCAAATGAATTCGAACACTGATTTAAAATTGATTTATAATTCTATGATTTGACAACTAATTAATCATTTGAGTTTCTATTTTGGAATATATTTTCATATACTTGACATATTACATACCACTCAAAAAATAAGTTAATTTCCAGCAAGAAGTACCGTTATTTTGGGACAGTGTTTTCAAGCAGTGGTTAATTTGGCACATATATATATTATATATATTTCAGTGCACCGCTGATTGTCTGAGGCAGACATAAATGCGAAGGCGATAAGAAGCATTTACGTGTTAATGCGCGTAGTACTGATCTGCACACCTGATTCGGGCGAAGCATGAATTAATACATGATAGATAAAGAGATAGATAGATAGTGTCATGCAAATGCAATGCAACTCGATCGGCCAAGAACAGAACTCATAACTGAAATGCATCCAAACAGAAACAACCAAACGAAGCACGTACGGATAAACAGATAGAAACTCACTCACACTGTCAAACATTTCTTAATTCATAGCAGATGTATAATATAAGCAGAGACAGGCAGGCACCCAGCCAGAGCCAGCCACTGCAACAAGTTACTTAAATAGTTGTTTGTGCTTACATACATCTTGGCCTCGTAAAAGCAAAAGTGGCCCTAGCTCTCTCTTGCTCTCTTACTGTACGTACCTAGCTACCAGTACCACTGTACCAGTATCCAGTGCAATCCATGACCATGATGATGCAGAGAGAGAGAGAGCTAGCACTAGCACTGATGGGACATGACCAGTATATTGTTCCTTCTCGACGTCCCCAGCCCAGATAGATGCCTGTCTCCATCGATTTCAACAATCTCAAATCATCATGGCTCAAATCTTTGTTTCTCTGGTTTTTCGATTGAAAATCATGATGGGTCATGATATATTATTATGTGCGATTTTATGAAATCGTGTCTGGCTACAAATGATTCCAATGACTGAATTTAGCTAGGAAACACAATTAAGAAGTAATGGTGCATGGAATCGTGTCTGGCCATAAATAAACGAAATTAAGGAACTCCGATATCGATTAACGGGGTCCACGATATAATAGCTGAAAACAAACAAACAAAAATATTCTAATCACTGCTCAGTGATAACTGATAGTAACATTTATTGTTATCAGTTGACAAATGTTAATGGAGAGGACTGATTTCAATTAAATTGACTCTAACTTGTACAAACATTTATTAAGAGAATCATTGACAGCTAGCTATCACATTAATTTGACAGTCATAACATTCAATTTTCATATAAATCTTAAGAAATTCTAAAAACAAAAAATTATAATACATATTATTTACCTTATGAAATTCTAAAAATATAAAAATTATAATACATATTATTTAGCTTAGATTTATGGTGTTCCAAGTAACATTCAATTTGGATGTCATTTTAATACTCCATCCAAAACTCAATTGAATTTAGAATTTTAGATCATTGCAAATGCTATGAAATTTTGGTGACCACTGATTGAGTACCAAATGATAGTGTAGTTAGATGGTCAATCAATCTAAAAATTCAACAACTTATTTGGAAAAGTTTTTCTACTCTTTAGATTTTTTAAGAATATATTTTAAGGTGTGTTGTCATCGGTGGCGGAGCCAGAAAATTTTCAAATGGGGTTATATAAAATATATAAATTATTATTTTTAAGAAAGTGGAATACTCCACCAGTTTTATTGAAACTTTTTATTTTGCGCCCATGGAGGGATTGAGCCCATAACCTCTTGGAAGTCATCCTAGTTAGCTACCACTTGAGCTACTAGGCCATTTGCATAAAACATATATAAATTATAATTATGGGGTTCAATAGTATAATAATTCTCATACTTTATGGGTTCAAATATACATTTCTCAAAAAAATACTTATATATCATTAAAATTGAACTTTATGATCTAGTTTGAATGTTTTTTTTTTTTTTAATTTGGACAATATAATTGAGAGAAGTGAGAAACAAGGCACTAATAGTAATAAAACACAGAGAGAGAGAGCCGTACATTAAAGGCGAAAGCAAGTGTGGGGCTCTGATCTGATGAAGATGAATGCATGCAGATGCAGACGCAGTGTTGCAGTGTCAAGGTTGCCTATTGCTATTGGGCCGGAAAACAAGGTTGGGCTCCTATGCTATGCAATGCCAATAATGACTAATGACTAATGACACAGACAAAGGCATGCATAAACCAACAAAAGAAATAATTTTATTGTGGCTCTGATGGGGAATAGCTTGTCCCCTGCTAGCTAACAATTTTTCAATCAAATAATATATATAGAGCCAATTATTTCATGCTTCCCTATAGCCTCCTTAACAAAGAGAGAAGCAATGAAAGCGAGAGTGGAAAAATGTTGTGGATGCCCAAACTTTTTATCTTAACTGTACCACTGCTTAAAAAGTTAAATTAATTTCACAAATGCTCAAATCATATGGCATAAATTGAATTTGCGTCCTTTAGACTCATATCAATTTGTCTACCTCTGTCCATTACCTGTGTAACTTGGCTGTTTAGACTGTACAGAAAGATGTTAGAGGGTGTAAGTTGGATTCATGCCCTTAAGTTTGGGTATTGATAAAAATAATTTGACTGTTTAGACAGTGGTAGAGATAATTACGATGAGTTATATATGCTACATGAATTTCTTCATTCGTTATGAATTGGAGGATGTGTTTTGACAGCACGTACGCGACAGCAAGTGACAACCAGCAAAGATGCCTGCCTGTTCTAAATTAATTCTCTCTGGAAGCCGTATCAAATCAAGGGATCAAATTGGGTTGGAGAGGGGCAGCAGCAGATATAAATGGGTCATCACATGATTGTGCTTGAATCTCTCTGCTTCGATGCATTGATAAGTGATAACTGATTACCGATAACAGATAGCCTGTACTTTAATTTTGTGTCTTATAATTGACACTATAGTTATACATGAGGAGATGAGATGGTTGGATAAACAGACTATGGTCTATATATTGATTTCAGCTTGGTACTTTGGATCTAGCTTAGGTTCCCTAATAATATAGGACAAAAAGTTACCCCAGATGATGTCGATTCTTGATTTGATGGGTTAGAAAAAAGTTAATAATAAATTCACCGCCCACGACTCAAATTGTTATTTTTTGTATCAAATTTTTAAGATAACATGTAATGGGACTTAAACTGAGAAAATTGATATGAGCTTTTAATTTTAATAGAGATATTGACATACATCAAGGTAGAGTTCTAAAAGTAGGCACCGCGTGGCCAATTCCGCCACGGCACGACACGGGTACGGATGGAAACGGCACGGGTAAGGCACGGGAACGGATACGGCACGGGTCATTAACCGTGCCGTGTCTTAAGCGTGCCGTGTCTGAGTTTTGACAATTTTGGAACGGCACGGAACGGCACGAAAAAACGGCACGGCACGGAACGGTTGTCAGACACGACACGGTAACGGCACGGAAAACGATAGACACGGCAAAAATAATGTAGGTGGCACGGATAGGAACGGATAGGACACGGGTAGGCACGGATAGGTTGCGGGTAAAAAACATGTATAACTACGTCTATGTTTCAAACATAGCAGGTCCCAAAGCCCAGAAAAAGGAGGAGAGATAATTTATAAAACATTATGTAATTATTAATTAAGACAATATTCATTTACTATGGTACTTTTTAATACTTTTATATGTTTTCTAAATTTTTTATTATGAATTTGGACAAAAAAATAATTTAATAATTTTTTGGGTTAAATTTTAATTTATTAGAACTTTTTATTTTTTTGGATTTTTTTTCAATTTTTTATGTTAAGAACGTGTGGGAACGTTTAGCACGGTTAAAACACGTGGATACGACACGGTAGGTCACGTATCCGATTGGACACAGCACGAATAGAGCACGGCACGAATAAGTCACGGCACGATAGGCACGGTGTATCTTATCCGTGCCGTGCCTCCTCCTTGTAATTTTTGGCACGGCACGGCACGGCACGGAAAAAATATTAATAAAAAAAAGGCACGGCACGACACGGCACGAAAGCACGGCGTGTCTGGACACGGTACGGCACGGAACGGCACGATTTGAGAACTCTACGTCAAGGTGGTGATTAATCTAAGTAAACAATTAACGGCTGAGATTTATTCTTTGGAGATAAAACTTTTATATCAAAAAAATCCAATCTTTTTTTATTAGGAGTAAGGATAAAAAGAGGTGATAATTACCCTCTTAAAAATCTCCTTAACCATCATCCCCCTAACCATCTGCCATATATATCATTTGTACACGCATTCCCACACATTTTTTTTCGGAATAACGTGTTTTCTCAAGCGTCAAAAAGTGATTATACTTAGCATACAAAGTGATTATACAAGTGGAACAATATGTTTTAACTTAAAACTAAATGTGTTTCAACTTTTTAAACCTTAAAATTAAGAAAAACCTTTGGTTTTAAAGATAGAAAATGAATTATTTATGTGCTAAAAAGTGTTTATTCTAAATATTCGTACTTATCATATAAAAATCAGAAGTGATTATACAAAATGTTAGTAATTTGATAAATTCTTAAAACTTTAGTGCATGTTCGGCACATAGCTTAAGTCTCTCCTCAGAGGTGCTTAACCCTTTAAGCTCTCCTTTACATACCGAACATTGTTTCCTTAGATTGAATTAAACCTTCCTCCTTATTTATTCTTTTGCCCAAATGCTAAGTGATGCACAGAAGAAATTCGGACCGAAGTAAATTATTTCGGACCGAAATTTCTTGAAACAAAACAAAATTTCGGTCCGAAATATTTGCAGACGGTTATGGATGGCGTCTTTTAGGCTTTCTTTGCATTTTTTAGATATCTTTTGACTGTTTTTGCTTTATGTGATGTTAGGGTGTTAATTATCTTTTCTATATAAGTGAACTCATGCCCTTTAGGCAGGAAAGTTGTTGTTTGTTTATCAAGTTATCAAGAAAACGAATTCTGTGTGAATTCACAAAAATCTCTCGTGTTCTTGTGTTTTTTCTATTGTGCCTCTCCCTACCGTTCGTGCATCAGTTGGTATCAGAGCAACCAGGTTGATGGCGGATGCAAACCGTGGCTGTGGTAGAGGTTGTGGCCGAGGTTGGGGTCGTGGAGTCGATCCTGAAGATGAAGGGCCGCCAAACCGCCATCGAGACCAGCGAGATCTGGAGATTGCAACTATGGGGAGACAGATCTGAGAGTTAGAGCGCCAACTCGCAGAGGCAAGGATAGGCTCTACCAACAGAGAAGAAGATGAGTCATATTCTATTGACTCTTCCGCAACGGGAGATGGTGATGAGGAATTCAGCCCGTGGGGGATTCCGAATCAGAGGCAAAATCATAGGCTTCATCATGAGCCTGATGAGCCCTCTCAAAACCTTGGATGAAGATCGACCTTCCGGAGTTTGACGGTAAATCTCATCCTGATGAGTTTATTGATTGGTTGCATACTGTCGAGCGGGTTTTTGATGTGAAAAATCTGACCGATGATAAAAAGGTTAAGTTAGTAGCCATTAAGTTGAGAAAACATGCATCGATTTGGTGGGAACATGTGAGAAATCGGCGTATTAGAGAAGGAAAGCCGAAGATTCCAAGTTGGGGCAAAATGAAAAAGAAACTAATGGCCAAATTCTTACCCACCCAATATAGGCAAGAGGCTTTCATTAAATACCACTATTTTAAGCAGAGGGGTATGTTGGTGGAGCAGTATACCAATGAGTTTGATATGTTGTGGATGCGATGTGATGTGGTTGAGGAGGATGAACAGATAGTTGCTCGGTATTTGGCCGGGTTGAAACCAGAAATATCCGATGTGGTGTACTTACAACAATATTACTCGTATGACGATGTTTGTAGGCTGGCATTAAAGGTCGAATCACAACAGAGGAGAAAGGGTGTCAGTCAGTCTAAATTCCAAAACCGTTTGTCGGAGGCTGAGGCCAGTAGGAGAGCATCCCCCTGAACCTTAACCCTATGCCAACAACAACCCAAGCCCAAAATCCCAAACTATATCCAGAAGAGGGACAATCCAGTAGGGGAGGATCTATGGCAAACAAGCGGTGCTTTAAGTGTCAAGGTCTATGACACTTGATTGTCGATTGTCCTAATAGGCAAATTGTCACACTGGTTGAAGAAGACGTGGCTCCGATATATGATGATTATGGGGAAGGCCTTGAGAATCTTCTATCAGCAAATGAGGAGATCACATATGCTGACTCTGGTGAATCCTTGGTAGTCAGAAGAGCGTTGAGTGCGGCTGCCAGTGAAGACGAGTCATGGCTGAGGCATAATATCTTTCATACCAAATGTACCAGTGGAGGTAAGGTTTGCAATGTGATCATTGATGGAGGCAGTTGTGAGAATGTGGTATCCAACATGATGGTGGAGAAGTTGGGACTAAACACCGAGGATCATCCACAACCGTACAAACTGTATTGGTTTAAGAAAGGTAATGAGGTGAAAGTGTCAAAGCGATGCCCTGTAAAATTTACAATCGGGAAGAAGTATAGTGATGAGGTTTGGTGCGATGTGGTCCCTATGGACGCATGTCACATTCTATTGGGTAGACCGTGGCAGTTTGATAGAAGGACGCAGCATGATGGGCATAGGAACACCTACTCATTTCACAAAGATGGTGTCTCAATTACCCTTGGTCCTTTAGATTTAAGGAAGGAGCCCAAGAGTCATTTGTTGTCTCGTTCAGAGTTTCAGAATGAGGTGGAACAGAAGGTTGATGTGTTTGCCTTGGTAGTGACGGAGGCTAATGGTGACAGTCCGGAACTTCCACCGCGAACTAGATCATTAGTAGAAGACTTTGCTGATGCAGCAACAACAGAATTGCTGACTGGATTGCAACCTATGAGGGACATCCAACATTGCATTGACTTAGTGCCCGAGGCTGTCATTTCTCATAAGACCGCTTATCGCATGAGTCCCAAAGAGCACGCTGAGTTACAGAAGCAAGTGCACTCACAAGTTCGAACTCCGATTGCAAAATCAAACAAGAAGTATAAAGAGCGGGTGGACAGGCACCACAAGAGGGTGGTGTTTAAAGCAAGCGATCTGGTATGGATTCATCTCAGAAAAGCATGTTTTTCCACTGGTCGGAATGGTAAACTACAACCTAGAGCCGATGGACCATTTCGGGTGTTGGAGAAGATCAATGATAATGCCTACAAGATTGATTTACCGGGCGAGTATAATGTATCGGCTACCTTTAACGTAGCTGATTTATCCCCTTACATTACTGACAATGAGGATGAGTCGTCGTGGACGAGCTGCCTGATGAAGACGTGGCAGATTCGAGGACGAATCTTTTCTTAGAGGGGGAAAATGATGCGCAGAAGAAATTCGGACCGAAGTAAATTATTTCGGACTGAAATTTCTTGAAACAGAACAAAATTTCGGTCCGAAATTAATTATTTCGGTTCGAAATATTTGTAGACGGTTATGGATGGCGTCTTTTAGGCTTTCTTTGCATTTTTTAGATATCTTTTGACTGTTTTTGCTTTATGTGATGTTAGGGTGTTAATTATCTTTTCTATATAAGTGAACTCATGCCCTTTAGGCAGGAAAGTTGTTGTTTGTTTATCAAGTTATCAAGAAAACGAATTCTGTGTGAATTCACAAAAATCTCTCGTGTTCTTGTGTTTTTTCTATTGTGTCTCTCCCTACCGTTCGTGCATCACTAAGTGTTGCCCAAGATTTTAAGGCACCTATCTTGCCTCCTTAAGAATTCTGTCTTCAAAGGAAGCTGCTTACTTATTTTTAGTTTATGAACAGATGCTCCTTAGAGCTGCTTAATTGTTTAGTCAAAATACGCTGCCGAACAAGCCCTTAGGGACCAAAACGATATATTACTAAAACTTTAAGGACCAAAATGGTCATCTCAAACTTTAGGAACTAAATTGGTCGTAAATTAATCCTTTAAGAACCAAATTGGTAACTTTTAAATTTTAAAGACCAATTTGGTAAAATTATAATACTTTAGGTACCATCATCGACATAATTTACTCTATTTTTTATGTTAAATTTTGTAGGAAAGATAAATTGCTTCTAAAAGAGTATGTATCATAATTATATTAAAAATAACAAAAATTATCATGAAATGTATTAAAAAGAGTACAAAATTATTATTTTAGAAAGAGTATACAATATTTTTTTTTGGCCAAATTGGTTATATCCCCTTTAAATTTGCTCTAATTGGAAATTTCCCCATCAAAATACATAAATTGGATATTTGCCCATCACTTATTGATTTGCTTAGACATATACCCTATGGTTTTGATTTGTAATATAAATAATCAACTTAATTCATGTTTATTTATAAAAGACAATTTTACCCTTCTAAAACAAAAGCCAACCCTTATACCTTCCGACTTGCACAGTATATGACGATAGTACTTCTTCCCGGGTTATCTCGGGTTTTGGGTCGTTCGGGTCCAGTCGGGTTCGGGTCAGTCTGACTTTTTCTGAAACACGGGTTGGGTCAGGTTCGGGTCAATTTGACTTTTCCTGAAACTCTGGTCGGGTCGGAGGGGTTGGGTCAGATTTGTCCCGCCTGATGCATTTGCCCTTTCCAAATCATTAGTCCATGAAAATGAATTTTTGATTATTCATCAATTTCATTTATCAACTTATTTAAGAGCGGATCAACAATTTAAGATGAAGACGATGGAATTCATATCCCCTGCTGTACTGCACTATGCAGTTCACAACATCAGCCGTTGGATTGTCTCAAGATTCGTGCTAGTGCGGATCTCGAGATGATCCAACGGCTGGTTCTGTGAACTGCTCAATGCAGTAAGTCCGAGGATGAACACTCGTCTTCGAGGGGATCAGAGAAGCAAGAAAAAATGGTCTTGTATAATCTAACTTTATGTTTAAGATATTAAGGATTCTAAATAACAGTGAAGGGAAAGGGGAAAGGTGAAAAGTTTTATTCAGTTTTGAAGGGAGGGCAAAAGTGTCATTCGTGAATTAACATGAAATTAGTGTTTATTTTAATTACAAATTAAAACCGTAGGGCATATATCTAAGCAAATCAATAAGTGATGGGGAAATATTCAATTTATGTATTTTGATGGGGATATTTCCAATTAGAGCAAATTCAAAGGGGATATAACCAATTTGGCCTTTTTTTTTATACATTACCCTATAGGTAAGGGATACGAAAAATGACTCTTATCTGTTCACTTAATGAAAAATAATCTTAACCACACCCGATAAGCTAACGAAAAAAAATCTTTACTCATACGAAATGACTCTTATTGGATGCGATGTATGAGTCAACCTCATCTCTATGGACTCTATGTATGACTCTTATGGTATCTGCCGTTATTTTCTTTGGAAATAATTTGCTGTCCTTAACTTGCGATTTAAGATGATGCTACGATGCTGAGCAATTGCTGACAAGTGGCAAGGAAATGTTTTCTACTTGGGTAAACGACAACTAAATAATCCTCTGTTCAAGCTGAATTTGCAGGGCTGGAATCGCTTTATTCGTTTTACAGGCCTGTTCTGCTGTTCATACTGAATTATTTTATTGTCATAGAAATCCACAATCTTGTTTGGGATCAAACTAGAGTTTTCTGAGGACCAGATTGTAAAAAAAAATATATATTAACATTGATTTTAATGTGATAGTTGAACCAAAAAGTTTGACTTGGAGTTGTGAGAGAAAAACACAGCACAAATGATCTAAATTATGTTTGGGCCGATCCTATATATATATATTATCAGCTGGTAATTGTCATTAGTCGTTACTATTAAGCATCCAATTCAAGTGGATTTGCATCTGAAATTGCTAATTTCTGTTTTAACATATAACCGGGCCTTTAATTTGGGCCTTTTTGGTTTCTTATTTTATCTATCTGATGTTTCTTTTTAAGAAAAAATTGCTCAATCATCAATGAGGCTACTCAATAGCCGACTTATTTAGTCGAACTTAAGATAAACAAGTGTGAAGTAAATGAAAAGTTCATTCATATATACAGTTCATTCACTATACTTAAGATTTTAGCTGACCAGTTATTTTTCATATTTTTCATAACAGAGCAGATTGGTTGTCACTTGTCAGAAAGCATAACAAGCGGAATAAGCTCTTTGGTTCTCAACAGAAGACATATATCTCTGTCCTAGTTTGCCAATATCTGATATAAAATACATAAAATAAAAGTAATAAATGGGAGAAAATTGCTTTCAGAGCCTTTGCAAACAGAGAAACCTCTGTTTACTACTACATATATCTTGTTTTATTTTTTTTATTTTTTTGTTATTATTTTGTATTTTTCTCCTCTGCTTTTGCAACTTGTAGGCCACAGAGAATATCAAAATGACAAGGGAAAGGAAACTTCTATAGTACATGAAGTAATCATTATAAGATTCTTAGAGCATTATATACATGGCTCTCTAATTTCCATTAAATGAGCTCTCTGTACAATCTTCGTTTTAATAGGTACTGTAACAATTCATTACAGTTTTTCTAGCATTCATTACACTACTCTAATCCACTATTTACATATATGTATAATCATTTTTTTCAGAGTGCCGACATGGACACATTATCCGTTTTTTTATCTTTTTTTTTTTTTTTAAGAAACAACCTTCTAAAATTGATCATGTTTTGGTGAAAAATAACATTTCTTAAGAAGTGTACAATAGGAACCTGTTATTTTTTACTTAAAAAATAAGTGACGAATTAAGCAAATGAATTAAAAAAAAAGCTCTACTGATTTGCAGAAAATTAATAACAAGTGGAAATTAAACTTGTACATAAAGAAATTATAAAAAAAAATCTAATAATTTCCGAGCCCAAGTAGCCATTGTTGAAACAGCACCATTTAGCATTAAATAGTGGTGTGATTAGTGGAGCTAGCGAAACCTAATTATATTATACATGCTTAAAAAGATTGTAGTGAAATGAAGTGAGGGATGTGGTGCATGATAATGAAAGGGATGGGATGGGGCTGAGAAGATGCCTGAATTGTGTATGTCCATAAACAGATTTTGGGTTTGCATCACCGACATTTTTCCAAATCTTCCAAGTTAACTAAACATGCGTTTAACATAGCTTTAAGCCAAACTAAGTGTTGCTGTCACAAACAACACCTCTTTAATTTCATTTAATTTGTGCTTCTGCTTCCTATCAGTATATATATATATATATAATAATAATAATAATTAATTAGAAACAACATATATAGCTAGAAGTGATCAAAATTGTGGGCAAACCCCTGCTCCCTACCAAATTAAAGAGATACCCCCCCAATGCATATATACTCATATGATATTATGATATATCCCACGAAGGCATTGAGAGCATTTTGTATAGGGCCACGCAATTCGTACCTTTTGCACAAAGAACACAAAAATAAGCCATTTGTCTTTTACGTTGTCTTATAATACATAAAGATGGAAACTTGGTTGGTGATTAAGATAATTAAGGACGTTCTTTAAGAAAAAAAAAGATAAAATATGAAGGAACGGACTTCTTCATTACTATAAAGAGTTTGTGTCCACTTGGGAAATTCTTTTTAGATGTCGTTTAGTTTTTAAAAATCGGATTCATTTTCTTGCCTAGAATTAAACACGATACAAGTTAATTATCACCTTGACTAATTAATTAATTAAGTTCAGGATTCTAATAGATGGAATAACTTATGGCGCGCCAAGTTTGAATTTAAAGTGTAATGATCAATGATCCGATGATATTATTGCATAAATAATTAGTATCTAATCTAATATAGAAGAATATTGTAGCTTTGAGTCACGAGTACAGAGTACTGTAGTTAGATAGACAACTTTTTTTTTATTTTTTTTGTTGTTTTGTTTTCACATAACAGGCGTCGTGAGTTGAAAAATCTACATCATGTAAACATTATAAGAGTGAAGTCAGAAAAAAAATGATAGTAGAGACAAACTTTATACACAAGTTAAAAAAACCCAATAATCATCTGAACATTATATATAGCTGTTTTTCCACTTGTAAGCCTAATTATATTAGAACTAAGCCTGCAGCATCTTTAAGAACCTAGATGCCTGATCATATTGAGTCTCCCTCTACAATATATATATAGTTCTCATCGTTAAGAACTCTATACCTCTATTTTGACATATATAGGAGAGGACTTACAATTCACAATTTTGATAATTGAAATTTAAATAAATTTAAAAAAAAAAATCTTAAGTAGAAAATAATTTTATTGATGTATTCTTGAATTTACAGATTGGTACAAAGATTCGTTTTTTTTTTTTTTTTTTTAATTATCGTATCAAACCATCCCAAATTCAAACGAACAGATATAGGTGGTTTGACAATTTTTGAATTTTTGTTAACAACAAAAAAATAAAAAAAAATTCTTTTAGTCATCTTGGTGCTGTTGAAAATTAAGAATGAATTCAATTTAACATGTTCATCACTAATTAACAGTTAACAGATTTACAAAGTTCGTATCGTTATCTATTTTAATCATCTCTCTCTTAAGTTATCAATCAACATAAAAAGTTCATAGCTAGCACATGATTAGGTTAAATAATGGCATTTGAAAATCATTTGTTGTATTTATTTATTTTTAAATCTCAGTTGTTAATAAAATTTAAACTGAAAAATCCATGTATGTCTCTGGTATATCAACACATATAAACCCATTGCTAGAATCATGTGATTTAAAATGTTTTCCTAGTTAAATTATATAAATGAGTTTGACTATATATAGTGAGAAATTTGAATAGGAGCTAGGTCAGCAATATAATTATGGTCTTAACTTAAGCACCCTTAATTTGTACCACACTAGTAGTCTAAAGACGAGCTAGTGTTGTTTCTGGGCAGTGGGCCAGCAGTCACCAGTGGTCATTTATCTTCATTTGCAAAGAAAAGCTTACAAAAATCAAAAGAGTACGGAGGGGATCGAAGTGGGCAGCCAGAAACCGGATCTGATCTGATCTCAATCTGGTCCGGTGTCATGAGAGTGAATGGCCATTTGGGAATGGGAATGGGGGCATTGCAATTGCATTGAGCAGATCAGCAGACGACCAATGATCAATGAACAAAGAAAGGAATTAATTAGGAAATTAAGGATCAATTAATATTCCTTAAAAATATCCTAATGTAAATAATAAATTTGATTTCTATGCAAATAAAATAAAATAAAATCGTCAAACCTGAACAAGTGAAATCCATGGTACCGGGACACGTGGGCATGTTGTGGCAGCTTCAGACCCAATAACGCGACGCCTCCGTCAGCGTCACTCTCCTTTCCTTTCCTTTCCTTTCCTTGCTCAGTCCCTTTCTTCAAAGTTAGGTGCACCTGGTCCTGCTCCTGCTCCTTCTCCTTCTCCTTGTACTATAAATCAATTCCAAGCAATTCATTTGTTCATAATCCTTTCATTTTTTACTTCATTTTTAGGATCTAAAATGTATATCTATTAATTTTAAGTTCAATCATTTCGTTTCTATTTATTTACGTTTTCCAATTTTTAATCAATCAATTGTATGTGAATATATATATAGAGTTGAGTTACAGTGATATGCATAGCAAAAACGTAGTTTTTGTTATGCGCTCGTATCTCAACAACCGTAAGTCGGATAACCGATCCGATTCGACCGGTGCATTCTACATATCGAAAACTCATCAGATACTAATTTTTACTATTTTTGGAGATTCCTAACTAATTTTAACGATTTTCTTACGGTTGTTGAGATACGAGCGCATAGCAAAAACGTAGTTTTGCTATGCATATCACCGTAACCCAACTCTCTCTCTCTCTCTGTATATATATATATATATATATAGCAAATATACCGTGAGTTTAACCTCCAAAAACCTATCAAATCACCTCAAAATTTCGATTTATATGGCTCAATAAATTCTTTATATCAAAACCTTATGGGATACAAAAATTGTCCCTTTTTGAAAATTTTTAAGTATTTGTTTAAGATTTTTTAAAAGTGATACATAAAACTTGATTATTTTATTAATATTGTATAGTCATTTTTAAAAAATCTAAAACAAATACTTAAAAATTTTCAAAAAGGGACAATTTTTGTATCCCATAAGGTTTTGATATAAAGAATTTGTTGAGCCATATAAATCGAAATTTTGAGGTGATTTGATAGGCTTTTGGAGGTTAAACTCACGGAAGAGCTCACAGTATATTTGCTCATATATATATATCATTTCAGACAAAAAAGAAGTATGTAAAATTAAGACTATTCTTGAAATGACAAACACAAGTATAAGTTATAACCGAGATCGGATGAAAGAAATTAATTCAATAGATTGATTGGGTCCGGTTATGGGTATAATCGAGTTGGATTAAAATTTTTATAAATTGTTTTTTTTTTCTTATGAGTACAATTTTTGTTTTCATAAAATCATTAGCCCAAGTTTAGCCCCCTGAACTAAACCTGCATCCAAAAAATTAAACAAGCATCTGAATATCTCACATTTTATTTTGTTAGAATTAATTAGCAGTCTAACAAGATGTCTTTGTACGGATGAGATAGCTATATATAATTTGTTTAAGATCGAGAGACCCAATATAGAGTACTAAGAGAGATGAAATTAAGTAAGGAAAATCTTAATTAGTTTTGAGAAAGAAATGATTTAATGAAGCTATAGTCCTTTGTGCAGAAGCACAATTAAAAAAGAGTAAGATATGTTCTACATATTCTTTGCTGGGTGCATATTCTGCTTAGTCCTTAGCAGAAATGAGAGGAGAGCTATCTGAGCTAGCCGGACCTGCATTAATTGATTGATTCATGAGCAATAGATAGAATTATTAAGTTCCAATTCATTAATTGATTCATCCCAAGTCCAAACACCCAAAATAAAAAAAAAATAAAAAAATAAAAGCTAGCTTTGTTGTACTAGTAGTACATTAGAATTAGAAAAAACAAAAGTCTGAAAGAAGATTAAGAAAGAAAAGAAAAGAAAAGAAAAGAAGAGGAGAAAAATAACATAAAAACAGCCATCCAAAGTGTGACTACTCACCTTCTCTCCTGCTGTCGGTTCTGAAGCTATTTCATTTCTAATCTCCCGACCCCTCCAACACAAACACATCCACGCCTCATTAATGGAACCCTCGCTCTCTCTTCTCCTCCTTTCCTTCCCTCTTTCTCTCCAGCGGAGCTGAGCTAGCTACCTGAGGTCAGCTCTACCATCACCATCACCATCTCAAGTTCCAAACTTTATATATACATCGATCGATCGCCTAATATAATTAAGGAATTAGAAGGAGGAGCAAGATAGAAGAGCTAGCAGAAGAATTGTATACATAATTAGCGAGCACGATCGGACGACGGTGGTGGAGGAGGCCCCGTCAGGAGGACCATGGTATCATGGTAATATACCATGGTCCAATCCACAAGCAGCCTCCTTCTTCCGTTTCTCCACCACCAACACCATTGCTGCACCTCTTATGGGGCCCCTCCCCCTTTTACACAAAGACCCATCACCATCATCACCATCATCGTCATCGTCATCTTCATCTTCATCTTCATCATCTCTCTGAAACCCCCCCGGCCCCTCTCTTCAATGGCCCAGGAGCCCTCTCACCCCTCACACCAAGACCAAAAGCAAGGCGCCGGCAAAGAACACCAACGCGGCGCCGGCGCCGGCGCCGATAACACCCGCAGTAGCAGTAGCAGTAGCAATAACAACAACCAGCACGACAAGTCTAATTGGCTGCAATTGGGTCTCGGCACTCCCTCCATCTCAGTGCAGGAACAATCCGAGCGACAGAAGATCACCGAGCTGCAGCTCTTCACTGGTCCCTTCTCGGCTCCTGGACTGCAGCAAGCACCGGGCACAGCCACCCACATTGCCCAGCCGATGCAAGTGCCGGCATTGGAGCGTCCGGCTCAACTGTTTCCCTTTTTCTCATCACCAGGAATCAGTAGACCGGCTGCTGAAGCGGGGTCATCATCAGCAAGTGATGCAGGGCCGTCAACAAGCAGTACAAGTGCAAGTGCAAGAGTGGTCATATTGCCACCACGGCCTCAGACCGGTATTTGGTTTGTGCTGCGGGCGTCACGCAACCAGTAAGTTTCACCGTTGAATCGATAACTACTTCATGTTTCCTTTTGAATCACTCTTTTTTTCAACACTCTTCCAAGCATTTTGAATTTTTGATGATGCATCACTGTTTTCCTGTTGGCAACTATATATAATGTCACATTTGCCATACTAATTGAGTTTGGCACAAGTTCATCAGTTGCATTGGTGGATTAATGTTCTTGCGGCATGATATACTTTTTTTTTTTCACTTACATCAACCTTACAATATACTTTTTTTTTTTGAAATTTTACTTGATCAATGTAGGAGGAAAGAACCTTGGCTACCTCAAATATCAAGGAGCTTCATAAGGATTAGGTAATTTAGTCATATAATTAACTTCCTAATTTTTTATTATCCAACCATTTATCTTGATGTCAATGTGATGCATTATTTATATATATATATATATATTTTTTTTTTTCTAATTTATATAGAGATGGAAGGATGACCATTAGCATGGTGATGAGGTATTTGGTTAACAGGCTTGGGCTTGAGCATGAATCACAGGTACACATTTTTAAATTTTCTCACCTTATATAATTATGTAACAAAATTTGGCTTTGAAATTGTTAAAGCACTCCGTATAGAATTCAAATAGTTGCGTTATAGTGCATTTTTTGGTATTTTGTTATATGGCGGATGAAAGGAACATTGGAGCTAGATGGAAATCACTGTTCAGGTTTCTATTCAAAAATAGTTTTCAAAAAAGAGAGTATTAATTAATTTAATTTAATTTCTAATTATTTGTAGCTTTAGATATATATAGTAGCATTTGTTGTTGGTAGGATGTGAGTGTCTAAGTGGCGCATCATTGCTTTCCTCTGATAAAGGCAGGCTTCCTTCAGGTTAAATGAGAGGGGTTTAGATTAGTTGTTGGTTTAGCATCATCTGTGTTCAATTAGTTTGTTTCACAGCAGTCAAAAGAGTCGCTTTTCTTCCTTTGTTTTCAAATTTACTCCATCGGAGATCACCTTAATATATATATATATATATATATATTTTATTTTTCCCCCAATTTTGCTCTTCAAAATCGAAATAAATTAAATACTCTTAATTTTCCATATTGAAACAAAAATTATGAACAATAAAAACCAAAATAAGGAAAACAATATCAACAATAATATATAATATATAATGGTAAAAGATGTAATAATATTCATATTCAGAATAATGATAATATAACGTACAGAAGAGAAGTAGAGTAAGAGTAATAATAGATTTTACAGTGAACGCCGGCTAGCTGTCAATCATAAGTCATAACCAAATTACCAGCACGCGTAAAAGTGAGTGCAGATGAACAATCAATTTTGTACAGTCAGTACGGCATATCTATCTATTCATTTGTTCTATTTATGATTTCCCAAGTATGAATATGATGAGCTAGGGTAAACAGTGTAGCTAGGTCATGATTAGATAGTCTTCTCATGTCATGATGTGCTGCTCTCTCTTCTCTCTTTCATGGATCGTCCTCCTGCTGCATGTCTCAAACTCAAAATAAACAATTAAGAAGGCAAGGCAACTATGAATATGAAGACTCATTCATTCATGGCCCATGATGGCAAAGTGAGCTTTATTTCCCTCCCCATGCCAAGTTAACATTACATTGCCATAAATGGATAATTCAAAAGGAAACATGTATATATGCAATGCACCTAGACCTAGTAAAAAGATGGATTTGTCAAGAGACTCAAGACCATCCTCACAGAACAGAATGCGTACATGAACAATTAATTAAGCTTTAGTGCTCTTGACCCCATTAATTGCATGTAATATATACCCATATTAATATTATGATCTGTTTTTCTTCCTAAAACAACAAAAAACATCTTTATTAAATTTATATATCTTTTTCAAAAAGCATCTTATATAGTCAAAAGTCCTCTCGGAGGGAAATATGAAATATCTTTTGGGAGTCAATATATATATGTGACTAAGAACACAGTCTCATTCCCTCGAGAATTCACACATATATTTGCATGCAACAAGAAGCAGCTCCAATCATGAGATATCCTCAAGATTCGTGTCTCAATAGTTCCTTCCAAGAGACAAGTTGATGATGGTGCATTGGGGAACACATGCATGGAAGGCAGTTATGCTATGCAGCGTAAAAAGGTGCCTCACTGCCCTCCGCAAGAGTTGTATGTAGCACACTTTTTGGTGGCTTGTAAGATTTCCCCGTTTGTAAGACAATATTGTCATGCTTAGAAGTTTAGAAGCAACATAGGAACAGGAGAAGCTAGCACAAGAGATCCTTTTAATAGTGTTATTTACCAGTTTATAGTTGAAATCGAACCTTACCTTACCTTACCTTACCTAAAAGTTGCATTGAGATTAAAAAAAAACATGTATTTTTTATTGACCAACGAGGAGGTTACTTTTGAATTTGTCATTTTTTGAAGTACAAAAGTAACCACAACTAACAAACCATTAATCCCACCTGTAGCAGTGCATTGATGCCTTTTTCCAGGTTGTTCTTCAAAAAAAAAAAAAATTATTACCCTATAGCTAGAGAACAATGACATGATAATAATTAAACAAATTAATAAGCTCAATAATATTAAAAATATGAAAATAGAATTAGGGGCAAAATAGTCAATTAACAGAGATTGGGGGTACCTGTGAATGCTTCTATAAAGAAAGGCATCACTCACTCACTCACTCACTCACTCACTCAACTCACCTACCATCAATGAAAGTTATGCACCATCTATTAAGCCACTTGTCCGGGTTGGGATTGTTCTATTCAAAGCCAAGGCGACTACTCTTTTCTTTTAATTTCTCCCCCTTCCCCCCTTTCCTTTCCTTCCCTCTAAAGTCTAAACACAAAAAAAAACTGGTGGAAAAGATCACATAATAATGACACGTAGAGTTTGTCCTCAGGCTCAGCTCCCAAACTCAAGTGGGCCTTGTTAAATTTAATTTTGTGCCATATTTATTTTGTGCCATATTGCATGCGCCTCCTCTATATATGTATATCAAACTATATATGCACAATTATGAGCGGAGAGGCCCAAGTATTATATCACAACTACTAAATTTGCATTCTTTAAATTCTATATTTTGACTCCACTATACAATATAATACATGTTGGGTACCTGAAAGTTAAGGCCACTTCTTTACTAACTTGATAGTAACTTATATTTATGTCTAGGACTATGAGCTTTTCAAATATTGCACTTTTATTTTACATAAAAATAATTTATTTTTATTTTATATATTTTAACTTCTCCTATTTTACATAAAAATAGTTCCTCTTTATATTATAAATTATAACTTCTCCTATGTCATGATAAACGAAGAAACAGAGAGCTAACACTGAATTAGGGGAGTTCCTTCTCAAGTGTAATATATTATTAACAAGTTTGTTCAAATGCATGCATGTCAAATTTTTTTTTTTTTTTTAATGTTCTGATGTATACATATACAGTTCAACATCCGGTCTATTGAGACAAAGCAACGGACAAATAATTAAAATTTAGAATTTCATGTAAATTTTGTAACAGCTTGTAACTTCAAATATAAAAGTCAACTGTGGGTTTATTATATAAATGGCTAGCTACCACCCATATATATTAATCATTATGTAGCACGCTTCGTTAGCAAGTGGAAAGCCGTTGCACGCATATCATTATATATTTTTTTGCAAATGTCTGCATATATATTATGTTATGGGTTATTACTAATTACTTAATTCCTCTGCCAACAACTCCAGAATGAGGTGACATTTGTCACGAGTGATGATCATGATCAGTCTCCTATACATTAATTGGAAATGATACATCATACAACAAACATTTCGAAAGTATGTTATGAGCTAGAGCATCATTTGGTTGTTCGTGGAAAGCTTCGTGCTAGAAGATAAGTAATTAAATTTAATCATAGTGCTATAAGACCATTAATTATGCAGTGACACACTCGTGTAAGAATTTATCAATTTCTTAATTTTAAGGATACGTTTTTTTTTTTAAACTATTTTATGGGAAAATATAGTAATCTAGGCTAAAATATATATAAAAAAAAAAGTCATGAACTTATAACCCTCCACAGACCCAAATTTTACATTGACAAAATAGATGGCAGCTTAAAATTAACAACAATCCACGTAATTACTATCCAGCTAGCTAGAGAGATAAATATCTTATTTTGTGACTTTTCTTCTATTACTAATTACCATTAATTTGATCCAACTAAGCATTTAATTAGCTAGATTTTTAATTTGATTCTTATTGTAACCCTAGCATATGCAATAAAATTTTGCCTCTCAAGTTCCATATATATATATGTAGGTGGCAGAAGGAAATTGATTTTACATCTTAGTCCTTTTTTGTGTGCATGAGATGGATGAATGGTGCATGGGTTGGTAGGTTACGTGCATCTCATGCAGTTTTTTCATGAGGTCTCTCTTTGATTGAATTGAATTGAATTGAATGTATATATGATTTATATATATATATATACAATCATCAATTCGTCATGCTTTCAATGTGCTTAGCTCACCTTAAACCTCAACTTCGTTTACCCTTCTTTAAAGGCAACCTAGGCCCCTCATTTTCATTTTCATTTTCATTTTCCTTTTCCTGGTGGAGCCTACACACGTAATACATATTATACATATTGCTCTTTCTTAGGTTGTAGCTTTAGTTTAGTGTAGAATAGAGTAGAATAGAGTAGAATAGAGTAGAGTAGTTCTTAGCTAGGAGCCATCGAAAGAACTAATTAAGTGGATGCAACTTATAGGAGATGTTTAACGGGCCCGGTAGCTTACTAGTAACTAGTAAGTAGCAATTCTTTTTTAGAATTAATTAGGTCTACACATACCTCTCATTGCCCATGTCTTCTTAATTAGTTGTTGTAAAAGAATTGATGTTTGTGGGTAGTTTGGTTAATTGTTAATGAAAATTATGAAATATTCTTGACATGCACTAAGAAACAAAATATGAATCTGATAATTAATTTATGATTTGTATCTAACAATAAGGGTGTGGCTCACATCTAACAATTTAGATTATATATAATAACTTGGCTTTCTTCTCCAAGTAGTTGTTGGTCAATTGTTATTTTTTTTTCCCTTTGATCAAATAAATAACTTTCCCCAGCGAAATTATAATATATTATATTTAATTTCAGTTTGAAATATAAAATTGATACAGCTTTCAAAAAATAAATCGCTCCTTTACAAAATCAAGAAGTAAGCTTAAGATATGAAATCGCCAAATTAATAGCAACTAAACCTATGATTTATTGCCACCTTAATTAATCATGAATACTGTTATACAAGCAAAATTTAGTTTGGAATTACGATCATATAAAATATATAACTATTTGATCGCTCTTCGTATGAAGCATAATCTATTACTATTTACTAGTAACTCCAATCAATTGATTGAGCAAAAATAAATAGGATTCTCGTGTGCTTCTGAAATTTATACAGTATATCACTATATCCAAAGTGGAGCTAGTAATCATAAAAATTTTGATGAATCAATTAGTTAGGCATAGCTCCCATCAAAGAATTTATCAGTTTGTGAAGCGCCACAGAAAACATAAGACCTAACTTCTCATTTTCTTTTTTTTTTTTTAAATAAAAAGGAAAAGGAAAGGAGATTTAATTAATTAAACCTAACTCAATTTAATTACTTCCCTCTCCTCTCCTCTCGTCTGGTTGTTAGTAGTAGTTCTTGTAGAATAGTCAACCTATATATATTAGCTCATCATGATGGAGGCCATCTAATTAAAGACAAACGCAAATTGTAAAATTGCATATATATGCTTTATTATTAGAGTTTAGAGGGGGAGTTAGTGCGTAATCATGCGTCGTCGGTTGGGGGCCACGCAAACTAACTAAAGAATAATCAATCTCATCTCATCTCATCTATTTGTTATTTTGTTTGCCCTTTTCTCTTTATGGCATCAACACAGGAATCTCAATCGACTGTCCCAATTGCCATGTAACCCCTCGTGGAATGGAGTGGAATGGAATGGAGTGCCTCCAATTATTTGTTGCTTGGGCATTAACAATTAACAAGAAAAAAAATGTCAGTGAATGATAATTGAGTGCTCATTTAGGTTAAGGTCCAAGAACAAAAAGCTAGTTAATCGGAATATATTCCTTCTGTTGATTAAATAAAATAATTTTGGTAATTAAGGTCATGGTTAATTAATTTGAACATTATTTTGTTAGGTTATTTAGGTCTACGTACACTGTACACATGGAAATATAGAATTACAAACATCACCACATATATATAATACAAAAAAATAGTAATTAATTAAGTAGAAGTCTAGTTTTGATGTTTAACTTATGCTAATATATTAGTGAGCACTTCTTGCTCATTTTTTGATTAATATCACGTCTCTTTCTTTCCCATTTTTATATTGAGCTTACATATAGTTTCTAGTTTATTAATTTCATGCTTTGAATTCTCCTGTGAAGATAGATTTTAAGAAAGGTAGATAGCAAGATCCCTGCATCCTTGACTATATCTCTACAACTAATGACCATCTCTATCAAATGTTACATGATTGGTGGTTGCAGCATTTTTTTAAATTTTAATATGAAATTTTCAAGATTAGGTCTTTCACACATTAATATATTTGTTCAGTTGATATTGTCATGCTAAGACTAGACAAAAATATTTGCATTGACTTTATTTGTAATTTATAGTTTATATCATGTAAGATGGATAATGTATATATTCTCGACAGACAGAATAAAAATTGCCTTAATTAAATATCAGCCAAAATAATTGAACTGAAAGCAAACATAACGGGGGCACAACATATATAGGCGGCTGCCACAACTGATCTAGATAAAATGATAATTAAATAGGTTTAATTGAGGAAGTAATTAATTAGAGAAGATAATTAATTATCAGCCAAAATCATTCAGTTGGGAGCTGTGTGTGCTAATTACAAGTTACAAATGGGACAAAAACTAACAGGGGACGTGCATGCAGTTTTTGTTTCCATGCGGTAGTGTTGCCTGTTAGGTGGTCTAGAAGTCGTAAAAAAACCCAAAAAAAATTAAAAAAGGAAAAAAGAAAAAGAAAAGTTAAAAGGGGCAATAATGATATAAATTATTACTGGAATATATAAAGCCAAGGTTTAGGTCTAGCTGGAAATTATTATCACACATTCTCCAAATTTGCTTCTTATGTCCACCGTCAATTAATCCCTCATTAATTAATTTAGCCTATAGGGAATTATGATTATGAACCCAAAAAAAATTAGTGCCTTTCCAGGTTACCTAACGAATATATTTGTTTGTTTATTACTAAAGAAAAAGGAACGGCAAAGTATACTTGTTTTAATTTGCAACTGTACAAGTGATGATGCTTTTGCTTTTTTGTAGAATATAACATCTCTTCTAGCTAGTATTATTATTAATTAATCTAACGTTAAAAATCTTTTGCAGTCCGAGCATAGATAATTCTAATATATTTTGAGTACCAATTTTCAATTATAGATGAGCATTTTTAAAAGATGTCCTCCAACCACCCTGCATTAAGTATATAACTAAGAAGTCAATTAGATCTCTTCAGGTAGTTCTAATAATTATTAGCTATCAGCAATCGAGAAATTAAAATAAAATTATTTGTAGTAATTAATTGTCCAAATTCCATCTGGATTTTATAATTTTCTTCCCCATTTATTAATTGTAGAGTGCCCTCCACCAACCCTGCATTAATTAATTAAATAAAATTCAACTAAATTAATTATATCAGGTGACCGAATATATAAACAAGTATAAGAAACGTGTACTGTACCTACTACCACAACAAACTTAATTATATATAGAGGAGGTTATTTTACTTTAAAATAAAAGGTCCCATTCCTTAATTTTTTTTTTTAGCATACTGTGAACCTTGTTTTTTCTTTTTTTTTTGGGAATAGGTATCAAACAATATAGTATAAATATACGTAAGGTATTCTTACCGTATTCTATTAAGAGACTTCTACACGGCTAATAGTATCATCAATGGTAGGGAAATTTTATCTACCTTTTATAATCTTGCTTTCAATTTGTTGCAACATCAAATCAACATTGACATGCATGCACTTCAACTCCATACAGGTTTTTTTTTTTTAAAAAAAAAAATTGCACTTACATGTGACTACTCAAAAACAATAATCAAATGTCAATAGTGGAGCAATTAATTAATGAGTACCCGTAATCCAACCCGATCCAAATTCTATAAATATGATCCGGATGTAATTAAGTCCAAAAATGTATCCTGTGCCTTATTACTTTTAGGTGGATATTAAAAACACCCCACCTTTTGGATTTGCAAAACATTCTGTTCAGCATGATTTGACAATTCATAATCTAAAATATATTTCATAAAAATCAGTCATAGTTAAAAAATATATTTTAATTGGAATTACTGTTATTAATTGAACTTTTGTCATATAAATTAATTGTTCGATTGGGGACATGTTATCTCAATGGTTCTAGCTATTTCTAAAATGGTCCTCAAATCCAATTCGAAAGCAAGTATATAATTAAGCTAATACATACGCACCACACTGTTTTACAAATATTTCTTAACTAAATATTGAAAATTTCTTGTTAGCCGTTAAATGTTGATAATATTGTTAACAGTGCTTCTCTGATACATTGTTTGAAACCTAAGGTACACTAAATTTCATTTCTTAAACCCTACATTTTGCATTTAGAATATAAGAAATAAAAACCGAGGTCGCTTTTTTAGTTTCAGAGTAATTTTCCGAGAAAGATGGACCGACATGCTCCAATAGGCAATAGCTAGCTAGGCTTCGTATTCTATTTCATATTAAATTCCTCTTGCAATGCAATGCAATATATAAATGCAATGCAATGTATGATGTAACGACCATTAGGCGCCACTCCACCATCCCACTGCTGGACCACTTCCTCACATGAAAGGACCATTAAGCGTACTTTAAACCCCCCAACTTAACACCAAATTAAATCCGGATTGTCCCTAATTAATTTGATGCCATTAATTAATTATGTATAACTCAATTGCTTGCTTGTAGCTTGATTTTGAGGTTTGAAATGCTAACTACTCCCCTCTCTACCTAAAGGAAGCGAGAGTGTGATATTACTGATTACTACCATCAAGCTAATTGGGGCTCTCTATTCATATATACAATCATGAGTCTTAAACTTCACAGTTTACAGTCAAGTAGTCAAGTATTTTTTACAATTACTAGTCTATCACAATGAACTTCTTCTATGTTTCAAAACTAAGCTAGAATTTTCATCTCACCCTTTACTAGATCATTAGTTCTTAATTATAAAATTTAGTTAATTTGTCAGTGCAGAGTTTTTCTGACACGCAATTAGTGAGGGGCAAATAATAACTATACATATATATATTTGCAACCATGCTTCGGTGTTAACTATGTGATGAACATCCTTCTCTTTTCACTTCACTTTCAGACTATCATTGTATTGGTCCCAGCCTCAACTCGATTTTTGTATTTAGCACTTCTTCCAGCAAAATCGCTTTCCATACCCATCTGACCAGTAGCAAGTTTAGTTGGAAAAACTAAAAAAATAAAAAAAGAAAAAACCACAAATCACAATAATTAAATTTATAAAGGAAAAAATTCAACAAAAAGGTTGCAAAGAATGGTTTAACTTCTTTAGGGCAATAACACATCATACGTTCTAATATTCAGCTCTGTATCTAGCTAAAAGAAGTGAATATAGTATCAGCTCCATTTATATATATAATTGTGCTAAACTATATATGATGTAAAAGCCATGAATTAATCAAAGTTTCCTATTCCATTCATGTACAGGTAGAAATAACATGTAAAGGGCAAAGGCTTCATCCGGCCATGACACTAGAACAAGTTCGAGATAACATATGGTGTTCGAGAGAGGCGGGCCCATCCATTCCCAGCCCATCGAGCACCGTCACGAATCATCTGATGATATTGGAGTATGGTAGTAGTGCATAGAACTCGATCTGCTTCCCCGTGTATAACTAGTCAGTACACTGATTCTTTTTTTCACTTCTTTTTTTTTTTGTTTTGTTTTTCCACTTTAACCCTACAAGATCAAGATCATGTTTCAAGTTTCTTTTAATTTTACAATTGTCTAATTCATTGAGGAAGAATAGCTTGGAGGTACATTAAATGTTCAGAAGTGAGGGGTGAAAATTAATTAAACAGATGTATGTCCAAGCCATTTTGGCTTATTACTCTTCTCATCTTACCTAAATTAGTAATAACAGATTACATATTGAAACTCTCAGTTTAGTTCCAAAAATAGATCTAATTTAGGTGCTATTATTTTTTAAACAAAGATTGCATTGCCAATTTTCAAGTTAGCTATGAGCAGTCTCTTTGGACCACTTGTTTTGTTCTTGTTTTTTTTAACAAAAAAGATCAGTCTTTTTTGAAGACCTTTCATTATTAAAAACATATCTCCTGCAGCTTTACATACCAATTATTAGCTCACTAATTGTACCCGGGAACCTATAACACTTTAGACTATATTTTTTCATATACTTTTTTTTTTTTTGGTTTGGAGAAAGTGGATATATATATTTTTTTGTTGTAAGTTTTCATGAAGAATGTACCTTATGTTAGGTTAAAACACATATATGTGTGTGCAGTCCAATCAAAGAATCATACATCTTCATTAATTTTCTGTTTAAAGACTAAGTTATATATGGCTAAACAGCACTAAGGGAGTCATGAAGACTTTTCAAAATGAAGATGCATGGAACACTATGAACAGGGAGGTGCCAGTAAAGGGTCTGCATCAGGGAAAGACAAGTGTTGATGTACATTGAAGTTGAAGTCTATGAACCCAACAAAGGAAAGTGCAAGCATTACACTACTATCACTATATACAATTTGACAATGATATGCTAACAGTACCAACATACAGCATAAAGCAAGTCCAACAAGCTCCCGTCAGATAATTTGGTGTTTCCTTCACAAACAGATGGATGCATTGGCTATTTATCAACAACCAAACCAATTTCAATTTGCCAGTACCAATTTGCAAATTCTTTTCAATACCATCTTCCATAGCATTGAAATGTTTATTAAAACTGAACGACAACCCGTCTGGAATTTTTCGACAACCAAATTGATACTGGGTACATAAGTATGAGACCTATCAGCTCAGTGACAGAATGCAGTTAGCTAGACTGAAGTAAAAATTTTGGATATGGTTTAGGAACAGTTGAATTATGTTCATGGTTCACATATGGCCGAAGCATTGTGGTTGTTGATCATAAAAGGAAACAGTATGGATTTTGGATTTGGCTTGCCATTGTTGTCACATTGACTTGTGAGAAGCTATATCTATATGCTCAACAGAAGCTATGTTTAGATCCGGGCCTCTCAGTTAACTCGGCTCTAGTTTTTTTCTTTTGTTCCAGGAAGTTAGGACAACAAACTAATCACAAATTTCAATCGATTGTCAAATCTTACGGCAGTGAATTCAAGAACAATTTATAATGGCTCTAAAAGAAACCTCAATTGAATTTATGGACTACTGTGCTGTTTAGCAAAGCAATCAAATGCTGATGCCAAGTGTAAAATTGAGCCCCCTTCTGAGTTCTGCCTCTCCTTGAGACATAATTAAAGGCCTGGCACACAAAGAAAAAAAGGAACTAAATGTCTCACTGTCTAAAAAGAAATTAAAGTAACAGGCCTAACAAATAACAATAGTCTGATTTTGAAAAACATTCCTGATATGAGAGTCAATGTAGAACGCATTAACTAGGGCCTAATCTGAAAATAATAATGTAACCAAAAAAATTGCTGCTGTTGTAAAACCAAAGAGCGGATGAAAAATGGGTTCACACATTTAAACTTTTCAAGCCATAATTTTACAATGAAAAAGTTCAAGACAATTTAGGGAATTAGGATCAAAATGGACTTGTGACTGGTGAAGAGTACAACTGCACTGCACCCCTGTTCCCCAACTCAATAATTGATCCATAAGGGCAAAAACTGATGCTCAATAAGGACTATCTACACTCAATTCTGATCAATTCATTTGTTCTGACAAACAAAGCCCAAAAAGAGATGAGCCTTACATTCTATATAGTCATGATCCATAATAGCCTTTGAGCTATTGAAAAAAGAAAAAAGGGAAAGGACAAAAAAAATTGCCTTTTGAATAAAGTAACAGTATTATCAACAAAAGCTATTTATCGCATTACATAGCTATCCCTGTGTTTAACAAAAACATTTGACTCATTCATCACTTAATTTATTATCTTTGTGTGCTATGTAATAACCTTGTCTTATGTAATAACAAAATAATGAACAAGTAGTCCTAAAGCCTCTCCCAGAAAACAGAAAAACATACACAGCAAAAGACATATGATCAGCATCCATGTTAAAGTACACAATTAATGACTTCACAGAAAGAAACAAACTTCACTACCCTGACAGCACAAAGTTTCCTAAATTATTTTCTTTGAATGACAATTTTTCCACAAAACACTACTCGCAGAACATCTCATCTAAAGTTACATCTACTTCATCAAAAATCAAATTACCTCCCGACTAAGCAGAGGCATTGTATACTAACCTAGTCTTGACCTCTGTACTGCATCTACAGACCTCCCTTCAGCTTTAGAATTGCATCATAAAGTTTTCTTTTGGTCCCGACTGCACTTATCCCCATCTCTCTCAAATCATCTAGGGTAATGATAGGCAAAACTTCCACATCCACCTCATGTTTGTCAAACACTTCTGCGTACCGGCCAAGCCCAAGCCGATTCAGCCAGCCATGGACCCCACCCATCTCAGCCAACCCAGGTCCTCCATTCTGATTAGTTCCTTGATTATGCTTGGCTGCCAAATCATAAGTTTTGCATCAGATTAATGCAGGTTCCCAACTGGACTACACTATTATTGTCATAAGACATTCTAGCATCCCTAGCAATGCGAAACGTTTTGGTTATATAAGAGCTCTCTATATATACTCAGGCCTTACTTGCACAATGCCAAAAGTTGCTTCAGATTCATGAAATTAATCAGGAGTCGGGACAGTTATTTAGCTTGCCAACAACAATACAAGATTCAACCGAAAGCCTAACTACATAAGATGCGCAAATAGTAAACAGACAATGAATATAATAAAGAACCTAATTCATTGGCAGTGGTCTTAGGAGAATCACGCTTTGGACGTTTGGGGCCCGACTTAGAACCAGGCGTCTTCTTTTGATTTTCTGCCCCTGGAAAATAAAGAATAAAGGAAAATAAGTTAGTTCTTACTCACAGTACTTGATAACAACAACAAGAGAGAGAAAACAGAAGAGAAGTGCAGATAGTGTGATAACAGTGTTTATTGGGACCTTATCTTTCTTCTCTGAATTCTCCTACTCACAGTACTTGAATATAAAATTTACAATGGCAAACTTAAATTTTTAGTATTAACTAATATTTATCTTTTCCTGTGAATTCTCCTACTCCACAGTAATTGAAAAAACAATTTCCAACGACAAACTTAATTTTCAGATAGAGAGACCAGCACAGAAGCCATTTTTTTCCAAATATTTACATATATCCAGCTCACCCAACAATAAAGCAGGATTCAACCAAAAGAACTAACTACATAAGAATTGCAAATTATAGACTGATAAAACAAAAGGGAACCTGTATCATTGGCAGTGGTCTTAGTAGAAATGCGCTTCGGATCCTTGCGGCCCTTGGACTTTGACTTATTTTGGTTTTCTGCCCCTGGAAAAAAGAAATAGAGGAAATTACTCATTGCTGAAAGATTACAAAAGAAAGATAAAAATAAACAACAAGTAGCTCTCAAGATTCTAGTGTCTCTTAATTCTTGGAACCATTTTACAAAATCCCGTCTCCTTTTAGGAAGGTAGTTTATAAGTAATAATCTTTAGTTACCAATTTACGCATTTTCAATTACTGTGAGGAGATAATTTCAAACAACAAACAGATAGCGATAAAAATACCTGAATTATTCTCAGCGGGATTGGTAGGCTTAGTTCCAGAATCAGGCTTCTCTGCTTCATTTCCTGTCCCAGAAGAAATACCAGATCCAAAAGAAAAGAGATATTTGTTTTCTCAGTGAAAACTAGCAGTAAAAGAAACAGCAGTACAAATAAATGCGAGACCATTGACTGTTGGGACCCTTTTAGTACCATTCCATCTGCCTTTTTCTTAGAAAGATAGTTTACACGAAATATTTTTTCAAATACCAATTTCACAAACAACACTCCATCTTTCTTTACCAGTTTACAAGCAATAATCCATTGAGTACCAATATATGCATTTCCAATCACTGTGAGAAGATAATTTCAAACAATAAACAGATAGTGATAAAAAAACCTGAATTATTCTTGGCAAGATCAGTAGCCTTAGTTCCAGAATCAGGCTTCTCTGCTTGGTCCCCTATCCCAGAAGAAATACCAGATCCAAAGAAAAGAGACATTCAATGATTTCTCACAGAAAACTAGCAGTACAAATAAATGCAAGACCATAGACTGTTGGGACCTTTTTAGCTTCTTAAAAAGATAGTTTACACGAAATAATCATTCAAATACTGAATTACAGATTGAGAGTTTTCTCTAACAAGACTCCATCTTTCTTTACCAGAAAGACAGTATACAAGCAGTAATCTTTCAGCTACCAATTTGCACATTTCCTATCATTTTTAATAGGGAATTCCAAGCAATGAACAGATACTAATTATAACAACCTGAATTATCCACAGCGGTGTTGCCGCGCTTGCGTTTGGGCGGCTTGGGGCCAGAAGCAGACGCCTCCTTCTGATTCTCAGTCGCTGAACAGAAAAGAGACAGAATCCGGTAAGTTCTCAGTCCTCACTCAAACCTAGCAGCAAAAAAGAAACTTTACCGGGTGTGGCGCTCTTGCCGGCGCGGCCGCCCTTGGACTTGGGGGAGGAGGGGGAGGGGGAGGACTTAGTAGGCTGGCCGAGGTCGCCGAGGCGCACGTTCACCTTGCGCTTGCGCTTGGCGGTGGGAGTGAGCGGTGAAGAAGGTTCCTCCTCCGCGGGGGGCCCTCCGGAGGCCATTGTTGTGTTACAGTGGTACTGGTAAAGTGACCAATCTGGTATCAGAGTGAGCTGCTTTTTTACTTGGCAGTTCGCACTGGGCGAGTGATTTTCTTATCGGTGGTTTTCTGTTGTGTTAGTTAGCGCTCAATTCATATCGGCTGTTATTCTGTTTCGAATAACATGACCCTATTATTCTAATTTCGGTCGTTGGATCAAAATCAATGGATCAGATCTATTTGAAAAGGACCCCTCAAATGAAATCTAAGGTGGATCGATCACATCTGTCCATTTTGAAAAGTGGTAGTTTAGTTTTTTATTTATTTATGAAAAGAGTTGGCTACGGACTAATAAATCATTATACTCACTATATATAAAAACATATTGAAAAAAGAGGAGGGATACATTGACGATGCTTATTTTGACAATCTTGATAATAGTTAACTTTAAAAATTTGTAAAAATTCATAAAAAATCTTAAAAATGGAAAAAAAAATTTATGGATGCATTATTTAACTTACAGATTGATAGTGTTTCAATTTTCAATCAATTTGAACATCATTTGATGCCTTATCAAAATTTTGTACATTTTTTTACCGGTTGTAATTAAAAGATCTTTAATATCGCTTAAATTGAATATAATCGGAAACATAATCAATTTATAAGTTGAGAATAACTTCCACAAACTTTTTTCTATTTTTAAGATTTCTTATAATTTTTTATAAATTTTTAAAAGTTACAATTGTTAAAATTGTCAAAATAACTATTGTCAATGGATCCCTCCTCTTGGAAAAAATGACATGAAATGGCTATCTTCCCAAAATAAGAAACCTGAGCCATTGATCATTTTCTTGGATAGATCAAAACCGTTGATGTACGTTAATGTCCGTTGACGTTCTCAGTCCATTTAAATTAAAGGCTCATATAAATTATCTCAATTTAAGACCCGTTACATATTATCTTAAAAGTTTATTATAAGAAATAATAATTTCAGCCCAAAGCAAAGTGTGAGCTTTTCAATGGTAGTGACAAATGGACTCTTTCCTAAAACAAATTGAATACGAATGCAAAGAAAAAGAGAGAAAAAGAAAATTCAATATGCGTTCTCCTTGTATCTTGATTATACTTGAGTTCCATTTTTAAACTATGTCAAAACGAAACGACAAAGTTTCTGAATATTCATTTATGTTAAGTTGGTCCCTCAAGTTATTTACAAGAGGATGGATGACAATAAGGTATCTAAACATTTGAAAAAAAAAATTAAAAATTTTTAAAAGTAGAAAAAAAAGTTTACAAAAGAATTATTTTACTTATATATACTCTTTATAATGCGTGTAGTTATCCTTATTCTGTAATGATTATGATTACTCTTAAATTTTTGAATTCAATATCAACCGTTGGATGAGTTGTTAAAGCGCCAAGCAATTGTTTCATGTTAATGCACGAAGTATCTGCCATTAAATCCTTCAAAGTAGACTCAGACTCAATCTCGCTCTCTCTTAATCGCTAAACAAGGAATGATATTAATCCTCAATATATAATTTACTTTCAAATTGCTACGAAATAGTTTTCACAAATCACAAGAGAATAATGTGATATTCCTATATTCATTCCTAAAGGAATTACATCTACTTATTAAAATTAAGAGAAAAGTCACAAAAACGTCTCAAGTTCTTAACACTAGACTAGACTTTAGTTATAAATGAACTAATTAATTAATTAAACCATATTCACCGTACTTTAAATATTGAAAAATCTTTTTCGAGTTCTTGGATGGCTCCGTAGAGCTTGTATCTGGTACCAACCTCATGTATTCCTATCTCTCTCAGATCTTCAAGAGTAATAAAGGGCAGAATCTTCTCATCAACGTTATGCTTGTCAAAAAGATGTGCATAGTGGCCAAACCCAAGTCGGTCCAGCCAGCCATGGACCCCTTCCTCTAGGCCTTGGTTCTTCTCGTCCGTTGTATCGTAATAAGGCTTACTTGTCTCATAAATCCCTGTAAATAATACCACAGAAAAAAAGTGACTCTAGTCAAGTACCTCAAATCAATGAGATCATCTTACAGAAAAAGGAACCAATAACATTGAAGTTGAGGCGAACGTAATTAATTAAGCTCCCCCTAATTTTCATACCTGATTCGCATGTTTCACATGATTCGCAAGACACCATATTTTTGTTTAAATGATTAGAAAATAATCTAACATAAAAACAATATTATCTGTATGTGACATTAACATCTTATATATACATTAGAACGCTTAAAAAATAATAATTAATTACAATCTTCTAAAAATAGGAAAACCAGAACATATATAGATATCTAAACCCAAAAATATACGTATAGTTATATAAATGACTGGTTACTATATATGAAATAATATACTCGCCATCTTTGGGCCCCCAAAGAGAGAAGATACATGTACCCAAATATAAATCCCCAAGTCAAATCCTAAATTATGACCATATAATATAAACCTTAAAGTGCAAAATTAAAAATAGTTTTTACATAACTTATATAAAAAATGAAAAACTGACGTTGCTAATAATAATTATAAATAGAAGTACAAATATCAAATATACAAAGTGTAAAAAATCTATATAAGAAACTTTTAAAAATTGTTCTAACATTAAGAATACGAGACGTGCAATTACAAAAATCTCTAGGTCAAACCCCCCTTTGACAAAAAAATAACTATCAATATAACTAACTTTCCTAAGATAAAGTATATATAGTGAGCCCTCTAAGTAGAAATAATTATAATGCAAATTCATAAATATATTGTTTGTAATACTATTTATGCTATGTTGCTTAAGTATTTATGGTTGGTGTTCTCAATATTAATATGCATATTTCATTTTAAAATTTGAATTTAGAAATAGAAAAAAATAAAAGTTACAATAACAAAACATAAACTATTACATCAAAATATACTAGCAAACTAAATTTTATAATTTTTTGCTATTTTTAATGATGGGGACAATATCACTATCTTTGTATAAACCAGATTCCTTGGATGTAGTCATTTTCTCCTCATCATTAAAAATAGCAAAAAAATTCTAAAAATTATAAAATTTGGTTTGCTAGTATATTTTGATATAAAGATTAAGTTGAGTGTTCGGATCGACTATTTGGACACCGAAAACGGAGATACGGACCGTATAGCACAGTAAAACCGTGATATGCATATTATTGTAGCCTAACTTAGAGCAGATGTACCGTGAGCTTAACCTCCAAAATGACTATACAACATTAATAAAATAATTAAGTTTTATGTATCACTTTTAAAAAATCTCAAACAAATACTTAAAAATTTTCAAAAATGAAAAATTTTTGCATCCCGTAAGGTTTTGATATAAAGAATTTATTGAGCCATATAAATCAAAATTTGGAGGTGATTTGATAGGTTTTTGGAGGTCAAGCTCACGGAAGGCTCCGTGAGCTTAAGCTTACGGTATATTTACTCCATATATATGTGTTTGTACATTATTTATATTTTTAATAAATATTTAATCATTATTTGTAACGTTAAAAATAAATTTAAGAAAAATGAAAATAATAACTTTGAATGAAATAGTCAAATCAATGTAGGGGATCCATTTGATTAATATTTAAAATTTTGAGGATGAAAATGAGCAAATCTCTTGTTTTCATTGGAGAATTCCTGGCCCTTTGATATGTTGACATGCGGTGAGATTCTCAATATCCAAAGGTGAAGTCTAAAAGAACAAGAGAGAAAAGGCAATTACTCCGGTTTATTATAAGATAAATTTTTGGTCTGTTGTTGAAGATAGAAACCACTATGTCATTTTGCTATATACTTGCATAAAAAATAAATTATGTACATCGTTATTTTATTTTTGATAGTAATTTATTTTTAAAGTCAATCTGTTAAGGTGGTACCGCTAGCTCCTTTTTGTTCCCCACATTTGCACCTTATTGTATTTCTAAACATTTTTCAATGAATTTTCTAATGTTTTATCGAATAGTAATTTATAAAAGTACATAAGAAAAACCTCAATTAGCTTCTTACTTACTAACTTAATATTATTATGCTCGTGTTAACATTTTGCTATATATATAATAATTTGATGCATGTTGCGGTGTACAATTTTGTTATATCAGCGAATAGACAAATTGAGAACAAACAGTTATCAGAGTTTGACACAGAAGGCTCTGGTACCAAGTATTTAATTAGGATTTAGAAGAACAAAATAAAAAGGAGAAACAAAGAGAATTACCAAAAGTCCTAACAAAATTTTAATATAATAAATATTACATGAATGGATCAAATATAAAGTCAAAAAATAAAAAAGGGGATCGATCCATCGACGACTATATTCATTAATTGATAACCATAATAACCAATCTTCAAATAAATCTTTAAAAAAACCTTAAAAATGTAAAACTACCGTAAACATATTCTTGAGGATATGTATTATTTATATTTCAAATATCATTCAATTTGAATTTCATTTGATACTCTATATATACTCTATATGAATGATCATCTAAGTACCATATATAGCATTTTCAACGGTCTAATTTTAAATAGTTTCGGTAGAATAATAATAACAAATGACATCCAAATTAAATAGTACTTGCAAACGTAATCAATCTATAAGTTCTATAAGTTCCTTGAATACGAATACAATTACGAAACTTTTCTATTCTCAAAATTAAATTTGTAATAGCATATTAATTTAATTTAATTTAATAGTTGATATTATCATGGCTGTCAATGGATTCAGCCTTTTCTCTTCTGAGCGCTCGGATAGCTCTGTACAGCTTCCTTCTGATACCAACCGCATGTATTCCCATCTCCCTCAAATCATTGAAGGTGATGAAGGGCAGAATTGCCTCATCAACGTAATGGGTGTCAAAAAGACTCTTTATGTAGTTGCCGAACCCAAGTCCCTCCAACCAGCCATGGACTACAGATCCTTGGTTCTTCTCGCCTGCTGCTGCATCATTAGGCTTACTTGTGTCATGAATCCCTGAAAGCAAAATTAAATATACCACAAGGAAATTAAATATACTTGAGTACGTATGTCATTGAGCTAGCTTTTGTAGAGAATCATATACAGGAGAAGAAATTAAGGGGCAACATAGAATTTGACGCAAGCGTAAGCACGTACCTGATTCGCAAGACTCCATGTTTTTTGCTTAACAATATATAACAATCTGGAATTAATTAATAACACAAAACGATGGTATCTGCCTGCATGTCATGTGACTTCATCTTATTATATATACATCGATCGCAATGATTGAAATTAAGAATGTTATATTATGCAAACTTCTAAAATTAGTAAAGAACACATATAGCTATCTAAATCCAAAAATATATCTATAATAATAACAATACAATTAAACCATAACATATAGCTATCTAAATCCAAAAATATATCTATAATAATAACAATGACTGTTCAATATATGTAATGATAGTCGATATACGCCATTTTTAGACCAAAAACAAATAGACACTTAATATAAAAGATATTAAAAAAGGTACACTGCCTAGATCGCTTCAATGAATAACAGCTTGAAAGATGGACAAAAAATAATGATAAAATAAGAATAGAACTATATATTGTACTATTAATAATAAAATTGTCCTGTGCTATTGGTTTATATTTCCAGTTTCAAAAAATTAATAGCCGACCCAAACCGTTCATTATGATCATCATATTTAGATGGCTCATAATATTGTAGCAAGATACAATTTAAAATGTCACATATTTAGATGGCTCATAATATTGTAGCAAGATGCAATTTAAAATGTCACATATTTAGATGGCTCATAATATTGTAGCAAGATGCAATTTTAAATGTCACATATTTAGATGGCTCATAATATTTTAATCAAGTCCCTCTAAAATGGGAGAATTCTGGATGTGTTTAGAAACGATTTTTTTTTTTTTTTTTTCATGTGTGAGAATCCTTGTTTTTGTTTCACCTTCTGCTAGGTTTCCAACATGTCATGGATCAACCAATTAGTGAAGAATCAGTAATGTTTCATGCCTTTGAGTTTGAAGTTTTCTCTGGCGTGAAGAATCAGTAATGTTTCATGCCTTTGAGTTTGAAGTTTTCTCTGGCCCGTTACAATTTGCAACCAGTAGCAAGATACGATCTCAATGTTAAATTACCAAAAATTGAATTAAATATATCGCTTTTATCACTTAGGACGGTTATTAGCTTCATGAAAAAATTGCCAAAAAAAAAAAAAAATGCATCCATCATACTTATTTATTTGGTATAATATGATGTGCTCGAAATAGAAATAGCCCAAAAAAAAAAGTCAAGTAAATCGATGTGCTCTTAAGACCACTTTGTTGCCCCCTTTAATTACTGGATCAATATCCATTTCGGGCAAAGAGCTTCAATGCGGCCCAATTACAAATATGATGATGATGGAGTTTATTGCGTTTAATTGATATTGAAAGAAGTCTGAATTAAAGGACCACTAGAGCATTTTCATCTCTGAACTCAATCCAAAAGTGCTTAAGGGTCACAAGTCCAAACAAAAAAACCGCTCCATCCCAAACCATCCCCCAACTCGTGATTTTTGGGCTTGGACCATAGATCTTGCTAAGAACGTGAGCAAAATAAGCATCCGGTATATCTTCTATAAGAACCTTGCTCCATCCCTGTCTACAACTTAACCCTCAGTTAGAATTCCGTTAAGCACTCCGGATGGAGATGCTCTAAAGAGTCCCAAAATTAGGAGTTACGACTTGCGAGTAGAGTCTTTACATTCTCAAGTCCAGACGATGGCCGATTATATATCTTTCGGAAAGAATGAATGGGCAGGATGTCGAAGGTTCTTGATTTGTTCATAGAATTATTGAAGGTCGCTTCGATCAAATATTTAAAAAAATAAAAATAAAAATCGATTTGGACACGCTGTCTTCATCTCAAAGTCTCGAGGCGCCACGTTGCAGGCCTCCTATTTGTTTGAAATTGGAAATATAAACTTTGGGGTGGCATAGAACCAATTTCCCCTATTATATATGGATCCGAATCCGTTGCTTTTCTAAAAAGAAAAGCAGGCCTGTTTTTCCAATCGATGGTCGGACCGGTTTCTGTACGGATCTTTAAGTACTTTGGTGTTTATCAACCGTCGGTTCAAAAAAAGTATGGCCTGAAAAAAGAAAAGGAGCGGATTCAGATCCAGTTCTTATTATAGAGGTAGTTTAGTTTTATTTATTGAAAGGAGTTGGCTATGGACTTATAATAAATAGTGACAAGTGAGGGACTGCTTTCCTAAAAAGGAATTGAATACGAATGCAACGGACGAAAAGAAAAAAATATATATATATGCGTTCTTCTTGAATTTTATAGCTAAATCTTATTGGAAACAAGAAATTTTCAGAAATCAAATATTTCCTTGAAATTTTTTAAAAGTGACGATACCAAAGGTTTAAATAGCGGATAGCGGACTCGTCGCGGCGGGGTACATTTGATAGCGGATATCGGATATCGGCGCTATCGCGGGTGCTATGAGTTCCTGTTATGTAAAATATTTTAACTAACTTATTTGTTCATGAGCTAACATATTTAATAAAATGATGAATAATTAGAATAATGTATAAAGTTTTCTAACCAAATTGTTTAAAAATTATATAATTATTGTATCACTCTTGAAACAAAGCATTCTTATTCAGATATATTGACATAGTACAACATGTTGGTCAGTCTTTTGTTTCAAGTACTATTTGTTTCTATAAAAAGGATTTCAAATTGAATCATTGAGTAATTATTTTTCCTAAATATTAAAAAATTAAATGGATTATTGAAGTTATCAAAAATAAATTATCTATCTATCATAAGAAAAAAAAAAGTTAGAATCTAAAATTATAATAGAAAAATTGTAAACAAATTATGATAAAACATTATGTAAGAAAATATTTATTGATTATATAATATTTTAATGGATTTCAAGTATATGACTTTCATCTTCTCTAATCAATCCCACTATTTTTCTTATATGGATACTAAGTTTATGTTACATTGATTGTTGTTTACAAATCCAATTAATTATGTGTTAAACGATTGTAAAACATAAATAACAACTATTAAGTGTTAGATATTATAAAATAATTGAAAATTCAGATGATTCTAACTATATTTTATATGATACTATATAAAGTATCAAATAGCGGAGAAAAACCGATAGCGTCGTAGCGTTTTGCTTCCAAAACGCTATATCGACCGCTATAGCGGCCGCTATGAGCGCTATTTAAACCTTTGATTCATACTATATAAAAAGTGAATTATTATTGCATTTCCTGCTACTCTTCTTTTAGCAAGGGGTAAGATTTGCATCTTTGCCTCGCACAACTATGGGTGTAAATGAGCCGAGCCGAGCCGAGTTAGGCTAAGCTCAAACTCGGCTCATTAAGTTAACGAGCCAAAAGCACAAGCTCAAGATCGGCTCGTTTATTTTTTAATAATAAAATTTTAAGTATGTTATATATCAAAATTTATATAAAAATTAACAAAAGGACTAACAAATAATTAAATATATGTTCGTGTACATTTTACATAACAATTTCATATATATTAGACCATATGTTGTATAATATATTAATAATCTACGATTTTCAAGCAGTACGAATTGCAATTAATAATAGTTCATCGAGTCAAACGAGTTTAACGAGCTGAGTCATGCTAAGCTCAAACTCGGTTCATTAGCTTAACGAACTTAACGAGCGAGCCTAATTCGATCCGATCCCGAGCGAGTCACAAGTAATCCACGAGGTTCGAGCTTTTTTACCAGCCCTATGCACAACTGGAAGATCTCATCAAAGCCTTGAGGTTTTAGGCTTTCAGAAAATTCAGATTCTTGTAATTATAATCTGTTGGCAAAGTTTACCATCTAGAAAATTACATGTGAAATGTATATTTTGACAAGGTGTCAAGGACGGCTTTCATCATTTCATGTGTACGTACAGTGGCAATTTATTAACAACAAAAGATGCTAACTAATTATTGCATGATTTCAAATTGTTTCTTTTAAATCAAATTATGGTCCGGTTTTAATAGAAACAATTTGAAATCTTTGGCGGAGGAAGATAAAGTACTATATTGTCAACATTTTTGAGCAAATTATATTAATGGTCCTAAAATATCATTAACATATTATTTTAGTCCTTAAAATATTTTATTTGTAACAAACTAGTCCTATCGTCATCTATAGATGCGAAAATTTACTTATTAGGTACTTGATAGTACAAGCAAATATATATATATATATATATATATAGAGTAAATCTAGCGTGCTCCTAGGAGCACGGAGGCCTCCCGTGCTCCTAACTCGAAAATTATACTAAACCATCATGAAATTTTGATTTATCATTCTCATTAAATTCTTTATATGAAAATCTCTTAGGATACAAAAATTTTTCATTTTTTTAGTTTCTTAAGTTTATGTTTTGGAATTTTTAGAATAACCTCAAAATAATAATAAAATAATGTATAAAACTATGTCATCTTTTAAAAAATACAAAACAAATACTTAAAAATCTCAAAAAATGGAAAATTTTTGTATCCTATAATATTTTGATATAAAGAATTTAATGAGACCCATAAATCGAAATTCCGAGATGGTTTAGTATAATTTTTTAGTTAGGAGCACGGGAGGCCTCCGTGCTCCTAGGAGCACCATAGTTTTACTCTCTCTATATATATATATGAGGAGGGATCCATTGACAATGCTTAATTTGACAACCTTGACAATGGGAACTTTCAAAAATTTGTAAAAATAAACAAAAACTCTTAAAAATGAAAAATAGTTTATGGATATATTACTTAACTTATAGATTGATAGTGTTTCAAATTTCAATCAATTTGAACATCGTTTAATGGTTTATCAAAATTTTGTGTGCTTTTCAACGGTTGTAAATTAACCGATCTTTGAAGAGCTATCAAGTATCGCTTAAATTGAACATACTTGGAAACATAATCAATCTATAAGTTAAGTAATACATTTATAAATCATTTTTCATTTTTAAGAGTTTTTATGAATTTTTACAAATTTTTTAAAGATCTCATTGTCAAGATTGTCAAATTATGCATTGTCAATAGATCCCTCCTCTATATATATATATATATATATATAATTAGGCTACGGTAATATGCATATCACGGTTTTACTGTGCTATGTGGTCCGTACCTCTATTTCTGGTGTCCAAATAGTTGATCCGAACCGCTCAATGCGATATCTATATCAAAATATAATAGGAAACCAAATTTTACAATTTTTAGAATTTGTTTGCTATTTTTAGTGATGGGGAGAAAATCGTTATTTTGTATGAACCAGAATCCTTGGATCTAGCCATTTTCTCTCCATCATTAAAAATAGCAAACAAATTCTAAAAATTATAAAATTTGGTTTGCTAGTATATTTTGATATAGAGATTAAGTTGAGTGGTTCGGATCGACTATTTGGACACCGCAAACTGAGATACAGACCGCATAGCACGGTAAAACAGTGATATGCATATTATTGTAGCCGGACTCTATATATATATATATTTGTACATTATTTATATTTTTAATAAATATATAGAGTTAGACTATTATACTAACGTTAGCATTTCGGACTGAAATGCTAACGCTACAAATTTTATGTTATCATGTCCGAAATCACGATTTATGGTGCTCAATAAATTCTTTATATAAAAATATTGGGGAATACAAAATTTTTTTATTTTAGAGTTTTCTAAATATTTGTTTTGAATTTAAAAAAAAAACCTCATAAATATTAATAAAATATTGATGTTTGTACATGCTATTTTCAAAAATACAAAACAAATACTTAGAAAACTCTAAAAATGGAAAATTTTTATATTCCCTAATATTTTCATATAAAGAATTTATTGAGCACCATAAATCATGATTTCGGATACGATAACATAAAATTTGAGGCGTTAACATTTCGGTCCGAAATGCTAACGTTAGTATAATAGTCTAGCTCTAAATATATAATCATTATTTGTAACGTTAAAAATAAATTAAAAAAAATGAAAATAATAATTTTGAATGAAATAGTCAAATCAATGTAGGGGACCCATTTGATTAATATTTAAAATTTTGAGGATGAAAATGAGCAAATACGTAGGAACGGGTTTTCAACTCCTCTAGTCCTCTCTAATGTACCGTTACTCTGTTTTCATTGGAGAATTCCTGGCCCTTTGATAATGTTGACATGCGGAAGAGATTCTCAATATGCAAAGGCGAAGTCTAAAAGAACAAGAGAGAAAACTAAAAATGCAATTACTCTGGTTTATTATAAGATAAATTTTTGGTCTATTGTTGAAGATAGAGACCATTATATCATTTTGATATATACTTGCATAAGAAAAAATTTATGTACATCGTTATTTTATTTTTTATAGTATTTTATTTTTTAAAAGGCAATCCGTTAAGGTGGCACTGCTCTCTGTTTTTTTCCCCACATTTGCACCGAACTGAGAAAACATTATTGTATTTTCAAAACATTTTTCAATGAACATTATTGTATTTCTAAACATTTTTCAATGAATTTTGTTATAGCAGCAAATAGACAAAATTTATAATTGATAGCAAACAGTTATCAGAGTCTGACACAGAAGGCTCTGGTACCAAGTATTTAATTAGGATTTAGAAGAAAAACTAAAAAGGAGAAAAAAAGAGAATTACCAAAAGTCTTAACAAAATTTAAAAAAAAATTAGTACATGAATGGACCAAATAAAAAGTCAAAAAAAAAAAAGTCTCAGCTATAAAGAAGTTATGAATGAACTAACCTAGCCTTTTTATTCCCTCTAAATAGGGGATCCATCGACAACTATATTCATTAATTGATAACCATAATAACCAATCTTCAAATAAATCTTTAAGAAATCTTAAAAATATAAAACTTCTGTAAACATATTCTTGAACATATGTATTATTTGAGTTCCAAATGTTATTCAATTTGAATTTCATTTGATACTCTATGAATGATCATCTAAGTACCACAGCATTTGCGACGGTCTAATTTGATAAGTTTCCGTAGAATAACAAATAACATCCAAATTAAATAATACATGCAACGTAATCAATCTATGAGTTCCTTGAATATGATTACAAAACTCTTCCATTCTTAATATTTTTTAACAATATATTGAGTAGTTAATATCATGGTTGTCAATGAATCCGCTTTTTTTTTCGTGCTATATTTGTGCATTTCTGCTGAGCGCTCGGATAGCTCTGTGGAGCTTCCTTCTCGTACCAACCGCATGTATTCCCATCTCCCTCAAATCATTGAGGGTAATGATGAAGGGGAGAATTGCCTCATCAACGTAATGGGTGTCAAAAAGGCTATTTATGTAGTTGCCACCGAGCCCAAGTCCGTCCAACCAGTCATGGACTCCTTCGTATTGGCCTAATTGGTTCTTCTCGCCTGCTGCTGCATCATCAGGCTTACTTTACTTGTGTGATATATCCCTGAAAGCAAAATATATACCACAAATATACTTGAGTATGTATGTCATTGAGCTTTTGTAGAAAATCATATACGGGAGAACTGGAGAAGAAAGGAGCAACATAGAATTTTCATACCTGATTCGCAAGACTCCATATTTTCATACCAGAATATAGATATCTAAATCTAAAAATATACGTATAATTATACAATGACCGGTTACTATATATGAAACAAAATACGCACCATCTTAGGATCAAAATAGACATATCCAAGTAGTTCTATTTCTATACGTATTTTGTTTCATATATAGTAACCAGCCATTCATATAATTATACGTATATTTTTGGATATAGATATCTATATATGTTCTGGTTATTTTTAGAAGATTGTAATTAATTATTTTAAGCATTCTAATGTATATATAAGATGTTAATGTCAAAGACAAAGACATATAGTATTGTTTTATGTTAGATTATTTCCAAATCATTAAACAAAGATATGGAGTCTTGCGAATCATACGAATCATGCGAAACATGTGAATCAGGTATGAAAATTACGGGGAGCTTAATTACGCCCGCGTCAACTTCTATGTTGTTGCTTCCTTTTGCTGTTGTTTTTCTCTCATTGAGGTATTTGAGTCCCTTTTTTTTGTGGTATTATTTACAGGGATTTATGAGACAAGTAAGCCTTATGACGATACAGCAGGCAAGAAGAGCCAAGGCCTAGAGGGAGGAGTCCATGGCTGGTTGGACCGACTTGGGCTTGGCCACTATGCACATCTTTTTGACAAGGAAAAAATTGATGAAAAGGTTCTTCCCTTCATTACCCTTCGCAAGATCTGAGAGAGTTGGGAATACATGGGGTTGGTACCAGACTCAAGCTGTACGAAGCCATTCAAGAACTCGAAAAAGGTTTTTCATATGAAGAAATGATACGGAGAATACGGTATGGTTAATCATCTATAACTTCCGTATAGTACTAGTGTTGAGAACTCGAGAAGGCTTTTACTTTTTCTACTAATTTTAATCAGTCGCTATTTTTCTTAACTTAGACGATATGTTCTCTAGCGTGAAAACTATTTTTGTGACAATTTGAAAGTAAAATATCTATTGCAGTATATTGTCACAACTCACAATATAGTAGTAGAGTTCTAAAATCGTGCCGTTCCGTGCCGTACCGTGTCCAGAAACGTCGTGCCTTCGTGCCGTGCCGTGCCAAAAATTGGAAGGAGGAGGCACGGCACGGATAACATACACCGTGTCTATCGTGCCGTGACTTATTCGTGCCGTGACTTATTCGTATCGTGTCCAATCGGATACGTGACCTACCGTGTCGTATCTACGTGTCTTAACCGTGCTAAACGTGCCCACTCGTTTCGAACATAAAAATTTTAAATATTCCAAAAAACATAAAAAAATTAAAAAATTAAAATTTACCCCAAAAAATCATTAAATTATTTTTTTAAATTAAAAATACATAAAAAATATTAAAAAGTATCAATATACTATGAAAATTGTCTTAATAAATAAACATAATGTTTTATAAATTACCCTTCCTCTTTTTTTCGGGCTTTGGGACCGGTTATGTTTGAAATATAGGCGGAATTATTACATGTGTCATACCCGTAACCTATCCGTGTCTACCCGTGTCCTATCATTTCCTACCCGTGCCACCTATATTATTTATGTCGTGTCTGTCGTGTCCCGTTCCGTTACCGTACCGTGTCTGACAACCGTTCCGTGTCGTGCCGTTTTTTCGTGTCGTTCCGTGTCGTTTCTGGAACACTATGCGTGCCGTTCCGTGCCGTTCCAAAATCTTCAAAACTCAGACACGGCACGGTTAAGACACGGCACGGTTAATGACCCGTGCCGTATCCGTGCCCGTGCCTTACCCGTGCTGTTACCACCCGTGCCCGTGCCGTTCCGTGCCGGAATTGGCCACGGCGTGCCATTTTTTAGAACCCTATATAGTAGGCTCTGATTAATGTACCCACTATTCCAGCAAGTGCAAGTTAGGGCGGCCATGCAAGTAGTTTAAATAAAACTCCCTCCTAGAGGAGCGCAATAAAGCAGTCATGTACCGTATAAATGGAGTTAGACTATTATACTAATGTTAGCATTTCGGACCGAAATGCTAACGGCTCAAAATTTATGTTATCGTGTTTGAAATTTTAATTTACGGTGCTCAATAAATTCTTTATATGAAAATATTTGGAGATATAAAAATTTTTCATTTTTAGAGTTTTCCAAGTATTTGTTTTGCATTTTTTAAAATAGCATGTACAAACATCAATATTTTATTAATATTTATGAGCATTTTTCTAAAATTCAAAATAAATACTTAGAAAACTCTAAAAATGAAAATTTTTTGTATCCCTTAATATTTTTGTATAAAGAATTTATTGAGCACCATAAATTATGATTTCGGACACGATAACATAAATTTTGAGCCGTTAGCATTTCGGACCGAAATGCTAACGTTAGTATAATAGTCTAACTCTTATAAATGTTTGAAGATAGGCAGCTTTTCCTATATAAAAATTCTGTGCATGAATTACGTACTGTCCATAGAAGTTTATATTGTTTTATCCTTCGATACTTTTAGAGTGCGAGCACGATCTTTCTTTAAAGTATTCAGGTTATCTGCAACCTATGCAGCCCAGATACGCCGACACACCGACGTATCCCGTATCGGACACGTATCCGATACGGATTCGTGTGCGATTCGTGTGCGATTCGCACCGTGATACTTCAGCTGGCGTATCGGAGTATCTAAGCAGCTTTGACTGCCAGATACGGTCAAGATTACCTCCCCGATACGCCTCTGACAAGCTCCGATACGGCTCCTGATACGTTTCGGGTCCGTGTCTGCACATTTTTGGAACAAATCAGCAGTACCACGCGTTGCCGCGTAGGTTCCGCCACAAATAATCCCGTAAAATCGCTGCAAAATCCTTAAAATTACAAATTTAAACGTTGGGTGGGATTTGAACTCTGGTCCTCACGCAACACCGTTAACGCCCTTGCCCCTGCACTACTCTGCCACTTATGATTAGCTACATTATTTTTTGAATATATTACTATCTATCATATATTATCTCAATATTCTTTCGTTCTTTCTTTTTATTTTCAGGTAAAATCAATATATTATCATATTTTTATATAAATAATATTATATATAAGTGCTCCCGTATCCGTGTTTTTTGAAAATCCCCGTATCGCCGCACCCGCACCGTATCCGATACGATACCCGTACCCGCACCCGTGCTACATAGTCTGCAACTTATTGTTGGCTATGTTAAGGACGAATATTTTTCCTATTTATTATGTAGAGTAATTGAAAAAGGTTTATAAGTTAGGATTTATTTAAGAGATTTTGTTTGTATTGTAATTAAATAGACTATATGGAATATCTAGTCAGGCAGTACTATTTGCATCAAATTTCAATTTCGATTCATGCACCTTTGAATGCACCAAGACGTGTATATTGATGATTTTGTATGACTTGCATGTGTGCCAGCCAAATCCGTGGTTTACTTTATTGTGGATTGTGTTATGGATTAGACGGGCATATTTATTTTCAATCGAGTGTTCTCTTTTTGCATATCAATCATCCCTCTTTAATTGTGATTAAAAGATATATTGTAATTACCATCTGATTTTAAAAAATGATCTGTCCATATTTTACATGTATTGGGATGTCTAAATAGAAGGCCAATACCGTTTGTAACATGTACCAGACTAATTATTGAAGCACTGCAAAAGAAACTATTGTACATTTTACAAATATTGAGCATGATTTTAGTGTGGAAATATACATTCATGCAATAATATTTGATCATGAAGCGCAGAGGATGCAGATAAGATAATATGAATTGCATATTTAGCTTAGCGCTTAAAATTACGTGAAATCTTTGCAATAGCTGTTGATATTGATGTTTCGCTAACCACTCTAGCTAATGGATCTCATGATTCTACCCTTCTCAATACTTACAAGGCCTACTGTTGTTGATGTTGTTGATGGGATGAAGCATTGAAGCTGCTATTATTTTAAATATCTTTTTTTATCTTTTGATTGCTTGCATTGTATATATTGTAGCAATTTTAGTTTTCAACTTGTATGTTTATTTTTCTCTACCAGTCATGTATTTCTTCTGAGAAGAAATGAAAGTGGGTGGCTAATTTGTCACTTTATTAAACAATAAAAGGCATCTTGGTTGCTACCATAATTACAACTTTTGTCACAATATTTAACATGCTAATTTGAGATCTAAACTTTTTCCATTGGTTTAGGCTATTAATGTTGGTATTATTTGCAAATAAAGCACGAAAACTGGTTGTTCATTGCAAGAATATAGCAGAACATTACACTGACATGTAAAAGAACAACTTAAATTAAAAGAATGTGGGTTAGACCAAATTGTATTCTAAGAATGAAAATTTCCTTTTAGAAAGTGCAACTTTATTTATTTTGAGTAATGGTGAATCAGCACCTTCAAATTGCTTTGCCCTTTTATGCTTGTGCATCTAGAAGTCGAAGCAAGAACAAGAGCTAATCTGCCTATATCTGTCGTCCTCTCAGAGGTAATTTATGTTTGACAGTTTGAGGAGCTAAGAGAGAATCCGGGCGCAAAAATGGATCTCATCAAGGAGCTGCTTCATAGGGTGATTTTGTCTAGATAAATATTAGATTTACAACATATAGCTAAAGCTTGAGTTAATCAAATGAAGACTTGATTAGAGTTATGCTTAATTAGGATAGAATGCTCAATTTACTCCATAAAAAATTTGATTGAACTTGAACTGGTTATGGGCTGGATCTAGAGTTCTAAAAATAGACACGGCGTGCCCAATTCCGGCACGATACGGCACAGGTACGGATGGAAAACGGCACGGATAAGGCACGGGTCATTAACCATGCCGTGTCTTAACTGTGCCGTGTTTGAGTTTTGACAATTTTGGAACGACACAAAACGACAAGCATAGTATTCCAGAAACGGCACAACACGAAACGGTTGTCAGACACGACACAGTAACAGCACGGGACACGACATACGACATAATTAATATAGGTGGCACGGATAAGAATAGATAGGATAGAGGTAGGCACGAATAGGTTGCGGGTAGGACACAGGTAATAACTCCGCCTATGTTTCAAACATAGTCGGTCACAAAGCCCGAAAAAAGGAGCAATTTATAAAATTGTGTAATTATTAATTAAGACAATGTTCATAGTATATGATACTTTTTAATATTTTTATGTTTTCTAATTTTTTTATTTAGAATTTTGAAAAAAATAATTTAATGTTTTTTTGGGTTAAATTTTAATTTATTTAAACTTTTTATGATTTTTGGAATTTTTTAATTTTTTATATTAAGAACGAGTGGGCACGGTTAAGACACGTGGATACGACGCGATATATCACGTATCCAATTGGACACGACACGAATAGAGCACGACACAAATAAGACACGGCACGATAAACACGATGTATTTTACCCGTGCAGTGCCTCCTCCCAATTTTTGTCACAACACAAAAAATATTACTAAAAGAAAGACACGGCATGACATGGCACGAAGGCACAGCGTGTCTGGACACGGTACGGAACGACATGATTTTAGAAGTCTAGCCGGATCCAAATGAATATTGTCGAATTCTTTAAATTTTGAACAAAAATAGTTGGTACTGTCATTTGTGCAAGTAGGTATCTGGCTTGTTTCAAGTATATCAATGTAAACGACTTAACTTTCTTTTGTAAAATTCTGAAACTAAATAATTATTAATTAGTTTAATTAAAAGGTAAAAAAGAATAGTAGATTAATGATCCTGATATTTTATTTCATGCTTGTTGTTGTATAGGATTAAACAAAATTTTAGTAAAAATATAAGTTTCCCGCACTTTGGTGGGTATTTCATCTTTGAAAGTGCCCGCACAACGGGCAGGTTTTTTCCTAGTTCATAACAGTACCAAACTGCATAGAAGCACACATGATCTAGTACAACTTTCATCTAAAGAAAAACAGAAAAGAAACCAAAAACAAAACATGACACCTGCTGGTATCCAAAGGTTGTATAGCTTATGGGAGATGCTAATATATTGGGAGGTGGGGGCACTGATCAGTGAGCATATTTGTTATCCAATGTTCCAAGTAGAAACTGCAAATACGCAGTTCAAATTCGCATTCAAATCAATCACCTATATATTATTCATATTGAAAGTAAAGTCATTATCTGTCAAAACGTATATTGCAAACCATGATGACAGCAAAAATAAAGTCACCACGTTTCAAGACCTAGCAGACTCAATTAAACCAAAAGGTCGAAGTTTCACTTCAGACTTTTAATAAAATCATATATCCGCCTCCTTTCACCAATGGTGCGAACTCCAACTTGGACTAAGTCCTCCAATGTTATCTGTGAGAGAACAATATCGTTAATCATTTCTTTCTGAAATTGTTCCTTGTACTTCTCCATGCCAAATTCTTTTAACATCTTATTGGTAATCTTGCTTTCATCGACGGGAACAGCACCTGTTTTTTGAAAAACACAAAAAATAAAAATATCAATGTGACTAAATTTTCTATACGCAACCAAAGAATCCCACCATAAATATAGCCACATACAAAATAATCAAAAGATAAAAAGTACCGGGAAGTGATTTGGACCGCCTATTATATGTCTGTAGAATTTCTGGAGATAGCTTCGTTGGTATCAGGTTTATTACCCCTGAACAGAAAAAAGAAGAAAAACAAAAATAAAGGTTGCATTTAGTGCAGCACTCCCTAGTGACCCTAGCAATGAGAAATGTTCTGATTACATATGAGATCTCTATATATACTCAGGCTTTATTTGCACAATGCCATAAGGTTTGCTTCAGATTCATGAAACTAATCAATTTAGCTTGCCCAACAACAATACAAGATTCAAACAATAAACAGATAATGATAAAAAAGAAAACCTGAATTCTTTTCATCAGTATTGGTAGGCTTACTTCCTAAATGAGGCTCCTTAGATTGATTTCCTGTCCCAGAAGAAATACCTGATCCAAAACAAAAATAGATATTCAGTGATTTATAGCGAAAACTAGCAGAAAAAGAAGTTATAGTACAAATATAGCAAGATCATTGATTCTCGGGACCTTTTTAGCACAATACATCCATTTTTTTGTTCAAAAGATAGTTTACAGCATTCAAATACCAATTTTTACAAACAGTGTGGGACCTTTATTTTAGAGATTTCACTAATAAAACCGCATCTTTCTGTACCAGTGAGGAGATAATTTCAAACAATAAACAGATAATGATAAAAAAGAAAACCTGAATTCTTTTTATCAGTATTGGTAGGCTTACTTCCTAAATGAGGCTCCTTAGATTGATTTCCTATTCCAGAAGAAATACCTGATCCAAAACAAAATAGATATTCAGTGATTTATAGCGAAAACTAGCAGAAAAAGAAGTTATAGTACAAATATAGCAAGATCATTGATTCTCGGGACCTTTTTAGCACAATACATCCATTTTTTTGTTCAAAAGATAGTTTAAAGCATTCAAATACCAATTTTTACAAACAGTTGGGACCTTTATTTTTAGATATTTCACTAATAAAACCGCATCTTTCTTTACCAGTGAGGAGATAATTTCAAACAATAAACAGATAATGATAAAAAAGAAAACCTGAATTCTTTTCATCAGCATTGGTAGGCTTACTTCCTAAATGAGGCTCCTAAGATTGATTTCCTGTCCCAGAAGAAATACCTGATCCAAAACAAAATAGATATTCAGTGATTTATAGAGAAAACTAGCAGAAAAAGAAGTTATAGTACAAATAATGCAAGATCATTGATTCTTGCAACCTTTTTAGCACAATACATCCATTTTTTTGTTCAAAAGATAGTTTACAGCATTCAAATACCAATTTACAAACAGTGTGGGACCTTTATTTTTAGAGATTTCACTAATAAAACCGCATCTTTCTTTACCAGTGAGGAGATAATTTCAAACAATAAACAGATAATGATAAAAAAGAAAACCTGAATTCTTTTCATCAGCATTGGTAGGCTTACTTCCTAAATGAGGCTCCTTAGATTGATTTCCTGTCCCAGAAGAAATACCTGATCCAAAACAAAATAGATATTCGGTGATTTATAGCGAAAACTAGCAGAAAAAGAAGTTATAGTACAAATATAGCAAGATCATTGATTCTCGGGACCTTTTTAGCACAATACATCCATTTTTTTGTTCAAAAGATAGTTTACAGCATTCAAATACCAATTTTTACAAACAGTGTGGGACCTTTATTTTTAGATATTTCACTAATAAAACCGCATCTTTCTTTACCAGTGAGGAGATAATTTCAAACAATAAACAGATAATGATAAAAAAGAAAACCTGAATTCTTTTCATCAGCATTGGTAGGCTTACTTCCTAAATGAGGCTCCTTAGATTGATTTCCTGTCCCAGAAGAAATACCTGATCCAAAACAAAATAGATATTCAGGGATTTATAGAGAAAACTAGCAGAAAAAGAAGTTATAGTACAAATAATGCAAGATCATTGATTCTTGCAACCTTTTTAGCACAATACATCCATTTTTTTGTTCAAAAGATAGTTTACAGCATTCAAATACCAATTTACAAACAATGTGGGACCTTTATTTTTAGAGATTTCACTAATAAAACCGCATCTTTCTTTACCAGTGAGGAGATAATTTCAAACAATAAACAGATAATGATAAAAAAGAAAACCTGAATTCTTTTCATCAGCATTGGTAGGCTTACTTCCTAAATGAGGCTCCTTAGATTGATTTCCTGTCTCAGAAGAAATACCTGATCCAAAACAAAATAGATATTCAGTGATTTATAGAGAAAACTAGCAGAAAAAGAAGTTATAGTACAAATAATGCAAGATCATTGATTCTTGCAACCTTTTTAGCACAATACATCCATTTTTTTGTTCAAAAGATAGTTTACAGCATTCAAATACCAATTTACAAACAGTGTGGGACCTTTATTTTTAGAGATTTCACTAATAAAACCGCATCTTTCTTTACCAGTGAGGAGATAATTTCAAACAATAAACAGATAATGATAAAAAAGAAAACCTGAATTCTTTTCATCAGCATTGGTAGGCTTACTTCCTAAATGAGGCTCCTTAGATTGATTTCCTGTCCCAGAAGAAATACCTGATCCAAAACAAAATAGATATTCGGTGATTTATAGCGAAAACTAGCAGAAAAAGAAGTTATAGTACAAATATAGCAAGATCATTGATTCTCGGGACCTTTTTAGCACAATACATCCATTTTTTTGTTCAAAAGATAGTTTACAGCATTCAAATACCAATTTTAACAAACAGTGTGGGACCTTTATTTTTAGATATTTCACTAATAAAACCGCATCTTTCTTTACCAGTGAGGAGATAATTTCAAACAATAAACAGATAATGATAAAAAAGAAAACCTGAATTCTTTTCATCAGTATTGGTAGGCTTACTTCCTAAATGAGGCTCCTTAGATTGATTTCCTGTCCCAGAAGAAATACCTGATCCAAAATAAAATAGATATTCAGTGATTTATAGCGAAAACTAGCAGAAAAAGAAATTATAGTACAAATAATGCAAGATCATTGATTCTTGCAACCTTTTTAGCACAATACATCTAAAAGATAGTTTACAAGAAGAACAAAACCATTGATTCTTGATATTTCAGTAACAAGACTTTATCTTTCTTTACAAGAAAGACAATTTACAAGCCCTAATCTTTCAATTACGAATTTGCATATCATAATTCCAAAAATGCACAGATAATGGTTATTATTACCTGAATTCCCCACAGTGGGGTTGCCACACTTGCGCTTAGACCTCCTGGGCAGGGGCGGATTTACTATATGGCATGCATAGGCAAGTGCCCTCCCTTAATATTTAATACTACCACTAATAGTTATAATTTTTTTGAAAAAATTAGTATATTTTAGTATCATATTGTGTAGTGTGCCTTACCTTAATACTTATTTACCAATAATTTATGTCCGTTCATAATATTTGTGCCTATCCTCGTAAAAATTCTAAATCCGTCCCTGCTCCTGGGGCCAGAACTCGATGGATCCTTTTCATCTGCAGTACCTGAAGAGAAAAGAGACAGAAATCCGGTGAGTTCTCAGTTCTCACTCAAATCTAGCAGCAAAATAAAAAAGAATCAGAACCGAAGACCTGAGTAACCCTTACCGGGTGTTGCTCTCTTGCCAGCGCAGCCGTCCGTTGAGGAGGGGAAGGAGGACATGCGCTTGCGCTTGGTGGTGGGGGTGGCCAACGAAGGAGATTGCTCCCTGGATTTGGAATCAACAATATTTCCAGTGGGAACTCCAACGGGGTTTCTTCCGCACCCTCTTGGGTCTATCAGCACCCTCTTGGTGCGTTTCTTTCGCCACGGGACGCTAGGCGGAGCGCTCTTTGGCGGGGATGCCATCGCCGGGGATCGCCGGAGAAGGTAGAGTGAGGACCGGCGGGGATCGGTGCGGAGAAGGTAGAGTGATGGAAGGAGGGGTTTAATTAAGAGGAGGGGGGATTGTCGGGTCGGTACTCTTCCTGAGCTAAGACTGGGGTTTTAATTAAGAGGGATCCATTGATAACGGTTATCTTAACTATCTTATATGTAACACCTAATTACATCCGTTGATTTTTCTGATCCGACGGCTGTCAGCAAAAACAAAATTTGTAGCAGCAGGTCACCTTTCTCTACAGCCGGTCATCAACCGGTAAAAAAACGAGTGTTTATCCTCTGCTGCGCAGCATTTTACTGCGCAGCGATTCAACGATGTGGATTAGAGGGGGCTTTTTTGAGATTGAGTTGTACGAATCTCAAAGCAGATCCAACAGTTAGAGTGCTGTGCAGTATTTTCCTGCGCAGTAGAGGATATGAATTCTAAAAAAATAGCGAAAAACTTTTTCGTCAACTCATTAAACAATTCCGTTTAATATTAGCCAATAATGCAGCTATACACTGTGACCCGTTTTAAGCTCAAAGATGACTCACTACACCAAGGGAAAAGAGTTAGTTGCAACAGTAATGAAATTCAGACTGATGGGATGGGGCCCGTTTGTTCAAGGGGAAGAAAAGAAGGAAATGAGAAGAGAAAATAAGCAACGGTGTAGCATTCTTCTGTGACTCATTTAAAGTTGAAAATGACCTGCAGCACCTACGTACACAAAAACAGAAGCATCTCCAGATCAATCTGTCGGTTAAAAGGCCTAAGAGGGAGGTTATAATCCAAGAGAGCCAATGCGGCATTGCCATCTGGGTGATTAGGGACTAATGATCCTCACTATACAATAGCATGTTCGATTAATGTGGGCCCCACCTGTCAGCAACTGTGAGAAAAATTTAAATCCGGCGGCTGTTTCGTCTCTTCCTCCGCCGTCACAGCCATCTTCTCCGGCCAAATTCTTCCTCCTCCGAGCACCACATGGCGTGTTCTTGGTGTCATTGGAATCGTAATTCTGAGCTCTACCTAGCGGTGCTAGCATGTGGGGCTATAAGCCAGGAAATCGAAAAGTAAGGAAAAGGAAGAAGGGAAGCTTTGGCTCGGGGCTCAATGTCAATTCCGGCGACTGAGAGGGTGGCAGCCTAAATAATCGACTCCCTGAGCTTCACCTTGACGCCCTGATGATGTGAAAACGTTCAATTTCTACTATAGAGGTCTCCAGGCACGAGCTTCACCTCGGCCCTCTTCACTGCCATGGCCGAGCTGCTTGTATGCTGTACCAGGGGCTACAATTAGATGAGATGGCATGTTGTAGGATCATCTTATAGTGAAAACACAGTAAAGATGACATCAATTGATGAAATAAAGTACGAAGTAGGGGTGGTCCTGTCTTGGTTGAAGCCAAACTCAATACCACAATGAAATAATTGGAGAGTTTGCATGCCATCTGAAGGAGCAATGCCGATGCAGATCAGGATTGGGGTCGAACCTTCAACTGAGCGGAGAGGGAGAGACGGATTTGAGGAAAGGCGGTTGGGATTTGAACGAAAGGGATCGGATATTGGGGTGCGGAGGGGGAAAGTCGGCGAAACCAAAAGAATAGGCGGAGGGGAAACGATGGGTTGGATCGTCGGACTTCACTGGGAGAAACGAGTGCTTATCCTCTGCTGCGCAGTATTTTACTGCTCAGCGAATCAACGATGAGGACTATGGGGGACTTTTTCTGAGATTGAGTTGCACGAATCTCAAAGCAGATCCAACAGTTGAATCGTTGTGCAGTAACTTACTGCGCAGTAGAGGATATGAATTGGGGAGGAACTCGCTATTTTGGATAAATGAACTATACGTAATTGATAGAGCAAATGGGTAAGCACTGAAGAGACGGTGAAGAAAGTAAACGGAGAATTAAACGGCGTTAACTAAGTTTTTGCTAATATTCCAGTTCTATCCCTATAACTTCCAATCATATTTCTTTTTTTTTCAATTAATTAATTAATAATTTATAAAAAAATTAAACATAGAAAAATGGATAGCTTTACTTTGTTGCTTCCTTTAGTTGCTGGATCAATATCCCATGCGGACAAAGAGATTCAATGCGGCCCAATTACAAATAGGAATATCTATATGATTATGGTGGAGTTTATTATTGTGTTTAATTAATTTGGAATAAGGCCTGTAAAGGCCCACTAAAGAGTCCCACTGTCCCACAATTACGACAGACAGACTAGCATAGCAGTCTTTACATTCTCAAGTCCAGAGTTCAGACGATGGCCAGGCCGAACATGAAGATGCTAGCTTAAGCTATCTTTCGAAACTCGTAAGCAATAATGAGCACTAGCAGGATATCGAAGGTTCTTGATTTGTTCTGTTCATAGAATTATTGAAGGTTGCTTCGATCAAATACTAAAAAAAAAAGGAGAAAAGGATTTGGACACGCTGTCTTCGTCTCGAAGTCTCGAGGCGCCACGTTGCAGGCCTCCTATTTGTTTGCTTGCGCTTGTCAATCAATTAAATTCCTAATCCTCTTTCACTCTTTCTTTCTTTCTTTCTTTCTTTTTTTTAAGGGGCACGTATGAAAATTCCTAATCTTACTTGCTAAGGCATCTCACTTCAAAGAACTCGGTGCATACACGGCCGCACGGGATTTTTTTATTTTTTTTATTTTTACCCAAGGAGTTAAATTCGTAATCCTTTCTTCTTTTTTTTTATGTGTTTGGAGCTAGACTATTAGTACCGAAATGCTAATGCCCCAAATTCTATGTTATCGTGTCTGAAATCATAATTTATGGTGCTCAATAAATTATTTATATGAAAATATTGGGGAATACAAAAGTTTTTTTTATTTTTGGAGTTTTCTAAGTTTTTATTTTGAATTTTAGAAAAGAGCTTATAAATATTAATAAAATATTGATGTTTCTACATGCTATTTTCGAAAATGTAAAACAAATACTTAGAAAACTCTAAAAATGAAAAATTTCTATATTCCCCAATATTTTCATATAAAGAATATATTGAACAACATAAATCGTGATTTCGAACACGATAACATAAATTTTGGGGCGTTAGCATTTCAGTCCAAAATGCTAACATTAGTATAATAGTCTAACTCATGTGTTTGATACTTTTTCATTTCATTATAGTTCAGGATGGATGACTGATAAGTTCGAAAAAATGTTAAGAAGTGAAGTTGTGTTTTATGAAATCTTAGTATTTTTTTAATTTTAAAATAAATAAAAGATAGATAAATAATAATAATTACTAATTAGGAAAAGTATAACGAGTTCATATTCTTCAATTTTTTTTTCTTTTGGCAATAGATTTCAAGGAATGTAAAATCTCAACCAAATTAGCAGGATACAATTCAGATATCTTCCCAAATGTTATAAGCAATGGTCATTCAAAAATCAAAATGAAACATCGTATTAGCATTTTGTCGGGAGCAGAATTATGAAGTTGCATCAAAGTTGTATTGAGATTATAATATTGTTTAATATTACTTACAGCATGAACCACACTCCCCCTAACTAATTAGTTTGATTGCATAACAGAGAACCATATCCATAACTATGTTTCACATTATATATGTATAATACATAATTTTGTTGTTCTTTCAAATTTGAAATATTGTATCCACTTTTAATCAAATTTAAATTATTAGAGTTCATCAATGATAAATTTAATAAAAAAAATCTTTTGATTGTATTAAGTTTTTGTCCCACATATAATTAAAAAGGGAATAAAACATCTGAATGCATAGAATCAATCACAAATGGTCATTAATAAGTATATATTCAAAAAAAAATATTGCACTTGGATAATTATTAATTGAATATTTATGTACGGTAAATTTTATAGTTGAATGTACTTAGTTAATGAATTAGTTATTGAATGTTATTAATTGATAAAAAATTTGCCGCCCCCCCACCCCTCAAACTACCGTCAAGTTAAATAAAATTTGAAACACAATCATTCTACGAATATATAAATATGTTTGTAATATATTTTTTATGGACTTACTTAAAATTGATGTCATATTTGTCAACATAAAAAGGAGTTGGGGGCTCAAACCGCGGTCGATGATATCACTGATATGCTTACAGCGCTATGGTTCTTGGGCGCATTGTTAAACCGCTCCCATTTGCCGACCCGCAAGTCTGCAGCCCACATCGGCTAAAATATTATAACAACAATAATCAATAATAAATTATCCAAAACACGCTTTCAATTTTCAATCTCTGTTGCGTCATATTGCGTATATATACTGTGCTTCTCCCCGCCTTTCCGCTCTCAGCTTTCATCATTTCAATTTCATCACAACCAACTAACCCACCACGATACAAACTCTCATCATCACTTGTATTAATTCCCTCTTGTTACAATTACTCTTTAGTCTTAGATAAGCACAAGAACTATATAGTTTCAGAGAAGAAACATACATGGAGAGCAAAGACAGTACCAAGAAAGAAGAAGCACCTGCTGCTGCACAGAGCAGTACTGAGACACAGAAATGGGGCACCAAGCTCATGGGGCCTCCTGCTGCACCCACTGCACACCCACAAAATCAGGTATGCTTGTAACAAGCTGTTCTTGTGTCAAATTGTCACTGATCTGTGAGTGAATTACAATCATTTGGGTCGTAATTGGCTGTAATTTTAGAGAATTTGGTAAAGTTATCAATTGTTTGAAGGACTCAATTGGGTTTAATAGTGTGTGTTATGCTTAATTAGATGAATCCTTATGAATCTTTTAACTTAATATACAGTCTAGACTGATATCCATCAGAATTTTGAAAGAGAAGGTATCAAATTATTGAGTGATAAAAGTCTCGGAATCAAGGTTATGTATGCTTGGCTAATTTTGCACCAAAAATAGTGATTTAATGGATAGAAAGTAAGGTGCTTTTTATTAGTACCTTAATTTGATCTTTTTCAAAAAAAAAAAAAAATTGATTACAATTACATCTTAATAGCATTGGCTGGTGCTGGCATGAAGTAGTAATATAGTAATTAAAAACCACCCTTTTTGTTGCATCATAATAGGAGGCGGCGCAGTGGCAGGCAAGAGGATCAGATGAGGAGCTCCCGCCGTATGTACTGAGAGAGCCACTTCAACAAAACTACAAGCCGAATACAAGCCCGATGGAGCACATACTGGACTACTTTAACACTTGGACAAAGAGGGCTGAGGAACTCGCGTCGAACATCTGGCATAACTGTATGCACTTCTCTTTCCTTCTCAAACTTTTGGATGCAATATAATTTTGTTCCTGTTTTTTACTACCAAGTTCCAGGCTTATATGTAATTCTCCTTTGGCACGTATGAGTATAACAGAAGTGATTTATGACATGATTGAGAGCAAATATGTGGCTGTGTACTTTATATGGCTTATTATAAAGGGAAAAGAATAATGGTCCAGACAACTTTACCAGAATGTTTGTATCTTTTTTTTTTTCCTAAATTTTGGTTTTATCCTTTCAGTAAAAATGGCGCCATCGGCCCCAGAAGCAGCAATGGGAAAAATCAGCCTGACGGCAAAGGCATTGAGTGGAGGTGGCTTTGAATCCCTATACAAACAAACCTTTCACTCTGACCCATCCGAGCAACTCAAAAAGACCTTTGCATGCTACCTCTCCACTGCCACTGGTCCCGTTGCTGGTACACTCTACCTCACCAATATGAATGTTGCCTTCTGTAGTGACCGCCCTCTCTCCTTCACCGCCCCCTCTGGCCAGGTCACATGGAGCTACTACAAGGTACGTATCGATGTGTGCATATCCTTTGTAACATCAATTGTTACTTGTTAGCAATTCTGACAGTAACCCAAATCTGTTATTGGCCAGGTATTGGTGCCCCTTGGAAAAATCTCAAATGTGAACCCTGTAACAATGAAAGAGAACCCACCGGAGAAGTACATTCAAATAGTGACGGTCGACGGTCGACGGGCACGAGTTCTGGTTCATGGGTTTTGTCAGTTACGACAAAGCCGTGAACAATCTGCTTGAAGCTGTTGGTAACCACAATGCTACTACCAAACCTGCTACTTAGGATGCAGCATGTTGTTTTATAGGCTGATACTCCAGTTTCTTGTATATTTGGCTTGTTTATATTCCCCTTACTACATGCTTTGTACGCTGCTTAGGATTTGTTTGTGCTGTCATCATGGTTTGTAATATATGTTTTGAAAGATGGTGACTTTACATTTGATATGAATGATACATAGTTGATTGGTTTGAATGTGAATTTGCACCGAGTTTTATGCTTTTTAGTTCCTCTTCAGTTGACACTTGACACAGTAAACTTGCATTACGCAATCACCAGGTAAACAATGTAATTAAGCAATGAGCTCATGTATTTAGCTGCAGTTTCTACTTCGAACATTCGGTACCAAATATGCTGTGGCTACTCACTGCTCAGTGCCCCTTACCACCTAATATATTAATTAATCTCCATAAGCTATACAAGCTTTTGACTATACAAAACACAATTAAACTGAAACCTCTCCTATCACCTGCCTTTATTTGATGCAGTCAGTTCTCTGGTGTTACTCCTATGTAGCCTACCACTTTTAGCTATATCCACCATGAGAGTTCTCATCAAATTATGGGAACCATCAGAGACTTCTCTGGACTTCCCCATTCTTGCCTCAAAATCTGTTGAGATGAAGGACGCATCATTTGCGATGAAGGACAGTGGCATGCCACGTAAGCTGTCCGATTTATCTCCAAACCCACCATCTTGGTGAGGCGGGGGGAACTTCTCGCTCTTGCTTTTATCAGTGGTGCGGTACATTTGTCTCTGAAAAGAAAATAAAAAGGAAAACTATGTAGAAGGATACTTTTGTCACAAATCAAGTACTATGTTAGGTTCTGGGTGCTTTCCAATGACACTGGTACAGAAGTTCAGTTGCATGATATATGTGAGATTCAATTGCCAAATAACAGTTCCACAGTTTTCTGACCGGTACCAGTGAGAAGAGAGATCATCTTCTTGACAGGCAAAGAGGCTATTCCATTGAAATTTACATTCTGCGGTTTGTTTAATCAACAGAATTGAGTCTCTTTGATACAGCACATGCTTGCATTAGAGCAATTCTCCAGCATTGCAAAAGCAAGCTGATTTTCAATTCAACATACAATAATGTTAAGGAAAAGATAATGACTAAAAAATATTTTCCCCAAGCAGCTGTATTTTTGTATAGTTACAAAAAAACTATTATATTTGGTATGTTATCACAGTAATTTTGTGCTTTGGAAAGTGACTTACATGCAAGTTGACTTGCAGCTCAGCATTGGCCTCTGGGACAGGGACTGCCTTGCTTCGCCTGTAGCGGGGTGCTGTTTGCTTTATAATAACAGTGTTACTGATTCTTCTTTTGCCAAGTTCTTTTTGCCTACACACAATTAAAAAAAAAACGAAACAGTTATCAAAAGATAATACACAGCATGACAGCCTAGTAACCAAATAATTTTGAGAATATGTTGTTTGAACCTTCTAGATTTCTCCTCCATTAGTCTGATGTCCATCTCTTTGCTCGGTGGATACTTCGGCAAACTTGAAGGTTCACATGCAAGTGGCTTTATTTTGAAAAACTGCAGTTTTTAAATTGTACCAGTTTAGGTAAATAAGGACCGATTTGATTAAAAAAAGAAAATGGTAGCTTGCTTTTACATTTCTGCAATGGTACCCTCATACAATTGCACAGGCCCAATTATACCACTAATGCAGCTCAATATCAAACATATTGTTACTGAGACCCACATTAAAATTCCAACATAGAGATAAATTGAAACCCTTAAATAAAAGGAAAATAGAGAACATAGAAGTAAAAGAGAAACTTGCATACATCACTATTGAGAGCATTGGTGGCAGTCCCACGGTCCAATGGATCGATAGAGAGGAACTTATCTATGAGGGAGACAGAAGAAGACGGAAATTCTTTAAAAATGTCAGAAATACATCTTTTATAACGTTGTTCAGGCTTAACAATAGTTGCATTTGGAAGCTTCAATTTCTTCCAGTACTTGTCAGAAGGTGATCCGCATAGCTTGAAAATTCTATGCAGTTGCTCTACCTGTCAAAGAGGAGTAGGGTTATTGAAGTATTACCCTGAATAGAGCATATTAATTCATTAATTGATTTTTTGGAACATCAGTGAGATCAGTGGTACTGGACAAAGCTGTTACCAATGTCCTGCATGTTGCTAATGCCAACTGATTTCAGAAATGACAAACGGCATATTGGAATTCAAGAAGTTGAAAAAACAACACAAGGGGTAATCTTATTGAAAGTTTGATGGGTACCTACCAGATCAACACTGACTAAATACGTCTACATTGCACATCTATCCTGGTAAACTGTTTTCCAACTGCAACCAAGATCATAAACAATTATCCTGCAATACAAATACCTCAGTTCGCCCTGGTAAGATAGGTTTACCAGTAAGCAGCTCTGCTAGAATACAACCAGCACTCCACAAGTCAATCCCAATGCCATAGTGGGTTGCTCCGAGCAACAGCTCGGGTGCCCTATACCAAAGGGTTACGACCCGGCTAGTCATGGCTTGCTTCCCAGCTGGATCAAATGTAACAGCCAATCCAAAGTCAGCAATCTTAAGGATCCCTTCGTTGTTTATGAGCAAATTGGAGCACTTGATGTCCCGATGTAGTACTCCATTGCTGTGGCAATGCTCTAGGCCACTTAATAGTTGTTTCATGTAGCACTTTATCTGTTAGTAAGTTCAGATCCAATATGTCAATAGGAAAAAAAAAAAACTGAAGCATGCCCATGCATGTTTGTTTAGGAACCGGGGGAAGGCTAGGATGTCATGTCTTAGACTGATACAAGGACTACTTAAGAAAAAAAAAAAATTTAAACATATCATTCACTAAATTCTAGTGATAAGTTATTACGAAGCATATCACGCTTGACTGGTAGAATGCAGTAACAAAACTTCACCCGCATTGTCATCAGTCATCACAATACATTTTTACATTACCAGTAATACTGCTCAAGTAAGTCATAATCATATAGTGCACATGCACAGTTACAACGAGGCAAAAGCTCCGTTATTACCTGGGGCTCAGAGAAATTTACACCAGAAGAAGCAACCAAACCAGCGAGGTCATGCTCCATGTACTCAAAAACAAGGTACAGTGCTTGTGACACACGGGATACCACCACCCCTTCAAATTTTACGATGTTCGGGTGATCCCCTAACCGTTTCAGCACCTCGATCTCTCTTGCCATGAATCGAATGCTCTCCTTCTCCCCCGCCTCAAACCGCACCTTCTTCATTGCCACAACATGTCCCGTGTTGATCTCTACGGCCTTGTATACATTGCTATATGTACCTGAGCCAATCTGGCACAGTAACAGCAACAAAAAGAAACTGTGATCAGAATCCGTACCGGACCAACCGGTAAGCACTTGTACAAGCAAAGAATAATCAACATGATACCACCTTGTATCACAACATGCAACAAATTAAAAATAATCATCTGATTTAGAAGCCTCCCAACAATTAACCAACAAAGCTCACACACTCTTTTTACAGTAAAGATCCAAACTTTTGCATTATTGTGTCAATTTCCTTTACAAAAATTTCAATATCATGCTTAACACAAAGGGGAAAAACCAACCAACAATGCATGAAACCAGATCATCACTGAATTGTGAAAAACATACTTCTTCTCTCTTTCAACTTCTACAAAGATACAAGTAACCAAGTACCTTGGATATCTTCTTAAAGGAATCGGCGCGGCGGGGAGTGAGGCCGGACAATGCCTCTCTGGCAAAGGCCAGGAGCCACGGGGGCCACCCGACAGGGTCTCCAGGTGACCGGTTGATGGTGATGGCCACAGAAGTGCGGTTTGTGGCTGTGGAGCCTTCAGAAGCAGCAGTCTCAGTGCCGGTGGTGTGCTCGGTGGTGGTCTGAGGCTGAGGGGGCTTGTGCTTGGTGCTCATAACACAACCCATGATGATGGGTTTGTTTGTTTGGTTCTCAAGTTCTGAGTTCTCACTCAGGCTCCTTTGATCAAGGGGGTGAGGTTGGAGTAAAGACTGGAGACAAGAAGAGATGTATGTTGAAGTGAGATGGTTCACACTGTTGTCAGTTATTCTCTGAGACAGAGAGAGGGAGAGGGGAAGCGGTTTGATTCTCCTCTAGACTTTTTCTACGCTAGTTAGATTGTGTTTGTTTGTTTGGAAAGGATCAAAGGAAGAGGGAGGGAGGAAGATTAGGGGCTTGAGCTTGATAAATATGACAGCTTTGCCATTGTTGTTGTTTGTGTATATGAGTATATCACTATATCAGTAACATCAGTATGGTATTTAGTTTGTAAATTTGCTTCTAGATTTTCCATTAATTGATGATTTTTATTTTTTATGTTGTGTTACCTGACCAATTATTAATATTTAGTTGTAATGTTCTTCTTTGCAATGTCTTGGTTATATTAATACTCACCTTATCTATAGAATATTACATTGGCTATACGATATATGTGCAATAATACATCTGTTTTTTTCACTATAGAAAAAATATTTGAGAATAATAATTACATTAAAGAGAAGCATGCATTTATACTAACGTAATATATTTCAAATTTGGATGAAAATTATTGGAATAGTTTATACTACATATGAAATGAAATATCCTTATTTTACATTTTTTTTCTTAAAAATAGAATAAATAATTTGTATTTACTAAATTAACACCAATTACATGAAAATAAAAAAAGAAAATAACTACAAACAAAAATACTAAACATAGAGCTAAAATGATTTGATAGAAAACATCATTTAGTAAATTTTAAGAAGATAGAATTGCTAGTTTTTTTTTTTATTAAAATAGTTATAGTTTTTGGTATCAATAGAGGAACAAGATACCCAATAAAAATGTTTATGCTGAGCTTTCATGCGAGCAATATGATAAATTTAAACAATTTTATGCTATATATTGATTTTAACTATCTGCGTTATATGTTTATCAATTGAAACAACAACGGAAGGATAATAAAAAAAATAAATGCATTAATTAAATTTTAGATACTTAGTTATTATGTAATGAAACTCAGTTGTTCCGCTTATAAACTCTGTTGTTATGCAATGAAACTCAATTATTATACATGCGAAATCAGTTATTGTGCATACAAACTTAGGCCGTGTTCGGCGATATCATATTTGATGGGAAATAGTTGGAAATGGAACCCAATCCCCAATTTCTACCCAAACATGTTCGGTAGACAATTTGTTGGTCATGGGAATATGTAAGAAATCCCACTTTCTAACCCATTTGTGTACAAAATGGTGGGAAAAAAAAAATCATGTCGGGACTTCATTTTTTTCTGCCCACGGAGGAAGGCTTGCTCTCTCAATTCAATAATTTACTTTGTTATCTCAAATGGTTCATCAGACGCCTTATCACCAGTCAATACATTCATAAATGAATTACTGCTGCAATTCAACTATCTCCCATTCAATATTTTCTATATATTGCATTTTTTTAGAATCATTGCTAAAATTATTATAATAAGAAAATTTTGTTAAAATTGTGTCTGATTTTAATTTTTTTTTGTTATAATAATAATCCTCTTAAAAATTTATAATGATATTTTTAGATATTTTAAACGTAAACTTCATTTAAATGATTTGTCTTTAAGCTATATAAATTTTTCTACTGTTATTTTTTTATTGAAATTTGTTTACATTTATTAATAAGAAGATATTGTACATATAAAATCCATTAAAAGAAAAATAGGATTTCCCATAATATTTTCCATGATACAACCGAACACTCATTTTTGTATACCCATAACCATATCCGTGAGTATGGGTTCCCACAAATTAATTAGTGGGTTCCCGTACCCATAAAATCTCATCCCACATAATCCCATGACAACTGAACACGCCCTTAGTTGTTATGCACACTAGTTATTTCGTAACTGAGTCTGAGACACGGTTCATAATCCAATTCAACAAATTTTAATTGGTTTGTGACCCCTTCATCTGGTTCACCGCCTATGTATGCATGAATAAAAATAACCACGGTACATAATAACTGAGTTTGTACAATTGTATCCATAATAACTAAGTTTACATGCACGATAGGTCAATCGCTAATTAAGATTCATTGTATAACAACGTAAAATAAAATAAAAAAAATCTCCCTATCAACGACGGGAGTTCCGATGGGATCAGTATATTAGCTCCCTTAATTATATAATCTTGTTGATCACTTTAATTATTTTTGTTTGTTTTTTTTTTTTCTCTTTTTTGACAACAAATGATTCACATCTAATTGAACACAAGTGGTGGTTCCGTAAATAGCCGCTCCAGTGAGGGCAAACGAACAGGGAGGCTTCAAATCAGACAGACCCTCCTCCCAAGTGCTTTGGCCTTTTTGCCTTTTGGCTTTTGCCTTTTGCCGGGGGATGACGGGCAAATGGCAAGCAAATGCAAATATGCAATGCAAGAAAAGGTCAACGGGCGCGATCGTCGTGTTGGGGGAAACAGAGAGAGTCCACAGCCACAGCGTTCCCTTCCTTCCTCGGTTCCTCTCTGCACCAGTCCGATCACGTCACGTCTCAAACGTATTAAAGCCCACTGACCATGGCATTTATTTCCCTCACCAGCCCCCCTCCCTCCATCACAGGCATTCATTTACTTCTCCTCTGCCTTTCATCCCCCATCCTCTGCTGTTCTAATTCATACAGCAAACAGCATACTCTGGTCAGTGTGCTACATGGCGTAGGACTAGGAGCTTGCCATGCAGGCCTGGCCAGCCAACAGTATATTGTCTTTTATAACTACTTGAATCAAGTTGTGATGCTCTATTTAATGCACACTACCTTATAATGTTTTAAAAAAAATCCGAGAGGTCCGAATCCGATCCGAGAAACCCAGAGAAAATGGACCGACCGACCCGATCCGGGCGTCTGACTGGGGCAATCCAAGAGGACCGGGAGGGACGGTCCTCGCAAGGGTAGGTATCCATGTTCCCAGAAAAATTCCCGTGGAAACCCGACCCGGGGTACCGGGGCAACCCGACCCGAGGTACCGGGGTAATAACCCGAGGTAGCCCGACTTGGTTCCAACTTTTCCCGCCTATGTTAACAACTAATATAATATTATTTAAATTTTATTTTTCAAGAAGAATTTTTGTTTTACAACAAATATAATTACTAAAATTTTTTTTCTGATTTCCTATGTTATTTTTTTCGATTTAAATAATATTAATTTAATTTTTTATTTTTAATATAAAAATACTATTTTCCAAACTTTTAATAGTATAATATAATATATGTATATCTGATTAAAACAAATAATTTAATTTTTAATTTTTAATTATTTTTTGTTTTTTGTTTTTTAAGTATATTTTTCGATTTTTGTAATATAAAATAGGTGTATCATATTTTTTTTGTTTTCTTTTCTTATTTTTTTTGACATATAACTCCGGGACTGGGCAACCCGAGCAACCCGGACTGGGAAGCCCGGGCAACCCGGGAGGGACGGTCCTAAGCTAGGTCCAATCTCCTTCCCCCCAAAATTTTTCCGAGGTTTCCCGAACCAGGAAAACCCGTGAACCGGGAAAACCCGTGGACCGGGGCGGGTTTGGACCGACCCGGACCGTTTTTAAATCACTACTACCTTACTAGGGCTACACAAGTCCTAGCGATTTGGAAGATTTTATTTTCATTTTCTTTTTTCTAAAATAAAGATGAGGGTCGAGCCACTCAAATTTATATGTTTGTAAAACCCTCCTATTGGATTTCGAACCCGCAATCTCCAACACTCAAAGCGTTGTCGTTAGCTACTAAACTGAAGGGCAAAGGCTGGTTCTTAGATTTTATTTGACTTTGCATGTCACAATTTTAGAAATCTGCATTTGTGGGCATCTCAAATCTCAATCACCCGAACACTTATTCTTTTCTTATTATTACAGTGTCAATAAAAATTAAGTCAATGAAAATGAAATGTGTTTGTAATTGTGCCTGCGACTTGCAAATTGTCAGCCTTAGATATCGACAAATTTGTTCGGAAAGCATGTCTGCGTTTCACATTAGCCATGAATTATATATGACTAGCTTGGCAATTTTGACAATCAAAATGAGGGAAAAAAAAAAACTATTAGCATGGTAAGATTGTACTGAAACGAAAAAAGTTTAGAGATGTAACGTTACAAACGCTAGAAATAAAATAATATTAGATATCTTTAAAATTTAAACTAAACTAATATTAGAGAAATATAAAAGAAAAAAGATAGAAAATAATATTAAAATTGAAATATAAGCATCGACATAACCTTACAATTAGACACGAAAAAGAAAGTGGAATAAAAATAAAATAAAATAGAATGAAAGACATAATTTGGTCTCTCTCTCTCTTATATATTTATCCCACCAACCATGGTCCATAGGTCTCAATTCTCAACTGTGTCGAGTCGCTTTTGTTTCTGGCTTTCTGCACATTTTTTTCGGTACATATTCTTGAGCGAGTTAAAAAAGGGAAAAAATTTAAAGATGTATATTTTGAAGTTTTCAATTTATTTATAGATCATTGTTGATGTTTCAAATTGGGATAATGACTGAGAACTCCTGATCTTTCGGGTCCTGACAAAGTTATCCCGAACATTTATTTTGGACAAGTGAAAATCTTAAGATCTCCACGTTCCTATCCCCTTATTTTTTCCCTGATGTGGCACAGCACGCGTACAGCGCATCGTGCAGCGCATCGCGCAGCGCGTCTAAACGAACGCGGCTTCTCCAAATTCGTAAAATATAAATACCTATAATATGTGGATAAATGTCTGTCTGAGAAATATAAATACATCATACTGTTATGTTGATGTGAATTGTTCTGTGAAATATAAAAGACAAACATCTATCTCAGAAATATAAATACCTATATTACGTAGATAAATGTCTGTCTGAGAAATATAAATACATCATACTATTATGTTGATGTGAATTGTTCTGAGAAATATAAAAGACAAACATCTATCTCAGAAAAGATAGAAATATAAATACCTATGTTATGTGGATAAATGTCTGTCTGAGAAATATAAATACCTATCTCAGAAATATGATCACGTGACGCGAGGAGATCACGTGAAGGCTGTCGCTGGATGGGGAGCACGCGCGTCACGTTGGGGGGGGGGGGGGGGGGGGGGGGGGCGCACTTGCTTCTGTGCGTCGCACGGGGTCACGCGCTTTTCATTTTTGGAAAGCGTGTTCATCCGAGAATGTGAAATATAAATACTTGGATTTGTGGTATAAACACTTGGTTTCAAAATATAAACACCTAGCGACACGAGTTGCGCAGCGACGCGTTTTCAATATTTGACCGGTCAACACGTTTTTGCCACATGGCGTACTCTGATCGGGGGGGATTTTGCTCCGGGTATTGATAGTCTCACCCTTTGGACAAATACACCTTCAAATTATACATTTTGTGATAATGCTAATTTACCCTTTATATTTCATTATATAAAATCAAATTAAAGGGGGATAAAAATATATTATTATATGTCAAAGTTTATTTGATCAAGTTCCAAATTTTGTAAATAATTATTCATGTATGTAAATTAATACATCACAATAAACATAAATACCTTTTAAAATCATATCATATGTAGGTATATAAGTGCAATTTGGTCATTTTACAAGCCATAATGAAGTATGAAAGCTTAAATTTAGCATCCAGGGTTTGTGATGTTTGTGCAATACTAATTTATTTTAATAATTTTTGGTAGACTATCAAGAATTAAGTACACTTCTATTGGTTAAAATTTGAAACTTCATGGTTTCACAATATCTTTTGAAAATCTCTTTTTTATTTTACAGTTATTTACAGAATTTTAAAATAAAATATAAATTTTGTCAAGATTGTCAAAATAATAATTTCCTTAACATGAAATATATGTTCCATTATGTTGGTAGCTCCTACCAACTCTTTGAAAAAAAAGAAAAAGAAATGTATGTTCCATTAGTTATTAGAGGAGGGTTCCAATGCCTCCATTTTTTGTGCCTCCATCATGCCTCCACTTTTTAAATTTCAAATAACTCAAAATTTAAAACTCATTTTTCAAAACAAAACCATTAGATTTGATCAATATGATATTCTCTACATACACATAACAATTTTTTTCAATTTTTTGTTTTATTTTATATAAATCAATGAGTTATAAAAATCAACGTCTAGAAATTGCTCAAATTAGTACATTTTTTTGAAGCCCTTGATGTCAAACAAAATAATATTCAAATTTGATGATTTTTTACATATACATAAATGAAATGATATAGATTAAATCTAACGGTTTTGTTTTGAAAAATGAGTTTTAAATTTTGAGTTATTTGAAATTTAAAAAATGGAGGCATGATGGAGATACAAAAAATGGAGGCATTGGAACCCTCCTCTAGTTATTATTATTTTTGTTTCCTTTTGCCGTACAAGAGATTATTAAACCCAATTAACGTTCATATGGAAGCGGTTATCGAAGAATTAGAATTCTGTGGCATGTCAGTTTGATTGATTATAATTTATAATTAAGAATGAAAACGAAGACCAACGGGAAAATAAATAACATATGAAAATTTATTACACCTATCAGCTGTCACAAGTCACAACACCCTGTTCAAAACGCAATCCAATAGAATGGTGCAATTATTTCAACTAATTAACATGTACAAAAAACAGAAAACTGCCAACAACAAACAAGCTGCCTCTGAACTCACATCCACAAGCAGGCTCTTATTCTGAAATAAATAACCAATGGAATTGTATATATGCATCATTCATAGGTCCATCTCCATAAGCTTAATCTCTATGCAGGGATGCTGTTCATGTCTTGAATAATTGTGGTAACTGTCAATAGCAATCAAAAAATAAGAATTAAAGGGCAAGAAAAGATTTAACAGGGAAAGTGAACAACTTTAATTATAAACTGATGCTTCTGGTAAATTGTTTTGATATGTACCTTTTGTCTTCTGAGGCTGGACAGTGCCATTCAACGAATTTTTAGCCACATTTCTGTCAACATATATAAAAGCAACCATCAGTTTTTACTTTTTAGTGTTGCAAACATGTCAAGAAAAATCAAGGTCAATTTTGTTTGTCCCTTTTTTTAACCTGAGATGGGACTTAAAAATTACTCAAAGAAATGTAAAACTCACAGTTCAATCAAGCTTCCGCTTGTGACGAGAGAGAGGACCTCCAATGGAAAAGAACCACTCAAGTTGTTGTTATTCAAGTTCCTGAAAAATATAGTAAAGTCAATATACAATTCTATTAGCAGTCAGGCTTTACCAGCATGTGGTCATCTTTAGCATCATAAATTCAGTCAAATTCTCTAATTAAAAATAGCAAACAAAATATTTTGCACAAACAAAATGCAATCAATCTTATATATGAAGCTCAAGAACACATAACAGCACTGAATTAGAAATCACAGTGAATATTAGTATATTACTATTAACAAATCCAGAAAAAAGATTGCCAAAAGTTTGAATGTTATGAACAATCAGCTTACAGAGTTTCTAAGAGGTAAAGGTTGCCGAGGGATGCCGGAATCGAGCCGCTCAGCTCATTTGACTGAAGATCCAAGCTAATCAGATTCGTCAGATTACCAAAAGATGTCGGTATATCTCCAGTGATATTGTTGTATTGAAGTTCCCTGTACAAGATAGAACCATAATTAAGATAGTAATTACTCAAATTATACAGATAATTATACAAATTAATAAATCAATGGCCACAAAAATATGAAGTAAATAGATAGCAGCACTTACAAGTATTGTAGATTGGTTAATTCTCCTAGCTGAGAAACAAGAGGCCCAGAGAGGCCAGCTAGGCCCAAATCACTGTACAAGAAAAATCAAGCTTTAAACAAAAAGAATTTGATAGTTTTCAAAAGAAAAAAAACAAAAGAATTTGATCCATATTTGTTTCTCTGGCATTTGAAGAGTAAACTAAAAAGTAGCAGGAACCTTTGTAACTCTTAATTGAACAACCATTTTTTTTAATGTAAGTTGGTGACATATATCATGTGAACTAAGAAGTTGCTTTTAAGTTGTAATTTAACGCAACAGTTGTACATGTCCAGTTGCATAATATAAATAAGTTTTTTATATGTAGAATTTCTATTTCCAAGCAAACCAGTTAGATTATTATTGCTACCTGGTCTATGCATACATTAGACATCTCAATTTTAGCATTCTCATAAATAAAAATATATATTTTGAGGCCCATATATCTTATAACAATTTCTGGAAGGGTTAATATGTAATGAAAGAACAAAGATAGGGAAGAAGGAAAACAGACATTCTGATAACAGAGCTGTCATTGTTGCAAGTGACATGGTGCCAGGTGCAAGGATTGACAAGGCTTTGGTTCCAGCTCTCCAGTACATTGTTTGGGTCAGTCCATGCTTGCTTTTGCGCATATAGGATATCTCCTGGTAACATCAACATAAACAAGTTTGTAAATTTGAATGATATCGAGAATGGATCAATTCTCTTTTGATTTTATCAGATAAAGTGTTAACATGCTATGCTTCTCATTTTGAATTGTATCAAGAATTATATTTTTTTCTTTTTTTTTTTTTCTGAATTTGGCACTGAATTATTGATCAGTATTAGAATCTATATCGATCATAAATTCATAATATCCATTGCATTAAAAAGTAAAATGGAAATATAGAATATATCACAAGTACAGTATCAGTATGCATCTCAGCATTGCATACCTTCAGTGTTGCAGTTCACCAGTGTTGCAAAGAGCAGAAAACCTAGTAACCCAACAAGCATAGCCTGAGCTCCCATTTTCAATATGCTGTCTTCTGTTCTCTAAGATTGAATATGACTTTGTTCGTCTCGGATCGAGTTGTTTTCATCAAATCATCAGTAGTGAACTCCTTATATAGTTTGCCAGTGAGAATTTGGACCCTTTGAACAGCTTTTTTTCCCAACAAACATGTCAGCATACATAGTTTCTAGAGATATCATCATCAGCCACCAGTTTTGACAAAAACATGTGTTACTAGAAAATTTGGAACCCCAATTATTACCATCACAAGAAAAAGACCAATGACCTACAAAACTAATTAAAAGAACGTAACTTTAGTCTTATATATTATGTTATTTATTTATTATTATAGGCGCCAAGCATGACGAAACCTAATTAGTACCTTATGTTATTGGTTTATTTATTTAATTTAAAAAAGAGATAATCTCTTTGTCTCCCATCATTTGTCCCCCTTAAACGTCCCCCATCCGTTTATGTTGGAACCGGGTATGAATACCAGTTGGCAAGTGGTATGAACACCACGATACATTCAATATGAACACCCTCTGAGAACTCTATGAACAATGCAAATTGGGAGAATTTTTTTTGGCATATTTTCCATGTGCAAAAATAAATTAAGCACGTGCTTAATTCAATTTCAGCACGTGATGAAAATTGGAGCGCGCGCAGGTGTTCATACTGCTTATTCGCGGGTGTTCATATCCAATGGTCTTCGGTGTTCATAGTTGACGTGGACGGGAGTTGGCATATTTTCCACGTGCAAAAATAAATTAAGCACGTGCTTAATTCAATTTCAGCACGTGATAAAAATCGGAGTTGTGCTCGGATGTTCATACTGCTTATTGGCGGGTGTTCATATCCAATGGTCTTCGGTGTTCATAGTTGACGTGGACGAGAGTATGCGCGCGGGGGACATTTAAGGGGGATTTTTTGTGGGGGACAGTTAGCATCCCTCTTTAAAAAAAATGATATAATGCTTCTGATAGCCAGCATCTATTTCTTTTTCTTTTTATTTTAGTGTGCTTCTTTATTATGTTACGTATTTGATATACACTAAAATTGTCCCAAAAATGCAATAACACTATACAGTTCACACAAACATTTTATTATTTTTATTTAATGATTACAGGTTTATGTGTTTTTACTTTTTACTATTACTAGTAAGCTGCCCGTGCATTGCAACGGGACATATCATAATAAAAAAACTTAATTTTTTTTTATACTGATGTTGGATTTTTTAATTAATATTTTAGAGTAGTCATGATAGTATTTCGCAAAAATAGAAACATAATGTTATTTCAATATTCCAAGTGCAAAAAAAATTATATGCTGATGAAAATAAATTGGTTCTTAATTCCAATGACAAATTTTAAGAAATTGCATATAACAAACATGAAGGCATGAGTTAGCATTTTTTTTAACACTATTGATTTTGGCATTTATAAGCTTGAAAGTCATGAGGTGGATGCGATTATTAAAACAGCAGGAAATCACACAAGATGAATTTCGGAGTTCATTAAGACTAATGATATGAAACAATGTCAATTCCCAAGTAAAATGTCATTTTTCTAAGTATACTAAATACAATAGAGAAATCAACGGAAATTACACGACTAATCTTGGAATTCATGATGAGGGTAATGATATAAAAACAATATCAATTCCAAGTAAGATGTCATTTTTCTAAGTTTAATTAAAAAATAAAGAAAGAAAAAAGATCATCAAGTCGCCATTCAAACTTCCTAATTTAATTCAAGTTACTAGAAGTTCCATTCTTTTGTGTTTCTAGAGTAACAGAGTTACGTTCTTCCCTTGTAATTCTTTTTGGTAGTTACCGATCGAAACGCGTACACTTTGACATAAATCACGACTTTCTGTTATACACATACAGTTTCTCTCATTGTTACATCAACAATTACTAGGTGCCAAGAACAATATTTTTCTTCTTTTATAACAAACATATTGACCAACCACAACCATAACGACTACTTGAAAATTTGATGAATAGAAAATTTGATGAGCAGCATTTCAGATTACTCAATTTATTTATGACTCATGCTCGTCCTCATCTTCAAGATGATGTTTCAAACTCAGAATTTGCGGCCCGCAGTCCTCACTTTCCCATAGAGGATCGGCATTTGGTATTTCATAGGGGTCGGGTCTAAGTGATAACTCGAACTCTGGCAGATCAGGTAGTGATTGCAGAGAACTGTGCAAAAACACCGGAAACAAATGTGCATATCTAGTTAACCAAATATTGAAAAGAAATATATGTGAAGGCAAATTTGTGTTGATAAAATCTATTTGTTAGACAAACTTACGCATTTTTGTCTTGCTCGAAAAGGTAAGCATACATTTGAGATCTCTTGTATGCAACATCAGGTATTTTCTTGTGCAACTGCTTCATGACTCCCCATGCTGGAGGTACTCTATCATCAAAAGAGTTCAATTAGCACGAGAAGATCAAAAACACTCTTTCGAACAGTATATAAAAAAAGTTTGTTTTATAAGTATAGAAGACTATAACCTGTTAGCCGGAGAAGCAAGGCAAAAGCTTAAGCAAACCCGCTTGCTCTCATTTAACAAATCCTCAGCTGCACAAAGACAACACACTGCACTGATGTGGCAGCTCGGTTCAGTTCCCTTGTCAATAACTAGACCATGATAATAATATGCGGCAGCCTACAATTTTATTTGCAAGTCAGTTCTAACAATGTTAACTTACTGTGACATTTGTAGAAAATAATTAGGAAAATATAATATAAAGAAATGAGATTGGAATTCGATTCAATATTAATTATAGAAGTTTACAAGGATGCATATTAAAATGAAGAAATTTAAAGATCCCCAATAAAACATACCTTAGCCTCTAGGAACTTCCATTTAATGAAATATAGGAGCTTTTTTCCATACACATCACTTGTGTCACATCCTGACAAAATATAATGAGCCTACATACCAAAAGAAAAGGGGAAACAAATTAACAATAAGTAAGCAATAGCTAATTAGGGAGGTAATAACAGTAAGAGAAATCAAACGAATAAGGGAAAACCTGTGAGCAATAAGCAACCAACTCACAAGCAAGCCTCCTTTTAACAGCTAACGTAGCATTGTCACTCTCAGAGGCCAATCCTAATTGCATTTCAACTCCCTGTCAATTTTGTTTTGTTAAATCAATAAATAAAAAGCCACTACTTTGCAAAAGGGCCTTTAAACAAAATATTTAACTGCAGGGTTGACCATGAAAATAGTACAACCTGAGCCAAAGCTTGGATAGAAATGGCCTCAAGAGTACCCTGCTGCAAGCTGCTCGGTAGATTCTTCCTACAAGTTTAAAAGGTAATTATGCGTTAAGCCCCAATTCAAAACTACAGTAATATTACATTAATCAAGAATATGAAGTATTAAAAATGATGATATGCATACCTGACCTGGATAGGTACTTGGACAAGTATGTGGTGCACACAATAGTCTAAACATCCTGATGCCTTCAGTAGCATATCTACCACATCCTTCTTTGAATCTATCAGAAAAAAATTGCTTATAACTTACCGTTATAAATTGTAGAATGCATGCATTATTATGCCACATTATATTTTGCACAATACCAGGCAACACAAAATCTGCACGTTGTGTGTTAAAACCCAGGAGGTATGTTAACATATAGTTAGTTTGCTTATTTCTAGCTTTCTGTACTTATTATTTATTAAGTCATTATAATATTAGTACAAAATGCAACTGACTCATTTTCTTAAAGGGTGCCAATCTCTATGCTATTAGATAACATTTTAAAATTCCTTAGAAAACCTATTGTCTTCTCTGAGGTTAGAATAGTATTGAAAAATCACATGAGGTACCAATTAATGGTTGTCATATAAAGATGAAAAATAAAATTGAATAGCATACCTTCAGAAACCTTCCTCTCAGCTCCATCCACGGCTGTTCCAGGAAGAAGCACCAAATTAGCCTCCAACAAAGAGAGCATCGCCATTGCATGAACTATTGACAGCGCTTCATACCAAGCACATGCAATGCTAGATTCCTGCTTGTCCATCGCAAAATTCAATTGCAACAATTAATGCTTGCAAAGGTCATTGGTATAAAAAATGTCGAAAGAGAATGAAAAAATTGAGATGGTACTATTTTTTACTTCATCGTCTTCTAAGTTTCTCCATTTAAACTCAACTGATGCATCAAGCCCTTTTTCTGTATATACAATTTTTTTTAGTAGAAGAAAATCGTAATAAGAAAATAAATAAATTAATAAACAGCAAAGATACATAAATATCGATTATAAAAATAGGACCTTTGTTTGTTAGACCAATAAGAACAGGCAAGTACTCCTCAAGGGCTTGCCGAAGCTGCGAAATCTTGGAGACATTGAAGAGATCTGACAGAATACATATTGACATTTCATCAGGAATACAGACTTATTCAGATAGCAAACTTATTAAAAAAGCGTACAAAATAAAATAGGATGTACCATCGTCCACTGATAATTGGACTAGACGGCCACGGAGGGTTGAGAGCTTATCCAGTACATCTCGGGATATCAACCCACGAAGTGGATGGATGAGATCAACCGGTAGGGGTACCCGAAGTGCCGGAACAAACACAGCCACCTCAGGAATGAGGCTCTTCCTCTTGGACCTGCTCTTGTCTTTGCCTTTTACGGAGTGTCGCCGGGGCTTGGACGAGACGCATCCCATATCTTCTCCTTGCAAGCATCCTGATATGTAAGACAAACATACAAATAAAACTGAGAACCAAGTATATTGATAAAATAATGTTATAATAGTAAAATTTATTCCTGGATCGATTAATCGACTGTTTTCAAGTTTGTAAAGATTCTGAATTACCACCAGAGAATTAACTCTACACTAAAATATGGGTAAAAAGATGCAGTAAAAAAGAAGCAATGCCAGCTTGATAATCAAGGATGGAATGTTCAGAAAAAGCCACTTGTCATACTGTACCAGAATAATGTCGATTTATGGGAAAACAGAAAAACCCATCTGATGATCAAATACTGAGATAGCACACATTATACCAGTAACTTCTTTTTCTGACACAGATTCAAATCCTCAAAGGTAGCTAACAAAATCCAGATATTTTGTACTAAAAAAATAACACTAAAAAAAAACAAGAACTAACCCAGTATCCAACCAGCAGTCAAGCAAAATATGCAACTAAAACCATGAGCTAAAAATGAGAAACTTTATAGGTGGCAATGGAGGGAAGGCAAGGCATTAAGTCAATGGCCATCTTTGAGCAACAAGCAAGTCATGACATGAGAATATGAGATGAATCAATAAGTAATGGGCAATAAATTAATAGATGGTCGTGGCATGGCAGAGGGACAGAGAGGGAGAGAAGTACAGTGTACAGGTAGGAGTAGTAAAAGCAAGTGGGGATAGATACGATACATGGAGATCTCCTTGAAGATACCGAGGTGGAGTGCTCACATGGCGATTGCGCAGGAAATGCTAAACAAATTACAATCTATCAACCCCCCATTTTCTAATTTTTATACATGTAAGTAACTGTACTGACATGAATTAATAGTAAGTACCAAGTACTAACAATACTAATACTAATACTAATACTAATACTAACTGGGGAAGTGAATGTATGAATGAATGATCGAATTGGGTTGGTTCGGAATTTGGATTTGGATCCGGCCCAATTTGAAACTCCAACGGCCCAACTTCGTTGGAAGTGTTTGGTATTGATATGGCCCATTTAAAGGGGCCTATCTCAGCCCAAATAGGATATTAATGTTTCTATTTAGTAGTAATAAGTTAATAACCTAATGAAAATTGTTAACTATATATATAATCCAGAAATTAGAGTTATGTGTATGTTTATTTTCTTGAAGGAAATTATCTGGACGATTTTAAATCATTGCTTCTAACATAATCTATGTTTTATTTTAAAGGAGCAAGAAGTATTAAGTGCATTTTTTTATGCTAACTTATAATAAAATAAATAAAAGTGATGTAAATTTTACTTGTGTGTGCATGTGCACATTATAGACTAAAAGGAAGACTTTATGAAGCAATCGGTGCATCCGTGTTTCAGTGAGTCCTACATGTTACACAGTATTTTAAACACAATAATTCAGTATTAATTAGTCTGAATTGAATTGGTATTCATAAAAAAGCACTAGCATATCATGTTTTTGCCAATTGTTTAGCACTTGATCTTTGGCATGTTGTGGGACTCAAAACTCAATAGCATATTTTAAGGAGGAGAATCAGGGAAATTGAATCCACTTAATTATCTTTTACAAAAAGGAGGATGTTTAGAGACTGAACAAGACATAATCCAGCAAATAAGGTCTAGATGCCAGAGCAAACTATAAACAAAAGAGCAAGAGGAAGCTTCAAGGGAGGGTACCAGCTAAAGAATGTCAAGTTGTCTTTAGCAAGGAACTTCTTCTCTGTTTTTATATATATTTATATATATCATCACATGCCCTCAGGACCATACATACTAAACAAAAAAACTTATAGTGATGAATATTCTACAGCTTTATTATTGTTGTTCATTTTATATAATGTCTTGTCCAATGTCCTCATAAATAATAAATCACTTTGAAGCACAATTATCATGCAAATGGTTGGCAATTAGAAAGGTCTTTGTTGAGAAATTGGGATTGGGTATTGGTTGTTGTAGTTGGAATTTCTCAGCCATTTTAACAGCACACAATTGCTATTGCACAGGCACAGCAGTTTGTATAATGAAATGAAAATCCCATTAAGTATTGAGAAAATTCAGTATCTTTAGACAGACTGGAAAGGGAGACAGACAGAGTAACCGAAAGCTGTTTGGATCAAAAGAAACCAACCATTGTTTGATCCTCTCTTTGATTGGTGAGAGAAATACAGGCACTACTAACTACTAAGGTTGCATTTGCATAGTTGCATGTGACAATGATAGCAAGCAAGGAAATTACCAGAAGTAGGATCATAACATAAAGTCATAAACTTTTTTAACTTCGGCTCACCAATATAATTAAGTCAACCCAACTTTATAACTATATTCAAAAAGTTAATTAACAAAAGAAAGAAAAGGCAAGCACAAAAAGAAAAAGAAAAAGAAAAGAAATATATAGTGCACAACCTCTGTACTTAACTGTTGCCTCTAAATTAATTCACACATCATGTACAACCCACACCATTATCAGTACACACAAAAACTAATTAAGAATTGGAAAAAAAAGGAAAAAAAAATATAGTTACATTCAATCTCAAACTCTTGGAAAAACACCAAGTATTCTTCCCCTCCCCAGACATTCTAGAAGCTTTTTAGCCTCTTCCACTTGCATTGCTAAGTTTCCTCGCAAGTACCCGCAAGCTCCGGCTGCCACCATTTGCTTCCGACACTTTCTACTTTGTGACAGACTCAGCAAAACCGAAACCGGATACTTCTTATCCACATCTCCAACCAGTGGATCAAGTAATTGCACAACGTTTACAATGCCGCCCTCGTCCTTGCGAAAAATTCTCCTGTATCCCGAAATATGCATTAAGTAAGCCAATGCTTTGACGCTTCCTTCCTTCTCCTCGGACACCTTACCTTCTAACATTCTCACTAACTTGGGGATTGAATCACATATTTCCTTGATGATCTTTCCTGTAACTGCCAGCTCGGCAATTGCTCGAGCTGCCTCAATTCGAACTCTGGCTTTTGTGCTGTCCAATGCGGATACTACATATGGTACAAACCCGTTATTGGTAATTATCTCCGCTATGTACCTATAAGAGGCTAGATGCCGTAACAACCCAATGGCACCTTCGAGGTTCCAATCGCGATCTTCCTGCGCCTGCAATTCCAAATAATTATTGATGCAATCCAATGCCCCTTCTTTGAAAAGTGTGATTTTCAGATCCTGTAATTCATCTTCTGTAGGGCCAGCTAGGTTGCAGAGGCAACCTATGGCATTGTCTTTTGCCACTGCCGTGCCAATATAGGAAAGGTTGATTAGTGTAGGTATGCCGTTCTCATCTACAAAGTGCGATCTTATTGTTTCTACAAGTGCAAGATTTCCCAACACAGCAGCAGCCGAGGCCTGGGCTGATGGTGTGCCTGCATGGCATATCTCCAACAGTGGACCCACACCACCCCGTGAGGCAAGTGCTATTGCGTTCTCTTTAACTAGGGTCAGGGTTTGGAGAATGGTACAAGCATTCTCAATAGCAGTGCTCGCACTAGTACCAGAATCCAGGATTCGGGAGAGGTGGATCACAAGTGATTGGCCCACTTCACCAGAGGTGATAACATGACGGGAGGATTCTGACAACGAGAGTTTTGCAAATGCTGACACAGCCTTTTCCCGTGCCTCAAAGGAGGCAGAAGGTTCTAGAAGCTTCAGGAGGGATGGTATTGCTGATTGGAGAGACGATGCGGATATAGTGGCTTTGTCTGACAGAAGGGAGTCCAGTGCCTCAAGCCTAGACGAAATTGGGCCAACCTGATGCATTTTTTTTCACATTATTAGGAAATATTCTGTGACATGCAATTGGAAATGGAGAGGGAAAATATGCATTCAGGGACAGACATACTTGTTCTATGTTGTAACTAACTAAGTATATATGTATTCACAAAGTATATATAGTCAATAATAATTAGTAGTAGTTGAATAAGTGCAAAATAAGTATACTTGAACCTAACATAAAGAATTATTGAAGCTGCTAAATTAGAGAAGAGCAAACACAGATATTGATTTGGTCATTAGGTGGGAAAAAGAAAAGACCCAACAAATACTATTGTAAACTTGATTAATTCCATCTGAAAATTTGCTTAACAGTACTTAATTACACATATCTGTGCAAGTTGAGAGCATTGTAATTGTAAAAAACAAAACAAACTTAGCAAAGGAAGCATGTTAAGTTGGGAAGCAGCACTGGCACCAGCTAATTATATCTTTGGTACCAAGCTGGCCCAATTAGCATTAAAATAGCTGAAGCACGCAGTACAGGTAAACAATAAATGGCTATAAATTGACATGAAATCCAATGATCTCCTGAGGAATATATATATAAGATCAATTGCAATTAAAATCAGATTTGCTAATCAGGACAAAGAAACATCTTTTAATATTATTATATTATTATGGGACTTAATTATTTGGTTGTTTAATCCTTGTACCGGAGTAAAGTTACTGTTTGAGCTGGAAAAAAAGTGATCCAACAAAGAAAGATGCATGCTTTGTTTGTGCCATCTAACAACTACCCACAAAATAATTTCATCTAATTTCCATTCTCAAGCATACAAAATAAATAGTTAGTATAACTGTATAATAATACCTGAAGGCGGGAAGTGAGATCATTCTCGGACGAATCACCGGCGGCAGAGACGAGCAAGTCGGCATCCGCAGCAAGGCCGTCGAGGGTGGCGGCGAGGGACGAGAGCTCGCTCTGCAGCTGCAGCTTCCCGGCGGGCGGCGCAGAGGAAAGGGAATGGAGGCGGGTGAGAGAGGTGGAAAGGGAGGTGAGAAAGGGGAGGGAGAGGGGGTTGCGGAGAGGCAAGGAAGGGAGAGCGGAGAGGAGGCGGGTGGAGGAGGCGACGATGCAGGGCCATTTGCGGCGCAGGAGGGAAGTGGGTGGTGGAGAGGGGAGCGTGGAGAGGAGCAAGAGGCAGCGCTGGTAGAGGTCCTGATCCTCTTCTTGCTTTTGATCGTGTTGCTCCTTCATTAGAAATTAAGGATGAGAAAGAGAGTGGAGGTGAGTTGGATTAGTAGTTAGTGCTTGGTAGAGAGTAGAGAGTGGAGAGACAGAGAGGAGAGGAGGAGGAGGAGGAAGAGAAAGAGAAGGGAGGTGAGAGTGAGAGAGAGAGAGAGAAGGGAGGGGAGATGGGGGAAGAAAAAGGAAATTGGAAAAATTTCGCGGGAAGGAAAAGGAAAGGAAAAGGGAGGATTTAGGAAGTGAGGGCTGAGCTGGGTTACGGTAGTATGTAATGTACCAGTGATTCAGTATGGTATGGACGTATGGTATGGGAGTAGGTTTCTGCTTTCTATAGAGGGGTTGGATCACAAGGATCTTTTATGGGCATCGCCGTCTGCTTCGTAGTGCAATTCAATTCATCATGGTCTTGCTCACAAAATAATAATGATAATAATGATAATAATAATGATAATGATAATAATAATAATCATAATCATATTCATAATCACAGTAATAGTAATAATAAGAATAATAATATGGAAATGAATTGATGGTCGATTGGTGATGGATTGTATCATGATGTATAGAAGTAGATATAAATGTTGTTTTTATTGTTCTAGTTTTGTGTGATAAGATGAATGGCAAAATATTCATTTAGTTGGTTATGATCTTGGAGGGTATATATGTATGATCAATTAGAGGAGAGGTAGGGTATATACTCTACGGAGTTGGAATTTGGATTCCCGAGTTGTGTAAATAATTTAAGATTCTACATAGAATCGGTAGGACTTAGAGTCTATTTTTTTCAAAGAAAAAAAAAAAAGATGAATGGCAAAAAGGAATTCTTCTTTTCTGCCCAAAAAAATGTTTACCTTTCTAATTAATTATTTCTTTTAATTAAACTTGCTTATTTTTTTATCAAATAAATAATAAATAAACCAATTATAAAAAAAAATATTTAATGAGGCAATTTGGTGCATAGTACGGGTTTTTGTTAGTTTATTGAAAAAAAGTAAAACACATCTCACGTATTGTTTTTGATAGGTATGTGTTTGAACTTCAATAATATTAATCAAATTAAACAATGGAAATTTTCTACAATGACGGTTAATAAAAAAGCAAAATTAATATATCCAGTCATACGAAATGCATGTTAGACTTCACCTAAAGTCTATACTTTATAATTTGTACCAAGTTTGGTGAACCATAAATGGTCACAGTCTCACAGACTCACAGTGGATGCTGCCACAAGTAAGCCAAAAGTACGCAAATGAAAAGAGTTAAAAAAATGGCAAGTTACAAACTTTAGCTGAAATTTGTTTGGTCAAAATAAAATCTGTACTTGTTTTATTACTGGTACACAGTTAACGGACACACACCTGGTTTCTTCTCATTGCTGCAAGCGTTTGCTTGCTATCTAAGCTACTTCAGTCAATGCATTGCTCACAAATCAATCAACCAGTTCAAAGTGTTACGTGGTTAAGAAAAACATTACTATATGTTTTAACTCTTTATTTTTATTTTACTCAACTCATTAGTTGTTCCATAAAAAAAGTTGCTAAAGAATATATATATATATATATAGTTAGTTAGTTAGTTACTGAATAATAATTGAAGGTTACTTACTTCCTGATATCATATTACCAAATATAATCAATCGCTGTAAGAAGGTTTTGTAACTGAAAAGGATGGCTTAAATTCATATTTATAATGGTAATAAATACTTAGCATTAACATAAATAAAATTGCCACAAATTTCAACATGAGTGAAGCATAAATTTCATGAGCTTGAGAGTACATATACATATACTAGCGTTGTATTGTATGATAAGACCTGAGAGTGAGAGTAAATTAAATTATAGTGAGGCGTGTCGTCTCTATCTCATTATCTCAATAAACTATTTTTATGTAAACATGCATTTAATCTTATACAATTTCCCTGCCTTGCTTGATGAATTGTCAGAGTACTGCATTTAATTTTTTGTTTGGGATCAAATGCCCCTAACAGCTTGGTAACAAAGTTTTTACTTAGGGTGGAAATGGTAAAACCAAAAGCAAAAGCAAAATATCTTTCCAAAAAAGAAGGAATAATCCATATATATAATTTTGCACATATATATATAATTCCATAATAATTTGCACCTGAAAAAGAAGAGCGATGCTGCTATGGATCGGAGAAGAATTTTAACTTTTTGCAAAAATTTTGTGCGCACTAATCTGAACCCTTAATTAGAAAAAGGGTGAAATTGGTAATGCTTCTCCGTTTAACCCTTCCGTTAGTATTGTCTCTGCTTCCGTTAGCCTTCTCCTTCTTCAGTCTTCTCCTTTTGTTGTCTTCCGGATCTAAATTGAAAGAAGAAGGCGATAAAGGAGAACTGGGAGAACCGCTCTAACCATGGTCGCCCCTCTTCCCGTACCTGTCGCCCTCTCCCCCTTCCAGCAGTAACTGAGTTTTCCTCTCCCCCTTCAGTTAGGCTTCTCTTCCGGATTAACATATTCAATTACGAGACTCAGTCACCCGGTACCCAAACTATACACTGGTACCATGTCTCCATACATCACATAATCAAAATTGATTCAAATTGAATTCAAAATTGCATTAAACACGTCAAGCCAACCATGTTCAAGACAAATTTTACAAAAACACGATACATAATTCGAAGAGAAAATTAAATGTAAAATTTTCAGCCGATGCTTGTCAGACTCGAAGAACTCACCAGGTGCGAGTATTTTTCACTGCATCCCTCTCCCATCTAAAACCATGGATGTACTCTCCTTTCTCACACGATCCCAATTCTGTCTTCTGATCTTCTATTGGAGTTGCCAACACCGAGATCTACCCCAGCTCTCCTCCGACGGCTTAGATGAGACAAACTTCGGCACCATGAAGGAAACTCGAAGTCAGCCAGGAGGGTCCAAGCGAAGAGATGAAAGAAGAATGAAAATGAAGCCCAACTGATTGGCCCAGAAACAAGACAATGAAATAAAATAAACTCAGTAAATTTTCGGCCTATAATTTAACTGAGTCTAAAGACAAACAACTTGGCCCAATCACGCATATACAAGATTCCAGAACTCAGCCCAGCAAAGATTCAATAAAAATTGGCCCAAATACACATTAAGATGACTTATTTCGGATTTTCAAATAAAAATATTCTAAAAAATAGTTCCGAACTCCCAAAATTCCAAAATCAATTTTAAAATTCATTTCATCAATTCTACGATTTTTCTGAATAAAAAAAATTTTAATTTTTAAAAATTCAAAATTTCTAGTTCAAATTCAAACTCAAATTCAAAAAGGATAGAAACATAAATTTTCTAAATAAAAGTCAACATTTTCTTATAAATATTTGCCTACACCATTTTTTACAAATTTTAGGAAATTTTATGTTGATCTGAGCACATTATGAAATTTCAAATTGAAAATACAAAAATGCTTTTTCTTATAAATAAATTCAAAAGTGAATAAATAAATATCCAAGTAGCAAAGGTACTTGGACCATGACATTTTCATCCACATTTGTCATTTTATTTGTAAATAATTTCTCATCAAAAACACATTGGAGAATTTTGTGCTCACTTTAGTGCATTTTGAAATCAAATAATATACTGATGTGAAATATCTACTAATAATCCCTAACACAATTTGGTTCGGTTCACAAGCGCATGAACCTACCGTGTAGTATATATGGGGTCGAATCCACAGGGACAACACATAATGCACTGGTTACAATCTAATTTACCGATCTAGACTAATCGATATTCAAGGTTTGCTTTAACTAAATTAATCCTAAAATTGGAACAAGACTAACAACAATTGGTTTGACTCAATTAAACGTGACCTAGGAACTTCGGTTTCGCTATCCCTTGTAGATGCAATTTACTCAATTAATGTTTTTTTATTGAATTGTTGTGAAAGGGTATCAATCAATTGTTGGTACTAAACTACACTTTCATGGCTTAATACTGTACTTAAACTCTCGGATTTCACTATTAAGTGTCTCACCCTACAAGCTTATGTTCATTAAGTTCTTGATACAATTAATCAACTACCAATTCGCACTTCATGTTTAAGTACATCGCACAAGTAATAGTTAATTAATAATAAATTCTCCTAGGTTCATGGTTTCACGGTTAAGTATCTCACCCTAAACCTAATTATGCTTCTTCAATCCAAAACTACAAGTTTTACTTGTCAAATCATAACCCTAGTTTCTAAGATGTCATGCATGGCGATTAAACAATACACAAGCAATTCAACAGAGAAGCAAAATCACAACATAGCATAAGAAAGTATCAATCGAGTAAGATTAACAACTACAAGTTCAAACTACGCCTACATCCCTAGAGAGGGAATTAGTCTATCATGGCTACACGAAAATCACAAGTGTTCATGTCCAAGAAAAGCATAAACAAAGAGAGAGAAGAGAAAGAGAATCAAAACGCTGAGTTTTCCAATCGATCTCTTGCTTCAATCCCTTGATTTCTCTCCAAGATCCTTTCTTTTACCCTAGATCAATTCTAACTTCTCTCCCAAGAATTCCCAGCCTTCCTCCAAAAGGAAGAGACACCCTTTTATAGGCTAGGGCGAAAAATAACCAAAAATAGCACAAAAACTGTCAAAAAACGAAACTGGGTTCATTTGGTCGCCTAGCCTCCAGAGTTGCGTGAAAGATGGGTCGCCCGACCAAAACTTAGTTGGTCGACTGCTTTGCTGTGAAGGTCCAACTTTCGCCTCTTGACTCCGATTTGCGTTCCGCTTGCACCATTGGCTTCCTTTCTTTGTTTCCTACACATGTAAGCAAGGAATTAGTAGTAACTTGAACTTGGCATGAAACAAAGTGAAATTAACTAAAATATAACTAAAATTGGTTAAGTTTGTAAAACGATTCCTATATAAAAATGGTATAAAATACCGACTTATCATATACATGCACACATGTTTTAGCATTTTCCTATTCTTAATCAGAGGTGCATGAAGTTAACAGCTTCAGGGTAATTAACAATGAGGGCTTGCGCTCATTGGAATCCAATATCCCGCAATCACTTGAAAATAATAAAGCCATTGTGCGTGAGTGTTTTGAGAGTGAACGTCTCACCACGTTTACTAGCAAACACAAGTGTACAAGGGTGACCGTGTCCTTTCGCCCCACGAGAACGTTCTTTTCCAAGTGTTCCTCCGTCGGCGGTCCGGAAAGGGTGGCACAATTGCATTTTAGTACTAATTGGAGCGTTATTTGTATCTTAACGCACTCATACTCATTACATAAGTATTTTAATGCGCTTATATGCAATTTTAAGTCATTTGAAACCTGTCTTGGCATTATAATGTGCGCAAACGATGTCAAAATTTATTGAAAACACACACGGCGCAAATATTTAAATGCGTTCAAATTGCAATTTATTGCTATTTCGAGTGTTAATGGAATCTTAACGCACTTATATGCAATTTTAAGTCATTTGAAACCTGTGTTGGGATTATAATGCAAACAAACGAGATCAAAATATATTTAAAACACACACGTGCGCATACATTTGAAACCAGTTTTGACATTATAATGTGCGCAGACGAGGTCAAAATTTATTGAAACACACATGCGCAAACATTTAAATGGGTTCAAATTGCAATTTATTGCTATTTCGAGTGTTATTGAGATCTTAACGCACTTATATGCAATTTTAAGTCATTTGAGACATGTTTTGGCATTATAATGCGCGCAAACGAGGTCAAAATTTATTGAAAACACACACGTGCGCATACATGTAAATGCGTTCAAATTGCAATTTATTGCTATTTCGAGTGTTATTGGGATCTTAACGCACTTATATGCAATTTTAAGTCATTTGAGACATGTTCTGGCATTATAATGCGCGCAAACGAGGTCAATATTTATTGAAACACACACGTGCGCAAACATTTAAATGGGTTCAAATTGCAATTTATTGTTATTTCAAGTGTTATCGGAATCTTAACGCACTTATATGCAATCTTAAGTCATTTGAAACCTGTCTTGGCATTATAATGTGCGCAAACAATGTCAAAATTTATTGAAAACACACACGTGCACAAACATTTAAATGCGTTCAAATTGCAATTTATTGCTATTTCGAGTGTTATTGGGATCTTAACGCATATATGCAATTTTAAGTCATTTGAAACATGTTCTGGCATTATAATGCGCGCAAACAAGGTTAATATTTATTGAAACACACACTTGCGCAAACATTTAAATGGGTTCAAATTGCAATTTATTGCTATTTCGAATGTTATCGGAATCTTAACGCACTTATATGCAATCTTAAGTCATTTGAAACCTGTCTTGGCATTATAATGTGCGCAAACGATGTCAAAATTTATTGAAAACACACACGTGCGCATACATATAAATGCGTTCAAATTGCAATTTATTGCTATTTCGAGAGTTATTGGGATCTTAACGTACTTATATGCAATTTTAGTCATTTGAAACCAGTTTTGCATTATAATGCGCGCAAACGAGGTCAAAATTTATTGTAAACACACATATGTGCTACATTTAATTACGTTCAAATTGCAATTATTGTTACTTCGAGTGTTATTGGGATCTTAACGCTTATATGCAATTTTAAGTCATTTGAAATATTTTTTGGCATTATAATGCGCACAAACGAGGTCAAAATTTATTGAAAACACACACGTGCGCATACATGTAAATTCGTTCAAATTACAATTTGTTGCTATTTCGAGTTTTATTGAGACCTTAACGCATTTATATTTGTTAGATAAGTACTTTAACGTCCTTTATATGCAATTTAAGTTTGGAACCATTTTTTGGGAATTTAAAGTGCGCAAACGTAGTCATAATTGTTTGAAAACACATTTAGATGCATTTGAATGCATTTAGATTGCATTTTAGTACAAATTTGAGTGTTATTTGCATCTTAACGCACTTATATTCATTACATAAGTACTTTAATGCGCTTCAATGCAATTTAAATCATTTAAAATGGGTTTTGGCATTATAATGTGCGCAAACGAGGTCAAAATTTATTAAAACACCCTTGAACGTTTTAAATGTGTTCAAATTGCAATTTATTGTTATTTCGAGTATTATTGAGATCTTAACGCACTTATATGCAATTTAAGTTTGTAACCCATTTTGGAATTATAATGTGCGCAAACGAGGTCCGAATTGATTAAAAAGACACTTAGAGCCTTTGAAATGCGTTCAAATTGCAATTTATTGCTATTTGCAGTGTTATTGGTTATTGGCATCTTTCAATTATATTCATCAGATATGTACTTTAACGCGTTTTAGATGCTATTTAAGCCATTTGAAACCAGTTTTGACATTGTAGCGTGCCCAAACAAGGTCAAAATTTTTTGAAATCACAATAAGAGCCGTTTAAATTGCAGTTTTGAAAACACAACGTGCCCTAACGTCGTATGCGTATATTATAATTCCAAAATTGGTTTCCAACTCAAATTGCATCTAAAGGAGATTAAATTAAAGTACTTGTCTAACAAATATAAGTGTGTTAATATACCAATAACACTCCAAGAAATTTAGATTTGAACGCATTTAGACCTCGTTTTAGTGTGTTTTCAAAAAAAATTTATCTTGTATGCGCATATTATAATGTCAAAACTTGTTTCAAATGACTTAAATTGCATATAAGTGCGGTAAGAACCCAATAACACTTGAAATAGCAATAAATTGCAATTTGAATGCATTTAAATAGATCTGAGCGTGTTTTCAATAAATTTTGAACACGTTTGCGCACATTATAATGCCAAAACTTATTTTAAATAACTTGCATTGAAGCACATCAATAAATACTTATGTAATGAATATAAGTGCGTTAAGATGCAAATAACACTCCAATTAGTACTAAAATGCTATCTAAACGCATTTGAATGGTTGTAAATGTGTTTTCAATAAATTCTAACTATGTTTCCGCACTTAAATTGCCAAAAAATGGTTTCAGATCGCTTAAATTGTATCTGAAGCGCGTTAGAGTACTTATTTATGGAAAGTTAGTGCGTTAAGATGCCAATAACACTCCAAGTATTTACAAAGTAATGTGAACGCATTTCAATGGCTCTAAGTGTGTTTTTGTGCCACTGGTCACTCAGATGAGTATAGGCTTTTAAATTAGCCTAAGTAAACACTCGATCGCAAGCGTACGATCTCGTGTAGTAAAGTCGGGGTCGAACCACAAGGACGGTATTAACTCTAAACTAAACCCTAGTTACAATTCTAAGTCCTAAAATAAATGTTTTTGGTCTTTTTGTATAAAGTGGGGGGGGGGGGGGGGGGTTGTCAAAGGTTGATGTTCTAACAGTAGAAGTAGTAAAACAGTAAACAAAAACAGGTAAGACTCGAAAACAGGTAATAAACGGGCGTTCCCAGGGTTTTCAGAATCAGTTTGGTTTCTGGATCAATTGCTTGTGGCCCGCAAGATATCTCTTGCAGATCGCAGAGGATTGGTTAGAGATTCCAACGCTGCAGGTTGCAGACAGTGTTGTAACCTCTGTCTTACACTTTCTACAGGTGCTTGCGGGCCGCAGGATGTTTTTTGCGGTCCACAGGCAACTGATAGAGAGCAGTTTCGGTTTTGGTTCGGTGTTTCGACTCACATTATCAATTCCTATTCAGTTCAGAGTTGGTACTTGGTACAAGTCCCTCAGTTGTCACGTTTTGGTCCTTCTAACACTTCTAATTCAATTGGAATTCGTAGAAATATTTCTAAACTACGTTCAGTTCACTTTTTACTCTAGGATTCGGTTCGACTCTCGTCGAAACTACAATTTCTCCTTTCAGATACTTTTGGACAGAGATTTATCAGCCCAAATTGTGCAAACAACAGTTCTTGGTCAGATGATATAGATGACCGCACCGGATTTGGCCTAATTCGCGGGTTTACCAAACAAACAAGCAAAGTCATAAACACGTTATAATGAAAATCGCAAGTAAACTGAAAACAATGTAAGTCTCAACAACATACAATCAATCCATAAACACAAACGTCATCGTCAACCCTAGAAACTAAAATTCTACTCACTCATGACAAAAGAAAACAAAGCAAATAAAGAAAAGAAAGAGTTCATGATACAAAAGAACCGAAGAAGAACTAGAATCGTCTCGATCTTCAACTTCTCGCGATCGTCCTCTCGAATCTTCTTCGCAAGATGATGAAAACAAGTAAACCCTAGTCTCCTCTTGTCCCCTGGCGGCTGTGTAGAATGAGAGGGTGAAAAAGATGTCCAGAGATGTCTAGAAAACCTAAAAAAACTGCCTTATTTAGGCCAGGGCGTCAAAATAGAAAGTAGTTTGCGCAATAACGGGCTTGTGGCCGGCAAGGTCGTGTCTGCGGCCCGCAGGGTCTTGTCTGCGGCCAGCAGACAGTGCGTTCTAGCGCCATCTTGTCGTTCCGTGCTCCGAATCCCGTCCAAATAGCTCCAAAAGCTCAATTTACCTGAAAATTGGAGAAAAGCACAGAAGTAACTGGAATCTAGACATCTTACTACCTAAATGCATATAAACTTAGGGATTTTAGGCCAAAATAAAGGTGCAAGTCTGGTAAAATGCAGATATGAATGCGGTGCATCAACCACCTTTTCCGGACTGTCGACGGAGGAACGCTTAAAAAAGACATTTCTCGTGGGGAGAAAGGACACGGTCACCCATGTACAAAGGTTTTATTATTTTCAATGGCTCTAACTTTAAGTGTGTTTGTTAGTCAACATTGTGAGGTGTACACTCTCAGACACTCACGCACGAAAGTTTTATTATTTTCAAGTGATTGTGGGGTCTTCGATTCTAATGAGCGCAAGCCCTCATTGTTAATTACCCTGAAGCTGTTAACTTCAGGCACCTCTGATCAAGAATAGAAAAATGCTAAAACATGTATAGAAGTATATCGTTTGAATTTAAAATGCACTAGAGTGAACACAATAAAATGTGTTTTTGATGAGAAACTATTTACAATAAATGACAAATATGCATGAAAAATGTCATGATCCAAGTGTTCTTTGCTACTTGGACATTTATTTGCACACTTTTGAATTTATTTTGAAGAAAAAAAAAAGCATTTTTTGTGTTTTCAATTTAAAATTTCAAAATGTACTCAAATGGGCATAAAATTTCTTAAAATTTGTACAAAATGATGTAGGAAAATATTTAGAAGGAAATGGAGACTTTTATTTTAAAAATTTGGGTTTTTGTCCTTTTTGCAATTTGAATTTCAAATTGAAATTTTGAATTTTTTTAAAAATTTGAAATGTATTTGTACAGAAAAATCATAAAATTTCTTAAATGAATTTTAAAATTGATTTTGTGATTTTTGGAGTTCAAAAACTATTTTTAAAATTTTTTTTTATTTGAAAATCCCGAAATATACAACTTAATCAAGTTTGGGCCATATTCAAAATTGTTTCTGGTTTTGCTGGATTTCGGGCCGAGCTTCAGGCAGATTTATTGGGCTGAATGCTGGGTTTTGGGTTGAGTTACTCATTTTTTGGTGTTTGCAAGACTGGGCCGAATTGGATCATTGAGCCTAACTCGATTTTGTACTTAGATTGGTTAATCAAAGCAGGCCTTTTCTTCTCCTTTCCTTTCACTCAAGCCCAGCCGAATGTTTCAAGCTCATCCATGGCGCTGGCAGGGACTCCATCTCATCCGTCGGAGGGAGAAGGAAACGGATCTCGGTATTTGTGCAACCGTTTGACGATCGGAAAGTTCTATTAGAAGCGTGAGAGAGAGAAGAGTGCATCTGTGGTTTCAGATTAGCTGGAGGTGCCGAGAAAAACACTCGGCAGAGTGAAGAGTTTCGAGCTCTAGTTTCTGAGCCGAATTTCATTTGTCAAATTCACCAGGCCGAGGATGGCCGCGGCGTAGAGGAGAACGTGCAGGCGGTACTTAATTGCCCCCCTCCTCCTCACCCTCCTCGCCGCCCCCATCTCCACCCTCCTCTTCTCCCTGCCCGCCCTCTCCAAGTCCAAGCCCCTGCTCCTCATCCACCGCTTCTTCGCCCTCTCCCTCCTCCTCTTCTTCTTCCTCTGGTACGCCTCTTCCCCCCTCCCCCCTTCCATCCTCCCCACCTGAAGGAACTGTTGCAGAAGAGTTGAGACGAAGACGAAGTTACGTGAAGAGGAGGCGGAGACGAAATGAACGATTCGCTGTAAAATTACGATTTTAACATTTTTCGTCCGTCAGATTTAACGGAGAATTAACAATGCACCTTACATCCAGCCGTCCGATTAATAGAAAATGAAGGGCTCTTATTTGCTTTGATCCATAGAAGAATTAGCCTAATTTAGGTATTAGTGAAATGTTATATTTTGTCAAGTCAACATATAATGCCTCAACACATTGATGAGTAGGTATGAAGGGTTGTTTTCCACTCAATGCTGGGTTTATTGCACTTGAATTTTGAGTTGTTCAATAATAGCTGTTGCATAAAAGTCATCATCAAAGTTATCATTAATTGTTTTTCATGAATTCTTCATATATATTCTTATTCCTAGTCCTTACGGAAGCCATTACGTTTCGTATAATGTCCAAAGTTTTTGCATTCCACAGCGGCGGCTGACAGTTAACTTTAATTTGCACATCTTCTAAATTTATATTTGCAAAATCAAATAAAAATCTGTATCTTTTTCGACGGCGTCCTCGGCAATCTAGGGTTTTGCAAGAGGGAGATCAAGAGAAGAAGAGACTCAATTTCAGAAAACTTTTCTATTTCCTCTCTCTCATATCAAAGTTTGTTACATAGTAGAAATATAAAAGAAACAATGATATAAGCCCAACGAACCACAAAACAATTCGGATTATATTCTAACACTTTTGCAGCTGGATTCCAATACCCGGATCAAGATCACCTGCTCTATCTGCATTTCTTGATCCGACGGTTGAAAAACACCAAAGTACTTCAAAATTAGTGCGGCAAACACCAAAATACTTTGAGATTAGTGCAGCAACCAATCCTGACTATCTGATCATATTATCATAAAAACACGCCCACCTTTTCTTTTCAGAAAAGCAGCAGATTCGGATCCCCAATACCTTGCTAATTAACAACCACGTGCTGCATGTGCAAGTGCAATGTATGAATGATGAGACTACAAGATAATTTTATAAAAACATTAGACATAATGAATTATGTGGATATGCAATCATAGCAACACCTGTAGTCCTGGCGATCTTTTAATATTCTTCTTATTGATTGACTGTTTGTTTATTTTCTACCGGTTCAGTACAAATATCCAACCTTCTTTTGACTGGCTAAAAGTGTTTATACTTCATAAATTCCATTGTGCCTCAAATTAAGGAAAGTATCTACCTACCTCATTCACCATGGATGAAGCAGTGTTCTTCAAGTCCATTCTTATCTCTGTCGCTGTTCTTTTCTTCTTCCAAATTCTCTTCAGTTATATCAACAAGAACAGCAAGAAAAAACTCCCACCGAGCCCCCCGGCACTGCCGATCCTTGGGCACCTACATCTGCTTAAACCTCCACTACATCAAGCACTCATCGGCATATCAAATCGTTATGGCCCCATCACGTTCCTTCGGTTCGGCTCACGTCCAGTTGTTGTCGTCTCCTCTGCAAAGTTGGCTGATGAGTGCTTTACCGCAAACGATGTGGCCTTTGCAAATCGTGTGCAGTTGCCATCTGTCATGCTGCCCAACCTAATTGGCATGGCCAACTATGGCTCATACTGGCGCAATGTTCGTCAAATTGCCGCAGTTGAGCTTCTTTCAAACCAAAAGCTACAATCTTCCTCTGACATCCGGGCACGTGAGGTCCAAGACATGGCCCGCCAACTCTTTCAATCTTACAACCGAAACAAAAATTCCGAAGGATCGAGCAGCTTTGAGAAACTTCAGGTGAGGACATTAATATTTGAGTTATTGTTGAATTTGACCCTGATGATGATAGCAGGAAGGCGTTTTTGCGGAGATAGCGTAGAAAACGTGGAGGAAATGAGGAAGTACAAAGAAGCAGTGGAGGTATGGTTTGAGCTAACTGGAGGTGCTAACATAGAGGATTTTTTCCCCATTTTGAGAATGCTTGATTTGAAAGGGGTCATGAAAAGGATGAGGCGTGCAACGGATGTGAACGAAATGATGGTGCAGAAATTGATCAGCGAGCACCGGCAAGAAGGAGCAGAGAAAAAGAAGACCATGATTGCCAGAATGCTGGAGCTGCAGAAAGAGGATCCTGAGAAATACAGTGATTTAGCTATCCAAAATATTTGCATAGTAAGTGCCAATTTTTCTTTATATATTATGTGATATTGTTAGTTATAATATTTACTTTTTAGCAGCTCCTCCATTAGAAAAGGCACACATACTATTTTACAAGAACTCGAGAAAATTGAGAACTAATGTATACTAAAATGATCATGTTATAACTTTATGATGATGGAAGGAAAAATTATGAATACCAAAGTTATCAAGAAACCATCAAGTCGAAATCTACGAATAAGATAATTTGAATGGCAATTGGTATTGCAAATTAAGCAAATAATCAATTTTGGCCTAATTAAGTTAACTAATCGAGCATACAGCTTCAAAATATATATGTCAAGTTCCATTGATTCGGTGATTTCATTCAAGTTTCAGAAATTAACCCCTAAGAGTACCAAGGTGTTGAAAATTGCTGGTCTCCTCTGTATAGGTTGTCAGTTGTTACTCCATTTTGTTCTTGGTCCATTTTCCTTTTATCAAAAAGACCATCATATTCTCAAAATAGCGAAGTTAGATCTGATGCTAGGTGGTACTCAAACAAATATAAAGCCAATCAAAAGCTTCTCGTTCAATTTTCTAAGTTCTTATTACATTTTCTTAACTTTTTCACTGTCAATCCTCAAACAGAGCTTGTTGCTTGGAGGAGCTGAAACTGCAACTACTACTATACAATGGGCAGTGGCGAATCTACTTAACAATCCAGACAAACTGAAGAAAGCAGCATCAGAAATTGATGCACACGTCGGGAATGAGAGACTCATAGAAGAATCCGACATGGTGAACCTGCCTTACCTCCAGCAAATAATCAACGAGACCATGCGGATGCTCCCCACGGGACCACTTCTCATTCCCCATGAATCAAGCAAAGAAGTCAAGATTGGTGGTTACGAAATACCTTCAGGAACAATGCTTATGGTAAACGTGTATCATATACAACGGAGCCCTGAAATCTGGAACGAACCAACAAAGTTCAAGCCTGAGAGATTCGAGCAGGGTAATTCGGATGCAAAATGGATGATACCATTTGGCATGGGCAGGAGGAGGTGCCCGGGAGAAGCACTTGCAATGCGTGAAATGGTTCTCATATTAGGCACCCTGATCCAGTGCTTTGATTGGGAAAGAGTCGGCGGCAAGCCTGTTGATATGACTGAAGGTGCCGGGTTGACACTATCCATGGCCGTTCCGCTAGAAGCTCTGTACCGGCCGCGCCAAGCCATGATCAAAGTTCTGTCTGAATTATGAATATGTCAATTTATTTATGCTAAATTAAATCCATGTGTGTTACTGACAGATCAGACGTGAGTGGGTATATATTTTGTTGACTTAGATCAAGAGGAAGCTAGAGAGAAAATTGTAACTTATTTGTATTGGCAAATTCTTATGTATTTCTCTTATATCACAACTACTGATTACAACTCTTTATATAGGCCTAAACATCAGGGGACTCTAGAAATTCATATTAAAACACAGAATACTAAACATACTCGGTTTCAGCTGACCCCTGTCACTAAAACAGTCATAACTCCCCATAGGAAACTCGAAACGTCTTGAGACTTGAACAATCAGAAACTAGATTTCATGAGTTTTAAATCCATAGGTCATTTACTCAAATACACTTTCGTTTGACCCTTCAAATCCCTTCATCAATCAGCCTCAAAATTCTGACTGCTGCTGAGATTAATGAGTTCCACTTATTTTCTTAATAAACCTAAAATTATTATCATAATTAAGTTTATATCTTCAACATATTTACCCAGCAGAGGGGATTAAAATTTAAAAAGGCAATCACGAGCGATTTCTTAGGAAATGGAAAACAATTTGGGTTAGAAAAGGGACCAAATTGGCCCCAAACTAAACAATACCAGCACATTAACGTGCTCAATTATATGACATGAATTTTTTATTTTGGTGAATAGTTCTGGCGTGTTAAAACCTGTCTGATAATGTTATACTAGCATATTCATCACTTAACAGATAAACTAATATCCAATCCTTATCAGCTTCTACGCAATAACCTACTGTGCAGCTTCCTATCCGTCCGAACTGCATCAAGATCCAGCTCATCAATCTCGAAAACACCCTAAAACACCCTATAAGCTTCATTCGTCGGATTACTGTGCAGCAACATACTGCGCAATAGAGGATGAGCACTCACTGATATCTAGTACCTTAAGTGTTATCTAATAACATAATACAATTCCAACACATAAATAGTCTAAGATTAATTGTGTTTCAAATTTAATGGAGTTTCACCGAGAATCAAACCTATAATGTTTTTGTATAGCCAGATAAGAAAAATCTAGAAATGACATGCTAACTAGGGGTGTCAAAAAGTGATCGACCCGACCTGAACTTGACCCGACCCGAAGCGACTCGATGGTAAATGGGTTGGGTATGGGTCAAGATTTTTTGACCCGCCACGGGTCGGGTCAATCTGACCCGACCCATTTAATTTTGCTAATTTTGTACTTATTTTGCAATCTAATATTACTTGAAACTTATTTATACATAAAATAAGATTATTTGCATATAAAATAACAAAATTGTAACTCGATCAATGCTAGTTTTGGTTTTATCTTGTTTTTAACATTCTGTAGAGAGTGTATGACACTAGTGGTGTAGTTAATTTTTGAATCAAAATTGTAGATTAACGTCATATAATAGGTGTGCTAATTGCATGGCCAACATTTATCATTTTTTATGCAAGCCATAAGTTTTTAATTGGTTGTTCAGTTTGTATATAACGTTGAGTCATCATTATTGATCTCAAGTAATTTTACTAATACATTATTAGAGTTATTTATTATTAATTGTTTTTTTTTATTTTTTCATCGAAGGTTTAGAATATGTGTATAATCTATATATAAGAGTATCCTATACTGGAAAAACTAATTTTATTATGATATTTACCAAAATATTCAATTTTAAAATATAATATTTTTAATTAGGGTACGTGGTACATATAAACAAAACATATTTGAGATGCCAAGAAAAAAATAAAGTAAAGCAATAGTAAAGCGATAAAAATGAGTACAATGACTTGCACACAAAAAAAGGCTAAAACAAAAATAGAGTACACTATAATGACTTGTGCAAGAATAAAATAAAAAAAGAAAAGTAAAATAGAATAAAAAATCAGGCCTTGTGACTTGAACCCAAGACCTCTTAGACAAAGTGCCTCTAGACCCCATAGAACCACTAGACCATCCCAACTCACATAAAATAATTATCATCCAAAATATTATATACAAATACCACGGGTCGGGTCGGGTTGACCCGTGACCCGCCGGTTCGGGTATGGGTCGGACTTTTTTGACCAGTGACTGGTCAGGTCGGGTCAGACCTGTTTAACATAAAATAATAAAATAATGCGACCCGACCCATTGACACCCCTAATGCTAACCGTCTTCTTAAAAAGTTCCCCTTAAAAGTACATGTAGACATATCTCCTTATTTATGCATAAGATATGAACATGGAACAATTATAATTAAACACCCGATCGATATGCCAAGCTATAAACACTCAAGTAACATTCAAGTTAAGACGGATAATCATTCACTAAAATGGAAATCTAGGACGCACCCTATATATGCAAAATCATATACCATTACACAACCTTAGACGTCCTAATGCGGAATAATCTCAGATGTGTATGAACACCCAATACATCAATTACAAACAACCATCATATGAAGTCTGAACACATTACTGAGTAGAAAATTGTTTTCCATTTAGTAGTGGTGGTTTTATTGCACTTGAACTTCTTGAGTTATCCATAAAGAGCTGTTGCATAAAAGCCATGATCAAAGTTCTCATTAATTGCATGTTTTTCATGAATTCCATAAGTATATTCTTACTTCCTAGTTCCTTACGGAAGCCATGACGTTTCATATAGGAAACATGTTGTGTCCATTGAGTTTTTCATCCATACATCCATAGTCACTTTTTTGTGACTGTGTTGTTACAAATAGAGTCCACTTTGGTCCCATTTGTCAGTGAGTTTGTTACATTCTATAGATATTCATAGTATGGACAGTAGGTCCCTTTCATATAACACCCAAAGTTTGCACTCCCCGGCGGCTGACAATTATCTTTGCACCTCTTCTAAATAAATTTTGCGAAATCAAACAAAAAGAGCTGTTGCATAAAAGCCATGATCAAAGTTCTCATTAATAGCATGTTTTTCATGAATTCCATAAGTATATTCTTACTTCCTAGTTCCTTACGGAAGCCATGACATTTCATATAGGAAACATGTTGCGTCCATTGAGTTTTTCATCCATACATCCATAGTTACTTTTTTGTGACTGTGTTGTTACAAATAGGGTCCACTTTGGTCCTATTTGTCAGTGAGTTTGTTATATACTATAGATATCCATAGTATGGACAGTTGGTCCCTTTCATATAACACCCAAAGTTTGCCTCCCGGGCGCCTGACAATTATCTTTGCACCTCTTCTAAATAAATATTTGCGAAATCAAACAAAAATCTATCTCTTTTGCAGCTGGATTCCGATACCCTGGTGCATGTGCAATGTATGAATGGGGAGACTATATATAAAAGAATTGTTCTGGATATGCAATCATGGCAACAATATCAAAATTAAGGTCAACCCCTTTTGTTGGAGATGTTTTATTTCCTCTTATTGATATTTTCTTTTTTTGTTTCTTTTCTATACCATTTGCGTACAAATTCGACCTTCTTTTGACTGGCTAAAAATGTTTATAAATTCCATTGTGCCTCAAAGGAAAGTATCTACTATCTACCTATCCTCTTTCTTTCACCATGGATGAAGCAATGTTCTTCAAGACCATTCTTATCTCTCTCGCTGTTCTTTTCTTCTTTAAAGTTCTCTTCAGTTATATCAACAAAAATAGCAAGAAAAAACTCCCACCAAGCCCCCCGGCACTGCCAATCCTTGGCCACCTACATCTGCTTAAACCGCCACTACATCAAGCACTCATTGGCATATCAAATCGTTATGGCCCCATCACATTCCTTCGGTTCGGTTCACGTCCAGTTGTTGTCGTCTCCTCTACAAAGTTGGCTGACGAGTGCTTTACCACAAATGATGTGGCCCTTGCAAATCGTGTGCAGTTGCCATCTGTCATGCTGCCCAACCTAATTGGCATGGCCAACTATGGCTCATGCTGGCGCAATGTTCGTCAAATTGCGGCAGCTGAGCTTCTTTCAAACCAAAGGCTACAATCTTCCTCTGACATCCGGGCACGTGAGGTCCAAGACATGGCCCCCAGCTCTTTCAATCTTACAACCGAAACAAAACTTCCGAAGGATCAAGCAGCTTTGAGAAACTTCAGGTGAGGACATTAATATTTGAGTTATTGTTGAATTTGACTCTGATGATGATAGCAGGAAGGCGGTTTTGCGGAGATAGCGTAGAAAACATGGAGGAAATGAGGAAGTACAAAGAAGCAGTGGAGGTATGGTTTGAGCTAAGTGGAGGTGCTAACATAGAGGATTTTTTCCCCATTTTGAGAATGCTTGATTTGAAAGGGGTCATGAAAAGGATGAGGCGTGCAACGGATGTGAACGAAATGATGGTGCAGAAATTGATCAGCGAGCACCGGCAAGAAGGAGCAGAGAAAAAGAAGACCATGATTTCCAGAATGCTGGAGCTGCAGAAAGAGGATCCTGAGAAATACAATGATTTAGCTATCCAAAATATTTGCATAGTAAGTGCCAATTTTTCTTTATATAATATGTGATATAGTTAGTCATAATGATTGCTTCTTAGCAGTTCCTCCATTAGAATGGCACACATATTATTCTACAAGAACTTCAGAAAATTGAGAACTAATGTATACTAAAATGATCATATCATGACTTTTATCATGATGGAAGGAAAAATTATGAATACCAAAGTTATCAAGAACCATCAAGTTTGTATTATAATTATAAGTTATAACAATCTAAATTTAGTGGTTCTTGATGATGTATCAAATGACACTTAAATTGTATGATAAGCAAATAATCAATGTTGACCTAATTAAGTTAACTAATCGAGCATACAGCTTCAAAATATATATGTCAAGTTCCATTGATTCGGTGATTTCATTCAAGTTTCAGAAACTAACCACTAGCTGGTCTCCTCTGTATAGGTTGTCAGTTATTATTCCATTTTTGTTCTTGGTCCATTTTCCTTTTATCAAAAAGGCCGTCATATTCTCAAATTGCGAAGTTATATCTGATGCTAGGTGGTACTCAAACAAATATAAAGCCAATCGAAAGCTTCTCGTTCAATTTTCTAAGTTCTTATTACATTTTCTTAACTTTTTCATGGTCAATCCTCAAACAGAGCTTGTTGCTTGGAGGAGCTGAAACTGCAACTACTACTTTACAATGGGCAGTGGCGAATCTACTTAACAATCCAGACATACTGAAGAAAGCAGCATCAGAAATTGATGCACACGTCGGGAATGAAAGACTCATAGAAGAATCCGACATGGTGAACCTGTCTTACCTCCAGCAAATAATCAACGAGACCATGCGGATGCTCCCCACGGGACCACTTCTCATTCCCCATGAATCAAGCGAATAAGTCAAGATTGGTGGTTACAAAATACCTGCAGGAACAATGCTTCTGGTAAACGTGTATCAGATACAACGGAGCCCTGAAATCTGGGACGAGCCAACAAAATTCAAGCCTGAGAGATTTGAGCAGGGAAACTCCAATGGAATATGGATGATACCATTTGGCATGGGCAGGAGGAGGTGCCCGGGAGAAGCACTTGCAATGCGGGAAATGGTTCTCATATTAGGCACCCTGATCCAGTGCTTTGATTGGGAAAGAGTTGGCGGCAAGCCTATTGATATGACTGAAGGTGCCGGGTTGACACTATCTGTAATATACCAAAATTTAATTTTTGGTTAAATTTTGATATATTGTTTTTATTTAAAATAATTTGAGGGTTTAATTGTAAAAGAAAAATAATAAAAAAAAAATGAATGAATATGAATGAGGCAGAGCTTATCATGTAGATATGATCAAGTTATTCAATTATTTTTGCTAACACGTGGAGGCTTGCCATCTTTTGAAGATAGGATGTGGCCAGTACACCTCATGGTATACCATCTTGGAGGAGAAGTTAGGATATATATATATCTACATAGGAGTACAAGGAAGAAGGCAGCCCCAGCTCTCTTTATATGCTCGATTACATGGAGCATCCTTAACATAATAAAACGACTGATAATTAAAGAATGCATAAATTCAAGCATATATATAGCTTAGTTAGAGAGGTTGTATGGCAAGGAGACTACTGGAGTATAAGGGATCGATACTAATGTATTTGGAGTAAGTCAACTGATGATCAAACAAGCACTAGCAGCATCTAATTAGTCTAGCTTGAGAGGCTTAATCAGTGCAGAGCGGAGATATATTATGGGTGAGATTCATTATAATTTAATCCTTTCATTTGTTGAACACAAGTAAATATGAAAGTTAACAAGATATGGAGAACCAATATCAGTAACTAAAGGAGCACTGGATTGATGATTGAAATTAATTAATTGAAACTCTGAAGGCAGTTCTAGGTAAAATTTCAATTTATGTGCTTGAAGCTTTGAGCTATTAATTAATTGGTGATGATATCAGTGCTCACGTGATAATGGCATGCACTAGTATAAGCTAGTCTATCAAATTTGTAAGTGACATGTTATTCATATATATTTATATATATATATTGTTGCTTAAGGATGAACAGCTGGCCAGTAACATTTTGTTATGCTGGATCAAGTCGATTAATATGTGAAGCTCACTAGCTATATTGATTTACTTGGAAATTATTTCAAATTAAGGAATTGAAATTGTATATCTGTTATGCCTTACATATGTATAATTTATTTAATAATTATATGTATGTGGCGCTGCCACGTCTCGGGTATATCTCGGGGCGTGACACTATCCATGGCCGTTCCGTTGGAAGCTCTATACAAGCCTCGCGAAGCCATGATCAAAGTTCTCTCTGAATTATGAATATTTCAAATTTTTAATGCCAATTTCAATTTCTGTCGCTGGTGATTTATATATATATAAAAAGTTCCTAATATGATGTGCAATAAACCAACAGTAAGTTCCTCCTTTTTTTGTACACGGCAAGGCTTTGTTCTGGATTAATAAATGTTCATGGATAAATTTTTTTTTTTTTTTTTTTTGGTGTTTCAAAATTGTGAAGTTAATATGGAAAGCAATGTATTTTCAGTTAATCCAAGCAAGTCTCTCTGAATCAGCCATTTACTCAGCCAAGGAGGGGGCAGATCGATCACCTGATCAGCTACCCCATCACCTGATCAAGGCTAAACAATATGCGAGAAAGGGCAAAGAATGTCGCTCAGGAATCGTGCAAGAGAGCAAGAGTAAGAGACGAGAACTTGGGGAGTATCGCACGACAGCGCGAGAGCCAGAGAGAAAGAGGAAAAAGGGGAGAGAGCGGAGCAAAATTGAGTGGGTTTCATTTTTAATCCTAACTCCTATCTTCCTCCCCTCAATATAACGCAAGTACGCAACTAAACGAAACGAAACAATCGACTTTCGTTTGCGTTTCGTTTGTAAGACGCAAGTCGTCGACCGTTGCGTGTTTCATTCCGTCTACAAAACGCAATTCAAATTCCTTGCGTTGATCGTTTCGCAGGCTCGAGACGAAACACAAAAACCCCAATTTTTGTGTCGTTGACACTTGACAGCCCGCTCATGGCTTACAATGTTGTTTCTGCTAATGCCTATGCAATCAATAACAGACTCTCATAGTGGTGGTGGCAGCAACTTGTCATTGCTTTATTCCAAAAAAGGTAGGATTGATTGATTGATTAATTCAATATGGCTTTGATTATTTTAACAATTAGAAGACGATTTTTGTGAGGCTCACTAGGCCACTACCATATACATAACTATAGCACGTTACCATCAGCACTGTTGCAGCGGATATGAATATACATTTTTTTTTTTTGAGAAAATCTTTCTCTACCCCACCTCTAATCCCCCATCTTTGTACCTCAACCCACCTTTCGATTTTTAACATAACAAACAATGCTTCCATCTTACCATTTTTGGAAAAAGACAAAAATAGTAAACTACTTACCATCTGTACACACGAACAAATAAAGATTGCTCATGCTGAATTGATCCCGTCGATTTGAGGCGGCGACCTCGGCGATTTCCGACGATCTCCGGCAATCTCAAATAAATCTCCGTCAATCTCATGCCATATCTGTCGATCTCCGGCAATTGAGGCGATCTCCACCCATTTGATGCTATCTCCGACGATGGAGACGATCTCCGGTCATTGCTGGCCGCGAGTGCACGCATGCTCTGGCCAAGAAGTCCAAGGAGGGAGAACACTGCACTACGTCAACGACGTGTAAGCAAAGTATGAACAAGTTCTTCTAGTGATATGAACAATGCAACATAATTAGTATGAACATTCATATCAGACCTCATGGAAAGTCAGACGAACAAACACTGAACATCCAACACAGCAATTTACTCTTTTCTTGGAGAGCAAGAAAATTTTTGCACCAGGTCTGAACATACTATGAACACAGTATGAACAAGAGTATGTAGAAGGTATGAACACCTTATTACATCAAGTATGAACACCCTACGCAGCAGAAGGTGCAGCTGTTATGTTCATGTGAAAAACGTGTTTAAATTAATTTCAGCACGTGCGCAATTTGACAGTTATAGTGGTGGTCCCCACAGTTAGGTGCGGAAATGAAAATTGCCCACCCATCCTAATTTAGTCATGTTCATACCGTTGGTAAACTGTGTTCATAGTTGCATGCGCGTTATTAGATTGGAATACGATTTTGGGGGATTTTTGTTGGGGTACAGTTAGCTTTCCTATTTTTTTTTACAATTTTGTTCTAGGGGTGAGCTTAAAATATATTTGAACTAACTAATCTATACCCCTAAGTCCCTAATGGGGGGAGTGCTCATCCCGTGCCTTAAGGTAAAGTGCGGCAGGCACGTGGACCGTTGGATCACTTCAAGATTCATGTAGGCTCAGATCTTGAGGTGATCCAACGGTCCACGTGTCATGTCGCACTTTACCTTAATGCAGAGGATGTGAAATCTAATGGGGGGAGTCCATGTCTGCTGCCATCCAAACAGGATCTCATAACCCTGAGATTCTGATCCAACACATGTGGTCCTGTGATTCGATTCGATTTGGATCGCAGCTGATTTCAACGTTCTAACGGGGGAGGAAAATGCAAGCACCACATTATAAAAATTTGAGCTAAGAGCTAGACGATTTGGCGATCCACATTCATTTCTCCTAATGGTTGAACAATTTACTTATTTTTACAAATAATCTTGACTAGAGTTCCGAACTGCATGACCCAAAAATTATGTAAGAGTCCATACTTGCATATTAGAATTTTACGAACTTAAGTTGTAATTGTTTTTTTTATAGATAGGCTAAAAATTTTAATCAACTCGTACATTGTTTCGATATCAATTATTTTATCCTGATGTTTATCCTAAAATCAGTTGGAGATCATTTTCTCAACATTTCTGTTAGTTGGATCTGGAATATGAATCATAGCTCTTTTCTTGGATAATTTTTTTTTCTATAGAGGATTATTTTTAATAAGCTTAAAATGTTTAAAGAAAACTACAAAGTTCCTAAAAAGTTATAAAAATAAATTTATTTCTTGCTTGGCACATCTCATATATGTTCCATCATTTTTTCCATTGTCCGGTACGTCTTGCACAATTAGTTTACAACTTTTTAGTAACATGTTTTTCAGTCCAACTAAATAAATTTTATAACAAAATAGTGAAATGTCTACAAAGTATTGTTTAGCTGCGAAGCACAGGGTTTTGCCCTAGTAAATTATAAATACTTCTTCAAATTCTGCGCATATAAACTCTAAAAGTTTATATGGACTAGACAAGATGTTACTAAAAAGTGCAAACTAAGGGCGTGTTCGGTTGACATTGGGAATGTACTGTTTCCAAGGGAAAAAACAAATTCGGTCTCTACCAAATTTATTTTTTCCCTTGGAAAAGTTGTTTCCCAGGGACACCGAACACGGCCTAAGGGTGTGTTCGGATGTGGGCATTTACCATGGGTTGGCCACTGTTTGCATGGGTAAGAAAAAATTTTGTGAGACTAAATTTTTTTCCACCCACGCAAACAGTAGCAATGGGATGGGGTCCGAACACACCCTAATTGTGTAAGAATACCCCTACAAAATAATGATAGAACAACTTGGCCAAGAAAAATTTAAATCCAATTTTTTAATCTTCGTAGGAATTGATGTATCAATATTTTTTTACTTTTTTTTAAAAAAAAAATTCTTCAAAAAGGATATACCTATAGAAAAATTTATCAAATAAAAGTTGTATGGTCATTTATCTCACCCCAACTAATAGAATTATTAAGAACATAATATCCATCTGATTTTAAGAAAAACACCAAAGTTAAAATAGTTGGTACCAAAACAATGTAAAAGCTGATTAAAGTTTTGAGCCTATCTATAGAAAAATCACTTACAATTACAAGTCCTTTAATTTTAATATGTGAATATAGGCTGTAAAATATTTTTTGGGTTGTGCGGTCTGGAACTCCAAATAAAAGGAAGAGTATAACAGTATTACAACTCTAGTCAAGTATTTGTGAAAATAAGCTAATTATTCATACAGTAACAAAAATGATTTGGTAGTGAGGCTATTAAAGAAAAATTTTCACATAAAGCATGCTTCACGCTCTATTTAAAATAAAAATAGAGGTGATGAACACTTGTCTGGATCGTCGGATTGCCAAATAGAGGTGTTTATCCTCTTGCCTTCAGGAAATATGTCATGAAGCACATGAGCCGTTGGATCGCCTCAAGATTCATGTAGGCTCGGATTGGTCCCATATTATTCTAAGAACAACACCATATTATTCTAAAACGTATTGTTAGATCAAAATGGACGATTCAGATTGGTCCCATATAGATTTTAGACAGTCCTTTTAAGAAGATCTGATATACGTTGATTTTAATCTGAAGGTCCAGATGAGAATAAGGCCATGGTCCCCTTGTATAATATAAGAGTTGTTCTGCTATGAATCAGCTAAGCGACCTTTCATTTTAAATCTAGCGGTTCTTATCAAACATTTTTTTTATTAACTGTATTAAAAGACATATCGTGATCATCTGATTATAAAAAAACGAACTGCTCATATTTCATCCAATCATAGCAGAATTAGCCATAATCTAAATAACAGCGATGTGAACTCATAGCTGATCGATGCATTTTTCAGCGTCAATATTGTTGAAATATAAACTTAATTATGATAACAATGTTAGGTTTATTGAGAATATAGTGAAAAATATTAAAGTATAGCAGCAGCCAACAGCAGCCAGATTTTTGAGGCTGATTGATGAAAGGATTTGAAGGATCAAATGAAAGTGGATTTAAGTAAATGACCTATTGATGGAAAGCTCTTGAAGTCTAGTTTCTGATGGTTTAAGTCCCAAGACGTTTGGAGATCCCTACAGAGTGTTATGATTGTTTTAGCGACAGGAGATCAGCTGAAATAGGGGCTATTTGGTATTCTGTTTTTAATGTGAATTTCTAGAGTTATATGATGTTTACCCTATATAAAGGGTTGTAATATGTTGTTGTGATGTAAGAGTAACATATAAAAGTTTAGCAATACAATTTTCTCTTCATTTCCTCTTGATCTAAGTCAACAAATTGGTATCAGAGCTAACAAATATAAAGAACCGCTCACACCAACCGGGCTGAGAGACGACACCACAGCCATATCTTCTTGCTATAGTTTAGTTTAGTTCTGTTTTATTTTTGTTTTCACATAAAAATTGTGTATAGGACAATTTCTAAGCATTACATATTTTTAGTTCTCTTTATTTCCTTTTATTTCTCTTGTAAATATCCATGTACACCTTTTGTTTGTTTAATGAAAATTTAGAGGGCGCATCGCCCTCGGGTTCCAATCTGCTGCCATAGATTTCTATGGCATCTTTGCTGCCATAGATCCTTAACCGTCCATTTCAATTTTTACGGTCCCGATGTAGATAATAGGGGCCACCTTTTTTATGGGTCCCAGTTGCCATTGAGACAAAAAACTATGGCACGCGGCTGTCATGGAAAAAAGTATGGCAGCTGATGTGAATCCCATCGGCCTCTACTTCAAAAAAACAAATATAAAGAGCCAAAACATTCAACACCACAAATATTGATTGCCTTTTGCTCTCCCTTCTACATCATGCAAGATTACAAGTTTACAACTATGCAAGGGGTCCGGAGGAATTCATATCCTCTGACATAGGTCACATGCCATTCGGCATGTGAGCCGTTGGATCTCCTCGGGATTCGGTTAAATCCCATCGGTATTTGAGCAAACCCAAATCCCGAGGAGATCCAACGGCTCACATGCGGAATGGCATGTGACCTATGTCAGATGATAATCATCCGGTCCAGAGGGGTGCCCACTAATATGCATCATTACACCATAAATATCTATATCCTTGGTACTTATTTGAAAGACATATTTTCTGCTTTCAGTACAATGGATGAAGCAATGTCCTTCAAGGCTGTCCTTACCTCTATTACCTTTATTTTTTTCATCAAAATTCTCTTCAGTAATGTAATCAAGAACAGCAAGAGAAAACTCCCACCTAGCCCCCCGGCATTGCCGATCCTTGGCCACCTACATCTCCTTAAACCGCCACTACATCAGGCACTCATCGGCATATCAAAACGCTATGGACCAATCACCTTCCTTCGGTTCGGCTCACGTCCAGCTGTGGTCATCTCGTCGGCCAAGCTGGCGGAAGAGTGCTTTACCGCAAACGACTTGGCGTTGGCAAATCGTGTACAGTTACCGACTGTCATGCTACCCAACCTAATTCTCATGGCCAACTATGGCTCATACTGGCGCAATGTTCGTCAAATAGCGGCGGTTGAGCTTCTCTCAAACCAAAAGCTACAAGGGTCCTCCGACATACGTGCCTGTGAGATCCGAGACACAGCCCGTCACCTCTTTCAATCTTATAACCAAACCAAAAAATCGGAAGGATCAAGCGGCTTTGAGAAACTCCAGGTGAAGACATTCCTATTCAATTTATTGCTGAATGTGACTATGATGATGATAGCCGGAACCCGGTTATGCGGAGATAGCATAGAAAACATGGAGGAAATGAAGAGGTATAAGGAAGCCATTGAGGTTTGGTTTGAGCTAAGTGGCGGTCGTATTATAGAGGATTTCTTCCCAATTTTGAGAATGCTTGATTTGAGAGGATTCATGAAAAGGATGAGGGATGCAACGGATGTGAGTGAGATGATGGTGCAGAAATTGATCAACGAGCACCGGCAAGGAGGAGCAGAGAACAAGAAGACCATGATTGCCAGAATGCTAGAGCTGCAGAAAGAGGATCCTGAGAAGTACAGTGATTTAGTCATCCAAAATATTTGCATAGTAAGTGCCAATTTTCCTTTCTAAAGCATCTGAAATTGTTAGCTATATTAATCATTTAATTCAAGTTATAAAAAGTAAGAACTCACTACTGAGTGAGTTTGAAATGTTGAAAATTGTTGGCTCCTATAGGCTATTCAGTATTCACTCCATTTTGTGCTTGGCACATTTTCAATGTGCTAATCTGATGAATTTGCATCTTCTGCAGTAATGCATATTTTGCGTTTGCCCTCACAGTAGTTTTATAAACAGATCCCCTCTATCTAAATTATGACCGTGGTCCAAAACCTTCCCGCGGCCCTAATCTTCTGATTTGCGATTGGCTGAGCAATTACCGCATGAGGTGCGGTACTGCTGGATATGGAATCCTAATCTGATAGGCTCCCTTATAATAACAACAATTAATACTATTGTGAAAAGCATACAGGTTTAGCTCTGAGTGTGAACATATATTTGATGTTAACAAATATGGAGCCAAACAAAAGCTTTTCGTTCAAATTTTCTAATTTCTTATTACATTTTTCTTATATCAAATTTTTTAATTTCTTATATCAAACAGACCTTGTTGCTAGGAGGAACTGAAACTTCAGCCACTACTATACAATGGGCAATGGCGAATCTACTCAACAATCCTGAGATACTGAAGAGAGCAACATTGGAAATTGATGAACACGTCGGGCATGAGAGACTCATAGAAGAATCCGACATGGCAAACCTTCCTTACCTCCATCACATTATCAATGAGACCCTCCGGATATTCCCCACAGGACCACTTCTTGCGCCCCATGAATCAAGCAAAGAAGTTGTAGTCGGTGGTTACAAAATTCCTCCGGGAACAATGCTTCTGGTAAACATATATCATATACAACGGAGCCCTGAAATCTGGAACGAACCAACAAAGTTCAAGCCTGAGCGATTCGAGCGGGGTAATTCGGATGCAAAATGGATGATACCATTTGGCATGGGCAGGAGGAAGTGCCCGGGAGAAGCCCTTGCAATGCGTGAAATGGGTCTGATATTAGGCACCCTGATCCAGTGCTTTGATTGGGATAGAGTCGATGGCAAGCCTGTCGATATGACTGAAGGCGCTGGATTGACACTCCCCATGGCCGTTCCGCTGGAAGCTCTGTACCGGCCCCGTCAAGCCATGATCAAAGTTCTGTCTGAGTTATGAATATCTGAAATGGAAAACAATTAGTTACTGTGATCCTGATGTGATGTCTAATAAGTCAACAGTACTTTGTTCTATTCTATATATATCATTAAATAAAATAATGACATTTCCTTAATTACTTGAGATTAAGATGGAAATCAATTATTTTGTAGTTATATGTTCATGAATATATTTTGTTTTTTCTCTTGGCTTTCAAAATTGTTAGGTTTATATGGAAAGCATATAGTCTTCATCAGTTGGATAAATTTGTTGGCATCCACTGATCCACATGCGAGTGGCAGCAACATACTGAAACGTACTTTGAAGCAGTCTTTATCATTTCATTGATTGATCACCAAATTAAACAGTATGTTATTGAAATTGTGACAGAACACCAAACCATATTTTCTTTAACACAATCGCAGCTGGATTAATTGAGCTAATTGATAAATCCTGCGCCAGGATTTTCTGGTTGAAAGTGTGCACTCTGCAATAACAATATGCTACTAAAGTACTAATTGAAAACAATATACTTCCTAATTTCTATAAAAAAAAAGTATACTTATATTATATTGGGCCTGAGCAGTAAGTATATAGACCACAAATAATGGACCAAACTGAGTTGATCCATGACGTCTTCAAAGGCCTGGAAAAGTTGCAACAGCTTACTTTGGGCTCAAGTTGTATAATCAAATGAGATGTACACATTAAACTTGACCCCCACCCCCAAGAAAACGGGATCTCCTACCGCACTGCAAATTCAGCAGCGCGGATCCGACGGTGCAGCTTACGTCGGGATCCGTAAAAAGTAATGAGTCCGAATCCCGACGTAAGCTGCACCGTCGGATCCGCGCTGCCGAATTTGCAGTGCGGTAGGAGATCCGGACACCACCCCCAAGTCCTTAAAAAAATCATTTTTTTTTTTTGAGATAAAGATGAGGGTCAAGCAACTTAAATTTAAATGTCGATAAAAGATTTCCATCTGGGTTTTAAACTCGCTACCTCCCAAACGGAGAGTGTTGTCCTTAGCTACTAGACCAAAGGCTGGTTCTTAAAAGAAATCATTGTTATTGTTCATTCTAGTTAAGTGCATAACTGTACAAACTAGGGTAAGTCCTGCGCTTCGCGGCGGGGTAGTGTGTATTTGTAAGTGCTTTACAATTTAGCTGAATTATATCTAGCTGGTGAAGTTGTATATTGATTAGATGATATTTGTTGCACAATCAAGCCTGAATATATAGTTTAAAACTATATATGACAATATGAAAAGTAAATAATTGATTAAACAAATGAGATTGGAGATGAAATAATTGGAAGTATGCAATACATGAACGATAGGTCACAAAAACATGCAGATTAATTGTGCAAGACAATTCAGACCAATGAAGAAATCGATAAATAAAAGGTGTCAGGAAAAAAATAGATCCATTTTCTTTTACCTTTTCAAAGAAATATGAACCTATGATTTATAAGTAAACATCCATAATTTTTTTCTTTTACTTTTTTTATGATTGTTTTTATAAATTTTAAGCTTACCCAAAAATAATTCTATAAAAATATTTTATCTACAAAATTATTATGATCTAGTCTTTTTTCCACTTTAATTAACAGAAAATCTGAAAATAAGATGTCCAACTGATTTTGAGAAAATCAGAATAAAAAAAAGTTGGTATCAAAATAATATAATAACGAAAATTTTTGAGTCTATTTATTAAAAAAAAAATACACTTATAAACAATACTCATAAGAGAAATTACAGTCTTAATGAGAAATCAATGGTAACCAACAAAAAACTAACTTCTCTCAACACCTCTCCATTTGAAAACGAAATAGAGGGAGCTGAAACTTATGATGACCGTCAGATGATGGATCAGCCGGCTGTGAAGCTCAAATGAATGAGAGAGCTCCATCTTTCCCCTCTTTAATAGGGTATATATATTATAAAGGAGGGATCCAATAACCATGGACATTGTTGCCTGTGGTGACCATTTTTATTTATGCATAAATTGAAAAATCTAAACCGTTAGATGTATTCTATATTATCTTAATAACATATACATAAAAAATGATAAAGTTTTAACATTGTTTCAATAGTCATCAAGAGGGGAAAAAATTATAAAACTTAAAGCGTTAATTTTGTTAATACTTGAGGTACATGTGAATAAAATCAAAATGATATAATTTTTAAGGAAATTTGTATATTTGACACTCCAAAACCCTCTATTTGTAATTTTGGCACTCTAAACTTGGAAATTGCAAATTTGTCACTACAAACTTAATAGCATTACATTATTGCTATTAAATTTTTTGAATGACCATATTGCCCTCGAGGGGGGGCTGCCAAGGGGTGCATAGGGGAGATTTAATATCTTATATGCACAATTGTACAATCTACATCATTACAACATCAAAATGCACAATTGCACAAATTACATGCATCATTATAAAATTTAAGTGCACAATTGTACTCACTGTAGGCACAATATGATCATGGGATATACACATTAAACTTGACCCCCAAGTCCTTATACCACAAAACACTGTCCTCAATGCTTTTTACGCAACCATTTTAATTCAGCCCACAGATACAAATACAAAAGGCCTTGGTCGCCACGTTTCTGACTTCTCATCTTCTCCCACAGAATAAATCCTGGCCCTCCGATTCTCATCACCCATCACTCAGAACTTTCCAGAACCAAACTTTTTGTTCATAAAGAAAACTAAGATCATCAAAATATCTTAACATCAAGCAAGAACCTTCCAGACCTTCCAGACATTTCCATTTCAAATCCTCTATATAAACACCTCAACCTCTCATGATCATACTCATCCCAATTTTGATTGATATTGTTGCATCATCACATAATCACATTGCAAATTTGCAATCTCCATCTTCATCTCTTTCGTTCTCCATTTCATCAATCTAACAAAGAGCCTGTGAGGATGCCAACCGGAGGTGTCCGTGCCATAACCCAGGACTGGGAGCCGGTGGTGCTGCGCAAGCAGAAACCCAGAACCAGCGACCTGAAGAGCGCCAAGGTGGTGAACAACGCGATGCGCACCGGTGTGCCGGTTGAAACCGTGAAGAAGTTCGACGCCGGTACCAACAAGAAGACCGGCTCAGCTGCGGGTCCGGTGGTGTACGCGAGGAAATTGGACGAGACGACTGAGCCGGCTGCGTTGGAGAAGGTCGGGACGGAGGTGCGTGCGGCGATACAGAAGGCGAGGCTGGGGAAGAAGATGAGCCAGGCTGACTTGGCCAAGCAGATAAATGAGCGGGTGCAGGTGGTGCAGGAGTATGAGAGCGGCAAGGCTGTGCCGAACCAGGCCGTTCTCGCGAAGATGGAGAGAGTGCTTGGTGTCAAGCTCAGAGGGAAGAGCAAGTGAGAATTAAAGGCTCATGCTTAATTTCTTGATGGGCAGATATATAGGAAACAAGGGATTGGAATTTGGAAATGTTTGTTTGGAGGTTTTAATTTGTTTCTTGTTAGAAAAGATGTGTTTGTGAATATGTTTTAATTTAGAATTTTTAATCGAATAGTTTTTGTTTTGAGTTTGGATGGTTTCTTTCAAGTTCTTGGTGGAAATTTTATTTGAATTAATTCTGATTTGAGATGGATGTTTTCTTTCAATTTCTTGGTGGGGATTCTGCATTTACAAATTTCGTCAAATTGTTATACAGTTATACTGGATGCAAGTAATTCATGGCCATGGTTGCTTAAGAATTACCCTTTTCTTGTTTTTTGTGTGATTTAGATGCTGTAGATGTAAATTGAGCATATGAATTGGAAATTGAAAATTGTTATATCCACACTGGTTTTTTTATTTTTTATTTTTTATATAGTACTTAAAAGGCAATGTCCAGAGCAAAGTGGCCAAATCACCTCCGAAATTTCATCAGAAAACATTTCTTTATCATGTCTGAGTTAATATTGATAGCGCCATTTGATTTTCTCTGTTTCTTTTCTTTTTTTTGGATATGGGGATTTGGTACGAGGGTAATGGGGAGGGATTAGTGAAAAAACTTGAAGGGGTAACGATAAAAAATATATGATTTGGAAAATTATGAGTGCTGAAAGCCTGAAAAAATATTTGATTTTCTCTTTATCCATTTTCTGATATATTTTTAGTTGAAATTTTTTTGAAATAAAAAAATTATTTTTACAGTTACAATTCATATGTTACAATTCGCATTTTTAACCGAGCAAAACATGTATAGAATGATAAAGAATAAAAAAATTTATTCAAAATTTATGGAGGTATGGGAAAGAAAAAGAAAATATTATAAATTTAGTTTAGATAAAGGGAAAAATTAAAGAAGATAAAGATAATTTCTCAAATTATATTTTATTCTAAGAAACTAAGAATATAAATCGTTAAACACACTAGGATTCCAAACAGGTTGTGTACTGAAAATTTTTTGTACAAGTTAAAGATTTTTTACTTCTGTAGCAACAAGATATATGCGATTAAAAGATATGCAAATGTTAATTTAACTTGATCCAATACAACCTTAAGTCAAACAAATGATTTTTACCATGTTTAGTTACACTGTGCTCTAGTAATTGAGAGAGAAGGGTAAGGAAGGGGACAGTAGGAGTACTAGATGAAATTTTAGAGAAATATCTTTTGTCCATCCATGGACTTCCATCACACTCACAAAGATTCACGCGGTGGGACCCACCACACCACACTTTGTGAGTGTGATGGACCGTCCAGGGATGGACGGTAGGTCACACTCGAAATTTTACACCCTGATTTGAAGGGTGAAGATCATAGTAAAATATGTACTTGGTTACCCTGCTCTTCCTTCGTGTCATATTGTCTCACTTTGTTATTGGAGCAAGTAACACTACTGTGGGGAGTTGAATGTTTTTACGGTCAACCCTCGTCTCCCCTTCCCTTCCGCTCACTGGTAGAGAATAAATAATACATAAAAAATAATAGCATGAAATCTTGACTTCTTAAATTAAGAAGCCAAAATATATAATTGTTTAACTTATTTCCTCTCTTTAAGCAACATGATGCCCACACATTTAGTAAAAAAATATTTGTAATTAATCTTATCACCTACTTTAATAATATAATATAATAGTGATATTAATAATAATAAAATGATATAATATTGTTAATAATAATAAGAATGAGGCTATTGCGCTTTGCAAAGTGCAGTGGTTAGTATGTTTCAGCCTCATATCTCCTAAACTGTAGCTCGAATGACCAACCCAAATTGCTCACCATAATCTTAATATTGAAATTTAGTTGATACCAATTTTTTTTTTTTGATTTTCTAACTATATCTTTTAAATTTTTGAAAAATGACCCATTTTATATACAAATTTTTGTGCATTTTCTATACAACTTTCAAAAATCCAAATTATAGTTAGAGAACTTTAAAAATAGAAAAATATGGTATGCAACTAGGTTTCAATATTAAAATTATGGTGAGCAATCTGGATTGGTTATTCAAGCTACGGTTTAAGAGATATGAGGCCGAAACGCACTAACCACTACACTTTGCAAAGAGCAATAGCCCCAAAAAAAATAATATGATGTATAATATAATAATAATATTTTAATAAGTAACAATATTAATAATCATAATTATAATACTAAAAATATAAAATAATTTTAAGAAAATGATAAAAGCAATATCAATATAATAATATTAATATAATTTTAAAATAAAATAAAATATATAATTAACATAACAATAATATAATAATGATAATGAGACTAATAACAATAAAAATATCATTTTTTTAATTATAATAATAAAATGATGATAAAAAATAATATCAAAATTAATAACATCAATAAAATTTTTATAATCATAGTTATAAGAATAATAATAATACTGTTAAAATAGTAATAAAATAATTATAGTATATAATTATCATAATAATAAAATAATTTTATTAATTTTAAATACTAATAATATTATTAATTATAATTCTAATATTATTATTAATGAAATAATAACAAAAAATATTATATTTAATATGACAATGATATAATGAATGTTCTTTTCTTATTCTTTCACTTGTTCAACAAAACAGATATACTTTATAGTATAATAACTTGACATAAAAAGTTATAGGTTTATAGCTCTTTAACTTTATTTTCTAATCAAACATGGTATCTCCAAGTCAGAAACGTGGCGACCAAGGCCATTTATTCATTCTGCGGGCTGAATTTAATGGTTGGGTAAGCATTGAGGAGATTGATTTGTGAATGAATGTCAAAGAGTAGTGCTGTAAGGACTTGGGGGGTCAAATTTAGGCAAAATTGAGTACATGCTCATCAAAATTTTGGTTTTGAGATATTTACCGATCAAACCTTAAATTTAGATATTAACCCATTAATTATTCATTTTCTGCTATATTTGCCCATCAAAATAATTTTAGAATAAAATAAACAAATTTTGATATAAAAAAAGATAAATATTAGAATTTACAACTTTGTCATTATCCTCATCCCCATCGATCTCTCTAAGGCAAGAAGCAGGAAAAATTCAAACCGATCCGATCTTCAACCCGACCCGACCGTGTTTCAGGGAAAGTCGGACTGACCCGAACCCGACCCGACCCGACCGTGTTTCAGGGAAAGTCGGACTGACCCGAACCCGACCCGACCCGACCGTGTTTCAGGGAAAGTCAGACTGACTCGAACCCAACCCGACCGTATTTCAGTGAAAGTCAGACTTACCCGAACTTGACCCGACCGTGTTTCAGGGAAGGTCAGACTGACCCGAACCCGACCCGAACGACCTGAAACTCGAGATAACTCAGGAATAGAGGTGCAAAATCTGACCAGACCTGAAAAACCCGCCCGACCTGAAAAATGCCGGCAGATCCGATACCCGACCCGACCCAAAAAATATTGGCAGCTGTCAACTCGATACCCGAGAAAGAAAGAGAAGGGAGGGGCAAAGTTGTCATTTCTAATATTTATTTTCTTTTTCAATAGCAAAATTTGTTTATTTTATTCCAAAACTATTTTGATGGGCAAATATCCTTACTAATAATAAAAGCATATTGGAAAAAATGATATGAAAGGGCTATCCTCACATATAAACCGTTGATCATTGTCTTCGATAGATCAAAACCGTTGATGTACGTTAATGCCCGTTGACGTTCTCAGCCCATTAAAATTAAGGCCCATATAAATTATCTCAAATTAAGGCCCATTTTATATTATCTTAAAAGTTTATTATAAGAAATAATAATTTCAGCCCAAAGCAAGGAGTGGGCTTTTTACTAGTAGGACAAAATAAAGAATTGATAGGTGAATATTTAAATTTAAGGTTTGATGGACAAATATCTTAAAACCAAAGTTTTGATGGGTATGTACCCAATTTTACCTCAAATTTAATGTGTATTTCAGAGCATCTCATATGATCATACAAACTTGAGCCCAAAGCAAGCTGTTGCAAGTTTCCCAGGCCTTTTCTAGACTTGACTGGATCAACTCAGTTTGGTCCATTATTTGTAGTCTATAGGCTTACTGCTCGGGCCCAATATATTATAAAAAGTACATTTTTGGATAGAAATTATGCAGCATGTTGTTATTGCAGAGTGCAGACTGTGAACCAGAAAATCCTGGCGCAGGATTTATCAATTAGCTCAATTAATCCAGCTGCAATTCTGTTAAAAGAAAATATAGTTTGGTTTGGTGTCCTGTCACAATTTCAATAACATGCTGTTTAATTTGGTGATCAATCAATGAAATGATAAAGACAGCTTCAAAGTACGTTTCAGTATGTTGCTGCCACTAGCATGCGGATCAGTGGATGCCAACAAATTTATTCAACTGATGAAGACAACGCTTTTTATGAAAACAAGATATAACTACAAAAGACTTGATTCCCATCTTAATCTCAGATAAAGAACCGTCATTATTTCATTTTATTTCATGATATATATAGAATAGAACAAAGTACTGTTGACTTATTACACATCACATCAGAGTAACTAATTGTTTTCCATTTCAGATATTCATAACTCTGAGAGAACTTTGACCATCGCCGGACGAGGCCGGTACAGAGCTTCCAGTGGAACAGCCATAGCAAGCGACAACCCAGCTGCTTCTGTCATATCAACAGGCTTTCCGCCGACTCTTTCCCAATCAAAGCACTGGATCAGGGTGCCTAATATCAGACCCATTTTGCGCATTGCAAGCGCTTCTCCTGGGCACCTCCTCCTGCCCATGCCAAATGGTATCATCCATTTTCCATCCGAATTTCCCTGCTCGAATCGCTCAGGCTTGAACTTTGTTGGTTCGTCCCAAATTTCAGGGCTCCGTTGTATCTGATAAATGTTTACCAGAATCATTGTTCCTGGGGGTATTTCGTAGCCACCAACCATGATTTCTTTGCTTGATTCATGGGGCACAAGAAGTGGTGCCGTGGGAAGGATCCGCATTGTCTCATTGATGATATGCTGGAGGTAAGGCAGTTTCGCCATGTCAGATTCTTCTATGAGTCTCTCATTCCCGACGTGTTCATCAATTTCTGATGCTGCTTTCTTCAGTATGTCTGGATTGTTAAGTAGATTTGCCATTGTCCATTGTAAAGTAGTGGCGGAAGTGTCAGATCCTCCTAGCAACAAGCTCTGTTTGAAGATTGACAATGAAAAACTTGAGAAAATGCAATAAGAAATTTAAAAAACATTCGCGAGAATCTTTTGATCAGCTCCATATTTGTTACCATCAAATATAAGTTCACATTCATTGCTAACATGTATACTTTTCAAAATAATGTTGGTACTATGGTGGCATATTGAAAATGTACCGCACAAAATGGAGTAATAAAACCAACAATTTTCATCATTTCATCATACTCACTATGTGGTTACCTTCTAGAACTTGACTTAAATGAGATTACCGAATCAATAGAGAACATTACATATATAATTAGAGGCTGTACACACAAAACAATGATTAGTCAATTTAGGCCAACAATGGCTATTGCCTTTGTGGTACCGATTGTCATCTTTTTCTAATTAAGAACTGGTACGTAACCTTCGTCTAAGTTATCTTGTTTCTAGATCGTTGTTTCGGCATTTCGGCTTCTTATCAGTGAGCCATATGTTCTTTTATGTTCTTATCAGTGAGCCATATGTTCTGTTTATTTGTTTGCCTACTTGCCTGTACAATTATGCCAGTACTTCCCTGTTTTTTCATTAGCATATTTTTAATCTGTATTCTACTAGTTTTCTAATGCAATTACAGTGGGCCTTACCTGTTTTAGTTCTAAAACAAATAACGATTTGGTATGGGTTTTGTAAAATTGGATGAACAAATTACGAATTGAAAGTTTGAAACATTTTCACAAGGAGAAATTGCACTCCAAAGAAAGTGAATTTTGAAATAGTTAACTGTACAAATTTCAGCTATAATCTAATTACATCACTAATTTCAGCTATATGATTATCTCGTTTAACAGTTTCAAGTTTATAACTAAATCAAATTTTCTCTGTACCAGTTCCTTTTATGCTTTTCAGGCCTACACTCTTGCTATTCATAATATTTCTTTCGATCATCATTAAGTCATAATATGAACAGCAAGTATATATATATTAGTTCTTAATTAACTCATATTTTGTAAAATTGAATATGTGTGTCATTCTGGTATATGGAGGAACAGCTAAAAATGCATATTATAGCTAAGCTAACAATTTTAAATGTGAAAAGGAAAATTGTCACTTACTATGCAAATATTTTGGATCACTAAGTCACTGTATTTTTCTGGATCCTCTTTCTGCAGCTCTAGCATCCTGGCAATCATGGTATTCTTGTTCTCGGTTCCTTCTTGCCGGTGCTCGTTGATCAATTTCTGCACCATCATTTCGTTCACATCCGTTGCATCCCTCATTCTTTTCATGACCTTTTTCAAATCAAGCATTCTCAAAATTGGGAGGAAATCCTCTATATTACCGCCACCGCTTAGCTCAAACCAAACCTCGATGGCTTCTTTGTACCTCTTCATTTCCTCCATGTTTTCGACGCTATCACCACATAACCGCCTTCCGGCTATCATCAACATGGTCATATTTAACAGTAACTCAAATAGTAATGTCTTCACCTGAAGCTTCTCAAAGCCGCTTGATCTTTCTGATTTTTTGGTTCGGTCATAAGATTGAAAGAGCCGACGGGCTGTGTCTCGGACCTCATGGGCCCGGATGTCAGATGACGCTTGTAGCCTTTGGTTGGAGAGAAGCTCAACTGCCGCAATTTGACGAACATTGCGCCAGTATGGGCCATAGTTGGTCATGCCAATCAGGTTGGGCAGCATGACAGATGGCAACTGCACACGATTCGCAAGGGCCAGGTCATTTGTGGTAAAGCACTCTTCTGCCAACTTGGCAGAGGAGATGACAACAGCTGGACATGAGCCGAACCGAAGCGAGGTGATGGGGCCATAGCGGTTCGATATGCCGATGAGTGCCTGATGTAGTGGCGGTTTAAGGAGATGTAGGTGGCCAAGGATCGGCAGTGCCGGGGGGCCCGGTGGGAGTCTCTTCTTGCTGTACTTCTTGTTGATATAACTGAACAGAAAATTGATGACGAAAAGAAAGGCAACAGAGATAAGAACTGTCTTGAAGAAAAACATTGTCTCATGCATATATGGTGAAAGTGGTAGATACTTAACTCGGTACTCACTAAGGATATATATTTATAATGCATTATCTAACCACTTTTAGCCAGTCAAAGGAAGGTCACATTTGCACTCAATCAATTGGTATAGAGTATAGACTATAGATCACAAGATAACAAAAGGGATAGATTATGTAGTTTGACCCCCAGCAATGAGCTCACCAACTGCCCCCAATTGCATGGAGAAAGGAGCCCCAAATGCCAAAATTTGTGGGAACTAGGTGCAATAGAACTGGGGATATGGAGGGTCAATATTGGGCAATTGTATCATCATTGAAAAAAAAAAAAAAGCCGCCAGCACCAACGTGTTGACCTTTGTAACTTGTTTGCAAGTTTTCTTTCGTTTCTAATGTAATCTTCATACCTTGCACATGTAGCGCATTGTTGTGTAGCAGGATATCGGAGTCTGTCCAGCGGCAAAAGAGATATATTTGTGTTTGCTTGTTTTTGCAAATATTAATTTAGAAGAGGTGCAAAATTTGTTGTTAGCCGTTGTGGAATGTGCAAAAGTTTTGGGCATTATATGAAACGTAATGCCTCACGTAATTAGGAACTAAGAATATATTTGAAGAATTCATGATAAACAATGAGAACTGCTATGTTCGATAGCCTGTTCGACAACACAAAAGGATAAATACGGAGTTGTTATATCATTTATGTAGTGTAAATACACGTCAGCTTAATTAAACCTTACGTACAGTGTACCTCCAAAAACATATCAAATCACCTCCAAATTTTGAATCACCTCAATTTTGAATTATATGGTTCGATAGATTCTTTATATCAAAACTTATGGGATACAAAGGTTTTCTATTTTTGAAAATATTTAAGTATTTGTTTGAGATTTTTTATAAATGGTTATAAAATATTAATAAAATAATCAAGTTTTATGTATCACTTTTAAAAAATCTTAAACAAATACTTAAAAATTTTAAAATTGGAAAAATTTTGTATCCTGTAAGATTTTGATATAAAGAATCTATTAGATTATATAAATCGAAATTTAGAGGTAATTTAATATATTTTTTGAGATGCGCTCATTGAAGAGCTCATCGAGCTTAAGTTGATAGTATGTTTGCTCGATATGTTAATTAATGGGCATGTTAGCAAAACATGAAGAATGCGAAGTTATGGTGAAATAGTCGCTAAAAGAATATCAAATATAAATATAAATTATTAAATATAAATTTGAATAAAAATTGAAGCTATATTCAATATTTTTAAGGAAAATGTTACGGTGATACCATATAGTTTGACTTGGTCAAACGAACTAATTGTTTAACTTAACATGCTAATTATTATTCAACTTTATATTAATATGCTAAATATAAGATGATGTTAAGTTGAACAATTAGTATGCTAATTAAGTTGAAGATAATTTTTTTTATTTTAAGTACAATATATAATATATATTAAGTTGAATAATTATATCAATAATTATTGATATGTTATTACCAATATAGTATTTTTAATATTTTTGTAGCTTTGCATTTGCTTGCTGAGGGGGCACCTTGGCCTCTCGGATGGTATAGGCTTTTAATACCCTAAATATGCAGTCGATTACAAGCGTACGATCTCTTGCAGTACAGTCGGGGTCGAATCCACAGGAACATAAATTAAATCTAAACTAAACTTTAAACTCAATTCTAAATCCTAACAGAGTATATTTTTTGTGTTTTTGGTATAAAAGGGTGTTGTCGGCGGGGGGGGGGGGGGGGGGGGGGGGGGGGTTACTAAAACTCTTAAAACAGATGCTAAAAAGGCGTTCACAGGATTTTTGGAATCAATCTGCCGTTTGGATTGACTGCTTGCGGCCTGCAAGATGTCTCTTGCGGGTTGCAAGGATATGGTTAGGGGTTCCAACACTAATTGCTGGCCGCAGGATGTCTCTTGTGGGTCGCAATCAGAGTGGAAACCTCTGCTTACACTTTCTACACATGCCTGTGGGTTGCAAGAGGTACTTACGGTCCGCAGGTAACTAACAGAAAGCAGTTTCAGTTCTAGTCGAGCTTTTCTTTCGCGTTCCAAGCTATCTTAGCTTAGGGTGTATAGAGAGCTCCTGTTGACAATATACAGAGGTTCGAGTAGATTCATGAAGCTTACTGTGTAGAATGTTGAGGCTGGTCTGCTTATGCCTCCTTTTCTAGATCGTGTACATCCTTCTAGACTGCGTTAGGTGTTTTAACTCGAGTTATCAATTTCTAATTAAACCAGAGATAGTACAAGTTCCTCAATTATCATGTTTTGGTACTTCTAACACCTTTAGTTCAATAGAAATTCATAGGAATATCTCTAAACCTACGTTCAATTCACTTTTGTTCTAGGATTCGGTTCAACTTTCGTCAAACCGCAATTTTTTCTTTCGGATACTTTTGGACAGCAAGTTATCAACCCAAATTGTGCAAATAACAGTTCTTGGTCAGATGATATACTTAACCACACCGGATTTGGCATAATCCGCGGGTTTACCATACAAACAAGCACAGATACAAGCACGATATCATGAAAACGCAAAGTAAATTGAAAACAACTCAAGTCAAACAAGTTTGCAATCAATCCATACAAGCAATGTTCATCCAAAACCCTAGAAACTACTAAACTACTCAGTCATAACTAAAGAAAACGAAGAAAACAAGTAAAGAAAATAGTTTATCATGATGAGAAACCTAAAAAGAAACTAGAATCGACTTGATCTTCAACTTGAGGGAAGAATTCTCTCAAATCTACCTTCAAAGGGATGAAAAACAAGCAATCCTAACTTCTCTCTAGTCTCTGGACGGCGCTCTCTCTCTAATTATTCTCTCTTCTCGGACCTCGAACATGTCTGCTTTAAATAAGATAAGAGCGCCAGAAAATAGGCAGATTTTTACGGGTCTTTGCGGCCCGCAAGTGCTTGAAATAGTAATGGCGGTTGCTTGAAATAGCACTTGGTGGTTGCGAGCAGACAAGAAATAGAAATAGCAGTTTCGTCGTGCTTGCGGCCCGCAAGGAGTGTGCTCTAACACCATCTTGTTGCTCCATGCTCCAAATCTCGTCCAAATAGCTCCAAAAGCTCCATTTACCTAAAAATTGGACCAAAGCAAAGAAGTAACCAGATTTTAGACATTCTACTACCTAAATGCATATGAACTTAGAAATTTTAAATCAAAATAAAGGTGTAAGTCTGATAAAAATGCAGATATAAATGCAGTGCATCACACCTCTAAATTTTGAATTACATATATAGCTATAATAAGATATATATTAAAAAATAGGGAAAATTATCAAAATGCCATCCCAAAACTTCGAAGTTGTCAAAATGTCACTCCAAAGTTTTGCTTTGCCAAAATGCCACTCCAAAATAGATTCACTTGTCAAATTCCATTTTTATCACCATATTTTATATCTGTATTTTCGTAATTCCATTTTTACCCTTGTACCTTTGTTTCCTCCCATTCTTTTCCACCCAAAATATATTTCTGTTATCTTTCTTTTTCACAAACCAACATATCATTCTCTCGTTACTCTCCAATCCGATCGGAAATATACTTTTTTCTTGTTAAGACAATTGTTGCCTTGCTTGAATTGAGGAAGGTATCAGAATTAAGTCCCTCCTCTCCCTAATTAACCATTAAGCATTCAAATTTATGTATATAATGCAATCTAAACCAAAATTATAAGATAAAAATGCATGGTTTCTGCAAATGAATCTTCATCAATATTAAATCCTAAATTAAGAGTTGCATTCAACAAAAAAAAAAGAAAAGATCGAGAATTATAGTTCTTAGAAGACAAGAAAGAATAAAAGAATCAATATCTTGTCAAATTGGGTCACTGGATCCTTGTATTACTAGACAATTTGATTCGATTGTACTGGCTAACTGCAACAATTCATCGGTACCATGGAGCACAATCGCTCCTGTATGACAATAGTCGTCTCATCTTCGTCAAGCTAATGAAGAACTCGCCATGCTATTCTCTCCTCACCATTGCTCGGTGTTGGTCCTCCCTTGGTCTTCTCCCCCGAGCACACAAGTGGAGTGAGGCTCGGCTGAGCAGCGTTGGAGGAGACCGAGGGTTTGCTTTGATAGTGTTTGAGGTACTCGTTTGAGAAAACAAATGTGCGGTGAGACTCACTTTGGAGGCCAGTTGTGTTCATGGGAGTGGGAGCTCCGGTCAGGTTTGAGCCATTACAAATCGGAAATGGGAGAAGACCTCAAAAAAGATAAAAGAGGGTGAACCGCTGAAGAAAAATGGAGAAGAAGGGTATAAAAGGAAATACAATAATATAGATCAAATAATAATAAAATTTGCGATTTATTTAATTAAAATCATACAAAAATATGGTAATAGTGGCAATTTGACAATCAAATCTGTTTTGGGATGGCATTTTGGCAAAGCAAAACTTTGGAGTGGCATTTTGACAACTTTGAAGTTTTGGGATGGCATTTTGACAATTTTCCCTAAAAAATAAACCAAATTGGCCCAAATGAAGATCTTCGTTTGGACCAATTTTTTAATCTAATATATCTTATTATAGCTATATATGTAATTCAAAATTTAGAGGTGGCCCCTCAGCAAGCAAATGCAAAGCTACAAAAATATTGAAAATACTATATTGGTAATAACATATCAATAATTGTATCAAGTTGAACTTATATATATTGGGCTGAAATTATTATTTCTTATAATAAACTTTTAAAATAATATGTAATGGGCCTTAAATTGAGATAATTTATATGGACCTGACGTGTGTCAAGAGCTAATAAAATTAGTACCCTAAATACACTAGAAATGTCGGTTTACAAGCGTATAAACCTACAATTGCAGTATAGAAAAAAGGGTCGATCCACAGGGACAGCTTTCGCGCTAACGATTTTCAAGTTCAATTATCTAGACGGTCAAATTGGAAGTTGAAGAAATTAAAAGACTAAATTAAACTAAAGTAAACTAAATTAATCAAACACAAATTCAGATGCTGAGAAAATCTAGGGTTATATGGACATAAACAAGATACTAGTTCTAATTAATTTAATCTAACGGTTCTATTTTTAAGTTGAAGTATTTGAAGGTTTCTAATCCAATTTAGAACATGCCCATTGGTCCTGGTGCAGTCCCTATCTAAGGTAGGATCCCTTTTGCGGCTTGCTACCCTAAACGCATTAAATTCTATGATTAGCTAAATCGTCAATCAAGCCACTAAGTTTCTCTAATGGTCTCGGATCAAACTAGGGTTCCCCGTAGTTACTAAGAACCCTCTAAGCAATAAGCATACGAGTTCTTATCCCTAAGTCTATGTTCGGGTCTGGTTATCTATTTCACCTTTCGGTACTTAATTTCTAACCTAGGATTTTGCAATTAGATTCATTCATGGTAAATTTCACACAACAATTCAAGTGTGGCCATCACCTAAATAAGCAATCAAAGTACCATACAACAATTCTAACACAATTTTCAATTGCAAACATAAATCAAATTATCAACTATCATTAAAAAGTATCAATTAAGATTAAACTAAGAAGAACAAAGTATCATTGTTTACATGCCATACAACCCTAGAAAGAAGGTTCTACTCTTCCATGGTAGAGAGAGAACTCAAGAATAAAGAAGAAATCATCTTAAAGAGAAGAAAAGAGAAAGAGAAAAAGATGAAGAAAACTTGAAGAAGCACTCAACCCTAGATCTACCTTCCTCCCTCCATTTCTTGCGTCTCCTGGCTTTTAAAATCTCCTCCAACAGTTTCCAACAAGTTCTCCTCGTAAAGAGCTTTCCACAGAATTGAACGGTCCTCAAATCGGAGTTGAAATGAGATCATACGGCCTAAAATAGTCTAGGGTGCGGCAAAATAGCCTGGGTCACACCGCGTGCGGGGTGATCGGGTGAAGCGGAGTGACTCTGGAAACACTGGGCGCAAAACTAGGCTGTGTGCGGTCTGAATTACAGGCCGCACACGGGGTGAATCGGGCTGCACACGGTCTGATTTTCAGTCCGCACGCGGTGTGGACTTCTTCTAAGCACTTCCATGCTTGTTTTGCTCCGTTCTCCTTCGTCCTTGCTCCGAATTGAGCCCCGTTTGTCGCGTTGGCTTCGTCTCTTCATTCTCTACACATTGAAATACAAAGTACAGCAGTAACATGATCTTTGACAAAATCTTAAGTAATCTAAAGCATTTCGGTCCGGTTTTCTAAATAACACCCTATCAATTTCTATCAAGAATATATATATGTTTGGCGCTTATCAGGACCATTAATTTTATTGGGTTGAGAAAGTCAACGGGCATTAACGAACATCAACGGTTCTGATCTATCGAAAAAAATGATCAACAGCTCAGATGTGAGGATAGCTCTTTCATGTCATTTTTTCCAATATGTTTTTATTATTAGTAAGGATATATATATATATAAAATAAATCGTCTACTTTCTTATTTAAACAAAGTCAACCAAACTAAGAATAATAAATTTCGCTTTAATTTTTATCCAACTTTATGTATATTTAATATAATTTTAATTATATTTTATATTATATTAGCGACTATTTTACCATAACTTATTCACCATAACTTATTCTTCATGTTTTGCATGTCCATTAACATATATATAAATAGAGATATGTTATTATGTACCATGGTGCAAAACGCGTTTTTACACCACCGTCGAATCGCTATTTCCAAAACTCAAATGATCAAACCGATTTGTCCAACACAATCTACATATTGAGATTATGTAAAGTACCAAATTTTACAACTTTTGGAACATTTTAACTATTTTTTTTATTTTCCAAAGATGGACACTTTTTGATATTCCAAATAGCATTATTTTATTATTATTTTTGGTCCATCTTTCAAAAATCTAAAAAAATAGATAAAAAATTCTAAAATTTGTAAAATTTGGTATTCCACTATATTTGAATACGTAGAATGTGTTGGTTCAATTAGATTTGGCATTTGAAATTTGGTTTGTAAGATTTTGAAAATGGTAGTGCAAAATTAAACTCCATGTGCACCATGGTGCACCATAACATAACTCTATATAAAATAATATAACTTTTCCGTATTATTTTTTTATGTCCATTAACATGCCAGTTCTCATTGTTTTTTTTGAATTCTGCAAATGTAATAATATATTCTTGGGAATCTGTTTTTAATTTTTTTTTTTTTTGAAGTAAGAAGATATTTTGTTTATTAATTTTTTTTTAAGTAAGAAGATAGTTTTTATTGAACAGTAAAAAAATGTTACATGCTACAAAGGGAGAAGTAACGAGGCCTATGCAATAATACAAGAATGTAGGTACCGTACGCCCACCCATAAATCGAACCACCGAGTCACCCAGTCTTTTTTCCAATTTTTTTCTCAGCGGTCACGTGACCTCCTCTTTATTTGATAAGGCCCGCCTTGAAATGGGGAAAAAAAAAAAAACTCGGATCACCTCTTTTTCCTTTTGAAAGAGATCGATTTGACATTTTTTCTGAGCAAGTGAGTGTTTGAGCGGGAAAGCATAACTGACGCAATGCCTATCTGTGATGTTGAATTAGATTTAGAGAATGAGGACATAAGATTCAAAGCAATCAATGAGATACTTATTTATCTTGAGAAATAAGTCATGTATGAACGAAATTGTGCATCGGATAGACTCATTTATGCATTTGATGAACTAGTTCTGCATTGAATGAACAAATTATGCATTGGATGAACGAATTTTGCATTGGATGAACAAATTCTACAACTCATGAACTTCTCCATTAATTTTTTGTTAGTTTGTTTCTCAAGGCACTTGTTTCCCAAGACACCTTTTGGTTTTTCTTTTATTTAATACTTAATTAGAGAATATGAAGAGATATGTTTTGGTTATAAATAGCATGGTGATTGTAAGAATAGACAAAATTTGATTAATAGAAAAATTTATGTGTGTTATCTTGTTTCTCTTTCTCTCTTAGTGACTCTTTTCTTGTCTCTATTACTACTAAACTGACTCGTGAGCTTAACGGGCAATACCGTAGCGGGACCGCTTTGCGTCAAGTGGTATCATAGCGAGGTTCGACAACCCCTCCTCCTTCACGCTTGCGTGAAGTTGTATTTTCGACAACCATCTCCATCAACAAACTCAACGCCGACACTATCCATAATCTGTGTACCATCACCACCATCTCCCTGGCCGATCCCAACCTTCTTGCTTTTCTTGAACGAATGCAACAAACTCAAACCGAAACCATGCAAATACTCACCACTCTAGTTGAACGCCTTACACCGAACAACAACCAAAATAATCAAGAAAATCCTCAAAACAACAATAACCCATTCATCAACCGAAACCCTCCAAACTGTGACCGATGGGACGACGGCATAAGAGTCGAAATTCCAGATTATTCAGGCAGCCTAGACCCCGAAGAATATTTGGATTGGACGAGCAAAGTTGAAGAAGTTTTCGAACTCAAAGATGTCCCTCCTGACAAGCAAGTGGCGCTAGTGACGATAAGGCTAAGAGATAGGGCAGCAACATGGTGGCAATCATTCAAGTATCGTCGCTACCTTGATGGCCTTCCTCCTCTCAACCTTTGGCTCGATTTGAAGCGCGAGATGAACCATGAGTTTCTCCCGCTCAACTATAGACAAACACTTTTCCAGCAACTTCAATCTCTCAAGGCACCAAAAGTGTAGAAGACTATACTCTTGAATTCTATAAACTTGAAGCCTGAAACCAGCTCAATGAGACTGAAGATTTGAGAGTTGCCCGTTATTTGCACGGCCTTCGGATGCCTATTCAAGATGTCCTTGTGGTTCACACTTTCCACAATGTAGCAGAAGCTCAAGCCAAGGCGAAAGCCGTAGTAAAGTAACTCACAAGAACCCGCAATTTCAGCCGTGATAATTCTTCTTCTAACTCTAACACTTCTAATGTGCGCCCTACTCCAAGTAACTCCACAAATGCCAACCGAAACCAGCCACTTCTTCTTCTGCCTCCGCCAAAACCAAATACAAATAACAGTCCTAAACCAAGCCAACACACTGCTGAAAATTCTAGAACTAACATCCATTGTCACAGTTGCTGAGAACTGGGCCACTACGCAAGAGAATGTCCAAAACCCCGACCTCACTTCTATGCTAATGATGGTTTTGAAGAAGACGAAGAATATTATGAAGAAGAGATCGAAAATGAGCCAACCTATGAGATAAACCCCGAAGACATTGAGGCTGAAAGCTTAGTCATGAGAAGGCTTTGCTTAGGTCCGAAAACCTCTAAAGATTGGAAGCGACACGCTATTTTCAAAACGGCGTGTATCATTGAGAACGAAAAGTGTGTCATGATAATTGATTCGGGCAGTTCGGAGAATGTGATTTCAGAAGAAGCGGTCCGAAAACTCAAGCTAAACACAACGCTCATACCAACCCGTACAAACTTGGTTGGGTACACAAAGGTGCCGAAATTCAAGTTAACAAGAGGTGTCAATTTCAGCTCACTCTTGGGCCACATTACACCACCACGATTTATGCCGATGTGGTTCCGATGGATGCCTCACACTTGATTCTTGGTCGTCCGTGGCAGTACGACAATCAAGCCGTGTATGATGGAAGGAAGCACACATATATCATTCGAGTTGGAGCTCAAAAGGTTCGAATAAATCCACTTAAAGAAGAAGTGAAAGAATCCAATACAATATTTTGTGTGCCACGTGAGGAATTTCAGAAGGAGCTCGACAGTGCTTAAATTTGTTTCGCACTAACCGCACGTGATTCCGTAGAAACCGAGCAACGAGTACTAGGCATGGTCAAGCCCATTTTAGCCGAATTCCAGCACATGCTTCCTTATGAGCTTCCTGATGGATTGCCTCCACTCCGTGACATTCAACACCAAATCGACTTGGTGCCCGGGGCTAGTCTTCCCAACAAGGCTTACTACCGCATGGCTCCGCAACAACATGCAGAACTGAAGCGTCAAGTGCAAGAACTACTCGACAAATGATTTGTACAGGAGAATATAAGTCCATATGCTGTTCCGGCACTATTGGTGCTAAAGAAGGACGGAAGTTTCCACATGTGCTTGGACAACCGATTCCCGATACTTATTCATCTTGAGAAATAAGTCATGCATGAACGAAATTATGCATCGGATAGACTCATTCATGCATCTGATGAACTAGTTCTGTATTGAATGAACAAATTCTGCATTGGATGAACGAATTTTGCATTGGATGAACAAATTCTGCAACTCATGAACTTCTCCATTAATTTTTTGTTAGTTTGTTTCTCAAGGCACTTATTTTCCAAGGCAATTGTTTCCCAAGACACCTTTTAGTTTTTTTTTTTTATTTAATACTTACTTAATTAGAGAATATGAAGAGATATGTTTTGGTTATAAAGAGCATGATGATTGTAAGAATAGACAGAATTTGATTAATAGAAAAATTTATGTGTGTTTTCTTGTCTCTATTACTACTAAACCGACTCGTGAGCTTAACGGGCAATACCGTACCGTAGCGTAGCGGGACCGCTTTGCGTCAATAACCTTCTATGGTCAAGCACCAAATGGAGAGCAAGTGTAAGGATTTGTGTGGCCAATCCTATAAAACAAATTGTTGCTGTTGGTTATAGTGATGATTTATTATTTTAGTTTGATCCAAACCTTTAGTAATTGTTTGGGGATAATTTACTTTGACAAAGAATATTTGTATTGTTGAGGTGTATAAATTAGTCATTGTTTTGTATTTCAAATTATTTAATTTCTAGTGGTTATTACATGTTTACTGGACGCATTTAATATATTGTTTGTCTGTTGTTGGTATATGTTTAATTACATGAGGTATTTCAACTACTAAATGTTTCATAATATTAAATAAGTGCTGACTGCTAACTCATAATTGTTTGTCTGTCATGCATATATCTTTTAAATGTAAATTTATAACATGGTTTTGTTAGCTCCGAGTCAAAAACTCTCCGAGGAAGCGTCATCAATCCTTTTATGAGGGAACTGCCATTAATAAAGCAAATAAGGATAGCCTGGTAAAGATAAATAACTATTATGCAATCTATACCCTAGAAAGAGAGATAGATTTTCAAGCCTCTCCTTCATGCCATATCACTTGTATTGATATCTATTGGATCATATTTTTTTCTCTTAATTTGTTTTAACCTAACAGATTGTATAACTTGACATTTAATATTCTATGTTCTCATTAAATAGTGGAAGTTGTAGACAATATCTCTCTATATTAAAAGCTTGTAATTTCATATCATATTTTGTCATTAATATATTAATGTGATTTGTTTAATATTAAATAATAGTTCCACCACATCATTTGTTATATATTTTTACTTAGCAGATATACAATTCGTATTGCATATATATTACTAATTTTCTACAATCATTTCTTATACGGGGCGAAGCCCGTAGCAGCACAGCCCTAGTTATGATAATTGGGTGGGTTTCTTTTATTAATAAAAAAATAAAAAATCAAAATTACAAATCTAAAAACCTTTTTTTAAAAATTGCAAAAATATAAAAACTGCACTCTCAGAATGCGGCCTAGTTTAAAATTAAGCCACACTTTCAGAGTGCGGCTTAGTCTCTGTATTATGCTACGGATTTATGAAGACATTTGAATGGGCAAACGTTAGTTGTTTTTTATAAATGACCTACCGTTTTGAGGTCTTGAAGTCTACTTTCTAGTGGTTCAACTTCCAAGATGTTTCGAGTTCTCACCAGAGAGTTATTGCAGTTTAAGTGGAGAGGGGTCAGTTTTCTGTATTCTCTCTTTAATTACGAAACTTTAGAGTTTTCTGTTGGTTGTTTTTTATAAATGACCCACCGTGTTAAAGGTCTTGAAATCTACTTTCCAATGGTTCAACTTTCAAGGCGTTTGGAGTTATCTCTAGGGAGTTATTGCAGTTTTAGTGGAGAGAGGTCAGTTTTCTGTATTCTCTCTTTAATTACGAATTTCTAGAGTTTTCTGTTGGTTGTTTTTTATAAATGACCCACCATGTTAAAGGTCTTGGAATCTACTTTCCAATGTTCAAATTCCAATGCGTTTGGAGTTCTCTCCAGAGAGTTATTGCAGTTTTAGTGGAGATGAGTCAGTTGAAACAGAGGCTGTTCTGTATTCTCTCTTTAATTACGAATTTCTAAAGTTTTCTGCAAGTAAGACTGCTAGGAGAGGAAAGCATGGACTTGAACACATCTGTTATTTTCTTTTCAGCATCATTGAGATCAACAGCAACACCGATCAAAAAGCAATTTTCAGACTTGTCGAAACCTGAAATGGTCTTCAACCACCTACCACAACGCACACTACTTGCAAATCTACTTGGCAAACTACTGTAATTCCTCGTCAAGTGATTGACCCAATTGAGTAGTAAAAAGGCCTTCTCACATGTCAATTCGGCATTTAAAACGGCTAAATCAACATCATAAGGCTGCAATAATGGGAGGTCAAGAGCATTTGTATACTTAATAAGAAATTTTAAAACAGTATCTTTAGGAACAATATGCCTGTTTACTTCTCAATAGAAATTCCAACACACTATCAAAATCTTCAGCTCGCCTAGCTCCTAGAAATTCCAACACACTATCAAAATCTTCAGAATCAAGGCAACTGTGCAGGATGGACCACCCATCAATAGAGGCACCTTCTATAGACAAATCTTCTTCGGTTGCCTTATTTAGAATTTTCCGGAAGGCTGGTAGAAGCTTTACTGCATCAATGGGTTTGTGCAACTCTGTCTTGTCTCTCACAAGTAAGAATAGCTTTCTCTTGTAACAGTTTCTTGATATCTTCTCTAACACCATTAAGTACAGGAAAAGATGACTCGTGAATCAGTACAAACTGGTAGAAACCTTTTTCTGTTACCTTTTTTTAGGCTGATTGAACTAAATGAACTAATCTCCTAATTTATCTAATACTAACTATCCCATGCAAATCTGCAACTATACAATTCCAAAAATAGGCTGATTGAACCCAATACAGTACACTTCTGCCTTTAAGGCCCTAATTACCTCCACACTTTCAGACCTTATTTGAACTCACACAGAGACTAAAATATTTTTAGATCTCAATTTATACTTCAATTATGAAATTGAACAACGAAAAGTGTAAACAAGATGGCAGTCAGTGTTAAAAGCACAAACAGTCATAGTGAAAGCTAGTTTTGCCACATTCAATGGAGCAAAGAATATATAGAAAGTTAATAACCTTGTTGAAATTGAAGATAATGTCCAGCTCACATACATTCTTGAAGCATTTATCAAGGGTTTGTACAAAGACTGCAACACACATTCTTTAACAGTTAGCTATGTTAACTTAGATAAAAGATAGAGTAGTGGATAAACAAGACTTTGAGATAGGAGAAGAGATGGATTAACAAGCTTTCTTTGTATTATAATCTTTTCTGTTTTTCTTACATCTCATAATAACATGATCCATCTCCTTTTATAGACTAAAACAACAAAAAACTTTAGAAATTCGTAATTAAAGAGAGAATACAGAACAGCCCCTGTTTCAACTGACTCATCTCCACTAAAACTGCAATAACTCTCCGGAGAGAACTCCAAACGCCTTGGAAGTTGAACCATTGGAAAATAGATTTCAAGACCTTTAACATAGGTCATTTATAAAAAAAACAACCAACAGAAAACTCCATAAATTCGTAATTAAAGAGAGAATACAAAAAACTGACCCCTATCTACTAAAACTGCAATAACTCTCTGGAGAGAACTCCAAACGCCTTTGAAGTTGAATCATTGGAAAGTAGATTTCAAGACATTTAACACGATAGGTTATTTATAAAAAACAACCAACAGAAAACTCTAGAAATTCGTAATTAAAGAGAGAATACAGAAAACTGACCCCTCTTCACTAAAACTGCAATAACTCTCTGGTGAGAACTCCAAACGTCTTGGAAGTTGAACTATTGGAAAGTAGACTTCAAGACCTTTAAAATGGTAGGCCATTTATAAAAAAACAACTAACGTTTGCCCCTTCAAATGTCTTCATAAATCTGCAGCAGAATACAGAGACTAAGCCGCACTCTGAAAGTGCAGCTTAGCACTGTTCATGGGCCGCACTCTGAAAGTGCGGCTTAGTTTTAAACTAGGCCACATTCTGAGAGTACGGTTTTTTTATTTTTACAATTTTTAAAAAAGGTTTTCAGATTTGTAATTTTGATTTTTTATTTTTTTATTAATAAAAAAACCCTAATTGGGTGGATGGAATTTGGTGAGTAGATGCTATATGTGCATGGCTACATGCGAATCGGTAACACACCTCTTCAGTGAATGTAGATGTGCTAGAGAGATAAAGCATCTCCAACAGACTTCCTAAAATACTCCTAAAAAAAAAAAATGAGAATTAAGGAGAGAAAACCTGTCTCCAAGAGATACCCAAAAAGCTATCCCTATTTTTGGCACTCCCAAAACCATAGCCAAATTGAGTTATTTTGGTGGCATTTTTAGGCACTCCCAATCTGACTTCCCAAAACCAGAGCCAAATCCAGACCGTTCAAATGCATTGAGATCTATATTTTGGCTCAGTTTAAATGTATTGGGATCCAAATTTTGGGAATATGTTGGAAATTGAGGTGAAATTTGCTCTCAAAAATTTAGGATGACGCCCAATTATATCTTGCCTTCCGCAATTGGACTCACTGCCCCACATTCTCCACAGCAAATGCCACACAATCTATTGTCAATCCTGCCAATCCTATCAATTGAAGGCAACTCAAGCTCACTTTTGCATTTGTGCTCTGGTGGGAGAGATGCAGCAGATTGTTTCGGGGGATCATCACGCCTCAAATGTAGATCACAAGGTTGATAATTATTATAGAGTATAAATTGTGGTTCCCCATTTAAATAGATAGATCATCTCTCTTTTATTTATCTTTTTGGTTTATTTTCATCTTGTAACTGTTGCTACTTTTATAAAATTTGAGGGCTTGACCCTTATTTTTTATTTAAAAAAATATTAAAAGAATCAGTGATAGTTCTGTCATCTAGAAAATATTAAGGTGTTCGGAGCAATTTAACAGGTGCCCCACATCAACTTTTCATGTCCATCACGCGGTGGAATATATGAATAAGAAAACATCAACTTTTCATGTCAATCTTTTTTTTTTTTTAATAATTGTAATTATTTATTCGTTAAAAAATATATATATAAATGTTGAATAATAAACATTATATATTTTTCCTATATAAAGAAGGGATCACTCACAAGTAGCACCGATTTGTTTATATAAAGGGGAAAAACAAGATAAACCAATGGAAATCTTGAACAAAACTACATACAAGTAGCACCGATTTTTTTTTATTAATAACGAAAAAAAATTAACAAAACACAGAAATGACGACGCCAAAGAAATCACAAACATAACAAGGTCAGGAATATTGTATCCGTCCAGTGGACGGATATGCTGTATTTGTACTCTGGATTGATAGGTTGTATCCGTCCATGCAATTTTTTTTTTTTTTTTTTTTTTTTTTTTTTTTTTTTCCTGTCTGGCCGTCAACCATTTCCAACTTTCTTACCCACGCCAACTCTTGTTTTTCTATTTATCCGACAACAAAATATAACTATACTTGAACCTTACAAAAGAATATACTGGTAAATAGAAAGAAGTAATTAGTTAGCACTTGTTAAAAATAAATAAATTAAAGAAATTACCAAAGAGAAGGATCCAATAACCACAAAATTTAGTGCCCTTGATAACCACATTATTATATATACATAAATTAATAAATATAAACCGTTAGATGTATTCTAAATCATCTCAATAACATATATATAAAAAACGATGAAAATTTAACATTGTTTCGATAGCCATCAAGAGAAGAAAAAATCATAAAATTTGAACCGTTGATTTTTTTTAATACTTAATTCACATGTAAATAAAATCAAATGATATAATTTTTTTTATTACACATAAAATATGATATATACAAACATTTCATAAATTGGTTTTGTTATATAACCATTAAAAATATATTTATTTGAGATTTAATTTTGTGGTTACCGGTGGGTACCAAAAATTGAAGTCATTTGATCCCGATTTTTTTTAATTAACAATTAAATAATAAATCTAAATTACATATAAGAAGAAAACAAATGAAATCATAGATTTAGTATGGCTTCCTTTCAAATCCACGTTCTATATCACGGTATCCGATGATAAACTGTCAAAAAATGTGAAACAATGTCAGATATTCAAAAATTATATTTTAATATGGGACACGTTTTAGATCCACAACCAACATTTAAGTCTACATATTTTAATAAGGGATTCATTTTAGATCCACAATCAAAGTTTGGGCTGTATATTGCAAATACATTCCATGAAATGGGTTGTGGATTGAAAACGTGACCATTAAAGATGATTAAAAAAACTAGTCACCATAGAATTTTGGTCTTTGGCCGCGGATTCAAAACGAATCCATACGAAATCTGTAATTTCATTTATTTTCATTCTAAATATTTTATTCATAATAACTATTTAATTATAATTATAAAAATCGGCATTTGATCCCTCCTCATTACCAAACCCTTCATTGATATATCTTTTCAATTCTCATAAGTCATAAAAAACAACTTCAGATGGGGAGAAAATATAGAAAAGGTTGACGGACAGAAGAAAAAAAAAAAAAATTCCTGGACGGATGCAGCCTATCAATCCAGCGGACGGATATAACCAGTCCGTCCAGAGGACGGATACAATATATCTGACTTTGTTATATTTGTGATTTTTTTTTGGCGTGGTTGTCATTTCCGTGTTTTGTTAATTTTTTTTCGTTATTAATAAAAAAAATCGGCAAGTACCAAGTGTTTACTCAAAAAAAATCAGAATATACATTGTTCCCGCAGACTACCAGTACGGATTAGGGGAAAAAAAAAAAAACTCAGCCTCTCATTCTCTGTTGCAAAAATAAAGATACATGTTGCTTTATAAGCTGCATACAAGAAAATTTCTGATGTGTGGTCTCCAGAATGAGAAAAGGCAAAGGACAGCAATGTACCGAATATATAGCAAAGCATATGAAATCGTGCTACAACAAACCTTCTAAAATTCATTAAGGGAAACACCATCTAAGAGAAATTAACTTGCAGGGTTTGCTGGTCCTTCAGGATCGTCGGTGGCCATTGGCTCGTTAGCTGGTTGCTCCGTTTCCTCAGGCTGTTTCTCCGTAGGAGGTGGTGTTTGTTGCTTTGGTGGACGAGGTTTTGGCCTTGTCATTATCGGTTTACAGAACCTGAGTAAATCAATTGTTAAGTAAAACCACACATAAGTAGTATTAACTTATTACTAGCACTTCCCAGTGTACTGCCAATCAGAAAAAACAAAGTGTTTTACCCGAGATGCTTCACGATAATTCTATTCTTTAAAATGCATTTCAGATTTTATGAGATACTCATATTTAAGTGAATGGTTCTTTAGATTTTTGTTTGAAAGAATGAAGCACTATTTCTATGCTCAAATGTACCTCCAGACTTGATCATTTTTTTTTTAAATTTTACTTGAGAACAATATGTTGGTCTTAATTACAATTATGTGACAGATTCCACCATTGCATAATCATAAATGGGAGAACTACAAGTTGCTAGTCTTTATATCAAAATTAGTAGATGCATTTATGCGTATGATGTTACCTGTCAAGAGCCTCAGCCTTCTTTCTGATATTACCGCAGAAGAGAATTGGGGTGGCATGCTTTGGAAGTGCATCCTGATGCTGCTTCATCTCTCTTATCCAATTCTCTGCCTCCATGCATTCTTTAATAACCTATTGATGTTCATAATTGCTTTATATTTGAGATCAAGTTGAAGTTGAAAAATTGAAATGCACACAAATTGATTATGTACGAGTCCGTAAAGTAAAAACAGTGAAAAGTGTTTGAAGGGTTAAACTCGGCACTGTAAGTATAATACTCCGGCACCGAGTTGAACATTTTCTGTTGGTGTACCAGACCCTGGGCAGCTGAAGCCCCTACACAGACGCTGTAACCAGGGGGTTCAAGCTCAAACCCATGTTCGTAAATTTCTGTTTATTATTTGGAAGAAGCATACAGACAATCTCAATCACAACTTGTATCAAATCCATCAGCAAAAATTGATACATGGCCTTACACCCGATTGTGGTAGATTGCAGAACCCTCAGTATCATACCTTCTGTTTCTCAGCCTGGTCAATATGGTCAAAGCGAGGATCAGTGGAGATTGCAGCATTTCTGAAGCTATGTATGCAGTATGCCAGCTGCTGAATTGCAGTTCCCCTCTCTGACCACTCTCTGTGCCGCTCCTCTATTGGGTCACCTCTCTGCATTTGAAATAAATAAAGATAAAGTTGCTATCTTAACTGAAAACATAGAATACTCCAATTTCTGCACATATATTATAAAAGCAGCTTTCAATATCCACACTGTCAAAGCAATTGTGAAAGTTTACTAGCTTAGGTAACTCTAAAACTGCTGATATTGCATAATACTGGATAGGACATACGAAATCTGAAGCACATTTATGTAATTTAACAAGTAATATAGAAAGACATAAAACACACTACCTTTTTGAGTTCATCTAGCTTGGAGATATAAACCCCTTTGGTCTCATCCTCACCATCTTCGTACAGCCAATCCTCTGTTTCTTGGAGCTTTGCCACAATTTCATCACGCTCTTTCTCCACAGCAAATTCTTGGTATTTGTCAGAAAGCTGCACAAAGGATGAGGTAAACTTCAAATCTGTTTAAATAATGCCTTCTTGAAGCATAATTGTTCTCTGCTGTCAATTATTTGCAATATATTTCAAGCAAGGACCAATTTCCTTTTGTGTCATATATACAAATGTGTTATAGATCAATCAAATATTGAGTTACAACTCATACTTTTGCAAATGCACTTTATATTTTGTCAGGCATTTTGTCTGGAGCACAATATGTTTAAACAAAGAGAAATCAAGATCATAACTCAGACCTTGCTGCGCATGTCATAAATGTAAGATTCAACGGCATTCTTTTTTTCTTTTGTTTCTTCAACAATTCTGTCCTGAAGTGCCATTTCAAGCTCCAGTTCTATCGCCTTTTGTACATCCATGCTAGTCATTCCCCCATGAACCAGTTCAGAGACTGGTACGGTGATCTTCTTCACTTTTGTTTTGGAAGCCTCAACCTGCATTTTTTTACAATGATGAGATCGTATCTTAAGATTATGTTTAAATATCATCCAGTTATTATACAAAGTTAGCGTTATGTCATATTGAAGGAACTAGCTGGAATTACCATCCAAAATATATGGCATCATATTTTTGGGTTTTATTACAAAGCAATTCACCTTTTCAGTTTCCATCGACTGTTTCTTGGATTCTGGTGCTCCATTTTCACAGCCAGAAGTCAAATCATCAGAACTTTCCTGCATGTTTGTGTCACTGTCTGTCGCACGTAAATTGCTTGGTACCTCATCAGTATCCATATTTTCTGCTACCTCCTGCTCAGCTGAGACAGGTACCTCAACTACCTCTTCTTCTAAGAGCTACAATGAGACAGTCAAAGGAAATTTGAACATTAGCTGGTATTCATACAGGATCGCAAAACCAATTTTATACCGTGTAATTTGTACCACTTGTCAGTTACAATGTGATCAAAATGTAATGCCGAGGCTTCCTGATCTTAAACTACTGGAAGGTAAATTTGGGCTTTATATTTTTCAGATAAAAAAAAATTCATAATTAATAGACAGTACCAAACCATACAGATGGATAGTTCAGACTTCATATGTTGGTATTAACTGTAGTAGATATGCTTACAGTTGCTGAACCAACGGAAACAATTCCATGGAGATTCAAATGAGCCTTGATTTGCATTTTAGCCTTTTCACCGTTCCTGGTTTGGAATGGGCCAATCTATCAAAACAATTAAAAAAATAAAAAATAAATATAAATTATATTACCTTGTATTACATTCTTGTTCTATAAAGTGCTATTATAGTTGCAAAAGTTGGAAGTGTTCCATTAAGATAAAATTGACTGTTGATATTATATATAAATTTCAAAAAGCTTCACCAATAATGCAAACTTCTCATGAAATTTGTAAGGACCAATGCCTGTTCTCACTACTTTCCAGGAGTCATATACAAAAATATAATGTATTAATGTTCCTTAGTTCCATTATTATGCCCACTTTTAGTTTTGGATTATTCACATACTTTAATCTCAAATTAACCTTTATGCCATGTACTTTTTAACAAACTAGGAGTATGTTTGGCTCTTCTATGAATTATTTGACTTCTTGCTAAGCAAATTTAATTCTCCAATAGTTACCGTCTTCTCAACCCCTAAATTCAGGGACCATATAATATATATCAAGGTAAAAAATCTGAAAGATTAAATTTCAAGAAGGTAAACTTTGTACAAACTAACATACTTCATTAACACACTGAATAAAACAAGCAATTGCATTATTTGGATAAAGATAATTTGACGACTATACTAAATTGTTAAAGTTACCGTATAAGTGCAGATCTTAGTAGACCCTTCAGCGTATACAGAATCTAGCGTAAAGGTGCCAGATCTGAACAATGTGAGAACCTTGGTGCTTGGAATCATATTTCCTTTCGGAAATAGAACAGCATATTGTTGGCCATTTGTTCCACCATTTTCAGAACCAGGGACTAGGCCATTCCATGCCAGATTGATTGAGAAAGGAAAGTTTTCATTAACCTAAAACGACAAAGAAATTAAACATAAACAAAAATGAGCATTCTGAAATTTTCATAGGATATGTTTGAAGTTTTTCTCTCTTTTCTGGTAATCAGCCTACTGAACGAAAATGTGTCATGTAACATTCAAGTGCCTGTACTTCTTTCAATCTTTCAAAAATATGAAACTTGTTGATGGTGACTTAATAGACATTCATAATGATACAAGTCTTATATACATTCTCTGCTGCCCTGCAAGTCACAGTTATATGAACATGTCCAAGAAAAATAATGTTTTTAAATAAAACCTATATTTATATAATTAACAAAGCACCCAACAATAAACGCCTCATCATTATTATTTTGCATATTGCACCCAACAAAACTTTTTAAAACTTTTGCAATGGATACCAAAGATTCTTCAGTTTAGCAAAGAACACCCACAGATGGATTTAACAACTAAAAAATGGTGCACCATAAGTTCTTGACAAATTTGCCCTTACCTCTACAACATTGCTTTTTTTTTTTCTCTGACATTTTTTTTTTTGAAATAACAAAAAAAGGCCAATATAGATAATAGCAAATTCTGCTTTACTACTCGGTATGCACATTTTAAAGGTTAAGGTGAAAATATATTGGACATGATTAATAAATGAAACAATTAGCAGAGGAATAGCAATATGTGATCCAACTTACCTGAAAATCACGAACTTTAAATGTGGGGCTAAGCATGGCACACTGCAGAGCACACCCCTTGGCGACACATTCAGTAGCATTCATTGTACGTCTGGGTTCCTTCCCAAAAAATATAGTCAAAAGTTTTAAGATTGCAGGGATCCGTGACCCAGATCCCACCACCTCCACGGAGTGAATTCCCTCCAGTGTCAAGCCAGACTCGATAACTGCTTTATTCAAAGGTTCCAAGACTCTATCCAAGATCGATGTACTAAGCTTCTCAAACTCATCCCTCTTCATGAACCCTTTTACATCCTTGTCATCCATAAGGCACTCGATGCCTATTGGTGCCTCAGAGTTTGCGCTCAGCATCTTCTTCAACTTTTCACAGGCTGTCCGCAGCCTGACAGAGGCACGTGCATTTTGAAGCACATCGATTTTGTATTCCGACTTAAACTTGGATGCAAAATGCCTGAAAAATCAATGCAGCAACTATTTATACAGATGTATTTGATCAGCAAGTCCAGTATATCCACAAATGAAAGTTGTTCTTATATAAATATCATGATAGGAAACTTTAGGAAAAAAATCAATTTGCTTCATCGGCCTAACCAATTGAATTAACCAGGTTTAATGGACATGGTAGGTTAGAAAGCCTCGGAAAGAGGTTGTTCACCAGTTACTTGGTACAGCAAAATCTTCACAGCACAACGCTACTAACCTGACAAAATTTCAGCCAGATATATAAAAAACTTACCTGAAAAGAACCTCATCGAAGTCTCTGCCGCCAAGTGATGCATCCCAGGAGTGAGACAAGATTTGTAACTGACCCTTTTTGAAGGCTGCAATGCAGACCTGTGTTAAGAGTAAAAAATATTACAAATCAATTTTACTGATAAGCCAATGATCATGCACTAAATTACGTCAACAGCTTGCCACTACAGCAGGCCTGATTGCATTTCCCCAATGAAAGTTTCTACGACATGTCTGTTCATGCATGAAAAAGCCAAATCAAAACATAAAAAGTGTTTAAAAGTGAAATGAAAGCATACAATATTTTTCATGAGCTGCAACAATTAAGAAAACAACAACATAACTTTTGTCCAAAGCAAGTTTGAGTAGGGATAGAAATGAAGTTCAATTAAAGTCACAAGACATAAAACCCTTGATATCAAATAACCTGCATGCTGCTGTGACCAATATCGACAAAGGCAACATTGGTGGGCTCAGTCTCAGATAAATCAGTTTTATAGATGCCATATGCCAATGCTGTAGCAGTCGTCTCATGGATGAGGCGAAGGGGGCGAAGACCTGCTATGTTAGCCGCATCCAGAACTGCTCTTCGTTGTAGATCAGTGAAATAAACCTGTGATACCCAAAGAGAATCTTATATTATTATTATATATGATGTGATGGCATCATCAGACTCTGATTACTGTTTTGGCCAACATATACTGAGATAAAGCTGCATTTCGGATATGTGAAATTACGAAATGGTTCTTTTTCAGTGGGAGAGAGCAATGCACCATAACTGATTATAATAACATCACAGGTACATAAATTTCCAAGACATGAAGTCTTCTTTTTCTAATCTTATTTGAGGACGTGAAATTATCTTGAAAAGGTTGCAAGAAAATGACAAATAGGAATATAAGATCCTGAACCCACCACCGTACCGGTATCCCAATGCAGCAGTCAACCACTACTCCTTTCAAATTCTTCTCTGCAAGGCCCTTCATGTTTGCCAAAAGCATGGCAAATAGTTGTGAAGGTGTGAACCTCTTCTCTTCCCCTAGGTAGTTAACATGCACCAAAGGGAAACCGTCAGACCCCTCTGTGACCTTAAAAGGGAGGGTCTGGAGGTCTGCCTGGAGCTGTGGATCTGCAAACTTAACACCCAATAGACGCTTTATTTGGGATACTGAGTTCTTGGGGTTGGTCGATGAGGCGGCACCAACAGCCCGCTGCTTCTCCATGAAGGACACCACAGCAGCTGTCTCACGCTTTGATTCATCGTTCAAGATCACATCAATGCCTCGCTGCCGTGCCACAGCAACCGTGTAGGTGTCATTACCCACATCAAATCCCACCACACTCATAGCTGGAAATTATGCCTGCGATGTTCAGAACAAGAGGTTAATCATTCCTCTAAGACAAATTGAACATAAAATAAATGTCTTTTAAGAGAAATGTTCCCCCAAATCGACATTCTTTATAATTGGTTTGCCTCAATTACCATTAAATTAACTTAATTTTGGTTCTACACTTACCAATTTAGTACTTCCAGAGCTAAACTACTTACCATAAATACAAAAACATACATTAAACATCAAAATTCAGACATTCTATATACATGAAACCAGAATTCATCTCATAAATCATAACCACACAATGCCCCGACTGACAGATCAAACAAACAAGCAAGCACAATTCAGGTCTTCTCCACTCCCAAACCATACAGACAACCAAATGATCCACCAGGATCCATCCAGATCAAAGAATTCCCTACACAACAAGTACAGATCAAACAACACAAAGTCACAAACCCTTGCCAGAACCCCCGTACCGCGTTCGCCGATCGCAGCAAGCAGAAGGCGTCCTTAGATCGGAGATCTCGATCAGATGGGGTCGGCAAGTCAGCGACGCACCCTAAACCCTCTCTTTCGCTTTCTCTTTCTCTTTTGTACGTTCAACGAAGATTTTATTCGCCGCGCCAGCTGCAGCTGTGGGCCGCCTAACTAACGGTAACGGCGCAACTAACGGTACCAGAATGGGATATTTATCGTTCCCGCGTTACGGCGGAGATCGAGTACTTATTGTGCAGTACTGCACTGTGCAGTTCACAAGTTCAGCCGTTTGATTGTCTCGAGATTTGTGCCGGCGTAGATCTTGTGATGATCCAACGGATGACGTTGTTAACTGCACAGTGCAGTAAGTTAGGGGATGAGCACTAGTTTAACGTTGACTTTTTGACGATTTTATTTCGCCGCGCCATCTGCAGCTGGGGCTGACTAACGGTAACGGCGACTAACGGCATCAGAATGAGATATTTTTGTTCTGGTAGGACGGAGCTCGGGTACTTAACGTTGACGTTGACTTTTGACGGCTTTGAGTTTGACCACCGATCGGAAGATGTGGATGGTGTATTGTTTGGGTGAATGGACGGTTGAGATGTGCTTGTCAGGAGTAATGGACGATGGTTCTTGTTTTGGTTGGAGAAAAAGAAAAGAAAAGGGGGGTTTGTTGTCATTTGTCAAGCATTATTTTTTTTCTTCTGGAAGATAATGGGGGTGAGTGCTTGCTTGGTTTCTAAATCCAGGAATGAATTGATTTTATTTGAATAATATAGTATGTTATGATGGTTGGTACAAGGAAAAGGTTTGAAAAATAAAGATTAGATAATTGTGTTCATCATGTCATGCATTGTTTTTGAAAAAAACTGTAGGCCATATATAAGAACTAATTAAGAAATCGACTTTGATTAAACCAGTTGGTAGGCGAAAAAGTCCAAAACTGTTTGCACTCATGCTGTTTAATTATTTTCAAAAAAACTTTAGTGTTTATGCACTTAAGGATGTTTCTTAAATAAAATAAAGGATAAAATGTAGCCCTTTTTTAATTGAGTTGTAGCACATCGACTTTGCGATGTTTGAATGATAATTTTATAATATGATTGGCTTGAAATTTCAAAAAAAATATTATTATTAGAAAAAAAAAAATGAGATTGCAATGGATAGTTATTATGCTTCGAGGGTAGAATTGTAAGAAAAATTGCATGTTGAGGAGAGGGTAATGTAGTGGTCTAGTGTGGAGGTGGCAATAGCCGACCCGACCCGACATTTTATGAGAGTCAAACTGATTCTGACCCGACCCGACATTTTATGATAGTCAAACTGATCTGACCTGACCTGGCATTTTATGAAAGTCAAACTGACCCGACCCAACCCAACCCGGCCCGACCCAAGATCAAACAACATGCAATCTAACTTAAATCAACATACGATAAAAAAAAAAAAATCGATATTAAAATTGACCCGACCTGGGATCTTCTAAAAGGTCAAACTGGCCTGACCCGCCCGATTTGCCACCTCTAGTCTAGTGGACCAATGTTAATATCGGTTTTAAGCAAATTTTTTATAAATCGAAATTAAGAAAAAAATTCTACCGAAACTGGTAAGATTACTCAATTTTTTCAATAAACTAGATAGATCCAAATCAAAATTTCAGGTCCATCAAAAGCACCCTAAAATTTGATTTGGGTCCTTCAAAAGTCCTTTTTTAGTCATCCTACGGGTTTGGCCACATGGGATCCAACAAAAACATAAGCCGTCTCCATTAACCATTCATAAGACCGCTATATTTGTTTTCAGGGATAAAAGTGAGGATAACTCTTATCACCACTCAAGAAGCAACCTTTAGTTTAATGGCTAAAGGCAACGCTCTCTGTGCGGGAGATCGCAGGTTCAAAATCTGGATAGAAGATTTTTATAGACATTTAAATTTGAGTGGGTTGATCCTCATCATTATCTCAAAAAAACTCTTATCACGACTCTCACATGGTGATAAAATTATCTCTCTTATCTCTATTTTATCGTGAAAACAAACATGACCAAAGATAATAAGCGGTCTTCATTCCACAGAAAAATAGCAGTTGAGCCCCATCCTAAGATGCTTTTCGGCCCATTTAATCAATGCGGCCCAATTTACTTTCTAGAGTCTAAATTTGCAGCTGCATGCATAATTTGCATCTGTATTTGCACGGTATAAAAAGTGCAAGAACAAATCAACCAATCTATACTCCATAAAGAGGAGTAGATTTTCAAGCACCTCAACTATGTCATATCATCACTATTATTAACCATTGATTTTGTTTGAAACTCTTCATCTACTTTGATCTAATGGCTTGTATTTTTTTTTATCTCCTCATTAAATAAGATGAATGTGACATGTTTAAAACAAATTTTAACCATTAAAATGGTACAACATTTATATATATTTTTATTTATAAATTATTATATTATTATTATGATTATTTACTTACATAAAAAATTTACAAACTTTTTTTAAGTTTTATCTAATATAAATATTTAAGATTTTATAAAATTTTTAGTTATTTATTTGATACACTTTTCGGCGCGAAGCCCCACTTACAGCTCTAGTATAGTTAAATAACTTATGATCCCTTTTAATTCCATTACAATGACCTTATGGTACAGTTGCAGGCTCAATTACAATTAACACGAAAAGCAACATTTTTTTTTTCTTTTTCTTTTTTTTTCTATTATAGCCCGTAGGCCGATAGACGTGCATACAATCATACATCCCACCTTAATTCGCCCCATTCGGAGTTCAATCCCAGGTCTCCACATAAGAAGCCAATGCCACTATCAACTGAGCCAAGCTCTGGTGGGCCGAAGAAACAGTTAAACCCCTAAAAGAGAAGCAACAAAAAAAAAAAATAGAACATTTTTAAAGCATCACAATTGGAGCTGAATCAATCAGTTCACTTCATATACATCATTAGCATCATCAGTGCATCACATAGGTGATGAGGAGGGCAAGAAGCATCAACACATAGGCGATGCCTTGGTCGATCGCCTTCGCATCGATCTTCTGTCCCGGTGCCGACGTCTTCTCGCCGTTCGTGATCTGCATGAACCCGGAGAGGAAGAAAATGGCAAACAGGACTGCAACATATGCTTTCATGGTGATCAATGAATGAATAATTCTTCTTCTAAAATAAATTAAGTAGGAAGTATAATTAGCAGAATGGTTAACTATTGACTATATATTGAGTGATACTCAGATTGCTCACTAGCTAGAAACTGTATGCAATTAAAAAGGGCTTGTAATAAAGGAACTATTTATAGGGAACTTTTAATTTGTTTGTGTATTACAAATTGGACTTTTGACTGCTGAGGCTTTGGTTATGAATTCCTTTTTGGGCAGCTTGGTTGATTATATACGGGTTGTTCCAAATTGACTAGAAAATAGAAATATATATGATAGTTTGTATATCACTGGTTTTTAACGTATGTGAAATGGCAGGAAGTTGGTGGCCTGGTCAAGTGTTCTTCGAGTAGCATTAAAATATATACAACTTAAGTCTAAAAACAATATTGGCCATCTTGGAGCATGTGTTGATGTGTGAGAAAGAATTTTGGCTTGAATACAAGTTTGTTGCAAATAAGTTAATTAAGTTGTTTCATATAATTTGTTTTAGAGTGATCAGTGATGCTACTAGGAAAATGAAAATAAGCTCACCAAGTTTCTAGATGTGTTAACTTAACTAAAAAAAAAAGTATATTTATACATCCGCAAATTGTAATATATTTCTTTTGTTGAATTTTCTTATCAATTAAAATCTCGTGATATACAAGTATTTTATTTTTTGAAGTTTTTTTGCATAATTTTGAAAATGTACTACAATAATAAAATTAATAATTGTATATCTGAAATATACTATCTTAAAAAATATAAAACACGTACTTAACAAAAATATATAACCAGAAAATTTTGTTTTTCGGGCCGATATAAAAAATTGTGACAGCTACAATAACAGAGAGTTAATGACGAATTATTAATAGAGCAAAGAGTGAAGTACTTTATACATACCCCTTAAAGAGGGGGGAGAATGGAGGCCTCTCAACGATATTTGGAGCTGAGAAGCGTCAGATTTGTGGGGTCCAGTAGATGAATGGTCAGATTTGATTCGGCATTTTATCTGTTTTTGTGAGAATTTCGTCACGGTACAATTTACCTACTTATGTTATTTTGTTGAGAGATCAAATGATCTTTTCGATGATTTATCGGTGGCCACAAAATTAAATCTCAAATAACTAAATTATAAAATTTTAAATAACAAAAACTAATTGATGAAATGTGTTTTATGTATCATATTTATTTATATGCGAGCTAAGCTCACAGATTCTTTTCATGAGCATACCTTTGAAAACATACCAAAACACCTTCACATTTTTAATTTATATAGCCCAAATTATACCAAAATCTTATGGGATACAAAAAAAAATTATTTTTGAAATTTATAAGTGATAAATAAACATTGTCATTTTTATCAATATTGTGTGTTCACTTTTAAAAAATCTCAAATAAATATTTAAAAATTTTCAAAAAATGAAAACTATCATTTTCCCATAAGATTTTAATTTAAAGAACTTAAGAGCCATATAAATTAAAATTTGAAGGTGATTTTATATGTTTTTGGAGGTATACTCACGGAAGGGCCATGTGAGCTTGAGCTCACAGTAGATTACTTTTTCACGTGTACATAAAAAATTATATCATTTTGATTTTATTTATATATGCATCAAGCATTAACAAACATCAAATGTTCAAAATTTTCTATTACAACAAATATATGCATTAGCCACTTATCTTAGCATCTTCAAGTTATTTCAAAATTGCTTTTATATATGTAAATGGACATAAAAGTTTTAAAGGTCTGAACTCTTTATAAAAATTAAAAGATAATTGGAATAGATAAACTATTTGCTGCTATTTTTTTTATTCTTAGATCAGCAATTTGATAAATGACACAATACACCCAAAAATGAGCGGAAAAAAAAAAAAAGAAATTTCTAACAAATTGCAAAACTCCCCGCCGCAAAGCGCGGGTGTGGAACCTAGTGTAAATAAAAAGAGAGTCGAATCTCGGCCTTGGACAGGTGTATTACTATCTTAGATAGAAATATGTAGCATCGGTATCCGCTGAGATCCAAAACCGATCTCAGGGTTCTGAGGTTCCGATCCGACGGTTCTCAGGGACCCCGAGATCCGGATTCAGCAGATACGGACTCTGAGAATCGTCGGATCGGGATTTTAAGGCCCTGAGATCGGTTTTGGATCTCAGCAGGTACCGACCCGAAATATGTATGGTCCATTTTTATTTTTTCCTACCTCTTTCTATAATTCTCTGTGTCTGACAAACTCATGTGTGTATTATATGTTTCACACAATCGTATATTTCTTAATTAACTTGGAAAAAGTGATATATTTGTTAATTAAAAAATGATATTTATTAATCAAAAGATAGATGTGTCCGTTAACTGAAAAGTAATATATGTTTGTTGAAATACAGCACATAGGTACGTTGCACGACATTACTTGTACTCTTTTCATAGCTACTAGCTAGTAAAGAGCCCACACGTTGCTTTGGGCTGAAATTGTTATTTCTTATAATAAATTTTTAAGATAATATGTAACGGGCTTTAATTATATTGAGGAAATTGATATGGGCCTTAAATTTTAATAGGCTGAGACATTAACGTCAACGGGTATTAACGTAAATCAACGGTTTTGATCTACCCAAAAAAATGATCAACGACTCAGGTATCTTATCTGGGGAAGTCAGTCCTTTCATATCATTTTTTCTAATATGCTTTTATATACAGTAAGGATATATAGTGCGTATACTCCTTGTTTGTTGTGTTGTGCTGCTTGTGCATGCGAGCACAAGAGAGACTAGTTCTTTTGTTTATGGCTAGCTTGTAATTGTAAACCTGAATGTTTTAGTTGTTAGTTTGCTTAATATTTGATTTTTTGTTCGACTGGTTGAATTATTTGTTGTCAGCATTAATGAAGTAATTCATTATGCATCTAGAATTGTGACCGATTGATCTGGCTCGTGAAAATGTGCTGATGATGTTGGTACGTTTTAAAATAAATAAAAGATTATTACTTGATGTATGTATATGTATGAAAATGAAGCTTCATTTAATGTGACCAAAATTTAGAACAGCGATTTGGCCCAGTGAATGAGGCGAATAATAAATAATCATATGACAAATCTCAAATGCTCTGGACTTCTAATAAATAATCATCTTAATTATATGTAGTTAATTATATAAATTTTCTTAATTGTACATCCTCTGTATTTTATTCCGAAGACCTTAATTTACTACAACTACGGACTCAATTAATATTCATAAATCATAATATATAGTTCTTTTACAAAAATCATTCATACCATCTTCCTTTTCTTTCTAGGTGGTAGCTAGCAGTTTCAATCATAATTTACACAAAAAAAAAAAATTAAAATCCTAAAATGACAATCACAAAAAAAAAAAAAAAAAATACTTGAAGCATCACTTAATTAATTAAGGTGCTGAATTCACTTCACACATCAATGATATCATTAAACATCAGTGCATCACATAGGTGATGAGGAGGGCAAGGAGCATCAGCACGTAGGCGATCCCTTGGTCGATCGCCTTCGCATCGATCCTGTGCACTGGTGCCGACGTCTTCTCGCCGTACGCGACGTCCTGCATGAACCCGGAGAGGAAGAAAATAATGGCAAACACAACTGCAGCATATGATTTCATGGTGATTGATAAATTCTTCTTCTAATTGTAGTAAGTTTACAGAGAATGGTTTACTATATATTGAGTGACTTGGTTTGTTTACTTGCTAGTTTATGCAGAAAAAAGATCTTGTACCGGACTATTTATAAGGGGAGTTTTTGTGAATTTTCTGTGTATTCAAAAATATTGGACTTTTGTTTTATATATGCATTTCCTTTTATGGCGCGCTCGGTTGATTCTATACGTGCTGTTGCAAATTGACTAGGAACAATATATATATAATTATATATAGTTCAGTTCATATTAATTAATATCACTGGTTCTTAGCGTGAAATGTAAGTTGATGGTTTAAAGTTTAAACTGATAATAACAAGTGTTCTTAAAGTCCATGAAAATAAATTTGTAGCCAGAATGTTTGTTTTGGGATGTACATATATATGTTGAAATGATAAAGTGCTTGCTTCAAAAACAGTATTACCAACGTAAACATTATTTTTGGCACTTTATATTTCTTCTGAGGCTTATTTAATTTCATATTTTTTTCAATTTATGTAGCAATGATAATCTAACAGTAAGAAATTTCGGACAAAAGGAGAAAAAAAAAGTCAAAAATTAATTTATTTTATATGTTGCGTAAAGAATTGAGAACGGATCTCTGGTGTACGGCAGAGTTGAAACGTCACAATGTCTCCGCTGCTTATGTTTGACTCGTAAGATCGTCAAGGAAATGAACTAGGAAAGTCCATGATATATATAATCAATATTCCGTAAAGAGGGGTAGATTTTCAAGTACCTCAACTATGCCATATCATCACTCTTATTAACCATTGATTTTGTTTGAAACTCTTCATCTACTTTGATCCAATGACTAATATTTTTTTTCTTTCCACATTAAATAAGATGAATGTGATATGTCTAAAACAAAATTTAACTCTTAATTTAAAATGATCCAACATTCATATATATTATTATTTATAAATTATTGAATTATTATTATTATTATTTAATTACATTAAAAATTGAAAAAATTTGTTCAAATTTTGTTTAATATAAATATTTAAAATTTTATAAAATTCTTAGTTATTTATTTCATACCACTTTTCGGGGTGAAGCCCGAGTTACAGCTCTAGTTTCTTTAGTAATACGCACAAAATGTATTAGATTAACTCCACATAATTTTTTTTGTAAATACATAATTTAATTTATCGGTTTTGGAACTTTAGGAATAAGACTATATTTGATAACAGAATACTTGCAAGTTTCAATTCAATTGTTATTAGAATTCTTACTCTTTTTAAATCTTAGAAATGAAAGGAAAGTGAGTTAGATATGATGATCAGGGAGGAGAGAACTTAATTTGATCACTGAAGAAGCTTCAAATGATTTAGCTATAGTTACAGCTTAGATGTTTCTTCAGTGATTATCTTGGTTGTTTGTATGTTTTTTAGTTTGGATGGTTATTTTGTGATTTGCATGGTAGGGTAAGATGATGGATGTACCAGGTGTTGGTACAAAACTTTGACATTGGTTTAGATATTAGTTTCCCCTTAAGGATTCTGATTATTTTAAGACTGTAGGTTGTATCTGTCTTCCTTAATTAAGGCCCTGTTCGGAGTGCCATTTTTTGGTGGGAATGAGAGGGATTTTTTAGCGAATTGTGAAATATTTCCCATGACATGTTCGGTTGCCAATTTGTGAGAAATGTAATGAGTTATATTTCCCATATTTTTTTTCCATTCAAGTGTAAAATGGTGAGTGCAAAATAATCAAGTCCAACTTAATTTTTTTCTTCCCAACAATATTGGTTGGCTCTCTCTTCTTACCTTTCTTTTTTTTATTAATATGTAATAGTTGTGTGTGTGTTTTTTTATCCCTTTTGCATTTATGAATTAATGAAAAATATTCACTTTAATTTCTTGTAGTGTCTTTAATTTCTTGTTATGTAAATTCATGAGATAACATGAAAGTAGTAGAAAATGTAAACAAAAAATAATGCTTATCAATAACCGTTTTCAAACTGAATAAATAAGAAAGCAATTTTTTTTAAGTTTTTTTAATGTAGTTTAAAGGTTCAAAATAGACTTTTAATTTTAAAAATATTTAATTTGAATAGATATATATATATATATTAAAAAAAAAAACAATTTCCCACATCCGTTTCCCATAATGTTTCCCATGATACAACCGAACAGTCATATTTGTATGCTCGTAATCAGACCCAAGAGTATGGATTCCTACAAATAAAAAAGTGGGTTCCCATACCCATTAAATCTCATCCCACAAAATCCCATGACAACCGAACACGCCCTAAAAGAAATGGGAAGAGGTGGGAAAGTTTACCCACTAGTTTCAAAAAAAAAAACATAATTTTATCGGTAGATTAATCGTTCAATAAATTTATACGGCAAATGAATTTAGTCATAGTTTATTAACTCTATAACTAGAAAAGTAGAGAATTTCATGCGGTCTCTAAACTAAATTGAGAGTGTCATAATTAGAAATCGCTTAGAAGGCGGCAAAATCTGATCCCCACGGCCGCACCTGAAAAAACCCGTCCGACCCGAACCCGATCCAACTCGAGTTTTAAGGAAAGTCAACTGACCCGAACTCGACCCGTGTTTTAGGGAAAGTCAGACTGACCCGAACCAATCCGACTTGACCCGACCCGAAAAATGCCGGCAGATGTCAACCTAATACCCGACCCGACCTGAACCCGACCCGAAAAATGCCGGTAGCCATCAACCCGATACCTGACCCGAACTCGAGCCGATAGTTCCATTCGAACCCAAACCCGACCTGACCCAACCCAAACCCGAACCCGACCCAACCCGACAATCTGCCACCCTAGTCATGCGGTTATTTACTAGATGTGCTCTGTCGGATTTTTATCCGCTGCCATAATTGTGATGGCTAGGATGCTGCCGTTGCATCTATGATAGTGGGACTCACAAAAAAAAAAAAAAACCCTCCTATTTGCTACAATCTTAGCCGTTCAAAATTATCTGACGGACCGAAATGACTATAACAGCGTCCTGCCGTCACTTTTATGGCAGCAGATGCTAACCCGTGCTCTGTCTAGTTGTGGTCTAACTTCGTTTTTTTTTTTTTTTTTTTGAACATCAAAGGCCCGTAGGCAACGAATTTCATTCATAAGAAGTGATTACATTCATAGAAAGTAACAGAAAATTTTCTAACCCAAAACCAAATGACACAAAATAACATATTCTATCTACCATCAAACCTTCTAACTTCGGTAAAATATATTTTTTTCTCTAACACTAGAGATTAACTTGAAAAGTACAAAGTTCATTTCTCGAAGTTACCGGCTTTGATGAATCGCATCGTCTTTGATTGCATGGACCAGAATTGTTGTTAAGTGCTCCATAAAACTCCAATCTTTAAACTAATTTATTGGAATTAACTTCGGTTCTATGCTTCTTGTAATTCACCTGTATGAATAACAGTTTAATCGGAATACTAACAGTTTCAACCTTCTAATTTTTCTAGACCAAAATTTTCAGCATGACGAGCGGTGTCAATGTTAGACCCGATTGACCCAAATGAGTAATGACTCAAAATAAAGTGTCATTACTATTTGACCGGCACACATGTCAAGCCCATACGGCTAGAATTTGAAACCATGCATATGCAACGGGTCGGTATCGCTGAGATCCAAAACCGATCTCAGATCCTGAGATCCCGATCCGACGGTTCTCAGGGTCCGTATCTACTGAGTCCGGATCTCGGGGTCCCGAGAACCGTCGGATCGGGATCTCAGGACCCTGAGATCGGTTTTGGATCTCAGCAGATACCGATGCCATATGCAACTGACCAACTCAAAGTGTATTTTTGCATACGTTTATATTGAGATTTAAAAGTAAAAACTAATTAAAGTTTATATAGGTGATAATTAAGGTTAATTATGTGTTAATTGATATTAAGTCAAAAATTTCTAATAAACATTTTAATCAAACGGTCGGATTGATGATCATTGACCCTTACAGATCAGGTACTGTTCACAAAAATTTATAAAAGTCAACTTAATTAGAGGGATGAAGAAAAATAATGAATTATGTAATAAATTATGTTTTCTGGAGATTTTTTTAATATAAAATTAACTTAATTTCCAGTCAACAAATCGATTTATCTAATTGATTCAAATATACATTATATATTTTTGCTTAAATTCAAATGGTGGCACCCTCTCTTTTCTCCTTCCAGTGTTTTCACTGGTACAATTACAAATTTACAATATAATATATATGTTTTTTTTTTCTCTAAGAGAAGATCACAACCAAGGAGTATTGTAAACCGGCATTACAACAGCCTTGACATGCATGTACTTGTCAAGTGCATCAAGACCCGAGTCCTTGCCGGCACCGCTCATCTTAAACCCGCCAAAGGGGCAGTCGACATCCATTGCCATGTAGCAGTTGACCCAGATCATGCCGGCACGAATCGACCGAGCCATCCTGTTCACAGTGTCTATGTCTTTCGTGACAACCCCACCGGCTAGACCGTATTGCGTGTCATTAACTCTTTCTATTGCCTCTTCTATTGTTCTAAGTAATAAAGGGGAAGAAACATAAGTAATTATATTCTACTGATTGGGTACAAGTTCAGAATAGAAACTTTTATACTGATTTCTCAGTGAGTGCTTCAACAGTTCAACAGTTCAATATTCATGTAGAATTAATGAAAATTTGTAGGAGATTAGTTACTTGAATTTCATGATCGACATGACAGGCCCGAAAATCTCATCTTTAGCTATCAGCATGTCATCCTGCATATATATGTATACAAGAATGAGCAATTAGGTCAATATTAAAAAGTGTTTAATTGCAATTTGCAAATTGCCACAATGTTGCAGAACCGGTTTGTAGTTTTTAACCTTCACATCAGTAAAAATTGTCGGTTCGATGAAATATCCTTTCTCGCCACATGCTTTTCCTCCAGTTAGTAGGGTAGCACCTTCTCTCTTGCCATGCTCGATATACTGCAAAACCTTCTCATATTGTGCCTTGTCAACCTGTAAGCAAACCGACATCAATTTACAAAAGACTAAGTATTATCAGATATATAAACGATATTGTGATCCAAGGTGGTATGAGCAGTAATACCCTAAATTTTGCAATTTTTCAAATAATCACATTCCATTATGTAACTGAAAAATGAAATTCTATCCCATTTTACCTCAATCAATTACGAACTTTAACACAATTGGCTTGCCTAAATTGATAGTCAAGTACTAGCAATTGTTTATAAAAAATGAGAAAACAATAGCCAAATTGGTATTGGATTAAACCGCTGATTAATCAAATAGTTGGTTCACCTGAGGGCCCTGTTGCACATGTGGATCGAATGGGTCCCCTACGATCCAACTTTTCATGCATTCCGCTAATTTCTGTACAAATCGTTCGTATATCCCTTCTTGCACAAAGATGCGAGATGCTGCTATACATGCTTCACCCTGCAACCAGAATTTCCAAGTTCTGCATTTGTTATCCAGTTCATGTTGCTATTTCTATCATTTTCTACCTCCTAAGGATTTGAAAATATAGTCATGATACATCTGTCTCAACCTTGAGGGTTTTTTTTTCCCTCAAAAAAAAAAAAATAAAAAGTACCCAAATTAGTTAACTAAATACCTTGTTAAAAAAGGTCGCATCACGTGCTATATTAACTGCCTTATCTACATCAGCATCATCAAATATAACGAGAGGTGACTTTCCACCAAGTTCAAGAGAGACAGATTTCAGATTGCTCTTTGCGGCTGCCTCCATTATTAATCGACCGACTTCAGTTGACCCGGTAAAACTGACCTGAAATACAAAACATAAAAAGAAATTAGGAAAACAATGAGACATAATTACTGGGGTTAAAAAAGATAAATAACTTTCCAGACAGGCAAGGATTGTACTGAGCTGAGATAGAAATGATGACTCTAGGGAGGTCAGAATGTTAGGGCAAGTTCTGCTGCCTTGAAATTGGAATTGAATGATAATATTATTGTTCTTTACTTCTTTTTCAATAATTTATTTACAAAGGAAAGCAAAAAACAAGCTTTTACCATATCTATGTCCATATGTGAAGCAATTGCAGCTCCAGCGGTGGAACCAAATCCTGTTACTACATTTAGCACTCCCTCGGGGATGCCCGCCTGAAGTATATACAAGAACAATAATGCACTGTCAGATGAACTAATAGAAACAATGATGATCATTAAGAAAATATGTAAGAATGTCAAGCTATTAGCTGTTTATTAACTAGAATTTCATTGCCATTGCAATGTTTTTATGCTCAAATCTCAATTGGTAACTTAAACCTATATTAAGAAAAGAAAATCGAAGAATAAACCGCATTATGGTAAAACTTTTTAATCCAAGGGGGAGACAGAGAGTGCTTATTATGAGAAAATATGAATTCATATCCCCTGCTGTACTGCATTATCAGTTCACAGCGTCAGCCATTGCATTGTCTCAAGATGTGTTCCAGCACGAATCTCGAGACAATCCAACGGCTGACGCTGTGAACTGCACAATGCAGTAAGTCAGGGGATGAACACTCGAGAAAATATAACCTTATGAGCCAAATGCGCATAGTAGAGCGCAGTCAAAGGCGTCTGTTCAGCTGGCTTGACAACCATAGTACAACCAGCTGCCAGCGCCGGTGACACCTTGTTGAAAAACATAATAGATGGAAAGTTCCAAGGAATTATATGACCAACAACCCCGATCGGCTCTTTCAATGTATAGCCATGCAGTCCGTTCGCCATCTTCAGAGTTTCTCCGTGAATCTTGTCTGCTGCACCAGCATAGTATCGGAGCGTCCTGATTGAAGTCTCAAGGTCAATGATTTTGTTCAAGAAAAGGAGCTTCCCTGCGTCAAGACACTCCAGTGCTGCCAGTTCATCCAGGTGCTCCTCAACCAGGTCGGCAAATCTTATCATAATTCTCGCTCGCTCCTGTGATTTTTTTTTTTTATGAATTATAACTTCAATTATTCGTAGTACCAAAGTGGAGTAAGCTGATGGCTTTTTGTATTTGAGCTTACATAGTTGCAAGACTACAATTTTACAACCATTTGTTAGCTTGAAGAAATCAGGCATGGCTCCTACTTTATCATGATACACCAGGGATAAAATTTTCCAACTTTTTTATATCACTAATTCCACGGTAATTTTATGTTTGGTTGCAATAGAGTTTGAATGAACATTGAACTATGTCGACCCAATAGCAAATTCTATGGTCGTGGTCTACCGCTCTGAACCAACTAAGAACTCCTTTAAAACAACTTAAGGAAAGTATCAACATATAAACATTTACTCAAAGTTGAGAAAATCGTACATAACCAGACATTCGGGGCCACTTGCCATGGTCAAACGCTTGGCGCGCAGCAGCAACAGCCAGATCAACATCGGCCTTATCGCCCTCTGCTACTGATACTATCACCTCCCCCGTGCAGGGGTCCCTGGTCTCGAAAGTTTTCCCTGAATCAACAAAAGATCAGTCCATACATGCAATGTAACAAACCAAATGCGAACCGGATTTTACCGTAATTGTATTTACAAAATCCATGTGATAAAATAACATCAATTGTCACTGGGACATTTCGTCGAACAGCTTGTGGGCATAAGATGAGAGTCAAACAAAGCATTTAGAGCTAACCAATTCATTCATTGCTTGTGCTTCAACCATATCTGGTTGTGATGGGAAGTTCTACAACGTGCTGCCCTGTGCTGTACCTTTCATGTTTTGTGCCACTGGTACACTCTCTCTAAAACCCGTACAATAAGGCGAACCATAGTATACCAAACGCACACATTACACATACCAGCTGATTCCAAGATGCATTGAAAAAATTATGGGTCACCTAGTTTCTTTATGTTAATCATTTTTTTATATTTTTCATGGTAATTGTAATAAATTGAACTTTTTTGATAAGAAAAACTTTAATTTATTACACTTACCATGAAAAATTAAAGTTGGTGCAACTAATTAGAGTTAGACTATTATATTAACGGACCCAAATGCTAACACTTCAAAATTTATGTTATCGTGTCTGAAATCATAATTTATGGTGCTCAATAAATTCTTCATATAAAAATATTGGGGTATATAAAAAAATTTTAATTTTTAAAGTTTTCTAAATACTTGTTTTGAATTTTATAAAAAAGCTCATAAATATTAATAAAATATTGATGTTTGTACATGCTATTTTTAGAAATGCAAAACAAATACTTAGAAAACTCTAAAAATAAAAAAAATTTGTATTCCCCACTATTTTTATATAAAGAATTTATTGAGCACCATAAATCGTGATTTCGAACACGATAACATAAATTTTGAAGCGTTAGCATTTCGGAACCGAAATGCTAACGTTAGTATAATAGTCTAACTCCAACTAATTAATCATTTTAGAGTTTCCGTTGACGAAATAAACAGATAAGTGATTTTTTTTTTGAGAAATTATCGATGTCTCCCTTAACTTTCCCTTTACTATCCCCAAACTATATTTGTAATATTCTCTCTCATACTCTCATAAAATTGAAGTGAATTTTTCTTATTCTATATATATTTTTTATTGTACATGTATGAGTATTTTACATGATTGAGAATGTGAATTTTGCAATTGGTAAAATTGATTTGTTGCATTTGAAAAAGAATTTTCAGCTAAAAATGTATTGGGAGATGGATAAGAGGGATTTTTAAGGGAGGACAATTATTCAGCTTCTTACCTCAGCTTAGCATCAAAACGGGAAAGTCTTGATCAGTCAACTTCTAGCTATTTAATGGTAATCTCTAACATCAGCTTCTTACCTTAATTATGATTTGAGCACAACTGGGTTTAATTTTGAGTTTCGCTAACAATAATTGTGGAGTAGCCAGATGCCTTGTGACTTGGGACTTGGGAGTAATTAATTAAAGGACCTAAACCATTAGTTGTGTCATGTGTGCAACTAGCAAGTACTTGATTTTCAAAAAAAAAAAAAAAAAAACAAACAAACTAGCAAGTACTTGATTATAAAAAAAAAAAATTAGCAAGTACTTGATTTTCCAAAAAAAAATACTAGCAAGTACTTGATTTAAAAAAAAAAAAAACTAGCAAGTACATGGAATTCACATCTGCTGCCATATTTTCTTCTAAAACAGTAAAATTACATAGCTTTGTCCCTTTGTGTATTGTATCATGATGAATGCAATGGAACCGATAAAACAAAAGATATTAAAAAATGATTAATATTACAGCTATTACACTACCACAGAGATGGGCTTTAGCAACCCCAACTTAGCAACTGTTTTCAAGAAAACCGTTGGTGAAAAGTGGCAGTGGCATTTTGGAAATTTAATTAAACACATCAGCAACGGTTTATCAGAAGGAACAGTTGGTAAAGACTACCCCGAAATCTGAGAAAGAATCAACAACTGTTCCTTTAAAAAACAGTTGGGAAAGGCATATCATTCCCAACTGTTCCTTAAGAAGAAACAGTTGTTGATTCATGTGCACGAGTTAACAACGGTCCACTATAAAAAACCGTTGGGAAAGGTGGAGCATTCCCAACGGTTTATAAAACAGAAACCGTTGTTGATCCTTGGCTGACATAAAATATTCATGTGCAAGAATTAACAACGGTTCACTCTAAAAAACCGTTGGGAAAGGGCTAATCATTACCAATGGTTTGTCAAGTTAAAACCGTTGTTGATTCTTGGTAACATTAAATATTCATGTGCAAGAATTAACAACGGTTCACTATAAAAAACCGTTGGGAAAGGGACAGCATTCCCAACGGTTTCTAAAGTTCAAACCGTTGTTGATTCTTGGTAACGTAAAATATTCATGTGCAAGAATTAACAACGGTTATTTACAAAAAACAGTTGTTAATTCCTAAGAATCAACAACTGTTATTAACAAAAAATAGTTGTTAATTCCTAAGAATCAACAACGGTTATTTACAAAAAACAGTTGTTAATTCCTGAGAATCAACAACGGTTATTTACAAAAAACAGTTGTTAATTCCTGAGAATCAACAACGGTTATTTACAAAAAACAGTTGTTAATTCCTAAGAATCAACAACTGTTATTTACAAAAAACAGTTGTTGATTCTCTCCAAGAGCCATGCTACTAGAATAAGAGTCTTTGCAGCATTTACCAACGTTTTTTCTTAAAAACAGTTGTTGATTCTTTTTAACATAAAATATGTATTGTGAAATAATTAACAACGGTTTTGTTTTAACAACCGTTGGTGATTGTTTTCCCTAGGTTCCCGCCTCCACATCTTTCAACAACTGTTTTTTATATGAAACCGTTGTGGATTCTTTTCCCAGACAAAATTTTTGAATCATGTCACTAACTCACCCACCACTTCGTCTTTTGCTCTACTATAATTTCAACTTCAGACCTTAGTCAATTTGTATTTCCCCCAATTTCAAAACCTGACTAAAACCCTTCCCTCTTCATGGAGCATGATGGAGGGCTGCTTGATAGCGGCAACGGCGGTGCAATAGAGGCCAGCACCAACTCTCCGCGAAAAGGCCTTCCCGTAACGGAGGCTACTACCAACTTCACTCTCCCTGCTCTCCGCACAAAGAAGGCCAGTATAGGTAGAATGATATCATTTTGGTTTTCATTTGTACAACTTTTCTGCATGATTAAAGTTATGGTCTTTCTATGCATTATAGGTTTGTATTTTTGAGGAGGCAGAGGATGGAGACAACAATATGTATGTGCACAACGACGTAATCATACTTCCAGCATTTCTACTATCAATGGCTTTTACTGTACTTGGACTTGATAAAATTGTAAAATTGTACATATATCTTGGACTGGGAGTTAAGTTTTGTTCTCGTTTTGTATTTTGGTTTCTTTGCAGGGAATGCTATAGGCTCTATGGACCCTGCTATTGAAGTTTGGGACCTTGATCTTGTAAGTAACTTCTTTTATCTTGGTATATCTGAAATGAAATATCTTGTTGGTTGTAGATTCTTGATGATAATGTAATTTTTCTTCTTTCTATTTTGGTATTTGGCAGATTGATGAGGTTCAGCCATTGCTGGTTTTAGCGAAATGTTTGTACCGGGAACAATATTATTATGTGGTTGAGAAATGATTGTATAAATTGTGTAAGGCATTTTAATTATATTAATGAAATACATCCTTGGTATTAATTGTTGTTGTTGCTGTGTTGCCTTTCAATCTATTAAAAATCTATTATATTGAAATTATTATTTGCGTTAGATTTTGGAACAGATTCAAGTTGAACGTATATTATTTGTGTTAGATTTTGGTAGTGTTGAGGATGTAAGCTGAAGCTCCATTGACTGGTCTCCGATAAGGATAATTAAAACAGATGTAGTGATGATAGAATATAAAGCTCGTTTTATTTGAAATTCCACCAGCAATAACTCGATAAAAATATTATAAAATGTTTGAAACAGTGGTAAACTATTGTTTACAACCGTAGTAAAGTGATACACTTTACAACGGTGCTGTGTTGCCTTTCATTTAATAAATACCGTAGTAAACTATTGTTTACAACGGTCAAACACAAAGAACCGGTGTAAAGTGATACACTTTACAACGGTTATTAATAAATGAACGTTGCAAAGTGGATAGTTTTGCAATGGTTATTAGTAAATAACCGTTGTTGATAACTTCTTTGCCAACGGTTGTTTCTGATAAACCATTGGTAATTACCATCATCAACAACGGTTCCTTCTTATAAACCGTTGGCAAAGATATATTATTTAAATATTTCAGATCACAGATAATGTCATTTGCCAACGGTTTTTTATTAATAACCGTTGTTGATTGCGTAGGAACAGCAACTGTTATTCTCTTTTAACCGTTGATGATTAACGGCATCAACAGCGGTTCTTTAGTAAGCATTAGCAACCCTCGTATTCCCAACCCTCGCTGAACCGTTGGGAATTGTCATAAATAACCGCCGTTGATGATTTTTTCTGTGGTAGTGTTAGGAGCTTTGTCAAAAAGAAAAAAGATATTTGCCTACGGACAATAAATCGATTTTTTTTTTTTTTCTATACGAACTGATGCTACTGAGAATATTATACTGAATATATTTTAAGATGAAATCATTTAACGAGATCTCTTTCTCACTGAACATCGCATTTACTGATCAGCAACAGCAAACCCCACCACTCATTTTCCCCATACTATCATTTTCGTATAATAATACGAGAAACATCTTGCGTCCACTGAAAATCCGTCCATACGTCCATAAACATATAAAGAATATAACAGATACACGCTAAAATGTAATATATATATATATATTTTGAAATGTAACATATGACACAGTTGTTCTAATAATATCATGTTTGTCAAAGATCTCGTTCTAGAATTTGATTTTTTACATTTGAATGACACACAACTGTGACAACTCCTATGATTGCATCTCTAAATCTCTATATGCCGACAAAAATAAGCATAAAAGTTTATTAACTACAAGATTTTGTGCATCATATATACTATCAATTAACCAAAAAAAGAAAAAAAGTAGATGATCTTTGTATGCCATGATTAGAGCACTCAAGCCATTTAAATTCACCAAAAAAAAAAAAAAAAAAGCAATCAAGACTATTGCTATGTAATACCATTTCCAAAATAAAAGAAACCCCATTTCTCAAATGTTTATACAAGAAGGCAGATCACCAATTAACTTCTCATAACAAAACTATAAATAGGAAAATGCAATCTCAAAAAGGACTTCAATGAATCATGTCTTCTTAATTAATCTTTCTGCCTACCAAGTAAAAAAAAGAAAAAAAAAATTCACAGAAATATAAACAAAGCATATAAAGAGAGGTGCTTTGGTTATAATTACCAGAGACAGAATCAACAAAGCAGCCATTGATGAAGAGCTGAGTGAACTTGATTTCCGGCCTCTTCTTCATCATCCCATTATTCTCTGTTCTTCCATTTTCCTTCTCCATTTTTCCTGGTTAACTCTTCTGCTTCCCTCTGTTCTTTGTACAGGGGGTTGTTGGAACTCGGGGCTACAGATATAATAATGGTTGGTTTGTTTCTTCTGTTGTATATGTGGCCATCAATATTGCAGATCCAATTGAAGATTCAATATACTGTGAGTCGTAGCCAGCGTCCACCCTTTTTACTTATCCACCGGTCTACCGTATTTTTAATGAACAAATATCATTTTTCAGTGAATATTTATATCTTTCCGATCAACACATATCATTTTCCAGTGAACAGATACACTACGATTTCCAATAAACATTTATGCAAATGTGACAAACACATACGTGCACGTGGGTGTGTCGGAATGTGAGAGAGGGGTAGATGGGTCATAGTAACAAGATTCGCGAATTATTCGCGAATTATTCGTTTTTTGACCTTCCACGAACAGAACACCCAATAATATGCTTAATCCCGAATAATTCGCTCAATTCGCGAATTATTCGCGAATAATACGAATAATTACGAATAAAACGCGTATAATTCTTGTAGAATTCAAAGATTCATTGACAGAAAATTCAAAAGTAAGGATATGATGACTTCTCTTGGGAATCGTATTGAAGAAACAAAAACCAAAGTTATCACGTGGTGTCAAAACACCTATATCCTTTTTTTGAGTGATCAGAACACCTATATCTAGAGTAAACTAAACTTTGAATATTATAATATTTGTAATTTTGATCTTCTGTGGCTAAAGTTTGGAACTATTCTATTGTTTTTTACAATTTTACTTTTATTTTTTTTTGCCAAAATAATGAGATAATTTAATATTTTATTATAAATGAATAAACGAACTTTTTTCGAATTATACCCGAATCACGAATTTTTGACCTCGCCGAACATTTCCCGAACGAATCAGTTGTTACTATGGGATGGATAGTTTACTTTATAGGTGGACTATACATATTTTCCATATATTATAGTCCTGAAAGGTCCCAATCATTTACTTCATATTCAGTGGAATTTTCCATTGGTACGTACGGTAAAAATTAAATGTCATTAATAAATTTTCATCCGCTGTGGTATCATTTTCCAACATTATATATGATACATATTGATTGATATAGATATAGAAATAGCCTATATTAATAAGTTGAATGAATTTTTTATAAAAAGAAAATTGTCTAAAAAAATAACAACAATTATTCGTCAGCATCAACGATTATTCTAACTGAGTGTGCTTCAGCTTCACCACGCAATTTTCCACGAAAAAGGGAAAAAAATTCTAACCCAATTTATACGGATTTCACATCAAGTACTAGTCGACTAAAATGCAAGTCTGCTTAGCTAGAGGACAATTTGATAGACGAATCTATATAGCTCCCATACAAGTCTGCTTAGCTAGAGGACAATTTGAATATGTAATATATTGTTGGGTTTTTTTTTTTAAAAAAAAAAGGTCAGATTCTTAAGATTTTTTTTTTTTTTTTTTTTGGTATTTTGTGTGTATGAATAAATCCAGAATGGAAAAATATTAATTAGCACGTAATATATATTCGAATTATTCATATTTTGCATCTGAATATATTTTTATATTTGTATTACATGACCCTGAACTCCATCATTTGTTTCATTTTTAGACATACTTGGGTTGTTTGTTAATTGTTTTTTTTTTCCAAAAAAATATATTGCACTAATATTTATATACTTACATGAAAAAGGATCGGAATTTTCTTATTAAGATAATTTCCAGCACAAATATAATTTTTTCAAACTGCTAAAGATGATTATCATGACTAGCATTATAATTATTAATTAGCTATATACGTCATAATTTGTACAAAATAATACAAAGAGTTATATTGCTTTCATTTCTTTTCTTTTTTTTGCAACAATATAATCGATATGATTATAAATCATATAATGCACATACTTAATCAACTTCTCAAACACGAATTAACCTTAAAAAGAGAGACAATTTGAACCATGTTGCAGAGCTCAGCTCAGTCTACAGAAGAAGAAATTAACCTTAAGAGTCAATTATATTAAAGGACTGTAACCTGGCTTCCCAATTCATATAATCACATATGATCACATGATAACAGATCATGGGCAGATAGCTAGAGATATAGACACATAGTGGGCTCTAACATGCTGTCATGCAGGATTGCAGGTGTGGAAGTCATACAATTCACAGTATAATATAAGATCTCTACAGTCATGGAATATCTTTATATAATATTGCTCAGTCAATACTTGACATATATAGATGATTGAGAGATGACAAGTTGAGTAGTATTTATTTTCGCTTCAAAACTTAAATATTAAATTAAATACTATGCATATCAAATTATCAATACAGTATAATAAAACTAAAGTGTTCTTAAGCTTACGGAGGCCTCCCGTGACATTAATACAAAAACATTCAAATAATATTTAAATTTTGATTTATATGGCTTAATAAGTTTTTTATATCAAAATCTTATAGCATCCATTTTTTTTTCATTTTTGGAGATTTTTTAAGTATTTATTTCGGATTTTTTTTAATAACAATTATACAATATAAATAAAATAATCGATGTTTCATATATAACTTTTGTGAAATAAATACTTAAAAGGTTGTTGCTTTTAGAATTGTCTAATTCTTTTTTTTTTTGGATGAAAAATTGTCATTTTTTTTTTGAGTAACAAAATTGTCAAATTTAAATATATGTCAGTATGATCGGATGCTCTCCAGTATCAGATTGTCTTTTCTATTTTAATAATTGTAATATCCCAAATATTTAACATTTGGAATATTAAGGTAAAGGATTACTTTCTAATTAATTTGGACTATATCATAATTTCCTATAATTTTGAGGTCAAAAGTGCAAAAGCTACACATTATAAATGAGAAGATTAAAACATGGTGCCACCTAGGTTTCTTCTTGTGTGACACGTGGTGTATGGTAGTGTTTTAAAAAACCCGAGAGGTCCGAACCCGACCCGAGAAACCCGGGAAAAATGGACCGACCGACCCGACCCGGGCGTCTGACCAGGCAACCCGAGAGGACCGAGAGGGACGGTCCTCGCAAGGGTAGGTATCCATGTTCCCAGAAAAATTCCCGTGGAAACCCGACCCGAGCAAACCCGGGACCCGGGTCGACCCGACCCGAGGTAGCCCGACTTGGTTCCAACTTTTTCCGCCTATGTTAACAACTAATATAATATTATTTTAATTTTATTTTTTAAGAAGAATTTTTGTTTTACAACAAATATAATTATTAATTTCTGATTTTCTATGTTATTTTTTCGGTTAAATAATATTATTTTAATTTTTTTATTTTTAATATAAAAATGCTATTTTCCAAACTTTTAATAGTATAATATAATATATGTAATATCTGATTAAAACAAATAATTTATTTTTTAATTATTTTTCGTTTTTTAAGTATATTTTTCAATTTTTGTAATATAAAATAGGTGTATTATATTTATTTTGTTTTGTTTTCTTTTTTTTTTTGACATATAACTCCGTGACCGGGCAACCCGTGCAACCCGGACCGGGAAAACCGGGCAACCCGGGAGGGACGGTCCTAAGTTAGGTCCAATCTCCTTCCCCCCAAAATTTTTCCGATGTTTCCCGAACCGGGAAAACCCGTGGACCGGAGAAACCCGTAGACCGGAGAACCCGTAGACCAGAACGGGTTTGGACCGATCCGGACTGTTTTTAAATCACTAACTGTATGGTTGGCGGTGCAAGCCTATCCATATCAACTTAATTACATCAAAGGAAAATTTAAACAGAAAAATGAAACGGAAAAAAAGAAAAGAAAACCAAGATCAGAAATCAGAGAAGAAAAGAAAAGGAAAACCGAGGGTAGAGAGAGAGAATTCTACAGAGAGAAGATAAAACAAATATATTAATATCGTGGTGTTGGATCAGGATGTCGATTCGAGATCATGGTCGGGTTTCTGAATTCGAGTTAAGAACGTTAATCAAGTCTTGTAAATCGGAATCCTTTCGTATCAGGTAACCAGACTTCTCTATAACTTGTATTTGATTCAGTTATCCGTTTGAGTTCCTTGTGACTTGTGATATGGATCAGTTGATCTGAATTGTCTTGATTTCTTGGGAGTTGTTAGCTGTGTATGTTTAATATTGTTTCAGGTGGTTTTGGTATGCATGTGTGATACTGGTTTCGGGTTGGAATGTGAGTATGTTATGTCGGTTTATGTTATCTGTTTGGTATTTGGGTATGATTATGCATGTAGTTATAGTTATCAACCTGGTTATAATTGAGACTTATGTCTGGTTTGGGAGTATACCTGGTCTGAGTATGTATGGTCTGGATATGCATGGTTTGGATATACCTAGTTATATGCTGGTTTGGATATGCCTGGTCTGAGGTTGGATTGTGTACCTGATTTGAGATACCGGCAGGAGGCTAGCTACCTCACTATAGCGCTATAGTTTACGTATAGGCAAGTACATGGTATTTGGATCTCAGGAATGGTCAGGTGCAGGATACGTGCTGATGCACATGATGTTATTTTGTTGTCTGGTATGCCTTGGTTTGGGTCTAATGCATGGTTGCATGGTAGAATTGATCTGGTATGACTGTATGTTAGATTTGGATTCGGTTATTGGTTTGTGTTAGTCAATCAGGTATCTTAGTCAGTATGGTGTGTTAGGTTAAGAAGCATCTGTATTTAATAAAGAATATTTGCATAGTATTTTCTGGTCCTTATTATATATATTTGATAACATGATTTCAGTATAACCGTTTAACGTGATTAAATGATAAAAAGTGACTTAGGAATGTGTGACATGGTCTAGGTCGGTTAGGACAGGGCATGTAAGTTGTGGTCTTATTAAACAGAGTTTAATTAATAGAATTGCATTTAATTGCATATTATTTGTTAACCTGTTATAGAGAAGCTACGTCATAAAATAACCGGTTACCGAGTTTTATAAGCTGGCTCCGTTTTCTCTGTTGTGTGTGTGTTTTCTTTTGGCGACGTAGGTTGCTGGCCGGACTGGATGCTATGGATATCAGAAAAGTAACAGTCCAGTAGCTGCAGATTCTGGGGTGTTACAATAATATACTAATGTAGAGTAATATATTGTTATGTTGCTACACAAAAATACTAAATTTTTTCTCTTGTTGGCGAATACCGAATATATATTATATATATAAGAAAATACTTTTTATACCAAGCTAGCGATGATTTTAAAAATACACTCGTGCCCCATCTCATGGATTTCACCTCTCCTAACATATGGCATGTGCTATTCTTCACGTGGACCGTTGGATCACCCTTGAGATTCGTGCTGGCCCAGATCTTGAGGTGATCCAACGGCTCACGTGAAGAATGACATATACCATATGTTAGAGGATGAGCACTCTCTCATTTTACTAGTCTGAAATTCACAAAGTAACCATGCTCCATGCTGATTTCAACGGCCCCATATCATGAACTCGGGATCGTCTGGCGCACTGCCGAATCTGCAGTGCGGATCCGACGGTGTGCTAGACTTCAGGATCCGTGAAAAGCAATAAGTCCGGATCCCGAGGTCTAGCGTACCGTTGGATCTGCGCTGCAGATTTGGCAGTACGCCAAACGATCCGGACGCCTTATCATGGGTACCATGATGCACCTATTTCTTTACTAGTCTAAAATTTACAAAGTAACCATGCTCCATGCTGAATTCCCAACCTTATTGGAATTGGGTGATGATGTGACAAATAACGCTCATTTTAAATGAGGATTGTTTATAAGTTTGTTAGCTGATAGCTAAGCTTGGTTAGTTGGTTGCGAAAACAGAATGCATGTACGAAATAAAAGATTAGTACACTGATATTGACATATGTTTTACAATATTTTGAGGAGATTGAGAGGCGAGATTCCGTATATGGTAGGAGAGAAAAGTTATACCCATTAATGTACGAAAAGTAGGGGTGTACGAAAAACTTGCAACCTGGCCGACCCGTCCGACCCACCTGACCTAACTTGTTTTTTACCAGATTAGAGATATTGCCAGGTTAGATCGGGTTGTAATTTTGATTAACCCGTTATGCCGAGTTGGGTTACGGGTTGAGCATTTAGAAATCCGTCTAACCCGGACCTGCCCGCAACTAGTTATAAATCATAATTTATACATACTTGCGTACATATACAATTTATTAAAAAGATAACTAATGAAATGATAGTTTAAGAATTAAGTTCTTATTTAAGATCAATATAAAATTTTTATGATGTTTTTGAGTTAACTTTTATTATGTCTAACTAGTTTTCTGCAACTTTATAGGCTCGTTCTATGTTTCTAATATGAAATTTAGTGAATAAATATATAATTAGTACTATATATATAATTTCTAATTTATGTTTCACGTTAAATTATCTTTATATTACTTGAGTTATCCAAAATATATTATCATCAAGTTATAAATCACTATTAACATGTTTAATATTATACAAAAAGTAAAAATTATATGATTAATAATTTAATCGAAAATGTTTAACCCGCATAACCTGTACAGCCCGTAAAAACCCATACATACAAAAATAGTTGGGTCGGGTTGGGTTACGGGTGGGTTAACAATATTTTATAACCCAGTATAACCGGGTTGGGTTCAAATTTTAATAAAAAAATGTTAACCCGCCCATTGTATATCCCTAACGAAAAGTACTTTTTTCTTTGGCTTTTCTTTTCATTGTTTTTTTTTAATAAATAAATAAATAAATAAATTTTTAGTACCGCCTTCTATTTCTTTTTGGAAGGAATTTTTTTTTTTTTTAATTTGAATCGAGAGATTGAGAGTGTTATTAGGCACTGTTTTTAGTTTGTTAGTTTTTTGGCTTTTCTTTTCATTGGTTTTTTTTTTTAAATAAATTTTTAGTACCGCCTTATTTCTTTTTGGAAGAATTTCTTCTTTTTTTTGGTTTTATTTGAATCGAGAGATTGAGAGTGTGTTAGACACCGTTTTCAGTTTGTTAGTTTTTTTTTTTTTTTTTTTTTTGGGTCTTTCTAAACAGGAAACGTTTCCATTTTAGTTTCTTTTGTTTCTAAAACTTCCATTTTGGTTTTTTAAAGTAAAAACATGCAGGATAGTATTGGTATTGGTATTTGGTAAGTAGTAACCGATCTAATAGTATGATTACTAAATGTAACTGATATTATAATGTAATTTGAAACCATAAACATATAAATATATATAGAGTGAGGCTACGGATACTATTAATAATACAAAAAGGACAAGTATTACGGTTTTATATTATCATTTTTAAAGTCCAATTAATCGATCCAAATAGTTCAATTTGATCTCTATATGGATAATATTGTTCTTGACCATATTTTATATTTTTAAAATTTTAGTTTTAACTATATATTTTTTTTCATAGATAATGAAACATATAATATTTACATCAAGTCATTTTCTAATTATCTAAAAAATAGTAAATAAGTACAAAAAATTATAAAATTTGGTCTACAATAATATTTATATATGGAGTTCATATTGAATATTTTAGATTGATTAATTGAACTTTAAAAATGATAATGTGGAAATGTAATACGGATGACTTTATACTATTATAGTGCCATAAGCTCACTCATATATTAAATAGACCTCATTAATAGAATTGTTTTAATTGGATTGTGACTTAGTCTAAGTTCCGTGAAAACTGAAAAGTGCTAGTCACAACATTCCGATTATGTTTTAAGTATCAGGGAAGGGATTATATCACGACTATTTATGTTAAGAGAAGGGATCCGATGTCACTTGATTTTAGTGGCATCCGATTCCACTACATCTCAATCATTTGATATGAATATGTGATTAAGATTTACGAAGGAGATTTAGTTTTTTTGAGCTTTATATTATTAACTCCCTTTCTCCATCAATGTTTCAAGGGATTGAAACTAGAAAATACTGGTTAAAAAGAAAAAAAATGTAATACTTACAACATTAGTGGAGAAAGTGAGTTAATAAGATAAGAGGAGGGATCCATTGACAGTGCATATTTTGACAATCTTGACAATGGTCATCTTTAAAAATTTGTAAAAAATCATAAAAAATCTTAAAAATGAAAAAAGTTTTATGGGTGCATTACTTAACTTATAGATTGATAGTGTTTCAAATTTCAATCAATTTGAATATCATTTGATGCCTTATCAAAATTTTGTACATTTTTTAACGGTTGTAATTAAAAGATCTTTAAGGAGCTATCAAATATCGCTTAAATTGAATATAATTAGAAACATAATCAATCTATAAGTTAAGTATAACTTCCATAAACTTTTTTTCATTTTTAAGATTTTTTACAAAATTTTTAAAGATGACCATTGTCAAGATTGTCAAAATATGCATTGTCAATGGATCTCTCCTCATAAGATAAAGCTCAAAAAGACTAAATCTGAATTATAAATCTCAATCGCATATGCATATCGGATACAACTAAAATCTAGTGGCATCGTATCCCTTTTCTTATTTTAATAACTATGACAACAACTCTCACATAACTTTATAGATATCTAAAAATTAAAAATCATTATTATCATTATTATTATTTTTTTTTGAACATTCAACTTGGGCGAAATCAACCTCTAATGGCAAATACGCAAAGAGCACGGCACAGAAATTCCCCTCATCCCATATTCCCATTGGCTAGAAAAGAGTGTCGACATTCCTCCGTAAGAATAACGCCATTCTAAACTAAGCCCACGGGCTTTAAAAACCAGGCTCAGCCGCCCAAAATGGAAAAGACAAAACCACCAGTGGTCTCACGGAAAAGACAAAACCAGGTCGAGTGCTTATCCCCTAACTTACTGCAATGTGCAGTTCACGATCTAAACCGTTGGATCATTTCCTGATACGCGCCGACACACATCTCAAAACAATCCAACGGTAATGACTCGACAAGTGCTTATGCCCTACCATATGGCACCGTGCCATGAGCGCATGGACCGTTGGATCGCCTCGAGATTCGAGCCATCACGGGTCAGAAATCGACAAGTAGACATCCGTATGTAGTATGTACATTCCACTTACTTTCAATCCCCGCCGTCCGTTCCATCAGATCAGAGATCCCCAATTCCACTACACGAAGAAGAACTATTTAAGGACGGTCAGTGGAAGCCACACGCCCTCAGATTCTCCGACTCTCTGACTCTGAAGAGCGCGGGCAGCGACTAGAGAGTAGAGAGTAGAGAGTAGATGCAGTCGCTGCAAGAGAAGGCGTCGGAGTGGAGCGGCGTGGCCACGAGCGACGCCTTCGCCATCGACGAGACCAATCTGTTCGAGGCGCTCGGCGGGATCCAGCCCTTCATCGACCTCTCCACCAATTTCTACACCAGGTAATCTTTTAAATTGGTTCTGTGAGATCTCTGAGTCGGATGAACAGCTGGTGAAATTTGTTAGGTCGAATTAGAATTATATGATCAAGCCGAATTTGTACCATTAGTTATGTTATCATGGGGATTTTGTGCGAATGTAATCTTAATTTTGAGGGAAAAATTGAAACGAAATTTAATAATTACATATTCATGTTTGTACTTTTTTACATGCTGCAGGGTTTACGAGGATGAAGAGGAGTGGTTCAGATCAATCTTTGCCAACTCGAAGAAGGAAGATGCCATACAGAACCAGTACGAGTTCTTTGTGCAGCGGATGGGCGGACCCCCTCTCTTTTCCCAGAGAAGAGGTGAATGTCTTGCTATGTTTTACTTAATCGCTTGATTCTGAAAATTAGAGCTCGATCTCTATCAGTGACGGATTTAGAAATTTAACAAGGATGGGCACAAAATTGTAAATAGATGCATATTATTCCTCATAAGAAACTAAGCCTAGGCACATTAAAATAAATATACTAAAATTTGTTGAAATCTTCACAAAAAATACAAGCTTTCTTAGCAATTATGAAAATCAAGGTAGGGCACATGACAGGGCTTGCCCCTTAATTAAATCCGTCCTTGATCTCTATTGAAAAGTTTATGATTTGCCATAATACTATGTACGTACCACCAGTATGTGCGTGCTTACTGGCATTTATGCTGTATTGGTCTCTATACCTCTCTTACTTTGCAATTGTACGTACAGCACTCTTTATCTGTGGGATCGTGATGCTGTGATTTGAACCAGTTGAGAACATATTCAGGACATCATACACCTGAGGAAGATTCTTAGGAATTCAAACCTGTTTTCCAATTTTTTCATCAAATTGTGCAATTCGATAATCTTTTGGCCTACTACTTAAATACAGAATAGCTATTTTTCTTTCTGGAAGTGATATGACTTATTTTTTGGATGAGCGGTACACTACTGGCATGACTTGCTCAGTGTAGGTGCCACTGAGCAATATAGTTCATACTTTGCTAGTTTGCTTAAAAGTTTGTGTTATATACATCAGAAATCACCACAAATAGAAGTATTTTGGGGCCCAAAATGTTAGCTTAAAACGTGAGACCAACTTCAAGACTAATTACCTGAAGGGCTCTGCATTGATATCTAAGCACAGAATACTTGTAGAGGAAAGAAATTTATTGAAAAAAAAATTTGTATGTGATTTAGGCCATCCAGCACTGATAGGTAGACACAGGCCATTTCCAGTGACCCGGGAAGCAGCAGAGAGATGGTTGCACCACATGCAACTGGCACTCGACTCAACATCTACCATTAATCCCGATGCAAAACTCAAAATGATGAACTTTTTCAGGTATTCTCTATTTCTTTGCAATATCTCCTTGATCCATGTTTATATTTATTTAATTAGTTGTTTTATCCAAACCTACCAATTTTGTTTACCCTGTTACCAGAACTCTTCTTGTTGCTAATTTTGCCTGATTTTTTAATATACTTGTGATCAGACATACTGCATACTTTCTGGTTGCGGGAAATGAGATGACTAGGCAAGGTCAAGGGGTTGCATGCAAGCATGCAACTAGCAAACCGGCTTCCTAAGAAGTTTGCCATTCATACTGATTTATTTACATTCAGTATCATAATTTGTGATGCTCATTAAGCTTCTAATGGAAGTGTTGATATTCTAGCCCTTCGGGGAAATAATAGTGATGCACATTGAAGCACTCGATCTGAGATAAACTCTGTATAACTATACTACAACTAGATTGCTAGCTGGAGTCAAGGGTGGTAACTTACCCAGCCCGAAAGATCTTTTTTTGAGTACTCTTCTGCATCCTCGATATAATTTTTTTCCCCTTTTTACAACTCTGAAACCAAATTGTGGTTGAACTCATCATGTAAAGTTGCTGAGTTGAAAGACTTTCACCTGACATAATACTGTACTGAACTGTGGATCTGATCTTTGTCAAGTATGCATGTAACTTAATTCACAAAAAGTCACATAATTGTGCAATTTCTTCATTTAGGCACATCTATTATATATTGCCAACTATCCAGTCCAGGAAAATCACATATTGATGTGTTTCTACCTACCTGCCACAGGGAATTTAGGATTATAATCATAGTCTGTAATCCCTTGATTTGCGAAGTGCAAAACGCTCCATTGTAAGATTTAATTATCTTAATTTTTTTGAAGGGATAGCAAATTTTGAGCAATATAATTCACAAAAAGTAACCATAACATAAATCAACAGAGGAGGTTGGGGCAGCTACAATCTGATATGATGAATAGATAAGAGTATAGGTAAAGTATTTTTGATTTGGTGATCGATGAACACATAAAACTTCAAAAGTGCAAAGAACTTGTCCTGTTTATCTGCAATGGTGTCAATAATACAAGTTGTAACAGATCATAGAGTCTAGTCAAAACCAGTGCTTTCCGAATTTGAAAGGAAAGAAAATAATCAGAACCAGCTGTTTGTTTTCTCTCTCTGTCTCTCACTTACTACTCTCTGCAACACCGCCCCTCTCGGTGTTCTAACCGGGGCCACAAACCTGGCTGAAAATGACCTGTGCAGGTTCTCAGGTTCAGCTATTGTCTCCCCTTCATCAAAATTTTGTGCGTAGGAGTCTGAATCATACGACTCCCTGTTGGCTGAAAAAGATGTGCATGAGTTTTGTAATAGCCTTTTCTTCTTTGTCATGATCTTCTTCCATAGATTGCGCAACGATGTCTTTGTTGCTGTGCTTTTGGGGCTAAGATACTCTGATGAACCTGTGTTCGTATGTATAATCGTGTGTGTATGCTCCATGAACTCTATTATCTCTTGAGGAAGAATCAGCTGAGTCTAATGGTGGAAGAGAGGTTTGTCTATGGAGCATCAGTGGGTAAGGATGATCCATTGACTTACTGGCAGAATGGTTTTTGAAGATTCAACAGAATGGTTTTTGAAGATTCAACATCTCAAACTAAGAGTCGAAGCTGCCTTTTTTGAATAATAATATATGGTAGAGAATCGTACATTTTATTAATTTGACAGCTATATTTGACAAATTAACAACTGTATTTGGATTTGCTTTGTTAATATACAAGATTGCTAGCTACAGCTTAATCAATTTTGTATATGCAATATTCCTCAGATAAAATAAATTGTTTTATTAAAGGAAATGTAATTTATTTGAAAATGAAAATTACTTATAAGTTATAACATTTATTAATTATTATTATTTTTCTGATAAGAAAGATGAGGGTCTTGCCTGTGTTGCCACCAAACTTTGTTCATTTTTATTGATATAATCATGATTTACAAAGAGCGTCATCCTCGTGATGAAATGTAAGTCTGTAAGATCAAATTTTTATAAACTAGACTAGATTATCAATCCTGAAACCATGATTTATACTCTGATATAATCCCTCTTGTCAATTGCATTACAGTTCTGATTTCTTGCATAAAGATCATCAGATTGCATATCTCTCCATATGACAAAAACTGTTAGTGATCTCCTCCAACAGATTGGCACCCAGTCGTCACAAACGATGTCTATCAGTTCTGTCATTCTGACATTTATATTCAATTCTTCTGCAATAGGACAAGTGTGGAATTGATGATGCACTGTTTCCTCTTCATTTCAGCACATGTCACAGATGCGAACCAATGATCATCGTCTTCAATTGAGATTATCGATTGCGAGTATTTTCCTATGAGCTATTATAACTCAAAGATGTGCACCTTGGAGGTGCCTTAAATTCGATTCAGTCTTGAATTATGAAGCGGCCTATAAGTAAGGAATTTCCATGCTGATGAGGACCATGAATTGCATGGAGTTATGTCTTGCTCAGGTTATATATGATGCCTTGTCCATTATGTGATGGCCCTTCTTTGTAATGAAGTTTTGATAAACTTGGCAATCGATTTCCAAAAACTACTAGCTTTAGGATTTTGCCAAGATGGTTGTGAGTGTGGCATTGTTGGGGATGCATGCCTCACTCCCTTCCATCATTGATCTGCAGAATTGAACCCATGCCACATCCACTGTTAGAAACTTTGTCCTGAAAGTATTTACTACAAGCCCTGTACAGATTAACTACGAGCAGGACAACTTCCTGTGAGCTATTTATTCCAGGGATATGGTATCAGTATCCCAGCCCAAAACAAAAGAGTCGTATCTACCGTCTATATATGGACAATCCGTAGAAAACAGAAAGTTGTATGACAATTAGAACTCATGTGGGCCCCAATGTAATAATTTGTGTCACACATGTGACTCTATGGACAGTCCATTTATGGATGGAAGATGTTTTCTAAAACAAAACAGAGTACAGGATGGGAGAACATGAAATCAGTCACAAGGTTAGATTCTCAATTTGTCTGTAGGAGAAGAAAGTCAATTTTCTCTTTTAGGAGCAGCGTGTCGAATCACAGCAAGCAATATCAGATTAGGATTCCCCAGGGGCAGGCTGGGTTCTTAGAGAGTGGTTTTCGGAATTGTTCTCATGTTTTACTTGGAGAATTTCATTTCGTGTTAAAAGAGTATCCGACTGTACTCGGATTCTGTCTTCGGTAGGTTATTCATTTTTTCTTTTCATTATGACACCACTAAAACTAAAAAGAAACTATTCTTGGAATTTTACGCAATTCAGATATCATGGATACTTATAGGGGTGTACAAAAAACCCGTTGACCCGCCCAACCCGATTGACCCGTCCCGTATTTTACCGGGTTGAGCTGTTATTGGGTTGGGTGCGGGTTTGGATTTCAGTAAACCCGGTGCTCTGGGTTGGGTTGCGGGTTCTCTCTTGATAACCCGTACATACCCGGACCTGTTATAATATATGCTTTGATTGTTTGTGTCCTTGTCTCTAGGCCTTTAGATGTTTGCTCCTCCCAATTAAAGCTCCCCCCTCAACAGTCACTAAAAAAAACGTTATATTTATTCCTTCCAATTAAGGCTCTTTACTTTTGAGTCTTGATGGCAGACTGGCAGTAGCCAAGGAGAGGCCAATACCGTGTGCATAGCTAAAATAACATTAATTAATTTATTTATTCTGTCTTTGGTTCTTGTGCGCTGTTGGTTTTTGCATCTTACATGCTATGTAGTTTGTCTCCAATTATATGATGATACATTTTTATGTTATTTATGTGTCCTTTTTTATTTATATTCAATCTAAAAAATAAAAAATACAAAAGTTATCTACTTGATTTTTTGAACAAAATTATAATCCTTTAAACCCGCATAACCCGTAAAAACCCGTATATAAAAAAAATAATGGGTTGGGTTGGGTTATGGGTGGGTCAAGCAAAGAATTTTTTCAACCCGGTATTATTGGGTTGGGTTCAAATTTTAGTAAAAAAGTACCAACCGGGCCGTTGTACACCCCTAGATACTTACATTAAAGTGTGCAGCTGCTGTGCAATTCAAACTTGTTGGTTAAGAGACAGATGAAAATTAGTTAGTATAACTAAATGCTTAGAACCACAAAAAAAAAAAAATGCAAGAATTATAAATATCAATGCATTTGATAGCTTAGTACCAAAAAAAAAAAAAATCCAACAAATTGAATTTAATGTAAATTGACGATTAGGGGATATCAGTGGATTTAACTTTAAACGCAAAAGATAACAAGTTGAAACCTTCAAAGTTGTTAGTCATCATAAAACCTCAGCATACAACACAAACACACTCAATAAGATGAGGTTTGGGGACGTACAAGTACATATACCAGATTCAATAAAATTCATGATAACTTGATCTCATGACCTGACTTGGGATATCTAATTAATTATTTTTGGGGGACAGAACCCCTACCTACCTATTTGGACATATGAAGATAATTATGCTGTATTTATAAATTGGAGGGCAGCTTGTTGTACCCTAAGAGAAACTCTTAATTGTTCTTCTATCAATAACCTACTTTGGATGACAACTGAGGGAATGTGTTGGAGTTCATGCTGATTCTCCTCTTGCATTGCTTGCATTTCCTCGTCAGAGTAATCCGCATCACTCCAGTAAAACTCTTGAAGCATATTTAGGTGTTGTAGCTCGGGAATTTTCTTCAATTTCATACTTCTTGTAAAGGAGAGCTTCTTGAGCATGGGCATGGCCCCGGGGCTTAAGCTAAGTTCCTTCGCTTGAAGGTTTTCAAGCTGGAGTTGCTGCAGTTGAGGGAAACCTCCAGCAGAACATGTCAATGTTATGCCCTTGTACTGTCGTGCATCCTCAAGCTCCAGTATCTCAAGGTTTTGTAACTGTTCCAACTCAGGCATTGGGTCTTTCTTGAAGCTGAACAAAATATGGAGCCTGGTAAGACGTGGCGGGAAAAAATGTGACCGGATCTCAACATGTTCGGGCCAACAACAGTGTACAAACAAACACTGCAAATTCTTGTAAAATGGAAAGGCCCTCATGTCAAGAACATCGAACGGAAGAGGAGGTGAACTAGAACTACCTATTTTGAGGGAGACAAGTTGATTTAACTCTTTCAGGAGAGTGGCAACCCATGGATCAGAGTTTAAAAGGCTCAGCTCATGGAGTTTCGAGAAGTTCCTCAGAGCATCAAGTGTTGGACTTGGAGATTTGAAGTCCACGGTACGAAGAGTTCTTAGGTTTGGTAAGTTGGCCAATGGTAATGGGGATTCTGACCCTTCAATAAGGCCACCTACAAGTACATGCCTTAATGTTGTGATGGTCCACAGTGACTCAGGCAACTCCTTGATCACCGTCCCGGTACAATCAAATGTCAGAAGATTTTTCAAATGGCCAATGGTTTCTGGGATTTTTCGAGGATCAATTCTACAGTATCTTAACTCTAGGTGTCTCAAGTGGATAAGTTCTTCAAACCATTTTTCCAATTTACTGAAACTAATAACGCAGTCATGCATTTTCAACACTTTCAACAACTTAAACCCTGACAACTCATCAGGTAAACAGTCACTGAAAACCAAAAGGGACCGTAGTTTTTTGTTATAATTTCTCTTCACTTTTTTCTGATTTTCAAAATTACTATCGCCAAAAGTGCATGATTGGAGGGATGCACGACGTGCATCATTAAAACTTTGGTGTGGGTTTTCATTGACGAACACCGACAGAAACTTCTTCTTCTTGGCTTCACGAATTGCTAGCTCGCGCAGAAGATCATGAAGGCGACATCGCTCAAGTGAACCATCATAAGACCTCCGAGAAGCAATAATCAAGCATCTGCATAGAATTTCTGATTTCATTGATTTACTATTAAATATCAAAATTGCATAGAATCTAAAGCAATTTCAATTTACAAACTCAACAAATACATCTGTAATTTGTTTTTCTATGTTAAGGAAAAATCTCAATTTATTTGAAATATCTGTGTCAAAATTATCAAAATAGTATTTGTCAAGTGATACTTGAATGATCTTTGATTTACTAAGGAACATCATAAGACCTTCGTTGAAGTTTGACATATAAAATTGATTTATTTTCAATTATTTTAAGAGTCATCTTTCAAAAAATCATTAAAAATAGTAAGAAAATTCCTAAAATAGTAAAAATTGGTAACATACAAGTTAACTATGTCAAGATTATTATGAGCTATTTGGATCAAAATTTTGGACGGCAGATTTTCAAATTTAGACTGTAAGTGTTTCGGTTCGAAATGCTTATGGAAGCACCGTAGCCGGACTATATATGTATATGTATATGTATATGTATATGTATATATAAAATTTTGCTAAAATGAGTCATGTTAAACTAAATTAATTAGAAATAAGATTCATGTTACAATGCACCAAATTTTGTTTAAGAAAAAAAAAGGTTAATTATTTTGGACCATGTGATCACTAAAGAGTTCCAATTTATAGTAAGAAATTAATGCTAAATCATAGTCGTTGGAGTACACTTTCTATTTTTTTCATTAATCATGCGGCTTAAAAATTCCAACTTTCTTATCAAACAAAATTCGGTGTAATGTAGCAAATTTGTACAAGAAATTGAGTTAATTATTACCATTTAGATGAGAACTTTAAAATGCCTAAAAAAAATTTTGAGCACTGAAAATAATTAAATATGTACCTTTGGACCAATTTTTCCAAGCAGTTGTTACCAGTTACTTCATCAGATATAAGATCCTCTGCAATCCACTTCCGAACAAGAGATTTGGCATCAATCTCATGGTCCTCAGGGAAGGAAGCCAAGTACATGAAACATGTCTTCAAAACAATCGGCATGTTGTTGTAGCTAGCTGCTAAAATTGGCATGCATTCACCTCGCCATTCAATACTGTCTGTCACCTTTCTCCATTCAGAGTATGATTTTTTCATCCACAACATTCCGCCAACAACCACCAGTGCAAGGGGCAAATAGCCACACTTTTTTACTAATTCTGTGGCTAACGAATCTAAACCTCCAGGGGGAGTTTGTTTAGGAAATGCAATTTTATAGAGGAGCATTTTGCTCTCTTCTGGGTTTAAGAGTTGGAGCTCAAAAGGTTCACTCTCAGCTTTTTGAGCTACATTGTGATCTCTGGTGGTTATTAGCACTCGACCCTCATTGATCTCGCTGGCAGGAGGACATGCTACCTTGATGTGATTAGGCCAGAAAGTTTCAGACCACACATCGTCTAGCACTATGAGAAAAGTTTCCTTTGCCAAGGATTTTCTGATCTCCTTAATGAAATACACCTCATCTCGGTCTCTTTCTTCTTGCTTCACCTCGCGAATATCTTCGAGAATCTTCTTAAAAATTTGAATCCTTTTAAATTCTTGAGAGACGGATATCCATATTCGAATATTGAATTTTTGCTTCGCCCCGGCACTGTAAATAAAAGGTATGTTTAAATATTGGCAATAATATATATGATGCCCATGGTTTGCTCCCATGATTTTAACTGTCCAACAACTCCTGTATCCAACCGTCCAACAATTTCAAACCACTAAAGGGTAATTCAAAACTCATACTTTGTGAGTTGGAGTTATGAGTTGACTTATAGATATATATATTTGAAATTTTGAATCAATAGTTATGAGTTTTGAATTGAAATTTATGAGTATATATATACGTACATAGTTATTATAAGGATTAAGGAAGAATCAGTATATACAACAATTTTAAAGGAAAAATTAATCAGTCTAGTGATTTAATGTCTATTTCACTGGTTTGAGGACCACCGTTTGGTGAGCATCTTAAAAAAATTAAATTAAGCTACCGAAGATTGTGTCAAACCCCAGACCATCTTAATTTTGTTGTTAATCTCACACAAAAAGGAGTAGCAGATTTGACCATATACTTGGTATTGGGTTTTGCTTTAGGTAATCGAGTTTTCGCTATACATTCAACAAAATTATGCTGTTTGCACAATCATTCAGCTACCATACTTTCTATGGATTCATTATGTCTTGGTTTTCTTGTGTCTATACCACTGGAACTCCAAGAAAAACAAGAAAAAAAAAAAAAAAACACTGTGTGTTGCTAACAGTAACACCCTGGACCTAATTCTAGCAGGTTTAACTGTGACAAAATGTTGCTATTAATTTTTAGGAAGCAGATGGAGATCTGCCATTAGCATTTGGATGGATGCTACCCAAGTTTTGTGCACAAATGACAACTGATACCAAGTTAAGTTAGTATTCTTTTATTTTGCATTATTTTTTTCCTTAAACTTTGAGAAATTAATTAAAAAAATAGTAAAATGTGATCGCCCAAACAATTGCAACACGACGTTTCAATATTTGGAGTGCTCATCCTCTGCCTTAAGGTAAACTTACGGCATATGCTGTAAGTTTGGTGAGTCAATTTATGCATAACCCAAGTGAGGACCACATGGAAGTAGCCTTAAGAATTGTTAAATACTTAAAGGGAGCCCCTGGAAGAGGGATACAATTTAAGAAGAATGGACATTTGGGGATAATGGGTTATACTGACGCAGATTGGGCAGGTAGTGTGACTGATCGTAAGTCAACATCGGGGTACTTCACTTTTAAGATTCGTGCAGGCTCAAATCTCGAGGCGATCCAACGGTCCATGTGCCATGCCGCACTTTACCTTAAGGCAGACGATGTGAAATGCAATATCTGAATAGGATTAGCCTCTTTCGTTTTCTTAATTTAGACTTTGAACTGAAATTTAAGCTACGGTACAAACCTGTTGAACACTTTTTGGGCAAGAGTTGTCTTTCCGAGGCCGCCGGTACCGACAATTGAGATGACTGATAGATCTGGATGCGGTTTGAGCAGCTTCTCCAGTATTATTTTATGAGCCTCCAGCCCAATGATCCTGCTCTCGTCATCAATGTACTCGAGGGAAGGCCGCCTTTCTGCTTCTTCACGAGCACGACTACTTTCTCCAAGATCATTTATATTAAACAAACTTCTGTTTTCATTAATCTTTTGAAGAGTTGCTTCTATATCATCTAGCTCCACACCAAGATTGTGAAGAGCAATCAGTTTCATGATTAGGCCCTCATATACCCATTTAATGCAGGCTATCAAGTGGGAACCTAACATGCGCTCTCCCTGGATCTCTACGACATATATGTCTATTGCATCCTCAATGCGGTACGCTACCTCCCGCACCTCCCCTACCCAATGCTGAATCACCTTCGATTCGTTGCTTCTGGCTTCAGCATCTTCCAGGAAAGACTTGATCCATTCAAGTTTTTGTCTCATTGATTGCACCTTGCCAGAAACACTATAGAGGAAGGTCACTTCCTCAAGCAAAGGGTCCTTGAGTTTGTCTATAACGGAGCTTACAATACTCTCCGCCATCTCTCGCAGCTAGTTTGTTAACAAAAAAAAAAAATTCTTTTATGATAATGGTGGAATTATAGAGATTAAATCTGGGCTAGGTCACTGGTGTATAGCGGAAAGCCGGAAACTTTTTAGGAAATAGATTTTGTAATGAAATTTTCTGAGCAAATGAAATTTTCAGCAGATAGAGGGAAATTAAAGTAGCTGATAGTTTGTATTGTAGGTGGAGATGGGATATTTGATCTATGATACTAATATATAACTCGTTGGTAGCTGCTACTAACTTTTTCGAAAAAAGATACTAATATATATCTCCAGATAAGTGTGTCAGCCTGACCCATCCAAAGAAAAAAATATGGACACTGCATGATACAGTGCTCCACACTTTGCCCCCCAATTTTTTTCAGCTTTCACTGACATGTGGGTCCCATAAAGTAGGCGCCCTACCGCCAAAGTGTATTGAGGCACTCGGGAGACAAAACATGGGGCTTTTAATATTTTTTCAAATTGTATATATTGCTTGACTCGAACATAAGCGGGCCGATTACAAGTGAAGCATTTTTTATTCGTTACAGGTCGGGTGGGGTCATAAGTCGATCCAAACTCAACCTGTTTAAAACTTGTTTTTCTAATTTAATTTGATAAAAAAATAAAATATTTATCAAAGCTTTATATGAAAACTAATTATGAATACTAATATTTTAATTTTATACACATTATTTTGTATCACTGTATCACTAATATTGTCGAGTACACATTTTTATGTTTTTCTAGTAAACTATAAGTCCAAAAATGATAACATATTTGCAATTTGAAAACAGTCGGTTAATCATCTAATCATACCCGCAGCCGGACTATCTGAACCGACTTCTTGATTTATCTTCTCCATGATCGGGCAACAAAAAATGCATGTAAGTACAACAAATAGATTTGACTTTTGAGATAGGTTTGAAGTTTTCAAAGTTCTCTCTGTTTTTTTTTTTTTCAATATGAAGTTTCCAAACTTACGTGGCTCACTAGATGACAAATCTATTTGTTTGGACATCCAAATCCTTGCGTCAATATTTCTCAGAGAAACATTAAAGGTCTACACAATGAATATCTATAGAACACTTTTATGGGTGTAAGTATTACATTGTGTGCCACATTTATTACTCCTTATGTGTCTTCTATGAAGTCCATATCTGCTGTTAGTCTTTTAGAATAACAGGTCCTGTTATATCGATCTGGGCTGTTAGATCTAAATGGACAGAGCCGATCGACCCAATTTAGATTATAGAGGGCTTTTTTTAAATTAATATCATCTGTTTATTTTGATTCAGCGGCCTATATTAGAATAATAGGGCCTCATTATCCAAACATATATATTGTAAAATAAATAATAAAGTAGAACTGCGGTGAGCTTAATCTCTCGAGATGATCCAACGGTTAACATCCTGCGCTACACAATATAGCGCTACAGAGGATAAGCACCCTAGGTTGAGGTGTTTGTCAAAATAAAAAAAAAAAAAAAAAACACAAAACAAAAGAAAAGGTTTGGGAAGTAAAGATGCTCATTATTATTTATTATACATGGAAATGTACATGTAGCTGGCAGTATGACTTGCACGCAACACGTTATAACATAATATATGTATAATATATTAATGCTATTCATTTGATCCCTGCTGGCCATGTGGATATGTAATAACAAATTAAATCCCCAACGTGCAGCCAATTAATATCATGTGGTGAGCTGTCTCTAGACTTCAGAGATAATATTAAAAACACTAAAAAAAACTAAAGAAATTTTTTTAGAGTTAAATTAAGAATTCAAAAGAAGAGAGAACTAAAAAGTGAAAAAAAAAAAAAGAGTACTTCAGTGAATATGAGAAAGAAACGATTACCTTTGGACTTCAGAGATGGTGATGTTCGATCTAACCTGATATAAATGATATAAAGAAAGATCATACCTTAATGAATTGGTAATAGGTTCGTACACGTTCACACATAGGTTAGTTTAGGTGAGACTATGCCCTTTAATTTGACGATTTTTCCTATTTTATAAATTTTATTATATGAATTACTTAAAATGTGGACGTTCAAAAATATTTGTTATATGTGGACGTTCATAATGCATTCCAAACACTAGTGGTCACAAAGTTCGTCATTAGGGACTTGTAAGATTACGAAGTTTTAACTGCAACTTTTTGTCTGAACGCTAGAGTCTAGACGCTAGTGTTCAGAATGAAAAATATTTTTGTATGCAAGCCCGTATGAACGCCTGAGTCTACACGCTGGCGTTCAGGAAAAAAAAACTGGCAATATAATTTCGAACTTTTACAACTCGATCCCGAGTAACCAATATTGTGACTGCTGACGTCTAAAATGTATTATAATGGCAGCATTTGAAAAGTAGATGTACTTGTGTCATACATATCCACCATTGGAGTTCTTATTGTTTTCAGACATAAGACAAGGAAAAAAAATTCAAGCTTGCAATATGCTCATTATTATTTACAAGAGGGATCCATTGACAATGCTTACCTTAACAATTTTAACAATAAAATTTTCAACATTTTGGAAAAAAAATCATTAAAAATTCTCAAAAATAGAAAAAAAAATTATAGAATTCTTGATAACTTATAAATTGATTATGCCTCCGATTATATTGAATTTAAGTGGCGTTTGATAATTTTCCAAAGATCTATTAAATTACAACCATTAATAAGTATATAAAATATTGATAAGCCATCAAACGATATTCAAATTGATTAAAATTTGAAACACTATAAATTTACAAGTTAAGTAATGTATCCATAAGCTTTTTTTTTATTTTTAAGATTTTTTATGAATTTCCAAGAACTTTTAGAATATCCTATTGTCAAGATTGTCAAGATAATTAGCATTGTTAATGGATTCCTCCCCTATTACTTATTATACAGAGAAATGTACGTCTAGCTGGCAGTCATATCTAGTGTCCTTAATAGTAGTGTCTGCATGTCCATATTGTTATAAACTTTGAGTTAAAAAATACAAATATGAGATAAGAACTAAGAATTTTGTGTATTTGTAGAGACGTGATAGTTAAATTGAAGATACTTAGAAAATTCCTAAAATGTATGTATAAGATATTAGTCCTGTCATTTGATTGCTTGCCATGTGGGTATGTCTTGACCAATTAATGCCCCATCATGCAGCTAATTAATATCGTGTGAGGTAAGCTGTCTTCAGACTTCCGAGTTCAATATTATATATATATATAAAAAAAAAAAAATCTACGGTACAAAACTCGAGAGACGAGAACTAAAAAAGGGAAAGAAAATCTTCACCTGAATATGAAAGAGAAGTTCCCCTCAGGACTTCAGGGGTGGTGATCTTTGATCTAACCCCAAAATAAAGAATGGTGATCATACCTTAATGAATTGGTAAAAGATTCGTACACGCTCATATATATGAGCATCATGCCCTGTTATGATTTTCCTATTTTTTATATGAGGAGACATCCATTGACAATGCTTATAATGACAATTTTGATAATGGAGAGTTTGAAAAATTTATAATAATTTATAAAAAATCTAAAAAATGAAAAAACTTTTATGGATGCATTCTTTATTAACTTTTAGATTAAGTGTTTTAAGTTTCAATCAATTTGAATATCATTTGATGGTTTATCAAAATTTTATACATTTTTAACGGTTAAAATTTAATGAGTTTTAAAGAGATATCAAATCACTTAAATTGAATATAATATGAAACATAATCAATCTATAAGTTAAATAATATCTCTATAAAATTTTTTCTATTTTTTAGAATTTTTAACTATTTTTATAAATTTTTCAAAATCCCCATTATCAAGATTGTCAAGATAAGCATTGTCAATGGATCCCTCCTCTTTCTATATTTCATTATATGAATTACTTAAAGCTATATTGCAGAAATTTCTGTGAATGATGTACATCACAATTCACAAGCTCTTCTTCTTGCTTTTTTTTCTTTAAGTAGTGTGTACATAACAAGTCTAGTAACTAACTAGTATAATACATATACTACGAATCTACGATCACGTTGCTATGCTATTTCATTCCAAGGACATTAACTAATTAGCAATTCAGTAATATATATACGCGTCAATAGTTCTATAAAGAATGTAACACTTTTGTTACTTTCTTTTCAAGAAAATAATACATTTAGTGTCCATAAATTTTACTTAACTTTTTTAAGACACCGTAGTTCTGCCTTTATATTTGATGTTTTATACTCCTGAAGGAAAAAAAAAAGTGATATATGAGATAAGCATAGTATATCGTATATATCGCTATTGACTTGAAAGATTATCAATTATCATGTGCCTAAATCTTTTTTTGTTCACTTGGTATTTTCCACCACCATTTACAACATACAATCCTATCTTGATGATTTTATATGCATAAGGAAATAAAAAACAAACCAGTTCTGTGTCCAGAAAATTCAGCATCTGTAATGAAAAACTGTCTCTGGATTTCACATGTAGAATAATGCTTTCGCTTATGCATGCATACGGGCAAGGCAAACGAAGTTTATATGTGCTTTGATTGTGAAGATGATCAACAAATTAAACTTTGGTGAGTAACAGTCCCATTATTAAAAAAACGAACCATTCTGAAGGTAACAAACTGCACCACAATTTACCAAACCAAAAAAAGAACAAAAGTAGAAACAATTCCAAGTCTCCAAAATGCAGTTAAGCAAGGACTTGCACCTAATATGGGGAGGAAAACAGGAAATAATATTCCTCAGAAAAAAGAGGGGAAGGTGAGTTTTATTGAACAAGTACCCAAACAGGCATTGGAAGCTGCTTTTTTACTATTCAATTCATTAATATCCCCAGAAATCATTGTGAATTTCATGATCAAATTTCTTCTTTAGCTCAGGGTGCTTCTCAAAATACTCATCTGCGGTCATGGTGCTTATCTTTTTCTGTATCAAAGACATACAAGATAATGGGTTGTATTTATTTTGTTCCAAATGCATGCAAGCTTGTTTGATTTGGGCTTTAGTTCTTTTATAACTTCTGGTACCGGAAGAGATATTAAGAAGCTTGGTACAGCTAAGCGCCTATGCCTTCCAGGTGCCGCGTAGCATGCATGATGACAGGATCTCAACTATAGTTCACAAACTGAAAGCTTGTACTGGAAACGCACAGCAAAGCATCAATGATATGTTCCTTTTGTCTCTTTCTCTAATTTTTCTTTTTACTTAATATTAGTGCTAATTTGGAATTAGGTGCAGAAGTAATGTAAGTTTCAGTCATGTTCACTCCGGGACAAGACCATCGATTGACAGATATCATGTTCTTAACTAATATAAAACAGGCCTGGATATATGGAATTGAGTGGGCTTTTGTGTTAGTTTTAGTTGTACTGGGGGCTGTTTGTATGTGTTTGTTTTGTTTTTGTTAGTGGGCTGCATGGAATAGAATAGAGGGGCTGGTGTAGTGCAGAATGAAATGGAGGATTTGTTGTACTTCTAAATGCTGCTAAACTTATCCATCGATAGATGTCAGGATTCAGGAAGCTCCCTGTATATTATATGAGAGCCGCTATCTGAATTAGCAAACAAAGCCTTTTTCTCAGATTGCCGCCTTCAATTTATTTATTTATTTATTTATTTTTGCTAGATGTTATTCAAGATTTTAGCTCCAATTGTTTCATTTTAACTCAAATTATATTAATAAATTGTGTGTGATTTAGCCTTTACATGTTACATTCTGTGAATAGCAACTCGTTACAATTACATATATTTATGAATTTTGAGACCAATGATTCCTTATAGTGAATTTCATATCCCAAAAACCATGAAGGCTTTTGTACGCATTTACTATGAGCTAGTATATAACTTCTATCAGAAATTCAGAATCATCGCCAGTATGTGATGGATGAACTGTTATTTATAAATTAACAAATTAATTATACTAGAAATAGCAACTCCGGTCTAGTGGCTAAGGGCAACGCTCTCCGTGTGGGAGGTCGCGGGTTCGAAACCCGCATGGGGGTGTCTTTTATAGACATTTAAATTTGAGTGGCTTGACCCTCATCTTTATCTCAAAAAAAGAAATAGCAACTCCAAAAAACCTTTTACATTTTATTTTGATGAAAATTATTAATTAAGGGTAGTTTATTTCTTTTTAAGCAAAATACACAACTATAGTCGGGTTCTGTCTTTGGTAGTTTATTTATTTTTAATTTCATTTCTGAAGATGTTGACAAAAAAAAAATTTGGGACATTATATATGCGGATCATTAATTTAGGATTTGTAAATTTGGATATTAAAAATATTATTTAAATTAAAAGTGTTACCAGGCTTACTTTTGCAATTCAAACTTGTTGGTTGAGAGACAGAGACGATATACTAGTTAATTAGTATATAATAAAATGCTCAGTACAAATATTGCAACAAATATAGAAGTTGACACCGCATTTGAGAGAGCTTAGTACAAACACACACACACAAAATTCTGAATTTAATGGAAATGGATTTTTGGGATACAAGTGGACTGAACTTTGAAGGAAAGAGGAATTAAACATGTCGGATCCTTCAAAGTTATAAGTCAATCCATAAAAATAGCATTATGCACACACTTAATATATATGATAACATATGAAAAGTACAAGTACATATAACAGATTTAACAAAATTCGTGATGACTTGATCTGATGACCTGATTTGAGACTGGTCAGAATATCCAAAACTGCACCAGACCTAGTTCATCATTTATTAGTGATGACAACTAAGGGAATGTGTTGGAGTTTATGCTGATTTTTCTCTCGCATTTCTTGTATTTCCATGTCAGAGGATTCCACCCACCAGGAAAACTCTTGAAGCATCTTTAGGTGTTGTAGCTCAGGGATATTCATTTTGCCACGAGAACATAAGAAGAGCTTCTTAAGCATGGGCATGGCTCCAGGGTTTATGCTAAATTCCTTCACTGGAAAGAACATAAGACCGAGTTGCTGCAGTTGAGGGAAGCCTCCAGCTGAACATGTCAATGTCATACTCCCGTCCTGTTGTAGATCTTGAATCAACAGTATCTCAAGGTTCTGTAATTGTTCCAGCTCAGGCATTGGGTCTTTATTGAATTCGCACCACATAAGACAGAGCTTGATGAGACGTGGTGGAAAAAGATGTGACCGAAGCTCAACATGTTCGGGCCAAGTACCCCGCAAACACAGATATTGCAAATTATCGTAAAATGGGAAGACCCGCATGTCAAGAACATCCAACGGAAGAGGTTTACGGCTTTTGCCTATTTGGAGGGAGATAAGTTGATTTAACTCTTTTAGGATAGTGGCAACCCATGGATCAGAGTTATAAAGACCCAGCTCACGGAGATTTGAGAAGTTCCCCAGAGCATCAAGTGTTGGGCTTATATGTTTGAGTTCTACACAATAAAGGGTTCTTAGGTTTGGTAGGTTGGCCAATGGTAGTGGGCACTCTGGAAAACCACTGTCTAGAACTACGTGCCTCAATGTTGTGATGCTCCATAGTGACTCGGGCAACTCATTGACCCATGTCTCAGTACAATCCAACGTCAGAAGATTTTTCAAATGGCCAATGCTTTCAGGGATCTTTTCAGTATCAATTTTACAGTCCCTCAACTCCAGGTGTCTCAAGTGGATAAGTTCTTCCAACCATTTTTCCAATTCACTGAAACTAATAGAGCAGCCATGCATTACCAACACTTTCAGCAACTTATATCGTGGCAACTCATCAGGTAAACCCTTACCGAAAACCATAAGAGACCGGAGTTTTTTATTATAGTTTCTCTTCACTTTTTTCTGGTTTTCAAAATTACTATCGCCAAAAGTGCAAGATTGGAGGGATGCACGGCGTGCATCATTAAAACTTTGGTCTGGGTTTTTATTGATGAACACCGAGAAAAATTTCTTCTCCTTGGCTTCACGAATTGCTAGCTCGCGCAGAAGATCATGAAGGTGACACCGCTCAAGTGAACCATCATAAGACCTCTTAGAAGGAATAAGCAAGCATCTGCAAATTGAGATATTCAAAATTCAAACCCATTAAATTGCAATCGTTGCAAATTCTAAAAAATTCTAATCATCGGTGATTTACTATTAAATATCAAAATTGCATAGAATTTGAAACAACTTCAATTTACAAGCTCAGCATACATCTATAATTTTTTTTTCTATTTTTTTGTTACGTTTTCAATTAATTTGAAGTTGATTTGAAGTATTTTTTGTCAAAATTGTCAAAATGCTAATTTTCAAGTGATATTTAAATGATCTTTGCTTTTGCTCAAGTTCTAAACTAAATGAGGAATGAGAAACTGTAACACCCAAAATTTTGGATTTTATCATATTTGATCATTTGAATTCATCACTGAGAGTATTTTTCCTAATCAGTACCTCTTATCAATATTAATTATTATTAAATTAATATATTGAGAGAAAAAATAAAAAATAAATTTGTAGATACATGACTTAAAGAGAAATTTGTATAATTAATGCATCCGGTTATAATGGACATGCTTGTTATATTTAGAAGCTGATTAAAAATTACCACATTAATTTGTAATTGAATGTTAAAGAAAAAAATAGAAATTACTATTTATATGATCATTATTGTTAAACTTATAATTAGTATTCATATCTTTACTAACCCGATATAATCTTGTATAACTTGGCTGGCCCAATTGATTTTTGGAAACAATAATTGACCCAACAGATCTGTGCCCCCCTCTCTCGCCGGAATTAATTCTGGAGATTAAACCAACTCTCCCTGATGAAAACCCAATAACCTTGATTTTAAACCCTTGTATATCCTGGTTCCATCCAGCACACACATCAGAGGAAATTATACCCCGGCAACCTATTCTGTTCGGAGTTCTCTCTTCTGCGAAAACCTACACCCACAAAAATTAAACAGAGAGAGACTGTAGGAGAGGGAAGAAGGGTCGGTTGCTCGGTTGGTTAGTCGGGATTTGCACGTGCGGGAAGACGGAATGCTCGAGCAGCAATCGAGACGGCACGAATCGTAGCGTCGGCCGACAAATCGACATATCATGGTGTGTGGTCCTCCTTTGGCTATTATTCAATTTTCAAGTTGGATGATTGTTTTGTGGTTAAACAATCAAATATCTTATGAATCGCATTGTTGCATTTGATTTGTTGTCCGATACATTGCAAATATTAAGTTCCAAAATCTGAAATTAATTGAAAACTGGTCTGCTGTGTGCCTATACAATGATTTAATTTATACTTGTTAAACATAGATGGATATAATGATGTATGATATTTTCTTGAAAGAGTGAGTCTATAGTACTATTACTAATACAAATTGTATTGTACTATTGCCTCATATCTCTAATTTTAAAATATTAATAGTCGATTAAAACCGTTCATTATGATATTCGTATGCAGTTTTACTTGTAACCAAATTTTATATTTTTTAGAATTTTTTTTACTGTTTTTTAAGATATTTTGAAATGTCACTTGTCTAAAACATTATGAGCCACCCAAATAAGTGACATTTCAAAATATCTTAAAAATAATAAAAAAAATTTAAAAATATAAAATTTGGTTTACAAGTAAAATTGTATATGAAGATCATAATGAGCGGTTTGAATCGACTATTAATATTTTAAAATTAGAGATATGAGCCAATAGGGCAACACAATTTGTACTATTAATAGTACCGTAGACTCACTCATTTTGAAATTATATTTTAACTGAAATATGTAAAATGTTTTGATGAAATACGGAAGTATATTAGATTTTATAAACAAATTTTTTTTTGGTTTTAGTTATTATATTTTATTGTATGATTTAAATTGATATGAAATATTAATTTCGTCCTTTCTATATATTCTTCTCTCCGTCTTGTTTATGTACATTCCATTTTAACCGCATAGCCGCACTACACTCGTATCATCTTTGCGCTACACTATGCTCACCTCGCCTCTGCACTGCACCATACTTCTACCGCCTCTTCTCCACGCCTCGTCCGCTCGCCTCTACGCCTCGTCTGCCCGCCCACCTCTTCGTCGTGCTTCACTCGCCCACTCGCGTTTTCGCCTCGCCTTGTCGTAGTCTCTCTATTTTTCTCTTTTCTTCTCTAACGCTGTCACACTGGAATCCGCCGCTTGTTCTTCTTTGCTCTTCCCTCCTCCTCCTCCTCCTCCTCTTTCTCTTCCTCTTTCCCTTCTTATTTTCTTAGTTTTTTTTTTTTTTTTTTTTTTTTTTTTGTACATATGTACATATTCTCTTTTATTTTATTTTCAAAAAATATGATTTCTTAGTTAGTCATTCTATATAATATTAAAATAATTATAAATAAGAATCCGAGTATTTTGTGGACCATGTGATCATTAAAGAGTTCCTATTTATTATAAGAAATTGGTGTTAAATCATAGTTGTTGGAGAACACTTTTTATTTTTTTCATTAATCATGTGGCTCCAAAAATTTTAACTTTTTTATCAAACAAAAGTTGGCATACCATAGCAATTTTCTATTGATAATTACCATTTAAATGAGTTTTTTTAAAAGGTCTTATAAGAACTTTGAGCATTTAAAATAAGAATGATGCTACAGTGCACCACATTTTTTAAGAGAAAAAAACTTATTTTTTGTTTGAACCGTTGGATTACAAGAGGTCAATTTGGTAACTATAATATATCGATTGTGTTAAAAATGGAAACGATCTTGTGATTGCGTAAACCAATTTATTGTTTCCTCATTTCAATTTTCTCTTTGGTTCTCCATTTCCTAATAATTGTTTTCTCCATTTCCTAATATCATTTTTCTCCCATGTATATTGCATTTGTAATTTATGTACATATAATATGACATGTACTATTAAGACATCTAGGTAATATTAACAAACCAAGATAGATCAATAATTTCATGAGCAATGTAACTAACAGTTAGCTTTTTACGGTCTTAATAATCCTTAAGAAAATTTAGTTTGCATTTTTTATTCAACTTGATTAAGTTGAAATTAAGTTTATATTTGATGCAACACAAAAAAATGGCCTATTATTAATAATCATAAAATAATAAAAAAATCAGTTAATTATTATGAACCATCTACATAAGTCATATTTTTAAATATCCAAAAAATCCAAAATGTACAATATATTTTAGAAGTATATTTGTATGAAGGTGATATTGAGTAGTTGCCATAGATTATTTAGATATTATACGTATCAATTATAAGAGTAAATATATGGTGAGCTTAAGCTTAAGGAGACCTTCTATAAGCTTAAACTCAAAATCATATCAAAACACTTTCAAATTTAAATTTATATGACTACATTATTATTTATACATAAATTAATAAATCTTAACCGTTAGATGTACTATAAATCATCTGAATAACATATCTATAAAAAATGATGAAAATTTAACATTGTTTCGATAGCCATCAAGAGAGAAGAAAAAAATCATAAAATTTGAAACGTTAATTTTTGTTAATGCTTAATTCACATGCAAATAAAATCAAAATTATATAATTTTTTTTATTACGCATAAATATGATATATATACAAATTAAACATTCCATCAATTGATTTTGTAATGCAAACGTTTTTATAATAGTTCTACTCTATTATTATGTAATGCATCAAATAGTTTAAATTTTTCCACATAAATATTTAAAAAATGACAACAATATTTTTCCTTGAGATGGCCGCGGTTGAGCAAAGGCAGACCAAAAAAGAAAGAATGGTGAATAGTTCCTTTTTTTGTCACCTCTCCAGTTGGTTTGAGTAATATATACCAAATCAGTTGTAAAACTGGATAGGCCTCTTTAAGTTTTATTTTCTCTAAATTCTTTCCTTTTTCTCAGCAAATCACATTTAATAGGTTGCTTAAATTTCGGTACAATAACAGATGAATTACATTAATGTTCCTCATTCTTTTTTAATGCTTGTACCTCCAATTGAATGTGAGCCATTTGATCAAGAAAATTTTGACTGTCCAATTTTTGTTGGTGTATTGTAGCAATTTTTCTTAAAATAAATACGCACCTTTGGAGCAGTTTTTCTAAGTTGTTGCTACCAATTACTTCATTAGATACAAGATCCTCTGCAACCCATTTCCGAATAAGAGACTTGGCATCGATCTCATGGTCCTCAGGGAAGGAAGCCAAGTACATGAAACATGTCTTCAAATCAATCGGCATGTTGTTGTAGCTAGCTGCTAAAATTGGCATGCACTCACCTCGCCATTCAATACTGTCTGTCACCTTTCTCCATTCAGAGTATGATTTTTTCATCCACAACATTCCGCCAACAACCACCAGTGCAAGGGGCAAATAGCCACACTTTTTTGCTAAATCTGTGGCTAACGAATCTAAACCTCTGGGTGGATTTTGTTTAGGAAAGGCAACTTTATAGAGAAGTGTCTGGCTCTCTTCTGGGTTCAAGAATCGGAGCTCAAAAAGCTCACTCTCAGCTTTTTGAGCAACATCTCGATTTCTAGTAGTTATTAGCACCTGACCCTCATTGTCCTTAATGTCAGGACAAATTACCTTGATGTAAGTAGGCCAAAAAGTTTCGGACCACACATCGTCTAGCACTATGAGAAAATTTTTGTTCTCCAAGGATTTTCTGATCTCCTCAATGAAGTACCACTTTTCATCTCGATCCCTTTCTTCTGGCTCCACCTTGCGAGTTTTTTCAAGGATCTTCTTATAAATTTCAATCTCTCTGAATTGTTGAGAGACGGATATCCATATGCAAACATTGAATTTTTGCTTTACCTCTGCACTGTAAATTAAAAAGTTATGTTTTAGTATTTTGCATAATATATTATTATGACACCCCGTGGTTGTTCCCAAAGATTCAATTGTCCAACAATTCTTTTATCCAATTGTCTAACAGTTTGAAGTCAATAACAAGTTAATCAAAACTCATAAATGTTGTGAGTTCGAATTTGGAGTTAACAATTATAGATATTTCAATCAATAGTTATGTGTTTTGAATCATTCGATTTTTATTTTGATTTGTTGGACGTTTTGATAAAAGAGTTGTTTGATGCTGAAAATTTCCTTTAATGTTATCCCATGCAGCAAATAAGTCTATACAACAATTCTAAATAGGTATTGCATGAAAATTTTTTTTTAGGACCTTTTAGTGATTAATTTAATTTGAAAATGTTATGGTGATACCATTGGAGTTACTATATTGTTTGACTTGGTAAAACAAACTAATCATTCAACTTAACATACTAATTGCTCGACTTAACATGCTAATTATTTAACTTAATATCAACTTATAATGAGCATGTTAAGTTGATGTTAAGTTGAATGTTAATTATATCAACAATTATTCGACTTAACATGCTAATTATAAGTTGATACTAAGTTTAATTATTAGCATATTAAATTGAATAATTAGTATGCTAAGTTGAATAATTAGTTTTATTTTTATTTTAAGCACAATATATGTTAAATTGAATAATTATTGATATAGTTATTCAACTTATAAGTCGATGTTAAGTTGAATAATTGGCATGTTAAGTGTAACAATTAATCAGTTTGTTAAGTTGGCTAATTAATTCGTTTGACCAAGTCAAACTATATGGTATCCTCAATAATATCACCATATTTGGACCCATATTAAATTTCTTATTATCTTAATAAAATAAATAAGCTACTGATGATTGTGTCTAATCCCAGACCATCTTTTGGTTGTACTTCTCACACAAAAAGGAGAACAAATAAGACCCTGAACTTACTTAGAATGAGAGTTTTTCTTTAGCTTATTAAGTTTTCGCTGTACATTCAACAATTATTGCTGTTCTGTGCGGAATCACATCCTCTGCCATACTTTCTATGGATTCGTTATGTTTTAGTTTTCTTGTATACATATGGGACTCCAAAATAAGAACAACCTATATTGCTAATTAAAATCTGGACCGTTTGAACTAATTTGATGGGCCAGTTTAATTAACTATGACAGAGTCTCCTATAAATTTTTAGAAAGCATGCAGATGGAGATCCGCCATTAGCAATTTGATGCTACCCAAGGTCTGTGCAAAAACAAAGACACTTGCTACCAAGTTTTTGTGTTATCTTTTATCATGCTTAGAAAAATTCTAAAAAATAGTAAAATGTGACCACCCAAATTAACAGCTGCAAAATGATGTTTAAAATAAATGAATGCGACTAATCTTTTCATTTGCCTTAAAGTTGAAATTAAAGCTTAGGTACAAACCTGTTGAAAACTTTTTTGGCAAGAGTAGTCTTTCCGAGGCCGCCGGTACCGACAATTGAGATGACCGATCGACCTGGATGCGGTGTGAGGAGCTTCTTTAGTATTATTTTATGAGCCTCCAGCTCAATGATCTTGCTCTCGTCATCGATGTACTCAAGGGACGGCGGCCTCTCTGCTTCTACACGAGCACGACTACTTTCTCCAAGATCATCTATACTAAACAAGTTTTTGTTTTCCTTAATCGATTGCAGTGTTGCTTCTATATTATCTAGCTCCACACCAAGATTGTGAAGGGCAATCGGTTTCATGATTGGGAGCTTATATACCCACTTCATGCATGCCATGAAGTGGGAACATTTCATGCGCTCTCCTTGGATCTCTATGACATATATGTCTATTGCATCCTCGATGCGATATGCTACCTCCCTCACCTCCGCCACCCAGTGTTGATTAACCTTCAATTCGTTGCTGCTGTTTTCAGCATCTTCCAGGAAAGGCCTGATCCATTCAAGTTTTTGTCTCACTGATTGCATCTTGTCGGAAACACTATAGAGGAAGGTTACTTCCTCAAGCAAAGGGTCCTTGATTTTGTCTATAATGAAGCTTACAATGCTCTCAGCCATACCTCTCAGCTGGTTTGTTAACACGGAAAGGTTCTTTTCTGATAGTGGTGGAATGGAAATAATTAGCAAGTAGTGGAATCCCCGGAAATAAGTAGAGATAAAATCCGGGCTAGGTCTCTGCTGTATAATGGAAACTTTGTAGAAAAGAAATTTTGTAATGGAGTTTATAGAGCAAATGATAATTTCAGCTAATAGAGGGAAAGTTGGTGATAGTTTGTATTGTGTGTGGGTGGAGCAGTGGAGCTGGGATAATTTGATCTCTGATATATATCTCTGGAAAAAGATACTCTGTCTTTGCCCCCAACATTTTGTCGTGCCTCGTGGGCAACGTATCATTGTCCTCTCCGGAAAGACTCGAACAACTCTAAGAAAAAAAATATATATATTTCTTGACTCGAACATAAACATGTCAATTACAAGTCGGTCGTTTTTTTATTCGTTGCAGGGTGGGTTGGTCATAAGTCGACCCGACCCCAAAATCCAATTTCAAATCATCTAACATATGGCATGGTACTATACAGTACATGGACCATTAGATCTCCTTGAGATCTGTGTTGGCCCGAATCTCAAGGCAATCCAACGGTCCATGTGCTGCATGGCACCGTGCCATATCTTAAGGGATAAGCCGCAGTATTTTGGTCCCCTCCTATCAGCTTCATCGTCGGATCGCTGTAGAGGATGTGCACGCACCCAATCTATTTTTAAAAACTTGTTTTCTTTTTTAGTTTATTTTGATAGGAAATACTAATTAAAGTTTATAAAGATACAAATTATTATGGATACTAATATTTTTAGTTTTGTATCACTAATATCGTCAACTCGGTACATATTATTTTAGGATTCGGATTTTGTCCTTTTCATACTTCAAAATTGTGTAAAAGGGCTATGCGTTATTGGAGTGTGCTTGTCACTGTTGACTAGTTTGAGGTGTTTGTAAAAAATTAAAAAAAAAAAAGTTTGGAAAGTAACGAAAAACTCGGAAGATGGTCTTTATTATTATTACACATAGAAATCTACATCTAGCTGGCGTTCCCAACATATTGTGTGGGGTATTTGATCTTGCTAGCCATGTGGGTATGTAATGACCATTTAATGCCCCAACGTGCAGCTAATTAACATTGTGTCAGGTGAGCTTTCTTCAGACTTGAGTTCAATATTATATTATTTCAAAAAAAAAAAAAAAAAAGTTCAATATTATAAAGGAATTTTTCAAGTGTTCTCATTTTAACCATCTACATGTCTAGACATAAACAAATTTTTTTTTGAGATAAAGATGAGGGTCAAGCCACTCAAATTTAAATGTTTATAAAAAACTCCCCCATCCAGGTTTCGAACCCGCGACCTCCTACACGGAGAGCGTTGCCCTTAGCCACTAGACCAAAGGTTGGTTCTTCACATGGCTAAGGTCGGGCTCGGGTCAGTCCGACTTTCCCTGGAACACGGGTCGAGTCGGGTTTGGGTCTGGTCGGGTCGGGTTCGGGTCCGTCTCACTTTTCCTAGAACACGGGTTGGGTCGGATAGGGTCGGATTCAGGTCAGTTTGACTTTCCCTAAAACTTGAGTCGGGTTGGGCGGGTTTTTCGGGTCGGGTCAGATTTTGCCACCTCTAATACTAAATAATTAATATGAATATAAATACTCAGTCGATATCAATTTTAATATCTCATTTGATATTAAAATGTATAGCTAAACTTTTAGGTTGTAATTCGTATTCAGTTTCAATAAAACCGGTAGAGTATTTCCATTTTTTTTAAAAAAAAATCTCATTTGATACTAAATAAGTTACATAAATATAAATCCATGTAAAATAAATACTAAGTCGATATCAATTTTAATATCTCATTTGATATCAAGGTATCTGTAAATGTGCCAAAGTAAGCGACAAAGAACAAAGAACATGTGATATTGCTAAATGCTGAGACATATAGGACATATACCCATAACCATTTCACTTTGATCAAGCCACGAACGGAATGAGATCGGCTGCTTTTCAGGTTCTGTTCCCCGATCCCAACCGTTTGATTCACCGAAGTGCATCAAGATTGCAGCATCGAACCGATCTTGACCGTTTGATTTGGAAAAGCAGGCCCCGCTTTTCTAAAAGAAAAACAGCATATTCGGACCCGCCACGAACTGGAAATCACTTGGCTACGGGCGGGCCTTCACTAAAAAATAATAAAAAAGAGCAAAACAAAGAAAAAAGAATTTCAAATCACTAATCTCGAGTTTGGCGAAAAAGGAAGGCTGGATTGAGTTGAATTTGTAACCTTCAATTTGAAGGTGCAAAAACTTCCTTTTTTTTTTTTTTTTTTTTGGAGTAGGTAACATACCTACTCAAATTTTCATTAAAACAAAATAAAAATTACACCCAAAAAAGAGAAAGAAAAATTACACCCAAAAAAAAAAAAAAAAATCCTCTTTAAATAGCTTTTTTTTTTTTAATTACAACTTGCCCTTAGGCGACTTACAATTACCAAAGATTACGGGTCTTAACGAAAATGTAGCAGTTATCCTATTATAATGAGGTTCGAATTCTAAATTTGCACAGAGAATCTAATTGAAGACCAACGGTCCGATTTGCAGGTCTGCAGGAATCAGGATCACCTGCTTTTTTAAAATGAAAAGCAGGCTCTACTTTTTTTGATCCGACGGTTGAGACATACCAAAATATATACTGTGAATATCTAGAGGTATCCATCTATTAACCAGATTGAAATATGGGTTTCAAATCCGCTCGGCTTGGACCCATCTGGTTGGCGCAGCAGAGCCCTAGATATTACTGTTGTACTCTTTTTCCACTGACAATGCACTTTCTTTTAAGAGTTGTAGGGCCTCCTCCTAGACCGAATCCAACGGCCTTTATTTACAGGATTGAATTGCCTCTTCGCATCCGTCCGGAGTCAGATTCAAAGAGCACAGGTGGTTTACAGCTGTCTAGGGATGAATACCGTGATGCATCCCACAGATTTCTGCAGCGGTTTGAGTTTAGTGGGGCCCTTTGGTATTGTTCCGGTGATTTAATGAAATGTAATGCTTTTCTGATTTTGTGTAACGGATACGTTGCCTAAGGGCTTGTTCTATTCAAAAAAAAAAAAAAAAGTCTCCTAGATATCTAATCTTCTCCCAGTGTACTTGGTCACATGTCTCGTACTTTCCAGCTGTAAGTCTGTAACGCGTAGATTCGGAACCAAAATGTTGGTAAATTAGATTGGATAGATCTATTTGAGTTCCGGGTACCCCATATGAAAAGGATGTCCTTCGCCTGCTGCTTCATCTTCTTATCTTCATTCCTTGTTGATATTTCTGGATCAGAATCCGTAGCAGGGTCTGCTTTTCCGATCGGACGGTCGAGATCGGTTGTTCTACTGATCTCAAAACACTTCGATATTTACTGTACCGATCTCAACGTACTTCGATATTTCTCAACCGTCGGATCAAAAAAAGCTGAGCCTGCTTTTCTAATTTTTAGAAAAGCAAGTGATCCCGGTGTCCATATCTGCTGCGATCGGTGACCGATCGCAGGACCCTGCGATCGTAACATCATGTGGCTCAGAGCCACTTATTTATTTAGACGGTAGAGATTTCTTTGAGTCTATTTAACTGGAGTTAGACTATTATATTAACGTTAGCATTTCGGACCGAAATACTAATGCCTCAAATTTTATGTTATTGTGTCTGGACAACGATTTATGGTGCTCAATAAAATTTTTATATGAAAATATTGGGGAATACAAAATTTTTATATTTTTATAGTTTTCTAAGTATTTGTTTTGAATTTTAGAAAATAGCTCATATATATTAATAAAATATTGATGTTTGTATATGCTATTTTCAAAAATGTAAAACATATAGTTAGAAAACTCTAAAAATAAAAAATTTATGTATTTCTCAATATTTTTGTATAAAAAATTTATTGAGCCTCCATAAGTTATGATTGTGGACACAATAACATAAAATTTTGTAACGACTATTTCATTTAACATTTAAATGAGATATCTACGATTTCAATTTGACCAAACCCATACTACCTCTAATCCTTAGGACTTTACTGTTGTGCTACAGTAATTGTCCCATCGGTGCTACAGTACTTTTTTTGCAAATTTTTTAAATCCTCGGGCCAGTCAGGTGCTACAGTTTTTTTTTTTAGCAATTTTTTTTTCAAAAATTTTTTGGTCCTCGGGCCAGTCATTGCGCTACAGTATTGTCCCATCAGGTTACAGTATATTTTATTTATTTATTTATTTTTTTTGGCAAATTTTTTTTAAGGACTTTACTATTGCTCTACAGTAATTGTCTTATTGGTGTGACATTTTTTTTTTTTTTTACAAAAGCTATTTCCGTTTTCATTTTTTCCCCAGATTTTTTTTTTACTTCTTTATTATTTTCTTCAAAGTTTCTTTAGATTTTCTTTTAAAATTTTTTATTAAATTTTGTTTATTTTTTAGGTTTTTTACATTATTTTTTTTCAAAATTTTTTTAGATTTTTTTTAGGTTGTTTTACTGTTGCACTACAATAGTTATCCCTCGGTGCTATAGTATTTTTTTTATTTTTTTTAGTTCCTTTGTTTATTTTTAATTTATTTTTACTTTTTTATTATTTTTTTCAAAAATTTTTTTTTATTTTTCCAATTTTTTTAAAATTTTGTTTATTTTTTTAAGGTCTTTTCAATTATTTTTTAAACTTTTTTATTATTTTTTTCAAATTTTTTTTTACATTTTTTTAATTTTTTTTTATTTTTCATAATTTTTTTAATTATTTTTTTCATGTACTTTTTTCGAAATTATTATTTTTAATTCTTTTATTTCTTTTTTTTAGTTATATATATATTTTTAAAACAGTTATGGTCCAGTGGTTTTTTTCCCTTTTTTTTAAAATAAATAGTTATTGTCTTTTTTTTAGATTTGGTAATTCAAAAAAAAAAAACTCTTATCAGGTTGTGTCTAATTTTGTGTCCTGCTCATTTAAATTGAGTGATCTTGATGTCATGAGCTAATACATTGGCTGGTCTTGATATTCTAAACATAAGGATATTTACTACAAATTTAGCTTTTTAAGGTTATATATTCGTATCAATATTTTCGTATGAATTAATATTAATAAATTAACGATGACAAAAGGTATTCCATTAAATGCGGCGGAGCGCGCACTTTTGCTAGTTACACAACTAATCTTAAACCTTTCACACGGTTTTTACTTTTTCAATTATACAATCTGAAGTTCTGAACACGCCACGAAATTTCCATTATAAAATTCTACCCAAGCGGCAAGCGCACATGAATTCCCCATGCCGTGGGCCTAATCCGTGAAATAGTACAGCATGAACATGTGAGTAATTAAGATGCTCTCAGAGTATTCTCCAAAAAAAAAAGATGCTCTCGGAGAGCTAGATTCGCTGTATATTGTGTATACATATACAAATTGATCGCAGATACATTAGAATAAGAGTAAATAAAGGGTAAAATTAATTATTTGTCCTTGCTTCCCTTGGCCACTTTTGTAATGTGGGGTTTTTTTTTTTTTTTTTTTGAGATAAAGATGAGGGTCAAGCAACTCAAATTTAAATATCTATAAAAGACCTCCTATCCGGGTTTCGAACCCGCGACCTCTTATATGGAGAGCGTTGCCCTGTGGGGTTCTTCAACAACTCCAAATTTTTTTATAAACCGAAATTGAAAAACATTTTTAGCTAGAAGTAGTAAGATTGCACCCGTTTTTAGACCCACTAGCTAGATAGAACCGAATGTACTTTTCGGTTCCACTGGAAGAAACCGAAAAGTACATTCAGTTCCTTCAAGAAACCACTTTCGGCCACAATTGTGATCCCAAAAATAATCTGATGTGAAGAATCTGATTCAAGAGATCCACAAAATTACTTGTCAGTATCAACATCTGATGTGAAGAATCTAATTCAGCTCATCTCCACAATTTTGTCAAAAAGGCTCCCAATAATCCACAAGCTTGGAGATGAGCTGAATCAAATTTTGACAAGGCTTCAAGAGATCAGCGAAAGGAAAGTGAGGTATGGGATTAATAGCCTGGGAGACGGAAGTGGAGGAAAGAAGTTGCCTATTAGACCGTCAGTTTTGCCTGACATTGAAGATCCAGATGTCATCGAGCTTGATGTTGAAAAAGACAACATAGTTAAGGAGTTGTTTGACAAAGATACTCCGAGACGCTCTGTTGTCTCCATTGTCAGGCAAGGAGGACTCGGCAAAACCACTCTCGCCAAAAAAGTGTACAATAGGTATGGTATAATTGCATTGCCAATAAACACACACAAATTTATAACTCTTATATTAAATTGTGTAACACTTAACTCAAATTTCATAACAATATAAACATGTTGATACTAATTTTGAGGATACAGATATGACCCTATGATAAACAAAAAAGAGAGCGAGAGAAAAGCTTTTTACAGTATAATTAAGAACTCAAAAGGAGAGAACTAAAAAAAAAAAAAATTCAATATGACAAACAGACAGAGAAAGTTTCCCTCTGGACTTCAGGTATACCGGAAATAAATTAAGAAAGTTCATACCTTAATGAATTGGTAATAGGTTCGTACACGCTCATATATAGTTTAGTCAGGATGAGATTATCCCCTTCTATGATTTTTTCCTATTTATTATATTTTATTATATAAATTACTTAAATCTATATTGCACAAATTTATGTGAATGATGAACACAACAAGTTTCATTTTTTTTTTCTTTTAGTGTGGACATAACAAGTTAGTGCAGACATCCAATTAGTAGCTAACTAGCATAATACATATATACTACGTACAATTACGTTGCCATGCTACTTCATTCTAAGGACTTTAAATAAAGTTATACTTGAAAAAAACTACATAATTTAATTTATGTAACACTTTTGTTGATTTATTTTCAAATATAATGTTACATTTTTTATGTCGATAAATTTTATTTTACAGTATTTAAGACACCCCAGTCCCCAGTTCCCGAAGGAAGCAACAAAAAAAAGGTGATAAATGAAATAAGCATAGTATATGTATCGTATCAATATTAATTTAAAAGATAATCAATTATCATGTACCATTAACAAAATCTTTTTTTTTGTTCAATTGGTATTTTCCACCACCACTTACAACTTACAATCCTATCTTGATGATTTTATATGCATCATTGAAGGGCTACACCCAACAGTTCCTAAAATATAAGGAAATAAAAACCAAACCAGTGCTGGTACAGAAAATTTAGTATCTGTAATGAAAAACAGTCTCTGGATTCCACACGTAGAACTAATAGTGATTTTGCTTATGCAATATGCATGCATACTGGCAAAGGTAAATTAACTTATATATGATTTGATTGTGAAGATGATCAACAAATTAAACTTTGGTGAGTAACAGTCCCATTATTAAAAAAACCAACCATTCTGAAGGTAACAACCTGCACCACAATTTACCCAACCAAAAAAAGAACAAAAGTAGAAACAATTCCAAGTCTCCAAAATGCAGTTAAGCAATTAAGGACTTGCACCTAATATAGGGAGGAAAACAGGAAACGATATTCCTCAGAAAAAAGAGGGAAAGGTGAGTTTATTTGGACAAGTACCCAAACAGGCATCGGAAGCTTCTTTTTTACTATTCAATTAATTAATATCCCCAGAAATCATTGCGAATTTCATCATCAAATTTCTTCTTTAGCTCAGGGTGCTTCTCAAAATACTCATCTGCCGTCATGGTGCTTATCTTTTTCTGCATCAAAGACATCCAAGATAATTAAAAATTTGTTACTAAACCCCATTAGTTAGGAATTACAACATGTGTAATTCAACAAAAACATAATACTACAAATTGATCGGGATCAATAAGTGTTGTCTCAGAGTTCAAACTCATAAGATCCAAACGAGGATACAATACCAACTCATACCCACATATGGTTTTTTGCACCATAATTTGCTATGAAAATCAAATTGGAAATAAGTGAACATGATACGCTTGTTTACCTTCATCTCCTGAACCTCAGCGATTTCCTTCTCCAATCGCGCTGACTCCTTAAGAGACTTCTGTTCTGCTTCTTTCAGATCCTTTAACTGCATTTACAAACTTCTAATTATATCTTTCTTTCAAATATCCTTTATTCCTGGCTTCGAGTACAGGAAACGAGGTTATGGTCCATTGATAATAAGCAACATTTCACACAATGTCTGCAATCTATAACCTCAACTATCCATCCATGCAGAAAATGGTCTACATCAAGCTTTAAGAGTGCACAGACAAATAATAAGTTCATTGCTTTCTGACATTAATAGCATCAAACCTCTAGTTCCAAACAATTGTGTACAACACCAGCATATATTAATAGCAACATACTAATCTAATTGTGATCATCAAATATAATAGTTTACAACATATCACATCACCAATTTTCTTTAATGTCCCAAAGGAAATCATGCAATGTAGGTTGTTCGAAATCTAGATTTTAAATGTATGCAATTTGTTTCTACAGGTCAAAGTCTATCTGAATACTAAGTACGTATACATATGGTAACAATTTCTTTCCCACTTTGTGCCCCCGCCCCCCTTCAGCATTTCAAAAGAAAACATATTCAAGTACAAAGCAGATTTGAAGCCCAACAAAAAATTGTTTTGAACATCAAAATAAGCATACCAGGGCATCAAACTTGGGTTGGTATTCTGGAGTAACAGTGTCCTGAAACTTTGGGATCTCAATGCCTACAATTTCAACAATGATTATTGATTATTCTTTACAAATTGTCTATCATTTATATGTATAATGCAATGGAATTTCTTATTCAAGCCATTAAAGTTTAAGACAATGCATCCATATGAAATTAGCTATTATTCTTTAGGTGATTCTTACATGCAACAAAAACCATATTGATTCTATAACAAAGAAAAAAAATAATAAGAACCTTTGATAAAGTAAATGTTGCATGACTGTACGAGCAAATTAAATAAACATACTCTCATAGGCCTGCTTGTAAACATTAACCAACTTCTCCCCAATTCCCTTCTTGTAGTATTCCCAATCAATTGGCTGGGGTTCCTATATCATAGAGCAGTTGAAGAACCAAGACAAACATTAGGCAATTCATTTCTATGCATTTTAGAATTTTACCATGAATACCTAAATTCTTTATATCACATATCAAGTTCACTCTACAAATTACAAAAAACAATGTACTTATTATGCATGAGTGAATATCCAGGGAGAAACCATTTTACGAAACACCAGCACACTTTCTTTGTTGATGTAAATCAAATGAATCCTTGTAAAAAGTAACTATTGAGGTTAAAACATAATTTTTAAAATGTGACAACCTCATCCAGTGATCAAAACCAACTACCTGTCGACAATTGCCAATTAAAGAGCGAAAACACATATTGATTTCCAATCACCAGATGATGAAGGATATTTCCACCAAGATTGGCATTATTTTGGCACTCAACATATCCTATCTCATTCAGTCTTTTTTTTTTTACAGCACGCAATATTAAGTTATATACATTATACAAACCAAGAGTTATTCATTTCAGAAATTATACAGGGGATCAACTTACCAGTAATTGTCATAATTAACACTACAGTCAATCAATGGATTAGCTCACAATAGGGACAACAACCTCTACAAACAAGAACCCCACACGAACACCTATACCAAAACCTAGATCCTGGCCAGATTCAGATCTGAAAGTGTAAAACAAACAACAACAATACCATGGAGAACTTGGTCTGGAGCTGCTGGTTAACATCATCGAACGCGCGTCGGAGGTTGACGAACTCCTTGCGGGCCTCCTCGGTAACTAACAGTTTCCCCAAGCCATCCCAGTCGATCCCCTTCCCGGCCTTCGCCGCCGCCTCCACCACCTTCTTCGTGCCGTTGCCGCTCATCTTCAGATCGATCCGCCGATCTCTCTCTCCCTAGGGTTTGTTCGTTTGTTTTGCCTTGTTGACGATGGATTCTTTCTATCGGATTCTTTTCTTTTCTTCTTCTCCGATGGATCGATCGACTGTGAGATGAGAGGAAAAGAGAAAAGAAGAGAGAATGTTGGAGCTGAGCTGACCTAGGGCAAGGAGGAGGGCGTGGTCATCCTCTGCGTCGCAGTGATTCTCTGCGCAGCGAATCGACGGTGCAGATTTTAGGAGGGGTTTCTCGAGATTGTGTTGCACGAATTTTAAAGCAGATCCAATGGTTGGAGATGTGTGAAGTGGTTTAGTGCGGAGTAGGGGATGTGAACCAAGGAGGAGGTCGCTGGGTTTGGGTTTGGGTGGACTTGGTGTGTTTGGGGGATGGGAGGGGGCTGGTGGTTCTGTAGAGGGAGCCGACTAATAGTAGGGTGAAATTTTGTGGACCGGATTCATTAAGGAGTTTGTGTTCTTCCAATTTGGGTCTTACTGGGCCTTATTGGGCCTTAATGGGCCCTACTGGTTTACTATGGAGAATGAGTAGCTTTAATGAATGAAGGTTAGATACGACCCATTTGGGATAGATAGGCCATTTTTCAGTGCTTTTATTATCTCTACAATGTTAATTCAATCAATGACCTACGGGTTTCAACTCAAAAAAAAAAAAAAAAAATTCAATGAATGGATCTCCCTCAGCTTCAAAAGCATATTTTTAATTCAATATTCTATATAAATTTTAATCTATGAGGAACAGTACAAGCAAACAGCAAGTTGAATGACCAAAAAAATGATGTAACTGGTACTTTTCTTGACTGGTACAATTATTACCATCTAAAAAAATAAATTACTCAAGTAATATTCTACTCTTCAGATAACAAGAGGGTACATCAATAAACATCCTAAATCGAACGCACTGCTGTCTAATCTATTACTCGTCTTTCAAAGTTTCTGCTTTGGGGCGTCTTTCAGCGAGCATCTGTTTCGTTCTCTCCAACACACCAAAGAAGATGGAGCCTCCGATTCCAATCCACAGCACTCTTGGCCCAATTCCCTATCAGAAAACATGTTTGTCAAGCTATATGTTGTGCATCTCTGCAAGGGTTTCTCACTAAAGCAAAAGCACAATAAATCTTATTATACTGTTATGGAATTGTAAGCTGAGATCTGGACTCCAAAATGTCTAACAGCGTTGAATGCAATTTAACATTGCTTCACAATAATAGTACAAGGAAAATGTAAAATTTAAGCAAATTGTTTGATGCTCTGATAAATACAGTTTCTCACATCACAGATACAATACACAGAGAGAAAGAGAGGAAAATAACCTTCAAGAATGCAGAAGGACCTTCCTCTTGTAAAATAGTCTGAGCACAGTTTATGAGGCCATTATATTGGTTACCCTGCACAACGATAGCCACCAAAGAATACAAATCAAGAGTAATATACATATGCTTCATCTTTCACATCAGGAAAAAGATGTTAGATGCTTTACCTGAACCATCAATCTTGTCTTTAGTACATCCAGTGGTGTTGTTATAGCCCCAGTAAATGCACCTGCAGAGATAACATACATTTGACTATAGAAGATTACATTTACTGACATTGTTCCACGCAATTTTATTATCATTCTAGCTTAATTCTCCACTGAGAAAAAGAATAATGAACCAATTGTAAGAACAAACACAAGGATGTACCAGCAAATGCACCAATGACAGCATTCTCTGGATCGGTTAAGTCTCGCTTAGCCTAGAAAAAAAAAAGGAAAAAAAAAAATTCCTGGTATCAAGATGAAGCTATTCTCAAGGGCAATGACAATGTCCAAAATTAAACTCCAACAGTTTAACAGAACTTCGAAACATAACATGGTTTACCTTTTGTTTTACAAATAAATGTTCCTAATATGCCAATTATCCCAGACTACAATAAATCAGACCCAAAATTTTGGCTAAACCTAGATAATCAAGTATGAGATCTATCTGGACTGGTAATAGTATACTTAGCAAATAAAAAAGAAATAACTAGGAATTGTCAATGTATAAATGAAAGTTTATTATGGATGTGCATCACTTCCAAATTAGTGTTAGAATTAAAACATACCGCAGTCTTATAACCAATACGCATCTGCTCATAGATGCAAAACTGAATTGCATCAAAGGGGAGATCTCTTAGCAGAAACGAACTATAACCCTATAAACCGAAGTCAAAAGGAACAAACAATCAAAATAAAGAATAAATGCTTAATGTGTCAGATTTTATCCCAAGGTACTAGGTGATAATATAGGGCAGACAGGGAAAAATAAGTCAGTGGTAACATTTCAACACCAAGAGAGTTAAAATATATTAGGCTGACTGAACCTTAATTGCACAATCGAGTGTTAAACAATGCCTCATTTGGGTGACTTGCAGATTAGTTAAATAATATTTAAATGTCAAACTGTAACACCATACAAATAAGCATGATGGAAGACAGTCCTATATAAAAAAGAAAAGACAAATACCGCAAGAAGGCCTTTAGATCCTTCTGTTTTGAGAATAAGGCGAACTGCATCAGGTGCAGAGCTAAACTGGCCTGTTTGCATTCTTTGTTTAACCACCTAAAATTACGCATCAGCATATATAATTAACAAACTACAGTTAAAACTGATAAAATTCCAGATGAAAAACTATAATTAAAACCAAAGGTATACATTGCAGATACAATTGTTATAGTTGCATGCACATACAAGTTTTCTTATTATTATTAGTACACATTCAAAGGTTGTCAGGTTTGGTAAGATTTGTTGCTTACGACAGTATGTCATGGGCTTCATTACAATCATCAACTACACTCATTTGTAAATAATTATTGCATCAGGATATATGAAGGGAAACACACACCTCAGTTGGAACACGAATAATAGAAGCAGCAAGCCCTCCAATTGCTCCAGCAGTCTGTATTACGGAGGAAAATTTTTAGCTTTTAGAAATTAAAAGTTCCATGACAGATCACACAGGATGCCTAGACATGTATTTGGCAAATTAAGTCTATGCTCCACAGCAGATGCTGATTTCCAGAACATCTCTGTTGTTCACAGCAAATAACAGGAAACATGTAGCTTTTCATCCAAATTTAAATAACCAACACAAAGTATTGAGTGTCAGTCATTAAATACTAACAGCTCAAGATACTTGGTGCATGAATGTGTGCAATTATACCAGGAAAAAGAAGAATCTAAATTAAGAGTCACGCATTGCTCTAGCTTTCATATAGCACTGACTAAATAAAAAATCTTATATACTCAGAGAAACAATTGTCTAATTTACATGCTGATAAATAAGAGCTTGATCGTACCAAATGAGCAAACGCACTCAAATTCTCAGGAAACATAGTCAATAACTTTTGTTTTGCAGGCTCGTATACTCCCACAAATACAGCAGATGCCCTGTCATCAATAAAGAAAATGAGAAAGAAAGAAAGTTGTGTATCACAAAACATTCAGTTCAAGCAACTATTTCGCACAAACTTTCAGCCATTGCGTACAAAGAATCACCCACACTGTAAGTTATTTTGCGTGATTATATCATCCATACATTTATGGAAAAAGAGAAAACAGGTGTTTGTATTTTAAATTTCCCAAAGACACCAGTTCAGTCCCTCAACTTTCATTTTCACTATATTGGTTCTTGAACTTCTGAATGGGAACCACAATGACCTAAAAGCTTGAGATAATGAACAAGAAATTGTCGTTAAGAACTTTAATTTGCACAAAGCAAAAGGTCCTTAAACTTTGAGAGAGGAACTAACTTAACTGTCAGCTTCTATTAATGAAATTTTATAGAAATTTATTTTTCTAAATTCTATGAGAAAAAAAAGTATGTCAACTGACGGTAAAACTCCAGCGAGATTTCCAGACAAACCAGAATACAAGCCCTTCCAGTTGATTTTAGCGCCACCATGAGCAGCCTGAAATACAAACATACTAAAAGTATAAACAAACATTACAAGTAGTGAAAAGTTCAAACCCTGTTTTTACTGGATGGTCATCATAATAAGCTAGCAAAACTCCGAAGAAATGGGGAAACACAAAAGTGGGAACTTTAATTTATTATGGTGTAACTCATAACATTATTTGTCCTTTTTTTTACTATTAGTTTTGTTCCTGGAGTATATAACTTGCTAAATTTCAACACCATAGCATACTAAATAAAAACCAAATCTGTTATCAGCTTTAACCAGAGAGACTAGAGGACAACGTGTAATGGGTACTTTAAAATGTATATGCACAATAAATTAAATTAACTAAAGCTAAATAGAGGACAATGGAAAGTTCCAATGTGGTTGATTGACCTGCCTGAAGCCTTGTCTTTATGGTATCAATCGGATACAATGCCGTCTCGACAACTACACCTGCAGTACCTCCTGCTATGATACCCTCTGAAACGATATAAAAAAACTTCATTACAATTTCTTACAAAGGAACAAATATGCAAAAGTATATCTTTCAGTTCTTCAAATTATCATTACGAATTAAACTGTCTTAAGAAGGTAAACAAGTAATCTGTACAAAGTAAAGTACAATTCCACCAATGAATGGCATCATTTCTTACATACATACATACATTTTCTTTAACTAATAAAGAGCTCACGCGTTGCTTTGGGCTGAAATTGTTATTTCTTATAATAAATTTTTAAGATAATATGTAATGGGCCTCATATTGAGAATTGATCTGGGCCTTAAATTTTAATGGGCTGAGACATTAACATCAACGGGCATTAACGTAAATCAACGGTTCTGATCTATCCAAGAAAATGATCAACGGCTCAGGTTTCTTATTTGGGGAAGATAGTCATTTCATGTCATTTTTTCCAATATGCTGTTATATATAGTAAGGATAAGGATTTACTGAGAGCTGATTCTCGATTTGCCGGTACGATTCGTATCTTGCAAATTTTGATTTTGCAGGGTGACGACTTAACATAATTTCAATACATCAGACAAGTTTCCATACACTCTTCCTGAAGATATAGATCTCCAAAGCAAAAATCAACAGAACTAATCAACTAAACCCAGCAAACAATCTTACCGAACAAGATACGCAGGAAATCAACCGGCTTCGGCTTGTTCTCCTCCATGCTGACAGACGCAAACACCCCCTTCCTCCCATCCACTGAGCTCATCTGCCTTGCGTACGCATCTGAAACCCCAAAATTCCATCACATTGTAGTCTCATCATACATAATTACATTAAAAAGAACAAAAAAAACAAAGATAAAATCGGGTTGCTGTACCGGGAAAGCTCGCACTGGAGGAGGTTCTGGGACTGAGCGCCAGAATCGGAGGACCCATTGTAGAATCGCGTGCCTGCCCACTACTGGAAATCTGGAACCGAGGTGGAGGGAGGGTTTTGGGGGGTGGTGAGGGTGAGCACGCCGCTTGCTTGAGAGAATTGGAATGAGAAGAAGGGGATAAACTTTTACTGGGAGCTGCTTCACTCTGCGCAGCGCCGGATTTACTTCGCACACTGTTTTTGGAGTTTGGGGACAGTTTTTCGAGCTTGTAGACAGTTTTGCCCCTGCACTCGTGCAGGCTGCAGCTGGAGTTCTAGATACGGCACGACACGGCACACGGCACAGGTATGGATGGAAACGGCACGGGTAAAGCACGGGAACGGATACAACACGGATCATTAACCATGCCGTGTCTGATTTTTAAAAATTTTGGAACGGCACATGTACTGTTCCAGAAACGGCACGGGACGGCACGAAAAAACTACAAGATAGAAAATGGTTGTCAAACACGGCACAATAAACAGCACAGGACATGACAGACACGGCATAAATAATGTAAGTGGCACAAATAAGATACGGGTAGGTATGGATACGAAGATCGAGCATGGTTTCTTTTCTCTTTGTCGTTGGACCATGGAGAATAAAGTGCCACAACACAATGAGAGAGATATAAGGTTGCGACTCACCTACAAGAAGTTAAGATTTCAAGTGACCTGTCATATCCACAGTATCACCTATCAGTTGAAAAGCACGGTATCAAAATTGAAGTGAAAAGCCAGGAATCAGAATGAAAACTAGCTTAGTCAGTTGTAGGTATGTACAAGCTAACAATAAAGTTGAAGGGCTATATGATATAGATAGGATTTCTCCTGTCGTAATCTACTACTTTTGATTCCATCCGTAGTCTCAGTACCCTTTGATTTATTGTAGTCAATCAAAGTAGTTGCGGAGTAGTTGATAGGTCACGAGTAGGACACAGATAGTAATTCCACCTATATTTTAAATATAGCCGGTCTCAAACCCGAAAAAAAGGAGGAGTAATTTAAAAAAATATTATGTAATTATTAATTAACAGAATTTTCATTGTACACAGTATTTTTCAATATTTTTATATGTTTCTAACTTTTTATTTTGAATTTTGAGAAAAAATAATTTAATGATTTTTTGGGGTTAACTTTTAATTTGTTTAAAGTTTTATGTTTTTTGGAATTTTATTTTTTTTATGTTAAGAACGAGTGGACACGTTTTAGCACGTTAAGATGCGTGAATAAGACACAGTAGGTCACGTATCTGATTGGACACGACACGGATAGATCACGGCATGAATAAGTCACAGCATGATAGACACGGTACATCTTACTCGTGTCGTGCCTCTTTTTTTCAATTTTTGGCACGGCACGGCATGTCTGGACACCGCACGAACCGGAAAGGCACGATTTTAGAACTCTAGTGGGGAAAGTAGCGTTGGGCGAGGGTAGTTCTGGTATATAAGAATTGTAAACTATAAATCCTGCACTGCCCGAAGCAACTTCAAATAACTTGGGATTGTGCAGGGTTTAGCGATTAGCGGCTGGGATTATTTTTGTCCTAAGCCAATGGTCAGATCTGATCTGAAATATGATCTTCAGAGTTCAGACCCAGTTCGGATTTCTATTTAATGAAATTTGGTAATTAGCAGGTCCAGAGTGTGAATATTTTTGGGCTGTTATTTTATTTCCTTGAGCTTTGCTATCAAGAGGTAAAATAATTCTTTCCAAGGATTATTACTATTTTTTGGATTGTAGAAAATTATGACTGTTTAAATAGGTAGAATTAAAATGTTGTGCTAAGAGTTTAAATAGGACCCAAATATTGGGGAATTCAAAAATTCAAAAGTTGTGTTACCATATCTGAAGTTATAATTTATGGTGTTTAATAAGTTTTTCATATAAAAATATTGGGGAATTCAAAATTCTCCGAATTTTAGAGTTTTCTAAGTATTGTTTTAAAATTTTGAAAAGATTAAGGATGTGTTTGGATGAAACATTAGGTTAATGAGAGTAGCCACTAACTCAAAAATTTGGGAGAGTAGCTAACTAACTATTGGTTAGATTAATAAAGTAGCTACTAAAATATCATCAAGAGTAGGCACTAATCCAAGTTGTACTACTCTTCACCCCCATCCAAACACACCCTTAAAATTATTCAATATTGTATTTATCAGTACGTATACATATTAATTAACGAGGAGGGATCCATTGACAATTTTGAAAATTTTGAAGAAAAAATTATTAAAAACTATCAAAAATAGAAAAAAGTTTGCGGAAATATTGTTAACTTATAGATTGATTGTGTTTCTGATTATATTCAAATTATTGACATTTGATATCTTTAAAAAATTTGTTAAATTATAACCAATTAAAAATACATAAAATTTTGATATACCATTAGACAACTGTAAATGGATTGAAATTCAATACACTATCAATCAATAAGTTAAATAATACATTCATAAATTTTCATTTATAAGACTTTCTATAAAATTTTTGAAAACTTTCACTGTCAAGATTGTTAAGATAAGCACCGTAGATAGATTATTCTTCCTCTTACTAATATAGTATGAAACGAACAAAACACGTATGCATGTAAAAGTATAATATATCTTCAAAAAAACGTTTAATGTAGGATTTATACACACAATTACATGGTTTTTTGTAGTTTCCTATCGAGAAAAAAAATGAGAAAATTGTATGATTTTAATTTGCTCAAAATTGCTGACCAAATAAGTACCAACTATTGTCTCTGTTAGTCTGTTACATCTCCAGTCCAACTGAAATTCCTGTCACTGATGAGTTTCCTATTTTTATCAAATTGTAAAACATTTCTAAAATCAACAAAATACCGTTAATTATCATCCCTTTTTCCAACCAATATTGTGCCTCATCAACTGTAATATCTGTTGTTCCCCCATTTTTTTCATCCTTAAAAAAAAAAAAAAAAAAAATTGAATTGATCAAAGTTTGTATCAGGAGATTGAGCCACCATGGCAGGACCATCACAGACTGTCATGCTGCTGGTATCCCTCGTGGCGATTATCGCATTGTCGAGGACAGCGAATGCCGATATACTGAGCACGATAGGTGTCAATTGGGGCATCCAATCGACGCACCCGATACCGCCTGCAATAGTGGTGGACATGCTGAAAGCAAATGGAATTAAGAAGGTGAAGTTGTTCGATGCTGACGACTGGACCATGAGCGCGTTGGTTGGGTCTGGCATCGAGGTCATGGTCGGCATCCCGAACGACCTGCTCGGCAGATTGAGCAGCAAATATAGCCATGCCGAGGATTGGGTGAAGAACAACGTCACTCGGTACGCGAAGGACGGCGGAGTCGATATCAAGTGAGTAACAATTTAGGACAAACTAAATCTTTTTTCTTCACTTAGTATACAATTATATATCTAATTAAGATCATGTTCTATCAGTTAATAGTATTTTTTTCTTAGTTTTAGGAATGTAATTTCATAATTAAGTCAATGAAAATAAGATGGCATGATATGATATGATGACAATTATCATTAGGAAGAAATACATGCATATTTTTGTAGCAGTTACATCCTGAAATGTAACCTATAAACGCTACAGACGGTTTTTCTATGGACGCTAGGTAGCTAGTACTCATATATATATGCAAAAGAGCTGTACCTTTCAACTATCTGATTTAAACTGAATGTCAGTTGCTGTTCACATTTTCAGATATGTTGCAGTTGGCAATGAGCCCTTCCTGACAAGTTACAATGGTTCATATCTCACCACAACCTTCCCAGCACTGCAGAACATCCAGAAAGCCCTGAATGCAGCTGGTCATGGCAAAATCAAGGCTACCGTGCCGCTAAATGCCGACGTGTACTCGTCCGGAAGCAACACGCCGTCGTCCGGCGGCTTCCGGTCTGACATCAATGACCTCATGGTTCAGATAGTGAGCTTCTTCAAGGAAAATGGCGCACCGTTCGTCGTCAACATCTATCCTTTCCTCAGTTTGTACCAGAACCCCGACTTCCCTGTCGATTTCGCTTACTTTGGCACTGGATCGCGCACCATCAGCGATAAGTACGATCGATAATTTTTTTATTTGACTTGACAAAAAAAATTATATCTACAGTCTGTTTCTTATGTTCTTCCTAACATCAGCAACAAGCAGTACAACAATGTGTTTGATGCGAATTTCGACACATTGGTCTGGGCGCTGAAGAAGGCCGGCGTCCCTGACTTAAAGATCATTGTGGGGGAGGTCGGGTGGCCAACTGATGGCGACAAGAACGCGAGCCCCAACAATGCGAAGAAGTTCTATGATGGACTCTTGAAGAAGCTGGCAAAGAAGGAGGGGACACCTATGAGACCCGGCGCGCTGGATGTCTACCTCTTCGGCCTCATTGACGAAGACTTGAAAAGCATTCTCCCGGGAAATTTCGAAAGGCACTGGGGCATCTTCTCGTAAGTACCTCAATGGCTAATTCTGTTATGGATCGGATGAAATATGGGCTGTTCATTTTTCATAATCAGATGGTCATGATATATCTTTAAGTTACAATTAAATAGATATGTTTGATAAAAACTGCTCGATTCAAAACGATATATCATTGTTCAGAGTACAGACATAGAAACTAATTAGTGCTATAAGTTTTGTTTAACCAACAAATCAATCTCAAATCGTTGACAGATATGACGGTAAGCCGAAGTTCCCTATGGACCTCTCGGGTCAGGGGAACGACAAGTTCCTCAAAGCCGCGAAAGGGATTCAGTATTTACCAGCTCAATGGTGTGTTTTCAACAATGAGGCCAAGGATCTCTCAAGCCTAGCATCTAACATAGACTACGCCTGCTCCCACGGCGACTGCACATCGCTCGGGTACGGTGCGCAGTGCAACGACCTCAACAGCGAAGGCAACATTTCTTACGCATTCAATATGTACTTCCAGATGACCGATCAGGATGTCAGGGCCTGCGACTTTGGCGGCTTGGCCAAGATTGTCGACAGGAACGCGTCTCAGAATGGCTGCCTGTTTCCGGTGCAGATCATCAGCGCCGGCACGAAAATCATCGTGGCCAAAGCTGTGTTTTTGGGTTTGTTGGTTGCACTATTGTTTCTATGAGAATGATTTGATTTGTGTGGAAACTGTTATAGATTGGGAGTGTAAGAAAATTTTCTAACTAGTAAATTTTTTGGTTTGAGAGATGTAAATTGTAGTAGCATGATTATTTGTATAATTTTGTAGAAGTTTAATTGGGTTATTTAATAATTTAGTGAGCTATTCTGGTACTAAAATTCCACTGCAAATTATAAGTACAAATTAATTAACTAATTAGCTGGATGCATCTGACAGTTAATTCTATGATAATAAGATCAATTTTGTTTTGGAAAAATGCTGCAAAAAAAGATGATATAATTAATTAATTAGCGCCTCATCGGATGAGCATTAAGAGAAAGCACATCTGAATATGACAAATAATTTTTTGAAACAGTGCTAATCATCATAATATGATACTGTCAATTGAGATTAACAAATCAGATGAGCAATAAACACTTTGACCAATCTGATTAGAGTTAATTAACAATTTAAGAAAAAGAAAACTGAAATATTACCATTGGCCAATTAATTATTGTGATACTTTATTGTATTTGACTGAAAATATATTGACCTTGTAATATTATGCACAAAAGACTAATTATTTAAGGGAGTTGATAACTGCACCTCTTAAAAAAACTCCTTAACCGCACCCCAATACATTTTTAGTTAAAAATTCTTTTTCAAATATAACAAATCACTTAAACCGGTTGCAATTCACATCCTCAATCGAACAAAACACTTATATATATACAATACAAAGAGAACAAAACACTTATATATATACAATACAAAGATCAAGGATAAAAAAAAATTCACTCAAAATTTATCATCTGTCAAACCTTTTCTATAATTTGCATTAGCGTCGACAGCATCTCTTTAATTCAATTTTTTTTTCCTAATTAAACGCATATATATCATTTCAAAGTGATTTATTGGTTAGTCAAAATCCAATACGACATACAATCAAAATTTCAGAAGTTTCATAAGTCTAAAAATATGACATATTGGAACAAATTGCTAAAATGATATCCTCTACTTAGTTGAAATTCGTTTACAGTTTTCAGAAGTTCTTGTTTCCAAATTTATACATACAATCAAAAGGCAAAAGCCCTACAAAGAAAAAAAAAAAAAAAAAAAAATCGTCAGGGATAAATTAAATATAAAAATATATATGAAACTTTACTAATCTAAGGCCAGCTTTATATAAGAAATTCATGAACAAAGGTTCTCTAACCAAAAAAAAAAAAAAAATACCTTCTTCACATTCCACTCATCCACTGACTTTGTCTAATCAATTTCAAAGTCAACTTAACAGCCACAATTACCCACGTCTTAACATATAAAAATGACAAATAACAACATTGTATTTGTACAAAAACTAAACAAATTTAATTTGACAATTTCAAACTAGAGGTATCTGATCCATGACAACCCACCCATGATTCAGTTTTTCCTTAAAATGCATGCCACCCACAAATATAAGCCTCTCTGTATCTTCTCTCAACCAATTGTTGACTAACCAACTCAAACCTCTCTCTCTCTCTCTCTCTCTCTGCCCCTCTTTTTTTCACAATTTCAAAGAAAAGAGAAAGAGAGAGATTATTTTTTCATTTTATTATGATGCTACACCATTGAAACAATGGAATTTATCCAATTTGATGCTGAATTCAGTTTGATATGATCCTGCATTCTTCTAGATTTTGTGTAGAAACTGTAATTTTGATTGATCAGAAGTGAATTGCCAATTGCGGTTTTTCGTCACGGTTCGGATTTGAGAAGCAAATTTACAAACTGAAAGGTAGCCACCATGAACGATCTTTTCTCGAGCAGCTCGTTCAAGAAGTATACGGACCTTAAGGTACAGACCCAACTAGATGATATCGAAGCCGGAGCGCAAGAAAGCGCGAACTTGGACAGATTTTTCGAGGATGTTGAGTCGGTAAAAGAAGACCTACGCTCCCTCGAACAGCTGTACCGGCGACTCCTGCAAACAAACGAAGAAACCAAGACCGCCCACAATGCGAAAACGGTCAAGGAACTCCGGGCCCGCATGGATGGAGATGTTGAACAGGTATTGCGCAAGGCAAAGGGGGTCAAGGCCAAACTGGAAGCCCTTGACAGATCGAATGCAGCTAACAGGAAACTGCCCGGCTGCGGACCCGGGTCATCAGCTGACCGCACACGCACGTCGGTTGTCAGTGGGTTGGGGAAGAAATTGAAGGACTTGATGGATGACTTTCAAGGCTTGAGGACCCGCATGGCATCCGAATACAAGGAGACTGTCGGGAGGCGGTACTTTACCATTACAGGTGAAAAGCCCGACGAACAGACAATCGAAAACCTGATCTCGTCCGGTGAGAGCGAGACATTCTTGCAAAAGGCCATTCAAGAGCAGGGGAGAGGACAGGTATATCAACTAATTTAAAATTCTAATTTAAGTATTTGCTAATTCAATTCAACAATTGAGTAATCAGTCATGCATGATGAAAATGGTGGAAAACCAAATTAAGTGTCTAATTTTCTATACATTCAAATGTCTTTTTACACCAAGTTTTTTGAAAGCAGTCTCTTTACATCTAATTGATGTTGTAATATATGTTAGATGAGATAATAGAACCATCACTGGTAAAATTGGGCAATCAAATTGCAACTCTTCCTCACCTTGATTTATACAAATTAACTTGGAGATTGCCTTTGAACAATGTAATTATGATTCAATAATATATAATTTGCCAGCATTATGCATAAGTAGTTGTTGGTACTCAATTAAAGACTGAGCCAAACATGAAACTGGTATGTAGATCGTTGACACGATATCGGAAATCCAAGAGCGGCATGACGCAGTGAAGGAGATAGAGAAGAGCCTGCTAGACCTGCACCAGGTGTTCCTCGACATGGCAGCGCTGGTCGAGGCACAGGGGCATCAGCTGAATGACATAGAGAGCCACGTATTACATGCGAGCTCTTTCGTCAGAAAGGGTACAGTTGAACTGGAGACAGCAAGAGAGTACCAGAAGAGCAACCAAAAATGGGCTTGCTACGCCGTCATCGGCGTCATAGCAATAATCATAGTGGTTCTATTTCCTCTCCTTATTAATGTTTATGGCCTTACCAGATAGGTTTTGGGACAGTGGATTGGAATTCTTAGTTTTCATTTTGGTGTTACCTACTACTGCATACAGACTTTTTCATTGGGATGATTCTGTTGTTGATCTTTTTTTTTATTTTATTTTCTTCTTTCTCTTTCTTCTCTTCTATTCTTTACCTTTTCTAATTGAAAAGGAAAAAGGGGGATGCTCACCAAAAACTTGACTTGAGAGGTCAAAGTTGGATTAAGCAGATTCTATGGATGTAAATGTATTTATTTTCTGGTGATGTGATATAGAGTTTTTTTTTTCTCACCAATATTTGAAAGACGGGGGACTTCTCTACCAGTAGTAGATCAAGAAGCCATAGTTGGCAACTTGGTATTTCCTTTTTGTTTCTGTTTTTACTCAAATTAAACATTTAAGATAGACACAATATATAATTAGTGGATAAGATGAAGGAATCCGAACTATCTGAAAAATGAGTATCATGAGCCTTTCAATAATTCTGATACTAAGGTCACTCATTTCTCTTTTCCTATTTTCTTTCCAGAAGTGTAATTTTATTTTGTTTTGGATTGTCATTACCAAAGCTGCATAAGTTCTTAAAATGAGATGCAGAATATGCCACTGCAATTACAAAGAGTAGTATTCAATTTGTACTATTGGATTCGATACGTGATTTTTCATGTATATATAAAATGAGCGTGACAGACATGTATTATGTATAGGATTTGGTACTTGGTTTTCATGTACTGAACGTAACAGCCATGTATCTAACGGTAGTCCGTAATTTTGAGATTCTACAAAATCATGAGAAATGGGCACCACGCTACAATGACAAAACGATGCACGTGTCTTGACTGGAACTCATGTTTACACAGTCTGATTGCACCTTATCAGCTTGAAACTAAAACCAAAATGTCTAAAGCCTAAACCCACTGAGACTCGATATTTAGCAAAAGTACCAAAATTGATTCCATTACAAGTCTTCTTACCAGTGCAATTTTCTACCAGCCCAATAACAGAAGCTTCAACAAAGCCATGCGAACATAAAGACCATTCTTTGCCTGTCTGAAGTATGCTGCTCTTGGATCACTATCCACTTCGACAGTTATCTAGAAGAATGGAACAATGTCAATTATATAAGAAATGCAATAGATCATGATTATATACTATTTTTAGATAAGGCTTTTGTTAAGCCTGGCATATTTTACTTTTCATAGGTTTCACAAAACTTCCACCTACAACACTCCAGAAAGGTGAGACACTGAGACCTATTGCCATCTGTACTAAGCATGGGGTTCTATATAACAAATAATAAAGGAAAACAAAATGTTAATTGTATTTTTCTTTAAATAAGAGCTCCCAAGAAACAAGCCCGCATCCCATTCTACCCAACATTAGTTTCATTTAAATCGTGCCTCTTGTGGAACTTAATTTTGTATCCATCTGTACAAAGATGAGGAATATCAGTATATCAGCATCATGCTAGCCTACTATTGGAATAAAAGCTAATTGTAACAACACAAGAACTTAAACAGCCATTAAGTGCTTTGACCAATATAAATACTCATCTTATATGTAAGATGCAAAAGAAAGAATCCTTGGAAACACATTGCACATCTATGATAGGTTAACATTTGAATTACCTCATCTAGTCGGGGAAGAGGATGCATAACCACCGCATGCTTTTGCATAGCATCAAGTACCTTTCTATCAACTATATACTTCCCTCTAGCTGCTTCATATAGGTCAATCCTCTCTCCAAATCTCTCCTTTTGGATCCGAGTTTGATAAACTACATCGCACATAGAGGCCACCTCCAATAAATCAGAGCTTTCTTCCCATTCAACCCCACTCTTTGTTAAGTAGTCTTTTATATCGTCCTAACAACAACACAGAAGGAAGAAAACCAGCATTACTTTTATAGCAACCATTTTGTACCTTACTGGTTCACATTACATTTAAGCTAGAAGGATTGCAATAAACCAGAATTTAAATGAAGGCATGTTGTATACATGTGAATTTGATACTTAAGAGTATAAACATGGAAAAACAATGATGTGATATTAAACAATTGTACCTTCATTTTGACCACATCAGGAGAGACAAAATAGATCTTGATATATGGGTACATCGCGATTAAGTAGGCAAGTGATCGAACAGTTCGTCCATTGGCAAGGTCTCCTACTAATCCCAGTTTAATACCATCTAACCTTCCAATTTCTCTTTTAATTGTGTACACATCCAATAAAGCCTGAATATCAGTCACAAAAGGAAAAGAAAGGTGATATTAAAATATATAATTGTGATATATAGACTGAAAATTAAAAAAAAAAAAAGTCTCTCAAATATTGGGGGTTGTAATTGTCTCATAATGAAGACAAACAATCTCATTTCCCATACTAATCGCATGTCATGAGCTCGTGTTTACATGATCAACTCATATAAGTAGCATGCAGAGAACAACAAAATAGACATTAAATCTTATACAAGCCTTGAACAAAGAGGTGATTTAATAAAAAAAAATCGAACAAAACAAACAATGTAGAAGGGTAATTTAAATATTACCTGCGTTGGATGTTGACCAGGTCCATCTCCAGCATTGATTACAGGTATTCTTGCAGTAGCAGCAGCTCTCCTAGCAGTACCACTCTCAAAATGTCTCAGAACAATAATATCCGAGTATCCTTCTACCGTCCTTATTGTATCTACAAAATACCCATATATAAATGTCCAAAAAAATCTCAAGTATTGTTCAGTACCAAACAATACCCCCACAATAAGTACCAAATACATCCAGAAACTGTTCAGTACCAAACATACTTTTAAATAACGAACTATTAATTATCAATAATTAACAAAGTAGTAATTTGTACATGTAATGATCTAGAAGGAAAAACCCAAAAAAACAAAAGTTAGAAAAATTGATTGATCTCTACCTTCTAGGGTTTCGCCCTTGGCAGCCGAAGAGAACTCCCTTGCATTTTCAGTGGTAAGTACCTCTCCGCCAAGCCTCTTCATAGCGGACTCGAACGAAAGCCTCGTCCTCGTGGAAGGTTCATAGAAGAGAGTGGCCATTAGGTACCCTTTAAGCATGTTACACCCAGGAGAGCTCACATCCTTTTCAATCGCCTCCATTTCCTGGGCCACTTCAAAGATTCCATTCAAGAGGTTCCGATCAAACTGCTGAGACTCAATTACATCCTCAAGCTGGAAGCTGGTTTTGACGGGGTGAGCATGGCATTTGAGAGCCGAAAAGGGGACGGCAAAAACGGGCTTGTTGGGTTGAATCTGCTTGTGGGGTTTGACAAAAGAGGCCGGAGATGTGAATGCGCGGAGCGCCATTGAAATATATATGCAGAAAAATTTCGGTATTGAGGTAAAGCAATTGAAGTGTTTTAGCAGAGTTAATCAAAGACCTTCTGCACCTACTGTAGCAATGATAAAAAAAAAAAAAAGTAAGATCAATTTTCATAGAAATTTTAATGGGTTTTTTTTTCATGGGTATAGTATCAAACATCCAACACATTAAATATCTTGGACGTGGCAGAATTAGCCTTTGGGAGTGGTTCTGGTCTGGATCGGCTAAGCAGCATTTCACTTCGAATTGAATGGTTCTTATCAGATACTTCTCTTTAACTGTATTAAAAGACATATTGTGACCCTCCAATTAATTATAATTACGAGATATGAACAGCCCACATCACATTTCATCTGATCCATATCATAGCAGAATTAGCCTTCTCTTGGTAATTGGTAGAAAGAAAGTCTAGCAAGATTGTAGTGGACACTGTAACACTGAGCAGTACAACAGAAACGGTACAATCCGATGGCAAACCAAAACAAAACAATTACCTTAGCTGCTGCTAAGAAGGTGAAGAAACCCAGGATTGGAGATGAGACGGAGGGAGGCGCTGAGTTTCTTCTGCGATGGACGGGACGGACCACAAGAACGAACGACGAGCTAATAAAGAGAAAAAAAAAGATCGATCAGCTCACTCACTAGTGCGCGGCTAATTCACATCCTCTACTGCGCAGTACGTTACTGCGCAGCGATTCAACTGTTCGATCTGCCTCAAGATTCGTGCACCTCAATCTTTAGAAATCGCGCTATAATCTGCGTCGTTGATTCGCTGAGCAGTAAAATACTTCGCAGCAGAGGATAAGCACTCGTGGGCGGCCTCAATTCATATCCTCTACTGCGCGGTAAGTTACTGCGCAGCGTATCAACTGTTGGATCTGCTTCGATGTTCGTGCAGAGCAATCTCAAGGAAGCCTCCTTTAATCCTCACCGTTGATTCGCTGCGCATTAAAATACTGCGCAGCAGAGGATATGAATTGGGGCGGCCTGGGTCTGGCGAGTGCTTATCCTCTGCTGCGTAGTATTGTACTTCGCAGAGAATGAACGATGAGGATTATAGGGGGTTTTTCGAGATTGAGTTGCACGATTCTTAAAGCGAATCCAATGGCAGCTGTACTGCGCAGTAGAGGATACGGACTTGAAGTTTAGACGAAGGGAAGCGGCCGAACGAAGCGGTGGCCTACTGTTACTGGCCTATCATTCTCAACTTTTAAGAGGTTTAGCACGAATCTTGACGAAGTGGCTGCCGTCCGATGGTCCGATCTAACGCGGGGGGGATTAACAATCGTCCATCGAGGTTTTTCATGGGCCGGGAGAGCAGCCGAGACCCAGCGAATTGGGCTTCTTGGGTTTCTCGGATGCTTTTCTTCTGAGCAATTTAACATTTTAACCTTCTTCCAAAATTTGTTAAACAAATGGTATTCCCCCCCAAAAGAAAAAAATTAACAAAATACTTTTGTGTACCCTTCATTACCCTCCATTACCCTCCATTCTCCTTCAATTATATTAATTTTCTTTTACCTTTCTTTCAAAAATAGCAATATGTATATTTTTCTTTATTATTTTCTTTTAATCTTTTTATTTACATATCAAAGTTTTCATGAAAAATTTTGTATGTCATAAAATTTCATAATATAATTTTTTATTATTAAAATTCTGAATTTTACAGTTCTCATTTTCAGCAAATATTCAATTCGCTTTGTTAAAAAATAATAATAAATAAATTTCACCTCTTATTGTAAAATTTTAATTTGCTATAATACAATAAAAAAATATTGATATATTGTAAATATAGTAAATAGAATATTTTTAAAAAAAAATTATCTTTTCTATATTATACTTACAATAATATAAGTCTTATATTCTTAGTTTTTGGAGGTATGCTCACGCCTCACGGAAAAGTTCGCTTAGTTTTATAAAAATTGGTTGTTTTCATTGCTCATCTGTTTTCTTTAGTTTAAATGATGATTTGGTTGTTTTCTTTAACTAATATTTTGTCTAGATAAGATTCCAGTGGATGCTTTGAACTAAGGTTGCGACAGTTTTTTGGTTTGAATTCTGTCAGGGTTAAAAGTAGGTAGTAGCTATGTTAGTCTTTTAGTTTGTATTTGAACTTTGATTTCCCGAAAAGATTGGAAAATGGTGAATGAAAAATTCGCTTTTATCAAAAAAAAAGTTTTATAAAAATTGTATGTACACAAACACGAGCAACTCATCTTGTTTCCCTGTGTAGATAAAAAATTCACTACTCTTAAAACTGAGAGGACGGGCTCTACTCTTGTGATTAGACAATCACTGTTCAATTTATCGCTACTATTCGATTTTATTTCAACCATACGATTTCAAGCTACTCGTAATTTCACGAGCATCTAATTCATGTGCATGATAACTCAACGATGGTGGTCTATGTCAAGAGAGCGCATCATGTATACAATTATGAGCTAAAATTTATTTTAACAATAAAATTGGGTGAATTCTTTTATGGATTGGAAGAAATATGGACTATTTATTTGGCTAAATCGAATGGGTATGATATATTCTTATAGCATAGGTAAAGGAAATCCGAATCTCTTAATTAGAAATGAATGGTTGTCCATAGAAGAACAACCCTAAAATTGGATTTTGAAATTAATAATTTAATGTGATTAATATAGGGTTTTCTAAAACCAAAAAAAAAAGTTGGCGCCGCCGCCGTCATTGTATTCTAGCAATAAAAAATATGGTTTCGAAACTAATAGTGGTTTAGGTTTTCTAGGAAAGCAAAATTGCGTAGGAGCCATAATCTATCAATCAAAAGAAGAATCTATGGTTGGAAACAATATAACATCAGTCATTTTTCATCATGCGGCTCTCGTGCAATTTCCTTTTCTATATAAATATGTTACCGGGTTCTCTCTTGATCTATCACGCCTCAACAATCTAATTAGGAGAAATATCACTAAGACCTCAATAGAGTGAAGTGTGAGATGGTTAGATTTGTTGGAGCGAGGAGAAGACAACACAAAAGAACTTAAGAATTTATGATAATTTTGACTATTTCGTTATGGTACGTATAATTTTGAAACTTGATTTTCTTTTTCAATCGGTTGCGCGCATATGTTTTACAATTCTTTTTCATATATATTTACTTTATTTTCTCTGGTGTTCTTTGAACTTTTTTGGTTGAAAATTAACCTAACTAAATAAATCGCAACACAAGTATATAGGGGTTGTTCGGCATGTCCAGCTTTAGCTTCTTTTTTTTTAGATAAAGATGAGGGTCAAGGGTCAAGCCACTCAAATTTAAATGTCTATAAAAAACTTCTCATTCGGGTTTCAAACCCGCGATCTCCCACACGGAGAGCGTTATCTTTAGCAACTAGACCAAATGCTGGTTCTTAGCTTTAGCTTCCTTAAAATCGCTTAACACCTTAATCCTTCTTTGTGAACCAAACATTTGTTCCTTAGAGCAGCTTAAAGCTCTCTCCTTAGCTCTTCTTTTGCCTCAAGTTTTAGCTTACTTAAAAACGCTTAACACCTTAAATCCTTCTTTGGTGAACCAAACAACACTATTCAACGAACTAAAAAATCATATACACTACTGTCTTTTCATTTTTTCTGATGAAAATATAAACTCCCGTTGTATCTACACTGCTGCCCAAAACTAAACGTTTATTAAAGAGAAGGTTTAAATTTAAAAACAAAAACAAAAAAAATCAGATTGTTTCATATTACTGGCAATAAATTGAGAGATTCCCGAAGTTTGTGGGAAAAATAAACTTTATGCTTATTAATTGTATTCATGTTGGTAGCATGCAGGTTCAACCTTTGGATGGGTTCAGGCTCCCCGTTGACCTTATCGATCGATATCATATCAGGAAAGGTCGTGGAAGAGGACTCGATTCGCTATGTTCGGTTCCGATTGAGGAGGTTGTAGCTCGATCATGCATGGAGGCACTTCACAGCTGCACCAAATTGTTCGGAAAGCTGCTAGCTTTCGACCTAATTTCAATCGAGTATCGATCGATGATGGAAGGAGTACTACCTGATCAGATTGGGACTGAACATGAGAAAATCCCTATATGTAATGTGCGTTTGATCAGCGATCACTTTCAGAAAGAGTCGAAGAGGCAAGTAACTGAGAGCAAAATTAGTTTGGGGGTAATATGTTTGTGTAGTAAACCTCGATGGGTTCAGTCACTAATTAATTGATAGGAAAAGAAAAAGATAAGACTAATTTGGGATTTTAATAGGAGTTGTATTGAAATTGCAAGCAGCTATATATTTTAAGGGAATAATACCTAGCATTCATAGAAAAATTGTTCATATATAGAGTCAATGAGTTACATTTCAGATGTATGTGTTACATTTTGTATACTTTTATGAATGTATATACTTCGTCTCCTTTCCAGGCCTTAATTTGCATCAATTGGGCCGCAGATTCTAGGCCTTTCTTTCCCTCTTCTTATACAATCAATACCTTCTTTTCTTTTTTGGTTGGAAAATCTACACTCCTGTTGTATCTATTCTACCCTGAGGCCCAAAACTAAACTTTTATATATTAATCAAAGAGACGGCTCAATTTTAAAATCACAAATCAAAAAGTCTGAACTGAACGGAGGTTTCTTGTTTTCGGTGACCGATCGGTGACCGTGAAATTAAATCTGAAATAACTATAATTTAAACTGTTAAATGACAAAACTAATTAATAGAATGTGTTGTGTATATCATGTTTTATGTGTATACAAAAAATTATATCATTATGATTTTATTTACATATACACCAAGCATTAACAAAAATCGACGGTTCAAATTTTATGATTTTTTCTCCTCTCTTGATTATTAATGAAACGATGTTAAAACTTTATTATTTTTTGTGTATATATTATTTAGATGATTTAGAATACATCTAACGGTTTAGATTTGTTTATTTATATTTAAATAATGAAATGGTCACCAGTAGAGTTCTAAAAATAGACACGGCGTGGCCAATTCCGGCACGGCACGACACGGGTACGGATGGAAACGGCACGGGTAAGGCACGGGAACGGATACGGCATGGGTCATTAACTGTGCCGTGTCTGAGTTTTGACAATTTTGGAACGGCACGGTACGGAACGGTTGTCAGACACGACACGATAACGGCACGGAAAACGATAGACACGGCAAAAATAATATAGGTGGCACGGATAGGAACGGATAGGACACGGGTAGGCACGGATAGGTTGTGGGTAAAAAACATGTATAACTACGTCTATGTTTCAAACATAGCAGGTCCCAAAGCCCAAAAAAAGGAGGAGAGATAATTTATAAAACATTATGTAATTATTAATTAACACAATATTCATTTACTATGGTACTTTTTAATACTTTTATATGTTTTCTAAATTTTTTATTATGAATTTGGACAAAAAAATAATTTAATAATTTTTTGGGTTAAATTTTAATTTATTAAAACTTTTTATTTTTTTGGTTTTTTTCAATTTTTTATGTTAAGAACGAGTGGGCATGTTTAGCACGGTTAAAACACGTGGATACGACACGGTAGGTCACGTATCCGATTGGACACGGCACGAATAGAGCACGGCACGAATAAGTCACGGCACGATAGACACGGTGTATCTTATCCGTGCCGTGCCTCCTTCTTGTAATTTTTGGCACGGCACGAAAAAAATATTAATAAAAAAAGGTACGGCACGAAAGCACGGCGTGTCTGGACACGGTACGGCACGGAACGGCACGATTTTAGAACTCTAGTCACCAGGTCAAGGTCACCACGGTGCATGGTTATTGGATCCTCCTCTTTTGTTTTTCCGAATCTCAATTTATTGATTCGACAGAATTGTGTCAGATGAGATGATCAGATGGTTATCGGAATTATTATTATATATATTGTGTTTGGTGGGGTTTTAGTTACTGGCATTTAAAGTTTTAAACCCGATCGATCACAATTCACATATTCCTTAAACCCTTGTACCGATTTTTCTTGGGATCTTTTTGCTTGTGGAATTTTGAGGGGTATTTTGATCTGTTCAATCTGTTGCTCTTCGGCCATTTCAAGGTAATTCTTTTTTTTTTTTTTTCACTTGGATTCATTCATTCTGTAGCTAGGGTTTTTGCAATTTTCTGTGATCGATACTGCTGTGTCAATTTCTGGTGATGACTATATTGTTAGTTAATTGGGTGATTTGTTTGAACCTGATCATCATTTTGGATCTGTACCAGAACGACTCGGCAAAAGCTGAAATGAGAGTGATAATGTAGGTCATGTTATGTAGCACTGCGTATTTGTATTGCAACTCTATGGACAGAAACGGCCTTGATTGTTAGCAATCTAGCTTAATCTGATACAATTTTTGCTAAACTAGAACAGAAAGTCCTGAGTTTGTCAAATCATTGAATATCTCATCACTTGTTGAAGTTACACCTATTTATTATCTATTAAAATTCAATCACATTTAAAGAAGGACATATCTTCGCCATGCTAGGAAATGTTAGGTGCTCAATTATATCATAAGCAAGTTAATTTCAGTACCATTATACCTCAATTGGGAAAGTTCTTCAATTATAAATTCCTTATTTGGAATTCATACCCTACATGTTCCGGTTTTCTGCTTCCGAGGTGAGGACACAGAAGTTACGAGATACAAAATCTGTTTCATAATTCAAATGAAACAGGTGATGTAAATGCCGCTTCTGCCCATTTCTTCAAATGTTGTCAACTTTTTCTAATTTTATCAGTCAGATTTTACCAATCAGCATGGAAAAGAAACAAAGTGAAGAAAACAAAAAATGGGAGGAGAAAGGATTAAAATAATGACTAACCACATTAATAAAAAAACAAATGAAAGAAAATACAAACAAAAGAGCAAAATTCTCTGATCTAGACAGTGTAGGTATTAAAAAATATATTCTACAGAAACTTCTAATTTCAGAAGGTGGATTTTCAGCATCATCGCCAGTTCTAATACATTGAGTTGGTTAAAATTCTCCGAAAAAATCATTGTGATTTATTTTGTTCATATTTTCATTTTCTTGTTTGTTTTTATAATTTAAGCAATCTTTTTGGCTATTTTTGCAGAAACTCCAAACATGGCAGGTGCTGACCGCATAAGCTACTGCCGGACACACTAATCCATCATATCCTGTCTTTCTTGACAGCAAAGGAGGTCATCAGTAGCACGTTGACATTGTCGAAGCGCTGGCAATGTCTTTGGAGGAATTCACCCTCTCTCACATTCAACTCGAGAGATTTTAGAGACGATTCGCAGTTCATAGAGTTTGTAGACTCCTTTTTTGCGCAAAAGAAACCGCTCGACCTTGTTAGATTCAAACTGATGTGGTATCCGTATACCAAAACATCCACATTTGAGGCTGCTAAGAGGTGGTTGATTCCAGTGGTCGAAGCTAAACCACGAGTGCTAGTTCTGAATTTATCCTCCAGAACTGACCACCATATGGAATTTCCTGAAGAAATTTTCAATTGTGAATCGGTTGAGGAGCTAATGCTGTCAACAGACTTCAATCTGGGTTCTTGTCCTCTAAAACCCAAGAGTGTGAACCTTAAACGCCTTTGGAAATTGATAATTGAAGGTGCCTTCAACTTGAATGACAATTTTATGAAAAAGCTTGTTCATGGCTCCCCGCCACTGGAGGAGTTGCTGCTGGGTTGCCAATATGAGGGCCTATCCAATGTTTCGCTCGAGTCTTTGAATGTGAATTGCCTCAAGAAATTGAAAATGAGTGGTAATATCAACCTGAGTGATTGTATTATGAAAAAGGTGCTTTATTGTTGCCCAGCGCTAGAAGAGTTGCTATTAGACTGTGAATATGAAGGGCAACTAAACGTTACATCCGAGAAAATGAACCTTGAACACCTCAAGACGTTTCAAATTAAGGGTGAAATAAATTTGGATAACAAATTCATGAAGAACCTGATGAGGAGCGCCCCGGTCCTAGAAGAACTATTGTTGGAATGCCAGTATGAAGGGTTGTCCAGAATCTCTTCTAAGTCAGTAAAAGACTTGATAATTTTCTGCCATGAAGAAGAGAAGATTGAAATTTCGATTCCCAGCCTTTTGTCCTTGCATATTGGGGGGGCTGGCAAAATTTCATGTAAGAAATTGGGATCATTAGTCGAGGCATACATCAGTGTTGAGGGTTGTGAGTATGACGATGGTCAGGCTACCTTGCTTAATGGCTTACGGCATGCTGAAAAACTTCAATTTGAAACGATTCACACAATGGTAAGTTTTTCTACCTCGACTAATTTTAAAATGTATTTTCTATTGTATTTAGTTAAGGATTTTTTTTTGAATTATGGCCAACTGAACCTACTTTTTATGCTCAGTTACACTGTTTGACATATGTGAATATATTAGGTATTAATTAAGATTGTGAACCTACTTTTTATTTATTAGTTCAATTCTGTATGAATGCTTCACTAATTAATTTTTTTTAAAAGAAAAATAATACTGTAGAATTTAAAATCATATGTTTTCTTTTAAAAACATAGATAAAGATGAGGATCAAGCCACTCAAATTTAAATGTCTATAAAAGACCCCCCATCCGGGTTTCGAACCCGTGACCTCCCATCGGGTCAAGTAGTTATTATTAATTAATTCTGTTATTATTGTTTTTACTTGTGTAAATTACCGCACAAAGTACGTAATTGCTTATTGCAATTTGACATTCTTAATTGTCGCTATATATCAAGGAAAAGGTTCTAAGATATATATGTGCCTGTATTATAGATGACGGTATATCTATTATTCTACTATATCTGGAAAAAAAAAAAAGTGCTGGAGTTATTTCATTTGTCACACCTGACTTGTAACATATTTGATTATCTGAAGGATATGTTCGAGAAAGAATTGCCATACTGCCCTATGTTTAACAACCTGAAGGAACTGAGCTGCCAAGTTACTAGTTTCTATCCGATTGCTTGGTTTCTTCAACACACTCCTGCCCTGGAAAAGCTTGTTTTAGCACACCACATGGGGGTAAGCCAGATATTATATATCCATCAGATTTACATAATAATTAAACCATATATATGTCCCATCTTACGTTTTATGCCATTAATTACTTATATTCCGTGATGATCGATCGATTGCTTTTCTTGAAGATTGCGATGACTCATTGTGAGTTTGTAACTAAAACAGTTTAATTTGTTATTGAGTAGTGTGATAGCTACAGCCGTGAGGAAAGTTACCGGGGCAGAAGTATGTCCTACATCTGTAAAATGCTTAAGAGAGTTGAGGTATGGTATGCGCGTAGAGAGGAACATTGCGATGGACTGAAGATCCTTTCTTACAACATGGACATGCCAAATAATGTCGATGTTAAGCTTATCAGGTATATATCCTTCCAATTCAGTATAAATTATGGCGATTACGCTGTGCTCTTTCCGAATGAATCGTATTAGTTGCAGCAAATAAAATTGTAGTATGCTGATACAAATTTTTATATAGTTTTTTTGGCTAATTCTGCTGTGGATCGGATGAAATATGACCCGTTCATTTTTTACAACCAGATGGCCACGATATGTGTTTTAGATACAATTAAAGAGAAATGTTTGATAAAAACTGCTCGATTCAAAATGAAAGGTTGCTTGGCTGATCCATAGTATAATCACTCTTCTAATTGCAGACCTTTTTTTATTTTTGAACAGGAAATAGTTTCTCCCCCTTAGACGATCCGGTCAGCGACAGATCCTTATGTTCTCTCTTTTTCCCATTTTTGTCTAAGCCTAACCTACAGAGGCAATCTATAAAACTTCTATGAACATTTTGTTCTATTATATGCAATACTGTACCGTTTGAAGAACCAGCCTTTGGTCTAGTGGTTAAAGGCAACACTCTCCGTGTGGGAGGTTGCGGTTTCAAAATCCGGTGCCTTTTATAGATATTTAAATTTGAGTAGCTTGACCCTCATTTTTATCTCAAAGAAATTACTGTACCGTTTGCATGCTACATGTAATATTTGTAGCATTTACAATCCTTTGGCCGGGTCATTTCTATATAATTTTGTAAGCAGGGTAGCGTGTTATATATATGGTCATATATATATAGGAGCTAGACTATTATACTAACGTTAGCATTTCAGACCGAAATGCTAGCGCCTCAAAATTATTGTTATCGTGTCAGAAATCACGATTTATGGTGCTCAATAAATTCTTTATATAAAAATATTGGGGAATACAAAAATTTTCCATTTTTAAAGTTGTCTAATTATTTGTTTTGCATTTTTGAAAATAGCATGTATAAATATCAATATTTTATTAATATTTATGAGCTTTTTTCTAAAATTCAAAACAAATACTTAGAAAATTCTAAAAATGAAAAATTTTTGTATTCCCCAATATTTCCATATAAAGAATTTATTGAGCACCATAAATCGTGATTTCGGACACGATAACATAATATTTGAGGCATTAGCATTTTGGATAACGTTAGTATGATAGTCAAACTCTATATACAGTGCCTGTGTTTTTTCTTTTCGTTTCTCTTTTCAAATTATCTCTTTCCATTTCCTTCAACTGTTCGACATATTTTTAGAAATTCTAGAATTATGGTACTTGCAGAGCGAGAAATTGCGAAGAATTTTAGTTTTTAAAAAAAGTCAAACTGCGCAAGAAATAAAATGTCAGTTATACTTTTAAATTAATATTGACAATGGTATGCTGTGATTGGTTAAATGTAGAAGGGCAAATTTTTGGGAAGTCGCTAAACTATACCTCAAATTCATAATGAGTTAGGCTACAATAATATGCATATCACGGTTTTACTTTGCTATGCGGTCCGTATCTCCGTTTTCGGTGTCCAAATAGTCGATCTGAACGCTTAACTTAATCTTTATATCAAAATATACTAAAAACCAAATTTTATAATTTTTAGAATTTTTTGTTATTTTTAATGATGGGGACAATATCACTATTTTTGTATAAACCAAATCCATTAGATGGAGTCATTTTCTCTCCATCATTAAAAATAGCAAAAAAATTTTAGAAATTATAAAATTTGGTTTGCTAGTATATTTTGATATAAAGATTAAGTTGAGCGGTTCGGATCGACTATTTGGACACCGAAAACGGAGATACGGACCGCATAGCACGGTAAAACCGTGATATGCATATTATTGTAGCCGGACTCAATTCATAATTGGTCACTGAACTTCAATTTATCCGTATTTGGTCACTAAACTTTTATGTTTGTCCAAATTTGATTACTAAAGTTCGCAATTTCTCGAATTTTAATAATATAACGCCGAAGAAATTTACACAATTAAAGAAATGACGTAAGGGCACCAGTGGTCTAGTGGTAGAATAGTACCCTGCCACGGTACAGACCCGGGTTCGATTCCCGGCTGGTGCAAATGTTTTTTTATGTTTTTTTAATACTAGGCCGTGTTTATTTATTTTGGCGTCTCTTAATTCATACTCAAGAAAGAGGAGTGAGCTTCCAAGCTTAATAATTAATCTCAACCATTGATTATGTTTCTCTCTTCTTTATCTTAATCAAATAACTCAAATTATTTTTTTTCATTAAAGAGATAATATAATTTGTCTAAAGAACAATTTAATACTCAAAATATTTGAGACTCTTTATATTCTTTTATATGAATTATTATGTAGCTAGAAATATATTGTATTGAAACTATGTTAAGTTTAATATTTATTTAATAAAATATATTTATGAAAAAATAAAAAATTTAAACTTATTTTCATATATATTAATTTATGTCATATTATTTTTTTCGGCCTTCGCCCGATTCACAGCTCTAGTGAAGGAAATTGCTACAAGGTCTATTAACGATGTTAGTGTTACGAAATAAAGTGCTCCCAAATTTGCGCATTGTATGATGCAAACGACATATATTTTGGGGGTCCGTTTGGATGGAAAAGGAAAAATAAAACTACGTTTTGATGGAAAAAGAAAAGGAAAAAGAAAAAGAAAAGGAAAAAGAAAAAGAAAAAGAAAACTATAAATAAAATATCCATTATTCAAAACTCAAATTTGTTACAACTTATTTCTCAAAGAAAAATGCAATATAGATACACAGATATTAAACCACAATCTTGGCAACAACCCGGCAGGTGACTTTATCGTCACAATTTCGCCATCATTTTTGAATGGTGAGGATATAATTCTTCTTTTTTTGCAGTATATATGTATTGATCAGTTTAGCATTTATATCCTGCAGCTATATATTCTTTCCTTCAAAAATGAGATGAAGAAATGCAAAGACCCTTTTATCAAAAAAAAAAAAAAAGACCCGACAAGAATGAAATCTGACAATCCTGAGTTCCTGACAAATTCTACAAAAGTTGTGGCTGCGAGCTGCTCGCAGTTATTTACCTAATTAAGAAAAGGTAAGTAACAATGTACAACGAAAACAAATTAACAAATCCAACCAAAAACATGTTCATTCTCTGTAAAAAATGAAACTATGTAGCATAGCAATATAATCAGGAAGTGATACAGGCAAAAAATATGTACATTATTGTGGGTCAGGAAGAGAAGCCGCACAGCGACCTAATGTCTTCAATGATCGAATCAATTTGGGAGTGAGACCAAGCTGTCCCAGCGAACGGAAGATGCTTAGGTGCTTCAGCTCGGTCGAAATAAAATGCACCGGAGACCAATTTCTCCTTAGGTTGCAGTGCTAGCCAAGTCACAGTATCTGCCCCTTCCTCGCTCGTTCTGAGCTTGCCTTGCAATCTAATTGTATATTTGAAAGAAAAAAGACCCATCCGATTGAGTCAAATATGAATTTGAATATCATTGATATTGAAAGAAAACATAATATGGAGTGATGCAATACCTTTTTTCGTTTTTTCAAAGGATATCCGAATTGAATAAATTTTAAATCAGATACTTGTCGGAACTCTTATGCACAGTTCTGATTATATATTGTATCTTTCAGAATAACATCTTGTGTGTATCCATATAATATCGGTTGTATGAACAAAAAGCATATCCCTAATAATGAACGAAATAGCAAATAAGAGATGAACGTTACCTCTGAGAAAAACCAGGCAAACTCTTGGCAACACCTGGAGTCTCGGCCCAACCAGGGTGCATCGAATAAAAGCCTATCCCTTTATTGCTATATTTCTCTGCCCATTTTTCAGTTAATGCTACCTAGAAGTCGTATATCGAAACAAAAGAGAGCATGTTAGTAACTTTTACCTGTACTGTTACAATTACTTCTGTTTATTTGCCAGTAAACCCAGGTAACTTGAGATTGGTGCTATTAATGCCAGCAAAAGAATCCTCAACATATTTTAGGTGCTATTCAGCAGATAAACTAATAAGCGTAATGTTTTACACTGACCTGAAGTCTCTTGTTTCGAGCATATTGCAGCGTGCCATCAAAGTTGCTTTCACTAAACTGCAGTTTTAGAACAACCCATAAGACCAAATCCGAAACATGACAGAATTGCATTCCCGACAAACCCAACCCCAAACTGAAAATGAATAGGAAAGAAATGGAACATGAGAAGCAAAAAAAATATTTGCTTCATGGAATTCCAAGATTCAGTTCACCTGCAGATCTTTTGTTAAAGGCGAATTGTACATGCCACCCGATGAGACAGTGATGACGCGTGCATCTGGTGAAGTCTTTTCCAACAAAGGCACCAGTAATTCTGTCATGGTGTATGTCCCAGCCACATTCACCGCAAAATTTAATTCCAACCTGGTAGAAGATACGGAAACTTTTAGAGGATGGTTAAAAACGAAAAAAGTGCACAGTTGGATGTGAAAGGCTGAATTTGACTGATACACATCCATAGTATACCTAAACGGCTCAATACTTAAAACCCCACTCACACCAACATTTAAATCCTGAAAATAACTCCAAGCAGAATGTCCAGTGGACATTTATATACCAGACCAGCAAAGATTGAAAACCAACTGCGGAAATCGGCTAAAGTCGTTGCTTAGTTGCAGAAATGAAAACCGTGCTGTTTGAGGTATAATATATATATTGTTGAGTATGGAGGCACTAGCTATAACAATATTTTCTATTATATCTCAAAATATTGTTACAACTACTACTTAAATACTAAACCTCCATATACCCCTAGCTTCTTACTACAACCTAACCTCCAATTCACTACTATCTCTTGCTTGGTTTGCTTCATCCAACTCCACACCCCTATTTATACTAGTTCTATGGAGAATTCTAGAACCTAGATATTTTTCCATAGATATTTTTATAGATAATTCTAGACCTAAGATATTTTTCTTATATCCATAATGTTCTAGATTATTCCTAAGAAATATCTAAACACCACATTACTCTAGATAATTCTTGATCTTGAGCTTGATGGGCTTGGGCCTCAGCGTTGATTCTCAACACTCCCCCTCAACGCTGACTTTGTACTATTCCGATTTTGGTACTCCGCGTCCATCCGGATCATCATACTTGCAACCTCGCCTTTGTGCTCGTTGAGCTTGGCACTCCTCAGTTATTTGCGATCGAACTTCCCGATGGACTTCTTGAACCCGCTTTACTAGTGGTCCCGGCACTAGTCTTCGTCGAGGTCCGACTTCTCGACGGATCACCGGACGGGCTGTAACTCCTTGCACCAACTCACGTCCTTCAGCTATAGTGACACTTCTATATGTCATCCTGACAGCATCACCCTCCTTGGTGATGACTTCCACCTTGGCGCTCTCTTGTGGCTTCTCTTCATCAGCCACGATGCAGCTTATAATTTCGGCCTCTTTTACGACTTTGGTCTCCTCATCGACCAATTCTTTAATTGGTTCTTTAAAAAACAATGACTCAAAGTCAGTTCTATTTTCATACTTACTTACCTCTTTGACATCTTTGATGTCTTCCATGAACGATGACTCGGAACTGATCTCTTCCTCCTCGACTTCTGTGGCATCTTCTCCATCTTTGATCGGCCACGACTCCATGTCAAACTCCTCTTCCTCTGATTCATCACTGTCGGCAACCTCTATGCCAACTACCGACTGTATTCCAACAGTCGTCACCCGCGTCCCAATCTTCTTCATATGGACCTCCTCCGGCACCATCTCCACTGTGGTCACCGCGAGGCTTTCTTCATCATCCACGATTGCAGCCGTGAGTGCTACTTCTGCATCCCACTCTTCTTCACAACTACTGCTCTCATGGACTATGTCTTGGCTTCTTGAGGTCGCCACATTGCCATGACCTTTCTTCTTCTTACGCCAACAATCTCGTGCGTAATGCCCTCTTTTGCCACAGTTATAACACCGATCGTCATCGTCTTCATCGTCATTGGACGAGTCTCGAGCTCCCCCTGAAGAATTAGTCTTCTCTTTAGGCCTTCGTTGCTGGCTAGACCTTCCTTCGGGTCTACCTCTTGACTTTCGGTCAGGTCGACCCGTCTTTCGGTTGCTGAACAAGGCCTCTTCTTCTTGCTTCAACGAGACTCCGGCCATTTGCTTCGCTAGAGCCTCCTGGTTTGCGAGCATATTCTCCAGCTCCAATAGTGTTGGCTGCGTTGGCCAACCTCGGATGGCTGCTATGAACCCGCTATACTCGGGTCTTAGCCCATTGATGAGAATCCTTCTCATCCTTTGCTCGCTGATCTTCTCTTCAGGGTCTATCTGAGCAATATCACTACAAAGAGATTTTACTTTCGTAAAGTAATGGTTAATCATCATGTTACCTTGTGAGATTGTCATGAGTTCCTTCTCAAGTAGTTGGAGGCGCGCGTCGTTCTTCTTTGAGAAGAGTGTTGCTAGGGTATCCCAGGCTACCTTCGGCGTGGGCGCTTCTCTGATGTACTCCAGTAGCTCGTCTTCAACGGCTGTCCTGAGTACAAACATTGCCTTCCCAGCCTTGATTCGCCATTTCCGCAGAGTTTCGGCTTGCTTCTCCACGGACAGAGTTTCGGCTGGCTTCTCTGAAGCCTTCTTCTTTTTCGTTTTGGGGTCAGCAACCTGTTCCGATACCGTCTCTTCTACGGTATCAACTTTCGGCGGGGTCGTCTCAGACCCGCCTACTACCTCCCATAGGTCCTGCCCTTGGAGGTAGGACTCTATGCATGCCTTCCAATATATATAATTACTAGAATTCAATTTCTTCATTCCACCAATCGTACCTGAGAAATCCATGGCTTCAACTAGGACGGCCGACGTCTAGTAAGCCTTCTTGAAGATTTCTCCTCCACCGCACTTCGCAGTCCCGGACTGTCGTCAAGCTGCGGCTCCTTCGACAACTTGTCGATACCACTATATTGACTGGCGGAACACCGGCAGAATTCCGGCTCTATGCTTGACCCCTACCACCGACTCTGAACAAGCTCCGACAACTCCGGCTCTGATACCAGATTGTTGAGTATGGAGGCACTAGCTATAACAATATTTTCTATTATATCTCAAAATATTGTTACAACTACTACTTAAATACTAAACCTCCATATACCCCTAGCTTCTTACTACAACCTAACCTCCAATTCACTACTATCTCTTGCTTGGTTTGCTTCATCCAACTCCACACCCCTATTTATACTAGTTCTATGGAGAATTCTAGAACCTAGATATTTTTCCATAGATATTTTTATAGATAATTCTAGACCTAAGATATTTTTCTTATATCCATAATGTTCTAGATTATTCCTAAGAAATATCTAAACACCACATAATCGGCTAAAGTCGTTGCTTAGTTGCAGAAATGAAAACCGTGCTGTTTGAGGTATAATATATATATGAACCAATCGGATTGCAACTTTAGGTAGTGATATCACTGGTCATGCTATTAACCAAAGATCTTATTTGAATTAGAGAGAGGCAGACCCTTCAGGTGTGGTCACACGATTATGCTCGAGTAAACCAGCATTGTTAACCTAGATTGATAGATATAGTCAGTAAAATAACCAATTTAATATTCAGAAAAAATATTAAAAGAATGATTTTAACACAAGTATTTTAGCTCAATCAGTGACATTTCAGTAAATTGTGCTATCCTTAACTAATTTCCATCTAACACAATTTTCAGTTTATATATTCACTCTTTTGGTAGTTTCATTCTTATATTTCATCATCTATATATTTTAGAGCTCAATTGAGATTGAAATGTAAGGTTAAAAGATAAATTCAAAATATAAGGCAAGGCATGTGGCACCAGATCAGTACAAAGAAGTCTGAGCCGTTACTTACCAAGACATGCACCGGTTTGTCATGGGATGAAAATTGAGAAACAAAGGACTTTATGTCCTTCACTGACGATAGATCACAGATCTGTAATAATGGGAGAAAATGAGCTGTGACTTCATTCCAATGTACCAAAAGAAACAATCAGAAAGTAACCTTAATAGAAGTATACCTCGAGATGAATATTAGGATTTCCTGTGTTAGACTGGATTTGAGACTGAGCTACTTCTCCTCTCTCTTTATTGCGACATACCATATAGACAGTCGCACCTCTGGTACATGAAAGCATAAGAAATTGAGATTAAGGTGCATCCCAGTTTCTGGCTTTATGCTGCCATTGTTTTGGCAATTTCAACCAAAGAATTAAGATTAAAGTAGCTTCTCGGTTTGACAGCTATTCACAGGATCAGTTTGCATTTACCAGCATATATCTGAGTTTGAGGTACTTTCAGTACCAGTCCTGTAAGTGCTGGTACAGACAGATCAGTATAATATCTTTCACATGTATATAACCAGATAGATCTCGGTAGTCCCAGGTTGAATCCTAAATCAAATTTCATACCTTGAAGCCAATCCCTCGGCAGTGGCGTAGCCAATTCCGGAATTAGCCCCTGTGACTACGCAATTCTTGCCTTCCATCGGAATTTGCATATCTTCTTCCTTGAACTTCTTGGAATGTTCTCTACATTACACCAATTCATGGTCTTCTCAAGAACCGGCATACACAATTTTCATACCTTGCTTGCGGTAGTACATGAGTTACTATTATTTGTTATCAACAGTTTCGGAATCATACGAGTTTGGACTTGGGAAAACACCCACAGATAACCAATTCAAGGTGTGTGCATAATCATTGAACAAATTTAAAAGCTTTATCACACAGTACCAGTACCAACATACCGCTTTGTCACTTTTTTCAGGTTTCAACAAAAGAATCCAACTTTATTAGAAAATAGGCAATAACCCACAAAAATAAATGAAATGAAATGAGTAGCAAATTACATGAAACCCGATTTGGTGAACTGGGTGAAGCCATAGACCCCGAAAGCCGCAGTCCTCCATGCCTGAAAAACAAACCTCAATTACTACAAGAAGAAATACAATCTCATGTTCCCAATATCTCAACATCTTTTGAGATACCGGAGGTGAATGCTCTCTGGATATCAAGGTACAGGAACACCCAAAACCATGGAAATTGAGGAAGATCAGATCATGCAGAATTATGTTGTACCTTCTGAAGAAACATTGCAGTTGGTAAGTTTTTACCAATTTACCGAAATTAAGTTAAACATTTGCTTTTACCTTTTTTTTTTTTTGTTTTTTTGTCGCTTGATTGATTCTTTATATAAAGAGATGGGAGGGATGAAATGCTAGGACGAAAGAGAGGCCACGCCAGTGCTTTTTTGAATGCACAATTAGTCAAGAATTGGTGTGCGTTAATACAAATCAACATGAATTAAGGGGTGATTGTTAAGACACCCATCACTTTATTTGAACATTCTATTTCTATATCAGAACTTTGAGTCCGGCTACGATGCTTTCGTAAGCATTTCGATCCGAAATGCTTACAGTCTGAATTCGAAAATTTATCGTCCGAAATTTTAGTGCAAATAGCTCATAATAATCTTGACATAATTAAGTTTGATGATTCCAATTTTTACCATTTTAAGAATTTTATTACTATTTTTAATGTTTTTTAATATGACTCTTCAAATAATTAAAAATAAATTAATTTTGTATGCCAATCTTTAATAAATCATTAAAAATAGCTAAAATGTTCTAAAAATGAAAAATTTTGAGATTCTACAAGTTAATTATGTCAAGATTATTATAAACTATTTGGGTTAAAATTTCGGACAACGGATTTTCGATTTCAGACCGTAAGCGTTTCGGTTCGAAATGTTTACGAAAGCACCGTAGTCGGACTCCAAAACTTTATATTAATTATTCTTTATTGGAATTCAAAATCTTTCATATTTCCTATTTTTGATTAAGGGAGATACACAAGTGATACTAAATTGATATCAATTATATTAGTATTCATGTTATATGGATTTGTATTCAAGTTAACTATTAAAGTATTCAACTTATTTGTACGATGAATTTTAGTATATTGTAAAATTAAGTTGCATAGTAAACTAGTAATTTGAATACAAATTTATGTAACATAAATACTAACATAACTAAGAGTAAAGATAGCTAAGCTCACACTATCTTTTTTCTCAATAATCTATATCAATTTTAGTATCACTTTTGATATATCTATGACATTTTCCTTTAATAATGATTTGATTCATGAACTTTTAGTTTGACAAAATATTGTTTTTTGCTTACTTCCCGACGAAATGTAGGACAAATATAATTGTTGTACCGCCGTTATATATTATATTTCCATTTTTTGCTGTAATTTTTTAAACTTTTTTTCATTTAAACGAATATATATGATTCATTTTGAAGTCTGAAAATAAGATTATGAGAGTTCCCGTGTTTTATTTCACAGTCAAAGAAAAAAGAACTAATAATCATTATTTGAATAAAGTGACGCGTCAAATAGAGTTAAATGTATAACATTATATGTTCTATTATAATTAAATGAAAATATAGAATTCTTTTGAAAAATGAAAGAGAGGCAATTAAATCAAGTAGTCAATAATAAATATGTGATTTTGCGTACTTAAAAGTTTTCAAGTTCAACTAGCTTACAGTACCATAATAAGAATTTCACCCATAAATGGAATTTCATTATGAGTTCATAATAATTAAGGTTGGAACAAAGAAATTCAAAAAAAAGGTTGGAAAAAAAGATATGATATTATTACACTATTTGTCTTAACATCAAAATATCTAGCCAACTTATTTTATTCCGCTATATATAGTTGGACCTAAAAACCAAATAAAGCTTTTAATTTGTATGGTCTAAACGATTTTGTTTGGCTACAAATAGTGAAACAGATCTGAATGAATCACAAAATTCTCTTTTCCAGAGTTCCCGGCAAAGAAACCCAGGACTTGATAGACAATTTGCAAGACTTTAGTTTTTAAATTGTCATTTGCTATTTTTGAAATGGAAGCAACAGACCAACAGAGCAACACCCTACAACTTCAAAATACTTATGGTACGACAAATTAGATGAACAAAAAGAATAATAAAAACACAAGCATAGAAACTGATTAAAAATAAAAAAATAAATAAATTGTAGAAGACTATTAATGGGAGTGTCGACTGTTGTGTAGAGACGAAATAATGGTCTCTCCCAACCAGATAAGTTTTGGGATGGAGATGGATAGTAAGTTGTTTTTCAGTTTTCGACTAAATATACAATGTTACATCATGAATTATAAGTTGATTTCCTCATATATCTGATACATGTGAAATATTATCAAACAAATGCAAGCACAACGCGACATTTCAAGTCAAAACAATCTCTCAGTTATGAAATATAATGATGATAAGTGCTAGTGATAGACAATTTTTTGCTGTGAGTTACTCGAGTGTCACATTCACATATAAAACACCTATCTTTTTATATGTGATTTAATCTGTATGCCAAAGTCGTAGAAATTTACGATTTAACCTATAAATAAAGATATAATTTGTGTCAGTCAATGATGCAGGGTAATTGTGTGATTCATTGGCGCATTACGCATGACTAAACCCATTCATCTTACAGTGATGACTATCTATCCCCGTGATTATCCCGTAATCAGAGGTGGCAAAATCTGATCAGACCCGAAAACCCGTCCGATCCAACCTGAATCCTGCCCAAAAAAATGCTAGCAGACATCAACCCAATACCCGACCTGACCAAAAATATGCCGGCAGCCGTTGATCCGATACCAGACCCGACCCGACATTTCTATTTGGTTAAACTGACCAGACCCGATCCGACCCGACAATCTGCCACCTCTACTCGTAATCCAGGCGTCCACTACATCTACGCCATTGTTTCAAACGGATACAAATCGCGTAACCCGTTAGTCCATCCGATTGGCACGCATGCACTCTTTCGTGCCCGCCGGAGTCGAAAAATGAGAATTCATATTTCCTCTATTGCGCAGTAATTCGGCCGTTAGGTTCGCTTTAAGATTTGTGCAACTCAATCTCAAAAACCCCCCTATAGTCCGCATCGTTGATTCGCTGCATAGCAGAGGATAAGCACTCTCCCAGTGAGTCATTTCAATGACCACCGACTATTTCTGTTGTATTGTCTGTTGCGAGTTGCGACTAACTAACGATGTCATCGGCCCGACACCGACTATTCTATTCTATTTTTTGTGGGTGCCAAACATAAAAGATAAGAGTGGATTAGCTAAAAGAATAGGCTAATCCGGTATTCCAACACAACGGTAGAATAATAGATTAGTGTCAAATATGATGTATGAAATAACAATGTTTTTTAGCAAACAACACTTTCACTTTTCCGAATAGCTCAAAATATCACTCTTCTTTACACTCTTCCAAACAATCACTCTTCTATTTTTACTAATATTCTATTCTTTGATTTGCCAAACAGACCCACAAATCACTGAAAGATAAATTATTAAAAATTAAGAATAAAATAAACTCAGAGAATTCATACACAAGAATTGTTTTTTTTTTTTTAAGTAACCATTAAAGTTGATATTCAGATATACCAATATTTTGCTTTTCTTGATTTCTTTTTAGGACTTCAAAACTTATCCTTATATGTCAAGAAGCACAAAAGAAAATATATCTCATACAATCAAGAAAAAGACATCAGGCTTGTGTTAATCAGACCCTTTCTTGTTTTTCAAGATACTCATACCGAGCTCTTCTTCCATGAGGACCTGAGCTACCTTTATTAAGAAAGGGCAAAACAATAAATTCACATTTTTAACCGGTTACTCAGGATTCTAGCGCAACAGAATTCCACGTTGCTCTCCGGTGTTTGTCGATTGTTCTCTCCAGTTGTTGTTTCAAATTAATGGATTAATAAGTTTGGTAAGGCACGCTGGCAGCAACTGCTGCTCTTGATTGCCGGCAATGAACTAGATATGGAAGGATTTCTCCCTCATTGATTGCCGATTAAAGAAAGTAACTAGAAATCCGGATGATGTAAAGATCAAACTATATTGAACAAAATAATGCACCACTTTTACTTATAACTATATTATTTCTGGATGTATTAAAAAGTTTATTAGGAAGATGCATGGTATACCCTCATTCAGTTTTATAATTTGTTTTATCTTACTGGAAATATATGATTCTAAATACTATAACATTGACAATGAGTAGACTATTGTACTAAATGCTAACTCCTCAAAATATATGTTACTATGTCCGAAATTAAGATTTATTGTGCTCAATAGTCTAACTACATTTATTAAGCACCATAAATCATGATTTCAGATATGGTAACATATATTTTGAGGCATTCGTAGTTCGTACCGAAATGCTAACGTTATCAAATAGTCTAACTCCATTTTCGAAAAGATATGTTTTTCCATAAGAAAATATTAAGTAGTGATACTTAATAGATTAGAGTCTCAGAGATAATCAAAGATACGATTATATGAAGAGGAGGGATCTATTGACAATGGCTATCTATCTTGATAATCTTGACAATATCACTTTTTAAAAATTTATAAAAAATCTTAAAAATAGAAAAAAATTTACGGAAGTATTGCTTAACTTATAGATTGATTATGTTTCCGAGTATATTCAATTTAAGCGACATGTGTTAGCTCCTTAAAGATTCGGTAAATTATAACCGTTGAAAAGTGTACAAAATTTTGATAAGTCATTAGACGATGTTCTAATTGATTGAAATTTGAAACATTTCAATCTATAAATTAATACATTAATGAACTATTTTTCATGTTAAAGATTTTTTATGAATTTTTAAAAAGTAATGTTCAAATTGATTGAAATTTGAAACATTATCAATCTATAAGTTAAGTAATAATACATCAATGAACTATTTTTCATGTTTAAGATTTTTTATGAATTTTTAAAAAGTGATATTGTCAAGATTGTTAAGATAACCATTTTCAATAGATCCCTCCTCATCAAGAGGAGTTGAGATATGTTAGTACATATTTTTGGGAAATAATTAGTCAACTAAAACCAATAATTAAACAGTATGAAATTATATTTAATATTTTTTTTATTTTTTAGAATTAAATAATTAGTCAACTTATCAATGGATCCCTCCTGTTATTTTAATAAGGAGGGATACATTGACAATGCTTACTTTGACAATTTTGACAATAGAACTTTTTTAAATTTTGAAAAAAAATCATCAAACATAGAAAAAAATAGAAAAAAAAAGTCTACAGAGGTATTATTTAACTTATAGATTATAGATTGATTAAATTTCCGATTATATTCAATTTAAGCGACGTTTGATAGCTTTTCAAATTCTGTATGTACAGGGATTACGTGACAACTACTTATCTTGGCAATTAATCTCAAATGAGTACTGTAAATTTACTTCATATATAGATAGGGATCACATGAGTTCATTGAAACTAATACATAATACATATGTGTAATTGACTAACGGTTTTATTATGTAACTTATGTGTTTATTATGCAGTTTAATAGCGTAGATCAAATGAGTTGTTATGCAAACTAATACATAATACATATGTATATATATTTAATTAAAATAATCAAGAAATTCAAAATGTATAATTTTGTGTCCAAGTATATTTGCTATATATATATGATGAAACTAGTTTAAATAATGTTGCTGATTCAAGGAAATTGAAGGACTTTTTCTCAAGTTATAATTATTCACCTGAATTGCCAACAAATAAGTGGAATCAGACATATAAACAAGACTGCAATACATAGTGACACCAAAAATACAGAATTCTCTCTCTCTCTCTTATTCTTTTGTTCCCTTTTTTTTTTTTTTTTGACAAATTGCACTTAAGCTCATTCCATTGATCATTGAGATTCAGTTACAAGCATTACATAACCAGATAGAAAACAGGGAAGTTGTAACATTTATAACAGAATAACATATAAAATAGATACGCCATAATTTGCAAATTCATGGGCCAACTGATTTCCTTCCCTACCTGTGTATCACTACCACAGAGATGGGCTTTACCAACCCCAACTTAGCAACTGTTATCAAGAAAACCGTTGTTGAAAAGTGGCAGTGGCATTTTGGAAATTTAATTAAACATATCAGCAACAGTTTATCAGAAGGAACAGTTGGTAAAGACTTGCCCAAAATCTGAGAAAGAATCAACAACTGTTCCTTTAAAAAACAGTTGGGAAAGGCATATCATTCCCAACTGTTCCTTAAGAAGAAACAGTTGTTGATTCCTCTGAAACATAAAATTATTAATTTGCAAACACTAACAACTCCATACAATACAAAACCGTTGGCAGAGGCAGATAATTCCCAACGGTTTCTAAAGTTTTAACCGTTGTTGATTCTTGGCTAACATAAAATATTAATGTGCAAGAATTAACAACGGTTTACTACAAAAAAACCGTTGGGAAAGGGACAGCATTCCCAACGGTTTCTAAAGTAGACACCGTTGTTGATTCTTGGTAACAATAAAATATTAATGTGCAAGAATTAACAACGGTTCACTATAAAAAAAACCGTTGGGAAAGGGATAGCATTCCCAACGGTTTCTCAAGTCGAAACCGTTGTTGATTCTTGGTAACATAAAATATTCATGTACAAGAATTAACAACGGTTTACTATAAAAAACCGTTTGGAATGTGATAGCATTCCCAACGGTTTCTATAGTTGAAACCGTTGTTGATTCTTGGTAACATAAAATATTTATGTGCAAGAATTAACAACGGTTCACAATAAAAAAACCGTTGGGAAAGGGATTGCATTCCCAACGGTTTATAAAGTTGAAACCGTTGTTGATTCTTGGGTAATAAAAATATTCATGTGCAAGAATTAACAACGGCTTACTATGAAAAACCGTTGCGAATGGGATATCATTCCCAACGGTTTCTAAAGTATAAACCGTTATTGATTCTGGTAACATAAAATTATTTATGTGCAAGAATTAACAACTGTTTTTTATTAATATCAGTTGCTGATTCCTTCTTATGGCGGGAAAAATTTCCCGCTTATGGCCCATTTAACAACTGTCATTCATTGGGAACCGTTGTTGATTCTCTCCAAGCGCCACCTCCACTTCTTCCTCACCAGCAGCTAGCAAATTAATTATAAGGCATACCTTCTTCTTCCTCCTCCTTCTCCAGCAGCGCCCCCCCCCCCCCCCCCCCTTTCTTCTCCCCCATTTAGATTTTTCTTTCAATCTAGCTCAAGACGAAGTTGATTGGAAGGCATACCACTCCCCCCTCCGACTCCCATTTTCGTTTCGAGATATTGAGGTTAATTCCATTCATCTATTTGATTGAATAATTAGTAGTTATTATATAATTAATTAGCATATAATTGCATGCATGTTAGCATTTTTTATATGTGGGTATTGTCATGCATTAGAACCAAACTACCGGAACTTGAATAACTTTAGGTCGTTACCCGTTCGAGATTAATCCAATAGGGGTTAATCTCGAATAGTCCCCGTTTGGGACTGCTCTTTGAATACTTTGTCTCATTAGCGAACATGCGTTGGACAATTTGTTGTTCGAGAAAAATTCGGTAGATCATTTCTCCATTTGTTCCCACGGGTACGTGCAATGGCATACTCGGGGGAGCTAATGGGAAATGCTGCCGAATTTTTCTCGAACAACAAATTGTCCAACGCATGTTCGCTAATGAGACAAAGTATTCAAAGAGTGGGTTAGGATGGTTGGCCGGCCCGGAACCTATTAATTGTAGAACCAGCAAGACCTAGTACTAATATTGCATGCATAATAAAAATTATATTTAATTATCTCTTACAGATGGATCGTAACAGTTGGATGTATGGGAGGCGTGATACAAGTGCTTACTTGCTAGGAATCGAAGAATTCATTAATTGTGCGAAGGAACATATGAGGCGTAGGGGTGATGAAACTATTTTATGCCCTTGTTCTGATTGTGAGAACTTGCGCAGATTTAGGGATGTCAAAGAAGTGAGGTGCCATTTGATCCGTCGTGGATTTAAGGAGCGGTACACTCGTTGGGTGTGGCATGGCGAGTGCTTCGAAGAATCGGCAAATGCGGAGTCAAGCAAGGCTACCAATGTGTCCGAGACCTCTTTAGATCGGGATAATGATGTACGGGAGGAAATTGGGGTTGAAAATATAGAAAATATAGATAGCACTGATTGTATGGACTATGATGAAGTAGATGAAATGATGCACGACATTCCCGACGATTTTGTGGACATTCCAGAAATTTCTGAAATTAATTTGAGCAAAGATGCTAATGTAGAATTATTTTCCGGTTGTACGAAATTTTCAAAATTATCAGCTGTTTTCAAATTATTTAGCCTGAAAGCAAAAAATAATTGGAGCGATAAAAGTTTCACAGATTTGTTAAAACTCTTAGGGGATATGCTCCCAGAAAATAACAAGTTGCCGGATACAACCTATCAAGCGAAAAAAAATTTGTGTCCGTTGAGTTTGACAATTGAAAGAATTCCTACATGCCCGAAAGACTGTGTACTATATCGAAAAGAGCATGTCAATCTTGATAAATGTCCAAAGTGCGGGCTTTCAAGGCACAAACCGGGAACTGACCCATCAAAGAAAGGTAAAAAACCTGCGGCGAAAATCTTGTATTATCTACCAGTAGAACCGAGATTGCGGCGTCTTTTCGCAAATCCAAGAGACGCTGAGTTGTTACAGTGGCATGCCACGTGTAGAAAAGATGATGGAATGCTCAGACATCCCGCCGATTCTTCTGAATGGAGAAAGATTGACATAACATTCCCTGATTTCGGTGGCGAACCTAGAAACTTGAGGTTAGGGTTATGTACCGACGGAATGAATCCTTACGGTAACATGAGTAGCCGGCACAGTACCTGGCCAGTATTCTTGTGCATTTATAACCTTCCTCCTTGGTTATGCATGAAAAGGAAGTACCTAATGATGTCACTATTGATATCGGGTCCTAAACAACCGGGTAATGACATAGATGTGTTCCTAGCTCCTCTGATTGAGGAACTGGAGAAGTTATGGAAAGAGGGAATACGAGTGTACGATGCATATAAGAAAGAATGGTGTACAATCCGTGTTATGATCTTCTGCACGATCAACGATTTTCCCGCGTACGGTAACTTGTCGGGATGCAGAACAAAAGGATACAAGGCGTGTCCTGTTTGCGGAGAACAAACTTGTTCCATACGACTAAAGCATTGTAAGAAGATTGTGTACATGGGGCATCGTCGATTCCTTCGGGTTGGCCACGCATATCGAAGGAAGAAGAAAGCATTCAATGGCAAGTTTGAGAGGAGAAAAGCTCCGGTCCCGTTAACCGGCAAAGAAGTTTGCGCAAAAGTGAAGCACATAGAAGTCCAATTTGGGAAAGATGTTGTTGCTAAGGATAATCCGGACGACTTATGGAAGAAGAGGTCCATATTTTGGGATCTTCCTTATTGGCCGCACCTGGATGTTAGGCATTGTTTGGATTTGATGCACATTGTAAAGAACGTCACTGAGAGCATAGTGGGCTTGTTGTTGAACACCGCTGAGAAAACAAAGGATGGCATCAACATTAGAAAGGACATGGTTAAAATGGGCATTCGCCCAGAGCTAGCACCCCAAGAAAATGGAGGGCGTACCTACTTACCAGTGGCCTGCTATACTTTATCAAGAAAAGAGAAAATCAGTTTATTAGAATGCCTACAATCAATTCGTGTGCCATCTGGTTATGCTTCAAATATTTCCAGAAGGGTGTCCATGAAAGAGATGAAACTGATAGGGATGAAATCACATGATTATCACGTCCTGCTGACTCAGCTGCTCCCAGTTGCCATTCGAGGTATCCCCCCCCCCCCCCCCCCCCGCGCGCATGTTAGGAAGTCGATCACCAGGTTCTGTTCCTTCTTCAACAAAGTTAATTCCAAGGTGATCGATCCCGAAGGGCTAGACTTCTTACAGTCTGATGTCGTGACGACCCTGTGTGAACTGGAAATGTATCTTCCGCTCTCATTTTTTGATATCATGGTGCATTTAACAGTCCATCTCGTTAGAGAAATAAAGCTCTGTGGCCCCCCATTCCTGCGACACATGTATCCTTTTGAGAGAGCTATGGGTCAGTTGAAAGGGCTGGTCCGTAGTCGATCGAGGCCCGAAGGAAGTATGGTTGAAGGGTATGATGCTGAAGAGATCATTGGTTTCTATACCGATTACGTGGCCGACGTTGAACCAATCGGCCTTCCCAAGCCTCGGCACGAGGGGAGACTCCAAGGTGTAGGTACTATTGGGCACAAACTGGTGAGGCCATATCACGACTTGATCCAGACGGCACATCTCAAAATTTTTCAGCACCTTGCTGATGTAAGTCCGTACGTCGTCCAGCACCTGACAGAGCTACGTGAGAAAAATCCTTCAAGAAGTGAAAGTTGGGTCACCAATGAGCATAATCGAACATTCATAAGATGGTTCGAAGACAGTGTACATTCGAGACCATCCGATGAAAACGTAAGTGAGACTGTCAGGTGGTTAGCGTTCGGACCCGGGTCAACAGTGCACACCTACCAAGGTTTCGACATGAATGGCTTTACTTGGTACACTCGGACCCAAGACAGCAAGAGCACCGTGCAAAACAGTGGTGTGACGTTAGTAGCTCTAGCGGCTTCTGGAGATATGCCCCAGCCATTTTACGGTTGGATTGAAGAAATATGGGAATTATATTACGTTAAATTTAAGATTCCCCTATTTTACTGTAAGTGGATCGATAACGGACGCGGAGTCCAACGGGATGAGGATGGATTTGTCACCGTTGATTTCAGTCGGTTGGGATACCATGACGATCCTTTCATACTGGCTAAGCAAGCAAAGCAAGTGTTTTATGTTGTTGACCCGGCCGATAAAAAGAGGCATGTTGTTCTTGCCGGTAAACGGCACATTGTAGGGATCGGAGATGTTGTCGATGAGGACGACTACGATAAGTTTGACGAAGCCGAACCATTTTCTAATGGTACCGCCATCCTGCCAGTTGATGATGTGCCAGAGACAACCTACATCCGTACAGAACATGAAGAAGGAACGTGGCTGAAGAGACGAAAAAAGAAGAAATCGAAGGGTTCAAAGAAAAGAAAGAAAACCGCATAGAAGGTAAATGATACATTTTTTATAATTAATTAAATAAAATAACTTAATTTAATTAGGTATACTTGAAATTAGATATATATATATTAACTAAATTAATTCATTAATGCAGGTGCATGATCAGCGAATGTATCGGCTAGAGCAACCAACTACCTATATAATGTTGCTATTTGTAATGTATGTTTACCGAATGGTATTAATTTTAAATTAGATATTTCAAAATAGATATATTATAAGCAACAAAATAATTTTTTAAATTAAAACCTTGTATGGCTGTATATATGTGAAACCTTGTATGTATTTCAGCTATTAATGCTGTCCCTGATCACAATCAACAACGGTTATCTCAGGAGAAACCGTTGTTGATTCTTGTCATCAACCGGTGTTAACTGGGTCTCGAGATTGGTGCCAGTGCGAATCTGAAGATTATCCAATGGCTAACGATGGGTCTCTGGAAATTATCTAAGGAGAAATAATTTTTTAGAATTAAAAGCTGGCAAGAATGAACAACGGTTGTTTCAACGCACAACCGTTGTTGATTGTAGTCATCAACAACGGTTATTAAGTCAGCAACCGTTGTTGATGACAACAAAATAATTTTTTAACCTAAAACCTGCGAAAGAAACGGTTGTTTCCCTGAAAAACCGTTGTTGATTAAATTAAAAATATTATAGCAATAGCGGTGTTAACTGGGTCTCGAGATTGGTGCCAGTGCGCATCTGAAGTCTCTGGAAACCCCCCGATTCATATTAATAACGCGCGAAACAATCAACAACCGTTGTTTCACTGAAGAACCATTGTTGATTGTTGTCATCAACAACGGTTATTACTAAGGAACCGTTGTTGATGATAACAAAATAATTTTTTAGATATTAAAAGCTGGCAAGAATCAACAACGGTTGTTTCATTAAAGAACCGTTGTTGATTGCAAGTCATCAACAACTGTTATTAACTAAGGAACCGTTGTTAATGACAAACAAAATTATTTTTTGAAATTAAAAGCTGGAAATAATCAACAACGGTTGTTTCATTGGATAACCGTTGTTGATTATAGTCATCAACAACGGTTATTAAGTAACGAACCGTTGTTGATGACAAACAAAATTATTTTTTGAAATTAAAAGCTGGAAAGAATCAATAACGGTTATTTATATGTAGAACCGTTGTTGATTGTTGTCGGCAACAACGGTTATTTATTAAAAACCGTTGTTGATTCTTTCACAGCTTTTAATGTCGTTTGAACTTCATCTCTTTCATTTCAAAATTCACTGTGCAATTTCTCTAAGTCCAAAACCTCTCTAAAACCCTCTCTCGAGCTCGAGACGATCAAACCCTCGCTGCCACCGCTGCTGCCGCCGCCGCCGCCGCTGCCGCTCCTCTCTCTCCTCCCTGTAAGTCCTCCTCTTCTCTCTCCTCTCCCTGCCTCTCCTCTGCCTGCCTCTCCTCTGCCTGCCTCTCCTCTCCTCCCTCTCTGCCGCCGCTGCCTCTCTGCCGCCGCCTCTCCCTGCTGCCTCTCCCTACTGCCTCTCCTCTCCTCTCCCTGCTGCCTCTCCTCTCCTCCGCAGCCATGGAACCCGAACAACCCGAACACGCCGAACAACCCGAACAACCCAAACAACAACCCGAACACGCCGAACAACTCGAACCTGAACAAGAACCCCGGAGGCGACGAGGGCCAACCACCGGGGAGACTTACCGCAAGAAGGTAAAAGACCCCCAGAGGAAGATAGAGTTCGGGGCAGATGGCAACACATGCGGGAGAGCCACGGGTTCGTTCACGAGTTTCTTGGGCCAAACCGCAAGAGATCATGTGCCCATCAATTTCGAGGACTGGAAGAAGGTCCCGAAGGAAATCAAGGGGGATTGCTGGGAGAAAATAAAGGTGAAATCTCGAACTTTAATCTCAAATTATATTATTAATTGAATTACCTTCATTTGATTTTGTATCTTTCAAAATAGAAATTGCATAATTGATTGTACAATTAATTGATTCTCTCATTGAGTGCGCAATTTCTTTATAATTTGATCATTTAATATATACAGAATTCATCGATTAAATGAAAATAATAATAATAAGAATGATTATTTTAAAGGCCTAACTGATTAATTATTAATTATTTTATATGTCCTGCAGGATTTCTGGCATTTCCCGGACGACAGCAAGAAGGCGAAGGTCTTGGTAAAACTGGGAGTCCGTTGGAAGGAGCACAAATCAACCTTGCACCGAAAGTACATTCTTGAGGAGAGTGAGGAGGACCCTTGCGCACGGTATAACATAAAGCCACATGTGTGGGAAGACTTCATCAGGCACTGCAACACTGACGAGTTTAAGGTTCATTAATTAAATCACTGTTATTTTAAAATTTGCACTACTAATTACTTAATTTGTACGACCATGTTGCATAAATCACTAAGGTACTATTTAAAAATTGTACTTACATCACTGTTTTTTAAATTGACAGAAAAAGAGTGCGCAAGGGCGAGAGGCGGCCAAGAAGAACCTGTATCCTCACAGGCTCGGCTCGGGCGGTTACGCGAGTGCAAGGAAGCAGAAGTGGACTCCCAATGTGGTAATTACACCGTCAGAACCATCGGGCACTCCTATAAGTGCCGATTTGGATGGACAGAGCCGCGATTGGATGTTGGCAAGGGCGAAGAGCATCGTCGATGGAGTTGCCGTTATCGACGATCCGGCAATTCTGGAGGTCCAAAAGAGAGTGGTATATATTTTTAACTTAACATTTTAAATTAACTGCACATGCTTTCGAGTTGTTCGATAATTAGAATCGTCCGGCCTATACGTTAATTTTACTCAATTGATCATTGCAGGAAGAAAAAATAAGAGAAGCGAGTGAGGGAACATTCGTCCCAGAGGGCGCAAATGATGTCCTCACTGCCGCTCTAGGGACGCCCGAACATCCCGGGAGATTGCGGGCCCACAGCTCGGAGTACACATCCCGGAAAGACATCTTCGGGAAGCAAAAGAGGAGACGGGGCGCGCCTTCTCACTCCGGTTGCTACTCCCAATCGGATGTTGACGGGATGAGAGAGGAGTTCGAAGAGAAGATGAGGAAGCAACGGGAGGAGCTGACGGCGGAAATGAACGCAAAGATCCAGCTCGTAATGGACTCCGTCTGCTACCCGGGTAACTTCCAACAGGTACTACTCCGAGGTGACCTTCAGCAGGGTACCTCTTCGTCTGCGGCGCCGGCACCGCAGGGACCGCCCGCTCCCGAGAACAAGGTAATTTAGGTTTATATTCGACGAATTAAAAAACGTACTTAAGTTAATTCAAAGCTTCTAACAATAATATATTTACATTCCAGAAGTTTGTCAATTGCAAACTTTATCTTGAGGAGGCAGATTCTCAGATCGAGGTGGCGACCGGAAGGATGTATCTATCCGTTCCGGGCGATACATGCCACGGTCAACCGATCCCGCCCGATCAAAGAAAGGTGCAAATAGATTCTTGCGTCGAGGCGTGCCGGTCATACAAACTCCCGACTTCGGTAGCGGATCTTGTGGAAATTCATGAAGCAGTCGGGAGTTTTGTTCTGTGGCCGGCGTACTTGATAGGCGAGTCGACCGGTCAGGTATATATTTTTTAAAAAAATAAAAAACTATTTATTAATTGGTATGTAATTAAATTCTAGCTAATTAATTAATATATATACCAACCCGGTCCTGATTGCATAAGTTTCATTAATCGTAGGCCTCGAAAGCATCGGCACCGAGCCCGAGAGCATCGGCACCGAGGTCGTCACAAGCTGTGAGTCGGGCGCCACTACTCAAAGATTTTCAGTTGCAGCGACTTCAGGAGCATGGCGTCACGCTCTACAACTTGCTGATGAGCCAACCACCAGAGACCGACACTTTCGAGATCGGCTATGGTGTGGAGGATCTAGGAATCGGGGGTACAACGATGGTCACCACCACCGCGATCATCGACATGCTAAAGGATGAATGGCTCGAAGTAACAATTCTCCAAATCTTTAGCATGTAAGATCGATTATTTGACTTTGATATTTCTTTCAATAAAATATTAATCTGTAGTTAGCGTAAATATGATAATTGGTTTTCCAATGTAGTGCAAGCGCACGTCGGTGCAAGTCGATGTTGTTGGAAAGATTCCGTTTTCTGGACCCCTACCGATGTGCGGCCATCAACATTGCGAGAGAGGGTGCTTACCTCACCGACTTCATTGAAGGGGTGCCGCTCGACTCGCTCGTCCTCCTCCCGTATCACCAAGGGTTCGAAATTACTCAACTCTACTTCAACAAAAAAAAAAAATATAATTTCTTACCTTTCATTCTCGTTGTTTTGGATTGCAAATAAACTGAAATAATTAATATTGTAGGGCTCACTGGTGGCTTCTCATCGTGCACCTAGCCGAGTCTCGGTGCTACGTCATGGATTCCTTACATCCCACCGAGATGCCGAAGTTATCGATTATGGGCTATTTGAATACGTAAGCTTAATAATCAACTAAATTCCGTTCTCCTTTTATTAAAAATACAAATTATGAATCATCGCACTAATTTTATATTAATTGTAGGGCCTTCCGGAATTATTGGACCAAAAGAGGAGTGATCAAGAAGAACGGAGGCAAGCTAACGTGGAAGTTGATCAAGGTATATACGTATACACGTAACTTATATATACAATTAGGCTTGTAAATATTCAAAAAAAGAAAAAAAGGAAAAACGTACGTAATTCATATTAATTCTTGATCTATTTTCATTATTGTAGGGCCCAAGGCAACCGGGCGGCTCCGAGTGCGGATATTATGTCATGCGGACGATGCATGACATAATAAATACATGCTATGAGGCGACGACGTTACCTTCGGTATATATATACCTATTTCGTTTATCAAGTATGTTTTGTTTCATTATATATCAACTAATTCAAATATATGCAACCTCTTAAATTTACAGGTTATTCCACCCGAAAGGTACGAACGAGATCACATCGACGAGGTACGAGAAATGTGTTCCGAATTTTTGCTTTTCGAATTGTGATCTCGGATTTTTGTAATTGTTGATTCATGTGATATGGTTTTCGAATGTAGATATTATTAGGATGTGTAGGTTTGAAATTGTAAAATAGGTGATTATGTGATGTATATAGATTGGTTAATTTAGATGTGTTAATTAAAATAGGTTTTCTGAATGAAACAGAATTATTTTCTGAATGAAACAGAATTATTTTCTGAATGAAACAGAAACAGAATGTGATGTATATATTATGGTTCTCTGAATGAAACAGAATGTGCATGTCCAGTTCGACAATAATTACCAACGGTTATTTATGTTGTAAAAAAAACCGTTGGTAATAATGCTGTGTAATTACAAATGAAAATAATCAACAACGGTTCTACAACAAGGAACCGTTGGCAATTATAACAATCAACAACGGTTTATTGAAACAACCGTTGTCAAATGATGAAACCAACAACGGTTCCTTCCAGAAACCCGTTGTTGATTCATATAATTGCCAACAGTTCACTGTAAAAACCGTTGTTGATTACAGTCTTTGCCAACGGTTATTACTTACAAACCGTTGGTAATTGACATCATCAACAACGGTTCCTTCTTGTAAACCGTTGGCAAATATATTTTATTTAAATAATTTAGATCATTGATAATGTTATTTGCCAACGGTTTCTCTATAAAAAACCGTTGTTGATTCGTCTAGTTATCAACGGTTCGTTAGGAAGAACCGTTGTTGATTACTCTCTTTGCCAACGGTTAGTTCTTATAAACCGTTGGGAATTGCTGTCATCAACAACAGTTCCTTATTATGAACTGTTGGCAAAGATATTTTATTTAAATATTTCAGATCACTGATAATGTCATTTGCCAACGGTTTTTTATTAATAACCGTTGTTGATTGCGTAGGAACAGCAACTGTTATTTTCTTTTAACCGTTGTTGATTAACAGTGTCAACAACGGTTCTTTAGTAAGCATTAGCGACCCTAGTATTCCCAATCCTCACTGAACCGTTGGAAATTGTCATAAATAACCGCTGTTAATACTTTTCTCTGTGGCAGTGTATACACATGTAAAATGCAAATTTTCTACCCATGATTATCGAAGCTTTTGAAATTTCTCTATGTGCTATCCAGTCTGTGCTGATAATTGGAGCTTGTTGCGAGGAAAGGAACTTAACCAGTTGATGCGAATCTGCATAAAATTAATCCATACAACTCATTCCATCGGATTAGCTCATTCATGCTGGAAGAATCAATCCATACACTTGCACAAACCTATAAAAAGAAATAGAATTTTAATTTCTATCTTTTGTTATAAAATTCAGTGGTATTTTTAGCAAAAAAGGAGTTTTTCCTCATATGGTTGCAACATTCTAAGTTAATTAATGTTTGTGCCATACTAAAAGTTTGCACAAAAGGAGTAAGAAATAAGTGTTATTTCCATAAATTACACTGACATGTGAATTTTTTCTGGCTCTGCAAGAGCCTTACAAAAGAATTGAGGTTTCCAGGACACATATGTTATAGAAAAACTCATAGAAATAAACATTTCCTTACTGGATATAAAGTATACTAACTATAACATCTATAGAAAAATTTGAGTAAGAAACTCGGCCCGGGGCCGCTGGAAAATACTTGATCACTCCAGCGCGAAATTTTCTATCAGAACAAACCTCGTCAAGATTGAATCAAGCCAGTGCAAAATTGCAAATGCATCATAGAAACTGGCTATTGCAGCATCATGGGTGCCTTGGTTTGATTTTTTAGGATGTGGAGATGTTGTAAATGATTGTACCTTTAAACCTGTCAAACATTCCAACTTATTTCTGCAGTTACGACACCAACACAAAATGTGCTAAAAGGTCCATGCTAGCAGTACTCAATGGAAACCACAGTGATCCGAACTGATTCTTCATAAGATTATCCAAAATTCCAAACACCTAGATCTTTTACAGCATCAATAAGAAAAGTGTCAATAATTCTCACAAAGAAGGCTCATGATTATACAAAATTCACCTTCTCAGGAACTGGGGTTGAATCAAAAACAGCTGACAGGGAGAGCTTCAATCATATAAAAAGCCTATTAGGAAGTATAACCTACAGTTAAATTAGACTTTGCTGAATATTATAGGGTACTTAAGATTTGCAAAAATTAGACTAAAGATTCTAAACTGGTACATACCAATTCAAACCCTACTGGTACTGTACGTGTCACAGAGATTTGACAATTCATATTAGCATCTCATCAATAAAAATCCAGAGCTTAAGATCGATCATTTGCAAGACAAAAAAATATTAAAGGAATGGAATAAACATCTTTTTACCATATAAGAGCATCTCCAATAGACTCCCTAAAACACTCCTAAAACCAAAAATTAGGAATTAAGGAGAGAAAACCGTCTCCAAGAGATACCCAAAAAGCTATCCCTATTTTTAGCACTCCCAAAACCAGAGCCAAATCTCCTTATTTTGTTGGCCTTTTTGGGCACTCCCAATCCAACTTCCCAAAACCAGAGCCAAATCCAGACTGTTCAAATGTATTGGGATCCATATTTTAGCCAAGTTTAAATGTATTGGGATCCATATTTTGGGATCTGTTAGAGATTGAGATGAAATTTGCTCCCAAAAAATTTAGGATGACACCCAATATAAATATATTAGGATCCATTTTTAAGGAGTCTCTTGGAGATGCTCTAAGCAGAGAGGAGAATTGAGAAGGGAGCCGCGGTCACCATTGCTGGGGTAGGGCAGTACCATGACGGCAAAAATCACGTTTCCAGAGTAGAGCAGTGTCATCAAATCAAGAGGGCAGAGAGTGCCGTCAAGCCAGGAGACTCAGGAGAGCATTGTTATCGCCGAGAGGATGGTGCGTTGTCTGATCGAGAGGGGAGGCCAGAGGAGTTTGGGGAAGGGGGTGCGCAGAGAGATTAGGGTGGTTGGCTAAGGTGGGAGTAGCCGGAGCAAGATTCCCGACCACCGATCGGAGGCCTTGTCACCGAGCCGGATTCAGGAACGGATTTGGTGGGGAGGGGAAGTAGCTAGGTTTCCTTTCTTTCCATTTCCATTTTTAGATCCCAAAAGGATTGTGCAAAAGGGACTGGAGGAGAGCCAAGGAAGCATCGCGTAAAATTTAGAACAAGGACAAAATTACCCTTTTTTCATTAATCGAAAACCGGCTAATGCTTTTGCTTTACCGGTTGCTTCACCGGTGACCGGCTTGTACGCCGTTTGATCAAAAAATCTGACGGTAAGAAATTTCTGGTCCTCATTAAAGAATAGCTCCAGGATCCTTTTATTCTAATTTGGACGGTTAGATCTAAATGGACGGACCCGATTGACCAATTTTAGATTATAGGTGGTCTTTTTAAAATTAATCTCATCCGTTGATTTTGATCCAACGGCCCATATTAAGATAATAGGGCCCTCTTATCCTTATTATATCCGATGGCCCATATAAGGATAACAGCGGATTTGAATTCAGCAGCGCTAATATGCACATTATACAATAATTATTCATATATAACATGCAAGGTTAGATTCTTTATCCCGTAACAATTTACATAACAAAGCATACTTGTACATTATATCAATATTTTATTATGTCAAGCAAGAGATTTAAGATACACGAAAAATGCACATGATTAATTAATCTGTTGAAGATAACATCTAATTAATTTGAGTTTGCAAACAAAATAACACACAAAAATTGAATACGCAATTCTATTATTAATTAAATGTTAAAAATTATAAACATACAATGATATGACTCAATAACTTATATAACATATGGATATTTATCGACACTTCAGACCAGATAGGTGTGTCTAACAACAAATTCATGCCAGTTTCATTCTAGATGGGTTGTTCATTGGACCGAACATGCTCGGACATGCATACTAAACAAGCCACCGGCCAGACGGCTCCGAGCAGGCATAATAACTTTACCTACTCTTTTTTTACACTCTTGCAGATCTTATAAGTTTCTTCTGTCATTGTCAATGATTATGGCATGGTGTATGTTGATCCGATGTGTTATTGCTAGGAACTTGGGAAGGTGATTGGATAAGGGTGGCCGGGTGGGAGGCATGAGAAGTTGGAAACTTACATAACCACGTTCTTATTAAAAAGAAGTTCGAAGGAACTCTAATTATTTGCAGTGATATAAATCGAATATTTTTAATTAGACTCTTTGTTATGAAGAATTAGATAATTGTTACTCCAAAAATTCGAACTTAAAATTTTGTTAGTACAAAAATTAGGTTTAAGAATTTGCCACTCAAGATGTTTAAATTGCTATTATAATACAGTGGAGCCTTTCACAGTATATCAATCCGTGTCATATTGGGCTTCAATGGATCGATCTAAACAAAGTTATGCCATATATAAGCTATAGTATTCACAACAACCCCACAAAGGAGTGAAATATTTTAGCAACCGAGTGCATTTAAATAGATCATAGAAGACTAGTATTAGAAGAATTAAAGAGAAAGAGGTGGTGTCGAGTCGAGTAGAGATAAATTAGTGGCATCTCACATCCAGGGAAGTTTTATTACAGAGTTGAGTTGAATGTAGTTTTCTCATTTATCATTTATATATACAATATTACATCGTTAATTATTAGTTGATTTTCTCAGATATCTGATGTATAAAACGAATGTATGCAATAACGGAACATTTTAAGTCAAAAATTAGTCACTCATTTCTGGAACAATGATAAATATTAGACAAACAATTTTCTTTTGTAAATTACGCGAGGTGTCACATATAACACCCCATGTGATTTAATTTGTGTGCTAAAATCGTAGAAATTTACCATTTTACCTATAATGTATGTCAGTCTATATATGATTCTATGTATGCACGATAATCGTGTGATTTATCGGCGCATTATGCATGACTAGGGCTACATGAAAAGTTGGCGGCTCACTCATGTCCAGTTTTGTATCGGCTCGAGTTAGATTTAGCCTGACTTAATTTTTTTAGATTTGATTTGGGCTCGATTCGTAATGGTTTGATATAACGTAATTTGTAGATATTTTGAACTATTTTATCAAAATTGTTTGTTATGATATACTTATTTTATTATATAATTAATAAAACATATTTATTGTTGGATTAATAAAGTACCAAAATTTTTTAACCATAATTGATTATTAAATAATAAATATTAATATATAGATAATTAATTTATTTTATCGGAAAATAAAAAGTAATATACTTATTTTAGCTACAATTTTTATTATTAAATTTTCAATTCAAGTTCGAGCTAGTTCGATTCTGTTTAACTCAAGTTGGATTAAGCATTTAAGCTAGCTCGAGTTCATTTCATATTCGCATTATATCAATTTCAATTCGATTCGTTTGCTGCCCTGCGCATGACTGCGTCCGTATCAGCTGAGATCGCTCACGATCTCAGGGTCCTGCGATCGTTCAATCTATACCGTCCAATACAAACAATGTCCAGGATTTAATCACTTAAAAATTTTGCTACCCACCAGGCCACCACTAACAATTGCTCTACCCGACTTTTTGTGTTGATTTGCCCAACTTGAGCGTCATTCACTCCCAATTAATTTAGGCGGGAGCAAAATCCCTAATTCACTCGTTCCCTCCATTTCTTGTTTTCGCTCCCAAATTCTCTCCTGGACTCTCTATTGTTCTTACAATACATCACACTTTTTCCAATTTTTCCATCACTCTTGCATCTCTCTCTATTTAGTTCTGTTCTTGAACCCTTGATGCTGTTAACAAGATGGAGTCGGTGAATGAAGCAGAATCTGATCGTGTAGTCCATTTGACTCCTCATGTGGGAATGGAGTTCGACACAACTGAAGATGCTTGGCACTTTTGGCGGGAGTATGGAGGAAACGTTGGGTTTCATGTTCGGAAATATTTCAAAAATGAGAAGGTGAAAGGTGAAATTACATCAAGAGGTTTTGTTTGTGGTAATGAAGGCTACCGGGAAATTGACAAGAGAAATCGCGAAATAAAGAAACCTCGAGCTGAAACCCGAACCGGATGCCCGGTGCGTCTCTTCGTTAGGCTGATACGAGAGACTAAAAGGTATCAAGTTTATGAGTTTTTTGGTGATCATAACCATCCTTTACAACGTCCTGAGGCAGTTGGATTGATACCCTCACAGCGGGTTATTCCCGAATCCTATGGAGTGTCTATTGATTTGGCTGATGATGCGGGAGTTCGGGCAAAAGATGGATATGCGTTGATGGCTGAAGAAGCTGGTGGTACACAAAATCTTCTCTTTAGGAAAAGAGAATATGCTAATCGTGTACGGAATAAAAGGCAGAGAAGTCTGGCTTTTGGGGAAGGTCCAAGCATGTTAAGGTACTTCTCTACTAAATCTTTGGAAAACAGTTCTTTCCGACACGCCGAACAACGCGACAAAGATGGAAAGATTACAAATGTGTTTTGGGCGGATGCAAAGATGCTTATAGATTATGGGCAATTTGGTGATGTGATTACATTTGACACGACTTATGGCACTAATAAGGAGTTTCGGCCTCTTGGTGTTTTCGTAGGTTTTAATCACTTTAGAGAAATTGTTGTGTTTGGTGCGACTCTTTTGTATAATGAATCAATTGATTCCTTTAAATGGTTATTTGAAACATTCTTAGCAACCCATAATTTTAAGCATCCAATAACCATTTTTACTGATCAAGCCCAAGCTATGGCTGTTGCACTAAAAGAGGTAATGCCTAACACATATCATGGGTTATGCACTTGGCACATTGGCCAAAATGCAATTAAAAACTTGACTAGTAAGAGAAAGAATGAACCCGACACAAAGCTAATTGGGAAAGAGGTCCTCAAGACTTTCAAAGCTTGTTTGTATGAGTATGAAGATGAAAAAGAATTCAAAGATGCCTTTAATTCCATGTTATGTAAGGTTCGTGTTGCTAATGATGCCACTGGAGAGGGGCCGAGCAATGTTACTAATGAACTTGAGGGCAATAATGGCAGCAATGTTAGTGGAGAGAACCATGGCGATGCAACTGACAATGAGGGTAATGGTAGTGAGGGAGAACATGGAGTGCAAAGAACAATTGGTCGAAAGAAGAAGGCCAGTAGAGAGAGTTGGATGATTTTTATCTTACAGGTCAAAGAAAAATGGGCTAACTGTTACATGAGAGATGTGGTTACTATTGGAATGAGGAGCACGCAACTGAGTGAAAGTTTCAATAAAGATTTGAAGAGCTTTCTCAAGTGGAATATGGATATTGTCCGATTCTTTAAGCAATTTGAGAGGGTGCTTGAGCAAAAGCGTGAAAAGGAAGTGGAATCTGAATATCAAATGAGAGCAAAGAAACCCATGATTAAGGTTAGTGTCCCCATCCTAGAACAAGCAGGTGCAATATACACACCAAAGATTTTTGAAATATTTCAACATGAATGGGAGTTGTCACTGTCATCTTTTGTGAAGTCAAAATCTGAAGGCCAGACATCAACTTAGTACACAATTGGAGTTAGTAGTTTTGGCAGTGGCTCTTGTCCGGATAAGTTCTTTCAAGTTGTTGCTGACCATACTCATCAAATGGTTTCTTGCAGCCGCAATAAGTTCAAAAGATGGGGAATACTATGTGGGCATGCTCTCAAAGTGCTTGACTTGATGGATATAAAGTTCATACCAGAAAGATACATTTTGAAGAGATGGACCCAAGATGCAAGGAGTGACATGGTTGAAGACTGCAGCGGTAGACCTGTTGTTGAAAACCCCAAGTTGGATGTGATGCGCAGATATCGAGCTCATGCTCGAAAGCTTCTAAATCTAGCTGCTATTGCAGCAAATTACGAAGAAGTTTCTGATTTTCTGGATTCTGCTACTAATGCTCTCAGCAAGGAGGTCCATGACCAAATACAAAGTCTCTTGAGAACTGAAACAGATAGGGATGATACATGTGCTTATGCAGTGTCAAAAGAAGTCACAGAAAACTTAGATCAAAATTTGGTTGTCCTCAAGAAAACAATAGGTAAAAAGAGAAAGAGTTCAAAGCGTTTGACCAGTTGGGTTGATGACCGCCCAAATAAACAGAAAATCTCCAACAAAAATGACCAAAATCAGAGAACAACTCCTTTCAGTCAACCAAATCAGATTTCAAAGGTATGAAATAATTTATTTTTAGGGAACAAATCTTCATTTGTAAGCTGCATAATTATAATTTAGTGAATTGTGTTTATTTAATTTAGGAACTAGAGATGCATAATTCATTTGTGTCAATGTTACCGTCTGAACATCAAGATCATGAGCACATCAAATCTTATGTGGAATTGCTGGTAATAATTCATTATCTTAATTCAAGGCTAAGAATAAAATTATTGATGAATGCATGCATCTGTGATCAAGCTTTAACTTGTGCAGGCAGCATCAAGTGTACCTTCTTCATCACTATTTTCACACTCTTGGGAGAATGCATCTATGATCAAGGTTTATTGTTTTCAAACTTTCTAGCACAAGTAATTAATTTCTTTAGCTGCTAGATAAAGATGTTGAAAGCATAATTGATTAGTTAAAGGGTCTTATTTTCGATACTAATCTTGTGTAGGATAAAGATGTTATACCCAGTGAAGTTTCAACTCCACAATGTGATGAAGATGGCGATCAATGAAACGCTATCAGATTTTTGAAGTTGTGGCACCACAAGAGGGGTATTTTAGATAGACAGATGGTATAGTTTTTGGTTTAAGCACTATACTTTTTTGGTTTAATACTTAGGAATAGATTACTTAAAGGGGCATTTTGTGTAGCTTGTTAATTATTCCATACTTAATGTCTCAATATGCTATAATTTATATCCAATTATATTTGCAATGTTGTATCTAAATATTGAAATATAAAAATTACGAAGCTCAGGGGCTGGAAGGTAAATTTTGACAAAGCTTATAACAAGTTGGTCATGACCTGGATGACATCTACTAAGAACAAGTTATTTGAATTCATAATCATACTAATATGTATGTTCCAGGCTTCTAGCCTAGAACATTAAGGCATTACAGCACCTATTGCGCAAGATTAAAGATGAAAAAAAAAAAAAAAAGAGAAACACAGTGAGACAATGAAATACACGGAGAAATTTACAATTACATGTTTCAACTAAAAATCTAAGCTAATTGTTGAAGCAAATATATCCAATCAAAAAGTTATCTATAGCCTCTCTGAAAACCAAACTGTACAAGAAATTTTACTCTTTAGCAACCCAACATACATTCAATCTCACTTCATCCACAACGATACTCTTTAGCGACCAGACAATTGTCCTAAGCTGTACTTAAAAAACACCAGTAAACACCAATTCCCGAAATACCCTTGACCGCTAAATTTGCATTCCTAATTGTATATGCCTCGATGTAGAGCCAACGTAAAGAAAGTTCCTCTCTTCTATAAAGTGCAGACCAATGTATACACCATGCTGGTTCCCTGCACAGACTTCACAACGATGGATTCCATTGACTTCATTTGTAATCCTCACATGCCTCTGAAATGGAGACAAATCATGATGGCAATGCTCTCTGTCGTTTTGATTAAAATTTGTCTTAACTGTAGGCTTAGCCTTTGTATGAAGTTGACTCTTTTTCCTTTCTTTCCTTTTATATTTATTTTTGTCTTTCTTTCCTGGTTACTTGTTGTAATCAGACTATGTAACATACATCGATTTATATAAAATTTGGGGGCTTGACCCCCCATTTTTTGATAAAAAAAAAAAATAAAGTGCAGACCAAGTACCTGCAAATGGTTAAAGGGGAAAAAGTAAAAAAGAGTGAGACCATATGAGTTGGATCCAAACTGGTCATCACATACATTTATACATGTTTAAATGTATCGATCATAACATTAATCCATTTATTTCATTGTATATATTTCTTAAACATAATACATTTGCTGCACGCACTAGAACCATTTATATATTTCATTGATTAGAACTTGCCATTCCTTTCGATTTCAAATCAGATTCTTGAGATCTGATATCATGACAAATTGTCTACTATTCAATTCAAATCGATCAAATTAACAGCAATTTTACCAAAAGACAAATCCAACTAGAATCAGAGCACAGAAAGGCAACATACTTTATACAAAGCTCCGATACCCTTATTGGCAAGCATGTTCCTACTGACGGAGACCACAGATTCCTGACCCAATTGGATCCTCCCTGACCGCAGATCCCTACCCTCAACTTGGTTTAGTTCTAACTGACGGATTGAAGAATACTTGAACAAAATTTTGCACATTAGTTGGCTATTCAATTGACAGTATAACAGATCAGAGTAAAGAGTCAGCTAGGTACCTTGACCATAATTGGGTTGGATGAAGCAGGTGGCGAGCACGCCGGAGGCGCCGCCATTGACGAAGGGCTTGACGGTGGACCAGACGCTGAGCCGGGGAAGGAATTGATGCCAAGCCAGGGGTACGGAGCCGGGGTGGGCGGTGCGGAGTCGGGGTGGGCGGTGCGGAGCCGGGGTGGGCGGTGCGGAGCCGGGGCGGCGGTGCGGAGCCGGGGCGGCGGTGCGGAGCCGGGGTGGGAGCGGAGCCGGGTGAGGGTTCTGCTACAATTGCAAATTATCTTAGTCACGCACGAGGTAAGACGAAGGCTTCTCCGGTGGCGGTGAAGGAATCTTCACGCGTGAGGTAAGAGTTCCGAACGGAGCGTCCCGACTCACGGCGTCGGAAGGCTTCCAGAACATCGGAAGTAGAGAAGTGAGATTATGAGAAAGAGAATAATGGTGGGATGGTTGTCGGCTCGGGCAAGATGGGCAGCAACAATAAAGCAGAGATGGGCAGCGACAATAAAGCAGAGATGGGATGAAGCAATCAGTCCCGTTCGTTTTATCAGATTTAATCGGACGACAGGGATTGGAGAATTGCTGGACCCTGAGATCGCAAGCGATCTCAGCAGATACGAACGCGCGCATGACTATATTCATCTTACAGTACTGATGAGTGATGATGATCTATCCCCCTTCAGACTTCAGAATTTTTTTTTGGTCTATGCCTAAAAAGTAAAGAAATTTTAAGGGTGTGCCTGCTTTAATACAAATTACAGGACTATGCCTACTTTTCAAACGTCGGAGTTCGAAAAGTCATCGAAAATGCCAGCGTTCATTGGAATAAATAATCCGGACTTGTACAAAATCAAGTGAAAACCCGATATATGAACGCCGGCGTTCGAACTCCGGAGTTCAAACTCTGGAGTTTACACGTGTATTTCAAACCCCGGAGTTCGAACTCTGGAGTTTACACATGTATTTCAAACTTCGGAGTTCGAACTCTGGCGTTCGGAGCATGATTTTCGCAAAAAATTATAAGTCCGGGACTACATCTATCTCTAAACGCCGCCGTTTAGTGTGACCGTTTGAACGCCGGCGTTTGAAAAGTAGGCATAGTCCTATAATTTGTATTAAAGTAGATATACCCTTAAAATTTCTTTCCTTTTTAGGCATAGACAAAAAAAAAATTCTCAGACTTCACTACATCCGCATGTGCATGTCACCGATTGAACGGATACAGATCGTTGCATCCTGATCGTGCGTTCCTGGTTACACGATTTCATATCCTCCACATTACCGCAAATTATAGTTAATCACGTGGGCCGTTGGATTGTCTTGAGACCCGAGCTCGCACGAATCTTAGAACCATCCAATGGCCCACGTGATTAACTGCAACTTGAGACTTCCTCTCTTCCCGACACCACCACCGCCACGGGGGTTCCATGGCGACCGAAGAAGAAGAAGAAGAAGGGGAAATGGAAGCTACGAGAGAGCACCGGAAGCCTGTGGCTCTCTTCATGGCGTTCGGCACCAAAGGCGACATCTTTCCTGTCGCTGTACTCTACCCCTCCCTCTCCCTCTCCCTCTCCCTCTCCCCCCTCTCTCGATCCATCAGTCTCCTACTCTCTTTTTTCATTTTGGCTCTGTGATCTAAATCTGAATTTCATTCGTTTAGGCACTTGCTTCGGCGTTTGCATGCGATCAGAGACAGTATGATGTTAGCTTCATGACGCATTCAGCTCACCAGGTATATAATGCCTTTTCAACCAGTCATATCTATCAATTATTTCCTTTTGTTATTTTGGACTTGCATTTTGTTATAATGATTTTAATTTCAGAGCTTAGGCAAACATTTAGCAGCTAAAGATGTCACCTTTGTATCCGTATCGAGCCCACCCGTCCTGGCTGCTCACCAACATGATCAAATTCCAGGTGACTTTAATAGAAGTTTTGAATGTAATTAAGTAATCTGATCTTGAATATAACCTCAATTTCTATGAGATCATCCTGCCCTGTTTATACCAAATTAGACTTAACGCGATGGTATGGTTAACGATATTTATGAGAAGTGAAAAAAATTAATTGGAAGGGAATGGCTACATTCAATTCAAGTTTCAAACTTCTTTTTTGAGGAAGAAGTTTCAAACTTCATCACTCTCTGAATGCAATATTGTATGAAACTGTAGATTCCATATCCAGTTCGATTGACTCTGAAAGTGAGCGAAATGGTTTCTCGTCGCAAAAAAGGATGATTGAGGCTGAGCAAAGGAGAGAATGCTTAGCTGCTACTGAAAGAGTTTTTGGAAATGATTCTAGCGAGGGAGATTTTATTGCAATCAATTTCTTTGCCTTGGTATGTTGCTGATTTCAATGTCTAACGGTTTGATAGTCAAATTCCTTGAGCTTTAGGATAGCCATTTTTTTCGCTGAGTATTGTAATTTAAATGATTGTTGCGATCATATGAAGATTTAGACTGCCAATAAGAATCTTTGAAAGGTAAACTGGGAACTTATTTTAGTTAGCCTTTGAGTTATATGGACAAAATGGGATTTTTTTTCTTTGGGATCATGTGCAATTTATTTTCTACTGATTAGTTTTCAAGAATGTTTATTGATTCTTGTCCATCCAAAATTTTAGGAAGGTTGGCATCTCGCGGAGCTATTCCAAGTTCGTTGTATTGTTACTGCTCCATATGTTGTTCCTTACAGGTAAAAGTTAGATTTTTTTTTTTTGTTCTTATTCTGATGCTGCTTTCTCTGCTTTTTGTTTTTTAACCGTCTTGGAAAAATATTCAGTGGGCTCCTCAATTTCATATACTAGTGAAAGTATGAACATGCATTTATAGTAAAGATGACTGTCAGTCTATTCCTTTTTTTTGTGCAATGAGTTGACGGCTATTTATATTCAGTAAATGGAAACATGTGAAAAAGCTAGCTAGTTTGTGTATAAGGTAATAACTAGTCAATGGTTATCGGTATCTCTACATATGAAAGCATGGACTTTATATGTTCTGTGGCTTCTCCCTTTAAGTATGCATCAAATTTGGACCTTTGCAGTTCTGGAATTGAAATTTGCCTTCTTTTTTTCACCGAAGTATTGTTTTTTTTTTCATTGTAGTGCACCTTCATCTTTTGAATATCAGTTTAAGAAAGATCTACCTCTTCTGTACAATTATTTTCAAGAAGCTCCTGTTGGCATGGTATGGTTAATGATGTACTAACACAGTGTTTGATCGATGGCTTCATTTATTATATCCTTAGTTCAAGCCTTAAGTATGCCAAATTTATTGATATGATAATAATTGCAACCAATTCCTGTTTAAACACAATTTGTAAAATTATAGTGGAATTTAACTCAAGCTACCTCAATTTATCCTGAAATTGCTGCTTACAATTAAACCTTCTTGGGGCTGAATCTGACACAACAACTATTGATTTTCCCCACATTAATCTTATCAGGTTGGATGGAAAGATGTTTTGCACTGGATGTGGCCTCTCTTTATGGAGGTTTGGGGCACATGGAGGAATGATGTTCTGAACCTCAGTTCTATACCTTTCACGGTACAACACCTAGCCCATGGGGTGCCGGCCTGATATTATACTTTGGTAGTTTGGTCTGCTCTACATTCTTGACATATTCTAACTTTCTATCTGGAGGCATTTTCTATTCTTTCTATTGACTTGGACAGTATTTTTTGTTAATCCTTTTTTGTGTTGGTTATCTCAGATACTAAAAAAAAAATACCGATAAAGATGTAAAACGAAACAAAGTTATGTGTTAAAATTAAGTATACCCATTACCTTTGTAAAATAAAAAAGACTGAAAATTGAATAATAGATTTGTGGCGATTCATGACTAGACTGATGTGATTTTTTTTATTATCTTTTCATAGGGGCAATTAACATCTTACAAGGTTATTTTTTTCTTTTTGGGAATAATTTCAGGATCCTGTCACTAATCTTCCCATGGGGCACATCAGGATGGAGTCGCCATTACTGCTGTAAGTTCCTTGCAAGTATCAACATGTATCAAAGAGACTGCTCTCAATCACGTTATGCTTTATTTTAGTATGAAGTACTGATGGACAGAAAAAACCTGCATTTTATCAGTATTTCCAGAAAGAAAATGGTTTGTGGTACTTGAAACTCTATCATATCGTGAGGTTTGACTGGCTGTTTAGATCAGATGTGGGAAATGAATTTATCATTCTAAAAATAAATCTAGCTACTAGCAGAGTAGCAATTATGAATGGGTTCTAGAAACTTTCGTGCCAGCCCGCACCCAACCCCACAGACCGCCCGCAGTGATCATTTTTGGTTCTGCCACTGGTTGTGCTTGTAATAGAAAATCTTGTAGAAATAATAATAGATAGCTATTTTTGTATGGTCCTTTACAGATGCACTCATCTATATGCATTGTTTTGGTCAATGTCCGCTAATTTTTTCCTTGTTTTAAATTTATACTCACTAATCTTGTCTTGTTTGTGCCAAGTGGGTACATTTGGGGGGAGAGGGCTTGCTATGAGATCAAAGCCACATTGAAATTGCAAGAAAAAAGTTGTTACATTCAATTAATTTGACATAAAAATCCTTCGTTATGACATTAATTTTGATCTGGACCATATATCATTTTGTAAAATTTGTTATTTAATTAATGTTTTTCTAGAGTGTTTTGGTGATATTTCAACTGGTTTTCTAATGCTAAGTTTTGTAATTCCAAGCAGGTACGGGTTCAGCAAAGAAATTGTAGAGTGTCCAGGTATTACTTCTTTTTTATATTTGAAGGATTGCGACTTGGGTAGTATTGACTGATTTAATACAGATGGCCTATTACAATTTGCCCAGATTATAGATGTTTCATACATTAGCACGTAATAAGACATCAGTATAGCCTTAATAGTTCTTTGTGCAAATATGTTTCCACTTCACCAAATGTCTGCTTGATTTACACATTTTATAAAATTGAACTCTGGAGTCATGCAGTATGTACTGGTATCGCACTCAAAATGAATTATACTGAAAATCCATATGAATTTTACTCTAAGTGGCGTATCTGTTTTACCTTTTCGCAATTACAAAATTGGCAGTGTTTGGTTTTCATTAGGTTATTGGCCTCCAAATGTTTACACATGCGGCTTCTGGTTTCTACCTATGGAATGGCAGTTCTCATGTGATACATGCATGCAAGCATTTTCAAATAATTCAAATTTGCCTCCAGCTTTAGAGAACCTATGTCCAAGTCATGCTGGCCTCCAATATTTCCTCAACAGATGCTCCAACTCGATCTCTCCAATTTTTGTTGGATTAAGCTCCATTGGAAGGTATGGTATATGGCACTTAATTAACCTGATGATTGTACCTGATGAGATCATGGAACCAATATTTACCTGAATACCTGATGAAAGTAGCCAGGTATTATATCTGATGAGACCAATACTATAATGGACCTGATGAGACCAATACCATTACTTATTTATGGAAGTAACCTATTAGGTTCAACATTAGTTTTATTTTTACCAAGATTTATTGCCTATTTATCAATCGTTGTTATACCATAACAAAACCGTAACCTGCACAGCACCAATAACATGACCTCTTACAATTATCTTATGGATTCTTGTTCAGCATGGGTTTTCTTACAAACCCTAGAGCATTTCTGGCAGTGCTTCAAAGGGTCATAGAAGCAACTGAATATAGATTTCTACTGTTTACAAGTGGCTATGAACCTTTGGATGCCTCAATCAGACATCTTGCTTATGATGCCATGCTAAACTCACCTCCCATGTTGGAAGCAACTGACAGCACTCTGCTCTTTAATGACCGGCTTTTTTGTTTCTCTGGGTAATCTTCTTCCTAATTTTTTTTTTTTCTTTTTTGACATAAATTTACCTTTGATCAGTGAGAACTACCCTTTTGCAATTGGTCAGAATCTATTAGTAAGGATGAGGAATCTAGGTCCATGGTGGGAGTACTTTACCATGAAGACAACAAATATATTCTGGTTTTTAGCTATTTTCAGAGATGTTCATTATTGAAACATGTTACTTTTACTATTCCGTTATGTACTTTTGTCGTTGCTTTCAGTTCAGTGCCTTATAGCTGGATCTTTCCAAGATGTGCTGTTGCAATTCACCATGCAGGAAGGTTAGAAAATTTCAATTATTTCACTTCTTTTTCCTCACTTCTTTTTTTTGCAAATTCTTCAATTCTTTTTTATGTTTTTCAACACCACACCCAGTTTTTCTGATACTCGCAACTGATTATTACACAAAGGTCCCTGATTGCTTAGAAAGCATTCAATTATTTATGATCTAGTTAGGTTGGACTTGGTTGTTTCTTTACGATTGCCTTATGTGATTTTGTGATTTTTCTGCTGCAAATATAAGACATAGAGATCGTGTAGGGCAGAATAACATTTTGAGGTTCTTGCCTACACATTTGCAGTTGTGTACTTGCATGTAGTCTGTGAAGAACACAGATGTAGTTTTTATTTATATTGGAAGAAAGTTGTAAATTGTTTAAAATAGCTACTCTTGTATCTTTTCAAATAGTGGCTCCACTGCTGCTGCGCTACGTGCTGGGATACCTCAGGTTGTTAGTCAATTCACAATTTTTATTTGTTTCCGTTCTCATTTCCTCTTGTGCGTGGTTAGTAATTTAGTGTTGCTAATATATACAGTATACTTTGTATATCCATTGAAAATTTCTCAAATTACATCACTATATAATTTATATTACCCCCGAACCCCGTATATCTGCAGCATGCCAAAAAGGAGAATGAACAACAAGAACCCTAAATGATGAATCAATTCAAAGAAGTGACAGATTTGACCTGACTTAAAGGCTTAGTGAAGGTGAAATCATGACCTGGCCTTAGATGCACATCTTAAGACTGCGTCACTCATATTGGCAAATGGCAACTTTACTTTGGTACCAGCTCAGTTTAAGTTCCAACTCCAATATGGCGCCTAAATATACTCCAGTTTCGCATGGTTCTATTCTGGTCTATGGTTTTTACAAGTGCAGTTACAAGTACAGTTGCATTTAACCTCTTTTGTAGAAATGCAGGTGGTATGCCCATTCTTAATGGATCAGTTTTACTGGGCTGAGAGACTTTGTTGGATTGGTGCAGCACCTGATCCATTACCACAACACCTTTTGTGCCCAGATTCCTTGGACGATGCTAGTATCAGCGCTGCTTGTGATGCCCTTCGAGCTGCTATAAATCGTGCAACCTCTCATGAAATCAGATCGCAAGCGGCATGTATTGCCAAAAAAATTGCTTCAGAGGTGACTGACAAATTACCAAATTATTGATAGAAACACTATGAACACAAAGCTTAAAGGCCAATAGAAATTAGATGCCACAGTAGAAAACTTGATGTTGCTGTTACAGTTTGTATACCAGTTGGTACGTGTAAGTTGCCAGTGTAGAAAGTAAACCATAAGGGCGATACTGCTACTGTCCTTACAGGACTTGCACTTATATTGTACTTGCACTGAGATAATTTGTTTCAAGACGTTCCGCCAAGAACATGAAGTGTCTTCTACCGAGGACAATGTATAAGGAGAACCCTTGTTAGATAGATGCTGTTGTTATTTGTGATGGCAGAACAAAATCATGCCACCATTGACCTGAGATGTTAAATTGAAAGTGAATTACTTAGATCGGATAACTTGTCAGATCAGATTTGATAAAATTACCTAGTTTGTGCAATCATCATGATTGGCAGCAGGTTGTAATAATTTTTTAGGCTGCAATTCGAATTATGTCATAGAATATTGTTTATTTATTTACTTGGATTTATATGAAACAAATTGATGTGATTGTAACAATTGTTTAGGATGGAATTGCGGTTGCTCTGAAGATATTAAGAGAAAAGGTCGTGCCTCACTAAGACTGGAAGTGCTCAGCTGATAAAACCTGTACAAGTTAGAGGTTGTTTTGTTTCCATTACATCGGTTATATTCTTAATTTAAATGATTGGCCCCAAAGAGAACTCGGCAAAACGCCACTATAATGATTTTCTAACTTAAATGATTGGCCCCAATGTTGATCTCTAAACTAAAAACAGTAAAAGCAATGTTCAAGTATTAATTGAGGCATTTAACATTGTGGGGTTTTTCAAAGCCTTGGTGTTTACTCTATCTAGGGTATCTTATGAGATGGTTAACTTAAGCTTGATTGGAATATCTAGTACATAAAAAAAAAAAAAATATGGTCTAGAGATTTGATTGCAATCACTGTTAATAATAAGTAATTATCTATGGTCACTACTCACTACAGTACAAACAGGAGAAGTACAACCTATTTTTTTAGGGTTATTGGCTCCATGGATCAGAGAGAACCCCAAAGCATAGATTTAATATAATGATTTGTACTAATACTGTTAAGCAGTAAGCACCTAGCTTCCTAACAGCCTAAACCAATAGCATTACAATTTACAAGAACTTAATGAAGTAGTAATTTAGTTTGTATTGTACAAAACAATTAAGCATAGTAGGCTACTAACTATATTTTTAGAATATTAATATGAGTTAACTTTTGTGCAACTATTATTGGTGCCTTTCTAATTAATGGCTAATTAAAATGTGCATCGTGTCATATCAAGTGTTTATTGACATAGACCAACTGTGGATATGAGGTTTTGACAATGTGTACCGAATTTAAAACAAGAGTGGTTCTGCTATGGATCGACTAAGCGGCCTTTCATTACTCTAGTTATGAGAAATGAACGACCCATATTTCATCTGATTCAAAACCATCATCAGAAAACATTTTGACTTGATAAAAATGAATACTCGATTTTAAGTGTGCATGAAAATGACTTAGTAGTTCAAATGGTAGCTAACTAGGATGATTTCTAAGAAGTCATGGATTCAATCCTCCCTGGACACAAAATAATAAATCTCCTAAAATGAAATGGGAGACGGTGGAAAATATCCACTTTATCAAAAAAATAAATAAAATAAATAAATTCAAGTGTGCATCCTATGTCTTGACAAAAGATATTGAGCAAGACCAAATTAAGTTCACAAAGACCAAAAGGTATTGAGGAAGATCGTCAAATAAGTTTAATCAATGTAAATTTGGACATTATTGGTAGTCTATACCTCATTATAACATGCAAATCCTGTTCATAGGCTCTTGAAAAAGAGGTGCCCAATGCTACTTAATAGTCTAATAGTAGTTAATATGCTTTGCTTTGAATCTTTGCTTGCCAAGGGTTTGTTTTATCTGTAATTAACGTTGCGCGTTGTCCTTGTAATTGTTCTCAAGCATTTTTTTTTTTTACATTGATGTGGGTTTAATACTTTAGTTATAGTTTGTTGTTCTTAACTTTCTGTGAGCTTTTTATGTTTATCCCCTCAATTATGGGAGTCTGTATCCTCTAAGTTAACTTAAAATTTGTGTCTAACTCTGAACAGATTTGGATCATAGGTTTCGAATCTCAGTCAAGACGGTTAGTGTTTAAAAATCAGGGGGCCTTTATAAAATCACTGCACGGGCAAACTCAATTTTTGAGTTAACTCAGAGGATCTCAATTCCGATTCTGGTATTACCGTAGAAATGCTGAATTTAATTGTGTGCTATAAAGAAGCAGCAGAGCTAAGAGAGGAAACAGAGTGATCCTTTTTTAGTTGTAGAAATTATCTTAGAAAGGTTTTTATTAATGTAAAAGGATTTTTCAGCTAACAAGCTCTTATCTTTTATATTTAGAATTTTAGAGAAGTTTTTCTTCCATAGCCAATCGACTGAAAATTGCAATGTGTTACCCATTAGCACTTAAAATAATAAATTTTTTTTGTGGGTCATCATATTAGCCCTATAAAAATCCCCCAATATATATTTCTCATATTCTACCACTAGTATATTGCCCGTACGTTGCAATGGATCTTATTTAATAAAATTTCTTGGTATGAATATTTTCATAATTGTTATAACTAAATAAAATTATCCGTAACTAAAACGTTAAGATTTGAAATCATTTTGTTTATTATTTTTTAATAAGAACAATGTCTAATGTGAAGAAACAAAAAATATACAATGTTAAAATGATATTGCAACATATGACACACTTAATTTAATTTATTTTATCTTATTATTTCTGAATTAATTAATTTAGTTACAAAATCTAAAATGAGATTTGTGCTTATTTTTTGGAACTTATATAATTTTGATATATGTTATATGTATAATGGGGCACCTAAAAATATTAATACATAATCAAACGTCTAAATAAATAATTATTCTTGACTTTAATTACCAAGTCATATAATTTGTAATTATAAACTTTTGATTTTAATTAAAAAAATTAAAACTAATGGCACGGGACGCATTGTCCCTAGACCTATATGTATGCTGAGTCAAAACCAATTAATTCACCAACCGTCTGATGCCGTGATGCATGCGCAGTGTGGCAGGATCCATACGCGTTTTATTTTTTTCTTTTTTTGAGAAAAGACAACACGAAGATCAAACTATCGAAATTAGATAATCAACGGTAAATATTAAAACAGATTGATGTATCCGATGGCCGAAAATTAGTTTGGACAGATAGCCATTTCGATCTCCAAATCAACTCTTCCTTTTATAAGTAGTAAGGATGTGTACCGTTCATGAATCCTACGCACAATCCCTAAAATGATTATACTAAATATTATTTGTGAGTATATCATATGCAACAGTATTTATATAAAATTTTAGTAGTGATTATATCAACATATTTTCATTTACATAAATTTAAAAAGTGATATACTAGACATAAAAACTGTACATATTAAGATGTTATGAAAAACTAACACTTGGAGTGATACTCTTGAGGGATGGTTAAAATGGATTAATAAGATGACTAGAATAATTTCTCTATTTTTTTGTTAGATAAAGATGATGACCAAACCACTTATATTTAATATTTACCAAACCTAAGCATTCAAATGTTTTTTTTTTTTCCTCATTAATTGACAAACAAGGGGACATGCTTGGAGATAAATACCAGAATTTCTCTTTTTTTTTTTCTTTTTTTTTTTGGAACACCAACAGCAACAAGTCACCAATTAACATCCTGATCTCCATGTAACATTACCAGGATTGTTTTTTGAACAGAAAATATCAAAATATGGGGATGAAGTCAAGACATGGATGTATGGGAATGAACAGTAAATATCCCTCTTACCTAATCACCAGTACAAGAACCCTAATTAAGGGCTTGTCTCAGCTAGTACACTCCTCTCACATGCAATGATGCAATTACATTACGCGTCTGATTCTGCTGTTATTCTTCGGAGATAACAGGACCATGTTATCCCGATGGTGACCGTCGGATCAACACCGAACGGTTCAGATTCAGTGTAAAGTTCGGTTTTTAAGTAAGAAAAGAGTTTTGCCGAACAGATCTCATCCGTCCATTTTAATCCGACGGTGCCGATTGGAAAAGCAGGACCCTGTTATCCGAGGGAAGGATAACAGCGGAATTGAATTCTTACATTACAAACTTCAGTACTGAAGAACTAATTCCCTGTTTTAAAAATGAGAAAGAAAAATTTATGTGTGTGACTTGTTCAAGGTTTTTTTTTTTTTGTATAATAAAACCAATTAATTAATGCTGACATCTCGAATGTTGGGCAGTCAACACAGTTCACTGATCCAATTTTATACGTAATTATCAGTTCTGTATCAGTGTATCAGTGCCCACGAGTGGCTCAACAGGAGCACAGACACTGGTAAAAATAAATAAATTGGTCAGAACAAATATTGTTTTTTTAGAAAACAAAAAAAAAAAACATTTTTTTTCTCAGAAAATAGACAACAAAGTGACAAACTATTATTGTGATTCAGAATATTATTTATCATTTAAGTCTATAAAGAAAAAAAAAATAGTTGAACAAGAAAATAAAATTAAATGTGAATAAATAAGGGAACCATTTATGTATTTATTTAGTTAATTTTTGTTGGGTTCAACTTAAATGGCAGAATCATGAATTTAACAAGGAGTCTGACCGGTACCATGTTTCCCGAGACAATGTCTCGTGCAGGTACGGTCAGAAAGGATACATTATACATACAACAAAATAACAAATAAAAGCCCCAAAATCTCCTAATAAAAAGCCCCAATATTTGCCTGACCTGACCACATTGATTCATGAGCCATTCATATAGATATATATATATATAGCTAAGATTTTTACTTCATGAACCCCCAATAATGTTGAATACTCGATTGAGATCCTTGCATGAAGGCACGTTCATTTGGTTAATGCAAATCTAGAGGCTAAGAGCATCTCTAAGAGATGTCGTAAAAATGAATCCCAATATATTTATATTGGGTGTAATCCTAAATTTTTTGGGAGCAAATTTCACCTCAATCTCCAACAGATTCCTAAAATATGCATCCCAATATATTTAAACTGGGCCAAAATATGGATCCCAATACATTTGAATGGTCTGGATTTGGCTCTGGTTTTGGAAAGTCATATTGGGAGTGCTAAAAATAGGGATAGTTGTTTGGGTATCTCTCAGAGACAGTTTTCTCTCCTTAATTACCAATTTTTAGTTTTATAAGTGTTTTATGATGTCTCTTAAAGATACTCTAGTAGCAGCACTATAACATGAACGGGAAAAAAATAAAAAATAAAAGAAAAGAAAAGTACAATAAGGCACTCAATATATTATTACATTTTAAGATCAAACGGTTACTTCAGAAAATTTTTTTTCCAATATATATATTCTAGACTTGTATTAACAAGAAAAAATTGTACATGGAGAGCAAACCTCATATTTGCTCATAACGTGGCATTAATTTGTTTCAAAAAAAAAAAGTTACTAAATAAAATGACTTACAAAATAACGAAGTGTATTCTGGCAGTCTGGAATTGAGCTGAGACTGAATCGAACTCGAGTGAACTACAAGATATGAACTTTTTTGCCAGCCCTACTCTGACTAAATATAAAGTTTATATTTATAATATGTGCAACTTCACTCAAAAATCAAAATACTATAGTACGTTGGTTTGTTTGTTTGTATATATAGTAAGTAATATTATTTAATTACAAAATATGATGAATTCTCATTTCAACATTTTACAACTCAAATTGTTTTTTGTATTGTAACATGTACATGTAACCAACATGATATTAAGATATTACACGAACATATTACTTTCTGCATGCGGGTCAAATCGTACCGTGACAGTCATGCAGGGACGGATCAAAAATTTTTTTAAGCCCGAACACAAATTGTAACATATGAAACATAGAACTCTATTACATCGTATTTTGCTTGGAAAATTATTAAGCCCGGACACAATAACTACAAACATAAATAAGTATTGTTTAATATAAAGAAAAAAAATCAGTACTAATCAATATGTTTCAAAAACCAAGCCCAGGCACGGGCCTAGGCTTGCCCATGCCTAGGCCCGTCCGTCCCTGTGTCCATGGTAATGCAATTAAATAGAAAATAAAAACTTCACTCCAAAATATGTTGTCCTTCTTTTTTAGATAATATCTTATTGACCTTAGAGCATCTCCACAGACTTCCTAAAAATGGATCCCAATATACATATATTGGGTGTTATCCTAAATTTCACCTCAATCTCCAACAGATTCCCAAAATATGGATCCCAATACATTTAAACTGGGCCAAAATATGGATCCCGATACATTTGGACGGTCTGGATTTGGCTCTGGTTTTGGGAAGCATATTGGGAGTACTAAAAACTGGGCCAAAATAGCTCGATTTGGCTCTGATTTTGGGAGTGCTAAAAATAGGGATAACCGGTTGAGTATCTCTTGGAGACGGTTTTCTCTCCCTACTTCCCAATTTTTAATTTTAGGAGTGTTTTACGACGTCTCTTGGAGATGCTCTTATAATACTAATAATAACATTTTATGAGGGTCTTTGTGCAAGTAAAGGGAGCAAGTACTTGATATGAATTCTCACTGTTATCTGTTAGCTCTCTTAATTAATCGGTGCAATTTTTTTCTTTTCTTTTACCCCAATTCCCCAAGCTCACCCACCTTCTCCCTCTCGGTAAAACCAAACCTGTCCAAATTGATTTCTCCATTTCTTTCCTTTTTTTACCGCTTGTACCAGTACGACCAATCAAAGCATCCAACTTTTACCCGGTTCCCTGTTCATGCACAAGATCGTTTGCATTTACATGGTGGGTTTAAGTTCAAAGTTTGCAACTTTAACTTCATATCCTTAACCTTGTCAAACTTTTTTATTTAAAAAATATCCTTGATGAGATTTTTTTTTTTTTTACCTGTGTTAGATTATCTTTATCTAATATATATTGTTATGATTGAAATAATTGAAATTTTTAAGGCAATAGTGATTGGTGACATGCAAATCCACTTTTACAAAGATTATTGATCATAGTATATCAACAAGGTTCCATAACATTAAAATATTTGAATCCTTATAGTATTATTAGATAAGCTCACTTGTATGGATAAATACTATTTATTTAATATTATCCATAAAAAAGTATGATTATTTTCTTAATATTTACAAAGACATGAACAATGTAATATATCATATAAAATATATGAGTAGAAACTTTCCTCAAATTATGCCCATATTTTTATTAAAAATCCAAACTTTTTTAAATTATTATATCGGACAGTTTAAAATGATAAATATGTCCCACTATAGGAAAAAAAAAAAAAAAAAAAAGGTGAAAGCAATGAACACAGTTTCATCTTTTATCATTTTATACATATCAAGGGGTTGCACATAAAATGGCCACTTAATGACACTGCTTGTGCTTTTGGTTAACAAACATGAATGGGGAAGAGAAAATTAAGGGCCATTTAAGAATCCCAAAACCTAGAAACAGGTGCTGCACTGTCCCTCTCTAACTCTAACTACGAAGAAGAAAGAGATACAAATAAATTGCCAAAATAGGGTTTGAACAGAGAGACTAAGAGAGATGAATAAATAACTAATTCTTAGTCCTTTTACTTTAACACACTCCCCTAAGCTCTCATTATCATCAAATTTTTTCACTTCCCCAAAAACAACCCTCTTGTGGAATCTACACCCCCTTGAATTACCAAAATGCCCCTAGTGTGAAACCATAAAATATATGGTTTTGGGTTTTATAAGGGAGTAGGGAAATTGCCCAAGATTGTAATTTGGCTTGATGGGGTTTAGGGATTGGATTATGTGGGGATTAGGATTAGGGTGTTAATTTGAACAAATTCCAAATCCCTAAGTGCTTGTCATTGGGCTTCTCTGTGGATAGACACTTCTTTTTTGGGCCTTTTTAGGGCCCAAAATGAGAATAATTTGTATATATATATGTACATTTTTTTTGGGAATTATTTAGTTGTATTTATTTACTTTTACGAAGCACTAATTATTTCATGGAGGGGATTGAGGAAAAGTGGATTAGTAAAGAAATTAAGAATGCTTGCTCCAATACGCCATGTCTTAAAAGACATTTAGAAGTTTTAAATGTAATCATGATTGGAGTGTCTATGATTATTGGTTGGATAATGCACTTGTATTGTCTCCCAATAGCAAATTAACCAATGCTACCGGTAAATATATATGACAATAATCAACATTTGGTCTGGTGTTTTAATTAGAGCAAAGCTTTTCGTGTAGGAGGTTGCGGGTTTGAAATAGGATATAGGGTCTTTATAAATATTTAAATTTGAGTGGTTTTACCCTCATCCTTATCTAAAAAAAATGTAAATATGACAAACAAACCATCTTCAGGAAAAAGTATAACAAACAAACAACTTCATGGCCTATAATAAAGGCAGAAATAATGAAATATATTCATGTATTTTTTTTGTGTTTTGAGATAAATTGCTATTATTATTATTTTTTTTCAAAAACATATCTTGTAAACTCTGAAAAATTCCCTAATAAACAATTACTCAAATTTGAAAGCCTAAAAACAAATGTCTCAAATCAAACTTGCTGCCATAAATGAATGCTGGATATTTTAATTTTAATTTTGCCAAAAAGGTCCAGAACTAAGTGAGTTATGAAAGCTCCTCAATCCTCAAACAAACTAGTCAAACAAGACCATTTAAGAAGCCACATTTATTATGAATTTAACTAACAATTGGGTATCATTGAAAGGCTAGTTTCTGCTTTGACTGCCCCAAAATTTTATTGGACACAAGTAGTAGTCCAAACCCTATAATTAACAAGGTCATAATAGGAGGTCAAATCTAGTTCTTGTTTTGTTATCTAAAATATTAAACTTTGCATAATTTACTTTCCTTTTTTTTTTTTTTTAGAAAATTACTTGAGTCAAGCCCCCAAATTTCATCATAAAAACCACCAAGTGATGATCATTGTTTTCTTCATAAAGAAAGTAGCAAAAATGATATAGAAAGTAAGAAAATTGCAAACTTATGTATGCACATTAACTAAACTGAATCTCAAGGTCTGAATATTTTTAAGATAATACCATTAATTGAGTTAAAAATAGGACAAAAACTTCTCAAAAAAATTGTTAAAATTTTGAGAGTGAAAATAGGAGGATAGATACCCCAAAATCTTAAAGAGAAACATCTTGCGTCCATTTAAAAAGTTGTCCATACATTCATATATAGACATACAAAAGATGTAACAGATACATTTTCAAATGTAACCTATAAACACTGCGAACAATTTTTCTATGAACTCTGGGTATTACTCAATTCCAAAATGCATGGCCCTCCCCCTCCTTCTCAAGAAGTGTATATTCTATTCAACATTTCGGAGTACTAGGAAGGAAAAGACATTATCTACATTACAATACAATGGCATACATTAATTAATACATACATACATAAATTAAGGCTAAAGACCTGGGGGTGCTCCACAGAAAGAATGGGACAAACAAAGAGAGCATCCCTTAGGTCACATGGGAGGGAAGAGATTTTGCTTCCACCTTTTTAAATTTTAAGTGCATTTTTATTATGGTTTGCAAGTTAGATTTTCCTTGGACAAAATCAGGAGAGTTTGACATCCTTTTATATATATAATGATTTTTTAAAAAATACTCTATATTTATAGAAAATTAAATAGTAATTTACTCGGTTTTTGCTATAGGTCACCGAAACAAAATACTTCGAAATTAGTGGATGATATATTTTCCTATGGTTTAGTCGTTTTGATACTCCAAATTACAGGCTAGGTGCTAAGTTATATTTTTATGTCTAACACATTTTAATTGAATAAAAAATATTAGTCCAAGGTTTGTATCTATATTTTATTTTTTAAATCGAATAATGTACTCTTTAACGTTTAGTGATTGGAATATTTTAATCAATTATTTATGCATAAATACTATAGCTATAATATATATCCACTTATAAATAAATAGACATATAATTTTTCACTATTATTGAAGTTAATTTTCCTTCAAGCATACATATAACCAATGAATAATGTTGTTGTCATCATAAAAAACCTCATCAAGTCATCTTTGCATGATGTCAACAATTTGAGCTGGCGTGTTTATTTTGCCACAAAAAGGGTCTGAAACGGAATTATACATGCTATCCGATCCGGGTTTTAGGAATCGTAACATATACAAACTCGTTGTGTTGCGCCAAGTTTTGCATGCGTATATAAAGTTTCACAATAAGTTGCATTCAAAATAATTTATTCAATTTGATATATAACCAGAAAAAAAATTCCTCTAATTAATTGAATGTAAGGAGAAAAGAAGAAACTACATTTAAGAAAATAGGGTGGATGCAAAATAATGCCAGTGGATCAGTGATGAAGAGCAACACAAACATTGATGAAAGAGATTTGAAATCTGGATGAGAGTCTTTTACATATATTTAAATTTGAGTAATTAATTAGACTCTCATCTCAATTTTTGAAAAAAAAAAACATTTATTAAAGAGAAAAATCCAATTTAGTTTTCGATATGGCTATTGCAATTTGCAAAAAATAATATTAATTTGCAGCATGCAATATTAGAAGAATAGCATCCCAATATTAAAATATGTCTTGTCAAACATTATTATTATACAATAATCCTCAAACTAGCTCAAGATTATCTGCAAGATTTCAACATTCAAATACCCCTCACAATAAAAAAAATCATGCCTTGTAGTACTATAAATCAATTAAATAATCACAAGACATAACATAACACATGAGACCATTTATCAGAGAACTTACAAGATAATAATAAACCTCAGAGAGTTTGAGAAATAGAGGCAGCAGTCCATCACCTCCTTTCCCGGTCTCCTCCCCTCCTCAAATGCCATTAGTCACATACTCACATTACACACTTGCTTAGTTGCTGACTTGCTGCTAGCTAGCTTAGCTTGTTTGTATTTGTATAATTTGTATTTGTTTCTAGTTGTTGTAGTTTCAATCTCAAGCAACCCTCCATCACTCCTCTCACTCCTCTCCAATCTACGCCTCTCTCACATGCACTCATTTCTTCCTCTTCCTCTTCCAAAGTTCCAATCTTTCTTTGATTCTTTCTCCATTCCTCTTTGATTAATCTCTTCTATCTATCTATCTACCATTGTTGCAAGTTCTTCCAACCTTGGCATTTGATATGTAATATGAACATGAAACATGTACCAGTAGTTTTCTCCTCTCAGATTAATGTTTCTGTCGTATAACTCATACTTGTAAATTAAAGATTACATATATTCATCCACAAGATAACAAGTTACATACATACATGGCGGCGGCCACCACGACGATCATCAACCTCTTGATCTTCAACCTCATTGTGATATTGTTTTCTACAGCCCAAACCATCCATGGCCTATCACAGGATGGAAAGGCACTGCTTTCCCTCCTACCCACAACCCCATTCCCTCTTTTACCTTCATGGGACCCGGCATCCTCCACTCCGTGCTCATGGCAAGGCGTCACGTGCTCACCGTCATCCCGGGTCATCTCGTTGTCTTTACCGAACACCTTCCTCAACCTCTCCTCCACTGCTTCATTGATAGCCACACTGTCATCCTTGCCTGAGCTCCAGCTGTTGAACCTCTCCTCATCCAACATCTCCGGCACGCTCCCTTCCTTCCCTTCCCTCCCGTCGCTTCGCCTCCTCGACCTCTCTTCAAACTCCCTCACCGGCCCATTACCGGCCTCTTTATCCTCCCTGTCTTCCCTCCAGTTCCTGCTTCTCAATTCAAACCAGTTCACCGGGACCATACCGGCCTCTCTGTCGAACCTCACTCAGCTTCAGGTGCTGTGTCTTCAAGACAACCTCTTTAATGGCACCATACCGTCTCAGTTTGGGGCTTTAACATCCCTTTCACAGTTCCGGATTGGCGGGAACCCGTTCCTGACCGGCCCGATACCGTCACAGCTCGGGCTGCTCACAAACCTCACCACATTCGGCGCTGCGGCTACCGGGTTGTCGGGCCCGATACCGCCGGAGTTGGGCAACTTGGTGAACCTCCAAACACTGGCTCTTTACGACACCGATGTGTCCGGCCCGGTACCGGCTTCCCTTGGCTCATGCACCGAGTTGCGGAATCTTTACCTGCACATGAACAAGCTTACCGGCCCCATACCCCGTGAGCTCGGCAAGTTACAGCAGTTAACAAGCATGTACCTATGGGGAAATGGATTGACCGGTACGATACCGGGTGAGCTATCTAACTGCACATCATTGGTGATTTTAGACCTTTCAGGAAACAAGCTGTCCGGCGAAATACCGAGGGAATTGGGAAGACTGGCACTGCTGGAACAACTGCATTTGTCAGACAATGCGCTTGCCGGTAAGATACCGGCTGAGCTGAGCAACTGCTCGAGCTTAACGGCGCTACAACTGGACAAGAATGCACTTTCTGGTACAATCCCTCCACAAATCGGTAACTTGAAGAACCTGCAGAATCTGTTCCTGTGGGGCAACTCCCTTTCCGGTACCATACCGGCATCTCTCGGCAATTGCACAGAGCTTTACGCGCTAGACCTGTCGAAGAACCGGCTTGTTGGTGTCATACCAGATGAAATCTTCGGTCTCAAGAAGTTGAGCAAATTGCTCCTACTCGGCAACTCGCTGACCGGTGTGGTGCCTTCAAGTGTGGCTAACTGTCAGTCATTGGTGCGGTTGCGTCTCAGTGAGAACCAGCTGTCTGGCGAGATACCGAGAGACCTCGGTAAGTTGCAAAACCTTGTTTTCTTGGATCTTTACTCCAACCAACTCACCGGTAAACTGCCTCCCGAGCTAAGTAACATTACCGTACTCGAGTTGTTGGATTTACATGATAACGCATTTACCGGTGAGATTCCGGTTGAATTGGGGCAATTGATGAACTTAGAACAACTCGATTTGAGTTACAATAATTTGACCGGGGAGGTACCGGCAAGTTTCGGTAATTTCAGTTACCTTAATAAGCTTATGCTGAACAATAACCAACTTTCCGGGGCAATAGCGGCATCCATCAAGTACTTACAAAAGCTCACCATGCTCGACCTTAGCGATAATGCGCTATCAGGCCCGATTCCACCTGAAATCGGGTCCCTGAGGAGTCTTAGCATTAGCTTGGACTTGAGCTCAAACCGGTTTTCAGGTCAGTTGCCGGAAGAAATGTCGGGTCTAACGCAGTTGCAATCGTTGGATCTTTCGAACAACACCTTTTACGGTCCCATTGCAGTCCTCGGCATGCTCACAAGCCTCACATCTCTTAACATATCGAATAACAATTTCTCGGGTCCGATACCTGTTACCCCGTTCTTCCGAACCCTTTCGCCAAGTTCACATGCCGGTAATCCTAATCTGTGCGAATCCTTTGATGGGTACACTTGCTCTTCTGACCTTGTGCGACGTACCGCACTGAGGTCGATCAGAACCGTTATCTTGGTATGCGTCGTATTGGGTCTGATTGCAGTTATGCTTATAGCAGCATGGGTCTTGATCACCCGAAATAGGAGGCTAGCGTTAGAGAAAAATGCGAAGCTATCGTCTCATGGTGGTGACGATTTCTCGTATCCATGGAGCTTTACGCCGTTTCAAAAACTGAACTTCACGGTCGATAACATCTTGGAGTGTTTGAGAGATGAGAACATAATCGGCAAAGGTTGTTCAGGGGTTGTGTACAGGGCCGAAATGCCGAACGGCGAAATCGTGGCAGTCAAAAAGTTGTGGAAGACAAAGAGGGACGAGGAGCCGATCGACGCATTCGCTGCCGAGATTCAGATATTGGGGCACATTAGGCACCGAAACATCGTTAAACTGCTCGGTTATTGTTCCAACAAATGCGTCAAGCTTCTTATATACAACTACATATCGAACGGCAATCTGCAGCAACTGCTGAAGGATAACCGAAACCTCGACTGGGACACGCGGTACAAGATCGCGGTGAGTTCTGCTCAAGGGCTGGCTTACCTGCACCATGATTGTGTACCGGCGATTCTGCACAGAGATGTGAAATGTAACAATATCCTGCTCGATTCGAAATATGAGGCGTACTTGGCGGATTTCGGCCTGGCAAAGCTGATGAACTCACCCAATTTCCACCACGCCATGTCGCGCGTCGCCGGTTCGTACGGATACATTGCGCCAGGCAAGTTTCATCCATCCTTTACTTGATTTTTGGCTGATCAAATTGCACATTGTCTGCATGTTTTTTTGTGAAAACTTGAAACTTTAAATTGAAGCAAAATACTGCAAACTGATTAACAGATTGCTCAAGTCAATGGTATGAATCAGAAGTACACCAATTAATACATATTTTTTGGATGTTACTTGAACCCAATTTTCTATTGCTGGTGGAGCCTAATTTACTCAAACAATCAAGTCTTTACTAAACCTCTTCCTAATCTTGTTGCTTAAGGCAAGGGTTTATATATATAATTGTTCATTTCATAATTTTCCTTTGTGAACCAAGCAATAGGCATCTATAGGTTTGTCTCAATAGGTCTGTCACAACTTCAATTGTAATCAACTTTAAATTGAATAAACCTCTAATTATATATATAATTCCACTGGATTAGTGCAAAAGAAACACCAAATTGTAGTTTCCAAAAAATGTTTTTTTGACCTATATTAAAGAAAGAGTTGTTCATCTTTAGATCGGCTAAGCAAATTTTCTTTTTAGAATTGGGTGTTTTTTATCAAACTTTTTTCTTTAATTGCATCTGAAAGATATATTGTGACCATCTGATTATGAAAATGGATGCTCCATATTTCATCCGATGCATAACAAAATTAGCCTTAACAATTGTGTTTTGGTTCTTATACAGAATATAGCTACACGACGAACATAACCGAGAAGAGCGATGTGTACAGCTACGGGGTGGTGCTCCTTGAGATACTGAGCGGGCGGGCAGCGATCGAGCGCTCCCCGCCTTCCTCAGGCACCGACGTGGGCCTGCACATAGTCGAGTGGGCAAGGAAGAAGATGGGCAGCCTTGAGCCAGCCGCAACGTTACTTGACCCGAGATTGCGTGGCATGCCCGATCAAATCATCCAGGAGATGCTCCAGACATTAGGCATTGCAATGTTTTGTGTCAACCCGAGCCCGGCGGAACGACCCACCATGAAGGAGGTCGTTGCGCTGCTGAAGGAGGTGAAGAGCCCCGCGCCGGAGGAGTGGGGCAAGGTTTCGCAACAGCCACTGATCAAAGGCAGCAGCAATAGCAATTGATAGTTAGCCCAAAAAAAAGAAAAAAAAAAAAAAAAGATGAGCTAGTTAGGGTTTTGAATATTAGGTTAATTAATAAAGGAGGGAATTAATTAATTAATTAAGGTTTAAATTTAGAGAGCCGTTAGAATTCATTTTCTTTCTTTTTACATATTATCATTCATTGTTTGTTTTCCATCTATTTTTCCTTCTTTTTTTTATTACTTTTTTTTATGTTTGTTTGTATATAGTTTTAGTTTGTTTATGTATGTGGGGACAATTTAAAGGTTACTGATTACTGATTAGTGCATTCATGATTTCATATTAATTTGCTATTTAATCCTATCACCTCGGTTTGAACAAATTAGGTCAAGGTATGGACGAACCAAACCCGGAATTTCTGCAGCATGCTGCACCAAATAAATTCAAGAAATTGTTGAGTCGACACTTGTAAGTAAATTTAAAATATTTCAATATCTTTATCGAGACAGGATGAAAATTTTATGTGATTACAATATTAATAGTACATGCATGTATATGAATTATATCTTTTAGATGGAAATGAATCTTAAACCATTATATATGTGATAATTATAATTTTATCTGTAAGAATGTGAAGTATATATATGAATATAGGAGTAATTAATTTGTAATCCTGCAAAAGTATTGCATCATCATTATCAATTATTTATTTTGTGTGCTTAGTTTAGTTAGAAATGTAAGGTTTGTGACATGTACCATTAATTGAAATTGTAATAATAATGAATTACGGTGAGGAGATGATAAGAAGATTATTTTGTTAAATATTACCTCCAAATGTATTTCGACCTTTCTTTTTTTTTTTTGGGAAAAAAAAGTGGAAAAAATAAAAACTTAGCTATGAGTAGTGACTTACATTAATTTTATTGTTTGATTTGCAAAAATTTGGTTGTGTTGGAACTTGGGAACATAATTTCTTCTAGTTTTTGCTGAATGAAATATATTAATTTATTGCATATTTTACGGGAACTACCAAATGTTTGACATTAATGTCCCTCCTCTGGAATGCATTATAGAGAAAACCTGAAAGGTAAAGCAAGATTAATGAAATTAAAAATGGCAATATATAAACATGGAGTTTGACTATTATACTAACGTTAGCATTTCGGTCTGAAATACTAACATCTCAAAATTTATATTATCGTGTCCGAAATCATGATTTATGGTGCTTAATAAATTATTTATATGAAAATGTTGGGGAATACAAAAATTTTTCATTTTTAGAGTTTTCTAAGTATTTGTTTTGAATTATAGAAAATAGCTCATAAATATTAATAAAATATTGATGTTTGTATATGCTATTTTAAAAAATGCAAAACAAATATTTAGAAAACTCTAAAAATGGAAAAGTTTTGTATTCTGCAGTATTTTCATATAAAGAATTTATTGTGCACCATAAATCGTAATTTCGGATACAAAAACAACAATTTTGAGACGTTAACATTTATAATCGAAATGCTAACGTTAGTGCATTAGTCTAGCTCTATAAACATGTTATATTTTCGAGCATTAACTAATTTTATAATAGTTATTTTTATGTTCAAACATTAATTACGTATTGTCATTTTAACTAATTTAAAAGCGTCTGAAACGACACTTAAACTCTTAAAATTGAAAATTTTGATGTGACAATTTTAATTAGCAACACAAAACAAAAGGTAATTGGGTAATTCTAACTTGCTTGGCTCTTATCTTAATTTTATATCATCATTTTCATTCCCTAACAAATATTTCACATCCCATCCCATCCCATCCCAATATCCCATCACACCCTTTTTAATAGTGGAGCCTAGCCTACGTACATGCATGTTAACATGCCATCAATCAATAATATGCGATTCGACAATTACAAACGGTCAATTAAGATTTTTTTTATATTATTATTATTTTTTTTTTAAAAACTGTCAATCAAGAAATCAAATTACTGCAAAGACAGGAAAATGACATTAATATATGGGAAAATTGTCAAAATATATGTATGTATGTATGTATGGAGTTAGACTATTATACTAACGTTAGCATTTCGGTCTGAAATGCTAACGCCTCAAATTTTATGTTATCGTACCGAAATCATGATTTATGGTGCTCAATAAATTCTTTATATGAAAATATTGGGGAATACAAAAATTTTTCATTTTTTAGAGTTTTCTAAGTATTTGTTTTGAATTTTAGAAAAGAGCTCATAAATATTAATAAAATATTGATGTTTGTACATGTTATTTTCAAAAATGCAAAACAAATACTTAAAAAACTCTGAAAATGAAAATTTTTTGTATTCCCCAATATTTTTATATAAAGAATTTATTAAGCACCATAAATCGTTATTTCGGATACGGCAATATAAATTTTGAGTCGTTAGCATTTCGGACCGGAACGCTAACGTTAGTGTAATAGTCTAACTCTGTATGTATATATTATGTATCCTATAACTTATTAAAACTTTACAAGAGGGACAAGGCACATGCAGAAAAGAAGCCAATCATACCAATATATATATATATATATATGCCATGGCATCTTGCTCCAAGTTAATCACAGGGACAGGGAGAATGCATTTGAACGAGATCGAGCTGGTGAAGATGATGGACATGGAGTACTGGACTGGACCCATTCTAATGTTTTGTGCTCCCTGGACGCCAACAGAGGCTTTCGGCCTAGGCATGCATGGAGGATTGGAATTTGGAGGCGCCTAGGAAATTAGAGTTTTCGACCGGCGTATATAATTGATTCTTGGTTTTAAATTGATTAGACTTGAGTAAATATATATATATATATATATATATAATTTACAGAGTGCTACGTATCTGACGCCGAAATTTTTAATAATAATTAAAATAAAAATCATATTAAAATAAATAGGTAATTCGGAGATGAATTTATGGATATAGTTGGTCCGTACTTCATATGCCGTCCCACCCACACGGTCTCCCATAATATCACGGGATTTCAAAAATGGGGTGGGACGGTATATGAAGCACGGACCCAGAAGAGGTGGGCTGGTGTTCATTTCACCGTACAATAAAATATGTGGGTCGGCATTCCGTATACGGACCCAGAAGGTGGGTTTGTGAAACAAACACGGGCCCACAATTATTGCACCACCTTTCCCATTGCATTTTAAAAACCCTCTCACGCACCGGCCTTCTATGACATAGGGCAGCAGAGAGAGGCAGCAGAACTGAACGTCTTTGCTTGATAAATTGAATGTGCATCAGAAGAAGCAGCAAAACGTCTGGATAAGCAGAGAGCAGAACTGAACGTCTGAATAATTGTGGGCCCGTGTTTGTTTCATAGACCCACCTTCTGGGTCCGTGTACGGAATGTCGACCCACCTATTTTCTTGTACGGTGAAGTGAACACCAGCCCACCTCTTCTGGGTCCGTGCTTCATATGCCGTCCCACCCCATTTTTGAAATACCGTGATATTATGGGAGACCGTGTGGGTGGGACGGCATATGAAGTACGGACCAACCTATATCTGTAAATTCATCTCTGAATTACCTATTGATTTAATATGATTTTTATTTTAATTATTATTAAAATTTTCGGTACCTGACGTCTATATATAGAGTTTCAATGTTACAAATTGAACATAACTGTTACAAATTTTGTACATTGTGGGACGTACAGACGGTTATTTTAGTGGACGCATGATGTCGTCGCCGTGATTTATATAACGTCCATAGATAGACCATCGATAGAATTTAAATGTTACCAATTGAGCGTAACTGTTACAAAATTTGTAGATTGTGGGACGTATAGACGGTTATTTTAGTGGACAAATGACGTTGCCGTATATATATATAAAGATGATTGAATTTCAAGGGCGTCTCTATGTATGAGTATGGGGTCAACATATATGTTAAACCGTTGGATATATAGCTGACAACTTATATTCAAGATCCTATTGCTGCCAAAATTAGGTTCATCTTTTTAACTAAAATGAATTTTCATTATAGATTTACCTTTTATTAAAAATTATGTTCGTTGTTGTAAGATACGCAATTTTGTCAATTCTGTGATGTATTTATAAATTTTCAATTAGGATATATAACACAATTCCTTAAGAAATATATTCATATAAAATATAACAAAATCGCTTCTCAAACTTATTTTTACTCTGTGATCAGAACTGCAAATGCCTGCAAAAAGTGCAAATATTTCCCAACTTAATTCAAGCCCAATATATGAAATATATGAATTTGAACTGGGCTGGGTTTTTGGGTTAATTAATTCAGAGTAGCAAATTATAATTAAGTGTATCTTAAAAATGGATTAGTTTAGACTTGCTTTTGACAAATGAAACTGGGTCAAATTGGTTTAGTTTAGAGTTTAAACTTCAGGATTTGAAACCAGAAACAATACCAACCAAACCACCACAAAACTTAAACAAAATTCTTTCACAAAATTAAACCAAACAACTCCACAATCTGCATCTGTTATATATATATATATACGCATAATTAAGAACCCAAATCATTCTCAAACATTCACAACAAAGAGTAGTTTCAAATTAACAATCTGCAAAAAAAAAAAAAGCAAAAGACATAAAAAAAAAAGAAAATGCCGCGGCTTCTTGTCAACAGCTCGGTAATATCAGAAAGTGTTGCATCAACACTAGGTGTGACGGTCGGGTTTGTCGTGGTCTGTGCCGTCTTGCTGTTGGCGTGTGCGTCACATTCGCAGCCAATACGGCGTATAATGAGCAGCATGAGCTTCAGGCGGTCCGAACCGGTCATAAGTGTGTACCAGGAACAGCTGGAGATCGAAGGCGAGCCGTGCATCTGGCAAAAGGGCATCATGATGGGCGAGAAGTGCCAGTTGCCGGACTTCTCGGGAATTATCACGTATGATACTGCGGGGAATTTGGTCGCACCAGGTCGGCCCCGTGCGGTGCCTTCCCTGAACTGGTAAATGGACACTGTGTACTGGAACGTATGGCGCATGGCCGGAAACGGTTGCATTCAGTATTGGTGTATTTTTTTTTTTTTTTTTTTTTTTGAGATTTTGAGATTGTTTTGCTGTCTGCCTGATCACATGATTAATTAATTATGTCATGTAACTATCAGGTAAAAAAATGAGGTAGTTTATATATAGTAATCTTTGTTTGAGTTGCTAAAAAATATTACAGTGTAGTTCTGTTTTTTTGGAGCTGTAAAATCAGAGGTGTGATGGTATATACAAATTGCAAGAAGAAAGGAATTGTGTAATTACTGCAAAACTATAATTACAGTGCCTCTGTTTAATTGCTGCAAAACAAGACAATGGACATGAAATTTGGACAGTTTTTTTTTTTTAATTTTACTCCAATACTCTCACCAAAAAAATTTTCTTTTCGATCTGACGATTATAAATGAATATTACCCATTATGAGATTCATCTATAACAGATAAAATTATCTTGGTGTGAGTATGGAAGCAACATCTTTTTTTCTCTGAACAGAAAGATGAGAGTCTAACTGCTCAAATTTAATTTTGTTTTGTGCTCAGGCTTGAACCTATGACCTCTTAATCGAATCCACATTTTGTTTACTCAAACAAATAACTAAAATCAAAGTAATTCTTTGAGATTAACGATCCCATAGTTAGTTTTGCTCTCTTATTTTTGAAGAAATCAAAAAACTTTGATAAAAAGGCCATCTTTTTTGGGTTTGTGCGAAAATAAATAAAGCGAATAGAAAGTAAAATTGTAATATTTCAAGCTCAATTTTTAATTTCCTCAAAACCTAATTTCCAGTACAAGAACTTAATTTACAGCCCATTTTAGGTTTGTTTCATTTCGAGTTTGGGCCGAGATGTGATTATAATTACCTTTTAGATAGCTTATATATATGAGGAAGGATCTAATAACTATGGGCACCAATGCCTATGGTGACCATTTTTTTATCTATGGATAAATTGAAAAATCTAAACCGTTAGATATATTCTATATTATCTCAATAACATATCCATAAAAAATGATAAAGTTTTAACATTGTTTTGATAGTCATCAAGAGAGGAAAAAAAAATCATAAAACTTAAACCGTCGATTTTTGTTAATGCTTGATGCACATGTAAATAAAATCAAAATGATATAATTTTTTGCATACACATGAAATATGATATATAAAACATATTCTATCAATTAGTTTTGTTATTTATGAGTTTATAATGTAGTTATTTAAGATTTAATTTCATGGTCACTGATCGGTCACCAAAAACATAGTTATTTGAATGCTCCTCTATATATATAGAGAGATGAAGATCGATTCCGATTTGTTGTCCATGTTTATGATTTTGTTACACTACTCATTCTATATATAACGTAGTATTTTACTTTATGGTTAATTCCGCTATGGATCGGATGAAATATAGACCGTTCATTTTTTATAATCGGATGGTCACGATGTATTTTTTTAAATATAATTAAAGAGACATATTTGATAAGAACCGCTCTATTCAAAATAAAAAGGTTATTAATCTATCCATAGTAGAACCACTCTTTATTTTATTATTCATTAATCATTACTAAAGTTGAATAATAAAAGTACGCCACAAAATACGTCGCATAATTCGGAAATGAATGAGTTTAGTGCGAATTTCAGAAACACGTTTAATTACAAGTAAACCGTATATATAATTAGGCAAGAAAAAGCGAATACACAGTCCAAGTTAAGTCAAGTCAATTGCTTGTATAGAAAATTTCAAAGCCCGGTTTGAGGTTTCGTTGTGACAGCATTCAATTGCTACATATATGCTACAGTCCAAGTTAGAGGTGGCGAATCGGGTGGGCGGGTCAGACAGGTCGAGTCAGTTTGTTCTTTTAGAAGATCTCGAGTTGGGTCGAGTCAATTTAGATATCAATTTGTTTTTTTTTCGCAGGTTGATTTGAGTTTGTTTGCATACTGTTTAATCTCGGGTTGGGTCGGATTCAATTTGACTTCTAAAAACTGCCGGGTCGAGTCGGGTTGGGACATGGGCGGGTTTCTCGGGTCGGTTCGGATTCTGCTACCTCTAGTCCAAGTCAAGTCAATTGCTTTAAGAATTATTGGTTTAGTTAGTGCTGTTTCTTCCAGAAAATGTAAAGAGGATTTTGATTTTAATTCCAAGTTTATTCAATGTTGAAATGTATACACCAAAAAAAAAAAAAAAAGGTTTCATAAGATTAAAATAACGCGGGGAATTCGCGTTATATTACCATTAATATTGTGAAAAAAGAACGAAAAATCCAGAAGAAATTTCTGAGAAGTTAAAGTTATACAAGTGGAACTGGAAATTTATTTATTTATTTTTCATCACGCGCTTGTTTCTCATTTTTATCATCAGTGCTATAAATAATTTCTCTTCACAAAATAGAAGGAACAAAGGGAGATTGAGAGAAACAAATTAAAACCCAAGAAAAGAGATAATATATAACTCTCTTAAACTTCAAAAAAAAAAAAATAAAGTCCAATTATTTCTTGCCAATTGGTTTTGTAATTGTATGTTTTTGATCTGAGAAGGTGCAGTACTGATTTAGTTTGAAAAAGGTGTGTTCTTCTAGCATCAAACAGGTACCTTCTTGACTTTATCATCTGGATTATAATACATGATGATCCTTCAATCATGTTTTAATGTCATAAAGAAGGAAGAAAGGGAAGAAGAGATAGAGGTGCTGAGCTTAATTATGTATTGATTGTGTTCTGTTGCCGGCCGGGAAGTATTTGAAATTTCGCGATTGATTCTGAAAGACACCATCTGAATTTAGATTCAGGGATGTCAACTGCGGCGGTGAAGAGGCTGCAAGCGGAGCTTGCCGAGCTACGCAAAGACCCGCCTCCGGGTATCTGCGGCGATCTTCGCGACAACAATATCATGACCTGGGAAGTAATGATTTGTGGGTAATGCATCTGCTCCTTATTTCATTGAATCGGTATATTTATCAAGTACTAATCGACACGAAAAAAAACAGTCTATTTGATAGTTAATTTGGTGTTAGATACAATTGTAGTACTCGATCCCTCCTGATTCTATCATACAAGAAAACTCTGTATAGATTTATAGATTTATAATAAGATTTTGTGCTGGTAATTGGATATTGTTATTATGTAGAAGAACACAATTCCGAACGCTCATCAGTTCCTACTGAAAAAAAAAAAGGGAGAAATGGGATTAACTGTTTTTCTCCATTAGTTCATTTCATAAAAGTTAGATGGATATTACCGTGAATTAGCAAATTTGTATTATTTTCCATCTTTTGTTTGGGTTCATAATTAGCAAATTTGTCTGGGTAGTTTAAAGCATGTCCAATTTTCCTCCTTAAGCTGAAATCATTTCATTACCAGTAAAGGCAATTACTGATACTGATACTGATACTGATACTGATACTGATACTGATACTGATACTGATACTGATACTGATACTGATTCTGATACTGATATTGATACTGATACTGATCAATTTAACTGACACGAGGTAATTCTCTTTATTTGCAGCCCTGATCACAGCCATTGGGAAGGAGGTAAATCTTGTTATCAAATATTAACATTATCAAGTGATGTAACATTCTAACTAAAGCATAACAATTGCCTAATTAAACTTCTTTTGCAATTTTTCTGTTTCAAGGCACATTTAAATTGTTAATTGAGTTCAATGAGGGCTATCCGGACCAGCCGCCAACCGCCAAATTCATTTCTGATATGTATCATCCCAACGGTAACGCCATTTTTAAATCTCGATTACCTTCCTGTTTTTTTCTTAACAACAATCTAAGCCTATGTATGTATCTAATACTTACTAAAAACACCGTTTAAGTTTCAGATCAACCCATATATGCTAGACCATATATAACTTGTCTTTTTTGTTATTGTTGAGTTTGTGTTTTGTTCAAAACTGCAAACTTTGTCTTCAATTGTAGTGATTTATTGGTTCTATCTTGCTCAACAGTTTTTGAAGATGGTAGAATATGCTTGGATATACTAGAGAAAGATAATTGGACCCCAATTTGGAGTGCCCCTTTCTTACTTGTGGCTATCCAGGTAATGGTACTATATTCTCATGAATAAGTTCATGCTCTATATATCAATGTGTCAAGTTCATGTTGGAATGAGCAGAATATTATACATATGTTCTTTTGATCATGACAATTATAGAATTTAAATTCAGCTTTCAACTTCATTGATTGAATTTTCTGTTCTTGTTTCAGTCGATTCTGTGTGACCCTTATGTCGACTCGGTAGCTAATTTCACAGCAGCAAGAGCGTTCGTGACTGATAGAAGGGAGTATGACAGACAGGTGCTCCGCGTCGTCGAGAAATCTGTAGAATTTTGACATTCTTTTTGTTTCATTTTAGGAACAGGTTAGATTATGTGTTGTTAAGTTTGAAAGTTGTTTGCTTTGGTTCTTTTGTGGTTTTCTTGGTTGAGATTTGGGGATACTTTCATCTCAAAAGGAGAAAATCCATACTTGAAAGAATGGAAGTTATCTGATAACAATTGTATAGATTTTGGATATTGTTTGTTTTCTCTGAATTATCAGACTATGAAGACACACAGTTCATTCTAATTAAATTTGTTTATTCATCTTTCAAATTTGAAATCTGGATGTATTTTTGTATATTCACTGGCTTCAGGTTATATTCTTTATTTCTTCCACAATGAAGGCAGACAAAGAACATTTTACATGTTTCGGTAAGATTGGTACCATTCAAAATAAACTGTACAATGATTCAGACATACAATTTAACAATTAGAAGATATGTTGAAGGGTATATACATGAAAGATGTTTTATATTTCATTAATTAAGAGGGACAGTTTTGTTTCCAAAGTGATGAAAAACAGTACTTTTTGCCTCATTTTTTTATGATTGAGACAACAGAAGACTTGTATATACATGATGATCTCAGATTTGTTTCTGGTATTTTTCATACAAAAATCAAGAAAAGATAATCTCTATATATATAGCATATAAACAAGAACACCACTTATATGTTCCTCCATAGAAATAATTTAATTTATGAGCACCTTCAAGAACCTCAAAATATTCCATATGCCATTTCAAATTGCAGCCTGGTTTGGATATATATGCCCAATTAAAGTGATAATTTCTGAGAAATTTCCTTCTTTGAACCCCAAAATAATAAAATAAACAGATTACCGATCGATCTGCAATCTCAGTTGCCTTCAGATATGTCATATATTTGAATATTTTGAGGTTTTGAAAGGGCACATCAGCAAAGTTCGGTATTTGTTACGAAGCACCTAAGTTTCATAGTATCGACGATTTCTCTACATGTGTATGCTCAAGTTTCCGCTTAGATTTCCACTACTGGCCCAACCTTCTTGAACCTGGATCGAGTATTGCAGATTCCATAGCACGTCGTCTATGGGCGGTCGATCTCTCGCATTATCTGACAGACAGTTCAGGGTCAGCTCTATGACTGTTCTCAAGGAGTCGATGGCAAATGTGCCGCGGATTGAGGGATCCACGATTCTGTTCAGCTTCTCCTGATCTTCGTTCAAGCCTGCTTCTAACTGTATTGTATAAAAGATGTTAGCGCCGTTATGTACAAGTGTACGTTTATAAATTATAAGTACGCTGGCACAGTACAGAACAAAATTATATTTAAATGCTTCAGAAACAAAATATCAAATTTATTAATTTTTTAAAATTGTCATTACTCTTATCCAAGAATAACAAATTATGCATGATGACGGTACCAGAGGATTTTCACCAATTCAACTGATAGCTACCATTTTATTAATAGATATTTTTTTTTAGTGTAATTAATTAACTCACCAAAGATTTTATGGAATCAAGTTCATTCTGTGATTGAGACAGCTTTCCTGTGATTATTTCCAGAAGGATCAAACCCAACCGGTATATGTCTTCCTTCTGTCCTTGTTCGGCATTCTGCTTGCTGTTTAAATGGAAAAGAAAACAGTTTTATCTTCAAATCAATTCAGTTCAAATATATATATTATTTGTTTAAGTATTCACTATACCTTCCACAATCCTTTTCTTCAAATATACTGATGAGGCTATGTGAACCACCCTGACAGAAAAGAAACTGTAAAATCAGAAATCATAAACAACCAAATTTACAAAAATCATCCGAAGAAATTCTTTTGTTAACTCACCTTGTGATTTTTGTTACTTGGAAGGTTCGGGAGATTATAATTGCCTACTTTGGCATTGAGGGTGTGATCCAAGAATACATTATTGGCAGCAATATCGTTTCCAGTTATTCCCGGTACGGAGACGTTATGCAGGAACTGAACACCCCTCGCGACTCCAATTGCGGCTGTTACCCTCTGCGGCCATTTCAGCATCTCCCTCTTTCTCCATTCTGTCAGTTAAATTTAGTTAGCACCTACGGAAGGAAAAAATAACATATGCATTCCCGGTTCTTCACATCAACCAAATTTTATGGAACTTAAAATTCTGAAACCAAAATGAACCTAAAGAATTAAAGAAAACTCTTATTGATTCATGTATTATTGAGTGTTAGTTTTGCGAATTTTCTAGAGCTAAATCCTGTAACAATTACCTGTAAGATGGCTCCTTAGTGTTCCATTGGAAATAAACTCTGATACAAGATACACTGTGGTGGCTGTGCCGGTGATATCTTGGCCGTCGGATATGCAGTGACCAATGATGCTGACCAAATGCCTATGCCTTAGCTTCGATACTATATCCATATATTGCGCCAAGTTTTGAGAAGCATGTTTTTCCTTCAGTTTGAGGCGTCTGACCACGACAGCGGTCCTATCTTGAAGCCATCCTTTGTAGAGCTGTAAGAAAAATAGAAAAATAGAAAGATTAGATCACTATAGCAACTGAATTGTGTGATCGTCCGAGTACAGAATATCAAGTACTACTTAAATTACCAAAATATCTTGATTAATACGCAGTAAGTACATGTGCACGGTATGCGCAATGCTTACCTGATATGCCACATGACATCCTAATTATCTTAATTAAAACTTTCAACAGTATTCAGAATTTCAGATCAAGAAGCAGGAGGATACTTGAATCCACAGAATAGAGCTATTTTTCCAGAGGATATGTTTTCTGAGTTAGACCTCATAAAGATGCACGACTCGTGTTACAAATACAAAATTAATTGATTTAGATGTACAATTCTATCTTTAAATTGCCATAGAGCAACATGTTACATTATCAGATACAATATTCATATAGATCATGTCCATATCAGTAGAGGTGGCAATCGGGTCGGACGGGTTCGGGTCGAGTTCGGGTTAATTTGACTAGGTAAAATTCAGGTTACGGGTCGGGTCGAGTTTCGGGTGAGCAGTAGCCGCCATTTATCGGGTCACGGGTCGGGTTTTCAGGTCAGCAAGACCATCTTTTGATCGGGTCACGGGTCGAGTCGGGTCAAGGCGGGTCGGGTATTCGGGTCAGCAAAACCATTTTTTGATTGGGTCACGGGTCGGTTCAGGTCCGGCCGGGTCGGGTCTTGGGTCGACATGTGTCGCCTTTTGTGGGGTCAAGGGTTAAGTCGGGCCAGGTCAAGTCGGGTTTCGATTCGGGTCATCTGATCTAGTCTTGACCTCACGAGTCATCTCTGGTTCTAACTACTATTGTTTGTCCAAGACCTAGAGTATACAAATTTTACAATTAAAAAACGTTTGGACAAGTTTGCAATTCAATTTACTAATTATATTATTTATTTTCAATTATTTATGAAATAAAATTAGCTTGTCGTAAGCAATAATTAAAATCAAAGTGAAAAATAAGGGAATCGTTGGAGTCGCATTGATAATATGAATTGATATGAGTTAATACATGCCAATTTCAATTCTAACTTAATCAAATTTGAATGCTCTTAAGATCAGATCGGGTCGAGTTGAATCGCATCGAGTCGGACTGTTTGGGTTGTGTTATATGGGGTTGACCGTACTGTTTCAGGTCGGGTCAGGTTTCGGGTCATCCAAGTTTGATTTGTCTAGGGCTCGGGTAATTCGAGTTTAGGTCGGGTCCAATCGGATTTCGGGTCTGTAATCTAGAATAATATCCGGTCTCCGGTTGTCTCGGGTCGGGTTGGGTTGGGTTTCGGGTTGCCTAACTGCCGTTCAAGTCGGGTCTCGGGTCGTCTCGGGTCGGGTCGGGTTTCGGGTTGCCTAACTGCCGTTCAAGTCGGGTATTGGGTCGGTCGGATCGGTTTCGGATAAGTTTGACTATCTAAAAAATCGAGTCGGGTTCGGGTCAGGTCGGGTCGGGTTTTGCCACCTCAGCACGAGTTTAGTGACAAATGAAGTTTTTTTTTTTTTTGAGCTAAGTTAACAAATGAAGTTAGTGAAGTCATTTTGAAGTGGGTATTAATTTAAAAATACTTGTATGCTTTCAAGTCTACTAGATACCCCTCGATCAAGGCACACTATCAAGTACAGTAATCTGTGATCTAACTTAAACTATTACTTTCATTTCTTCACTTGTGATTTCCATTTTCTCGAGAAACTCATTTCTTCACAAAGCATGCCTGTTAATTTTTTATTTGTCATGAAAGAAGGTTCAGCCTTAGAAGTAGATCTCGAGCACGGTGGACACAACATTTAATGCATGGATGATTTAGATTGTACTTGTTAATACAATATAAATCAAATAGATCTCGTTTACGTTCGAAAGAAGAACGAGATGTCAATGGCATCCACTTAAAAAATTCATAGTTTGAAAGAAGAGAAGTCAACTTCAAGATTCCTTAATTAATCGCACGTATAAATTCTAACTCCTCTTTTCTATACGCATCGATTTGTTTATCGACGAAAGAGCTTAACGAGTTATTAGAATGCGTTTTAACAATTCTTCATACTTCCACATTTTGAAAGCACAACGCATAAGGAAAGCAACTTTAATAGGCATTAGTGGCTGCATGTGCATCTTCCATGGATGCTTACTTTGGTAGTAAAGGAGGAAAGAATACTAAAATTATAAGCTAATTACCTGTCCTTGAGCACCATCTTTGATCAAATTCGAGCGGTCAAAGTTGTTCGTTGCTTCTTCGAGCTCTTCGACTGCGAAGACACGGTACGGTGTGACCTCCATTGCACCTAAGCGTGCCCCTTGAGTAGCATGTCCTAAATTAACCAAAGATCATTTGTTCAAAATTCATATAAACAGGACTCGATTTTTTTTTGCCTTAATTATAAGTTCAAGTTCATTATCTTCTCAACATAATGTTCCTTTTTTTTATAGTTGAAACATCATATTTCTGTTAATGATTTACCCCTTTTTAGGCAGTTTAGGTACTTCCTAAAAAAACATATATGCCAAAGAATCTCTCAAATGAAAAGACCAAAAAATTAAAACACAAAAGAATTTTCAAAAAGAATTTTAACATACAAATTTCAAACCTTGAGCATAACTTAATATACAAAAATGCCCAACTAATGCTCCACTATAACTTAATTATTAGAATTATCAAGTTAATGCAAATTAACGAAGTAATAAAAAATTGTTAATTAATTTATTAATTAATGAGCCTTACTTTTCTCAACTGGAGTTCTGGCAGATTTTTTAGCCAAAGGTTTTACTTCTTTCGGCTTATCAAACACATTGTGATCACCTCCAGATTGACCTTGCTTCTTTGCCTTTTTTAACACAATCACAGTTAAAACTGCGATTACGGCGACACCACCTACAACCCCTCCAACAATGCCAGCAATGAGGCTCATGTTACTCTTTTTGGAAGCGGAAACGGCGCCGGGCGGCGGTAGAACGGCGGCCAGTGCCCCCTCGTTGCAGTACGAATCGGGATGTTGGTACCTCATATCAACCGAATTCAAGCAATTCCACGCGAAATTCACGACCCGGTCACTTGAAGAGCTCGAAGCCATGCAAGAAGGAAGAGTTCCACTTAACATGTTGTTCGATATGTCGAGGAAGGAAATCGAATTACCGCATTTGAGGGTTTTGGATATCTGCCCGGTGAGCTTATTGTGCAACAAATCGAGGTATCGGATTGCCGGTAGAGAAAATATAGACGCCGGAATCCAACCGGCTAATCGGTTGTACGACAAATCTATTTCTTGTGCCATGCCAAGAGAATTCGCAATGTTTCTTGGGATTTTTGCGAAAGAATTGTTCTTGAGTACCAACCTCACAATGCTTTTGCCGATGGACGGGAACTCGGGTCCGAGGCGGTTGAACCCCAAATCCAATTCAGTGAGACCCGAAACCGGCTCGAGGTCCGGGACCGTTCCATTCAGGAAATTCTCACTTAAAACCAGGGCTTGGAGGCCTGTCATGGTGGAAATCTGCAATGGCAGCTCACCGTAGATGTAATTGGAGCTCAGATTGAGCACCCGGAGCGAGTCGAGCCGGTCAATTTTGGAGGGGAGGGGACCCCACAACCCGAGCGACACGAGCGACAACACCTCGAGGCTCGAAAGCCTCACCAGGGTAGTGAAGAATGCGTCGATGGAGAAGGTGGTAGGCAGAGCATTGCGCCAATTTGGCGAAGATGGCCGATCACCGACAATTGCCAGCTGCTTGATTTGATTGTTGGCGCAGGTGATGGTGAGATTGGGGGACTGAGGAAGGTAGCAGAAGTTGGCGGTGGAGTTTAGGGGCGACAGGGCAGCGGGCGAGCCGAGGATGTGGTAGAGCCGGATGAGCAGCTTGGTTTGGGAAGGAGAGAGGGTCTGGTACTGATCAGCAGAGGTGGTAGAGCAGAGAAACAGCAGAGGAAAGAGCAGAAAGAGAGATTTGCCTAAGAAAGACTGCATCTTTGGTGTTCCTCTGTTTGAATTTGATTTGATCTGATCACTCCTCTGTTTTTATCAAACAAAGAGTATGATGCACCTTGATTGTTTGTTTGCTTGGTTGTTGGTCTGGTTGGTTAGATTACCATGAAGATTGAAGGGGGAGGAATAGAAGAGAATAGAGGGAGGAGAAAGGGAGGGAAAGGTGGCAAGAGAAGGGATTAAAAGAGAGGAGAGACTGAAAGAGAGAGTAGGAAAGTGGAAAACAGAGGAAGAGGAAGAAGAGAGAAAAGAAGAGGGGACTCAAATCAAAAATCAAAAAGAATAAAAAAAAAAGAAGAAGAAGAAGAGGGGACTACTACTGATACTGAGGTCCTGAGGCGCTCAAATCTCCTGTTATCCTAATTTGGATAACAGGACCCTATTTTTCCAATTTGGTCCGTTGGATCAAAGTCAACGAATGGGATTAGTTACCGAAAAGCCCCCTAACTCTTAATCGGTCCGATCTGGACCGTCAGTCTCGATCCAACGGTTCGTATTGGACAAATAGGGTCCTGTTATTATCAAAGAATAACAGCAGACACGGATTCAGCTCTGAGAAGGGGTTGGGTTAGGTTCGGTGCGTTACAGCCTAACTGCTGTGCTGCTGCATAGGTTGAGTGCTCATCCCCGACTTACTGCACTGTGCAGTTCACAACGTCAGCCGTTGGATCGCCCCACGATCCGCGCCGGCACGAATCTTCAGACGATCCAATGGCTGACGCTGTGAAGTGTGAACTGCACAATGCAGTATACCAGAGCAGGGGATATGAATTGTGGTCTCCCTCGCATCGCATGCTCAGTGTGAGCTGCCCGATCTGCCCGCCCCTGCCCGGCGTGGAAATCAGGACCCTAGTTCTACGTTTTAACGGCTGAGATTATTTCGAAGAATCCTCTCTGAAAAATATATCCGTCGGATTCGATTGCAGGGCGCCTGCCCGGGCCGCCTATTATTGATACGCGTTGTATTTAATGCCTACACTGACATTGCTGGCCCACTTATGTTTTGTTTTTCTTTTTTCTGCTTTTTGCTTTTTCTTCTTTTTCTTTATGCTTTTTTTTTTTCATGGTTTTGCAACGAACTTCACACTTCACAGTGAGCTAAATTAATTGAATGTATATATATATATTATATTTCAGAGATAATGTCTATGGTCATACAGTATGGATCTTTTTTAAGTAAACACGGATGTAAAGAAAATTATTCTTTTAAAATTTGTTTTTTTTTTTTTCAATTAAGAGAAAGTTAATCTCGTTTGTTTCTATTGACAAGTCAAGCATTTACTTGTAACATTTTTTATTGCCGCTATCATTACTTCATACTTCATAGTCTTCATAAACGAAAAAAAAAAAATAGAACAGATATTTTTCGTTCTTTAAGTTTATGATCAAAGAAAATTATATATCCTGTGTTACATTTTTGTACTGATATTCAGAATTATGGAATTCCAGTTTTATTGATTGACACTGACATTTAATCTAACTAGGAATTCAGATCACTTTCATAATATGAGATGAATGGCTCCCAATTCTCTATATGACAACAACTGCTAGCTGTTGGCCAGATTAGATATATATGACATCTATTTATCTTATGATAATAATATGCTAATGTATTTATATCTTTTAACAAAAAAAATAATAACGAATTGGGGGTGCAAATTGCAGTTTTTTAATTTAATTCCAAGACACTGTTCTCAGAAATCTGACCAGATTAGTTTTTTATTTGCATGACGTGATACCTTTTTGAGTTTTTTTTTTTTAAGAACAGTAGCAGCATCATTGTCATTTTCTTACTGTATTTATTCATACTGAATCTTAATTAACTGGCTTTTGACAAGTGTAGATTTAAGTGATTTAAAACACTTTCAAATATCAAACAAAAGTGCACTGAGGTAGGTAAACTTAAAAAGCACCTGCATAAGTGCAAAAGCACTTAGAATTAATTCACCAAATTTATATTTTTCAACACATTCTGCTAATTTTACTTCATTTATTTACTTTACCACAAAATATTAGCAATTTAATATTAATTCTGTTTTAACTTTACTCCACTTACCAAAAGAGAGGCAATAAGTATATAAAAACAAAAGAAAAATTCTAACAAAACTTACTAATTCTATAATTGAAAATATTAATTATAAAATATAGTAAAATTATTTTTTCTCCAGGCCAGTTAATTCCTCAAAAGTATTTTTGAATCACAAAAGAAAGAGAAAAGAAACTGTGCAAATTCAAATTGTAATGAACACTGAGTCACTGACATAATCATAATAATTATAATGCAATTATTGTCCATAAAGCTGAAAATTTTCCTTCTGAGTCACTCTTACTTATTTTTTTTTTTTTATTTTTTTTTTTGAGAACAAGTCACTCTTACTGTTGGAGAACAGCCAAATTAAAGCCTTCAGATCAGAGCAACAATTCAAGTCAAAGTTGAACTGGTGGGGGGCTGTGGGAAATGGAGCCCCTCTTCCTGGAATTAAACAAAGCACTGATTGATTGCCAGGTGAGGTGAGTAGATTTAAAGCATCCACTAATTCATAATTGCACTTTGTAGTTTGTACACACCAGGAGTTTGAACTAGAGAGCTACTGTGCTCTACATTATTATATGTGAAATAAATGCAAATATTTCAATATTAGAGTAATTGGTGTGAGTTTAAATATAATATATATCAAATTATCTTTAAATTTTGATTTTATATATGGTTAAATAAATTCTTTATATCAATATTTTATTGCAAACAAAAATTTTTCATTTTTTTTTTAATTTTTAAGTATTTGTTTGAGCTTTTTAAAAGTGACTATACAATATTAGTAAAGCAATCAATATTTTATGTGTCACTTTTATAAAATCTCAAACAAATACTTAAAAGTTTTTCAAAAATGGAAAATTTTTGTATCATATAAGATTTTGATATGAAGAATTTATTGAGCCATATAAATCAAATTTGAAGATTACTTGATACTTTTTTCGAATGTGCGCTCACATAATGGTTCATCAATTTATTCTAAGTTATTGAATAAAACCATACTGATTAAATAAACTCAGATATTGATTAATTGAATGTATATATATATGAGGCTTAACATTTACGGTAAATTTTTCTATTCCTTGATTTTAGCTTTGACGTTTGACAGTGCATGCGATTAATTAACCACTTGAATTTATGACTTCAAACTTCAATAATCTTTGTTTTGGTTGTTGATTGCTTGGGGTTAACAACATTATAATCCAGGACTTTATAATTACCTTTACCTTTTTTTTCTATTGTTGGTTTTATTTTCAATTTTTTGTTGCAGTAAGAACCAGTCTTTGGTCTAGTCGCTAAGGGCAACACCCTCCATATGGGAGGTCGTGGGTTTGAAACCCGAATAAAGTGTCTTTTATAGATATTTAAATTTGAGTGGCTTAATCCTCATCTTTATCTCAAAAAAAAAAAAAAAAAAAAAAAACATTTCGTTGCTGATACAGCACTTATAATATATCAACATAAATTGAGAAGAATCATGCAAAATTTTCTTTTCCAACATGCATTCGACATTTTTTTAATGAAAATAAAGATAATTTTTCTATTTTTTAGTAAAAACCAACATAAGTAAATAAATAGTTAACTACATATTAAGAGGCCATTCGTGGTTAATTAATACATGGAATACCTTACTAATTAATTCACTTTTCTCCACACATCAACAGTCTATATTTTTCACAGAAAAATCAATATTCAGATCTTAATCTTACTAGTATCTTGCCCGTGCGTTGCAATGGATCTTATTTAATAAAAAAAATTTTGATATGAATATTTTCAATATTGTTATAACTAAATAAAATTATCCATAACAAAAAAGTTAAGATTTGAAGTCATTTTGTTTATTAGTTTTTTAATAAGTTTCAATTTATGACAATGTTTAATGAGAAGAAACAAAAGAAATATATACAACGTTAAAATGATATTGTAACATATGACACCTTTAATTTATTTTATTTTATATTATTTTTCTGAATTAATTAATTTAGTAACAAAATTTAAAATGAGATTCGTGCTATTTTTGATATAACGGGCACCTAAAAGATGAGCTTTTATATTTCTTTGAAATATTAATAAATGGATGTAGAAATAAATCTCCGTAGGGTGTAGTTTATGGTTAAAAAAAAAATGAAACACGATAAGCTGTTAAAGGCATTAATAAGATTAAAGAGCGTGCCACATGTCACTTATAGATTGGTTTAACTCTTTGATGGGCAGGAAAATGCTACCCACCAAATTCTATTCCTTATTTGATACGCGTTTTTTTCTTGAGCATTTAATGTCGCTGGAATGCTATACTGGAAATCGAATCATCAAATCAAAAAATCAACGGCACCAATTAAATCAGATTGATATATCCAACGGTCCAAAATCTGTTTGGACGTCATATAGCCATTTGGGACTCCAAATGAACTCCTCCTTTTATTATTAGTAGGGATTATCACGTATGGCTGAATCAAGATTTTAATTAGGATCTTATTAAAAAAAAAAAAAAGAAAGATTTTGAATCCTTCGGAGGAGACCGGAAAAAATAATGTCAACTCTTCTAGTATTTAAATTGTTAAAGGTCGCCTACCATTTAGTCAATCCAAATGTGCCAATAATCTTTGCTTGTTTAAATTGATTTTCTACCACTAAGTCATAGTTAGTTCGTTCTGCCTAGTCTAGTGGCTGTCCCATTATTTATCTCTTGTATGTATGACTTGTATGATTCTTTTTGGTCAAATATATTTATCTAGTTAGGCTATATACCGAACTCTTAATATATTTATTATCCATGCATGCATAGATATGTGATTGTTAATTTCCCAAAATATAGAGACCATGCATGAATCCATGATTGGGTCATTTCCTCTCTCCATCGTAATTAATTTATTAATTACAAGTTACATGCACCACCTATGATTATGAAACACAATTTGAAATTAAGGTCAATATTAAATCAAAGTGGCACACAATTAAATTTTGCAACTTTTTTCCTAATTAATATATAAATTAAGCATAATATAGGACATTTTTTATTCAAGAAGATCCATTATATATCACGTTACTATTACAGATTAGACCCCCACAACTTTGACAACTAACCTAATTAAATAGTGTTTTCCAAGAAATTGACAACTTCTTGGTAACAAATTATATATTTTTTAAAATAAAAAAAAATATATATATATATATATTTAGGCCCCTATCAGAAAACAATTATCAATTCAATGAAACATTAATGTTGTCAAAGTAGAAATTTCACTTAAGTGATCAACTCATGCAGAACTCACTCCACATTAATTAATAATTATGGTCTCTTTATGATCAGCGATATGCTGATCACTTCTGCTTTTCCTTTTATATCCATTTATTATCTCACTATATATATGAGCATCAACCTTTTTTGGAGTCTGATTCATCCTCCATTAATTACTAATATCACACTAATTAATTATTTGTTGATGAGGGCTCCAATTCTTTACTAAAACTAAAACTCAGTTTTCAATTTTACAACAAATTTTTTTTTTGGAAGTAACAAAATATTTTTCTTGCTTTTATAATGTTTGAAGCGACTCACTATTATACCTACTTATACCTACTTATTTCTCAAAAAAAAAAAGAAAAACAAAACGACATTTTCTATAAAATTCAAAATTATGTACGAGGATCCAAAGATATTTTTCATATATATATCAAACTATGGTGCTCCTAAGAGTACGGAGACCTCTCGTGCTCCTAACTCAAAAATATCAAAATATCATAGGATACAAAAAATTTTTCATTTTTTGAGATTTCTAAGTATTTGTTTTGTATTTTTCAAAGATGACATAGTTTTATACATTATTTTATTATTATTTTTGAGGTTATTCTAAAAAATTCCAAAACATATACTTAAGAAACTCAAAAAAGGAAAATTTTTGTATTCTAAGAGATTTTGATATAAATAATTTAATGAGAATGATAAATCAAAATTTCATGATGATTTAACATGATTTTTGAGTTAAGAACACGGTAGATTTACTCTATATAATTATATATAAGATGCGAGAATGGTGCTTTGCTTTAATAGCTCAAACATACATATTTTTAGGAAAGACAACTGATGGCTTCCGATCCCAATCAATCAGTAATACATTGATCGATCAGGATATATAATATATTCGGGAAAGATTAGTAACTATCCCATATACATAAGAACCTTGAGCAATGCCATGCAAAATTAAATTACCAAGTTACCATAGTTGGTAGCAGTTATATATAAAAGTTGTCAGCATATATATATAGGCGCATAGCATAACGAGGCCAAGGCGACAAGAAGTTGTTGAGGATGCCATATATATATATTGCCATGCCATGTGTTAGTTAGTTTCAGCCTTTCATGCATGCTTTCAGCGTCCAGATTGCCACAATATATATATAATGCCAGATTGGTTTCTTTTCATCAATTATTTATCCTATTGGGTCCGTACGTATTGTGAATAGGAATTAGTTAGACAGGCAAGGGTGGTAAGCACGTGCTTAGTCTCAGTTATATAATTATACTTGTTCAAGAATCCGCCTTTGGTCTAGTGGTTACGGGTAACGCTCTCCGTGTAAGATGTCGCGGATTCGAAATCCGAATGGGAAGTTTTTATAGACATTTAAATTTGAGTGGCTTGACCCTCGTTTTTATCTCAAAAAAAAATATAATTATACTTGTTCCAAAACATGGTCAAGCTGATGTTGCGATATCTAATGAAAGGGGATCCATCAAAGTGTTAAAATGAATCAGAGAAGTCTTTATAATGTTTAGGGTGAGGAGAGATTATTCATTGACGACCATACTTATTTTGACAGTCTAGACAATATATAAGATTTTTAAAGATTTTGAAAAAAAAATCATTAAAAATTTTTAAAATAGAAAAGTTTATAGAAGTAAGATTTCTGATTATATTCGATTTAAGTGAAGTTTGATTGCTCTTTATGTATTTATCAAATTACAATCATTAAGAAATGTATAAAATTATTATAAGTCATCAAATAATGTTCAAATATATCCCTTTAAAGAGGGAGAAGATAAAGCTCTCTCCTTCATTTGGAGCTAAGAATCATTGGACGTGTTGATCCAACGCTCCAGATTTCATATAAAAGCTCAAGATTCTTTTTATTATTATTGACATCTTAATGCGTGCAATGTAATGATGGTAGTTATATTTTGTTTGCATAAAATTTGAATAATAGTATGAGTATTTTCACGTTATTGGTTTATATATAACTTATTCAGTATATATTCTAAACTTAGATATTATTAGAGACATCCGATATTGATCCTACGCTTGTATGTTTGTCTATCGATTCATGTCATGCAACAAAAGTTGTACATTATTTTTATTGTCTTTATGTGCATTGATTTCCAAAATACATATATATTTATATATCACTCATTCCATGTAAACAACATAAATCGTTATACAATTTCTTTTTATATTGAACCAAAGAAAAGATATTATTATAAAATGAGTGAGTCATAATTCAATTGCTTAAAATTAATATATGAGTATGGTTCATATTGTTACCATTATAATATATTATGACTTAATAAGTATACCATCTACCACTATATTATATCAATCATATTCTATTAATTAGATATTTCACTTTATAATCCATATAAATATCATATAAATAATATTCTTTAAGAAGATAGTAAAAAAAAATTGTTTTAGACATTCAACTAAAATATGATTACCCTGCTGTGAAGCGCGAATGATATCCCTAGTCAAAATAAATTCTTTGTTTTTTTCTTAATCATATTAATCCAAAATTTATATATTCTTATTAATGTGTTCATAATTAATTAAATATAAACTTTAAACTATACTTGAATTCGAGTTGTTCCAATATTTTTTGAATTCATCTCAACAAGATGTCAAACAAGATCAGAAAGGGACAGAAAATAACCCAGTTGGGCTTGATATGTAGAATTTGTATCACCTATGATCCGAAATTTTGGATAACAAGGCCCTGTTTTTCTACTCGGCACCGTTGGATTAAAATGGAGGGATAATATCTGTTCGGCAAAACTCTCTTTTAGCTATAAAAACTGAACTTTGAACTGAATTTGAACCGTTCGGTGTGATCCGACGAACCCGAACACAATAACAGGGTCCTGTTATCGTTGAGAATAACAGCAGATTCGGACTCTGATATGTACATTCTTGTTTCCCTCTCTTGCTTCATGTTTTATTTAAATACTCATTTCATTCTCAACTCAGTTGCAGGCAAGAAAATAAATCTGAAAAGAGGAGTGCGACAAGGAGATCCAATATCTCCATATTTATTCATACTGGCAATGGATTTCCTACCTGTATGGATAGATAAACTAGCACAACAACACATAATTCATGCACCTTTCATCGGATGTAGGCAGTGCCTCTTGTACGCGGATGATACTCTGTTCATAATTGATCCAACTGAACAACAACTTCAAGTGTTGAAGTTACAATTGGAGTTATTTCACAAGATCTCAGGGCTGTCAGTAAATATCCACAAGTCTGAAATATTGATCACATCTGCGGAGCATGAACAAACAGAGCAATTGGCACAAATGATAGGGTGTGAAGCTTCTCAATTTCCAAGAAAATATTTGGGAATGCCCTTATCCAACAGAAAGCTTAACAGGACTCATTTCAATCCGCTCATCAGAGCAATTAAGAGCAAACTATCAGGATAGAAGGCATCATTACTATCTCCAGGGGGCAGATTGGTCATGGTAAATGCGGTGTTGACTTCTATGCCTATTTTCTTTATGTCCACTTTCATGTTACCAAAAGAAGTCATAAGGGAGATAGACAAGATAAGAAGAAATTTCTTATGGGGAGGACATAAGGAACATGGCACAGCAATTTGTTTAGTTGCATGGGAAATTGTTACAAGACCCAAAGAAGTGGGAGGTTTGGGAGTCAAAGACTTAATTGTCATGAATAAAGCACTGATGGCAAAACACATTTGGAAATACTTCACACAGACAGAAAATAACCCTCTAAGATCATTATTAAACCTGCCAGATCATGTCAGGCCTTGGTTACAGAATAATGCGTCTCCTTTCTGGAGAAGCTTGAAACAGCTCGATCAATTCTGCACATGCTCGATGATAGTACAACTGGGAGATGGAGCAACAGCCAGATTTTGGCTTGATAGATGGTTGGGTACGTCACTGGTCAATCAATATGATCAGGTACATTCTTATGCAATTAATAATGAGGGTTCGGTACAGTCTCATTTGCATGGTCAAATTTGGCAAATTGAATTAATACGTTTGGTGCCGCAAGCGGTGAGCAATACATGTGATTCTATTCTGGCATCCTTGCAAGGAATCACCCTCAATTCGCACGAAAGAGATAGATTTCAATGGGTATGGACGTCAACGGGTATATTTTCTGTCAAATCCTTTTACAATGCAATCAAATATGGTCCTTCTGTTCGTGATGAAATCAATGTCATTTGGACGTTGAATCTGCCGCCAAGAGTGGCAATTTTCCAGTGGCTGTTAATGAAAAATAAATTGCTCACAACAGACAATTTGATAAAGAGAGGGTGGCAAATTCCAAACATGTGTTATATGTGCAAGAAGGAAGCTGAAACTGCGGATCATTTGTTCACACAGTGTGATTTTGCAACTACGGTATTTACAGGTACCATGGTCTCAATGATAACACAAATAAACATGTCTCAGATGAGGCATAAGAATCATAGAGATGTAATCCTGAGCTCAAATGATATCAACCAGCAAAGATTACAGATTACCATCAACTTTGTGTTGTGGAGGGAACGGTGTGCAAGAATTTTCAGAGATACAAGCAAAACTGCACAATTGATTTGTCGAGAAATCAGAGAAGAGTACAAATCTTGGTTTACATAGGAAGTTTAATTTTGTTTCTGTTATATACGAAATGTAAAACTCTTTTTTTTTTATGTAATTTTGCCTAACACCTCTGGTGTTGAATGAATAATAAAATTTGAGGGCTTGATGACCCTTATCTTTTTCTCAAAAATTTTACAAGTTGGGTATGGTATTTTTTTGCACAGGCTTGATAGATTAATGGATGAAAGCAGAGGTAAGAGACTTGAGCATCAATTTTCTACAAGTAGTCACTTTTACAATATTGGTTGTCAATAACTTAAGTCAATCGTCAATTTCATGGTCCGCGACGACAAAAGGCCCTATTGGTACTTTTTTTAATTTCTTTTTTCATCCCTCTATCATTTGAGATGTATCATGAACTGGCAAGCCGAATACCTTGCCCATTAGAGTACCTACATTGGCTACCACAAAAATCATAAATTGACCATTCAAGTTCCCATAGACAACTTCGTCCATATGCAATGCCTTGATCTCTTTCCAAACCTCTCTACGAGAAAACATAATACAAATTACAAATGATAACATATGTAATATGATGAAGAGTGAAATGACTTACAAAAAATTATATTTGTTTTAATTAGTATAGATAAAAACTCACAACAAATTTTTTTTTTTAAGCGTTTTGGGAAAATAAGATATGTTTTGGTAGCATTTTTTGTATTTACACCTACATACGATACATGCTCATGAAACTGTATGTAGCCAAATGATTATCTACTATATCCCGATCAAACCATTTTGTATTACGACAAATATCACAAAGACACCTAATTCAATTATGTTCAATTATGTTGGATGGGAAACTGAATGCATAATCTAGGATGCATCAACCCCTAAAGAGAACTCAGGATTGGACTTTCTCTATTAACAAACCGGACACACATCCAATCACGCTCCATTAATAGAGTCGGTCGCTGATGCTCTCCATAGAAGAGGAGGTATAGTGTTAGCTTAATGACAAAAGGGTGGGGTGAAAAAACCATGCAACTTAGCAATAAAAAAGTGAGTGATGCTTCTTCGAGAATACTTGTTCAGAGACTGAGAAAGCATTTTTTTTAGCGATCAATCTCCTTTTTGCGAGTCTTCTTATATTCTTATCTGGTCTACATCTCTCCTATCAAAACTATAAATTACCTTAATGGGAGGGCTACAAAGTTATCCATGTATTTCTGGATGACAAAAGAACACGAAAATTTATTTTTGTTCTATTTACATTCATGGGTGGTGATTAAAAGAGGAGGTTGAATGCGACTGCAATTAACGGCACAACAAGTTTGTAATTCTTTGATAACCTAAAGATTTACATCACGAGCTATTTTAGTCATGCTATCTTGAAATAAAGTAAGTTCAATCAATTCTGCACATGCATGCTTATTAACATTAATATTTTTAAAACGCACCGCATAATTCACCTAAGTCATGATAACTACCTAATAGAGAAAGAGAGACAATATTAGTAATTTGCAAAAGTCATGTAAAAATCCAAAATTATTAACATAACTAATCTAAATCATCTATTGTAACATTGTGCATGAATTATTAGAGTTTAAACATAATTTTGCTAATTGTAAATGAATATTTGAGATGAAAATTTTCAATTCATCTCTACCATCTCTTACTTGTGTCACCTTTGCAATATATTATCTATGAACAAAATTCAAGGTAGGCTAGATATATTTCTCGAGATATTATCCATTACTTTATACAGTGGCAGCTTATCTTCTTAAACAGTTAAAAGAAAATGCCATGTCAGATCATTTCCTGTCACAACGTTACAACAACCTAGCTAACTATATTCTAATCAAACACAACTTATAATATTAATATTCTCAGTTATCTAACTGCTTCGTTATGGTTGGATTTAGATGCTTGTCGTTCATCTGAATTCCACATTAATTATTAGCATTATTTCATAGACATTGCATATATAAATATATATAGCAGAGAAGTAGCAACTATATATAGAGGAGGGACCCAATTAATTAATGACATGACTAAATTTTGACACACCTATTACACCGACCAAATCGTATAAATTTACAAAAAATCTTAAAAATAGAAAAATCTATTACAAACATATTCGTTTACTTATAGATCGATTGTGTTTCAAATTTCATTCAATTTGAGTTTCGTTTGATACTTCATCAAGAATCATTAAATTTAGACTGTTCTAATTACCATATAAACCTGATGGTCATTGATACAATATCAAATGACACTCAAATTGAATAAAATTTAAGACACAATCGATCTATAAGTAAATAAATATGTTTGTAATAGATTTTCTATATTTAAGAATATTTATAAATTTATATGATTTGGTCGGTGTATAATAAATGTGTCAAAATTTTATTGTGTCATTAGATCGCTCCTCCTATATTTATAGGGACCTCAAATTTGGGGATTCATATTATATATATGTTGTTGCATGGTTGTTGAGGTATGTTATGTAGTGGATTTGTGGGGTCTTTGACTAAAGCTATATATGTATGATTATGAAAGGGAGAAATATAATAATGCAGAGTGTCGGTGATGCATGCTCTATGATATATTGATATATATGTTGTACTGTACCACTGTGCATGTCTAATTGTCTACTTTAATTGGGCTTTGCTTCATTAATGTCTAAAATGAAATTTAAAGAAAAAAGGACATATAGTGAAATTGATAGAGTACTTCCATGAATTGAAAAGGACAACATTAATGCGTTTTATAGAAGAAATGCTAGGCTGCTTTCATCTTCCTTGTGCTGTGTGATCCGGAATTCTCTTTGGAATGTGGTATGCAAAAATGATATATTTTTAGTTTTGAAAAAAATGATATATTTTTAGTTTTAAAAAAAATGATATATTTTTAGTTTTAAAAAAAAATGATATATTTTTAGTTTTAAAAAAATGATATATTTTTAGTTTTAAAAAAAAAGATATATTTTTAGTTTTAAAAAAATGATATATTTTTTCCAATACAATAGTTTTTGCAAACAATGTATTCTGAAAAAATAAAGAGTTTAATTTTTTTGTGATATATTTTTAGTTTTAAAAAAAAATGATATATTTTTCTAATACAATAGTTTTTGCAAACAATGTATTCTGAAAAATAAAGAGTTTAATTTTTTTGAGATAAAACGATGGTCAAGTCATTCAAATTTATAAGTCTATATAAAACCCCCTCTACATTTTGAACCAGCGCCCTTCTATATAGAGAGCCTTGTCAAAAAAAAAAAAAAAAAGTTTATAATAAATGTCGTACAAAGACATGAAGAAACAATAAAATATTATTTTTATTTGGAAAAAAAAAAAGAACTCTAAGACAAACGCCATCAGATTTTTAACAAATGAGAAAAGAAAAAAGATGAAAATCAAAGACAAAATGACATTGATGATATCAAAATTACCAACAAAAATTTAACTTATTCCTTACAAAATATGCGAGAGAAGTATCACTTCAAAATTACAGAGCTAAGAGTTATTCCCTTGCCATAGCCTCATAGATCGGAATCCAAAAGGCAGACTCTGCTTTTTTTTTTTTTTTTAGAAAAGCAGACCCTGCTTTTTTAGAAAAACAAACTCTGTTTTACTTGATCCGATAGTTGAGAAACACCGAAATACTTTGAGATCCATACAATAAAAAAACCGAAGTACTTTGAGATCGGTGCAACAACCGACCACCACCATCCGATCGGAAAAGCAGCATATTCGGATCCTAGCCTCAGTTCCCTAAATTATCCAAAATTCATTTCACACAGTTATATACATCTTTCAAAAAGAAGAAGATATATATGGCTCTTTCACATGGATGACGAATGTGACATTTGTTGGTTGGATGGATGATTCATGATTCATGATTTATGATTCATTATTGGGGTTTGGATTCTCCCTTTCTTAGCACTCATTATTGTAACTTGTAAAAAGGAACTGTGGCTCCATTACGGAAACAATGTTCTGTTTTATACGGAACTAACTGTGTGTATGTGGACTTTCACACGTAGTTTCAAGTTTCAATATTTGAAAGTAAACTCTCTTTGACTGTTTACAATAGCAAAGTCAACTATTAGTCCCCTATATGTGTTTGCCTCGTTTCAGATTTTTTTTTTGTTTTCATGATTAACAAAGAAATTTTTTGAAGAACCAGCATTTGGTCTAGTGGCTAAGAGCAACGCTCTCTATGTGGGAGGTCGCGGGTTTGAAACCTGGATGGGAGGTCTTTTATAGACATTTAAATTTAAATGACTTGACCCTCATTTTTATCTCAAAAAAAATGGTTGTATATTAGTGGTACATGACTACATGCATTACCCACTTTTTGCTTTGTAATTTTTCTTTAACAGATGTTCTCATTTCATTCTTTTTTACTTATTTAAGGGGACCCATCATCCATGATAATTAAAAAAATTTGCAAATGGTTACTTATTATTATCCTTCAACATGTGGTTGGTAAATTTTTGCTCTGCCAAAAAAGATGTTCCCGAGAACGTTTAGTCCAGCTAGTACTTAATAAATGGAAAGAAAAGATGAGAAACACAGAAACAGCAAAGTTGTACTGAAAAGGACTTGACTCTTGAGCAATTCCTCAACCTGATCATTTGATGACCTTTTAAGCTTGAGTTGCCAGCTTTGTTTTAGCACTTGTGTGGACTCTTATCCTCGTAGAGCTAAGAGATTAACATTCCTTTTGACACTAATGTAATCGAGACATCTGAAAACAATATACAAATGACATATTGTCTCTTGGAGATAAAATAAATTAGATTGTTAAAATAAGTTGATTTGATGGTAGATTCATTGTGTTATTGGTTTTGGATTAGAAAATTTTCTGTTATTTTTATGGATGCGATGATCTCTTTTGAATGAAATTTGTTGCCTATATGTCTTTAATGTAAAAAAAAAAAAAAACATATTGTGTCTCAAACATTTACAATAGAGGAAAGGTTTTAGTTCCTTATTCAAAGGGAGAAAGATATATTCTTTGGGCATGCTCATTGCTCCTCCCAACATAAAAAAGGTGACTTATCAAAGTATCAAATCTGTTTACATCGCAATTATTGAGCAATGTCAGTTCTTATTAGTCCCTAAGAGCATCCGTATCGGCAGTTTCTAAGCCTCTTTCTATCTTCAATTTGAAATTCTTTCAACGATGTGAATGTTTCAGGACTCTTTTCAGGAGCGTTATCTAAATTAGAGAACTTTCTTAATTAGAAAAGGATTTCAGCGTCGCTCGCGCATTTGAAATATCGATTTGGGTATATTTCAGCGATAGGCAAGATAATTTTATAACGTCTTTCTTATTTTTTTCTAATTAAATACGATTGTACCCTTTAGAAATGATCAGCAATGCGGTTCCTCTAATATGGTAGCATAAAACAATACATGGATATGAAATTTACAGGCCTGCAAAAGTTCAAGCCTCTTATTATTATTAAGATTGCTATATGTGGGCTTTGTGAATTGTGAATTAGCCTGAAGCCTTTAAACCGTTCTGTTATTGCATTACCGTATTCGATTCCGGGGGAGACGAACAGAACAGAATTAGGTTTACTTTTATTTGAAAGCAAACGTTTAACAAAAGCGAGAATAGTCAGACTGAAAGCTTTTTTGCATGGTAAATGCATAATACTCAACTTCTTAATATGAAATAGAATATGAAATATAGAAAACTGATTACATATATGTAATGTAAGATGCTCGACTTCCAAATAGCCAAACCATATGCACAACAAAATAGCAAACTACAGGGATCATCTGCAGATAAATTTTGTACAAACCCAGACAACAGAAAGAATTGAATCACTTACACGGTTATACCCTACAGGCCTCAAACAAAACCTCTTTTTTTTTCTGAGGAAACAAAGTCCTGGAGATTAAAAAAAGCACACCAAGCTTCTTTTTCAAAGACAAGAAAACACACCTGACACCTCATATTCAACTGTAACAAAAGAAATTGAATCTGAAGTAACATGAATGAACCAAACTTTTAGAAAACAGCCGAGACTTCCACCAGAGCATCCACATGTTCCAATAGAAAACTCAGAATACCAACAACATACATCCAGTACATTGTAGTAGCTTACATATAAGACGAACAGCACAAAAGGCCATACCATTTTATATGTTCTATTCAGACGATACCTCCACAGGTGATGTATTATCCTACAGCAAAGAATAATTAAGAAACCATGAGTTAGCATTTGTGAAATATAAAATGAATGGGACTTAACTTTTTTCATCACATGTCCAACACCTGCTTCTGCATCATATTGTGTAGCATGAAGTTTTATGCAACACAGCAGGGACTAATAACATAATAGGAATTTTGACTTTGAAAGGGACACTAAAACAAAAAAGAGGCAAATGAAGAATTGGCATACCACATTCTCTTTTTCTTCCTCACAAGATGTCTCCAATTTTGATACAGCATTGACAGTTGTTACTGAAATAATTTGGAAAATGATAAAAAAGGTTAATTATGTTGTTTGTTTGTATAGTCTAGGTTCATTATGTTGGAGCAGTAACAGTTCATATGAACATACAACCTTAAAACGTAAAGTTATTTGAAATATAAGTATATAAACATCATCAATCAAGGGTATACTAGCTCAGAAGACGATGCAAAATGTGATTTAGGATGACTAAAACTGGACCAAAATCATTTTGAGTGAAAAAGAGAGGGCTACCAGATCCTTCAGATGGATTGTTTTCCATGCTGCTGTCATTCTCCTTCTCAACATACTCTTGCCTCTCTTTCTTCACCTTCTTAAGGCTTTCCTTTGAAACAGCTACCTTAGTTGGATTCTTGGTAGAAGAAACCCTAACCTTGGAACCCCCATTACAACCTTTCTGACCAACCTCTGTATTGAGAGATCTTGGCTTGAGATTCCCATTCTTAGAGGCACTTACAGAAGGTGTTTTATTGGAACCCTTCTCTGATTTGGCACTGGTTTTGGGTGACTCGGACTTCCTTTGGACAGAGACCTTTAGCTGCTCAGGATCTTCTGTGATGCCATACATGTCCAGAATGTCTTTAACACTGTTAGACAGCTCAGCTGGAAGGTTGTGCTGGACTATATACAACTTGAGCTCCTCTTTCATCCGTTCTAATGGCTGAAAGGTCCAATTGTTAAAAAGAAAAACACTGTTCAGAAATTAGGTGAATCTCAGTGCCAATACCAGTATCATTGTATTAGAAAGGTCAAAAACCTTACCAATACTGGTCAAGAAGATAGAAACAAGCAAGCAAAAATTATACTGTGATATATTTACAACATAGCACATTGCATCAAGCAAACCCTTAAATTAGTTGGGGCTAAAAGGTTACATTATACAATGTAAGAAAATTGTACATTATATACAACTTCTTGGTACCATAGAAATACTGACATGTTAGAAGTAACAGTTCCACACTATAACATTATCTGACATCCTTCAGTTCTTTTGTACTTTATAGTTTATATATCACATTCTTCGACAACAGAAATTAAGGTTTTTCACTAAACCCAGTAAGGTGCGTTAGGTGACAGTGACATAATTAAACAAATCCAATGTGGTCATGCACTTGTGTTCTCAGTATCCATATATTGAATACAGCAGTGAGACAAAATATATACCTCACATCCCGCCTCAAGAGCAAGCTTGAAGAATCCGAGAGAGACCGAGTGCTTGGAGGCAGCCTCGGCCAGCCTGATCTGAGTCATCCAATAGGACACTGACGAAATCATGCTGAACCGGCGCCTTGTTACAGTAGACCCCGACATGTTCGACAGCGGCGTCTCACTCTTCTGTATGCTACTAGACCTAGCGGAGGTCGGGGTGGTTATGGGCCTGTTGGAGGTACGAGGGGTCGACGTAGGTTTTGGAGGAATGGACAGCCTCTTAATAGGGTTTGTGGAGGACGATTTCTCCTTTCTGGAAAGTTCTAGAACACTGACGCTCTTTGTGAGATCAGCAACGGCCTTTGCTGACCTAAACCATAGCAGACAAAAATAGGAACTACACTGATTACTTGTTTTCATAGATCAAGTCAATTTTCATCATTTTATAAGTTAGAATAAACTGATAATTAATATCATTTAGTAATTGTTTTTAGTAACAGATTGCAAATATTTAGTAAATTTTGTGCATAAATGGAGTTTAATACAAAATTCAGACCCTACAAATAGATCTTTCAAGAACGAAATCAAGATCCATGCTATCACCTGTATCATTAATAAACCCTAATTAAACATCCTACACAACAACTGGCAAGATCAATCAAGAACGAGTCAAGATCGAACCTCTTCGGGGCCGACACATCCCCAGCCTCCTTCGATTTCGCGGCCGAGCGAAGGGGGTACCTCTGTTTCGAAGCCCGCACCGCCGAACCTAGAAATCAGATATCAAAATCAAAATCGAAAACCCCGAATCATAACACAGATCGATTGGAAAGTAGTAATGAAGCGCGGACCTCTGGGAGCGACGGATTCAGTCTGCGCCTCCATCTGAAGAGGAACGAATGGGGGATTTCGAATTTCGCCGCGTGAATGGAAGATGAATTGGGGGGGAGAAAGGGTTTTGGGAATTGGATATTGGATATTGGAGCGGTTTGAGGTTTTCTTGTTTTGGATGGTTTTATATTGCGAGTGCGGTTGGATGGGTTGGATCGGATCGGATGGGATTTGAATATAAATGGAAGGTGCTAGAATAGATGGGGAAGCGGGGAGGGAATTCATATCCTCTGCTGCGCAGGAAGTTACTGTCCGGCGCTTTAACCATCGGATCTGCTTTGAGATCGTGCAACCCAATCTCGAGAATCCCCTCCTATAATCCTCGTCGTTGATTCGCTGCGCAGTATAGGATGAGCACTCGAATAGATGGGGAAGTGTGGAGGTGGAGTCCACCAGACGGCGCCCTTTGGGTTTCGAAATTGGGATTTTTGGGCGGGAAGGGGTTCGAAATTTGGAATTTGGGACGGGGACGGATGGGGAATTGAATTGCACTGCCACCTACCGACCGGAATTCATATCCCCTGCTGTACTGCAATGTGCAGTTCATAACTTCAGCCGTTAGATCGTCTCGAGATTGATGTCAGCGTGGATCTTGAGACGATCCAACGGTTGATGTTGTGAACTGCACATTACAGTAAGTCAGGGGATGGGTACTCCTACCGACCGAGGGAAACAAACCGGTGGGAATTGTTTTGTTTTGCCTGGAATTCGGCACGGCTCTTGAGGAGCGCACTGCCGTCTGATCCGTGATGGACGGTGCACGTAGGGAGGAACTGGGATTGAGGGATGATTCACTTCATCAGCAGATCAGATGCTGCTTTGAATGATGACAGGTGTGACTGCAAGAACAAACAGGTCTGACTGGGTTGGTTGGTTGACCGTTCAGTATCTTTATGATTTGGCATAGGGCTGTCAACGGGGACGAAAATTTCCGTTTGTTCGTTCCGTTTCGTCTCTGCGAAACAGTTAACGGAACATTTTTTTCTGGCGTGATATGGACGGAACAGTTAAACGCAACCGTAGTATGTTTCGTTGGTTAAACGAAACGGAAAACGAAATAGGCTTATTTCGTTCCGTATTATTTCGTTTGTCTCGTGCAATTCGATGCGGCTGAAATTATTATGATTGCAGAGGAGAAAAGGCTGAGATATTTCATTCACTTTCCCCTTCTCTCCGCTCTCTTTCCCAGTGATCCTCTTTCTCTCCGCTCTCTTTCCCCTTTCTCTCTTCCTCTTTACTTGATTCCTCCCAAATCCAAGCAACAAATCCGCTATCTCCCTATATTCTCTTCTCATGTACTTGCTTCCTCCCAAATTCAAGCAACCGAGCAAGCAATCACTCTTCCATGCCGTTGTGATGGCAAGAGCGATGTACCATGAAGCAAATCTCGGCTGTGATGGCAAGAGCAAGCAATCGCTCTTCCAACTTGTTGATATTCCGATCTATTTTGCTTATTTTTCTCGAAATTGATTGTTTTTGGTACTAGTTTTGTGCTGATTTTTCTAAGTTTGTGAAATATTTGGCTATAATGTTTTACTAGATTTTACAGATTTTTGGTACTGATTAAATAATAATTTTTACCAGATAAACTGGTTTTATCAGTAAACTGCTATTATCAGTTCACTGGCCTTTTACCAGTACCAGTAAACTGGCCTTTTACCGGTACCAGTAAGCTGGTGTTTTACCAGTAAACTGGTTTTTGGTGTAATCTGGTTTTTACCATTAAATTATACAGATTACTGAAGTTTACTCAAACTCTCTAGAGGTGGCAAAAGTTGACCCGACCGAAATAGTCCGCCTGATAAACCTGATGACCAAACCCGACTTAGATTTGTTAACTTATGAAAAATGAATCAACCGAACCCGTAATTGACCGAATCCGAAAAATATTCGAATCCGAAAAAACCCGCAAATATTAAGAATCTGAATACAAATTATCCGAACCGATGCGACCCGTTACCCTGTAAAAACCCAAACCCGAAGCGATCTGGATTCATGTGACCCTAAACCGATAATTATCTGAATCTGAATCAACCCGAACCGAGAGTGATTAATACCCGAGATGTCATAAAAGTATGAATTAATTGTTTAGTAACATTATTACTTATGAAATAAGCTCACGTATACAGTAGCCAAATCTGTTATGATATTTCAGACATTTGTTTGAATTTAAGATTCATAAACCGAATAAAGACCCGATAAGACCCGAAAAGGTATGATTTGAATCATATATTTATAATATTATATGCAAAAGTTATCAGAGGGATCGATAAATTAATAAGTTAATCCGAATAAAGACAAAACCCGACCCGCTCGATTTGTATCCGGAACCCGCACCTCAAATATCCGTAACCCATATAGGCTCGATTAAGAAGAATCCGACACCTGAGCAAACCCGTATCCAGATTGGCCCGAAAACCAATAAGATCCGAACCCGCAAATCCGAGCAATATAGTTGTCCCGACCCGTCTTTGTACCGAACACGAATTTAATCGATCCGACATAGTCCGAATCCGATACCTACCTGAATCCGAAAGCAAACCGAATCTTAGTTTATCCGACCCAAATACAATCCGACCCGCCCGATTTGCCAGGTCTGAAACTCTCACTTGTTTTATTGTTGATTTTCTCACTGATTTTTGTGTTCATTTTTCTGAGTTTTATTGTTGAGTTTGCCGTGTTTTACTAATTTTCTGAATTTTTGCTATATTGAACGTTTAATCGTTTCGTTTCGTTATTTTCAACGAAACGATTAACAGAATTTAATTTGCTTTCGTTTGATTAACGGAACAAAAGACGAAACAGTTTTTTTTTTCGTTCGGTAAACGTAACGATTAACGAAAGAGGGTACTTTCGTGATCGTATTCAACGTTTGACAGCCCTAATTTGGCATGAAGTATTCAAGTAGATTCGAAAAGTAAAGTAAATGGTTTAGTAGCTTAAGTGATAATTAACTATGATGACTTTTAAGAAATTATGGGTTCAATTCTAAAAAAAAAGGGAGATGGTGGAATATACACTCAAAATCTAAAAAAAGATTCGAATTTAAAAAAAAGGTCATCTTTATAATTTGTAAATTTGTGAATTTGTAGATTGATAAAGTTTCAAATTTTATCAGATTTGAATATTGTTTGGTAGCTTATCTGATAATTTTCCGTGATTCTAATTTTAATAATTATTAATAAACAATCAGATATTTCTTAAATTGCTTTAATTTTATGATCTTCAGTGGTTTTAATTTTAATAACTTTCAACAACGGTGGGTTTAGAGTTCTAATGTCACCTAGCTTCGAACCGCTTAAATGGACACTGAATTCCAAATTATTGTGAGTTTTGTGAGTTGTGACAGTGATTTTTTCTTCGACCCGCTTAAATTATCTTATCGAATCTGATTATCTGAAGAATGGTTGTGCAAAATTTTATCCAAAGTTTCGTCGTCCTTCATTTGCATCGCATACAATTGGTAGCGACTAGTGACCACTTGGAGATACCTCACATCAAATTGTTTTGTTTTTTACATGGTAAAATTTACGAGAGGTCACTCAATTTTGTTTCAAAGCTATAATTAATTACTAAACTTTCATTTATCTCATTTTTGTCACTGAATTTTGATGTTTATTCAAATTTTGTCACTTTGTTAGTTTTATAAAATGAGGTACTTTATAACACTTATTAATGTTATTAACTTATTATACAAGTGATTATTTTAGCTGATATTCAGTTTCGCTAGTAGATTTGATAATTACCATCGGCTAGAACTAAATATCGCATTGAGAGTCTTTCGAACTCTCACCCGTTCTACTTTTATGGGTTCCAAGTTACAGTTTTGCGATGTAAAGATGATTAGTGTGAGGCAAAGGATTATGATACTTGCCACAAGAGATTTCACGGGATGTTATTATACTATTTGAATTCAATGTATATAAAGGGTTTGGACACGAGGATTTCTTAACTAGAAATTGTGGCCATTTACCAGTTATTAGTAAGTATATATTATTGGACATCTTATAGCTTTGTGCTTATCAACGCGAATACTATTCCTCCTGCCTGGTCGGATGTTACAAAGGACATCCAGTTGTTAATATTTAATGAGAAAGTTCATCAACAAATCGTAACTGTTACAAAACAAGGACAATTACATGCTTAATAAGTAATAGAGATAGAGATAGAGACTGCAAATTGATTGTATTGTTGATGCGAATACTGAAGGATTTCATGATGTGGATCGGTTAAATTTAAAAAAAAAAAATTTATCCCAACAACATCGAGAATCGTTCTATTATTGCTAATTGGTATGCGTCGTTATGGTATTTCTACTTAAGAGTTTGTTGTAATATACCTATGGTCTCTAAAGTAGCTTGATTCCTCTTCGGTTCACCTTGAATCCGAAACAAGAACAGTGTCGAGTTCGTGCTAGCGATCTCTCCTCCGTGCCTAGCTTCCCGCCCGTTTCTTAATCGATTGTATAAATGACCAAATCTTTGGCAGAATATTTTTGAGTAAAAACTCTAAGAACTTATGTCCTGGAGCCTAAGAGAGATAGCCAAAACTGACTCACATTCAGGTTGTAACTCTACAACCATTAAGTATGAGATTGTAACCTTTCAAATTCGTATTCATTAAAGCAAAATCTGAAACAGCACATTAACATTCTGACCCCCGATTACTAAAATTGTCATAACTCCTTCTAGAGAACTCAAAACGATCTGAAACCTTCACTGTTGGATTCTACACTCGAAGGGCTATAGAATTCATAGGTCGTATGTCCAAAATGGTCAACGTCTGCCCCTTAAAAGATCTCTTCAAAGTTGCCTTTAAATTCTGTCATTTTGTAATACGAATTTAATGATTAATCCATATTTGTTTTGGTCTCATTCTCTTCTTCATTTACTAAAAATAACTTTTGGGCTTGGGCTTAAATAAATTTATATTCTATAATAATATATCATATATTATTATAACTGGGATTGAGAGTCAACGCATATTGCACGGTAAAGATTTTACTTTGGAACTGTTCATTTTACTGTTGAATGGCTGCTTCAATCTTTATAATATACTAATATGTGCAACATATATTATTCTCATAATATACACGTTCAATATATATTTATTTCTCAACTAGTAAATCATGTCATAGGACATAATTTGTATTTCTTGTTTACCGTTTAGTTGATGTGACCTATATTGAGGATCTATATTATATTGGTAATGAAATAAAACATTTTATTTCATAAACTGTAAGCGGCATTCCAGCTATACATTACAGAGACCCCAAATAACATAGATGTTGAGTAATCCATTTACGAAACGTGATCCTTATAGTAATGTAATATTATCATTACTTGTGTCCATTCCTTACCTTATGATATTATGATTAATATATAAAGTAGGACTGTGTCATCTTTGTATTATAATCGTTTCTTGGTCTCTACTAAGTAAATTATAAAAGTATAACTGTACTTCAATTATATTGGATCCATTCATAATTCTACTTTACCAAGGGGCTTAGCAATATCATTTCTCATTTTGAATAAGTGGCAATGATACTATTGACATATATCTTTTTCCCGCACAAGTCACATATAAAGAACTATTATTTTTATCACCACTTGATATAAGCAGCTTTTAATAATAATTACGTTATATATTTCTCATGTGAAAAAGATATATGTCTCAATCATAGAATCAGAGACACAATGAAAACATTAATGACACAAAACATAATCCATATTATTTTTCATTTGTTCAATATATGATACCTTTTCATATATTAGTGTTATCAAATGATAACCCTTTATTGTCTCTCAAAAAAAAAAAGATAACCCTTTATCAACATTTACAGAACTGCAACGTACTTTTATTCAACACGACAGTCTTATTTAACATATTAGTGTTCGTGCTAATATTCAAGACCTGTGAACATTTTAGAGTTGTATATTTATAATTTATTTAGAGTTCTGCGACTCAAGACCAAGTGTATCTTCTTGAACACTTCTAAAAGTAAATATATAACTCATGGAACAAAATGTAAATAACATCCGATTCATAAATATAACATATAAAATTATCAATATGATAACTTCAAGAACACAATTCTAACAAATACATGTTAACTGAATAAGTTTGGAGATTTATTTTAAATGTGAGAGAGTGTTGAAATTTCATTTATTTTTGGGTACGTTTGGATTGTGCAAAGATTAGTAAAAAAATAGAGGAATTGAGGATAGCAAGTGAGGATAGTGATTTTGGAAGAAAGAAATGTTGTTTGGATTGGGGATTGGATTGTATGTTTAGAATAGTAATAGATAAATAACTTGAAATTACTCTTAAAATATTATTTTCTATTACAACTAACTTGCCTTTCTCCATTATCCAATTAGCTCATTTTTCAACCTATCTGAATCCAGATTTATTTGAAATCAAATGCATATATTACGATAATAAATCTAAAATATAACATATTAGTTCAAAATGGAAAATAAAAGATAACAACGCAAAATAACATATTAGTTCGAAAACCCCTCACTAATTGTGATACATGGTAGTAAATACAATGCCAGTCCAAAATCTTAATCACAATTGTGTTCACATTGCCTCATTCCTATAATACGATGTCTGCTCCGTTCGTGGCTCTCTCTACCATTGATCGAAGTGCCATCCTCAACTTGGGTACTTCTCTGTACACAGCTTCACTAAGTGTCTCATAGTTGCCATCCTCCAGGCGGATCCAAATCTGCTGTTTTTCTTTTTAGAAAAGCAGACACTGCTTTTGCGATCGGATGGTCGGGATCGGTTACTGCACCGATCTTAAAGTACATCGGTTTTTACTGCACAGATCTCAAAGTATTTCGGTGTTTCTCAACCGTCGGATCAAGAAAAGCAGCAGATTCGGATCCCCTCCAGCCGCACCGAGACCTAGTGATCCTGTAACATATGGCATTTTTAATCTATGTTCTATTTTTATATTTATAAAGTCTAATTATATGTCGATTTACTATATGAATTCAACGGGGCCTTATATGATTTAATTTGCCAAATTAATTGTCTGACATAATTATTTGGTTTACTTTGGGAATGTTATTGCTCATTGAGTTCTTTACACCTTTGACTGTGCTAATTTATTTGGACCTATTCATTATTCTATAGAAACTTCACTTCCTGCTTTCAATTTAATTTGATCGACCACCATTCATGAATTGTCCCGGTGCACCATTAAATAATAATAATAATAAAAAAATTTAACAGAATAAAATGTTGTCTTCTTTACTCACAATAATTTTGTATACATGATTTATAGATACCATGTTATAAATAAATCAGTTATTAATAACATGATATAAGTGGATTAGCATATATCGAAGATGTCTCGACCTTTCTAACAAGATCATATATAGTGTGTGTGTGTATATATTGGTATATTAGCCAGCTATTTAATTGCACAAGCTAGCATAGTCAATTAGTCATACAAGGAAACAATTTATTGGGTGACAACTTCCTGATGGCATATATCGTTCCAATTAAAATCCCACCCCTTGGTCTCCTAATTAATGACTCGCATCATATTCAAGGGAGAGAATCCCCGGTGCTCTTCTCCCCTGCGCAAACCACATAGCAACAAATAGATCAAAGGAACTAAAAAAAAAAAAAGAGTACTCGGACAGGACACAAAACTGAAGAGTCGGCCGATTTGAGTGCAAGATGAAGTCTCGGTCAATTCAACAATTAAGCATAAATTAAGGTGCGTTTCTTTCCTTTGAAATTATTTCGATTTCGTGACTCGATCGCTATGTCGTTGAGCGGTCGGATATTCCGTTGAGTTTGCGATGTGTTCCATTGATTTGTTGTTCACAACATTGCAATAGATCTTTGTATGAAATTCTGAAAATTTATGATATGATTCAGTTTATTGACTTTGTGGATTTAAGCGTGCTTTTAGATGCGACGTGTATGATATATATTTTGTCTGAACTAAAATGATATGGCTACGTAATTGTTCTATTTTATCTAAACTTTGTGTTACGAATATTCAAAAGGAAATATACACATATATATTTGAAAATCGAGTCATGAAATGTAATTTATATACATAGTAGATGGCAACTTGTACCCGTTTTTATTATTTAGTATAGTTTTTGTATCTGCCAATTCAGTTTTGTAATGATTGAAGTGGCCTCAAAATTCTTATATAAATTGTATTATTAGATTAACATATTGTAAATAAGAAAATACATGGTAATTAGAAATCGATATATCAATTATGTACACACACAATATGATTAAGGATGGATAGTTTGAATCGCTATTAGAATTATACTCGAGTATGATATAATCTGAGTATCATTTGTGATAACGCTAGAATGAATATTTTGTGTACAAGTGTTATTAAGGATTATTAGTTTATACTTTATGGTTAGTATGAAAATATGTGATATGAAATTATGGATTTAATTCGCTTCGTTAGCCTCTATGTTTCGGGTAGCCCAATTTAGTGAGAAATACTTTGGTACTGGTATTTCCCCCCTTCTTTTGATCTATTTGGGACGCTGGATGAGGGAATGGTGAGAAGCTCTTCGGTTTACCGAGTGTTTCCCCCTCACAATTTGTGAGGGATTAGTTTGGACATAATCCAATATGGTGAGAAATTCTTCATTTTTTTACGGAGTATTTCCCCCCTCATAATCTGTGAGGGAATGGTTCGACAACGATAGCATTTGTTTGGTATGTGCTTGTTTGACTCGTTCGACATGGTTTGTCTTGAATTATTAAGACAAGTTTTGGAAAATATAAATCTGAAATTAAAATGGTTATTACTTATTGGAATTAGTTGAAATTAGAACAAATTAATTATTGCACTTTTGAATAGTTCTCCTAATTAATGTGATATTCATTTGATAATTTCGAGGCACTGAGAGATATTAGGTTTCTCATTCGCATGTTGTTTAATTTTTTATCGCAGGTGAGAGAAGGGGTGCTGAATAGCCACACGGGTGATATCAAGGCTTATTTTTTTTAAAAAAGTTTTATCTTAAGTATTTTGTTTAGAAGAAACTTTAGTTTGGTATCTTGCATTATGTTTGAAATTTTATTTGCTATGTCAATTAGGTACTTGATAATTGGATAAAAGACTTTCCGTTTGTGGTACTAAAGAACATGTTGTTAATGTAATTTATATTGTTAAGTGGTATGTATATCAAAGTTAGTATTATGATTTTAATTGTGGCTGAAAATTGAGATTGAATGACTTGTCTGTGATGGCGCCTTGCGTTATAAAACGCGGCGGACAGCTCGATCGAACTGCTAAATTACTTTTTGAAAATGGGGGCCGTTACAGATCCGTGTCGGGAACTATGTTGTAGATGAGCTTCTCCTCCTCTTAAGTTGCGAGCTCAACCCCTGTGAAGACCCCAACCGCACCGAGACATTAGTTGTCGCATGAAAGCAAATGATAGAGTTGGACAACAACCAGCAAGTGAGATCTCTACAGACTCGTCGTGACGAGGAGAGCACAAAGAAAGCGTCGACGACACCAATACCCTCATCTATCATTGAATATCTGTAGAAGGAAGGGTGTGGTTCTATTTTCTTGGGAGCCATGGCAAGTAGAGGGAGAAGGGTCGGAAATGATTAAAAAACGGGACAACCTACCGTCCATATGGATTTTATCCATAGAGTTTGACAACATTCACTGACAAGTGGACCACATGGGTCCCATTTGTAACTACTTGTGAGTGTGGATGTGTCCACTCTGTGGACGCAAGATGTTTCCCAATAAAAAACAATTTTGGCCCATGTTTTCTATTTTCTTTCGTAACCTAAAATCGTTGTTCTCAATTGGGCATGTTCGGCAGGGATCGGGATCAGCTGCTTTTCTGAAAAGAAAAGCAGGGCCTGCTTTTCTTGATCCGACAGTTGAGATCAGGCATGTCATGCTCACGCATCTTTACTTCTCTCCTATGTTATCTGGGTGTGGGTGCGAGTATCGTATCCGATATGGTGCGGATGCGGCGATACGGTAAAATAAAAAAATTTAGGATACAGGTGCGGCAATATATAAAATAATATACAAATATAATTAAATAATTCATTTACTTATATTTAATTTATTTTGATGATTTCATAATAAAATAAGAGATCAAACATATATAATATAGGTTCGGAAAAAGAAACAACAATGTAAATCCAACTAATCTAAAAGAAGAAATGCTTACAATACATATTTGCAACTCAAAATGATTACACAAGATACATGCTGCTGGATGCTCTTCATTTAACTTACAGGTACTTCGATTTCCAGCACTGAGCTATGAGCAACAATGTCGAGTGCAAATGTATCTGATGTCGTGTAGTACATCGATTCATCGAGCAAATCCTCCGGCCCTTCGGGAATGTTTGGCAGCCCTATCATCAGGCTGCTCTGGAGCCTTACTAAATACTGCAATTTCTCCACAGTTTGCTTCATTGTTGGCCGATCTTCTCCTTTGGCACTAACACACCGTACTGCGAGCTGGCTGGCTTCTTGGAGAACCCTGATTACATTCTCATCATCGTTATTTATGATATCCTTGTCTAACAGATCACTAAGTTTGTTTTCGTTCGAACTCGAAACAAAGCATAATGCCAGATTCTTCATTTCGGCTGATGTCTGATCTCTGAAAATTGCGTACCTCCTTGTAATAAGTTCCAAGAGCACTACACCGAAACTATACACGTCACTCTTCTTTGTTAATACTCCAGTGTGAAAGTATTCGGGATCTATGTAACCACTAGTCCCTTGTACATCCTTGACAACATGTGTGTCACCAACGGGAACGAGGTTTGAAGCACCAAAATCAGAGACCTTAGCTTGATAATCATGTTCTAGAAGTATGTTGGCCGACTTAAAGACACCGTGAAGAATAGACTGTGTGGTAGAGGAGTGCAAATAATCAAGTGCAAATAATCAAGAGCCTCGGCCGACTCCAAAGCAATTTTTAGTCTGGTAGCCAAAGGAATAGGTCTATTTCTGTTAAAACCATGAAGCAATTCTTGGAGCGTTCCATTTGGGACAAACTCATAGACCAAAATAGGAGCTTCAACCTCGACACAACAACCCAGTAATCCAACTATGTTCTTGTGGTTGATCTGTGAAAGGAGTACAACTTCATTCACGAATTCTGCTATTTGGGTATCTCCAATATTATTAATAACCTTCGGTATCTTTATGGCAGCAGGTTTGCTGTCCTCTAAATATCCCATGTAAACCTTTCCCTGGCCCCCAGTGCCTAAAATTCGAGATTCATCGAAATTATTTGTTGCAACTTCTATTTGCCTTTCACTGAACACACGAAGGCGGCCTGCCATCATCTGGTAGTATCTTTGATACCCTTCTTTTTCCTTGATGTGCCTTTTATGTCGTCGACGTGTGGTTACCAGGAAATATAAGCCCAGCAATATAGTAACACCAAGAACAGAAGCTGCGAATATGCAAATGCAAGAGAGTAACAGTTAGCTAGCGTAGTTCACATGAATTTGTATATATATATATATAGAGTCCGGCTACAATTAATAATATGCATATCACAATTTTACTGTGCTATGCGGTCCATATCTTTGTTTTCGGTTTTCAAATTGTCGATCCGAACCGTTAAACTTAATCTTTATATCAAAATATACTAGCAAACCAAATTTTATATTTTTAATTTTTTTTTTGCTATTTTTAATGATGGGGAGAAAATGACTAAATCCGAGGATTCTGGTTCATACAAAACAACAATTTTCTCCCCATCACTAAAAATAGCAAAAAAATTCTAAAAATTGTAAAATTTGGTTTCCTAACATATTTTGATATAGAGATCACATTGAGGGGTTCGGATCGACTATTTGGACACCGAAAACAGAGATACGGACCGCATAGCACGATAAAACCGTGATATGCATATTATTGTAGCCGGACTCTATCTATATATATATATATATACTCAAGCCAAAAATCAGGCTTGAGTATTTTGGTCCATGTATATGCTATAGTAGATAGCAGTTGTTAAAACCATAAGTTGATTATCAATTTATCCATTTATAAAACCTAGTGTAACGAGTAAAATTTATTTGACAGCAGCAATAATATATATTTAACACAGAAATGCCTTGAGTTTTCTTTTTTAATAACAAGAACAACAATATATAGAAGTACTGTAATGATCATCACGGAGATAATTACCACCATTATCCCTTTTTAAATGTTTACATACTTTATCTTGAATATATATAAGAGTTTGACATATATAAATTGTGAAACATAGTGATGAACTGAATTTTATTAATGTACGTTGTTCTTCTTTTTTTCCGAAGGTATTGCTCTTCCGATTTCTATGTGAAAAAAGATGATAACGGGAGACCAACTCTATATGAGGTGCAGTTTTGTTCTATTATTGGGAGTGCTTATCCCCTAACTTACTGCTTTTTGCAGTTCATGATGTGAACCGTTGGATCATCTTGAGATCGGTGGAGATCCAAGATGGCACGAATCTCAAGACAATCTAACGGCTCATGTCATGAACTGCAAAATGCAGTACAGCAGGAGATATGAAATCCTATTATTGGACCTAGTTTTAATTTACCGTTAAGCCCATATCACCTACTTCCAAATGATGTTGTATCTGAAGTTGATACAAAGTTTTATAGTTTGCAAATAAGCACTATATAATTTTAATCTTTTGGTGATCTTGAACCAACATGGGTTTTTTTTTTTTTTTTTTTTTTTTTTTTTTTGCCTAGTTGCAATATTCAAAAAAATTGTGCTTACAGATAGCAACACCAGCAAAGTACGGATATTTCACTGAATTCTTGGATCGATTACTGGCTCTACTGTCATCCTCCGAACCATCTGGTAATTTATGTTCATTAACATCTGTGCAACAAACAAAACTAGAATCAATAACGACACTGCATCAGGTAATTTTAAAATTTGACAAATACGCATTAAGTGAAACATATAATCTTTTTTTTTTTTTGTTGAGATAAAGATGAGGGTCAAGCTACTCAAATTTAAATGTCTATAAAGACCCACCATCCGGGTTTCGAACCCACGACCTCCTACACGGAGAGTGTTGCCCTTAACCACTAGACCAAAGGCTCGTTCTTTTTTATTTTTGAGATAAAGATGAAGGTGAAGCCACTCAAATTTAAATGTCTATAAAGACCCACCATCCAGGTTCAAACCCGCAACTTCCCACACGGAGAGCGTTGCCCTTAACCACTAGACCAAAGGCTCGTTCTTGAAACATATAATCTTCAAATGAGTTAAGGATAGATCATTACGTACCTAAGCATCCATTTGGAATGTAGGGGTTACCCTCGTATCCTTGCAAGCATTTGCAGACGTATCCCTCGCTGTTGGTTGTGTTGACACATCTGCTGTGTTTGCTCTGGCATGCTGGATTGATACTGCTTTCCACATGGGACGCCAGGCAGGTGCCATTTAAAATAAGAAAGCCCTCAAAAAACTCCACTGTGAAATTGATCCTTCCACTGGAGAAGTTATGCACTGCCCTCAATAAATATTACTGTGAAATTGTTGCCTCCAGTGGAGGCCACAATAAATAGAGGAGGGATCAAAGGACATAACATTTTTTAACACAAATGTTACACTAAATCATATAAATTTATAAAAAATCTTAAAAATGGAAAACCTTTTATAAACATATTCATTTACTTGTAGATCGATTGCGTTTCAAATTTTATTCAATTTTAGTGTCATTTAATACTATATCAAGAATCATTAAATTTAGACCGTTCTAATTACTATATAAACTTGATGGTCGTTGATGGAGTATCAAATGACACTAAAATTGAATGAAATTTGAAACGCAATCGATCTACAAGTAAATGAACATGTATGTAAAAGATTTTCTATTTTTAAGATTTTTTATAAATTTATATAATTTAATATAATATTTGTGTCAAATTTTTGGGTGTCATTGGATCCCTCCTTCAATAAATATTACTGTGTTTGAGAAGTAACAAGACTCCTTGAATTATTTTCTTGCGCATTATATTTAACAGCTAGAAATAGTAATACACAATTACACATCAAGTATATATGTAACACAAATAAAAAATGAGAAACCTTATGTATTCACACTATGGACATTCATAGATGACACATAGAGTGTGACAAATGTGACCCACAATATAACACTTACGAATTCATATCCCCTGTTGTACTGGCATTGTACAGTTCACAACGTCAGCCATTGGATTGTCTCGAGATTCATGTTAGCGTGGATTCGAGATGATCCAACGGTTGATGTGATACTGCATATGTATCTTCTATAGATATCTATAGTGTGGACACTGGGTATGACTCATAAAAAATTTAGGATTTACCTACTTAATTACCTCAATAAATTGTCGCTGACACGTGTTTCGGCACTAGAAATGTTAAAACTTTGGAGCTGGATATCATCACTCAAGATTGCCTTCGGTGGAGATCCGGGTCGGTAACAACCAGGGCGGATCCCAAAAGGATATGGGATTCTGATGTCGCCACATTTACTCAGACAACCAAAGAGAGACTGTGACATTGGTACTACAGCTATGATTTGATAGATCTAGTTAGTTGGGTCATACCTACCGTCCATAGAAAATGTCTATGGAATTTTCATCATAGAGTGTGACAGATGGGACCCACCGTGTAACATTTGTGTCTATGATGGTAATTTCATAGACATTTTCTATAGACGCATGATGTTTCCCTAGTTAGTTCACTATACATTACTGTTAAAAAAAAAAAAAAAACTAAATCAATTAGAGTGTGATTATCAATTGCCACTCGGTTCATAATAGCAAACTAGCTCACTGTTTAGAAACTATTCCACTGTTAAAAGAACAAGTCAAATTCAGGGTACAAATTTATTTTGGGTTTCTCAAAAGAAACTATGCAATATTAATAATATACTCAATGTTTAATGTACTACTTTTCAAATTCTATAAGTTAAATATTACATCCATAAACTATTTTTTATTTTTAAGAGTTTTTGTGAATTTTTACAAATTTTTAAAAATTTCCATTGTCAAGATTGTCATGTTAAGCATTGTCAATGGATCCCTCCTCATATTTATATATATTTACTCAATAGTTTGTAAAAGAAATCTAAAAATTGTGATTTTAAATAAGTTCCATACCTATTTTTTTGCGGGGGATGCAGGGATTATTCTCATAACCAGGCAAGCATTTGCGGCAGCGTCCATCACCGTCGTCGGTTGTGTTGTGACGTCTCAAGTAGCGTTTCTTATGATACTTCTCATCTGACTTAACCTCAATGACGTCGGGGAGGGCAAAGCCGAAACCATCACTCGTACTATCAGCAATCTCCCAATAATCCGCTACTGCGAGTGTATAGTTGTACCGGTCCTCCTGCATCGTTGGAGGGTACAACTGCCAGCCTTTGTTTTGATTGAAGTTCCTCTGCATGTTGTTGTAGTAGCTCAGATCTTCTAAAATGGTCGCAGAACAACTCAACTGATTACATGGTTCAGCATTCTCTAGTAGCTCGATATCTGACCCCGTGATTGCTATCGGGGAAGAGGCGTTGCATATATTACTACGGAATCTGTCCCGGTAATAATTATAACCAGGCTTGACTCCACGTGTGCAAGAGATAATTGCGAGGTCATCGCTGTTCTCTGGACAATCGATTGACGCTACGGCGCCTACTGATGTTGCTGGTAAGACTAGGCAGATGATGATCAGTGGAAAGCAGAGAAGGAAATGCAGTCTAGCAACTGGCAAGGCCATAATACATACCCTCTCTAGCTTGCTCTCAAAAATGCATCCATACACTAATAAAAACAGCAGAGCAATAGAAGTCGAAGGCATTTTATCTCTAAAAAGTAAAAACGCGTGTGTGCAGTGGAGGCCTGCAGCTAATTCATTATGTTATTTGCAGCTTCTTGCACGTTACTAGGAAAGTACCATGTAGGTAGCTTTTAGTTACTTGGGAAGAACCGGCCTTTGGTCAGGTGGCTAAAGACAGCGCTCTCCATGTGAGAGGTTATGAATTCGAAATTTAGATGAGATTTTTCATAAATATTTAAATTTGAGTGGCTTGACCATCATCTTTATCTAAAAAAAAAAACAAAAAATAAACTGATTAGATAATATGTATTGAACATGACATCTGTTTTAATTTGACACCGTCGACAGGGATAATAAATGTTCAACGGCAACATTTTCAACGAAAGATATACAACTCGGCGGCTGATTAGATACATAATATATATATAATAATTAACTGGTCTTAATTATTATAAAGTTATGTCTAAAGTTATATATGTGTGTGTGTGTTTTATGGCCTCACAATCTCAAAAATCTTTCGAACATCAAACCAGGCCAGAACAATGTCCAAAATATAAAAAAGAAAACTATGAGCACATCCTCGCATCGCATGCATATATTTCCCTGTATAGATACGAATCAGTTCATTTAATATTTGACCACCAGTATATAACTGAAAGACACAGAATTCCCCTATAGACCATATCTTTTTTTTGAGGAAGTAGACAATAGTCTACTTGGATTTCATTAAAACAAAAAGAGATTACATATTTATTGCTATTTACAGAGTTTTTATTATTCGAAAACTGGAAAGAAAGGAAGAAAGAAAAAAGAGAGGAGGAAGATAAAAGATATCTCTAAAAACAGTGAACCCAAATCAAAAGCTTGTCCCACAATAGTTCATCCACTGTTGCACCTCACTGTAGATGACATCCCTTAATAACCTCGGTAGTCTTGAAATGGATTGGAAGATCCTCCTGTTCCTTTCTTTCGATATATTCCAGAAGGTAGCGAAGCAGGAGTCCGTATCTGCTGTTATTCTCAAAGAAAAACAGGACCCTGTTATTCTATTGTGGGCCGTTAGATCAAACTGGATGGATCCGATCGGCCCACTTTAAATTTTAGGGAGTCTTTTTCAACTAGATCTGATCCGTTGATTTTGACCCAACAGTCCACAATAGAATAACAGGGTCCTGTTTTTCTTTTTAGAATAACAGCCGATTTGAATTCGCGAAGGAGATAGCATCCCAATACTGTCGCAATTCCTGTCTGGTACGTTTCCGGATCGTCAAACCAGAAGTTTAGCAGTGATCCTTGGAAATGACCATCCTGCTACACTTGAGGGGAAGCATTCGTTCCATACTCTCCTAGTGTAAGTGCAAGAAAGAAAGAGATGCTCCTAATCCTCCACTAAGCTTGTACCGCATAAGTGACAGCCGTCATCATGATGCCACCCGCGCTTGGTGCGTTCTACTTCTCACGAAAACCCCATCCGCATAAGGGACAGCCGTCCTCCACTGATCCACTACAACAAATAAGTCCTTTAGCAAGAAAAACCCTGCTAGAGATGCTGCTTGCTCTAGCAACATTGCCATCTAACACTTGGGTTGGTGTTGGCTACTTTCTACTTTTTTCCTTGCATCCGTATTTTTTATTTTTTTTTTCTTTAAGTTTGCCCCCTTGCAACATTACCCTGCAAGACTAAAATCAAAGTGAATGGTCCAACCAACACTTCATGAGAAATAGTGGGCCCCCTGTTAATGGAGTGCATATCCTCTGCGGTGCTGCATGGTTGCAGCACTCTAAATAAGGAAATATGCCTTTTTCATTATTGTGTGGTCTTTCGTGTGTTAGATTTTAACTCAACCAGACGGGTTCCAACAAGACTAATGGCCTCCTGCCTCTATGTCTATCTATGGCCTGGTCTGATACTTTTGTCTTAATCTTTTCACAGTTATTACCACTTATCCTTTAAGTTCTTGGCTTACACATATGGTATATTATAGTTTTTAATTGTACATGAACTCTTCTAAGATTTTATAAATACTCTTTAAAGCTATATAAACACCTTTTATTTGTACACAAACATTTCTTAGACCTTTATAAATATTATTTAACATTTGAATATAAAACTGCAGAATTTTAATATAGTTCAATATTTTGGCATACAACATCCTAATTTTGGGTAAACAAATGAACAGAATAACAATCTTAGTACAGTATTTCTATCCTTACTACCTAGAATATATAGAAATTTAGAAAGCCATTAATACCTTGCTAGAATCTTGCTAAAATCGAGCTCTGATACCAGGTTGAAAGATGATCACTCCAAACTTCAAAACTTTGGTTACTAAGAACACGAGTTTTTAGAAGTAGGAAGCGGAAATTTTATTTCGCTTAGAGATATTATACAAGAGAGAAGAGTAAGACTTCAGATGATTTCTGCGTGTGTTGCATCTTCTAAAACACACTCTTATATAGGCAACTCAGGCTGGCATCTCAATAATGCATCGGGTGCTCATTGGGCCCCATCGTCATGCAATTATTTGGATTACCACAAACCTTTGTCTGCCACTAAAAAAAAAATCAACCACCAGGCTGATTAGAAAAATATAAAATTCGTACACCCACTTCACCGAAAGTGGAGCGCACTAATAAAAGGCACACTAATGGCCAAAAGAGAGTAATAATAGAGCGAATATATTCGCCAGCACACTAAAAACAAGCCAAAGGTGAACAAGTGGTCACCAACATGGGTCCACTATGCTCCAAAAGTAAAAAGAAAACACACTAAGAGCTAATTAGTGGAATTCTGAAGATTTCCACTAAGGCTCAAGAAGATTACCTAAATTTGCAAACCCAATTTCGTCCAGTCCCACTGAACTCCATGAGTCACTATTAACATCAGGTTCCTCTGGAACAGGTTCTTCCGGAATAGATCTTCTACGCCTTGCATCTGTGATTAACTCATCTAATATATTCTCACATTGCTCTACTCTTTTGAAATGATCCTTAAAGATGGGCAAGTAGTCTCCCAATACGCAATCACTCCTGCCGTATGGAGAGGCTTCCTGCACTTCCAATTGTAATATGAACCTTAAGTCTTGGATAGCCAAGAGAGCCTTTTGCATTTGCTCCCCTTTGAGATGCTCGCGGTCATGACCGAGCTCACTGTATTTGTCCCAATCGATGGGCTTCTTTTGCCTTTGTATGCACTGTTGGTATTCTCAGGCAGTTTCTCCGATTTGAACAATGTTGATAGAACTGCTGCCAGCTGGTCTAATGGGGCGGTACTCGTACCTTCCTCTGTTGTTTCCGTGATAGCCTCCTCTAGGAGCTGAAGATTGGCCTCTTCTTCCTTTGTTAAACATCCTGCAAAACAGAAATTTGTTAGTCTTGATAATGAATCAGCAAGGACATTTAACTTGCCATCAATGTGCTCAAAGTGCACATCAACACCGATTCCGATTACAAAATCCACAAAATTAATCCACCTAACACGAGATAGTTTATTTTGAGCCGATTTGTTGTAAAAACTAATAATCGCTTGGCAATCTGTACGGAGTGTTATCTCCTTCTTGTCAAGGTAATAGATTTTTAGCGATTTTAGTGTCTCCATGCATGCAAAAATTTCGGCATCAATGGTTGATTTGATAACTGGGAACTTCCCACTTGCATAGGCACAGATCTTTTCAGAGCTTCTGAGATCATTTTTAAAGGGTTTCCACTTACATACACCACCCCATCCTTCCATACATCCATCTGTTTCTAGAATGATGTATGATCCCTGAGGTGCCATTTCTAAATCTGGCAGATTCTGCACCTTTTCTTTAATTTTTCTGATTAATTCATAATCAGAAGGTTTGAGTCTCTTGTCTCAATGTGGGCTGGTTTTCGAATAGAGGGGACCTAGCAGTGTGCCCAGATTAGGGATGTAGGATCGCGCATAGTTGAGTATGCCTAACCAGGAGCGAAGCCCTGATTTTTCCTTCAATTTTTCCTCACTGAATGAGATGATCTTCTTGATGATGTGGGGTTGGAGTTTAATCTTGCGGTTGCCAATAATTGCACCAAGAAACTCAATTTCTCTGACTGCAATTTTCATCTTGGATGGACTAAGAACAAGTCCATTGGCTTCACAGATTTGAAGCATCACCTCCAAGTGTCTGGCATGTTGCTCTTCAATTTCTAAGAATACCAGGATATCATCAATGTAAACAGCGATAAAATCACAAGTACCAGCAAAGCAGTTATCCATTTTTCTTTGGAATACTGCTGGAGCATTCTTCAATCCAAACGGCATCACCTGTCATTCGTATAAACCGTTTGGGACAACAAAAGCTGTCCACTCTATGGACTGTGGGTCCATAGCTACCTGGTGGAATCCACTCTTTAGGTCGAACTTTGAGTAGATTTTTGAATTGCCCACCTTCATGAGTATGGTATTGATACCATGTAAAGAATACTGGTCCTTGCAAGTGTTATCATTTAGGGTGCAGTAATAAAAGACCATTCTTTCTTTTCCTTTCACCTCTTTTCCAGTAATAGGGTCAATAGAGGTACCGGAATTTACCATTATTGCCATGGTCCTATGTCTGCTCTTACTTGGTTTAATCACGCCTATCTCCAGCAAGGCTTTGGTGTGCCTTTCGAATTGTTCCTTCTGAGCAGGGGTGACATGCTTTAGTGGTTTATCTTGAATGGTTAAGTCTGGGTTGATGATCTCCAGTTTGCACGTCACTTGGTTTTTAGACCAATCTTTTACCGGGTCATTCCCGATAAATCCTTGTTCTTCTAACTGCCTCAGGAGTTGCTCAAAGCGGCTTTTGAAAAACTTGCTTTCTTCCCCAAAATTATAGAATACATCCTCTTGAATTTCAATATACTCCTGTTCATCGAGCTCTAGTTCAGGAATTGAGGTTTTGTTGACGACCTCAATGTCAGCTTGTGTTTCAATAGAGGTCACTCCTTTGTAAAACATGACCGTGTTGCCTTCTATGCGTAAGCCTCCTTGTACCGCTCTGATGAAATTGCAACCAACCAGCATTTGGATACCATCTCCAGTACCCATATCAAAGCTGAATGTGAAAGGGATTCTGAAACTGTTATCCCCTATCCTCATAAGACCATTCCTTAGTCTGAGTTTTGCCTCTTGCCTTGAATTAACTCCATTTATGATGACTGGATAAGCGCTGAGCTCTAAGGCTTCTGGGGGTACGACACACTGATTGACACAGCAGGTTGAGGAACCTATGTCAAGGATAGCTCGTAATTCAAAGCTCTTCACACCAGGAATCTCCATGACTGCTATGAAATTATACAGCCTGTTGATTACTCGCCTTGATTCTTTGAATTTTGGAACACCGGTTGTGGCTGTGGTATGAATTTCAATTTCTTCAAATACCACTTTGGCGAATTCTTCATCAACCTTGGCCTTCCCTTTTATCTTGTCGTGAATGAGCAGATTTTTGAAGTCTTCCTCCAAATTTTCCATAGTTAGCTCATCCAACTGTTTTTGCAGTCGTTCATTTTCTGCTTGCAAATAATCGATATATTGCAGCAGCTCCTTTATTAGGGAATCTTTCCCAGAAAACACCTTGGGACTGCTCTGTACTCGTTTGATCTTCTCTTTGGCATAATGCTTTGCGCACATAGGACATGCTGTAATTTCACAATTCCCACAGAAAATTCTCATATTTCTGGCTGTGAGAAATTTGCAAAATGTACAACGTTCCTTGCCCTTTGGAACTTCATCATTGTGTTGCCATAGATGACGGCAATTTTTCTGGGCATCAGTCAGCTCCACATGTGGCCTCCAACTGCTAACTGTTAGCATAAATGCATCCTCATATGGGTATGACTCAATGATTGTTTGTGCCTTTAATGAAGATACACTGGTTTCGCCTTCAGACATACTGCAAATTGCGTCTGAATCGGGCTCATCTTGATCTACTGAGACAACATCCCAATCCTCCGGGATGTCAAGGTTTTCCAAAACTGCGGCTCTAGTGATGTTACCGCGGTTTTTCTTGCATTCTTTGGAAAAATGACCTTCTTCTCCACAAATAAAACACTTGCACTTTCTCACTTTGTCTGCATGCTTTCTTTTGAATACGCGGACGTGAGAATCATGTGGTTTGCCCTTGTAGGTTTTGGATTTGCGAAGCCCGTACTTCTTTGAGGGGTTTTTGCTGTAATACCCTGGTATGGGTATCTTTGAACAGAAAGATAAATCTTTCAAATTTCGTTGCAGGGTTGCTTGTTGGCACATTTCTTGCAGGTACTTCTGACAGAAGTAGATCCTTGGTACAAGACCTATTACACCTCCTTCATGTTGGCCTGGATACTTCTTGTTAAAGGCCTCCATTAGGATATTGCCAATTGGGTCTGGCATCTTCATGAATAGTTTGTTATTGAGGTCCAGGTCCATGTACGCTCTGCCAGATCGGGCTGCCAGTACCAAATAATCATTTAGGTACTGCACGATGTTGGCCATGCCTGGGCATGTGAGACGCTCCAAGTCTCTATCGCCTTGTTTTGCTCTTCTGTTAACCCCTGGGCAGAGTCTTCGAATAGAAACATCCTTCTGATTTGGGAAGTAACATTCTGAGGATCTTCAGCTATGTTTACCAAATCTTCATAATCCTCTGGGTATGCTGCTCGCTATTGCATGAACAACATCTTCTCAACTTCTCCCAAAAGGTTTTCAATGAACATAACTTTGGATTTGTTGTCATTCCAGATTCTCTCATTCACAATGTTCAGTGTAATGGACTCCCATCTGGAAATGACATCTGGGTAGAGTAAGATGTCTTCCGGTAAAACCAATATCGCCCCTTCATTTTGTTGTGCTGAGGGGAGATCATACATCTCATTGTGTTGTTTTTCTGTAGCTACCTTTGAAACGGCTACCTCCAATGAATCCTTCAGGCCGAGTTGAGGACTCTCCTCGCTCATAACGGCCAGGTGGGTAATTTGCTTGGGACATGATTGGCTCCCTTGGTATGCCTGATACTCCACTCGTAGCAGTTGAGTACGCCTTTTCAACTGGCATCTGCTTTTGAGCTTCTGCCTTCTCCAGTAATTTTTGCAACTTGGGGTACTCCATTTTCTGCTGAAAACGCGAAAGAATTGGGTATACTCCCACCAACTTCCGCAAATGGATTGACGAATCCATTTTCATCTTCATCATCTGACATATCCCATGCAGGGCAATAGTCAGGTTGGGACACAACTTCCCTAGGTAGGGCCGCCAATGTTTGGATAACATCCAGGAAATCATCCTGATCGTCGTCCTCTGGGTCATCTTCTGGCTGATCATCTGTAAACTCCTCCTCCAGGAGATTTACGAATTCTTCTTCGTCACTGAGGATATCTTCCCCAGCTGCACCTTTCTTTGCCTCCGTCTGAGGTTTGGTTGGGGCATAATCTCCGAATTGTACTTGAACTGAACCATCTGTTCTTGCTCGGAAGTGTGCACTTTGTGGGTTTTGGATTTGTGCCACTTCAGGCGGTCGTATTGTCCACTGCCTTCCTCTCAATTCAGCAGCACTTTGGTTCCTTCCAGGAATTGCTTGCACACCATGGCTTGCTAGGTGATCAGCAACATTTTGTATGTTGTAATTGAACCTGGTGAAACTATCATTTGACAGTCTCCCAATTAGAGATCTAGAGATACGCAGGTTGCTTTCTCCAGCTTGCCAGTTGTCATATCCGTGAGTTTGCACCACCAGTTGTATATGATTAAAGAAATCATGGATACTCATCATCAGATCAGGTGCTGTGTACGCTAGTTGGGCACCTCCTGTGAGATCAATCTCCATTGTTGATATGATAGATCGATCATCAGACCACCTTGTGTCTCGGAATACCACCAACGCATTCACACCTGCATTCCTTCTATGCAGCGTGCTAAGCCTCACCATAATCATGCCAATGTGTAGGTGCTGGAAACCTGATTGCCTGAGCTGTTCATACGACTCATTTGTGATGAATGGTAACTCTAGCTGCTGGCTACCAACCACCAGAATTCTTTCGTCAGAGTTATGCTGGTAAACTCTGTTTCGAGACTGATTCCATCCAACTTGATAGAGAACTTCAGCTGAAACATTTTGAGCCTGTCTGAAATTTGACAAACTCAGCTCAGTATTCGGGTCCATCTCTGACTCCAGAGTTCGTCTAAAGTCATTGTTTCGCCTTGGCAACATCCTTTGGGCTTGATGACGGAGTCTGTGACCCAGTCTGTAGCCACGTATCTGGTCCTGGACTGAGGGGGTTCTTTCATTCTGAGCCTCATGGTTGGAGATTGAGGGTCTGGGCTCAACAACAGTTTGAGTCCTGGTTGAATTCATTTTGACCCTTTCTTCTTTTCTTCTGCAAGGATTTTGAGGGGGTCCTTGAATATGTAAATTGGACCTTTAGGACGAGGTTTCGGCTTGGATGGCTCACCCAGAGACAATTTTCTCAAATTTGCCTCAAGGTTTGAGATTGCTTCTGTAATTTGAGGCTCCGGTTCTTTCTGTGCTGCTAGTTTTCGCTGAATCTCGTTGATTGTGGTTTTACAGTCGTCAAGATCTTGTTTGGTTTGGACCAGAAGTTGAATGAGAAGGTTGTTTTGTTTTATGATTGTTTTTATAGCTTCGTTTCTGTCTGTCACGTCTTCAAGCTTAGCAAAACCGACTGCAAGAGCTCCAAGAGAAGTTGTTGCGGTTAGAGCTTCCTTGTAATCGTCACTGCCAGAGGTTAGACGCCAGTCTGACATGAACTGTCTGAGAAAGTTTGGTTGAAAGGGATAGTATCCCTTGAAGAGGTTTTCGTAAAATTGCAGATTTTACAGGGTTTTTATGCAAAAAGCAAGAAAATTCTTATATTAAAACAGGGTACAAAAGACTTCTTAATTCAAATATTCTAGGTTCATAATTCAGGAATTACCATACCAATATTGTATACTCTGTTCAAATCCTTACAGCATAATTAGGACATATGCTTGTTACACCAAAGCTACATAGTTCATAACTACATTTGATCTCACATCTTTCCAAAAATGGGGTAACCCAAAATTTGAGTTACTGCAGGGGATCCCAATTCTTGTTAATGTGAAAACACGAATAAATGGAAAACACGCATGCTGGGATTTGTTAATGTGACAAATTTTTGTACCGGCGCCAAAAACTCTCAATTTTTCATTGTTCCCTCTAAAACTTCAGCAAATCAAAATATCTAAATAGATGGACCCCACCAATTCACATCATTCTAATTAGAGGTGGCAGATTGTCGGGGTAGGGTTCGGGTCGGGTTGGGTATCGGGTTGACTACTGCCTACATTTTTTGGGTCAGGTCAGATATCGGATTGACGTTTGCCAGCATTTTTTCGGGTCGGGTCGATCATTTTCAAAAAGTTTTGACTATAGATAGTGTCGATCTATACCGTCAATCATTTCATTTCCAGTTTAATGGTGTACGTTTGTTGGATTAATTTGAGTCACCATTACATGTAAAAAATTTACAAATTTAGTACAAACATTATTGAAACATATTAAGTGCATCATTAAAGTTCAATTTTATTGGAACATATAAATTTGTTGATGACTGGTGTGTAACTTACCATGTCCTCTTACATAAGCAATGAGCATGACACAACAAGATGTGCATAAATATAATGATCAAAGTGTTTTAGTCAACAATGGTCGATCTGTACCACTCAAATCATAGTGCAACATATAAAATTTGGGCTGTCCAAATTTCATGAGAAAATAAGTTCATTTGATGGTTGATCCAATGAAATAAAAGAACCACAAATTAACGGCCATCATTTAATTATGCATGATGGTGGCCTTAGCCACAATAAAAAAGCATAGAATTTTGCAAACTCAGCATTATTAGCTGTTATTCTAAAGGAAAAATAGGACCCTGTTATTCCGATCTAGACTTTTAGATCAAAACGGATGGTCCAGATCGGCCCATTTAGATTATAAGGGTCTTTTTTATAATTAATTGCATCCGTTTATTTTGATCCGACAGCCCAAATAAGAATAACAGGGTCATGAATTCGTCCTCCACTATAGACCATATCTTATTTGGTACTTTTGTACTACCGATATATTTAATTTCTTAGATTAAAAAGATATTTTGAACGACTGGGAAGTCTTTCAGTCTCCTTAAATTAATCGTTCGTGTACATGCCGCAGTGGAAAAGTTTATACACGAACGAATCAGACGGGCGCTTAATTAATTATAATTAAATTAACAAGATTGATACATTGCGTGCATCTCCATTGCGATTTCATCTGTGCATTGTTAACGGTCTACGTTATATCCTACCGATCACATTAAAAATAACTAGAAAGAGCGCCCCGTTAGCTTCCGTAGTAAATATTGAGCTATACCATTTGTTTTTCCTAATTAAGTAATTTGAGTTTATAGTGAAATTCAAAAGAGCATATAATTTGTGTTTCCATTAAAGACTATCAAACTTCAATGAAATTTGAAATATAATTAATGTAAAAATAAAAATATTCATTTACTAAGTAGTGAAATGACCAGCCGATCCAGTTGTGGCTAAATTTTTCACAATCGAATGAGAATTGATGTGGTATCGGGGTAGAATCGAGATCCTCTCAGTTACTGTAAAAATTATGGTTGCCCAATTTATACATTTAATAACTGTTGACTATTCTACTACTCTCTTGACCGCATTCCAGATCCTACGGCTGAGATTTCCGATCAGTTACCATATAATTTGCGGTAACTGAGAGGATACACACTCTACCGAGGTATGTAATGGCCTTTATTCCAGGGCCAGATCATTCTCATTTTCTGTTCTGTCATGTTTGTAAGATTGTTAAAATAAAAGTTTTCACGAAAACCCCATCCTCTATAGTGTCAAATAAAATCATATTTATATAATTTAGATTGTTGTAATGTGTTAATATTAAACCGAATGGTCTCTATATAAAATTTGAATGAAGTCAATATTTCTATAAACAATTATGTTTTTAAATTCATCGCAAATTAATTATAAATTCAATCATTGTTAATATATCTATGTTCTTTATGGTCAGTCTTTTGAACACTCAAAAATAAAATCAATGTATTGAGAGTCATATGATGACCTAAAATTAGATTATAATTGTCAAAATAAAAATAATTAATTAAAAAAAAGATTCAATATAAGAAAAGGAAGAAAATAAATGGTGAATAGCAATCTCCATGCTTTGGCCCATTGTGCACCAATCTCATAAAAAAAAAGTTACTATAGATCGCACTGTTCATAGCACAAGCTTAGTATTATAGTATATATACTGTATACTATAAAAAGGATTCGTGTGGAACTGTTGATAAAATATCAAACATACAAATACTCCTTTAACTAATGCATCCGTCGGTACATTGTGCAGCATGCACGAGTTCTCATCCCCTAACTTACTGCATTGTGCAGTTCACAACGTAAACCGCTGGATCATCTCGAGATCTGCGCTGGCACGATTCTCAAGATGATCCAATGGCTGATGTTGTTGATTGCACAATGCAGTACAGCAGGGGATATGAATTCCAGCATGCACTTGCTGCGTGACAGAAGATCAGCAGTCTAATTAACAGTCTTGCTAAGAAATTCCCTGCGAATTAATTAAACTAAATTAGAATATTTTCGGCCAAAAAAAAAAAGCAGAGAGAGAGTAAAATGGTTCAAATCGATAAATTAAGTTGCATGCAGACTTGAGACTTGACTTGCAGTAAGTCTTCATTTCACATCCAGTCAAATGAGGGTATTAATATAACCAATTATACATACAACGTACATCTTGATACATTTAAAACCCTTTTAAATAATTTTATACGTATTTCTAATAAGAATAGTGATATCAAGACCCGAGATTTGCCCCCCGGTCTTGATGACTCGGCAACTGGAGAGAGAGGGAGAGAGAAGGGGAGAGAGAGGGAAAGGGCACTTTAAAAAAAAGAGAGAGAGCGGGAAAGGGAGAATTTAAAAAAAAAAAAAAAAAACAAGAGAGGGAAAGGGAGAATACTCTCGCAAAAATACTCAAAATACTCCTCACAAAATACTCAAAATACTCCCTAAAAAATACTCAAAATACTCCAGCAAAATACTCAAAAAACTCCCACAAAATACTCAAAAATACTTCCTGCAAAAAACTCAAAAATCTCTGCAAATACTCAAAACACTCCCCGCAAAATACTCAAAAATCTCCACAAATACTCAAAACACTCCGCAAATACTCAAAGTTGCAATTCCTGACCTTCGATCCTCAATCCAACCGCCAACTTAGACCCCACGCAGAATGCTCCTCTCTTCATTCCTCCGAACCATGACGTCCCATCTAACAACAAGGACGCTAAATTTCTGCAACATCCATCTTTTTAATTGAGGACGTTTATGTACCTTAGCATCCTACCTCTCTCACTTTTTTTCTTTCTTCCTTTCCATCAGTTTGTGCCAAAAAAAAAAAAAAAAATCTCTTGTGGCATCTGCAGACACCAAGAGAGAGGGCATGCTAGATAGTAGATTTAACAAATGGGTGTACCAACTTCCAATGCATTGTGAACTTGTCTTGCTATATATTTATTTTTTTAATGAGGAGGATGGATATTGGTAGCATCCTGTTGGACATTCATATCCTTACTACTTATAAAAGGAGGAGTTGATCTGAGAACTGAAATGACTATATGTTCATAAGCATTTTCAGTCGTTGGATCAATTCTTTTTAGTTAATCAGAGCTATTGCTTACTGTTTTTTGTTGTTTCCATCTCCCAGGCCAACTTGGCCCAACAAATGCATACCTTTTCTCTAATTATGAAAGCGTGTACATTAAATGCCATTAAAAATAACATAAATTTTCTTTGGAAAGGAATCAAGTAATTAAACTTCATTTACTCAATCCGGGATTCTACAAAAAGCCAACCCCGATTGAATGATACATTGATACTGTATTGATTAATTTGTGGTTCTCTAAAAAAAATCAGCCCTCATCTCCCAAGCAAACTTTAAATGCATCTAAAAATTTCAAATTCAATCTTCCCTCTCTCTGTTTTTTTTTTTTTTTTTTTTCGAAATGTCGGTAGCAGCTACCAAACATATTCAATCTTCCCTCTCAACATTATAAATTTATGGCACCATTTGTAGCCCCAATATTAATTAGAAGCAATTAGAAAGTTTCATTATGTTGAGAACGTATGCACTGAATGAAAGTTGCACATACTCATATGATAATTATTTTGTTATATCATTTATTTAATATTCTCTCTTTTTATACTTTTTGATGATTGATATGATTCTAAAAATCTAGCTATATGATTGCAAAGTAGCCAAAAAATTATACATTATTTAGATTTTTTTTGTGATAATATAATATCATTATCCCACTGCAACGCGTGGGCACGTAACTAGTTATAACAAGAGCAAGATGTTGTCGATCCCTACGATTAAATGTTATGAAAAAAACAATGGCATTTAATATGGAGGACGTGACGGTACTCTGGCGTCCCACCTAAATCTCTAAATTTTGTGCAATTGGACTGGTAGTAGTGAATTTGTAATTTTCGGCCCAAGAAAAAAAATTGAGGAGACAGAGATAGAGACTGCAGATGGATTATATTGTTGATGCGAATACATGTTTACCGAATAAGTTTGGAGATTTATTTTAAACGAGATAGAATGTTAAAATTTCAGTTATTTTTAGAATTAAACAAAGAAGTTTTTGGGTCTTACACCTATGATCAAATCCAAATAATTTTACTAGTCGACGCAAAAGACAATGATAAACCCTCACATAGGCCATAGTGGCGGGTGGTACTCTGGCATCCCCAAAATTGTTATGGGAAATCTTTTTTGGTCATTTTAGAGAAGTTTGCCCTTATGTAAATTATATATTTTATTTTTCTAAAATATTTTTTAGTATTCTCTAAAATCAAAGTTACATATATTATTTTTAGAAATCATACCAAATATAAAAACTAAATAATTTTACATTTTGGATAATCATCTAAGAGTAGAATCGTCATGGGTGTTCAAGTAATGTTATGGTGATACCATTAGTAATACCATATAGTAATAATGATTTGGTCAAACGAATTAATTATTAAGTTGAATAATTAGTTATTTTTTCCATTTTAAGCACAATATATATTAATTTGAATAATTATATCAATAATTATTTAACTTATAAGTTAATTTCAAGTTAAATATCTAGCATGTTAATTTAAACTAGTATAGTGCCCACGCGTTGCAGTGGGGTATCAATATTTTTTATTTGTATTTATTTAAATTATTGAATAAAAAAATTAAAATAACATCTAATCTCCAAATATATCACAGTTTTATGATTTTAAAGATTGACATACAAAATTGATTTATTTTTAATTATTTTAAAAGGAATATCTCAAAGAATCATTAAAAATAGTAATAAAATTTCTAAAATGTTAAAATTTTTGGAATCCTTCAACTTTATAATGTCAAGCTTATTATATGCTATTTGCATTAAAATTTCGGCGATGGATTTTTGAATTTGGACCGTAAATATGTCAATATGAAATGCTTACGAAAGCACCGAAGCTGGACTCATGATAATGATAATGACAATGATAATAATAATAATAATAATAATAATAATAATAATAATAATAATAATAATAATAATAATAATAATAATAATAATAATAAGAGTTATGTTATGGTGCACCATGGTGCAAATGGAGTTTTTACACAACCGTTTTCAAAATCTCATAAATCGAACTTCAAATGTCAAATTTAATTAAACCAACATATTCTACATATTGAAATATGGTGGCATACCAAATTTTACAATTTTTAGAATTTTTTAACTATTTTTTTGGATTTTCGAAAGATGGACCAAAAATAATAATAAAATAATACCATTTTTTATATAAAAAAGTAACCATCTTTGAAAAATCTAAAAAAATAGTTAAAATGTTCCAAAAATTGTAAAATTTGGTATTTTGCATAATCTCAATATGTAGATTGTGTTGGACAAATCGGGTTGGTCATTTAACTTTTGGAAATAGAGATTCGATCATAGTGCAAAACGCTTGCATAATAACAAATCTCTAATAATAATAATAATAATAATAATAATAATAATAATAATAATAAAAATAAAAAGCAAACATGTGAATCATTCATTCATTCCGTGTACAACAATTCAAATTCATATCCCCTGCTGTACTGCATAGCGCAGGTCTCAACATCAGCCATTAGATTGTCTCGAGATTCGTGCCAGAACTGATCTTGGGGCAATCCAACGGCTGACGCTATGAACTGCACAATGCAGTACAACAGGATATATGAATTAATTGTCTCTTTTGCGTGAGAAGAACAGCAGATTTTATCTAACAAAAACCCCCAATCATTGATAAAATAACAAATTTGCCATCCTGGCACATGGGCAGACGCGACATTCAGTGGCATATCTGTAAATTCTTTTAACTCAAAGGGTTTTTGGGAGAGAGGAGAGAGCAATTGATCCGGAGACCCAAAGAGCGGATTGCTCTGTCAACTTTCGCGCGGACGGTTCAGATGCTTGGATTTGCTCTGATCGGACGGTTAGAAATGAGTATGAACAGAGACTCCTTTTGGGTTTCAAAAGAACTCCTCCTTTTATTATTAGTAGGGATAATCGGTATACTAAATTAAATAATTAGTATATTAAGTTAAACAATTAGCTCGCTTCAAACAATTCAAACTGTACAGTATCATTGGTATATGACTATAGCTACGAAAATGAATGTCCAAGTATCTCTCATCAATTATCTCTCATACCAAAAAAAAAATAAAGAGATCAAAATTGCAAAAATCCTCGACCTTCGATTCCCAATCCAACGGCCGATTTAGACCCTACGCAGAAAGCTCCCTTTCTTCATTCCTCTAACCCGAGTCTTATCCTCTAATATGCGGTGAAGCTGGTATACCGTTGGATTTTCCTAAGATTCGTGCAGGCTTGCATCTCTTGGTAATCCAACGGTCGACATGCTTCAATGTATATTACAGTAGTGCTGCAGAGGATCTGAAATCCTCTGAACCCTATTTTCGCCTCTTGATTCTTTCTCCGCATCGCCGCACACTGAGTGCCTATCCTCTGCCGCGCGGTATTTTACTGCGCAGCGAATCAACGATGAAGATTTTAAGCGGGATTTTGAGATTGCGTTGAACGCATCTCAAAGCCGATCCAACAGCTGAAACGCTGCGCAGTAACTTACTGCGCAGCAGAGGATATGAATTGCCGCACACTCTTTCTCCATCTCCATCTCTTTGTCGGCTCTAACGAAGGATAGAGCGCAGACAGAGCAATTGATCAGTAAAACCCTAAGTGGCAACAATCTCAAGCATGGCGGCGGCGGTGCTCTCCATGGCGGAGATAGAGCGCAAGGCGGCCGATCTCGGCATCGACCTCTCCTCCATCGACTTCGACTCCATCGTGCTCCCTCCCGGCGAAGACTTCGGCATCAAGAGGTAGTTGTAGTACCGTGATAACAAGTCCCCCTTTCTCCGATTCAAAGGTCGTCACTGTACAATCGACCACCATTGGATAGCTCTTCTTTGTTTATGTACTGCTGCTACCATTAGGGTTTGGAACAAATGTTTTACACTCTCTTGTTGTTTAAGGCTAATTCTGCTATAGATCAGATGAAATACGGGCAGTTCATTTTTTATAATCGGATGACGACAATATGTATACAATTAAAGAGATATGTTCAATAAGAACAGCCCGATTTAGAATGAAAGGTTACTTAGCTGATTCATAGAAGAACAAACTCTTAATGCTTCTCCGAAAAATCACAGTGACGACGAGGACATTCGTCACGAAGAGGAGGCGCCGGAGTTTGAGACCGGCTACGGGAATGTGATTGTGGTCGATAACCTGCCCGTCGTGTCACCTGAGAAGTTCGCCAAGTTAGAAGGTGTCATCCGCAAGATCTACAGTCAGACCGGTGTTATAAAGGAAGGCGGTCTATGGATGCCAGTAAACCCCGAGACAAACATGACTCTCGGATATTGCTTTATTGAATTCAACACTGCTCAGGTAATGTAAAGTGCTGTAGTTATATGATTAGGGCTTATGTCATGTTGCTCAAGCGACAATATTAAGTATGCTTCTGGAAGTAAAAAATAGAAATATAGAAATTACACATACCACTACAGAATCCTGCCCTGTATACCATGTAGAAATAACCACTGTTATCCTTCCCTCCCTATTTACCTTGGTGCCGACCCCAACACGTTTTAAAAACTTGCTGCTGGAATAATGCTACTGATAGTGATTAGAATAGCGGTGAGAAATGCTATTTGGAGTAGATGTAAATTAGGAATGTTGTTGGACAAGTTAATATCAGTTTAGCAAAATGTTAGTTGGAGGAGTGTAGTAGTATGGATGAATAGTACTATTGTATGGGGACATAATATTACATGATAAATGTAAGTATGAACTAAAATGAATCGAGGGGTACCAGAACAAGATTGGTTAAATAAATACTGAAATGCAAATTAATTGAATTACTGTGCAATTTCTCTGTACAGCACGTACAGATATTTCTAGGCAGAAATTATATGATGCTGAGATTATTTTTTTAACTTGAAAGCCACCAAAAAAAAGCTGAGAGAGAGATATATCGTTTCTATGCATTTTGTTCTCTCTCGATTAAAAAACTCAATAGTATAACACTTTTTGGATGAATTTTAAAAAAAGACACTAAAGCAGTAAAATTTTAGTTGTTGAATTATACAATTCATTGCTTAATCATAATATTTAAGTGACACCATTTAATGATATCATTATTAAGACATTTGAAAAGGGAAAAGTTTTGTTCCCGAGGTTACTGAAATAGTAGCACGTTGCCATTAGGTCCTTTTTTTTTTTTTTGAAAAAGATGAGCACCCATTAAGGGTCCGCTTCCGTTACTTTCTAAAAGCAAGCCATCGAGGCTTTATATTTTTTTATCATTGCATATCTTTTTTATCTAATAATTTGGTGAACACAACATGGCAGGAAGCTAAAGAAGCTCAGGAGAAGACTGATGGTTACAAGTTGGACAAATCTCATATATTTGTTGTCAATATGTTCGATGATATTGAGAAGTACTTGAATGTCCCTGATGAGTGGACCCCAGCTGAGATCAAACCTTATGAACCTGGGGTAAATCTCTCAATTATTCACTGGTTGACCTCTTATCATATCATCAGACAGCTATATATATGTCCATACTGACCTCTATTTGTCTAATAAAAATTGCAGGAAAATCTTCAGCATTGGCTGACTGATGAGAAGGCCAGAGACCAATTTGTAATTCGTGCTGGGACTGTTACTGAGATATTTTGGAATGATGCACGGCAGGTGCGACCTGATCCTGTGTATCAGCGTCAGGTATGCTCACTTAATTTTACGCTCGCTTCTCTGTTCAATATCTGTCCAGTACTTGCATCAGTTGTCTGATCCTGTGTGTATGGTTTGGGTATGTTCCCTCTCTATCCACAGGTGGTTTCTGTTCACTATCTGTATTGTATATCAGTTTTAAGTGCTGGTTTGTTGAAATTTCTCATATAACAAATTAAGATTCCACATGCATAATTAAGTAATCTATATTTATTGTATCTAGTCATTAGTATTACACTATTTACACTGTTACTGAGTTAATTTGCCTAGTGGTGGCAACTGATAACTTGGTCCTTCCAATTTGGCTTTGACCTGACTGATAGGTTCAGGAGCAGGGTTTGGGTCCCATGCCTTGCTTTAAATCATAAAATATGTCATGCAAAATTATGTTCCGGACTGAAATTTTAATGGAAATCAAATTTGGCAGCATTTTAAAATTTGTTCATGTGGTTGGTGCTGGGATTTGAATATGGCAACACCCAGATTGTATAACCAGCAACTGGTACCAAGCAATGATTAAATATACTGAACATTTGGTACTTTGTACTTGGTTGGATAAGGGATATATCAGATCGTTTGAACTGATGACCTGTTGGGAAAAAATAAAAACAAATAGTAAGCCACACCAGTGAATTACTATACAACAGCATCTATATACTGCCCGATATGTTAGTCAAATGATTTTATAAGTTTATTTTCCCTTTTTGCAATTTTCCCTAGAGCTGATCAAATAGACTATCCAGGGAGCTTTCAATCATTTTCTTCTGATGTTATACTTCAGGAGTAAATTGTGGGATTTTTGTTTAATTGCTTCTCCTTCTGTTTATTTTTTACAGTATTGGACGGATAGCTTTGTACAGTGGTCGCCTTTGGGAACATATTTGGCAACAGTTCATAGACAAGGTGCTGCTGTCTGGGGCGGAAAAAGTACATTTAACCGTATCCACAGATTTCCTCATAACCAGGTATACAATTTTCTGCTGTCTGTGTGTGCATTGGAGAAGGTGGGGGGGAGTTTTATCTCTGGGTTTGTTGATTGTAGGTATAGCCATACCAGGACTTGCTCCTCTCGATATGGTATCTGGCAGTTTAGTATGAATAGGTTTTTAGCATTTGTGAACTGCCATGTGGGGGTTGTACATGATGGGTAGGCTCATATGCTGTTGCATGGGCCACAGAGACTAACAGAAGGGAAAAGATAATGGTTGAGATTGTAGAAACTCTCATGGATTCATACCACAAGCATACCACATTGGAGGTTTTAGATTATATTTGCTGTTTACCATTTTTTTTTTTTGCTGAAACTTTATTATTTTAACAGGTAAAACACATTGATTTTTCACCTGGTGAAAAGTTTCTAGTGACATACAGTAGCCAGGAGCCGAGCAACCCTCGTGACACTCATGTAAGGAACATATCTCAGTTGCAACCTAATTGTCATACTTCCTTTTGTGCTATGTGATTGTAACTTCTTATTGTGCGATTGTAGAGGATTTTGCTGAATATTTTTGATCTGAGGACCGGGAAACTCATGCGTGATTTCAAAGGAAGTGTTGACGATTTCACAACTGGAGGTAGTGGTGGCCTGTCTAGTATTTCATGGCCCATCTTCAAGTAAGAAATTCTAATCTATACTTATTATTTAATTGAAATTGATAAAATTATTGAGCACAGAATGAATCTGATAAAAAGATGATGCTTATTAAAAAGATCAAAATTACCTTTGTATTGGGTGTGAAAGAGGACTATGTTGAAGGCTAAAATTGGATTTTCAGTGATGTTTCTGTTCTGAATTTTTCTGTTATGTCAATACAGATGGGGTGGTGGGAAGGAGGACAAATATTTTGCTAGGATAGGAAAGAATGCTATTTATGTGTACGAGACGGACACATTTATTCTTGTGGACAAGAAGTCATACAAGGTGGACAGTGTGGTTGACTTCAGTTGGTCCCCAACTGATCCATTAATCGCTCTTTTTGTCCCAGAATTAGGTGGAGGAAATCAACCTGCCAGGGTAAGCTACTGTTTGAGATATAATCATTGTGGCATAGCAATATTTAACTCCGTGATATTGTTGATATAATTTGACATAGTATGGTTTTGTTGTACTTTGGTGTTGTTACATGCTTCAATGTAGGGTTAAGGGTAGAATGCTATCACATTTATTTGACATCCATGACAACTGGCCAAGTTGTCATCTTAGACAGAAAGTTATATTTAATTTAGATAAATTTATAGAGCTTGGGTGATTGGGGATGCATTTGGCTGCCAATTAAGTGCCTGATATAAAGTGATAAGTTCAAATTTCAATTCAATTGATGGCTGACCAATCAATTTTCAAGTTGCACCAAATTAGATACTCAACCGATCCAAACTACAAGTAACATATTTAAAACTCCTTTTTTCTTCTCACAATTCTGTTATTTATATAATCAACCTTGCTGTTTTTGGCCTTGAATGTCACTATTATGCTGATAAGAGTAAAACATTGATGACATGGATGGTGTTCTAGCTGTTTTTAATCAAAATAATTAATGCTATCTTCTTAAAATATGTCATCCATAAAACAGGTTAGCCTGGTTCAGATGCCTGGTAAAGTGGAGCTTCGTCAGAAGAATTTGTTCTCTGTGAGTGACTGCAAGTTGTACTGGCAGAGCAATGGGGAGTATCTAGCAGTTAAGGTGGACCGGTACACCAAAACTAAGAAATCGACATACACCGGATTTGAGCTCTTCCGCATCAAAGAGCGCGATATTCCAATTGAGGTTCTGGAGCTAGATAATAAGAATGACAAAATTATTGCTTTTGCTTGGGAGCCAAAGGGCCACAGATTTGCTGTTATCCATGGAGATGGACCTCGACCAGATGTATCCTTTTACTCAATGAAGACAGGTGGTCTTACAACCCGTGTGTCTAAGCTCGCTACTCTCAAGGCTAAGCAGGTATAAACTCATTATTAAATTTAAATTGATTCTTCTTTGTAGTTACGGTTAGTTATTTTGGCTTGAGTGCTATACAAGGCAAATGAAAATAGTTTTTGGCTCAATTGATATTTAGTCAGTTACCTTCTAATTCCAGTCGTCACTAACTGAAATTCAAGAAGATTGAAATTATTTGATTAATAAATTTAAGTTCATCAATTGAACTCGTTGACAATGTTGGATGCTGTGCTATAAAATTTGATTTTAATTTATCGTGTCTCGGATTGACAATATTGGATGCTGTGCCATAAAATTTTTTAGTAATCACACACAATTCGTATTTGATTAATAATAAAAAAAAAATAGAACTATTGACCTGCTCCACAGCTCCATATTCTGATTTTGGAGTTCCGATTGGCTTAAATATGAACTGCTAGATGTAAGCAGGAATTTAATTTTAGAATCTTGGTTAAAACTTAGATATCATATATTTAGATATACTTGTAAGTGATTGCTCTTGAAGTCCTGAACTATGGAGCATGCGTTAGTACCACCTTCTTCTCAATTCAAAAACAGTACCTTTTGAAAATATAAAATCTGTATTCCAACATTGTTTTGATAAATAGATCATATTGAGAGGTCTGCATTGACTGACGGGAACATCAAAAACTTGAATTTAGAATCATACTACTGTCTGATTGCCGCTATGCATAGTAGTGCAGCTTAACTCTTGTCATTTTTCTTCTACCCCTTATGAAAATTTGAGTTTACTTGGTTATATGTCATCTGAAGCTGACTTGCTTTTTAATTCCTAATTGCTATGTCAGGCAAATGCATTGTACTGGTCTCCAGCAGGCCGGTTTATAATCCTAGCAGGGCTGAAGGGATTTAATGGCCAGCTTGAATTTTACAATGTGGATGATCTTGAGACAATGTCAACAGGGGAACACTTCATGTGTACAGACATTGAGTGGGACCCAACTGGCAGGTGCATTATTTGCCTTTTTTTTTTTTTATATTGTTGTCAGTCCTTTGGGTTACTATCATTGTAGTGGTCAGTTCTGGTCATTGTATTTGATGTCATTTGTACCAGAACGTGTATCCATTAATTGCTAGTACTGAACTGGATTCCTGTGGCAGTGACAAAGTATCATCCAAAAGAACTTCTCTTGTACTGAACAACTGTGTGTGTGGTGACCCTGGAGCCCTGGCAGTTAACTGCCTCACTGAGTGTATGCTGATCGTACTACATTACCATAATATTTTAAATGCAGGTATGTTGCCACAGCTGTTACCTCAGTGCATGAGATGGAGAATGGTTTTCACATTTGGTCGTTCAATGGCAAGCTTCTCTACAGGATCCCCAAGGATCATTTCTTCCAGGTATTCTATCTACAACTGTACAATCTGATATGATTTTGTGTGGTTAAATGTACCCGTGACATTACTGTCCGCGTTTGGTTTGTATAGAACTGAACACTAAACCTGATCAGCATCTTTCTGTAGAACACTAAACAAATATACCAAAAGGATGTGCCGTGTTTGACATGCCTTTGTTCTTATAACATAGTTCCAATGGAGGCCACGCCCGCCATCTCTTCTCAGCCCCGAGCAAGAAGAAGAGATCAGCCGCAATCTGCGCAAATACAGCAAGAAGTATGACCAGGATGATCAGGATGTGTCGCATGCACTGAGTGAGCAGGACAGGAAGAAACGCCGTGCCCTGCAGGAAGAGTGGGAGAGTTGGACTGCTCGCTGGAAGCAGTACCATGAGGAGGAGAGGGCTCTCAGGATGGAACTTAGGGATGGCGAACCCAGTGATGACGAGGGTAACCAAGACGAGTACGAGGCCAAGGATGTTGAGGCCGAGGAAGTCCTTGATGTCCGTGAAGAGATCATCAATTTTGACCAGGAGCAGTAGTAAAATGTTACGCTTTTAGCCCTTTCAGATTTTGCTTTCGGTCTGTTATTCTCATCATTTTTGTTTTGAGCTAAGGTCTGTTGATTTTTGTTTCTTTCTCTAGATTTTGTATCATGTTGCAGAGGTCTTTTGGATCTGTGATAACATTTGTAAGATGCTTATGATGCTTTCAGGACTAGAATATGGAGATATACTAATATTTAATATTCTGCTGGGGCAATTTTCTGCTAGGGCAATAGATCATAAATGGTTTGTTGATCATGTGAACAACCTAATGCGGTTTGTTCCGTTCTCTCTCAGTTCTTCTATCAACTGATGAAAGCGTACCATATTTATTTTACATTGCTGGCAGATTTTTACAAGGGCATTTGAATATCTGATAGACATGTAAAAAGAGTAATAATATCTGTAAGAAGAATGTCATAATTCATAAATCAAGCTGTTAGCGGTTATTGTACCCTTCATGATAATCGTTCAGAAGACGTTGTCAAGATCAAATAACATATTTGCTCTCTAATGATTTTATTTATATGTCAATCTATAAAGCATAAACACAATAAGTAACTGCCGGCGAAGAAAGCTAATGAAACACATGCCAGTTCGTTGTCCTTCTGGCATGCTGAGTGTTCGCTTGAATCACCGTTGAACAATGCTATTACGATGGCTGCTTTCAGATTCTTTAAAATGCTAATGCAATTGTCATTGGTTTGTATAGTCCAAATAATAATAATATAGTACAACTATAAGTTGATAACTGATACCATCTGAATTCTGACAGAAGGAAGAGCAATGGAGCGCACTATATTTCTGGTAATTCACATCTTTGTAAGGTTTACACACGACCTCTAGTCAAGCAAGATCAAAAGCACAATATTTCTAGTAACATATCTTTAAAAGGTACAACCTCTACTAGGATCCGAATCTGCTGCTTTTCTAAACAGAAAAGCAAGGTTATTCTCAAAAAAGAAAAAAAGAAAAAGAAAAGCAAGGTCAAGTGTAATAAAAACCGAAGTACTTTCAGATCGGTGCAGCAACCGATCCCGACCATCCGATCGGAAAAGCAGACCCTTAGAAAAGCAGCAGATTCGGATCCCCTCTACTAAGCAAGATCAAAAGCACATAGCCACATATGGAGCATTTAAAATGACAAGAATACTCTTCATGACTATGTATTTATTAAGAAATTTTCTAAATATTGTTCCTACAGGCATATACAGTCACATCAAACCAAAATCTACTTGGTATTTACTTACAAAGTTTAAGAACAGCAAGAAGCCCTCTCCAGGCATAAGAACACATTTTATCTCAGCCACCAATTGAACATACACTAATTTTTTTTTTTTTTCTATTTCTTAAAGGTAGATAATTTTGTTTTCTTTATCTCATGTTTTCTATTTCATAGAAATAAAGAAAAATATGCATTTCATATTAAGGGGGACCAAGTAAATGCATAATATCTTCAAATCCGGATGGCAATCCATTATGGACATTTATATTTAGGTGACTTGAATTCCCATTTTAATCTCAAAAAAAGAAAATACATAAAATTTCTAAAGCAACCGACTCTAACTGCAAATACTTTGTGAACTCAACTCTACACTTGAACAAAACACAAGCCATAAGTTTAAAACATTTAAGGGAACAAAAGAGTCCCATATAAAAAAAATAAATTCCCACTTCAGTGATATTCCAATACAATTTATATATAAAGAAAGCTACTCTTATCTCAATACAAAATGATTTTACAATGTTTTAAAAGGTCCAGAAAAGCTATAACCACTACAAATAACCCTAAACTTATTAATATCCATCCAGAAAAAAAAAAAAAGGCACAAAATTGGTCCCAATCAAAATTGTTTCCTCTTATTTCTAAAGAACTTATCCCTCTTGGCATACACATAGAAGAAACCAAAAACAAATGCTGCCGAGACTGAGACAGAGATCCAAGGGAAAGGAGGGTCTGTAAAACATACCAGTTGCGCCTCCATTTCCTGAGACGCCTGGTACACCAAGGTATGAATCATGTACAAATCGTGATCGCTCGACTTGAGATAATACATCGCCTTCTCGTAGTCCAATCTCGACATGGCCGATACCACCTTCTCCAATTTGAACCTGAAAAGGTTCCATCTTTGCACAAATTCAACATCTCTCTTTTTCCTGTGCAGGATCTTTTCGCCCCCATGCATCGCCATGGCCTCTAATACGTCAACAGCACTCGAGATGGTGTAATTCAAGGTTGACAGAAGTACATTTCTCCTGGCTGCATCTCTCTGTGCAAATGAAAGGGTTAGGGTTTCAGCAAATGGACCAAATGGGGTGTGCCCCACACTCCAGGTGTAGTCGACAAGTGTATCACTGTGCTCCGGGCTCCACGAGAGGTGCGTAGGTGATATTCCCCACATGCTCTGCAAAACCGCGCCAACTATTGGCCGGTCCAGATTTCTCGTCTGGGTAATGACATGGCGGCCATTACAGCTGTAATCACTCACCGTTTGGGAGCTCTTTGTCCGTACAGCTACCACCATGTCTTTAAACGCCACAGCTTGGTGGTACCGGTCCAGCATGAGAAGTTTATCCCAATTCAGGTCAAAGACAAAAACAGGAATGACTCTCGAATATTCCTCCTCGCCTATCCCAGCCAATCGGTTCATCTCCTCATATGAGTCAGATAAAATCTGACGCAGCCGTTTCGAGTCAAGGTACTCACTAACAATCAGGGTATAATTCTCGAACAGAAACCGGGACGTGAAGGAGTTTGTGGACTTCGCAACGGCAAAGGAACAAATGGGACAATCGGTATACTTAATACTATACTTCTTGAATTCAAGATTCTGGTACTTATACGCCAAGTTTCCATCTTTGATTGTTCTTTCGATAACCTCCCAATCTAACCCAACCGGGTCCCTCTGATCCGACCCATAAATGTGCACAAACCTAATCTGAAGCTTATCCTCATAATAAACCGGTATTCTAAGAGACGGTACCATCATTGTCTTATAGGCGCTCAACACAAGTGACGCAAGATCAGACATGAGCGACCTTTCTGACTTTGGTCCGCCGTGTAAGGTAGCAAGGGGATGAAATTCGCCTTTCGGCAACAACCCTTCACCCGACAAAGCGGGCCCATAATTGACCGGCCCCGCCGACAAATCGATCCACATGTACCGCTCCTTGCCGGCCCATACCGTCCCGAAACATTTCGAGAAGGCCAGTGACGACTCACTCCCGTCGAACGAGTACGCGTACTGCCTAGACTGCGCCCCGAGGTTCAGCAGGTAGATGTAAAACGCCGGCGAACTGGACGCCTCGTCCTCGTTTTTAAAATCGGACTCGATTATCGAGTCCACCACCGAGTACGGCACAGAGGACAGCACCGAGTGGTGGAACGGCGCGGGGCTACCCGAGAGATGCTTCAACAGCACCTCATGGACAGCCTCCCCGACCTTCCCCGACGCAGCAGACACCGACAGCTGCAAACTGTGCTTAACCGCGAGGCGATGCGGGGACGAGATACTCACAAAGTTGCCCGACGAGACGGCCGCAGAAACAAACGAGGACAGAATAGAAGGCGCCGCGGGGGAGAACGCGGCGCCGACCAGTCTCACTGCGACAGGCACGGGGACGGAGAGCGACAGGAGCGCGGAGGTCGGGTTTTGGGAAGGGTAGCCGGGGGATGAAAGGAGCCGCCTGAGACGGCCCGGGAGGGAGACGTAGGTGTCGTTGGTGGCGCGCGGATCGAGGCGGGACTGGTCCGAGAGGAAGGAGTCGAGGCCGGGAGGCGCCGCCGCGGAGGATGGGGGGGTTAGGGAGAGGAGGGAAAGGAGGAGGAGGAGAGTGAGGGTTAGGGTTAGGGTTTGGAGCTGGGGTTTGGAGGACATGACTGGAGAGTGGAGTGGAGATCGGATCGGGGGAATTGAATTGGATTGGAAGAAGGTCGGAAAGGGAAGGGTACGGGGATGGCGGGGAGTATCCTGAGGAAGGACTACTGTGTTGACATTTTCATGACATTTTGATGGGCCTAATGTGATGTGAGTGAGGGCACGCTAGGTAGTTACTACCTCTGTCCCATTTTAGATGGATTTTTTGTAGTTCAAATAAACTACAAAAAATGCATCTATTTTGGAACAGAGGTAGTACTAATCCTTAAAAAAAAAGAAAATTATATTTGAACAAGATTCTATATTAGACTTGATGAAATATTATAAGGGCATGCTAGGTAGTTACTAATCCTAAAAAAAAATTTATATTAGAACAGGATTCTATATTGGACTTGATGAAATCTTATAAAGAGCTCATCATTGATAGGAAAAAAATAATCCACTTCAACCTAATTAATATTTTCCTCTAAAAACAAGCATTTTAGAGGAATAAATTCATATTATGAATTGATAGTATAGTCTGCCGAACAATGAATAGAAACCATTTCCTATATACTCTCAATTCCTATAGAAACCTATAGGATCTGTGCCTAAAACCAATTATTGGGAATTAAGGACAAAAATCAGGCTCCAACAGAAGCCTCAAACCCTTCCCAATTTTTGCGCTATCCCCAAATTGAAGCCAATATTAGCTATTTTTAGGCACTCCCTCCGTACTCCCAATAATCCTCCCCTTCCCTCTCTGCCGTTTGATTGACCAAGCCCAGTGACGTGACCCATTTTAAATTTATTGTGATCCATCTTTAGGGAAACTCTTAGAATTTAAGATATAATTTGGATTCCAAAAATTTGGAGCAGCTCCGAATAATTATTAGGAATCTCTTGGAGATACTCTTAGTTACTCTATAAATCTAAAATTCGAAGGGGAGAAGAGGGGAAATAAGGAGAAACTTTCTATACAAGTTTTATCAATTTGTTACCGTCCAAACTAAACTAGAGGTGAGATCTAATTACCTCCCACTCTTTCTCCCATTCCTTTCTCATCCTTCCTCTCCCTCAGCCTGAGCACACCGAAAGGTGAATCGACGAGTACATTTTCATGTGTTGACTCTTCATAATTAAGTTTCATAAAGGGAGCTGATACACCGATACTGTCAGAAATTCTGTCACCTATACCAGATTTTTTTTTTTTTTTTGATGTTGTTAATTATGCAACGAAATTTAGTTATGCAGCGAAAGTTGATTATTAATGAACACATATCTATTTTTTACAATGATGAGATATCTGACGGGATTGCTATAACCTTTTCTTTTCATAAATATATCACTTTTCAATATATAATAATGAACACATTTCTATTTTTTGCGTCAGTTTTCAATTTAAAGGAAACATTGCATTTATATTTTAGGATTTGAACAATGCGTCATGTATTCTAAAATAACAAGTTCAGATAAACAAAAACAATAAAAGAATTAAAAATACAACATTTATGAAAAGAGGAGGGATGCATTGATAATCTTACCGTGACAATGGCAATTTTAAAAAGTAAAAAAAATTATAAGAAATTGTTTTAAAAAAAATTTAGAGAAATATTGTTTAACTTATTAATAAGTCATCAAACAATATTCAAATTGATTGCTATTTGAAATACTATCAATCTATCAGTTAAATAAGATATCCATAAACTTCTATACATTTTGAAGATTTTTTATAGTTTTATTCAAATTTGTCGTTGTCAAGATTGTTAAGTCAGTGAATCTCTCATCCTATGAAAATTACTTTTAAATAAACAACAAAAAGTTCTGTCCTTACAGGGTCAAAAAAGTGAAAGAAACTATAAAATTTTAATAGAATATATGAGGGATTGCCAGTTTGCTACCGTAGAAAATGAAGTAAAAACCTTGGGCTCAGTCTACTCTCAATCTCAATGGAACGGGATCCGCTGGTCTCACGGGAGCAGCAAATTCCTACTAACATTGACTTGCAATTATTTTACAACTGACACATGAGATCTTCTACTAAGTTTCAAATCAATTGATCTTAACTCTTAACAGTGTTACTTCAAAGAAAGAGATCGGATTATTAAATAGTTTTATCTTTTTTTAACTACCCTTAATGGAAAATAAGCAAATAATTAATCCATCCTTAAAATAAGTTGCAACAAAACTCAAATAATATCTAGCAAGCAAATTTAATTTAGAGTTGAATCGCACAACAGATTACTTGCATGTGTTTTTTTTTTTTTTTGTATGCATATTTTTTTTTTGTAACAACTTATCAACATCTCAATTTAGCTTATTTCGAAATAAATAATAATGTATATACTTTTTTTTTTTGTTCTTCACTATGTGATACGTTTTTAATCTAATCATTTTTTACAATTTTCACCCACTTAGCTACGTTATCAGAACCTCCATTATACGAGAATTTATAATTTCCAAGTAGTTTCTCCGCATATATGATATTCAACATATTAAAACCTCCCATCAAATATACCTACAAATTATCAAAACACACTTGGATATATATATTTTTTTCTATTAAAAGTTCCCAAGATATAATTAATTTTGTAAGAATTAAAGCCTTGATCGACAAGTAAATAGAAGGAAAATAATAAATTCCCAATTAAAAAAATAAAAAATAAAAGCACAAACCATATAGAAACTATCATATGCTGATATGCGGTATGCCCTTCAAATTTACCTGACTTCTATTTTTTTCCCCAAACCCAAGTATATATACCATCCATCCATCCATCCATGATCCACCCCTTCCCAGATACCGCCATCTGTCACGCATCCAAGTCCGCAAGAACTCGCTGCTCCGCCATGGGCAGCAGCGGATCCGTGCCCCGCACGAAAACCCTCTTCTCTTCCCTACTCTCCTTCTCTCCCTTTCCCTTTCCAATACCTCCATCCATCCGCCGTCTCTTCTCCTTACAGAGTCTCTCCTCCCTCGCAGACCTCGCTAAAACCCTACATCGCCTAGTTACGATCGCGATGGGGCTCGGCCGGCCCGAGGCGCCCCCGCTCGAGCAGTTCCTGGCCATCGGCCTCGACAAGCGCACCGCGCAGAACGCCCTCGTCAACCAGAAAGTCACCTCCAACCTCCTCGCCGTCATCAAGGAGGTCCATTATTCCTTTCCCTTTCCCTTTTTCTCCGATCTTTATCTGTTCTGTTTACTTACTTAGGGCCATTGTATTTGGTCAAAACCTAGGAAGAAGGAAGAGCTCACATCATTGATAGGAAAAAGATAATCTAGTCCAACTTAAATTAATATTTTTCTCTAAAAACAACCATTTCAGAGGAATAAATTCCCATTAAGAATTAATAGTATGGTCTGCCGGACAGTGAATAGAAATTATTTTCTATAGACTCTCAATTCCTATAGAAACCTACAGAATTTGTGTCTACTGAATTGTGATGCTGTTGGATGAACTGCGGTGGATTGAGTTTCGGAATTTGTAGTTGAAGTGGGATCTTAGGGATGTATGCTGTAGATTTTGTCGAAATCTGTCCGATTTATGTCAACTTGTGCGTTCCCAATTGTTCCTGGCATGAATTATAGTTCGTAATGGATATAGGTTGGTGCTAGTAGCTTAGATTTGGGGTTTCGTGTGGCTACGACCGTCTCGATATGTGGAAGTTATTGTTCTGGTTTTCTGTTTGATGTAAAGTTAGACACATCCATTAAATTTAGGTGCTAATCAGCGGTTTGTAGTTCTAATTTCTTGAGATATGTTTATCAGGCTGGTGTGGAGATGTGCGACAAGGCTATTGGCAACCTTCTTTACACGGTGCGTCTCTGAGGAACTTCTGATAAGATCTTTTTGTTTAATCTGAAGCCTGGTTCTGATTTTTTTTTTTTTTTTTTTTTTAATAGGTGGCAACTAAGTATCCAGCAAATGCATTGGTTCATAGACCTGTGCTTGTTAAGTATGTTGTCTCAACACAGGTAAAAAGCCGGTTCTCTAATTGTAAGTTCAGTTTATAAATAGTATTATGGTGCTTGGTTAGTCCTTTACTCAAAATTGAATGGTACTTGGTATATCAACCAAAGCATGAATTTAATCCATAATGAAATAAATCACGTTTGCTGCATTTGCTCTGTTTAACCAAAATAAGATCAAATTACCAACATCTGATGTAAGGTCAACCCTTAGTTATACATTAAAATGCCTCGTGGTCTCAATATTCTAGAAAGAGGGAGGTGAAAGGAGGTATCATCCTAATAGAAACCCGAAGAATTATGGTGTGCCATAAAATTTGGTAAATCTGAGTTCATGTGTTATTATATTGACCCCTGTTGTACCCTTTTTCTTTCTATAATTTACCAGATTAAGAGTTCAGCACAACTAGATGCTGCCCTCTCTTTTCTTACGGATGTGGGTCCGGACCCTTTTGAGCTGGATAAGTTTGAACAGGCCTGTGGAATAGGTAACGTAAATTTTCTTATAATTTGAGTGCATAAATTAAAGAAACTTTATTAATTGTTTGTCAGTGCATTGATCCTGTGTCTGCCGTTTTTTAATTTTTCTCCTTAATTTTGTTCATCCACTCATTTTCATTAATTTTTACACAAGATGAACTGGGAATAAATTCAGGCATACTGCAAAATGGAAGGCTTAATTGTCCAAATCGAACTCAGCTGTATGCATGACTTAGTTCTTGATTGAGGCTTATTTCCAGGACACCTACCTTTGTGTATTACTGGATAGAATTACTAATCTTATGAGTTATGACGGTGCCAATTTTTTTTATTGAAAGATGTCTATTTTTGTGCACCCGAAGTCAAATTTTGCTGCGAAATGAACTATTTAATTAACTAGTTTATCTCCTGTTATTTAATTTCAGGAGTTGAAGTTTCTCTGGAAGAAATCCAAGCATCTGTGAAGGCAATTGTAGATGAGAACATGGATGCCATATTGGAGCAGCGCTACCATATAAATGGTAATACATCATGCATCAATTTGGATGCTATGTTCTATTATTGTGTGTGTTACTAGCTTGAGAATATTTTACCTTAAATTTTTAATATATTTCTTACATCAGTTGGTAGCTTGTGCGGGCAAGTGAGAAAGCTCCAGCCGTGGGCTGATGCAAAAATTGTTAAGGTATAATTATATACTTTTTACATGCATATATGACAACAATATCATCAATATCATAACTAGTACTGTGTTCTTAAAGTTTTTCCCTCCTTTAATCAGGAAGAAATAGATAAGAAACTTTTTGAAGTGCTTGGAGAAAAGACAGAGGCTGATGAAAAGAAACCCATGAAAAAGAAGAAAGAAAAACCTGCTAAACCTGAGGTATTGTTTCATATTAACTCTAATAAAAAAAAATAGGACCTGTTCATACTTATGCAGCACCTAAATGTCTCTTCAAGCCTAGTCAACACAAGTTCTTCCTTTTCTCTACCAACAATGTGGTTGTTGACATACCCAAACTAATCTCCAGATAAATAAATTTATGACAACTAAGAAAATTTATTTCATTTACTTGGATGTTTAGCATTTTGTAGTTTGATTGTTTCATTTATGTAGGTGCAAGCGACTGTTGCCACTCCCCCGCCGTCTGAGGAGGAACTGAATCCTTATACCATCTTTCCGAAACCAGAAGATAACTTCAAGGTTATCTTTTAAGCATTATTCTACTCAATACTTCATCTCTCTGTTTATATTTCAACCTGTTAAATATCCCTCCATCTAAATCAATTAAAAAAACCACTGCCTACTCTACTTGCAATGACACTATTTCTAGTTTTCTACTTCCAATACCACAACTTATTGATTTCTGTTTTATCTTGGAAACAATGAGGTATTAAGAAGCTAAGACAATCTTGCCCTTGAAAGACATTCTTCCTGAAACTTCAGCCTGCAGATATTCCGTATCAGCTTGTGTAGAACTGTCCGGACAGATTTTCAGTTCTGACTAGCTTTATCATGTACTGATGTATCAGGTGCACACAGAAATATTCTATAGCGATGGTTCAATTTGGAGATGCCACAACACAAGGGAGCTGCTGGACAAGCACCTGAAAGCTACTGGAGGAAAAGTGCTTACCCGATTTCCCCCTGAACCTAATGGGTATTTACATATTGGCCATGCTAAGGTAACTATGCATTTTGTATATTTGACAATATTTCATTTATGTACTGTTCCTCTCCTCTCTTCTTAATTCCTGTAAAGACAACAATGGGGGGAGAGATTCCTTGGTATCTTTACAAGAAAAATGAAAATATGATGCTCACTAGGAGTACAAGCAGACCACTTATATGGGTTCGCGGATGCTTATTATATGGAGTCGTATTTATGTTTGATTTTTCTAGGCTTATGAAGCAGATTCTTGTAGCAATCATAATCCTTTTCCTCGTTGTATGAAGAAGCAGCTATTTCATTACCATTTTTGGTATCTTTTCTTTTCATGTATCATGATGTGATTGTGTTTTGTAGGCTATGTTCATTGATTTTGGGCTGGCAAAGGATAGGGGTGGTTCCTGTTACCTAAGGTGAATTTTCTTAGACATGCTTTTAATTTATAATATTTGTCTATTGACATGTATGAATGAACTAAATAAACATGATATTACGCTGCAATTTTTTGATATGAATCAACTTGGTTGTTTTCTTGCCAGTTTGTGGAAACTTAAGAAAATTTTCAGTGCATTACACCCTCTACTTATACCTTTGCAAATGGGAACTAATTTTTCTCATATTTTGATTCCATCCTTTTAATGTTTGCATTGTTACCTAAAAGTTACACTGGTATTGCAAGGGAAATAATTATTGTGTCTTTGACATTCCCTTTACTTAAAGAACCCATTGGTTTGCTCAATCAGGGTGAAGTATGAGCTGATTCGGAAAGATTAAGGGATGTTATGTGTGTTTAACTCAAATAATTTATCTCTTTTTGTTTTTGAACTTTTCAAGTGTTGTTGATTGGATAACATTTTTATCTTTACTTTTACTTGAGGGCAATTGTTGGTAATTGTTGATAACACGAGAGTATCTATTGCCAGTTGCGGGAAGTACCATAATTTGTTGGTTATAATTTACAATTATACTTGTTGCTTTCGGAGAATCATTCTTCTCAAGTTAATTGTTCCTTCTATAGGTTTGATGACACAAACCCTGAGGCTGAGAAAACAGAGTACATAGATCATATCAAGGAAATAGTCAATTGGATGGGTTGGGAGCCATTCAAGGTACTGACTTTAGGTTTTGTAATTCTAAATATCTACTACCATTTTCTTTAAGACAAGATATTCCCCAAGGATAGTATTACTGTATATTGCTGTGATTACCGAGATTCTTATTGTCCTGTTTGTGCCAGTCTGACACCTATCCGAAACAATCGATGTGTTAAACCTGTGAAGTATTAAAATGAAGTCAGCCCAGAAACAAAAACACTGTTATTTTGTAGATGGCGTTAGTAAAGTAAACTTAAGCATAGACTATAGAACAATTCAGATTGCAGTGACAGATCTTTTAGTTTTGATTATTGTTTTTATATCAGTGCCCAGCAAGTCCAAATGAGTACAAAATTAGCAGCAGTCAGTCCAGCTAATTTATTTTTGCATAATGCAGATCACATATACAAGCGATTATTTCCAAGATCTGTATGACCTCGCTGTTGAGTTGATAAAGAAAGGATTAGCTTATGTCGATCATCAGGTGAGAAATTTACCCCATCTATTTTCCGCTGGCGTGTTTAGTGCATGCTCATTCTTTTTTCTTTTGGGATTTTCTGAGTTCGCAACCGACCGAAGAATGGTGCATATGTTCGTTCCTGTTGAAACAAAAAATAAATTTAGAGTTGCTTGTTATTTAAAATATTATTTGAGGCATGGGTTCAGATGCCTGATTAAATATAGAGTTTCTCATGTTTAGTCTCTTTTTGATCTTAATTGCTAATCCAAGAGCAATGTTTTGGCTAAGTTGAAGTTAATTGCTCCATTGATAGTTAATTGTACCATGAGTAACACAATATTTTCTGGTGCCTGATTGCAAAAAAAAAAATGAGAAATGTGTTACCTTATCTTAATTGCCACAAGGGGACATGCGTTGAGTAGACTATCATAACATGTAACTGAACCAGTAGGGTTTACTCTGGAGTTGTGGCATATTAAATGAAAATTGAAAATAGTTGTGTTCCTATTTTCTAATATAAAAATACACTAAATTTATACCTGGTTAATTTATGGTGAAGACCCCAGAAGAAATAAAGGAGTACAGAGAGAAGATGTTGAATAGCCCATGGAGAGATAGGCCGATAGATGAATCACTTAAATTGTTTGATGACATGAGAAGGGGCCTCATCGATGAAGGGAAAGCCACACTCCGCATGAAGCAGGATATGCAGAGTGACAACAAAAACATGAACGATCTGATAGCATATCGTATAAAGGTTTGTCTACATTCCTTTTTTGAGCTTCCATAAGTTTAATACAGAACATTGCTATCTTCTTTTTGGTCTTTCTTAGATTTCAAGATAATACCCCCCCTGGGAATTTGATGCATTGTAGTTTCTCGACTGTTGAAACAAACTAATAGGGGTTATTTGATGGAACAAATTATTTTCTTTGGATCGGTGTTTTGTTGTTTGGTGGCATTCATTTTCCCCTTGGACTGAGGCCAAAATTTTTATTTATTTTTTTTAAATTTCACTCGTATGTGGAAAAGCTAGAAATGGGTAACTAATTTTTTTTTTTTTTTTTTTTTTGCAAATTTCATTTGTTAAGAATCCACAATTAGGTGGGTTATTTGCAAATAGATTTTTATAAAATGGGTTTGAATAAGCCTTTTCCGGTTAAGTGTTGTTCATTTTCATGACTTCTTTTATTCATTTTGCACTCTTGTTTGTGTAATGAGTAATGACTATGCTGCTAATGTCCATAATAAGGTAGCTTTTAATTTCCCATGTTTCTTGGCTTACACCTCTCTCTCTCTCTCTCTTATTTTTTTACTTGATAAGCAGTTTACACCTCATCCACATGCTGGGGACAAGTGGTGCATATATCCAAGTTATGACTATGCTCATTGCATTGTTGATTCACTCGAAAACATTACGCACTCAGTAAGATTCTTGTTTGAACAATCCTTCATTTTTTAAACCTTTATATATAATAATTTAAACATTTTGGCTTCTGTGATCTTGCTTATGATGAGAACGAACAGACGTAATCAGTGCACCTGTAGTTTTTGAAAACAATGAAAAAGAAGTTTGCAGGTCTGTACGGAATAGTAGGAGACTACATACAATACAAGGCACACTTGATTGAATGTTGAAAACTGCATATCATGAGCCAAGTTTATAAATGGGAGCTGTAGCACTTGGAACCATATTTCTAATGATTTCATTGTTATTTTTAACTTTTGCAGCTCTGTACTCTTGAATTTGAGATAAGACGTCCATCTTACTACTGGTTATTGGTAGCGCTCGGCCTCTATCAGCCATATGTATGGGAATATTCCCGGCTAAATATCTCAAATACCGTCATGTCAAAAAGAAAGGTACAAATTCAGAGCGCACTCTAGCAAAAAAAAAAAAAAAAAAAAAAAAAAATAAAGCTTCAATTCCAACAAGTTGGGTAGATGAATGGCGTAATTTTTCATTCTGCAACTGATATGTGTTGTTCTGGATTTGGGACAGTTAAACCGGTTAGTGACAGAGAAATGGGTCGATGGCTGGGATGATCCTCGGTTGTTAACGCTGGCGGGCTTGCGTCGGAGAGGTGTATCTGCCACTGCCATCAATTCTTTCATTCGTGGAATTGGCATCACCAGAAGGTTTTAAAATTATCTTGCTAAAATATTTGCATCTTTTGACATTTAAATTTTTTGAGGCTTTCTGAAAATAGCAGCCTATTACCATGTTGAGGCCATGGAGTGGTTAAATATTGTTTTCTGTATGGTGGGCTATGGAGAAATTTAAATGTTGTTTTTTGTAGGAAAGGTGTATCATAAGAGTTATTATTATTATTATTATTTATTTATTTTTTATTTAGTTCTCGGTTGTTCTTTTCTTATTTCTTTTGTATTACAAGTTCTTTTTTTCACTTCTGTTGAAATTTAAAAAGTTAAAACTCAGCACCAAGTGAAGAACTACCCATATTGTTGGTTTACTAGTTTGAATTAAGTTATGGTATTCCTATTTTCCCATCCTACTTTGGTTATTCTTTATTTGATCTTTGTTTAGTGAGTCTCAGAGAATACAGATTGAATGTGTTATTGGCAAAAGATTAAAGAATAAGGCCCCAAAAACATGCTGGATAAAGCTCATTTAATTTTGGCTTTATTAAATTACAGTGATAACAGTCTGATACGCATTGACCGCCTTGAGTACCATATTCGTGAGGAGCTGAACAAAGTGGCACCTCGTGCAATGGTGGTGATGAACCCTGTCAAGGTTTGTTTTGTTTAAAATCATTTGTTCGATAATACCCAATTTTTTCACAAATACTGATATGTTTTTTTCTGTGATATTGAAGGTTATGATAATGAATCTTGAAGATGATAAGGTAATAGATCTTGATGCAAAGATGTGGCCTGATGCACCTGCTGATGATGCTACCTCTTATTACAAGGTGCACATTTTATGCTGTTCAACTGTTATTACACTTGCCTACCCCAACTTGATTGGGAGTTTGGGACAAAATTTTTTTTTTGTTGTTGTTGCCACTGGCACTTATAAAAATGGATGTAGTGGATAGCCATTCTTCTGTTCTATAACCTCATTTACCTTCTTCAATGACATTATGGTCCGTCCAATCAAATGCAGATCTTTTGGTGTGATAATCAATTTTAGATCGGTGAAGCATGGACGTTTTTTTTCTCCCTTTCAAACTGCAATGACCTCATTAGCCTTGCAATTATACCAGGAAATTAATATAGCTCCTGAATTTTAGCAATGCATGATTCATTAATATTTCATGATTCAGGTTCCATTTTCAAGGATTGTGTACATTGAAAGATCTGATTTCCGCCTGAAGGATTCAAAAGATTTTTATGGTCTCGCTCCTGGTAAAACTGTGCTGCTCAGGCAAGTGAATTTCTTATTTTCTTTGACTCCCCTTTTGTTTTGTGTGTATGCCTCTGGTATATAAAGTATTAAGTATTAAAAATATATTTGGTTTGGGTTCAATGCAGATACGCCTTTCCAATTAAGTGCACTGCTGTTGTAACTGGTGATGATCCTGAAGACATTATTGAAATACGTGCTGAGTATGATCCTTTGAAAAGCACCAAACCCAAGGTATGGGTCCTTTAAATGGTCTTCTGTTTAACCTTAGTAACCTCTTTGTTTCCTGACAATCTCTTGAACGATGGATATGCTATCATGAAGTATTTCAACAAAATTTTTCGCAACAGCAATTATGCTATAAAGGGCAAATACATGCAATGGATGAATGACAAATTTTGTTCCTGAACCTATATATATTAAGTGCAGTTGACCCATAATTATTTGGTTTTTGGCTTTACTGGTTCTCTGTCGGTCCCAGTTTAGAACTTTATTTATGATTTATCTATGTAGGGAGTTCTTCACTGGGTTGCTGAGCCATCACCAGGAGTAGAACCCCTCAAGGTTGAAGTCAGATTATTTGACAAGCTGTTCCTTTCTGAGGTCAGTTGTGTTATTATTTCTTAATGCTTTTTTTACTTCTAATCTCTAAATTTCTGCGGGTATGATAACTTAATATGCTTTCACCTTTGTTATCAGAATCCGGCTGAGCTGGACGATTGGTTGTCAGATTTGAATCCGAATTCAAAGGAAGTGATACAGGGATGTTATGCTGTGCCATCTATTGCCAAGGCAGTTCAGGGCGACAAATTTCAATTTGAACGGCTAGGTAATTTGCCTTCTCAATTCTTGTTCCCTCTTTTTTTGCTCTTAGGACATTATTTTGTAGACTGCCAAAGAGATCCTTTAGATGCCCAAGATTTGCATGCCCTAGAAAACAAAAAAAAAGCAGAGATAGATTGGGCCTTTGGAAGGTTGTACACTTACCGCATTTCGTTAAAAAATAGTACAAGTATATATAATCTATCTTCTTATGCAAGTTTGTTGGATAGTCTCCCATACTTCTTTTTGGAGGCATGTCTCATACTATTATATAGCACTCATACATGGAGGTGACCTTTTATTTTTGGGTGGACATCTGTATTTGCTAAAATTTTTAAAGTTAAAACTTAAAACTTATGGTCCATGAGGTGAAGCAAAATATTATAAAGACCAGCTGATATTGTACAATATAATTAATTATTATTTTTTTGTCTTTGTCTTTGTTTGTGATGCATTTTTTTTTTTTTTACATTTTTGTAGGTTATTTTGCGGTGGATACAGATTCAACTCCTGATAAGCTTGTGTTTAACCGCACTGTTACTCTCCGTGATTCTTACTCCAAGGGGGGCAAATAGTTATAAGTAGAACTCAACCATTTTTATTTGTTGTTAGCTTTCAAATAGAGGATGCTGAAGAGTGCTGAACTAAGATTGAAAAGGAACCAATATTGGGAAGGTTAGCATATAATTTTGGAATAGCTGTTAACAAATCATTACAGAATATTCTGTGTTTGAATGTGTGGTAAGTTTTGTTTTGTTTTGAGATGAACAGATCCCGTTCGTATATTTGTGATTGATATGATATCTTTCTTGTCATTTCATTTTAGAAATGTTTGCATATAAATGCATACTTTTAGTTTACTTGGGTTGTAGCATAATCTTGTTGCCCCTCCACATATAAAGTACCAGAGAGCAGTCCATAGCAACATTTTTCTTTTGGCAGTGCTCGTCTTTTTCCTAATGTTTCCTTTCTGTTTGATGTATTAAATGTGGATACTATTTTTTTTTTCTTGGCACGTATTATTTTAAACTAGCAAGAAGCCCGCACAACAATTAAATTCTGGTCTCATGTAATACATAAAATGTGTTTTCGGTTTTTGACTAATTATATACCATTTTAAATTCCATCTTTACACTAAATCAGCTCATTGAATGTTAGAATATAAAACGTTAATTCCTTATTAATGTAAATTCTAATTAACATTGATGTCTTTCATAATAAGATTGATATCTTTCAATTTTTGTAAAAACCAAAAAGGAGAATAAGTTGTTTAATATGAGAATATCAACGTCTTTGAAATCAATGTAAATCTGTACTGTTGATTAAGGGGTAGAATGAGTATTAAAAAATTTGAAGGAGAGAGAAAAAAATGGGTAGAATGAGTATTAAAAAAATTGAAGGAGAGAGAAAAAAATGGAGAGTATAATAGTTACGTGCTTTATAATATAGTATAGATATTGTAGAATTATCGCTGTAATGCACCGTTTTTCCCTTTGTAAGATCCATATAGTTCCCTATTTATTGTTCCGCTTAAAGCGTGTGATGCATACAATTTTTGAAACTCCATCTTCCACTGTGGAGTTGTACTCGTACGTACATACTACAAGTGATTGGCATGTATGCTTGAAATATAGATCTGGCATATTTATTTGTTTTAGATTTATTACACTGTATATTTATTTGCCATACTTTGAGTTACATTGTACAAGTTATCAACTTTTATATCTAAAATTATCATATGAATTTTACAACTCTTTTAAGTTTCATATATCAGTACTCAGTAGCAATCCTTTAATTGTTCAGCTAGTACAAAGACATAATATGACCCATGTAGTGTACACATCATGAACCTAGCTTCATTTCTATTTGTTACACTTACATGTTCTACTCGAACTTATTTATGCATACGTTGATACAATATGTTTTCCCCCGTTTTTCATCTTGTTCTTCCAATCATGGATGAATTTTCTATGGCTTTGCTTCGGGAGGTGGGTATCCTACTCCTGGATTACGATACGGATGGCAGCCTGGCCCGGTGTATGGTTCGCCCGGTGGTGATCGGCATGCTGGTCGGTTTGGGTCTAACGGATTATACCGGATATCTGTATCAGGCAAAATATAACAATATTAGCTTGGATCGATCAAGAACAAGGAGACGGCAATTAGGGAGAAAGCACTAATGTTTTCCTAGAAAGCAGATGAAGAAGATCAATTGGTCATCACTGGATGTAATCCAAGTAGGGCTGTCAATGCAACAAAATTTTGCGTTATTAATTTCATTTCGTTTCGTCCAAACGAAACGATTTGCAGTTTTGTAAACGGAACGAAACGAAAAACAAAACAATATATTCCATTTCGTTTTCCATTTTCATATAATAATTTCACTACGGAACGATTATTTTCGTTATTCCGTTGCGTTTCGTCCAAACGGAATGATTTACGGTTTCGTTGAACGAAAATGCGTTGACACTCCTAAATCCAAGTGAGTGATGCTAAATATAATTGAAGCATTAATCTCATGCAAATTTATGAGAAGCCACTTAAGAATGAATACTATATGCGTAGTTATGTCCAACACAAATATGTACTTCCGCACATATCTAAATCTCAAAACTTCGTTTGAGAGGGCTGAAATTCGAAACTATTAACTTGTCACAGCCTTACTAAAGTAAGTTTTAAAATCCCGGTCCAATTTACTCGATTCGAGCTAAAATACATTCATAATAGAAAATAGAAATATAGGGGAGAGATTACTACCATGGCCAGCCTTGGTTTCTCCCGCATACGGATTCCCTCTGCAGAAGGGAATATAAGAGAGGCACTACATATCAAGAAGAGAACACAGAGCAATGGCAGAGTTTTGGTTGCCATGTGGAATCGTATTGTAGTGTAGTGGTACATAATCTCATCTCCCAACTTGCTCAAATTTATAGAGATCGATCTGAGGTGCATTTGCTGGAACGTACATGTAAAGACACGCATAGTGTTCCAGAAATGCCATGGAACGGCACGAAAAAACGACACGGCACAGAACGGTTGTCAGGCACGACACGGTAACGGTACGAGACACGACATATATGACAAAAATAATATAGGTGACAGGGATAAGAACAGATAGGACACAGGTAGTTACAGATAGGATATGGGTAGACACGGATATGTTACTGGTAGGATGCTGGTAATAACTCCGACTATGTTTCAAACATGGCCGGTCCCAGAGCCTGGAAAAAGGAGGAGGGGTACGTAATTTACAAAACATTATGTAATTATTAAAGGCGCCATAAAAAAAAAATCTTCTTGTCCCCCTTCTATAGTCCTTCTTAAATGTCTCCCACCAAGATTTCATTAAAATTATAATTCAAGATTTAGATTCTCACTAATTACACATTTCTTTTGACACTAAAAGTTGGGTCTTACTACTTAATAGTAAAATTTTTTGTACATAGCGTTATTGTAAATAACCGTGTGCACAAATCTGATGTTCATACTTATCTGTCAGGGTGTTCATACATTCCACAATGAGACGTTCATAGTCGATGCAATTGGCGTTCATACCTATGCGTCGAAGATTCTGCGTGGACTATCCAAGATTACACGTTCTGGTTAATAATTCTGTAAGGACTGGTCCAAGATTCCGCGCTCTGGTGAATGATTGTCTGCCCTTACTTGAGTGTTCATACAATGTATTGTCACTCAGGTGTTCACATCTATTACATTGGGTTGTTCATATCTTATATACAAGAGAGTGTACTGATGAACAACATTTAAGAGGGGAATTTTTCTTGAGTGACAATTAGCATACCTAAAAAAAAAGCACCGCAATTTAATAAAGAGTGAGGCTATGGTACTATTAATAGTACAAGGTGGTCGGTACTATGGCTCCATATTGTCAATTTTAAAGTTCAGTTGATGGATCCAAACCGCTCAAATGTGATCTCCATATATAAATGTCACTGTAAACCAAATTTTATAATTTTTGGTGTTTTTTTTTTTTACTTTTTTTTAGATAATTAGAAAATGACTTAATATAAACATTATAGACCATTCAAAAATGTTGTTTTTCTATATATCAAAATATATAGTTAAAAATTTAAAAAAACATAAAAGTTGGTCTAGAACTATATTAATATATGAAGATCACATTGAGCGGTTTGGATCGATCAATTGAACTTTAAAAATCATAAGATGAAGCCGTAGTACGGAGCCATTTTGTACTATTAATAGTACCGTAGCCTCACTTTTTAATAAATAAATATATAAACGACACAGTAGGTTTCCACTACATAACAAATGGTTGTTAACATCGTGCTTTATTTAATTTCCTGGCTTAGTCTAAAAGCAAAAAGTAAAAGCAAGTAAAATCCACTTATCCAAATTAGGACCAAATTAAGGTCTCCAATGTCGACCATATGCAGACATAAGGGAAGACGACCATATATATTTAGTCGTTGATCTATCACAGATTCACAGTATCACTGTCTGCCTCCTATGCTGTCGACAAATTTATGTGGAAAAGAATTGTGGACAGTTAATTCGAGTCTATTGATGTGCTAGCAAACGAGGCCGCTGACTTCAGGTCAACCGAGAAGAATAAAAAAGGAAAGGTTTGATTTGTTAACGGAACGTGACGTGTCGTAGTCTGTAGGCACAACACAGAAGTGTTTTTTTTTTTTTTGGAAAATGCTATGGGATACCGCAAAAGATACCGTTAGAGATATCATTAAATATTGACTTCCAATAAAATATGTGATAAGTTGAATATTTAGGAGGTTAAGGTGAATATTTAAGAGGATAAGTTGAATAGTTAAGAAGTGTAATGCTGCAAGTTAAATTAAGAGTAGTTTTTATTGGCTGTAAACCAAAATATGTTAAATGTAATGCTGCAATTAGGTTTTTATTATGTGGAGTTTTTATTGATTGTCAAGCAAAATGTGTTAAGTTGAATATTTAGGAGATTAAGGTGAATATTTAGGAGGTTAAGGTGAATATTTAGGTTTAGTTGAATTGGTCAAAGATCATGGTATTCCCGACGGTATCCCTAGTGGTATCCGAATATCTGGACTGTTTTTTTTTTTAATATAAAGAAAAGTAAGTTAAATGAATTTTTGTTTCACCGTGTAAAATTATTGTGAAATTAAATGTTTGATTTCAGTAATAACTCAAATTATACTTTATCATGTCAAAAATGTCAATTTTGCGGCCGATGCCCAATAATTTTATTGTCATATAAAATACGAGGAATACAAAATATATTTTTTTTAAATTTTTGGGGCCTTTTAATTTTTTTTTGGACTTTCAAAACTCATATATACAATTAAGCATTATTTTATTAAAATTTTAGAGTCATTTTGGAAAATAAGAAACAAGTACTTCAAAAAAACTTCAAAAATAAAAATTTGTTATAACCCTTGTTCCCTTAGGCCCTGTTTATTTCCAGGATAAATTTGGAGATAAGAGGGATAACTCTTATCACCTGTGAGAGTGGTGATAAGAGTTATATCTCCAATCTCCACTTTTATCCTGTAAACAAACATAGCCTTAGTATTTTCATATAAAAGAAATTATTGGAGTCCTATGACAAAATATAATTTGAGTATTTAACATTTCAGAGTGAAATACAAACGTTCCCACAATGTTCTAACTCGTGAATAGAGGTGGCAAAATTTGATCCGACCCGAAAAACAAGCCCGACCCGTCCAACCCAAACCCGACCCGACCCGACCCGAGTTTCAGGAAAAGTCAAACCAACCCGAATCCTACCCAACCTGAACCCGTGTTCCAGGGAAAGTGAGACTGGCCCGAACCTGACCCGATCGACCCAACCCGACCCGACCCGACCCGAACCCGACCCGAACCCGACCCGAAAAAATGCCGGCAGCCATCAACCCGATACTCGACCCAATCTGACCCGACAATCTGCCACCTCTACTCGTGAAGATCTAGCTAGAGAAAATGCTTTGAGAAATTTCAATTAATTGTGTAAATAATTGGAAGTTATTTGATTGCGCTTATTCCGATAATACTACGATAGTGATGCATAAGTAATGGAGGATAAGGCGGAGGTCAAATGAGGCCTCAAAGAGTGAACGATTGATCATCTCTTGCCATGGTCGGAGATTGAAGGTAAATCGACAAATTTGAAGGATAGACGTGCGATGAAATCTTGGATGGTCGGAGCAATCACAGGATCGACCATTATTAGGGGTAAAAAATGATAAAAAGGAAGCAACAAGTTAGCGAGGTTGACTGTGAGGAGAGACGGGAGAGATGGAGTAATGCAAGAGGAAAAATCTATGCTTGATGGAGATCTCTTTTTTGAAATTGAATGGAGAAGTAAATTGGAAGGAAGGATGTGGGGATGAAAGTGGAGAATGAACATTAGGGAAAATAAAGATTTCCTCGTCAAGAAAAGCTAACCAACCAAACAAAATAATAATAAAAAATAATTTTTACAAAATTTACAAGCCTTATAATTTCTTTAGCCACAAAAATCAACAATCGTCGTAATCAACTCAAAAAAGTTTGAAGCCGATGCCCTAGTGGTTCCGCCTTTGGCAATGACTCGCGTGTGGAAAATAACTTGTGCAGCGTATGTCAGGAGAAGAAAAACTAGTGATCAATAAGAAGGTTGCTGAGAAAGTATCGAAGACCAAAAAAATGTTGTGTAGAGTATGTAGCCGCATTATGTAGCCGCATTATCAGTGTGGAGCTCACAACTAAACATGAAATGAAGTTTTTGGTGGATATGATAGCAGAAGATAAAGTACTATGACCTGGAAGTACTGATTTGAGCAAACAGTGAGCAAATGATGCTAGCTAGTTCAAAGAGTAGACGAGAAAACCTTTGAGAAAGGCATAGATGATTTACTACAAGAATATAATTGATGCAAATTTTATAAGGGACATTGATTTCGTTTTAAACTTCATATATTATATATTTATCTGCTACATATACTTTGAGTTATATTCTATAATTAAGTTATCAAGCATATATCCGATAATTACTTGTGATCATTTGTCCTTTAACTGATACATAACAAATAACTAATAGTAAGATCGATAAGATATAGGGCATTCTTCTCTCTTTTTAATTAAAGTAGCCCACAATTTATTTAAAATATTATTACAAAAATACACTAATTAACAACACGTGAAATAGTTATGTACAAAATGTAAGAAGGAATAATAAAATCTGCCAAGTGATGAGTATAATCATATTACTTCTCTATTAAAATTAAGTGGTGCTCATTAAGAAAAATATATTCTCTAGTTAAGATAGACTGTTAATTATTATGGATCATATAAATTTTACAACTCAATCTTCATCATATATTACAAACAGTTCTTTATTCAGCTGGTGCAAGGACATAATTATAGAAACCCTATATAGCTTCATTTCCAGTACTTACTACACTTATATGTGCTATGACTTCCACTCGACCTTATTTATGCATGCATACACTGATGCAATATGCTTTGCCCCGTTTTTCATCTTGTTCTTCCGATCATATATGGATGAATCAGCTTCTATGGCTTTGCTTCAGCAGGTGGGCAATATTTGGGATTACGATATATACCACAGTATGGCCTGGGGATGTATGGTTCGCCCCCCGGTGATGGGATTGCTGGTCGGTTTGGGTTTGTTGCATTATAGCCAATACCTGTATCGGATAAAATATATAAAAATATTAGCTTGGATTGAGAACAAGGAGATGATTGATGATATATAATTAGGGGAAAACAGGAAAGGTCCAATATATTCCAAGAAAACAGATGAAGATTTGTCATCGCTGAATGTAAGACAAATGAGTGGTGTTAACTGTTAAATATAATTGAAACCTTAAATTCATGTAAATATACCAATAACCCAATTTAAAATTTTATTTGAGTAGATATATAGATGAAATTCGAAACTATAAATTTATTATGAACTTACTAAAGTAAGTCGGAGTTCCTAGAAACATTAATAGAAACAAAGGAGAGAAAGATTAGTACGTACTACTACCAGCCTTGGTTTCTTCCAGGATACGGGTTCCCTCTGCAGAAGGGAATGTAAGAGAGGCACTACATATCAAGAAGAGAACACAGAGCAATGGCAGAGCTTTGGTTGCCATGTGGAATTGTATTGTGGTGGTTTAATGCTTTTTTGTGGTAGTAGTACATATATAATCTCCCAAATCGATCCTATTTATAGATATCGGAGGTGTATTTGAAATGTGCATGAAAGAAAAAGAAGAAAGCAAAATAGTTATATATATGGAGCTTATCTATATATCATTGGCCGGGTGATTTGTGCATACCCGAGACCCATTTTCTGTAGAAAGAAAATGATACGGAGATACCACTGAGGATACCATTGAGATACCATGTAGTTTGATTTGGTCAAACAAACTAATTATTCAGCATAAAATGCGAATTATTCAACTTAAACATGCCAAATATTCAACTTAATATCAACTTATAATAATTAGCATGTTAAATATTTAGCACAACTTAACATACTAATTATAAGTTAACATTAAGTTGAATATTTAGCGTGCTAAGTTGAATATTTAGTATGCGAAGTTGAATATTTAGTACGTTAAGTTGAATATTCCATTTCAATCACAATATATATTAAGTTGAATAAGTATTGATATAATTATTCAGCATATAAGTTAATGTTAAGTTGAATAATTAGTACATTTAGTTAGATAATTAGTTCGTTTGACCAAGTCAAACTTCATGGTATTCTCAATACTATCCTCCATGGTATCCCCATATCTAGACCCTATTAAATAATAAACGGCAGCAGATTTAATTTCACGCTGTGAGAAATGGCTGTCAACTTCGTGCTATATTTTCCTAGTTTAGTCCAACTAAAAGTGAAAAGTAAAAGCAAGTAATAAAATCCACTTATCCAAAGGACCAAAGGTCAACAGCACACATAATGGAAGACTTGGCCAAATGTAGTCTTTGATTTTGATCTATCATGGACTCACAATATCACGTATGGTCTGTCTCTTCTGCTATCGGCATTTTATGTGGAATTCCGGATAGTGTGAGTCTATTGGATGTGTAGCTAGGAAACGAGGCCGCTGACTCCAAGTCAACAGAGAAGAATGAAAAAGGAGAATATTTGATAAATCTATTTCAATTAATTCTGTAATGGGAAGTTATCATTGTAAATGCACCAGTACAGTAGTCCCAATCAACATTGTAATATGTTTTCTATGCATCTGCGTACGCGTATGCATTATATACTGATCCGCATAGGATTTGGATACGTGGTTGCATATTGATTTTCATAAAACATTTGTAGTAGATATGACTAAAAAAGTGAAAATAGACAAAATTTGATAAAAAATATTGGATTGAAGTACGAGCTTTCATACTGCATAGCTTTTACATTAGGCTATGCAACTTTTTGTGTACAAAACAAATATTTGTTAATTATATATCAGCTACAATGTATCAATATTATTACAAATTTGATAAATAAATCGCATATAAATTACCGCATAGAATTCTTCATATGTAGTACATCTCCGCATGTATATTCAAATTCGCGTTTTACAATACTGGTCCCAATGTACAACCCATTAGGGTTCCCTATTTATTTATAAAAAACATGTAGAGTCCACCCCTATAAAGTAGGCCACCCATCCACCCTCTCACAGTTCTGACACATTACATGCACCCATGCGCTTGCTACATGAGAGGATTTTAACAAATTTAGATAAATAGATAAGAGAAAAGGTAAAAAGAAAATAATTATCATTACTCGTCTTTAATTTATAAAATTATGGTACTTGAAATTTTATGTGACACCAGAGCCATCAAAAGGGTATAAAAAGTCACTAGTTACATTATTAGGATTTAGTATATAGTCGGCAGTTTATAGATGTGACATGATCAATGTCTTTTAAAGTCTAAAGAAGTCTTTACTACAAAATTAATAGGAAAACATCTTCCGTCCAACTCTTTTAATTTCCATCCAACCGTTCAACTTTTGATTTTGAGTTGACACTTATATATAGCAGTTGTGAGTTTTTGAATTAAGTAATTAACAATTGGATATATAATTGGAGAGTAGATACTAGAAAAATATCGGTATGCCCGAATCGCTAAGCTACTTACGTAAAGACAAAAGTATAAATCACATCTTAATATACTTTTCCATGATAAGGTCATAGATCTTGATGCAAAGATGTGGCCTGATGCACCTGCTGATGATGCTACCTCTTATTACAAGGTGCACATTTTATTCTGTACAACTGTTATTACACTTGCCTACCCCAACTTGATTGGGACTAAAAAGATTTTTGTTGTTGTTGTTGCTAGTGGCACTTATAATACTGGATGTAGTGAATAGCCATTCTTCTGTGCTATAACCTCATTTACTGTAACGCCCCGACACGGGGCGCTACGGTGCGGTATCTTGTGCATCCATCCAACGGTCCGTCGACCTACGTCGCCAACAAAAAGAAAGGAAAACAACAAAACAGAGTCAGCTAAAAAGCTCAGTAACCGGTTATTTAACGACGCGCTTCTCTATGACAAGTTTTTAATAACAAAATATACAAATGCCATAAAATTGATGCACAGGACATGCAACCTTTAGAAATAAAACTAAACATGCCATGCAATGTATTTATCACAACATATATATACAATATCAGGCTACAACATGATATGCAATATTTTTACCACAAGAAAAATGTCTATATAACATATATTATCAATTTATTTTAAGAACTCATCCATAGAAAAAAAAATTTGTCTAATACCTAACAGAAGAGCAGTTATGTCAGATTAAACGGATTTTTATCGGAAAAGGAAGCTTAACTTGTAAATTAAAAAGTCATCAAGTAGAAAGTTGTAATCTGTCCCCTACTGAACCGAAGTTCAGTTATGTCCGATTTAATACATTTCTTTTAAAAATAATCTGTCCCGTACTGAACAAAGTTCAGTTATGTCCGATTAAATACATTCCTTTTAAAATATAATCTGACCCGTATGTCACACCGTCCGTTCCCTTACCCGACTAGTATGGCACCGTAAGGGACGTTCACTTAAGTACTTAAGATTCCGTAATAATGGGAATATAATCGTGTTATAATATCCGACACTGTCTGTATATTCCCGTAGTGACATTTAGTAAATTTTAATTATTCTTAATTTCTTTCAGGAAAACTTTATTTCCTTTACAACATAGCATATTTGCAAAATAGTAACACATGCACATACAAACCAACTATAATCTTGTATCTATTGCAAATCTGTTTTGTTCCAGATTCTTAAAAAAAAAAAAAAGCATTAAATTTCAATTTTAACTAATTATATAAAATTGATGCATGGGACATATAACATTTACTTCCGCATATTTACCGAGTCAATCATCGGTCTCTCAGATCAGTACACCGGCATTTACTTGAATCCCTTTCTGGCGATTCCATGAACCGTCGTTTCACAGAACTATAAGACCGGTGATTGAACTCGATAAATATACCGTCATAAATTTGACAAAAACCCCAAAATCCTTTTTCTTTATGCACATAAAAGAAATACCACGACAAACCAACCTCATGCACAAACCGTTTTCTCATGCGACAACCATTTTTCAAGAATACCTTTCTATGTACATAACAAATTCACATTTTCAAGATCGAATCGCATGCACAAGCTAATTAATATGAAGAACTGAAAATAACAATTAACTATTAAACAGTAAATCGAGTCATAGAGAAGTCCGGTTACCTGATTTGGAATTCAAGAGGTGACAACAACAAAATCTCTTGGTGATTTGAATCGATTTCGGCAACACTCTAAGCACTTTTGTTATTTCATTGTCTCCTAAGATCAATCAATGGGGGTTTAAAGCAAAAATGGATCAGATTTTGATTAAAGAGTAAATCATTTCATTTATTTAATCCACTTTTGTGGGGGCAAATCAGTCCTTTACTCGAAACTTTGTTAACAACGGCCCAATTTTATTTTACAGACAATTGGAGGGGTATTTTGAGAACATTTTTCATGTAGAACACTATCTAATTTTGTGCTTATTTGATACACTTTTGAACCAATTTCATCAGAGGGGTAATTATGGAATTGTGCTGCTTAAATATTTATTTGGGGGCCTTAAACTTTGAATTTGTTCATGAAAATTTGTGTGCAAGTACAACTTAATGTGTACTTCAAGAATATAAAATAAAATATAGTGGTCCAGTTCATGAAACGGTTCAGTTTTGCAGTTTACCAGAATATCAGCCTGCCGACTGTTTTCTGTCAGTTTTCCATTTTCTGGTCTGAACTTTGGAAAATCATAACAATTCACAGAAAATTCGGAAAAATGTGAAATTTGGACCAAAACCTTTATCTGATTGTTATCTACATTTTCTGAAAATTTTAAGGCATTTGGACAATCGGAACTTGCCTTTTTCATTTTTGGTGTGAATTATACTCAAGAAAAGTGCTGCTGCTGGTTGCTGCTGCTGCTGGCTGGTGGGGGTGCTGGTGGCGACTCGGAGTGGAGGATGTGCGGGGGCGCGGGGTCAGGGCGGGACTGCGTCCAAATGGATCAGATTGGCTCAATCGATTGAATTGGCTACGTGCTTCGATTCTTGAAGGGGTTAAACACGGAACGAGAACGGTGGCTAGAAGGCATGACGGAGAATGGCCGTGCTCGATGCCGAAAAGGGGCAGAGGTGCGATCTCAATCGACGGTCCAGTCTCCGGTCGCACACAAAGGAGAGGGAGGAGAGGATACGGCGGGCATGGCAGGAGCTCAAGGTGTCGACCCGGGCTCCGCACGGCGACGGTTCGGGCTCGGCAGGACGACAGCTCGGGCTCGGCACGGCGACGACGCACGCTCGGCACGATGATGATCCGAGCTCGGCACGATGATGATCCGAGCTCGGCACGGTGGCGACGCGGCTCGGCACAGGTTATTGAATGGAGGGTTAGGCTTTTGGGGCTGTTGGAGCCGAGAGGAGAAAGGGAGAAGGGAAAGGGAGGAAGGCGGGCGCCAGTTGCCGCGGGGCGGTGGTGCGCAGCAGGTCCGGCGGTCGCCGGTGGTGCTAGGTGGCCGGCCGAGTGGGGATGGGGTTTGGGGCTGCTGCCCTCTGCCTCCCCAGAAAGAAAAAAAGAAGGGAAAGAAAAAAGGAAGAAAGAAACAAAAAAAAAATAAATAAATAAAAGGAAAGGAAAGAATTTTTCTGGTTTTGGTTTTCCGTTTTGTGTTTTTTTTTTTTTTTTTTTTTTTGTGTCTGTACGGGTTTCACATTTGACCCCCCTTAAGAAAACGTTTCGTCCTCGAAACGATATTGAGCCCAGGTAACAAATGCTGGATATCACTTGAGCATCTTTATCTAGCTGCGAGAAAGTCTTAGGACCTCTATGGTGTTCCTATTTGTTGGGCCTGTGTTGCAGATAAAGCTAAGTGCTATACAAACGGAATAAACAACTATTGGCAATGTTGACAACTAATCAGAATTTTATGGAGAGTTTAACAATTTTATTAAAATGTACTAAATACTTGTGTTTTATTAACAATAATAAGCGTATGTTTCCATTTGGAGAGAAACGATTTACTGGAAATGGTTGATTTAGGATGAAAATAGATTGATAAAAACGGTAAGATTATGTTATTTTGGATGGCTAAATAGTAGTGCAAGTATCCTTAAATTTTGGAATTTCCAAATTTGTTCTCCATAATACATTCAGAGGTTAGCATAGTAGAGCAAGTTTTACAACGTAAATAAGTTCAAGCTCTATATAATAATTAAACCTAAAATAATATGTTTAGATGCATTATATAAATATATATAAAAAAAATGTTTTCTCACGTAGATATAACATCACCCGAAAATGATTACTTAGTATAGTCATGGTACTCAAAAGGTTCTTTAACTGTTCATTCAATACATTGCTCGTTAGAATATGGTGCCATTGATAATAATGAATTCAATTCTATCTGGGAATCAAACTTGCTCTTGAAAATAAGATACTTTCATGGTTAGTAAAATAAAAATAAATAAATAAATAGAATCTTAGTATAATTTAATGAAAAGACCGTTAGATATAGAAACCAAATGTATTTTCTGTGAAGAGGAAGGATCCATTGGCCATCTTTTCTTCAATTGTTAATATATTTCTACTTTCTAGAAGTGGATTGCACACTATAATTTATTTATTTTTTTTTTTTGTGGTATCTATTGATTTGTGAAGTTCGTATCATGTGGCACAAGAATGGTTTAGACTGAGGTTAATACTTAGAGAGATATCGATGTTAGTTTTAAGATAAGCTGGTTATTTAATTTCTAAGTTTTGATGAATTTGTTCTATATAAGAACACCACTGGTTTGGTATGCAATATGAACAAGGTTTTCCATGAAGAGACTAAACTCAAAAATATGCTTGCATCTTACAGTTATGAATTAAAAGTAGATCAATGTTTATTTTGTAAAATTCCAGACAATAAAGTGCTACCAGTTCGTGATTGTTATAGATATTTTTGGATGTTGAACTCTATCAAAGTTCCTATACGAGAAAACTATTCTAATTGGGCGCATATTAAGATTCGGATAATAAGTCGTTCATATTAATTTAGCGAACATGCTCGTATCTAACCCAAATGGCCCGAATTATCGAATTCTCAACTTAATTTCATGAAGATAGGTGGATAAGAAGTATGAGGACTTAATTGAATGAACATAAGTATATAATAGGTCTTAAGACTATAATTAAAATAAAAGAAGACTAGACAAGACTGACTTCTTAATGCTGCATCTGGAGATGGAACAACAAGGGAATATCAATCATGTCCTAGACCAAAGAATACCCAAAACTAATGTTTGTTGGTATAACTGATTCGTTTGTATTATTTTTGTTATCTCAGTATGATACCTTAGAGCATAGTTACTTTTCATATGTGCCATATATTGTAATAACTAATAATTTTGAATGCTTGACTATAAGCAATGATTATCCGACAAAGGAACAAACCAACCATAAATGAGAACTACAGAAATGAAGGTTAAAAGAAAGAGAACTTGTTGGATGCACAATGGTCAAAGGAAGAGCTCAGTTATGCGGCGGGGCAATCAAATTAAAGGAACTAACAAACTTACTGAAAAGAGTCAAGGAGTTCAATCAATAGTCAACACGTCAGGAAAAAAAAAACATTAATTGAATTTCATAGTTCCAATAGAATAAAATCAAGTCAGAATACTCAAAGGAATCAGAATTTCAACCAATTAGTCAACAGATCAAGATTTTTAATTGAACCTCACATAAATTCAGTCAAAGGAAATCAAGTGAATTTAGCAAATCGAAATCTAAGGGTTGAATATAAGTCAATTAGATTAAGGTGCAGTTTAGCCAATTTCACACCTCGTAATAATACTTGGAACAAAACGAGAGGAAAATCCAATAATTACATAAATACAAGTTTGTCAGGACAAAATTTTAACATTTTAACAAAGATCAAGCGAATCACAATCAATTGAGCAGGATCAGATTAATCATGCTAGGTAAGCAAACATGAATGACACCAAGACAATTCCAATTATAATTAATTTATTTTAGTCCGATAATATCTATATCTATCCTTTAAGGGTTCGACATGCAAATCAGTGTTACATCAGAAGAGATCAAATTAGATAGCACAGGAAATTTGGCTACAATGTTGAATAGTTACAGAGAATCAACAATCAATCGGAAATTAATCAAACAAAATCAATTTGGATGACAGTCAACCAGAGAGCCAAATAAACAATAGTCAAATATGGAACTTATCATAATTGGAGTGACAATCAAATTAAATTCGACACTTATTCAAATCATTAACATGAGACCAAGGGAAAGCCAACAAATCATCTACTTCAATTGAAGATTCACAGTTTACATCAGAGAATATCAAATCGGATATACTGTTCAAAATGTAATTAGAGGGTCCAACACAGTCCGAGGAACGAATGCTCTGATACCAAATTGTAACGCCCCGACACGGGGCGCTACGGTGCGGTATCTTGTGCATCCATCCAACGGTCCGTCGACCTACGTCGCCAACAAAAAGAAAGGAAAACAACAAAACGGAGTCAGCTAAAAAGCTCAGTAACCGGTTATTTAACGACGCGCTTCTCTATGACAAGTTTTTAATAACAAAATATACAAATGCCATAAAATTGATGCACAGGACATGCAACCTTTAGAAATAAAACTAAACATGCCATGCAATGTATTTATCACAACATATATATACAATATCAGGCTACAACATGATATGCAATATTTTTACCACAAGAAAAATGCCTATATAACATATATTATCAATTTATTTTAAGAACTCATCCATAGAAAAAAAAATTTGTCTAATACCTAACAGAAGAGCAGTTATGTCAGATTAAACGGATTTTTATCGGAAAAGGAAGCTTAACTTGTAAATTAAAAAGTCATCAAGTAGAAAGTTGTAATCTGTCCCGTACTGAACCGAAGTTCAGTTATGTCCGATTTAATACATTTCTTTTAAAAATAATCTGTCCCGTACTGAACAAAGTTCAGTTATGTCCGATTAAATACATTCCTTTTAAAATATAATCTGACCCGTATGTCACACCGTCCGTTCCCTTACCCGACTAGTATGGCACCGTAAAGGACGTTCACTTAAGTACTTAAGATTCCGTAATAATGGGAATATAATCGTGTTATAATATCCGACACTGTCTGTATATTCCCGTAGTGACATTTAGTAAATTTTAATTATTCTTAATTTCTTTCAGGAAAACTTTATTTCCTTTACAACATAGCATATTGCAAAATAGTAACACATGCACATACAAACCAACTATAATCTTGTATCTATTGCAAATCTGTTTTGTTCCAGATTCTTAAAAAAAAAAAAAAAAAGCATTAAATTTCAATTTTAACTAATTATATAAAATTGATGCATAGGACATATAACATTTACTTCCGCATATTTACCGAGTCAATCATCGGTCTCTCAGATCAGTACACCGTCATGTACTTGAATCCCTTTCTGGCGATTCCATGAACCGTCGTTTCACAGAACTATAAGACCGGTGATTGAACTCGATAAATATACCGTCATAAATTTGACAAAAACCCCAAAATCCTTTTTCTTTATGCACATAAAAGAAATACCACGACAAACCAACCTCATGCACAAATCGTTTTCTCATGCGACAACCATTTTTCAAGAATACCTTTCTATGTACATAACAAATTCACATTTTCAAGATCGAATCGCATGCACAAGCTAATTAATATGAAGAACTGAAAATAACAATTAACTATTAAACAGTAAATCGAGTCATAGAGAAGTCCGGTTACCTGATTTGGAATTCAAGAGGTGACAACAACAAAATCTCTTGGTGATTCGAATCGATTTCGGCAACACTCTAAGCACTTTTGTTATTTCATTGTCTCCTAAGATCAATCAATGGGGGTTTAAAGCAAAAATGGATCAGATTTTGATTAAAGAGTAAATCATTTCATTTATTTAATCCACTTTTGTGGGGGCAAATCAGTCCTTTACTCGAAACTTTGTTAACAACGGCCCAATTTTATTTTACAGACAATTGGAGGGGTATTTTGGGAACATTTTTCATGTAGAACACTATCTAATTTGGTGCTTATTTGATGCACTTTTGAACCAATTTCATCAGAGGGGTAATTATGGAATTGTGCTGCTCAAATATTTATTTGGGGGCCTTAAACTTTGAATTTGTTCATGAAAATTTGTGTGCAAGTACAACTTAATGTGTACTTCAAGAATATAAAATAAAATATAGTGGTCCAGTTCATGAAACGGTTCAGTTTTGCAGTTTACCAGAATATCAGCCTGCCGACTGTTTTCTGTCAGTTTTCCATTTTCTGGTCTGAATTTTGGAAAATCATAACAATTCACAGAAAATTCGGAAAAATGTGAAATTTGGACCAAAACCTTTATCTGGTTGTTATCTACATTTTCTGAAAATTTTAAGGCATTTGGACAATCGGAACTTGCCTTTTTCATTTTTGGTGTGAATTATACTCAAGAAAAGTGCTGCTGCTGGTTGCTGCTGCTGCTGGCTGGTGGGGGTGCTGGTGGCGACTCGGAGTGGAGGAGGTGCGGGGGCGCGGGGTCAGGGCGGGACTGCATCCAAATGGATCAGATTGGCTCAATCGATTGAATTGGCTACGTGCTTCGATTCTTGAAGGGGTTAAACACGGAACGAGAACGGTGGCTAGAAGGCATGACGGAGAATGGCCGTGCTCGATGCCGAAAAGGGGCAGAGGTGCGATCTCAATCGATGGTCCAGTCTCCGGTCGCACACAAAGGAGAGGGAGGAGAGGATACGGCGGGCATGGCAGGAGCTCAAGGTGTCGACCCGGGCTCCGCACGGCAACGGTTCGGGCTCGGCAGGACGACAGCTCGGGCTCGGCACGGCGACGACGCACGCTCGGCACGATGATGATCCGAGCTCGGCACGGTGGCGACGCGGCTCGGCACAGGTTATTGAATGGAGGGTTAGGCTTTTGGGGCTGGTGGAGCCGAGAGGAGAAAGGGAGAAGGGAAAGGGAGGAAGGCGGGCGCCAGTTGCAGCGGGGCGGTGGTGCGCAGCAGGTCCGGCGGTCGCCGGTGGTGCTAGGTGGCCGGCCGAGTGGGGATGGGGTTTGGGGCTGCTGCCCTCTGCCTCCCCAGAAAGAAAAAAAGAAGGGAAAGAGAAAAGGAAGAAAGAAACAAAAAAAAAATAAATAAATAAAAGGAAAGGAAAGAATTTTTCTGGTTTTGGTTTTCCGTTTTGTGTTTTTTTTTTTTTTTTTTTTTTTTTTTTTTTTGTGTCTGTACGGGTTTCACATTTACCTTCTTCAATGACATTTTGGTCCATCCAATCAAATGCAGATCTTTTGGTGTGATAATCAATTTTAGATTGGTGAAGCATGGATGTTTTCTTTTCTTTTCTTTTTTTTTCCTTTCAAACTGCAATGACCTCACTAGCCTTGCAATTGATTATACCAGGAAATTAATATAGCTCCTGAATTTTAGCAATGCATGATTCAATGTTAAATTAATATTTCATGATTCAGGTTCCATTTTCAAGGATTGTGTACATTGAAAGATCTGATTTCCGCCTGAAGGATTCAAAAGATTTTTATGGTCTCGCTCCTGGTAAAAATGTGCTGCTCAGGCAAGTGAATTTCTTATTTTCTTTGACTCCCCTTTTGTTTTGTGTGTATGACTCTGCCCTCTGGTATATAAAGTATTAGGTATTAAAAATATATTTGGTTTGGGTTCCATGCAGATACGCCTTTCCAATTAAGTGCACTGCTGTTGTAACTGGTGATGATCCTGAAGACATTATTGAGATACGTGCTGAGTATGATCCTTTGAAAAGCACCAAACCGAAGGTATGGGTCCTTTAAACTGATCTTCTGTTTAACCTTAGTAACCTCTCTGTTTCCTGACAATCTCTTGAATGATGATATGCTATCTTGAAGTACTTCAACAAAATTTTGTGCAACAGCAATTATGCTATAAAGGGCAAATACATGCAATGGATGAAGGACAAATTTTTTTCCTGAACCTATATATTTAAAGCAGTTGACCCGTAATTATTTGGTTTTTGCTTTACTGGTACTCCGTCGGTCCCAGTTTAGAACTTGATTTATGATTTATTTATGTAGGGAGTTCTTCACTGGGTTGCTGAGCCATCACCAGGAGTAGAACCCCTCAAGGTTGAAGTCAGATTATTTGACAAGCTGTTCCTTTCTGAGGTCAGTTGTGTTATTACTTCTTAATGCCTTTTGTACTTTTAATCTCTAAATTTCTGCGGGTATGATAACTTAATATGCTTTCACCTTTGTTATCAGAATCCGGCTGAGCTGGACGATTGGTTGTCAGATTTGAATCCGAATTCAAAGGAAGTGATACAGGGATGTTATGCTGTGCCATCTATTGCCAAGGCAGTTCAGGGCGACAAATTTCAATTTGAACGGCTAGGTAATTTGCCTTTTCAATTCTTGTTCCCTCTTTTTTTGCTCTTAGGACATTATTTTGTAGACTGCCAAAGAGATCCTTTAGATGCCCAAGATTTGCATACCCTAGAAAACAAAAAAAAACCAGAGATAGATAGGGCCTTTGGAAGGTTGTACACTTACCGCATTTCGTTAAAAAATAGTACAAGTATATATAATCTGTAACATCCCAAAATTTTGAATTTCATATCTAATGATTTGAATCTACTAGTTAAATTATTTTTCATGTATTGGTATATTTAGATATGAGTAATCACTTAATTGTTATATTTTATTTAAATACTAAGATAGAATTTGTAACACCCCATAATTTTGAATTTGTGAGTTCGATAATTTGAACTCGGGAGTTAAATTTATTTTCATGAGATTAGTAAGTTTAGATATAAATTATTACTTCTAATTATATTTTTAGTTTAAATTGATGAACAAAAATTGGGTTACTTTAATTCATATATTACAGTAGGTGTGTAGAATTTTGTATGTATTAATGTGAGTTATAATTAAGTCGATTAATTCCAACATGTTCTAGTTAAATACCATGTTGAAAATGCTCAAACTTATTAATTAATGCAACGATTAAATATAGAGATAGATTAGTAGATAACTAGACAATAATTAAATGTCAAAAAAAAAAAAGGACATGCTATTTCTTGTTCTATCCCGGTATATTTAATACATGTATATATATTACAGTTCTAACTTTTGAAATATATATGAAAGATTAATGGGCCGTGATAATCATGAGGTAACTAATATATTTAAAACCCATGACAACTTGTATTAATAACATGGCAACTTGATTAAAACCCGACGGCCCGCCTCCTGAGTTTGCCAACACATATAACTTTCAAAGCATATCTTCTTCTGATTTTTATTGCCCAACACATATAACTTGATTATAATTAAAATCACATTGTTCTCCTACGCCTTGACCCCTGTTCAAACTCCTCTGCTCAAAATAAAATCTAGATGTGAACCATATCTTGATTTGCTCATGAGGCGGCTTCTCAATATTGAAATAACCAACCCCTGAATCCGCTATAGCATATATATTATATAATGATCAACCAAAACCTTTATGATAACCCTCTGTTCACGATAACCTCTTCTGCCCTTTTTCCTCTGCGCAAAGAAGAAAACCACCAAACCAAAACACAAAAAAGAAAATACAGTAAGGAAGAGAGAGGCCGGGAGAAGAGGAGAAGGGAGAGGTCGGGAGACCAGGCGGTTGTCGAGGCGCTCCAACGACGATCGAGACGGCACGAGTCGAAGCGACGATCCGACGATCCGACAAACTAACAGAATTGAAGGTGCGCGGTCCTCCTTTGGCTTTATGATTCATATCCGTGTGACGATCGTTTTATTTTCGAAACGATCTATGATCTGTTGAATTGCAATGTTTTGCTTTGAATTTGATTATCCTACATTGCAAACTTCTAATTAAATCTTCCAAAAATTGATATCACAATTGAATTAATTATTTGATTGGCATAATATTTTCTATTACGAGTTTAATGAAATCGCTATTAAGTCTTATGTTAATCTGATTATGAATTGCTAATTTGATATATTTGACTTGGTATAATATGAACACTGTATTGCACTTTATAATTTATCTATGGTAATTGTACTCTAATTTGTTGTATGGCCTGTAAGATACTAAATTGAATATGACACTAAATTGACTCTGACACATTGCATATACGATCTGACTATAGGATGTTGATTTTTGAGATAACAAGAGAAATGATTATTTCTAGGTTTACTGTTGTTTGTAAATTATAGTTATATGATTATGTGGTCCGATTAAAAACAGAGTTGATATTTATTTATCCAACTAATCGTCATACAGATCTGAATATTGATGAATTTGATTTAATATAATCCGATTTTATACTTTATAAGTATATGGTGTGATTATTATAATATTTGTAATATTAATTGAGATGCAATTTAATGATTAATTGGAAAATAATTGAAATTTGGTATGACCCTTTGAAAGAATGTAATCGTTTGATTTGAGACTATCGATTATCGCTTCGTTCGCCATTATGTTCGGGCTTTAGCCCCCCATTGCGAGAAATTCACGGTACCGTGTCTCTTCCCCCCTCTTTTGTTGATTGATCTGGGACGCTGGATGAGGGATTCGTTCGGCAACGATAGCATAGATTAATTAATTGATTTGATTGATATTATCGACTTATTGATTATTGATTAACATTGATATAGTTTCTACCAGTCATTGACTTGTGTTGTGTTCGAATTGGGACGGTTAACCAAGAACCGGGATTAGGAATATGGCACTACCAAATAGACAGACTCTTAAAATTGACAAGTGATTGAACTAAATTGACATTTAATTAAATGATGAATGCACTTTGAAAATTGATCTCCTATCGTTAGGTATCCATTTGGAATTCTTTTTGCACTGGGAAACACTCGGTTTCTCATGCGCACCTTTGTACCCTTTTTCACAGGTGAGGAAAAAAAATTGCTGAGTTGCCACATAATGAAGAGTTTTGAAGTTAAATTTAAAGATTTAGTTTTAAATTTTTTTTATTTTTTTTTGTTTAATTTGTTGTAAGAAAAAGACTTCCGCTGTAGTTTGTTTTAATTATTGTATATTGATAAAAAAAAATGCTATGTTGTAAAATTTATTATGAATTTGTGAAATGAAATGGTGTTGTTGACTTGCTTGTTCTGACGCCTTGCGTTGAAAAGCGCGGCGGACGGCTCGTTTCTCTTGTTAAAAAAATCGGGGCCGTTACAGTTGGTATCAGAGCCAGGCAAGTCAATCAATACCAATTTCATTTAGCATAAAATTATGAGAGCGCGACGTCAATACGAAATAATAGTAATAAGTAATAATAATAACCTATTTATTTTAAATAGATTAATCATAAGATTTCTTATATATATATAAACTAGTATATTATATATTCAAATGATAATCCAATTTGACTCTGAGTGAACAAATTAATCAATTAAGGAAAATCCGATTAGGTCTTCTTTAATATTCTCTGAAATTTAATAACAGTATTTGTCCATAGTCACTTTAAAATGGACTCCTGTTTCTAATTCTGATAAGTCTCATAAAATTTGATTTATATTCCTTGCTATGTAATAATGAAGTTATGGATAATTAAGCTCTCTGTTTATCTCTGTTTGATCCTTTGTTATCCAACTCTCCAGATGATTTTCGACAACATTATTTTTGTCTTATTAAACTTGATGTTATTATGTAAACTAACCAATAATATCATGTAGTTGTATGTATGATTTTATATTTTTATAAGCATTGTTTGTTAAAAAAAATGATAATTAATGATTAACGTAGTTTAACCTAGTTGAATGTATCTTACACCGTTTAATGTCGATTTATTTGGACTTGAAAACTTAAATTACTGGATTTGAAACTTTGAGTAAACTTAAAAGTTTAAATTATTATTTTTTTTATTTTTTTATTTTTATTCGGTAAAATATTATCATAAGATCTGTTTTCAAATAATAATTTTAATTTTATTTAATTTTTACTTAATCATGAATTAGGATAATTGGATTACTTCCATAGGATAATTATGATATATTTTTGTAAAATTTGCGCAGCAAAAGCGTGGTGGTTTAATTTCTTATAATAACATGCTTGAAGAAATTTTGAGGACAAAATTCTTTTTAAGGGGGAGAGTTTGTAACATCCCAAAATTTTGAATTTCATATCTAATGATTTGAATCTACTAGTTAAATTATTTTTCATGTATTGGTATATTTAGATATGAGTAATCACTTAATTGTTATATTTTATTTAAATACTAAGATAGAATTTGTAACACCCCATAATTTTGAATTTGTGAGTTCGATAATTTGAACTCGGGAGTTAAATTTATTTTCATGAGATTAGTAAGTTTAGATATAAATTATTACTTCTAATTATATTTTTAGTTTAAATTGATGAACAAAAATTGGGTTACTTTAATTCATATATTACAGTAGGTGTGTAGAATTTTGTATGTATTAATGTGAGTTATAATTAAGTCGATTAATTCCAACATGTTCTAGTTAAATACCATGTTGAAAATGCTCAAACTTATTAATTAATGCAACGATTAAATATAGAGATAGATTAGTAGATAACTAGACAATAATTAAATGTCAAAAAAAAAAAGGACATGCTATTTCTTGTTCTATCCCGGTATATTTAATACATGTATATATATTACAGTTCTAACTTTTGAAATATATATGAAAGATTAATGGGCCGTGATAATCATGAGGTAACTAATATATTTAAAACCCATGACAACTTGTATTAATAACATGGCAACTTGATTAAAACCCGACGGCCCGCCTCCTGAGTTTGCCAACACATATAACTTTCAAAGCATATCTTCTTCTGATTTTTATTGCCCAACACATATAACTTGATTATAATTAAAATCACATTGTTCTCCTACGCCTTGACCCCTGTTCAAACTCCTCTGCTCAAAATAAAATCTAGATGTGAACCATATCTTGATTTGCTCATGAGGCGGCTTCTCAATATTGAAATAACCAACCCCTGAATCCGCTATAGCATATATATTATATAATGATCAACCAAAACCTTTATGATAACCCTCTGTTCACGATAACCTCTTCTGCCCTTTTTCCTCTGCGCAAAGAAGAAAACCACCAAACCAAAACACAAAAAAGAAAATACAGTAAGGAAGAGAGAGGCCGGGAGAAGAGGAGAAGGGAGAGGTCGGGAGACCAGGCGGTTGTCGAGGCGCTCCAACGACGATCGAGACGGCACGAGTCGAAGCGACGATCCGACGATCCGACAAACTAACAGAATTGAAGGTGCGCGGTCCTCCTTTGGCTTTATGATTCATATCCGTGTGACGATCGTTTTATTTTCGAAACGATCTATGATCTGTTGAATTGCAATGTTTTGCTTTGAATTTGATTATCCTACATTGCAAACTTCTAATTAAATCTTCCAAAAATTGATATCACAATTGAATTAATTATTTGATTGGCATAATATTTTCTATTACGAGTTTAATGAAATCGCTATTAAGTCTTATGTTAATCTGATTATGAATTGCTAATTTGATATATTTGACTTGGTATAATATGAACACTGTATTGCACTTTATAATTTATCTATGGTAATTGTACTCTAATTTGTTGTATGGCCTGTAAGATACTAAATTGAATATGACACTAAATTGACTCTGACACATTGCATATACGATCTGACTATAGGATGTTGATTTTTGAGATAACAAGAGAAATGATTATTTCTAGGTTTACTGTTGTTTGTAAATTATAGTTATATGATTATGTGGTCCGATTAAAAACAGAGTTGATATTTATTTATCCAACTAATCGTCATACAGATCTGAATATTGATGAATTTGATTTAATATAATCCGATTTTATACTTTATAAGTATATGGTGTGATTATTATAATATTTGTAATATTAATTGAGATGCAATTTAATGATTAATTGGAAAATAATTGAAATTTGGTATGACCCTTTGAAAGAATGTAATCGTTTGATTTGAGACTATCGATTATCGCTTCGTTCGCCATTATGTTCGGGCTTTAGCCCCCCATTGCGAGAAATTCACGGTACCGTGTCTCTTCCCCCCTCTTTTGTTGATTGATCTGGGACGCTGGATGAGGGATTCGTTCGGCAACGATAGCATAGATTAATTAATTGATTTGATTGATATTATCGACTTATTGATTATTGATTAACATTGATATAGTTTCTACCAGTCATTGACTTGTGTTGTGTTCGAATTGGGACGGTTAACCAAGAACCGGGATTAGGAATATGGCACTACCAAATAGACAGACTCTTAAAATTGACAAGTGATTGAACTAAATTGACATTTAATTAAATGATGAATGCACTTTGAAAATTGATCTCCTATCGTTAGGTATCCATTTGGAATTCTTTTTGCACTGGGAAACACTCGGTTTCTCATGCGCACCTTTGTACCCTTTTTCACAGGTGAGGAAAAAAAATTGCTGAGTTGCCACATAATGAAGAGTTTTGAAGTTAAATTTAAAGATTTAGTTTTAAATTTTTTTTATTTTTTTTTGTTTAATTTGTTGTAAGAAAAAGACTTCCGCTGTAGTTTGTTTTAATTATTGTATATTGATAAAAAAAAATGCTATGTTGTAAAATTTATTATGAATTTGTGAAATGAAATGGTGTTGTTGACTTGCTTGTTCTGACGCCTTGCGTTGAAAAGCGCGGCGGACGGCTCGTTTCTCTTGTTAAAAAAATCGGGGCCGTTACATAATCTATCTTCTTATGCAAGTTTGTTGGATAGTCTCCCATACTTCTTTTTGGAGGCATGTCTCATACTATTTATATAGCACTCATACATGGAGGTGACCTTTTCTTTTTGGGTGGACATCTGTATTTGTTAAAATTTTTAAAGTTAAAACTTAAAATTTATGGTCGATGAGATGAAGCAAAATATTATAAAGACCAGCTGATATTGTACAATATAATTAATTATTATTTTTTTGTCTTTGTCTTTGATTGTCATGTTTTCTTTTTTTAACATTTTTGTAGGTTATTTTGCGGTGGATACAGATTCAACTCCGGATAAGCTTGTGTTTAACCGCACTGTTACTCTCCGTGATTCTTACTCCAAGGGGGGGAAATAGTTATAAGTAGAACTCAGCCATTTTTATTTGTTATTTGCTTTTAAATAGAGGATGCTGAAGAGTGCTGAACTGAGATTGAAAAGGAACCAATATTGCAAGGTCAGCATATAATTTTGGAACAGCTGTTAACAAATCATTACAGAATATTCTGTGTTTGAATGTGTGGTAAGTTCTGTTTTGTTTTGACATGAACAAATCCCGTTCATGTATCTGTGATTGATATGATAATTTTTTGTCATTTCATTTTAGAAATGTTTGCATATAAATGCATACTTTCAGTTTACTTGGGTTGTAGCATAATCTTGTTGCCCCTCCACAATATAAAGTACCAGAGAGCAGTCCATAACAGCATTTTTTTTTTTTGGCAGTGCACGTCTTTTTCCTAATGTTTCCTTTCTGTTGATGTATTAATTGTGGATACTATTTTTTTTTCTTGGCACGTATTATTTTAAACTAGCAAGAAACCCGTCCGTTGTGCGGACGTTTTAAATTTTGATCTCATGTAATACATAAAACGTGCTTTCGGTTTTAACTAATCATTTACCATTTTAAATTCCATCTTCACACTGAATCAGTTCATTGAATGTTAGAATATAAAGCGTTAATTCCTTATTAATGTAAATTTTAATCAACATTGATGTCTTCCATAACAAGATTGATATTTTTCTATTTTTGTAAAACCAAAATGGAGAAGAAGTTGTTTAATTAGAGAATATCAAAACCTTTGAAATTAATGTATTTTGATCTGTACCGTTGATTAAGGGGTATAATGGGTATTAAAAAAATTTGAAGAAGAAAGAAAAAAAATGAAGAGTATAATAGGTACGTACTTCATAATAATATATTCATAATAATATAGTATAGATATTGTAGAATTATCGTTGTAATGCACCGTTTTTCCCTTTGTACAATCCATATAGTTCCCTATTTATTGTTCCGAATCCGCTTAAAGCATGTGACGCATACAATGAGTTTCATTGTACAAATTATCAACTATTATATCTAAAATTATCATATGAATTTTACAACACTTTTAAGTTTCATATATCAGTAGCAATCCTTTGTTTAGCTAGTACAAAGACATAATATGACCCATGTAGTGTACACATCATGAACCTAGCTTCATTTCTATTTGTTACACTTACATGTTCTCTTCGAACTTATTTATGCATACGTTGATACAATATGTTTTCCCCCGTTTTTCATCTTGTTCTTCCAATCATGGATGAATTTTCTATGGCTTTGCTTCGGGAGGTGGGTATCCTACTCCTGGATTATGATACGGATGGCAGCCAGCTGGCCCAGTGTATGGTTCGCCCGGTGGTGATCGGCATGCTGGTCGGTTTGGGTCTAACGGATTATACCGGATATCTGTATCAGGCAAAATATAACAATATTAGCTTGGATTGATCAAGAACAACGAGACGGCGATTAGGGAGAAAGCACTAATGTTTTCCTATAAAGCAGATGAAGAAGATCAATTGGTCAACTGGATGTAATCCAAGTAGGGCTGTCAATGCAACAAAATTTTGTGTTATTTCATTTCGTTTCGTTTGGACGAAACGATTTACAGTTTTGTAAATGAAACGAAACGAAAAACGAAACAATATATTCCATTTCGTTTTCCATTTTCATATAATAATTTCACTACGGAACGATTATTTTCGTTATTCCGTTGCGTTTCGTCCAAACGGAACGATTTACGGTTTCGTTGAACGAAAATGCGTTGACACTCCTAAATCCAAGTGAGTGATGCTAAATATAATTGAAGCATTAATCTCATGCAAATTTATGAGAAGCCACTTAAGAATGAACACTATATATATGCGTAGTTATGTCCAACACAAAAATGTACTTCGATCCGCACATATCTAAATCTCAAAATTTCGTTTGAGAGGGCTGAAATTCGAAACTATTAACTTGTCACAGCCTTACTAAAGTATGTTTTAAAATCCTGGTCCAATTTACTCGATTCGAGCTAAAATACATTCATAATAGAAAATAGAAATATAAGGGAGAGATTACTACCATGGCCAGCCTTGGTTTCTCCCAGCATACGGATTCCCTCTGCAGAAGGGAATATAAGAGAGGCACTACATATCAAGATGAGAACACAGAGCAATGGCAGAGCTTTGGTTGCCATGTGGAATCGTATTGTAGTGTAGTGGTACATAATCTCATCTCCCAACTTGCTCAAATTTATAGAGATCGATCTGAGGTGCATTTGTTGGAACGTACACGTAAAGACACGCATAGTGTTCTAGAAATGTCATGGAACGGCACGAAAAAACGACACGGCACAGAATGGTTGTCAGGCACGATACGGTAACGGTACAAGACACGACATATATGACAAAAATAATATAGGTGGCACGAATAAGAACAGATAGGACACAGGTAGTTACAAATAGGATATGGGTAGACACGGATATGTTACTGGTAGGATGCTGGTAATAACTCCGACTATGTTTCAAACATGGCCGGTCCCAGAGCCTGGAAAAAGGAGGAGGGGTACGTAATTTACAAAATATTATGTACTTATTAAAGGTGCCATAAAAAAAAAAATCTTCTTGTCCCCCTTCTATAGTCCTCCTTAAATGTCTTCCACCAAGATTTCATTAAAATTATAATTCAAGATTTAGATTCTCACTAATTACACATTTCTTTTGACTCTAAAAGTCGGGTCTTACCACTTAATAGTCAAATTTTTTGTACATAGCGTTATTGTAAATAACTGTGTGCGCAAATCTGATGTTCATACTTATTTGTCGGGGTGTTCATAGTCGACGCAATTGGTGTTCATACCTATGTGTCGAAGATTCTGCGTGGACTATCCAAGATTACACGTTCTGATTAATAATTCTGTAAGGACTGGTCCAAGATTCCGCGCTCCGGTGAATGATTGTCTGCCCTTACTTGAGTGCTCATATAATGTATTGTCAATCGGGTGTTCACATCTATTACATTGGGGTGTTCATATCTTATATACAAGAGAGTGTACTGATGAACAACATTTAAGAGGGGAATTTTTCTTGAGTTACAATTAGCATACCTAAAAAAAAAGCACCTCAATTTAATAAAGAGTGAGGCTATGGTACTATTAATAGTACAAGGTGGTCGGTACTATTAATAGTACAAGGTGGTCGGTACTATGGCTCTATATTATCAATTTTAAAGTTTATTTGATCGATCCAAACCGCTCAAATGTGATCTCCATATATAAATGTCACTGTAGACCAAATTTTATAATTTTTGGTATTTTTTTTAACTTTTTTTTAGATAATTAGAAAATGACTTAATATAAACATTATATACCATTTAAAAATGTTGTTTTTCTATATATCAAAATATATAGTTAAAAAAATTTAAAAAACATAAAATTTGGTCTAGAACTATATTAATATATGAAGATCACATTGAGCGGTTTTGATCGATCAATTGAACTTTAAAAATCATAAGATGGAGCTGTAGTACGGAGTCATTTTGTACTATTAATAGTACCGTAGCCTCACTCTTTAATAAATAAATATATAAACGACACAGTAGGTTTCCACTACATAACAAATGGTTGTTAACATCGTGCTTTATTTTCCTGGCTTAGTCTAAAAGCAAAAAGAAAAAGCAAGTAAAATCCACTTATCCAAATTAGGACCAAAGGTCTTGAATGTTGACCATATGCAGACATAATGGAAGACTTGACCATATTTAGTCGTTGATCTATGACAGATTCACAGTATCACTGTCTGCCTCCTATGCTGTCGACAAATTTATGTGGAAAAGAATTGTGGACAGTTAATTCGAGTGTATTGATGTGCTAGCAAACGAGGCCGCTGACTTCAGGTCAACCGAGAAGAATAAAAAAGGAAAGGTTTGATTTGTTAACGGAACGTGACGTGTCGTAGTCTGTAGGCACAACACAGAAGTGTTTTTTTTTTTTTTTTTTTAATATAAAGAAAAGTAAGTTAAATGAATTTTTGTTTTCACCGAGTAAAATTATTGTGAAATTAAATATTTGCATTTCAAACTGAAATGCTAACAACTCAAATTATACTTTATCATGTCTAAAATGTCAATTTTGCGGTGCCCAATAATTTTATTATCATATAAAATACGAGGAATACAAATATATATTTTTTTTAACTTTTGGGGCCTTTTAATTTTTTTTTTAGACTTTCAAAACTCATATATACAATTAAGCATTACTTTATTAATATTTTAGAGTCATTTTGGAAAATAAGAAACAAGTATTTAAAAAAACTCCAAAAATAAAAATTTGTTATATCCCTTGTTCCCTTAGTATTTTCATATAAAAGAAATTATTGGAATCCTATGACAAAATATAATTTGAGTATTTAACATTTCGGAGTGAAATGCAAACGTTCCCACAATGTTCTAACTCGTGAATAGAGGTGGCAAAATTTGAACTGACCCGAAAAACCTGCCCGACCCGTCCAACCCAAAACCCGACCCGACTCGTGTTTCAGGGAAAGTCAAACCAACCCGAATCCTACCCAACTTGAACCCGTGTTCCAGGGAAAGTGAGACTGGCCCGAACCCGACCCGACCCGACCCAACCCGACCCTACTCGTGTTTCAGGGAAAGTCAAACCAACCCGAATCCTACCCAACTTGAACCCGTGTTCCAGGGAAAGTGAGACTGGCCCGAACCCGACCCGACCCGACCCAACCCGACCCGACCCGACCCCGACCCGAAAAAATGCCGGCAGACGTCAATCCGATACCCGACCCGAAAAAATGCCGACAACCGTTAACCCGATACTCGACCCAATCCGACCCGAACCCAACCCAACCCGAACCCAACCCGAACCGACCCAACAATCTGCAACCTCTACTCGTGAAGATCTAGCTAGAGAAAATACTTTGAGAAATTTCAATTAATTGTGTAAATAATTGGAAGTTATTTGATTGCGCTTATTCCGATAATACTACGATATTGATGCATAAGTAATAGAGGATAAGGCAGAGGTCGGAATAATACTACGATTTTGATGCATAAGTAATAGAGGATAAGGCGGAGATCAAATGAGGCCTCAAAGAGTGAATGATTGATCATCTCTTGCCATGGTCGGAGATTGAAGGTAAATCGACAAATTTGAAGCATAGACGTGAGATGAAATCTTGGATGGTCGGAGCAATCACAAGATCGACCATTATTAGGGGTAAAAAAGATAAAAAGGAAGCAACAAGTTAGCGAGGTTGACTGTGAGGATGAGAGATGGGAGAGATGGAGTAATGAAAGAGGAAAAATCTATATTCGATGGAGATCTCTTTTTTGAAATTGAATGGAGAAGTAAATTGGAAGGAAGGATATGGGGATGAAAGTGGAGAATGAACATTGGGAAAATAAAGATTTCCTCATCAAGAAAAGCTAACCAACCAAACAAAATAATAATAAAAAATAATTTTTGCAAAATTTACAAGCCTTATAATTTCTTTAGCCACAAAAACCAACAATTGTTGTAATCAACTCAAAAAAGTTTGAAGCCGATGCCCTAGTGGTTCCGCCTTTGGCAATGACTCACGTGTGGAAAATAACTTGTGCAACGTGTGTCAGGAGAAGAAATACTGATCTATTAGAAGGTTGCTGAGAAAGTATTGAAGACCAGAAGATGTTGTGTAGAGCCACACAAGAAGTGGTATGGAGCCACATTATTAGGGTGGAGCTCACAACTTAACTTGAAATGAAGTTTTAGGCGGTTATGATGGTAGAAGAGAAAAGCGCTATGACCTGAAAGTACTAATTTGAGCAAATAATGAGCAAATGATGCTAGCTAGTTTAAAGAGTAAACGAGAAAACCTTTGAGAAAGGCATAGATGATTTACTACAAGAATATAATTGATGCAAATTTAACGGACATTGATTCGTTTTAAACTTCATATATAATATATTGAGATATGGTTCAAAACACGTTTTTGCACCATGGTTCAAAACACGTTTTTGCACCACCGTTTTCAAAATCTCACAAATCAAACTTTAAATGCCAAATCTAATTGAACCAACACATTCTACGTATTGAAATATGGTGGAATACCAAATTTTACAATTTTTAGAATTTTTTTAACTATATTTTTGGATTTTTGAAAGATAGACACGCAATATATATTTATCTGCTATATATATACTTTGAGTTAGATTGTTATGTTATCAATTTATATATCCGATAATTACTTGTGATCATTTGTCGTTTAACTGATAATTTTAATAGGCAATCTATTAGAGTAATTAATACATAACAAATAACTAATTATAAGATAAGATATGACATTCTTTTTTCTTTTTAATTAATTAAATTAAGTAGCTCACAATTTATTTAAATATTATTAAGAGAATACACTTACAACATGTGAAATAGGTATACAAAATGTAAGAAGGAATCATAACATCTGCCAAGTGATGAGTATAATTAATATTACTTCTCTATATAGAGTGGTGCTCATTCAGAAAATTAAATTCTACAACTCAATCTTCATCATATATTACAAGCAGTTCTTTATTCGATCAGCTGGTGCATAGAGATAATTATAGAAACCCTATATAGCTTCATTTCCAGTACTTGTTACACTTACAAATATGTGCTTTAACTTCCACTCGACCTTATTTATGCACGCACACACTGATACAATATATATGTTTTGCCCCGTTTTTCATCTCGTTCTTCCGATCATGGATGAATCAGCCTCTATGGCTCTGCTTCTGCAAGTGGTCGGCAATTGGGATTATGATATATACCACTACAGTGTGGCTCGGTGTATGGATCGCCGGGCCGCATTGGGTTTATTGGATTATTATAGACAATACCTGTATGAGGCAAAATATAACAATATTAGCTTGGATTGAGAATAAGGAGATGTTATATATAACTAGGGGAAAAGTTCCTTTATATTCCTAGAAATTAAGCAGATGATGATTAATTAGCACCATGGCCAGCCTTGGTTTCTTCCAGGATACGGGTTCCCTCCGCAGAAGGGAAAACCAGAGAGGCACTACATATCAAGAAGAGAACACCGAGCAATGGCAGAGATTTGGTTGCCATGTACATATATAATCTCCCAAATCGATCCTATTTATAGATATCGGAGGTGTATTTGAAATGTGCATGAAAAAAAAAAAAGAAAGCAAAAGTAGCATTATGGAGCTTATCTATCTTTGCCCGGCTGATTTGTGCATGCGGGAGACCCATTTTCTGTAGAAAGAAAATGATATGGAGATACCACTGAGGATATCATTGGGATACCATGTAGTTTGACTTAGTCAAACGAACTAATTATTCAACATAAAATACTAATTAATTATTCAACTTAACATACTAAATATTCAACTTAATTTCAACTTATAATTAATTAACATGTTAAATATTTAGTATCAACTTAACATGCTAATTATAATTAGTTAACATTAGTTAAATATTTAGCATGCGAAGTTGAATATTTAGTACGTTAAGTTGAATAAGTAATTGTTTTTTCATTTTAATCACAATATATATTAATTTGAATAAGTATTGATATAATTATTCAACATATATATAAGTTGATGTTAAGTTGTATAATTAATACGTTTAGTTGGATAATTAGTTCGTTTAACCAAGTCAAATTATATGGTCTCCTAGTATCCTCAATAATATCCCCATATCTACCCTATTCAATAATAAACGACAGTAGATTTAATTTCACGCTGTGAGAAATGGCTGTCTACTTCGTGCTATATTTTCCTGGTTTAGTCCAACTAAAAGTGAAATGTAAAAGCAAGTAATAAAATCCACTTATCCAAAGGACCAAAGGTCAACAGCACACATAATGGAAGACTTGGCCACACGTAGTCTTTGATTTTGATCTATCAGGGACTCACAGTGTAGTATCACGGTCGACTGTCTCTTCTGCTATGGGCATTTTATGTGGAATTCCGGATAGTGCTAGTCTATTGGATGTGTAGCTAGGAAACGAGGCCGCTGACTCCAAGTCAACAGAGAACAATGAAAACGGAGAATATTTGACAAATCTATTTCAATTAATTCTGTAATGGGAAGTTATCATCGTAAATGCACCAATACAGTCGTCCCAATCAGCATTGTAATATGTTGGCTATGCATTTGCGTACGCGCGCGTATGCAATACTGATCTGCATGGGATTTAGATATGTGGTCGCATATTGATTTTCATAAAACATTTGTAGTAGATATGACTGAAAAAGTGAAAATAGACAAAATTTGATAAAAAATATTGGATTGAAGTACGAACTTTCATACTCCATAGCTTTTACATTAGGCTATACGACTTTTTGTATACAAAATAAATATTTCTTAATTATATGTCAGCTATAATGTATCAATATTATTACAAGTTTAATAAATAAATCACATATGAATTACTGCATAGAATTCTGCATATGTAGTACCTCTCCGCATGTTTATTCAAATCCGTGTTTTACAATACTGGTCCCAATGTACAACCCATTAGGGTTCCCTATTTATTTATGAAAAACATGTAGAGTCTACCCCTATAAAGTAGGCCACCCATCCGCCCCTCTCACAGTTCTTACACACCAGGTGCACCCATGTGCTTGCTACAATTGCATAAATGTTCACTGAAAACTGTAGTGTATCTGTTTACTGGAAAATGGTATCTATTGATCGGAAAGATATGCTGAAAAAAGATATTTGTTCATTGAAAATACAGTGGACCGGTGGATAAGTAAAAATAGTAGACGCTAGCTCTTTCTCTTTATTTATCGTTCCTCTTAAAGCGCATGACGTCATGACTATACAATTTTTAGAACTCCATCTTCCACTTAGTACTCGCGCATATATACTATAAAATATAATATATACAAATTTAACGGACATTGATTTCATTTTAAACTTCATCTACATTGGAAAAAAAACTACCATGAGCTTTAAACGAAGCCGGTTTGTGAGTGTACCTAAAAACATATATCAAATCACTTCTAAGTTTCTATTTATATGTCTCAATGAATTATTTGTATCAAAATCTTATTGGATACAGAAATTTTTATTTTTGAAAATTTTGAAGTATTTATTTAAGAATTTTTAATAGTAACTATACTATACTAATAAAATAATCAATGTTTTATATTGTACGTATCACTTTAAATTATTTTTAACAAATACTTAAATGTTCTCAAAAGTAAAAAAAAATTGCACAAGAATTTGATATAAACAACCTACTGAGACATATAAACTAAACATTAGAGGTGAATTGATATGATTTTGGAGGTGCAAGGAGATAATTATCGAGATCCTATATATATAGCTTCATTTCCACTTGTTACACTTACACATATGCTATAAATTTCACTCGACCTAATTTATGCATGCATACACTGATACAATATATATGTTTTGCCCCGTTCTTCATCTTGTTCCTTCCGATCGTGGATGAATCAGCTTCTATGGCTTTGCTTCTGCAGGTGGTCGGCAATTGGGATTACGATAATCACTACAGCGTGGCCGTGGTGATGGGATTGTTCGTCGTTTTGGGTTTAGTGGATTATTACCTGTATGAGGCAAAATATAACAAAACATTAGCTTGGATTGAGCATAAGGAGATGATATATATAACCAGGGAAAAGGTTCCAATATATTCCTAGAAAGCAGATGAAGATTTGTCATCGCTGAATGTAATTAAGACAAACGAGTGGTATTAATTAAATATGATTGAAGCATTAATTCCTTCTAAATTTACAACAACCCAATTAAAAATTTTGTTAATTTGAGATTGATGAAATTCGAAATTATAAATATATTATTATGAACTTACTAAGTAAGTCGGAGTTCCTAGAAAACATTAATATAATAGAAACATATATATATAGAGGAGAGGATTAGTACCATTGCTAGCCTTGGTTTCTTCCATGATACGGGTTCCCTCTGCAGAAGGGAATACAAGAGAGGCACTACAAATCAAGAAGAGAACACAGAGCAATGGCAGAGCTTTGGTTGCCATGTGGAATGGTATTGTGGTGGTTTATTTCCTTCTTGTGGTAGTGGTACATAATCTCCCAACTTGCTCCAATTTATAGAGATCTGAGGTGCATTTTGGAACGTACATGGAAAAAAAAAGAATAGTTTAGTGGTTTATAAAATACATCTCCCAGATTACTCTATATGTATATCAGTACCTTTTTACTAATACACTATGTTCATGACACTTCATTCTTGAAAATGTAGGTGGATTAGTTTAATTTTTAATAAAATAATTGAATCAGGGAATCCAATACCTTAGAACTGATTTGTTGAGTGATGATGATCAAAATCTCTTGATAAGTAATGAAACTGACAACCTAGCTAATTATCAACCAACATTAAAATAATGAGGAAATCTGTCTATCTCCCTTCTCCTATCCTCCATTAATGTACCGTTCCAAGATTTCATTCATATTCTAACAACTTATCAGTTATTTTAATTTCAAAAGTTGAGCCCACCATCTGCAACCAAATGGTGTACATAACACATTAAGGTGTTCATACCTCCCACGATGAGGTGTTCCCACGATGAGGTGTTCATAGTTAACGTACTTGGTGTTCATACTTATGCATCGAAGATTCTGCGTGGGCCGTATAAGATTCCGCGTTTTGGTGAGTGATTCTATTAGGATAATTGTTCCAAAATTCTACGTTCTAATTAATGACCGTCGGCCCTAACTTGTGTGTTCATGCCTTATTCAGTTGGGTGTTCATATATATATGTGCATCAAGGTGTTCATACCTGATGTACTAGAGATACGAAGGTGGGTTATGTTTTTTGGAGATTTTTGTTGGGTTACAGTTAGCTTGGCTCTAAAATAAAGAAAAACAACACAAAGAAACCTCAAAATTCTAGAATAAAACTGTTTAAGCAATCTTAAAAAAATAGAAAAAAATGTGGATAGATATATAATTTGACTAATAGGTTAATAGTATCTCAAATTTCAATAATTTAATAATATTGGATAGTGTTTGATAACTTATCAATATTTTGTATACTTCTCGACGATTACAATTTAATGGATACTATTAAATAACAATTAAATTGGATGTGATTGAAAATTGTAGGCATTCTATAAGATGTAAAAGAGTATTAATGGTGTTCATAGCGGCCGCTAAAACGGCGGATATAATGTTTTGGAAGAAAAATACTGCAAGAAAAATACTATGACGCTATCGGTTTATTTTCCGCTATTTAATTTATTTAATAATATATAAAATAATAGTTAGAATGAATGAATAACATTACATAATATAGCAATTCCTTGAGGACGTTGCTGTTATTCTCCAGAAAAAAAAAATGAATGAATAACATTACATAATATATGTAATTTAATTAACCCGAGACGTCAATGCCAAATTCATGTGATTTTGATTTTAATCAAACCTAACCACCCAATCAGTACGCTATTTCCCCTGCCCCTTTCCCTGCTCCACTCGACACAAAACAGGACAAATGTCACGATAATTAGAATTAGAAATAAACTGAAAGGAGACGAGAAGAAAGGGGATGGAGGGCAGAACCCGAGAATTAGAATTAAACTGAAAGGAAGCAGTGATGACAGGCGGATGTCAGATTAAATAGAAGGAAGGAAATTAGAAATACGTTATAAGGTGACCATTGGATAGGATACGAAGATCTCTGACATATCTCAATCTGAAGCGTAGATCTTTTATGTGTTTCAATCTTAATGTATTAGAGTTTAGGATATCAATTGTCTATAAATAGGCCCAAGATCTGTACAAGAGAAAATTATCGCATAAAAATCATTTTGTTTTCTTTGACAATTCTCTCATCTTTCTTCTCTTTTCTCACATTTCTACCCTTATTTCCTGTTGAATTCTCGCTCAATTCTCACTCACATCGAGTTGCTACAACAAATAATAATAAAAAAACAGAGAATGGTTAGCATCCAAACCCCCTTGGCTCTCCTCCTCTGCGCAAGAAAAATAAACCACCAAAACCAAAACACACAAAAAGAACAGTAAGAGGGAGTCTTTGAGAGAGAGGCCAGGAGAGGAAGAGAAGGGAGAAGTCTAGAGACCGGGCGGTCGAGGTGTTGCACATGCGGATGGTGGAGTGTTCAAGTGCAGGTCAAGATGACACAAATCGAAACGACAATCCGACGAGCTAATGGTATTGAATGTTCGTGGTCTCCCCCTTTGAAATTATCTTTCGTATTCATGTAATGATTGTCTTGTCGTAAACAATCAAATATCCGTTAAATAGCAATGTTATTCCTTGATTAATTTGTTATTCGAAACAATGCGAATATCTTATGAAGTTTGAGAATTATGAAAATCTGAATTCTGTTTTGTACATGAAATTTGATTCGTATATATACAGTCTAAAGAATTTGACTCGTGTTTACATATTAGGTGATGAAGGTAAGTTGTTTTATTCAGTAAATGTTAGTTTCTTACATTGAAACCGAAAGAACTTAATTATGAACTATTGACTCGTGAGTGCTGAGTCCTATAAGTTATATATTAGATAATACGATATGATTACAGACTTACAGAGTCCTTAAAGATCCTTTAAACGTAACTCTGATTAAAATTATCTTTCTGGTTAACTCTGATTAAATTTTCTTTCTGGATTACAGTTTGTCAACCAGATCAATTAGATCCTTTAAATATTGGCTATGTTAAAGTTATAAAACTATAAAGCAATTGTATATGAAATTGATATATTGGAAGTACAAAATTTTCAAACAACTTGGTTAAAAAATTTTATACATTATTCCAAATATTCATCATTTTAATATAGTCTTTATTAAATATATTAGCTTAATGACCCATTAAAATAGTCAAAATATTCCAGGAATCTGTATAGCCCGCAATAGTGTCGATATCCGATATCAAATATACCCCACCGCTACATCCGCACGCTATTTAAACCTTTGTGTAAAATACATAGATTTTTTCAATTTTTTTTAGATTTCTCAAACAATTTTTCTAAATTTGTAAAAGCCTTTGTTGTCAAAATTGTTAAAATTATTATTGTCATATATAAATTACTTCTCTATTAAAAGTGGTGCTCATTAAGAAAAATATATTCTCTAGTTAAGACAGACCGTTCTACATCATATATTAAAAATGACAACTCATATAAATTTTACAACTCAATCTTCATATATTACAAGCAGTTCTTTATTCAGCTGGTGCAAAGAGATAATTATCAAGATCCTAGCTTCATTTCCACTTGTTACACTTACATATATATGCTATAAATTTCACTCGACCTTATTTATGTGTATACATAATATATTATATATTGATCATACAATATGTTTTACCCCGTTTTTCATCTTGTTCTTCCGATCATATATGGATGAATCTTCTATGGCTTTGCTTCAGGAGGTGGGCAATGATATATACTACAGTGTGTCGGCCGGCCGGTGTATGGTTGGCCCCGCGGTGATGGGTTTGCTGGTCGGTCTCCGTTTATTGGATTATAGACAACAGCTGTATCAGGCAAAATATAACAAAATATTAGTTTGGATTGAGAATAAGGAGATGATATGTAACTAGGGGAAAAAACACCAATATTTTCCTAGAAAGCAGATGAAGATTTGTCATTGCTGAATGTAATTAAGACAAACGGGTGCTGCTAAATATGATTGGAGCATTAATTTCATGTCAAATATACTATAACCAATAAAAAAATATTAATTAATAGCCTTGCTTTCTTAGAAAACATTAATAGGACACAGGAGAGAAAGATTAATTAGTACCAGCCTTGCTTTCTTCCAGGATGCGGGTTCCCTCTGCTGAAGGGAATACAAGAGAGCTACTACAGATCAAGAAGAGAACACAGAGCAACGGTAGAGCTTTGGTTGCCATGTGGAATCGTATTGTATTCCTTTCTGTGGTAATGGTACATAATCTCCCAAATCGATCCTATTTATAGAGATCGATCTGAGGTGTATTTTGGAACCTACATGGGAAAAAAGAAGAAGAAAAAAGTAGAGTAAGAGATAATGTCCACTCATTTTACTTATCTACTGGTTCATGGTCCACCGTATTTTCAGTGAACAAATATCATTTTTCAATAAATATTTATATCTTTTCGATCAATAGATATCGTTTTCCAGTGAACAAATACACTACAGTTTTCAGTGAACATTTAAGCACATAGGTGTACGTGGTGTGTCAGAACTATGAGAGTGGATGGGTACTGGCCTAGTTTATAGGTGGACGCTATATGTTTTTCAAAAAAGTATATATGGAGTAAATATATGAATATTGAATAGTTTAGTTGGTTTAATATTTTAAAGAGAGATCTCCCAAATTACTCTATATATCAATACATTTTTACTAGAATACTATGTTCATGACACTTCATTATTTTTAAAAATGTAGATGGAATAGATTATGATTGATAAAATAATTGAATCAAGGAAACCAGTACCTTATAACTGATTTGTTGAGTGATGACGATCAAAATCTCTTGATAACCAATAAAATTGACAACCTTAACAGCCATTATTAACATAATTTGAAAAAGAAACCATAACACAAAGAAACCTCAAAATTTTGAAAAACAATTTAAAAAACTTAAAATATAGAAAAAAAAGGTGGAGAGATATATTATTTGACTAAGAGTCTGTATCAGCTACGATCCAAATAGGATTGGAGAACTCTAATAACCCGATTGAACGATTGCGGGATCTTTTTTTTTTTTTCAACTGTCCAAACTCGTATTGGAGGATCCTTTGATCCAATTTGGATCGTAGCCGATTCCTGCTCATTTGACTAATAGGTTGATTGTATCTCAAATTTCAACAAAATTTTAATAATGTTTGATAATTTATCAAAATTTTGTATACTTCTTTGATTACCATGTAATAGATACTATTAAATAACACTTATATCTTAAATTAGATATGATTGAAAATGTAGGCATTCTATAAGATTTAAAATACATGTATAGGTGTTTTTCAAAATTTTTTAAATTTCTTAAACATTATATTTTTTCTAACTTTCGTGAAAAGCTTCATTGTGATTAATTTTAAAATTATTGTCACTGGTCCCTTCTAAAACATTAATTCATTTTTCTATTAAAATTAATCTATGGATAGACATTTTATTGTTTTGAAATTAAGTTAATCTTATATATAACTATGCTCTATTTAAAAGATAACGAAATATCATCCGCATCTAGTTGTTTGCTTTCTCAAAAGTGCACTACTTTTAAAGTTCCAACTAAACAACAAATCAATTGCAAGCACACACAAAGTTGTGTGGGTATGGGGTCGATCCCACAGGGACAGTTGGCAAATCCGGACTATATTTTGGTTATTTGCCTAAACCTAAGTTCTATTGTTGGTGTCACAATTATACCTCCCTCTCGGGTAGTCTAAAACTCAGCCCTTGCTTGTTGTCTGATTGACCTCTCGGTTCTCTAATCCACCTTAAGTATTACGAAACTAAACTACAGACTCCACTAAGGCTTATGACCTAGGGTATGGCCGGTACCTACTGGTCCCCTATTGCAGTATGGAGTTCAAGGACCGTTGCAATTAAATCCTACACATGGCACATAGAAAAGTAAGATAACATATACCAAAAATCACATCACAATATAACCAAGTTCATAACATCATCCTAACCTTAAGAACTATGAATTTAGTCAGACATGGCCGCTACAATCACAAGCAAGCAAACAAAAGAGAGAATAGAGAGTTATTGTGACAACACAAGATACGCAATCAATCACATGCAAGCAAGGTAAAAGAGTAGAAACGACTGAAGAATTCGTTTCCCTTGTTGCACGTGCGCTCCAACGCTTGTCGGCTTGCTCGCTCGATCCCATTGCTCCCAAATTGGCTTTAAAACTTCTCTCGACTCACCAAATCAATATCTAATGTTAAGTGGTGGCTCTGGTCGAGAGAGAACTACCCTAGGCCGCTGCAAAATCCGAGATAGAAGCCTCCAAAACAATTCTGCGCTCCTACCTAATCTGTCGGTTTCCGATTCTGGCCCTTACGGTCTGTAAGGGTTGGGGCATACAGCCCATAAGAGGGTGTTAGGTTGCAATCTGTTTCAAAAGCTTCAATTTCTTCGTGATTTGCTCCAATTTACCTGAAATCACTAAAAAACCAACAATAACAGAGAAACACTTGAAAATGTAAGTCATTAAATAACATGAAATACTAATGATTTGGATCAATTTTGAAGGTATTTTCTTAGGTTTAAGTGTATGTATTTGAATGTCATCATCTCAACATAAATATGTGAGCAAATTATTCTTTGATCGATGCATGCATGTGTGAGAAATTCTGATGGCCATAAAAATGAAACATCGCAAATGATAGTATTCTATTAATTCCAAATGGCCGTATATTTTCGTGCACTAGTCTATATATAAAAAATAAAAGAAAAATCCACTTATGCAAAGGATTAAAAGTCTTATATGTAGAATTTCGAAATAGTACTGGAAGACTTGGCTAGCTAGATGTAGTCTTTGATATCATAATCACTGCCTGTCTCTTCTGCTATCGGCTTTTTATGTGGAATTTTTGATAGTGCCGTGCGAGTCTATTGATGTGCAGCTAGGAAACGAGGCTGATGACTCCAAGTCAACTGAGTCTGAGAAGAACGAAAATTGGAAAGTAATGACCTGTTAACTGTTCAACGCGACGTGTCGATCGTAGGCTGTTGGCACCACACAAATTTTTATTTTTCTTTTATTTCGAAGGCATATCAAGTTAAATCAATGTTTAACGATATAATAACCGGCCTTTGGTCTAGTGGTAACAACAATAATCTTAATGCAGGAGGTTGCAGTTTTGAACCTTAGAGGAGGAGCCTTTAATAGACATTTAAATTTTGAGTGGCTTGACCCTCATTTTATCACAGAAAAAAAAATACGGTGAGGATATAATATTTTGAAAAATCAATTTCAATTGATTGCGTTATAAGAATTTATTTGATGGCCCATATTCTATTATATGTGTTTTAAAATCATATTTTGAATTAATATTAGTCAATGTCAGATTATAGTGTGAATTTCGCAGTTCAACTTTTTAGTTAGTGTAGTATCAATTCTCATATAAATATTATGGTCCGCAATAGTCCTAAAATGAGCTATCGTTGATCTATTTTTGACTAAAATTTTCTAACCACACATCAGAAAAAATGAGCTATCAATCTATTTTTTAAAATTTGATATCTCACTTGTGCTGCAAAATTGTAACCACACATCAGAAAATAGATCAACGATAGCTCATTTTTTCTCGTCTCCTCCAATTTCAATCTAATTTCCTTCTTCTCCTAAGTATAGAAAACCTTCTCTCTTAATTATAACGTGTTCGAAATGAAATCACACCCTATCAAATGAGAAGTAGATTTCTAGCTTTTCAAAATTTCTTGCTCAAAATAAAAAAAAATAAATGAGAAATGATTTCGATTAGGATGATTTGGAAGGAGATTTTCCTTAAAAATGTTCTATAAAAATTGGTGTCATTTGGTGAGAATTCATTTGAGTACAAAAGCACTATTACTGTACCTAAACTACTCTCTTTCGTTAATTAAAAAAACTAGCTCATATTTCTTCCCTTCTCCGACCTTCACTTTCGCCTAGTTGGTGCTTACTCTTACCCAGCTCGTTGGCAACACTATGTTTGCTCCCTTTTTCTTTATTGACTATATCTCTCTCTCTCTCTTTTTTGAGTCCTATTACAATAATGATTTTGAGTAGTAAAAACTAAAGGTTTCAATAGCGCTCATAGCGGCCGCTGTAGCGGTCGATATAGCGTTTTGGAAGCAAAACGCTACGACGCTATCGGTTTTTGCCCACTATTTGATACTTTATATAGTAATATATAAAAAATGGATAGAATCATCTAAATTTTCAATTATTTTATGATATCTAACACTTAATTAATTGGATTTGTAAACAACAATCAATATTATATAAACTTAGTATTCACATAAGAAATATTGTGGGATTTTATTAGTGAAAATGAAAGTCATATAATTGAAATCCATTAAAATGTTATATAATCAATAATTTTTTTTACATAATGTTTTATCATAATTTGTTTAAAATTTTTCTATTATAAATTTTAGATACTAACTTTTTTTCTTAAAAAATGATAGATAGATAATTTATTTTTGATAACTTCAATAATCCATTTAATTTTTTAATATTTAGGAAAAGTAATTACTCAAATGATTCAATTTGAAAATCTTTTGATAGAAACAAATAATACTTGTACAATAAAAGACTGACCATCATGTTGTACTATGTCAATATATCTGAATAAGAATGCTTTGTTTCAAGAGTGATACAATAATTATATAACTTCAAACAATTTGGTTAGAAACTTTGTACATTATTCTAATTATTTATCATTTTTATTAGATATGTTAGCTCATGAACTAATAAAATAGTTAAAATATTCCATATAACAGGAGCCGGTAGCGCCCGCGATAGCGTCGATATCCGATATCCGCTATCAAATATACCTCACCGCGACTGGTCCGCTATCCGCTATTTAAACCTTTGGTAAAAACACAAAAAGAAAACTGGGAAAGACAAAATTTAATGAAAACTCAAATGCACTCGTACTATATAGTTTGGAGTCTTTGCTCTCTTCTATGGTCTTTAGTATTTAGATCAGAAACTCAAAATAGTACCCAAAAGAAGAAAAAAGAAATATGAAAGAAATGCATTGATTAAATTGTAGTCAAATTAAAAAAAAAAAACTTTGGTCGGCTAACATCAGAGAAATGAAAGAACTTCCACATACTGGAAGAGATAAGATCGATTAGACAACCTTTTGACTCAGCTTATTTCAAGTTTGCCTATCCGATTCAGCCAACAACCCTTTCAAAAGATGATGAGCCGAGCTGCCGATCCCACTCATCTTATTCTTGAAAGGCAGAGTTTCTTTGCGGAGCTTATCTTGGACTTGCAATCATTGAGTTCAGATTCAAAGCGGACTTCATGAACTTGACTTAACAAAGAAATAGAATAGCAGAGAAAAGAAAGAAGTAAGATAACAAAGGATGTAAATGCACCACATAAAAAACTTCTATATCTATGAGTTTCTTGGTAAATGAAATCAGGAAGAACTCAACCAAGAAAGAGTTGCAGATTTCAAGCCGGTTCTCCTTTATCTTTCTTTTTTGTTTAAGGGGTATAAATGTCATGTAATTTAAAGAGAAATCCCATTTATTGTATGTAGATCATTTTAATCATGAAAAAGAAAAAAAATTTAATTCTATTTTAATTTTATGTTGAACACAAAAGTTCAATTCACAATCATTTCTTTTTATGTTATTTCTATTTAAAATCAATTGAACTTAAAAGAAAAATCATTTTAAACAACGTGCAACTCTAATCAATCCCTCATGGAAAGAACTCTGACCTAATTTGTCCATTGTGTCTTTCTTCTCTAAAATTTCCACAAAATCATTTTCTCGTTGTTTCCTATTTTGTCTATTTTTACGTTTGAAGTTTCCGCATCTCGTTTCTTAGTGATCTTATGTTATCTTATTGCTTGTGTTCCCTTTGAATAGTATATATTTCTCTCCTAGTCTAACGATTAAAGCGACTCTTGATTGTCGTTTTGGTCATGATGATATACCTTCATTTTCATTTGTAAATAATTAATAAGCATTTTTTTCTTATTTTTTTGGCACATATTGTTTTGGTAGTCAAGTCTCACCAGCCAAACTGACACAGACACTGTTAGAAAATTGCTATGCGCGGTATCGGTAAATTGGGTGCTATATGCTCTTTTTTTTTTTTTTTTTTTTTAAAGTGAATATCATTTCATATATACCTCCTTCCTTTTCTTTGTGGGATGGTATGTCCCAAAGCGCCTTTCAAAAAAAAAAATAATAATAATAAAATAGGATGATATGTGTCCCAAATTAATAACAAAATGGATTTAGATGTTTCGTTATCAGCCATCACTTCATCTTCAACAACAATCACATGTTAGCACATCATTTTTAAAATCAAATCTTCCCCCTATCAAGAGGTATCACTTTGAAAAAAACTAATTCGATGAATAAATATCTACAATTAAACTGTGTCGTACATTAAAAATGTCAGAATTACAAATCGTGCACATAGCTATGACACAGTCTAGAGCTCTAAATTTCTATATTCTATGTGCACGATTTATATTCTATGACACAGCTGCTATGAACGTCTAGTGAATAAAAATATTTCCCCTTTCAATTTATATTCTATGACACAGTTTAGAGCTCAGAATGACAATTTTCAATTATTGTATGCGCACGATTCCACAAAAATGACAATTTTCAGTATTTTTCACATAAATCATTTTCATTTTGGGATATTAATTTTATCATAGATGGCATTTTTCTTTTTCCGAATTATGTCGGAATTACAAATTTCTTATCTCACTGTAAAGTTTTTTAGATCGATTAATTGTCACTATGCTTGTGTGACTGTTGAACGAAAAGATAAATATTTATATGCCAAAATAGATCAAAAAAAAAAAAGTAAAAAAAATAAGAGTAATAACTAGTGTCCATAGTGTCTACGTCCATAGCATCCAAATATAGGTTACAAAGTTGAGATATGTATATTACAAAATCAGATGTATCTGTTATATAATTCTTTGTACGTCTATGGACTTATGAACAACTTTTCAATAGATACAATTGATTTTTCTCAAAAAATAATACCTGGTCATGTCGCTTAAGTGATATCAGCCCTACCCCAAACATTAAAGGTGTGTTTGGAGGGGTGAAGATAGTGCTAATTTGGGTTAGCATTAAAGATATAGCACGTGCACCCATGTTTTTAGCACAATTGTATAAATGTTTGTTGGAAATTGTTATGTATTTGTTCACTAGAAAATAATATCTATTCATTAGAAAGATATAAATGTTCACTGAAAAATGATATTTCTTCATTGCAAAAACGATTGACCGGTGGATAAGTGAAAAATGTGGACACTAACTACTACTCTACACGGAAATTAACTGGATAAGTTCAATTTGACAACACAATTTTTATTAAATCTCGTAGTAATAAAGATGATACAAACATTCACATCACTTATAATTTACTATAGGGAAATACTACAAGGGCCCCCTGTTTATTTCTGCATGTTACAAATACATATAACTTTGACTTGAAAGCTTATACATCTTTATTTTCCCTTATTACATATATAAAATTTACTTTGAATCTAATTGCAGAGATACAGATGTGTACTTCTTCTTCGTTCTTCAATTCTACCATCCAATTATATAAGATCAATCTTCTTCTATATATGGCGCCTTAGCTCAAGGAGGGCAATAGGATGTATTATAGCACCCTCTGGTGTATGCGGGCCTGCTTGCATAGCCGATGGAAGCTGTATGAACAGAAAAATGTGAAATTATATGTTAGTCTGGAATATGGAATGAAAAAGGCAAAATAAAATAAACTATATATTCATAATTTCATATATATAATATATACATACACAGTAACACAAATGCATGCTAACCTAAAAACATATATATATACAAGGAGTTGAAAAATATGTATAACGTTATTATCTCAAGCAAAGAGAGTAGATTTAAAATATGGCTCAAATTAAGACTTGTATAATTTGATTGCAAGTAATCTAGTGTATGCATAATAGAGAGAGAGAGAGAGAGGATCATTAGCATGCAGTAGTACCCTTGCTTTCTTCTAGGGTTCTCGTTCCCTCTGCAGAAGGGAAGATGAGAGGGGCGGCGCTGAACAGCAGGAAGAGCATACAGAGCATGGGAAGCAGATCAGCCCTCGTTGCCATGTGTGAACCTGCTTTTACAGTTTGCTTTGTGCTTGAGGTAATGGTAGATGATATATACCTCCTGAACAGTTCTAATTTATAGAGTTTTTTGAGGGTATCAAACGACGTACATGGAAAAGTATTTAAGATGTGATTTGTACTTTTGTCCCTGTATACGTAGCTCAGCGATTAGGGCATACGTACTGATATTTTTTCTACTTTACTTTGGTACGTAAAATAGTATCTACTCTCCAATTATATATCCAACTGTTAATTCAAAAACCCAACAATTGACTGGTATAAGTTTTAACTTTTAACTGAAAAATCAAAAGTTGAACGGTTGGATGGAAAAAAGAGTTGGACAGAAGATTTTTTCCTTTTAGTTTTGTAATGCAAACTTCTTTAGACTTTTGAAGACATTGATACGTTGATACATATGTTGTCTTACCTAAAAACTGCCTAGCAGTAAATATAGAGTTTAAATGTTACCTAAAAACTACCTATGAACTTCATAGATGGACTGTCCATATAGAGTTTAAATGTTACAAATTGAATGTAATTGCAAAAAAAAAAAAAAAAAAAAAAAAAAAAAAAAAAAAAGAAAAAAAAATTAAACATAACTGTTACAATATTTGTACACTATATATGGACGTATGAACAAATTTTCAATGGATGCTTGATGGCTCTGGTGTCACACAAAGTTTTAAGTACAGGAGATTATTATTTTCTTTTAACTTTTTCGATCGCTTATCTACTTCTCTCTAAATTTTTTAAGAGTGAGGCTACGGTATTATTAATTGTACAAAATGGTCCGTACTACAGCTCCATATTATGATATTTAAAGTTCAATTGATCGATCCAAACCGCTCAGTGTGATCTATATATATATTAATGTAGTTCCAGATCAAATTTTATATTTTTAAAATTTTTTTAACTATATATTTTGATTTATACAAAAACCGCATATTTGAATGGCCTATAATGTTTACATTAAATCATTTTCTAATTATCTTAAAAAATAGTAAAAAAACACTAAAAATTATAAAATTTGGTCTACTATGAGATTTGTATATGAAAATCATATTGAGTGGTTTGGATCGATTAATTGACTCTGAAAATGATATTATGGAGCCGTATTACATGATACTTTGTACTATTAATAATACCGTAGCCTCACTCATTTGTTAATATCTTCTCATTCTCTCTCTAACAGGGGTTCGAACTTTTTTGATGAAACACATAGTTTTGTAACTATTAAAGATATTATATAGAATTGTAGATACAGTTTCATAAAATTTGAAGGTACATTTGTGTAAATATTTTTTATGGTAAGACCAATTTTGTAAATCTTCTTGGAAAGTAAGTATAATTTTTGTATTTTTTCTCAACAAATTTTTGTTAAATTTTTAAGGGTATAACTTTTTTCCAAGGGGGCTAGGAGCTATTCAAACACAGTATATAACACACACACACACACACACACACACTTTTTTTAGTTTGTACAAACATATGGCTCTCTATATTTTCCCACCTGTTAATTAAAAGAGCCATATGTTTGTCCTTAATAATGATAAATGTCATCTTAACAGAAAAAATTATGTATAGTTGATTACTCGATATTGAAAAACATATATTTCCATTAGCACTTACTTTAGAGGAAATATCAATATCGCAACTCGATATTCATCAAACCGTAGTAATTTATATTCTTTTGGCACATATATGACTTGTGCACAATTTATTTGAATATAAGGTTCCCCTCTTTTTTTCCACTTACTACGTGCATTAGTGCATACACGCACATATATTTCACCTTAAAAGTTTTATTCCATACATATATACATCCGCTGCCTCTTCCCCTATATGTTCTTCAATTCATCAAATCATGGATTCATCATCTTCTATGGTTTGCCGCCAGGAGACCTTTCGCAATGGTTTTTATATATGCATGGTTTAGGGTATGGCATGCCTGGTTTAGGGTATGGCATGCCTGGGTCTGGGTAATTTGGACGTCCATAACCGGGCCTTTCCGGATTCGGAATCAATGGCGCAGTGATGATATCTGTATCATGAAAGAATTATATAAAATTTATGTAAGTGTGGACTGGAGACAACTGAAAGACATGACAAACTTGAACTATAGCTGAATATTCTAAAAACAGACTATATATCAATTGAAAGATGTAATTATAACTAACTAAGACTACCAATCTCATGTACAAGTTATCCAATATTCCAAATAGTATAAGGAAGTTGTTTACCAACATAATTTGTTTTCTTCAACTATGAAAAATGTGAACTTAATAACGGACTTGCAGGGGTTATAAATTTGAAAAAAAAAAAAAGTCCTTGAAAGACGGAACTAGACCTCATTACAAGCAATTAATAATGAAACTTCGATTATGATCATATATAAATTAGTTTAAACACAACATAGTCGAAAGGAAAGAATTTTACAACCCTTGCTTTCTTCTTGGGTTCGAATTCCTTCTGCAGAAGGGAAAATTATAGTAGCACTGCAGAGGAGGAAGAGAACACCGAGCATTGGAAGAGCTTTCTTTGCCATATGTTTAATCTGCTTGTAATGTTTTCCTTTGCTGTAGTGATGTGGTACATAATCTCCCAAAATGGTTACAATTTATAGGTAAAGGATAGTTACTAGGTGGCAGATAATAGAAGAGTGGAGTAGAGGGCTGATCATGACTTAAGAAAGAAGTAACATTTATTACTTTATTGAATATATAGCCGTTCCTGTATCTTTATTTATTAATAGTAAATCATACAAATATTGCAGTACTGAGAGTTTTTCATATTCTCACATGTTCCACTTCTGTGGGTTCTAGATTTGCGATATAAGAAAGACTCATGTGAGGTAAATGATTGTGGCCATTATCACAAGAAATTTCATAGGATTTCATTATATTTATTTGATTCCACTGTATATAAAGGATTTGAGAATTGGGGTTGCTTAGTTGAGAGAACTATATGTATTTACTTGTTTTTGGTAAATTAGATGTTGTTGCATATCTTATAGCCTTGTACTTATCAGCACGACTCTTGTTCTCATTCTGGGTTTAGATGTTACAAATAGAAATGTTTTTACATACAAATTCTTATGCTTATAAAATAGGAGAAAACATCTTCATCGGCAACCTCCAATCCCCCTAATAGTCCCCCAACCTCCACCCATCTCTTTTAGAAACTTTCTTCTCCAAATTTGAACTACCCTCTCTCTCCTCTATTTAAAATTTTTTCCGAGGATAATCTCCGTGACCTCTCCGACGATCTCTACGGTGATATCAACGGTGATTTCTCCGACGATCTCTCCGATGCTTCCTCTGACAATCTCTTTTGTCTCCCTCCTCCATGCTCCCTCCGATGCTCTCCTTCTCCACCACGACCTCGACCAACCTGCGATCCCCTGCCTCTTCCCCTCTGGTCCCTCCTTCGCCCTCCTCTCCTCTTCTTGTCAATCATTGTCTTCGGATGATCTAATTTGTCTCTCGGATGATCTTGTCCAGCAACAGTTATTATTCACATCTAAACAATTTTATAAGAAACCTAAACACTTAAACGAGCAATATAAATACTTATTATCGTATAAACACTTTTCTAAGAAAACTAAATACTTTTGCAACTAATATAAACACTTATTATTTTTCATGTAAATACTTTTGTAAGAAATCTAAACACTTTTGCAATTGGGTTTGACAGACATATTCACAAATTCAGTTCAAGTGGTCTAGGAGACACATTTTTCTGTTTTTGACAAGTTGCCAACACAATCTTAATACATTTTTTAAATTTATTAAAATAATTATGTCACCTATCTAAATGCTTGTATCACCTATCTAAATACTTATGTAACCTATCTAAGCACTTATGGTAGTCGCTGAAGTGCTTTCAATTAAACATGTGGGGAATAAGCACATCAATGAAAAGTTGCGAATTTTCCATTTTTAGCAATATGATAAATATGTTTTTTTACCCAAAACGGAAAAATTAGTTAGGGGGATTTGGTTTGGGAACTGTTAGTTGGATTCATAAAATAGATTGTATTTCAAGTTTTATTTAACTTAAATTTCATTGAATACTCATCAATGATCATCAAAATTTCATTACATTTATATCAATTGTGATAAATTAGCTTCTGCATACAGCTTTTATTGGTTGGGATGGGTTTGGGTCACTGATCATGGTGAGTAAAAGAATAAAATATTAGTTTATTCCTCTTAAAAAAAATCAATCCCTTTTATTTTCAACCAAGTATTAAACCATATACAATAACGCTTTATAAAAGTAAAAGATGGAGAAATGAAAGATGAGATATAATCAAGCTTTTACAAAACATAATTTCAACTTCGTTGAAACCGTTAAACCGTTAAACTTAGTTGTAACATACTTTTGAACTTTCTCACGTTAATTCATCTGCATCCAGTTAGTCATAACGTTCCATTAAGGACTTCTGAACTTGGTTTTCGACATAATTAATGTTTCTTTTCCCTTATTAATTATGGGCAAATTTTTTTTGATATATACATTAATATTTCCACTTGACATTTGTACAACCGTAAAAGTTATAGGAGTACACATGCATAGGCGTGTAACAATGTGAGAGAGATATATAAAGATGAGTAATAGCTAATGTCTACCATTTTCATTTATCCACCGGTCTACTGAATTTTCAGTGAACAAATATCATTATTTAGTGAACATTTATATCATTCTGATTAATAGATATTAATTTTTTCAGTAAACAGATACATAACGGCTTCCAATAAACATTTATGCAATTGTCCTAAGCACATGAATACATGTGGTGTGTTAGAACTATGAGAGAAAATGCATAAGTAGTCTACTTAATAGAGTGGACTCTACGTATTTTTCTATAAAGATGGCCTAATTTTCCATAAATAAAGGAGAGTAGGTTTCCACTACATCACAAATAATGGCCGTCAACTTCGTGCGTGCTATATTTTCCTGGCTTAGTCTAAAAGTGAAATAAAAGCAAGTAAAATCCACTTATCCAAAGAACAAAAAAGGTCTACAGCACACATAATGGAAGACTTGGCCACATGTAGTCTTTGATTTTGATCTATCACGGACTCACAGTGTAGTATCACGGTCTGTCTCTGTCTCTTCTGCTATCGGCATTTTATGTGGAATTCCGGACAGTGCTAGTCTATTGGATGTGCAGCTAGGAAACGAGGCCGCTGACTCCAAGTCAACAGAGGAAAATCAAGAATGAAAATGAATGACTTGTTATTTGTTAACTGAATCTGAATGCGATGTGTCATAGGCACTAGGCACAACACAAGGTTCCTTTTCTTTTCTTTTCTTTTTAAATAAAGAAATTAAAGTTAAATCAATTTTGATTCATTATATATGCGGTGAAGAGAGAATATATACTCTGAGAAATCTATTTCAATTAATTCTTTAAAAAATGGGAAGTTAATTAATGCACATATATTTTATTGTAATTTTTCAAATCATATTTCTCTATACCAAAGGTTTAAATAGCGGATAGCGGACTCGTCGCGGTGGGGTATATTTGATAGCGGATATCGGATATCGGCGCTATCGCGGGGGCTACCGGTTCTTGTTATTTATAATATTTTAACTAACTTATTTGTTCATGAGCTAACATATTTAATAAAAATGATGAATAATTAGAATAATGTATAAAGTTTTCTAACCAAATTGTTTAGAAATTATATATTTATTGTATCACTCTTGAAACAAAACATTCTTATTCAGATATATTAACATATATAGTACAACATGTTGGTCAGTCTCTTATTGTAAGTATTATTTGTTTCTATCAAAATGATTTCAAATTGAATCATTGAGTAATTACTTTTCCTAAATATTAAAAAATTAAATGGATTATTGAAGTTATCAAAAATAAATTATCTATCATTTTTCAAGAAAAAAGTTAGAATCTAAAAATTATAATAGAAAGATTGTAAACAAATTATGATAAAACATTATGTAAAAAAATATTTATTGATTATATAATATTTTAATGGATTTCAAGCATATGACTTTCATCTTCACTAATCAATCCTACTATTTTTCTTATGTGGATACTAAGTATATATAACATTGATTGTTGTTTACAAATCCAATTAATTATGTGTTAAACGATTGTAAAACATAAATAACAACTATTAAGTGTTAGATATTATAAATAATTAAAAATTTAGATGATTCTAACCATATTTTATGTGTTACTATATAAAGTATCAAATAGCAGAGAAAAACCGATAGCGTCGTAGCGTTTTACTTCCAAAACGCTATATCGACCGCTATAGCGGCCGCTATGAGCGCTATTTAAACCTTTGCTCTATACAATATATATTTTCAATTGAATATCTGTCATCTAATTAAAATGACTCTCGTCGTTCAATTTTTTAGTGTACAATAGAAATTCCCATATAGATATTATGTTAGACAATACTACTAAATGTAAATATTATACAACATAATAAATAGCACAGAGCACACTAAATCTATAATACAAATAATATATTGTCGTATCGTATGAGAAATTCTTATGGCCTGACCCCTTAACTATCCCTAGCTATCTCCCATAATCTTAAGCAATATTTTATCTTCTTGATAGTCATCTCTATCCAGATTTTTATTTTTTTCCCTAACTATGCCCTTAACCACCCCCATCCTCATTGTTAATTAACCATCTCCCATCAAAAAAATAATTTATATATAGTTTGGTATCACTAACGTAAGCATATTTTTATTTAAATAATTAATATGTTTGGGCATTCAATATAAGCACTGCATTTCTAATACAGTCAGTTCTAACATTTTGCATAACTAATTTTTTTAAATAATCATTGCTGGCATATATATAAGCACTTTGATATAGCTATTAGTAATATTTTTTATAACAACTTTTTTGTTTATAATTATATATTTCTGAAAGATTGCAATGAGTTATATTTACACTTTCATATCATCACAATTTTAAAACACATTTTAATTTTTGTATGATCACTTTTATATATAATTTACTATAATCACTTTTTATGTTCTGTATAACAACTTTTGGCGCGTAGCTCTGCGTGAAAGCGCTGTGTTCCATGAGACGCTTTACATGAGATTGTGCATTGCACAGTGATGGATGATCCATACAAAGAATCATCGACTAGAAACGCTTAGGGGGCAATTAAGAAGGTTTTCTAAAGGGTGTCATTATCAAATCTTGGAGATTAACTTTTAAGAGGAAGAAGCATATTTTTGGGTATTTTTTTAAGGAGATTTGTACGCAGGACTTTTAAGGGTTTTTATATATTGTCTGTACATATATCAGCATGAACGAGATATTATTTTTATTTCAACTAAATAATGGATTGGATCAGGCTTCATAATCAATCTGATGCATATATGTGGATCAAAGGAAATAAAGCGTGATTAAAATTTTGTACCAAGCTAGGTCAGTCAGTAATTAGCAGATCTTTAACCACAAACGGTCACAGAATTAATCACAAATTAATTTATAAATATACGGGTTTTAATTATGATTTTAGTAAATCACCATATAATTATCAAAGTTGCACAACATAAATAAAAAAAGGCTTGCATGCATGACAGAGTACAAGTCATTTGATTACAACAAAAAACCCCACTTTATTTTCAGCAGCTATAGCATCAGCTGATACAACCATTATTATACATATAATGTAGTTCTCACAATACAGAAATTACATGCATAGATATTGTTCCGTCCGTCCTCTCCATATAGAAGCTGTAGATTCTTGATGGTCGATTATATATGTCGATGGCTTGCTGTTTGGTTTAAGGGGGAGGGTGACAGTATGCTTTATTGCATGGGCGCCAGGTATAAGGATTGCCTGGATTGGGGCATCCACTCGATGGGCATGCCGGCCTATTTGGGTTCAAAGCGCCAGGGCCAGAGATTGCTGCTTTACCTAATAGAAAAAAAATGACATGTTAATAAGCTAGTTCACGAGTGAAGATGTGGGTGATTGATGACGAATCGACGCTACAATATTGTGGGGAGTAGATTAACAATGAGATCGATCGTTACAGATGAAAATAAAAAAAAATGGGTGTTTATATGCGTATGGTAAAGAGTCGTCGTACCTACCGCCCATACATAGAAAATCTATAGAAGTCACAAGGTTGTATGATAAATGAGACCCATGTGGACTCCAATGTAACAACTTGTGTCATACATAATATGACTCTATGGACAGTCCACGTATGGACGGAAGATTTTTTTGTATGCTAAAATAGTGCCAGTACCAGGTTCAATGAGCTATATATATCCATATATATATGCAGTTGTATTTAGATTTTAGAAACATAGTAATAGTGAAAACTGAAAACTGAAAAGTATTATTACCCTCTGTCTCTTCCAGGGTTCGAGCAGCCTCCGTAGAAGGAAGCACGATGAGGAGATGTGCACTGGAGAGCAGAAAAAGGAAGCAGAGTAAAGGAAAAGCCCTCATTATCAAAGCAGGAATAATAGCTAGCTTCAACAATATTGTTTTCTCAGCTGGAGGTACTGATATCAAAGGAAAAGCCAGTCCAATATATAGACCGATAAATGCAGTATGCAGTAGTGTTGTGGAACTGTGGAAGTCAATGATTTTGGTCGTCGGTCACGTCAAATTGGACTATCCACGAAACAACTGACAAAATAGACAAACTACATTGATTTATTTAAGGACACTAAACGCAATTAAGTGGAACTAATATGAATATCCATGAGAAAGGTGATAAATTAAATAAGATGGAATAAAATACTTCTTGCCGAATTGACAAGCCTTATATATTGACTTCTTTAGTTATAAACACCAGCAAAAAAACAACGGTGTGGATGCTCTTATTTGCATATATTTGGAGAAGAATATAATTGGGAAAGAAGGCAAAGTAAAAATATATAACACGAAAACTGTCAAAATTAAATTAGCAAATTTATTTTGAATAAGAAGTACCAAATTGAATGGCGGTCTAATTTTTGACATAAAACCATACGAGGATGATGGATCCAATGACCATGGGTGTTCACCCTAGAGTGTACTATGTTTAAAGTCCCAACTAAATAACAATTCAGTTGCAAACATACAACAAAGTTGTAGGACAGTTGACAAAACCATACTAAACTTGGTTTATTTTCTAAACTAGGGGTTGTTCTCATAAAAGGGGCATTTTTGTATTTTTTTCTAAATAACACAAATTTATAATTTATAGATTGACTAATTAGAATAATGTTCTTAGGGTGTCAGATCAGTTGTTCACTTGGCCTCGGGTCGCGCTAGCTGTATCTGTCACATACAACTCATACAACTAACTGAACTTGCGCTCTTGCGTCTGTTAGATAGAAATGTACCAGTCGTTGCTCTCGCATGGTGCACAACACAAATAAAATGGTACAATAGATTCTATCAGTAATAACTCGCTTAGTTCTGTTTTTAAATAATATCAGACACCATATGCGTTACTAAGACTTAAAGCCTAAGATACTGGTCACTACCTATTGATCACCTGTTCGGGCATACAATCCAAGCATAGTTCCAATTAAATTGTACACAACACATATAAAACTAAGTTAACATATACTAAGAATCACATCATAATATATTAAAGTTCACACCGTAATCTTTACCTTAAGAATTATCAGTTTAGCGAGACATGACCGCAACAATTACAAACAAGCAAACAAAAGAACAATAAAGAGTAATTGTTACAACACAAAATCCAAATTCAATTACAAACAAAGAGTAAAGAGATGAAAAGGTTGTGAAGATTTGTTCCCGTGTTGCACATGCACATCCTTGCTTGTCGGGTCGCCTGCTCGATCCCGTTACGTCCTGATCGGCTCCAAAACAACTCTCAACTCGGGTGTCACTACCTTGACTCCACATCTCGAACACTATCCCACTCGATGCCTATCACCAGTTCCCTTTGCTTCTTGCCCTAGCTAATACCGTTTCCCTCAACACCTGACCAGAACAACCATATGGAGATGGACACCAGATAACTCTTACTCTGCTAAGTCGGCGTATATGTTCCTCATGCACCCGGGTGTCACTACCCCCCCTTCATCACTCCCGTGGAAAATAAGAGCACCATTGAGAGTTCAAATTTTCTTGTGGATACTACTTCAAGGCAAACTTCAGACGGCTGACAACCTAATTGCCAAACATTGGCATGCACCGACCACCTGCGCTTGTTGCCAACAGGCTCTTACAGAAGACATGCGGCACTTGTTCCTATCTTGTCCACTTGCTCAAACGATTTGGTACGGCCTATGCCCGGATATACCGGCAAACATCGCATCCCTCACAAATCCCGCTGAACTCTAGCTCCCTTACCGTCGTTCAATACCCCGGCTTCACCGAGATAAATGGGACACATTATTCGCGGCCACGCTCTCCGCCATTTGGAAGGAACGCAACAATCGTATCTTCAGATCGAAATCATCATATCCATCGGCCATCCAGAGGGACATCGTCCGGGTATCAACTCTTTGGCAACTTCACTGCAAATGACTCATGACCCATGAATCATGACTCATGACCCACGAATCACCTATCAGGCACTAGGAATTATACAAGAATTTTTATGCCAATTCTAATCTTTCCATGTAATAGAAGATGGATGTAAATAGGGCACGGTTGTACATAAACTTTTTCATTTCTTAATACAAAATTAATGGTAGGATTTTACCTGCCACTTCAAAAAAAAAAAAAACAACTCTCAACTCTCCAAAATATTGTGAAGCTATGTGTGGCGGCTCTGGTTGAGAGAATGGTACAGAAAACGGCGACTAAGACATATTTTATAAACTCCAATCAATCCGGTGTCCTTGCCAATCTGTAAGTTTCCGGTTTGGAACTTTACGGTCCGTAAGGTGGGCTCCAGGCCGGTCACTGTCAGCTCCATTAGCTCTGATTTCTTCACGTCCCGCTCCTTCTAAACTGAAACAACAAAAAAAATTAAACAAAGCAGCAACTAATAAGCACCAGAAAATGCATGTAAATACTAATAAATGCTAGTTATTTGGTTTAATTCTGGAGGTACTTATTTAGGTAAACGTATATGTAATTGGGTGTTATCAATGGGTATTGATTTTACTTCAAAAAAAGGGTATTGATCACCATATGTGGTAACTATTTTTATATTTAGACATAAAATGATAAACACAAATTGCTTTAGATGTATTATAAATCATTTAAATAACAAATATATTTAATATTATTTTACTAGCAATCAAAATATATATGAGAAAAAGTCATAAAATTTGAACCGTTAGTTTTTGTTAATACTTGATGCATATGTAAATAAAATCAAAATGATATAATTTTTTTATACATGTAAAATATGATTTATATAACATATTCCATCAATTAGTTTTATACTTTAATTATTTAAGAATTTAAAATCAAATTTAATTTTAAAATCACCGATTTACCAAAAAAAAAAAAAAAAATGGTCATGTGATGTATCACCTAAGCATAAATACATGCATAGTTTTTCCATTGCACTTGGGCTCTTTCACCTAATTATTATTATGTTTTTTAGATAAAGATCGATGAGGTTCAAATCACACAATTAAATGTTTATAAAAACTTTTCCATCCGATTTTGAATCCACGACCTTCCACGTAGAGGACGTTGCTACTAGACCACTTTCACCCAATTATGGATTAACTTTTTTTAAGGCTTAGCTCCGGTTAAAAGAAAAAATTACCCTATCCTGTTGTATGGCTGGCCACTTGGACCAGTGGGCCGTCCGCCATGGCCGGGACTAAGAGATTATATATTTATGGACAATGATACCATGCCATAAACTTTGCTCCCACAACCCTCTGATGAGGTCACTACTACAAACAAGGCTTGTAAAGACGGTTATTTAAGTATGTAGGGATGGTTAAGTCCGTCCGAACAAAATTGTATGGGCGGTTATATATCCGTCTCATGGCCGTTGCAACAATTACCGTTTCAAAGAATTTTTGAGACGGTGGAATAACCGTCTCTAGACTTTTATCCTCGAGACGAGTGGACCGCCTATAAAGATTTGCTCTCGATGCGCTTTGGTTGTCCCTATGTAGTTTCTTGCTGAGACTATTTAGCAGTTTTAGAGACGGCGAGTTCGTCAGTATTAATACTTATAACTACGATTCAACCGTCTATAAGTTCCTCAATTGTCACTAATTTTGCTAAAATCACGTCAACGTACAGCTCAATATACAACAAAATTAATTTTTTTTTTCTAAAATCATGCCAATAATTAATTATTACAATATATTATTTAATTTAAATTAATTAGAATGATAAATTAATAAAAGCAGTTACTTAAATGAAAAATAGAATATAGGAGCAATTATATTCACACGCCGAAATGTTGTTCACACCGAATCTTGAAACAATATAATATTTGTATGCAATAAACAATTATTACAAACAAAAATAATCAGAAAATGATAATATTTATGCACAATAATCAACTGTAACAATACAAATCACAATAATCATACATTCCGTTACTCTCTCAAAAAAAAATATATATAATAATAATACAAACAACAAAGTGCGATTGCTTGTCGCTTGATTAAGCAAATCATGAGGAACTTGTCTTCTTGGCCCGGCCCCTCGCTTTGAATCTGATCAAAATTGACAATGTTGTGAATTAGTTAAAAAAAAATATATATCAAAGGGGTTGCATGAAGTACCTTTAAGAATTCTTATTTTCCTAGCGAAAGGATAATTTCATTTTGGTCGTACATTACCAAGTAATGATCAAATTATGTCTATACAAACATCAAATCAAAATATATATAATCAAATAAATGAAACTCTTTTGTAATATGTTAAAGGATTTTTTTTTCGAATAAATTGTAAAAGGACTTTTATGTACCTGATTTAATTGTAACACTTGTGTGCCTTCAACTTTTGTGCAATCACCTTAACTAGAAAAAAAAAACAAAACAAAAACAAGCCGTATTAGTCCGTAAACAATGGCATTGGTTAAGAAATTCATCGTAAATAATCTCCTCGATCTCATGACAAGGTCGACCCACTTTTACAACTTAGCGTACCTTTGAATCCGTATATGTAATATTATCCCGACACATCTTTGCCAATTTGCTCTTTTCGTCAATTCAAAGTTTTCAGTGTTCAAAGACATATCTGCAGTATATTGGATAAAAGTAATTGGTTAGAAATTAAGCACAGATAAGAAGGAAACAATTAAGCTGGTATTGCAAAGATCCAAACCTATATATTCATATTTCTATTGGCATCAAGGGGATCATCACTTGACGGCGGAGGTGGATGTCATCTTCAGCTTTTCAGAAATAGTTTGCCCTCTCTCTGTGTCATAAAAATATACGAAATGGAGATTTGTGGACAGCGAATTGGTTTAAAATTGGAATTAGAGAGGGGAGCGAGTGAGAAAAATCAGGAGGGATTAAATCTAATTTTATTAATTACACTTGCATCCATTACGGATCTCGCATTTATAATATTATTTTCTTTCCAATTCGTATTCTTCCCTTGGTTTATCACAATCCAAAGTTTCCTTTTAATATTTTTTGCCAAATAATAACAGAATTTATTATACCAATTTTGCTTTGATTGATCATGTTTCGACATTTCGTACATCAAGAGATAAGAACGTATGGATTTCATGTTTATGAGAGAATTATATATTGATCATGTTTCACTGATTAATGTTATACATTTGATTTCACTGATACTTATTAGAGCATGATATATATGATTAACCAACCAAAATATAATAAACGGAGATTCAATGATATTTATAAATATATTTTATGTATTTTATTTAGGAGGAGGGATCCATTGACAATACTTCACTTGACAATCTTGACAATAGGACTTTTTAAATAATTTTAAAAATTTATACAAAAATAAAAAAATGAAAAAAAATTTATGAACACATTATTTAACTTATAGATTGATAGTGTTTCAAATTTCAATCAATTTGATATCGTTTGATGGCTTATCAAAATTTTGTCCACTTTTCAGTGGTTTGTAATTTAACGTGTCTTTGAAGACTGAAGAGCAATCAAACATTGCTTAAATTATATATATAATCAGAAGCAAAAACAATTTATAAGTTAAACTAATACTTTCTTCAACTTTTAAGAAGTCACATTATCAAAATTGCCAAGATAAACATTGTCAATGGAGTATGGACACTGATATGTTCACTTTTCTCGTATGAAATAGCATATAGCGAATATTAATCTAACACTCGTGTAACTAACAACAATGAATATAATAATTTGATATGCTATTGAATATGAAGAAGTTTGCAAATATCAAGAATATTAATTCTCCCTTTTATATAAATTATAATGTAAATGGTTATATAAATTATAATGTAAATGGTTAATAAATTATAAATATACTAGTATTGGTATCAACTACATCCCTTAGCAAAATGAGATTATCGTGCATGCAATATATTAAAGATGTTTATCATATAATCCCTTTTATAGTTATATAATTTCGGACCAAGGGTATCACTGTTCCTTACATTGTAGCTATAGTGTAAGGAACAGTGTTATGAATATATATATATTTTTTTTTTTGAAGAGAGCAATATCACTTGATATCTGATATTTCAGTGATCCAGTTCACACACAACTAAATGATAGTATTCAGATACTCCGGTATTGTTCGTACCACGCAAAAACAACAATAAAAAAAAATTGATCTAATACATGTTGCCTACGGGTTGTAAGTTCAAAACAAGAAAATAAAATAAAAATCATTATTATATGAGTTATGCCGAAACGTGTAAATGACATGAAGTTTCCATAATTGATAATTATTTATGATATGGAATCACATACTTGATGATTTATTTTTAATCCGACATGAGGCTTAAACAAGAAAAAAGTTAAGATAATATCACTAATAAATTCAAATTTATGCAATCAATTTTAAATACTTCTATTTATTTTTTAATAAGTCTGGTTAATCTTCCCGTCATAACTTCTTGAATGCAAGCGGTTGAAAATTAAATTCATGTTACCCATTTCTCACTAAATATCATTCAAAAAGATAAATTTAGTCATATTAATTAACAATTTAATAAAATTAATGTAATTTGAATATATTATACATACGATAGTTTGGGTGCTACACGTTGTTGTCATCAACTTTTACTACAGATTTTTGAACCACTCGATTGCTTTTAAATTCACGGTTGGATTGTTTAATTAAATGGAGACAATATTATCAAAATGCAAGATCAACATATCAAACTAAAATATTAAAGGTATATAATTGAAGCATATATATAATTTAAAATATAAATCTGATCCAATTTTCAAATATGGATGGAGAACTTTACAAATTCTGTAAATTTAACAATAATTCCAAAAAAAATATAATGTGAAGTCATAAAAATAAAATATCATGAGGAATTTATTTAACTTATCCCAATCAACACAGCCGAAGCAACGCGAGGCATTACTCTAGTTATTCCAGAATACTTAAGTTCTCATGTAATATATTGAGAAACTTATTAATCCTGCATAATCTGAAGTTTAAGATAGATTTTATGGTATTCCTAATAATATAGATATATAGCCCATAAACAAATGCATTGGAATAATTACATGGTAAGCTTAAGCTTACAAGGGTCTTCTGTGAGCTTAAGTTCAAAACCATCAAAACACTTCCAAATTTGAGTTTATATGGATCATATATGTTCTCCATATCAAAATCTTATGGAATATACAAAATTTTCAATTTTAAAAATTCTTAAGTATTTGTTTTGGATTTAAGAAAATAATACGCAAAATATTAAATATTTTATTTATATTGTATAGTCACTTTAAAAAAAAAATTAAAACAAATACTTAGAAATTAAAAAAATGAATTTTTTTTTCACCCCACACAATTTTGAAATAAAGAATATAATGAGTCATACAAACTTAATTTTGAAGTGGTTTTTTTAATATTATTTTGAAGTGATTTAATATGATATTGAGATTAAACTCATATAGTCCTCCGTGAACATATATTTCCTCAATAGTTTGAATTAATGTTGAGTTTCTTCGAGTCAAGCATTAATAATTTCAGAGTTTATGGTAAACTTAATAGAAATATTTTTCAATCTATAGAGTGATGACATATAAAAATTGTATATTATATTATTTTTATGTGGGAGTCGTACGAATATTTTATACATTTCATTCGGTGACTCATCATAGAAATATTCTTTATTCAAACATTGTCAAAACTTTTAATATTTAATGGGCAATATAAAGTTATAAAGCATTGGACAACGAATGCACAAGTGATCAAAAAGCTCATGCAATTGATAGTATTGATGCTTGGTCTTATTTTCATTTCACTGGACCATCTCAATGTATGTCGAGCCCACAGGACATTGTCTTTGATTTAATAATTGTTCCGAGTGTAAACCGATTATAATCATAACCTATATAATAACTTTTGGATGATAATTCCAAAGAGGATACAGATTTTCCCAACAGCGAAGGAAATCGACAAAATTAAATATTGGAATCACGACATAATTACTCCGGATTATTGCATAAGGAATTGGCGCCCTTGATTTAGACGGAAAAATCCGGCCTTAGCAGAACAAATTGAGCGTCGGGAGAAATTGTCGGTGATTTCTGAGAGACGAGAAGAGGTCCGTCCTAATAATCTCATTTTTGCCGACTCAAGCTGACAAAATTTCAATCCGTTCGGACGGTTTAGGGGGGCGACTCTAATTTACCGTTGTAACAGCCCTTGTTTGTTGTAGTGGGTGGCATTGAGTCAGGTGGGATATTTTTGTAAAATTTTCAGGGTCAGAGGGGTCATTTTTATAAAATTTTTAGGGTCATTTTTGTAAATAGTTTTTCAGATATGGTCAATTTTGTAAATGTTCTTTGGAAAAAGGGATATTCTGTAAATTTGTCTGAAAATGAGATATTTTTGTAAATATTTGTCATGTCATCATATAGTGCTGGGGGCAATGTAAGGGGTAATATATATTTTTCCTATATTTATATATAGTTGATAGTTGTACCATGACTCCATGAGCAATACAAAAATATTAATTGGTCCAAATTGGGCAGCTAGAAATTATTAAACAAATGATATTTTATTTGGACAGGTGCCTGAGCCTGAAATTAAAGCGAAATTATAGATGACAAAGTTTTACAGTAAAACACATCAGAAATTTTTTGACGGGACACTATTCTGTATTTAATTTTCAAATTCTTGAAGGAGACTTGTCACACTATAAGAAAAAGGCTGTTTAACAACGCATTGTTACAGCGGTCTTTTGTGTCATCCACTTAAAAACCGCAGCTAAATAGTTTTACAGCGGGCATTAATTGAGAACCGCTGTAGAATTGTATACATCAACAACGGTTTTTTGTGTAAGACCGTTGTAAAATAAACTCAACAGCAGTTCATAAATAACAACCGCTGTAAAATATAACTTAACAGCTGTTCTCCGTTAGACCGTTGTTAAAACTTTATTTCCTACAACGCTTCCTGACAACTGACCGCTGTTAAGTTATTTTGCTTGCTTAATCGTAAACTTTTCTAGGTACTTAGTAAAATTTCAAAACCCAGTTCACTGAACTTTCGATTTCCCTCTCCTCTCCCAAACCCTCACCGGTCGCCGGCCTCCCTCCTTTCGATCGCCCTCTGCTGCTCTCGCCAAAATCCACACCTCGGACCCTCCGCTGGTCTCCCTGCCCCGCTCCGGCCTGTGCGGCGATAAACCCTAAGGCCCCCTCCTCCGCCTCGTCGGTCTGCTGGCTCACTCCTTTTCTCCTCCGCCTCACTTCGCAGCCGGCTCTAGTATCCTCAGGTGGTCCGAGGCCGTCGGGTCCTCTCCCCCCCGGTGGTCCCCCTCCTCCGTCGGCTCCACTCATTTTCGTCAGGCGGTGGCGCTGGACTCGGATCTTGATTGGCGAAGATGAGGAACCAAGCCCGCTCAAGCGGTTGAGGAGAGGCCGTACCAGTACCAGCTCTGCCGTCTCTTCGGTCGCTGTTACTGCGACGCTGCTGCTACCGACGACAACGACGGCTAGGGTTTCTGCGCAGATGGAAGAATCTGGTCTGACGGGTGGAGGGGTTGGCGGGTCGGGGAGTTTCTGTAGTCCGATTGATGAGATTGAAGAGTTCTCTTCCTAAGAGGAGCCTGACATTCATGGTATAGTCGGCTCCGGTTTACATAAACTTCTATGTAGAATTGATTACCTCCTTTGGGTTAGGATAATAGAATGCTTGTTGTATTTGTTTGTGCTTTGTTATGAATTACAGTATTAACTCATACCTGCACTGATAGCAACCATCCACAGAAAAGGGTACTAGTGACATACTGTGTTGATTGAAATTCTTTGCAGACAATTATTTGAAGTCCAATTAGGCTTGAAAAATTAAAATTCACTCGGTACTTGCACTTGCAGTTGTGGGACTTCAAGCATACCAAAGCAAATCTATAGTAAGCAAACTCTACTCCTCAACTCTATCTGGTACAACCTTCTCCCCAGCACCGTCATACCTCTGACCAGTGCGTCGTTAAGTTTGGATACAATCATCAATTAGGTAGCGTGATTTTAATTACATACAAATGCTCTGGCCGCCGCTCTCCAACCGCTGTTGTTCTCCAAAAGAGGTCCGGATGCTGATTCTGATTTGCGACCTGGATTGGAGATTTTGGTTTCAGACTTTCAGTACAGTTTGGGACACTTGCTTTTTTTCTTCTTCATTTCTGACTGTTGATTTGACTCTTTTGTATCTAGGTCTTGATTGGGAGTTGGGACGAGTAATGCTTCCAAAGAGAAAGCTCAAGTCAGCCAATTTTTGCCTCAAATTGGATGCCAGTTCCTTTCTGTATTGTTGTGAGTGTCATGTTTATTGTCTATGTTTAATTTCCATACATGCTCATATACGAGAAGTGGAGGGAGAAATGAAGCTATTGAAAAATCTTTCGCATCCAAACATTGTGGCAAGTGATCAAATATTACTTAATTTTTGCATAATGTCTTCAGTTCAAAAACTTCGATTGTAATGTCAGAGCAATTTTTATTTTATACAGAGATATTTGGGCACTGTCAGAGAAGAAAACACATGGAATATCCTATTGGAGTTTGTTCCTAGTGGTTCCATTTCATCTTAGTTGAGCAGATTTGGATCTTTCCCTGAAGCGGTGAGTATTGATTATTGAAACTTGTGTGTAATAGTGAATGGGATGCCAAAATTTAATTCCCTTTTTTCTTTTTCATTACACAGGTTATAAGGATGATTGAACATTAGTAATTTATGTTATTAGCTCCTTATTTTTACCTGCAATTTTCTTATACAACTTCCTTTCATTTCAATTCAGGGGGCAAACATTCTTGTAGATAATAAAGGATGCATGAAGCTTGCTGACTTTGGGGCTTCGAAACAAGTTATTGTACAGACAAGCCATAGCTTGTAAGTTTCTCACATTTCCTTTTTCCTTATATATATATATTAATTGTTTCTCTTTTAAAATTTAGCAATGGAGCATGGGAACTATGTCTTTGTAATTTGTATCAATAAGTAATGGCTAGACCGCTAGAGTATAAAGCTTAACAGTGTTTGATTAGTCTTTCTTTACCAGAAATTGTTCTTTGTAATTTGTATCATATGTTATAAGTTGAGAGAAATGGCTCAATAATGTGACTTGGAAACTCTTTTGCTACTAATTTTCCAATATTTAAGTTAGAGGAAGGATCCGTTGACAATAGTTATTTTAACAATCTTGACAATGGTATTTTTAAAAAAATTATGAAAAATCACAAAAAATCTTAAAAATAAAAAAAATTACGGAAGTATTAATTAACTTATAGATTGATTATATTTCCGATTATATTCAATTTAAATGACATTTGGTAGCATATCTGTTCTTATTAATGCAATTGCAATGAGTGAATTTCTATGTATTAGTCACTCTTTTGTTACTTGTATACCCATTTTCTGAATTTAATATTTATTTTTTATAATTTCCAAATAGGTGGCTACAATGAAGGCATGATCACAACTGTAATTTCTTCTTTATCTTCACTATTTTTTTTTTATCACATAAGTCACATCTACTTCATATACTTGGTTGGATTTGTCAATGTCTTTTTTTTTTTTTTTAACATACAGGGTCTGTTTAATTATATCCATTCCATCAGGTGAACAAGAAATTTCGTGGATTAAGTTCAAAAGACAGCTACATGTCCTTAATTATTTTGTATGTTGATTGAGGTTATATAAATTTGGGACCGAGGGCTTTGTTAGTGTTTGGGTCGGGATAGGTTAAACTATTGATCTATTAGATCGTGGTGTCTATTTGAGAAATGATTGTATATATATCAATTTACTTTGTAAGATATTTGAATTATATTAATGAAATAAATTTTTGATATTGATTGTTGTTTTGAATGAAATATATATAGGGCTAGTACATGGGCTAGTTACTGAAAATAGAATAAACACAAAAAAAAAAAAAATAATTTAACAGCGGTTATTTGTTAAAAAACTGTTGTAGAGTTTGAACTCCAACAGCGGTTGTTTGCTAAAACTAGCTGTTGAATTTGCAATTCAACAGCGGTTATTGGTTAATAACAGCTGTAGAATGGAAATTTTACAGTGGTTATTTAGTAAATAACCGCTGCTGAATTGTAACTTTACAGCGGTCTTTAGTAAAACTTAGCAGCTCTGACGATTACAGCGGTCGCATAACCGTTGCTAAACCTCAAAAATGACCGCTGCTAAAGGCTTTTTTTCTTGTAGTGTCACCTTCCTCCGGTCTCCATTTTATGATCATGATTAGTTTGACTGACTGAAGCGGATATTGTGTAACTGGTCAACATTTGAGTCCAAACCCTTTCAAAAATATTGAGACCGCTTTCGTCTCCCAATTTCCCCTTTCTCCGTTGTATTATTGTATACGTACCTTTCTTCTCTAAAATTTCCACAACGCGCTGGATCCCAATTAATTTTGTCCCATTACATTTAAACTTTTTAAAGTCTGCGTCCCTTAATTACGTAACTATTCCGAGCAATAATTAAGTTCACTAGCTATACTCCAAGCACTACTTAATTTATTTCAAATTCATCGATTAGCTTTCATCGATCGTACTCATTCTATGATATGGCGGATCAATCAAACCCAATGTGAGGTCTGATTTTACATTTGCATCAGGACTCATTTAAACTATATATATATATATATATATATATATTCATACTTGATTGTGTAACATATGTCATCTAATCGATATAAAACTCAACTGTTTTTTAGCTAAAAAAATTTTACAACTAATTTGTGAAGCACCTACAAAAACACATTGCCCCGCAGAGCATGTGCTATAACTAATTTGAATATATATATAATTGATCTATAAGTTCAATAATACAATCATAATTTCTTTTTTTTTTTTTTCTAGTTTAAGATGTTTTTAAACCTACTATGTTTCTTTGTTAAGATTGTCAAGATATGCCTTGTCAATTGATCCCTTCTCTCTACCAATTAAGAGGTAGTTTTAGCATCTGTACATACTGTTCCTTTCTCTCTCTAGATCAGTTTGTTAAAATAATATGTATGAGTAATTGGAGGAAACATACTATATACCATCAATTTATATATTTATCCGAAAATTATTTGTCATTGATTGTTTGCTATATAAATTTAATAGGTATATATATGTAGGAGTAATTAATATATAACGAATAATATATGTCAAAAGGGAATATATATACCACCTGCCAACTCACAAGTATGATACATATTATATAATTAAAAAAATATATATATTACCGAGTCAATTAATAACAGACAATTTTACATTCCGACTGCTAATTAATTAATTAATTAATATGTAAAATTTACAATAATATTCCTTTTTGAGAACAAATTACAAAAATATACTCAATTTTTAAGAAAATTTAAAAAATTGGCCCTACCCTGAAAGATATTTACACAAATGTACCTTTAAAATTTTATAATAGTCACAAAACTAATTCTATTAAAAAAGTTGGACCACTCCTGCATCGGAGTCTGGCTCCGCCCCTGTAGGACTGTCACTCACCAGAACGAGAGTCTAGGACGCGTCATACGCATAATCATTTAACATAACACGGAATCTCGGACGCCCTACTCAGAATCTCGGGCGGGTGGATATGAACACCTAATGCACCGACTATGAACACCCATCATACAAAGTCTGAAAAACCCCGAAGAGTAGGTATGAACACTAGATTCGCTCGAACAATTATTTAACATAACACTATGATACAAAAAATTTGACTATTAAGAGCTTGGTGGGGACATTTCAGGTGACATTTAAGGGGAAAAGAAGATTGTTGAGAATCTTAATTTTGAACCAGATACTTGGTGGGAGATATTTAAGGGGACAAGAAGATTTTCTCTATATAAATCCACTGCAAGAAAAATGGCCTTTAGCAGCGGTCATTTTTAGGGTTTAGCAGCGGTTATGCGACCGCTGTAATCGTCAGAGCTGCTAAGTTTTACTAAAAACCGCTGTAGAGTTACAATTTTACAGCGGTTATTTGGTGGAAATAACCGCTGTAGAGTTACCATTCTACAGCGGTTATTAGCTTAATAACCGCTGCTGAGTTGCAATACAGCAGCGCTTCTTTGTTAAAAACCGCTGCTAAGTTGGATATACAGCAGCACTTCTTTGCTAATAACCGCTGTTGAGTTGGAAAAACAGCAGCACTTGTTTGTTAAAAACCGCTGTTGAGTTAGAAAAACAGCAGCGTTTGTAATTTAATGACCGCTGTTAAAATCGATTCTTCTTAACATATTTTTATTCTGTTTACTATGACCAGCCCAAATGCTGGCCATATAAAAATTTTATATTCAGCAAATTAATTACACAATCAACTTCATTCTATTCAAATCACACAAAATCAAAACAAAGATATGATAAAAGCATAACATGAACGATCACCAAAAAAGTATATGTTACCACATCATAAGAGAGTATACATTCAGCTACAAGGAATCAGTATGGTATCACATCATAATACTACATACCACAAGTACAGTATCACATCAAAATACTACATACCACATCACAATGTACCGTACAATATCAAAGAACTCCCTAAGTAAATACTCTATCAGCCAAGTCCTTACCGTGCAATATCAAAATCCTGGATTGACAATTGAGCTATTGAATGTAAAGCATACAAAATACAAATACATTATAAGTACTTTCATAATCCCAAATAAATCAATAAACCAAGTAATTACATAAGAAGAATCAAATTTGCTGCATCTTTAACTAGGGGTGTACAACGAGCGGGTTAACACTTTTTTATCAAAAGATGAACCCAACCCGGTTATACCGGGTTATAAAATATTGTTACTCAACCCATCCGTAACCCAATCCAACCCGAATATTTTTTATGTACGGGTTTTTGCGGGTTGTACGGGTTACGCGGGTTAAACGAGTTATAGTTTCGGTTAAATTATTAATCCCAATACAAAATACAAATATCACTTGTCAAGCATTCTTTCAAAGTACATGCACCAATATATAGAGGGTGTGAAAGTGAATATACCAAGGAAGGCTTCTATAGGCCCGGAAGTCCCGAACTGTTAAAGCTCTGTATCATTTGGCAGTTTTGTGGCTTTAGCTCCATCTTAACCAATTGTTTCACCGAATCTGACAACCAAAATAATTAATAAACCAAGAGAGGTACTACTACTGTTAAAATGAACAAGGATGACTCTACCAGTCAGATTTTGCCAATTTAAAAAGGACTCATGTAAGAAGAATCAAAAGACTCATGATAAAATTGCAATGAATCAAGTAATAAGTTTTTGTAGGTAATTAATAAACCAAGAGAGGTACTACTACTGTCAAGCTTGCTCCAACTGGTCTCTCTTGGACCTTGTGGTAAAGTGACATAGAATTGTCAACTGCACCCATTCCCAACCAATTTTCACTCGCAGTTATTGACAGAATAGAAGCCAAATGCACCGTCAGATTTTTTACACACTTCATCCCACCACCTGCAATAAAAACAACATGTATAAGATTTAAGTAAGAGGAGGGATCTATTGACAATGAGTATTTTGACAATCTTGACAATATAACATTTCAAAAATTTGTAAAAATTCATAAAAAATGATAAAAATGAAAAAAGATTTATGGATGCATTGCTTAACTTGTAGATTGATAGTGTTTCCAATTTCAATCAATTTGAAAATCATTTGGTAAGTTATCAAAATTTTGTGTACATTTTAACTGTTGTTATTTAACGAATCTTTTTTTCTATTTTTGTGTACATGTTGTTTTTATTTTTGAGAATTTATATGAATCGGAAACATAATCAATTTCTAAGTTAAGAAATACTTTCATAAGTTTTTTTCTATTTTTGAGAATTTATATGAACTTTTACAAATTTTTGAAATGCTATATTGTCAAGATTGTCAAAATAAGAATTGTCAATGAATTCCTCTTCTTTAAGTAATAAAGTTGTTACCTACATGACCATGCATAAAAAGATATTGCATATACCTGTTTGATTTTCCCAGAACCGTATCAGCCCGTCACTCGAACCTATATAATATACATAATATCAATTTTCTGTTAGTCCTAACTCCTAAATGAAATTGCATAAAGTTATATATTTGAACAGACGAAGAGAACAATTTGATAAGCAATAAACATATTAAGAGCCAAAGAACACTAACCAGTAATAATCCCTCTGTCAGAAGGAGAATACTTGACACTGATTATGGGGCCTGCATGGCAGGCTAACACTGCCTCGCAAGATCCTCTATTAAGAGACCAGACCCTAGCTGTCCAATCATCACTTCCAATGAGAATAGTATCCCCAGACATCCTCAAAGACTTTCATGAAAATTCACATGACAAACAAGATAAATTTTAGTAAAAATATCAAAGTACTGTCCAATGCACCATTTTTTTGATTGATGTATAGAGAATAAAAAAAAGATAAGACACTACCTTATCCATTCGGTGTGTCCTTGGAGCTTGTACATCTGCCTCCTAGCATGTATATCCCACACGTTTGCCACACTGCCAGTATATATAAGTCAGAAAATAAGGACTTAGTAAGTCAAATTTTCAAATAATCAGACATGTTGCTAATATATCAGCATACACGTTTCTTTGAGAATGGATTCTGCAGGTTTTTTTGGATTAATTCCAAACGAACAGAGCGAAAGTTTATTTCCACCGAAAGCAAATTTCTGGGTCGGTTTTCTGAGCAACTGAACAGACCCTTAGAGGATGTAACATAAAGCAACCTTATGGGCTATATGATCATCAATAAGACCACAGGTACAATTTACACGAGACAACTAAATCTTAATTACACTAGCAACATATACCAACCATATCAAAGTATTAATTACCATGAGGTCTTTAGATGACTAACAACTAATGACTACCATCAAGTAATATAATGATCCATAACAAACAAAATTGGGAACAGAAACCGTTACCGCGCTAAGGGGGGTCCTCTTTTTGGCGATCTTCTGATCCTTGGACTTGACCCTCTGTGCCTCGGCGAGGATCGACATCCTCTTTGCGGTGGCAGCATACGGGTTGAGCTTCAACAGGGTGCTGACGTTCTTCAACGGGTTCCTCTTGATCTCTCTCCTCTTCACCTCCCTGTTGGCCGGCTTCACCACGGCCTGCACCTCGCCGGAGTTGATGATCCTCGCCAGGTCTGCGTTCAGCATCTTCGGCCTTGGCAGCACGGACCCCTTCTTCTTCTCCGACGGCTTGTCGAAGGTGCCAAAGTCGGTGTCGAGCTTCTCGAAGGTCGACTTGGTCCAGATCGGGGCGGATCGGGGCGCGGAGGATGTCGGGCAGCGGCACGGAGGAGCTGGAGTTGCCGTCGACGGCCATGTCGCCCTCGAGGGATTGCACGGAGACGAAGGGGCGAGCGGCGGCTGTGGCGGGCGCCATTGGTAGGGTTAGAGGTAGGGTTGCGAGAGGGTTTTGAAAGGAGACGGGAAGGAGACGGAGGGAATTAAAGAAAACGAGACTTTGGGTTTTTCAGAATTTTATCAAGGGTTTTGTAAGCACTCGGTTATGAGTCATGCCATCTTTGCAAGAGGAGAAGGAAAAAAAAAAAACTTTATATACAATAGTTAACAGCGGTTAGTTCTGAAGAAGCGCCGTAGAATATCAAGTTTAACAGCGGGCTTTAAAGAGGAACCGCTGTTAAGTTTTATTTTACAGCGGTCGCTACTTGTCAACCGCTGTTAAGTATATTGTACAACGGTCTTGTACTAAAAACCGTTGTTAATATGTGAAATTCTACAGCGGTCATCTATTAATGACCGCTGTAAAACTATTTAGCTGCGGTCTTTTAGAGGATGGCCCAAAAGACCGCTGTAACATAGCGTTGCTAAATGCCCCTTTTCTTGTAGTGATCTATACTCCATAAAGAGTGGTAGATTTCCAAATAACTTACTACTATCACTACCACAGAGATGGGCTTTAGCAACCCCAACTTAGCAACTGTTATCAAGAAAACCGTTGTTGAAAAGTGGCAGTGGCATTTTGGAAATTTAATAAAACACATCAGCAACGGTTTATCAGAAGGAACAGTTGGGAAAGACTTGCCCGAAATCTGAAAAAGAATCAACAACTGTTCCTTTAAAAAACAGTTGGGAAAGGCATATCATTCCCAACTGTTCCTTAAGAAGAAACAGTTATTGATTCATGTGCAAGAATTAACAACGGTTCACAATAAAAAACCGTTGGGAAAGGGAGAGCATTCCCAACGGTTCCTAAAATAGAAACCGTTGTTGATTCTTGGTAACATAAAATATTCATGTGCAAGAATTAACAACGGTTCACTATATAAAACCGTTGGGAATGGGATAGCATTCCCAACGGTTTCTAAAGTATAAACCATTGTTGATTCTTGGGCAACATAAAATATTCATGTGCAAGAATTAACAACTGTTTTTTATTAATAACAGTTGCTGATTCCTTCTTATGGCCCATTTAACAACTGTTTTTTATTAATAACCGTTGTTGATTCTTGGGTAATATAAAATATTCATGTGCAAGAATTAACAACTGTTTTTTATTAATAACAGTTGCTGATTCCTTCTTATGGCCCATTTAACAACTGTTATTCATTGGGAACCGTTGTTGATTCTTGGGTAACATAAAATATTCATGTGCAAGAATTAACAACTGTTTTTTATTAATAACAGTTGCTGATTCCTTCTTATGGCCCATTTAACAACTGTTTTTTATTAATAACCGTTGTTGATTCTTGCGTAACATAAAATATTCATGTGCAAGAATTAACAACTGTTTTTTATTAATAACAGTTGCTGATTCCTTCTTATGGCCCATTTAACAACTGTTTTGTTTAACAACCGTTGGTGATTGTTTTCCCTAGTTTCCCGCCTCCACATCTTTCAACAACTGTTTTTTATATGAAACCGTTGTTGATTCTTTTCAAAGACAAAATTTTTGAATCATGTCACTAACTCACCCACCACTTCGTCTTTTGCTCTACTATAATTTCAACTTCAGGCCTTAGTCAATTTGTATTTCCCCCAATTTCAAAACCCGACTAAAACCCTTCCCTCTTCATGGAGCATGATGGAGGGCTGCTTGATAGCGGCAACGGCGGCGCAATAGAGGCCAGCACCAACTCTCCGCGAAAAGGTCCCGCAACGGAGGCTACCGCCAACTTCACTCTCCCTGCTCTCCACACAAAGAAGCCCAGCACCAACCCTCGCTTTCCTTGCTCTCTCCGACAGCGAAGGCAGCACCATCACTGCTCTTTTCTTGCTCTCTCAAGGTAGCACCGGCACTTCCTTTCCCTGCTTTCTCAAAGTTCAAACAAATCGTAGTCAAACTTTCTTCCCCTAAAGTCAAGAATAAAATTAACAAACTGAATTGTAAATAATTCATGTACGAAATTGTTTCTAAGATATTGCAAAAAAATATATTATTGCAAACTCACTATACTCCCTGTAGATTTGGGCACAGAAGAAGGTGCTAATGCAAGATTAGGAGATGCTGGTGCAAGATCAGGAGGAAGTGATGGTGCAAGATTAGGAGAAGGTGCTGATGTATACGGATATTATTAGGATTTGAGAAATTCTATTATATTATGATGGATTTTAATTTTGTTGGATATATGAATATGATATTATATTGGATTTTAGTTTGGTAATTAATCTGTGGTATTATTAGAATTTATTATTAGTTTTTTAATATACATTTTTTTTGTTAATATGGTATATAATATCTAATTTGAATGAGCAAAGGGCTGATCTCTATAAATAAACAATTTTTTTTTTTAAAAAAAATCATCATCCCAACTGTTATTTACAAAAAACAGTTGTTAATTTCTAAGAATGAACAACTGTTATTTACAAAAAACAGTTGTTAATTTCTAAGAATCAACAACTGTTATTTACAAAAAACAGTTGTTAATTTCTAAGAATCAACAACTGTTATTTACAAAAAACAGTTGTTAATTCTTAAGAATCAACAACGGTTATTTACAAAAAACAGTTGTTAATTCTTAAGAATCAACAACGGTTATTTCTTATAAACCGTTGGGAATTGCTATCATCAACAACGGTTCCTTCTTATAAACCGTTGTTGATTAACAGTATTAACAACGGTTCTTTAGTAAGAATTAGCAACCCTAGTATTCCCAACCCTCACTGAACCGTTGGGAATTGTCATAAATAACCGCTGTTGATGCTTTTTTATGTGGTAGTGTATGCCACATTATCAATATTATAATTTACATTGATTTTGTTTGAAACTCGTGAACTACTTTGATCCAATGGCTTATATATACATTTTCTCTTCTCATTAGATAAGATGAATATAATACATTCAAAACAAAATTTAACCCTTAAAATGATCCAACATTTACGTGTTTTTATTTATAAATTGTTACACTATTAATATTTATATTAAAAGATTCCAAAATTATGTTCAATTTTTTTAATATAAATATTTTTAATTTAAAATATTCTTGATTACTTATTAATTTGTTATTACTTTTCGGGGCGAATCCGAGTTACACCTAGCTGATCGATCTAGTATAAAGAAAAGAGTAACAAAGTGAATATGTACAGTGCGATCAGAGTGACCTATTTGATCAGAATTCTAATTTCTTATATACAGTACAATAGTGAAATATAGTATAATTAATGAGAAATTCTAATTTCGTATATATGTATCCGTTTACAACATTCTTAGAAATATAAATTTGTATGATTAGTTGACTGAAGACGATATCGTGTGACTGGTCAAAACCTGAGTCCAAACCTTTCAGTTCAAAAATATTCGAAACTGCTCCAATATTCTCCGTCGTATATCTTTCTTATCTCTAAATTTCCACAAAGCGCGCTGGGTCCCAATTTTGCCCCATTACATTTAAAGTTAATTTCCGCATCCCTTAATTACATTACTGTTTGGACCAGTAATTAAGTTCACTAGGTAAAATCCAAGCACACTGCTTATTTTATTTAGAATATACTCCATTCATCTCACAATATTAAGTTTCTTTTCTATCTGACAACTATATATAAATGAATGTTGTCCAATATTAATTCATTATTAACTAAGATTGTAACCAACAAAATTGTTTTAATGTGATCACATATATATAAGCAACAGTCTTATTTAAATACATTAGTTTTCATGACCGCACTCATTCCTATGGATAGGCACTACTATGGCGAATCGGTCAAATCCAATATGAGGTGTGATCCTACTTAATTTGCATCGGCCTCATTTTTCGATCAAGTCATCGTTCATTTTGTGTTGTTGGCAGAAGCTCTCATCATTAGGGATGAATAACGTGCAGAACGATCACGGCACAGAGGTGTTGCGTTGATCGTTCTGTTTTATGGGACGCAATTTTTTTTGGTTTCGTTAACTGTTACGTATTTAGAACGGAAGAAAAATCTATTCCGTTAATCGTTTTGTTTTAATTTAACGTAACGAAATGATTAAACGTTTAAACTCTTTAAATTTGTAAAAACCAAAACAAAAAGAAAAAAAAATGTTTATTAACTAGTAATTGAGCTTTTGTATATACTGGTAAACTCAATCATGAGTAAGTAACAAAATTACAATAAATTCAATCTTCAATCATTTCAATTATTTTGGGTTGGATTATTTGGCCTCTCTACAATCAGTATAACAACAGCCAGATAGAATTGGGATGAAATAACGAAACTGGATGAAACGGAACACCCTATTTTCGTTAACTGTTCTGTTTATATAACGCAACAACCGTTGATTTCGTTTACCCGTTCCGTTCCGCCAACGCAAGAAAATTATGTTGCGTTAACCGTTTCGTGAAACGCAATAATGAAAATTTTGATTCCGTTTTCACCCCTACGTACTCATCCTCCACTAACTAATGAAATCAAAAGTAGCACTTCTTCTCGATTTTTTGATGGTTTGTGTACTGTCATTTAATTACATATATATATTACCACGGTCGTAATTAAGTTGTAACTAAATGACATTTTATAGATTATTTGACAAAATTTAAAATTAACACAATATATAATTAATTAAAAATATAATTATTCTATAAAAGTTCAACAATACTACAATCATAATATTATCTACAAATCAAGATATAGTTTTAGCATCTGTATACAGTTCCTTTGTCATTTGTCTCTAGATCATGTCATCGGTTAAAATAATATGCATGCAAAAGTAATTAATTGGAGGAAATATACTATACCATTAATTTATATATCGATTTACATTTGTTATGTTCATGAGTATATATAATTTTAGGTGTCTATTAACTGTGTGATTCTCATTATTAAGAAAATATGATCAATCTCTCGTTATTTATAGACAATTTTACATTCCGACGTCGGTAATATTAATGCATGAACCATATAACTTCCACAGGTCATTTTTTCATATATCAGTGGCAGTTCTTTATTCACCAGGCACAAAGACATATATATATGACGTCTTTAGCGTACACATGCATTATCTGGATCCCATAATATTTCAATTTCCACTTGTTACACTTGCATATGTACTATAAACACCGCTGGAACTAATTAATTTATGCATGCATACACTGATACAACATGAGTTTCCACATTTCTTCGATCGTCTTCTTCATCTAACCATGGACGAATCTTCTATGGCCTTGCTTCAGCAGATGGGCAATTGGGATTATGATATATTGTACCACAGTGTGGTCCGGTGTATGGTCTGCCCTGCGGTGATGATGTTTGGCTTGGTCCCACCAATGGATAGGTAAGACCTGTATGATGCAAAATATAAAAATATATATATATATTAGCTTGGATTGAGAACAAGTATAGAGCTGACAACAATGGTGAAAGTGCTATTAGTTTCCTATAGAAAGCAGATAAATATTTGTCATCACTGAATTGTATTCCAAATGAGTGGTATTTTTTATTTATTTATTTATTTTTTTTGATAAAAAGATGAGGGTCCAACCCTCAAATTTTATTTTATTAGAACCATGTAAAATATCAGTACAAGAAAGAGCAAAGCAAAGACTGCCAGCTTCATTTACAATTTATTTTATAAAGCAAAGAACTAAAAGTTAAGGGGAATAAGAAAATAGAAAGGCTAAGTAAACCATGCTGCAACTTCTGATACAATTTCTCTAGTCAGGCTTAGATGATTTTTGGATCGATCTGTAAATATCCGAGCGCACCTCTCCCGCCATAGGACAAAGATTATGGTCATCATTATTCTCCTCCATTCTATTGGGACCGTATCATCACAGATGTAGGATAATGCTTCAAGAGATGTGAAGGATTGGCAATGAGGAATGGATGGTCTCGTTTTGAATATGTTATAGACACTGTCCCTGATGTACTTGGCTAAAGAACATGTGGTGAAAATATGATGAATATTTTCACTGTCCTGTCTACATAAGTAACACATGCTAGGTACTTGCCATCCCCTTTTTATCAAGTTATCGGAAGTCAAGATCCTGTTATTAGCGCATAACCAAGTGAAAATACTAACCCTAGGTGGCCCCTGGAGTGACCATACATTTGCTGCAGTAGATTGTTGTAGGGGTCTACTTGCTAAGAAGTTGTAAACAGATGCAACCGAGAAAGAAGTCGACCGAGTCCAGATTAGTGTTAGTGTATCTTCAGAGGTCCTAATTGTGGATGAACATAGTATCGGAAGCAATGGTATCAAGCATTTCCGAAAGTTCGAAGGATTTGCTGTGTCCCATGGGAGTTGCAAGGCATAGCTTGGCTCCTTCCACCATGATTGTTCAGTATTGTGCCATTGCCAAAGCCATTTGATCATGAGAGACTGATTCATGAGTTGTAGATCCCTAACACCTAAGCCACCCATCTGCTTGGGCATTGTAACTATTGTCCAGTTGATAAGGCACATAGGTTTTTTCTGATTGTCTTGCTCTTTGTGTCCATGCCAAAGAAAGCGCCTCCTAATTTTGTCGATTTCCTTAATTATCCCTAATGGTAGCATGAAGGCTGACATGAAGTATACCGGAAAAGCTGTGAATACTGCATTGACTAGAACCGTTCTTCCTCCAATAGATAATTTATCGGCTTTCCATCCTGGGAGTGCAGAGGAGAACCTTTGTAGGAGAGGTTGATATGCAGATTTGGGCAGTTTTTTATTGGAGAGAGGCAACCCTAGATAGAAGAATGGAAATTGGGATGCTTTGCATCCAATGAGCGAGGACAAGTTATTTACGTTGTTTTGGAAATCAGCTGTCAAGATCATCTCTGACTTATAGAGGTTAACTCGCAAGCCCGAAAGTGCAGCAAATAAATGGAGAATTATCTTTACATGAAGAACCTGCTGAGTTGTTGGCTGAAGAAGCAAAAGTGTGTCGTCAGCATATTGTAGGCATTGCCGACATCCATGGAACGGTTGGAGGATGAATTGATTTGTCTGTAATTTTATGACCCATAATGCAAGAAAATCCATGGTTATGTTGAACAGGTATGGAGAAATGGGATCTCCTTGGCGCACTCCTCTTTTTAGCGTGATGTTTCTTCCTGCCACCGAGTTGATTATCACTTTTGATGTACCCGGTAAAACCAGATATTTGACCCACAAGTACCATGCATGAGGAAACTGTTTTGCTTCTAGAATCTTCAATAGGAAAGGCCAAGCCAATGTGTCAAATGCTTTATGTATATCAGCTTTGAAGAAGAGGATTTGTTTGTTAAATTTTGTTGCTGCATGAGCAACTTCTTGTGCGTAATGAAAACCCTGAAGAATATTTCTTCCTTTGATAAACCCTGTTTGTGTAGGCTGGATCAATTGTTCTAGAAAAGGTTGCAGTCTTGTTGAGAGAATCTTTGAAAAAATCTTCTAGATTGCATTAATTATGCTAATGGGTCTGAAATCTGAGGTAGTAAGTGCTGGTTTTGTTTTAGGAACCAGAACAATGTAAGAATCATTTAGAGGAGCCAAGGTTAATTGTGGATTTTGAAGAACACAGTTGAAGACATTCAATAGGTCCGGCAATAGAATATTCAAGAACTTTTTGTAGAATTCCCCAGTAAACCCGTCCGTGCCTGCCGCTTTGTTAGCAGGCTAGGAATTAATCGCTTGCTTTATCTCCTCTTCAGAGAAGAGACTAGACATGTTTGCAGGAAATGTCAAGTTATTTTGGAAGAGAGAATTAAAGTCGAAGTCAATTGATGACATAGCTTCAGATCCCATGAGTGTGTGAAGAATATAGAAGCTTTGTTGTGTTGGTCTGAGAAGTCTTGGCCTTGGTGCTGAATTGATTGAACCCAATTTTGTCTTTTTTGTTGAGAAGCCACCATATGGAAATACTTTGTGTTCTTATCTTCATCCTTGATCCAGTGTCTTTTTGCTCTTTGTTGCTAAGCTTGTTCTTGACAGATCATGATTTCCCGATATCTTTCTGTAAGTAAATTTCTTAAAAGGTCTTCCAGTGCTGTCAGTCTCCTCACTTCTGTGTTGGAACTCAAAACTCTCCTCTTGTTAGAGAAAAAAAGAGAAGAAGATGAACAATAGAATTCTCTATAACAGCTAAAAACTCTATTAATCTGATTATTTGATTACAACTTTTGTCTCTTATTTAAAGAGAACAACATGTACCTAAAATAGAAGATAAACTACCTATATTCTATCATTACATCCTAATTTTACCAAACAAACTAAAAAGATAAACTAAAAAACGAGCTACTATTTCTAACTCCTATTTCTAATTCCTAACTGCTGTTATTTCTGTCCCCAATCTGAATTAGCACCACCATTTCCTGTTGCTATTTTCTGAACAACTTCAGATGCTATATTCGGAACAATTTCTGATGCTATTTCTGAACTCTGCTAATTTTCACAATTGCTTCTAATTTTAGCATTCCACTTTTAACTTTTGTTTCCTGGGTATGTTTTAACACTCCCCCTTAGCTATAAAACGATTCTTTATGGGATACACCTATGTGTTCCCTATTTTTCTCAAACTTCTCCTTTGTTAACACCTTTGTAAAGATGTCAGCAAATTGTTCGTCTGTTCAACAAAATTTCAACTGCACCTCTTGTTTCTCCACTGCATCTCTTGTGTAGTGATACTTGATCAAGATGTGCTTGGTTCTGTCATGGCTGATCGGGTTTTCACTGATCGCTATGGCAGATTTGCTGTCACTATAACTAGTGACTGGTTCCTCCAATTTGTTGTTGATGTCTTCCAGAATTCTTTTGAGCCAAATGGCTTGTGAAACAGCTCTTGCTGCTGCCACATATTCTGCCTCTGCTGATGATAAGGCAACAATTGTTTGCTTCTTGGAAGACCATGAACAAATACCTGATCCAAGCGAGAATGCATATCCTGAAGTACTCTTCATATCATCTTGACATCCCGCCCAATCGCTATCGGTGTAACCGACAAGCTTCGAGTTGTTGACTGGTTTGTACCAAATGCCATATGCAACCGTGCCTTTGATATATCTAAGAACTCGTTTTGCCGCTGTAAAATGAACTTTAGTTGGACTGTCCATATACCTTGATAAAAGGCTTGAACTGAACATGATATCGGGCCTTGTTGCCGTCAAGTACAGTAAACTTCCAACTAAACTACGGTATTCAGTTGGATCTGCTTTTGCTGAGCCATCTTCTTTCTTGAATTTTTCTGTTGGAACAAGTGGTGTTGTGACACTCTTGCAATCTTGAAGCCTATTCTTCTTCAATACGCTTTCAGCATATTTCTTCTGAGATATAAATATCCCAGCATCATCTTGAAACACTTCTATGCCTAAGAAGTACTTCATTAATCCAAGATCACTCATCTCATACGTGTTCATCATGTCTTCTTTGAACATGAGCATCAACTCTTCGTTGTTTCCTGTGTATATTAAATCATCAACATACAAGGCAATGATCAGAATGTCAGTTCCTCTTTTCTTCACATAGAGAGTTGGTTCTGACTTGCTCTTCGCAAACTCGTTTTTCTGAAAATAGTTGTCAATCTGACTGTACCATGCTCTTGGAGCTTGCTTCAGTCCGTAGAGTGCTTTCTTCAACTTGTACACTTTATTTTCTCCCCCTTTAACCAAAAATCCTTCTGGCTGCTCAACAAAAATTTCTTCTTCCAGCTCTCCATTTAAGAAAGCTGATTTGACATCAAGTTGAAAAATACGCCATCTTTGTTGTGCAGCTAGAGCAATGATCGTCCGAATTGTTTCCAACCATGCAACCGGTGCATAAGTCTCAAAGTAATCTATTCCAGGTTTTTGCTTGAATCCCTTTTCAACAAGCCTAGCCTTGAATTTTTGAACTGTGCCATCTGGATTCAACTTGGTTTTGTAGATCCATTTAACACCAATTACACTTCTATTTGCAGGTCTTTCTACCAACTCCCAAGTTTTATTCTTTTCAATCATTCCAATCTCTTGCTCCATGGCTTCTCTCCAATTTTCCTGACGTTGGGCTTGCTGAAACGTTTGTGGCTCAACTACAGAAAAATTGCATCTTTCATAAATTTTTGCCAATGATTTAACTCTTCTTGGAGTTGACTCTGGTTCAGAAGCAGATTGTTGCGAATCAACTTCAGGTGTCTCCAAGTTAGAAGCTTCTTGTACTAGGTTATCACCAGGTTGCTCTGCTGAATCGCTACTTGAGTTTCTGCTTGGCGTTGACTGTGCATTCGTAGCATCGTGCTGCTGATTGTCATCAGGTTGTAGACCTGAACTGCTGCTCGGGTCTTGGACAAGTGTTTCTTCTGATGTTTGATTTCTGGGTGCGATATCTGGGATAGTTTGGACATCTTGGTTTTGTAGTATGATTGTGGGAGTTTGTTGATTTGCTGGCACTTGGTTATTTACCCAGTCATAGACTTCTTTCTCATCAAAGATAACATCTCTACTCACAATCAACTTTTTCGTTTCGAGGTTGTACAGTCTGTACCCTTTGGTGCCATCCATGTATCCCATGAAAATACAACGCTCACTTTTATCATCAAACTTTGATCTCTTTTCCTTAGGCACATGTGCATAGCACACTGAACCAAAAATTTTCAGATGACTAATACTTGGTGTTGTACCACTCCAGGCTTCAATTGGGGTTTTATTAGGTACTGCTATGGTGGGACTTCGATTCTGGATATAAACAGCCAATGAAACTGCTTCTGCCTAGAATTTTAATGGTACACCCTTGTCTTTCAGCATGGCTCTTGCCATTTCAACTATGGTACGATTCTTTCGTTCTGCAACACCATTCTGTTGGGGGGTATATGCAGTTGTGAGTTGCCTTCTAATTCCATGATCTTCACATAATTGAACAAATTGGTGGGATGTATATTCCCCACCTCTGTTACTTCTTAGCACCTTAATTTTGTAATTACTCTGGTTCTCAACTAGTGCCTTAAACTTTTTGAATACATCCAGTGCTTGTGACTTCTCCTTGAGAAAATAAACCCAAGTCATCCTAGTAAAATCATCAACAAAGATCAGAAAATACCAATTTTGCCCTTTTGACGGTGTTTGCATTTTTCCACAGATGTCAGTGTGTATCAACTCCAACGGTGATCTTGCCCTCCATGCACCCTTCTTAGGAAAGGAATGTCGATGCTGCTTGTCCCGGATGCATCCTTCACAGATTTGGTTTTGTATAGTAATTTCGGGTAAACCTTCCACCATATTCCTTGCTTGTAGCAGTTTGAGTGCTTGGTAGTTCAGATGACCGAATCTTTTGTGCCAAAGTACTAACTCGTCTACTGTTTCAGTTTGAAGAACTGCATGTAAAGCGTGATTCAGTTGCAACTTGAAGTTTTTGTTAGTGTCCATCTCAATTCTCGCCAGCAGTTGACCATTCTTATCAAAAACCTTGCAGCCATTATCTTCAAAGTGTGCTTTATAACCATTCTTGACAAGTTGTCCCACACTCAGGAGATTCTGCTTCAAATCTGGCACAAGTAATACATCATTTATGAGCCTTACTCCTTTCTTGGTGTGGACTGCAACTTTGCCCTTTCCCTTTGCCTGAATAAACGAATCATCTCCCAACCGAATTTTCGGTTCTACAGCGGTGTTGATGTCATGAAAGATCTGATGTTTTCCGGTCATATGATTTGTACAACCGCTATCTAAGTACCAGACATCGCCACTATCTTCATTTGCAGAATAAAATGCATAGAAGAGAGATTCTGTAGTCTCGGTTTGTTCTGTGAAATTTGCTTGGGCAGTGGGTTGCTCATGATGATTTGTATTTTGTTTGGATTGCCCATCATTATAAATGTGACAATTTTTAGCTATATGACCCTTCTTCTTGCATCTGTTGCAAACTTTGGTAGACCAGCAATAGTAGGTGTCATGACTGCTCCTCTTACAAATTTTACACCATCTATTAGCCTTGTCGGATTCACTACTATGAGCTATTGTAGCTTTTGCTTGATTTTTATTTTTTCGATAGTTTCCAGACCTAACACCTGAACTTGCCTTGAAGGCAGTTTCATTGAATATGTTTCTTTGCAGTTTTCTTTCTTCATGTGCTTGAAGTGAACTGACTAACTGTTGTACTGGTAAGGTTTCAAGGTCTTTTGTCTCCTCTATGGTAGTAACAATTGGGTCAAAGCTCTCAGGAAGGCTAATTAGCTACAAGCTTTTGATCAGTTATATCTTTATCACCTAGAGCACGCATTTGATTAACTAAATCCATAACTTGTGAAAAATATTCTCTGACCTTTTGTGATTCTCTCATGTGGAGGTTCTGAAACTGTCTCCGTACGGTCTGTAGTTTAACAAGTTGCACCTTCGCTGATCCTTTGAATTCCTGTTGCAGCAGATTCCATGCTTCCTTTGATGTGGTTGCGTTGATGATGCATGAGAAAATACTTTCTGCTGTCCCTTGTTGAATAAGAAACAACGCTTGTGCATCCTTCGACTTGTCTTCTTCTAACTTGGCATTCGCTTCTTCTGTTAGTGGTTGCGCAGCGGTACTGGTGGTATAACCGCCTTCAACAATGTCCCACAAACTTTGTGAGAGCAGAAGAGTTTGCATCTTAACTTTCCATATGCCATAGTTGTCACCAGTTAGCATAGGAATAGGGAATTGAGCCATGGTTGCGTTTGAAGACATCGCTACGACGCCTTGCGAAAAAACTAGCTCTCTTCAACTTCGATGATTGCGCCCGTTAAGGCTCTGATACCATATGTAAGAAAATCAAAACTATAAGATACAAAAACTGTAAGATACAAAAACTAGAGCTCAAAACACTCTGATACCATATGATAAAACTAAAACTGCTCTAATACCATATGTAAGAACTTAAAACTCTCTAATATATTATGTTACAAAAAATTTTGGTGGAAATAAACTATACATGATTACTATTCCACACATCTCAAACACAATTACAAAGGCTCATTATATAGCCTAACATACACAAAATTATCTACCTAAATTAGACTCTTGACTTCCTAAATTAACCAACAACTCTATTTTAGCTACTATTACAAATAAGTAATCTTAATTCTAGATCTCAACTACTATTTTTTTGTGGCTATTTCTGAACTTTCTGAATCAGAGGTAAATTCAGCATTCTGGTATTTTTAGACTTTGAATTATCTTCAACACTCCCCCCTTAATTCAAAGTTCCTCACATTCGTCACGTCATGGCACCAATCAAACTTCTTTGCAACTTCGTAATTATATCTGCACCAATTCCTCAAACTGATGTTTAACTCTTGAAATATCGTCTAAACATCTCCTGTCCTTACACAAACATCGACTCCTTCTTCACTTGCTGAGTGGCTTTCATAGAAAATCTCCATCTCTTCTATGAATATTAGCTTCTGCACGACATTCTTGAGGTGGGCTCGACCTTAATCTCTAACCTTCTCTCTTATATGTTGTGGCACACTACCACAGAGATGGGCATTAGCAACCCCAACTTAGCAACTGTTTTCAAGAAAACCGTTGGTGAAAAGTGGCAGTGGCATTTTGGAAATTTAATTAAACATATCAGCAACGGTTTATCAGAAGGAACAGTTGGTAAAGACAACCCCAAAATCTGAGAAAGAATCAACAACTGTTCCTTTAAAAAACAGTTGGGAAAGGCATATCATTCCCAACTGTTCCTTAAGAAGAAACAGTTGTTGATTCATGTGCAAGAGTTAACAACGGTTCTCTACATAAAACCGTTGGAAAAGGTGGAGCATTCACAACGGATTATAAAACACAAACCGTTGTTGATTCTTGGTAACATAAAATATTCCTGTGCGAGAATTAACAACGGTTCACTATTAAAAACCGTTGGTAAAGGGATAATCATTACCAACGGTTCTTCAAAGAGAAACCGTTGTTGACATAAAATTCATGTGCAAGAATCAACAACTGTTCTCTATAAGAAACCGTTGCTAACCCGTTATCATTCCCAACTGTTTCTAAAGAACAAACCGTTGTTGATTCTTGGGTAACATAAAGTAATTCCTGTGTAAGAATTAACAACTGTTTTTTGTTGGGAACCGTTGCTGAGTCCTTCTTGTGGCGGGAGAATTTCCCGCCTGTGGCCCATTTAACAACTGTTATTCATTTGGAACCGTTGTTGATTCTCTCCAAGCAACAACAACACTTTTTCCTCACCCAGCAGCTAGCAAATTAATCAGAAGGCATATATACCTTCTTTTTTCCCTCCCTCCTCCTCCAGCAGACCAGCAGGCAGTAGCGCCCCCTCCCCCTCCTCCTTTAATTTCAATCTAGCTCAAGAGGAAGTTGATTGGAAGGCATACCACTCTCCCCTCCGACTCCCATTTTCGTTTCGAGATATTGAGGTTAATTCTATTTATCTACTTGATTGAATAATCAGTAGTTATTATATAATTAATTAGCATATAATTGCATGCATGTTAGCATTTTTTATATGTGGGTATTGTCATGCATTAGAACCAAACTACCGGAACTTGAATAACTTTAGGTCGTTACCCGTTCGAGATTAATCCAATAGGGGTTAATCTCGAATAGTCCCCGTTTGGGACTGCTCTTTGAATACCTTGTCTCATTTAGGATTAGTGAACATGCGTTGGGCAATTTGTTGTTCGAGAAAAATTCGGTAGATCATTTCTCCATTTGTTCTCACGGGTACGTGCAATGGCGTACTCGGGGGAGCTAATGGGAAATGCTGCCGAATTTTTCTCGAACAACAAATTGCCCAACGCATGTTCGCTAATGAGACAAGGTATTCAAAGAGTGGGTTAGGATGGTTGGCCAGCCCGGAACCTATTAATTGTAGAACCAGCAGGGACCTAGTACTAATATTGCATGCATAATAAAAATTATATTTAATTATCTCTTACAGATGGATCGTAAGAGTTGGATGTATGGGAGGCGTGATACAAGTGCTTACTTGTTAGGAGTCGAAGAATTCATTAATTGTGCGAAGGAACATATGAGGCATAGGGGTGATGAAACTATTTTATGCCCTTGTTCCGATTGTGAGAACTTGCGGAGATTTAGGGATGTCAGAGAAGTGAGGGGTCATCTGATCCGTCGTGGATTTAAGGAGCGGTACACTCGTTGGGTGTGGCATGGCGAGTGCTCCGAAGAATCGGCAAATGCGGAGTCAAGCAAGGCTTCCAATGTGTCCGAGACCTCTTTAGATCGAGAAAATGATGTACGGGAGGAAATTGGGGTTGAAAATATAGAAAATATAGATAGCACTAATTGTACGGACTATGATCAAGTAGATGAAATGATGCACGACATTCCCGACGATTTTGTGGACATACCAGAATTTTCTGAAATTAATCTGAGCAAAGATGCTAATGTAGAATTATTTCCCGGTTGTACGAAATTTTCAAAATTATCAGCGGTTTTCAAATTATTTAGCCTGAAAGCAAAAAATAATTGGAGCGATAAAAGTTTCACAGATCTGTTAAAACTCTTAGGGGATATGCTCCCAGAAGATAACGAGTTGCCGGATACAACCTACCAAGCGAAAAAAATTTTGTGTCCGTTGAGTTTAACAATTGATAGGATTCCTACATGCCCGAAAGACTGTGTACTATATCGAAAAGAGCATGTCAATCTTGATAAATGTCCAAAGTGTGGGCTTTCAAGGTACAAACCGGGAACTGACCCATCAAAGAAAGGTAAAAAACCTGCGGCGAAAATCTTGTATTATCTGCCAGTAGAACCGAGATTGCAACGTCTTTTTGCAAATCCAAGAGACGCTGAGTTGTTACAGTGGGCTGGCACGTGTAGAAAAGACGATGGAATGCTCAGACATCCCGCCGATTCTTCTGAATGGAGAAAGATTGACATGACATTCCCTGATTTCGGTGGCGAACCTAGAAACTTAAGGTTAGGGCTATGTACCGACGGAATGAATCCTTACGGTAACATGAGCAGCCGGCACAGTACCTGGCCGGTGTTCTTGTGCATTTATAACCTTCCTCCTTGGTTGTGCATGAAAAGGAAGTACCTAATGATGCCACTACTGATATCGGGTCCTAAACAACCGGGTAATGACATAGATGTGTTCCTAGCTCCTCTGATTGAGGAACTGGAGAAGTTATGGAAAGAGGGAATACGAGTGTACGATGCATATAAGAAAGAATGGTGTACCATCCGTGTTATGATCTTCTGCACGGTCAACGATTTTCCCGCGTTAGGTAACTTGTCGGGATGCAGAACAAAAGGATACAAGGCGTGTCCTGTTTGCGGAGAACAAACTTGTTCCATACGACTAAAGCATTGTAAGAAGATTGTGTACATGGGGCATCGTCGATTCCTTCGGGTTGGCCACGCATATCGAGGGAAGAAGAAAGAATTCAATGGCAAGTCTGAGAGGAGAAAAGCTCCGGTCCCGTTAACCGGCAAAGAAGTTTACACAAAAGTGAAGCACATAAGAGTCCAATTTGGGAAGGATGTTGTTGCTCACGATAATCCGGACGACTTATGGAAGAAGAGGTCCATATTTTGGGATCTTCCTTATTGGCTGCACATGGATGTTAGGCATTGTTTGGATTTGATGCACATTGTAAAGAACGTCGCTGAGAGCATAGTGGGCTTGTTGTTGAACACCGCAGGGAAAACAAAGGATGGCATCAACGTTAGAAAGGACATGGTTGAAATGGGCATTCGCCCAGAGCTAGCACCCCAAGAAAAGGGAGAGCGTACCTTCTTACCGGCGGCCTGCTACACTCTATCGAGAAAAGAGAAAATCAGTTTTTTAGAATGCCTGCAATCAATTCGTGTGCCATCCGGTTATGCTTCAAATATTTCCAGAAGGGTGTCCATGAAAGATATGAAACTGATCGGGATGAAATCACATGATTATCATGTCCTGCTGACTCAGCTGCTCCCGGTTGCCATTCGAGGTATCCTCCCCCCGCATGTTAGGAAGTCGATCACCAGGTTCTGTTCCTTCTTCAACAAAGTTAATTCGAAGGTGATCGATCCCGAAGGGCTGGACTTCTTACAGTCCGATGTCGTGACGACCCTGTGTGAACTGGAAATGTATCTTCCACCCTCATTTTTTGATATCATGGTGCATTTAACAGTCCATCTCGTTAGAGAAATAAAACTCTGTGGCCCCCCATTCCTGCGACAAATGTACCCTTTTGAGAGAGCCATGGGTCAGTTGAAAGGGCTGGTCCGTAGTCGATCGAGGCCCGAAGGAAGTATGGTTGAAGGGTATGATGCTGAAGAGATCATCGGTTTCTATACCGATTACGTGGCCGACATTGACCCGATCGGCCTTCCCAAGCCTCGGCACGAGGGGAGACTCCAAGGTGTAGGTACTATTGGGTACAAACTGGTGAGGCCGGATCACGATTTGATCCGGACTGCACATCTCAAAATTCTTCAGCACCTTGCTGATGTAAGTCCGTACGTCGTCCGGCACCTGACAGAGCTACGTGAGAAAAATCCTTCGAGAAGTGAAAGTTGGGTCACCAATGAGCATAATCGAACATTCATAAGATGGTTCGAAGACAGTGTACATTCCAAACCATCCGATGAAGACGTAAGTGAGACTGTCAGGTGGTTAGCATTCGGACCCGGGTCAACAGTGCACACCTACCAAGGTTTCGACTTGAATGGCTTCACTTGGTACACTCGGACCCAAGACAGCAAGAGCACCGTGCAAAACAGTGGTGTGACGTTAGTAGCTCTAGCGGCTTCTGGAGATATGCCCCAGCCATTTTACGGTTGGATTGAAGAAATATGGGAAGTAGATTACGTTAAATTTAAGATTCCCCTATTTTACTGTAAGTGGATCGATAACGGACGCGGAGTCCAACGGGATGAGGATGGATTTGTCACCGTTGATTTCAGTCGGTTGGGATACCATGACGATCCTTTCATACTGGCTAAGCAAGCAAAGCAGGTGTTTTATGTTGTTGACCCGGCCGACAAAAAGAGGCATGTTGTTCTTACCGGTAAACGGCACATTGTAGGGATCGGAGACGTTGTCGATGAGGACGACTACGATAAGTTTGACGAAACCGGACCATTTTGTAATGGTACCGCCATCCAGCCAGTTGATGATGCGCCAGAGACAATCTACATCCGTACAGACCATGACGAAGGAACGTGGCTGAAGAGACGAAAAAGGAAGAAATCGAAGGGATCAAAGAAAAGAAAGAAAACCGCATAGAAGGTAAATGGTACATTTTTTTAATTAATTAAATAGAATAATTACTTAAAGTAATTAGGTATACTTGAAATTAATTAGATATATAGATATATTAACTAAATTAATTCATTAATGCAGGTGCATGTTCAGCGAATGTATCGGATAGATGACAAGCTTGGGATCTTGCGCCTGTTGAGTTCTAATATTTCTTTTGTTTTGTTTGTGTGTGTTGCTATTTGTAATTAATGTACTTTTAGATAATTTGCTATTTGTAATTAATTAGATATTTCAAAATATTTATTATAAGCAACAAAATAATTTGCTCGTACTAAGATCATGTTTAGTGAACAACAGTTGTTGATAGAGGTATCAACAACGGTTACTGACTGAGGACCGTTGTTGATGACAACAAAATAACTTTTTAAACTAAAATCTGCGAAAGAATCAACAACGGTTATTTATTAAAAAACCGTTGTGGATGGAAAAATTAACAACGGTTATTTATTAAAAAACCGTTGTGGATGGCAAAATTAACAACGGTTATTTATTAAAAAACCGTTGTGGATGGCAAAATTAACAACGGTTATTTATTAAAAAAACCGTTGTTGATTGTTTCATAGCGGGATTTCCTGAGACCCAAATAATGAATGAATTCCTGTTTCAGCCTAGCTGATAGAGGTAGTATACCAGAACACACATAACAACTAAGTGCCTTGCATGAGCAAATTGTCGTCCATTTCAGCCAACTCAGCTGCTTTAGCCGGCAGGACCAGCTGCAACACCTCAGAAGAAAAGGCAATCTGATAAGTGCCTTGCAAGAGCAATCTGCTTTAACCGGCAGGACCACACCTGCAGCACCTCAGAAGAACCAGAAGGTTCACAACTCAATGCCACACCCGCAGGCAAAACCTCGCAGAAGGGTTGATCCTACCAACTCAAGCTGTAGAGATAGCAGAAATGCCTCCAAATCTGCAAAGCATGGTCATAACTCATCATTTTTGGGTACTGTTAGTTAGTTACCAAGCAGGGCACTTGAGTTGGGTCTCCATCTGACGCAAACCGTCAGAGAATGGACTCAGACGGTGCACCAGCTCCTGGCATTTTTCCATCCTTGTTTTATTCCCTAATTACTGTTGCACTTATTAATTTGCTGCTAACTGGAGCTGCGCGCACGCCGGTCATGAGACATGGGTTAGGTAAAAATGGTCTTGCCATTTTTTACACACCTGTAGGACCCCTGTGGCTCCAGTAAAAATGGTCTTGCCATTTTTTACACACCTTGCAACTCTTCTCTTCCTGCCGGCTAAAGCAGCTGAGTTGGCTGAAATGGACGACAATTTGATCATGCAAGACACTTAAGATTTTTATTTGTATTGTGTCACCATAATTTACCTCTATCAGATAGGCTGAAACATAATTTCATTCATTATTTGGGTCTCAGAAAATCCCACAATAAAATAATCAACAACGGTTATCAATCAGGAACCGTTGTTGATAACAAGAAGGTAATTTTTTAAATTAAAAGCTGAAAGGAATCAGCAACAGTTTCCAACTGAGAAACCGCTGTTGATTACAAAAAGTAATTTTTCAGATTTAAAAGCTGGACAGAATCAACAACGGTTCCTACATGAACCACCGTTGTTGATTAGATTAAAAGTACTCTTGGCAACCGCATTAACTGGGTCTCGAGATTGGTGCCAGTGCGCATCTGAAGTCTCTGGAAACCCCGCGATTCATATTTTATTAAGGCGCGAAACAATCAACAACGGTTTTTAATTACAGCACCGTTGTTGATTGCCGTCATCAACAACGGTTACTCAAGAAAAACAGTTGTTGATGACAACAAAATAATTTTGTTAAATTAAAACTTTGAATAAATCAACAACGGTTTTTTATATCAAAAACCGTTGTTGATTGATTTCATTAACAATGGTTATTAACAAAGAAACCGTTGTTAGTGACAAGGAAAAATTATATTTTTTATTGAAAACTGGAAAGAATCAACAACGGTTATTTAATGAAGAAACAGTTGTTGATTGTTGTCATCAACAACGGTTTTCAACTTAGGAACCGTTGTTAATGACAAGCAAAATTATTTTTTAGAATTTTGAGATGGAAAGTATCAACAACGGGTATTTATGTATAGAACCGTTGTTGATGGTTATCATCAACAACGGTTATTTAGTAAAAACCGTTGTTGAGTGTGACAACAACGGTTTCTCTTAAATAACCGTTGTTGATGCTTTCACAGTTTTTAATCGTTTGTACTCCTCTCTTTCATTTCAAATTTCACTGTAAAATTCTCTAAGTCCCAGAACCTCTCTAAAACCCTCTCTCGCGCTTGTTCAGGCGATCAAGCCCTCGCTGCCACCGCCGCTGCTGCTGCTGCCGCCGTGCCGCCGCCGCCGCTGCTGCTGCCGTGCCGCCGCTGCTGCTGCCGTGCCGCCGCTGCCTCTCCTCTCCCTCCTCTCTGTAAGCTCCTCTCCTCTCTCCTCTCCCTGCCTCTCCTCTCTGTCTCCGACCTCCTCTGCCTTGCCTCTCCTCTCCTCTCCCTGCCGCCTCTCCTCTCCCTGCCCTGCCTCTCCTCTCCTCCTTCTCTGCCGCCGCCCCCTCTCCCTGCCTTGCCTCGCCTCTCCTCTCCTCTCCTCTCCCTGCCTTGCCTCTCCTCTCCTCCCTCTCTGCCTCTCCTCTGCTCCGCAGCCATGGACCCTGAAAACCCCGAAACCACCGAACAACCCGAAGAACAACCCGAACAACAACCCGAACAACAATCCGAACCCGAACAAGAACCCCGGAGGCGACGAGGGCCAACCACCGGGGAGACTTACCGCAAGAAGGTAAAAGACCCCGAAAGGAAGATAGAGTTCGGGACAGATGGCAACACCACAGGGGCCGCCACGGGGTCGTTCGCGAATTATGTGGGCCAAACCGCGAGAGATCATGTGCCCATCAATTTCTCGGACTGGAAGAAGGTCCCGTTGGATTACAAGACGAATTGCTGGAACAAAATAAAGGTGTTTTCTTGAACTTTAATCTCAGATTATATTATTAATTGAATACCTTCATTTGATTTTGTATAATTAATAGAAATTGCAAAATTTAATCTCGAACTTTATTCAAAATAGAAATTGCATAATTGATTGTACAATTAACCGAATTCGTTGATTAACTGAATAATTACTTTATATGTCCTGCAGGATTTCTGGCATCTCCCGGACGACAGGGAGAAGAGGAAGGTCTTGATAAAGGTGGGAGTCCGTTGGAAGGAGTTCAAATCGCACTTGAACCGAACCTACATTCTTCAGGAGAGTGAGGAGGACCCTTGCGCAAAGCATAACATCCCGCAACATGTGTGGGAAGAGTTTGTCAGGAACTGCAACACTGACGAGTTTAAGGTTCATTAATTAAATCACTGTTATTTAAAAATCTGCACTACTAATTACTTAATTTGTACTGACGCCGCTGTTTCATAAATTGACAGAAAAAGAGTGCGCAAGGGCGAGAGGCGTCCAAGAAGAACGTGTACCCTCACAGGCTCGGCTCGGGCGGTTACGCGAGTGCAAGGAGGAAGAAGTGGACTCGCAATGTCGTAATTGCACCGACGGAACCATCGGGCACTCCTATCAGTGCCGATTTGGACGAACGGAGCCGCGACTGGATGTTGGCAAGGTCGAAGAGCATCGTCGATGGAGTTGCCGTTATCGACGATCCGGCTATTCGGGAGGTCCAGAAGAGAGTGGTATATATTCTTAACTTAACATTTTAAATTAACTGCACATGCTTTCATCATTTTAAATTAACTGCACATTTTAAATTAACCGTTATTTATTGAAGAAACAATTGTTGATTGTTGTCATCAACAACGGTTTTAACTGAGGAACCGTTGTTAATGACAAGCAAAATTATTTTTTAGAATTTTGAGATGGAAAGTATCAACAACGGTTATTTATGTATAGAACCGTTGTTGATGGTTATCATCAACAACGGTTATTTTAGTAAAAACCGTTGTTGAGTGTGACAACAACGGTTTCTCTTAAATAACCGTTGTTGATGCTTTCACAGTTTTTAATCAATTGATTTTAAACTGAACATATATCATGTACGTTAATTTTACTCAATTGATCACTGCAGGAAGGAAAAATAAGAGAAGCGAGTGAGGGATCATTCGTCCCCGACGGCGCAAATGATGTCCTCACTGCCGCTCTAGGGACGCCGGAACATCCCGGGAGAACGCGGGCCCACAGCTCCGAGTACACACGCCGGAAAGACGTCTTCGGGAAGCAAAAGAGGAGACGGGGCGCGACTTCTCACTCCGGTTGCTACTCCCAATCGGAGGTTGACGGGATGAGAGAGGAGTTCGAAGAGAAGCTGAGGAAGCAACGGGAGGAGATGACGGCGGAAATGACGAAGGAGATGAACGCAAGGATCCAGGACCTAATGGCCTCCGTCTGCGTCCCGGGTAACTTCCAACAGGTACTGCTCGGAGGTGAGCTCCAGCAGGCAGGTACCTCTTCGTCTGCGGCGCCGGCACCGCAGGGACCGCCCGCCCCCGAGAACAAGGTAATTTACCTTTCTACTTGTTGAAATAAGTGTCAGACACAATTTCGGTCCGAAGTGATGCACGAACGTAGGAGACGACAATCGACGAACAAGAACGAAATGAAATATTTCGGACCGAAATTTTGTCTGTCGAAACAGAAGACAGATTTCGGACCGAAATATTTTATTTCAGTCCGAAATATGGGTAGACGTTTTTTTTCTGTTTTATTTGTAGTCCAACACTACTCGACGAATTAAAAAATGTGGTTGAGTTAATTCAAAGCTTCTAACAATAATATTTACATTCCAGAGGTCACGCAATTGCAAACTCTATGTTGAGGCGGCGGATACTCAGATCGAGGTGGCGACCGGAAGGATGTTTCTACCCGTTCCGGGCGCCACATGCCACGGTCAACCGATCCCGCCCGATCAAAGAAAGGTGCAGATAGATTTTTGCGTCGAGGCGAATCGGTCACACAAACTCCCGACTCCGGTGGCGGATCTTGTGGAAATCCATGAAGCAGTCGGGAGTTTTGTTCTGTGGCCGGTGCACTTGATAGAGACCGAGTCGACCGGTCAGGTATATATTTTTTAAAAAAATAAAAAACTATTTATATACCAATTCGGTCCTGATTGCATAGGTTTCATTAATCGTAGGCCCGGAGAGCATCGGCACGTAGCCCGAGTACACCGCCCCCGAGGTCGTCACAAGCTGCGAGTCGGGTGCCACTACTTGAGGATTCTCAGGTGCACCGACTTCAGGAGCATGGCCTCGCGCTCTACCAGTTGCTGATGAGCCAACCGTCAGAGGTCGACACTTTCGAGGTCGACTACGGTGTGGAGGATCTAGGGATCGGGGGTACAACGGTGCTCACCACCACCGCGATCACCGACATGCTAAAGAATGATTGGCTCGAAGTAACAATACTTCAAATGTTTAGCATGTAAGATCGATTATTTGACTTTGATATTTCTTTCATGAAATATTAATCTGTAGTTAGCGTAAAAAAATATGATAATTGGTTTTCCAATGTAGTGCAAGCGCACGTCGGTGCAAGATGTTGTTGTTCGGCCGCTTCCGTTTTCTGGACCCCTACCGATGTGCGGCCGACAACATTGCGAGAGAGGGTGCTACTTACCTCACCGACTTCATTGAGCCGATGGAGCTCGACTCGATCGTCTTCCTCCCGTATCACGAAGGGTTCGAAATTACTCAACTCTACTTTAACAAAAAAAATATATAAATTCTTACCTTTCGTTCTCGTTGGTTTGGATGGCAAATAAACTGAAATAATTAATATTGTAGGTCTCACTGGCGGCTTCTCATCGTGCATCTAGCCGAGTCTCGGTGCTACATCATGGATTCCTTGTGTCCCACCGAGGTGCCGAAGTTAACGATTATGGGCTATTTGAATACGTAAGCTTAATAATCAACTAAATTCCGTTCTCCTTTTATTAAAAAACAAAATATGAATCATCGCACTAATTTATATTAATTGTAGGGCCTTCCGAAATTATTGGACCAAAAGAGGAGTGATCAAGAAGAACGGAGGCAAGCTCACGTATAAGTTGATCAAGGTATATACGTATACACGTAACTTATATATACAATTAGGCTTGTAAATATTCAAAAAAAGAAAAAAAGAAAAACGTACGAAATCCATATTGATTCTTGATCTATTTTCATTATTGTAGGGCCCAAGGCAACCGGGCGGCTCCGAGTGCGGATATTACGTCATGCGGACGATGCATGACCTAATAAATACGTGCTATGAGGAGAAGTTACCTTCGGTATATATACCTATTTCGTTTATCAAGTATATATGTTTTATTTCATATTATATATCAAACTAATTCAAATATATGCAACATCTTAAATTTACAGGCTATTGCATCCGAAAGGTACGAACGACATCAACTCGACGAGGTAATAGAATTTTGTTGCGAATTTTTGCGTTACGAATTGTGATCTCGATCGGATTTTTGTAGTAGATATTATTAGGAGGTTTCGAATTGTAAAATAGGTACAATTAATTGATTTTGTATGTATATAGATTGGTTAATTAATTTAGATGTGTTAATTATGTGATTTATATTAATTTAGATTGGTTAATTTCTGAATGAAATAGAAAACAGAATATATGTGAATGTGTATGGTTCTCTGAATGAAACAGAAACAACATGCCCAGTTCGACAAAACTTAACAACGGTTATTTAATTGTTTAAAAAAACCGTTGGTAATAACGCTGTGTAATAAAACATGTAAATAATCAACAACGGTTCCACAACAACGAACCGTTGGGAATTACGACAATCAACAACGGTTTAATAAAAAACCGTTGTCAAATGATGAAATCAACAACGGTTCCTACCAAAAAACCGTTGTTGATTCATATAATTGCCAACAATTGACTATAAAAACCGTTGTTGATTAAAGTCGTTTCCAACGGTTATTTACTAAGGAACCGTTGTTGATTGGCATCACCGACAACGGTTTCTTATTGTAAACCGTTGTTGATTGACAACACCAACAACTGTTCCTTATTGTAAACCGTTGGAAAATATATTTTATTTAAATAATTTAGATCATTGATGACGTCATTTTCCAACGGTTTCTCCAAAATAACCGTTGTTGATTCGTCTCATTGCCAACGGTTCTTGGAGAGAACAGTTGTGGATTAGCTTCTTTGCCAACGGTTATTTCTTATAAACTGTTGTGAATTACGGTCATCAACAACGGTTCCTTCTTATGAACCGTTGGCAAAGATATATTATTTAAATATTTCAGATCACAGATAATGTCATTTGCCAACGGTTTTTTATTAATAACCGTTGTTGATTGCGTAGGAACAGCAACTGTTATTCTCTTTTAACCGTTGATGATTGACGGCATCAACAGCGGTTCTTTAGTAAGCATTAGCAACCCTCGTATTCCCAACCCTCGCTGAACCGTTGGGAATTGTCATAAATAACCGCCGTTGATGATTTTTTCTGTGGTAGTGGCAGCAAACCAATAACAATCCCACAGCTACTGCTTGTACATAACAGGTTATCCTTTGTCCAGCTGCCCCTACCAAGCACACCAGATGCCTTGCTCTGGTTCCCTTCTGCAATTTGAATTGTTGCTTGGCTTGTCCACCACACCAGATGCCTTGCTCTGGTTCCTTTTTGACTAGAAGTCTGTGCCCGACTACTCATCCGCTACTCCACAATTTTTCTTCTCATCAATTTATGATGACGCCCATGACGAATCGAACTTGCTCTGATACCATATGTAAGAAAATCAAAACTATAAGATACAGAAACTGTAAGATACAAAAACTAGAGCTCAAAACACTCTGATACCATATGATAAAACTAAAACTGCTCTGATACCAATTGTTGGAACTCAAAACTCTCCTCTTGTTAGAGAAAAAAAGAGAAGAAGATGAACAATAGAATTCTCTATAACAGCTAAAAACTCTATTAATCTGATTATTTGATTACAACTTTTGTCTCTTATTTAAAGAGAACAACATGTACCTAAAATAGAAGATAAACTACCTATATTCTATCATTACATCCTAATTTTACCAAACAAACTAAAAAGATAAACTAAAAAACGAGCTACTATTTCTAACTCCTATTTCTAATTCCTAACTGCTGTTATTTCTGTCCCCAATCTGAATTAGCACCACCATTTCCTGTTGCTATTTTCTGAACAACTTCAGATGCTATATTCGGAACAATTTCTGCTGCTATTTCTGAACTCTGCTAATTTTCACAATTGCTTCTAATTTTAGCATTCAACTTTTAACTTTTGTTTCCTGGGTATGTTTTAACATTCTGAAGTTCTGTCAAGCCAAGCAATATTTTCAGTACAAACCAATGCCTGTGCTTTCAAATGTGTGGTACTATGTGTAATTGAAGCTCGCTCCAATCTCAAGTAAATTTAATTAACCAATTAACACTAGCTATATAGGTGGTTGTGTCCAACACAAAAAATATACTTCCACACATGTAGAATTCTCCAAATTTTGTTTGTGATGAATGGAACTGGAAGCTATTAATTAGTTTTGAACTTATTAATTACTATACAGCCTCGTTAAAGTAATTAAATGTAAAATACCGGCCCAATTAATTTGAATCGAGCACGGAACATTAATTAATTAATAAAAGGTTAGAAACACAAGATAGAGATCAGTACGTACCGGGCTTGTTTTCTTCCAGCAGGGTACGGATTCCCTTTGTAGGAGGGAGAGAGGCACTGCAAATCAAGAAGAGAATACCGAGCAATGAGAGAGCTTTACATGCCATCTGTGCAACCGTCTTATTAATTGTGGTTTCCTTTTGTGTATGATGGTCCGTAATCTATCAAATGTCTCAGATTATATAGAAGCGTGGGGAGTGTTTGGGACGGGCAATCCTACATTTGCTTAATTTTATTTTAGAATGTATAAATAAACGAGGGATGCTAACTGTCTCCCAAGAAAAATCCCCCTTAAATGTCACTTGTTAGTACACCATCTTGTACATAAGTGACGCAAAGCGGTCCCGCTACGTACGGTATTGCCCTTTAAGCTCACGAGTCGGTTTAGTATTAGTAGAGACAAGAAAAGAGTCACTAAGAGAGAAAGAGAGACAAGATAACACTAAAAACATTTCTATTGATCAAATTCTGGATAACTATCTTACAATGACAATATTTGACTTCTTATATAGCCTTACAAATAACATAGAAAACAACAAAAATTAATTTCTTTGACTCCTAAATTTACTAAATAATAACTCTAAATATTAACTCTCCTAGAAGACCACCAACATTAATTTGTAGAATTCATGCACCTCCTTGTTCATGCATATCATTGTTCATGCATCCAAATGACTTATTTCTCAAAATGAATAAATATCTCATTGATTGCCTTGAACCCTGTGTCTTCATTCTCCGAATCTGATTCAATATCAGAAATGCGCATTGCGTCAATAAGGTATAAACACTTCAATGTAATAGATATGAACACTCGGCAATACATTGTATGAATACTCAAGTTAGGGTGGATGGTCATTCATCAGGTCGTGGAATCTTGGACCAGTCCTAACATAATTATTCACCAGAACGTGGAATCTTGGACGGTCCACACGAAATCTTCGATGCGTAGGTATGAACACCAAATACGTCGACATTAACTCCTTATCATTGGAGGTATGAACACCCCGATGAATATGTACGAACACCAAGTTTGCGCAGACAGTTATTTACCATAACGTTATGATATAACAAATTTGGTTATTAAGTGGTGGGACCTGGCTTTTAGAGTCAAAATATATGTGTATTAGTGAGAATCTAAATCTTGAACTAGAATCTTACTAGAATCTTGGTGGAAGACATTTAAGGGGGACAAAAAGATTTTCTCTAAATAATAAAAGAACTTGCATTTTGTATATTACTTATGACTTCTCTATGTGACTATGTCACTTCTCGTTTACTTTTCCTCTCTAAGATGCATGCCAGTAAAAATATTTTTCTGTGACACCCCAGATTGAGGTGCTTCAAATTAAGCGGTGTCTTTCGCATCCATATTATAATATATACGGGGTGTATTTGGGAAAAATACACAAGTAAAAAGTAAAAAAAAAGAAGAAGCATTATTTATGGAGTCATTCTTCTATCTTTGGCCTGGTGATCTGTGCTTACGTACGATTGACCAATTTTCTATATTATTTGGTTTTGTTAATAAAGAATTGTGATCATATATATTGGAAAATAATCAAATATTTTAGTACCTATAAAATTATAATAAAGCTTCTAGGACAACAATTACGTCTTGTTCGAGGCAAACATAAATTTATACACTATATGTTCGTTACAAACTCAATATTTGAAATAATGATGAAATAATAAGAGAAGAAAAAAAGCCAAGTAGGCTTTGGAGTTTCTTAACCCGAGAATAAATTTAATAAGAGATTTTAAGCTCAAGGAAGCCATGTTTAAAAGTGAGTAGTTGATTCGAACCATTTCGATATATATGAAAACCAACGCATTTTTCCAAATTATTATTAATTCCGCCAAAGTTAGGGGAAAACTAATTCAAGAAAAGAAGAATAGAAATTCTTGGTAAATAAAAAGTAATTGGACGTTTTAATTTGTTATAAAAAAGTTAATTAGATTACTGGTAAAATCTTATCTCAAAAAAAAAAAAAAAGGATTATTGGTGAAATCTTGAAGGTCTAGGGTGAAAATTATCATAAAGGGTATACGATAATTTTTTTTTTTTTCAGTTCCTTGACAATTTGCATAGGAATTTGAACTTCTATTAAAGCAATATATATAAATGCTATTACTTTCCTACATATCATTTTTTTTTTTTTGAAAAATAGTGACTTCTAGCTAGAGCATGCGATTCCGTTGCTACATGAAATCAAGATTAATTTGTACATGAGTTGAGAAAGAAAAGAGATAACATATCAACAAGGGGTCCTCGATCACTCGTCAGCCCTTAGAAGCTTCTCCTAAGTACATCAAAACCAGCAAAGTATCAAAATAACAACACATACATAAGCATACAATCGCGCAACAGTAACAAAATAACATATTTCAGACCAGCTTAATTATTTTCCACAAGCATGTAAAAGAGAGAATAAATTAAATGCCAGAATCACTCCTGATGAAGCATCATTTATTTTTATATTATATAATTTCTAGCTTAAAGATGATTAATTGCACTAGGTTGGTAAAAATAAGATACTTATCATTGGGATGTATGATTTAAAATTTTTAACGGTCATCTTATCTAAATATGATGTGTTGTCACAAAAATAAATGTATATGGCTCAAGTCTCGTAGCCAGATATTTTCCAGCATTAGTCTAAAAGTTAAACTTAAATCCACTAGATGCAGGAAGACTTAGACCATAGTCTTCTTTGATCTGTCACCGTCTGTTTTCGTTGCTATCGGCATATATTTAAGTGGGTGATATATGATGCGATTCTAGACGTAATGATAGGAAACGAATGGCTGTTGCATGACTCCAGGTCAACTGAGAAAGACGATAGAGTGAAAAAAAAAAAAAAAAAACAATTGGTATATAACTGAACGCGACTTGCCGTAGGCACAACAATTCGATTTTTTTTGAAAAAAAAGTTCATTAATTTTAAAAGTGTGGTGAGAATACTTCGAGAAATCAATTTAATTAATGCATGTGTAAATTTTGGACACATATTCATTAATAAAACCTATCTTTTTTTTCAGGATAAATATAACTTGCCACACACAATGCCCCCAATGCACTTGGAAAAAAATTACAAAAATATTCTTCTTTTCAGAAAATTTTACAGAAATATCTTTTATTTCTAAGGAAATTTACAAAATTACCTTACCATAAAAAATTTTTACAAAAATGAATCTTACAAAATTATACCTCCGCCCCACAAAATTTTACAAAAATAACCCTCCCCACCCATCTGCCACCTCATCACAGGGTTATTAGGGCAAAGTTGTGGCATGGTATCATTGTCCTTTTTTAAATATCCCCTAAATTTTCCTCTTATCCATTCACTTTTTTTTTAAAAAAAATTCATAAATATTATTTTCTCTCATGCTTTCTCCAAAGGGATAATGACTTCACACCCCCTGAACTTCCTTCTTATGACAAGTTGACCCCCCGAACTTTTTTTGTGACAAATGCCCCCCCCCCACCGAACTATCTAATTGTGACAATCACACCCCTCGATGGCTAACTAGCCCTCTAATCCACCATTAAGAAGTGAAAAAAGACCAAAATGCTCTTATATACATATTTCATAATATATGCGGTGAAGAGAGAATATATACTCTGAGAAATCTATTTCAACTCATTCTTTAAAAAAATGGGAAGTTAATTAATGCACAAACTTTATTGTATTTTTTCAAATCATATTTCTCTATACAATATATATATATATTTTCAATTGAATATCAGTCATCTAATTATTAAAATGACTCTCGTCGTTCAAATTTTTAGTTTATAGTAGCAATTCCCATGTAAATATTATGTTCGACAATAATCCCAAATATAAATATTATACAACATAAATAGCACACTACATCTATAACACAAGTAATAGATTTATTATTGTCGTATCGTATGAGAAATTCTTATGGCCTGACCCCTTAACTATCTCCCATAATCTTAAGCAATATTCTATCTTCTTTATACTCATCTCTATCCAGATTTTTAGTTTTTCCCTTAACTATGCCCTTAACCATCCCCATCCTCATTATTCATTAACCATCTCCCATAAAAACTTTAATATATATATTATATAGTTTTGTATCACTAAATTAAGCATATTTTTATTAAAATAATTTGTTTGAGCATTCAATATAAGCACTGTGATTTCTAATATTGCCAGTTCTAACATTTTGCATAATTAATTTTGTTTAAATAATCATTGCTGACATATTATATAAGTACTTTGATATCTAATATAGCTATTACTAATATTTTTTATAACCACCACTACCACAGAAAAAATCATCAACGGCGGTTATTTATGACAATTCCCAACGGTTCAGCGAGGGTTGGGAATACGAGGGTTGCTAATGCTTACTAAAGAACCGCTGTTGATGCCGTCAATCATCAACGGTTAAAAGAGAATAACAGTTGCTGTTCCTACGCAATCAACAACGGTTATTAATAAAAAACCGTTGGCAAATGACATTATCTGTGATCTGAAATATTTAAATAATATATCTTTGCCAACGGTTCATAAGAAGGAACCGTTGTTGATGACCGTAATTCACAACAGTTTATAAGAAATAACCGTTGGCAAAGAAGCTAATCCACAACTGTTCTCTCCAAGAACCGTTGGCAATGAGACGAATCAACAACGGTTATTTTGGAGAAACCGTTGGAAAATGACGTCATCAATGATCTAAATTATTTAAATAAAATATATTTTCCAACGGTTTACAATAAGGAACAGTTGTTGGTGTTGTCAATCAACAACGGTTTACAATAAGAAACCGTTGTCGGTGATGCCAATCAACAACGGTTCCTTAGTAAATAACCGTTGGAAACGACTTTAATCAACAACGGTTTTTATAGTCAATTGTTGGCAATTATATGAATCAACAACGGTTTTTTGGTAGGAACCGTTGTTGATTTCATCATTTGACAACGGTTTTTTATTAAACCGTTGTTGATTGTCGTAATTCCCAATGGTTCGTTGTTGTGGAACCGTTGTTGATTATTTACATGTTTTATTACACAGCGTTATTACCAACGGTTTTTTTAAACAATTAAATAACCGTTGTTAAGTTTTGTCGAACTGGGCATGTTGTTTCTGTTTCATTCAGAGAACCATACACATTCACATATATTCTGTTTTCTATTTCATTCAGAAATTAACCAATCTAAATTAATATAAATCACATAATTAACACATCTAAATTAATTAACCAATCTATATACATACAAAATCAATTAATTGTACCTATTTTACAATTCGAAACCTCCTAATAATATCTACTACAAAAATCCGATCGAGATCACAATTCGTAACGCAAAAATTCGCAACAAAATTCTATTACCTCGTCGAGTTGATGTCGTTCGTACCTTTCGGATGCAATAGCCTGTAAATTTAAGATGTTGCATATATTTGAATTAGTTTGATATATAATATGAAATAAAACATATATACTTGATAAACGAAATAGGTATATATACCGAAGGTAACTTCTCCTCATAGCACGTATTTATTAGGTCATGCATCGTCCGCATGACGTAATATCCGCACTCGGAGCCGCCCGGTTGCCTTGGGCCCTACAATAATGAAAATAGATCAAGAATCAATATGGATTTCGTACGTTTTTCTTTTTTTCTTTTTTTGAATATTTACAAGCCTAATTGTATATATAAGTTACGTGTATACGTATATACCTTGATCAACTTATACGTGAGCTTGCCTCCGTTCTTCTTGATCACTCCTCTTTTGGTCCAATAATTTCGGAAGGCCCTACAATTAATATAAATTAGTGCGATGATTCATATTTTGTTTTTTAATAAAAGGAGAACGGAATTTAGTTGATTATTAAGCTTACGTATTCAAATAGCCCATAATCGTTAACTTCGGCACCTCGGTGGGACACAAGGAATCCATGATGTAGCACCGAGACTCGGCTAGATGCATGATGAGAAGCCGCCAGTGAGACCTACAATATTAATTATTTCAGTTTATTTGCCATCCAAACCAACGAGAACGAAAGGTAAGAATTTATATATTTTTTTTGTTAAAGTAGAGTTGAGTAATTTCGAACCCTTCGTGATACGGGAGGAAGACGATCGAGTCGAGCTCCATCGGCTCAATGAAGTCGGTGAGGTAAGTAGCACCCTCTCTCGCAATGTTGTCGGCCGCACATCGGTAGGGGTCCAGAAAACGGAAGCGGCCGAACAACAACATCTTGCACCGACGTGCGCTTGCACTACATTGGAAAACCAATTATCATATTTTTTTACGCTAACTACAGATTAATATTTCATGAAAGAAATATCAAAGTCAAATAATCGATCTTACATGCTAAACATTTGAAGTATTGTTACTTCGAGCCAATCATTCTTTAGCATGTCGGTGATCGCGGTGGTGGTGAGCACCGTTGTACCCCCGATCCCTAGATCCTCCACACCGTAGTCGACCTCGAAAGTGTCGACCTCTGACGGTTGGCTCATCAGCAACTGGTAGAGCGCGAGGCCATGCTCCTGAAGTCGGTGCACCTGAGAATCCTCAAGTAGTGGCACCCGACTCGCAGCTTGTGACGACCTCGGGGGCGGTGTACTCGGGCTACGTGCCGATGCTCTCCGGGCCTACGATTAATGAAACCTATGCAATCAGGACCGAATTGGTATATAAATAGTTTTTTATTTTTTTAAAAAATATATACCTGACCGGTCGACTCGGTCTCTATCAAGTGCACCGGCCACAGAACAAAACTCCCGACTGCTTCATGGATTTCCACAAGATCCGCCACCGGAGTCGGGAGTTTGTGTGACCGATTCGCCTCGACGCAAAAATCTATCTGCACCTTTCTTTGATCGGGCGGGATCGGTTGACCGTGGCATGTGGCGCCCGGAACGGGTAGAAACATCCTTCCGGTCGCCACCTCGATCTGAGTATCCGCCGCCTCAACATAGAGTTTGCAATTGCGTGACCTCTGGAATGTAAATATTATTGTTAGAAGCTTTGAATTAACTCAACCACATTTTTTAATTCGTCGAGTAGTGTTGGACTACAAATAAAACAGAAAAAAAACGTCTACCCATATTTCGGACTGAAATAAAATATTTCGGTCCGAAATCTGTCTTCTGTTTCGACAGACAAAATTTCGGTCCGAAATATTTCATTTCGTTCTTGTTCGTCGATTGTCGTCTCCTACGTTCGTGCATCACTTCGGACCGAAATTGTGTCTGACACTTATTTCAACAAGTAGAAAGGTAAATTACCTTGTTCTCGGGGGCGAGCGGTCCCTGCGGTGCCGGCGCCGCAGACGAAGAGGTACCTGCCTGCTGGAGCTCACCTCCGAGCAGTACCTGTTGGAAGTTACCCGGGACGCAGACGGAGGCCATTAGGTCCTGGATCCTTGCGTTCATCTCCTTCGTCATTTCCGCCGTCATCTCCTCCCGTTGCTTCCTCAGCTTCTCTTCGAACTCCTCTCTCATCCCGTCAACCTCCGATTGGGAGTAGCAACCGGAGTGAGAAGTCGCGCCCCGTCTCCTCTTTTGCTTCCCGAAGACGTCTTTCCGGCGTGTGTACTCGGAGCTGTGGGCCCGCGTTCTCCCGGGATGTTCCGGCGTCCCTAGAGCGGCAGTGAGGACATCATTTGCGCCGTCGGGGACGAATGATCCCTCACTCGCTTCTCTTATTTTTCCTTCCTGCAGTGATCAATTGAGTAAAATTAACGTACATGATATATGTTCAGTTTAAAATCAATTGATTAAAAACTGTGAAAGCATCAACAACGGTTATTTAAGAGAAACCGTTGTTGTCACACTCAACAACGGTTTTTACTAAAATAACCGTTGTTGATGATAACCATCAACAACGGTTCTATACATAAATAACCGTTGTTGATACTTTCCATCTCAAAATTCTAAAAAATAATTTTGCTTGTCATTAACAACGGTTCCTCAGTTAAAACCGTTGTTGATGACAACAATCAACAATTGTTTCTTCAATAAATAACGGTTAATTTAAAATGTGCAGTTAATTTAAAATGATGAAAGCATGTGCAGTTAATTTAAAATGTTAAGTTAAGAATATATACCACTCTCTTCTGGACCTCCCGAATAGCCGGATCGTCGATAACGGCAACTCCATCGACGATGCTCTTCGACCTTGCCAACATCCAGTCGCGGCTCCGTTCGTCCAAATCGGCACTGATAGGAGTGCCCGATGGTTCCGTCGGTGCAATTACGACATTGCGAGTCCACTTCTTCCTCCTTGCACTCGCGTAACCGCCCGAGCCGAGCCTGTGAGGGTACACGTTCTTCTTGGACGCCTCTCGCCCTTGCGCACTCTTTTTCTGTCAATTTATGAAACAGCGGCGTCAGTACAAATTAAGTAATTAGTAGTGCAGATTTTTAAATAACAGTGATTTAATTAATGAACCTTAAACTCGTCAGTGTTGCAGTTCCTGACAAACTCTTCCCACACATGTTGCGGGATGTTATGCTTTGCGCAAGGGTCCTCCTCACTCTCCTGAAGAATGTAGGTTCGGTTCAAGTGCGATTTGAACTCCTTCCAACGGACTCCCACCTTTATCAAGACCTTCCTCTTCTCCCTGTCGTCCGGGAGATGCCAGAAATCCTGCAGGACATATAAAGTAATTATTCAGTTAATCAACGAATTCGGTTAATTGTACAATCAATTATGCAATTTCTATTTTGAATAAAGTTCGAGATTAAATTTTGCAATTTCTATTAATTATACAAAATCAAATGAAGGTATTCAATTAATAATATAATCTGAGATTAAAGTTCAAGAAAACACCTTTATTTTGTTCCAGCAATTCGTCTTGTAATCCAACGGGACCTTCTTCCAGTCCGAGAAATTGATGGGCACATGATCTCTCGCGGTTTGGCCCACATAATTCGCGAACGACCCCGTGGCGGCCCCTGTGGTGTTGCCATCTGTCCCGAACTCTATCTTCCTTTCGGGGTCTTTTACCTTCTTGCGGTAAGTCTCCCCGGTGGTTGGCCCTCGTCGCCTCCGGGGTTCTTGTTCGGGTTCGGATTGTTGTTCGGGTTGTTGTTCGGGTTGTTCTTCGGGTTGTTCGGTGGTTTCGGGGTTTTCAGGGTCCATGGCTGCGGAGCAGAGGAGAGGCAGAGAGGGAGGAGAGGAGAGGCAAGGCAGGGAGAGGAGAGGAGAGGAGAGGCGAGGCAAGGCAGGGAGAGGGGGCGGCGGCAGAGAAGGAGGAGAGGAGAGGCAGGGCAGGGAGAGGAGAGGCGGCAGGGAGAGGAGAGGAGAGGCAAGGCAGAGGAGGTCGGAGACAGAGAGGAGAGGCAGGGAGAGGAGAGAGGAGAGGAGCTTACAGAGAGGAGGGAGAGGAGAGGCAGCGGCGGCACGGCAGCAGCAGCGGCGGCACGGCAGCAGCAGCGGCGGCGGCGGCACGGCGGCAGCAGCAGCAGCGGCGGTGGCAGCGAGGGCTTGATCGCCTGAACAAGCGCGAGAGAGGGTTTTAGAGAGGTTCTGGGACTTAGAGAATTTTACAGTGAAATTTGAAATGAAAGAGAGGAGTACAAACGATTAAAAACTGTGAAAGCATCAACAACGGTTATTTAAGAGAAACCGTTGTTGTCACACTCAACAACGGTTTTTACTAAATAACCGTTGTTGATGATAACCATCAACAACGGTTCTATACATAAATACCCGTTGTTGATACTTTCCATCTCAAAATTCTAAAAAATAATTTTGCTTGTCATTAACAACGGTTCCTAAGTTGAAAACCGTTGTTGATGACAACAATCAACAACTGTTTCTTCATTAAATAACCGTTGTTGATTCTTTCCAGTTTTCAATAAAAAATATAATTTTTCCTTGTCACTAACAACGGTTTCTTTGTTAATAACCATTGTTAATGAAATCAATCAACAACGGTTTTCGATATAAAAAACCGTTGTTGATTTATTCAAAGTTTTAATTTAACAAAATTATTTTGTTGTCATCAACAACTGTTTTTCTTGAGTAACCGTTGTTGATGACGGCAATCAACAACGGTGCTGTAATTAAAAACCGTTGTTGATTGTTTCGCGCCTTAATAAAATATGAATCGCGGGGTTTCCAGAGACTTCAGATGCGCACTGGCACCAATCTCGAGACCCAGTTAATGCGGTTGCCAAGAGTACTTTTAATCTAATCAACAACGGTGGTTCATGTAGGAACCGTTGTTGATTCTGTCCAGCTTTTAAATCTGAAAAATTACTTTTTGTAATCAACAGCGGTTTCTCAGTTGGAAACTGTTGCTGATTCCTTTCAGCTTTTAATTTAAAAAATTACCTTCTTGTTATCAACAACGGTTCCTGATTGATAACCGTTGTTGATTATTTTATTGTGGGATTTTCTGAGACCCAAATAATGAATGAAATTATGTTTCAGCCTATCTGATAGAGGTAAATTATGGTGACACAATACAAATAAAAATCTTAAGTGTCTTGCATGATCAAATTGTCGTCCATTTCAGCCAACTCAGCTGCTTTAGCCGGCAGGAAGAGAAGAGTTGCAAGGTGTGTAAAAAATGGCAAGACCATTTTTACTGGAGCCACAGGGGTCCTACAGGTGTGTAAAAAATGGCAAGACCATTTTTACCTAACCCATGTCTCATGACCGGCGTGCGCGCAGCTCCAGTTAGCAGCAAATTAATAAGTGCAACAGTAATTAGGGAATAAAACAAGGATGGAAAAATGCCAGGAGCTGGTGCACCGTCTGAGTCCATTCTCTGACGGTTTGCGTCAGATGGAGACCCAACTCAAGTGCCCTGCTTGGTAACTAACTAACAGTACCCAAAAATGATGAGTTATGACCATGCTTTGCAGATTTGGAGGCATTTCTGCTATCTCTACAGCTTGAGTTGGTAGGATCAACCCTTCTGCGAGGTTTTGCCTGCGAGTGTGGCATTGAGTTGTGAACCTTCTGGTTCTTCTGAGGTGCTGCAGGTGTGGTCCTGCCGGTTAAAGCAGATTGCTCTTGCAAGGCACTTATCAGATTGCCTTTTCTTCTGAGGTGTTGCAGCTGGTCCTGCCGGCTAAAGCAGCTGAGTTGGCTGAAATGGACGACAATTTGCTCATGCAAGGCACTTAGTTGTTATGTGTGTTCTGGTATACTACCTCTATCAGCTAGGCTGAAACAGGAATTCATTCATTATTTGGGTCTCAGGAAATCCCGCTATGAAACAATCAACAACGGTTTTTTTAATAAATAACCGTTGTTAATTTTGCCATCCACAACGGTTTTTTAATAAATAACCGTTGTTAATTTTGCCATCCACAACGGTTTTTTAATAAATAACCGTTGTTAATTTTTCCATCCACAACGGTTTTTTAATAAATAACCGTTGTTGATTCTTTCGCAGATTTTAGTTTAAAAAGTTATTTTGTTGTCATCAACAACGGTCCTCAGTCAGTAACCGTTGTTGATACCTCTATCAACAACTGTTGTTCACTAAACATGATCTTAGTACGAGCAAATTATTTTGTTGCTTATAATAAATATTTTGAAATATCTAATTAATTACAAATAGCAAATTATCTAAAAGTACATTAATTACAAATAGCAACACACACAAACAAAACAAAAGAAATATTAGAACTCAACAGGCGCAAGATCCCAAGCTTGTCATCTATCCGATACATTCGCTGAACATGCACCTGCATTAATGAATTAATTTAGTTAATATATCTATATATCTAATTAATTTCAAGTATACCTAATTACTTTAAGTAATTATTCTATTTAATTAATTAAAAAAATGTATCATTTACCTTCTATGCGGTTTTCTTTCTTTTCTTTGATCCCTTCGATTTCTTCCTTTTTCGTCTCTTCAGCCACGTTCCTTCGTCATGGTCTGTACGGATGTAGATTGTCTCTGGCGCATCATCAACTGGCTGGATGGCGGTACCATTACAAAATGGTCCGGTTTCGTCAAACTTATCGTAGTCGTCCTCATCGACAACGTCTCCGATCCCTACAATGTGCCGTTTACCGGTAAGAACAACATGCCTCTTTTTGTCGGCCGGGTCAACAACATAAAACACCTGCTTTGCTTGCTTAGCCAGTATGAAAGGATCGTCATGGTATCCCAACCGACTGAAATCAACGGTGACAAATCCATCCTCATCCCGTTGGACTCCGCGTCCGTTATCGATCCACTTACAGTAAAATAGGGGAATCTTAAATTTAACGTAATCTACTTCCCATATTTCTTCAATCCAACCGTAAAATGGCTGGGGCATATCTCCAGAAGCCGCTAGAGCTACTAACGTCACACCACTGTTTTGCACGGTGCTCTTGCTGTCTTGGGTCCGAGTGTACCAAGTGAAGCCATTCAAGTCGAAACCTTGGTAGGTGTGCACTGTTGACCCGGGTCCGAATGCTAACCACCTGACAGTCTCACTTACGTCTTCATCGGATGGTCTGGAATGTACACTGTCTTCGAACCATCTTATGAATGTTCGATTATGCTCATTGGTGACCCAACTTTCACTTCTCGAAGGATTTTTCTCACGTAGCTCTGTCAGGTGCCGGACGACGTACGGACTTACATCAGCAAGGTGCTGAAGAATTTTGAGATGTGCAGTCCGGATCAAATCGTGATCCGGCCTCACCAGTTTGTACCCAATAGTACCTACACCTTGGAGTCTCCCCTCGTGCCGAGGCTTGGGAAGGCCGATCGGGTCAATGTCGGCCACGTAATCGGTATAGAAACCGATGATCTCTTCAGCATCATACCCTTCAACCATACTTCCTTCGGGCCTCGATCGACTACGGACCAGCCCTTTCAACTGACCCATGGCTCTCTCAAAAGGGTACATTTGTCGCAGGAATGGGGGGCCACAGAGTTTTATTTCTCTAACGAGATGTACTGTTAAATGCACCATGATATCAAAAAATGAGGGTGGAAGATACATTTCCAGTTCACACAGGGTCGTCACGACATCGGACTGTAAGAAGTCCAGCCCTTCGGGATCGATCACCTTCGAATTAACTTTGTTGAAGAAGGAACAGAACCTGGTGATCGACTTCCTAACATGCGGGGGGAGGATACCTCGAATGGCAACCGGGAGCAGCTGAGTCAGCAGGACATGATAATCATGTGATTTCATCCCGATCAGTTTCATATCTTTCATGGACACCCTTCTGGAAATATTTGAAGCATAACCGGATGGCACACGAATTGATTGCAGGCATTCTAAAAAACTGATTTTCTCTTTTCTCGATAGAGTGTAGCAGGCCGCCGGTAAGAAGGTACGCTCTCCCTTTTCTTGGGGTGCTAGCTCTGGGCGAATGCCCATTTCAACCATGTCCTTTCTAACGTTGATGCCATCCTTTGTTTTCCCTGCGGTGTTCAACAACAAGCCCACTATGCTCTCAGCGACGTTCTTTACAATGTGCATCAAATCCAAACAATGCCTAACATCCATGTGCAGCCAATAAGGAAGATCCCAAAATATGGACCTCTTCTTCCATAAGTCGTCCGGATTATCGTGAGCAACAACATCCTTCCCAAATTGGACTCTTATGTGCTTCACTTTTGTGTAAACTTCTTTGCCGGTTAACGGGACCGGAGCTTTTCTCCTCTCAGACTTGCCATTGAATTCTTTCTTCTTCCCTCGATATGCGTGGCCAACCCGAAGGAATCGACGATGCCCCATGTACACAATCTTCTTACAATGCTTTAGTCGTATGGAACAAGTTTGTTCTCCGCAAACAGGACACGCCTTGTATCCTTTTGTTCTGCATCCCGACAAGTTACCTAACGCGGGAAAATCGTTGACCGTGCAGAAGATCATAACACGGATGGTACACCATTCTTTCTTATATGCATCGTACACTCGTATTCCCTCTTTCCATAACTTCTCCAGTTCCTCAATCAGAGGAGCTAGGAACACATCTATGTCATTACCCGGTTGTTTAGGACCCGATATCAGTAGTGGCATCATTAGGTACTTCCTTTTCATGCACAACCAAGGAGGAAGGTTATAAATGCACAAGAACACCGGCCAGGTACTGTGCCGGCTGCTCATGTTACCGTAAGGATTCATTCCGTCGGTACATAGCCCTAACCTTAAGTTTCTAGGTTCGCCACCGAAATCAGGGAATGTCATGTCAATCTTTCTCCATTCAGAAGAATCGGCGGGATGTCTGAGCATTCCATCGTCTTTTCTACACGTGCCAGCCCACTGTAACAACTCAGCGTCTCTTGGATTTGCAAAAAGACGTTGCAATCTCGGTTCTACTGGCAGATAATACAAGATTTTCGCCGCAGGTTTTTTACCTTTCTTTGATGGGTCAGTTCCCGGTTTGTACCTTGAAAGCCCACACTTTGGACATTTATCAAGATTGACATGCTCTTTTCGATATAGTACACAGTCTTTCGGGCATGTAGGAATCCTATCAATTGTTAAACTCAACGGACACAAAATTTTTTTCGCTTGGTAGGTTGTATCCGGCAACTCGTTATCTTCTGGGAGCATATCCCCTAAGAGTTTTAACAGATCTGTGAAACTTTTATCGCTCCAATTATTTTTTGCTTTCAGGCTAAATAATTTGAAAACCGCTGATAATTTTGAAAATTTCGTACAACCGGGAAATAATTCTACATTAGCATCTTTGCTCAGATTAATTTCAGAAAATTCTGGTATGTCCACAAAATCGTCGGGAATGTCGTGCATCATTTCATCTACTTGATCATAGTCCGTACAATTAGTGCTATCTATATTTTCTATATTTTCAACCCCAATTTCCTCCCGTACATCATTTTCTCGATCTAAAGAGGTCTCGGACACATTGGAAGCCTTGCTTGACTCCGCATTTGCCGATTCTTCGGAGCACTCGCCATGCCACACCCAACGAGTGTACCGCTCCTTAAATCCACGACGGATCAGATGACCCCTCACTTCTCTGACATCCCTAAATCTCCGCAAGTTCTCACAATCGGAACAAGGGCATAAAATAGTTTCATCACCCCTATGCCTCATATGTTCCTTCGCACAATTAATGAATTCTTCGACTCCTAACAAGTAAGCACTTGTATCACGCCTCCCATACATCCAACTCTTACGATCCATCTGTAAGAGATAATTAAATATAATTTTTATTATGCATGCAATATTAGTACTAGGTCCCTGCTGGTTCTACAATTAATAGGTTCCGGGCTGGCCAACCATCCTAACCCACTCTTTGAATACCTTGTCTCATTAGCGAACATGCGTTGGGCAATTTGTTGTTCGAGAAAAATTCGGCAGCATTTCCCATTAGCTCCCCCGAGTACGCCATTGCACGTACCCGTGAGAACAAATGGAGAAATGATCTACCGAATTTTTCTCGAACAACAAATTGCCCAACGCATGTTCACTAATCCTAAATGAGACAAGGTATTCAAAGAGCAGTCCCAAACGGGGACTATTCGAGATTAACCCCTATTGGATTAATCTCGAACGGGTAACGACCTAAAGTTATTCAAGTTCCGGTAGTTTGGTTCTAATGCATGACAATACCCACATATAAAAAATGCTAACATGCATGCAATTATATGCTAATTAATTATATAATAACTACTGATTATTCAATCAAGTAGATAAATAGAATTAACCTCAATATCTCGAAACGAAAATGGGAGTCGGAGGGGAGAGTGGTATGCCTTCCAATCAACTTCCTCTTGAGCTAGATTGAAATTAAAGGAGGAGGGGGAGGGGGCGCTACTGCCTGCTGGTCTGCTGGAGGAGGAGGGAGGGAAAAAAGAAGGTATATATGCCTTATGATTAATTTGCTAGCTGCTGGGTGAGGAAAAAGTGTTGTTGTTGCTTGGAGAGAATCAACAACGGTTCCAAATGAATAACAGTTGTTAAATGGGCCACAGGCGGGAAATTCTCCCGCCACAAGAAGGACTCAGCAACGGTTCCCAACAAAAAACAGTTGTTAATTCTTACACAGGAATTACTTTATGTTACCCAAGAATCAACAACGGTTTGTTCTTTAGAAACAGTTGGGAATGATAACGGGTTAGCAACGGTTTCTTATAGAGAACAGTTGTTGATTCTTGCACATGAATTTTATGTCAACAACGGTTTCTCTTTGAAGAACCGTTGGTAATGATTATCCCTTTACCAACGGTTTTTAATAGTGAACCGTTGTTAATTCTCGCACAGGAATATTTTATGTTACCAAGAATCAACAACGGTTTGTGTTTTATAATCCGTTGTGAATGCTCCACCTTTTCCAACGGTTTTATGTAGAGAACCGTTGTTAACTCTTGCACATGAATCAACAACTGTTTCTTCTTAAGGAACAGTTGGGAATGATATGCCTTTCCCAACTGTTTTTTAAAGGAACAGTTGTTGATTCTTTCTCAGATTTTGGGGTTGTCTTTACCAACTGTTCCTTCTGATAAACCGTTGCTGATATGTTTAATTAAATTTCCAAAATGCCACTGCCACTTTTCACCAACGGTTTTCTTGAAAACAGTTGCTAAGTTGGGGTTGCTAATGCCCATCTCTGTGGTAGTGCACTTTTTTGTTTGAAATTATATATTTCTGAAAGATTGCAATGAGTTATATTTATACTTTGAAATCATCAAAATTTTAAAACACATTTTAATTTTTTATAATCACTTTTATATATAATTTACTATAATCACTTTTTATATTTTGTATAACAACTTTTGGCTCGTTGCTCTGCATGAGAAAGCACTGTGTGCTAGCAGATGCTTTGCATGGGATTGCGCACTGCACGGAGATGGATGATTCGTACAAAAAATCATTGACTAGAAACGTTTAGGGGAAAGTTAAAGAAGGTTTTTTAAAGGGTGTCATTATCAAATCCTGGAGAAATTTGTAAGGGGAAGAAGATCAGTTTTAGGGTTTTTTATAAGGACTTTTAAGGGTTTTTATACATTGTCTGTACATATATCAGGCTGAACGAGATATTATTTGCATTTCAACTGAATAATCGATTGGATCAGGCTTCATGATCAATCTGATGTATTTGTATCAAAGAAAACAAAGCGTGATTAAGATTTTGTACCAAGGTCAGTCAGTAATTAGCGGATCTTTAACCACAAACGATAACAGAAACACAAATTAATTTATAATTAGTCGTGTTTATGATTTTAGGAAATTAATCACCACATAATTATCAAAGTTATACAACACAAAATAAAAAAAGGCTTGCATGGCATAGTACAACTCAATTGATTATAACAAAAAGCCCTTTATTTTCAGCAGCATCAGCTGATATATCCATTATTAATTTATTAATTATATATTATTATTTATTACATATTGTTCCATCGATCTATGCTCTCCACAAGCTGTAGATTCTTGATGATAATCGATTATGTTGGATGGCTTGCTGCATGTTTGGTTTAAGCTGGGGGAGGGGGACAATATGCTTTAGTGCATGGGCGCGTATAAGGAATGCCTCGACTGGGGCATCCACCCGATGAGCATACCGGCCTATTTGGGTTCAAAACAGCTGGGCCTGGGATAGTTGCTTTACCTAATAGAAAAAAATGAACAATAAGTTAGTTCACGAGTGAAGATGTGGGTGGTTGTCTGCTACCAATATTTCGAAAAAAAAACCATATGATGATATATTAAAGATTTAACAATGATTTCCTTACAGATGAAGATAAAAGAAATAATGGGTTGTATTTAGATTTTACAAACATATATAGCTAGTAATGGTGAAAACTGAAAAATATTATCACCTTCCGTCTCTTCCAGGGTTCGAGCAGCCTCCGTAGAAGGAAGCACGATGAGGAGATGGGCACTGGAGAGCAGAAAAAGGAAGCAGAGTAAAGTTAAAGCCCTCATTATCAAACCAAGAATAGCTAGCTTCAATAATATTGTTTTTCAGCTGGAGGTACTGATATCAAAGGCAAAAGGCAGTCCTATATATAGAGTATAGACCGATATATGCAGCAGTAGTACTGTGGATCGATAGCAATGGTTTTGGTCTTCGGTCACGTCAAATTGGACTATCCACGAAACAACTGACAAAATAGACAAACTACATTGATTTATTTAAGGACACTAAACACAATTAAGTGGAATATGAATATCCATGAGAAAGGTGATAAGGTGATAAATTAAAATAAGATAATATAAAATACTTTATGCCGAATGAAGACAAAGGAAAAATATATAACACAATAACTTCGTCCGGTTCCTTCTCCTCTAATTCGGCCTATAACTTCCTTATACATCCAGGTGAACGCTAGCATTTGCACCGGCATTATGGAGAGCCAAGGTACCGGTTCGGGTACAGATCTTCATTTGGCTCGTATCAGTGGATAGGTTACAGAAGACCAAGAACCTCTCCAAGCGCGGTTGACCACATTGCGATAAGTGTGTCTTATGCGAACAACATCTGCTGGAGGATGGTGATCACTTATTCGTATCATTCATCTACTCCCAACAGGTATGGTATGCATGCTTCCCAACTAGTGCCTTAGGTTGGGAATTTCAGGGTTCGGCGGTGCAGTTCTGGTTGAAGATCAGGAAGCGTACAAGACCGGAACTACTGGGATACTGGGATACCATTTGCTTCGCAACCATGTAGAACATTTGGAAGGAGAGGAATAGGTGAATTTTTCGTTTGGTTTTTGCTTCACCTGGTACGCTTAGATTGGCCATCTGTTCTGAGACACAATAGTAGAGGCGTCACTGTTAGAGAATTCTCAAAATTTTTTGTTGTTTTAACTTTTCTTCTTCTCCTTTCTTTTTTCGCCTTTTTATATCCTTATACAATAAGAAAATATGTAACATAAATAATTTTTACTCTTTCTCTTTTCGTTTAATGAAAATTAAGTTTGTCTGCTCCTAAACAAAAAAACTGTCAAAATTAGCAAATGTCGTTTGAACGGAAGTACCAATTAAATTGGATAGCGGTCTAATTTTTGACAATAGTAGGAGGGATCAACGACTATGGGTATTGATACCCACTAGTTTTTTTAGTTGCTGCTGTAACCGTTATTATTTATCATGTTCACTTGAAAGTGTACTACTTTTTTCCAACTAAACAGCAAATTAGTCGTAAGCGTACGACTAAGTTGTAGCATAGTATGAAGTCGAACCCACATGGACAGTTGACAAAATCAAACTAGATTTGGTTTATTTTCTAAGTAAGAAGTGTGAAATCTGTTTTTGGGGTTTGTTTGTGATTATGAAATCTAAATTAAACTAAACTAATTAGGACAATAATATTAAAGGCGTTCTTAAGATATTCGGATAGACAATCCACTTGGCCTCAGATCACACAAGTCACATCTGTCACATACAACCGGCACAACTATCTAGAATGTACTCTCGCATCCGCTGGCTAGATGTTTGCGAGTCGTCGCTCTCGTATCTGACTCGCGTGCAATACAAGTAAAGTTCTGCAATGGACTTTTAGCAGTTCAATTGTTCAGTTCTGGTAGTAAAAGGACTGGATGACTACTCTCGCTTGTAGGTGTAATTCCTAAAACAGTATAAGTCAGACAAAGGTACATACCGCAACTCTTGCTTGTAGGCCTAACCTAAGCTCTAGTGCTTGTATTCTAAGGTGTACTGATCTCTCTCGAGCAACAATAAGACTCAACTCTCGTTTGTTGTCTGGTTGACCTCCCAGATCTCTAACCCACCTCAATTACAACTAAACCCTAGCGATGCACATTAACTTGGCTTAAAGCCTAGAGTACCGACCGATACCTACTGGTCGCCGGTGTGGTGCACAATTCAAGCATAGTCGTGTGTCGGAAAAACAGTACTCAGCACAAAAAAACTAAAATAAAATATAAAAAAAATCACATCGCACAAACAACCAAGTCTCAAGTCAAAATCCTAACCCTAAGAACTAAGGTGTTCAGCCAGACATGGCAAACACAACAAAACAACAAAATCAAATAAGAAAGGGAGTCATAGATGTGACAATAGATAGCAAATCAACACAAGGAAACATAGAAAAGCCCGGTGAAGACTAGCACTCCAGAGTTGCTCATGTGCTCTCGTTTCGATCACACTCCTGCGCTCCGAAATCATGCCAAAATCGCCTCCTAGACTCTCAGAATTGCTCTCTACCTCCTTGGAAGCGTAATGCCTCCAGAATGCTCCAATACGGCGGCCAAAGAGACTTGGGGTTTATTATACAAAGACTTGCTATTTTAAACTTGCAGGTTATGTGTACAGTGACTGGTGCGGCGACATAGATGATCGCAAAAGCACTTAATTCGGGTTTTGCGTTTTTCATGGGGGGTACAACCTTCACATGGTTGTCGAAGAAGCAACCCATAGTGACCCTGTCAACCTGTGAGGCCGAGTATGTGGCGGCATCACTCGGTGTGAGCCATGTAGTCTGGCTCATGAGATTGCTGCAAGTGCTGGGAATCCGAAACTGGAGGCAACCGAGATCCGAGTAGACAACAAGTCAGCAATCGAGTTGGCCAAGAACCCTGTGCACCATGAGAGGTCGAAGCATAAGGCATGAACACCCCTATGTAACATATATGTACAACAGACATTACATTGTATAAGCACTCAAGTTAGGGCAAATGGTCATTTACCAGAAGGAGGATCTAGGACGCATCCTACACAGAATCATTTAACAGAACGCGAAATCTTGGATGCCCTACTCAGAATCTCGAACGGGTGGATATGAATATCTAATGCACCAACTATGAACAAACAATCATAAAAAGTCTAAAAACCCCGATGAGGAGGTATGAACACTAGATTTATGCGAACAATTATTTAACATAACACTCTGATACAACAAATTTGATTATTAAGTGCTGGGATTTGACTTTTATAGTCAAAATGAATGTGTAATTGGTGAGAATCTGAATCTTAAACCAGATACTTGGTGGAATCTTGGTGGGACACATTTAAGGGGACAAAAAGATTTTCTCTATATAAATCTATACTCCATAAAGAGTGGTAGATTTCCAAACACATTAACTATGTCACATCATCAATATTTACATTGATTTTGTTTGAAACTCACGAACTACTATGATCCAATGGCTTATATGCATTTTCTCTTCTCAGTAGATACAATGAATATAATACATCTAAAACAAAATTTAACACTTTAAATGATCCAACAATTATGTGTTTTTATTTATAAATTATTACATTATTACTATTTATATTAAAAGATTCAAAAATTATGTTTAAATTTTTTTAATATAAATATTTTAATTAAATTATAAAATTCTTGATTAGTTATTTGTTATTATTTTTTGGGCGAAGCCGGAGTCACAGCTAGCTCTAGTATAAAGAAAAGAGTAACATAGTGAATATGTATACATTGCGATCAGAATGACCTAATTGATCAAAATTCTAATATCTTATGTACAGTACAATAGTGGAATATAGTATAATTAATGAAAAATTCTAATTTCATATATATGTATCCGCTTACAACATCTTAGAAATATAAATTTGTATGATTAGTTGACTGAAGACGATATCGTGTGACTGGTCAACACTTGAGTCCAAACCTTTCAGTTAAAAAATATTCGAACTGCTCCGATATTCTCCGTCATATACCTTTCTTCTCTCTAAATTTCCACAAAGCGCTGGGTCCCAATTTTGTCACATTACATTTAAAGTTAATTTCTGCATCCCTTTTAATTACATTACTATTTCTATAAAAAAAAAAATTACTTACTATTTGATTTGGACCTGCAGTAACTGAGTTCACTAGCTAAACTCGAAGCACTACTTAATTTATTCAAATTCATCAGTTAGCTTTCATCGTACTCATTCAGTAAGACTAGTTAATTGGACGAAACATATATACTATATACCATCAATTTACATATCTATCCGAAAATTATTTAAATATTGTCATTTATCCTTTGCTTGATAAATTTAATAGGTAATATATGTAAGAGTAATACATAAGAATAATGGTATGATATTGTAGGACATTTCTCTCTCTTTTTTTTTTTTTTTTTCTTTTGATAAAGCAGACCGCAGTTTTCCTACAATTTTATTAATAAATTAATACGCTTACAAGATGTGAAACGCGTACAAAATATTAAAGAGAAATATAACATTAAATTGTTAATTCTCTACTTGAAGTGGCGCTCAATAAGAAAAATTTATATATTTTCTAGTTAACAATAGACAATTTTACATTCTGACTGCTAAATAGATAATAATTTGATTTGAATCATATGAGCCTAACTATTGTGAAAACGTTTGCATTTCACTTCGAAATGCAAACGGTTGAAATTATACTTTGTCACGTCTGAAATTTCGATTTATTGCTCCCATTAAATTCATCATATGAAAATACTAGGGGATACAAAAATTTTTCATTTTTGGAGCTTTTTTAAGTATTTATTTTGGATTTTTGAAAATCCATTTACAAACAAGTACTATATTATTACTATTTTTGGGTCGTATTTAAAAATCCAAAACAAATACTTAAAAAGCTCCAAAAATGAAAATTTTTTGCATCCCCTAGTATTTTCATATGATGAATTTAATGGGAGCCATAAATCGAAATTTAGGACATGGCAAAGTATAATTTGAACCGTTTGCATTTCGGAGTGAAATGCAAACGTTTTCACAATAGTCAGGCTCGAATCATATAACTATCGGTAGCAGTTCCTTATATATTCAGCTGGCACAAAGGCATATCACATATGTAGTGCATACATGTTCACATAATCGAGATCCTAGCTTCAATAATTACCACTTATTATACACTTACATGTACTATATATAAATTCCACTCGACCTTATTTATGCATACACTGATACAATATGTTTTCTCCCGTCCTTCATCTCGTTCGTACAACTATGGATGAATCTTCTATGGCTTTGCTTCAGGAGGTGATGGCTGCTGGCACCCGGGATTACGATAGGGACTAGTAGTACTGCAGCCTGGCGACCTGGTGTATGGTTGGCCTGGTTTTGGTTTAATTGGTTGGTTTCGAGAGATTGCTGGACCACTGATAGTAGCTGTATCATGCAAAATATAACAATATATATCAGCTTGGATTGAGAACAAGGAGAAGAAGAAGATTCGTCGTCATCGATTGCTTAATGCAATATTCTAAAAGAGTAATGTTTAACTATATATATAACTGAAAATCCAATCTGATGAACAATTTTTGGACAAGCCAATTAATACTACGTAGTTATTATGGCCAGCACAAAATATACTGAATTCCGCACATACTAAAACCTCATAGTTTTGTTTGAGATCCAAATTTGAAACTATATATAAAATTATAAACTTATTGCATACTTACTAAAGTAATTAGTTGGAAATGATTCCGACTCAATTTGGTCGTTACATAATGTAATAAAAAACACAAGAGAGAAAGATTAGTACCGTCCTTGTTTTCTTCCAGGATACGGGTTCCCTCTACAGCAGGGAAAATGAGAGAGGCACTACATATCAAGAAGATAACATAGAGCAATGGCAGAGCTTTGGTTGCCATGTGGAATCGTATTGAAGTAGTTTATTCCTTCTTGTGGTAGTGCCGGTACATAATCTTTCAAATCGATCCAATTTATAGAGAGAGGTGTATTTTGGAAGTGAGCTGATATTAGAATACTCCAATTTTATTTTTTCAGATAAAACTTGGTGCACTGTAGCAATACCTCTCTTCCTTGTAATTCACTAACAAGAAAATAGTTTATTTGCTAGGGTACAAATTAAGAAATGTATCTGCTAGGGTTCGTCCTGGCAAATGGTCATTAGCTATTGATGCAGTTGTGCATCAGCTGCCAGAGGGCGGTCAGATTGATATGCTGTGGTATTTTGACCATAACTTTCTCAATACAAGTCCAAATGAGGTGATTCAAAATTTTATAGAAAGATAAAGAAATTAGCTACAACTTTCATGTTTTGAGTTTTCTCAGAATAGGAAGGCATCCCAGTCGAAATGGCGAATTAATACAGCATGGTCTTCGGCGGTCTGCCCCCAGACGGGTCAAGTTGCGTCTTTTGGAATTTTCTTGCGTTTTAGACTGTTTTCTTTGTTTCTTTCTTTGTTTTCTTTAGGAGGGTTATTTCTACTTTCTTATATAAGCAAACTCAAGCCCTTTGGGCAGGACAAGTTGTTATTTTGTATCCAAGTTATCAAAAACCTAGAATTCTGTGTGAATTCTCAAATCTCTCGAGTGCTTCCGTGTTCGTTCGATTGTCGTCTCCTACCGTTCGTGCATCAGTTGGTATCAGAGCAACCAGGTTGATGGAGGATGCGAACTGTGGTCGTGGTCGGGGTCGTGGCCGAGGTCGGGGTCGTGGAGTCGATCCTGAAGAAGAGGTGCCTGCGAACCGCCATCGAGACCAGCGAGATCTGGAGATCGCAACGATGGGGAGACGGATCCGAGAGTTGGAATGCCAACTTGCCGAGGCAAGGGTGGGTTCCACCAACGGAGAGGAAGAGGAGGAGTCGGTCTCCCTTGACTCTTCCGCAGCGGGCGACGATAATGAGGAGTTCAACCCGTGGGGGGCTCCGAATCACGGGCGAAATCAGCGGCAGCGGCCTGAGCCCGAACAGCCCTATCAAACCTTAGGGATGAAGATCGACCTTCCAGAATTCGATGGTAAATCTCACCCCGATAAGTTTATTGATTGGTTGCATACCGTCGAACGAGTTTTCGATGTGAAAACTTTGACCGACGAACAAAAAGTGAAGTTAGTAGCCATTAAATTGAGGAAGCATGCCTCAATTTGGTGGGAGCATGTGAGAACTAGGCGTGCTCGAGAAGGGAAACCAAAAATTCAGAGTTGGAGTAAGATGAAAAAGAAATTGATGGCCAAGTTCTTACCCACTCAGTATCGGCAGGAGGCTTTCATCAAGTACCACAATCTTAAGCAGAGGGGTATGAGTTCGATATGTTGCGGATGCGGTGCAATGTTGTTGAGGAAGACGAACAGATTGTTGCTCGGTATTTGGCCGGGTTGAAACCAGAGATATCCGATGTGGTGTACCTACAACAGTATTACTCGTATGATGATGTGTGTAGGTTGGCCTTGAAGGTCGAATCGCAGCAAAAAAGAAAGAGCGTCAGTCAACCGAGGTACCAAAACCGTTTCTCGGGCGCCGAGACTAACAAGCGAGCACCCCCCTCGAACCTTAAACCTGCAACCTCAACAACCCAAACCCCAAGCCCCAAACTCCATTCAGAGAAGGGACAAACCAGTCGGGGAGGCTCTATGGGCAACCGGCGGTGCTTTAAGTGTCAAGGGCTAGGACATTTGGCTGCAGATTGTCCGAACCGGCAAATTGTCACGCTAGTTGAGGAGGATGTGGACCCGGTGTATGACGAGTATGACGAGGGTCTTGAGGATCATCTGACAGATGATGAGGAGGTCACATACGTCGATTCTGGTGAATCCTTAGTGGTCAGACGCGCATTGAGCGTGACGGCCAACGAAGACGAGTCGTGGTTGCGGCATAACATCTTTCATACCAAATGTACCAGTGGCGGTAAGATATGTAATGTGATCATTGATGGGGGCAGTTGTGAGAATGTGGTGTCCAACACGATGGTGGAGAAATTGGGACTGAAAACCGAGGACCATCCACAACCCTACAAGCTGTCTTGGTTCAAGAAGGGCAATGAGGTAAAAGTGTCGAAGCGGTGCCTCGTGAAATTTTCAATTGGGAAGAAATATACTGATGAGGTTTGGTGCGATGTGGTCCCTATGGACGCATGTCACATCCTGTTGGGTAGACCGTGGCAGTTTGATAGAAGGACGAAGCACGATGGGCATAGGAACACCTACACGTTTCAGAAGGACGGTGTCTCCATTACCCTCGGTCCTTCGGATTTGAGGAAGGAGCCCAAGAGCCTCTTACTATCTCGCTCTGAGTTTCAGAACGAGGTGGGACAGGCGGATGAGGTGTTTGTCTTGGTGGTGACCAAGGCTAATGATGACGGCCCCGAACTTCCACCGCGGGTCCTGTCATTAATTGAAGAATTTGCTGATGTGACACCGGCAGAATTGCCATCCGGGTTGCTACCCATGCGCGACATCCAACATTGCATTGACTTCGTGCCTGGAGCGGTCATTCCTCATAGAGCCGCTTATCGCATGAGCCCCAAAGAGCAAGAGGAATTGCAGAGGCAAGTGCACGAATTGTTAAGCAAGGGGTACGTGAAGGAGAGTATGAGCCCGTGTGCGATGCCCGCGTTGTTGGTACCGAAGAAGGACGGTTCGTGGAGGATGTGCATCGACAGTCGAGCCATTAACAAGATCACCATCAAGTACCGCTTTCCTATACCCCGATTTGATGATCTAATTGACCAATTGCATGGGACAACAATCTTTTCCAAGATTGACTTGCGGAGCGGGCACTACCACAGAGATGGGCATTAGCAACCCCAACTTAGCAACTGTTTTCAAGAAAACCGTTGGTGAAAAGTGGCAGTGGCATTTTGGAAATTTAATTAAACATATCAGCAACGGTTTATCAGAAGGAACAGTTGGTAAAGACTACCCCGAAATCTGAGAAAGAATCAACAACTGTTCCTTTAAAAAACAGTTGGGAAAGGCATATCATTCCCAACTGTTCCTTAAGAAGAAACAGTTGTTGATTCATGTGCAAGAGTTAACAACGGTCCTCTACATAAAACCGTTGGAAAAGGTGGAGCATTCCCAACGGTTTATAAAACACAAACCGTTATTGATTCTTGGTAACATAAAATATTCCTGTGCGAGAATTAACAACGGTTCACTCTTAAAAACCGTTGGTAAAGGGATAATCATTACCAACGGTTCTTTAAAGAGAAACCGTTGTTGAACCTTGGCTGACATAAAATATTTATGTGCAAGAATTAACAACAGTTCTCTCTAAAAAACCGTTGGGAAAGTGCTAATCATTACCAACGGTTTTTCAAGTCCAAACCGTTGTTGATTCTTGGTGACGTAAAATATTCATGTGCAAGAATCAACAACGGTTCTCTATAAGAAACCGTTGCTAACCCGTTATCTTTCCCAACTGTTTCTAAAGAACAAACCGTTGTTGATTCTTGGGTAACATAAAGTATTCCTGTGTAAGAATTAACAACTGTTTTTTGTTAGGAACCGTTGCTGATTCCTTCTTGTGGCGGGAGAATTTCCCGCCTGTGGCCCATTTAACAACTGTTATTCATTTGGAACCGTTGTTGATTCTCTCCAAGCAACAACTCCACTTCTTCCTCACCCAGCAGCTAGCAAATTAATCATAAGGCATATATACCTTCTTCTTTTCCTCCCTCCTTCTCCAGCAGACCAGCAGGCAACAGCGCCCCCCCCCCCCTCCTCCTTTAATTTCAATCTAGCGATAACGGACGCGGAGTCCAACGGGATGAGGATGGATTTGTCACCGTTGATTTCAGTCGGTTGGGATACCATGACGATCCTTTCATACTGGCTAAGCAAGCAAAGCAGGTGTTTTATGTTGTTGACCCAGCCGACAAAAAGAGGCATGTTGTTCTTGCCGGTAAACGGCACATTGTAGGGATCGGAGACGTTGTCGATGAGGACGACTACGATAAGTTTGACGAAACCGGACCATTTTGTAACGGTACCGCCATCCAGCCAGTTGATGATGCGCCAAAGACAATCTACATCCGTACAGACCATGACGAAGGAACGTGGCTGAAGAGACGAAAAAAGAAGAAATCGAAGGGACCAAAGAAAAGAAAGAAAACCGCATAGAAGGTAAATGATACATTTTTTTAATTAATTAAATAGAATAATTACTTAAAGTAATTAGGTATACTTGAAATTAATTAGATATATAGATATATTAACTAAATTAATTCATTAATGCAGGTGCATGTTCAGCGAATGTATCGGATAGATGACAAGCTTGGGATCTTGCGCCTGTTGAGTTCTAATATTTCTTTTGTTTTGTTTGTGTGTGTTGCTATTTGTAATTAATGTACGTTTAGATAATTTGCTATTTGTAATTAATTAGATATTTCAAAATAGATTTATTATAAGCAACAAAATAATTTGCTCGTATTAAGATCTTCATGTTTAGTGAACCTTTTGTTTTGTTTGTGTGTGTTGCTATTTGTAATTAATGTACGTTTAAATAATTTGCTATTTGTAATTAATTAGATATTTCAAAATAGATTTATTATAAGCAACAAAATAATTTGCTCGTACTAAGATCATGTTCAGTGAACAACAGTTGTTGATAGAGGTATCAACAACGGTTACTGATTGAGGACCGTTGTTGATGACAACAAAATAACTTTTTGAACTAAAACCTGCGAAAGAATCAACAACGGTTATTTATTAAATAACCGGTTATTTATTAAATAACCGTTGTGGATGGAAAAATTAACAACGGTTATTTATTAAAAAACCGTTGTGGATGGCAAAATTAACAACGGTTATTTATTAAAAAACCGTTGTTGATTGTTTCATAGCGGGATTTCCTGAGACCCAAATAATGAATGAATTCCTGTTTCAGCCTAGCTGATAGAGGTAGTATACCAGAACACACATAACAAATAACTGCCTTGCATGAGCAAATTGTCGTCCATTTCAGCCAACTCAGCTGCTTTAGCCGGTAGGACCAGCTGCAGCACCTCAGAAGAAAAGGCAATCTGATAAGTGCCTTGCATGAGCAATCTGCTTTAACCGACAGGACCACACCTGCAGCACCTCAGAAGAACCAGAAGGTTCACAACTCAATGCCACACCTGCAGGCAAAACCTCGCAGAAGGGTTGATCCTACCAACTCAAGCTATAGAGATAGCAGAAATGCCTCGAAATCTGCAAAGCATGGTCATAACTCATCATCTTATTAGAGTGACTTGGCTCTTTATGCATGGCCAAGTGACTCAACTCAGCCCTGCAAGCAATCGACTGCGGCACATAGCCGTGCAAGCAATCCCCATCGAAATCTCCAAGTATGTTTTAGTTCCGTATTAGATTAACCACACCTTTTCATATTCAGAAATCAACATAGTAACTAATCAAATAGAGAGATTAATTTATTTTATTTGGGTATTGTTAGTTAGTTACCAAGCAGGGCACTTGAGTTGGGTCTCCATCTGACGCAAACCGTCAGAGAATGGACTCAGACGGTGCACCAGCTCCTGGCATTTTTCCATCCTTGTTTTATTCCTTAATTACTGTTGCACTTATTAATTTGCTGCTAACTGGAGCTGCGCGCACGCCGGTCATGAGACATGGGCTAGGTAAAGATGGTCTTGCCATTTTTTACACACCTGTAGGACCCCTGTGGCTCCAGTAAAAATGGTATTGCCATTTTTTACACACCTTGCAACTCTTCTCTTCCTGCCGGCTAAAGCAGCTGAGTTGGCTGAAATGGACGACAATTTGATCATGCAAGGCACTTAAGATTTTTATTTGTATTGTGTCACCATAATTTACCTCTATCAGATAGGCTGAAACATAATTTCATTCATTATTTGGGTCTCAGAAAATCCCACAATAAAATAATCAACAACGGTTATTACTCAGGAACCGTTGTTGATAACAAGAAGGTAATTTTTTAAATTAAAAGCTGAAAGGAATCAGCAACAGTTTCCAACTGAGAAACCGTTGTTGATGGTTACAAAAGTAATTTTTCAGATTTAAAAGCTGGAGAGAATCAACAACGGTTCTTACATGAACCACCGTTGTTGATTAGATTAAAAGTACTCTTGGCAACCGCATTAACTGGGTCTCGAGATTGGTGCCAGTGCGCATCTGAAGTCTCTGGAAACCCCGCGATTCATATTTATTAAGGCGCGAAACAATCAACAACGGTTTTTAATTACAGCACCGTTGTTGATTGCAGTCATCAACAACGGTTACTCAAGAAAAACAGTTGTTGATGATAACAAAATAATTTTGTTAAATTAAAACCTTTGAATAAATCAACAACGGTTTTTTATATTGAAAACCGTTGTTGATTGATTTCATTAACAATGGTTATTAACAAAGAAACCGTTGTTAGTGACAAGGAAAATTATTTTTTTATATTGAAAACTGGAAAGAATCAACAACAGTTATTTATTGAAGAAACAGTTGTTGATTGTTGTCATCAACAACGGTTTTTAACTAAGGAACCGTTGTTAATGACAAGCAAAATTATTTTTTAGAATTTTGAGATGGAAAGTATCAACAACGGGTATTTATGTATAGAACCGTTGTTGATGGTTATCATCAACAACGGTTATTTAGTAAAAACCGTTGTTGAGTGTGACAACAACGGTTTCTCTTAAATAACCGCTGTTGATGCTTTCACAGTTTTTAATCGTTTGAACTCCTCTCTTTCATTTCAAATTTCACTGTAAAATCTCTAAGTCCCAAAACCTCTCTAAAACCCTCTCTCGCGCGTGTTCAGGCGATCAAGCCCTCGCTGCCACCGCCGCTGCTGCTGCTGCCGTGCCGCCGCCGCCGCCGCTGCTGCCGTGCCACCGCTGCCTCTCCTCTCCCTCCTCTCTGTAAGCTCCTCTTCTCTCTCCTCTCCCTGCCTCTCCTCTCTGTCTCCGACCTCCTCTGCCTTGCCTCTCCTCTCCTCTCCCTGCCGCCTCTCCTCTCCCTGCTGCCTCTCCTCTCCTCCTTCTCTGCCGCCGCCCCCTCTCCCTGCCTTGCCTCGCCTCTCCTCTCCTCTCCTCTCCCTGCCTTGCCTCTCCTCTCCTCCCTCTCTGCCTCTCCGACCTCCTCTCCCTCTCTGCCTCTCCTCTGCTCCGCAGCCATGGACCCCGAAAACCCCGAAACCACCGAACAACCCGAAGAACAACCCTCTAAAACCCTCTCCCTAAGTCCCAAAACCTCTCTAAAACCCTCTCCCTAAAGCCGCTGCCTCTCCTCTCCCTCCTCTCTGTAAGCTCCTCTCCTCTCTCCTCTCCCTACCCTCCTCTCCCTAAAGCCGCTCCTCTCTCCTCTCCCTAATAACCGTTGTTGATTGCGTAGGAACAGCAACTGTTATTCTCTTTTAACCGTTGATGATTGACGGCATCAACAGCGGTTCTTTAGTAAGCATTAGCAACCCTCGTATTCCCAACCCTCGCTGAACCGTTGGGAATTGTCATAAATAACCGCCGTTGATGATTTTTTCTGTGGTAGTGGGGTATCACCAAATCCGGATTCGGCCCGGAGATGAGTGGAAGACTGCCTTCAAGACTCAAGATAGTCTCTACGAGTGGAGGGTGATGCCGTTCGAATTGTCCAATGCGCCGAGCACCTTCATGCGCTTGATGAATCAGGTCTTTCGTGCTTTCATTGGTCAATTCGTGGTGGTCTATTTTGATGATATTTTGGTGTATAGCTCTTCGGAGGAGCAACACTTACAACACTTGCGCCAAGTCTTTGAGGTTTTGAGGGAGCAGAAGTTGTATGCCCACACGAAGAAGTGTCACTTCCTCACCGACGAGGTGACGTTCCTCGGATACATAGTGTCCAAGGAGGGCATTCGAATGGACCCGGCGAAGGTGGAGGCAATTACCGGGTGGTCAACACCGACGAGCATTCGTGATGTCCGGAGCTTTCACGGCTTGGCCTCATTCTACCGAAGGTTCATTCGCAACTTTAGCACCATCATTGCACCCATCACCGACTGCACCAAAGGAGGCAAATACACTTAGACCAAGGAGGCCGAAGAGGCGTTTCAGTTACTAAAGAAAAAGGTAACTGAGGCACCCGTTCTAATTTTGCCCGATTTTGAAGAAGTCTTTGAAGTTCACTATGACGCGTCAGGCGTGGGTATTGGCGGTGTGTTGAGTCAGAAAAATAGACCCGTGGCGTTTTTCAGTGAGAAGTTGAATGACGTCAAACTCAAGTATTCGACTTATGACAAGGAATTTTATGCCATTGTCAGGAGCCTCGAGTATTGGCGCCACTACCTCATTTCCAAAGAGTTTGTTCTATACTCTGATCATGAGGAGTTGAAGTATATCAATGGGCAGCACAAGTTGAAGCCGAGGCATGCCAAGTGGGTCAAATTCTTACAAGCTTTCAGTTTTTCCATCAAACATAAGGCGGGAGTACTGAATAGCGTGGCGGACGCGTTAAGTCGGAGGTATGCTCTCATTTCAACTATGCGAGTTCAAGTGGTTGGGTTTGATGTATTCAAGGAGTTGTATGCGGGATGATTCTGATTTTGGAGACATTTGGCGGAAATGTGAATCCTGTCCCTTTCAGCAGTTTGTTCAGCAAGGAGGATTTCTTTTCAAAGGTCATGACTATGTATTCCTAAGTGTTCTTTGAGGGAGTCGGTTATGACTGAGGGGCATGCGGGAGGACTTGCAGGACATTTCGGGGTTGATAAAACTTTGGCTTGGCTCCAAGACCAGTTTTATTGGCCTAGAATGGAGCGAGATGTGGCTCGATTTGTGGGGAAATGCAAGGTATGCCGAGTGGCTAAGACTCGGGGATCTAATGCGGGTCTGTACCAACCCCTACCCGTACCAATGGCCCCATGGGAGAATGTCAGCCTCGACTTTGTTCTCGGGTTACCCCGGACACAGAGGAACAAGGATTCGATCATGGTGGTGGTGGATCGATTCTCCAAGATGGCGCATTTCATCGCTTGCAACAAAACTTTTGATGCATCGCAGGTAGCCCGTTTATTTTTGCAGGAAATTGTTCGCTTGCATGGCATGCCCAAAACCGTAACCTCGGATCGAGATGTGAAGTTCGTGAGCCATTTTTGGCGTACTCTGTAGCGGAAGCTGGGCACTCAACTGCAGTTTAGCTCTTCTCACCATCCCCAAACCGATGGCCAAACCGAGGTGGTCAACCGAAGCCTAGGGAATCTATTGAGGAGCATAGTCGGTGACAGTCCACGCCAATGGGATTTCGCCTTGTCCCAAGCGGAGTTTGCATACAATAGGTCGCGAAGTCGGACCACCGGTAAGAGTCCCTTTGAGGTCGTCTATGGATGCAATCCAATCACACCTCTCGAGCTCACGCCGTTGCCTGTTGACAAACAATTCAGTGGCGATGCCGAGGAACGTGCCGAGCACATTAAACAAGTGCATTCCCAAGTCCGTACGCAGATTGAGAAGTCAAACAAGAAGTATAAGGAGCGTGTGGACCGGCGTCGCAAGAGGGTGGTGTTTAAGGCCGGCGATCTGGTATGGGTTCATCTCCGAAAGGCACGATTTCCTACAGGCAGGTATGGCAAGCTACAACCTCGAGCCGATGGACCGTTTCGGGTGTTGAAGAGGATCAATGACAATGCCTACAAGATTGATCTCCCGGGTGAGTATAATGTGTCGGCCACCTTCAACGTGGCGGATTTATCTCCTTACATCACCGACAATGAGAGTGAGTCGTCGGTGGATGATTTGACGGATGATGACGTGGCAGATTCGAGGGCGAATCTTTTCTTAGCGGGGGAGAATGATGCAGTTGTGCATCAGCTGCCAGAGGGCGGTCAGATTGATATGCTGTGGTATTTTGACCATAACTTCCTCAATACAAGTCCAAATGAGGTGATTCAAAATTCTATAGAAAGATAAAGAAATTAGCTACAACTTTCATGTTTTGAGTTTTCTCAGAATCGGAAGGCATCCCAGTCGAAATGGCGAATTAATACAGCATGGTCTTCGGCGGTCCGCCCCCGAAGCTGGGCGGTCCGCCCCAGTGAAGTTCCTGCGCTCTGTTGGGCGGGCGGTCCGCCTCTGATGCTGGGCGGTCTGCCCCCAGACGTGTCAAGTTGCGTCTTTTAGAATTTTCTTGCGTTTTCGACTGTTTTCTTTGTTTCTTTCTTTGTTTTTTTTAGGAGGGTTATTTCTATTTTTCTTATATAAGCAAACTCAAGCCCTTTGGGCAGGACAAGTTGTTATTTTGTATCCAAATTATCAAAAACTTAGAATTCTGTGTGAATTCTCAAATCTCTCGAGTGCTTCCGTGTTCATTCGATTGTCGTCTCCTACCCGTTCGTGCATCAGCTATGATATTCCCTAGTAATTACAGGCCTGGCAAATAATTACTAGTGAACCACTAGAGCCCCTAACAATTATGTATACGCTAGGGAACCACTTAATTATCTGCTACGACTTAAAAAAAGTGGTCATAGCAATAAATCGCTTCGGCACTGGCCATCAACTCACAATTCCTACGGCAACGCTTGTATTTCTTACGTCTAAAGAAAATGGCTCTAGCAATAAATCTTTATGGTACTGGTCATCAAGTCATAATCATTACGATATTTTTATTTGGTTGCTAGCCCGTTTAATTTTTGTAGCGGAACTTATTGTATACACTAGCAATTAAGCCATTTCTTGTAGTGATAATTTGTTCAGCTTTGAACCTCAGCCAAGCTTCCACAAATCCCTTTTCTATGGGCATTTTATGTGGACACACTACCACAGAGATGGGCATTAGTAACCCCAACTTAGCAACTGTTTTCAAGAAAACCGTTGGTGAAAAGTGGCAGTGGCATTTTGGAAATTTAATTAAACATATCAGCAACGGTTTATCAGAAGGAACAGTTGGTAAAGACAACCCCGAAATCTGAGAAAGAATCAACAACTGTTCCTTTAAAAAACAGTTGGGAAAGGCATATCATTCACAACTGTTCCTTAAGAAGAAAGAGTTGTTGATTCATGTGCAAGAGTTAACAACGGTTCTCTACATAAAACCGTTGGAAAAGGTGGAGCATTCACAACGGATTATAAAACACAAACCGTTGTTGATTCTTGGTAACATAAAATATTCCTGTGCGAGAATTAACAACGGTTCACTATTAAAAACTGTTGGTAAAGGGATAATCATTACCAACGGTTCTTCAAAGAGAAACCGTTGTTGACATAAAATTCATGTGCAAGAATCAACAACTGTTCTCTATAAGAAACCGTTGCTAACCCGTTATCATTCCCAACTGTTTCTAAAGAACAAACCGTTGTTGATTCTTGGGTAACATAAAGTAATTCCTGTGTAAGAATTAACAACTGTTTTTTGTTGGGAACCGTTGCTGAGTCCTTCTTGTGGCGGGAGAATTTCCCGCCTGTGACCCATTTAACAACTGTTATTCATTTGGAACCGTTGTTGATTCTCTCCAAGCAACAACAACACTTTTTCCTCACCCAGCAGCTAGCAAATTAATCATAAGGCATATATACCTTCTTTTTTTCCTCCCTCCTTCTCCAGCAGACCAGCAGGCAGCAGCGCCCCCTCCCCCTCCTCCTTTAATTTCAATCTAGCTCAAGAGGAAGTTGATTGGAAGGCATACCACTCTCCCCTCCGACTCCCATTTTCGTTTCGAGATATTGAGGTTAATTCTATTTATCTACTTGATTGAATAATCAGTAGTTATTATATAATTAATTAGCATATAATTGCATGCATGTTAGCATTTTTTATATGTGGGTATTGTCATGCATTAGAACCAAACTACCGGAACTTGAATAACTTTAGGTCGTTACCCGTTCGAGATTAATCCAATAGGGGTTAATCTCGAATAGTCCCCATTTGGGACTGCTCTTTGAATACCTTGTCTCATTTAGGATTAGTGAACATGCGTTGGGCAATTTGTTGTTCGAGAAAAATTCGGTAGATCTTTTCTCCATTTGTTCTCACGGGTACGTGCAATGGCGTACTCGGGGGAGCTAATGGGAAATGCTGCCGAATTTTTCTCGAACAACAAATTGCTCAACGCATGTTCGCTAATGAGACAAGGTATTCAAAGAGTGGGTTAGGATGGTTGGCCGGCCCGGAACCTATTAATTGTAGAACCAGCAGGGACCTAGTACTAATATTGCATGCATAATAAAAATTATATTTAATTATCTCTTACAGATGGATCGTAAGAGTTGGATGTATGGGAGGCGTGATACAAGTGCTTACTTGTTAGGAGTCGAAGAATTCATTAATTGTGCGAAGGAACATATGAGGCGTAGGGGTGATGAAACTATTTTATGCCCTTGTTCTGATTGTGAGAACTTGCGGAGATTTAGGGATGTCAGAGAAGTGAGGGGCCATCTGATCCGTCGTGGATTTAAGGAGCGGTACACTCGTTGGGTGTGGCATGGCGAGTGCTCCGAAGAATCGGCAAATGCGGAGTCAAGCAAGGTTTCCAATGTGTCCGAGACCTCTTTAGATCGGGAAAATGATGTACGGGAGGAAATTGGGGTTGAAAATATAGAAAATATAGATAGCACTAATTGTACGGACTATGATCAAGTAGATGAAATGATGCACAACATTCCCGACGATTTTGTGGACATACCAGAATTTTCTGAAATTAATCTGAGCAAAGATGCTAATGTAGAATTATTTCCCGGTTGTACGAAATTTTCAAAATTATCAGCGGTTTTCAAATTATTTAGCCTGAAAGCAAAAAATAATTGGAGCGATAAAAGTTTCACAGATCTGTTAAAACTCTTAGGGGATATGCTCCCAGAAGATAACGAGTTGCCGGATACAACCTACCAAGCGAAAAAAATTTTGTGTCCGTTGAGTTTAACAATTGATAGGATTCCTACATGCCCGAAAGACTGTGTACTATATCGAAAAGAGCATGTCAATCTTGATAAATGTCCAAAGTGTGGGCTTTCAAGGTACAAACCGGGAACTGACCCATCAAAGAAAGGTAAAAAACCTGCGGCGAAAATCTTGTATTATCTGCCACTAGAACCGAGATTGCAACGTCTTTTTGCAAATCCAGGAGACGCTGAGTTGTTACAGTGGGCTGGCACGTGTAGAAAAGACGATGGAATGCTCAGACATCCCGCCGATTCTTCTGAATGGAGAAAGATTGACATGACATTCCCTGATTTCGGTGGCGAACCTAGAAACTTAAGGTTAGGGCTATGTACCGACGGAATGAATCCTTACGGTAACATGAGCAGCCGGCACAGTACCTGGCCGGTGTTCTTGTGCATTTATAACCTTCCTCCTTGGTTGTGCATGAAAAGGAAGTACCTAATGATGCCACTACTGATATCGGGTCCTAAACAACCGGGTAATGACATAGATGTGTTCCTAGCTCCTCTGATTGAGGAATTGGAGAAGTTATGGAAAGAGGGAATACGAGTGTACGATGCATATAAGAAAGAATGGTGTACCATCCGTGTTATGATCTTCTGCACGGTCAACGATTTTCCCGCGTTAGGTAACTTGTCGGGATGCAGAACAAAAGGATACAAGGCGTGTCCTGTTTGAGGAGAACAAACTTGTTCCATACGACTAAAGCATTGTAAGAAGATTGTGTACATGGGGCATCGTCGATTCCTTCGGGTTGGCCACGCATATCGAGGGAAGAAGAAAGAATTCAATGGCAAGTCTGAGAGGAGAAAAGCTCCGGTCCCGTTAACCGGCAAAGAAGTTTACACAAAAGTGAAGCACATAAGAGTCCAATTTGGGAAGGATGTTGTTGCTCACGATAATCCGGACGACTTATGGAAGAAGAGGTCCATATTTTGGGATCTTCCTTATTGGCTGCACATGGATGTTAGGCATTGTTTGGATTTGATGCACATTGTAAAGAACGTCGCTGAGAGCATAGTGGGCTTGTTGTTGAACACCGCAGGGAAAACAAAGGATGGCATCAACGTTAGAAAGGACATGGTTGAAATGGGCATTCGCCCAGAGCTAGCACCCCAAGAAAAGGGAGAGCGTACCTTCTTACCGGCGGCCTGCTACACTCTATCGAGAAAAGAGAAAATCAGTTTTTTAGAATGCCTGCAATCAATTCGTGTGCCATCCGGTTATGCTTCAAATATTTCCAGAAGGGTGTCCATGAAAGATATGAAACTGATCGGGATGAAATCACATGATTATCATGTCCTGCTGACTCAGCTGCTCCCGGTTGCCATTCGAGGTATCCTCCCCCCGCATGTTAGGAAGTCGATCACCAGGTTCTGTTCCTTCTTCAACAAAGTTAATTCGAAGGTGATCGATCCCGAAGGGCTGGACTTCTTAAAGTCCGATGTCGTGACGACCCTGTGTGAACTGGAAATGTATCTTCCACCCTCATTTTTTGATATCATGGTGCATTTAACAGTCCATCTCGTTAGAGAAATAAAACTCTGTGGCCCCCCATTCCTGCGACAAATGTACCCTTTTGAGAGAGCCATGGGTCAGTTGAAAGGGCTGGTCCGTAGTCGATCGAGGCCCGAAGGAAGTATGGTTGAAGGGTATGATGCTGAAGAGATCATCGGTTTCTATACCGATTACGTGGCCGACATTGACCCGATCGGCCTTCCCAAGCCTCGGCACGAGGGGAGACTCCAAGGTGTAGGTACTATTGGGTACAAACTGGTGAGGCCGAATCACGATTTGATCCGGACTGCACATCTCAAAATTCTTCAGCACCTTGCTGGTGTAAGTCCGTACGTCGTCCGGCACCTGACAGAGCTACGTGAGAAAAATCCTTCGAGAAGTGAAAGTTGGGTCACCAATGAGCATAATCGAACATTCATAAGATGGTTCGAAGACAGTGTACATTCCAGACCATCCGATGAAGACGTAAGTGAGACTGTCAGGTGGTTAGCGTTCGGACCCGGGTCAACAGTGCACACCTACCAAGGTTTCGACTTGAATGGCTTCACTTGGTACACTCGGACCCAAGACAGCAAGAGCACCGTGCAAAACAGTGGTGTGATGTTAGTAGCTCTAGCGGCTTCTGGAGATATGCCCCAGCCATTTTACGGTTGGATTGAAGAAATATGGGAAGTAGATTACGTTAAATTTAAGATTCCCCTATTTTACTGTAAGTGGATCGATAACGGACGCGGAGTCCAACGGGATGAGGATGGATTTGTCACCGTTGATTTCAGTCGGTTGGGATACCATGACGATCCTTTCATACTGGCTAAGCAAGCAAAGCAGGTGTTATATGTTGTTGACCCGGCCGACAAAAAGAGGCATGTTGTTCTTACCGGTAAACGGCACATTGTAGGGATCGGAGACGTTGTCGATGAGGACGACTACGATAAGTTTGACGAAACCGGACCATTTTGTAATGGTACCGCCATCCAGCCAGTTGATGATGCGCTAGAGACAATCTACATCCGTACAGACCACGACGAAGGAACGTGGCTGAAGAGACGAAAAAGGAAGAAATCGAAGGGATCAAAGAAAAGAAAGAAAACCGCATAGAAGGTAAATGATACATTTTTTTAATTAATTAAATAGAATAATTACTTAAAGTAATTAGGTATACTTGAAATTAATTAGATATATAGATATATTAACTAAATTAATTCATTAATGCAGGTGCATGTTCAGCGAATGTATCGGATAGATGACAAGCTTGGGATCTTGCGCCTGTTGAGTTCAAATATTTCTTTCGTTTTGTTTGTGTGTGTTGCTATTTGTAATTAATGTACGTTTAGATAATTTGCTATTTGTAATTAATTAGATATTTCAAAATATTTATTATAAGCAACAAAATAATTTGCTCGTACTAAGATCATGTTTAGTGAACAACAGTTGTTGATAGAGGTATCAACAACGGTTACTGACTGAGGCCCGTTGTTGATGACAACAAAATAACTTTTTAAACTAAAATCTGCGAAAGAATCAACAACGGTTATTTATTAAAAAAACTTTGTGGATGGAAAAATTAACAACGGTTATTTATTAAAAAACCGTTGTGGATGGCAAAATTAACAACGGTTATTTATTAAAAAACCGTTGTGGATGGCAAAATTAACAACGGTTATTTATTAAAAAAACCGTTGTTGATTGTTTCATAGCGGGATTTCCTGAGACCCAAATAATGAACGAATTCCTGTTTCAGCCTAGCTGATAGAGGTAGTATACCAGAACACACATAACAACTAAGTGCCTTGCATGAGCAAATTGTCGTCCATTTCAGCCAACTCAGCTGCTTTAGCCGGCAGGACCAGCTGCAACACCTCAGAAGAAAAGGCAATCTGATAAGTGCCTTGCATGAGCAATCTGCTTTAACCGGCAGGACCACACCTGCAGGCAAAACCTCGCAGAAGGGTTGATCCTACCAACTCAAGCTATAGAGATAGCAGAAATGCCTCGAAATCTGCAAAGCATGGTCATAACTCATCATTTTTGGGTACTGTTAGTTAGTTACCAAGCAGGGCACTTGTGTTGGGTCTCCATCTGACGCAAACCGTCAGAGAATGGACTCAGACAGTGCACCAGCTCCTGGCATTTTTCCATCCTTGTTTTATTCCCTAATTACTGTTGCACTTATTAATTTGCTGCTAACTGGAGCTGCGCGCACGCCGGTCATGAGACATGGGTTAGGTAAAAATGGTCTTGCCATTTTTTCCACACCTGTAGGACCCTTGTGGCTCTAGTAAAAATGGTCTTGCCATTTTTTACACACCTTGCAACTCTTCTCTTCCTGCCGGCTAAAGCAGCTGAGTTGGCTGAAATGGACGACAATTTGATCATGCAAGGCACTTAAGATTTTTATTTGTATTGTGTCACCATAATTTACCTCTATCAGATAGGCTGAAACATAATTTCATTCATTATTTGGGTCTCAGAAAATCCCACAATAAAATAATCAACAACGGTTATCAATCAGGAACCGTTGTTGATAACAAGAAGGTAATTTTTTAAATTAAAAGCTGAAAGGAATCAGCAACAGTTTCCAACTGAGAAACCGCTGTTGATTACAAAAAGTAATTTTTCAGATTTAAAAGCTGGACAGAATCAACAACGGTTCCTACATGAACCACCGTTGTTGATTAGATAAAAAGTACTCTTGGCAACCGCATTAACTAGGTCTCGAGATTGGTGCCAGTGCGCATCTGAAGTCTCTGGAAACCCCGCGATTCATATTTATTAAGGCGCGAAACAATCAACAACTGTTTTTAATTACAGCACCGTTGTTGATTGCCGTCATCAACAACGGTTACTCAAGAAAAACAGTTGTTGATGACAACAAAATAATTTTGTTAAATTAAAACTTTGAATAAATCAACAACGGTTTTTTATATTGAAAACCGTTGTTGATTGATTTCATTAACAATGGTTATTAACAAAGAAACCGTTGTTAGTGGCAAGGAAAAATTATATTTTTTATTGAAAACTGGAAAGAATCAACAACGGTTATTTAATGAAGAAACAGTTGTTGATTGTTGTCATCAACAACGGTTTTCAACTTAGGAACCGTTGTTAATGACAAGCAAAATTATTTTTTAGAATTTTGAGATGGAAAGTATCAACAACGGGTATTTATGTATAGAACTGTTGTTGATGGTTATCATCAACAACGGTTATTTAGTAAAAACCGTTGTTGAGTGTGACAACAACGGTTTCTCTTAAATAACCGTTGTTGATGCTTTCACAGTTTTTAATCGTTTGTACTCCTCTCTTTCATTTCAAATTTCACTGTAAAATTCTCTAAGTCCCAAAACCTCTCTAAAACCCTCTCTCGCGCTTGTTCAGGTGATCAAGCCCTCGCTGCCACCGCCGCTGCTGCTGCTGCTGCCGTGCCGCCGCCGCCGCTGCTGCTGCCGTGCCGCCGCCGCCGCCGCCGCTGCTGCCGTGCCGCCGCTGCCTCTCCTCTCCCTCCTCTCTGTAAGCTCCTCTCCTCTCTCCTCTCCCTGCCTCTCCTCTCTGTCTCCGACCTCTTCTGCCTTGCCTCTCCTCTCCTCTCCCTGCCGCCTCTCCTCTCCCTACCCTGCCTCTCCTCTCCTCCTTCTCTGCCGCCGCCCCCTCTCCCTGCCTTGCCTCGCCTCTCCTCTCCTCTCCTCTCCCTGCCTTGCCTCTCCTCTCCTCCCTCTCTGCCTCTCCTCTGCTCCGCAGCCATGGACCCTGAAAACCCCGAAACCACCGAACAACCCGAAGAACAACCCGAACAACAACCCGAACAACAATCCGAACCCGAACAAGAACCCCGGAGGCGACGAGGCCAACCACCGGGGAGACTTACCGCAAGAAGGTAAAAGACCCCGAAAGGAAGATAGAGTTCGGGACAGATGGCAACACCACAGGGGCCGCCACGGGGTCATTCGCGAATTATGTGGGCCAAACCGCGAGAGATCATGTGCCCATCAATTTCTCGGACTGGAAGAAGGTCCCGTTGGATTACAAGACGAATTGCTGGAACAAAATAAAGGTGTTTTCTTGAACTTTAATCTCAGATTATATTATTAATTGAATACCTTCATTTGATTTTGTATAATTAATAGAAATTGCAAAATTTAATCTCAAACTTTATTCAAAATAGAAATTGCATAATTGATTGTACAATTAACCGAATTCGTTGATTAACTGAATAATTACTTTATATGTCCTGCAGGATTTCTGGCATCTCCCGAACGACAGGGAGAAGAGGAAGGTCTTGATAAAGGTGGGAGTCCGTTGGAAGGAGTTCAAATCGCACTTGAACCGAACCTACATTCTTCAGGAGAGTGAGGAGGACCCTTGCGCAAAGCATAACATCCCGCAACATGTGTGGGAAGAGTTTGTCAGGAACTGCAACACTGATGAGTTTAAGGTTCATTAATTAAATCACTGTTATTTAAAAATCTGCACTACTAATTACTTAATTTGTACTGACGCCGCTGTTTCATAAATTGACAGAAAAAGAGTGCGCAAGGGCGAGAGGCGTCCAAGAAGAACGTGTACCCTCACAGGCTCGGCTCGGGCGGTTACGCGAGTGCAAGGAGGAAGAAGTGGACTCGCAATGTCGTAATTGCACCGACGGAACCATCGGGCACTCCTATCAGTGCCGATTTGGACGAACGGAGCCGCGACTGGATGTTGGCAAGGTTGAAGAGCATCGTCGATGGAGTTGCCGTTATCGACGATCCGGCTATTCGGGAGGTCCAGAAGAGAGTGGTATATATTCTTAACTTAACATTTTAAATTAACTGCACATGCTTTCGTCATTTTAAATTAACTGCACATTTTAAATTAACCGTTATTTATTGAAGAAACAGTTGTTGATTGTTGTCATCAACAACGGTTTTAACTGAGGAACCGTTGTTAATGACAAGCAAAATTATTTTTTAGAATTTTGAGATGGAAAGTATCAACAACGGTTATTTATGTATAGAACCGTTGTTGATGGTTATCATCAACAACGGTTATTTTAGTAAAAACCGTTGTTGAGTGTGACAACAACGGTTTCTCTTAAATAACCGTTGTTGATGCTTTCACAGTTTTTAATCAATTGATTTTAAACTGAACATATACGTTAATTTTACTCAATTGATCACTGCAGGAAGGAAAAATAAGAGAAGCGAGTGAGGGATCATTCGTCCCCGACGGCGCAAATGATGTCCTCACTGCCGCTCTAGGGACGCCGGAACATCCCGGGAGAACGCGGGCCCACAGCTCCGAGTACACACGTCGGAAAGACGTCTTCGGGAAGCAAAAGAGGAGACGGGGCGCGACTTCTCACTCCGGTTGCTACTCCCAATCGGAGGTTGACGGGATGAGAGAGGAGCTCGAAGAGAAGCTGAGGAAGCAACGGGAGGAGATGACGGCGGAAATGACGAAGGAGATGAACGCAAGGATCCAGGACCTAATGGCCTCCGTCTGCGTCCCGGGTAACTTCCAACAGGTACTGCTCGGAGGTGAGCTCCAGCAGGCAGGTACCTCTTCGTCTGCGGCGCCGGCACCGCAGGGACCGCCCGCCCCCGAGAACAAGGTAATTTACCTTTCTACTTGTTGAAATAAGTGTCAGACACAATTTCGGTCCGAAGTGATGCACGAACGTAGGAGACGACAATCGACGAACAAGAACGAAATGAAATATTTCGGACCGAAATTTTGTCCGTCGAAACAGAAGACAGATTTCGGACCGAAATATTTTATTTCAGTCCGAAATATGGGTAGACGTTTTTTTTCTGTTTTATTTGTAGTCCAACACTACTCGACGAATTAAAAAATGTGGTTGAGTTAATTCAAAGCTTCTAACAATAATATTTACATTCCAGAGGTCACGCAATTGCAAACTCTATGTTGAGGCGGCGGATACTCAGATCGAGGTGGCGACCGGAAGGATGTTTCTACCCGTTCCGGGCGCCACATGCCACGGTCAACCGATCTCGCCCGATCAAAGAAAGGTGCAGATAGATTTTTGCGTCGAGGCGAATCGGTCACACAAACTCCCGACTCCGGTGGCGGATCTTGTGGAAATCCATGAAGCAGTCGGGAGTTTTGTTCTGTGGCCGGTGCACTTGATAGAGACCGAGTCGACCGGTCAGGTATATATTTTTTAAAAAAATAAAAAACTATTTATATACCAATTCGGTCCTGATTGCATAGGTTTCATTAATCGTAGGCCCGGAGAGCATCGGCACGGAGCCCGAGTACACCGCCCCCGAGGTCGTCACAAGCTGCGAGTCGGGTGCCACTACTTGAGGATTCTCAGGTGCACCGACTTCAGGAGCATGGCCTCGCGCTCTACCAGTTGCTGATGAGCCAACCGTCAGAGGTCGACACTTTCGAGGTCGACTATGGTGTGGAGGATCTAGGGATCGGGGGTACAACGGTGCTGACCACCACCGCGATCACCGACATGCTAAAGAATGATTGGCTCGAAGTAACAATACTTCAAATGTTTAGCATGTAAGATCGATTATTTGACTTTGATATTTCTTTCATGAAATATTAATCTGTAGTTAGCGTAAAAAAAATATGATAATTGGTTTTCCAATGTAGTGCAAGCGCACGTCGGTGCAAGATGCTGTTGTTCGGCCGCTTCCGTTTTCTGGACCCCTACCGATGTGCGGCCGACAACATTGCGAGAGAGGGTGCTACTTACCTCACCGACTTCATTGAGCCGATGGAGCTCGACTCGATCGTCTTCCTCCCGTATCACGAAGGGTTCGAAATTACTCAACTCTACTTTAACAAAAAAAATATATAAATTCTTACCTTTCGTTCTCGTTAGTTTGGATGGCAAATAAACTGAAATAATTAATATTGTAGGTCTCACTGGCGGCTTCTCATCGTGCATCTAGCCGAGTCTCGGTGCTACATCATGGATTCCTTGTGTCCCACCGAGGTACCGAAGTTAACGATTATGGGCTATTTGAATACGTAAGCTTAATAATCAACTAAATTCCGTTCTCCTTTTATTAAAAAACAAAATATGAATCATCGCACTAATTTATATTAATTGTAGGGCCTTCCGAAATTATTGGACCAAAAGAGGAGTGATCAAGAAGAACGGAGGCAGGCTCACGTATAAGTTGATCAAGGTATATACGTATACACGTAACTTATATATACAATTAGGCTTGTAAATATTCAAAAAAAGAAAAAAAGAAAAACGTACGAAATCCATATTGATTCTTGATCTATTTTCATTATTCTAGGGCCCAAGGCAACCGGGCGGCTCTGAGTGCGGATATTACGTCATGCGGACGATGCATGACCTAATAAATACGTGCTATGAGGAGAAGTTACCTTCGGTATATATACCTATTTCGTTTATCAAGTATATATGTTTTCTTTCATATTATATATCAAACTAATTCAAATATATGCAACCTCTTAAATTTACAGGCTATTGCATCCGAAAGGTACGAACGACATCAACTCGACGAGGTAATAGAATTTTGTTGCGAATTTTTGCGTTACGAATTGTGATCTCGATCGGATTTTTGTAGTAGATATTTTAGGAGGTTTCGAATTGTAAAATAGGTACAATTAATTGATTTTGTATGTATATAGATTGGTTAATTAATTTAGTTGTGTTAATTATGTGATTTATATTAATTTAGATTGGTTAATTTCTGAATGAAACAGAAAACAGAATATATGTGAATGTGTATGGTTCTCTGAATGAAACAGAAACAACATGCCTAGTTCGACAAAACTTAACAACGGTTATTTAATTGTTTAAAAAAACCGTTGGTAATAACGCTGTGTAATAAAACATGTAAATAATCAACAACGGTTCCACAACAAGGAACCGTTGGGAATTACGACAATCAACAACGGTTTAATAAAAAACCGTTGTCAAATGATGAAATCAACAACGGTTCCTACCAAAAAACCGTTGTTGATTCATATAATTGCCAACAATTGACTATAAAAACCGTTGTTGATTAAAGTCGTTTCCAACGGTTATTTACTAAGGAACCGTTGTTGATTGGCATCACCGACAACGGTTTCTTATTGTAAACCGTTGTTGATTGACAACACCAACAACTGTTCCTTATTGTAAACCGTTGAAAAATATATTTTATTTAAATAATTTAGATCATTGATGACGTCATTTTCCAACGGTTTCTCCAAAATAACCGTTGTTGATTCGTCTCATTGCCAACGGTTCTTGGAGAGAACAGTTGTGGATTAGCTTCTTTGCCAACGGTTATTTCTTATAAACTGTTGTGAATTACGGTCATCAACAACGGTTCCTTCTTATGAACCGTTGGCAAAGATATATTATTTAAATATTTCAGATCACAGATAATGTCATTTGCCAACGGTTTTTTATTAATAACCGTTGTTGATTGCGTAGGAACAGCAACTGTTATTCTCTTTTAACCGTTGATGATTGACGGCATCAACAGCGGTTCTTTAGTAAGCATTAGCAACCCTCGTATTCCCAACCCTCGCTGAACCGTTGGGAATTGTCATAAATAACCGCCGTTGATGATTTTTTCTGTGGTAGTGACAGTGCGAGCTAATGATAAGTCAAGGAAGAATGATGTGGAAGTTCACTCCAGGTCAACGGATAAAGACGACAGAGTAAAATAGGGAGGAAACTGGGAAGTGAGAATCAATACAATTATTTATTTTCCGTATAACATTCAAATTAATTAAGCTCTTGACTTCGCGGTCAATTGTCGAAGACCAACCCGCTCGGTCCGGAGGGTGGATGGGTCAGGCCACCTTACGGGTCAGGACAGGAACGGGTTTGTGTTTTGGCCCACCCGCCCGTCCCGGGGTATCAATATATGCATATATGTTGAATTAAATAGTGATGCAGACAGACGACGGTCCGCCCTCGAAGCCCGGCGGTCTGCCCCGCACTGGTTATATTGATATGCTGTGGTATTTCGACTATAACTTCCTCAATACAGGTCCAAATGAGGTGATTCAAAATTCTGTAGAAAGATAGAGAAAAGAGCTACAACTTTCATGTTTTGGGTTTTCTCATATTCGGAAGGAATCATACTCGAAATGGCGAATTAATACAGCATGGTCATTATGGCAGGAATAATTTCGGACCGAATTTTTGTGTTTTGAAACAGTGCCATAATTCGGCCCGAAATTATTTATTTCGGTCCGAAATTTTAGCAGTCTGCCCCAGACGGTTCTGTTGTGCGTTTTTGAGTTGTTCTTTGCGTTTTTTAGGGATATTTTTGTACTTGTTGCTTTATGTTGTCTCTTAGGGTTCTATTTTTGTTTTCCTATTTAAGTAGTGTCATGCCCTTTGAGCAGAAGAGGTTGTTGTTTTTTTATGAAGTTATCAAGAAAAACGAATTCTGTGTGAATTCACAAAAATCTCTCGTGTTCTTGTGTTCTTCCATTGCTCTCTCTAACGTTCGTGCATCAAATAGTATAATGTACGTAGCATTATTGGATTAAATCATTGTGTATTTTAAAATTTTAACATACAACAACAACAACAACAACAACAACCAAGCCTTTAGTCCCAAACAAGTTGGGGTAGGCTAGAAATGAAACCAAATAAAAACCAATGATGATCATGATCGTAAGAAAGATAAAATAGATAAATAAAGAAAGAACAGTAATAACAATGGTAATAGTGAAAAACTAGTCCTAATATGAATGACAGTGATGATGAGTATGATACTACATAATACTAATATGAATGATAATAATGATGATACTACATAGTAGTAATAGTGGTAGTAGTAATAATACTAATAATAATAATAATAGTAGTAATAATAATAATAGTAATAATAATAGTAATAATAGTGAAATAGTAGTCATAGTAATAATAGTAATATAATAGTAGCCGCTAGGGGTTTGATTTGTTGGTCATGGTTCCGGTACGTGGATTGCTAACTTCCACGCGTCCCTATCCAAGAGCAGCTCTTCGGATATACTCCATGCCTTCAAGTCTCTTTTTACAGCTTCCTCCCATGTCAGTTTTGGCCGACCTCTACCCCTTTTCGTGTTTTCGGTACGGGTTAGGACACCGCTACGTACTGGTGCTTCAGGAGGTCTCCGTTGAACATGTCCAAACCACCTCAATCGGTGTTGGACTATCTTCTCTTCAATTGGAGCCACCCCTACTTTGTCACGTATGTCATCATTTCTGATACGATCTTTTCTTGTGTGGCCACACATCCATCGTAGCATACGCATCTCCGCTACACTCATCTTCTGGATAATAAGATGATAATAATTATATTGATTAAAGTATGTTCGAAACAAATAAAATTATCATCAAATAATATTATCCATTATTAGTTGATTAATGGTACAACAATAATGGAGAGGTTTAAGTTTCATTATTTTTCTATACTCTATAATGTGTTTGGCACCCCATTTTAGTTAGAATAGACTATTCTATTCTGAATTTGGGGTGCCAAAACAGACGCATAGGCTATACCATCAATTTACATATCTATCCGACAATTATTTGTTATATATCCTTTGCCGGATAAATTTAATAGGTAATATATGTATGAGTACCTAATACATAAATGATAAATAACGGTATGATACGATAGGACATTTCTCTGTTCTTTCTTGTTTTTTTTTGTTTTTTTATAAAAGCAGACCGCAGTTTACTTACAATATTATTAATAAATAATACGCTTACAAGATGTGAAATACGTACAAATGCTAAAAGGAAACATAACACCTGCCAAGTCATAAGTATAATATTAATTCTCTACTAGAAGTGGTGCTAATTAAGAAAAAGGAGATATTTAATTAAGTATTCATTGAATAGCTGTCTATATGTTCATAGTGTATAAACATTGTAACAACTACACTTAATTTCGTAACAGTTACACACTTAATTTATAAAATTTAAACTCTATGGACAGTCCATCAATGAACACAAGGTGCCTTAAGAAAAATATAGAGTAAATTACGCGGATGGTCCCTAAAGTATCATCCTTTTACCAAATTGGTCCTTAAAGTTTAAAAGTTACCATTTTGGTCCTTAAAGTATTGATTTGCTACCAATTTGGTCCCTAAAGTTTGGGATGTACCATTTTGGTCCTTCAAATATTTTATCCATACCAAATTGGTCCTATCATTATCCACCAATGCTAAAATTTACTTAATAAGTATTTTATAGCATGAACAAATATATTTATTTGTACATTATTTAAATTTTTTTAATAATATATTATCATTATTTGTAATGCTAGAAGTTAATTTAAGATTCATGAAAATAATAATTTTGAATGAAATACTTAATTTTGGGACCAATTTGATGAAATTTAAAACTTTAGGGACCAAAACGATATGTTAGTGAAACTTTAAGGACCAAAATGGTACATCCCAAACTTTAGGGACCAAATTGGTAGCAAATCAATACTTTAAGGACCAATTTGGTAAAAGAGTGATACTTTAGGGACCATCTGCGTAATTTACTCAAAAATATATTATCTGACTTCATAATAGACAACTTTACATTCCGACTGCTTATTAATTAATTAATTAATACGAAGCATATAGAATATTTCACAACTCAATTTCATATAATATCAGTAGCAATTCTTTATTAAACTGGCACAAAGGCATATATATCACGTATGTAGTGCAAGTACACATAATCGAGATCCTATCTTCATTACCACTTGTTACATGACTTACATGTACTATAAATTCCACTCGACCTTATTTTATGCATACACTGATACAATATGTTTTCTCCCGTCCTTCATCTCGTTCGTACAACTATGGATTAATCTTCTATGGCTTTGCTTCAGGAGGTGATGGCTGCTGGCACCCGGGATTACGATAGGGACTAGTAGTACTGCAGCCTGGCGACCTGGTGTATGGTTGGCCTGGTTTTGGTTTAATTGGTTGGTTTCGAGAGATTGCTGGACCACTGATAGTAGCTGTATCATGCAAATTATAACAATATATATTAGCTTGGATTGAGATCTAGAACAAGGAGAAGAAGAAGATTCATCGTCATCGATTGCTTAATGCAATATTCTAAAAGAGTAATGTTTAACTATATATATAACTGAAACTCCAATTTCATGTACAATTTTTGGACAAGCCAATTAATACTACGTAGTTATTATGGCCAGCACAAAATATACTGAATTCCGCACATATTGAAACCTCAAAATTTTGTTTGAGATCCAAATTTGAAACTACATATATATATAATAAAGTATAAACTTATTACAGACTTACTAAAGTACGTAATTAGTTGGAAATAATTCCGGCTCAATTTGTTTGCTAGATAATATAATAGAAACATGAGAGAGAGATTAGTACCGTCCTTGTTTTCTTCCAGGATACGGGTTCCCTCTGCAGAAGGGAAAATGAGAGGGGCACTACAAATCAAGAAGAGAACACAGAGCAATGGCAGAGCTTTGGTTGCCATGTAGAATCGTATTGTGGTAGTGGCAAATAATCTTCCAAATCGATCCAATTTATAGAGAGAGGTGTCTTTTGGAACTTGGAAGGGAGCTGATATTAGAATGCTCCAATTTTATTTTCTCAAATAAAACTTGATGCATTGTAGCAATACTTCTCTTCTTATTTGCTAGGGGGAAAAAAAAATGTACCGGCTAGGGTTCACCAGCAAATGGTCATTCACTACAATATGCCCTAGTGATTACAGGCCTAGCAAATAATTAATAGTGAACTGCGCGCTACGGCCCCTAGCAATTATGTATTCGCTAGGGTAACACTTAATTATTTGCTACGACTTAAAAAAAAGCGGTCATAGCAATAAATCGCTTCGGCACTGGCCATCATCTCACAATTCCTACAACAACGCTTGATTATTTGCTACGACTAAAAAAAATAGCCCTAGCAATAAATCGTTATGGTATTGGTCAGCAAATTATAATCGTTACGGTATTTTTATTTGGTTGCTAGCCCGTATAATTATTGCAGCGAAACTTATTGTATACACTAGCAATTAAGGCATATTCTTGTGATAATTTGTTGAGCTTTGAACCTCAGCCAAGCTTCCACAAATCCCTTTTCTTTGGGCATTTATGTGGACAATGCGAGCTAATGATAAGTCAAGGAAGAATGGAGTGGAAGTTGACTCCAAGTCAACGGATAAAGATGACAGAGTAAAATAGAGAGAAAACTGGGAAGTGGGAACGAGTACAATTCTAAATTATTTATTTTCCTTATATCATTCAAACTAATTAAGCTCTTGACTTCGTGGTCAACTGTTGTAGAAATGAACACATACAGAGTACAGTAAGCAGGCTGATCGGTCCAGCTATTGCGGCATATTTAGAGAGTATGCATAGAGCATTATATATATATACCCGCAATTGGTGTCCACTCTAAATTTGCAGTGTTTTTTTTTTTTTTTTTTTTTTTTTTTGAGAAAGCCCATAAACAAGCAATTTCAAATAAATTTATTAAAAATCCTAAGATTGATTTTTTTTTTTTTTTTTTTTTTTTTTTTTTTTTTTTACAAAACAGTTTTGGACACAACTCAAAAACAACATGGGACATATGACAAATAAACTGCATTAATAATTTGCAGAACATTATATAATTTTAAAACAAAATTTCATATTTTTGGGTACTATTTATATTTTCTTATGTCTTTCTTAATTCTTTGATTCTGAATTTGAAAAAATAATATAACAATTTTTTTTTCAAAATTTTTATTCATTTGGAGCTTTGGTCCGGAACTTGTCCAAATGGCATGCCCGGATACCTGTCCAAAGCATTTTTAGACCGTATGATTAATCTCATCCATATTGCCATTTGTATCTCAACGAAGAGGTTTAACATACGTTACAATCAAATTGATCATGAATTCCCTTGTAAGGTGTACAATAGTTTTGGGCGGTTCAAAGCTATCCGTTTATCATCAGGAACGATTGAACACATTTAGTGCGGTTAATACATGTGGATACAATACACTTGGTCACATATCCAATCAAACACGGTACGAATAGAGTATGATACAAATAAGGCACCGCGCGCACAATAGACACGGCATGTCTTATATGTGTTTGTGCATCCTTTCAGTGTTTGGCACATCATAACACAAAAGGGGGGAAAAAAATAAAAATTACAGTATGGCACGACAGAAACGTACTACAGCATGCCTAGACACGGTACGACCTGGACCAACACGATTCTACAACAATAATGGTCATGATGAAGGCTTTATAAAATCATTGTATACTTATCAGTTATACAATATCTTGGAAGCTTTGCATGACAGATCATACATGCATGTCATTCATTTATTAAATAAAAGGCCCCAATTTATTTTCTGCAGCACCACCACATAGTTCCAATTGTACTTCTCATACTCCAATAGTTATTGTTCCATTCTATTCATAGACCTGTATACATATTCTTATATATTTATCAATTCTAGTTAACCTCCATTAGGTGGAGTAGTGGGGCAATTTTTACTGTACGGATTGCTGCATGGATTTGTGTAAGCATGGCCAGGGGTGCATCCACCCTTGGGGCATATTGCAGGACTAGTTGGGTCCAAGCCAGGACTGCTTGTTGCTTTACCTAATAGATAATCAGATGTTGATTAGTTAGCTTCTAAGTCTGAGTGAAGGTGAAAGATTTGATGCAAGAACAGCTAGCTAGACAACAATTTGGGAAGTAACGTATGATTATTTAAAGTTTTAAACAATATAGGTCATGAATAAAAGAAAATGAATTAAAGTATTTTATGCATGGTCTTCGTGTGAGAGCATCTGCATGCATAAGATAATTAAATAAGTGCCAGTATTGTTGGTGAAAATTTAATTCTTATACTAAACAAAAAACCAAATTGCATAATTTCATGTTTCGTTTGGCTAGCTAATATTTCAGATAGAAAACACAGTTACTAATAAATGAATGGCATGCTTAGTTCTCTCAAAGCTTTTTGGTAATGAAGAAAAAAGTGGAGATTAAGCACAGAGAGATGAATAGAGAGGCTCACTCTCAGCCAGGGATCGACCAGCCACGGTAGAAGGTAGCATGATGAGGGAGGCACTGGAAAGGAGAAAAAGGATGCAGAGCAAAGGAAGAACCCTCATTGCCAAAATATGTTGATATTCGGAGAGATATTGATACAATGATACATATCAAACCTAGAGTTAGTCCTATATATAGACTGATAAACTAGTGTGGAAATTTGACTCAAGAGTACTGATCATCTACTTATTTGCTGTATATGTCGATCTAGAATAATTTAGAAGTATATGTGATTGTTAACTACTTTTGGGAGCCGTTTTACATATAAATTAAATATACATATATATATATATGTATTATGTAATTATTAATTTCTATATTCACAATTATGTATATTAAATGTTAATTTACCAACAGATGTGTATAAGCAAGAAGAAAACAAGTTGTTAAGTGGACAACAAATAAATAGACTACATACTTCGTGTTTTCATTTAAAAGGTAAATCCGGGTGACATTCTTAGTGCAACTAGTTATCTCCAATTCACAAAAGCAAAAAAGAAAAAAAAATATAAAAAAACATTTAGATGTAGTTCTCAAGTTTCTGTGATAAGTCGTATATATATATATATAATTTCACTTCAATTTAAAAAATAACATGTTCCGAAAATTAATCCATTGAAGCTATATATGTTTCAAACTAAAAATGATGCATGACGTGATATATATATCCCTCGCTTATCCCTTAATTAACCTTCAATCAATGTAGTAGGCCTTTAGAATAGCCATGTACTTTGCGACAAATGAGGAAGCATTTCTTCATTTTTATATTATTTTTTTTTTGAGTGGTTAGTAAATTGCCATACCAGATTTTTCTTTTATTGAAACAAAATTGTATTCACAAGGTTATGTAATAAAAAGAAAAAGAAACACATGAAAGAAAGAAAATTGCAAAATGAAAGAAATTAATACAAATGAAAATGAAAAGTAAGTCCTTGAAATAAAATTTCTGTGGTGAAGACGATCTTATCTTCACTAGCAGCGGTCATGGCGAATGCATCACTGATGATTACAGCTGTGTGGTGAGTAACTGAGTACCTTCCAGTACCAAAGTGAGGCACCGGTAATGACATTCAGTAGTGATTCTGAGGACCTCATGATCTGATCATTGAAAATTCTTATGTTGCGCCCCTTCCACAGGTTCCAACATACTGCAATGGACAAAACAAAGATCAAAGATATGAATTAAGGGTGCTTATTACAGTGGATTAGGACTATATAAGTATTGTTATATTTTGTTTGATCGTGGCTAGTCAACAGTATCGAGAACATCAAGGACACTTCAGTACTATGCTTTCTCTTCATCTGTCCATTGTGTGCCTTTCTCTCAAATTTTCACAAGATCTTTTTCTTGTTGGGTCCAATTTTGTCCCTTTTACATTTGAAGTTTCTGCATCCCATATATATGTCTTAGTCATAATGTTAACTATGGTCCACATTCCCTTTGAATAGTATATATTCCTCTGCCAGTCTAACGGTTGAAATGACTTTTGGTTGTCATTTTGATCATGATATATGTCCATTCTCAATAACTAACAATGATGTTTTCCTAATTTTCTTGTGCTTAAATTGTCCTAGTAACTTAGTCTTGCTAGCTAATAAATTGACGCATACGTACACTGTTACAACATTGCTATGTATTGTACTTGTAGAATTGGTATATTAGGTGCTATATACATGCTAATACATATTTAATGAAAATCAATTTCAGACTCGATCCATATTTTTCCAATAGAACAAAATTATACATACCCTCCCCCCCACCCCACAAAATACCACGATGAATAGGGGCTGGAGTCAGACTTCCCCGTTAGGGGTACAATTTTTTTTTTTCAACAAAACATAAATTTGTAATTACTCTAGAAGTTAACTATGTTTTTGCAAACATTATAGACTTATTTTGAATTAACTTCCATGGATAGGACTAATTTTGATAATTCCTTGAAAACCACGCATATTTTATAATTTTCTCACAAACATATTTCTAAGCGTATATTTTTGCAAAAATATTTTCAGGACTGGGCAGGGGAATAGCCATTTTACTAATGAGAAATTAAATTTATTATTTCGGTGGGGATTATTTTCACAAGGTTAATTAATTTAAATTAATTGTACTTGCAATGCAGTCTATGTGATGCAATAAATTTAACAGTGTTGAAGACAAACGAAAAGCATTGTCAACTAACACGTATATTTTCCGATTTGGTTTGGACAAAATCCTATTCCTAAATTATATATGATAATTTTTCCAAATGATGTCCGAAGCATGAAGTTTTTTAGCTCACTAGCTAAATATTTTCCGGGTTGATGTATAGTCACTGTGCTAGTGTAGCTTTTGAACAAAAAATAATGAAAACTACAAAATTGAAGTACTTGTATGCCAAAATAATTATGAAGATGTTAGAATTTTCATGGAATCTTAGCTAGTATGTATAACAAAGATGTTACGAACTCACAGATATATAACGGCTTTACTTAACCTTAAAAACATTTTATGAGATTCTCGTATATATTTCTTTCCAAATGTTACAAATATATAAGTTCGACTTGAAAGGACTTCTATGCATACTAGAGTCTTTATTTTTCCTTATATTACACGCATACAATATACTTAATTTGAACTTATTTGGATTTGTTATATCATCTTCCTCTGTTTGTCAACTCTTTGATGCACCCGATTAAGATTAACTAATCTTCTTCTATGGCTTAGCTCCAGGAGGGCAATAGTAATTACCACCGCAAGTTCTTGTGTAAGGTTGGCCGGGTGTTCCAGAGGGTCTGTCTGGGTTTAGTGCATTATAGGGAGAAGCTTTATCATCAAAAATGCAAAATTATTAGTCTCGAATGAAATGAGGCATTAGAAAACAGACTATATATTTGTCAATACATTGAAATATATCATTACATCTATTAATTGAAACGTGTAATTATAACTAAAACCTCCGATATAATGTGCAACAGTACAAGTAAATTAATCTAATCCAAATAAGAATATTTAATTAGTTGTGTAACAAAATATAACAAATAACTAAGAGTGTTGCGAAGACATGCACAGTTCTCTCAAAGCTTTTGGTAAAGCAGAAAAAACGTAGATTAATTAAACACAGAAAGATAGAGAGCCTCACTCTCAGCCAGGGATCGACCGGCCTCGGTAGAAGGTAGCATGGTGAGGGAGGCACTGGAAATGAGAAAAAGGATGCAGAGCAAAGGAAGAACCCTCATTGTCGAACTTGGAAAAGTTCCAATATTGATATTTGGGGAGAAATTGATACATATCAAACCTTAAGTTAGTCCTATATATAGAATGATGAACTAGTGTGGAGATTTGACTCAAGAGTACTACTTATCACCAACTTATTTGCTGTATATGCCGATCTAGAATAATTTATAAGGAAGTATATGTGATTGTTAATGGAGCCGTTTTACATATAAATAAATATATATGTATTATACCATTATGTAATTATTAACTTCAATAGTTGCAATTATGTATTTTAAATTTAAATTACTAACAAACGTGTATATATAAGCAATGAAGAAGAAAACAAATTTAAATTACTAACAAGTTAAAACTTATTCAACTTAATACATATTGTGATTAAAATGGAAAAATAACTAATTATTCAACTTAAAATACTAATTATTCAACTAAACGTACTAAATATTCAACTTTAGCATGCTAACTATTCAACTTAACATTAACATATAATTAGCATGTTAAGTTGATGCTAAATATTTAACATGCTAATTATAAGTTGACATTAAGTTGAATATTTAGAATGTTAAATTCAATAATTAGTATTTTATGTTGAATAATTAGTAGACCTTCAACCAATGTAGTTGGCCTTTAGAATAGTCATGTACTTGCGACAAATGAAGAAGTACTTCTTCATTTATTTACTATTATTATTTTTGAGTGGTTGGCAAATTGCCATACCAGATTTTTTATTGAAAGAAAAGTTATATCTACAAGGTAATGCACGTAAAATAAATAGAAAAAGGAAACAATGAACGAAAGAGAATTGTAAATGAAAGAAACAAAAATGAAAACGAAACTAAGGCCTTCCGAGATTCTGTGGTCGAAGAGGAGGATATCCTTATCTTCATGATAACAGCCTAGCTAGGAACGGTCATGGTGAATGCTGTTACCGATGATTATGGCTGTGTGGTGAGTAACGTCCGAGTACCTTCCAGTACCAAAGTGAGGCACCGGTAATGACATTCAGTAGTGATTCTGAGGACCTCATCTGATCAATGAAAATTCTTCTGTTACGCCCCTTCCACAGATTCCAGCATACTGCAATGGACAAAACAGAGTTCAAAGATTTAAATTAAGGGTGCTTACTAGCTACAGTAGAGATTAGGATTACCACGTTTTGTTATATCTTGATTGGTCGTGGCTAGTCAACATAGAGGGCACCAAGGACACTTCAGTACTCTTCTTTACTTTCTCTTCATTTGTCCATGGTGTATCTTTCTCTAAAATTTCCTCGAGAATTTTTTTTTGTTGGTTCATATTTTGTCATTTTTATATTTGAAGTTTCCGCATACCATATGTCTTAGTCCTATATTATCTATTGTTCACGTTTCCTTTGAAAGTTTGAATAGTATGTATTCCTCTTCTAGTCTAATATTGATGTGACGTTTGGTTGTCGTTTTGATCATGCTTAACACTAACGTTTTTTTCTATTTTTGTTGTGCTTAATTGTCCCCATTTTTAGTCTGTTGCTAGCTATCTAGCTATGTAGTATGTAGTATTTCATGAAAATCAATTTCAGACTCAATCCATATTTTTCCATAAAAAACAAAACTATACATAGCCACCCCCATGGAGCCAGACTTTCCAGTAGGGGGTCCAATTTTTTTTCGACGTACAAGACATAAATTTGTAATAACTTTAGAAGTTAATTATGTTTTTGCAGATATTAGAGACATGTTTTGTATTAACTTTCCGGGATATATAGGACCAATTACGATAATTCCTTAAAAACCAAGCATATTTTATATTTTTTCACAAACATATTTCTAATTGTATATTTTTGCATAAAAATTATCAGAGGTGGGCAAGGACTGGATGAATAGCCATGTAACTACTGAGAAATTAAATTTACTGGAGATGTAACTCGGGCTTTGCTCTGAAAAGTGTTATCAAATATACCAATTAAGAATTTTATAAAAATTTCAAATATTTTATATTAAGCAAAACTTAAACAAAGTTTTTAATTTTAATGTAATTAGATAATAATAATAATACAATAATTTATATATATTATATAATCTCATATAAATGTTGGACCATTTTAAGGATTAAATTTTGTTTAGCTATATCACATTCATCTTATTTGATAAAGAGAGAAAAAATATACAATCCATTGGATCAAAGTAGGTAAAGAGTTTCAAACAAAATCAATGGTAAATAATAGTGATAATATGGGATAGTTGAGGTGCTTGCAAATCTACTTCTCTCCATGAGGAGTATATATTGTTTACTCAAGGATTAATTTTGACAAGGTTAATTTAAATTAATTGTGGTCGCAGTGTACATAGTCTATGTGATGCAATAAATTTAATAGTGTCGAAGATAAATGAAAAGCATTGTCATCTAACACGTATATTTTCCGAACGGCCTTGGACAAAATTTGATTCCTAAATTATATATGACAAATTTCCGAAGGATGTATCCGAAGTGCGAATTTTTTGAGATCTCTAAATAATTTATGGGTTGATGTATAGTCACTGTGCTTGTGTAGCTTTTGAACTAAAAATAATGAAAAATCTAAAATATAAGTACTTGTATACCAAAATAATTCTGAAGATGTTAGAATTTTCATGGAATCGTATATATTTATTTCCAAATGTTACAAATATATAAGTTCGACTTAAAGGGACTTCTATGCATACTTGAGTCTTTATTTTTCCTTATATGACACGCATACAAAATATACTTAATTTGAACTTATTTGGATTTATTATATCTTCTTCCTCTGTTTTTCAACTCTTTGATGCAACCGATTAAGATTAACTAATCTCCTTCTATGGCTTAGCTCCAGGAGGGCAGTATACACCAGTACTGCACCTTCGTGTGTAAGGGCGGCCGGGCGGTACGCCAGAGGGTCCACTTGGGTTTAGTGGATTATAGGGAGAAGCTGTATCATCAAAAATGCAAAATTATTAATCTCGAATGAAATAAGGCATTAATTAGAAAACAGATTATATATATATTCGTCGATATAAAGGAGAACTAATTATAAGAAGATTGGTCATAAATTATGTCTGTAATAATAGTATAATTTGAATAAATTTCAAGCCTCTAGTCTCATGCATAAAGCCAACCAAATAAAATGAAGGTAACATTTATGGCTCAGAGGCTTGAATTTCACTCGGCCAAGAAAAAAATAATGATCGTAATTTAATGTGCATATAAATATATGCAGAGAAAGGAGGAGATCATTATACCATCCTTGCTAATTACTTCTAGAGTTCTTGCTCCCTCTGCAGAAGGGAAGACGAGAGAGGCACTAAACAATAGGAAGAGAACACAGAGCATGGGAAGAGCTCTCGTCGCCATGTGTGGAATTCGCTTGTGTATCCTTTATGGTTGTGGTGCAATATACCTTTTAAACGGTGCTAATTTATAGAGTTTTGCGGGCATCTGACCACATGGAAAATTGGAAACTCGCCGAGCTATGGAACCTTAAACGAACTTGTGTACTAAACAATTACACACATAATAAACATTGAGTGAGGCTATTGTACTATTAATAGTACGGATTACTCTGTATTATTGACTCATATCTCTAATTTTAAAATATTAATAGTCGATCCAAACCATTCATTATGATCTTCATATATTAATTTTACTTGTAAACCAAATTTCATATTTTTTAGAATTTGTTTAATATTTTTTTAGATATTTTAAAATGTCACTTATTTAATCAAGTGACTTTTGAAAATATTTTAAAAATAGTAAAAAGTTACTAAAAATTTAAAAATTTGGTTTACAAGTTAATTTGGATATAAAGATCATAATAAATGGTTCGGATCGAGTACTATTAATAATATTTTAAAATTGGAGATAGGGTTAATAGTATGGGGCAATCTGTACGAATTAATAGTACAATAGCCTCGATCACTCATAAACAATTTTTACTTGCATATAACATTTGTAACACGCATTCAATAACCAATACATTGCATACTAATCGAATCAGTACAAATTTGCATGCATAATACAAAGACATATATTAATATGAAGTGTACAACCTTAACAAATTGCATAGTGATGGGCTTCAGTATTCGGTTGGCGAATGCTGAAGACCAGCGATATTACAAGTTCAATGAATAAGCAGAATGTAAGTAAGTGGCTATCCTATCAGCTTGAATTCCAACCTCTATTAAGCGTCTCAGAACCCCTTTTATAGGCTGGGGTTTTCTGGTTCCTACTTTGTCAAGGATGAGGCCGACATAAGGTAAGAGATCTGTGATTGGAGGCAATCACGGAGCTCTTTCCTTTCAGGAAGTCGGTGTGTTATTCGAGTCGTTCTGCCTGCGGCCTGGAAGGCACGAATCCGACTTGGGGCCCATAGACCGGCGTATTGGGCCCTATCACATAGTAAATGAGTTGCATAATAAATATATTAGTTTGTATAGCAAACTATAATTATGCATAATAAACTATATAATTTGTATAACAAAGCGCGAAAATAAAAGAGGGAGAGAAAGTGAGACATGCTACAACAAGCCTATTTAAACCAGACAAAGATGTCATGAAGTTGTTGTGCAGTTGTTATGCATAATATTTATTTTATTCATATATTTCTTAATTTTATGCAGTGTGATATTTATTTTAATGCAAATTTTTTTAAGTTTGTGCTATACAGTTGTTATACATAATATTTATTTTATGCAGTGGGATACTTGTTTTATACAAATTTTTGTAAGTTTGTGTTTTGCAGTTGTTATGGATGATATTTTATATGAATAGACTTCTTACTTTTACCCGCCTGGACCCAAACCCGACTGGTGTTTTGGGGAAAGTCAAAATGACCCCAACCCAACCCGACCCGAAACCTGAGATGATCTGGAAATCTGGTGACCGGACTCGAATGACTTGAAACTCGAGATATTTGTTTTAAGCAAGTTCCTTAAAATATGTGTGATGAAATTGTTATGCATGATGTTTTTTTTTTTTATGTGTAGAGTTCTTACTTTTATGCAGTGTGGTAATTGTTAATGCAAGTTTCTTTTGTTTGTACTATGCAGTTGTTATGTATGATATATGTTAATCCATATATTTCTTTTTTTTATGTGGTGTGATATTTGTTTTACGCAAATTATTTTTATTTTTGTTTTGTAGTTGTTATGCATGATATATTTTTATAAAAAGACTTCTTACTTTTACCCGCCCAACCTGCCCGGACCCAATCCCAAACCCAAACAACCTGAAACCCGAGATAATCCGGAAATCTGGTGACCCCACTCGGCCCGACTCGACTCGGCATGGCCATGATTGGATCCGGACCCAATCCAGACCCGAACAATCAGAAACCTGACATGACCTAAGCGCTACAAAACCTAATACCCTATCTGAAATTACTCGAGACCCAAAAATACACTAGCAGCTGTCAATGTGATAACTGACCCAAGCCGACCCGACCCGAAATGACCTGAGACCCAAAAACATACCGGCAACCGTCAACCTGAAACCTGACCTGAACTGACCCGAGACCTGAAAAAATGTCTGCAGGTGTTAACCCGAAACCCGACCCGACCAGACTCGAAGTGACACGAGATCCAAAAAAATGCAGGCACTTCTCAACCCAAACCTGACCCGACCTGTGACCCAGTATTTCCATTTAGTCAAACTGACCAGACTCGCCCGACCCAAACCCGAACCTGACACGCCCGCCTGATTTGCTTTCTCTAAGTGTGATATTTGTTTTATGCAAGTTTTTTCTTAAGTTTGTGTTATGCAATCGTAATATATGATATTTGTTTTATGCAGTATACTTCTTACTTTTTATGAAGTGTGATATTTATTTTTATGCAAGTTTTTTGGTTAAGTTTGTGATATGCAGTTGTTATGCATGATATTTGTTTCATTAAATAATAGAGCATGATATGTTTAGCACAGAATTGAAATCTTACAATAATCCAACATTTATGTTTTATTATAAATTATAAAAATTTGTATATAATTAATTATATTCACATAAAGAAATAAAGAATGTGTTCAAGTTTTCTTGATATAAATATTTTTAAAAACTCTTAATCATTTATTTAATGTCATTTTTTTCTGCGGTGGATGTTATTCAATTGAGAAAATTGTCAAAATGCCACTCCAAAATATGGAACTTGCCAAAATGCCACTCCAAAATTTTTGTTGGCTAAAATGCCACTCAAAAACTCATGCACTCTCCAAAATGCCACTACCTTCAACTTTTATACTGTTTTAATATAAAAAAATCACAGATTAGAGTATATTATATACGTATTTTAGTATTATCAATTATACCCCTGTACGGTCTGTAGCCAACTCTTCCTCTTTTCCCATCTTGTTCATACATTTTCTCCTTTTGACTTTTTCCTCCTCCCAAGTCTTGTCAAGGTCTCCACCCAGGCACCCAGCCGACTCCTCTTCTCCTTCCAGCCAAGGTCTTTTCTCCTCCCAACTAAATGTCGCCTTTTCTCCCATCACAAGCACGGCTTCATCCTCCTCACCCGATGTCGTGTAGCAGACACTCGGTCTCCTCCGTGCAGACAAGCGTTGAATCTGGAAAAATTTTTTGTACATGCCCAAACAACAAAACTTCTCGACAACATAGAATTGAGACCATGGGATCAAAGATCAAGACATCGATGGTTATCATGAGCCGGAGACAAAAATACAAAATTTTTCCATGCTTAAGCATCAGATATGGTATGAGGTTTCTCATACATTGCAAATCCCTTTACTGGTAATTGTTGAAACAATCCTCTCAACATAATCAAGCTTCCCGACCAACAGTACGACTTGGCACATATGAAAGTCTTAGTACATAGAGTGACTGTGTTTTGTGTGTGTGTGGGAAGGGGGGATGCATAAAGATTGAACGATACATTTGTATCGGAAATAAGCTGTTGGGGCTGGTTGTTTTTTTTTTTTTTTTTTTTTTTTTTTTGGGGGGGGGGGGGGGGGGGGTGGTTATTTCTGGGTCTTTGTTCGGATGGATCCAGATAACAATAGAATGAAGGGCATTTTCGTCTCTACAAAACAATTCTTAATTTTTAATACTAAATATACTCCTAGTGGCATTTTGGAGAGTGCATGAATTTTTGAGTGACATTTTAGCCAACAAAGATTTTGGAATGGCATTTTGACAAGTTTCATATTTTAGAGTGGTATTTTGACAATTTTCCCTATTCAATTTAAGGGCTGTACTATAGGAGGCAGCTCTGGCTGTTCATTATAAAGACTTAATGGACTAAGCTAACAATGTCTTTGTGGTTGCTTCTGTGATTATGAATTGCATGTACTGGCAGTCTGGCACGGGAGAAGCCAGTAATTGAAGGATGGGAGGCATGTCCCTAATTTTTCTTTTTTAAATTTACGCGTGTATTTATATAGTAGCAATTATAATATTATATTGAAACTTTTATTATATTGAAACTTTTTTTATTAAATTCCAACTTTTAGATCCAACAAAATGTAACAATAATTACAAAAATGGCCCCTACATGCTGACATTTTTTTTTTAATTGTGTGTTATTATCATATCTATAAACTAGAAAGAGGGGTAACTCTCCAAACACATCAACTATGCCACATCATCAATATTATTAACCATTGATTTTGTTTAAATCTTTTCATCTACTTTGATCCAATGGTTTATATTTATTATCTCCCCCCATTTAATAAGATGACATGATATGTCTAAGACAAAATTTAATCCTTAAAGTGGTCCAACATTTATGTGCTATTATTTATAAATTATACACCATCATCATCATCATTATTCACATAAAAAAATTAAAAATTATGTTTAATTTTTTTAAAATAAATATTATTATTTTTTTGTTATCATATTTCCGGGCGAAGCCCGAGTTACAGCTCTAGTATATATAGATATGGATATCAATTGCAGGCCCTCGATTCATTCTCTTTTAATTGATCTTGCTCGTGGCTACACTACCACAGAGATGGGCATTAGCAACCCCAACTTAGCAACTGTTTTCAAGAAAACCGTTGGTGAAAAGTGGCAGTGGCATTTTGGAAATTTAATTAAACATATCAGCAACGGTTTATCAGAAGGAACAGTTGGTAAAGACAACCCCAAAATCTGAGAAAGAATCAACAACTGTTCCTTTAAAAAACAGTTGGGAAAGGCATATCATTCCCAACTGTTCCTTAAGAAGAAACAGTTGTTGATTCATGTGCAAGAGTTAACAACGGTTCTCTACATAAAACCGTTGGAAAAGGTGGAGCATTCACAACGGATTATAAAACACAAACCGTTGTTGATTCTTGGTAACATAAAATATTCCTGTGCGAGAATTAACAACGGTTCACTATTAAAAACCGTTGGTAAAGGGATAATCATTACCAACGGTTCTTCAAAGAGAAACCGTTGTTGACATAAAATTCATGTGCAAGAATCAACAACTGTTCTCTATAAGAAACCGTTGCTAACCCGTTATCATTCCCAACTGTTTCTAAAGAACAAACCGTTGTTGATTCTTGGGTAACATAAAGTAATTCCTGTGTAAGAATTAACAACTGTTTTTTGTTGGGAACCGTTGCTGAGTCCTTCTTGTGGCGGGAGAATTTCCCGCCTGTGGCCCATTTAACAACTGTTATTCATTTGGAACCGTTGTTGATTCTCTCCAAGCAACAACAACACTTTTTCCTCACCCAGCAGCTAGCAAATTAATCATAAGGCATATATACCTTCTTTTTTCCCTCCCTCCTCCTCCAGCAGACCAGCAGGCAGTAGCGCCCCCTCCCCCTCCTCCTTTAATTTCAATCTAGCTCAAGAGGAAGTTGATTGGAAGGCATACCACTCTCCCCTCCGACTCCCATTTTCGTTTCGAGATATTGAGGTTAATTCTATTTATCTACTTGATTGAATAATCAGTAGTTATTATATAATTAATTAGCATATAATTGCATGCATGTTAGCATTTTTTATATGTGGGTATTGTCATGCATTAGAACCAAACTACCGGAACTTGAATAACTTTAGGTCGTTACCCGTTCGAGATTAATCCAATAGGGGTTAATCTCGAATAGTCCCCGTTTGGGACTGCTCTTTGAATACCTTGTCTCATTTAGGATTAGTGAACATGCGTTGGGCAATTTGTTGTTCGAGAAAAATTCGGTAGATCATTTCTCCATTTGTTCTCACGGGTACGTGCAATGGCGTACTCGGGGGAGCTAATGGGAAATGCTGCCGAATTTTTCTCGAACAACAAATTGCCCAACGCATGTTCGCTAATGAGACAAGGTATTCAAAGAGTGGGTTAGGATGGTTGGCCAGCCCGGAACCTATTAATTGTAGAACCAGCAGGGACCTAGTACTAATATTGCATGCATAATAAAAATTATATTTAATTATCTCTTACAGATGGATCGTAAGAGTTGGATGTATGGGAGGCGTGATACAAGTGCTTACTTGTTAGGAGTCGAAGAATTCATTAATTGTGCGAAGGAACATATGAGGCATAGGGGTGATGAAACTATTTTATGCCCTTGTTCCGATTGTGAGAACTTGCGGAGATTTAGGGATGTCAGAGAAGTGAGGGGTCATCTGATCCGTCGTGGATTTAAGGAGCGGTACACTCGTTGGGTGTGGCATGGCGAGTGCTCCGAAGAATCGGCAAATGCGGAGTCAAGCAAGGCTTCCAATGTGTCCGAGACCTCTTTAGATCGAGAAAATGATGTACGGGAGGAAATTGGGGTTGAAAATATAGAAAATATAGATAGCACTAATTGTACGGACTATGATCAAGTAGATGAAATGATGCACGACATTCCCGACGATTTTGTGGACATACCAGAATTTTCTGAAATTAATCTGAGCAAAGATGCTAATGTAGAATTATTTCCCGGTTGTACGAAATTTTCAAAATTATCAGCGGTTTTCAAATTATTTAGCCTGAAAGCAAAAAATAATTGGAGCGATAAAAGTTTCACAGATCTGTTAAAACTCTTAGGGGATATGCTCCCAGAAGATAACGAGTTGCCGGATACAACCTACCAAGCGAAAAAAATTTTGTGTCCGTTGAGTTTAACAATTGATAGGATTCCTACATGCCCGAAAGACTGTGTACTATATCGAAAAGAGCATGTCAATCTTGATAAATGTCCAAAGTGTGGGCTTTCAAGGTACAAACCGGGAACTGACCCATCAAAGAAAGGTAAAAAACCTGCGGCGAAAATCTTGTATTATCTGCCAGTAGAACCGAGATTGCAACGTCTTTTTGCAAATCCAAGAGACGCTGAGTTGTTACAGTGGGCTGGCACGTGTAGAAAAGACGATGGAATGCTCAGACATCCCGCCGATTCTTCTGAATGGAGAAAGATTGACATGACATTCCCTGATTTCGGTGGCGAACCTAGAAACTTAAGGTTAGGGCTATGTACCGACGGAATGAATCCTTACGGTAACATGAGCAGCCGGCACAGTACCTGGCCGGTGTTCTTGTGCATTTATAACCTTCCTCCTTGGTTGTGCATGAAAAGGAAGTACCTAATGATGCCACTACTGATATCGGGTCCTAAACAACCGGGTAATGACATAGATGTGTTCCTAGCTCCTCTGATTGAGGAACTGGAGAAGTTATGGAAAGAGGGAATACGAGTGTACGATGCATATAAGAAAGAATGGTGTACCATCCGTGTTATGATCTTCTGCACGGTCAACGATTTTCCCGCGTTAGGTAACTTGTCGGGATGCAGAACAAAAGGATACAAGGCGTGTCCTGTTTGCGGAGAACAAACTTGTTCCATACGACTAAAGCATTGTAAGAAGATTGTGTACATGGGGCATCGTCGATTCCTTCGGGTTGGCCACGCATATCGAGGGAAGAAGAAAGAATTCAATGGCAAGAATTCATTTTTGGGTACTGTTAGTTAGTTACCAAGCAGGGCACTTGAGTTGGGTCTCCATCTGACGCAAACCGTCAGAGAATGGACTCAGACGGTGCACCAGCTCCTGGCATTTTTCCATCCTTGTTTTATTCCCTAATTACTGTTGCACTTATTAATTTGCTGCTAACTGGAGCTGCGCGCACGCCGGTCATGAGACATGGGTTAGGTAAAAATGGTCTTGCCATTTTTTACACACCTGTAGGACCCCTGTGGCTCTAGTAAAAATGGTCTTGCCATTTTTTACACACCTTGCAACTCTTCTCTTCCTGCCGGCTAAAGCAGCTGAGTTGGCTGAAATGGACGACAATTTGATCATGCAAGACACTTAAGATTTTTATTTGTATTGTGTCACCATAATTTACCTCTATCAGATAGGCTGAAACATAATTTCATTCATTATTTGGGTCTCAGAAAATCCCACAATAAAATAATCAACAACGGTTATCAATCAGGAACCGTTGTTGATAACAAGAAGGTAATTTTTTAAATTAAAAGCTGAAAGGAATCAGCAACAGTTTCCAACTGAGAAACCGCTGTTGATTACAAAAAGTAATTTTTCAGATTTAAAAGCTGGACAGAATCAACAACGGTTCCTACATGAACCACCGTTGTTGATTAGATTAAAAGTACTCTTGGCAACCGCATTAACTGGGTCACGAGATTGGTGCCAGTGCGCATCTGAAGTCTCTGGAAACCCCGCGATTCATATTTTATTAAGGCGCGAAACAATCAACAACGGTTTTTAATTACAGCACCGTTGTTGATTGCCGTCATCAACAACGGTTACTCAAGAAAAACAGTTGTTGATGACAACAAAATAATTTTGTTAAATTAAAACTTTGAATAAATCAACAACGGTTTTTTATATCGAAAACCGTTGTTGATTGATTTCATTAACAATGGTTATTAACAAAGAAACCGTTGTTAGTGACAAGGAAAAATTATATTTTTTATTGAAAACTGGAAAGAATCAACAACGGTTATTTAATGAAGAAACAGTTGTTGATTGTTGTCATCAACAACGGTTTTCAACTTAGGAACCGTTGTTAATGACAAGCAAAATTATTTTTTAGAATTTTGAGATGGAAAGTATCAACAACGGGTATTTATGTATAGAACCGTTGTTGATGGTTATCATCAACAACGGTTATTTAGTAAAAACCGTTGTTGAGTGTGACAACAACGGTTTCTCTTAAATAACCGTTGTTGATGCTTTCACAGTTTTTAATCGTTTGTACTCCTCTCTTTCATTTCAAATTTCACTGTAAAATTCTCTAAGTCCCAGAACCTCTCTAAAACCCTCTCTCGCGCTTGTTCAGGCGATCAAGCCCTCGCTGCCACCGCCGCTGCTGCTGCTGCCGCCGTGCCGCCGCCGCCGCTGCTGCTGCCGTGCCGCCGCTGCTGCTGCCGTGCCGCCGCTGCCTCTCCTCTCCCTCCTCTCTGTAAGCTCCTCTCCTCTCTCCTCTCCCTGCCTCTCCTCTCTGTCTCCGACCTCCTCTGCCTTGCCTCTCCTCTCCTCTCCCTGCCGCCTCTCCTCTCCCTGCCCTGCCTCTCCTCTCCTCCTTCTCTGCCGCCGCCCCCTCTCCCTGCCTTGCCTCGCCTCTCCTCTCCTCTCCTCTCCCTGCCTTGCCTCTCCTCTCCTCCCTCTCTGCCTCTCCTCTGCTCCGCAGCCATGGACCCTGAAAACCCCGAAACCACCGAACAACCCGAAGAACAACCCGAACAACAACCCGAACAACAATCCGAACCCGAACAAGAACCCCGGAGGCGACGAGGGCCAACCACCGGGGAGACTTACCGCAAGAAGGTAAAAGACCCCGAAAGGAAGATAGAGTTCGGGACAGATGGCAACACCACAGGGGCCGCCACGGGGTCGTTCGCGAATTATGTGGGCCAAACCGCGAGAGATCATGTGCCCATCAATTTCTCGGACTGGAAGAAGGTCCCGTTGGATTACAAGACGAATTGCTGGAACAAAATAAAGGTGTTTTCTTGAACTTTAATCTCAGATTATATTATTAATTGAATACCTTCATTTGATTTTGTATAATTAATAGAAATTGCAAAATTTAATCTCGAACTTTATTCAAAATAGAAATTGCATAATTGATTGTACAATTAACCGAATTCGTTGATTAACTGAATAATTACTTTATATGTCCTGCAGGATTTCTGGCATCTCCCGGACGACAGGGAGAAGAGGAAGGTCTTGATAAAGGTGGGAGTCCGTTGGAAGGAGTTCAAATCGCACTTGAACCGAACCTACATTCTTCAGGAGAGTGAGGAGGACCCTTGCGCAAAGCATAACATCCCGCAACATGTGTGGGAAGAGTTTGTCAGGAACTGCAACACTGACGAGTTTAAGGTTCATTAATTAAATCACTGTTATTTTAAAATCTGCACTACTAATTACTTAATTTGTACTGACGCCGCTGTTTCATAAATTGACAGAAAAAGAGTGCGCAAGGGCGAGAGGCGTCCAAGAAGAACGTGTACCCTCACAGGCTCGGCTCGGGCGGTTACGCGAGTGCAAGGAGGAAGAAGTGGACTCGCAATGTCGTAATTGCACCGACGGAACCATCGGGCACTCCTATCAGTGCCGATTTGGACGAACGGAGCCGCGACTGGATGTTGGCAAGGTCGAAGAGCATCGTCGATGGAGTTGCCGTTATCGACGATCCGGCTATTCGGGAGGTCCAGAAGAGAGTGGTATATATTCTTAACTTAACATTTTAAATTAACTGCACATGCTTTCATCATTTTAAATTAACTGCACATTTTAAATTAACCGTTATTTATTGAAGAAACAATTGTTGATTGTTGTCATCAACAACGGTTTTAACTGAGGAACCGTTGTTAATGACAAGCAAAATTATTTTTTAGAATTTTGAGATGGAAAGTATCAACAACGGTTATTTATGTATAGAACCGTTGTTGATGGTTATCATCAACAACGGTTATTTTAGTAAAAACCGTTGTTGAGTGTGACAACAACGGTTTCTCTTAAATAACCGTTGTTGATGCTTTCACAGTTTTTAATCAATTGATTTTAAACTGAACATATATCATGTACGTTAATTTTACTCAATTGATCACTGCAGGAAGGAAAAATAAGAGAAGCGAGTGAGGGATCATTCGTCCCCGACGGCGCAAATGATGTCCTCACTGCCGCTCTAGGGACGCCGGAACATCCCGGGAGAACGCGGGCCCACAGCTCCGAGTACACACGCTGGAAAGACGTCTTCGGGAAGCAAAAGAGGAGACGGGGCGCGACTTCTCACTCCGGTTGCTACTCCCAATCGGAGGTTGACGGGATGAGAGAGGAGTTCGAAGAGAAGCTGAGGAAGCAACGGGAGGAGATGACGGCGGAAATGACGAAGGAGATGAACGCAAGGATCCAGGACCTAATGGCCTCCGTCTGCGTCCCGGGTAACTTCCAACAGGTACTGCTCGGAGGTGAGCTCCAGCAGGCAGGTACCTCTTCGTCTGCGGCGCCGGCACCGCAGGGACCGCCCGCCCCCGAGAACAAGGTAATTTACCTTTCTACTTGTTGAAATAAGTGTCAGACACAATTTCGGTCCGAAGTGATGCACGAACGTAGGAGACGACAATCGACGAACAAGAACGAAATGAAATATTTCGGACCGAAATTTTGTCTGTCGAAACAGAAGACAGATTTCGGACCGAAATATTTTATTTCAGTCCGAAATATGGGTAGACGTTTTTTTTCTGTTTTATTTGTAGTCCAACACTACTCGACGAATTAAAAAATGTGGTTGAGTTAATTCAAAGCTTCTAACAATAATATTTACATTCCAGAGGTCACGCAATTGCAAACTCTATGTTGAGGCGGCGGATACTCAGATCGAGGTGGCGACCGGAAGGATGTTTCTACCCGTTCCGGGCGCCACATGCCACGGTCAACCGATCCCGCCCGATCAAAGAAAGGTGCAGATAGATTTTTGCGTCGAGGCGAATCGGTCACACAAACTCCCGACTCCGGTGGCGGATCTTGTGGAAATCCATGAAGCAGTCGGGAGTTTTGTTCTGTGGCCGGTGCACTTGATAGAGACCGAGTCGACCGGTCAGGTATATATTTTTTAAAAAAATAAAAAACTATTTATATACCAATTCGGTCCTGATTGCATAGGTTTCATTAATCGTAGGCCCGGAGAGCATCGGCACGTAGCCCGAGTACACCGCCCCCGAGGTCGTCACAAGCTGCGAGTCGGGTGCCACTACTTGAGGATTCTCAGGTGCACCGACTTCAGGAGCATGGCCTCGCGCTCTACCAGTTGCTGATGAGCCAACCGTCAGAGGTCGACACTTTCGAGGTCGACTATGGTGTGGAGGATCTAGGGATCGGGGGTACAACGGTGCTCACCACCACCGCGATCACCGACATGCTAAAGAATGATTGGCTCGAAGTAACAATACTTCAAATGTTTAGCATGTAAGATCGATTATTTGACTTTGATATTTCTTTCATGAAATATTAATCTGTAGTTAGCGTAAAAAAATATGATAATTGGTTTTCCAATGTAGTGCAAGCGCACGTCGGTGCAAGATGTTGTTGTTCGGCCGCTTCCGTTTTCTGGACCCCTACCGATGTGCGGCCGACAACATTGCGAGAGAGGGTGCTACTTACCTCACCGACTTCATTGAGCCGATGGAGCTCGACTCGATCGTCTTCCTCCCGTATCACGAAGGGTTCGAAATTACTCAACTCTACTTTAACAAAAAAAATATATAAATTCTTACCTTTCGTTCTCGTTGGTTTGGATGGCAAATAAACTGAAATAATTAATATTGTAGGTCTCACTGGCGGCTTCTCATCATGCATCTAGCCGAGTCTCGGTGCTACATCATGGATTCCTTGTGTCCCACCGAGGTGCCGAAGTTAACGATTATGGGCTATTTGAATACGTAAGCTTAATAATCAACTAAATTCCGTTCTCCTTTTATTAAAAAACAAAATATGAATCATCGCACTAATTTATATTAATTGTAGGGCCTTCCGAAATTATTGGACCAAAAGAGGAGTGATCAAGAAGAACGGAGGCAAGCTCACGTATAAGTTGATCAAGGTATATACGTATACACGTAACTTATATATACAATTAGGCTTGTAAATATTCAAAAAAAGAAAAAAAGAAAAACGTACGAAATCCATATTGATTCTTGATCTATTTTCATTATTGTAGGGCCCAAGGCAACCGGGCGGCTCCGAGTGCGGATATTACGTCATGCGGACGATGCATGACCTAATAAATACGTGCTATGAGGAGAAGTTACCTTCGGTATATATACCTATTTCGTTTATCAAGTATATATGTTTTATTTCATATTATATATCAAACTAATTCAAATATATGCAACATCTTAAATTTACAGGCTATTGCATCCGAAAGGTACGAACGACATCAACTCGACGAGGTAATAGAATTTTGTTGCGAATTTTTGCGTTACGAATTGTGATCTCGATCGGATTTTTGTAGTAGATATTATTAGGAGGTTTCGAATTGTAAAATAGGTACAATTAATTGATTTTGTATGTATATAGATTGGTTAATTAATTTAGATGTGTTAATTATGTGATTTATATTAATTTAGATTGGTTAATTTCTGAATGAAATAGAAAACAGAATATATGTGAATGTGTATGGTTCTCTGAATGAAACAGAAACAACATGCCCAGTTCGACAAAACTTAACAACGGTTATTTAATTGTTTAAAAAAACCGTTGGTAATAACGCTGTGTAATAAAACATGTAAATAATCAACAACGGTTCCACAACAACGAACCGTTGGGAATTACGACAATCAACAACGGTTTAATAAAAAACCGTTGTCAAATGATGAAATCAACAACGGTTCCTACCAAAAAACCGTTGTTGATTCATATAATTGCCAACAATTGACTATAAAAACCGTTGTTGATTAAAGTCGTTTCCAACGGTTATTTACTAAGGAACCGTTGTTGATTGGCATCACCGACAACGGTTTCTTATTGTAAACCGTTGTTGATTGACAACACCAACAACTGTTCCTTATTGTAAACCGTTGGAAAATATATTTTATTTAAATAATTTAGATCATTGATGACGTCATTTTCCAACGGTTTCTCCAAAATAACCGTTGTTGATTCGTCTCATTGCCAACGGTTCTTGGAGAGAACAGTTGTGGATTAGCTTCTTTGCCAACGGTTATTTCTTATAAACTGTTGTGAATTACGGTCATCAACAACGGTTCCTTCTTATGAACCGTTGGCAAAGATATATTATTTAAATATTTCAGATCACAGATAATGTCATTTGCCAACGGTTTTTTATTAATAACAGTTGTTGATTGCGTAGGAACAGCAACTGTTATTCTCTTTTAACCGTTGATGATTGACGGCATCAACAGCGGTTCTTTAGTAAGCATTAGCAACCCTCGTATTCCCAACCCTCGCTGAACCGTTGGGAATTGTCATAAATAACCGCCGTTGATGATTTTTTCTGTGGTAGTGCTATCAACTTCGTGCTATATTTTTCCAGCATTAGTCAAAAAGTAACAAGAAAAAGTAAAATCCTTTAATCCAGTCTCATTTATATATCGAAAAAGAATGGAAGAGTGGGCATGCACTAGTTTTTTATCTATCACTTTATTTCTTTATTTATCTTTTTCATGCCGGCATTTATATATATATGTTGATACTGGGAGACTGGGAGTCAATTGAAAAGGGATGACAACAGAGAATGAGATATATAATCGTTGACTCCGAGTCAACTAAAGTGCTGATAGAGTGTAACGTTGGAACAAAAATTAATTTTGAAATATTTCTTTTTGGAAATTAGTAATTTTTGAAATCAATTAGAAAAATAAATTAAGTTCGTATGCATGCTAGGTAACTAATTAATTACCTTCATTTTGAATTGTGGGCAGGCAGCAGCCGACCGGTATATACTAACGTGTACTGAAATTAATCATCCACATGCACGATACTTCAGTTCTTATAATACAAATTAAAATTATTCAAAAATAACAATATATGTAAATAGAAAAAATGTTATAAAGATACTGGAAATAATTTCAAATACTGTATTAGAATTCATATTAATTTATTAAGATACTATTTATTAAAATACTGTATTTGTTTTACTATACTACTTATTTGTGAGCCTGTTCAAAATACTGGAAGAGAACTAGTAAAATTTTCATTCATAAAATGAAAGAGTAATGGTCATTTACAAATGTAAAGAACAAACGGAAAAAAAATTAAAAAATAAATATGGAAAGGAAAATAAGAAGAAGAAAAACAAGATCATTCGATGCAATGCAAATTATGCAATTCTTAAGAACCAGCTTTTGGTCTAGTAGCTTTGGTCAACACTCTCCGTTTGAGATGTCACATGTTTGAAACCCGAATGGAATCTTTTATGGACATTTAAATGTAAGTGGCTCGACCCTCGTCTTTATCTCAAGAAAAAAAAAAAAACACAGAAAATTTCGATGCAATGCAATTCTTTGTCAGTATCTGAGGACTTTTCCACAAATAATTCGAAAGTAGTGGCAATGTATTTGCATTTGAATGTGAAGAATCTGATAAATGGATTGATGCCATGAAAGAGGAGTTGAAATCAAGTTGCCTCATGATGCAAAGCGAGTTGAATGTAAATGGATCTTTAAGATCAAACGTGACTCGAGAGGCAAAATTGAACGATATAAAGCTAGACTTGTTGCCAAAGGTTTCACTCAGAAAGATGGTATTGATTATAAGGAGACATTTTCTCCTGTTTCTAAGAAAGATTCTTTGCATATCATTATGGCTTTGGTTGCTCATTATGATCTCGAGTTACACCAAATGGACGTTAAAACTGCTTTTCTGAATGGAGAACTCGAAGATGACGTCTACATGGATCAGCTTGAGGGCTTTTCAATTTGGGGAAAGGATATGATTTGCAAATTGAAAAGATCAATATATGGGCTGAAACAAGCCTCACGACAATGGTATCTCAATTTCAGTGATGTGATTACTTCTTTCGGTTTTAAGGAAAACATTGTTGATCGTTGTATATACATGAAGGTCAGTGGGAATAAGATAATGTTTCTAGTTCTATATGTTGATGACATTTTGCTTGCGACTAATGATCTTGGTATGATGAACAACACCAAGAATTTTCTCTCAAAGAATTTTAAAATGAAAGAAATGGGTGAAGCAAACTATGTGATAGGAGATCTAATGACTTAGGGCTGATCGGTTATTCAGATTCAGATTATGTCGGATGTAGTGATACACGAAAATCCACTTTTGGAAATGTGTACTTACTAGCCGGCGGAGCAATCTCATGAAAAAGTGTGAAGCATACTGTAATTGCTGCATCCACTATGGAGGCCAAGTTCATGGCATGTTTTGAGGCCATGGTACAAGGATTATTGTAACGCCCCGGAACGGGGCGCTACGGTGCGGTATCCTGTGCATCCATCCGACGGTCCGTCGACCTACGTCGCAAACAAAAAGAAAGGAAAACAATAAAACGGAGTCAGCTAAAAAGCTCAGTAACCGGTTATTTAACGACGCGCTTCTCTATGACAAGTTTTTAATACAAAATACTTTACAAATGCATTAAAATTGATGCATTAAAATTGATGCACATGTCATGCAATGTATTTATCAAAACATATATATAACATTTTTAGGCTATTGAATTTTAAGAAAACTTATCGATTAAAAACCTTTAAATCTGTTCTGTATTGAACCGAAGTTCAATTATGTCTGATTTAATACATTTTATCATAAAGAAAATTTCCTTGTAATTTAGGAAGTCATTTATAACAAAGGTTTTAATATGTCCCCTACTGAACAAAGTTTAGTTATGTCCAATTAAATACATTTCTTTTAAAAATAATCTGTCCCGTATGTCACACCGTCCGTTCCCTAACCCGACTAGTATGGGCACCGTAAGGGACGTTCACTTAAGTACTTAAGATTCCGTAGTAATGGGAATATAATCGCGATATAATATCCGACACCGTCTTTATTCCCGTAGTGACATTTAGTAAATTTTAATTATTCTTAATTTCTTTTAGGAAAACTTTATTTCCTTTTCTCATCATAGCATATTGCAAAACAGTAAACACATGCACATACAAACCAACTATAATCTTGTATTTATTGCAAATCTATTTTTGTTCTAGATTCTTAAAAAAAAAAACATTCGGTTTCAATATTAATCAATGAAATAAAATTGATGCACGGAACATATAACATTTACTTCCGCATATTTACCGAGTCAATCGTCGGTCTCTAAGATCAGTACACCGTACACCGTCATTTACAGGAATCATTTTCTGGCCTTTCTGGCGATTCCATGTACCGTCATGTCACAGAACTATAAGACTGACGATCGGGCTCGATAAATATATCGTCATAAATCCCACAAAAATCCCAAAATCCTTTTCATGCACATAAAAGAAATACCATGACAAACCCATTTCATGCATAAATCCCTTTTCATGCCACAACCCATTTTTCACAAAACAATTTCATGCACATAACAAATACACATTTTCAAGATCAAATCACATGCACAAACTAATTAATATTAAGAACTGAAAATAACAATTAACTACTAAACAGTAAATCGAGTTATAGAGAAGTCCGGTTACCTGATTTTGAATTCAAGCGGTGACGATAACCAAATATCTGGGTGATTCGAATCGATTTCGAGCAACATCAGTGCCTAAGCATTTTGACGTTTTATTATCTCCTAAGATCAATCAATTCAAGCACACAACCGAAATTGATCAGATATTTGACTAAGGAATAAGTCATTTTCATTTATTTAATTGCACAATAATGGAGGAAACATGGGAGTGTCATACCGTAAAGCAAGAACTTAATTTTTCTTGACCAATCGGAAATGGGAAACATAATCTTGACAGGATGTCGAGCTCAAGTGTCGTGTACGGAGCGACGCGAGCTCGCATGGCGGGCTCGGCACGGCGGCTCGTTGCGGCGGGCTCAGAATGGTGGCTCGACACGAGCTCGGCACTGTGGCTCGGTGTGGCGGCCTCGGCACGGTGGCTCGGCACGGCGTTTCGGCGCGGCGGTGATGCAATCCGGCTTGGGTTATTGCATTGAGCAAGAGGGTTAGGGTTTGGGGTTGTTGGAGCCGAGAGGAGAAAGGGAGAAGGGAAAGGGAGGAGGGCGGTGGCCGCAGCTCGTCGCTGCTGGTGCGGTGGTTGGATCGGCGGAGTGGAGGCGGGGGCTACGTGCAGGAGGGGTGGGGTTTGGGGCTGCTGCCTCTGCCTCCGGTGTACAGAAAGAAGAGAAAAAAAAGAAACGAAAAAGAAAGAAAGAAAGAAAGAATGAGACGGGAGAGGGGGGGTGGGTTTTGGTCCAGCGATTTTTTTTTTTTTTTTTTTTTAGAACTGTTTTCTTGATTCTAATAAAATTAATGCCAAATCAATATGATTAAAATAGTACCAAAAGATCTAAAACTTTAATTATTAAAACATGGTACATTTATACACCAATTTTATCAACTAATATTTCTTTGAGGAAAATATGATATTATATATTTATTCTATTAAGTACACCATCCTATTAACATAATTTACAATTATGACATTAAAATGTGTTGAAGGCTTACCAATTCTCCTACGTAATATAATTGTCAATCTTGATTTAACTTTAATGCAAAATTAATGCATTCCAACATTTATATAAGAGATTGTATATCTTCCTTATAGTTATTTTATAATTTCTATTTGGTCAAACCAAAATTTATTTACTTGTTATATATTACAATTGTTGACACAATTTTTTTTTTAAACTTCCTTGTTCCTACAAGTAATTGTTCAAAACCATTGTTGATTTCAATTGTTTTCTTAGAAAATAATAGTGAAATCTTAATTGCTATTCACCATAATCCATCATTCTTTTATTATTTTGCCAATAATTTTTTATTAAAATATTTTTGTATTTGCCGAAAATTTGGAGACGTTACAATTATGGCTGCGGAACTTTATTTCAAGACTTGGAATTGTCGACAGTATTGCCAGGCCCTTGAAAATTTATTGTGATAATTCTGCAGCAATCTTCTTTATCAAGAACAACAAGTACTCTAAAGGTGCTAAGCACATGGAGATTAAGTACTTTGCCGTGAAAGAGGAAGTACAGAAACAGACAATAACAATACAATATATAAACGCAGAGATGATGATAGCTGATCCTTTTACGAAAGGATTACCACCCAAGACATTTCATGAACATGTTGAAAGAATGGGAATAGTTGTCTGTGATAAATGATTGTTGTAGTTAAATTTATATTGTAAATGGATGATTATTTATGATATCATTATTGGTTGTTTGTTTCAAATGGAATTCCTATTTATTTAAGTGTATATACATTACTGTTTTATTAATAGGAATTAGTCTATGTAAATTAGACTATTAATGTGGATCATTAAGTATACCATTATGATTTTATATTAAGCTGGAATTAATATTGTGGTACATGGAAGGAAGTTAGTAATATATATGATTAACAACCGCCATGACTCGTATTAATTTTGCTTAAGTATAAATATTATGATGTTAGAATTTATGAAGACATACAATATAATTGTGCACCCTATGGATATTGTAATGTCATAATGTTTTGGACAAAGTGGGAGAATGTAAGAAATTAGTGTGGTCCAAAAGTTTATATTGGGCCATACTAATTGGGCCTAACGAAAAGCCTTAAATCGTCTATAAGGATAATCTTGCGATGCAAGTATCAGCATTCTTGCGATACAAGTCAAGACTTCTCTCCTCTTAAGAAATGCTTTAATGACAGGCATCATATAAAAGAATACTAACAGTAAGATTGATCCTCTCTTCATCTCATTCCGAAAGAGCAAGTTGTCATTGCTTAGAAAGGAAAAGAGGGGAGAAATCATCTTACAGTTCTTCTGACAGTTTACGAAGAACAACTTAAGTTAATCTCTCAAGCACCGCTCTACTGTTTGCCATGGAGAAAGGTATCAATTCTATTGATTGATTTATGTTTTGAACTTGTGGAGATTATGATTTTTAAGATCCTTGATGTGCTTTCATGATTCTTAATTCCGCTAATGAAACCTTATAGATGATTAGTTGTACTCATGGTAATGATTGTATGTAAGTAGTTGAGCACGATAACGTCTACTTACAATTACAACTATATATAAGGATGATTGATCTGTGGAAAGAGAATCGCTTGATTAAAAAATAAAATCAATAATTGCTTAGCCGATCTATCACAAAATCCACATTAACATAATAGTATATGTCCGGATTGACTGAGTGCACCGGAATAGTCTTTAAAAAAATGTCTAAAAGACAAACATGAAAAGTTGTGATGATAATCTTCCATCACATTTTTGTTAGAATTCAATTGAAGAGTACAAGTCTACTAGAAAGTAAAGGTAGAGAGTAAAAGGTCCTGACTGTTGACTGTAAGTCTTCTCCAAGTAAAATGACAAAATGTAAAAGAAGAGTGAAAACGAAATATTAGATCTTAACTTGATTATTCAAATGTTCATCAAATTAATCAGGGCCACATAATTGGAGTCAATTATCTTCCAAGATCATATTCAAAATTGGGATGGAGATTTTTTATAAACATTTAAATTTTGAGTGACTTGACTTTATCTTTATCTCAAATAAATAAAAATTTAGGTTATTAGTATCAAAAGTTCGTCATGGTATGTAATTTTTTTTTTATTAATGGATTTTTTGGATTTATGGCTTTATCTTCTCTCAGAATTGGAACTCTTTTGACAGAGTGCTTCCTTCATTTTCTCCTGTCTCTTATAAACATGGACATTATATATATCGTCTCATGGATGTATCAATTTTCTTTAATTTGTTCTCAGTAGAGCGTTTTACTGCTTTTAAGACTTAAGCAATGAGGAACCTCCGAGGATGTCTCCCTTGATTGACATAGTGATATAGCATTGGATCCGATGCAGAAACATTAATCTATCTCAAATACTATACGTCCATAAATCCCCAAGCTTCTTACTACCTATCCTCCGATCTACTGCAAACTCTTAACTAGTGGAATGTATACTTGATCTTTGCTTGATTGCAATTATACTCCAAACACCCCTATTTATACTAGTTCTATGGAGAACTCTAGATTCTAGATAATTTATATACAACATTTTTAGAATTTATTCAACTATTACCAAAATATCTAATATAAGATATGAGCTAGATTTATCACGGCAATTCTAGAAATTTCTTTGATTAGGCTTGGGCTTGGGATTCCTCAGCGTTGCATCTCAACACTCCCCCTCAACGCTGACTTCTCATAGTTGCTTCCAGGCTTGGGCCTGGGCTTCCTCAGCGTTGCATCTCAACACTCCCCCTCAACCCTGACTTCTCACCGGATCAGTGTTACCTTTCGGTATGCCTCGACTATCCGGATCGTCGTGCTGCTTGTCTCGTTTCCAGAGTTGCTGGATTTGGCACTGCTAATACATTTGTAATCTAGTTTCTTGATGCTTCTCTTTGAAACTTTGTTTTACTAGCGTCCTCCACACTAACCTTCGTCGAGTTTCGACATCTCGACAAATTACCTGATAGCCTACATCTCCTTGCAAGACCTCCAATTCACAAATGCAAAACAAGTTGTTAAATTGACAACAAATAAATAGACTACATACTTCGTGTTTTCATTTAAAAGGTAAATCCTGGTGACATTCTTAGTGCAACTAGTTATCTCCATATCACAAACGCAAAAAAAGAAAAAAAATAAAAAAAATAAAACATTTAGATATAGTTCTCAAGTTTCTGTGATAAGTCGTGTATATATATATAATTTCACTTCAATTTAAAAAACTAACATGTTCGGAAAATTAATCCATTGAAGCTATGTATGTTTCAAACTAAAAATGATGGATGACGTGATATATATATCCCTCGTTTATCCCTTAATTAACCTTCAATCAATGTAGTAGGCGTTTAGAATAGCCATGTACTTGCGACAAATTAGGAAGCACTTCTTCATTTTTATATTATTTTTTTTTTCAGTGGTTAGTAAATTGCCACACCAGATTTTTCTTTTATTGAAACAAAAGTTGTAATTACAAGGTTATGTAATAAAAAGAAAAAGAAACACATAAAAGAAAGAAAATTGCAAAATGAAAGAAATACAAAAGAAAATGAAAGTAAGTTCTTGAAATAAAATTTCTGTGGTCGAAGATGATCCTTATCTTCATGACAGCCTAGCAGCGGTCATGGCGAATGCATCACTGATGATTACAGCTGTGTGGTGAGTAACTAAGTACCTTCCAGTACCAAAGTGAGGCACCCGGTAATGACATTCAGTAGTGATTCTGAGGACCTCATCTGATTACTGAAAATTCTTCTGTTACGCCCCTTCCACAGATTCCAACATACTGCAAAGATTTAAATTAAAGGTGCTAACTAGCTACAGTGGAGATTAGGATTACCACGTTTTGTTATATCATATTTGGTCATGGTTAGTCAACACAGAGGCACCAAGGAGACTTCAGTATTCTGCTTTACTTTCTCTTCATTTGTCCACTGTGTATCTTTCTCTAAAATTTCCGCGAGATCTTTTTCTTGTTGGTTCCTATTTTGTCATTTTTATATTTCAAGTTTCCGCATCCCATGTGTCTTAGTCCTATGTTATCTATTGTTCACGTTTCCTTTGAAAGTTTGAATAGTATGTATTCCTCTTCTAGTCTAATGTTGAAGTGACGTTTGGTTGTCGTTTTGATCATGCTTAACACTAATGTTTTTTTCTATTTTTGTTGTACTTAATTGTCCCCATTTTTAGTCTGTTGCTAGCTATGTAGTATGTAGTATTGGTATCTTAGGTGCTATCTGCTTATGCAGATATTTAATGAAAATCAATTTCAGACTTGATCCATATTTTTCCATAAAAAACAAAACTATACATAGCCACCCCCATGGAGCCAGACTTTCCAGTAAGGAGTCCAATTTTTTTTCGACGTACAAGACATAAATTTGTAATAACTTTAGAAGTTAATTATGTTTTTGCAAATATTAGAGACATGTTTTTTATTAACTTTCCGGGATAATTAGGACCAATTACGATAATTCCTTAAAAACCAAGCAAATTTTATATTTTTTCACAAACATATTTCTAAGTGTATATTTTTGCACAAAAATTATCAGAGGTGGGCAAGGACTGGATGAATAGCCATGTAACTAACAAGAAATTAAATTTACTAGAGCTGTAACTCGGGCTTCGCTCTGAAAAGTGTTATCAAATATACCAATTAAGAATTTTATAAAAATTTCAAATATTTTATATTAAGCAAAACTTAAACAAAGTTTCAATTTTAATGTAATTAAATAATAATAATACAATAATTTTTATATATTATATAATCTCATATACATGTTGGACCATTTTAAGGATTAAATTTTGTTTAGCTACATCACATTCATCTTATTTAATAAAGAGAGAAAAAATATGCAATCCATTGGATCAAAGTAGATAAAGAGTTTCAAACAAATCAATGGTAAATAATAGTGATAATATGGGATAGTTGAGGTGCTTGCAAATCTACTTCTCTCCATGAGGAGTATATATTATTTACTCGAGGATTTATTTTGACAAGGTTAATTTAAATTAATTGTGGTCGCAGTGTACGTAGTCTATGTGATGCAATAAATTTAACAGTGTCGAAGATAAATGAAAAGCATTGTCATCTAACACGTATATTTTCCAAACGGCTTTAGACAAAATTTGATTCCTAAATTATATATGACAAATTTCCGAATGATGTATCCGAAGTGCGAATTTTTTGAGATCTCTAAATAATTTCCAGGTTGATGTATAGTCACTGTGCTTCTGTAGCTTTTGAACAAAAAATAATGAAAAATCTAAAATATAAGTACTTGTATACCAAAATAATTCTGAAGACGTTAGAATTTTGATGGAATCGTATATATTTATTTCCAAATGTTACAAATATATAAGTTCGACTTAAAAGGACTTCTATGCATACTTGAGTCTTTATTTTTCTTTATATGACACGCATACAAAATATACTTAATTTGAACTTATTTGGATTTATTATATCTTCTTCCTCTGTTTTTCAACTCTTTGATGCACCGGATTAAGATTACTAATCTCCTTCTATGGCTTAGCTCCAGGAGGGCAGTATACACCAGTACTGCACCTTCGTGTGTAAGGGCGGCCGGGCGGTACGCCAGAGGGTCCACTTGGGTTTAGTGGATTATAGGGAGAAGCTGTATCATAAAAAATGCAAAATTATTAGTCTCGAATGAAATAAGGCATTAATTAGAAAACAGATTATATATATATTCGTCGATATAAAGGAGAACTAATTATAAGAAGATTGGTCATAGATTATGTCTGTAATAATAGTATAATTTGAATAAATTTCAGGCCTCTAGTCTCGTGCATAAAGCCAACCAAATAAAATGAAGGTAACATTTATGGCTCAAAGGCTTGAATTTCACTCGGCCAAGAAAAAAATAATGATCGTAATTTAATGTGCATATAAATATCTGCAGAGAAAGGAGGAGATCATTATACCATCCTTGCTAATTTCTTCTAGAGTTCTTGCTCCCTCTACAGAAGGGAAGACGAGTGAGGCACTAAACAAGAGGAAGATAATGCAGAGCACAGGAAGAGCTGTCATCGCCATGTATGGAATTGACTTGTGTATCCTTTGTGTAGTATTGGTACAATTAATACATCTCCTAAAGGTGCTAATTTATAGAGAAAGAAAAGTTGTATTTACAAGGTCATGTACATGAAATAAATAGAAAAAGAAAAACATATAAGAAAGAAAAGAAATGAAAATTCTTCATGACAGCCTGGCAGTGGTCATGGTGAATGCGTTACTAATGATTACGGCTGTGTGGTGAGTAACTGAGTACCTTTCAGTATCAAAATGAGGCACCGGTAATGACATTCACGGTAATGACTTTCAGTAGTGATTCTGAGGACCTCATCTGATCATTGAAAATTCTTCTGTTGCACCCACATGTTCCAGCATACTACAATGGACAAAACAGAGATCAAAGATTTTAATTAAGGGTGTTTACTACAATGGATTAGGACTACTACACACTACACCAAAAAAGGTGTATCACAACTATTCTAATTGTTGGAAAGGCCCCCATTTGTTGCGATAACCCTTATTACCACTAACATAACTTGTCACGAGATTGTTGCGGTAACTGCTGTGGTAATAGCTTATCGCAACTAAATTGGGCCTGTTGCCTTTTCAACTCATTATGTCAATTTATTTTGTTGTTTTAACTGGTATCAACTACACCTAGATTTGTTGCAATAAGTGTTATTACCACAATTCATTTTGTTGGCCGACTCTGCTCTTGCCACAATTTTTTTTGTTGAAATTACGTTTTTGGTGACGCTTCATTTGTGGCAATAGATTATTTCACCACAATTGAGATTGTTGCAATAACATATATAAAATATTAAAAAAAATAGAATAGAAATTCCATTCACGTCAATAGTACATTCATGTGGGGAAGCTAAACAATTAATGAATATTAATTCATACGATATTGAGATTACATTGAACATGAGGATTTACATTATACACATTATTAATGATCAAACAAATAAAAAATAATAATAATTTTCCTTCACACTAATTTCAATTTGACAATAAAGATACTATTTTATCTTAACAAAAAGACCTCAAACTGGTAATGAAATGCTCAATATGCCTCCTATTTGGTGTAGAGTCAGATCCTACTAGTTTCCACTGTACAACTAAGAAGTATGACCAAAATAAGTGATACAATCAAACACAAAGTTCATTCTTGTACAGTAAATATGCTGCTTTCTCAGGAAGTTCTTTTCCTACTCTTTAGTAGCTTTGGAAACAAATCATATTGTTTCTTGAACTATACATAAAATTTGTGAGTATACTATTGAAAAACAGGAGGTTTTCTTAAATTTCTTAGCTTTTTCATTCACCTTCTTGACTAATAAAGCTACACATTGTATTAAAGAAACAACTACATTTATGCATCTGCAGCACATGGATTACCATTTTTAAAAATAGAATAAGAACCTTATCATAGTATTCAGCTCCAGTATCTTTTTGATAATTCATAAAAGCATATGAGCTAGACTATTGTACTAACGTTAGCATTTCAGACCGAAATGCTAACGCCTCAAAATTATTGTTATCGTGTCCGAAATCACGATTTATGGTGCTCAATAAATTCTTTATATGAAAATATTGGGAAATACAAAAATTTTCTATTTTTAAAGTTTTCTAAGTATTTGTTTTCCATTTTTGAAAATAGCATGTACAAACATCAATATTTTATTAATATTTATGAGCTATTTTCTAAAATTCAAAACAAATACTTAGAAAACTCTAAAAATAAAAATTTTTTGTATTCCCTAATATTTCCATATAAAGAAATTACCGAGAACTATAAATCATGATTTCGGACACGATAACAACAATTTTTGAGACGTTAGCATTTCGGTCCGAAATGCTAATGTTAGTATAATAGTCAAGCTCAAAGCATATTTATAATTTTTTCATAAACATATTTCTAAGGGTATATTTTTGAAAAAAAAATCATGGGTGGGCTAGGGCTGGATGAATAGTGACGCATTGCGCATGGCACATATGTCCAACTCAAATTTGGACGTAAAAGATAGCCACATTGAATCCAAGCCGATCAATAATTGCATCTTGAGAAATAAGTCATTTGGATGCATGAACGAAATTGTGCATTGGATAAACTCATTCATGCATCTGATGAATGAGTTTCTGCATTGAATGAACGAGTTTTGCATTGGATGAACGAATTCTACATTGGATGAACAAATTCTGTAACAATGAACTTCTCCATTAATTTTCTGTTAGTTTGTTTCTCAAGGCACTTGTTTCCCAAGACACCTTTTGGTTTTTCTTTTATTTAATACTTACTTAATTAGAGAATATGAAGAGATATGTTTTGATTATTAATAGCATGGTTATTGTAAGAATAGGAGAATTTGATTAATAGAAAAGTTTATGTGTGTTATCTTGTCTCTCTTTCTCTCTTAGTGACTCTTTTCTTGTCTCTATTACTACTAAACCGACTCGTGAGCTTAACGGGCAATACTGTAGCGGGACTGCTTTGCGTCAAATAGCCATGTTACTAAGGAGAAATTAAATTTATTGTCTAGTCGAGGATTATTTTCACAAGGTTAATTTAAAGTTTTAAACTAATTGTGCTCGCAATGGACTCTATTGATGCAATAAATTTAACACGGTGTCGAAGACAAATGAAAATCATGTCAACTAACACGTATAATTAAATTTGCTCCCTATATTCTTAGGACCATTAATCACTATTTCACATATAAACTATATATGACAATTTTTCGGAATGATGTCCGAAGTGCGAATTTTTTAGCTCACTAGATATTTTCCTGGTTGATGTATAGTCACTGTGCTTGTGTAGCTTTTGAACAAAAAATAATGAAAAATCTAAAATAGAAGTACTTAATTACATGCCAAAATAATTCTGAAGATGTTAGAATTTTCATGGAATCTTAGCAAGTACTTATAACAAATGTGTTACAAACTCACAGATAACGGCTTTACTTAACCTTAATTGCAATTTATGAGATTCTCGTACTTATTTCACCATGTTACAAATATATGTAACTTTGACTTAAAAGGCTTTATATGCATACTTGCATCTTTATTTTTACTTATATATTACATGGTCACGCACACAATTTATACTTAATTTGAACTTATTTGGAGTTATATATCTTCTTCCTTTGTTCTTCAATCTTCAACTCTTTGATGCACCCAATTAAGATTAACTAATCTTCTTCTATGGCTTAGCTGGAGGAGGGCAATAGTATTTACTCCTGCACCTTGTGTAAGGGTTGCCGGGCGTGCCAGAGGGTCCACTTGGGTTTAGGGGATTATAGTTGATAGTAGCTGTATCATGAAACATGTAAAATTATTAGTATCAAATGAAATAAGGCAAAAGATAACAGAGTACTATTCATCGATATAAAGGAGAATTAAGAAGATTGGTCATAAATTATGTCTATAATAGTATAATTTTTGAATATATTTCAAACCTAATCTCATGCATATAGACCCAACTAAATAAATTGAACGTAACATTTATGGCTGAAAGACATGAATTTCACTCGACCTCTAGAAAATAAAAAAAATGATTGTAATTTAGTGTGCATATATATATGCAGAGAAAGAGGGGAGATCATTATACCATCCTTGCTAATTTCTTCTAGAGTTCTGGCTCCCTCTGCAGAAGGCAAGACGAGAGAGGCACTAAACAATAGGAAGAGAATACAGACCATGGGAAGAGCTCTCGTTGCCATTTGTGGAATTCACTTGTGTATCCTTTGTGTAGTTGTGGTACAATATACCTCCTAAAGGGTGCTAATTTATAGAGTTTTGTGTGGTAGTGGTACAATATACCTTCTATTGAAGAAAAATGAAAAGATATTTTAAAAACAAAATATAGGAAAATGAAATGGAAAATGATATGGGGATACTATTGGAAATGCCCTATAGTTTGACTTAGTCAAATAAACTAATTATTCAACTTAATATATTAATTATTCAACTTAACATGTTAAATATTGAACTTAATATCAACTTATAATTAGCATGTTGAATATTAACTATTAAGCATCAACTTAACATGCTAACTGTAAGTTAATGTTAAATTGAATATTTAGCATTGTAAGTTCAATATTTAGTACGTGAAGTTAAATAATTAGTATGTTAAGTAGTATGATTAGTTGGTTTTTCATTTTAATCACAATATATATTAAGTTGAACAATAATTGATATAATTATTCAACATATAAGTTCATATTAAGTTGAATAATTAGCATATTAAGTTGAATAATTAGTATGTTTAGTTGGATAATTAGTATGTTTGTCCAAGTCAAACTATATTATATTCCCAGTAGTATCCTCAATGGTATCCCTATCTAGATACTTCTGTTTTTTCACCTTTTCGGGAAGGTGTTTGCAAAGATGAAAATCTGGTCAAATTAGGAATCAACAAAATATTAATTAGGTGAGGGCAGTACTATTTCCTTTTGGAAAGACCAATGGTTTGGAGAATTCCCTGTTACCTTTTCTAAATTAATCTCCATTAATTTGTAGTGATCCTGATTACAGTTCAATCAATGAAGGATGGCGTGGCATATCCCTCGCTTATCCCTTAATTAACCTTCAATCAATGTAGTAGGCCTATAGAATAGTCATGTACTTGCGACAAATGAGGAAGTACTTCTCATTTATTTATTTTCTTTTTTGAGTGGTTGGCAAATTGCCATACCAGATTTTTTTTTTTTATATTGAAAGAAAAGTTTACAAGATTATATGTACAAAAAATAAGAAAATAACAGAAAAAATGAATGAAAGGAAATTGCAAAATGAAAGAAATATCTATATCTATACTATATTAAAAAGCACTTATGAATTGGATACCTCCAATTTTTTCCAATGTTTCTAGTGTTGACCGGACGGTGCAAACTAATTCCAGGTTGTTGAATGGCTACGATTGGTTACTATAATCTTGTTTTCTCTCCATTTGTTTCAAAAGTGTAGTTGATGTGCAATATCTCTATTTGGAATTGGAACGAGCAAATTTAGGAGAATTGTTTTAAAGTATAACAATTCAATTATCTTCCATTCTGGTTGTATATTCTTGACATTTCAAATATCTATCTATACTGTATTAAAAAACACCTAATTATTGCCCCGCATAACGGGCGGGTCTCTCGCTAGTAAATGAAAATGAAAATAAGGCGCCCTTGCATGGTTCCGTACTTCTGTGGTCGGAGAGGATCGATCCTTATCTTCATGACAGTCTAGCAGCGGTCATGGTGAATGCTTCACCGATGATTACGGCTGTGTGGTGAGTACCTTCCAGTACCGGTAACAACGTTATTCGATAGTAATTTTGAGGACCTCATTTGATCACTGAAAATTCCTCTGTTACATTCCTTCCACAGTTCCAGCATATTGCAATGGACAAAACAGAGATCAAATATTTGAATTAAGGGTATACTTATTACAGTCGATTAGGACTATATACGTATTGTTATATTTTGTTTGGTCATGGCTAGTCAACAGTACAGAGGGCACCGAGGACACTTCAGTACTCTGCTTTAGTTTCTCAGTTTATCTTCACTAGAGCTGTAACTCGGGCTTCGCCCCGAAATATGATAACAAAAAAATAACATAAACTTAAGAAAATGTCACACTGCATAACATAAACTTAAAAAAAATAGATTAAAATAAATATCACACTGCATAAAATTAAGAAGTATATGAATAATGTAAATATCATGCACAACAACTGCACAACAATTTCATGACATCTTCGTCCAGTTCAATCTAGGCTTGTTGTAGCATGTCCCACTTTCTCTCTCTCTCTCTTATTTTCACGCTTTGTTATACAAATTATATAGTTTATTATGCATAATTATGGCTTGCTATGCAAACTAATGTATTTATTATGCAACTCATTTACTATGTAATTTTTTAAGGTTATAGACTTCATATTAATATATATCTTTGTATTATGCATGTAAATTTGTTTATTATGCACACTGATTCGAGTAGTATGCAATGTATTGGTTATTGAATACATGTTACAAATGTTATTTGCATGTAAAAAATGTTTATTATGCACACAATGTACTGTTTAGTATACAAGTTTATTGTTTAATGTTTCATAGCTCGGCGAGTTGGTTTTATATGCATAATAAACACTATTCGTTGCAAATTAAATTTATATATATATATATATATACATATGCATAATTCAAAATTGTGGAGAAGTTTGACTAGTCAAACTATCTATATCAATGATAGTAGCTACGCACAATTAATGATATCTTTGTAACAGCTGCCTTTTTTCTTTACAATACGCTCAAGTACGTCAGCTAAGGGATTTCACATCTCCTAACATATGGCATGTGCCATTCTTCAGGTGGGCCGTTGGATCTCCCTCGAGATTTGTGCTGGCCCAGATCCTGAGTTGATCCAACGGCCCACGTGAAGAATGGCATATACCATATGTTAGAGGATGAGCACTCCAGCTAAGGTAGGTAGGAGAGCAATAACATAAAATACATACTAAGTTTCCAATTTTCCATGTCGTCAGATGCCCACAAAACTCTATAAATTAGCACCTTTCAGGAGCTATATTGCACCACAACCATAAAGGATACCCAAGCGAATTCCACACATGGCGACGAGAGCTCTTCCCATTCTCTGTATGCTCTTCCTATTGTTTAGTGCCTCCCTTGTCTTCCCTTCTGCTGAAGGAGCCAGAACTCTAGAAGAAAGCAAGGATGGTAATATATCATCTCCTCTCTTTCTCTGCATATATATATATATATATATATATATATATATGCACACTAAAACTACAATATATCATTTATTTCTTGCTCAAGTCAAATTCAAGTGATCTTTGAGCTGTAAATGTTAACTTTAATTTGTGAAGAACATATATTTTTCTCCTTTACATGGATGAATATTCTGTTTTGCTTTGCCTTATTTCATTCGAGCTAACATTTTTACATTTTTCATGATATAGCCATCAACTATGAGCCGCTTCCAAGTACACCCGCCGTCCCGAGCGGCCAACCTTACACCGGCCGAAGGTGCAATAGTGAATACAAGTGCTCTCCTGGAGCTAAGCCATAGAAGAAGTTCTGATTGATCTTATATAATTGGGAGAATTAATTAATGACTTAAAGAACGAAGGAAGATATAAATAAGTACAAATAAGTTCAAAGTAACATTACGAAAAATTAAATAAAGGCGCAATCTGTGAGTTTGTAATATCTTTGCTATAACAAGCTTTGTACTTTGGAATCTACGGTGAAATAAATTGGTACTTCAATTCATCTGGTCTCTGAGTTAAATACGAGCCCTTCTAAACTGGGCCTCACAATCATAATTAAGTATTTTTTATTTTTTTTAATTTGATCCTTACAGAATTATTTTGGTACATATACAAGTACTTCTATATTTTAGATTTTTCATATTTTTTGTTCAAAAGCCACACAAACGCAGTGACAATAAATCAAACCGGAAAACATTAAGGCCCGTTCGATTTCATGGATTTTGCTCAGCAAGCCATGGCTGTTGTCTATTCTAACCATGAGGTGTTCGATTGCTAGTTAAAAAACCAGGGTTTTGACCACACCAGCGCGGAGATCGATAACATTTCAAGCCAAAAAGTCCAAAACCTGGTTTTGAGAGAATCAAGTCGGAGTGGATTTTTCAAAGCCGTGGCTTGTAGAGATCTGAATGGCGCAAGCCAGGGCTGAAAAGGAATTGATGCCAGTGAAAACCACGTGAGCGAATACGGCCTAATAGTGAGCTAAAAATTTTGCACTTCAAACATCATTCGAAAAAATTGTCATATATAATTTATACGTGAAATAGTGATAGGTCCTAAGAATATAGAGAGCAAATTTAATTATACGTGTTAGTTGACAATGCTCTTGATTCATCGTTGTAACATTGTATATATGGGGGGAGGGGTATGTATAATTTTATTTTTATGAAAAAATATGGATATTGATTTTCATTAAATATATGTGTTTGCAGACAGCACCTAGTGTACCAATACTACATCCCTACTAATAATAAAAGGAGGAGTGATTTTGAGATTAGAAAGGAGTCTTTGTCATTCCTAATCGTCTGATCGGATGATCTCAACCGTTCGCATCTAATTTCCCTAGCAATCCGCTCTTTCGATTGCGGTTGTTTGGATTTTCATCTTCTCTCCGAGTATTAACCATGGTCTTTTTAATGCTGCCATTTAATGCTTTCATCTTCTGTCTCTGAACTGTAACCATTTCAATTGTCAACTCTTTCTCCCTCACCTAATGCGTCACTAAACCTAACCCCAACCCCAACCAAACCCATGGCCACTTTGGCCTCCCAACCCCGCCCTTACCCCATCATTGTTGGAACTCAAAACTCTCCTCTAGTTAGAGAAAAAAGAAGAAGAAGATGAACAATAGAATTCTCTATAACAGCTAAAACTCTATTAATCTGATTATTCGATTACAAATTCTGTCTCTTATTTAAAGAGATCAATATGTACCTAAAATAGAAGATAAACTACCTATATTCTATCATTACATCCTAATTTTACCAAACAAACTAAAAGACAAACTAAAAAACGAGCTACTATTTCTAACTCCTAACTGCTGTTATTTCTGTCCCCAATCTGAATTAGCACCACCATTTCCTGTTGCTATTTTCTGAACAACTTCTGATGCTATATTCGGAACAATTTCTGCTGCTATTTTCTGAACCATTCTAATTTTCACAATTGCTTCTAATTTTAGCATTCCACATTTAACTTTTGTTTCCTGGGTATGTTTTAACACTCCCCCTCAGCGGTAAAACGATTCTTTCTAGGATACACCTATGTGTTCCCTATTTTTCTCAAACTTCTCCTTTGTTAACACCTTTGTAAAGATGTCAGCAAATTGTTCGTCTGTTCGACAAAATTTCAACTGCACCTCTTGTTTCTCCACTGCATCTCTTGTGTAGTGATACTTGATCAAGATGTGCTTGGTTCTGTCATGGCTGATCGGGTTTTCGCTGATCGCTATGGCAGATTTGCTGTCACTATAAATAGTGACTGGTTCCTCCAATTTGTTGTTGATGTCTTCCAGAATTCTTTTGAGCCAAATGGCTTGCGAAACAGCTCTTGCTGCTGCCACATATTCTGCCTCTGCTGATGATAAGGCAACAATTGTTTGCTTCTTGGAAGACCATGAACAAATACCTGATCCAAGCGAGAATGCATATCCTGAAGTACTCTTCATATCATCTTGACATCCCGCCCAATCACTATCGGTGTAACCGACAAGCTTCGAGTTGTTGACTGGTTTATACCAAATGCCATATGCAACCGTGCCTTTGATATATCTAAGAACTCGTTTTGCCGCTGTAAAATGAACTTTAGTTGGACTGTCCATATACCTTGATAAAAGGCTTGAACTGAACATGATATCGGGCCTTGTTGCCGTCAAGTACAGTAAACTTCCAACTAAACTACGGTATTCAGTTGGATCTGCTTTTGCTGAGCCATCTTCTTTCTTGAATTTTTCTGTTGGAACAAGTGGTGTTGTGACACTCTTGCAATCTTGAAGCCTATTCTTATTCAATACGCTTTCAGCATATTTCTTCTGAGATATAAATATCCCGACATCATCTTGAAACACTTCTATGCCTAAGAAGTACTTCATTAATCCAAGATCACTCATCTCATACGTGTTCATCATGTCTTCTTTGAACATGAGCATCAACTCTTCGTTGTTTCCTGTGTATATTAAATCATCAACATACAAGGCAATGATCAGAATGCTGGTTCCTTTTTTCTTCACATAGAGAGTTGGTTCCGACTTGCTCTTCTCAAACTCATTTTTCTGAAAATAACTGTCAATCTGACTGTACCATGCTCTTGGAGCTTGCTTCAGTCCGTAGAGTGCTTTCTTCAACTTGTACACTTTATTTTCTCCCCCTTTAACCAAAAATCCTTCTGGCTGCTCAACAAAAATTTCTTCTTCCAGCTCTCCATTTAAGAAAGCTGATTTGACATCAAGTTGAAAAATACGCCATCTTTGTTGTGCAGCTAGAGCAATGATCGTCCGAATTGTTTCCAACCATGCAACCGGTGCATAAGTCTCAAAGTAATCTATTCCAGGTTTTTGCTTGAATCCCTTTTCAACAAGCCTAGCCTTGAATTTTTGAACTGTGCCATCTGGATTCAACTTGGTTTTGTAGATCCATTTAACACCAATTACACTTCTATTTGCAGGTCTTTCTACCAACTCTCAAGTTTTATTCTTTTCAATCATTCCAATCTCTTGCTCCATGGCTTCTCTCCAATTTTCCTGACGTTGGGCTTGCTGAAACGTTTGTGGCTCAACTACAGAAAAATTGCATCTTTCATAAATTTCTGCCAATGATTTAACTCTTCTTGGAGTTGACTCTGGTTCAGAATCAGATTGTTGCGAATCAACTTCAGGTGTCTCCAAGTTAGAAGCTTCTTGTACAAGGTTATCACCAGGTTGCTCTGCTGAATCGCTACTTGAGTTTCTGCTTGGCGTTGACTGTGCATTCGTAGCATCGTGCTGCTGATTGTCATCAGGTTGTAGACCTGAACTGCTGCTCGGGTCTTGGACAAGTGTTTCTTCTGATATTTGATTTCTAGGTGCGATATCTGGGATAGTTTGGACATCTTGGTTTTGTAGTATGACTGTGGGAGTTTGTTGATTTGCTGGCACTTGGTTATTTACCCAGTCATAGACTTCTTTCTCATCAAAGATAACATCTCTACTCACAATCAACTTTTTTGTTTCTAGGTTGTACAGTCTATACCCTTTGGTGCCATCCATGTATCCCATGAAAATACAACGCTCACTTTTATCATCAAACTTTGATCTCTTTTCCTTAGGCACATGTGCATAGCACACTGAACCAAAAATTTTCAGATGACTAATACTTGGTGTTGTACCACTCCAGGCTTCAATTGGGGTTTTATTAGGTACTGCTATGGTGGGACTTCGATTCTGGATATAAACAGCCAACGAAACTGCTTCGGCCCAGAATTTTAATGGTACACCCTTGTCTTTCAGCATGGCCCTTGCCATTTCAACGATGGTACGATTCTTTCGTTCCGCAACACCATTCTGTTGGGGAGTATATGCAGTTGTGAGTTGCCTTTTAATTCCATGATCTTCACAGAATTGAACAAATTGGTTGGATGTATATTCCCCACCTCTATCACTTCTTAGCACCTTAATTTTGTAATCACTCTGATTCTCAACTAGTGCCTTAAACTTTTTGAATACATCTAGTGCTTGTGACTTCTCTTTGAGAAAATAAACCCAAGTCATCCTAGTAAAATCATCAACAAAGATCAGAAAATACCAATTTTGCCCTTCAGATGGTGTTTGCATTTTTCCACAGATGTCGGTGTGTATTAACTCCAACGGTGATCTTGCCCTCCATGCACCCTTCTTAGGAAAGGAATGTCGATGCTGCTTGCCCCGGATGCATCCTTCACAGATTTGGTTTTGTGTAGTAATTTCGGGTAAGCCCTCCACCATATTCCTTGCTTGTAGCAGTTTGAGTGCTTGGTAGTTCAGATGACCGAATCTTTTGTGCCAAAGTACTGACTCATCTACTGTTTCAGTTTGAAGAACTGCATGTAAAGAGTGATTCAGTTGCAACTCGAAATTTTTGTTAGTGTCCATCTCAATTCTTGCTAGCAGTTGACCATTCCTATCAAATACCTTGCAGCCATTATCCTCAAAGTGTGCTTTATATCCATTCTTGACAAGTTGTCCCACACTAAGGAGATTCTGCTTCAAATCTGGCACAAGTAATACATCATTTATGAGCCTTACTCCTTTCTTGGTGTGGACTGCAACTTTGCCCTTTCCCTTTGCCTGAATAAACGAATCATCTCCCAACCGAATTTTCGGTTCTACAGCGGTGTTGATGTCTTGAAAGATCTGATGTTTTCCGGTCATATGATTTGTACAACCGCTATCTAAGTACCAGATATCGCCACTATCTTCATTTACAGAATAAAATGCATAGAAGAGAGATTCTGTAGTCTCAGTTTGTTCTGTGAAATTTGCTTGGGCAGTAGGTTGCTCATGATGATTTGTATTTTGTTTGGATTGCCCATCATTATAAGTGCGACAATTTTTAGCTATATGACCTTTCTTCTTGCATCTGTTGCAAACTTTGGTAGACCAGCAATAGTAGGTGTCATGACTGCACCTCTTACAAATTTCACACCATCTGTTAGCCTTGTCGGATTCACTACTACCAGCTATTGTAGCTTTTGCTTGATTTTCATTTTTTCGATAGTTTCCAGACCTAACATCTGAACTTGCCTTGAAGGCAGTTTCATTGAATATGTTTCTTTGCAGTTTTCTTTCTTCATGTGCTTGAAGTGAACTGATTAACTGTTGTACTGGTAAGGTTTCAAGGTCTTTTGTCTCCTCTATGGTAGTAACAATTGGGTCAAAGCTCTCAGGAAGGCTAATTAGCAATTTTTCTACAAGCTTTTGATCAGTTAAATCTTTATCACCTAGAGCACGCATTTGATTAACCAAATCCATAACTTGTGAAAAATATTCTCTGACCTTTTGTGATTCTCTCATGTGGAGGTTCTGGAACTGTCTGCGTACGGTCTGTAGTTTAACAAGTTGCACCTTCGCTGATCCTTTGAATTCCTGTTGCAGCAGATTCCATGCTTCTTTTGATGTGGTTGCATTAATGATGCATGAGAAAATATGTTCTGCTGTCCCTTGTTGTATAAGAAACAGCGCTCGAGCATCCCTCGACTTATCTTCCTCCAACTTGGCTGTCACTTCTTCTGTCAGTGGTTGCTCAGCAGTACCGGTGGTATAACCGCCTTCAACAATGTCCCACAAACTTTGTGAGAGCAATAGAGTTTGCATCTTAACTTTCCATATGCCATAGTTGTCACTAGTTAGCATAGGAATAGGGAATTGCGCCATGGTTGTGCCTGAAGACATCGCTATGACGCCTTGCGAAAAAACTAGCTCTCTTCAACTTCGATGATTGCGCCCGTTAAGGCTCTGATACCAATTGTTGGAACTCAAAACTCTCCTCTAGTTAGAGAAAAAAGAAGAAGAAGATGAACAATAGAATTCTCTATAACAGCTAAAACTCTATTAATCTGATTATTCGATTACAAATTCTGTCTCTTATTTAAAGAGATCAATATGTACCTAAAATAGAAGATAAACTACCTATATTCTATCATTACATCCTAATTTTACCAAACAAACTAAAAGACAAACTAAAAAACGAGCTACTATTTCTAACTCCTAACTGCTGTTATTTCTGTCCCCAATCTGAATTAGCACCACCATTTCCTGTTGCTATTTTCTGAACAACTTCTGATGCTATATTCGGAACAATTTCTGCTGCTATTTTCTGAACCATTCTAATTTTCACAATTGCTTCTAATTTTAGCATTCCACATTTAACTTTTGTTTCCTGGGTGTCAGTGAACTGGCTGACCTCCAGTGATGAAGGTAGGAGTGGCGAAGCTGGTGAAGAAGGAAAAGAGAATAGGGAGATGGGCTTGACTAATGGGCCTATTCTGGGTCCATTGCTTCCGGGGAATATCAAGAATTCCAACAGGCCCAACTACTGAAGGGGAGGTCAGGTGTGGTCATGACACAAAGGCCCAGTAGTGAATTAATTAGTGATAGCAGTCAATTTGAGGAGTAAAAGTAAAAGGTTATTGTATCAGACAATGGTGTCAGTCTTAGCTGTCCTAATTACCGTTTCTTATTTTTGTTGGCATTGTTATCTTGTCCTATACTAATTCTATAAAAGGACTCATGCCAAAAATAGCAGTCTATGTCTCATTTTGTAATCAAAGAAAACCTCAACCTTATCCTTATTTTATGAAGCGGAGTCCATCTCCAGCATTTCCTCGATTTTTTTTCAATCCAACTTATAGTCTTATTTTGTGATTTCTAGCAAAGTTATCAATTTATTTCCATATATTTCCTTTAGTCTCGTGACAATTGGTATCAGAGCCACCGTTCATAGTGGCCTAATTCTCTACCTATTTCCTTGTTCTTATCTTACAATCATTTCAATCCACCAAAAACAGTAGTAAAGATCTGGTATGGCAAAGCACGCCAGAACAAATAGCCAAGATGCAGCCATGGAGGACATCAGGGGACAGCAAGCTCAGATCCAGAGCAACTTTGAGAGGCTGACACTGGAGCTGCAAGAATCAAACAAGAAGTTAGGTGATGATCTGATGCGTGCTAACAAAAACTTAGAGGAGAAGATGACAACAATGGTTATTGACCATGTGAAGATGGCTAGCAAGTGCATGGAGGACAAGGTGAACCAGTTAGAGAGCCTTTTGGATAAGGTTATAAAATTTCACAGTAGTAAAAGTCCCAATTTTGAAATTGGTCAATCTAGTGCACAGCCTGCTGCTAGAGTTGTAATACCTGGCACCATTGAGGAAAAGGGTGGTACAAACAATGATGTTAGCACAACCATTCCAATAGCTACCGGTACAAAGGCTAGGAATGAAACTGTGGGGTTTCAAAGAACTGGTAGTGAAGAAACCTTCCAATTAAATTCTGAAGAGTATAATTGGGGAATGGAGTTCCTGAGGGAAAGAGAAAGAAAGCAGAATGCCCTTGGCCCAACCAGAGGTAATTTCCATCTCCCAAAAATGGATTTTCCACATTATGATGGGGGTGACCCAATGGAGTGGAAGATGAAGTGTGAGTTCTACTTTGAGATGTACCAAGTCCCTGAAATTTACAAAACCAGGATGGCAGTAATGAATTTTTCTGAAGAAATGAATGAGTGGTATAGGTGTTGGATGGGTGGACATCAACCTCCACCATGGGATATATTGGTGGAAGAGCTGTGTTCTAGGTTCAAGTTAGCATTTGTGAAACATCCAGTTGATGATTTCAAGAGGGTGCATCAATCCAGTTCTGTGGAAGAGTACATTAAGAGGTTTGAAAAGGTGAGGGCCAAGCTATTGCAGTATAACCCCCACCTGAATGAGGAGTTCTTTGTAGCTGGTTTTGTCAGTGGGTTGAAAGAGGAATTAAGGCACCTAGTGGACATACAAAATCCTAGAAGGCTAAATGAGGCATTCCTCTTTGCTTACAAGTATGAATTGAGCATTGAAGGACAACAAAAGAAATACAAGAGCTTCTCTAAGCCCCAGTCAACTCTGAAATACCCTTCTGATAACAAGAGGGTGTTTGAGAAAGGAAGGAGGGAACCCACTCAGAACAGTAATGAGCAAGTTCAAACTAAAGGGTGGCAGCCAAACCCTAATTGGAAGAACACAACTTATGAGCAGAGGAAGGCTCTGGGACTGTGTCACAAATGTAATGAGAAATACTACCCTGGCAACCAGTGTATTCCCAAGCTCCTAAATTCCATGGAAGTTCAGGAGGAAGAACTTGAAGGGTCAGAAACTGAGAGTGAGGAGGCTAAAGCTAATAGGGAGGAAGCCACTGTTGAAGTGGAACAAGCTACAGTATCCATGTTTGATAGCAGAGAAAGTAAAAAAGTGAAAATCATGAGGTTCAGAGGAGAAGTCAACAATACCCCTATCTGTGCTCTGCTTGATAGTGGAAGCACCCATTCCTTTGTGCACCCTACTGTTTTACAAGGACAAGACCAGAAGGTAGTACAAACCACACCTATGGTGGTGACAGTTGCCAATGGAGCCAAAATGGTAACTGATTTAAGGTGTGAAGCACTAAACTTCACTATTCAGGGATAAACCTTTGAAAGGGACATGAGGGTACTTAATTTGCAAGGGTATGATGTGATATTGGGATTGGATTGGCTGTCTGAAATGAGTCCCATGAAGGTTCATTGGGGTCTAGGGAGTATAGAGTTCACTTACAAAGACCTACCAGTGAAATTGCAAGCACAAGAGGAATCTGCAGAACTAAGGATCTGCTATGGAGAAATGGATTTAAGGAAGGAAAGAAGGAAGGGCAGTGAAGTCATTGTGGCCCATCTATTCAGCATATCTGGAGAAGAAAAGAAAGGGGTAGTCAATACTAAGTTGAAAACAGTTTTGGATCAGTTCAATGATGTTTTCACAGAGCCCTCTAAGCTGCCACCAGTTAGAAGCATTGATCACTCTATTCCTTTATTACCAGATTCCAAACCAGTGAACCTCAGACCCTATAGGTACTCCTATTTTCAGAAAATAGAGATTGAGAAGATTATTGAAGAGCTGTTGCTCAAATCCTTTATCCAGCCTTCAAGCAGCCCATTTGCTTCACCCATTTTGCTGGTTAAGAAAAAGGATGGCACATGGAGGCTATGTGTGGACTACAGACAACTTAATACTCAAACTGTCAAAAACAAGTATCCCATACCTATCATAGATGACCTTCTAGATGAGTTATGTGGTGCTAAGTACTTCTCAAAAATTGACCTGAGGGCTGGTTACCATCAGATCAGGATGAAGGAGGAGGATAGATTTAAAACAGCATTCAGAACTCACTCTGGGCACTTTGAGTTCACTGTTATGCCATTTGGACTTACTAATGCCCCAGCTACTTTTCAATCATTGATGAATGAGGTGTTTAAACCAGTTTTAAGAAGGTTTGTACTGGTATTCTTTGATGACATACTAGTGTACAGCAAAAGTTGGGAGGAGCATCTCCAACATGTTCAAAGGGTGCTGCAAATACTGAGGGAGAATCAGCTCAGTGCCAAAATGAGCAAATGTGATTTTGGAGTTAAGCAAGTTGAGTACCTAGGTCACATAATCTCTGAAGGAGGGGTAGCAACTGACCCCAAGAAGATTGAGGCCATGGTGAAATGGCCATCACCAAAAACCATTAGGGCATTGAGGGGTTTTTTAGGTCTTACTGGCTACTACAGAAAGTTTGTGAAGAATTATGGAGTGATTAGTAGACCACTAACAGATCAGTTAAAGAAGAATGCTTTTAATTGGGGACCAGAAGCTGAGAAAGCATTTCTGAAACTCAAAGAAGCAATGACCTGTGTACCAGTCCTTGCCTTACCTGATTTCACTAAGCCTTTTGTACTGGAAACAGATGCTAGTGACAAAGGAATAGGGGCAGTACTCATGCAAGACAGAAGACCACTAGCCTTTCTTAGCAAGAGTATTGGAGTTAAAAATATGGGGCTCTCAACTTATGAGAAGGAGTTCTTAGCCCTATTGGAAGCAGTAAAGAAATGGAGGCACTACCTCATTGGAACCAAGTTTATAATTAAAACAGATCAGATGAGTTTGAAACACCTCCTTGAACAGAAAATAAACCATTCAATGCAACACAAGGGTCTGAGTAAACTCTTAGGTCTAGACTATGTTATTGAATACAAAAGGGGAATTGAGAACAAGGTGGCAGATGCACTGTCAAGGAGAGAAGCTCCTGAATCTCCTGAATCCTTTGCTATCACTGAAATTGTTCCACAATGGGTCAGTGATATCAAAGATAGCTATGATGGGGATAGCTGGATTGATGAAGTTAGAAATAGAATTGAGGAAAAGAAGGAAGGAGAACAACGGTATCTATCACTGATGGAATCATCAGATACAAGGGAAAGCTTTGTGTGGGTGCAAAGGGAGACTGGAGAGATAAACTGCTTAAAGAAATACATGATTCTGGATTGGGAGGGCACTCTGGAATTCTGGGAACTTACAAAAGGGTAAAGCAACTCTTCTATTGGCCTAAACTAAAAGAAACAGTTCATGCTCATGTGAAAGAGTGTGAGGTATGTCAGATGAGTAAGTCAGAAAATGTCAAAAGTCCAGGGTTTTTACAACCACTGATGGTACCAGATGAGGCTTGGAGATGCCTGAGTATGGATTTCATCACAGGCCTCCCCAAATCAGAGGGTAAAGAGGTAATCATGGTAGTAGTGGATAGATTTACTAAGTATGCCCATTTCTTTTCCCTCTCTCACCCCTTCAAAGCTGTGGATGTTGCTCAGATTTTCTTGGATAATATCTACAAGTTACATGGGTTACCTCTCTCTATTGTGACTGATAGGGATGCCATTTTTACCAGTCAATTCTGGAAGGGAATTATGGAAAGGCTGGGGATCAAACTCAATTATAGCTCTGCTTACCACCCCCAGTCTGATGGGCAAACTGAGAGGGTGAATCAGTGCATAGAAAATTATTTGAGGTGCATGATACTGAATCAGCCTAGAAAATGGACTAAATGGGTACCTTTGGCAGAATATTGGTACAATACCACTTTCCACAGTTCCTTGCAGACTACCCCATTTCAAGCATTGTATGGGTATGAGCCTCCCTTGTTGCCTACTGGCACACCTCCCAGGAGTACAGTTGAAGCTGTAAATGAGGTCATGCAGAACAGGCATAAGATAATTAGTGAATTAAAGCAGCAACTGCTCAAGGCACAAGAAAGAATGAAGAGGCAAGCTGACAAGAATAGGACTGAAAGGCAGTTCAAAGAAGGAGATTGGGTGTTTCTAAAGTTGCAACCTTACAGGCAAATTTCCATTTCAGGTACCAAGTTTTCAAAGCTCAGCCCTAAGTTCTATGGTCCTTTTGAGGTTGATAAGAAAATTGGTACAGTGGCTTACCGGTTAAAATTGCCTCCAAATTCTCAAATCCATCCGGTATTCCATGTTTCTCAATTGAAGCCCAGAGTTGGGAAGGGTCAAGCGCTGGTGCCTCATCTCCCTTTATTAGGATCTGAGGGAGGACTCAGACTAGTACCACAGGAGATCTTAGCCAGGAGGCTAGTTAAGAGAAAGAATGTTGCGGTGGTACAGGTACTAATCAAGTGGATGAACACTACTCAGGAGGATTCCACTTGGGAGGATTATGATGAGATTGCAAAGAATTTTCCAGATTTTGTCCTTGTGGACAAGGAGGCTGTGAAGGAGGGGGGAATGTCAGTGAACTGGCTGACCTCCAGTGATGAAGGTAGGAGTGGCGAAGCTGGTGAAGAAGGAAAAGAGAATAGGGAGATGGGCTCGACTAATGGGCCTATTCTGGGTCCATTGCTTCCGGGGAATATCAAGAATTCCAACAGGCCCAACTACTGAAGGGGAGGTCAGGTGTGGTCATGACACAAAGGCCCAGTAGTGAATTAATTAGTGATAGCAGTCAATTTGAGGAGTAAAAGTAAAAGGTTATTGTATCAGACAATGGTGTCAATCTTAGCTGTCCTAATTACCGTTTCTTATTTTTGTTGGCATTGTTATCTTGTCCTATACTAATTCTATAAAAGGACTCATGCCAAAAATAGCAGTCTATGTCTCATTTTGTAATAAAAAAAAACCTCAACCTTATCCTTATTTTATGAAGCGGAGTCCATCTCCAGCATTTCCTCGATTTTTTTTCAATCCAACTTATAGTCTTATTTTGTGATTTCTAGCAAAGTTATCAATTTATTTCCATATATTTCCTTTAGTCTCGTGACACTGGGTATGTTTTAACAATCATCCCCCGCCCTCGATCGAGGTCCGTTGTGCGGGACACCGCAGGGCCTCACCGAGTTCGTCTGCCCCCACTGCGAGACACCGCAGTCCCTGGCCCCCGAGCTTCTGCTGCGCAAGCGGAAGGCCCTGCCGCTGTACTGCAGTAGCGGGGTAGATTCCGGCAAGACGCAGCTGCCGTGCGCCTGCTGCAATGCGCTGCTCAATGTGCAGCATGGCCTGTCGAGGTTCTCCTGCCCCAAGTGCGGGGCTGAATTGACCGTCGATAATAAGAGGATGAGGGGGTACCTTGTGAGATCTTATGGAGTGGACGCTGTAAGTGAGGTCATTTCTATTGTTTCGGCTGCTGCTAGGTTGCCTCCACAGTGGCCGTTGGAAGTCGAGCCGTATGTGCCGGTATGATACTCATTCTGGCTTATGTATGTTTAATGTAGGTACTGAATCTTGGTTGTTTGGGTAACCAATCAGTTGATTAATTTTGGAAAATAAAAGTGTAATCTTGGTTGTTTGGGTAACCAGGTAACCAATCAGGTGACAAACGTTGTGAATGGTACAAATCTTTTTTTTAAGCACGCTTATGTTATCTTTTGTCTAAAGTTTTGAACTTAGTATTGCATGGCTAAATAAGGCTTGGACGGTAAAAGGGCCATAATAAATATGGTCGTATATTCATTTTATTTAGAAATATGACAATAACGGTTCTCATGTAATCATTTTGTTTAATTTAGTGATTCATTATTTCATGAAAATAAGGTTAGCCCACGATAGACAGCTTGTAGCTTAAGACATTAATTCTCTATATAGGTAATCAGTTATATTGGAGTTGACATCATGATATGTATAATCTAATTGGGTACAATAAGTATACTGTATACTATACTAAAGACTGAGTATGGTCTATGTACACCTTTTCAACCAGGTGCTAATACACATACAGATTGTAAATGATAATCAGACATAACAAAATATCACGCTGCATGGCGCGGGCATCATACTGGTAGTACATTACATAGCACTTTTCTTACCGTGTACCTCTCTATGGTTCATCAAAAAAAAAAAAAAAAAGTGTACCTATGCGTCAATTTAGCTGGCAAGACTACATTACTGCGACAATTAAGTACATTAAAATTAGAAAAAATATGATTTTTAATTACTGAGAACGGATATATATCATGATTAAAACGACAACTAAAGTCACTTCAACCATTGGACTGCCCGAGGAACATATACTATTCAAAGTAAACGTGAATAATATATTTTGTGGAAACTAAGGAATAATAATCTCCTCTTCTCCTTATAATGCATGTTGGATGTCCTGATCCTGCAACGGTCAGGATTTAATCTTCAAATTTAGGATGAGATGTGAGCCATTGGATGAGTACTAGGATTTTTTGCGGTCATATTTCAGTGTTGAAGTCCATTTTTTCGCGATCGCTATACGAAAACACGCATACAGACAACTTGCCTCTCTTTATTTGGTAAAGGAATTAATGGAAATTTATTGTAAAGATCTGTATGTAAACATTGATGGTCATGTATTGCTTTGTCCCTATATTTTAAATGTAACTTAAGAAACTTTTTGGTTGATTACTATTTGATACCATTATAATTAAAATTATCTTATACTGGCAACAAATGCCCGAAATTATTTATTTGTACCATTTATTTCCTTTTTATTTGTTATTACAAGAAAAAAATTTCTATCGTTTGTGAACATTGTTGAATGAGTATTATTCTAATTGGCCATACTTTGATAACAAAGCATGTCATTACTATTAGAAAATTTTATTTATTCTTATATGATATATCCGTTGCAACGCACAGGCAACTTACTAGTAGGACTAAAGAGTGGGATTATGCGGAAACTTCAAAATTCAATGTAAAAGGGACAAAATAGGAATCAACACGAAAATGATTTTGTGGAAATTTGAGAGACAAAAGACACAATGGACAAATCAAGAGAAAGTAAAGCAGATACTTAGTGTTAGGGCTGCATAACGTCTTAAACGCAACGACAATCGGCGTTTGCGTTTGTCATTTCGTTTTGGGTGACGAAAATTTTTTTTGTGTCGTCTATCGTTGCGTTAGCTGAACGCAACCAAATTCTCTGGCGTTCATCGTTCTGTTTAATCAAACGGAACAAAACGATTTTAACGTCTGCAAACAATTAATTGGTTCCCATTTTCAGAGTTGTAAATTTTCCACAGAAAATTAAAATTAAATAATGGAAAAGCAATACAAAAGTATCTCAGAAATATACATCTCATAATTCAACAACAATTGACAATTTGACAACATAATATTTAACCAAAAAATGAATAAAAACATTCACAAAGGGCACTGAGAAAGTTGAAAGATGCAAAACAATCTGACTGACTACCTCCATCAGCCATCTCTGGATCAGCCATCCTCAATGAACAACAATCTGAAATTGAAAGATGCAAAACTTTTAATCATAGCAATAAAAGCGTTGGTACCAGTGTACCACTGTACCTCAAGGGATGCCCACTGGTACCAGTACCATTGTATAGTGCTGGCACTAGTAAAACTGGTACCAGTTACTAGTGTAAAAAATAAGTGAACATCAATCTGAAAATATGCAAGGTGCAGCACTCAGAATCAAAAGCACCAAAAAAAATCAACCAAAAATGTAGAAAATTAGAACTTTTTACCTGAAATTGATTGCTGCCTCAAGAGCTGCTCACTTCCCCTATTTTCCTTTTTTTGTCTTACCTTCTTTCTTTCTTTCTTTCTTTCTTTCTCTCTTCCTTTCTTTCTTACACAGGTCTGGTGAGGGAGAGAGACCCAAGGAGGCTCACTTCCTTTCTTTCTTACGCAGGCTGTCTGGCTATCCTTGCCTGAGTCCGACGACCCAACACCGGCTTCTCAGCAGTCAAGTCCATCAGAATCCCAGCCGTCAGTTCTTGTTACCAGGCTAGGCGAGTGTGTGTAGTATCGAGCTCTTGGGGTCTGGATCTGGACTCTGGAAGCGTGGTGTTAGATCGTCGTCTCATGGTCTTGGATCGAAGGCAAAGCGTGAGAGAGGGGACAGAGAATGACGGAGAGAGCTCAGAGATGGAAAACGAAAGAGGAGAGAACTGAGGGGTGCGGCGGCTAGGGTTTACTGAGCGGTGATTTTGTCTAAAATCATCCAATCTTCATCTGCAATCACAGAATTGCAGTTGTATGGAATTGCTAATCGAAACGAAAATAAACAATCACGATACTGATCTATTCTGTTTCCGTTTCGTTTAAGCCCACGAAACCAGGCCCAATTTCGTCTGACGTTCTGTTCGGCCCAACGCAACAAAGATCCATTGCATTAATCGTTCCGCTGCAACGAAACGCAACGGGATAATGCAAACGGGCCTTCCGTTTTCAGCCCTAGTTAGTGTCCTTCCTGTACTCTGTATTGACTAGCCACGTACGGTCAAACAAAATATAGCATTAATTAAGCAGTAAGCACCGTGTGTGTAGGGGTGTCAATGGAATAAGTTCTTCTGTTGTTCCGTTCCGTTCCGTTATAACAGAATGAATTTTGGTTCCGTCCGTTATAACGGAACGAAAACGGAACAATCCATTTCCGCCCTAAACACGTATTTCCCACTATTTCTCACGTATTTCTGTTGTTCCGTTATAACGGAACATTCAACGGAACGGATTTTGGTTCCGTCCGTTATAACAGAACTGATTTTGGTTTCGTCCGTTATAACGGAACGAAAAACAGAACAACTCATTTCCGTAGACGTTTTCAACGTTTGACACCCATACGTGTGTGTGTGTCTCTGTTCGATGTCTGTACCAAATCGACATTTGTGCAAAGAGCGAATAACAGTGCGCGCAGTCGAATGTAATGGACATACTGAACTAAGACAATCAGTGTCAAACGTCGAATGCAGTATATATATATATACTGCATTCGATTCTGCTGTTATTCTTCCGCGATAACAGGACCCTGTTATCCCGACGGTGACCATCGGATTAACACCGAACGGTTCAGATTCAGTGCAAAGTTTGATTTTTGAAGTAAAAAAGAGTTTTGCCGAATAGATCTCATCCGTCCATTTTAATCCGATGGTGCCGATCGGAAAAGCAGAACCCTGTTATCCGAGGGAAGGATAACAGCGGAATTGAATTCTATATATACTACATGCATGTGATCTGGTTTCTAAGTACTACTCTTCCTACATATTTGCCTGTGTTATATAACACATACTTTGGTATCTTGCACAATACTGGACCAGTCAAATATACTCGATTTCTATGATTGAATCCAGTCTGGATGTAGTTAATTAATTGGGCAGCCATTCCCCAGAGGCTAACGCGAGTTTTTATTAATTGTCCCATTTGCTAATTAACCATGCTAAAGCAGAGCCAAGGGTCATCTTAAACGAACAGGGGAAGACAAATACTGATATATGTATAAGAATACGTATATACAATTTAAAATGAAATTAATTTGTACATGTAGCACAGGCACACTGAATAAATTGCCGTTATCTAATATACACAAGAAAAAAATACCTGTAATATTAAATGGGGGATCCAATGACAACCAAAAATTTTATGATAGCCATGACAGTGAATCCTCAAATAAATATAAATAAGATCTCTAACAAAAATTTTGTACCAACATATTGTGAAACTCATAAATTGATTGTGTTTCAAATTTCAACCAAAATTAAAGTCGTTTGATACTATATCAAAAGTTCAAAATTCATAATATTTTGAACAGTCGGAAATATTAAGAAATGAATCCCGATCGATATAGTATCAAATGATAATTAAATTGTTAATATTGGGGCTTTATATTAATTGACAATATATGTACGTACACTGTCATGCAAAGCTTTCTTCAAGATATTGTATTGTAATGGATTACTTCCGTGATTTCATAAAATCTAGAAATCCATATAAACTTTTTGCTTGTCTGATAGTCTCTTACTGTCTTACAATATATATATAAAAAAAAAAAGAGTTAGACTATTACATAAACGTTAACCTTTTGGAATGCTATCGCTTCAAAGTTGTTGGTTATGCCTGAATTGTTACACCAGTGAAAAAAAAAAAAATAGTAATCTCACAATAATATTCACTGTTTTGTTGTCTAGCTCCTGGGCTAAATTAAATATCAGTGCTTAAAGCTGCATAACGTGGAGAACGACCACGAAAATGTACAGTTTCGTTTTGGCTTCGTTTCTTTTAACAAAATAAAATATTTGTTTCGTTTTCATTTCGTCGTTTGGGATGAAACGAAACGAAAAAACGAAAATAATCATTTTACAATAGTATTTTTCTGTCAAATAGGAAAACAAAATAGAACCAATCATTTCGTTAATCGTTTCGTTTCGTTTAACGAAACAAAAAATCGTTTTGTTTTCGTTTCGTGCCAAACGAAACGAAATAACAGAAAACGGTGTTGGTTTACAGCCCTATCAGTGCTACGGTTTTTCCCCTATAAATTGGAACCATCTGAAAGATTATGTACAACTACATTAAGTGAACCATAAATTAGCAATAATAACAAAATATACATGATAAACAACAGGATTTCATCTCCCAACTCATGGTTTCACTCAACTGCGACAATTTATTTATTTGAGAACTGAGAATACAAATCTATACTCCATAAAAAGTGGTAGCTTTCCAAGCACCTCAATTATGCCACATCATTAATGTTATTTACCATTAATTTTGTTTGAATCTTTTCATCTCCCTTAATTCAATGGCTTGCATTTTTTTCTCTCTTCTTATCAAATAAGATGAGTATGATAAGTCAAAAATAAAATTTAACACTTAAATTAAATGATCCAACAATATTTATGGTTATTATTTATGAAATTATTATATTATTATTTTCTTCTCTCTTTTTTATAGCAGCTTTTTGGAACAAACCGCTGCAGAACTTTTATTACAGATTCTTTATTTTCTTTTGCATCATTTTTTAGCTGCAACCATTGCAATGCGGTTCATTACTACTAACGAAAATGCCATTGATCTATGTTTTGCAATGCTTATCAAAGTTAACCGCTATAAAGTGGGTGCTGCAAAAACTCAATTCTGTAGTAGTGTCAAAAGATTTAAAAAATTATATTCAAATTTTGTTTAATATAAATATAAAATTTGTATTATTTTTAATTGATGCTATTTTTCAGGGCGAAGCCTGAATTACAGCTCTATACATGTATAAGTTGTAGTACGTGTACACAAACGAGATCCCTTCATTATTTTCATTACATACTTTAAATTCCATTATAGAGCCTATATATATATGAGTACATATGTAATATGCTCTTCCCCTTTCCTTCAACACTCATCTAATCATTGATCAAACTTCTCTCATGGCTTTGCTCCTGGAGAACAATTGTTTTTATAAGTGCAGTGTTTGGGTTTGGGAGTGTATGCGCCACCTGGTCGTGTACCGCCTCCTACAGCAGGGCGGTCCGGTTTCAATGGTTCAACGGTGATACCTTAATGCATCATGAGATTAAATTATAAGGAGATTAGTCTGCAGTAAATACAACTGAAGGAAATAGCAACCTTGAGTAAGATTCTCTATAGAAAAAAAATGCAGAGAAAGAGAGGAGATCATTATACCATCCTTGCTAATTTCTTCTAGAGTTCTGGCTCCCTCTGCAGAAGGGAAGACGAGAGAGGCGCTGAACAATAGCAAGAGAATACAGATCAAAGGTTTAAATAGCGGATAGCGGACTCGTCGCGGTGGGATACATTTGATAGCAGATATGAGATATCGGTACTATCGCGGGCGCTACCGGTTCCCATTATGTGGAATATTTTAACTATTTTATTGGCTTATGAGCTAACATATTTAATAAAAATGATGAATAATTAAAATATTGTATAAAGTTTTGTAACCAAATTGTTTAAAAATTATATATAATTATGGTATCACTCTTGAAACAAAGCATTCTTATTAAGATATATTGATATAGTACAACATGATGGCCAGTCTTTTATTGCACAAGTATTATTTGTTTCTATCAAAATGATTTCAAATTGAATCATTGAGTAATTACTTTTCCTAAATATTAAAAAATTAAATGGATTATTAGACTTATTAAAAATAAATTATCTATCTATCATTTTTCAAGAAAAAAAAATTAGAATCTAAAAGTTATAATAGAAAAATTGTAAACAAATTATGATATAACATTATGTAAAAAAAAAATTTATTGATTATATAACATTTTAATGGATTTCAAGTATATGACTTTCATTTTCACTAATCAATCCCACAATTTTTCTTTTGTGGATACTAAGTTTATATAACATTGATTGCTGTTTACAATTCTAACTAATTATGTGTTAAACGATTGTAAAACATAAATAACAACTATTAAGTGTTAGATATCATAAAATAATTGAAAATAATAGATGATTCTAACCATATTTTATATGTTACTATATAAAGTATCAAATAGCGGGGAAAAACCGATAGCGTTGTAGCGTTTTGCTTCCAAAATGCTATATCGACCGCTATGAGCGCTATTTAAACCTTTGATACAGATCATGGCAAGAGCTCTCGTCGCCATGTGTGGAAGTCACCTTGTGTATCCTTTATGTTTGTGATGCAATATACCTCCTGAAAGGTGCTAATTTATAGAGTTTTGCGGGCATCTGACGACATGGAAAATTGGAAACTTGGTATGTATTGTATTTGTATGCTATTGCTCTCCTACCTACTTTAGCTGACGGACTTGAGCGTATTGTACATTTTCTATTTCTAATTTTGTTAACGAAAATATATACAAAGATATCATTAATTGTGCCTAGCTACTTTTGTTGACAAGGATAGTTTGACTAGTCAAACTTACTCTGCAATTCTGAATTATGCATGTATATATATATATATATATATATTTAATTTGCAACGAATAGTGTTTATTAGGCATGTGAAACCGACTAGCCGAGCTATGAAACATTAAACAAACTTGCATACTAAATAATATATTGTGTGCATAATAAACATTTTTTACTTGCATATAACATATGTAACACGCATTCAATAACCAATACATTGCATACTACTTGAATCAATGTGCATAATACACAAATTTACAGCATAATACAAAGACATATTAATATGAAGTCTACAACCTTAACAAATTACATAGTAAATGAGTTGCATAATAAATACATAATAAACTATAAATTTGTAAAACAAAGCGTGAAAATAAAAGAGAGAGAGAAAGTGGGACATGCTACAACAAGCCTACATTGATCCAGACGAAGATGTCACGAAGTTGCTATGCAATTGTTGTGTATGATACTTATTTTATTCATATACTTCTTAATTTTTATGCAGTGTGATATTTATTTTAATTCAATTTTTTTTAAAGTTTATGCATGTTATGCAGTTGTTATGCATGATATTTTTTTATGAATAGACTTCTTACTTTTACATGCCTGACTCGCCCGGACCCAAACCCGGCCGGTGTTTTAGGGGTAGTCAAACTGACCCCAACCCAACCCGACCCGAAACCTGAGATAATCTGGAAATCTGGTGAAAAGTTTGTATTATGCAGTTGTTATATATGATATTTGTTAATCCATAGATTCCTTACTTTTATGCTGTGTGATATTTGTTTTATGCAAATTTTTTTAATTTGTGTTTTGTAGTTGTTATGCGTGATATATTTTTATGAAAATACTTCCAACTTTTACCCGCCTAGACCCAATCCCGACCGACCTGAACCCGAACCCGACCGACGCGAATCCGAACCCAAACAACCCGAAACTCGAGATAATTTGGAAAGCTAGTGACCCGACTCGGAACGACCATGATCGGATCAGGAATCAATTACCCTATCTGAAATTAACAAACAGAGACCTGGCATGATCACCTAAGCACTGCAAAACCTAATACCCTATCTGAAATTACTCGAGACCCGAAAAAACACTAACAGCTGTCAATGCGATACCCGACCCAAGCTGACCCGACCCGAAATGACCTGAGACCCAAAAACATACCGGCAACTGTCAACCTGATACCCGACCCGAACCGACCCGAAATGACCCGAGACCCGAAAAAATGTCTGCAGGTGTCAACCCGAAGCCTGACCCGACCAGACTCGAAGTGACACAAGATCCGAAAAAATGTTGGCACTTCTCAACCCAAACCCGACCCGACCTGTGACCCAGTATTTCCGTTTGGTCAAAATGACTTGACCCGCCTGACCCAAACCCACCCGACATGCCTGACTGCTTTGCTTCCTCTAAGTGTGATATTTATTTTATGCTATTTTTTTTAAGTTTGTGTTATGCAGTCGTAATGCATGATATTTGTTTTATGCAGTATACTTTTTACTTTTATGAAGTATGACATTTGTGATTGTGCAAGTATTTTTCCTTAAGTTTGTAATATGCAGTTGTTATATATATATGCATGATATTTGTTTCATGCGTAGAGTTCTTATTTTTGTGCAGTGTGGTAATTGTTTATGCAAGTTTTTTTGAATTTGTATTATGCAGTTGTTATGCATATTATTTGTTTACGCATAGATTTTATTACTTTTATGCATTGTGTTATTTATTTTATGAATGTTTTTTAAGTTTGTGTTACGTAGTTGTTATACATGATATTATTTTATGCGTATACTTCTTACATTTGTACAATGTGATATTCATTTTATTGCAAGTAAGTTTGTGTTACACAGTTGATATACATTGTATTTGTTTTATTTATGCGTAGACTTTTAACTTTTAAGCAGTGTTAATCCTATGAATTTTGTTGTACATTAAGTGAAAGCAGTTTAATCGTCATATTAAAATTTAGAATTTCTTTTTTTTATTATATTCGCTGATGTCATAATTTGAATAGGTTATAATAAGACAGTGCCAGATCTTAAAGCACGGAATAGTTATCCATTATTACACAATATATATCTTGAAGAAGGATTTGCATGACAGATTACATATATTGTCAATTAATAAAAAGCCCCCGCTTTTATTTTCAGTAGCATATATATATATATATATATATCACCACATTTGTAATTCTACATAGCTGTCATACTCCACTGGTTGTTACTCATCCTCTCCACAGACCTGCATATTATTCCTATATTTTGCGATTCTGATAATTACTTTCCATTTGGCTTAGGGGGACAATATCTTCGATATGGATTGGTGGTGCAAGGATTCGTGTAAGGTTGGCCAGAGTTGCACGTCGACCCCGGCAGACATACAGGTCTGTTTGGGTCCGATGATCCATATCCAATATTAATGCCTTTTGCTTTACCTAAAAATAATGGTACATGTTAAATTGATGAGTTATTACTGTAAAACATTTTTGAAACTACGTACGTATGATAACAATGAGCTCCCTAGAAGAAAATTGAATAAATTAAATTTATAATGTCAGCCCACAAATATATTATATATTTATGGGTGCACGTACTGCAGGGACGGAGCCAGAGTTGTGACATGAGGGTGCTTAGTAGTACAAAACTATATATTCATCAATTATAGGGGGGCCAAACAGCAATTACTAACAAAATTACACAGAAAAAAGTTGCAAAATCATGGGGTGTCTTAGCACCTCTACGTCCCCCCTCTCTCCGCCCCTGCGTACCTGTGATTGTGTAGCGTACGTGGCAGTGTAAAGTAATAAGTGCCAACAGTAGTCTTGATGGAAATTTTAAAATTTTAAAATTCAAACTACTAAAAACATCGAACTAGATATATTATTTCTAAACCTCAGTTAACGTATTTAGTTTAAAGATCATGATGAATTATAATTAAAGATCGGAAGAATTGTGAGTTTCAGTTCACAATATTCATCAATATTGTGCTAACTTATATACCAGGCTTTTGGAATAATAAAATGACAAACCAAAAATAAATATATAAAAGAAGAAGAAGAAGATGTATATAAGACCAAGTACCAGTGCTGCCTTCAACTAGAACTCGAGTGGCCTCCGTAGCAGGCAAAGCGATGAGAGAAGTACTAAACACTAAAAAAACCATGCAGGGAACAAGAATAAGAGCCCGAGTTGCCATATTGTTAGATAGACTGTCTCTCTTTCGATGGCAAATTGGCAATGATACGAATCAACATACTAAAATCAGGCACATATATATAGGCAACTTGAATTTTTGCATCTAGCCCCATGATTTACATTATATTTTAGAGTTGTTTTTTTTTCATATATAGACGAGTACAAAGAGCTAGACTAATATGAAAACGTGTGCACTTCACTCCGAAATGCTAATGGTCTGAATTATATTTTGGCACGTCAAAAATTTTGATTTATAGTTCCCATTAAATTCATCATATAAAAGTATTAGGGGATACAAATTTTTTTTTGTATTTTAAGTATTTGTTTCGTAATTTTCAAAATTACTCTAAGATATTAATAAAATAGTCCTTGTTTGTATATGGATTTTAAAAAATCCAAAATAAATACTTAAAAAACTCTAAAAATAGAAAATATTTGTATCCCCAAGTATTTTATGTGGTGTGATATTTGTTTTACGCAAGGTTTTTTTTTTAATTTTTGTTTTGTAGTCGTTATGCATGATATATTTTTATAAAAAGACTTCTTACTTTTACCCGCCCAACCTGCCCGGACCCAATCCCAAACCCAAACAACCTGAAACCCGAGATAATCCAGAAATCTGGTGACCCCACTCAGCCCAACCCGACTCGGCATGGCCATGATTGGATCAGGACCCAATCCAGACCCGAACAATCAGAAACCTGACATGACCTAAGTGCTACAAAACCTAATACCCAATCTGAAATTACTCGAGACCCGAAAATACACTAGCAGCCGTCAATGCGATACCTGACCCAAGCCGACCCGACCCGAAATGACCTGAGACCCAAAAACATACCGGCAACCGTCAACCTGAAACCTGACCTAAACCAACCCAAGACCTGAAAAAATGTTTGCAGGTGTTAACCCGAAACCTGACCCGACCAGACTCGAAGTGACACGAGATCCAAAAAAATGCAGGCACTTCTCAACCCAAACCTGACCCGACCTGTGACCCAGTATTTCCATTTAGTCAAACTGTCCAGACCCGCCCGACCCAAACCCGAACCCGACACGCCCACCTGATTTGCTTCCTCTAAGTGTGATATTTGTTTTATGCAAGTTTTTTCTTAAGTTTGTGTTATGCAATCGTAATATATGATATTTGTTTTATGCAGTATACTTCTTACTTTTTATGAAGTGTGATATTTATTTTTATGTAAGTTTTTTGGTTAAGTTTGTGATATGCAGTTGTTATACATTGATATTTGTTTCATTAAATAATAGACCATGATATGTTTAGCACAGAATTTAAATCTTACAATAATCCAACATTTATGTTTTATTATAAATTATAAAAATTTGTATATAATTATATTCACATCAAAAGAAATAAAAAATGTGTTCAAGTTTTCTTGATATAAATATGTTTAAAAACTCTTAATCATTTATTTAATGTCATTTTTTCTGCAGTGAATGTTATTCAATTTAAGGGCTGTACTATAGGAGGCAGCTCTGGCTGTTCATTATAAAGACTTAATGGACTAAGCTAACAATGTCTTTGTGGTTGCTTCTGTGATTATGAATTGCATGTACTGGCAGTCTGGCACCGGAGAAGCCAGTAATTGAAGGATGGGAGGCATGTCCCTAATTTTTCTTTTTTAAATTTACGCGTGTATTTATATAGTAGCAATTATAATATTATATTGAAACTTTTTTTATTAAATTCCAACTTTTAGATCCTACAAAATGTAACAATAATTACAAAAATGGCCCCTACATGATGACATTTTTTTTTAATTCTGTGTTATTATCATATCTATAAACTAGAAAGAGGGGTAACTCTCCAAACACCTCAACTATGCCACATCATCAATATTATTAACCATTGATTTTGTTTAAATCTTTTCATCTACTTTGATCCAATGGTTTATATTTATTATCTCCCCCCATTTAATAAGATGATATGATATGTCTAAGACAAAATTTAATCCTTAAAGTGGTCCAACATTTATATGCTATTATTTATAAATTATACACCATCATCATCATCATTATTCACATAAGAAAATTTAAAATTATGTTTAATTTTTTTAAAATAAATATTATTATTTTTTTGTTATCATATTTCGGGGCGAAGGCCGAGTTATAGCTCTAGTATATATAGATATGGATATCAATTGCAGGCCCTCGATTCATTCTCTTTTAATTGATCTTGCTCGTGGCTATCAACTTCGTGCTATATTTTTCCAGCATTAGTCAAAAAGTAACAAGAAAAAGTAAAATCCTTTAATCCAGTCTCATTTATATATCGAAAAAGAATGGAAGAGTGGACATACACTAGTTTTTTATCTATCACTTTATTTATTTATCTTTTTCATGCGGGCATTTATATATGTTAATACTGGGAGACTGGGAGTCAATTGAAAAGGGATGACAAGAGAGAATGAGATATATAATCGTTGACTCCAGGTCAACTAAAGTGCTGATAGAGTGTAAGAAAACGTTGGAACAAAAATTAATTTTTGAAATATTTCTTTTTGGAAATTAGTAATTTTGAAATCAATTAGAAAAATAAATTAAGTTCGTATGCATGCTAGGTAACTAATTAATTACCTTCATTTTGAATTGTGGGCAGGCAGCAGCCGACCGGTATATACTAACGTGTACTGAAATTAATCATCAACATGCACGATACCTCAGTTCTTATAATACAAATTAAAATTATTCAAAAATAACAATACATGTAAATAGAAAAAATGTTATAAAGATACTGGAAATAATTTCAAATACTGTATTAGAATTCATATTAATTTATTAATTAGATACTATTTATTAAAATACTGTATTTGTTTTACTATACTACTTATTTGTTAGCCTGTTCAAAATACTGGAAGAGAACTAGTAAAATTTTCATTAATAAAATGAAAGAGTAATGGTCATTTACAAATGTAAAGAACAAACGGAAAAAAAAATTAAAAAATAAATATGGAAAGGAAAATAAGAAGAAGAAAAAAAAGATCATTCGATGCAATGCAAATTATGCGATTCTTAAGAACCAGCTTTTGGTCTAGTAGCTAAGGTCAACGCTCTCCGTTTGAGATGTCACATGTTTGAAACCTGAATGGAATCTTTTAAAGACATTTAAATGTAAGTGGCTTGACCCTCGTCTTTATCTCAAAAAAAAAAAAACACAGAAAATTTTGATGCAATGCAATTCTTTGTCAGTATCTGAGGACTTTTCCACAAATAATTCCAAAGTAGTGGCGATGTATTTGCATTTGAATGTGAAGAATCTGATAAATGGATTGATGCCATGAAAGAGGAGTTGAAATCAAGTTGCCTCATGATGCAAAGCGAGTTGAATGTAAATGGATCTTTAAGATCAAACGTGACTTGAGAGGCAAAATTGAACGATATAAAGCTAGACTTGTTGCCAAAGGTTTCACTCAGAAAGATGGTATTGATTATAAGGAGACATTTTCTCCTATTTCTAAGAAACATTCTTTGCATATCATTATGGCTTTGGTTGCTCATTATGATCTTGAGTTACACCAACTGGACGTTAAAACTGCTTTTCTGAATGGAGAACTCGAAGATGACGTCTACATGGATCAGCTTGAGGGCTTTTCAATTTGGGGAAAGGATATGATTTGCAAATTGAAAAGATCAATATATGGGCTGAAACAAGCCTCACGACAATGGTATCTCAATTTCAGTGATGTGATTACTTCTTTCGGTTTTAAGGAAAACATTGTTGATCGTTGTATATACATGAAGTTTAGTGGGAATAAGATAATGTTTCTAGTTCTATATATTTATGACATTTTGCTTGCGACTAATGATCTTGGTATGATGAACGACACCAAGAATTTTCTCTCAAAGAATTTTAAAATGAAAGATATGGGTGAAGCAAACTATGTGATAGGAGATCTAATGACTTAGAGCTGATCGGTTATTCAGATTCAGATTACGTCGCTGTAGTGATACACGAAAATCCACTTTTGGATATGTGTACTTACTAGCCGGAGGAGCAATCTCATGAAAAAGTGTGAAGCATACTGTAATTGCTGCATCCACTATGGAGGCCGAGTTTGTGGCATGCTTTGAGGCCATGGTACAAGGATTATGGCTATGGAACTTTATTTCAAGACTTGAAATTGTCAACAATATTGCCAAGCCGTTGAAAATTTATTGTGATAATTCTGCAGCAATCTTCTTTAGCAAGAACGACAAGTACTCTAAAGGTGCTAAGCACATGGAGATTAAGTACTTTGCCGTGAAAGAAGAAGTACAGAAACAGACAATAACAATACAATATATAAACACAGAGATGATGATAGCTGATCCTTTGACGAAAGGATTACCACCCAAGACATTTCATGAACATGTTGAAAGAATGGGAATAGTTGTCTGTGATAAATGATTGTTGTAGTTAAATTTATATTGTAAATGGATGATTATTTATGATATCATTATTGGTTGTTTGTTTCAAATGGAATTCCTATTTATTTAAGTGTATATATATTACTGTTTTATTAATAGGAATTAGTCTATGTAAATTAGACTATTAATGTGGATCATTAAGTATACCATTATGATTTTATATTAAGTTGGAATTAATATTGTGGTACATGGAAGGAAGTTAGTAATATATATGATTAACAACCGCCATGACTTGTATTAATTTTCCTTAAGTATAAATATTATGATGTTAGAATTTATGAAGACATACAATATAATTGTGTACCCTATGGATATTGTAATGTCATAATATTTTGGACAAAGTGGGAGAATGTAAGAAATTAGTGTGGTCCAAAAATTTATATTGGGCCATACTAATTGGGCCTAACGAAAAGCCTTAAATCGTCCATAAGGATAATCTTGCGATGCAAGTATCAGCATTCTTGCGATACAAGTCAAGACTTCTCTCCTCTTAAGAAATGCTTTAATGACAGGCATCATATAAAAGAATACTAACAGTAAGGTTGATCCTCTCTTCATCTCATTCCGAAAGAACAAGTTGTCATTGCTTGGAAAGGAAAAGAGGAGAGAAATCATCTTACGGTTCTTCTGACGGTTTATGAAAGAACAACTTAAGTTAATCCCTCAAGCACCGCTCTACTGTTTGCCATGGAGAAAGGTATCAATTCTATGTTTTGAACTTGTGGAGATTATGATTTCTAAGATCCTTGATGTGCTTTCATGATTCTTAATTCCGCTAATAAAATCTTATAGATGATTAGTTGTACTCATGGTAATGATTGTATGTAAGTAGTTGAGCACAATAACGTCTACTTACAATTACAACTATATATAAGGATGATTGATATGTGGAAAGAGAATCGCTTGATTAAAAATTAAAATCAATAATTGCTTAGCCGATCTATCACAAAATCCACATTAACATAATAGTATATGTCCGGATTGAATGAGTGCACGGGAATAGTCTTTAAAAAAATGTCTAAAAGACAAACATGAAAAGTTGTGATGATAATCTTCCATCACATTTTTGTCAGAATTCAATTGAAGAGTACAAGTCTACTAGAAAGTAAAGGTACAGAGTAAAAGGTGCTGACTGTTGACTGTAAGTCTTCTCCAAGTAAAATGACAAAATGTAAAAGAAGAGTGAAAACGAAATATTAGATCTTAACTTGATTATTCAAATGTTCATCAAATTAATCAGGGCCACATAATTGGAGTCAATTATCTTCCAAGATCATATTCAAAATTGGGATGGAGATTGTTTATAAACATTTAAATTTTGAGTGACTTGACTTTATCTTTATCTCAAATAAATAAAAATTTAGGTTATTACTATCAAAAGTTCGTCATGGTATGTAATTTTTTTTTATTAATGTGGAATTTTTGGCTTGATGGCTTTATCTTCTCTCAGAATTGGAACTCTTTTGACAGAGTGCTTCCTTCATTTTCTCCTGTCTCTTATAAACATGGACATTATATATATCGTCTCATGGATGTATCAATTTTCTTTAATTTGTTCTCAGTAGAGCGTTTTCCTGCTTTTAAGACTTAAGCAATGAGGAACCTCCGAGGATGTCTCCCTTGATTGACATAGTGATATAGCATTGGATCCGATGCAGAAACATTCATCTATCTCAAATACTATACGTCCATAAACCCCCAAGCTTCTTACTACCTATCCTCCGATCTACTGCAAACTCTTAACTAGTGGAATGTATACTTGATCTTTGCTTGATTGCAAATATACTCCAAACACCCCTATTTATACTAGTTCTATGGAGAACTCTAGATTCTAGATAATTTATATACAACATTTTTAGAATTTATTCAACTATTACCAAAATATCTAATATAAGATATGAGCTAGATTTATCATGACAATTCTAGAAATTTCTTTGATTAGGCTTGGGCTTGGGATTCCTCAGCGTTGCATCTCAACACTCCCCCTCAACGCTGACTTCTCATAGTTGCTTCCAGGCTTGGGCCTGGGCTTCCTCAGCGTTGCATCTCAACACTCCCCCTCAACCCTGACTTCTCACCGGATCAGTGTTACCTTTCGGTATGCCTCGACTATCCGGATCGTCGTGCTGCTTGTCTCGTTTCCAGAGTTGCTGGATTTGGCACTGCTAATACATTTGTAATCTAGTTTCTTGATGCTTCTCTTTGAAACTTTGTTTTACTAGCGTCCTCCACACTAACCTTCGTCGAGTTTCGACATCTCGACAAATTACCTGATAGCCTACATCTCCTTGCAAGACCTCCAATTCACAAATGCAAAACAAGTTGTTAAATTGACAACAAATAAATAGACTACATACTTCGTGTTTTCATTTAAAAGGTAAATCCTGGTGACATTCTTAGTGCAACTAGTTATCTCCATATCACAAACGCAAAAAAAGAAAAAATAAAAAAAATAAAACATTTAGATATAATTCTCAAGTTTCTGTGATAAGTCGTGTATATATATATAATTTCACTTCAATTTAAAAACTAACATGTTCGGAAAATTAATCCATTGAAGCTATGTATGTTTCAAACTAAAAATGATGGATGACGTGATATATATATCCCTCGTTTATCCCTTAATTAACCTTCAATCAATGTAGTAGGCGTTTAGAATAGCCATGTACTTGCGACAAATTAGGAAGCACTTCTTCATTTTTATATTATTTTTTTTTTCAGTGGTTAGTAAATTGCCACACCAGAGGTCTTGATATTAGTAGGAAACGGCATCCCCAGTATGTCTTTTGTTTTGGCAGGATACACCTTAATCCCATTCTTTCGTACTCTCAATCTTCTCGGTTCAAACCTTGAAACAAAAGTTGTATTTACAAGGTTATGTAATAAAAAGAAAAAGAAACACATAAAAGAAAGAAAATTGCAAAATGAAAGAAATACAAAAGAAAATGAAAGTAAGTTCTTGAAATAAAATTTCTGTGGTCGAAGATGATCCTTATCTTCATGACAGCCTAGCAGCGGTCATGGCGAATGCATCACTGATGATTACAGCTGTGTGGTGAGTAACTAAGTACCTTCCAGTACCAAAGTGAGGCACCCGGTAATGACATTCAGTAGTGATTCTGAGGACCTCATCTGATTACTGAAAATTCTTCTGTTACGCCCCTTCCACAGATTCCAACATACTGCAATGACAAAACAGAGTTCAAAGATTTAAATTAAAGGTGCTAACTAGCTACAGTGGAGATTAGGATTACCACGTTTTGTTATATCATATTTGGTCATGGTTAGTCAACACAGAGGCACCAAGGAGACTTCAGTATTCTGCTTTACTCTCTTCATTTGTCCACTGTGTATCTTTCTCTAAAATTTCCGCGAGATCTTTTTCTTGTTGGTTCCTATTTTGTCATTTTTATATTTCAAGTTTCCGCATCCCATGTGTCTTAGTCCTATGTTATCTATTGTTCACGTTTCCTTTGAAAGTTTGAATAGTATGTATTCCTCTTCTAGTCTAATGTTGAAGTGACGTTTGGTTGTCGTTTTGATCATGCTTAACACTAATGTTTTTTTTCTATTTTTGTTGTACTTAATTGTCCCCATTTTTAGTCTGTTGCTAGCTATGTAGTATGTAGCATAGTAACATGATTCGCGATTTATTCGCAAATAATTCGCGAATAATTCGTTTTTTCACAAGAGCCGAACGAATCCCGCATAATACTACCCAATGATATATAATGCGTTTTATTCGCGAATTATTCGCGAATAAAACGTTTTTTACGTAAATAAAACGTTTTATACGCGAATTATTCGCTAATAAAACACATTATATATCGTTTTTAAAGGAAAATTTGTGCTTTTTTATTTGGTTTTTAAAAATATTGGCACTTTAATATATTTTTTATTATATTATATAAGCCGAACTATTCCCGAATTATACCTGAATAATACCCGAATCACGAACTTTTGACCTCGCCGAACGAATCCCGAATCGATGATTTGTTACTATGGTATGTAGTATTGGTATCTTAGGTGCTATCTGCTTATGCAGATATTTAATGAAAATCAATTTCAGACTCGATCCATGTTTTTCCATAAAAAACAAAACTATACATAGCCACCCCCATGGAGCCAGACTTTCCAGTAGGGAGTCCAATTTTTTTTCGACGTACAAGACATAAATTTGTAATAACTTTAGAAGTTAATTATGTTTGTGCAATTATTAGAGACATGTTTTGTATTAACTTTCCGGGATATATAGGACCAATTACGGTAATTCCTTAAAAACCAAGCATATTTTATATTTTTTCACAAACATATTTCTAAGTGTATATTTTTGCACAAAAATTATCAGAGGTGGGCAAGGACTGGATGAATAGCCATGTAACTAACGAGAAATTAAAGTTACTAGAGCTGTAACTCGGGCTTCGCTCTGAAAAGTGTTATCAAATATACCAATTAAGAATTTTATAAAAATTTCAAATATTTTATATTGAGCAAAACTTAAACAAAGTTTTTAATTTTAATGTAATTTGATAATAATAATAATAATACAATAATTTTTATATATTATATAATCTCATATAAATGTTGGACCATTTTAAGGATTAAATTTTGTTTAGCTATATCACATTCATCTTATTTAATAAAGAGAGAAAAAAATATGCAATCCATTGGATCAAAGTAGATAAAGAGTTTCAAACAAAATCAATGGTAAATAATACAAGTTCGACTTAAAAGGACTTCTATGCATACTTGAGTCTTTATTTTTCTTTATATGACACGCATACAAAATATACTTAATTTGAACTTATTTGGATTTATTATATCTTCTTCCTCTGTTTTTCAACTCTTTGATGCACCCGATTAAGATTAACTAATCTCCTTCTATGGCTTAGCTCCAGGAGGGCAGTATACACCAGTACTGCACCTTCGTGTGTAAGGGCGGCCAGGCGGTACGCCAGAGGGTCCACTTGGGTTTAGTGGATTATAGGGAGAAGCTGTATCATCAAAAATGCAAAATTATTAGTCTCGAATGAAATAAGGCATTAATTAGAAAACAGACTATATATATATTCGTCGATATAAAGGAGAACTAATTATAAGAAGATTGGTCATAAATTATGTCTGTAATAATAGTATAATTTGAATAAATTTCAAGCCTCTAGTCTCGTGCATAAAGCCAACCAAATAAAATGAAGGTAACATTTATGGCTCAAAGGCTTGAATTTCACTCGGCCAAGAAAAAAATAATGATCGTAATTTAATGTGCATATAAATATCTGCAGAGAAAGGAGGAGATCATTATACCATCCTTGCTAATTTCTTCTAGAGTTCTTGCTCCCTCTACAGAAGGGAAGACGAGTGAGGCACTAAACAAGAGGAAGATAATGCAGAGCACAGGAAGAGCTGTCATCGCCATGTATGGAATTGACTTGTGTATCCTTTGTGTAGTATTGGTACAATTAATACATCTCCTAAAGGTGCTAATTTATAGAGAAAGAAAAGTTGTATTTACAAGGTCATGTACATGAAATAAATAGAAAAAGAAAAACATATAAGAAAGAAAAGAAATGAAAATTCTTCATGACAGCCTGGCAGCGGTCATGGTGAATGCGTTACTAATGATTACGGCTGTGTGGTGAGTAACTGAGTACCTTTCAGTATCAAAATGAGGCACCGGTAATGACATTCACGGTAATGACTTTCAGTAGTGATTCTGAGGACCTCATCTGATCATTGAAAATTCTTCTGTTGCACCCACATGTTCCAGCATACTACAATGGACAAAACAGAGATCAAAGATTTTAATTAAGGGTGTTTACTACAATGGATTAGGACTACTACACACTACACCAAAAAAGGTGTATCACAACTATTCTAATTGTTGGAAAGGCCCCCATTTGTTGCGATAACCCTTATTACCACTAACATAACTTGTCACGAGATTGTTGCGGTAACTGCTGTGGTAATAGCTTATCGCAACTAAATTGGGCCTGTTGCCTTTTCAACTCATTATGTCAATTTATTTTGTTGTTTTAACTGGTATCAACTACACCTAGATTTGTTGCAATAAGTGTTATTACCACAATTCATTTTGTTGGCCGACTCTGCTCTTGCCACAATTTTTTTTGTTGAAATTACGTTTTTGGTGACGCTTCATTTGTGGCAATAGATTATTTCACCACAATTGAGATTGTTGCAATAACATATATAAAATATTAAAAAAAATAGAATAGAAATTCCATTCACGTCAATAGTACATTCATGTGGGGAAGCTAAACAATTAATGAATATTAATTCATACGATATTGAGATTACATTGAACATGAGGATTTACATTATACACATTATTAATGATCAAACAAATAAAAAATAATAATAATTTTCCTTCACACTAATTTCAATTTGACAATAAAGATACTATTTTATCTTAACAAAAAGACCTCAAACTGGTAATGAAATGCTCAATATGCCTCCTATTTGGTGTAGAGTCAGATCCTACTAGTTTCCACTGTACAACTAAGAAGTATGACCAAAATAAGTGATACAATCAAACACAAAGTTCATTCTTGTACAGTAAATATGCTGCTTTCTCAGGAAGTTCTTTTCCTACTCTTTAGTAGCTTTGGAAACAAATCATATTGTTTCTTGAACTATACATAAAATTTGTGAGTATACTATTGAAAAACAGGAGGTTTTCTTAAATTTCTTAGCTTTTTCATTCACCTTCTTGACTAATAAAGCTACACATTGTATTAAAGAAACAACTACATTTATGCATCTGCAGCACATGGATTACCATTTTTAAAAATAGAATAAGAACCTTATCATAGTATTCAGCTCCAGTATCTTTTTGATAATTCATAAAAGCATATGAGCTAGACTATTGTACTAACGTTAGCATTTCAGACCGAAATGCTAACGCCTCAAAATTATTGTTATCGTGTCCGAAATCACGATTTATGGTGCTCAATAAATTCTTTATATGAAAATATTGGGAAATACAAAAATTTTCTATTTTTAAAGTTTTCTAAGTATTTGTTTTCCATTTTTGAAAATAGCATGTACAAACATCAATATTTTATTAATATTTATGAGCTATTTTCTAAAATTCAAAACAAATACTTAGAAAACTCTAAAAATAAAAATTTTTTGTATTCCCTAATATTTCCATATAAAGAAATTACCGAGAACTATAAATCATGATTTCGGACACGATAACAACAATTTTTGAGACGTTAGCATTTCGGTCCGAAATGCTAATGTTAGTATAATAGTCAAGCTCAAAGCATATTTATAATTTTTTCATAAACATATTTCTAAGGGTATATTTTTGAAAAAAAAAATCATGGGTGGGCTAGGGCTGGATGAATAGTGATGCATTGCGCATGGCACATATGTCCAACTCAAATTTGGACGTAAAAGATAGCCACATTGAATCCAAGCCGATCAATAATTGCATCTTGAGAAATAAGTCATTTGGATGCATGAACGAAATTGTGCATTGGATAAACTCATTCATGCATCTGATGAATGAGTTTCTGCATTGAATGAACGAGTTTTGCATTGGATGAACGAATTCTACATTGGATGAACAAATTCTGTAACAATGAACTTCTCCATTAATTTTCTGTTAGTTTGTTTCTCAAGGCACTTGTTTCCCAAGACACCTTTTGGTTTTTCTTTTATTTAATACTTACTTAATTAGAGAATATGAAGAGATATGTTTTGATTATTAATAGCATGGTTATTGTAAGAATAGGAGAATTTGATTAATAGAAAAGTTTATGTGTGTTATCTTGTCTCTCTTTCTCTCTTAGTGACTCTTTTCTTGTCTCTATTACTACTAAACCGACTCGTGAGCTTAACGGGCAATACTGTAGCGGGACTGCTTTGCGTCAAATAGCCATGTTACTAAGGAGAAATTAAATTTATTGTCTAGTCGAGGATTATTTTCACAAGGTTAATTTAAAGTTTTAAACTAATTGTGCTCGCAATGGACTCTATTGATGCAATAAATTTAACACGGTGTCGAAGACAAATGAAAATCATGTCAACTAACACGTATAATTAAATTTGCTCCCTATATTCTTAGGACCATTAATCACTATTTCACATATAAACTATATATGACAATTTTTCGGAATGATGTCCGAAGTGCGAATTTTTTAGCTCACTAGATATTTTCCTGGTTGATGTATAGTCACTGTGCTTGTGTAGCTTTTGAACAAAAAATAATGAAAAATCTAAAATAGAAGTACTTAATTACATGCCAAAATAATTCTGAAGATGTTAGAATTTTCATGGAATCTTAGCAAGTACTTATAACAAATGTGTTACAAACTCACAGATAACGGCTTTACTTAACCTTAATTGCAATTTATGAGATTCTCGTACTTATTTCACCATGTTACAAATATATGTAACTTTGACTTAAAAGGCTTTATATGCATACTTGCATCTTTATTTTTACTTATATATTACATGGTCACGCACACAATTTATACTTAATTTGAACTTATTTGGAGTTATATATCTTCTTCCTTTGTTCTTCAATCTTCAACTCTTTGATGCACCCAATTAAGATTAACTAATCTTCTTCTATGGCTTAGCTGGAGGAGGGCAATAGTATTTACTCCTGCACCTTGTGTAAGGGTTGCCGGGCGTGCCAGAGGGTCCACTTGGGTTTAGGGGATTATAGTTGATAGTAGCTGTATCATGAAACATGTAAAATTATTAGTATCAAATGAAATAAGGCAAAAGATAACAGAGTACTATTCATCGATATAAAGGAGAATTAAGAAGATTGGTCATAAATTATGTCTATAATAGTATAATTTTTGAATATATTTCAAACCTAATCTCATGCATATAGACCCAACTAAATAAATTGAACGTAACATTTATGGCTGAAAGACATGAATTTCACTCGACCTCTAGAAAATAAAAAAAATGATTGTAATTTAGTGTGCATATATATATGCAGAGAAAGAGGGGAGATCATTATACCATCCTTGCTAATTTCTTCTAGAGTTCTGGCTCCCTCTGCAGAAGGCAAGACGAGAGAGGCACTAAACAATAGGAAGAGAATACAGACCATGGGAAGAGCTCTCGTTGCCATTTGTGGAATTCACTTGTGTATCCTTTGTGTAGTTGTGGTACAATATACCTCCTAAAGGGTGCTAATTTATAGAGTTTTGTGTGGTAGTGGTACAATATACCTTCTATTGAAGAAAAATGAAAAGATATTTTAAAAACAAAATATAGGAAAATGAAATGGAAAATGATATGGGGATACTATTGGAAATGCCCTATAGTTTGACTTAGTCAAATAAACTAATTATTCAACTTAATATACTAATTATTCAACTTAACATGTTAAATATTGAACTTAATATCAACTTATAATTAGCATGTTGAATATTAACTATTAAGCATCAACTTAACATGCTAACTGTAAGTTAATGTTAAATTGAATATTTAGCATTGTAAGTTCAATATTTAGTACGTGAAGTTAAATAATTAGTATCTTAAGTAGTATGATTAGTTGGTTTTTCATTTTAATCACAATATATATTAAGTTGAACAATAATTGATATAATTATTCAACATATAAGTTCATATTAAGTTGAATAATTAGCATATTAAGTTGAATAATTAGTATGTTTAGTTGGATAATTAGTATGTTTGTCCAAGTCAAACTATATTATATTCCCAGTAGTATCCTCAATGGTATCCCTATCTAGATACTTCTGTTTTTTCACCTTTTCGGGAAGGTGTTTGCAAAGATGAAAATCTGGTCAAATTAGGAATCAACAAAATATTAATTAGGTGAGGGCAGTACTATTTCCTTTTGGAAAGACCAATGGTTTGGAGAATTCCCTGTTACCTTTTCTAAATTAATCTCCATTAATTTGTAGTGATCCTGATTACAGTTCAATCAATGAAGGATGGCGTGGCATATCCCTCGCTTATCCCTTAATTAACCTTCAATCAATGTAGTAGGCCTATAGAATAGTCATGTACTTGCGACAAATGAGGAAGTACTTCTCATTTATTTATTTTCTTTTTTGAGTGGTTGGCAAATTGCCATACCAGATTTTTTTTTTTTATATTGAAAGAAAAGTTTACAAGATTATATGTACAAAAAATAAGAAAATAACAGAAAAAATGAATGAAAGGAAATTGCAAAATGAAAGAAATATCTATATCTATACTATATTAAAAAGCACTTATGAATTGGATACCTCCAATTTTTTCCAATGTTTCTAGTGTTGACCGGACGGTGCAAACTAATTCCAGGTTGTTGAATGGCTACGATTGGTTACTATAATCTTGTTTTCTCTCCATTTGTTTCAAAAGTGTAGTTGATGTGCAATATCTCTATTTGGAATTGGAACGAGCAAATTTAGGAGAATTGTTTTAAAGTATAACAATTCAATTATCTTCCATTCTGGTTGTATATTCTTGACATTTCAAATATCTATCTATACTGTATTAAAAAACACCTAATTATTGCCCCGCATAACGGGCGGGTCTCTCGCTAGTAAATGAAAATGAAAATAAGGCGCCCTTGCATGGTTCCGTACTTCTGTGGTCGGAGAGGATCGATCCTTATCTTCATGACAGTCTAGCAGCGGTCATGGTGAATGCTTCACCGATGATTACGGCTGTGTGGTGAGTACCTTCCAGTACCGGTAACAACGTTATTCGATAGTAATTTTGAGGACCTCATTTGATCACTGAAAATTCCTCTGTTACATTCCTTCCACAGTTCCAGCATATTGCAATGGACAAAACAGAGATCAAATATTTGAATTAAGGGTATACTTATTACAGTCGATTAGGACTATATACGTATTGTTATATTTTGTTTGGTCATGGCTAGTCAACAGTACAGAGGGCACCGAGGACACTTCAGTACTCTGCTTTAGTTTCTCAGTTTATCTTCACTAGAGCTGTAACTCGGGCTTCGCCCCGAAATATGATAACAAAAAAATAACATAAACTTAAGAAAATGTCACACTGCATAACATAAACTTAAAAAAAATAGATTAAAATAAATATCACACTGCATAAAATTAAGAAGTATATGAATAATGTAAATATCATGCACAACAACTGCACAACAATTTCATGACATCTTCGTCCAGTTCAATCTAGGCTTGTTGTAGCATGTCCCACTTTCTCTCTCTCTCTCTTATTTTCACGCTTTGTTATACAAATTATATAGTTTATTATGCATAATTATGGCTTGCTATGCAAACTAATGTATTTATTATGCAACTCATTTACTATGTAATTTTTTAAGGTTATAGACTTCATATTAATATATATCTTTGTATTATGCATGTAAATTTGTTTATTATGCACACTGATTCGAGTAGTATGCAATGTATTGGTTATTGAATACATGTTACAAATGTTATTTGCATGTAAAAAATGTTTATTATGCACACAATGTACTGTTTAGTATACAAGTTTATTGTTTAATGTTTCATAGCTCGGCGAGTTGGTTTTATATGCATAATAAACACTATTCGTTGCAAATTAAATTTATATATATATATATATATACATATGCATAATTCAGAATTGTGGAGAAGTTTGACTAGTCAAACTATCTATATCAATGATAGTAGCTACGCACAATTAATGATATCTTTGTAACAGCTGCCTTTTTTCTTTACAATACGCTCAAGTACGTCAGCTAAGGGATTTCACATCTCCTAACATATGGCATGTGCCATTCTTCAGGTGGGCCGTTGGATCTCCCTCGAGATTCGTGCTGGCCCAGATCCTGAGTTGATCCAACGGCCCACGTGAAGAATGGCATATACCATATGTTAGAGGATGAGCACTCCAGCTAAGGTAGGTAGGAGAGCAATAACATAAAATACATACTAAGTTTCCAATTTTCCATGTCGTCAGATGCCCACAAAACTCTATAAATTAGCACCTTTCAGGAGCTATATTGCACCACAACCATAAAGGATACCCAAGCGAATTCCACACATGGCGACGAGAGCTCTTCCCATTCTCTGTATGCTCTTCCTATTGTTTAGTGCCTCCCTTGTCTTCCCTTCTGCTGAAGGAGCCAGAACTCTAGAAGAAAGCAAGGATGGTAATATATCATCTCCTCTCTTTCTCTGCATATATATATATATATATATATGCACACTAAAACTACAATATATCATTTATTTCTTGCTCAAGTCAAATTCAAGTGATCTTTGAGCTGTAAATGTTAACTTTAATTTGTGAAGAACATATATTTTTCTCCTTTACATGGATGAATATTCTGTTTTGCTTTGCCTTATTTCATTCGAGCTAACATTTTTACATTTTTCATGATATAGCCATCAACTATGAGCCGCTTCCAAGTACACCCGCCGTCCCGAGCGGCCAACCTTACACCGGCCGAAGGTGCAATAGTGAATACAAGTGCTCTCCTGGAGCTAAGCCATAGAAGAAGTTCTGATTGATCTTATATAATTGGGAGAATTAATTAATGACTTAAAGAACGAAGGAAGATATAAATAAGTACAAATAAGTTCAAAGTAACATTACGAAAAATTAAATAAAGGCGCAATCTGTGAGTTTGTAATATCTTTGCTATAACAAGCTTTGTACTTTGGAATCTACGGTGAAATAAATTGGTACTTCAATTCATCTGGTCTCTGAGTTAAATACGAGCCCTTCTAAACTGGGCCTCACAATCATAATTAAGTATTTTTTATTTTTTTTAATTTGATCCTTACAGAATTATTTTGGTACATATACAAGTACTTCTATATTTTAGATTTTTCATATTTTTTGTTCAAAAGCCACACAAACGCAGTGACAATAAATCAAACCGGAAAACATTAAGGCCCGTTCGATTTCATGGATTTTGCTCAGCAAGCCATGGCTGTTGTCTATTCTAACCATGAGGTGTTCGATTGCTAGTTAAAAAACCAGGGTTTTGACCACACCAGCGCGGAGATCGATAACATTTCAAGCCAAAAAGTCCAAAACCTGGTTTTGAGAGAATCAAGTCGGAGTGGATTTTTCAAAGCCGTGGCTTGTAGAGATCTGAATGGCGCAAGCCAGGGCTGAAAAGGAATTGATGCCAGTGAAAACCACGTGAGCGAATACGGCCTAATAGTGAGCTAAAAATTTTGCACTTCAAACATCATTCGAAAAAATTGTCATATATAATTTATACGTGAAATAGTGATAGGTCCTAAGAATATAGAGAGCAAATTTAATTATACGTGTTAGTTGACAATGCTCTTAATTCATCGTTGTAACATTGTATATATGGGGGGAGGGGTATGTATAATTTTATTTTTATGAAAAAATATGGATATTGATTTTCATTAAATATATGTGTTTGCAGACAGCACCTAGTGTACCAATACTACATCCCTACTAATAATAAAAGGAGGAGTAATTTTGAGATTAGAAAGGAGTCTCTGTCATTCCTAATCGTCCGATCGGATGATCTCAACCGTTCGCATCTAATTCCCCTAGCAATCCGCTCTTTCGATTGCGGTTGTTTGGATTTTCATCTTCTCTCCGAGTATTAACCATGGTCTTTAATGCTGCCATTTAATGCTTTCATCTTCTGTCTCTGAACTGTAACCATTTCAATTGTCAACTCTTTCTCCCTCACCTAATGCGTCACTAAACCTAACCCCAACCCCAACCAAACCCATGGCCACTTTGGCCTCCCAACCCCGCCCTTATCCCATCATCCCCCGCCCTCGATCGAGGTCCGTTGTGCGGGACACCGCAGGGCCTCACCGAGTTCGTCTGCCCCCACTGCGAGACACCGCAGTCCCTGGCCCCCGAGCTTCTGCTGCGCAAGCGGAAGGCCCTGCCGCTGTACCGCAGTAGCGGGGTAGATTCCGGCAAGACGCAGCTGCCGTGCGCCTGCTGCAATGCGCTGCTCAATGTGCAGCATGGCCTGTCGAGGTTCTCCTGCCCCAAGTGCGGGGCTGAATTGACCGTCGATAATAAGAGGCTGAGGGGGTACCTTGCGAGATCTTATGGAGTGGACGCTGTAAGTGAGGTCATTTCTATTGTTTCGGCTGCTGCTAGGTTGCCTCCACAGTGGCCGTTGGAAGTCGAGCCGTATGTGCCGGTATGATACTCATTCTGGCTTATGTATGTTTAATGTAGGTACTGAATCTTGGTTGTTTGGGTAACCAATCAGTTGATTAATTTTGGAAAATAAAAGTGTAATCTTGGTTGTTTGGGTAACCAGGTAACCAATCAGGTGACAAACGTTGTGAATGGTACAAATCTTTTTTTTAAGCACGCTTATGTTATCTTTTGTCTAAAGTTTTGAACTTAGTATTGCATGGCTAAATAAGGCTTGGACGGTAAAAGGGCCATAATAAATATGGTCGTATATTCATTTTATTTAGAAATATGACAATAACGGTTCTCATGTAATCATTTTGTTTAATTTAGTGATTCATTATTTCATGAAAATAAGGTTAGCCCACGATAGACAGCTTGTAGCTTAAGACATTAATTCTCTATATAGGTAATGAGTTATATTGGAGTTGACATCATGATATGTATAATCTAATTGGGTACAATAAGTATTCTGTATACTATACTAAAGACTGAGTATGGTCTATGTACACCTTTTCAACCAGGTGCTAATACACTTATACAGATTGTAAATGATAATCAGACATATAACAAAATATCACGCTGCATGGCGCGGGCATCATACTGGTAGTACATTACATAGCACTTTTCTTACCGTGTACCTCTCTATGGTTCATCAAAAAAAAAAAAAAAAAGTGTACCTATGCGTCAATTTAGCTGGCAAGACTACATTACTGGGACAATTAAGTACATTAAAATTAGAAAAAATATGATTTTTAATTACTGAGAACGGATATATATCATGATTAAAACGACAACTAAAGTCACTTCAACCATTGGACTGCCCGAGGAACATATACTATTCAAAGTAAACGTGAATAATATATTTTGTGGAAACTAAGGAATAATAATCTCTTCTCTTCCTTATAATGTATGTTGGATGTCCTGATCCTGCAACGGTCAGGATTTAATCTTCAAATTTAGGATGAGATGTGAGCCATTGGATGAGTGCTAGGATTTTTTGCGGTCATATTTCAGTGTTGAAGTCCATTTTTTCACGATCGCTATACGAAAACACGCATACAGACAACTGGTCTCTCTTTATTTGGTAAAGGAATTAATGGAAATTTATTGTAAAGATCTGTATGTAAACATTGATGGTCATGTATTGCTTTGTCCCTATATTTTAAATGTAACTTAAGAAACTTTTTGGTTGATTACTAATTGATACCATTATAATTAAAATTATCTTATACTGGCAACAAATGCCCGAAATTATTTATTTGTACCATTTATTTCCTTTTTATTTGTTATTACAAGAAAAAAATTTCTATCGTTTATGAACATTGTTGAATGAGTATTATTCTAATTGGCCATACTTTGATAACAAAGCATGTCATTACTATTAGAAAATTTTATTTATTCTTATATGATATATCCGTTGCAACGCACGGGCAACTTACTAGTAGGACTAAAGAGTGGGATTATGCACTTACTAGTAGGACTAAAGAGTGGGATTATGCGGAAACTTCAAAATTCAATGTAAAATGGACAAAATAGGAATCAACACGAAAATGATTTTGTGGAAATTTGAGAGACAAAAGACACAATGGACAAATCAAGAGAAAGTAAAGCAGATACTTAGTGTTAGGGCTGCATAACGTCTTAAACGCAACGACAATCGGCGTTTGCGTTTGTCGTTTCGTTTTGGGTGACGAAAATTTTTTTTGTGTCGTCTATCGTTGCGTTAGCTGAACGCAACCAAATTCTCTGGCGTTCATCGTTCTGTTTAATCAAACGGAACAAAACGATTTTAACGTCTGCAAACAATTAATTGGTTCCCATTTTCAGAGTTGTAAATTTTCCACAGAAAATTAAATTTAAATAATGGAAAAGCAATGCAAAAGTATCTCAGAAATATACATCTCATAATTCAACAACAATTGACAATTTGACAACATAATATTTAACCAAAAAATGAATAAAAACATTCACAAAGGGCACTGAGAAAGTTGAAAGATGCAAAACAATCTGACTGACTACCTCCATCAGCCATCTCTGGATCAGCCATCCTCAATGAACAACAATCTGAAATTGAAAGATGCAAAACTTTTAATCATAGCAATAAAAGCGTTGGTACCAGTGTACCACTGTACCTCAAGGGATACCCACTGGTACCAGTACCATTGTATAGTGCTGGCACTAGTAACACTGGTACCAGTTACTAGTGTAAAAAATAAGTGAACATCAATCTGAAAATATGCAAGGTGCAGCACTCAGAATCAAAAGCAACAAAAAAAATCAACCAAAAATGTAGAAAATTAGAACTTTTTACCTGAAATTGATTGCTGCCTCAAGAGCTGCTCACTTCCCCTATTTTCCTTTTTTTGTCTTACCTTCTTTCTTTCTTTCTTTCTATCTTCCTTTCTTTCTTACGCAGGTCTGGTGAGGGAGAGAGACCCAAGGAGGCTCACTTCCTTTCTTTCTTACGCAGGCTGTCTGGCTATCCTTGCCTGAGTCCGACGACCCAACACCGGCTTCTCAGCAGTCAAGTCCATCAGAATCCCAGCCGTCAGTTCTTGTTACCAGGCTAGGCGAGTGTGTGTAGTATCGAGCTCTTGGGGTCTGGATCTGGACTCTGGAAGCGTGGTGTTAGATCGTCGTCTCATGGTCTTGGATCGAAGGCAAAGCGCGCGCGAGGGGACAGAGAATGACGGAGAGAGCTCAGAGATGGAAAACGAAAGAGGTGAGAACTGACGGGTGCGGCGGCTAGGGTTTACTGAGCGGTGATTTTGTCTAAAATCATCCAATCTTCATCTGCAATCACAGAATTGCAGTTCTATGGAATTGCTAAACGAAACGAAAATAAACGATCACGATACTGATCTATTCTGTTTCCGTTTCGTTTAAGCCCACGAAACCAGGCCCAATTTTGTCTGACGTTCTTTTCGGCCCAACGCAACAAAGATCCATTGCATTAATCGTTCCGCTGCAACGAAACGCAACGGGATAATGCAAACGGGCCTTCCGTTTTCAGCCCTACTTAGTGTCCTTCCTGTACTCTGTATTGACTAGCCACGTACGGTCAAACAAAATATAGCATTAATTAAGCAGTAAGCACCGTGTGTGTAGGGGTGTCAATGGAATAAGTTCTTCTGTTGTTCCGTTCCGTTCCGTTATAATAGAATGAATTTTGGTTCCGTCCATTATAACGGAACGAAAACGGAACAATCCATTTCCGCCCTAAACACGTATTTCCCACGTATTTCCGTTGTTCCGTTATAACGGAACATTCAACGGAACGGATTTTGGTTCTGTCCGTTATAACAGAACGGAAACAGAACCGATTTTGGTTTCGTCCGTTATAACGGAACGGAAACAGAACAACTCATTTCCGTGAACGTTTTGAACGTTTGACAACCATACGTGTGTGTGTGTCTCTGTTCGATGTCTGTTTCGACTGTCTATACCAAATCGAGATTTGTGCAAAGAGCGAATAACGGTGCGCGCAGTCGAATGTAATGGACATACTGAACTAAGACAATCAGTGTCACTCTTATATATATATATACTGCATCGTATTCTGCTGTTATTCTTCCGCGATAACAGGACCCTGTTATCCCGACGGTGACCATCAGATCAACACCGAACGGTTCAGATTCAGTGCAAAGTTTGATTTTTGAAGTAAAAAAGAGTTTTGCCGAACAGATCTCATCCGTCCATTTTAATCCGACGGTGCCAATCGGAAAAGCAGGACCCTGTTATCCGAGGGAAGGATAACAGCGGAATTGAATTCTATATATACTACATGCATGTGATCTGGTTTCTAAGTAGTACTCTTCCTACATATTTGCCTGTGTTATATAACACATACTTTGGTATCTTCCACAATACTGGACCAGTCAAATATACTCGATTTCTATGATCGAATCCAGTCTGGATGTAGTTAATTAATTGGGCAGCCATTCCCCAGAGGCTAACGCGAGTATTTATTAATTGTCCCATTTGCTAACCATGCTAAAGCAGAGCCAAGGGTCATCTTAAACGAACAGGGGAAGACAAATATTGATATATGTATAAGAATACGTATATACAAGTTAAAATGAAATTAATTTGTACATGTAGCACAGGCACAATGAATAAATTGCCGTTATCTAATATACACAAGAAAAAAATACCTGTAATATTAAATGGGGGATCCGATGACAACCAAAAATTTCATGATAACCACGACAGTGAATCCTCAAATAAATAGAAATAAGATCTCTAACAAAAATTTTGTACCAACATATTGTGAAACTCATAAATTGATTGTGTTTCAAATTTCAACCAAAATTAAAGTCGTTTGATACTATATCAAAAGTTCAAAATTCATAATATTTTGAACAGTTGGAAATATTAAGAAATGAATCCCGATCGATAGAGTATCAAATGATAATTAAATTTGTTAATATTGGGGCTTTATATCAATTGACAATATATGTACGTACACTGTCATGCAAAGCTTTCTTCAAGATATTGTATTGTAATGGATCACTTCCGTGATTTCATAAAATCTAGAAATCCATAAAAACTTTTTGCTTGTCTGATAGTCTCTTACTGTCTTACAATATATATATAAAAAAAAAGAGTTAGACTATTACGTAAACGTTAACCTTTTGGAATGCTATCGCTTCAAAGTTGTTGGTTATGCCTGAATTGTTACACCAGTGAAAAAAAATAGTAATCTCACAATAATATTCACTGTTTTGTTGTCTAGCTCCTGGGCTAAATTAAATATCAGTGCTTAAAGCTGCATAACGTGGAGAACGACCACGAAAATGTACAGTTTCGTTTTGGCTTCGTTTCTTTTAACAAAATAAAATACTTGTTTCGTTTTCGTTTCGTCGTTTGGGATGAAACGAAACGAAAAAACGAAAATAATCATTTTACAATAGTATTTTTCTGTCAAATAGGAAAACAAAATGGAACCAATCATTTCGTTAATCGTTTCGTTTCGTTTAACGAAACAAAAAATCGTTTTGTTTTCGTTTCGTGCCAAACGAAACAAAATAACAGAAAACGGTGTTGGTTTACAGCCCTATCAGTGCTACGGTTTTTCCCCTATAAATTGGAACCATCTGAAAGATTATGTACAACTACATTAAGTGAACCATAAATTAGCAATAATAACAAAATATACATGATAAACAACAGGATTTCATCTCCCAACTCATGGTTTCACTCAACTGCGACAATTTATTTATTTGAGAACTGAGAGTACAAATCTATACTCCATAAAGAGTGGTAGCTCTCCAAGCACCTCAACTATACCACATCATTAATGTTATTTACCATTAATTTTGTTTGAATCTTTTCATCTTCCTTAATTCAATGGCTTACATTTTTTTTCTCTCTTCTTATCAAATAAGATGAGTATGATAAGTCAAAAATAAAATTTAACACTTAAATTAAATGATCCAACAATATTTATGGTTATTATTTATGAAATTATTATATTATTATTTTTTTCTCTCTTTTTTATAGCAGCTTTTTGGAACAAACCGCTGCAGAACTTTTATTACAGATTCTTTATTTTCTTTTGCATCCTTTTTTGGCTGCAACCGTTGCAATGCGGTTCATTACTATTAACGAAAATGGCATTGATCTATGTTTTGCAATGCTTATCAAAGTTAACCGCTATAAAGTGGGTGCTGCAAAAACTCAATTCTGTAGTAGTGTCAAAAGATTTAAAAAATTATATTCAAATTTTGTTTAATATAAATATAAAATTTGTATTATTTTTATTTGATACTATTTTTCAGGGCGAAGCCTGAATTACAGCTCTATACATGTATAAGTTGTAGTACGTGTACACAAACGAGATCCCTTCATTATTTTCATTACATACTTTAAATTCCATTATAGAGCCTATATATATATGAGTACATATGTAATATGCTCTTCCCCTTTCCTTCAACACTCATCTAATCATTGATCAAACTTCTCTCATGGCTTTGCTCCTGGAGAACAATTGTTTTTATAAGTGCAGTGTTTGGGTTTGGGAGTGTATGCGCCACCTGGTCGTGTACCGCTTCCTACACCAGGGCGGTCCGGTTTCAATGGTTCAACGGTGATACCTTAATGCATCATGAGATTAAATTACAAGGAGATTAGTCTGCAGTAAATACAACTGAAGGAAATAGCAACCTTGAGTAAGATTTTCTATAGAAAAAAATGTTACGAATGAAATATGTCATTACATCTTAATTATAACTATAACCTCCAATATAATGTACAACAGTGCAAGTAAATCCGATCCAAATAAAAATATTTGATTATTTGTGCAACAGAACACATGTTTTCAAGTACTTGATTGCAAAATATGGTTCAAAGAGTTAATTAGTTAAACTTCACAAAGCAAAATAACTTGAATTATAGCTAGTGACAAAGTTTGAAGCCAACAGAGAAAAAGGAAAGATTGTTACCACCCTTGCTTTCTTCCAGGGTTCGGATTCCCTCAGCAGAAGGAAAAACGATGGTAGCACTACAGAGGAGGAAGAGAAAACAGAGCATTCGAAGTGCTTTCATTGCCATATGTTAAATCTGCTTGTAATGGTTCCCTTGTTGTTATGTTGTAGTTGTACATTATCTCTCAGATGGTTCGAATTTATAGGGGAAAAACCGTAGCTAGCACTGATATTTAATTTTAGCCCAGGAGCTAGACAACAAAACAGTGAATATTTTTCTGAGATTGCTATTTTTCTTTTCCACAATTGACTGGTGTAACAAATCAGGCGTGACCAACAACTTAGTTCATATATATGAAAAATTTATTGAGCACTATAAATCCTTATTTCGGACATTATAACATATATTTTGAAACGTTAGCATTCCAAATTAATGTTAATGTTTACGCAATAGTCTAACTCGTTTTTTTATTTTGTAAGACAGTAACGGACTATGAGACAAGCAAAAAGTTTATATGGATTTCTAGTATTTATGAAATCGCAGAAGTGATCCATTACAATACAATATCTTAATTTACTCCATCGATCGGGATTCATTTCTTAATATTTCCAACAGTTCAAAATATTATGAACTTTGAACTTTTGATATAGTATCAATCGATTTTAAAATTGGAAATTTGCATATTTGCCACTCCAAAACCCTCAATTTCTAACTTTGCCACTCTATTTTTAAATGACCAAACTGCCCTCAATGACCAATCTTAGCTCCAGCAGAGCACTTGTATTCACTATTGCACCTTCGGCCGGTGTAAGGTTCGCCGCGCGGGCCAGCGGGTCCTTTTGGGTTTAGTGGATTATAGTTGATGGGATTATAAGTCTCGAATGAAATAAGGCAAAGCAAAACAGACTATTCGTCCATGTAAAGGAGAAGAATATATAATTCGTCACAAATTATGTCTATTATAATTTGCTGAGTATATATTTGAAAACTGCATCATTCAAAAAAATAATATGGATAAATATAACTTGCCACGATCAATGCCCCCAAAACATCCCAATACACTTGGAAAAAATTTACAAAAATATCTCTCTTTTCAGAAAATTTTACAGAAATATCCTTTATTTCTAAGAAAATTTACAAAATTACGCTACCATAAAAATATTTTACAAAAATGACCTTCACAATCTTACAAAAATATACCTCCGCCCCACAAAATTTTATAAAAATGACCCTCCCCACCCATATGCCACCTCATCACAGGATTGTGGGGGCAAAGTTGTGGCATGGTATCATTGTCCAAAAAATATATATTTGGAAACTCCAGTCTCATGCATAAATGCAAACCAAATAGATTGAAGTTAACATTTACGGCTCAAAGATCACTTGAATTTGACTTGAGCTAGCAAGAAAAAAATGATTGTAATTTTAGTGTGCAGATATATATATATATATATATATGCAGAGAAAGAGAGGAGATCATTATACCATCCTTGCTAATTTCTTCTAGAGTTCTGGCTCCCTCTGCAGAAGGGAAGACGAGAGAGGCGCTGAACAATAGCAAGAGAATACAGATCAAAGGTTTAAATAGCGGATAGCGGACTCGTCGTGGTGGGATACATTTGATAGCAGATATCGGATATCGGTACTATCGCGGGCGCTACCGGTTCCATTATGTGGAATATTTTAACTATTTTATTGGCTTATGAGCTAACATATTTAATAAAAATGATGAATAATTAAAATATTGTATAAAGTTTTGTAACCAAATTGTTTAAAAATTATATATAATTATGGTATCACTCTTGAAACAAAGCATTCTTATTAAGATATATTGATATAGTACAACATGATGGCCAGTCTTTTATTGCACAAGTATTATTTGTTTCTATCAAAATGATTTCAAATTGAATCATTGAGTAATTACTTTTCCTAAATATTAAAAAATTAAATGGATTATTAGACTTATTAAAAATAAATTATCTATCTATCATTTTTCAAGAAAAAAAAATTAGAATCTAAAAGTTATAATAGAAAAATTGTAAACAAATTATGATATAACATTATGTAAAAAAAAAATTTATTGATTATATAACATTTTAATGGATTTCAAGTATATGACTTTCATTTTCACTAATCAATCCCACAATTTTTCTTTTGTGGATACTAAGTTTATATAACATTGATTGTTTTTGTTTACAATTCTAACTAATTATGTGTTAAACGATTGTAAAACATAAATAACAACTATTAAGTGTTAGATATCATAAAATAATTGAAAATTTAGATGATTCTAACCGTATTTTATATGTTACTATATAAAGTATCAAATAGCGGGAAAAAACCGATAGCGTTGTAGCGTTTTGCTTCCAAAATGCTATATCGACCGCTATGAGCGCTATTTAAACCTTTGATACAGATCATGGCAAGAGCTCTCGTCGCCATGTGTGGAAGTCACCTTGTGTATCCTTTATGTTTGTGATGCAATATATCTCCTGAAAGGTGCTAATTTATAGAGTTTTGCGGGCATCTGACGACATGGAAAATTGGAAACTTGGTATGTATTGTATTTGTATGCTATTGCTCTCCTACCTACTTTAGCTGACGGACTTGAGCGTATTGTACATTTTCTATTTCTAATTTTGTTAACGAAAATATATACAAAGATATCATTAATTGTGCCTAGCTACTTTTGTTGATAAGGATAGTTTGACTAGTCAAACTTACTCTGCAATTCTGAATTATGCATGTATATATATATATATATTTAATTTGCAACGAATAGTGTTTATTAGGCATGTGAAACCGACTAGCCGAGCTATGAAACATTAAACAAACTTGCATACTAAATAATATATTGTGTGCATAATAAACATTTTTTACTTGCATATAACATATGTAACACGCATTCAATAACCAATACATTGCATACTACTTGAATCAATGTGCATAATACACAAATTTACAGCATAATACAAAGACATATTAATATGAAGTCTACAACCTTAACAAATTACATAGTAAATGAGTTGCATAATAAATACATAATAAACTATAAATTTGTAAAACAAAGCGTGAAAATAAAAGAGAGAGAGAAAGTGGGACATGCTACAACAAGCCTACATTGATCCAGACGAAGATGTCACGAAGTTGCTATGCAATTGTTGTGTATAATACTTATTTTATTCATATACTTCTTAATTTTTATGCAGTGTGATATTTATTTTAATTCAATTTTTTTAAAGTTTATGCATGTTATGCAGTTGTTATGCATGATATTTTTTTATGAATAGACTTCTTACTTTTACATGCCTGACTCGCCCGGACCCAAACCCGGCCGGTGTTTTAGGGATAGTCAAACTGACCCCAACCCAACCCGACCCGAAACCTGAGATAATCTGGAAATCTGGTGAAAAGTTTGTATTATGCAGTTGTTATATATGATATTTGTTAATCCATAGATTCCTTACTTTTATGCTGTGTGATATTTGTTTTATGCAAATTTTTTTAATTTGTGTTTTGTAGTTGTTATGCGTGATATATTTTTATGAAAATACTTCCAACTTTTACCCGCCTAGACCCAATCCCGACCGACCTGAACCCGAACCCGACCGACGCGAACCCGAACCCAAACAACCCGAAACTCGAGATAATTTGGAAAGCTAGTGACCCGACTCGGAACGACCATGATCGGATCAGGAATCAATTACCCTATCTGAAATTAACAAACAGAGACCTGGCATGATCACCTAAGCACTGCAAAACCTAATACCCTATCTGAAATTACTCGAGACCCGAAAAAACACTAACAGCTGTCAATGCGATACCCGACCCAAGCTGACCCGACCCGAAATGACCTGAGACCCGAAAACATACCGGCAACTGTCAACCTGATACCCGACCCGAACCGACCCGAAATGACCCGAGACCCGAAAAAATGTCTGCAGGTGTCAACCCGAAGCCTGACCCGACCAAACTCGAAGTGACACAAGATCCGAAAAAATGTCGGCACTTCTCAACCCAAAACCCGACCCGACCTGTGACCCAGAATTTCCGTTTGGTCAAAATGACTTGACCCGCCTGACCCAAACCCACCCGACATGCCTGACTGCTTTGCTTCCTCTAAGTGTGATATTTATTTTATGCAATTTTTTTTAAGTTCGTGTTATGCAGTAGTAATGCATGATATTTGTTTTATGCAGTATACTTTTTACTTTTATGAAGTATGACATTTGTGATTGTGCAAGTTTTTTTTCCTTAAGTTTGTAATATGCAGTTGTTATATATATATGCATGATATTTGTTTCATGCGTAGAGTTCTTATTTTTGTGCAGTGTGGTAATTGTTTATGCAAGTTTTTTTGAGTTTGTATTATGCAGTTGTTATGCATATTATTTGTTTACGCATAGGTTTTATTACTTTTATGCATTGTGTTATTTATTTTATGAAAGTTTTTTAAGTTTGTGTTATGTAGTTGTTATACATGATATTATTTTATGCGTATACTTCTTACATTTGTACAATGTGATATTCATTTTATTGCAAGTAAGTTTGTGTTACACAGTTGATATACATTGTATTTGTTTTATTTATGCGTAGACTTTTAACTTTTAAGCAGTGTTAATCCTATGAATTTTGTTGTACATTAAGTGAAAGCAGTTTAATCGTCATATTAAAATTTAGAATTTCTTTTTTTTATTATATTCGCTGATGTCATAATTTGAATAGGTTATAATAAGACAGTGCCAGATCTTAAAGCACGGAATAGTTATCCATTATTACACAATATATATCTTGAAGAAGGATTTGCATGACAGATTACATATATTGTCAATTAATAAAAAGCCCCCGCTTTTATTTTCAGTAGCATATATATATATATATATATATATATCACCACATTTGTAATTCTACATAGCTGTCATACTCCACTGGTTGTTGCTCATCCTCTCCACAGACCTGCATATTATTCCTATATTTTGCGATTCTGATAATTACTTTCCATTTGGCTTAGGGGGACAATATCTTCGATATGGATTGGTGGTGCAAGGATTCGTGTAAGGTTGGCCAGAGTTGCACGTCGACCCCGGCAGACATACAGGTCTGTTTGGGTCCGATGATCCATATCCAATATTAATGCCTTTTGCTTTACCTAAAAATAATGGTACATGTTAAATTGATGAGTTATTACTGTAAAACATTTTTGAAACTACGTACGTATGATAACAATGAGCTCCCTAGAAGAAAATTGAATAAATTAAATTTATAATGTCAGCCCACAAATATATTATATATTTATGGGTGCACGTACTGCAGGGACGGAGCCAGAGTTGTGACATGAGGGTGCTTAGTAGTACAAAACTATATATTCATCAATTATAGGGGGGCCAAACAGCAATTACTAACCAAATTACACAGAAAAAAGTTGCAAAATCATGAGGTGTCTTAGCACCTCTATGTCCCCCCTCTCTCCGCCCCTGCGTACCTGTGATTGTGTAGCGTACGTGGCAGTGTAAAGTAATAAGTGCCAACAGTAGTCTTGATGGAAATTTTAAAATTTTAAAATTCAAACTACCAAAAACATCGAACTAGATATATTATTTCTAAACCTCAGTTAACGTATTTAGTTTAAAGATCATGATGAATTATAATTAAAGATCGGAAGAATTGTGAGTTTCAGTTCACAGTATTCATCAATATTGTGCTAACTTATATACCAGGCTTTTGGAATAATAAAATGACAAACCAAAAATAAATATATAAAAGAAGAAGAAGAAGATGTATATAAGACCAAGTACCAGTGCTGCCTTCAACTAGAACTCGAGTGGCCTCCGTAGCAGGCAAAGCGATGAGAGAAGTACTAAACACTAAAAAAACCATGCAGGGAACAAGAATAAGAGCCCGAGTTGCCATATTGTTAGATAGACTGTCTCTCTTTCGATGGCAAATTGGCAATGATACGAATCAACATACTAAAATCAGGCACATATATATAGGCAACTTGAATTTTTGCATCTAGCCCCATGATTTACATTATATTTTAGAGTTGTTTTTTTTTCATATATAGACGAGTACAAAGAGCTAGACTAATATGAAAACGTGTGCACTTCACTCCGAAATGCTAATGGTCTGAATTATATTTTGGCACGTCAAAAATTTTGATTTATAGTTCCCATTAAATTCATCATATAAACACTACCACAGAGAAAAGCATCAACAGCGGTTATTTAATGACAATTCCCAGCGGTTCAGTGACCGTCTGTAATACCGGGGTTGCTAATGCTTACTAAAGAACCGTTGTTGATGCTGTTAATCAACAACGGTTTATAAGAAGGAACCGTTGTTGATGATAGCAATTCCCAACGGTTTATAAGAAATAACCGTTGTTGATTCTTAAGAATTAACAACTGTTTTTTGTAAATAACCGTTGTTGATTCTTAAGAATTATCAACTGTTTTTTGTAAATAACCGTTGTTGATTCTTAAGAATTAACAACTGTTTTTTGTAAATAACAGTTGTTGATTCTTAGAAATTAACAACTGTTTTTTGTAAATAACAGTTGTTGATTCTTAGAAATTAACAACTGTTTTTTGTAAATAACAGTTGTTGATTCTTAGAAATTAACAGCTGTTTTTTGTAAATAACAGTTGGGATGATGATTTTTTTTTAAAAAAAAATTGTTTATTTATAGAGATCAGCCCTTTGCTCATTCAAATTAGATATTATATACCATATTAACAAAAAAAATGTACATTAAAAAACTAATAATAAATTCTAATAATACCACAGATTAATTACCAAACTAAAATCCAATATAATATCATATTCATATATCCAACAAAATTAAAATCCATCATAATATAATAGAATTTCACAAATCCTAATAATATCCGTATACATCAGCACCTTCTCCTAATCTTGCATCATCACTTCCTCCTGATCTTGCACCAGCATCTCCTAATCTTGCATCAGCACCTTCTCCTGTGCCCGAATCTACAGGGAGTACAGTGAGTTTGCAATAATATATTTTTTTTGCAATATCTTAGAAACAATTTCGTACATGAATTATTTACAATTCAGTTTGTTAATTTTTTTCTTGACTTTAGGGGAAGAAAGTTTGACTACGATTTGTTTGAACTTTGAGAGAGCAAGGAAAGGAAGTGCCGGTGCTACCTTGAGAGAGCAAGAAAAGAGCAGGGATGGTGCTGCCTTCGCTGTCGGAGAGACCAAGGAAAGCGAGGGTTGGTGCTGGCCTTCTTTGTGCGGAGAGCAGGGAGAGTGAAGTTGGTGGTAGCCTCCGTTGCGGGAAGGCCTTTTCGCGGAGAGTTGGTGCTGGCCTCTATTGCGCCGCCGTTGCCGCTATCAAGCAGCCCTCCATCATGCTCCATGAAGAGGGAAGGGTTTTAGTCAGGTTTTGAAATTGGGGAAAATACAAATTGACTAAGGTCTGAAGTTGAAATTATAGTAGAGCAAAAGACGAAGTGGTGGGTGAGTTAGTGACATGATTCAAAAATTTTGTCTGGGAAAAGAATCCACAACGGTTTCATATAAAAAACAGTTGTTGAAAGATGTGGAGGCAGGAACCTAGGGAAAACAATCACCAACGGTTGTTAAAACAAAACCGTTGTTAATTATTTCACAATACATATTTTATGTTAAAAAGAACCAACAACTGTTTTTAAGAAAAAAAGTTGGTAAATGCTGCAAAGACTCTTATTCTAGTAGCATGGCTCTTGGAGAGAATCAACAACTGTTTTTTGTAAATAACAGTTGTTGATTCTTAGGAATTAACAACTGTTTTTTGTAAATAACCGTTGTTGATTCCTAACAACTGTTTTTTGTAAATAACCGTTGTTGATTCTCAGGAATTAACAACTGTTTTTTGTAAATAACCGTTGTTGATTCTCAGGAATTAACAACTGTTTTTTGTAAATAACCGTTGTTGATTCTCAGGAATTAACAACTGTTTTTTTGTAAATAACAGTTGTTGATTCTCAGGAATTAACAACTGTTTTTTGTAAATAACCGTTGTTGATTCTCAGGAATTAACAACTGTTTTTTGTAAATAACCGTTGTTGATTCTCAGGAATTAACAACTGTTTTTTGTAAATAACCGTTGTTGATTCTCAGGAATTAACAACTGTTTTTTGTTAATAACAGTTGTTGATTCTTAGGAATTAACAACTGTTTTTTATAAATAACCGTTGTTAATTCTTGCACATGAATATTTTACGTTACCAAGAATCAACAACGGTTTGAACTTTAGAAACCGTTGGGAATGCTGTCCCTTTGCCAACAGTTTTTTATAGTGAACCGTTGTTAATTCTTGCACATGAATATTTAATGTTACCAAGAATCAACAACGGTTTTAACTTGACAAACCGTTGGTAATGATTAGCCCTTTCCCAACGGTTTTTTAGAGTGAACCGTTGTTAATTCTTGCACATGAATATTTTATGTCAGCCAAGGATCAACAACGGTTTTTGTTTTATAAACCGTTGGGAATGCTCCACCTTTCCCAACGGTTTTTTATAGTGGACCGTTGTTAACTCGTGCACATGAATCAACAACTGTTTCTTCTTAAGGAACAGTTGGGAATGATATGCCTTTCCCAACTGTTTTTTAAAGGAACAGTTGTTGATTCTTTCTCAGATTTCGGGGTAGTCTTTAGCAACTGTTCCTTCTGATAAACCGTTGCTGATGTGTTTAATTAAATTTCCAAAATGCCACTGCCACTTTTCAACAACGGTTTTCTTGAAAACAGTTGCTAAGTTGGGGTTGCTAAAGCCCATCTCTGTGGTAGTGAAAAGTATTAGGGGATACAAATTTTTTTTTGTATTTTAAGTATTTGTTTCGGATTTTTCAAAATTACTCTAAGATATTAATAAAATAGTCCTTATTTGTATATGGATTTAAAAAAATCCAAAATAAATACTTAAAAAACTCTAAAAATAGAAAATATTTGTATCCCCAAGTATTTTTTAATGAATTTAATGAGAACCATAAATCAAAATTTCACACGTGGCAAAATATAATTTGGACCGTTAGCATTTCAGAGCGAAATGCAAGCATTTTCACAATAATTCTACTCTGAGTACAGAAGAACATGGCATATATAATTGGAGCCCGGCTACGGTGCTTTTGTAACTATTTCAGATTGAAATGCTTACGGTCCAAATTCAAAAATCCGATGTCCAAAATTTTGATCCAAATAACTCATAATAATTTTGACTTAATTAAGTTCGATGATGCCAATTTTTACCATTTTAGGAACTTTTATTACTATTTTTAATATTTTTTGAAATATGGCTCACTCTTAAAATAATTCAAAATAAAACAAATTTTTATGGCAATCTCTAAAAATCAATTAAAATAGCTAAATTTTCTTGAAATGGAATATTTTGGGATTCTAAAAGTTAATTATGTTAAGATTATTATGAGCTATTTTGATTAAAATTTCGGACGACGGATTTTTACATTTGGACCGTAAGCATTTCAGTTAGAATTAATGCTTACTGAAGCATTGTAGCCGGACTCTATATATAATTGTATTATTTTAATTTGGTAATTAAGATTTTAGTAAAATTACACACCTATCCATATGGTTAATTTGATTATAAGTATGACCTATATTTCCTATGCCATTAGAATTTTAAAGACCCCGATTAATTATTAATATCTTAAATTTAATACAGTGTTACTTTTTCGTTTCTCTGTGTGTTGCATTTCGTTTCTCTTTAATTACCAGTTTCCTCAATTATGAATATGAAGGTATAAATATATAACTTGCTGAGTAACTGAACCCATTTGGTCTCTTAAAACTATTAGCCCATAGAAAACATAATAAACTGCATGCTTCCTTACTGATCTTTTAATGTGATCTCGCTCGTAGCTATCAACTTCGTGCCATATTTTTCCAGCATTAGTCCAAAAGTTAGAAGACAAAGTAAAATCCATTAATCATACATGTTCATGTCTCATTGATTTATATATCGAAAAAGAATGGAAGAGTGGACTACACTAGTCTTCGATCTACGACATTATCTATTGATTTATCTCTTTCATGCGGGCATTTATGTTGATACTGGGAGACTGCGAGTCAATTGAAAAGGGATTGACAAGAGATATATGACCGTTGACTCCAGGTCAACTAAAGGTGCTGATAGAGTGTATACAACACAATTCCCCGGCACTTTATTCCGGAACGAGATTTTTCAATTTTTCTGAATTTACACGAATATTAACTCTCAATTTTTTGAGTTTTATCTGATCCTCTGTACTGCATGCCTTGCTGTAAAATTATGGGGCGAGTATAAATTGTCTATCTTTGTGACCCGGTTCGATTTTTCGTGTACAAGATGAGCTTCAAAAACTATTTTTTAGGATTTTTTGTGAGCGTTTTACGTGAAGAAGTCAAAAATTAATTGTTTTTACGTTTGTTATACGGATGGTAGCACAGAAGAATCGTACCATAGATTTCGTCGTTTTTTGTTTGTCAGGGAATCTTTCAATTTTAAAAAAATATATATATAATCCTATTTGTTTTATAGGGCTGACTAACTCATACTCGGCCGCATCCTTTTTTTTTAGTTCTCAATTTTTATTTCTAATAAATAAAAAAGAACTTCTAACGATATATTAAATCAGGAAATTTGATGAATTATTTCTAAAAAATGAAAAGGAATTTTTACAAAAATAAAAAAAGGCATTTATAGTTTTAAAAACATAATAAACTGAAATGAAATAAACTAAATTTGTTAAAAAACATCATCATATGAGTTGTATACACAGTCTAACAGAAAGTTTTTTAGAAAAATTTTAGTGATGGAGTGAGTACATAGTTCGACTGTTACTACGCTCTCAAAAATGTTATGGCCGCTTACTACTTAACTAATTTTTCTTTATTATTTTTAATAATTAAAAACCTATCATATTATATGACGTATTGTCTATAGTAAATTTGTGTGACTCTGGCAATTGAAGAAAATGATTATAACAGTCAAGATCGTCAAAACTTGATTATTTTAAGAGGAGAGATCCATTGACAATCTTTATCTTGACAATGACAATTTTCAAAAACCTGAAGATAATCATTAAAAATTCTTAAATATAAAAAAAAAATTACGGAGCTATTGTTTAACTTATAGATTGATTATGTGTCAGATTATATTCAATTTAAGTGACATTTATATTCAATTAAGTGACATTTATATTCAATTTAAGTGACGTTTGTTATGTCTTCTAAGATCCGTTGAATTCTATTATTAAAAAAGTATAAAATTTTGATAAGTCGTCAAGCAATGTCCAAATTGATTGAAACTTAAAGCACTACAATCTATACTGAAAACGATACATTCATAATCCTTTTTTTCATTTAAGAATTTTTATAATTTTATTCAAATATTTTAAATTGCTATTATCAATACTATCGAGATAGGTATTATATATCAATGGACCTCTCCTCTTATTTTAATACTACTATATTTCTTCTTTTATCTAAAATTTGATAAGCTAATATATACAACAAAATTAAATTTGATAGAAACAAAGCTAAATCAACTTCATTTTGTGTTGATTTCACTATGTGGACTTAATTAATATTCATTAAATATTTTAAAATCCTCAATTATTCAATATTTAATAACAAAATGTGAGCCGAAGCAACACGAGGCCTCAACCCTAGTTTTCATGAAATCGTAGTACGTAGTATAACAAAGATGTTACAAACTCACATATATATAAACGACTTACTTAATTAACACTAATTACATTTTATGAGATTCTCGTTTTTGATTATTTCCAAATGTTGCAAATATAAAAGTTCGACTTAAAAGGACTTCTATGCATACTTGATTCTTTATTTTTCCTTATATATATTACATGCATAAAATACACTTAGTTTAAACCTATTTGCATTTATATATCTTCTTCCTTTGTACTTCAATCTTCAACTCTTTGATGCACCCAATTAAGATTAACTAATTTTTCTTCTATGGCTTAGCTCCAGGAGGGCAATAATATGAACGACAGGACCTTCCGGTGTAAGGTTCGCCGCGCGGGCCAGCGGGTCCTTTTGGGTTTAGTGGATTATAGTTGATGGGAGTAGTTGTATCATGAAAAATGTAAAATTATTAGTCTCGAATGAAATAAGGCAAAGCAAAACAGACTATTCAACCATGTAAAGGAGAAGAATATATATTCGTCACAAATTATGTCTACTAGAGCTGTAACTCGGACTTCGCCCCGAAAAATGGTATCAAAATGGTTATTTCCATGGTAAGCTTTATGCCATCAACAAATTGATCAACACTGAAGTCATACCAGTCGATCCTCGCAAGCGTAAGAGGGTTCAGTGTGATGTGGCATCAGCATCTGTACCCCCCACGGTTGCATCTTAAGTGGGGAGAAAGAGTTTTTCACTCGAAGTGAGGTGCGTGAGTTGTTAGACCAACAAACGAGACGAAATGGTGAGAACAATAGGCGTACCACGATCTGATTACAGACATTATATGATCATTTTGGTCTAGTCCCACCTACCATCCCACCAGCTGATGGTCCAGAGGCAAGTTTTTAACTTATATATCTTTTTCTTAAATAAAAAAAGTTATCTCATTCGGGAAAGAAAAAAAAAGAAGGTTAGGATTTCAATGGGGGCACTAAGATATTAATACAGGTTTGAATTTAAGCTTTAGTGTAGATAGTAATTAAATACAGATTTGAATTTTAGTATAGATGGATAAATGAAAAGAGTAATTATGGTTTATTTAATGGATGATATGAGTTGTTAAGGATGAGTTTAAGGGAGCGGGGGCGTTCCGATGCCCATCGGACCAAACCCTGTCCGATGGGCAGTTATAACCGTCCGATCGAAATTTTCTGATGAGATCTATTGATTAGCGGACTCAAAATAGATCCCTTACTTAAACCCGTTTACCCATTTAACTATGGAGATCCGTCTCTCTCGCTCAACCCACTTTTCCCCAACTCCTCCCCTTCCGTACTCTCTCTCTCTGGAAATCACTGAGGCTGATAGATAGAGTCGAGCCAATGATTGCTAATGATGATGACGAAGGTCGTGTGAACGTCGATCGGCCGTATGGTAACTAGGGTTTGATGTTAAGGCATGAATAGACAAGAGGAGCCAGGGGTTGATTGGAGCAGAAGGGAGGGAGATAGGATGGGTGGGGTTGGATGCCAAGGGACCATGACGAGCACTCATCAGATGAGCATGCAGTGAGCGAATCTGAGGTAGATGAAGAGGACCTCTCCATGGATTTGTACTTCCAAGTTCCAAACAGTCAGAAATAGAAGAGGGCAATGGGTTTGGGCGAGAGAGACGGAGGAGGCGGGCGGGGCAGCCGGACAGGAGGATTGACTCAATGGTGACTGGTGAGAGTCTGAGAGAGACGGAGAGAGGAGTTTTAGAAAGGGTAAACGGGTTAAAAAGTGGGGTTTATTTTACGATCCGTTAATCACTATATCTCATCATAATTTCGAATCGGACGGTTCAGACAACCCATCGGACAGGGTCTGGTCCGATGGGCATCGGAACGCCCCCGCTCCCTGAGTTTAAATACTCTTACTTTATTGTCAGCCCTCAACTTTTTTTTAGGTGGTAAGGAAAAGGGTGGTATAAAATTTTATAATATGAAATCTAACCGGTAAAGAACCCTACAAATGAAAAACGGATATGAGTAATCTGTATTGTGTAAGAAGTCAGTAAACTTTATAGAAAGAAGTGTATTTGCTCCGTGGTTACTTATTTTATTCTAGCATAATATAGTATAAATACCAATCCCGGTCAGTTGACAAGCTAATAGTCTTAATTAGTTTTCTTTAGTGGTAATTTATTTGATGTCTATATCCCTTGCAATAGTAAATTATGTTTGAAAACTTCATACTTTGACACTATTTTCATGTAGGAAAATTCTGCACAACCTACAATTGATCCAAGTGAGGGTGAGCATGAAGAAAGGGAAGCCGATCGTGATTATGAAGCTGAAGAATAGCCTGCCATGGTGTCATTGATGGGTGTGTCAAATATAGTGGTTGTTTAGTTTGATATGTTATTCTCGTTTTGCACTTTATTTTAGCCAAATCAATTTGGTACTATGAATGTTGTTGAAGCATACTTTCTTTTCTAAATTATGCCATGGTATTTGAAGTTTTAATGTAGTTCATTGTTTTTGTTTTTTATGTGATCTATTAAGTTTTATTAATGTTGCATTGTATATGATTAATTGAGTCTTACTACTGTGAACAAACGGAAAAATTGTGAATGGCGAATAATAGCCTGTCAAATAGAAGCTGGTAACAAATTAACATTACCCTAGCAAATAGCAATTGTGGTTTTATAATTTGGAGACTTATTGCTAGGGGCAACAAACTAAAGGTCCTAGCAACAAAATTGAAGTACCGTAGCCATTGTGTTTAAAAAAACCGCACCAAGTGACTTATTTGCTAGGGCCAAAAGTAAAGGCACTAGCAATAAAATTAAACTAGCGTAGCAATTGTGGTTTGGAGGGCAGATCCCGAATCGATTTTTTGCTAGGGCCGCAATTTTTCAGTCGTAGCAAATAACCAAGCAGTACCCTAGCCAATAAGTAATTGCCAGGGGCCCTAGCGGTTGAGGATTATTTGCCAAGCTTGTACTCGCGAGGGTAACATCCACTAGGGCAGGCCCTAGCAAATGCCTATGCGCTAGGACTTGCCCTAGCGGATACTATTTTTTCGACCCTAGCAAATAAACTATTTTCTTGTAGTGCATTCACTATTTCACGTATAAATTATATGTGACAATTTTTTTTGAATGATGTCCGAAGTGCAAAATTTTTAGCTCACTATAACTGTTTTCCGGTTTGATTTATTGTCACTGTGCTAGTGTAGCTTTTGAACAAAAAATAATGAAAATTCTAAAATTGAAGTACTTGTATGCCAAAATAATTATGAAGATGTTAGAATTTTCATGGAATCATAGCTAGTACGTACGTATAACAAAGACGTTACGAACTCACAGATATATAACGGCTTTACTTAACCTTAATTACAATATTTTATGAGATTCTAGTATATATTTATTTCCAAATATTACAAATATATAAGTTCGACTGTAACATCCCGTCAAGCAGGTGAAACAGTAGCCGTGCTGATAAGCACAAGACTATAAAAATATGCAACAATATACTTTACCAATAACATGTAAAAACAGCCACAATTCTCAAATAGTCAACCTCCAATCCCAAACCCTTTATATAAAGTGGAAGTATTTAATAAAATGAAACCCCATAAAATCTCTTGTGGCATTTATCGCAATTCTTTCTTTCACCCACGTCGTCCTTGCATCGCAAACCTGTAACCTGGAACCCACAAAAAGTGGAACGGGTGAGAGTTTGAAACACTCTCAGTGCGGTATTTAGTTCCAGCCGATGGTATTTATCAAATCCACTAGCTAAACTGAATACCACTAAATAATCACTTTTAATAATAATAACATAAATAAATGTCATAAACCAATAAACATTTCACGCCAGTGACGATAATAATTATCCCAACAACTACAAAGAATTAACTATAAAGAATTAAACGTCAAGTCGATAAGTACATTTCATTTTCTTTCCAAAACCAGTTTAACGTCTTCACTGTAAAACCGCACGTACCAGTTCACTATCACATATCAAACCAAAACAAATACCAAAATATACACAAACAACCCAAACCTGTACCAGAAATCCAAATATCAAACAATCACACAAACCTGTATCAGACGAATCCACAAACAACCTACATATCTCGTGCCTCTCAGTACGTATCACATACCAAGCAAGCCAAACAAATATCATCCCGTGCAACCAGCACATATTTTCATGTACCTGACGAATTCTCATGTACCTAACGAACCCAGAGATCCAAATATCCGCGTGCATGCCTGTACACGCATGTCCGTAAACTATAGCGCTATAGTAAGGTAACTAGCTAACCTCCTGCCGGTATCTCTATCCAGGTACATGATCAGCAACCACAAGCACATCAACAACAACAACAACACAGCAACAACAGTATCCACAAACACACACAGAAAATGCATAATACCATATATGCAATCACTTACCTTTATCAAGTCATGCACACACGCAAGCAATTCAATGCAGAATCAGTATATCAAGAATATAAGTAAGCACCACAGAAACATTTCGATAAATAAAATATTCAGTTCAATTCATAAATTTGACGAATAATCGGAACCCGCACCTGTTTGACGATTCTTTACCAAGAGTCTGAACTTATCATCAGATAACACCCCACCGTTCGATCTGACAATCTTATGCCAACTACTCGGCCTCCCAAATCAATTAGTATAATTCCTAATGACCAACTATAATCAAATATTCACATTAATGATCATTGATCACCATCTAAACTTTAGGTTTGACTTTTAACTCTAAAACTAATTCAATCCAGACCATATAACTTATATATCAATATATAATTGTACAAGTTCCAACTCCCAACTTGCATAGTCAGCTTGGTTCCATTTCTTTTAATTAGCCAGACCTTATTTATTTGACCCACCATATAGGTTTTATTTTCATTCATCATTTAATTCCTGTCCATAATTCACATTCAGTTCCTATCACAAAGACCAATCTCTAATGCATATATATATATACCATGTATAACACTAAAAACGATATTCAGCAACCGGATTTGGAATACAACCAGTTACTAGTACATACCTAACTTTAGCCCGGTCTATCTAGCATCAGTAATTATATTAAAGCCAAGGACAAGCATCATTACCAACCGGCCCCAACATTAGGAATGGTTTTTAGAGAAACTTCACTAATTATAATTATCCTCAACGTCAAAACAGAGAATAAAATATAAGTATAACATTAGTAAAATACCGAGAGTTATATGGAGTCCATTTTTCTGCTCAAGATCCTGAAGATCGATCGCACTTGATTACAGGCTTTGACGCTCATACTATCATTTGATATATAGATATCCCATATCCAAAATGTTAACTCCACTCAGGATTACATATATGAGAAGAGAGACCGAGAAACACCAATATATGCACCAGTGTATCCCCAAACCATATAATTAAGTATACATACAAGCAGCTTAGTCATTCTTTATTAAATGGAGAATTACCAAAAATTGCCACGTAAGGGGAGAGTGTTATACGAGAGAATTCCAGAAATTAAGAGAAATGATGACTAGGTAGCTTAGTCATGCAATTGGCAACAAAACCATAGCATGCCACGCAGCAGCTTAAGTTAGAGACTTCATCAAGAAGAAAGACCAAGAAATCAAGCATCACGATCAGGTTTGTATTTAATGGATCATTTCCAATTTCAACCCTACAAGTTTCCAATTATATTAAAGAGTCCTATTTATTTATTAGTAAACTCACAAATATTCACTTCCTTAATACTTCGACATATATATTAACTATAAGAGGTTCATGTAACTCACCTTGTAATAATAATGCATATTAATCAACAGTCCACACACATATACTAACCAATTAATGAATATTCCAAAATTCACGTATAATAATTTCCGGAAATCAGATTCTAATTAAAATATATATCTGAATTTCTAACTCAAAATTCAGATATCATATTTTCTATTTGATTAAGTTAGGTAACACGTTAATATATCTTAATTTTTGAAAGTAAAAAATTCAGATATCACATCGACTTAAAAGGACTTCTATGCATACTTGAGTCTTTATTTTTCCTTATATATTACATGCAGTCACGCACACAATATGTACTTAATTTGAACTAATTTGGATTTATATATCTTCTTCCTCTGTTCTTCAATCTTCAACTCTTTGATGCACCCAATTAAGATTAACTAATATTCCTTCTATGGCTTAGCTGGATGAGCGCAATGGTATTTACTACTGCACCCTCCCGTGTAAGGTCCGCCGCGCGTGCCAGAGGGTCCACTTGGGTTTCGCGGACTATAGTTGATGGTACCTGTATCATGAAAAATGAAATGAAAAAAAGACAAATAACAGACTATCCGTCGATATAAAGGAGAATTAAGAAGATTGGCGTCATAAATTATGTCTATAATAGTATAATTTGATTATATTTCAAACCTAATCTCATGCATATAGACTCAACTAAATAAACTGAACGTAACATTTATGGCTGAAAGACATGAATTTCACTCAACCTCTAGAAAATTAAAAATGATTGTAATTTAGTGTGCATATATATATGGAGAGAAAGGGAGGAGATCATTATACCATCCTTGCTAATTTCTTTTAGAGTTCTTGCTCCCTCTGCAGAAGGCAAGACGAGAGAGGCACTAAACAATAGGAAGAGAACACAGACCATGGGAAGAGCTCTCGTCGCCATGTGTGGAATTTACTTGTGTCTCCTTTGTGTAGTAGTGGTACAATATACCTCCTAAAGGGTGCTAATTTATAGAGTTTTGTGTGGTAGTGGTATATACCTTCTATTGAAAGAAAATGGAAAGATATTTTAAAAACAAAATATAGGAAAATGATATGTGGATACCATTGAAGATACCATTGAAGATACCATATATATAGTTTAACTTAGTCAAACGAACTAATTATTCAATATAATTAGTATGTGAATTAGGCTATGGTGATATGCATATCACGGTTTTACCTACTATGCGACTCATATCTCAGTTTTTGGTATCCAAATAGTCGATCCGAACTGCTCCATATGATCTCTATATCAAAATATGTTATGAAACCAAATTTTATGATTTTTAAAATTTTTTGCTAATTTTAATGATGGAAAAAAATAAGTGTTTTGTAATGAATTAGAATCCTTGAATCTAACCATTTTCTCCCCATCATAAAAAATAGCAAAAAAGCTAAATCAACTTCATTTTGTTTCTATCAAATTTTTAAGTATTTGTTTAAGATTTTTTAAAGTGGTACATAAAACTTGATTATTTTATTAATATTGTATAGTCATTTTTAAGAAATCTCAAACAAATACTAAAAAAATTTTCAAAAATGGAAAACTTTTGAAATTTTTGTATCTCGTAAGGTTTTGATATAAAGAATTTATTGAGCCATATAAATCGAAATTTGGAAGTGATTTGATAGGTTTTTAGAGGTTAAGCTCACGATATATTTGCTATATATATATATATATATATATATATATAGTATATATAAGCTGGATGTACACACCAATTACTTTATTAAACGCTTGATAATTAATTAGTCAACATTGAATTCTTTATTCTAGCAAGCAAATTAAACTTTTAACCTTTAAAACATTAAATCTAAAGAAAAAAAACACGAAATTAAGTTCTGATCATGATAATCTACTACGTACATATCAATCACTTTCATGTTTTTGTTAGAACTTAATTGAATAGTCAAGTCTATTAGAAATTTGGAATTATTAGAATGTTCAAGTAGAAAAAATCGATTGGTTGTTGACTCCAAGTCTTCTCTAAGTAAAATGACAAGTACTGTAAAGGGAAGTGAAAACGAAATTAGAATCTTAGGGTCTTCTATAATTTTCTTATTTTAAAATGTTGTTCACTATTGTGGCCAGGATATTGCAGTCAATGACCGACGAACTCAGAGATAATTAAGTGTTTAATACAAAAACTGCTGTCAAGATTCATAAGTATGTGACATGTAACTTCATTTTTTATTTTATTTTATTTTTTTATTTTATTTTTTTTTTGTAATCATGAACGTACAAGAGATTATTCATGAACGTGTAGGATTTCCAGCCAATCAAAATATGGAGGTGTGAATAAAGAGTATGACCAAGTCACGCAAAAAAAAAAAAAAAAAAAATGAATCAAGAACCTCACATAATTTTTGATAAACACACTTTTGTATATATATTTTTATAGAAACACTCACTAGTAATCTTTAGTGTAATACCTTTTAATTTTAGTGTAACCACGGTTAAATTTTAATATAATCACTTTTTTTTTACAATTTGTATAAATATTTGTTAGTATAATCACTTTGAACATAAAGGCTTAGTATCGACATTTTGTATAACTGTTTCTGATTTTTGATATGATAGGTAGAAATATTTAGTTTAAATACTTTTTTATAAAATAAATAATTCATTTTCTATCTTTAGATACAAATGTTTATCTTTATAAATTTTAAAAAGTTGAAATATATTTAGTTTTACTACTTTATCGAGAATAATTAAATTTAGACCATTCTAATTACAATACAAACTTGATGGTCGTTGATAGAGTATTGAATGACACTCAAACTAAAAAAAAAATTTGAAACACAATCAATTTATGAGTAAATAAATATGTTTGTAAAATATTTTCTATTTGTAAGATTTTTTTACAAATTTATGTGTTTTGATGTAATATTTGTGTCAAATATTTATTGTGTTATTGGATCCCTCCTCATATAGTATATAAGTTGGATATACACACCAATTACTTTATTAAACGCTTGAATTAGTCAACAGTACTGGCAAGCTATGTTACCCGGATACGGTATATACTCAGAAGAATCCGTATCCGGTGCGCATTGGGTGTAGGTGCGCCTCCGATACGGTGCGGGTGCGTACCGGGTGCGTCACGTGGCGTATCAGATTATTTTATCAAGTTTGACTGGTCGATTCGGTCAACGATACGGCCCCAGTGCGGCTCCGATACGGCTGGAGCTGGAAAATTCGTCAAAAATTGCGTGGAAGAGGGTTCGAACCCGGGTTGTTTGGCAGAATAACAAGGCACTTAACTACTGCACCACATGCTCTTTTGTGTTATATTACAGTTTCAAATAAGCATATAATAAGATTAAGATACAGTAATATTTATTAATATATTTTATATAATAATTTATTATATCTAGCCGCACTCGTATCTAAGATTTTTTGAAATTGCTGTATCACCGCGTCCGCACCACACCGGATACGATATCCGCACCTGCCCTCATATAACATAGTTGGCAAGCAAAACTTTTGACCTTCAAAAAAAACATTAAATCTGAACAAACATGAAAATTAAGTTGTGATGATATATAATATACTATATGTCAAATCACTTTCACTTTTTTGTCAGGAACTTAATTGAATGGTCAAGTCCTTTATCCTTAGAACTATTAGAACGTTCAAGATGAAAAGATGTGCACGGTTGTTGACTCCAAGTCAATCCAAGTAAAATGACAAACTGTAAAGGAGAGTGAAAACGAAAATGACAAAAGCAACAGCGAGAGTAGGGGTGAAAGCGGATCGGATATTATCCGTCCGTATTGCGATTCGTATTCGGATTTTTGTGGAAATAGATATTTTGTGGATGGATACGGATACAGATAAAATTTTATGCGGATACGAATATGGATACAGTTTTTGATATAGAAACGGATACGGATACGGATACAGATAATTATCTGAATCCGGATATTAGGGTAATTTGGATATCCGTATTAATTCGGATATCTGTATTAAATGCTTACTATATGTCTTTCAATTGAATTTTTGATGTAGATTCTAAATTTAATGAAGTTTATATCTAAATAGGCTTTAAACTTCATCTTTTTTCTAATTTTTGATACTTTAAATTAATAATATAATGATAATTATGGATTTTTTCTTAACTAATATGTGATTATGTTTGATAATAATGATCAGCGATGAACTAATAACATTATAATCAATAATTAATTTTTATAGTAATTTAACCATTTTAGTTAGTGATCTATCATACAAAATTATATATATACAATATATTTTTTAATAATAAGTCTAATATCCGAAATATATTCGTATATTGGCATTCGTATTCATTAAATATCCGATCCACATTCGTATTTGTTTGGTATCCGATCCGTATTTGTATCAGGAACTATCCGTATTCGTATTTATATCCGGAACTAAAGCGGATACGGATACAATTTTGTCCACTATCCGTCCGTATCTGCAGAAAATCACATTAATTATAGATGTTTATAGAATAGTAGTACACATAGCTTAGTTGCCTATAAATAGGGTGGCAAAAATTGATCCGACCAAAATAGTCTGCCTGATAAACCCGATGTTCGAACCTGGCTCCGATCTGTTAACTTATGAAAACTGAATCAACCGAACCCGTAATTGACCAAATCCGAAATAATCTGAATTCGAAAAAGCCCGCAAATATTAAGAATTTGAATACAAATTATCTGAACTGATGCAACCCGCCACCCTATAAAAACCCAAACTCGAAACGATCTGGAATTATGTGACCCTAAACCGACAAGTATCCAAATCTGAATCAACTTGAACTGAGAGTGACCAATACCCGAGATGTATAAAAGTACCTATGTGGTTCTTTCTTGTAAATTGTAATTATTTATATTATTTGCATTAATTCGGAAATGTGCATATCATTGTTTAAGAATCAATTCATGCATACTTACCGTCATTATTCAACTTAACAGGTTTTTTATTCAACAAAATAAATATGTTTGGATCTTATTTATCAGTAACAACAACATTTACAGATGTCATGTTCATATCTTAATAAATTTGATAAGTTGAATAATAACACCAATATGTTGAATAACTATATTTCGGTAGTCACATATGTCAAGATAGAAATTTCTTGTTATTTTAAAAAATAACATTATTAAGTCCCGAAAAAGTATGATTTGAATTATATAATTTATAATAATATATGCAAAAGTTATCTGAAGGATAAATTAATCAGTTAACCCGAATAAAGACAAAACCCGACCCGCTCGATTTGTATCCGGAACTCGCTCCTCAATTATTTGTAACCCATAAAGGCCCGATTAAGAAGAATCCAGCACCTGAGTCAACCCGTATCCATATTGGCCCGAAAACCTATAAGATCCGAACCTACAAATCTGAGTAATATAGTTGTCCCGGCCCATCTTTGCACCGAACTTGAACTTAATTGATCCTACATAGTCCGAATCCGATACCTACCTGAATCCGAAAGCAAACCGAATATTCAAATGGAAAAGCAACTAATAATTCAACCTAGCGTGCTAAATATTCAAGTTAGCGTGCTAAATATTCAACTTAGCGTGCTAAATATTCAACTTAACGTACTAAATATTCAACTTAACGTTAACTTATAATTAAATTAGCCTGTTAAGTTGATGTTGAATATTCAACATGCTGATCATAATTAACTTGATATTAAGTTGAATATTTATTATGTAGCATGTTAAGTTGAATAATTAGTATATTATGTTGAATGGTTAGTTTGTTTGAGTAAGTCAAATTATATGGTATCTCCAATGGTATCCTCAATGGTATCCCCAAGAGTTCTAAAAATAGGCATGACGTGGCCAGTTCTGGCACGACATGGCACATGTACGGATGGAAATGGCACGGAACGACACGAAAAAACGGCTCGGCATGGAATGGTTGTCAGACACGACACGGTAACGGCACGGGACACGACAGTCACGGCAAAAATAATATAGTTGGCACGGATAGGAACAGATAGGACACGAGTAGGACATGGGTAGCCACGGAAAGGACACGGGTAGGCACGAATAGGTTGCGGGTAGGACACAGGTAATAACTCCGCCTATGTTTCAAGCATAGCTGGTCCTAAATCCCAGAAAAAGGAGTGATAATTCATAAAACATTATGTACTTATTAATTAAGACAATATTCATACTTTTTAATTTTTTTTATGTTTTCTAAATTTTTTATTCTGAATTTTGACAAAAAATAATTTAATATTGTTTTTGGGTTAAATTTTAATTTATTTAAACTTTTTAGGTTTTTTTATTTTTTAAATTTTATGTTAAGAACGAGTGGGCACGTTTAGCACGGTTAAGACACGTGGATATGACACGGTAGGTCACGTATCCGATTGGACATGACACGAATAGAGCATGGTACAAATAAGTCACGACACGATAGACACGGTGTACCCGTGCCGTACCTTTTCCGTCCAATTTTTGACACGGCACAAGATGGCATGAAGGCACGACGTGTTTGGACATGGTACGGCACGGAACGGCACGATTTTAGAACTCTTAGTACCCCCATATCATTTTCCTATATATAATTATTGTCACTGGATACGATTAATTCGACAGCACAATTTTCATGAAATCGTAGTACCTAGTATAACAAAGATGTCAAAAACTCACATATAACGGCTTACTTAACCCTAGTTACATTTTATGAGATTCTCATATTTAATTATTTCCAAATGCTACAAATATATAAGTTCGACTTAAAAGGACATCAATGCATACTTGAGTCTTTATTTTTCCTTATATTACATGCATACAATATACTTAATTTTAACTTATTTAGATTTATTATATCTTCTTCCTCTGTTTTTCAACTCTTTGATGCACCCGATTACGATTATATAATCTTCTTCTATGGCTTAGCTGCAGGAGGGCAATAGTATCCACCACCGCACCTTCTTGTGTAAGGTTCGCCGGGTCTGCTACTGCCAGAGGGTTTGGTTGGGTTTAGTGAGTTATAGGGAGAAGCTGTATCATCAAAAATGTAAAATTATTAGTGTCGAATGAAATAAGGCATTAGAAAACAGACTATATATATGATATTATATATATATATATATATAGAGTTTGGTTATAGTGATATGCAGAGCAAAACTACGTTTTTGCTATGCGCTCATATCTCAACAACCGTAACTCGGATGGACGATCTGATTCAACCGGTGCATTCTACATATCGAAAACTCATTGGATACTAATTTTTACTATTTTTGGAGATTCTTAACTATTTTTAACGATTTTTGAAAAAATGACCCTGATTATGAGTTCCAAATAGATTATTTTATTATTATTTTCTTGCCATCTTTCAAATATAGTTAAAATTAGTTAGGAATCTCCAAAAATAATAAAAAATAGTATCCGATGAGTTTTCGATATGTAGAATGCACTGGTCGAATTGGATCGGCCATCCGAGTTACGGTTGTTGAGATACGCATAGCAAAAATGTCATTTTGCTATGCATAGCACCGTAACCCAACTCTCTCTCTCTCTCTCTATATATAGAATATTTGGGCTATGGTAATATGCATATCACAGTTTTACCGTGCTATGCGGTCCGTATCACCATTTATGGTGTCCAAATAGTCGATCTGAACCGTTCAATGTGATCTCTATATCAAAATATACTATCAAAAGACAAATTTTACAAATTTTACAATTTTTAGAATTTTTTTGATATTTTTAGTGATGGGTAGAAATTGTCGTTTTGTATGAACCAGAATCCTTAGATCTAGCCATTTTCTCCCCATCATTAAAAATAGCAAAAAAATTCTAAAATTTGTAAAATTTGGTTTCTTAACATATATTGATATAGAGATCACATTGAGTGGTTCAGATCGACCATTTGCGCACCGGAAACTGAGATATGGACCGCATAGTACGATAAAACCGTGATATGCATATTATTGTAGCCAGACTCTATATATATATATTTGTCGATATAAAGGAGAATTAAGAAGATTGCTCATAATTATGTCTTGAATAGTATAATTTGAATATATTTCAAACCTAATCTCATGCATAAGCCAACCAAATAAATTGAAGGCAACATTTATGGCTCAAATACTTGAATTTCACTCGACCAAGAAAAAAATTATTGTAATTTTAGTGTGCATATATGCAGAGAAAGAGAGGAGATATTATACCATCCTTGCTAATTTCTTCTGGAGTTCTGGCTCCCTCTGCAGAAGGCAAGATGAGAGAGGCACTAAACAATAGAAAGAGAATACAGACCATGGGAAGAGCTCTCGTCGCCATGTGTGGAATTCACTTGTGTATCCTTTGTGTAGTAGTGGTACGATATACCTCCTAAAGGGTGCTAATTTATAGAGTTTTGTGTGGTAGTGGATGAGGCTATGGGCAGCGTCATTTTGGCTCAAGCAGCGCAATGGTCAAACATTTTATTCAAAATGTCCAATGTACCCCTACTTGTTAAATCATACTTCTTCCGCACTTCAAGAAAATTGTGGAGCCCACGTTGGTCTTTAAACCAAGTAAGCAACCCTTCCGTGGCCTATGGGCAGCGTTAAAAAAAAAAAAAAAAACCCTTCCGTCAATTAATTACTGCCTGATTTTATATATATTTTATTTTATTTTGCTTTTTATTAGTGATTTTTTTTTCGCTATCAAGGAACCAATCTATAAACTAGAAAGAGGGATAACTCTCAAAGCACCTCAACTATGTCATACCATCAATATTATTAACCATATATTAATTTTGTGCAATAGCCATGTCAACTATTGTGCAATATATAACCTTATACTATAATAGTTTTTTTGAACAATAAAAAATTTTGTCAAAGTTTACACTTGAATGAATATACGATAAAATAATTTTACATAATTGACGTTTATTGTAAACTTGACAATCAATTTTTTTGACAATCTTGACAATTGAAATTCAAAATACTCAGAAAATTCTAAAAAATAGAAAAAAAAAATTATAGACGTATTATTGAACGTACATATTGAGAGTGTTATAAATCTGAAACAATTTGAACATCATTTAATAGTTTATCTACGATTTATGTAACTTTAGATGGTTTAATTTATCGTTCTTTTATGGACTACTAAAAGAAGCGGGATAAAAGAAGGGAGATAGGAAGATTTTCTCTTTTTTAATAATCTCATTATCAAAATTGTTAAAATAAGGATTGTCAAGTTATCTTTTTTCATTCATAAATAATAATGTAAAGCTTCAAATAAGTTACTAGTGCAATGCATAAATGTTAAAATAATGGGTACATTGAATAATATCAAATCAATTGAATGCTTTAATATTGATTATTTGATAATGCGGTTTCTTGGTTATGGGTCCTGCCATATCATTATTACAACTTGACTTTGTTCTATTTTACAGCAGAGTGAAATTCTCGATGTGAGTCTGCAGACAATGTTGCATCTTCAGCACCGAACATAACAGCCATTCAAGGGTATATCGGACATTTTGGAAAAAATGTTTGACCATTGCACTGCTTGAGCCAAAATGGCGCTGCGGATAGCCTCACCCGTGGTAGTGGTATATACCTTCTATTGAAGGAAAATGGAAAGATATTTTAAAAACAAAATATAGGAAAATGAAAGGAAAATGATACCATTGAAGATACCATTGAATATACCATATATACCATATATATAGTTTGACTTAGTCAAACGAACTAATTATTCAATATAATTAGTATGTGAATTTTAAAAAAAGAATTTAAAAAATTGCAAAATTTGGTTTCCTAGTATATTTTGATATATATATCGCATTGAACGGTTCGGATCGACTATTTGGACACCAAAAACTGACATACAGACCGCATAGCACGGTAAAACCGTGATATATGCATATCACTATAGCCGGACTCATTAGTATGTTTAGTTGGATAATTAGTTTATTTAACCAAGCCAAACTATATTGTATCCCCAATAGTATATATCCTGAACGTTATCCCCTATCTAGACACTTCTGTTTTTTTTTTTTTAACTTTTCGGGAAGGTGTTGCAAAGATGAAAATCTGGTCAAATTAGGAGTTAACAAAATATTAGGTGAGGGCAGTACTATTTCCTTTTGGAAAGACCAATGGTTTGGAGAATTCCCTGTAACCTTTTCTAACTTAATCTCCATTAATTTGTTGTGATCCTGATATTACAGTTCAATCAACGAAGGATAACGTGGCATATCCCTCGCTTATCCCTTAATTAACCTTCAATCAATGTAGTAGCTAGGCCTTTAGAATAGTCATGTACTTGCGACAAATGAGGAAGTACTTCTCATTTATTTATTTTCTTTTTTGAGTGGTTGGCAAATTGCCATACCAGATTTTTTTTTTATATTGAAAGAAAAGTTTACAAGATTATATGTACAAAAAATAAAAATAAAAAACAGAAAAAATGAAAGAAAGAATTGCAAAATGAAAGAAATATCTATACAAATTATTCACGTTTACTTTGAATAGTTTAAATGTCACTTGCGGATGACACGTGAATAATATACTATTCAAATGAAAGAAAGCTTGTATGGTGTCACTTGCTGGAGCACCACTCTCTCTCTCTCTCTCTCTCTTATTTCACGCTTTGTTATTCAAATTATGTAGTTTATTATGCATAATTATGGCTTGCTATGCAAACTAATGTATTTATTATGCAACTCATTTACTATGTCATTTGTTAAGGTTGTAGACTTCATATTAATATATATCTTTGTATTATGTATGTAAATTTGTTTATTATGCACACTGATTCAAGTAGTATGCAATGTATTGGTTATTGAATACGTGTTACAAATGTTATTTGCAAGTAAAAAATGTTTATTATGCACACAATGTAATGTTTTTTTTTTTGGACAACGCCTGTAGATCACACTCACACACACCCCTTTTATGAACCTGCCCCAGCAGGGTTCGATCCCTTGCCTTCCCATGAGGACTTTTACGCTTAACCAGTTGCGCTACGCACTGGTGGCATCATTTTCTTGTTGGTTGCTAGCTATTTTGTTCCTTTTACATTGAATTTTGAAGTTTCCCCATCCCATATGTTTTTAGTCCTATTATTGTGCCTTATTTTCCACAAAATCTATTATTCACGTTTACTTTGAATAGTATATATTCCTCGGCCAGTCCAACAGTTAAAGTGACTTCAGCTGTCGTTTTAAACATGATATATATCCGTTCTCAGTAATTAACAATCATATTTTTCCTATTTTCTTGTACTTAATTGTCCCCGTAATTTAGTCTTGCCAGCTAAATTGACACATATGTACACTGTTAAAAAATTGCTATGTACTAGATTGGTATATTAGGTGCTATATGTAAATACAGATATATAATGAAAATCAATTTCGGACTCGATCCATATTTTTTATAAAAACAAAATTATACATACCCCACCCCCAAAATATATACAATAATACAACGATGAATAGGAGCGGACTTTTCCGGTAGGAGTCCAATTTTTTTCGACCAAACATAAATTTGTAATTACTGTATGAGTTAACTATGTTTTTGCAAATATTAGAGACATATTTTTGTATTAACTTTCCGGTCTAGAAGTTAACTATGTTTTAAGGTTGTTTTAAATTAATTGTGCTCGCAATGCACTCTATGCGATGCAATAAATTTAAGTATTTAACACTGTGTCGAAGGCAAATGAAGAGCATTGTCAACTAACATGTATAATTAAATTTGCTCTCTGTATTCTTAGGACCCTTCACTATTTCACGTATAAATTATATATGACAATTTTTCCGAATGATGTCCGAAGTGCGAAATTTAATTTTTAGCTCACTATAATTTTTTTACGGTTTGATTTATTGTCACTGTGTTTGTGTGGCTTGAACAAAAAATAAGAAATCTAAAATATGGAAGTACTTATATATATATGTACCAAAATAATTCTGCTAGGATCAAATTAAAAAACAACAACAACAACAAAAAAAATACCCTTGTCGCATATATAGGAGATGACAGGGCCCAGAGCACAAACACTTAATTATGATTAATTATGAGGCCTAGTTTAGAAGGGTTCGTATTTAACTCATTGACGAGATGAATTAAAGTACCAGTTTATTTGCACCGCAGAGTCGATCCAAAGTACAAAGCATATAGCAAAGATATTACAAACTCACAGCAGTTACAGATTGGGTCTTTAACCCATTAATTTGTACTTAATTATTTGTACTTATTTATCTTCCTTCTCCAGTTCTTTAACCCATTAATTCTCCCAATTATATATATAAGATCAATCAGATCTTCTTCTATGGCTTAGCTCCAGGAGAGCACTTGTATTCACTATTGCACCTTCGGCCGGTGTAAGGTTCGCCGTGCGGGCCAGCGGGTCCTTTTGGGTTTAGTGGATTATAGCTGATGGGAGTATCTGTATCATGAAAAACGCAAAAATATTATTCTGGAATGAAATAAGGCAAAGCAAAACAGACTATTCATCGATATAAAGGAGATTCGTCGTAAATTATGTCTATATATTTGCAGTTGAGTATATTTCAAACCTCCAATCTCAAGCATAAATGCAAACCAAATAGATTGAAGTTAACATTTACGGCTCAAAGATCACTTGAATTTGACTTGAGCTAGCAAGAAAAAAATGATTGCAATTTTAGTGTGCACATATATATGCCGAGAAAGAGAGGAGATCATTATACCATCCTTGCTTTCTTCTAGAGTTCTGGCTCCCTCTGCAGAAGGGAGGACGAGAGAGGCACTAAGCAATAGGAAGAGAATACAGACCATGGGAAGAGCTCTCGTCGCCATGTATGGAATTCTCTTGTGTATCCTTTATGGTTGTGGTGCAATTATGTGATATACCTCCTAAACGGTGCTAATTAATTTATAGAGTTTTGCGGGCATCTGACGACATGGAAATTGGAAACTTAGTATGTATTTTATGTTATTGCTCTTGTACCTACTTTAGCTGACGTACTTGATTGTATTGTGTACATTTTCTATTTCTAATTTTATTCATGTTTTTTCTTAAGTTTGTGTTATGTAATCGTAATTTATGATGTTTGTTTTATGTAGTATATTTCTTACTTTTTATGAAGTGTGATATTTATTGTTATGCAAGTTTTTTGCTTAAGTTTGTGATATGCAGTGTTATACATAATATTTGTTTCATTAAATAATATGAGCATGATATGTTTAGCACAGAATTGAAATCTTACAATTAATAATCCAACATTTATGTTTTATTATAAATTATAAAAATTTGGATATAATTATATTCACATCAAAAGAAATAAAAAATGTGTTCAAGTTTTCTTGATATAAATATGTTTAAAAACTCTTAATCATTTATTAATGTCATTTTTTTCTGCAGTGAATGTTATTCAATTTAAGGGCTGTACTATAGGAGGCAGCTCTGGCTGTTCATTATAAAGACTTAATGGACTAAGCTAACAATGTCTTTGTGGTTGCTTCTGTGATTATGAATTGCATGTACTGGTAGTCTGGCACCGGAGAAGCCAGTAATTGAAGGATGGGAGCTAGGCATGTCCCTAATTTTTCATTTTAAATTACTCGTGTATATATTTAGTAGCAATTATAATATTATATTGAATTTTTTTTAATTAAATTCCAGCTTTTAGATCCTAAAAAATGGCCCCTATATATAATGATATTTTTTCAGTTCTGTACTTATCATCATATATATATACATATGAAAATATAAAAGATATATATGAGAATATCAATTGCAGGCCCTCCATCGATTCATTCTCTTTTAATTTGATCTTGCTCGTGGCTATCAACTTCGTGCTATATTTTTCCAGCATTAGTCCAAAAGTAACAAGAAAAAGTAAAATCCTTTAATCCAGTCTCATTTATATATCGAAAAAGAATGGAAGAGTGGGCATACACTAGTTTTTTATCTATCACTTTATTTCTTTATTTATCTTTTCATGCCGGCATTTATATATATATGTTGATATTGGGAGACTGGGAGTCAATTGAAAAGGGATGACAAGAGAGAATGAGATATATAATCGTTGACTCCAGATCAACTAAAGTGCTGATGATAGAGTGTAAGATAACGTTGGAACAAAAATCAATTTTTGAGATATTTCTTTTTCGAAATTAGGAATTTTGAAATCAATTAGATAAATAAATTAAGTTCGTATGCATGCTAGCTAACTAATTAATTACCTTCGTTTTCAATTGTGGGCAGGCAGCAGCCAACCGGTATACTAACGTGTACTGAAATTAATCATCCACATGCACGTTACTTCATGTCATATATATCTCCAAATTTTGATTAATATTTATGAATTTTAATTTAACTATTTTGGGCAAAAATAAAACAAGTATGGGCTTTGGTAAAATTTTAGTAAGACCTTTCCATGAATTAATTGCTTAGAATTAAAAGAAAATTTTGAAATAATCATAAGAAGTATGCAAGCATGAAGCATTATGCATATATATGAGCTCTTTTGATATTATAAAAAAAATAAAGGTTCTATTTGTAAAATTTCCTTAACAAAACCCTAGCTATTCCTATTCTCCTTCTTCTTTTGTAGCCGCAGCTCTCCCCCTCTCCTTCTGTTTTCATTTCCGATGGAGAAAAAAAAAAGGGGCCTCATCCGATTTCAACCATTTCCACCCCTTGTGCTGATTAATAGAGAGAATGGAGTCTCCCCCCCCATCTTGACTAGAAAACAAAGAAAAAGAATGTTCTTCCTTCTCAAAGTTTAGTAAAAAAAAGAATCCAAAAAGAAATGAATATAATCTTTCTAAGGTAACATCTCTCTGATCCTTGTGTAATTATTGTTGGCTCCGTTCAATATGATCAAATGGGCACCAATCCGTTATCAAACCCCTGATCAGTTTCGTTCCTCTTCAATTTATCTAAAACAGAAAAAAAAAATGTATATGCTGAATTGTCGGTATTGTTTGAGAAACTGAGTTGATTCGACTATCGATTTGTTGTCTCTCCGATTAAAGGTAACCGGACTTCTCTATGACTCGATTTACTATTTATTAGTTAGTTATTATTTTGCGAATTGTTAGAAATTACTTATGGTAATTGGTATGTGCATGTGATTTGATGTTGAAAATGTCATGGTATTTATTATGTGCATGGAAAATGGTTTGTGGCATGAGAATGATTTATGCATGAAATTGGTTTGTCATGGTTTTTCTTTTATGTTCATGAAAAACGATTTGGGATTTTGTGAGATTTATGACGGTGTATTTATCGAGCCCAATCGTCGGTATAGTTCTGTGACACGACGGTTCATGGAATCGCCAGAAAGGGATTCAAGTAAATGACGGTGTACTGATCTGAGAGACCGACGATTGACTCAATAAATATGCGGAAGTAAATGTTATATGTTCCGTGCATCAATTTTATTTTATTGATTAATATTGAAACTGAATGTTTTTATCAAAGAATCTGGAACAAAATAGATTTGCAATAGATACAAGATTATAGTTGGTTTGTATGTGCATGTGTTTACTGTTTGGCAATATGCTATGATGAGAAAAGGAAATAAAGTTTTCCTAAAAGAAATTAAGAATAATTAAAATTTACTAAATGTCACTACGGGAATACAGACGGTGTCGGATATTATATCGCAATTATATTCCCATTACTACGGAATCTTAAGTACTTAAGTGAACGTCCCTTACGGTGTCCATACTAGTCGGGTTAGGGAACGGACAGTGTGACATACAGGACAGATCATTTTTAAAAGAAATGTATTTAATTGGACATAACTGAACTTCAGTTCAGTACAGGACAAATTACAACTTTCTACTTGATGACTTTTTAAATTACAAGATAAGCTTCTTTTTCCGATAAAAAAAATCTGTTTAATCTGAGATAACTGTTCTTCTATTAGGTATTAGACAAACGTTTTCTATGGATGAGTTCTTAAAATAAATTGATAATATATGTTATGTAGGCATTTTACTTGTGGTAAAAATATTGGATGTCATATTATAGCCTGATATTGTATATATATGTTGTGATAAATACATTGCATGGCATGTTTAGTATTATGTTTAAATGTTACGTGTCCTGTGCATCAATTTTATTGCATTTGTAAGGTACTTTGTTATTAAAAACTTGTCATAGAGGAGCGCGTCGTTACATAACCGGTTACTAAGCTTTTTAGCTAACTCCATTTTGTTGTTTTCCTTTCTTTTTTGTTTGCGACGTAGGTCGACGGACCGTCGGATGGATGCACAGGATACCGCACCGTAGCGCCCCGCGCCGGGGCGTTACAATTTGGTATCAGAGCATTCGTTCCTCGGACTGTGCTGGACCCTTTGATTCAATTTGCGTAATTCACTTGATTTCCTTTGATTGAAATTATGTGAAGTTGAATTAAAATCTTGATCTGTTGACTGTCGAGTTGGTGCTTTGAATTCATTTGAGTAGTCTGATTTGATTTTGTTAATTTGATTGAAATCCTTAACTCTTGTCAATAAGTTTGTTAGTTCCTTTAATTTGATTGCTACTCTACATAACTGAGCTCTTCCTTTGACCATTGTGCATCCAACAAGTTTTCTTTCTTTTAACCTTCATTTCTGTAGTTCTCATTTATGGTCGGTTTGTTCCTTTGTCGGATAATCATTGCTTATAGTCAAGCATGCAAAATTACTAATTATTACAATATATGGCACATATGAAAACTTATTTTTCATAAAGCATATTCTTATTTGATATTAATCGATATGACTTAATCTGATCGAGAAATCTGTGGAATCGCTCGTTCCGAATTTGGGGGAAAACAACCACTTTCATTTTTTGCATTCTTTTTTATTTTATTTTTATTTATTATTATTAGCGGAAAACAAAAGGAAAAAGCTCGGCAGTGATGGATTCTCCTCCCCACGCATGTTCTGCTCGTTCCCGCACCCTCTCCCACCAGCGCTTCTTAATATCACTCGACATAACCAGCGTCTTCTCTCTCTGCTCGGTGATACTTGGTCTTTGGTACTGCAATGCAGTCTCTCCCACCAGGCGATTTGTGCAGTATTGTGCTCTCTCCTACCCGAATTTGAGGTTGTCGTTTCCTGTTAATTTCATTCCGTTTGCAATTTGAAGCGAACAGCCTTTTTCTCCTCTTTCACTCAGATGTAAGGTCTGATGGATTCAATTTTGACCTCTAAATTAGTTTTCCTCAATTTATATGCTTGTGAGGATTATCCTGCTGGTACCGGTTTGGAATACCGATCAGAATTAGTTGGAATAAAATCTATGTAACTTCAACTAATTAAATTTCATGCTTGCCCCTGCCTTCAATAAAAAAATAAATAAATAACAAAAAGAACAGATATATCAGCAAAAGAACCAGAATTTGCTGGTTTAAAAGATGCACAATTTTCTGGTTCAAAGGAATTTTGTTCACTCTGAGGAGCTATGATCTTTACACACAATTGGTATGCATCTTGGCCTCTATCCACTGATACAACCGGCACTTTCTTTTTGTTAGCTGAGCCTTAAACTCTTGGTCATTCAAACTATTGGTGCTTTTCTAGTGGTTATATGCCTAGTGGTAATTATTCTGCTCATTTCTATGTAATTTTTTTTTTAATTTTCTATGATTTATTGTGATTTTTCAAAGTTAGAACAGAAAATGAAGAACCGGGTCAGAAAAACAGTTAAGGCACTGGTACAAAGGTGAATAAACTGCATCATTCTGAGAACTGGACCATCTTGTTTTATTTTATATTCTTATAGCACACATTGAGTTGAACTTGCACACAAATTTTGGTTAAAAGTTTCCCAGTCTAAGGCCTTCAAACAAATATTCCAAGAAATAGCAGCACTGTTTTCCAGAATTACCCCTCTGATGAAAATGGCACAGAAATGCATCAAATCAACACCAAAATAAAAAGTGTTCAACATGAAAAGTGTAGTCAAAACACTCTCTAAGTGTCTGTGGAATAAAAAGTGATGTATCTTTAACAAATTTCTCAGATATGGACTGATTTGCCCTTGACATTCTGCTGTCCCAGTTTCAGCATACTGGCAGCAACTGAAAAACCTTGTTTTCTCCCATATTTTGAACATAACATAGTGATATGAGGTTAATAGCATGAAATGTGTGGTATCAAGTGTCTTTTGCAAAATTTCACATTTTTCTGAGATTTTAGTGATTTTCGGTGAATTTTTTAAGTGTTCAGCCTCTTCTAATTATTCCAGATAAATAGCAGCAAACCGAAGATCAAAACTGGAAAGTTTGAATCTAATAGTGGCTTCCTTTATTCCTTTGGCACAGTCTCCCTTTATTCTTCACATATTGGCTTCTAAGTTCACCAGAACCCATACTGGAATAATAGTGGTCTGCTACTGGACTGTTAGCAAGGATGCTAAATTATTAATTAATTAAGGGTTTAGGGTTTCTCGAACTTGATGTGTGTGTGGTTATGTTTTCTCGAACTTGTTTGCTGGTACCGTTCGATACCAATTTCTGTTATTATTTTCCTTAGTTTAATATGATACAATGTAATGATTAGTCATATTGGGAACTAGTTGACAAAGGAGATGAGTGTTTCAAATGATTTAAATTAATTAGGGCGAGGATATTCAAGTAATTTATTATACGAATTTGAGATAAATATGAGTTCAACTTCAATACAAGTACTCGAGTTATATATTTTGTCAAAAATCCTCAGTAGAGTATATGCATACGAACTTCAGATAAAGAATTGAACTTCAATACAAGTACTCGAGTTATATTTTGTCAAAATTCCTCTAGAGCATATGCAAGTATGCAACATGTAAGCGTTTTTCAATAACTAATAAAAAGTTCACGCCTTGTTTCGTACTGAAATTATTATATCTTATAATAAAGGGCCGAAAGCTCACCCCTTGTGAGAAAAATGATATGGATCTTAAATTCAATGAGTCAGGACATTAATGTACGTTAATGGTGGTGATCAATCTAAGTAATAATTAATGGCTGAGATTTATTCTTTGTAAAATATAGAACTTTCATGTCAAAAAATCTAATTTGTTTTATTAGAAGTAAGGATATGCCAATATTGGATGAGATGGAGACCCATTCTTCTATCATGGAATTAGCCCATGGAGTACATATATATGCTTATCCGGGTGATCCGCCAATGCGAAAGGTCCATGATGAAGCCCAATTTCAATTTACAAGTGAAGAAAAACCCATGGAATTAAGTTTGCTCTGGCATTTTTGGGGATACAAGACGATTTCATATCCGGTGGTGATGGTTTTCTTACCAATCAATATTGTTGTACAGGTGTACAAAGAAAAGTACCAGTTGACCAAGTCAAGAATAAAATTTACAAAATGAATTCAGAACCTCAAATATCCTTTTTACTTAAAAAAAGTAAGAAGAAGAAACGTAAAAACAAAAAAAAATCGATATATTTTCTTTGTCAGAATTAAAAAAAAGGCCAAATTAACAACCACACCATTTTGTCAGAATTTATATAATAATGTTATATATATTTTCTTTTCAAATCATGGAAAATAACAGACAAAGTATTTCGATAAAACAATAAAATACCAAAATTATGGAAAATTAATTAATGGTGTTACTGGTGTCAGAAAATCACATTCTTGATTTCTATTTTAATTTCTACTACATACACTGAGCTGCTCTGGCTATAAGAAGGCCGTGCATACCTTGTTTTTCTTAAACAACAAATCAACTGAGAAAATTCAACACTAAAGATGGCAGCCATGAAAACCCTGAGTCTCTTGTGCATGCTTCTCTTGGTGTTGACAGGATCACTGATGCTCCATTCTGCCGATGCAGCTCGAGTCTTAAACGAGGCTTCACGCCGTACGTAATTAATCCTCTAATTCTCACTGTTTCATATTCATATATAGTAACTTGATATGTATGTTTGAATGCTTTTAAGTTATCTCAAATGTCATTGCTGATCAATCTTTCTCTTGCAAATCTTATTTTAGAGATGGAGGAGAGCAAGTAGGAGATACCGAGATTAACCCAGCTCCAGTATTTGGGCCAACACCACGGGGCAAACCATATACTGGCAGGACGTGTTCACGCATATATAACTGTCCCCGCAGCGGGTACGCGCCCCCACCACCTGAACCAAAGAATTAGTAACAACAAAAGGTGGACGCCAATCAAGAATTAAATGGGAGTGGGAGTCTCCAATCAAGAATTAAATGGGAGTGGAAGTCCTATATAAGTGCTCTAACTCTCTAAGTCATGTATGAAGATTCATCATTAGTACTAAAGATGATCGTTTATTTATTACTAGCAGATAATCATGAATTAAATGCTCTCGCTCATTGCAAGGAATCTGCAGTTCTTAAATCAATTTGCTAGTTTTTGGGTGTGTGTGTGTGTGTACGTATGAGAATCCAGAACTAATGCATATATCAAGCACAACAAGAAGAGTTAATGTGTATTGAGTTATACATATAACTTGCTGTATTGATGACATACATATCATATATACGAGTTGCACTACAAATATGAACAAATATTTGTGCACTACAACAAAAAAATTGTTTTACAACGGTTATTTGGGGGTGCTTACAATGGATATACAACCGTAGTTGAGCTCGTTAACAACGGTTGTCAAGGATATAACAGTGGTCAAGGTGGCGTTGTAATTAAAAAACTAAAATCTCTTTTTTGTTGTTTACTCTAAGTCCACAAATTCTCGGATTTTGGAGAAGAAAACATACAATTTTCCATATTTAACATAACCGGTGTTATGCTACATATCATTAATTAAGCACAATTATATAAGGACGATTGGTCTGGGCAAAGAGAATCGCTCGATTGAAATAAGTAGTTACTTAGCTAATCTATCGCAAAATCCATCTTAACATAATAGTCTTAGTCCGGATTGAATGCGCGCATAGGAATAGCCTTCAGAAAAATGTTTAAAAGATATAAAAATGTTGTGATGATAATCTTCTATCACCTTTTTTTTATCCTCAAAAAAAAAAAAAAAACAAAGAAAGTAAAGGTAGATAGTAAAAGGTCTGATTGTTGACTCCAAGTCTTCTCCAAGTAAGATGACAAAATGCAAAAAAGAGTGAAAACGAATATTAGATCTTACCTTGAATATTCAAATGTTCATCAAACTAATTCAAGGCCACAGAATTGAGTCAATTATCTTCCAATACCAGATTCAAAATTGGGATGGAGATTTTATATACATTTAAATTTTGAGTGACTTGAATTAACATGCAATTTTTTTCTATTTCCAATAAACATGGACAATATGTCGTCTCATGGATGTTTCGATTTTCTTTTGTTCTCAGTGAAGCGTTTTTCTGCTTTTAAGACTTGCATAATGAGGAACCTCCAAGGATGTCTCCTTTTGTTGGCATATATCATTGGATCTGATCCGTTGCAGAAACATTTCATCAATGGTAAAAATATAACAATTAATATACACACATACATGATACATTATGCACATTTGTGAATGGACGTGACCTCACGTGACCATATGAAATGAGTAATACCTAGAGTCCACAGAAAAACCGTCCATATATAGCGTCTAAATGTTACATTTCAGAATGTATTTGTTACATTTTGAGACGTAACTGTTACATTCCGTACACGTCTATGGACGGTTTTTCAATGGACGCAAGATGTTTCTCATATGAAATCGGCCCATATCAAGTAATTTTGCACGTAGTCAAGTTGTTTTGGGGAGACGAGACTGGAGAGCACATTCTGCGTCCAATATTCCAGCATATATCACAGATACACTGATGGTAACTTGGTGAGTATGGTGAGTTGTGAACTTGTGATAGTATGATAGTTTCCTGACCAATTAACTTGCGGTATATGGATAAATTAATCAGTTGACCAAGTCACGCAATAATACGTAATAGTACACAAAGCTGATCGATCTAGCTAGCTATAAATAAGAAGGCTGGTATGCCATGTTTCTTACGAAAAAGATCAGCAAAGATATTTCAAAAAACTTCACATGGTCACCATGAAATCCTTGAGCGTTATGTGCATGCTTTTGTTGGTGTTGAGTGGATCACTGATGCTAATTCCTTCTGCTGAGGCCAGTCGAATCTTAAGCGAGGCTACACCCCGTAACTAATCCTCCCTTTTCTCATTGAATTTCATAAACTTAAGAAACTTGATATGCTTTAATATGGTCATCATTAGATATTTGTTTACCCATCTCTAATTAATTAATTAACATGGTTCAATCGATCTTTCTCTTGGCATGTGTAACATTAGAAAAGGAAGCTAGCAAGGCAACATACGTGAATCCGGGTGTAGTACGTGTTTACCCGGGAGCGACGCCGGCGCCGCCACCTCCTCCATAGAGGAACTGTCGCCCCAACTATTACTGCCCACCTTAACTCCCTAACTATTTATATAATCACAGCTGGGAGATGTATGTAGGTATATGCTTATCAATAAGAAGGGAATACTGAGTTGTCTATGGAAGTTCATCATCATCAGTAATTAGGAATTTAGCATGACCAATATATATATATATAGAATTTTGCTACGGTGAGTTGCAACTCACGGGCTGCTCCGTGAGTCAGGATCCAAAAACATATCAAATCACCTCCAAATTTCGATTTATATGGCTCAATAAATTCTTCATATCAAAATCTTGTAGCACGCAAAAAATTTTCATTTTTTTGAGATTTTTAAGTATATATTTGAGATTTTTTAAAATGATACATAAAATATTGATTATTTTATTAATATTGTATAGTCATTTTAAAAAATCTCAAACAAATACTTAAAAATCTCCAAAAATGAAAAATTTTTGCGTGCTATAAGATTTTGATATGAAGAATTTATTGAGCCATATAAATCGAAATTTGGAGGATGTTTTTGGATCCCGACTCACGGAGCAGCCCGTGAGTTGCAACTCACCGTAGCTAGACTCTATATATATATATATATATATATATATATGTATATGAGTCCGGTTGCGGTGCTTCTATAAGCATTTCGAACCGAAACGCTTACGGTCCAATTTTGAAAATCGATCCGTCATCCGAAATTTTGATCCAAATAGCTCATAATAATCTTGACATAATTAAGTTGGACAATGCCAATTTTTACCATTTTAGGAATTTTATTACTATTTTTAATGATTTTTTGAAATATGGCTCTTAAAATAATTAAAAATAAATCAATTTTGTATGCCAATCTTTAAAAAATCATTAAAAATAGCTAAAATTTTCATAAAATGGAAAATATTGGTATTCTACAAGTTAATTATGTCAAGATTATAATGAGCTATTTAGATCAAAATTTCGGACGACGGATTTTCAAAATTGGACCGTAAGCATTTCGGTCCGAAATGCTTACGGAAGCACCGTAGCCGGACTCTTCGGTCCGAAATGCTTACGGAAGCACCGTAGCCGGACTCTATATATATATATATACACACACTAGCTAGGAGATGAACTATATATATGCTTGCTAGATTATGTCATCGACAAATGTGGTGTTGCTTTATTAATTTCCAGTTTTCTCAGTATATTGTTGGTACATGTATACATTCAATTAAAGAGATATTTAATGTATAAAAATCACAATTAGGATCCATCATCTATGGATTGTTATTGAATTATTCAATAAATTTGGAGTACCAAATTAATTAGCTGTTTCCCTTGTGGCATGCATGTATATATTTATGATTTCTTGTTCCTCTCACGAAAGTTTGTACCGATAATTAATTAAGCTCATATATGCATCAATATATAGTCAGGTACCGCGGTATCATATATACATTCAGCTCAGTACGTAGTTAAGCATGAAACTTTTCATCTGAAAAGGTAAATAAATTTATGGTGCCATTTATTATCCCAGTCTGACTTAAAAATGGTATGTGGAAACAAATAAATAAATTAAAAGTAACTTAGATATGGTCTAGAATATATATATGACCAGCAATTTTTGTCAGATGCATAAAATAAATGAGAAGAGCGTCAAGTCATATATAGGAGAAAAATAAGAGAGATAAACTTAAAGAAGAAAAGAAAACGAGAAAGATAATATTGCAAGGAGGTCAAGTATAATTAAGTTCCTTTGGATGAGGAAGTTCACTGGTTATTTAGGGCGAGGCCGAGACGAAAGGAACTTGTGATATCTGAATTTTTGACAAAAATTAAGATATATTATACCTATCTAAGGTTCTGAATAGTCCTCTGAAAATAATCATCGGAAAGTGAATTCTATGACATTTACGATCAATTAATTTGGCTTATATGTGTGTGTGGCGTTTGAAAATTTATGATACTTCTTATTTAGACGTAAGACTATGTGAATGTATCATAAAGAAATAAATAAGAAATTAGTTGATCATTATAGCAGAAAAACTTTTCTTAAATGAAATAAAGAGCAGTTGTCACACGTCTAACATGGATAATTGGTTCTTCTTTGAGAATGAAGGACTATATCATAAATAAAGTAAGTGATAGGAAGCCATTGAAATGATTAAACTAATTTAATTAACTACATGAGCCAGTGAGCTATTATTCTCGTTCTTTCTAGCTATCCGATGGCCATCTGATATTATTGCCAAGATGGTACGTGGCATTTTATTGTGTATTAACTTCATTGATAAGATCGGTGACTAAGCTATATAGCTGCATGTATGCTTTATAAGCTATATCTTCATTTCTCTTTGTTTTATGTCCAGTTCCTTCACTCACTTGTACGGTTGCCTTGATACTAATTAACGGTGGACCTCATATGTAACTAAACTAAGGTTTGAGTGTTGGTCCTTCCACTGGTTTGTTTATGTGAAGAAGAAGTGCGCTCTTGACTCTTGAGTACGTCTATTTAAAGATTGATTGGATAATTAGTCTCTGGCGCTGGCGGCATGGTAATTGACAAGCTTTCCTCTTCTTTTCTATAAGAACAGATGTTTGAGGGTATAAATTGACAAGGTTAATTAAACATGTCATCTTAGTCTGATATTAATCTAAATTAAATACAGAGAAATACTAATTACTCGATTCAGTTCAAGTCTTGGGTTGAAGTGTCTTGGGCATTTACTTATAATTATATATATAAGGTTTAAATTATATATATATGGTGACTCGTGACAGCAGGAGTATAAATATGCACTACCACAGAGATGGGCATTAGCAACCCCAACTTAGCAACTGTTTTCAAGAAAACCGTTGTTGAAAAGTGGCAGTGGCATTTTGGAAATTTAATAAAACACATCAGCAACGGTTTATCAGAAGGAACAGTTGGGAAAGACTTGCCCGAAATCTGAAAAAGAACCAACAACTGTTCCTTTAAAAAACAGTTGGGAAAGGCATATCATTCCCAACTGTTCCTTAAGAAGAAACAGTTGTTAATTCATGTGCAAGAATTAACAACGGTTCACAATAAAAAACCGTTGGGAAAGGGAGAGCATTCCCAACGGCTCCTAAAATAGAAACCGTTGTTGATTCTTGGTAACATAAAATATTCATGTGCAAGAATTAACAACGGTTCACTATAAAAAAACCGTTGGGAATGGGATAGCATTCTCAACGGTTTCTAAAGTATAAACCGTTGTTGATTCTTGGGCAACATAAAATATTCATGTGCAAGAATTAACAACTGTTTTTTATTAATAACAGTTGCTGATTCCTTCTTATGGCCCATTTAACAACTGTTTTTTATTAATAACCGTTCTTGATTCTTGGGTAACATAAAATATTCATGTGCAAGAATTAACAACTGTTTTTTATTAATAACAGTTGCTGGTTCCTTCTTATGGCCCATTTAACAATTGTTTTTTATTAATAACCGTTGTTGATTCTTGGATAACATAAAATATTCATGTGCAAGAATTAACAACTGTTTTTTATTAATAACAGTTGCTGATTCCTTCTTATGGCCCATTTAACAACTGTTATTCATTGGGAACCGTTGTTGATTCTTGGGTAACATATTCATGTGCAAGAATTAACAACTGTTTTTTATTAATAACAGTTGCTGATTCCTTCTTATGGCCCATTTAACAACTGTTTTTTTATTAATAACCGTTGTTGATTCTTGGGTAACATAAAATATTCATGTGCAAGAATTAACAACTGTTTTTTATTAATAACAGTTGCTGATTCCTTCTTATGGCCCATTTAACAACTGTTTTGTTTAACAACCGTTGGTGATTGTTTTTCCTAGTTTCCCGCCTCCACATCTTTCAACCACTTTCCCTAGTTTCCCTAATTTCCCGCCTCCACAGTTTGATTCTTTTCAAACTGTCTTTTGCTCTACTATAATTTCAACTTCAGGCCTTAGTCAATTTGTATTTCCCCCAATTTCAAAACCCGACTAAAACCCTTCCCTCTTCATGGAGCATGATGGAGGGCTGCTTGATAGCGGCAACGGCGGCGCAATAGAGGCCAGCACCAACTCTCCGCCAAAAGGTCCCACAACGGAGGCTACCACCAACTTCAGTCTCCCTGCTCTCCGCACAAAGAAGGCCAGCACCAACCCTCGCTTCTCCGACAGCGAAGGCAGCACCATCATTGCTCTTTTCTTGCTCTCTCAAGGTAGCACCGGCACTTTCTTTCCTTGCTCTCTCAAAGTTCAAACAAATCGTACTCAAACTTTCTTCCCCTAAAGTCAAGAAAAAAATTAACAAACTGAATTGTAAATAATTCATGTACGAAATTGTTTCTAAGATATTGCAAAAAAATATATTATTGCAAACTCACTGTACTCCCTGTAGATTCGGGCACAGAAGAAGGTGCTGATGCAAGATTAGGAGATGCTGGTGCAAGATCAGGAGGAAGTGATGGTGCAAGATTAGGAGAAGGTGCTGATGTATACGGATATTATTAGGATTTGTGAAATTCTATTATATTATGATGGATTTTAATTTTGTTGGATATATGAATATGATATTATATTGGATTTTAGTTTGGTAATTAATCAGTGTTATTATTAGAATTTATTATTAGTTTTTTAATGTACATTTTTTTTGTTAATATGGTATATAATATCTAATTTGAATGAGCAAAGGGCTGATCTCTATAAATAAACAATTTTTTTTTAAAAAAAAATCATCATCCCAACTGTTATTTACAAAAAACAGTTGTTAATTTCTAAGAATCAACAACTGTTATTTACAAAAAACAGCTGTTAATTTCTAAGAATCAACAACTGTTATTTACAAAAAACAGTTGTTAATTTCTAAGAATCAACAACTGTTATTTACAAAAAACAGTTGTTAATTCTTAAGAATCAACAACGGTTATTTACAAAAAACAGTTGTTAATTCTTAAGAATCAACAACGGTTATTTACAAAAAACAGTTGTTAATTCTTAAGAATCAACAACGGTTATTTACAAAAAACAGTTGTTAATTCTTAAGAATCAACAATGGTTATTTCTTATAAACCGTTGGGAATTGCTATCATCAACAACGGTTCCTTCTTATAAACCGTTGTTGATTAACAGCATCAACAACGGTTCTTTAGTAAGCATTAGCAACCCCGGTATTACAGACGGTCACTGAACCGCTGGGAATTGTCATTAAATAACCGATGTTGATGCTTTTCTCTGTGGTAGTGATGGAATAGGGATCACGGAAGTATTTTTCAGTTTAGTTCCTGAATGCTATTTAATTTACACCAATAAATGGATATAAATATCAATTGATACTAATATGTTATTCGGCCTGTTTGTTAAGTAGACAAGTGAAAGAAAATGAGTTGCAACTACATATATACATGATGGTATATCAGGCTCTTGTCTGGTTAGTGCAGTTTGTGAGCAGTTCCCTCCTAGTTAAATTGTACTATGTCCATAATTAATCAAGTCAAGTTGGATAATTCATTAAAAGTTGGGTTAAAGGATTAACACATAGAGTGATATGGCTTAAATTTCTGAGTTAGAAAGACAACTACTTTGGAATCTCTAATTAAAATAAGATGATATTAATGGCTTCTAGGATAGCAATATTGAGGTGTTGGAGTCTAGTGATTTGCGAACGGTTGACGATTCGAATGGTGATGCAAAGATCAGATGATAGGTTCAGACTCACGATAAAGGATCGTCAAACAGGTGCAGGTTCCGGTTATTTATCAAATCTATGAATTGAACTGAATATTTTATTTATCGAAATGTTTCCGTGGTGCTTACTTATATTCTTGATATACTTGATATACTGATTATGCGTTGAATTGCTTGCGTGTGTGCATGACATTATGCATTTCTGTGTGTTTGTGGATACTGTTGTTACTATTGTTGCTATGTTTGTGGTTGTTGATCATGTATCTGGATAGAAATACCGGCAGGAGGTTAGCTACCTCACTATAGCGCTATGGTTTACGGACATGCATGTACAGGTATGTACGGGATATATATTTGGATCTCTAGGTTCGTCAGGTACATGAGGATATACGTGCTGGTATGCACGGGATGTGTGTGCTGGTTCTCTGTGGTATCAGATACGTGCTAGATGCACGGGTTTGTGTTTGTTTGACTTGCTTGGTTTGTGATACGTGCTGAGATGCACGGGATATGCAGGTTGCTTGTGGATTCATCTGATACAGGTTTGTGTGATATGTTTGATATTTGGATTTCTGGTACAGGTTTGTGTTGTTTGTGTATATTCTGGTATTTGTTTTGGTTGGATGTGAGATATCGAACTGGTACGTGTATTTTTGCAGGGAAATCGTGATGTTGGTTTTGAAAGGAAAAATGGAATTGTATATCGACTTGACGTCTAATTCTTTATAGATGCAGGGATACTTATATCGTCACTAACGTGCGATGTTTATTGGTTAAAGACATTTATCTTTATTAAAAATGATTAATTTAGCTGGTATTCAGTTTAGCTAGTGGATTTGATAAATACCACCTGCTAGAACTAAATACCGTACTGAGAGTATTCAGACTCTCACCCGTTCCACTTTTCGTGGGTTCCAGGTTACAGGTTGCGATGCAAGGACGACTTGGGTGAAAGAAAAGATTGCGGTAATTGCCACAAGGGATTTTACGGGATTTTATTTTATTAATTAATTCCACTGTATATAAAGGGGTTTGGGACCTGGGGGTTGGCTATTTGAGAATTGTGTGGCTGTATTTACATGTTATTCGTAAAGTATATTGTTGCATATTTTTATAGCCTTGTGCTCATCAGCACGGCTACTGTTTCACCTGCTTGCCGGGATGTTACAGAACTTATACTTGGCCTCGCTCTAATTAACGCTGCGGTCAGACGCGAATTTTTACAATTTTGATAAGTTTTTACTTTTTTGACCGTTGCGGCCAGAATGAACTATGGCCGTGACTGCTGGTCAAGTAGGCATAGTTATGAGATTTGTTTGCAAATAAGGATAATATTGAGATTTGTATTTTTTTTTTTTTTTAAGGGTCAGACAAAAAAAATTTTCCGAAATTAAGCACACTACCACAGAGAAAAGCATCAACAGCGGTTATTTAATGACAATTCCCAGCGGTTCAGTGACCGTCTGTAATACCGGGGTTGCTAATGCTTACTAAAGAACCGTTGTTGATGCTGTTAATCAACAACGGTTTATAAGAAGGAACCGTTGTTGATGATAGCAATTCCCAACGGTTTATAAGAAATAACTGTTGTTGATTCTTAAGAATTAACAACTTTTTTTTGTAAATAACCGTTGTTGATTCTTAAGATTTAACAACTGTTTTTTGTAAATAACAGTTGTTGATTCTTAAGATTTAACAACTGTTTTTTGTAAATAACAGTTGTTGATTCTTAGAAATTAACAACTGTTTTTTGTAAATAACAGTTGTTGATTCTTAGAAATTAACAGCTGTTTTTTGTAAATAACAGTTGTTGGTTCTTAGAAATTAACAACTGTTTTTTGTAAATAACAGTTGGGATGATGATTTTTTTTTTAAAAAAAAAATTGTTTATTTATAGAGATCAGCCCTTTGCTCATTCAAATTAGATATTATATACCATATTAACAAAAAAAATGTACATTAAAAAACTAATAATAAATTCTAATAATACCACAGATTAATTACCAAACTAAAATCCAATATAATATCATATTCATATATCCAACAAAATTAAAATCCATCATAATATAATAGAATTTCACAAATCCTAATAATATCCGTATACATCAGCACCTTCTCCTAATCTTGCACCATCACTTCCTCCTGATCTTGCACCAGCATCTCCTAATCTTGCATCAGCACCTTCTCCTGTGCCCGAATCTACAGGGAGTACAGTGAGTTTGCAATAATATATTTTTTTGCAATATCTTAGAAACAATTTCGTACATAAATTATTTACAATTCAGTTTGTTAATTTTTTTTCTTGACTTTAGGGGAAGAAAGTTTGACTACAATTTGTTTGAACTTTGAGAGAGCAAGGAAAGGAAGTGCCGGTGCTACCTTGAGAGAGCAAAAAAACAGCAGTGATGGTGCTGCCTTCGCTGTCGGAGAGAGCAAGGAAAGCGAGGGTTGGTGCTGGCCTTCTTTGTGCGGAGAGCAGGGAGACTGAAGTTGGTGGTAGCCTCCGTTGCGGGACCTTTTCGCGGAGAGTAGGTGCTGGCCTCTATTGCGCCGCCGTTGCCGCTATCAAGCAGCCCTCCATCATGCTCCATGAAGAGGGAAGGGTTTTAGTTGGGTTTTGAAATTGGGGGAAATACAAAATGACTAAGGCCTGAAGTTGAAATTATAGTAGAGCGAAAGACAGTTTGAAAAGAATCAAACTGTGGAGGCGGGAAATTAGGGAAACTAGGGAAAGTGGTTGAAAGATGTGGAGGCGGGAAACTAGGAAAAACAATCACCAACGGTTGTTAAACAAAACAGTTGTTAAATGGGCCATAAGAAGGAGTCAGCAACTGTTATTAATAAAAAACAGTTGTTAATTCTTGCACATGAATATTTTATGTTACCCAAGAATCAACAACGGTTATTAATAAAAAACAGTTGTTAAATGGGCCATAAGAAGGAATCAGCAACTGTTATTAATAAAAAACAGTTGTTAATTCTTGCACATGAATATGTTACCCAAGAATCAACAACGGTTCCCAATGAATAACAGTTGTTAAATGGGCCATAAGAAGGAATCAGCAACTGTTATTAATAAAAAACAGTTGTTAATTCTTGCACATGAATATTTTATGTTACCCAAGAATCAACAACGGTTATTAATAAAAAACAGTTGTTAAATGGACCATAAGAAGGAACCAGCAACTGTTATTAATAAAAAACAGTTGTTAATTCTTGCACATGAATATTTTATGTTACCCAAGAATCAACAACGGTTATTAATAAAAAACAGTTGTTAAATGGGCCATAAGAAGGAATCAGCAACTGTTATTAATAAAAAACAGTTGTTAATTCTTGCACATGAATATTTTATGTTGCCCAAGAATCAACAACGGTTTATACTTTAGAAACCGTTGGGAATGCTATCCCATTCCCAACGGTTTTTTTATAGTGAACCGTTGTTAATTCTTGCACATGAATATTTTATGTTACCAAGAATCAACAACGGTTTCTATTTTAGGAACCGTTGGGAATGCTCTCCCTTTCCCAACGGTTTTTTTTATTGTGAACCGTTGTTAATTCTTGCACATGAATTAACAACTGTTTCTTCTTAAGGAACAGTTGGGAATGATATGCCTTTCCCAACTGTTTTTTAAAGGAACAGTTGTTGGTTCTTTTTCAGATTTCGGGCAAGTCTTTCCCAATTGTTCCTTCTGATAAACCATTGCTGATGTGTTTTATTAAATTTCCAAAATGCCACTGCCACTTTTCAACAACGGTTTTCTTGAAAACAGTTGCTAAGTTGGGGTTGCTAATGCCCATCTCTGTGGTAGTGGCAACAACTTTTTAGTAAGGATATCAAGCAAAGCTAGCAATGCAATTCTTTGTTGGTAGTTCGCAATTCTATCCAAATATAATTCCAAACCAGCTGTGGAAATGTCTTTGAAAAGAATAGTACAGATTTGAAATTTAACTTTATATTTACGCATGCACTGATATCATATATCTTTGTTCTTATGCTCTTATGAAAGTGAAATTTGTGGATAAGAAAAATGTTTTAAAATAAAGTTGATATATATATGTACTTCGTAAGTACAGACCCCGGATTAAATCTAAAATTCATACTTGTTAAAGAGACGAATATGAAATGCATATCCAACATGATAAAATTTGAAGCATACTGAATATATTACTAGATGGACTATATATACACAGTATAGTGACAATAGTGAGGTTATTATATGTGAGTTTAATCTCGCAAAGCTGCTCTTTGATGAACTGAACTCAAACAAATATACTTAAACATTTTCAAAGTGTAAGTTATGTCTTTTATTTAATTCTTTATATCAGAATGTTTGTGGGATACAAATTTTTTTACAAATAATATTTTTTTAGTAATTTTTAAGATAGACTACAAAACAATAATAAAATAATGATATGAAATTATATTATTTCAAAATCACTAAAAAAAGTACGTATGAAGTTGTAAAAAACGAATAAAAATTAGTATCCAATCATATTTTATATAAAAAAATACAATAATATGACATAAATATATAAATAATTAGCTGTAGTTGAATATGTTTTTTTAATTAAGCTCATCAAATTACATCGTGAGCTTATAGTATTTTTCATATAGTGTATAAGCTATACACCAAGTAATTTATTAAACGTTTGATTAGTCAACATTGAATTTCTTTTTCTTATTGATTTTTATATTTTTTTTAGATCCCAAATCTCTTGTGAATGACTCTGTAAATATTTTTTAATTATTATTAATAAAATTTGCGAAAAAAAAAATTGAATTCTTTTTCTGGCCAGCAAAACTTTCAACCTTAAAAATAAAAATTAAATCCAAAGAACAAGCATGAAAGTCCTGATGATATTCTACTATCGGTCAATCATTTTCACCTTTTTGTCAGCACTTAATTGAATAGTCAAGTCTAATAGAATTTTTAGAATGTTCAAGTAGAAAAGGTTTATGGTTGTTGACTCCAAGTCTTCTCCAAGTAAAATGACAAATTGTGAAGGAAAGTGAAAACGAAAAGAGTAATAGCCAGCGACCACCCATTTTATCTATCTACCGATCTACTGTATTTGTAATGAACAGATATCATTTTTCAGTAAATATTTATAAATTTCCGATCAACATATCTCATTTTCTAGTAAACAGATATATTACGGTTTCCGGTAAACATTTATGCAAATATGACAAGCACATGGGTGGTGTATGTGGGTGTGTCAGAATGTGAGAGATGGTGAATGGATAGCCTAATTTATAGGGTGGACTTTACATGTTTTCCAAATGAAAAATGCATCTTCATTTTCCTATATTCAAATCTTTGTCAACATGGCAAGGATATTCCAGTCAATTTTGACTGGCGAACTCATGATCACTTTCATACCAATAACTGAAGTTATTGCTATCAATATTCATTAGAGTAACAGCTAGCGTCCATAGATGGATGTTCCATCATAGACACAAAGTTGTCACGTGGTGGACCCCACTTGTTACAACTTGTGTCTGGGATGGTTACATCCATCTATGGACGCAAGAGGTTTCTCTCTTCATTAGATCATGTAACCTTTTTTTTTTTTTTTTTTTTGCTATTTTTTGTTATCATGGACAATATATTATTCATGAATGTTTAGGTTTTCTTACCAATCAATATAGGGGTGTGTGAAAGAATCGGCTGGCCAAGTCACGCAACAAAATTATTACAAAAAAATTAATTAAGAAACCTCACATAATTTTAATTAGAAAAGAACAGAGATGAAGAAAAACCCACACCCACTGTTACATTTTGATGCATGACGTTTAATTTATAATTTCTTAGGGTACAAACCCAAAACGAATTGTGGTTTGTTATATTTCGAAGATGGATATTATATATTCAATTGACAGCCACCGTCAATTTTTCAAAAAAAAAAAGAAGATGGATATTATATACATTATGTATTATGTGTAGCCGTCCTTTGTAAATTGTACTACTTAAAATTACATTTTAATTATTCAATATATATATAAGTTCTTCTAGTTTCTATTAAGAAGATAATGTCTCAAAATTGAAATTTTAATTTCTGTAATATCTGTTTAATTAATTGCATAAAATCAACAAGAGGCATATATTGCACGGGTAGCAACTGATTTTATATCACCTGTTGCGCAATACTTTATTGCGCAGTAGATGAATGGTTTGATTTAGTTTACGATCTGTGCACACACATCTTAAAATCCAGCTGCCTCCTGAAAATCTACGGTTCGTAGGCCGTACTATATCCCCCTGCGCAGTAGAGGTAGATGATAACTGGATAAGCTCTCGTAGCAACTAGGGTATCAATGGATAGGGTTGATCAGATTTACATCGGTCCGCTATTATTTTATTATATTTCAGGTTTACCATATCTGTTTGTTTAACTTCAGGTCAAAAGTGTTTAACCCAGCCATATTCGTCCAGAACGGGTCGTTGGTCGACCCGATCGAATAAATGGATTAAGTAGATATTAATTATTTTTATATAATATTAAACACGTAAATGCGAATTAACATATAATTATTCGTAATTAATATCAATATAAGGCTTTAATTAGTGTTTAATATAAGCCCAATTTAAACTTAATTAAATTGGTGGGTTCGTGTCGGCTTGTGACCAGACAAAAAAATTTTGACCCATACCTGACCCACTCAATCCTCATGTCATTTTGGATTGGTTAACGACGTGTCGGGTTGAAAATCAACATCCCTAGCAAGCAACAATAACCTCTTCTGTGTTTTCAATTTTTATTTAGAAATAATGTTGAAAAAAATATAATTTTTGATACTGCCATATACTATCCATTCTAAATCCCGGATATTTTTCAAATATTTTTGGGAAACAAATAAAAATCGACAATATGTCGTGAAGGTTATTGAACAAAGAAATGCAGCACAAACTAGGTTTATTTTTCTTCAAAGAAGTCGTCAGTCATCAGACAGCAGAAATTACGAAGATATTTTCTGAGCTCCAATAACGTACCAAAATCATTGGTGTAATTAATATAGAGTTATAGACGCAAACAAAGCAAAAGATCCAACAAGAGCGATGCTGACAATCACATTATAGACGCTAGTAGCCGTAGTACACAAAGCTCAGCTGCTCTATAAATAAGAAGGCTCGTATACCCTGTTTCTCATAAAACAAATCAACAAAGAAAACTCAAATATCAAACATGGCAGCCATAAAATCCTTGAGCGCTTTGTGCATTCTTTTCATGGTGTTTACTGGATCACTGATGCCCCCATCTGCTGAGGGAGCTTGAATCCTAAACGATGCTACGCCCGGTACGTAGTTGATGCTTAATTTCTGTTTGCTTAAAATTTGAAATAACTTGATATTTATGTTTGAAACTTTGAATGCTCTTAATTAGTTAGTGATCTTAATTATCTTGGCTAAATTATCTCTTGCAAACTAATTTCAGAGATGGCAGAGAGCAAGGCTTATATCAATGTACCAGCCCTCGACCCAAACCGGCGGCCTGGGTACACGAGGCCGTGCAGTAAATCTGCATATTGCCAACCTAGACCTACACCGCCAAGTTAATCTGTAACCACAAAAGATGGGCTGATGGGCACCGTATTATATTGAGGAATAAATTGGGAGCAATTAATAATTAAGTCATGTATAAAGATTTCATCATTAGCAAATAAAGATGCCATTAATATTACAAGGATGTATGATCATATATATTCATATGCTTGTTCGTCGGCAATCTGGTGCTTTGGACGAACCAATTAATTATTAATTATGTAATTATAATTGTACTGATCGACTGATCGTTGATGAGTTATTAAACAAATGTGGAATATTAAAAATGTTTTCCCGTGGTAGAAGACTATTTAGACTATGTTATATCTTAACTTCTCTCTCAATCTCCAATCCTGTAACACCTAAACATGTTTTTTCATTTTATATTAATCAAAATTATATAGTAGGCGATCGCCTGCTACCTTAAAAAAAAAATGTTGCCCCGTGGTGGTGTGTCTGTGTACGCGTGGGTGTGTGTGGATTTTTTTTTCTTTTTTTTTTAATAGATTTGTTTCCATCTGACCAGGAAGTCTATTGACAAACGGAAACATCAAGCGCGTATCTACAGTCCATACATCCATAAGTGTACAAATTTTGTAATAATTACATCAATTTTGGACACTAGCAATTCTTTTCTTAGTACTGTCAGTTCAGTAATTTCAAACGCTTCTTTCAAACTAACAAAAATCTGCTTTAAGGCTTCCAAAATGTCACTGGTTAAGGTCAAATTTGAGTTTGATATTTATATATTGAAAGTTAGAGTTAGCTGATCAAATTATGGAAACCAACAAAGAAGAAAATTGAATACTATCAAACACTTGTATTTATAAAACATATCATGCATGATATGTTTTATAAATTCATGGAAGTGTTTGGTAGTACATAAAATACAACACATTTACATTTATTTTTCCCTTTTATTTTCACTGGTACGTACGTGTACAATAGTTCCTCTATTACGTTTTCTATTACATGTTTAGAAAAATCTATAAATTATGAAGGCTTAGTGGCTTCTTAAATTTATTTTTTTTTGGCCCCCATTACTGCATATATTTGAGATGTTTCTCCCAGAGATCTAGTGTAAATCAGGGAGGGCAGTAATATGAATGATCATTGCATCCCGGGCGGGTATAGGGCTCCCCGGCATTTTTATGTTGATTTGAAATTGGACTTGCAGGATATAGTTGAGAGTAAGGAATCGATCTTCCTTCTTCTCCGCTGATTTCTGTTCATCATATTTAAGGAAACAAAAATAAGAAACATTGCACACAATTTCTTAATTTGGAAAAGGCTTTTTATCATTGGTGTAGTTATCTATGTTTAATTTTCCCATTGAAGTAGAGATATTCATACTTCTTTTCCTCAGGATATTCATTCATATAATCATGAATCAATTGATGAGGTAATAATATATAAACCCCTCTAACCAAACTCTCTTCATGATCTGTAAAAGAAATTTTGGACAAATATAAACTTTAATTGAGGTAAAATCAGTAATTCAGTATCACTCCCTAATTGAAATACTCATAATTATTAATTACCTTTTGGGTTCGTAGTGGCATCTGCAGAGGAGATCATCACTAAAAGGGCATTAAAAGATAGTAGTGGAATGAATAGTAATGGAAGATTGCTTCTTGCCATCTAATTAAGTTGGGAGTGATTTTCTTTGCCAAGCGGCTTCTACATCTTGCTCATTTATATATAGAACCTGGTTTGTGAAAAATTTCTACAATCTATGTATGGAATTATTGACCTTGAAAGTTGACCCCCACTATATATACTTTGTATTCAATTGTAAAGACTTAATGGACTAGTTAAGCTAGCATTTGTCGACTTTGTGGCTGCTTCTGCGAGCATGTTGCTTACGGCACGTACTGGAGGAGCCAACAAAGAAAAATGGGGACAATGTGGCCCAACCAACTATTATATCAAAAAATGTCAAACAAATACTTAAAAATTTGCAAACATGAATTTTTTTGTATCGCATATGATTTTTATATAGAGAATTTATTTAGTCATATAAATCAAAATCTAGAGATGATTTGATATATTTTTAGAGGTGCGTTTACAGAATGACCTCGTAAATTTAGGCTTTGCTCCAATGGAGGTTAATGGGGAGGAGGGGAGGGGAAGGGAGAACTATTTTGTAACTTGCTCCCAAGTTATTTTTGAAGGGGTGAATGGAAGTAAATGGATAGTAATAGGGGGTAACTCTTCTATATATTTCTTTAAAAATGTCAACTCCAAAATTTAGGGTGTAATATTACTATCCTACCATTCATTCCCTTCCCTTCCCTTTCCTTCCCTCCCAAACTCGGGAGCACAGCCTTAAGCTCACGTTATCTTTACTCTATAACTATATAGATATCATTTTCATGAGGCCCTCGATTTATTGATTTCTTTAATTAGCTCTTGCTGGTGGCTATCAACTTCATGATATATTTTCCAGCGTTAGTCTATATATATATAAGAATAGAATGAAATTTGAAGAAAAAGTAAAATCCATTAGTCCAGTCTCATATTCAAGAATAATGGAAGACCTAATGGACAATAGTCTTCGATCTATTACTTTTCGCTTAATTTTTTTACGGGTCATAGTGTACTCAATATTTGTATCACATGATCACATCGCTGTTACTATATAATTCCGGAAGAAAAAAAGGAGCGTCATCATTTAAATACAGACGGACCATCTGGTTAATTAATTATGGAGCGAACAGTTGCAATTAGACTCTCCATCGTTTCGTTTATCCTTTGACCGTTCAAATTAAATTAATTAAATTAATTAAAGACGTCTTTAGCCCTTCGTGATAACTGCCAACTCAAGAGACCCCTTCAGCCCTCATCACCCTCAAAAGCAAATCGATTTGGAAAACACCCCTCTTTTTTTTTTTTTTTGAACATCAAAGGCCCGTAGGCAACAAATTCATTCAAAAAAGATCATTACATCCATAGAAATAACAAAAAATTTTTCTAATCCAAAACTAATAACACAATACCATGTACCCCTTTTTGGGTTTTTTTTTTTTTTCGTCCTTACCCGTTGTAAAATACCATGTACCTTTTATTTTGTTCAATGAAAAAATTGGTAGGTTTACCCTGCCCCTCAAAAAAAATAATTGAGGCTTCTTATGATTTTGACAATCGACCCCGTACTCTATTTTGTAATAACGCGCGAGGGTTTCTCTTTTTTCTCTGATTTTAGACGAATTTAGGAGATTTCTCAGTATTGTAATGATTGCTTTTGTCTTTATCTACTGATTTTCTGTTGCATCAGTATGTGTTGGAGATGTGCCGCAGCCACAAACGAACGTTCGGATGGATCGCTACATCGTCCTGGTCTGTAATCATAACATAGAAATTTATCTTTGCGACATTCTGTGTCGTTGATTTCATAGATTTCGTATTGAAGCCTCTTATCTGTTATATATTAGTCCGCTACGCAGAACACTGTACAGAACTACGAATCTTGTGGATAAAAAAGAATCTTATCTTCTATTCGGTATACCTATCCTTTCTTCAACTGTGATTGGCAATTTTAAAATACTTATCCTTTCTTCACGGATTTATATGTCATAATCTTTACTGATTAGTTATATTTTTTAATGTACTAAAAAACTTTTATATTTCTAACTCAAAAATCATACTTAACCATCTTAGTATTTTGATTTATATTAAATTACCTACATAAAAATTCCTTACGATACAAATTTTTTTTAAAATTTTCCGATTATATGCTTTCAAATTTTTTAAGATGATTTCAAAATTATCATAAAAGAGGCGGGGTCCACTTAAACAACAAAAACTTTACCCAAATAATATACCAAAGTTTATATATTCATAAAAAACTTAAAAATAACAAGTTCTTTACAAACATATTCAGTTACATATATATTAATTGTGTTTGCTATTTCATGTAATTTGATTGTAATTTTATACTTTATTAGCGACCATAAATTTCGTGTGGTAATTAGAACGGCCTAAATTGAAAGGTTGTTGTTCAAGTATTTGACAATGATAATATTTGATTGATATAGTGTAGTTTTGTCGAACTCATATTGTAATATAGAAAAATAATGACGAATATTTATTTCAATGTTTAAATGGGAAATTTTATTACGAATGTGAAAATAAAAAATTCAATAGCTTATATTACATTAACACTGTTATTGTATGCTAATTATATAAGTTTTTTCATGGGTGTTACAATTTGGGTGCATAATACGTTTTCTTTGATTTGTGTCCGTATTCTCTAAAAAAAATCAAATTAATGATTATATATGATTATATTTTGTACTTGTCTAAATATTCCCTGCCTATGTCTTATATGATGCATTTTGACACGTATAAAATATTTTTTTTTCAAAGGGACAGCGTATACATTGAAGATATGTTCAATATGTAACATTTTCTATTATTCTCAAAAAAAAAAAAAAAAAAATTTTCTATTCAATTTTTGGAAACAGGATAAGTATTGAAGTCTCAACTATATAATAGTAATAAAACGATGGTCTCCATCACAGTCCACAACCTTCCAAATAAAGTACTACCTCCGTCCATAATTAAATGAACTTTACCGATTTGAATTTATTTTTCTATTCACTTGTTTAAATCCACTTGTTTCTCCAATGTTATGACTACCCTTTTATCTATATTATTTAATTGAAACAATTATTATGTAATTTTATTTTTCCACTAATTCATTTTACTTTTCCTAAAAATTCAATTATTCATGGACAGAGGTTGTATTTGTTAAGAACTCATACGTCGCATTCGCTTTTTCAAATTTTCTGTTTCTCTAATGTTATGATTATCATTTTATCTATATTATTTAATTTGAACAATTATTATGTAATTTCATTTTTCCACGAATTCATTTGATTTTTCCTAAAAATTCATTTATTCATGGACGGAGGTAGTAATACTCTTTGCTTGGCTCTATCCAGTTGAACTAGCAGTTTCAAGACATAAGTGAAGGTAGTTAACTGTTGTTTTCAGTTAATTTTTTCAATTTACTTTTATTTTGACGGTTGTGCCCTGCTAGCATTCTTAATGTAGGTTAGTTAAGTTTTAATTGACCACTTAGGAGCTTCCTTTAATAAAAAAGGGGTTTACTGGTCCGTCTTGTTACCAGTAACTTTTTGTCCTTCTTTTTTGATGTAATTTAACTTTCTATGACTTCAAAATGAAGTACTGTGTTTTCAGGTAGCTATCCCATGGCCGGCTTCTTGCAAGGTACTGCAGTTAAAAATAATTTAGTTATTCCTATTTTTGGCATCATTCTACAGTAAAAAAATTCTGCAATATTATTTTCATAATTTTATCATAACACATATTTCACTAGGTCAGTAAAACACTTTTCACACAGAAACTTCTCATTTGTGTAAAACTCTAATTTCATATGATAATTCAATTACCATGAGCTAATGAGGTTTGATTCTTGTCATTTAAAACAAATGGTACTACAAAGATCAATTACCGCTGAAGCATGTGCAGTGGTTATTTCCGTCTTTTTTTTATTAGTAATTCATTATTAGAGGATTTTTTTACTACAATTTTATGAAAATTGTAATTGATTGCTGCATAATGCAGAAATGGATTTCCAATACGACAAGATAGATCCACCTTCTTTGTTGCGGTTCCTCTGTGACAAGCATGCTTTACCCATAGGAAATTACTTCTATAGTTATGTCCGTGGAGACAGAGGAGAACACGCAGGAATATCTTGCTGTTTGAATACAAGCAAACCGGTTCTATCACAGCGTAAGTGTACTTATATCTACTCTGATTTCGTCGGGGTCGATAAGTTTAATTCTTATATAGCACATGAGAACGCTACCATTGAAGCAATTGCCGTAATAATGAAGGCCCACAAAGAAGAACCCTTCAAAATAATAATTAGAATTAAATAATTAGATGGATGTATATAAAAAGTTTTTAAGAGTTAGAGGGGAATACGATATATTTGGAGTTCATGGGCAAATATGAAATATTCAAAAGAGTTTAAGGGTATATATGATATATTAAAGAGGTGATGGATAAATATGACATTAAAGAAGTTTTTGAAGGGTATATATGATATATTAAAGAGGTGATGGGTAAATATGACATTAAAGAAGTTTTTGAAGGGTATATATGATATTAATTCATAGTAATCATTATCTTTTGTTTTTTTTCTTATCCTCAATTCTGTATAGTTTTTTTGAAACGGACTAATATATAACTAATAAATTTCTAAGAATATAATTTTTTTTAGAGAAAATCTTATGATACCCGGAGGGGGGTACCCTGGACTTGTACCCCGAGCGGGTCTTTCCATTTTGTTTCCGTATGTAAAGGACGGACTTTCCTTTTCCTTTCTAACATAACTACTTATTTAATCTTTTCTTAGCCCTATATATCAAATAAGGTTTACAGTTTTAATTTACTGATGTTCTTTGCTAGCCCATTGTCTCAAATAAATTTTATCGAGAATATAAGTGGTTTAATCAAAATATAAAGCCCAACATGATACGTACAACCCCCAGCGCTTGAAAAAAAAAAAATTAAAACAAAAATTAACTCCACTTGCTTCCATAATAATAATAACCAGAAAGGATGAATAAAATGTTGCATATTTTTATATTTCAAAATTCTTTTGTACAGGCTGAAATTATATAACTACATCATGCCATCAATCTAATACAAACATATTTGAGAATTGATGAGGATAGTGTAGTGCTACTAATTAAGCGTGGCATTTATATAAGAGGAGGGATCCATTGACAATGCTTAATTTGACAATCTTGACAATGGGACTTTTAAAAAATTTGTAAAAATTCACAAAAAACCTTAAAAATGAAAAATGGTTTATGGATGTATTATTTAACTTATAGATTGATAGTATTTCAAATTTCAATCAATTTGAACATCGTTTGATGCCTTATCAAAATTTTGTATATTTTTTAACGGTTGTAATTTAACGGATCATTAAAGAGCAATCAAAGATCGCTCAAATTAAATATAATCGGAAACATAATCAATCTATAAGTTAAATAATACTTCCGTAGGCTTTTTTCTATTTTTTAAGATTTTTTATGAATTTTTATAAAATTTTGAAAGATATGATTGTCAATATTGTCAAAAAACCCATTGTCAATGGATCCCTCCTCTTTATATAATTGGAGTAAAACTATGGTGCTCCTAGGAGCACGGAGGCCTCCCATGCTCCTAACTCAAAAATCATACTAAACCATTTCGAAATTTCGATTTATGGTTCTTACTAAATTCTTTATATCAAAATATCATAGGATACAAAAATTTTTCATTTTTTGAGATTTTTAAGTAATTTGTTTTGTATTTTTTCAAGATGACAAAGTTTTATACATTATTTTATTATTATTTCGAGGTCATTCTAAAAAATTTCAAAACATATACTTAAGAAACTCAAAAAATGGAAAATTTTTGTATCCTAAGAGATTTTCATATAAAGAATTTAATGAGAATGATAAATCAAAATTTCATGATGATTTAGTATGATTTTTGAGTTAGGAGCACGCTAGATTTACTCTATATAATTGAATTTAGATTTATGTGTTTCAAATCATGTGATTGTACGGGTAGATATGATATTTATTTTCTTGAAATAGGTGTTTTTTACCTTTGGTGTTTATGGTTCTAAAAGTGTGTGCTTATGATACATAATGAGTTAAGGTATTGTTTATGAAATAAATTTAGTATTAATTTATACTTCTTTCATAGATGTTTATACTTCTTAACATAGTGTTTATATTTATGAAACCGGTGTTTATATTTCTAAAAGATATATTTATACTTCTTAATATGGTGTTTATATTTATTAAACCGGTGTTTGTATTTCTAAAATATGTGTTTATACTTCTTAACATGGTGTTTACATTTATTAAACCGGTGTTTGTATTTCTAAAAGATGTGTTTATACTTCTTAACATGGTGTTTATATTTATTAAACCGGTGTTTATATTTCTAAAAGATATGTTTATACTTCTTAATATGGTGTTCATATTATTAAACCGGTGTTTGTATTTCTAAAAGATGTGCTTATACTTCTTAATATGGTGTTTACATCTATTAAACCGGTGTTTGTATTTCTAAAATATGTGTTTATACTTCTTAACATGGTATTTATATTTATGAAACCGGTGTTTATATTTCTAAAAGATGTATTTATACTTCTTAACATGGTGTTTATATTTATGAATCCGGTGTTTATATTTCTAAAAGATGTGTTTATACTCCTTAACATGGTGTTTATATTTATATATGAAACGGTGTTTATATTTCTAAAATAAGTGTTTATACTTCTTAACATGGTGTTTATATTTATGAAACCGGTGTTTATGTTTCTGAAATATGTGATTATACTTCTTAACATGGTGTTTATATTTATGAAGTCGGTGTTTATATTTCTAAAATATGTGTTTGTACTTCTTAACATGGTGTCTATATTTATGAAATCGGTGTTTATATTCTAGACTGAATATCTGGATTCTAAAATGACACAAGAGACTGAATTATTGTTAATTCGATACAATATCATTTGTATTATTAAATGAATGTTTGGAATATAACCACCGAGTTAAAAAATATAAACACTTAATTGGAAAACATTTGAACGAAAATATGAATACTTGATTGAGAAATATAAACACTTGTTTTAAAAAAATATGAGTACTTGATTGAGAAATATAAACGCTTGATTGAGAAATATTTGATCAAAAAATATAAATACTTGAACATTAAAAATATAAACACTTTATTGAGAAATATAAACACTTGATTGAAAAATATGAATACTTGATTGAGAAATATAAACACTTGAACATAAACACTTGATTGAGAAATATAAATACTTCATTGAGAAATATAAACACTTGATTCAAAAATATTTAATAAGAAATATGAGTACTTAATCAAGAAATATAATAACACAGATTATAAGTGATGTTATTAATTCGCTATTTAAAAAAACGTGACCACTTTTTTTAATTATATAATTGTCATGTTCCACGTTGCAAAGTTAAGAATTATATTTCTAAAGTATATGTTTATACTTGTTTCTTTGACTCGAAATGAAATAATATGGTGCATATGAGAGTTGTTATGCTGGGTGCATGAAGAAGAATTACTTGAACATGCACAACACTAACCGTTTTTTCTAAATTTGACAGTGCGAATTATTATATAGATGATGTTAACCGTTGGGGTACGGCAACGGGGTACAAAGGTTGGGGTATTGTTAGCACTACTCTTTTTTTAATTAAACCCTAAACCCCACAAAAGAAAAAATTTAACCACAAAATTACACTAAAGATTCTCATACTACCATCTGCTAAACGAAATCGTGCCGAAGCAATGCGAGGCATCGCAACTAGTAGTAACTAAACTGGAACTTGATGTACTCACTCATATACATTAGTAAACAAGGAATGGAGTAATAATAGTAAACACAATCATGTACACGTTTGTTATGACCTTTTTGGTACCGCTTTTAGTTTTCACCGGTACATGTACGTTGTGACCTCATTTTTTTTTTGGGAGCTGATACAGAGATACCATTGTAGCTCCCATCATTGATACGGATGATTTGACCAGTCAAACTTATTCTGCACTCTTGATTTATACTTGTAAATATGTTTATTATGCAGCGAAAGTTATTTTTTATGCATGTAATTAAAACTAATTTGCTGAGCTTAAAAACATTAAACAGCTTGCATAGTAAGCATTTTTGCCTACATAAAAAAATTAATAACATGCATTCTACAACCAATAGATTGCATACTAAATAAATTTGAGTGCATATATAATAAATGATTTTATTTACAATTTTACAGAGAGTTGTAAGTTGTATCATGCAGTGTAAAACCAATACACTGCATGCTAAATGAATTTGTATGCATAATAATAAATAAGTTTACATGCATAATTTGTCATATAGTGTGCATAACAAAAGTGTGACAGTAAAATAAAGAGGAAAAGAGGAGATGCTACAGTGAACCGGACAAAGGGGTCATGAACCGGTTAAAATTCACTGAACCAGATATTGAACCGCGACTTGATTATTGAAAAATAAGTTTGATTTGACGAATTGAGTTTACGTACATAATTATCGTTGCATAATTATTAGATTCTGTTGCATAATTAAGCAAAAAAAAAAAAAAATGGATGTGTGCGTATCAATGACAGGAGTTCTGTCCGTATCACCATAGTGTTTCCCTTTTTTTTCCAACTAAGTGGACAACAATTTGAACCGTAATAAGAAACGTAAATGAGTCAACATTGATAAAATTATATTTTGCAACTGATAAACTTAATTTGACTCAATCAATTAATATGACAAAAAATAATTCAAAAAAAATAAATTATTCTAGACAACTAAAAAAACAAACACTACCCAAGAAAAAAAAATTGTTCATTTGCACCGTCTAATCTGCCACGAATGACAGTAAGTCTAAAATATTGTAACAAAATTAATAGATTATGAATTTTTTTTATTGTTTTTTTATATGCAATAATAGTTTGGGGTCCGGCTATGATGATATGCATATCACAATTTTATTGTGTTGTGCCGTCTGTATCTCAATTTTCAGTATCCAAATAGTCAATTTGAACCACTCAATGTGATCTCTATATCAAACTCTACTAGGAAATCAAATTTTTCAATTTTTAGAAGTGTTTTGCTATTTTTAATGATAGGAGCAAATGGCTAGATCCGAGAATTCGGATTCATACAAAACATAGATTTTCTCCCATCACTAAAAATAGAAAAAAAATCTAAAATTTGTAAAATTTGGTTCCTAATATATTTTAATGTAGAGATCACATTAAGCGGTTAAGATCAACAATTTGGATAATGAAAACTGAGATACGGACCGCATAGTACGGTAAAACTGTGATATGCATATCACCGTAGCCTAATAGTTTGCTAATGATGGTAGGTAGCAAACTATACTAAAATGATTTTAATATATTATCGTCGTTAGTTCTAATTGGTTTTCTCTAATCAATAAACGTTAAAAAAAGAAACTTATTAGATTCAATGGTCCTTAATATGTTTCTCTATGTGTTTCTCTTATCCATGATTTTCTGGTCGGATTATTAGGTCAACTATATGAATAATGATTTTAAAATTTTATACATAGCATTCAGGAACATGCAAAAATCATAACATTTTTACATAATAATTACAAAAATATGTCGTAATTCATAAAAATATATAAAAGCATATTGATGTGATTTAATACAACAACAACAACAACAACAATAATCATCATCATCATTATAAGAGTAAAACTATGGTGAGCATAGAACTCGCAGAGCTTTTCCGTGAATGCACTTTAATATATAAAACTGTTTCCAAATTATGATATACATGATTCAATAATTCTTTATATTAAAATCTTATTGGATACATAAATTTTCCATTTTCAAAAACTTTTAAGTGTTCTTTTGAGATTTTTCGAAGTGATACATAAAATATTAAATATTTTATTAATCTCGTATAGTCAATTTTAAAAATCTCACACAAATACTTAAACAATTTTAAAAAAGAAAAATTTTGTATCACATAAAAATTTAAGGTGATTTGATATGTTTTTTGTAGTTCTTCCCAAAGAAATCATAAATATAATACATAAAAAAAGAGTCAAACCACTCAAATACCTAAATAATTGGATTTCAAATACATGCGACCTCTCTATGGACCTTATAATATTTTGTCACTAGAACAAATTTTGTATTTTAATAAAAAGTACTTAATACATAGTTTTATATATACTTACATAGTAAATTTTTTTCTGACGCAAACATTTAAAGTTAAAATAATTTAAAAATACTAATTTTTTTTAATGTAAACACGCTTTTGATAATTTTATTTGAACAAGAAGTTTAGAGAAGTACATTATTAAATATTCTATTTCATTTTTTTTTTTTTTTGCGCCACCTAGCTAGTTTCTCTGTATTTTCCTTATTATCTATGGCTAAAGCTCTATATTTTCCTTATTAACATAGATTTAAATCTTCATTAGTTAAATCCACTCATATTTTCATGTAAAATTTCTATTAATAAACATAAATTGAAATTTGTAAATAATAAAATGTTGTATTAAACAATTGATATATTATAATGACATACGACTACAAAAATACATTAACAAACAAATTCAAAATTTTGGATCACATTGCAAATTATTGAGAATGTTTCTAGATGTAAACCATATATCATATATCAAAATGACGTTAATAAAAAGTGCAAAAATAAGATTAAAATTTTTTTTTTGCATCATTCATCATCATTCAAAATAACAATTAACTGTATTTAATGAGTGTGCTTTCCTTGTGGATGCAAGCTATAATGGGCAGTAGTAGTAAATACGGTTAATTGTTATTTTGAAGAAAATATATATATATTGACCATAGGGCTGCTGGAGCCATTAGTGCTATATCCTTGGATAAAAGCAATTAATTGGGAATACAAATACTCTAATTAATGTGCCACCCAATATATTTTGAGTTCTCAAATACCCTTTCCCAATCCAACGGCCCAGTTAAGTTTGAGGTTTTTATTAGGAAAAAATATGGTGCACTGTATCTTCACTCAATTAATTAAGCTCATATATGCATCAATATATAGTCAGGTACCGCGGTATCATATATTCAGCTCAGTACGTAGTTAAGCATGAAACTTTTCATCTGAAAAGGTAAATAAATTTATGGTGCCATTTATTATCCCAGTCTGACTTAAAAATGGTATGTGGAAACAAATGAATTAATTAAAAGTAACTTAGATATGGTCTAGAATATATATATATGACCAGCAATTTTTGTCAGATGCATAAAATAAATGAGAAGAGCGTCAAGTCATATATAGGAGAAAAATAAGAGAGATAAACTTAAAGAAGAAAAGAAAACGAGAAAGATAATATTGCAAGGAGGTCAAGTATAATTAAGTTCCTTTGGATGAGGAAGTTCACTGGTTATTTAGGGCGAGGCCGAGACGAAAGGAACTTGTGATATCTGAATTTTTGACAAAAATTAAGATATATTATACCTATCTAAGGTTCTGAATAGTCCTCTGAAAATAATCATCGGAAAGTGAATTCTATGACATTTACGAGCAATTAATTTGGCTTATATGTGTGTGTGGCGTTTGAAAATTTATGATACTTCTTATTTAGACGTAAGACTATGTGAATGTACGTATCATAAAGAAATAAATAATAAATTAGTTGATCATTATAGCAGAAAAACTTTTCTTAAATGAAATAAAGAGCAGTTGTCACACGTCTAACATGGATAATTGGTTCTTCTTTGAGAATGAAGGACTATATCATAAATAAAGTAAGTGATAGGAAGCCATTGAAATGATTAAACTAATTTAATTAACTACATGAGCCAGTGAGCTATTATTCTCGTTCTTTCTAGCTATCCGATGGCCATCTGATATTATTGCCAAGATGGTACGTGGCATTTTATTGTGTATTAACTTCATTGATAAGATCGGTGACTAAGCTATATAGCTGCATGTATGCTTTATAAGCTATATCTTCATTTCTCTTTGTTTTATGTCCAGTTCCTTCACTCACTTGTACGGTTGCCTTGATACTAATTAACGGTGGACCTCATATGTAACTAAACTAAGGTTTGAGTGTTGGTCCTTCCACTGGTTTGTTTATGTGAAGAAGAAGTGCGCTCTTGACTCTTGAGTACGTCTATTTAAAGATTGATTGGATAATTAGTCTCTGGCGCTGGCGGCATGGTAATTGACAAGCTTTCCTCTTCTTTTCTATAAGAACAGATGTTTGAGGGTATAAATTGACAAGGTTAATTAAACATGTCATCTTAGTCTGATATTAATCTAAATTAAATACAGAGAAATACTAATTACTCGATTCAGTTCAAGTCTTGGGTTGAAGTGTCTTGGGCATTTACTTATAATTATATATATAAGGTTTAAATTATATATATATGGTGACTCGTGACAGCAGGAGTATAAATATGGAATAGGGATCACGGAAGTATTTTTCAGTTTAGTTCCTGAATGCTATTTTACACCAATAAATGGATATAAATATCAATTGATACTAATATGTTATTCGGCCTGTTTGTTAAGTAGACAAGTGAAAGAAAATGAGTTGCAACTACATATATATATGATGGTATATCCATAATTAATCAAGTCAAGTTGGATAATTCATTAAAAGTTGGGTTAAAGGATTAACACATAGAGTGATATGGCTTAAATTTCTGAGTTAGAAAGACAACTACTTTGGAATCTCTAATTAAAATAAGATGATATTAATGGCTTCTAGGATAGCAATATTGAGGTGTTGGAGTCTAGTGATTTGCGAACGGTTGACGATTCGAATGGTGATGCAAAGATCAGATGATAGGTTCAGACTCACGATAAAGGATCGTCAAACAGGTGCAGGTTCCGGTTATTTATCAAATCTATGAATTGAACTGAATATTTTATTTATCGAAATGTTTCCGTGGTGCTTACTTATATTCTTGATATACTTGATATACTGATTATGCGTTGAATTGCTTGCGTGTGTGCATGACATTATGCATTTCTGTGTGTTTGTGGATACTGTTGTTACTATTGTTGCTATGTTTGTGGTTGTTGATCATGTATCTGGATAGAGATACCGGCAGGAGGTTAGCTACCTCACTATAGCGCTATGGTTTACGGACATGCATGTACAGGTATGTACGGGATATATATTTGGATCTCTAGGTTCGTCAGGTACATGAGGATATACGTGCTGGTATGCACGGGATGTGTGTGCTGGTTCTCTGTGGTATCAGATACGTGCTAGATGCACGGGTTTGTGTTTGTTTGACTTGCTTGGTTTGTGATACGTGCTGAGATGCACGGGATATGCAGGTTGCTTGTGGATTCATCTGATACAGGTTTGTGTGATATGTTTGATATTTGGATTTCTGGTACAGGTTTGTGTTGTTTGTGTATATTCTGGTATTTGTTTTGGTTGGATGTGAGATATCGAACTGGTACGTGTATTTTTGCAGGGAAATCGTGATGTTGGTTTTGAAAGGAAAAATGGAATTGTATATCGACTTGACGTCTAATTCTTTATAGATGCAGGGATACTTATATCGTCACTAACGTGCGATGTTTATTGGTTAAAGACATTTATCTTTATTAAAAATGATTAATTTAGCTGGTATTCAGTTTAGCTAGTGGATTTGATAAATACCACCTGCTAGAACTAAATACCGTACTGAGAGTATTCAGACTCTCACCCGTTCCACTTTTCGTGGGTTCCAGGTTACAGGTTGCGATGCAAGGACGACTTGGGTGAAAGAAAAGATTGCGGTAATTGCCACAAGGGATTTTACGGGATTTTATTTTATTAATTAATTCCACTGTATATAAAGGGGTTTGGGACCTGGGGGTTGGCTATTTGAGAATTGTGTGGCTGTATTTACATTTTATTCGTAAAGTATATTGTTGCATATTTTTATAGCCTTGTGCTCATCAGCACGGCTACTGTTTCACCTGCTTGCCGGGATGTTACAGAACTTATACTTGGCCTCGCTCTAATTAACGCTGCGGTCAGACGCGAATTTTTACAATTTTGATAAGTTTTTACTTTTTTGACCGTTGCGGCCAGAATGAACTATGGCCGTGACTGCTGGTCAAGTAGGCATAGTTATGAGATTTGTTTGCAAATAAGGATAATATTGAGATTTGTATTTTTTTTTTTTTAAGGGTCAGACAAAAAAAAGTTTCCGAAATTAAGCAACAACTTTTTAGTAAGGATATCAAGCAAAGCTAGCAATGCAATTCTTTGTTGGTAGTTCGCAATTCTATCCAAATATAATTCCAAACCAGCTGTGGAAATGTCTTTGAAAAGAATAGTACAGATTTGAAATTTAACTTTATATTTACGCATGCACTGATATCATATATCTTTGTTCTTATGCTCTTATGAAAGTGAAATTTGTGGATAAGAAAAATGTTTTAAAATAAAGTTGATATATATATGTACTTCGTAAGTACAGACCCCGGATTAAATCTAAAATTCATACTTGTTAAAGAGACGAATATGAAATGCATATCCAACATGATAAAATTTGAAGCATACTGAATATATTACTAGATGGACTATATATACACAGTATAGTGACAATAGTGAGGTTATTATATGTGAGTTTAATCTCGCAAAGCTGCTCTTTGATGAACTGAACTCAAACAAATATACTTAAACATTTTCAAAGTGTAATTTATGTCTTTTATTTAATTCTTTATATCAGAATGTTTGTGGGAATACAAATTTTTTTACAAATAATATTTTTTTAGTAATTTTTATATAGACTACAAAACAATAATAAAATAATGATATGAAATTATATTATTTCAAAATCTCTAAAAAAAGTACGTATGAAGTTGTAAAAAACGAATAAAAATTAGTATCCAATCATATTTTAAATAAAAAAAATACAATAATATGACATAAATATATAAATAATTAGCTGTAGTTGAATATGTTTTTTTAATTAAGCTCATCAAATTACATCGTGAGCTTATAGTATTTTTCATATAGGGTATGTTTGGATGACATTGGAATAGGCTGTTTCGGAGAATAGCGATGCTAATCCAATTCGGATGCAATCCAAACGAAAAAGTTTAATTCGGAACAGGTTGGGTTAGCGCTATTCTGCTGTTCCGAGGAAAAGGTGGAACAGCGGGAACAGGGATTAGCAGAGCCAAAGAAAATACTAAAAAAATCACCATCCTACTTTTTTATTACTTTCCCTGCCATGTGAAAACGGTAGAAAGAGAAAAATAAAAGGGAAATATTTTGCCTCCCTTTACTCAGATTTCTCACAATAGGCTCATCGATTTTCGTCGTAAATCCATCCATTGAACTCTTCTCATCGAGGAGAATCGATAGAGATCCGTTTTGCCGGGTGTTCATGAGCTCTCATGCTCTCAGCACCTCCATCGGCGTTTTCCTTTGTGTCACTGTTCTTGTCTCACCTTGCGGTGGTCGCACCTTCACCTGACTGCGCCGTCGCATCGTCAATGGCCCTTTCGTCCATGCCTTCGTTGTTGCTTGCTGCTTCATCCATTTTCCTTTGTGTCACGGTTTTTGGGAAGGCTTTTTGTCCTTTTTCATTTTACAAACATACTGGTATGTAAATATGCATTTTACTGGTCTTCATCGACACAATTGGTCTGAGACCAGTCACCAGTTGTATGATAAACTCTTTTGGCTGAGACTAGTTGTATTTCTCTTCTATTATATAGGATAATTCAAAGAAAATTTGTTTGGATGAAGAATTATCAAGTAATGATGACCCGATGCATCATGCAAATGATCAAATTACTATCTTTTCTTTGATTTGGCAATTTCAGATGACAATGCCAATCCCGATTTTGAGCTATATATTTTTTAATTTAGTAATTAACAATTAATTTCTCAATTAAGTATAAAATTGGATCAGTGAAATAAGAGTTTATTCAAATCAAATAACAAACAAGAGTAGTTAAAAAGATAAAAGAAAGTAACTATTTTTTTATTCATTGTCTTCATCACTAATTCCTAACATACAATCCAAACAATATTTCTTCTATTTAGAATAGCACTCACTCTTACTATTCTTTATTACTAATCCAAATCACTATTTTCATCTACTATTCTCTATTCTTCTATTATTTTACTAATCCTTGCATGATCCAAACGTACCCATAGTGTATAAGCTATACACCAAGTAATTTATTAAACGTTTGATTAGTCAACATTGAATTTCTTTTTCTTATTGATTTTTATATTTTTTTTAGATCCCAAATCTCTTGTGAATGACTCTGTAAATATTTTTTAATTATTATTAATAAAATTTGCGAAAAAAAAAATTGAATTCTTTTTCTGGCCAGCAAAACTTTCAACCTTAAAAATAAAAATTAAATCCAAAGAACAAGCATGAAAGTCCTGATGATATTCTACTATCGGTCAATCATTTTCACCTTTTTGTCAGCACTTAATTGAATAGTCAAGTCTAATAGAATTTTTAGAATGTTCAAGTAGAAAAGGTTTATGGTTGTTGACTCCAAGTCTTCTCCAAGTAAAATGACAAATTGTGAAGGAAAGTGAAAACGAAAAGAGTAATAGCCAGCGACCACCCATTTTATCTATCTACCGATCTACTGTATTTGTAATGAACAGATATCATTTTTCAGTAAATATTTATAAATTTCCGATCAACATATATCATTTTCTAGTAAACAGATATATTACGGTTTCCAGTAAACATTTATGCAAATATGACAAGCACATGGGTGGTGTATGTGGGTGTGTCAGAGTGTGAGAGATGCTGAATGGATAGCCTAATTTATAGGGTGGACTTTACATGTTTTCCAAACGAAAAATACATCTTCATTTTCCTATATTCAAATCTTTGTCAACATGGCAAGGATATTCCAGTCAATTTTGACTGGCGAACTCATGATCACTTTCATACCAATAACTGAAGTTATTGCTATCAATATTCATTAGAGTAACAGCTAGCGTCCATAGATGGATGTTCCATCATAGACACAAAGTTGTCACGTGGTAGACCCCACTTGTTACAACTTCTGTCTGTGATGGTTACATCCATCTATGGACGCAAGAGGTTTCTCTCTTCATTAGATCATGTAACCTTTTTTTTTTTTTTTTTTTTGCTATTTTTTGTTATCATGGACAATACATTATTCATGAATGTTTAGGTTTTCTTACCAATCAATATAGGGGTGTGTGAAAGAATCGGCTGGCCAAGTCACGCAACAAAATTATTACAAAAAAATTAATTAAGAAACCTCACATAATTTTAATTAGAAAAGAACAGAGATGAAGAAAAACCCACACCCACTGTTACATTTTGATGCATGACGTTTAATTTATAATTTCTCAGGGTACAAACCCAAAACGAATTGTGGTTTGTTATATTTCGAAGATGGATATTATATATTCAATTGACAGCCACTGTCAATTTTTCAAAAAAAAAAGAAGATGGATATTATATACATTATGTATTATGTGTAGCCGTCCTTTGTAAATTGTACTACTTAAAATTACATTTTAATTATTCAATATATATATAAGTTCTTCTAGTTTCTATTAAGAAGATAATGTGTCAAAATTGAAATTTTAATTTCTGTAATATCTGTTTAATTAATTGCATAAAATCAACAAGAGGCATATATTGCACGGGTAGCAACTGATTTTATATCACCTGTTGCGCAATACTTTATTGCGCAGTAGATGAATGGTTTGATTTAGTTTACGATCTGTGCACACACATCTTAAAATCCAGCTGCCTCCTGAAAATCTACCGTTGGTAGGCCGTACTATATCCCCCTGCGCAGTAGAGGTAGATGATAACTGGATAAGCACTCGTAGCAACTAGGGTATCAATGGATAGGGTTGATCAGATTTACATCGGTCCGCTATTATTTTATTATATTTCAGGTTTACCATATCTGTTTGTTTAACTTCAGGTCAAAAGTGTTTAACCCAGCCATATTCGTCCAAAACGGGTCGTTGGTCGACCCGATCGAATAAATGGATTAAGTAGATATTAATTATTTTTATATAATATTAAACACGTAAATGCGAATTAACATATAATTATTCGTAATTAATATCAATATAAGGCTTTAATTAGTGTTTAATATAAGCCCAATTTAAACTTAATTAAATTGGTGGGTTCGTGTCGGCTTGTGACCAGACAAAAAAATTTTGACCCATACCTGACCCACTCAATCCTCATGTCATTTTGGATTGGTTAACGACGTGTCGGGTTGAAAATCAACATCCCTAGCAAGCAACAATAACCTTTTCTGTGTTTTCAATTTTTATTTAGAAATAATGTTGAAAAAAATATAATTTTTGATACTGCCATATACTATCCATTCTAAATCCCGGATATTTTTCAAATATTTTTGGGAAACAAATAAAAATCGACAATATGTCGTGAAGGTTATTGAACAAAGAAATGCAGCACAAACTAGGTTTATTTTTCTTCAAAGAAGTCGTCAGTCATCAGACAGCAGAAATTACGAAGATATTTTCTGAGCTCCAATAACGTACCAAAATCATTGGTGTAATTAATATAGAGTTATAGACGCAAACAAAGCAAAAGATCCAACAAGAGCGATGCTGACAATCACATTATAGACGCTAGTAGCCGTAGTACACAAAGCTCAGCTGCTCTATAAATAAGAAGGCTCGTATACCCTGTTTCTCATAAAACAAAACAACAAAGAAAACTCAAATATCAAACATGGCAGCCATAAAATCCTTGAGCGCTTTGTGCATTCTTTTCATGGTGTTTACTGGATCACTGATGCCCCCATCTGCTGAGGGAGCTCGAATCCTAAACGACGCTACGCCCGGTACGTAGTTGATGCTTAATTTCTGTTTGCTTAAAATTTGAAATAACTTGATATTTATGTTTGAAACTTTGAATGTTCTTAATTAGTTAATTAGTGATCTTAATTATCTTGGCTAAATTATCTCTTGCAAACTAATTTCAGAGATGGCAGAGAGCAAGGCTTATATCAACGTACCAGCCCTCAACCCAAACCGGCGGCCAGGGCAACCTTACACGAGGCCGTGCGGTAACTCTGCATATTGCCAACCTACACCCACACCGCCAAGTTGATTTGTAACCACAAAAGATGGGCTGATGATGCATGCGCACCGTATTGAGGAATAAATTGGCAGCAACTGATAGTTTTTTTTTTTTTTTTTTTTTTTTTTTTTGAGGAGGGGGAGCAATTAATAGTTAATTATGTCATGTATGATCATCATTAGCAAATTAAGATCACACTAATATCACAAAGATCGATGTATGATCAGTTTATCATATATAATTATATATTCATAGCCTCATAGGCTTGTTCGTCGGCAATCTGGTGCTTTTGACGAACCAATTAATTATTAATTATGTAATTAATTGTACTGATCGACTGATCGTTATTGAGTTATAAAATCGAATGTGGAATATTAATAATGTTGATCCGTGGAGGCGCGTTCGTGTGGATTTTTTTTTTTTTAATAGATGAACTTTTTTCTACCTAATCAGGAAGTCTATTGACAAACAGAAACATCAAGCATGCATCCATAGAATAACTGTCATATATTATATATACATCCATATTTTTAGAAACGGTTACATCAATTTTGCAACTTCTGTATCAAATTTGTAACCTATGAGCTCCATAGATGTCCACATTATTGACGCTGGGTAGCACTCGATCATGGACATAGCATATGCAATTCTTTTCTTAGTTTGGTCAGTTCAGTTATTTGAAACGCTTCTTTCACACTAACAAAAATCTGCTTCAAGGCTTCCAAAACGTCACTGACCAGAAGATCAAATTTGAGTCGATCGGTACATAAAATACACAACACATTTACATTATTTTTCCCTATTATTTTCACTAGCACGTGTACAGTATATAGTTCCTCTCTATAACGTTTTCTATTACATTACATGTTTAGAAATCTTTAAATTATACTGGTAGCAACTCGTTTTTTTTTTTTTTTTTGGCCCCCATTACTGCATATATTTGAGCTGTTTCTCCCAGAGATCTAGTCTATATAAATTAGGGAGGAGGACAGTAATATGAATGATCATTGCATCTCCCGCCGGTATAGGGCTCTCCATATGGATTTGAAATTGGACTTGCAGGATATCCTCGAGGGTGAGGAATCAATCTTCCTTCTTCTCCGCTAATTTCTGTTCATCATATTTAAGGAAAAACAAAAAATAAGAAATATTGCACTCAATTTCTTTAGAAAAGCCTTTTAATCATTAGTGTAGTTAGTCAGCTATATATATTTTTCCCCATAGAATTAGAGATATCCATCAACAAGTTCTTATATAAAGATATTCATTCATATAATCACGTGAGTCAATAGGGAGTACGTTGAAATGTATGCACATGCAATACGGAATAACTTTGCTTTTTTAATAACTCTCTCCATGATCTGTTAAAGCAATTTTGGACAAATATAAACTTTATATAATTGAGGTAAAATCAGTATCACTAGCTCCCTCTCTGAAATACTTATAATTATAATTACCTTCTGGGTTCGTAGTGGCATCTGCAGAGGAGAATACTAAAAGGGCATTAGAAGATAGTACTAGTATGAATAGTAATGGAAGATTGCTTCTTTCCATCTTGGGAGTGGTTTTCTTTGCCAAGCGGCTTCTACATCTTGCTCATAATTTATAGATCCTGGTGTGTGGAAAATTTCTACAATCTATATATGGAATTATTGACCTTGACTGCACCATATATGGACACTGATACTATACCTCAAATTTTGCCACCACAACCCTATGATGAGATAGCATGTGGGTCGGGAGGGTCATTTTTGTAAAAGTTTGAGGGGCGGAGGGTCATTTTTGTAAAAATTTTTAGGGTTATTTTTGTAAATATTTTTGTAGATAGAGTCAATTTTGTAAATTTTCTTTGAAAAAGGGATATTTTTGTAAATTTTTCTGAAAAAGGAGATGTTTTTGTAAATTTTTGCCAGCGCATCACATGGTGTGGGGGAAATATATATTTTTCCCACTATATATACTTTGTATTCAATTGTAAGGACTTAGTAGACTAAGCATTTGTCGACTTTGTGGCTGCCTCTGCGAGCATGTTGCTTGAGGAGCCAATAAAGAAAAATGGGGACAATGTTGCCCAACTGTTCAATTGAAAAATCTCAAACAAATACTTAAAAATGTTTAAACATGGAAATTTTTTGTATCCCATATGATTTTGATATAAAAAACTTAGAGTCGTATAAATCAAAATTTAGAGGTGTTTTGATATGTTTTTGGAGGCGCGCTCACATCATGGTCATCTTAGCTTAAAGCTCACGCTATCTTTTATAACTATATATAGATATCATTTCAGGTCCTTGATCGATTTATTGATATCTTTTGCTCTTGCTGGTGGCTATCAACTTCGTGCTATATTTTCCAGCGTTAGTCTAAGAATAAATTAAAGTTTGAAGAAGAAAAAGTAAAATCCATTAATTAGTCCAGTCTCATATTCAAGAATAATGGAAGACCTAGTGGACAATAGTCTTTGATCTATTACTTTTTGCTTACTTTTTCTACGGGTCATATCTACTATCAAGTGTACTCAATATTTGTATCACATGATCACATTATTATAAAATTTAAAATAAGAATTACAAAATTTATGTATGTGTGGAGTCCTCAGTGTGGACCTTAATTAGATCATCTTATGAGTTATGAAAGTGAAACTATCAATTAAGCCTGCCAAAGTGAAACTATCAAGTTGATCAATCTCATGATCTCATCAGATCAGACGGTCGAATTTCATCTGATTCAGTGATTTATTTGAGCCGAAGAAAGTGCCGCATATAATCAGATCTCATCAGAGGATTTTCTCAAATATCAGTTTATTTTTCATTCTATATATAGAAAATAAATTAAGAAGGTATTGTAAGAACTGATTGATCAGATTCAATCCTATCCGCCGGATGATGCACAACTAGACTGCACAAGCATCCATGTTAGAATATTAATACAGGAAAGAATAAGTTTCAATTCTAGTATCAAAACTGGTATCAACATAGAATTATCCTATCGACATAATGGACTCTAGATATTGGTTTCAATTCGGATCCAATCAAAGTATTGCACATCAGTATCATGTAAGAGCAGTGCACTTAATTAATTAGTTGTACTTACTTTATTCATCTTTTTAATTTTTACACAAGTAATATTTACTGGATTTCAATTTGTTGCACATAAATGACATAACTATTTAGCTATATTGCTTTCATCTCAATCCAGCATCAATCATGGCCGGGATGGCAAGGATGGCGGTATAGGCATGGCTTAGGTGGTGGCGGAGAAGTAGAATTAGGACGTAAGACGGGGTATGAGATTGAAGCCTTCGTACCTTCGACAGCTGCGGAATTTTAATTAAAATGATGTCAAAAGAAATCTCAACAAAGATTGCATAATGGAAGAATAGGATAATGAAAGAAAGATTACATGGCTTAGCCTCGGTTAATCTTCGAGTACCCTCCGTCGAGTAAACGAGAGAGCCGGTCTGCACGAACAGAATGCATAGCAAGGAAACAACTTTCATTGTCTCTCTTTCTGGTGATTTTTCTTATCAGCTCATGCATTTAACTAAGTACTCATCACTTCACCTTCTTATATATATACCTATTCGATAGTGATATATATGTACCATGTTTTAGGTCCTTTTTTTTTGTCAGTCACAAGTTTTTTCTTGTGATAGTGTTGCATGAATGACCACCCCACAATAATACTTACATACATACAAAATTGCACACACACACATATATATATATTTAGCTCTATAGGTTTGAACCTTCTATTAGTGTTTTGTCGGAGTTCCAATTCAGACCGCAAATGGAGCTTTCCATGGAGAAGATAACATGGGAAAAGTTTAGTGATGAAATGGAGAAAAAAAAAATTTAAATTGAGCCCCATTAACTTCAGAATTTTAATATAATCCTTAATACATACAAAATTTTCGCATTTTAAGCCGGAAGTTGCCATCACATTTATTGACATTTAGTACTGCTTTTTTTATTGACTAAATTCATTCAATCAACAAGTCATTTCGACCTGCTTACCATTTGTTTGTTTTTGGAACGGATTGGTGAAATTAAACTTCCATAAATTGTTCATTAAAAAAAAAAATGGCCGCAACTGCAATTGTACAATTCCTACTGTTGACGGCCTTGAAGTTGATATTGAGCCCATGGGCTGCTGATCCTTCTCCCATTTCAGCATTTCTGGAGTCGAATTGTTCAATTCGCAAGTAAAATCTCGTACTTGCTTCAAAACTTGGGGATAGTACTCAGTATTCAATGAGATCCATGAGCCAAACAGCCCATATATAGGCCCTTTTCTGTTATTCTGGATCAGGTCTTACAGCCGAACAATATGTGGTTCTTAGAAAATTAGGACAGTTATTTTCCTTTTAGAAAAGAGGAGGGATCCCTCGACAATCCCTATTTTGACAATCTTGACAATCTAATATTTCAAAAATTTGTAAAAATTCATATAAATTCTCAAAAATAGAAAAAAGTTTACGGAAGTATTTCTTAACTTAGAGATTGATTATATTTTCGATTATATTCAATTTAAGTGATATTTGATAGCTTTTTAAAGATCCGTTAAATTACAACCGTTAAAATGTACACAAAATTTTGATAAGTCATCGAACGATATTCAAATTTATTGAAATTTGAAACACTATCAATTTACATGTTAAGTAATGCATCCACAAATCTTTTTCCATTTTTAAGATTTTTTATGAATTTTTACAAATTTTTAAAATATTAGATTGTCAAAATTATCAAAATAGAGATTGTCAAGGGATCCCTCCTCTTTAGAAAAAGCTAAATGATGTAAGAAACCTAGATATGAAATTCAACTCTATTTTTTATTCAGAACCTATCGGCCTTTGGACAGTAATTAATTACTGCGATATATTGTTCTACCTTTAATGTACTTAATTAGCATCACACCAGTACTATCATTACTATATATAAAAGCATATTAGAAAAAATGATATGAAAGGATTATCTTCCCCACATAAGAAACCTGAGCCGTTGATTATTTTTCTGGATAGATCAAAACAATTGATTTATGTTAATGTCCATTGACGTTAATGTCTCAGCCCATTAAAATTTAAGACCCATATCAATTTCCTCAATATAAGGTCCATTACATATTATCTTAAAAATTTATTATAAGAAATAGGGAAATAAAAATTTCAGCCCAAAACAATGCGTAGGTTTTTTACTAGTTAAATAAAAATGATGTTATAAAGAGTTACACCACTCGCGGCGAAGCGTGAGCACCCTCTAGTTTAATTAAATATTAAGATGCTTCTCCCACGAGCATGACTATTGTGAAAACGTTTGCATTTCGCTCCGAAATGCTTGTCACGTCTGAAATTTTGTTTTATGGTTCCCATTAAATTTATTATATGAAAATACTGGGGGATACAAAAAATTTTCATTTTTAGAGTTTTTTAAGTATTTATTTGGAATTTTTTAAAATCCATGTACAAACAAGCACTATTTTATTACTATTTTAGAGTAATTTTGAAAAATCCAAAACAAATACTTAAAATACTCTAAAAATGGAAATTTTTTGTATCCCCTAATATTTTTATATGATGAAATTAATGGGAATCATAAACCAAAATTTCGGACGTGGCAAAATATAATTTAGACAGTTAGCATTTTAGAGCAAAATGCAAACGTTTTCACAATACTCATGCTGTTCTCCCACATATTAAAGAGGAGAGCAGCGAGAAGGATCAATGCATCGCCTCGGATATACATGTCGATTTCCAACTGGAGATGGTGGGGCAGGTGAGACGTGTATGTTGACTCTGCTAATTCCTGCACAATATCATTTAAGAAAAATAAAAATTACATATTGCACACGCTGACACGCTCACGCATTTTGTTTTGGCTAGGGCTTCCTTAATTTTAAAGAGGTCGTCACATACTTTTATCCTAACGAATCAGATATATTCACGTAATTTCATGAGTCCATTACGTTGAAATGCAATAATACAAGAAAACTTCAACTGCTTAAATACAGCTGGTAATAATTAAACCCATATTCTAACCTATCTACCAGACTGTGATCTGTAATAGAAATTTGGAACAAATATAATTTTTGTAATGTAAAATTCAGTATCGTGCTCGCATTTAATTAATATTCATGTGCACTGTATGCTTGTCTGTGCATGAGACAGAGAAACATGTAGAGTCCACCTCTACAAAGTATGTAGGCGTCGGTATCGGCTGAGATCCAAATCGGATCTCAGGGTCCTGAGATTCCGATTCGACGGTTCTTAGGGACCCTGAGATTCGGACTCAGCAGATACAGGCCCTGAGAACCGTCGGATCGGGATCTCAGGACCCTGAGATCCGATTTGGATCTCAGCCGATTTCAGCGCAAGTATGTAGGTCACACATCCACATCTCACAGTTCTGACATACCACATGTATCTATGTATTTGGTATAGTCGCATAAATATTTACTGGAAAACGATATCCATTGATCGGAAAGATATAAATATTTACTGAAAAATGATATTTTAGTTCTTACTCAAAAATATATAGTACAGAGCTTAATTAATTACCTTATGGGTTAGCAGTGGCATCTGCCGAGGAGAACAATAAAAGGGCAGTGCACACTAATAATAGTATGCTTGATAACGGAGATAGCTCTTTTTGCCATCTTGAGAGTAACTAATTTACTTTGCCAGTTAAGCGGCTTCTTTCAAGATTTATAGATCCTGGTTTGTGGAAAATTCATACGATCACGATCTACTGCATTATTGAGCTTACCGGAATAACGGTTGACTCCACCCATAATTCGGATTCACATTCTTATTTATTTCTTCTAGATGAATAAAAAATAACCATACGAAATTCAATCAGTTCAAAATGAACTCGCGATATTTGTAAACAGTCACATCGGTTAATGATCTATATATCAAAAGTTTGTAAGAACCAGCCTTTCATCTTGCGCTAAGGACTAAGGTAACACTATTTGTGTGGGAGGTCGCGGGTTCGAAACTCGGATTAGATCTTTTACAGACTTTTAAATTTGAATGGCTTAACCCCATCTTTATCTAAAAAACAAAAAAACAATTTGTATTGTGAATCAATTCAAATATTTATTTTCAGAAAAAAAAATACTTGAACAATTAGTTCATGGCTTGCTAGTATTAATTAGTTCTTTTCCTTCATTTTACAACTTCGCTATTTGATGTAAGGGAGGGATTACATGACAATTATTTATCTTGACAGCCATGACAACCACTCGTAAATAAATTTTATATAAATTTTAAAAATAAAAAATCTTTTACAAATATGTTCAAATACTAATATATTAATTGTGTTTTAAGTTTCATTCATTTTGAGTATTGTTTGATACTCCATTAAGAATGATTAAATTTAAACTGTTGTAATTAGCATTCAGTTGAAGTTTCTTTAATGGAGTATCAAGTGACACTCAAATTGAATAAAACTTGAAACACACTCAATCTATGGATGTATGAGCATCCGCATTGCTATTTCTAATTGTATTTCTAATTCCTACGTGGCACCTTTTGAAAGACTTTCAAAGATGTAGAGACTTTCTACAGACTTCATGGAAAAACTTTCTAATTAAGAAAGCCTTTCAAGAAGTGATTTCTGATTAGACATGAGTAGATTTTAAAGATGTGTTGAATGAATTTTTAAAGAAACTTTCAGATCTCAATTATAATTACAATATTACCCTTAAGAAAGCCCCATGAATTTTCAGCAATGCGATCTAATAGAATTTTTTATTTTTAAGATTTTCTATAAGTTTAATTGAGAATGGTTAGCATAGTTGTCAAGATAAATAGTTATTACGTGATTCCTTCCCTTCATATAATTATGTAATAACTTAAATAGCACTTGTTCCCTTCATTTACAATATTACCCAAGTGGTGTCTTCAAGCTTGGCACTCGGACCGAGCCAATTCTCTGCCGATCCGAGTGCAGGTGTTCTCGAGCTCCAAATGCTCTCCAAATCATGCACCAATCAGCTCCAAACACCTGAGACATCAATAAAAACACAAAGTAAAGGGAAAACAAGCAAACCTAACAAAATGCAATGCATGCACATGATTTTTTGCCATTTTGGAGGTTCAAAACTAAGTAAATTGTATGCATGTTTTGAAGACATCAAATTTCATATATTTCTTCATTCTCAATTTCTTCTTGAGATGGTTCATCCACATTTTCTTCAAAATTTTCCTAAGTTGTATTTCCTACAACAACTACTTGTCTCTCTTGATTAGTAGTAATCGGTATCGCAAATTCATTCAAGAAATTATCATTGCTAGCTTTTTTTTTCCTCATTTTCATAAAAAGGATCATTTTCAAGGAAGACAACATTTCTTGAGATATGAATTTTTTTTTTTTTTTTTTGGGTCATAGCATTTATATCCTTTTTGGTGGGATGAATATCCTAAGAATATAGCTTTATTTGATGTATAATCTAGTTTATCTAATTTAGTTTTATACACAAAACAAGTACATCCAAATATTCTTAAATGATCAAAATTAAATTTTCTATTGTAAATAATCTCAAAAGGGCTTTTAAAATTTAATATGGAGCTAGGTAATCGATTTATTAAATACGTGGCGGTGAGAACGGCTTCCGACCAAAAAAATTTTGGAACATTATTTTGAAATAAAAGAATTCTTATCATTTCTAACAAATGGCGATTTTTTCGTTCCGACACCCCATTTTGTTGTGGGGTATACGCGCAAGAAGTTTGATGAATTATCCCTTTTAGATTTATAAAATTCTCAAAGTTTTTATTGATAAATTCCATACTATTGTCCGTACGAAGAATTTTAATCTTTTTGTCATATTGAGTTTCAACGAGATTTACAAAATTTTGAAAATGAGAGAAAACTTCATTTTTATTTTCATTAAATACAACCATGTTGCTCTTGAAAAATCATCAATAAAAATGACATAATATTTAAAATCATTATAAGAGTCCACAGGTGCGGGTCCCCATACATCATAATGAATTAATTCAAATACTTCGTTACTCTTAGAGGTTGAATTATTGAAAGGAAGTTTTGTTTGTTTTGCAAACTTACAAACATCACAAGTGTTTCAAAAATCTTTTGAAAAATCAAACATCATTTTTAATATTTTGTCGGAATGATGCCCCACTCGCTTATGCAGAAGATTACTTAAATCTTCATCTCGTTTTGTATTCAAAATATGCTTGTTGCTATCCAAAAAATATAAACCGTTTTCTAAAAAACCTTCACCAATCTTTTCTTTGGAAATTCAATCTTGAAAAACTACACTGTCTTGATCAAAAATAATTTGACAATTTAGTTCCTTAGTAAGTTTACTAATCGAAAGTAAGTTCACGGTACAATTTTCAACGTAAAATACATTTTGAAGAAAATTCTTATTCAAAATGCTAATCATGCCCCATCCTTTAATCTTAATCTTTTCGTCATTGGCAACCATAAAATATTGCATTTTCAAGAGTTCGAAAGCTTCTCAATAGGTTCTTATTTCCGGTCATATGGTTCCCGAATCAAGTACCCATTTCTCATTATTCTTTGGTGCAATTTTGGTACAATGACCAGTACTCAAACATTTATTCTCATAACTCAATTTCAGATATGGCATATTTCCTCGTATGATTTTTGGTCCAGACCCAACATTAGACATTTTAAATGAAATTGACTGGTTAGATTGGTTATTAAAGCCTATCTTATTGTTTGTGGGATGAGATAAACAATGTTGAGTTTTAATTAAACCTTGACTCAGCTTTTGACCCAGGAGCGAAGTAAGCATTTCCTCTATGCGATCGAGTCGGTCTGAAGTTTTTCGATTCACCCCTTTCGTCTCCTCCTCCTTCGCAGAGAGAAATGCTTTCTTCTCATCCTTCTGTTCGGTTGTGCCCATAGCAACTTGCATTCTCGCCTTTTCTTTTCCGAGTTGGTTAGCCTTTTGATTGCCAAATTTCAACTCGATTTCTTGTGTCATGGTTGTTGATTTATTGGTTTTTCTTGCGGAAGCGTCTTGATGAGACGTGCTCTGATACCATGAAGGTTTTGTGAGTTTTGTGATGATCGATAGAAAATATTCTTATTGATCTTAATTGATTTGTACAATGGGATGTGGCTTATATAGCACAAATATTACAACGGTCATTTGATGGCTAAAATAGAAAGGAAATAACAACGGTCATGAATTAATTAATTGTGCAATGGTCATATTGGCCTCTCTAGTTAATTCCTTTTGTTCTTCAACATCGGCCCCGAGTGACTTCGCCCTGGCCATGTCCCTCTCCATGTCCTCCGCCGTCCTCGACACCAGCGGCGCACAGATCAGCGTCATCTTCTTCACTCTCAACAACTCTCTTGGAGAGGAAGAGAGGTGGCTAGCTGGTTTTGTTGGAAATGAAAGGGAGGAAGCCAGTAGAGAGAGGGCTAGGGTTTGAGTGTTGCGTATGTGAGAGGCGGCGGATTCCAAACTTTGTTCTAAAAAAACTTGAAGGACGTAAATAAGCATAGGTCTTGAGGCACCTTTCTGTAAAGAGAGAAGAAACCCCAGGCGAACCAAATTTACAGTGGGGGAGAGATCACCGTTGTCTCTCTCCCCACCACCGCTTTTTCTACTTGTTCTTACTGTTAATCTTTTGTTTCGTCTGTTTGTTCGTCTTTTCATTGCTCTTGCTCTAAATAAGAGACTTTCGTTCTTCTTCATTTGAGATCTTCTACCATTGCTATAAGAAACTTGAGATGACAGATCTGCTTCGGCTTCAGCAAATCATATGATGCTTTAGAAATTGGAGCCTTATGGAGCACCTGACAAGTTTCTGATCCATACTATACCAAAGACGATGATGTTTATCAAACCGGTAACTTAGAAAAAGGATGTTATGCTTTCAAATTTGTCTCTTGTATTTGAGATAAATCAATTAGATTGTTAAAATAGGTTGGTTTGGTGATAGATTTATTTGCTATTGTGTTATTAGTTTTGGATTAGAAAAATTTTCTGTTATTTTATGGATGTAATGATCTCTTTTGAATGAAATTTGTTGCCTACGGGCCTTTGATGTTCAAAAAAAAAAAAAAAAAAACTTTGTTCTAAATTCTGGCTGAACTTTTTGGGTTGTGGGGGGGGGGGAAGGCAAGGCGTGGTCATCCTCTACTGCGCAGTATTTTGCTGCGTAGAGATCCAACGATGAAGACTAATAGTTGGGTTTTACGGATTGAGTTTGCACGAATCTCGAAACAAATTGAACAGTTCGATCTCTGCGCAATAGACGATAAGAATTGGAAGGGAAGAGTTGGCAAAGAGTTATTTTCAGAATTTTGGGAACGTCTTGATTGGATGCGTTCATATGAGTATAAAACTAGAGATATAGTCCGTTAGATTTTATCATCACTGACAAGATTATTAGATCCAAAGAGAATTTATGGATCTCTTATAGTTTGTTTACAACCCTCATTTTAGAGGATCCACTTATTATTGTTCTTGTAAGATCTGTTGTTCATTTTAGGAGGAACGATACAGAATTAAAATGACATAATTAACGGTAAAACTTTTATTAAAAGTTTCAATTTTTAATCTGCACATACTATTTAGTTAGATTATTGTTTCCATATAGTTTGATCTGGTGTGCATTGTTTTGGTTGCAGAGATTATAGTTTTTAATTTATAACCATTTATTTTTAGAAAATTATTTTCCTATGATCGATCTTCAATTTAACTTCAAATTCGATCATGTGTTGTTTTTATACAATCTATATAGTTTTCTTGAATTTGAAAACGGTTTGGATCGACCGTATGCCATTTTTTATGTACTTCAAAGTATTTTCACATGTAGTTGTGATATTAACGCATAGAACATAAGCTTAAAGTGTTCACTTATATGCCCTGTAAAACTTAAAATGTAACAAATTATCGATCTGTTCCGCTCATATGCTAAGTAATCATCTTGATTGTATACCAAACAAGTTTCATCAGGTTTGAAGCTTGGGATGATGTCGATTGACTGACTTTAAAAACACATAATTGTATGGACATAAATTGTACTCAATGGATCAAAGAATTAAATCATGTGTAAGATCAAGTAACCATCATAATAATATTGCATGTAACTTTATGATCATATACAAAAAACTTTTTATCCAATCAGATAATATTTTACCGTTCGATTTTTTTGTTAAAATTTAACGGTCTAAAATATTTTGATGTATTTGACCGAACAAATTAAATCAAATCCGAACAAAATTCAATACACAAGTAAATATGAGTATAAAGTTTTGATTTATTAATTTGATTTATTTTTTAGATATTTTATTCAATTTTATAAGAATGTTTTTAGCTTTCTGGTCATTGCATCCGTTAGATTTGAATCAGATAGCAATAATGTGTCAAGGACATCTCCATTTCCTCAAAAAAGGAGAGAAAAAGCTTTTGTTCCCTGGCTCTACTTCTGAGCTCAGGCACCTCATCAAGTAAAGAAAAGAACTCGTATATGGGAAAAACTTTTTGTCTATCCTTTAAAAAAAATACAAATGTTAATACTATCTTTCTCTTTAAACAAATCTCAAAACTATCCCTATTTTACCGGCGGTCACGGTCACAAGTCAAAGTGGCCGCAGTGGTCAGCTGTATAAAAGTTGGTTAGACGTCTGTCTTACCGCAACATTCAGGCAATGCTTCTGACCGCTGCGGACTGCGATCACTTTGACCTGTGACTGTGACTACAGGTAAAATAGGGATAGTTTTGAGATTTGTTTGAAAAGAGAGGTAGTATTAAGATTTGTTTTTATTTTAGGGATAGACAAAAAAAAATTTCCGTATTAAACACACACCAAGTTAGAAGGGTGAGGTGTACTGTGTCCGTGTAGTTGGAGTATTCGGCCCGCGAAATTTTCAGAGGGAATAACAAAAATTTTGGGAGTATTTCGCGCCAGTGCGGAACGCGGACGCGGTGCCGAAATTTGCTCAGCGTGCTTGGTCAATTCCAATCTGCGTGCAAGTGCCCATCTAATCGGGTTCCCATCTGCTGCCATAAAAAACTATAACAAGATTGTGCCATAGTCAAAATAGTTTGTTAGATGCATTTTAACGGTCCAGATTTTAACAATGAGGAGTGTATTTTTATTGTGGCCCCCAGTTGCATAGGTACTAAAAAACTATGGCACAACCGTGCCATAGAAAACTATGGCAGCGGATGTGAATTCCATCTAATCTTCAAACGAAGGGGCCCACTACTTGCAATCAACTTGCATCTTTCAACTTTACATGCAAAGGAAATTTCATAACCACGTTGATGCTGTTTTTTCTAGTATACACAATACGTAGCAATTTTCTAACATTATACGTATGTGTCAATATAGCTTGCAAGACTAAATTATATGGACAATTAAGTACTAGAAAATTAGGAAAAATATGATTGTTAATTAGATTGGTAGAGGAATTTTCACTATTCAAAGAGAGTGTGAATACTAATTAACATTATGACTAAGAAGATCTTGTTGTGGAAATTTGAGAGAGAAAGATCGATGCACATTGGACAAATGAAGACAAAGTAAAGTTGAGTACTGAAGTGTGCTTGGTGACCTCTATGTTGAGTAGCCACCACGGTCAAACAAATTAAAATATAACTAAACCCACTGTAGTAAGCACCCTTAATTCAAAATTTCAAATCTTTGATCTCTATTTTGTTAATTGAATTATATGTGCTGGAACCTGCATGTGAAGGGGTGCAACAGAAGAATTTTTAGTGATCAGATAAGGTCCTCAGAATCACTACTGAATAGCGTCATCACCGGTGCGGCGCCAGTGTCTCACTTTACTACTGGAAGGTACTCAGTTACTCACCACGCAGCCGTAATCATCAGCGACGCATTCACCATGACCACTGCTATAGGCTATCATGAAGATCCTCTTCAATCACAGAAGCTTGCAATGCCTTACTTCCATGTTCCGATAATTTTAATATTAATTAAATGAAAAATCAAAATTAAATAAAAAGACACCCGTGACAAATATTTCTGGATTTAGTCTGGTCCGTGTTCCATTTGCCGGCCCCAAACACATTGTTCGAAAAAGTCACAGATTTTCAAAAAAAAGATTCTTTTTTTTTTGGGCCGGCGATTCTTTCACAGACCCGAAGACTGGGTTCGTGAATCAAAATGTGACCCGAACTCTGGGTCCGCGTATCATTCACCGGCCCCAAAAAAGTATCTTTTTTTTAAAAATCCATGGACTTCCTCGTACGCCGTGTTTGGGGCCGGCACTCCATTCACGGACCGGACTATATCCCGAAATTCGGGTTCCGTATTCTTATTTATTTAATTTTGATTTTCTATTTAATTAATATTAAAAATATCAGTTCCATGTTAGTTTCTGTTTCTTTCATTTTGCAATTTTCTTTCTTTCATTTTTTGTTTTTCTTTTTATTTCATGTACATAACCTTGTAAATACAACTTTTCTTTCAATAAAAAAAATCTGGTATGGCAATTAGCCAACCACTCAAAAAAAATAATAAATAAATGAAGAAGTGCTTCGTCATTTGTCACAAGTACATGACTATTCTAAAGGCCTCACATGACTATTTGATTGATGGTTTTTTTTTTTTTTTTAATTATAGCCCATAGGCCGATAGGAGCGTATACACCATACACCTCGCCTAGCTAATTCGCCCCATCCGAGATTCGGTCCCAAGTCTCCACATAGGGAGCTAATACCACTACCAACTGAGCTATGCTCTGGTGAGCACATTGATTGAAGGTTAATTAAGGGATAAGCAAGGGTATATATTACGTCATCCTTCATTTTTAGTTTGAAACATATATAGCTTCAATGGATTAATTTTGGGAACATGTTGATAATTGAAGTGAAACTATATTTACGACTTATCACAGAAACTTGAGAACTACATCTAAATGTTTTTTTTTTTTTTCTTTCTTTGTTTTTTTTTTTTGCGTTTGTGAATTGGAGATAAGTAGTTGCACTAAGAATCTCACTAGGATTTAGCTTTTAAATGAAAAAAACGATGTATGCAGTCTATTTATTTGTTGTCCATTTAACAACTTGTTTTCTTCTAACTTATACACATCTGTTGGTAAATTAAAAAGTTAAAATATACATAACTGTGACTATTGAAATTAATAATTACATAATACCTCCCCGAAAAGAGATGGGGATAGTGGTAAAATGAAAATTCACTTTTTGAAAAAAATAATAATAATAATTAGTTAATTACATAATACATATATATTTTATTGTACTTATTTGTTTATATGTAAAACGGCTGCAAAAAAAAAGTAGTTATCAATTATATATATATATATATATATATAGAATTGGGTTACGGTGTTTATAATTTGTTTATATTTGGTTTATAATTACATAATACATATATGGAGCTAGACTATTATATTAACGTTAGCATTTCAGACCGAAATGCTAACGACTCAAAATTTATGTTATCGTGTTCAAAATCACGATTTATGGTGCTCAATAAATTCTCTATATGAAAATATTGGGGTATACAAAAATTTTTCATTTTTAGAATATTCTAAGTATTTGTTTTACATTTTTTAAAATAGCATGCACAAATATCAATATTTTATTAATATTTATGAGCTATTTTCTAAAATTCAAAACAAATACTTAAAAAACTCTAAAAATGAAAAATTTTTGTATACCCCATTTTTGTATGAGGAATTTATTGAGTACCGTAAATCGTGATTTCGGACATGATAACATAAATTTTAAGGCGTTAGCATTTCAATCTGAAATGTTAACATTAGTATAATAGTCTAGCTCTACATATATGTATTAATACATATATGTATTATGTAATGATTTTATTATTATTTTTTGAAAAAGTGAATTTTCATTTTACCACTCCCCATCTCTTTTCGGGAGGTATTATGTAATTATTAATTTCAATAGTCCCAATTATGTATATTTTAACTTTTTAATTTACCAACAGATGTGTATAAGCAAGAAGAAAACAAGTTGTTAAATGGACAACAAATAAATAGACTGCATACATCGTTTTTTTCATTTAAAAGCTAAATCCTAGTGAGATTCTTAGTGCAACTACTTATTTCCAAGTCACAAATGGAAAAAAAGAAAAAAAAATTAAAAAGAAACATTTAGATGTAGTTCTCAAGTTTATGTGATAAGTCGTACATAGTTTCACTTCAATTTAAAATTCAACATGTTCCCAACATTAATCCATTGAAGCTATATATGTTTCAAAACTAAAATGAAGGATGACGTAATATATACCCTCGCTTATCCCTTAATTAACCTTTAGTCAATGTAGGAGGCCTTTAGAATAGTCATATACTTGCGACAAATGACAAAATAGAGATCAAAGATTTGAAATTTTGAATTAAGAATGCTTTCTACGGTGGATTTTATTATATTTTGTTTGATCGTGGTGGCTACTCAACACAGAGGTCACCACTTCAGTACTCTGCTTGTAAGTTTCTTGTTGCTTTAAAATAGTCACTAAGGTCACCAAAGACAATTTGAAGAAATAAGTTTCTTGTTGCTCATAATTATCAATTCTCTTAAAGGTGAAGTTAATAATATTATGTTTTATTAAATTACTGCATTTTACTTATTCTTTTTCCTTGCAGGTTGAGAGAGACTTTGTTAAATACTGTGTAAAACATGAAATTAAGCGCTACATTTAGCAATATTAATTTGAATGCAGTGTGACCTTTCATTATTGTCAGCTAGAAGACAATAGCAGGTTTGACAATTGAGCATATTGATTACAGATCACATTTCAATAAACAAATTTCTATGAGGCTTTTATTTGCTTAATCAATTAATTCTTTGAATTCATGATTTGATTAATTGAAATTATGGTTCTTGCATCAGAGTCCGACTCAAGGAACCGGCGAGTGCGGCTATTGTGTCATGAGAAACATTATCGACATAGCCCTCAAACACACCAACCCAACGGCTAATCTTTCATTGGCATAAACTATTATTTTACTTAGTTTGTTAATTTATTTGAGATTTTGAAAGTACTTACCATGTATTTGTATTTTGTAGGATCTATCTTCATGGGTTCGATTGTCACTTGAGGAGTTTGAGGAGGTAAGGACCTGGTTGATAGTGTATTTACTTAGAAAGTACTTATCATGTATTAGTTTACTCTTTTTATTATTTCCAAATTTCTGTTACACTAAGATGCATAACTCTGTATATTTTCAGGAAAGAGAATAAGTTGTAGTACCCTTCAAATTAAATAAATAGATGCTAGGAGTTATTTTTTACAGGTACGAAAAACAAATTTCTCTAAGGGTCCTATTTGCGTAATCAATTAATTCCTTAAATTCATAATTATTAATTGAAATTATTGTACTCATATCAGAGTTCGACTCAAAGAACCAGCAAGTGCGGTTATTGTGTCATGAGAAACATGATTGACATAGTCCTAAATCACTCCGAACTAGCGAATACTTTTCCAACGGTATAAATCACTTCGAACTAAGCATGTAGTGTCCTGATCCTGCAATGGTTAGGATTCAATTTACTAAAATCTGAATGGTTCACATCAAATAAAATTGGTCGGAATGAATTATGGCTGCTGGATTGAGCTGTCCCGATCCTGGTACGGCTCAGATTTGATGATCACAGGCCGGAGTCATTTTGAGCCATCCGATTTAATCTGGTACTGGGTTAGGGTTGTGATGGATCTCCTCTCTCTCTCTCTCTCTCTCTCGCCGCCTCATCTTGCCAAACGCCCCTACCAGATGCGACATTGCGACTGCCCTCTCTACTTCCCTCACTTTGCATCTTCTATTTGATAAGATAATTGCATCGATCTTCATCACTTCTCCACTACAATCTCTCATGTCTTAATTTTTGAGGTCTTTATGCAGGTGCCTCTCTCCAATGATAATTGTAAGATCATTTTTTTTTTTCGGATATTAGTTTGTGTTGTTTTATTTGTTTAAACTTTGTTTCAATTTTTGTTCAGTTATGGTTTGAATTCCCACCCCCAAGGACCAAAGAGATTAATTTACTGTTTGTGAGATCAATTATTTTTTCCAGGATTACGATCCGCGACAACGGCAGGGAAAATTGACAATAATTTGAAGCAATAGGCGTGAAGACAATTTGAAGAAATAAGTTTCTTGTTGCTTGTAATTATCAATTCTCTTATAGGTGAACAGTTAATAATATTATATACAAAGGTTTAAATAGCGGATAGCGGACCTGTCACGGTGGGGTATATTTGATAGCGGATATCGGATATCGGCGCTATTGCGGGCGCTACCGGTTCATGTTATGTAGAATATTTCAACTATTTTATTGGTTAATGAGCTAACATATTTAATAAAAATGATGAATAATTAGAGTAATATATAAAGTTTTCTAACCAAATTGTTTAAAAATTATATAATTATTGTATCACTCTTGAAAAGAAAGCATTCTTATTCAAATATATTGACATAGTACAATATGTTGGTCAGTTTTTTATTGCACAAGTCTCATTTTTTTCTATTTAAGGGATTTCAAGTTGAATCATTGAGTAGTTACTTTTCTTAAACATTAAAAAATTAAATAGATTATTGAAGTTATCAAAAATAAATTTTCTATTCTAACATTTTTCAAAAAAAAAATTAGAATCTAAAAATTATAATAGAAAAATTGTAAGCAAATCATGATAAAACGTTACGTAAAAAAAAAAAATTTAATGATTATATAAAATTTTAATGGATTTCAAGTATATGACTTTCATTTTCACTAATCAATCCCACTATTTTTTTTGTGGATACTAAATTTATATAACATGATTATCCCACTATTTGTTTTGTGGATACTAAATTTATATAACATTGATTGTTGTTTATAAATCCAATTAATTATGTGTTAAACGATTGTAAAACATAAATAACAACTATTTAAATATTAGATATCATAAAATAATTGAAAATTCAGACAATTCTAACCATATTTTATATGTTAATATATAAAGTATCAAACAACGGGAAAAAACCGATAGCGTCATAGCGTTTTGCTTCCAAAACGCTATATCAACCGCTATAGCGGCAGCTATGAGCGATATTTAAACCTTTGATTATATATATTTTATTAAATTATTGCATTTGACTTATTCTTTTTCCTTGCAAGTTGAGAGAAACTTTGTTAAATATTGTGTAAAACATGAAATTAAGTGGTACATTTAGCACTATTAATTTGAATGCATGTGACCTTTCATTATTGTCAGCTAAAAGACAATAGCAGGTTTGACAATTGAGCATATTGATTGATCACATTACAATAAACAAATTTCTATGAGGCTTTTATTTGCTTAATCAATTATTTTACCATGATGAACAGGGTGGAGCCAGACTTCCCCGTAGGAGGGTCCAATTTTTTTTTTTAAGAAAATTTGTAATTACTCTATAAGTTAACTATGTTTTTGCAAATATTAGAGACATATTTTGTGTTAACTTTCCATGATAGGACCAATTTTAATGATTTCATAAAAAATTATATAGCCTAACATACACAAAATTATCTACCTAAATTAAACTCTTAACTTTCTAAATTAACTAAAAATAGATAACAATTCTATTTTGTAGCTAAAATAGAGTTGTGAAGGAAAGTGAAAACGAAATCTTTGTCATTATGACCAGGATATTGCAGTCAATTTTGACCAGGATATTGCAGTCAATTTTGACCGGCGAACTCATGATCACTTTCATATACCAATAACTCAAGTTACTGCTGTCAATATTCATTAGATCATGTAACTTTTTTTTTTTTTTTTTTTGCGATTTTTTGTAATCATGGATCGACAACGTATTATTCATGAATGTTTAAGTTTTTTTTTTTTTTACCAATCAATATAGAGGTGTGTGAAAGAATCGGCTGGCCAAGTCCCGCAACAAAATTTAAAAAAATATATATATTTTAAGAAACCTCACATAATTTATTTAAGGGGTAATGACCCCAGACCCCCCCGAACTTTCGGGTTTTGACAACTTGGCCCCCGAACTTTTAATTTGGACAAATGCCCCCCCGAACTACCAATTTGTGACAAATTGCCCCCCGGACTGTTAATTAGCCATCTAATACTCCATTTACAAGTATGAAAAGACCAAAATACCCTTATGTATATATGCATGATATTTTAAAATTTTAAATCATTTAAAACGTAAATAATTTTTTCTTGGTCTTTTCATACAAATCGGAGAGTTCAAAAAAATATTTTAAATATAAATAAGTTTAAAAAAATATTTAATTAAAAACCATTATATATTAAAAATATATAAAAAGTTATTAAATATTTTGCAAATACAAAATTTGTAATACAGAATATTTATCGTTTACTTTTTATTATTTTATTTTATGAACATAATATTTATATTCATGTAACTAATTTTTATGGAAAAAAAATTTTACATTTTAAATGATTTAAAATTTTCAATCCAATTTGAAGTTAACAAATCGGTAAAGTCAGAAAACGTTTTATATACATGATATTTATATATACATAAGGGTATTTTGGTCTTTTCATACTTGTAAATGGAGTATTAGATGGCTAATTAACAACCGGGGGGCAATTTGTCACAAATCGGTAGTTCGGGGGGGCATTTGTCCAAAATAAAAGTTCGGGGGCCAAGTTGTCAAAACCCGAAAGTTCGGGGGGGTCCGGGGTCATTACCCCTTTATTTAAAAAAGAACAGAGAGATGAAGAAAACCCACACCCACCGTACATAATTTCTCAGGGTTGAAACCCAAAACGAATCGTGGTTTGTTATATTTAGAAGATGGATAATATATATATTTGCATGTAGCCGTCCTTTGCAAATTGGGGTTTAGGGTTTAGGGTTTAGGGTAGAAACCCACGCCCGATATATATATTTGCAACAATTGGTATTAGAGCCTTCACGGGTGTAATTATCAGAGCCTTAACAAGTGCAATTAACAGAGCCTTAACAGGCACAATTATCAGAGCAAGTTCGATTCGTCATGGGCATCATCATAAATTGATGATAAGAAGAATTGTGGAGTAGCGGATGTTTAGTCGGGCACTGGCTTCGAGTCAAAAAGGAACCTAGACGATACTAGGTGTGGTGGACAAGCCGAGCAGCAATTTGGATCACAGAAGAGAACCAGAGCAAGGCATCTGATGGCTTGGTAGGGGCAACTGGACAAATGATAACCGGTTGTGATGTACAAGCAGTAGCTGTGGGATTGTTAGTGGTCTGCCGCTACAAACGCATAAAGAGAAGGTTAGAAGTCAAGGTCAAGCCCAACTCAAGATTATCCTTCAGAAGCCAATATTCATAGAAGAGATAAAGATTTTTTATGAAAGCCACTTAGCAAGTGAAGAAAGAGGCGATGTTTGTTTGAAGGACATTGGATGTTTAGACAATATGTTAAGAGTTAAACATCAGTTTGAGGAATTGGTGCAGATGTAATTACGAAATTATGAAGAAATTTGATTAATAGTGCCATGACGTGACGAAGGTGATGAACTTTGAATTAAGGGGGACTGTTGAAGATAATTCAAAGTTTGAAAATATGAGGATGCTGAATTTACCCCTTGTTCAGAAAGTTTAGAAATAGCCGCATAAAAATAATAGTTGAGGTATAGAATTAGCATTAATTATTTGTAATATAGCTAAAATAGAGTTGGTGATTAATTTAGGAAGTCAAGAGTCTAATTTAGGTACATAATTTTATGTATGTTAGGCTATATAATGAGATTTTGTAATTGTATTTAAGATGTGTGGAATAGTAATCATGTATTCATGTATTGTTTTCCCACCGGAATAGAGCCTTCGAGCTCTAGTATCAAGAGCCTTTTGAGCTCCAGTTTTGTATCATTTGGAATCAAATGAATAGAGTTTTTAGCTGTATATAAAATTCTGTTGTCCATCTTCTCTGTTTTCTCTAGCTTTGAGTTTCCAACACGGTTCGCTATTATTTTATTATATTTTCGAGTTGACCATATCTGTATGTTTAACTTCGGGTCAAAAGTGTTTAACCCGGCCATATCCGTCCAGAACGGGTCATTGGTCGACCAGATTGGATAAATGGATTAACTAGATATTAATTATTTTTGTAAGATATTAAACTATAAAATATGTTTTGATGAAAGTCTTTAACTGCAGTGCTCTACCAACCACCATCTTCATGAGAGAGTTTGGTGAAAGTCTTTAACTGCAGTGCTCTACCAACCACCGTCTTCACGAGAGAGCACACCATAGAATACAGTTCAGTGCCCTCGCAGCACACCACCAGTTTCAATATGGCCAGCCGCCCTCGGATAAGCCGTATCAGTTGACATATTCGGTTTCTTATCGGGTTATGCCACGTCTAATATTAAAAAAAAAAAAATGTACACCAGATATTATGGAGTAAGAGTAACGTTCCTGAAGTAGAGCTGCATCGATGTGGCAATTAATATTGAGACCAGGACCGGCATTCTTGGTGGCAGGCGATTGCCTCGGACCGGCATTCTTATGCATCTATAGATCCGTTGTTATTAGCAAATGTTTAAATAGCGCTCATAGTGGCCGCTATAACGGTCGATATAGCGTTTTGGAAGCAAAATGCTATGACGCTATCGGTTTTTTCCCGTTATTTGATACTTTATATAGTAACATATAAAATATGGTTAGAATTGTCTGAATTTTCAATTATTTTATGATATCTAACATTTAAATAGTTGTTATTTATGTTTTACAATCGTTTAACACATAATTAATTGGATTTATAAACAACAATCAATGTTATATAAATTTAGTATCCACAAAACAAATAGTGGGATAATCATGTTATATAAATTTAGTATCCACAAAAAAAATAGTGGGATTGATTAGTGAAAATAAAAGTCATATACTTGAAATCCATTAAAATTTTATATAATCATTAAATATTTTTTTTTTACGTAACGTTTTATCATGATTTGCTTACAATTTTTCTATTATAATTTTTAGATTCTAATTTTTTTTTTGAAAAATGTTAGAATAGAAAATTTATTTTTGATAGCTTCAATAATCTATTTAATTTTTTAATGTTTAAGAAAAGTAATTACTCAATGATTCAACTTGAAATCCCTTAAATAGAAAAAAATGAGACTTGTGCAATAAAAAACTAACCAACATATTGTACTATGTCAATATATTTGAATAAGAATGCTTTCTTTTCAAGAGTGATACAATAATTATATAATTTTTAAACAATTTGGTTAGAAAACTTTATATATTACTCTAATTATTCATCATTTTTATTAAATATGTTAGCTCATTAACCAATAAAATAGTTGAAATATTCTACATAACATGAACCGGTAGCGCCCGCAATAGCGCCAATATCCGATATCCGCTATCAAATATACCCCACCGTGACAGGTCCGCTATCCGCTATCCGCTATTTAAACTTTTGGTTATTAGAGATGACTGATTTGCCAATTCAATATGTCGTACTTCTGGTCAAATTAAATAAAACTCTTTGACCAAACAACCTCGAGTAAGAGAGTACCAAACAATTAATCTTATATATATATCAGCATCTATATGGAATCCAAGGAACAAAGAAAAGAAGAATTTTCAAATATATATATATATATATATAACTTGAGCATCTATATATATATTCTTGATCATCATGTCAGTCAGTTAACACCTCAAGTTACAAACAACATCCACTCCCTCACTCTTCATCGATCACTCTCTCTCTCTTTCGATCTCTGTAGCTCGTGCTTTTACTAATATATAATGCAATTGTCAAGCACTCCCGCAGGGTTAGCGACCCTTCCGATTGCACGGAGGTGCAGTAACATCAACCGTGCCTATTTTCCGAACCCGGCAATAAGTCTGGGCAGGTTGAATCATGTGCAGCCTGTGCAACAGAGGTTCCTTCCGTCTTTGCATAGGAAGGAATCGTTCGTCTGCAAGATGAGTGGCAGAGCGACGTCATGGGTGGATACAAGCGTGCCGGAGCAGATCCGGCCGTATATTAAGCTTGCTCGCTTAGATGGCGACATCGGAATGGTTTGCCTGCATTTTGGCCCTACCTTCTGGTATATATATAAATTTCCACCTTACATAATTGTATTTTGTTACAACAAAAAAACAACCAATCCTTTAATTCCAAACAAGTTGGTGTAGGCTAGAAATGAAACCAAGTAAGGCCCAATGCTAATGGCAGTGGCCAAAAAGATAATTTTCAACATAATAGTATTACTAGTATAGATAATGTGATGATCATGATCGTAATAATTATGATGAAATAATAGTAATAATAATAATACTAATAGTAATGAGAATGATACTACATAGAGTAGAACTATTATGAAAACGTTTACATTTCGCTCCGAAATGCTAACGGTCCAAATTATAATTTGTTACGTCCAAAATTTTGCTTTATGGTTTCCATTAAATTCATCATATGAAAATACTAGGGGATACAAATATTTTCCATTTTTGGAGTTTTTTAATTATTTATTTCGAATTTTTAAATCCATGTACAAACAAGCAATATTTTATTTATACTTTTGAGTCATTTTTAAAAATCCAAAATAAATACTTAAAATCAAAAAATAGAAAATTTTTGTATCCTCTAGTATTTTCATATAATGAATTTGATGGGAATCATAAATCGAAATTTTGGACGTGACAAAGTATAATTTGGACCGTTAGCATTTCGGAGTGAAATGCAAACGTTTTTCAATAGTCTAACTCTACTACATAATAATAATACCAATGATGATGGTGATTATAAGAAAGATAAAATAGATAAATAAAGAAAGAACAATAATAACAATAGTAATAGCGAAAAACTAGTCCTAGTGATAATAACAAGATAATAATGTCAGTAATAATGATAATAATAGTGATGAGAATGATACTACATAATATACAAATATCAATATCAATGATAATGATGATGGTAAAAGAAATAAAATAAATAAATAAATAGAAATAATAATAATAATAATAATAATAATAATAATATTAATAGTGAAATAGTAGTCATAGTAATATAATAAAAAATGATTAGGGACTTGATTTGTTGGTCATAATTGCGGTACGTGGATTGTTAATTTCCACGCATCCATATCCAAAAGCAGCTCTTTGGATATACTTCATGCTTTAAGTCTCTTTTTACAGCTTCCTCCTATATCAATTTTGGCCGACCACTAACCCTTTTTGTGTTCTCGACACGGGTTAGGATACCGCTACGAACTGGTGCTTCAGGGGGTCTCCAATGAATATGTCCGAACCACCTCAAGCGGTGTTGGACTACCTTCTCTTCAATCAGAGCCACCCCTACTTTACCACGTATATCATCATTTTTGATACGATCTTCTCTTGCGTGGCCACACATCCATCGTAGCATACGCATCTTCGCTGCACTCATCTTCTAATGGCTATTTAATAAAATTTATTTTTCAACCTTTGTGGGACCTTGCTGTCACAAAGAATACCAGATACTTGTCACCATTTCATCCAACCCGCCTTAATTCTATGGCTAACATCTGAAATATTCCTACTCTGTAGCATAGAGCCCAAATATCGAAATGTGTCCTTCTTAGGTACTGTTAGTCCATCTAGACTAACATCTCCATCCTCAGATCTTCCATCACTAAAGTTGCATCTCATATATTCTGTCTTAGTCCTACTAAGCCTAAAACATTTCATTTCGAGCGTCTTTCTCCACAACCCCAGTTTCATGTCGACAGTTGCCCTGCTCTTGTCAATTAGCACTACATCATCAACGAAAAGCATACACCAAGGGACATCTTGTATGTCCCTTGTAACTTCATCCATCACTAAGGCAAAAATATATGGACTCAGAGCTGACCCTTGATGTAGTCCTATCTTAATGGGAAAAGCATTAGTCTAGCCATCACATGTTCGGACACTAATCACAACGTTATTGTACATATCCTTGATAAGGTTAACATACTTTGTTAGAACTTTTTGTTTCTCCAGTGCCCACCACATGACATTTCTCGGTATTTTATTATACGCTTTCTCCATATCATAAATACATGTGTACGTAGATCCTTCTTCTGCTCCCTATAGCGCTCCATAAGTTGTCGTGTCAGGAAAATTGCTTCCATAGTCGACCTCCGATCCCCAGCATAAAATCAAATTGGTTTTTTGTAATGCTTGTCGTTCGTCTTAGACGATGCTCAATCACTCTCTCCCATAATTTCATTGTATTTTGTTAATATTCATAATTAACTGACAGCTCAATTAAATTTGTAAGGACTACTTAATTGGAATAAGATCAACAATGGACCTTGGCATACTATAAAGGTTTATTATTAAATACTGGTACATTTTTTTGGGCACAGAAAGATTGTAGATAATATTAGTTTTCTTTTAGTTATTATCTAAGATGGAAATTAAGTGTGATGAGGTAATCATAAATTGTATGCATGATATTTAAATGTAAATCATGTAATTACACAGACTTTTCTTTTATTATCTAAGTTATTCTTCTTTTTATGAGGAATTGTCTAAGTTATTCTTCAGATTGCATATATATATATATATATACATATCTGCAAATAATAAGCATATATACACTATCAATGGCATGCAGGTCAATTCTGCTGGCAACACAGCCTGGAATGCTTCCCAATTTCAAACTTTTGGGGATATTTAACTTGATATCTTTCTTAGTAATGAACTCCTGCTGCGCTTCAAACGATCTTATTGATCATGAATATGATAAGAAAGTAAGTTTGATTTGATCTTCTCAAATATAATGTACTTTGAACATCTGGTGCTTAAGTAATTTCATTTTTGAGTCTCAGTCATGATTAATTCTCTCTGTATCTCACTCCCATTTAATTTTGAGTCGTAGGTAGCGACCACCCTTTTATCTATCCACCGGTCCACCGTATTTTTGATAAACAAATATCATTTTTCAGTAAATATTTATATTTTTCCGATCAACATATAGCATTTTCTAGTAAATATATATACTACGGTTTTCAGTAAATATTTATGTTACTGTGACAAGCACATGGGTACACGTGGATGTGTCATATTGTGAGAGAGGCGTAGATGAGTGGCTTACTTTATAGATGGACTCTACATATTTTCCTTTAATTTTCAGGTGCAACGTTCCAAAACTAGACCACTGGCAGCTGGTGACATCACACCCCTTCAGGGATGGCTGTTCTGGGGATTGAATATCGCATTGCTCATACCACTCCTTCTTAAACTCAACAAATTAAGGTACAATTAATTAACCAAGAAAATTTGTCATAACATAATTTCATCATTATATTTATATAGAGGAGGGTTCCAATACCTCCATTTTTTGTGCCTCCATCATGCCTCCACTTTTTAAATTGCAAATAACTCAAAATTTAAAACTCATTTTTCAAAACAGAACCGTTAGATTTGATCAATATGATATTCTCTATGTGCACATAACAATTTTTTTCACTTTTTTGTTTTATTTTATATAAATCAATAAGTTATAAAAATCAACGTCTAGAAATTGCTCAATTAGTACATTTTTTTTGAAGCCCTTGATGTCAAACAAAATAATATTCAAATTTGATGATTTTTTACATATACGTAAATGAAAGGATATAGATTAAATCTAACGTTTTGTTTTGAAAAATGAGTTTTAATTTTGGGTTATTTGAAATTTAAGAAGTGGAGGCATGATGGAGGCATTGAACCCTCCTCAATATACTGGATCCTTCTTTTCTTTCTCTCCTTTTCCTCTGTTTATTATTATATGCCTTTTCCTAAGTAAAACTTTCACTAAAGGACTGCAGATTATATATGATCTTCCATTTGTTTGTTCTTTTTCCTTGTAATTTAGTATTATGCTGGCAGTAGTGGAGCAAGTACTGTGGATTGCTTATCCTTTTATGAAGAGAATGACTTACTGGGTATATATTGACTCATCTGCTTAATTAATTCATTTACTGTTAACTGATGGCATGGCAGTTACTTGCTTGCTTTAATTCAATTTTTTCTTAACAAAATGAAAACATTAATTCCACCAGAAGTTGCTAATAAGTTGGTTTGTTATATATGAATCATATCATATAGCCGCAAGCTTTTCTTGGTATAGTCCACAATTGGGGTGCACTAATGGGCTGGGCAGCAGTAACTGGAAATCTGAATGCTGTCAACATCTTTCTGCCGCTACACATTGCTGGTCTCTGCTGGACGCTGGTTTATGACACAATATACGCGCATCAGGTATATATGATTATATATCTGATTCACATGTTTAATTAAATCCTTGAGCAACTTGAATTTAATGTTTGGTATTGCATGCTCATACCTGTATTAATTAAATTTCACGTTTGAAATTATTCAATAATCAAGCTTAATTTAAAGAGAAACATTTAATTTGCGTCCATTGAAAAAACCGTCCGTGCATACATCCATAAATGTGTACGGAACATAACAGATACACCCCGAAATGTAACAGAGACATCCCGAAAGGTAACCTATAAGGTATAGCCATTCCACATCCTGTGCCAACAATTGATATTAGTCAATAGAATAGATTTTAATTTTAAGCATATATATATCTTATTTTTGGTACTAATATATATCTAGGATAAAAGTGATGATGCACAAGCTGGAGTTAAATCCACAGCGTTGTTGTTTGGAGACAAAACCAAGAATTGGCTCCTTGTTTTTGCAACCATATGCATTGGAGCCTTGAGTTTTGCCGGCTATAATGCTAATATGGGTATGTCTCTCATATTATATGTGTAATACTTGCATGAGCTTATCTCAATATTATAGAATAATTAACCAATTAATTATATCCCTGCATTGTTATAATTAATTTATCAATTATCCATAGTTAATATCTGAGATGAGATCGATGTAGACTAAATTCAGTTAGAAATTCATCACTGATTCAGTTATTCTTCTTGTCATATATATTGATGTAAAATTGTAAACTGATATCATATATATCTTTTTTATATATAGGTTGGCCCTTTTACTTGTCTATGATTCCTGCATTAGGACACCTATTGTGGCAGATATGCTCAGTTGACTTGTCACAGAAATATGACTGTCTTTCGAAGTAAGTACCCAATTAAGTTTCAACTATATTTACATACCTATGAAATGTTATATATGCATGTTTTTACAGCTTACACAAGTATATAATTATTTTCCAAAACACTCTGCTTTAGAAGAAATGATGAACAGTAAGATTATCTATAGAAAAATTGGACCAAACCATTTAAATATATATAGTGGTTAGTTACGACTTCAGCTGAACAATTTGGCTCTACTTGGTTTAATTTCTAGTCTACCCAACTTGTTTGAGACTAAAGGCTTGGTTGTTCTTGTTGTAATACAAATAGAATGTAGAAATAAAGAAACAATAATGTCCTCAATATATATTAAGATCTTGAAATCTTTAAACCAATAATATATGAAAAAATAGAGAAATAAAAATCATAGCAATTTTGGCTTTTAAAAAGATATCAAAACATTAACTGTCTCAGTAAATGCTATATATATGCAAGTATATCTTCTGAAGAAATTCAATGTAATTTTAATTTGTTCAACTCTCGTCTGCAGATTTTTGTCAAACAAATGGTTTGCGAATATAGTTATGGCTGGAATGGTACTGGGAAGGATGGTATACTGAGATAAGTACTACTACAGAAGATTGTCGACTAAGCAGAACAAGAACAAGAACTAAAAATAATGAAGAGAGCATTTGCTTTCTCTCTTTTGTATTCTAAAGAGGCGTAGTTACAGTATATATTGAGTTCTTGGAATGAATACAAATAATTTGTCCAACCTGAATAACATTCAGTTGAATTTTTTATCAAAGCCATCTGCAATTTACGGATCTGTAATGTATTATGAAATAATTTTGTGCTATATTTGTTCAGCTCAGATTTATGTTCAGGCATATAAACAACTACTAATTAAATTACTGTGCACATCTTTGCTTTACGAGTCGCACCAAAGTAGAGCAAGACAATATTTCTGATATGGCTGGTGAGCCTCTGGAATGCAATTTTATAGTAATTTTTGGATAATGAACGTAAATTGCTTATTAATTATAAACAAAATTACACGAGTGAAAAAAATACCTCCATTAGTTACAAACAAAATATTTCTAGCGATCCAAATAACCGCGGTGAAAATGGGGTTTTTGCACCACTGTTTTCAAAATCTCTCAAACCAAATTTCAAATGCCAAATCTAATTGAACCAACACATTCTATATATTGAAATATAGTGGAGTACAAAATTTTACAATATTTAGAATTTCTTAACTATTTTTTTTTATATTTGAAAGATGGATGTTCACTCGAAAGTGCACTACTTTTAAATCTCAAATAAATAGCAAATCAGTCGCAAACGTACGACTAAGTTGTAGTGTAATATGTGGTCGAATTCACAGGGACAGTTGGCAAAACCGGACTAGACTTGGGTTTATTTCCTAAGCAAGGGTTGTTTCAATAAAGGGGTGTTTTTTTGTAATTTTCCTAAATTAACGAAAACAACAAAAGACAAATTCACTAATTAAAATAATGTTCGTAGGATGAGATCAGTTGTTCACTTGGCCTCGGGTCACGCTAGTTGTACATGTCACGTACAACTCACACAACTAACTGAACTTGCGCTCTCGCATCTGTCAGATAGAGGTGTACCAGTCGTTGCTCTCGCATACAACTGGTAGGCAACACAAGTAAATTGGTACAATGGATTCTTTTGGTATATTTTGAAGAAGTAAGCCGTAGCCCACTTGATTCATTGATAACAAAAGGTTATTTACAAGGATTTGTACAAAAGAAAAACAGAAAAGCTCAAAGAAAGGAAAGATAGAGCCATACATGCTCTTTATGACTTTATTTACACAATGTTTTAGCTAATCCCCCGTTATATATTCGTGGCCCAATTGGTTATCTTAGCAAGAATGAGACTCTTTAATAATGCTCTTGATTTGGCCTTGCGCTGAAAAATTCTTCGGTTGCGTTCTTTCCAGATGTTCCATATCACCGCAAAGCAAGTCTGATCCCATTGCATTCGATATTCCGCATTTGTATGCTTCCGAATTTCCCACCAGAAGGTGGTTACATCCACAGTGAAGTCCCAATTAGCTGCACTACGTGGGAAGCAGTCCTTCCAAAGCTCTTGCGAGGAGCACTTGAGCTATTCTTTGATGAGGACCAAAATTTGCTACCGTCCGATTTTTTCAATCAGACGGTTTCGTTTTGAAATTGGGCCGGTTACCTTGGAGGCAGCCGGTAACCCAAAGGCATTAACCAGTTTCCAAATATCGAAAAAAAGGTTAATTTCGTCCTTAACAAAAATGGTTAGCGACACTGGATTGAAAAAATTAGCCTGCTGTCCAGTATCACACTAAACAATAAAAAAGGAATCTAGCTTCCCTGGCCCACATAATTGAAAAGCATTAAAAGTCGTTTCCTGATAACACGCAGTTGCTTCACTAAGTTTCTTAATTGCTTCCCCATAACACGCAATTGTTTTAATAAATTAACTGATTTAACAAATTCTTGTAACCTAGCTCAAATTTAGCTCAAATTTAAAAAAAAAAAGAAGAAATGACCCATTTCTTTTCAAAACGATATATGTACAGACTTTAATGTTATTTTCTTTCGATTAGATTATAATTTTTTTAATGTTATTTTCTTTGGATTAGATTATAATTTTTTTTCTTCCATTTGCATTAAGGGGAATACTAACTGTCCCCAAAAAAATTCATCTTAAATATCCTCCATCAGTATACTCTCTTGTGCATAAGTTTTGATCACCCTGATGTAACAGATATGAACACTCAACAATATGTTATATGAATACTCAAGTTAAGGAGGACGGTCCTTCACCAAAACAGTAATTTAGGGCGCGCCCTATACATAGAATCATTCACCAGAACGAGAAATCTTGGTTGCCTTACTCAGAATCTCAGACGGGTAAATATAAACATCTAATACATTGACTATAAACACCCCATCATAAAAAGTCTGAACACTCCGACTGAATATATATTAACAACCCATCAAATGTGTAAAATAAAATTTTTCAACACTTTTTCTTGGAATTCACTTTGCATACATCTACAATCTATTCTAAATTATCAGATCCCTCTAATTTACTTCGATATCTTGAAAGCACATTTTCTTAAATTAAATTGACTTCCAATCAAATGAAAACATATTCTTATCTATTACTAATATCTTGCCCGTGCGTTGCAACGGGTCTTATATTTAATAAAATTTCTTCATATGAATATTTTCATTAATGTTATAACTAAATAAAATTATCCGTAACTTAAATATTAAGATTTGTCATTTTGTTTATTAGTTTTTAATAAGAACAATGTTTAATGTGAAGAAACAAAATAAAATATATACAACGTTAAAATGATATTGCAACATATGACATATTTAATTTAATTTATTTTATCTCATTATTTCTGAATTGATTAATTTAGTAACCAAATCTAAAATGAGATTTGTTTTAGACATATTATACTCATGTTTTTTAATGCTAATAGAAAATACATATAAGCCATTGGGTCAAAGTAGATGAAAAATTTCAAACAAAATTAATGGTAGATAACATTAATGATGTGGCATAGTTAAGGTACTTGGAGACCTACTTTTTATGGATTACTAGAGCTGTAACTCGGGCTTCGCCCCGAAAAGTGGTATCAAATAAATAATTAAGAATTTTATAAAATTTTAAATATTTATATTAAACAAATTTAAAAAAGATTTATAAATTTTTTATGTAAGTAAATGATATTAATAATAATATTACAATAAATTTATAAATAATAACATATATAAATGTTGTACGGTTAAAATTTGTTTTAGACATGTCACATTCATCTTATTTAATGAGGAGAGGAAAAAAATACAAGCCATTGGATCAAAGTAAATGAAAAGTGTCAAGCAAAATCATGGTTAATAATAGTGATGATGTGGCATAGTTGAGGTGCTTGGAAATCTACCTCTTTTTATAAAGTATAGATTATAGATTATAGATTATTATTTTAGTGTCATTTTGAAAAATTCGGGACAAATACTTAGAAAACTCAAAAAAAAAAAAAAATTTGTATTCCATATATAGTATTTTTATATGAAGAGTATTAATGACACCATAAATCAAATTTTCGGATATAACAAAGTAGAGTTTTGGAAAGGTATCATTTCTGTATTACCTTTTGTACGTTTTGGTCTTAGAAAACATGTATACTCTGGTGATTCAACATTTTTCTGGTCTGATTTATGGATAGGTGACTTACCATTAAAATTAAGTTTTCCTTTGGTTTATGCTAAAGTTAAAAACCCTGACCAATTGTTTGTTCATAGAGTATGGAATAATGGTAATATTAATCTGTTCTTATCAAGGAATGAGAGAAGAAAAGGTAGAGCTGTTACATCTATTAAACTCATACTCTGATTGTTCAAGAAGTGATTCATGTCTTTGGGAACTTGAAAACAAAAAACATATTCTGTGCAATCAATGTACTTTTTTTGAACTTTAGAGGTATTAAATTGAATTTATCTCATACCGTTTGGCATGCTTCAGTTCCACTAAAAGTGAAGGTTTTTATATGGTTACTGTTGAAGAATAGGATCTTAACCAGATTAAATTTATGGTATAGAGGATTAAGGGTGCAAGTGGTATGTCCTATTTGCAATTGTCATATTGAAAGTGTTGATCATTTGTTTCTTTATTGTAATGATATATTCAAATTCTGGGAATGTTTTAACAGGATTAATGGAAAAGGGATTTGTTTGGACCTTTCCTCTATCTATAACTTATGGGACAGTATACAAAATCTTTCAAGTGATAATCTATTATTCTGTCAGAATTTATTTTGTATATTTTGCTGGCAGGTTTGGCTGTTAAGAAATAGATTAGTATTTCAGGGTAATTTTGAATATAAATTCAGATGCTTACTTTATGGTTTTTTTGGATTATGGAATCTATGGATAGGCTCAAGCATAGAGATTCAAAGGGCTTTCACTGAAGATTTGATTGAAATTTCAGACTCTGAAGAAGAAGTTTCTTCAATCTTACCAGGGATATGCTTGTCTCTTCATCACTTCTATGTCAGAGGGCCTCTGTTTTAGGTTTTACTATGTCAGAATCTTTTGTAGTACTGACCAGAACAATTATGTTTGCTTAGGTTTATGTTTGGGGATGTTTTCTATATAGACTAGCTGATAGACACCATATGGTGTTCTTAGCTGTATGTTTTTTTAACTTTTTTCTTATGTACTGCATTTTACCTTCCAAAAGGAAATGGAAGGGGGTGAAATAAAACTCACTTAGTCGAAAAAAAAAAAAGTATAGTTTTTATGTGCATTTGGGTTGAAATGCACGTTTGCAAAATAGTCATACTTATGTATTAATCATATGTTTGGTAAGATATGTATATCCTCCATCGTTTGCTCTGATTCTTGCAAAAGAGGCGATGCACAATTTTAGTAATTTTTTGTTTCCAATTTAAGGCAACGATAATCGAGGAAAAAGAGAAATAGAGGAATGAGAGAACTGGAGAGCAATTTAGAAAGATTGAGACCTATTAACCGGCTAGTACTGAAATTACATCTCTGTCCTTCTATTTTTTTGGAGTCTCGAGTCCTCAAGGAAGACAGGAATAGGTGTTGAGCCGTTTCTTCGTCCCGCGATGTGCACAATGCACATCCGATCGAGTGGGGCCATCCTCTCTTTGTTAGATTTTGACCCGTTAGAAGCTTATCCTTTGAGAGTAGCCAGAAGAAAATCCTAATCCGAAGCAGTGCTTTGGCCTTCCAAAGTGCCGGTGCTATGTGCGACGTAGTTCCCGGGTTGATTAGGAATGTGTATGCCGATTTGGAAGCGTCCCTGATTTTGCCAAACCCAAGTAATGGTCCCATCATCTTGTATGACGATTGAGTATTGAAATATGCTAATTAGCTTAATTACATCCCTTAAGAAAAAGGAATGAAATTGCTGCGATAGAGTGCTCATATTTTGTCCCAGTGCCGGTAATTGACAACACTTTTGCACCACCTTGGAGAGGAGTGAGGTTGGTTCCGCATAGAGTTTCCAAAGCCATTTTAAAAGCAATGCTTTATTCTGTGTTGCTAGATCAATAATTCCCAAGCCCCATTGATGCTCGGTAGACATACATTCTGCCATGCCACCAAACAATGACCCCCTGAGCAATTTTCAGTTCCCCATCCGAAAAATCACATTTTAATTCTTTCTAACTGCTTTAATAGCCACGCTGGCAGTGCAAATACTTGCATAAAATGCAAGGCCAATGCATTGAAGACCGAGTTTACTAGGATCAGCCGACCTCCTGGCGACAACTGCTTGCTAGTAAAAGTTGTCAGTCTAGCTTGAGCATTTGTTATTATCGACATGTAATGCACCTTCGTGGGCTTCTTGATTGAAAGTGGAAGACCCAGGTATGTGATAGGAAAATTTTCCCTTTTGCAATTTAGAATGCCCTGTACTACCCTTGTTAAGTTTTGCGGAATTGCAATAGATACGAAAGCACTCTTATTTAAGTTTAATTGTAAACCTGTCAGTTTCCCGTACTCGTCTAGTTTGCCCATTATATCCCGGAGACAATCAGAATGGGCATCCAAAATGATAATTGTGTCATCCGCAAATTGGAACGCCTCCCTTCCCATAACTAAGGATGATAGGAAGACATCATTTCCTAGCAGATTCTGTAAGGTATCTGCGATGAGGTTAAATAACAACGGGGCGCATGGGTGCACATAGTTATGGTTTCAAGTACCATACCGCAACTCTTGCTTGTAATCCTACCGCAACTCTTGCTTGTAATCCTAATTCCTAACACATTTCAAATCAAGCAGAGATACAAATCGCAGCTCTCGCTTATAACTCTAACACTACTAGAATATTGGATAAATATGTGCGTAGAAATGGGGCCTGATCCGTTGTTAAACCCACAGAACAGGCCTATTTGGAGGGGGGACTCACGGAATAGCTCCCACAAAACAAACCTCCACGGAAATACATATCAGATTCGTGGGGCCGTCGTATTTGAGCAATTTGGTGGGAAAGCACTGTGTGGAATCGTGGGAGTCCGCACAAATGTACTCCCACTCGGTTGACCAGTGCCGCTTCAAATTGATGAGTACCTTTATATCAATTTGGTGTTCTAACCCACGGACTGAGATATTCATGCATTTGGTTCATTATAATAATATAATATATTTTTGTGCTTTGGTGGTCTGGCACACAAATTAACATACTCACGTATATATCATATATATTATAAAATATGGTGGAGTGTCAGTTTTGATTGGTGGGTATTTGTTTGGGGAAACATTATGCGTCCATCATGGACCGTCCATAGAAGTCACATATGTGACTATAGATGTTACATTGGGACCCGCATGGGTCCCATTTGTCATGTGATTTGTGACTTCTATAGAGCGTCCATTGATGGACGCTAGGCAGCGCTCGTTTGTTTGTGGGTAGCATGTGAGCAAATTCGTGCATAACTAAATTGGAGGGTATTTGTTTGATATATATGTCGCCCTTTTATCTATACTGTAGAAAGAGAGGTAGCACTCTAAGTGTAACATTTCCAAATTTTAGGCAAATACAAAAATATTTTAATCGAAAAATTATTGGCAAAATAATAAAAGAACGATGGAATATGGTGAATAGTAATTAAGATTTTACTAATATTTTCTAAGAAAACAATTGAAATTAACAATGGATATTGTAACGTAACATAATAGATTGTACATAACAAAATAAATAAATAAATAAATAAAACTTATGAATGCATTGAACTTAAAATTTCAAGATTAAGGCCCAACGTTCAAATTAGAATTTTACTAGATGAATAACTTGAATCAAATATATTTGTATAACACGGGAGCTCCACTAATGGCAATTTTAATCAAGCAATTAGGAATTCTAAATCAAGGAGAGGATCTCTAATTTAATTCATGAAAGGACAAATTAATGGAATCTTAGTAATAATTATACACCAAACAAAGAACTAATTAATTGTAATCGAGTTTCTAAACAAATTATGAACTGATTGAATCTTAAGATAAATGAAAGAAACTATGGTTAACAAAGTTAAGTATGATCACTAACCAAATTATTTAAACATTGAGTTGTTTAAATATAACAACAAATAAAAATCTAACATCGAATTAAATAAGCACAACAAAATTGGTTGAATAAAATTTGTTCAATTAACAATATGATCAATCATATCACTGGAAAATCAATAGCTATACAAGTGGCCACACCGGATCAACCAGACATCTCCTCCTTTCTTTTTCTTCCTTTTCTTTCTTTCTTCCTCTCTTCCCGTTTCTCTGCCTTCTCTTTCTTTCTTTCTGTCTCAAACCCCACCCCCGCACCCACGACCCGCGCCCCCACCGCCATGCTGGCACCGCCCTCCTCTTCTCGACTGCGCCGGCCACCCGTCGACGTCGCCGCCACCTCTCCTCCTCCCTCCCTTCCTTTCTCCCCCATCCCTGCCTCTTCCCCACCACCCTCCTCTAGCCGAAGCAGCCAACAACAACACCACCCCAACGCTGGTCGGCAGCCAACACACCCGCGCCGCCCCTCTTTCCTCTTCCTCCTTCCCACCCTCAACCAAACCAGCACCAAACTCACACCCGACCTTCACTTGCCACAGCCACCCCTCCTTCCCCTCTGGTCGGCGACGCCACCAGCAGCAGCCAGCAGGCTTAGCAGTCGTCAGTAGCAGCAGCAGCAGCACCCTTCTTGAGTATAATTCACACCAAAAATGAAAAAGGCAAGTTCTAATTGTCCAAATTCCTTGAAATTTTCAGAGAATATAAAAACAACCAAAAGAACAACTTGCCCAAATTTTACTATTTTTGCAATTTTCTGTGATTTATTGTGATTTTCCAAAGTTGGAACAGAAAATGGAAACTGAGTTGAAAACAGCCAAAGGCTGGTACAGAAAAGAATGAATAAACTGCTATGTTCCGTGAATTGGACCATATTATTTTATTTTATATTCTTGTAGAACACATTGATTTGAACTTGCACACAAGTTTTGGTTAGAAAACTCCAAGTTTAAAGCCTTCAAATAAATTGGTAAAGACAATAGCAGCAGAAATTCCAGATTTGACCATACTTGTGAAATTGACTCAAATGTATATGAAAACAGTACCAAAATGAAATGGTCTCAACATCAAAAATGTTCCCAAAATATCCCTTTAAGTGTTCGGGAAATAAAAATGGTACATCTTTAACAAAATTTTTAAGTTATGGACTGATTTGCCCCTGACAGTCTGCTGCTACAGTTCCAGTATACTGGCAGCAGCTGGAATTCTCTGTTTTCTCCTATATTTTGAACATAACATAGTAACATGAGATCGTTGACATGTAATATATAGTCTTAGATGTCTCTTGACCTAATTTCACATTTTTCTGAATTTTCTGTGAATTGTTATGATTTTCCAAAGTTCCGACCAGAAAATGAAAAACTGACAGAAAACAATCAGCAGGCTGGTATGCTGGTAAACTGCAAAACTGAACCATTCCGTTATTAAACCTCTGATCAGTTTACTTCTCTCCGATTGATCTAAAACAGAAAAAAAAAGAGTACAAGCTGAATTGTCGATGTTGCTAGAGAAACTAAGTTGATTCAATTGTCGATTTGTTGTCTTTCTCCAATTGAAGGTAACCGGACTTCTCTATGACTCGATTTACTGTTTAGTAGTTAATTGTTATTTTCAGTTCTTAATGTTAATTAGTTTGTGCATGTGATTTGATCTTGAAAATGTGAATTTGTTATGTGCATGGAAATGTATTCTTGGAAAATGGTTGTGGCATGAGAAAATGATTTGTGCATGAAGTTGGTTTGTCATGGTATTTCTTTTGTGGCATGAAAAGGATTTTGGGGTTTTTGTCAGATTTATGACTGTATATTTATCGAGTCCAATCACTGGTCTTATAGTTCTGTGACACGACGGTTCATAGAATCGCCAGAAAGGGATTCAAGTAAATAACGGTGTACTGATCTGAGGGACCGACGATTGACTCAGTAAATATGCGGGAGTAAATGATACATGTCATGTGCATCGATTTTATGGTAATTTGTATGTGCATGTAATTTGATGTTGAAAGAGTGGATTTGTTATGTGCATAGAAATGTGTTGTGTGGAAAATGGTTTGTGACATGAGAAAGGGATTTATGCATGAAATAGGTTTTGTCATGGTATTTCTTTTATGTGCATGAAAAAGGATTTGGGATTTTGTGGGATTTATGACGGTGTATTTATCGAGCCCGATCGTCGGTCCTATGGTTCGGTGACATGACGGTTCATGGAATCGCCGGAAAGGGATTCAAGTAAATGACGGTGTACTGATCTGAGAGGCCGACAGTTGACTCGGTAAATGTTACATGTCCTCTGCATTAATTTTATTTCATTTGTAAAGTAGTTTGTTTAATAAAACTTGTTATAGAGAAGCGCGTCATTAAATAACCGGTTACTGAGCTTTTTAGCTGACTCCGTTTTGTTGTTTTCCTTTCTTTTTGTTGGCGACGTAGGTTGACGGACCGTCGGATGGATGCACAGGATACCACACCGTAGCACCCCTGTCGGGGCATTACACCAAGCCTCTCAACTATGCCACATCATCAACATTATTAACTATTGATTTTGTTTAAATCTCTTCATCTACTTTGATACAATGGTTTATATGTATTATCTTTCCCAATTTAATAAGATAAATGTAATATATCTAAGATAAAATTTAACCATTAAAATGGTCCAACATTTATGTGTTATTATTTATAAATTATTACATTATTATTATTATTATTAATCACATCAAAAATTCAATATGTTGTTCATTTTTCTAAAATAAATATTTTGAATTTATAAGCTTTATTATTTATGTGATATCATATTTCGGGGCGAAGCCCGAGTTCCAGCCCTAGTTATAATAATTTCCTGTTTATTTTGCAGCATATCAATATATTAATTAGCAGCATCCCAAATATGTTTAATGCATAAAATAAGTAATTAACAGCAATAAGATTAAAATAGAAACTACAAATTAAATGTATTGCCAGTTTCATCCATCATCTTACAATGCCATTCACAAAAACTTAAATCGTTCCATTCAGAAACACTTAATCCTTCCACTATCAAAATACCACATAGAAGTTCAACACCTAATTAGATATGTGCACCCATGCATTGACTACAAAAAACGCCTTTTAACCCCCAAACAAAAAGTATTCCCAGTTTTCTTTTGAACTTCACAAAAAGCTTAAAAAAGAACTTCAAAAAATGCATCAGTCAACAACAACTACGTACAATTCCTAATACGAGTACTCAGAGTAATAATTAGAACCACCTTGAAGCAACAATGCAGTCATTTCACCGATAGGGTTGTCATGACTTTTGGTGTGTGTGCCTTGGTCATCACGGTTCACTTCATCAGCCAAGGTAGCTTGGCTGCCACCATTGCTTGGAATACCTTGGGTTGCTTCAGTAGCATGAATACCTCCATTTTCACCGATTTGGCCGGTAAATTGTCGTAGTCCAGGATCCCTTGTGTACCCTATTTCATAAAATAGACATTAACTCCCTTTGTATTTAAGCACATACTCAAATTAGATAATATCATCAGTCATTAATTGCCTTAGAAAAATGAAAGGACATCGGCTGAGAGTTTGTTAAACCTAAGGCCCGTTCGGTTCCAATGGAATTGGTGGGAAATAGTGGGAAATCTAGCTCAATTCGGTAACTTTACCCAAATGTGTTCGGTGCACTATTTGAGGATCATGGGAACCGTTAAAAAATCCCACTTTACTACCCAACTATGCACAAAATGGTGGGAAAAAAAATAGCATCTCATATTGAATTTTTTTTCACCCGCAAAGGAATGCTTGCTCTATCAATTCAAGAAATAACTTACTATTGTTGCAAATTAATGATTACTTGCCTTATTATTGTTGCTCCTGCACATAAACTCCTCCCATTCATATTTCTGTTGCAGAATTTTTTTTAGAATTATTCCAAAAGGTACTATAACATTGCCAATAAAAAAATTTGATGCGTCTAATTGCATTTTTTTTTAATAAAACGGTTTTATACAATTTATAAGGATTAAATATTTTGTAAAATCTTTAACTTGTATATATAGGCTATTGAAAAAAATATATATATAAACTTTTCTACAGTTGATGTCATTTAAATTTATTTACAATTATTCTTTAAATTTATTTACAATTATTGATAAGAAGATATATACACATATATCAACTATTTTAAAAGGAAAATAGAGTTTCCCACGATATTCCCAATAATACAACCGAACATTTATTTTTTTATACCCATGATCATATCCACGAGTGTGGGTTCCCACATTATACTCAGTGGGTTCCCGTACCCATAAAATCCCATCCCGGATGATCCCATGATAACCGAACACGCCCTAAAGCTCTAATTAGGGTAAAAGAACTTACAGTAGGTAGGATGGGCATCGGCATACGGAGAATTGCATAAAGCTGAGAGATTTGGTAGTTAGTTGTGGCATTGCGCTCGGCTTCCATTTGCTGCATGTGGGCCCGATCCTCAGCTTATCGTTTGTCCCATTCTTCCAACATCTTTGAGACCTCTTGTGCAGTGAACAGCCGCTACTGTGTTGTGACTCTAGAAGCCTGATGCTCTGAGTAAGTGGGAGCTCTCCCCCGTGCCATCGTTGTTGGGATCTCAGTCCACTACAAAAAACAACAGTTTTTGTGATGACTAATTTTGTCACAAAAGTGCTAAATTTCGTCACAGTTATATCCTTGTGACGGTTTTTTTGACCATCACTGGTCGTCACTTATACGCGACTCACTATTGTAGTAGTGACGAACTTTAGTGTTCTTCACTAATATTCACAGTAATTGTGACAACCTAATTTCCTCATTAAAAAGGACTCAATTTGTGACAAACCTTTTGTGCCACAGATAATCATCCTATTGGTGATAGAAAGAAGTTGTCACTAATATTTTTATTATGTGTGACAACAATTATTTTTCACAAATAAATGTACTATTTGCGACAAAAAAAATTATTATTTGTAGGTGAATATCTGTCACTAATTTATAATAAATCAAGAAAAGCAATTTAATATCATATTGCAATGAAAATTTATTATCAATATTGACTACTAATGGTAACAATACTACTTAATTTGTCACTACAGATAAATATTGATTTACTAAAAATGTGAGTTAAAGTAATTGAAAAAAAAAAAAAACAGAGCACAAATATCATTAAAGTTAACTATTATATGTTACAAACACTCATCATAGTTGCATAAACTATGATATGCTAAGATCCAACATAGGAATGGCCATTCTGACTACAAATTAACTTGTAACATAGAAAATTAAATAGACAAAAATATAATAACTTATTTGTCCACATATCGATCACTGATCACTCTCGATACTTCACGCATAATATAAATGACATCAACTGTGCTCCTGCAAACATAAATAAGAAAAAAAAAAAAAAGGAACACTATAGTTAGTTTATGTCCTTGCTTAAAATAAAAGGAACACTATATGACCTTGCTTGCTTAAAAAAAATGAAACATTAGAAATAAAATTACATGCATTCTTTTTTTCGAGAAAGTGAAATAAAATTGCATTTGCTTGCAAATTCATGGATTTCTCGGAAGCAACTTTTGCAAGAGGGGGAGAGTCAAACCTATATCAAATGAAAAAGATAAACTGTGAGGAACGATCATTCTTATGCTTTGGTACCAATTCATCTCCAAGAAGCATATTCATTAGAAACAACCATACAAATAAATTCGGCAAATCTGTCATAAAGAAAATCTCAATCTACCCCCAAAATTTTGTTATATAAAAAAATCTCTTATATATTCAGAATAAATTTTGTTGTTTAATGTCTTTAAGTTGAAATTTTGGTTCAAATGCTGGCTTGAAACATTACCTCGATCTACCCCCACCTAATGCTCTTTGTATTGACAAATTACCCATCTTCGGTTTGCACCTAAATTTAAATGTTAAAGAACGTTAAAAAATTAATTCAAATTGGAATTGATAACGAAACTTAATAATATTAAAGATAAAAGGAAACAGAGTAGCAAAGAGATGAAGAGATGACATTACCATTACCTTTACTTGTTAAAGCCTCCCGGTTTTTTTATCAATGGTGGAAAAATTGTGGGATGAATACCTATGGAGAAAGACACTTGGCGATGGTTCTGAGTTCTCGACACGCATCTCAGACAGACATTCTGTAAAGTGATTAACATTTAGGCCCATCCTTTTCACCTGCATCCATCACTCTCACAGTCTTACCTTTAATCAGGCCCTTCACGCAGATAGACATTCTGTAAAGAAATCTCTTCTTGACTTGGGATGTGCCACTTGGGAGGATTTAGCTAAACAGCAGAAAAATAAGTATAGTCAGTTGCTCTATTATTCTAAACAGCAGAAAAATAAGCAGCCACGACTAATACAATACACATACAGAGACGAAGCTAGGATTTCATCATAAGGGGGGCCAAAAAGGTGCACGCAAAAATATTTTTTAAAATTAAAATTGTTCCATATTTATTATTACACAGTCAAAACTATTATGTTTTATTACAATTACAGTCAACACAATTGAAGTCATTATACTTGTGATTCCATTATTAAGCAATATATTGATTTTGTTCAGTGATAACATACAACTAATATCAAAACTAATACTAAAAGTAAAAAAAAAAAAAAAATTACATAACTGCAACTGATATAAGAACACATATGTGAAGGATGAGTTGAACACGTCTACTTTTCATCTTTGCTAAATCAGCTTATATAAACAATTAATGAGAATATGTTCATCAATTCCTTTCTCAATATAAACAATGTGGAGGAGGGTTCCAATGCCACAAACTCACTTTTTCATTTATATTTCAAAATTTTGTATTCAAATTTCAAATCAAAACTGTTGATATTATTTATGTTCATGAGAGATGTATGCATATAAAATTTCATGAATTTTGGAATTCATGTTGTACTAGATTAAGTGACTTAAAAATGGATGGATCTAATTAACTATTATTGCTTGATTTTAATACATTCATCTTTAACCCACTTAATTTAGTACAAAATAAACTCCAAAATTCATGAAATTTTATATGTATGCATCTCTCATGAACATAAATAATATCAAGGGTTTTGATTTAAAATCTGAATCCAACATTTTGAAATATATATGAAAAAGTGAGTTTGTGGCATCTTGTGACACAAAAAACTTGTGGCATTAGAACATTACTCAACAATGAGATAGTTGTTTAAACTTGACGCAGTCTAGTCTTCACAATTTTCATAACAGACTCTCCTAAAAATGAGGTAAGGAAAGTGGAACGGTGTTCTTCTTAGACATGATTGTATATTTGTCTCACAAACTTATTATTCAAAGATAACTAGCATTAGACCCGTGCAATGCCCGGGTCGAAAAATGAAATAGGGACTTGATGCCGGTTCATATAGAATTTTAGTATTAATCTTAAATATTGTTTACAGTTGTAAATTTCATAGTTTTGGTAAAGTATTCAAAAACATAAAGATAAATCAATTGAAGTTTTACGACCAATATTGAGATTAATGTAAAACATATATATTTGTGAGACCAATGAACATATGAAATATAAATGATTTTTCCAGTCCAATTACTCCAATAAACAAATAATAAAAGGCATAATTTCATATATCCCTTCTTTAACTTTAAAACAACGTTTACTCTTTAAAAGTTAGTAACAACATATTTATCTCTCTCAAACTTCAAAAAAATTATATTTCCCCTAAAAAGCTTATAATATTATATTTAACTCGTTAAAATATTGAAACTCTCAATATTAATCAAATACATCATATTTTTCATTTCTATTAACTTGACCAGACCCAGTTTTATAGAGCAGTTAACCTGACCTGAATTTCAATCGACACGACTAAACCGGAACAACGCAAACTTGGGACGACTTGCCCGAGTTGAAATCCAAAATGATCTGACATCCTAAAAAATATCGACACTGTTAAACTCAACCCGACTTATTGATCCAACCCAACTTGAACCTGATCATCATTTCATTTTGGTCAAACTGAGTTGACCAAAACCCAAACCAAACCTGCCCACTTAATTTGTCATCTTAGCTGAGATGATCTTGGATATAAGATGAGACATGGGTGCAAAAATATTGGATATGAGAGTTTTAATAATTTAAGGAATAAATAAGATATTATAAGCTCTTAAGGGTGATATAAGTAATTTTGAAGTTTTAGTATGATTAAATATGATATTATAAACTTTTGAAAAGAAGTACGTAATTTTAAAGTTTTGAAAAGGATAAATATCATATTATTCATTTTGGAAGAGGAAATACATAATTTTGAAGTTTTAGAAAGTTATATACATGAAATTATGCCAAAATAAAATGAATGAAGCAGGCAAAAAATTTAACAATGTATTCCTTAGGAATTTTAATTAAGAATAATAAAATAAACATTATACAAACTGGTCTAAACAATATAATTATCATAAATTGTTAAAATAAATAAATTGATAGATTCCAACTCTGACAAATGTGCTGACAGCATGGCATGAAAGACATTTGGAATTATGGATAGAGTTATATTTCACTCAAAAACAAAAAAATAAAAAGATAAGAGTTATATGACAGACCTGCAGTTTTTTAGTAAGATATCAGTTTTCATAGTGTTTTATATTTAAAAGTAACATTGCAAGATAAGTCAGTCGAGCATACTGCATACTTCAAGTACAGATGATTGAAGCATTCATAGTAGACTATATTATTCTTCTTCTTTTTTTCCCTTCTTCCGAGAGCTTGGACTATATTCTTTGTGAATCCTTCTTTTTCATGGACATTATTTGAGTCGCCTTTGTTTGAAACCCTGGAAATGGTCACGTAAAATTGTCCATGAGTACGTTAAGACGGGACAATCAAGATATATTAAACTAAAGTATTTGGCCCTGACTTTTGTATATTGTCATTGCCGACCATAGTTTGATAGAAAACTGTTTTCTTTGAAGAACAAAATGTCAATTTTGGATCATATGGTAACATATTAATTCTTGGGATTTGCACTTTAATTAGGACTTTCTCTTAGCAAATAATCTTTTTCCTCTATAACATAATTTGCCAAATTAATTATGATTGATCTTGTCCCGTTGCTCAGGATCATGCTTTATTCCATATATATATTGTGAAGCAATATTATTGGAGATCCCACTTTCAGAGCGAGTCAACTATTGATTTGGAATGGTTGCAAATTTCAGCGTCATCAGAGAATATATGAAATAGCAATCAGATGAGTAACGTAAATGGAAATTGGGACACAAACCTCCGTGGTGATCTGTGGAAGCGGAAGATGCATAGAAAAAGAAAATTAATTGTCGATCGGACTGTGTGTGAGAGATATATATATAATAGAGAAATTAGTACGAAAAAAAGGCACATCGGAATTCAATTCTCCTTGGTGGAGCAGTGTGAGCAGAAGTGACTGTAAGAAAATTGTTCGCTGAGAGAGATGAAAAGAAGGACACGAAGAAATAAAGCAGGAATTCAGAGAGAAAAAGAGGAAGGCACCGATTGGGACAGTAATTGAGAACTGGAAAATGAGAAGAAGAGAACGTGGTTGTGAGGATAGGACAAAGAAGACGCCTGCTGATGAATGGATTGAAGGGATGCATAGCGGGTGGAATATTTCTTTTTTTAATCCAGCGCTATTGAGAAAGTAATAAAATAGTAAGATTGCTGTTATTAAAGCTGACGTGGCGGCTTGTGGAGACTGGAAATTCTTCCGCTTTTCTTTAAAGAAAGAGATATATGATAATAGGAGGTAGAGATGCATGTCTTATAGTTATAGATGTGAAAGTTTATAATATAGTATCTTTAATTTATGTTATTGAAATATTATTTAATTGTGAAATTATTTTTTTAGCAATTCAAAATGAGAATTAGATAGCACGACAGAATTATAGAAATATCTATATCTATTACCACCTTGATGAAAGCAATCTCATATATTATATAATTTATTTTTAAGGAGAACCTATATTTAACATCTCAATATATTTAACCTAAAATAACATACTAAAATTTGTTTATAACATAAAATAGTATACTACAATTTTTTTTTTTTTAAGAATCATAGGGGGCCCTCTGTCTGTCTCCGTCCCTGTACACATACATTTAAGATCCCACAAAAACAATTTACAGAAATATCAACAACAACAAACAAATAGAAAAGAATGACATATGCAGTTAGAATACACTACTGGCTGTGTAATCTAATAAGCCACTACTCATACAGTAACATGATGCAGTATGTGTACCTGTATTGATCATGGGGGTAGTAGTAGATAAGGCTGCAAGGAGAGAGCGCTGGAGATTTTCACCAGCACCATTAACCTAATCCAGAAATAAATATTTTTATAAACAATTTTCTAAGTCACACTAAGCCAAAAGTTATCTTAAGTAATTATCTTAACAAAAGGAATGACTTCACAAGATTGATTATTCTATAAGCCAAATCCATCTGAAGTTCTATTAACCTTCAATGATGGAGCCTGAAATGCAGATACATCAGCACCTTCCTCCTCCTCCACCCGACCATCTCCACGGCGCGGCACATCGTCACCTTCCAGACCTCGACGCCTCTCCACCTCTCCAGCCTCACGTGGGACCCCATAGCCCAGCATTTCGTCGTGGGCTCGGCCGTTGGTCCCAGGTGCACGCCATCGCTACGACGCCGGGGTGGTTGAGCACCTGGTATGCGACCCATCCACAGTCGGAGCTTACGGCACCGCCAGTTCCGTTGACGTGGACCACATATGTCGCCGCCTGGTTGTGGGTTTCTCGAATACCGGCTCGGTCAAGGCATACAACCTGACATCTTTTGAGAGGGTGTTCGCGGTGCCGTTGCCGGGGTTGGACACTATCCCGGGTGGACTCTGGAGTGGCTGTTGATGTCTCCCGAGCAGGGAGTAGTGATGGCTAACCCTAGATATGAACGGATGAGATTGATGTTAGATATATCCAACGGTTTTCTAATAAATCAAAGTGTGAACTGTTAAGTAAATTATACATGTTTTTTAGAAATTTTAAATTATAAATAATTTTAGGTTCTTCATTATTAATATTTTTTCAACTTTTTTTAATAAAACTATTGTGAAGATTGTTAGGTATGGATTGTCAAGTGATTCCGCATCTTTTTATTATAAATCATATCACATCAAATCGTGCAACATGTGGTATATGCTCAAAAACATGACAAATCAAATTCAAATTTTGATTTATATGGTTTAATAAAATATTTATATTGAAATCAAGTGGTATACAAAATTTTTTGCTTTTTGAAGATTATATGGTTTATCAGTGATCATACAGGTGCGCCGGACCAGGATAGCAGATCGGAGTTAGTGAGGTCAGCAGCCCGACAAACCCTAGGTACTGTATGTTTTCGATCTAGCTTCTAGGGTTCAATCAGATCGGAGGTGTACGTGTTGGGTTTTGACTTAAATTGTATAAATCCGGACCTCCTTTATACAAAATGGTAACGATGCCTGTCGGAATCGATTCATAAGGAGAATGTGCTGGAAAGAATGTGAATTTGGTAGCTTCCTAGATTATTGTCCGTTGAAATTGTCTCAAGCAAGATTCATGAATTGATGCTCTCTCAAATAAATTTCAAAGAAATTGTCTGAAACCAATTATTTCTCTCAATTGGTTTTGTTACAACAGGAATTGAAGGATCAAACCCTAGACGGGAATGGGAAGAGACCAAGATAAGTAGTAGAGACAAGATGGGAGAGAAAAGCTCCAATTTTTCATTAAGTGTTCAACATACAAATATTACATACTATAAAGTTTAATGGGCCTAAACAATTTGGGCCAAATTCCTAACGATCTCCACCTTAGACCAAATTGTTCCAAAAATATACTAAGTCTAAAACTAATTAACCTAAACAACATACAAATAAGCATAAACATACAACTAGCATGAGCTAGCAACCAAAAAATATTTAAACTAGAAATTAGCCATCACGAAGCACCCACAAGCAAACTCCACCTTAGTCAAGATTGTGCTCCAAGCATGCATTGCTAGACCAAGCACAACACAAACGAAACACCGAAGATGCGAGTACCTTGATGCAACCCAAACAAAACCCAAACACAAGAGCGAGCGCCTTCATAGTCCCAAATGGTTGCCATAAACTCACATCTAATGACCGACTAACGATGAACAAAATTGTAGGCCAAATTGTTCAACCTCCTGAGTGACAACAATATAGCCTTAAGATGCCAAACCCGCATCTACATATCCTATTAGGTTGCCAAAGCTTCAAATCGCATGAAGCACACAAATCCCATAACCCGGGACAACAATGGTACTAACCGAAATCTCCAAATCCCATGGAGCATCCAAATCCCAAAAACCGGGACAACAAAAGTACCATCAACCACACTAATAAAGACTATATCAAGTCGGAACATCCGACCAAACATAACATCACTCTTCCAAATAACCGGAATGGAGGTCACACTTAAAAGACTTAACATTTCCCTAGAATTTACAACCAAAATATTGCATGGAGTCATAATAAAAAGAACCCAACCACAACCTAAAGTTGTTAAAGAAATTCACAATCATCAACATCGGCCGCAAAGGCCGCACTTGAGACACTCTTATCTGCCGCTTGTTTGTTCTTAAGCTTGAAACAATTGGCCTTAATGTGCCCCTTTTTCTTACAATAATAGCATGTGACATTTTCATTTCGGATCCTCATGTCAACCGAGTTTTTCTCCTTGGACCTAGCCCGATCCACAAACAACCCGACACTTGAACTCCATTTCTCAATGTTGGATATCTCATTATCTAAGTGTAACTTAGCTTCCAAGTTGCTCTTAACATCTTCAAAACTAATCTTGTCTCTACTAAAAATCATTGCGTCTCTAAAAGCCTTGTAAGAAGCGGGTAAAGAGCATAACAACAATAAAGCTTGGTTCTCATCCTCTACCTTAACACCCAACCTACTCAAATCATTTAGCAATGATGCAAACTCCGAAATATGATCAGAAATGGGTGTACCTTCTACCATGCGAAGAGTGTAGAGGCGCAACTTCAACCACAATCAATTGGTTAAGGACTTCTTGAGAAACATGCCCTCCAACTTATCCCATAAACCCTTGGTTGTTTTCTCTGAAAGGACATCTTGAAGTGTTGAATTGCTCAAACATAATTGGATGGTTGAAAGAGCTTTATCATCCATATCACACCACTTCTTATCATTCACGGCTCCCTTTAAATTATCTCTACTATAAATGGCGGCCTTAACTCCGAGATTAGACAATATGGCGGCCATTCGCACTTGCCAAAGTGCAAAGTTCGTCTTCCCATCATACTTCTCAATGTCAAATTTACCCGACATCTCCATCTCAATTTCACAAAGCCAATTGACAAATCTCCAAATCGATCAAATCATCCGACACCCGACTAATCAAAACCACCAAATTCAAAACCTCCAAGCTACCACCAATACTGGCAAACACCAATACTGGCACAGCAATTTAGAAAATATTTTAATCCAAACTAAATTTCTGTTAGTGTTTATGTACTAGAGAAACATACATATTTATATTTATATATATATGGTATTCGCTTGTTCATGGTTATTCTTATTTGGATGTTTTATTCATTAGTTTCCTTGAATTGATGTTACGTTATGGCTTGTGTCGTTTACGACAAGAGCAAGTGATATGCCATGATGGGTATGACGTCAATTCTAAAACTGCCCTGATCTATGATAACTAGCATGGTACTCTAGTTGGTCGGATAGGATCAGCATATGAGTCTAGCAGATGGGTTTGTATCACGTCCCATTGATAGCGCGGCTATCAACTAGATCATATGGATGCATGTGCACATTCTCTGTGACATGGCATTGGACTGACCGCGACAAGAATATGACAAAAGGAATGTGTTATGTCATTCATATTCTTGTCAGTGTTGGATTCACGGTTGAGGTTGTCATGATCAAATATCATGACTGCACACTGTGACTAGTTTCCTATCCCAACCGTAACAGGTGGCATAAGGGATTCCAGTTCGGTGTGTAGAATTGGTAGCTTGGATCATGGATGATCAAGATACTGGAATGTCTCTCATCATAGATGAGTTATGATATCCTCTGGGCCCCTTGACATTATGGATTACACACGCGCGCAATGATTAATCTTAGTCATGTGTTTAATCTATATGGACGTCAAGTAAATGATATAGTCGTGAGGATGACACAATCCTGCCTCGGACTGATCTTGGATATTCATATGACATAGAATCAACACAAGTAAGGTACTCTTACTCAGGATCAAGATACTACGTGGACGTGCGTACTGTCTGTATCATTTGGGGATCGTTACGTGGATGGCTTGACACTGATGATGATCAGCATTGAACAGGTAGATGAGAATCACTGTTAATGCAACCCAACATGATCCAGATCCCTATAAGGTCACACCTACAAAGGCTCTCGACCATTAGTCCTGTTCAGGTTCGTGTCACGTCGGCGAACGTGTAACGAGTGATGGCAATAAGTCAAATCAGGCGCGGCCTGACTTGAGCTTGATTGGGCATCATGATAACCTGAATATCATCATGGCTATGATGTTTTGATCTATGTCTCGAACATATGAGAGAATACTTGTCATTTGGTTCTGTCAGCAGTTCCGTTATAACGCAACATATGTTACGTTATAACGGAATCTGTGACAGAAATCTGGTTCTGTCAGGTGTTGCGTTATAACGCAATATTGGGTGCGTTATAACGCAACCTTACAGAAAGGCAGATTAGGGTATGTGATTAGGGTTTCCTTAATCACTCTTGACAAGTATAAAAGGGAAGGTTTCATGCACGAAAAAGTAAGTTTTTCCCAGCCACCTTTCTCTCTCTCTCTCTCTCATGTGTTGAGAAATCTCCTCTATCAAACCTAGGGTTTAGGGTTGAGATTCGTGCGAGGAAAAGATCGAAGGACCCGCCGGCAACGTCTTCTCGCCTAGACGGACGGTGGTGGCCGACCCTTTGGTGGACAAGGGTGACGCGCGCAACGGGACAGCCGAGAGCAACCAATCACGCGTCAAAGGTATAATAACTACTGCCTCTCTATGCATGTTATTGTGTAGATTAGCGATAAGTCGTTCGTTTGGCAAGATCTGATTGAACTGCACATGCTTTGGTTAGAAAAATTTTAATTTCCGCATCTCTAGCCATCGTGCTATTCCTTTCAATTTCAAGCAGACCGAATGGTGTATTTGAATAGAATCAGGACAAGGTTTTGGCAAGGTTTGGGGTTTTGTATTTCAACTAATAGCAGGAAATGCAAATGCTGCTCAGGGTGTTGATCGCAATACTCACCAAATTTGGAGATGGACTAGGTGCTATCATGGCTCACAGCAAAATTTGAAGAAGCAGCTCTTGTCTGGCCTGTCTTCATGCGACACACTAGGAGCTCACTCGAGCAGCCAAACGAGCAACAGCAGAACAACGATGGCCACAACAACGGATGGAAAATGCAGAGCGGCAGTGACAGCAACAGCTACCGAGTTCGAAATCGAGATCTGATACCAATTTGTTACAACAGGAATTTAGAATCAAACCCTAGACAGGAATGGGAAGAGACCAAGATAAGCAGTAGAGACAAGATGGGAGAGAAAAGCTCCAATTTTTCATTAAGTGTTCAACATACAAATATTACATACTATAAAGTTTAATGGGCCTAAACAATTTGGGCCAAATTCCTAACAGGTTTGTTATATCGATCCCAACTAAATTATTGAGGAATTTTGTTAGTTATGTGTTATTAGTGCCTTCCAATTGGTGAGCCAATTGTTCTTAAATCTGGGACAGAACTAATTAATGCATGTCTGCATTTCAGAGTTGATTAGTAATCACATCCCAGAAAGCCCTCTATAATGCAACGAAGATCTGCAAGGCTCAACCCGGGGCTTGATTCTATCCAGACGAGGTCTAAAACCTCTGCCAGACTCGGAGGCAGCAGTCTTGCATTGGCAATGGCTTAGTGTGGCCGGAACAACAACCCCTCAAACGAGTTAAGAGAGCATGCAGTAAGGAATATGAACCATAAGAAACTGGTTTGATTATTTGATTATTTTTCATAATTGTTTTTAAGTTATTGTGGGAGAAAATATTTATCCTTGTATTTCTTAATGTCAGGTACTATAAGAAATTGTAATAATCTGAGTAGTCAAAAAAGTAGTATCCTTAATTTATGATGACCACCATTCTTAACTGAAATTTGTTTGATCTGCAGCGACTCTTGTTGGAGAATCGTGCCAGAATAGGGGCGGAGGCTAACGGCAGCCCCAGGCAGAGCACAAACGTAAATTTCCCTGAAGAAAATTGTACTCGAGGGACCCCTAACACCAATACCCAAATAGAATCGATTGACGAACTACAGACCCCAAAAGCGGATAATATGACGGTACGTTACAAATATAATTGAGCTTAAAATAATTGGCATGCATTCTTGGCTTGAACGTGTACTGACACAAAGAAGATGATATGTTATTGTAGCAGTTGTTTGACAAGGTTGGGCGGCACTATAAACCTGAGGAGGTCCTTGAGGAGAAACTGTGGGGGAGTGTTGTGGGAGATGAGAGAAAACGGTTAGTGTATGGCATTGGGTATCGTTCACAGTCCACACGCAGCACAGCAAGCCCAGCATCGACGCAACAACAAACTTACACACAGGCAGATGTGAACAAAATAGTTGAGGAATAACTCTTAGCTGCCGGTGTGAAGTTTGGGATTGCATTGAAGGCACAGGAGATACGCCATAAGGATGAGATGGAATTGATGCAGAGAAAACATGCAGCCCAGTATTCTCACCAACAAGCTTGCTTAGATGTACTATTCAGGGCAACCGGAACTACACCCCTCAACAATCCAATGGTAGGCAGACTTTTTATTGGTCACTAACTTTGTAAAATTTCACTGACTACGTTTGAGTAAATTATGTTAAAAGAGAATACATTGATCAAGGATATTGTACATAATATCCACCTAGGTCGAAATGCATGAGTTCTCCTTGATTTAAGTTATTTCTTAGCTGAGCTAGTTAAATTGAGCAATGATATTCAGTTTCTAATACATGTCTGCTTGTGGCTTTGCAGGGAGCCGATGTTGACGGGAGCAAACAAATAACGTGGATCAGGAAAGTGCAGCATTCAAATAACTCATGAAGTGAATGCCATTAATCATGTTGTACTAATAACATATATGTCCTTCTGTATGTGGTGAAACTTGCTGCATTTCGGGAGCGGGTGGGTGCACCCACGAGTACACCATTTGATTGTGTACTCATCTTCCTAGCCGTCCGATCAACCTGCAAATTATTCCCTCTCTATTTCGGCTTGCAGAAATCAAATATATCGATCTCTGTGCAAGGGGAATAATTTCTTTAGGGCCCACAACATGAAAGAGCACAACACTATGGAACTCATTATGCATTTGTACCCTTCTTTATTTTCCATAATCTTGATAAAGTAACTTTTTTTCAGACTTTAAATAAAGAAACTTATAAATCTCATATAATATGTTTAGAAAATATATAAGATGTGAAATCGATATAATAGTTATATTAAAGTCGTGAAACTGAACAAAAATGTACAGATATTTAAATCTATTGTAAAAGTACATGTAACCTGCTTATTATTAATAACATGAGAATAGAACTAATATAAATATATTAACTTTTTGAATTTGAAAAGTACTCTTTTAAAACAATATAATCATGTATAAGAGAAAGCAATATTTTAAACACTTATTCTAAATATTTCGATTTAAAGATATCTTAATATTTAGTTAATTATTGTAGTTTGCATAAACATAAAAAAGTCACTAATCAGTAAATCCTATGAAACTTTTCAAAATTTATATATATATTTGTATGGAGTAAATCTACTACACTCTTAGGAGCATGGAGGCTTCCCGTGCTCCTAACTCAAAAATCTCACTTAACCATATTGAAATTTTGATTTATGGTTCTCATGAACTTCTTTATATCAAAATCTCATAGGATACAAAATTTTTCTATTTTTTGAGCTTTTTAAGTATTTGTTTTGAATTTTTTAAAGAAGGCATAGTTTTATACGTTATTTTGAGGTCATCCTAAAAAATTTCAAAACATATATTAAAAAAACTAAAAAAATGGAAAATTTTTGTATCCTAGAAGATTTTGATATAAAGAATTTAATGAGAATCATAAATCAAAATTTCGAGATGGTTAAGCATAATTTTTGGGTTAGGAGCACGGGAGACCTCCGTGCTCCTAGGAGCACCGTAGATTTACTCATTTATACGTACTTATTTTATATTTCAAAAATTAAAATTTTGTAATAAAATCATATAGTTCCCCACAATGATTTGTTCTCTTTTCATTTTTATTATCAATTAACTCGTACTAAGTGCATTGATTATCTGTAAGTTGTTCTTTGAGTTCTTTATAAAATAAAAATTTTGAAAACTTTGCTATAAATATCATGTATCGAGAGTGCTTTAAATAAAATGAAAAATAAGTAAAAAAATAAATATTTGAATGGCGTAAAAAATTAATATATATATTAATTTAACCAAGACTTACATTATTTTTGTAAGATTTTAACATTAAAAGTTTAATATGTTTTATCTTCATTGACCATTAATTATAATAATTGCTTCATTAGTAAGATCAACATGATACTAACATAAAATGGGTATAAACGCATTAGTACAATAGTGTAACATGATGATGAATATTCGGCTAAGCCCCTCTTCTTTTTTCACTTGTGGGCCCGCAACAATATTATATATATATTTTCTCCTACGGACTCGAAACTTGGAAAAGTTGGACTGGAGAGATGTAATGCATTAAATGTAACTTCATCGGACGGCTAAGAAGATGAGTGCACAATCAAAAGGTGCATTCATGGGTGCACCCAACCCGCTCCCTTGCATTTCAGTGTACTTGTTTCTTTTGTCTGTGATATGTGCTGTGTAATTTACTAATTTAGGTCTAATGAAGAATTAGCTTGTCTAAACTAAGATTGTAGTGAGGGTAGTTGGATATTTAATATATGTATTGGTTATCTGCTTTATTATTTGATTTTCTAAGTTTATCATTGGTAAATGGTAATTTACAATATGCAGTAGGTGTGTGATTTATTTGGACCCTATGAGTTTATTATATATATCTGGATATATATGGATATCTGATTATATGGGCATACCAAGTGGGTCTCAATTGAACATATGTGTGCGGGCAATATTAAAAGCTTTTCTCTCTCATGTGTCATTGATATTAAGGGGTTCAAAAAAATTATACAATATAAAGATGTCAGGTAGTAGTTTTGTGGGAAGACATTTTCAATATGTGTGAAAATATGGTCTCTTTTTTGTGCTTAACACTATTACGTGGGCTCACCCTCCTATTAATAGAATGGGAGGTTTGACCCAATATTCTATACGCGGGATGATTTAGGCCCACAAATTAGAGCTTGTCTTCCCACAAATTTACCCCCACATTCTTGTAGTGTAACCTAAGTTTCGGCGTTGGTGCCCCAAAATGTACCTCCCTCTCGGGTAGTGTAAGACTCAGTTCTCGCGTTTTGTCTGATTGCCCTCTCAGATCTCTAACCCACTTTGAATACAAACTGAACCTAATCATATGCGTACTAAGGCTTAAAATTTAGGGTACTGACAAATACCTACTGGTTACCTGTTCGAGCACACAATCCAAGCACAGTTGCAATTTCAGTTCATACACAACACTCAGAAAACTAACATAAAATATAACTAAGAATCACATCATATCAAAAACCAAGTTCACAACATAACCTTAATCCTGGAAACTACTACTTTAGCCAGACATGACTATGAAATCAAAGCAACAAAAGCAAAAGAGAGTAAAAGGCGCATAGTAGCAACAACAAGATATATAGGAGACATATCCAATATCAATACAATATGGAAGGAACCCCAGAGGCGAAGCTGGCGGCGACTCAACCACCGCATTGAAGGAGCCCTTTAACACACCAAAAACTCTCGCCAACCACCAAAAATCCATTAATGCAGCTACATTAAATCCATCAAAATCCTTTCCACCAAAACTGTCTAAACCACTTTAAAAATTTATTCCTAAATTCCTTCCTTTTTCCGTCCAAAAATACCAAATCTTCATCTCACCTGATACAATCACGACATGGCGGCACAAGGATACCTTTTTACCTCCCGACAAGTGGATCAAGCGACATTGTACCTCTCAGGAGCATATCTAGAAGCGGGGGGGGGGGGGGGGGGGGGGGCAAATTTCACAGGAGCTATACGAGTAAACACCTCACCAGAAGTGATGCAGGAAAAGGTTGCAGGGGTTACGGACTGCCTACTGGCAAACTGTGGCGGCACTCCGGGGGACTACCGCGTGGAAATTCGGACGGATCGCATGTTCATGATAAAATTGCCAGCATGGGCGGATCGGGTGGATGCAATCCAAGCAATAAGGGAGTGGGATGACGAGGAGCAATTGACGGTGTACTCGTATGACGGGGATGCCGACAGACCAAGGCCTGACATTTCCTTCACAGTGGCAATCAAGGTATGGAATCTGCCTATGAGGCTCTGGTCCAGACGAGTTGTAGAGAAGATAACATATCTGTTTGGGGTTCCGACATACATAGAAAATCTGGGGGAAATTGAGAGGCAATCGGTTAGAGTAAATGTAACTTGCCACGACCCGCGAAGGATACCACGGAATGTCATCCTCCATGCCCCTGGGTTGTGGGTACTGGTAAAGATAGAAGTGCTGAATTGGAATCATGCTGAAAACCCCCCACCAGAACTGATTACTGACATAATGTACGATCGAAATGAGGACGGTAACTTCTCTGATGAGCAACGATGCAGAGCCTCGCTGACTAGGGCGGTGGACCGATGGAGACACCATCCTCATTTTGAGGGAGGGGAACAGGGAGGTCGAGGAAAGGGGTGCACGGATGATCATAGTGGTGAAATGGAACACCCCCAAATACCAATTGCAACAGAAGAGTTGGAGGAAGAGGCCAGACACACCCCTGAATCAAGTCAGCACTACAATCGATTATCTCCTATACATCATACACCAAAAGAACTGCAAGGCATGAAGAAAGTTGGCAAATTGGAGGTGAAAGCTGGGAAAAACACCACTGGCAGTGAAAGTACAAAGGGGGGGGCTGAGAGTGAAAATAGTAATCACAGCAAGGAAATGAGGAGGCTAATACTAACAGAAGCAAGGATGGGGGGACTAAGCCTCAGTCCTCAACTAATTGAAGGGGGGCCAGGAAATGAAACCCTCGGGACGGCAATTGATACTGGGGGAAGAGTACACGAGCCTTGGGAAGATAAAATTGAAGATGAACCTCCTGCTATGAAAATACTAAAAGTGGGATCCATCTGGCTGGACAATGAATGTATAGCACGGAATTTATTTCAGGGATGCCAACATGTAGAGGAGGAGGAATTAAGAAAGAAAGAGGAGCAAACAAGAAAAGTGGAGTTACCACCAAACTCAAGTCAAAAAGAGAGGATATTGATCACAGTTACAAAGCGTAGGCTGGAGAAAAAAGGAACAACATTAATTGCAGCTAAGGGTAGTAGACTGGTGAAAAGATGTTTTGGAGTGAGGAGAGCTCTGATATTTAATACACTCATTAAGGGATGTAGAGAGGGGTGGGTGAGGAGTAAATTGAAAATGATATCAAAAGCTCTTTCCCCTCCTCTTTCAGATACAACTCAATTAATCAAAGAACAAGCCAGAAACCCTGAAAAACCAGGTGAAAAAGCTATGGAGCTCTCCAATGATGAACTCATCTCAAAGTTTGCAACACTGCAAGCAGAGGAGGAAGGGCATACTGGGGAACTGGCACTGCCACAGCAAGCCTTCTCAAAGAGAAACTGGGACAGATGTGTAGTTGCAAGGGTTGTGACAGATAGAGTAGTGTTAGAGGCCAACTTTGCTGCAACTATGGGGAGGGCTTGGAGTTTGGGGCATAACAGCCAGATCACCAACATTTCCAAGAATAACTTCCTGGTTGAATTTGAATCAGTGCAAGCACTCTGTCAGGTCCTGGAGAGGGGGATCTGGTCATACAGAGGTGATGTAGTGGCATTGAAAAGGACATCTGGACCTGAAGACATGAGTGCTGAGTTTGTTCAAGAGATGGAGGTGTGGCTCCAGATGCATAATTTTCCAATGGAAGCCTTCTCTGAGCAGGGTTTGGTGATGATAGCAGCCACTGTGGGGCAGCCAATGACAGAAATCCAGGAGATCATGGTGAATGGTCACAGATCCTGCAAGATTAAGGTACTATTACCAATTAATGCACCCCTGAAAGACAAGATCATTACCAGACATCCTGATTTAGGGAGGGTCACCATTATGCTGGTATATGAGAAAGTTCAAAGAGCTTGCTTATTTTGTGGGGTAGTGGGGCATGAAATAGGAAGCTGTATGGTTAGGTCCAGGGTGGCACGACTAAGAATGGAGGGTAAATACAAGGACCAACCAGGACTAGCTAATATTCTGGATCCAAAGTTGGGGTCATGGGTAACCAACCCAAACAAAATCCCTAGGATAAAGGAGGCGGGGGGCCAGTCATTTTATTCAGAGAAAAGGAAAACACAGGTGCATGAGGGGGAGGCTGCTGGTAACACAAGTAAGCAGCAATACAAAAACAAGGGGGGTCAGAACAATCATATTATTGATCTAAACTCAGAGGCTGAGGAAACAACACAGTCTAACCAGTACACTGGGAATAAGAGAACCTATGATGATTGCAATGACAATGAGGAGGAAATAGGTAGTGCAGACAGAAGAATCCACAATGGGAAGGGGGGGCTGGTAATCTATCAGCAGGAGAAGAAGTCAGTACCAAAAAAATCAAAGGCGACGATAGGGGGCCCAGAGGTGGTCCCGTCGCCCGGTCCCCAATGAACATACTCTCTTGGAACTGCCGTGGTGGGGGGGGGCCACGGAAAAAACGGTTCATCACATCACTCCTACATTCGACCCGGGCAGACATTGTTTTCATTTCAGAATCCAAAACCTCGGGTCGCAAGTCGGTACGGTTTCTTGAAACTCTGCCTTTAAGGCATTTTGACTACGTGCCTTCTGTAGGTCTCTCAGGAGGCTTATGGTTGGTATGGGGGGACCATGTTAGGCTACAGGTCTTCCAAAAAACCAGATATTATTTTTTTACATGGGTAGTAGAAGTAGATAAACCACCATGGATACTTGCCTGTGTCTATGGAGATGCCTCGTATAGACATAATCCACAAATATGGGCAGATATCAAAATTTTGGCATCAACCAATGCCCCTTTGTGCTGTATAGGGGATTGGAATGCAATAATGGAGGTAGGGGAGAAGTATGGAGGAAATGAAACACTGAATAGAAACAGTGTGAGGTTCAGGGAGTTCCTCTTTGATGCTGAATTGATTGACCTGGGGTTCAAGGGGCCTGCTTTTACATGGACAAACAAACCAAATGCCTCAGAAGCCATGCATGTCAGGTTAGATAGAGTGGTAGCAAATAGCAGTTGGTGTAACATGTATGCTGATGCTTATGTAAACCACCTACCAAGGAGGCATAGTGACCACTGTCCAATAATGTTGAGGACCAGAGGCGAAAATAGGAAAAGTAGGCTGTTCAGAATGGAGCATTGGTGGCTCCAAAGGGAAGAATTCCAAGCAACATGGGCAAATCAGTGGAAGGGTGAAGAAGGCAAGGGGTGGGCAGAGAAATACAAAGGCCTCAAAGAAAGCATTGTAAAGTGGAGTGCAAAACTGAACACCCCCCAGAAAAGTGTTCAAGAAGCTCAACAAAAACTTCTCCAGTTCCAAACTTTACACCCTAGCCAACAAAACCCTGTACTGGAAGAACAGTTGGTGAGAAGTTGTGACCAGGCTGAGGAGGAGCTTAATGAGTATTGGAGACAAAGATCAAGAGTGCAATGGGTAGTGATGGGGGATAGAAATACAAAATTCTTTCACACAGTGGCTTCCCAAAGAAGGAGAAGAAATAGAATTGTTGTAGCCATGAGTGAGGATGGGACAAGAGAAACAACAGAAAAGGGAATCACTGCTATATTTGTGCAGTATTTCAAAACCTTATACACCTCGCAGATGAACAGTCAGGGTGCAGTGGAGGGAATCAGGGGGTACATGGCGGGCTTTGTGATCCAAAGTGAATGCAAAATACCAGTAGGAGCTACAGACAGGCTGACAGCATGCCCAACCGTGACAGAAGTGCACACGGCATTGAAGCAGATGGGGCCCGATAAGTCGCCTGGGCCTGATGGGCTCACTGCCAGATTCCTGCAACAATTCTGGGAGGTCTTAGGCCCAGATATATGCAAAATTATCAGGCAGGCATTCCAAACTAGCATGGCCCCGCAGGAATGGATGAAGGCAAATATAGTGCTGCTGCCAAAATGTGAGGAGCCTCTAAAGCCAAAGGAGTACAGGCCACTCAGCATTGGCAACACACTATACAGGTTGTTCACAAAAATTATAACTAACAGATTGCAACCTTTTATTAACAGGGTAATTTCAAAGGAGCAGACAGCCTTTATCAAAGGAAGAAGTATTGCTGACAACTCAATACTGATGAGGGAGGTGATCCACTCCTTCAACAGCAGGGAGTACACGCAGGCTAGCTTTGCATTGAAGGCAGACATAAACAAGGCGTTTGATACAGTGGAGTGGGAGTTCATTGCACAAGCATTAGAGGCCATTGGGGTACCACCATCCCTAACACAGCTCATCATGTCATGCCTTAAGTCAAGCAAGGTCAGTGTGCTGGTAAATGGAAAGGGAGATGGGTTCATTACTCCTTCAAGGGGATTGAGACAGGGGTGCCCTCTCTCTCCCTATCTCTTCATTATAGCAATGGAATTCTTGTCAAAAAGCATGCAGAAGGCACTGGAAGAAGGCAGAATCAAGGGCATCAGTTTGGCTCCTGGTGCTCCTATCCTAACACATGTCTTGTATGCGGATGACCTTGTCATATTCGGGGAGGCCAGCTCCACAGAAGTAGAGACAGTCAAAAGCTTGTTGGAGCAGTTTGGAAACTGGTCAGGGCTACATGTTAACCCAGACAAGTCTACCATCTGGTTCAGTAAGAGATGCAACGAGGAGTGCAGGATGGAGGTGCTTCATGCTATGAATGCCAAGGTGGCTGAGGGTAAGGAAAAATATCTGGGCATTTACATGCCTCGAAACAGTAGAGCCGGTGATCCAACACATGAACTGTTAGAGGAGAAGGTATGGGGTAAGCTAGCTGGATGGAAAATCAATATGCTATCCCCATCAGGAAGATCAGTACTGGTGCAGTCTGTGCTAACATCAATCCCAGTGTATTATATGAGTGTATCCAAATTATCAGCAAAAACCACTGCCAATCTCAATTCTCTGATTAGAAAATTCTGGTGGGGTAAAGTTGGCAATGACAGATACTTGGCTATGGTTAGCTGGGAGAAGATATGCAGGAGAAAGGAGGAGGGGGGGCTTGGAATGAGAGACTTGAGAATGATGAATGATGCATTAATCTTGAAATTGGGATGGCAAGTAGCCTGTGGCATGGACAAGCCATGGGTACAATTGATAAAGGCTAAATACTGTCAGAATGGCACCTTGTGGCAAGCAAGAATGCAACCAGGCTCAAGCCCTTTGTGGAGAAGAATATGGATGCTCAGAACCTTCCTGCAAGATGATGTCTTTTGGGACATTGGAAATGGAAGCAAGGTGGGGGCCCAAGGGCAGCCATGGTTCCCTGGGTGGGAGGAGCACGTCCAGAACAGCACTGCTGGGGTCGGGCCAACAGTTGATGCGCTGGTAAGGAGACAGGATGGGGAGTGGGATCAGCAGTTGCTCAATAACATGTTTGGTGATGTATATGCTCAAGTCATTATCCAGTCTGTGCAACCCCCACAAGACACATCGCTAATACCAGATAGACTGATATGGAAACCTGCCAAGTCGGGTCAATATACAGTCAAGATGGGGTATGCCATGTTATCAGGGGGGAATCCAAGTAGCAATACAGAAAGTGAAGAGCAGCAGCTATATACAGCAATTTGGGCCATGAAGGGGATACTGCCAAGGGTGCAGATGTTTCTCTGGAAAGCATGCCAGAATGGGTTAGCCACAGCCCAGGAAATGCATAGAAGGATACATAGATTTCAACCCCAGTGTAACAGATGCAATCAAGAAGATGAATTCCTCATGCACCTATTATTTTTCTGTCCTGGTTCCAGAGTGATCTGGTTTGTGTCCAACCTGCCAATAAGAGTAGAAGAATTGCCTATGGAGTTCAAAGCTGCACTGCGATATCTGGGGAGCCAGCATGATGAGCAAATGCAGGCCAGGATTGCAAATTTAATGTGGTGCATATGGAAGGCAAGAAATAATGAGGTAATTGAAGGAAAAAGGGTGCACCCCATCACAGTGGTGAAGCAGGCAAGGGCAATGGAAATGCAGTATGACAGAGCACCACAGCTGACTCTGGTAAGTGAACCACACAAGATAACAGTTCTAAGAAATGCAGAAATGATCCTAGTGGATGGGTCATGGGACCAAAGTCAAAGTGCAGGATTGGCAATGCTGACTTTCAGCACAGAAGGGAAATTGATGGAATGCAGAGGGAAAGCAAGGCAAGTCTCAGATCCTTTCCATACAGAGGCACTGGCAGTTTTAGAGGGGGTCCACTGGGCAAGGGAGAGAACAAGAGAGGTGTTCATCTTCACTGACTGCACCAATCTGATAAGGGCAGTACTTGATCAAGAAATAGGTGAGATTCCATCATGGAGAGCAGCCCCAGCTGTTGCACAGATAAAGCGAGAATTGGAGCATGCAGGTGCAGCAATCCAAATTAGGCACTGTCCAAGAGGAGGGGTAAAATGGGCACATGATTTGGCACACTGGTGCAGAAGGTCAAGGGGAGATTTCACGGGAAGGGCATTACCACAACAACTGCAAGAGGATGAAGGGCCTGAAGAGACATTAGAAAGGTGGTTTGCCAGAGAACCGGACTAGGTGGAGGAACAGGACGAGTCCACAAGTGATATGTCAGATGATTGAAAATATATCTTCTGCTAAGCCAACACTTTAGGAATTTTATTAAAAAAAAAAAAAAAAAAAAAAAAAAAAAAAATGGAGTTGTTTAGTCCGTTTAATATGTAGTTAGTTTTCGCTTTCTCCTTTTCCATTGTAGCAAGTTGCTATGTAACCTTGGATTACATCCTTTTTAGCTCCTTTTTTTGGTACTGTAATGTAGATGCAAAAACTCTCAGCTTTTGAATTTTTTTCTAAATGCAAGCCTACGGGCATTTTACCCTCAAAAAAAAAAACAACAAGATATATACAACCAATCAACAGGGAAGTGTGAAGATGAAGGCTGCTAAAGAGATGTGCCTCAGTGTTGCTCTTGTCCTCTCGCTCCGATAAATCCATTTCGCTCGCTCCAATCGCCGCCAAAAATACTCTCAAACCCTAGGTATGGCTCTCTACCTCCTCGAAGGCGTGGTGCCTCCAAAATAACTCCAAATGGCGGCCAAAACCCTATATATAAACATCTAAACCAACCTAGAAACCCTGAGCCAATTCTGTCAATCTTTCTAGTTTTGGACCTTACGGGGCGTAAGCGGGGGCCTTACAGGGCGTAAGGGGGTCAAAGAGGGTGTCCGGCAGTCATACGAGGCAGAATTTCCAGCACTACGCACTGAATAGTAATTTCAGCTTCCCGGCCAATCCAGGTGGAGTTTTTCAGTGTTCCAGAGCTCGTTTTCTTCGTCTTTCCGAGACGGATCACATTTTATATTAAAATAATGATATGAAATTATATTATTTCAAAATCTCTAAAAAGAAAAAGTACGTATGAAGTTTTAAAAAATTAATAAAAATTTAGTATCCGATCATATTTTATATTAAAAAAATACATAATATGACATAAATATATATATAATTAGCGGTAGTTGAATATATTTTTTGAACTAAGATTATCAAATTGTGTTGTGAGCTTATAGTATTTGTCATATAGTGTATACAAGCTATACACCAAGTACTTTTATTAAACGTTTGATTAGTCAACAGTGAATTCTTTTTCTGGCAAGCAAAACTTAATTTTAACCTTAAAATAAAAATTAAATCTAAAGAACCAAAATGAAAGTTCTGATGATAATCTACTATATATCTGTCTATCACTTTCATCTTCTTGTCAGAACTTAATGGAATAGTCAAGTCTAATAGAATTGTTTTTTTTGAAGTGGTAGGTAAAATCATACCAAAATTTTCATTAACAAAATAAAAAAGTATTTACATATAACCCAAAAAACAGAAAATAATACAATAAACAAAAGAAAAAAAAAATGGAATGCAGCAGTAGCAGCAAATTGGGAGGATCAAGGTGAGAATGGTTAAGTGCGGTGAGTGATGGCAAACAACAAGTGTAATGAACAAATGAAGTGAGGCGATCAGTGACGAGGTTGGTGTGATGGAGGCGAGCGGCAAGATTGGTGTGATGAAGTGAGGCAAGCCAGCGAGCAAGGAGAGTTGAGGTGAGCGGCGAGGTGAATCGAGGCGAGGCGGATCGATGGCAAGGCGAGTCGAGGAGAGGCGAGGCGGATCAGTGGTGAGGAGAGTCGAGGTGAGGCGGATCGGTGGCGAGGGGAGTCGAAGCGAGGCGGATCGGTGGCGAGTCGAGTCAAGGCGAGGCCGATCGGTGGCTGTTAAAACATACCCAGGAAACAAAAGTTAAATGTGGAATGCTAAAATTAGAAGCAATTGTGAAAATTAGAATGGTTCAGAAAATAGCAGCAGAAATTGTTCCGAATATAGCATCAGAAGTTGTTCAGAAAATAGCAACAGGAAATGGTGGTGCTAATTCAGATTGGGGACAGAAATAACAGCAGTTAGGAGTTAGAAATAGTAGCTCATTTTTTAGTTTGTCTTTTAGTTTGTTTGGTAAAATTAGGATGTAATGATAGAATATAGGTAGTTTATCTTCTATTTTAGGTACATATTGATCTCTTTAAATAAGAGACAGAATTTGTAATCGAATAATCAGATTAATAGAGTTTTAGCTGTTATAGAGAATTCTATTGTTCATCTTCTTCTTCTTTTTTCTCTAACTAGAGGAGAGTTTTGAGTTCCAACAATTGGTATCAGAGCCTTAACGGGCGCAATCATCGAAGTTGAAGAGAGCTAGTTTTTCCGCAAGGCGTCATAGCGATGTCTTCAGGCACAACCATGGCGCAATTCCCTATTCCTATGCTAACTGGTGACAACTATGGCATATGGAAAGTTAAGATGCAAACTCTATTGCTCTCACAAAGTTTGTGGGACATTGTTGAAGGCGGTTATACCACCGGTACTGCTGAGCAACCACTGACAGAAGAAGCAACAGCCAAGTTGGAGGAAGATAAGTCGAGGGATGCTCGAGCGCTGTTTCTTATACAACAAGGGACAGCAGAACATATTTTCTCATGCATCATTAATGCAACCACATCAAAAGAAGCATGGAATCTGCTGCAACAGGAATTCAAAGGATCAGCGAAGGTGCAACTTGTTAAACTACAGACCGTACGCAGACAGTTCCAGAACCTCCACATGAGAGAATCACAAAAGGTCAGAGAATATTTTTCACAAGTTATGGATTTGGTTAATCAAATGCATGCTCTAGGTGATAAAGATTTAACTGATCAAAAGCTTGTAGAAAAATTGCTAATTAGCCTTCCTGAGAGCTTTGACCCAATTGTTACTACCATAGAGGAGACAAAAGACCTTGAAACCTTACCAGTACAACAGTTAATCAGTTCACTTCAAGCGCATGAAGAAAGAAAACTGCAAAGAAACATATTCAATGAAACTGCCTTCAAGGCAAGTTCAGATGTTAGGTCTGGAAACTATCGAAAAAATGAAAATCAAGCAAAAGCTACAATAGCTGGTAGTAGTGAATCCGACAAGGCTAACAGATGGTGTGGAATTTGTAAGAGGAGCAGTCATGACACCTACTATTGCTGGTCTACCAAAGTTTGCAACAGATGCAAGAAGAAGGGTCATATAGCTAAAAATTGTCGCACTTATAATGATGGGCAATCCAAACAAAATACAAATCATCATGAGCAACCTACTGCCCAAGCAAATTTCACAGAACAAACTGAGACTACAGAATCTCTCTTCTATGCATTTTATTCTGTAAATGAAGATAGTGGCGATGTCTGGTACTTAGATAGCGGTTGTACAAATCATATGACCGGAAAACATCAGATCTTTCAAGACATCAACACCGCTGTAGAACCGAAAATTCGGTTGGGAGATGATTCGTTTATTCAGGCAAAGGGAAAGGGCAAAGTTGCAGTCCACACCAAGAAAGGAGTAAGGCTCATAAATGATGTATTACTTGTGCCAGATTTGAAGCAGAATCTCCTTAGTGTGGGACAACTTGTCAAGAATGGATATAAAGCACACTTTGAGGATAATGGCTGCAAGGTATTTGATAAGAATGGTCAACTGCTAGCAAGAATTGAGATGGACACTAACAAAAATTTCAAGTTGCAACTGAATCACTCTTTACATGCAGTTCTTCAAACTGAAACAGTAGATGAGTCAGTACTTTGGCACAAAAGATTCGGTCATCTGAACTACCAAGCACTCAAACTGCTACAAGCAAGGAATATGGTGGAGGGCTTACCCGAAATTACTACACAAAACCAAATTTGTGAAGGATGCATCCGGGGCAAGCAGCATCGACATTCCTTTCCTAAGAAGGGTGCATGGAGGGCAAGATCACCGTTGGAGTTAATACACACCGACATCTGTGGAAAAATGCAAACACCATCTGAAGGGCAAAATTGGTATTTTCTGATCTTTGTTGATGATTTTACTAGGATGACTTGGGTTTATTTTCTCAAAGAGAAGTCACAAGCACTAGATGTATTCAAAAAGTTTATGGCACTAGTTGAGAATCAGAGTGATTACAAAATTAAGGTGCTAAGAAGTGATAGAGGTGGGGAATATACATCCAACCAATTTGTTCAATTCTGTGAAGATCATGGAATTAAAAGGCAACTCACAACTGCATATACTCCCCAACAGAATGGTGTTGCGGAACGAAAGAATCGTACCATCGTTGAAATGGCAAGGGCCATGCTGAAAGACAAGGGTGTACCATTAAAATTCTGGGCCGAAGCAGTTTCGTTGGCTGTTTATATCCAGAATCGAAGTCCCACCATAGCAGTACCTAATAAAACCCCAATTGAAGCCTGGAGTGGTACAACACCAAGTATTAGTCATCTGAAAATTTTTGGTTCAGTGTGCTATGCACATGTGCCTAAGGAAAAGAGATCAAAGTTTGATGATAAAAGTGAGCGTTGTATTTTCATGGGATACATGGATGGCACCAAAGGGTATAGACTGTACAACCTAGAAACGAAAAAGTTGATTGTGAGTAGAGATGTTATCTTTGATGAGAAAGAAGTCTATGACTGGGTAAATAACCAAGTGCCAGCAAATCAACAAACTCCCACAATCATACTACAAAACCAAGATGTCCAAACTATCCCAGATATCGCACCTAGAAATCAAATATCAGAAGAAACACTTGTCCAAGACCCGAGCAGCAGTTCAGGTCTACAACCTGATGACAATCAGCAGCACGATGCTACGAATGCACAGTCAACGCCAAGCAGAAACTCAAGTAGCGATTCAGCAGAGCAACCTGGTGATAACCTTGTACAAGAAGCTTCTAACTTGGAGACACCTGAAGCTGATTCGCAACAATCTGATTCTGAACCAGAGTCAACTCCAAGAAGAGTTAAATCATTGGCAGAAATTTATGAAAGATGCAATTTTTCTGTAGTTGAGCCACAAACGTTTCAGCAAGCCCAACGTCAGGAAAATTGGAGAGAAGCCATGGAGCAAGAGATTGGAATGATTGAAAAGAATAAAACTTGGGAGTTGGTAGAAAGACCTGCAAATAGAAGTGTAATTGGTGTTAAATGGATCTACAAAACCAAGTTGAATCCAGATGGCACAGTTCAAAAATTCAAGGCTAGGCTTGTTGCAAAGGGATTCAAGCAAAAACCTGGAATAGATTACTTTGAGACTTATGCACCGGTTGCACGGTTGGAAACAATTCGGACGATCATTGCTTTAGCTGCACAACAAAGATGGCGTATTTTTCAACTTGATGTCAAATCAGCTTTCTTAAATGGAGAGCTGGAAGAAGAAATTTTTGTTGAGCAGCCAGAAGGATTTTTGGTTAAAGGGGGAGAAAATAAAGTGTACAAGTTGAAGAAAGCACTCTACGGACTGAAGCAAGCTCCAAGAGCATGGTACAGTCAGATTGACAGTTATTTTCAGAAAAATGAGTTTGAGAAGAGCAAGTCGGAACCAACTCTCTATGTGAAGAAAAAAGGAACCAGCATTCTGATCATTGCCTTGTATGTTGATGATTTAATATACACAGGAAACAACGAAGAGTTGATGCTCATGTTCAAAGAAGACATGATGAACACGTATGAGATGAGTGATCTTGGATTAATGAAGTACTTCTTAGGCATAGAAGTGTTTCAAGATGATGCCGGGATATTTATATCTCAGAAGAAATATGCTGAAAGCGTATTGAATAAGAATAGGCTTCAAGATTGCAAGAGTGTCACAACACCACTTGTTCCAACAGAAAAATTCAAGAAAGAAGATGGCTCAGCAAAAGCAGATCCAACTGAATACCGTAGTTTAGTTGGAAGTTTACTGTACTTGACGGCAACAAGGCCCGATATCATGTTCAGTTCAAGCCTTTTATCAAGGTATATGGACAGTCCAACTAAAGTTCATTTTACAGCGGCAAAACGAGTTCTTAGATATATCAAAGGCACGGTTGCATATGGCATTTGGTATAAACCAGTCAACAACTCGAAGCTTGTCGGTTACACCGATAGCGATTGGGCGGGATGTCAAGATGATATGAAGAGTACTTCAGGATATGCATTCTCGCTTGGATCAGGTATTTGTTCATGGTCTTCCAAGAAGCAAACAATTGTTGCCTTATCATCAGCAGAGGCAGAATATGTGGCAGCAGCAAGAGCTGTTTCACAAGCCATTTGGCTCAAAAGAATTCTGGAAGACATCAACAACAAATTGGAGGAACCAGTCACTATTTATAGTGACAGCAAATCTGCCATAGCGATCAGCGAAAACCCGATCAGCCATGACAGAACCAAGCACATCTTGATCAAGTATCACTACACAAGAGATGCAGTGGAGAAACAAGAGGTGCAGTTGAAATTTTGTCGAACAGACGAACAATTTGCTGACATCTTTACAAAGGTATTAACAAAGGAGAAGTTTGAGAAAAATAGGGAACACATAGGTGTATCCCAGAAAGAATCGTTTTACCGCTGAGGGGGAGTGTTAAAACATACCCAGGAAACAAAAGTTAAATGTGGAATGCTAAAATTAGAAGCAATTGTGAAAATTAGAATGGTTCAGAAAATAGCAGCAGAAATTGTTCCGAATATAGCATCAGAAGTTGTTCAGAAAATAGCAACAGGAAATGGTGGTGCTAATTCAGATTGGGGACAGAAATAACAGCAGTTAGGAGTTAGAAATAGTAGCTCGTTTTTTAGTTTGTCTTTTAGTTTGTTTGGTAAAATTAGGATGTAATGATAGAATATAGGTAGTTTATCTTCTATTTTAGGTACATATTGATCTCTTTAAATAAGAGACAGAATTTGTAATCGAATAATCAGATTAATAGAGTTTTAGCTGTTATAGAGAATTCTATTGTTCATCTTCTTCTTCTTTTTTCTCTAACTAGAGGAGAGTTTTGAGTTCCAACAGTGGCGAGTCGAGTCGAGGCGAGGCCGATCGGTGGCGAGGTGAGTGGTGATCGGAGGCGAGTCGATTAGTGTCAAGATGAGGCGAGATGAGCGGCATGGTGAGTCGAGGTGAGGTGAACGGCGAGGTGACTCAAGGCGAGAAGAGTAGCGACAAGGTGTGGGCGATTATGGCGAGCCGAGACGAGTGCGACGACTGTGGCTGCGGCGGCTGCGATGGGTTTAGAAAGCACGGTGGTGGCTGCAGGGTTGCGGTCCCTAGCGGTGGCCTGAGATATACAAAGGACGAGATGGGGTGGCAGAGGACGCCGTGCCGCCTCCCCGCCTAGGGTTTTTCTTTTGCTTTGGTGTTGTTACCGAGTTGTCTAGGGTTCCTCTCGAGAGTCGCTCGAGAGCGACTCGCGAGGGACAGGTTCCAACAAATGAATTTTTTTTAGACACCAATCGTATATAGAATTGTTAGAATGTAAAAGTAGAAAAGATCGATGTGGTTGTTGACTCCAAGTCTTCTTTCAAGTAAAATGACAAACTGTAACGGAAAGTGAAAACGAAATTAGAATCTTAAAATGTTGTGCATTAATTTATGGCCAGGATATTGCAGTCAATAGACTGACCAACTTAGAGATAATTAAGAGTTCAATAGAAAAACTGCTGTCAATATTCATTGGGGTATAATTATTCAACATAGACTGGCCAGGATATTGCAGTCAATAATTATTTAACTTAATATATATTAATTATTTAACTTAACATGCTAAGTATTCAAACATGTAATCAACTTATAAGTTATAGTTATTCGATTTAATATATATTGTGCATTTGTGCTTAAAATAAAAAAATAACTAATTATTCAACTCAACTTGCTAATTGCTCAACTTAACATAAACATATAAGTTGAGCAATTAGCATGTTAAGTTGAACAATTAATTAGTAAGTTAAATAATTACCCTGATAAGTTAATTAAACAATTAGCATGTGTCTTGAATTGTAGTAAGGTTTGGTTGATTAGGTTTTAGCTGCTTTTTTTATGGTATTAATATTTCCTGGTAGACTATTTTGGGTATGGTTGGTATTTTAGGAAGCAATATCTGTTTACTGTTTAGAGGAACTCAGGTTTTTATTTTGTTATCAATATACCACAGTGTTGGTATATATACGATATGGATAAAAGCTTTTAGGATGTGATTTCAAATTCTGGTTTCAATGAAACCGATGGAGTATTCCACTTTTTTCAAAAAATAAAAAGTGAAACAATTAGTATGTTAAGTTGAACAATTAGTTTGTTTGACCAAGTCAAACTATATAGTATAACAATGGCATCACCATAACATTTTCCTTTATTTATAGCTGTCTTTGGTAAATTCTTCTACTGGAAATTACATTTTAAAAGGCATTCGATATATAAGGAGTAAAAAGATCTATTAATTTATATTATGAAGATAAATGTGTCGAAATTGAAAGTTTAATTTCTGAAAAATCCTATAATTGCATAAAATCAAAAGTGGTATTGCACTGGCAGCGACTAGGGATTTTCAGATCCTCTGCAGTACTGTAATATGCAGTGGTGAAGCATGTGGACCATTGAAATGCCTCGAGATCCGAGCCTATATGAATCTTGAGATAATCTAACAGCCCAAGTGCTTCACTGCATATTACCTTAAGGCAGAGGATAAGCACTCACAACTAGGGGTGTTAATGGGTAGGATAGGATCGGTCGAGTTTCGAACTTGTCATTATTATTATATTATTTTTTTGTCCATTCAATCCGTTAAACTCCGAGAGAAAATTGTTTGACCTATACCCATCCAGAACAAATGACCCGATCGACCCAAATAAATTGATGCAGGGACGGTAGGGGGGGAGAGCAATCGGAAGAACACGAGAGATTTTAGGAATTCACACAGAATTTCTTTTCTTGATAACTTGATACAACAAGCAATCTTGATACAAAAGATAATTTCAAAACTAAAAACTGCCTCTGCCTAAAGGGCATGAGTCTACTTATATAGAAAACAAAAACTGAACCCTAAAAATAACATAAAGCAACAACTACCACAAGATCTCTAAAAAACGCAAATATAAAAACTCAGAAACGCAATCCAGAACCGTCTGGAGTGGATCGCCTAGCATCCAGGGCGGACTGCCCATAAAACAATGCCGAAATCCTTCAGAGGGGGCGGACCGCGGGGTCCCGGGGGCGGACCGCCGAGAATCCAAAACCTAAAACTGGATTTTGCGTGTTTCTGGGCGGGTCGCCGGAACTCTGGGGCGGACCGCCCTCTTGCAGTTTGCTACTATTTGCTGCTGCTAGGGTCTGCTGCTTCAGCGCATCATTCTCCCCTTCTAAGAGAAAAACTCGTCCTCGAGTTTTGTTTTTGTAGACTTCTTGTAAATTGTACAACATGAGCACAAACACCAAAACATTGTGAAGAAATCCAATGTTGCTCATGAAACAAATAACTTTTTCGTTCATCATTCTCCTTAACAAATCAACAAAGAATATTGTTTCTGCCAAGGTTAGATCAAACAAACTCCGGAAACTTGTAATTGTTGGTTCTTTTCTCAGTTTGAGAAATCGATCTTTGCCAAATGCTGGACAGTTTTCAAAATGTTTGGTTATAGTTTGGGACTCACCAACAAAGTTTTTGACATCCTCGATCTCTTCGGGATAGTCATCAAAGACTGGTGGAGAATAAAAAATGATACCTTCACTTTCATCAACGATATTGAGCAGATTAACAAACCCACTCGGTTGTTGTTGGTGTTCTTCCTTTGGAATAATCACCGTAAACTCATCAGGATGACCGTCAAACTCCGGAAGTTCAATCTCCATCCCAAGGTTTTGAAAGGACTGATCAGGCTCATGATGAAGCCAGTGTTTTCGCCCTTGATTCGGAATCCCCCACAGGCTGAATTCATCATCATCACCACCTCCCGCAGAAGAGTCGAAGAAATCTGACTCCTCCTCTTCTTCTCCATTGGTAGAGCCCATTCTTGCCTCTGCGAGTTGGCGCTCTAACTCTCGGATCCGTCTTCTCATTGTTGCAATCTTTAGATCCTGCTGGTCTCGATGGTGGTTAGGCGACTCTTTGTCTTCAAGATCGACTCCACGACTTCGACTACGGCCACAACTTCTACCACGACAACGGTACACGTCCGCCATCAACCTGGTTGCTCTGATACCAATTGATGCAGGGACGGTAGGGGGGGAGAGCAATCGGAAGAACACGAGAGGTTTTGAGAATTCACAAAGAATTCATTTTCTTGATAACTTGATACAACAAGCAATCTTGATACAAAAGATAATTTCAAAACTAAAAACTGCCTCTGCCTAAAGGGCATGAGTCTACTTATATAGAAAACAAAAACTGAACCCTAAAAATAATATAAAGCAACAACTACCACAAGATCTCTAAAAAACGCAAATAAAAAAAACTCAGAAACGCAATCCAGAACCGTCTGGAGCGGATCGCCTAGCATCCAGGGCGGACTGCCCATAAAACAGTGCCGAAATCCTTCAGAGGGGGCGGACCGCGGGGTCCCGGGGGCGGACCGCCAAGAATCCAGAACCTAAAACTGGATTCTGCGTGTTTCTGGGGCGAGTCGCCGAAACTCTAGGGCGGACCGCCCTCTGGCAGTTTGCTACTATCTGCTACTGCTAGGGTCTGCTGCTTCAGCGCATCATAAATGAATAAAGTATCTATTAATTATTTTTTATAATATTAAACAACTTAATGTAAATCAATACATAATTAATAAACTGTACTTATTACCGAAATAGGTTATAGTTAGGGTTTAACGACCTATACGTATACGTACCAACCCACTTATCTTCATGTCATTACGGGTCGGGTCAAGCACCCGTCGTGCCGGATCAAGAATTAATTGACATCCCAGCAGCAATGGTTCATTTGTGTTTTCTCAATTTTCAGTTAGAATTAATGTTGGAAAAAAAATTTATATTCATGTATTAATACTGTAATATATTTTCCATTTAAATCCTGGAAAATACTCTTGGAAGATATAACCTGGGAAATCAAAAATAAAAATCGATACATAATATCATTTTACTTACCCGGGCTCTTTTCTGAATTTTTTTTGGTTTGTTTTAATTCTGATTCTTTTTTTGTGGTTGTTTGTTTCTTACATTTTATTATGTTATATGTACATAATATTCACACTTTGATGAATTGTTTTATGAAAATTTGGGGCTTGACCCTCATCTTTTCTCAAAAAAAAAAAAAAATCGATACTTAACGTTATTTAATACAAGCTGTGTATTGTGGTGAACAAAGTTTTATGAAAAAAAACATTTTCTGGGTTCCAAAAAAAAAAACTTTACTGGTTTGTTATATAGAAGTAAACAGAGCAAGAGAGATGCAGAAAATCACATTCTAGATGTTAGTACTTGCCTACTTGGTACACAAAGCTCATCAGCTGCTCTATAATAAATAAGAAGGCTCGATCGTATACCCTATTTAATTCTCATAAAACAAATCAACAAAGAGAATTCAAATATCAAACATGGCAGCCATAAAATCCTTGAGCGCTTTGTGCATACTTCCCATGGTGTTTACTGGATCACTGATCATGCCCCCATCTGCTGAGGGAGCTCGAATCTTAAACGCCCGGTACGTAATTGATGCATTCTGTTGCTTAAAATTGAAATAACTTGATATTTATGTTTGAAACTTTGAATGATCTGAATTAGTTAGTGATCTTAATTATGTTGGCCAAATTATCTCTTGCAAACCGACTTCAGAGATGGCAGAGAGCAAGGCTTATATCAATGTACCAGCCCTCGATCCAAACCGGCGGCCAGGGCAACCTTACACGAGGCCGTGCAGTAACTCTGCATATTGCCAACCTACACCTACACCTACACCGCCAAGTTGATTTGTAACCACAAAAGATGGGCTGATGATGCATGGGCACCGTACATGGGCAGAGCCAAAAAATTTTTATATGGGGTTCAATTATTATACTAAATCTTATGATATATAATAATCGCAATATAACAATAAAAAAAATTATAGGGTTCACAATGGAATAATCTTTATATTTCTATGAGGTTCAAATACATATTTTCTTAAGAAGTTACTTGTGTGACATCGCAAATTCTATATAAATTTGTACAATTTGGATTTTGAATGGGGGACATTGAACCCCATTGAATGAATGTGGATCCGCCAGTGGCACCGTATTGAGGAATAAATTGGGAGCAATTAATAGTTTTTTTTTTTTTTTTTTTGAGGAAGGGGAGCAATTAATAGTTAATTATGTCATGTGTGAAGATTTCATCATTAGCAAATTAATAAGATGACACTAATATCACAAAGATCGATGTATGATCAGTTTATCATATATAATTATCTATTCATAGCCTCATAGGCTTGTTCGTCGGCAATCTGGTGCTTTTGTCGAACCAATTAATTAATTATTAATTATGTAATTATAATTGTACTGATCGACTGATCGTTGTTGAATGTGGAATATTAATAATGTTGATCCGTGGTGGCGCGTCCGTGTGCACTTGGGTGTGTGTGGATTTTTTTTTCTTTTTTTAACAGAAAGATCTTTTCCTGCCTGATCATAACTGTATATATGTACGTCCATATATATATATGTGTGCACAAATTTTGTAATATTTATAATTTTATATCAATTTTGTAATTTTTATATCAAATATGTAACCTATGAAGTCCATGCATCAGTTCATATATTTTACATTAGGTAGTACTAATTGACAAAGCTAGCACAGACATACATAATCCTTTTTTTAACAGAAAGATCTTTTCCTGCCTGATCATCAAAAAGTCTATTGACAAACGGAAACATCAAGCGTCCATAGAATAACTGTATATATATACGTCCATATATATGTGCACAAATTTTGTAATATTTATATCAATTTTGTAATTTTTATATCAAATAGGTAACCTATGAGGTCCATGGAGATGTCCATATTACATTAGGTATATACTCATTCAGAAAGCTAGCAGATATAATTCTTTTCTTAGTACGAAGAGTTCATTCAGTAATTGACTAATTAAGCTTGAAAGTTGAAACGCACCTTTCACATAAGAAAATCTGCGTCAAGGCTTCAAAATGTCACTGAGTCGATATTAATTTATATATATTGAAAGATCGGTGTTTAGTCTAGTGGCGAAGGGTAACGCTATCCGTGTTGGAGGTCGCAGGTTCGAAACTCAGATGAAGGGTCTTTAATTTATAAATATTTAAATTTGAGTGATTGATTCTCATCTTTATCTCAAAAAATATATATATTGACAGATAGAGTTTTGTTGATCAAACTATGGAAACCAACACAGAAGAAAATTGAATACTATCAAACACTTGTATTTATAAAACATACAAGTCAGCTAGTACATAAAATACAGCACATTTACATTATTTTTCCCTTTTATTTTCACTGGTGATATACAATAGTTCCTCTATTACGTTTTCTATTACATTACATGTTTAGAAATGTTTATATTATGAAGACTTAGTGGCTTTTAATCCTTTTATATTTGAGGTGTTTCTCCCAGAGACTTAGTATAGATTATGGAGGAGAGCAGTAATAATTCTCAGCGCATCGCTGTCCATAATTTTGATTTGAATTTGGACTTGGAGGGCGTGAGTTTACTCCAGGGTAAGAAATCAATCTTCCTTCTTCTCCGCTAATTTCTGTTCATCATATATATTTAAAGAAACAAAATAAAAAATATTGATCACAATTTCTTTGGAAAAGTTTTTTTATCATTGGTGTCGTCATCTATTTTTTTCCCATGGAATTAGAGATATTCATATAATTTTATTTATCAAGATATTCATAGAATCATGAGTCAATTGGGAGTAAATGTATATATACACAATTAATACGGAATAACTTTGCTCACCACAGGCAATAATAAACCCCTCTAACCTAACTCTCTTCTTCATGATCTGTTAAAGCAATTTTGGACAAATATATATAAACTTTAATTAATTGAGGTGAAATCAGTTTCACTCCCTCACTGAAATACTCATAATTATATATTTACCTTTTGGGTTCGTAGTGGCATCTGCAGAGGAGATCATCACTAAAAGGGCATTACAAGATAGGGAGAAGGGGCGTTCCGATGCCCATCGGACCAAACCCTGTCCGATGGGTGGTCTGGACCGTCCGATTTGAATATCTGATGAGATCAATTGATTAACGGATTTTATATGAAACCCAATTTTAAACCCGTTTACCTCTTCTCCGATATGTCTCTCAGACTGAATCACCCAGTCTGAACCTTCCTCTCCCGTTCATCCCTCCGTCTGTCTCCGCTCACCCCCTTCGTCTCTTTGCGTTCTGCCTACCCTCTCCGCTTTGGTCCCTCGCTCTCCGCTCCGCTCATTGCTCACTACTCGCCCAAGTTCCCGCTTTGCTTGCCGCAATTTGTCTCGACGGAAGCGGATACGGACTCCCATAGTCGGAGCAGGGATGGAGTCATGGAGACAACTGATTGGTCGAAGCCACCTTCTGGATTGACATCCATGGCATTCTTCACAGGTGCCTTATTTTCAAAGATTTGATTCACTGAATGGTCTCATAGATGGAGTCAGAAGAACTTGTAATTTTTTATTTGATATTAGCAACTGTAGAGTATAGATGCTACTTATACTGTAAAAGATAAAATTTACTTGTGTCTAATTGTGCATTGTAGAAGTCTTGAATTTTTTTACTGTCAATTTTTTATTGTAATTTATACTGTGACATCTCAATTTGAGGATGGAGGTTTGTTTTGCTGTGTCCATGAACTGGTACCTTGCCACAGGATTATTGATGCAAGCTTATAAACTGGTTTGTGTTGGTGTCATGTTATAAAACGGTTTGGACCTCCCCAGTTGGCACCAGGCGCTTATTGCAATTCTGGTTATTTAGGATCATAGCGATGACAGTATGCTTGGCAGTTCTTTAACCAAATTATAAGCTCTTAATTCTTTATATGTAATTTAATTGTCTTATTAATCACATTTCAGCTTACAAAAGGTATTGTTTTCTCCAGATACAAGCAACAGAAGGAGCTTTTTGTGGCTGCTGAGGGAATGCAAGATTTTTGCTTTTCTATTGTGTCATTCTAGTGCATGTCAAAGAGATTAATATTTGCTCCTTTTTGTAGCTTTTGTAATCTTTATTGATTCATATTAGAGCATAGATAAGTGTTTTTGTTATTTTGTATGAGATTCGATGGTTAGATAATTAGAAAGCCGTTTTAGTGTTCTGTGTATAGATATATTGTGTGCAAGTGTTTTGGAACGATGGTAGAAGTGCTGAACCATAAATTAATTTGTATAAACATATAAGCCATTTTAGTGCTTTAAATGTGTATAGATGTTTTGTACCATCATGTATTGATTGGTATTACTAAAATTTGATCAATATGTATTTTAAATAACATTTATTATGCAGATATCTATAATAAATTTGTAGCACTCATCATGTAGCTTTACCCGTTCTAGATAGGTGCTAAGTGCTAAACTCAAAACTATATCTGTATCTTACAACAAGAATAAAAAGGAAGATGAATTACATTACAAATATTATGCATTCTATACCAACAACATTCTATTACATAAATTTTCTTTTCCAAAATACTCTCAAAATCATAAAAGCATTAAAAAAGGAATGGTCATCAATACAAACATCAGTACAAATGACACCCCAATCATAGTATGATACTATCATCAACTAGAATGCCTCTCTCAATACTTCCATGTTCTTCAAAAACCATCCTTATATAACATCTCTTATCTTTGATTTTTGCCATCTCTGTCAATGTTATTATGTCAAATGAAGATGTGATATCCAAGGTATAACTGACTTTGCAGCCATTCGGTAAACATCTTTAGTAAGGTATTGAAGTACTTCCGAGGACCATATAATTGAGGGCAGCCACTGAATTTGACAAGATAAGATATGATCCATATATATTGACCCTGAAAAGTATATGCATGTATTAAAAGATGTTTACCAATTATTCCAACAAAGATAAACAGTTTGAGATTAAAGCATCATAATTCACAAGCTTATTCAATTATAGAGAAAAAAAATACTAGTTACGTCTATGGAGCAAATCAAAATGCAAGATTATTTTCTATGAAGGAAAATATGGAACTACCAGCACCTTGGAGTCTTTTTTAGAGCAGTTGTCTGTGCGAGAAAAGCCATGAAAGGAATGTTAGATTCACATTAGTTCAATGACATACAAACTCAGCCATCCCTCACCTATTGTAACTCCAAAAACAGATTCATGCAGCAAGTCACCCAACTCAAGGTAGGAACTCTCTTTCTCACAATTGACACCCATTCAGACTTAAATCAAACCAAGTAAGTTCAATTTAATCAACTCACAGTGGTGCAGAGAATTTTTATCTCATTCTAAGTTCGGCTTAGTAGTTTGTATCACAACTTCTGTTAATTTGGCAATTGATCTATCGAGTAAACGACATAATAAGCAAAATTAATAAACCAGGAGGTATCAATGACTGAAAGGACCTTGAACTTTTGTGAAAGGTAACATTTGCAAAATAATAATATAAATCATAATATGCTGATGAATAATGAACAAGGAATCACATTTTCTTTTGCGGTAAATCAGTTATCATATCAAGGATAACAAAATTAGAAAATGCACAGAAATTGGGGAAGAGACCTTGTAGTTGTTGATCTTCGTGGACTCGTAGGAGACATCCCTCTTGTGGCTCTTGGTGGCCCAATCTCTTGATTGGGAAATAACAGCTCCACATCAGGGAGAGATCAGCATAGCCATCGACTGCCAACTGAGGAGACAATGCGGCGGCGGCTGAGGTCTCCGAGAAGGCTAAAGGGAGATCGCAATGACAGCCGAATTCTTCATCCCCAATTTCCTCTAAGAACTACATCGTAAAAATCAGAGAAAGAGTGGGTTGGCTGAGAGAGATGGAGGCGGCGAGCGGGTATGAATAGGGAGAGTGGAGTCGGAGGGTTTTAGAGGGGTAAACGGGTTTAAAATTGGGTTTCATATAAAATCCGTTAATCAATTGATCTCATCAGATATTCAAATCGGACGGTCCAGACCACCCATCGGACAGGGTATGGTCCGATGGGCATCGGAACGCCCCTTCTCCCTTACAAGATAATAGTAGTATGAATAGTAATGGAAGATTGCTTCTTGCCATCTAATTAAGTTGGGGGTAATTTTCTTTGCCAAGCGGCTTCTACATCTTGCTGATAATTTATAGATCCTGGTTAATTTGTGGAAAATTTCTACAAGCTATGTATGGAATTATTGACCTTGACCCCACTATATATTGAATACTTTGTATTCAATTGTAAAGACTTAGTGGACTATACAAGCAATATGTTTAGGTTTAGGGTTTAGACTTTATATTTAATTTATAGATCCTGGTTTGTCGACTCTGTGCATGTTGCTCCGCCTTCGATTTCAGATCCCCTGACATATGGCAGCAAATGGACCGTTGGATCTCCTTGAGATCTGTGCATGACTGAATATCAAGGCGATCCAACGGTCTATATAATGTATGGTACCGTGCTATATGTTAGGGGATAAGCACTGCCTAATTTTATTGTTATATTGACATAATTACTTGATCTTATTACCCTAAAATATGTAACAATGAATTAAAAACTGACCCCTATTTCCATCAAAAAAAAAAAAAAACTGACCCCTATATATACTTTTTTTTTTTTTTTTTTTTGGGTGATCAACACATATATATAGATATCATTTTCATCAGGCCCTCGGTTTATTGATATCTTTTGCTCTTGCTGGTGGCTATCAACTTCGTGCTATATTTTCCAGCGTTAGTCTAAGAATAAATTAAAGTTTGAAGAAGAAAAGGTAAAATCCATTAATTAGTCCAGTCGATCTCATATTCAAAAATAATGGAAGTCCAGTGGACAATAAGTCTTCGATCTATTACTTTTTGCTTTCTTTTTCTACCACCATTTTATGTGGAATTGTGGATATTGCGACTATATATATTTGAGATCCAATATTGAAAAGCAAAGACATAAAACGAGAAACATCTTTCGTCCACTCAAAACTCATCCATACATGTACAGAATGTAACAGATACATCCCGAAATGTAACAGATATCAGTGGTGGATTTATATGTGGGCAAGCCCAAACAAGTGTCTGAGCTTATTTTTCAAAAGTGACCTTGCAAAATAACATATTTTCATTTAAAGTGATAAAATTATGGGGCAAAAACCAATTGTGCCTGGGCGATGCAGAAAATCACATTTTAGTTCACAAAGCTGTTTTATAAATAACAAGGCTCATACACCGAATGTTTCTTGTGAAAAGAATCAACAAAGGCATTTCAAAAAATAGCATGGCCGCCATGAAATCGTCGAGCTTTTTGTGCATGCTTTTCCTGGTGTTTACAGGATCACTGGTGCTTCCTTCTGCTGAATCCAGTCGAATCTTAGGCGAGGCTACGCCCCGTACGTAACGAATCCTTTCTTTCCTGTTACATACTAATTTGAATCTAAATGTTTGATGCATATAATTGATAAGTTTTAGTTAGTTATTAGCTATCTTGGCTCAATCTTTCTCTTGTAAACTATATAACTTCAGATATGGAAAGGAGCAAGGTAGGATTTTCGTATCCCTCTCTGTATACCAGGCCCTGTGAGTTCAGATATTACTGTGCCCGCCGCGCCCCCGGGGATCCCTACGTACCGGGCCAGCCCCCACCTCAACCACAGAACTAGCTAGCAACCACAAAAGGTCGATGGATGCGTGCCGATCAATACTGAAATGGGGGGATTAGGTCATGTACGAAGATTTCTTTATTATAGTAAATATGGTGATCATCTGTTGATTGATTACTGTTTTTGAGGTTTGTATAGGGGAGAGGATCACTGAAGCTTTATGTATGTTCTCAGAAAAGTTTTATAGACATGTTCTTGAATTCTATGAATTGATTGTGTTTCAAATATTATTCAATTTGAATGTCATTTGGTACTCAATCAAAACCTAGTAAAATGGAGTATTATAGGATCACTTAATTAGTTGTTGTTGGAGGTGGAATTTTCAATACAATATTAGGTAGCTTTTGTGTGTGTAAGGCTCCCCAAAACAGAAAAGGGAATCACATCAAGCACAGGTTAATTAGGAAGCAAGGGCGGGCAAAATTAAATTTTCTTATGATTCTATTGTGCTCAGCGATGTAACTAATGTCAAACAATTAATCTAATACAATTTCAATCTTTTTTTAAATAAAATAACTAAAAAGGAAAAAAAATATATCATATAAGTTGACCATTTAAAAAATCCTGTGTGGTTAAACAAGTGCCTCGACAATTAACCAACAGCTATAAAATAAGAGTTTTGTTACAATACACCAACTTTAATTTGTATAATAAAAATCTTAGAGCCTTTTGAGTCGTACAATCAATGAAAAGAAATTCTAAGATACAAATAATATCTATAAATAAATGTGAAAAAAAAAGAAAGAAAGACGCAACTCCTACAATTAGATTAATCCTATCATTATTGTTAACTCACAATTAGCATTCAATACCTTGATTAAACCTATAGAAGTTTGGATAGTCTTGGCCGGCCCATTTGATTATTAGAAACAACAATTAAGCCCAATACAACTTAAAACAATAATTAACATTTCATAATATATGTAATTAACTAATCCGAACCTGGATGCCCAATTTATGTGACTCCCTAATTATAAGCTTTTGAGTTTTAATCAAACCTAACTACCCAAATCAGTACGCAATTTCCCCTGCCATTTTCTTACAAGCCAACCATGCATGAGCCAGCCTAGTATAACCAACTATAGAGCCAGCCTTTATTAATTGACGCGATTAATTGTAAATTAAAGACCAGGAAGAAAGCACTTATCAAATAACCAAATTTTGTATCCTGAGGCTCACATGAGACAGAGAGACCAAAACCCTTAGCATTTAATTAAACCTCTGTTCACAAATTAAACCCCTTCGGCTGTCCTCTGCGCAAGGGAAACCACCAAAACCAAAACACAAAAATAACAGCAAGAGAGAATCTGTGAGAGAGAGGCGGGAGGAGAGGAGAAGGAAGAGACCGGGCGGTTGACGTGTTGCACGTTCGGATGACGAGGCGCTCCAACGACGATCGAGACGGCACGAGTCGAAGCGACGATCCGACGAACTAACGGAATTGAAGGTGCGTGGTCGAAACGATCAAATATTGAATGAATTGCAATGTTTTTATTTATCCGACGTTGCATAATTTCTGAAACTTCCGATAATTGATATCATATTAATTTGATGAATTGATAAAAAGTTTATGATAACATATCATAGAGATTTGAATTTAGTATATATTCTGTTTATGATTATGACAATATATAAAGCTTATAATTTATCAGATTGTATAACCTTGAAAATTATGAAATTTTCCTACTTCTAAGATTTAGACAGACTGCTTACGTGATGCAAATGAATCGATACAGATGAGATGCGAGTACGATCGATTTTTGTAAGTATAATCCGATTGCTTTATCGACCAACCAATTGACCAATTAATAGTACAGTAATGAAAGAATAAAACTAATATCACCAGGTATATAGTATAATTAATCTGATTATTATATAATATTTTGAGATATAATTTATTTAATTGGAAAATAATTGAATTTGGCATAAGAAATATAATCCAATTGATTAATTGACCTATTTGTAAGAATGGTATTCGTTTGAATCGAGACTATCATTTTGTAGCTTCGTTCGCCCCCATTGTCTGGGCTATGCTCCCCATTGTCTGGGCTATGCCCCCCATTGTCTGGCAACGAGCATCGACTAATTGATTGATTGATAGATTAATTGACCTTTATATAGTTTCGTACCAGCCTTTGACTTATGTTGTGTTCGAATTGGGACGGTTAACCAAGAACCGGGATTAGGAATATGGACTACCAAATAGACAGACTTCAAATTGACATATAATTGAATTAAAATGACATTTAATGGAATAATAAATGCACTTTGAAATGGATCTTGATTGTTATACATTCGTTTGGAATTCCTTTTGCACTGGGAAACACTCGGTTTCTCATGCGCATCTTTGTGCCCTTTTTCACAGGTGAGGAAGAAATTGCTGAGTTGCCACGTAAATGAAGAGTTTTGGAGTTACAATTCAAGATTTAGTTTTAAAATTTCTTTTCAAATTGTTACAAGAAAAAAAAGAGTTCCGCTGTCTTTTGTTTTAAATTGATGTATGATATTATAAATATGTATGTTGTTAAATTAATTAGATTTTGTATTTAATTGTGACATGAAATTTGTATTGTTGACTTGCTTGGTTTAACGCCTTGCGTTGAGAAAGCGCGGCGGACGGCCCAAATTGCCCTTTGTGAAAATCCGGGCCATTACAAAATGTGCTCCAATATAGCTCTTGGTGTAGGAGTCACTGCATATTTTTTTAATGTGCAAACGTGGACGTTGATCTTTGTCCCTATTACTAAACCAGTATTTCCATTGATGATCTCTCTGCTGGCAACATTGATTGCCTCTTGATTCTTCTCAGTGAAAATTCTTCAACATTCTCTCCGAAGCACGATGACAGTTGTGATTTGAATTGCAAATGTGCATTCATCGATCAAAGATATGATAGCTAGCTAGGCTGAGTATTGGGCTGTTCTCTTGTTAGCCATATATGTGATGAGTGTTATTGTCAATGTATTGTCCAGTGGTAACAAACAGGTAATTAACCCGATTTGGACGGGGAGTTGCCATCTCAAGTTCTGATCCATACTACTTTATTCAATTGGTACCTTATCTGCTTATGAGTTATGAAAGTGAAACTATCAAGTCTCATGATCTCATCATATCAAAGGGTCAAATTTATCCGATTCAGTGATTTATTTGAGCCAAAAGTGCCGCATATATATAATCAGATCTCATCAGAGGTTTTTGTCAAATATATTCTATTTTTCATTCTAGGAAGATAAATTAAGAATGTATTGTAAGAACTAAGAATTGATTGATCAGACTATCCGCCGGAGAATTGATTGATCAGACTATCCGCCGGATAATGCACAACTAGACTGCACAAGCATATATCCATGTTGGAATATGAATACAGGAAAGATAAGTTTCAATTCTTTTTGTCCTATATATCCACATTAATAGATCTCCAGATCTGTTTCAATTTGGATCCAATCAAGTATTGCATCAGCATCATGTAAAGCAGTACACTTAATTAGTTAATTGTACTTAATTTATTCATCTCTCTACTTTTTACACAATTAATACATACTGGATATATTTTTTACACAATTAATATATACTGGATATATAAACCGCGAATTACATTATGGTATGACAACGGCTTAAATATATATTGTGTAACGTATGCAGTTGTATTTATCCTTGATTGATTAATTCCAATTTGTTGCACGTACATAAGTGATATATAACTATTGATCGGCTATATTGCTTTCATCTGGATGCAGCATCAATAATGGCCGGGATGGCAAGGATGGTGGTATAGGCATGGCTTAGGTGGTGGCGGAGAAGCAGAATTAGGACGTAAGACGGGGTATGAAATTGTAGTCTTCGTACCTTCGACAGCTGCAGAATTTTAATTACAATAATGTCAACAGAAATCTCAACAAAGATTGCATATATATGTGTTACAAATGGAAGAAAGATTACAGGGCTTGGCCTCGGTTAATGTTCGAGTACCCTCCGTCGAGTAAACGAGAGAGCCGGTCAGCACAAGAAGAATGCATAGCAAGGAAACAACTTTCATTTGTCTCTCTTTCTGGTGATTTTTCCTATCTCATTTAACTAAGTACTCATCACTTCACCTTCTTATATACCTATTCAATAGTGATATGTACCATTTTTTTGCCCCCTTTTTTTTGTCAGTCACAAGTTTTTTCTTGTAGTTGTGTAGCATGAATGACCACAAAAATGTTGAAACTCGACCTCCTTTGGACTAGCTTGAGCCAACCTCGAGTATACCTCAGCGCTTTGCTAATCGAGCGTATCTCGCACAACTCGTCTTACCCGAGGACCTTGCGCTCGGGGTTCACTCCCTCACTCGGTCAATACACTCTGTGATGAACTAGAAATATGGGAGAATAAAAACAGAATAAAACTGGATCTTTGATCCGGGAGAAGGAAGAGATATAGCTGAAAGCTGTTTTGTATTAAACTCTGATAATTACAAAATGTTTTATGTCTCTTATCTCTCTTACAAATTTACACTATTCTGCTCCTATATATACTACTACATCTCGAACTACTCCTACTAAAAAAGTCTACAACTATCTACTCCTAGATACAATACTGCCAAGTGTCCTGTGCTCTTGCTGAGCTGTCTCTGACAGGTGCAACTTGCTGTCAGACTAGTAGTTCGAGCTTCCGTCTCGAGGTTCCTCAAGTCTTTGACTCGGAACATCACCGAGCTTCGGCTCGGCCATCCTTCTCAAGTTCGGCATGACACCGAGACTTGGAAATCTTCTCACTGCTGCTGCTGCTGTTGAATCCCTTCGGGTTCGAGGTTGGGCCCGAGCTACCTCTTCAGGTTGCACCCAAGGTTCCTCTTCGGGTTGCACCTGTAACGTCCCACAATTTTGAATTTCATATTTAATGATTTGAATCCATTAGTTAAATTATTTTTTTAATGTATTGGTATATTTAGATATGAATTATCAATTAATTGCTATAATTAATTTAGATACTTACATAAAATAAGAGGCTTAAAAAAATAAATAAATACGGTTTATTTATAATTAGAATATTATTAGAAATTAGTTATATTAATATCATTTAATAACACTTATATATAAATGCAAAGGGAACTAATTAATAGTACATGATATAAACGAATTTGAAATTTATTTTCTTTAGAACCTGGATGAATCGGATAACTAATTTCCTTTTGGTTGCACACCATTTAAATTTTTAAGTAGACGAATTATTAAAAAAAAAAAAAAAAAAAAACCCGAATATAACCTGGAACACTTCTGAAACCAGCGTACCAATTAATAACCGATAGAAACCTAATTGATTGAGCGAAACCGAGTGCAACCCTTTCGTCCCTTATTCCTTTGCAGTAACCAACTTCCTGGCCGCCCCCCCTGCTTCAAAAAAATAAATCAAAAAAAATAAAACCTTACACCCTTTGGAACTAAACCATCAGACACAAAATGAAACCCGTATGTCAATCATCTCCTGGCACAACCGCAAAGACTAGAGAGAAACAAACAGAGAGAGGGTATGTGAGAAGAAGGGAAGTCGGGTGATGCTTGCCCTTGCACGTGGAGAAGAGGAAGCGCTCGGACAGCGATCAAGACGATACATATCGTAGCGTCGATCAATGAATTAGCGGGATTAAGGTGCGTGGTCTCCCTTTGGCTTTATGATTCGTATCCGTGCGTTGATCGTTTTGTTGTCAAAACGATCATGTATTGATTGAATATTGCAATGCAACGTTTTTAATTGAATTTGACTATCCGACATTGCAAACTTCTAATTGAATCTCCGAAAATTGATATTGTAATTGAATTAATTAATGGAATTAACCCATCGGAATTGAGTCTTATGCCTAAAGTTTGATTATAAATTGTTGATCTGATGTGTGTTTGCGAAGTATAATCCGAATAGCGTATTGACTTAACTGTTATGTTTCATATATAAAACAGAATTTGATACCATATATATGATATTTTGTTTGAACTATCTACTAATTGAAATATACATTGTTTTGATAAAATCTGTAATTATATCGGATATATATGTATCTGCACGAAATGATCAGAATATGACCTACGTGAAGTATCGGATTTGAACACATAATTTTGAATATGCGAATCACTGTTTTACTTGGACGACTGACAGAGAATGTTTGAAGATAATTATAGAAATAGTATTAGTAATACGAGTTTCATATACGATGTATAAAGTATGATTAAGAATAAGGACTTTTGAAATAACAGAGAATTAACTTGAAACGATGTAAGATAAAAGAAAATTTGAAACATAGTCCGATTGATTAATTGACCCATTTGTAAGAATGGTATTCGTTTGAATCGAGACTATCAATTTTATCGCTTCGTTCGCCCCCATTGTATGGGCTCTGCCCCCCATTGTCTGGGCTCCGCCCCCCATTGTCTGGCAACGAGCATCGACTAATTGATTGATCGATAGATTAATTGACCTTTATATAGTTTCGTACCAGTCTTTGACTTATGTTATGTTCGAATTGGGATGGTAACCAAGAACCAGGATTAGGTACGATATGCCAAATAGCTAGAATTTAAATTTCGACATTTAAATAGATATAAATTGACATTTAATGAATCGATGAATGCACTTTGTAATTGATCTTGATTGTTATATATTCGTTTTGGAATTCCATTTTTTGCACAGGGAAACACTCGGTTTCTCATGCGCATCTTTGTACCATTTTTCGTAGGTGAGAAAGAAATTGCTGAGTTGCCACATAAATGAAGAGTTTGAAAGTTGATTTTAAAGATTTAGTTTTATTTATTTGTTATAAGAAAAGACTTCCGCTGTATTATGTTTTAAATTGATGTAAGTTATTAAGTATATATATAGGTTCTTGAATGTATTTTTAATTAAGTTAGATTTTGTATATAATTGTGACATGAAATTTGTATTATTGACTTGTTTGTTTTGACGTCTTGCGTTGAAAAGCGTGGCGGACGGCTCAAATTGCCCTTTGTGAAAATCCGGACCGTTACTGCACCTGAGCTACCGCTTCGAGTTTCACCCGAGCTGGAGTTACTCTTCGAGATTTCAAGGTTGACATTATTTCGAACAAATAATACCTACATAGATACAAAATTGCAAACGTATTTAGCTCTATACGTTTGAATCTTCTATTAGCATTTTGTTCGAATTCCTTCAAACCCTAAATGGAGCTTTCCATGGAGAAGATAACATGGAAGAAGTTTAGTGATGATATGGAGCCAAATTTTTTTTTTTTAAATTGAGCCCCATTAAGAACCAATCTTTGATCTAGTGCTGAAGACAACGCACTCTGTATGGGAGGTTATTGCGAGTTCGAAACCCGGAGCGATCCCACTGTTGACGCCCAGCAAATTAATTGACATTGAGCCCCTGGGCTGCTGATCCTTTTTCCCTTTTCTGGAGTTAATATGTTGAATTCTCAAGTAAAATCTCTTGGGCCAAACAGCCCATGGGCCCTTTTTGGTTATTCTGGATCCTATTTTTCTGTATCAGGTCTTACAGTTTGTTCTTTCTTAATTCAGCTCTTTGATATCAATGCTGGTAAAATGTATACAGGATACTACCAGATTTGCAATTCATAGTCAAATAAATTAAATATGAAAATATAAAGGTGTTAAGTATTAACATATCAGGAATAAACTAGACTTGTATTTGATACAAATGCATATATAGTACCAGCATATGATGCCATTACAAAAAATCAACACAAATGATATAGGACACAACTTCACTCCTGTTAACTATTTAACATTTACATTTGCTTGCCAAAAGCAAAGGGAAAATCTACCAGCACCTGTGTAGGCTTCAATCAATCTGTCAAATGTGTATTACATTATACTGATTCGATATGATATGGCTCTCCTAGTTGTAGGAAACTTTAGATACCAGATAGCTCTCTTGAACTTCACATGTAGTAGATATACCATGTACTTAATTGTCATCATTACCTCCTTAGAAAAGTGTTAAACATTTTTAGGGCCGCGATGGGGACGGCGAGGAGGGAGGCTTGAAATCGGAATACTGCATTACAGTTACAATAATTGAATAATTAAGAACTTTAATCCTCTTAGTAATTGGTAATACTTCTTTATAGTAAAAAAATTACTTACATAGGGATAAGGGGAAAGATATGTTCGCTTTGGAGGGGTTGCATTTACTTGTTTTGGAGTTGAGGTTTCAGTAGCTGGTGTTTCTTCTTTTACATCGGTCTTCGTCTCAGGAACAGCATCTGTTTTCTCAGCCGGTGCAGGTTGAGTTTCTGCACCTGGATTGGAGGCAGCTGGAGCGGGCAGGGTCTTTGAACCACTTGGTTCCGGCAAAAGAGCCTTTCCTATCATCTAAATTTCACAAGAGGAAGTGTAAGAAAGAAAATACAAAATTCAACCAATATCTTCAGTGTATATTGATTAATATTTAATAATGAAAAATTGATGGAGAACCAAACAAACTTGTCGATCAAAGAAATAGAAAATAATAATTTAGGCAGACAACAGATCGGTATATATAGTTCTATTAGAAGGCCTAAGCTGATATAAAATTGAGTTTTATTGTTACCTTAATCTCATCAGCAAGATCTTGTGGAGCAACTTTAGTATTCAAAAACTCACTTAGCTGCTTAACTGTTTGCTTGCGTTCCTATAAATTTTCAAAAATTAAGCATATCAAATATCTTGTTTGCATCATAGGTCGTAAATATTTTTTAATATACACTTTGGTTGGAGTGGACTCTATATAGTCAAGAAACAAATTTAATCTGATAATGAGAGGGTAATATAGGAAAAGACCATGTAATTGATTGTGTTCATTTTAAAAACTTATAGAATTGAGCATATTCCTTATTTTTTCTTGTTTTCTAATCATATATCTCCTGCATATTCAATTGAATATCAGTAATCTGATACAAGTAACTCAGGCATTCAATACTTTTACGCAATGTAGCAATTCTCTGATAAATTATCAATATACTGGAAAGTAAGGACAAAGACGATTTTGATTGGGATGATACTATAAATTTTACGAGTTATTTACTTAAAGAATAAGAAATTCAAACATGTTTGCACATAAATCAGGTGCAAACCTCTGCGAAAAGGAGCTTCCTGGTAACAAACTGGATAATGGCAGCAGAACCTAGTAGCTGGAGTACAGTCTCTAGCTGCACAGAAATATTCTATCATTAACAATGGTATTCAATAATTTTACAACCTTGTAGGCATTAGAGGTGTGAAACTTCAACTTCATTTAAACAACAGTAAGCAAATTAAAAAATAAATCTTGCACATTACTACTGGTACAAGGTACATCAGATGAACATGGAAATTGATGCTGACAAGCAAACACACTGTACATTTATACGATGCAATTAATAGATGGAATGAACTCTTTGGACTGATAAAATATCATGGCGGAAAACTCTACTTTACTTACAATTTAAACCAATTTGAATTTGGCATTGCCAAGTAATCATGTCAAGCCAATTGGTTGCTGGTATGTACATGCCATGATATTCTGATAAAATTCTGACAAATTGAACATTTTTGCAATATAAAAATGTGAAGGAGTGAACCAATTAAAAATTCAAGTATGGTATCTGTACCTCTGTGTACGCCAATGCACCCAACCCAGTTACCACTGCGAGCCCAATTGTTACTGGCAATCCCTCGGTTGTCTCCTGAGGACATAAGCCAAGAGGCAATTGATTACACAACATCGATATTAGCCATACACAGTTTCTAGAAGGAGCTTAATGTATGCAAAAGCAATTTGTGGTTTAAACTATATAACTTACACCAAAAACTCCTGAAAAGGCATCCGTAATTTCACTAAAATCAAGAGAAAATCCCTTCTTAGGTTCTCTCCAAGGAAGGCCACTGTTCTGAAATAACATAAATTTTCTGCCATTACAAATTGGAGCTTGAACACGATAGTACTTTCATGTATCAAAACTTGAAAGATGTCAAGTTAAAGATGCACAACACACAATACAGATGTAGTAACACCGACATATCACAGTGCTGTGCACATATAAAGTTACGTGCCAAAGCAACTTTGTTTACATGATATGAGCTATCAATAATTGACGGAAATAAAGATATTGCAAAGAGCTTACAATCCAGCCTCGTGGACCCTCAGCACCATCTTTGATTGCGTAGGCCGCCTTGAAGCCATTAACTGTCACCAATTCAGCAACCAATTCTGAGTCCCCATCAAATCTACACAGCAGAAAGGTACTTTTCTGTTAAAAGAACTGCGCTTCGGTTGCTGAGCATTTAGGTTGGTACGCCCAAAAATTGGTTTTAACTCAGTAACAGATGGAAAATGTATCGCTACATAACTTCAAATTTACTGCATTAACAAGCCCATAATTAATAACACTGAACTACCTACCCTACATTACCACCCCCAAATCTGCAACATCTTTAATTAATTTAGAATTTTAGATTGTACTGGAAATTGTACGCAGGTCACCACTCTCGAAACAATGCCATTACCATAGAGTAATAGCCTTTGAATATGTTTCTTTATGAGTCAGATGCATTACTGGTACCACAAATTAATATTTACAAATTAATCTTATATCTGTTAGTAAAAGCCATGTCATCAGTGAAACCTTCTAATTAACAAATTTTTATCCCAGAATTTTCTGCAGTATGAATTGATCAGCATTTGTATTATGATAATGTTCTGCAGCCTGTTCTGATCGGATATCTCTTACGGTACAAAAATACTGTTACATACAAATGTGGTTAGCCTGTGCAAAGTTAACTATTGCCTATCCATAATCAGTTTCATCTATAAACCAATCAATTAAGGGCAGATCATAGACACCGTACCGGTCCAATAAAGTACAAATCAAGAGGGGAAGGGGGAAAAAAAACTTACTTGTCGAGGATGAACAAGGTAGTATTCTCAGGATCCTTAAATCTCAAACCAATCTTCTTCAGAAAACCTTGCTTATCATCTCCTTTGTAAGTAACCGAAACAGTTCTCTTCTTAGTTGCTCTAATATCCGGACTGCCGACTGCCCTGACATCTTTTGCTTCTCTTATATCCAGCAACTGTGCCTCACTCTCCTCCGACAGCTTCGTGTATGCACCCTTTGCCGATACCACCCCGAAAGGTTTCGGCTTTTGCAGCACCTGCGACAGCGCCAACGGTACGATCAATGCCAGCGCTGCACCGCCTATGACTAAAGGATTGTCTGTGGCAAACTGCACAATTCCATTGATCGCATCCGTGACAGAATCGTCGGAGGTGGTGGTTAGCCCAAGCGCCTCTTCATAAGTGAGGGATTTGGCAATGTTGGTACTGAGGAGCGTCGAGGCAACTGCGGCGAAACCTACTGTCAAACCTCTTGGCAAAACTTGCTCCAAGCTTGAAACTTTTGCACAGCAAACATGAAGAGGCTTTGAGGATTTAAAACAAGATAACTTCTTCGGTACTGGTTTCACAACTGATGCATTTAGGACATCCATGGCATAATGGGTATGCAACAAAGAAGTTTAAATTTAATTAACAAGCAATCTGTTGATATTGGTTGTTACAAAATTAATGGAAACTCAAGAAGAATTTCCATTGAATTCTGCAAGGTGCAAGCAGAGGGAAACAACCAACAAGTGTACAGTAGTGCTGTGTGTATGTGTTCTGCTGGAGGGTGATAGAGTGCTGAGGTGGAGAGACAAGCAACCAGGAGGCGAATGGAAGGAGGCCACATGGCATTGGAGGATGAGAGCCGTTGGATGGTTTGGTTTAGGATAGAGAGCGAGTGAATTTGTGTGGCTAAGACTTGTGACTCGTGGCATGAATTGAATTGCATCATGATGATGATGTTGTTATATTATGTTGTGGGGTTTTGTAACTTTTTAGATTAGAGAAACATCTTGCTATCTTGCGTCCGCTGAGAATACACCCATACGTCTATAGACATATTTAGATGTAACAAATACATCTGATTTTGTAACAAATAAATCTGACTTTGTAGCCTATAGACACTATAGATAGATATTCTATAGACGCTAGGTATTACTCTTTAGATTATGGTACGATGGGCACTAGGCAGTAGTACGTACTACAAGCTTTTTTTTTTTTTTTTTTTTGAGGAAATACGTACTACAAGCTTCCTCAAACAAGTACAATTTCCTTTTTCTTTTGATAAAAAAAGGTACACAAATCTGTTTTGAACTTTTTAAAAATTAAAAGTAACAACTATACACAAAAGGCTCACTTTAATGTTATGTTATTTTCACGTTTAACAAACTTTGATTGTTATCTTATAAATTAGTTCCTGAAATCGTTCTTTCACATTTAATTTTTTTCTTTTTAAATTTTATTTAAATTTGACAAACGTTATGTTATATATATATGAAATGGTATTTTTGATATTCTTCTCTTTCACCTTCCTATCCATTGCCATCGGTACAAATATTGTACATCTTGTGCTCATCTTAAAATTTTACTTATTGCTATCGTAAGGTAATGTATAATTCATAAATTAAGATAAAATTAATAGTTTCACTTTGAATATAAATTATTCTATTGGCCATTAAGATAATCAAGTTCATAGTTCATCTAATATATATCCATATATCCTAAATGAGTAGGTCCATTCATCATTGTACACTATCCATCGTTGTACACCTATCCACCGTTATTACTTGGCAATTATTTTGATTTGATGCGGAGGTCACGCAGTTTCCTCAGCTAGGCGACTAGAGTCGAGCTATAACGTTTTTTCGCTTTCTTTTTTATTCTTGTGGCGGGCGTGGCATGAACGAAAAGCGAGATTAACCCAACGAGTGAATGAACGAGCCTTAAGTAGCAGATTGATAGATGGCCTTATCGGCCTGAATTCACGAAGCAGACTTTCGTAAATAGCAGGGTGGTTAATGAATGAGGTAGGTGAAAAAAGACACTTGACACATTGATGTACATGCCAGCCACTTTATTGTCCTACACAACTTGATTTGATGTACACCTGTCCACCGTTATTTTAATTAACAAATTTTATTTTTCAATTAACATTTACATCTTTATGATTAAAAGGAGCAAATATACTGTGAGCTTAAACTCACGGAGCCTTTCGTGAGCGCACCTCCATAAACATATCAAATCACTTCCAAATTTCGATTTATATGGCCCAATAGATTCTTTATATCAAAATCTTATAGGATACAAAAATTTTCCATTTTTGAAAATTTCAAAGTATTTATTTAGGATTTTTGAAAAAGTGTTACATAAAACTTGATTATTTTAATAATGAGGAGGGATCCCTTGACAATCTCTATTTTGACAATTTTGACAATCTAATATTTCAAAAATTTGTAAAAATTCATATAAATTCTCAAAAATAGAAAAAAGTTTACGGAAATATTTCTTAACTTAGAGATTGATTATGTTTTCGATTATATTCAATTTAAGTGATATTTGATAGCTTTTCAAAGATCCGTTAAATTACAACCGTTAAAAAAGTACACAAAATTTTGATAAGTCATCAAATGATATTCAAATTGATTGAAATTTGAAACACTATCAATCTACGTGTTAAGTAATGCATCCACAAATCTTTTTCCATTTTTAAGATTTTTTTATGAATTTTTACAAATTTTTGAAATATTAGATTGTCAAGATTGTCAAAATAGGGATTGTCAAGGGATCCCTCCTCTTTAATAATATTGTATAGTCATTTTTCAAAAATCACAAACAAATATTTAAAAATTTTCAAAAATGAAAAATTTTTGTATCCCATAAGATTTTGATATAAAGAATCTATTGAGCCATATAAATCGAAATTTGGAGATAATTTGATAGGTTTTTGGAGGTGCACTCACGGAAGGGCTCACGATATATTTGCTCGATTAATAGATATCATTTCCAGTGAACAGCTACAATACAGTTTTCGGTTAACATTTATGCAACTGTGACAAACACTCACCTAGATGGACTATACATATTTTTCTATCCCAGACCTCTACAAAGAATCAAATTTCAAATTCCCAAATTCCCAAATGGGGGAAATTGAACCTCTAAAAACAATTAGGTCCTGTTTGTTTTCACGAAGGTGAACCTGCAAGTAAGTTCACTTGCTATAGTTAGAAAGTATAGTTGTTTGTTTGCTTGCACCTGCATTTAATTCGTGTAGCTCCACCTCCAAATCTGTGCTAGATGTTGCAACTCGTTTCACGTTCAATTTCAGCGCAACACCAAATGCAATGTCAAGGTAGAATAAAAATAGTATAATATATAAATAGAAAATACTACTATTTAAGAAAATCTTACCACTCATGCATAGAAAAACAAAAAAATACTTCCACTTATAGACAATCCACGTATACAAATTCTTATATAGAAGATTTTAACACATGTAATAATATAGATCATACACCGTAGAGATGGAATTCGTTTGCAAACAAACAAATGAGTTAAAGATGCAATAAATATAATTACTGTAAGTGAAAATACTTTGCAACTGAAGATGCATGTAGGAATAGATTCACGGAAACAAATATACCCATCAATTTGACCAACAACAAGGCAACAACCAAACAAAGCCCAGAAAGTTCCTTCTAGATTACAAGCCAATTCAGCCTATATTCATGGGGGAATTAAATATTTAAATATTGCTCCAATTCAATTCTCTCCAAACGTGACTCATGCGGCAGCATTACCAGCTGGACATCTATGCACACTGCCACGTGCCACCAATTCACCACCAACTCTCACATGCTTATCAGTTTCTCTTCCTCTTCCTCCATAAACCCCCTCAAAACCCCCAAATTGGCTTGAGATCAAGGTATCAATGCAACAATGGTGAAGCTAGCAACAGCAAGGGACTTCAGGGTGTACAGCCCAGGAGGCGGCGGCAGCGGTGCCCGTCATGACAAATGGGAGTACATCAACGCCGGGCTCTTTATCTTCGCGGCGGTCCTCATGATCGGCGGCTTCTGGGCACTGTTCTCATCCATCCCTCTCTACGTGAAGTCGGGCCTCGCGCTCGTGCTCATCGGTGTACTTTTAGTAGCTCTTGTCAATGTGCACGACTGGGTCGCGCACCTGGTCGGCATCGACTGGAGGGTTTGGCTTGTCGAGTACGACCAGCAGCTTGCGGTCGTGGAAATCGCACTCCCGGTGGTTAATTTTGTCGGCAGCGTGCTCTTCTTTGTCGCGGTTTTGTTCTTCGAGATAGAGGTATGTGATCATGACTATGCAGATAGGAAAGTTTACTCAATTACTGTATACAAGTTTTGTAAGAATATGGTACAGCTAGAGGTGGCAGAACCCAACCTGACTCTAACCCGTTCCGATCCGGCATTTTCCAGATAGTCTAACCGACCTGACCCAAACCCTACCCAACACGAGATCAAATGAGATCAGACAGCATGCAATCCAACTCAAATCAACATATGATCCAAAAAAAGTCGATATTAAAATTGACCCGAGATCTTCTAGAAGGTCAAACTGACCTGTTTGACTCGAACCCGAACCCGACCCGCCCGCTCGATTTGCCACCTCTAGATACAGCGACTCACTTCCGTACCAATTACTGTTCTTTATATTGGTTATGATTGCACAATAAATTTTCCATCGTCCGAAATTCCGAACACTACATAAACTGGATTGTATCAAAGAATAGACTAAGAGAGTAAAGAGACTGATGTTGAAATAAGAAAAGATGTATTACCGGTCCCTATTTGGTACCAGTCATCCCTCAACTGATATTAGAGTATGTAAACAGTTAAAGGTCAGCTTCTTCGCCTCTTCGGTATGTAATGATAATTTCATTTTCCAAGCACGAGTACCTAATTAACGGCAATGACTAGTAATTTGAGAGCCAATATGAATTACAGCATATCATGATATCTAATTCAGCTTGCATATATGCGTGATACCTGTATGAAATACTAACCGAAATTTATACATGACAAAGTATAATTACTTTACTTTTATGAATTGCAGGCGAACAGGGGATACATATACAAACTAGAGAAGCACGGGCTGAACATGCTCATAGCCGGGTCTTTGTTCTGGCTAATAGGTTCGATCGGAAATATATGTCAAGTTTACGATCGAGCCAACTGGCATATACAGGTACTGCAAAAGTCTGTTCAGATGCCCCTGCTTATGGGCAGTTTCCTTTTCGTGGTCGGCAGCATCTTCAATTGGGTAGCGGTACAAGGATCAACACGCCACGGCTCCAAGATGTTAGTAAGTTCTCAAAATCTATACACATAATTACTCCTTTAAATGTGACATTATCAAATGAATAGAAATGTGGTTGGCATGGCATGTAAATAATTTCAATTTGTTGCTAAAATTCGCTATGAACGTGCGAAACCGGGATTCCCCTTAAACTAAAATTGAAATGGATTAACTACAGTTGTCATAGTAGAAATTTTAATAAGTATATGAAAGCATTTTTATAACTGTGGGCTCAAATTGCTCAAGCAATTCCTGTGAAGGAGCCCATGTATCAAGAACTCAAGTGCTTTACATGGCTTGGCCCAAATCAGATTTCCAGTAGAGTATATTACATTTTGAGGGCTGTCTAGCATCCACTGTGTGGAAATTCATAAAAGTAACAATTGTTATGACAAATGGGTTCCATGTAGGCCTAAGTGTAACAGTTACACCCACAGAGGTAACTTTATGGATGTCCATACGGTGGACGCATAATGTTTCCGTTACATTTTCCCTTGATGCACTTGGTCTGTTTTGACAACTTGGCAGTTGGTACCAACTTCTTGCACAAAATTTTTTTCAAATATATTGGCGGTCTATACCGGATTTCTTATCTTAATGCATAATTCTGAATTAATATAGGACAAGCATTGGGCTTGGTTCGGGCTCTTCGGTAGCATCCTACTATTCATCGGCGGCCTCTTGAACCTTGTTAAGGTTTTCCAAATGCAGCAGATGGATGGAAGTGGGCTTGAAAGGCTTCGGGGAGGTGCACGTGAAAGATTGGCCAGAGAGCGAGAAGGTCAGATGCCTTTGTTAGACGATGACGAAGCCGATAACCGGAGAAGGCCGGTAAAGAAACCGTACAAGGATGTTCTTGTTGAAAGTAGCCAGGCTTGAAGAATTTATATAAACTTTTGTTGTTTAGTTGTATTTAATAAGTTTGTTTTACGTACTAGCATGGCATTTATATAATAAGGTACACATCGATCGATCGGTAGTTGCATTTTGGGTACAAGAATTTGTTGTTGTTTCATATTCAATAATTAAGTAGGATATTATATCTTTTGAGCATGACATTCAATAAGCTGGTACTCATATTCATGATAAGTAGTAGTATTTTGGGTACATATATATAAGGGCTTGTGTCTCAGCGTCTGGTTTGGGAAATATGCAGCTTTGAATTTGGCATGTACTTAATTAGACGAAGAAATATATATAGTGTGTATCCTGCCTCTGTTAATATATATATATATATAATTATATATAGAATTAGGCTACGGTAATATGCATATCACAGTTTTACTGTACTATGCGGTCCGTATCTCTATTTTCGGTGTCCAAATAGTCGATCCGAACCACTTAATGTGATCTCTATATCAATATATACTAGGAAATCAAATTTTACAATTTTTAGATTTTTTTTTTTTTAGTGATAACGAGAGAATCGTTGTTTTGTATGAACCAGAATCATTGGATCTAGTTATTTTCTTCTCATCATTAAAAATAGTAAAAAGTTTCTTATGGGCCATGGCTTTACTATTATGCAAGTTCATGTATTGGATCAGGATCACCTGCTTTTCTTTGATCCCTGTTTTTGTAAAAAGAAAATTTTAGAAAAGCAGGCCTCTTGATCTGACGGTTGAGAAACATCGAAGTATATTAAGATCGGTGCAGCAAATACCGAAATACTTTGAGATCAGTGCAACAACCAATACCAACCATCCGATCGGAAAAGCAAGACCTTGCTTTTTTGAGATATTTTCATCATTATGTATTCCCTATTTTTAATTATGTTAGTACGTGTATCTAGCGGTGAGGAAATTCCACAAGGAGAACGAGTGCTTGAAAGTAGTACGTATCTGAGGAAATAATTAGACATGCTATATAGTATGCTACGCACGTATCTATGGAGATGACAATTCAAGGTCAAATCTGAACAGTTTTAAGTTAGTCAAAACTTCATGATACAATCTGGTGATTTGCTTCGTAGTTAAGTAAGACATACTATTTATTGATAATTAAGTAGGTCTTACAATTTGCCTTTCTAAAAATCAACCATTCTAATCTTCTATATATCTAAATTTTTCCACAAGATGCACTTGTGATTCTCCTCATTGGTTTGTTTACCTTATCATCTTTTCTTTCTTCATTTTCCTTTTCTTCACTTGCTTCCCATTCTATCTCGGATTTCAAACTTTAATTTTTTAATATTCATAACAAAATTTAGAAAAAAATTAAATTTTAGTAATTAAATATTTAGTTTATGTTTGAAATTGGTATAGATGAAATATATCTAAAAAAAGTACAATGTCTAGAGGATGACTTCCAAAACTTCAATATTGAATACCTTCAAATTGCTTGAATTTAAGGCTTAGCTGCATTTGTGTTGCTTTAAATTGTTAAAAGTGTCATTTTAAGTTTAACTGTATGCAAATGCAATAGATATTAGAAGGTCTATTCTTGCGTATATATAACAGCATCAATCACTTTCTTCCAATATGATGTAATACTGATTGAACTTTTATAAAAATCATTATTAGTTTCAAATGCAAGAAAAATAAGTCGGAATTGTTAATATTCATATAAGAATTTTATATTTAAAAGTAAATAATTGCTATCTCCAAAAGATAGAATGAATAGGGTTATGAAAATCAGTGATAATATATTATGTATTCATGTAGATCTCTATAGTTTTTAATTTTCTAATCATTTATTTACATAATTTAAATGCTAGAATATTTTTTATAATTCAAAGCAACAAAATTTGACTTTTTTCTTTTTTGAGAATTAAAATACAAGGTACTAAAAACTCAAAAGAGTACAATTTTTTTTATGCTTGAAGTTATTGAGCGGTCACTTTTAAAAACAGTTTTATATTTATATACTGGGAAATATATCAATTTCAAAAGTTGAAATTAACTTTTAAATTCATAAAACGTTGGATATCATAAGTATTTCTATTATAATATTAAAATTTTAATTTTAAATATTTGAAAATAAAAATCGGAAATAAGTGAGGGGAAGAAAAAGAGAGAAGATAGAAGGCTAATAAATTGTGCAATGACAAATGAGACTCAGAATTAATCACACTTTGTACTGTAAAAATAAATTAAATGATAGTAAATAAATTTCAACTATCGGTCATTTATAAAATCTCTTTTAATAATAGTGTAGTGACAAGGTGACTTAATCAAATAATTGCAAGGTGCAAATAATTAGAAAAAACATCTTGCGTCCGTTAAAAAACCGCTCATGTATCCAGTACAAAATATAACATAAGTACGTAACAGATACATCCTGAAATATAACAGATACAAATACCGAAATGTAATCTATAGACGCGCGCTATGGACGGTTTTTTTATGGACGCTATGCATTACTCAAATAATCCTTACTCCTAATAAAAGCATATTAGAATTTTTAACATCAAAGGTCTATTTTCCCCAAGAAATAAACCTCAGCCGTTGATTGTTTACTTAGATTGATCACTACCGTTGATATACATTAATGCTCGTTAACGTTCTCAGCACAATAAAATTAAAGACCCATATTAATTATCTCAATTTAAAGCTAATTTAATATTATCTTAAAAGTTTTATTATAAAACTGATGTATTTTAGATGCCGGCAGAGGCTTTTTTTTTTTTTAATCTTGAGGTGCCGGTATAGGGTCGCTGGCATGGTGCTAGACTGCCAGTAAAGAAATAAATTTGACGTCATTGCCTACGCAACGGGGTTTAGTCAAAAATAAATAATTATCAAGTTCACTAATCACTACTGATTAATGAAGCATGGAGATATATCGGGATTCTGAGAAAAGAGATTAAGAGATGCATGCGTTGTCTTATCATAAGAGAGATTTTTTTAATTTTTTGAATGTAATAAGCATGGGTACAAACAGGGACAGACCTAGGCATGGGCAAGCCTAGGCTCGTGCCCGGGCTTGATTTTTAAAATATATTGATTAGTACTAAATTTTGCTTTATAATAAACAATACTTATTTATATTTGTAGTTATTGTGTTCGGGCTTAATGATTTGCCGAATAAAATACAATGTAATAGCTCCTTATTTTATATATTAGACAATTTGTGTCTAGGCTTAAAATTTCTTAGATCCATCCCTGGGTACAAAATTACTTGGAAAAAAACAAAGAGAATGACAAAGTTGTTAGGTAGTTGTGTGGTTAATTACTTAATTAATTAAGTAATTAATTAACCATAAGATTTTATTTTGTGTTAATATTGGTCCTTTTATGATTAAATGAAAAAGGAACAGGTTATATATATCTGTCAAGTTCATGTTAATTATATGTAAATTGAGATGCTGACATCTATTTTTTTTAATATATATATATAGACCTTATAATTTAGTATATATAATAAAAAAAACTTATGTTATTTACCATTATAATTAGGATAGAGTTAACGTGAAATCATCTGCACTTCGATACAAAAGTTACTGATGTTTTCAATTTTGAATATAATAATATAGGGAAATCAAATACCCCAACAAATTAAACACACTCCAATTCTTGTAAATTTAATATTGATGCAAATGCAAGACGACATACACATGATTCCCAATCTTTTGGATCTAACAAAGCTGATACGTTAGGTCATTAAGCATTTTTTAGTCTGTTTTAGTCAACAAGAACACACCGACACAGCCTGACAGTGATAATATCATAATATCCAGGATTTTTATATCAATTAAGAACCGTCTTTTAGTCTAGTGGCTAAGGACAACACTCTCTATATGGGAGGTCACGTGTTTGAAACTTGGATAGAGATCTTTTATAGATACTAGTAAAGGACCCGCGCGTTGCTTTAGACTGAAATTGTTATTTCTTATAATACATTTTTAACATAATATGTAATGTACCATATATTGAGGAAATTGATATGGGCCTTAAATTTTAATGAGCTGAGACATTAACGTCAACGGGCATTAACGTAAATCAACGGTTCTGATCTATCAAAGAAAATGATTAACGGCTTAATTAGGTTTCTTATTTGGGGAAGATGACAATTTCATGTCATTTTTTCCAATATGTTTTTATCTATAGTAAAGATTTAAATTTGAGTGGCTTGACCATCATCTTTATCTAAAAAAAAAAAGATTTTTATATAAACTCAGATATCAAAGTTTCTAGAATATGCATTTTAATTTCTTTCTGTTATTAAAAACCATGCATGAAACTAATTAACTAATACAAAGATTTAACAAACCAAAGAAAAAAAAAACGAAAAATTCAAAATATGGCACTCGGGAATGAAACAAATTAATGATCTCTGCCATTGTACAAAAATTCTCTTCCTATATATCAAGATTCAAGAACATTTAATTGGAAGTTCTGAAATTTCTAAGCAATTTATTATTGACCTTTCACCAAATACTAGCTACGTTTATGTATAACACGCAACATCAGATTAATGCAAAACTGTACATATCTGTAACTAAGGAACTCAATTATTCAACGCGTGTAAATAAATAAGACTAATTCTGCTATGGATCGGATAAAATATGGGCCGTTCATTTTTCATAATCGGGTAGTTACGATATGTCTTTTAGATACAATTAAAGATACATATTTAATAAGAACCATTCGATTCAAAATAAAAAGTTGCTTAGCCGATCCATACCAGAACCACTTAATAGATAAATATCGTTGCCATGGAAAATTCCCAGTTCAGTCTCATTCCCACGTGAGAACACGAGAATTTTCAATTATCTTCATGTATTGTTTACTTCTAGGAATTAAAAAAAGAAAGAAAGAAACAAAATTTTAGTCAGCAATATGAAATAAAATTATGGATTAGGATTATTCATTGCTGTGACCTCTCTGTCAGTTGGGAAAATTCAAAACCGAGGAAATTAATGCCATTGATTCAAAACCGAGAAAATGATAGAATTAATCTGAGGTAATATCATTTTCTTTTCGAACCAGTGAATGAAAACGAGTTAATTTGTCAACGCCAGTTGCGCCTATAAACAGCATACCTTCCTTTAACTAGTACTGGAAGTCGGGCTTCGCCCCGAAATATAATATCAAACAAATAATAAAACTTATATATTTAAAATATTTATTTTAAAAAAATGAACAACATATTGAATTTTTGATGTGATTAATAATAATGATGATGATGATAATGTAAAAATTTATAAATAATAGCACATAAATGTTGGACTATTTTAAGGGTTTAAATTTTGTCTTAGACATATTACATCATCTTATTAAATAGGGTGAGAGAATGCATATAAACCGTTGGATCAAAGTAGATGAAAAGATTTAAACAAAATCAATGGTTAATAATGTTGATGATGTGGTATAGTTGAGGTGCTTGAAGTGCTACCTCTCTTTCTAGAGTATAGATTCTCGGATCAAGATCATCTGCTTTTCTTTTTGGGCCTACTTTTCTTGACCTGACAGTAAAGAAATACCGAAATATTTTGAGATCGGTACAGTAGATACTGAAGTACTTTGAGATCGGTGCGGCAACCGATCCCGACCATCCGATCGGAAAAGTGCTTTTCTGGATCCTTAATTCTCTTTCGGGTTCGGACTTCGGAGCATACAATGTGTTCGGCCCGATATGAATCACATGATAGGATGATAGTACTATGAATCTGTGATAATATTGATAGGAAAATTAATTAGGAAAGCGCATGATGCCGGCATGCGCATCTCTCTCAAAAGAATAGTGTTTGATTATCTTGAGAATAAAAGAAAAAAAAAAATAGAAACCTCGTCGGTAGTGCAAAAGCAAAAAAAAAAAAAAAAAAGTCAAAATCACATCCGTTTGATGAGTGACACGTGGTGAACTAAATAATTGTGTACTGATGCTTCCGAGGATATCTGCTCTCCAGTTGTTTCAAACAGGCCTCTCATGGAACACCATTGAATACTAATTGAATGTCAGTGATAGAGTTCATTGTGAAACAAAATAATATTTGTGCTGAATAAGGACCAACAAATTTATTTGCAAATATTATTTCAAATTTTAATTAACAAACCTAAATGATATTTATTTTTTTCATAGCATACATTAACACAAACACAATGTGTACACAAAAAAAATATGCTTATCTATTTTTGACACTCCCCATGAACATGAACCAATCAACCAAATGACTACGAAAATGCATTTACCAAAAATTACTTCACATCTTAATTAACTACTTAAAAAACTTTAGAATTTTAATATTTTAACCGAGGAAAAATTTTATATCCAAATTATAATAAATAAAACAATTTATCCAGAAAATATAAACAACATTTTCATAATTAAAGTATAGGCTTTTAATTTATTGACAAAGGCAACGTTTTATGTATGTGTACCCCACATTCAAAATATAAATAAGAAGTTCTTATAAAGTATTTAAAATCGAATAGCTTTTTTATATCTCCATCGTTATCACAAATTTTGAGTTAAGAATTTGATACGGTAATTCATATCTAATGTTCTCAATATTAGCGTAGTGTTGTCTCGATTCACTGTTACAAATTTTGAGTTAAGAATTTGATACGGTAATTCATATCCACAATGAATCGAGGCAACACTATGTACATCGAGTTCTCATATATCCAAATGGGTCATATCTAGTGTCCCTGATATTAGCGTCCACATGTCCAATTGTTACAAATTTTGAATTAACAAATACAAAATTTAAGATATAAGAGTTGCAAATTTGATGTATTTGTAAATACATGGATAATCAAAATGTGGACACAGGCAAAATTGTCAAAATTCCTATCCAGAATTCCAGATTTCAATCAAACAGGTAATTTGAATGCCAGGACATCTCCATTTCTCACAGCTAAGAAGAGAAATCAAACCAGAAGTCCTCAGGTCCCACCTCCCCAGTTCCTTCTTACCCCACACAACACAAAACAACCAACACAGAATCACACAGTCCATACATACGATCATATCTGCTGTTATTCTCAAAGGAATACTAGGACGCTCCTCTTCCATTAAAAACCGTTGGATTAAATTGGACGGCTCAGATCTACCCAACTTAAAGCTTAGAGATCTTTTTATAACCATTCGGAACCGTCGATCTATCCAACGGCTATAAATGGAAACGCAGGACCATGTTGTTCCTTTCAGAATAACAAACACAAAACAACCAACACACAGAAAGAAACACAGAGTCCACACGATCACATCTCCTGTTATTCTAAGAGAAACAACAGGACCCCGCTCTTCCATTTACCACTGTTAGATTAAATCGGACGGCTCATATCTACCCAACTTAAAACTTAGAGATCTTTCCGTAATCAGTTCCAACCGTCCGATCTAATGCAACGGCTAAAAATAGACAACCGGGACCATGTTATTCCTTTCCGAATAACAACAAACCAAACACTTCCAATTTCTCAATTTTGACTTTCCTTCCTTCCACACGAGTGCTTATCCTCTGCCGCGCAGTACAGTACTTCGCAGCGAATCAACGATGTGGATTACAGACAGGACCTTCGAGATTATGTTACACGAATCTTAAAACAAATCCAACGGTGGAATTACTGCGCTGTAATTTACTGCGCAGTAGAGGATATGAACAGTCCGTACCACCGGCGCCTACAAAATCCCCTCCTCTTCCTCTTCTTCTTCTTCCACCAAACCCTCGTTCCAATTCAATCAGACCCACCACCGAATCCCACCATGGCACGCCTCTCCCTCGCCCTCCTCCTCCTCCTCTCCCTCCTCTCCCTCTCCCTCGCCCGCTTCCAGCCCCAATTGGATGTAGTACAGTCCCAGCCCTCTGATTTCCAGCTCCCCCGATTGCCCCACCCAGAACCCGAATCGGAGTCGGCCGCCCTGCCCCAACTCCCAAACCCTGAGAACGAGGAACAGCGTGAAACCCAACTCACCGAATTGCCGGAGTTGGAGCCGGAGTTGGAGAAACCGGAGGTTGCGGAGCCCGAGACCGTGCAGTACATCGTGGTGCCGGTGCACCAGTTCCGGGATGTCAGGAACTTTGATGGTCTGCAGGATATTGGGTTCTCGCTGCGCCTTCCCATGCGCCATGGCGGTCGTCGCCACGGGCACCGCCGGTTCGGGGGGTTCGGCCACAGGTTCGGGCACAGGTTCCGGCATGGGATGTCACGGGGGTTTGAGGGTCGCGGATTTCAGATGGAGGGTGATGAGGAGGAGAGGAGGCTAGAGATGCCGGAGATTCCTCGGCCCGCACACATGAAGGAGAAGATGGTAATTTTTTTTTTATGTGTGTTTTTTTTCTATTTGTATATGTGCATGTGAAATCAAAGTATCAAACTTGTTGAAGATTTATAGAACCCAAATTGGCAATTGATTTAAATGGTTATGATTCTTCGGTAGCATAATTAGTTTGAAAATTTAAAAATTAGTTTGAAAGTTTTGATAATGAACAAAAATAATATCTGAAGTTAAATTAAAATTGGTATCAAACATGGAGCAATCCCTATTGGCATTAGTTAAAGTATGTATGGTGCAATGAAATTGGGATATAAGATATGTCATGCTTTGTCGATATGTTGTAAGATGGTTTGTGATTAACAAATTCTAATGAACTATCAAGTGGTACTCAAATTGTATAAATTTGAATATTTGATAGTTAAGAAGTTTGATAGGCTTAATGTTTCTTGAACCATTTCACCTATTCTGAGAAACATTGTCCAAATTAGTATGTTGTAGTTAATTGATTGTAAACCTTCATAATATTATCATTGGGAACAACAATATTATTATTGAGCGCAACTATATTGTACAACTATATTGGGAACAACAATACTATTATTTTCTGCAGTGTTTTCTAAACTTAGTTCTCTTGAATTGCATGGTTCTGGTTGTGATGATTAACACAGATCTGAGCTTCTCATTGTATAAAAATTAAAAAAAGTTAGCTCTTTATTGAATAAATCTTGTTTATCAATGTGTTGAATCTCATCAGTCAGGCTTCCTAAATTGAAGCAAACATTAGGACCACAATTTGGACTCAAAAGCATTTGAGAATTGAAAATAACTGGGTTCATTTATGACAAGTATCACCACTTATCAGTATCAGCATATTTTGCATGAACTTTCATTATTAAGCAGTGTTGCATTCTGGAAATCCGAAATCGGCATCCTGCAAACTTGTTTTAGATGAATTACCAAGTATTAATTGTTATCATTTGTTTTTTCTTAAACAGGAAATGGACAGGCCCGCATGGAACTATGATTTCACATCGATGCCCATGGAGGACGAAGAGAAGATGGAGAGAGTGAAGGAGTTCATGAAGAAGATGAGAAAGTGCAAGCATCACCACCAGCACCACATGGAGAAGGATATGATGCACAGGCACCACGAGCATCACCATGGACCGAGAGAGGAGCCAAGAGAGGAGCCGAGAGAGGCAGGAGAGGAAGGCGGCTTTATCAAGCAGGTCATGAATCTCTTCAACTTCTGAGGAGGTTCTATCGCGCAGACAAACGGCGTGCTCTCTTGCGCCGCCATACGTAGTTACGGTCTGATGTTCTTCGTACGTATGACGTTCAGTCCAGTTGGTATATTCGGTGTGTTTATCATGTACTTGTTATGACATGTATGATGTATTCCTTGCATCAGTGTTGTTCATTAGTTATGTTGAGCTGTTGGAGAGACCACTTGTATTATATTTGTTTCTCACATGCTACCATTTTATTAATTATGCCTGTTTAGTGTTTACTCATTTGAGTCAACCCTTTTGTATGTTTATTTCTCTTTATGGGTTTATACAGATGATTTTGTGTCAGTGTTTGAATTAATTCATCTTCCCTAGTTATAGGGAAAGAGTGGTTCTGCTATGGATCGGCTAAGTAACATTTTATTTTGAATCGAGTGGTTTTTATTAAACATATTTCTTTAATTGTATCTAAAATACATATCGTGGTCATCTGATTATAAAAAATAAACATCTCATATTTCAATAGATTTATAGCAGAATTCGCCTATTTTTTTTATAATTAAAAAAAAATGGAAAGATGAGTGCAGGAAATGTACAATATACACTAACCAGCAATGACTCTATACATTGCAAAAATTGGAAAAACATAGAAATTCAACTTTTGCAATGATTATCAGGCCCTATAACTGAACTGCTAAATTTTAAGAACCAACACTACCTCAAGCCCAATTGCACAAAAATTAGCAAGGGAAACAAACAAACATAACCAATATACTCAAAAAATAAAGATAAAAAAAATATACTCAAAAAATATTGCAACTATCAGACTGCGCGCTTAGCAGTACCCTGCAGACGACGTTGTTGACAGTTCGGTGCAGGGCCATGGCTGCACACCCAGAGCAGCCCCACTGACGTCCCGGCACATCCATGGCGTGTTCTTCGACCCCCACAACTTGACATTGTTCAGACAAACCCGAGTGAATCTTGAGCTCGTTATTCCCTCAATGGATCCCGGTTGCTGCACATTGACCCCCCATACATCCTTTATGGTCACACCATCGACTACTGGCACGGCATATCTGCAGTTTGTTTTTAAGTTTTTAAGTGCACAATTTGAACAAATAATACTGTAAGGCTTGTCTACACTTTGCTGTTTTGTGCTGAGATGCAGATGCTTTCGGTTGGGGATTCAATTTTTCAGGTCCAATTAGTTCATCTACATTTTGTTTGTCCTGAGATGATTTCAGGAGGGGATGCTGATTTAGTTTGCCTTTTCGGTTATTGGAAACGTGATACTGGTACCAGAATAAATTGAATTGAGTTCTCTCAGACTATCTTCTCTCAACTATTAGTAATTAATTAATGTGAAAGTTATTACGTACCGGTTGAAATACTCATCGGGGTGGTCACCTACATCTCCCACTATTCGAATCCCTTTGCGGACATTATTCATGTACACATTCTTAAACGTCACGTCGCGTATGTACCCACCTCGACCTACAGCTGTCTTTACATGGATGCCAATTCCAGTATTGTACAGGTTCACGTCTTCTACAAGTACCTGCTTTACCCCGCCTGATGCCTCACTGCCAATGGCAATGCCGCTAAATGGTGATGAGCCACGTACACGCCGGATGGTGATATCATAGCTGGGACGGCCGTATGCAATGCCGTATTCGTCCCAGCCACTTTTTATGGCAACCATGTCATCACCGGTCGAAATGTAGTTGTCTTCTATGCATACGCTCGAACTGGAGTCTAAAGCATAGAAAGGCAAGGTATCGAGGTAAGTAATTTAATGTGGATGAAATTTGTATTAGCCAGTTTTCTATACCGCAATCAACGAAACATTCATCTGATTAAGTATGAGGAAAATGTGTATACCTGGATCAATTCCATCAGTGTTTGGTGAATCGTGAGGCGCAAAGATCGACACATATCTTATGACCACATTGCTGAAAGAATAAGAAACAGTCATATTTTCGTCGTTCTGATAAATAAGAACCTGAACTAACAGAAGTACCACAAAATTAAGGAATGAAGAAAATTATAAAACAGGCATACTTGGAATAAACCGGATGGATATTCCAGAAAGGAGAATTGAGCAGAACAACATTAGAGATCAGAATATCACTGGAATGCATGAACTCGATCAGATTAGGCCGCGTGTATCGAAGAGTTCGCCGCCTCCACATGTTCCACCACACCTCACCTTGTCCATCTATTACCCCCTTGTCACCTAAATAAATTATAAAACAAAAGAAATCAATTATAAGCTGGTGGATTTGGTAGTTATTTAACCAGAACTCCAACAGACCAGCACATCAGTTATCTTATAGTTATATGGAAACATTGGAATTTCCATTATATTTGTGTGAAATATTAATTAATGAGCTGAAGTATTGCAAAATGGGCAGTGTGAATTATGGACTGGGCCAGTGTTGAATGGAGCCCACAAATGCCCAGTATAGTTTGTGAATGAATTAATTAATTCACTCTACTTTCCTCTATACATAATAAGTAACACAATGAAGATGCAGGACCCACAATTAGCATATGAGAAACATCTTGCGTCCATTGAAAAACCGTCCATACGTTAATAAACGTGTATGGAATGTAACAAATACACTCAAAATGTAACATATACATCCCAAAATGTAACCTGTAGACGCTATAGACGATAGGTATTACTCATTAGCATATAACATTGGTCCCCAGTAACAAATTTTCATGTGAGTAGGTCTAGATACAAATAAGCACCATATATACAGGATAATTATACCAAGATAAGATGGCATTTAGTTGCTAACTCACTCCCCTTTGTGAGCAAAAGGGAGTACCTTTTGTTAATCAATCAATCCAGCATGATGATATAATGTAAGGAATTATCACATGCTATGTAAATGCATGCAGTGCAAACCTGTTATAATCACATCACGAACTCCATTGGCATGAATTAGACTTGTGTACCGGCCTCCCGGTAGTTCCCGGCCTCTTCCGTATGATGGCAACGGATCCATCAACGGCCAATTTCGTGTATCCTATAAACACCCAACATTGGTTACATAATTTAATTACCTAACATCGTTGTCAAAACTCTGAATTTCATATTAAAAGGACCAATTCTATCATGTATATAGTTGAAAATTAAACTATTAATTCAATCTTAAGAGTAAGTAATCACCCTGAAAATCTGAAATTGGTAATCTCAAGTTCAAGTTATCTGAAAAATTAACACAAGGAAATCATAACAAACAACATGAGGAATTCCCTCAAATGCTAAATGCTGGTACCAGTATATACCGGACCGGTACCAGTACGTACCGGTCTGGCAAGCTCAATACTGGAGTAAAAGGAATTAGTACCTGAGTAGCCTTGAGAACAGCCCCTCTTGCCAAGTAAAGAGTCATGTGGCTAGTCAAATTGAAGCTACCAGTTAGCCAAATTCCAGGAGGCACATACAACATCGTACCGCCAATTCTTCGCATGTGTGAAATCCGGTAAACCGCCTTTCTGAACGGCCACGTGTTAACCGTCTTGCCATCTCCGACGCCCCCGAAATCCTTGATCGAAACAACCTCCCTGCGCTGCCTCATCGGCACCTTTCCGCTACATGTCATGACCTCCCCATTGGCCATGTAAAACTGCCATAGGAAAGGTGACATGACAACCAGCCACAACATAATTCCTCTTGCTAGTGCTAATGTTAATGTTAATGTTAATGCCATTGTTTTGTGAATTCAAGGTGAACCAAGCAGAGAGGAACAAAGCAAGCTTTTCAAGGAGGAGAGGATGTATACAATCATACAATACAAGAGCAAGAGAACAAGGAAAGGGGGATATAAAATAGGGAAAATTAGGAAGATGAAAGATGAGAACAAGTGCAATGGGCCAAGAGAAAAAGCTATGAACTTGCAAGTGTTGTCAGTATACTAAGGTAATTAAAGAAAAAAACTGGTACCAGTAGTCCAGTACCAGAACATGCATGCAGTATCTTATAGAGAATGTTGTACATACATAGAAAGGGAATATTTAATTAAAGATTTTTTCTAGAGAAACATCTTGCGTGTGTTGAAAAACCGTTCATACATTTATGGATATGTACAAAATGTAACAAATACGTCCCAAAATGTAACAGATACCTCTCAAGATGTAACCTATTGTCGCCATGGACGGTTTTTTAACGGACACTAGGTATTACTCATTTTTTTATGTTGAGAATGTCAGATATATATATGGTTTTGTTTTGTTTATTTAGGGAATTCACGGGTTGAGAACAATGGATGGATACGAGTAAAAGTGGAGAGCTTGTGATGAGAGTGATGTTACAAGAGGAATCTAGCTTCATTGTATTATTGTTTTGTGCATTAACATTAAAATGTGTAGCATTCGTGACATGTTGTCAGGAGAAATAACAGAGTCACACACACTTGGTGCACAGGAGAGGACCACAGCAAATTCTTCAAGGGTCTAATTAATACCCAAGACAAGACAAAGTATAATGCAAAAGCCGGCAGTTTTTTTTTTATTCGTACTCTTTCTGGGTAAACTCCCGAGCTTTTTAGCTATACCACGTCATCATTAATCTCAACCATTGATTTTATTTTTCTATCTTCATTTATCATAATCAAATGGCTCAATTTATTTTTTTTATTAAAGAGATAATATCATGATGTACCTAAAAACCAATTTAAGACTCAAAATATTTGCAAACTCTTTGTATTTTTTTTATATAAATTGAGTTGTAGCTAAAAGTATATTATATAGAAAATATATTAAGTCTAATATTTATCTAATAAAATATATTATGAAAAATATATAATTATTCTTAATATTTGTTAATTTATGTAATATTATTTTTTCGGGGCGAAGCCCGAACCACAGCTCTAGTATAAGTAATTTTGGGTATAGTAACAATTGTCTAAGAGCAACGCTCTCCGTGTGGGAGGTCGCGGGTATGAAACCCGACTGGGATGTCTTTTACAGACATTTAAATTTGACTGGCTTGACTCTCATCTTTATCTAAAAAAAAAAAAAAACAATTGTCAACGTATTTAGTAGTACAATATGAAGAGTGTGTTTAAAATTTAATGTTCATTAAGTAAACCATAAATAAAGTTTTAATAACATAAATACATAATTTGCCAACAAAAATATTGCTGAAAGTGAGAAAAAAATGTGCATGTTTTCTTCATATGTGTACATAAGAAATGCATTATACTCCAATTAATTTAAGCTCTACTGTTGTCCATCCATCAAGAAGTCACTTAAATACTAAAACCTTTTAAATGAAAGCCCAAATATTATGTTCTTTTAAATACTAAAACACATCAATACTTCTACTTTCTTATTAACTACACAATATTTTATTTCTTTTTTAGTCATATCATATGTAAGGGCTAGTAAAATAAAATAAGAGGAGGGTGTTTCATGTATACATGCATGTGCAGAAGTGCTTGTGGAGTAGTGGTGCTGCCAGCCAAGGTTCATTTTGGAGAAACAAATTAAAAAGGGCTTAAATTTTATCACCAAAATGTTATCACAGCCTGGCCACAAATGGACAAATTTTGGACATATATATATATATATATATATATATATATATATCTATCCTACGCATGGTGGTGAGCATGTTGGAGATAAAAAGCCGGCCATGGCTCTTGCTCTATGCATCTTTATATACTAAGCAACACTTTTGGATCCCCTCCAATTGGATGCAATGTGCAAATCTAAGTACCTAATCTAACCTTCAGTTTATAATAATGACAAATTAGGGCAAAATTTTACGTTATTTACACGAAACGATAAACGTAACAATCTATTCTATTTCATTTTCCATTTTCATATAATAATACGAAACGATAAATGAAACTATTCACGGTTTCATTAAACGAAACAAAATGAAAACGAAATCATCCATTTTCGTCGTTTCGTTGCGTTGACACCCTCTTCATAATGATACAGCGGAATGTAAATATTATCAATTTTCCAATAAACTTGACTACTCTCTGGACAAGAAAGAAAATCTCTGTGACAATGGAACAATGAGCCAAAATTAGATTATTAATTATTATATGAGATGCACAACTTTAGTATTATTATTACTTCATGATACAATTCAATTCAGACACTAATACTACATGTGACTAAAATCTATTATAGAAAAATCTTGAAAATTTATTAAAAGAATATTTTGAAATTGCCCAATAAGCATATAAACTAACTTGAATTTAAACTTGCAAAATAAATATATTGCAAACAATGAAAGTTAGATCTGATTATCTTTGCAAAATTGGTGCTAACCAAATATAGCTTAAAGTTCTTTATCAAAGGTGTGTCCACCTATTAACATGAAACATTGGAGATGAACAGAATCCACACAGTAACATTCCCTGCACAGTCCACTGGTTGGCTCTGATACTGGTAATTAAAGTGCTTGTGATAAAAAGGGAAACAATCCTTGCCCTTCAAAAGGTACTTTTTTACAAAAGTGTTGGGAACTTGGGATTCAGATTTCAGAGCCCTCCATGAAATGGAATTAATTTGCTTTTTTAAACATTTTTATGTTTATGAAGATATGGCACTAGAACATTAATTTACAAGATTTCTTCTGAAGTATTATCTAGTGTTTTTTTGTCGTTATCATTTCAATAAAAAATTAAATTACTGACATGATTGGGATTTTAGGGTTTTGGTACTACCTTTTGGATATCAAAAAAGTATTTATCTTTGAAAAATCTGAAAAAATAGTTAAAAAGTTTCAAAAATTGTAAAATTTGGTACTTTGCATCATCTCAATATGTAGATTGTGTTGAGCAAATCGGTTTGTTTATTTGACTTTTGAAAATAGAGATTCGATGGTGGTGTAAAAAACGCGCTTTGCACCACGGTGTACCATAACAAAACTCTAATAGAGAATCCCAGGAGATATGCTGCTCTTGCTTTATATTTTGTCTTCTCAGACTACAGTATAAGGATTGCTTATCTAAAAAAGGGTAAAAAAGTATAAGGATTACAAATACATTTGAGATATAAAGTGGTGATGAATGAAGATACTTCATGTTCTTCGCTCAAAAAAAAAAAAAAAAAAGATACTTCATGTTCCTAAAAGTAGGATCAACAAAACAATGATACACATAACATAACTCATTATTTCATTTTAGTATACTAGTAAAGAGCCTATGCATTATAATGGGCCGAGACATTAATATCCCTCAACACTGGTGATTAATCTAAGTAAACAACGAACAGCTGAGGTTTCTTCTTTAAAAAAGATAGAACTTTCATGTCAAAAAATCAAATCTCCTTTTACTAGGAGTAAGGATATCTTCTAAGTTGCTCCATATAAATCCACATTATAAATATTACTACCTGTCAGAGCATATTTTGCTGTCCAGATATTGTCATAACTATTAATTCAAATATGTCATTCTTTATGGCATGATCAACAAAGTCACTCTTATGATTTCTTGACCGTATTGTTAAATCATCCAGATGATGACCAGCAACTTAAATTTATTTACATTTTTTTGTATGTAATATAAACATATCAAATATAAATTTGTCATGCGAATCAACAACTGAAAAGGTACAAACACATGATTTTTGTCAACAAAGAAAATAGATGAAACCCTAAACAAAGAAACAAAAAAAAAAAAAAAAAACATTACAGCAAAAAGGATTCCGATTTCTGACAATCTCACAAGAAAACCAATTATCAGCATTGACGGTTTATGTTTTTGACCAGATAAAATAAAAATGAGTACCAAATCTAAATCAAAGTGGAGCCAACTGAACTGGAAGCATCTCTCTTCTGCAGAGAACCTCTCCATTTTATGAGAATGCGATGAGGCCAAGTGAGATGATCACGGATTGCAAATCGAATGAGACGAATTCTCACACGGGACAACAAAATTCGGTCTCAAACGGTACAGAATTCCCTTGTCCGGTTTGAATGTTTGGTTATGAAGTAATTGCAATGAATACATCTGTGTAACGGGTGCAGAGTTAAGAACCAGCCTTTGGTCTAGTGACTAAGGATAAAACTCTCTGTATGGATGTCTCAGGTTCGAAACCTGAATGAGTGGTCTTTCACAGACATTTAAATTGAGTGGCTTGACCCTATCTTTATATAAAAAATGGGTGCAAAGCTACATAATACAGACTGAGAATTTGTTCATTGCATAGGTGTATACAAATATAAATTTTGGTCTTGTTTTTTTCCATCAAAAAAGAAAATTTTGCTTTTATGGTGTGATTCTCTGTGAACTTGGAGTAGTAGGTGTAGAACAGTAGAAGTGTCAGGGAAGGGAAGCAACGGTCACTCTTGGATTTTTGTGCTTGGTTTGTTCTCGTAAGAAAAATCTAAATCAGCTTGGGTTGTTCGGCAAGGTGGTTAGCTTAAACATTTAAGCTTCACTAAGCTACACTCGTTCGGAAAAAGAAAAATGGCTTAAGAAAGTTTAAACCTTAAGTCATGGGTATTGCTTCCTTAGGAATCCGGGTAAGGCTTAAGCTCCGGTCAAAAGGAGGCTTAAGGAGAAACTTTTAATCCGTGCTAAGGAACTTGCGTTCAGAAAGATTAAGAGACTAAGGAAGCTTAAGGAAGTCTAAGAAAGCTTAAGGAGGGGTTGCCGAACGGTCCCCTTGTATTTTGGCAACTGCCTTCCTATTGCCTTCTGATATAAATATATAATCTACTATATATTTTTTTGTTCAGCATGTTAATTGTATTGCATATTTGTTTGTGTTAATCTGTTTGAGATTTGTTCAATGGTGGTTGATTGTAGTCTTTTTTTTTTTTTTTTTGGTGAGATAAGGTTGTGTTTGTTTGTCATTTCTGAGCTCAGTTTGGTAGTCTATAGTCTATACCAGTCCTATTTTTAAAGCAAACAGTTACAAGTACAACTGTCAGTGAGAGTTTGGGAATGAAATTTATTGTCATTATTATTTTGTTCTATTCAAATTATTGTCAGTAGAATAAATATACTTCTGTTCATCAACTTTGAGATCACTTGAATTGAAACAGTAAGAATTTCATTTGTATTCTCAGCTTGCACTCAATTCAATTTTCCATACAAATTCTAATGTTAATCCTTTGAATGAAATTTCTACCTGGGCTGAAATTTCATAAAACGAAAATGCACTATGCATCTTGGTGGTTGTATTTAAAGTTTTAAACCCAAATTTATTTCTAGCCACTAATGTAACAACATATTGGGCCTGATTACTTGCTTCAAACAATGGGCCTTGTATAACTCGAGGTTCCAAAAGCTAGCTCTGGCTCATAAAAATACCTAGCTACAATAATAGTAATAGCTAGTGACCTTTATCTATCTATCGGTCCACTGTTTTTTTAATAAAAAAAAAATATCATTTTTCAGTTAACATTTATAACTTTCCGATCAACATATATCATTTTCTAGTAAACAGATACATTACGATTTTTAGTAACATTTATGCAAATGTGACAAGCACATTGGTGCATGTGAGTGTGTCAGATTGTGAGAGAGGGTGGATGGGTAGCCTAGTTTATAGGGTGCACTTAACGTATTTTCCTTACAATAAGGCAGTGCATTGCCAATATTTGCCATAAAAATGACAGCAAAGGATGTACAATTACACGTACTGATATAGTGATGGAATTAATCAGTTCAGATAAGATAAGAGAAATCATTCATGAAGATATTCAACATGTGATGTTGAAACTTCCAATTTGATTTGATATTTAGCATCAATTTGAAAAATGGCTGCCATCCCAATTGCCTGTAAATACATTCAAAAAGCTTCAAACTTTACAGGTTAAACTTGCATAATAGATATCAAATAGACAACCAAAACAATAAACTAATCCAACAGCCAATTAGTACCAAACACAAACCTTGCCTATCGAGTGCGAAAGAAGGATTGATGCGAAAGAAGGATCGATGTTCGACAACCTAATTCAGTAATAAGTGATAATAGTTCCTATTTTCCCCACATGCGCGTTCGACCTCTCGATCACAGTCTTGATCAGCTCATCAGTTATTCTAAACCTACTCGGATTATAGATTTTAACCGTCTCAAGATAACCATGCCGACACATAACATCTTGCGGTACCTCTTCTCTGTGCACTTCTTCGGCATAATCATCCCTCTGGTATGGTAGTAATTAGTAAAAGAAAATAAACAGTCAGATAGTCATACATTTTGCCATAACGTTCGATCGATATCAGTTGTTACTTAGCATCACCGGCGCGCTATTTACTGAACTCGACTGTTAGGGTAGTAGAATTTACGAGAAGATATAGATATTACAGATCAAATCTTTATATTAACTTTATGAAACAGAAAACCTGAGAGATGTTACCTTAGCGAGAACCAATCTGAGCTCTTTTAAATTAGGAGAATGTTTGAGCAAAGAAGATACTAGGTAAAAGTCATTGCTCATATTCCATGCTCCAATCTCCAATTTCTCTAGTTTGTCAAAACTTCTGTAGTTAGCAACATCGTTTTTCAATGGCGCCTCCATCCAGCAAAACAAGCATTCATTAATACAGAAAAAGATGAACACTGCAACAACGCGAGTAGGTAGCTTAACACGGCTTGTATCAAAACAAAGAACTCTATTCATGAACCAAAACAAGTAGTGGGTACTGCAATTTCTGGGTTTTCTTCTTAATGATATAGCTTATACAAAAAGCCTGATTTTTAGAGAAAATGATATTCTCTTCACACACATATATATAAAAGAATCACAAGCAGTCAGGAGCAAATTACTGACAGTCTCAAACAATAAAATTTGAATTTTTCTGCAAGCATTTTAGTATGAACAAGAGTACCGGGCGCCAAAAACATGCCAATCTTACATACAAAATATTTTTTTCAGAACATCCTTGCATTTCTAACAATTGCTAAATAGAAAAAAGAATTGTGTGGCAATGGCATTTATATTAGAGGAGGGATCCAATAACATGCACAATTTTGACACAAATGTTACACTAAATCATATAAATTTATAAAAATCTTAAAAGTAGAAAATTTTTTACAACCATGTTCATTACTTATAGATCGATTGTGTCTCAAATTTCATTCAATTGGAGTGTCTTTTGATACTCCATCAACGACCATCAAGTTTATATAGTAATTAGAACGGTCTAAATTTAATAATTCTTGATGGAGTAACAAATGACATTAAAATTAAATAAAATTTGACACACAATCGATCTATAAGTAAATGAATATGTTTATAAAAGATTTTCCATTTTTAAGATTTTTTATAAATTTATATGATTTAATGTAACATTTGTGTCAAAAAAATGTTGTGTCATTTGATCCCTCCTCTTTATATTATTAGACAGAATATATATAGCATACCATTAACTCAGGATTGGTACCAAGTTCCAATTCTGTAGCATTGGAAATACCATTAAAAAGGTCCAGAACTAGCATAGGAGCATCACCCTCATTGTGCCAGTTCATGCCGTGAAATCTGACGGTTGCTTTTACCAGAGATAACATGCTCTTGAATACAATGCCGGTGCACCCGCTCTGAAGATACAAATAGAGGTACAAAGAGACCAGACTGGCCGGGGCAAGAAATATCCAATTGCACAAATGGATGACATGAAGAAAGTTTCAATCTTTTCAACCTGCTATGGGAAATGCCGGTGAAGTACAAGTCGCAAAGCGACAGAGACAACAGTTCCAGAGAGGGGCAGCCCGTGGAAAGATTTTGCGCAAAATCATCACTGAGCTCTACGCAAGTCAGCTCTAGACTTCGTAGCGATGGTAAGTTAATAACTGCCGGCGAATTCTTAGTACGTCTCTTATGGTAATCGGTCAGATTAATGATCATGAGGCGTCGTAAGCTTGCACAAACCAAATCGGGCAAGTTGATCAAGCTAACTGTGCGATGGTACTTAATTTCATGAGTGATGATACAAATTTCACGTGGCATTAGAAGAGCGACTCGGTTGAGCCATGCCATGCAGATAGGAGTATCGTTGATGTGTAAAACTACCTTATCCAAGTTTGTTGGTTTTCGACGGGTTAAAACACAATGCACAAACCGGCCAAACCGCAACTTGTCAGCCATGATATCGCCGCTCTGAAAATAGTCACTGTAAAAGTACAGAACAGGCAAGGTAGCCCAGGTCTTTCGCCATCTCTTCGACAATACGCATGTCTGCACTGCTTGTTTGGCGAAATGAGAGGATATGGGTCAAAACATCATCTGGTAAACTACTGATACAATCATGCGCCGGTACATTCGCTCTGCCATCAAGTCTCCTGGTCTTCTCCATCTTGTGGCAACCAAATAAGCATCTCCTACATTATTATAACTTAAGTGTTACACAGTTTATATCTTAAAAATACACGAAATTCTCAAATACATGGCAAACAAAACAATACTATTAATGTCAACAAGAAATAAATCAAGAACAAATAATTTGGTCTTTTTTAAAAGGTCAAGGACTAATTTAATTCTTTATAAAAGTTCAAGGACAAAATTGATACAAGTAAAAGTTTAAGGACCAATTTGATTTTAGGCGATAATTTAAGGACCAAATGATGAATTTTCCCTGAAACAAAAACAATTCTACCTCCACAACAACACATGAAATTCAGCAGAAACCACCCATCAGAAGCCAAAACATTCCTTGTGAGAATTGCCTTGCCTCAAAGCAGAAAATAAAGTCCTGCTGCTGCTGCTGCTGCTACACTAGGGTTTTTTTTGTGTTGATTACAAGTTCAGAACAAAAAAATGACTATGTATAGATATATAGCAAATGCACAAAGTTGTCAAAGTGATGATGAATTGAGATTTGAGAAGGCATTACACTTATGTTAGTACAAAGCCCACGCTTTGCTTTGGACTGAAACTGTTATATTTTATAATAAAAGGCCGAAAGCTCATCCTTTTGAAGAAACTAATATAAGCCTTAAATTTTAATGGACCGGAACATTAATGTACGTTAACAGTGGTAATCAATCTAAGTAAATAATCAACCGCTGAGATTTTTTCTTTGAGGAAGATAGAATTTTCATGTCAAAAAATCCAATCTCCTTTTATTAGGAGTAAGGATAATTAGTTAATTACATTGATCAGTTGATGGGCCTGGAACAAGTATTGGGCTGGGCTTTTGATCAGTTTTTAGTGGGCTTATTCTTAATAACAGCAAGCAGTATGAAATGAAGGCCCAACTGGTCTTTTATTCTCTTTTGGGCCAGTTTAGTGAATTGATTTACTATCTATCGGCCCAACATGCAAAACGGACAAAAATCTATTTAAAAAGAAATTATACTCGAAAATCAAAAGGTATATGAAATTTATTATTCACAACTATATCTAAACGTTGAACTTAGTGAAGTACTTAAGGCTCATGAATGTCATTTGTCTCATGAACCTCGACAGAGTATCAAACGACTTTCAAGTTAGTCGAAATTTGAGACACAATCAAGTTATGAGCTTCATAACATGTTTGTATAAATTTTTCTATTTTAGAGATTTTATTTATATTTATTTAAGAATCGCAACATTGCCGTGGTTGTCATCAGATTCTACCCTAAACTTATATAGTGAACTCTCCATTGAAGGTCAATCTTTATAGAGGTAATATCATACTTTTATGGCCCTATATATGCTCATAGGATATTATTATATATATCATCTTCAAAATATCTCAACCAATATCATCACTTCATCATTAAATCCAAATGCTAATGAGTAATATTCATAATGCTTCTTTTTTCCCCTCATCAAACCTATATAAGGCGATTTGCTAGCTACAATTAATGGAGAAGTGAGTTCTCTCTTTTTGCATTTTAATTTAAAGGGAAGTGCTATCTACACAAAAATTTTTGCTCCGCAACACTAAATTTAATTTTTTTTTATAATTATTCTCCATTGAATTAGTTGATCTAATTGCATCAAAGTATACCATTAAGAAGGATAATAATATTTCAAAATTATTACAACACTATTTGGTATAATTAAAAAGAATATAATGGTTCAAAAAAATTTAAATATGGTGTGCAAAGCAAAAATTTTGGTGTAGATATCCTCCCCTAAATTAAATTCGCCTTTCACAAACATACATCAATGCCAATTATGGGAGGCACCATTTTTGTTGGTCTAGTCCCCACTATGCAGATCAGTACTCTTATCCTGTCGGTAATTATTGTACCACACTTGCTATCAGTTTTGTCACATATATTTATAACATATAGAGCTCTCTAGCGATTATAACACATGTGTCAACTTTCTATTACTTGATCAATATTTCTAGTACTTAACAATGATGAACTTTCTTGACATTTTACGCAACACTATTTTTTTATTTTACCAGGAAGAAAATATCTACAACATGATTTATTAGTCTGTCACAATCTTGCTAATTGAGATAAGGAAAAATATGAATTAATCCGCACAAAAAGGCCACTCAATGGGTCCCAATATATGCTTAACCTAACTCACAGGTTCATGCACGAAGTAGCTAGGTTAGAATTAATTAATGCGAATATTCGTTCTTAATTATTAGTTAGGAAAATTTTAATATGTTTAGAAATTTTTATATGTACTTCATTAGACTATATATATACTGGGTACTCACCTGGACTATAGTCCACCGAATGCAATGTTTAATGTTATGTACATGTATGTATATATATACACCCAAAACCCAGCGAAGCGTTGGCTGGATAATCATATTTTTTAGGGAGTAGGGACAATAAATTGATCATATAACATTTTAATATTTTGCTTAAATTAATGGTTTATGAATTTTATTAAACATTGTGAATTACAAAAATAATCTCTAGAAAATTGTATCTTCCAAAGTTGAGCCAGTGATAGATAAAGTAAAATACCTGCATGTGTCTCACTTAAGAGGTCTCCATAATTGAAAGTACGTGGGGAATAAAAAAAAAATTGAAAAAGTGAAAAAAAAAAAATGTACATATACCAATAAAAGTTATAATTAAAATGCATGTATGTATGCAATAACGACCCTTCGAAGTTATTTTGATTTGACCTTGGTGAAACAATATCAATAATTAAGCAAAGTACAAATCAATAAATTCTGATGATGGAAAACCAACAATTATGATGATGATGACTACCGCAATATTATTGAAGTACAAATCAATAACCAACAATTATTTAGTGTGACTGAGCTGATGGAAAACACTTATGATATTTCAAAATTGTTAATTTCAGCATTAATTGAAAAATATAACAGTTTAATGGTGATTTGACGTTGAATTGTTTCTCTGATACATCCAAAATACTTCTCAACATACAGCTATATATCTGTATATATTACACTATTATATTTTGTTTTTTTTTTTGATAAAAACATCATTACATTTTGTGATGTCCCTTGCGCAATAAACCACCCTTAATTAATACTTAAGGCTGGCAAATTAACCAAATTGCTTCATAATATATTATCATTCATCAATGATCATTTATCAGTTCAGAAATTATTCTTATCCCCCTTAACTACACCCCTTATTTGAAGTAAGTATCCTCTCAGTTACCGCAAAATTTGCGGTAGCTGATCAGCAATCTCATCCATTGATCTGAGATTACGGTAAAAAAAAATTAACACGATCAGATATTTAGATGCACGGGGCAGTTATTACAGAGAGGATTCGGGCAACCGCAATTTTTACAGTAACTCAGGGGATCTCAATTGCACCCCATTCCTATTCTTTTATTCTTCTTCCTCCATTGATTTCTTTCCACCACCTCCGTCCACCTCCACCCTCTCCGCCGGACCTCCACTACCCCTCGGCCGCATCTCCACCCCCCTCCGACCGCACCTCCGCCGCCATCTCCGGTCACACCTCCATTACTCTAGCTCTTTGATACACATTTAGTTATTTGTATAAACTATATTAGTGATTAGTATAAACATTTTTGCATGTTAGTATAACCGTTTTTTCTATTATCATATGGAAAATGTAAAATTATATTAGGGTACGGTTAAGAAAGATTTTTAAGAGGTGCAGTTATCACCTCCCTTATTAGTTATCTGTTGTTACATTTACAGGGTTAATTCAAAGTGGGTCCTTTGCAAGTACTAGGGGATTTAATGCAGCATCAGAAGGTTTGATTGGATCTTTTTTTTTTTTTTTCTCTCAGGACCCACTCCTGATCTGATTTCACATGCCTTTAAATCGTCCCACAATAAATTGCAACTAGATAATTGCAAAAAAAAAATTGTAATTGTTTGTTACATACAAGAAAAGGCAATCACCTTTTGATAATTGAAAAGGCACTTGTGTTTGAAATTAGACAACTCATGGTGTGGTTATTCAGTTATATATATAGTTTGTTGGTGTATGAAATCCGTAACGGAAACATCAAGCGTCCATAGAATAACTGTTCATACGTCCATAGTTAGTCAAATTTCACACAATTACATTAATTTTACAACTTTTACTTAAATTTATAACTTGTGAAATTTATGAATATCCATTTTATGAACGCTACGTAGCACTCAATCAGTAATAACCTGCAAAAGTTACAAGCTTCTCCAAAGTCCCTTGGAGGAAATTGGGGCAACAATATTTGATACTTCCCACATGAGTAAAGTAGATAAAAACGAAGCAGGAGTCAAGGTTACTTGATTAGGCTTGAAGAAAAAACATCCAATTTCATTTTCTTACTACAATTAATAGATCGATGCATAGGAGAAAGTGGCTCAATTAAGGATGGCTCCAAGACCATGAGTGCTCATCCTCTGTAGTGCTGCGTTGTGTAGCGCAGGATGTGAACCGTTGGATCATTGTAATACCCCAAATTTGCGTATTATCTAGGCCGTTACTTTTCTGATATCCAAAGCATCCAGTTCGACCAGCAACCTACGTCGCCAAAAGAAAACACACAACAACAGAAAAAACGGAGTCAGCTTATAAAGGTCAGTAACCGGTTATTTTACGACGCAACTTCTGTTATAGGTTTACAAAAACAATATGTAACTAAGTGCAATTATGTTAATTAAACTATATTTAATAAGACTACAACTTACATGCCCTATCCTAACCGACCTAGACCATCCTACACATTCCTAAGTCACTTTTATCATTTAATCATGTTAAACTGTTATACTGAAATCACGTTATCAAATATAAGCAATAAAGACCAGAAAAAACCATGCAACTATTCTTTATTAAATACAGATGCTTCCCAACTTGACTTACCAGACTGACTGACACACACCAATACCCGAATCCCAACTTAACATGCAATCATACCAGATCAACCTTACCATGCAACCATGCATCAAACCCAAACCATGGCATATCAAACAACAAAATAACATTCTGTGCATCAGCACGTATCCTGCACCTGAGCATTCATGAGATCCAAATACCACGTACTTACCTGTACGTAAACTATAACGCTATAGTGAGGTAGCTAGCTCCTGCCGGTATCTCGAATCAGGTACATAATCAGACCAACCTTAGACCAGGTATATCCAAACCATTCATATTCAAACCAAGCATATCCAACCCACACATATCCAGACCAGGCACACTCAGACCAGACATATCCAAACCATGTATACTCAGACCATGCATATCCAAACCAGGCATATCCAACCCACACATATCCAGACCAGGCATACTCAGATCAGACATAACTCCCAATTATAACTAGGTTGATAACCACCACTACGTACATAACCATGCCGACCCAAACAAATAACATAAACCAACATGACATACTCATGTCCGAACCCAAAACCAGTACTACACATGCATTCGAAAACCATCTGTTGAAAAATATAATGAGATCTCAGAGAAATCTCATCATTAATCTCAAATCCAGTCAAATAAGGCAACTCACTCAACTGGCATCTCAATTTGAGTACCCAGTGAGCAACGGTTAGAAAAGGGTAAAAATAGCAATAAGCTGTAATTAGGGAAATCAGCCAACGGTCAGAAAAGAAAAGCTCTAATATAAATAGAGCATGTACAGTATCATGAAAAAGATCAGAAAAAAGTAATAAAACATTATTTTTCATCATCTCTTTAATTTTACAACATGGTATCAGAGCCACTCTGATCTAATTCCGCAAATTTCACAAATCTGGTACAGCTAACCAAGGAACTGTACCAATTCCTTAAAACCCAAAAAACCCGACAAAATGGCACACAATGACAAGCTGACCTCTGTAATGCTCAACGGCAGCAACTACCAGGTTTGGGTAAGGCAGGCAACTTTCGGGTTGATCAGCCGCGATAAACTCGACCATGTCACCGGAGATCTGCCGCGACCAGTTCCTAAGGCGGCCGTTCCCACGGCTGACGAGCAAAAGGCCATGAAACAGTGGGACAAAGCTGATACAATGGTCATTGGATGGCTGTTGGCTACCATGGAACCCCAAATCAGCGACCTCATGACATACCAAAATACTTCTCGCCAGATTTGGGAGAAGGTGGCGGCTCGGTTCGCCCGCAAGAAAAACTTTGCCCGTGTCTATCAAATCCAACAGGAGATACAACAAATCCAACACGCCGGCCAAACTACCACTGAGTTGTTCAATCAACTTCAGAAAAAAAGGGATGAAATCAAAGTTTACCGGCCACCAACCACTGATCTGGCCGAACTCCGGCGACGCGAGGAGCAAGATGAGATCTTCCTCTTCCTCGCCAAACTAGACCCCACGTATGAAGCGGTTCGGTCCCAAATTCTGCTCTCCACCGACCTTCCCGCACTCGACGAAGTGGCAGCCATGATTGAGGGGGAGGAAACGCGGCGCCAGGTTATGGGACACCACACCTCGGCCAACCCCGAAGGACAGGCCTTCGGTGCATTCACCAAACCCTCGGCGAAGCCGCGGTACAACCCTAAGTTCGCCCCAGCCAAGAAGTGCGACCACTGTAAGAAAGATGGCCACACCAGAGACGAGTGCTGGTTCCTCCATCCAGAGCTCCGTCCGCAAGGCCAGCGGCGCGGGAGGCGAGATGGAAATGAGGCGGAGGTGAAATGGAAAAGAGGAGGATTTGCGGTGGAGGCTGAGGGATCGAAAGGGGCAGAAAAGGGAGAAGGAAATCAACCAGTCAGTAACCTATCTACTCCAGCTCCGGATCAGATGCAACACCTGTTAGACCAACTATCCGCGCTGTTAAATCAAAACCGCAAAGACCCAAAAATCAACGGTATGTTATTAAACATGATATCTTTGTCAAATCGTAATCTGTGGATTTTAGATTCTGGTGCAACTGACCATATGACTGGAAATAAAAATTTATTGTATAATTTCACAAGTCCAATGTCAAAACAGTATGTCACAGTAGCCAATGGTGACAAAATGGAAATTCTTGGATATGGTTCTATTAAAATTTTCTCAAAAACTATATCACAAGTTTTATTAGTAAAAAATTGCGCAGTCAATCTGTTATCTGTTAAAAAAATTACACGTGAATTGGGCTGTGCAATAACATTTTCACCAACAAATGTATTTTTTCAGGATTTAATAACCAAGAAAGTGATTGGTGACGGCATCTGTGAAAATGAACTATATTTCTTAAATGAAGAAAAATTTAATTTCAATACAAGAAGAGAAGAATCAAATCAGTTGTGGCATAAACGGGTTGGGCATCCATCTGACAAAGTTTTGAAGCATTTATTTAATTTTCAAAATTTAGATAATAAAAGTTGTGAGGCTTGTCAGTTAGGAAAACATGTTAGATTACCTTTCCATTTATCAAATTGTAACAGTAAAGAACCTTTTGAATTAGTGCATTCTGATGTTTGGGGTCCGGCCTCAATTGAGTCATTTGATGGATACCGATATTTTGTTATATTTATAGATGATTATACTAGAACAACATGGTTATATTTAATGAAAAATAAAAATGAAGTTTTTACACATTTTCAAAAATTCTATAATTTTGTTGTTAACCAATACAATGCAAAAATTAAAGTTTTTCGATCTGACAATGGAACAGAATTCATAAATCACAATTTTACAAACTTTTTTGAACAACAAGGCATACTGCACCAAACAACTTGTGTTTACACTCCCGAACAAAATGGTGTTTCCGAAAGAAAAAACAGACATTTACTTGAGATGACTCGAGTACTGTTATTTCAAAATAATGTACCAAAAATATATTGGTCAAGTGCAGTTCTTACAGCAGCCTACTTAATCAACAGATTGCCAAGTACAGTTTTGAAATATAAAAGTCCCTTAGAAATTTTGTTTCAAAGGAAAATAATAATTGATCACCTAAGAGTCTTTGGATGCATATGTTATGTACATAACAACATAAAAAAGGATAAACTAGATACAAGAGCAATTAAGACAATTTTCTTAGGATACTCTTTTCAAAAAAAGGGATATAATTGTTATGATCCTATAAATAAAAAAATTTATACATCTAGAGACGTCACATTTCAAGAAAATGAGCCCTATTTTACAAAACAAAACATTAATCAAGAACCATGCCCAAAATTAACATTTGGTCACCATAGTTTAGACCTGTATAGTCAACCAGAAAACGAAGGTCAAACCCAAACCCAAACTGAAATGGAAACCGAAGCAGAAGTTGAAATTTCACATGAACTGGAGGACACTGAAATAGTACCTCTAAGGAGATCAAGCCGAGAGATACAACCATCTACAAGATTGCGAGACTTCATCACTTATCAGGTAAATCAGGTAAAATATCCTATACAAGAATTTATTTCATACGGTAAACTTTCAAATGACTACAAATGTTTCTTGTCCTCAATTTCAAAGGAACCTGAGCCGAGTTCATACCAAGAAGCTATAAAATATCCAGTATGGTGTAAGGCTATGGAAGAAGAGTTGCATGCCCTAGAAAAAAATAAAACTTGGAAAATTACACAATTACCAAATGGCAAGAAACCTGTAGGATGTAAATGGGTGTACAAAATTAAATATAATAGTGATGGCACTATAGAAAGGTACAAGGCACGACTTGTAGCTAAAGGGTATACTCAAACATATGGTATTGATTATCATGAAACTTTCGCACCTGTAGCCAAAATGAACACAGTAAGAATCCTACTCTCTATAGCAGTAAATAATAATTGGGTCTTGTATCAAATGGATGTAAAAAATGCATTTCTTCAAGGAAATCTTGAGGAAGAAGTGTACATGGACTTGCCTCCGGGACACAAGTCAGAGTCAGGTAAGGATCTTGTATGCAAATTAGAAAAATCGATTTATGGATTGAAGCAGTCTCCAAGGGCCTGGTATGCAAAATTAAGCTCTTATTTACTTTCTCTTGGATTCAAAATTTGTAGTGCTGATCATTCACTATTTTCAAAAACTGATATACAACTTACCATTGTGATTTTAGTTTATGTTGATGATATAATTATCACTGGAAATAATCATGAAGAAATTTACAAAGTTAAAACTCAACTTAAAGAAAAATTTGATATTAAAGATTTAGGAATTTTAAAATATTTTTTAGGAATTGAGATTGCTCATTCAACCAAAGGACTTTTTATATCACAAAGAAAATATACTTTAGATTTGTTGAAAGAAACAGGGAAGTTAGGAAGTAAGCCAATTAACACACCAATAGATGGTCGTCATAAGCTAAACTCAAATGAAGGAAAACCTCTAGAAGATATTCAACAGTTTCAAAGACTTGTAGGAAAATTAATCTATCTTACAGTTACTAGACCAGACATTGCATTTTCTGTAAGCCAAATTAGCCAATTTATGCATGCACCAAGAACATCACATTTAGAGGCAGTAACAAGAGTTCTTAGATATTTAAAGGGAACACCAGGTAAAGGTATATGGATGAAAAATAATAATTCTAATACTGTGTGTGGCTATTCCGATGCAGATTGGGCAGGAAGCTTTGATAGAAGATCAACTACCGGCTTCTGTACATTTGTGGGAGGAAATTTAGTCACATGGAAAAGCAAGAAACAAAATGTGGTGGCACGCTCAAGCGCAGAGGCAGAATATCGAGCTATGGCGTCAACCGCAAGCGAACTGATATGGATCAAGCAATTATTGACTGACATCGGGCTACCAGTTTCCTCACCCATGAAGATGTATTGTGATAATCAAGCTGCTCGACATATAGCTCTAAACCCAGTCTTTCATGAAAGGACAAAACACATTGAAGTAGATTGTCATTTCATACGAGAAAAAATTCAAGCCAACGAAATTGAGACTCCATTTGTTACCAGCAAAGACCAATTGGCAGACATACTCACAAAGGGGCTAGATACAAGTCTATTTCGAATAAATGTAGACAAGTTAGGAATGTATGATATATACACACCTAACTTGAGGGGGAGTGTTGAAAAATATAATGAGATCTCAGAGAAATCTCATCATTAATCTCAAATCCAGTCAAATAAGGCAACTCACTCAACTGGCATCTCAATTTGAGTACCCAGTGAGCAACGGTTAGAAAAAGGTAAAAATAGCAATAAGCTGTAATTAGGGAAATCAGCCAACGGTCAGAAAAGAAAAGCTCTAATATAAATAGAGCATGTACAGTATCATGAAAAAGATCAGAAAAAAGTAATAAAACATTATTTTTCATCATCTCTTTAATTTTACAACACCATCCTAAAACAATATTAAACATACACAGATAACAACACCTAAGAAATCAAGACAATTCAGATCACTGATCCATATCACAAGTCACAAGGAACTCGAACGAACAACTGAAATCAAATACAAATTATAGAGAAGTCCGGTTACCTGATACGAAATGATTCCGATTTACGAGACTTAATTAACGTCCTTAACTCGAATTCAGAAACCTGACCGTAATCTCGAACCGACATCCTGTCATATCCCAACAATCTTGATTAATATGATTTTCTATTTATTTTCTCCTTTTTCCTTTCTTTTCTCTAAATTTTCCTTTGGTTTTCCTTTCATTCTTTCCGTCTGTTTTGATTTTCCGTTTTTCATTTTCCTTTGATTATCATCAATATATATTAAGAGGTGTACTCGGTTTCTAGAGGCAACCGGATAAGTCAAGGCACGTGGCAGCAAAGGAAGAGGCCATCGTGTCCCATGATTAATTTGTACCATTTTACAATCTAGACCCCAGAGTTACTCTTAATTATGAAATAGTCCAAATTGATTATAAAAGAGTCCTTCAAACATTTACCTTAATATACCAAATATTCATTAATATTTGGGATATTACAATCATCTTGAGATTCAATCCTACACAGATCTTGAGATGATCTAACGGTTCATATCATGCGCTACACAATGCAGCGCTACAGAGGATATGGAATCCAAGAGCATATATCTTGCTTTATCTCCTAAAACCAAGCTTTTAAGTTTTAGCACTGCTTGTTGCAAATGTGTCACATCATTATTCTCTGTTTAACATAGAGATGGCACCGTCAGAGTGCGACTACTGTGAAAATGTCCACTCAAATTATATTTTTTTATGTCTGAAATTTTAATTTGTGATTCTCAATAAATAGTACATATAATAATATTATGGGATGCATAAATTTTTCAATTTTAGAATATTTTTTGTTTTTGTTTTAGATTTTTCAAAATCCATAAGCAAATATGTACTATTTTATTACTATTTCAGAGCTATCGTGAAAAATATGAAACAAATACTAACAAAACAGCAAAAAAAACTGAAATCCTTTATGATACTTTAATCTCGTCCTACTTATTTTAATATTGATAAATATTTTTTTATAACTTTCAAATTTTCCCTTATAATACATTTAACCCTTGCAAGCCCCTAACATGAGAGGGCTTAACTGATCATGATCTTTCAACTTTATATATTTAAACATAAACAACAGACAGCTTGGAGCCCCAAAAAAAAAAAAATCATATATATCATGATCCCAAAAAAAGGAACCAGATGATCCATGCATGATGCGTGCATTTTTTTCTTCTCTGGGAGGTTATCAATTATCATACATACATATGATGAGGTAAAGCTAGCTATTGATTCATGGATTATTTATCTTTTGGTAAGTACCAAACAGATGGGCAGTGAGAGTAAGGTGAGCAGTCTCTATCTAACTATCTTTCTTTCTCCCCTTTTGCTCTTTATCTGACTCTCTTGAAAAGGTGCCTCATCCATCCTCATGTGTCAAACCGACCAATAAATGTCTGATGCTGCTGGTATTATTTTATCTGGAGCACTACGCAGTGTCCATACAATAGATGTTCATAGATGTAGCGAAGAGGCTGACAAATGAGATCCAATAAACTCTATTTGTAACCACTACGTACACTCATAAAAAGTAACTTAAGGACATCCGTTGTGTGGACACTTAATGCTTGGCTTTTATTTGGACACAAAGATAAAGATATATATTGTAGGCCCAAAAACTTTCCTGTTGCTCTTTATTAATTGTGAGAAAGAGTTACATTTGATGATTTTGTATGGTAATGTTAGTCTTGGATTTGAGGTAAATTTTGTTAGAGGCCACTAAAATTTGTATTATATAATTACTCTTTAAATGTTTTCCTCATACCATCCTTGATTAGTTTCAATTTTACCCCAAAATATATGTATTCTGTGAGGAGTAAAACATTTATGTAAGAGAAACATATTCTGTCCATTGAAAAGTCATCCATACATTCATAGACGTACATAGAATATAACAAATATATTCTGAATTATAACCTATAAACGGTTAGACGCTATAGATAGCTTTTCTATGGACGCTAGGTATTACTCTTTTACGTAAACTATGATTTCTCTCTTATTGAGGACAACTTTTTGGAAAATTTAAAAAAATAAACCTTTTGTTAAGAAGGAAAGGCCTTTCCATGTATATTTCACTCACAAGTAACAAGGAAATATATAATGGCAAGGAAGGATGGAGGTCAAATCTTCCAACTTTAGATCACCATAAAACCTTTTCAGATAGATATTTATTTCAATGGTGCCTATAAGTCAATTAGTCGGCTAAATATATGTTCAGTTGCCAACTTTTTCTTATAACAAACGAAGTTTAATCATCTTCAAATAAAAAAAAAAAAGGTAATTTTGAGCTATAATTTTGTTTGAAGTTTGGTTCACAGTGATTGATTTCTTCTGTTAAAATTTACAAGCATTTTTCTCTGTAATTTAATAAATGTTAAAACTCTTTATAAAATATAAAATATTGACCATGCACGTCATAAATGCATCAAATCTCTGCCATTAAATGCCACAGCTAGCATGACCTCAACTTTTCTCTGGTTCTTGCTTTGGCATCTATTGGTTGATATGGTCTCAGTATCTCATGAGTTCCCAGTACTTGTGCAATTCATATCCTCTACTGCACAGTACTCTGGCCGTTGGATTCGCTTTAAGATTCGCGCAATTCAAAAAAGCAGAGGTTAAGCACTTGTTCTTGTGAGGCTGTGACTGTGAAGCATATGATGATTTTCCTTGAAAGTGTTGTAATGTGAGCAGCATTTAACTTCTGAATTGACTGCTATATATCAGTGATTTGCATATATAATAAGCTAAGTATGTAATAAGCATGAACAAACCTTTCACACTTGCAGAATACACCACCAACCGTGCTATGTTCTTTCTTTGCTTTTCTTTTGTCCTCTTTTTTGCATATTCTATCTTGCTTTAGATATATAAAAATGCATGAATGTTATTTCATTGCAACCACAACCTTTCATATCTAAAGTGTATATCTTTTCTTCACATATTGTCCTTATTTCATTATTATTCATATCAATGTATTATAGCAGCATATATAGCACAATAGGAACATGTGTCAAAGAAACAACAAAAACTGTATGTGACAGCATGACAATATATGCAATTTCTTCAAAAAAAAAAATATATATATGCAATAAGTCACCAACAGATTACCCATATGAGCTACTTTCCAAGGGAATGGGGAAAAAAAGCTTTAATTCCATTTCTCAGTTATTTCAAAGTTTGGCTGGATACAGCAATATGAAGCAGACTCTTTATAGTTTATAGTTTACATAGTACTTTTCTTTTTATTTGAATGAAAAGTATTCTTGATTTCCTTTCCTGATACTTGACTTCTATAAGTTCTCTATGAAGGCATTACTTCAAGAAAACAAAGCTTGACATCTGCAAACTAATGCTTGGTATTTCCTCTGTGTTCCCTGTAAGACTCTTTGGATTTTACCCGGCAAATAAGATGGTCCATCTGTGGTCCATCTGTGGTCCATCTGTGGTAACATGTCTTTACCACAGAGTCAGAGAGCACATGATCTATACCAATCATATATGGTATACCAGTCCTAGGTATTTACTGGTAAAATATGTCCTGATTCATCCCTAAGATAGTGTGTTCAAGTTAACACTAAGTAGAAGTACAAAGAATTAGAAAAGCAATAGACAACAAATATATCCAAGAAATAAACCTTCAAAGAGAAGTGATTGTGATATGACAATAAACCAAAAGATGGAGCAAGGAAGATCCAAAACTGATATGCAATTTGCCAACATTCTTACTAACATGCCTAAATTCCGACAAGCTTGTTTTCCTCTTAGCCATAATTCTCAATATTAGATTATTTACAGAACCACTAATAAATCCCGCCAAATGTCCTGTTAATCTTACCCAATCCAAACTAATCCCTTAATTAAAAAATAAAATAAAAAGGGCGGTCTAGACCCTAATATCTAGAGCCCTAAATTTTGTGCACAGGAATGCAAATTACTTTTAAATGATTACGGTATTCTTTCCTGAGAGGCAAGGCGCTCCGACACATCAGCAAGGGACTTGAGATTGCATTTCAGTAGTGCTTTAATAAAGAAGCAAGTCTCATCTTCGGTGTTTCCATCTGGTATGTCTACGGCAAACGACTCCACCACGAGCGTGCCGGGCTGGCCATCAATCGTCTCAGGATGGACAGTCAGGATTGAAGAGTAGTTCTGTTAAGGAGACAACTATGTCAGTCACTTCAAAAAGTGCCGAGTTATATAGAAAGTAAAACTTCCATATGATCTAAATTGAGTTTAAGCATCAGGATTTTCGTATAAAAAATAACAGACTGATATTAAGGAATAGTTAAAGGTACACTCTAATGCAGTATATGCTCAAAGTATTTTCTAAAATACTCGAGACAAGACAAGAAAAGGACCTAATAGATTCTCTTTACCAAAATTGTAAAAGAGGAACAGAGTTTGTGGAATATGTGCTTTTCCTGATTTAAAAAGTAAGTCCTTGTATTAGGCATCCATATTATTTAATTAAGAGACAGGATTAGACATTAAGAACCGCATCTCAAATGTGTGCTCGTAATTGCAGAATTTCTCAAAAAAGAAGAAGAAGAACACAGTATAGCATAAACATTTGATAAATAAAAATTGACTGATTGAGGAATAAAATATGGGTCGTAACCTTATTTTAACATTACAGAAATCAAAATTCAGGAACCATTTCCCTTGTCACACAAATATCTGGAAACGAAAATATGAAATGATGAACTGGGTATAAACAACACGCTATTTACCAGAGTGCCAGGAATATGCTAAAGAGCTGAAACAGAGGTTCCCATATACAGTTCTACTCGATCCACTGTACCCTTGCTAAATGAGAAATATACCCAAATATACCTGTACATACCCAAGAAGGACTATTTCTGTGTCTTTTGTGTTTTGGTCTAAACATGCTCCGTGCTAAAGATATTTTTCCGTTTTCATAAATGGTTAAATATTACTTTGCTTTACCTGGAACTCATTTTGTAGTACCAAAATTTATTCTCACTCCACAAATTTCAACTTTTTTTCATAATAGAAGCATGATGCCATATTTTAGAGACCATTTTAAATACTCAAAAAAGAACAGGAATGGCATAAAAAAGTATAAAACATATGTATACGCACCTTGAGGCGATGATCCCCACCGACAATCTTGACACTTAGAAGCCGCTGGTTGTCATCCAGTTTCTCCAGCCGCTCAGTGCTGGTCGTGGCCGGAAGCCCTGATTTCACATTGACCTCCCTCACGCTGCCAATCTCAAGGTTTCCGTTCTGCACCACGCATCTACTGATGAACGGCTTGTACTTCTCTGGCTGGTCAAACCTCCTCACCAAGGACCACACCTGCACATGCCAACCTATTGATTAATATAATGTTGGAGTACTGGTAGCTAGCTCTGTATATAGCCATTGTGCATTTCAAATTGAAACTTGAAAGAAAGGTTATTTACTTATTTGAAAAAATTCACTCAAAAGAGTTTATTGGAACTTCATTACAAGAAACACACAAAAAAATACACATAAAAATGTTAGTAAAGTGTAACAAGTGAAGAGTTGTACAGTCAAAAACTCAAAATTCTAATTTCTAAGACACACCCACAGTAATATATCATAGAATTGTACTTCAATACTCCCAGCAAATAAAAAAATCTTTTCGATCTGATGATTATAAATGAATATTACCCAATTATGAGATTCATCCATAACCGATAAAATTATCTAGGTGTGAACATGGAAGCGACGTCCTATATCATAACATACTTAAAAAAGGACCCTGGAATTATGGAAAATTCAAAAGTGATCTCTGCTTCAATCCATAAGATGAGGTTTTCATGCTGTTTTGGTATCTTTTTCAGTTGAAGATAGTACATTTTATGGTTTAATAATACCTTTACACAAAGAGGTACTATTCTTGGTTCTTGCAGAGAGAGTCCAAAATCAGAAGTACAAAGGGAATTTCTATTTCAACCGAATGCAAGGACTGAAGGACAAACCAAAACTAGCACAGAGTGCTAAATTGGTAATTGAAGTTGACTTTCCATTTACAAATTCCAACCAACCAACACAACCAATTTCTAACAAACATCACAAATTTACAATTCTGGTCAATTGTCATGAAATTGAGCTTGGAAGGAAGGGAATTTTTGACCCAGAACCAGAAACTTATTTCCATGGATAAAATCATAAAAATCAAAACCCAAGAAAAAAAAAATTATTTAACACTGAAAAATGAAATGGGTTAGATTAGATTGGTTCTTCATTTAACAATCCCCAAAAACAACAACGGAATCCTGATGATAACCAAAAACAACCAAAAATCATCAAATTGACCTCAAAATTGAACCTAATTTAGCTCCTCCAAATTAGAAAATAATCCCCAATATTTTCGTTTCTTTAAGGTCAATTTCGATAATCAAAACAACCAACCAACCGACCGACCGAAACAAATCAACAGTTAAAGCAATCAAATCAAATCAATCAATGAATCGATCAACCAATTACCAGATGGACGGGGGCCCTGATGCGCTTGAGCACAACGGAGCTGCACTGGTTGACCCCCAGATCGTGCTGGTGGAGTCTCCGCAGGTACTCGGAGTCGACCACCGACCTGACGAGCCCCTCGACGTCGGCCGAGGAGGAGTTCATCTCGTCCATCAGCCTCCACAGCCCCCCTCCCGTTGGCCCCACGGCCCTTCCTCCGTTCACCTCCACCATCATAAAAGGCGCTCTTTGGTCCTCCCGTCCTTCGAGAGAGAGTTCAGAGAGGGTTGTATGCGAAGGGCGAATGACTGAATGAATTGAATGAATGAATGAAGGAATGAATAAATGGAGGGAGGAAACGGAAAGGGTGAAAGGGAAGGCGTGCTTATCCTCTGCTGCGCGGTATCGTACTTCGCAGAGAATCAACGATGTAGATTATAGACGGTTTTATCGAGATTGTGTTGCGCGAATCTTGAAGCGGATCCGATGGACAAATTGCTGCGCTGTAGATTACTGCGCTTCAGAGAGGATATGAAGATGGGAGGGATGGAAATATCGAGAGAGGAGAAGGAAGGAAGGGCGCGCTCACCATCCCCTGCTGCGGAGTGTTGGACTGTGGATGCAATCGACGATGGAGATTAGTGGAGGGCTGTTTAAGATTGACGTGCGCGAATCTTGAGAAAGATCTAACGGTTGGAGGTATGTTTAGTGGTTTAGTGTGTAGTGGAGGGTATGGAGCGGAGAAAAAGGAAGGTGGGAGCCAGCAGCCACAGGAATCACGAGTGCGTATCGGCTATGATCCAACTTGGATCGGAGGATCCTCCAATCGCCATCCGACGACTGTGACTTTTTTAGGGTGGTGTTTTGGAATAATGTCAGCTGTCTGATGGGGACTGGGGGGCCCTCCGATCCGAATTGGATTGTAGGTGATTTGAGCGCCAGGAGTCACAGGTTTATCCTGACTGGGTCCGGTGATTCTCTGCGGCAGCACGCTCTGTGTGCGAGTGAGTGGCTGGTGTGGGGGGACTTGGTGTTGGTGGTGGGATCCCGTACAGGCGGTGGGATGGTTGGAACCAGTGATAAAAAGACGCGTGGGGTACTGAAGGAGGAATTGGAATTTGGGAAAATGCTATGTGATGCCACAAAAGATACAATAGGAGATACCACTAAACATTGATTGCCAACAAAAAATGTGATAAGTTGAATATTTAGGAGGTTAAGGTGAATACTTAGGAGGATAAGCTGAATAATTAGGAAGTGTAAATTAAGTGTAGTTTTTATTGGCTATAAATCAAAATGTGTTAAGTGTAATATTGCAATTAGGTTTTTATTATGTGGAGTTTTTATTGGTTGTTAAGCAAAATGTGTTAAGTTGAATAGTTAGGATGTTAAGGTGAATGCATCCCTAGTGGTATCCGAATATCTGGAGTGTTTTATTGTGCTCCTCTGTCTGTGCTAGTGGTTTTTTTCTTTTCTTTTTTTAAAGCTTTGCAGGTTAGTTGCTGTCGAAGTGCGTTCTTGGTGAAGGCTGTTTTCTACTATATATCCTTGTCGTTTCTGATAAATCTTTTGCATATTTATTTTGCCCACGAAAAAGTTTCAGAGTTTTGTCATTAAGTGAACTAATAGAAATTTTCAACAGACATATAATTGTATTGAACATAAATTTGATTTTTTTAAAAAAAATCAAGTTGATGATTAATTTTATTGACATCACTGTAGGAAAAATTGATTCATCGATATAAACAGGATTAGGTATTGTAAATTATTAAATTAACGCAAAATTCTACTCATACATAATTCTAGATGTATATACGACATTTCCATGTTATTTATTAATTTTTTAAATTATTTGACATGGACAATTCCATGTCTAGATTTATCTAGTGACGGTTCAAATTTTTAATTCATTTTTCCAGTTGATATCAATGGCGATTGATTCAATTGTAAATTAAAAATTTGCGTACACATGTACAAGATAAACAACATTATTCCGTGTGATGTATACACTAAAGTAAAATAGTAAAAATTTTATTTTATATTTGGATGAAGTCAAAGTCAAATGCAAGGAACTGTAAACTAGATTCGCTTATTATCTTTCATGATTACGGAAGTACATAAAAGTAAATAATTTATTTTACCAATAACATGCTTACAGCTAAACCAAATAAAACTTGATTGGATTTAATCATATCTTTTTTTTTTTTTGTCAACAATAAGGTCAAAACGACTGGAGGAATTAGATTGTGTTCTTCCTTGAGCTGTAACTCGGGCTTCGCCCGAAACATCATATCAGATAAATAATAAAACCTATGAAGTAAAAATATTTATTTTAAAAAGATTGAACAAATTTAAAAAAATTTTATGTGAATGAATACTAATAATAATGATGATGATATGATGATGACGTAATAATGTATAAATAATAACACATAAATGTTGGACCATTTTAAGGGTTAAATGTTGTCTTAAACATATCATATTCATCTTATTAAATGGGGAGAGATAATACATATAAATCATTAGATCATAGTATATGAAGAGATTTCAACAAAATCAATGTTTAATAATATTGATGATGTGACATAGTTGAGATGCTTGAGGAACTAGCCTCTTTCTAATTTATAGATTTTAGCTGCATGATAAGAGGCGGACCTCAACAGAGGCCAACCTGGGCCATGACCCCCACCCCCCCCCCCCCCCACCCCCCCCCCCCCCGCAATTCCAAAAATTCTAAAGGGTGCATTAATTTTCTAGGTTAAATTAGTTAGGATGACCAAATGGTAGAGGTGGCAGAACCCGACCCGACCCGAGAAACCCGCCCGACCCGAGAAACCCGACCCGACCCGAGAAACCCGCCCGACCCGAGAAACCTGCCCGACCCGACCCGACTCGAACCCGACCTGACCCGGAATTTTTCAGATAGTCAAACTGACCCGACTCGACCCGACCTGATCCGAACCCGACCCAACCCGAGATCAAATAGTATCCAATCCAATTCAAATCAACATACGATCCAAATAAAGTAGATATTAAAATTGACCCGACCCGACCCGCCCATCGCCCGACCTGACCTGACCCGAGATATTCTAGAAGGTCAAACTGACCCGACCCGCCCGACCCGAACCCAAACCCGACCCGCCCGCCCGATTTGCCACCTCTACCAAATGGCCCCCCCTTGCTCACTCCTTCCACTCTTAACACTTGAAATTGGGCATGATTTGAGAAAACATTAAGGGTTACAAAACTGGGTTGTTCTCGCTTGAAAGCTGAAACAAGGGTTTTTCAAATCTGCTATAATTCACATAAGAAGAAGAAAACTATGTAAATAGGACCGAACATTACCTTAATACTCCTAATTTGTATTCTGAAGATCCGAATTTATTTTCTATTAGAAAACTGTACAATTTGCAATGTTTCTTTTTTCTTTTTCCCAATCTAATGTAAATACTAAGTACCATGTAACCTTTGTTTTTATTTAATAATAATCATAAAAACATGCAAAGCCTGTTTCTTTAAAAAAATAAAAAAGAACTTTTTGTTAAAACAATACGCTAGTTTGTCTTGAAAAGACTTTATTAGAATGATTGGCTGAAGTTTTTTATTTTTTTAATTTTTTTGCTAGTTATGCTTAATTATGGTGCTCAAATTATTTTCTGAGAATGCGAACGTACAAATTATTTCGACCCCCTTGATTTTCTTTGAAGCCCCTGCATGATATAATCAAGAAGATTAGGCATAATTAATCACGTAATTAATTTTGGATTCGATATAATTAAGTTTTCAGAAAACAGAGACAGACAGACGAATATTCCCATATACCGTCCCGTTCTGCTGTTGCTTCTTCTGTGCAGGTATTTGTGTAGCTTGTACATCAAATCTTTTCAGCCATATTTAACAGTTTATTTCAACTTACTAATTTTATCAAAAAAAATATATACACATAAACATTATTGTTACAATTAAATTGTTATTTTCCTCTTAACATTTAAGAAATTTTGATTTTTGTTATATTATTATGCATTAATGCCTGACAAGAGACAGCTTGTCTGGGTTATGGTACACAGAAGCCGGTACGCGGTTGAAGCAACAAAAGGAGGCGTGGCTTTAAGGAATTGGACCGTCCAGTGCGTATTTTATTGGCCATCACCAAGGTCAATTCATATAATATTCGTTGGCTCAGAGCATCTTCGATAGACTCCCTAAAGCACTCTTAAAAGCAAAAATTGGGAATTAAGGAGAGAAAACCGTCTCCAAGAGATACCCAAAAAGCTATCCCTATTTTTAGCACTCCCAAAACCAGAGCCAAATCTCCCTATTTTGGTGGCCTTTTTGGGCACTCCCAATCCAACTTCCCAAAACCAGAGCCAAATCCAGACCGTTCAAATGTATTGGGATCCATATTTTGGGAATCTGTTGGAGATTGAGGTGAAATTTGCTCCCAAAAAATTTAGGATGACAACCAATATATGTATATTGGGATCTATTTTTAGGGAGTCTCTTGGAAATACTATTAAGGGAGTACAACGGCACGCAGTTGCTGTTGTTGTGGTTGAGGTTTTTTGTGTACTACTGTACTGCTGCGTTTATTGTTGAGGCAGCAACAACAAATGAGAGAGATCGGAGATATAATTGAGTTGTTTTTTGTTTGGATCGGTTAAGTAACATTTTATTTAGAATCGAGCGGTTCTTATTAAATCTTTTTTTATTGTATCTAAAAGACATATCGTGACCACCCGATCATAAAAAATGAACGGTCTATATTTTATCAAGCAAAATTAACCTTAGAAATTTGATATAATGAATGAATGAATGAATGAAATTTGGGTTTTGTGGTGTAGCCTGGAATTGTCATTGTTATTGGGCTTGTTTGGCAATTCAACGAGGATCAAAATTTGATATGCACTAAGGAGTTCATGTTCGTATGCCTTGATCCACACAAAAGTGCTAAGGAGGCTTGAGCCATAGGTTCTCCTTCCTCAAAAATCCGGGCAGGAGATCAAGCCGGACAGCAGAGGAGACTTAAAGAGGAATTCTTAATCCGCACTAAAGAGCACATGTTTGGATAAATCAAGGATGATCAAAACGTTGAGGAGGCTTGAGGAGCTCTCCGCCGAACAGTCCCATTGATATCTATCTATTCCCACTTGATCGCCGTACTTTTTTTGGTTAGAAAAAAAGTTAACATTGCGCGTTTGATGAGATCAAGAAGTTGACTTGCTTGACACTTTGATATTGCGGCTGCAGCCTGCAGTACATGCTATTTCAAGGTGATAATTTCCTTTTGCAGAAAGTTAGGAAAAAGATTCTATATATTAAATTCCAAAGAAATATTTTAAAAACTTAGAGCAATTTATCTCTAAAAACAAATTTATATGTAGTGTGACTTTTTTTTTTAAAAAAAAAAAGGTTGTTAAACTATACTTTCACAACATAGTTGGAGCCATTTCTATTAGTTGGTAATAAAAAAAATTCTTACGTTATCTTTATGTATTCTAGAAAGAAAAGAGGAGTAGCAAATAATAATAAAAAATATCTAGCAAAAAACTGTTAATGTTTATTTTGAATTTATCATGATATTTTCAAGGAAAATAGATATACATTTCTATGCTGCTTTAAGAAAGAACCAACAACCACATGAACTTGTAGCAAAGTGCTATCAAAATATCGATAATAAAAAAAAAATGCATACTGCATAAGATTTCTATATTAAAAAAAAATAATGAATTAATTATACACACCAAACAATTAGAATTTTTTAGTGACTACCAAGTTGTCATCCCTCTGTAATAATAATAAGAAAAAAATTGCATCTTTAATATAGGTCGCATGTGCCCCAACATGATCCACCATGTGCATGCAGACAGCCGAACAACAATATTAAATAATAAAGAGTAATACCCAGTGTCTATAAGTTATATTTCGAGATCTATTTGTTATATTAGTATCTATAAGTTACATTTTGAGAACTATCTATTATATTTCAGAGTGTATTTATTATATTACTTATTACTAGTAAATAGTTTATGCCTTGCTTTGGACTGAAAATTGTTATTTTCTATAATAAATTTTTAAGATAATATGTAATGGGTCTTAAATTGAGAAAATTGGTACGGGTCTTAAGTTTTAATGGGTTGAGACATTAAAGTACGTTAAAGGTGGTGTTAACGGTGGTGATCAATCTAAGTAAACAATCAACGGTTGAGATTTATTAATTGGGGAAGATAGAACTTTGATGTCAAAAAAATCTAATCTCTTCTAATTAGGAGTAAGGATTTGTACGTTTATGGATGTATCGCCAACTTTTAAGATGTTTCTTAATAATAAATACACAAACTTCCTCTTCTAAATCGGCTGCCACAACAAATATAATGTTTTTTTTTTTTTCTTTTTAATAGTTGACAGCAGCTACCAATTGAGACAACAAATATAATTTGCCTCATGTTATTTATTTATAAGTAATGCATATGGTAGCGAGGTAAAAAAATAATAAGACACCTAATATAATTTGCTTGGCCTTGGCTGGATAGTCATTTTGTGCCAAGAGGAAAACGCCAAGAATTATAAGAATAATAAAACCCAAAATGGTAGCTGTTTAGCTTTCGCCTCATATTACACTTTTGTCTCTTTCTCCTGAAAGAAAGCGGCACAAAATTACTTTTTGTTGATTTCATATTATTAGGGATCCCTCGAAATCACAAAAAAGAAAGAAAAAAATTAACGAGAATTTTAATTAAGCATGATATACATCTTTATTGTAATGAATTTACAAATGTAATGAGGTTTGGTATTTGTTGGACAATCTAGATATTTAATAATATATCAAATTTTTAATTTTATTTCAACTATTTAATTTTTTTTAAATGATCATTTTTAAAACGATCCTTTTTTCATATTATTATTTTTTTGTTAAATATTAGCTTGAGTAGGTTTTATGTAAAATTCCATAGGTTAATGGATCGATGATAAATCAATCAAAAAGTCATATGTGCATATATAAATTTTCTTTCAAATAAAAAAATAAATGTTTATCTAAGAAAATAAACCCAAACCAGTAACTATAATTTATGAAAGTACATGTCGTAGTCAAAACAATCTTTTTATATTTGACTCATCTGAATTACTTTAATCAAACAATTACTTTTTATGTTTGACACGTCTCAAGTTGGAGTCAAACTCTTCGCAAATTTGAAGTAGACCCAATTTGAAATTAAAATTCGAACGTCACTTTTGAATTGATCCTGTTATCTATCAGAAAGCTGCTAGATGCAGAGTATCCAAATACTCAATAATTTAAATAAGTGATCCTATAATTTTTTTTTAACACATGATAAGATTTTATTAATGTCTTATTGTGGTTGGATTCAAGGGAGCAGAGATAAACTCGTGTAAAAAAAATGTGCAATATTTTATTTATGTACTACTTAGATGCAACATTTATTTTTGCCAAATAAAAAACATGAAAGAACTATTAAACTATATTAATATGTTCATGTTTTATTCACATTTACTTATTATGACGATTTTACTCGAATTAAACAACCAACTCTTTATCAATAAATATACCAATATTATATCTTTCAACAAACTTTTTTATTTCTAAATTGCTTATTATGTATGGGCTAATTCTGTTATGAAATATGGGCCGTTCATTTTTCATAATCGGATGATTGCGATATGTCTTCAGATACAATTAAAGATATATGTTTGAGAATAACCGCTTGATTCAAAATGGAAGGTTGTTTGGCCGATCCAGAGAAGAACCACTCGTATGGGGATATCAATAAAATTCTCAATGTTAAAAACACTTGTAACATCGCACAGGCCGGTTTAATACTGAATTACTGATTGTTATTAAATGGTGAATCGGTGGGCTTCACGAATCCGAATTGGGCCGGGCTGCTAGCGATAAAAAAAGATAGTCCAGAATAAAAACTTTTATTGTTTGGTATTTTGCAATCTGAACTTATAAAATTTTAAATTTTTTTTGAGATAAAGATGAGGGTATGTCTATATTAAAAGACTTTCCATCCGAGTTTCGAACCCGCGACCTCTCACACGGAGAGCGTTGCCCTTAGCCACTAGACCAAAGGCCGGTTCTTAAAATTTTAAATTTTAATACCCGTCAAAACTCTATACTCTTTTTATCTTCTCGCGATCTTAAATTTCAGGAAATAAAAATGTTTGTTTTGTCCGTTGCATCATGGTGTCCTTGGATTATATTGTGTAGTCTTTAAATTGAATTATTGATATGCTCTGTTGCTCGTTTAATTTGGCAAAGGAAAAGTTCTGGTATTTGCTTTGGATAAATGCAGACGTTTTGCTCAATAGTTCATTAGGCATTAGCTGATCCCATCATCCTACCAGATGATATATATTTCAGAGTGAAATGTTTGTCTTTGAATTGATCACAAAAAAAAAAAAAAAAAGTGAACAACTTATGATAGTTTTTACACGCACAGGCAAATGAATTTGTATGATAGTATTTATGGTTGTTTCAGAAAACAATATATATATATATATATGTGTGTGTATATATATATATATGAGCAAATAGACCGTGAGCTTAAGCTCACGGAGCCTTCCGTGAGCTTAACCTCCAAAAACCTATCAAATCACCTCCAAATTTCGATTTATATGACTCAATAAATTCTTTATATCAAAACCTTACGGGATACAAAAATTTTTCATTTTTGAAAATTTTTAAGTATTTGTTTAAGATTTTTTAAAAGTGATACATAAAACTTGATTATTTTATTAATATTGTATAGTCATTTTTAAAAAAATCTCAAACAAATACTTAAAAATTTTCAAAAATAGAAAATTTTTGTATTCTATAACGTTTTGATATAAAGAATTTATTGAGCCATATAAATCAAAATTTGGAGATGATTTGATAGGTTTTTGGAGGTTAAGCTCACGGTATATTTGCTCTATATATATATATATATATATATATATATATATATATATAGTAAATCTAGCGTGCTCCTAGGAGCACGGAGGCCTCCCGTGCTCCTAACTCAAAAATCATACTAAACCATCATGAAATTTTGATTTATCATTCTCATTAAATTCTTTATATCAAAATCTCTTAGGATACAAAAATTTTTCATTTTTTGAGTTTCTTAAGTATATGTTTTGTAATTTTTTTAGAATGACATCAAAATAATAATAAAATAATATATTAAACTATGTCATCTTTAAAAAATACAAAACAAATACTTAAAGATCTCAAAAAATGGAAAATTTTTGTATCCTATGGTACTTTGATATAAAGAATTTTATGAGACCCATAAATCAAAATTTCGAGATGGTTTAGTATGATTTTTGAGTTATTAGCACGGGAGGCCTCCGTACTCCTAGGAGCACCATAGTTTTACTCTATATATATTTATGTTTTTGGTAATCAAGTGTGTTCAAGGAGATCCCACCTTATTAAAAAATGTTAACTGAATTACATTTCATATCTATAGAAGTAGATTTCCAAGCACTTCAACTATGCCACATCATCACTATTATCAACCATTGATTTTGTTTAAAACTCTTCATCTACTTTGATCCAATAGCTTGTATTTTTTTTCTCTCCTCATTAAATAAGAAAAATATGACATGTTTAAAAACAAATTTTAACCCTTAAAATGGTGAAACATTTATATATTATATATTATTTATATATTATTGTATTATTAGTATTATTATTATTATTTACTTCCATAAAAAATTACAATTTTATTTAAGTTTTGTTTTATATAAATATTTAAAATTTTATGAAATTCTTAAATACGTATGACACGGTAATACATATGAAAATACGATTGACAAAGTAAATACGTATGACAAATTATAATGCTAACGGCTCTTGCTCAGAGGTTATTTTCGTAAATATTTTCCAAAAGAGTAATACGTAGCGTGCATAGAATATTCGTCCACAGCGTCTAGTCGATTACAAATTTGAGATATATGTTACCAATCGAATATATCCGTTACATTATTTGTATGTTTATGGACGTATAGACAATTTTTCAATTCGCACAAGATGTTTCTCCTTCCAAAACATGACACATCTTTGATATGCAACGGTCTAACTTAAAATAGTATATGTTTTATTTGCGCGGGATTACAGTATTTCGACCAAAAATGAGGGATAAGATTGAAAGTATAAAACGTTGAGGGTAAAAGGCATAGTTAAAGGGCTACTCTAGTAGAAATGTAGAATTAATGTTACATCGTGAGGCATCGGTATCCGCTGAGATCCAAAACCGATCTCAGGGTCCTGAGATCCCGATCCGACGATTCTTGGGGACCCCGAGATTCGGACTCAGCAAATACAGACCCACATCGTGAGTCGCTTCCAATTGAACACAGCAAGCTACAGTTAAAAACCATGTTGTACTAGCTAAAACTCCACAAGAGGAGACAATAGCAAAATCTCCTTTTTGTTTGGACATATTCAGAAAAAAAAAAAATTAGTTAAATTCGTGTGCATAATTTCAAAAGACCTACCGGTTTTACATGCTTGATCGCAGTTCACAATAAATTTGTACGCATTACTCAGTGGCTTAGTGAAAGCAGTCATACCACGAAATACTCACTGCAAAAAGTTGTTTCTTCATAAAAATGGAAGTTGAAATGAGAACTTTTATAACAGATCAAAGCACTGTAATACGAACAACCATTTCTTTTTTCTCTGTTCTCTCTCTGTTTTTTTTTTTTTTTAAAAAAAAAAGGACTAGTAAGTAGTGGAAAAGGGGGATGAAAAAAGCTATACCTTCATTTGGAAAAAAAAAAAAAAAAAAAAAGACAAAACAAAAGGACCAGCAAGAAATTTGTTCAACAGTCTTTTCGCAGTGGATTAAAATTAAAACAACCTATGAGATGATCAAAGAGATCTAGGAGCACTTTTATGAGGTACAACTACCATTTTTGGTACTCGATCGATGGAGATGAACTAGGAACCATTGCATCATTGGTTTCATCACGGTGAAATCAAACTGCAACCGATGTGATGCAGTTAGCACTACCACGCAAGAAGGCCAACTCGGCGAGTCGCATGACAGCAGCATTCAGTGTTGCTTCTGTTTTTGTCAGTGAAATGGCCTCCTTAATTGAATTACAGGCATTACAACAAATCAATCATCTTACTTACAGTAAACTAAAAACTTAAAGAGGAGGGATCCCTTGACAATCCCTATTTTGACAATCTTGACAATCTAATATTCAAAAATTTGTAAAAATTCATATAAATTCTCAAAAATAGAAAAAAGTTTATGGAAGTATTTCTTAACTTAGAGATTGATTATGTTTTCGATTATATTCAATTTAAGTGATATTTGATAGCTTTTCAAAGATCCGTTAAATTATAACCATTAAAAAGTACACAAAATTTTTATAAGTCATCAAACGATATTCAAATTGATTGAAATTTGAAACACTATCAATCTACATGTTAGTAATGCATCTACAAATCTTTTTCCATTTTTAAGATTTTTTATGAATTTTTACAAATTTTTGAAATATTAGATTGTCGAGATTGTCAAAATAGGGATTGTCAGGGATCCCTCCTCAAACTTAAATGACAGAAATTATGAAACAGAAGTTGAATAATTCTTTGAGAGCAAATATTTTTCATTTTATTTTTTGAAAAGTAGGAGTCCACATATTTTTCTTGGCCAGAAGATTACCTCATACAAGTAAGAGCATTAATTCCATATGCACAAAAACCTCCAAGCCATCAATTATCTTACTCCTCCTGGAGGGGTGTGGAGAAAAACAATAAAAAAATTTCCTTGAGATTAGGGTGCAAACTATACCATCCAAAAAGCATCACTTCAAGAGAAGATTACATTTTTATTTAATTATCGGTAAATCTTCATATACCAAGTTGGTCCCTAACAAGGTAAACATGACAAATTTACAGAAATACTGTTCCATATTAATAGAAAAGTACCTTGATGTCTGTTTCTGCCACTGCATATTGCTTCAGCATTCGCGCGCTTTTGAAATGCACGAGACATAACCCTCACGTTCCTTCAATGAACTTAAAATAAATAACCCGAAATGCAGGAAAATAGTATCAAAAAAATTAAAAGGGTGCTGACCAATAAAACTCTCTGGCAAATGCATCATTGGTATATTTTTAGTGCCTTCCATGATTAATATGGCATATCTAATGCATGATGCTCAGAGATAAGAAGGGGTTTAACATTGGTATTCATATGAACAGTACCTCCATTTCAAAGAATAAATAAACTGTGATTCTGTAAAGATATTGATAAACATACCAGTCCAAATCATAAATCGGCCAGCATCCTCAACCCTTTGCCTCTCATCACTTCTATTTGGCTTGTGGTCTTCAGAAAGAGGAAATGCTACAAATACAATAACCATCCGGCTTTTTAATCTCGTAATTGATATCCAACGCGATGTTGGGACAATCAATCAAGTTTTACTCCAGATACAAAAACCAGCTAAATAACTGACCATTTAAGAAATGCACAAGAAAAGATTATAGCAAGGTTTCAATTCAAGTGGTCACCTTGGAGAGAAACTTTCATCCGTTTATAAAATTATTTATGGGTTCTTGCTTCGGGTTGCCTGAAGCTCTTTAGATTCTATATATGCTACACCATATTGTATGCCCTATCAATTACTCAGACAAGACGATATATTGTTCACATCTGTAATAATGCCTATTCCTCCCCTGTATATAACAGCCCGAGAATCACCAATATTAGCTAAATAGAGCAGGTTACCAACTACAATAGCAGTACAAGCAGTTGAGCCATCATCTCTAAAACCACTGATTCAGAATCCAGGAAATCAGCGTCAGTTTTCCTATATGTTTCTCCTGTTATTTTTCAAATATTTTCATCAAAATAAGCTCTCTGCACAAAAGATTACTTTTAACATTTCAACACATTCGACCATATTGTAATGCATGTAGATTGTAGAGTATAATGCCAAAGATTACTAGCTCATTTGCAGCTCGAGTACAACTGTTAATGAAAGCTCAAGAGAAAAAAAAAATAAGCAAATTGGTCCTTGAAATAAGCAAAATTTATCACATGGGTTCCAGCAGACTTTAATTATATAGTAGCAAATTTCTGGACATATAACAGCATAGGATCTCTAATGAATATGTATAATGTGTTGGTTTTACTTGCAAACAACCAAAAAGTTGTCAAATGCTCTTTTAAGAAATTATGAAAATGTAGAAGGATTGAAGGAACATACCGACAGCCTGATCGGTATCAGTGACGAATTTTAGATAATTCAAGAGGTTCTAAAATAAATAATCCTTCAAGTACATTGCAGCCCGGGATCCTCAATGCCTATTTAATTGAAAAAATATCATGGTAAGATCATGAAGCCTATCTATACTCGACAATTTCAGCAAGGGAAATCTAGCATGAAATTCTCTGTTAGCCTATATATAGTGCATAGCTATTTGTGCAATTCACCTTACATTTCTACCCAAATATGGTTGAGAGTTATTCATACAACAGCAAAAGCTCTTTTTAGTTGAGCATTGTGAAAAAGCATTCGGTATTGTTTTCAAAATCTAGACAGTGTTGGTAGTTCTTTGTAAAATGAAGCATGTACCATGGAAAACACCAAATAGACTAACAGATTGTCCCTCGATCTTTGCAGTTTTGATGTCATAGAAATCGTTCATGCTAGGCTGCCTCCCTTTGAAACTCATGCACCTGAAACTCAGCCTTCTGTCTTCATTGCCAACATTTGAAAAAACAACAGCAAGAAAAAAAAAAATCATCCTTTGTATTCCATTTAAGGGTTTACAGTTGAGATCGAGAAGCTACTTTTAAGTTGTGCATAAACCCGACCATCCCATGTTAATTGATATCAAATATCTCAAGATGAATACGTACCATTAATTCCTTCCATATAATCGCACTGATGCTTTTGTTTGGGTACACCCAATTAAGTAGCCAACCATACACAGATACAGTGTTGGACTTCCGCTGCAAGTATCCACAAGATTTAAGAACTAGAAGAAGAACCACCCCACCCCCATAACAAGGAAAAACTTTGCGGGTCCTAAACGGAGCAGCCACCACAAGTCACCTCAATAAGGAGAAACGACTTCGGGATTTTAACAAATAAAGAAAGAGATAATAAGAAAAAATTATTTCAAGATGCGACCTCTTTCATGTTGCCTATCTTAGCTTGAACAAGATCCTCATAAGAATCCGAAGAGCCTTCATCTCTGTCGGACTCGAATTCTACATCTGACAAGGCAGACAGAACGACTCCACGACCCTTCTGGCCAAAAGAGAACCCTTCATCACTATCATCCCTGTTTCCTCTTCGGACAAACTGAAACCCAAAACCCTCGCTCTATGACCCCATTGGCAGCCTCTAGTCACTGTCACTGCTCAATCCAAGCTGCAACAAACCGGTCTACAAGTTGCTGATACTACCAGCCAATTTGATCCCTTTAAGTCTCAATTGAGAGAGAGAACATCCATCAAACCTATAAACAGTAATGGTTAGTAATAACCATTATTGGAAAAAAAGTAGTTCCCAGTTAAAATTAACAAACCGTTACAATCTTGTAGTGATGATGTGTTTCTCAAAACAAGCAGAGAACAAAGACACTAAGTCTCAAGTTACACAGGTTTATAGTAATACAAACATAATTAATCACCTCAAAGGGGCCAGCATAATTGATGAAAGTACAGAAACAGTAACTCAACTATATAATGGAGTAACTACCATGTTTACAGAGCCACAACATTTCTAGCTTTTTGTTAAGAGCACAGTAAAATATATGATCTATAACACAAAAATGACCGCGATGTGTTGCATGCACATTTCAAGAGTAGTTTACATGACAAAAGCAATAAATATATGGCCACTTAGAGAATTTTTAGTTATCTGATTTTTGTTCTAGCTTGGAATGGGCTATCAACAATTGGCGTACGCCCTGCGCTGGTAGTATTAAATATTGTTTAGTGTAGTTCGATTAATTGGAAGAAGGGAAACCTTTACCACCACCGGCAATGCATCATCCCCTGTTTCCTCTGATGAGAAACTGAAACCCTTCCATACCTCGGCCTCCACCGGTGACCCCATTGGTCACCTCTCTGACCTCGATCGACCACGGCTGTTGCTCCCCCGTCCAAGGAGAGAACCCCTCCCTCATCATATTTGTGCCTCGATCACAACATCAAATTTCTCACTACAAAACCCTCTCTAGCTGTGTTTGAGGAAATTAAGAAACGGGGGGAGAGATGGTCGGGAAGGATGGACTGTGAAAGGAAAGCAGCGAGCAACGAGAGAGGAGAGGAGAGGAGAGGAGAGGAGGAGGGTGAGGGAGAGCGCCATGGCTAGAGCTGATCAGGGTGGCGCTCACATCTACTACGATCCAAATTGGATCGGAGGAGCCTCCAATCCAGCATTGAATCGCTTAGATTATTTCAAAAAATCCCTCTAAAAACCACAACCATCGGATGTGGATTGTTGGCTCCTCAGATCCCTTTTGGATCGTAGCAGATACGGACTCGATCAGGGTGGGTTTAAGGAGGGTTTATTGATTTCATATCCTCTGTAGCGCTACATTGTGTAGTGCAGGATGGAGCCGTTGGATTATCTCAAGATCTGTGTTGGCACAAATCTCAAGCCGTTGGATTATCTCAAGATCTGTGTTGGCACAAATCTCAAGATGATCCAACAGCTCACATCCTACGCTACACAATGTAGCGCTACAGAGGATGAGCACTCGGGTTTATTGGATGTAATGTGATCCATCCATGATCCATCATTTATGTCATTTAACCATTAAATATGCTTTGAGATTCGTGCAGCTCTATCTCAAGTAACAACCCTCTAATCCACATCGTTGATTCACTGCACAGTATTTCCCTAGCGTAGCTTTTCCCACCATCATCTCGTCTCGTCTCCTCTCCACTCCACTCCCCTTCGCGCAAAACAGAAACCCCAACCCCGGCCGATCCATCTCGTCTCCTCTCCTCTCCTCTCCACTCAACAAAGATGGGCCAGATCATCTCATTCCTCCTCCAACAGCAGCCCGTTCGCGTGGGAAGTGGCGGGGTGCCCTACCCTCCGTCCAGCCGGCTCACCCGACTCCCCAGACTCATCAGAGCTTGCCCCTGCCGCCTCCGCTCCCTCTTTCCGGCGCTCCTTCCTCTGCTACTGGCTGGTATCAGCAGTGCTTTTGGCGCCATGGTCCACGGACTCCGCCGTGCAACCGTCGATGCAGCCGGTGGACTCCGCGCACTTACCCTCTTTCTTCTCGCCAACCACCTCATCTTCTTCTGTCTTGTCCTCTTCTGTGCCAAGTTCTACAGCATGTTTTGTATGACTGTAGAGGACTTAGAGTCGTATAAGGAGAGAGATCGCTTTGTTTTGACAAACGCGTGGATCTTTGGGGTCTTCGGGATGGTGGCTTATATTCTATCGAGGCCCTGGAGAGATAATTTGGTCGTACGAGTGTTCCTTGTCTTCGTTGCCATGGTGAGTGTGATCGAATTCGAGCATGTAGCTGACCTATTTGTCCGCTTCCTCGAGATCTACTTCAGCCGCCTTTTAGGGTACTAACTTCCACACTTTCTCATTTAATATGTAAATCAAGTTCATTGAAAATTAGATGATCTTTAAGAGATTATTGTAACGAAATCAGCGCCCTATTCAGTGTAGAGATGATATAGGGACCTTAGGAAGGCTTTTCCAGCCCCTAACTCAGTGTTAACACTCCTAAAACCATGTTGCATCCAGTTACAGGTTATATGTGTGAGGCCTATATCTCTGGCCAACCACTTTCTGGCATTCTCATTGTATACACCTCCCTTCAAACAAAACAATAAGATTCAATAGTTCAAAAAATATAAAAGCTGCTTGACTTGCTATGTTACAATATACTTACATCACATATAGAGAGTTCTGATGAGACCAGAATGACCCTAGCCCAAATAACAAAAAGCACAGATAAAATTGCATATTTAGCAACTAATATACAGATATTTTCATCTTGCAAACAATGAACAACATCCTAACAATGATAAGACAAAGAAAAGATTATTTGAAAATAAAATACTGAACTTCCATTTTCTTTGGAAAACAGATGCCACAAAATATTGACATTTTAGGGTTTAGACCCTATCTTTGATAGAATCTGCCTCTCTTACCAGAAATGTCTTAAAAAGCAAGCCAAGCGGATCTATATAAGATTAGACATTCAGTGGTGGACCAGTTCATAAGGGCTTGGTAGATCATTACAAGTAGTAATCTTTTGTTTTATTTTATCTAAATTTTGAGGTTTTGGGTATCTTATGAAGGCACCAAGCCCATGATCAAATCACGAAATTGATTTCTGTGACTTGGTTTCTTCTTGCAACAAATCTTTCCAATTTTTCCTTGAGGTTTGAGCATGCAATTCTAATATTTCACAACTGGACGAATCGAGGAAGGATAATCTGAAAAGCTAAAATAAGTACCGTGTAAGCATCCAAAATAGGTGCATTAGCATCAACCGGTTTTGTGCTTATTCCTCTCATTAAATGGAGGCCAAATTTCAAACCCTTACCACTCATTCCCATTTTGCTTATTGTTTTTATTTTTGATACTTGATTCATATTAAAAATATCATCTTAATATCGAGTATATATATTAAAGAGGAGGAATCCACTTGCACTAAAAATTTTGACACAAAAGTTAATCGAGATTTTACAAATTGCCCTTCCTACTAAAAAGTTGAAACAATCTACTCTTGCATCTAATTTTTTTCAACAAAATTCCTTTGTGGGTCCAATTATATTGTTGATTAACCTCTCTTCCTTCCCCTTCGTTTCATCTTATTTACTATCAATATAATATTTATGTTTTCAAATATATATTTTATATAAATAAATTTATATATTTAAAATATTCAAATTTTGTAATTTAAATTCATATTTTGAAGTAATTATTTAGTTAAGATAATGTTAAAACATAACTCTTAACAAATATTAGTACTTTCAACTTAGTTCAATATTTAATTTAAAGGCCACATATTGTGTTGCATTGATAATTTGAATTGAACTCTTACAATTTATTATTAATTTCAAGATTTATTTTTAATCTCTAATGACAGGCAAATTAAACTTATAAAAATATTGAATTTATAATTCAAAGTTCATGGGCTCCACCTTATGGCTGCGAGTGCGGTTGATGTCCAGAAATTAATTTTCAAAGTACAAGTGTTAACAATGATTTTATCATATTTAATGTAATGTTTTATATCATAGATGGAATACCACTATAAAGAGACAATGCACAATGTGACCAAGATGAAGTCAAGCGAAATAAACAAAGCTTCATGCTAGAGATAAATAATTATCTAGTAAACATCTTTTAACTTTAGCAATAATTCTTTTACCACTGATCAAAGTATATACATATTCCAATGCATAACCAATATTATACTGATGTACAATCTGGGGTTATAACTATAATTAGTATTTGGATTTAATAAACAATACACATTTGTAAAAATTAAAAGGTACCATAACACATGGTCCGACTTATAAAGATCTACTTGAAACAAATTACACTGTTAGTTCAGTCATATATGACATTCAATTAGATCTTAAATATTTGCCCTTATAAATATTTGTACTTTGGTTTTGCTTCAAGCTGCACATCGATATCAAAAACCATGCATGACATTCAATCAGATCTTAAATCACTGGTAAAATGATACTGACTCAAACCCTGACTTGTTCCTCACAAACAAGTGACCAAGAATGGCCAAGTTCTATTTTTTTTTTGTGAGGGGAATGCAAAATGTGTAAAGTTCCCTTTTCTTGTGGATGGAATGCTTTATTATGCTTGGGGATTTGTGCTAAAAATGTGAAAGGTTATAGATGTGTGCATTATTGGTAGCATTTTTTTCTTCACTTTCTAGTTTGGTCTTTGTGTATGAAACAAAAGTTAGTATAATTATCTAATGTATATTTGTAGATTCCATTTTCTGATGCTCTACATGCATGTATGAAGAATATCTATGTTTAAACTTACATTTCTTGGTGATATGTATAAAAATGAAATTATAAGCAATTGTTTGCAATTCATGTTTAGATGAAGAGCTATTTCAATTATTTTTTTTAATGGGAAATCAATTAAATATTGATTGAATTGTATTTAGATTATTGTTAGATCTATAGCGGTGTACAGTGCAAATATGGTACGCAACACATCATTAAATATTTAAATGTGAAAAGTCTAGAATACGCATTTCCATTAAAAAAATATATATATGTGCTAAAAATTGCATGAGTAAATCTTTGTATCCAGCCCTTGCAGTCTCCCAATCAATTCCCAGTCAATTGTCAAATTGTCACAAATTTATAGTTTGGGAGGCATCTGTACAAATAAAAGTTTGGAGACCAACTTGTCACAGATGAAAGTTTGGAGGCCTCCAAGGTCGTTATCCCTAAAATTAACCAAAATTTAACATATGCCAATATATTAATGGAATTTTCCAAGCGTCCTCATTTTATTTATCCACACGTTCACACATACACAAAATTTATAATTTTTATATCAAATTGTGTAACATTTAATTTTAATTTTATAACAATGTGATTATGTGAGCACCTGTATTGTGGACACTAGACATGACATATATTAATTTGCCGCCGTTGACCATGTATAGTCGCAAGTACTGAAAAACACATAATCTAAAAAAAAAAATAGCTGGTCGCCCCAACATATATAATATATTGATTATTACATTTACATATACATTTTTTTCCGGTATGTATTGATGCAAGTCCTCGATTACAAAAATGTTTTGCACAAGACGTTTTGATAGAATCTGATATTTGTCTTGACAATAATTAATTAAGAGGTGTTCTTCTATGGACAACCGCCATTTTTAATCGAGCGACTAATTTCTTGGTGCAATTTCGAAGTGCTGATACCCCACAATTAAAAGGTGAGGAGTGAACCAAGCTAGCTAGTACAGCAGACAGAAATTTCACAATAAAAATGAGGAAACAATAACACACGAACAAGATTTCACAATTTAGTTTTTTTTGCCTCACTTTAATATAGGTTCAACCATGACTTGAATACACAAACCGAACATTATGATTCAGGTTTGTTCTTATACTTTTCTTGAAGTTTGCAGTCTTGACCTCCTTTCTTCTGTCACTGTGGATGGATATATATATGCATCTGTAGATGATAAAATAAAAAGATCAAAATTTGCTTCAATTAATTGAAGGGAAAAAAAAAGAAAAAAAAGGCAAACATTTCTGAGAGAGCTTTTGATTAAGCATCAGCAAGGCGACAAGTAAACTAGAATTTAATTTGCATTTTCCCAAGTAACTTGATAAGTTACTCTTAATTATTATGGTAATAGCTGCTTACGTGTGAGAAAACTTGATGATACCTAATGAATTAATTATTTAATAGGTCGGAATAAACTAGGTATCATATCACAATGGAACCAATATTATTTGTTTTATACCTAATGGCTATGAACACTATGAATGACTCAAATTTTCTCAACTTCAAAGCTCCAGATATTTTTCTGCTGCAAGTTGTTGTATCAGTTATCATTCTTCGTGTCCGTATGGTTTGTTTTTTGTATCATATAATAAATTGAGCTGATGAAGTATGCTAGGTATATATATATACTACCATGTTTTGCTAACATAGTAATACAATACAGTTGACAGAATAACTCCGGAAGAATGCCATGGTTCTCAAAAAACAAAATTCCTGGACATCAATACTGGCTGTACATGGGAAATTTAATTTTTTTTTTTTTTTAATGAACTTCACAATTAACCAATCCTACTTATCGCTATGTAGAAATGATGTACTAACATTTTGAGAAGGATAATAGCTAGTGCTATTACTATGACCATCAGATCTTGAGCATATAAATTTTGTTTTCCTAATTTTCAGGTTGGTGTGACGCTTAAATGCTTAATCCCATATCTCAATTTAATTTCTATCGAATTTGCTATAATGGATAGCACTACATATACATGCTTAGTTCATTTAGTTTTTGTGCTAAGATCATATAAAATCTACCTCAAGTAATGTGTATATATGGATATTTATCTGCTCATGTTCTTCCAAGAAATTCAATAAATAAACTTTTTTGTTCTTTTTCTAATTTTACTACTTCCATTGTATATATGTATCATATTTTGTGTTTCTGTTTTCAACTATATATGATTGAGGAGGGATCCATTGACAATGGATAACTTGATAATTTTGACAATACCTCTTTTCAAAAATTTATAAAAAATCTTAAAAAATCTTAAAAAAACTTAAAAATGAAAAATGATTTATGGATGTTTTACTTGACTTATAGATTGACCGTGTTTCAAATTTCAGTTAATTTGATCATCGTATAATGACTTATCAAACGTCGTTTAAATTGAATATAATCGGATACATAATCAATCTATAAGTTAAGCAATGCTTGCGTGAACTTTTTTCCATTTTTAAGATTTTTTATGATTTTTTATAAATTTTTTAAAAGTGATATTGTCAAGATTGTCAAGTTATCCATTGTCAATGGATCTCTCCTCTAGGTGCGTTTGGATCATGCAAGGATTAGTGTAAGAATAGAGGAATAGATAATAGTATACGAGATTAGCGAAAAAATAGTGATTTTCGGATTAGCTAAAGAATAGTTGAAATTTGATACTATTCGGAATAGTAAAAATGTTGTTTGGATTGTATGTTTATGTGCCACCCTTTTCGCCGCCTGAAAAGGTGCTCTTAAAAAAAAGAACGTTTCGTCGGGAAAAGGACACGGTCACCCCTGTACGCGTGCGTTTGTTAGTAGACGTTGCGGGACGCTCACTCTCAGACACTCACGTTCAAAGGTTTTATTATTTTCAAGTGATTGTGGGGTCTTGGATTCCAATGAGCGCAAGCCCTCATTGTTAATTACCCTGAAGCTATTACACCAGGCACCTCTGATTAAGAATAGGAAAATGCTAAAATGTATGTGCAAGTATATCATTTAAAATGTACTAATGTGAACACAAAATTCCTACATGTGTTTTTGATGAGGAATTATTTACAAGAAATGACACGTGCATTGAATGTCGTGGTCTAAGTGTCTTCGCTACTTGGATGTCCATTTATTCACTTTTGAATTTATTTACTTGCTTTTGAATTTATTTACAAGAAAAAGCACATTTGTATTTTTAACTTGAAATTTCATAGTGTGCTCAAATAAGCATAAAATTCCTTAAAATTTGTACAAAATGATGTAGAGGAATATTTACAAGAAAATGAAGAATTTTATTTTGAAAGTTTATGTTTTTGTCCTTTTTGGATTTAAATTTGAATTCGAACTTGAAAATTTGAATTTTGAAAATTTGGAATGTTTTTACATAGAAAAATCAGAAAATTTCTAAAATGAATTTTAAAATTTATTTCGGAATTTTTGGAGTTTGGAAACTATTTTTAAAATTATTTTTACTGAAAATCCAGAATAAAACATCTAATTTACTGGGCTGAATTGTAATTGGTGTCTGCTGGGCCGAATTCCACAGGTTCTGGGATTTGTGATATTGGGCCTAATTGTTTTAACTTATCTAAACTTATCCAAACTATTCTGACTTGGGCCTGGAGATTATGTCTATTGGGCTTTATTCTTATCCTTCTTCCTCTTCTCTTCTCATGGGCTAACAGAATGGGATTTTATTTCGTGGTCTGACATATGGGTCCCCATTGTCAGACGGCCCCACTTGTCAGGCACGAACTTCTTACTGGATGTCATTCAATGCTTTGGATTCCCTCAAGATTCGTGCAGTTACGCCAAGATTCGTGCAGTTATGCCAAGATTTGTGCAGTTCTTTTATTCACAGAAAGTGATCTCAGCCGCCGGATATTACAAGACATGGATCTTAGCGCTCGGAGCTCCGATTGACGATCCGTCGGTTGCGTTGGAATCGTGGGAGAAAGAGAAATTCATCTATGGTGTTTGATTGATCTGATACGTGATGGACATCACTCGCATTAGCAAAGCCCTAGAGGGTGACAAGTTCTTGTTGACAACTTATCGATCGATTTCCTTGTTAGATTGTGCGTTAATTTTTACAAAATTCACTTTGAACATGATTGGCACATCATGTTTAATACAATTTCAAAGTTAATTTGGATCAATTTTAATTTATGTGGAATATGAGGATACTGTACCAGTTTTACAGTCGTTCTGACATTGGGCAATTGTTCTAATTGAGCAATTTAATTAATTTAATCACTTCATCATCCTAACTTTAATGATTATGACATGCTTATGCTGACTTGCTTCGCTAAGCAGCAATTTTTCTACACTTAAGCATTTATGTTGTAAGTAAAAGAGTAAACAATGTTACAGCAGACTGTTTATTGTATTTTCACAGAATGATTAATTATATTCTTAAGTATGGGACTTAATTATAACTTTAACAACCAGCTATGATTAACCAGTATGAAGGAATCACAAACATGTTTATCAGTATCTCAGTTTAAATGAAACAGTCTATGACCATTTTACCAGTAAAACTTTTCCTGCAATTTTTTGAACATGAGCACTTAATATATTTAAACAGAAACTTGCACTATAATCTTACAATCAACTTTTATGTTTATCACCTTTCCTAATTTTGTGTTATTCCTAAAGAACCAGTCATTTCTCAGCATCAGGGGCAGATTTGTAAACATTTGTCAGAGATTTGTTATTTTCATATGAATTTTTCTACAATGAATTAAGTTAAGTGTGAAACATGAAAAGTGCTTAGAATTGTGTCAAAAATCTATAAAAAATATTAAAAATATACACTATGAAGACAGGTCTGGACACCATTTTTTTATAAAAATTTCCAGAGAAAGGATTAAAAGATGAGCTGCTGCAGTTGCAACTTTTCCATTTTTATAGGAATTTATCTACAAAGAATTAAGTTAAAGTCTTTCTATGAGACTTGTGTAAAAAATTATGCTCTTTTCAAATAAAATATTTAAAATATGTATCAGGAAGGCTAATTTTATACTATGCTCAATTATTTAAAGATCTGACAGTCAGTATTAAGCTGCAGATAGTAAGTTCTCTGGTATTTGAATTTTTAAGACAAATATTTGAACATAAGTATATAAATAAACTTTACAGAGAGTTAGTTTATGTTATTGTGAACATTTTGATAACAAATTTTCATATATTTAACTTAGAAAAGCTCATGTTTCATCCATTTTCCAAAACACTGTCAGAGTCTGGCATCCCTGTGCAACAGTACTTGTTATTTTTATGTGAATTTTTATACACAGAATTTTGTAAGACTTTTTATATGAGAGATGCTTAGAATTTCTTTATGAATAAGGGAAAATTATATAAAAAATACATTATGTTCACAGTTTCATGGGAAAGAGTCTGAGTTTGCTGATAAACCATGACTGTTCTCAGTTTTCTGAACCTGAGAGAATTTTGGCAGCATTTCCCCTATTTAGAACAGTTGAATTGCTGTCAAAACTCACTCTTATGAATATACATTACACCTGGGACAATTTTGGCAGCATATCTCCATATAAAATGGAGACTTGATATCAAAATTGCCTCCAAATGAATGTAAATTCATTTTTCAGATTATGAGAGGGCCATGGTTTATTGAAAATCATGAGCTCTCTCATCTCTTTGAATCTGAGATCAATTTGGCAGCATTTCCCCTATGTAATATAGGTGAATTGTTGTCAAAAATTACTCTTAAGAACCTATACTTCATTTAGGATAATTTTGACAGCATTTCTCCATATAAAATGGAAAAATGATATCAAATTTATCTCAAAATGAATTTAGATCCATTTCAAGAGATGAGAGGGCCATGGTTATTCACCAAGCTCTAACTCTCAACTCCTTGCTTTGCAAGAGAGTTCTCCTCTCTGGATAAGTCCAAGAGAGGGCCCATGGAGCTATGCTCTCATGTATAATTTATATAATTCTCCCTTAGAATAAATTCTTAAGGGGCCCATGGCTTAGCCATGTTTAATTGTGTATTATTCTCCCTTAGAGCAAGCTCTTAAGGGGCCCATAGCTTAGCTATGTTTGTGTATGTGTGTGTGTTAACAGAAAAAAAGAAAATAACAGTAACAGCAAAAGAACAGCAAAAAAAATCAATTTCAGCTTATCAAATCATTTGTTTACTGTTTTCAATCAATTCAAATCACTAATAGACATCAAAATTCGACTAATTATCAAATAGAACAGCTCAAATCAATCAAAACACAGAGAATTATGAGGGATAAGCTATCAATTAAGCTCTCCCTTTCTGTTTCATTCAGATCCAGCAGATTACAGTTTTCTTTTCCTAATTCTTACCTTTCCCTTTGAATTACAGCACCTTACACTCAATTACAATAGCAAGTAAATATCCTAACAAGTCTCTCAGTGGAGGGAGAAGTGTTTGAGGTGTATGTTTCGGTTCTGGTAGAGGTTTCTCAGTGGATTTGGAGCTGAGTTTTATTTTTGGCAGAATTTCGGTTTGGCTTTCAGCTTGGGGGTTATGTTGTTGTGTTTCAGCAGAGCTTCAACTAGCCTATGGCGTGTGGGGTTTATTGTTGTTCTCTTGAGCTGTTGGAGAGGGGTTTATATAAGGCTCAATTGAGGATGCTTAGGGGAGAAGGAACCTCTTCTAATTGGTTAGAATCCTGTCCCACGGATCACCATGATTTCTGGTAAATTTCAGCCATCAGATCAGTATTTTCAGATTCAATTACAGCCCTTAGATCAGTTCTGGTTTCTACAGATAATTGACTGTTTTGAAGAGAAGAATTTGGCGCCTGGAGTGTGTTTAAGAGTTGATTTCCTTGGCTACACTCGGTCCAGCCTCATATTAATGCGAATTGAGGTGTTCAATGTATGCTGGTAATCTGCACCAGTTTCAGCCAAGACATTCATTGTCTGAAGAGCAATGGGCCTTGAGCCAGATTAAGTCTCTAGTTGCACTTGTTCTTTAGCCAATTTTCATAGGGCTGTTTCAATCCTTTTGTTATTTTAATGCTATGCTCGTGTGCCAATTGCAGTCAGTAAAATTGTCAGAGAAAAGCTTCTAGAAGGCAGCAGATGAGGCTTTGGCGCTTTGAAAGATATTTGAGTGCTCACTGGAGACTCAATTTAGACAGGGAGCAGTACACCAATGCTGTGGAGCACATCCCTTCTTCATTTGATGCTTCTTGTTCCATGTGCAGCCAAGTGTGGTTCAAAGCCGAGTGATCTCCTTTTTGCTGTTGCATACTGCTCCATCTCCTTATTCTATTTCTCTACTCTATTCAATCTTTTTTTGCGCAACAATTATACAGCAAAGATGGAGTTTCACAAGTCTGTTGGCTGAATTCGATTAAGGAGCAGCTCTCACCCTCCTCTCTTAACATCATTCAATCATGTAATGTTGTTTTACACAGTTTGTTCAATCAATTGCAACCCCTGGTATTGGATTCGAGTAAATTCCAAACTGGTAATGAAGGCTGTGAGGTGGAATTCGTATGTAGCAGCTCCCTCGAATGAAATTGAACATCGTTACACCATTTTAGATCTTTGCAGAAGCTCGGGAAACCTTCAATTGAAGTCGACCCTTTCCAGTTCGCCGGGTTCAACATCAAGCCTCAAACCAGCACCTTCGTTCTCCCTTTTCTTTCTTTTTCGATTCTCTGGTTCATGGCTCCACTCACTAGAACCGCTGCGTAGATCTCAGAAACACGATTCCAACGAGCCCAAGAACGCTCAAAATGGAGGTCGGAGCAGGGAGTATTTCGCCGGCGAAATCAGCATGACAGCCATGGCAGCAGCTCGGTTTGGGGAGAGAGGTCTGACAGGTGGGCCCTTCTGTCAGCCTAACCTGGTTGGAGAGTTTGAATAAATGGCGGCTTAAGTCTTGGCCGTTGGATGTTTGCCCTCTTTGATGAGAACCGTCAGATCTTTCTCTTTTAAATTGGTTGAGTGTTGATTAAAACTGTGATCAATCTGAGGCGTTGGATCTTTCTCATCTCAAACCTAGGCCGTCAGATCTTGTCTTTTAAATCCATTGAGTTTGAATAAAAGGTGGGATTGATATCGGCCGTTGGATCTTTCTCATTTAAAAGCTAGGCCACCGGATTTTGTTTTAAATTGACTACATGGTTTGAATAGAACTGGGATTAATCTGAGCCGCTGGATCTGAGCTCTTCTTGATATGAGCCGTCGGATTTCCTTAACCCCACCCCAGTGAAGGGGTCAACCTCTCCTTCTATTCTGTTTTCGGGTAGACTTGGTCCTTGTGAGCTAGAGCAGAGAAAGGAGTTTGGCAGTGGTTTGGTGTACAGAGAATGGGTGCATATAGGAATTCTTCCCTTCTTCTTTCCTTACTTCTATGACACATAGGACCCATGCGGTCAGTTTGACTCACCTTATGACACCATTGACTGCCACGTGTCTGTATCTGATTGGTTATCGAGTGATTCTTGAATATCTTGAGTTCCTAGGATCTCAGAAAATTACAAATAATATATCAAAATTCTCAGAATTTCATGAGGAATCTTAATATATCATAAGTTTTGTATTTCTTGCAACTTCACGATTCTCTCAGATCAGACTCCCCAATCTGTTCCCGAATTTTCTGCAACAAAATTTCTTCTGCTCTTTCCCTTCCTCTTTCTTTATCATCGAGCCGTTTGAGGGGTCAACAGTTTAGAATAGTGATGGATGGTTGAAAAGAATAGTAGCTAATCCATGTTTTACAAAGAATAATGGATTAGAAGCTATTCTCACTAATCCGGATTAGTTGTTGTGCGTTTGGATCATGCAAAAGCTAAGAATAACTTACTAATCTGATTAAAATGCTATTCCTTAGCCATCCAAACGCATCCCTAAAAAATGACTGCAATTTCTTGGCTTCAACAAATATTGTATGTTTTTCTTAATATTACATTACATATATATGATATGTTATTTTATGTCACATTGTTCTAATGTAATTAAAGCCACTGTGCTCCGCTGCGCACACTATCTAGTTCTTACAAATTTCTGACTATCAAGAAAAACAAAAGGTCAATGAAGTCAACTCCTGTTGTATATATAGATCAATCCAGACAAAATGTTTTCATCATTTTGATACAATCATCTGCAATTCTATAGATAAAACTGTACTCATAACATATTGTATTATTTGTTAAGTTTTCTCCTTATATTGTATTATTTGTTATGTTTTCTCCGTTGCAGCTTACAGCAAATGAACAAGTTATAAAGCCAATATATCTACAAATATTATCAAAATATTTGGGGCTGATACTTCGTAACAAATGGTCAAGTTAATAATACGTCTTGCGTCATATTAATTGGGCATTCATACATATAATAATCTAAGGATGATTAATTACAAGATCAAAATAAGCCGCTTTATAAAAAAATGTCTAAGAAACCAACATTTTACTCGAGTCAGATCAAATCGGATAAAACTGAAGATCAACCAACATAAACCGTCTTTCTTTGTGTGTTTTCATGCCACAACCTATTCATATCATATACCTATGTCATAGGGGCTGTGATCCTCTAACCGAAGGCAAAGTATGGCCAACAATAGGAGACTTTGGTTTCGGTGGGCCACCTCGGTTCACTCTATCTTTCTCTTTCTGCGCTCCTTCGATGCAGCATGACAGTGGATCTCAACATAGACTAATTGAACATAAATCCTAGCACTAATAAAACCAGCCCAAACTAGGAGAGCTTTCTGAAAAACCACTATAGGAAAACCACTATATGGTTGCTAATTGAGTGGTAGCACAACGGTTGACCATTGCCTCATAGTAGCAGTGAGCAATTGGTCTCAACAACACGGTAGACACTGAACGGAGGAACAATAGGAGAATGAATCCAATTAAGTAGCAGGCGGTTGATATAGCGTGAGCAGAGAGCAGCGGCGATGCACAAGGGCGCAAAGAACCAAGCAAGTTTCAAGTTGAATGTGGCCAGTCCATCAAATTGGGGGGAAGCTGAGACGTACGGGGAAAACAAGAACAATTAAACAGGAGCATCGATTCATTTACGTCAGATGTATTGAGGGAAAAAAAACCTAAATAAATAAATATATATGGTTAATTCTGCTATGGATCGGATGAAATATGGACCGGTCATTTTTTATAATCGGATGGTCATGATATGTCTTCTAGATACATTTAGGGAGAGCAGATCAGGGATTGCAGATCGGCCGTGCAGTACAAGTTCGAGTCGAGCGTCAAGTAGTAAGCCGCCACCACGGCCACAGCTAGGGCGGCGCCCACCAGCAAGGATCGGCAAGCCTCACGCAGCCACGACGCCGGGGGTTTTGGGGGCCTCACCCATCAGTTCAGCGAAGAGGAAGGAGAGGAAGAGGAATTCTCGGCTAGGCTAGGGTTTGGGGTTCTTGCTTGATTTGGAATGTACGAGGAAGGAGATAAATTAAGAGTTAGACCTACCGTCCATTGAGTTGTTGTCCATAAATCCATACATCCGACATGTCTTGTTGCGATGGCATCCATTGCACTGCTGATTGAGCGCTCATGTATCCACATTGTACCTCATTGCCGCCCTACTCCATATTTTTATTCCCTTTATCCACTGTAAAATATCACATCATATCAGGTATTTTGAAATTGACACGATTCCCCATATCACTCCAATGTTTTAAATTGCGTTGTGGGTTTTTTTTTTTTTTTTTTTTTTTTTTTTTTGAGTCTTCCTCCCACCCAGCATACTCACAGTGGCACCTCCTTCCAATATCACTTTTTGTCGTATTGCCATTTGAAGATATCTCTGCATCATCTAATTCTCTCTCAAGGGAGATCACTGGTGCTTATAAAATTTGCAAGTAGTATGCTAGTACAACATTTAAATTATTTTTTATTTATGGCTCTGTTTGGCGCTGGGATAAAATCAGAGTTAAATCTGAAATGGGAGATAAATTCTTATCACCAATCTCACTGGTGATAAGGTCCCATTGGATTTATCTCTGCTATCTCTCCACTTTAACCTGCTACCAAACAGAGCCTATGTGAATTGTTACATTATGGGAAAAAAAAGTTACCTTATTCTTGACAATTGTTACAATATGATAAATAAAAGTTACAGATACGAAATTTGACAATTGTTACAATACGAGAAAATAAATGTTACAATATGAGAAATAATTGTTACTTCATACTTGACAATTGTTACAATATGAGAAACAAAATGTTACTCCATTTTAATATTCGTCAATTTAATAAAATATTGATGCTAATATAAATTTATATGCTAGTACAATATTTAATTTTTTTTTCCTATGTGAACTGTTACATTATGGGAAATAAAAGTTAGCCCAGACTTGACAATTGTTACAAGATGTGAAATAAATGTTACAAATATGAAATTTGACAATTGTTATAATATGAGAAATAAATGTTATAAATATGAAATTTGACAAATGTTACAATATTAGAAATAATTGTTACTTCATACTTGAGGATTGTTACAATATGAGAAATAAATGTTACTCCATTTTAATATTTGCCAATTTAATAACATATTGATGCCAATATTAATTTATATGCTATTATGAATATTTAACAACTAACATGAACAATGTTCTAATGTTAATTTCTGATAGACCGCATTCTTGCTCTAATAAAAAGTTCGAAAGCAGTGTGTAATTTCTCCATTTTAAGTACTCTGGAAATATGTATGAACAATTTGAAAAAAAAAAAAAGAAAATGATGCCAACCAAAAAATAAACAAAGAAAGAAATAAAGAAAGAATTTTACTCACACACATCTTTTTTTCTTTTTTTGTTTTTTTTACCCGTTACTTGAGTGTTCACGCATCCCAAAACTTAAAAAATAAAAATAAAGAAAAAAAACTTTCCCTACTAACCTATAAATACAGCTCTCTGGCTACTTACAGAGCTATTAGAATAGATGTTATGATTAAATTTTTGAGAGAGGAAAATGATGTGGAAAGACAACAATGAGAGAACAAAGTGAGATGGAGGTTCCACGTCAGAAAATATTCAAATATGGATGTATGGACCTTTAACTCTATGGACACATGAAGTTTCCCGTAAAAGTAATTAAGGGAAAATTCACTATTTGTGTCGATTTGTGTCCGTTTTATAATGGGCCTGGACTGGATGGAGATAAATAAATAAAGGGAAAATTCAAATAGTTGGTCCACAAACTGGATCAGGATCACCTGCTTTTCTTATTTGAACTTTTCTTGATCCGAGAGTTGAGAAACATTAAAATACTTTGAAGTCGGTGCAACAAACACTGAAATACTTTGAGATCAGTACAGCAAACACTGAAGTACTTGAAGATCGTTATAACAACCGATCCTGATCATCTGATTAGAAAAGCTCACCCTGCTTTTCTAGCAGATTCATATCCCCACAAACTATTTGAAAAAAATCAAGATGGTCTCTGAACTTTAAATTGCACCAAATTGGTCCTTGAACTTTTTAAAAAACTCCAAATTGGCCCTTCAACTTTAAATATACTTAAGTTTTACCAAAAAAGAAAAGTAAGCAATATTTTAAAATTCTTAATATAATTGCTTAAATTTTAAGATAATAACAAATATATGTTGTACCTACAAAATATTTACAAAATTAAGCCTTTTAACCAAACGTTTTCTTTAAAAAATGTTCACAAAAATATATCAACATTTGAAAATAATTGCAATATTATGCCTCACTCGCATAATGTTTATCGATGATGTCATAATATTGTAATTATTTTGAAAATTCGGTATATTTTTTAAATTTGTTATGGTAAAAATGTCTGATTAAATAAATATTATTGTAAATATTTGTAAGGCAGGGCATATTTTTGTTATTATCTTAAAATTTAAGTATATTATAATAATAGTTTTATTATATTGCTTACATTCTCGTAGTATATTTTTGTAAAAATTTAAGTATATTTGAAATTGAAGAACCAATTTAGTTACATAGAAAAAAGTTCAAAGGCCAAATCGGTGCTTTTTAAAAAGTTCAAAGACCAATTCGGTGTATTGAAAGTTTAGGGACCACTTTGATTTTTTTTAGATAGTTTGAGGATCAATGGGTAAATTCTCCCATAAATAAATAAATAATAGGTGATCATGTAACTGGGTCTGTGTAGGGGAGATCTTCATATCTTATTCATATATATGAAATATATGAAATGGAATGGAAACCAGGGTCGAACCCCCTATCCTTTTAGTTAGGAAGATCGGATGAAAATCTGCTGATTTGATGAGAACAGGGTCTGCTTTTCTAATTGGATCGTCGGAATCGGTTGTCTTACCGATCTTAAAGTATTTCGATTTTTACTGCACCCGATCTCAATGCATTTTGGTGTTTCTCAACCGTCGGATCAAAAAAAGCAGGGCCTGCTTTTCTTCTTAGAAAAGCAGGTGATACCGATCTAGGAAGATCTATACTAGAAAATGAAACATTTATTCATAAGCAAGCAAAATTAATGAATTAGACTGAATATGAAAACATTTGTATTTCGTTTCAAAATACTAACGACTTATATTATACTTTGTCACATCTGAGATTATGATTTATCAATAATGGTTACCATTAAATTCATCATTCATCATATAAAAATACTAGGGGATACAAAAATTCTTCATTTTTGGAGATCTTTAGTATTTATTTTGGATTTTTGAAAATGACTCTAAAATATTAATAAAATAAGAAGCTTGTTTGTATATGAATTTTGAAAATCCCAAATAAATACTTAAATAACTCAAAAATGAAAAATTTTTGTACTTATAAGTACTTCATATGTAAATGTTTGCACAATAATTCACACAAATAATAGGAATTTCTTCCTCTAAAACTATGAGATCCTAACGCCTAAAATATAATATTATTAACTATTAAGTATAATCGTATGGCAGCGTATTCTCTAGCCTTATTAAATATAAGAAATACATGAAAATGAGTATCATTATTTGATTTAACGGCCGTGTAATTCTGTTTTAATGTGAAACCGTTATATGGTCATCTCACCATTAAGAGCCTTGAAATGTTTTTTAAAAGCATGATATTTAAAAATAAAACATTTAGGGAAATAAGATTAATATATATATTTTTTAAGATTCAGATATGTTATATAATAAAAACATTTTAGGAAAATAAGATTAAAAAAATATTATTAGATTTAGATGTGTTTAATTTAAGTAACACAAAGAAGAATGAAATACTAATTATTAACATTAACATGTCCTTTTAAATAGCTTATAATTTGAAAGAATAACAATACGGTTAACACACACATTAGCACACACGCTCATCAAATGCTGGAAAATTTTATTTGACACCAGTATGTAGTATATGAAATCTGGTACTATAATAATATGGCAAATTCTTCTATGGATCGGAGCAAATTTGGACCGTCCATTTTCTATAAATCGGACGCCTAAAATTTTGCCCGAAATTTTACTCTTCCGTTAAATTTGACGATTTGACGGAAACAAAAGGTTATAGTGGTAATTTTGCAGCGAATCGTTCTTTTTTTTTTCCCTTCACCAACGCAGCGCCTCTCTTCCTCTTCTCTCGCCTTCCAGCGCCTTTCTTCTTCTTCTCTAGTCTTCCAACTCTCAACTCTCAGGTGCGACTGTCAAAGCGAGCGATTTCTCCGGAATTAGCCGTTCACGATCCTCTCCTCTCCGCTCCGTTCAGCGGTGGGGTTATTTGAGAATGCAAGGCAGTGAGTCAGATATGGCGTAGAAGGAAAGAGGACGGCCACGGCACCGGGCTCAGACGTGGTTCCGGCGAACTGGACGGATTCAACTCCAATTGAATGCTCCCTGAGCTTCACCTTGACACCCTGATCATGTGCAAATGTTCAATTTTGCCTTTGCTTGCTCTCCAGCACGAGTTCCACCTGATGTTTCTACACTGATTCATGGCTGTAGCTCGAATCAACTGTTAGGGGTTCAATTGATCAAGCTGATACCTTGTGGTAGTATAATGTGAGCTAGTGATGGTGAAGAAAGCAAGACTAGGTCAAATCCAACAACACACAACAACTCCTCCCTCAAGCTGAAAGCTAAACCAAACTGCTGCCAAAATAGAAACTCCACTCTAATCCACTGAAACCCTGATAAAAACTGAACTCACACCCCAAATTACCCTTCTCCACTCTAATTCCTGATAGGGTAGACACCAATTGACTGTAATTGAGTAGAAATAAACTGTAATTTAAGAAGAAGAAGGTGAGAAAACGATGTCATCTTGCTGGAAATTGAATGAAAAAGGAAAAGTTCAAACTAATGGCTTATTCCTTGTAATTTTTTGTGTGCTGAATTGTGTTGAATTAATTAATCTCACACCCATTTGCAACTTTGTGATAGTATTTGCATTTCCTTGTGACATTTCTTGCACTTTTTCTCTTTCTTTTTGTAAAATTCAGAAAATCAAACATGGCACAGCCATGGGCCCCTTGTGAGCTTGCTCCAAGGGAGAATTGCACACAAAACACTTACACAACACATATACATGTTGAGCACAGCTCCATAGGCCCTCTTCTGGACGTGTCCAGAGAGGAAAACTCCTTAGCAAGAGCAAGGAGTATGGGAGTTAGAGCCTGGCAAAAGCCATGGCTCTCCCGGCTTCCTGAAAATGAGAATACACTCATTCGGAGGCAAATTTGGCACCAAATCTCTATTTTTCATGGAGATATGCTGCCAAATTTGTCCCATGTGTAGTTTGTACTCATGGAAGTGACTTTGAGTAACATTTCAACTATATTACATAGAAGAATGCTGCCAAATTGCTGCCAGGGTCAGGAAGTTGGGACAGACCATAGTTTTTGACAAGTTCAACTCCTTCCTGTAGATTTTGTGAACATAATATATTTTTTTTATAATTTTCCTGCATTCAAAATTAAATTCTAAGCATTTTTTATATAATAAGTTTTGTAAAATTCATTGTAGAAAAATTCATATGAATATTGTAAGGCACTGATGCACAGAGAGGACTGATTCTGACAATGTTTTGAAGAATTGATGAAACATCAACATTTCTGAACCAAAAATATGAACATTTAAATGTTCACAACAACATAAACTAACTTACTGTTAAACTTATTTGCATGTTTATGTTCAAAAATTTATCACAAAAGTCCAAATAACAGTAAAAATGACTGACTGCAGTACTGTTCTGCTTGTCTGATCTCCAAAGAATTGAGCATAACACAAAATTGGCCTTCCTGACACATATTTTAAATATTTTATATAAAAAGAGAATGATTTTATTAATAAATTTCATACAAAATGTTTAATCTCATTCAATGTAGAAAAATTCTTATAAAAATAACAAAATGATAACTGCGTCAATACATTTTCTGCTCTCTGTTCTGGAAATTTTGACAGCAAATATGGGAATATGGCATCCAGTTTTCTCTTCATAATGCATATTTTTCTTAATTTCTTTGCATTCCTAGCATAATTTTTAGCTCTTTTCATGTTTTGCACTTTCCTTAATTCATTGTAGAAAAATTCATACAAAAAAAGATAAATTTCTGACAAGAGCTTGGTAAAATTTGCAGAACTGACCCTGGTTTGAAAAGTGATTAAAACACTGAGAAAGGTACAAAATTGAGACATTCACTGAATACCAAAGTTGTTCCTAACTGTCAAGTGCACATTCCTGTTTAGAAACATTGAGCATTTATATTCAAAATATTGCAAGTGGGATCCCATTAACAATGCTGACGCTAAGTCTTCTTTAAACTGTGACAGTCATGATACTTAAGATTCACTTATATTAAACATCCTGATTCTACTCAACGATAGGTTTGTGACATGATTCCTAAATCTCATGATTCAAAGCAAGGGACAACTGCTCTCAGTGACTTAATAAAAATTCATTATACTGACAAGTGCTTCATTACTCTTTACTAACAACTTTCAAATTGAAAACATGAATTGTTATTTCTCATCACTTTGCGAAGCAAGTGATATGAACACACATTCTCAACTTGGAGTGCAAATGAAGTTGACATAAAATTTAAACGGACCAAATACGAGCAGTCGCTCAGTACCCAAAACTGCACACTGGTACAATGCCTTCATACATCATACAGTCAAAATTGGTTTAAATTGAACTTAAAATTGCATTAAACATTCTAAGCCAATCACGTTCAAGACAAATTTTACAAAAAATGATGCACAATTTGAAGAGTAAATCAAATGTAAATTCTCCAGCCAATGCTTGTTAGACCCGATGAGTTCAATGGGTGCGAGTTCTCCTTGCTACACTTTTGTTCAATCGAAGACCATGGATGCGTTCTTCTTCCTCCCATTATCTCAATTCTACATTCTGATCTTCAATCGGTGCCGCCGATGCCGAGATCCACTCCTCCTTTCTTCCGACGGCCTCGATGAAGACGAGCCCTGGCGCCATGGAAAAACTCCAAATTGTTGGTCGGGCCCGAGCGGAAAGGAGAAGAAGAAAGAAAGAAAGCCCAGGTGATGAGTTCAGTATGATGCGGCTCAGTCCGAACTTCTTTCTAACAGGGCCCAAAAACAAAAGAAACTCGATCCAATCCTACGAATTCAAGAATCCCAGGATCAAGCCCAGTAAATCTCGGCCTAAAAGAAGAAGATTGTCGTTTGAAGCCCAGCAGTTCTCTGGTCCAATAAGATCCGAATAAAATTGGCCCAAAATTGTTAAGTTGATTATTTCGGGTTTTCAAATAAAAAATTTCTAAAAATAGTTTCCGAACTCCGAAAATTTCAAAATCAATTTTAAAATTCATTCACAAATTTTATGATTTTTCCGTATAAAAACATTTTAAATTTTCAAAATTCAAAATTTCAAAATTCAAATTAAATCCAAAAAAGACAAAACATAAATTTTCAAAACTCCATTTTCTATAAATGTGTTTCTACATTATTTTGTACAAATTCTAAAGGATCTTATGCTCATTTGAGCACACTATGAAATTTCAAATTGAAAACACAAAAAAAAAAAGTTTTTTTCTTGAAAATAAATCAAAAGTGTACAAATAGATGTCCAAGTAGCGAAGACACTTGGACCATGACAAACACATCTGAGAATTTTGTGCTCACTTTAGTGCATTTTTTAATTCAAATAATATACTTGCACACATGTTTTAGCGTTTTCCTGTTCTTAATCAGAGGTGCCTGAAGTTAACAGCTTTGGAGTAATTAACAATGAGGGTTTGCGCTCACTAGAATCCAAGACCCCACTATAACTTGAAAATAATAAAACCTTTGTGCGTGAGTGCCTGAGAGTGAACGTCTTACCACATTTACTAACGAACGCACGTATACAGGGGTGACCGTGTCCTTTCTCCCCACGAGAGCGTCTCTTAAGCTATCAAACGCCGCTTAAATTGAATATAATCGAAAACATAATCAATCTATAAGTTAAAAGATACTTCCGTAAACTTTTTTCTATTTTTATGATTTTTTTAAAGTTTTTAAAAAGTAGTATTGTCAAGATTGTCAAAACACAGGCCCACGGAGAGAGGAAAACAGATTGCCGGAGAGATGAAATAGATCGTCAGAAAGAGCACTTCCAATTTTGGAGAAGAAAGTTCTAAAATCAGAAAGATATTAATAGAGATGTGCTAAATTAGTTTCTAAAAGAGGGTGCTGAAGGTCGATTGATAATAAGTAGGATTGAACAACGAGGATAAAAACATTTTTCTCATTTAAATGTGTCTTGAATTTATTTAAATTTGGATCTTTTGCGCATATTATAATGTCAAAACTGGTTTCAAATTACTTAAATTGTATATAAGTATGTTAAGATCTCAATAACACTCGAAATAGCAACAAATTGCAATTTGAACATATTGAAATGCACATTACAATTTGAAAATTAATTTCAAATGACTTAAATTGCATCTAAAACGCGTTGAGGTACTTATTTAACAAAAAAAAAAGTGCATTAAGATGCCAATAACACTCCAAATAGCAATAAATTGCAATTTGAATACATTTCAATGGCTCTATCTAATATACTAATATGGTTTCAAATGACTTAAATTGCCAAGCATATTAAAGTACTTATTTAACGAATATAAGTGCGTTAAGATGTCCATAACACTCCAAATAGCACCATAATTTAATTCAAATGCATTTAAATACCTAAGTATGTTTTCAATTAATTTCGACCTTTTTTGCGCACAACATAATACCAAAACTGATTTCAAATGACTTAAAGCTGATTAAAGTACTTATCTAACGAATATTAGTGCGCTAAGATACCAATAACACTCCAAGTAGCAATAAATTGCAATTTGAGCGCATTTAGATGGCTCTTAGTGTGTTTTCAAAAAAAAAAAAAATTGATCTCGTTTGCGCACATTATAATGTCAAAACTGGTTTCAAATGACTTAGAAAGCATCTAAAACGCGTTATAGTACTTACCTAATGAATATAAGTGAAAGATACCAATAACACTCCAAATAGCCATAAATTGCAGTTTGAACGCATTTCAATTGCTCTAAGTGTCTTTTTAATCAATTTTGACATCGTTTGTACACATTATAATTCCATAATTGGATTCACACTTAAAATGCATATGAAGGACCTCCAAGTACCAATAAATTGCGATTTGAACGCAATAAAGTGCACACTTATATTTGTTAGATAAGACTTATATTTGTAACTTGAACCCATTTAAATGGCTCTCAGTGTCTTTTCAATAAATTTTTGATATCTTTTGCGCACATTATAATATCAAAACTGGTTTCAAATGACATAAATTGCATCTGAAGCACAATAAAATACTTATCTAATGAATATAAGTGCGTTATGATTCTAATAACACTCCAAATAGTACGTTATAATTGCGTTATGATTTCAAAACTGGCTCTTATGAATATTAGTATGTTAAAATGTCAATAACACTCCATATAGCAATAAATTGCAATTTGAATGCATTTCAATGCTCTAACTGTCTTTTCAATCAATTTTGACCTCGTTTGCGCACATTATAATTTCAAAACTGGTATCAAAAGACTTACATTGAATCTAAAGCGTGTTAAAGTACTTATTTACCAAATATAAGTGCGTTAAGATCCCAATAACACTCAAAATAGCAATAAATTGCAATTGAACGAATTTAAACGATTGTGCATGTGTGTGTTTCAATAAATTTTGACCTCATTTGCGCACATTATAATGTCAAAACTGGTTTCGAATAACTTAAAATTGTATAAAAGTGCGTTAAGATTCCAATAACACTCGAAATAGCAACAAAATGCAATTTGAACGCATTTAAATGTATGGCACGTGTGTGTTTTCAATAAATTTTGACCTCGTTTGCGTGCATTATAATGCCAAAACAGGTTTCAAGTGACTTAAAATTGCATATAAGCGCGTTAAGATCCCAATAACGCTCGAAATAGCAATAAATTGCAATTTGAACGCATTTAAATATATTTGAGTATGTTTTAAAAAAATTTTGATCTTGTCTGCGCATATTATAATGTCAAAACTGGTTTCAAATGACTTAAAATTGTATATAAATGCATTAAGATCCCAATAACACTCGAAATAGCAATAAATTGCAATTTGAACGCATTTAAATATATTTGAGTATGTTTTGAATAAATTTTGACCTCGTTTGCATGCATTATAATGCCGAAGTTTTAAATGGCTGTGTGTTTTTTCAAAAAAATTTGATCTCGTTTGTGCATATGATAATGTCAAAACTGGTTTCAAATGACTTAAATTGCATATAAGTGCGCTAAGATCGCAATAACACTCAAAATAGCAACAAATTGCAATTTGAACGCTTTAAATGTATGGCACGTGTGTGTTTTCAATAAATTTTGACCTCATTTGCGCACATTATAATGTCAAAACTGGTTTCAAATGACTTAAGTTGCATATAAGCGCGTTAAGATCCCAATAACACTCGAAATAGCAACAAATTGCAATTTGAACGCATTTAAATGTATGGCACGTGTGTGTTTTCAATAAATTTTGACCTCGTTTGCGTGCATTATAATGCCAAAACAGGTTTCAAGTGACTTAAAATTGCATATAAGCGCGTTAAGATCCCAATAATGCTCGAAATAGCAATAAATTGCAATTTGAACGCATTTAAATATATTTGAGTATGTTTTAAAAAAATTTTGATCTTGTTTGCGCATATTATAATGTCAAAACTGGTTTCAAATGACTTAAATTGCATATAAGTGCGCTAAGATCCCAATAACACTCGAAATAGCATCAAATTGCAATTTGAACGCATTTAAATGTATGGGACGTGTGTGTTTTCAATAAATTTTGATCACGTTTGCGTGCATTATAATGCCAAACTGGTTTCAAATGACTTAAATTGCATATAAGTTCGTTAAGATCCCAATAACGCTCGAAATAGCAACAAATTGCAATTTGAACGCATTTAAATGTATGGCATGTGTGTGTTTTGAATAAATTTTGACCTCGTTTGCGTGCATTATAATGCCAAAACAAGTTTAAAATGACTTAAATTGCATATAAGTGCGCTAAGATCCCAATAACGCTCGAAATAGCAATAAATTGCAATTTGAACGCATATAAATAGATTTGAGTACGTTTTCAAAAAATTTTGATCTCGTTTGCGCATATTATAATGTCAAAACTGGTTTCAAATGACTTGGATTGCATATAAGTGCGCTAAGATCCCAATAACACTCGAAATAGCAACAAATTGCAATTTGAACGCATTAAATGGGTGGCACATGTGTGTTTTCAATAAATTTTGACCACGTTTGCGTGCATTATAATGTCAAAAGTGGTTTTAGATGACTTAAATTGCATATAGGTGTATTAAGATCCCAATAACACTCGGAATAGCAACAAATTGCAATTTGAAAGCATTTAAATATATTTGAGTATGTTTTAAAAAAAAATTGACCTCGTTTGTGCATATTATAATGCCAAAACAGGTTTCAAATGACTTCAATTGTATATAAGTGCGTTAAGATCCCAATAACACTCGAAATAGTAATAGATTGTAATTTTAACGCATTTAAATAGATCTGAGTATGATTTTAAAAAAATTTTGACCTCGTTTGCGAAGATTATAATGCCAAGACAAGTTTGAAATGACTTAAAATTACATATAAGCGCATTAAAGTACTTGTGTAATGAATATAAGCGTGTTCAGATGAAAATAACACTCCAATTAGTACTAAAATGCAATCTAAACGTATTTGAATGGTTCTAAATGTGTTTTCAATCAATTATGACTATGATTGCGCACTTTAAATTGCGCAATAAGATGCCAATAACACTCCAAGTACTAGTAAATTGCAATTTGAACGCATATAAATGGCTCTAAATTTTCTTTTCTATAAATTTTGACCTCGTTTGTGCACGTTATATTATCAAAACTGGTTACAAATGACTATGTGCACATTATAGTTCCATAATTGGTTTCAAACTTAAATAGCATATAAAAGATATTAAAGTACTTATCAAACGAATATAATGCGTCAAGATCCCAGTAACACTCGAAATTAAGATCCTAATAACAGTCGAAATAGCAACAAATTACAATTTGAACACATTTAAATGCATCCGAGTTTGTTTTCAATCAATCTTGATCTCATTGCGCATATTAATATGCCAAAACTAATTTTAAATGACTTAAATTGCATTGAAGCACATTAAAGAACTTATGGAATGAATATAAGTGCATTAAGATGAAGATAACACTCCAATCAGTACTACAGTGTAATCTAAACGCATTCGAATGGTTGCGTGTCAAGATACCGATAACACTCTGTGCCATCCTTTCCGGACCGCCGACGAAGGAACGCAGTTTATGACGTTTTTTATCCCCGTGGGGAGAAAGGACAGGGTCACCCTGTACGTGTGAGTATGTTAGTAGACGCTATGAGACGTTCATTCTCAAACACTCACGCACAAAGACTTCATTATATTCAAGTGATTGTGAGGTCTTGGATTCTGTGCCACCCTTTCCGGACAGCCGACGGAGGAACACTTAAAAAGACGTTTCTCGCGGGGAGAAAAGACACGATCCCACCTATACGCGTGCGCATGTTAGTAGACGTTGTGAGACCTTCACTCTCAGACAATCACGCACAAAGGTTTTATTATTTTCAAGTGATTCCAATGAGCGCAAGCCCTCATTGTTATTTACATTGAAGCTGTTAACTTCGGCGCCTCTGATTAAGACTAGGAAAATGCTAAAACATGTGTGCAAGTATATCATTTGAATTCAAAATGTACTAAAATGAGCACAAAATTCTCAAATGTGTTTTTTATGAGAAGATATTTACAAGAAATAACAAATATATGAAAAATGCCATGGTCCAAATTTCTTCGCTATTTGGACATTTATTTATATACTTTTGAATTTATTTTCAAAAAAAAAGCATTTCTGTGTTTTCAATTTGAAATTCCAAAATGTACTCAAATGAACATAAAATTCCCTAACATTTGTATAAAATGATCTATGAAAATATTTACAAGAAAATTGCGACTTTTATTTTGAAAATTTATGTTTTTATCCTTTTTAAATGAATTTGAATTTGAATTTGAAATTTTGAATTTTTAAAATTTGAAATATTTTTATACAGAAAAATCATAAAATTTGTTAAATGAATTTTAAAATTGATTTTGGAATTTTTGGAGTTCGGGAACTATTTTTGGAATTTTTTTATTTGAAAACCCGAAATTATTAATCTTAATTGCTGTTGGGCCAAGATTCATTGGGTTCATGAACTAATCAAACTTCTGGGCTTTATTGGATTTTTGCTGGGCTTAACATTGTTTATGTTTATTTCTTCTTTCTTCAAATTGGGCCAGACAAAGGGGTTCTTGCATCAAAACTCGCACTCTTCTTTTTGTCTTGTTGATCTCAGCCGCCGGTGGCGATTCATGACGGGTCTCGGCGTCGACGCGGCCGATCTCCGATCAAGAGACGTCGTTGGAATCGTGAGGATAAGGAGAACAATTCTATGGTTTCTGATTGGTTGAAAATGGAGTAGGGTTCACTCGCAACTCTGAATCAATTCACCAAGTGCTTCCACAGTTCCACTTGTTAACTCCACATCTTCATGATAACAACACGTCGGCTGCTGCCGCCGTTGCCGCGTGACCTAAGAGCAGAACTCCCAACTTCTTCCGCATGACCTATGATTCGTCCTCTTCGTGATTCGTCCTCTTCTCCCAACTCTCTCCGCTGTTTCTCCTCTGGATCGCAAGAAAGAAGATGAAGAGACGGAACGAAGAAAGAGAAGTCTAACGGAAGCGGAAAGGAGCTAACGGAAATATTAAAGGGGGAAATATTTACACTTTTGCCCTTTTCAAAATTGAGGGCTGACATTTAAAGGAGCCAACGGAAGTATTAATTGTATTTTTTTTTTTTGATCCATAGAAGCATCACTCTAATAATATTGTTACGGTTCACAAAACAGAAAATTGAAGACCCGCAATTGAGATTCATATATTTATTGAAAAGCACATGACATTCAAAAGTATAACCTGGACGCCAAAAAGTATGATACATTGCTTTTGCTATGAAACTGGGAAACCGTATAGAAGACATCATGTGGAAATATGGGTGAAAATCAGAACTGAACAAAAATTATGCTTTTGTACATAGTTTACTTTCGGCGACTAAAAAGATTTGAGGTTGAGGGATAACAAGATCAAAATAATTAAGCTGGTTTAAAAGTAGTCTAAGACAATATATATTCAGAATAAGAATCGAATAAAGTAAAAGATCTACAAAATTTGCTAATTTCCTGGCATAATTACAAACTGTCAACAGAAATTACATTCATGCTCAGGCTGGTTTTCGTTCAAGAAGATCTCACTTCATTACATACTGCTTTACAACCTTAAGATGGTAAAACCAAAACAATTCTATTTTGCCTGATCAGCCATCCTTTTCTTGATTTCATGTGCCACATTAAAAATGCCAAGGGTCGGTTTGTTGCAAACGAAGCACTTCTTGTTCTTCGAGTGATGCTGCAATAACACAAAGCACTTCGGTCAGAAAAAGGTTTGCATATAACGTCTACACTCCACACAAATAAGAAAGAAACAATACACAAAAATGTAAACCAAGAACATACCTTCAGTGCACAATGCTCACAGTAGTAGTGCTTGCACTTGGTAACAACCGGGTCAACAAATGGCTCTCGGCAAATATAACACGCGAAGGGCAATTCATCCTCGTCATCATCGTCATCATCGTCATCTCCATGAACATGGCCATCATCATCCCCACCATGTCCCATGGCCAGATTTCGCTTCCTCTCCTTCTCAGCCTCGTCCCAATCCCTCTCCAGCTGCCAGCCTGACTTGTAGTCACCTCTGTCATGCATGAACTTGCACGAGTCGCCATAGCCACAGTAGCCAGTTTCTTTGTAGTCCTTGCAGATGTCAGGCTGGTAGTCGAAGCGGGCTGAAACACGAATGTGGGCAGAGGCCCGTAACGGCCCATGGGCCCCACCAGCCTTCTCGCTAGCCACTGTATGCTCTCGCCTGAAACCAGCCTTGTAGTCCTTGTAACCGTGTATTCCCTTGTAAAGCTTCTCTTCTTCTCCAGCTATTAAAACATACAAAGAAAAGGATTTGTTAAAGTGAAAACCTGGTACAGTATGGCGGGAAAACTACCAACAACAAGTTTTGCAAAGGTTAGATATTATATCTTCCTTCATTATGCTAAAGCCTAAATTCAAAAGGACTGTAGCATAGTCGACGTTGTAAATTACTAATGTGGAAACCAGTTTCTATACAATAAAGTTCTGAGCAAATTAGGACAAAAATAAACTAATTGATTTGGTGAAAAGCATGTGCCCAAATTAAAACCTCTCATCCTATTGCTCCGGAATGCAATCGTTAAAACATCGTTCTAGATTTAATGCCTGTACATCCAATACCAGTATCCAAAAACAAGACAACTGACCCATAGAAAAACATGCTTAAGCTTACTAAAAAGTCACAACCATCGCGACCTGTACAACGGTAGTATGATTTCACAAATCACCATCATTCTCAACCCTGCACCTACTATCACAGTAAACTAACTAAGATCCAAACAAACAAGTACATTGCTTTCATGCTCACACCCAGATAATTTTATCGGTTAGAGATGAATCTCATAATGGGTAATATTTATTTATTTATAATTATCAGATCGAAAAAAAACTTTTTTTGGTGAAAGTATTGGAGTAAAATTCAACAAAATAATGGTAAATGGTAACTGAACTCAACCTTAATTTGATGGTACTAATTAAACTGGTTCAAAGTAAGCCATAATACCTTTGGATTTGCCTCCTTGCTTGAGAGAAGCCTCGGCCTGCTTTAGCACTCTCTCCCTGATCGCCCTCGCATCCCGATCGAACTCCGTCTCCGTCTCCAGCACCGCCGTGGCGCGGTTGTCGTTCTCGACCTGGATCGAGCTGGACGAGTCGAACTTGAACAGCACGTCCGACTCTGCCTCCTCCGCCTCGGGCTTACCCGCCGCTTTACCCGCTGACGACGAGAACCGCAGCTTGTTGTCGGCGGCGGCGGATGGTTTCCTTTTATTGAGAAGCGAGGAGGACGTCTCGTCGTCGTCCCGCTCCTCGTCATCGGAGGCCGAATGCGTCTTGCGCTTGCGGATGTTCTTGTTCGCCGTTGGCTTGCGGAAGAACGTGCACACTCCCGAGCTCGGTTCGCCGGAGTCCGCCATGGTTAGGGTTTGGAAATTGAGAGAGATTTCCCCTTTCTTTCTTTGTTGTTTTTATCGGGTCGGGTTGGGGAAGACGGAGGGAGGGAGGAGAATAATGGTAGCGGGTAAGTGGTTTGCGGGTCGGATCGTGCAATTATGTTGGTTCGGCCTTAGGATGCATCTCTTTTATTGGGTCGGGTTGAGGATTGCTGAGCCTGGGAGCTGCTCCATGGCGGTAGCCGCAATATGCTGACATAATAAGAAACTATTAGCAGCAAGGTGACGTAATAAATCCGGCCCATCCGGCCTGCCCGGCCATCCAAAATAACTATCCCACCGTAGGCCCAAAATGACCGCGAAAGCAAAATTAAATTGAGCAGGGTTACACTGCCTAGAAAAGTTCGGTGCCGCAACCGTGCTGCAATATCTCAGCCCCACATCATAAAACAGATCAACGATCCGAATTGTTTCTTTTTTTCTCTCGTGTCTCCTCCAATTTTGTTTTCGTCCCCATCTACTGAGAAAATAGAAACCCTTCTCCCAAATCAATCTCACGTGGAAACCTCCACTTCCCATGGACATCGGCCTATGGTTCGATGGATGAATCCACCGCCCTCCGCGCAGTTAGAATCTCCTTCCTGCACGGAGTCTCCCTTTTGAACCGAGGCTCTTCGAGAACTGCCTCTCACAAATCTCCAGTTCACGAAAGTACGTTCTTCTCACTTGCCTCTGCACTCCGGTCAGCAGCCCACGCCACCATGAACCAGGTCTTTCTCTCCTCTTTCTACCACTCTCCTCTATTCCTTGTGCTGAAACAAATATAGTTGGTTTAGGCCCTGATTTAGTTAGCACACCATGTGACTGTATGAAGTTTAAAAATTAGAGCTTACTAAAGGGTCAGTAACTATCGTTGCTGATACAACCTGGGTTCAATGTCACCAAAAAGGAAGCGGAATTTGTATCACTGCCGGTAACGATATAGCTCAGCCCATGCTTTCTCTAGCCCCAATTTTACTGCTTTCTCTGGCCCCAGTTTTTACTGATAATTGGTCCATTAGTATGTCTAATATTTATTTTTTTAAGGAAAAAATTGTGCAAGCTCATGTAGGTGATTCCCTCAGATCAAATTAAAAGAGTATTTATAGCAAAAAAAAATAGCCTTGTAGGGCAAGAACGTATTCTAGTTCATTATAGTTATTTGATTCCAGTTAACCATTCCATAGCCTTGGCTATTCATGTGCAGTTTTGGCAAGGTTGATGAATTTGGCTGTAATAATCAAAATATAGCACTTCAACGACAGTGCTATGTACAGGTCTGATCTTAGAAGAAACTAGAATGGATTCAATCAAATTTCTACTTGTTCAACAATAAGCATCATTTCCCTGTTAAGGTACCATGGTAATAAAAAGGAGAATGTGTTATGGGTTGCATGGTTACTATCTCGCTCCCCTCCGTGACATACCAAAACTTCCGAAGGTACAATCCTCATAAGACTTAATATTTTCTATATTGTTGTTGCTTTGTGTTCTTGCAATTCAATTAACAACTTTCTTAAATGTTGCAGCAAAAAGGAACTGCTAGAAAGAAAATTGTGTTCTGCGTAATCCATTAGCTGCATTTGAGGCTAAGCATCAAATCCTTTAAGGTTCCTGAGCTTTCTATTGAGATTGCTAAATCTGACTCCATTGGTGCACTTAAGGTAAATATCTCCAGTGCTTTCCAGTTTCCAATGTGTCATTCAGGCTGACCCATACCACTATACGTCTATAACAGGCTCAGTTTTGTTCATGTACTAGTCTCAATAAATTCCCTTATAATTCCTTGGCATGTACCAGTATACACCTGTGGTACCATAGTGCAGTTATACAACTCGATTATGATACACTTTAGGTCTCAAAATATAGCACTTCAATGATAGTGCTGGTACAACTCGATTATGATACCTGAATTGAGAATCTCTTTATATGACTTATACATTTAGACTTTTTTGTTCTATTTGCAGTTACAAGGTTCCAATGTCATGACTCATGAGATCAGGAGGCTCATTTAGCTTAAGCAAATGCTTCAGAGTTTCGAATTGATATGAACCGCACTACCTTATCTCAAGGAACATTTTACAGTATTAATTTCAAGATGAAGTTTGGAAGTATTTGAGGCATGCACACAAAAGGACCATATATGTGAATTTGAGGCATATTGGACCATATTAACCACAATTTGGATATCCATATTCCATAGCTGGTATTTCAAATTCGACTTCAATTTTCTTCACTTGAGAAATAGCAGCTTTCACCAACTCAATTAAATAATAAAAATAGACATAGACTCCATCATAATAATAATCAAATCCATATCCAAAAAGTATGTTTGAAAGAGCACATACACAAATATAAATAGAGAACCATGCTCTTGTCAGCTGCTATACCAAAACAAGTCTAACAAAATATACAGAAAAAGCAGCCACACTTGTTTTCCTTTTCTATCTGAGCAAAAATTTACAGTAAGAATCCTTTTATATTTCAAAAGTGCTTGTCTATTTGATCATACATCACAACTAAAAAGGTCCTCTGATCTAACTTTACTACATCCTAATCTTTTGAAGCAACCAATTCAGACCTATTAGCCTGCCTTTTTCTCTTACATGTTCACTCTAATCACCTTCCATCCATCATTTTTCTTTGAGAGAGTTATGGCTACCGGACAATCGCTTCTACAAGTCGAGATTCTTCAGTCCATCTTTTCTTCATCTGAGTCAGCCTCATCAACCGCTTTTTTCATTAGAAAACCCAACACATGAGCACACATAATGGCGGTAGCGCGGAATATCTGTTCGGTCAACTCTTGAGTGTCTTTTTTATATGCACTGTATATTCCTCTGATATAGAGTAAGCATGATAGAACTCTTTAAAATTTTCAAGGGATGCAAACTCCATTCCTTCACACGGTACATTGTCATGAGGATTTTTCTGTTTTGGGGTTGAGCTATTGAGCTTAAGTTGATTTTCCTTGTCATTAGCAGTTACAATGTCTTTGTTGGGATCATTAACCATCTCCAACAAATTGTCTCCAAACATATGTGTAAAGTCCTAAAAACAAAAAATAATAAATTTGTGCTAACTGATCGAAGCTGAAACTCCTACAGTGAAGAATAATGAAATTTTAGAATCACATAAGACATCTATACTAAAATTTGAGACTACTCCAAAACAAAAGATATGCCTTCATTAATTAATTCATGACAATACCTCATAATTCGTCAAATCGAATAGTCCAAACTTACCTCTAAATTCAGAAAAAAAGGTTAACAAAGACAAATGGGGTTTGTAGGGTTTATACCTTAGTTTCTTGAGAAATAATGGCAACTTGAGTCGATTAGAGACAATCAATAGGATAATCGGCATGAGGTTGAATGAGAGAAGCGTCAGGTTGCAAGACTAGAGATACTGAATGAACCAAGGACCTTTCTGTGGGACTCGAAGTAGGAGGAAGACAAGGGGTCGAACTGGAAAACGAGGAGGTGGTGAGGTGGAGAGAAGTCGAGACATCGCCGAGAGTAAGCGGAACAAGCGATGGAGTTGGGATCTGGATTCTTCATGTGGAGGCGATTAGGGAGAAAGGGTTTTCATTTCCGTCTTGTAAAAAGAAAGAAACGAGAGAGGAAAATGAAGAGGGCAGAAGGAGAAAGAGACAAACTTTGATGTTTGATCTATACCGTTCATCTGTTTTATGATGTGGGGCTGAGATATTGCAGCACAGTTACGGTACCGAACTTTTGAGGCAGTGTAACCCTGCTCAAATTGATTAATTGAAATCATCCGGGATATGTGCGTCCCCGTTAAAGTTAACTGTTATAGGTTATTAGATCTTTTTGCAAGCTTTCTTAAACGTGGTTGTACTTTTTTTTTTTTTTTTTTTGAATAGTTTCTTATTAAAAGTTATGCTAGTTTGAAGATCAAACTTTTCTTAATCAGACCTTTCTTTAACTACAAATACCAGAATTTGCTGAAATATATTCTATATAGCTAATGCATGGAATTTATTGTCTTACTTGCAATATATATAAAACTCTTAGTTGATTTCTGCGAGTGGTAAAATTTCAAATCATATTAGCAACAAAAGCTAATCCAAAAGTGCCAACAAGTACTACCTGGATTTTATACAGTTCATGGTGCACAACAACGTCAAAGCCGCAAGGCAGATAGAAGGAAGTCACTCTAATGTTGTCGACACCTAGCACTTCTTCAGCTTCATGTTGACATGAGGTGATTGATCGGCAGTGTTGTCTTCAATCCATCCTTTAGATAAGCAATCCATTAATCCTACATGCATGCTCCTGATAGATCTATAGTATAGCTTTACCAGTATCTCGTAGCAGACTGTTTATTCTGCACACGACTGATGATTTTGCTATTTTAGTGGTCGACTTACTAAACTTAAAACCTTAACCTAAAGCAAAATTGGGATTGAATTTAATGTAATTCCCAATAACCTCCCATAATTTAAATTTGAAGTTTTGGTTGTCGATACTAAAATGCCTAAGTGAAGCAAAGACAACTAATTTAATGTGAACTTTACACTTAATTTTAGGCGTCAAACATACATCTATGCAGTAGCTAAGGTACCCACGTACGTAAGTTTTGTTTCTTAATTACTGGCTATGTGTTTTAAACTTTTAATAACACATTTTTTTTTCTTCTAATCTTGGCTGGCTTTAAGGGCAACAACAAAACCGACCGATTTTAAGTGTGAAACAATGTTATTAATATAATTCATATGTCCAGTACGAGTGTACGACATATTAGAAAAACTTAACTGTACTAATCCAAACTGGGAGTCAATGCATGAAAACCTTAACATAATCGCTTTTGGCGGTACAGAAGTCGCTATAAATCTATATACCAAACAGCCTAATGTGGTGTCATCTATTTTCTACTGTAATGGAAACTTGATAACAGTCTCAAATAAATTAAGTCCCCCATATGCAATAATCAATCACACTAATTAAGAATCTTATAAGCAAAAGTATCTCGTGTTTTACCAGTAAACTACTCGTATACCAAAGGAGGGAGTACCTTGACCACTACGGCAGCATTGAATGCATCAGAATCGTCTAATTTCTTAGTTTTGTAGTTCCTAGCACTATTGGAAGATATGAATTCCAGTGCTATGTTTAGCAATAATTAAAAGAAACAACATTCACAAAAATAGCACTAGAAATCAGAGTGAGACCTCAGGCAATTATCTTACTATTGCTAATCAGTCTAATCTAATAGTTCTTTGTGGATTTTTTTCTACAAAGGAGGAAATACAGTGTATGCAACACTAGAAAAATGACATCACCTGTTTAACATAAAAGGGCAAGAAAAATCCACAATGGCCCATGTATATGGACTTCTTGGATCATGAAGGATGTGAACGATGTAGAATGTTGGCTGCATCAATAGTTTAGATTTGCATCATATTGCTAAAGAAAAGCCATTTGTATTGTAAATGCCAGAAAAATGTGCACTTACACTAATGCTTGGTGAAAAGAGGCCTCGTTTTCAATTAAAGGGAATGATCGATTCTTCCAAACCATCTGAACTATATATCACGCTTGCCTGCATGAAGATGAGTTAAATTTCATACGGAATACTGATATATGTGCACTAATATAATCTTTCATACTATTTTGCTTTAATGGGGACTTTTCTAGTGCAAGATATGTAATATAATTTTAACAGTATATGTGGTACTGATTTGTCACCCTGTTGGAAGTACTCGTATAAATAATGAAACAGGTCGAGATGAAGAAAGAATTCTTACAAGCACTATAATCTTTTGCGTTTTGAGAATGGATTTGATGTTTATGCTTCATGTACTGCTTGTAAGATGGATACAATTTGGTCGGATCGATCTCATATTTCTTAACATGACGGATATGAGAAATTTTGGGCCAATCAGGACCAGATGTATCACACCTCCTCATCAACTCAGGGCGGCATTTGTTAAGAACTAGCATTTCGATGGGGAACAGTGGAAGTTCTGGTAGTGATTGAAACTCTGAACAGTTTTGAAATGCCAATTTGGTGACAGAAGAAAGGCTCCGTATTGGTTCTATGGAAAGAAGTGAGGGATCATCTATGGAAAGATCACTGACAGAGCTCAGATGGTTTTCCTCTGTTGGTGGTAATTGAATTGTAGCTGATCTACTCAATTTAGACATAAGAATTCTTAAAATCACTTTGAAAAGGCTGCATAAGATACAAAGACCATAGAGAAATGTGCTTGCTCTTCTTGAACATGATGCATACCAATTCGATCCCTCAATTCTTGGCTCTGGCGGTGTTTGTATATTTTCATTCTCATCTTCATTTACTACTGAAGGAGAAGGAAGTTCTAAAACTAATTTGGGGCATTTTCCTATAACCAAACGTTCTACAGATATGAGGCCATCTAAACCCTCTAAGGATGTCAGTTCTGGACATTTTTTTATGGTTATTTCCCGTAAACATTTCCACCTGTTAAACACTTCTTTTGGAGGAAGACTCGCAATATTTGCACAATCATACAGCTCTAGTGAAAATATAGAATGGACATGTTGAAGAGCCTTCGACAAAGTAACATCTATATTACCACATGAGGAAATACACAGAGTCTCCAGTGAAGATGGCAGGAAGTATTCTTGCATCAACTGTCCTTCTATCTTTGGACATTGTTTTAAAACCAAATTTTTGAGAGAGATAAAATTGCTGAAACCGCCAGGTGGCAAGTTAGTCAGCTCTACACATTCGTAGATGGTTAAATTTTGAAGGTCGGCAAATTTTTTAGGATTCTGGAACAAACCCTCAGCTAATGAAGCAAGATGTGGACAGTTACTAATTTCCAAGTGAACTAGGGATGCTAAGCTCCCTGACTCGCTGCTCCGATCCTCCCAAAGAGCGGGCAGAGCAACAATGCCTATATATCTCAGTCTCAGTTCTTTTAAGGAAACAGGAAGACGAGGTAGCACACGCAAGTTAGTGCACAAAGCGACTGTGAGTTTTTTAAAACACTGCATCCATGTAATAGGCTGCCCTGCCATAAACCATTCTTCTAATGCTGGCATGTTTGCAAGGTATAACATTTCAAGGGATGGAAACATGCCGAGTTCAAACACTTCATTGCATTGATGACTGATAGATTTCAGGGCAGATAAATCATAAACATCTACATCCTTCAAGAGAGGTAGTTCCTCTAAACCGGTTAAGTGCTCCAATTTACCACGACTAATACTCAAGTACACAAGCTTTGAGAGATTTTGTGTTTTGAGCCAGATGGGAGGTCTTCTAGCCATGTTTATTATGCTCAACTCCCTCAAACCTTTACGTGGCTCGAGTGAGTTAAGTACTTCTTCATACCCATCATCCTCTTTACAAGCCAAACTCAATCCACGAATACTAACTATGTTTCGCAAGTTGGCTTGGATGGCTTCCTGATGACTACAAGCATGATCATTAATACTAATTGATAAGTGCCGAAGTTGTCTCAAATCCCTCAGCTCAGAGATTTTAGATCCCCCCTTTTTCTCCACATAAAAAGAAAACTCTTGTAAAGAAGTGAGCCTACCAATCCCAGCAATTGTTGCCAGGCACCACCCTGGCGCAATGAGATGCCTCAAGTTAGTAAGCTTACTCAATACATCTGCTTGTACTTCCTTTTTTTGAGGAGTATCTGCTTGTACTTCCTTAGAGAGCTCAGGAATATTATAAACCATGGTTTCTAGAAGGCAAAGCTTAGACATGGATTTTGGTAATGATCTGACACTACTTGTACTGAGATTCAAGTAACGGAGGTGCACTAAATCACTAGCACTCTCTGGAAATTCACTCAAATTATGAGAAATTAATGTTAACAGCCGCAGACTTCCCATTCCTTTCAGCATTTCAGAAACAATGTGATTTAAGTTTGGATGATCACATTCATCAATGTGTAGAATAATAGTCCGGATATTCTTGAGACCAGAAATGCTCAACTTACAAGGATCTCGTACATGAGCATACAAATGGCGAATTGTTCTTGGAATAGAGACTGGCTTATCCGTGCTGATTCTTAAACATTCACCTTGAGAAACAAATCTAGAGAGATCATGCATCAAATCATGCATGACATAACCCCTCAAATATTGATCTTCTTTTAAATGGTGCAAATCGTTAGCATGATAAGCGTCCGCATAGGCACCATTGTTAAGGTGATCGGAAGCAAAAAAGATACGATCTGCAGGGGCAAAAATTGATCTTTTCAGCATATCATCAAAGTATTGAGATCCTCTATATTCAGGTCTCTTAGTGCCATCAACATCGGGTGGCACCAAATTGAGAGCAATCCACATGCATACCAAATCATCCTTGATAAAGATATGATCTTGAGGAAATATGCTACAAAATGAAAAGCAAGGTTTCAACTTCGGCGGTAAATGTTGATAGCTTAAATTCAAAGCTGGCATGATACTGTTCTGCTGGTCTCCTAAGTTATCCTGCTCATCCGTTAAATTCCATAACTCACTTTCCAAGATACTTTCCCAATATTCATCATCCAAATTGGATGACGGTATGCCTCCCACTGACTTTGCTGCTAGAGGCGACCCTTTTAACTTCTTCACAATACCTTTTCCGATTGCAACAAGCTCCTTATAACAATTTGGGTCTTTATCCCCAAAAGCACACCTCATAAATAGATCCCACATATCAACTTCCATCAAACCCTTCAAAAACACCGAATCAATTCGGTTAGGTGCAGCAACTCCAGCCAACTGGGCAACTGTTTCCTTTCGAGTTGTTAGTAATACCATGCTTCCGCTCTTTCCTGATTTTAAAGGAGCAAAGAGCTTCTCCCATCCGGATCCATCATCATCATTCCAGGCATCATCAAAAACAATTAAAAACCGGTTACCACTCAATTTCTCCTTAAGATTGTTATGAATCAAATCAAGACTGTTGAAATCAGCTTTTGTGCGTAATGCAGATTCATACAACTTCTTTGTATGTAACACCACATCAAAATTGTTAGAAATACAAACCCACATCCTCAACTCAAAATACTTCTCCACCGCCGGATCATTGTACACGAATTGAGCAAGAGTAGTCTTGCCAACCCCCCCAGCTCCTACGATTGGCAACACCGCAAAATTTGTTCCCTTAGCATCACCCTCAGGGTTCAACAGTTTCTTTATGATATCCTCCTTCTCTTTCTGACGGCCGAATATCTCCACATTGAAGATAGAGCTGGTTTCACGGCTGTTCATGGCTGTTTTCATCATCATTTTCCTGTTCTTCACCAGATCCTGCACAACCATGTAAAACACCCCAACATCCTTTGCAACTTCGTCGATCTCCTTGACAGCCTTCTTCAACCTCTTTAAGGTAGGATCATTCGTGATTGCACGTTCAAGTATAATTTTAAAATTCAAGACAGTTTTGCTCACCGTATCTTTGCCGGCATCCCTTTTTTCCTTAACTGAGTTGTACTCCATTTCATCCATCACATCTTCGGCTTGAACGGCAACATCTCTCAGCTGCCAGAGCCACTTCTCAAGTGGCGGGTTCTTCTCCCTGATCAGCCCCTGGTCGACGGCATCCACCACTGCTTGGATCTTCGGTACGGCCTTGTCAAGACGTTTCAGCTCGTCCTTCAAACCCAACTGAATATGCTTCTGGTCCTTGGCATAGTCAATGAGCCCGTTGATCAGCTTGGATATGATTGAGCTTGCAAACCACCCACCGGCAACAAGTCCGACCGCCATCGAGATCTCTGGATGGATTTGAGTTTTCAGAACACAATGAGAAGCTAGCAATGAGAGCAAGTATAGTGTATACTACAGACAATAGTCGACTTTCTGGATTCTGATTTCTACTTCGGCTCATATGCATTAAATGTTTAATTTAAGTCAAGTTGGCATGATGCCACTATGGCTACAATTAATCAAAATATTGTTTAGTACGTTACTTGGTCAATGCCTTTCCTCTCAGGCTCTCATGGGAGATCCGCATCGCATGCCATATCAAACGCTTACTGCACGTGTGTGCCCAATGCCCATCAGCCACAGCCCTCAATTATCCTAATACCAATTGCCAAGGACAAACTACGCACAAATTTATTCTTTTTTCGCACACTTACATTTGTTATGCAAGTCTCCTGCTTGCTCTTGTTCAATAAAACACTCATCTATTAACAAGATCCAATCAGCAAATATGCACATGGTAATAGCATAGTTTTAAGTTAGAACCATAGCATGAAATTCAGTTTACCCTGAAATATTCACATTTTAGATGAGATTTCAATGAAGAGAGTCATTACATTTGAGAAAAGAAAAAAATAAATATGAAAAATAAATTCCCTTTAAAATGAAAGCTTCTCAATACAATAACATCTTTTTAAAAAAAATAAATAAATAAAGGATGTTATAAATGTATAAGAAAAAGTTAATTTGTATCATCCAACTTCCATCAACTATCTCTTGTCACTCGATCCGCGTTAAAGATCAGATGAGGTACGACACCGCAAAATTTACTTTATACGCTAATACAAATAAATAACTTCATTAAGAATGAATAGCTCAAAATTACAACAAAAGAGCGAACGGAAAAGACCCCTCTGTTGGTGGTTGGTCCAATTTAGCGGTATAAGGTAGTTTGACAATTGGAATAAATGGCAGCTTAATTCTTAAATCGGACTACCTGGATCTTAAGCCAGGAATGCTGGTCAGACCCATTTTTCTGAGTACCAGTTTGGGGAGGGCTGGCGGGTTGTCGAGCCCAATACTGCGGCTGAACTCATTCGCCAGCGAAACAAGCTGGTACTTGTCTCGGCCAACATTTTTATTCGAATTGTAGTAGCCAAGCCATGCTTGGTACGCAGATTCTTTATCCTTCATATCTACATGTTCTAGTGCCCGAACAACCTGGATAGACAGAAGTACCAAATTAGAGTTGTAGAAACCATGTTTTGGTATTATGTAAATTTAGCCCTCATTTTAGTCAGTTTTTTGTTGGGTTTAATCCTTTATTTCAATCTGTCTTATTTTATTCATCATTCTCTCATGAATGGTTATACTAGACAACCGGTTAATCCAAAATGCAGTTCTGATTGAATGATTGGATGTATTGGAGAGAAATATAGCTACCCTTTTCGTCATTTCTGGATCAATTAAGGGCAGAGGTGCTTCTGTAATCGGCAAATCTTGGATACTTCTCAAGAAGAAAGCTTCCCATGGTGCCAAAATTAATATACCAGTTCCTTCTCTGCCTTTTCTGCCAGTTCTACCAACCCTGTGTATATACTGCTCTCTGTCAGCTGGTACCCCCAACTGCAACAGATAAACGATCATAGAGGAAAATTATACTTTGTAAACATCGCTAGTACAACAAGCAATACACAGGGCGGGGCCAGACATAAACATATAGATATAAATAAATAAAATGCAAAAATATTACTTGCCTAGTCTGGGAAATAAATCTCAGCCCATACTGTTGCTTCAATAACAGCAATATATAAGTGTCAATATTAAACAGAATTTATATTTTGGTGCTAACGAGAATCATATCTTTGTTATTCTCCTGTTTCCAGCATATATTTCTCTGGAGAAACTCTCCAATTTTATGAGAGAGATTTCATTTTATAATCAAGTAAATTTAGTAATCCACACTTTTCTGTCAAGCAATAATACTAGTTTATATACTTCCACAACATTTTTGAAGGGAAAATTTCAAAACTAAGGTGCTTGCTCTGAGAAACAAAGAAGTATTTATTATAATAATCGGATATGTGCTTGCTCAAACAATTACCTGAATAACTAGGGTGACATTAGGGTAATCCACACCCCTAGCCGATACGTCAGAGCTGACAAGAATAAGCCCTTTCGACTCCCTAAACTCCTTTGAAATTCTAGTTCTGTAATTCTGCGGCTTTCTTGAGTGGATCTCTCTTACATTCAATTTTAGTTCAGCCAAATACTCAGCTACTAGTTTGGTAACCATAGCAGTCGTACAGAAAACAATCACCTATATTGTTTCAGAAAAAAATAACTAAACAAGGCATTGCGAAATGCTTAATGAGCAAAATAAACTTGTTTTTTTGTTCTTACTCCTTTTGCTTCAGGAGCAGAAAAAATATACTAGTTTGGAACTTACCTTGTAATCCACATTCTCTGATATATGGTCATTAAGGAGACCATAAAGAATTTGAAACTGTTTTTCCAATGGGGCAACAACATGCATTTGCTTGACCTAAAAGAAGTTGCAAGAAAAAGAAAATTAAAATACATAAGATGATTTGTAGTTAATGGAATCGGTAGGTCGTGGACCTACTATTTTTTTTTTCAAAAAAAACTCATAAGATGATCACTTATAACATGATAGCTAAGACGGTTGTTGTTTTCCAGAATTAAAAATAATTGAATTGTAATAAAATAAACAAAAAAGATATAATCCAATAGCAAGAAAGGATCGAAATGGCAGTTAAAGTGAACCTGAGAATGCGTCTCTTCACTACCTTCTTTGACAGTATTGATGAACTCCAAATCTCTTTTCATAGCCATGTAACATATTTGTCGAACCTATTAAGATATTACAGTAGAACTTATTCCAGTCATAAATAATTAACAAATATACAAAATGCTTATCCAAAAACCAGTATGAGAATCCTAGTCATTGGGACAATCTGGGATCCTAATTCAATAATCCAGCGCATTTAAGAAAAAATGTGGGCCCCTGGTAAAGTCTCAGTTCTATCAATGCAGATTGGACCACAGAAAATCTTAGCCTTTTCAGTAAGGAAAGTAACATACATAGTGGCCAAAACAGGTATTTACACATTGCAGCATTAAAGATGGAAAGGGCGTACCTCATCTGGAACAGTGGCAGAGAAGAGGAGTGTCTGGCGCTGCTTTGGTAGAGCATCAACGATTTTTTCAATATCAACACGAAAACCCATGTCAAGTAATCGATCAGCCTCATCGAGTACCAAAACCTTCACACCCCTCAGCCTTGTAGCAAACCCTGGTGTGTTCTCTATATGATCTCTTAGCCTTCCAGGTGTAGCCACTAGTATCTACAAGGAGGCAGTAATATTTCAGCTCACAGCACTATAATAATATCATATGATTGCAGACTGTATAGTTTTTATTATTTTCACATATCCTCAAAGTATTATTTTTTAAAAAAAAAAAAAAAAAGAAGGAAATGAGAATGTGACCAGGCTTTGGCAGATAGTTCCCATTACAGTACAAGGTTTAACAATGGAACCCAGCTAAAGATAAAGCAGGCGGGATAAAGATATAATGATGGTGATGGTTCTCATAGTGGTGATGGTGGTAGTTTATAAAATATCCAACTCAGCATTCAGAGTCACTTTTCTAGCTTCGACTATAACAATTTCTGATTGCATTTAGTACCTATATTACTAAGCAATGCACAACTTGTCAGGCTTGGTGTCAATTGTCCCAACCAGATATAACAACATATTCAAATTGAAACCATAAATAACAAAAACACCCAACAAGACACGACAACTGAAGATAACAAAGATGTGTATTCATCAAACTGAGGTAAACACAGAATCTGCAGGACCTGGCAAGGGTCAGTTTGCATCCTTTTCTGCTCAAGAGCCAGCCTTGTACCCCCGATCACAAGCTGCACACCTATTGAAGAATGGTACTTCACAAGCTTAACAGCCTCCTGGGCAGCTTGATCTGCGAGCTCACGTGTAGGGCACACCACTAGCACATTAATTGGAGGTCTTCTCTCATCACGGTCCACAGGAGGCAATCCCGCAACTAATTCTATTGCTGGAAGCTGGGGAAAAGAAAGTAGAACATTTGTTTTCAACAAAATAATTTACAGTAAGACTGACATTAAAAATATGAAAAAACTGAGTTTTTCGATTTATATTGCACTGAATTTAGACATCTACCAGGAATGCCACGGTTTTCCCGGTTCCTGTCTTAGCTTTAGCAAGGACATCCTTACCTGCACAGAAGAAACACCTTAATAAGATTAAAAAAAAAAAAAAAAAAAAAAATTACAAGAAGTAATAAAGGGGTAATTTTTGACAACCTTCACGTAAATTAAAAAAAATAAAAAAAAATACTAACAAAAAGTAATAAAGGGGTAATTTTTGACAACCTTCACATAAATTCAAAAAAATTTAGAATAAAAATGTTTGTAAACATATTATTGAAGTATTAAACTTATAAATTGATTTTGTTTCAAATTCGTGTAGGATAAGTGTCATTTAGTACTCCATCAAAGACCATTAAACATGAAATGTTGCAGGTCATGACAAAAACTAGACAATAGGACCTTTGAGAATAACAGGAAGTGTAGCCTCTTGCACAATAGTCATCCTCTCATAACCTGCCGATTTGACCCCTTTCAGTGTCAATTGGGAGAGTGAACATTCATCAAACCTGTTAATCAGTAATCACCATTATTAAAAAAAAAATTTCATTCTCAATTAAAAAAAAAAAAAGCACTAGATTCTAATGGTGACAATGTTTTCTCACTATAAGAAAAGAACCAAGATCTGCATCTCAAGCTTCAAAGATTTAAAGCAATGAAGAAAATACTCAATCTTAAGACAGACAATAAAAGAAATCAATCACCTCAAAGGGGCCCGCATAATCGATCAAAGTATGAAAACAGTAATTCAACTATAACGAATTACTATGTTTTGCAGAGCAACAATATTTCAAGATTTTTTTTTGTGTTTGAACTATAATCATAATACACATTGACTGTGGTGCATTTCAAGCATTTTGCAAGATTAACATAGAAGACACTAACAATTAATATCGATCACAATATAGTCATTCAAACATTTCTAGGTATCTAATCTGTTTTTGAAACTAAGGGATGAGCTTTCCACAACAGACATACCACCCGGCACTGGTAACATTGAATATTGTTATTGTAATGGTGTGGTTTAATATGGCAAGGTATTACCGAACCGGTGAGCCCAAATGGTACTGTGAATCTTCATTTAAAGTTACCAGCTACAGAGCAAGGAAGCAATACCGTTTTTGGCTAAGGTAAGAATCGTCCTCTCCAACTGAACCCTCAATAGCATTTTCATCTCTTTGTCCTTCATCCAATTGCTCGGACCTTAAACCCTCTTTCGGTCTCTCTTTCCTATCCCGAACAACATCCTCACCAAAATCCGAAAACCCTTCGTCACTGTCAGACTCCAATTCCTCATCTGACAAATCAAAGCCCGCATTTCCATTTCTTCCCCTCTGACCAACCTTTCCACCTCTCTGTCTGGCCGACACGTTCATACCAGAAGAGAACCCTTCGTCACTATCATCCCCCGTTTCCTCGTCTGACAAGCTCAAACCCATATTCCTCCCTCTCTGCCCCCGTTGGCCACCTCTAAATGCTGCACTATCTCTCCTTCTCGAAGAAAAGCCACTATTCCTAGAACCTCTATCCTCGTCCGAAAAATCAAAATCCTTCCTAGCTCCACCACTTCTCTCCCCAAAACCCTTCCCTCTGGTGCCTCTCTGCGCCACCGACATATCTCCTCGACCGCGACCACGACCACGGCCCCCTCTCTCCCTCCAAGAAGAGAACCCTCCCTCGCCATCACCATCATCATCCTCACTATAAAACCCTCTCCCTTTCCTCCTCACCGATCCCCTCGAATTCCTCTCTTCACCTCTAAACCACTCCCTCCCCTTGAATCTCCCAGCGCCGCCGCCGCCACGCCCGCTCCTCCGTCTGGAATCCTCGTCGCTATCACTACTCAGTCCGAGCCGCAGCGAATCAGTCTTCAAGTCACCGATCCAGTCGCTCAGCTCCGCTTCATCATCAATCAGGCTCCTCTCCTTCCTGCCCGCGCTCGGGGGGGAGCGGCGGCCGGAGAAGAACCGGGAGCTGAGAACGGAATGCGAGAGCAGGGACGAGGAGGCGGTGAGAGGAGTGGTGGAGTGGGAGTGTGAGGGATGAGGCCGTTGCCTCCCGAGAGCACGCAGCACGCGGAGGGAGAGAACGCGACCCGCCATGGATGGTGGATCGGTCGATCGTTGAGTTCAGATTGCTGCTTCCGATCGATCAGGGTTTTAGAAGGGTTTAGGAAGAAGACCAGTTCATATCATCCTCTGACCTCTACTGCGAATTCATATCTCCTGCTGTACTGCATTGTGCAGTTCACAGCGTCAGCCGTTGGATTGTCTCGAGATTCGTTGCAGCGCAGATCTCGAGACGATCCAACGGCTGACACTGTGAACTAGGCAATGCAGTAAGTTAGGGGATGAGCACTCCCTCTGCTGGGCAGTACTCCAACCATTGGATCTTCTTTAAGATTCGTGCAACTCAATCTCAAAAAACCTCCCTATTATCCGCGTCGTTGATTCGCTGCGCAGTGTTGAGGATAAGAACTCTGGGACTGGATGCAATTGGGATCGATCGATATATCACCTGCTGCGCAGAGTGTGGTCCGTTGGTTTGCGTCAAGATTCGTGCTAACACAAATCTCAAAAGGCCGTGGTAGGTATCCTCATGAGTACAAACAAGGACGCAATTCAATTGGGATCTTTTGAGTTTTGCCTCGTGTGGGCTCACAGTATATTCTGCGGTAAAACTTGCCCGGTGAAACTTGTTAGCTCACTCTGCTCATGTATCATAGGCATAGCAAAGTTTGTTTGTCCGACTTATATAAGGTTATTTACCCATAAAAACAGTTACAATTAGTCTCAAATTAGCACTTGTAGGAAGCTGTTGTCATAACTCTCATAGTACTCACTGCAAAAAGTTATTTATCCATACAAACAAAAATTGAAATGAAAATTTTAAACAGATCAGCGCGCTGTGATATGAACTAGTAAGAAAAATTGCTCAGCATAATCATTTCACAACGGATTAAAACAAGTGATGAGATGGACAAAGAGATTTAGGAACGTTCTTATGAGGTAAGACTACTATCATTCTCAGTACTGGACGACAGAGATGAAGTAGGAACCACTGCATCATTGGTTTCGTCACGGTGAAATCTGACTACAATGGATGTGATGTTGTCAGCACTACCGCGTGCGAAGGCCACCTCGGCGAGTCTCATGGCAGCAACCTTTGCTGTTTCTTCTGTTCTTGCTAGTGAAATTGCATCCTTTATTGAATCACAGGCATCACGACAAATCAGTATCATATGTAAAAGAAAGTGGAAATTTAAATGATGGAAATGATGAAACAGAAGTTGAATAATCTTAGGAGCACGTATATTTTTATTGGACAGATTGTTACCTCGTTTGGTAGGACATCCCATATCCCATCTGTAGCAAGCACCAAAAGCTCCAAGTCACCATCAATCACCTCTTCCTAAAGGAGGCGATAAAAAGCAAGATAACGAAAAATGAATATTGGAATTTTCTTAGGATTTATAATGCAACGATATAATCCAAAACGCATCACTCCAACAGAAATTACAGTTTATTTAATGTCATTTCTTTACATAACAAGTCCCTTCAAATTCTAATCGGGAGAACTCTCATAGATCTAACATAATACAAATACTTATAAAAGGGTACCTGGATGTCAGGTTCTGCCACTACATATTGCTTCAGCATGCGATTCCCAAAAGCACGAGACATAGCTAACACGCCACCCACCCTCCATGTTCCTTCAATGAACGCAGAAGAAATTACAAAATGTCAAAAAAAAATCAAACAAACTAAAAAAAAAACTGATCAACAAAACCCTGGGCAAATACAGTTATCGATATATATTTCCCTACCGACCATTTCAATGGCATATCTAATACGGGATTCTCAGAGGTAACGGAAGGGGTCTGCAGTTGGTAACTTGTAGGACCAGTACTTCCATTACAAAGCACAAACTGTAACTGCCGAAGATATTGAGGTAAACATACCAGCCCAGATAACAAATCCACCAGCATCCTCAATCCGTTGCCGCTCATCACTTCTGTTTGGCTTGTGGTCTTCAGAAAGAGGAAATGCTACAAATACAACATAAGCCAAATCATCTCGTAATTGGTGTTCCAAGGCGATGCTGGACCAGTTACTGAAGTTTTACTCAGATACAACAAAAAACAATGTAAAATAACTGACTGTGTTAAGAAATGTAAAAGAAAAGGTCATAGCAAGAGTTCAGTTCAAACAGTCACCTTGGAGAGACATTTTCACCCAATTATTGAATTGTTTATGGGTTCTTAGTTAGGATTTTATGAAGCTCTTAGGTTCTATGCTACACCGCTACATATGCCTATCAGCGGTTAATCTATCAAGATGATATATTGTCAAAATGTGCAATCAATACCTTTCCCTCCCTTGGATACAACAGCACGAGAATCACCAACATTAGCCACATAGAGCTGATTACCAACTAAAATAGCAGTACATGCAGTTGAGCCATCGTCTCTAAAAGCACTGAATTCAGCATTCAAGAAATCATCATCGGTTTTCCTATACGTTTCTCCTGCACTTTTTAAATACTTCCGTCAGAATTAGTTCAGACTCTCTGCACATAAAATTAGTTTTACCACTTTCAACATATTAGACAGTATTTAAATGCATGTGCTAATATAATGCCAAGATCACTGCTTATTTGCAACTCAAGTACAGCTTGTAAATAAAAGCTCAAGAGAGAGAAGGAATTTAGCAAACTCACCAGACTCAAATAACTTAGGAGCAAATTTTTGGACGTATAACAGCATATGAGTTTTGCAATAATATATATAATGAATTGGTTTTACTTGTAGGGAACCAAAAATTGTTGGTTTCCCATTTCAAATAAGAAATTTCTAAATGAAACCATTAAAATCTATAAGGAACATACTAATAGCCAGCTTGGTATCAGTGATAAATTTTGGATGATTCAAGAGGTTCTCAAATAAATGCTCCTTCAAGTACTTCGCAGCCCGGGGACCACCATGTCCTGTTTAATTAAGGAAACAGACAATGCACAATTAGACACTATATAGCAACAATTCTCAAGGTAAGATTTAGAGCCTCTACAATAATCAGTAAGTTCAGCAAGTAAAACTCTAGCATGACATTCTCTGTTAGCTTATGGTGGATAGCTATTTGTGCAACTCACCTGACATTTTTAGATAACTATGTTTGAGTGTTATATGTAAACAACAGCGAAAGCTGTCTTTAGTGGAGCAATACAAAATGTATCTGGTATTGGTTTCAAATGCTATACAATGTTGGTAATAGCAATGCAAAATGAGGAATGTACCATCAAAAACGCCAAACAGACTAACAGATTGTCCATCGATCTTTGCAGTTTTGACGTCATAGAAATCCTCCATGCTAGGCCGCCTCCCTCTGAAACTCACGTACCCATAACTCAATCTTTTGTCGTCACTGCCAACATTTAAACAAACAAAAGCCAGAAAAATTATCGTACATTAACTCCATCTGCCTGAGTAAATCTGAAACATTAACTCCACCTGCTTGAGTAAATCTAACTGATACGTTGATACCCAACTTACTGTTTGGGTACAGTCAATCAGGCACATATGCAGCAGTTAAGGAAGAAACTTTGTGGCACTCAAACTAGTAGCCACCACAAAGTCACCTCACTAAGAAAAAACGACTTCTAGATGTGAACAAATTGATAGAAGATAATAAAGAAATTATCTCTATCAACGTATTAGTTCTATATGACTTTGTAGGTTTCATACATTGTGACCTAATACGTACTTGTAATGAGATGGTATATCCATGTGAACACTGCAATGGTTCAAATAGGAGTACACAGTCATGTGGTGACCATTATGAAGTCCTTAAATAATTGCTTTAGAACCAGCACGTAACCAAATTTAGTACCTTCTGCACATGCCGCTGCCATAGCTTGCATCCTCGTTCTCAAATAAAGCATCTTGCAGTGGCACCTGTACCGGTTCCGTCACAGGCAAATGGCTTGTATCAGTACCAGAATCGCTCATCATCTTGATAACTGGTAAGGTCCGGAACCTTCTGCGGCTGTGAGAGAAGTATGCTGCGGGGCCCACATCCAAGTTTCTCCCACAAACCCTGACCTTAAAATGCCCCAATTTGCTTGCAGAGAAGCCACGAAGAGTCGTGGCCCTTACAATGAAATCTCTGATGCTAGTGATGCATACCATCTAATCGATTAATTGATCCTTGTTCCTAGCCAGAGAATAATTTAAAACAATGAAAAAAATTATGAACAATCGTGAATAACTCCTGCTGAGAACTGAGATTTCTTGGAGAGAGCAGGCTATAATTAGCAAATCCTAATTTATCAATTATAACAGCACTTTTAAGTTCCAAATATTGAGAAAAACATTTGGTTCTAACATCAAACCCCATCTATTACACAATACTATCAATAAATCAGAATGAACAACTCAATCCTCATGCAAAAATACAGTTTAGATGTGAATCCAAAGTACCACCGGGATGCATAAGGGCAAACTTATTTTGTACAAAAAGAAAAGGCCAAATCTTTATCTAAGTGACCTCATAGACAAAAATGTGCAGCTATACAAACTTAAAAAAGAGTGATACCTAGCGTCCATAGAAAAACCATCCACAAGTTACATTCCGAGATGCAACTGTTATATTTCAGTGTGTATTTGTTATATTCTGTACATATCTATGGATGTATGGACAGTTTTTCAGCGGACGCAAGATGTTTCTCCTTAGAAAAGGGGTAAAAAACAAAATAAAAAGGCTAAATTTTATTCTAAGTGACCTCATAATCAAATTCTCCACCTACAACATTTCACAGTAATTCTAAACTACAACCTACATCCAATCCAGTTCTCCATTGACAAACTACGCTAGGTTCTACCTATCATTCACAGCTCCAATTCCAGACCTATGACAGACAGGGTAACCAGACCTAACCAAATCAAACACAAGGACATCGTAGCACATCATATCGTATCATACATACATGTACCTGCTCCGTAGTAGACGCTCGAGCTCGATCCGATCCGATCTCGCCTCCCTCTGCTCCGGTCTCTCTTTGAGGTCGAAGAAGAGAGGCCGAGAGAGAGAGAGAGCGATGAAGGGATGGATTGTAGAGTGGATTGGAAGTGGGATTGCAGAGAGGAAGAATGGGGGAAAGAGGGACGACGCGGAGTGAGACTGAGGCGTGCTTATCCTCTGCTGCGCAGTATTGTACTGCGCAGCGAATCAACGGTGTGGATTATAGGGAGACTTTTTTGAGATTGAATTGCACGAATATTAATGTAGATCCGACGATTGGAATACTGCGTAGGAGCTTACTGCGCAGTAGAGGATATGAATTGGAGACGCAGGCCTGACTCCACTGACAATGTCAGAGATATCTGGAGGCCTTCTGGAATTCATATCCTCTACTGCGCAGTAAGTTACTGCGCAGGGTTTCAACTGTCAGATCTGCTTTGAGATTCGTGCAAATCAATCGGATGAAAGCCCTCCTATAATCCTCATCGTTGATTCTCGCTGCGAAGTAAAATACTGCGCAGCAGAGGATAAGAACTCGGCCTTCTGTAACTCGATTTCATTCGGATAATTCGGTGCGTTAAGCACTTGGACCGTTGGATTGTCTCGACATCTGTATCCACACGAATCTTGAGACAATCCAACAGTATTGCCTTAAGGTAGTGGATAAGTAAGACCATCGAACCTTCTATATGTTCATTTTGTCATTAGATGGTCTGACCGGGGAAGTTATTTGGGCCAAACTGGGCCGAAGAAAATCGGTCCCTATTTGTGGGCTAGGTTAGTTGGGCTTACATGGGTTTTATTTTCTAGATTTTTATCATTTGTGGGTACCTGACTTTTTGAATGGTATTTCTTCAGGGCTGTTGGATTAATTAATATATTAAGATTATTAAATGATGGTTAAATTTAAAATTTCGAAGATAGGATGTGAATGTTGTTGATTTGAGTCGTTAGTGCTCTTAATTAATGGTACAAATAACTAAATAAGTGAGATTCGGTGTGAATTTAAAGGTGTTACTAAGATTGGAAAAATAACAATATGCTCATAATGTAGGCGCTTGAAGTAAGACATTGATTGAGACCGCACAAATCGCACAACCCTTATCAACATTTTTTTTTTGGGTAAAGTCATGTATCATCAATTGGGTGTTTATCATTTTAAAAAAAAAAAAAAGTTCATATATCATTCATTAATCATTATACATTATACATAGACAACACCTATGCCAATGGTTTTATTCATTTTTTTTTTCCTTTAGATAAGCGGGTAGAAAAAATTCATTTTTTTACATGATGTTATGTTATGTTATGCCAATGGTATATGATATATGTTATGTTATAATCTTTATAAAACATATATTATGCACGCAATAAGGAAAAATATTTATGGGAACGTAGCACCCATCTAATTAAAGAACACATTCATAAAAGGTTAAAACTCTCCCTTTTTTTAATTAAAAAAAAAAAAAACAAGCACCTGATCATTAAATCAGCATATGAATTTTATATATAAATATAGAACATGTGATTTAATTGTTTATCACACAAACTATACTCTAGAAATTAAGTAAGAGGAGGGATCCATTGACAATGCATATTTTGACAATCTTGACAATGGTCATTTTTAAAAATTTGTAAAAAATCATAAAAAATCTTAAAAATGAAAAAAAAGTTTATGGAAGTTATGCTTAACTTATAGATTGATTATGTTTCCGATTATATTCAATTTAAGCGATATTTGATAGCTCTTTAAAGATCTTTTAATTACAACCGTTGAAAAAATGTACAAAATTTTGATAAGGCATCAAATGATGTTCAAATTGATTGAAATTTGGAACACTATAAATCTATAAGTTAAATAATGCATCCATAAAACTTTTTTTATTTTTAAGATTTTTTATAATTTTTTACAAATTTTTAAAGATGACCATTGTCAAAATTATCAAAATATGCATTGTCAATGATCCCTAATGAGTAATAATGCCAGTGTGGTAGTGTCTAAATCATGAACTACACTCCACTGCTTTTAACTATATATACTTATCATTATCTTCCTTAATATTCTTATGTGGTCAATTAATAATAAGAATGGCAAAAGAATGAGAATGGACAGGTCGAACATATATATGCTCGTTTCTCACCAAAAGCTTTTTTGAAGTGGCTTGCACTCAACACACCGACACAAAATTTTCCTTTTTTATCCTATTTTAAAGTACTGAATGCCACTTATTTAATATATTCATATTAATGAATAATTTATGTTCTACTTAAAAAAAACAAAAAAAGAAAAACAGTTCCATTCAATTCAATGGATAAAAGCTCAAGAACATTATACTTTACACAAATAAACCATTAATTAATTATATTGGCTAAGTTTTAAAACATATCCGAGTGATCAGTATGAGACAGGCAGGCAGAACATAATTTAGAAAATTCTGAATATGGTTTTGAATCGAAAATTATTTATCATACAATTTACTTTTATTTAATTACTCAAGCATATACACTTAAGTAATGAAACCTGTCATTATTCATAATTTATTAAAAAAAATTATATGGCTCACAAAGTTCCAGGCAGTCTTTTAATTTACCAAACAAAAAGTTGTGTACTATAGCAAAACTCATAACTATAATTATGGTTAAAAATTTTTAACTGATGCATAATTTAGATTTTTGTTAAGAATATGTTATGTGTGTAGCAATACAATTAGAGGTGGCAAATTGTCGGGTCGGGTCAGGTTCAGGTTCGGGTTCATGTTGAGTCAGTTTGACCAAATGGAAATGTCGGGGGGGGTCGGGTCGGGTCAGGTCAGGTATCAGGTTGACGGCTACTAGTATTTTTTCGGGTTGGGTCGTGTCGGGCAGTTTTTTCAGGTCAGGTAAGATTTTGCACCTATATTCCTGGGTCATCTCGGGCAGGGGCGGATCTAAGGGGGGTGCCAGGGGGGCGCTCCGGCCCCCCCTTCGCCCAGTAGAAGTTGTTGAACCCCAGTTTTTTTTGTTTAACTCAAGTTTATATTTTGTGTATATTTTGGTTAATTTGATGCCAAAATTTATTTTCTTTTAAATCAAACATAGACAATGGTTAACAAATTAAATATTTTGTTACTTAAGTATACAGTTAACTCTCTATCATATTTATTTTGTTGAATATATATAAAAGTCGAATATTATAATAGTTATATTTTTTTTATCGTTTTAACTATTAACTGGCCTCTCTAAACCCCTTTTGGATTAAACCTTAAAACGTTGGAACCATGACTCGTCTCCCTGGGCCCCCTTTCATATTAATCCTGGATCCGCCCCTGATCTCGGGTTTGGGTCGTTCGGGTCGGGTTCGGGTCTGTCTGACTTTCCCTGAAACAGGGGTCGAGTTGGGTTCGAATCAGTCTTGCTTTCCCTGAAACAAGGGTCGGTTCGGGTCAGGTCGGGTCGGGTTCGGGTCAGTCTTGCTTTCCCTAAAACACGGGTTGGGTCAGTTTGACTTTCCCTAAAACTCGGGTCGAACGAATTTTTTGGATCAGGTCATATTTTGTCACCTCTAAATACAATACAACAGTCCACATGACACATACAGCTTTTTTTTTTTTTTTGAGCAATACACATACAGCTTTTAATTAGAAAAAGAGGAGGGATCTATTGACAATGTCTATTTTGACAATCTTGACAATCCCAACTTTCAAAAATTTGAAAAAAATAGTAAGAAATTCTCAAAAATGGAAAAAGGTTTACGGAACTATTGTTTAAGTTATTGATTGATTATGTTTCCGATTATATTTAATTTAAGTGACGTTTGATAACTTTTTAAAGATCCGTTAAATTACAACCGTTAAAAAATGTATGAAATTTTGATAAGCCATCAAACAATGTCTAAATTGATTGAAATTTGAAACACTATTAATCTATTACTTAAATAATATATCCATCAACTTTTTTTCATTTTTAAAAATTTATATGATTTTATTTAAATTTTTTCAAGTTGGTATTGTCAAGATTGTCAAGATAGACATTGTCAATGAATCCCTCCTCTTAGAAAAAACACTGGCAAATGGCAATCATCAGCAAAATCAAAGGATTTCATTTCTTTTTGACCAGCCATGCTTCTTTTTTCATTTTTGCTCTGCAGAAAGCCATTTACAGTACTAGAAGTACGGCAGTACTTTTGAGAAACGCGTTAAGCGGCATTTTTCATATTTAAGCCTTTCTGATAATAATTCAACGATCATAAGCCCATGTGTATGAAATTTTCAATTTTAAGCCCCAACCTCATAATTTGCTGTGGCAAGAGATTTATAGCATTTGTGTAGCGGTAAACAACTAAAATAAGCTGAAACTCTAAGTTATGTCACAAACAGTTAAACAATTCTATACAGAATTAATACATTCATTTCTTAAATACTGAACTAGGATATCTTAATCTGCCAATATACTGAAATCTTTTTCTCCTTTTGCAAATTAAAAATTACGTATGAGCGACTGGTTAAACACCAAGAGAACTGAAATCTACAAAGACGCGTTAAAGGCAACCGAATCTATTGAAGGACCTCCTGAAGGCTTTGTCAAACCAACAGAGGTCAACCAAAAGGCCACTGCAGCCCTGATTAAACAGAACAACACAATTATTCAACTGCTGATCAAGATAAGCGAAAACCTCGACGACTGTTTGGAGACAGTCAAAGATATTAAGAAGGTCGTAGCTGAGAAATCAGCTGGGACGTCTTCTGATATCTCCGCAAAAACCATTGAAGATCTGGAGAAGAATCTCCAAAAACTCAATCTCGGAGAACCAATTCGTAAGCCAAAACCAAAGCCTGCACCTTTCTACGTCTTTAAGGATCCACAAAAGGTCTTTGAAGAAGAAAAGCAAAAAGCATCAAAATGAGCAGAACTCAAACCCGAACAGAGATGGCTGCACGACCATCTATAAGCAACCGAGACCAACAGAATCAAAACCGTGAACAAACCCCCACAGTAGAAGATCAAATAAGAGGCTACAGACTTGGACAGCGAGCGCGACACTCATTAAGCCGTGTGATGCCCAGGAGACAACGAGGGTATCAAAGAACACTCGAGTCTCAAATGAACCCAGATGCAGAGCTCAACCTGTCACAATTCAGAAGAGCACAAAATGTTCCTGCTGAAGTACTTTACCAAGCAGGAAGTCTTTTCCAAACCCAGCATCAGGTTTATCAGCACTATTCAGACCAGAGAATTTCAGTTGTAGACAACCAGCAACTGGGATTACCATTCATTACACAACAAGGATTTGAGAGACTGCAAAGAGAAGGCCTACAGCACCTCCACATGGGCCTAATCATGATCCGTCTCTTTACTCTCCACAGAGTAGCTGCAGGGGTCAATGCCCTTGTAGTCATCCAAGATACGAGATGGTCTGATGATAGATCCATAATTGGTACTATGGAAATGGATCTAACTCATGGGTCTCAATTGGCCTATATTGCCCCAAATATGATGCTATCCATAAGGGATTTCTATAATCATATCCAACTGGTGATTCAAACTCATGGATATGACACATGGCGAGCTGGCGAAAGCAACTTACTGCTGACGAGATCACTCATTGGGAGGCTTTCAAACACTAACTTCACGGGATTTAGATACAACATCAACAATGTATCTGATTATCTCACAAGTCATGGAGTTCAAGCTATCCCAGGGCAAAGGCATACCACTGCAGAATTAAGAGGAAGGCAGTGGGTACTCCGACCAATGCAGCAGCCTGAAGCTCAACATCCTCAAAGAGCAGTGACACAAATGCGAACCGATGGTTCATTACTGCTCAGATTTACAAACTATAGTGCAACGCCGCCACCTCAAGAACAATCAAGGGGTGAATTTGATGAAGAACAATTAGAAGAAGAAATCACAGCAATGGTCATTTGCTATGATGCAGAAGAAGAATCTGAAAATGAGGATGAAACAGAAGATGACATTTTCTGGGGAGCCCTATCTGTCACCGCGCAGTTGATAGAAGATCCAAAAGATGACTGTCCTATCTGGGATAGTTATAATGAAGCAGAAGCCGAAATGGATTTTATCAATCCATTTTTTGTGGAAGGTGGTGGGAAAGAACAAAAACAAACTGAAACTGTTTTCATGATGCATGATCAAGAAGAGGAAGAAACAGAATACCCAAAACTGAAACAATTTTTACAAGAAAGAGCTTTTTCTAGTGCAACATCTGGTGTTTATCATCCACCCCCAGAGCCTCTTATGGGACAAGTGTCCTATACACCAGCTAGGCTCGAAGCTAAACATGGCGAAGCCTCAACCTCTCAGCAACCCGTATTAAGTTGGCAAAGACCCAAGAACTTGAGTTTACCAGGAGGAGTTGGTCATCACCATAATGAAATGTGGAATTTACCAGCAGCAATGCAACAACAAGGCGCTTTACTGGTATTACCCGAAGATATTGGTCTCTATAATGATACCATATCAAGATGGGAATCAATCACTCTAAATCTCTTGAGTGAAAGAACCTTTGATGACAACAAGGCCAAGATGATGTTCATTGAGAACCTCCTTGGTGAAACTGAAAAGAAGATTTGGATCCAATGGCGAATGGCTTTCAAAGAACAATACGCTATACTTACAAACATTGCCGATGATCCCCAAAATGTTATATCACAAATCCGAAGAGTAATGCTATTGGAGGATCCCTACCAAGGAACAACAGATGAACAAGATCGTGCATATCATGATCTTGAAAGATTGAGCTGTAACAATGTGAGAGATCTCTTCTCTTACATGAATGATTACAAAGTTCTAGCAGCAAAATCTGGGAGGATGTACGTAAATGAAGAACTCTCAGCCAAGTTTTTCAGAAAAATGCCCTCCCTTATTGGCAATGAACTTGAAGAGGCATTCCAGAGAAAATTTCCTAGTAATACAATTGGTGTCATGCCTAGAATACACTTCTCTTACCAGTATTTGGCAGAGATGTGTAAGAAGGCGGCAATGCAACGCAGCCTTAAAGACCTAACTATATGCAGCCGTATACCAATACCAGGAGAATACCATAACAGCCGAAAGAAGTATGGTCTTAGAAAAGCCAAGACCTACAAAGGAAAGCCACATGACTCACATGTGCGAGTGTTCAAGCGAAAACATGCTGACCGAGTCCGCAAATGCAAGTGTTTTATATGCGGAGAAGAAGGTCATTTTGCACGAGAATGCAAGAGGAATAGAGGAAATATCGCAAGAGCAGCGGTGTTGGATAATCTGGACCTACCAGATGACATAGATGTAGTGTCAGTTGATCTAAATGAACCCGACAGTGATGCCATATGCAGCCTCTCAGAAGGAGAAGCTGGCAACACGGAGGTCCATGTGCGAGCTGCAATTGAAGAAATTCCTTGGGAAGGCGCTATGATGCTGCAAATTGAGTATTACGGATGGAGAAGTAAAGTTCAACTTCCTGAGAAGCAAGAACAGTGCCAACACCAATTCAGCACTGAAGTCCGAATCGATGGTAACTGTAGTTTTTGCAAAATTGAAACAAACAAAAACTACAGGATAGGCTGTGAAGATTGCAAACTTCTAGCCTGTGCCATGTGCTCACCATTCTATCTGGGAAAAGAAATACAACCAAAGACTCAACTTGAGCCCAGACAATACTCCAATAAAGATACTCTTATAAAAGAACTCATAAAATATGTTGAGTTCTTAGAAGCTGAAAATGAACGATTGCGAAAACTTCTACAAGAAACCCAGATACAAACTCCCGAAGAAGAATTGGCAAAACCAGAACCTCTACAAGAAAACCAGATAAAAATCCTTGAAGAGGAATTGGCAGAAGAATTCAGAGAACTGGCAATCTCTGATAAAGGAAAGGAGAAAGTAACCAATCCAGAAGAACCAATAATGGAGGAAGATGATGAAGATGGTGAAGCTGCACTTGTAGTCTTCATTGACTATGCAGCATACAAAGCAGAGGTTCTAACACAAGTTCAACAGCCTAGACAGCACAAAAAGATTGATAATAGGCTGTATAACCTGATAGTATCCATTGAAATTCCTGGAGTCAAGAGATTTGATATCCGAGCAATCCTCGATACTGGTGCATCAACTTGCTGCATCTGTCAAACCGCCATCCCAAATGAGGCACAAGAGAAAACATTATACCCAGTCCAAATCACAGGAGTAAATTCACGACAAGTTGTCAATACAAAACTTAAGCAAGGACAACTCGTGATCGGAGAAAACAAGTTCCGTATTCCTTTCACCTATTGCTTTCCAATGGGCATGCGTGAAGGGATACAGATGCTCCTTGGGTGTAATTTCATAAGATCAATGGCAGGAGGATTAAGAATTGAAGGCAAGGTGCTTACATTCTACAAGAATGTAACAGAGATCCATACTACAACAGAAACAATAGCAGTTCCTGCTGCTATACAAGAATTGGATCTAGAAGAGCATGAATACCGACTAATCCAAGAAGCTGTCTTTTACCAAAACCCAATTACCAACAAAAATTTTGAGAAAAGGTTCGGTCCACTATTAGCCCGCCTAAAAGAACAAGGCTATATCGGGAGCAACCCACTTCAGCATTGGGCCAAAAACAAGGTTGTTTGTAAACTGGAGATCATCAACCCAGACCTTACAATTGAAGATAAACCACTCAAACACGTGACTCCGGCTATGAAGGAACAATTTGACCGCCATGTTAAAGCTTTACTTGAAATCGGTGTAATCAGGCCAAGCACAAGCAGACACCGAACAATGGCGTTCATGGTCAATTCCGGGACTTCAATTGATCCAAAAACCGGGAAAGAGATAAAAGGCAAGGAGAGGATGGTTCTCAACTACAGAACCCTCAATGACAACACCTACAAAGACCAATACTCTCTGCCAGGTATCAATACAATTTTGAAAAAGATCAGTAACAGCAAGATCTTTTCGAAATTTGATCTGAAGAGCGGCTTTCATCAAGTCGCTATGGATCCGGCATCTGTACCATGGACCGCTTTCATAGTCCCTGGAGGATTATATGAGTGGTTAGTCATGCCATTCGGATTAAAAAATGCACCTGCCATATTCCAAAGAAAAATGGACGACTGCTTCAGAGGAACAGAAGCATTCATAGCAGTCTACATAGATGACATTTTAGTCTTCTCACAAACAGAGGAAGAACACGCAAAGCATTTGGAGGTAATGCTTTCTATTTGTGAGAAGAATGGACTCGTGTTGTCACCCACAAAGTTCAAAATAGCTGTACCTGAGGTGGAATTTCTTGGTGCAACTATTAATCGGGGAAAGATTAAACTCCAAGAGCATATAATCAAGAAGATTATCAACTTTGATATGGAGTCTTTGAAAGAAAAGAAAGGGCTTCGCTCCTTTCTTGGTATTCTCAACTATGCAAGAGCGTATATTCCAAAACTGGGTACCAAACTTGGCCCTTTGTATTCTAAAACCTCTCCCCATGGTGACAAGAGGCTGAAACCGTCTGATATTAACCTAATTAGACAAATCCAGAATGAGGTTCAAAATCTTCCAGACCTGGAGTTTCCCCCGGAAAATGCCTATATTATCCTCGAAACTGATGGATGTATGGAAGGCTGGGGAGGTGTTTGCAAATGGAAGCCAAAGAAGGCGGATCCTCGCTCAACCGAGAAAGTGTGTGCATACGCAAGTGGCAAATTTCCAGTCATAAAATCGACGATAGATGCAGAGATTCACGCCTGCATGGAAACTTTAACGGCCATGAAAATCCACTATCTAGATAAAAGTGAAATAACGCTTAGGACAGATTGTCAAGCGATTATTAGCTTTTATAATAAAACTGCTAACAATAAACCCTCTCGGGTCAGGTGGATTAAATTTACTGATTTTGTGACAGGAACAGGTGTGCATATCAATTTTGAGCATATTGACGGAAGGCACAACACCCTTGCAGATACACTATCCCGACTGACCACCTACTGCACAACAAGATGTCTCAACCCAGAGCAAACCGCGTTTATTTCCATGTTGGAGCCAGTTCTAGAGGAAATTCAGACTGGAATGCTGAACGACGCCAGCACTATGCTTCTATGCACTCGTATTCAGACAGTATTCCCCTATACACAACTGCAGACATCCATGACATACACTACGCCAGAGAACGCAATGGCGGATCACTCACAAATGTCGCTATCCACAGAGGCGTCATGCGTGAAGTCAAGGAACTTCAAGCAAGGATGGCCTTTGCACAAATCAATGTACTGAAGACCATGCTTGAACGTGAGTATGAGACTGCACGTCCATACAGAAACGTTGATTGCATGATGGGTGATACCTGTTTACTACTTGAAGAACAAATTCCAAAAATTAAGAAAATCGAGAAGGACCTTGACAACTTAATTACGCAATTTGTCAGGTGGTGAACGGTATTGAGGAGCGTGATGGACCCAACTACTGTCCTTCACAATCTTATCTAATAATTAAGTGTGATGAATAATCTGGTGGTGATCTACGGAAAACCACTATTTGCTTTGTGTGGAGTGCGCTCAATTATATGAGCATCTTTTCTTTTTCAAACTTTTGGCCTATCTGTTTTGGCCAGTAGTGTGCTTTTTCGCTCAATTATATGAGCATCTTTTCTTTTTGAAATTTCTGGCCTATCTGTTTTAGCCAGTAGTGTGCTTTTGAGTTAGTGCAATCCACTTTCGGTGAAGTGGTTGTACTATCTCTCTTTTTCTTTAATCAGTGCACCTAACTTTGGATAGTAGGTGAACTGAGTGGAAGACAAAGGATTATGGAAATCCCTTTATTCACATGACGATGGGGCCCAATGAGCACCCGGTGTGATAATTGAGATTCCATTCCTGAGTCTATATAAGTGTGTTTTCTCAGAGTTGCAAGACACAGCTGAGTTCCAGCAAGTCTTACTTCTCTCTCTTTGTAAGATATCCTCTACTTAATAAGAACTTCCTTTCCTCTTAAACTTCTAGTCTAGTATCTTTTAGCAACGAAGTTTTGGAGTTGAGATCCTAAGAACGGGCGTTTTCTTACTGGTATCAGAGCGAGGTTCTCAAAATTCTTAGAAGAGAAGATTATAGGTATGGCAGCTTAAACCACTTTTAAGATATTCTAGTTAGTAGATTAGGAAAGGGTATATTAAAACTGTTAGAATTGTTTGATTGTTTGTCCAAAACAAAGATATTGCTTTATAAGTTGTTTATAATGGTGTTGAACTTAAATTGTGGAGTTCTATATACGAACGTGGTGCTTCATTAGGTGAAGTATAAAATCCGCTATAGTATATCATACTTCAAACAAATGTTGAAAGTAAAGACTGTGTAAATAAGAACAATTTGTACAAACTAGAACAAAATACCAAATTAGGTTATAAATCAGACTAAAACAAAAGACCAGAATAGGCCATAGATAGGCGCAGAGGCCTGGAAGCCGTTAAGCCTTGTTGGAACCCGTCTGGGTGAGTTAAAGTCTGCATTTGAAACCTGTTCGGATGAGTTAGAGTTTGTACTAAAAAAAAAAAAAAAAAAAAAAAAAGAACCCACAGCTGGACGTATTTCTCAAAATAAAACCCAACTGAGCTCAGTCTCGTGAGACTGAGTCAGTCAAATTTTATAATTAAAATTAACGGCGCGTTAAGCGTTGGCATTGGCGTTCCGCGTTCTTCAGCTGTAATTGACTAACTCACTCCTAAACCCTACTTAGTATTCAACATAAAATACAATAAAATGGGTCACGATATTAATCTCCCATAACGGTGTGCTCCAAAAAGGGTGAAAATGAGTGGAGGGGATGGGAGAGGAGGTGAACTCAAATGAATTACTTGCTCCACAAATTTGTTTTAAGAGTACGGGAAATAAATATTTCACCTCCTTTTACCCATTAAATAAATTAATTTTGCTCCCTCCAAATTGGGGTGTAGAGGAGGTGAACTTATTCTTCCCTTTCTATACCCTCCTTTCCCTTCCTTTACTTCTCTAATTAATTTGTGGAGTATAGTGTAAAAGTCCTCCAATATATTTACTCATATTAGAATATCATGTGCATTGCTCGTGCCTCTTGCATGCCGTCTCAAAAGTAAAAAAATAATTATACTAAAATGTTATTTGTGAGCATATGAGATGTAAAAGTATTTATACAAATTTTTGTTCTCCCCTTGCCCCACTGAAGTGATCGCTAAATGTTATTTGTAAATATATCAGTTATCAGATGTCAAAGTATTTGTACAAAATTTTAATCACAAAACATTTTCATTTTATGAGTTTGAAAAGAGATTATACTAGACATGAAACTGTATATACTAAGATGTATGTCATAAAAGTTAAATACTTCAAATGAGAATACTTTTAGGAAATAGATAAGCATGATTTTCAAAGAGGATTAGAATAATTTCTCTAATAAAATTACAAAGACATTGTTACTTTTCTTAAAAAAAAAATTTTGAGTAGAATACATAAAAATGTTATAATAAAATTTCCTTCTTCGAAAGTTTGACATATTTAAAATATATATTAATTTCTGTTATTTGCTAGTCTATAATTAATTTAGTTGCAAAATTAGCTATCATAATTCATATATATGCGTGGGAACAAATTGACAATGATTAACTCTATAAGATGTACACATATATTCAATGGAACTATTGAATTATAAAAAAGGTAGACATATTGTTGATTTTATATTTCAACTGTTCGATTGAATATCATGTATAGGTTGGATTTGGGATGTCACATGTAATTTAGTTGTCATTTGATTTTTTATAAAAAATTATATAACATCATCATAAGATATGCCTACATATTTTTTTTAATTATTTTTTTTCCAAATTTATGTACCAAATTATCGTCAAAATTTAGAATTTAATTATTTTTTAAAATTCTCACCTCATATTGACAGGGGCAAGAGGTGAGCTGAAGTGTAATTTTAACAAATAACATTTTTATTTGTAGTTGTTAATAATAAATTAGGTTAGAATCAGGAGCAGAGCTTATAAAGGAGGATTTAAGGCAATGCATGAAATAGTACCTGTACTATAATTTTAGTGTCCCAGTTTCAGAAATTTCAAACATGATATCTATTGTGTAGTTGTGTCTTGTGTGTGTGTTATCAAATTATTTTAGCATCCAATAAATTTGAGTTAAGCTCGCCACTCTGAAGTATATAAGTAGAACATGTTTCAGCTATATATATTTGGACACCAGAAACTGACGTACGAGCCACATAGCACGGTAAAACTGTGATATGCATATTACCGTAGCCGGACTCTATATATATAGAGAGAGAGAGTAAATCTAGCGTGCTCCTAAGAGTACGGAGGCCTCATGTGCTCCTAACTCAAAAATCATACTAAACTATCATTAAATTTTGATTTATTATTCTCATTAAATTATTTATATCAAAATCTCTTAGGATACAAAAATTTTTCATTTTTTGAGTTTCTTAAGTATATGTTTTGGAATTTTTTAGAATGACCTCAAAATAATAATAAAATAATGTATAAAACTATGTTCTCTTTAAAAAATACAAAACAAATACTTAAAAATCTCAAAAAATGGAAAATTTTTGTATCCTATGATATGTTGATATAAATAATTTAATGAGACCCATAAACAGAAATTTCGAAATCGTTTAGTATGATTTTTGAGTTAGGAGCACGGGAGGCCTCCGTGCTCCTAGGAGCACCATAGTTTTACTCTCTCTCTCTCTATATGTATATATTTAAAAGATGTTGATAGTTTGGAATTGTCAGTGTCAGACCACAATAAAAAATGGAAAACATGTATAGTCTAACTCTATAAGTAGGCCAACCATCCAACTCTTTTTCAACACACCCACGTGCACCTATATATTTTATATGGGGACATACCCTGCGTTTGGTAGTCGTAGTAAAATTGATTTAAGCTCTTAAATCAATTTTAAGTCACCAAACGGAAGTGATTTAAGGTGTAGTAAGTTAACGCAGCTATATAAGTGTAGTAAACTAAATCATCAACATTTCACATCTTCTACACATAACATCAACTTTACTTCATCTATTTACTTTACTACCACCAAACACCACTGATTTAAGGTAATTTAACGTTTTATTCCGCTTTAACTTACTACACTTGCCAAACGGGGGGATAAATATTTACTGAAAACCATAATGTATCTCTTCACTAGAAAATAATATCTATTAATCGAACTGATATAAATATTTACTTAATAATTTGTTAACTGAAATACGTTAGACGTTAGATAAGTACAAACATTGGACGGTACCTATTGCTCATAAAAAAATTGAAGTCAAACTGTCCTTTTCCATTTATCTTGCTCACAATTGTTTCTCTCCACATCTGCCTTTGCACTATCTAGTACAAAATTAGCCACGCGGCACCTAATTAATTAAGCTGCTCAAGTCTACCTGAAAAATGTACTGAATTAATTAGAAACCACAAGTTCAACCATAATTAGTTGTTCGCATTTGGCAAAATGCTAGCGTTGAGAAATACTTTTATACACTGCAATTTTGATTTTTGTATGAATTTTAGTACACAAGGTCTCCCCGCCTTACAAAATGACCGAGGCTTACTAGTTTGTTTTTTTTCCTCTTTTTTTTTTTAATTATTATGAGTTAGGCTTACTGGTTAAAAATATATTCTCATGAATCATGTGTACTTTTTTTTTTTTTTTTTTTTTTTTTGTGGGAAGAATAGCACCTTATAAGGGCCGAGTGTAGGGCCCGTTTCCATTTCTTTGAACACAACATGCAAAAAAAAAAATAATAATAATAAAATAAACATAATAAATAATAAATAATAAAAAAAGATTGACAAAGATGTTTGAACTTGAAAATTTGAATTTAAAGGAAAATGCTCCAGAAACACTAAAAAAAAATTGATACGATCATTTCAATTTTACTTTTGACTCGGTGGCATCAGACCACTCAAAATTGAAACTCTATGAGTTAATGTATAAATTGAAACAGTATGAATTTAATACTTTTCTTATATAGCTTAATTCTATAATGACTCAAAATTTTGTTTATGTGATTCAATAATAATTGAAGTATATGATTTAATTTAATATTTTTTTATATTCAACTTAATTTTATAGTGTTTCAAGTTAACCCAAAAATATTTAAAATTAACTTTTTAGTATTTCAATTAGGAACCAATTTTACGGTATGACTAGATCAATTGTGGTATCGGATTTGGTACCAAGTTTTATATTAACAATAAAGTATGTCCAACGATGTGTCCATTTGAACAAACATGGAGGTGACAAAACTTATCACTGAGTCACTCTAAGCGACTCAGCGACTCACGAGGGACCTCGATCGAATTTTTTGAACCGTCAGATCGCCAAATCATACGTTCTTTAGCTCAAAAAAATGAGAAGCTTGCATTTTCATTACATATTGATGTGGACCTATTTCTAAACACTTGTAGCATTGTATCAAATATATGATGCCAAAAAACCCTCCTTTAAAACTAAACATACAAAAATATTTTTTCCCCACTAAAAACACGATCTCAACAAAAGAGCGATATATATATATATAGTTGGGATACGGTGATATGCATAGCAAAACTACGTTTTTGCTATGCGCTCGTATTTCAACAACCGTAACTCGGATGATCGATCCGATTTGACCGGTACATTCTACATATTGAAAACTCATCGGATACTAATTTTTACTATTTTTGGAGATTCCTAATTATTTTTAACGATTTTTGAAAGATACGAGCGCATAGCAGAAACGTAGTTTTGCTATGCATATAACCGTATCCCAACTATATATATATATTGTGCTAATGTTAGCATTTCGGTTTGAAGTGCCAACGCCTCAAAATTTGTATTATCGTATTCAAAATCGTGATTTATGGTGCTCAATAAATTATCTATATAAAAATATTGGGGATTACAAAAATTTTCTATTTTTAGAGTTTTTTTAACTATTTGTTTTGAATTTTTGAAAAGAGCTCATAAGTAATAATAAAATATTGATATTTGTACATGCTTTTTTCAAAAATACAAAATAAATACTAAGAAAACTCTAAAAATGAAAAATTTTTGTATTCCTCAATATTTTTATATGAAGAATTTATTGAGCACCGTAAATCACAATTTCGGATATAATAACATAATTTTTTAGGCATTAATATTTCAGATCGAAATGCTAACGTTAGCACAGTAGTCTACCTTTATATATGTGCTACTATTATACTAACGTTAGCATTTCGGACCAAAATGCTAACGCCTCAAATTTTATGTTATCGTGTCCGAAATCACGATTATGGTACTCAATAAGTTCTTTATATGAAAATATTGGAGAATACAATTTTTTTTTTTTTTAGAGTTTCTAAGTATTTCTTTTGAATTTTAGAAAAGATGTCATAAATATTAATAAAATATTGATGTTTGTACATGCTATTTTCAAAAATGCAAAACAAATACTTAGAAAGCTCTAAAAATAAAAAAATTTTGTGTTCCCCAATATTTTTATATAAAAATTTATTGAGCACCATAATCGTGATTTTGGACACGATAACATAAAATTTGAGATGTTAGCATTTCGGTCTGAAATGCTAACGTTAGTATAATAGTCTAGCTCTATATATTAGACTATTATACTAACGTTAGCATTTCGCACCGAAATGCTAACGCCTCAAAATCTATATTATCGTATTTGAAATCACGATTTATGGTGCTCAATAAAGTCTTTATATGAAAATATTAGGGAATACAAAAATTTTTCATTTTTAGAGTTTTCTAAGTATTTTTTTTTGTATTTTTGAAAAATGGTCATAAATATTAATAAGATATTGATGTTTGTATATGCTATTTTCAAAAATGCAAAACAAATACTTAGAAAACTCTAAAAATGAAAATTTTTTGTATTCCCTAATATTTTCATGTAAAGAATTTATTGAGCACCATAAATCGTGATTTCGGACACGATAACATAAAATTTGAGGCGTTAGCATTTCGGTCTGAAATGCTAACATTAGTATAATAGTCTAGCTCTATATATATATATAGAGTCTAGCTACGGTGAGTTGTAATTCACGGGCTGCTCCGTGAGTCAGGGTCCAAAAACATATCAAATCACCTCCAAATTTTGATTTATATGGCTCAATAAATTCTTCATATCAAAATCTTATAGCACGCAAAAAATTTTCATTTTTGGAGATTTTTAAGTATTTGTTTGAGATTTTTAAAAGTGACTATATAAAAGAATCAATGTTTTATTATCATTTTAAGAAATCTAAAATAAATACTTAAAAGTCTCCAAAAATAAAAAAAATTTGCGATTTGGAGATGATTTGATATGTTTTTGGACGGATTGGATATTGTCCAAAGCCATTTGGACGGTCCAAAGGGTTATAAGAATCGTACGATATAGTTGTTAATAATTGATCAACCGTGATTTAATCATGTAGGTGCTAAAAATAGTATGCTGGTTATATTTAGAATGATGGGGTCACACACTATCATCGTTGATAAACATATAAATTGAATCGAACGGTTTAGCTATACCTTTGGACGGAGACTGTCCAAATGGCTTTGGACAAAATTCTAATCCTTTTTGGACCCTGACTCACGGAGCAACCCGTAAGTTAGAACTCACCGTAGCTAGACTATATATATATATATATATATATATATATATATATATATATGATATCTATTGTTTCCTTCTAAATTATGAAGATTTCACCCAGTAAGTCATATCACGGCTTTCAATATCAATTATGATTTATTAACTACTTTGGATTTTACAATAAACACCACAATATATATTTGCACGAATATATATACATATATTTTTGGCCTTTCTTACTAAATTAGCTCCCCATTAAATGAACATTTCCAAAAACAATAAAAACGAGAAATCGTCACAACAAAGCCTTCGGTTAATAAAAAGAGGAGGGATCAAATAACTATATTTTTTGTGACCATAAAATTAAATCTTAAATATCTACATATTAAATTTATAAATAACAAAACTAATTGATATAATATGTTGTATATATCATATTTTACGTGTATATAAAAAATTATATCATTTTAATTTTATTTCATGTGCATTAAGCATTAACAAAAATCCACGGTTTAAGTTTTATGATTTTTTCTCCTCTCTTGATAACTATCATAATAATATCAAATTTTATTATTTTTTCTGTATATGTTATTGAGATAATATAGAATACATTTAACAGTTTAGATTTTTTAATTTACGCATAAATAAAAAATATCAGCACAAATATCCATTTGTTATTGGATCCCTACGGAACATAGACTACTTTTTATACGCCCAAATAATGAAATAATAATAACACCGGCCCAAATAAGTGTATATATTAAATGCTATAAATAAATGCTCTCCTCTCTTTCTTTCTTTCTTCTCGGAATCGGTTCTCCAAGCATCCAGAAAAGTAGAGGAAGAAAGAAAGAAGGAAAGATTGTAAAGTGGAAGAAGGGAATCAAGGAAGATTATTAACTATTATCCTGCAAAAACTTCCCACAGAAGCAGAAACAGAAGCTCTTAAAGTTCTTCCTTTTTAAGCTCCCTGTAGAGAGAGAGGTTCTGCCATTGTTTCTCTGCCCAAAGAAGAACCCCCGACGGTGAGTCTCTTAATTACTTCCGATTAATGGTTTCTTTTGCTTAAACCCCAAAACCAACAAAAAAACAAGGGTGTTTGGTTTGGAGAAAAATGGTACAGTAGTCTGATCATGGTGAATTTTGCAAACCTCGGTACCAACAGTAGACAGACTATTTATTGCTTGTTAATTGTTATGATATTAGGTTTGAATTTTGTGATAAAGTTTGGTACTTTGTAGACAATATCATGTTTTATTCACAGTTTTTTTTTTTTTTTTTTAATTTTTGTTCAGTTATTATTTGTTGGGTATTTTTTTTTAATGGTTTCTTTTGCTTAAACCCCAAAACCAACAAAAAAGGGTGTTTGGTTTGAAGAAAAAGGGAACAGTAGTCTGATCATGGTGAATTTTGCAAACCTCGGTACCAACAGTAGGCAGACTATTTATTGCTTGTTATTATGATATTAGGTTTGAGTTTTGTGATAAAGTTTGGTACTTTGCAGACAATATCATGTGGTTATTCACAGTTATTTAACTTAACTTTATGTTTATTCAGTTATTATTTGTTGGGTATTTTTTTTTTAATCTTGGAAAATTGTGGGTGTGTGGTGGATTTCCAAATAATTGAGCTTTTTGTTGAAACTTGAAATTGATTATACTTAATGATGATTCTTTTTTTGTTGGGTAATTTGAACTAGAGGCTGGGAAATAAACCCCAAAACCAACAAAAAAAAAGGTATTTGGTTTGAAGAAAAAGGGAACAGTAGTCTGATCATGGTGAATTTTGCAAAACCTCGGTACCAACAGTAGACAGACTATTTGTTGCTTGTTATTATGATATTAGGTTTGAATTTTATGCTAAAAGTTTGGTACTTTGCAGACAATATCATGTGTTATCTACAGTTATTTATTTTTCTTCGGTTACTATTTGTTGGGTTTTATTTTTTGGATTTCCTAATAAAATAGTTTTTTGTTGAAATAGATTATACTTAATGATGATGATTATTTTTTGTTGGATAATTTGAACTAGAGGCTGGGAAACATAAGGAGGAAGACAACACATGGCGGGTGGAGACGCAAGAAATGGTGCGCAAATGATGGAAGAGAGAAAGGCAAGTGGGGATGATGCTCCTGTCGCCAAGCCCTCCCTTCCTCCTTGCTGTGTCAAGGCTCTTGCCTCAGCACCTGAGTCCGACGGCAAGTGCCATGCCACTGTCGTCTCCGGCTGGTTCTCCCAGTCTCATGGTATGTATACTATTCACATTTTATGTCTCAGCAGCCAAACATGCTGTGGAAATAATAAATCCTGTATGTATGATTGCAGAATGCAATTTCAGTTTTTACGGGTTTGTTTGATTTTTATTATCTTTTTTTTTTTTTTTTTTGCAGGAAAGGGCAGCAAGGCGCAGTATTACAATAATCCGATGTGGCCTGGTACTGTCCCTGTGTCTCTCAATTTATTTTAATGTTCAATTGATTTAATTAATGAAACAGAAGGTTAATGGGAATAACAGTATAGTTGCACACAAGTGCATTTGGCTCCTGTTCAGTTCAGGTGTAACTGCTTGTAAATTTACAATTCTGGGTGTATTTCTTTAACAGGAGAGGCTCACTCCCTCAAAGTCGAGAAGATCTTGTTTCAGGGAAAATCACCGTATCAAGAAGTCTTAATATTTGAGGTATGTTTCCCATTTTTGTCATCAACTTTAAATCATCCGCTTGTTTTGGTGGTGTTCATTGAGTTTTGTGTACCGTATCTTATACAGTCTGCAACTTATGGAAAAGTGCTGGTACTAGACGGAATTGTGCAACTGACTGACAAGGATGAATGTGCGTATCAGGAGATGATTGCACACCTTCCTCTCTGTTCCATTCCATCCCCTAAAACAGTAAGTTTATGATATTTATTACCCTTTTGACTTCTGCTAAATCGTACCTCCAATTTTTGTTTAAAATGTTCTGCTACTGGTACTAAAAAAGAGTTGTGGTTCTAGTTTACATTGATTCTTTGCCTTTTGTTTAGTGTGATATGCCAACTTTAATAGTAAAGAAAATTATAATTCCTGAAACAACTAAGAATTGGGGGTAGTTTGGGATTCTGCCCATTTGATAACATGACTTGAACTAATTGCAAAATTTTCAATTTGTAAGGGCATAAATGTTGTTTGTTTTTTATTATCACTGTCATCATTGGAATTGTCTGCCGATTCATATGTTTATAGTGCAAATTTACAATGAGTTTGTTGATGCAGGTTCTGGTAATTGGAGGTGGTGACGGTGGGGTTCTTAGAGAGATATCACGACACAAATCAGTGGAGGTCATAGAAATCTGTGAAATTGATAAGCTGGTTATTGATGTAAGCATGCTTTATTTCTTTTGATTTTCTTATAGGTTGTCTGCTTATTTTTCAATTATTCAGTGTGCCATTTTTCTTGAATTGGTTTCAGGTCTGTAAAGATTTCTTTCCAGAGTTGTATGTTGGGTTCGAAGACCCTCGTGTCCGACTGCATGTTGGTGACGGTATGTCTGATTTCTATTTCATTTTTTTTATTTCTTTTGATGTTCCTGTTAAATGCCAATTTTGTTTTTTTGAGCCAGCATAACGTTATTTTCTTTATGTCTTCAGCTGTAGATTACATACGAAATGCTCCTGAAGGGAAGTACGATGCCATTATAGTAGATTCGTCCGATCCAATTGGTGAGTTATTATTAATTTTTTTTCCTAATCCTTTTTTAAGCTAGTATGCTCATCTTCTTATTGCATCTTTTATGCTTTTGCTGGAACATTTCACAGGGCCTGCACAAGAGTTGGTAGAGAAGCCCTTTTTCGACATGATCGCGAGGGCTCTGAAGCCTGGAGGTGTCCTGTGCAACCAAGCAGAGAGCATGTGGCTCCACACTCACCTCATTCAAGACATGTTAACCATATGCCGTGAGAGTTTCAAGGGATCGGTGCACTATGCTTGGACCAGCGTCCCCACTTATCCCAGGTTAGTCTTTCTCACGCTTCTGTTGCTCTTTACATTCTAACTAGTAAAGAGCCCACTCGTTGCTTTGGGCTAAATTTTTATTTCTTATAATAAATTTTTAAGATAATATGTAATGTGCCTTATGTTGAGGAAATTGATATGGGCCTTCAACTTTAATGGGCCGAGACATTAACGTCAATGGGCATTAACATAAATCAACTATTCTGATCTATCCAAGAAAATGATCAACGGCTCAGGTTTCTTATTTGGGGAAGATAGCCCTTTCATGTCATTTTTTCCAATATGCTTTTATATATAGTAAGGATTTTTTAATTTGTGAGGTGTGAAAATAAGCAGGTTGTTTGAGAAAAAGTTTAAAAGAAATCGGGTATGGTCTGGTACTTGTTCATAATTATTGAGCAGACTGTGACCACTGGTAGGTCAGAGGTGACCCCAATAAGTTAGAACTGCCTATTCTGGTCTGGACCCCCCTTCTGTTCCTTTTCACTTGGAATTTAAACGGGACCAGATTTTGTAGGTTTTATAATTATCATATGTATATGGCTTCTGTTATTTTTCGAGCTGCATCTTGGCAGCTGGAGGTACTATTTTTCAATAAAGCATAAAAAACAAAATGAGACCCAGTTTGTTTCATGTTGACAAATAGTAAAGTATGCGGTATGCAGTTTGGAAAACAACAAGAACTTTCACAACTCGATGGGCCAAAAAATGGCCTAATATTACTTTTTGGTTCATAAATAATTGATATAACAATGTCCAAAATGAAGAAAATGCTCTACTAATTTTGTATACTTGCAAAAGTGTTTAAATGCGGATTTGTATATTTGGTGCCATAGGAGGATACAATCATAATTAATGTGACCAAATGCATAATCGAATAACAATGGTTCAATCTCTGATTTACAGTGGCGTTATTGGATTTTTGTTATGCTCGAAGGAAGGTCCGCCTGTCGATTTCACCAATCCCATAAACCCAATTGAAAAGCTGGAGGGAGCAACCAGTGCCGGAAGGGAAATTAAATTTTACAACTCTGAGGTATGTATTACATTATTTTTTTCATAGTTTCTACAAATTGATTTTTTTTTTCTTTTATCTTACCTTTATATCTCTCTGAACAGATGCATAGAGCTGCATTTGCATTGCCATCTTTTGCGAAGAGAGAGCTGGCTACTATCTATCCTTCCTCGAAAAAGGTAATTTCAACCATCACCGGCAGTAAATAATCGAACAAGAAATGAACTTGTGGAGCATATATTATTTTTTCAGATGGTCTTGGATGAATGAGAAATAAAATTTTTATTTGGTACACTAAATATGTAGATATTCTAATAAGTAATAATATTATTATCCAATATTATCCAATATTTGGTGCACTAAATATGTAGACATATCAGTAGCAGCGCCGACTTTGGTGAAATGCACGACACTGGTTTTGATTTTAAGCATGTTACAAAAAATTTATAGGTTGAATCCAATCCCCAAGAGGAGGCTCCGAAGAACAAGATCACATCAGAACCAACAACCCTCACGGCTTAGTGCGGTTAGTGTTGTAGATGTTTTAGCGGTAATCTTATAAAAGAGCATAAATATAATGTTTTCTAAATTTGTGAGAGTATTTTGCAAAAGGCGGCAGTTGGCCGAGCACTTGTATGTTTGTATTGGCCTTGGATCAAGTTTACGCAGTTTATTTACACCCTGATTTTATTCGGTCGGTGTTTTCTTCCTCTTTATTTTGGATCTCATACATTTCCAGTAAAGGATTACTCTTTGATCCCTATATATAACTGAAATCACAGAACATTTATGATTTGATTTGACCCATTTTATTTTGGTTTCTGGTTCCTTTCCTGATACCGAAAAGAGTAACCAATGATGTTGATATTTGATTTGATGCATGGTTTCTGGTTGTGTAAGTACTACAATTTGTTATTGGTTGTGGCTCTCTGGTGACTGATTTATTTGTTCTACTTTTGGATTTTGATCAAATTTGATCAGTTGAACTCTGCAAACCTCTTCAAATTTGTGTTGTATTCATGAATCATGACTGAGAAGGGTGAGAAGCAAAATACTTGTACCAGCTTATGTTTTGATTAAATGCTGTTGATGTATATTGATGTTTACTGTTTAGTGCAAAACTACCAAAGATTTTCACCAAAATTGTTTCATTTTCTTCTTCATGACTGCTCTTCCGGTCTGTATTTATTATCGTTACTAGAGCTGTAACTCGGTTTCGCCCGAAATATGATAACAAATAAATAATAAAGCTTTATAAATTACTACTATTTATTTTAAAAAAATTAAACATAACTTTAAAATTTTTTATGTGAATAATGATGATGATGATGTAATAATTTATAAATAATAGTACATAAATGTTGGATCACTTCAAGAATTAAATTTTGTCATAGACAATACATATAAACTATTGGATCAAAATAGATGAAGAGATTTAAACAAAATATATAGTTAATAATATTGATGATGTGATATAGTTGAGGTGTTTGGAGACAAAAAAAAATATGTTGTATCAATATTCGTATTAAACAGATAGATATTTGAATTATTAGTGTTACTATGCAATTTATTTTGTACAATGTACTGAAATATAATATACAAATAATTTGATTGTTTTAATGATTTAACTTGAATATCGATACATTAGACATGAATACTAAAATGGTCGGTATAACTTTTGGTATCCATGTATCAGTTTCCCATAACAAAATCAATATTATGTTACTCAAGTGCCTCAAATTTCTCACAAAAAAAGGATAAATAAAATAAGTGGTCACATTCTCACATTTGGTCCAGTTCTTGAGTTCTTAGAGCATTCTCAGACTAATTTCAGCCCAACTAAAGACTGCAACAGAATGGATCAGAATTTCACATTCGTTCTTTCTGGACAGCAATTAATTATATTTTGGACCAGGTTTTGGTGCAGTTCGTGGAATAATATGGTGGCCGGAAACAATTCGAATTTGGATTTGCACAAACAATGAATGAATGAAACGAAACCATATATTTGATTTGTGATTAATTTGTGAACAACAAATATAAGTACTAGTCGTGTGCTTGGGTACTCGATTTAAAATTCAGACAAAAATAAGGCTTAACAGATTATTTAAATTTTGGAGTTCCTGGCTGGCTTCCTGCAATTGATGAACCTGCTCTCCATTTATGAATCTACTTTGTTTTTTATGACAAGAAAAATTAACCGTAGCTTGAGTGACCAATCTAAATTGAAACCTAGTTGCATAGTAAAATTTTTTATTTTTAGAGTTTTATAACTATTTTTTTGGATTTTCGAAAAATGACCCATTTTATAAACAAATTTTTGTGCATTTTCTATACAACTTTCAAAAATAAAAAAAATAGTTAGAAAACTCTAAAAATAGAAAATATTGGTATGCAACTAGATTTCAATATTAAGATTATGGTGAGCAACTTGAATTGACTATTTGAGCTAAGGTTTTGAAATATCAGGCCGAAACGCACTGCCTCCCTGCGCTTTACAAAATGCAATAGCATCACTCCATACATAATACAATGTTGAGTAATAGTGAAGTATATAAAGTCCTGCTCATTTGCTTATGTAAATGAAATTCATTATGCAAAATAGAAAATAAATATTCAAACATGGTACTGTTATTGACTATTCAGGGTTTTAATTGATGGAACCAACTTGGGTCCTTTATTGCGAACCAAATTTGACTGTATATATATATATATATATATATATATGGACAAACACAATATTTCCTCAATTCCTGTACTTCATATTTGAAAAAAGAATTTTCAAATTCTACTCCAAACCAACTTCAACTTGTGTACGATATATATTTGGTACATAGTAAATAAACTGTTACATCCCCATATATAAATTATAAGGGAAGTGATAATTGCCCATTAAAAATCTCCTTACGCATCCCCCAATATATTTTTAATTGATTTTTTTTAACATGTTACAGATTCTGTTGATGATCAAAATGTATATCCTTAATATCATGCAAAAAAAAAAAAAAACTCATACGTACATGCATGATGGAAGAAGAAATAGTAACAAAATTTTACTCAAAAATTGAGAAAATATATATGAAAAATAATGAGAGAACATTAAGCAATTTAACTAGAGAATATATAAGGGGGCAAAGATAATTTCTCTGGATATAAATATTTACAATATTCTAGCCATCATCCATCCAATAATCCATCCATGAACCGATTGAGACATCTCAGCTGTCCTCTTTTGTCCAGGAGCATATATATATATGGACTCGTGACAGACAGACATGTTCAAATATATATGTATATAATGTATATTACATTATAATGGGTTAAGTTAAAGAAACCTAATTGTTTGTTTGTTTGTTTGTTTCTGATAGCAGGTTCCTTCAATTCTGTGTTTCTGTTATGGAATGGTGCTTCTAATGGTGGCATTTTGGCAACTTGGCTTTGTGCTGTTTAATTGCTTGTCTTTGCTCGGTGTCTAATTTTTAGTTTATATATATCTTTTACATTATTAAGTATAGTTAAGTTAATACGGCTCCTTGCTAGTTCGTGCATTATTTGAGAGTACCAATTAATATAATAAATCTTTTTGAAGATAGAATTGAAGTTGCTTTCATTCTAACATATTGTAAATCTATCAACCCGAATTGCATTGTACTTGTTTTTAGAAATGAAATGAAATTAAAATTTTAAAATTGAAATTAAAGAATTCTTCTTCTTCTTCTTCTTTTTTGGAAGAGATGAGGTCCGGTCAAGCCACTCAAATTTAAATATTTATAAAAAACTTCCTATCCAGATTTCGAACCCGCGACCTTCCGCACACCCGCAGAACATTGCTCTTAGCCACGCTAAACCAAAAGCTGGTTCTTATTTTCCATTATCATCTAGTTTACACAGATATAGTACTAATTATCTCCTAAAACTTCTATTCCACCTTGAGACCGGCCCCTTCCACCGTTGTGGACAATTAATTAAGAAGATGTTAATTATGTCCCCAATGAATAATCACACGGACTGAAAATAGTGCGAGATCTTATATATTATTGGTCAACAGTCATAACTTGGGTCTAATTTTGCTTACAAGCATTTCCAAAACTGTACCACCGGCACCGCACCGCACAGTTTATATATGTTGAAATTAATTTATCCCTCCCTGATATATATAATAATATGAAGATCTTCCGTATATATGTGCTAAATGCTGATTTAAAGAGAGATGCATGGAAGAACCAGCCTTTGGTCTAGTGGCTAAGAGCAACGCTCTACGTGTGTGAGGTCGCGGGTTCGAAACCCGGATGGGGGTCTTTTATAGACATTTAAATTTGAGTGGCTTGACTCTCATCTTTATCTCAAAAAAAAAAAAAAAAAAAAAAAAAAAAAAAAAAAAAGAGAAAGATGCATGGGAATGCTCCTTAATTTGGTTTGAATTATTATAACTTGTAAACCCTCATCTTAATTTTCTATCCAAAAAAAAAAAAAAAAAACTATAACTTATAAGACACCATATCTATATTCTGATATTCAATTAGTTAGTTAATTAAGCAGCAATATATATCAGTGTATACAGGGTTTGTATACATATATGGAGTTTGACTATTATACTAACGTTAGCATTTCGGATCGAAATGCTAACGACTCAAAATATATGTTATCGTGTCCAAAATCATGATTTATGGTGCTCAATAAATTCTTTATATGAAAATATTGGAGAATACAAAAATTTTCTATTTTTAGAGTTTTCTAAGTATTTGTTTTGAATTTTAGAAAATATCTCATAAATATTAATAAAATATTAATATCTGTACATGCTATTTCAAAAATGCAAAACAAATACTTAGAAAAATCTAAAAATGGAAAATTTTTGTATTCCCCAATATTTTCATATAAAGAATTTACTGAGCACCATAAATCGTGATTTCAGACACGATAACAATAATTTTGAGGCGTTAGCATTTCGGACCGAAATACTAACGTTAGTATAATAGTCTAACTCTACATATATGTATGTATATTAATATCAAGTAATTTGTCCATACTAATGATATGACCAAATTTTTATTTTTGCCATAATGGAACTCAACTCATGCCCATTCTTTAATTTAATCCACTTATGCAATGTTAACAAAACAATTCTTCACATAACTCCGGTTGTTGCTTGGGGGCAGCGTTCAAATTACTTTGGAATAGCTTTTGTACTCAAATCTGACCAAAATACCCCTATAATCAATAATACATTTTACTTTTATCAGAGAGACATTTTGGTCATATTTGAATACAAAAACTGTTCCAAAGTAATTTGGACGCTGCCCCAAGCAGCACCCCATCACTCCTTTTAAGTTCAAATAAACAAACTGAACTATATTAATTATATTTATATCCAACATACAGTTCCAATGAACAATAGCATATTAATATATGATAATATAGCCTAACAACAACAAGCGTGCAAAATGGATCTTAATTAGACCACACATGTGGCTTGTGGGGGTGCCGTATATCCAAGCTGTCATTAATTCGCCTGCCCTTGTACATGTTGTGTGGCCTTATCTATCTTAAAATATATATATTTTTATCAGTATATGTTAGTGATATGTACGTGTGTGTATAGAGCAAATATAACGTGAGCTTAAGTTTACGGAAGTCTTTCGTAAGCACACCTTTAAAAATACATCAAATCATCTCTAAGTTTCAATTTATATGGCCCAATATATTTTTTATATTAAAATCTTACGGGATACAAAATTTTTTATTTTTGAAAATGTTTAAGTATTTGTTTGAGATTTTTTAAAAGTGATACATAAAACTTGATTATTTTATCAATATTGTATAGTCATTTTTAAAAAAATCTCAAACAACTACTTAAAAAATTTTTAAAAATAGAAAACTTTTGTATCCCGTAAGGATTTGATATAAAGAATCTATTGAGCCATATGAATCGAAATTTGGAGCTGATTTGATATGTTTTTGGAGGTGCGCTCACAGTATATTTGCTCACACGTATATACACCTATATACTCATGTATATACACCTATATACTCATATATATATATATATATGAGAAGGGATCCATTGACAATTCTTATCTTGACAATCTTGACAATATAATATTTTAAAAATTTGTAAAAATTCATATAAATTTTCAAAAATAGAAAAAAATTTACGGAAATATTTCTTAACTAAGAGATTGATTATGTTTTCGATTATATTCAATTTAAGTGATATTTGATAGCTCTTCAAAGATCCATTAAATTACAACCATTAAAAAGTACACAAAATTTTGATAAGTCATTAAACGATATTCAAATTGATTGAAATTTGAAACACTATCAATCTACAAGTCAAGTAATGCATCCGCAATTCTTTTTCCATTTTTAAGATTTTGTATGAACTTTTACAAATTTTTTGAAATATTAGATTGTCAATATTGTCAAAATAGGTATTGTCAATGGATCCCTCCTCTCTCTCTCTCTATATATATACGTCAACATGTGATCATGCTTGCGTCATCCACAGGGGGTCAGTCAAACAGAAACAGACTGCGATGCTGACGTCGTCGTCAACTCAACTCAACTGTATCCAAAATCCAAATTAATGGCTCGATTGAAGTTTGAACTCCAAACCAATTAAGCTGCAACGACAAAACAAAACCCCTCACATCACTCATCAGTACAGTGTCCCCAAAAATCTGCTCGCCAATCGGTGTCACTGTGTCACTCGCTCATGTAGTCATGATCAAGTCATGTAGTCTATCTCTAGTGTACAATTCTACATCTATTTATTTATTTATGTGTAAATATATATATATATATATTTTGATAGAAATGTGTAGATATATATACTTTGAGTTTGAGAGATATTATCTGTTTATCTGATTATCTCCTCCCCAATTTTGTTTGTACCACAATTGAAGGCATTGTAATTAAGGAGGAGGTCGTCATGCTTGCCTATATGGCGGCTAGATAAACATATATAATTGGTGGTAATATATATTTGTGGGAAATATATTCTCTGATTAATTATTATGAAGAAATTTTGAAATTAATTAGTATTAATTGTGCTACTTCTATATAAATTAAACAACAACTTATTATTATTTATTACTGACAAACGACAAGAGCTCAAATCCACGATTGAGATTTGTAGTTGCTCAATTAAATAAAAGAGCATGCATGCATATATATATATATATAAAGTAAAACTATGGTGCTCTTAAGCTCATGGGGGCTTCTCGTGAGCTTAACACAAAAAACATATCAAATCATATCGAAATTTTGATTTATATGGCTCAATAAATTCTTTATATCAAAATTATGTGTCATGCAAAATTTTTTCATTTTTAGAGATTTTTAAGTATTTATTTCAGATTTTTTAAAAGTTACATATGAAACATTGATTATTTCATTAATATTATATAGTTGCTATTAAAAAATCTGAAATAAATACTTAAAAATCTCCAAAAATGAAAAAAAATTGTATGCTATAAGATTTTGATATAAAGAATTTATTGAGCCATATAAATCAAAATTTGGATATTATTTGATATGGTTTTGGTGTTAAGCTCACGGAAGACCTCCGTGAGCTTAAGAGCATGGTAGTTTTAATATATATATATATGAGTAACACTAGTGTGCTCCTAGGAGCACGGAGGCCTCCCGTGCTCCTAACTAAAAAATCATATTAAACCATCACGAAATTTTGATTTATCATTCTCATTAAATTCTTTATATCAAAATCTCTTAGGATACAAAAATTTTCCATTTTTTGTGTTTCTTAAGTATATGTTTGAAATTTTTTAAAATGACGTCAAAATAATAATAAAATAATATATAAAACTATGTTATTTTTAAAAAATACAAAACAAATACTTAAAAATCTCAAAAAATGGAAAATTTTTGTATCTTATGATATTTTGATATAAAGAATTTAATGAGACTCATAAATCGAAATTTCGAGATGGTTTAATATGATTTTTGAGTTAGGAGCACATGAGGTCTCCATGCTCCTAAGAGCACCATAGTTTTACTCTCTCTCTCTATATATATATGGAATGATTCCAATTAATGGAATGGATGATATTTACATGCTTCATTGTCCTGTAGGAAATACAGATAGGGGTGTAAATGAGCCGGGCCGAGTTAGGCTAAGCTCAAACTCGGCTCATTAAGTTAACGAGCCAAAAACACAAGCTCAAGATCGGCTCATTTAATTAACGAGCTGACCGAGCTGGCTCGTTAAGCTCATTTATTTTTTAATAATAAAACTTTAAGTATGTTATATCGAAATATATATAAAAATCAACAAAATGATTAAGAAAAATATGCTCGTACACATTTTACATAACAATTTTATATATATTAGACCATATGTTGTTAAGATATGAATAATCTACGATAAGAACATTACAAATTGCAATTAGTAATAATTTATCGAGCCAGACGAGTTTAACGAGCCGAGTCATGCTGAGCTCAAGCTCGGCTCATTAGCTTAACGAGCTTAACAAGCGAGCCTAATTCGATCCGATCCCGAGCGAGCTGCGAGTGATCCACGAGCTCCGAGTTTTTTTGCCGGCCCTAAACACAGACAACAATTTTTTTTTCTTTGTATGTTTGGTGATCGAATTTTCATTAGTCAGACTGTTAATTTGTCTCATGTTATATTAACAAGCTCGAGAGAAATTAGCCAGCTAGAGATGTAGTATTGGAAAATATTGGATGTTATGATTTTGTTAAAGACCACTAATTAATTAAGTACAAACAAATATATATATATAATGTCACCTTTCTTTCCAAAGAATTATAATTTTCTTCCAAGTGACCTAGCTAGCTATCTAGATGACTTTTAACATGCATAAACAAAATCTTCATTATAAGTTTGTAAAGAGTCACGTCTTGCTTCAGACTGAAATTAATTATTATATCTTATAATAAAGGAGGCCGGAAACTCATCCCTTGTGAGGAAACTGATATGAGCCTTAAATTTTAATGGGCTGGGATATTAATGTACGTCAACAGTGGTGATCAATCTAAATAAACAATCAACGGCTAAGGTATCTTATTTGAGGAAGATAGAACTTTTATATCAAAAAATCTAATCTCCTTTTATTAGGAGTAAGGATAACCAACGTTTGCAATTTTGTATTTTGATGAAAGACTTGTCAAAATTGCAATTGGTTCCCATTGATATATGATATTTATAAATATGATAAGAATTAATACTTAATGAGGTTGATGTTGATGGGGGTCAATATGAGTTGGCCATGGTAATTCTTGCCTTGTCAAATCTTTGAAAGATGTTATAAATTAGTCACTGTTTTTTTCAAGGCAATTTCAGAAAATTGATTAATCTAGATGTCGTTGACGGTGACTTTAAGTATATGATTTCTTTAACTATTTCTTTAATATATAAATTCAATTAATTAACCTAACCAAAACCAATATTATTATAGAGTATGATTGGACACTTGTATATATTGACAAGCCAGTAATGTCACTTTATTATATTTATAAGTGACATTTTAATTCCTTAATTGATGTATGATAATAATTTGATGATGATGACATATTGCTGACGACATTCAAGATAATTATTTAATTTACGTTGATGTTTATCTGACTGTATGGTGTTGACTGGTGCTTAGGTGGCATCATGTGCTGATGTTACTCTATGTTGTTAGCTAGTGACATGCCAATGATGTGGCATCTACGTACCACTCATGTATGTACAGAGAGGCTGTTCATATATGTAAAGGGGAGCGACCGGTTGACAATGTATATATTGGTAATCTTGACGATAAAAATTCAGATAAAATCTTAAAAATAAAAAAAAATTATGGGTACTTTCTTGAATTTATACTCTTATAGACTGATAGTGTATCAAATTTTTTTATTCAATTTGAAAGTCGTTTGATGGCTCATTAAAAGTTTATACAAATTATAACTATTCTATATTTACCAATTTGAATTTGATGGAATATCAGTATGTCATATATAATTAAAATCGCTTCAAATTTGGAACATACTAAAATCGACATGTTTCACAACATTTGTATAATTTTTTTTTTTTAATTTTTTTACATTTTTTTACATTTTTACAATTTTAGATACGTCTTTTTGAATTAAAAAAAATATTGTCTATATCAAGATAACCATTGTCAATTGATCGCTCCCCATATATATAAAACATATACTAATTAAAGTTGCTATAAAACGTTTGCGTAATTTTTTAAATAAGAATGCTTTAAAAATAAGGATTGAGTTACGCTTAAGGAGTAAGGACTAGTAATGATACATAAGAAAATAATTGCCTGAACCTTGAAGTAATGTAATCAGATTATATTATACCTGTCGCTTAAATAGTGACATATATATTACTGAAGTAATTAATAATATAAAACCAACTACAAAACGCAATGAATAAATCGACCAATTAGCTAGATACTTAAAATAATTATTGCCAAGCATATATATATATATAAATTTTAAGATAATTTTATCATCTAATTAAGAGAGATGAACCTTATTTTGTTGATTTAGTAATGAAGACGACTGAATCATAAATAACCTGTTTAATTAATTTAAAACAAGTATGTATGTTACGTTGGAACACAAGTGAACTATACTATTACATACACAATTGGGCTAAATAATATAAGTATAAATAATTAATTAAACTGGTATTTAGTTTGATAACTAATGAATTAGTACGATGTCTTCTTCCAAAAAGTTGGGTCCTTTTGGTTTAGGTCCTTTTTAGATGGTAGACAAGAAATATTAATTTTACTCTGATATATGTCTTAATCCTCTTTTAAGCATATATATTGCAAACAACAGAACTAATTAATATAGATGAAACCATAAAAAGTCTTAATCTTTCACTTTAATTGCAGTTTGCATCACAACCCCCTACAGGTCATGTTAAACTCTAATTAAATCTATGACCAATGATGGGGTGGGGGGTGTCTAATTAACAGCATGTCAAACGAATTTGTTGGTCCCACTTGAAAGTGAAACACATGCAATATGCAACTTGAGAATTTTCTTGGAGGGGTCTTGATCAAAGGTTAATTTGTTGGTGAATATAATTTACTGACAAGTAATTAATTGGACTCTCTATATATAAGGATATATACAGGGAGTTAGGTTACCGCGTTATACATAACAAACTGACTCCCGTGTTATCTCTTCATATCAAAATAACCGTAACTCCGATAGTCGATCCGATATTCTACATATCGAAAACTCATTGAATACAATTTTTTTTTTCTATTTGGAGATTCCTAACTATTTTTAATGATTTTGGAAAGATGGACAAAAAAAAAACAATAAAATAATCTATTTGGAACTCACGTTTAGAATCGTTTTTTCGAAAATCTTTAAAAATAGTTAGAAATCTCCAAAAGTAGAAAAAAATTGTATCCAATGAGATTTCAATATGTAGAATACACTAGTCAAACCGGATCGGCCATCGGAGTTACAGTTACTGAGATACGAACGCATAATACGGACGTCAGTTTGTTATGCATAACACCGTAACCTAATTCTATACATAGGTATGCATGATGCGTATGTTTTATGTCGTTTTCAACGGTTTGGAGTACATCACATATGTCTTGGCATATATTACTATGTAAAATTAACCTAACTCAAGAACTAAAATTAGGCGTTAAAAAATGACATGAAAGAAGAAAACAGGTAACAGAACAGAACAGAACAAATTATATTATATACCAAATGACACAACAGTATATATATAATAGGAGCTAGAAACTTAGGCTGGATCAATTATTACCACAGACAAAAGCCAGAAACATGGAGATATCTCATATCTTCTATACAGAAACAGAAGACAGGCTAACATGCAAAAACACATTAATTATTGCCTATAAAAATAGATAAATCCTTACTTAACACGTCTCTCCCAAGAATTTAACCAAAAAGAAAAAAAAAAAGACAATAAATAAGTATATAAAAGGGAACATACAAAGAAGCAGGAGAGAGATATTTGCACAATTGCACCCTATCAAATATCAAATAACCAGCCGCAGAAGAAGCCACACATCAAGGCTTTTCTTTTCTTTTCTATTCTTTTGAATTTACATTCACTCATCCATCTGTATAATCACAAACGGAAATGCTGTCTACACCAAAATTTTTACTCAACGCACCGAATCTAATTTTTTAAATATTATTCTTCTTCAAATTAGTTGATCTAACTGCATCAAAATATAACATTGAGACAAATAATGATATTTCAAAATTATTACAATTCTTTTCGATTTAAATATTGGAAGACATATATATAATGGCTCAAAAAAACTTAAGTTTGATTTGGGCTAATATTTAGCCATTAATTTGCCCATTAATTCGAATCGGATATGAATCCGCTGCTTTTCTCAAAGGACAATGCTTTTTTGATCTGACGGTCGGTATCGGTTGCCGCACAGATCTCAAAGTACTTCGGTGTTTGCTACACCAATCTCAATGTATTTAGGTGTTTCTCAACCGTCGGATCAAGAAAAGTAGGTGATCTATATATATGAGGAGAGATCAAATACATGTATTTGGTGACCGATCGGTGACCATGAAATTAAATCTTAAATAACTACATTTTAAATTCTTAAATAACAAAACTAATTGATTGAATGTGTTATATATATCACATTTTATGTGTATACGAAAAATTATATCATTTTGATTTTATTTCCAAGTGCATCAAGCATTAACAAAAATCAACGGTTTAAGTTTTATGATTTTTTCTCCTCTCTTGATGACTACTGAAACAATGTCAAAACTTTATCATTTTTTATGTATATGTTACTGAGATAATATAGAATACATCTAACGGTTTAGATTTTTCAATTTATGCTTAGATAAAAAAATGGTCACCATAGACACTAATATCCAATGGTTATTGGATCCCTCCTCTGTATATGCTCCCTACCAGCAGATCTGCTGTTGGACATGTTTCTTGGTCCTAAATCTACACCAACCCCACAGGCGCATGCGGTGGGGGATTCAGAAGATGAACTGCTGTTATCCAACCAAAGAGTGGTGCCTTATTCTGCCCCAAACACCGGATCTTATTGGTCCTACCATGTGCTCTTGGTCTCCCAATGAATCCTGTATCTTTCAGATTTTCACCACCCCCCCCCCCCCCCCCCCCCCCCACATCAAGGGGTGCTTGCAGGGTAGAATTGGTGCACTGTTTTTATTGCATGGAAGATGCAAATGGAGTGGAGTAGTTTGTTAAAAGAAATTTTTTAAGGGTTCTCGTTTTATTTGTCTATGATACGTTCATATATATACAAAATTTGTAACTTTTATTTCGAATTATGTGACAGTTAACTCAAATTTTGTAACGATGTTGATATGTGGACAGTCATTTTGATGACACCAGATATGACCCTTGTTAAAATGTTACATAGTTGTTTGTTTGTTATGATGTTCACAGAATATATACAACTTATTTGTTATTATTTTATGAACATGTATTTACGTAATTGATTATTTCAGCAGCGTTTATATGTTAAGAACATACTAAATTTACAATATTTTCTTACAACATTACAAAGTATACAATATTACGTATCTGAACAAAATCATACATATATAATTGGGATGCTTTCTTATTATCATATAATAGAAGTTTTAGTGATTTCTTCAATATTCAAACAGATGCCAACAAATTTTATCTCAATTGAAGCGTTTGTTTTTTTTCATAAATATGAATTTGCATCACTTCAATTCATATAGAAAAGTAAAATAATAGATGATTTTCAATTTACAGCTATAGATTAATTCTACGGTTTCAATGGTAGACCAATTTCAGTGGAGAATGTCAGGGAAAGATAGCTCCTTTTTTGTTCTTTTAAGTGCCCTTAACGGCATCTCTTTAAAGCCCTCTGAGCACCTAATTCCTCACATTTGGGCACCTCCTGCCCCCTTTCCAACACATAGAGCATATCTCTCAAAAACAGAGAGTACCCAATTCACCATTCACCATCCATTATTACTCATCCATGGGCAACTGCATGAAGACTAGCAGCAGTGCATCATCAACACCCACAACATGTACAACAGCAACAAGGGCAGAACAAGATCAAATTGGCATGGATGTTCAGAGAGAAGGTACCAACAACAACAATGGGGTGAAGGTGAAGGTGCTGCTGACAAGGGCAGAGCTGGAATGGCTAATGGCACAGCTGAAGAATGGGGAGAAGAAGCTGGAGGAGGTGCTGGCAGAGATGGGCAGGGAGAGGGAAAGAGATCAAAGGGGCAGATTTGATCATGATGATCATGGCAGCTGGAAACCTTCTTTAGAGAGCATTGTAGAATTGCCAGAATTACTCAGTAATAGTTTTGAATTTTGATTGATCCTTTTTTTTCTTTTTTTTGTTGTTATTTTGGTGTTAATTGATGGATGGATGGATGTAAGCGTTTCTTGAGTTTTTGATTGATCGCTTTCTTTGTTAAGTAAGAAATTAGGTCACAATATATAATTTTTTTTGGTTGTTTTTGCTACCTTTTTTGTGTGATTTTCAAGTGTGCATTGTTGGGTTTTCTGGTGTTTTTATAGATGACCCATGTAGTATTGATTTTTCCTTTTTTTTTAAGGTTGCATAATGCTGAATTTTCTACGGCCAGAGATATTGTACATAGCTTAATTGTTGATGGGTTAAATTTGGAAGAATATTTTCTTTCAAGAAATTATCTTTGATAATTAATTCATAATAAATTTGGTTTGAATTGGTTGAAGTTTTAATTCTAGGAAAATAACTTGATTAAAATTAAGCAACTAATCATCTCTATTAATGCTCTGTATGAATGGATCTGTGTGTGCCTCTTTGCATGTGTTGGGTTTGTGACTCTCTTGGTATGTAAGTTTTATAATTAAGTATGATTGCAAACATTACAATATATATATATGAGCAAATATACCGTGAGCTTAAGCTCACGGAGCCTTCCGTGAGCTTAACCTCCAAAAACCTATCAAATCACTTCCAAATTTCAATTTATATGGCTCAATAAATTCTTCATATCAAAATCTTATAGCACGCAAAAATTTTCTATTTTTGGAGATTTTTAAGTATTTGTTCTAGATTTTTTAAAATGATACATAAAACATTGAATATTTTATTAATATTCTATAGTCACTTTTAAAAAATCTCAAACAAATACTTAAAAATCTCCAAAAATGAAAAATTTTTGCGTGCTATAAGATTTTGATATGAAGAATTTATTGAGCCATATAAATCAAAATTTGGAAGTGATTTGATAGGTTTTTGGAGGTTAAGCTCACGGAAAGCTCCGTGAGCTTAAGCTCACGGTATATTTACTCATATATATATATATATATATATATATATATATATAATGGGTCCTTTATTTGAAAGATAAAATTAATAATGATGCATGGCAACAGCACTAAATTAATTTGTGCCAACAAAATTACTCTCTTTGTATATATATATATAGGAAGCTTATATATATATTTGGTATATGTTCAGGTCATGCAAGTATCTTTACAACTTAAATTTTCCATATTTGAAAAAGGTACATAAAAAAGAAAAGGGAGGAGAATATATCCTTATACATATAACTATGCAATTCTGTTATTAAAGGTTAAAGCTTGCTAATTCTCCTGGGGCATAGTTAATTAATTAAGTTTGACAGATTAGTTGGGCCATAACCTTTCTGTAAATGTTGATTGAAAATGATTGTTAACTAAGTGCCGTATTACTGGCGTTTCACTTTCACTTCAGACTTCAGAGAGAATTGATACTTTGATATATATATATAGAGGAGGGATCCATTGACAATGCTTATCTTGACAATCTTGACAATGGAGATTTTGAAAAATTTGTAAAAATAGTTAAAAATTCTAAAAAATAGAAAAAAGTTTATAGAGATATTGTTTAACTTATAGATTGATTATGTTTCAAATTATATTCAATTTAAGTGACGTTTGATAACTCTTTAAAGCTCGTTAAATTTCAACCGTTAAAAAATGTATAAAATTTTGATAATCCATCAAACGATGTTCAAATTGATTAAAATTTAAAACACTATTAATCTATAAGTTAAAGAATGCATTCATAAAAGTTTTTTCATTTTTAAGATTTTTTATGAATTATTATAATTTTTTTTAAATCTCAATTGTCAAAATTGTCATTATAAGCATTGTCAATAGATCCCTCCTCATATATATATAGTCGTTATGTATGTATATATTGAGTTTGATGTGAAATCAACATTTTATTATGTTACTGGTGATAATTAAGATTGTTAAATATATGTTAATTATCAATCAAATACACGTTTAATCTAATGATGGATTGAATCGAAGACCAGTAAGTACTGAATTAAAATATCAGAGGAACTAATTAATAGGGGTTAATTGCCCAGGAATCAAATTGTTAATATTAAGTTTCTTTCTGAAATAATTCATATATATTGAACGGTGTGAAATTTTAGAAAGAAATTTCTCCAAAACGAATTTAAAGAGCACCGATTTATTTCTATAACTTAATTAGTAATATTCGCAAAATTTCATAATTTATTTGTAATTCACATATACTTGAAAACAGCTCTTAATTTATATATTGGATGTAATAATAATATAATATATACTAGTGAGCTATAAAAATTATTAACTCTAAACTCCACCAAACTCGAACTTAAAACACACAATGCAGAGACAAACAATAACCAAACTCAAACCAAATCATGATCAATATATATATATTTAGAGAAAATATACTTATCAGTTTACTAGGAAGAGAAATGCAACATTTATTTGGTAACTAATCAGGGGAACTTCATCATCCCAATTGAAGGAAAGATTCCCATGGACCAAATTAAGTGACCATCCTCCACTACTGTCTACTACCCCCTAAATTGTATATTAATTATACTACAAAATTTTATAAGTAATCAGGTTGTGCCTAAAAAAATAATTGGCATTTTTTATACTTTCTGTGAAACAATTTAATGTGAGTTGGATACATATGTATAGGGGAATTATATGTATCTACTTCTCTCAATTCTCCTCCTCCGTGTTTTCAAGATGGCATTTATTATGCATAACTTCATTTTGTCTTGAAAAATATGTAGAGTCCACCTATATAAAGTAACCCATTCATCCATCCCTTTCATAGTTTTGATACACCATGTGTCCTCATGTGCTTACTACAATCGCATAAATGTTTACTGGAAACTGTAGTGTATCTATTCACAGGAAAACAATATCTATTGATCGGAAACATATAAATGTTTACTGAAAAATAATATTTATTTATTGAAAATACGGTGGACTGTAAAAAAAGTACTCTTACTCTTTTGTCTTCGAGGTTTCTTTAAGCGACTAGTATTTTAAGAATATTTTTTTTTCCATTTTTCAATTTGAAAAAAATAAATACATTTTAGTACTATGTCCATGCAAGTATGCATGATAAAATTTTGTTTGACTTGTGGACTTATACTTCCAAGAAAATACTGGTTGTTAATGGTGGTAGACAAAGTTTGACCTAAAATTAGTCATTGGATATAATACATACACACTTTGAAAAAGGAAAATTTTCTTGTTACAATAAGTAACATAACAATTAACTAAAAGTATGGGCATGTCATGTGCTTAGCAAGCTTTTAGGTTAATTTCGGTGGAGGAAAATATTATGATATGTGTGGAACTGTTTTATTGGTTGTAGGGAATATCTTTTTATTAGGTTTAAGCCAAAAGAGCTTGCACACTTGCTTCCACATGCATGCCTTGGATTTGGGACAGAGCAAATATTATTTTAGGAGTCCCTTTATTAAGTACTTAATTAATCTTTATTTACACTGATCATGAATTTTATTATTCTTTTGTGGTCGGATTAACACTTGCCTTTTTGAGGCATGGCAGCTGAAAAGTTAAATCATGTCTCTCTGTTATATAATACTTTAGACTTGGATGAGAAATAAAATAATAATAATATATAGAGTAAAATATATATATCACATCGATTATCTAATTTTATTATAAATAAATAATATAGTATCAATTTAAAACTGAATTGAATAGTAAAATATTAGTGTAAAAACTAATTGAATAATAAAGGAAGTAATATGACATAAAATCAATTAAAATAAACACAAAGTTTGCATTGATGATGGTATCTTCCTTACAATTTTTCTTATAGTGTAATGAAAGTTTATATAAATTTATCATTTATGCTTCGTTACTCATTTATCTTTACTGAAAAAAGGTAAAAGGTCCCATACTATTAACATTATATATAGATCTTAAAACTTTTAAATGGACCCAATGGTGTTTGGCCATATATATACAATTATCCCTGGCCATAAACTCCCCAATAATTTGTTTGGAAAAAAAAAAAAAAAACCTACAGCTTATCTCTTGTCTTAATTCGATCTAGGTCTGTACCTCAAAATATAATAAATAAGAAAAGGTATATATATATAATCCCCTTCTATAAAACATAAAATGCTACAAAAAAGGGTACTTTCCAATTTATTGCATGCAGCCATGTATCATATATATTAATACATGCTATGCATGGCATGGACCTACCATGTGGCCAAGCTCATCATGCATATCTTTTGAATTGGACTTCACTTCACAATGCTTGCTTTTTTTTTTTTTTTGCCCTTTCTAAAAACAAAGATAGGCAGGTATTCAACTTTTAGGAAAAAAAGGTAAAGAAATAAATAGTAGGATTTAATTAGTCTTGATCGATCTTTACATAACAACTGATTTAACTTTTAAGTCAATGTGGATTTGGACCTTAACGACATAAAGTCATGGCACGTTGATACTTGATACCAGCATTTCTCAACCTAACTAGTATGGTAAATTTATTTCTAGACCTTAACTAAAATGTGTTACAACTTGAATGAACTTGTCATTTTTTTTTTTTATTTCATCTTACCAAGAATATTTTAGCTGTTTTGCTGTACATCTTGTAAATGTAACAACTTGTCATTGTACCAGTCACATACATGTACTAAGCTACTCAAGTACTCATAAACATCAAGCGTCCATTGGAATAACTATTCATACGTCCATAATTTATAATTTTTGTGACAGTCACGTCAATTTTATAATTTTTATATCAAATTTATAACATATAAATTATATATACAGAAGTCCATTGTACGAACAACAGTAGCACTCAAAAGATATAACCATAACAAAGATCTGATCACCGGTATGAAAAGCCCCAACTTCTAAACCTTTTCATTCATCTCACCTTTTAAAAAGTGATGATGGCGGTGCTAGAATTCTCTTTATTAAATCCTGAACATGTGGGTACTGTATAACCAAATAAATGTAAGGAAATTTCCGAGTGTCCACGACTATCTATGTGTCCACAAATATATAAATTTTGTAACTTTTATTCCCAAATTTTATAAACATGTGGATATGTGAACACAAAAACCAAATAAATGTAAGGAAATTTCCAAGTGTCCACGACTATCTATGTGTCCACAAATACATAAATTTTGTAACTTTTATTCCCAAATTTTATAAACACGTGGATATGTGAACACAAACTTTGGGATACTAGATATGGCGCTCACATCTGCTGTGACCCAAATTGGATCGGAGGAGCCTCCAATCCATATTGAATGGCTTAGATTATTTTAAAAAATCTCCCCTAAAAACCACAACCATCAGATGGGGATTGTTGGCTCCTCAGATCGCTTTTGGATCGTAGCAGATACGGACTCACTAGATATGACCCTAAACGTAAACAATGCAAAACTCAACATTGCAAAGACAAGCTAAATTGGTAGCCCAAAAGTTAAAAGATCTCAAAATTCAACATTGTATTTATTAAATCCTGAACATTGCAGGTCACCATTCATCAATCTACAAATCGATTTCCTTACCCAACAAAACTTCAGGCCCATAAAAGCCCAACAAAATAATGTTTATTAAAGCCCAAATACTTCATGGGCCTAATAAACAAATATTTCATGGGCCTAGGCCCAAAATTCAGAATCCGGCCCAAATTGGCACCTTGAGAACTTGGAAGAAAGAACGAACCTTTCTGTTCTTTTCTGAATCTCTTCATTGGAAACTTCCCTCAGATTTGGGCGCACTCCAATTCTGAATTCGACCGAGTAAGATTGGAATTCGGAAGAAAAAGGTCAGAAATTTTGTGGGTTGTTTGCTGTTGAGGCTCTGAGATGCCGAGGATTCCCCGGATCAAGTTTCCCCAGAGGCATCCTCCCAAACCCTCAGGTCTTGCCCAATCTTGCCATCTTGTTTCTTTTCTTTAATTTTAGTTTTTGGTTCTGTTGAATGAATAGATTTGTGGGTTGTCTTCTGAATTTATGTTCTTGGGTAATCTTGGGCAGGTACAAATCAGCAGTCTGACCAGCACTTGTTCTTCGTCTCGCAGCCGGGTAAGTGCAGTTCTTTGAGATTTATGATTTATGATTTATTTCATGGAGTATTTTGATCAGTTACAATTTTTCTCTAATAAACTGTAAAGAGTGTTGAAAATTTGAATGAAAGAAAGATAGGACATAGAGAGGGAAATAAAGTAAATTAGTGGCACATTGAGTTCTATTGGTGTAACTGTAAACCAGACTGAATTTTGTAATCTCGATATTGGAATCTAAGCCTTTTGTGTCGGTTGTGTGAAATAATTAGGGGCTGTTGAAATGTACATTTCTTAGGTCTATATTTAAAGATATGGAATAAAGTTAAACTATAGCTTTCGTTTGGACTGCACTGAATTGGACAATGGTACTGAATATAATTAGAATAAGGAGTTCTTTGAGTTTGGTAAACTTATATTTGGGGTTTTTATTTATACTGGATGCATGTTCCCTTCGTAATTTCGATAACAGCAGGATTTCTTTGCGAAATCAGTATATTGTTTGTGATTCCTTTTTTTTTTTTTGGTTTTAATACTTATTTGTAGCTAAGACACAACAAAATCAACAAGCAACTAAGACTGGAGAGGGACCAAGTTACCGGTTTAAGTCTGATGTACCAGCCCCTCCATCCAATACTGCTTTAGGCGGAAAGGCTTCTCTTCTCCCCAAGCGTACCCCTGTATCTGAGGAAGAGATTGACGTTATAATGGTACCTCCTATACTATATTAATTTTTTTTTTTTGTACCTGTGCATTCGAAGGCTGTTATTTCAGATTTTGGTATTAGATGTGTGAGGTCATATCATACGCTGGTAAGTCAATGCACGAGAAATTAACTCTTATGATATTTAATTGGTCCCTGGAGTGAAATATAAGTTTCTCTGTATAAGAGGGTTGGTAAAAGAAGTTAGAAATTGTTTATTGTACATCTACCATCATATTATTACTGTACCGCAGTAGGATATTAGGACCTAAATTGTACATTTATCATGATAGCAGAATAATTATGCATTCGTTCTTTGTGACAAATATACCCAGAAGCCCGACCAAGTAAACTACATAACTGAAATTAGATGAAATTGGACAGAAAAGCTGATTGCTCGGTCTAGCAGACGGGTTGACAAAAGCAAACTGCATAAACTGAAATATGATGAAATTGGTATATGCAGGTTAAGGATAGATATTTTGTACTAATACACCAATGTGAAATTGAAAATTAATGTGAAAAATCTGATGCTCATGATTTAATGTTTTCTCTGTTGGCTAAAAATGATACAAACATCTTTTCCTGTTACAGTTGGGTGGATGCTTCTGATGCGATGGTTCGAAGATGTCTGCTTGATCAGTTGAATAAGATGCAGCTCAGATAATTTTGTCTTTAAGTTAATACCATATATGATATCTGTGACCAGAATTTGATCAATTTTATGAGATGTAAGCGAACTGAGTACATCTGATTACACACTTTTGTTGTTGATGTTCTCAATACTCGATATTATTTTTCTCCAAGGGGTGACTTCTCTTGGGTGAGGATTGTCGTTATAAAAGAGCAATTGTTATACTTTTATGTGAAAGTGAACATGTCCATTGTGATGCAGCATACCATTCTGTGTGATGGGGTGTATACTTAGCATAATAGCATCGGGCTGATAATAATCGTCAGTACTGTGTTTCTGGGGATTAGACAGATGGTTCTATATTAACTTTGTGGGGGTAAAAAATAGGACCTCTAATATTACAGTACCGGCACAGAACTACAACTTGTCTTTTGCTGGCTTCTATAACATGCTCTTTTGTACCAGTCCTGTGATTCATTTGAGGTGAAACTATTGTTGCTTTTATTATTGGTTGTGTTACCTGTGTATCAACCATTGTTGTTGTGTTGAAGCCGGATTAAGTCTCTTTAAAGTTTCTCAACATTCGTAAAACCTTTTTTACAATCATGAATTCCTTGGTGCTGATTAAGAATCCCTCCTTAAGCTTTTTTTTTGTCTGGGTTTTAATCTGTCTGTATATCTTATTAAGGAGCCTTCCTTAGCTCTCATATATGGATTAAGGGAAACTATATCTGCTGTTATTCTAATTTGGGATAACAGGACCCTACTATCCTAATCGGGATCGTTGGATGAAAAATGAACGAATCAGATTTATTTGACAGAACTCTCCCTCACTTTAAAAGCTGAACTCTGGTGTTGATCTGAGCCGTTCAGTTTGATTGGACGGTCCCGAAGAGAATAACAGGACCCTGTTATCGGTAAGAATAACAGCAGATTTAGACTCTGGATTAAGTCATCTGAATGAGAGCTCCTTAAATCAAATTTTAATTGCCGTTGTGTTGCCAAACAGTCTATTGTTTTGTTGCATTTCTGGTAATAATCAGTAGTTTGCACATTGTACTACGATTTGGCTTACCAATAAAAACATCTTTTGTTTTTGTTTTTTTTTACTTATACTATTGGTGCATAGAATAATACAAATTATAAAAAAAGTTAATTATTACGACTCCATATTTTAAAGTGTAAAATTTCCATCAATGATGACCCAATAATTTCTACCATATTATTGTCTTATTTTAGCCTCCGACGTGATTATTGTCATTTTCTTAAAAATGTGTCCCTTTCAATATAAAAAGGAAAACACGTAAAGTCCACCTATGAAGTAAGCTACCCATCCACCTCTCTCTCACAATCTGATACACTTATGTGCACTTATGTGCTTGTCACAGTTGCATAAATGTTTAATGAATATCGTAGTGTATCTGTTTATTAGAAAATGATATATGTTGATCGGAAATATATAAATGTTTAGTTGTTCACTGAAAAATGATATTTGTTCATCAAAAATACGGTAGAACGGTGGATAGATAAAAATGGTGGTCGCTATCTACAACTCTAAAAGCTCTAAAAGTAATACGTGTGTTTTTTCTCCTTTTTTCTGTAATTTGGATTTTGGCAGCGACACGCTGTATATTGATCCTTACGTTCTGATCTTTCAAAATTATTATAAAAAAATGTTACGGATAATGACTCTTTTTAAGTTTTCATCTCTCAGAAGCAATATAAATTGGAAAAATCTTACAGAGACATTTTATTTATGTTCAATTATAATAAATAAGTTATTGACTTATATATATTTTTTTTTTCCTAAGAAAAACCGTAGGTATATTTGATTGATACGCTACTCTTACCGGTAGTTAGATTGTTTGGGAAATTAAGATACAGAAAGGATGTTGACAGTTGAAATTTAGATAAATTTTTAAAATTATAAAAAAAATCATATATTTATTTTTCAACTTAGATCGAAAGTATTTTTTAAGCAATTAAAATATTTTCTTACTGCCAATTTAACATTTGTACAACTTTTAACATTCCAATTTCAACTTATCTTTGATAGACTATCAAACAAACTTAAATAGATCAAAATATTAAAAATATAATTAATACATAAAACTTCACATTCTATAAATATCTTTAATTTCTTAAAAGTTTGTTCAAATATATATTTCCATTTGTTCTAAGTTCCATTCTTCTATCCCCTCTCTGAAAAAATTTTATGGATACCTAAACTTTTTATCTTAACTGCACCACTAGCTAAGCAGTTACATTAAATAATTTCACAGATACCCAAATTAAAGGGCGCACGTTGAACTTGCACCCTTTAGACTCACATCAACTTGTCACCTCTGTTTATTGCCCGTGTAATTTGGCTGTTTAGGTAGTACAGGAAGATGTTAGATGCCGCAAGTAGAAATAATATCCATACCCCCCGTTTGGCAAGTGCAGTAAGTTAAAGCAGAGTAAAACGTTAAATCACCTTAAATTAGTGTTGTTTGGTAGTAGTGAAGTAAATAGATGAAGTAAAGTTGATGTTATGTGTAAAAGATGTGAAATGTTGGTGATTCAGTTTACTACACCTATATAGCTGTGTTAACTTACTACACCTTAAATCACTTCCATTTGGTGGCTTAAAATTAATTTAAAAGCTTAGATCAATTTTATTACAGCCACCGAACGCAGTGATAGTTTGAACATTCATGGAATTTTTCCCCCTCCACCAGGCCGCCAGGACAAACAAAAGAACACTTGAAGGAAGGAATCAAATCAGATCCAATTCCTTCCCTCGCTTTGGATGAATCTCTCAACTGTGGAGCTCCTCCTCATGTCTTGTTCCACTCCTCCTTCCTCCTCCCCACCATTCTCTCTTTCCAATTTCTCCTTCTCTCCTTCACACAGACCAAAGCCCAGGTGCTCCTCTTCAATACCCAGAAAGCATTTCAGGATCAGCTGCTCCAGGCTGAGTGTGGAGGAACTCTCTGCTGTTGTGCACAACAAGGTAATTTGAATTGTGTGTGTGGTGGGTATTTTTGTTGGGTTCAGATTTTTATTATTGTTTGTTTGTTGGGTTGTTTGGTTTGAAGGTTTTGGTGGCAGCTACTCTTGGGTCGGCAATTGGCCAGCTATCGAAGCCGTTAACGAAAGCGGCTACTGATGGGAAAGGGATTGATTGGAGGAATGCGATCCGGTCCGGTGGGATGCCTTCGACACATGCAGCTGTAAGATCTTTGGTTCAGTTTTTGGTACCCGGTTTAGGTACTGGTAATCTGGTACAGGTACTGGTACTGGTACTGGTATTGTACCAGTTAGATTGTTTTTTTGAGATAAAGATGAGGGTCAAACCACTTAAATTTAAATGTCTATTAAGGACGCCCCATCTGGGTTTCGAACCCGCGACCTCCCACATAGAGAGCGTGCCATTAGCCACTAGACCAAAGGCTGATTCTTGTACCAGTTGGATTGTTTTTGGAATAAAAGTATTCTGTGCTGCGTTGAACAGTTGAGCTGGGCATGACAGATTGTATCTTGGAATGAACTTCTTCTATGTTGCATTTAGTAGTTGAGTCAGGTACTGGTAACGGTTATGCGTTAGTAATTTAGTACAAGCAGATTGGTACCAGAAAGCATATATTGACTATCTAGTTTTTAGATCCCAAGTGATTCATGATCAACAATATGCTTTTAAATTCGGTATCAAATTTTATATCCTTTTTTCCAATGTACAGAGTGTTGTGGCAGCTGCTACGTCTCTCGGTTTAGAAAGGTTAGATTTCAGCTCTTTCTTATCTTAATTAAATCATGTACACAAATTTGACGTAATTTAGCTTTTGGTCCCTCACTATCTACTTTCAGAATTTTTTTATTTTTGAGACGAGTGTCATGCCCTCAAATCACATGCCATTATTGGCGTTGATGCTTCACTTGTTAGGTTCCTTAGCATGATGAGGAGACACTTGATTGCAAACTTGACTCTTTAATGACATAGGCAGCGCCAGTGATCTCACATTCTTTCAAATTTTTTGTTCAATGGCCGTTATTACCTCGACCTATGACATGGCGCTTCTTCTTTTTTTTTTTTGAATTTTCTTTCGTCTGGTCCTCTCTTTCACAATCCTGACAGAGTTACAAAGGAGAACAAACAGAAGTAAGATACATATGAGCAGCCATTAGTAACTGTACTTGAGTCGTATTAGTAACTGATGGCCACCTTAAGATATCGCTGTCAAAAGCTGACTACTATATTTAACAAGGCAAGAACATGTTGGAAGACCATATGAACTTTCAAGAAGATTCAGGGTCTATCTTTTAATTTGGCTTAGTTTTTACAACAAGTCGGAACTTTTCCTGTATATATAATGATTTTCACTCGTCTTTATGGATTATATGTTACTGTAGTACCATGCAGATGAAGAAAATAAAAATGTGATACTGCAATGCCCAGAGATTATATCAGATAACCACTTGTACAAACAAATTAAGTTAAGAAAAACAAAAAAAAAAGTTATTTCATGGTGCATTTGGTTTGTATGTCATTTTGAATTGATGTGCATAGTTGTACCTATGTAACTTTTGTTATCCGTGATATAATAATAGTAATATGGATATAAATTAGAATGCAGGGGATTCTCTGATGCTATTTTCGGGATGTCTGTTGTCTTTGCTGCTCTTGTCATGTATGATGCTCAGGTACATCTTCATATTGTTTCTCCATACTGCCCTTATGGTCTCATTCTCAGTATTTCTGTTACATATGATTCCACAAAGTTCACAACTATTGCCTTAAAGTTTATAGTTTTTTGTCCCAAAAAAAAACACCTCTAAACAGTTCTTCAACAATACCAGGACAATTTAACCTTCCCTGGCAATGCCTAAAAAGAACTTTAATTTGAGAATCTGTTTCTTTTTGTGAGGAAAGTAATGATAGGACATCATATCTACATATCACTAATATTAGAATAAGTTAAAAGTTAAAACCATCTAAAATTTTGGGATTTTACAAATATGTGATTGTTGAGTTCACTATTACTACAAGCAGTCAGGTTGCCTGAGCTTTATAATAAATTAATAATAAGAACAAGTTCTGCATACTGTACTGGCTTATGGCTGTTATTCTTAACTATTTAGTTTTGACATGTGAACTGATAGATTTGTGGTAACACTACTGAGTCCTTTTTGCACAAAATGTAACAGGGAGTGAGAAAAGAAGTTGGAAATCATGCTCGGGTTCTGAACAAGATAATTGCCCTCGACAGGCGCTCTAACTCTTGTTTAAACAGAGAAGATGTTGCCAAGGACAAAACTGGAAATCAGAACATTAATAATTCTGACTTTGAGAATTCAAAATTTGTTCCACTAAATGAAAATTCTGCGGCTTCAACAAGCACTGTCACCGCCAAACAGTTGGATACTAAAAGTAGCCTGGAGAAATCTTCTACCGGCTCGTCCGAAATGTCGGTACTGAACTGTGAGCCTTTAAGTGAATCAGTTGGTCACACCAGGGTTCAAGTGTTTGTTGGGGCATTGCTAGGCTTTGTTACAAGTTTGATCATTGATTCTATATTGTGACAATTGTCACACAATTTTTTCTTTTTCTTTTTTATTACTTACTGAGAAATGCATAGGAATCAGTTATGTAATTTGTTATCTATGGTTGCTGATATATACTATATCCTTACTCCTAATTAAAGGAGATTGAATTTTTTGATATGAAAGTTCTATCTTCCCCAAATAAGAAACCTCAGTCGTTGATTGTTTACTTAGATTGATCACCACTGTTGACGTATACTAATGTCCCGGCCTATTAAAATTTAAGGCATATATTAGTTTCTTCACAAGCGATGAGCTTTCGGCCCTTTATTATAAGATATAATAATTTCAGTTCAAAGCAAGGCGTGAGCTCTTTACTAGTACACTGAAATATATGTAGATATACAACTTTTCCATAATTGAGTTGGGTGTCAAATACTTTTGATTTGTATTTACATTGTTACTAATATTGGTAGTAATACAGTTAAATCAATATTTGACAAATCCCATAATTCCTTACACAAGTGAACATCAAATTGATATAAAATCAGTGAGCCTAAGGTAGAATCAGACATTACAATGACTTAGGTGAAGCAGTTGCTCAGCCCATAAAATTTGTCATGCTGTCAAGTGTCAAGTTCTAGAGTCCGGATCTCCTACCGCACTGCAAATTCGGCAGCGCGGATCTGACAGTGCTGCTTACGTCGGGATCCGGACTCATTACATTTTACGGATCCCGACGTAAGCTGCACCGTCGGATCCGCGCTGCCGAATTTGCAGTGTGGTAGGAGATCCCGAGTTCAAGGTCTAGGCCCATGAAGAAATTTGTTCTCATCAAGTCCAAATCAGCCAAAAAGTCCAAAAACTTTGGCACTGAGACTAGCTAGTAATGAAGTTGCACCTCCCATTACTTATTGCTTGTAGGAATTATACTTTGCCAGTATTATTTCTAATAATCTGATTTTTTGTTTTAACTTTTAGTAACAAATTTTAGTTATTTATATTCATATGTTCCTAATTACTTTGATTTGGTTATATAAAATTACCTGCTATGTACACTAGTTGCTTGGAACACACATTCATCCGGGTATTCCATAAAAGGGGTTTAATACATGAAGATACAATCTTACTGTACTAATCTGAATACTTAATCATGGTACCAAGTATGCTTAATTGCTTCTTTATATTTCCGGACAGATCAAGATCGAGATCGATCCATGAACAGGCCAGTTTTATATAGTAGATATAATTCCTTTTATATCTTCATTGGCACTTAACCAGAATCATTTGTCGACATGTTTTCAGGTGTTCAATACAATCAATTTCTGACAAAGAAATGCCGGTGCTTGTGAACTCATTGATTAGGGAGTGTCCACAAAATGAACATGCGATCGAGGGATGCGCTTATATATCTTATTGCATTATATGTTTATAGTAAAATTATGCCGACAGTTGCGCTCTAGTAAGTGTTATATCTGCTTCGAATGAGGTCGCAGATTTGCTGAAACTGTCTGGTTTCACGGCACGTTAACTGTTTGATCAAGTGCTTGATGGAAGGAGACCTGTCTTATATCTGCAATGCCATAATCTGTGGCTATGAAATGTATGGTCATGAGCTATATATGAGGCAATACTTTGTTGTTTGGTGCGTACGATGCGACAAAAAAGGAATCGAAGAATTCATAATCACATGACCTTTGTAAATTTTATCTACTTGCATGTAACATTGGCAGGTTAAGGAATGATTGAAAACACTTCCCTCACTAATGGTGAATGAATTAATGCTCCATTGAAGCAACACCACTGCAGTACACTTGCATGCTAATTAATACATGATCATTTGAGGCATTTTCAAAGTTCAGGTTAAGCTCATGAACTGATAGTTATACATAGCATAGTGCATCACTATAGAATATAAATGTTGTTAATTAAAGTACATGCTCAGAATTTTGAATTCGGTTGTAGCATTGCAAAAGCTGATAAAATTGGAACTGACTGATCATTCTGGAAATTTCAAGGTGGAAAAGATCATAGCTTTTAAGTTATCCAGTGTGTAAATGGAGAGAAATTTCAAGGTGGAATTAAAAGATCATAGCTTTGATCAGTTAGCTGGATAAAAATCAAAAGAATAAACTATAAAGCATGCATTTTCTAGTAGGACAGATTATTAGTAATGTATTGTTTGAAGTTAAAAGAAAAGTTCTTAGCTAATTTGCATTTATATGTTGATTCTTCTTATGAACTAAATTAACTAGTAAAAAACCAAACTATCTGTTCTTGTTTGCACAAGATGATATCCAATTAAATGCTTTCGGTCTGTATGGCAGAAGCCTCGCTCTGAAGATAAAAACCATAAAACAATGCTAAAAGTATATAAGTTGCTGCATGCATGAACCATTTTTTAATTGAACTGAACAACAAATGAGATCAGTTCATGCATTTTTCATAAGTTTGCCCCAAATTGTACTACCATTTCATAACAAAATTCAACAAAAAAAAAAAAAAAATAGAATAGTCTCTAAATTAAATTAAAATTGCCTCATCTAAACCTGAAAATATGGTCCACTGGTTCATGTAATGCACTTATATATACATTTAATGGCCCCATAAATGCATAATAAACCATCTAGAGATTACTTTCTAAAATTCCTAATCTCTCAATTTGATCACTTGGCATACTTGAAAAGCTCGTTAGCGTCGCAACCAAGGTACTGCAAAGGGAACCTCTGATGAGCCGATGAACCGATGCCGTCCATGATTTGAGGTTGCGGGTTGAATACCTTTCCTTGGAACAGTTGGTCCAGGTTCTGATGAGACGCGAGAAGCTTGTCCAGGATGGACCAATCGGTAGTGAACTTCTCGTGCGAGATGATGTCGTTAACGTTAACTCCGACTGTGTTGGATGTGAGCTTCATGAGGTTGTGCGAACAGTCTATGTCGTGAGAATCCATCGGAACCTGGCCCGGTAAGAAAGAATTGAGAGATGAGCCGGCCGGTTCGGTACATAGTAATTGAGGAAGTTGCATCGAGGGATCGAAGGAAAAGTTGTTGCATTGCATGGGATAGTGAAGTAGCTTCTGATCTGACAATGCGGGTCCGGTTTGTCTGAACCGGTGGAGCTCATCTTCTTCGTCTACCATGGCGACTTCTGGCGGCATGTCAATGCTCCTTTGGAAGTTCTTTTTCTTGAAAACACGGCATACGACCCATCCCTCTTCCTGCAATGCATTTTATAGGAGTATTATTTTTATTTGCATCCGCTATCGAGGATAGATCGTGTAATGAGAAATAAAGAAAGAAATTTGTTGTAGATAGCTAGATTGAAGAACTATTAAATGCAAGTGCTTAATTACCTGAACATCATTGCTTTCGTCATCGAGACGGTACTCGTGCATGATCCAATCGGTCTTCTTTCCATGAGGGGCTCTACCTGTGTAGAAAACAAGTGTCTTCCTCATGCCGATCCTCTTGGAGTTGCTGATGTAGATCGCTTTGTCGCGTCCGGTCGCCTTCCAAAACCCCGCTGTTGTAGCGCGGTTCGTTCGTGTACCGGTCGGGTACTTCTTGTCCTTGTGGCTAAAGAAGTACCACTCATTCTGAGGCCCTGACCCAATTCTGCACTTATCTGCATAATGTGAATAGCAAACAAGTTATTTTGCTGTGTATTCTCTTATTGAGTGAAGTAGCAGGTTACATATGAAAGGTCCTTTTCAAAAGAAGAAAAAATGATATCATCCATGAGGGTTTACTATTTTTCTCTGTCTTGGCATGCATAGTATTTACTATTCAATACAAAATATAAAATATAGAGATTTTGAGCTAACCTTTGAGATCCCAAGGTTCCAGTTTGTTGAGGTCAATCTCTCTGATGACATCAAGATCTATGGCCTCATAAGCCACTTTCTTCCTCAGGTAATAGTACAGCAGCTCCTCGTCGGTTGGGTGAAAGCGGAAGCCTGGCGGGACTGAGATGGGTGTGTTGTTTTGTAACATCTTTCTGCAGAAACCTATCAAAGAGAAAATATCTACTTGTTTAGATGTTGCTTTCTCAAGAATATGTAATATAACCTAAATTTTTGTGTTGAACTTGAACATGAAAACATGTTAACAAATTGAGAACTTGACCTTAATTTAAGAACAGCACCATAAATTTGAATCCAACAAAAAACACAGAGAGAGTTTAAAGTTTAATCTATAAAGATAACACATACTATAACAATAGTAGAAATGTCTTTCTAAATCTGTTAACATTTGGCTTAATTAATTAGGGTTTTTTACAAAATTGATGCATGCAACTTATATACTTTGTATATATATATATATGTCTAACATACATGCTTAATTATTTCTATATTCAAATCAAGACATGGAATGATAAGAAGAAGAAGAAGAAGCTCAGACCTTGGAAATGGAAGCAAAATGAACCCTTTCTTGATGTCTCTGTATAGAAAGCAAGAAGATGAGGACAAGCAAGAAAGCCAAGATAGATGAAGGAAGATGCAAGATGTTGGCTGGAAAGAAGAAGTTGGAATATAAGGAAAGGGGGGCTAGGTTAAGGATAATTAATAAAAATATGATTCAACTCAGTAAAAATAACAAAACCCTAGCTAGTGTGCAATATAATATTGTATATATATATATATATTGTATGTATAAACATGAGAGGTGCAGATTCTAGGGTTTCCAGTCAAGTATACACAAGGGATTAATTTGGACTATAGTGAAAAGTCCAAAGAGAGGAGAGGGGGTTGTCTGTAAAATAGGAGACCTTGCCTTAATATCGCCTTATAAAGAGCAAAGAGATGTCTATATACAATTGTACATGCTGCAATAAAATGTGCTCAATCATGCACAGTCAGAGATGAATATAAATAAATATATAAGAAAAATAAGTAGAGTCCACCTATAAAGTAGACACACCTACGTACACCCATATGCTTACACAATTGCATAAATGTTCACTGAAAATCGTAGTATATCTGTTCACTGGAAAATGATATCTATTAATCGGAAAGATATAAATTTTACTGAATAATAATATTTGTTTATTGAAAATACGGTGGACCGGTGGATAAGTAAAACGGGTGGACGCTACCTACTACTCTCTATATAATTGGGATAAGAGAATTAATTAATGAGGGAATATGAATATCAAACTATGCACCTCATTCCATTATTCCCATACCCAGATCTCTATGACAGATCTATGATTCTATTCCATTCCCCTTCTATTCTCTGACTCTTGGATATATTTTATTCAGTAAGAATTAGTTTATTAATTTTGTATTTCTGTTCTTCTCATATTCAGGACTGCCATTTCAAAATCTGTTTAGTTTAATTTTCCCCAGGGAAGTGGATTGTGAAATGCTCAATTTGCCCATGAGGATTTTGTTAGCCTTTCTCAGGATTTTTCATTATATTCAAAAGAGTGAGGCTACAGTACTATTAATAATACAAAATGGTCTGTATTACGGCTCCATATTATGGTTTTGAAAGTTTGATCGATATAAACTGCTCAATATGGTATCCATATGTTAATGTAGTTCTATACCAAATTTTATATTTCTTAAAATTTTTTAACGATATATTTTGATATATAAAAAAACAAAATTTTTGAATGGCCTATAATATTTACATTAAGTCATTTACTAATTATTTTAAAAAATAGTAAGAAACACTAATAATTATAAAATTTGGTCTACAATGACATTTATATATGGAGATCATTTTGAGCGGTTTGGATTGATCAATTGAACTTCAAAAATGATAATATGGAGCCGTAGTACGAGCCATGTTGTACTATTAATAGTACTGTAGCCTCACACCAAAAGAAAATTGTACATTAATAAGCATACAGTTTCCCCTGATTTGTTCATAATCTGCACCCTTTGAATCGGATATTTCAGGTCAAACCGAGTTTAATTATGCCGGCTGGATATCATCACTCATCAGTGACAGCTAGCTCAGTAGAAGAAACATAATTAAACATGTAGATATAATCGGTGCCATCCAAAATTAGTAAACTAAAAATTATAAACACACACACACACACACACACACACACACATATATATATTGGTAATTAATTGTAGTTACTTTAATTCAGTTGTAAACTTATAATTTTTGTTCACATTATTGCCATACTTATAAAAATATATTTGCCTTACTTTTTTCCAGTGCAAGTGAAATTATTTTCTGTATGTCAACTTTGCTAGCTGGATATATAAGCATAAGAAAAAATATATATTGCAAATCATTAAGGTATATCACAAGGATACAGAAATGAGATTGTTATTCCTTTTTTTTTTTTTTAATTACTACATTTGTAGTTTATAGATTGTCAACTACAGTAGAGGTAGGGACAATTAAGTGCCAATTACTTATTAGATGTGAGCAGAGTAACAAGTGTTTGAGAGTGTAAATTAAATCAGCTTTTTTGCTGAAATAATGCATTCTTTTATCAAAACAAAATATTAGTGCTGCAATTGTACAGTTCTAAAAATTTCAATCATTAAAATGAGTTTGTAAGCATCAAAATTAAGTTTTTATCTCAACAAAGGCATCAAAATTAAGTACTTTGTTTCATAAAAAAAAAAAATTAAGTATCTTGAAGCTGAACTATATATGACAGCAGGTTTCTGGAAACATTTTCAAATTAAATTTCATAGTATGAAATTCATATATATATGATGCATTATATATGGAATCAGTGATCAGTTATATATATGCTGAAAAGTTTTTTGTAGGTGAAATTATATATAACTTGAACTAAAATCAGCACCAAGTTGACTTTTTGGTTTGATATATCCTAGATTTCTTCAAAACAATATTTAACTTGGATGACTGGTAATTTAACTGTCACGTTACCAGGACAAATTAATCGGCTGTTAAATTATGAAATTGACTTTCTTTTCTTATAAAGTATATTCTGATCCCTCCTCTTCTCTTAATTAGTTGATAACTCTAAATAATAAATAATGTATTATAGTTAATTGTATTTAATACAAGATGAACTCTAACAATAATATGATGCAATGAAACATCATTACCATAAGGCCTTTTAGAAAACATTTTCAAACTAAAAAAATGCATTTGAACACCTGAACTTGCTCAGAATTTGATGGTTTCGCCAAATATTAACTTAAAAAAAAAAACTTTATTTATGTTCAAAACCAACCTCCATTATAATCTTTTCTTTTGTTTAATTTAGACTTGATTAGCATTAATAATGGAAGTGGTTTCTCACAGGATACAGCTAAATATGACTGAATTATTTAACGGAATTTTGGCTGTTATATAGTCAATCTTTAATAGTCCATATATATTTATTTTGACCACCAAAATATGGATAGCAGCAAACCGCTCTCGGCTTAATTTCGCTGTTGTGTTATCGTTGTATATATAATGCATGATTGTTATTATTATTCTTGGTATTAATCTCATTAATCTTATTATAAATCATTATGTTTATTGACGATGTTTACTCCTTAATTATTTTTACAACAATGCCCTAGTACTTAAAAAAAAAAAAAAAAACTTTGGTCCGGTATGCTAAAAAAAAATGGACAATTTAAAGGGCAAACTAACCAACATAAGTAGAGCCAGAAAAACAAAGAAATCATGGATGGAAAAAGTTTGAGCACACGTGAAAAGAAAAGGAAAAATGAAAGAAAAATAGAAGAAAGCGACAGAGAAGGGAGGGGCACAGAGTAGCAGAAAGTCCGTAAGAGCAACGACGCACGGGACTGGATGCACGTGCACGCCTATATTCCAAAACTCAACTCTTACGGTCTTCTTTGAATCTCAATTTCTCACTATATCACTGAATATCAATTTTAAGAGTGAGGTTACTGTGCTTTGCAAAGTGCTGGGCTGATAAAAAAGTTCGTAGCTTGTAATTCGCTCGAGTTCGATTCAGTCTAAGCTCGATTCGATTTTTTTTTTTCAGCTCGATTCTGTCTGAGCTCGGCTCGATTTTTTCTTGATTGGATTCGTAATAGCTCGATCGATATACAGTCATTTGCGTATTTTTTGAACAATTTTGTCAAAATTGTTTGTAATAATATAAATATTTTATTATGTAATTAACTAAATATACTTATTTTATTGTTAAATTAATAAAATATAATTTTTTAATCATAATTTATTATAAAATTAGTAAAAATAGAGTTAATTTGTTTATATTATCAAAGATGGACAAAATAATATATTTATTTTAGCTCTAATTATCTATGGTAATACGAAAAATAAATATAAAATTATAATAATTGAGCTCGTATGGAGCTCAGAGCTCGATTCGAGTTTGAGCTAGTTCGATTCGGTTTAGCTCAGTTCGATTTCAGCTTGAGTTGGGTTTAGCTCCAGCTTGATTCAGTTCAGGTTCGATTTGGATCAAATTCGATTCGATTCGTTGATATCCCTACAAAGCTTAGTGGCTAGTGCACTTCGGCCTCATATCTCCTAAACCGTATTTCGAATGACCAATTCAAATTGCTCATCATAATCTTAACATTGAAATATAGTTGCATACCATTTTTTTTTTTTTATTTTTAGAGTTTTTTAACTATTTTCTTGGATTTTAAAAAAAATGACCCATTTTATATACAAATTTTATGCATATTCTATACAAATTTCCAAAATCCAAAATAATAGTTAAAAAACTCTAAAAACAAAAAAAATTTGGTACGTAAATATGTTTCAATATAAAGATTATGGTGAGCAATTTGAATTAACAATTTGAACTACGATTTTGAGATACCAGACCGAAGCGCACTATCTCTGCACTTTGCAAAGCTTAACAGCCTCACTCAGTTATTAATTATTATAAATATGCTATAGATATAATATAATGTATGTGAAATTCTCATCTTAGTTCCGGTTCCTCGGTTCCTGGGTACTTTGCCTCGGTCTCATTCCCTCTCCATTTTACTAATCAAACAAATTGGCATGGGCCATAATGGGGCACCTTCTATTCTATTTTTCTTTTCTTTTTTCTTTAACCATGCTATATATATATATGTAGTACAGTTAAGCCCACTATTACTACAGTCCATTAATTAATTAGTTAACTAATTAGCTAATTAATAAATTCCCCTTGTTGAAGGAATTCTCACGCTATCCTCCACCGCCCGGTCAAACACGCTGCACGCTTATTCTTAATTCTTTTATATAGCTAATTAGTTGTTTATATATATATGATCCTTTTATTTTGTGTAGATGTAGATAGATAGATAGGTCAGGTGATGCTAGCTAGGAATGAGGATGAAATTTGACTTCTTTTAACTTCTTCCTCTTTTTTTTTTTATTTTTTTTTATTTTTGCCCCCATTTTGCACCAAGTAAATCTTGTGGTGAAATGTAAATGCATACTTTTCACAGGATTTTGACTCGTATCATATTACTTTTACTTGGGCATCTTACTTTCAACATATCTAAACAGTATTAACCTTTTTTTTTTTTTTTTTTTGGGAAACTATATATAGAGAGAGAGAGAGAGTTAGGCTACAATAATATGCATCCATATCACGGTTTTATTGTGCTATGCGGTCCGTATCTCCGTTTTCGGTGTCCAAATAGTCGATCTGAACCGCTCAACTTAATCTTTATATCAAAATATACTATCAAACCAAATTTTATAATTTTTATATTTTTTTTACTATTTTTAATGATGAGGAGAAAATGACTACATTTAAGGGATTCGGTTTATACGTGATATTGTCCCCGTCATATATATAGTTGTGTGCTTGTATCTTTTCTTTTCTTTGTTTTAAACTTTTTTTGTTAAATGAAAATTAAGATTTGACAGCATTGAAATTCTTTTTAGCCAGAGGAAAGGCAACATCAGTATATACTGCACTGTCACCAACCAGTAAATGTCCTGTGTACGTAAATTTCTATATATATTGTCCCTAAATTATTATTTATGACTGCTTAATTGGACAATACATGCAAATGTAACAATATATAATTATATATATATATATATATATATATATATATATATATATATATATATATATATATATATATATATATATATATATATATATATATATATATAGTCCGGCTACAATAATATACATATCACGGTTTTACCGTACTATACAGTCCATATCTCCGTTTTCGGTGTCCAAATTGTCGATCCAAACCGTTAAACTTAATCTTTATATCAAAATATACTAGCAAACCAAATTTTATAATTTTTAAAATTTTTTTGCTATTTTTAATGATGGGGAGAAAATGGCTAGATCCGAGGATTCTGGTTCATACAAAACAACGATTTTCTCCCCATCATTAAAAATAGCAAAAAAATTCTAAAAATTGTAAAATTTGGTTTCCTAATATATTTTGATATAGAGATCACATTGAGCGGTTCGGATCGACTATTTGGATACCGGAAACAGAGATACAGACCGCATAGCACGGTGAAACCGTGATATGCATATTATTGTAGCCTAACTCTCTCTCTCTCTATATATATGTATTTCTCTTTAATTAATTTAAGAGCAGGAAATAGTAAAAACCTGCTGATTTTACGCCACGTAAACTAAGTGTGTGTACAAACTTTAATTTGCAGAATATGCATAGAAACACACAACGGTTTTGGATTATGCAAGCATATATTAGTAAAGCAAATTTTGTATTAATTTGGGTCGCCAGTAAATCCAAATTAGACCAGTCATGCGGATGACCAGATTATATACTGACATCACTGAGACCAAACTTGATTAATAAACTAATTAATTTGGTACGTGTGAATAATTATATTATTAGATTTTGTCTTATGCATTATATATATGCTCTGACAAGCATATTGCTGCATGCATGTATGATATATATATCTAACTTAAATTTTAGTATTTATTTAGAACCTATCACATAAAATAACTCTGAATTATCTCCTTCTATCTAACATCAGATATATAATAATATAACACTAATTGTATTGGGTCAATTTCAGCATTTTCTGAGCTTCATGCTACAACTTGGATCTTTATGCCGACCTACAAAATTATTTACTTTATTTTATTTTTTTTACATATTATGAGATCAAGGGAAGAAAAACTGACCCACAACTTGCAAAGTTCAATCAAGAAATTAAAAGGAAGAAAAATCTATGGTGCCAACTCAATTATATATAATTATTAATTATATATACATAACCCGACCAAAACAAACACCATCAACAAACTCGAACAAAAATGTATGCAAACTTCCAAGTCGCAATAAAATATTTGGCACCACTAGTCGACTACATCAATCAATTTCACTTCAGAACCGACATGAAACCATACATGAACAGTGAGCATGCATGCAGCTGTCACAGAAGAACTGGTGATGCAAGTTTGGGAGTGTGGCAAGCCTTCTTCTTCGCCTACATTTCTGTGCTGTGTCGACTCTTGCAATATCCATGCACTGTTAAATTCTAGCAGTATTCAGCTCAAAATTAGAAAATTAAATAAAGAAAAAAGAAAAAAAAATGGTTCTCTTTGCTCACATATATATCCCCTACTTTTCCCAATTTTACATCATAAAAATATGAGAAATATATAGAGTCCACCCCTATAAAGTAGGCCACCATGCATTCACTCCTCTTACATTCTGACACACTCATGTGCACCCATGTATTTACTACAGTTGGATAAATGTTCACCGGAAACCGTAATGTATCTGTGTTTACTGGAAACTGAAATCTATTAATCGGAAAGATATAGATGTTTACTGAAAAATGATATTTGTTCATTGAAAATATTGTGGATTAGTGGATAAGTAAAAATGGTGGGTACACTACCTACTACTCTAAAAGTATATACTACTCATATATAGAGCTAGACTATTATACTAACGTTAATGTCTCAAATTTTATGTTATCGTGTCTGAAATCACGATTTATGGTGCTCAATAAGTTCATCATATGAAAATATTGGGGAATACAAAAAATTTTCATTTTTAGAGTTTTTTAAGTATTTGTTTTGCATTTTTGAAAATAGCATATACAAACATCAATATTTTATTAATATATTGACCTCTTTTCTAAAATTCAAAAGAAATACTTAGAACACTCTAAAAGTGAAAAATTTTTGTACTCCCCAATATTTTCATATAAATAATTTATTGAGCACCATAAATCGTGATTTCGGATTCGATAACATAAAATTTGAGGCGGTAGAATTTCTGTTCGAAATGCTAACGTTAGTATAATAGTCTAACTCCTCATATATATATATATATATATATATATATATATATATATATATATATATATATATATATATATATACTTGAAGACAAAATGCAGGAAGAGGCCAAACTTTTCCTTTCCAATATTCTCTCCAACCACTGACCTCCCAGTGTATTTTAATTATCTGAGCTTTGATTAATTGCTTGTTCAGTTCTTCAGTCTTGATCAGTCTTGACCACCTACTGCCACACATGTTGTGTTGTGTTGTGTTGTGCCAGTGTTCTCCTGGCCTGTCTCAGTTACACTGTTGTGTATATATCTCTGTGTTGCTGGGATTTGATTAATTTCATCATATATATGCATTTTTAATTTCACTTGTTTTAAACATAGCTCAGCAGTTAGTTTTGATTTGAAGTGCACATTGCCTTGTGCTGTGATCTGGTGTGATTTTGCTTAATTCTTATAATGAAGTAATACAATATATAATACAATATGTTTCTCTATATGAAACAAGAACTGTATATACATACACAATACAGTATATATATATGAAATAAGAAAAACTTCTTGCATCCATTGAAAAACGTCCATACATCCATTAATTGATGTGTACGGAATGTAACAGATACATTCTGAAATGTAACCTGTAGACGCTATGTACGGTTTTTCTATGGACGCTAGGTATTACTCATGAAATAACTGTACATACACAATACATGACATCCTGGTGCATATCCTCTAGCTGCATAACTTTTATATAAGAAAAGTACAAATATATAGTCCGGATATATGTGACAAAACTCATGTAATATTACCATTACAAAGCTAGGTTGCATCATTTAAATTGTGCAGGAATTAATTTTTGCTGAATTTGCATATATATATATATATTTTCTCTGTTGACAATTCAAAAATCAGAAGATTTGACTCTTACGTTCCTTGTAACCTAAACTGATGCATTAACACAGTATGTCAGTATCAGATCAGTTTGTAAGGTACATTAAACTTGAATGGGGAAAAAAACTACAAATTAATACCTATAAATTACCAATATAATTAACCATATATGTACAGTACTGGTACAGAGCTGAGACTGATAGAATCAGCACCTAGAAAATCATCTTTGAAAAGGGATTCTTTCTTTGTTAGTTGCTTTCAAGATAATCCTACACAATAATAATTGTTAAGAATTCAAGTTGCAAGGCTGTCTATCTTCAACCCCAATCAAGCACGGAACACGACGCGTTCTCGCATGTCGATGCATATATACAAGCTATAGCTAGCTACTCTGATTCAATTCAAGAACATGGCAAAATAAATGGTCGCTACCTTCACGCGAAAGCTTCCGAACGCACGGTGGTGTCATGATCGATCGAGCTTCGTCATCAATGATTGAATTGCACTGGCATTCATAAGATGGTTAGACCTCGTTTAAAGAAAAGGTAATTGATGAAGACATTTAATTCATTAATTGTGTTTTATCTTGACAAGAAAGCAATGAGCAATTGGTATAGAATTGCTATGCAAGATGGGGTGTTCTTCACTCAATTCATCGATCCGAGCGACATCATTAATTTTAAAATAAAAATCGATAATTAGTACTTTACATTTTACCAGCAAACATATGAATTACTGAATGTAATTTTCACCTCTTACTGAGTTATTACATTTCACCAGTATTTACTATGAACATAATTAGGTGTTTATCAGTTAAACAGTTTCGATTAGAACCAGCAAGTTATTTCCAGTACGTAGTCGGTTCGCTGATATGCCAAAATTCGACAGGAAAACAAACGCACATCACTCCTGTAAGTAAATTTATAAGCATAATTAATTTTCAATTTTCCTGTAATTGCAAGAAAAATGAAAATTAAGAGGAATATACCAGTTGGTACTTGATTCTTGTGATACATCATTTTCTTTTCGAGTAATACCTAGCGTCCATAGAATAACTGTCCATAGCATCTATAGGCTACATCCTGAGATGTATATGTTACATTTCGAGATGTATCTGTTACATTCTTTGTACGTCTATGGACGTATGGACGGCTTCTCAATAGACGCAAGATGTTTCTCTTTTCTGGTACATCAATTTTCAAGAGATTGCGAAACCTGTTTATTGTGATATATATATATCATGTAGGCCCATTTTGAAGCCCAAATTTAAATCTCACTTGTAACCAAATTGTTTTGCTCAAATTTAATGGAAGTTTTGATTTGGGCCTAGAATTGTCAGCTCCAAACATGCACAGCCTTTCTGATTAATTCAGTTTTTGTTCGTAGATATATTTGGTCCGATTTTTCCACTGTGACCTAAATTGTGGTTGTGGGCCTGTGGCTTTCCTCTCAAGAAGGCATGGCAAATTACTAAGAACCTGATCGGTAGTCACTTATCCTATATAAATTTTTTTCTATAAGAACCGGATTTCATGCTGCATTTGATGAAAACCTACGAAGAGCCCATTATTAATATGAAAACAAAAATCTAGTCTGACTTAATTTATATTTTTCTTATAAAAACAAGTGTTTTGGAGGAATAAATTCCTATTAGGAATTGCTAGTATATATAGTCTATCGAACCGTAAACAGAAATGATTTTTTATAGACTCTCTATTCCTATATAAATCTACAGTATTCGAGTCTGCCAAACATGTCCTAACAAGTAAAATTATAATTTTTGCATGATGATCTTGCTTTAAGTCCTGAGAAAAAAATCAAGGATGTGAAAGAAAGGGAATCATGTTACAGAACTAACCAAAATGATGTTTGCTTCAACCAATTAATTTAACCAATGCTTTTTTTTTTTTCTTTTATCTTTCTATTTAGCCACACAAAAGAAGTTCAAATCATTACCTAGCTATGTATGTGTGGATAATTGATATGTAATTTAGAAGAAAGAATAATTAGAGGACACTTAGGAAGGAATCACAGCATTCCTTTCACTAAAAAGAAATACTTGGTCTCTTTGAATAGATCTTGAAAGCCTATCTTGCCTTTTGTTTTTTTTGTTTTTTTTTTCCATGTGTATAATGGATTCTTACACAGCAAATCAGAAAGTAAAGACAAATTGTCTGGTGATTCATTTCATCAAGATATATATGTTCCTGAAAAAAAAAAAAAGGAATTGAAAAAGAGAGGATATTTTAGACTATTTTTTTTTGGTCAAAAAAGAATCGCTCAATTTTTTATCCGGACAGAATATTTCATCCAATTATTAACTTTTCTTCCATTTAGTGCTGAAATTGACCCCTGAAAATCGATTGATTTTTCTTGACATTAGAATGTATCCGTACAGTTTATCTGTTTCATAAACTGTGCTGTTATTTTGTGTCTCTTTATGTATCTTTGCTATAGTTACTAAAATGATATTTGTTGACAAATAAAAAGAATATAGTTTTTTTCTTCAAAAAAAAAAAAAGAATATAATTTTAACAATTTGAAACAGCTAATTTATGCTCTGATTTAAAATTAAAAAAATAGTACTATTAATTACTGGATTTCAATACTATATATTTTTTTTTTGTTGCATCCAGAGCTTGTTTGTAAAATAGCTACATCAAAAGAAGAGGAGTGATGATAATTGTATTTTTTGTTCCAATAAGTATAGACGCTTTTTGAAAATATATTTCATTATTTTCCAAAACTAGAGTATTCATCCACACTTCACGGTGGTGGAGCAATTATATTTTAGCTAGATGTTCAAACAGTTTTTTAATGACTATTTTTTGTTTCGAGAATATTGTTTATATAATATTTATATGGTTGTTTAAAGTGTAATATCTTAAGAGAATATAGTGGTAGTTGGTATGCTTATAAGTTATAATATACTACAGTAATAACAAAATGTATGAAATACCCATATATTAATTTTAAGGGAAGAGTTCTCATGAAAGCTATTTATTCTTGACAACTATGATCGTTACGCAACCACTCTCAAATAAATTCATAAAAAATCTTAAAAATAAAAAATCTTTTATAAACATGTTCATATACATTGTGTTTCAGATTTCATTCAAATAATTTCACTTAAGAAATTAAAATTGAATATATTTATTTAGAAACTATAACGAAATAATTTCACTGTATCATCCATCCATGCAACATATATATTTTCAAGATCAAATATTACATTTATACTTTAACAATGGATGGAATCTGTTGAGAATGATTAGAAACATTTTTTTCAATTTTTGGACCATATGTCCAAACACATGTCGAGTATAAAGGCGATGCAAATTTGACCATGCCACATTATCACACCTAATTAACTTTTCAATATGAATCCATGGCTGCACCAAATTCAACCACGAGTCATGAGATAAGGGTTTTGATTCGGACATACTTTTCTTTTTCATAGAATTTTGAAGAAGGATAAAAAAAAGACAGGTATTCAAAAAAAAAAAATCATCAAAAGATATCATTTTATCATGAGTTGTCACCGTGCTAATTTTTGACCCGGGTTTCAATGTCGGTATGCTTAAAGTCCCAAACTAATATTGAGTGCTGCACACATAGAGTCCACACTATATACATTCATAGAAGTCACATATATCCTTACTAATAATAAAAGCATATTGAAAAAAATGACATGAAATAACTATCCTCATATCTGAGCTGTTGATCATTTTCTTTGATAGATCAGAATCTTTGATGTACGTTAATGTCCGTTAAAGGCCCATATAAATTATCTCAATTTAAAGCCTATTACATATTATATTAAAAATTTATTATAAAAAATAACAATTTCGGCCCAAAGCAAGGCGTATGCTTTCCACTAGTAGACTGTCAAATGAGACTTAAGTGGGCTCATGTGTAAATACTTATACTCACACGTGACTCTATAAATGTCCATAGAGTGGATACTTAATGTTTCCTCTAATGTTGTACTTGTTATATATATGAAAATTGAAAAAAAAAATAATTAAAATGTATCAATGTTTGTTCATGCATGCAAATTTGTATATGTATACCGCACTTAAACAGTCTGAGAATAAATAAAACATGAATATTATTAACAATAAAACGTTTTCTACTCTTTATAATATGGTGCAAATATTGTTATTTTCTTTATTATATGGTGCAAATATTGTTATTTTCAGTTGAAAACCATTGAACATCTTTCCTTGTATCATGTTCAGATAACGTCCTAGACATTAAGGACTGTTTTAAATTTTTAATTAACAAGAAAAAAAAATCATATATATAATCCATACATTTTGCAATTTCTGTTCGCTTGTCAACGATTGTCTCCGTTCAATTTACCCTAACATCTGCACACAAAACACAATTGAAAAGCAAAAGATATGTTGTCTTTGAACTTTGATCTTTTAGTACCATGTCAAACTCTATCCTTTTCTTTATAAAAGGAGTACCAACACATACACAATAGTACCTCTTTATCGCGTCCGATTCCGCTGTTATCCTAACCGAAGATAATAGGGTTCTGCTTTTCTGCTCGGCACCGTCGGATTAAAATGGACGGATGAGATCTGTTCGGAAAAACTTTTTTTAACTTTAAACACCGAACTTTTCACTGAATCTGAACCGTTCGATGTGATCCGATGGTGCCGAGCGGAAAAGCAGGGCCCTGTTATCCTCGGTTAGGATAACAGCGGAATCGGACGCCTCTTTATCAAAAACCTGACAAAATGACGAGACAATTAGAAAAGAAAACGAGGAGCCCTTTTTCTATACCCAACTCTCCACCGCAAGAAAACTGCTGATTAATTATGCAAAAGTTTTCTTGTAATCTTCTTGCTTACATCATTTTGCATGTAACAAAAAGCACTAATTAAGTTTGGTTTCAACGGCGCGTTTTCTGCATTTAATTTAATTAGAGTAAGTAATACCTAGTGTTTATAGAAAAAACTGGCCACAACATCATAAGTTACATTGAGATATATCTGTTACATTTTTTGTACATTTAGGACGGTTTTTCAATGGACGCAAGATGTTTCTCATTTAATTAAGTTATAGAGTCTCATCCGTACTATACATAAAAGCATATTGGTAAAACTGACATGAAAGGGCTATCTTCCCTAAATAAGAAACCTGAGCTGTTGATTATTTTCTTAGATAGATCAAAACCATTGATTTACATTAATGCCCGTTGACATTAATGTCTCAGCTCATTAAAATTTAAGACCCATATCAATCTCCTCAATATAAGACTCATTACGTATTATCTTAAAAATTTATTATAAAAAATAATAATTCCAGTCCAAAGCAATGCGTAGGCTCTTTACTAGTATCATATATATATATATAGATATACACGTAACTGTGTTCAATGAAAAATCTAATCAGAAGATGTACTAAAAGCCTTTGGGATAAGACGAACACGTAGTACTCCTTTTTCTCCTTTTGGGTGCACTTTTTTTTTTTTTTTTTTTACCTTTCACAAGGTCAAATAAAAATGTGCATTTCGTTGCTATATGTTAGGTTATCCTTAGCAATAAAGTTTACGTACGTTGGATTTCAAATTTGGGGACCAAACAATTCAACTTTATTTTAAAGAAGGCGGCATTATAATCTTTTTAGTCATCTAGGGGTGTAAATGAGTCGAGCCAAGCTCGAGTTAGGCTAAGCTCAAACTCGGCTCATTAAGTTAACAAGTAAAAAAAAAAACAAGTTCAAGATTGACTTGTTTAATTAACGAACTGCCCGAGTTGGCTTATTAAGCTTGTTTATTTTTTATAATAAATATTTTAAGTATGTTATATTAAAATGTATATAAAAATCAACAAAAGGACTAACAAAAAATATGTTATTACCCATTTTACATAACAATTTTATACATATTAAGACCATATGTTATATAATATATTAATAATCTACAATAAGATAAGTACGAATTGTAATTAGTAATGATTTATCGAGCCAAACAAGTTTAACGAGCCGAGCCATGCTTAGCTCAAACTCGGCTCATTAGCTTGATGAGCTTAACAAGTGAGCCTATTTCGATCCGATCCCAAACGAGCCACGAACGATCCAGAAGCTCCAAGTTTTTTTTTGCTACCTCTACTTTTGACATATATATATATATATATATATATATATATATATATGCCGCTAAGAATTCTAGATGATATTAATTGTTTTTCCTTCTTGATTGAATAAAAGCCACCTGATTTTAGTGAACTTTCCTCAAAAAGATAATTTCATGGAGCTCAAGGAATTTAAATGGCAAGGCACCTCTTAGTTTGCTCCAATATTAAATGGTGAATTGGTAGACAGGAACATATACATACGAATTCCTACTACCAACCTCATCAAGTATATATGATTCTTACATTTAATCAGGCCATATATACATTGTGATAAAATCATAAAACAAATAAAGAACAAAAAAAATAGGCACATTACATTATGATTTTACACTGTATATACAAAAATAGTGCTTCTTAAATGTTACCAATTTGACAAAAACAAACGATCACTCATAAGTAAGCAGAACAGGAAAAGCCTAACATAATAACATTGCATACACCACACTTAATTGCCAGAGGATGAGAATTTGATTCCTGCAGTAACTAAACTCGTGTGCGAGACCATCGATCTCATTGTAACCGATCCTGGGCAATTTCCTACTTCCTTGCTTCTGCATTGTCCTTCTGAGAAAATCAGCCTCAGAATGGTTTCATGTGGCTGTGCAAAAGTTACAAAGGAGTATGTGCATGATACTGTGTGTCATTAGGAACCAAGATTCTAAGAACAACCTCATTTGGTTGTATTGCCATATCCCTTGCGGAATTCTTGGCTTCGTCGAAATAACCATACCGACCCAGTAAATCAATCATACGTGCATGCATAGTGCTCAGTATTTGTAGTCAAAACCATGCTTGTATATTTGAATGAGGTCATGAAACAGCTCCCGACGGCCCGACCTATCTTGATTAGCCCATGGCGGGTACAACCGTACAAGCACTAACTGGCTTGAATTAATGTACCATCTGAAATCATCCTTTGAAAAAGATTTAGTACCTGCCTTCCCGTGCTGTGTTAAGCTAACCCAGAAAGGCATTCCATACAAGATACAATTATGTTTTCCTGAGGCATTCTTTCGAACACCTTGAGTGCATACTCCATTCTTCCTTCTACACTTGCTTACATGTTGTGAGAGCGGAAATTACCATAAAATTTTCATTGCATCAAATGCTGTGGCTTTCAACACGTGCACATGAACCCAGGTACCGGCCGGTGCTCAAGTTCCCTGAATAGGCGACTAAGAACCCGTAGAAATTAAAAAAAGCAGCAGCTGACATGATTGACATGTCTAACAGAATCAGCTGCCATTTGAACTAAAGCCTAAAGGTGATAAAGCATCCCTCACAAGACCTTCTTCGACATGGCGACAACCCACAGTGCACCAAGAGACCAAATGTCTCAGAGGCATTTCATCGAACACCTGACGAGCTCGATCTACCAATGCCCTCCCACACACACAAGACACAACAGTCTTACCAGTAAATTCCTCGAACATCATCCGTGCCTCATTCGGAAGGCCGCAATCTGCATAGACAAACAAGGCAGAATTACGTGCGTGTCTGTAGCAAACGTGTCGGATTTAAGAGCATCTCCAACAAGCATCCTTAAACCATTCTTAAAACAAATTATTGGAAATTAAGGAAAAAAATCGGGCTCCAACAGAAACCCTAAACCCTTCCCAATTTTTGCGCTATCCCCAAATCGAAGCCAGTATTAGCTATTTTTAGGCACTTCCTCCGCACTTCCAATAATCCTCCCCTTCCCTCTCCGCTATTTGATTGGTCAGGCCCAGTGACGTGGCCCATTTTAAATTTATTGAGATCAATCTTTAGAAAAACTCTTAGAGTTTAAGGTATAATTTGGATTCCAAAAATTTGAAGCAGCTCCCAATATAATCATATTGGGAATAAATCAATAGGATCTCAGGGGCCGTTCGGCAACCCCTCCTTAGCCCTTCTTAAACTTTATTTAGCTTCCTTAGTCTCTTAATCATTCCGAACACAAGCTCCTTAGCACAGATTAAAAGTTTCTCCTTAAGCCTCCTTTTGACCGGGGCTTAAGTCTTACCCGGATTTCTAAGGAAGCAATACCTATGGCTTAAGTCTTAAGCTTTCTTAAGTCCTTTTTCTTTTTCCGAACGAGTGTGACTTAAATTTTTAAGCCAACTATCTTGCCGAACGACCCCATGGAGATGCTCTAAGTGCCGGTGAGTGGCGGCTCGAGAATGTTTGTTTGCTTCGTGACTTCATCGATCCATGATTCCATGGTTGGATTGCGAGGCTAATTGGGCTGGGCCCTTGTCCTAGCCGGGTGCGAACTGTGTTGGATCCATTCTCCATTCCTCCTGTAAATGAAACGAATCGGATCCAACTTAATCTAAACTGAACTTGAACCGAATAAAGCTGGAGCTAAACCGAATCGAACTAGCTCAAACTCAAATCGAGCTCCAAGCTCCATACGTGCTCAATTAATATAATTTTATACCATAAATAATTAGAGATAAAATAAGTATATTATTTTGTCATTCTTTGATAATATAAATTAATTATCTATATTTTTACTAATTTTATTAATTCAACAATAATTTTGACAAAATAAGTATATTTTATTAGTTAAATAATAAAATAGTTATATTATTACAAATAATTTTGACAAAATATGAGCAAATTGTTATATATCGAGCTATTACGAAATAAATCCGAATCGAATAAAAAAAAAATCTAGCTAAGCTAAATCGAACACGAACTTACAAAAAATTGAATCAACCTAAATCAAACTCGAGCGAGTTAATTACGAGCTAAGAACTATTTTTGCCGGCCTGCTCCTACCAACTCGAGTTCGTTCATTCTATTTTGTAAATTGAGTTGGTGTACGTACTTTTGTAAAAGTTAATTGCGAAGATGTAGATTGCTACATTGCTAATACATGAAACGATTCTTATCTACTGACTTGACATTTTTTTTATAATAGTAGGAATGTATATATTGCGTAAATAAATTAAAATGTGAGCTTGCAGAATTTTGTATGAGAGGTAAATAAGATTTTAGCTGAAAAAAAAAATGTAAATGTGTTTTTCATTTATTTGTCTATTATACCGACGTCAGCTTGATGCGTCGATCTGTTTAATAGGGGTGTAAACGGGTCGAGTTGGTCGGGTTTTACATATATTGGCAATCGAATTATTTTAGTCTGGTTGCACAAATTTCAATTCATAACTAACCGACAAATAATAAAAACTGTCAATTCGGGTTTCAATTTTGACGGTCGGGTTTCGCGGGTTTCACGGGTTTCAATTTAAGATATTAATTGTCAAAAAAAATATAAGTGATGAAAAAAATACGACAAAAAAGATTCAATGTACACTAACTAAAAGTAAAATAAAATAAGTTTCAATTAAAAGTTTGAAGTATAATAAAAAGTCATTACATTGCTATAATGATATTGTAATATTTAGAATAATATAAATTATTTTAAAAAATCAAAACAAATTGGTCGGGTCGGGTTTTATCCAATATATTTTGTAAAATCCGTAATTAAACTTTAATCATCGGGCTGCTCAAAATTCAATCTGTACCTAACCAACTATAACCAAAATCCGTAATTTTTCGGGTCGGGTTGGTCGGGTTCCACGGGTTTAACGGATTGGACTTACACCCCTACTGTTTAATTAAGATCAGATGCTTGTTAATTAACAGGTTCTATATATTAAATTATGAAAATAAATATAGTTGTTCATCCATCCTTAGTTACACTGCTCTCTCACAGTCTGACATACCTATATGCATCCATGTGTTTGTCACAGTTGTATAAATGTTAACTGAAAATATCTTTTAACAGAAAAATGATATTTATTAATCGGGAAGATATATCTGTTAATTAACCAAAAAATAATATTTGACTATTTGTTAACTGAAATACTAGGGATGAGTTACATTAATGAAATGTGGTCTCTACCAATTACTCATTAACATATGCTTGCTAACATGCCCGTTCATTTGCTTTCTTATATAATTAATTTCCATTAATTGGTGCTTTCATAAACTGATGTAACTAAGACAGGAAACAATGTAACAATAAATAAATCCATGTTAGGTACATTCTTACTAAACGTTCGATCTAAAATACGAAATATATATGTTTTAATTATTGAAAAATACGAAATATATATGTTTTAATTATTGGACATTACTCCTATGCTCACACCCAGATATATAATTTTATCGGTTACAGATGAATCTTATATATAATGGATAATATTCATTATATCGTTAGATCGAAAAGAAACTTTTTTTGTGGGAGTAGTACTGGAGTAAAATTCTTAATTGAATTATATATGTAAAGAAATTAATTATTAATGTTTGTTTCCCATCTATGCATCTTCCTTAACCAAGTCAAGAAACATCGATCCTTGCATGCATGTGTTGTTTGGTTGGTGAGTTCAAAAGTAATTGCATGCCCATCTGCTATGTCACCAGCACCAATTAAGCAATTATCCGGCCATGGCAAATGGAGAATAGCATTAAAAAGGAAAAGAGGAGGTTGGTGCCAAGCATGTGGTCATGAATAGCAATATATATAGTTCGATATATATATAAGAGTAACAGGCAGCGTCCACCATTTATACTTATCCACCGGTCCACCGTATATTTCATAGACAAATATCAATTTTCAGTGAACATTTATATATATATATATATATATATATATATGTTTTCAATCAATAGATATAATTTTCCAGTTAATAGATACACTACGGTTTTCAGTGAACATTTATGCAACTGTGAGAACCACATGGATGCACGTGGGTGTGTCAGAATGTTAGATGAGTAGATGGATAGTATACTTTATAAGAGTAGACTCTACGTATTTTCCTATATATAATTTTTAGTTGGGATTTTGAATTTTGTGTAGCACTGCTGGTGATTGATTGAGTTGATTTAGAATTAGGATTAGTGGATAAGGTTACTAGGATCCCACAAGATAGATATATAGGTTCTATATAGTTATTGCTATTTGCTAGTGCAATCTTATGGTAATCAAGAGACAACTTGAAATAAATTATTCAAGCATGAGGAAGGATCATATATATTTAATTTAGTCTTTGACAAAGAATTTTTAATAAGTTGAAAACAATGTCTACAAAATACTTGAAATGAAAAAAAAATATATAAATGTATTATTTAACCTCAAATTTTAATCAATTTGAATGTTATTTGATTGCTCATTAGAATTTTATGTACTTTTTTAATACTTGTAATTAATTAATAATTTTTTGATGAACTGTCAAATTAACACTTAAATTTAATGAAATTGGAAACATAATCAATCCTTAATTCAAAGAATACTGTTATACATTTTTTTTGTACTTTTAACATTCATTGAACATTTTTTTCAAATTTAATAAAAACTCAATTGTCAATTGCTCCCTTCCCTTTTAATTAAGTGCATATCAATTTGTAGCTAAAATCTGATAATATTTTATAAATTATTGGATATTTATATACAAACTTAAAATATATATGACAGTTGGCGTTACTGCATTAATTACTAATAACAATCTGATTAATTAAGTTTTAACGGACTAATATTTAACATCTAGGAGTAACCTTTTTTCTATATAGATAAAAAAAAAAAAAATCAGATATCTTCTGAATAACATTGAGATATTAATATATTATTATGCATACCAACCAACTACAAGAGTCATCAATGGCAGGCGATATAAATATAATTTACTGGATGTGAAATCAATTGTTATCTCGAAAATATTCATTAATTAATCATATATAGCTGATGGGCATTATCAGTTCAATTTCAATGATAGTAAGAGGGCCACAAGATCTTCAAAAAAAAAAAAAAAAAAAAAAAAAAAAAAAAAAAAAAAAAATTATAAAGGAATTTTATCAGTGCATTGCCAAACTCTGATTGTCTTAATTTAATGATTAATAACTTAAAAATGTGCATGATGGATGGATATATAGATCATAGAACAGGGGACGGTCAACTAATTTTTTGGAGATCAATCAAAATATATCACCCCTTGGATAATTATAAATTAAAAAAAAAAGATGCTTGTTTGCCCATAAGAATTAATATGCATACTAACATGTTATGCTCAAACAAATTAAATTATATTATATGTTAAAAGAATTTTAATTACATGATTTTTCTTATTGTAACTTAATATTATTAGCACATATATATAAAAAGAAAAAAAAACACAGAGAGAACAGAATACGAAATTGACAAATTATGTGATGGAAAATATGCCCCGTAGGTAATATATATCGAAATAACTGGAAGTGATCATCGTATAATTGAATTAACAAAAAAAAAAAGGAAAAAAAAAAAGAAGTTTATTTTCATTATTTATTCCAAAACAGTTTATTTCTCAAAATATAATACATATATAGGTGCTAATTAAGACAACAAAATACCAGACCAGTGCACTTTTTTAATTTCCTCATGCATGGCATCGGCCTAATTTTCATGTGACAATACTCGAAGATGCAAAACTAAAATTGAACCGGTACATCAATAACCCAAATACATAACACATGCAAGCACCGAAATATATAGTTCATGATATCATGCATAAGCATGGTCTGAAACCCTAGCTAATTAAATTGCCATGCTAATAATTAAAGTCCTTAATTAATTTGCTTCATTAAATAATAAATACCACCACTTAATTTTCACATAATTAAATAATTAATATATAGAATTTTACTCCAATACTTCCACCAAAAAAATTTTCTTTCTCGATCTAACGATTATATATGAATATCATCTCGTATGAGATTCATCTGTAACCAGATAAAATTATCTGGGTGTGAGCATGTAAGCAATGTCCTAATATATATTATATCCTCCACAGATGAATGGGGACATGCGTGCCTTTGTCGTCAAATTAATTAAGAGCTCTTTATATATTATTATTACTTCTTCCAAATTTGCAATAATCCATCTTCTCCAGTTGAAGTAAACCCCTTGTTGTTAACTTAACTTGTATGTTGTTTAATGCAATATATAACAATAAAATATAATTCATCAATTGTCAAGGCACAGCTAGCAGCAAACATTTAAATTGAAAGTTACATTAATTAATGTTCATTAGGAAAAATTGTTGTGCAAATTAACAACATATAATTCTCTTTTATTTTTAATTTATGCCAACTAAATTGTAATTTTTGCTAAATCGAATATAAAAAAAATAAAAAAAAAGTATTCTCCGATTACGATTTTGATCCGGATATGAAAGGGAAGACAGCCAAATTGTTTTTTTCCGTTAGTAGCTGCTATCAACTTTTCGAAAAAAAAAAGACAGCCAAATTGTTGTTTTTTTAAAAAAGAAAAATGCTTGGCCGGATTTGAAGATTCCATCAAATAAACAATAAAAGGTAGATAGTATTTACAGTGTTAATTAACCTTGAGCTTATGCCCACGGGTTTATGGTAAAAATAAAATAAATTTCGAGCTATCAGTGACTACTGACTCGATAGAAATTAACTTGTGATTTTGTGAGTAATATAGGATGAACAACGAACTTTAATTCCACCAATAAATTACAAGTAATTCACCTTGATCCAGCCATTCGACTCATGCTACATTAAACTGACTTTTATATTTAAGAAAAAATAGTTTGAACATTTTAAACCGTATATCCAAGGAAGACTTTCAATTTCTGATAAAAAAAAAATTAGTGTAGTGCTTCCTATTTTTTTAATTTATTATAAAGACTCAAAAGGTTTTAAATTTTTTACAAAACAAAAGTTGGTACGCAACAAATTTTTTTTGTAATAAGAAAACAAACGTGAATTTCAAGATATATGCCCAAATTAAATCTGTTCATTCCAATTTCCAAATTGGATGCCTTAATTGTGCCTCATTTGAGACGATGTTAATTGACCTCTCAAGAAAAGTCCAATCTTACCACCTGAGACACAATGGAGATCTCCATTTGATTACAAAGCTGCAGGGAGATGCAAGAGCCATGCACCGTTTAACAAAATAAAATGACATATATAAGGGGATTAATAATATAATTATGCCATAATAAATTGGGTGCAATAAGGACAGAAGAAGTGTCGTTGTAAAGATAACGAACCCTAACTAGAAATTGTGGGTCCAGGGCACAAATCCCCAGCCCACTATGACCAACTAAATTAATTAATTAATGTTCCATTTTCATATGGGTTAGAGCTAGCGTTCACTCTTTTTGCTAATCCACTGGTCCACCATATTTTTAATGAACAAATATCATTTTTTAGCGAATATTTATATCTTCCCGATCAACACATATCATTTTCTAATAAACAGATACATTGCAGCTTCCAATAAACATTTATACAACTGTAACAAGTACATGAGTGCATGTGGGTGTGTCAGATTGTGAAAAATGAGTGGATGAGTGACATACTTATAAGTAGACTCTACCTGTTTTTCTTCCATTTTCATATATACTAAAACAAAATAGAATAAATATCAAGAAAGATATATCATATACATGACATGAGATTACCTCCTTATAAACACTTAATACTTGCCAAGGCAAAGCTAACTTAACCTCTCTCCTAAACTTCTCTCTTCTCTTCTCTCCTCTCTGCCACACTCTCATCTCATCCAAGTAAAGAAAAGAATTCACAGTTGTGTTGTTAGCCATTATAAGCCTCTTCCTTGCCTTCTTCTCAGCTCCCCTTTCTCTATTTCTCTATCTCAATTTCTTGGTTACTTGATCTGACTATATTAATGGATGCTTCAATATCAAGACTAAGAACAAGGATGACGATGGTGCATGTTATTTTTCTTGTATATATTCTTTTCTCCTCAGGTGCATTTCCTTTATCATCCATTCATTCAAGTAGCTACTGTTGCTTGCATATATGCTTAGAGCATATAAATTTCATTTTTTTTTTGTTTGTTTAGATTGTTTTAACTTTAAAGTTTTAAACTTTGAACCAAGCAAGCAATGCTTTTCTTGGGTTCTCTCAATTGACTCCTGAAAATGGAGACATTGATTCATCTCTGCTTTCTTACACAGTGTCAGCATTCCATTCCATTCCATTCCTTTCCATCCAATGAAAACTTGGAAGCATATATATATACACACACTGAAGCTTAACTAGCAAGATATGAACATAATAGAAGGAATGTGTAAGCTGACAAGGAGATGCAACAATATGAATTTATGATCATGAATGGAGAGAACCAACAAAATTGTTTCATTTATATAAGCTCAAATGTTTTCACTTCATATTCCATAATAATATAAACAATATGATCAGAAGTTCATTAACTATATATATATATATTAAGTGCATATTATTTTTGGATAAGTTTCTTTTTTCTTAATTTTATGATGTTTAATTTCCTGCTGCATTTCAGAGTTCGGATTTCTTCGATTCGGTGCAAGCCTAGGGATAAACTATGGCCAAGTCGCAAACAACCTCCCGTCACCGCTGGAAGTCGTATCGATTCTAACCTCCCTGAAAGTTTCCAAGACCAGGATATACGACACGAACCCGCAGGTTCTAACTGCCTTCGCCAACTCCGGCATTGAGCTCATCGTGACTGTCCCAAACGACCAGGTCGCTTCGATGATGAATCCGTCGGTGGCGCTACAATGGATCACGACTAACGTCAAACAGTACTACCCCGCCACACGTATCACCGGTAAGTACTTTGTATGTGTTCATCATATTCATTTAGTGCAACAATGTTTTTAGAATAATTTACATTTTTTAACATACTTCTTATATAGTTATTTACTTATTTATCATTATATGTCACTTAAATTTCATGTAGAGCTACTTTAAACATAATTTTACACTTTTTTTTTTCAATTGTCACAATAACATAAATAAGTATGAAGTATATAATTATATATCATGCAAGCACAATCTAAAAATAACATCTTCCTTTTTTATTTTATCATCCAAACCTTTTGTTTTGTACATACTCCGACATACTTTTACAGTTTATTTGCAATTTGCAAAAGGTAAATATAATGGTCCCTGTCTAAAAAAGGACTTACTGTGTGTGGACCAATATATCCCTTTAATTAATGTTCTAGTTTAATTACCTTCCTGTTAATTAAGATGTGGAGTTCATAACATAAAGTCCCTTAAAAAAAATTTCATTTTATTTCACAGGTTAATTTGCAAATATTAACTTTTATAATATATATACTTTTTTTTACAAAAAAATGTCATTTTATTTCACATATATATTCTCTTGGTGCATAATTATTTTCAACCAATTATACTGCTGAAATTTCATTCTGTAACAGGCATTGCAGTAGGCAATGAAGTGTACACGACAGACGACGAGAACCTGAAGGCGAGCCTCGTACCAGCCATGGCGAGTATGCATGCGGCGCTGGTACAACTGGGTCTAGACTCCTACGTGCACATTTCAACTGCCACCTCCTTGGCGGCGCTGGAGACTTCATTTCCTCCCTATATGGGTACCTTTAAACAAGAGATTGCACCACAGATGATTCAGTTTCTCAATTTCCTTGCCCAAACCAGGGCCCCCTTTTGGATCAACGCGTATCCTTTCTTTGCGTACAATGATGACCCGACTCGAGTCCAGCTGAATTATGTGCTGTTCAACCAGAACGTCGGTATGGATGACCCGTATACACATTTGCACTACGACAATATGCTCTATGCTCAGGTATATCATCATCATCATTTAATTGGCATATTTAACATCAATAAGACAATAATTATTCTTAAATCAATTAACTCTAAATGTTTATGAATTTTTTAAGCTATTATAAAATTATTATGTTTTTCATTTAATGTTGACATGATGAATCATGTACAAACAGGTAGATGCAGTGATTTTTGCGATAGCAAGGCTTGGATACGGCAACATACCGGTTCAAGTATCAGAGACTGGTTGGCCGTCCAAAGGGGACACAAACGAAATAGGAGCAACGATCGAAAATGCCCGGGCTTACAACAGGAACCTCATGGTGAGACAAATGAAGAACGAAGGAACTCCCTTGAGACCGAACCAAAAACTGGAGGTGTACCTGTTCGCCCTCTTTAACGAGGACCTCAAACCGGGGCCAACCTCCGAGAGAAACTACGGGTTGTTCCGGCCTGACGGTACCATGGCGTACAATCTGGGGCTGACTTCTTTGAGTTCGACGTCTACTGCTTCGATTTCCCTGACCTCTTCTGCTTCTCCGGTATGTAAAATTCGTACACGTCGCTATAAAAAAATCTAATTACTTGAATTGAAAACATGAATTTAGAAATTACAAAATCATATGTTACTGACAACCCCAATTAGCTTTTATGAATTAAGAATTATACTGAATTTCTCGATAATTGTCAATCAGTTATGTACAGTCAGAGGATGAACACAGAGGCGCCGGTAGATTCTTCTGTAACACAATAAAATTAAAAAAAAAAAAAGAAAGTGATCAGAGAATTATGACCGTTGACAAAGGACAATATAATACAATTCTTTTTCCTTTTATACAATTCCTAGCATAATTAGGAAGATCTTTAGACAAAGTTTGAGGAGGTTGCACTACTCAAACTACATGACCCGAGTATATTCGATACTTCTCGCAAAAGATACATAAAAATGGGCAATCATATAATTGAGATACTCATATCTATTCAACTGTCACATCAGTAGCATACTTAAATGTCAAAGGACATCCTAAATCAATTTTGGGGTTGCCTTTCGAGTCAATAAACCATATCGTAGTGCGCTAAGTACGTTGCTAGAGACCCGTTAAGTGCTCAAAGATGCCAATAATAGCAACTTAATTTATATGCATCAAATCAAATGCTATTAGTGGCCTACTTAGTGCATGCATTGGTTGTTCAATTACAGCATATACCTCACTGATTAAATACTTTCGAGTAATCAGTTGTCGAAAGTGATGATCATGTTAATAAAAACTTCCATTACAAATACAGGCAAACAGGATGGAATTGGAAAGCTTGAGGAATTTGATCATAGTATTTGTAGCAATACTTGCTCTAATGAGATAGCCAAAGGTTTATTGGCTTGGCTTCCTTGTTGGTAAAGGATAGAAGAACATCAAGCCTTGTTTGCTAATTTCCAAGACCAAAGGAGGTGTACCAAATCCAGGTATGGACCCCTTATCCATTAATTTTACCTTTTCTCATATCCTTTTTGTGAAAAATAAAAATTTATAAATTTACTTATCTTATCTTATTGTACAACTTCCCTTTATATCTTCTACATGCACCATCCCAAGCAAAAAAAGGGTGCCTTTGTTAATTTCTCTGTTTTTTTTTTTAAGTGCTTTATGATGTCTAGATGTGTTCAGTTTGCCCCTTTTGATTGAAGCTTCTCTTCTATTGATAGTCGAACTCGGAATGTTTGTAGAAAATGGTGGTCCAATATATCATATATACTTTATTAATTTTAGTATATATGACATATACTAATTCCTCAATAGTTAAGATGTCAACAAACACATAATGAAAATCTAGTATAGATTGAGTTTTCTTAGATATATAGATACTGCATGTTGTGTTTGTTGTCAGTATATATGAAAGAGTAATACCTAGCGTCCAAAGAAAAGCCGTCCATAACGTCCATATGTTACATTTCGGGATGCATCTATTATATTTTGTTTATATACGTTTATGGATGTATAGACAGTTTTTCAACATACTTAAGATGTTTTTCTCTATATGAAATAGATGAAGTCATGATATTTTTATAAATTACAATGCTTACATCTTTCAATTACTAGATAGATGCATTTGTTCCTTTACCATGATTCATGAAGTAGCACTACATATATATATATAATACATTCATAGTGTTGATATAATTTAATATGTATATCATGATATATATAACTCGTATTTTCTATAAAATCGTCTACACATCTTTGCACCCCTTTCAACAAATAGCTTACCTAAGCAACCATTATATGGGACCAATGTGACAAAAGAATAAAGGGAACATTTTTGGAGAGAGGACAATCTCAACACATGGTTCTTTACAAAAAAAAAAATCTTTTATTTTGGATTATGTTTATGTGTGACCACCTAGTTCAGATCATAAATTCCCCTACATAATCTAATTAAGAACATGTGCACCACTATATATGAACAGGGATCCCCAAAATTTCAGTTATTTCAGTTCTAAATGGCACAACTTGTCACTCTGTTTTGGGATACATTAATGGTGCATTCTGCTGTAAATTGGATGAAATATGAACCATTCATTTTTTTCAAATCAGATGATCATGATATATTCTTTGAGTACAAGTAAAAAGAGCTGGTTGATCTGTAAATTTTGAACCACTTGATTGAAAATGAACAATTGTCCATAAAAAAACATCCTAAATTAATTTGGCATAGAAGATCCAAACATATTTGTCTAAGCTTTTTTTTATCTTTTGCAATTACAGGAAAATTAAAGCAAATGCGTCAAAAGGGATTGATGGTCCCTTTGGCTACGTGGAGTCCACTACAATAAATCCCTCTAGAATCCCCTCCTTCACTCACTTTATTCTTTTATTTCTTTTAAGGGCTCTTATCACACACCAACCGTCTCAAATGGTGTATAAATTATTTTAATTATAATTATAATTATAATTGTTGTTATATTATTAATAAGAGGGAATAAGTAGGCACCTAATGGAGGATTATTGGAAGTACTTGGGGTGCTTTCTGCGGAATAACTTTATTCTCTCATCAATCAAAACCGTGGGAATTAATTCATTGTTTACATGTCTCTTCTTAATTGATTAAGGGCATGTGGATGTATAAAGAGTGCTTTTGAGGTGTGTACATATGTAGGGTTTACTTCTTTAGCACCATTAATGTATTCTTTGGAATTACTTGATTGATATGACAATTGATTCTTTATTTATTTATTACCAAGAAATTTGCATCTTCTTTAATTTGCTAACGGGCAATATGGCATTTCTTTCTTACCATCTTTCTTGGTGAATATAATGTGGAATCTGAGGATTATAAATCTTTGTTATTTTAGGTGTGAAAGGTTTCTGGTCTCTTTCCACAATAATAATGCATCCTTATTTATAGTGAATTGATCACTCCCTTATTTATATTCTTCCTTGATAGTGAGTACTGACTGATGTTTACCCAAATTAAATCTGAATCAGCATATACAATATATATCTATGTCATTAAAAGTAGAACGTATTAAAGTGTAGTATTAAGCATACACATAACAAAGATAATATATTATATGAAAAGAGCAGATGATAACACAAAAGCAGTGTACATCTGAGCAAAGTATTGTTAAACAAAACAGCCCATTCTTGGTTTTCTTTCTTTCATTTCTCCTTTGTTGTGCTGTCATACCACATGCCCAACATAGCAACACCATTTCTCATCTTTCCAATTAGGCAATTGATGAATCAACCTGGAATCTGTGAAACCATGACCAAGTATATGCACTACATAATAAAGCCTTGCATTGTCACAAATGGTCACTTTTCAGTCTGAAAAGGAACAGGATCAGACTGGATCAGGCACGATTGCGCCGAATGTTTGGTTCATAGGACAAACCCTTTTCCAAAGATTGCAAGTATCACTTAGCTTTTTATTCAGTTTTCCTTTTCTTATCTCCTCAGCTCCTTCAGAAAAGTGTGATATTCCATGCCTACTTTGAAAGAGATTTGAAAGGCCTGTCATGTTATACAGACAACGGGTTATAGTCTGTACTGCTTATCTATGCATACATTCATGGTATTTCTTGCTGCACACAATTGATGTATCATTATCATATATATACGGCATAATTTAACTTGGCCACTGAGCAAAACAGGTGCCAAAAGTAGGTGGTAAACATGACATTTCCTTCTGTTCGTCTTCAATGTTTTTTAAGCACGAAGGAAAAAAAAAATTGAATATCACAATATATATCTCATGTTGAAAATGCCAACAAAAGATAAAAGTAGCAGATATCAAAATAATGCATATTTTCAAAAGAGAGCACTTCTGTAATGGTAATACTCAGAAGACAAACAGCCGTAAAAAAAGCTCTCTAAGATTCCTTTTCCTCTTTTCCGAACTTAGACCACCCATTTTACAATCACAAAGTAAACAAGACAGCATCATAGCTCTGCGAAACTTAGCAAGGATAAAAAATCATGTACAAAACACTTGTCTAAAGAGGTAATACTATGTAGTGGATTCATCAACTTTACTCTTGATGATCTGAAAAGCCGGGTTCACCCAGGTGCCGCAGCTGCATTGCATCCCGGCCCAGTTAAATGAGCCCAATCGAGCCTTGCAGCCCATGCACAACAACTTGTCAGACACATTCCCATCTTCCACTGCACAGATTTCATCTTAAGAGTAAGATTTCTAAACTATGTTCTTGGAACTGAAATACTTATTTCTCAGAAAATGTGCATGTCAATGTACGAGTTGATCAACCAAAATAAAAGCGCAAGACATAATTACTCTATTTTTTTTGTTAGGAACCTATTTCTGGTGGATTAGGTTGTGGATTGAAGACTACGAAGTTCTTACAAGCACTTCAGTTTCGGTTTTTCAGGACGGTAACAGTACAACAAGAGTTGCTGCAAACATCAGTACCAGCCAGGAATATCACAGTAGATTCACATTATTGCTCAAAACCCGATATTTTGAAGGATGGATGGTATATCAATTAGCATATCATTAATAACAGATTCTACTAAAACAAAATACAACTCATTATGTAATCTACCCTTACCATTTCAACCTAACAATGTACCAGTATTGCAAATATAGTAGTATTGTGGAGTACAATGATTAAAATAATAAGGCTAATTCTGCTATGGATCGGATGTAATGTGGACTGTTCATTTTTCACAATTGGACGCTCACGATATGTCTGTTAGATACAATTAAAGAGACATATTTGACAATAACCACTCGATTCAAAATGAAAGGTTGCTTAGCCGATTCGTAACATAACCACTCAAGTCAGAACAAAACACTAATATTCATCGAGCATTACTGCTCCTAACAGGCTACAAAACATCTACCGTTACATAATATATTTCTTTATTAACATACATCTCTATTTCTTCTGTATTTTTTTTTTTCTAGGGATAGAAATTATAAAATTATTTGTTTGTACTTCTCAATGTTAAATTCAAGAAACAATTATCTGGTCCAATTAACCCCAATTTTTTACAAACCTAAAAACCTAAAATCATCATTCATTTCATACAAAAACAACAATTCTCTGATTCTGATGAAGAGAATCAAATCCATATAGTGAGACAGTGAGATCCGTACGTACCGGCCTGCATCCACTTCATGGGCTCGACGAAGATGGCGGTGCACTCCGGCTTCTTCTCGGCCCAGTTGTCGTCGCGGTCCTTCCACCGGAAACACCTCTCGCCTTCCCCCTGCTCGTGCGGCACCACGCTCTCCTCCGAGGCCACCATCCTCCGGCACTTCTTGCACCTGTACACCACCTTCGGCTTCTCCGCCGCCTCCATACCCTAATTTCCCCAATTGATTGGACGGAGAACTCTAAAACCCTAGCAAGCAAACAGCGGCCGGAGCGGCGAAGTCCTTATCCTCTGCTGCGCAGTACGATACTGCGCAGCAGCGAATCAACGATGTGGATTATAGGGGTTTCTCGAGATTGAGTTGCACGAATCTTAAAGCAAATCCAACGGCAAGTGTACTGCGCAGCGAATCAACGTTGCAGATTGTAGGGGTTTTTGAGATTGAGTTGCACGAATCTTAAAGCAAATCCAACGGCAAGAGTACTGCGCAGTAGAGGATATGAATTGGCCGCTGCGGAGTGCTTATTAGTACTGCGCAGCGATACAACGATGTGGACTATAGGGGAGCTTTTCTGAGATTGAGTTGCACGAATCTTAAGGCAAATCCAACGATTTGAGTACTGCGCAGTAGTTTACTGCGCGGTAGAGGATATGAATTGAGCGGGAGGCCGAACTACTGTTGTCAGAATTTAGGTCCTGGCGAGCCCAATAAGGCCCATTGTTGGTGTACCCATTCAAATTTTCTAAATAAGGCCAGTTAAGGCCCATTAGGCCTATTAAAAAAGGTAGGTACTGGGCTGGGCAGCATTGATCAAGTTGTAATTAGCGAAGGCTCTCTGTGTGTTGGGTGTGGTGTCGTCCGTGTGATCAGCCGAGTAAATAAGGGAGAGGGACAGAATAGAAGGGGTCAATTGCTCCACAGTGCTTATCCTCTAACATATGGCACAGTGCCGTGTGGCATGTGGATCGTTGGATCGCCTTGAGATTCAGACCTGCACAACTCTCAAGGAGATCCAACGGTCCATGTGCTGCATGACATTCTGCCATATGTTAGGGGACTTGAAATCCTACTATTTCCGTAGGTTCTTAAGTTTTTGCTAACAATAAATAAATTAGTAATGTTTCATTGCACCCACACTGGTACCATTTTATAGTTTAATTTTGGGAGGTCGCAAGAAAAAAAACAAAGAATTATAGAATATAATTGGAATGATTGGGATTATCTATACTATTATAAAAAGTACGTAAAAACTGGACACGTCCATTTGGTCATGGTTTTCATCAAATGGAGAAATATTTCCCCTCTTAACTCAAATAACCACGGCTTTGAATTACACACTCTCACAGATTGAACTGATAAAGCTTCAGCTCATGGTTACATGAAAATCTGTGCACATACAGACGAGTATTAATTTATTCTTCAGATATTGAAAAAACAATTCACGGGAAATTCACCGGTCCTTAGGATCTTTTGATTTTCAGTAGACCAAATATTATTAATTTTATACAAAGCTTACATGATAAAGATGAGAGATCCATTGACAATTTTGACAATGAGGTTTTTTTAAAATTTGTAAAAATTCATAAAAAATCTTAAAAATGAAAAGTAGTTCACGGATGTATTATTTAACTTATAGATTGATAGTGTTTCAATTTTCAATTAATTTGAACATGGTTTAATGACTTATCAAATTTCCGTGCACTTTTCATATGTTATTATTTAGCGGATCTTTAAAGAGTTAACAAACGTCGCTTAAATTCAATATAATCGGAAACATAATCAATCTATAAATTAAGCAATATTTCCGTAATTTTTTTTTAAGATTTTTATGATTTTTTTATAATTTTTTAAAAAATGATATTGTCAAGATAACCATTGTCAATGGATCCCTCCATGATAAATTTTTATGATTTTTTATAATTTTGTATGATATGAACTTTTTTTTATCATAATATCGTTAGCTTGAAAAAAAATTTAAATTCCCCGCCGCAATGCGCGGGTACGCTTCTAGTTTTAAGAAACATCCCCTAAAATCCCCGATGGATGGTTGAGATTATTTAAAAAAAACACTCTCTAAACTCTACCGCCGTCGGATCGGGGATTGAATCGGGAATTGAAGGGTCCTCCGATCCGATTTGGATCATAGCCGATACGGATTTTTTATAAGTCCTAATTAATTATGTGATTAAATTAATTTCTCTGTTCCATTTTTTTTTCTAAAAATATATTATATAAGAGACCGTCGCTTACTAACATAATCATATTGTAAACGACTTAATTACATAAAAATTAAAAGGAACATTTATGTAGTATAAATTAGAACCAATAATTAGCTACGATCCAACAATTAGTATATTCCATTAAGTATCATGAATTGGTAAATGATTGCATCTATCATTAGTCTAATGCAGACGAGAGTCACAAGACGATGCTCCAACTTGATTAATTAGTCTAAATATTAATTAAACCCAGTGAAGCCACGGAGAGATGCACTTTTGCTATCAATTAAAACTTAACCACCAATAATTTGTCTAAATTAGTTATTGAGTGGTTCTCCTATAGATTAGTTAAGCAACCTTTCATTGTGAATCAGTGGTTCTTATCAAACATGTTTATTTAATTGTATCTAAAAGATATATCGTGACTATTCGATTATGAAAAATAAACGGCCTATATTTCATCCGATCCATAGCAGATTAGCCTTAGTCCATAGAATAAAATATTTAATTGTATTTAAAGAAGTACTAGTCATAAAAAAAAATTATAACAAGAAATAAATTTTGAGAAACAGGACTATGAGAAAAAAAAAAAATTCCTTTTCTTCTGAAACTTTTTAATTAACTATCATATTATGATAATAGTAAGAACATGGGATCATTTCATTTTGTAGTCTAGATTGCACATACAACAAATTAGTCTATAAACATTCTCCATTCTCATATATAATTCCAGAAAGCAAATAACCATGTGCTAGCTGTTGAAGCCTTTTCAACTTGTGGTATGGCATTAAGTCATGTGAGCAGTAAGATGAGTCCAAACTTCAACTAATAACAGTGCATGTGTTATGTTGGTGCATGTGTTATGTTGGTACATAACATAAAATTAGAATTAAAATTATTCCGTCCCGGCATGAATTTATTTCCTGGCGTTTTATACAAGGATGCATGGAGCAAGCCAAGAATATTTGTATATTATTTTTCCAGCTATTTAGTATTATTTTGACGAATATTGAATTTAGTAGAGGAATGATATGGCATTTCTGAACAGATTGATATGCAATGACAAAATTTTTATATTTGTTAGCTTGAGTTATTTATATATGATATATCTAGGGCTAACAAACAAGTACTTCGTAGCTCGTAATTCGCATGAGTTCGATTCGGTCTGAGCTTGATTCAGTCTAAACCCGATTCGGTTTTTTGTCAACTCGAGTTTGATTTAGCACAGTTTGATTTTTTCTTGATTTGAGTTCGATTCAAGAGGAGGGATCAAATAGACATGTTTTTGGTGATCGATTGATGAACATAAAATTAAATTTTAAATAACTACATTTTAAATTCTTAAATAACAAAACTAATTGATAGAATATATTGTATATATCATATTTTATGTGTATATAAAATATTATATCATTTTGATTTTACTTACATGTGAATCAAGCATAAACAAAAAATCAGCGGTTCAAGTTTTATGATTTTTTCTCATCTCTTGATGACTATCGAAACAATGTTAAAACTTTATCATTTTTTATGTAGAGTTGAGCTATGGTACTATTAATAGTACAAATTGCGCCGTACTATTGGCTCATATATATCTCCAATTTCAAAATATTAATAGTTGATCCAAATAGCTAGCTCATTATGATATTTATATATAATTTTACTTGTAAACCAAATTTTATATTTTGTAGAATTTTTTTACTATTTTTTAAGATATTTTGAAATGTCACTCATTTGGATGGCTCATAATATTTTAAGCAAGTGACATATTATATATTGTCAATTATCAATTTTATTTTACAAGGACCCTAAAAAAATATTCTTGATAATAATTAAAACATATTGCTTAATTAAATGTAAAGAAAAAATATTTATTTTAGTAAGTAACATTATAGCATTTATATATACATTGTGCGTCATTAATAATAGAGGAGGGATCAATGACACACAAAATTTTGGTACGACTACTACGTATACTAAATCATATAAATTTATAAAAATCTTAAAAATAGAAAATCTTTTATAAACATATTCATTTACTTATAGATTGATTGTGTTTCAAATTTCATTCAATTTGAGTGTGATTTGATACTCCATCAATAATTATCAAGTTTATATGGTAATTAGAACAGTCTAAATTTGATGATTCTTGATGAAGTATCAAACGAAACTCAAATTGAATGGAATTTGAAACACAATCAATCTATTACTAAATGAATATGTTTATAAAAGATTTTTCTATTTTTAAGATTTTTATAAATTTATTGATTTAGTATAATAGTTGTGTCAAAATTTTGTTGTGTCAAAATTGGATCCCTCTTCTTATAATAACCATATAAAGAACAGTAAATCAATTGGGTTCTAGAGCTAATCACATCTTATCTCCTAATTAATTCCATTCTTAATAACAAATCTATATTATAAAATCAAATCTACTGTATCTCAGAATATAAATGCATATATATATACTCCTGTGGCCTGTACAATCCAAAACTGAAGTCACCCTCAACCCCACAACAAAACCCACAAAAACAAAAGAGAGGAAAGAGATCCAAAGAACCCTCTCAGGCTCTCAAAAATGGCATCTGAAATAACAAGAAGCACCTCAATATCCATGCTATCCTCCATTGTCATTACATCTATCCTAATTACATGCCTTACTTTTGTTGGACAAGCAAACGGAAACGGATGCAATCTCTTCAGAGGCAGCTGGGTGTACGACGACTCGTACCCGGTGTACCTGCCTGCAAGTTGTCCGTTCATCCGGAAGGAATTCGACTGCGTCAAGTTCGGCCGACGCGATCTGTTCTACCTCAAATATAGATGGAAGCCTTACTCATGTGATTTACCGAGGTCTGCTTTGTAGTTTTGATATTTCAATTTGTTTTTTTTTTTTTCTATAAAATATTTGTCCCATAAAATATTTTCATGTCCAAGTCATAAAATATGCCGTGCAATTATTTCTGTTTAATTTGTCACCATTATTGCATGAATTTAATTATACTTTAATTAGTGCTCATTAATCATATATTTTAACACACTAGTCATATATTCACACCATTATTGGCACTCTTTTCATCCTTTGAAAAAGAGATTGAATTGCATTTTGGAGTTAATTCTCATGCAGATTTGATGGCATGGAGTTGCTCAAGAGGTTGAGGGGAAAGAGAATCATGTTTGTGGGTGACTCCATCACCTTGAACCAGTACGAGTCTCTCCTCTGCCTCATCCATGCATCGGCACCGGATGTTCGGATGACCGAAATAGGGTTGCGCACTGACCCGATCACCGGAGTTCGATTTGAGGTACATATGTTTATATATTAGAAGACATCTTGCATCCATTAAATGAAAAGTCATCCATACGTCCATAAACATACAGAAAATGTAACAAATACACTCTGAAATGTAGCAGATACATCCCGAAATTGATGTAACCTATGGACGCTATGGACAATTTTTCTATGAACAATAGGTATGAAGATGCACTAGGAACCATCAGAGGTTGGATATATATTGACCTAATATCAATCCAAGAAGAGAAACATCTTGCGTCCATTGAAAAATTGTCGATATATATCTACAAACATGTACGTAATGTAACAGATACACTCCAAACTGTGTAACAGATACATCCCGAAATGTAATGAACGTTATGGACAGTTTTCAAATATATAGCGAGCCATTGACGTATAGTTAAGTGAAATTAAGCTGTACAATGGTTGGTGATTAAGGAAGCTAGTTTAGGTAATTCTATGACACTATTATAGTTGTTAATTCTTTTTAGAATAAATATATATATTGAACATTAAGTGGTGGAAGGATTACTAACTTCTAATTTGAGTGGTATAACTAAGCAATTGTCAAAAGCCTATATATCTCAGTGCAGTGTTAGTGATAGCTAATCATTTTTTAATCCACTACATATTTTGATGTAACCTTTACAAATGGATCAAACACTTTAATTATACATGCTCCACTAACTGTGTTTTCATCAGTCAACGGCAATTAAAGATTAAATTGCTCCAGAATCTTCACTGTTTTTAATTTGTGATCTTCATTTTTCTATTATCTGTGAAGATGAAGAGCAGAAGTAAATAATTAAACCCTATAATTGACTTTAATTCAGTAAATAGGTGGCCTTAATTGGTAGTAAGCAGAGGGTTAAAATAATTATCAGGGTAGTATATATATAGTACAAATAAATAGTTAAATTGCAATTTCAAGTACACCAAGCCCCAAAATATATTAATTGGTCAATCGAGAAGGGTGAGAAACTGAGAATCAAAGAATCAATTATCAAAACATAAGGGCAGAGAATCTCAAACTCTAAAATACACAATTTCTAGATCTGCAGCTATGCAACTCATTGTAGTCAAATTACAGTCTGTCCCAAATTGGAATTTTCCATGAGGCATCTCTGTTATGCAAGTCAAATTCTAGATAGCTGTGTTAAGCTCAATTGCAGACCGATTCTGTATATGCATCTGAGCTTAAAGAAGATCTAATTCCATTTGTTTAGATTTAATTTTGTGCTTAATTACGGCCTAAGTAATTGCAGACCTCCACATGATATGTACCCTCATGTATTGCATATCAGCACAACATATGCTTATTTGTATTGTTTGTAATGTAGTCATTAGAAAAAGTAGAGGTGCCAAAATATGACCCTACCCAAAAAACCCGTCCGACTCGACCTGACCCGACCCGACCCGAATCCAGACCCGAACCTGAACAACTCAAACCCAAGATGACCCGGAAATAGAGGTGCAAAATATGACCAGACCTGAAAAACCTGCCCGGCCTGACCTGACCCGAACCAGACCCGACCCGACGATCTGCCGCCTCTAAGAAAAAGTGATCAATCAAATTTCACATGATATCATTTAATGTAGTTCAGGCACGCATCTTTTATTTGTGGAGCTATTTATTCATACAATTGGAACTTCTATTTCTTGAATAACACCGTTGTATGTAATATAAATCCAGGAAACAAAATTAGTTAGGTTTTCGAACAGGGGATGCTAACACATACTTAACAAATTAAAAGATCAAATCCATGTATATATTAACTTATTCTTATAAGCATTTACATTAAATTATGCAACTCAATGGGCAAGTACACACACAACACAACTTACACAAGTCACTAAATATATATACTAAATAGAACTTAATTTCTGATTGAAGACAGATATATATATGCAGGGAATTTTCCAAACATCCTCATTTTAACTATTCATATATATACAAAATGTGTAACCCTTACTTCAAATAATATAACACTTAACTCAAATTTTGTAATAATATGGACATGTAGACACTGGACACTAATTTTGATGACACTAGATATGACCCTGTATACAGGGGAAGCTATGTTACATCTGAACATCTTGTGTTCCTTAAATTTACAGGGTTACAACCTGACTGTTGAGTACTTCCCTTCTCACTATCTAGTAGACATAAACAGAAGATCCATAGGCCGTGTCCTGAATCTTGATTCCATAAGTGCCGGTCACTTATGGCAAGGTGCCGATGTGCTCGTCTTCAACACCGGGCATTGGTGGCCTCGCAGCGGGGATACACAACCGTATGTGATCATTATCAATTCCTTTTGTTTTCCTTTCTCATTCCTTTTTTTTTAATTATGTTTTTCTTTCTTAATTTTCTTAATTATACTTGCATTGAGGTATTGAAGTATATGCATCTATACTTAGACTATTATACTAACGTTAGGATTTCGGACTGAACTTAATTACTTATGCAGGTGGGACTATATTGAAGATGGAGGGAAGATAGTGAAAGATATGGACCGGACATTGGCTTTGTCAAAAGCATTGCAAACATGGGCTAAGTGGGTTGATCAAAATGTAGGCCCTTCTACAAAAGTATTTTACCAAGGCATCTCACCTGACCATTACAAGTAAGTCCTGCTTCAACATTTTCAGCGTTATGTAATTAGGTTCACTATAAAATTTTTACAGGATTAGGAGGGCATATATTGTTATTTTCACAATCTTGTTTGCAGTAGAAATTTTTAAAATATATGAACAAAATAAAAATTGGAACAAATATTTATAATTTTACATATATATTCTTGATCCCATAGATAGATTAGTGCTTCAAAATTCATGCAATCCTGAATGTCTATCAAATACAATCCAAAATTTATAAATCTATGATAATTCAAGTTGATTGATATTTTTGAGCACTATATGTAAAATTAGACTGTCAAGTTTGCCATATAGCAATTGTCAAGTGAATAAGTGATCCTTCTCCTATAACATATATTTCATTTGGTGAGATATGTGTATTTCTGGATCTTCCCTAGTTCTTATATATGTCAATTACTTTTATCAATGGACTATGCTTATTCTATAAATTTTCAGTGGCCAAGATTGGGGTGCGAGAAAGGGAGACAGTTGCATGAAGGAAACGCAGCCCATCCTCGACGCATCAAAGTATGTAGCTGGCGCATTGCCAGAAGAGGCAGTGGTGAGAAACATACTTGCCACTATGTCTAAGCCGGTGCATCTGTTGGATGTCACTTTCCTCTCTCAGCTCAGAAAAGATGCGCATCCGTCGAAGTACAACGGTGTAAACTTCAGGAACGACTGCAGTCACTGGTGCGTGCCCGGTTTGCCGGACACTTGGAACCGGCTCTTTTATGCGGTTTTTATCCGTTCTTGATAGGAAAGGGGAATGTATATACTCATGTATACTTGGGAGGATTTTTAAGGAATTATAGCTGATTTTTTGGACAGTGCATTTTATAAAAACGTATAGAAAAGGATTAAGTAAATGAAATAGGTTGTGGCAAGCCAAACACCATGTTTGGTTGAAGTGTAAAGTTAAAGAGTTTCATCTTTTTATATATATTATATTTATGTCACAAAATAATTCTTGTTTGGCTAACAATTATAGAAAAATAAGATAGCGTGAGTTTAAGCTCACGGGGCCATTCCGTGAGCGCAATTCCAAAAACATATCAAATCACCTATAAATTTCGATTTATATGGCTCAATAAATTCTTTATATCAAAATCAAATGGGATACAAAAATTTTTCATTTTTGAAAATTGTTAAATATTTGTTTGAGATTTTTTAAAAGTGACTATACAATATTAATAAAATAATCAAATGTTTCATGTACCATTTTAAAAAATCTCAAAAAAATACTTAAAAATTTTCAAAAATGGAAAATTTATGTATCCTATATGATTTTGATATAAAGAATTTATTGACCTATTCCCATTAAAATGTTTCTATTTTCTAAGCCTCTAATAAATTTGCCTCCATATCTTAGCCGTTGATGAAATATAAGATGAACGGTTCAGATTAAGTTGCTACATTAGCTAGCTAGCTTCCATGGGCCATCTCCTTTCCATGATCCCATCTGTTCGTTCGTTCTCCCGTACTTGCATCTCCTCCGCTCGAGTATCCGTAGACCTGACGGCCCTTCTTTCACTCTTGTCTTCTCCTTTTCAAAGTTTGTTTAGTTTGCTACTTATTCTCATTTATGCTCTAACTAAACATGGTGTTTGCTAGTTATATATATCTTTATGCTTTTTAGTATTTTCGTTAGCTGTTTAGTTTGTCTTTATACAATTTGGTCCAATTAAGGTCGAGATTGTTAGATTATAGTCCGAATTGTTCTAGTGGCCCGTTGTGCTTGTGTTTTTGCTCCTTTTATATTTCTACTTTGTACCCAAGTTGAAAAAAGAGAGAAAATCAGTTTTCCAGAAACTTTCATCTCTTTTCTCTTGTTCTCTTCTTGCAGAACCCCAGACCGCCGGGGACCCCCGGTCGTGGTCTCTCACCATTTAACCCCAGTTATATATAACTCCTAACTCTTTTTTTTTTTTTTTTTTTTGAGTTAGTAGGCAATTTGCCTACTATAATTTTCATTGATTAAAAAAGGAACTTACAAAATGGGTATGTACAAGACTTACAACAGAAAATGAAAAGGAAATACATTTTGTTTCACTATGTATAAGGAAAGAATAAAAACTAAACTTGACCATTTATCTAAGTCAATGATTTTTCCTATGATTTTTTCTATAAGCACGCATCTTGAAGAATGGTGTGTATGATCGTTTGCACACCTCTGGCGGAGCCCTGAAAGATACGGCGGTTCCTCTCTTTCCATATATTCCAACATGCGGCCGCAAATCGAATGGTCAGGTCCTGATCGTGATTGACATGAGTATGTATGAAGAGCGGGATATCCTGAACAATTGGCGGTATCGTGTTCAGGTTGGGAAGCAAGTCACCTGGAATTGAGATCGTGAATGGGCAGGAGAGGAAGATGTGATCTGCTGTCTCTAGCATTGTTGCTCGACAAAGCACACAAGAATCCCCATGCGGCCAGTTACGTTTCTGCAGGTTGGCGTTTGTTGATGTCTGTCTTTGATGAGTAGCCATATGAAAATTTTAATTTTTGGAGGCAGTGACATCTTCCAAGGAATATGCGGGAAACGCTGCAGCATGCCCGGATGAATCATGAGCGCATAGGCAGAGGAGGAGGAATATACACCGTTGGAGGCCGGATTCCATCTTGGATGATCAGTCGATGTGGTATCAGGAATACATGTCCTAAAAGTCGATAGGAGGGTTGAGAGATCTTGGAGAAAAGGATTTCTGTCAGTTGATGGTTCCAGTAGTGCATCGATCGATGTTACTTGGAGTTGAGTGTTGAGGGTGCTAGTCCAAGGTGATTGCGGGTCCGCATAAAGTTTCCACAGCCACCTGATCATGAGCAGAGCGGTATTTTGCACTCTTAAATCCATCAGTCCCGCCCCTCCAAGCTCCTTCGGTAAGCACATTTGTTTCCACTGGATGAGGCAGTGACCTCCCGAGAAGGAGTCATGTCCTCGCCGAGAAATTGTCGAACTATTGTCGTGAGTTCATCAATTACGGTTTGTGGCAGTAGGAAGACTTGTATAAAGTAGAGTGGGATCGCATTAAGGACAGAATTCACTAAGACCGTTTGGCCCACAAGCGATAGTTTGTTCCCTTTCCATCCCTGTAGCCGCGAATGTACCCCCTGAATTATCGGTTGGTAGTCTGCTCGTTTGAGTCGATGATATGTGAGAGGAAGCCCAAGATAGGAGATAGGCAGTTGCAACAGTTGACAAGCGAGCATGTGTATAACTCCTAACAATTACTTGTAGCCATTTTTTTACATTGTCATGTAATAGATATTTATATATATATACCTGAAAATAGAAATAAATTATTCAATATCTGACTAGTATCTACTCATCGATTTAAATATTAAATAGAAACAAATCTCTGTCTTATTGAGATAAAATCCTTCATTTATGCAATTGATTGATGCTTAATAAAGGATTAATATAATTTCTCGAATGCTTGACTGATGATTAACCCAAAATTACTTCTGTATTTTTTTTAAGATAAAGATGAGGGTCAAGACACTCAAATTTAAATATCTATAAAATAGACCAGCATTAGTAACCACAAGTTAATTAATTAAAAAAGCCTTCAAGGCTTCAACGGAGTGCTTTCTGTGAGTAGATGATTAGTGACTATATATTGGTACACACACCAACACGGTCACCAATATATTTACGGGTGTCTTTGAGATTGGGAAAGAAGTACAGATCTCGAAGCAAATCAGACGGACTACGTACCATCCCAGTATGTATCTTGCTGCGCCGTAGGTGATATGATTCCATTATTGTATGGGACTATACCTAGCTTTCGTGATATACTTCAACTTTATTCTCCTGTCGAAATCTCCAATGGGAAATTCACCAATAATACAAGAAAAACATCGAACGAAGAATCTGGCTGTAAATTGATTGAAAAGGACCAGTGCAATGAAATAGATTCCACATGTGTGATATAAAATCAAGTGATCAGCATGCAAAACCATTTGACAATAAGAAAATTAAAGAATGTATATGCCTTAATTTTGCTTTCATTAATTATTATCAATTTATCTTAATTTGACAAGTTGAGACACCATAGTTGGTGGTGAATATTGTGTTCGAGATATAAAGAAAAGAACAAAGGTACGATGGATTGAAGAATCGAATAAAGAAGAAAGAGACGTACCAACGATTCCTTAAGCACCTAATTAATTTGCAAATTCAAAGTATCAATTTGTGCCAATTTTGAGAGCATCCCCCAATATTTGAGACTAATACTACTATCTTATTCTTATGTTCGGCCATCCTTAAATTGTACATATATAAATAAATTGTAAGGGAGGTCCTGTAAATACGTCTCCATTTCATCAATTGCATTCTACATATATATACTTGTCCGCGCACTTCAGCATATCAAGCTAGTGTCTGTATCATAATATATATAAACCCACAACTTAATTAAGCAAATCCAAACTTTGCAATTTTATAAGGATATCAAAATCTCCACATACATACAAATTAACAATTACAGCTAGTTAAGAGGTTTGGGAGAAGCACCACGTGAGTACCGGCAAATGGCAGAAGCGATTGCAAAGCTGGTACTGGACAAGCTTGTTGATGCCGCCGTCAAGGAAGCTCTGGTCCTTTATGGGGCTGGGGACAAACTGGATTCCCTCCGTCACGAACTAAGCTATATCCAAGCTTTTCTAAAGGATGCCGAGTCAAAGCTCAGCTCAACCAATGAAAGGGTGAAGACTTGGGTGAATGATGTGCGAGAGCTGGCTTACAGAATCGAGGATGTAATTGACACGTTTGTTGCAGAGGTGGATAAGCGCAATCGACCTGGCAAGGTTAACACCTTGAAACGTATTCTTAAGAACCCGAAGAAGCTACCTTTTGTCCATAAGCTCATTAGTGAAATGGATGAGATTGAGATCCAAATGAGGCTCCGTGAGATGGAGGTTCTTACAGAGAGGTATGGTATTAATAGAGAGTTGGGAGACAACAATAGTAGTAGTGTACAACCATTCATAAAGCCACTCATACTTCCTGATGTGGATGATCCTGACATCATCGGTCTGGAGAAGGACACAGAGAACATCGTCAAGCTACTTCTCAATCCAAGTACGACAAGGCGTTGCGTGGTGTCGATCGTTGGACAAGGAGGTCTTGGGAAGACGACACTTGCCAAAAAAGCATTTAACAGGTATGGACCCATATTCTCATGATAAACATTTGTTTATCTGATTATACATAATTAAAGTGACTAAGAATTTATTAAATAAATAACTTTTCATTTATCAGCCACTCCTTGTATTGTTTGTTTGTCTTTGATTTTTAAATTCTCTAAGGCATTACCACATCCATTACTCAAGTAGAAAGTTTGGTAATGCAAACTTGGGAAAAAATATGGCCGACTATATGCATGGTACCAATAATTATTTGTTCTTTTATGAGAATATTTTAAAGGAAAATGCTATGGGGATACTGTTGAGAATATCATTAGAGCTACCATATAGTTTGACTTGGTCAAACGAAATTCAATATAATATACTAATTATTCAACTTAACATGCTAAATATTCAACTTAACGTTAACTTATAATTAGCATGTTGAATATTTAGCATCAACTTAACATGCTAATTTTAAGTTAACATTAAGTTGAGTATTTAGCATGTTAAGTTGAATAAATATTGATATCATTATTCAACTTATAAGTAAATTTTACATTAAATTATTAGCATATTAAGTTGAATAATTAGTACATTTAGTTGGATAATTAGTTTGTTTGACCGAGTCAAACTATATATATAGTATCCTCAATGGTATCTCCATATCTAGACCCTTATTTTAATTGTGTTAAGCAACTTGATGTTACAATTTGAGATACGGTTTTGAAATAACGAGCCGAATCGCTTTTCCTCACTACGCTTTCCAAAGCGCAATAGCCTCAATCTATATATAGATATGTATGTGTGTACTTACATCTATACATTTTCGTGTAGAGATGAGGTCAAGACAGTGTTCCCAATTCGATTGTGGCTATCAGTGTCTCAGCAATTTGATATAGTTGATCTCTTGAAGACGATGTTAGAGAATATACCTCTTAGTGATGATGAGAAGGCTCGTCTCAAATGTGAAGGTCACATCCTTCAGCAAAGGGCGATTGAGCAGCTTAATATGTCCCTTAGCCAAAAGCGGTACCTAATCATCATGGATGATGTTTGGACAGACAACTTGTGGACTAAAATTAAGGTTGCTCTTCCTGATAAAGGCAATGGCAGCAGAGTACTAGTAACTACTAGACACTCTAACATTGCTCAGAAAGCAGACCCAGCTTGTGATCCATACAAACTTCATTATTTGAGTGAGGATGAAAGCCGACTTCTTTTACTGAAGAAAGCTTTTCCTTTTATGGATCCTGAACCCTATCTTCATGATCTATCTGACCTTCCTGACAAACTTGCCAAAAAATGTGGTTACTTACCACTTGCTTTGGTAGTTGTTGGTGGTCTTTTATCCACAAAACCAAAGACATACAATTCCTGGCATAAAATTTGTGAAAAATTCAATTGGAATGATGAAGGACTCGAGTGCACAGAAATCCTAACAACTAGTTTTGAGGATTTGTCTGTTGTTCTCAAATCGTGCTTCATGTATTTTGGTTTATTTCCAGAAGATTACAGAATCAAGGCTAAATCATTGATAAGGATGTGGGTGGCAGAAGGATTTATGCCTAAAGAAGATAAGAAAACAATGGAAGAAACAGCTGAAGGTTGCTTGGAGGAACTTGTGCAAAGGTATATATTTTGCTTACTATCATAAAATCTTTTATTTTACTGATTGATAATTAAAATTAGTTGCATGTTTGAGTTCTTCACCTCTAATTACTTAGAAGTACTAGGCTTGAGTACTCTATAAATTTCATAAATTTAATTATACTAGAGCTGTAACTCGGGCTTCGCCACGGAATATGATAACAAAAAAATAATAAAGCTTATAAAATAAAATATTTATTTAAAAAAAATCAAACATAATTTTAAAATTTTTGATGTGAATAATGATGATAATGATGATGTATACTTTATAAACAATAGCACATAAATGTTGGACCACTTTAAAGATTAAATTTTGTCTTAGACATATCATATCATCTTATTAAATGATGAGAGAGAATAAATATAAGCCATTAGATCAAAGTAGATGAAGAGATTTAAACAAAATCAATGGTTAATAATATTGATGATGTGGCATAGTTGAGGTGCTTGGAGAGTTACCCCTCTTTCTAATTTATAGATTAGTACTTGAACGCATTATAGAAATTGCAAAAATAAATAGCTCCATAAAGTTTGGAAGAAAATAAAAGGTGCCATTTTAAAATTTCGGTCATATAAGGCGTTGAAATATTGAGCGCTAAAAAAATAGGAAACATTAAATGTTCACACAATGGACATCCAAAAAAACTTTTATGAGTGTAAGTATTTCTTGTGCTCAAGTTATTTGGAAAAGGATTGATAGATTGAACAATATGATTAGAGGTGACAAATCGGACGGGTGGGTCGAGTTTGAGTTCGGGTCGGCTGGGTTTCTCGGGTCGGATCGGGTTTTGCCATCTCTAAATATGATAGAAGTGATGAGAGCAGTAAGAATGTGTGCCGTACAAGCAACATAATTTAATTTTGACTACGGTTTTAATTTCCTCATATTAACTCTCTCACATATTGGGCACATGCATTGCTTTGAGCGATATGGAAATTGCTCGATTAATATTTTGAGATCAAGATAAAAATTTCGTGATATCTTTTCATAGTTTGTAGGATGAGTGAGGCTACGGTACATTAATAGTATAAAGTGGTTTGTACAATGACTCTATATTGTCGTTGTTAAAGTTAAATTAATCGATCTAAACCGTTTAATATAATCTCCATATATAAATGTCATTGTAGACCAAATTTTATAATTTTTTGTGCTTTTTCACTATTTTTTTAGATAATTAGAAAATGACTTAATGTAAACATTATAGACTATTAAAAAATGTGGTTTTTTTATATATCAAAATATATAGTTAAAAAATTGTAAAAAATATAAAGTTTGTTCTAGAACTACATTAATATATGGAGATCACATTGAGCAGTTTAGATCGATCAATTGAACTTTAAAAATCGTAATATGGAGTATAGTACGAGTCATTTTGTACTGTTAATAGTACCCTCACTTTTGTATGATTAAGTCCACATAAAAGTGAATAAAGAATAATATGCTTTCAAGTAAAACTTCCGTTTTTCTTAATATTAAAAAGTAGTTTTTATTATTACTAGCATTGTTACCGCGCTATGAAGAGGGTATTATTTTTAGTTATAAAACCCATTTTAAGTTGCTTTTGAATTTTTTCAAACAAAAAAATCTTACAATTAATAATACAACATATTCAACGCCATGATTAATTTAATTATATATATATATATATAGTTCTTACGAAAGTTATATTTGCAAACATTTTTCTTACGAAAGTTAAATCAAATCATAGTTACGTACAACCATTTTTCTTACGAAAGTTATATTTGCAAACAACCCAATAACATTAAATTGGGAGTTCAAACGTAAGATACGTATCATCATATATATGGGTCAGTGTGATCTACATATTCACTTTACCCTCTTCGCAAAATGATGCAACTATTATATACTTGTCGACAATGTTTATCTTGACAATATTGATAATAAAATTTTTGATAAATTTAAATTACCTTAAAAATGAAGATAGAATTTAAGTTTATAGATGTTTGAATTAACTTATATATATTCATAGTGTTTAATTAAATTTCAATCAATTTAAACATCGTATGATGAGTTATCAAAAATTTTATACACTTTTTAACGGTTGTTATTTAACGAGTCTTTCAAGAGCTATCAAACAATGATATTTAAGTTGATAATAATTGAATACAAATCAATCTATAAGTTAAATAATATTTTTATAAATTTTATCTTATTTAAAAAACAACTAATGATTTTCAAATGTAATAAAAATAAAAAATCTCATTATCAAGATGGTCAAGAATTAAACAAATCTCGACTCGATAAGCGTTGTCATGAATTAATGCATATCTTCTCTTTGGAATATATGTTGTTGTCGCACTGCACAAGAAACGAAACTGTAGATCCTTAAAAAATGAGAGAAGCAGAAAAACGAGCAAATAACTAGCTACAAACATTAGAACCAACTTCTATATATTCAAACAAACACCGAACAATTTTAATTTCAGTTAATAATTGACTTACTGCTCTGATATGTTTGATTACTTATCATGTCATTATATATTCATTGTGCATAAACAACAATCAGATCCAAAACATATATATGCAAGCTCTAAATTAAGTGAGACTCGAGAGTCGAGACATCAGCAAATTTAAACACGAATACCAGAAAACTAAATACCCACAGGAGAAAAGAACACAAATCAAGCTATATCAGTGAAAAATGAAAATAGATGAAAATAACAGGGAAATCAAGAAATTGTAGCAAACAAATTAGATTCCTCTTATAATAGATTAAAGTACTTCAATTGTAGCAAAAAAAATACCCACTGAATTGTTTAATGATTTCCGGCTCACTATATTCATTAGTTTCTTGACCGTCGATTTGATATAATAGATTGAAGTTAGGTTCGTGATTTTGACAATCACTGGACAGCATGCACAAAACGTCCACGAAAGAAAAAACTTCACTAAGGATATTTCTTTCAAATCAGAAAATAAGAAATTAAAACAAATAAAATAAAATAAAGCATAATTGGAGCATTAATTTTAGGTTTTTACACGTAATAACAATGATTTACTGGTTTAATTTATCAAAAAAAAAATAATAATAATGATTTACCAGTATCTTGAATCACAACTAAACCATGGAAGCCCAATTTAAAAGAAATGGAAGAAATGTGCCAAGAAGATCGCAGTGCTCAAATTTGCACATGACACCGATAATAGAAGGGAGAGGAATTAAGGCGGCACCCAAGAACCTTGCGCTTGAGGGGTTTACAGCTTCGTACTACTTCCCTTTGCAAATTACTGCAACCTGTTTTTGTCAATAGCAGTGCGACATACTATGTTTGGTTTGAAACAGAAAACCTGAACCGTGCTGTTGGCTAGCCGCTTCTAGCAATTGGAGAGAGAGCCATTTAGATAGAAGTTAATAGCCAACAGCACCAAAACGAAGAAGGCAGTTTTTAATATATAACTTCAGTCAAAATTAACACATAACAACGGACATGTTCAGTGGTTGTGTACTTTATCGTATAGTATAGATTTGGACTATCGATTAATTTGTTTAATATGCATAAATATAATTGAATAAATGCAGGATAAAAACTAAAAACTGAAAAGCAAAAGATCAATTAATTAATCAATGTTGTGTTCATACGCAGGAGCATGATTCAAGTTTCAGAAAGGTCTCTTAATGGATCCATCAAATATTGTCGCATACATGATCTTTTGCATGAGCTTGCGATTGAAAAAGGGAAGGAGAGTGGGTTCCTAGAGATAATCTCAAGTCAAGATGGGAGTTCCAGCTCTAGTACTATATCCAGTAATGTTCGTCGTGCAGCTCTACATTTTGACCGTAAAGATATTATGGAAAACGCAGGTCCAAACCTCCGCTCTTTACTTTCTTTCAGTGAACATGACTTGCTAGATTTTAAAATGTTTAGGTTCTTAAAGGTTTTGAATGGATTGGAAAGCAGTCTAAAGGGAAACAATATAAAGAAATTAGCTCAGTTAAGATATATAGCAATAGGGGAAATAATAGGGGAAATAAGGATTGATTCTCATTGTGGACCGATCATTTTGGCGGAAAGACAAATTTGGAAGGGTATGAGTCGCATGAGAAACCTTCAGACGCTCCATATTAGAAAACTTCAGTATGAAGTCAGGTATTTAATTAATTGTATATGGGATATAAAAACACTCAGACATGTAATTGTAAGAAATATTGATAACATTTATGGGCCACCATCTAGAGCAGAGCTTCCAAATTTGCAAACCCTGAAAATTGTAGCAGTTCGAGAAGAATGGGTGACCAAGGGTTGGCCTAGAATGCCCAGTATCCGAGTGCTAAAGATTTGTGGTTTGAGTGAACTTCCACCTAATTACCAGTCGTTTTGCACTTTTCTCAATGGGCTTCACCACCTCACCTCTCTTGCCATGCGTAATGAGGATATTGCTGGCCCATTGTATTTTGACCCAAGGGACATGAGTAAGTTTCCATGGTACAAACAGTTGCAGTCCTTAAACTTAGATGGGCGATGGATAGAGTCCAAGGGTCAAGAATCTGTTCCTGGTACAGTTTCAGAGCGTTCATTCCCAATTCACCTCACGAAGCTTCGCCTCGTGGATTCCAGGATCACTGAAGATCCAATGCCGGTTCTAGAAAGACTAGAGAACCTCAGTCTACTTGAGTTACATTGGGATGCATATGCAGGAAGAGAACTACGCTGTTCAGCTGGAGGATTTCCGCGCCTGCAGATTATGAACTTCTCTGAATTGCATGAGCTGGAGGAGTGGAAGGTAGATGTAGGTGATGGAGCCGTGCCTATTATGCCCATGCTCAAGGAAATCAAACTGTCATACTGTCGTAAATTGCGGCTTATTCCTGGATTGCGCTTCATGACCTCTCTTAGCAAGTTCACTTTGGATGGATGTTCTCCAGATCTTTATCAAAGTTTGCGTGAAGATGAGTCGCACCAAATCAGAGAGGGTCAATTCGTCGAGTTCGATATCAAATGAGTAATGATTGTTTCAACCGCATGGCATTCTCTCATTGTGCTTCGGATATTTACATTGTTTCTACTTAATTATTTGTAATTTCGTTATTTAATTTTCTTTTGTTTGATCGTGTGGTTTGATTGGAGCGGTCCACCTATTTTATCATTTTCTATTTTCTTTTAGTTGTTTTTCGTGCTCATTGTAATGAATGATATCTTTCAGAGTTTTTAATTGATTAATCGTGTGGCTAGTGATCAAAAGCATGTAGCTTGCATACTTCTGGTTTATTTTCTGAAATTTTTGTTATTTTTGCCATGTTCGTTCTTTTTTTCTTATAGTGAGCACGAGGCCTTAATTATATAGTGGGAAGATGAAAAAGGTTTTAGGTGTGCCCACTGACCAGCAAAATGTTTGTTATTTGTTTTTTTTTTTTTTTGTCATCATTGAACTATTAACACTACTAGAAAAAACAGCAACTGCGTGTTTAAAAAAAGGGCCATCTACGTGGGATTTTTTTATTAATAAAAAATAAAAAATCAAAATTACAAAAGTGAAAACCTTTTTTTAGAAATTGCAAAAATAGAAAAACCGCACTCTCAGAACACGGCCTAGTTTTAAACTAAGCCGCGCTCTGAGAGTGCGGCTTAGTAACTACCAATTATTCACAGGCAACAACGCGTGCGATTGAAGCACGCGTTGCTGCCTGTCACTCGTGCGTTTGAAGCACGTTTGGTCGATCTGTCTGCAGAGTTGGTTATAAAAACCTTCCTAGTTGCAATTCCTACTTCATCTTTCTTTCTTTGTTTCTTTGTTTGTTTGTTTCTTTCTTTCTTTATTCCGTTCTATCAATTCCTCTTACATTTGGGAGTGCATTCCGCTAATCTGCCAAAGTTCGCCGAAGGTTAGTATTATTATGTAATACATTATCTTATTATAAAAAAATATTACCCTGTTAAGGAATTTATATTACCCTTAAATTTGTTCTAGAGTATAATTTGGTTGGTAATAAAAGATTTTACCCGGATGGTAATAAAAAATGTTACCCTGTTAATTAATTTTTGTAAGACACTATTGGTACCGTATTAATTAATTTAAGATTCTATTGACATATTTTAGACACCATCCACTAATTGTACGGTGTATGAACTTACAAGAACCAATGTCCCAAATTTTTGACCAAATGAGACAGTGATACAAAAACTATTTATCAATTAATCCGAAAAAAATTTAAATCATTTTATTTTTATTATTCTTAACTACTGGTGAGATATTGAAACAGTTTTCTAAATCTACTATACATATGTAGGTCTAGCTGAATGACTTCCGTGTCATTCGGTGTTCATGTCGATGGTTGCATATTTTTTGGCCCGATGGGTGTATGTTACAACTAACCACCAAGAGTAGTGTTTTCCTGTGATGCCAATGTGTCATTTGAAAATTTAAAACGATTGATATACCGGCATTTGGGATTGATAGAAAACCAATGCGCACTAAATATTAAGGGCAAAATCAATACAGCGGATCATGGCAGTTTCTTCTTCAGCCCAATTCAGATTTATGATGATCGTAGATTGCAAGCTGCAATTGCACAGACCAGAAGGTGTCAGTTTTTGTCGATCGTTGAGTTATTCGTGGAAATTGTTCCACACCACTCTGGTGATGCATATGTGCCGACAGGTGACAATTTACCAGGTAGCAGTTCCCAGACATATTGGAACACCCTAGAGTACCATCCGCCGTATCAACCGCAGTCCCCCCCCGCAGTACCAGCTGAAAGGATGTGTTTTGAAAGTTATTTATGTTTATGATTAAATGTGTTTTTGATATGCATTTATGTTCCTTGAAATTTAATAATATCATTCCTTTAGAAGAATTCAAGAAGATGCTCTTGGTCCTGAATCATAGAACTCTAAAGACGGGATATGTATTTCTAAATTAGCTCATGATCTTGATAATTAAAGAGGAACATTAATTATCAGTAAGATCATCATGTTGATAAAAGTATATTGTAGTTCTATAAATATAAAGTTTATCCACTATAAACATGAGTGTATAAAATTAGATGGATATTTTATACATTGAGCATGACCAATTTAAATGAAACATCATATGGATTGTGTTTTGTGTCATTGATGTTTCATTGTGTCTTTGAATCTACGATATGAGATATGTATATTTTTCACATGAGTAACACATGATGTGATTATCATTTAAACCCTATCAAGTTATAGGATAAAGTGATAGTTCGTTGTGTGAAACTTGTGCGGAAGAAATCTATGTATCAACAGTATCATTGTCACTCAATATGAGTAGTGATATTACTGGGCCCCTTGGTAAAGTGGGATTATAATGCTAGCAATATAACTGGTATCAGTTATAATTATAATTCACTTATAGAGACCAAGAAAACAAATACAATGCAAAAATGACACGTTCCTATTTTGCGCAGCATTCAGAATATCACGTGACAAGGATAGACACAATACTAGAGGATTTGGCAAAATAATGTGTAGCAGGGGCTGGCGGCTGCTGGTGGCGGTGGCAGGGGGGGCGGTGCAAGGGGGCCCGAGGGGGGCGGATCGGGGCTGAGGGGGGCGGATCGGGGGTGGGGGGCAGTGGTAGGGGGGGCCGTGGTAGGGGGGGCGGCGGCAGGGGGGCGGCGGCAGGGGGCGGCGGCGACAGAAGGAAGAAGAGAAGAGAAGAGAAGAGAAAAGAAAGAAAGAAAGAAAGAAAGAAAGAAAGAAAGAAAGAAAGAAGAAAGAAAGGAAGAGAGAAATATCGGACACTAAGCCGCACTCTTAGTGTGCGGCTTAGTTTAAAACTAGGCCGCGTTTTGAGAGTGCGGTTTTTTTATTTTTGCAATTTCTAAAAAAAGGCTTCCACTTTTGTAATTTTGATTTTTTATTTTTTATTAATAAAAAAATCCCCATCTACGTGCATAAGTTCACGCTAAACACGCTTAGCGTGCACCTACCCACATAAAGTTTTGCACGTAGCTGCATTTGATGTAGATACATGGCATCAACGTGCACATGCACGCAAATCACTCTTTAGGTGGGTACGAATATATTCTCGCGTGAGACTACGCACGCAAAATTTGTGACCTGCCAGCTCAGCATGCCCCTACCCTGTGTGGTTAACTCTGTACTGCGGACGTGCATCTATGCACACATTTTTCTGACATGATTCTGAACAACACTGGCCCACTAAAATTAACAAATGGGACCCACCAAAATTAAATGATGTATGCGCTGATTATATTATATTATCCGCTTATATGACATCTATATCCGTGTTTGAATTCATATATATGCTATATCACAAATATATCAACAAAAAATAATAGTACATTTATTTCACATCCAACAAATCATATTAAATATATCAAAATAAACATTATCAAATTATAGTTTCACATCCATAAGAAATTCAAAGAAAATTAATTTAAAAAAAGTAAATTAACTTTTGCAAGTTGGCAATCCTATTGACATGCCACTCCATTCACCACTAATATTATGGTTTCGCCATATATTAAACTGTATTCTGACTTGCCCCATAAATCCATAGAAATATTTTATGGGCAAATGAACAAAATACAAAGTTGTTCCTTATTTTGTAACCCTATGTTGCAACATCACATACAGTAATAATCATCAAAATAAACATGCGTTCTCCCGACAAATTTCTGCAAGCTTCACTTGGAAATATTTTCATCACCAAAAGAATCGTTAAGATCTTGCTTTTAACTTTCCTGCATCATATAAATAAATTAATTTCTTAATGTAATAGTTCCTACAATATGACCTAACCTGTTATAGAAGAAACCAAATTTAAATTTAAATTAACAGTCCCAAACTAATTGAAGACTCCAATACATAAGTACTACACAATAATTAGTAAGCTAGTAAGCTTAGAAAGTAAATGAAAGCCCTAGAACTCTTGTTACTAAAACTGTGCTTTTAATAGATAAGGTTTAATACTACAATTTCATAATAAGGCCCAATTACTAACTGGTTCTGCAAATCAGTCCCTAAGGAAGGGTAAAACCATATCAAAACCACAAAATGGGGTAATTAACTTGATACTTAGTGGTACCTACAAGCTGCAGAGCTAACCACATCTGAAGGCTCCACTCTAAACCCTTGAATAAGAGTATAAAGCATGATATTAGAGCAATTGAGGGAAGACAAGTCAGTATGTATGAGAGGAAAGCAAAAGAGGGACCTGTCGTTGTGAGGGCAACATGATAGCACTGCAAATACCAAGCTTCTCCAGTTTAAAGGTTCCTGCAGTTAATCATAATTAGAAACATAACTCCAATATAAGGAACATAAAGACAAACATGCCTTAATCATAAGAAAATTATAAATATGGCGAAACCATAAGCAAACACATGGCGTCCGAGCCATGTATATATGCTGGTACGAAATATATACCGATTCCATGTATATAGAAAGATGAAGCATTATCCTATTCTTCAATATCTCTGCACCGCTATATATATGACATGTCAATCACATTATTGACACGTGGCCACGAACCCAACACGTGTCAATTGAAATCTTGATTCCATCCTCCCAAACCGCCATTTCAGCTCCTCAAAGCTCTCCCTTCCCTTATCCTGCTTGGCTCATCTCTCCATCTTTATACAACAAAAAGTTCAAAACTTGATCACAAACCATTCACATTAAGCAAACACATGGCGTCCGAGCAACAGTCAAGCAAAACCACCATGTCACAAGAGGAAAAACAAACCCAAACTCACTCACATGCACCACAGCCCATGTCGAACGAGGAGATTGGACAGTACCGTGCGCAGGCACAGCAGAATTTGATCGAGGCCATTCGTGCAGCTGAAGAGCGGTATAACAAGGCGAAAGAATCTGGTGGTGCCCGCGTTACATGACACTAAAGAGGCTCTAGTGCATGCGGCGGGAGCCACAACAGCTTATGTGTCGGGTAAAAGTACAGATGCGAAGACCACGGTTGTACATGGGGCAACTGTGGCAGGGAAATATGCTACTGAGAAAGCCACACAGGCAAAAGACGTGACGTTGGAGACGGGGAATCATGGTCTGGATGTCGCAAAAGATACAGCGGTAAGTGCTGGCGGAACTGCAGCCGAGTATGCAAAACAAGCTGCCGTGAAAGCAAAAGATGTAACTTCGAGCACCGGAGGAACCGTGGCAGAGTATGTTGAAGAAGGTGCCGTGAAGACGAAGGATGTAACTGTCAGTACAGGTGAAACAGCGGCTGGTTATGCAAAACAAGCTGCAGTGAAAGCTAAAGATGCAACTCTGGCAACCGGAGCGACGGTAGGTGGGACAGCAGCTGAATATGCAAAGATGGCAGCTGAGAAGGCGAAGGAAGCAACCATGGCAACTGCAGATTACAATAAACAGGCGGCAATTAAAACAAAAGATGTCACACTGACAACTGGAGAAATGGCAGTTGATTACACTAAGCAGGCGGCCGCAAAAGCCAAGGATGCAACACTTACAACGGGAGAAAAGGCAGCAGAGTATGCCAGAGATAAGCTGGCAGCTCGAAAGGAGACAACAGAACAGAGAGCTGGAGAGGCAACCGAGATGACTAAAGAAAGTGCAAGAAAGGCGATGGAATATTCCAAGGAGAAAGCCGGGGAAGCAACTGAGGCAGCAAAAGACACAAGTCATAGAGCGATGGAGTATACTGGCGAGAAGGCGGGCCAAGCGAAAGAGGTGACAGCTGAAGCAGCTCAGAGAGCGACAAATTATGCTGCGCAGAAGGCGCAGGAGGCTACAGAAGCAGTGAAAGGTACTGGAGAGAGAGCAATGCAGAAGGGAACAGCAAAGACGGGGGAAGAGGGAGCTGAGGTATACACAAAATCAGGAACTGGTAAAGCAACAGATGATGCCGGTAAAGAATCCGGTCAACTGGTAAAGGTAAAAGCCATTGCCATACTCTCCCGACTCTGAACATAGAACTTCAAATGAGATCAACTTGTAACATGCAGAAGTGAAATCAGTTAAAACTACAAAAATAAATAAATCAGTGTCGGCGTTAATATTGGATGTGTACCAGTAACATGAGTGATGAATAAATTTATGTCACACTTGTGGGTTGTTATAAATTGCTCAGATTCTGAAATGCAGGAAGAGACTGAAGGGGGAGGAGAGGAATCAGGAAGGGAGAGTGCAGGAAGCACAGTTCCAGGAGATGTGTTGAAGGCAGTGGGAGCAACAGTAATTGGCATAGTTGAAACAGGAAAGGGGATGGTAACTGCAGAGGATCCAGTGATTCAGTCTGCCAAGGACAAGGTGTCTCAAGAGGAGAAACATACTCGATTTTGATTAGATAAAGAAAGGTATGGGTTGGTGCCAGCATGTCACGATGTAATTTGCTTGGCTTCTTGATATATACAATGCCTAGCTGAAAAATATATTGCTTAATTTCGTAACTAGCGGAACGATGTGGAGAACAATAATTTTGGACCCACGGTTTTACATTTAACCTTCGTTATATTTGGTTTGATATTGGTTTGATACTTTTTCGGGGTAAATTAGTCAACTTATGATGGAGATTGTAAATGGATGTCTGGTGGTTGTATTTGATTCTTTCCTAGCTGGTAATATTGATTTAATTAACGCACTCCAATCTTTGGAATTCTTCATACTGGTAATGCATTCTCCTGGTGGGATTTGGTCAATCACTCAAACGGAAGATTTCATAATAATGTGTTAATTACTGTTTTTTAAATTACTAATTATGACCATCTAATTAATCCTGATACGAAGAATTTATAATTGGAAAAATGAAACAGAGCAACCGCTGTGCAGGGGGTCCCGAGAAGGTGCTCTGTTCGATTGCCCCCCAACGTGAGTGAGTGCGTCATCACGGTGCTGTGTGGACATGAAGTGGAGGCCGTGAAGATCCTCTGTGCCGGCAACTGATCCTTAGTCAAGTGCCTGCAGTGGCAATGAGCTCGGATAGGGCGCCCGGCTTGCCTCCCTGTCGTTCCGCGCACTAGCAATGAGTTAGCAACTTAGCATTGCCACATTTTATTCCTTTCATTTGCTAGCTCTTTTCTGGTTGGATCGAGGCGCAATGGCAGTGTTATCTTTGTTTCGCACTATAATGTCTGGAGTTCATCGGTTGTGACTTGCGAGCAAATTACATGACTGGATGGATCAATACCAAATAATTGATAGCTCATTAATTTCATTTTTCTACCTTTTTTTTAAGAAAAATAAAATTTTGGACATAAATTAAATGCTATTGTTTTCTGGCAAGCTTCGTTCTCCGACTTCACTCTTGCGGAAAGAAATTAGTATTCTCAATGTTATCAGAACCGGACCGGACATCGACTCGGTAAAACTTCGGGTCAGCGGGTCACCGGTCAAACCATCGAGTCAACCGGTTCAACCGTTAATTTTTTTTCAATACATATATGTTCACAATATTCAAATTATAATAAATATATATTATATTTTCAAAAATTTATATACATATATCAAATTATGTGTTATAATATCAAACATATATATGAAATTCTGTTATTTTAATACAAAAAATTAGAAGTACAGATGAACAGTTATTAGAAGTATATAATATCAATCTGTTATTAGAAGTATATAATATCTCACATTTGAACGTTCATTTGAAGTAGAAAACGTACCTATGATATAATTAATAATTAATAAAGCATATAAATTTTGTTTGTTGAATTGAACACACACATATAGCAGTTTTATAATATCCAAATAAATAAGGCCTTTCATGAAAACATGGTTTAAGGACCTGTATGCAAACTTGATAAAGTTAAAATATAAAAAAATTATCGCAGCCTTCTCTTTTTTTGCACACACGTGACCACCCCATTCTCTCTCTGTCTCATCAATTAGTGCAACCCGGTTTTCTATGCAGTGGGTTACTGTTTTATTACCCAAAACCGGCCTATAAAACCAAAAAGCTCCGAGTGAACTGCAGAAACGATCTCTCAGCAGAACCAAACCGGCGGGGACTCCGGTTCCGGTTTTTTCCGGCTGGACCGTCCGGTCTGGTCCGGTTTTGATAACACTGAGTATTCTCATCCCTGCTTATTTTTTGCAAACAATTCATTCACATATATATCACATATGGTGTAGGAACTGCATTCGAAGATCGAAGGCAACCACCGCGAATCAGAGAAATAATGAAGAATAAATAATATTTAGAGGCATAGGAAGAAATAATATTCATATATATATATCGATCACATATGGTGTAGGAACTGCATTCAAAAAAAGTTTCGTTACAGATTTATTGTCTAACTTATAGATTAAATATGTTTTTGATTATATTCAATTTAACTGTTACTTGATAGTTTTCAAAAACTATAACCTTAAAATTAATGGGGTAAATTTTCTAGGAAATCACTTAACTTTGCTTACAATTCATAATTGGTCACTAAACTTTTATTTATTTATTTTTTGTCATTAAACTTTGATATTTATTTTGGTGGTTGGGGAATTCTCAAAATTTAGATCAAATGAATATTTCATTACTGTCTAAATGGGGTTGGAAGTTTATATATAAAGAATGTTCTTGTTTATGGAAAATTATTATCTCATCTTATGACAATAAAAAATCTTTATATTCTCCTTTTTGGAAAGGTGTTAAATCTGTTTCAACATTCTTATCTATTAATGTAATTAAAACAGTAGGTGATGGTACTACCATACAATTCTGGAATGATATATGGTTTCAAAATTGCCCATTATCTATTCAATTCCCATTGGTAACTCTCTTGCTTCTTCTTGCTTCAGTGAGGGGCCCGTCCGCCGATTTGGTAATCACTTTTCGCGGAGCGAGCGATGTTTTCCGTCCCTCTTGCAGAGTTGGTGGGCGTCTCAGCCTTGCCGCAGAGGCTACAGTTTGTTTTAAATGGAGCTCTTTAACTTTCTCAACAGTTTTCTTAGTCTCTTTAGCCTGGAAGAGATCAACAATGGGGGGTATCAAACATCTGGCAGCCTTTGGTTTTGGGCCAGCCTGGTTCGGAGTTGTTTGAACCCGCTGTTTAGGTTGGCCCGGTTCCCTAATGACGAAGCTCCCTGAATGGGAAACTTTGGGCCGCCAAACCTTTGGTTCCTTAATTGTGTTGTTGCAGCTTGGCCTTGCCTTTTCCTTTGGCATCCCTCGGCCCAAAGGAATTATGGGCCACTTCCCTGTCATACGGTCCATTGCGAGGAAAATGCCTCCCTGTTTTGTATTGGCCCATTCTCATTGCCAAGCCCAATAGTGGTTTGAGAAGGCCTTAGGCCAGAGCTGCTCTCCCCTCTTTGTAAGTTGGTGAATTGTCTCCTTGCCCCTTGGGAAACAGGCTGGAGCGAGTACCGTTCATTGTGTCTGGCTTCTTTTTCCGACGGAACAGAACCTTCAAGCAACAGGTTTTTGTTTCCCTGCACTGACAGCACAATTTTGTTTGTATTCCCATTCAAATTAGTGTTGTTGCTCTCTAATTTGTCCGTTTCGAGTGTTCCCGCCCCCTGACATGTGTCAGAATCAGCTTTCTTCTCCGGTGATCGCCGGGTTTCTTCCTCCTTTTCCTGTTTTTTCTTTCTGAGGACCTCTAGGAAGTAAGCTTTAGCCTCAAAATCCGGTGCTGAGCCACAGAGTGACTGGAGGAATGATGTGGAAACATCCCAATTCCCCACCTCCCTTGGAAGGAGCTCAAGTAAGGGAATTTCATGGTCATGCTCAAAACCCGGCATTGCTAAGCTGCTCTGCTCAGAAGAATCAGAGGAGGAGGACGATTTGAAAGCCCCTAGTTCATATAGGAGCATCACCCTGTCATCATAATCCTCCTCCGGGGGAGTTGTGTCCGCCGGCACCTGAAACTCGTGCAGCTCCTCTATCTAGCCCAATACCTCAACCCTTACCCTGGATGCGACCCCTTTAATGAACGGAGTTACATACCTTGGAATGCGGGATAGGTCATCAATGGCCAGAAGTACAGTAAGAGATCTCATTAACAGCAGGTGCTCGAGCGAACCATGATCAAGGATAAGACCCGCCGAATTGAGCTAATGCCATGGCAAGATGCTCTATCATCCATGAGAAAGGGGGTAGATTGTGGAGGGTGATCCAAACCTTGAAGTTTAGGTTGAGTATAGTACCCGATACCAGTGGGGTCCAAGGAACCACACATAACCTTGATCCTCCAGATCCGGGATGCGGCTAGCCATGAAAGCCTCCCTCGATTGACCCTCCGGCAGCACCAACAGGTACGTGTTGTTATCCAACTGAGTAATCCGGTGCAGTCTCGCATTTGGCACATGTCTTGCAAAGTCCCTATTTACAGTGAGTAGAGTATGGTTGTGAAGGAACCTTGCATCTATGACGGCCGCACGTCTCAGTCGGTCAATCTCCACCGCAAAATTTGCCGTCTCATGAATGAATGAGTTGGCGTTTTCCGGCCTATGAGGTGGCATAAGGGCTTCACCCATGTTTCCTCTGGGGACTAACAACCCACTCACCTCCCTTTGCTCCGGCCTTCTCGTAGGACAAGCCTTGGCCGGATGCCCCGTCCTCTTGCAGCGAAGACAGATCATGAACCCTTTGCAAGCTCCCGGTCTATGACCTACTTGAAAGCAATCAAAACACCTAGCTTCCCATGCCAGGTGTTTGGGGTCCAGGGATAGAGGCAGATTCTTGAGCAATTGAGAGAGGGTGGCTGGGCTCAGAGGTTTGAAGGGGACATACTTCCTCTGGTTTCTGCCTCTCTAATGAACCTTCCCGCGGTTGGGTGCCACAAAACCCCTGTTACGCCCGGATGGCTGAGGATAAGCCTGGTGGTGCTGAGGGCGCCGCCTATGTTGAATATACTAACATGATCATATTGTACACGACTTAATGACATAAAAATTAAGAGGAACATTTAAGTAATACAAATTAGAACCAATTAGCTACGATCCTACAATTATTAAATCCCGTTAAGTATCATGTATGAAGTGGTAAACGATTGCGGTCTATCATTAGTCTAATGCAGACAAGAGTCACAAGACGATACTCGAACTTGTTTAGTTAATTAGTGTAAATATAAATTAAGCCAGTGAAGGTGAAGCCACGGAGAGATGCACTTTTGCTATCAAATTAAACTTAACCACCAATAATTTGTCTAAATTAGTTATTTAAAGAAGTGTCAGTCATACAAAAAAGTAGTAAACAAGAGAAAATTTAAGAAACAGAACTATGAGATCAAGAGTAGTAAAAAAAAAAAAAAAAGCTACTTTTCTTCTTAAACTACTTAATTATATATCATAATATAGTAAGAACATGGGATCATATAATATTGTTTTGGAAGCAAAACGCTATGACGCTATCGGTTTTTTCCCGCTAATTAATATTGTTTGAATCGTCTGAATTTTCAATTATTTTATGATATCTAACACTTAATTAATAGTTGTTATTTATATTTTATAATTGCTTAACACATAATTAATTGGATTTATAAACAACAATCAATATTATATAAACTTAGTATCCACAAAAGAAAAATAGTGGGATTTTAAACAATAATTAATTGGATTTATAAACAACAATCAATATTATATAAACTTATTCACAGAAGAAAAATAGTGGGATTGATTAGTGAAAATGAAACTCATATACTTGAAATCCATTAACATGTTATATAATCAATAAATATTTTTTTACATAATGTTTTATCATAATTTGTTTACAATTTTTCTATTCTAATTTTTAGATTCTAATTTTTTTTCTTGAAAAATGATAGATAGATAATTTATTTTTGATAACTTCAATAATCCATTTAATTTTTCAATATTTAGGAAAATAATTACGCAATGATTCAATTTGAAATCTTTTTGATAGAAACAAATAATACTTGTGCTATAAAAGACTGAACAACATGTTGTACTATGTCAATATATCTGAATAAGAATGTTTTTGTTTTAAGAGTGATACAATAATTATATAACTTTTAAACAATTTGGTTAGAAAACTTTATACATTATTCTAATTATCCATCATTTTTATTAAATATGTTAGCTCATGAATCAAAAAAATAGTTAAAATATTCCATATAACAGGAACCGGTAGCGCCCGCGGTAGCGCCGATATCCGATATCCACTATCAAATATACCCCACCGCGACGAGTCCGCTATCCGCTATTTAAACCTTTGGCTGAGACATTAACATCAACAGGCAGTAACGTAAATCAACGGTTCTGATCTATCAAAGAAAATGATCAACGGCTCAGGTTTCTTATTTGGAGAAGATAGCCCTTTCATGTCATTTTTTCCAATATATTTTTATATATAGTAAGGATATTCTTGATCCCATAGATAGATTAGTGCTTCAAAATCATGAAAATTTAAATTAATGTCTATCAAATACAATCAAAATTGTATAAATCTATGATAATTCAAGTTGATTGATATTTTTGAGCACTGTATATAAAACTAAATTGTCAAGATTGCCAAATAGCAATTGTCAAGTGAACAAGTGATCCTTCTCCTATAACATATATTTCATTTGGTGAGATGTGTGTATTTCTGGATCTTCCCTAGTTCGTATATATGTCAATTACTTATATATAGAGCGGTAGGTAGCGTCCAACATTTTTACTTATCCGCCGGTCCACCGTATTTTCAATTAACAAATATCATTATTCAGTAAACATTTATATCTTTCTAGTGAACATATATAATTTTCCAATGAATAGATACATAATAGTTTCCAATAAACATTTATGCAAATCTACTAAGCACATGGGTGTACGTGGTGTGTCAGATCTGTGAGAGGGATAGATGGGTGGCCTACTATATAGGGTGGACTTTATATGTTTCTACTTATACATATCCTAGTGGTTAATAAACTAACAGTACTATAATCGATGAACTATATATGCTTATTCTGAAACTTTTTCAGTGGCCAAGATTGGGGTGCGAAAAAGGGAAACAGTTGCATGAAGGAAACGCAGCCCATCCTCGACGCATCAAAGTATGTAGCCGGCGCATTGCCAGAAGAGGCAGTGGTGAGAAACATACTTGTCACTATGTCTAAGCCGGTGCATCTGTTGGATGTCACTTTCCTTTCTCAGCTCAGAAAAGATGCGCATCCGTCGAAGTACAACGGTGTAAACTTCAGGAACGACTGCAGTCACTGGTGCGTGCCCGGTTTACCGGACACTTGGAACTGGCTCTTTTATGCGGTTTTTATCCGTTCTTGATGGGGGAAAGGGGAATATATATATATACTCATGTATACTTGGGAGGAATTTTAAGAAATTATAGCTGATTTTTTGCACAGTGCATTTTATAAAAACGTATAGAAAAGGATTAAGTAAATGAAATAGGTTGTGCCAAGCCAAACACCATGTTTGGTTGAAGTGTAAAGTTAAAGAGTTTCAACTTTATATATAATATTATAAATATGCCATGAAATAATTCTTGTTTGTCTAACAATTATAGAAAAATAAGATAGGGTGAGCTGAAGCTCACGGGGCCATTCCGTGAGCGCACCTCCAAAAACATATCAAATTACCTGCAAATTTCGATTTATATGGCTCAATAAATTCAATATATCAAAGTCAAATGGGATACAAAATTTTCCATTTTGGAAAATTTTTAAATATTTATTTGAGATTTTTTAAAAGTGACAATACAATATTAATAAAATAATCAATGTTTTATATATGTATCATTTTAAAAAATCTCAAATAAGTACTTAAAAATTTTCAAAAATGGAAAATTTATATATTCCATATGATGTTGATATAAAGAATTTATTGACCTATTCTCATTAAAATAAGAGGAAGATTAAAATGTTTCTATTTTCTAAGCCTCTAATAAATCAGGCCTCCATATCTTAGCCGTTGATGAAATATAAGATGAACGGTTCAGATTAAGTTGCTACATTAGCTAGCTAGCTTCCATGGGCTATCTCCTTTCCATGATCCCATCTGTTCGTTCGTTCTCCCGTACTCGCATCTCCTCCGCTCGAGTATCCGTAGACCTGACGGCCCTTCTTTCACTCTTATCTTCTCCTTTTCCAAGCCTGTTTTGTATTGTGCAAATTGTCTCAGAAAATATCTAAATTGAAACGTGGCTGCCATCAATTTCGGCCAAATGTTACCTACTAAGATATGTTTTTCTGAGATAAAAGATGAGTATCAAGCCACTCTAATTTAATTTATTGTCTATAAAAAACTTTCATCCTGATTTTGAACTCACAACCTCCCACAAGAAGAGTGTTGCCTTTAACCGATTAGCGCTATCTTAATACTAGTTTTGAACTCTAAATTTGTCATGCATGAAAGTCATATACTTGGATCAGCAAATTGCCCCCTAAATGTTTCATAATTCCTCAAACTTGAAGCCTCATTGCCTCAACATAGGTATTTGGTATGTGCCTATTTGCTGGACAGTTGAATATATTTGCTCTTTTAATTAAAGAAGTCAATGACAAAGTTGGATGGTGGTTCAACATAGCCTCATTGGAAAAACAATATTAATGAGATTTCCTCAATGCCTCAACATAGCCTCATTGCCTCAACATAGGTATTTGGCTTTCTTTACTGTTTAAATAACTAACTACTAGCAGCGTGAGGATATGGCAAATAATACGTGTATATATACGACTATTTTTTGGCAAAATAATACTGAAACTGAAGTCAATTTTGCTAGTTGTTAATTTTTTACATAGCAGAAGTCAATTTTGATGTAATATCAGAGATTAAATTAACCTTGTACATGTATTTAACCTTGTATCAGTTTTTGGTTCATATACGATTTCTTACGTGTAGAATAATTAGATAAATGCTGGCCTACTAAAAGAAAACATATCCAAAAGATGAGTGTAGCATAGATGCATATACTACGATAGATGTAAGGTCATACAAGAAAAGATCGCATCAGAAATAATGATATACGTGACAATGTAGAGGTAAGCCCCATCAAAGAAAAGGTAGTCTAACACCGCTTCAAGTGGTTTGGACATATTCTACGGAGGCCACCTAAAGTACCGGTGCGTATGTAGCGGTATTCTAACACCAAAATCAAGTGGTATATTAATTAAGGTTGGCTTTAATTTTCTTCAAAGTTTTTTTTTTTTTTTTTTGAGAAAAAGATGGAGGTCGAGCCCCCAAATTTTCATTAAACATAACACCAGTGGTGTTAGAATATTACACCAAAAAGAAAGGAAACGCAAAAAACAAGAAGGAAAAAGAGAGAAAAGAAAGAAAAAGAAAGAAAAGAAAAAAAAGAAAGCCATAGTGTTTCATTAAAGCTACATATTCATGTGTATTATTAATATTTTCCTAAAACCATGCTCTAATCTCCATCAGTATGTCTTCCTTTATCTGATTGGCAGTTTTTGTTTGCTCTCTAAAAATCCTTGTACAGCGCTCCCGCCATATCACAAAGTTTGTGGTGATCGGTAACCTCTGCTGCTGCACATCACTTGTTTCAGTGAGCAGCTCCCTGTATAGTCCTTGCAGCATATAGGGAGATAGATTGATGGTATGTTGCAACGACTGCAGCAGCAAATGTCTTACTTGAGTGGAAAAACTGCAATCTGTGAATAGGTGTTGGGCAGTTTCAGCTTCCCTTTTGCACATGTGGCACCTGTTTGGCATCTGCCATCCCCTCTTTATCAAATTGTCGACCGTCAGAAGTTTATTTTTGAGCAATATCCATTGGAGAATCACAACTCTTGTTGGTAATCCAATTTTCCATATAATCTGTGTTGGGTCTATGACATGCGGACCAAAAATAAAACCCTTGTAAAAAGATTTTACCGAAAATACCCCTGTACGTGGATGTCCATTTCTATCTCACTGAATTCTGATTTTGTTTCTGAAGTTCATTTACTTGTAATTGCAATCTCAAATTCAATTCATTTCTTTGATTCAGTATTTGTTGGGGAGCTGTATCTTTGAGATATAGAATCCAATCTGCTTGGTTCCTATGTTGTTTGTACTGACCCTGCTGCAAACTCCGCATATGTGTAAAGGCATTGATATTCATTTGCTAATATAGTTCCCGTCCAGTTATCTTGCCAAAATCTTATCATTTTGCCATTTCCCACTTGAAACTGGATCGAATTAGTGAAGAAAGCATCAACATCTCTCAACCCATGCCAGAATGATGAAAAGGAGGGCTGCAACCATGGTCTTATGTGTGTGGGCATGTTCAGTAATGGGTATAATATTGACTTTTCTCCCTGTACTATGAATTTCAATTTTCTTCAAAGTTGCAAGCCTGGAGCAAAGAAGACGACATATGTACAAAGGCGCAAGCTTGATCTTGCTTTTGTGTGTGCTTGGTCTTGTCATGTTTGCTTGAAGCACTATTCGGCTAAGGTGAAAATTATAATGGGTTGATTTTGTTGTGACTCAATGTTCGGGTCCGTTATGTTTGGTTCTAGGCTTCTCGCTTTATACTAGTTTAGTTGCTAGCTTTACTAATTAATTATATATATCTTTATGCTTTTTAGTATTTTCATTAGCTTAGCTTTCTGTTTAGTTTGTCTTTATACAATTCGGTTCAAGATAGAGATTGTTAGATTATAGTCCGTATTGTTCTAGTGGCCCTTTGAGCTTGTGTTTTTGCTCCTTCTATATTTCTATTTTGTATCCAACTTGAAAAAAGAGAGAAAATCAGTTTTCCAGAAACTTTCATCTCTTTTCTCTTGTTCTCTTCTTGCAAAACCCTAGACCGCCGGGGTCCCTCGGCCACAGTCTCTCACCATTTAACCCCATTTATATATAACTCTTAACAATTACTTGTAGCCATTTTGATACATTGTCATGTAATAGATGCATATATAGATCTGAAAATAGAAATAAATCAGTCAATATCTATGTCTAATTGAGATAAATCCTTTATTGAGATAAATGATAAATCCATTTATTTATGTAATTGATTTAATAGAAACAAATCTATGTCTTATATATTGAGATAAATCCTTCATTTGTGTAATTGATTGATGCTTAATTAAGGATTAATGTAATTTCTCAAATGCTTAACTGATGATTAACCCAAAATTACTTATGTATTTTTTTTTTTGAGATAAAGATGAAGGTCAAGACACTTAAATTTAAATGTTTATAAATTACTCCAGCATTAGTAACCACAAGTAAAAAAGCCTTCAAGGCTTAAACGGAGTGCTTTATGTGAGTAGATGATTAGTGACTATATATTGGTACACACACCAACACGGTCACCAATATATTTATGGGTGTCTTTGAGATTGGGAAAGAAGTACAGATCTTGAAGCAAATCAGACGGACTACGTACCATCCCAGTACGTATCTTGCTGCGCCGTAGGTGATATGATTACATTATTGTATGGGACTATACTTAGCTTTCGTGATATACTTCAACTTTATTCTCCTGTCGAAATCTCCAATGGGAAATTCACCAATAATACAAGAAAAACATCGAACGAAGAATCTGGCTGTAAATTGATTGAAAAGGACCGGTGCAATGAAATAGATTCCACATGTGTGATATAAAATCAAGTGATCAGCATGTAAAACCATTTGACAATAAGAAAATTAAAGAATGTATATGCCTTAATTTTGCTTTCATTAATTATTATCAATTTATCTTAATTTCAAAAGTTGAGACACCATAGTTGGTGGTGAATATTGTGTTCGAGATATAAAGAAAAGAACAAAGGTACGATGGATTGAAGAATCGAATAAAGAAGAAAGAGACGTACCAACGATTGCTTAAGCACCTAATTAATTTGCAAATTTAAAGTATCAATTTGTGCCAATTTTGTGACCATCCCCCAATATTTCGGACTCATACTGCTATTCTTATGTTTGGCCATCCTTAAAATGTATACATATATAAATAAATTGTAAGGGAGGTCATGTAAATATGTCTCCATTTCATCAATTGCTACATATATATACTTGCCCGCACACTTCAGCATATCAAGCTAGTGTATCATAATATATATCAACCAACAACTTAATTAAGCAAATCCGAACTTTGCAATTTTACAACGATCAAAATCTCCACATACATACAAATTAACAATTATAGCTAGTTAAGAGGTTTGGGAGAAGCACCACGTGAGTACCGGCAAATGGCAGAGGCGATTGCAAAGCTGGTACTGGACAAGCTTGTTGATGCCGCCGTCAAGGAAGCTCTGGTCCTTTATGGGGCCGGGGACAAACTGGATTCCCTCCGTCACGAACTAAGCTATATCCAAGCTTTTCTAAAGGATGCCGAGTCAAAGCTCAGCTCAACCAATGAAAGGGTGAAGACTTGGGTGAATGATGTGCGAGAGCTGGCTTACAGAATCGAGGATGTAATTGACACGTTTGTTGCAGAGGTGGATAAGCGCAATCGACCTGGCAAGGTTAACACCTTGAAACGTATTCTTAAGAACCCGAAGAAGCTACCTTTTGTCCATAAGCTCATTAGTGAAATGGATGAGATCCAAATGAGGCTCCGTGAGATGGAGGTTCTTACAGAGAGGTATGGTATTAATAGAGAGTTGGGAGACAACAATAGTAGTAGTGTACAACCATTCATAAAGCCACTCATACTTCCTGATGTGGATGATCCTGACACCATCGGTCTGGAGAAGGACACAGAGAACATCGTCAAGCTACTTCTCAATCCAAGTACGACAAGGCGTTGCGTGGTGTCGATCGTTGGACAAGGAGGTCTTGGGAAGACGACACTTGCCAAAAAAGCATTTAACAGGTATGGACCCATATTCTCATGATAAACATTTGTTTATCTGATTATACATAATTAAAGTGACTAAGAATTTATTAAATAAATATCTTTTCATTTATCAGCCACTCCTTGTATTGTTTGTTTGTCTTTGATTTTTAAATTCTCTAAGGCATTACCACATCCATTACTCAAGTAGAAAGTTTGGTAATGCAAACTTGGGAAAAAATATGGCCGACTATATGCATGGTACCAATAATTATTTGTTCTTTTATGAGAATATTTTAAAGGAAAATGCTATGGGGATACTGTTGAGAATATCATTAGAGCTACCATATAGTTTGACTTGGTCAAACGAAATTCAATATAATATACTAATTATTCAACTTAACATGCTAAATATTCAACTTAACGTTAACTTATAATTAGCATGTTGAATATTTAGCATCAACTTAACATGCTAATTTTAAGTTAACATTAAGTTAAGTATTTAGCATGTTAAGTTGAATAAATATTGATATAATTATTCAACTTATAAGTAAATTTTACATTAAATTATTAGCATATTAAGTTGAATAATTAGTATATTTAGTTGGATAATTAGTTTGTTTGACCGAGTCAAACTATATATATAGTATCCTCAATGGTATCTCCATATCTAGACCCTTATTTTAATTGTGTTAAGCAACTTGATGTTACAATTTGAGATACGGTTTTGAAATAACGAGCCGAATCGCTCTACCTCACTACGCTTTGCAAAGCGCAATAGCCTCAATCTATATATAGATATGTATGTGTGTACTTACATCTATACATTTTCGTGTAGAGATGAGGTCAAGACAGTGTTCCCAATTCGATTGTGGCTATCAGTGTCTCAGCAATTTGATATAGTTGATCTCTTGAAGACGATGTTAGAGAATATACCTCTTAGTGATGATGAGAAGGCTCGTCTCAAATGTGAAGGTCACATCCTTCAGCAAAGGGCGATTGAGCAGCTTAATATGTCCCTTAGCCAAAAGCGGTACCTAATCATCATGGATGATGTTTGGACAGACAACTTGTGGACTAAAATTAAGGTTGCTCTTCCTGATAAAGGCAATGGCAGCAGAGTACTAGTAACTACTAGACACTCTAACATTGCTCAGAAAGCAGACCCAGCTTGTGATCCATACAAACTTCATTATTTGAGTGAGGATGAAAGCCGACTTCTTTTACTGAAGAAAGCTTTTCCTTTTATGGATCCTGAACCCTATCTTCATGATCTATCTGACCTTCCTGACAAACTTGCCAAAAAATGTGGTTACTTACCACTTGCTTTGGTAGTTGTTGGTGGTCTTTTATCCACAAAACCAAAGACATACAATTCCTGGCATAAAATTTGTGAAAAATTCAATTGGAATGATGAAGGACTCGAGTGCACAGAAATCCTAACAACTAGTTTTGAGGATTTGTCTGTTGTTCTCAAATCGTGCTTCATGTATTTTGGTTTATTTCCAGAAGATTACAGAATCAAGGCTAAATCATTGATAAGGATGTGGGTGGCAGAAGGATTTATGCCTAAAGAAGATAAGAAAACAATGGAAGAAACAGCTGAAGGTTGCTTGGAGGAACTTGTGCAAAGGTATATATTTTGCTTACTATCATAAAATCTTTTATTTTACTGATTGATAATTAAAATTAGTTGCATGTTTGAGTTCTTCACCTCTAATTACTTAGAAGTACTAGGCTTGAGTACTCTATAAATTTCATAAATTTAATTATACTAGAGCTGTAACTCGGGCTTCGCCCCGAAATATGATAACAAAAAAAATAATAAAGCTTATAAAATAAAATATTTATTTAAAAAAATTAAACATAATTTTAAAATTTTTGATGTGAATAATGATGATAATGATGATGTATACTTTATAAATAATAGCACATAAATGTTGGACCACTTTAAAGATTAAATTTTGTCTTAGACATATCATATCATCTTATTAAATGATTAGAGAGAATAAATATAAGCCATTAGATCAAAGTAGATGAAGAGATTTAAACAAAATCAATGGTTAATAATATTGATGATGTGACAAAGTTGAGGTGCTTGGAGAGTTACCCCTCTTTCTAATTTATAGATTAGTACTTGAACGCATTATAGAAATTGCAAAAATAAATAGCTCCATAAAGTTTGGAAGAAAATAAAAGGTGCCATTTTAAAATTTCGGTCATATAAGGCGTTGAAATATTGAGTGCTAAAAAAATAGGAAACATTAAATGTTCACACAATGGACATCCAAAAAAACTTTTATGAGTGTAAGTATTTCTTGTGCTCAAGTTATTTGGAAAAGGATTGACAGATTGAACAATATGATTAGAGGTGGCAAATCGGGCGGGTGAGTCGAGTTTGAGTTCGGGTCGGCTGGGTTTCTCGGGTCGGATCGGGTTTTGCCATCTCTAAATATGATAGAAGTGATGAGAGTAAGAATGTGTGCCGTACAAGCAACATAATTTAATTTTGACTACGGTTCTAATTTCCTCATATTAACTCTCACATATTGGGCACATGCATTGCTTTGAGCGATATGGAAATTGCTCGATTAATATTTTGAGATCAAGATAAAAATTTCGTGATATCTTTTCATAGTTTGTAGGATGAGTGAGGCTACGGTACTATTAATAGTATAAAGTGGTTTGTACAATGACTCTATATTGTCGTTGTTAAAGTTAAATTAATCGATCCAAACCGTTTAATGTAATCTCCATATATAAATGTCATTGTAGACCAAATTTTATAATTTTTTGTGCTTTTTCACTATTTTTTTTAGATAATTAGAAAATGACTTAATGTAAACATTATAGACCATTAAAAAATGTGGTTTTTTTATATATCAAAATATATAGTTAAAAAATTGTAAAAAATATAAAGTTTGTTCTAGAACTACATTAATATATGGAGATCGCATTGAGCAGTTTAGATCGATCAATTGAACTTTAAAAATCGTAATATGGAGCATAGTACGAGTCATTTTGTACTGTTAATAGTACCCTCACTTTTGTATGATTAAGTTCACATAAAAGTGAATAAAGAATAATATGCTTTCAAGTAAGACTTCCGTTTTTCTTAATATTAAAAAGTAGTTTTTATTATTACTAGCATTGTTACCGCGCTATGAAGAGGGTATTATTTTTAGTTATAAAACCCATTTTAAGTTGCTTTTGAATTTTTTCAAACAAAAAATCTTACAAGTAATAATACAACATATTCAACGCCATGATTAATTTAATTATATATATATATATATAGTTCTTACGAAAGTTATATTTGCAAACATTTTTCTTACGAAAGTTAAATCAAATCATAGTTACGTACAACCATTTTCAAACAAACACCGAACAATTTTAATTTCAGTTAATAATTGACTTACTGCTCTGATATGTTTGATTACTTATCATGTCATTATATATTCATTGTGCATAAACAACAATCAGATCCAAAACATATATATGCAAGCTCTAAATTAAGTGAGACTCGAGAGTCGAGACATCAGCAAATTTAAACACGAATACCAGAAAACTAAATACCCACAGGAGAAAAGAACACAAATCAAGCTATATCAGTGAAAAATGAAAATAGATGAAAATAACAGGGAAATCAAGAAATTGTAGCAAACAAATTAGATTCCTCTTATAATAGATTAAAGTACTTCAATTGTAGCAAAAAAAATACCCACTGAATTGTTTAATGATTTCCGGCTCACTATATTCATTAGTTTCTTGACCGTCGATTTGATATAATAGATTGAAGTTAGGTTCGTGATTTTGACAATCACTGGACAGCATGCACAAAACGTCCACGAAAGAAAAAACTTCACTAAGGATATTTCTTTCAAACCAGAAAATAAGAAATTAAAACAAATAAAATAAAATAAAGCATAATTGGAGCATTAATTTTAGGTTTTTACACGTAATAACAATGATTTACTGGTTTAATTTATCAAAAAAAAATAATAATAATGATTTACCAGTATCTTGAATCACAACTAAACCATGGAAGCCCAATTTAAAGAGAAATGGAAGAAATGTGCCAAGAAGATCGCAGTGCTCAAATTTGCACATGACACCGATAATAGAAGGGAGAGGAATTAAGGCGGCACCCAAGAACCTTGCGCTTGAGGGGTTTACAGCTTCGTACTACTTCCCTTTGCAAATTACTGCAACCTGTTTTTGTCAATAGCAGTGCAACATACTATGTTTGGTTTGAAACAGAAAACCTGAACCGTGCTGTTGGCTAGCCGCTTCTAGCAATTGGAGAGAGAGCCATTTAGATAGAAGTTAATAGCCAACAGCACCAAAACGAAGAAGGCAGTTTTTAATATATAACTTCAGTCAAAATTAACACATAACAACGGACATGTTCAGTGGTTGTGTACTTTATCGTATAGTATAGATTTGGACTATCGATTAATTTGTTTAATATGCATAAATATAATTGAATAAATGCAGGATAAAAACTAAAAACTGAAAAGCAAAAGATCAATTAATTAATCAATGTTGTGTTCATACGCAGGAGCATGATTCAAGTTTCAGAAAGGTCTCTTAATGGATCCATCAAATATTGTCGCATACATGATCTTTTGCATGAGCTTGCGATTGAAAAAGGGAAGGAGAGTGGGTTCCTAGAGATAATCTCAAGTCAAGATGGGAGTTCCAGCTCTAGTACTATATCCAGTAATGTTCGTCGTGCAGCTCTACATTTCGACCGTAAAGATATTATGGAAAACGCAGGTCCAAACCTCCGCTCTTTACTTTCTTTCAGTGAACATGACTTGCCAGATTTTAAAATGTTTAGGTTCTTAAAGGTTTTGAATGGATTGGAAAGCAGTCTAAAGGGAAACAATATAAAGAAATTAGCTCAGTTAAGATATATAGCAATAGGGGAAATAATAGGGGAAATAAGGATTGATTCTCATTGTGGACCGATCATTTTGGCGGAAAGACAAATTTGGAAGGGTATGAGTCGCATGAGAAACCTTCAGACGCTCCATATTAGAAAACTTCAGTATGAAGTCAGGTATTTAATTAATTGTATATGGGATATAAAAACACTCAGACATGTAATTGTAAGAAATATTGATAACATTTATGGGCCACCATCTAGAGCAGAGCTTCCAAATTTGCAAACCCTGAAAATTGTAGCAGTTCGAGAAGAATGGGTGACCAAGGGCTGGCCCAGAATGCCTAGTATCCGAGTGCTAAAGATTTGTGGTTTGAGTGAACTTCCACCTAATTACCAGTCGTTTTGCACTTTTCTCAATGGGCTTCACCACCTCACCTCTCTTGCCATGCGTAACGAGGATATTGCTGGCCCATTGTATTTTGACCCAAGGGACATGAGTAAGTTTCCATGGTACAAACAGTTGCAGTCCTTAAACTTAGATGGGCGATGGATAGAGTCCAAGGGTCAAGAATCTGTTCCTGGTACAGTTTCAGAGCGTTCATTCCCAATTCACCTCACGAAGCTTCGCCTCGTGGATTCCAGGATCACTGAAGATCCAATGCCGGTTCTAGAAAGACTAGAGAACCTCAGTCTACTTGAGTTACATTGGGATGCATATGCAGGAAGAGAACTACGCTGTTCAGCTAGAGGATTTCCGCGCCTGCAGATTCTGAACTTCTCTGAATTGCATGAGCTGGAGGAGTGGAAGGTAGATGTAGGTGATGGAGCCGTGCCTATTATGCCCATGCTCAAGGAAATCAAACTGTCATACTGTCGTAAATTGCTGCTTATTCCTGGATTGCGCTTCATGACCTCTCTTAGCAAGTTCACTTTGGATGGATGTTCTCCAGATCTTTATCAAAGTTTGCGTGAAGATGAGTCGCACCAATTCAGAGAGGGTCAATTCGTCGAGTTCGATATCAAATGAGTAATGATTGTTTCAACCGCATGGCATTCTCTCATTGTGCTTCGGATATTTACATTGTTTCTACTTAATTATTTGTAATTTCGTTATTTAATTTTCTTTTGTTTGATCGTGTGGTTTGATTGGAGCGGTCCACCTATTTTATCATTTTCTATTTTCTTTTAGTTGTTTTTCGTGCTCATTGTAATGAATGATATCTTTCAGAGTTTTTAATTGATTAATCGTGTGGCTAGTGATCAAAAGCATGTAGCTTGCATACTTCTGGTTTATTTTCTGAAATTTTTGTTATTTTTGTCATGTTCGTTCTTATTTTCTTATAGTGAGCACGAGGCCTTAATTATATAGTGGGAAGATGAAAAAGGTTTTAGGTGTGCCCACTGACTAGCAAAATGTTTGTTATTTGTTTTTTTTTTTTTTTTTGTCATCATTGAACTATTAACACTACTAGAAAAAACAGCAACTGCGTGTTTAAAAAAAGGGCCATCTACGTGGGATTTTTTTATTAATAAAAAAATAAAAAATCAAAATTACAAAAGTGAAAACCTTTTTTTAGAAATTGCAAAAATAAAAAAACCGCACTCTCAGAACGCGGCCTAGTTTTAAACTAAGCCGCGCTCTGAGAGTGCGGCTTAGTAACTACCAATTATTCACAGGCAACAACGCGTGCGATTGAAGCACGCGTTGCTGCCTGTCACTCGTGCGTATGAAGCACGTTTGGTCGATCTGTCTGCAGTGTTGGTTATAAGAACCTTCCCAGTTGCAATTCCTACTTCATCTTTCTTTCTTTGTTTCTTTGTTTGTTTGTTTCTTTCTTTATTCCGTTCTATCAATTCCTCTTACATTTGGGAGTGCATTCCGCTAATCTGCCAAAGTTCGCCGAAGGTTAGTATTATTATGTAATACATTATCTTATTATAAAAAAATATTACCCTGTTAAGGAATTTATATTACCCTTAAATTTGTTCTAGAGTTTAATTTGGTTGGTAATAAAAGATTTTACCCGGATGGTAATAAAAAATGTTACCCTGTTAATTAATTTTTGTAAGACACTATTGGTACCATATTAATTAATTTAAGATTCTATTGACATATTTTAGACACCATCCACTAATTGTACGGTGTATGAACTTACAAGAACCAATGTCCCAAATTTTTGACCAAATGAGACAGTGATAAAAAAACTATTTATCAATTAATCCGAAAAAAATTTAAATCATTTTATTTTTATTATTCTTAACTACTAGTGAGATATTGAAACAGTTTTCTAAATCTACTATACATATGTAAGTCTAGCTGAATGACTTCCGTATCATTCGGTGTTCATGTCGATGGTTGCATATTTTTTGGCCCGATGGGTGTATCTTACAACTAACCACCAAGAGTTGTGTTTTCCTGTGATGCCAATGTGTCATTTGAAAATTTAAAACGATTGATATACCGGCATTTGGGATTGATGAAAAACCAATGCGCACTAAATATTAAGGGCAAAATCAATACAGCGGACCGTGGCAGTTTCTTCTTCAGCCCAATTCAGATTTATGATGATCGTAGATTGCAAGCTGCAATTGCACAGACCAGAAGGTGTCAGTTTTTGTCGATCGTTGAGTTATTCGTGGAAATTGTTCCACACCACTCTGGTGATGCATATGTGCCGACGGGTGACAATTTACCGGGTAGCAGTTCCCAGACATATTGGAACACCCCAGAGTACCATCCGCCGTATCAACCGCAGTCCCCCCCGCAGTACCAGCCGCAGTACCCAATGCATTACCAGCCGCTGTATCAACCGCAGTACCAGCCGCAGTCCCCCCCGCAGTATCAGCCGCATTACCAGCCGCAGTATCGGCCGCAGTCCCCCTCGCAGTATCAGCCGCAGTCCCCCCCGGAGACTCAGCCGCAGTCCCTTTCGCCATACCAGCCGCAATTTCCGCCTCAGTCGCCCACTCCGTACCAACCGCAGTCCCCCCCGCGGTACCAGCCGCAATTTCAGCCTCAGTCGCCCACTCCGTACCAGGCGCAGTCTCCCCCGCGGTACCAGCCGCAATACTCTTCCCCGTCGCATATACAGGAAGGTGAGGATAATGATACCGAGGCCGAAGAAGCAATGGCAGTAGATGACGATATCGAAGTTAACGATATCGAAGATGAAGATGAAGAAGATGAAGATGAAGATGAAGATGAAGAAGATGAAGATGAAGATGAAGATGAAGAAGATGATGATAGCGAAGATGACGACGAAGAAGCAATGGCAGTAGAAGAGGATGACAATGATAGCGATAGTAGCGATAGTAGCGACGCCAATGAGAACAGTGGTTACAAACCGGCATCCGAAACCACTTATGCCAGACATTTTTGGAGGCCACACGTTTTTGTGGATCGGAGACCCGAGCACCCAGTGCGCACATTTAACCAATGCACCTTCGTTGCCTCGTCTAGTCGACATCTGTTGCCATTATTTGATTAGTAAAATCATTTACACAAAAAATTACAGCAATAAATTTCCAGCGGCACCATTTATGACCATATATTGGACAAAAAATTAAAAAGGGTACTTCTGGTTGTCTAAAAATTCTAAAATTTTTACTGCATGTAAACAACACCCAAACAAAGGTCCTGTCAAAATTTCACCATTTTTGAAATTTTCTGTGAATTGTTATGATTTTCCTAATTCGGACCAGAAAACCGGTACCGATCCGGACTGTTACAGCACTGGTACGCGAAAGGAAAGTTAAAACTGTAAAAATCTATGAACTGGACTGCTGTATTTTATTTTATATTCTTAAAGTAAAAATTGAGTAGTGCATGTACAAAAAATTTTATTGAAAAACTCCAAGTCTAAATCTTCCAATTAAATGTTTTAAGAAAATTGCACAACGATTTCCAGAACTGCCCTTCCGACGAAATAAGATTAAAAGTACATTAAAAATACACCAAATAAAAAAGTGTTCCACATGAGAAGTGTTCCCAAAACACCCCTCCAAATGCTCGTCAAATAAAATTGGACTGTCTTTAACACAAATTTTAAATGAGGGACAGATCACTCACACATAAGTTTCCAGCAGCACCGTTTATGACCATCACTTACACAAAAAATGAAAAATAGTAGTTCTTATTGTCTACAAATCCTAAAATTTTTACCACACGTAAACAACACCCAAACAAAGGTCCTTTCAAAATTTTACCATTTTTGGAATTTTCTGTGAATTGGTATGATTTTCTGAAGACAGACCAGAAAACTGGTACCGACCCAAACTGTCGGAATACTGGTACGCAGAGAAAGAAATGAAAAATGGTAGTTTTGGTTATCTAAAAATTCTAAAAGTTTTACCACACGTAAACAACACCCAAAAAAAGGTCTTTTCAAAATTTTACCATTTTTTAAATTTTCTGTGAATTGTTATGATTTTCTCAAGACAGACCAGAAAACTGGTACCGAGGTAAACTGTCAGAATACTGGTACCGAGCCAAAATGGTAGTTCTGGTTGTCTAAAAATTCTAAAATTTTTACCACATGTAAACAACACCCAAACAAAGGTGCTGTCAAAATTTCACTATTTTTGGAATTTCTTGTGAATTGTTATGATTTTCCTAATTCGGACCAGAAAATCGGTATCAAATTCAATTGGCACCTTAGATTATCAAGCAACCAAGTCGACGTGGGGGGCTGGCGGCTGCTGGTGGCGGTGGCAGGGGGGGCGGTGCAAGGGGGCCCGAGGGGGGCGGATCGGGGCTGAGGGGGGCGGATCGGGGGTGGGGGGCACTGGTAGGGGGGGCCGTGGTAGGGGGGGCGGCGGCAGGGGGGCGGCGGCAGGGGGCGGCGGCGACAGAAGGAAGAAGAGAAGAGAAGAGAAGAGAAAAGAAAGAAAGAAAGAAAGAAAGAAAGAAAGAAAGAAAGAAAGAAGAAAGAAAGGAAGAGAGAAATATCGGACACTAAGCCGCACTCTTAGTGTGCGGCTTAGTTTAAAACTAGGCCGCGTTTTGAGAGTGCGGTTTTTTTATTTTTGCAATTTCTAAAAAAAGGCTTCCACTTTTGTAATTTTGATTTTTTATTTTTTATTAATAAAAAAATCCCCATCTACGTGCATAAGTTCACGCTAAACACGCTTAGCGTGCACCTACCCACATAAAGTTTTGCACGTAGCTGCATTTGATGTAGATACATGGCATCAACGTGCACATGCACGCAAATCACTCTTTAGGTGGGTACGAATATATTCTCGCGTGAGACTACACACGCAAAATTTGTGACCTGCCAGCTCAGCATGCCCCTACCCTGTGTGGTTAACTCTGTACTGCGGACGTGCATCTATGCACACATTTTTCTGACATGATTCTGAACAACACTGGCCCACTAAAATTAACAAATGGGACCCACCAAAATTAAATGATGTATGCGCTGATTATATTATATTATCCGCTTATATGACATCTATATCCGTGTTTGAATTCATATATATGCTATATCACAAATATATCAACAAAAAATAATAGTACATTTATTTCACATCCAACAAATCATATTAAATATATCAAAATAAACATTATCAAATGATAGTTTCACATCCATAAGAAATTCAAAGAAAATTAATTTAAAAAAAGTAAATTAACTTTTGCAAGTTGGCAATCCTATTGACATGCCACTCCATTCACCACTAATATTATGGTTTCGCCATATATTAAACTGTATTCTGACTTGCCCCATAAATCCATAGAAATATTTTATGGGCAAATGAACAAAATACGAAGTTGTTCCTTATTTTGTAACCCTATGTTGCAACATCACATACAGTAATAATCATCAAAATAAACATGCGTTCTCCCGACTAATTTCTGCAAGCTTCACTTGGAAATATTTTCATCACCAAAAGAATCGTTAAGATCTTGCTTTTAACTTTCCTGCATCATATAAATAAATTAATTTCTTAATGTAATAGTTCCTACAATATGACCTAACCTGTTATAGAAGAAACCAAATTTAAATTTAAATTAACAGTCCCAAACTAATTGAAGACTCCAATACATAAGTACTACACAATAATTAGTAAGCTAGTAAGCTTAGAAAGTAAATGAAAGCCCTAGAACTCTTGTTACTAAAACTGTGCTTTTAATAGATAAGGTTTAATACTACAATTTCATAATAAGGCCCAATTACTAACTGGTTCTGCAAATCTGTCCCTAAGGAAGGGTAAAACCATATCAAAACCACAAAATGAGGTAATTAACTTGATACTTAGTGGTACCTACAAGCTGCAGAGCTAACCACATCTGAAGGCTCCACTCTAAACCCTTGAATAAGAGTATAAAGCATGATATTAGAGCAATTGAGGGAAGACAAGTCAGTATGTATGAGAGGAAAGCAAAAGAGGGACCTGTCGTTGTGAGGGCAACATGATAGCACTGCAAATACCAAGCTTCTCCAGTTTAAAGGTTCCTACAGTTAATCATAATTAGAAACATAACTCCAATATAAGGAACATAAAGACAATCATGCCTTAATCATAAGAAAATTATAAATATGGCGAAACCATAAGCAAACACATGGCGTCCGAGCCATGTATATATGCTGGTACGAAATATATACCGATTCCATGTATATAGAAAGATGAAGCATTATCCTATTCTTCAATATCTCTGCACCGCTATATATATGACATGTCAATCACATTATTGACACGTAGCCACGAACCCAACACGTGTCAATTGAAATCTTGATTCCATCCTCCCAAACCGCCATTTCAGCTCCTCAAAGCCCTCCCTTCCCTTATCCTGCTTGGCTCATCTCTCCATCTTTATACAACAAAAAGTTCAAAACTTGATCACAAACCATTCACATTAAGCAAACACATGGCGTCCGAGCAACAGTCAAGCAAAACCACCATGTCACAAGAGGAAAAACAAACCCAAACTCACTCACATGCACCACAGCCCATGTCGAACGAGGAGATTGGACAGTACCGTGCGCAGGCACAGCAGAATTCGATCGAGGCCATTCGTGCAGCTGAAGAGCGGTATAACAAGGCGAAAGAATCTGGTGGTGCCGCGTTCCATGACACTAAAGAGGCTCTAGTGCATGCGGCGGGAGCCACAACAGCTTATGTGTCGGGTAAAAGTACAGATGCGAAGACCACGGTTGTACATGGGGCAACTGTGGCAGGAAAATATGCTACTGAGAAAGCCACACAGGCAAAAGACGTGACGTTGGAGACGGGGAAGCATGGTCTGGATGTCGCAAAAGATACAGCGGTAAGTGCTGGCGGAACTGCAGCTGAGTATGCCAAACAAGCTGCCGTGAAAGCAAAAGATGTAACTTTGAGCACCGGAGGAACCGTGGCAGAGTATGTTGAAGAAGGTGCCGTGAAGACGAAGGATGTAATTGTCAGTACAGGTGAAAATGCAGCTGGGTATGCAAAACAAGCTGTAGTGAAAGCTAAAGAGGCAAATCTGGCTACTGGAGTGACAGTTGGTGGAACAGCAGCTGAATATGCGAAGATGGCAGCTGAGAAGGCGAAGGAAGCAACCATGGGAACTGCGGATTACAGTAAACAGGCGGCAATTAAAACAAAAGATGTCACACTGACAACTGGAGAAATGGCAGTTGATTACACTAAGCAGGGGGCCGCAAAAGCCAAGGATGCAACACTTACAACGGGAGAAAAGGCAGCAGAGTATGCCAGAGATAAGCTGGCAGCTGGAAAGGAGACAACAGAACAGAGAGCTGGAGAGGCAACCGAGATGACTAAAGAAAGTGCAAGAAAGGCGATGGAATATTCCAAGGAGAAAGCCGAGGAAGCAACTGAGGCAGCAAAAGACACAAGTCATAGAGCGATTGAGTATACTGGCGAGAAGGCGGGCCAAGCGAAAGAGGCGACGGCTGAAGCAGCTCAGAGAGCGACAGATTATGCTGCTCAGAAGACCCAGGAGGCTTCAGAAGCAGCGAAAGGTACCTGGAGAGAGAACAATGGAGAAGGGAACAGCAAAGACGGGGGAAGAGGAAGCGGAGATATACACAAAATCAGGAACTGGTAAAGCAACAGAAGATGCTGGTAAAGAATCCGGTCAACTGGTAAAGGTAAAAGCCATTGCCATACTCTCCCGACTCTGAACATAGAACTTCAAATGAGATCAACTTGTAACATGCAGAAGTGAAATCAGTTAAAACTACAAAAATAAATAAATCAGTGTCGGCGTTAATATTGGATGTGTACCAGTAACATGAGTGATGAATAAATTTATGTCACACTTGAGGGTTGTTATAAATTGTTCAGATTCTGAAATGCAGGAAGAGAGTGAAGGGGGAGGAGAGGAATCAGGAAGTACAGTTCCAGGGGATGTGTTGGAGGCAGTGGGAGCAACAGTAATTGGCATAGTTGAAACAGGAAAGGGGATGGTAACTGCAGAGGATCCAGTGATTCAGTCTGCCAAGGACAAGGTGTCTCAAGAGGAGAAACATACTCGATTTTGATTAGATAAAGAAAGGAATGGGTTGGTGCCAGCATGTCACGATGTAATTTGCTTGGCTTCTTGATATATACAATGCCTAGCTGAAAAATATATTGCTTAATTTCGTAACTACCGGAACGATGTGGAGAACAATAATTTTGGACCCACGGTTTTACATTTAACCTTCGTTATATTTGGTTTGATATTGGTTTGATACTTTTTCGGGGTAAATTAGTCAACTTATGATGGAGATTGTAAATGGATGTCTGGTGGTTGTATTTGATTCTTTCCTAGCTGGTAATATTGATTTAATTAACGCACTCCAATCTTTGGGATTCGTCATACTGGTAATGCATTCTCCTGGTGGGATTTGGTCAATCACTCAAACGGAAGATTTCATAATAATGTGTTAATTACTGTTTTTTAAATTACTAATTATGACCATCTAATTAATCCTGATACGAAGAATTTATAATTGGAAAAATGAAACAGAGCAACCGCTGTGCAGGGGGTCCCGAGAAGGTGCTCTGTTCGATTGCCCCCCAACGTGAGTGAGTGCGTCATCACGGTGCTGTGTGGACATGAAGTGGAGGCCGTGAAGATCCTCTGTGCCGGCAACTGATCCTTAGTCAAGTGCCTGCAGTGGCAATGAGCTCAGATAGGGCGCCCGGCTTGCCTCCCTGTCGTTCCGCGCACTAGCAATGAGTTAGCAACTTAGCATTGCCACATTTTATTCCTTTCATTTGCTAGCTCTTTTCTGGTTGGATCGAGGCGCAATGGCAGTGTTATCTTTGTTTCGCACTATAATGTCTGGAGTTCATCGGTTGTGACTTGCGAGCAAATTACATGACTGGATGGATCAATACCAAATAATTGATAGCTCATTAATTTCATTTTTCTACTTTTTTTTAAGAAAAATAAAATTTTGGACATAAATTAAATGCTATTGTTTTCTGGCAAGCTTCGTTCTCCGACTTCACTCTTGCGGAAAGAAATTAGTATTGTCATCCCTGCTTATTTTTTGCAAACAATTCATTCACATATATATCACATATGGTGTAGGAACTGCATTCAAAAATCGAAGGCAACCACCACGAATCAGAGAAATAATGAAGAATAAATAATATTTAGAGGCATAGGAAGAAATAATATTCATATATATATATCGATCACATATGGTGTAGGAACTGCATTCAAAAAAAGTTTCGTTACAAATTTATTGTCTAACTTATAGATTAAATATGTTTTTGATTATATTCAATTTAACTATTACTTGATAGTTTTCAAAAACTATAACCTTAAAATTAATGGGGTAAATTTTCTAGGAGATCACTCAACTTTGCTTCCAATCCATAATTGGTCACTAAACTTTCATTTATTTATTTTTGGTCATTAAACTTTAATATTTATTTTGGTGGTTGGGGAATTCTCAATTTAGATCAAATGAATATTTCATTACTGTCTAAATGGGGTTGGAAGTTTATATATAAAGAATGTTCTTGTTTATGGAAAATTATTATCTCATCTTATGACAATAAAAAATCTTTATATTCTCCTTTTTGGAAAGGTGTTAAATCTGTTTCAACATTCTTATCTATTAATGTAATTAAAACAGTAGGTGATGGTACTACCATACAATTCTGGAATGATATATGGTTTCAAAATTGCCCATTATCTATTCAATTCCCATTGGTAACTCTCTTGCCTCTTCTTGCTTCAGTGAGGGGCCCGTCCGCCGATTTGGTAATCACTTTTCGCGGAGCGAGCGATGTTTTCCGTCCCTCTTGCAGAGTTGGTGGGTGTCTCAGCCTTGCCGCAGAGGCTACAGTTTGTTTTAAATGGAGCTCTTTAACTTTCTCAACAGTTTTCTTAGTCTCTTTAGCCTGGAAGAGATCAACAATGGGGGGTATCAAACATCTGGCAGCCTTTGGTTTTGGGCCAGCCTGGTTCGGAGTTGTTTGAACCTGCTGTTTAGGTTGGCCCGGTTCCCTAATGACGAAGCTCCCTGAATGGGAAACTTTGGGGCGCCAAACCTTTGGTTCCTTAATTGTGTTGTTGCAGCTTGGCCTTGCCTTTTCCTTTGGCATCCCTCGGCCCAAAGGAATTATGGGCCACTTCCTTGTCATACGGCCTTGTCCGTTGCGAGGAAAATGCCTCCCTGTTTTGTATTGGCCCATTCTCATTGCCAAGCCCAATAGTGGTTTGAGAAGGCCTTGGGCCAGAGTTGCTCTCCCCTCTTTATAAGTTGGTGAATTGTCTCCTTGCCCCTTGGGAAACAGGCTGGAGCGAGTACCGTTCATTATGTCTGGCTGCTTTTTCCGACGGAACAGAACCTTCAAGTTAGTGCTTTTGTTTCCCTGCATTGACAGCACAGTTTTGTTTGTATTCCCATTCAAATTAGTGTTGGTTTGCTCTCTAATTTGTCCGTTTTCGAGTGTTCCCGCCCCCTGACATGTGTCAGAATCAGCTTTCTTCTCCGGTGATTGCCGGGTTTCTTCCTCCTTTTCCTGTTTTTTCTTTCTGAGGACCTCTAGGAAGTAAGCTTTAGCCTCAGAATCCGGTGCTGAGCCACAGAGTGACTGGAGGAATGATGTGGAAACATCCCAATTCCCCGCCTCCCTTGGAAGGAGCTCAAGTAAGGGAATTTCATGGTCATGCTCAAAACCCGGCATTGCTAAGTTGCTCTGCTCAGAAGAATCAGAGGAGGAGGATGATTTGAAAGCCCCTAGTTCATATAGGAGCATCACCCTGTCGTCATAATCCTCCTCCGGGGGAGTTGTGTCCGCCGGCACCTGAAACTCGTGCAGCTCCTCTATCCAGCCCAATACCTCAACCCTTACCCTGGATGCGACCCCTTTAATGAACGGAGTTACATACTTTGGAATGCGGGATAGGTCATCAGTGGCCAGAAGTACAGTAAGAGATCTCATTAACAGCAGGTGCTCGAGCGGACCATGATCAAGGATAAGACCCGCCGAATTGAGCTAATGCTATGGCAAGATGCTCTATCATCCATGAGAAAGGGGGTAGATTGTGGAGGGTGATCCAAACCTTGAAGTTTAGGTTGAGTATAGTACCCGATACCAGTGGGGTCCAAGGAACCACACATAACCTTGATCCTCCAGATCCGGGAGGCGGCTAGCCATGAAAGCCTCCCTCGATTGACCCTCCGGCAGCACCAACAGGTACCTGTTGTTATCCAACTGAGTAATCCGGTGCAGTCTCGCATTTGGCACATGTCTCGCAAAGTCCCTATTTACAGTGAGTAGAGTATGGTTGTGAAGGAACCTTGCATCTATGACGACCGCACGTCTCAGCCGGTCAATCTCCACCGCAAAATTTGCCGTCTCATGAATGAATGAGTTGGCGTTTTCCGGCCTATGAGGTGGCATAAGGGCTTCACCCATGTTTCCTCTGGGGACGAACAGCCCATTCACCTCCCTTTGCTCCGGCCTTCTCGTAGGACAAGCCTTGGCCGGATGCCCTGTCCTCTTGCAGCGAAGACAGATCATGAACCCTTTGCAAGCTCCCGGTCTATGACCTACTTGAAAGCAATCAAAACACCTAGCTTCCCATGCCAAGTGTTTGGGGTCCAGGGATAGAGGCAGATTCTTGAGCAGTTGAGAGAGGGTGGCTGGGCTCAGAGGTTTGATGGGGACATACTTCCTCTGGTTTCTGCCTCTCTGATGAACCTTCCCGCAGTTGGGTGCCGCAAAACCCCTGTTACGCCCGGATGGCTGAGGATAAGCCTGGTAGTACTGAGGGTGCCGCCTATGTTGAATATACTAACATGATCATATTGTACACGACTTAATGACATAAAAATTAAGAGGAATATTTAAGTAATACAAATTAGAACCAATTAGCTACGATCCTACAATTATTAAATCCCGTTAAGTATCATGTATGAAGTGGTAAATGATTGCGGTCTATCATTAGTCTAATGCAGACAAGAGTCACAAGACGATGCTCGAACTTGTTTAGTTAATTAGTGTAAATATAAATTAAGCCAGTGAAGGTGAAGCCACGGAGAGATGCACTTTTGCTATCAAATTAAACTTAACCACCAATAATTTGTCTAAATTAGTTATTTAAAGAAGTGTCAGTCATACAAAAAAGTAGTAAACAAGAGAAAATTTAAGAAACAGAACTATGAGATCAAGAGTAGTAAAAAAAAAAAAAAGCTACTTTTCTTCTTAAACTACTTAATTATATATCATAATATAGCAAGAACATGGGATCATATAATATTGTTTTGTAAGCAAAACGCTATGACGCTATCGGTTTTTTCCCGCTAATTAATATTGTTTGAATCGTCTGAATTTTCAATTATTTTATGATATCTAACACTTAATTGATAGTTGTTATTTATGTTTTATAATTGCTTAACACATAATTAATTGGATTTATAAACAACAATCAATATTATATAAACTTAGTATCCACAAAAGAAAAATAGTGGGATTTTAAACAATAATTAATTGGATTTATAAACAACAATCAATATTATATAAACTTAGTATTCACAGAAGAAAAATAGTGGGATTGATTAGTGAAAATGAAACTCATATACTTGAAATCCATTAACATGTTATATAATCAATAAATATTTTTTTACATAATGTTTTATCATAATTTGTTTACAATTTTTCTATTATAATTTTTAGATTCTAATTTTTTTTCTTGAAAAATGATAGATAGATAATTTATTTTTGATAACTTCAATAATCCATTTAATTTTTCAATATTTAGGAAAATAATTACGCAATGATTCAATTTGAAATCTTTTTGATAGAAACAAATAATACTTGTGCTATAAAAGACTGAACAACATGTTGTACTATGTCAATATATCTGAATAAGAATGCTTTTGTTTTAAGAGTGATACAATAATTATATAATTTTTAAACAATTTGGTTAGAAAACTTTATACATTATTCTAATTATCCATCATTTTTATTAAATATGTTAGCTCATGAACCAAGAAAATAGTTAAAATATTCCATATAACAGGAACCGGTAGCGCCCGCGGTAGCGCCGATATCCGATATCCACTATCAAATATACCCCACCGCGACGAGTCCGCTATCCGCTGTTTAAACCTTTGACTGAGACATTAACATCAACAGGCAGTAACGTAAATCAACGGTTCTGATCTATCAAAGAAAATGATTAACGGCTCAGGTTTCTTATTTGGAGAAGATAGCCCTTTCATGTCATTTTTTCCAATATACTTTTATATATAGTAAGGATATTCTTGATCCCATAGATAGATTAGTGCTTCAAAATCATGAAAATTTAAATTAATGTCTATCAAATACAATCAAAATTGTATAAATCTATGATAATTCAAGTTGATTGATATTTTTGAGCACTGTATATAAAACTAAATTGTCAAGATTGCCAAATAGCAATTGTCAAGTGAACAAGTGATGCTTCTCCTATAACATATATTTCATTTGGTGAGATGTGTGTATTTCTGGATCTTCCCTAGTTCTTATATATGTCAATTACTTATATATAGAGTGGTAGGTAGCGTCCAACATTTTTACTTATCCACCGGTCTACCGTATTTTCAATTAACAAATATCATTATTCAGTAAACATTTATATCTTTCTAATGAACATATATAATTTTCCAATGAATAGATACATAACAGTTTCCAATAAACATTTAGGCAAATCTACTAAGCACATGGGTGCACGTGGTGTGTCAGATCTGTGAGAGGGGTAGATGGGTGGCCTACTATATAGGGTAGACTTTACATGTTTCTACTTATATATATCCTAGTGGTTAATAAACTAACAGTACTATAATCGATGAACTATATATGCTTATTCTGAAACTTTTTCAGTGGCCAAGATTGGGGTGTGAAAAAGGGAGACAGTTGCATGAAGGAAACGCAGCCCATCCTCGACTCATCAAATATGTAGCCGGCGCATTGCCAGAAGAGGCAGTGGTGAGAAACATACTTGCCACTATGTCTAAGCCAGTGCATCTGCTGGATGTTACTTTCCTCTCTCAGCTCAGAAAAGATGCGCATCCGTCGAAGTACAATGGTGTAAATTTCAGGAACGACTGCAGTCACTGGTGCGTGCCCGGTTTACCGGACCTTGGAACCGGCTCTTTTATGCGGTTTTTATCCGTTCTTGATAGGGGAAAGGGGAATATATATACTCATGTATGTATACTTGGGAGGATTTTTAAGAAATTATAGCTGAATTTTTTGGACAGTGCATTTTATAAAAACGTATAGAAAGGGATTAAGTAAATGAAATAGGTTGTGCCAAGCCAAACACCATGTTTGGTTGAAGTGTAAAGTTAAAAGAGTTTCATCTTCTTATATATATTATAGTTATGCCATAAATTAAATAATTCTTGTTTGGCTAACAATTATAGAAAAATAAAAGCCAAAAATATTATACTCCTTGATCCTATTCCCATTAATATGAGGAAGATTAAAATTGGACTCTATTTTCTATGCCTCTAATCTGCCTCCATATTGTAGCCGTTGATGAAATATAAGATGAACGGTTCATATTAAGTTGCTAGCTAGCTAGCTAGCTTCCATTGCTCCACGTACTATGTTATGCGCTGCCAAAAAATTTATAGAAATATCCCTTTTTTCATAAAAATTTACAGAAATATACTTTATTTGTAAGAAATTTTACAAAATTGACCCTACCTTGAAAAATATTTTTGCAAATGTACCTTAAAAATTTTACAAAAAATGTACCTCCAACCATAAAAAATTTTCAAAAATGGCCCTCCGATCCACATGTCACCTCATCACAGAGTTGTGGGGGCAAATTTTGCGCATAGTATCATTGTCCTAATTGTAGGTGAGTATCCACTCTTTTCTCTCAATTTCAGTTGACATCTAAATTGAAACTTGGCTGCCATCAATTTCGGCCGAATTTTATCTACTAGAGAAATATTTTTTTGAGATAAAAGCTGAGGATCAAGCTACTCTAGTTTAAATATATTGTCTGTAAAAAACTTTCATTCTAATTTTAAACTCACAACCTCCCACAAGAAATGTATTGCCCTTAACCGATTAGTGGTATCTTAATACTAGTTTTGAACTCTAAATTTGTCATGCATGAAAGTCATATACTTGGATCAGCAAATTGCCCCCTAAATGTTTCATAATTCCTCGAACTTTAAGCCTCATTGCCTCAACATAGGTACTTGGTAAGTGCCTATTTGTCTGGACTGTTGAATATATTTGCTCTTTTAATTAAAGATGTCAATGACAAAGTTGGATGGTGGTTCAACATAGCCTCATTGGAAAAACTATGAGATTTCCTCAATGCCTCAACATAGCCTCATTGCCTTAACATAGGTATTTGGCTTTCTTTACTGTTGTGTTACACCCCAAACCAAAATGATACAGTACAGGCGTGACAACCGCTACGTGTAAACTAAAACAAGTATACACGAAAGACTTTTAATTACATACATATTGATGCACCGCATTTATATCTGTATTTTTACCAGACTTGCACCTTTATTTTGACTTAAAATTCCTAAGTTCATGTGCATTTAGGTAGTTAAATATCTAGATTCCGTTTACTGCTTTGCTTTGGTCCAATTTTCAGGAAAATAGAGCTTTTGGAGCTATTTGGATGGGACTTGAAGCATGGAGCAGCACTTGGGAGCTGGAGCACATTCCTTGCGGGCCGCAACCCTCACTTGTGGCCCCGCAAGCACTGGAGTAACTGCAATTTTGGCCTCTTGCTGGCGCTGGCAACTACTTGCTGGGCAGCAAGTACCGGATCAGGCACCTTGCGGGCCGCAAGACGGTTTCTGCGCAATTCTGCCTATTTTTTGGTGCCCTCGCCTATTTAAGGCAGGTTTTGAGTGTTCTTCATATCTCTTCGCCTCCGGAGACCAGAGAGCAGTTAAGATTGCTTGCTTCAGCATTTCTTGAAGAAAATTTGAGAGAATTCTTCCTTCAAAAGGAGAGATCAAGTGGATTCTAGTCATTCTTCGCTTTCATCATGATAAACTATTTCTTTTACTCTTTTTCTTTGCTTTCTTTACTCATGTCTGAGTAGTTCTTTAATTCTTAGGGTTTAGGATGGAGTTTGCTTGTACGGATTGATTGTATGCTTGTTTGACTTAAGTTGTTTTCAGTTTACTTAGCGTTTTCATGAAATTGTGCTTATATCTTTGCTTGTTTGTATGGTAAACCCGCGGATTAGGCCAAATCCGGTGTGGTTAAGTATATCATCTGACCAAGACTTAATATTTGTACTAATTGGGTTGATAGATTGCTGTCCGAGAGTATCTGAAAGGAGAAATTGCGGTTTGACGAAAGTTGAATTGAATCCTCGAACAAAAGTGAATTGAATATAGGTTTAGAGATATTCTTATGAATTTCTATTGAACTAAAAGTGTTAAAAATACCAAAACATGACAATTCAGGGCCTTGTAATATCTCTGGTTTAATTAGAAATTGATAAATTGAGTTAGAACACCGAAACCAGAACAGATCTGCTGTTTGACAGTGTCTTGCAACCCCGCAAGCATCTGCAGACAGTTGCAAAACAGTGGTGCAGCGCCAATTGCGACGCAAGAGACGTCTTGCGGCTAGCAAGCAGCGGTGAACCCCTGACCATTACCCCTTGCGACCCCGCAAGAGACATCTTGCGGGTCGCAAGCAGTCAATCCAGACAGCAAATTAATTCTGAAAACCCTGGGAACACCTTTTTAGCATATGTTTTTAAGTGTTTACCTGCTGCTATTTACTTTTTGGCATCTTTAATTGATTAGTATACCAATCTTTGACAACCCCTTTTTATACCAAAACACCAAAAATATATTCTTTAGGATTAGAATTGAATTTAGAATCCGGTTTAGATTTAAATTTCGTCCCTGTGGATTCGACCCCGACTGTACTGTACGAGATCGTACGCTTGCGATCGAGTGCATATTTAGGGTATTAAAAGCCTATACCGATTTCCGTGATCACAGATCATTCATTTATCTCAACAAATCATATAAAAGTCCATAGTAACATGCCACATTGAATAAATAAATAAAATGAATATTAAAGTTTGGAAGCGAAAATAAATAATACAAATTTAGATGGTACCGTGAGGGTTGCCATCATCAATCTCAAAATCAACACTATAGTAACAAATTTATAAGAAGGAATAAAATAAATCAAAGTGGCAGCAACATCATGAACATCTCCTAAGTCGGTCCTCACAACCTCTCAGCTAGCTCCAACCTGGACCCCACAACCACCGTGGAAACGTGAGTGTGAAATCACGCACCAAGTAATTAGTAGAATATCAAAAAAAAAAAAAATAATTAAGCAATTAAAATATGACCTTTTATGTGTAACACATAAGTCTAAGACTTAAGAATAAATTAAGACTCAAATCATAAGAATAAGATCAAAGATCAAACTAAAACTTAAATTAGAATGATCTAAACAAATCAAATCAAATGAGTTAGCCACTTCTTAATCAGTTGTGAAATCCAATTCTAAATAAAATTTATATTTAAAATGTTAATGAAGTGAGCTTTAAATTTAATCAAGTATACCATTGACATGTAAAATTAAATAAAACAACCTTGATAATTTGACCAAATTAGTTGATAACAAACAAGAAATTAATAAAATAGGAATTAAATTGACTCACAACATGAAAGACCATACCGAATCAGGTTGCATCGGATCCTTGTGACCCATACCCTCCCTATTTTCCCCTTCCCGATCTCTCTCTCTTGGTATCTTTCTTTTATTTTTCATTTCAATTCCCTCTTTAGAAAACCCAAACCCTCCTCCTGTTGTCGTGACCACCCAAGTTGAGCCGCGTCGCCACCGTGCCGAGCCCGTGTCGTCGTTGTGCCGAGCCAGCGCCGTGCCAAGCCCGCGCCGTGCCGAGCCCGCGCCGTGCTGAGCCCACGCGGTGCTGAGCCCACGCCGTGCCGAGCCCGCCCCGTGCCGACCCCGAGCCGAGCTCGCTTCGTCGCCGTGCCGAGCTCGAGCTCGCATCGTCACCGTGCTGAGATCATGCTGCTCCTTGCGCGACACCCTGAGCACCTTCCCTTTCCTCTCCCTTACGTGCGACCAGATTCAAGGTGTCAATCAAAGCCGTAACTCAGCCATTGAGGCGTCGAGCAGCGTCGAGCAGCGTCGGGCACGACCATGACCCGTAATGCCTTCTCACCACCATTCCGGTTCCTTTTCTAGCACCTACAAGAATCAAAACCCGTATCAATTCAGTTGAGTAAAACCAAATCCAACCCGTTTGGGGGCAGCCCCAATGGAAATTGACAAGTCGAGATCTCTCCCTTGTCGTTGTTGTTCACTCTTTTTTTCGTTAGCCGAGACAGATTCGACTCGAAGCCTAGCCTCTACCTTGTACACAGAGCACAATTGTTTCCCATTGTGCCTCTTGAACTTGACTCCTCTCTGCTGTCATCATCAATTTATATCATGGGTAAGATGCTTCCTTTCTTTCTCAATCGAGTGTTGTTATTGAACCATTGGACAAGGTCCCTTTTATCTCGATTAACAAGAGAATTGGTTTAGTTGTTGTCAATGGTTGTAACTTGGTATCTGTTTTGTGAATTTTATTACATGACCTTTTTGTTGGACCCATTCAACATTTATTCCAGATTGTACAAGCATTGTTGCCCTTCTTTGTGTGAGTTTGCACAATGCTACTTAATTTTAGTGATTGATAGGTGAAATAATACAATGAATATTGGGGATCCCAATTCTGGCTTTTGAGAATATCTCGGTTTGAAACCCTTGGTTATTAATGTAATATGTGTGAATTCCACAATCCTAACCAAATCTCAAATTTCTGATTTCTGAGGATATCCTATGGGCATGAGAGTGACTATCAAACAAGTTAGGAGGATCTTCTTGTTCTTGTTGTAAAGGTACGAGTTCCCGCTGAATTATACTTTTTGCACAACTGGAATTAATTGCATTCATATAAATAGCTCGCACTATATTGCATTGGTCAAGATTATAATCAATTGCTTTCCAAAGAGTGCAAAAGAAATAGATTTACAATATGCATGAGATTATTTATTCATTTTGCTTGTTGATATATGTGTTTAATGATGGCTTATGATGCATGAGAAATAAAGTTATTATAAAGAAAATTAAGAGTAATTAAATTTGAATGAATGTCACTACGGGAATATACAAACGGTCGGATATTATATCGCGATTATATTCACTACGGGAATATATAGACGGTCGGATATTATATTGCGATTATATTCCCATTATTACAGAATCTTAAGTACTTAAGTGAACGTCCCTTACGGTGCCCATACTAGTCGGGTTAGGGAATGGACAGTGTGACATACGGGACAGACGGTTTTAAAAGAAATGTATTTAATCGGACATAACTGCACAAAGTTCAGTATGGGTCAGATTTTATGAATGACTTCTTAAATTACAAGAGAATTTTTCCTTTATATTAAACTGTATTAAATACAATGTAACTGAACTTCGGTTCAATACAGGGCAGATTTTAAACGTTTTCAATGGATAATTTTTCTTAAAATTCAATAACCTAAAATTAATATATATATGTTGTGATAAATGCATTGCATGACATGTTAGTTTTATTTCTTAATAATGCATTAAGGTTGGACATGCATTAGTTATTTGTTCCTCTTGGAAAAGTTATAATTCTGTGGGCTGGAACTAAATACCGTACTGAGAGATTATCTCTCACCCGTTCCATTTCATTATGGGTTCCAGGTGTTTAAATGGTGAGGATCGGCTTAGATGTTTATGTGCCACTGCTTTTGGAATATATTAGTGTAATACTTATTGGAGACTGAAGATGGTAATCCTCATGATATTATCCAAAATTTGTATGTATTTATTTTGTTCTTTTCTGAATTTTCTATTCCATTATTTTGATCATTTGTTAGTTGTGGCATGTATTTATGAACTTGTTTTGTTGAGATAAATGGATGGATTGTCTTTATTTGAAGCCTCGCGTGTACGTGTCATGTTGGGTACACGCAGCGGCTGTCACGCTCGGACCATACCATTTTGGTTCAGGGTGTGACAGTGAGTGACTTGTCACTTAGTACGGTTTTAGGTCCAGCCTTTGAGATATAAAATTTCTCTGGACTAGGACTTAAAACCCATTTATTTATTTACAAAAATAATAGTAATAATAATATAAATAAGAATACTAACATAAAGTTTTTAACTTAATAAAAGATAAACTTAATAATTTCTTAGTAACATGTAATTTTTAAAGCTTACAAGAAATGTGTCAAGTGTGATGCAAGAAATTAAATATGCACTATATGCAATGTCATGTCAGTCAGTAAGAAAAGAGAGGAGAACAAAAATGAAGTATATAAGAATAATAGTACGAATGAAGTGACCAACCCATATCATATTGACTTTGCAAGGTCTTAATCATTGAGCGGGAATCTGCAGATCCGCTTTAAAAGAAAACCGATATATAAGACCCGCTAGTCTTTTATATAATAATAAAATATAAACGGCTCAACTTGCCATGTATGAAATAATAACGAAAAGCGAGACTACCCAAAAATAATAACTGGGGCCCAGCCACACAGAAGACGATGAAGACCCGTGACACCTCATGAGCAGTGCACAGCTCGCCGCCGGTACCGGTTTAGAACGAGATCCAAAAGAAAATGGCAGTAGTATAATCACTGTGACGTAAAGGTGTAGCTCCTTGGTTTAAAAATGGCACGTAACTCACACTACAGCTGAAGCCGTATCCAAATCATCAAGTAGAAAGGGAATATATATACAAAAGAAACAAAGATAAAAAAAAAAAGCCTCTATGACAAAGCACTCATCGGACGGTTTCACTTACAACTCGGTTGGGAGAGAGCCACCATCATGTGATTGGGCGATACTCTACTCCCAACGTATACCGTAGGTGATACAGGCCTAGATCACTAGCCCGACACTCTTCCCATACCCAAATATGGAAATTCGGATGTGCAGGTATATTTCAATTACTAAATTTTATTAACACTTTTAAAAATCAATTAGATTTGCAAAACAGAATTATTATGTATAATATACCATATTTCTAATAAAATATATTTATTATAAATAAACCATAATTATAACTTGAAGTATGAAAGTGTTTCCTAAAACATTCTTATTTTTATTATATGATTTGAAATGATTAACTATTTATAAAACTTGACTAATCACATCTAGTGTTAAGTATCTACACGTCAAAACAACTATATTATAACAATAAATTTCTAACTTAAAAAATATAAATAATCATATTAGTCAGATGCAATGCAAATGATATGCAAAAGTGCAATTAACCTAATAATGAAATGCAATTAAAGTCCTAATTAGAGAAATCGAATCTCAGTAGCAATCCGCACTTGATAGAAAGTCAAACGAGAGGGGGCTTACATTATGCTTCAGAAAATTGAATGGAAGGAGAGGGAATGGAATTGAAAGGTATGGAAGTGAAGGGGAGGAGAAAATTTTTCTTGAATCACTTGCTCCGCAAATGAAGGGGAGAGGATGGAAGGGAATATAATTATGAGAGTGTACCCTCCTCTACACCTCAAATTGGAGATGACAATTTTGGGTTCTCCAATAGAACAAAATCACTCTCTCTACCATATCCTTTCATCCATGTTTTTTTAGTGGAGCAAGTAAAAGGATTCATTTTCCATACTCTCCCTTCCTCTTCCATCCCCCATGTGGAGCACAGTGTTAGCAGCCATGACAGCAGGCTCTTATGTCGCACATTTCGAGGGGCCTATTATTCAGTGATTTATTAGATTACATACTTTTGAACGACATTGATTTAAGTCTGATTGGTACGATATCGTTGTTATCTGTTGTAATTAGGAACCGAGTGTAACTAATACTTTCTTAATGTGCATTTTATATAGTTCAACTATGAATGATTATTTTGTTTCAATTTAATTTATTTGGTCTTGCCTACGGATTAGATTGTTTAACTAAGTTTCATTTTATTTATCATAGCCGATATCATTAACTTATTAACACTCCCATTTTAATTGTTGATCTATGTACTTGGACATTTACTCAAAATTAATTGACATGTGCGCATCTTAGGCTCACTATTATTACCATACCATACTCTTCTGCCTTCCCATATATACGCACTGTTCCATTTTATTTGTGTCAATTTGTACCAAAATTTCAATATGATCGTACCGACTCCACTATTCATGGCTAATACAGTGTACCAGTTAAAACTAATAACCCAAGTCGAAGGAATTAAAGGGAATCAAAGAAACAATACCGTGTACTACACTAAAGAGCCAAGTCGGCAAGACAGTCGGTGGAGCCATGGTCATTGTCATCGTCATGCCCGACCAAGGTCTCGACAAGTTGAACGACATTCAATCGCATGTCAAGAGGGACAGCAGAGGTTTCAGCCAGCACCAAGGAGGTAAGGGCAAGGTCGGGCAACTAACAATCGAAGGTCGGTTTAGTGGACAGCGGCCAAGTCATGACTTCGACTGGGCATGGTGGTTGTGCTCGTGTGAGAGCAGTAGAGGGAGGATGGGAGTGGCATCGGGGCTGGCCGTGGTTATTTGCGGCGGACTCGAGTTGGTGCAGCGCCCGACGGTGGCCGAGGTGGTTGCCGAAGGGGTTTCGGGTTTGGGCGGCCTTGGAGTCGTAGGTGTTGATTTCGGGAAAATGGCGTCAAACGGAGAGGAAAGTTGAGTCGGAATGCCGATTTGTGGTCGGCGGTGGCTCGGGCACGACACGAGTCCGTCCAATCTTGGTGATCGTGTTGGGTGAGGGAAATGAGAAGGGGGAAAGATGAGTGGGGTTGCCGGGGCTTGTAAGAGCACGAGCATGGAGGTGAGGAGTCAACCGGATCCACCATTTCCGGGCACGGCAAGCTCTTTCTTTTTTTTTGAGGAAGGGAGAGGGTGGGGACGTGATGGGCATGGGCATGGGAGAAGAAGATGGAGCCGGTTTGGTTAAAGAGGAAAAAAGAGAGGGGAGGCAGGAGAAGCACGGGAAGAAAGGAAGAGAGAAAAAAAAAAGAAGGGGAAGGGGAAGGGGTCAGTAGGGATCGAGTGCGGCCAAGGCTGTGCGACCATTTGTGTAACAAACTGATTTTCAAGAATTAAATTGATCATGTTACTTATTTCATTCAAATCATTTGATTAAGATTATCATCATTTAAAAATTTTTTTATGAGAATATCTTCTTGTCCCTCTTCTTTTGTCTCCCTTAAATGTCCCCCACCAAGATTCTATTAAGATTCTATATTAAGATTCAGATTCACACTAATTACATACTTATTTTTACTCTAAAAGTCGGGTCCCACCACTTAATAGTCAAATTTGTTGGATCATAACGTTATGGTAAATAACTGTCTGCACAAATCTGGTGTTCATACCTATCTGTTGGGGTGTTCATACCTCCCACATAAGGTGTTAATAATTGACATAATTGGTGTTCATACCTACGCATCGAAGATTCTGCATGGGTCGTCCAAGATTCCACGAGATTCCATGTTCTGGTGAATAACCGTCGGACCTAACTTGAGTGTTCATATAATGTATTGACGGGTATTCATGTCTGTTATATTGAGGTGTTCATACCTTATGTACAAGATGGTGTACTGATGGGGGACATTTAAGAGTGATTTTTCTTAGGAGACAGTTAGCATACTCCTTTTATTATTATTATTATTAACTTTTTTTTATGTATTTTATTGATAAGTTTGTGCGGGGTTTCACAGTTTGAAAGAAGTAACTACTTGCTCTCTTCTTCTCCAAAACCTTAGCTCCGCCAGGGAGGTCAGTCGGCGGTCTCCCCCGGCCGTACTCTCGTCAATCCGTTCTAACAAACTGGTATCAGAGTATGGTGGTTGTCTGTATCTTCACTTGGCTGTTCGGATTCTGCTTCGCTTCATATTCTCTGCTGCTGTGAGAAGGGACGCGGCAGTGCAACCAGTGTTGTCCGTTGCAGTGCGCTTGGTCATCAACTCTAAGCGATTTTGTCTTGTTGGTGCGCGGTGAGATTTAGGAAAAGTATTTTTTGGTTGCTTGATGTGAGTCGCGTTTGGCTCTCTTGATTCCTGATTTGGCATTTGCTGATTGGATTACTCGCAAAGACCAGCTGACTGTCTCCATTGCTCAAAGAATACACCAATTTCTCCTTTTAGAGACGCCGACAGTGATTGGACCAAAATCTCACAAATCTGACTTGTGGCTTGCGAGTCACACTGGTGGATTAAGACCAGGTTCTCAAATTCATTCTAATCACGGTATGGTATTTCCATTTATGTACTTGGAATTTAGTTCCAAAATTGTTGTTACTAAATTCAAAGAGCATGTGAAGTTGTGATATCTCAGAGGAGTTTAAATATTTTGTGCTCTTGATTGATTTGTGTAGTTCGTGTGATTTGGTCATTTGGAGATTTGTTTATTGGTGTTTAGGAGCTAAATGGAGATGTAAAATAGGGGTAATTAAGGTGAGATTTTGGAAAACTCCAAGAGTTCGATAACTTTGTGTTGTTTGTCGAGGAAAATTTCTTGGAGGCTTTATTTTGGTGTATTGTGCTTGTACCCGGTTGAGCCGATTTGCAGAAGAGTTCTTTTGTGCAGTGACCATCTTTGGGGCCGGTATTGGCATGTTGATGATTATGATGCATGATGGGAGTTCCGTATTTGGTAGGAGCGGGGTACCGTTCGGATTTATTGAAGAACTTGATCTACGTTTGGGTGCTTTCGAGTATGTCGACACTTGTATCAGGGGGTCTAAAAACAGTCAGTATTACCCTTTTTTGTGGTAGTGTCGCCGTCCTGTAATAGCACCCCCCCCCCCCCCCCCCCCCCCCCCCCCAACTCCCCCTTGTTTCGTGGCTGCCCTCCAAGAACCGTCAGCCTAGCACTGCCATTGCGGCATGACGGTAGGCAGTAGAGTGGGTGCTGGACGACCCCCCAGTGCCACCTGTGAGATCCTTAGCTCAGATTGAGCCTGATACAGGAAAGATTGGAACGTATCTATTGTGGGCCCTTCACCTCTGTAAGTCCTCCCATTCCTACATCTCCATATCGCCCAGAGTGCACAAGTGAAGGTCCCCCATTGGTCTTCCTGCAGCATGTTGTGGCACTCCAAGAAGATGCTAGCCAAGGATCTAGTGAGCTCCCCTGATCTGAGCCCCAGTGTGGTAGAGAGCCAGCAAGTTCTTGCAAATGGACACAGGAAAAGCAGGTGCATAGTACCCTTTGCCTCCCCCCCCCCTCCCCCCGCGCAAACAGGCACATGTGGGTCCACCCCTTGTATCCTTCGTGCAATTGATTTCGCAAGTGGCAAGCCATCATGCATTGCCTTCCACATAAAGCACCTAACACGAGGCAGAGCTCCTCTCCATTTCCAAATGCCAATCCATACCGGCCTGTCCATTGTCGTCGTTGCCGCAATCGTCCCTGTATTACGACTCAACTTCTCATATGCCTTTTTAACAGAGAACCTCCCTGTAGCTGACATGGAACACACCAGCCTTTCTTCCCCCCTGCCCGGCCCAGGTGGTTGAGGATATTGGGTTAGGATCTGCACCGCCACCTCATAATTGAAAGATTGAATTAGCAGCGGCACATTCTAGGAGTTCTGGTCTTGCATAACCAGGTTAGAGATCTTCATATTCCCTGTTGCGCATTTGTGGGTACAAAACTTTGCCACTGTGCAAACCACGGTGCCCGAAAGATAAGCACTTGCTCCCGTCACCTAGAATCCACACTACTTCCTCAGCCAACTCCTCCCTAAGCTGCATCAAAGCTCTCCAGAAACTGGAGCAGCTAAAAGTTCTCTTTATCGGTCACGGAGCCGATCTAGGGAAGTATTTTGCTTTGACCTCCTGACCCCACAGGGTGTCCTTCTCGCACATGATGTGCCAAAGAAACTTCATCATCAATGCTTTGTTAAAGGTAAGTAAGTCTCTAAAGCCAACTCCCCCTTCTTCAATATACGAGGGGTCACTAATGCTCAATAACAGTTTCTATTTTAACAGTTATTAAAAACCTTGAGCAATACTAACGATTAATATGTAGAAACAGTTATTATTTCAAAGGCATACTAACGGTTTTTACTATAAAACAGTTAGGAAAGATTTCCTCTCTCTCCTCTCTTTTTTTTGAGAGACTCTCTCTCCTCTCTCCTCTCTATTTACTTTTTCTGACACATGCTTTATAACGATTTCTATGTAAAAACTGTTAGCAAATCCCATACTTTTTTTTTAATTCTACCGATTTTCTATGACTAGCCCAATCCCTGCTAGTCAATATTAGCCATGTGACGCCATATCACAATTATACACAAATCACATATTTACAATACAAAATAGAAAATAGTAATAATTAACAAATTGCCCATAATGCCCTAGACCTTAAACCCTAAAAATTTTTAAATGACCATATTGCCCATAATGTCTGCCCCCGGCAGCCCCCATGCCCCCTCAGCAGCCCCGGCAGCGCCTCCGCAGCCCCCCGACAGCCTACCGGTAGCCTCGCACCCGGAGGCTGCCGGGGGGGCTGCCGGTGGGCTGCGGGGGGACTGCCGAGGGGGTCATTGTGGGCAATTTGGTCATTTAAAAATTTTAGTGGCAAAAATGCAATGTTCTTAAGTTTGTAGTGGTAAATTTGTAATTTCCAAGTTTGGAGTGGCGAAGTTACAAATAGAGAGTTTTAGAGTGACAAATATGCAAATTCCCCAATATAATAAAGTGCTCCAATATCATACTTCATAATACAAATATTCAACAACCATGTTTCGTACCTCGTCAAGATCACTTAAAGAATACTTTGAAGGCTCAATAGTTTGTTAAAAAAAAAAATGTAAAGTCAACTTTTGTTATCACCAAAAAAAATTGTAAGATAATATGACAAAATTGGTATGTCATACCAGAGACAAAGTTGTCATCTTGTAGAATCTACTTGTTATATTAAAACAAGTATTATCCTCATGATCTAATAAACAAACTCTTTGAAACTGTTGCCAATTTAAATTATCGGGATGATTCAAATTCATAAGAGTATACTCACATATAAAAAAGATAAAATACTTATAAATTACTTGGATCAATCAACAGGAACACCATTTTCAATCGGATCAAAAATCATACAAAACATAATTTATGAAACAACTGTAAAACTTGTAAAAATCATTTCAATCGGACCACGCACCTTGATATAATATTGTCGATTAGTCGTCCGCCGCTTCGATCGCCGGCCGCCGCTTCGATTGGTGTCGTCTTGATCGTCGTTTGAGCGCCCTGCCATTCGCACGTGCAACACCTTGACCGGTCTTCTGACTCATCTCTTCAAGTCTTCTCCCGGCCTCTCTTCCTCTGTGTGTTTCTCTGTTGGTGGTTTGTGCGCTAGGGCAGTGGCCGGACAAAGTCGTAGAGGTGGTGCTGTGCTTCAGCGCGGAAACGACAAGAACCTGGACGGTGGCACGGAGGCAGCTCTGTTGCTGTAAGCGAGGTTGGTTTGGGAGGGACAACTGAAAAATAGTCTGGGTTTTTCATTTTGGGAGAGACGATGTGCTTGCTGTATGAATTCCCTCCGTAAGAATCAATAACGGCTTCTCTTGAAAAACCGTTATTGATGCTCTCTACCAATTTAGTGACTGTTTTATTGTAGAAACCGTAATTAATTGTAGGAACTATTACTAACGGTTTTGTTTTTGAAACCGTTATTAATGCTTTTCTCATATCTTTTATTTTTTACTACGCTCTTTACTAACGGTTCTTATGGAACAACCGTCATTAAATATTTTCAGTAAAATTTCAAGATTGCCACATGACCCTTTTAGTAACGGTGGTTTATACAAACCGTTATTAAGGTGGAGTTGCTAATGCCCTTTTTTGTGGTAGTGCGAGCTACAATGCTACTTCACTAGGGGTGTCAAGGCGGTCAGCGCAATCCAGACAGAGGCTCATCTGGACATGCTGCATGTTGTTCAGGTTATCAAGGAATATACCAATGACACGGAAGTCATATACTCTGACTGCTTGGTATTGGTTCAGGAAGTCACGGCCATAGCTCCCCCACTCGAAGCTGACTGGACTGCCTATAAAGAGGTACACGAGCTATGGAAGCTTCTCAAGGAGAACTCAAACATTGTGTGTTGCCATGTACCAAGGATGGAAAATACGTACTGCAGCTCACGGGTTAGCCAGACTGATAAGCGTAAACAACTGGCAGCTCACTGGTTTCACCTACCCTTGGTTTAGGGAGGACATTAGTGCATCAAGTAGAGTAGGGTATTAGATGGACTGAGAGCTTTAGCTGTTTTCTTGTACGTGTTGTTTGTGGTGTTTTAATCCCTTCATGTAATTCGAACTAATAGGGTAGAGGAGCTACTAGGATAGCACAGTCAGTAATCAATGTCATACATATGTCTGTCTGAACATCTTTTGTAATGAGCCTACGGGCATTTGGAGAAAGCAAAAAAAAAATAAATAAATAAAATTATAATGGGTCGATTTTGTTGTGACTCAATGTTAGGATCAGTTATGTTTGGTTCTAGGCTTCTAGTTTTATGCTTTTTAGTATTTTGGTTAGCTTTTTAGTTTGTCTTTATACAATTCGGACTAAGGTGGAGATTGTTAGATTATAGCCCAAATTGTTCTAATGGCCGTTGAGCTTGTGTTTTTGTTCTTTTTATATTTTTATTTTGTACCCAACTTGAAAAAAGAGAGAAAATCAGTTTTCAGAAACTTTCGTCTCCTTTCTCTTGTTTTCTTCTTGCAGAACCCAGACTGCCGGGAGTCCCTCGGCTGTTGTCTCTCACCGTTAAACCCCATTTATATATAACTCTTAACAATTACATGTAACCATTTTCGTACTTTGTCATGTAATAGATGCATATATATAAATCTGAAAATAGAAATAAATTAGTCAATATCTATGTCTTATTGAGATAAATCCTTTATTGAGATAAATCCATTTATTTATGTAATTGATTTAATAGAAACAATTCTATGTCTTATTGAGATAAATCCTTTATTTATGTAATTGATTGATGCTTAATTAAGGATTAGTGTAATTTCTCAAATGCTTAACTGATGATTAACCCAAAATTGCTTCTGTATTTTTTTTTTTTTTTTTTTGAGATAAAGACGAGAGTAAGATGCTCAAATCTAAATGTCTATAAATTATTCGAGCATTAGTAACCACAAGTAAAAAAGCTTTCAAGGCTTCAACGGATCGATGTGATGTGAGTAGATGATTAGTGACTATATATTCGGACACACACCAACACAGTCACCAATATATTTACGGGTGTCTTTGAGATTGGGAAAGAAGTACAGATCTCGAAGCAAATCAGACGGACTACGTACCATCCCAGTACGTATCTTGCTGCGCAATAGGTGATATGATTCCATTATTGTATGGGACTATACTTAGCTTTCGTGATATACTTTAACTTTATTCTCCTGTCGAAATCTCCAATGGGAAATTCACCAATAATACAAGAAAAACATCGAACGAAGAATCTGGCAGTAAATTGATTGAAAAGGACCGGTGCAATGAAATAGATTCCACATGTGTGATATAAAATCAAGTGATCAGCATGTAAAACCATTTGACAATAAGAAAATTAAAGAATGTATATGCCTTAATTTTGCTTTCATTAATTATTATCAATTTATCTTAATTTCACAAGTTGAGACACCATAGTTGGTGGTGAATATTGTGTTCGAGATATAATGAAAAGAACAAAGGTACGACGGATTGAAGAATCGAATAAAGAAGAAAGAGACGTACCAACGATTCCTTAAGCACCTAATTAATTTGCAAATTTAAAGTATCAATTTGTGCCAATTTTGAGATCATCCCCCAATATTTGAGACTAATACTACTATCTTATTCTTATGTTTGGCCATCCTTAAATTGAACATATATAAATAAATTGTAAGGGAGGTCCTGTAAATACGTCTCCATTTCATCAATTGCATTCTACATATATATACTTGTTCGCGCACTTCAGCATATCAAGCTAGTGTCTGTATCATAATATATATATATAAACCCACAACTTAATTAAGCAAATCCAAACTTTGCAATTTTATAAGGATATCAAAATCTCCACATACATACAAATTAACAATTACAGCTAGTTAAGAGGTTCGGGAGAAGCACCACGTGAGTACCAGCAAATGGCGGAGGCGATTGCAAAACTGGTACTGGACAAGCTTGTTGATGCTGCCGTCAAGGAAGCTCTGGTCCTTTATGGGGCCGGGGACAAACTGGATTCCCTCCGTCACGAACTAAGCTATATCCAAGCTTTTCTAAAGGATGCCGAGTCAAAGCTCAACTCAACCAATGAAAGGGTGAAGACTTGGGTGAATGATGTGCGAGAGGTGGCATACAAAATTGAAGATGTAATCGACACATTTGTTGCAGAGGCCGATAAGCGCAATCGGCCTGGCAGGGTTAACATCCTCAAACCTATTCTAAAGTATCCGAAGAAGCTTCTGATTGCCCATAAGCTCGCTAGTGAAATGGACGAGATCCAAACGAGACTCTGTGAGATAAAAGAGCTTACAGAGAGGTATGGCATTAATAGGGAGTTGGGAGACAACAATAGTAGCAGTGTACAGCCATTTATAAAGCCAGCCATACTTCTTGATGTGGATGATTTTGACATCATCGGTCTGGAGAAGGACACAGAGAACATTGTGAAGTTACTTCTCAATCCAAGTACGACAAGGCTTTGCGTGGTGTCCATCGTCGGACAAGGAGGTCTTGGGAAGACAACACTTGCCAAAAAAGCATATAACAGGTTTGAACCAATATTCTGGTATATCTTTATCTGATTATAAAAAAATTAAAGTGGCAAAGCAATTCTTATATAAACACCTTTACAGTCCTCAACCAATTTTTATAGTGTTTATTTATTGTTGATTTGTAAGTTCCAGTAAAGCATTACCACATGACCATATCTATTAATCTATTAATTACTCAAGTAGAAACGTTTGATAATGCAAAATTTGGCATAAAAGATGGCAGGATATATGCATAGTACCAATTAATTATTTGTTTTTTTATGAGAATAACTTTATATTGGTTATATTGCAACTCAAATATGTCTGTGTACTTACTTCTATGCATTTCCGTGTAGAAACGAGGTCAAAACGGTGTTCCAAATTCGATTGTGGTTATCAGTTTCTCAACAATTTGATATTGTTGATCTCATGAAGAGGATATTAGAGAATATACGATCTCTCAGTGATTATGAGAAGGCTCTGAAAAGTGAAGATCACATCAATCAGCAAAGGGCGATTGAGCATTTCAGTAATGAGCTTTATGCATCCCTTAGCCGAAAACGGTACCTCATCATCATGGATGATGTTTGGACAGACAACTTATGGTCTAAAATTAAGGTTGCTCTTCCTGATGATGGCAATGGTAGCAGAGTGCTAGTAACTACTAGATTCTCTAACATTGCTCAGAACGCAGACCCCGTTTGTGATCCATATGAACTTTGCTATTTGAGTGTGGAAGAAAGCCGACATCTTTTGCTTAAGAAAGCTTTTCCTTTTACGGATCCTGAACCCTATCTTCCTGATTTATCTGACCTTCCTGACAAACTTGCTAAAAGATGTGGCTACTTACCTCTCGCTATAGTAGTTGTTGGTGGACTTTTATCCACAAAACCAAAGACATACAATTCCTGGTTTAAGATTTTTGAAAATTTCAATTGGAATGATGAAGGAAGGGAGTGCACAGAAATTCTAGCAACTAGTTATGAGGATTTACCAGTTGTTCTCAAACCATGCTTCATGTATTTTGGTTTATTTCCAGAAGATTACAGAATCAAGGCCAAATCATTGATAAGGATGTGGGTGGCAGAAGGATTTATGCCTAAAGAAGATAAGAGAACAATGGAAGAAATAGCTGAAGGTTGCTTGGAAGAACTTGTGCAAAGGTACTTGTTTTTTTTATTGTCTTAGTATCTCTTATTTCACTAGTTGATAATTAAAATTTTTGCATGTTTGAATTCTTCATCTTTAATTTTGTTGAAGTACTCGACCTGAGTGTTCTATAAGTTTCATAAATTTAACTTTATTGGTATTTGAACACATTATATATATAAATTGCAAAAATAAATCGCTCCAAGAACTCTAAAAAATATAACATATGTCATTCTGAAATTTCTGTCATACATATTAGACGTTCAATATTGAGTAATTAAAAAACTAAGCTCGTGTACTCAAATTAACTGGAAAGGGAATGGCCGAGTGAACAGTACTATGATAGAGGTGATGAGTGCCGGACAAGCAACATTATTTGATTTTGACTATGGCTTTAATTAAAAGTAATATCTAGTTTTCATATAACTTCCATAGGTTATTTCGAGATATATTACTTAGAGTAAGACCTACGGTCCACGGAAATAAAATCCATATGACCATAGAACCTACGTGGCACGTTGCGTTGGTCATCCAACTCGTGCAACCCGTTGTTTGTTGTCCACGATGGCAGTAGGTTGTAGGGTGCGTTTTTTAACCTTTTTTTTTGAACATAACATCCCGCCCAAATAAAATGTAACAACCGATGCCTGCTCCTCATCTCCCCTCTTCGCGCTGCCAGCGACGCATGCTGCATCGGCTCCAACCTCTACAACTGCATCCTCATCCGATCCACCCTTTCTCCCGCAGAGAAATAAAATTTGTCTCATTTTTGTGTCTATACCAAGTGAAGACAGCACATGAATCTAAAAAATTGCTAATGTAACAATAAACATTTCTAATGTAACTACCTCAACATGTAAATATAACCAAACAACAAAAAATATAACAATAATTTTTCTAATATAACTACCTCAGCAAGTGAACTCAGAAAATTTCTAATGTAACAGTAAACATATCTAATGTAACACCTCAGCAGGTGAATATAACCAAACAACAAAAAAATATAACAATAAACATTTCTAATGTAACTCAACATGTGAACTCTGAAAAATAAAATTTGTCTTATTTTTGTGTCTATACCAACTGATTATTTAGACAGCACATGAACTCAGAAAATTTCTAATGTGACAATAAACATTTATAATGTAACTACCTCAGCAAATAAATGTAACCAAACAACAAAAAATTGTAACAATAAACATTTCTAACGTAACTATCTCATTTTTTTTATCTACATAGTACATGAACTAAGAAAATTTCTAATGTAACAATAAACATTTCTAATGTTACTACCTGAGTTTGTTGAATGTAACCAAACAACAAAATAAAAATAACAATAAACAAGAAAATGTAACTGGCTCGGTAGGTGAATGTAACCAAATAACAAAAAAAATGTAACTAACGTTCCCCTTCCTCTTCTTTCTTACTTTCCTCTCCTTCCTTATCCAGATACCCTCCCTAACCCTCACTACCACCACCTACCATGGCGTCCAGAGACGAGAACGTCTACTTGGCCAAGCTTGCTGAGCAGGCTGAGCGCTACGAGGAGATGGTCGAGTTCATGGAGAAGGTCGCCAACGCCACCGGCGAGGCCGATGAGCTCACTGTCAAGGAGAGGAATCTCCTCTCTGTTGCTTACAAGAAAGTCATTGGCGCCCGCCGTGCCTTGTGGCGTATTGTGTCCACGATTGAGCAGAAGGAGGAGGGCCGTGGCAACACCGGCCACGCCGCCGTGATCCGGTTCTACCACGGCCGCATCGAGACCGAGCTCACCAACATCTGCGCCGGGCGGAGGTAGTTGTAGTAGGGTCATGATCGATAAAGAGGTGAGTGGGAATGATGACAGCAACTCCACGGTGTCACCTCCGAGGGGACGTGTCCATGCCACAGGTGCGAGAGGTCAACTATGAGCGTATGGACGGGTTAACCGTGTGGACGGAAGATGTTTCCGTATCACTTACATTTTATGATGCATCTGTTACATTCCATACATATATCTATAAACGTTTTTCAGTAGACACATATTTCTTTTTAATTAATTTCCTCATAATAACTCTCTCACATATTGGGACACATGTATTGCTTTGAGCGATATGTATGGAAATTTCTGGATTAATATAGTTCCAAATCAGGATAAGAACTTCGTGATATCTTCGCATGGAGAGGGTATTTGTTTCTAGGAAAATGTAGTAATATCACTGGAATATCTTTGAGATATCATTGGGATATCATTGAGATATCATTGAGATATATATCACAAGGATACTAGGATATATTATAGTTTGACTTAATCAAATATACTAATTATTTAACTTAACATACTAATTTTTAAACAGACTTAACATGCTCATTATTCAACTTAAAACCAATTTATATTTAGCGTGTTAAGTTGAATAATAAATAATTATTGATACAACTTTAACAAGCTAATTGTAAGTTGATGTTGAGTTTAATTAGTGTATGTTAAGATGAACAATTAGTATGTTAAGTTGAATAATTATTGATATAATATTCAACTTATAAGTTAATGTTAAGTTGAATAAATAACATATTAATTAAGTTGAACAATTAGTATGTTAAATTGAATAATTAGTTTGTTTAACTAAGACAAACTATAAGGTATCTGTAAGGGTATCACCATATCTAAACTCTTGTTTTTCATTATAAATCCATTTTAAATTGCTTTTGGCTTTTTTTTTTCAGAAAATCCTAAAAGTTAATAATACAACATATTCATAAAAATAAAAAAGAATGTAAATTCTTACAGTTAATAATACAACATATATATTCTACGCCATTATTAATTACATATCGCGGTTTTACCGTACTATGCGGTCCATATCTCATTTTCCGGTTTTCAAATAGTCGATCCGAACCGCTCAACGTAATCTTTACATAAAAATATGCTAGCAAACCAAATTTTATAATTTTTAGAATTTTTTTGCTATTCTTAATGTTGGGGAGAGTAAATGACTACATCCAAGGGATTTGGTTTATAGGGATCTGGTTTATACAAAAATAGTGATTTTCTCTCCATCATTAAAAATAGCAAAAACAATTCTAAAAATCGTAAAATTTAGTTTGCTAGCATATTTTAAGTTTAGCGGTTCAGGTCGGCAATTTGGACACCGAACACGGAGATACAGACCGCATAACACAGTAAAACCGTGATATGCATATCACCGTATACTAATTCTACATATATATATATATAAACTTGGGGTCCAGTTAAGATAAAATGTCGAAAAAAAATCTGATAAATATGTAGCTATACTTGCCAGAATAAAATTTATTGTCAGTAATCAGATCACATTAATATTACGTGTAGCCATTTTTTTTATTACGAAAAGTTATGTTTGTAATAACAACCAATACGGGAGTTCAAAAAAATATAAGATATCATCATTATGGTGAATGTGATTATCTGAATTTTCACATTACCATTTTCGCAAGATGATGCAACTCCTTGTGCTAATATATTTGATACAAAGAGGGATTCATTGGCAATGCTTATCTCGACAATATTGATAATAAAACTTTTGATAAATTTTAAAAAGCATCTTAAAAATAAAAACAAATATGGATGCATTAATTAACTTATAGATTCATAGTATTTTAAATTTTAATCAATTTGAGTATCATATGATGACTTATCTAAATTTTATATACTTTTTAACGATTATAATTTAATGTAATGAGTCTTTGAAGCGGGTATCAAATGTTGATAGTTTTTTGTTTAGATAAAAGTGGACAAAAGCCCACAGTTTTCCATTACTTTTTGGAATTCCATCGAGTTCAATACAACAAAATCTAAAAACATAAACTAACATCTACTAGATATTCATAGCACAGAACCACACAAGAAACTGTGACATACCAAATCAGACTTAACTCCCCAACAGTTAGACCTGCAAAAATAAAGTTTTTTGCAATGGAACTAATAAACCAACCCACAGGATAACAAGGAACCAAAGAAAGCCTAAACAGAGTCAAAAAAAAAAAAAAAAATCAGAAGCTAAAAGAGACTAACAGAACTAATTGGCAAATATAAATGAGTTAATTAATTCAAATATAAATTTACTTAATATATATACTAACCATGCGGTATCGATTTTGACATCCTTTTGGTATCTATCTACGTAGCACCTTACTATAAATTTTATCTAAAACGTTATTGCATGACACATATAATGGAAAAATCAAACTTCTTTGACAGTTATAATCAAATTTATAGCTGGGGCCTAGCTCATACGTACAATAGACCTGTATAGTTGTTGAAATTTTCATATTTTTCTTCTTCTGCTTAAAAATTTTACAAGATAAACGAAACAAAGTAAGAGACAAGATAAATAAGTCACGAGGCCAATTAAATAAAGTACCAAATGAACTCTTAATGTTGCAAATGAGATGGATGACTCCAATACTGATCTTTCAATAAATATTCTGATTTTTTTATAGTTTAATTGAATGACTATATAATGTTTACATATATGTATTACAACTTGTAAGACCTCCTAAATCTCGGCACTGCCTTCGAAACCATCCTGGTTTCTAAACATTAGAACCAACTTCTACATATTCAAAAAAAAAAAAAAAAACCAACAAAGCCATTTTAGTTTCAGTTAAGGATTAACTTACTGCTCTAATATATTTAATTACTTATCATATCATCATATATTCATTGTGCATATACAACAGTGAGATTGAAAAGATATATACAAACTCTAAAGCCAGACTCAAGATAGAGTCGAGAAATCAGCAAAATTCAAACACAAATACCAGAAAACTAAATACCCACAGAAGAAAATAACACAAATCGAGCTATATCAGTGGAAAATGAAAATAGATGAAAATAATAGAGAAAGCAAGAAATTGTAGCAAACAAATTAGATTCCTCTTATAATAGATTAAAGTACTTCAAATTGTAGTGAAACAATATACCCATTGAATTGCTTAATGATTTTCGGCTCATTATATTCATTAGTTTCTTGAGCGTCGACTTGATATAATAGATTGAAACTACTATTAATTAGGTTCATGATTTTGAACAATGACTGACAGCATGCACAAAACGTCCACGAAAGCATGGGCGGAGAGAAGGGGGGACTGGGGGTGCTAAGACCCCCCATGATTTCCCAAATTATGTACTGACATCTAATTTGTCAGTGTATTTTTGTAAAAAAAAATTATTTGGCCCCCCTTATGATTTTCATGCACTAGTATAAGTCTTTATTGGTTCCCTAAATTACATGAAGAGGGATCAAATAATCATATTTTTGGTGACCGATCAGTGACCATGAAACTAAATTTTTAATAACTATATTTCAAAATCTTAATAAACAAAACTATTAATAGTTGGTGTTATATATATGTATATATGTATATATATGTATGTATGTATGTATATATATGTATGTATGTATATATATATGTATGTATATATATATATGTATTATCTATATATATATATATATAGAGAGAGAGAGAGAGAGAGATGTATCTATATGTATATATGTATATATGTATCTATGTATCTATGTATATATATATATATATATATGTATCTATGTATATATATATATATATATGTATCTATGTATATATATATAATATATATGTATATGTATATATATATATATATATTATGTTTTGTGTGTATACAAAAAAATATATAATTTTGATTTTATTCAAATGTGTATCAAGATTAACATAAATTAATGGTTGAAATTTTATAATTTTTTTCCTCACTTAATTACTATCGAAATGATGATAATATTTTATCATTTATTATTTATTTTGTATATGTTATTACAATGATTTAGAATATATCTAACGGTTTACAATTGTTCATTTATATATAAATAATGAAATGACTACTATGGATATCAATGACCATAGTTATTGAATCCCTCAAATTACATATTAGATATAGAATTATAAAAAAAACCCATTAATTAAGGTCTTAAAATTAATTGAAAAGTTCATTGTTTTTCGTAAATTCAATTATTATTGCTTTATTAATTACATGAAACTTAACCATTTTCTTATTCATCTCTTCATCCCCCTTCTGTCCAGTCTTTTATTATGATTATGACTATGCGTTCGAGTTCTGAACGATACTTGACAATTTTTTTTATATATATGTCTATCTTTTGCCTCCGACGATCCGGCCCCCCCTATGCCAGATTCCTGGCTCTACCCTTGCACGAAAGAAAAAAAACTTCAGTAAGGATATTTCTTTGCAAACCAGAAAATAAGAGATTAAAGCAAATAAAATAAAATAAAGCATAATTGGAGCATTAATTTTAGGTTTTACACGTAATAACAATGATTTACCAGTTTAATTTATCAAAAATAATAATAATAATAATGATTTACCAGTATCTTGAATCGCAACTAGACCATGAAAGCCCTGTTCAAAGAGAAATGGAAGAAATGTGACGAGAAGATCGTAGTACTCAAATTTGTACACGACACCGACAATCACAGGGAGAGGAAGGCGGCACTCGAGAACCTTGCGCTTAAGGGGTTTACAGCTTCGTACTACTTCCCTCTGCAAATTACTGCAACCTGTTTTTGTCAATAGCAGTGCAACATACTCTGTTTGGTTTGAAACAGTAAACTTGAACCGTACTGTTGGCTGGCAGCTTCTGGCAATTGGAGACAGAATCATTGGGATTGAAGTTCACAGCCAACAACACCAAATGAGAAAGGCAATTGCATGTGCAGAGAATGGAGGTTTGATGCGTCCATAGGAGAACAGGGAGTTGGTGTCAATTTCAAAGAGAGAACGAAGGATGATGACTCGGCCACGAAATTTATTTGAACCATGCGAAGAGCGGCGGTGAGACAGTGGGGTCGCGGTGACGGGATCACACTGGGATCTGATAGAGACGAGTTCTGCCAATGAAAATATAAAAATGGATCCGCTTAACTGGAGAAGAACATGCCAACGTTATTATGCAAATATATCTCGTTTCTTTGATTCTATTTTGTTTTTGATATGTAAATTTGGTCAAAATCAACACATAAAAAATGGACATCTTCAGTGGCTGTGTACATTATAGTATAGTATAGATATCGACCATTAGTGAACAAAATTAATTAGTTTAATATCCATTAGTATAATCGAATAAATACAGGACATAACCTTCAATGTTGTATTTGATATGCAGGAGCATGATTCAAGTTTCAGAAAGGTTTCTTAATGGATCCATCAAATATTGTCGCATACACGATCTTTTGCATGAACTTGCCATTAAAAAGGGCAAGGAGAGTAGGTTCCTCGACATAATCTCAAGTCAAGATGGAAATTCTAGCTCTAGTATTGTATCCAATAATGTGCGTCGTGCATCTCTGCATTTCAACTGTGAGAATATTATGGAAAACACAGGTCCAAAACTCCGCTCTTTATTATCTTTCGATTATCATGATTTGCCAGAATTAAAAGAGTTCAGGTTCCTAAAGGTTTTCAATGGACTGCAAAGCTATCTAATGGGAAACAATTTAAAAAGATTGGCTCAGTTAAGATATATAGCAATATATGGATTGAGACTCAATTCACATCGTGGATTGACCATTTTGGCAGAAAGACAAATTCGGAAGGGTATGAGTCGCATGAGAAACCTTCAGACGCTCCATTTTAGAAAATTTCAGTATGAAGCCGAAGACTGTTATTTAATTAATTGTATATGGCATATAAAAACACTCAGACATGTAATTGTAGATAGGAGTGATCGAATTTATGGGCCACCATCTAGAGCAGAGCTTCCAAATTTACAAACCCTGAAAAGTGTACTAGCTCGAGAAGAATGGGTGACTAAGGGCTGGCCTGGAATGCCTAGTATCCGAGTGCTAAAGATTTGGGATTTGGGTGACGTTCCACTCAATTACCAGTCGGTTTGCACTTTCCTCAATGGGCTTCACCACCTCACCTCTCTTACCATAAGAAACGAAGATTGGAGTAGACCATTGGGGTTTGACCCAAGAAACATGAGTGAGTTTCCATGGTACAACCACTTGCAGTCCTTGCAGTTAGGTGGGCGATGGATAGAGCCCACGGGTCAAGAATCCGTTCCTGTTGCAGTTTCAGAGCGTTCATTCCCAATTCACCTCACAAAGCTCTACCTCAATGGTTCCAAGATCACCGAAGATCCAATGCCGGTTCTAGAAAGACTAGGGAGCCTCATGCTACTTGAGTTATGTTGTGATGCATATGTAGGAAGAGAACTACGCTGTTCAGCTGGAGGGTTTCTGCGTCTGCAGATTTTGACTTTTTATGCATTGTATGAGCTGGAGGAGTGGAAGGTAGATGTAGGGGATGGAGCCATGCCTATTATGCCCATGCTCAAGAAGATCCAACTGTTTGCCTGTCCTGAATTGCGGTTCATTCCTGGATTGCGCTATATGACCTCTCTTAGCGAGTTCACTTTGCATTACTGTTCTTCAGATCTTTATCAAAGTTTGCATGAAGATGAGTCACACCAAATCAGAGAGGGTCAATTCGTTGAGTTCGATATCAATGACAATGAGTAATAATTCTTTCAACCACATGACAATTATCTCATTGTATTTCAGATATTTACTTTGCTTCTACTTAATTATTTGTATTTTTCGTTATTTTCTTTTGTTCGATCGTGTGGTTTAATTGGAGCGGTCCAACTATTTTATCATTTTCTTTTTTTTTTTAGTTGTTTTTCGTGCTTGTTGTAATGAATGATATCTTTCAGAGTTTTAAATTGATTAATCGTGTGGCTAGTCATCAAAAGCATGTAGCTTGCATACCTCTGGTTTATTTTCTGGAATTTTTATGAAGGCCAATTTTTTAATATAAAAAATAAAAAATCTTATTTTTAAAATTTAAAAATAAAAAAACTTATTTTCAAAAATAGTAAAACCGGGTTCCCCAAACCCGGCCTCACAAAAGTAGGCCGGTTCCTGGGAAACCAGCCTACTTCTATCAAGCCGGTTTCTAAGGAGCCGGCCTGCTTTTGTGAGGCCGGTTTCCCAGGAATTAGCTTGAATATTTTCTTTAGATCGATCTCGTTGTTAGCTTTCCGTAGCCGCGAAGTTTGCTCTGATCGGAGTTTCCTATCAAAAGTTATGCCCGTTTGAATGTTGAGTGCCCGAAATATAGGATAAGATTCAGTATAAAATTCAAAACAAAATACAATGCATGATAAATATTTATAAAATTGTATTAATAAATATTAAATATTACAAATAATATTAGAAAAATGATATAAAGAAATAATTTAAATTTATTGCATGATAATTATGGCCGTTTGAATGTTAAGTACCCAAAATTTAAGATAAGATTTAGTATATAATTCAATATGAAATTTAGTACATAACTGTTATTTACACAATAAATTTTAGTAAATCCTAGATCTTTTTTCTCATTTCAAATAAATTTAAGATTTGTTCTTTATATTCTTTTTTCTAATATTATTTGTGATATTTAATATTTATTTATAATATTATTTATTGAAAACATTACTGAATTCCGTTCTGAATTTTATACTGAATCTCATCCTATATTTCGGGCACTCAACATTCAAACGGCCATAACTTTTGATAGGAAACTCCGATCGGAGCAAACATCGCGGCTATGGAAAGCTAACAACGAGACTATCTGAAAATAATATTCAGGCCGGTTCCTAGGAAAACAGCCTCACAAAAGTAGACCGGTTCCTGGAAAACCGGCCTGATAAAAAGTAGGCCAGTTTCTTAAGAACCGGCCTACTTTTGTGAGGCTGGGTTTGGGAAACCCGGTTTTAATATTTTTGAAAATAAGCTTTTTTTATTTTCAATTTTAAAAATAAGATTTTTTATTTTTTATATTAAAAAATTAGCCTTACATTTGCGATGTTCATTTTTGTTTTCTTATAGTGAGCACGAGGCCTTAATTATAAAGTGGTAAGATGAAAAAGGTTTTAGATGTGGCCAGCAAAATATTATATACTAGGATCGAGGCCTCGCGTTGCTTCGGCAACACTTTGTTTGTTACACTGTATATTTAACAGTTACCACGTTTAAGATTAGAACAATATTGATGTATAAAATAGATAAAATTACTTAATTAAGAAGGTTTAAAATATTGGTAAGTAATAGTTATTTAAATCAGAGACAATTTTTTTGTTATACTATATAATTAAAGATATAATGTTTTTATCTAATTTTAATATTATTATGTATTGAACATATCAAAAGTACAGTAGATAGTTAAACTAAGAATTTTTTCAAACAAATTAATCATCATTCTTACATGTTATAACTTCATATTTATAATTCAAAATAAAAAAACTAAAAAAAATATGTAATTCTTAAAGTGTTACGCATATAATGCTTTATTGGTTAAATTGAAGATATTTCTCAAATACTCGTACTTACTATTGATTATGTCAATATTGCATTCATTTAAATAAGAATTTAACTAATTGGCAGATCACCGGGTCTGGAAATTTAAGTATTCATTACAAAGAATATAAATCTGAACATTTCTACAATAAAGATAGATAATATAAATAAAAAATTAAAAAGTTTAAAAGTCAAAACTATAAATTAAAACGAAATATTATAAAATTTGAAAGAACAAAATTTCTTATACAAATAGTTTTTAATTAAACTATAAAACTTAATTTTTGTTATATGGGTTAGTGTTTTTGGTTGTTAAATATTTTGTATAAGATAAAAGTAGTAGCATCAAAATAATTAGTTACTTAAGAAGGCTTTTAGGTTTTCACGATCTTGACTGTTAAGTGTTAGACAATAATTATTTTCTTCAAATTTGAGAACCATGCATATATACCATAAACAATATTCATAACAAATAATATTTCATTTATAGAAAATAATAAAGAAAAATTAGAGAAATATAAAGCGGCCGTCAACTATTTGAGATCATAATAACTGTCGAATTATGTAATCACTCTGTCATTAAATTTTATTTTAAAACCTTTTGTTAAACTGTGTATACAAGTCGATACCATGATTTTTTCAAAAAAATTAGTTTAAATTTTGATCTTGATATCCGTTTATTTGATTTCAATTAATAATTTATTTAAAACTTCAAATTTATTTATCATTTTTAAAAAATATTTTTTTATTTTTTACAAATAAAATTTATCAAGTTTCTTGATTTTATTTCATTAAAAGGATTTTAGAATTTATTAAAACAAAAATTATGAAAAGCAAAAAAAAAAAAAAAAAAAAAAAAGAAGGCGCGGCTGAGTACGGAACTCAGGCCGCGCTGTATGAAAACAAAAAAAATTTTCGAAAACAAAGTATGCATGTTTGTTTAATTGAAAGTTGCCTAGACAAACAAAAAATGACAAAATCCACAGTACAATTATTCCTTGCTACCATCCGTATAACAAACGTAGAAATAACTAATTTTGGACTTCCTCACGTAAAATGCTCACAGAAAATCCCGAAAAATATACAATCTATACCTGTCCCATAATTTTATAACAAGGCACGCGATACAGATGATCGGATAAAACTTGAAAATTGAGAGTTAATATTTGTGCAAATTCAGAAAAATTGAAAACTCAAGGAAGGAAATAAAGTTCAGGGAAATTTGATTCCTTTTTTTTCATCGTTCAACAACTTAATCAGATTATCCAATGTTTCACGTACAGACGTACAGTAATTAATAGGATTATTATAACATTTTTGTTGACTCTCCTAATTTAAATCATGCATAAACTTCGTTAAAAGTTTTAAATCCTTGTTATTTTTCAATTCAAAGGGACCCGCCGCATAACAATTAAAGTTGTCTTTAGATGAAATTAACAATTCGTGCTGAATATGGGAATTCGCCCTGAACTTTATTTCCTTGCTCTGGTTTTTCATTTTTCCGATTTTACACGATTGTAAACACATGATTTTACCTTTCAATGTTGGATTTTCTTAATATGTTTTCGTGTGTGACCCATATGATTTATATGTTGTACTATTCTAATGTGAGTTGTTGTATGATTTGTCACAAAGTTTTGCTATAGAAATTGATCAAATAAGTTTTCTGTTTTTTTTGTGTGGCCTACATGTTGAAGTTTACATTTAGTTGATTTCCAGATTGCTGCATGGTGAGTTATACAGATTGATAGACATGTAGGGATCTGACAGTTAAAAAAATATGCTGTCAAAAGCAAAAGCCGTGCCATTTTTTTTGGGGGTCAAAATATGGCAACTTTTTAGCATGCGTATGCATGCAATTTTGTTTTTTAGTGTTTGTTTGTTTGTTTTTGTTTAATTTTTTTGACAACTTTTTTTTTTTTTTTAAAAGACACTACTAGTAACCAGCCGTACCCGTATCAGATATGTGTCTGACACCGACTATCATACGACACCCTTTGACACGCATGTGATATGGTCAAATAATAAGGGCGACACGATCAGACACATCAACGTTAAGGACACATTTATGACACGCGTGTCTAAGGTTGAGAGCATTATAATGCAAATACTTTGAGGCGTAGGAAATATGTACACATGGCAGCTTTTTTGAAGGCACATGATAAGCTACATATGCATTGCAAAAATTATATCAGTAGATCAAAGTCAATCGTGGTAAGGTATTACAAGGGTTGTCCAAACGGTAGAGCAAGCTACGCAAATGTCACTGGTGAGCAATGCAATAATTGTGGTCAAGAAGAAAAGGCAGCAGTTTACTGGTACACAAATTTTAATAAAAATTAGAAAAATGGACACTATACATTCTGTTAATTTCAACTTTTTAATAACATTTCTAACACATTTCTTTCTTTATTTTTTTGAGAAAACTAACACATTTCTTTATTGCGGTGGCAATTTGGTACCAGCTTTTTTGCTAAACAACTATGACAGCATGCCAACAATTAGCTACATATGCTTTCCCTACAGAAGATTGAAAGAACTAGAGAATCTAATATCCATATGTTCTCAAAGATATTCTACTTGTAGATTTTTGTAATATGTTTATATGTTTAAATCCCTAAATTATCTATTTCTGTAGTATATTCGTAAAATTATAAAAGTACGTAATCTGAGAACATAACGCTAGGATCCTTTTTTTCTTTTTTCCTGATATGTATTAAAAATATGTAACAATCGTTGCTTTGAGAACCCGCAGTGAAGAAATAAGGAGATCTTTCTAGGAATGCGTGAAGCCTATAAAAAACTAGGAAGTAGGTTTTAGCCAACAGAAGTAGGCTTTTCTTGTATAATAGCATAGATATGTAAAAAATAACATATATAATAGTTATTTATTTTGTAAATATATTCGTTTGTATCATTTCACACATAATCCACTAATTGCACACACTATCCACTTAAAAAAAAAAAAAAAAAACCCTCTATGAAAATCTAGCAAACATAATATTTTTTTAATCAAATACAACAAAACAATTTAAAATACAAAAATATAAAATAAAAACAAAATAACAAAACGTTACCGAAGCAACGTGAGCCCTCGATCCTAGTTATATAGGAAGATGAAGCATTCTCCTATTCTTCATCTCTGCACCGCTATATATATGACATGTCTATCACATTGTTGACACGTACCCATGAACCCAACACGTGTCAATTCAAATCTTGATTCCATCCCTCCCAAACCGCCATTTCAGCTCCTCAAAACCCTCCCTTCCCTTATCCTGCTTGGCTCATCCCTCCATCTTTATTAATACAACAAAGAGTTCAAGACTTGGCCACAAACCATTCACATTAAGCAAACACATGGCGTCCGAGCAACAGTCAAGCAAAACCACCATGTCACAAGAGGAAAAACAAACCGAAACGCAATCACATGAACCACAGCCCGTGTCGAACGAGGAGATTGGACAGTACCGTCTGCAGGTGCAGCAGAATTCGATCGAGGCCATCCGTGCAGCTGAAGAGCGGTACAACAAGGCAAAGGAATCTGGTGGTGCCGCGTTGCACGACACAAGGGAGGCTCTAGCACATGCTGTGGGAGCCACAGCAGCTTATATATATATCGGGTAAAAGTACAGATGCGAAAACCTCAGTTGTACATGGGGCAACGGTGGCAGGGAAATATGCTACTGAGAAAGCCACACATTAGCTCTATTCTAGCTCTCTGCTGCTTATCTGTTTCGTCGGTTCACATTCCGTTTTCACAGCCATGCCCAGAAGGGCCTTGGACCATAAAGAATAGGAGAGATTCGAGCCTGCTTTGGAAGGATGATCAGGCCTTAGAAGGAATTCCTCAAACACTCAAGTCTTATATATGGAAGAGATGGGCCAGGGCAGGAGAATTGTGGCAAAAAATGGGAGAGCCTTGGTTTCCGGCATAAGAGGCTACCAAGGTCACTAATGTGATCCTATAATTCTTAAGATATTCTTAAACTAATTAAAGCCAGCAGTTAACAAATATATTTTCTAAGAACAACACATGTCAAATACTCAAATATCTGAGATATTAAACCAGAAGGACATTTCAAACTGGCCCAATTTCAGAAGGACATTTTGTAATAATGAAATGCGAAGTAAATTGTTTTCATCTTCTAGCTCCAAACTTGCGCTTCTGAAGAAAATTAAAGTCTACCTTAATTTTCAACTGTAAGTAACCACTGATATTACTTCTAGCCATTTTTCATTCAAAATTGTCACATAAATGCATATAAATCAGAAAATAAAAGTAAATTAATTACAAATAAATTACTCAATATCTGGGTGATATCTACTGATTTAATAGAAAATAATTTGATCCTTATTGAGACAAAATCCCTCGTTTACGCAATTTATTGACGCTTGATAAGCACTAATGTAACTACTCAAACGCAAGCTTAATTAACTGATGATTACCAAAATTCCAAGTAACTATGAGTAAATGGCAAAGAGGCCTTGAAGGTTTCAACGGAGTGTTTTTTGCAAGTAGACGAGTTGTGACTATTGCTTACTTGCACCTATACACTACAAGAAGAAGGACATTTAACAACACCATATTACCATATTACAGTGGTCTTTTGGATCACTAACGATTACATCGGTCGTATAACCGCTGTTAAACCCCCAAAATGACTGCTGCCAAAAGCCATTTTTCTTGTAGTGATAGCCTGTAGGGAACTTCCTTTGTGTACGTACTTAGTATTGTGATATACTTTGGGAAACATCTTTAAACTTTATTCTCTATATACTTTAACTTTATCTCCTCTCCAAATCTCCAAATACAAGAAAAGCATCGGACCACAAATTAATCTGGCATCTGGCTGTACATGGATTGAGGAACGGTGCAATGAAATAGATTCCACATGTGTGACAGACATGTTAATATGGAGAAAACATAAGGGACACGCTGAGAGTTATTTACATTATTAAACGAATGAGTTGGCAATTATAATCTTAATTACTCACTTTTGTGATCTGAATGTAAAACCATAATTGACAATAATAGAAGAAAAATAAATTAAGGAAAATAAAAAGCTCAATCAATTAATGTACTTCAGGAGAGTGAAAACTCAAATATTTTTCGTGATATATAATTGACTAGATATGTGTTTTGCTATATTTCATTACAGTCAATTTCTTTTAAGTTTCAAAAGTTGATGACATCGCAATTGGTGGTGATCACTGTGTCCGAGATTTATTAATAAAAGAAAAGAATAAAGGTACGATATGATGGACTAAAGAAAATAATAAAGATACGACAGATTAAAGAAAAGAATAAAGAGACTTACCAACAATTGCGTGAGGATCTAATTAATTTGCATATGCAAAGTATCAATTTGTGCCAATTTTGTGATCATCCCCCAATATTTGAGACTAATACTGCTATCTTATTCTTATGTTTGGCCATCCATAAATTGTACATATATAAATAAATTGTGAGGGAGGTCCTGTAAATATGTCTCCATTTCATCAATTGCTACGTATATAATTATATATATATAACCTTGCTCGCCCGCCCTCTTCAGCATATCAAGCAAGTGTGTGTATCATAATATATCAACCCACTTATTAAGCAAATCCAAACTTTGTAATATTATAAGCGATAACAAAATCTCCACATACATACAAATTAACAATTACAGCTAGTTAAGAGGTCTGGGAGAAGCACCCAAAGAGTACCGGCAAATGGCGGAGGTGATTGCAAAGCTAGTACTGGACAAGCTTGTTGATGCTGCCGTCAAGGAAGCTCTGGTCCTTTATGGGGCCGGGGAGAAACTGGATTCCCTCCGTCACGAACTAAGCTATATCCAAGCTTTTCTGAAGGATGCCGAGTCAAAACTCAACTCAGCCAATGAAAGGGTGAAGACTTGGGTGAATGATGTGCGAGAACTGGCATACAGAATTGAGGATGTAATCGACACATTTGTTGCAGAGGTCGACAAGCGCAATCAACCTGGCAAGCTTAACACCTTGAAACGTATTCTGAAGAACCCAAAGAAGCTACCCATTGTCCATAAGCTCATTAGTGAAATGGATGAGATACAAATGAGGCTCCGTGAGATGGAGGTTCTTACAGAGAGGTATGGTATTAATAGGGAGTTGGGAGACAACAACAGTAGTAGTGTACAACCATTCATAAAGCCAGCCATACTTCCTGATGTTGATGATCCTGACATCATCGGTCTGGAGAAGGACACAGATAACATTGTGAAGTTACTTCTTAATCGAAATACAACAAGGCGTTGTGTGGTGTCGATCGTTGGACAAGGAGGTCTTGGGAAGACGACACTTGCCAAAAAAGCATATAACAGGTCTGAAACCATATTTTGATATATCTGTTATCTGATTATACAAAATTAAAGTGGCAAAGCAATTCTTATATAAATTAAACACCTTTAAGTAATCAGCCAATGTTTATAGTGTTTATTTATCGTTAATTTATAAGTTCAGTAAGGCATTACACCATATTTTGATATATCTGTTATCTGATATACAAAATTAAAGTGGCAAAGCAATTCTTATATAAACACCTTTAAGTAATCAGCCAATGTTTATAGTGTTTATTTATCGTTAATTTATAAGTTCAGTAAGGCATTACCCACATGACCATATCTATTACTCAAGTAAAAAAGTTTGGTAATGCAAAATTGGGCATAAAAAATGACAGAATATATGCATGGTACCAATTAATTATTTGTTCTTTTTTTTATGAGAATAACTTTATATTGGTTATATTGCAACACAAATATATGCGTGTGTACTTATTTCCATGCATTTCCGTGTAGAAACGAGGTCAAGAACAAGGAAGTGTTCCAAATTCGATTGTGGCTATCAGTTTCTCAACAATTTGATATTGTTGATCTCATGAAGAAGATATTAGAGAATATACGGTCTTTAAGTGATGATGAGAAGGCTCTCAAAAGTGAAGGTCACATCAATCAGCAAAGAGCGATTGAGCATTTCAGTAAAGAGCTTTATGCATCCCTTAGCCAAAAACGGTACCTAATCATCATGGATGATGTTTGGACAGACAACTTATGGACTAACATTAAGGCCGCTCTTCCTGATGATGGCAATGCTAGCAGAGTGCTAGTAACGACTAGATTCTCTAGCATTGCTCTGAAAGCAGACCCCGATTGTGATCCATATGAACTTCGCTATTTGAGTGAAGAAGAAAGTCGACATCTTTTGCTTAAGAAAGCTTTTCCATTTACAGATCCTGAACCCTCCTTGCTTCGCGATCTATCTGACCTTCTCAACAAATTTGCCAAAAAATGTGGCTACTTACCACTTGCTTTAACAGTTGTTGGTGGACTTTTGTCCACAAAACCAAAGACATACACTTCCTGGCATAAGATTTTTGAAAGACTCAGTTGGAATGATGAAGGATGGGAGTGCACAGAAATTCTAACAACTAGTTATGAGGATTTGCCAGTTTTTCTCAAACCATGCTTCATGTATTTTGGTTTATTTCCAGAAGATTATATAATCAATGCCAAATCGTTGATAAGAATGTGGGTGGCAGAAGGATTTATGCCTAAAGAAGATGGGAGAACAATGGAAGAAACAGCTGAGAGTTGCTTAGAGGAACTTGTGCAAAGGTACTTGTTTTGCTTAATATTAGTAAAATCTCTTTTTGAATAATTGATAATTAAATTTTATTGCATGTTTGAATTCTTCACCTTTTGGTAGTACTAGACTTGAGTACTCTATAAGTTTCATTAATTTAACTATCACTACAACACAAAAGGGCCTTTAACAACGGTTATTTTGGACCTTTAACAACGGTTATACAACCGTTGTAGCGTAGGGCGTTGTTAAATTGAATAAATAACCGTTGCAAACGCGGCTGCCAAACTACTCAGCAGCTAGAAGTTTACAACGGTTATTAAGTAAATAACCGTTGCAAACATAGCACTTTACAACGGTTATTAACAAATAACCGTTGCAAACTTACCACTTTACAACGGTTATTTGTAATTAACCGTTGTAAACTTCTAAATTTACAACGGTTATTTCTTAATAACAGCTGCAAAAGAGTGTATTCTGAAAAAAAAATAATTTTAGCTTGCAACGGTGTCAAGGTAATAACCGTTGCAAATATTGCCATTTCTCTTTAAAAAATTATATTCTATCAATTAATTGAAAGCCCCATATAAATTCATTCATTAAACAATTAATATCAAAGATTCATTTCATTAATATAGATCAAATGTCTTACAACACAATTGATACAAGTATTCAAGTAAGTCCCATTTGCTACATTCTATAGAATTGTACAAGTATTCAAGTTAGTCTCATTTGCTACACTCTGGAGATTTCTTTCTTCATCCAAAACAATAAGCTGCACTTCACTTAATCCACTGAACTGAAAAAAAGAGCATTATTTATTTAAGAATTATTATAGTACAAAATTGAGTAGTGATTTTTTTTTTTTATGCTATTTGAGTATTATGGTGCACTGTACCTATTAAAGTTCGCTCCAACTTAAATCCATCAGCATTCCCTATTTTTACAGGATGATCAGCAGAGGTAGTTGCAAGATACCTACAAATAGTTTCAGGATAATAATGAAAGATTAAAACACATAGTAAGGTCATCAGCTGCAGCATAAATTAACTCAATAGTAACCATGATCACTAGAGCACATTAAAGTTATGCAGACACCCAAGACCTGCCATGAACCAGAAACCATACCAAAACAACAAATACCAATGCAGTTCTTCCTAATTTCTATACTTGCAAACCTATATGTGCGCAAAATACCCGGAAAAGTTTTAAGCTTGAGAAATGATCTGAACCAATATTTACTATTTTTTTTATTAAAATTAACCAACACTGGAAAGTTCCAAGTATTAAATACCAGCAACAGAAAGCCCACTTCAACACAAACCCCACCGATGGGTTGAGATACTTGCCTTATCAACGTAAATCTGGTTTGGTCTTGATCCAACTGGTCTCACCAGCTTAATACATATAAGTCATAATTATAATAATATATGCACCTTTGTGGGTCGCAATATTCAGGAGAAAGAAGGCACTTCAGAATATAGGTATCATGTCTTACAAATAACCAAATGTCTGAAAGTTCAAGTAAATAATAGAAGTTACCTGTGTGCCTTTCTTCAAGCGCCAAACATAACAGGTCCCACGATTGTTTGCAGCCACAACCATGCTTCCATCCCACATAACTGTCAGAGATCTGATAGCTGTGTCAACCTCTGGTACCTGCACTTGAGAAGAGATACACGGTGGATCCGAGGAACATGTATTTTGCTTTAGTTTATGAAAATAAGAATAAAATATTATAGACATATATGTACTCACCAGCTCACAGCTACACGAGTTTGCAGCTATCCCAGACTCGTATATTACCATTTTGATCACCAGATATCAATTCCTTCTGAAAAATTCATATAGAGTTAAAACAAGTCCTACATCCGCCATATGTTTACCATAAAAGATAGGAAACCAAATAGGCAAATACAATACATAGTGAAAATGAAGCATGCCAGAAAACAACTATATTCCTAACAGAGGGAAAACAACAATAACAAAGCTTTCAGTCTCAAACAAGTTGGGCATCCCAATTGCATTACCGCATCAAAATACTTCATATTTATTGATTACCTTTGCACAAAACCAAATGGCTGAGAGTAGACTGTTTGAAGAATCCAATCCACCACCATTCAAGAAAGAAAGTTCATCTTAATTTACTTAAAGGACCTTTGACAAGTCATATTGACAAAAGCTTTAACTATATTCCAGACAGCAAGAAGCAATGAAGAGCCATTTTGAAATTATCTACCATTGCATGTTATCCTGCCAATTTTACATTCCATTTCTGAATTAGAATGAATTGCAATAATTTGAGAAATTCATCCACTGTATCTACAACATAAAAACCATTTTTTTCCATTTGTAGCATAAATTTGTGAAGTATGAATTACACATACCTTGGATTTCTGGTTATAACATTAATTCTCCAAGTCTTGCTCAACCTGCTATTGGTTGAAGAAATTGCAGTGTAAGAATTTGTCTCTGACTATTATTCTGAGAATTGGTACTGTGGCGAGCAGTATGTCCCGTCTCCTAGTTTAACTAGGCTTCACATTTGATGGTCAATGGGTGGCATTTTCATCAACGGTTAAAATGTCGTAGGGACAAGCAAGTACCAGTATGCTGGCACTGATCAGTTTTCCAAATTTATTTAACTGGAAATGACTGTAAATCAAATTGATAAACCCTAACAAACCTGAAAAGCAGAAAAAATGCAAATTAATCAGCTAAAATCAAATCATAAGATTATTCAAAGATTTAAAACAAAATAAAAAGAAATTTGAACTGATCGGATCAGATCTCACCACCGTCGCTTCAGATCTCACCACCTGACTCCGATCGGATCCAACCACCTTCTTCCCATCCTTCTGCCGGCGGAGATGCACGCCGTCGACCCACCGGACGAGGGCGATGCGGGAGGACCTATTGGGGTCGTACTCGATCCTCTCCACGACGCCGATACCCGAGGTGCTGCGCTTCACGTCGACCCGCCGCGGTGGAAGGACGTGATACGACCCGACGAGTTGCGCCCCGCCGTCTTGGAGGAGCTCAGGGTCAGCCTCTTCAAGGCCCCCACCTTCGCCCGGTCGCAGACCAGCGCGAGCTCCCCCACCTTCGCCCCGCCGTCGTTGTGATCGGAAGGAAGAAGAGAACGAGGGTTTATTGAGAAGCAGAAAGAGAGGCGGCGGCTGTATTGAGAAGCAGAAAGACCAACCCTAACTATTCTTAAGTGGGGGAGAAATAAAAATCTAAATAACAATTTTTGCAATGGTTAATACAAAGCAACCGCTGTTAATTTATTTAACTGCGGTTCTTTATTAACAACCGTTGTAAAATTTATAGCTTTTACAGCGGTTGTTTACTAATAACAGTTGTTAAAGTTCTTCAGTCCATTTAACAGCGGTTTTTATCTAATAACCGTTGTAAAACCTACACATTTTACAACGGTTGTTTGCTAAAACCCGCTGTTGTGTCTTTTTTAATGGTACGGATCCATCTTAGCAGCTGTTATTAACAACAACCGTTGTAAATAGGGCGTTGCAAAAGGTCCATTTTGTTGTAGTGTATATTGGTATCTGAACGCATTTTAAGAGGAGGGATCATTGACAATGGTTAATTTAATAATCTTGACAATGGTATTTTTCAAAAAACTTTCAAAAATCACAAAAAATCTTAAAAATAAAAAAAAAAAAGTTTAAGGAAGTATTACTTAACTTATAGATTGATTATTTTTCCGATTATATGCAATTTAAGCGACATTTGATAACTCTTTAAAGACCCGTTAAATTATAATCATTAAATAGTGTATAAAATTTTGATAAGACATCAAACGATATTCAAATTGATTGAAACTTGAAACATCATCAATCTATAAGTTAATTAATGCATCTATAAATATTTTTTCATTTTAAAGATTTTTTTATGAATTTTTATAATATTTGGAAAGCTTCATTGTTAAAATAATCAATATAGTCATTGTCAATGAATCCCTCCTCTTATATAAATTGCAAAAATAAATCGTTCCATGAACTTCGAAAGATAATACATGTCATCCTAAAATTTCTATCATATTAGACATTCAATATTGAGTAATAAAAAAAAATTAATCTCTTGTGTTCAAATTCATTGAAAAATTAATATCGAGGTGATGAGAGCAGTACTAATTTGTGTCATACAAGCAACATAATTTGATTTGACTACGGCTTTAATTTCCTCAGATTAACTCTCTCACATATATATTGGGTACATGCATTGCTTTGAGCGATATGGAAATTGCTCTATTAAATTGTTTGACCAGGATAAGAAATTGTGATATCTTTGCAGGTTTCTAAGATTAAGTTCATTTACTATTACTTACATCGTTACCGCGCAATGAGCAGGGTATTTGTTTTTAATTATGTAACCATTTTAAATTGTTTTTTCCTTTTTATATAAAAAAATCTTATAATTATTAACAACGAATTCACAAAAATAAAAATAAAAAGATAAAATTCTTACAATTAATAATACAACATATGATTAATTATATATAGCGTAAAACTACAGTGTTCTTAAGCTCACGAGGACCTTAACACCAAAAACATAGCAAATCATATCCAAATTTTGATTTATGTGGCTAAATAAATTATTTATATCAAAATCTTATAGCATGCAAAAAATTTTCATTAAGTATTTATTTTGGATTTTTTAATAGCAACTATACAATATTAATTAAATAATCAATATATCACATGTAACTTTTAAAAAAGTCCGAAATAAATACTTACAAATCTCTAAAAATATAAATTTTTGCGTGCCACATGGTTTTGATAGAGAGAATTTATTGAGACATATAAATCAAAATTTGGATATGGTTTGATATGTTTTTGGTGTTAAGCTCACGGAAGGCCTTTGTGAACTTAAGAGCACCTAGTTTTACTCATTATATATAATCTTTAGCAATCTTGTGACTGGGGTTAAGTTAGTATAAAACATGGAAATTCCGTTTGTTTGTACATGTATTGCTTTGAGCGATATGGAAAGCAAATGGCCTAGTAGCTTAAGTGGTAGCTAACTAGGATGACTTCCAAAAATTTATGGGTTCAATCCTCTATGGGCACAAAATAAAAAGTTTCAACGAAACTGGTGGAGCATTCCACTTTCTTAAAAAAAAAAAGTTTGAAATCAAGATAAAAATTTCGTGATATCTTTGCATAGTTTGTAGGATTAAGTTCACATAAAAAGTGAATAAAGAGCATAATATGCTTTCAAGAAAGACTTCCGTTTTTCGTTACCGCGCTATGAAGAGGGTAGTTTTTTAAGTTATAAAACCCATTTTAAGTTGCTTTTGAATTTTTTCAAAGAAAAATCTTACAATTAATAATACAACATATTCAACGCCATGATTAATTTTTTTAAGTATATATCTTGGTATAGAAATATAGGCATTGTAATTTATAATTTTCACTTTTTCTTTTATCTTTATGTAATGTTATAACACCTCTGGTGTTAAGTAAATAATAAAATTTGAGGGTTTGACCCTCATCTTTTTCTAAAAATATATATATATATATATATTTAGCAATCTTGTGACGGGTCAAGTTATAAAATGTCGAAACAAAATCTTATAAACATGTAGCTATACTTGCTAAGAGAATAAAATTTATTGTCACTAATCAAATCAAATCATAGTTACGTACGCGTACAACTATTTTTTCTCCCGAAAGTTAATAGAGTATGGCCAACCGTCCATATAAATAGACAACCATAGAAGACACAAAGAAAGTATGACAGGTGGGCCCCACAGTGTGACAAGTGGGACCCACAATATGACATTGTGTCTTTTATAGTGATACATTCTATGGACACAAGATGTTTCCGAAAGTGATATTTGCAAACAACCCAATACCATTAAATTGGGAGTTCAAAAAAGAGTAAGATATGTATCATCATATGGGTCAGTGTGATCTAAATTTTCACTTTACCCTCTTCGCAAAATGATGCAACTTAGAGGAGGATCCATAGACAATGTATATCTTGACAATATTGATAATATAATTTTTGATAAATTTAAATTACCTTAAAAATGAAGAAATAATGTAAGTTTATAGATGTATTAATTAACTCATAGATTCATAGTGTCTAAAATTTCAATCAATTTGAACATCATATGATGGCTTATCAAAAATTTTATACACTTTTTAACAATTATAATTTAACGAGTCTTTCAAGAGCTATCAAACAATGATACTTAAATTAATAATAATTGAATACAAATCAATCTATAAGTTAAATAATATTTCTATAAAATTTTATCTTATTTAAAAAAATTAATGATTTTTCAAATGTAATAAAAATAAAAAATCTCATTACGAAGATTGTCAAGAATTAAAAAAAAAACAATTAAAAAATCTTGACTCGATAAGCATTGTCAATTAATGCATCTCTTCTCTTTGGTATATATGTTGTTGTCGCACTGTACAAGAAACGAAATTGTAGATCCTTAAAGAATGAAGAAGCAGAAAAACGAGTAAATAACTAACTACAAACATTAAAACCAATACTTCTATATAAAACATTAGAACCAATGCTTCTATATATTCAAACAAACACCAAGCAATTTTAATTTCTGTTAATAATTGACTTACTCTGCTCTGATATGTGTGATTACTGATTACTTATCATGTCATTGTATATTCATTGTGCATAAACAACAATCAGATCCAAAACATATATATGCAAGCTCTAAATTAAGTGAGACTCCAGAGTCGAAACATCAGCAAATTTAAATTTAAACATGAATACCAAAAAAATTAACTAAATACCCACAGGAGAAAAGAACACGAATCAAGCTATATCAGTGAAAAATGAAAATAGATGAAAATAAAAGAGAAATCAAGAAATTGTAGCAAACAAATTAGATTCCTCTTATAATAGATTGATGTACTTCAAATTGTAGCAAAAAATATACCCATTGAATTGCTTAATGATTTCCGGCTCACTATATTCATTAGTTTCTTGAGCGTCGATTTGATATAATAGATTGAAGTTAGGTTCATGATTTTGACAATCACTGACAGCATGCACAAAACGTCCACGAAATAATCAATAAGAATATTTCTTTCAAACCAGAAAATAAGAAATTAAAGCCAAGAAAATAAAACAAAGCATAATTCAGCATTAATTTTAGGTTTTACACGTAATAAAAACGATTTACCACTTTTATCAAAAAAAAATAATAATAATAATGATTTACCAGTATCTTGAATCGCAACTAGACCATGAAAGCCCTGTTCAAAGAGAAATGGAAGAAATGTGACGAGAAGATCGTAGTACTCAAATTTGTACATGACACCGATAATCACGGGAAGACGAAGGCGACATCCGTGAATCTTGCGCTTGAGGTTGTTTGCAGTGTAACATACTATGTTTGGCTTGAAATAGGATACTTGAACTGTGCTGTTGGTTGGCGGATTCTGGTAATTGGGGAGAGAATCATATATTGAGATTGAAGTTAACAGCCAACAACACCAAAACGAACAAGGAAGTTGCGCAGAGAACGGAGGTTTGATGCATCGATAGGGGAATAGGGAGTTGGTGTCGGTCTCGTAGGGAGAACAGAGGTCGACAACTCCGGCCACGAAATTTATTTGAACCATGCGAAGAGCGACGGTGAATGTGAGGAGTGGTAAGAGAGTGGGGTGTGTTGCACACGGTTACAGGATGCACACCGGGATCTGATCGAGAAGGAATCTGCCAACGAAAAAATTAAAATGGGATAACTCAACTGGAGAAGAGGAACAGAGCAACGTTATTATGCTAATATATCTTGTTCATTGATTCTATTTTGTTTTTGATTATGTAACTTTGGTCAACAACTCAATATAAACACATAACAAATTCACATGTTTAGTACTGGTTGTGCACTTTATAGTATAGATTTGGACCATCGGTGAACAAAATTAATTTTTTTAATCTGAATCAGTATAATTGAATAAATTCAGGAGAAAATCTTGAAACTGAAAAATAAAAGATTCATAATTAATCAATGTTGTGTTCATATGCAGGAGCATGATTCAAGTTTCCGAAAGGTATCTCAATAGATCCATCAAATATTGTCGCATACATGATCTTTTGCATGAACTTGCCATTAAAAAAGGCAAGGAGACTAGATTCCTCGGGATTATCTAAAGTCAAGATGAGAGTTCCAACTCTAGTGCTGTATCCAATAATGTGCGTCGTGCATCTCTGCATTTCAATCATAAGGACATTATGGAAAACACAGGTTCAAACCTCTGCTCTTTATTATCTTTCGATCATGGTGATTTGCTTGATATAAAAAAGCATAGGTTCCTAAAGGTTTTGAATGGAAAGGAAAGCGATCTAAACAGCAACAATTTAAAAAAATTGGCTCAGTTAAGATATATAGCAATAAAAGGATTGACCATTTTGACAGAAAGAGAAATTTTGAAAAGTATGAGTCGCATGAGAAACCTTCAGACGCTCCATATTAGAAAACTTAAGTATGAAGCCCGCTATTTAATTAATTGTATATGGGATATAAAAACACTCAGACATGTAATTGTAGAAAGGAGTGATAAAATTTATGGGCCACCATCTAGAGCAGAGCTTCCAAATTTGCAAACCTTGAAATATGTAAGAGCTCGTGAAGAATGGATGACCAAGGGCTGGCCTAGGATTCCAAGTATCCGAGTGCTAAAGATTTGTGATTTGGGTGAACTTCCACTCAATTACCAGTCGGTTTGCACTTTTCTCAATGGGCTTCACCACCTCACCTCTCTTGCCATGCGTGATGAGGACATTGCTAGCCCATTGTATTTTGACCCAAGGGACATGAGTAAGTTTCCATGGTACAAACACTTGCAGTCCCTAAACTTAGATGGGCAATGGATAGAGTCCAAGGGTCAAGAATCCGTTCCTGGTACAGTTTCAGAGCGTTCATTCCCAATTCACTTCACGAAGCTTCGCCTCGTGGATTCCGAGATCACTGAAGGTCCAATGCCGATTCTAGAAAGGCTGGAGAGCCTCAGGCTACTTGAGTTAACTTGGAAAGCATATGTAGGAAAAGAACTACGCTGTTTAGCTGGAGGGTTCCCGCGCCTGCAGATTCTAATCCTTCAAGGATTGTTTGAGCTGGAGGAGTGGAAGGCAGATGTACGGGACGAAGCCATGCCATCCATTATGCCTATGCTCACGGAGATCGAACTGTCATACTGTCTTAAATTGCGGCTCATTCCTGGATTGCACTATATGACCTCTCTTAACAAGTTCACATCGGATTGTACTTCTCCAGATCTTAAGCGAAGTTTGCGTGGAAACGAGTCGCACCAAATGAGGGACGGTCACTTCGTCGAGTTCGATATCAAATGAGTAATGATTGTTTCAACCGTATGGCAATTCTCTCATTGTGCTTCGAATATTTACTTTGTTTCTACTTAATTATTTGTAATTTCGTTATTTAATTTTCTTTTGTTTGATCGTGTGGTTTGATTGGAGCGGTCCACCTATTTTATCATTTTTCTGTTTTTTTAGTTGTTTTCCGTGCTCGTTAATTGTAATGAATGCTATATGTAAGAGTTTTTAAATTGATTAATGGTGCGGTTCATGATCAAAGCATGTAGCATGCATACTCCTGGTTTATTTTCTGGAACTTTTGTTATCTTTGCCATGTTCATTTTTATTTTCTTATAGTGAGCACGTGGCCTGAATTGTATAGTGGGAGGATGAAAAAGGCTTTAGGTGTAACCAGCAAAATGTTAGTTAATGGATTCTTTTTTTTTTCATCGTTCAACTACGTACTTAATTAATCTGATTATCCAATGTTTCACGTACAGACGTACAGTTATTAACAGGATAATCAATTATAACCTTTTTGTGGACACTCGAAATTTAAATCATAAATTTTTTCGTTAAAAGTTTCAAATCCTTGTTATTTTTCTATTCAAAGGGACCCGCCGCATAACAATTTAATTAAAGCTGTTTTTACATGAAACAATTCGTGCTGTTTACGGGAATTATGCTGGTACGAAATATATACCGATACCATGTATATAGAAGTAGAACGATGAAGCATTCTCCTATTTTTCATCTGCACCGCTGTATATATGACATGTCTATCAAATTATTGACACGTACCCATGAACCCAACAGATGTCGATTCAAATCTTGATTCAATCCTTCCCAAACCGCCATTTCAGACTGCTTTCAAGGACCCAACACGGTACTGTTCAATCCTTCCCTTATCCTGCTTGGCTCATCTTTCCATCCTTATACAACAAAAGGTTTCAAAACTTGGTCACAAACCATTCAAATTAGACAAACACTTGGCGTCCGAGCAACAATCAAGCAAAACCACCATGTCACAAGAGGAAAAACAAACCCAAACTCAATCACATGACCACAGCCCATGTCGAATGAGGAGATTGGACAGTACCGTGCGCAGGCGCAGCAGAATTCGATCGAGGCCATTCGTGCAGCTGAAGAGCGGTACAACAAGGCGAAAGAATCGGGTGGTGCCGCGTTGCACGACACGAAAGAGGCTCTGGCGCATGCGGCGGGAGCTACAGCAGCTTATGTATCTGGTAAAAGTACAGATGCGTAGACCTCAGTTGTACACGGGCAACGGTGGCAGGAAAATATGCTACCGAGAAAGCCACACATTAGCTCTATTCCCTCTGCTGCTTATCTGTTTCGTTGGTTCACATCCCGTGTACGCAGCCATGCCCAGAAGGGCCTTGGTCGACCATAAAGAATACAAGAGATTCGAGCCTGCTTTGATCAGGACTTAGAAGGAATTCCTCAAACACTCAAGTCTATATATATATATTATAGAAGATGGGCCAGGGCAGGAGAATTGTGGCAAAATGGGAGAGCTTTGGTTTCCGGCATGACAGGCAACCAAGGCCACTAATGTGATCCTGTTATGGGCTCGTTCGGCGGTGCTATTCACTTAAATATTTAAATATTACTAACTCACGCTCGTTCAAAAAAGAAAAATGGCTTAAAAAAGTTTAAGCCTCAAGTCATGGGTATGGCTTCTTTAAGAATCTGGGCAAGGCTTAAGCCCTGGTCAAAAGAAGGCTTAAGGAGAAATTTTTAATCGGTGCTAAAGAACTTGTGTTCGGAATGATTAAGAGACTAAGAAAGCTAATTGAAACCTAAAGAGGTCTAACGAGGGATTGCCGAATATGCACACAATAATTCTTAAGATATTCTTAAGCTAAAGGCCTAAAGCCACTAAGCCAGCATATAACAGGTATGGCTTCTTTAAGAATTATGGCAAGGCTTAAGCCCCGATCAAAAGGAGACTTAAGGAGAAACTTTTAATCCGTGCTAAGAACTTGTGTTTGGAAGAATTAAGAGACTAAAGAAGCTAAATAAAACCTTAAGAGATCTAAGGAGGGATTGCCGAATATGCGCATAATTCTTAAGATATTCTTAAGCTAAAGGCCTAAAGCCACTAAGCCAGCACATAACAAATATATTCTCTAAGAACAACACATGTCAAATACTCAAATATCTAAGATATTAATCCATAAGACATTTCAAACCCAATATGATTGGATTTCAAAAAAAAAAAAAAAAAAAAAAACCAATATGATTTTTGTAAAAATGAAATGCGAAGTAAATTGTTTTCATCTTCTAGGACTAGGAGCTTCAATGGGTCTTCTGTGCAGTAGCCTTCTTGCGCTCCAAACTGCTGGAAATTGGATCGCTCCGATACCAAATTGTTGGATAATTTTGGTAGAAAGGAGAAAGAGACAGAGTCTTAACTAATCTCAATTTATTATTCCACTCATATTCCACACATTAAACTATACGATACATGGACCCTTTTATAAAGCTAACAAGAAAAACAATAACTACCTCATCCTGACTCATTATCACGCACTACTGGACACGTAATAGAAGGATGCTTGAAATAAACTACCTATTACTAATTCCTAAACTTAACTAATCTATATCAGGATCCATGTTAATCATGATCTCCACATACAGATCCACTAAAAGAAAATTCCTAATTTTGAAAATCTGATTTTGGATCATCTTCCAACACAAACTTCGCCTTCGCTCCCAAACTTGCGCCTCTGAAGAAAATTAAAGTCCACCTTAATTTTCAACTGTAAGTAACCACTGATATTACTTCTAGCCATTTTCGTTCAAAATTGTCACATAAATGCATATAAATCAGAAAATAAAAGTAAATTACAAATAAATTACTCAATGTCTGGGTGATATCTACTGATTTAATAGAAAATAATTTGATCCTTATTGAGACAAAATCCCTCGTTTATGCAATTGATTGACGCTTGATAAGCACTAATGTAATTACTCAAAAACAAGCTTACTTAACTGATGATTTCCAAAATTCCAAGTAACCATGAGTAAATGGCAAAGAGGCCTTGAAGGCTTCAACGGAGTGTTTTTTGCGAGTAGACGAGTTGTGACTATTGCTTATTTGCACCTATACACTACAAGAAAAAAGACATTTAACAACACCATATTACAACGGTCTTTTGGATTACTAAACCCCCAAAATGACCGTTGCTAAAGGCCATTTTTCTTTTATTGATAGCCTGTAGGGAACTTCCTTTGTGTCCTTAGAATTATGATATACTTTGGAAAACATCTTTAATTTATTCGCTATATACTTTAACTTTATCTCCTCTCCAAATCTCCAAACTTCCAAATACAAAGAAAAGCATCGGACCACAAATTAATCTGCCATCTGGCTCTACATGGATTGAGGAACGGTGCAATGAAATAGATTCCACATGTGTGATATACATGTTAATATGGAGAAAACATAAAGGACACGCTGAAAGTTATTTACATTATTTAACGAATGAATTGGCAATTATAATTTTAATTACTCACTTTTGTGATCTGAATGTATATAAAATCATAATTGACGATAATAGAAGACAGAAAAAATTAAAGAAAAAAACAAGCTCAATCAATGTACTTCAGGAGAGTGAACACCCAAATATTTTTCGTGATGTATAATTGATGACTATATATGCGTTTTGCTATATTTCATTACAGTCAATTTCTTTCAAGTTTCAAAAGTTGACGACTTAATTGGTGGTGATCACTGTGTCCGAGGTTTAATAAAAGAAAAGAATGAAGGTACGATATGATGGACTAATTAAAGAAAAGAATAAAGAGACTTACCAGTAACAATTGCGTGAGCATCTAATTAATTTGCAAATGCCAAGAATCAATTTATAATTATGCCAATTTTGTGATCATCCCCCAATATTTCAGACTAATACTGCTATCTTATTCTTATGTTTGGCCATACTTAAATTGTACATATATAAATAAATTGTAAGGGAGGTCCTGTAAATATGTCTCCATTTCATCAATTGCTACATATATATACTTGCCCGCACACTTAGCATGTCAAGCTAGTGTGTGTAATTGTGTATCATAGTATATATATCAACCCACAACTTAATTAAGCAAATCCAAACTTTGCAATTTCATAAGGATATCAAAATCGATCTCCACATACATACAAATTAACAATTACAGCTAGTTAAGAGGTCAGGGATAGGGCTGTCAAACGTGTATAACGACAACGAAAATAGCAACTTTCGTGTATCGTTTCGTTTAAATGACGATAAAGAATTGATTTTCGTTCACCGTTCTGTTTATGCAACGGAAGAATTTCTCTAATCGTTGATCGTTTCGTGATAAACCAACGATCAAAACGATCAAAACGTTTAAATTCCGATAATTCACAAAAAAAAAAAGAAAAGACAACTCAGACCAAATTTGTTAAGTCTTTACTGGTAAATACGCTCCTCTCCCAGTAAATTGGACTGTAAATTGCCCAATTCGAGAAAAATCAAATTCACAAGCTTACATATCATATTCACAATCAGTACAAAAAACTTACAAAATTCGGGAAAAATATAAAAATTTGTGAGGAATTAAGTATTCCTTTTCATCTCCCATTTCAATTAGGATTAGTTTATTAGGCACAATGAATTACAGACTTAACTCTAACTCCAAGGCCCAGAGTGGAGCTGCTCCCAGATCATTTCGCACGCCGCCTCAGCTGCCCGGAAGTCGCCATCAGTCGACAGCGCAGTCACCTTCTCCATGGGTCACGGAGTTAACAAAATGTTATGCTTGCAAATGGTCGGGGTCCCTTTTCCCCATGCTGCCTGAATGCCGCCGACAGCCTCCTACTTGGAGCAGATTTGCAAGTTTTTATGTATGGGATTGGGATATTGTGGAGTCCGATAAGAATTCAGACGGAGAGGAGAAAGAGGGGAAAGTGGGTAAAGATAGAAAATAATATCATTTATATTTTTTAACCTTATTGTCATGTCTGCAATCCAAACATTCTAACCATATAGAATTTTGCACGAACAAACGAAATTAAACGAAACGTAAAGCTGGTGTTGCGCCTGTCGTTTCGTTTATAAAACGAAAACAAAACCCGCTTCGTCTGGCGTTGCGTTTTCCAAACGGCACGATTTTTCCTTGCGTCAATCGTTCCGTCTGCACGGAACGAAACGAGAGAACGCCAAAAATCGTGCCCGTTGACAGCCCTAGTCAGGGAGAAGCACCTGAAGAGTACCGGCAAATGGCTGAGGCGATTGCAAAACTGGTACTGGACAAGCTTGTTGATGCTGCTGTCAAGGAAGCTCTGGTCCTTTATGGGGCCGGGGACATACTGGATTCCCTCCGTCACGAACTAAGCTATATCCAAGCTTTTCTAAAGGATGCCAAGTCAAAGCTCAACTCAGCCAATGAAAGGGTGAAGACTTGGGTAAATGATGTGCGAGAGCTAACATACAGAATCGAGGATGTAATCGACACATTTGTAGCAGAGGTTGATAAGTGCAATCGACCTGGCAAGGTTAACACCTTGAAATGTATTCTGAAGAACCCGAAGAAGTTACCCATAGTCCATAAGCTCATTAGTGAAATGGATGAGATCAAAATGAGGCTCCGTGAGATGGAGGTTCTTACAGAGAGGTATGGCATTAATAGGGAGTTGGGAGACAACAATAATAGTGGTGTACAACCATTAATAAAGCCACTCATACTTCCTGATGTGGATGATCCTGACATCATCGGTCAGGAGAAGGACACAGAGAACATTGTCAAGCTACTTCTCAAACCAAGTACGACAAGGCGTTGCGTGGTGTCGATCGTTGGACAAGGAGGTCTTGGGAAGACGACACTTGCCAAAAAAGCATTTAACAGGTCTGGACCCATATTCTCATGATAAACATTTGTTTATCCGATTATACATAATTAAAGTGACTAAGAATTCATTAAATAAATATCTTTTCATTTATCAGCCACTCCTTGTATTGTTTGTTTGTCTTTGATTTGTAAATTCTCTAAGGCATTACCACATCCATTACTCAAGTAGAAAGTTTGGTAATGCAAACTTGGGAAAAAATATGGCCGACAATATGCATGGTACCAATAATTATTTGTTCTTTTATGAGAATATTTTAAAGGAAAATGCTATGGGGATACCGTTGAGAATACCATTGGAGCTACCATATAGTTTGACTTGGTCAAATGAAATTCAATATAATATACTAATTATTCAACTTAATATCAACTTATAATTAGCATGTTGAATATTTAGCATCAACTTAACATGCTAATTATAAGTTAACGTTAAATTGAATATTTAGCATGTTAAGTTGAATAAATATTAATATAATTATTCAACTTATATGTAAATTTTACATTAAATTATTAGCATATTAAGTTGAATAATTAGTACGTTTAGTTGGATAATTAGTTTGTTTGACCGAGTAAAAGTATATATAGTATCCTCAATGGTATCCTCAATGGTATAACCATATCTAGACCCTTATTTTAATTGTGTTAAGCAACTTGATTTGACCATTTGAGATACGGTTTTGAAATAACGAGCCGAATCGCTCTACCTCACTACGCTTTGCAAAGCGCAGTAGCCTCAATCTATATATAGATATGTATGTGTGTACTTACATCTATACATTTTCGTGTAGAGATGAGGTCAAGACAGTGTTCCCAATTCGATTGTGGCTATCAGTGTCTCAGCAATTTGATATAGTTGATCTCTTGAAGACGATGTTAGAGAATATACCTCTTAGTGATGATGAGAAGGCTCGTCTCAAATGTGAAGGTCACATCCTTCAGCAAAGGGCGATTGAGCACCTTAATGTGTCCCTTAGCCAAAAGCGGTACCTAATCATCATGGATGATGTTTGGACAAACAACTTGTGGACTAAAATTAAAGTTGCTCTTCCTGATAAAGGCAATGGCAGCAGAGTACTAGTAACTACTAGATTCTCTAGCATTGCTCTGAAATTTTTGACCAATGTCCCAAATTTTACAGTGTATGAACTTACAAGAACCAATGTCCCAAATTTTTGACCAAATGAGACAGTGATAAAAAAACTATTTATCAATTAATCCGAAAAAAATTTAAATCATTTTATTTTTATTATTCTTAACTACTAGTGAGATATTGAAACAGTTTTCTAAATCTACTATACATATGTAGGTCTAGCTGAATGACTTCCGTATCATTCGGTGTTCATGTCGATGGTTGCATATTTTTTGGCCCGATGGGTGTATGTTACAACTAACCACCAAGAGTTGTGTTTTCCTGTGATGCCAATGTGTCATTTGAAAATTTAAAACGATTGATATACCGGCATTTGGGATTGATGGAAAACCAATGCGCACTAAATATTAAGGGCAAAATCAATACAGCGGACCATGGCAGTTTCTTCTTCAGCCCAATTCAGATTTATGATGATCGTAGATTGCAAGCTGCAATTGCACAGACCAGAAGGTGTCAGTTTTTGTCGATCGTTGAGTTATTCGTGGAAATTGTTCCACACCACTCTGGTGATGCATATGTGCCGACGGGTGACAATTTACCGGGTAGCAGTTCCCAGACATATTGGAACACCCCAGAGTACCATCCGCCGTATCAACCGCAGTCCCCCCGCAGTACCAGCCGCAGTACCCAATGCATTACCAGCCGCTGTATCAACCGCAGTACCAGCCGCAGTCCCCCCCGCAGTATCAGCCGCATTACCAGCCGCAGTATCGGCCGCAGTCCCCCTCGCAGTATCAGCCGCAGTCCCCCCCGGAGACTCAGCCGCAGTCCCTTTCGCCATACCAGCCGCAATTTCCGCCTCAGTCGCCCACTCCGTACCAACCGCAGTCCCCCCCGCGGTACCAGCCGCAATTTCAGCCTCGGTCGCCTACTCCGTACCAGGCGCAGTCTCCCCCGCGGTACCAGCCGCAATACTCTTCCCCGTCGCATATACAGGAAGGTGAGGATAATGATACCGAGGCCGAAGAAGCAATGGCAGTAGATGACGATATTGAAGTTAACGATATCGAAGATGAAGATGAAGAAGATGAAGATGAAGATGAAGATGAAGAAGATGAAGATGAAGATGAAGATGAAGAAGATGATGATAGCGAAGATGACGACGAAGAAGCAATGGCAGTAGAAGAGGATGACAATGATAGCGATAGTAGCGATAGTAGCGACGCCAATGAGAACAGTGGTTACAAACCGGCATCCGAAACCACTTATGCCAGACATTTTTGGAGGCCACACGTTTTTGTGGATCGGGGACCCGAGCACCCAGTGCGCACATTTAACCAATGCACCTTCGTTGCCTCGTCTAGTCGACATCTGTTGCCATTATTTGATTAGTAAAATCATTTACACAAAAAATTATAGCAATAAATTTCCAGCGGCACCATTTATGACCATATATTGGACAAAAAATTAAAAAGGGTACTTCTGGTTGTCTAAAAATTCTAAAATTTTTACTGCAAGTAAACAACACCCAAACAAAGGTCCTGTCAAAATTTCACCATTTTTGAAATTTTCTGTGAATTGTTATGATTTTCCTAATTCGGACCAGAAAACCGGTACCGATCCGGACTGTTACAGCACTGGTACGCGAAAGGAAAGTTAAAACTGTAAAAATCTATGAACTGGACTGCTGTATTTTATTTTATATTCTTAAAGTAAAAATTGAGTAGTGCATGTACAAAAAATTTTATTGAAAAACTCCAAGTCTAAGTCTTCCAATTAAATGTTTTAAGAAAATTGCACAACGATTTCCAGAACTGCCCTTCCGACGAAATAAGATTAAAAGTACATTAAAAATACACCAAATAAAAAAGTGTTCCACATGAGAAGTGTTCCCAAAACACCCCTCCAAATGCTCGTCAAATAAAATTGGACTGTCTTTAACACAAATTTTAAACGAGGGACAGATCACTCACACATAAGTTTCCAGCAGCACTGTTTATGACCATCACTTACACAAAAAATGAAAAATAGTAGTTCTTATTGTCTAAAAATCCTAAATTTTTACCACACGTAAACAACACCCAAACAAAGGTCTTTTCAAAATTTTACCATTTTTGGAATTTTCTGTGAATTGGTATGATTTTCTGAAGACAGACCAGAAAACTGGTACCGACCCAAACTGTCGGAATACTGGTACGCAGAGAAAGAAATGAAAAATGGTAGTTTTGGTTATCTAAAAATTCTAAAAGTTTTACCACACGTAAACAACACCCAAAAAAAGGTCTTTTCAAAATTTTACCATTTTTTAAATTTTCTGTGAATTGTTATGATTTTCTCAAGACAGACCAGAAAACTGGTACCGAGCTAAACTGTCGGAATACTGGTACCGAGCCAAAATGGTAGTTCTGGTTGTCTAAAAATTCTAAAATTTTTACCACATGTAAAAAACACCCAAACAAAGGTGCTGTCAAAATTTCACTATTTTTGGAATTTCTTGTGAATTGTTATGATTTTCCTAATTCGGACCAGAAAATCGGTATCAAATTCAATTGGTACCTTAGATTATCAAGCAACCAAGTCGACGTGGGGGGCTGGCGGCTGCTAGTGGCGGTGGCAGGGGGGGCAGGGCAAGGGGGCCCGAGGGGGGCGGATCGGGGCTGAGGGGGGGCGGATCGGGGCTGAGGGGGGGCGGATCGGGGGTGGGGGGCGCTGGTAGGGGGGCCGTGGTAGGGGGGGGCGGCAGCAGGGGGGCGGCAGGGGGCGGCGGCGACAAAAGGAAGAAGAGAAGAGAAGAGAAGAGAAAGAAAGAAAGAAAGAAAGAAAGAAGAAAGAAAGGAAGAGAGAAATATCGGACACTAAGCCGCACTCTTAGTGTGCGGCTTAGTTTAAAACTAGGCCGCGTTCTGAGAGTGCGGTTTTTTTATTTTTGCAATTTCTAAAAAAAGGCTTCCACTTTTGTAATTTTGATTTTTGATTTTTTATTAATAAAAAAATCCCCATCTACGTGCATAAGTTCACGCTAAACACGCTTAGCGTGCACCTACCCACATAAAGTTTTGCACGTAGCTGCATTTGATGTAGATACATGGCATCAACGTGCACATGCACGCAAATCACTCTTTAGGTGGGTACGAATATATTCTCGCGAGACTATGCACGCAAAATTTGTGACCTGCCAGCTCAGCATGCCCCTACCCTGCGTGGTTAACTCTGTACTGCGGACGTGCATCTATGCACACATTTTTCTGACATGATTCTGAACAACACTGGCCCACTAAAATTAACAAATGGGACCCACCAAAATTAAATGATGTATGCGCTGATTATATTATATTATCCGCTTATATGACATCTATATCCGTGTTTGAATTCATATATATGCTATATCACAAATATATCAACAAAAAATAATAGTACATTTATTTCACATCCAACAAATCATATTAAATATATCAAAATAAACATTATCAAATTATAGTTTCACATCCATAAGAAATTCAAAGAAAATTAATTTAAAAAAGTAAATTAACTTTTGCAAGTTGGCAATCCTATTGACATGCCACTCCATTCACCACTAATATTATGGTTTCGCCATATATTAAACTGTATTCTGACTTGCCCCATAAATCCTTAGAAATATTTTATGGGCAAATGAACAAAATACAAAGTTGTTCCTTATTTTGTAACCCTATGTTGCAACATCACATACAGTAATAATCATCAAAATAAACATGCGTTCTCCCGACTAATTTCTGCAAGCTTCACTTGGAAATATTTTCATCACCAAAAGAATCGTTAAGATCTTGCTTTTAACTTTCCTGCATCATATAAATAAATTAATTTCTTAATGTAATAGTTCCTACAATATGACCTAACCTGTTATAGAAGAAACCAAATTTAAATTTAAATTAACAGTCCCAAACTAATTGAAGACTCCAATACATAAGTACTACACAATAATTAGTAAGCTAGTAAGCTTAGAAAGTAAATGAAAGCCCTAGAACTCTTGTTACTAAAACTGTGCTTTTAATAGATAAGGTTTAATACTACAATTTCATAATAAGGCCCAATTACTAACTGGTTCTGCAAATCAGTCCCTAAGGAAGGGTAAAACCATATCAAAACCACAAAATGGGGTAATTAACTTGATACTTAGTGGTACCTACAAGCTGCAGAGCTAACCACCATCTGAAGGCTCCACTCTAAACCCTTGAATAAGAGTATAAAGCATGATATTAGAGCAATTGAGGGAAGACAAGTCAGTATGTATGAGAGGAAAGCAAAAGAGGGACCTGTCGTTGTGAGGGCAACATGATAGCACTGCAAATACCAAGCTTCTCCAGTTTAAAGGTTCCTGCAGTTAATCATAATTAGAAACATAACTCCAATATAAGGAACATAAAGACAATCATGCCTTAATCATAAGAAAATTATAAATATGGCGAAACCATAAGCAAACACATGGCGTCCGAGCCATGTATATATGCTGGTACGAAATATATACCGATTCCATGTATATAGAAAGATGAAGCATTATCCTATTCTTCAATATCTCTGCACCGCTATATATATGACATGTCAATCACATTATTGACACGTGGCCACGAACCCAACACGTGTCAATCGAAATCTTGATTCCATCCTCCCAAACCGCCATTTCAGCTCCTCAAAGCCCTCCCTTCCCTTATCCTGCTTGGCTCATCTCTCCATCTTTATACAACAAAAAGTTCAAAACTTGATCACAAACCATTCACATTAAGCAAACACATGGCGTCCGAGCAACAGTCAAGCAAAACCACCATGTCACAAGAGGAAAAACAAACCCAAACTCACTCACATGCACCACAGCCCATGTCGAACGAGGAGATTGGACAGTACCGTGCGCAGGCACAGCAGAATTCGATCGAGGCCATTCGTGCAGCTGAAGAGCAGTATAACAAGGCGAAAGAATCTGGTGGTGCCGCGTTACATGACACTAAAGAGGCTCTAGTGCATGCGGCGGGAGCCACAACAGCTTATGTGTCGGGTAAAAGTACAGATGCGAAGACCACGGTTGTACATGGGGCAACTGTGGCAGGGAAATATGCTACTGAGAAAGCCACACAGGCAAAAGACGTGACGTTGGAGACGGGGAAGCATGGTCTGGATGTCGCAAAAGATACAGCGGTAAGTGCTGGCGGAACTGCAGCTGAGTATGCCAAACAAGCTGCCGTGAAAGCAAAAGATGTAACTTTGAGCACCGGAGGAACCGTGGCAGAGTATGTTGAAGAAGGTGCCGTGAAGACGAAGGATGTAATTGTCAGTACAGGTGAAAATGCAGCTGGGTATGCAAAACAAGCTGTAGTGAAAGCTAAAGAGGCAAATCTGGCTACTGGAGTGACAGTTGGTGGAACAGCAGCTGAATATGCGAAGATGGCAGCTGAGAAGGCGAAGGAAGCAACCATGGGAACTGCGGATTACAGTAAACAGGCGGCAATTAAAACAAAAGATGTCACACTGACAACTGGAGAAATGGCAGTTGATTACACTAAGCAGGGGGCCGCAAAAGCCAAGGATGCAACATTTACAACGGGAGAAAAGGCAGCAGAGTATGCCAGAGATAAGCTGGCAGCTGGAAAGGAGACAACAGAACAGAGAGCTGGAGAGGCAACCGAGATGACTAAAGAAAGTGCAAGAAAGGCGATGGAATATTCCAAGGAGAAAGCTGAGGAAGCAACTGAGGCAGCAAAAGACACAAGTCATAGAGCGATGGAGTATACTGGCGAGAAGGCGGGCCAAGCGAAAGAGGCGACGGCTGAAGCAGCTCAGAGAGCGACAGATTATGCTGCTCAGAAGACCCAGGAGGCTTCAGAAGCAGCGAAAGGTACCTGGAGAGAGAACAATGGAGAAGGGAACAGCAAAGACGGGGGAAGAGGAAGCGGAGATATACACAAAATCAGGAACTGGTAAAGCAACAGAAGATGCTGGTAAAGAATCCGGTCAACTGGTAAAGGTAAAAGCCATTGCCATACTCTCCCGACTCTGAACATAGAACTTCAAATGAGATCAACTTGTAACATGCAGAAGTGAAATCAGTTAAAACTACAAAAATAAATAAATCAGTGTCGGCGTTAATATTGGATGTGTACCAGTAACATGAGTGATGAATAAATTTATGTCACACTTGAGGGTTGTTATAAATTGTTCAGATTCTGAAATGCAGGAAGAGAGTGAAGGGGGAGGAGAGGAATCAGGAAGTACAGTTCCAGGGGATGTGTTGGAGGCAGTGGGAGCAACAGTAATTGGCATAGTTGAAACAGGAAAGGGGATGGTAACTGCAGAGGATCCAGTGATTCAGTCTGCCAAGGACAAGGTGTCTCAAGAGGAGAAACATACTCGATTTTGATTAGATAAAGAAAGGAATGGGTTGGTGCCAGCATGTCACGATGTAATTTGCTTGGCTTCTTGATATATACAATGCCTAGCTGAAAAATATATTGCTTAATTTCGTAACTACCGGAACGATGTGGAGAACAATAATTTTGGACCCACGGTTTTACATTTAACCCTCGTTATATTTGGTTTGATACTTTTTCGGGGTAAATTAGTCAACTTATGATGGAGATTGTAAATGGATGTCTGGTGGTTGTATTTGATTCTTTCCTAGCTGGTAATATTGATTTAATTAACGCACTCCAATCTTTGGAATTCTTCATACTGGTAATGCATTCTCCTGGTGGGATTTGGTCAATCACTCAAACGGAAGATTTCATAATAATGTGTTAATTACTGTTTTTAAATTACTAATTATGACCATCTAATTAATCCTGATACGAAGAATTTATAATTGGAAAAATGAAACAGAGCAACCGCTGTGCAGGGGGTCCCGAGAAGGTTCTCTGTTCGATTGCCCCCCAACGTGAGTGAGTGCGTCATCACGGTGCTGTGTGGACATGAAGTGGAGGCCGTGAAGATCCTCTGTGCCGGCAACTGATCCTTAGTCAAGTGCCTGCAGTGGCAATGAGCTCAGATAGGGCGCCCGGCTTGCCTCCCTGTCGTTCCGCGCACTAGCAATGAGTTAGCAACTTAGCATTGCCACATTTTATTCCTTTCATTTGCTAGCTCTTTTCTGGTTGGATCGAGGCGCAATGGCAGTGTTATCTTTGTTTCGCACTATAATGTCTGGAGTTCATCGGTTGTGACTTGCGAGCAAATTACATGACTGGATGGATCAATACCAAATAATTGATAGCTCATTAATTTCATTTTTCTACCTTTCTTTTAAGAAAAATAACATTTTGGACATAAATTAAATGCTATTGTTTTCTGGCAAGCTTCGTTCTCCGACTTCACTCTTGCAGAAAGAAATTAGTATTCTCATCCCTGCTTATTTTTTGCAAACAATTCATTCACATATATATCACATATGGTGTAGGAACTGCATTCGAAAATCGAAGGCAACCACCGCGAATCAGAGAAATAATGAAGAATAAATAATATTTAGAGGCATAGGAAGAAATAATATTCATATATATATATCGATCACATATGGTGTAGGAACTGCATTCAAAAAAAGTTTCGTTACAGATTTATTGTCTAACTTATAGATTAAATATGTTTTTGATTATATTCAATTTAACTGTTACTTGATAGTTTTCAAAAACTATAACCTTAAAATTAATGGGGTAAATTTTCTAGGAAATCACTTAACTTTGCTTACAATTCATAATTGGTCACTAAACTTTTATTTATTTATTTTTTGTCATTAAACTTTGATATTTATTTTGGTGGTTGGGGAATTCTCAATTTAGATCAAATGAATATTTCATTACTGTCTAAATGGGGTTGGAAGTTTATATATAAAGAATGTTCTTGTTTATGGAAAATTATTATCTCATCTTATGACAATAAAAAATCTTTATATTCTCCTTTTTGGAAAGGTGTTAAATCTGTTTCAACATTCTTATCTATTAATGTAATTAAAACAGTAGGTGATGGTACTACCATACAATTCTGGAATGATATATGGTTTCAAAATTGCCCATTATCTATTCAATTCCCATTGGTAACTCTCTTGCTTCTTCTTGCTTCAGTGAGGGGCCCGTCCGCCGATTTGGTAATCACTTTTCGCGGAGCGAGCGATGTTTTCCGTCCCTCTTGCAGAGTTGGTGGGCGTCTCAGCCTTGCCGCAGAGGCTACAGTTTGTTTTAAATGGAGCTCTTTAACTTTCTCAACAGTTTTCTTAGTCTCTTTAGCCTGGAAGAGATCAACAATGGGGGGTATCAAACATCTGGCAGCCTTTGGTTTTGGGCCAGCCTGGTTCGGAGTTGTTTGAACCCGCTGTTTAGGTTGGCCCGGTTCCCTAATGACGAAGCTCCCTGAATGGGAAACTTTGGGCCGCCAAACCTTTGGTTCCTTAATTGTGTTGTTGCAGCTTGGCCTTGCCTTTTCCTTTGGCATCCCTCGGCCCAAAGGAATTATGGGCCACTTCCCTGTCATACGGCCTTGTCCATTGCGAGGAAAATGCCTCCCTGTTTTGTATTGGCGCATTCTCATTGCCAAGCCCAATAGTGGTTTGAGAAGACCTTGGGCCAGAGCTGCTCTCCCCTCTTTGTAAGTTGGTGAATTGTCTCCTTGCCCCTTGGGAAACAGGCTGGAGCGAGTACCGTTCATTGTGTCTGGCTTCTTTTTCCGACGGAACAGAACCTTCAAGCAACAGGTTTTTGTTTCCCTGCACTGACAGCACAAATTTGTTTGTATTCCCATTCAAATTAGTGTTGTTGCTCTCTAATTTGTCCGTTTCGAGTGTTCCCGCCCCCTGACATGTGTCAGAATCAGCTTTCTTCTCCGGTGATCGCCGGGTTTCTTCCTCCTTTTCCTGTTTTTTCTTTCTGAGGACCTCTAGGAAGTAAGCTTTAGTCTCAGAATCCGGTGCTGAGCCACAGAGTGACTGGAGGAATGATGTGGAAACATCCCAATTCCCCACCTCCCTTGGAAGGAGCTCAAGTAAGGGAATTTCATGGTCATGCTCAAAACCCGGCATTGCTAAGCTGCTCTGCTCAGAAGAATCAGAGGAGGAGGACGATTTGAAAGCCCCTAGTTCATATAGGAGCATCACCCTGTCATCATAATCCTCCTCCGGGGGAGTTGTGTCCGCCGGCACCTGAAACTCGTGCAGCTCCTCTATCTAGCCCAATACCTCAACCCTTACCCTGGATGCGACCCCTTTAATGAACGGAGTTACATACCTTGGAATGCGGGATAGGTCATCAATGGCCAGAAGTACAGTAAGAGATCTCATTAACAGCAGGTGCTCGAGCGGACCATGATCAAGGATAAGACCCGCCGAATTGAGCTAATGCCATGGCAAGATGCTCTATCATCCATGAGAAAGGGGGTAGATTGTGGAGGGTGATCCAAACCTTGAAGTTTAGGTTGAGTATAGTACCCGATACCAGTGGGGTCCAAGGAACCACACATAACCTTGATCCTCCAGATCCGGGATGCGGCTAGCCATGAAAGCCTCCCTCGATTGACCCTCCGGCAGCACCAACAGGTACCTGTTGTTATCCAACTGAGTAATCCGGTGCAGTCTCGCATTTGGCACATGTCTCGCAAAGTCCCTATTTACAGTGAGTAGAGTATGGTTGTGAAGGAACCTTGCATCTATGACGACCGCACGTCTCAGCCGGTCAATCTCCACCGCAAAATTTGCCGTCTCATGAATGAATGAGTTGGCGTTTTCCGTCCTATGAGGTGGCATAAGGGCTTCACCCATGTTTCCTCTGGGGACTAACAACCCATTCACCTCCCTTTGCTCCGGCCTTCTCGTAGGACAAGCCTTGGCCGGATGCCCCGTCCTCTTGCAGCGAAGACAGATCATGAACCCTTTGCAAGCTCCCGGTCTATGACCTACTTGAAAGCAATCAAAACACCTAGCTTCCCATGCTAGGTGTTTGGGGTCCAGGGATAGAGGCAGATTCTTGAGCAATTGAGAGAGGGTGGCTGGGCTCAGAGGTTTGAAGGGGACATACTTCCTCTGGTTTCTGCCTCTCTAATGAACCTTCCCGCGGTTGGGTGCCGCAAAACCCCTATTACGCCCGGATGGCTGAGGATAAGCCTGGTGGTGCTGAGGGCGCCGCCTATGTTGAATATACTAACATGATCATATTGTACACGACTTAATGACATAAAAATTAAGAGGAACATTTAAGTAATACAAATTAGAACCAATTAGCTACGATCCTACAATTATTAAATCCCGTTAAGTATCATGTATGAAGTGGTAAACGATTGCGGTCTATCATTAGTCTAATGCAGACAAGAGTCACAAGACGATACTCGAACTTGTTTAGTTAATTAGTGTAAATATAAATTAAGCCAGTGAAGGTGAAGCCACGGAGAGATGCACTTTTGCTATCAAATTAAACTTAACCACCAATAATTTGTCTAAATTAGTTATTTAAAGAAGTGTCAGTCATACAAAAAAGTAGTAAACAAGAGAAAATTTAAGAAACAGAACTATGAGATCAAGAGTAGTAAAAAAAAAAAAAAAAGCTACTTTTCTTCTTAAACTACTTAATTATATATCATAATATAGTAAGAACATGGGATCATATAATATTGTTTTGGAAGCAAAACGCTATGACGCTATCGGTTTTTTCCCGCTAATTAATATTGTTTGAATCGTCTGAATTTTCAATTATTTTATGATATCTAACACTTAATTAATAGTTGTTATTTATATTTTATAATTGCTTAACACATAATTAATTGGATTTATAAACAACAATCAATATTATATAAACTTAGTATCCACAAAAGAAAAATAGTGGGATCTTAAACAATAATTAATTGGATTTATAAACAACAATCAATATTATATAAACTTAGTATTCACAGAAGAAAAATAGTGGGATTGATTAGTAAAAATGAAACTCATATACTTGAAATCCATTAACATGTTATATAATCAATAAATATTTTTTTACATAATGTTTTATCATAATTTGTTTACAATTTTTCTATTCTAATTTTTAGATTCTAATTTTTTTTCTTGAAAAATGATAGATAGATAATTTATTTTTGATAAATTCAATAATCCATTTAATTTTTCAATATTTAGGAAAATAATTACGCAATGATTCAATTTGAAATCTTTCTGATAGAAACAAATAATACTTGTGCTATAAAAGACTGAACAACATGTTGTACTATGTCAATATATCTGAATAAGAATGTTTTTGTTTTAAGAGTGATACAATAATTATATAACTTTTAAACAATTTGGTTAGAAAACTTTATACATTATTCTAATTATCCATCATTTTTATTAAATATGTTAGCTCATGAACCAAAAAAATAGTTAAAATATTCCATATAACAGGAACCGGTAGCGCCTGCGGTAGCGCCGATATCCGATATCCACTATCAAATATACCCCACCGCGACGAGTCCGCTATCCGCTATTTAAACCTTTGGCTGAGACATTAACATCAACAGGCAGTAACGTAAATCAACGGTTCTGATCTATCAAAGAAAATGATCAACGGCTCAGGTTTCTTATTTGGAGAAGATAGCTCTTTCATGTCATTTTTTCCAATATACTTTTATATATAGTAAGGATATTCTTGATCCCATAGATAGATTAGTGCTTCAAAATCATGAAAATTTAAATTAATATCTATCAAATACAATCAAAATTGTATAAATCTATGATAATTCAAGTTGATTGATATTTTTGAGCACTGTATATAAAACTAAATTGTCAAGATTGCCAAATAGCAATTGTCAAGTGAACAAGTGATCCTTCTCCTATAACATATATTTCATTTGGTGAGATGTGTGTATTTCTGGATCTTCCCTAGTTCTTATATATGTCAGTTACTTATATATAGAGTGGTAGGTAGCGTCCAACATTTTTACTTATCCACCGGTCCACCGTATTTTCAATTAACAAATATCATTATTCAGTAAACATTTATATCTTTCTAATGAACATATATAATTTTCCAATGAATAGATGCATAACAGTTTCCAATAAACATTTAGGCAAATCTACTAAGCACATGGGTGCACGTGGTGTGTCAGATCTGTGAGAGGGATAGATGGGTGGCCTACTATATAGGGTGGACTTTACATGTTTCTACTTATATATATCCTAGTGGTTAATAAACTAACAGTACTATAATCGATGAACTATATATGCTTATTCTGTAACTTTTTCAGTGGCCAAGATTGGGGTGCGAAAAAGGGAGACAGTTGCCTGAAGGAAACGCAGCCCATCCTCGACGCATCAAAGTATGTAGCCGGCGCATTGCCAGAAGAGGCAGTGGTGAGAAACATACTTGTCACTATGTCTAAGCCGGTGCATCTGTTGGATGTCACTTTCCTTTCTCAGCTCAGAAAAGATGCGCATCCGTCGAAGTACAACGGTGTAAACTTCAGGAACGACTGCAGTCACTGGTGCGTGCCCGGTTTACCGGACACTTGGAACTGGCTCTTTTATGCGGTTTTTATCCGTTCTTGATGGGGGAAAGGGGAATATATATATATACTCATGTATACTTGGGAGGAATTTTAAGAAATTATAGCTGATTTTTTGCACAGTGCATTTTATAAAAACGTATAGAAAAGGATTAAGTAAATGAAATAGGTTGTGCCAAGCCAAACACCATGTTTGGTTGAAGTGTAAAGTTAAAGAGTTTCAACTTTATATATAATATTATAAATATGCCATGAAATAATTCTTGTTTGTCTAACAATTATAGAAAAATAAGATAGGGTGAGCTGAAGCTCACGGGGCCATTCCGTGAGCGCACCTCCAAAAACATATCAAATTACCTGCAAATTTCGATTTATATGGCTCAATAAATTCAATATATCAAAGTCAAATGGGATACAAAATTTTCCATTTTGAAAAATTTTTAAATATTTATTTGAGATTTTTTAAAAGTGACAATACAATATTAATAAAATAATCAATGTTTTATATATGTATCATTTTAAAAAATCTCAAATAAGTACTTAAAAATTTTCAAAAATGGAAAATTTATATATTCCATATGATTTTGATATAAAGAATTTATTGACCTATTCTCATTAAAATAAGAGGAACATTAAAATGTTTCTATTTTCTAAGCCTCTAATAAATCAGGCCTCCATATCTTAGCCGTTGATGAAATATAAGATGAACGGTTCAGATTAAGTTGCTACATTAGCTAGCTAGCTTCCATGGGCTATCTCCTTTCCATGATCCCATCTGTTCGTTCGTTCTCCCGTACTCGCATCTCCTCCGCTCGAGTATCCGTAGACCTGACGGCCCTTCTTTCACTCTTATCTTCTCCTTTTCCAAGCCTGTTTTGTATTGTGCAAATTGTCTCAGAAAATATCTAAATTGAAACGTGGCTGCCATCAATTTCGGCCAAATGTTACCTACTAAGATATGTTTTTCTGAGATAAAAGATGAGTATCAAGCCACTCTAATTTAATTTATTGTCTATAAAAAACTTTCATCCTGATTTTGAACTCACAACCTCCCACAAGAAGAGTGTTGCCTTTAACCGATTAGCGCTATCTTAATACTAGTTTTGAACTCTAAATTTGTCATGCATGAAAGTCATATACTTGGATCAGCAAATTGCCCCCTAAATGTTTCATAATTCCTCAAACTTGAAGCCTCATTGCCTCAACATAGGTATTTGGTATGTGCCTATTTGCTGGACAGTTGAATATATTTGCTCTTTTAATTAAAGAAGTCAATGACAAAGTTGGATGGTGGTTCAACATAGCCTCATTGGAAAAACAATATTAATGAGATTTCCTCAATGCCTCAACATAGCCTCATTGCCTCAACATAGGTATTTGGCTTTCTTTACTGTTTAAATAACTAACTACTAGCAGCGTGAGGATATGGCAAATAATACGTGTATATATACGACTATTTTTTGGCAAAATAATACTGAAACTGAAGTCAATTTTGCTAGTTGTTAATTTTTTACATAGCAGAAGTCAATTTTGATGTAATATCAGAGATTAAATTAACCTTGTACATGTATTTAACCTTGTATCAGTTTTTGGTTCATATACGATTTCTTACGTGTAGAATAATTAGATAAATGCTGGCCTACTAAAAGAAAACATATCCAAAAGATGAGTGTAGCATAGATGCATATACTACGATAGATGTAAGGTCATACAAGAAAAGATCGCATCAGAAATAATGATATACGTGACAATGTAGAGGTAAGCCCCATCAAAGAAAAGGTAGTCTAACACCGCTTCAGGTGGTTTGGACATATTCTACGGAGGCCACCTAAAGTACCGGTGCGTATGTAGCGGTATTCTAACACCAAAATCAAGTGGTATATTAATTAAGGTTGGCTTTAATTTTCTTCAAAGTTTTTTTTTTTTTTTTTGAGAAAAAGATGGAGGTCGAGCCCCCAAATTTTCATTAAACATAACACCAGTGGTGTTAGAATATTACACCAAAAAGAAAGGAAACGCAAAAAACAAGAAGGAAAAAGAGAGAAAAGAAAGAAAAAGAAAGAAAAGAAAAAAAAGAAAGCCGCAGTGTTTCATTAAAGCTACATATTCATGTGTATTATTAATATTTTCCTTAAACCATGCTCTAATCTTCATCAGTATGTCTTCCTTTATCTGATTGGCAGTTTTTGTTTGCTCTCTAAAAATCCTGTACAGCGCTCCCGCCATATCACCAAGTTTGTGGTGATCAGTAACCTCTGCTGCTGCACATCACTTGTTTCAGTGAGCAGCTCCCTGTATAGTCCTTGCAGCATATAGGGAGATAGATTGATGGTATGTTGCAACAACTGCAGCAGCAAATGTCTTACTTGAGTGGAAAAACTGCAATCTGTGAATAGGTGTTGGGCAGTTTCAGCTTCCCTTTTGCACATGTGGCACCTGTTTGGCATCTGTCATCTCCTCTTTATCAAATTGTCGACTGTCAGAAGTTTATTTTTGAGCAATATCCATTGGAAAATCACCACTCTTGTTGGTAATCCAATTTTCCATATAATCTGTGTTGGGTCTATGACATGCGGACCAAAAATAAAACCCTTGTAAAAAGATTTTACCGAAAATACCCTTGTGGATGTCCATTTACATCTCACTGAATCCTTATTTTCTTGCTGAAGTTCATTTACTTGTAACTGCAATCTCAAACTCAATTCATTTCTTTGATTCAGTATTTGCTGGGGAGCTGTATCTTTGAGATATAGAATCCAATCTGCCCGGTTCCTATGTTGTTGTACTGACCCTGCTGCAAACTCCGCATATGTGTAAAGGCATTGATATTCATTTGCTAATATAGTTCCCGTCCAGTTATCTTGCCAAAATCTTATCATTTTGCCATTTCCCACTTGAAACTGGATCGAATTAGTGAAGAAAGCATCAACATCTCTCAACCCATGCCAAAATGATGAAAAGGAGGGCTGCAACCATGGTCTTATGTGTGTGGGCATGTTCAGTAATGGGTATAATATTGACCTTTCTCCCTGTACTATGAATTTCAATTTTCTTCAAAGTTGCAAGCCTGGAGCAAAAAAGACATATGTACAAAGGAGCAAGCTTGATCTTGCTTTTGTCTGTGCTTGGTCTTGTCATGTTTGCTTGAAGCACTATTCGGCTAAGGTGAAAATTATAATGGGTTGATTTTGTTGTGACTCAATGTTTGGGTTCGTTATGTTTGGTTCTAGGCTTCTCGCTTTATGCTAGTTTAGTTGCTAGCTTTAGTAATTATATATATCTTTATGCTTTTTAGTATTTTCATTAGCTTAGCTTTCTGTTTAGTTTGTCTTTATACAATTCAGTTCAAGATAGAGATTATTAGATTATAGTCCGAATTGTTCTAGTGGCCCGTTGAGCTTGTGTTTTTGCTCCTTCTATATTTCTATTTTGTATCCAACTTGAAAAGAGAGAGAAAATCAGTTTTCCAGAAACTTTCATCTCCTTTCTCTTGTTCTCTTCTTGCAAAACCCTAGACCGCCGGGGTCCCTCGGCCGCGGTCTCTCACCATTTAACCCCATTTATATATAACTCTCAACAATTACTTGTAGCCATTTTGATACATTGTCATGTAATAGATGCATATATATAAATCTGAAAATAGAAATAAATTAGTCAATATATATCTATGTCTAATTGAGATAAATCCTTTATTGAGATAAATGATAAATCCATTTATTTATGTAATTGATTTAATAGAAACAAATCTATGTCTTATATATTGAGATAAATCCTTCATTTGTGTAATTGATTGATGCTTAATTAAGGATTAATGTAATTTCTCAAATGCTTAACTGATGATTAACCCAAAATTACTTCTGTATTTTTTTTTTTTTTGAGATAAAAGATGAGGGTCAAGACACTCAAATTTAAATGTTTATAAATTACTCAGCATTAGTAACCACAAGTAAAAAAGCCTTCAAGGCTTAAACGGAGTGCTTTATGTGAGTAGATGATTCGTGACTATATAGTGGTACACACACCAACACGATCACCATTCACCAATATATTTATGGGTGTCTTTGAGATTGCGAAATTAAGAAGTACAGATCTCGAAGCAAATTAGACGGACTACGTACTGCCCCAGTTATACGTATGTTGCTGCGCAGTAGGTGATACGATTTCCATTATTGTATGGGACTATATATAGTACTTAGCTTTCGTGATATACTTTAACTTTATGCTCCTGTCCAAGTCTCCAATGGGAAATAGTCTCCAATGGGAAATTCACCAATAATACAAGAAAAGCATCGAACGAAGAATCTGGCAGTAAATTGATTGAAAAGGACCAGTGCAATGAAATAGATTCTACATGTGTGATATAAAATCAAGTGATCAGCATGTAAAACCATTTGACAATAAGAAAATTAAAGAATGTATATGCCTTAATTTTGCTTTCATTAATTATTATCAATTTATCTTAATTTCAAAAGTTGAGACACCATAGTTGGTGGTGAATATTGTGTTCGAGATATAAAGAAAAGAACAAAGGTACGACGGATTAAAGAATCGAATAAAGAAGAAAGAGACGTACCAACGATTGCTCAAGCACCTAATTAATTTGCAAATTTAAAGTATCAATTTGTGCCAATTTTGAGATCATCCCCCAATATTTGAGACTAATACTACAATCTTATTCTTATGTTTGGCCATCCTTAAATTGTACATATATAAATAAATTGTAAGGGAGGTCCTGTAAATACGTCTCCATTTCATCAATTGCATTCTACATATATATACTTGTCCGCGCACTTCAGCATATCAAGCTAGTGTCTGTATCATAATATATATATATATAAACCCACAACTTAATTAAGCAAATCCAAACTTTGCAATTTTATAAGGATATCAAAATCTCCACATACATACAAATTAACAATTACAGCTAGTTAAGAGGTTTGGGAGAAGCACCACGTGAGTACCGGCAAATGGCAGAGGCGATTGCAAAGCTGGTACTGGACAAGCTTGTTGATGCCGCCGTCAAGGAAGCTCTGGTCCTTTATGGGGCCGGGGACAAACTGGATTCCCTCCGTCACGAACTAAGCTATATCCAAGCTTTTCTAAAGGATGCCGAGTCAAAGCTCAACTCAACCAATGAAAGGGTGAAGACTTGGGTGAATGATGTGCGAGAGGTGGCATACAGAATTGAAGATGTAATCGACACATTAGTTGCAGAGGCCGATAAGCGCAATCGGCCTGGCAGGGTTAACATCCTCAAACCTATTCTAAAGTATCCGAAGAAGCTTCTGATTGCCCATAAGCTCGCTAGTGAAATGGACGAGATCCAAACGAGACTCTGTGAGATAAAAGAGCTTACAGAGAGGTATGGCATTAATAGGGAGTTGGGAGACAACAATAGTAGCAGTGTACAGCCATTTATAAAGCCAGCCATACTTCTTGATGTGGATGATTTTGACATCATCGGTCTGGAGAAGGACACAGAGAACATTGTGAAGTTACTTCTTAATCCAAGTACGACAAGGCTTTGCGTGGTGTCCATCGTCGGACAAGGAGGTCTTGGGAAGACAACACTTGCCAAAAAAGCATATAACAGGTTTGAACCAATATTCTGGTATATCTGTTATCTGATTATAAAAAAATTAAAGTTGCAAAGCAATTCTTATATAAACACCTTTACAGTCCTCAACAAAATATATAGTGTTTATTTATCGTTGATTTGTAAGTTCCAGTAAGGCATTACCACATGACCATATCTATCAATCTATTAATTACTCAAGTAGAAACGTTTGGTAATGCAAAATTTGGCATAAAAGATAGCAGGATATATGCATGGTACAATTAATTATTTGTTTTTTTTATGAGAATAATTTTATATTGGTTATATTGCAACTCAAATATGTCTGTATACTTACTTCTATGCATTTCCGTGTAGAAACGAGGTCAAGAACAAGGAAGTGTTCCAAATTCGATTGTGGCTATCAGTTTCTCAACAATTTGATATTGTTGATCTCATGAAGAGGATATTAGAGAATATACGATCTCTCAGTGATTATGAGAAGGCTCTGAAAAGTGAAGATCACATCAATCAGCAAAGGGCGATTGAGCATTTCAGTAATGAGCTTTATGCATCTCTTAGCCAAAAACGGTACCTCATCATCATGGATGATGTTTGGACAGACAACTTATGGTCTAAAATTAAGGTTGCTCTTCCTGATGATGGCAATGGTAGCAGAGTGCTAGTAACTACTAGATTCTCTAACATTGCTCAGAATGCAGACCCCGGTTGTGATCCATATGAACTTTGCTATTTGAGTGTGGAAGAAAGCCGACATCTTTTGCTTAAGAAAGCTTTTCCTTTTAAGGATCCTGAACCCTATCTTCATGATCTATCTGACCTTCCTGACAAACTTGCCAAAAAATGTGGCTACTTACCACTTGCTTTGGTAGTTGTTGGTGGACTTTTATCCACAAAACCAAAGACATACAATTCCTGGTTTAAGATTTTTGAAAGTTTCAATTGGAATGATGAAGGAAGGGAGTGCACAAAATTTCTAACGACTAGTTATGAGGATTTACCTGTTGTTCTCAAATCATGCTTCATGTATTTTGGTTTATTTCCAGAAGATCACAAAATCAAGGTCAAAAGGATTTATGCCTAAAGAAGATAAGAAAACAATGGAAGAAACAGCTGAAGGATGCTTGGAGGAACTTGTGCAAAGGTACTTGTTTTTCTTAATTACGGTCTTAGAATCTCATTTCACTAGTTAATAATTAAATAATTTTGCATGTTTGAAATGTTTCACCTTAAGAACCCACCTTTGGTCTAGTGACTAAGGGCAACGCTCTTTGTATGGAATATCGTGGGTTTGAAATCCGGATGAGGGTCTTTTATAGACATTTAAATTTGAGTGTCTTGACTCTCATCTTTATCTCAAAAAAAAAAAAAAAAAAGAATTCTTCACCTTTAATTTTGTTGAAGTACTTGACATGAATACTCTATAAGTTTCATAAATTTAACTTTATTAGTATATGAACGCATTATATAAATTGCAAAAATAAATCGCTCCAAGAACTCAAAAAAATATAACAGTTGTCATTCTAAAATTTTTGTCATACATATTAGATGTTCAATATTGGGTATTTAAAAAACTAAGCTCGTGTGCTCAAATTAACTGGAAAGGGTGACGATTGAACAGTACGATAGAGGTGATGAGTGCCGTACAAGCTACATAATTTTGATGAGGGTCTTTGCATGGTTTGTAAGGTTAAGTTCATTTATTGTTACCAGCATCGTTTCCGCCTACTGAAGAGGGTATTTGTTTCTAGGAAAATGTTAATTATACTAATATCATTAGGATACATCGGAAAAAAGAGAAAAAAATAAAAATGGGGCACGAGAACGAAATCATAACAACTTGGTCTCGGGCATCTACTGTTACACCCTTCATGGTTGGCCGTACAATCGCTATAGTTTGATTAGTTAAATAAACTAATTGCTCAACTTAAGATACTAATTGTTCAACTTAACATGCTCATTATTTGACTGAAAATCAATTTATAATCAGCGTGTTAAGTTTAATAATTATTGATACAACTTAACATCAACTTAACGTGCTAATTGTAAGTTGATGTTGAGTTGAATAATTAGCATGTTAACATGAACAATTAGTATGTTAAGTTAAATAATTATTTTTATAATTATTCAACTTATAAGTTTATGTTAAGTTGAATAATTAACATTTTAATTAAGTTGAATAATTAGTATGTTAATTTAATAATTAGAAACCAGAGCAAACTATATGTTATCTCTAATGGTATGCTCAGTGTATCACCATATCTAAACTCTTGGTTTTTCATTATAAAACCCATTTTAAATTGCTTTTGACTTTTTTAAGAAAATAAAGTCCTAAAATTAATATTACAACATATTCATAAAAAAATAAAAAGGAATGTAAAATTCTTACAATTAATATTACAACATATTCTACGCCATGATTAATTACATATATAAACTTTAGCGATCTTGTGACTGGGTCCAGTTAAGACAAAATGTCGAAACAAAATCTAATAAACATGTAGCTATAGTTGCCATAATAAAATTTATTGTCAGTAATCAGATCACATTACTATTACGTATAGCCATTTTTTTATTCCGAAAAGTTATATTTGTAATAACAACCAATGCGGGAGTTCAAAAAGGCATAAGATATCATCATCAGGGTGAATGTGATTATCTGAATTTTCACATTACTCTTTTTCGCAAAATGATGCAACTCCTTGTGCTAACATATATTTGATACAAAGGAGGAATCATTGGCAATATTTGTATATTTGATATAAATATAGATGTATTAATTAATTTATCAATTCGTAGTATTTCAAAATTTAATCAATTTGAGCACCATATGATGACTTATCAAAATTTTATATACTTTTTAACGGTTGTAATTTAATAAATTTTTTAAGCGATATCAAACGTTGATAGTTACCTAGATTAGAATTAAATACATAGTCAATATTCTATTATAAGTTCAATAATCCTACTATAAACTTTCTAATTTAAAAAAAAATATATTGATTTTTTGAAATGTATTAAAGATCTTATTGTTGTCAAAAATTTAATAAAATAATTTTAAAATCTTGACTCCAGCTAAGCATTATCTCCTCTCTTTGATATATATGTTGTAGTCGACTAGTCGCACTGCACAAGAAACAAAATTAATGATTACCTTAATTAAGAAAGATAGAAGCATAATGAAAATATAGTAGGCGATCATCCTGCTGCCTATAAAGCCAACTTCTACATATTCGAACAAATAACAAACCAACAAAGCCATTTTAGTTGCAATTAAGGATCAACTTACTGCTATGATATATTTAATTAAAGATAGTCATTCCGTGAGTGCACCTCCATGCATTAACATATCAAATCACCTTTAAAATTTGATTTATATGACTCAATAAATTCTTTATATCAAAATCATATGGGATATAAAATTTTTCCATTTTTTAAAATTTTTAAGTACTTATTTGAGATATTTTAAAATGATACATAAAACATTGATTATTTTATTAATATTGTATAGTCACTTTTAAATAATCTCAAACAAATACTTCAATTTTCAAAAATGGTAAATATTTGTATCCTATATGATTTTGATATAAAGAATTTATTGAGTCATATAAATAAAAATATGAAGGTGATTTTGTATGTTATAATGGAGGTGCGCTCACGAAATGGTCATGTGAACTTAACGCTGTCTTTACTCTTCATTGTGCATACACCACTGTGCGATTGAAAGGATATATACAAACTCTAAAGCCAGACTCTAGAGTCGAGAAATCAGCAAAATTCAAACACAAATACCAAAATACTAAATTCTAAATAGTAAATACCCATAGAAGAAAAGAACACACATCAAGCTAATTAAAGGTACGAAAAATTGAAAATAGAAGAAAAATATATAGAGATATCAAGAAATTGTAGCAGGCAAATTAGATTCCTCTTATAATAGATTGAAGTACTCCAAATTGTAGCGAACTAATATACCCATTGGATTGTTTAACAATGATGTACCAGTATATATTGAATAGCAACTAAACCATGGAAGCCCTGTTTATAGAGATATGGAAGAAATGTGCCAAGTAGATCCCACTTCCCAAATTTGTACACGACACCGACAATCACACGGAGAGGAAGGCGGCACCCGATCGAGAACCTTGCGCTTGAGGGGTTTACAGCTTCGTACTACTTCCCTCTGCAAATTACTGCAACCTATTTTTGTCAATAGCAGTGCGACATACTATGTTTGGTTTGAAACAGAACCTGAACCGTGCTGTTGGCTAGCCGCTTCTAGCAATTGGAGAGAGAGACATTGAGATAGAAGTTAACAGCCAACAACACCAAAACGAAGAAGGCAGTTTTTGATATGTAATTTCGGTCAAAATTAACACATAACAAATGGACATGTTCAGTGGTTGTGTACTTTATCGTATAGTATAGATTTGGACTATCGGTGAACAAAATTAATTTGTTTAATTTGCATAAATATAATTGAATAATTCCAAGACAAAAATTAATTAATCAATGTTGTGTTGATATGCAGGAGCATGATTCAAGTTTCAGAAAGATCTCTCAATGGATCCATCAAATATTGTCGCATACATGATCTTTTACATGAGCTTGCTATTAAAAAAGGGAAGGAGACTAGGTTCCTCGAGATAATTTCAAGTCAAGATGGGAGTTCCAGCTCTAGTACTATACCCAGTAATGTGCGTCATGCATCTCTGCATTTCAACCGTAAGGATATTATGGAAAACACAGGTTCAAACTTCCGCTCTTCATTTTCTTACGGTAAACATGATTTGCCAGATTTAAAAAAGTTCAGGTTCCTAAAGGTTTTGAATGGACTGGAAAGCAGTTTGAAGGGAAAAAATTTAAAGAAATTGGCTCAGTTAAGATATATAGCAATTAAGAAAATAAGGATCGATTCACATTCTGGATTGACCATTTTGGCGGAAAGACAAATCCGGAAGGGTATGAGTTGCATGAGAAACCTTGAAACGCTCAATATTAGATATGTTGGGAATAAAGCTTATTGTTTAATTGATTGTATATGGGATATAAAAACACTCAGACATGTAATTGTGAGAGATGATATTTATGGGCCTCCATGTAGAGCAGATCTTCCAAATTTGCAAACCCTAAAAACTGTAGTAGCTCGAAAAGAATGGGTGACTAAGGGTTGGCCTAGAATGCCTAGTATCCGAGTGCTAAATATTTGTGGTTTTAGTGAACTTCCACCCAATTACCAGTCGGTTTGCACCTTCCTCAATGGGCTTCACCACCTCACCTCTCTTACCATGCATAACAAGAATTATGCTAGCCCATTATATTTTGACCCAAGGGACATAAGTGGGATTCCATGGTACAACCACTTGCAGTCCTTACACTTAGATGGGCAATGGATAGAGTCCAAGGATCAAGAATCCGTTCCTGTTGTAGTTTCAGAGCGTTCATTCCCAATTCACCTCACAAAGCTCCGCCTCAAGGGTTCCGGGATCATTGAAGATCCAATGCCAATTCTAGAAAAACTAGAGAGTCTCAAACTACTTGAGTTAAGTTGGAATGCATATGTTGGAAGAGAACTACGCTGTTCAGCTGGAGGGTTTCCGCGCCTGCAGATTCTGATTTGTTTTGGATTGTATAAGCTGGAGGAGTGGAAGGCAGATGTTGGGGACGGAGCCATGCCTATTATGCCCATGCTCAAGAAGATCCAACTGATTATATGTCCTAAATTACGACTCATTCCTGGATTGTGCTATATGAGCTCTCTTAACAAGTTCACTTCGGGTTTGTGTTCTCCAGATTTTAAGCAAAGTTTGCGTGAAGATGAGTCACACCAAATCAGAGAGGGCCAGTTCGTTGAGTTCGACATTTGGTAAGAGTTACCATCGCACGACATTTCCTGCTCTCCTTGTGCCTCGGCCCATTTACTTTGTTTTCTACTTCATGGTTTGTAACTTCGTTATTTTATTTTCTTTTGTTTGATCGTGTGGTTTAAATTGGAGCGGTCCACCTGTTTTATTATTTTCTGTTTTTTAAGTTGTTTCTCGTGCTTGTTGTAATGAATGCCATATGTGAGTTTTTAATTGATTAATCGTGTGGCTAGTGATCAAAAGCATGTATTGCATACATCTGGTTTATTTTCTGGAATTTTTGTTATTTTTGCTATGTTCGTTCTTATTTTCTTATAGTGGGCACAAGGCCTTATTTAAAGTGGGAAGATAAAAATGGCTTGATGTCTGACCAGCAAAATGTTAGTTATTTTTTTTTTTCATCGTTCAACTATTAATTAGTTCTACTTAATAAATTATCAAATGTTATTTAATAGGATAATTATAACCTTTTTGCTGACTCTGGAAACTTAAATCATGAACTTTTATATTCGTTAAAAGTTTTAGATCCTTTGTAATTTTTCATTTCGCTGCATAACAAAAGATGTTTTTAGATGATACAATTCGTGCTGAATATATAAGGGCATTGTATAGTACTGGTACGAAATAAAATACCTATAATATACATGCAACATAATTCCAAGTATATGGATAGACGAAGCATTCTGCTATTCTTCATCTGCACCGCTACACACTATGTCACTTTATTGACACGTACCCATGAACCTAATACGTGTCAATTCAAATCTTGATTCCGATTCCTTCCAAACCGCCCTTTCAGCTCCTCAAAGCCCTCCCTTCCCTTATCCTGCTTGGCTGATCTTAATTTCCATCTTTATACAACAAAAAGTTCAAGACTTGGTCACAAACCATTCAAATTAAGCAAACACATGGCTTCTGAGCAACAGTCAAGCAAAACCACCATGTCACAAGAGGAAAAACAAACCCAAACTCACTCACATGCACCACAGCCCATGTCAAACGAGGAGGTTGGACAGTACCGTGCGCAGGCGCAACAGAATTCGATCGAGGCCATTCTTGCAGCTGAAGAGCGGTACAACAAGGCAAAGGAATCTGGTGGTGCCGCGTTGCACGACACAAAGGAGGCTCTAGCGCATGCGGCGGGATCCACAGCAGCTTATGTGTCGGGTAAAAGTACAGATGCGAAGACCACGGTTGTACATGGGGCAACTGTGGCAGGGAAATATGCTACTGAGAAAGCCACACAGGCGAAAGACGTGACGTTGGAGACGGGGAAGCATGGTCTGGATGTCGCAAAAGATACAGCGGTAAGTGCTGGTGGAACTGCAGCGGAGTATGCCAAACAAGCTGCGGTGAAAGCAAAAGACGTAACTTTGAGCACCGGAGGTACCGTGGCAGAGTATGTTAAAGAAGGTGCTGTGAAGACGAAGGATGTAACTGTCAGTACAGGTGAAACAGCGGCTGGGTATGCAGAACAAGCTGCAGTGAAAGCTAAAGATGCAACTCTGGCTACCGGAGTGACAGTAGGTGGGACAGCAGCTGAATATGCAAAGATGGCGGCTGAGAAGGCGAAGGAAGCAACCATGACAACTGCGGATTACAGTAAACAGGCAGCAATTAAAACAAAAGATGTCACACTGACAACTGGAGAAATGGCAGTTGATTACACGAAGCAGGCAGCCGCGAAAGCCAAGGATGCGACACTAACAACTGGCGAAAAGGCAGCAGAGTATGCCAGAGATAAGCTGGCGGCTGCGAAGGAGACAACAGAACAGAAAGCTGGAGAGACGATGGAATATTCCAGGGAGAAAGCCGAGGAAGCAACTGAGGCAGCAAAAGGCACGAGTTATAGAGCGATGGAGTATACTGGCGAGAAGGCGGGCCAAGCGAAAGAGGCGACAGCTGATGCGGCTCAGAAAGCAACAGATTATGCTGCTCAGAAGGCTAAGGAGGCAAAGGAAGCAGCAAAAGAATCAGGCGAGACGATGAAAAAGACCACAACTGAGGCAGCTCAGAAAGCAAAAGATTATGCTTCTGAGAAAGCCGAAGGGGCAAAGGGGACAACCAAGGAGACGGGAGAGAGAGCCAAAGGGAAAACTGAAGAAGGTAAAGAGTATGTACATGATACTACTGGAGCCAAAGCGAAGGAAACAGCAAAGACGGGGGAAGAGGGAGCTGAGGTATACACAAAATCAGGAACTGGTAAGGCAACAGAAGGTGCTGGTAAAGAGTCCAGTGAACTGGTAAAGGTAAAAGCCATTGCCATACTTTCCTGACTCTGAACATAGAACTTCAAATGAGATCAATTTGTAACATTTAAAGTTGAAATCAGTTAATAAATAAAAAGATCAATAAATCAGTGTCGGCATGAATGTTGGATATGTACCAGTAACATTAGCAATGAATAAATTTATGTCACACTTGAGAGTTTTTGTAATTTGTTCAGATTTTGAATGCAGGAAGAGAGTGAAGGGGGAGCAGAGGAACCAGGAAGGGAGAGTGCAGGAAGCACAGTTCCAGGGGATGTGTTGGAGGTAGTGGGAGCAACTGTAATTGGCATAGTTGAAACAGGAAAGGGGATGGTAACTGGAGAGGATCCAGTGATTCAGTCTGCCAAGGACAAGGTGTCTCAAGAGGAGAAACATACTTGATTTTGATTTAGATAATAAAGAAATGGGTTGGTTGGTTGGTTTGTCAACTTTCTGATACAGTCTGTCTTCCTTGGTGGCTCTCAGTTTTCTTTCTGTTTTGTGGGCTGTACCATGTATGTATCTATCTATCAATAAATAACGTGTGTGTGAAATGTGGTGTATAGTTATGAATTTCAAACTTGTTTTTAAAACTTTAAAGAAATGCTTAGTTGTGTTGTATGTGTACTGTACCAGCACGTGGTCATGTTCTGCTGCTAGGATTCTTATTTCTTGATGCCTATCTGGAATTTATTGCTTTTTTAACCAAATGAAACCACATGGAGTACAAGAATTTGGGTCCCAGTGGTTTGTGCTAATTAACTGCTAATTGGGGGTCACAAAATTTGGCATTCAACTTTTGAACATTCTTCAAAGTACAATTCTTTTTCTGGTACACCTTTTGAATGGAAGAGGTAAAAAATTGTAAGCTTCATATATGGAACCGTTTGTAACAAATTATTTATGCTTTCAAGTTTCAAGCTTGAACATCAATTAGGATTTAGGAAATTCTCTTTACAAATGAACTTTACTATATTATTGAGTAATCTAGTCAAAAGAACACAAGAATTTAATGTCTCCTTTAGATACATCTATGCATTTAGTACACCTGTACCACCCACCCAACAATATACGAAGAAAAAAAAAGGAAAAAAAAAAGAAAGAAAGAAATAATAACAAAGAAAAAGGTGTGATTCTAACCCCTACCCAACTCCAACCAAACCCCAACAAAACAAATTAATGGAGGCAGAGATGAAAAAATTTTATACCTTTCTTCCTTTTTTGCAACAACAGTAGTTGCTGGTATATATTCATGCACAAACAGAACAGGCGAAGAGAAGAAATTACAAAGGGTCCAGATGTCGCCGACTCATCGGGAGGAGCTTTCGGTCGGGATTATAGCTGGTTCGGCAAAGTTGCCATTCAACCAACCTCTGGCAATGTGACCGTAGGCAGCTTCTGTCAAGTGAATCCCGTCCCAGCTCCAGTGGGTCGAGGGATCGGGACATGCGGTTGCACCTACCTCACCGCATTTGGCTGTCATGTTGAAGTTGTACACTCCCTCACCTGGTGCACCACAGCATGCCCTCGGAATTTGTTTATCGAATCCTGTGGAGAAGTATAAAGGGATGTTAATAGTATGTTTAAGTATTAATTTTTGTATTTGGTTGTATTTCGGTCCCAATTAGTTATCCATCATAGTAATCAGGTAGGTGAAAGCTTCTGTTTGTGTTTGGTTGCCACCTAAAAGGAAAGTGACAACAAGTTTCTTGCATGTATCACATTATATTGTTTCGTCAAATAACTACCAAAAAATAGATGCCCTACATGTTGTTCATAGTTTCCTGACTTATTTCAAATGAAGAGTAAAAAATTAAATTATTTCAGACCAGATACGGGAATCCTGCACAATCTCTGTCAATTATTTCGTGTAAACGGAGTGCTATATTAGTTTAAGAGTAATAGAACATGCATGTATTTATATCTTATGAAGTATAAATCTGCTATTATATTATATATGTGACACAGTTGTTCATGTGAAACATATCTGCTACTAATATAACATGTTGACAATCGTGTTTGGTAGGGACAAGCTGTTAACAGAGAGACTTCCTTACAATGATATGCTTCAAAAGAGAAGAGTTTGAATAAGATATACTAACCTCTACCTATCTCTGCCACATGCATACTTACAATTCTTTATATTTCTATTTAGCAAGCATGTGACAGTTTAGAATTTCGGAGCAGCCATCATATTTGTTATCTTTTCTTTTCAATATTTGCTCAAGTTTCAAACACAAAATTATTTTTGTTACATATCATTCTAAAAAGGTAGGCTCCCAGTGGATTCTCCAATATTCTTTTGGCAAATTTAACAAAAGTAAAAAATTTAGTAATAATTGATCATTTCCAACTTGATTAATAAAACGAGAACCATAACTCCTCAATTATCAACAGACTCCCAGATCAGATGAAACATTCTCGATTTTTATTATTCAAAAACTGTATCTAAAATATGATACTAATATGTAATAATTAGTGGTATGGGCTGGAGATATGACCCATGAAATAATGCATGTATGGATCGATATTGATTAATGCATATGCAGTCTCTTCCCATTAACGAAAGGACTCAAAAGTCAATGTTTCATCTTCAATTATTTTGATCCCAAGTTCTCAAGATAAATACTTCACCTGATTTTGTATAATACCAAATTTGACTCTAGTTTAAGGTTAAGTATAGGATCATCCTAAGAATAGCATATATGTAGTATTAAGAAGACTTTCAATGTATGATACCTCAGACCTATAAGTCTATAAGAATGTAGCTAAGAACCATATATAATGCATTTTAAACTAAAACTTATAATGTAAGCAACATTGAAGTTTTGATTTAAAAAAATAATAGTTTTGTTTTCATAAAATTAATTGTATATATAAAGCTAAAGGTTACCATTGAATGGAACTCACACTGAAATTAAAATACTAAATTTTAACATTTAAGGTGTTTCAATCAAGTTTATTGCCCAAGTTAGATCATACCAATGAACTGCAATGGTTGTATGCATACCAAAAGCTACCTCCTATAATTGGTTTGTACAACAGGGACCAACACTAAAATCATCAATTATATCAGTGGAACATTCGGAAACTATTAGTATGCTACCACCAATGATAAACAAGATACCAATTTGTCCAATTACCAAAAGAGAGCATCTCTCATGCCAGAAGAGGAAAACAACTTTCTAGTTCCCAGGTTGCAATGATAACTTGCTCAATTTAACTCTCAGAAGTCAGAATAAATTTGGAAAGTCAGGTTATGCAATAAATTAAAACAACGAAAAGGACTCACCGAATTTCTCTGGATGAAGAATGAATTGAATGGCAGGGCTGTAGTAGTCGGCATAAATGATCCTTGCTGCTGGATACTTGACCCTGAGTTCTGCAATGGTTTGTCTGAGCAATGAATTGTGCACCCAGGCAAGAGTGTTAAATTTCTTCATACAGCCACTCCTTACACCAAATCCTTCTTTCTTAATTTTGAACATCGAAACCGAGAGCGAGAGATAGACAGGGAAGCAACCAACTGGCAACACGCCTGGCACGACAATGTCTACAGCCCCCTCGGCAATTAATTTCTGAAAAAAAGTACCACAAGTAGAAAAGATGGTTCAGTTATTCAACAATGGACTCGATAAAGGACGTGTTATTACGAAGCAAAAAGAAAAGAAAAAATGTACCTCAACACCATCAGAGATGGATTTCATGACATGGGGCATCATTCCATACACCTCCTTGAATTTTCTCGCAGCAAACAAAGGAGCGTTGTAGTCATTTCCTCCAAACTCACCCAAAATAAAAAGGGATCTACTGAACAACGCCTTGCAATCTACAACCAATTCACCGAACAATGAAAACTAAAAACATTTCCAATAACTCAGCGCTGTAATACAACAACAGTTTGTAAAAGTACCTTCAGGGGTGCCACAAAGCGATGGCTTCAAATCCTGAAACCATTTGATTTGCGTGTGTAAGGAGCCCGAGTTCCAGACCGTTGCGCCAAGACCAAGTTTCTCAAAAAACTCGGTATCAAGGGCCGTTGCGCCAGTAATTGCAAAATTGGCACCGTACTTAAAGGTCGTATTGTGGGCTTTGGAGGGAGGTAGTAAAGGTATCCCAAATTCTTGACCTGCACAAAAAATCGATGCATTCAATACTCAATTAGTGAATAAACCTGAATTCCTGAGAAACCTAGACCTGGAATTGTTCCACAATAATCCCCAATTTGCGCTAAAATAACCCTAATTAAAACCCATTTTTGCTCCATTCTTCAACACAGACTAATACCAGAAAAAAGTCTCAATCTTTCAGAATTACAAAGGGGAGAATGGGAGCTTGCATACTTTCTGCCTATTACATATTTTCGCCGATTTTCCTTTTTCTTCTTCCATGCCAGTAATAGTGATAAAAGAATCCAACAATCCTCCTAGAAAGAAAAAGGAATATGAAAGCAGCAAGCTTTCCAGTAATCCGATTCTCTCGTTGCAGGAAAAGAGAAAAGGAACTTCAATCAATCAAAAGATTTCAAAACTTTAACCAACCAATTCCTCAATTGTCCCCAATCAATTCATCCCCAAATCAAAAACCCAACAAATTGAACCAAACACCACCCAAACCAAAACCAAGATCAACAACAAGAAGAAGCCCTCACATATGAAATCGATGACGAGGCGGCCGTCGGAGCAGCGGCCGGTGGGTTTGCCGAAGAAGGTCATGCCGTAGGGGCTCTTAGCCGTGGCGAGGATGTCGGGTACTCCATCCTGGATCAAATTGCCGGCATCCACCAGGGAGTCCCCGAAATTGAAGATGGCCTTGTACCGCCGGTTCGGCCCCTCCTCCTCCGCCAGGCTCTTCGGAACAAAAACAGAAGAAACCAACAGAAACAAACAGACCAAGCTGTGAGCTTTCCCTCTCATGGTGGTACCTGGATGGTAGCAAGAAAGAATGAAGGGTTGGGGGAGTTGGGTTGGGGCTGGAATTGGGTATAAGGGGGAGAGGAGGGAGGGAGGGGAGGAAGGAAGGTCTCTCTCGCCTTCTCTTTCTCTCTGTGGCTTTGAATCTTCTTCTTCTTCTTCTTCTCTTTGCTGGGAGTCTGTAGAGACTACTTTGTATTGAGTTGTATTTCTATGGAATATGAATATATAATATAAATGAAGAATGGGAGTTGATAACTGCACCCATTAAAAAACCCGCTTAAGAGCATCTCCAACAGACTCTAAAAATGGATCCCAATATAGAGATCCCAATATATCTATACTGGGTGTCATCCTAAATTTTTTTGGAGCAAATTTCACCTCAATCTTCAACAGATTACCAAAATATGGATCCCGATATATTTAAACTGGGCCAAAATATGGGATCCCAATACATTTGAACGATCTGGATTTGGATCTAGTTTTGGGAAGTCATTTTGGGAGTGCTAAAAACTGGAACAAAATAGCTCGATTTCTCTCCTTAATTCCTAATTTTGTTTTAAAAGTGTTTTACGACGTCTCTTGGAGATGCTCTAACCACACCCTAATACATTTTTAGTTAAAAATTATTTTTTAAATACAAGAAATCACTTCTACCGGTTGCAATCCACATTCTTAATCGAACAAAACACTTATATATATATACAATAAAAAGATCAAGAATAAAAAAAAAATCACTCAAAATTTATAGGAGTATAAAAAAATATAAATATTACCAATTTAGTTTGGAAATATAAATGGGGGAAAGTTAAGGGGTGCAAGATAATTTCTCAAGAAGAATAGCTTGCTTTCTTTTTTTTCTTTCTTTTCTTTCTTTGTTTGTCAGCTTGGTTCGGTCACAGTTCATATCCTCTACTGCGCAGTAAGTTACTGTGAAGCGTTTCGACTGTTGGATCTACTTCAAGATTCGCGGAACCCAATCGTAAGAAAGCCCGTCCGTGATCCTCATCGTTGATTCGCTGCGCAGTAGAGTACTGCGCAGCAGAGGATAAGCACTCGGTTTGGTCAGTGAGTCTTCGCTTTCATTTTTGTTTCGGTATTTTTTAATGTGCGTATCCTCTGCTGCGCGGTATTGTACTGCGCAGCGAATCAACGATCGGGATTACAGGGAGAGTTTCTTGAGATTGAGTTGCACGAATCTTGAAGAAAATCCAACGGGTATCGTACTGCGCAGTAATGTAATGCCTAGTAGAGGATATGAATTGTTTTTTTTTTTTTTTTTATGACGGATTTGTGTGGGTTTGTGGTGTGTTTCTTTTTCTTTACTCCGGAGTCCAAAACTAATTTGCTTTTTGAGTTAGAAGGACATTCCAACTATAGATTCGGCAGACCTGACCCGGTCCCAAAAAGGCAAAAAAATATAGTTGTTTAACTTCATCCGGACTCGGTACTTGTAATTGTACTCGTTTGGTTGTTTAGTATTTACAATCTGGATTATGCAAATTAAATGGTTTGTGATTTAAATAATAAGAGATTAGCCGAATTATCCAAAATTAGATGGTTATTTACTCATAATGAGATTTTAGAAGAAAAAAATAATATATATTATTATACGTAGAATTTATTGAGATCCTTAATTTTTTTTTTTTATGTGATAAAATATAATTTGAGTCGTGTATATATCGGTTAATATATATAAATATCTGTACAATAGCCATACTCAATTATTTGTAATCTAATTTTTGTTGTTTTAACTTCTTCTTCTTTTCTATTATTTTTTATTTTTTATTTTTGGAGTGGGTACATAAAAATAAATTAATCATTTAGAGGAACTATATACGAAAGTGATCTCTCACTTGGATCCGAAGTTTCAAGAGTAGGCAAGCAAATAAGTTGGTTTACATGTCGCTTTTAAAAAATGTATTTGCTACGAGGTGTGTGGTGATGATTTAATTTGTTAAGGAATTAATTAAAACACCCTTCAATTTTTCAGCTAATCTGATTTAACATTTAATTTGAAACTAGTAAAGAGCCAACACGTTGCTTTGGGCTGAAATTATTATTTCTTATAATAAATTTTTATGTAATGGACCTTATATTGAGGAAATTGATATGGGCCTTAAATTTTAATAGGCTGAGACATTAACGTCAACGAGCATTAACATAAATCAACGGTTCTGATCTATCTAAGAAAATGATCAATAACTCAGATTTCTTATTTGAGAAAGATAGTTCTTTCATATCATTTTTTCTAATATACTTTTATATATGGTAAGGATATATTTAGGTAATGTGACTAATGTCAAATGGTCATGAGTCACTTCTTATTGGTGTTAATATAAAAAACAAAGAAAAAGCTCAAACTGTCCCTTTTGAGTAATAAAAATATGACAACAACAAATTTGAGCCATACCTCGGAACTACCATTTGGTGCTTTCAAGTTTCAACAAATTTTTGTTTTTCCATCAACTTTTGTAGGAAGGAGAAACTTTAAGAAAGGAAAAAAAGAAAAGAATGCAAGGCAATGACGTCTTGGTTAAAATTTAAAAAACATCAACACGCAATTAGTTGAAATTTTCTTTAAACACACTTTTGTTAAGTAAGTTGGTGAGCTCTTTAAATACATACACTTCATTAAAATATTATGAGGTTTCATTCCATGATATTTGTTGGTAAGCAAACTAAGCATGTCCTATATTCTAGGGAAATTGACCTTAAAATAAAATAATTGTTTTCCTTTTCTTACACTAACATGGTTTGCACTGATTTTAATTTCAAAATGAGACAATATTTTGACTTTTTCCTAAACCAAACAAATTAAGCAGCTTTCAAGTAATTTAGCAATTTTATTTAACAAAAATCTAGCGTAATTTTGCATTTCTATGATTGGAGAATATTCCTAAATCTCAAAAACAATATCTTCAAAAGGAAAATTTTTAAAAATTAAATCCATTTTGGAGAAAGGACCAAAACTTGGCGCAATATTAAGAAAAATTAACTATAATATTCTTGGAGTAGTTATTATTATTATTATTATTATTATTATTATTATTATTATTATTATTATTATTATTATTATTATTATTATTATTATTATTATTGTTATTATTATTATTATTATTATTATTATTATTATTATTATTATTATTATTATTATTATTATTATTATTATTATATCTCAGTGGATTTATATCCTCCAAGAGATCCCTAATAATTTATTTCCAATATAATCATATTGGAAGCTGCTCCAAATTTTTGGAATCCAAATTATACATTCATCTCCAAGAGTTTACCTAAAGATGGATCCCAATAAATTTAAAATGGGTCACGTCACTGGGCCTGGCCAATCAAACGGCGGAGAGGGAAGAAGAGGATTATTGGGAGTGCGGAGGGCGTGCCTAAAAATAGCTAATATTGACTTCGATTTGGGGAAACCCCCAAGGCTTCGGTTGGAGCCCAATTTTTATTCTTAATTCTCAATAATTAATTTTAAAAATGATTTAAAGATGCTCTTGAAGATGTTCTGAAGGCACTTTTCACAAATACACACCACATAAATTATTGGTTACAAATACGAAATATCTATGTTGTTGACACGGTCAAACATGTCTGCGTTGTTTGCGTCCCCATTTTCATTTAAACGTGCAATTCCAATTCCAAAAGTCTTGACTTCTAATCACATCAACTATCCATTCCACAATATGAATTGGCCACACAATTTGCCTCACCAAATCAATCAATCAATGTATGTATATACGCGTCATATATATGCAGCTGGTCGAAACTAAGAAACTGACCTGTGAGTCTGTGACCTGAGCTGACAACCAGGTCACGGTCCAGATTTTCTTTCTCAACTAGGTTCCACGCCCGCGCTTCGAGGCGGGAAGTTTTACAATTTATTAGAATTTTTTTCGCTCTTTTTTATGTACATTGTGCCATTTATCAAATTGCTGATCTAACAATGAAAAACAACAACAAATAGTTTATCTATTCCAATTACCTTTTAATTTTCATAAAGAGGTTAGACATTTAAAACTTTTATGTCTCCTTCACAAATATAAAAGGGCATTTTGAAATAATTTGATGATACTAAGATAAGTGCCTAATACATATAGTTGTTGTAATAAAAAATTTTGAATAGTTGATTATTGTTAATGCTTGATGCATATATAAATAAAATCAAAATGATATCATTTTTTGTGTATACATGAAAAAGTAAATTTACTGTGAACAGAGTCCTTTCGTGAGCATACCTCCAGAAACATATAAAATCACCTTCAAATTTTGATTTATATGGCTCTTAAGTTCTTTATATCAAAATCTTATGGGAAAATAAAAATTTTTCATTTTTTTATTTTTAAATTTTTATTTGATTTTTTAAAAGTAACCCCACAATATTAATTAAAAATCATCAATGTTTATTTATCACTTATAAATTTCATTTTTTTTTTGTATCCCATAAAATTTCATTTGAAAATGTGAAAGTGTTTTGGTATATTTTCAGAAGTATGCTCATGAAAAGGATATGTGAGCTTAGCTCACATGTTTTACTCTAAAATAAATATGATACATACAACACATTCCATCAATTAGTTTTTGTTGTTTAAAATTGTATAATTTAGTTATTTGAGATTGAATTTTATGGTCACCGATCAATCATCGAAAAGATCATTTGATCTCTCAACAAAATAACATAAAGTAGGTGAATTGTACCGGGCGAAATTCTCACAAAAACAGATAAAAGACCGAATCAAATCTGACCGTTCACCTATTGACCCCACAAATCCAGTGCCTTTTGCTCCAAATCGCTGAGAGGCCAGCATTCCCCCCCCTAAGGGGTATGTATTAAGATGGACATTGAAGTTGAAGTTGAAGTTGAAGTTTGAAGTTGAGCTCGTGATGGACGACGAACTCCCCAATATGATCCACTCAACCACCGATTAATTTTCTTTTTTTTTATGAGTGGTTATGTTGCGGATCAGCTAAGCAGCATTTTATTTTAAATCGATCGGTTTTTATCAAGCACGTCTATTTGATGATAGATAAAAGATATACCGTGACCATTCAATTATAAAATATGAAAGATCTATATTTTATCTTATCGATAGCAGATTAGTCTCCTTTTTAGGTTAAAACAGAGAAAATTAAGTGAATTCATAGGTATGTTTGGGACTTTGCATTGCGGAAGGAATAAATGAATAATTCGAGAGAAATTAAAAAAAAACAGTGAGTAAAAATTAAAAAAATTAGAGAAATTAGAAGTCATATGAAAACAATATAAAGTTGGACTACTAGTATTAATGACAATTAATGTTAATATGTTATTTGTGCTATATATATTACTGAATCTGTGACAGAAAATGAATATATTGATGTTATATTATATTTTTCATTTCTTTTAACTTACTCATTTAAAAATAAAAATTCTCTTAGATTAACTAGCAGATTTCTGATGCTTTTGCTTAATTGATTTATCTAATTTGATGGTTGACATTCTGCCTAAATCAGCTTAGCTGAGAAATCAAAGGGCTTCTTAAATTATTAATTTCGTTCAAACTTTTCATAAAATATTGGAACATGCGTTCATCCATAAACTAGCAATTACAACCATCACACTTTAGAATAAGATTAACTATTTCCATGAGTTTATACGACCAATATTTCAACCCTTAAACACAGAAAATCTGGCTAAAATTTCTCATGCCCATGATATCCTACAGCTCAGGAAATGAAGTGATAACAATAAAAATATTTCCACGTTCCAAACGGACTTCTTCATCTTTCGTTGTCAGTTTCCTCTTCAATCCACCACACAGGAGATCTCCAGTATATCTATATCTTGCCAAATTAACAAATAATTATTTACCACTAGGAATTTAAATTAAAATTAGGATTATAATTCTTGACACAATTTTTGGTTGCATATATGATATAATATATCTTTATTTTCATGATCTCACCGTGTAATTAATCTTCTGACTCCTGCATAAACAAACAAATTAATGAGTGCTTATCCCCGAACATATGGTACGGTGCTATATATGTAGCACATGGACCGTTAAATTACCTTAAGATGTAGCCTACACGAATCTCGAGGATATCTAAAAGTTCATGTGGTGCATGCATGACACTGTACCATGTGTTAGAGGATCTGAATCCCCATGAATTATATTTATATATGATCAGGATATATCCGTTTATGTACTAATGGAGGGATTACTTGGGCAGCCGTTGGATGATTCCTTTCATGTTTCAAAATCAGTGGGGTTGGTCGATGTAGATAGAAACAAAATGGCCAAAAAAACACTTGCATTCTAAACTAGTTCATGTACTGTTCGTATTTTATAATTGTTCGAAGTTCGAACTACCCAAATAGTCTCAACTATTCGTACTGTTTTAGATTTTAAAATTGAGATGATAAGTTGATAACCTACCGTGACACAATTTTTGTTCTCTTCCGTGCGATCGATATATATTTCTTGATGGTTAAAAAAGTTGGGAAATTAGGTACTGAAAGAATTTTGATATTATAAATATGTTCGTTATAATTAGATATTATATATTAATTACGTTATATTAAATGCATGAACATGTAGAATTTATTAAATGACGTGGATGATTCACTTCAAAATTAAATTAATTAACTCAATTGATCAAACATAATTTTGTACCAATTTTCATCATGGTTTACATTTATGGTGTATATTATTATACCCATGCTTCACTCTTATATATCGTTTAATTACTTAAAATTAATGAATTTTATATATTCCAAACTTAGTTGTTATGTCCATTAAAAGGTTTAAATCGATCTTTATTTGATGAATCTTAGCTCAACTTTTAGTGTTAACTTGCAATTGCAGGAAAATCCTGAAGACAACTTATACCAACTCCAAATATAAATAAAGCTATGCACTATAGATGAATATAAAAATAAAGTATCATTATCAAATTCGCTATATATTTATGGGTTCTTTATGAACATCAAAATTTTGACTGGGTTAAGCCTCATCTTCATTTTACTTTTTTTTTTTTTTAAAAAAAAAAAGACCTACTTTTGAGTTTTGACTATATATGAAATGTTATTTTAGAGAAAAAATATATGAAGAAAAATAATAGATAAGTAATATGATCCATTAATTAAAATGAAAGCTCAAAAGTAAGTAAAGAGAAATGAAAAAAAAAAAAAAGTTTAAAGTTGAAAGACAATGGGGAAAAAATGACAGCTTACCCTTTTTTCTTATTCCATATCTATAATTGTTGCACCATCACATGAATTTGAAAAATTATAAAATAAAATAACTAATTTTGATTGTCACTTTCTAGCTTTTGCATCAATAGTGAGATTATGTTTTCATTCTGGTTAACAGGTTCATGTCCAAATTTTATAATTCGATATAAAGGATAAAATATTTATAAGTCGCTCTCGAATAGATAATATTACAAATTAATTATAAAATAATTTATATATTTCTTTTCATAATAAATGAGGCTAAACTGTACGATCTTAATCCCTGTAAAAAGTCAATGCTTATGCATAAAATGATTATACTAAGAAAGTTCAATAAATAATACCAATAAAACTTAAATACTCTTATTACATAATTTATTTTATCTTTTGCATTTACAACATATTAATAAATTTTGGGATATTGACAAAACCCTAATCAATAAATGAGGAGGGATCCACTCACATCAAAACTTTTGACACAAAAATTACATCAACACTTATAAATTTATAAAAAAATCTTAAAAATAGAAAATCTTTTACTACTATATTCATTTACTTGCAGATTGATTGTGCTTCAAATTTCATTCTATTTGAAATTACCATACAAACTTAATGGTTCTTGATAGAGTATCAGATGACATTTAATTAGAATAAAATTTAAAAAGCAATCAAAATACAAATATATGAATACATTTAAAAAAAATTATTTCTAAAATTTCTTATGAATTTAATTATAAGTCTTGATGTAATTTTTGTTTTAAATTTTTTTATTTATGTGCGTAAGTGGATACCTCCTCAATAAATTAGGCTAATTAAACTAAATTGTATTTGTTTGTATTTTTGACAATATATAGAGTGATAAATTAAAATTCCTATCAATAAGTTGTTACGATTTGTTTTGTCGTGTATAGGCCAGCATCATGCGGGTTCATTACTAAACTAATTCTCTCTTTAAAAAGGACCACAAAATTAATTAAATTAACTAATCCTTCTTTAAAATAATTTCCATAGTCAGTTTTCATTAGTTATATAGCTCTTAATTTTGGGATAAAGGCAGTAGTTAAGTAGTTTCTTTCTACTTTGCTTTTGTATATATACGTTGCACATCTTTATATAAAGTTATACAGTGACATAAATATATTTTAAATGCAACCTGACTGCACTGATGTAGTATTTTAAATTTTTAATGAAGACTATTCCTGATTGTACGTATGATAATACGGATCATCTGGAGATAGTTAATTATTGGATAACGCCAGGATAAGTTGAAAAGTAATTTTATTTTATCTTCAGTTGCTCGTTAATCATTGAATTTACCAGGTAAAATAAATTAAGGGACAGAACGTTAAATAGTAGTTTTACCTGTTTAACATTAATGGGTAACATAAAGAGCAAAACAGAAGTTGGAATTTAAAACTATATCAAGGACTCAGTATATATACAAATTATAAATACAAGTAACATAAATCAGTATAATTATAAAGAGTCCGGCTACAGTCCGTATCTCAGTATTCGGTGTCCAAATAGTCAATCCAAACCGCTCAATGTGATCTCTATATCAAAATCTAATAGGAAACCAATTTTATGATTTATAGAATTTTTTTGCTATTTTTAATGATATGGAGAATGGCTAGATCTAAGGATTCTGATTCATGCAAAACAACGATTTTCTTCCCATCACTAAAAGTAGCAAGAACAATTCTAAAAATTGTAAAATTTGGTTTCCTAGTAGATTTTGATATAGAGATCACATTGTGGCGTTCGGATCGACTATTTAAATATAAAAAACTGAGATACGACCCCCATAGCACGGTAAAATTGTGATATGCATATTAGTGTAACCTAATTCCATATCATATTATTATATTCGTATACGTGAAGTTGAAGAAAATTTTGTTTCTACTCTAATTAATCCAAAAAGACAATGACAAAATTTCTTACTAATATCCATGTTATCACAAATATCATATCTCTCTCTTGACTGGTTTTTTCATGTTCCGAGCCATAATATTAGAAATCTGTCTTAATGTAGTCCAAACATACCATTATTTTACAACATCCAATCTCCTAGTATATATAAATAATCTTTAGTTCTTTACTTGTTAACGGTATATGGTATTATGGAGACAATTTCCGAGTCGCATGAGTAGTTGATTAATTACCGTGGAACATGGAACCAGTTTATCATGATTTCCTATGGAGCCTATAATAATAATAATAATAATATGAGCATGGATCTATATAACTAGGTAAACATGATATATATTTTAGAATGAGGCTATTGTATTATTAATAGTACGGATTGCTTCGTACTAGTGACTCATATCTCTAATTTCAAAATGTTAATTGTTGATCCAAAACCATTCATTATGGTCTTCATATACAATTTTATTTGTAAACCAAATTATATATATATTTTTTGGAATTTGTTTAGTATTTTTTTTAGACATTTTAAAATGTCACCTATTTAAATGGCTTATAATGTTTTAATCAAGTGACTTTTGAAAATATTTTAAAAATAGTAAAAAGTTACTAAAAATTATAATTTGGTTTACAAGTTAAATTGGATATAAAGATCGTAATGAACGGTTTGGATCGACTATTAATATTTTATATTTGGAGATACAGCCAATAGTACAGGGTAATTTGTACTATTAATATTACAATAGCCTCACTCTATATCTTATACGAAAACTAGTTACACTCTAAGTCTAATTAAGTTAAGAGTAATGTTCCAATGCCACAAGTTTTTTGTGCCACAAGATGCCACAAAGTCACTTTTTCATATATATTTCAAAATTTTGGATTCAAATTTTAAATCAAAACCGTTGATATTATCTATGTTCATAAGAGATGCATGCATATAAAATTTCATGAATTTTGAAATTTATTTTGTACTAGATTAAGAGGGTTAAAGATGAATGTATTAAAATCAAGCAATCATAGTTAATTAGATCCATTAATTTTTAAGCCACTTAATCTGGTACAAAATGAATTCCAAAATTCATGAAATTTTATATGCGTACATCCCTCATGAACATGAATAAAATCGATTTGAAATTTGAATACAAAATTTTGAAATATAAATAAAAAAGTGAGTTTATGGCATCTTGATTGTGGCACAAAAAACTTGTGGCATTGGAACCCTCTTCTTAAGTTAATAGTATTTTATGTAAGAGAATAAAGATGCTTCACGTCTCGGAAAAGTGATCGATGGCAGTCAGATTAGAAAATAAGGAACTACTCACTAGATTAATAATTGAAGTAAATGAAATTTTGACTCTTACTAGCTAGCAAATTTTAAGTATATATTTAAATTGAAGTACTATCCGTTTTTTCTTTTTTATTTTTTGGTCTTCTTTTTCATTAACTTTTGTGAGTGTTCAATCCCCTACAATTCAAATATAATTTTGTTCAAGCATTTCAATCTTATGAGGATGGGGTCCCATGACCCATAAATAATATATCGCCACTGGATTTTATTTATTTCTTTTAATAAGGGGAGAAAAAGACTAATCCTACTTCAAAAATGGCTAATTAATTAAACAAATTATCTGATCCCTGTGCCAACTAACAACCTGTATATGTTTATCACAAAAAATAAAATATAATAAATAATAACCAATTGTATAGCAAAGAAATTGAAATAAAAAAATCCTAATAAATAAACCAGTAACATTAATTTGGTTCAATTTGTCCTGATGTTAATAACCTAGCCCACTTATGCACTTATTGTTCAAGTAGTTGTGTGTAGTCTGCTATCAGGAAGACAGCAACAACATGTGGTTCCAATTAACAATGTCATTTTTTTTTTTTCCTTTAGAGATCTTGACAGCTGCTGCCAAGTTGAAAGAAATGACAATTGTCGTTACAAGCGGTCTATTTTGAATTGACAACTTAATTAAGTACCATTAGATGCCATTTGGTGGGAATAATGAACCACTGTACTAACACATATAATTGTAACTATAATTCGATGTATGTCTATGATGGAGTGATGGGAAGAGGGTAGATAGGAGAAAGAGAGAGGTGCATGATAAATTAATGATAATATATCCTTAATCCTTATCCTTACTAATAATAAAAGCATATTGAAAAAAATGACATGAAAATGCTATCCTCACATCTGAGCCATTGATCATTTTTTTCGATAGATCAGAACCGTTGATGTACGTTAATGCCCGTTGACGTTCTCAGCCCATTAAAATTAAGGCCCATATAAATTATCTCAAATTAAGACCCATTACATATTATCTTAAAAGTTTATTATAAAAAACAATAATTTCAGCCCAAAGCAAGGAGTGGGCTTTTCACTAGTAATAATAAAAACATATTGGAAAAAATGATATGAAAGGGCTATCCTCACATCTGAGTTGTTGATCATTTTCTTCGAAAGATCAGAACTGTTGATGAACGTTAATGCCCATTGACGTTCTCAGCCCATTAAAATTAAGGCCCATATAAATTATCTCAAATTAAGACCCATTATATATTATCTTAAAAGTTTATTATAATAAATACTAATTTCAGTCCAAAGTAAGGAGTGGACTTTTTACTAGTAGAAGGCAAATATGGACGAATCAATTAGGGCTCTTTTTCATATGAAAATGGGGCTACATAGTGAAAAGAAAATAAAATTGAGGAGGAGACCAAGGGGTAGAGGTGGCCTGCAATACTCGACCCGACCCGACCCAAGATCAAACAACATGTAATTCAATTTAAATCAACATACGATAAAAAAATCGATATTAAAATTGATCCAACCCAACCTGCCCATCACCCGACCCGCCCAACCCGAACCTGAACCCGACCCGCCTGCCCGATTTACCACCTCTACAAAGGGGTAATTATGTCATTGTTGTATTTAATTGGTTTCACAATCATGATATTTTGTAAATTAAACTTATTTTATCAATTTAGAAGAAGTATTGTACAAAATAAGTACAATAATGTATAGAGTTAGACTAATATGAAAACGTCTGCATTTTACTCCAAAATGCTAATGACTTAAATTATATTTTGTCACGTTTGAAATTTTGAATCATGGTTCTTATTAAGTTCTTCATATAAAAATATTGGAGGATACAAATTTTTTTTTTTATTTTTGGAGTTTCTAAAGTATTTATTTTGGATTTTTCAAAGTTAACTCTAAAATCTTAATAAAATAGTGCTTTTTGTACATAAATTTTAAAAAAATCTGAAATAAATACTTAAGAACTTCAAAAATAAAAAATTCTGGTATTTTGAATTATTTTCATATGACAAATTTAATGATAATCATAAATCAAAATTTTAGGCCTGACAAAATATAATTTGAGTTGTAAACATTTCGAACTGAAATGTAAACATTTGCAAAATAATTCTACTTAAACTCTCTCACTCTCTATACTAGTGTAATGCCCACGCGCTGCAGCGGGATTAACTATATGTATATGATTTATTTATAAATCGAAAAATAATACTATATCATATGACGTAAATGATTTATGTATAAATAATTCACTGCGCTATTCTTTTTTCTTTTTCTGATATAAAATTTTTATATTATGATTGAATTGTAATAAAATAATGAGATTAAAAATGGCATGCATATATATATTAAAGATGTGACTCGGGTTGCGTGTGCGTTATTAAGAATTAAGACCATAGAAAGTGTGTTCATTAATGAGCATTTCATGTCCATCTATTGGGCCATGAAGACTGAAACAACATAAATTTTTCATCAACGGTTATGATTACATAAAACTAATTGATCCAACGGTCCATATTGGTTTTGGACAAATACTTTCTTTGAATCTCACATCAACTCCTCCTTTTATAAGCAGTAATGATATAAAATAAAATTTCTGTATAAATAATGATATTAACGGTAATATTTTAAAGCATTCAATTGGTTAATAAAGACTTGTGCAGAGGGATGTACTAATGTACTGTGTATACACCGCTTCCTTCAAAGCCTTCAATGCAGAATGGCAGATTAATTAATTGAGCTTGCAATCGACTTGCTACATTGCCAAAAGGAAGAAGAACGCATTGATCATCTGGCGCACACACTTTTAGTTTTAGCCTCCAATTTGTTGCTTTTGAAAGCCTTTGTTTTGGCTTTTGGCTGTCAACGAATGCCTTTTGTGAACTCAACTGCTAACTGTTATCTAATATCTACTTGTTTTCTGGCCTTTTTCCGCAGCCATCTTTTAATAACAAGAACTGTATATTGCAACTGGGCGTACTTTGAGTTATATAAAAAATCAGAAGATTCTCGGTAGTCTATTCTATTTACTTTTATGGTATGTTATTTATTAGGATGTTCCTAAGAAATCATGGATTTAATACTCCTATATATGAGCACAGAAAGAAGAGGGTTTGAGACTTTGAGCCCTACCTGTACTTCCACAAAAAAAAAAAAATAATAATAATAAAAATAAATAAATAAATAAATAATGAATTGGGTACTTTTTTCTTATCATTTATTATTTATAAAGTTGAACTGATTCCAAATTTCCAAGACCAAATTAAATTATTTTATTACTTGTAAGCTTTCTTATTTTCAACCTTCTGCATGCTAGATATATATATTCTGGTAAATGGGTTCATTCCATTTTGCAGCAGTATAATTATCCAACATGAGATGATTTTTTTTTACCAGTATATATAGATTAATTTAACCATCAGCCAGCTGCCAGCCTGATCGAGTCAGTTTCTCATTTAACCAATATAGAAGTAATGTTTGTTTGTAAACTGTAAAAAATAGTTCTCAAAAATAAAAGTGTAAAATATTGATTGTTAGAGTAAATCCCAACTTCTCTATTTTCTTTGTTATAATTTTTGCTCGAATAAATAAATTATATGTTCTCTTCTCTTCAAACGATTTTTGACCGACAGCTACGTTTTTTTTTTTTTCCGGAATATATAGTTTTGTATATTTAGGAGTTATCAGGACCACCAAAACAAAATTTTAAGCAATCTGGATCAGGTCTGTGGCATCAAATTGGCTTCTAAAATCCTGGTTAAATCAATGAATTTTGTTCATATTGAGGGAGACAAAGGAATTTCAATCAAGGGGAAGGGGTCCTCATTTTTGTCTTCAACCCCCCGGTGATGTAGAATTTAATTTTAAAGAATTTTGGTTTGTGTCCTATATCCTGTTTGGTTTTGTACAAAGGAACTGATGAGGCTGTCGATTATGTGGTTTAGTTGAGTTTAAGCTAGCATGGTCCTGTTATATACATACATACATATATATATATATAGCTAGACTATTATACTAACGTTAGCATTTTGGACCGAAATGCTAACGCCTCAAATTTTATGTTATCGTGTCCGAAATCACGAGTTATGGTGCTCAATAAATTCTTTATATGAAAATATTGGGGAATACAAAAATTTTTCATTTTTAGAGTTTTCTAAGTATTTGTTTTACATTTTTTGAAAATAGCATGTACAAACATCAATATTTTATTAATTTTATGAGCTATTTTCTAAAATTCAAAACAAATAGTTAGAAAACTCTAAAAATGAAAAAAAAATTGTATTCTCTAACATTTTCATATAAAGAATTCATTGAGCACCATAAATCATGATTTCAGATACGATAACATGGAATTTGAGGCGTTAGCATTTCGGACCGAAATGCTAACGTTAGTATAATAGTCTAACTCTATATATATATATTTGAGTTTATATATTGAACTGTGAATTTTAATTTTGCTCAATAAAAGTTCGAGATATAAAATTTAGAAGATTAAATATAAAAATCCATTCATAAATAAGTATGGTAACATAATCATACATAAATTAAGGTCTCATATGGCTTTATGAACAAAAAAAAAAAAGAACAAAATAATTAGATATTTAAAATTAAAAATTCATTAAGTAGTATATCCTATCCAATGACAATTATATACAGAGATCACGTTGGATGGTTCGGATCGACTAAAACCTTAAAAATGATAATATGGACCCATAGTACAGACCACACCGTACTATATATTAATATTAATAGTACCAGAGCCTCGCTCTATAAACAATTAGCAGCGTTTTGTTGATTTTCATCTTGTTCATGGCTCAATAAATAACAACAAACTATTAAAATTGAAAAGGCTCCATGACCTTTTTTCCCCCTTTTTTGATGTAAAAGTAAAGCTTAGGCCTCCTTTTATATACGCTTATAGGCGTTCTAATTCATAAAATAGATTACCACTAAATCAAATTTGATGTAGTGAAATGTACATTTATCATGTTTTTTATACATATAAATACCAACTTCATTGCATGTTCGATAATGGAGCACACGTGACACTATATATAGGTGGTCCAATAACAAAAAAAAAAAAATATATATATATATATATAATTTACAACAGAAAAAGGGTTAATTAATTGTATGTTACCATCCTTGTACTCATTCTAATTGTACCTAATTTAATTGGGGCCAGCAAGTTATTGAAATATATCATGTTAATAATTGAAGTTTCCAGTCTAACAGTCTAACTGCTACATGACTAACAAAAAAAAATCGGAAATTATATTGGAAAAAAAATTATATATATTAAGGGTGTAAATTACCAAAATGTTTTCATGTAATATTCTACCAAATTCAATATATCCTTACTTAAGCATGACATAAAAGGGCTATCTTCCCCAAAAAAGAAACCTAAACCATTGATCATTTTCTTGGAGATCAAAACCGTTGATTTACGTTAATGCCCGTTGACGTTAATGTCTGATCAGCCTATTAAAATTTAAGGTCCATATCAATTTCTTCAATGTAAGACCCATTACATATTATCTTAAAAATTTATTACAAGAAATAACAATTTCAGCCTAAGCAATGTGCGGTTTTTACTAGTATAAAAAAGTTGTCCAGTTGTCAACTACATAAAAAAGATTGGAGGTGACGATGCCATATTCCCAACCACACGCACATTTATTCCATGGCGTTTTCACATCATATGCCAAATTGCCAACCCCACTTTTTTTTTTTTTTTTTTTTTGTGCATTTTACCTACATCCAAATTCCCTGCTGACTTCACATTTTCTTTCTTACTAATATACTTATCTTTTGAATTGGAAAGACAATGACATGCATGGTCTTAATTTCTCTTTCTACCAACTGTAGGAAGAATAAATTCGAAGGAAGTATAATTTTAATTATTTTGGGTCTGAATGATTGCTATTATATGCAAATTATTGCTTCCAAGAGGTATACATGATTATTGAATATTTTGGTTCTCTTTTGTAGTATAATAAAGGTTCTTGCTTACATTTGGTACACAGTACAGTACACCAATTATATGGATGTGTTGCGTATTAGCATAATATAAGTGGGTATATAACTCCAGCTAAAAAGTTGGATTGGATAATCTCATTTGTCTTTTCCAAATTGAAATAAGCACAATATATATCTATATCGTAAAAGACCAATTTTTGTAGTTAGCCGCCGTGGGACAGGAGTATTATCTATTATTATGACATGATAGGGTACTAATTTTCTGATTAAAGGGTTAATTAATTGGGTCTTGGATGCATGAATAGTGACAATTGGCAAAGCTACTTATCTTTGTAGTTTATATACTTTATTTATACTCTTCTTCAAGTGGCACTATTGAATTATTTTTTTTCTTTTTGAGAGTGGCAAGTTTGAGGTATTTCATTTCAAAATATAATTGGTAATTGACAAATTAAATGATGTGATAGAGGTGCACATGAAGAGAAGAGAAAGTACCATAAATGATAAATCCCATGTCAGAACAGAACACACAAGAGAACAATAAATTGTAGGGACGCAATCAGTGGCTAAAATTACAAACAAAGTGTTGAATATTTTTTGTAACGAGCAAAGACTTTCTGATGCCAAGTACACTACAAAGTCTTAACCAATTGAGCTTCACAAATAGAATTAAGAATTTTACCCTAATGATCTCACAATATAGATATTCTTTTCGATCCAATATCTATAAATAAATATGAGCAATGCTACTATGAGCTTAAACTCATCAAACACTTTAGTGAGTTTGACTAAAAAAACATACTTCAAGTACCTCCAAATTGTGATTTATGTCTTTGATAAAATTCTTTATATCAGAATCTATTGGTATACAAAAATTTTTTATTTTAGAATTTTTAAACATTTGTTTCATATTTTTTAAGATAGACTACAAAATATTAATAAAATAATAGTATAATAACATTCATACTATCTTATAGGATATGAAACAAATACTTAAAAAGTTCTAAAAATAAAAAAATATTATCATACTAGCATTGCCCAATAAATATTATCCAATATCTCATTCATATGTAACCAATAAACTTGTTAGGCTTTGATAGTGAGATCACCACCATATAGAAACAGAAGTAATAGTACAATTTCGTAATTCAACTTGTACCCAGTTACAATCTGACCTGGATCCAGATTCCCCACTATAGTTCATATAATTACAATTTTATCAGGCTAAAACTTTACAATCTTTCTGCCAATTGGGCCATTTCAGACTTTCATATGTCCTTCCAAAATTCAAGGCCCATAAAAGCTAACCAATTTCATACAAAAAAGCCCATTATGAACAATTTATAACAAGCCCACAGCCCACAAAAAATATAAGAAAAAACCCAAAATCAGAAACAAGCATTCCTCAGTCCTCCCTTATAAAACTCGCTCTCACTTCCCTTCTACCTCCGAAACCCTAGCCTCCGAAATCATTCCTTCTTCCCCAGCCAAGCCGAAGTCTTTGTACTGGGTTTTTGTTTTTGTGATTTTTGATTGATTTATTGGGGGGCTAAATGAAGAGATCTTGCCGAAAGAGAAAGTGCCCTGTTGATGGGTGCGATGATCTTTCTTTCTTTTTTTTTTGAATAGGAAGATCTGATAGCTCTCTTTTAATTTTGTGGGTTTTTGTTTTAATCTTGTTGATATTATTTTTTTGCAAACTTGCATTGTTGTGATGAAAATATAAAAATTACAGTTATCCCTGGCTGAGATACTCGGATGCTGACAATACCTAAATCTGATACAATGTAAATTTTATAAATTTTGAAACTTTTGACGAGTTTTTATTTGTTGCATGATTGGTTTTAATGTGTGTTGGTTGGCCTGTGATGACAATTTTAATTCTGAAAGTGGGTATAAAACCTGCTGTTTTGTGGAAAAATCTCATCTTGACTAGGACGGTCTGAGGCTCAGTTTTATTTTGTATTTTTGGGTCATTAAGAATGTTATATTTACTTGTTGGTGACCTCTATTTTGATTGATTTTCTCAATTCTCATTTTTTGAATTACAAGGGGAATCATTTATTGAGCCAATTTAGGATGGCTCAGTTGAACTGAAATCTGTTATTTTATTTGGATTAAGTTGGAAAATGAAGTGAATTGATTGGGGTTAGTGATTTATTATAAGAAAGAATGGGAAGAAATTGTTTTATTCTAAAGAAAAAAAAGAACGAAATTGGACCGATTTCTGCGTTGGTTGAATTGAACTATTGTGGTCCAGTTTGCAGAATGCCAAAATCACATCTTGTTAGTGCATTCTTCAGTGTAGTGAAACAGCTCAACTTCCATTTGGTAATGTCTGATAAACTGTTATTTGATACATTGATTGGGCAACAAAGTTGTATCAGCCAGTAAGGCAGTGACTGTATATTTGTGAACAGAATGCACAAAATCTTTGGTGCTGGCTGTTTACTTCGATGGCATGTCCTGATGATATTGATAACGCTCTTTTGCTTGCCAGTATTGGCTTTGGGGAGCCTTCACTGTTCTATTCTGGTAAACAACAGAATCGCCATTTCTGTCTGCATCCGGGGATAAGTAAAACTGTAGCCTGTGGGCTGTGGCTGTAGGTAGGGCTAGGGCTGTAAATGAATCGAATCAAACTTGAACCGAATCGAGTTAGAGCTAAACCGAATTTGAGCTGAAATCGAATCGAGTTAAATCGAATCAAACTAGTTCGTACTTGAATATCGAGCTTTGAGCTCAATTATTGTAATTTTATATTTATTTTTCATATTACTAGAGATAATTAGAGTTAAAATAAGTATATTATTTTGTCTTTTTTTTTATGATATAAACAAATTATCTCTATTTTTACTAACTTTATAATAAATTATTTTTAGAAATAAATACTTCATTTATTTAGCAATAAAATAAGTATATTTTGTTAATTAAATAATAAAATAAGTATATTATTACAAAATTTTTTGATAAAATAGTTTAAATATTGAGCAAATTATTATGTATCGAGATATTATGAATCAAATCAAGATATTATGAATCAAATCAAAAAAAAATTGAGCCGAGTTAAATTGAACTCTCGATTGGACAAAAAATCGAAATGGGCTTAGACCGAATTGAGTTCAGGCCGAATTGAACTCGGCGAATTACGAGTTATAAACTTTTTTGTCAGCCCTAGCCGTAGGTGATTTCATGTTGTTACCCTAATTTCATGTTGATGATTTTAGGTTTAAAGTATATATAAAAGAAAAAGAAAATCCAAGATATGATTGTCAAAATGATACAATCTCCGTTCACAATTAAATGAATTTATACTCTTTACGGTTTGTCCTAAATTAAATAAATTTTACCGATTTTATTTTATTTTTTTATGTACTTGTTTTCTAATGTTATGATTATCTTTTTATCTATATTATTTAATTTATGTAATTATTATAAATTAAGGGCATAAAAGTAATTTTATTTTTCTATAAATTCTTTTGATTTTTCCTAAAAATTCATTTATTGATGGATAGAGGTATTACTCATCTAGTGTTCACCAAGTTGTATAATTGGTTTCAAATTTATCAATACATATTTCAGTCTAAATGGGCTGTTTGGCCCATTGGGAAAATCAGTATCGGCCTTACTATAACAGATGTCAGGTTGCTCTGTTGCTGTCATATTGACATTCTGCATTTTCTCCATTTCGTTTAGTTCTTGTAAATCAAAATAACAAATTCTCTCACGTTCTTTCGTTTCATTTAAATTAGTAATATCTAATGTTGGGTAACATTGAGGAAAGTTGGGGAAACTCCCATGTATTGTTAAATATTGCTAATGGAATCGGATTCTCTGACATCCAGCATTTTTCTTATTTTAATATTGTTTTTTATAATGATATTTCCACACATTTTAACATTTTCTTTCTTCAACCAAACAGATCAAATTGAGAAAAATTGTGAAAATAAATGTTTTTCCTCAGGTCTTATCATGGGTTAATTATAATAGGCTGTTCAGCATTTGGCATTATGTATTTTTTGCTTACAAATAGTTTATCTTGAATTCATTCATAGAAAACCCTATTAATTACAACAACATGAAACACACTACTAGCTCTTGTGCACCTTATGCACTCTCTTGCATGCAATTATAATATCGGTCCTTTACTCCTGTATCTATACCCACTTACCTTAACCAATGAAAACCAATATCATAACCAAACAATACCCAAAAAAAAAAAGGAAAAAAAAGAAATGGCTAGAAATCTTTGATTACCAACAATTCAATTTGCACTAAATTATCATATTTGTGGTCAATTTGGACAGTCAACATCTACCGAAGGATTGGCGGTTCGGCATAGGGGCCTTTGAGCCAGCCATCAGCAATGGTTTTGTATGCGGCTTCAGTCATGTGGATTCCGTCCCAGCTCACGTAAGTCGAAGGATCCGAGCATGCGCTTGCGCCCTTTTCACCGCATTTTTCATCCAGATTGAAGTTGTACGATCCTTGGCCCGGGGCACCGCAGCAAGCCTTCAACGCGCCGTTGCTAAACCCTGTTCAACAAAAACAAGATCAGAACTATTCTTTTTCACAACTTACAAACTATAATTTATCACCAATAATGCGAATTCAAAATCGAAACGTTCATAAAGTACGATTCCCCCTCCTAAGAAACTAATAAATCACAAATAATGTAATAAAAAACCTCAACTATTAGAACAAGATAACCTAAACTAATAGTAGGGCTTTCAAATTTCAATCATGGAATTCATATTTTTGGCATGGTGGGGTTGCTAGTGTTAGTTGCCACATCAATGCAGTCTTGAAGCCAAGTTAACAAGGCAGCCAGGTATGTAGTAGGTCATAAACTCCTTTCATGTGCATGTGCATTGCCAATGGTTGACAAAAAGTGGACCTTGACATTGACTTGTGTATGTAATGGTGGCTGAGTGGCTGGTTTTCTGTGGCAGGAGGCAACCATGGTGTATTGATTCTGGTACATTTTTTCTGTTGAGATAAAGATGAGGGCCAAGCTACTCAACTTTAAGTGTCTATAAAGGACCCTCATCTGTGTTTCGACCCGTGACCTCTCACGCTGGTACAATTTTTCACTGGATGAAGTTGAATTTTCACCTCAGGAAACACCTCCCAAAACTTTAATGGATTGGCTGATGCCAGTATTTTTTCTTTCTTTTTTTTCTTTTTTTGATTAAAACCAGTATTGTTTTTTTGAACTGGTGACAAGAGCTTACCGTAATCATTCGGATTGGTGACGAATTGCATGGTGGGAGTGAAATAGTCGCCGTACATGATCCTTGTTTTCGGGTGCTTCTCCTGTATATTCTGCAGGTGGCGTTTCAGCAGGTTGTTGTGGCTGGATGCCAGTGCGTTGAACTTCCTCAGGCAACCAGTTCTCGTGTTGTAATCCGACTGCGAGCTGCTGTTGTAAAGCGTCAGGTACAGCGGAAAGCATCCGATTGGAAGCACTCCCGGTACCACTATATCCCTTGCCCCTAGCCTGATCAATCTCTGGTAAAAATAAAACAAATTAAATGACATTGGGACCAATTTACAGATAATACACTGAGATGATGAGAATTGAGAAATCGGTATGCGGTTGAAGTATGCAAAAGGGGGTCCATTTGAGAACAAGTAATGTACAAAAAGTAATGATGTCTTCATCAATATGCATGATAATGCAGATGATAAATTATTCATAACAACTTAACAAGTAGCATTATATAAAAGTGGTACCACCCATATAATGGACTGCTTTTGGTTGCCATACCAAATCGGTACTGTTACAATAATAATTAATGTACTAATTACTTTATTAAGCTATTCGGTGGATGCCATGTTTGCCCCAGAACCAGAAGTGCTCTTTTTTTGTTGTTTAAACTGTAAACATTTGAAGTTGCACAAATGGAATCTTGATGAGTACCTAACCAGTTCTGCTCATGATATTATCATATCCAAATGGATAATAATATATATAATATAATATGTAATTCCTTGGTTATCATTTTGCTATTTTATCAATGCTAACACAATTAATTCAATTCCTGTGCACAATCAATGCCGACATGTTCTCACCCATTCTTGACCCATCAAGTAAGAATAGAAATTGTACGAGGAATACCTAGCGTCCATAGAACAACCGTCCATATGTTACATTTTTGGACGTATCTGTTACGAGTCCGTATCTGCTGTTATTCTTTGAGAATAACAGGACCCTGTTTGTCCAATTTGAACCATTGGATCAAAACAGACGGACCCGATCAGCCTACTTAAGATCATAGGGGGCTTTTTTATAATTAATCTCATCCGTTGATTTTGATCCAACGGACCAAATTGGACAAACAGGTTCCTGTTATCCTAATTTGGATAACAGGAGATATGAATTCTATCTGTTACATTCCGGATACGTCTATGGACGTATGGACGGGTTTTCAGTGGACACAAGATGTTTCTCAAATGTACAACCATATATATATATATATATACTTACATTAACGCCTCTCCCTAGGGCTTTGACAACTTCAGGCACATAGGTCTTGACTTGATCCATAGGAATGCCAGAGAATATGGGGGCATTGTAGTCATTTCCACCGAATTCCCCCACCACAAAGAGGGCCTTGCTCAGATACTCCTCACACTCTGCATTCAATTCAATTTTGGTAAGTGGTGGTGAGCAGCAAGTAGCCTTCAATAATGGCACCATTGAATGTTCTGATAAGTGTGCCCTTTTCTTTGTATTAGAATATTGTACTGAAAATGCTAAATTAGTATATATTCTCTCTTATCTTTTTATTTTTGAGGTAAAAAAAAAAAACAATTAGTTTTGGTAGAATTATGTCATACATTGTAATAAGATAGAAATAAGGAAAAAGTTGCATTTTATGCTCTAGTAATTATATTGGTTGTCAAAATTCTATTTGCCCAAGTAATGAAATATATATTTTTTTCTACTAAAAAAATAGTTTTGTGTCAAAGAAATGTACAAAAAATAGTAAAAAGTGTCAAACATTTTTTTTTTTTGAGATAAAAAAAGAGTTAAATAAATTAAATACCTTCTTCTGAGCTACAGAGAGAAGGTTTCAAATCTTCAAACCACTGAACTTGGGTCTCTATGGAACCAGTGTTCCAAATCCTGCCATCTACTCCTATCTCCTTGAAGAAAGAGGCCTCCAAGGCGGTGGCGCCGGTAATGGCGAAATTCGCACCCTTTGTGAAGTCTGCATCTTTTGACTTGGATGGAGGTGGCAGTGGCAACCCAAATTTCTCAGCTGTAATTTTTATCAATTAATTAAACCAAAAACAAAAACGAACTCAATTTTTATTCATATTTTTTTAAAAAGGGAGGGAATTGTGTTGCATGCCACAAGCAAAATCATGCAATGCAAAATGGGTCTTTTAGGGAAATAATTTTAGCTATTACTAAATTGACATTTGAAGCTAAACAAATCAAGGATATATAATATTTTATTTTGCATGTCAAATCATCCATGTAGCCATGCCATCTTTATCATTAGTACATAATAATCCATTCTTTTTAATTTCTTTCCCCAAAGTTGCAAACTTTCACAGGTATGGTAAGTCATTTTCAAGAGGAGACCCATTTTCAATGCCTGTATGCCGCATATATACATAATCAAGTCATTATCAATTCATCATCATAAACAAAAATAGCCATATTTTAACTAACATCTTCGTGCAAAAAAAATATTATGAATTGTGTGTGCTATACCGAGAAAATCGACGACGAGCCGGCCATCAGAGCACCGACCGGTGGGCTTGCGGAAGTAGGTCATGCCATACGGCTGTCGAGCCGTGGTGAGCTCGGTCGGGGCGCCATTGACCACAAGGTTGCCGGCATCAGAGAGGGAGTCACCAAAGCTAAAGATGGCATTGTAATCTTGGCAATGTGCAATGGTGAAGAACAAGCAGAAGAAGCAAAAAAGAACAGAAATTTGAGAATTGGAACGACAAGAAGCCATGTGTTTCCTGCACATGCAAATATGCAAATATGCAATGGTGTGTGTCAGTTTGTGAGTTTGCACTTTGTGTGTGCTATCTATCAAAGACTCAAACTTTGTGGTGGCACTTTGTGCTATGCTTGAAAGTTGAGGTAATGAGAGTGTGCCTTTATACTGATTCTTGTGTTGAATTGGATGGATGGATGGATGCCCCTTTATATAAATAATAAATTGCTTGGAGGGGTTAACAATAAAAAAATTATGAGTAACACACTAACACCTAGTGTTTATAGAAAAAACAGGTTACATTTCAGGATGTATCTGTTACATTTCGAAGTATATTTATGTTACATTTAACAATTAAAAAAAAGTATGAGTAACACCTAACGTCCATAGAAAAACTATCTATAGCGTTCATAGGTTATGTTTCAGGATGTATCTGTTACATTCCGAAATATATTTATGTTACATTCTGTACACAGCTGTGAATGTATGAACAGTTTTTCAATGGAAGCGACAGGTTTCTAAAAAGTATATGTATGGCTTAATAATAATAAATTAATAATAGAATAGGAAGGTGAGCTGCTCTCTGCTTTGCCACCCAACACAATTGCCCCACTTGAATTTCTCTACTGGCTTTCAACATTGCATAACTGGAAATTAAATTAGTGATGCATAGTAATATCGTTATCAAACATCTTATCATTATCAATTAATTATGCACTTTAACAGAAAAATTATAGTTGAAATGTGTCAAATAATTAAACGGTTATGTTATAATAATTCAGTCGTTGCTTTCAAATAGGAAATAACTGAAACTTCATTATCAATTGAACTCACTAAATTTCCCAAAAGTTGTAATTAAATAAACCTCTAGCTTATTAAAATCAATTTTCAACCTATTGTATCAAATAATCAATTGACATTATTCGTGCATTATTTTCTTGTCTCTCAAAGAAAAAAAAAGTACCTAAAAAAATACATAAATTTTCTAACTTATATTAATGAATTTATAAACTTCAATAGTATAAATTAAATCCATTACATTTTCCGAAAAAATATTACAACAAATTTTCTAACTTATATTAATGAATTTATAAACCTTAAATTATATAAATAATAATGTAAATTTAAGCTCAGCAGTCTGAGGAAAATGCACAAAATATTTCTTAAGAACATAAAATTAAGTCAGTTATAAAATTATAATGTTATAATTGGGTTGCAGATTGGAGACATGAAACAAAGGAATAAATTAAAGGTGGGATGGATCGCCCTGCCATCTCTATCGCGTTTGCTAAACGATGGAACGCGTTGTCGGTTGGGTTCGTAACGTTCGTTCGTTCGGCTGCTAGCCTGCTATTCATTTTTATCTTTTTAGTTGGAGCTCTCTCCCTTTCTGGTCATCCATAATTATAAATCAATCAAGTGCTCAATTTTACATGTATCATGCTGGCATGAGCATTTAATTCATTTCATTTTCCTTTCCTTTTCATTTTTTTTTTTTTCCATTTTTGTGAGCTAGTTCATATCTGTAGAGGAGGGACTCATCGGGATCTGCCGGCGCGCGTCCGGATCTGCAGCGCAGATCCGACGGTGCATTAAACTTCAGGATCCGTGAAAAACACTAAGTCCGGGTCTCAAGGTTTGGCGCACCGTCGGATCTGCAGCGCAGATCCGGACGCGCGCCGGCAGATCCGGACTCCATTGACAATGGTTATATTGACAATATTGACAACGAGGTTTTTCAAAAAATCATAAAAAATAAAAAAAATCTTAAAATTGAAAAAAGTTTTATAATGTATTGTTTAACTTATAGATAGATGATATTTTAAATTTTAATCAATTTGAATATTGTTTGATGCAGCAACATTTAATTCATTTTCCTTTTCTTTTATACCTGTTTTCCGAGCCAGTTTATAATTTAGTATTTGCACATTTGCCCCACATCCAGATGCACAGTACCTAATAATAATAATAATATATCATCTATAATTCATCTTCTTGGAACTTGGTTCTGATAATAAGCCAGACTCTGATCTATCAGAGTATGGATTCACCGTAAGCAGATAACTTTCTTGGAACCAAATCAAAACAAATTAGATATATCCGACATTAAATTTGTTGCGTTTTGATCGTGCATCACATGACTGAAATTGGTACTATGAAAGTTCACGGCAGTAGCTGTCAATATTTTATTTTATTTATTATTTACTTGAGTTTTTTTTTGTTTAATAATTTTAATTGCCATGATATCAGGTTACAAATGGTAATACTTTATAATATTAATAATGCAATATGTAATCTAAATGCTGGTATGTTTTACAAAAGATTCACTATTTTAGTAAAAAATTATAGCATATATAAATCTTTAATTGATTGTGGCCCCAGCTGAAAATACTTCTTTCAGATACATAACTAAATTGTGATAATATTCTTATCTCACAAGAAAAAAGGGCATCCTCTATAGTTTAATTTCTACACGGCGAACATTAAATTTGAGATAATATTTTATATTGTTCTTTATTATAAATATAGAATGAGACTATTGCGCTTTGCAAAGCGCAATGGCTAGTGCGATTCGACCTCATTTCTCCTAAACTATAGCTCGAATGACTAATCCAAGTTGCTCACCACAATCTTAATATTAGAGTTTTCTAACTATTTTTTTTAATTTTTGAAAAATGACCTATTTTATATACAAAATTGTTGTGCATTTTCTAATTTCTATACAATTTTCAAAAATCCAAAAAAATAGTTAGAAAACTCTAAAATTCGGTAATCTACAAAATTTCATTTCAATATGGAGATTGTGTTGGGTAACTTGGATTGCCCATTTGAACTGCGATTTTAAAATAAAAAGTCAAAACGCACTACCTTACTACGCTTTTGCAAAGCGAAATAGCCCCACTCTGTAAATATAACTCGCAAACCAACTAGAGTGGTTATGCTATAGTAATCCAAATACCCAATCTGCCAGTTCAGTTGCATTTATATTATAATTTTTGTTTTAACAAAAGCTAGTTTGTCCATTATTGGGTCCGGTTGGCATGCATAAGCAAAGCAGTTGTTGTTTCTATCGCTCTCATCTCTTGTTAGTTCCGATATATAACAAACGAACGAACTCATTGATTTATCTTAACGAAATGAATAAGATGAGATTGTGCATGATATGTTGGTTGGGTTGGGGAGGGCATTGAATTGAAGAAGTGCCATTAGGTGGAGGCTCACAATCCGCCAAGAGCACTGGGACATGCATATATCATATTATCATATGATATATGGTAGGTTTTCATTTTTCATTTTTCATTTTGCCATTTCTGGTGAAGTGGAGATCGATGAGAACCCCCATCAATTTTTTTTTTTTAAAAGAGGAGGGATCCATTGACAATATTTATATTAACAATCAGAATTAAAAAAGTTTATAAAAATTCATTAAAAAAAATCTTAAAAATGAAAAAACTTTTATGGATGCATTTTAGCTTGTAGATTAATAGTGTTTCAAATATCAATCAATTTGAACATCGTTTGATGACTTATTAAAATTTTATATATTTTTTAAGGATTGTAATTTAATGAGTCTTTGAAGAGCTATCAAACATCACTTAAATTAAATGTAACTGAAAACATAATCAATCCATATGTTAAACAATATTTCTATAAATTTTTTTCTATTTTTAAGATTTTTTAACTAATTTTTATAAATTTTTCAAAATCCCCGTTATCAAGATTGTCAATTCATCCCTCCTCTTTTTAAAAATATGGAGAAAAGAAATATATCTTCCATTCTATATGCTTTTGCTGACATAGAGAGGGGTGAATACACAATCAAATTTGGACACGTCTTCTTGTGATTGCATCATTGTGCAAGTGAATACTGATCATGATTCATGAATGATATATAAAGAGCCAAGCAGGAAATTTACAAATGCCAGTGACCCACTAGATAATTCAATGGCTTCTTATTTTTGCTATATAAGTTATTCAGCAAAGAGGAGGGATCCGATCGCACTAACAATTCTGACACAAAAATGACACCAACCCATGTAAATTCATAAAACATCTAAAAAATAGAAAATTTTTTACAAACATATCTATTTACTTATAGATTGATTATGTTTCAAATTTTATTAAGTTTAAGTGTCATTTGATGATTCATCGAGAATCATTAAATCTTGACCGTTATAATTGCCATACAAATTTGATGTTTCTTGATAGAGTATCAAATGACACTCAAATTGAATAAAATTTGAAACACGATCAATCTATAAGTAAATAAATATGTTCGTAGAAGAATTTCTATTTTTTAGATTTTTTATAAATTTACATGGTTTGGTGTCATTTTTGTGTCATTGGATCTCTCATTAAACAAACTCCTACTTGTCGATCAGTTCTGAAAATGTTGCGCAAATTTCGTTGGCTATGTTCAACTTACCTTGAGTAAGACTGAAGCCAGTCCAAACTAATAACCTTCATGATCATTCACAAAAACAGAAGCAAATTGGGTGCATCGATCGAGTAGTAATTTTTGTAAGTTACGCTTCCTACATTATGTATGCATTAACTTCACAATGAATTGAAGTAATAAAAATAAAACACAGTATAAGTACGCACGTCCAATATTAAATAGCGGTGGCATTACATTCATTACATATGGTTTGAATTTAGTAACGAAAAATGTACAATAATTTTAGCATGCTATATATTTGTGAGTTAAGAAGTTAGTCCAAGAATTGCAGCTTGTCATAGTTGACTGCTACGGCTGCTACCTGCCATCCACTATGCCACTAGTGACTGACTGACGATTATCCATTAATAAATGTATTAATATACTTTCCCTCAAAAAAAAAAATGTATTAATATACTGTGCCCTCACTAGCAGTCGAGACCACATACATATATATATAATAATGGGGCCTTTCGGCAACCCTTCCTTAGACCTCCCTATACTTCCTTTAACTTCATTGGTCTCTTAATCATTCTGAACGCAAGCTCCTTAGCACGGATTAAAAGTTTCTCCTTAAGCCTCCTTTTGACCGGGGCTTAAGCCTTATCCGGATTCCTAAGGAAGCAATACCCATGGCTTAAGGCTTAAACTTTCTTAAGCCATTTTTCTTTTTCTGAACGAGTGTAACTTAGTGAGGCTTAAATATTTAAGCCAACCACCTTACAAAACAACCCCAAAATTCCATATGTAATTGAGTATAAATTTCCTGTTGCATCGCAGCCTTTTGAAATGAATATTAAATCATGTGGAACCCTGCTACATAACATACCGCATTAATTGGTGTCACCAAAAAGAAATATGCAAGTTATTTATTTATTTATCCAAACAGCAACGAGTGAATAACTGTAAGTTGTAACCTACCGTGAGCTTCTGTAAGTGTACCTCCAAAAACCTATCAAATTACCTTCAAATTTCAATTTATATGGCTCAATAGATTTTTTATATCAAAATCTTACCGGATACAAAAATTTTCTATTTTTTGAAAATTATTAAGTATTTGTTTGTGATTTTGAAAAATGACTATACAATATTATTAAAATAATCAAGTTTTATGCATCACTTTTCAAAAATCCGAAACAACTTTAAAATTTTCAAAGACGGAAAATTTTTGTATCCCATAAGATTTTGATATAAAGAATCTATTGGGTCTTATATATCAAAATTTGAAAGTGATTTGATATGTTTATAGAGGTAAGCTCACAGTATATTTGCTCACCTATTGCTTGTAAGATGGCATATCATATCCGAAATGACCTCTGCTTTACAGATAAAACCAAGTAACATACTGTTCTGAGAAATTCAAGTTGATCCTTATCAACGTTCAATGATTTCCATATTGAAGAACACAGCTCATACAGATGTCTGTTTGGTTTTGATCAGGTAGTAGACTGGTCCCTGGCAGGACTCCCTTTTTAGATATCTAGGTTTGGTGCAATAGTAGCAGTTTGTGGCACCTTTTGATCTGCTACCTTTATTCTGTCTTAGTATATATATATATATATTCGCTGAGAAATGGCAATGAAATAACATCACTTTTAAAAAAGCAGAATAGAAGAACATTCCATGTCACACAGTAGGGAAAAGGAATAAGAAAAAGGTAGAGCAAGCAGGAATAAAGTTGTAACACATACCACCACGAATGTGTAACAACTAAGAAATGGAATCCAGTTAGTCCCAACATCCCACACCAAATGATAATTTGTTTATTGCCATCTGCATGCAGCTCAAGGATTGGTGTTATATTTCCTCATTGAGTGGGTAATTATCAAGGGATTAAACATGTCGCATGGTAAAGTGCAAAATTTATTACACGACTACACAATAAAACAGCCGTCACAAAAGAGTATAACCCTCTCAAAAACACTTTCCAAAAAAATTGAACTGAAATCCTACCATTTCAAAGCCTCTAATTTGCGTTTGCAAATTTGATTCCCTTCTCAATAGAAGACTTGAGCTCCGGCTTCAGAGCCTCTAGTCCTTCCTTCTCAAAGTCAGAAAGTGGGCCCAAACCAAGCACCTCCTCGACACCGTTCTTTCCTAGCCTTACCTGAGGCACAAAATACACATTGTTTGCATTTAGCGTTTAGAATACATATCTTCCAGGCATACAATTTTGATCACTACCACAATTATATAAACAGATATAAACAAATTCAAACAAAATGGATCTGATCTTGATTACTGGAGCCAGTTGTACATTCCAGTTGCATTTATTGGAATGGTATGCTACCCATCATTTTTTAGGTTTTATCACCCACAAAGTACATTGGTATTACATGTACCACACATTTTTTAATTAGCTAGAAAAGTAGATAAGTCACTCCAATCAAGAAAAGCCAGATTCCAAACCTTCCAATATAAGTTTTCATAGCTAATTTGGGAATTGAACTACTGAAAAAGCAAATTTGCGGATGAAGCTTGAATTCAAGTTGCTCATTGTCTTCAACTGAAAATGACTACACAGTGCACATTCTAGTATCTTTTCTACTTTCTATCCTAAATGGAGCAGAACAAAACCAGAATTATGCCAAAATAAAATCCATTTGACTGACTACTCAGATGCCTTTTCAACTGAAATGTTATCAATGGGTAACTGAAGTTTACAACTCTTGCTGCACATGCACATGTACCCTTATATAAATTATTATTTTTTTCGTATTAAATTAGTAGATAAACCAACCTTTGAAGCAAAGAAGGGAAGCTCGGTGACTGTTGATTGCACAAAGGAGCACTCAACAATGTCTGGAACACCGTTCAACCCCTTCAAGCAGGCATCAGCAAATACCGCACCAGCATAACTGATATGCAACCCCAAAATTATTATAATTAGATTCTTCAAGAAAAGACAAATGTATTTAAACTGTTCACTGGATGCACCACTTGATGTGTTATGTTAATATAGAATACTTACGCCATAGAAAGGGTAGCAGAGCCCTTTCCAGCCTTGGCCTCAACAACCTCCGTGCCACCATCTTGTGTCCTCTTGGTCAAGGCCTTAATGTCCTCGGCTCCAAGTGCATTTGTAGATGGTGTGGCCTGCAAGTCATACATTTTGTAAGGAAAGAACATGCGGTGCAATTGGATTAGCAGGTTGTCAGTTAAGGCAAGGGATATTATCAACTACAACCACATGGCTTGTTGGAATTTAGAGACATCAACAAAGAAATCAAAATGCATGCATGCACAATAGAAAATATGTAGATACACTGACTAACAAAACTGGAAATGCATGCATGCATAATAGTGAATGTTTGCCATTTACAAACATATCAAACAAATAAACATTTAAAAATTGCTGACTTGATCAATATAGCCTTCTAAATTGAACTATGGTCCACTAGACTAGCATAGGAGGAGCCCAATCTGCTGCCATGAAAAACTTTGGCAAGATCCTACCATAGTTAAAACAGCCTGTTGGATTGGTTCAAAGGGTTCAGGATTTAGCAATAGCAGGTGCTTGTTTACTATGGCACAATGGTACCATAGATAAAGAGTATGGAAGCAGATGTGATTCTTAGCACAGGAGACATCAAATGCAAACAACATACCAACATAAGACAGACTAAAGACAAAAATGAAGATGTACCTGGGAGAAGAGTGGAAGAATTGTGATACCAGCATGACCACCAACAACTGGCACATTGACGGCTGAAAAAAAAGGACTTACATCAATGCTGTCTCCAAAATTCTTTAATTCCGTGCTCTATAGGCTATTGTATAATTATATATGGTAACAAAAGGCATCTCGCACTGACAAATTTTTGCATTCTAGTAATTACATTACATATTACTTAGATTCAAGTGTAAATACACATACTGAAATCCATGCAATCTCGCATGCAGTCACAATATAATAAACAAAGGGTTAAAAGCAATTAATTAAAAAGAATTGTGGCCACCCCAACAACACTGCTCAATTAAAAAGACTTGTTGTAAAAGAATTTTCTTACAAGAAAAAAAAAAAAGTTACCTTCTACAGGAACCTTAGCCTTGCCAGCATAGAATGTCTTGGCCCTGACAACATCAAGAGTAGTCACACCAAAAAGCTTCTTCTCATCGTATGTACCAGCCTTTTTGAACACCTCAGCAGCAATTGGCACAGTTGAGTTCACTGGATTGCTGATCATGTTCACAAGTGCCTATTTTTAAAACAGCAAGCCACAGACTCAATCAAAATTGCTCTTGCAAGTGCAGTAGTAGACATAACATATCATTCTAAAAATAAAGGGGAGTGCTATTTTGCACGCAAGAATTCTTATTTTGAGAGCAAAGAGAATATTTACTTCTTAATACCGATAATGTCCCTATTAATGACCTTCTTTACATTTACTGAGATAGCTAATAAATGTTTAGTTGTTGTGGTCATATACTCTCAATTAATGTCTACTGGACCTTGTTTTATTTACTTTTTTTTTTTTCCTAGTTTCCAATAAAATGTGAATATATGTATAGTTTGTATGGCATCAAAGAACCTTACTATTTAAGAGAAATTTCATTTAATTTTTGTGTGGCTACATATAATACACATGATAAAAATCGTAATAACCTTAGTTTATGCGAACATCTTTTAGGAATTAATGTTTATGTAAATGTTTTGAAATATTCGAAAGAAGTTTTCATTTGATGTACATGGTCAGTGTACAAAAAATACAGATGTATAACATAAATGTATTCGGAAGAATTTTAATGATCGTATTTTTCATGCAAAATCCGATCTAAATTGTATCTTTAAATATCTATTAACTTGACCCAAATTCATGTGCAAATTTTAATAGGAGTCTTTCTACAATGCACCAACCTTAATTTGGAGAAAAATAGTATTTTTTTTTTTAAAAAAAAAGTGGCTTACAAGTAATTTAGGATATGAAGATCGTGTTGAAAATTTTGGATCGAAAGATTTTGATAACTGGAGATAAAATCCATAATACAAAATAATGTTATAACCATGCACACTCAACTTATACATAAAAAATTATAGTCTCATAAAATGAGAATATTTGATATAATGAACTAATATTTTGATTGCATGGTATGATAATACAACCGCAACTTCACAAAGTCTCAATGTTTGTATGGAAAACATCAAATATTGTACAAAAAAATTACGGTATAATAGATTATTGTCCGCTATTTTTTTTTAATAAAAAATATATTAACTTTATATTGAATATGTATATCAATATATAAGTCAGGTGGATATATGTGGTCTCTCTTTAAAAGCATTAATCTTCTTCTTGAAAATAGAAATGAATTTGAAATTACTTTCTTCAAACTATCTTTAATGATGCATTAATAACTTACTATTGAAGGGCAAAACTGGTAAAGAGAAGAAAAATATTCTCTTTGCTCTCAAAATAAGAATTTTGGCGTGCAAAATAGCACTCCCCAAAAGAAAAACAATTCTTGTGACAGTAGAAAATTTATCAGATTTGTCACCCTGAAACCCAGGACAGTCTATATTCATGTTACATTGTTGCTATTAATGTTTCCCTAATTCACACTAACAATAGATACAGATATGAAGTAACAAGTATTTTAGTGCATCCATAAATTGATATGGAAGTCACACCTAAGAGTTATTTTGCAAACATAAAGCATTGATTGTGTTGAGCTCACAAGTCACAACTAACACCCAAGAACCTTAATGACCAAGAAGAGACATATTAACAACCAAATTTAATTTACAACTTTTGACAACCCTCTTAAGATTTGCCTGATAGATATATAATGTACATCCAGTGGAGTGCACCTTAAAAATCATTTCAGAAAACCTTCCGAACATGATAATTATCGTAAACAAGCAGGCACCCACCACAAATGTAATAACCAAAGGAAGGCAGAAACTTGGCACTCACCTCAGGGCAGTACTTGGCAATGGCGGTGCAAAGACCTTTGACAATGCCGGCATTGATGTTGAACAGGTCATCTCTGGTCATACCTGGCTTGCGGGGCACACCAGCAGGGATGATGACCACGTCAGCACCCTTCAAGGCATCACCAAGCTGGTCGTCTCCCACAAACCCAGCCACCTAACAAACAATTAACACATAAAAAAAACCATTCAGATACAACAGACAATGTAATCGCCTAATTTGGACATAGGGCTACTTTTTATCCTAAATCATGACCTAAAATTTAATCAATTCTAAGTCTCTAACTAAAAGAACCTATCTTGCAAAACAGAAAAATTAAACCCAGATTCTAGATTTTTAACCAAATAATAGCCAATCCTAATCTGCAGCAGTAAGCAATGCAGCTGATGATCTTATCCAATTACAAACATTTCAGCTCATTGCATACTGGTTCATCTGAACAAAATTCCGTCACAGATCTACCGTTTAAACCAGTAAATCATAACTCAGAAGCCGGAAAATAACCAATCCGACCGTGCTGACCAAATCAGTAGGGAGTCTGCAGTCTCTACTCAGCTCAATGCCAAAAGTTTAACAATTTACATGATTAACCAGCACAGACTGACGACATTCAACAGATCTACCACGCAGTATTCCAGATCAGTGGCCACAGGAACAGATCAGTAAAAAACTGGCAATACCTGAGCGCGGGTGTTGATGTGGCTGACATCGGCGGCGACGCCGGGCGTGCCCATGATATCGTAGAGGGAGAGGGAGGAGACGAGGGGGTTGAGCTTCATGAGGAGCGCGAGGGGCTGGCCGATGCCCCCGGCGGCGCCGAGGATGGCGACCTTCCTCTCCGGCTCGGACCCGGACGAGAAGGACCTGATCGCGCCGGATGCGCGCCTGCCGAGCGCGGATCTGAGGAGGATGGAGCTCATCTTCGGCGGCGGCTGTCGGAGGGAGGGTCGGCGAAGGAGAAGGAGATGCGGCGGATGGATTTGTGGAGGGAATTGGTGAGAATGGCGAGGAAGAAAGGGAGGGTTTATATATTATAGGGGGACTGGGGGAGTGGGAAGTGGAGGACTTGGGGTGAGGTTGTATCACTGACGCGTGGGCCCGGAAGGTCAGTGAGACGGTGTGGGATGTGTTGGTTTGGAGTTCGGAGTTTGGACCGAGTTCGAGCTGCGATTGATGGTAACCGAGGTAGAGATGGCAAAATCCGACCCGACCCGAAACTCGATCCGGACCTGACCTAAATCCGAATTACCCGAGCTCTAGACAACTCAAAATTGGATGACCCGAAACTTGACTCGACCTAAAACAGTAGGGTCAACCCCCCTAACACATCAAGACTAGATGTCTAGATCAGATGACCAGAAAGCTGACCCAAACCAAAACTTGACATGACTCGACCTGACTTAACCCTTAACCCGACAAAAGGCGACACCTGTCGACCGAAACCTGACCCGTGACCCGATTAAAAGATGCTGACCCGAAAATCTGACCTGCCCTAACCCGACTCGACTCGTGGCCCGATAAATATCGATTATTGTTGACCTGAAGCCCGACTCGACTTGACTCGTGACCCGATAGATGGTGGCTATTGTTCACTCGAAACCTAACCCGCACTGACCCAATCCAACTCGTAACCTGAATTTTGCCTGGTCAAACTAACCCGAACCCGGCCCGAGCAGACTCGAACCCGCCCGACCGATTGCCACCTCTAAATCGAGGTGATATATAGCTTTGTAGGAGGATTCATTGACAATGTTATCTCGACAAATTTTGATAATAGGATATTTTTAAATTTATAAAAAAAATTAGAAATTACTAAAAGTAGAAAAAAAATTATGAAAGTATTATTTAATTTATAGATTGATTATTTTCTGATTTTTTGCAATTCAAGCGACATTTGATAACTCTTCAAAAATCTATTAAATATAACCGTTAAAACTTAAAAGAATTATAACCGTTAAAAATATATAAAATTTTAATAAGTCAACAAACGATTTTCAAATTGATTAAAATTTGAAATACTATCAATCTAAAAATGAAGTAATACATCAGCAAATATATAACCGGTAAAATATAAAATCTCAACGAACGAGTGCTTATCCCCTAACATATGGCACGGTGCCATGCAGCACGTGAGCCGTTGGATCGCCTCGAGATTCTGGCCAGCACGAATCTCAAGGAGATCGAGCGGCCCATATGCTACCTGGCACCGTGCCATATGTTTTAAGATTTATTATGAATTTTTCTAAATTTTTTAAAATTTTATTGCCACTAGCAATAACGAAGCCAGAAAATTTTTGTATGGGGTTCAAAATTATACCAACTAGTAATATTAATAAGATAATCAAACCAAAATCATTAAATTGTAACTATGGAGTTCACTAATAAAATATTTTTCTTATTTTATGGGGTTCAATTATACATATTTTTACCAAAAACATATAAACAACACTAAAAATATTGCAGTCATTTGTTCTTACTGGATCCGCCATTGGCCACTAGCACTGCGCTCCAGAGAGGGGTAGAGGAGGGGAGAGTATGGGAATGGAGGGGTGACCGCTTTTGTTGTTACCCTGCCCAAGTCAAAAACCTTGCTCCACAACCAATTTTTTTGGAGGGGACACGATGGAAGAGGAGGGGAGAGGAGGGGAACAAAGTACAAAATTTGTTAAGAGTTTCCATCAGACCTCTACACCCTGATTTTGGAGGGTACGGTTCATTCACAACCCTCCCCTTCCATTCTCTATCCTCCCCTTCTCTACCCCTCTCTGAAGCGCTGTGTAGGTAGACACAAGATCTCTTCTCAACTAAGCATTTGGCTTTTTGCGTGGATCTGAGATTGGAATCGTATCGCAATATACCCCGGTCGTGTCAGTCTCATGTCGCTGTAAAGGAGTTAAGATGACTAAGTAGCCGTTGGATCTTAAATCAACGCTTTTGGGTCTCAATAATGTCAACGATTGGGATTTGGGGGAGAACTGGTGCCGGAGTTGACTGGTTGGTTTGGCCCTTTTTACATTAAACATGGAATTTCGGATTGAGAAGGGTGAGGATATTAGAAGTGGAATTTTATTATATTTATATATTAGTAAAAACCACACGTCTTGTTTTGGGCTGAAACTGTTATTTCTTATAATAAATTTTAAGATAATATGTAATGTGTTTTAAGTTTTTATTTGGAGTAAGGATATACATGGTTCATTTTTGTAGACTTTATCTTTAAAGGAGATGAGAAAGAAATTATATATTTGTTAGTAGGATGAGTTATGCTATGGTGAGTCATGACTCACGGGCTGCTCCATGAGTCACGATCCAAAGATATATCAAATCATCTCCAAATTTCTATTTATATGGCTCAATAAATTCTTTATATCAAAATCTTATAGCATGCAAAAATTTTACATTTTTGAAAACTTTTAAGTATTTGTTTGAAATTTTTTAAAAGTGACTATACAATATTAATAAAATAATCAATGTTTTATGTATCATTTTAAAAAATCTAGAAAAAATATTTAAAAATCTCCAAAAATGAAAAATTTTTGCGTGCTATAAGATTTTGATATGAAGAATTTATTGAGCCATATAAATCGAAATTTGGAGGTGATTTGGTATGTTTTTGGATCGTGACTCACGGAGCAGCCCGTAAATCATGACTCACCGTAGCAAAATTCTTAGTTGGATATGCAATTTTTAGACTATTCTTTTGGTTTAAATATATTTCTCAAAAAGTCTGCGTTCTAAAAATATATTTTCCGGTCGCTTTTGTTGTTATCTTTCGTCATGTTTGGACTTTTGCCCATTTTTTAATGGATTGAGATTTAGCTTTGCTTATTATAAACGAACTCGACGCAGCAAGCAATTTGAACGGAATCTTTAACAGGATAAAAAAGTGGACCGTCACCGTCAGCTATATGTTTATTGCATTTATTCGAAGTTTCGGACTTCGTTTTTCTTTAATTTTTTATTGAGAGGAATACAATAATTGTGCTTGGAATTTTGGAAGCTCTTCTAAACATCTGGCGTGATACAAACACGACCCAATATCAACTTGTACGATTTCAATTCGAATCTTGTAAAATTCAGTAAATATTTATACTCAAATTTTACAAGCAGGTTTCAATCCAATTCATCAACGGTCTTAGCCAAATATGAGAAATTAACTATGAAAGTTGCTCTTTTTATGAAAGAAAGCAGCAGCTGTTAAGTTTAAACATCACACTGATCACACATCCTGCTATCAACAGCATGGTTTGAAGGAAATGTGCCCCATTTGCTCACTAAGCCCTGTATTCTTTTATAAAATTTTCTACACAAACAATGAGAGCTAAATTGCTCATAATGGTAATGAATAATAACATTACAAAAACATAAATCAAAAGAAAAAAGGAAGTTAAGCAGACCTGCTGAAAATCTCAACTGAGCTCAGCTGGCACCATCATACTATCATACCAAACAGAAAGAAAGTGGATAACATAAGACAGATTACTAAAACACAGAATTTGCGTACCATCTTAAACCTGAAAAACACAGGCAAAGTTCTAAGCACACCAGTATCACACTCCAAAAAGATGTGAGAAAAGAACATGAAACATTGAAACATTAATTACTGATACTTCTTAAAGATTGCTAAATAGTTATCTACTACTTACCACTGAGAAACAGCAGCATAACACAATGCCAGTTTTGGTTGCACCTTTACATGCTACCCAATTTCAAATTAAAAAAAAATAAAATAAAAATCCACATACATAAACAATTAGAGCTACAATTAGACTTGGAAATAGGGGATGCAAACACTACAATACATACAGAATAGTGACGATCCAAAATGAACTTTAAATAGTTAGAAGTACTCGTACTTCCTTCATAATTTATGCCTACTCCCCCGTTCGATTCGGGTTTTCTCCTTTCTACCAACTACTTTACAAGGTCACTTAGTTTTAGTTTACTCCTAGAAACACCTAAAAACACAGAATGAGTCTAGTTCTACTGTGAAACAGAAACAAATATACAGTCTTTTTCTAAATAGGGTTGATAACGAGTGGATGGACCACCACCATCAACAGCCATCGACAGCCGATTTGGGGCAAGCCTCTTGAATCTATATTTGCAATCCCAGGATCCCAGCCTGTCATAATTAACCAGAGATAACTTAAGGCTTGCGGACACATACAACCAGGGTGCAATACTTGATATCACTCAAAGATTGCGGTATTAGCATTTAGATACGTGTACATATATACACTAAAATTTGCAATCTGGCTCAACAAAAATCAGTAAGAATCTAAATTCCAACTCATCACAATTCCAAAAATTTCATCAACCACTCTCGTCTTTCCTAAAAGAAACGGGTGTATGATGCAGACAAATGGTACTAAAACAGAACACAGATTACAGCATGACCCTTCAAAAGTTTTGGCAGCCTAAGTTTCAGTGACCATTTATCAATGTCCAAGTCAATTTTATCAATGGATATTAAAATTGATATGACCGCTCCAAGTCAATTTAGGTTCCAAAATGGATGCCCTGATACTTTATTCGGAACCAAAAAAAGAAAAGAAAAAAAGGATGGTTCTTCAGAGCAAATTATAAAGTTTTCATTATTCTAGGATGCGCTCCAAAGGGGGTGGTGAATGGGAGGAAGAGAAGAGATGGGAGAATCAATTTTTACCTTGGTCCTGACTTGTATAAAGGTTAATTACTCCAATCATGTTTCCAAATATTGTAACCTTCTATTTAGGGTGTACAGTTTAACTAATAGCCTCCCATCTACTTCCCTTTCCCCTCCTTACCCCAGCTTGTTTGGAACTGAAGGCTTTGTCATTGGAGTTTTGTATAAGGAACAGAAGAATAAACTAAAGTACACAAGAAAACAGAGCTGCCAAAACAAAAGTACAGAGATCTGGCATTTTAAAAAGCTTACTACAGATCTTACCTTAACTAACTATTGTCCGCCGCCATCAGATCCATAGGCAGATGAGCTGTCACTGTCAGAGTCTGCAAAATCAAACCCCATGAAAGAAATAAAATTAACCAAATATCATGGCTCACACCAATTTAATCACTCAGGGTAAAAGCTACTGATTACGATGGTCTGTTTCCAATTTTATATTCAATTTGTCCATCATTAAGCTCCAATATTGCCATCATAGCAAATTAGATGCACGAATACGACATCAGAAGGCAACATTTTTTTACTTCCAAGATGTGAGTTTTGGAGATGTGGTTGCGGGAGCCCACCCCATACTTCTTTTTAATTTATTTTTCAACTCAATGAGAACAATTTGAAATTTTACTGAGCCTATAGACTACCAGATGTGTTCTTTAATTGCTGGAGAACTCAAAAGAGATTCAACCAGGCCATAACTATTGTTGAGGTCAAAGAAAGTAAATAGCAGAAAAAGCTACCACTAGATGAGGAGCCAGAATCACTGCTAGAGCTAGTAGTACTGCTTGATCTACTTGGATTTTCCCCCTTATTCTCTACTTCAGCTGGAGCACCAGATGTAGCCACATAATTCTCATCAGCTATGAACAATTTAATCCACGATTAGGAGAAAGAAAATATTCAGCAAATATACCAAATGGCAGTAAAAATAAACATCACTCAGTTACATAAGCTCCATTGCATTTGGAGAGATTATGGAGTAAAGCTATAAGCTTAATCTCACCACTGGACATCATGAGCTTAACCTTACACATCATTGCATTGGCTTGAAACCGTGAACTATAGATCTTGATTCAATACTACCAAAGCATTTATGCTCCAAAACATTATAATAAAAAAAGTATGGAATATAAAATGCTTGGGTTATCCGATACTTGAAGTTCAATCATGTAAATTAGTCATTCAAGCCAGTCAGATGGCAATTGAGGTTAAGCTCACATCCAGCTTAGAGACTTTTATAGCCATCCTAAATCCAAATTTTTTGATAGGCGAGCTCATTTTACTTTCTTCAGTTTTATACTCAAAACTTTTAACATGGCATGGCTTATGAACCAATATCACCATAGTTATGCTAGTCAAAACAGATCATTTGGCACATACTATGAAAAAAGTACACATATATTTTTTTTTTTTTACATAGCAATTAATTTGATCAAAGATCGTTTCAAATATGAATTATACTTCTTACCTCTATTTGGTGCTTCTCCAGGTGCAGGCTCTTCAACCTACAAAAGGAAGCACAGATAAATTAGTGCTACCAATGGTCAAAAGGAGGGGGGGGGGGGGGCTATTGAAAGACAGTATCGAAGTTTGGTATCACTATCTTTAATCTACATCAAAAGGATATATATACACATAAAACTATATTATTTCAGCCATTATACAAGTTTTGCACAAAAGCATGTCAAATTTGCCATTATTCAAATTGTTAGATGATATATATTATCATAGTGTTTCTCGTACCAACATGAATTTTTTTTTTTAAATTTTCTAAAATATATACAATCCTACTAACTGACCCAAACCACTACCTTCCTTTAGCTTATAGAGAAAAGCTTTGTGTAGTGCTATGTCAAATGATATTAATACATGTTATTTATCCTAAATTCCTCTAAAATCGTCATTGCCCTGCATTATCTAAGTACAATTACCAAGACAGTTCACCTAAAGGAATTATTCAGAAGGCATGCAGATTTATACATTTTTTTAGTTTTATTATTTTTTTCTCCTCATCAAACAGGTGCTCTGGTCAGTCACAACCCCAGTATTGCCAACAAAGTATTCCACATAAGTTACCTAAATTTATAACTATGTTTCAACTTTTCCATGTTTGTTCCTACTTCACAACTACAATTGATTTAGCAGATAAAAAATCATAACGAAGAATGATTGCTACATACCCTTTCTTGGACAGTTGTTTGGCCAGCCTGGACAGTATCCCTCCTAGCAAGCATTGCCAACTCAGCCTTCCTCTTGTTCTTGCTTAAATTCTTCTTATAATTAGTAACAAACCTATCAAGCTCCCACAAAGTCTCAGCATCCATGCTATCAATATCCACCTCTATCTCATCATCATGCTGACTCAATGATAAATTCTTTCTTTTTATTATTTGAACAACAGCATCCAACTTTTCAGGGGGTAGAGTTTGCAAGTTGTTACTCAGTTTTCTCTTCTCTTCAAATGTCATATCCCTCTTATTTGGGTCTTTCGCCTTAGGTTTTTTCAATGCTGGCGTCCGGCTGACAGGTGGTAATGGTACTTGAACCTGCACGTGTGTGTAGTTACCTGGCGGCGGATGTAGCGTTGAGTCAGACCTCTCCAGCACTGGTGCAGGTGGTGCTGAGATGGCAGCTTTCTTTGGTGGGACTGGAGGCGGTGAGTGGTATGATAGGTGATATGACATCTCAGCCTCGATTGTGGACCAACCCTCTTCAAAAATTTGTAAGAGTTGCTCGGCCATAATATGTACATCCTGTCCTTTCGGGTTATATGTCATGGCATTGCGAAACGTAAGTCTGACATCCTCAGCAAACTCTCTTGGAGACTTGTACCAATTCATGCTCAAACGGGTTTTGATAGTACCCAAGTCCATTGGGTGCTTTATGATCGTCAAGTAATCATGCAAACCAAGAGCAACCGGATCAACCGGCTTATTGAAAACCCAACCAAACTTGTGCTTCATCAATCTGGTAAGCAACGCGGAACACTTTTTGAATACGTTTGAATAGAGTTTCTTTTCAATTGAATTGTAGTCGGCCTCTCCTGACAGAGCATGCTTCTTACTTCCACTTTTGGATTTCTTATTGGACTCGGGCGGGGGGATCCTATCCTTAGCCAACAGAAACTCTGAATTGCGGTACAATTGGTTGGCCTTAGGCGTCCGCTTCTCCTTCTCAAAAGATTCAGTTGGAAACATCTCAGTGCCAGAGACCGACACACTCAACTGCCGGCGGAACGGAACCACAGCAGGAGGTGGAAATGTTGGGGTCATGACAGGAGGTGGAGTTGGGGCTGCCATGGGAACAACCAGACGAGAAGGGTTTACATAATCCGGCCCCCGCTTTGCAGCGGGATGCCGTGCTACCGGAGTATCAGGGTCAGTGGCCGAGAACTGGGACTGGGTATAACCAGCCTCAGGCACAACCAGAGGCGGGGCTGCTGAAATAGCAACAGCAGTGGCCGCCACCTCGAGCCGCTTCGAGAGATCGCGTACCTGTTCAAGCTCACTGGTGAGCTTCCGCTTCAGTTCCCGCAGCTCCTGCCGGGTATGGGCCGAGATGCTTATCATGAGGCTTCTCGAGACACCATTCGGCCCTGACTCACGCGTCCCTCTGTCCCCACGGTTCAAACTGGAGGCCTCGTCATCCGATACCTGAATCGGCACAGGGTTTGGCGCATCCTCCACCGGCTGCTCCGCTGGCTCCGCCGGTTCATCCCGACGAGTCGTACTCACATCATCTGCAACAGGAGCAGGTGCGGGAGCGGGAGTAGGAGCAGGGGGCGGCTCAACAACTGGCTTCTGATTCTGACTCTCGTTCTGGTTCTCTTTCTGCGGAGCGGGAGTTTGCTGCTGCTGTGGCGCTGGTGCCGTAGCTGCAGCAGCGGCGGAGTTGTTGTTGTTAGCGGGGGGCTGCTTGAGGTTCTTGCCATGGGACTTGCGAGTGTAGACCTTGCTCTCGGCGTAGCGCTGGTGGTGCTGCACGGAGCCGTCGCCGGGCCCCGACGCCATTCATGTACGGGGAGGGGGAGAAGAAGAAACCCTAGATGCAACGCCGAAACCCTAGCTAGACTAGACAGACTGCGTACGAATCGGAAAGGCGGGATAAATCAATCAAGCAATCAATCGATCGATCGATCGATCGATTGAGAGGGGAAATCAACAATTGGGGGTTTATAATTAGGGTTTTGCGGAAGAGGATCGATCGATCGGGGGAGGGATGCGAAGGGGGAGAAGGGGAGAAGGGGAGGGGAGAAGAGGAGTTGGTTAATTTTTGTCGCAGCAGCCAGCCAGCAGCAGCGGATGGATGGATTTCAGGGATCGGGAACAGCTGCGTTTCTTTTTGTCTGCTTTTATTGATCCGACGGTTGAGTAACGCCGAAGTACTTTGAGATTGGTGCAGAAAATACTAAAGTACTTTGAGTTATCGGTGAGGAAACCGATCCTGGCCGTTTGATCGGAAAAACAGACTGGTTTTCTGAAAAGAAAAGCAGCGGATTCTGATCCGGATTGGAGACTTCAGAGGCAGAGCAGAGCAGCTTGCGTTGGGTTCTGCTTTTACTGGACTTCTTGCGTCCCATCGCTGTGGAGATGCGTGCAGCGGGTCCGGTGCATGCAGTGCAATTTCAAAATTAATTTTTGGATTTACGTACTCTGCCAGTCTGCCTTAGGTTAGGTACATCTGAATTCATATCGGCTGTTATTCTAGTATGTTATTCTTATGACTCGGGCTTCGCCCCGAAATATGATAAAAAAATAGTAAAACTTATAAATAAAAATATTTATTTTAAAAAAATTAAACATAATTTTAAAATTTTTGATGTGAATAATGATGATGATGATGATGTATAATTTATAAATAATATAACATAAATGTTGGACTACTTTGAGGATTAAATTTTGTCTTAGACATATTATATCATCTTATTAAAGACAAGTGATCCATTGACAGTGCTTATATTGACAATCTTGATAATAGGGATTTTAAAAAATTTGTAAAAATAGTTACAAATTCTAAAAAAATAGAAAAAAGTTTATAAAGATATTATTTAACTTACGATATGCTAAAATGGAGTATGAGGAATGAGAAAATATCAGGTGGATTCTGGCATTATGATCTTAGATTGATTATGTTTCAAATTATATTCAATTTAACTAACGTTTGATAGCTCTTTAAAGCTCGTTAAATTTTAACCGTTAAAAAATGTATAAAATTTTGATAAACCATCAAACGATGTTCAAATTGATTGAAATTTAAAACACTACTAATCTATAAGTTCAAGAATGCATCCATAAAAGTTTTTTCATTTTTGAGATTTTTTATGAATTATTATAAATTTTTCAAAATCCCCATTGTCAAGATTGTCATTATAAGCATTGTCAATGAATCACTCCTCATTATTAAATGGGGAGAGAGAATAAATATAAACTATTGGATCAAAGTAGATGAAGAGATTTAAACAAAATCAATGATTAATAGTATTGATGATGTGGCATAGTTGAGCTGCTTGGAGAGTTACCCATCTTTCTAGTTTATAGATTTGAATTCGCATCAATACTTTGATAATAAAATTCTTTTTACAGATAAATTTGTTCATTATACATAATAAAAACAACTTTTTTATTGTTTCCTAAATGATAATTTTTATATTAATTTGGTAATGAAATTCCTAGCTAATCAGGGATAACAATATAAAGTTGAAATTTCTATTGGAGTGAGGCTATTTTTTCTTTCTTTTGACAAACACAATTTCAATTTCGTATTTGAAGATATTTGTTATTTGCGAGTAAAAAAATTATTTGGCGGCTCAAATTGTTAGCTCCAACCATTACTTTAACTATCAAAATAATATCCACACAAGCATAGTCATTTTGTATTTTCTTTTTAAATAATGGAGACAGTGTCGATGGTTCTTTAAAATCATTGATTGAATTAAGAGATGTATTGTCAGTTTAATTTCGTAAAATAGTCAAATCTAATATTTCAAGAATATTCAGGACACCGAGAGGAGTACAACTAAGTTGTGGATTGTAAGAGAAATTTTTTTTTTTTGGATGTAATAAATACAAAAAGAAATTACAATAGTATCATTGTTTCAAATAATGATGCTTTTGGGATTGATAATTAAAAAAATAAAGAAAAATCAATAAAAGAGAAAAAAAAAAGATTGTCATTTTCTTTTGCATAAATGATGCGTAAATGACAATAAAACATGATGATTGCGATGTAATTCGATCAGATAATATTTAAAATGAAATCTAGAAGATTTATCTTTATAAAAATACAATGAAACACAACTATTACGTTGTTAGCTTATAAGTAGGAATTTTTATTAAAAAAAAAAAATCCCAAGGAAAGGTAAATTCTACTAAACATACAAATTTTAGAATACTTTACCTTTCAATTAAAATGATCACTAGTGGAACTTCTTTTGCTTTTGTGGTTTAATACTGTATTTATTTTCCTTTTTTCGGTTGAGTAACTTTTTTCTTTTTAATAAATAAAAGGAAATCACACTTTATTCTCAATGGAAAAGACAACTGAATCTGAATCCATACCTGCACAATAGTGATTCCCTGGGCTCCATTCCAAATTCTAAATAATAGCTTGAGGTGGCAAATTCTGACTCGACCGGAAAAAACCGCTAGATCCGAGCTTTCAGGGAAAGTCAGACTGATGCGAACCCGACCCGACCCGAACCCGATCCGGCCGGTGTTTCAGAGAAAGTCAGACTAATGCGAACCCGACCCGAACCCGACCCGTGTTTCAGGAAAAGTCAGACTGACCCGAACCCGACCCGACTCGTCCTGAACGACCCGAGATGACTATGGAATAGAGGTGCAAAATCTAATCAGAGTATCAAACCCGAAAAACCCGTCCGTCCCGATATTTCTGTTTGGTCAAAATGATCTGACCCGACTGAAATCCAAAACCGACCTGACCGACAATCTGCCACCTCTGATAATAGCTCACTTGCGCACCCAACCCAAGAAGCAGAGTCCAGACCCGTTACATGATTATAAAATCTGACTATCAATTGCGTTTGTATGTATGCGACTCAGTGAATAGATTCGGTTGAACTTGAACCCGGGTCAAGTCCTTTTATTTTCTTTTGCTGCCGGTGTGCAGTTCCGTGTGCACCTGTGTTTAGTAATTAGTAATACTAGGGTCGAGGCCTCGCGTTACTTCGGCTTACATTTTTTAATCCATTTTTATTATTAAATATTGTATAATCGAGGATATTAAAATATTTAATAAATGCTAAATTAAGTCCACTATAAATTAATAGTAAAATAAACCTTTTTTTTTTTAATTATAAAGTCCATTTTGAATGTATTATTTGTATTATAGATGATTAGTGTTTCAAGTTTCAATCAATTTGGATATTGTTTGACGACTTATCAAAATTTTATACATTTTTAATTGTTAGAATTGAACGGATACTAGAAGATATAACAAATGTCACTTAAATTGAATATAACCGGACATATAATCAATCTATAAGTTAAACAACACCTCCGTAAACTTTTTTTTATTTTTGATACTTTTTAATGATTATTTTTATGTTTTTGAAAATTGTCATTGTTAAGATTATCAAGATAAGAATTGTCAATGGATCCCTCCTCTTAAATAATTAGTTACTTATCAAGTTTTGAGGATCTTAACTATTAAATGAGCATTATTTTCTTCAATTGTCAGTCATACGAATTTACTACAAACAATATCTTTATATAATAGTTTTTTAAATATAAAAATAAACAAAGAAAAATTAGAGAAATAATAAGCGGTCGTAACCTTTTTGCGATCGTAGTAACCGTCGAATTATATACTCACTCTATCAATATTTTTTTTTATAAAAGCTTATGTTAGACTGTGTATATAACTCGATATGCGCGATTATGTTTTTGAACAAATTTAGTATTAGTTTTGATTTTGAGTTACGTTTGTTTCATTTTAATTTGTAGATATACAAATTCATCTTTTTATTAAATTTATTAGAAATTAAAAAAAAAAAAACAGGATGATGCGGCTGATAAAATTCAGCCGCCATATAAAACAAAAACGTTTTATACGGCGGTTGAATCTTATCAGCCGTAATTTTTTTTTAGTTTTATATATATGTTTTTTAAATGGAAAGATGCTCTGACAAACAGATAACAACGAAATCCACAGTACGATTATTATGTGTTACCATCCGTGTAGCAAACACAGAAACAACTAATTTTGAACTTCCTCACGTAAAATGCTCACAGAAAATCCTGAAAAATAGTTTATGGAGCTCATCTCGTACACGAAACATCGAACCGGGTCACAAAGATAGACAATCTATACCCGGCTCATAATTTTACAGCAAGGTACGCGATACAGAGGATAGGGAAAAAATCGAAAATTGAGAGTTAATAGTCGTGCAGATTCTGAGAAAAAAGAGAGGGTAGCTCTAGATTAATGTACAAGGCCAATTACCTCATATTACAGTTCTTCTGTAACTTCACAATGCTTCTTAATTTGGTGTAGCGGTTCAGAAAAGCAATAATCTTGGGCGATATTATGGTGCTAAAACATCCCCTGATTTTACCAGTAGAACATAAAAACGAAGAATGGGGATTGTGTAATTCAATTTTGAATATCAGGAGAATTTATTAGTTTATAGTTAAACCATAGTAGTCAGATTAGTCCCATAAATGGCAGCTTAATAGATGTGTATAGCTCATCAGGTCAATTGTATCATGAAGTATATTCCTTAGTTTCAGAGGTAACCTATCATCATCACTTCATCAGCTAACTTTTTTATTATTAAAATGAGTAGCAGCTGCCTCTGTTTAGTAAAAGACAAAGGGATCAGAAAACTTAATTAATTATGAACTAATTAAATTAATTGGCATGATTGATTAATTAATTAGCTGGTTGCTGTCATTTCTGTTCTAGACTCTATTATAGTGTTGTAATGTTGAATTTTCCTATATCTGTTTTTGTTCGATGAAGAGTTATTTATTAGGATATTGAATTATTGATCTCTTTCATTCCTACTTTACTATCAATTAAATTTGGAAAATTAAATCCACTAGAATAAATAATTAAACTGACACGGTTGATTCAGTGATTCTTACGACTCTGACATTCTTTTTGATATTTTGGTTAATTAGGCGAAGCAATAAATAAAATAAAATAATAAGATAAAATAACATAGCATATAATTGCATAAATGAAATAACATAAAATGAAAGAAAGCATATTAATTCTTTCTATATTATATTATCCTTAATAATAATAAAAGTATATCGGAAAAAATGACATGAAATGGCTATCCTCACATTTGAGCCGTTGATCATTTCTTCGATAGATCAGAACCGTTGATGTATGTTAATGTCTGTTGATGTTCTCAGCCCATTAAAATTAAGGCCCATATAAATTATCTCAAATTAAGACCCATTACATATTATTTTAAAAGTTTATTACAAAAAATAATAATTTCAGTCAAAGCAAGAATTATGCTTTTTACTAGTAGTAATAATAATATAGTCATAGCCGAATTGCGGGCTATATAGAGTTGGTACTCGTTGATTTCTGTAATTTGTCTGCAAGTTTGTGCAGCATGAATGCTGTCAAATGCGCCATTCTTGCCATACTTCTTGATACGAGTGTTGTTTTTTTTTTTTTCTCTGATTTCTGTGGGAGGTTTTGTTTGATTTACAGCTTCTACCAGGGTCAAACAAATTGTCAAATTCATACATTTATTAATTTCTTTCCGTCGATCACACCTACACCTCGTTTTCTATCTGTTGGTTATTGTCTCCAATTCTCCAATGGTTCAGACAAGACCTGATACAGCCTATTTGAGGTGGCAGGCCGTACAGGAACTGATGGTGGTGGGAGAACACTAGAACTATATACGCTCTCTTGTGAAAGTAGTGGTTGTGGAGAAAGTTCTTGACTGTATACTCTGATGATTTCTCCAGCAATGGTGTGTGTGTGTCAAAATTGTTACCTGGGAAGACGAAGCCCTGGCCTTTTCTTATATATGCCAGGATCCGAAGGTATTTCTGCGCCAACGTGGGGTAACTGCCCAGTTCGAAGATGGGGATCGTGTCCCGATCATTCCGTAATGGGCAATTATGTCTGTATAATTTTTGAGGCCGTACTGGGCCATTCTTGGGCAATCTCGAGATCCGGTTGAGATCCTAAGACTGGATCTCGAGATGGGCCGTTCTTGGGCTATCTCGAGATCTTAAGACCAGATCTCGAGATGGGCCGTTATTAGGACGACTTGAGCTAATTTCGGGTTTCTAGGGAGTGGACCTGAGATGGGCCTGTTCGAGGCCACTTCGAGGTTATGGCCTTAATGCGCCGTAACATATGTTTGGGCTAAGTTAAAGGTATGGGCTCGAGTTACCGTATACTGGGCCGGGGAACTTAGTCCTATCAAGACCAAATCATTGTCTTAATCAGGTGCTTTGTATATCTTCTCTGCTTTGTGAAAACATTTTACCAGGATGCAAATTTTTAAGAAAATAGGCCTGGCACATCTCTACTACCAGTACTGTTCATTTCATTTTGCTGCATGCCTCTTGACTTGACGAAACCGCAGTTGCCTTGAACCATTTTAATTGGGCTGTAGCTTAAGTGAGAGTTAAAACTACAGAATTAGTACAAATTAATTTATCTGGTAATTTGCTTCTGTAAAAGTAAAATCTTGTTTTTATGATTTTATCCTAGGATCAATCAGTACAAATTAAAAGAGGTGTCTGTATCCTTAGGGTTTCTGGTATATAACCTATTGTCCTGTACCAGTTCTGGCAAATTATTTTTTCCTGGGTGGTATGGGTGGCATGGTGGTGCATATATACCCTTTAATTTGATCAGAAACCAGTAAAATTCTCTATTTACAAAGTGCATGGGCTGGTAATAAATAACACTACACTGCAGCTTTCATGTATTAGTTGCTTTCTATTGCCAGTTTCCTTTTACTTAGCTTTATCATGTCTAATTTTATTTTTCTCGTGTCCTAAGATTATAGCATATATGTTCCTTTCTGTTCTTTATTTAATATCCACACATGTTTTGCCAAAATATCGCTTTCCTTTGTTCTTTGACATAGAAAAAGAAGAGAAAACAGAGACAGCGTTGTTGCTGTCAAGCTGATTGTCCAATAATTGTTATATTTATTACTTGCTTGTTAGCATCATTTCAGCTAGATTTAATTCTGATTAGACATTTTTTTTGTCCAAAATCTTGAAGATGCTAACAATATATAAGTACCTCTGCATACGGAAAAGTGTCAGCTGATCAAACGTATCATGAGCATCGATCCCGAATCAGCCAAACTCTGCGTCGTATCGTAGACATTGCTTCAATACTCTCCTATTGTTATTGGTTAATTCCATTCCATGAATCCCACAATGCACTGTGGGACATTTATTTCAGACTGTTCTAATGTTCAAAACCATCCAATGGACAACATAACATATCGTTACTTCAAAAAAGAAAAATAATATATCCATCGTGATCAAATCTTCTTTCTCATACATGCACCAGATATATGAACTACTTAAATTATATGCCTAATATGGCAAATTTAAAAATTCGGCATTTAACATTGTCAATATCATAGATTGCAAATTGGTTTCTGATTTCCGACCCAACATCATTAAAGCAAGGTAGATAATTTAATACACCATATATAGTTGTCTTTTGCTAGCCTTCTTCGTTCTTCCTCTGTTTATGGTACCGACGGTGTATTCTGGTGATGCTGAGGATCTGGCCCCCCGGGCACTTCTCTCATGCTCGGCTGGTCGTCTCTTATATGCCTTGCAAAAATTGTATATTTTGATGATACAGAGTATTGTGTAGGTAACCTTACCAAGTTGATTTCTCTATACATCTCTCTCCGCAACCGCGCTTCAGGCATCGCCATCAACCCTAAAGCAATCACAAAGATAAGTACAATTCTCATTCTCATGATTGCAATCATTGCAAAATGATCAAGTACTATGGTTGTAACTTGTAAACAAGCAATATATTCTTAGTAATGAGAGTACATGAATCGCACGTACTTATAGCGCGGGAGTTACTCGTAGTGGCAGTAGCAAATTTGATAAAGAATTCAAGATATGATCAAAGAGATATCTTTTGTTAATCAAAGAAAATAGAGGATGGACCCTGGCTCCTTTCTTGCAGAAAAAAATAATGTGAGGAGATTTGAGAAGTGGAAGCTCTTTAGACGAATCCACTACTAACGAACTAACTAGCGCCGAATGTATACGTGTGATAAACCAATTCAACTTCTTCACTTTTTGTTATTTATATATTTGTTGGACCATTCAATAAAGTGTGTAGATAGGTTCAGGTGTAGTTTGCTCGAGTCGAATTAGTACTTTAAATCAGAATACTGCAAACTCTGTCTTCCAAACCACATATAAGTTGTAACGGTCCTTTTGACTTGGAACATATAATTAGCTAGTTTAGGTTTGTAAAATTATTTAAGCAATAGAATGTATTTTGTCTTTACAAGATCGACACAAAAAGATCGATCAGAGCCTTTATGTTTATGGCAGCTATTTGTGCTTCGCGTACTTGTTACGGCATACTGCTAACACTGATATAGTAGCCGTAGACACAATGTCATAATTTTATGGCATAATATAGCATTTTGAGACAAAGAACTACTATAGCGATGTCCGATGCTATAGAGTGTTATAAAGAATACTGATTTGTCATCTGGCATCATGCTTACTTATACCTAGTCAATATATAGAACCATAGAAGTGTTTACCAATAAAAGAAGTGTTTATAACTTCATATATATAAGTTGACATTATAGATATATAATTATATATATAGAATATAATTACGTTGCTTTGCAAAGTTGGGCAATTTTTTGCTTTGCGTTCAAATTTCATTCTCCAAAGCTCAAAGGACCAATCTAATTTGCTAAACACAATGTACATATTGAAAACATACAAAATACCAAATTTTATAATTTTTTGAATTTTTTAGCTATTTTTTTGGATTTTTGAAAGGTTGACACTTTTTGGCATCATTATTTTATTATTATTTCTGGGTCATCTTTCTAAAAATCAGAAAAAATAGTTAAAAAATTCTAAAAATAGTAAATTTTGGTATCCCATCATATTTCAATATTTAGAATGTTTTGGTTCAATTAGATTTGTTGTTTGAGTTTTCTTTTGTGAGATTTTGAAAACGCAAAGCAAAAAAGTCTCAACTTTGCAAAGCACCGTAACATGTCAACTGATTTGTTAAATTTTACCTGGATTTGTTAAATTTTACCTGGTTAATGTCAACTGATTTCACCATTTATAGATTGTGGCATGAACCAAGGCACACTGTCACTACTAGTACAAATCACAATATACAACTTCGATCTCAAACAAACTCCGATATACCGATCGCGACTAGAACACTAGCTAAACCACAAAACTAGGCATTAAGATAATCTTTGATGTAGTGCATGTGTATATATGAGTTCTTATACTTGGAATTGTTCACACCTACTAGCTAAATTATACTTAATCAATAAAAATACAAAATTTGTCAAAATTAGAAATCTATAGTACTGATGAAAAATGGGAAGAAAGGAGAACCAGCCAAGAAGGTTTTTGCCCTTTTGGTGTGACAAGGTCTTGACTGTGAGAGCAAAGATATTATCCTTATAAATAATATAGTAAATGCCACTTATCCAGCTTTTCATGATGAATTTTTTTTAAACTAACTATTCCACTAAACTGTATATATTGCGGTTAAGATTTTGAGAAGATTCTGCACTGCACATTGTAAATTATAACTTATTCCGGCGATCGGTTGCTTTGCTTGCTTGGGCACTCTTCCAAATTTCCAAAGGACAACGGCCATGAGATAAATTATATCTTCAAACTAAACTAATGTAAATATGTGATAAGTACACAAAGTTAATTAAGTAGTTATTATATATATATACACTTGTTGGTTAGAAGGCCACGTCGCCCAAAAAAAAAAAAAAAAAAAGGCAAGAAAGAGAACAAAACTTGTGCTAATATGGCTGTTTATTATACAATTAAACAATACTAATGGAAACTACTTTATTTGTGAAAATTATTTACTAAATTATCACTTTTATTTTACCCTACAACTTGTTTCTAGGTTCCTAATGAAATAGCATTTGCAAAGCAGGACGTAAAAGACATTAATTTAATGAGGAGAGATCCTTGACAATACTTATTTTGACAGTCATGACAATGGGATACTTAATAAATTTAAAAAAAATATTAAAAAAATCTTAAAAATTGAAAAAAATTTATATGGGTATCATTTGATAGTATATGGATTGATATTGTTTATATGGGTATCATTTATAGATGTATTATTTAGTATATGGATTGATATTGTTTCAAGTTTCAATCAATTTGGGTATCATTTGATAGCTCATCAAAATTTTGTACTCTTTTTAACGTTTGTAATTTGAAGAGATTAATTTTGATAGACTATTAGACAACACTTAAATTGAATGTTGTTAATAATATAATCAATCTATAAGTTTAACAACACATATAAACTTTTTTCTATTTTTAAAATTTTTAAAATATTTTTTGTCAAATTTATTAATTGTCCTATTGTCATGATTGTCAAAAAAAAACATTGTCAAGGAATCCCTCCTCTGATTTAATATATGCCACGCTTTTAAATAAATTGCTAATTAAATTAGCAATGCCGCATATCAGCTAGTAACTAAAAAGAAACTGTATTCCACATTTGAAATGACAATTGTCGTATCAACATTTGCATATATTGGATTGTGACCGTTATATATATATATGGAGATGCTTTAAGCTTTTCTTCTATGCGGTTTTGTACGTCACTGCTTACCTTTTCAGATCATATTAATTCATTTATTTGGCAAAGGAGCAATTGGATCGACAACACTGAAAAGAATGTCAAAGAGTGCCCACTAGAAGTCATGAAAATGGAAACTACTAGAACTTCAAATACAAAAAAAAGTACATATCGATCAAAAAACTAATATTGATTTTTTGTTATTTTACATTAATGAGTATCATATATAGTTGAATAATTAATATATAATACGGCGTACAATATGTTGTATAATATATAGTCATAACATGAGCAATATTATAACTCGTTTAACATAATTAATAATTAAACACCCAATCAACTTTGATGTCTACAATTAACCCAAGAATATATAAGAAGGACTAATAATAACGCAAAAAATCCATCGAACCATGCATCCAAACTTATCTGTTGCGCGATTAATTATTGAAGCATCCAATTTATGCGAATCCTAAAACATTACAAAAAACATGTAAAGTCCACCCTATAAACTAGGCCACCCATCCGCTCTCCCTCACAATCTGACACACTCACATGCACTCATGTGCTTGTCATGTACGTACAGTTACATAAATGTTCATTGAAAAATGATATATGTTCATTATAAATACGGTGGATCAGTGGATAGATAAAAGGGGTGGCCGCTGCCCGCTAGCTATTACTCTTACATCAATCATACCTTATGAGTGCGTGTATGAACTAACAAGCTAGCTGTGGCCTCCTATCACAATTCACAAAGCAAAAGAATTGAAATTAGTTCGGAATCACAGTACATAGCCATGAAAACTCTGTTTCGGATAAGGGTGCATGAGGGGTAGTGATAACATATGATTCTTAGAAGTACAATTATTCAATATGCATTCTCAAAATTAACCTCTTTCTTTTTTATACCTCCTCTTGTCACATATAAGTATATAACAATTAGAGAAAACATCTTGCGTCCATTGAAAAACCGTCCATACGACATGTAACAGATACATCTCGAAATGTAACAAATACATCTACGCGAAATGTAATAGATACATTCTACGCTAGGTATTACTGTTACAGTTAATACTGTTCAGATTGACTTGCTAAACATGGCAGGGGCCAAATGTATATAGTAGCCCAACATATATACAAGCATGCAGGGGCGGAGGAAGGGGTGGACACGGGGGTGCTAAACACCCCCATGATTTTACCAATTATTGGAAAAGATAAAATTTTTCAGTGTAATTTGATATGTAATTTCAGTTTAACCCCCCTATGAATGATTGATGTATTGTTTTATACCGCTAAGCACCTCTATGCCGCAACTCTGGCTCCGCCCTGTAAGTATGGAAACACCCGCTTTCCAAACAAATACCGAATCCTCAGCATCCTTGAAATCCCAAACCTTTTCTCTTGAAATCCTTTTATATATTTTGCATCTTTACATTGCATCATCTTCTCTGTTGCACTTAGTTCCTGCATTTTCACCTTTCTGCAAATGAACCATAAAACGAGCTTTTAATAATTGAAGGAATATGCATATACAATAAGCCCCATATGTACTGATGCAGGGCACCAACTAACTCTGAAAACAGTACATTTTTATAATTTTATTAGTACCTTAACGCCAAAACTTACCAATTCACATGCCTAAGAAGTTATGAAAGTTGTCTGCAAAACAAATATACCTGACATGCATGAAAGTTGCTTGCACAACAAATTATATCTGACATGATGCTCCAGTGAGGAAGAGTAATTAATACCTAGCGTCCATAGAAAGACCATCCATAGAGTCCATAGGTTACATTTTGGCATGTATCTGTTACATTTCTGGATGTACTTGTTACATTCCGTATATGTCTATGGATGTATGGACGGTTTTTCAATGAACGCAAGATGTTTCTCAGTGAGGAAAACCCTTCTCTCTTTCTAGACCAATGAAAAAAGTTGGCTACTAAAAGATGTAGCAAAAAGATATATCCTGGCAACAACTTCTAGAAGCTGAACAGACCAGCATAAAGAAAAGAACCACAATCTAAGAGAAATTAGAAGGGAAAAATGGTGAAAAGAAGTTACCTCTAGGACCATCATCAGTAACTGTCACAACAAATTTGCAGAATTTCATCCCAAAACACACTTCTTTCCTTATGCTTCACATCTGTTTTGTAAGCAAAATAAATAAGTTCAAGAAATCGCACTGAAAAAGTGTCCGATGTTGAAGGAACATTGAACTTACCATTGGAATTGGCTGGACCATCTAACCGGCTTAGATTACTGGACACTGAACTTACCATTCCGACTAATCCCCAATTACTATTCAATAGCATTTTTCACCATTGCCTTCTCAACTAATTTGATCCAATCGGTAGGGGAAGCCGATGTCCTCCAATTGAATCCGCTTCTGGGTTCTGGCATGATCCATAAGAGAATATAAATAGGTGTTGATGTGTTCATGTAAATTGGGAGAGAGTGAGCTCCTCCTCTCCAATATTTTGGAGATGCATGTACCGTATGAAAAAGTTAATGGAAATAATGATATTATGAGTGAAATTAATGTTGGTTTCATCTATTTACAAACCTTTGCTTCCGCTGCCATGTTATCAAGAATCCCCAACAGCCCTCGTGTCTGGATCATTCGTGGCAATCGCTGACAGCTCGGTGCCAATTTGGCTGGGGCATTCTAAGACATGAATATCGCTTCTGGCTGTTCTTCTTTCTTCTTTGAGTACCGAAGATCTGGTGCGGGGATGCTGAGCAATGTTCGCTTACAAAGCTCGGGTCTGTCGATCCTAATTTCTCATTTCATTTCCAGAATTTTGAAAGTTCTATTGAAGTGCAAACCCTCTGCAAAGTGGTTGTTCTGTTTTACTTTTCCAATTATAAATTCTTTGTATCAGGATTAGTCGACGGTCATAATTAGTAACCTGAAAATAGTAATCAACACATTATTATGAAATATTCGTTCTGAATGATTGACCAAATCTCCACAGGAGGATGCATTAATATTATGAAGAACCCCAAATATTAGACAGGGTTAGCTAATTAAAATCTAGTTTCACACCCTGCGAAAAAAGAATCAAATTTTAACTACTAAATATCAATTAACCACCGTAAGTTTAGTAATTTACTCCGAAAAAGTATCAAACCAAACGAAACAAAGGACAAGTGTATAAAGAAATTATCTTTAATTATGTTAAATGTGTGGTTGCTATCATAAACTCAAAATTTACTTCAGACCATTTACTTATCCGATACATAAGCTGTAGTGGCTCCTGCCGCATGCGCCAGAGCCTCTTTTGTGTCGAGCAACGCGGCACCACCAGATTTTTTCGCCTTGTTGTACCGCTCTTCAGCTGCACGAATGGCCTCGATCGAATTCTGCTGCGCCTGTGCACGGTACTGTCCAATCTCCTCGTTCGACATGGGCTGTGGTGCCTGTATTTGAGTTTGGGTTTGTTTTTCCTCTTGTGACATGGTGGTCTTGCTTGATTGCTGCTCGGAAGCCATGTCTTTGCTTAATTTGAATGGTTTGTGACCAAAGTTATGAACTTTTTGTTGTATAATAACTAATAAGGATGGAAAGATGAGCCAAGCAGGATAAGGGAAGGGAGGGTTTTGACTTGAGGAGCTGAAATGGCGGTTTGAGAGGGGTAAAATCGAGTTTTGAATGGACACGTATTAGGTTCATGGGTACGTGTCAATAAAGTGACAAAGTATTTAGCGGTGCAAATATGAAGAGTAGCAGAATACTTAGTTTATGATCCATATACTTGGAATTATACTGCATGTATATTATAGGTATTTTATTTCGTACCAGTACTGTACGTACAATGCCCGTATGCAGCACGAATTGTTTCATCTAAAGACAGCTTTATACTTTGATCGGAATGAAGTGAAAGAAAATTTCAGTTCAGTTCAATAGAAAAGAGAAGAAATGAGATGAATCGAATTGAACTTTTATGATCAATACCATTTTTTTCTCAGCAAGAATTCATTGTGAGGAGATAAAGAAATGTCCACAAATGTTAAGCTTATTTACCAAAATGCCATCTTCTAGGGTTGGCCATCGCCATTGAAATAGAGCATCAAATTGGAGAAGAAAAGTACGACTGGTACCTTCAAAGAGAGAGGAAGATTATACTTACCTAGTCGGAAGATCTAACTCAACCAAATCTAGCGTTTACACAGCAGCTGAGAAGGAGGCGACCAAGGTCAAGCGTGACCAGCAGACTTCGCGAGTGTTGTCCGTACCAAATGACAAGGTATTGGAAGGGATTTGCAAACGCGATTTCAGCGAAAAAATGTCGCGCCGAATGAACTCTCGTGGGTTATTGTTTTTGCTTCCGATCATGAACGCGAAAAGAATTCCATTTCCATTTCGCGTTTGACACTCCGCGATTCCATTCCGATCAGGGGGTTAATTTGTTATGCGGCGGTACCTTTGAATTGAAAAATAACAAAGGATCTAAAACTTTTAACGAATATGAAAAGTTCATCTATTTGAATTTCGAGTGTCAACAAAAAGGTTATAATTATCCTATTAAATAACATCTGATAATTTATTAAGTAGAACTAATTAATAGTTGAACGATGAAAAAAAAAATAACTAACATTTTGCTGGTCACACATCAAGCCATTTTTATCTTCCCACTTTAAATAAGGCCTTGTGCCCACTATAAGAAAATAAGTACGAACATGGCAAAAATAACAAAAGTTCCAGAAAATAAATCAGAAGCATGCAATACATGCTTTTGATCACTAGCCACACGATTAATCAATTACAAACTCTGATAGATATCATTTATTACAATAATCACAAAAAACAACTAAAAAAACAGAAAATGATTAAATAGGTGGACCGCTCCAATTAACTAAACCACACGATCAAACAAAAAAAAAATAATAACGAAATTACAAACCATGAAGTAGAAAACAAAGTAAATGGGCCGGGGCACAAGGAGAGCAGGAAATGTCGTGCGATGGTAACTCTTACCAAATGTCGAACTCAACGAATTGGCCCACTCTGATTTGGTGTGACTCATCTTCACGCAAACTTCGCTTAAGATCTGGAGAACAGAAATGCAAAGTGAACTTGTTAAGAGAGGTCATATAGCGCAATCCAGGAATAAAGCGCAATTTATGACAGGAAACCAGTTTGATCTCCTTGAGCATGGGCATAATAGGCATGGCTCCGTCCCCAACATCTGCCTTCCACTCCTCCAGCTCAAATAATCCTTCAAAAATCAGAATCTGCAGGCGCGGAAATCCTCCAGCTGAACAGCGTAGTTCTCTTCCAACATATGCATTCAAACATAACTCAAGTAGATTGAGGCTCTCTAGTCTTTCTAGAACCGGCATTGGATCTTCGATGATCCCGGAACCCACGAGGCAGAGCTTTGTGAGGTGAATTGGGAATGAACGCCCTGAAACTGCAACAGGAACGGATTCTTGACCTGTGGACTCTATCCATCGCCCACCTAAGCGCAAGGACTGCAAGTGGTTGTACCATGGAAACTCACTCGTGTCCCTTGGGTCAAAATTCAATGGGCTAGCAATATCCTCATTACGCATGGCAAGAGAAGTGAGGTGGTGAAGCCCATTGAGGAAAGTGCAAACTGACTGGTAATTGGGTGGAAGTTCACTCAAACCATAAATCTTTAGCACTCGGATACTGGGCATTCCAGGCCAGCCCTTGGTCACCCATTCTTTTCGAGCTTCTACAATTTTCAGGGTTTGCAAATTTGGAAGCTCTGCTCTAGATGGTGGCCCATAAATTCGATCACTCCTATGTACAATTACATGTCTGAGTGTTTTTATATCCCATATACAATTAATTAAATAACTGGCTCCATACTCAACAGATCTAATATTGAGTGTCTCAAGGTTTCTCATGTAACTCGTACCCTTCCAGATTTGTCTTTCTGCCAAAATGGTCAATCCACAATGTGAATCGATCCTTATATTCTTCATTGCTGTATATCTTACCTGAGCCAATTTCTTAAAATTGTTTCCCTTTAGATCGCTTCCCAATCCATTCAAAACCTTTAGGAACCTGAGCTTTTTTAAATCTGGCAATTCATGATAACCGAAAGATAATAAAGAGCGGAGGTTTGGACCTGCGTTTTCCATAATATCTTTATGGTCGAAATGCAGAGCTGCACGACGAACATTACTGGATATAGTACTAGAGCTTGAACTCCCATCTTGAGTTGAGATTATCTCGAGGAACCTACTCTCCTTCCCTTTTTTAATCGCAAGCTCATGCAAAAGATCATGTATGCGACAATATTTGATGGATCCATTGAGAAACCTTTTTGAAACTTGAATCATGCTCCTGCACATGAACACAACATTTATTAATTAATCGATCTTTTGCTTTTCAGTTTCTAGGTTATGTCATGTATTTATTCGATTACACTGATAGATATTAAACTAACTAATTTTGGTCACCAATGGTCCAAATCTATACTATACTATAATGTACACAACCCTGAAGATGTCCATTTTTAATGTGTTGATTTTGACCAAATTTACATATCAAAAACAAAATAGAATCAAAGAATGAGATATATTAGCATAATAACAGTGGTATGTTCCTCTTCTCCAATTGAATTGTCACAAATATATTTTTTCGTTGGCAGAACCCGTCTCGATCTGGTCCCGGTGGGATCCTGCAACCGTGTGCAACACACCCCACTCGCTCACCACATCTCCTGACATTCACCGTTGCTTTTCGCATGGTTCAAATAAATTTTTCGGCTGGAGTTATCGACCTTCATTCTCCCTCCAAGATCAGCACCTACTCCCTGTTTTCTTATCGACGCAACAAACCTCCATTCTTTGCAAAACTGCCGACTTTGTTTTGGTGCTGTTGACTATTAACTTCAGTCTCAATGATTCTCTCTCCAATTGCCAGAAGCCGCCAGCCAACAGCAAGGTTCACTCAATTGTTTTTAATAAGTCTCAAAAAATACAAAATCACAAGTTTCGGCCCCATTACACTCAATTTTCATATTTAGAATGGACGCTAGTGTCCCAGTGGGACGCTGGGATACTGCAGCGTCCATTAACATTACTGGGACGCTGCTGATCCGAAGCGTCCCACCGGGACGTTGCCATAGCATAGCGTCCCACTTTAATACACATGTTATTAAATGCAATAATCAGTAGGCAGTAGCATTAATTCCACTCTCCTTTCCCCTATGTTGCATTGCATCACGAGGGAGGCTAAGAGAGAGTCAGAGAGAGTATGTTAGAGAGAACAAATTAATGACATACCAGGTGATTTAAAGTGGGACACTATGGAATGGCAACGTCCCGGTGGGACGCTTCGGTACAGCAGCGTCCCAGTAATGTCAATGGACGCTGCAGTATCCCAGCGTCCCACTGGGACGCCAGCGTCCGTTCTAAATATGAAAATTGTGTGTAATGGGACTGGAACTCGTGATTTTGTATTTTCGAGGCTTATTTAAAAAAATTGAGGCAAGGTTCAAGTTTTCTATTTCAAACCAGACATAGTATGTTGCACTGCTATTGACAAACAACCTCAAGCGCAAGAATCTTGGGTGCCGCCTTCCTCTGATCCTCTCCCCGTGATTGTCGTTGTGGTGTACAAATTTGAGCACTACGATCTTCTTGTCACATTTCTTCCATATCTCTTTAAATAGGGCCTCCAATGGTTTAGTTGTGATTCAATATATACTGGTAAATAAAACCTAAAATCCATGCTCCAATTATGCGTTACTTAAATCACTTTGTTTTAATTTCTTATTTTCTTGTTTGAAAGAAATATCCTTATTGATGCTTTTTTTTTTTGTTTTTTTTTCTGGCAATTTTGTGCATGCTGCCTGTGATCGTCAAAATCATGAACCTAATAGTACTTCAATCTATTATATGAAATCGACACTCAAGGAACTAGTGAATACAGCGAGCCTTAAATCGTTAAGCAATTCAATGGGTATATTTTTTGCTACAATTTGAAGTACTTCAATCTATTATAAGAGGAATCTAATTTGTTTGCTACAATTTCTTGATTTCTCTGTTATTTTCATCTACTTTTATTTTCCACTGATATAGCTTGATTTGTGTTCTTTTCTCCTGTGGGTATTTAGTTTTCTGGTATTCGTGTTTAAATTTGCTGATGTCTCGACTCTCGAGTCTCACTTAATTTAGAGCTTGCATATATATGTTTTGGATCTGATTGTTGTTTATGCACAACGAATATATAATGACATGATAAGTAATCAAACATATCAGAGCAGTAAGTCAATTATTAACTGAAATTAAAATTGTTTGGTGTTTGTTTGAATATATAGAAGTTGGTTCTAATGTTTGTAGCTAGTTATTTACTCGTTTTTCTGCTTCTCTCATTCTTTCAGGATCTACAATTTCGTTTCTTGTGTAGTGCGACAACAACATATATACCAAATAGAAAGAGATGCATTAATTGACAATGCTTATCGAGTCAAGATTTTTTAATTGTTTTTTTTTTTTAATTCTTGACAATCTTCATATTTTTTATTTTTATTACATTTGAAAAATCATTAATTTTTTTAATTAAGATAAAATTTTATATAAATATTATTTAACTTGAGGAGGGATCAAATGACACTACATTACTTTGATACAAATGTTACACTAAATCATATAAATTTATAAAAAATCTTAAAAATGGAAAATCTTTTATAAACATATTCATTTACTTGTAGATCGATTGCATGTCAAAATTTTTTCAATTTTAGTGTTATTTGATACTCCATCAAGAATCATTAAATTTAGACCGTTCTAATTACTATATAAACTTGATGGCCATTGATGGAGTATCAAATGACACTCAAATTGAATGAAATTTGAAACACAATCGATCTATAAGTAAATGAACATGTTTGTACAAGATTTTCTATTTTTAAGATTTTTTATAAATTTATATGATTTAGTGTAACATTTGTGTCAAAATTTTGTGTGTCATTGGATCCCTCCTCATTTAACTTATAGATTGATTTGTATTCAATTATTATCAATTTAAGTATCATTATTTGATAGCTCTTGAAAAACTCGTTAAATTACAACTATTAAAATGTGTATAAAATTTTTGATAAGCCATTATACGATGTTCAAATTTATTGAAAAGTTGTACGTAACTATGATTTGATTTGATTACTGACAATAAATTTTAGAGAAATTATTCTTATTCTCCTTATCCACACCCTTTAACTACACCCCAAGAATATACCCTCCCTTCTCTTCCTTCCTCTTCCAACTCCCAACTCTCTCTTTTTCTCCCAACTTCCTTCCTCTCCCAACTCCCCCACTGCCATCCATCCCTCTCCCTCTGCCCTCCCTCCCCCTCCATTCGCCCCTCCGCCCTCCCTTCCTCTCCCTCCGCCTTCCGCCCTTCGCCCTTCCGCCCTCCCTCACACACTCTCCAATTTCGTTCTTCTCCTCCATCTCTTTCACATTTCATTAGAATCTATACCACATTTCTCTCATTTTTATTTATTTTATCAAGTTCCACATTGAAAATAATGGATATCTATATGACACACAATTTGTTGTATGCATATTGCATATCTAATATAACATTTTTGGGTTTTTCTTGTTGGTATAATCACTTTGCTAAGTTTTGTATAATCACTTTTTGTGTACGTTTTGTACGAATATTTGCTAGTATAATTAAAGATTTAGTATCAATATTTTGCATAACCACTTCTGATTTTTGGTATGATAAGTACGAATCTTTAGTATAAATACTCTTTAACATATCAATAATTCATTTTCTATCTTTAAAAACAAATTTTTTTCATAACTGTAAGTTTTAAAAAGTTAAAATACTTTTTGTTTTAAGTATAAACACATTGTACTCTTTGTATAATCACTCCGTATACTTAGTATAATCAACTTTTGACGCTCACCACTGAGATTGCAGTGCATGTACTAATATTGTACGAATATTTGCTAGTATAATTACTTCAAATACAAAGATTTAATATCAATATTTTGTATAACCACTTCTTATTTTTAGTATGATAAGCATGGATCTTTAGTATAAACACTTTTTAACATATAAATAATTAATTTTCTATATTTAAAAACAAAATTTTTTCATAACTGTAAGTTTGAAAAAGTTAAATACTTTTAAGTATAAACATATTGTACTCTTTGTATAATCACTCATATACTTAGTATAATCACTTTGTGACACTCAAGCGCGCAGCGCTTGAACGCGCTTTGCGCGTGGAAAAGCGCGTGAATCTGGGAAAGCGCTTGGGAAAACACGTTTTTCAAGAGATATTAATTGCAGTTGGTTATGGGGTGCAGTTAAGGAGGATATTTAGTGGGTGCAGTTATCACCTCCGTAAATTTTATTCTCTTAGCAAGTATAGCTACATGTTTATAAGATTTTGTTTCGAAATTTTATAACTTGACCCGTCACAAGATTGCTAAAGAATATATATATATATAAGATTTCTTTTCAATTTAGTAGCAGATTCACTGAATAAATATTGAATAAGGCTAAGGATCAAGGCTATTTAAAAGGTTTAGGTAAGTTGAACAATAAAAATTTGCTCAATCTTTATTTTGCTGATGACACCTTAATTTTCTTAGAGGCTAATCCTAAAATAATAGAGGCTCTTAAATGGCTATTAGTGGGATTTGAAAACTTGCCAGGTCTTAAAATAAACTTCACTAAAAGTGAGTTAATTCCACTAAATATTTCAGCTAATGAAACTGAGGGTTATGCTAATCTGTTAGGTTGTAAAGTTGATAGATTACCTATTACTTATTTAGGAATTCCTTTTCATTGGAAAAAATTGAGTGTTAAAGAGTGGGATTTCTTAATTCAGATGATAGAAAAAAGATTAAATAACTGGAAGGGCAAGTTACTAACTTCAGGAGGTAGGTTAACCTTAATTAAATCTGTTATCAGTTCTATCCCTATTTATTGGATGTCCATTTTTAGATTACCTGTAAAGGTTAGGAGAAGAATTGATCAGTTATGTAGGAAATTTTTCTGGTATGGAGGTAATACTGTTAGGAAAAAGATTTCTTGGATAGCTTGGAGTAAAATTTGCACTAATAAAGATCAAGGAGGATTAGGAGTAATAAATTTAGAATTTACGAATAAAGCACTTCTAGCAAAATGGTTATGGAAATATAATAATAATGATAAAAGAGGTCTTTGGAAAGAAATTATAATGGCTAGATATGCTAAAAGGAAAACTCTAAACAATGCCTCAATTTTTTGGAAAGAGGTAAATAAGGAGGCTAAAATTATAAATTTGGGTAGTTATAAAATTATTGGTGATGGTAATAATACTTTTTTTTGGAAGGATATTTGGATTAGTAACTGTTCACTGGAAATTGAATACCCTTTATTGTATGACTTAGCAGTTCATAAAAATTGTTCAGTAGCTTATGTGATAGGATGTAATAGATTTTATCTCAACTTTAGCAGACAGTTAGATGGTGTTTTGAGAGGACAATATGAACAATTATTGCATAGATTAGGAATGGTTGTATTAAATAATAATAAAGATAAAATTAAGTAGAGTTGGGGGTCTGATGGTAAATTTAGTGTGAAATCATGTTATTATTGGTTAGATTTTGGGGGTATTAATAATCCTCAATACACAAATATTTGGAATGCTCCACTTCCTTTAAAAATTAAAATATTTCTATGGAAATTAAGGCAAAATAGACTTCGAACTAAGGATAATTTAATTAAAAGGAGATGCTTAGATATAGGGTTATGTGTATTTTGTGGTAATAATGAAAATATTGATCATCTATTTATAGAATGTTCAATTGCTGATGCAATATGGAATTGGATAGCAATTTATAATAATTTTGATTTTAGGACATTACGTAAAGATATGAGTTGTCTATGGATGATGGAAGCTTGAATTCCATATAAAGATTATAATTTAGTTGAACTGATTAGAGGAGTAGTTCATTGGGTATTATGGACAGAAAGGAATAGAATTATTTTTGCAGGAGGTAATTGTAAATCAATTAGGCATTTAGGGTCATTAATTATTGATTTAGTTAGATTTTGGGCAAAATTAAAAAATGAAGATTTTATTAACAGTATACATAATATATTGCCAATTGATGTTAGTGAATTGCCAATGCGCAGATTACAGAGTTAAGCCATATTTTGGAGGACACAGGAAGAAATTTGTATGGACAAGAAACATCAAGGATTCAACTAATTCTGCCTAGTTAGAGATATTATGAATAACTGTTGGTTAGGATATTATTAGTTAAGTCTGTAGTCCATATATTTTTGTTAAACAGGTATTGCTAAGATGCTTATTCAAAGAGGATTAGCTAGAAGAATCAATGGATGGAGAAGCACTCTTGGAAGAAAATGAAAAAGGGGAGGTTAATGGAATAACTTTAGGATGTTAATCTTGTTTTTGGTTTTAGGAGTCTTATTACTTTCAGTTTGAGTATGATCATGTGGAGATGTTAAGATACATAATGGTTTGTAGTTTTTAATATGTTGGTGACCTACTGATTCGGGTTGTGGATCAGTTAAACTTGTTTGTTTCTTAATGAAACAGGTTGTTTACCACTAAAAAAAAAAAAATCATGGCGTTGAATATGTTGTATTATTAATTGTGAGATTTTTCTTTGAAAAAAATTCAAAATAAAGCAACTTAAAACGGGTTTTATAACTTAAAAAAGTACCCTCTTCATAGCGCGGTAACAATGCTAGTAATAATAGAAACTACCTTATTACATTAAGAAAAACGGAAGTCTTTCTTTAAAGCATATTATTCTCTTTATTCACTTTTTATGTGAACTTAATCCTACAAACTATGCAAAGATATCACGAAATTTTTATCTTGATTTCAAACTATTAATCGAGCAATTTCCATATCGCTCAAAGCAATACATGTACAAACAAACGAAATTTCCATGTTTTATACTAACTTAACCCCAGTCACAAGATTGCTAAAGATTATATATAATGAGTAAAACTATAGTGTTCTTAAGCTCACGGGGGCCTTCTGTGAGCTTAACACAAAAAACATATCAAACCATATCCAAATTTTGATTTATATGTTTCAATAAATTCTTTCTATCAAAACCTTGTGGCACGCAAAAATTTTCTATTTTTAGAGATTTTTAAGTATTTATTTTGGATTTTTTAAAAATTACATGTGATATATTGATTATTTTATTAATATTGTATAGTTTTTATTAAAAAAAATCTGAAATAAATACTTAATGAAAAATTTTTGCATGCTATAAGATTTTGATATAAAGAATTTATTGAGCCATATAAATCAAAATTTGGATATGATTTGCTATGTTTTTGGTGTTAAGCTCACGGAAGGCCCTCGTGAGCTTAAGAACACCGTAGTTTTACTCTATATATAATTAATCATATATTGTATTATTAATTGTAAGAATTTTATCTTTTTTTTTTTATTTTTGTGAATTTGTTGTTAATAATTATAAGAATTTTTTCTAAAAAAAGGAAAAAGCAATTTAAAATGGTTATATAATTAAAAACAAATACCCTGTTCATTGCGAGGTAACGATGCAAGTAATAATAAATGAACTTAATCTTAGAAACCTGCAAAGATATCACAATTTCTTATCCTGGTCAAACAATTTAATCGAGCAATTTCCATATCGCTCAAAGCAATGCATGTACCCAATATATATGTGAGAGAGTTAATCTGAGGAAATTAAAGCCGTAGTCAAAATCAAATTATGTTGCTTGTACGACACAAATTAGTACTGCTCGATCTCATCACCTCGATATTAATTTTTCAATGAATTTGAACACACGAGATTAACTTTTTTTATTACTCAATATTGAACGTCTAATATGATAGAAATTTTAGGATGACATGTATTATTTTTCGAAGTTCATGGAACGATTTATTTTTGCAATTTATATAAGAGAAGGGATCCATTGACAATGAAGCTTTTCCAAAAATTATAAAAATTCATAAAAAATCTTAAAAATGAAAAAAGATTTATGTACGCATTAATTAACTTATAGATTGATGATGTTTCAAGTTTCAATTAATTTGAACATCATTTGATGCCTTATCAAAATTTTATACACTATTTAACGGTTATAATTTAACGGGTCTTTAAAAAGCTATCAAATGTCGCTTAAATTGAATATAATCGGAAACATAATCAATCTATAAGTTAAGTAATACTTTTGTAAACTTTTTTCTATTTTTAAGATTTTTTGTGATTTTTGAAATTTTTTTGAAAAATACCATTGTCAAGATTGTTAAAATAACCATTGTCAATGGATCCCTCTTCTTAAAGTGCGTTCAGATACCAATATAGTTAAATTAATGAAACTTTATAGAACTCAAGTCTAGTACTACAAATTAAAGGTGAAGCATTCAAACATGCAATATATTTTAATTATCAATTATTCAAAAAGAGATTTTACTGACAGTAAGCAAAACAAGTACCTTTGCACAAGTTCCTCCAAGCAACACTCAGCTGTTTCTTCCATTGTTCTCTTATCTTCTTTAGGGATAAATCCTTCTGCCACCCACATTCTTATCAATGATTTGGCCTTGATTATATAATCTTCTGGAAATAAACCAAAATACATGAAGCATGGTTTGAGAACAACCGGTAAATCCACATAACTAGTTGCTAGAATTTCTGTGCACTCCCGTCCTTCATCATTCCAACTGAAATTTTTAAAAATCTTATCCCAGGAATTGTATGTCTTTTGTTTTGTGGATAAAAGTCCACCAACAACTACCAAAGCAAGTGGTAAGTAGCCACATTTTTTGGCAAATTTGTCAGGAAGGTCAGATAGATCATGAAGATAGGGTTCAGGATCCGTAAAAGGAAAAGCTTTCTTAAGCAAAAGATATCGGCTTTCTTCCTCACTCAGATAGCGAATTTCATATGGATCACAAGCAGGGTCTGCTTTCTGAGCAATCTTAGAGGATCTAGTAGTTACTAGCACTCTGCTACCGTTGCAATCATCAGGAAGAGCAGCCTTGATTGTAGTCCATACGTTTTCTTTCCAAACATCATCCATGATGATTAGGTATCGTTTTTGGCTAAGGGATGTATAAAGCTCTTTACTGAAATGTTCAATCGCTCTTTGCTGATTGATGGGACCTTCACTTTTGAGAGCCTTCTCATCATCACTAAGAGGTCGTATATTCTCTAATATCCTCTTCATGAGATCAACAATATCAAATTGTTGAGAAACTGATAGCCACAATCGAATTTGGAACACTTTCTTGACCTCATTTCTACACGGAAATGCATGGAAGTAAGTACATACATATATTTCAGTTGCAATATAACCAATATAAGGTTCTTCTCATAAAAGAACAAATAGTTAATTAGTACCATGCATATATTCTGCCATCTTTTATGCCCAATATTGCATTACCAAACTTTTCTACTTGAGTAATAGATGTGGCCATGTGGGTAATGCCTTACTGAACTTACAAATCAACGATAAATAAACACTATAAAAATTGGTTGAGGACTGTAAAGGTGTTTATATAAGAATTGCTTTGCCACTTTAATTTTTTATAATCAGATAACAGATATACCAGAATATTGGTTCAAACCTGTTATATGCTTTTTTGGCAAGTGTTGTCTTCCCAAGACCTCCTTGTCCGACGATGGACACCACGCAACGCTTTTTCGTACTTGGATTGAGAAGTAACTTCACTATGTTATCTGTGTCCTTCTCGAGACCGATGATGTCAAAATCATTCACATCAGGAAGTATGGCTGGCTTTATAAATGGCTGTACACTACTACTATTGTTGTCTCCCAACTCCCTATTAATACCATACCTCTCCGTAAGATCCTTTATCTCACGGAGTCTCATTTGGATCTTATCCATTTCACTAGTGAGCTTATGGGCAATTAGAAGCTTCTTCGGATACTTTAGAATAGGTTTAAGGATGTTAACCCTGCCAGGCCGATTGCACTTATCGGCCTCTGCAACAAATGTGTCGATTACATCCTCAATTCTATATGCCAGCTCTCGCACATTATTCACCCAAGTATTCACCCTTTCATTGGCTGAGCTGAGCTTTGACTCGGCATCCTTTAGAAAAGCTTGGATATAGCTTAGTTCGTGACGGAGGGAATCCAGTTTGTCCCCGGCCCCATAAAGGACCAGAGCTTCCTTGACGGCGGCATCAACAAGCTTGTCCAGTACCAGCTTTGCAATCACCTCCACCATTTGCTGGTTCCTTGTGGTGCTTCTGTGCAGCCTTTTAACTAGCTGTTAATTTGTATATGTATGTATGTGGGGCTTTTGATATCGCTTAGTAAAAGATGCAATGTTTGGATATGCTATATTAGACTATGGGTTGATATTATGATACACACATTGGCTTTGATATAGTGAAGTGTGCGGGCAAGTATATATATATATATATAGCAATTGATTATATGGAGACATGCATATATATTTACAGGACCTCCCTTACAATTCATTTATATATGTACAATTTAAGGATAGTCAAACATAAGAATAAGATAGTAGTATTAGTCTGAAATGTTGGGGGATGAACGCAAAATTGGCACAAATTGATACTTTGCATAATTTGCAAATTAATTAGATGCTCACGCAATTGTTGGTAAGTCTCTTTATTATTTTCTTTAGTCCATCATATCGTACCTTTATTCTTTTCTTTTATTAAATCTCGGACACAGTGATGATCACCACCAATTATATATGACGGGTTCCCGAATCGTGCCATAGTTAAAACGGGCTGTTAGATGTATTTGAACGGCCCAGATTTTTAGTTAAAACGGGCTGTTGGATATATTTAAACGGCCCAGATTTTAGAATGAGGGGATCTCTTTTTAAATGTGGGTCTCATTGTCATAGGTCTAAAAAAAGTTTGACAAGATTTTGTCATAAAAAACTATGGCAGCGGATGTGAATTCATATATGACGTCTCAACTTTCGAAATTTCAAAAGAAACTGACTATAATGAAATATACCAAAATGCATAAAGTCAGTTATATATATCAAGAAAAATATTTGAGCTCACTCTTCTCAAGTACATTGATTTCGAGCCTTTTTTCTATTTTTTTTTTCTTTTTCTTTTGTTATCGTCAAATGGTTTTACATACAGATCACAAAACTGAATAATATATGTATATATATAGTTAAGATTATAATTGCCAATTCATCGGTAAAATAATGTAAATGACCAGCGTTTGCTTTATTTTTTGTCCATAATAACATGTATATATATGTGGAATCTATTTCATTGCACGTCCTTTTCAATCCATGTACAGCCAGGTGATCTGTGGTCCGATGCTTTTATTTTATTTGGAGATTTGGAGAGGAGAATAAAGTTGAAGTACATCACAATCACAATGCTAATTACCGTTAACAAATTGCACAACCAGCAAAAAACTATACTGCATTGCATTAAACTATTAATAAAACTATTTTACACGAAAGGAATCGTATATGAACCAAAAACTGGTACAAGATCATATACTGGTACAACCGTACAAGGTCCGATTGCATCAAGCCAAACTTAATTGGAAACTAAAACTTTACAAACGTGACAATTTAATCAGCAAAAATTGACTAGAGTTTCAGTATTGTTATTCTGAAAATCAGTCATACACAAAAGCATATTTTCTCATCACCGGACGCTGCTAGTTATTACCTTTTTAAACTCGAGGCAATTGGAAGATAACACAGCTGGAACCACGATACAACTTTGGCAGTGATGCAAAAGAAAAAGAAAAAGAAAAAAAAAAAAGAAAGAAAGAAAAAAAAAAAAAACCAAAAACAAAAACAAAAAAAGAAAAAGAAAAAGGAAAGCTATAGGCATGTGCCACCATCCTTTTCATGCCTGTACATACAGAAACCAAAAGGGAAATACATCTGTGAGTTAGAATAAAATTAGAAATTCTGCTCGCTATAGGTGCATGTGGGTGTGTCGAGAGAGGAATTGATGGGTGACCTACTTTATAGGATGGACTTTAAATGTTTTAAATATGATCTATATATTAAGTTGAAGTAATTAGAAACGGTTTAGGGGGAATCGATGGTATTTTGTCTGTAGATTAATTTGCTCGTGTAGGAAAAGACCAAGTAAAATAGGTTTGCAAATCAAAGTATCTGACTTTAATGTTGAAGGAATTAGAGCTAAAATCAGTATTAAGTATTAACATATCGCCAGTTGGTAAAATTTGGCCCTAATTGATGCAGCCAAGTTCAAACTGATTAAGATGTCACTGAAATTGAAATTGAAATTGAGTGAGAGGAGCCGACACATGCCTGCATCTACTACAAGTCTACAACGTTGTTGCTTCTGCCGCATCATGAGCTTGAGCCTCTTATGTGTCGTGCAACGCGGCACCACCAGATTCTTTCGCCTTGTTGTAGCGCTCTTCAGCTGCACGAATGGCCTCGATCGAATTCTGCTGCGCCTGCGCATGGTACTGTCCAATCTCCTCATTCGACACGGGCTGTGATTCATCTGACTGAGTTTGGGTTTGTTTTTTCTCTTGTGACATAGTGGTTTTCTTTGATTGTTGCTCGGATGCCATGTGATTGCTTAATTTGAATGGTTTGTGAGTTGTGACCAAGTTTTGAACTTTTTGTTGTATAGGATGGAAATTAAGATGAGCCAAGCAGGATAAGGGAAGGGAGGGTTTCTGAGGAGCTGAAATGGCGGTTTGGGAGGAATGGAACCAAGATTTGAATTGACACGTGTTAGGTTCCTGGGTACGTGTCAACAATGAGACATAGTGATAGTATTTAGCGGTGCTGCATATGAATGCTTGCGTCTATATATGACTCTATCTATATACATGGAATTATGTATGTATATTATAAAAGTTGATTACATGTAATGGCCTTATATTGAGGAGATTAATATGGACCTTAAATTTTATTGGACTGACACATTAACATCAACAAGTATTAATGCAAATCAATAATTTTGATTTATCTAAGAAAATGATCAACGACTCAAGTTTTTTATTTAGGAAAGATAATTCTTTTATATCATTTTCTTCGGTATGCTTTTATATATAGTAAAGATATTTATACGGTATTTATTTTGTACCAGTGTAACAGTACTGCAATAAAGTAGTGCCACTGAAAGGATCGAGTTATTCGATATATCTCTTAATATGCAAGTTTGACCCTTTAAAAAGAATAAACAAAAATATATAAATAATAAGGTACAACAATGGAAATAACTAAACAAGTCCTTAATTACAAAATAGCAAGTACTGCTTTTCAACCATAGTCTTGAAAGGAGAAGGAAGGTAATACTCCTTTGGCGAACTATATGGAGGTTAATTAAAAAAAAAACTAAAAGCTTAATACAGAATTCTAAGCTTAAAGCAAATAACTATCATATGAATATAAGTTTCAACCCTAGTTTTAAAGTCTAGGGTTCCTTATATAAGCAGAAATCCCGGCTGAACTCCTTTTGTTCGTATGCTATTCCAAACTGAAGTACAACAAGTTGTCAGGGATCTTCTGTGGCTGAGGTCGTGTATCGATACGGGATGCTAAGCAGAATTTGGGTCGGCCCAGATCAGGTTAAGTTTACTATGTGCCGAAACGGTTAATTGGGCCCTATCTGAAGTCGATATGGGAAATTATGATTTTTTTCAGCCCGTTACAAGGGTCGTATATATATAGACTAATAAATTTACATTTATATTTTGGCCCATATATACACATACCATATGATTACAGGGGTGTTAACGGATCGGATACGGATGCGGATCCCTAATTGAATTGCATCACCAGGATCCGTAAGTTTGATCTGGTTTATGTGCAGGCAGAAAACTTTTAGCAGAATTAAGTTTTTTGTAAATACAATTTGATTTGAAAAGTCACAAGGAAGAAAATGAACTATATAAGCTTATAAGAATGATTACAAGCCTATCTTATATATATACTAGTAAAGAGCTCACACCTTTTGGGTTGAAATTATTATATCTTATAATAAAGGGCCGAAAACTCATCCCTTGTGAAGAAATTAATATGGGCCTTAAATTTTAATGGGCCGATCGAGACATTAATGTACGTCAACGACTAAGATTTTTTTTTTTTTGGGAAGATAAAACGTTCATGTCAAAAAATTTAATCTCCTTTTATTAGGAGTAAGGATATAGGTAACTTCCTTGTGATGCAATTTAATTAAGTTAAAAAGGAAAATTGAGGTTTCTCCTTAAAATAAATGGGAGAAGTTGGACTATCTGGTTCACTTTAATAAAAAAAAAAACAAAAATTTGAAAATTGAGACAAATATATGAAATAGTACTGTTCGAATATATATATGCAATATTCACAACATGCGAGTACACTGCCCATCCATTTTGATCAAAATCAACATTGGGCCGTTAGATCAAAATCAATGGATGAGATTAATGATAAAAAAAACCTCCTATAATCTTTATTGGGCCGATCTGGCCCGTCCATTTTGATCTAACGATCCACATTAGACAAATTAGGTCCTGTTATTCTCAAAGAATAACAGCAAATTCAGACTCCTGCCTTAGTATACGTACAATGATCACTCAAAACTTCATTTCCATGGTTTTCTCGAACATGTATTTATTAGTATTGGAGGTTACAATTTTATTAATTGTGTATTCTTAAAAATAATAATAACAATAAAAAACATTATAGGCTTCAAAACCATCAACAAAGTTAATATTGGAAGTTACTGTTTTGTTTAGTTTTTTTAATAAAAACCACGAGCCACAAAACCATAAACATAAAATAAGTGGTATATATGTGAGCATCACTATTTACCATTCGATCAATCCAACAGTCAGAATTCAGTTGTTATTTTCTATATAAACCCCTATGGTGCTCATGACCTAATATTCAAAACTAGGGCAAGCTTATTTCTCATAGCCGCAATATTTCATGTTATTATTGAGAGAGGATTAGTTATGGACTTATGGTGATGTCTTTGTGTAGTAATATTTGTCTCATGAGTTGATGGAAGTTTTGGCTTATTCGTTAGCTTCGATGGATGTACGTAAAAGAAAATTCTCTCTACTGTTCTTTATTGTAATTATTTGATGTTTTATCTTTTTTGTTTAATAATAATTTTCTGTTGAAGAAATAAATTAACGTCGAAACCATCCGTTAGATGATTTATTTTTAAAAGAAAATACAATGACATGCTTGTTACTCCACAAATTTCAGATTATGACAAGAAATTTTTTGTAGATATTTTGTTATAAATGAAAAATTAATTGTGGGCACCATAAAAGATGACATCTGAAAAAAAAAAACTTGTACTTCAAAAAAAGGTTGTAATTCAATTTTTTTTTCGGGGTTATTATCGCAATAATTGCTCGCGAAATGCAACAATTTTAAGCTTTTTTAGTCATTATTTTTGCAATTATTTATAATCCACATAAGGCTAGAAAAAGAACTTAAATAATTGCAAAAATTAAAATTCTTTTGCAATTATTTGTAATCCAGTGACATGCAACAATTTCTTTTGAGTTTTGATAATCCACAAAAAGCCATAATATTTTAGAGTATACATCTAGCTTGTAGTGTTCATAGTTTATCCTTACCTACCCATTAATTTTCTTAATTTATCGATCTAAAGGCTTGTATATATTGATTTCGAATTTTAATTGAAATAACTTCTATTTATTTCAGGTAACAGACATAAATTTTTTGGCACACTCATCCACCAAGAAAATAAAAATTTTTATTTTCTGTTTGTTTTATTTACTTAGCTTTGAACAGTGGCATACCATGCGTTACTATACTCCTTTTCCTTTCCCATTGTTCATATATAATATATTCTCACCTCCTTTCCTCTTTGCACACAAAAAAGAAAAAAAAAATTTGATTAGCAGAATAAGGGTTTTTTTTTTTTTTTTTTAGGTGGTAGAAAAACCTACCAATTTTTTTTTTTGCGGCCGAGCGTGCGGGAGCCTCTCCCAAGACCATAATTGAAGTAATTGGACTGACCAGCCAAACTGCATGCGCCCGGGTTTGGTCGCTAAGCAAAGCTCCCTGTATAAGAACGCGAGCGCTGCACTGGCCCAACTATATCTACCAGCTCTGTCGAAAATCTTCAAAGAGGGGTAGGCAAATTGCTGAGATAGAGTCCCCGCCGGAATGATCCGTCAAAAAAAAAAAAGTTACATGAATAAGGGTTTTAAGTTCCTCCATGATCAGCAAAACGAATGTGCGAGACTCTTGTTTGTATCGAGTTGTAAGCTGTAAGATAAATAGTGGCTGATGTATGAAGATTTGTTTTATTATATTATTATTATTATTTTTTTAAGGTGAATCTATATATATGTAATTGTATGTTGACATGTATATTCCTTTTTATATAACTTTGTTGTTTCATATGTCTCTATAAAGCTTGTTTATAAAAATTGAAAGTAATTTGATGCTTCTAAAATGTACACACAATTAATAAAAATTGGCACTAGAGAGTTATGTACTAGAAAGTTAACAATTCCACTCTAAATTTGGTCAGAATTCAGAAACTCAGATTGGTAAACGAACCACCCTAGATGTGAGAAACATGAGGGGCACCTAAGTAACGTAAGTAACTGTCAAAAACTCAAAATAAGTGGAAAAAGGAGTTGAAGGCAATAAGCTATAAGTTGGTAGGCAGAATTTATTATTGCCTGTTGAATTTTGTATCCTCACAAGACCAAGGATTTAAATTAAAGAAGATTTAGTAAACCAATAAAAAGATTCTCTTAAATTTGTAGAGAAATTTTATAAGGATATAATTATTTACTGTTTTCAATTACTAGTAAAATTGTAATATTCTAGCTAGCTCTAACTCGTAACTAAATAAAAATAATTCCATTGCCCACAATTTTATTAATGCAAGATCTAGATACATTGAATTTAAATTAATGTGATTATTTATATAAGATGTAGATACAATAAATTTAGATATATATGATTACTTAATATAAAAAAAGGATTTGTTAAATTGTGATGCACAACATTAATTGTTTTCAATTAGTGGACACACATTGCTTCTGTAATATGATATTGTAATATAAATAATTAGTTGCAATGCCTCGCGTTGCTTCGGCACAATTTCTTTATTTTACTTGTAATTGTCCATTTTATTTTAATCAGTAAGTGTGAATCATGAATACTTCTTTTTTTTTTTTAAAAAAAAAAACTGAATCATGAATACTTAATTGCGTAATTATATAGATCTTTATTTTGTTTTAGTCGTTTACTAATTCTTTCCTTAGCTCTTATGATCAACCAGAAAATTATCAAAGGATAACATATTTCTTGAATAGAAGAAGAGACCAACTGTAATAATCATAACAGGAGGCAATAATGCTAATGGATTTTTTTTTTTGTCAACCCTATTTGTAAAAAACAAAAATACTATTTTTTTTTGAGGAAAAAAATAAGAAACAAAGAAAACAAAAAAAATACTAATTATGCTTTTTTTTTTTTTTTTTTTTTTTTTTTTTTGTTGAAGCCCGTAAGCATTACTATCCATTCATGAGTTTTTATAAGGTTCATCATAACATAATAAGACCACAAAGATAAGAAACAAAGATCAATTTGGTAAATAATGGGTAAGTGTGTCCTACGCCCTTCAATTTGGTAATTCTTGCCCAATTTGTCAGCTGATGTGTACAACATTGATTTCCCTTCTAATATAAGTAGTTAAGCACACTGGTATCCAGAGGAGGTTTTGGGGATGCTAAGTGTTTAGACTAATAACACACCGTCTGTGTAAATTATAGACTTAGTAATACCTCTCTACTGGCATGTGTCAGTTGCAATTTGAATTGATTTATTTCTGTTTGCAGTGGAGGTGCAGATATGTTGTATTCCAGCCTATATTCCAATAACTGATGCCCATAAATTCCACATAGCATTGAACTCTCTCTTGATCTTCTGACAATTGCTCATGTGAGTTTGGTTTTCATGTACTGGTAAGTATTTTATGGTAAGCCGAAGGTCAACAAAGTGAACAACAGGTTGGTGTTCTCTCCTTAGAAAGAGAGCAGAGAGAGATGATTCAATTCATAGATAACATCCAAGATGCATGGATATATATCTCTGTTTTTTCTTTTATTTAATTTGAACAAAGATGATGTATATCTAATTGTCACATCAAGCCTGATGTATATCTTCTATATCTCTAGGAAGAAAAGGACAGGTAAAGATGCTCTAAAGATAAGAAATTGCATCTGTGGCTCATATATACATCTTTTGTTATAGCAATTGCATTGATAAATGGTTTACAATTTCCACACGTACGTACATACGGAAGTTATAGAAAGTATTACAAAGAAAATCTAGCATTATATATTCTATTGAAGAGGACATATGAATCATTCTTGTAATTCTTTGTATAGTGGTCATAAATATTACTAATTAAAGATTTCCTCATGAAAGTTATCAAGAGAAGGACACAAATGATCACTAATATTTTTTCTGCAACCTTTGTGCTATGTTATTGGTACAATGAACTATAAAGTTCTAACATGTAGCAATTTCTCTAATGCATCACCGTTATAACATGGAACCGCAGCAACAGATTATCGGAATAAGAAGACAAAATCAATCATTGAGAGGCACAAGAGAGCTCCTAAATTCGTCTAAAATCGGAGAAAAAAGAGAAGCCTCTCGCCGGTTATTGTGGAATAGAGTACGGAGTCGATTGAAAAGGAGTATCCAAAAGAAGAAAAAAAAGAAAATTTAATATAGAAGCTCAAATACGAAATGCCGGAGAGTTACGATGGTGATTCAAAATGACAGTTTAATGTAGATTTTGTAGAGACCATACTACATTAAGCTTGTCGACATAGGAACAAGATTTGCGATTAATTTGCGAATAAATTCGCGTTTTATTCGTATTTTAGGAGTAGCCAAACAGAACAGTGAATATTACATCTTTTTCTGAAACATTCGGTGATATACGCAAATTATTTGTGCATCTGACAAATTTAACGAATTATACGCGTATAAATCGCTAAAATTCGCTGGTGAATAAAGTCCGAAATTTCAAATTGTCCCCAAGTTGGGATCCTGACGTTTGCTATGTGCCTATATCACGTGGGGTGGCAAGGTAATAATGATAACCTATAAGGGCGTGTTGGGTGAATACTATTTTTGGGAATGAGTACGGTAATAGGAATGGTACTCATTGAATGCAACTTTTTGATCCCCAACAACATGGGATAGCGTTTGGGAAAATTAAAATTGAGTCCAACTCAATTATTTTTTTCCCATGGGTTTTGTGCATATAGGGTGGGTTTTGTAGGGAAATTTTGCCCAATCCCAAACCATTGAGGATGATGCTGAACAGGTTTTGGTAGATCTTACGTACCCATTTGATTGAAATTCCCAATTATTCCCTTGCATTCCCTAGGTGCCAAATAGGCCCTAAATCTATAATTAAAGCCAAGGTTATATGAGTAAGGCATAGTGTTCATTCTATGGACAATCATAAAAGACCAAAGAATGTGACAAATGAGACTTACAATATAACCCACGTGTCTTCTATGGTGATCCATAGAGTGGACACATGAAGTTTCTCAAGTTATATATAGCAAGCCTTGATCTCAGTAGACTAGACAGCTATCACTGAGACGTGGGAGCTCCTGACAAATTTATTTTTTTTTTCAATATTTAATTTTGATGAAATGAGAAATTTTTTTCCCTTCTCGGGATATTATGTAACCAAGACAACCATGCGTATATTTTGGCTATAAAAATTAGAAACTTTATTTTCTATAACCTGATTTTCATTATATATATTTATATTATAAAAACGAATTATTTCCGAATCATACTCGAATTATTCCCGAATCACGAATTTTTGACCTCGCCGAACGATTACCAAACCATACAGTTGTCACTATGCTTGTCGTAGCATTTGATTCAAAATGACAGTTTAATGCAGTAAGGTCTTTCTAGAGAAATTTTAGTTAATTAATTAATTAGGAGTGAATTAATATTTAGCATTTCTACGAGTCAAAAGAGAGTTATATTGATATATTCTGATACTTTCATGTGTATGTTCTGGGGATCCAAGGGAACTTTGAATGTTATAATCTATATATGGAGTAATTAAGTACATATAATTACTACTGTTTGCGAGGTTAAATCAATACATATTCATGTATAATTTGCCGAAAGCAGCTAAGTTGTAAGCCCACCCAAGATGAGTGCTCTTCTATTCCCATGCATTTTCCAGAGCCTCCAGTAGTAATGACAGTTGATTCTTTATTAGCCAAAACATGCTATCTATATATATACTTCACCGATTACCGGAGCAAATTTTTTTTTTTTGAAGTAGGTCAAATCTACTTTAATCTTTATTAAGAAATACCTAGAGTTTACATTTCTCCACTAATGTTGATCTTAAGTGCATGGCATTAACTTTATTTGACTGAAAATTAAAACCTTCTATATATATATATACATGACTCATCTCTTTCTAGATCTTTCTATCCTTCCCATCCAGGGCCATAAAATTAATTAATTAGCAACTGTATATATATATATAGATATAGTGGAAGATAATTACTTGCTAAGCTATAGCTAGGGTGATATCATTGTAGGACTACACTTGCCCAATTTCTGTCACAAACGAAGAAAACTGTTGGTAATTCAACTCAGTCTTAACCACGTATGCTTCAAGCATTAATGCATTATATTTTGTCAACTTAGTTGATCATTCTCATGTTTAACATATATATAGTGGACCATATATATTACTAGCTAGATAAGCTTAAATATGTGCCCTTTAATTATATTAACCTTTTACTTTTGTAAGACATGATGCACTTGTGATCGATCGAAGGAACTGCACAATATATATGATATATCTAGTGATAATCTTCAGGGGGCCGGCAATCTGATGGCCGTTTTTTGGGCGTGCTTATCCTCTGCTACGCGATATTGTACCGCGCAGCGAACAAGATGCGGATTACAGGGGTTTTTTTGACATTGAGTTGCACGAATCTCAAAGCAGATCTAACGGTTGGTGTTAACTACTGTGCAATAGAGGATATGGTCATTCGTTTTGTGCACCAGATTTATGCAAGTATACTATATATATAGTATGAGTAAAACTACTGTGTTCTTAAGCTCACGGGGGCCTCCCGTGAGCTTAACACCAAAAACGTATCAAATCACATCCAAATTTTGATTTATATGGCTCAAAATTCATTATATCAAAATCTTATAGCACGCAAAATTTTTTTTATTTTTGAAGATTTTTAAGTATTTATTTCGGATTTTTTAATAACAACTATACAATATTAATAAAATAATCAAAGTTTCATATGTAACTTTTAAAAAATCCAAAATAAATACTTAAAAAATCTCTAAAAATGAAAATTTTTTATATACCACATGATTTTGATATAAAGAATTTACTGAGCGATATAAATCAAAATTTGGATATGGTTTGATACGTTTTTGGAGTTAAGCTCACGGGAGGCCCCCATGAGCTTAAGAGCACGCTAGATTTACTCATATAGTAGAGTATATATATTAGATATATAGTAAATATATACTATAGTAACAAAGTTAATGCTATAGATCGAAGCACGTACGTGCATAAAACAATTACAAATTAAATCTCACTAATGCAGCTGTATGTACCTATCGTATATGTCGTCTCTGTTCAGAAAAAATTATTTATGATCTCACAATATGATTGAATTAAATTAAGCCTGGCAGCCAGCATGCGCGCATCGATCAGTACTGATCATATATGAAGGCTTGAAGGGCGCCTAGCATATACAAATACTGTAGCTGTGTAGCATCTGAAGGCTTAGCTAGATTTCATCTATTGTTAATTAGGAAAAATAGGCAAAGTTATGCACTTATACTGTAGAAAATGCACCAATATGTACCTAAAGTTAGGTACGTGCAGGCGTAGAGCTCCAATGGTACGATCGATATCGATGTTTTATATATATATATATGTACAGAATACAGATATATATCATGTGTATAAGAGGAGAGTACAAGCTATATGGAATTTTTGGAGAAAAATACAATTAAGCAATAACAAAGGGACACTTACAATTAATATGTATACTTATTTTTTTATCTTCCTCTTTCTCACGGCACCTCAAAAACTCGACACTGCTAACTAAAACAAGCTGTAGTTCATAAAATGATATTGATCACTTGCTGATTAATTCTCCGTGTACCAAAACTACTACTAATTAATGACTTTCGTCAGCACTCACCACTTTAGTCACTATCAATATCGCTCCCAACTCATTACGTAACGCGTACCTAGAAACACTTATCAGATAGAGTTCTCTGACTGTAGCAATAGCGGCAGGTGCGCGGCTGGTACTCATCTAAATAGTTTATAACGATTCAACCAATGGGGCAAAACATGTTAAAAGTGTGATCATTTTGCACTTATTTAGGCAATCATGGAGTAATTACATTACATATATATAGCTAGTGCTTCTGATATATAGCATATATAATAATGTGTTTGCCAACTTTCTCAGTCACGGGGCAATTGATCCCGATTATATATGCGAAGATATCCGGATATATCCCGACTGACGTAACATCAATCTAATGCAATGAAGCCAAACATATCCAAGCAAGATTTGTATTTGACGTTATCCGCCTTCTGCAGATTAATCTAGTTCATATTTCTGATATACTTATCTGTCTTATGATCTTATCATCAGTCGGTACTGGTAGGTTATGAATCAGTGCTGGAAAGAGATTTCTGGATTGCTTTGTGTGTAGTTTATTAATTAAGTTCTTTTGAATATATCTATGATTCATGCATCTATGCCCAAATATTAAGAAACTGAAGTATTTCCATCATATTGTTTCATATATGGCATCAGTTAATGTCGAATATTGTCAAATGCAAAGAATTTTCAGTTTCCCGGCCACGCGTTCTTAAATTAATGTTCCATATAATATTGTTGCTGCATGTCTACAGACTATATAGAATTTCTTTTTCAAAGTACTGGTTCTGCTAATGCAGAATTTAAGGTAGCTTGACTCGAGTATTAGCACAAATGATAACTGAGGATCCAGGGCTACATATATATAACATTATAAATCGATATAGTGTGACTTAAGTAACTCAGTAAGTGTAAAAGAGATATATATATATGCGGTTGTTCAACTATCTCTCGGAATAATATTCATGTGAGTTCATGTATATCAAGACATATGATAAATTAACAGAGTACATGATTTAAATGGCCTGAGAAAATAATAAATGGTTTTAGAGAATTTTGAGTTTTCCTTAGTGACTACAGAGTCATAAATAGATCACACAGACTTCATATTTCTAGCTGAAACTGATGAGGAGCAACTTGAATAAACGATAAGAACAGAAGGTTGTACACTTCTAATTATAATGTTCTAATTGGAGAGCATGTAGACACCAATATAATTATAGAGGAACATTACATCAATTATACCTTAACAATGATATAAGTAATAACACCATTAGATATGGGTAGAAAAAAATCCAGGAGGAGAAATTGCAATTACATGTTCATGATTTCTAGTTTCTAATTAGGAGCAGGTAGCTAAATACTTTCTGTCCATCAATCCACATTCTTGATCTTGGAAACACAATGCTTCAAGTTTTAGAATCAGCTCAAGTTATCAAGATTTTGTTTTTGTATATTTATACCTCAGATGAGAAAGAAATTGATCTGGTAAAAGAGCAATTTGTATGCCTTCATCATTGTGATGAAGCATCCAATTAAGGAGCTATAATTTTATGCCTTCAGAGTTCAGACAGTAAACATTTGCACATTAAAATTGAAATTATCAAAATGAAGGTAATTCTTTACTCTTCAAATAAAGATGAATGCATGTATTTACATATATAAAATGGTTCTAACTGAGAATGTAAGGTAACATGATATCAAAACTGAATCAGCTTTAGCACATCAGGAAAATATATGTTATCAAACATATCATTTCAAACTCCATAGAAAGAGATTAGTTGCTCCAATTAATTGCAATCTTCCTTCAAAGATTTAGCACCTTCGTAAATAATTTTATGATCTAGTATTCTTTATTTAGAAATTTCAGGATAAATCATCTCAATACATATAGTAGTAGTATCATAATGATTGACTTAACGATTGTTCTTTTCTGGCTAATTAAGCAAATTTGTATGTAAACATCAACTACTATCGGTTAAGTCAAGAAAGATATGGATCTATTTAGAGATCAAACAGAAAATATATAATTATGTCTAATAGGTACATGGTATGCCCGATATATATCGATCTGACACCCGCCAAATTTGTTGAGGTTGGCATAACATGTAACACCCCTGGCCCGACATAAAATCATCTCAGTTGCTTAAAATAGAAGAAAAGACACATCCACATATCCACACAAAGAGGCCACAAAATAAGTAACAAATCAAGGAGGAAGAGAGACGTTTGATCTTTGCTGATCAAAGCAGATCAAATTAAACTGATTACAAACTAGTGTGTATATATAGATCAATCCAAAAGATATCAGTCATGGAGTTCTTTAGATTACAATTATGCAGCACAATTTCTTGTAGCATATTGGAAGTTTGAAACACAGTTACAATTAATGTTACACAGATAATGGCACATATATATCATCATAAGATTCAATTTTGCACATGATCAGCTTCTAAGAAGTACCGTGTAACCGATCAGTGGTGCTGAGGATCAGGACCGCCCGGGCTGAGCCGCTTCGACTGCTTGAACAGTAGGTCCTGTTCCTGCTGCCTTCCTTCAACGGGCACCTTAGGATGTACAGCTGATTCTGAAACAGCCCTAATTTGGATCTGCAGATCTCGATTCGTCATCAGACGGGGCTCCGAAGTCGGAATCGCCGATGAAATTATGACAAGCAGTAGACACAGAGTTAGGGCTGACGCTGTCGACGCCATGATGATTCCCTGGATGCAACTGAGCAATTGAGAATGTGTATGGCAGCACAGTGTATAAAGAGGTCATTATATAATGTTAAAGTAACTTTAATCTGTTTGTTTAATTAAGTGTGTTCTCATGAGGTGGCCAAATTAACAGCTCAAAGGATGAGGATCATTATAATTTTATTAATAAATCAAGTTCGGCTTAACTACTACAAATTTTCTTAACTATTACTGGAGAAAATTATAGCCCAATTCATGAAAAGCTAAGAAGAAAAAAGGGTGAAACAAAAATAGTACATGGCCTGACCCAGCTTGGAAATTAATTATAGGTTGTTTAATTAAGAAGTTTAGTTGTTGGTTCTTCTAATTAATCCAACTCTGTGGGCCAACCCATTAACAGATTAAAATGGTGTTTAATTAAGGAATTAATGGTGTCTTCATCCTTTGCTAAAACCTGAAGATTAATTGGATAACGGAGATAAATATAAATAGGAAGGTTGTTAATTAGGCCCAGAGCAGTGCGTGCATGGGCCCATACTTTCGGTCTTCAGAGTTTAATTAAAGTTCTATAAATTCTTTCTTCTTCTTCTACAAAACATACTAAATAATGCAAGAAAAATACGAAAATAAAATAAATTAAGGTTCTACAACTCATGACTGGTCATTCTTTTATATAATTATAATTATAACAACTAGTACGCTTTATTACGGTTTGACCAAGTCTATGATACTAAGAAAAAACAATGAAACACATTATACTGGGAGCCCCTGTTTTTCTTATTATTTGAGAAAACATAGGGGAACAATTCATAAGCTATATATAACTCATAACTGCCTGTGGATGGGGTAATGATTAGTGCAAGAGAGTACCGATATTTGAGTAATTGGGTTAGTGATTGAGAGCAGTGTGATGTTAGTGCTAACTCAGTAAACATGTGAATAACGCTAACTTCTTGCTATAGGTCAGTGAAAGTATATTTGTTTTGATGGTAGTTTGAGAGTAGTGATGGAGATTAGTGTTTGGATACTACTACTTGGAAGCTAAACTAACAATTCCACGGTTTATTAGATTAGTTATTAGTACTACTCAGAATCTAATCTAAATTCCTAATTTATGTTTGGATGCCGCTATGGTTGAGGTTAGTTGCTTTTCGTTAGCACTAATTTTGCATCATCCAACTTGAGTCTTTCATTTCTCTAATTTTTTTTTAAATCAATATAATATTGAGACTGCCCACGTTAAGAATTTGAAAACTTTCAAGAAATTAAATTAAGAAAATTATATATGTACAAATATTGACAATTATAAATGTACATATAAAATATTATGTAAACTATATTTTTTTCTTCCTCAGATTAACCTAATTTTCTTTTGGTAGAGTACACTCAGTATTAAATTAGTACTCATTAAAGTAAATGTAATGAAAATTTGGTATATATACCAATTAAACTTGCAGACAAAGTAAATTCAAGACAAGTCTGGTATACATAATACATCAGCCATATACTAACTAAATGTCTAACTATATAGCCATCAGATGTCTCTCAGTACATAACCTTGCATGAATGTTTTGACTTAGTGGAATCTGTGAGAAAATTAGGTGCACATATATATAACAAAAGGCACTCATAAATTTTATAAAACCAACTGAACAAACTGCTGTGTTCAAAGTTCAAACCTAATTAAGTAGAGCCAGCACTAACTAATATCGTGTCATGAATTTTCTTAATTAATCTTGTGCAACTTTCGGATCACAACCAACTGTTGAATTAACAAAAATACATTTTGCTTTATAAAGAAAATCATTAACAATGGCTTATAATTAAATGCTAAATGCTAACATCTTTTTGATGAAAAAGATCATATATTCTTGAGGTTATAGGTTAGTTAATTCGGTTTGATGACAGATGACATCTCCTTTAATTAATTAGCTACCTTTTTTTTTTTCTTTATAATATATAAGGGCACCTTGCATATTTCTCTTTCTTGGTTTTCATTAATTATCTTCAAGTTGCAACTAATATATATCATGTTAATTAATTATTTGAACATGGTTCAACCACCATGAGGGTTATTAATTCCTTTCAAAAAAAAGTATCATAAATTAAGATTATTCATTAATTACTTATAGTAATTATAAACTAATAATTAACAAAGAAGTGTATCACTACGTACCGATTTTGTCATATAATATTCTTCAATATTGTATCTTTTCTTTTTTCTTTTTTTTTTCGGCACGAGCTTGAAAAGGATCCGGTGATGCAGCAGCTCGTAGAAGCTATCTAACCATGCAAGAGCCTCCTCAATAAAAAGCTATATATAATTGGGAATTAATTTTCGATGCTTAATTATTGGAGGTAGAAATGGCTTTGTGTTTATACCCTTATTGCCTCGCTAACAAGGTAAAGAGCATTGGTATATAAGATAGGTATTTATAGGCCATTGTTCTAGCTAGAGGAATATAAGTTTTACACGTTGCTTCCTTCGATCGATCTGAATTACAATTAATATATAACTGAGTTTAATTTCTTAGTAGCTCCCAAGTTGAACAATCGAACATTGCATCTTTAATTAGAACAGAGTACAATATTGAGCAAGCTAGCTAGATATATACCTAACTTTGGTAGGACCCATTTTGATCGATTTGAATGTACATTTTCTTATATATATATGGGATTCAAGAAATAATTTAAATAGTTGGTTACATATTAATTTAGCCGAAATTATGTTCATGTTTAATGAATTTTACTTGTTATATATATGAATATGGAGCCAATGGTAGATTCAGGATTGATATGAAAGAAGGGGCTGTATAGGATGGTTTATGATTCCAACTTTCTGAAGATTGATCCAAAGGGGATTTAGAGGAATCACTTCATAATTCAAAAGATAAAAAAATATTATAATATATAACTTTTTATATATTCAACAAAATAGATATTGGATTAAGAGTTAATTAATTTTCATGCTTAAGTAGCAACATATTTAATTAGTTAATCATAGTTCATATTTTGATGTCAATAAAATAAATTTTAGCATTAAATTAACAAATTAAAAATAATACTAAATATGAACTTGAACTCTAAACATATGGATTTTTTAAAAAGGATAAATCTAAATACTAAAGTAATATAGATTGCGACTCAGAGATGAGTAGATGGCAACCATATATATATCTTTGAAAAATAAAAACAAAATAGTTAAAAAAAAAAAGAATTGGTCATGATACGAGTCCCCTCAAAAATCTTTCAATATATTTTTCCATATTCTATCGCGTACACTAGTCGTGTCTCACGCAACGGCGCCCTTGAAATTAAGTGATTATACTATATATTATTTGTGAGTATATCATATGTAAAAGTATTAATTGATAAAAAATTTTAGCCGCTCCCTACACGGAAGTGATTACAACTAAAAAACGTTGTGAGCATATATATCAGATGCAGAAGTATTTATGCAAAATTGTAATAGTGTTATATCAAAATATTTTTGTTCACATAAGTTTGAAAAGTGATTATACTAGATATAGAAATTGTTTATACACATTAAGATGTATGTCATAAAAAAATAAATATTTAGAGTGAGTGGATCTTAATTAATTAGAGAGATTCTTAGGAGGACTAAGAACATTTTTTCATTGCATATATATATATATGGCTTAACAGTGTTATGGCTACGAATACATCATGATCTTAATTTGAACCGTTTACATTTTAAAGCAAAATACAAACGTTTTCACGATAGTCCTGCTCTATATAGTGGGCAGCCGGTTATTACTTTTTGTCTCAAGTTTGTCATGGGCTCTGATTCACATTGTCATTACCTGTCTTGTATATAAGGCCACTTAATTATAGGTTGCCCTTTAATTAAGCTAGCTAGCTTAGTTAAATGCTTCATGCATGTAGGTGCATTATAATATATAAAAGCGGCTTAAGCTTATGGTGTGCCGTTTATATGGTACGGATGCACTTCAAATTAGTAAGATATGTCATCTGCATATATACATCTTTAATTCTTTTGCAAAAGATAATGTGATGAAATGCCAATTATATATATATATATATATGTGCCATATATGGCTCTGGAAGTAGATTAGAAGTCAAATGTTTTGGCTTAATGACACATGTATGGCCATGCCTTCAAGAGCAACCTAGGAGTCAAATTGGCAATTACATATATAGCATGCATATATATATATATATATATATATATATATATTTAGTTCATTTGGCTAGGTAGTACTTACATATATAGCATTCATATCTGCATTTTATCAGACCTGTACCTTGTTTTTGACCTAAAATTCCTAAGTTCATATGCATTTAGGTGTTAGTATGTTTAGATTCTAGTTAGTTCTTTGCATTTGTCCAAATTTCAGGTAAATTGGGCTTTTGGAGCCATTTGGACGTGATTTGGCGCTGGAACGTACTGTCTGCTGGCAGCAGACAAGGCCCTGCGGGGCCACAAGACGGTGCGGAGCAGATTCTGTTTTGGCCGCCCTAGGCTATTTAAACTCTTTCCTTGGGACGTTTTTGGCAGCTTACCATCTCTCTCAAAACCCTAGCCACCAAACACGAGTGCTACAGTACCGCACTACAGTACCGCGCCGCTGCCATCTCTCCTCATATATCTAACATCTTACTTCACCCTAGCCGCCATAGGAGAAGAAGATGAGACTTTGTGCATCGATTTCGAGGAGGATTTCGCGAGGATTCCTTGGAGGAGTTGAAGACGGAGTTGATTCCTATTCTTCTTTGGTTCTTTTGTTTCATGAACTCTCTTTCTTCTTTGTTTTCTTTATTATCTCTCGCCATGAGCGAGTAGATCTCTTGTTCTTAGGGTAGATGATGACGTTTGTGTTGATGGATTGACTCTATGTTGTCAGACTCATGTTATTTTCATGTTTACTTGTGATTTTCATTATGATGTGTTCTTGACTTGACTTGTTGTATGGTAGACCTATAGATTACGCGCAAATCTAGTTGGTTAATAGAGTATCATATTTACAAGAATTGTTATTTACACTATTTGGATTGATAACTTGTTGTCCAAGAGTAACCGAAAGGTTAAATTGCGGTTTTACGAAAGTTGAACCGAATCCTAGACCAAAAGTAACTTGAACGTAGGTTTAGAAATAGATCTATGAATTGCTATTGAACAAGAACTGTTAGAAGAACCAAAATACAAAAGTTGAGGGACTTGTACCATTACTGGTTTGAATAGGAATTGATAACGTGAGTCGAACACTGAACCAGAACTAAACTGCTGTCTGTCAGTTGCCTGCGGACCGCAAGACACAATCCTGCGGCCCGCAAGCATCTGCAGAAAGTGTAAGACAGAAGTTACAAAACTGTTAGCATATCATAGGAGAAATTCTGTGAGAAGCAGACAGTTTTGGAGCCTCTAACCAACCCCCTGCGACCCGCAAGAGACCTTCCTGCGGGCCGCAAGCAGTTAATCTAGAGACCAAACCGATTCTGAAAACCCTGAGAATGCATTTTTAATACCTATTTTCGAGTATTAATTGTTGCTGTTATTGTTTGCTTGTTTTAATTGTTCTTACGACCAACCTTTGACAACCAACCCCCCCCCCCCCCCCCCCCCCCCCCCCCCACCAAACCCAATTTAGACCATTTCTCTTAGGACCTAGGATTGCAATTAAAGTAAGTTTAGAATTACCTCCATCCTTGTGGTTCGACCCCGACTGTACTACACGAGATCGTATGCTTGCGATCAAGTGTTTGCATTGGGTAATTTAAAAGCCTATATTCTTTTGAGTTATCAGACCCCCCCAAAAAAAAGTACAGAGATAATTCAAATTATTAAAAAAAAATTTAAGATAAATAACTAGAGCAGAAAAGAGGATAAGATATATATCATGTCATCACATTACAACGGATCGAGATCGTCTGTTTTTCTGAAGAAAACCAGGCCCTGCTTTTCTTAATCCAATAGTTAAGAAACACCAAAATACTTTGAAATCGGTATGGCAAACGATCACAACCGTCCGATCGAAAAAAATAGACTTTGTTTTTCTTTTCAGAAAGACAGCAGATTCTGATCCACTTACAACGGGCATATATATCCCTTCCCACATAGGAAAAAAATGGGGCGGTTTGTTTGTGGACGCGGCGGCGGCACAAGTCAAAACCAAATTTAATTGTACTTAAAATTTCTATTTTAATTCACAAAAGTTAACCGGTTGACAGCACAGAATTCCATGATGCATATCCTTACTCCTAAAAAGAGATTAGATTTTTCGACATAAAATTTTTATCTTCCCCAAAAAATAAATCTCAACCGTTGATTGTTTACTTAGATTGATTACTTAGTGTAGTGACATTATATTGACCCAATATTTTAAACTTGCTCGACGAATCATTTTCGCCACAAACAAAAATGTTCATCTAGCACACGTACGTACGCTCATTGTTGACATTAACATTATCACATATATATATCCTACTAAATCTCATGCAAGTCATCAATTTTATTTTAGGAACATCTTTATAAACGGATGTGCATTAATTTCTTTAGTATGTATATATATCATATATAAAAGATGCACATGTACAAAACAAATTCCACTCCAACACTTGTTAGTGTGTTTATGTGACACATCAATTCCAAATTAATTAAGAATTGGTATTAATCCCAAACCAACCAATTTTGATGATAATACAACAACAACAACAACGCAAAATGTAAGAACCAATCCTTAGTCTTGTAGCTAAGAGAACACTCTCCACAGTGGCAGAGCCAAACTCCGATGCAGGGGGTCCAACTTTTTCGATAAAACATAGTTTTATAAGTATAGGCATATTTTTATAAAATTTTAAGGTATATTTTTGCAAATATTTTTTAGGGTAGGGCCAGTTTTGTAATTTTCTTAGAAATTCAGTATATTTTTGTAATTTTTTCTCACAAAGGGATATTTTTGCAAATATTTAGGGGCATATTTTTGAATATTTTTTTTCAGGGTGGGCCAGTGCACACCCCTGTATTATGCTGGCTCCGCCCTGGCTCTCCATATGGAATGTTGCAGGTTCGAAACCCAGATAAAGGTCTTTTCTAAATGAGGAGGGATCCAATAACCCTGAGCATTGGTGCCCATGGTAACCATCTTATTATTTATACATAAATTGAAAAATCTAAATCATTAGATGTATTCTAAATTATCTCAATAACATATACGCAAAAAATGATGAAGTTTTAAAATCGTTTCGATAGTCATCAAGAGAGGAGAAAAAATCATTAAATTTGAACCGTTGATTTTTGTTAATGCTTGATGCACAAGTAAATAAAATCAAAATGATATAATTTTTTGTGTATACATAAAATATGATATATACAACATATTCTATCAATTAGTTTTATTATTTAAGAGTTTAAAATGTAGTTATTTAAGATTTGATTTAATAGTCACCGATCGATCACAAAAAATATGGTTATTTGATCTCTCCTCTTTATAAATACTTAAATTTGAGTGGTTTGTCTCTCATCTTCATTAAAAAAAAAAAATTAAGAAAAGAAGAGAAACAACGGGACAAGTACAACAGTAGTGACAACAAGAAAAAAAGTTCCATAAAATTTGTATTTATAATAGAAAACATATATGCATATTTTATACGAAGAGTTATGTTATGGTGCAAATGGTGTTTTTGCACTGCGATCGAAACTCTATTTCCAAAACTCAAATGACCAAACCGATTTGCTCAACACAATCTACATAGATTCATACATTCATCTTTTTTGAATAGTGAAGAATTACCTTCATTTTAATATTTCAATTTTGGTGTGCAAATGTTTCTAAATGTAATAGACCATATTGTTTCACTGTGTGTAAGGCATATGATCATAGCTCCTTAATTGGATGCTTCATCACAATGATGAAGGCATACAAATTGCTCTTTTACCAGATCAATTTCTTTCTCATCTGAGGTATAAATATACAAAAACAAAATCTTGATAACTTGAGCTGATTCTAAAACTTGAAGCATTGTGTTTTCAAGATTTAGAATGTAGATTGATGGACAGAAAGTATTTAGCTACCTGCTCCTTAATTAGAAACTAGAAATCATGAGCATGTAATTGCAATTTCTCCTCAAGGATTTCTTTCTACTCATATCTAATGGTGTTATTACTTATATCATTGTTAAGGTATAATTGATGTTATGTTCCTCACTTCCTCTATATTATATTGGTGTCTACATGCTCTCCAATTAGAACATTATAATACTCGAGTCATTTGTGCTAATACTCGAGTCAAGCTACCTTAAATTCTGCATTAGCAGAACCAGTACTTTGAAAAAGAAATTCTATATAGTCTGTAGACATGCAGCAACAATATATGGAACATTAATTTAAGAGCGCGCAGCCGGGAAACTGAAAATTGTTTGCATTCAACAATATTCGACATTAACTGATGACATATATGAAACAATATGATGGCAATACTTCAGTTTCTTAATATTTGGGCATAGATGAATCATAGATATATTCAAAGGAACTTAATTAATAAACTACACACAAAGCAATCCAGAAATCTCTTTCCAGCACTGATTCATAACCTACCAGTACCTACTGATGATAAGATCATAAGACAGATAAGTACATCAGAAATATGAACTAGATTAATCTGCAGAAGGCGGATAACGTCAAATACAAATCTTGCTTGGATATGTTTGGCTTCATTGCAGTTGATTGACGTTACATCAGTCGGGATATATCCGGATATCTTCGCATATATAATCGGGATCAATTGCCCCGTGACTGAGAAAGTTGGCAAACACATTATTATGTATGCCATATCAGAAGCACTAGCTATATATATGTAATGTAATTACTCCATGATTGCCTAAATAAGTGCAAAATGATCACACTTTTAACATGTTTTGCCCCATTGGTTGAATCGTTATAAACTATTTAGATGCGTACCAGCCACGCACCTGCCGCCATTGCTACAGTCAGAGAACTCTATCTGATAAGTGTTTCTAGGTACGCGTTACATAATGAGTTGGGAGCGATATTGATAGTGACTAATTAAAGTGATTAGTATTCGTTTCGGTCCGCGGAGATAATTAGCAAGTGAATGTCATGTTTTTTTTTTTTTTTTTTTGAAGCAGAGGGCGATTAAATCGCCCTCTGTATTTCATTAAATAATAAAAAAAGTTGTACGATCGATGTTTTATAAATTATTTCAGTAAATACTAAATAATTAGCAAGTGAATATCATGTTAAGGACTTGTAAATCAGCTTGATTCAATGAGAAGCGTCGGGTTTTGAGGTGTCATGAGAAAGAGGAATTAAGGAAAGAAATCAGTATAAATATTAATTGTAAGTATCCTTTTGTTATTGGCTTATTGCTTTTGCTTGGTTCTCTTTTTTTCTAAAATTCTATATTGCTTGTGAACAACTACTCTCCTCTTATACACTTGATATATATCTGTATTCTGTACATATATATAAAACATCGATCGATCGTGCCATTGGAGCTCTACGTACGCCTCGACCTAACTTTATACGTACATATTGGTGCATTATATTTCTACAGTATAAGTGTATAACTTTTCCTATTTTTCCTAGTTTACAAAAGATACTAAGATGCTGAAGTACTATTTGTATATACCATGGCTGCCTGGCTTAATTTAACAAATTCAATCATATTCTGAGAGCATTTTTTTTAATATACTGAACAGAGACGACATATACGATAGGTACATACAGCTGCATTAGTGAGATTTAATAATTTGTAATTGTTTTATGCACATACGTGCTTCTATAGCGTTAACTTTGTTACTATAGTATATATATACTATATATATAGTATACTTATATAAATCTGGTGCAACAAAACAAATGATCATATCCTCTATTGCGCAGTAGTTAACACCAATCGTTGGATCTGCTTTGAGATTCGTGCAACTCAATTAAAAAAAAAACCCTATAATATATCTCCAAAAATAGTAAAAATTAGTATCCAATATATATATATATATATATATATATATATATATATATATATATATATATATTGTGCAGTTCCTTCGATCACAAGTGCATCATGTCTTACAAAAGTAAAAGGTTAATATAATTAAAGGGCACATATTTAAGCTTATCTAGCTGTATAGTAATATGGTCCACTATATATATATGTTAAACATGAGAATGCATGACTAAGTTGACAAATTAAACTAATGCTTCAAGCATAGACTGAGTTGAAATTAAAAGTTAAAACCAACAGTTTTCTTCGTTTGTGACAGAAATTGGGCAAGTGTAGTCCTACAATGATATCACCCTAGCTATAGCTTAGCAAGTAATTATCTTCCACTATATATATATATATATATATAGTTGCTAATTAATTAATTTTATGGCCCTGGATGGGAAGGATAGAAAGATCCAGAAAGAGATGAGTGTATAGAAGGTTTTTTAATTTCAGTCAAAGTTAATATGCCACTTAAGATCAACATTAGTGGGGATTTGTAATAAACTCTAGGTATTTCTTAATAAAGGTTAAAGTAGATTTGACCTACTTCAAAAAAATAAATTTTTTTAAAAAAACTATTGCCCCAGTAATTGGTGAAATATATAGCATGTTTTGGCTAATTAAAAATCAACTGTCGATCGTTAACGGAGGCTCTGGGAAAATGGGAATAGAAGAGCATTCATCTTGATTTATTAATAAAATTATAATGATCCTCATCCTTTGAGCTGTTAATTTGGCCACCTCAGAACTCACTTGAGCTAAAAAGTTTGAAACTTTAACATTATATCAAGGCCCGCAAACTCGGAATCGGACTCGGACTCGGCCATGGGACTGTGGACTCGGAATCGGCCGCCTCGTATCGGAAACTCAGATTTTTTCGGAAAAAGCTTATTTTTCACTTAAAAAAATCATAAAAAATGTAAAAAAATATCTAATCACAAAATAATGTTAAAACAACATATTACACACAATTAAACCACTAATTCAATTTAATAAAAATATTCAAACTAACCAGATAGTCTGATGAATTCTCACATATAGTACAAAAACATAAAAAAAAGAAAAATGTGACAAACAATGAAAAACAACTTAAAAAATAGCAATCCAATAAAATCACATGAAAAAAAGAATATAAATAACGAAATTGTAATAATTAAGCAGAAACGAAGCAGAATTGTCACCAGACTCGGTCTGACTCGGATGACTCGGACGACTCGGCCGCATAACTCGGACGACTCGGCGTTGACTCGGACGACTCGGCCGAGTTATCCGATTTTCCCATCAAAACTCGCACAGTCACTAGACTCGGACAAAATCGGCTCGGAATGGGCCGAATCCGAGTCAACTCGGACTCGGCCGATTTTGCAAGCCTTGCGTTATATAATGACCTCTTCATACATTGTGCTGCCACATTCTCAATTGCTCAGTTGCATCCAGGAAATCATCATGGCGTTGACAGCGTCAGCCCTAACTCTGTGTCTACTGCTCGTCATAATTTCATCGGCGATTCCGACTTCGGAGCCCCGTCTGATGACGAATCGAGATCTGCAGATCCAAATTAGGGGTGTTTCAGAATTAGCTGTACATCATCCTAAGGTGCCCGTTGAAGGAAGACAGCAGGAGCAGGACCTACTGTTCAAGCAGTCGAAGAGGCTCAGCCCGGGCGGTCCAGATCCTCAGCACCACTGATCGGTTACACGGTACTACTTCCTACAAGCTGATCATGTGCAAAATTATTGAATCTTATGATATTATATGTCAACTGAATATATAAGACTGTAACTGTGTTTTGATATATGCTGCAAGAAGTTGTGCTGCATAATTGTAATCTCTAAAGAACTCCAACTGATATGTTTTGGATTGATCTATATATACACACTAGTTTGCAATCAGTTTAATTTGATCTGCTTTGATCAGCAATGATCGAACGTCTCTCTTCCTCCTTGATTTGTTACTTATTTTGTGGCCTCTTGTGTGGATATGTGGATGTTTTTTTTTTCTTTTAAGCAACTGAGATGATTTTATGTCGGGGGGTGTTACATGTTATTATGCCAACCTCAACAAATTTGGAGGATATCAGATATATATTGCGCATACTGCATATCTTTAATCTATTACATAATTATATATTTTCTGTTTGATCTCTAAGTAGATCTTATCTTTCTTGACTTAATTGTTAGTAATTAATGACCTTAAACAAGATTTCCTAACTGAGCTACGTATGGTAGCATGCCTTCATGACCTCCCATGGATCCTATTGGGCGACTTTAACATCATACGAGATATTTCGGAAACTACCTCCACTGACCCCAACACCCATGCCATGGTAGATTTCCACCTTTTAATTTCCGATCTCGACCTGTGTGAGGTACCGCTTACAGGACGGTCATATACTTGGTCTAACAAGAGACCCCAACCCTCCTTCTCAAAACTTGATAGAATACTGCTATCCTCACATTGGGCAGCTCCAAATTCTCAAATTCCCTTTCTAACTGATCTTCCTTCAACTACCTCTGACCACGCACCACTCTCGCTAAGACTTAAGAGTATAAACAACATCAGGCATAGAAACTTCTTCTTTGAACGTCACTGGTTCCTGTTTCGAGAGATGCACGACCTTGTCCACAATGCGTGGCACTCCGTACCGGTAACCCAAAATGCTGCCTTGGACCTAATAAACAAATATCGAGCCGTTAGGCTATCCCTATCCAAATGAGCCCAAACCAAATTCAGAGGCTTCTCTAATCTACTACATAGAACAAAACATATCATTAGACTGCTTGACCTTGCAGAGGAGAGTAGGAACCTTCACCACACGGAGCTCAAACTACGGGCATAGCTAAGGGAGCACGCGTACCACCTCGCTACATTACAAGAAATCAAGTGGAAGCAAAGGACCTCTGCAAACTGGTTAAAGCATGGTGACAAGAACACAAAATACTTTCACTCGGTAGCCTCCACGAGGCGATTCATAAACCACATCCCACAAATAACGATACCTCAATCCGACACGGTACTCACACACACGCCGCACATTCTTGCAGAATTTACTAAATACTACAACGAAATCCTTGGTTCCAGATCGGCAAACCAAATAAACTTATCGCTGACAAACTTATTCCCACCTGCACCGTACAACCCGGCCCACCCGTATTGCACACCGAGCAATAACTTATAACCAAAATATTGGCAACCAGACTACAGCCGATGCTTAACAACTTGATCCACCCAAACCAGACGGCCTTTATTAAGGGTAGACAACTGATGCAGACCTTTACCTCAGCAAGGGAAATACTAATTCACTTACACAAAAATAAGATACCATCGGTCTTTTTTAAGATTGATTTCAAGAAAGCCTTCGATACTATCGAATGGGACTTCATTCTTCAAGTCCTCAGAGCTCGTGGATTTCCGAACCTATGGATCACTTGGATTAATAGTCTGCTCATATCCTCCATGTCCTACATAAAAATTAATGGACTCAAGGGTCACTCTTTTTACCACCATCGCGGCCTCAGACAAGGTGACCCGCTATCACCCTTACTCATCATCCTCGCCACCGATGTCCTACAGACTATGATTCTAAACCTACAGGGAGACATGACCTCACTACCAACAATTCAAACTACGGTACTGCAATTCGCTGACGACACGGCCATAATAACCCCAGCACATGCGCAAAATCTTAAGATATTAATGCACACATTACGGACCTTCGGTCGGGCATCTGGCTTGCACGTCAACCTCGCCAAGAATAGATAATTACCCATAGCAGTTAGACAGGATTTGCTGCAGCCTATTGCCAACATACTTCAGTGCCCACAACTAACCCTCCCCACACAATACCTGGGTCTACCTCTCACGATCCGGAAACCAAAAGGCACAACCTTCTTGCCTCTGGTTACAAAGGTACACCAGAGATATGAGGGTTGGGCCGCTAAGCACCTTTCGCTACCGGGAAGAGCGATCTTGGCTAACACGGTCCTAAATGCGATACCCATCAACTACATGCAACTTACTTTCTGTTGGGGTCACCACTGCAATACAACGAATTACGCGGCGATTCTTGTGGCGGGGTGCAACATCCTCATTTTCGGGAGGTCACTGTTTGCTTCCCTGGAGGGTTGTCACCTTATCAAAGAACGCCGGAGGCCTGGCCATCATGGATCTTTCTATACAAAACGAAGCACTGCTCCTAAAATGGCTGTGGATAGCAAATAATGATGAAAATGCGCTCTGGACCAAAACCATCAGACAATTAGATACCCGAATATCAACAATCCGTGGATCCGATAACGAGCCACCCTACTCCTTCATCCGAGACCTAAACTCCCTTTCGACCATTCTCCAAGCAGCAACCCAAACTAACGCTGAGGGCAATATAACATACCTGTGGTCAGCTGATGGCAATTTTTCAGTGAAATCGACATACGTCATACTCAATGACCGGGGAGTACGATCAAACAACTTCTCAATGGTTTGGTCTTGCAAAGTACCACCAAAGGTAAAGATGTTCATGTGGCTACTACTTCACGATCGACTACAAACGGCGGCGAACCTCCAAAGAAAGGGCTGGCCATCACAGGTTCACTGCGTTCTATGCTGCAACACACAACTTGAGACCGCCGACCACCTTTTCGTAACCTGCCAATATGTGACAAATGTCCTACGGGCAATACTTGGCAGCCACCTACTCGCTCATACCCTTCACACAACTATGGATCAGTGCCACTCCTACCACACGGTGGGCCGACTGAGGGACGTGGCGGCAGCACTCTGGGCGGTATGGAAGGAACGCAATTCACGCATTTTCAGGGGTACGACAACAAACGTCGCGGGAACGATAGCACAGGCGAGAGCGACCCTGTTACTATGGACCAAGCATGCCGAACTGCTGTGAAGCACTCTCCATTGATCGATTCCTTTTTATCATTGTATTTGTATTTCACCTTTCATACTTGCGTTCTACATCTGATAATAGGGATTAGAGGTCACTGCCTTGTAATTTCTTTAGGGTTTTATGGCTCGTTCTAGTGTAAACTCAGTCTCACGTAACTCTCATTTTATCTTTGATTAATAAAACTTACATAGTAGGCAATCACCTACTACATCAAAAAAAAAAAAAAAAACTAAGAATGTACGTAAGATAACATGATATCAAAACTGAATCAGCTGTGGCACATCAGGAAAAAACTGTTTTGTGATATCAAGCATATCATTTCAAACTCCATAGAAAGAGTTTAGTAACTAATTGCTCCAATTAATTGTAATCTTCTATCAAAGATATTTAGCACCTTCGTAAATAGTCATATGGTCTAGTTCTTAAGCAATATCACGATGAATATCTCAATAATACAATTACTATCATTTAGTGATTTAATTAACGATTGTTCTTCTCTAGCTAATTAAGCAAGTTCATACGAAAACATTAATTACTAACAATTAAGTCAAGAAAGATAAGATCTATTTAGAGATCAAAGAGAAAATATATAATTATGTAATAGATTAAAGATATGCAGTATGCGCAATATATATCTGATATCCTCCAAATTTGTTGAGGTGGCATAATAACATGTAACACCCCCCGACATAAAATCATCTCAGTTGCTTAAAAGAAAAAAAAAAACATCCACATATCCACACAAAGAGGCCACAAAATAAGTAACAATATGCAGCACAACTTCTTGCAGCATATCAAAACACAGTTACAGTCTTATATATTCAGTTGACATATAATATCATAAGATTCAATAATTTTGCACATGATCAGCTTGTAGGAAGTAGTACCGTGTAACCGATCAGTGGTGCTCAGGATCTGGACCGCCCGGGCTGAGCCGCTTCGACTGCTTGAACAGCAGGTCCTGCTCCTGCTGCCTTCCTTCCACGGGCACCTTAGGATGATGTACAGCTAATTCTGAAACACCCATAATTTGGATCTGCAGATCTCGATTCGTCATCAACCGGGGCTCCGAAGTCGGAATCGCCGATGAAATTATGACGAGCAGTAGACACAGAGTTAGGGCTGACGCTGTCGACGCCATGATGATTCCCTGGATGCAACTGAGCAATTGAGAATGTGGCAGCACAGTGTATAAAGAGGTCATTATATAATGTTAAAGTTTCAAACTTTAATTTGTTTGTTTAATTAAGTGTGTTCTCATGAGGTGGCCAAATTAACAGCTCAAAGGATGAGGATCATTATAATTTTATTAATAAATCAAGTTGGGCTTAACTACTACAAATTTACTTAACTATTACTGGAGAAAATTATAGCCCAATTCATGAAAAGCTAAGATGAAAAAAGGGTGAAACAAAAATAGTACATGGCCTGACCCAGCTTGGAAATTAATTATAGGTTGTTTAATTAAGAAGTTTAGTTGTTGGTTCTTCTAATTAATCCAACTCTGTGGGCCAACCCATTAACAGATAAAAATGGTGTTTAATTAAGGAATTAACGGTGTCTTTGTTAAGATGAGCAACGCTGAGCCCATAAGCCCAACCCAAAAAGGTCCAAGGCCCATATACAAGAATTATCTAGAATTATGGAGATAATAGATATTTATTAGGAATATTCTAGAGACAAGAAAAATATCTCAAGTCTAGAATATACTTGAGAAATATCTTGAGAAAAATATCTTGTATCTAGAATTATCCACCACCCTCCATAGAACTAGTATAAATAGGGGTGTGGAGTTGGATGAAGCAAACCAAGCAAACCAAGCAAGAGATAGTAGTGAATTGGAGGTTAGGATTGTAGTAAGAAGCTAGGGTTATATGGAGGTTTAGTATTTGAGTAGTAGTTGTTGTAACAATATTTTGAGTTATAATAGAAAATATTGTTATAGCTAGTGCCTCCATACTCAACAATCTGGTATCAGAGCCGGTGTTGTTGGTGCTTGTTCAGAGTCGGCGGTAGGGGTCAAGCATAGAGCCGGAATTCTGCCGGTGTTCCGCCAGTCAATATAGTGGTATCGACAAGTTGTCGAAGGAGCCGCAGCTTGACGACAGTCCGGGACTGCGAAGTGCGGTGGAGGAGAAATCTTCAAGAAGGCTTACTAGACGTCGGGCGTCCTAGTTGAAGCCATGGATTTCTCAGGTACGATTGGTGGAATAAAAAAATTGAATACTAGTAATTATATATATTGGAAGGCATGTATAGAGTCCTACCTCCAAGGGCAGGACCTATGGGAGGTAGTAGGCGGGTCTGAGACGACCCCGCCGAAAGTTGATACCGTAGAAGAGACGGTATCGGAACAGGTTGCTGACCCCAAAACGAAAAAGAAGAAGGCTTCAGAGAAGCCAGCCGAAACTCTGTCCGTGGAGAAGCAAGCCGAAACTCTGCGGAAATGGCGAATCAAGGCTGGGAAGGCAATGTTTGTACTCAGGACAGCCGTTGAAGACGAGCTACTGGAGTACATCAGAGAAGCGCCCACGCCGAAGGTAGCCTGGGATACCCTAGCAACACTCTTCTCAAAGAAGAACGACGCGCGCCTCCAACTACTTGAGAAGGAGCTCATGACAATCTCACAAGGTAAGATGATGATTAACCATTACTTTACAAAAGTAAAATCTCTTTGTAGTGAGATTGCTCAAATAGACCCTGAAGAAAAGATCAGCGAGCAAAGGATGAGAAGGATTCTCATCAATGGGCTAAGACCCGAGTACAGCGGGTTCATAGCAGCCGTCCAAGGTTGGCCAACGCAGCCAACACTATTGGAGCTGGAGAATATGCTCGCAAACCAGGAGGCTCTAGTGAAGCAAATGGCCGGAGTCTCGTTGAAGCAAGAAGAAGAGGCCTTGTTCAGCAACCGAAAGACGGGTCGACCTGACCGAAAGTCAAGAGGTAGACCCGAAGGAAGGTCTAGCCAGCAACGAAGGCCTAAAGAGAAGACTAATTCTTCAGGGGGAGCTCGAGACTCATCCGATGACAATGAAGACGATGACGATCGATGTTATAATTGTGGCAAAAGAGGGCATTATGCACGAGATTGCTGGCGGAAGAAGAAGAAAGGCCATGGTAATGTGGCGACCTCAAGAAGCCAAGACATTGTCCATGAGAGCAGTGGTTGTGAAGAAGAGTGGGATGCAGAAGTAGCACTCACTGCTGCAATCATGGAAGATGAAGAAAGCCTCGCGGTGACCACAGTGGAGATGGTGCCGGAGGAGGTCCCATATGAAGAAGATTGGGACGCGGGTGGCGACTGTTGGAATACAGTCGGTAGTTGGCATAGAGGTTGCTGAGGTTGATGAGCCAGAGGAAGAGGAGTTCGACATGGAGTCGTGGCCGATCAAAGATGAAGAAGATGCCATAGAAGATGAAGAAGAGATCGACATCGAGGCTTGGCCCATCGACAATATACGAGACATTGTAGAAGTTGATGAGCTTGAGGAAGAAGACGTCGAATCGCGGTCCTTCATCAATGGCATAGATGTCGAGGAGGCCAGTGATCTCGAGGTGGAAGAGATCAATTTCGAGTCATCGTTCTTCATGGAAGATACCGAAGATGTCAAAGAAGTAAGTAAGCTTGACTTTGAGTCATTACCTTTTAAAGAACCAATTAAAGAATTGCTCGATGAGGAGACCAAAGTCATAAAGGAGGTCGGAACTATGAGTTGCGTCGTGGCGGATGAAGAGAAGCCTCAAGAGAACGATGGGGTGGAAACCATCACTGAGGAAGGTGATGCTGATGAGATGACACATAGGAGTGTCGGTGATAGACAGATAATCTTGCAAGGAGATGCAACACGTCAAGTGATCCGCAGAGGAGTATCCATTCGACGAGAACCAGTGCCAAGGCTGGTACTGAATCAGAGTCCCGAAGTAAAGAATCGAGAAGTTCAGCTACAAGCAATTGAGCCGTGCCGATCAAGAAGTAAAGAATCAAAAAGTTCGACCGCAAATAAGCATAACGATCCAGATGGACGCGGAGTGCCAAAGTTCAGAGCAACACCGAGTCAGCGTTGAGGGGGAGTGTTAAGATGAGCAACGCTGAGCCCATAAGCCCAACCCAAAAAGGTCCAAGGCCCATATACAAGAATTATCTAGAATTATGGAGATAATAGATATTTATTAGGAATATTCTAGAGACAAGAAAAATATCTCAAGTCTAGAATATACTTGAGAAATATCTTGAGAAAAATATCTTGTATCTAGAATTATCCACCACCCTCCATAGAACTAGTATAAATAGGGGTGTGGAGTTGGATGAAGCAAACCAAGCAAACCAAGCAAGAGATAGTAGTGAATTGGAGGTTAGGATTGTAGTAAGAAGCTAGGGTTATATGGAGGTTTAGTATTTGAGTAGTAGTTGTTGTAACAATATTTTGAGTTATAATAGAAAATATTGTTATAGCTAGTGCCTCCATACTCAACAGTCTTCATCCTCTGCTAAAACCTGAAGATTAATTGGATAACGGAGATAAATATAAATAGGAAGGTTGTTAATTAGGCCCAGAGCAGTGCGTGCATGGGCCCATACTTTCGGTCTTCAGAGTTTAATTAAGGTTCTATATATTCTTTCTTCTTCTTCTACAAAAAAAAAACATACTAAATAATGCAAGAAAAATACGAAAATAAAATAAATTAAGGTTCTACAACTTGTGACTGGTCATTCTTTTATATAATTATAATTATAACAATTAGTAAGAAAAAACAATGAAAAACATTATATTGGGAGCCCCTGTTTTTCTTATTATTTGAGAAAACATAGGGGAATAATTCATAAGCTATATATAACTCATAACTGCCTTTGGATGGTGTAATGATTAGTGCAAGAGTAGCGATATTTGGGTAATTGGGTTAGTGATTGAGAGCAGTATGAGGTTAGTGCTAACTTGGCAAACATGTGAATAACGCTAACTTCTTGCTATAGGTTAGTGAAAATATTGTTTGGATGCATGGTAGTTTGAAAGTAGTGATGGAGGTTAGTATTTGGATACTACTAATTGGAAGCTAAACCAAAAATTCCACGGTTTATTAGATTAGTACTACTCGGAATCTAATCTAAATTCCTAATTTATGTTTGGATGCCGCTATGGTTGAGGTTAGTGTTGCTCTTGGTTAGCACTAATTTTGCACCATCCAACGACTTGAGTTTTTCATTTCTCTAATTTTTTTTCTTTTTTTAAATCAGTATAATATTGAGACTGCCCACGTTAAGAATTTGAAAACTTTCAAGTAATTTAGTTAAGAAAATTATATATGTACAAATATTGACAATTATATATGTACATATAAAATATTATGTAAACTATATTTTTTTTCTTCCTCAGATTAACCTAATTTTCTTTTGGTAGAGTACATGGGCACTCAGTATTAAATTAGTAGTTTAGTACTCATTAAAGTAAATGTAATGAAAATTTGGTATATATACCAATATAATTAAACTTGCAGACAAAGTAAATTCAAGACAAGTCTGGTATCCATCAACCCATAAACTAAATGTCTAACTCTACTATAGTACTATATATATAGCCATCAGATGTTTCTTAGTACATAACTTACATGAACGTTGTTTTGACTTAGTGGAATCTGAGAGAAAATTAGGTGCACATATATATAACAAAAGGCACTCATAAATTTTATAAAACCAACTGAACAAACAGTGTTCAAACCTAATTAAGTAGAGCCAGCACTAACTAATCGTGTCATTAATTTTCTTAATTAATCTTGTGCAACTTCCGGATCACAACCAACTGTTGAATTAATAAAAAATATATTTTGCTTTATAAAAAAAAATCAATAACAATGGTTTCTAATTAAATGCTAAATGCTAACATCTTTTTGATGAAAATGATCATATATTCTTGAGGTTATAGCTTCGTTAATTCGGTTTGATGACAGATGACATCTCCTTTAATTAGCTACTTTTTTTTTTCTTTACAATATATAAGGGCACCTTGCATATTTCTCTTTCTTGGTTTTTATTAATTATCTTCAAGTTGCAACTAATCTATATCATGTAAATTAATTATTTGAACATGGTTCAACCACCATGAGGGTTATTAATTCTTTTCAAAAAAAAAAAAGTATCATAAATTAAGTTTATTCATTAATTACTTATAGTAATTATAAACTAATAATTAACAAAGAAGTGTATCACTACGTACCGATTTTGTCATATAATATTCTTCAAAGTATTTCTTTCTTTCTTTCTTTTTTTTTTTTGGCACGAGCTTGAAAAGGATCCGGTGATGCAGCAGCTCGTAGAAGCTATCTAACCGTGAATGCGAGAGCCTCCTCAATAAAAAGCTATAGATAATTGGGAATTAGGGATGCTTAATTATTGGAGGTAGAAATTAATGGCTTTGTGTTTATACCCTTATTGCCTCGCTAACAAGGTAAAGAGCATTGGTGTATAAGATAGGTATTTATAGGCCATTGTTCTAGCTAGAGGAATATAAGTTTTACACGTTGCTTCCTTCGATCGATCTAAATTATTACAATTAATATATAACTGAGTTTAATTTTTTAGTAGCTCCCAAGTTGAACAATCGAACATTGCATCTTTAATTAATTAGAACAGAGTACAATATTGAGCAAGCTAGCTATATATATAATATACCTAACTTTGGTAGGACCCATTTTGATCGATTTGAATGTACATTTTCTTATAGGATTGAAAAAAAATAATTTAATTATTTCTCTCAAAAAAAAAAAAAAAGAAAAAACAATTTAGTTAGTTACATATTAATTTAGGGCAATTTTTGTTCATCATTAATAACTTTTACTTGTTATATATATGAATATCGAGTGAAGCTACATTTATATGGTAGGTATCTTATAAAGCAATTGGCAATGATGTGAAAATGAGTAAAAATAATTTACCAACGTTTTACGTACATCTTTTATACATTTCATCCAATTTTATTTATTTATTCTGCTACTACCAAACAACATTTTTAAGGTGATTTAATGTTTTACTCCGCTTTATATTACACTTACTAAATGAGATATATGTGTTGAGAAGTTATGCCATATATAGTACTATTAGTAGAGATTTTTTATGGATTTTTAAAAAAGGATAAATCTAAATGCAAAGTAATATAGATCGCGACTCAGAGATGAGTAGATGGCAACCATATCTTATGAAAATTCAAAAAAAAAGTTAAAGAAAAATAAATTAGTCATGATATTAGTCCCCTCAAAAATCTTTCAATATATTTTCCCATATTCTATCACGTACACCATTTATGCCTCATGTACGCAATGTTTGAAAGTGATTATACTAAATATTATTTGTGAGTATATCATATGTAAAAGCATTAATACAAAATTTTAGGTGTTCCCTGACTCGAAAGTGATTGCACTATAAAATGTTGTGAGCATATCATATGCAAAAATATTTATGCAAGATTCTTGGTTATATTAAAATATTGTTGTTTACATAAGTTTAAAAGGTGACTATACTAAACATAGAAATTGTTTATATATATTAAGATGTATGTCATAAAAAAAAAATAAATATTTAGAGTGAGTGGATCTTAATTTAAGAGATTCTTGATTAGGAGGACTAAGAATATTTTTTCATTGCATATATATATGGCTTAACAGTGTTATGGCTACGAATACTGATCTTAATTTGGACCGTTTATATTTCGGAGCAAAATGCGAACGTTTTCACAGTAGTCCTGCTCTATATAGTGGGCAGATTATAGTGGGCAGCCGGTTATTACTTTTTGTCTCAAGTCTGTCATGGGCTCTGATTCACATTGTCATTACCTGTCTTGTAAGGCCACTTAATTATAGGTTGCTTCATGAAGGTGCATTATAATATATAAAGGCGGCTTAAGCTTATGTATGCCGTTTATATGGTACGGATGCACTTCAAATTAGTAAGATAATGTCATCTGCATATATACATCTTTCTTTTGCAAAAGATAATGTGATGAAATGCCAATATATATATATATAATTATTATATGTGCCATGCATGGCTCTGGAAGTAGATTAGAAGTCAAATATTTTGGCTTAATGACACATGTATGGCCATGCCTTCAAGAGCAACCTAGGAGTCAAATTGGCAATTACTTGTGCATATATTGGGAGCACTTTTGTTAGTGCACATCCAAATTAACTGAATAATTTGTATAAGTATATATATATATATATGAGTAGGGTTACGGTGCTATGCATAGCAAAACGACGTTTTTGCTATGCGTTCGTATCTCAACAACTGTAACTCGGATGGTCAATCCGATTCGACCGGTGCATTCTACATATCGAAAACTCACCGGATACTAATTTTTACTATTTTTGGAGATTCCAAACTATTTTTAACGATTTTTAAAAGATGACAAGAAAATAATAATAAAATAATCTATTTTGAACTCATAATCAGGGCATTTTTTAAAAATTGTTAAAAATAGTTAGGAATCTCCAAAAATAGTAAAAATTAGTATCCGATGAGTTTTCGATATGTAGAATGCACCGGTCGAATCGAATTGGCCATCCGAGTTACGGTTGTTGAGATATGAGCGTATAGCAAAAATGTCGTTTTGCTATGCATAGCACCGTAACCCAACTCTCTCTCTCTATATATATATATAGAGTCTAGCTACGGTGAGTCACAATCCAAAAACATACCAAATCACCTCCAAATTTCGATTTATATGGCTCAATAAATTTTTCATATCAAAATCTTATAGCACACAAAAGTTTTTCATTTTTGGAGATTTTTAAGTATTTGTTTGAGATTTTTTAATAGTGACTGTACAATATTAATAAAATATCAATGTTTTATGTATCATTTTAAAAAATCTAGAATAAATACTTAAAAATCTCCAAAAATGAAAATTTTTTGCGTACTATAAGATTTTGATATGAAGAATTTATTGAGCCATATAAATTAAAATTTGGAGGTGATTTGATATGTCTTTAGATCCCGACTCACAGAGCAGTCCGTGAGTCATGACTCATCTTAGCAAAATTCTATATATATATATATATAATTTTGCTAAGATGAGTCATGACTCACGGGCTCCTCCGTGAGTCACGATCCAAAGATATATCAAATCACCTCCAAATTTCGATTTATATGGCTCAATAAATTCTTCATATCAGCACGCAAAAAATTTTCATTTTTGGATATTTTTAAGTATTTGTTTGAAATTTTTTTAAAGTGACTATAGAATATTAATAAAATATTCAATGTTTTATGTATCATTTTAAAAAATCTAGAACAAATACTTAAAAATCTCCAAAAATGGAAAATTTTTGCATGCTATAAGATTTTGATATGAAGAATTTATTGAGCAATATAAATCAAAATTTGGAGGTGATTTGATATGTTCTTTTTATCGTGACTCACGGAGCAGCTCGTGAGTCATGACTCATTTTAGCAAAATTTTCTATATATATATAGAATTAGGCTACGGTAATATGCATATCACGGTTTTACCATGCTATGCGGTCCGTATCACCATTTCCGGTGTCCAAATAGTCGATCCGAACCGCTCAATGTGATCTCTATATCAAAATATGTTAGGAAACCAAATTTTACAATTTTTAAATTTTTTTTGCTATTTTTAGTGATGGGGAGAAAATCATTGTTTTGTATAAACCAGAATCCTCGGATCTAGCCATTTTCTCCCCATCATTAAAAATAGCAAAAAAATTCAAAAAATTATAAAATTTGGTTTGCTAGTATATTTTGATATAAAGATTAAGTTTAATGGTTCGGATCGACAATTTGGACACCGAAAACAGAGATATAGACCGCATAGCACGGTAAAACCATGATATGCATATTATTGTAGCCGGACTCTATATATATATATATTTATATAGTTCATTTGGCTAGGTAGTACTTAATATAATAATAATGTTAAAATTGCCACTGACCCAAAAAAAAAAAGTACAGAGAGAATTCAAATTATTAAAAAAAAAAATTAAGATAAATAACTAGAGCAGAAAAGAGGATAAGATATATATCATGTCATCACATTACAACGGATCGAGATCCTGTTTTTTCTGAAAAGAAAACCAGGCCCTGCTTTTGTTAATCCAATAATTAAGAAACACCGAAATACTTTGAGATCGGTACAGCAAACGAATGAACGATCACAACCATCTGATCGAAAAAGCAGACTTTGTTTTTCTTTTCAGAAAAAACAGCAGATTCTGATCCACTTACAACGGGCATATATATCCCTTCCCCCATAGGAAAAAAATGGGGCGGTTTGTTTGTGGACGCGGCGGCGGCACAAGTCAAAACCAAATTCAATTGTACTTAAATTTCCACTTTAAATCGCAAAAGTTAACCGGTTCACAGCACAGAATTCCATGATGCATATCCTTAAGAGATTAGATTTTTCGATATAAAATTTTTATCTTCCCTCAAAAAATAAATCTCAGCCGTTGATTGTTTACTTAGATTGACATATTATCTTAAAAATTTATTAAAACAAGCGTGTACTCTTTACTAGTATATATAAAAAGATTTTCACTAAAAAAAAAAAATATATATATATATATAAAAGATGAAAATTGAATTAAAAAATACTAAGAAAAAAAGGTGGAAACATGAGAAGTGGTCAGTGGAAGTGCTTAGATCATGCATCAACTTAGTGTAGTGACATTATATTGACCCAATATTTTAAACTTGCTGGACGAATCATTTTCGCCGCAAACAAAAAAGTTCATCTAGCACACGTACGTACGCTCATTGTTGACATTAACATTATCACATATATATCCTACTAAATCTCAACTCATCAATTTTATTTTAGGAGCATCTTTATAAACGGATGTGCATTAATTTCTTTAGTATGTATATATATCATATATAAAAGATGCACATGTACAAAACAAATTCCACTCGAACACTTGTTAGTGTGTTTATGTGACACATCAATTCTAAATTAATTAAGAATTGGGATTAATCCCAAACCAACCAATTTTGATGATAAAACAACAACAGCAACGCAAAATGTAAGAACCAATCCTTAGTCTTGTAGCTAAGAGAACACTCTCCATAGCAGCAGAGCCAGACTCCGATGCAGGGGGTCTAACTTTTTCGATAAAACATAATTTTATAAGTACTAGTAAGAAACCCGCTCATTTGCGGGCGTTTCAAATTCTGAGCTCATGCCATGTAATATATATAACGTGCTTTTGATTTTTGACTAATTATTTACCATTCAAATTTCATCTTTACACTAAATTAATTCATTGAATTTTAGAATATAAAGCATTAATTCCTCATTAATGTAAATTCTAATCAAATTGATGTGTTCCATACCAAAATTGATATATTTCCATTTTTGTAAAAACCAAAATGGAGAGAAAGTTGTTTAATTGGAGAACATCAACACCTTTGAAATCAATGCATTTTGATCTCTACCGTTCATTAAGGGGTTAGAATGGGAATTAAAAAAATTTGAAGGAGAAAGAAAAAAATGGAGATGTCAAATACTTACTTGCTTTATAATATAGTATAGATAGGTATATTTTTGTAAAATTTTTAAGATATATTTTTGCAAATATTTTTTAGGGTAGAGCCAGTTTTGTAATTTTCTATTCAGTATATTTTTGTAATTTTTTCTCACAAAGGGATATTTTTGCAAATATTTAGGAGTATAATTTTGAAAAAAAATTTCAGGGGTGGGCCAGTGCACACCCCTGTATTATGCTGGCTCCGCCCTGGCTCTCCATATGGAATGTTGTAGGTTTGAAACCCAGATAGAGATCTTTTCTAAATGAGGAGGGATCCAATAACCATGGGCATTGGTGCCCGTGGTAACCATCTTATTATTTATACATAAATTGAAAAATTTAAACCATTAGATGTATTCTAAATTATCTCAATAACATATACGCAAAAAAATGATGAAGTTTTAAAATCGTTTCGATAGTCATCAAGAGAGGAGAAAAAATCATTAAATTTGAACTGTTGATTTTTGTTACTGCTTGATGCACAAGTAAATAAAATCAAAATGATATAATATTTTGTATACCTAAAATATGATATATACAATATATTCTATCAATTAGTTTTATTATTTAAGAGTTTAAATGTAGTTATTTAAGATTTAATTTTATGGTCACCGATCGGTCACCAAAATATGGTTATTTGATCTCTCATCTTTATAAATACTTAAATTTGAGTGGTTTGTCTCTCATCTTCATTATAAAAAAAAATGAAAAAAAAAATTAAGAAAAGAAGAGAAACAACGGGACAAGTACAACGGTAGTGATAACAAGAAAAAAAGTTCCATAAAATTTGTATTTATAATAGAAAACATATATGCATATTTTATAGGAAGAGTTATGTTATGGTGCACCATATGGTGCAAATGGTGTTTTTGCACTGCGATAGAAACTCTATTTCTAGAACTCAAATGACCAAACCGATTTGTCCAACACAATCTACATATTAAGATTATACAAAGTACCAAATTTTACAATTTCTGGAATATTTTAACTATTTTTTTCAGATTTTCAAAGATAGGTACTTTTTGATATTTCAAATAGCATTATTTTATTATTATTATTTGTCCATATTTCAAAAATCCAAAAAAATAGTTAAAAAATTCTAAAAATAGTAAAATTTGGTATTCCTCCATATTATAATACATAGAATATGTTGGTTCAATTAGATTTGGCATTTGAAATTTGATTTGTGAAATTTTGAAAACGGTAGTGCAAAAACCTCATTTGCACCATGGTGCACCATACCATAGGAATATTAAATGTTCTATTTATCTGTCCGATCGGATGTGTAATTCTGCAAACAATTATATAGGCTCAATTCGAAAACAGTTGATTTAATTTAATTCTAAATCTCTAATCAATGGGATCAACGATATTTTAAATCATTTCTCAAATGCACAAGCACACTAAATTTCAGGCTAAAGTGCAAACTTTTTGAATAGATGTTCAAAGAAAGGATACCATTTTAATTTGTGCCCTTCATGCTTCAGATAGCAGAAAAAAATTGCTCTATACTTGACAAGTACAATAAAATTGAAGTGGAGTAACAGTTAAAAGTTCAAATTACCTTAAAGCACTAATATTTGACAGCAGTGAAGTAAAATATATAGAGCTAAACTAATATGAAAAATGTTACATTTCAGAGTGAAATACTAATCCAAATTATACTTTATCATGTCCGAAATTCTATTTATAGTTCTCATTAAATTTATCATATGAAAATATTTGTGGATACAAAATTTTTTCCATTTTTGAAGTTTTTTAAATATTTATTTTGGGTCTTTAAAATTCATATACAAACTAGATTTTATTAATATTTTCTTATAATAAATTTTTAATTTAGATAATATGTAATGGGCTTTAAATTGAGAAAATTGATATGGCTTTAAGTTTTAATGAATTGAGACATTAAAGTACGTCAACGGTGGTGATCAACCTAAGTAAATAATCAATGGCAGAGATTTATTCTTTGGGGAAGATAAAACTTTCATGTCAAAAAATCTAATCTCCTTTATGAGTAAGGATTTTAGATCGTTTTTTTTTTCCAAATTGCTTGAGGCACCAGCTTAGGAAGGACCCACACGAGTCGATTGATTCAGAATTACTTGTGGTTGAGAAGTTTTATGAGGTGTTTAGTTAAGAATTTTGAGAGGTTAATCATTGGTTTGCTTGTGGTAGAGGTATTATGATGATCTTCCTGTCTGTGCGGTTTTGAATTGAGTAATACCTAGTGTCCATAGAATATTTATCCATAACGTTCATAGGTTATAAAATTGAATGTATCTGTTATAAAATCGGATGCATTTGTTACTTCTGGGTATATCTATGAATATATTGACGCATTTTTAATGTATGCAAGATGTTTCTCTTTTGAATTATATATTATACCAAATAGTACAATTGATGAGGTGTTCTGATGCCAGCCGAGTTAAAATGGCTTAATATATAAGTGTATCTATGAGTTTCTGTTTTGCTCCTTTGGTTCCATCTTTGCTAAATTTAATGTTTCGGCTTCTGATTCCTTCAAATTTAGCATATAGATCAGGCCTGCTAATGAGCATATATCATGATCGGCCCTGTTCAGTCCAGCATAATAAATTAATGCTCAAACTCAGATTCGGCCCAATTTCTGTTAAGAAAACTCAGATTGGCCCTGCTCATTTAGGGCCCAATATGGCTCAGCTCACAAAAGCCCATATTCAGATACTGCTCACTGGGCTTGATTCGAACAAGCTCACAAAAGCCCAAACTGACGAAATAGCATCACTCCAGCCTGCTAATGAGCACGGACTGCCATTTTTTTTTCGTTTTCATTTTCTTTGCCGTTTTACGTAAGAAGCCCAAACTAATTAATTTTACTTCCCTTCTTTTAGTAACTTGTGAACAAGCATCATACACTTTAATTTATTTGTAACTCATTATTTATAAAGAATAATTAATTGTAATATTATAATTGAATCAATAGCCCAGAGAATAATTAATTGTCTCAATATAAAGAAAAATAACTCAAAAAATAATAAAGTAAAATTCAAATAAAAACATGATTAAATTCCAACTAAATAATCTCTAAACAACACATCTATACTCCATAAAGAGTGGTAGGCCTCCAAGCACCTCAACTATGCCACATCATCAATGTTATTTACTATTGATTTTGTTTAAAATTTTTCATCTACTTTGATCCAATGGTTTGTATGTCTTTTCTATTAGCATTAATTAACATGAATATAATATGTCTAAAATAATTATCTCAAAAAAATATATGTTAAAGTTTGGTAAAAAAAAAGAAGAAGAAGATTTCTTCACCCCTTTGCGTTGATATTCGTGCCAGAGAGAGAGCTTTGTTTCGCATCTTTCATTCCGACACCAAATATCTTACCCAGAAACCCCACCAGCCACCCAAACCCCACAACCAAACCCGGTGTTATGACATTTACCCACTGACATGTGGGACCGGAGTGTTCCTTTAAGACAAAGGTCCAGTGTGGGGAGCGCAGGGGGGAGTGCGGTACGGTTAATGGCATCACGAGAAAAGGTCTGTCTGAGTGTTTGGTCGGTCAGTCTGTGGATCGGAACTGCCTGCTGAGTGTTGTCATTGAGCAGTTCATGGGCTTCAATTTGAGCTTCGATTTGAGCTGCTCAATGGGCTGTCCAGAATTTAAACCATATACGGACCACCTTATATTGATAATTTGAACATGAGACGAGTTGAGCCCAATTTTCATATTGGCTCGTCCAGAATGAAATTGTGGGCTGCTCAGCCCGTTTTCATATGGGCCGACCCTGCTCACTAGCAGGCCTAATATAGATCTACAAATGTTGAGTACATGGATGTCCCAATATGATATCACTAGATGCCCAATAATAGTATGTATAACCTGTAACATATATACTAAACAGGTTATACAAACTAAGTTCTGTATGTCACAGAAAACTGTTTACACATATCAAACAATGGGGTACTAAATTCAGTGCATTACTGACCTTAAAGAGTGACTTTAATTACCAGAGCATCTGCATTCTGCAACAATTTTGGTTTTGCAGGGGCATAGAAGGATAATTCTGCCCTTCAGTTATGTTATGCACTAGGCATGGATTACTGTTTTAAACAATTTTGAAGTTCACTTGAAACCTGTTGAATTGGATTGGCAGGTTGCAATTTTTGTTGGATGTGTTAAACTTGTCGTAACAGTGTACATGTTACTGAGGAGCCAACAATCCAAAGGAAGTAAATTTGGGTTATTTTTAGTAATTTGCTCGAAATTGTTGTAGTTTTTAGCAATGATCGATCGGTAGCTGTACCGTTTTCCTATTTATCGGTTTTCGCATTTTGATGAGAGGTTTGCCTTGTTTTCTTAGGCCAAACAAATCCTGGAAAAACTAAAAAGAAAAAAAAAATCAAAATACCAAAAAGATAGATATTCATAGTTCATTTTGGATTGTTGGTCACTGCCAGACAATCAGGGAGATATTTTGCAGGTAATTGATTGATCTGGTTTATGCTACAAGATCTGTTTTCCGTTCGATCTTTCCCAATTTAGGTTTCGAGTTGCTGAAATGTTAGGTTGATATCATACTCCATTACGGTTTCGAAGCAATGTTCGAGATGCGATTGTAAGGATCAAAGAGAGATGGAAATCTGTTTCTTTATCAAATTATAACAGATAGATTCACACATTCTGATATCCATTTGTTATTCTCTCAAATTTAGTTTGAAATCTGAATGTTTTGACACCAAAATTTGGAATTTAAAATGATCAATCTTGTGTTTTTCTCATTACCTAATTATTGATCATAATCTCATTTGCTTATCCTTTTTGTTGTTGTTTTTCCCCCTTTTCATTTTCAGAAGATATGCTCTATCTTTCATTCAAGGTAAGCTTCAGGAGTATCTTCAAATCGATCACTTGTCGGTAGCTTAACATGCTATGAGTCGATCTCTAACACCTTCGTTTCGTACCAGCACATACTTCCGATAGGCGTATCTATCAAATACCAGTCGATTGACGGCATACATTGTGATGTCTAGCCCTGAAGCATCATCTTCTTATAGTCAACATCCGCAATACGCGAATCAAACCGATCTGACGGCACTGCTCATCTTCATTGCCTTCTGCTGCTGCTGCTTTGCTGTAGCCAAGATCGTAATCTACGTCTTCGATCAGAGATATGGCGGTCTTCAAATAGCAACTCAGCCTGCGCAGGACACTCCTGATGGCCTGAATTCCGAGTCCCTCGAAGCGTTGCAGGTCGGTAAGTTCCAGAGAACCGTCTCGGGAAACAATGCTGAGTGCTCGATATGTCTGGGTCAACTGGAAGAAGAGGACCTGGTACGAGTAATGCTTTGTGTTCACCAGTTCCATCAAGAGTGCATCGACACATGGTTACAGTCTCACTCTACATGTCCTATTTGCCGGGCAAATGCTGACCCGTTGAAACCTGAAGATGTCGCAGAGGAACCTGCATCAGGTGCAGAAGAACCGGCGTCGGGTGCTGAGGAACCTGCATCAGGAACAACAGTATCATCCGTACCAGAAACATCGTCGGCATCTGAAACTCGCTTGGATCATATCGTGTGAAAATGTTTATTCGAAATTGTACTTCCTCGATGCTGGAAACAGGAAGTTATTGTAATTTAGTTCACATATACCGAAACTGACGAAATCAATAGGTAGAAGGATACACACTAGTACTGCAAATTAATTTTGTAGATGATAGATGTTGTAATTTAATTTGAATTTTAAGGATCATTTTTTTTACTTTTGTTACAACTAATTCCAAGAAATGTTTACTAATACAGTTCAGCACAGTAAGTACAATAAAAAGAGTAGTTCTGCACAGAACATTTTACAATATATTCCTCTCCTTGTATCTTCCTGATACATAACATTTGGAGTGCTGGGTTTGGTAATTAAGTATGCATTTTTGTTTTATAATGAAAAAAAAAGGTGCTAATTAATAGACAATTTTATGTTGCATTTACAAATCTGTATGCTTGAACTGTCATGATATTCTATAAAATTTATTTAACGCCAAATCACTTCGATAAGACATAAAAATAAGAAACTATTTTTTTCAAAAAGAACAAAAGATTTTCTTTGCCATAATGACTATAATGTTTTTTTCTCTCTTTTTTGTGTTGCAATTGCAAACTGTTTGATAATTAAAATACATAATATGAATTTACTAAATATATATTAATCCTAAATTAACTATCTGACATCAATGGACTAAAAAAAGTTATAAAAAGGACTCCAATTTGAGAGTGCAGATTTAGAATGTTAGCGATCGATGTGGAACTCCTCTGCTGATCATAGAAATGGTTTTCTCATCAGCATACCGAAAATGCCGCCTATCTCTGACCTCGATGCCTGAAGCAAGTTTGCTTCAGGCATGAGGGAAGAGTAGAAAGATCAGAAACAGCCGTACATGACATTTGACCGAGCGAGCGAGCCTTCTAAGTTGTTCGAGCAGAAAAGCTCGAACAATTGCTTTTCAGGTATATATCAATACAACTATCTATGCATTCGAACACCTTTTTGAAATTCAAACCGATATGTTGCGAGTTTCTTCATCTGGTACATGACATTGACTGATTTCCTGATCAGGCAAAGCTACATTAACTGATCCATATGTTTCGTGACGACAATGACAAACCCGTATTCCTTCACCTGCTGCAAGGAACAAACCGATGTAACCACGGTGATCGTCATCTTCGCCTCTGTCCTATTCGTGTCGGTTCTGATCAAGCTTCTGTCTGACTTCTTCCAACGAAGATATGACAGTGAGATCATAATTCAGTACTACGTCATCTCCAGACTTACTGACGCCGAGATTGCAGAGTTGCCCGTAACTAGTCACCAAAAAACACTATCTGGCAGTACCGGTACTGGTACCAGTACCAGTACCTCCGAGTGTGTAATTTGCATGAGCGAGTTGGAAGACGGCGAGATGGTACGCACGCTTCCTAAATGCTACCATGTCTTCCATCAGGAATGCATCGATAGATGGCTATACATTTCTGGTACCTGCCCGATATGTCGAAAGACCGTGAGTGCAGGAGAATCGAGCATCAGCTCATCGTCATTACGAGATACGTCATCATCAACCAGAAGGAGATCAGCAGCAACATCAGTGATTACGTCATCATCGGCATTGCCATCGCCATCGACTATGACAGCACTCTCATTGTCGCCACGCTCTGACTTATATAATATGGCGTGACATGGAAGGCGATAGCCGGATACTGAATAGCGATCGAGTGCGAGCGATGCCAGATATTGAGGATTTCGCAACAGATAGTGTTTGAAAACAGTGAAATGTTACTGATTTTTGTTGTAAAAAAAATGGATTTTTATTACTTCTAGTTGTGTCTGGAAACAAACACACTTATATATATTTATATGCTTGTAGTAACTAATTAAAAACTGAAGTTAATTGTAATTATGCTTGTAAGTTTCATGACTTCTGATTCTGGTACAATTAAGAAAACTATTTGTATTCTGAAATTGAATTTGAGGTCCTCTTTGCATTCCTGAAAGGGCTGAGCAAAGTTTGTTTACCCTTGGTGCTTTAACGGTTCGTACGTGTATATATAAATGACTGCTTTATAAATTCATATTCTTTTTTTTGTTAGGGAACACAATTCATAAGTACCAAAACTGATATAAAACTTGATACCGACTATTAATATTCATATTAAGTTATTTAATATATATTCAAGTTATTTGTATTAATTACATGCATATACAATCCACTATATAAAATATATAATTTGAATAGTTTCTGAATTAATATGATATTAATTAATCCAGTCGGCATAATTTTGGTATCAACTTTGATACTTCTATAACATTTTCCTTTTTTTGTGTGTTTTACACGATTGAGCATGTAGTCAATGAATAAATGGTTCTGAATCAGGGCCGAACCTTTGTTGGTGCCACCCGGGGCAGTGACCCCCCTTAATATTTAAAATTTTGTAAAATGCACATGAAAATCAATGAATTATTACCCAATATTCAAAGTTTGCCCCCCTTAAAATTAATTATTACCTATAAATCATTAAAATTTGTTGGTTAATGTATCTTGTAAACTCAATTAAATTTGATTGACCCTCCTTAATTTTGGTTTAATGTCCGCTACTGTTCTGAATTATAGTTCATAATCATCTATTATAGAATCGACCATGGATCAATTCCACTTTAAATTATAGAAGTCTATCAGGGAGAGAATTTTAGTGAGATTTTTTTTTTATTTCCTATTTATAGCATGATTCGTCATGAAATTAATCGGGGTAATTAATCGGGGTAAGTATATATGGTTTGCCACGCATGTGTTGAGCTTCCAGTAGAGAAAGTGAGAAAACATTTATGCATATATAAGATACCAAAAAATGGACAACAATATAAATGATTAAAATTGCCGAACTAAAACGATAAATCCGAATCAACCTAATTATAAAAGTTGAAACAATTATGAAGAGAATATATATATGAGCACTTTGTTTCTGTTGTTCTTTCTCGTCACACAAATTAATTATGCTAGCTCTCTCTGTCGTCAGACACCCTGGATATGATATTTTATTTTAATTCTTTCATTTCGTATGGAATGAGGTCATGTCTTTAAGCTCATCTAAATGCGGACATTTATTTTCCAATCTGCCTCTTTTAAATAAAAGAATCAGTATGAAGGGTAGATTTTCAAACACCTCAGTTATGTGACATCATTACTATTATTAACCACATCATTCCTATTATTAACCATTGATTCTATTTGAAACTCTCTATCTATTTTGATCCAATGGCTTGTATTTTTTTCCTCTTCTTTATTAAATAAGATGAATGTGACATGTCTAAAACAAATTTTAATCCTTAAAGTGGTCCAACGTTTACTTATGTTATTATCTACTACCTCTGTCCCAAAATAAATGGATTTTTTGTAGTTCATTTAAACTACAAAAAATCTATTTAAAATGGGACAGAGGTAGTATAAATTATTGTATTATTATTATTATTAGTATTATTTTTACTTACATAAAGAAATTACAATTTTTTTATAATTTTTGTTTAATATAAATCTGTAAAATTTTATAAAATTCTTAGTTATTTATTTGATACTACTTTTTGGAGCAAAGCCCGAGTTACAGCTCTAGTTAAGGATAATTAATTAATTAGTGGTTCAGTCAAATCTTTAGTCATTTACTTGAATGCCAAGCCGTAGAATAAGTTACCCAATTTTCAATACTTAAATAAGTTATATTGTTTGTTTGTTTATTTTCGTTGAGTTTTCAATTTTCTTTGTATTGACCGATTAAATAAACTTGCCTAGAACAAACTTGTGAGGGTGATGGGGGGCTGCTTTGGGCAGCGTTGAAATTACTTAGGAACAGCTTTTTAATCAAAAATTGACTAAAATACCTCTATAGTTATATAGTCAGTGAATAATTTAGCAATGACAGTTTAGTTCGTTTTTGGTTAAAAGGCTGTTCGTAAAGTAATTTCAACGCTGTCCGGAGCATCTCCCAGGGTGATGTGATGACTCGAGCTCGTTGCGGTAGTTAGATTTAAAGTACCCAACCATTCATGATTTTAATTAACAATGCGAAGCTATTAACTCAGTTAATTACAGACATAATAGCAGTCCGAATTTAAATGTATTTCTATAAAAAAAATAGTTTTATAAAACAAATTAGTTGAGATATTTTATAAATTATATTTTGATATGTAACTTATAAAACAAAAAAATTATTTCCCAAATTATACAAATAAATTGTGAAATAATATACAGATGAGAAATTTTAAGTATGTTATATCAAACTCACATATTTTCAAATTATAAGATAATATGGATAAGAAAAAAAAGTAAATGATTAAAATGCAAATGATGTGCTCATCTTAAAAAGTTAAAAATTTACCTCCTTTTATGAATCATAAATTATAAATTATTCTGAATCTGCCTCCTATCATGTTAAGACTGTGAATTTATTTTCCATTTGGCAACAGAGAAACTTGACAGAGTAATCATGAAACCTAAAATTATACAATATATAAAGAATTTATTTTTCCACATATTATCTGTATATGCTTTGTTAGCAGCCAATATTTATTAAAAAAAAAAAAACTTTTGGATTCTTGTTTTCAAAATTGAATTTAAAAGGCTGGGTATATTCCTAATATTTCTATGCATGTATTTGAGATTCACTATTATAATAGTCAAAATAATTAAGTAGTTGTCAATGAATCTCTCTCTTCACTATATATAAATTAGCCGAGTCAAGCAGAGATTTTTTCTTACACCTAAACCAAGGTAAATAATGAATATTTATATATATAATATTAGCATAAGAAGCAGTCACAAACTACCTACAAAGTAAATTTCTATTAACCATCAAATGTAAATCATACCATTAACTGTTCTAAATATTAATCCAAATTATATCAAAATTCAGTTTGACATCAGCCATGACGACCAAATAACAAATTTAACAATTTAACAATTTTTTGGCTATCCTCTGAAATTAAAACAAAGAGAAAGTCAGACATTACAATTACAATAGCATCTGGTTTTTATATAAAAAGAATTAGTGACATGCGCAGACTTTGCTATTATTCCCCTTGACAGGTATAAAATAAAAAGAAAAAAAATCAACGTCATTAGTCCCTGAAATTTTACAATATTACTCAAATTCAGGTCGAACTTGCTATTTTCAATTTAACAATTGACTGGTATAAAATAAAAGAGGAGGGATCCATTGACAATGCATGTTTTGACAATCTTGATAATGGTCATCTTTAAAAATTTGTAAAAAATCATAAAAAATCTTTAAAATGAAAAAAGTTTTATTGATCCATAATTTAACTTATAGATTGATAGTGTTTCAAATTTCAATCAATTTGAACATCATTTGATGCCTTATCAAAATTTTGTACATTTTTTAACGGTTGTAATTAAAAGATCTTTAAAGAGCTATCAAATATCACTTAAATTGAATATAATCGGAAACATAATCAATCTATAAGTTAAGCATAACTTCCATAAACATTTTTTCATTTTTAAGATTTTTTTATAATTTTTTACAAATTTTTAAAGATGACCATTGTCAAGATTGTTAAAATATGCATTGTCAATGGATCCCTCCTCGTAAAAAGAGCCAGCCTGGTCTAGTGGCTAAGGGCAAATCTCTCCGTGTGGGAGGTTGCGAGTTCGAAACCCGGAGAGAATCTTTTATAGACATTTAAATTTGAGTGGCTTAACCCTCATTTTTATCTCAAAAAAAAATTCAGGTCGAACTTGAAATAGTATCAAATTAATAGACATTCCAAGAAGTTGGTTTCTGGCAATAATGCCAGGCCGGAGTTTCAAAATTAATTAAGCATGGAAGTATCATATAATAACAGAAAAAAATAATTAGGCACGTTTTAGTTTGATTTATACTTTATACAAATTCCAAATTCCAAAATTCATGTTTTCTTTTTTCAAATAAAATTAGTATCAAGTCAGGGCTTGAATTTGAGCTAATGTCATGGACCAACTAAGAATTCCTTATAATATCAGTAATTAATTCCAGCAAGCAGAATGGAATGAAAATTGAAAAATGCACCGTACACCAGAAAGACTTTGACAAATTCAATATATGCTTAAACAAAAAATGTGCTGACATAATTTATTCGAGAAACATCAAGCGTTCATTGAAAAACCGTCCATACGTCCATAGACGTAAAAAGAATGTAACAGATACGTCCCGAAATGTAACAGATGTATCTCGAAATGTAATTAATGGATGCTATGGACGGCTTTTATGTGGACGCTAGGTCTCAATTTATTACTTGAGAAAAACATCTTGCGTCCATTGAAAACTGTCCATATATTTTATATATACATCCTTACTAATAATAAAAGTTATTGGAAAAAATGATATGAAAGGGTTATCCTCACATCTAAGCTGTTGATTATTTTCTTCGATAGATCAGAACCGTTGATGTACATTAATATCCGTTGACCTTCTTAACCCAATAAAAATTAAAGGCCCATATAAATTATCTCAATTTAAAGCCCATTACATATTATCTTAAAAGTTTATTATAAGAAATAACAATTTCAGCTCAAAGCAAGGCGTGGGCTTTTCACTAGTGTGTGTGTGTGTATAATGTAACATATACATCCCGAAATGTAACAGATACATCCCAAAATGTAACATGTGAATGCTATGGATGGTTTTTACATGCACGCTAGCTATTACTCTTATTACTTCGTCTGGCGGTCGCATATACGAAAGTCAAATCAAGTAACAGTTCATCTAAACCTAGCTAGAAAAAGTCTATATATATAAAGGAACCTAAAGCTCACATATATATTTGGTACATTATATTACAACTCAATATGTAAAAAGTCAGCTGATCTTGCTAATTCAAATAGAGCTTCTTCAATGAACAACCATGGAGGATCGGCGCAACCGACCGGAGACGTTGGCGAGGCCGCAAACTGCTGCCTCAACTCGACCGCCCTTCGCGCAACGACCTTATCGGTTGCGGGTTTGGTGCTGCTGCTAATGCTGGTCCTTTGGATATGGTTCTTGCTGAGAACCCGACACAGTCTCCCGATCACTGCGGTCGATGATGATCACCAAGAACGAGCCGTGCATGGAGGACTCGGCGCACCGGCTATCGCCGGGTTGCCTGTGTTCGAGTACAAGAAGAGCAATGGATGCGCCAAGAACGGTACTGATCATGACGAGTGCTCGATATGTCTGAGTTCGATACAAGACGGCGACACGGTTAGGTTACTGATCCATTGCAAGCACTTGTTTCATCGGGAATGCATCGATCTGTGGCTGAAGTCGAGTGTCAGTTGTCCGGTTTGCCGGTCCAATGCTGGCGGCGATGAACCGGAGGTAGACGAAGCTCACTCGGCATCTCCTTCTATGGTAGAAGTATGAGTGGGCAACAAATTTGTGCTTAAATTAACTAAGATTTTGTTCAATTGATCAGGTGTAGTTTGTAGGTATATATATAGGATGTAAATTAATTTAGCTTCTTAATTATGACAATTTTTTTGATGGATTTTGGTAATTAATTAATCATACATATACTAAGTAGCCTCTCAAATATATATAATGTGTCATATATTAAACAGTAATGTTTACATATATATATATTCTAAACTTGTTGACTTGTATTATATTAGATGTTAATTAATATATATCTTTTTCAATTTGTCATGAACTCAACTAATTAACCATCACTTAATCCCTCATAATTTTGTGTTAACTAAAGTTATTTCTTAAAGCTCGTTGAGCCTACATACAAGTGAGCCTTTCGTTTGTGAAGAATTTGCATAGATTATATATTATGAGTTAGACTATTGTGCTAATGTTAGCATTTCAATCTGAAATGTTAACGACTCAAAAATTATGCTATCGTATCCGAAATCGTGATTTATGGTGCTTGATAAATTCTTCATATAAAAATATATGGGTAAACAAAAATTTTCTATTTTTAAAGTTTTCTTAGTATATATTTTGTATTTTTGAAAATGCATGAACAAACATCAATATTTTATTATTATTTATGAGCACTTTTCAAAAATTCAAAACAAATAGTTAAAAAACTCCAAAAATGGAAAAATTTTGTATTCCTCAATATTTTTATATAAAGAATTTATTGAATACCATAAATCACAATTTCAAATACAATAACACAATTTTTGAGGCGTTAGCACGTTAACCCAATAGTCTAGCTCATATATTATATATATATCCCACACGACTTAGCATGCAGTTAACGTTGGCAGGTACACAATATGCGGTTGTTCCGTGCAGTTATACGGCACCCCATATATTTCGAGCCCAGTAGGCAGAAACGTACCGCTGTACGATTGTACCAGAGTAATACGTACGTACATCTGGACATCTGGTTATCAATAATCTATAAAGCAGAAAGAAGAGTAACTCTTCAAACATCTTAACTATACCACATGATCATCAATATTATTAACTATTGATTTTGTTTAAATCTCTTCATCTACTTTTATCTAATGGTTTATATTTATTCTCTCTCCCTATTTAATAAGATGGTATGATATGTCTAAGATAAAATTTAATCTTTAAGTGGTCCAACATTTATGTGCTATTATTTATAAACTATACATCATCATCATTATCATTATTCATATCAAAAATTTTAAAATTATGTTTAATTTTTTTTAAAATAAATATTTTTATTTTATAAGCTTTATTATTTTTTTATCATATTTCGGGTAAAGCCCGAGTTACGGCTCTAGTTTAGTAAATCATGATGATATTTTCTTTAATTTATTATATTCTAAGCTGGAAGGATAATTTAAGGGAAACACTCATTAGTCAATACGGCCCCATGGGCCAACATCATAGCCTTAATTACATTTACAATATCTCATCATATAAATCCTGGACCATAATTATGAGACCCATACACAAATAGAGACAGATGCAGTCATGCAGGTTCTCGGATTACGATCCAAACTCTGCCATGCTCAATGTGGGATTGTGATCATACAGAGCAACCCCAGGATTTGAGCCATTAAATAAACGATCCTTTTTAATTGGATTGTACACCTTGAACTTGTCGACGTGGTAGCATTAGCAATAGAGGTGGCAAATCGGGCGGGCGGGTCGGGCCTGGGTTCGGGTTCGGGTCGGACGGGTCAGATCAATTTGACTTTCTAGAATATCTCGGGTCAGGTCGGATCGGGTGATGGGCGGGTCGGGTCGGGTCAATTTTAATATCTGCTTTTTTTGTATTGTATATTAATTTGAGTTGGATTGGATGCTATTTGATCTCGGGTTCGGATCAGGTCGGGTCGAGTCGGGTCAGTTTGACTATCTGAAAAATTTCGGGTCGGGTCGGGTTCGAGTCGGGTCGGGTCGAACGGGTTTCTCGGGTCGGGTTGGGTTCTGCCACCTCTAATTAGCAATCAGAACTGAAGAGTACGTCCAAATAATAGCCCCCACCCAAATTCTCCAGAAAATCTCCTTAACTAATTTTATCTTTTTAGTAAAAAAATGTGCTGAAAATGTTGTCAAAAATGACAAATCGGCAACTTTTTGTTGATATACTTACTCCAACATGCTTAATTTAAAGCACTCCAGCAACAGATTTTCAAAACTATAAGTATTTAGGTAGGTTACATAAGTGTTTATATAGATAACTCAAGTGGTTATATAAGTGGCCCAAATATTTTATTAGTTATACAAAGTATTAGATAGATGAGATATATTGTAACTGCATTTGAATAGCTTGTACAATTGTCTTAGATAGATGTATTAGGTATATATATAAATGATTCAGGTATTTAGATATGTAACTCATGAAGCTAGATGAATAACAAATTAATGTGTTTAGATAAGTCATGTGTGTTTATTCATAATACAACATGATTATTTATATGAGCGAATCTACATCTAAGATTTTGTTGTATGAGAATGAAGAGATGAAACAGATCGGCGGAGGGGAGCAACCGATTAAGAGATGAGAGCGTCACGACTATACAACGATCATCGAAGTGATAGATCGTTGGAAGAAATAGATCGTCGGAATAGTCCACTGAAAAAGATAGATCATCAGGTCGTTGAAAGAGATTGGAGAGTGATCAGATTTGTACAAAGATGACTGAGGAGAGATAAATTCGAGTTGAAAAAAAAAAAGACATATAAGAGTATTATGGTGGGTGAAGATAATAAGAGGCATTTGAGTCGGGGGAGAGAGACTTTTTTTTCTTTTGATAATTAGAGTTTGCAAAACTTAGTCCTACTCAAGACATATGTTTGACCCGATTTAAATATTAATCCAACCCAACTCAACCGATCTAATCTGAAATAAAACAGTTTGAGTCCAACTAAAATCAACCAAGTTCCAAAAAATTAAGTCAATGTACAAATCTAACCCGACCCGATCCGATACGTTCACGACAAGTCAAATCAACACACCCAATTACCACATCTGTTGATAATCCTGATCACAGAAAAAAAAAAAAAAAACATCCAATGAGAAAAACCAAGGCAAATTTTTTATTAATAAAAAAATAAAAAATCAAAATTACAAAAGTTGAAAATAGTTTTGAAAAATTGCAGAAATAGAAAAACCGCGACCTGAGGTAGCGGCCTAGTCCCAGACTAAGCCGCGACCTCAGGTAGCGGCTTAGTATTCCTGTTTCACATGCGCTGAAGCTCTGGTAGCGCTGAATCTCCGGTAGCGCTGAAGGATTGGTGGAGCTACCAGGCAGCTCTGGTTTCACTTCGCTATATATTGAAGTAGAAGCTCTGCTGCTTTGTTGTATTGAGGTAGAAGCTCCCCTTTGGTACTCGCTGGCACCGCTATGGCCTGCTGCTGCTGCTTTGTTATATTCCGCTAATCTGCCATGTTCGCCGAAGGTTAGATATTGTCAAGTAATACATTATCTTATTATAAAAAATATTACCATGTTAAGGATTTATATTACCCTTAAAATTGTTCTACATTTTAATTTGGTTGCTAATATAATAGTTTAACCGGATTGCTAATAAAAAATATAACCCTGTTAATTAATTTATGTAGGATACTATTGGTACCATATTAATTAAAGATTCCGTTGACCTATTTTAGACACCATCCACCAATTGTACGGTATATGAAACAGTTGTTTAAATCCAAAAAAAAATTAGGACTTATATATTTAATTTCTGAATATATTATGAAACACTGTTCAGACTTATTTTAAACACCATCCACTAATTTAAGATTCCACTTATAAATTATTCTGGGAAAAATTTAAATCAATTTATTATTATTCTTAAAGATTTGTGAGATATTGAAACAGTTTTTTAAATGTACTGTACATATGTAGGTCTAGTTCAATGACTTCCGTGTCATTCGGTGTTCATGTCGGTGGTTGCATATTTGTTGGCCCGATGGGTGTATATAACCAACCACCAAGATTTGTGTTTTCATCAGAGGCCAATGTGTCATTCGAGAATTTAAAATGAATGATATACCGGCATTTGGGATTGATGGAAAACGAATTCGCACTAAATATTCAGGGCAAAATGAATACAGCGGACCGTGGCAGTTTCTTCTTCAGCCCAGTTCAGATTTATGATGATCGTAGATTGCAAGCTGCAATTGCACAGACCATAAGGTGTCCGTTTTTGTCGATGGTTGAGTTATTCGTGGAAATTGTCCCACACCACTCCGGTGATGCATATGTGCCGACAGGTGACAATTTACTGGGTAGCAGTTCCCAAACATATTGGAACACCTCAGAGTACCGGCCGCCGTATCAACCGCAGTCCCCCCCGCAGTACCAACCGCAGTTCCCCCCGCAATACCCCCCGCATTACCAGCCGCAGTACCAACCGCAGTTCCCCCCGCAATACCCCCCGCATTACCAGCCGCAGTACCAACCGCAGTCCCCCCCGCAATACCCCCCGCATTACCAGCCGCAGTCCCCCCCGCAGTACCAGCCGCAGTCCCCCCCCCCCCCATTACCAGCCGCAGTCCCTCTCGTGGTACCAGCCGCAATTTCAGCCTGAGTCGCCCACTCCGTACCAACCGCAGTCCCCCCCGCGGTACCAACCACAATACTCTTCCCCGTCGTGTATACAGGAAGGTGAGGATAATGATACCGAGGCCGAAGAAGCAACGACAGTAGACAACGATATCGAAGTTAACGATATCGAAGATGAAGATGAAGATGAGGAAGATGATGATAGCGAAGATGACGACGAAGAAGCAATGGCAGCAGAAGAGGATGACAACGATAGCGATAGCAGCGATAGTAGCGATAGTAGCGATGCCAATGAGAACAGTGGTTACAAACCGGCTTCCGAAACCACTTATGGCAAACATTTTTGGAAGCCACACGTTTTTGCTGATCGGGGACCCGAGCACCCAGTGCGCACATTTAACCAATGTCCGACTGCAATAGAAGCCGACTCGTGGACGGTTGGTGGTAAGAAAGTTTTCCATCATCCCTTAGCAGTCGGTCGTACCTTCGCTTCGAAATATGAATTAACAAAGGCAGTTGGAAAGTGGCACCTCGAAAAGAACCGACAAATTGAGGTTGTGAGCAGCAATAAAGTACAATACGTTGCAAGATGTGAGCAGTACGTGACATGTAAATGGCGATTGTATGCCGCAAGTAAGGATGGGTCATCATTTACTATCAAAACAAACCCATTGGACCACTCATGTACGGTTGAAATAGCAAGGCGTGATCATAAACAGTTAACTGCGTCACTTATCGCAGACGAGATCGGCCAAGCGGTAAAAGACAATCCAGCTGTTTCCATGAAGGACCTGCGCAACGTGGTTCGTAAGGTCTTTCATCAGGAACCGTCATATAGTAAATTGTGGCGTGCTAAAGAGAAGGCCATCGGTGCAGAGTGGGGCAGTTGGTCTGGGTCTTATTCCATTCTTCCCCGATTACTGGAAGCGTATCGTCAAAAAAATCCGGGGACAAAGATACAAATCGAAGGAGAGCCCGAAGATCGCGACGGTATTAAAGTATTCAAAAGAGCTGCATGGTCGTTTGGTCCTTGCCGAAGAGCATTGAGGTACCTCCGGCCGGTGTTTGGCATCGACGCCACCTTTCTTAGCGGTCGGTACGAAGGTAGACTCCTTGTTGCCACGGCATACGATGCAGACAACCAGTTGTTTCCTTTTGCTTATGGCTTGGTGGATAAGGAGGACGGTGATGCATGGAACTGGTGGATGAAGTGGGTGCGGAAAGAAGTAATACCACCCAGAGCGGAAACATACACCGTCATTTCTGACCGACATCCTGCCATCCGAAATGTTTTTTTGCGCGTTGATTCAGGATGGTCTGAGGCGAAAGGGGAGTGCAAACATCGTTTTTGTGGTCGCCATATTAAAGAAAACATACACAAGACATTCAATAATGCGGGTGTGCTTACACTCTTCGACGCAGCCGCATATGCCAGTAAGATGAGAAAATACGACGATCCAATGAAAAATTTAAAGGAGTTGCATAGCGAAGCATGGGACTACATAATGAATATAGGAAAAACCGGTAACAGAGAACGGAGGGCAGAGCAACCCCCACGAACGGATCTATGGGCTCTTAGTCACGACGGTGGCAAGCACAAGTGGGGAATCATGACAACTAACGGCGTAGAGTCTCTAAACATGGTGTACAAGGACGCACGTGCCTTGCCTGTTACTGCTCTGGTGGAGGTAACCTTTTACAAATCAATGCAGTGGTTTGCCGATCGAAGAGAACTTGCTCGACAAAATATGAATTTGAGCAAACCTTGGGCACCGAAAGTGCACGCCAAAATTGAAAATCGAACAATGAAGTCTCATGCAATGGAGATAAGAACAAAGAGCTGGTCCAGGTATATGTATGAGGTGAGGGCAAAGGAGGGTAAGAAAGGAAATAAAAAATGGTACGCCTATCAGGTCCAGCTCTTGCCGCCTAATGGTTCGACATGTCAATGCCAGAAACCAAATCTTACAGGGATTCCTTGTGGGCACGTGATTGCAGTTTTGAGCGAACGGAATCTCGACATAAAGGATTATGTCTCTCCATATTACAGTGCGGAATATCTTTTCAGAACATGGCAGCCTTTGTTCGAACCAGCTGGAACAATTGAGGCGTGGCCAATATACAACGGTGTGCAATTTGTCCCAGACCCGAGCAAGGTGAAGCGAGGTAGGAGAAAACATCACCGAATTCCAATGACTATGGATGAAATGCAGAAGCAGGTAAACAAGCGAAAGAACAAGTGTTCCAGATGTGGCGCCCTAGGTCATAATAAAAGGAAATGTCGGGCACCTTCTGCCCATGAGACCGACCAATCCGCACCACGTTCAAGGCCTGCAAATGCCCATATATTGAACGAATTTCTTCGGGGTAATTATTTTCCCTTTCATTCCTGCAGTCACAACAACTATCTAAATTTAGTACTAATCAGTACCGCTACAATTTCATATCAATCAGGGCGGGAGAGCGGACGTCGCTCGACTAGTGGCGTTAGAAGACCTTCGACAACAGACAGTATGGAACCAGAATCAAGTCGCAGGCAGAGCGGACGTCACTCGGTGAGTGGCGTTCCGAGACCACCGACAAGAGATAGTGTGGAACCTGAACCAAGCCGCAGGCAGAGCGGACGTCACTCGGTGAGTGGCGTTCCGAGACCAACAGACTTACCTACACAGGACAATCCACAACAAGAACCAAGTCAGGGTACGTAGTATAATTTGTAAACCGTTCTTACATATATCCATATTTATTATCTTATCGCATTTTATTTATTTTTGTAGGGAGTACACGTCAAGGAAAGACAAAGGTCAGCAAAAAGACACTTGCAGGGGTGAAGAGGTGGTTTAGCCGGCTTGTGTAGCATTTATCTGACAATCCGAAAATGTATCATGCGTAATGTATTATTGAACTATTGTATGAGAAATTAAGTGTGAGTGCACTTTTTGGAAAATGTATGTGAGATGTTACTTATGATTATACGTATTATCGATATTGTATTAGATATTAAGTGTGATTGTATTTTCTATGAGATATATGAGACAATTTATGATAATAATAATAATAACAACAGTAATAATAAAACAAAAAAAAAAAAACGAGACTAAGCAAGCCAAGCAAGCAAACCATACAAATGGAAGAAAAATAAAATGTCCGCTAAATTAGCCAAGTCCACTAAATAAGTTCGCACGAGCGAGATCAATTTAGAACAAGTTTACAACAGTTAAACAAAGTCAAGCATTATACAAAGTCTCTGTATCTCTCTGGTGGCTCCCCACGGTTCGGTCGAGTACGTCTTTCCTCTATTCTACCTGTTAAAGAGCAAAGAATTCATTTCAAATTCGATTGGCACGCAATTTATATGCAAAAACGGAAAATCAACGAAATTAAAGAGTAAATAATTTATATGTACGAAATCCGATTGGTACAACAGCTACACATACGCTGGGTGGTCGATCCAACCACATAAGGGCGACGATGTGTTTGAGCCGCCTGGGTGACTGGCATCGGTGTCGACTCCGCACCCGGACCGAAAACGACATCGGCAGATGCCGGCATCGTCACTCGGTCCGACATCAACGGGCGTGTCGTCACCACGTCCTCCGGAACATGGAAGGTAATCTGCGTAAAAGTTTTCCATGTCCTCCATTGTTGGCGGGTCCGGCGTCGGGTCCGACGACTGGTCATCTTCTCCGCTTGACTGCCGACTGTCAATGTCCATAGGGAGTCCACGTGCCTGTAGTAACTTGTCCAAGCGATACCCCTGCCCAACGTCATCTAGACTTCCGCGACACGTACTTAACATGAACTTTCCCACCTTCTTGGATGTCTTGGAGACCATTAATCTCAGTCCGTACGCTGCTTGCCTAAGCATGCGCTGAACCTGCATAACAACTGGATAAGCGATATTCTTAATTTGAACACCAAAAAAAAAAGGTCAACAGAGAATGCGTACCAAGCGCGGGGTAACATCATGTCTAGACGGGACAGGCATCGAACTCACTGGCTGGGAAGGCAACGGCAGCGGCTCGGAAAATCTCGCTAGGATCCTCTCTCGCGTGTGCACGGTGATACACCCGTTTCGTGAAAACCATATCATGTAGTCACGGTAATCGCTCGGATCGTACACCTCAGAGTGGTCAACAACATATCGGTCGATCTCGTCCCATTCTTTGATGTAAGTGTCGTGAACATCCTCCCATCTTGGCGGGCGCAAATGATCTTGCGGGCCGTGATCAAGAACATGAAGCCTGCAAGTTTTTTCCCACGGCTCTGGAGCCGGCGGGGGTGATGGCTGTTTTGCACCTAGCTGTCGCATGACCCGATCCGGGTAATGGCACTCGACCATCCAAAAATGGACCAAGTGGATCCTAGCCCACCACGCGTCGGACTCCTCGAGCACTCGCGTAGGCAATAACTCGACACCATCCTCGTCCAGCAACTCTATATAAGGCTCCCAGTTGACATCACCTTCCCGCAATTCTTCTATGGCTTTTACATAGAAACTGACCTTGCCGTGCGGGTTGTCGTTGAACTTTCTGCTGCCGCACCATACGATCCCGTACGCGTGCCGTCTCTCCGGATCCGGACCTCCGAGAAAATAATCGGACACGACCTCCGGTCTACCCATATAAAAATGAGTCCACGCCCACTTCTGGAGAAAACCTAGCGGTCCGGCGATGGACGTCGCATTTGCCCACGAAGCCCGGCAGAGGTTCCGATACAGGCATGCCAGGACAGCCGCTCCCCAATTGTACACGACCGGCTGGTCCAAATTTTGGAGGAACTGGCAATACATCGACGGCATGCAGTCACCTGAGCCGTCGGGTAGGAGAACGGTTCCAATCAACTCCATGATGTACCCCGCCAGGTTCTGATGCAACAGATCCTCGTTCTCTGGAAGTTCGGCAAATCTCTCGGCCAACCAACGCAACCTAAAATCATTTTAATGAACCCATATAAACAACACGACACCAAAACATATGAACGTGTACAATTGGAAATTAATTAGTGAGACTACCTGAGATGGTACTTGGACACTCTATAATAAGACGAACCGTCCTTCCTCGTGACCTTCTTGCGCTTGAATGCATCGTCCCCGACCCCCGGGCCGAACACACTCTCGAGAGAGTGTGTCCAGTTTATGTCCGTCACTCCGGTCACGGGCTCACCTTTAATCGGCAATCCCCACAGAATAGCTACATCCTGCAATGTATTCATAATATTTAATCGGCATAATGAAAATGGTGTTGCACATCCATTAACAAAGAAATAGGGCTACACAAGTTGGTATGTCGTTTATACCTGTAACGTGATAGTGATTTCGCCCGTTGGCATATGAAATGAATGCGTCTCAGGACGCCACCTCTGCACAAGGGCTGTGATTAATGCCCAATCGAGGTCGAACGTTTCCATCTAGTCGACCTGATACAACCCCATCTGAACTAGCTTGTCATCAAAGTAGTCGTGGTGCGGGATTCTTCGTCGGGACTGCCTCATGGAGAGGGGTTTAATATCCTACAACGCATGCAATATATGGGGAGTGTCAGGTTATTACTTGTCAAAATTTAACATTTCATAAGAAATAAAGGGAATTACCTCATTGGCGATGTCACGCATGCGGTGACATTCCTCGGGTACCTGCAACAATGTACCTGTTGTTGGTGCATTTGACGGTCCAGCACCATCGTGGCCTCTGCCAGTCGACATCTGTTGCCATTATTTGATTAGTAACTTCAAATTTAGTCGCAAAAATCCAAAAAGATATCAAACTTAAAAAAACAACACCATTTTGCGCATGGTGCACACAAAAATGGAAAACAGCAACTCTGGTGGTCGAAAAATTCTCAAACTTTCAGGACATGTGAATAACACCTAAATGAAGGTCCCGACCAAATTTTACATTTTTCTGATTTTTCTGTGAATTAATACGATTTTTCAAATGACAACCAGAAAACCAAACCGTCAAGTTTTGCTTCTTTTTCAAATGAAAAAACTGCTCTATTCCGTAAATTGGACTGCCCCATTTTTTTTTATATTCTTGTAATAAACATCAAGTTTTGCTTCTACAAAAATTTGCACCGAAAAATTCCAAGTCTAAGGCCCCCAAATAAATATTTTAATAAACCGGCAGCACTGTTTCCAGCACCACTACTTATGACCATCACTCACAAAAAAAATGAAAACATGTGGTTCTGGTTGTCTAAAAATTCTCAGATTTTTATCACATGTAAATAACACACAAAAAAACGTCCTATCAAAATTTTACTATTTTTGAAATTTTCTGTGAATTGTTATGAATTTCCGAAGTCAAACCAGAAAACCGATACCGGTCCTTACTGTTACAATACTGGTACGCAGAGAAAGAAATGAAAAACTGTACAAATCTATGCATTGGACTACCACATTTTATTTTATATTCTTGAAGTACACATCGAGTAGTGCTTGTACAAAAAATTTTATTGAAAAACTCCAAGTCTAAGTCTTCCAATTAAATGTTTTAAGCAAATTGCAAAACAGTTTCCAGAACTACCCTCCCGATGAAATTGGATTAAAAGTACATTAAAAATGCACCAAATCGAAAAATGTTATACATGAGAAGTGTTCCCAAAACACCTCTCCAAATGCTCGTCAAATAAAATTGAACTGTTTTTAACAAAAATTTTAAACGCCGGACTGATTCCTCTCTCGAACTTTCTGTGATACCGGTGCTGCCGGTACCAGCAGCAGCGGAAATTGATTTTTTTTTCCCAAATTTTGAATATAACACACAAGTCTAAGATCGCGAGCATGTTTTTTATAATGTTTGGGTGCTCCCGACAAGATTTCACATTTTTCGGAAATTTTTATGATTTCCTACAAATTTTACAAGTGAACAACCCTTCAATAATTTAAATCCAAATTCACGACAATTCAACAATTCAATCACCAATTCTACAACAATTTTCAACTAATTGAACATGTCAACATACATTTCCTAAAATAAAACTACAAAACAAGACAATAATCTCACCGCTACTCCGAGAAGACGGGTCGGGGGCTGCGGGGTCCGGGGGGGCGCAGGGCGGGGGGCTGCGGGGTCCGGCAGGGGGGCGCCGGGGGGGGGGGGGGGGGGGGGGCTGGGGGGCGCTGGGGGGGGGAGGTGGGGGCGCTGGGGGGGGGGGGGGGGGCTGGGTCGGACAGAAAGAAGGAAAGAAAGAAAGAAGAGAAGAAAAGAAAGAAGAGAAGAGAAGAGAGAAAGAAAGAAAGAAAGGGGAGATATGTGCCCCCAGACTAAGCCGCTACCTCAGGTCGCGGTTTTTATATTTCTGCAATTTTTCAAAACTATTTTTCACTTTTGTAATTTTGATTTTTTATTTTTTTATTAATAAAAAAATCCCAAAACCAAGTCCACTATTACATTCTTACAACTCCACTTTCACTCACTAATAGACGAGTGCTCATCCTCTGTAGCGCTACATTTTGTAGCGCAAGATGTGAACCGTTACATCATCTCAAAATTCGAGTCAGCACAGATCTCAAGATGATCTAACAATTCACATCCTGTGCTACACAATACACTGAAATCCTAATAGACATGGTCCAATTCTCACAAGTCACAATCCCAAAATTCATTATCATCTAATCTAAATATCTAATCCCGGATGCAAGCAAGCAAGGGAGAGCAGATCAGCAGAGCGATCGAGGACTGAGGCGTAATCTACTCCCTCCGTCCGAAAATTTAAGGTCTTTGAAGACTTTTAGCAAAAATTAAGGAATGTATGAAATTATAATTTTACCCTCAATTGATTATTAAATTCATTGTTAAAATTTTACACATATATCTGAATTGTTACAAAAAGCGCCAAACCGTTGGTGTATTTTGAATTTATTCAAACTGCACCTCTCTCCCGGTTGCTTGAAAAGGCGACTTATATTTCCGGAAAATTTTTGAATGGAAAAAAGCCTTAAATTTTCAGACGGAGGGAGTACTAATCTGCGAGGTAAAGGTAAAAGCAAAGCAAAGACTAAAAAAGAGCGTCCGTTGGTTGGTAAGGTAAAAAACGGATTCATATCCCCTGCTGTACTGCATTGCGCAGTTCACAACATCAGTCGTTGGATCGTCTCGAGATTCGTGCCGGCGCGGATCGAGACGATCCAACGACTGACGGTGTGAACTGCGCAATGCAGCACAGCAGGGGGGGGGAGCACTCGTAGAAATCTCGGACTCTCTTTCGTTGCGTTGCGTGCTGTTTGGTTTAGAGAAGAGTCCGTCAGTAGCTCACACTTTCAAACCCCTCTCTATCTCTCCATCTCTCCGCAGGCGACTCAATCAATCAATCAACCACACAATCATCATCGTTCAATCGGATTCATCCCAAATCGGTCAATCGATCGGTTGATCGGTCGATCTGCGGGGGAATTATTGGGGGAGGGAGAATGAGGGATGGGGAAACTGTACCTGATCAAGTTGGAAGGGAAGAATTACAAACAATTTTGACAAACAATAGGTATATTTTTAATTACAAACAATTTTGACAAAATAGTTTAAAAAATGTGCAAATTACTGTATATCGAACTATTATGAACCGCATCCGAATCGAATCAAGAAAAAATCGAGCTGAGCTCAGACCAAATCGAGCTGACAAAAAATTGAATTGAGCTCTGACCGAATCGAACTCGAGCGAATTACGAGCTATGAACTTTTTTGTTAGCCCTGCTTTCAAGACCCATTTTTTGGCTAAATGTTAGAAAAGCTTTCACTTTGTCTCTTACTCTCTTTCAATGGTCTCCACATATTTTTCTTTCACTGTTACGTTGCAAACAGGAGAAGCCAGATGTGAGGGTTCTAGAGAGAGATTAGTAGTTGAGATGATTTGGGGGGTTATTTTGTGTGAGAGTTTTTTTTTTTTAAATGTTGGGACTTGGGAGAAAGATGGATTGGACCAAGTAGGAAAGAGTATGAGAGAAATTTGCTGTGCGACTGATCAATTATCAAAGAAGAAAATGTAAATGCTAAAAATCATCGAATTTACACACAAGTTTTCATATTGTGTCTTGCAATGGATGGGGATCAATAGTGTATTAACTTGAGAAATTAAATGGGGATCAATTTCCTAGTACTAGTAGCATTTTAATGAAAAACCCATTACATTATTACACATTGGTACTGGAATTTACAAATTGAATGAGTGTCAATTGATCCGCCCCCGCGTACGTTCATCTATGTATGAAATGTAACAGATATATCTTAAAATGTAACGGATGGATGCATTCTGAAATGTAACGTATAGAAGTTATAGACAGTTTTTCTATAGACGCTAGCTAGGTGTTACTCTAGTCCAATACTCACAATCCCAAACTTCATTATCATCTAATCTAAATAGTAAATATCTAATCCCGGACGCAAGCAAGGGAGAGCAGATCAGCAGAGCGAGCGAGGTAAAGGTAAAAGCAAAGCAAAGACTAAAAAAGAGCGTCCGTTGGTTAGTAAGGTAAAAAAAACTCGCTCTCCTCTCTTCGTTGCGTGTTGTTTAGTTTAGAGTTTAGAGGAGTCTCGTCTCTCTCTATCTCTCCGCGGGCGACTCAATCAATCAATCAACCAGCCACACAATCATAATCATCGATCGGAGCCAATCGATCGATCGCTCGATCGGCCGGTCGATCGATCTGCGGGGAATTATTGAGGAGGGATGGGGAAACTGTACCTGATCGAGTTGGAAGGGAAGACCTACAGCTGCAAGCACTGCGCCACCCATTTCGCCCTCGCCGACGACATCATCTCCAAGGTCGCTTTCTTCCTCTCTTCCCTCCTCTCCTCAATTCGCATCCAGAGTTAATAAGTTACTATAATCTGCTTGGAATTTATTTAATTTAGATTATTATAGTTTCATTTCGTACAAAATAGGGAAAAAATAGAAGAAGATTGCCTCTGATTGTCCTAAAATTTAGTACCGGTAGAGTTGGAGCATGCGTATTGAGGGTTTAGTTGAGTTGCCGGAGTTTTAGGGGTTTATTCCAAAGTTGTTGTTGTTATATGTGTTGGGAACATTAAAGCCTTTAAACCTTACTGTAATTTTCTTAGAATTTAATACAGATTATAGTTTCATTTTTTACAAAGTAGGGAAAAAAATAGAAGAAGATTGCTTCTAATTGTGCTAAAATTTAGTACCGGTAGAGCAAAGCGGACGCTTTTGGGATTTATGTGTTGTTTAATTCTGCAATTTGGATTGTTATTTCGTTCATACTAGAAGCTAGATATAGAGGTTTGATGGATGCGTATTGAGGGTTTAGATGAGTTGCCGGAGTTTTATTAATTATTTATTTGAATTAAGTGGTCATCGGACCGTGCTTAGTCACTGGATACATGAATAGGATGTTGTCGAAATAGGAGTTTTGCAAATATTGATTTTGAACTGCAACCTGAAGTGTATTGTTTGTGCCATTTCTGTGACATAGTCGTATGCTTCATATGCTAAAAACATTCACAACTTTTTTCTACTTCTTCTTCTTATTATTTTTTTTTTTTCTGTGATGCCAGAACTTCCATTGCAGGCATGGAAAGGCCTATCTCTACAGGAAGGTGTAAGTGCCTCCTTTCCTAATCATGTTTTTTTCATCCTTAATTTTGTATGCTATTTATGTTGTGGTTCTTCGATATCACTATCGATTGTCTGATGTGATATTTTCTATATGCCAGAAGCCACTGCCATATTGTTGGTATTCCCTTTGCTCGGTTACCTAGTTATTTGATTGAAACTTTTATAGGATCTGAGTTCTTGTTGATTGGTACCATTGGTGTTTGGGGGCAATACAAATCCTATATCGAGGGAATCTATTAAACCATTAATTGTTATTTGTTTGCCCAATCCTTTTGAAATCGGCAGTGTAAATGTCACTTCTGGGGCAAAAGAGGACAGGATGATGACAACCGGATTGCACACTGTCTGTGATATATTCTGTGTTGGCTGTGGGTCCCTTGTTGGATGGAAATATGTAAGACGATCCACAATGTTATTCTTTTTTCTTAAATTCTAAACTCAAACAGTTTTAGTGGGCTTGACAGTAACTCGGTAAGAGAGTAATAAGTTTCTTTTGAAATACCAGATAGCTGCCCATGAGAAGTCTCAGAAGTACAAAGAAGGAAAATTCATTCTTGAGAGGTAGGTTTTCTCAACATTTAATCAATTTAACCAAAAGTATTTGGAAAATGACTTGAAGGATCATCTATTATTAGGTTGGTTGATCTTCACTTGATTTATCTGGTAATGTACATTCCTAATATACTTGTGGAGTAGGTTTAAGGTGTCTGGTCCCGATGGGAGCCATTACCGCGCAACTTTTGATTCTCAAGGTGGCGCAAGTGATCCGGACGATGTATAAAAGCTTCTCTCAATCTCTAAGAGAAGAGCATTACATATGCATGCAATCCGCAACTTCATCTTGTTATAAATGATGTAGATAGTAGCTCCTGATGTATGTTAAAGCAACTATAATTTATGTTCTGTTTAATATCCGAAGTTCCTAACAGTTTGCTTTCTGTACATCATTGTTCAACGATCTGTAGGACTCTTTGGTTTTCAATAACATTGTAGGTTCCATCTTGGAATCCCTCTCTGTAAATCCATCATGTTAGTTGCAATTTCTTCTGTTAATTGTGAATTGTGATGTTTAACTAACAGGTTTTTATGCTTTTGTAAATTCATCACGTCAGGACAATCAGCACCGTTCGGCTCCACCTTGTTAACTAGGTTTTGAGTTAACTTTTTCACTATGTTTTAGTACTCTTGGCCCTATCCCATTGCCTATAAGTAATCCTTTTCAAAAAGTATCTATAGATCTTGAATGTTAATCAAGTGCCTAAGCTCGTATTATTTACAAATTTCTTTCATGGGAATTTTCTATTAATCTTAGGGTCCTCCTGCGATCCGATTTGGATTGCAGCTGATTTCAACACGTTGGAATAGTGGCATGAATTTTAACACGGTCTATATTGATTTTGACATTATTTTGGGTATCTATCTATATATCAGTTCCCAACTTGTTATTATGCACAATGCTTCTTAGTTTTCGCTATTCAGCCTACCTAGTTCAATAGCAGGATATGTCATTCCATGTTCTATTTCAAATTTGTATTCCATTATGGCACCTGGCTTTGATATATTTCGTGCTAAAGGTGAGTCGCCAATGACAACGGATATTATAGTTGCCATGGCCGAAGCTGGCCTTAAAGTCTTTTTATATCTTTGTTTTTATAGTTTTATATTATAATTTTTTTTTTTTTTTGTGAGGGGGCTTCACATCTTTGTTTTTTTTTTTTTTTTTTTCTAAAAAAAAAATAATTCATCCATGTATCATGATCGCCATTTTATATGGTAAATATCATTATTTATAACATAATATTGCTCCAACTTTTTTCAAATAGGCCTTGATGCTTGATGGCGAGCCCGGTCATTTCATGCCTGGACAACGGAAATTTAAATAATCACAACACAATTTAAATGCCAATAATGATGATATATATTTTTTGCCTGAGGCCAGGTCTACCTATTAAAAAAAAAAAAAACCCAACTGATATTTTCTTTAAATTTATCATTTAATAAGACAAATTGCTTCTAAATATATAGCTTTTATTTATTAACTTGAAGGACGCTGATACTATGATACAGTCATACAGTGCCCCAATAATCCAATATTGCCAACACATTGCACCACTCCCACTACACATTGGGCCCCACTATTTTTTTTATTTTTTATTTTATCTTCTTTGGGTCCATTTTTCAATAGAAGTGGGGACATTTAGGTGGCAAAATGTTGGGGGTAAATTGTTTTTTTTTTTTTTTCTAATTTTAAAATGTATATTTTTATGGTTTTTCTTTTGCATATTTGCTCCTTCAAATTAATAAAATGACTTTTTATTAATTAATTGAATTTTTAATGTCATTTATAGGACAATTAGCACGGTAAGACTTGAGTTTATTACAACTTAAATACGCCCTATGTTTTGTGTTAAATCCACATGCGTTTTTGACGAGAGATTTATGATTAGTTTAATGCCTCATACTTCTACAATCCATACCCCAGAAAGAGGGGTGGATTTTCTTGCTTCCTAGCTATGCCACCTCAGCAAGCTTTATAATGTAAAGACAGTGCAAAATGTAAACATATCGATTATAATTCTGGACATTAATAGGTCAGTTATGCGTCTTTAAGTAGTATCTCTTCAGCCTCTCAACTTTCATCCAATTAATAGCTGATGAACATTAATTAATCAATTTTTTTTTTTGTATCTCTTTGGCTTTCTTCTAATTAAAAGATGAGCAGTTTTTCATTTGTATCTTTTCAGTTCTCCTTTAATTAATACTGGTCATTTGTATCTCTTCGGTTCTCCTTTAATTAATACTGGTTGGAGGGCAGCAGTGGTGGCGCAATATATATATATATTGTAAAAAGGTGGGGCGGGCATCAGATTTTATGAAATGGTATTGTCACAAAGACACAAACTCTCGCTATTGGCTAAAAAGTTAAGACAGCACAAGCTTTTTTTCTGAGGAGAACAAGCAGGGCAGATGACCCAATTAGTTCAAATTTTTTTAGAAAACGAAAATGAAAAATATTTTTTGCGAAAAGTAGATAGAGTACTAAGTTTTTTCGGTCCAATAGATAGACCCGATTTAATTTTTCGGGTCCTATTGAAGGACCCAAAAAATTAAATCGGGAAGAGTATTTTTTTTTTTTTCCCAACCGAATTCAATTTCGGGGCTATGCATTTTCAAAAAGGGGTGCAAAGAAAAAAATTTTCAAAATGGGTTTGCACCCAAATTTTTTTTCAAAATGGGTTTGCACCTGTTTATTTACTATATTTCAGTACTATATTTCGGTACTTATGTGGTTAATTATAATTATAATATGATATAGAGTTAGACTATTATACTAATATTAGCATTTGAGATCGAAATACCGCCTCAAAACCTATTTTGAAAAAAATTTCGGGTGCAAACCCATTTTGAAAAAAAATTTCAAACGCACCCATTTTGAAATTGTTTTTGCCACATTTCAAAATAGGGTGCACGGAAAAAAAAATTTTAAAATGGGTTTGCACCAAAAAAATTTTCAAAATGGGTTTGCTCTTGTTTATTTACTATATTTCAGTTCTATATTTCAATACTTATGTGGTTAATCATAGTTATAATATGATATAGAGTTAGACTATTATACTAACGTTAGCATTTGAGATCGAAATGCTAACGCCTCAAAACCCATTTTGAAAAAATTTTCGGATGCAAACCCATTTTGAGAAAAATGTTTCTGCACACCCATTTTGAAAATGGATAGACGGTTGGAAAAAAAAATACAAAAAAAAAACACTCTTCCCGATTTAATTTTTCGGGTCCTTCAATAGGACCCGAAAAATTAAATCGGGTCTATCTAGTGGACCGAAAAACTCCAGTACTCTATCTACTTTTCGCAAAAAATATTTTTCAATTTCGTTTTATAAAAAAATTTGCAATTAGTTAGCAATGTAAAGGACAAGCATGGCAGCCTATTGATGATAGAGTTCTTCACCAGGAAATTTTGAATGGGAGGCAGGTGATAAGTTTTATGCTGTGGTTTTTTAATTGTCCAAGACTCTTCGTTATTACAATTTAGCTTTTTTCTAATATTTGTATTCTTAATCTTCTTTAGAGTAGCTCTTTTTTAGATGCTATGCTTATTTATTTTAGGATTGGATGGAAGCATGATACTCTTTTATTATTAAGTAAAATGCAAGCTTAAGGACATTCCAACTTCCAAAATAAAGAAAATTGAGGCTTTCATAGTTACTGTACTTCAACGTTCAGTTTCCCGGGGCGAAGCCTGGGTTACAGCCCTAGTAATTGATAAAAATTAAAAATAATAAAGGTCATCCCAGAAGGACTTGGCAAAAAAGAAGTTGTATACATTAACGAGACTTTTTTTTAGGACAATTTTACAAAATACCCTTCTTTTTCAATTCATCAAACAAAATGCCCCTCTTTCAAATTTATTAACAAAGTACCCTTGTGGGACCATGCATCATTCAATTTTTTACTCTCTTTTCCCTCCCCCTCTTTTACTTCCAACTATTTCAATATTTATTCACTAAAATTCTTTAAAATTATTGAATATTATTTGCATGTTTGCAAAATAATTGTAACAATACAATTTAACTTGTGAATTGTCATATGTAATATCGTATTCTTATATATTTGTTGATACGTACAATATATTATTTTAGATTTTGTACATGAGAGCATACAATAACATAGTACTCAACAAGATACAGAGTACAAATAAGTCTATTTTTGTACATTTATTATTTTTTAACGTTGCATAATATAATTATATTTAAACTTTCTGAATAAAAAAAGTATCAAATCTAGTAAGGTTAATTTTTTGACCAATGAATGTGCATAAAAAAAAGTATCAATATGTTTGATCTATTTCAACATTTAAATATATTCGTGTAATTAATTTCGGAGGAATTCAACATCATTTAAATACTCATATAGCACATTATTTAAATCAATGTTCTAAATAGCGCGCTATAGCGCCGCTATAGCGCGCTATAGCGTTTTCTGGACCCAAAACGCGATGCTATTGGCCAACACTGCGCAAGTTGCGCTATTTCCGCTATAGCGTAAATAGCGTGCGCTATAGCGCATAGCGTGATAGCGCCAGAATAGCGCGTTATGCTACATAACATATTTTTTCAGAAGATGAGGATAATGAGCCGCCAGTTAAGTCTGATACTGAGCCAACAGATAATGAAGTGTCTGAAGAATCTATAGAATAATATATAGTTTGACTTGAAATTAGAGTAAAACCTGATATATATGATATTTTGTATAGGGTTGATAATATGATTAGGGACCTTTTGTGTAGGAAATGATTTAGGATTAATGACTCTTTTGCGCAGGAATCCAGGAAATAACATTTTTTGTGCAGAAAATGACACAACTTGTGACAGTTTAGATCATTTTGTATAGAAAACAATCCTATATCAGATATTTTGAATAGCAACTCGGACTTTGTACTAGTTTAATGCAAAAACATTAGTTTGTTAATTATTTTGTTTTGATTATTTGCTCTAGAATTCTTAGTAATGTTGAAATTTAATACAAAAATATAATACAATTCATAAAATTAATGGACACGCTACGTACGATAGCTTCCGCTATAGCACGCTATAGCGGCGATAGCTTTTCCGAAGACCCGCCGCGATGACGCTATAATCGCGATTTAGAACCTTGATTTAAATAAATGTTCAATGACTTTACATAATTTTGATAAGTAGATATTAAAATAGTTGGAAGTAATGAGAAGGGAGGGAAAATAGAGTAAAAATGTGAGTGGTCCCACAAGGGTATTTTGTTAATAAATTTGGAGGAGGGGTATTTTGTTTGATGATTTGGAAAGGTAGGGTATTTTATAAAATTGTCCCTTTTTTTACTACTTTTTTTTTCAAAATAAAAAAAAGTAAAAGTCAACAATTTTGAAATGATAAAATATGAAACTTGAAACAATGTTTGATCTACCTCAAATTAAATGCAGACCCACAAATACTCAAATGCAGTGCTAGAGGGGGGAGGTCGTCGGAACAATTTATTGTACTGTAAGTCGGGCTTCTCCTAGAAAATGGTATCAAATTAATAATAAGAATTTTACAAAATTTTAAATATTTATATTAAATAAAACTTAAAAAAATTGTAAATTTTTTATGTAAGTAAATAATAATAATAATTATAATAATAATAATAATAATAATAATAATAATAATAATAATAATAATAATAATAATAATAATAAAAATAAAATAATAATAATACAATAGAGGAAGGATCCCTTGACAATGGTAACTTTGACAATCTTACCAATGCAACATTTTAAAAATTCATAAAAAATCTTAAAATTGAAAAAAGACTTATAGATGCATTAGTTAATTTGTATATCGATAGTATTCCAAATTTCAATCAATTTGAACATCGTTTGATGGCTTATCAAAAATTTGTGTATTTTTTAACGGTTGTAATTTAACGGATCTTTGAAAGGCTATCAAATATAACTTAAATTGAATATAATTGGAAATATAATCAATCTACAAGTCAAGAAATAATTCTGTCAACTTTTTTCTATTTTTTGAGAATTTATATAATTTTTTACAAATTTTTTAATATCAAATTGTCAAGATTGTTAAGTTAAGGATTGTCAATGGATCCCTCCTTAATACAATAATTATAAATAAGAACATATATAAATATTGTTGGACCATTTTATGGTTTAAAATTTGTGTTAGACATGTCACATTCATCTTATTTAATGAGGAGAGAAAAAAAATACAAGCCATTGGATCAATGAAGAGTTTCAAACAAAATCAATAGTTAATAATAGTGATATTGTGTCATAGTTGAGGCGCTTGAAAATCTATCCCTCTTTACGAAGTATAGATTACAACAACACCACAAAGTTATCTGCAATATCCACATAAGTAAAATATTTAAAAATGTTGTATTAATCTATATTATATTAAAAAGCACGTAAGTATTGGACTCGTTCATTTTTTTTTTCTTCTTCTTCTTCAAACTTTCCTAATACCCAAATTGCCCTGCATCAAACGATTAAGATTAAATTTAATTAATCCAAAGACCTGGATTGCGTCCAGTTCTACATATTCTTCTCCATTTCGTTTCAAAGGATTTTGCTTGCCTTCTTTTTCCCTCTTCAAATTTCTATATACAGTTTCCCGTGCTATGCACGGGTTCTCTGCTAGTTATTAAAAAAATTGTTTTATTTAATAACTTTCCCCAAATAATTGTTTCAAGGCCAAATTTCAAATATCCTGGAAATTCCATCATGCTTGGCGGTTACCACACCATCTAATTAAAGATGCATCCTTTAGAGATGCACTACGGCCACAATCAAGCAAAAGCCAACCTGGTGGCATAATATTATAAGTGCAAATCTAGGTTATATTGGCCCAATTATGCACTGATCTTAGATTTTTGAAGTTAACTGGGTTGACTATTTATCTTAATTAACATATTAACAAAAGCATAATGTTGATTACTTAATTTATTGGTCACAGGAACCAACAGGAAAAAAAAAAAGAAATAATAAAAAAAGTAGAATAGAATAACAATATGTACAGATTTGAAGAAAAAAAAAAAAGAAAAAAAAAACTATTTTCATCTTCACATTGATACGAGAAAAACGTTAATGTTGTTTAATAGTCTTAATCAATAAGAACAAGTATACCGCATATATAAGTAATATTCCTCAAGCAAATGTGCCCAAAATATCCCTTTATATCTGATATATATGAAGCAGTATATATACTCATCAAACTGAGAGGCATCAAACAAAAATAGATGAACAATCAGATCGATCATCAGAATCACATCACATTAATCATGTCGAGTGGCAGTGGCGGCGACGGCACTGACGGCCTCGCTTCGACCGGCAAAACCAGCAACCTCGCGACGTACATCGGTATCGGTTTGTTCATCGGAATAGCTCTTCTTGTTGCATTCTGCTATGTCAAGTCGGTGATCCGTAACAGGAATGAGACACTACCCTCACTTGTAATTTCTCCTGATGATGCTGACAATGCTCGACGCCAGTCGCACAATCTCGGTTTGGACCTCGAACACATTTCCCTGCTTCCGACGTTCCTGTACCAGCCACCGAAGTGGAGATGCCACAACAAGGGACATGAACACAAGGACAAAGTGATCATGACGGTCGACTGTGCGGTATGTTTAGGTGAATTGGAGGAAGGCGAGATGGTGCGTGTTTTACCGGCATGTAAACATTACTTCCATGTCAACTGCATTGACATGTGGCTGAGCATGAATTCGTCGTGTCCAATGTGTCGTGCACACCCCGAGCCTGACAAGGCGAAGCTAGAATCCGTGGCGATTTCACCGCGTTGGAACCAACCGGTCCGTTCCAGCTCATTGAGACAGTTCAGTTTCGGTTCGTGTCTCGGGTCACCGTTTGTTAAGACTCCGAGAAAGAGCCCGAGCTCCATAGGCGCCTCGCCATTTCACGCATCATCGTGGCAGGGATCGCCTAGCATGTTGAGTACACCTCCGATGGATTTGCATCAGATACTGGCACGGGCGCGAACTCCAGAACATTAGGAAATTAGAGTATTCTCAAAGCTTCCTGTTACTTAGTTTTTTTTTTTTTGTTCAATTCCTCTTTTCTCATAATTCTTTTTTCTTTTTTGGTCCAATTTTTAACTATCTGCATTTGTGTTTTCATACTGTGAAATTGTACATAGATTAGTGCATTCATATATATGTATACAGAGCATAAATGCCACTGGAGCAAAATTAAAATTAAAAAACAGGTTCTCTCTGGAAATTTGAGAAACATTTTGGCCTTTTCTTTATGCAAAATGTTAAAATGTGTATATCCTGTTGGTTCTAAACTTAAATTTTGGTACCTTGGAATAGATCAAAGTTTCATGCTTTTTTGAGTTCCAGATAGAAACTAAATCAGAATTCAGAACATATGCAAGAACTCGATGGTACGTGCAAGCAAGAGATTGTGAGCATACTGTGTACATTTCTGAATCTGAGATTGCTTTGGCATTTACTGTTTACTTTTGCTTCTAATTTGATACCAGAGAAACAAAATTATAGACTGAAATTTCATATTTTTCGAGGTTCAGCTTGACGGTGCGAGGAAGAGATTGTGAGCATACGCTGTACAATTCTGATCTTAGAATGCTTCGGCATATACTGTTTTCTTTCGATTACCAGCATACTGTCAAAATGCATGACCGGTATACTTTGTTTGCCAGAACATCTATGCCCGGCAATCTGACCGGTGCCCACCTAAATGCACAGGCCTGTTATAATGGCACTAGTGCGGTTGAACCCAAAAATTGGGTTACCGGAGGCGATGTGAATTTCCACTGTTGCATACCGATATAATCGAAATTCTTTTGCTGAAACTGCTTCTTATTTCATTTTCTGACTGGTTGGTACCTGGGACGCATTTTTAGCTGAATAGATGACGATCTGACGTAGCGTCGCCTACGTAAAAGAAGATAACAGATCCTTTTCAATGTATTTATTAATTAATTTGAAAATGTTATTTTTCCTCTCATTATTCATTTAAAGAAATATTAATTATATGAGAATTTTTCTTATCAAATGGAGTTTCTTTTAATAATTCCTTGAAGTTTTAAGGATATTTTGGTGGATGATTGGTAAGATATAGAGACTGTTATCCAGGCTTCTTTAATTATTTAATGTTAACAAATGAGAATCAATCTTTTCAAATTTAAATGTCTAGAAAAAATCCTGATCGGATTTTTAACCTGCGACTTCCCGCATCGGTTTCAAATCTGAGATCCGGCCATGATTCTATTACAAATTAAATCAGACTTTATGCTACATTTTGTCTATTTGTTACATGTTCACAGGCACAATGACAGAGTCTAAAGCCTCAAACTTCTATTTTGGGAAAAACAAGAAAATGTCACAGCTGGATCAGGATGTGTCGGCAAGAAAAAAAAAAAAAAAGCCTGTACAGTTTCAAATAACACGAGGGTTTTACTTCTCATTTATTTCTTTATTGTAAATCAAATTGTAAACTAAAAGAGAACCAACAAGTCAACCATTATGATAATAATTATAAATTAAAACAATAGAACTGGAAACAATGTTTGCTTCATTATTATTAATGCCTCATAATGCAGAGATATGCAGCCCCATAAACTAAAAAAAGACTTAATTTATAAGACTTCAAAAATTATATATGGTAATTCCATCATGCTTGGCACCCCATCTAGTTGCTGCATCCCATCATGTTATATAGTTGCAGCCAAAATGCAAGCAAAAGCCACCCTGGTAGCATATATATATATATATATATAGTTTCAAGTTGATTTAGGCTATATATAAATATATATTCAAATTTAGGTTATATTGGGACAGATATTTTCCTGGTGAAATAATCTTTTACACCATGATTGGTGATGCATGTAGTTGTTTCTGGCATGAATACATGCACGGTGTTACGGAAAATCGGTGAGAGTGCGACCAGGGGAGGACACCGAATCTTGAGGTGTTCTTAAGATGGTGAATATAAACTGAAAAACTTAATTCAAAAAGAAATTAAAGCATCTATATATATGGCCAGAGATTAATAATTATAACGACTATATTTACATATATAACAGTTGATTAATAGAGAGCAATTTAGTGCCTGGATAATGATCTCCTATTTTCTGACTGATTCCTGCCAAGTCTATATATAATTCACACATATATATCTAGCAATAATCACGTTGCAGACAAGATAATTCTGACCTAGACTGATCTGAATAATACTTCCCAAATTATTTTTCTCAATCTTGTTTCTCAACAAATGCTGAAATGCACAAACAATTATATATATATATATATATTGCCCTGTGCCAGTAATGGGTCATGATCATGTTCATATGTCCTTTTGTAATAAACATGTTTTGTATTACTTGCGACGACCCAACGGCGTCTGTACACTGCTTCAAACAGGGCGAAAAACATATAAATCTAGCTAGGATGCGAGTGCGACGTCTCTTCAACTTCATACAAAAATACCAGTGGATCTGGAATGCTACCTCCCTTATATATATAAAAGTAATAACTAATGTATCTGAATTGCAAGTTGCAGTTTATAAAAATCAATTTCTATTTAATTCCAGAGATAAGATCACAATAATATACACAGAGGAAGAAATCAAATTAAGAATTTTCTTCTTGTCATAAAATGAAAAAAAATGTTGTCATTTAATAATTTAGATAAGGAAAAGTAAACCGAGCACGAGAGATATTTCGCGAAGTGTCAGATATATATCGGTTAATGTCAAACCACATCATCAAACAAATTAAAAAGGTTGTGAATCCAAATTCACAATATATCAGTATGTCAGGTGACAATATGTCAACTGGCAGTGGCACTTCCAGTTCTGGTACCGTTAATGGTGGCTCTTCGCATGGCAAATCCAGTGCAGTCGCATTTGTCGGCATGGCATTGTTTATCGGATTGGGTCTATTTTTCGTAATTTACTATACTATTAGAGCCATAATCAAGAAATTGCAAGAACCGCTGCAATCTCCTGTTATGGCTCCTGATGCTGACAACACTCATCGGTCGCAGAATCTCGGTTTGGACCTCGAAGATATTTCCCTGCTACCTACCTTCCCGTACCAACCCGCAAAGTGGAGATGCCGCAACAAGGAACACGAACACAGAGACAAGATCATGACCGCAGAGTGTGCGGTTTGTCTCAGTGAATTGGAAGAAGGGGAGATGGTACGGGTATTACCGGCATGTAAACATTACTTCCATGTCAACTGCATCGACATGTGGCTCAGCGCAAACTCGTCATGTCCGATGTGCCGAGCACACCCCGAACCCGAGAAGCTGAGGATGGGAATGGTGGCAATTTCACCGCCTTGGCATCAGCTGGTCCGTTCTAGCTCGTCTGACAGGAGGCAATTCAGTTTCGGTTCGTGTCTCAGCTCACCATTTGTTAAGACTCCGAGAAAGAGTCCGATTCCAATAGGTACCTCGCCGTTTCATGTATCGTGGCAGGGATCGCCTAGTGTGTGGATTACTAGTACTACACCACCGAGGAATTTGCAAGAGATACTAGCATAGGCGCGCACTCCAGAAAATCGAAATAATAGAGAAATTAATCTCATAGCTTTAATTTGTTTTGGTCATTTTCTCTTTTTCTCATCAATATGTATTTGTACACTTTTTTCTTTCTTTGCTCCTTTAGTTAAGTGCATTTTAACTAATTAAACTTATTGATGGGATGAGAACCTGAATTTAATTATCTTCTTTCAATTTTGATATAGTAAATCAAAGAGGAAAGTCTACTTTGGTCCCTGAACTATTGCATTTGGTTCAAATTGGTCCTTAAACTATTTTTGGTCTTTTTTCGCTGCTCGTTAATAACAGATATAAGATATAAGATATCTTGATTGGTCTTTTTTTGCTGCTTGTTAAAGTACACCTTATCGGTCTTGACATCACTGACATTCTCTATAAGAAGCTTAACCAAAGCAACGTAACCATATCCCCGCACGCCCTCGGTCTGAAATCTGAACTCCGAAGTGTGAAGGTACATTAGATACACAAATTAAAACTCCAATACTTGCTGCTGAAGATTAGTTATGAATAAAAGGACGATACCAAGTTATGTTTGTCAAAGTCGATTTTATACGGTTAGACTTTGTGAAATCTGGTATTACCTCTAGGGTTTTAGGCAAAACGAGTATTAAACTGGAACTGAAAAGAAAGCTTCAATTCATTCATCACTGACCAGTGTTTCTAATAACTTTTACATTTTCAGAACAGCCCTTGGAAACATACTAAATACACATAAGCCAAAAGACCCCTACAACTATATATAATAATAATACAAATAGTATTAAACAACTATATAACCAACACTCCCCCTCAAGTTGGAGCATAGATATTAATCATGCCCAACTTGGAACATATTACATTCAACCTATCTTGAGAGACTCCTTTGGTCAATATATCAGCTATTTGATCCTGTGACCGTACATGCAAAGTCATGAATGACTTTTCCTTCATAACTTTCTCTCTAACGAGGTGGCAGTCAACTTCTACATGCTTAGTCCTTTCATGAAAGACGGGATTATTAGCAATATGTATTGCTGCTTGGTTATCACACCTCAACAGAATTGGTTTGGTGATTGAGAAATCCATCTCTTCTAAAAGAGATCTAATCCACACTCCTTCACAAACTCCATTAGCCATTGCCCTATACTCGGCTTCAGCACTTGATCTTGAGACCACATTTTGTTTCTTACTTTGCCATGTAACTAGGTTTCCACCCACAAGAGTACAATAGCCACTAGTTGACCTTCTATCTGTCGTGCAACCAGCCCAATCTGCATCCGCAAATACCTCAATCGAGAGATCTCTATTAGCAGCATACAATACACCTTTACCGGGTTCTTTCTTGAGATACCTTAAAACTCGATATGCTGCTTCCATGTGCCCTTCTAAAGGGTTATGCATGAACTGACTTAGCACACTTACCGCATATGCAATGTCCGGTCTTGTAATTGTGAGATAAATCAACTTTCCAATTAACCTTTGATATCTTACAGGATCCCTCAAACTATTACCGGTTCTGCCCCAAAGGTTATGGTTTTGTTCTATGGGAGTATGTGCCACTTTACAGCCAAGCATTCCTGTTTCTTTTAATAAGTCTAGTGTGTATTTGCGTTGTGACAAAAATATTCCCTGTTTTGACCTCGAAACCTCGAAACCTAGGAAATATTTCAGACTTCCCAAGTCTTTAATTTCAAAACATTCTCTCAACCCTTGTTTTAATCTCCCAATTTCATCAATATCATCACCAGTTATAATAATATCATCTACATACACAATCAAAATACACACCTTTTCACCTTTCTTTGACAAAAACAGTGTGATCAGAATGAGTTTGTTTGTAACCCAAACCAAGAAGGACCTTACTAAATCTTCCAAACCAGGCTCTAGGTGATTGTTTAAGCCCGTAAATTGATTTTTTTAATCGACACACTTTATATGGCTCCCCCTCACGTCGAAAACCAGGAGGTGGATCCATATAAACCTCCTCTTCTAGTTCTCCATGCAAAAAAGCATTTTTCACATCCAATTGATGAAGATTCCAGCCTAAACATGCAGCAAGGGATAACAAGACACGAATGGACTTCAACTTTGCCACTGGAGCAAAAGTTTCCTCATAATCTATTCCATGCTTTTGTGTATATCCCTTCGCAACAAGCCGGGCTTTGTATCTTTCAATTTGACCATCTGGTTTCACCTTAACAGTATAGATCCATCTACAACCGACTGTTTTCTTACCATTAGGCAAATCACACATCTCCCAAGTTTGGTTTTTTTCTAAAGCCTCTAACTCTTCTATCATTGCACTCTTCCATTTGGCGAGCTCAACGCTTCTGCCAAAGTTTTTGGTATAGATACGGAGTCACAAGATGCTATAAAGGCTTGAAGTGGTTTTGACAAATGGGAATAAGCGACAAACTTTTCAACAGGATATGGAAAGTTCTGATTGGATTTTACTCTTTTTCCTTTTCTAAGGGCAATTGGAAGATCAGGTTCATTGTCAGAAAGATTAGTAGTATCACCTTCTCCAGACACTGTATCTTCTAAATTTATAGACTGAGAGTTATTCTGGTTGGTAGGTCGTGAAGCTTTAGGAAATACAACTCCCCGTTTACCCCTATGATATGTTTGAAATTCTTTGGCTTCCACAGTTTCAGTGTTAGAAATTGTATTTGGTCTTTCTTTACTAACATTTGGAACTTCAGAAGGCAAGAAGATGATGTACTCCATACCTTCTTTAGCGCCATGTTGCATAGAATGCTCATCTGAAGTCTGTACATTGCCAAAGTAAGGTATGTGCTCAAGGAAAACAACATCCATGGACACATATCTTCGCTTAGTCACTGGGTCAAAGCACTTATATCCTTTTTGGGTAGAAGGGTAACCTGTAAATACACATTTGATGGCTTTTGGGTCTAATTTGTCATGCTTTTGTCCTTTGGCATGTACATAACAAACACACCCAAAAATTTTTGGAGGGACAATAAAGAGTTCACTGTTGGGATTCAACACTTGTATGGGTGTTTTTCCATGTATGACTTTAGATGGCATTCTATTTATAAAATAAACAGCAGTGAGTAAAGCTTCAGACCAAAGATATTTGGGTACATTCATATCAATCAATAAGGTACGAGTTACTTCGAGAATATGTCTATTTTTCCTTTCCGCTATACCATTCTGTTGTGGGGTGTATGGGCAACTACTTTGAAACCTAATACCGTGCAACTCCAAGTATTGTTGTAAACTTTTTCCAGTATATTCTTTTCCATTGTCTGATCTTAAAACTTTTATTGTTGCACCATATTGGGTCTCAATCATTTTGTGATAGCAAGGAAAAATGGAAGCAACTTCGTCCTTAGATTTCATGACATAAACCGTGGTAAGCCTAGAGTAATCATCCACAAAACTAACAAAGTATCTATAGCCAAATATTGATGTCACAGGGGCTGGTCCCCATATGTCGGAATGAACAAGTTCAAACGGGACATTACTATGACTCTCACTACGTGGATAATGGCTTCTGACTTGTTTAGCTTGGATACAACTAGTACAATCCAAGTCTACGTTACTAATTGAGAGATTCGGGAATAAACTTTGTAAGTTTCTAGAATGAATATGACCGTATCTACGATGGAGAATGCTTATATCATTATTATTTGAGGCCCCAAAACCAGAAGGTGATGTTTTAGAGTTTGAGAAATCAAGGAGATATAGACCATTTTCTTCACGACCTTTACCTAGAATCCTCCCAGTCAATAAATCTTGAAATATACAATGATCCGGAAAGAACGTGACACTACATGAGAGGTGTTTTGTAATAGCACTAACAGAAAGAAGATTGGCACTTAAGTTAGGAACATAGGAGACATGATTTAGGGTGCCAATAGAAGTTTGAACAGTACCTTTTCCGGTTATTGGGACTACAGAACCATCAGCTATTTTCATGGATTCAAAGGATGACAAATGATGGAGATTTGAAAAGGTATGCCTTGTATAGCAATAATGGTCTGTGGCTCCACTATCTATAATCCAATTTCCTTTTGCACAAGCAAATTGAGCTGATGCTTTGTCCGGTGACAACATCCTAATTCCTCTCTTTTCAACAAGAAAACCAACTAAATACCTGTACTGGTATTTGAAGCTTTCAAGCTACTTTCAAAGAGTGAACCAATCTCACAACTCCAGCCCACTCTTGACGAAATTAGCTCCTGTAGGCGACTTGCTCCTGGGGCGAACTGAGCATACACCACTTGGGGCGAACTGGCTCCACCTGGCCTCACGCAACGAGCTGAGCAGCCACCACTTCTACCTTGCCTTGGTCTCCTCCTTCCTTTACTCTTCTCTTGACTATCAGTTAACACTCAAGTGATTGAGCTCTGATACCATGTGAAATCTGGTATTTACCTCTAGGGTTTTAGGCAAAACGAGTATTAAACTGGAACTGAAAAGAAAGCTTCAATTCATTCATTCACTGACCAGTGTTTCTAATAACTTTTACATTTTCAGAACAGCCCTTGGAAACATACTAAATACACATAAGCCAAAAGACCCCTACAACTATATATAATAATAATACAAATAGTATTAAACAACTATATAACCAACAGACCTAGATATATAATACCAATTGTACTACACAAAAAGTTAACAAATAAAAGCTGTATAACCTTAATTTGATATATATCCGGTAAGTTTTATATAAGTCTCCAGTTTCGGCATCCAGCTCTATATGATAAATATAAGTTTAGGAGTCATTGCTACTCCCTTCTAATTAATAAACAAAGCTAATTATAAATTAACTTGTATTGACTTTATTAATTTAATAAATATGTATGCCGTGATTTGTGGGTCAAAACTCAGGAATGAAAGAGCCTTCACTAGACATACTCTTGCAGTTAAGTAGTAATGGATACTGATTTTCATTAGAGAAACAGAAAGGATTACTTTAAGAACTGTATCGGACTATTGGTGGTACCGGTCTTCAGTGTGCAAAAATTGTTTGTGGAACTTATCCTTGAAATGCCAATGGGTTGTTCGATGAATTGTCACATTTGCAGCACGTTATGACGAGAATCCCAACAGCAGGGCTGTGCCTGTGAGATCAGTGGATGCATCCTTTTCTTCGAAACAATACATCAATTAATGAACCAAGACACAAAAATGAACTTATTATAATTAGGTTAACAAAATACTAGATACTTATATATATAAGAATGGGAGGAAGTAAATTAAGTTGTCTCCAGAGTATTATTCATGTTTATCCTTGAATAAGACTAGCAGAGAATATATACTATATGGTTACAAGTTGTAATAAACTTTTGAGATCATGGATTGCACAAAAATGGTGCCAGAGAATACATGACAAACTAGAAAAGATTAAAAATGTATGTGAAAAAAAATTGCATAATTTGCAATACATGTTGTCCATTAATATCATTCCTATCTCAATGTGTCCAGCCTTACTACTAAATTATAAAAAAGTTAATTGTTATGTACAAGAATGATACAATAATATTATCTTCAGATATAATTCTTCCATAGTAGAAAACTGCTCCACTGCAAGAAGCAGCACAGCCGTTCCCGCGAACAACAATCATAAGTTCATAACTCACAAACACCAGAAAAAAACACTAGAACCTTCAATACCTCGCAAAGATTCCATGTCGAGCAACACTGACGACACAACCAACCAAACTGGTGGTAGCATAACAGTCACGCTAGCATTCGTACTTGGTTCCATTGCTCTTGGAGCATTGTTCTACTTCATGGTGTGGTACGCAAGCCCAGTAATAAGGAGATGGCTCGCCCGTGCAAATGGTGATGCGGCAAATCAAGCACCAGTATTGGGGCTAAGACCATCTGACATCGAGGCATTTCCGACTTTTATCTATCGCGGGGTCACCGAAAATAGAAAATACGATAACGGCACTAATGCCAGTACCAGCGATCATAATGGCAATCATTCGAGTGACGGAAAATGTAATGAAGATAAAAATAGAAAGGTAAATAGTAAAGGACACAGAATTTCTGTCGATTGTAGTATCTGTTTATGTGATCTCGAAGAGAACGATGTGGTGAGAATGTTACCAGTCTGCCGGCATTTCTTCCACGTTCATTGTATTGACATATGGTTGCATTCCAATCCATCTTGCCCTATATGCCGAGCGAGGATGCAAGCCGAGAGTGCACTGTTGACTGAATTCTCCATGTAGCCACCGTTGCAACAGTTTTCTCGGCACTTCAATTTACAAACTAGTAGCCAAGCTAATGCACCAGCCGCAGCAGTGGAGGTGTCAGTTCCTCAAATTGAAGAAATCACCGACGTCATAGAGGTTGAACAAGACACCGAAATGGCTACAACTTTGTGTCACATATCAAAAACAAGTTCATGCGATGATTTCGCTGACGTTCGAGTAGATAAAAGACGAGGCGAATACCGAAAGTTGTCCCAGTGGATATTTCGGTAAATCGGTTTCTTCGAAAGAAGCATTGTGGGTATGTTATATTGGCCTGTCTCCATCTCAAAGGGTACCTATGGATGAAGCAATGTCAGAACAAGAGAACCAGGAAATACCAGAATATTATACTTCAATGAAAGGATCACCTGAGATCCAAGTGGAAGTAGAGGATGATGCTGTGCCAGTCCAACTTCAGGAAAATGTTTGATGAAACTTAGAAATCAGTTACTGTCTCAGAATAATTGAAACTATTTGCATTCACAAAAAAATTGCAAATGAGAAACACAGCGTTATATATTCTTTGTGACCTTTAACTAATTATGTGCCAGTGCAATTTTTTTTTGGGGGAAATGTTACCCATTCTTTTCTTGAAATATAGAAATTTCTAGTAAATAAGGGTTATTTTAGAAACACCGTGCGTCCATAGAAAAGTTGTCTATACGTTCATAGATTCTCAAAATTTGTAGTGAATATATATATCAAATTTTGTAACTCATATATGAAACATCTGTATTCTATATCTATAAGAGCTATATATATGGATATGGACAATGATACCATGCCACAACTTTGCCCCCACAACTCTGTGATGGGGTGGCATATGGGTAGGGAGGGTCATTTTTGTAAAATTTTGTGGGGCGGAGGTATATTTTTGTAAGACTGTGAGGGCTATTTTTGTAAAAAAATTTTATGGTAGGGTAATTTTGTAAATTTCCTTAGAAATAAACGATATTTCTATAAAATTTTCTGAAAAGAGGAATATTGTTGTAAATTTTTCTCAAGTGTATTGAGGTGTCTTGGAGGCATTGTTTATGGCAAGTTATATTTATCCATATGGATATATATCCTATAGAGGTTAGGTTAGGTATGAGTCGGTCGAACTGAAGAATTTCGAGGATATTGGAGTGGATGGAGCTGTTGTAAAAATTGTATAATTTCCTTAACAAAAAATAGAAACGTAAGAGCCTATTTCTGAAAACTTGAGAAGCTACGTACTCGGCCCATGAATCCATCAAAACAAACAGTGGCGGACCTCGGGAAAAAATTAAGAGGAGGCCAATTCTATTACCACGAAGAGAGAATATTGAGTTAGAACTAGTGAAAAAAGCCCACGCCTTGGGCTGAAATTGTTATTTCTTGTAATAAATTTTTAAGATAATATGTAATGGACCTTAAATTAAGATAATTAATATGGGCCTTTAATTTTATTGGGTTGAGAATATCAACGGGTATTAATGTACATCAACGGATGTGAGGATAGCCCTTTCATATCATTTTTTCCAATATGCTTTTATTATTAGTAAGGATATAAACAATGTTACAATTTGTTTTTTTTTTTGATGAAGAAATTGGAATACTCCACCAGTGTCATTGAAACTTTTTATTCGTACCCATGGATGATTGAACCCATGACCTCATAGAAGTCATCCTAGTTGGCTACCACTTGAGCTACTAAGCCATTTGCAATGCTACAAATTTGTTAGAACCGAGAGATCGGTATACAAAAAATTTGATTGTAAACAATTAAAAGGCCAACTAATGTAGGAAGGCGGTGCCGGTAAATAGAAATGTGTCAAAATTCTATAATCTCATACTTTATTGTTACATAAATTTTTTTGGAAGGGGGGCCACTACCCCCTTTGGTATATATAGAGGCCCGTCTCTGAAAACAAAGAGATATCAATGAGCCGAGGAGTGCTCATCCCCTAACTTATTGCATTGTGCAGTTCACAACGTTAGCCGTTAGATTGTCCCCCTAACTTACTACATTGTGCTGACACGAATCTCGAGACAATCCAATGACTGACCTTGTGAATACACAATGCACAATGCAGTACAACAGGGGATATGAATTCCGAGCGAAAGAGGTCACACACACACCATTTTTTTTTTTTTTTTTTTTTTGAATAAAGTGGGTTCTTAGTCCCACCAATTCCGTTGCAGAATTTTTAAATAGTACATGAGTTCAATCAGAAAATAAAAAGTTAAAAACACATAAGAGTAGCTGATCCTCCCAACATTCATTCTAAACCTGAGACATGATTACAGAACATGGTACAACCCAACTACCCACCTCCTGAACTGGTACAAAATAACATCATCACAAAAGTAAATTGTCCACTGAACCAAGTGATAACAGAAGAAAGCATAAAACAAAAAAGTGCACATCGCAGGCAACGCTTTCCGTGTAGGTGGTCGCGGGTTCGAAACTCGGATGGGAGATCTTTTATAGAAATTTAAATTTGAGTGGCTTGACCCTCATCTTTTATCACAAAAAAAAAAATGTGCACATTGCTCCTTGCTTGTCTTGTGCTTCTGAACCCAATAAGCTAGAGTCCATATCCTTTAGAATGGTCAGCTACCCCAAATTGTGAAGTGGTCAGATTTAACACAGAGCATTATAGTGGGTACTATAGCGGATAGACTCGATGGGGGTTTTTCACAGAGGTGTTTGTAAATGGGCAGGTACTTCACGCCATGAAATACCCAGACGATGTGAATTCAATAAGCTATGCTTAGTTGTCATTCAGATAGTGAATCTGAGCTGAACCTCCAGCCCTATTCTCCTGACCTGTCCAATACAATATGCGCACACACACCATATTAAAACGTTACACAATGGAATATTGCCAGTTTGTTCCTTCTCTCACTTACAGCTAGAAAATGGCCAGGATCTCAAATTCTCAATGCAAAAAAAAAAAAAAGCTCTTGTTTTTATTTTCTTTGGGACCGTGACTAAAATTAGAGGTGGCAAAACCCGACCCGACCTGAGAAACCTGCTCGACCTGACTCCATACAAACCTGACCCGACCCGATCTGACATTTTATCAAAGTCAAACTGACCCGATCCAATCCAACCCGACCCGACCTGAACCTGACCCGACCCAAAATCAAACAACATACAATCCAACTCAAATCAACGTACGATCTAAAAATATCGATATTAAAATTGACCTGACTGCACTCGCAGGCCTTACACCTGGGCGACTTATGGCGCACAGTACTGCAGGGCGGTGGAGCGCTGCGTAGGGTTAGGGATAGGGGAACGAACCACTTTCTACTCTATTGTATATTCTGTGTTGTATATTCCTTAACCTAGGTTTCTAATCACATTTCTACTTGTATATTCTCATGTAACCAAACTTTTTACACTTTATTTATCTCTCAATACAAAATAGTAGGCAATTCGCCTGCTACTTCAAAAAAAAAATTGACCCGACTGGACCCGACCTACCTCTCACTCGACCCGACCCGACCCGAGATCTTCTAGAAAGTCAAACTAGACCGACCTGTCCGATCCGAACCCGAACCCGAACCCGACCCACCCGCCCGATTTGCCACCTCTAGCTAAACCCATCACAATATCAGATGAGTAGAGTATCCTGTATTAGTCTCTCGTTTTTACCAGCTTGTTGCTGCTGGCCGGAGTCGATGAACCAGAAGTTATAAGAGGGCCGAATTGGAGAACGTCAACGTTTGAAATGGTTTGTTAACGCCCGCGTCTAGAAAGTTTAGAAATTAGAGATAGTGCTAACATTCTTTTTGAAAGCGTATATAGATAACAAATTCTAATTTTTTTCTTGGCATACATATATACACCAGACCAAAAAAAAAAAAAAAAGAAAAATTCAATCCTCCGGCGGCCAATTTAATGCCCTGGGTGTTGGCCTCCAATAATTGCTTAGGTGCGATGTGACACCACACTTTTTATAATTTTGTGAAAACGAACATCCTTTTAAGGTTTGACCAAGTGTCAATTGTCAAGGATGAATCTTAACAGATAACAATATGTGCAATTTGCGGATTCACATCATATCCTGCCAGAGGTAGCAAATTCCCAGGTCGGTTCAGGTTCGGGTTCGGGTCGAGTCGGGTCGGGTATCGGGTTGACGTCTGCCGGCATTTTTTCGGGTCGGGTTGGGCAGGTTTTTCGGGTTTGGTCGTTTTTTGTCAGATTATGCACCTCTATTCCCGGGTCGGGTTCGGGTCAGTCTAACTTTCCCTGGAACACGGGTCGAGTCGGGTTCGGGTCAGTCTCACTTTCTCGGGAACTCGGGTCGGGTCGGGTTTGGGTCAGTTTGACTTTCCCCGAAACTCGGGGCAGGTCGGGTTTCGGGTCGGGTTAAAATTTGCCACGTCTATATTCTGCCATAGTATTTACTGATTTTTTTTTTTTTGAGGTGGTTGAAAAATTCTACCAATTTTTTGTTAAAAAAATAAAATTAGATACAATGGATATTTATATTTGAAAACCCGTCAAAAAAAAAAAAAGAGAAGGCAGTAGCAGCTACGCCAGAGTGAGGAGGTAGACCCGACGAGACGAAGCAATCCCGGTGAAATGGTGTGAGGCGAACCCAGTGAGGCGGGGTAGACAAGGCAAACCTGATGAGGTGGGGCAGGCAAGGCGAACCCAATGAGGTGGGATAGACAAGTCGAACTAGTGTTGTGACTGACTGAGGCTCGGTTACGGCAACGACGATGGCTAGTGCTGCTAAGGCCGGAATGTACAGGAAGAAGAGTGAATGTTGAAAAATGTACATAGATTGGGGGTGGCGGGGAGAGCCACTCAACCCAGGGGCGGAGGGAAGGGAGGGACTGGGGGGTGCTAAGACCTCCCCCCCCACCCCCCATGATTTCCCAAATTACGTATTGATATTTAATTTCTCAGTGTATTTTTGTAAAAAAAAAAAATTATTTAGCCCCTCTATGATTTTCATGTACTAGTATAAATCTTTATTGCCCCCTGATGAGTCTTAATTGCACTCTATTTTATAGCGGGTTTTGTCTCTGAAACTATACCTTTTCACTTAGGTTTGAGTTAATTTAGTTTAGTTTAATGCCAAGTTCGAGATACTGTCGCATTCTTGATTTTGATTGCAGATATGAAGAATTTGGAAGAGATTTGGACACAAAACAAGGAGACCGAATGAAGACGGACGAGGCACGAACTCATTGAAGAAAAGTGCAAGAATTTCGGTCCGAAATATTAAATTTCGGGCTGAAATTGTAGAGCCTAGAGACTGTTTTACACCAGTGAAGAATATGTCAACATTTCGGTCCGAACTCAAAAATTTCGAGCCGAAATCTGTGGACGCGAATTTTCTGTCTGAGCGGTTATTTCCTATTTTTTGACAGAAATTTGTAGGGTTTGGTCCTCTCCTATTTAAGTGTGTTCATAACTCATGAGAAGAGAAGGCCGTCATTAGAGAGAAATTATTATTTAAAGGATTGAATTGAGAGCAAGGATTGGAGAGATCTCGGGAGAACGAAGCAAGCATCGAATTGGGAATTGGTGTATCATTTTCTTATCTTGTTCTTTGCTTTTCTTCCTCTCCTTTGCCATGTACTTGTGTGAGATCCTCTCCATGAGAGGCTAGAACAATTTCTAGGGTTTGGTATGAACTTGAAACTTCGTTTTTAATCTTACTCGAATCTTTCTTGCTTATTTATTGTGAATTGCTTTTGCTTGAATTGTTGAATTGCATGTTTGTGTTCATTGATATAATTGTCATTAGTAATCCACTTGCAATTAACAATCAAAAGTAGTTTAGATTTAAATATGATGATTGATATTTCTTGACATGCAAAATTGATTAGGTTAAATAATTTGCTAACAACATATATCTAATTTTAGATTCAAAAGCAAAACTCTAGGTTTGGTGAAGTAATTAATCGAGAAACTATAACCTAGTTTGGGAAACCCAAATATTAATTAGGAATTATTTAGAAGAACTTAAACGCGAATACTCAGTTCTTGATGAATTAGGGTCTTGTAGTAAATGGTCTTGATAGGAAAAGTGAAGAACTTAAACGTGAAACTTGAACTATTTTAGGCATGATATTGACCCACGAAAGTGTAAGTTGATATTCTTTAGAAATTCCCTCACAATTAAACAAGTTAAAGAGAGGTAAGATATGTTTAATTACTAGTTGAAAGGATCGCTAAACCCTAGTCCTTTATATCATCGACTGAACTCTAGGATTGCTATTCACTTTTAATTTAAATTAGAAGCAAAAACCTAAAATCCAATTTGTCTAGATCGGCAATTAAATTAGAACCAGCGCATTACTTTGTTTGTCCCTGTGGAATCGACACCCCTATATACTACACGGTAGGTTTGTGCGCTTGCAAACTAAACCAATTGTGTTAGGGATTATTAGTATTGATATTTCACATCACCCCCCTAAATTATATGAAGAGGGATTAAATAATCATGTGTTTTTGTGATCGATCAGTGAACGTGAAATTAAATTTTAAATAGCTACATTTCAAACTCTTAAATAACAAAACTAATTGATAGTGTTATATATATTATGTTTTGTGTATACACAAAAATTTATATTATTTTGATTTTATTTAAATGTACATCAAACATTAACAAAAATTAATTGTTGAAATTTTATAATTTTTTCTCCTCTTTTGATTACTATCCAAGTGATATTAATACTTTATCATTTATTGTGTATATGTTATTGAAATGATTTAGAATATATCCAACAATTTACAATTGTCAGTTTATATATAAATAACGAAATGACCACCATAAACATCAATGACCATGCTTATTGAATCCCTCCTCATATTACATATAAAGTTAGACTTTATATAAAATTATAAGGAGTCTATTAAGTAAGGCCATAAAATTAATAAAAAAGTTCATTGTTTTTCTTAAATTTAATTAGAGGAGGAATCCAATAACCATAGGCATTGATAACCATGGTGACTATTTTCTAATTTATGCATAAATTGAAAAATCTAAACTGTTAGATGTATCTATATTATCTCAATAACATATACATAAAAAATGATAAAGTTTTAACATTGTTTCGATAGTCATCAAGAGAGGAGAAAAAATCACAAAACTTGAACCGTTGATTATTGTTAATACTTGATACACATGTAAATAAAATCAAAATGATATAATTTTTTGTATACACATAAAATATGATATATATATATACACAACATATTCTATCAATTAGTTTTGTTATTTAAGAATTTATAATGTAATTATTTAAGATTTAATTTTATGGTCACCGATTGGTCACCAAAATCATGGTTATTTGATCTCTCCACATTTAATTATTACTGCTTCCTTAATTACATAAAACTTAACCATTTTCCTGTTCATCTCTTTATCCATCTCTTATGTCCCGTCTTTTATTATGTTTGTTCGTAGAGCCCTTGATGATACTTGACACTTTTTTTATATATGTCTGTCTTTTGACTCTAGCAGTCCCCCCTATGCCAAGATTCCAGGCTCCGCCAACTTAACCGGCGAGGCAGCAACCCCATCAAATCTGAGCTTCTTTGGTTTTTGCTCTTCGGCGCTGGTGACTAGATTTTGGGGGGATGAGAATCGGCTGCTCTTGAGAACCGAGAGTAGGGTCCTGCTTTTAAGATCTAATAGTCAACATCAACCGAACATATCACCTCAATTAATCTCCACTGTTAGATCTTAAGAGTGGGGTCCTGCTCTCGGTTCTCAAGAGTACTAGATCTCGGCCTGGTCTGGGGAGCTCCAAAGTGATGTTTTGCCTCCGGCTGCTAGGATTTTGCGCCCGGCGGCTAGTATTTACTGATGTTACATATGATCTCTATACTTCAAGGAAGACGTCAATACGTACTAAATGTAACTGTCATAGTTCTGAAATCAATGACCTTTCCACCTACGGGTTTTTGCTCACAAAAAAAAAAAAAAAATCAATGACCTTTCTATTTAGCTTGTCAACGTCCCTTAAACTAATGAAAGCTCCAAAGAGTTCATAATGGAGCATTTTAATTTTTTTTTTTTTAAAGAATGAACTGCATAAAAATATTCACCACATTCTGAAAGTGCGGTGATCAACTTGGACAAGGACCGCATCTCATAAGGAAAATGTTATAGCGATACCATCGGAGCTCCTGTAAATTTTTTTGGGCGTTGTATCCATTAAGAAACCAAACTAAGCTATTTTGCAATGAAACTCAATTATATTGTGCATAGAAACTTAGTTATTGTGCATGCAAACTTAGCTGTTTGCACACTAGTTTAATGACTTTCTTCATAAATAAGACGTAGTATAAAATCCGGTTCAACAAATTTTATTCGGTTCGTGACCGCTTCATCCGGTTCACGGCCTAATATGCATAAATAAAATGACCACTATGCATGAAAACTGAGTTTGTATGCATAATAACTGAGTTTATACGCACAATAACTAAGCTTCGTTGCATAACAACGTAATAAAAAAAAAAAAATCAGTGTATCAATAGTGTATCAATGACGGGAGTTCCGACGGGATCAGTATATCAACTCCCTTTTCAAAACTGGCATATGATGAACTGCTTCAAAATCTGGTATTTAATTTCCACTTAATTTTAAATTTTATTCCAATTTGTTTCTTGTTACATAAAATAATTAAGTAGTGTCCTTTTATTTATTTATTTTTCTACATAAGCTTTGCCCAATAATGAAGCACAGCTTGGTGGTCATTAATTATTCCAAATACGAGATAAACTAAAATATTGCAGCAATCAATTGCATATATATATATATATATATATATATATATATATATATGTCGCTTCACTCACGTTGTCCAATCATCCTGACATGTTAAATATCCTTAATATTCCCTAATAAATAATGATGGAATACTAAACTCCAATAATGATGGAACATCATTCATTTCGTAAATAATTCTCAAACGGACAATTTTATAAATTGCCCGACCTCTTGATCAAAGTTTAGTTAAAAGTACCATTGAATTTTTTTGTCAAATTGCTCTGAAATTTTAGTATTAATTATTCAATTTGGTAATAAATTATTATTAATTTTTTATATATAGAATTCAGACTAATGTCATTTTCTTCAAAATATTTTATTCCCGGTACTGAAATTTTAAATTTATTTGAATATATAATTAATCAATTAAATTATATAAACTACAAGTTGATCCCCAAATGTTTGTATCAGCATCGATATTTTTCTTTATTAAATTGAGTTGCTCATCAGTATTAGTTTATAAATCCTTTCTTTGCTCATGGTAATTTATTTGTGTTCAAGTTAAATTAAATTAATCAGCAAATATATTTAACACCCAGATCCATTAAAATTTGCTTTATTAGCAGACCCACAAAAAAAAAAAAAAAATAATTGTTATATCGGTATCCAATTTTTTTTTTGTCAATTAGTATGTATGTATTAATGACCCAATATTGTCAAAACTGAATAATCGTGGGAGTTTCATAATATGATTATCAATTAAAATTCATTAGTTTATAGAAGAGAAAAAAAATATAAAACAGAAGGATAAGGAAAGAAAATGTTCGTTGATTATGATTCCACAAAGATATTTTGACAAATATGTGAGGAAATCGTTTTCCAACATTACTTTTTTAAAGGTGGGCCGGGCATTATATAGAATTGCCCATTATTATCAAGTAGTTAATTAAGTACTGCATCACTACATAAGTAGCATATACTGTGCCAGCAAACTACATCACAAAAGCACTACAAAAAACCTCTGAATCTCTTGCACAAACATCTGTATATATAAACTTTGCAGCTGTTGCAAAGATTTCAAAAAAAAAAAAAAATCTGTATATATACATATATATATATACGGATATTCTGCCATGTCCGGTGACATCGACACAGCCAATAGCACCGGTGGCAGCTCAAGTACAACGCTTCTGTTCGTGCTAATTTCCGTTGTTCTTGCGGTGTTGTTCTACATCTTAATCCGGTACGGGTGCTCCGCGATCAGGGTATGGCGTGCTCAATTGATCAGTGATGCAACGGACCAAGCTCCAGAGCTCGGGCTAAGTCTGTCGGATATCGAGACATTCCCGACATTTATCTATCGCGGGGCGACCCAAAATGTTACTGGCAGCACCAATATTAACAGCTCGGAGATAAGCAAAATCAGTAAACATGGAATGGCGAATAGTACAAGGCACGGGAATTCGGTTGATTGTAGCATATGCTTGTGCGACCTGGATGCGGATGACGTGGTGAGGATGTTGCCCGGATGCCGCCATTTCTTCCATATCAAATGTATTGATGTGTGGCTATATTCCCATCCATCTTGCCCGATATGCCGAGCAAAGCTCCCAAACAAAACCAAAAGTGTGCAGTTGGCTGAATGCTCCATGTCGCCACCTACGCCGCAGTTTCGCCAGTGTTGCACCTTGCGAGGTATTGGCAGCAAGATCACTAACATACCAACAACCACACAGGCGGCGGAACCGGTACCATATGTTGAGGAAATCAATGAGATAGTGGTGGAGCAAGAATCAAAAATGGCAACAAGTACACACAACAGTGAGTCATCTGATCAGGTAAAAATACATGTAAAGGATGATGTTGGTACTGAAATTTGTACCGGTGAATATTCAATCTTGCCTAGAGAAACTTTACTGGTAACTCAGAACATATCTATGGGTGCATCAATGCCAGAATCAGATATTGAAAGCCACCTGAGATGCATCTCAAAGGTAGCAAGTGGTGATGTGCAAATGCATTAAAATTAGAAGGAAAAGTCAACAAGCCCAAGTACTTTTTGTTATTTTGTAAAGATTCAAGATTGTAAATTTGTAATAATTTTTATTGAAGAATAAAACTTTGGTTATAGATTAATTAGTGATATTGTGAATTTGAGCTGTCCACTTATTAATTATGTGTCAGTTTTTTGTTATTTTGTAAAGATTTAAGATTGTAATGATTTTTATTGAAGAATAAAACTTTGGTTATAGATTAATTAGTGATATTGTGAGTTTGAGCTATCCACTTATTAATTATGTGTCAGATGAAAATTTTTGCTTATAGATTTTTACTATAAATCATCATTAATCTCAGGTTGATTTTTTTTTAATTAGAAGTGTGTTATAAATCATGATCACAATTGATATCTGATACTTTAAAAAAACTCAATTATTGAAATTGAAGAATAGATATATATTCTAGTGGCTAACAAGACTCAAGAGGTTGCATATTTGAAAACCAAATAAATATTCTTTCCAAGTATCTATACAAGATTGAGTGTTATTTAACATAATAATATATTAAATTGTTTAAAGGAATAAAAAGGTACTTCTAGCTAAAAAAGATTATAGTTTTTTCTAGCTACAAAATAAAGAATAGATAAAAGTACATTGCCCCAATTTTTTGTTCCCGTAATTAATATTAATTAACCATAACTGACAACAAAAGGAATATCCCTGATAAGTCAAAATTAATGAAAGGGGCACTGTATTATATAGAAAAAAATAGTACTTGGTTTAGAACAAAACAATTGATTAGTACTTAGTTTGTGAAGCCCACTTGTAATTAAATAAATAGCTGTTGGTTCACGTTCAACTATTTCAGGAGGTTTTTTATTTGGACAGATAATTAATTAGTACTAGTTTTGATTGGATTTGAGGATTAGTGTTCATGACAGAACACTTGATGGTACTTAGTACATAAAGTCATAGGCGAAGCCAAGAGGGGTTTTTTGGGGGGTGCGGGGGGGCATGCCCCCTCTTGACCAAAAAAATATGTCGTCTAATATATTTTTGCTCCCCTCTTAATCTTCAATCCAATCGCTCAATTGGTTTTCTAATACTTCAAAATTGTAAAAAAGATGTGATAATATAGTGCATTTATTAAAAATCTAATTAATTTAACAAAATATATATTTTTATGTTATATAATTGCTAAGGAGATTAAATTATGGACAAAATTTTAGTATATTTTATTGAAATATTGTACTAATTTTCATTTGTAAGACACTGTCAAATATAATTACAATCGAAACCATGTATATTGTTTTTTTTTTAATTTACTTCATCTATTTTGGTCCCTACTTATAATTTGTCCTAGCTTCGCCACTGATCGACTTGGCGTGAGTCCGTATCTGCTGTTATTCTTTGAGAATAACAGGACCCTGTTTGTCCAATTTGGACCATTGGATCAAAACGGACGGACCCGGTCGGCCCACTTAAGATTATAGGGGGCTTTTTTATAATTAATCTCATCCGTTGATTTTGATCCAACGGACCAAATTGGACAAACAGGGTCCTGTTATCCTAATTTGGATAACAGGAGATATGAATTCGACTTGGCGTTTTAATTCTCGTCATTCATTCATTCAGCAAGATCTTCTCCATTTAATCTTCGATCCATTTGTCGCTTCTTTGTAAAATGAGTCCATTCCCTTCTTAATTTCCTTCTTTCTGTTCCGGGGTCGCACTAGTCCGTGACCGTGCCGTCTTCCTCTCAATCCCTTTACTACTCATTCGCATTTCTAGGGTGTCAAATGTTCCAAACGGCAACGGAAATTGGTTTTTCCGTTTCCGTTCCGTTATAACGGACGGAACCAAAATCCGTTCCGTTATAAAGGACGAAACCAAAATCCTTTCCGTTGAATATTCCGTTATAACAGAATGGAACGGAACAATGGAAATACGTGGAAAATATGTAGAAAATACGTGTTTAGGGTGGAAATAGGTTGTTCCGTTTCCGTTCCGTTATAACGGACGGAACCAAAATCCGTTCTGTTTCCATTCCGTTATAACGAACAGAACCAAAATCCTTTCCGTTGAATGTTCCGTTATAACGGAACGGAACAACAGAAAACGTTCTTCCATTGACACCCCTACGCATTTCCCCTTCGTCTCCAGCTGATAACGTGGCCAATCAAATATTCATAGCTGCCATCTGCTGGAAGTATATTGGAGGAATGCAATCGGTATCTCTATAACTTTCAGGATGCATGCCTCCAGACAACCGGATCACCGTCTAACAACTGTACTGGTAGATGCTGACACCGAGCTGTAATACTTTGTGGTGTAAAAATCAACAGCTTGATCAGAATAGTTTATCGATCACATCTGATTCACAAGCTGGTTAATTCTTGTCTTGTCTTGTATTATTCTTTCTGATTTTCTCTTATTCCTTTCCTATCATCGGAAAATAATATGAGAAGGGATCAAATAACCACAAAAAATGGTGTCCCATCATAACCACAAAATGAAATCTTAAATAAATATATTTTAAACACTTGAAAAAAATAAAACTAATTGATGAAATATTTTGTATATATCATGTTTTATGAGGATACAAAAGATCATAACATTTTGATTTTATTTATATGTGCATCAAGTATTAACAAAAATCAACGGTTTAAATTTTATGATTTTTTCTCTTTGCTTGATGGCTATCGAAATGACCGTAAATTTTCATAATTTTTTGTGTATATATTATTGAGATGATTTAGAATACCTTTAACGATTTAGATTTGTCAAATTATATATAAAAAAACATTTAACGGTTTAGATTTGTCAAATTATACCACAAAAATTGTACCTACTTTTTTATTTATTATAATGAAAACTCATTAGACGAAAAGCCGACTGCCGCGCTTAAAATAATATCGACTTAGCTATGTGAACAATGTTTTTTAACATACCAGCAAGTTAGTGTACCACTATCATGACTTTTAAATAGCATTTCGTAAGGGCGCGTGTGCGTTTAGTTTTATCAGAGTAAAAATCTAGCTAAACGATCGAGTTAATATCTGTTGTTTTGTTTATGTTTTGTTTTGTGGTCTTTAGGAGGCTTGTAAGCAAATGAACTTTGGGGGAAGAAGATCAGTATACTTATTATAATTTCTTGGTGACTTGTGCGAAATTCTCGTACTAGGAATTGTCATGCACATTGATATTAGTTTATTTTCGCTTGCGTTGAATTTGTAATGTTCTTAGCTAAATGGTAGTCCTTTGCCGAATTACGCCGAGTTAAAAGTAAAAAGAGCTAAAAGCCTAATACAGAGGTCTAAGCTTAAAGCAAATGACTATCCTATGAGTGTGAGTCCCAACCCTAATCTTGAGGCCTAGGGTTGCTTATATAGGCGGAAATCCCGACCAGGTCGTTTGTCCTTTTGCTGTTCCCCGACCGAAGTACATCGAAGTGCTTGGATTGGTCGGGGGATCTTTTATGGCTTTGGTCGTGTGTCGATGCGTGTAGCCGGTGCTTGGTCCAGCCCAATTTAGGTGCAGGTAGTTCTTTGGGCTTTATTGGGCTGGGCCGGTAAGTTGACCCCTATCAGTGAACTTCTTTATCTTAGTCTTTTGAGGTCATTTCTTTCTTTGTCTTTAGTATTCTCAGTCAAAACTCTTATAAAGTATTATAAAATAAAAACCAATAACAATATGCAGTGCTTGCAGATCGAAGAAATCTTGAAATGAGACTCCGGCAAAGGTAGAAACCGCCAACAATACCACACAGGGGGATCATTTCTTGGGTAACCAACCAAATTTATTTCTCATTTTAAAATTAATTGCTTGTATAAACAGCTTACCCTTTAACTAATACATATGAAAATAACGTATTAGTATATCACAAATGGATCAGTCCTAATCAATCATACACTGGCGGCCAATACAAGATACCAACTACGACATACCGATACAACATATTCAAGAAGGTACTGCAAAACCAATCAACAGTATCTTGAATTCTCGATGGATAATCAGCACATGCCGAGGAGATTATCGGGAAACGATATGCAGTCTACGGGCGCCTACGCCATGGGCAATTTCATTCTGATCTTGTTGATCTTCTTCGCCGTGGCTTTCTTCTTTCTTGTCATATCACAATTGATCAGACAGTTCTTCACTCGCAATCACGCTGGAAATATTGAAGCTACGAGAAGGAGGCATCATCAGCATGGATTTCCGTTTGCTACAAGGCATGAAGGCCTCAGCTTATCCGCTATTGCCGCGATTCCTACTTGTACGTATCAGAGGGAAATGAAGCACGGTGGCAGCAGCGGCGCCGGTGGCTGGGCACAGTGCGCGATCTGCCTCAGTTTATTGGAGGAAGGGGAGAAGGTACAGCAATTGCCGGAATGTAAGCACTTGTTTCATGTGGAGTGTGTTGACAAGTGGCTGAGATCGCACAGAACATGTCCTCTATGCCGAGGTTTGATCAGCGATCAGAATTCCGGATTGGAAGGGCAAACATCTAATTCTGTCAGCGCCAGAGCTGAAGACACGACAACCAGATCCGTCCCGGTTAGCGCCGGGCACGTATATTTGGGTTTAATTTGATTTTACTTGTCATAAACTGTAGATTTTTAGATGACAATATGATAATAATAGTTTGTTTGTAGTTTGTACTTTGTACCTCAAGTCAACTGATCACCTCTATTTAATTGTAATTAAGATGTAAATTGATTGGCTTGGATTAATTAACTAAACTCTGATGCCGAAATTTCCATTTTTTTAATGTGTGGTTCAACTATATATATACGACATTGATTGTTTAACAGATATTCCTTGGTTTTCTTGGATAAGTGCTTGACTAACTAATCAGGTACGGAACAACCCTCCCTTAATAGCTAATTATAAATGATAAACATATATCTGTGCAATGGCACAGATATAAATTTGCTGTGTATATATGTCCAATTATGTGTGTACCTTATAATATATATTGGATGTCCTGATCCTACAACGGTCAGGATTTAATATTAAAATATCGGATCAAACATACACCGTTAGATCAGCAGCTAGATTTTATGTGGTAATGTTTTGTGTAGAAGTCTTTAATTAGTTCTTTTTGTGACCGTTACACATAGAGTCACATAAATCTGTAAGAAAACATACTGTTTGTGCATTTAACCAATGATTGTGTAATTAATTCCGAAATTATTTCTTTTACCGTTTCTTTGATAAGAATGGCAAGGAAATCTTTTTAATGTTTTGATTTTGAACCGTGTATTTGATAAGAATAAATGGCAAGGGAATTTTTTTTTAGTATTTAATTTTTTGGAATCAAACAATGGTAGTGTTAGATATTACCTTTACTGTGTATTTGACCAAATTGGGCAAGTAAATAAAATTAACCAAAATGATATAAAAATATAAAATTTTGAAATACTTTTTCAAGGTAGGGCTCAAAATCATAATTATTGAGAAATTGGGGTATATTTTGTAATATTTTTTTCTAACAAATTCACAAAATCATCTCATTTATTTTTTTTTTTCAACTTCTTTTTTTTTATTATAATTAATTTAGATTTTTTTTTTATTCATGTGTTTAGTTGAACTAATATTTTTTATTTGTAGTTTAATTAATGTTGTCCCCATTGCAATGCATGGCCATCTTTCTAGTGTTCAATTATGTGTGTATCAACTTTTAATTAGTTAACAGATTAACTGTAGCTTAAATTAGTGTGATTGTGATTTGTGAGAGCAGCCCACAATTACTCACTGCTGTAATGAGAAGCAAATTAAATTAACAAGGATCAGGCAGCAATGCAGCATAGATGGTTTGATGTTAATATTGGGCTTAATTAGGGAAACCCATAATTAATCTCTGTCCACAATTAATTAAGGTCTTGTCAAGCAGATATTATGACATAATTACGTTACATGAAAAGGGATGCATTGTTGACAAAATCTGATCCAATCCAGTTATAAAAAAAAAAATAAAAAAATCAAACTGATTCAAATGTGAGAAAATTTTTTTTGTCTATCCCTAAAAAAATAACAAATCTTAAAACTATCCCTCTTTTGAAACAAATCTTAAAACTATCCCTATTTTACTGCGGTCACGGCCACAGTTCATTCTGGCCGTAGTGGTCAAAAGAGTAAAAACTTATCAAATTTGTAAAAACTTCGCGTCTGAACGCAGATCTGACCGCAGAGTCTGACCGCTGCGGTCAGACAAAGCGTCTGGCCGCAGCGGTCAGATATTTTAAGATTTTTATTAATGGCATCATGTAGGTCTCGTGGTTAGCTTTCCATCGATATGTCATATGCCCAAATCGGAGTTTCCTATCAAAAGTTATGAGTATTTGAATGTGTATATACTCACAACGACTAAATACAGAGTTACAATTTTCTATCAAGAGAGTTGCGTCTGTATACAGACACAATGTCAGAACGTACATTCAAACACTCATAACTTTTTATAGGAAACTCCGATTTGGGCATATGACCTATCGATGGAAAGCTAACGATGAGACCTACATGATGCCATTAATAAAAATCTTAAAATATCTGATCGCTGCGGCCAGACGCTTTGTCTGACCGCTGCGGTCAGATCTGTGTTCAGACGCGAATTTTTTACAAATTTGATAAGTTTTTACTCTTCTGACCGCTGCGGCCAGAATGAACTGTGGCCGTGACCGCAGTAAAATAGAGATAGTTTTAAGATTTATTTCAAAAGAGAGATAGTTTTAAGATTTGTTATTTTTTTAGGGATAGACAAAAAATTTAATCCAAATGTGATTCGAATCGACTCGAGTTGACCTGAGACCCAAGAAAAAGCTGACGGCAACGCTCTGAAACCTGATATATATGCTGATACTATTCGTTAGTCAAACCGACTCGAACCCAACGTGAACTGAACATGTTCGTTTCTACATTTGACCGATCATCGATCAATAGGTGTATATATATCTCTACACATATGCATAACAAAGAAATATACGACTAAACCCGATAACATTGACGACAGATCAACAAGCAAATTAATTAGATTAGCATTATCCATAGCCAATTTTATAAAAGCAAATCTACCCATATCTCCATAGATACAATCTGTCTTATTTAATTAATTTCTTTAAAACATCGATAAATCGACGACGTGTTCTACCCGAAATAGTATGAAATACCCTGACCAGATAAAGCCTTCTGTTTTTCCAGGTTACAACGCGAACAGCTACGGAACTTAACATTTTGTACTGGACAGGTTCGGATCTTTAAGTCAACTGAATGAATAAAAGTTTAAAACAATGAATCTGCTGGATATTTAAATTATAAATAAGTCAACCAATTTTGGGTCGCTTTCACATTTTTTAATTATAATTAACGATTAGCCGAGTATGTTAATATATATAAGTTTTATGTTACTCACTTTTTTTATGAAATTTTATAGCATTTTAATTTACCACTCGTATTTTTAGTGAGAGGCTGAGAGCAGGAAAATATAGTGATTTGATAACATGCAATCATTTTAGAATTACTTGTGTGGCTATGATCTTGTTTATGGGAAAATAACATGGAAACCAGAAAGTTCATGTATCCAATAATCCAAAAGAAAAAAAAATTAAACAAAAATTTCCAGCTTAGAAAATGCGAATTAAATTATTTACTCAAAAAAAAAAAATGTGAACAAGTAAAACCAAAACCATGGACCTTTTTTTATTCCGTATTACATAAGAAGTGTTAATTTAATTATTCAAGAATTTCAAGCCACCAAATTAATATATAACCAACTGTCACATATACTGATATAAACAAGGCATACAATACAATTAAGCATTTCTTGCATTGTACCAAGAAACCCACCACCACAGAATTCCAAATCTAAAAAGAGGAATTATTTGAATTTTGAAGCATATATAGAACACATAAAATCTTTCTGAAATGTCTACGAACCCCGAGTTCTCGCAAAACAGCCCGAATTCGACTATGCAGAACTTGCTAGTTCTATCGGGGGCAGCTTGTGGCTCGATCATAGTTCTGATCACAATCGCCTGCTTGTGCGATCGCTTCTTCCGCTGGCGCCGGTACCAGAACACCGGCACTGCATCCATAAACCCCGATTCGCGCAACAAGGCGTATGGTCTCGATCCTTCTGTCGTTGCCAGTCTGCCCACCTTCAGATACAAAAGGGAGAAGGAAGATTGCTGTGCTGGTAATTTGTTGGAGTGTGTCGTTTGCCTTAGCATGGTTCAAGAAGGCGAGGAGGTGAGACGGTTGCTGACATGCAAGCACATGTTTCACCGAGAATGCATTGACATGTGGTTTTGTTCGCACTCGACGTGCCCTATATGCCGGTCACTGGTACAGGCTACGAAAGAAGAGAAGATTGTGGATAGGGGAACGATGACGTCTTCCCCGGTAATGCAAGCGTAAACTGTGTACAAATGTATAGTGGATTTGATGTTCTGTTAGTATTTTTTAACCTTTTTTTTTTTGTTTGTGTGTGCATTGTAGCAATTTTCTATAGATTTATTGTCTGTTGCTTTTGATAGAGTGTAAATTATATGTTCAATCTGTTCTACTGCTAATGGAAGATTATATATTGGATATATTTGAACAATTTTACAGCCAGTGAATCGGTGACTCGATGCACAAACTGATCCGATTTCTCTATTGTTCATGTCATTAGTTGACTTTGAAAAAAAAAAAAAAAAAAAGTTCATGCTGCATTACTGCATTAAAACTTGCATACAAGTAAAGAATGTAAAAAGAACATTTTCTTCTTTTTTTTTTTTTTTTTTTTTTTTTTTTGAGAGAGAGGTGGATAACGGGGGGAAGATGACTCGAGAGGCTGGGAAGGCGATTCAAGAGGCGACTGGGAAGGCGATCAAGCACGCGGGACAACAACATTTACTACCTCCACTAATCCCAGGCGCCATTAATGCTCCATCAAGACTTGCTGAAGATGCATGTAATGAAGAAGGCTGGGAGATGGTTCGTTCAAGAAAGAAGGTGAAAAGACGGCTACCTGACCAACCCAGAAGACTACCTCACCCGACAAAATCTACAAGCAAAGATCTGCAACTGCACAAAGCTTTCCAAAGAGCAGTTAAGGAAAGGTTGTGCTTTAGATGCATGAGGCAGGGACATATTAAGTCTGATTGCAGAGAACCAATATGTTGTCTTAAATGCAACAAATTTGGTCATAATGCCAGATTGTGTAGAGCTACAAAAGAAGTACTGCCTGAAGCACTTCCACCTCAACAGAAACAATATAAACAAGTGCAGAAATCAGTCTCCTTTGCTACTGTCCTCAAAAATACTCAAACAAGAAAATCCAACATACCAACAATGGCTAATGATCAAAGAAATTTCAGCAGACCTGAGTTTCGGAAAGTTTTCTTTCCACCGGGGAGAAGACTATTCAGAGAGAATGATTATCTCGAGAGATCAGCAATCCTCCATATTGAGCAAGGTGAAGCCTCTCCACAACTTGAGCAGATGATACCTAATGTAGTCTCAGCAGGGGTCATTCAGTCTCAAGAGGTAATATCTATGATCAAACTGCTTCATGTGGGGGGTCCAGACTATCTGTTGGTACTGCCGGGACCAAATATACGTACTTCAATGGTGGCAAACAGCCCTTTCCAAGTACCAGATTTGGGGGTGGTTTTTTCCCTAACACGCTGGTATAGAGAGTGGGAAATGCTGATGGACCCTCCGGAGTATGAGACATGGATTACATTGAGAGGGATGCCGGTCCATGCATTTACACGGTACGACATAGCAACTGTTGTAGCTAGGTTTGGCTATCCTAGGAGAGTGAGACAGTACGGCATCCAGGCGGGACACTTCCACCATATCCAACTTTTACTATGGGGTGATCATCCCAAAAACATACCGTACCAGCTACAGTATGGTGAAGGAGATGGAGCTTGTATTGTTGATGTAACAGTACATAACTGGAGGCCAATTGAGAATGATCACTTCCCACCAGATTTTAATCAAGACAATGGCTATCCTGATGATGAAGAGTCAGGCGAGGCAGGTGGTGCATCTGGTATGCCGCCAAGCGCAGCATCATCGGAAGATTCTATGCTTCCTCATGAGGTGGCAGAGTACTTGCCCAATCTGGAGGTACAGGGGAATGCGGCAGAAGGGGGTGGTAGTAATCAGGGTCGTCAGGGAAGTTCTGGCCCTGGAATTGCTCAGATGTCAGGGAAACAGAGGAACATGATGAGGCCAAAACTGAAAAAGATGTGGAAACCTATTTCCAAATTGGTACAATGCTGGGTACCCAAGAAACAGAAGGCAACTGAGAATGTCAATAAATCAAAAGGGAAGGATGAGGTGATGAAAAAACAAGAACATCAACTGGCAGGGCAGAAAGGAGAAGAGGAGATTCAGAGTATCACAAGGAGATTACAGAATAGGAAGTTAGTGATAGTGCAAAAATTGGCAATGGAGCAGTTACAGCAATTGGTGGAGGAAGAAGGAAAATCTTCAATGATAACTCTGCAGCATAATACCACACAAACTGATTCACTGCAGGTCGCAGAAGATCAGAGGTGCTCAGCAAAATCTACTTTGCTGGTCCAGTTCAAAGGAGCAAAAGAGGCAAAAGGTACAATACAGAATTTACAGATAGGGTGCAAGGTTCAAGTCATAGGTATCAATTCCCAACAAAGGGATCCTATCATAAGTTTGACTGTGCAGCCCAACCGTCACATTTATCTCATAGATTGGGTTCAACCGTTAAAAAGGTGGGTTGCACAGTTACAAAAGGGGCTCGGTATGCAAGGTCCTGGCATGAATGATATTACAGAAGCAATAATCACGGGCTCTGGAAAAGGATGTCAGAACATGATAATGAAAGCTATTGATCAAGGACCCACTGTGGCTGACTCGGCTTGTGAGTATGTGCATGAGGCCCAGGAGGTGGTCAAGGCAGCAACAAGAAGGAGTGAGCGGTTGAGAAAGAAGGAAACGGGCTGTTATATATCGGCCCAGGAAAAGGCTAAGATGGTATGCTACCCAGATCAGATCAGCCCATATACTGCAAGGAAGAAGCAGGCCATTCCTGTGAAGCTTGATATGCAGGCCAGAAAGGAGCCTTTTGATGGGGAAATGGCTCACAAAGCAATAGAAGCAATGGGCATTCGCTGTGAGGGGGATACCAAGAAAAAATTGAGACAGGCTCTATTGATGGATAGGCTGCAGGCAGATGTGGTGGGACAAGCAATGAGGGGAGAACTTCAGTCCCATGAAGGAAACTAGAAAGAAAGGACGGTTGGAAGGGGGGGAAGGCAACAAGGATGTTATTATGGGGAAGCAAATGAAGAAGATGCAAGACTTTTGGTGCCTATTTGTAACAGTAGAAGCAATAGGCAGTAGTAAGAAGTTTATTTTTGTTTTCTTGCATATGTGTAGAACTATGAGGTTGAAAGAAAATTTCCTTGATGCTTTTAGTGTTATGTATTCATTGCAAAATTGTGTTGCTAGTTTGAGTATTAATGTTTGTTATAATGGCTAGCAAAAAAACACTAAATATCATGACATGGAATGTTAGAGGACTCAATGAAAAACAAAAAAGGAATAATATAAGAAAACACATTCAAACACATCAACCTCATATTATTGCATTGCAAGAAACAAAATTAAACAATATTACACAACAACTGATGAAGGAAATAGCAGGCAGAACTTTTGATGATTTTCTAATGATAGATTCACATGGGGCTTCGGGAGGATTGCTCATTGCATGGAAGTCATCCATGTATACTAAATTGGCACAAATACAGGGTGACAGAGTTCTGACTGTAGACTTGGCAAACAATGGAAATTCAGATGTAGTGAGAATTTCAAATGTGTATGGCCCAACTATACACAGTCAAAGGCAGCTATTCTATCAAGAGTTGGACATGGCAAAGCCACAGAATGCAATTCCTTGGATGGTGCTGGGTGATTTCAATGTGACATTAGATCCCAGTGATAGATCAAATGCAAACCATTCACAGCATGAGATGCGGCAATTTCAGGACCATGTAAATAGTCTCCAGCTGCAAGATTTACAACTGCAGGGAAGAAAATACACCTGGACCAATGACAGAGAAGATCCCTCATTTGTCAGACTTGATAGGTTTCTTTTATCAGTTGAATGGTCTGAAATGTTTCCAAATTCAATGCAAAGAGCTCTGCCTAATGCAGCATCAGATCATTGTCCACTGATGTGCATAAGTCAGACCAAATTTCCATGTCCCAACACATTCAGATTTGAGAATTTCTGGTTGAGATTAGAAGACTTCAATCAATTGGTCACTGAATTTTGGCAGCAATACCCATTAGCTCAAAGTGGGAGAGAGCTATCGCAAAAACTAATGAAACTGAGGAGGAAAATTGTCGACTAGAAGAAAAACAATAAACTGTTATGGGATCAGCAATTGCAAAACTGTTTGGAATGTTTGCACTGGTTGGATGTGCAACAGGAAATCAGAACACTCAATTTAACAGAGAGATTCCTCAGACCATTGATTAAAGAAAGGTTTCAGCAGCTAGTAGATAAAGAAGAGGAGAGATGGAGACAAAGAGCAAAGAGGCAGTGGGTCAAGGAAGGTGATAAAAACACGAGATTTTTTCATCAGGTGGCTTCTCAACAAAAAAGACAAAATCAAATTGATGTTATGATGGATGAGGGACAGCCACAATTTGAACATGAAGAAAAGGCAAATACTGTATTCCGATATTTTTGTGCATTAATGGGAGGCAATAGCAATACACAGGATCTGGTCGACCTATCAACAGTATTCACACCCAAGCCAGAGTTGTTGGAAGGACTACAACAACTGATAACTTTCCAGGAAATAGAATCGGTCATAAAATCATTGCCGAATAATAAGGCGCCTGGTCCGGACGGGTTCAATGCAGAGTTTTTGAAGAAATTCAAACACCTCATCATACCAGATCTGTTGATGGTGTACAATAATATCATCACCACACCTAATCAAACAATGCAAGGTATCAATGATTCTTACATTGTGTTGGTACCTAAAAAAGAGGGTGCAGCAGAGGTCAATGATTACAGACCCATCAGTCTCATGAATCTGTTTCAAAAATGTTTCTCCAAGATATTGGCAGACAGATTGCAATCCGTAATGCATCAACTCATACACCCGGCACAGACGGGATTCCTAAAAGGCAGACACATAAATGAAGGATTTATATATGCTCAGGAAATGGTTACAATGGCTACCAAACAGAAAGAGAAGATATGTTTATTTAAGGCAGACATATACAAAGCGTTTGATACATTATCATGGGAGTTTTTGGTGGCAGTGTTAAGAGCAAAGGGTTTCACACAGAATTGGATACAATGGATTACAAATGCAATTCTGCCTGGCGCATCTCAAGTTATTATCAACTCTGTGGCAGGGAGAAAGATAAGATTAAAGAGGGGGGTCAGGCAAGGGGATCCAATTTCACCCTATCTTTTCATACTGGCAATTGACTTCCTACCAGTGTGGATGGATAAGTTAGCAGAACAACACATCATTGAGAGACCATTTCTTGGATGTAGACAGTGTCTACTCTACGCAGATGATACTTTATTTGTGATCAAACCAAATCAGCAGCAATTACAAGTCTTGAAACTACAGCTTGAGATGTTTCACAAAATGTCAGGCCTGTCAGTCAACCTTCACAAGTCTGAATTACTGATTACATCTGCAGAGCAGCAAGAGATAGAGCACTTGGCGCAAATTGTGGGATGTAAGGCGTCAAATTTTCCTATCAGGTACCTAGGAATGCCCCTGTCAAATAGAAAGCTCAAAGCGATACATTACAATTCATTGATCAAGGCGATTAAGAACAGGCTGCCAGGGTGGAAAGCTAACTTATTATCTTCAGGAGGAAGGTTAGTCATGGTGGACGCTGTACTATCCTCTATGCCTGTATTTTTCATGTCCACTTTCATGCTACCAAAAGAGGTCATAAGAGAAATCGATAAAATAAGAAGGAATTTTCTGTGGGGTGGTCACAAGGAACAAGGTAAAGCAATATGTTTGGTTGCTTGGGAAATTGTTACAAGACCCAAGGATGTCGGAGGATTGGGAGTTAAAGATCTCAATATCATGAACAAGGCATTAATGGCAAAACATATATGGAAATATTTAACTCATTCAGAAGATCATCCACTAAGAGCATTGTTGAATTTGCCAAAGCATGAAAGACCTTGGTTGCAACAAAATGCGACTCCTTTTTGTAAAAGTTTGAAGCAGCTAGACCATTTCTGCACATGTTCAATTATGGTCAGATTGGGAGATGGAAAGACAACAAGGTTCTGGTTAGATAGATGGAAGGGCACTGTGCTGGCAATTCAATACGAGCAACTGTACTCGTATGTTCAAAATAAGGGAGGAGCAGTAGTAGCACATAATGAAGGGCAAAACTGGAAAATTGATCTCATCAATTCAGCTCCAATTGCAATGCAAGAAACCAGAGATAATCTAATCATGCAGTTACAGGGGACTAATCTCAGAATAAATGAACAAGATAGGTATGAATGGATCTGGACAGGCTCGGGGGTATTTACAGTAAAATCCTTTTATCAAGCCATGAAACATGGGCCCTGTGTGATGGATGAAGCACGAATCATATGGGAATTGGGATTACCAGCAAGGGTGGCAATATTTCAGTGGATTGCTATAAAAAACAAGTTGTTAACAATAGACAACCTGATTAAAAGAGGATGGCAAATTCCCAATATGTGTCACATGTGTAGGCAGCAAGCTGAGATGGTAGATCACTTATTCACTCAGTGCCAATTTGCAATAACAGTTCTACGAGGTCTCATAGTTCTGATGGCGCCAGAAGTTGATATCATGCAAATGAGACGAGCAAATCATAGAGAGGTAGTTTTACAGAACTATGACGATAAATTGAAGAAGCTACAGATAACTATGAATTTTGTCTTATGGAGAGAGCGGTGTGCGAGAATATTCAGAGATGTTAGCAAAACGGAGCAGGTCATTTGTCGAGAGATTAGAGAGGAATACATAGCTTGGTTTAAATAGAATATCAATAGCTATATTTTTCAGAGAATGATGTATTGTAATTGACTTAATTGTGAACAATGTAATTAACACCACTGGTGTTAGGTAAATAGTAAAATTTGAGGGCTTGACCCTCATCTTTTTCTCAAAAAAACATTTTCTTCTTTTTTTTGTCAAAAAATGCCCCTTCCGTGCACCCGGTGTGCTTAGAAAGAAAAACTGAAACTGAATACGTACACCTCGCTTTCTCGCGCCGAAAAGGGTTGAAGGCTTTTGCCATGTTAGCAATCAATAACAATTTTTTTTCCTGTAGATGAATGCTGAATAGACGAGTGCATCGTTTGTTCACAGTAACTGTGCGTGCACGGTATAAATTGTGCAAATGTGACCGGCAAGGTATTCGTTACGAAGGTAATCCATCCTGAACCGACTCAAATACAAATACAGAGCAAATAGGCCTCCGAAGAATAGTTTTTATATATAATTGCAACTGTTTCAAACTTGGAGAGAGATGCGATGGCATATTTCGAGGGAAACATATTGAACTCGCAAGTTGCATTGGTACCGCCGGAAGGTACTTAATTTAAATGGAGTGTGATTAATAGCTAATCATCAGTTCATCACATTTTATTAAGTCAAGTAACTATCTAAAGAAACGGCAGCAAGTAATTAAGATTCTCTCCAAACAGATAACTACATGCAGTTTTATATACATTATTTAATTTACTGATCAATGCCTGTTGGCACTTCAATACTATTTTCAGATAATACTAATCTATACTATTTTCAGATAATTGCACACAGCCTGGATTTTATCAATAAATTACACACAAGTAATGGAAGCAAATAGACATTAATAAACTATATAATGAAGTTGTAACAATAAAGTAATTACATAACTTTTATAGCACATGTCCAAATATATACTTTCCTTCCTCAATGTCCTGCATTATGGATAATCAATCAAAGTCAAACTGTGCTAATAATTGTGGAGTTTCAAGTTGTAAATACTAAATAGTTCTAACATAGTTTAAGACTGCAGCAGAACTACAAGAAGCAGGAACCGTTCTCCGTAAACGACACCAGAAGAAAACAGAAATCTGTCAGCAAGAGAAGTTTATCTCTACATACTATCCAACAATGTCCAGTAACAACGATGGTACCAATTTAACCGGCGGCACCTCAAACGTCACACTCGCATTCGTGCTTGGCCCTGTTGCGCTTGGAGTGGTGGTCTACATCTTGATCCGTTATTGGAGCTCTGTACTAAGGGACAGGCGTGCTGGCTTAAACGGTGAAGTATCAGATCATGCCCCGGTGCTTGGGTTAAGTCCATCAGATATTGGGTCATTTCCGACTTTTATCTATCGTGGGGCGACCCAAAATGTAAGTGGCGACACAGATGTCGGTGACGATCAGAATGGCCACACTTTCAGTAATGGTAAATCTGATAGAAATATAGTGTCAAATAGTAAAAGCCGTGGAATTTCAGTTCATTGCAGTATATGTTTGTGTGATCTCGAAGAGGACGATGTGGTGAGGATGTTGCCAGTGTGCCGGCATTTCTTCCACATCCAATGCATTGATCTATGGTTGCATTCACATGCATCTTGTCCGATATGCCGCGCAGAGCTGCAAATTGGTACTTTGGCCTTGACTGAACACTCCACGTCGCCACCGTTGCCGCAGTTTCAGTACTGCGACATTCAAGGTAGTGGCAAGGCTAATGTACCAGCAACAACTGAGAAGTTGGTACCAGTATATCAAACTGTGGAATTCACCGAGATAGTGGTGGAACACGAAACCAAAACCGCAACAAGTGTGGACAGCACTTCAAACAGAAGTTTACGCAACGATTCATCTGAGGTTCATATAACTATAAAAGATGAGATGATTATAAAAAGATGTTCTGGTGAATATTTGGGGGAAATAATGCTAGAATCAGAAAAACAGGATGCACAAATGCAACTTGAGGAAAGCCTTGAACATACCTAAGATTAAACTGTTGTTACTGAAGATATAATTGAAGTTATGTACATGTATGTACCAAGGGGTTGAGTAAGAAAGAGTGAAGAAAGATTTCTTTGTTATTCCAGTTACTGTTGTATTTTTATACTCTAATTATTTTATCTTTTCTGTTTTGTTAACCTCTAATTTGAAATATACTAATATTATATTAGTTGTTTATTGCTTCAATCCTTCTAAAATTTTTAATTATTATATACAGTCTGATACCAAATTATTTAGCCTCACTATATTTTTCTGTTCAAGCTTCACAATCCTAATTAAGAAGTGAAATTTTCAAATTTGCTGCAACTCCTTTTGCTGTCTATTTCAGTAGAAGAAAATTTCTTTTGACCAAGCTCTTAATTGCTTGTAAAATTGTCAATAAAATTACTTTCTAATTAATAAATGGTGTTTATTTTAGTTTTTTTTTTAAGGCTTAAAAATGCACATTAAGCCTGAAACCTTCATCCTCATATATGCATCCTTATACAAGTAACATATAATTCATCAGCAGATCAATATTAATGGTGTTTATTATATACCAATCCAACCATATCTCCAAGATTTGATAGCAGAATTAGCCATGATCCATAGCAGAAATGGCCATATCTTGATCACCATCCGATTATAAAAAATGAATTAACGGCCCTACTCCATCTGATCCGTAGCATAATTAGCCATGATCATATATATCTACTGTGACAGCCTGAATGAGCATTCGACATTAGTTCTACCCGAAGAACTAGCATGCTTGCTTGCCCTGTCGACCAAATAAAACCCTTCGACGTTTCCGGGCAACACCGATCGCGTCGCAGTGACGGAACTTTTAATTTATACTAGACAAGTGGGGGATCTTCAAGTCAACTAAACGAATACAAGTTTAGTTAATTTCAAAACAATGAATCTGCCGGAGGATTGTTACAAGTCAACCAATTTTGTGTCACTATCACCTTTTGTTTAATATGCACTTTTATCCAATTATGTTAATAACTTGATATAAAATTTTATATTGTACTTCGTTTATGAAACTATAGCATTTTTTCCCTTATTGTATTAGATAAAAGCAGGTTGTATATATATATTGATCCTATAACATGCAATATTGTTTGATCCTAATTAAGTCCTAACCAATACATCATCTTTATATACAGGAAGCATGATATATTGTCTAAATTTTGGGCAAATAATTAATATGGAGACCCATAAAGTTCATCATCATGTATAATCCAAATTAACAAACACTATTAAACATAATTTAGTCTAAAAAATGTGACAAAAAGTTTAGAAAGCTTACTGAACTTGGCTTATCTATTTTAATGACCCCTCCACCCAATCACTTTACTAGCTAAAAAACTAAGAATCAGTAAGAAACCATGGACCTTCTTTTATTCCATCTTACATATATAACAAGTGGTAAATTGATTATATTAAAATTTTAAACAACCAAATAACCTAGTTTCATATATACACACAATGTATATATAAATAATCATTTCTTGCATCTGTTAATCGCTACAGAATTCCAATCAAAAAAGCAATTATAGAAGTTGTTATAAGCTCTCTCTAAGATGTCTACGGCCAATTACCCAGAGGTTCCGCAAAACAACCACAACTACACCACGCAGAACGTACTGATTCTCTCAGGGGCTGCTCTTGGCTCGATCATAGTTCTGATCACGATCGCCACCCTTTGCGACCGCTTCTGTCGCTGGCGCCCGTACCAGAATAATGTTACCGTTGCTGTAAACCCTGATCCGCATAACCGATTGTATGGTCTTGATCCTTCTGTAATTGCAAGCCTCCCCAATTTCAAGTACAAAAGCGAAAGGGACGATTGCGGTACTGGTACGCTGGAGTGCGTGGTTTGCCTGAGCATGGTTCAAGAAGGCGAGGAGGTGAGGCAGCTGCTGACATGCAAGCATCTGTTTCACCGGGAATGCATTGACATGTGGTTTTATTCGCACTCGACGTGCCCTATATGTCGGTCGATGGTGGCTGTGAGAAAAGAGAAGGTTGTCGATACGGGAGAGACGGCATCTTCCCTAGTAATTCATGTGTGAAAATGTATAGTGTGCAGTAGATTTGATGTTCTGTTAGGTCTATACATTATATGATCAGTATATATTTTGAATGGAAAAAATATATTTTTTTTTTAGTCTGTATTTTTATTATTTGACCAATTTTAAGGCCAATGCATCGATAAGTAATGCATAAAAACAGCATCATTTTTGTATAATTCATGCATATTAGTTGACTTCGAAAAAGAAGTTCATGGTGCTTTACTGCATCAATTACATCTTGCGTATAAGTGAAGAATAGGAAAATCATTTCTTAACTTTGGAATTAATTAATTGGTATGGTGGAAGGAGTTACAATAGAATTCTCTTATTTATTTAGCGTGTCTTCATTTCATGTTATTGGAAAGTGACCCAGCACTACTTTGACATTGGAGAATTGCATTTGCTAGCTCTTAATTTTTCCAGTATGCAACAATGCACTAATTCTCTTTTTTTTTTTTTTTTTTTTTTTTTTTTTTTTTTTTGAAGAAAGTGGAATACTCCACCAGTTTGATTGAAACTTTTTTTATTTGTGCTCATGGAGGATTGAACCCGTGTCCTCTTGGAAGTCATCATAGTTAGCTACTACTTGAGCTACTAGGTCATTTGCCAATGCACTAAGTTTTATTTGTGCACGAAAATAAAATTGGAGCATTCTAAATCATATGATGGATAAAAAAACATCAATTTTTGGTAAGTATTTAGTGCTAAATTATAGCTACTAGTGCTCTCTTTCAATTTCTTCTCATCAATTGTACGGCTCAAAATAATCTAAATTTTTTTAATTTTTTTGTCAAACAAAACTCAGTGCACCGCAGCAAATTTCTAATTTTTCAGTTGATAAAATGTATTCCCTGGGGCATTGCTGGAAGGTACTTAATTTGAATGGAATGTGATTCTAATCATCACATTTTATTAAGTTAAGTAAATATTTTAAGGAAATATATAGCAGGGGAAGTAAGATTCTCTGCAACAGGCAGTTAGATACAGTTTAATTTGTACATTATTCAATTTATTTACTCAATGCCTGCTGGCACTTAAATACAATTGGTGGATAATATATACTAAACAATTACTAATAATTGAAAACAGCTATCAACTTCTTAAACTGTAATTTATCAACTTATTTTAATTTGTTTCAGTTTAATGGAAGTTGTAGTAGACAATTCGCCTGCTACCTCAAAAATCAACAAAATACACACAAGTAATTAAAGATGCACACAACAACTGTTTAACAAATGTGTACCAATAAATTTATTATTAAAAACATAATTAATTTCATAACACATATATTACTTTCCTGCCTCAATGTCCTGCTTTATATATAATCAAACAAAGTCAAATTTAATCCTGCAGTATCCGGCTTTATAAATAATCAAACAAAGTCAAATCCTGCCAATAATGGTGGAGTATCAACTGATATACAATTCTAATTTCTAACATAGTTTAAGACCACAGCAGTACTACAAAAAAGCATGTCCAGTAAGGAAAGAAACCACAAATCTCTTAAGAATTATCTGTGTACAAATTAATTGTACCAGCATGTCCAGTACCAATGACACGAGTCACACGACCAATCTATCTGGCGGTACCTTAGGCGTACCGCTCGCATTCATACTTGGTCCCATTGCTCTTGGAGTGTTGGCCTACATCTTGATCCGGTACGCAAGTTCAGCGGTAAGGGTATGGCGTGCTCGCTTAAATGGCACTGATGTAACAGCTCATGCTCCAACACTTGGTCTCAAGCCATCAGAAATTGGGTCATTCCCGACTTTTATCTATCGTGGGGCGACCCAAAATGTAAGCGGCGATATAGATGTCAGTGACAATCACAATCACGATCCCAATGGCAATAGATTTAATTATGGTAAATCTGATAGAAATGTAATGGAAAATGGTAGAAGATGTGGAATTCCAGTTCATTGTAGTATATGTTTGTGTGATCTCGAAGAGGACGATGTGGTTAGGATGTTGCCGGTGTGCCGGCATTTCTTCCACAGCCAATGCATCGATTTATGGCTGTATTCCCATGCGTCTTGTCCAATATGCCGTGCAGAACTGCAAATTGGTACTGTAGCCTTTACCGAATGCTCCATGTCGCCACCGTTGCCACAGTTTGAGTACTGTGATGTTCAAGGTAGTGGCATGGCTAACATACTAGCAACATCTGAGAAGTTGGTAACAGTAACTCCGATTGTGGAAATTACCGAGATAGTGGTGGAATAAGGAACCAAAACTGCTACCATCGTTGACAACATTTCGAAAAAGAATTTCATGCAATATATCATTCATCTGAGGTCCAAATAAATATAAAAGATGAGAAATTTTTAGAAAGATCGATGTACCGGTGAATATTTCAGTGAAATACTGTCAGAACCAGAACAACAGGAAGCACCGGATATCACGGCAATTAAAACATCATCTGAGATCCTAGTTGAAGCGGAGGAATTAAGGGCATGTGCAAATGCAACCTGAGGAAAGCGCGCATTGATCGAACCTGAGAAATAAACTACTGTTACTGATATTAGAATCCATGTCCATGTACCAGAAAGTTGACAGTTGACTGAGATAGAAAGAGAAGACAAAGGATTATTCTTTGTTAATTGTTATTCCTGTTACTGACTCCATTTTTATATTACAAGCAAGAGATGTCTTTTCTTCTTTGAAACGCCGGTCTGTTGGAGGTGATCAGGTTTTTGTCTTATTGAGAACTTGCGATCCACTTATTAGATGTGATGAAACGTTCTGCTTATATAATTTAATATTAATTGGAGTCCTGATGATGGTCACATTTCGGCGGTACGAATAATTGATGTCCCAAGGTTTCTGAAAATATCATAGAACTATGAACTAAAACAGTAATCTAAAGAAATTAAATGGCATACTGTATATAATGAATCATTTTTTATATACAGATTACACATAGAAGATAAACAGTTTATAACAGAACCACAAATGTACACGGTTTATATAGCCAAAAAGTAATGGCAATTGCCAGAATTTGGCTTAGTTTTTGGGGGGAACAAGAACTGGTACAGCAAATGCCAGAATTTTCAATGGAAGTAACCATTTGTTAATGTCATGTTGACGGATTGGTACATTCTTTGTTCATGGTCAAAATTTTCAATAAACTGTTCAGATATATAATTTGAAGTGGATTAGACTATTTATCTGCTCAATTTACACCAATTATGATTCTTAGTGTTGGCTGATCATGATTAATTATTTAATTTGCCACATTGGGCTTCTGTTTGCACCCTTCTTCCTTTGGTATATATTTTTTCAATATCAATTTAATTGGTTATTAAAGAGATGAATCTGATCAGCGAAAGATGGACAAAAAAGAAAAAGCAAAAAAAAAATAAATAAAAGAAAAGAAGGAAAAGAAGGAAAAGAAGATGCATTGTATTTAAACAAGTAAAGAGCACACGTCTTACTTTGGACTGAAATTATTATATCTTATAATAAAGGGCTTTCAGCCCTTGTTAGGAAACCAACATGGGCCTTAAATTTTGATGGGTCTGAACATTAATGTACATCAATGGTGGTGATCAATCTAAGTAAACAATCAACGGCTGAGGTTCTTCTTTGGGGAAGAAACTTCTCCCTGGAGAAGTTCCTCTCAACTTGAATTAAAATTGACTCATGGTCTAAGGTCTCATATTTACAGAGCAGCTGAATTCTTCATTGTATATCTATAGCAACTTCTCCAGGGAGGGGATGCAACTTGAGTCCACAATCGGGGCACAATACGTGCGATTCCAACCATGAGTCGAAGCAACCTTTGTGATACGAATGGATGCATATAGGTAACCGAGTTGCTAGTTCCCCTTGTCGCAGTAACTCTTTGCAGAGGGAGCAATGCCGGTCCTCTTTGCTTGCTTCCCGTAGATAGACGTACGTGGGGAAGTAGGCACCGACCGAGGGAGTGATAATGCTGCCAGTAATATTGCTGGATTCTAGTTGGCAATTTTGTTGGTCATTCACTATATATTTGTACAGGAAAAGATGTCACAATTGTCAGCATTGCCAATGAGTATGAGTATGCACATAAATAATACACATCTAACAGTAAATAAACATATATAGTTATATACTAATACAAGTACCTGTGCTTTGTTCCTGTGGTCCGGTTGACGGTGTTGCCGGGGGAGGTTCAGGTGGACATATCCTTACTAAGATCATACTCCAGACAAAAGTAACATAAATAGGACTGAACTAGTACAGTGCCCGTGCGTTGCTACGGGTGATTTTATAAAATAACTCAATTAAATAATATATCATAAAAGTTAGTGAAATACATAAAAAGAAAATAATATTTATGAAATACATCTATAAAGTAACGTGCATTACCTGTACACCACCTTATTTTTTTTATGAAAATTTCAATTCACAAATCAAATCTTAAACTGATGATAATTGGTAGTGAACATTAAGAAATAGATAACACCAACTCAAATAATAGACACCGTCTGGTCCGTCCATATGCAAGTAATCAGTACAACTTCAATCAGCATATTCAAAATTCCCAAAATAAGTGCTTGCAGTAATTAGAGAATTTAATTCAAGGAAATAACCCATAGTTAGCTAATAAAAAGTAGCACATAATACAATAAATCACTAAAAGGTCACACATCTTTAGTATTTATAACGCTTACACATAATTGAATAATTATTTGATAGCCTTGACACTTGAAGCATCTCTGCCCTGCATCAATGATTTTATAGAAAGCAACAAAACAACTGTGTCAATATGAAGTATAAAAGTTCCCAATTTTTTTTAAAAAGAAGTTTATAACTCAAATAGGACTTATCGTGTATCATTTTCTGTTGATTAGTAGCACTATAATTTTAAAGCAGTACAAAAAAGTAATAGTCATCTTATAAGATTATAATTGCCAAAATAATATAGTATGAAACACTCGAGATCTTAGCCTTTTACTATCAAGTTTTTTAACCCACGATCTTGCGGACTCTTTTACATTGGTTTTTAAAAGCAAAAAAATCTCCATTCACTCTACATACTTGTCGACAGTGCTTAATTGTAAAATTAAATATAAGAATTTGAAAGTACATAGAAAATTGTAAAGTACCTTATTCTTTATAATTGTAACTTGCCTTTTAGCAGTCAATTCAGTTCCTATAGTAACCAGCCGATCAATTAATTGAGTGTGCAGATTGATATGAGGGCAGTAGCATCTTCATTTACATGAGCGTCTCTATCAACATTTAATGGGAGAAAGGTCTACTCCCTCTTCAATCTGAAAAAATAGGGAAAAAATATCGCATACACCATGAATAATAAACAAAGGGTTACCAAGGACCATAAAGTGTACATAGAAGTCCAAATTAAAATTCCTCAGATTCTAACAAATTACCTTGCAGCGATTTTGTTAGGTTTTCAACTTCTATCTATTATGGTGAACTTGAATCTCGCTTATCATCCAGCTCGCTTCCTTTGTATAAGTTACACGCAAACACAAAGTAAGCACCTTTAGTTAAAATTTGAAATAACTCAAAGGTCAACAAAGTACCTTTCAGGTGGACATCTAAAGTTTGTTTTTAGGTGCTATATGTGGTAGATTATTTTTCATCAACAACTTCATTTCTTTTCTCAAAGACTTGAGACATTTGTTGAGCACTCCTTTTATGAGAAGTGGCATCAATGACTTGACTCTGATCTCTCCCATTTGATTCATGATATTTTGAGGCATCATTTTCCTTCATACATCCAGGAAAATGGTACATTTAAAATACTCTCTCTGAAAGGCTCTCTCCGAGATCTAGGTTTTAATTATATCATATATTATATTTGCTACCAAAAGTGTTTCATTCGATGACATATTTTCATTAGTTATTTTTTTCCCAAAACACAATATTATGTAGAGACTTTTTGCAAAAATGCATCCATTAAATGACTGATTGATATTGCATTAAAATATATAATAAATGCTTATTTTGAAGCATTTGATTCAAAATAATTACCAAAAACTCAAATTAATAGATTCAGTTTGTTACCAAAAGTGCGTTCCTTGCATGACAATTTAATATTGCATTAAAATTCACCATAAACACATATTTTGTATGGCCAATTAAATATGCAAAATTACAAATCCAAACTCAAATAGTTAAAAAAAAAACGCAATATGTGCTTAGTTTGTTACCAAATGTGCATCCCACTATATGGCCAATTAAATATGCGAAATTTACCATAAATGCATAAATACAAATTCTGAATGACAGATTTAAACAGTTAAAAAAATACACATTAAAAAATCATGACACACATTCTTTGTCAAAAAAATCCATATTAATAGAGATAGCTGCAACTAAGATTATATGATCTTGTTTTTATCATAATAAAATACATTAAAAACAATGTAATGATTTTGTGCTACAATTCGTTTTGTCTATCCAAGACACTGCATTTATGCCCAAAATGGCCATTCAAAAAAATTACTGCATCATAGATTATAGGAGCAAACAAAAATGTTCCAACAAAGTCAAATTAATAAAAAACAAATTGAGAAAAAAATAATTGCAGCGATGAATAAAAATCATGTCTGCCTAAATGCTCCTATCTACAGCCAATTTAAACCCCATCATGGAAATACATAAGAAAAAACAATATTACAGTGAAAAAAAAAGAAAGGGAGATCGTACCGTTAACCCTTAATTCATGAATTCAACAATATATGACAGTCCCATGGCAACTTAATCTCCTAAATAGGAGCATCACCGCAACAGCAAACTGAAATATTAACACAACCCAAATTACAATTTAAAGAATAACAAATTTTAACAAAAAAATCGATATCCTTAAGAGGAAATCTTACAAACTCGATGCGGTGGCTGCAGAACTATAGACGGAGGACTGAAAGACACTAAGGCGGAAGTGAGGACGCGGCTGATTCGTACGGGGTACTTTCTCGGAAGCGCGACCCTCTGACGACAAACCGCTGCACGACGGTCCAACCTTCAGATGATGCGAACTCCAGGAGGGTCGGGGCTGGGGCTGGCGTCGATGTGGGTTGGGGCTGGGCCTGGCGCTGGTTGGGGCTGGGAGCGGAGGCAAGGAGATCCGGACCGGAGAGAGAAAGAGCTGCTTTTGATTTAAAACCCTAGGCAAGAGTTTTAAGAGAGAATGAAGGCAGATTTTTTGTCGGGAGGAGGGAAAAGGGGAAGGGAGAGAGATTTGGGAGAGAGTAATGCATTAGCGCTGCTGGACACGATCTTGTCCGTTCCCGGATCGGGACAAATCAAATCAACGGACAAAATTAGCTCCGAACGAAAATGGACGAATCTGAGCCATAGACAGATTAAATCACTCAATCCTGACCGTTGCAGGATCAGGACACAACATGCTTAGTAAAGAAGTAGGGATAGGGATAGGGATAGGGATAGTGACCACCAGAAGAGCTTCGAATGATGCTTAGGGGTCGACAAGCTCATACCAACAGTAAATACAATGATACCAGGTCCGAAAATTATAAGGTAACCACAAAGTTCGTACCACTTGACCATGTTCAGGCCTTGCAAGGTCTGATTTGTGTATCGGTTCGGTTCCTTAGTAGTAATTAATGGTTTTTTTCGGCTTGAGAACTAAGGGAAGATTTTAGTGGGAAGAGGAGCTTCAAAGTCAGGTGTGGAAGGTTTGTAATGTCCATGTTAAGGAATTATAAGATCAGATATAATTATAAGGAATTTTCTAAGCGTCCTCATTTTAACTATCCACACGTCCACACATATACACAAAATTTGTAACTCTTATCTCAAATTGTGTAACAGTTAACTCAAATTTTGTAACAACATGGTTACCTGGACACTAATTTTGAAGACACTGGATATGACCCTAATTGTAATATATCATAGGGAAGACTTCACTGGGCTGACTACCTTCTAATCTAAATTTAATAAGTTAATTTCCGGCCATACATTCATATGATTCTCTCCTTTTTATGTATTTTTTAAGGAATTTAAACGTTACCTGTTGATGGACGCTTGACCAATCCAACGCGAAATTAAATAGGGCTTGTTCTTTGCACTTCTAAGCAACTTCCTGGAAATTAATTTACAATTTAGCATACCAGACAAGTTGACCAAAAATGGAGTCTGATTCAAGTTTTAAGGTAAACGAGTTTGTTTTCCCAAAGAAAAGAGGATGGCCACACTCCGACAACTGCAGATTATGGATTTCACATCGTCTGCCTTAAGGTAAAGTGCGACATATATGACATGTGGACCGTTGGATCGCCTCGAGATCTGAGCCTGCACGACTCTCAAAGTGATCCAACGGTCCACGTGTCATGCCGCACCGCACTTTACTTTAAGGCAGAGGATGAGCACTCAGCTTATGCGGACAACACCTTTTAGAGACATCTCAACACATATTCGTTGCTTGTCAGTACACCATAAGAGGTTAAGAGTATGGCACGAGGCATTCCCGCGGACTGCGAATACTTCGAGATACCAAGGAACGGCTCTGAATTTTTGGCTTACGATCCGATCCAGAACTCCGGCTCAAGCTCGCACACTGTGGGACAATTTATGCTTCTCTACATTATGGAAATATTTGGAAAGAAAGAAATAGAAGGATATTTGAAGCCTACATGCTCTTTTTCCTCTTTTTAGTAATTGTTTCCTTCTTCTTCTTTCAATTTTTCAATAAGAACAAGGTCCAACGAATCATTTGGAACACTGTAAATACGGACCTATGTAAACATCTTTTGCTTTTGTTTAATGAAAATCAAGTATGCATGGCAATTGCCTACTTCCTCAAAAAAAAAAAAAAAAAAAAAAAAATACTTTGGTGTTAGCCTGCTGCTTTTCTAAAACCCGACGGTTGAGAAACACTGAAGTACTTTGAGATCCGTGCAGTAAAAATCAAGGTACTTTGAGATCGGTGCAGCAACCAATCCCAACCATCCAATTGGAAAAGCAGCCGATACCGATCCATTAGCCATGGCCTCTGATTTGACAGATTATCTCTCTGATGACAAGATTAGCTGATAGGCCGGTACCACGTCGCCGGTACCAAGTACCACAACCTGAACTCCTCATGGAGGATGATTCTATAATCTATATATATGATACCTGACCAGGTAAGCTATGTCTATATCAGGTAATGAACTTGTGGGGTATGGTTTAGAGGCGTTGCAATCCTACTATGCACTGCAAGCTGAAATGAAAGCAACAATAATATCATATGCAATTTATGCAACCAGTGAAAAGCCCACGCCTTGATTTGGACTGAAATTTTTATTTCTTATTATAAACTTTTAAGATAATATTTAATGGGCCTTACATTGAGATAATTTATATGGGCCTTACATTTTAATGGGCTGGGAACTTCAACGGGCATTAACGTACATCAACGGTTCTGATCTATCCAAAAAAATAATCAACGGCTTAGGTTTTTTATTTGGAGAAAATAGTCATTTTATGTCATTTTTTCCAATATGCTTTTATATATAGTAAGGATTTATGCAATTTATGAAATTTAATCATGCGACTGATTGCGAGGAGACTGAGACCCTCTCCTCAATATAGTTGCCATCTGAATATAATAGACTGGTGCATCTGTGTGCAGGTCAATTAATTAAGCAGGGAAAATAATTTCTATGCTGTAGGCTCAACTTTTTCAACCTTCTTGGGTGTGCTTTCATGAATTCAAATCTGCTGTTATTCTCTTTAGAATAACAGGACCCTACTTTTCTACTGATGACCGTTTGATCAAAATCTATGGATGAGATTTTCTTCAAAAAGACCTCCTATAATCTAAAGTCGGTCGATCCTATCCGTCCGTTTTGATCTAACGGCTAGGATGAGAATAACAGGATCCTGTTATTCTCTAAGAATAACAGCAGATATGGACTCGTGCTTTCATGATATTACGCTGGATTATATTATGTAATTTTCAGAAACAACTCTATTTCAATGTAATGCCTACTGCCTTTTTAAAATGAATTGAAATTTGAAACACAATTTATCTATCAGTTTAAAAATATGTCTGTACAAAAATTGTTATTTTATGTATTTTATTTACATTTAGAATTCGTTGTGATGGCTGTCACATTTAAAAGTTGCCAACAAACAGTTGCATGCGTTTCCACCGATTATATTTTCATATTTCATATATATATGTACCTGAATGATTCATTCGAAATTAAACATAGTGATCGTCAATTCCAATGCATACATTATAATTAATGAGAAATTATCTTTGCCCCCTAACTACACCCCTTAAAACTAAATTAGTTTTTTTTTTAATAACAAGGCATAGCCTATTTCATTAAATTAAGCAAGTCCACAAGTCTTTCAACCACAAAATATCACTCTCAGCCCAAGCTGGGGAATATAGATCCTAACCTCCTAATTTTAACTCTCTGATAAACTTCAAAGTACTTATTCAATCATCAACTCCCCTACAAGCACAATATCACAAACAACTCAACACATCTTAATAGTCAGACACAACTAAAGATCAAAATGCTATCAACTCCAATTCTAGACATCATGAACACTTAGCCAGCAATCATCAGCACCGGTGGAAGCACCTGAATTGGTATCTCATCCGTGTCCCTAGGGAGCCACCTTCTCACCAATCTTGCAGTCTCTGCACTCATATTATCTGCCCAGTAATTTAAAAGAGATATTATCATTAGCACAGCATTCATAATTGAAATTCCACTGCTTCTATTAAAAGAAATATCATTTCTTATTTTCCAAACTATCCAGCAAAAAGCACTAAAGAAAATCAAAAAAGCTTCCCTTTCTTTTGTAGGCAAGCATGTGGCATATGAAATTACGTCTTCTACCCTTGTCCAGTATGCATGCATATCTTGGCATAACCCTATCCAATACCATAATTGTTTCATATTGACATTGAGTAATAAGATGATCTACATGTTCATGTAAGTTACAAAAATTGCACACATCTGTCCCTGGCCAATCTCTTTTAATCAATTGATCTTTTGTAGGTATTCTTTTCTTCTGAAGCATCCACATGAAAATTTTATTTTTCAGTGGAATATGTAAATTCCACCAAATTTGTCCCTGATTTTCTGAAATACCCCTAAAAACTAACCACTCATAAGTACATTTAGAAGAGTATACCCCTGAGCTACACCATCTCCATCTTAGTTGATCTTGATTAAGGGATAGACTACATGAATTTATAATATTGCAAAGATCATTCAGTTCTACCAGCAGTATACCACCAAGCTGCCTATTAAATTTCAAGACTCTACCCTGAGATAGTACTACATCGAACACATTAACCTCCTTATTCTCACACAACTGAAATAAATGATAGAAAGATGTAGACAATGCACAATCATTTATCCAGATATCTGACCAAAATTTGGTATCCCTACCAAATAATTAGTAATATTTTCTTTTTTCTTTCTCATGCTCTCATAAATTTTGAGTGAATTTTTTTTATTCTTGATCTTTTTATTGTGTATATATAAGTGTTTTGTTCGATTGATGATGTGAATTGCAACTGGTAAAAGTGATTTGTTGTATTTGAAAAATAATTTTAACTAAAATGTATTGGGATGCAATTAAGGGGTTTGTTTATAAGGGATGCAGTTATCAACTCCCTATAATTAATTAACTAATAATGGAATGACTTTTCTCGATGACTACACTTTATTTAATATTTCTCAAAAATTTATTCACTATGCAAGTTGGTGATATTTTTTTTCTCAAGTTGTGCCCTTCGCCAGTTGGTTTTTCCAACAAACATTGTTCAAAATCTTAAATTGTCAAAGAGGTGCCTAAAATAACTCATTATGTCCCTAATTAAAACTACTAATTTTTAGTTCCTCGTTTTCCCGAGGTCACCTTTAAATTAATTTATTTTAGTTTACGGACTTGGATTTTAACCGGTCTCGGACTCTCGGTCTCGTCCCCTTTTTTAAAATTTTAAAATCCATTCAATTTAAAAAAGCAGTCAATATATCTCTTCCGCATGAAAAAATTGATGATCCACTCGGAAGTCTGGATGAAAATCTGCTGCTTATCAGATCGGATGGTCGGTATCGGTTGTTGTACCGATCTCGAAGTATTTTGGTATTTGTTGCAACGATCTCAATGTACTTCAGTGTTTCTCAACCGTCGGATCAAGAAAAGCAGCGACCACATGTGATCCCGACCCCGCCGGAGATTCTCTGTAACAAAAATTTAATGAAAATTTTATTAAATTACGATAACAACAACATATATAAATAACCATAAAATAATTTGTTTTGTATGATATGTCAATTTTATCAATAATTCAATATATTTTATGAATGATTCAAGAAAAAAAAAAAATTGTTCAAATTACTGAATTGCCCTTAGACTATCCTGTGGGCATACCCCTTTGAAGTGTTAATTAATTAATGATGATAATGCCTGCAACCAAGTAAGCTGTCACATTATATCATTATCATATATAAAAAAAAAAAAAAACAAAGAAAAAAAAAAGTCAATGTCTTGGGTAATTAATCCCTAAAATCATTAAGTCCAATCGACACGTAACAACCCAAATCCCCATTTCTTTCTTGCAAAAGATCCAAAATTCCAAATCCTAATTCTACTTCAAGCAAAACAATTCAAAGTTTTGAACTTTTTCATTGACATCCACGGAGTACATACTTGATCAGCCGAAATGCCGTGCTGCCCGTGCCGGAATCTCTGCGTCTACAGCGACCAGCGGTGCTCGAAGCTGACGCTGCTCGCGTACCCGTTCTTCCTCATCATCCTGCTGCTCTCATTCTACATCAAGTTCATGTGGATCCCGCTCGTCATATGCAGTGTGATATTTGTTTGCCTGGCGTGCGGTGACTGCAGGGGCAACTCAGTTCGACGGAACTTGACTCTACGAAACGCCAATTCGAATGCGGTTCAATCTGAGGTTACAATTCCGGTTGCTGCCATGGCAAGCCCGTCCAACCGCGGTGTCGGGGTTCACGACATACCAAGTTTTGTACTTGAGCGAAGTGTACAAAATTCTGACGAGCTTGTGTGTTCGGTGTGCTTGGAGGCGCTCCAGAACGGAGAATTGGTGAGGCGGTTGCCAGCATGCGAGCATCTGTTCCATGTCGGGTGCATTGACATGTGGTTGGGCTCGCATTCGACATGTCCGCTTTGTCGGTCGAGTGTGGAGGTAGCAAAGACCGCAAAGGCTACGGAGATGAGTCGATCCTCGGCACCGGGAGGATCGGAACCGACTGAGCTACCGGTCTAGATATTAATTTGGTACATTTTTCTTCATTATTTGTACATTTTTTATTCTTTTTTTTTTTTTTTTTTTTGCAATTTCTGACTTGTTCAAGAATGCATGGATTTTGACTAGTAGGTAATTAATCGGTTGATGATATTTTTTTTGGTAGTACAATTGATATTTCATGATATGGAGGACATACGATCACAAAAAAGGGGGGAAAAAAAGATAGGTGCATGATTGGGGACAGTTTTTGTACAGTTGATATATAGAAATAAATGTACCAAATTAAATAGGGTGGTGTGTGGATTGTAAATAAACCGCGTATAAATTATAAAATGTGTGACATGGGTGATCTAATCGTTTGCTTCTTTGTTTTCATTCAAGAAAGATCTCAATAATTAAGAAAGGCTGATTAGTCTCTTTCAGCCAATTAATTATCTTTGCATTGCACTGTAACTAATTAATTTCCTTTCCATTTTTTTTTTTTTTTGATTTTTTGGAATGAAATTGAACAAATTGAAGAGGTTTGGATTGGAATGATGGGCTGCATGTAAAGTACAAATGATTTTTTTTTTTATTATTAGTGGAGAATCAGGCCCTCATGTATGATTTATCTCTGTTATTGACAATTTCTGTGTGTAATACATAATCACACAGAAACAGAGAGCCCCTTTACATAATCTAGGGATGTCTGGGATGAACATGTCTGATTAGGTGCAAATGCACTTTCCATTCTATATATGTTTGATTGATAGCATATATAGTTAGATATATGCAGTATGCCTCCCCTCAACAATATTATCTCAGAACAATAAATTATAAAATTATGTCTTTATATATAGTTTTCATGTACTTAGTTATTTTGAAAAAGGAACTTTTGATATAAATATTCGTTGTATGTGTGAAATGGAAATTAAAAGAAGTATCATGAAAATATGTATGAGGAAATTAATTAAAACTCGATCCCATTTTTTACTGTAAAATGTATTATTACTTTACTGGACAATTAATGTGTCATGTTAAATGAAAAATCTGAACAGTGACAGAAGATCAATTAGCTTAAACGTATTAATAAATTATTTTGCAACTCCAGTCACTTTCTATTTTTATAAAGGTCACATTTTGGCTTAAATACTTTTTATACGAAAAAGAGTGCGCAACAACAAATTCATGTACAAATTAAAAACTAGTCTTTGTCAATCTCAAATCTCAATACAACTTAATTGAAATTTGGAAAGCAAATTTTCGACAAGTTTCCAGAAATCCACGTTGTATGTTCTCCAGATTTAGGGCTGTCAACGCAAAACCGTTTTCCGTTATTTCGTTTCGTTTCGCCCTAAGCAAAACGAAAACGGACGACTTTTTTTTGCGTAAAACAAAACGAAACGATCGATTCTATTTCGTTATCCATTCTGACTGTAAAATACTATTGTTAAACGATTATTTTCATTCTTTCTTTCATTTTGTTTCGTCCTAAACAAAACAAAAACGAAACAAATTGTCTCGTTAACAAAACGAAACAACTGAATCTCATTGCATTTTGAATGTTTGAGAGCCCTACTCCAGATGGTAAACGAAACGAAACAATTAACGAAACAACTGAATTTTATAGCATTTTGAACGTTTGAGAGCCCTACTCCAGATGGTCAAATACTCAGAATATTGGTCAAATACTCAGAATATTGGTTATTTGGTTAGCAGTTTGGCACAGTTGGATGCTGATCCTGTGACCTGTAGTGCACCCCTTTTTTTATTTTGAACTGGTTGATTTGAAATATATATATTATTCATTATTTAAGTATCTTAAAAAAAATATAAAGTTATGTTTAAAAAAAATATCCCGTCAATCTTATTATTATATTGCATTAAATGATTTAAGTTGATTTAAGTTGAGCATTCGAATGTTGGTATGAAAAATATATATATCACTATTAGAACTTGCAGTAAAACTCTTAACAATGATATATTAATTATGATCAGTAACCTCAGGTATAAGTACTGCCTCAAGTTCTCAAAACCAAATATGCTGATAAATTAAATGCCAATAGAGAACTGATAAAATATGGAACAAATTGGTTAGGCCCATTATGTTAATGTAATATTTATATGTTAGACACTATAAATGAAGAATCGAAACAGTTTAATTAGTTGTGCATGGTAGGCATATTAGTGGGTGTCAGTCTAGTAGCAAGTACAATTTCAGTGGATAGAGACAAAGAGAGAGAATGTTGGTCAAAAGTGAGACCAGATCCAGTCCTACTGTCCTAGATTTCAGTACTATTTATAGTCCTGATCATGATCTCATGGGTTTGTCTATAACTCTATCCTTGTGGTCATTCGTGTTACCAGTCATGCTTCCGGCCCAATAACTGTTGAGTATTTATGGGCCTAAATTACTGTTTTGGGTCCAATTAGGTTGGGCCGTATGCCGTGACAGAAACTTGTTGCAGCTTCGTTTTCTCTTTCCGCTGAACGTTTTCACAGCAGGCCATGCACTGCAAATACTCTTGATCGAGCAGCTCCAATAATTCACTGATTTGTCTGATGTTCTTCAGTGGACTTTGAGTACATAGTTCAGGTCAGTATTCCGCAATTGGATAAATATAACTTGCCGCAAACAATGCCCCCATAACACCCCAATGTGCTGGAGAAAATTTTACAAAAATACCCCTCTTTTCAGAAAATTTTACAGAAATATCCTTTATTTTTATGGAAATTTACAAAATTACCCTACCATAAAAAATTTTTACAAAAATAATCCTCATAATTTTACAAAAATGTACCTTCGCGCCCACAAAATTTTATAAAAATGGCCCTCCCCACCCATATGTCACCTCATCTTAGGGTTGTGGGGGCAAAGTTGTGGTATGGTATCATTGTTCTTCCGCAATTTCCTTTACAATTTCTTTGCAGGTACGTCTTGGAAGAACAAGGGCTGATCAATTGCCGCGATTGTGTGGCAAACCAAGGCTCCACCAACGATCACAATATTCTATTTCATGTTGCTTAAGGATAAACTGCTGCTCGCAAATCAAGGAGGTCATGCTGAGGAGGAATATGACAATTGCCCTTCAGAATCGGCTCTGCATCTTTTCTATCTCTGCCCCTGTCCCTACTAATAATAAAATGAGGGCTTTTTTTAGAACTAAAAGGAGTCTTTGTCCAGACTTATTCTTGACCGTCCAATCGGATGATCTCAACCGCTATAGCTTATTAATTCATGGATCCTCTCTTTACATTTCTCTTTACATTTTTTCTCTTTACAAAAACCCTTCGAGTTAAAAGAAATTACAGAGATTGTCATTGTATCGAACAACTCAATATGTCCCTGGGTGGCAATTTTGTTATTTTGTTGATAATTGGGGGGGTTTTGTTTGCCTCAAAACACGTATGAATTGGGAGAAGAGCATGCTTATCCTCTGCTGCGCAGTATTGTACTGCGCTGTGGATCAATGATGTGGATTACAGAGTGGGTTTTTGAGATTGAATAGAACAGATCTCAAAGCAAATCCAACGATTGAAGTACTACAAAGTAAACTTACTGCGCAATAGAGGATATTAATTGGAAGAAATTGGATATGTATACATTTATTTAATTGGGCCTGTGCAATTCTTTGATACTCCTCTTTTGTTGCCCCCATATATTTATTCACGTGCAAACTGTAATTTAGATTTAGAGCTATATTATACTGACCATTTAATTGCCAAAAAATAATAATATAATAATCTATTTGGGACTCATATTCAGGGTCGTTTTTCAAAAATCGTTAAAAATAGTTAGGAATCTCCAAAAATAGTAAAAATTAGTTTCCTATGAGTTTTCGATACGTAAAATGCACCGGTCGAATTGGATCGGCGATCGGAGTTATGGTTGCTGAGATACGATCGCATAACACGGAAGTCAGTTTGTTATACAAAACACGGTAACCTAACTATATATATATATATAATATTATCTACGGCAAAGCGTAGGCAATATACTAGTATATATATGCAACAGCACTTTGTAGTAGATTGCAGGAGATATATATATAGAATACCCCTCTTCACCCCGGCCGCAGCTATCGGTGTACCTAGCTAGTCAACCGTAAGGGTTTCGATTGTGTTACAAGACTAGCTAGCAAGCCACAAAGTGAATTTATGGTGTACCATTATGATGGCGCTGAAATCTGCTACCAAATTGGATCGGAGGACCCTCCAATCCCACTTTGAACGGTTGAGATTATTTCAAAAAATCTCCCTAAAATCCCTAATCGTCGGATCAGGATTGTTGGTTCCTCCAATCCGATTTGGATCGTAGCATATGCGGATTATGATGGCAACGAGTTGGAACATCTGGAAACATAGGAATGCAATTTCCTTTGGAGAAGTGCTAGCACAGCCACAATTACCAATTCAAGTTATGCTTCATCGAATCAGATCAGATATACACATGAGGAGTAAATATTGTTAGCTGGGGTTATTAAGCATCTGATCGATGATCATTGTTTTTTTGGCTGTCTGTTACTTTAAGATGTAATTTTTCCCTTTTTTGTTTGGTATGGACCTTGTAATAATTTTAGTTTTCAATACATTTCTTGGCAGCCTCTGTCAAGTTTTTCAAAAAAAAAAAGGCTTCGCTTTCCCACTCATTTTCGATTCGAATCAACAGTACGGTGATGTTCTAAATACAAAAATTAATAGATCGATTTATCTGATTCTGAATTGTTTTCTCAAATTGTAGCACGACGGTTAATCATGGTTGATCAACCGTCGCAGATTTGTTTGCTGTGATTAGGACTGCTTCGCATAGATTAACGTATCTCAACATAAGCTTCCTTTTTTTTTTCTTTTTTTGATGAAACTAAACATGAGCTTCTTAGTACGAATCAAATTTCAGTTCCCATTCTTCTCATCCTATATAGATAAAATCAAACAATGACGGAGCTACGCAGGGTTTCGGGGGGCACATGTCCCCCCCTTAAATTTGCAGTACCTTATACATTTTTAATGGACTTCGCCATTTGGCCCCCCCTAATTATTCATAAAAGCAATTAGTCGATTGATATTTCAATAATGACTTTCTATATAATTGAGAAAGGTGATTTACAAACAGTGTAAAAACCAATAATGTATAGATTTATTTCTTGATTTATAACTCATCTATTAATTAACACAAATTACACAGATCGAAATTAATATCTACTTAATTTTTACATAGAATTTTAAATTTTGTTATTTTCACTTGTTTTTTTTCGGTATAGGATACTATGAATTTAGGAATAAAATTAAAGATTTTTTAAGGTTTTATGGCATTTTATTTATTTAAATATTTCACCTCAATTATTTAATTGGTCCAAAATTTTTTGTCCCCTGCTTGGTGTCTACTCTGGCTTCATCACTGAAATCATATAATTTACAAATTAAATTGTTAACAATCCATCTTTCTTCTCTTCCTCTGTTTCACTTTCCCGAGCTAATAATTAATAGCGTTGTGCCAAAAAAAAAAAAATCAATTGTTTCACTTATATCAAAAAAAGAAAATCAATTGTTTCACAACACAAGTAAATATAAAAAAACAGAACAATTTTGTTCCAGATTAATTACTCTTTTGGAAATACCTGTTGCGTCCTTGTTAACATTAATTTAAAGAGAGACCCAAAAAATTATTTTGGGTCTTTTATTTATAAGGGTCTTAATTATCTGGGCCCTTTTTACTTCTTTTTAACATTTTTTTCTGTCCTTATAAACCGATAATTTTATTCAACATAATGAATACAGAGTAGGCCCTTTATGATTATTAAAAGTATAATTTAATTTCTCCCCACTGAGTTTTACAAAATCAATATAATTAAAAGTTTAAAACCAATAATCGAAAGAAAAATATATACAGATCATGAATTTTCTGAATAAATTATATTTACAACACAATCATATTGTAATTGAACTACGCTGGCGGGCGGTGGCTCAGGCTGCGTCGACGCTGGATTTTACATCAGCGCGACACATTGGGCAGGTCAAGTGCGATCGAAGCCACTCGTCGATACACATCACATGAAACACATGCCGGCACGCCGGCAGTCGTCGCACCATCTCCCCTTGTTTCACCGTGCATATACAAACCGCGCACTGCAGCCAACCGACATCTCCGTCTTCGCCATTTACGTTCCTCAGATCCGAACTACCGGTTCTCTGGTAAGCGAAACTAGCAATTTCAGCTATGTCCGACGGGCTCAGACCACCCTCAACCGCCCGACGCACGGGCACTTCGACACGCACGGTTTCTGCAGGCACCGGACGACCCGAGTGCTGCAGATAGTACCAGGTGAAGATGATCAAACAAAAAGGCATAAGAACTGAGATGACAGAAGCCCACAACCAACTGAGACACAGGAACGATATCGTTACCACCGCGACAACCGTGATCCATGCCAAGATGAGCTTGCCCGACCGCTCCGATGATGATCCGGCTCGAACCCTCGGCCTCCATGGCCTAAGTGACACCTCAAACATGGCAAACCAAAACAAGATGACAATCTGTAGAGTTAAGTTTCAATATGAAGAAGAACAAAATGATTGATAATGTTATCTGAATTTGGGGAATATTGTTTTTTTTTTTTTAAGTTGGTAGTTATATGATTTCGTCGTTGTTTATATTGTCAATTAATTAGTAATGCAGCCACAATATAAATCGGTAGTTCGGAACAGATCACATTTTTATTAGTTTAATTATGAAGTTTTTGTTTTTTTTATTATTGTGGGACAGGGGTTTTAATTTTTTAAATTGGTTTTAGTGGGTTACACGAGGATTAGAAGACAATTTGACCATCTTAATTAGTTTCTAATTAAAAGTGTTCTATATATTATCGGAATCATTGGCACTTGGAGATTGTTGTCTACTGATTTTTTAGTTTATGTTTGTTCGCTATTATTAAAAAATGAAACTATCTAATATACATAATGCGGATTGGATTTTAGATCTTTGTTATCAAAATCCTAGTAGTCGATCTGAATACTGCAACATAATTTTACGTACATAAAAACCAAAGTTTATATATTTTTATTCACTATTTTTTTTGTCTTTTAGAATATTAATTATTTAGATAGTTCATGCTGTGTTTAAATTAAGTGAATTTTTATTTATCAAGAAAATAATAAATTTTTTTGAAAGTTAATTTGCCAAGATTATAACGATGGGGTTAATTCATATGGATTATTATGCTCTTGAAAATGAAGATACAGATTCATTGTACGAAATAATTTGTAATATGTTATATGAATAATTAGTGGTGCAATATATATATGCAAATATGCGAATAATGCAACGCAATAATCGTTGTTAGTTAGTCAGTTTTATTATTTTATTAAGGGAAGGTTACTGACAAGCACGAATTAATAATCAGCTTGTATACAATAATTAGACAAAGTATATTTAATATATGTTATTTGTGTCAAGCTACATACAATATTCTATGTAAATTACTTTGTATGTAGGAGAAGACTCAAACTTATGGCATAATATATGAATGACGCATAAGAGTTGAATATATATTAAATAATTAAAAAGGGATATCTGGTATTTTTTATTATTATTTTTTTTGAAAAAATTACAGTGCAGGGGATATATTATCCTAAGCACATTAAAAACCGAAGCATTTAATTTTTCTGTTAATTTCTGTAAATAAGAAAGAAAAAAAATAAATGAAAGGGATGATGGGCAGCCCAAATTGAACTCTCGAGCCCTAGTTTGCATATGGTACCGGTACGAGATAATAATGCAATTTGTTTCAAACAATCTTTGCTTAATAATTTACTAATCAATCAGCAAACGTGATTACTAATTAAGTGTTGGGAATCAGCCCCAAATCAGCCCACAAGAGTCCAGTTCATGGCTAGACCTTTGACCCTGATTAAGCTAAACAAAAGAAAGAAGAATGTGTGTTGCCAGACTCTTCTTCTAATATACTGGTAACTGTGACAGTCCCTGCTGGTGACATACTGACATGTGAAATGCATATATTTTCTTGCTCTTGACATTGACAGCATCATCGGTTAATATATACATAGCGTTATTCTTATAATTAATTAATGGTTTTTTGGTATACATTTAATTTCTCTGGTCTTAACATATTTGTTGTCCTTTTGACTCCAAAATCAAAGGCAAAGTACTGTTCCATAAAAAGTATGTGTTTCTTTTTTCTTTTTCTTTTTACTTTTTTTTTGATATATAGATAAGGGCCAAGTCAGTCAAATTTAAATATTTATAAAAGACTCTATCCAGACTTCAAATCTGCGACCTTCCACGTACGGAGGGTTGACTTTAACCACTTAATCAAAAGCATATTATTCCTGAAAATATGCACCTTAATTTGCACTAAAATCAAATTGATTTTTTTTTTTTTTACAATACACGTAATTAAAATCCTGGCGCCAAAGTTTGCTACAAGCTCTTTTTTTTGGGTGAGTACGTAGAAATATAAATAGTGACCATATAATTTATTTTGCTAATTATGCTGTGGATCAAATGAAATATAAGTTGTTCATTTTTTATAATCGGATGGTCACGATATGTTTTTAGATATAATTAAAGAGATATATTTGATGATAACCGCTCGATTCAAAATGAAAGGTTGCTTAGGCGAATCACTCAATTTATTTTTCCACAACTGAATTAGATGAAATCAACACACAAGTATACAAACCAATAATCGAAACAATTTACAAAGCACTATATATATCTTAACAAACATTTCATAACACAAACAGATCGTTGCTTGGACATGAGTTACACTGGCGGCACAGGCTGCTCCGACGACACCTCCCCGGACTTCACATCAGCGCGGCACATCGGACACGTCAAGTGCGACTTGAGCCACTTGTCGATGCACGTCGCATGGAACACGTGCTTGCACATCGGCAGCTGCCTCACCATCTCGCCTTCTTTCACCATGGAGATACAGACTGCGCACTGCACCCAACCAACACCGCCGCCGCCATTGACGTCACTGCCATTCCTGTCGACCTTCGAATCGTGCCCGTTGTTTATTCGCTGGTACGAGAAAGTAGGAAGGTCTGCTATATCAGTCGGACTCAGGCCTTCCTCAACGGCGCGGTGTTCCTCGACCGGTTCGGTTTCTGGCGGCGCGGAGTGGAAGTAGTACCAGGTGAACGAGATCGAGGAAACCAGTACGACGACTGTGATGATCGAGGCCCACAACCGACCGAGGAACACAAACAGAACCGCTATGATCGCGAACACCGCGAACCATAACACGAAGAGCCTGGTGCACCGCTCCGACCTGGCGTCGCTCCGCCTCCGCGGCCTGAACTCTACCTCAAACATGGCTACTCCAAGTTGTTTAATTGGTAATTTGTACTAATTAAGGTACACATATATATATATGGTTATTTGATTTCAGTGGCTTAATTACGAAGGCCGGTATATGATGCAGTTGACATTATGCATTTGTGTTTCTATATAAACAAGCCAAATGATTGGGACGTTGACTGACTTTGAGGAACTGTATTATTTGGGTTTGAATTATTTGGGGGAGCTCGATCTAGTTTGCTAAATGAAGTAATAGAAGGATTTTGCCAATTTAAAATTATAAAAATAGTTCAAATATTCGACAGTGATGCTGAGCAACAGGTTAAATTTGGCCCCCATTTCTTCAAAATTTCTTGGGTAAAATTAAGGTCAATAATATTGCAATTTGACTTATTTGGGGACCTATTTTCCTCAAAGAAGTGGAAAATCGACGGACAGATCAATCGGATATACGTTGTATATATTTTTCCTGAAATGAATGATAATAATATGATATCTTCTTTATGTTTTTTTTTTTTTTTATCTAGGAGTACGATGTAAAAAGTTGATGATTAATTGGCTTAATTAATTTGTTTGAGATGATAGTAAATTTGGGACAGCTAAATTAAGAAATTAAGGTTGATTTCAGGTACTATTTTTTTTTTTTTGGAAAAAAAAAGAATAAATTACGTGCTCCATTTCTTCTTGAAATTAAGCTATATAAAACGTTTATTAATTACAAGGTATAGCCAATTAATTACTACTCTAGAAAGAAATGTAAGTTTTCAAGCTTTTTAGCTATGCCACGTCATCATTACTCTCAACCATTGATTTTGTTTCTCTCTCTTTATTTATCTTAATCAAATAGTTCAATTTAATTTTTCTTTTTTTTATTAAAGAGATAATATGATATGCCTCAAGAACAATTTAATACTCAAAATATTTGTATCTATTTTTGTATTCTTTTATATGAATTGAGATGCAGCTAAAAATATTTAAGTTGAATATTTATTAATAAAATATATTTACAAAAAAATTATATTTATTTCTAATATCTACTAATTTATATAATATTATTTTTCGGGGCGAAACCCGATTCACAGCTCTAGTTAATTTATTTTAAGCATATTTTATATCATAAGGATTTAAAATAGTTGTCACTTATGTATATTTTAATTATTTTCTTATCAACTTGAGTAGTTACATAAATAATAGTTATAAAATTAATTAATCCCGTCACATACAATATAAGTTCACAACATCACATTGTTCTATATATCGATTTTCCATTTTAAATATTTATTAAGTGTTTATGCTTGCAAAAATTTCATAAGACCATAACATGTATATTTAATTGTCTATGAAAATAAAAATATTATTTTTTAAATCTTATTCAAAATTCAAATATTTATTTTCGTATATTACTATTTGTCCGAGCGAATCTCGGAATTCCAGCCCTAGTCATTAATAATTATGATTGAAAGACAGACAAAAGAAGCATATATGTGAAGCTGCAAAATATATAACAAGTGGCATACCAATAGTCAAACTGCAATCTAAAAATAATACACAAGAGGGTATATTCCAAAGAATAGAATTCCCTGAAGACTTCATGCAGAAGGAATATCATTTGCAGCTGTTCTTCAAAACTCTTCGTGCAGGAGGTTTGGGATTTGAAATTCAGATAAAGATTTTATTTATATATATTTAAGTTTGAGTGGCTAGTAATATACCTCGGCAAAGTGCCGAAGCAATTACAAGGTACAATCGATAGTAAGCTCTAAATCAAAGACTAATCTAAAGCTAATGCACAAGTGTTTATCCTATCAGTTAAAATTCCAAACCCCTAGGGCTTCTTATATAGCCTAAAGACCCGACCAAGTCCCTTGTCCGTATGTTGTTCCAACCGAAATACAGCAAGTTGTCTTTGGATTTTTTGTGGCCAATTTCATGGTTCATGAATATGATGTCACGTGGGCTTAGGATTGTTGTGTATCTGGACCTATGTTACATGAGTGCGGGTGCGAATATCATATCCGGTGCGGTGCGGGTGCGGCGATACAGAAATTTTCAAAATTTCCTATGTAGGTGCGGCGATATATTATATTTAATATATATAATATTAAAAGTATTACATTCAATATATACATAAAAAAAATTAAATATCGAAATAAGATTAAAAAGGGTGTTGTCATGAGATAACAATTCTATCTACAGAAAGAGGGGTGGGTTAGCTGATTTTTTAAGCATGCCACGTCATTTATTTTTCCAACCATTAGATTAATTTTTGTTAATAAATGGATGGTCAGATATTCACTAATTTACTTCAGGAATATGAAAGGACAGAATTTTAATTAGAGTTAAGACACATATTAATTAATATGGTTATGTGCAACTTATTGCATGACACTTTAATTGTGCCAAATATTGGCGATGTTGGAAGGAAGATAATTTCTTTGCAATGATAATACTCCATTATTGTTTAGTCCATAGAGTGACTTCCAGACTTTAAAAGACAGCAAGCATATATAATGTCAAATAATTTACACAAAATAATTAAATGGTTATGCAACTTAATTATTGCAAGACACTTAAACAAATATTTAATTGTTTTAAGTTTTCTATAATCTTATTGCAACAAAACTTTATGCATGCTCACGAAATGTACAAAACTCACATATGACATGCAAAAAATATTTATTTACTAAATTACTTTTCTTTTTGAAAATATAACCCTCTCTAAAAAGGAGTTATTTCTCCGGGCGAAGCCCGGGAATAACCCTAGTGGTGTGAAAGCGTCACTTTTTCATTGCATCGCTGTTGCACTTGGACTTGTATATATATATTCCAAAATTGAAAAATCAAGTTATTGGTACTGATTTGTCTCAAGTGCAAACGTATAGATATGACACTAATTAAAAGTCTTCTTTTATGTTAGTGGGTATTAATTGGACTTGTGTCAATTATCAACTGTCCATTGTTCAAACAGTGTAAACCATTTCTGCCGCTTCCTGAAACAGTTGGGTATATATTAAAACCTTGAATAAAGTTTTTATAGAAGAATCGTTGCATTTTAAGTGCTACATAATTTCTTTTAATACCCAATTAAGTTCATTACTTATTTTCTTTAGCAACTATAACATAATATACTTTTCAGGATATCACATTGGCAACAAGTCTGGGCAGGCCAACATCACTGTTCATGGAGGATTTGCTGACCCTGCCGCCATTCTCACAGACCAAATACGGATCAGTCTATGTTGTGTGCAATCAAGATTTGGCAGCCTCACCAGAGTACCAACATTGGATGATAGAGAACAAGCCGGTCAAAGAGATCAGAACCATAGAAAGAGCTGATCATACACCCATGTTATCAGCTCCCAGAGAGCCCTCTGACTGTCTCCTGTATTTTGCTTCTTTATCTTAAACTAGGGCAAGCCCCGCGCTTCACGGCGGGATAATATATACTTTGTATCCGCTGCAAAATTTTATTTAGACTGGACAAAATATTACTAAACAAAATAATTGTGCAAGGCAAACCAGAGCACTGGAGCAAAAAAGATAAAACATATAGGCCAAGCAAAAAATAAATCTATTTTTGCTTTTTACAAATTTTGAACGTAGGATACATCAATAATTTAATATTTTACTTTTTCTAATTAATTTAAATTAAGAAAAATGCTATAATTTAGTCATATATTTCACCAAACTAATGAAAATGTGTTGAGAACATGATATCTAACTGATTTTAAGAAAAACATCAGGATAAGAGATTGGTGCCGAAACAATGTAAGAGTTGCTTAAATTTTTTTAACCAATTTATAAATAAGTCACTTACAAATATAAATCCTATAATTTTAAAACATGAGTATAGATTGTTAAATAAGTTTTGGGTCGTGCGGTCTAGGACTCCAGATAAATTATTATTTCATAGTCAAGGTCATTTGTAAAAAAAAGTTAATTGTTCAACCATTAAGAGAAATGATTTATTAGTGACGCTATTTATGAAAATTTTTTTATAAAGTACGCTCAACGATGTCTCCATTTGAAACAAAAATGGAAATGCCTGAAAGTTGTTTGGACCGTCGGATCGTGGTATCCAACGGTCCAGGAGCCCAAATCAACCATGGGGTTCATTTCTCCCCCCCTTTAGAGATATAATATTGGATGAGAGTACAAGAGTAGACTTGATAATTTTACTGATGTCCAGGGCTGAAGAATTCAACATCTATAGAAAACCAAAGAATAAAAGAAAGGATTTGTCAACCTTATCTTTAAGTCAAGTCCGCCGAGTCCTATCCTCTAAGTCAAGTCAAAATTTGAGATTAACTCTGAACAGATTTGGGCCGTAGGTTCTAGATCTCGGTAAAGACGATTAACCAATAAAATTAAAGTTGACATTTAATTGGAGTGTCCTTACACAATAATTACAAATTAATAATCTATTAATCTCTCACAACAGCTCATCTTGTTTCCTATTATTTCACATTAAATAGGCACTATTTGAAGGAAATTTTTATTAATCATAATTGAAATTTAATTGTAATTGTTGTATAAGCAGAATATGAATAGATGACAATCTATTATTGGCTAGCCTTCTTATGCAAATGCAAGCCGATTTTTTTATTATTAATTAAATAAAAAATCAGAATAATATATCAAGGAATTATAAAATAAGAATTCGAGTTTTAGCTTGGCCGACCAACGTTTACACGGCCCCAAACGTCTCTGGCAGGTTTTAATATTTTTTATTCAAAGTTGGAGCCGGAAAATAATTAGGCGGCCTGATTATGGGGACATACAATAATTATACTACCTAAATTTGGGGCAGGAAATAATAGTGCGGCCTCACTTTTTTTGGGTAGGAAAACTATAATGGGGCCTCATTCCAATTCTACCCATTTAAAATTATAATGGGCCCCAAAAAAAGTAATTTTTTTTTGTGAAATAACATACATATCTGGGAGATCGAATCTGGGGACGTCTAATAATTGACCGGCCAACCTAAAATTCAAATTTTGATATTGCAATTCCTTGATATTTAATTTAGCTCCTAATTAACATAACATTTTCCGAACAATTGCAGACAGAATTTGGCAGTTCATACCTAAATACGGCTGATCATTAACTATTCCACTGATTAGATAATTACAAGAACCATTCAATAATGCAATTGTGTCCGTATATTGATATTCGGTGGCACCACCTGATATTTAAAAAATACGGCATTTATAGGTGGTTGGGATCCGAAGAAAAGCAGAGGCTGTTTTTTCAATCGGACGATCGGGATATGTTGCCCTACAAATTTGCTGTTTTTTTCCAACGGACAGTCGGGATATGTTGCCATACAGATTTTAAAACACTTCGGTGTTTGTTGCACCAATCTCAAAGTAATTCAACGTTTCTCAACCGTCAGATAACTATCGGATCAAGAAAAGCAAGTGATCCCGATCCAGGTGGTTGGTACAAGTTTATTCGTAGGAATGATAAAAAATAATTAAAAATAATTAAAAATAAAATAAAAATTGTTCGTAGGGACTAATTTCAATCCCGTGTTTGGACAGTCCAATCGATACTGAAAATATGAGACCAAAAAAAGAGAAATATGAATGGTTGATTTTTATTTTTTGCTCACTCTCATGATCATATTTTTTTCTATATGACAAATTTATATATATCCATGTACTTGACATAATTATATATCTATTAATCGGTATAAATCGGAAATGGTAATGTATATTTTTAGGATATCTGATGCACCCCATTCATATCTGCATTTTACCAGACTTGTACCTCATTTTCAACCTAAAATTCCCAAGTTCATATGCATTTTAGTGTTAGGCTGTTTAGATTCCAGTTACTTGTCTACTTTTGTCCATATTTCAGGTAAATCAGGTTTTTGGAGCCACTTGGATGCGATTCGGAGCATTAAAGAGCAAGTTGACACTGGAATGCATTTCCTGCGGGCCGCAAGCATGCAGCAGCGCTGTCTTCTGTTTATGCCACCTTTTGGCCTATTTAAACCGTCCTTTTGGACGTTTTAGGAATCTTACCTATGTTCTCTTCACCCTAGCCGCCAGGAGACATGAAGGAGACGTGCTTGGTCTTGATTTTCATCATCTTTTGAGGAGATTTCGAGAAGATTCCTTGGAGAAGTTGAAGATTGAAGCCATCCTTGCTCTTCTTTGGTTCTTTAGTATCATGAACTCTTTTATTTTCTTGTTTTCTTTGTTCTCTCTCGCCATGATCGAGTAGATATTTTGTTCTTAGGGTTGATGATGACATTTGTGTTTATGGATTGACTGTATGATGTTTAAACTTACGTTGTTTTCATGTTTACTTGCGCTTTCATAATAACGTGTTTACGACTTTTGCTTGTTTGTATGGTAAACCTATAGATTACGCGTAAATCTAGTAATAGAAAGAAGGCCTACATATCACAAAGGCATGGTTGGCTCAGTGGTAGAGCACTTACTAACCTTCATACCCACTAGTCATAACTTTGCTAGCACAAGTCTCAAGATTCTATGTGGCTCCTCCGGTGCGGCACCCGACGTGGCGATTCTCTCCCAGGATGTATCAGGTGCATACCCCGACATATCAGAGACCGTATCCGTTGCTTTGACCAAATAAAAATATTTAGATACACCGCGTGGCACACTCGCACCTTATTGGACACGCAACTGCACCCGGTACGTGTCTGGCTGGGTATATGAAGTATCGGGGTAACATAGATCTAGACTAATTAAAGCCTACTTGGATCGGTGCGGACTCAAAGACGAAGTTGGACCTTCCTCATCTTTAGCTGGGCTCTCATCTTTATCTAAAAAAATATAACTATCTTAATTTCTTACACAAACAAGATGCATTACGCAACTTTATCGATCGAGGTATAAGGTATTACCTTATACTTTCAATGCATTAGAGTAGAGGTGGCAAAATCTGACCCGACCCGGCAGCTTCGAACCCTATCCGACTCGACTCGTGTTTCATAGAAACTCAAGTTGACCCAAACCCGATCCGGCCCAATCCAAACGACTCGAAACCCGAGATAACCCGAGAATACGGGTGCAAAATCTGACCAAACCCAAAAGAATCCGCAAGACCCGACCAGATTTGACCCAACCCGACCCGAAAAATTGCCGGCATACGTCAACCCAATACGCGACCCCACCCGACTTGAACCCGACCCGACATTTCCATTCGGTCAAACTGGGTTCAAATCCAAACCCGACCGGACCCGGCAATTTGCCACCTCTAATTTATAGTATTGTCTCTTACTCTTTTGCCACTTACTACATATTATCAACTGAAATTAAGTACTTATCAGAGTTGGAGCTTTTTTCTAGTTATTTTTTGCAATAAATATCTATTATTGCACTTTTTTTTTATCGGGTAGAATTCTAAATTGATAAATTCTATTAAAATATTATTAATTTGTGAATATTTTTTTTTAAGAAAAATGAAAGTTCTAAAAGATGATGTGAGAGCGCGCAATTTGGTCATTCTTTAAAAACAGATCATTATCATTTCTTCTCTCTTTGAAGCATTTTTCATCACTCTGTTCAATTGAATTCTTAATTACAAGTTTTTCATTTTGAATTGGGGATTCTTATACAGCCAGTATGAGATATATAACCTTTGCACTGAGGCAAATTGTATATGGTTAGTTGAATATATACAAGGCCCAATACGAAAGCTCTCAATTCCAAAAGGCTCCTTGCTCCTATTTGGATTCTCTTATCTATATCAGGCCTTGGGGACTAAAAGGCCTACAAGAAAAATTGTTTATCCATTACTATGTATACCCTAACATTGAAAGAAACTAAATTTGTTTGGCAGACTCAAATAGTGTAGGTTTTCGTAGGAAATAAGAGTTTATAAAAATAATTTTTATTCCCTATTCAACAGACAATACTATCAATTCTTAATATGAATTTATTTCTCTAAAATACTTAGTTTTAGAAGAAGAAATTGATTAGGTTATATATAATTATTTTTTTCCTGTCAATGATGGGTTCTTCGTAGGTTTTCTTCAAATACAATCTGGATTCCTGTCATTATAGAAAAAATTTTCTATAGGATCAGTGACTACTGAATATGCCCTAAATGAAAATGCTAGGCACTTGCCTCTCGTTGCTGTTGTTTATCGTACATGTATATATGAACTAAATGAGTTATTATGTGAACTAACGATTTTATAAGGCAACTCACTTTTTACAGAATTTTTATTATGCAAATCAGTAATTTTATTATGTATATAATAACATGTTTGGTCATATGTATGCTTATTGATTCGGTTTTAGTATGCATATGAATCCGTTTAGTTTTCAAACTGTATAACTATGTCCTTATTATACAGTTTAAGCTCTTTAATTAATTACCATGTAAATTATTTGTATATGGTACACAAATGGAAAGTACAAATTGATGAGGACAGTTCATACAAGTGTATATACGCTGTACGCACTACTAAAAGTCGGCTACTTTCATGGCAAATCTTCAAAGTATATCTATCAATTATACCATCCACACAACAATGCGAAGAATATATATAGGAAATTTAGTCCACAATTTAACTATATATTCACATGTCCACGTATATATATATAAATTTGTGACTCTTATAATTACTTCAAATTGTATAATTTTTACCTCAAATTTTCCAACAATGTGGACATGTGGATATATACAAATCCTGAGGACAATTAATTAATAGATATGATCCAAGAATATATATAATACCAACAGTATTAACACAATACGGTTTCGTTTTTTCACATTTCTTTTCATCAACGTTATCATGAATTAAATAAATAAATAAATTATTATATGTAGAGTACGTGAGACCTGATCATAACAAAGCTGGGCAGCACATCTACATCACTATATATTGACCACAATATATAATAGAATATATATCAATATATATCAAGCATTTTGTATATATGCTAAGAAATTAGGAACATGTCATGAACGCTATCTTCCACTCTTTTAAATTAATTTGAGAGATTTGATTTCTTTGTATTATATATATATGTAGCAGTGTTAAGGCAGTGAGAATCTAAACTTGTCCTTAATTTGACTTCAAATTAATTAATGAGAGATCTTATATATGTTAATATTTTTCTGTCGACGTATCTGTACCCTAAAAAAACCTCAATATATATATGGTACTATATATATAGCTGTCCAGGCGGCATATGTGCAGAATATGCTAGCACTACTCTCAGGAAGTTTATATAAACATAGACTTCTATATTAACTTAACTGCACATGTTTTGCTTACCAGTGGTTAAATGCAGACAAACACTAAACTTGACTTTATAAACCTTTAATTTGCTCGTCAAATGAATACTGACAAAAAAAAAATAGCAAGGAAGAATATATTAAACATTAAAATTAACTTAATTTACAACACCTTTAATTAGGTGCTTGCCAATTGCACACTAACCCAAAAAAAAAGAAAAAAAAAAAAAGGTAACAAACAAACAAACATGTAAAGAAGCACCAAATAAACATTTGCTATCTAAGACATTATAATCAATGAACATTGAGGGAAAAAGAAAAAGAGAAAAAAAAAAAAAAAAAAAAAAAAAAGAAAGAGCAAACATTAGAGAAGACTGAACACAGATTTGCTATCTAAAACGCCGGATCACAGAAAATTAATTTGGTCCGGCATGTCAGACATTTACTTATACCGGTAGTTCCGCCGGCTCTGACGACAGTTTCTCGATTTTGACATCCGCACGGCACACCGGGCACGTCGAATGTGACGGGAGCCAAGTATCGATACAATCCGTATGGAACACGTGCTTGCACATCAGCAGCTGCCTGACCAAATCACCGTTATGCACCGTGGCAATGCAGACCGCGCATCTCAAGCCCGACTTATCGCACAATCCATTGCAATTACTCCCGTTCGGGTCGCCAGTACTACCGTTCTCCTGATAAACAAAGGTCGGGATTTCCTTTATGATCGACGGGCTCAGACCCGTCTGAGCGGTCATGTGCTCCTCCTCGATTGGCTCGACTGGCGCGATGACTCCGTACAAATAGTAAAAACTCAAGGTGATCATGAAGAGAAGGATGATGAATGTGATAAGAGATGCATATAAAAGAGAAGTGAATATGAACAGAATGGTTATGATGGCGACGATAGGGATCCATGCCAGAACGATGTTCCGACACCGCACGCAATTAGTCGTGTGGTCACTCTGGTCATCGGCTTCTGGCATGGCTGGATATATGCCCGGCTAGCTACCTGTGGTGTCCCAAACAGTAATGTGTGATGCTCTGGTGAATTAGCTCTGAGTTTATATAAGTAGTTTAAGTAAGTGGTAAACTTGGTGGCTTTTCAGGGAGTGAGGGGCCATATATATTTTGTGTATGTATATACATAGGAAAGGTAAAGAGTCGGAAATAAATAAGGAGTGGCCTGTTCTTGAGTTAAAATATGTTATCTACAATTCTGTTTTCATAGGAAGTATATAAGGACATATATATCAAATATATGAACGTTAGTTATACACGTACATTTGTTCTATTTTAATGCGTATATATATGTTATAAAATGAAGCAGTAGCTAGTTCAGTTCTTGCTTCGATAATATTATATGTTTTTTTTTTGTTTCGATATAATTATATGTTTTTTGAGGTAAGTAGGTCAAAAGCTAGCTTAATCTTATATTAAACCCACAATAAATACAAGAACAATTGAAAAAATTAATTAAAGATGAGAGTTAATCTGCTAAAATTTAATTAATTGTCTATAACAAATTTTCTATCCAAATTCAGAACATGCCACCACCTCTTACACAAAATCATTATTTTTACCATTTATTTGAAAAAGGATAAATCATATATGTTATGAGAAACATAGTTTAACTTTAGCATTACCGTATGCTACGAGGGATACAAATTATTGAACAAATTAACGAGAGAGGAGAACCTTGAGCGGTTGATCGAGCTCCACTATTTCTTTCTAATATATTTCTAGCTATTTTTTTCCTTGAGCCCTAATATATTATATGTCATTTTTTTCCTTGATTGTTTTATGCTTGTCATGTTTAATTTCACGGTAAGTATTAGAGGCTAATTAAGCTCAATTGATGACCTCAAAAAAATATAACAAAAGTAATCTAACTAATGACCTACTCGCTGCCTCATTTAAATTATATTTCTAATTCTATGATTCTGTTCGTCTATCCATCTAGATTCATTAGAGCTGTGAATGATATCTTTTACTCAATTACCTAATTGCACCCAATAAGATGGATATAGATAAAGATTTTTTTTTTTTTTTAGCTTATCAGATATGGACCGTGATTTTCTGAAATATGGCAAAGTATGGTCACCAATCTCAGAGCTTGGTTCGGTGGGTCCCACCTCGGTCACTCTCTCTTTCTCTTTCTGTGCTGCTCAGTTGCAGCATGGCAGACGATATGAATTCATCATATATATGTACGGGTAAGATTTTTTTTTTTTTTTCCATTAAGCAAACAGATAAGGGTACAGATAAAACCGTAAGAGTTATTTTATACCCATTACCCTATAGGGTAATACATAAAAAATATTTTATACTCTCTCCAATATAATAGACTTAATTGATAATAATTTTATACTCTTTCAATATATTTTATGATAACTTATGTTGTTTCTAATATAATTTATGCTATATTACTATTTCATAATAATTTGTCTTTCCTACAAAATTTAATATAAAAATGTAAACACATTATTGTATTATTTGTTATGTACTCAGTTATTTTAACGAGTACGGGTAAGTCGAATTTTAACGGGTATGGATAGGGTATGGTTAAGACCAATTCTAAGAAGGCATAGTAATGAAAATGCTCACGCCCGATCCGTACCATACCCACTGACACCCCTAAGGTTCATGATAAAACATAAGATGGGTAACTCCGACCCGCCACAGGAACAGAGGCACCTTACCTTTGCCCATAAGAGCCGATCAAGTTCGCATCTGGTGAAATATCCCAACTAATTTCTTAGCATTTTGACTATTGATTATAGAATCATAAATCCAATGCTGCTCACCTTAATCCTACGGGTTTATCTGTGATTCTTTCTGGCAGACAAATTCTTTCTTTCTTTTTGATGGCAAGTCTCGTGATCATTTTTTTATATATATAAGCACACAATTCCTATTCTTATTGTATACATGAAGCAATGTTCTTATTGTATACATTAAGCAATGTACGAAATAAATTATGTAACGATATGGTATTTAAAAGTAAGGACTTTCTGGCAGCAGTGGCGGAGCTTTACCCCAGATTAAGGGAGGCCATATTCAACATTTGCGCAAATTCTTGTTATAAAAATATTATTTATTTTCAATTGGTTGGGGGGTGGGTATAATGTTAAAATAAATCAACATCTTATAGAAAACAATCGCCTTGTAATTAATATGAAATTAAAGTAAGAATTATTGAAAAAAGAAGTCTAAATTGAATAAATGAATAAATAAAGTTTAGAATATCAAAGAACTAGCCTTTAGTCTATTGGCTAAGGGCAACGCTCTCCGCGTGGGAGGTCGCGGGTTCAAAACCCAGATGGAGAGTTTTTTATAGACATTTAAATTTGAGTGGCTTGACCCTCATTTTATCTAAAAAAAAGTTTAGAATATATATCAGACAATAATTTGGAGAATCTCGTCATCCGCACAATTGTTGAGCCAGCATCTCATCCATCGTCGAAATCAAAGTGTATTATGGATACTGATTTAGAGTAATCACCATACATGATATAGTAGAGTCGTCACAATCTTCTCTCAACATACTTCGACTCCTTTTACTGATAAGGTGCATCCCATATAAGTATGAACTTGAATTTCATTACAACAATAGCTTAAAGAAAGAGTCGTAGGTAGCGACCATCTATTTTATCTATCCACCGGTCCACTGTATTTTGGATGAACAAATATCATTTTTCATTGAACATTTATATCTTTCCGATCAACATATATCATTTTCTACTAAACAGATACACTACGATTTTCAGTAAACATTTATGCAACTATGACAAGCACATAGGCGCACGTGGGTGTGTCAGATAGTGAGAGAGGGATGTATAGGTAGTTTACTTTATAGATGGACTCTACATGTTGTCCTTAAAGAAATTGATGATAATTGAATCTTAATTTGTTTTCTCAATTTCGTATTGTTTTTCCATTCACTGCTTTCTTCTTTCAGCTTCTCAATTTTTTTTCTGCATCCAAGCTGAAACTTGAATCAACCGACTATATATTTTTTGTTGGTGCCTTTAATTATGGACATCCGATCAGCATTAACCACAGAGCTTTCATGAATTTAACAAAGGTTAATTAATAATGCTTTTGATTTAGCCAAACTGCATGCAGAATCCTGATTTGAAGCACAGATATATAATCCCCAGCAATATATATATATACTTCACCCTGTGGTTCGTTTGCTAATCAGGCCAATCCATGGGCTCCACTAATTAACACAAATTATATTAAGGCATAATTAATTTTGTATCTATGGGCTCCACTTACACAAATTATATTGGTTAAGGCATAATTAATTTTGTGTCTATGGGCTCCACTTATACACAAGATTAAGAAGAAACAAAGTGCAATTTTTCCATGTATTCATTCGGTTATGGGCCGGGAGCTGCTGCCATGCCCTTCGGACCACAATTGCTCCAAAGATAACAATTTTAGTAACTCTTGTAATAGCATTTGATTTTTATTGATACAGAAAACTAGTTCTTTTTTCTTTCATTTTCCCATTAAATTCATCTAGGGATACAAAAAAATTTCATTTTTAAAGTTTTTTAAGTATTTGTTTTGGTTTTTTCAAAATGACTCTAATATAAATAATAAAATAGTTCTTGTTTGTACATGGATTTTAAAAAATCCAAAACAAATACTTGAAAAGCTCCAAAAATGGAAAATTTTTGTATCCCTTAGTATTTTTATACGATAAATTTAATGGGAACCATAAATCAAAATTTTGGACATGACAAAGTATAATTTAGACCGTTAAAATCGAAATGCAAACATTTTCACAGTAAGTCTACTCCCTTGAGTTTTCAATATAAATAGAGCAGCAAATGCTCAACAAACAAGAATACAAAATTAATTCCTTTACCCATATCTGGTCCTGTTTGCAGAATCAAGCGGTACAGGGGCACTTAGATAGCAAAATCTGTTCAAAGGGTATTGGACTTGCTGTCATGCTCCCAAACTATTCTGGTATATATACACTGTATTAATCATCCTGCTCAAGGCACTTGGCCGCCATTTGCAAGCGTAAGCAATTAAATATCACAGCACTAGCTAGTGCGTTGGAAAAAAGATGCTGTTAATTAATTAAGGCTTTATAATTAAGAGAAGGAGGCATTCAGAATGCTTATCTTCACGATCTTGACGATGGTAACTTTCAAAAACATAAATTTATTATAATTCATACAAAAATATTAAAGATAGAAAAAGTTTACCGAAGTATTACCTAGCTTATAGATTGGTTATATTTCCGATTATATTCAATTTAAACAATATTTGATAGCTCTTTAAAGGTCTTTAAATTACAACAGTTAAAAAATGTACAAAATTTTGGTACGGGATGTTCAATTTGATTGAAATTTGAAACACTATTAATATATAAGTTAAGGAATGCATCCATAAATTTAGTTTCCATTTTTTAAATTTTTTATGAATTATTATAAATTTTTTTAAAATCTTTATTATCAAAACTGTCACCATAAGCATCGTCAATGGATCCCTGATCCTCATAATTAAAAATGTGAATAATTGAACCACTTTTCTTTCACTATATAAAAGACCATACACTTAAACATAGCAGAAAAGGAATGATAGTAATTCTTCTCTTCAAGGAGGAAGAAGATCACAATGTGCAGGGTGACGCCGAGATGCTTCTGCAGTTCCCTCGGGGCGATCCTGACCGAGTACACGATATTCATCGTGACGCTGCCGATGTCTTACGTATTCCTGAGCCGCACCAGGGCGCTGTGCATCAGCGCCGGCACGTTCCTTCTCTGCACTGCGATTGCGCTGTGTTCTTGGTGTGCCAGACAGCGAGAAGATCAGACGTCCCGACAACAAGACATCGTACCAGAGACGTCCGATCGAAAACAACTGAACGGATTACATCCATCCCTGATCGCTTCGCTTCCAACGTACGTGTACAAGAAGACCGCCGCCGGAGTTGATGGTCTCGACTGCACCGTGTGTCTTGCCGGCATACACCAGGAGGAGATTGTCAAGCCCCTTCCCTTCTGTACACACCTGTTTCACCGAGATTGCATCGACAAGTGGCTGGCTTTCCAGTCGACCTGCCCGGTTTGTCGGGTCGCCGTGAACTTGGATTTGGAAACGGAGATTAGCTTGAATGTGAAAAGTTGAGGTTGATTGATGGATTTGTTGTAGAACATGAACAGGAATAGGAATTGAGGATGAATTTGCATGAATTTAACAGTGTTTAGTTAGGAACTTGATTATGTTATGGATATATATTCAGTCGTTGTAAGGATATTAGTTTCTTTCAACTCAATTGCATGTAACTGTTTATATGTTTATCAACGGTGACCATTTAACGCTATGACTAAACCGTTCGATTCAGTTTATATGTTTATCAACGGTGATAGCGTGTGACCCTGTCATTCTAAATATAACCAGCATACTATATATCTATATGTTGTTCCTATTTTTAGTACCTACATAATTAAATCACGGTTGATTAATTACCAACAATTAGATCGTACGACTCTCTGAAAGTCCAAATGGGTTTGGACGATATCCGATTCAATATGATTTTTTTTATATAGTTGGTTATCTTATAATTATAAATAACAATTACAATCCCTACTCCATAAAGAAGGGTAGATATCCTGCTCATTTAGTCATGCCACGTCAAAATTGTTTACAATCCTCTTATTTTCCTCTTGTATTAATGTAATGTAATGAATATATGTATAAATTATGAATGAAAATTGTCTTTAATTCAAGGCGGCTCTTTGTTCATGTTTAATTTACATTTAAAGCTTTTCAATATGTCGAAATATGTGCACAACAATTAGTTCGAAATATGTGCACATCAATATGTTGAAATTCACTGTCAAAAAACGTAAATTATTTAATGTTACAAAACTGAAGACTAAGAAAATGAAAAGGTATCGGATGAGGAGTTACTGCTGGTTTGAAGTCCATAATTCAGCCAAATAAATTACAATTTCCGTTACACTTTTTGTTTGTTATTTATAGTCATTCGTCTTTGTTGATTCCCTTGACATGGTAACCTGGCACTTGTTAAATTGTTTTGAATTTTTTCAGGTAATTTTTCTTTCCTATACTTTATTATCATAACTACAGATGTAACTCGGGCTTCGTCCCGAAATGTGATATAAAAAAATAACTTCAAATAAATAACTAAAAATTTTATAAAATTTTAAATATTTATATTAAACAAAACTTTAAAAAAATTTGTAAATTTTGTATGTAAGTAAATAATAATAATAATAATAATAATACAATAATATATATAAATAAGAACATATATATATATATATATATATATATATATATATATATATATATATATATATATATATGTTGCACCATTTTAAGAGTTAAAATTTGTTTTAGACATATCACATTCATCTTATTTAATGAGGAGAGAAAAAAAATATAAGCCATTGAATCAAAGTAGATGAAGAGTTTCAAACAAAATCAATGGTTAATAAGAGTGATGATGTGGCATAGTTGAGGTGCTTGGAAATCTACCCCTCTTTATGGAGTATAGATTACTTTAATTAATTATTAATTATTTTGATTTCATTATTTTCACATAGTTGAATTAGAAAATTATACAATGTTGTTATGCGCAAAATAATTGTATAATATTAATAGATTAAAAGAATAATATACCATAATATATACATGAAAATTGTGATTGTGTTACCAAAATGAAAATTTAACAGTATTATATACCATTTCAAACATTTGTGATATTTTTCTTTTCATTTCAGTATTATAAGTTTCTAATAACAAATAATTCGTTTTGTTACAAGTACTTTCTTATTCCGGGGCGAAGCCCGGGTATGCAGCTCTAGTTTAATTAATTTTCTGTCGTGCGAGAAGAGCTTTGACATATGTAGTATGTGGCCGAATTACCGTGACATGTACGGTGATCTGTAGTGCACGTGTCAATCAGGAATTCAGGATGGATATATACGATACGATAGGGGATGAACACGACAATCTATTTTTGTTATTTATAAGGTATATTATATTTATAAATTTTGCAGAAAAATTATATATTGGAGACATATTGTGAAAAGTTTTTTTTTTCATGATTGGACACCTTAATTATTTTAGAAATCAAGCCTAATTTATCAAGTTCATAACAAAAAAAACAGAAGGTTTACAGTAAAAAATATATATAGAAAGCAGGGGATCAGTCATGTAATATTTTGACATGAAAACATATTTGGACATCACCAAATTTATTTTTAGAGCATTACTTAGATGCAAATACCAACTTATTTTTATGTCCAGTGTACGTACATTTCAAAAAGGCTCAACATAAATAGCAAAATGTTGATTTAACATGTTTAATTGTCAAATTGCACTAATTGCTTGCATTTCTAGTTCGTTTTAAGAAGTTATCAACATATAATACAATTTTTAAACATAATTATCCGAGTTAACACGTTGTTCTTAAGCTGATTATACCACCAAACAGAGCATCACAACTTAACTTATCCGGAGAATTTTAGGAGCAATTCTGTCTCCATTATGTGCTATTCATCAGACTTCACAAATACTAGATTGAACTAAGCTGTTTCAACAAGGCACCTCTGGTCAATGCCTATCCTGTTGGAAAGATGCAAACAAAACCCATTTTAAATGACCTTAAAACAGCAACAGATTTTTGGAGGGGCAGTCTGAACTCTAAACAGGGCATTGAAAAAGGGCATAAAATTGACAAAATATAGACTGAACTGTCAAGGTGATTCATTGTGGAATTTAGTGTTGTTGGTCTTGTTGATGGATCAAGCTTAGTTTTGTTGGGCCCGGATTTTTCTGTCCCTACAACAAAAAAACGGCCGTGCAAAATTTAATGTTTGTTTGGGTTTTTTAAAAAATGGGAATACAATATTTTTTTTATTTTTTTTTTTTTTTGAAGTAGAGGGCGATTGCCCTCTAGATTTTCATTAAATGGGTATACAATATTAATAAAATAATTAAGTCTTATGTATCACCTTTTAAAAAATCTCAAAAAATACTTAAAAATTTTTATTTCGTAAGATTTTGATGTAAAAAATCTATTGGGCCATATAAATTGAAATTTGAAAGTGATTTGATATATTTTTAGAGGTTCGCTCACGGAAAGGATATATTTGCTCAGCATTCAAGCTTAATTAATTTTTCCAGAAAGTTAACAACACCTTGTCCAATAATCTTTTCTGCTGCTTTGTGTTTTTCTTCCAGAATCAACTTCCAAAGTCTGATGTGATGTGGTTAATTCATTAATTAATTAATTAATTAACAAGCTTATTGTTGAACGGTCCATATCTAATGTGACATGGTCCCCTGCTGTCTTTTTTTTCAAGAAAAAGAAATATCTTAACCAATGAATTAAAATTGTCTGGTAATCTTGATTAATTATTTCTCTAACAACTCCATAGATCATACTTTCATTTAAACCACCACTTGTTTTTATATGATTAACTATGTAGATTGTTACTTACATGTACAAACTACCAACTATTATTGTTGTTAAACCGTATACAGTTCTATGAGCTAATTAAAATTCTGATGCAAGTTCATCAGCTACACTATTTAAATTTAAATACATATATTTGTAATATGAATCCTAATATAGTTGGTTTTTTATATGTCTATAACATTTTTCATCATATATTTATTACTTTTCTTTATCATACATCCAAGCCCCTATACAAGGCAGAATATTAAAGAGAAACATCTTGCGTCTATTGAAAAACCGTCCATACACTTATAAATGTGGATATAATGTAACAGATACGTACGAAATATAACAGATACATCCCAAAATGTAATCTATAGACACTATAAACAGTTTTTTTATGGACGCTAGGTATTACTCAATATTAAAACCTAGGCTTAGCTGGATATAGGGTGTTTAAAAATATGTCCTTGGTGGCTCAAATTTCTTCAAAAATCTGATATCAATTGTACCTTACAAGTTACAAACTTTGCAACCAATCTGCCGTACCAAAGTGGTGTACTTGGTATATATACCTTATCTTATTCAATAAAATATTTGCAACAAGAAAGTTCTCTTCAAGATCAGATCGTTGACTTCAGAATTGTCATCTCCTAATTGTGAATTTGTGATCTTCCATTTTCAGATTTTCTCCTTGGCTGCAATCAAGGAAGAAAACCCATAAACAAACCATGATGCATAGCCGGCATGACCGCATGTTGGTGCCGGCGAACGCCGACAGCCACACATCGATCGAATTGACTTCTCTCGTTCTGGGCTGTCTAATTCTGCTCGGCATCGGGGCCGCACTTGTTTGTAGCAGATGTAGGAGGATGTTGGAAAGAAGAAAAACAAGCTTGGCGGCTTTGCCAGGCGCGCCAGTACTGGCAAACGATCAACCAATACCTCCTGTTATTGTGTGCAACAAATGATCGAGGCCGGCAAACCATACGGTGCGATGTTTGTCTCGGTACAGCACAGAATGGGACATGGACCGTGTTCGAAACTGCTGGTTCGAAGCTAGAAACTGTCTGTTGATCACATCTTGAAACGGCATGCTTCACTTCCAAGTCTTCGATATGTTCCTCGTGTCAGTGTTACCTTAGTGTAACAGAAGAAAGAATTGGCATAACAAATCGGGATTCAGCGGAAACTTGATCAAGTATATGCATGGCAATACGTCGTCTAATTGATTTACCTCGCAAGCCAAAGATGTGTTGCCGGGAATACGAAATCTACCGGCTCGTTCCATGCATCGCAAGCGTGCTTAAAGAAGACTTTTGCTTGAAGATAGGAGCAATTGATCAAATTTGTTGAATATATTACGGCAAGTCTGGGCGCCATGGTTGAACTTTGATAGGTTTTTTCTTCTATAAGCATCAGTTAGGATTTGTGTTTGTAAAATTGTACCACCGATTCTTCTACATATAAACCTTTTCTACAATGTAAATCTTACTAATTTGGTATTATTACTTAATCATCTTGTTAAGGAAACCAACAGGCTACAACCCCATTCAGCTACTGCTAATCAATTTTGAATGAATTCTCCCATATATAATCTGTACTTACATATCAATTTGTATGAGTACTTCCCAGACTTATTTAATTTCATCTGAAAATAGATGTATTGGTGAATCTAATTAATTCGGATTCAAGAACCCAATTTCCCAATTTACTTTGACTTGATCCAAATTCTCAAGCTTATTTGTACCCATGAGTACTTTTATTTAGAGTAATACGTCCACACAAAAATCATTTATAGTGTTAATAGATTACATTTTTGAGGTGTCTCTGTTACATTTCGTACACAGACGGTTTTTCAATAGACGCAAGATGTTTCTCAAAATATTTATCCCATGGCCTGTAAGTCCATGTATTTTTTTTTTTTTTTTTTTTGCTTCAGCTCTTAACAGAGGATCTGCCCTGCTGTGGTAAATTGTACCAGTAAGCAGGAGGCTGTACAGACCAGGTACCAAGCATGAATCCAGCTAAAACGCATTGAATGTAATAGTTTCCAAATTGTGAGTAAATTTTGTTTGAATATTTTTGTTTTGACACTCCAATTAGCTATAAATATAGTAGCGTATATATATATGTAAGATTTCGGAATTTCTTCTGAATAAAACAATAATATATCAAAACTTATAATTTTTCCGACCGTTGTAAATATTATGAAATTTTGATGAGCTCTAATGGAGTATTAAACGACACTCAAATTAATTGAAACTTGAAACACAGTCAATCTATGAGATTTATAATATGTTTGTACAAATTTTTTTATTTTAGAGATTTTATTTATATTTATTTGAGTATCCATTATTGCCGTCGTCGCAAATAATGGTTGTCACCTGACCCCACCCCTAATGTGATATGCTCCGGTACAAAATTGGCAATTTCTATTCTTTATTATTAAATTATGTTCTCATATGCTAACAGTCTAACACCAACTTCAGAAGAAGAACAAATTATTTTCTTATAATTGTTCAGAGCATTCCTACATATTTTACCATCTAATTAATATATCCTAATTTCGTTGACCGTTGATAATCATCCAAATCAAGATACAATCTCTAAATTAATTAATTCGTATAAATAATAGTGACATAAAAGTTAAAATTGACCATTCAGCGAGGTAACCAGTTAGCTGTCAAGATCATTTTTTTACAGCTTACTAGAGTTGACACAACAAAAATCACATTTTTTTTTTCATCGTATTTCTCCAATCTTAAATTAAGTATTATTTCTGTTTTCTTAAACAATTTTCAATAAAATCGAAATAGTTGAATAATGATTTTATAATTGTAAGTTTTTAACAATGGCCAACTGTATGGATTTGTCAAATGATCAAGCTAGCGTTGAATTAAGATCCACTAACCATTAAAGGGGCCGTTCGGCAACCCCTCCTTAGGTCTACTTAGACTTCCTTCAGCTTCTTTAGTCTCTTAATCCTTCTGTACGCAAGCTTCTTAGCACGGATTAAAAGTTTCTCCTTAAACCTCCTTTTGACCGGGGATTAAGCCTTGCCCGGATTTCTAAGAAAGCAATACACATGACTTAAGGCTTAAACTTTTTTAAGCCATTTTTCTTTTTCCGAACGAGTGTGACTTAGTGGGGCTTAAATATTTAAGCCAGCCACCTTGCCGAACAAACGTTACGGTGCCAATTATACATGTTTTGTGATTTTAAACCACACTATTATCTTATTGTTAGCTTTTGAATTATGTTTGTGACTTCTGACCTGGTTAATTGCCGGGATTTACAATCATCTGTATTTTTAAATTTTTAAAGTACACTAATCAATGTAGAGGTAAAATTTTATAGTGAAGTAACAGCTGGATGTCATGATGTGACAACTAATGTACAGGAACCACTTTTTATAATTTAAATAGGTTTGGTTTTTGAGGAAACAGATAGATGAAGTTTTGAGTACAGGAACAGAAACCACTTTGTTAATTTTGAGTACACTTGTGTATAGAATAACCTTTTTTAATTTAATTAACATTAATTTAAGAGGAACCAATAGATGAGATTTGTACAATCTTGAGGATTATTTTTGTTTTTCATTTTTTTTTTTTTGTAAAGACAATTAATATAGTTATAATATATTCTTGATGCTCAGCGATTTGGCACTGAGGACCGTCGGATGGAAAGTTAAGCGGTTGAGATTTGATGAAAATTGTTTTTACACACCACGATTTTTACTTTCTAGATCAACGGTCAAGATTTAGTATTTCCATCAATGTCAACATGTCTAAAAAATTATGTTTATAAGAAGTCAAATACAAATTGAATACCTCTGTCAATGTGAATGTGTTAACAACAATCATATAAACCAAACCTGATTATATTAGTTAAAAAAAATTTAATTAACCCACCCATAAACAAACCCAACACATATACTTTTTATGTTCAAATTTTCATAAATTACATGTGTTAAAGTGTTTACATTTTTTTAAAATTATCTATCATATGCTTTTGACAATTTTTTGGACCGTCGGAAATGATAATGATGGTATCCCAAATATTGAATTTTAAAATATCGATATAGGCCATATAATAAATTCCAAAATTCGTATTATTACAAACTTAAGAAGGTATATATCCGAAATCTGGATTAGAGGATCTCTTATAGACATTTAAATTTAAATTTGAGTGACTTGATTCTCACCTTTATATTAAAAAAAAAATACACAACCAAATGTCAAAAAAAAAAAAAAAAGTACACGATGAGGTACGTACGAAACAGCGAGCAGCAGAGAAGGGATCGAGATCACCTGCTTTTCTTAGCAGGCCCTGCTTTTCTTGATCCGACGGTTAAAAATACCAAATTACTTTGAGATTAGTGCAACAAATACCGAACTGCCTTGAGATCGGTACGGAAACCGATCCCGACCATCCAATCGAAAAGCAGGCCCTGGTTTTCTGAAAAGAAACGCAGCAGATTTTTATCCTCAGAGTCTTGCTGTCGCTGTATAGCTGTAGCCATCTGCTCTCACATCTGGTTGACAAGCATTGTCGTGCCAGTTGCAATCCTTGTCCTGTTCTTGCGCTACCTTGCCTTCCGTTTCCGTACCTCCTTTGGGTATCACCAAGTACTTGTTGTCATTTTGTGTCTTGGTTTATTCAGTCGTGGCATCCTCTCACACGCAGGGGCGGAATTAGTGGGGGACTACCAGGGGCAAGACCCCCCCATGATTTCTGAAATTACTAAGAGGATTCTTAAATTTTCAATGTAATTAAGAGAAATAATGGCTGAGATTCGATTGTTATGGTCAGAATTGATCCCGGAGTTGTTAAATTTTAGGCTTGAATATTAATGCTCAATAAATGACATTGATTATAATTGCTTAATTACCGAAGCCATAATAATTTATTTAAATTATTATGTGAAGTCCGGTCTTATTCTCAAACAATTAATTAAAGTTAATCACACATAATTAAATATTTAACATCCTTTTTAAGTATATATACCATGGACAATGGAAAAAAAAAAAAAAGTTGGTACATGCATTAAATATTACATAAGCCATATTGGTAATTTATCTTAATAATTCAAAGTTTGATGTAATAATAAATAATAAAATGATCTATTTCCATATTTCGTAATGTAATATTTTTGTTGTGCTTATGGCCTTATGCACCACACAGTTAGATATTCAATTATTTTTACAAAGCTTTTACAATTTTTTTTTTACTTTAAATCAATAACTTTGACATGTTGGATAGCATGAAAATGATTGGGTTTGTTATTATAATTTGAATAAATATCTTGCAATGTAAGACCATTGAAACATGTGACTTGTTAAAGTTGCAAAGCATAACTTTAATTTAAAAAATTGCAATTTTGTACTTTTTTTAAGTTTGAAAAATGAATACATTTTGTATTTTTTTTAGTTTTTATTGATTTTTTTATATTGTAATATCTTTCATTACAATCTAATTAAATGATATGTTTATACATCACGGTTTTTTTTTTTTTTTTTTTTTTTTTTTTTACCATGTGAAGTTTTTAATGGCCCCCCTATGTTTCATTTCTGGTTCCGCTCCTGCTCACACGCATTGAATAATCGAGAAGATATACTTTTGGCCCCGTAATTGCCCCACATATGTGATATGATATGTCATATGTCCTAGTTTTATATTGATAAAGAGCCCCTAAAAGTCAAGGTTTTATATAACAAGAATAGGAGAGTTTGGTGGTGAACTGATGATAATAATAATGTGGGGGGCGTTATATCAACATTCTAACTAATAATAATAATAATAATAATAATAATAATAATAATAATATTATTATTATTATTATTATTATAATTGAGGAGGGATCCATTAACAATGCTTATCTTGACAAGCTTAATAATGGAACATTTCAAAATTTTATAAAAATTCATAAAAAATCTTAAAAATGAAAAAAGATTTATGAATGTATTATTTAACTCATAGATTGATGGTGTTTCAGATTTCAATCAATTTGAACATTGTTTGATGGCTTATCAAAATTTTGTGTAATTTTTAACGGTTGTAATTTAATGGATCTTTGAAAAATATCAAATATAGCTTAAATTGAATATAATTGGAAACATAATCAATCTATACGTTAAGAAATACTTCCGTAAACTTTTTCTATTTTTGAGAATTTATATGATTCTTATAAATTTTTAAAATATCAAATTATCAAGATTGTCAAAATGGAAATTGTCAATGGATCCCTCCTCATTATAATTTAGCATTGGGGGAGGGTCTTGGCCAAAGTTTACATTTTCTTCTCGAGTTTGAATACCTCACATTTTGTAATAAGTATACTCAAATGAAAAATTTATCCGCAAGTTTGAATATTAATTTTGATCTCATAAAATTTTAATGTTTGCAACTTGAACTTCGAAGCGATTGAAAGTTTGAAACGAATGTTTGAACGTCATCTACAATGTTTTTAATTAATTAACAAGTCTTTGCAGAGACTTCTTCTTACTTTTCTACTTGACTTTCGACACTATTAAACGATCGAACTGCTTGTTGTATTGAAACACAAAACCACTAATCATTCAGGGGGATAATAAATATAAAAAAAAATTTATGTAAGAACGAGTCTACTAATAAGTAGTCGGGTACAAATAGGAAACAGTTGCTTAATAAAGATTAAATCATTAACATGTAGTACATTGTACTTATATGGTCCTGTTCGGATGACATGGGTTGGCTACTATTTGCGTGGGTGAAAAAAAAAATTCAGCCTCACAAAATTTTTTATTCTTAACGCCTTCTTTTTTCTTCCCTTCAGAGTGATTTACCAAAGACTTCCGGGAGACAAGGGAAGAAGCACACTTGAAGAGCGTAGTACAAGAGAGAATTGTATGCTGCATTCGGGAAGGATGAATCGCTCCCAAAAAGAAATCTATGGATTCTCTCCCAATTGATTGGATCGTAGGTGCGATGATTTACTTCACGGGCGAGGTCTCTGGTTCAAATCCAGGATGGCCCAGCAGCGCCCACACAAGTAACCAACCCATGTCATCCAAATAGGGCCTATATATATGGTGTATCTACCCTTTGATTTATTTACCTGACCTGTGTTGTACCCAATAAAACATGTATGATTATATGTTTATTTTCTTTAGCTTAATGATATGATTTTGGGTATGATTTCTTTTCCTGTTAAACAGATTAGTAAAAGTATAAGTAAGGATTATTTCATACCCATTATCCAATAGGGGTAAAGCGTAAAATATATTTTATAACCATTCTAAAATAATAGAGTAAATGTGTAATTATTTTGTAATATAACCATTCTAAAATAATAGAGTAAATGTGTAATTATTTTGTAATATTTTCAATACATTTTATGTTGATTAATGTTCTTTCGACTATCATTTATGTCAAATTGCTCTTTTAGAAACAACTTGTCCCCACTACAAAGTTTAATATAAAAATATACCATTATTGTATTATTCGTTATGTGTTGATACCCATCCTTTTCCCATATATTTTAACGAGTAAAGGAAGGGTACAGGTAAGTCAAATTTTGGTTGATTTGTATAGGGTATAGGTAAGACAAATATTAAGAAGGTATGGCAGTGAAAACGCTCATACCCGATCCGTACTATGCCCATTGAAACTCCTAAGCTGGATCATTCTCATTTTTTTACTTTTAATTTGAAATTCAAACTAAATGAGAACCATCTTTTGATCTAGTTAAGGCAATACTCTCATTGTAAGAGGTTGCAGATCAAAATCCATATGAGATCCCTTATAGATACTTAATAGTTAGGTAACTTAGACTCTCAACTTTATCTAAAAAAATTCAAATGAAAATTAAGGGCAGTAACTTAAGAGATATTGGAAAATTGGATCAGCTTGTTAAAACCGATTAGATTGGGCAAGAAGTCTGTCTTGGGTCATCTCACCTTAGAACTAAGATAAGTAACTAATTAGAAATGAAACTTATGAAATATTGTATTTAGGGAGCTGCTATGGTAATACCATCGGTGATACCATAAACTTTGACTTGGTCAAACGAATTAATTGTGCAATGTAACGTACTAATTGTGCAACTTAACGTACTAATTGTGCAACGTAACATAAAACATACTAATTGTGCATCTTAACGTACTAATTGTGTAACTTAACATCTTAATTGTGCATCTTAACGTACTAATTGTGCAACGTAACGTACTAATTGTGCAACGTAACGTACTAATTGTGCAACGTAACGTACTAATTGTGCAACGTAACGTACTAATTGTGCAACGTAACGTACTAATTGTGCAACGTAACGTACTGATTGTGCAACTTTATGCATTAATTATTCAACTTAACGTCTTAATTGTTCAACTTAAAATCTTATTTGTTCAACTTACCGTCTTAATTGTTGAACTTAACGTCTTAATTGTTTAACTTAACGTCTTAATTGTTCAACTTAACATACTAATTATGCAATATAACATGCTATTTGTTCAACTCAACACCAACTTAATTATAGATGCATGTTGATGTTAAGTTTAATAATTAGTATGCTAAGTTGAATAATTAGTATGTTAAGTTGAACAATTAGCACGCTAAGTTGAACAATTAGCTTGTTTGACTAAGTTAAACTATATAGTATCACGAATGGTATCTCCATAACATTTTCCTTTTATTTATATTTATATGGTTATACGAACTAAAAAAATTAGTTAGTCTACGGATGAAGTTAATTAATTATTTTTTAACGGTGTCCGTTTAATTCGAAGATCCAAATATAAATTGGCTAAAAAAAATATTTATGTAACATTCAACATACGCATCTCTTGATAATATATATTAATTTGTATGTCGACCGTGCAGAACTTGTGGCCTATAAAAAAATGATACAACATTTTCAACCCCCCTCCTTCACTTTCCTAGCACTTAACAGGATAGGTGCATAAATACAATAAAGTAATTTACGGAATTGTACTTGTGCAAATCTCTATTTTCCAGATCATTATGAGTGAGACCTACCGTCCATCCGTGGACGGTCCATCACACTCACAAGAGTGTGACACAGTGGGCCCACTACGTGACTCTTTGTGAATGTGATGGATGTCCATCGGATGGATACAAGGTATTTCTCATTATTTATTTAGAGGTTTCAAAGAAGAAATAAACAGGCGGATACAAAGCACAGATTGATGATTAATTGATTATTAATTATTTTTCTTAGATGGATTGCAACTGGCAATAAAATTAGGATCCGGGGCCCCACTTGCATACGTGCAACTATGTACATAAACAACTTAGCAACTTCATAGATAAACAAATTAATTAGATAATTTACACAATCTTTTAATATCCCATCGAGTGATATAGATTGCTAAATTATATGTGTTTTCAACCTAATTTTTGCGAAATGGATTTTATATTTTTTTTGTTTAATTTTTTCTATTTATGCATATCATTTATTGGAGGATTTTGTTTCTCTGTTGCTTGTATTTTTCTATTCGATAAAAGCAACGACTAAAAAATTATATAAAATTTTATTTAGGGCTATGCCACTTTAATCTATAAACAAGAAAGATGAGTAAATCTCCAAGCATTTCAACTATGCCGCATCATTAATATTATTAACCATTGATTTTGTTTAAATCTCTTCATCTACTTTGATCCAATGGTTTATATATATTCTCTCACCATTTAACAAGATGAATATAATATGTTTAAGACAAAATTTAACCCTTAAAATGGTCTAACATTTGTGTTATTATTTATAATTTATTACATCATCATCGTCGTTATTATTCACATAAAAAATTTTAAAATTAAGTTCATTTTTTAAAAAATAAATATTTTTAATTTATAGGTTTTATTTTATATTTGATATCATATTTGGGGCGAAGCCAAGTAACAGCTCTAGTTATTTATAAATGCACTAGTTGCCTAAGACCTTTCACGAATAGTTGAAAAGGAACATCTTTGAAAATAAACAATGAGAAGTTATAGCTCTTAATTTTATAAGACATTTTGTTTTCAAATTAGGGAAATTTGTGGGTACGAATTGAATAAAATAATTATAATAATTATAACGGTCTTCTTCGTTATTTATTCACGAAAAATCACGTTATTAATTGAACTTAAATGTTGGGAGACTAATAATCATAAATTGAAAGGTTGAGAGGTTAATTGTCAAACTAAATTGTTATATTAAAGAGATGATTAATTGCTACAACTTAAAATTGGATGTGATACATTTCCCAAGCTTTGTCTACTCATTTCACCTAGAATAACAGCAACCGTTCAATCATTTTCTAGTTATCGATCCGTCTAACGTATTCTAATTAACAAATATCAATTTTTAATAAACATTTATATCTTTTTGTAATATATATCATTTTTCAGTGAAAATATACACTACAATTTTTATTAAACATTTATACAACTGTGTCAAGCACATCTGTGCACATGGACTTACCAAACTATGAAAGATATGTGAATGGTTGACCTACTTCCAGGGCTGGACTGATTTATATGAGCAAATATATCGTGAGCTTAAGCTCACAGAGCCTTCCGTGAGCTTAGCTTCTAAAAATCTATCAAATCACCTCCAAATTTCGATTTATATGGCTCAATAAATACTTTATATCAGAACCTTGCGGGATACAAAAATTTGTGATTTTTGAAAATTTTTAAGTATTTGTTTAAGATTTTTTAAAAGTGATACATAAAACTTGATTATTTTATTAATATTGTATAGTCATTTTTAAAAAAATCTCAAACAAATACTTAAAAATGGAAAATTTTTGTATCCCGTAAGGTTTTGATATAAAGAATTTATTGAGCCATATAAATCAAAATTTGGAGGTGATTTGATAGGTTTTTGGAAGTTAAGCTCACAGTATATTTGCTTGATTTATACAACATATAAACAGGTACCACACATGGTACTTTTAAGGGGCTTTCTTTGTCAATGGTAGTTGAGGTATTGGTGGGGCAAATTAATTGGTCCACTAATATTTTTCCCTTATAAATTTTAGAGGAGCGTGGTGTAAGCATTACCCTTTCCTTTGTTCTTTTCAAGATATAAATAAAACTTTTAAAGTAACTTGATCTTGTGGATGACAATTTTCAAACTTGCAAAATAACCTACTTTAATTTGCTGCAAATTTGTAATTATACAAGAATATTTCAATTCGATTTTTATATCAACTAATATTTGTACGGAGCAAAAATATTCAAAATATGAATTTCAATTTTTAAATCGACTTTGTCAAATTAAATTAAACCTTCACCTTCAATAGACAGTAACAAAATCAATTGAAAAATAAAAAAAAAAACCCTCAACGTACATATCCTGCTTGGTACGTGTGTACAGAATTGATACGGTCATGATACGGAAGCCTCCAATTTTTGCCAATAAACAATTAATAGTTTAATACTAAATTCTAGATCAGCTGTAGGTGTGCATTATATATTAATTAAGTACCCCATCTTTTTCCATCAAGGATATATATATAATTACAAGATTCCCATCAAAGATAACCCTAATAACCCCTCCATGGCGTGTTGGGTTGACTTCAGATTGTAAATCCCAATTCCAAATCACAAAAAAGCTGAGAGCTTTCATATCAAATTGCTTGCAAATTTGAAATTTGCAAATTTCATCACAAACCTAAATCGGAAATCGCCCCAAAATTAAAGCCAATCCGATCCTTCATCACAAACCCAAATCGGAAATCGCCCCAAAATTAAAGCCATGCCGGATCGGATTTTCAGCTCAATGCATACTGATAGCAGCACAGCCATAAAATGGACCTCTTTCATAATCGGTTGCATTATCCTGGTTGGTGTAGCGGCGGGGCTCTTCTGTAGCAAGTGCAAGAAGATGTTGCAACGGAGGAAGTCGAGGAACACCGTCGCGGCATCTCCGGCCGAGTTTGTAGAGCACGAGCTTGCCCCGCCTTCGCTTCTGTACACCCACCAAGGTTCTGCCAAGATTCAGTGCTCGGGTTGCCGCAATATGATCCGGATTGGCGAGACGGTGCAGGAGCTGCCCGTCTGCAAGCATGTGTTTCACACAGGTTGCATCTCGTCGTCACACCTGCGTTCGAATTCGACGTGCCCTCTTTGCCAGAGTACGATCCGTGCCGTACCGGATCATAATCTCAAAGCATCGCCATCAGAGCCGGCATGATCGATCGCAGGTACCGCGACGACAATGATCGATCGATCGTAATCGGGTTGACTGATTTTTTCCTGACTTAATTAAAGCATGTACAATCAATTAATTAGATCCTAGAGATTTTTTTTTTCTTTTTCTGTTGCATAAATTGACCTTTAAGCTTTCTGTATCTCCATTGTTGCTTAGATACTGTTTGCTTGAAAAGTTAATTAACTTTGCTTAATTATAAATTAATAGGGTTTATTATACTAATCCATTGCCGGGTTTTGTCAAGGTGGTGCGTGTAAAAGTACGTGCAACTTGTGTACAACTTGTACTAAGCTGTATTTTTTTTTCCCTTTTTTTTTTGTAATTTTCTTGAAATTTTCTACTTTGTTGTGCTAAATAGTTTTGACTTTTAAGCTTGGCACATGTATTTGAGTGCTTATCCTCTGCAGTACTGTAAGTTGCAGTTAATCACGCGAGATGTTGGATTGTCTTAAGATTCGTGCAAGCTTGGATCTTGAGAATGCTTACCCTCTGCAGTACTGCAAGTTGCAGTTAATCACGCAGGCTGTTGGATTGTCTCAAGATTCGTGCAGGCTTGGATCTCAAGACAATCCAAGGGCCCACATGATTAACTGCAAATTGCAGTACGGCCGAGGATATGAAATCATGTGGATGGTGTAAGATATGATTTAGCAATTAATGTGCACCGTGTCTTCAGGATATTTAATATATTTTTGGGGTTTTGTTATTGTATATAACATTATGTATAATTTATTTCTTTTTTTTTCAACGAGTAATTAAAGACGTCATGCTAGAATTAATTAGTTATGGTGATGGTGAAATTAAGTTCAAGCTGAAGTGTTCGAAGGGACATATCGATCGAAGAGCAAGATAGTTGACGGATCGATCCGGCAATGCCACTGAGGATCATCGACGACTAATTTAACCCGGCATTCTGGGCGTGTTGCGCGCATCCTGGTGCATTAGCTATGTTTTCGGCATAATTGTCACTGCGGTTTTTGCGGTCTTGATCAGCATGTTTGTTTATATGTACATCTTCTTTGTGGCTTCAATAGCCACCATGATTGTTCTCCTGTTCATAGCTATAGTTCTTGCCTATGGAGCTCACATCCATGATGAATCGATCGAGCAACCGTAATTAATTACTGTTTTAGCTCAGGATTACTAGATCAGCAAAATGCACATATTATGAATCCAATGATGCGTAAACCACACAGATCGACCTGCAATGCACGCAGTAACAGCGCGCTATCGCTAGCTAGGCTCCCGATACTCGACTATGACAAACAGGACACCAGCGAAAGCATGGAATCTGCGCCCAATCTGCATGCCTTACAGCATTGGAGGAAGGCGAAGAAGTGAAGCGGCTTCCCGGATGCAACCATTCGTACCACACGTACGAGGTGCATAGACCAGTGGCGCCTGCGCCAGAATTACACCTGTTCAATTGCCGGGATAGTGCTAAAATGACGACTGCTCCGGTGAATTCGGAATAACTCTCGAACCACGATAGCTTTGATTTCCTTTGCAAATGATTTAGTATTGTTATCTAACTTCATTTATTTTCTTGATTATGTTATCTCTAGTGATTTTTTTATTTATTTTTCTGTTTGTCTGATGTTCAAATGAAATGGTTTCGATGGTCACCCAGCAAACCCGAAAAATAGTGAATACATCAGTTTTCATAGTTAACATTTCTTGGACTTGATAGGGGTCGACTTACCGACCCAGCCCAAAGGACTATCTGCACCTAAATTGGGCTGGACCAAGCATCGCCCGCACACGCCAACACACAACCTAGGCCACAGAAGATCCCCTGACCAATCTCAATACTTCGGTGTACTTCGGTCAGGGAACAGCAAAAGGACAAACGACCTGGTCAGGATTTCCGCCTATATAAGGAACCCTAGACCTCAAGGCTAGGGAAGACTCATATTAATAGGATAGTCATTTTGCTTTAAGCTTAGATCCCTGTATTAGACTTCTAGCTCTTTTCATCTTTAGCTCGGTGTAGTTCGACAAAGGACTACCAGGACTGTTTACATAACAGTTGGTATCAGTATCACAGGTACAGGTATATCCTACTAAGAAAATGTATCAAAGATAAATCCCAAAAGCTATGTGCACCGTTTGATTGTCTCCAGATTCGTGCCACCACGGATCTCAAGAGGATCCAATGGCCGACATTGTGAACTGCGCGCACAATGCAGTAAGTTGTAGGATAAGTACTCAGTGACAGTGTACATATCAGGATCATTGAGTTTGATTTTAGCTTCTCTCTCTTTTTTTTTATAAGTATTGGCAATTTGATATATCAACAAATCCGCGGAAGTGTTTTATCAGTCGATTTTAAATTTATCAGGCCCGGTATATGGCCCATAAATTTCCCAATCAGCCAATCAGATCCAATATTAGTTTTCATTTTGTGAATATTCAAAAGATTGATTTGGGACCATATATAAGCCCGGTACCATGCTCTCATCCTAAATAATACAATACAATTTATATGGATAAATTTTTCTGATCAGTATTGAATATTGATTGATCCGATCTAATTAAAATCCCTGGACCTAAAGACCCATTAGTAAAGAACATCACCATTTTTCTAATCCTTTACGTACCATTCATTCATAAAAGTTCTCATCTTTTTTAGGAAATACAGATACTTGAGCAGGTGAGTATGTCACTAGCTAACATTTTGTTGGATTACTTACTTTTATGATCAAGGAAGGAACAGATAATTATCATATTAATAGAGAAATAATGATTATGATGTCAATAATAAAATTACTTCTTCGGTGACAATAACAATAAGAACAAACTATTATTTTCATTTTTTTATCATCATATTACAACTCCACAAACTATATAATATACGGATGATACATCACTGACGTCCTAAATCAATAAACCTAACAAAATGTCACGCTCAGAATTTTCCATGTATATATATCTGTCCTAACAGAACTCCTTGTATATATATATTGATCAGAAGTTACAGAATCTCTGCATATAAAATTGCCAATAATTGATACTCTAGTTTGACAAAGAAATCCCAACGTCACAACAAAAGAAATCCATGGTAAACTAAAATTGTGTACCTATCTTGACTTGTTCTTGGAAAAACCTCCATCCTATGAAAGTTCTTTGTAATACCCAGCAGATTTTTTCTTAGACCAAATGCAACTTCACCAATTTGGTTTTTTCTGACTCCAAGTCTTCCTTAGATAGTACCTAGCAGTAATACTATTATCATCAGTTCATCAATTATTTGGTTCATATTACATATATATATCCCCAATTCTGGTACCAGAATCAATACTCCAGAAATGAAGAAGAACACTACTTGTTAGGATTTTGAAAAACACAGCTGTTTGTATCTGGAATCGCCGAATTATGGATGACGGGTTGACGGGATTTCAGAAGTTCTGGTGCTCGGCATGCATCGTATGGCTCGTGTTGATTTTCGTCACGTACCGGGACCATTTTCGCAGCTTGGCATGGTCACCTGTAATAATAGCGTTCGTCGGGTTCTTTCCTATCGTGTATTTTGTTATCTTCATTGCAAGAAGGAAGTATCAGGAGAGCCATCAGTATCGGTCGAACAATAGTACTGATCATTCCCTGCCTGTTCCGATCCTCACACAGAACATGGTTGCAGTCGGACTGATTCCTCCCGAACCACGTGAACCGCCTAACGGAAGTCTGTTGCGTAACCTGGGTAATTGTTCTCTTGTAACGTATGCGTACCGGAAAGATGGAAAATCAGAGGCGGATGATTGCGCGGTATGCTTGGGCCAGTTGCAGGAAGGCGAGTCAGTGGCGAAGCTGCAGTTCTGCTCGCATCTTTTCCATGAGAAATGCATCGATCCGTGGCTGCGACAGCACAAAACATGCCCGATTTGTCGGTCTAGGGTGGATCGTAAGGTGAGTGCAGAATCCACTGTTTGATGTTGTTTGTAGTGTAATTTGTAACTCTTTCATTAAATTTAGATAATTTGTATATGCACACAGTTCAGTAGAGTAATTATTGGTTTAACTGGCACAAAATATACAAATTGTTCTTTTTTTCTTTTTTGCATTTTGTGTTTGTGGATTGTATATTCTGGGTTTCTGGTAAAACCTATGTTATCATTCTGAAATCAATTCTTCCCAAAATAACAGTGTCACCTAGAAAAAAGAGAGAGAAAAAAAAAAAAAGAACAACAGCCTACTGGTCATTATAAAAAATATATCTAGAAACCTGATTCATGCCTCTTGATCAAATTAGATCATATGAAACTCAAATCTATGAGTTCTTTTACTGGGTTATTTGGGTCATCAGGTCTTAATTCACAGTACATAACTACGACGACGAGACAACAAGTCCTTATGATCACCTCCTCTAGTTTTGTTAATTTCAGTGCTTTGCACAACAAGTAAAATTTATTATCGCAAAAGAGCCCGTCGCAGGTCGCACCATTCCTTTTCAAAGATCGGAGGTGACTGCATGAAGATCGAAATTAACAGAAGAACCAGCTTCATCCTTCATCCCATGGGCTAATCAGCCTGATCTTCAAAATCTACAGCTGATCTGATAACATGCCAGAAACAACACAACATATCTTTTTTCGAAATCTTTGCAGCAGCTGCAAGGGCGGGTATCGAACTCTCGACCTTCGGTAAACAACAATCCTATGACCTCTCTCCTAGTCAACTGAGCTACCACCTGTTTCCCAAAAACAACACAACATATCAGTACTCATCCAAGCCACTTTACCAGAATCAGGCTGATCAGACATCTACACTCTGGAGAAGTTCTGTAACACTGCCTGTTTGACCTGGATAGCAGACAGTACGGCATATTTCGAAGAGGTGACAACAATGACTTCGACACTGTTGTATAATTTGTCGAGCAGCTCTCAGGATTGGGTCGCATTAAGAACTCGTGAACGCCAATTCTGTCAGTTTCGTTTACTGAAGCGATTAAATCACTTCTTTTGACAAAACTAAGTGATAGTCTTGGTTTAAATGATGAATTTCGGTTAGTTGCATTTTGCGCAACGGTAAACAAGGTTGAATTTGGTGTCAGATAAGCATGCCAGTTGCCAGACAATTTAGTCACAAAAATTGTTCTGAGGTTTCATACAAAGCATAAAACTTTTCAATTCTACTTGAGATTTTACTGTCAGAAACAGTTGAAAAAATACTGATGAGAATGAATCAAAGTAAAACTTGTAGTTCATTGCGCAACTGCTGAATAAATCATAGTTGGGGCTGAGCTTAAATGATCATACATCTTCAAAACTGATCCATCTTGATAATTCAAAAACGAAGCAAAGAAATTGTAAAGAAAAAAGTTTTGAGAGTCAAATTTAAATATTACTAAATCCGTTCAATTTTCCAGAACCGATGTCAATAATTTAAGCTAGCACTTCAGTCATTCAGTCTATGCCATCATTTTTTTTTTTCACTCATACATGCCCTTCAAATTTAAATATTACTAATACATTTTCAACCCATTTAATTATCAAATGACATGTTTATGTTTCCTTACACATTATCGTTGCTTTAATTTATATTTTAATTATGAGATATGTTATTATGCACCATGGTGCAAAACACGAAATTCAAATCTAATTGAACCAACATATTCTACGTATTGAAATATGGTGGAATACCAAATTTACAATTTTTAGAATTTTTTAACTAATTTTTTGGATTTTTGAAAGATGGACCAAAAATAATAATAATAAAATAATGCCATTTGGAATATCAAAAAGTACCCATTTTTGAAAAATCTGAAAAAATAGTTAAAATATTGCAAAAATTGTAAAATTTTGTATTTTGCATAATCTTAATAGAGTCAATTATGCCAACGGTCCCTAAAGTATCACCATTTTATCAAATCGGTCCTTAAAGTTTCAAAAGTACCAATTTGGTCCTTAAAGTATTGATTTGCTACCAATTTGGTCCCTAAAGTTTGGGATGTACCAATTTGGTCCTTAAAGTTTCAATAACATATCGTTTTGGTCCATAAAGTTTTATTATTTTCATTTATCTTTTATTAATTTTTAGCATTACAAATAATGATAACATATTATTAAGAAACATAAATAATGTACAAATAAATATATTTGTTCATGCTATGAAATACTTATTAAGTAAATTTTAACATTAATTGATAATGATAGAACTAATTTGTTATGAATAAAATATTTTAAGGACCAAAACGATATATTAGTGAAACTTTAAGGACCAAAATGGTACATCCCAAACTTTAGGGACCAAATTGGTAGCAATTCAATACTTTAAAGACCAAATTGGTACTTTTGAAACTTTAGGGTCTGTTCGGCAAAGGTGGATCAAGGAGGCTCAAGCCTCCTCAACGCCTTGATCTCGCTTGATCCTTCCGAACACGTGCTCCTTAGTGCGGATCAAGAGCCCCTCCTTAAGCCTCTTTTGCTGCCCGGCTTGATCCCCTGCCCGGATTCTTAAGAAAGGGGAACCCATGGATCAAGCCTCCTCAACACTTTTGGATGGATCAAGGCATCCGAACGTGAACTCCTTAGCGCGGATCAAATTTTGATCCTTGTTAGATTGCCGAACGAGCCCTTAAGGACCAATTTGGTAAAAAAGTGATACTTTAGGGACTATTTGTGTAATTTACTCATCTTAATATGTAGATTGTGTTGCGCAAATCGGTGGTCATTTGAGTTTTGGAAATAGAGATTCGATGGCGGTGCAAAAACACGTTTTGCACCATGGTGCATAATAACATGACGAGGATCAAATGACACAACAATATTTTGACACAAATGTTACACTAAATCATATAAATTTATAAAAAAATCTTAAAAATGGAAAATTTTTTATATACATATTCATTTACTTATAGATCGATTGTGTGTCAAATTTTATTCAATTTTAGTGTCTTTTGATACTCCATCAAGAATCATTAAATTTAGACCGTTCAAATACTATATAAACTTGATGGTCTTTGATGGAGTATCAAATGACACTCAAATTGAATGAAATTTGGAACACAATTGATCTATAAGTAAATGAACATGTTTGTAAAAGATTTTCTATTTTTAAGATTTTTTATAAATTTATTTGATTTAGTGTAACATTTGTGTCAAAATTTTGTGTGTCATCGGATCCCTCCTCAACATATCTCTTTAATTATTCTATGACGAGTTCCTTCAGATGTAGCAAATCAATTGCTCTTCATAGAAGTGGCAAAAAAAATACTTGAATTCTTCCAAATTAATTAGCATTGACTCCGTTAAACAAAATGCTATACCTATACAGAACTGTTCCAAATTTCATATATTAATGAATTAATTTCTTTCAATTTCTCCTCCCTCACATCTCAAAATCCTTTCTTGTCATATCTTCCTCATTCCTTCTACTAAAAAGAGGGCAATGATATCAAATTCAACTTGATTTACAGTTGAAGAAAATATATAGCATCAAACATGGTTAATTATTCAATCATATGTATATGGTCTTCAATTCCCCTTGGGTGGATTCTGAACATCATCGGAATGCGTGTATCGTCGCCTCACCGGAAGCCGGTGCTATTCTGGATGACGGCTTTCGCGCCTATGACCGTCCCGTTATGTGTCTACGGTGTAATTATTCTGGTACCAACTTTCAAAAAAATCCTACAGAAGGTACAACTTCGTACGAATGCAAACGCAACTCAAGCCACCGCAGCTGTCACCGCAGTAGAAGAAGAGCGTACTCTTCAATCCGAGCCCCGCGAACCGCCGAACACCAACAATGCACACGCGTTCAACATCGCCACCCTCCCGATGTACCTCTACAACAAGGATGCTGTTGAGGGTGGCCTTGCTTGCCCAATTTGCAAGGATCTGTTTGACAAAACGGATGCCATTGTTCAATTGCCCTTCTGCCTTCACTCCTACCACAAGGAGTGCATTGAGGCATGGCTGCAGAGAAACCTAACTTGTCCTGTTTGTAGATGCAGAGTAGATATGGAAATTCCAAGAGACATTGCTCTGATCATTGACTCCTGAATTGTTCTTTTTTCTATTTTTTTTCTTCCTTTTTGTAATTTTGTTTACATGATTAATTTAATTGTATATATGAGTGTACAGTTATGATCATTCATTAATTGATCATTTGCTTTGTCTTTTGTGTTTGAGATTAGAAAATGGGGGGCATTTTATGTACAAATTACCCATCATAGTGAATGCAATTTTGCATGTAAAAATTTTGAAGTTCACTTCTTCAAATAAACCATCCATCTATTACCAAATTTATTCATCCGCATGCAATTCTAAGATGTTGGTTCGATCCGTAACTAATTAATATCAGGGAACACATTTTTCAGGTGCTTAATTAAGTACTTCTATACAGTTTAAAAAGAATTGTAATTCAAATTAATTTGAGGGGCTGAAAAACTAAAATAACTATAAATTAGTTAAAGGTGTTACATGCATCTTAGTGTTGTTGCGCGTGTAATTGGCATCTAAAAACAATAATCTTGATTAAAATAAGCAATATATGATGTAAGAGATGTCATTTATATCATTTTAGTCTTAGCCTCATAATGTATATAAATGAGGCCAAATATACAAATAGAGCTATTTTAAGTGTTTTAAATGTATTTTTGTGTTATTTTGTATTTAATTGGTATCTTAACACCGCTGCTTGCTTAAATAATTACTTTAATTAGTATGAGATACAATTTAAATCATTTTAAACTTGTTTAAGCCTTATAATGTGAAATATTGTGAATACTAATGCCCATAATTGATTTAAAAGAAAACTAAAGACATTTACAAGTGTTCTAAATGCATTAACCTGCATAACATGTAATTTAAATCATTTTAGAATGGTATTAGTATTGCAATGTGTTGCACTACCGAAATTGTTTTAAAACACAAATTGAGCTATTTAAATGCATTTTAGTGTTATTTCGTGTGAAATTGGCATCATTGACTTGTATAGATGCAATTTAAATCATTTTAAACTGGTTTTTGCTTTTTAATGAGCGTAATGTCGCAATTGATTTAAAGGATAAATAGAGCTATTGAAAGGCATTCCGAATGCATTTTAGTGTTATGTTGTGTATAATTGGTGTCTTAACAGTTAACATTGTCTCGTTGCTTAAAGAAATGTATTAACCTGCATGAGATGCAATTAAATCATTTTAGCATTAATGTATTTACTCGTATAAGAATCAATTTAAATCATTTTAAAATGATTTTAGGATTGCAATGTGTTGAAATGGGGACAAAACTCAAATGGAGCTATTTAAGGCATTTTTCACAAATATATCAAGTTTTCAATAGATATATTATAATCAAAATTCCGATATTCATTAAACTCCGGTCACGATGAAAATTGCAATTTTACAGCTAAAAAAGACGAGGATTAACTCCCAATTTACAATTCCATGTTGCTGTGTCGAAGATATATTTTGGATCATATATATATGTTGTCCCTAATGGCGCCTAGAGGGGGTGAATATGGTGCCTTAACCAATTTTAATATTTTTCGCACAATTAATAATTTTGGCCAAATCCTAAAAGCAATTCAATTCTAAGGCCAATCAAGTTTGCAATAAAATAAATAGATAAGAGTAAGAGAAAGCAAACAAGAGGTCGAGACACGTGATTGTTAACGAGGTTCGGCGAATCGGCCTACGTCCCCGGGGTACCGCTACCAATTCGGTGGTGCGCCTTTCCTATTATCCGCAAAGAAAGGATTACACAACTCGGTGATCCCTTACACACGAAATGGGCCGTAACCAAGCTTGGAGGAGAGACGAAACTCAAGCTCCGAAAAGAAAAATAGCTCTCGAACTAACCCTCTTACAAGATCTACAACCTATGGTGTAGTTGAGACTTGATTCACAAAGATTTAGCTATGAAAAGCTCAAGCAACAATGATGATTTGGTTTCTAGGGTTTTGCTCTTTCTTAGCAGTTTTAGAATTGGAAAAAGTTATTTTTCGATTTGGGAGAGAAAGGTATTTATAGTGGTCCCGAGTTCATATCTATGTTCCGTTATAACGGATCCGAGTTTCCGTTATAACGGAATCTGGAGTTGAGCCACTTTTATCAATTCAGAGACCTTCCGTTATAACGCAATTAATCATTCCGTTATAACTGAAGTTCTGCCTTTTCTAACGGTATTTTGATGTGACATTTGACCGTTTGGTATTTTGTAATATGACCGTTATAATATTCCGTTATAATGGAACAAAGTTCTGTTATAACGGAACTTGGGGCTGGTACCATACCTATCCAAATTACTTGAGCTTTTCAATGCTACCAATAGTGAATATCTAAACTATGCAACTCTACCTAAATTCACTATTATGTTCAAATTAAAAATACAAAGAAAAGCTAATCCAAATCTTGAGATATCGTTGTCTTCTTTAGCTCATATTGTCGTTAAACATTATTGCTTGATTGCCTTTAAGTTCTTGATCAGTTGCTCAAATATATTCCTTACACAAACAACATGCTCAAAGAAATCGTTAGTAACATAATTTGATATTGTTTTGGAAATCGTTAAATAAGAAAGATCATGTGGAACAACAATATATTATAATCTTTTCTTTAATTGGGAAAACAAACTCGTTTACCTTCTTAAAACTTGAATCTGACTTCACTTGTGGTCAACTTGTCTGGTATGCTAAATTGTAAATTAATTTCGAGGAAATTGCGCAGAAATGCAAAGAACGCGGCCTATTTAATTTCTCGTTGAATTGGTCAAGCTTCCATCAACAGGTAACGTTTAAATTCCTTAAAAAAAAGAGAGAGGAGAGAATCAAATATATGTATGGCCGGAAGCTTATTTAAAGTTAGATTAGAAGGTAGTCAACCCAGTGAAGTCTATACCATATGATATATATCTATAAACTAGAAAGAGGGGTAACTCTCAAGCAACTCAACTATGCCACATCATCAATATTATTAACCATTTATTTTGTTTAAATCCCTTCATCTACTTTGATCCAATGGTTTATATTTATTCTCTCTCCATTTAATAAGATGATATGATATGTCTAAGACAAAATTTAATCTTTAAAGTGGTCCAACATTTATGTGCTATTATTTATAAATTATACATCATCATATCATTATTCACATAAAAAATTTTAAAATTATGTTTAATTTTTTTAAAATAAATATTTTTATTTTATAAGCTTTATTATTTTTTGTTATCATATTTCGGGGTGAAGCCCGAGTTACAGCTCTAGTATATTATAATGAGTTATATTGTGGTGCACCGCGCTGCAAATCAGATTTTTGCATCATCGTTTTCAAAATCTCATAAACCGAACTTCAAATGTCAAATCTAATTGAGCCAACATATTCTACATATTTAAATATGGTGAAATACCAAATTTTACAATTTTTAGAATTTTTTAATTATTTTTTTTTATTTTGAAAAATGGACCAAAAATAATAATAAAATAATGTCATTTGGATATCAAAAAGTACCCATCTTTGAAAAATCTGAAAAAAAAAAATAGTTAAAAAAGTTTCAAAAATTATAAAATTTGGTACTTTGCATAATCTTAATATGTAGATTGTGTTGGACAAATCGGTTTGGTCATTTGACTTTTGAAAATAGAGATTTGATGGTAGTGCAAAAACGTGTTTTGCACTGCAGTGCACCATAACATAACTCATATTATAATTATATTTGATCTCGCGTTTTTGCACTACGGTGCACCATAACATAACTCATATTATAATTATATCTGATCTTATAATTCCTTGACATGGACATTACAACCCTTCCCAGCTGACTTTGAAGCTCCTCCTCCCACTAATTTCTCAAGCCAAAAAAACCATTATTTGCTAGTAAGAAACCATTACACAAATCAAGGCTTGCAACATGGCTAAGTCTGACGTAATTTGCGGCTTATTTATGCTTTTTGGACCCGGTATCATTGTATTTACCGTCGGTATGAGCTTGTCGACCCCGAAGCATCATCCACACCTCTTCTGGTGGTCACTCTTCAGTCCTATCTATGTTACCTTTGTATGGACTATGATGATAGCATGGATGTGTCCATCTCCGCCTCCCCCGGCAACACCGTCAGCTGAAGCGCAGGAACTAAGCACAGGTACTTACATTTATGTTTATATACCGTTCGATCGATAGTATTATGTGCATACTCAATACTCATTGGCAATGCTGATATATAGTGAATGATCAACAAAATTGCCAACAAGAATCCAGCAACATTACGGGCAGCGTTTCGCCCTCGATCGGTGCCTCCTTCCCCACGTACATCTATCTACGGGAAGCAAGCAAAGAGGACCGGCATTGCTCCCTCTGCAATGAGTTACTGCGACAAGGGGAACTAGCGACTCGGCTACCTGTATGCGTCCATTCGTATCACAAAGGTTGCATCGACTCGTGGTTAGAGTCGCACGTGTTGTGCCCCGATTGCGGACTCAAGCTGCATCCCCTCCCTGGAGAAGTTGCTATAGTGATACAATGAAGAATTCTGTAGATATGAATGCATTTTTTTTTTTTTTTTTGAGTCAATTTTAATTCAAGTTGAGAGGATTGATTTTTTTTTTTTTTTTTGGGGTCCATCTTGTGATGATCAGATTCATCCTTGTAACTAATTAAACTGATATTGAAAAAAGATGTACCAAAGGAAGAAGGGTGTAAATACAAGTCCAATATATGTGGCAAATTAGTCATAATTAATCAGCTCAATATTAAGAGTCATAATTGGTATAAATTGATGAGCAGATAAATAGTCTAATCTACTTCAAATATTTTACAGTATTTTCCTTTCTGAATGCCAAAATTTTCCAAAACTTTTTAATATGTATACAATTTTTTGAAATTCTGGTCTTCAATTCTTCAATTCCGCTCGCGAAAATACTGTAAAATAATAAATAAAATGTTGAACTGTTAAATAAATTACCTATTTACAATTTCATATTACTGTGACAGAATTTCTTTTTTTTTTTTTGATAATATTGTGATCTTTTATTTGGAATAACAGACATTTTTACTTTTTTTGGAACTTGAATCTCACTCGGCTCTAATTTTGGTCAATTTTATAATCTCTTAACATCGACATTACAAACCTTCAGCTAACTCTAAAGCACCTTCCCTCACTAAAATAAATTCTTAGCTCTTAATTAAGGCAAAACCATTGATTAATTACTATTTCTAATTATTACTAAATAGTAATAAATTCGTCGCCTCCCACTAAAATCTTCCCTTAATTAGTTCTCAAGCTAGAAAGCCATTAATCTACTGAGGAACCGGTACACAATCAAACCTTGCAAGGGCGCCTGAACATGGATAAGTGTGAGCAATTTTGCGGTTACCTTATAATTTTCGGACCCGGTATCATTCTATTTACCACCGGTATGAGCTTGTCGACCCTGAGGCATCATTCGAACCTCTTCTGGTGGTCACTTTTCAGTCCTATTTATGCTACTTTTATCTGGTGTATGATGATATTATGGATGTGTCCACCTCCCCCTCCCCCGGCAACACCGTCAGCTGAAGCACAGGAACAAAGCACAGGTACTTATATTTATGTTTATATATCGTATTTTATTATCGTTCGATATTATACGCATATATACTTATACTAATTGGCAATGCTGACAATTGTGATATCTTTTCCGGTATATAGTGAATGAAGAACAAAGTTGCCAACAAGAATCCAGCAATATTACCGGCAGCATTTCTCCCCCGATCGGTGCCTACTTCCCTACATACGTCTATCTACGGGAAGCAAGCAAAGAAGACCGGCATTGCTCACTCTGCAAAGAGTTACTGCAACAAGGGGAACTAGCGACTCCGCTACCTATATGCGTCCATTCGTATCACAAAGGTTGCATCGACTCGTGGTTAGAATCGCACGTGTTGTGCCCCGATTGTGGACTCAAGTTGCATCCCCTCCCTGGAGAAGTTGCTATAGTGATACAATGAAGAATTATGTAGATATAAATGCGTTGTTTTTTTGTTTTTTTTGTTTTTTTTGTTTTTTTTTTTTTGAGTCAATTTTAATCAACTTGAGAGGATTGGCGTTGTACGCCTAGTACAATGTATTGATAGAGTGGGAAAGTATAAGTCAAAGAATGTTTGGTATGAATGAGATAGGATCCAGCCCCCTATATCCTAAGTTTCAATGCTATTTATAGGCTTGACTTTAGTCTGCTGGGATTGTTTGTGGCCCTGCTATGGTCTTCTATGTTGTCATCGTGCCTTCATCCCAATAACTATTGACGCGTCATGGGATTGAATTATCGTCTTAGGTCCAATTTGGTTGGGCCGTATCAAGGATTGAATGTGTTTTTTATTTTTTTTTTGGGTCCATCTTTTGCTGATCAGATTCATCCCTTTAACTAATTAAACTGATATTGAAAAAAGATGTACCAAAGGAAGAAGGGTGTAAATATCAGTCCAATATATGTGGCAAATTAGTCATGATCAATTTGTTACGCATTTATGTAGGTGAATTTGATTATTATGTAGAGATTGTTTATTAGTTATAAAAATTAACTACCTGAATTAAAAAATATTATATAATTTAAATACTAGATAATTTTTACTGAGTGTCTGCGATAGGAAAAAAATATTTGATACCATGTGTACTACAATCAATACATTACACATAATATGAATCGATGTGCATAATAATAAACAAGTTTACATATATATATGACATTTGTTGATACATGCATTCTACAACCAAATGTATTGCATACTAAATTAGCTGCATAATAAATGCATAAATCTTACACAATAAACTATATTGTATGCATAATTAACTACCTATTTATATTTCATATGATATATATTACTGTATGTGTCAGAGATTTTTTTTTTTATAATATTGTGATCTTTTATTTGGGATAAAAGACATTTTTACTTTTTTTGAAACTCGGCTCTAATTTTGGTCATCTGCACTCACTATAATATACTAAGCAAATTAATTAGTTGCCCGACTCTAATTTTGGTCAATTTTATAATCTCTTAATTAACATTCGACATTACAAACCTTCAGCTAACTCTGAAGCACCTTCTCTCACTAAAATAAATTCTTACCTCTTAAGTAAGTCAAAGCCATTGATTAATTACTACTAAAAAGCAATTAAGGAACCGGTACACAAAACCTTACCTTGCAAGGCCTGAAGATCGATGGCTAAGGGTGACACATGCTTTTCACTAATAATCTTCGGACCCGGCGCTATTCTATTCATCGCCGGCTTGATGTTTTCGAGCCGGAAGCATCATCCGGTCCTCTTCTGGGTGTCGTTCTTCGGTCCTCTTCCGATAACCCTTGTCTGGTGTGCCATCTTAGCTACAATGGTATGGATGTGTGTGATGTGTTTACCTTCCACAGGAACACCACCGGACGGGGCAGAAGGTCGACAAAGCACCGGTACGGCGGTACTAGTTATATTTATTGAGTAAATCTATGGCCTGCCGTACTCTTAATTCAAAAAATCATACTTGACCATCTTAGAATTTTAATTTAAGGTTTTCATTATATTATTTATATCAAAATCTCTTATGATACAACAGTTTTTCATTTTTTGAGTTTTTAAAATATTTGTTTTGATTTTTATAAAGGTGACCTAATGCATTATTTTATTATTATATTTTAGTCATCATAAAGAAATTCAAAAACATATACTAAAAAACTCAAAACATATAGAAAATTTTTGTATTTTATGAGATTATGATATAAAAAATTTTAATGAGAATTATTAATCAAAATTTTGAGATGGTTAAATATGATTTTTGAGTTAAGAGTACGGAAAGCCTCCAGTAGATTTACTTTATATTTTTAATTACTGTTAGATATTATATGCAGACTTATACATACTCATTGGCAATGCTAACAATTGCAATCTCTTTTCATTAGTGAACAACCAACAAAACTGTAAACAAGAATCCGGGAACACTGGCAGCATTCCTCCCGCGATCGTTGCCTCCTTCCCTACGTACATTTGTTCGCGAGAAGCAAGCGAACAAGAGCACCGTTGTTCCCTCTGCAAAGAATTACTGCGACAAGGGGAACTGGCAACTTGGTTACCTGTAATATGCATTCATTCGTACCAAAAAAGTTGCATCGACTCGTGTTTAGAATCGCACGTATTGTGTCCCGATTGTGGAGTCAAGTTGCACCGGTACCCTCAACCTCTCCCAGGAGAAGTTACGATAACGATACAGGAGTCAATTTTAATCCAAGATGAGAGTACTAAAAGCCTCTCTCTTTTTTTCCATTATTTTCCGAGATTTATACTAAATCGATTGGATAAGACATATATACCAATTGAAGAAGGGTCGAAATATCAGTCCGATTGGGGGAAATTAATCAAGATCATAATTTAGGTCTGAGTTTTTCAGTTCGCCGAGTCTAAAGATTTGCATGATTTTTCAAGCATTGTATAAACTTAAGTGCGAATATTAACACCAAATCCTATAAGGAATTTGCCAAACAAATAAACATTTTGTCTGCCAATTGTTTTCTACATTGATGCCCCGACGTACCAGTAATAGTGCATCAGGTATCTGGTAAGAACTTGTTTTCTATATAGAGGGGATTCAAAATTTCAAACCCCCATATAATATGAATGAACATTTCTTTTCAGAGAAAGATTTCTGCATGATACTTTTAATTTTAGCAGTGGTCAGGAAACTTTGATGTATACTTTTGAAATAATTAAATGAATTAACTGCTCCAACTCAAATTTATCATTATTAAAATTAGCATGAGATTCAGTTTTTATTTTCATCATCATATTATAATCCTTCCTCTGGTAGATACATATCTTCATAAAATAATTGGGGAAGTTTTCATTCAAAATTATAAGTACCAAATCATAACAGTTGGCCATCCTCATTGATCTTATTATCAAGGTAGATATAAATGTTTTTTAGCAATGGCAACAGAAATCGACCGAAACCCGACACTGTACGAAAGGTGTTGTTTCGCCATCGTTTCATCGCTAGGCTGGATTATGTTCATCGCTGGTACGTGCCTCTTGAGCCCCGACCGGCAACCGATCCTGTTCTGGCTCTCAATCCTTTCCCCGATTCTCATCATTGCATACATCAACCTGATAGTTTCATCGGTTAACATAATAGCCATCTCAATTCACCAGTCATTCGTCGGAAATTGTCAACTGATACTACTGATACTGCGCGGAATAAAGATGACGCTTCGAGGTTGTTTCGCAACAAGCACAATTTCTGATGAAACAACCGTTGATGCATCATCAGCACGGCCTCAAGAATCAGGAGGTACCCTTCTCGTACCAATACACCGGTACGAGAAAGAAGCGTCGGATGATGGGCCAATGTGCTGCATCTGCAAGGAGCTTTTTGAACCGGGGGATGGCGTTACGCAACTGCCTGCTTGTTCACATACTTTTCATGGTATTTGTTGCTCAAAATGGCTGCAACTGAGCTTGACATGCCCGGTTTGTCGATGCCCGGTAGCGTACATGGATCAGAAAAGTGTAGGGGATTTATAACAGTTCATCACTTTTTTTTTTCTCTTTTTAATTTTTATTAATAAAATCGAGCAATAGAGATTATTTTACATATTCTCTTTATTAATTTATCCCCTGAAATCAGCTCTTTTTTGAATTTTGGAAAATTAAACGCGATGAAATTCGATGTCAAATAAAGCAGTGCCTAAGAACCGAAAAAAAATGAAAATTTTCCAACATTTTCCCCTAATTTTAGCTCTTAAATTATTCTGGCAATGCTTGAATATTCGGATGTATTATTCGGTAACTGAAATTTCATTCTAGTATACTAATGTAACGTACGTGCAATTCGAATGTCGTATAAAACAAGGCAGATCCAGTGCACGCCTTTATATTGAAATTTTAAAGATAAGGTCGCTTTGAATATATAAGAACCGTTATTTAAGAACCGGCCTTTGGTCAAGTAGCTAAGGACAACGCTATCCTTGTGGGAGGTTAAGGGTTTAAAACTCAGATAGGGTCTTTTATAGACATTAATTTAAGTTTGAGAGGCTTGACCCTCATCTTTATCTTAAAAAAAAAAAAACTGTTATTTATTCAAATTTTAGAAACGTATTGATAGTTACTATTTTAATGGAAATTAGATTAATTAGGTATTTGTGATATTAATCCCAAATTGAATCCTGTTGCAGCTGATGTAACATTATTTTAATTCTTGTGCAATCTTATTAATGCGGCAATATATGTTTAAAAAATTTATAAGGTTATCGATATTGAATATTTTTATTTATATTAAATATGTTAATAATTTTAGTGTGCAACATATTCTTGTCCAAAGCCATTTGGACGGTCCAAAGGGTCCTGAGAGCCGTACGATCTAATTGTTAGTAATTGATCAGCCGTGATTTAATCATGTATGTACTAAAAATAGCATGATGTTTATATTTAGAATGATGGGTCACATGCTATCACCGTTGATAAACATATAAATTGAATCGAACGGTTTAGTCATGGCTTTGGACGGAGACCGTCCAAATGGCTTAGGACAAAATTCTAATCCTTTAATTTATTCAGCTTAAGTATCGTTAGTAGATAAATTCATTAATTTGAATGATTAATAAGAATAATTGTCGTCCCAAAAGAGGGTCGCTTTTAAATTTATAACCTAGGGTACCACTGTCAAGCCGCAAGCGCACGACTTAATTGTAGTATATCTAGGGTCGAACACAAGGACGGATTGGTAAACAAGACTCTACCTAACTAGACTAGGGGTTGTTTTGGTTGTTTTGCAATTTGTATTTAAAAGGTAAATAGCTGAAAGAAAATGGGTTGGATAACAAGATTGGGAAGCGTTCTTAGGGCTCTAGAATCTGTTCTTCACTTAGTTCATACAATGCATCTTACGTGTTTTCACAACTGGCTTACACTTTCATGCACGGCCTGTGCAAAGTACGAAAATATGGTACTAAGGACTTTCTGGTTTAAACAGTTTGGCATTGGTAGATTCCTGCCGAAGGGAAAGTTACTGTCACTGATAACACCCAAATATATACACTTTTACATAGGGAAATACCTTCAAAGCTAATCCAAATCATAAGCATTGCATGCTATTTAATTGTAGTTTTGCATCTTTGGCCATTTCTCTCGTAGTTTCTAGATATCTTCTCTTCTTCTGCTATTTTCTCTCGTTTTCAGACACTTTATGAAGCTGTGGATGATTGCATGTAATCCGTCTCGAAAAGACGAAGAAAACGAGTCCTGGAACGTCGAAAATCTCCACCCGGATTGTCCAGAAAGCTGAAAACACTGTTCACTGCGCAGAGGCTGCAACCCTTACGCCCCGTAAGGTCCCCCTTACGGACCGTAAGGTCCAGAACTGGAAAGTTGTGCAGAATTGGCAGATTTGGCTGAGGGTTTCTAGGTCGGTTTGGGTGCTTATATACTCTACTTTGGCCGCCGTTTTGAAGCATTCTACCATGATTTCATCCACCTATTGAGAGGTTTAGAGAGGGTTTATTGGAGAGGAAGCCAAGCCGAGTTTGGAGGTGATTTTGGCGAGATTTCGGGACGCGACGAGATCAAGCAAGTGAGCCGACGAGCGAGGATACGCGCATGCAACACCCGGAGCCGAACTTCACATCTGTTCTATCTCTCTTACTTGTTGTTGTGATTGATTCGTGTTTCTTGTATCGCGAGATGACTTGTTCTTGTTGTTGTACTTGCTTGTTTGTGATTTTTGTAGCCATGTCCGGCTAAACTCGTAGTTTCTAAGATTAGGGTTATGTTGTGAACTTGGTTTCTGGTTTTTATGTGATTCTTAGTTATCTTTTATCTTGGTTTTCTGTGTGTTGTGTATGAATTGAAATTGCATCTATTCCTGGATTGTGTGCTCGAACAGGTAACCAGTAGGTATCGGCCGGTACCCTAGGTTTTAAGTCTTAGTACGCATGTGATTAGGTCTAGTTTGTATTCAAAGTGGGTTAGAGATCCGAGAGGGCAACCAGACAAAATGCGAGAGCTGAGTTTTACGCTACCCGAGAGGGAGGTACACTTTGGGGCACCAACACCAGAACTTAGGATAGGCTTACAAGCGAGAGCTGCGGTCTGTACCTCTGTTGGTTTGAACTGTGTTAGGAATTAGACCTACAAGCGAGAGCTGCGGTTTGGTCCTTGATATTGTTTAAACCAGAACTAAGCGAGTTAATACCAAAAGAATCCATAATACCAGTTTACTTGAGTTGCGCACCAGTCGTACACGAGAGCGACGGCTGGTACACTTCTATCTGACAGACGCGAGAGCGCAGTTCAGTTAGTTGTGTGGATTGTACGTGACAGATACAGTTAGCGTGACCCGAGGCCAAGTAAATCAACTGATCCGACATCCTGGAAACACCATTTTAATTAGTGCATTTGTCTTTTACTGTTTTGATTATTATTTAGGAAAATTAGAAAACACCCCCTTTTTACAGAAACAACCCTTGCTTAGGAAATAAACCAAGTCTAGTCCGGTTTTGCCAACTGTCCCTGTGGATTCGACCCCATACTATGCTGCAACTTAGTCGTACGCTTGCGACTGATTGGATGTTTAGTTGGGAATTAAAAGTAGTGCACTTTCGAGTGAACAGTCACTAACTACCCAACAGGACGCTGCACAATTCAAAGTTCGTCAGGAACCATTTTCGCGATATCCTAACTCACAAAGTTCTAGTGTTGGTTTCCTAAAGATACGAGATTTCCTTTCGGATAGTTCGAAGTCCTCTTACGAGCAACTTGGGTTTAGCAATTCCTTTCGGATAGGTTTACACCCTATCTTCGGTACACCGGACTCGAGTTAAATCTAAGCATGTCACAAGGAACAGTACAAAGCAAGTCAAGTCAAGTGCTAAAATTATTGCTCAACACATAGAAACCAAAATAACAAATAAAAAGTCACATAGTACCAAAGACTAAGTTTAGAACGTCATCATCCCCTAAGAACTAAAAAGCTTAGCCGGACATGGCTAAGACACAAGCAAAAGACAGTTGGAAATTAATGAATCAAAGACATAGTATCAACGATAAGACACATCAACAACAGATCAAAGATAAAGAGATAGAAATGAAGTTGTCGATGGAGTCGTCATCTCGGCATTCAACTCCACTGCCTCGGACGTCTCCTCTCAAAGCACCGCACACCCTCCTTATTATATAGGGCGGCCTCACGATATTCTTCCAAATCAGCTCAGCAGAAATCAACTCCCAGGAACTTGCCGAAATAGACTATACTCGGTCCGAGTAAAGATGCAATCGGACCGAGTGCAGTTCAGTCTTGAGAATCGATAGCTATACTCGGACCGAGTGTAGTGTGATCGGTCCGAGTATGGATCTTCTTGCCTTCAACTGGGCACTCAGGCCGAGCCAATCCTCTGCCGACCCGAGTGGTGTCTTCAAGCTGGCACTCGGACCGAGCCAATCCCCTGCTGATCCGAATGCAGGTGCTCTTGAGCTTCAAATGCTCCAAATTATGCTCCAATCAGCTCCTTTTCGCTCCTGAGCACCTAAGACATCAACAAACACAAAGTAAAGGGAAAACAAACAAATCCTAACAAAATACAATGCATGCACATGATTTTTTGTCATTTTGGAGGTTCAAAACTAGATAAATTGTATGCATGTTTTGGAGATATCAATAATGTAGAAAAAAAAGTCCCTAATTAATAAATTAAGATGAATATTGATTTAACTTAAAAATAAAAATAAATTTCAGTATCACAATTGTATTTGTATTTCCTAGTTTTACTCAAAAAAAATATATGTACTAAGTCTCTGTGAAAAAAAGGAATATTCTATGTTGAAAGATTAATATAATAATTTACTGGAGTAAAACTACGGTGCTCCTAGGAGCACGGAGACCTCCCGTGCTCCTAACTCAAAAATCATACTTAACCATCTCGAAATTTTGATTTATGTGTCTCATTAAATTCTTTATATCAAAATATCATAGGATACAAAAATTTTCCATTTTTTGAGTTGATTAAGTATTTGTTTTGGATTTTGTAAATATGACATAGTTTTATACATTATTTTATTATTATTATTATTTTTTTTAAGCTATCCTAAAAAAATCTAAAACAAATACTTAAAAAACTCAAAAAAATGTAAAATTTTTGTATCCTAGGAGATTTTGATATAAAGAATTTAATGAGAATGATAAATCAAAATTTTGTGATGGTTTAGTATGATTTTTGAGTTAGGAGCACGGGAAGCATCCATGCTCCTAGGAGCACACTAGATTTACTCAATTTACTAATATATATAGGTCTAGATATGGTGATACCATTGGAGATACCATACAGTTTGACTTGGTCAAATGAACTAATTATTCGACTAAACGTACTAATTATTCAACTTAATATCCTAATTATTCAACTTAATATATAATGTATTTAAAATGAATAAAAACTAATTATTTAGCTTAAAATACTAATTATTCAACTTAACATGCTAAATATTCAACTTAAAATGCTAAATATTCAACATAACATTAACTTATAATTAGTATGTTAAGTTGATGCTAAATATTTAACATGCTAATTATAAGTTGACATTAAGTTGAATATTTAGCATGTTAAGTTGAATAATTAGTATGTCATGTTGAATAATAATTAGTTCATTTAACCAAATCAAACTATATGGTATCCATATCCAATGCAATGGTATCCTCAATACTATTACGGTATTACCATAGCATTTTTCCAAAATTTTTTAATGCTGCCTAAAACTACGGCAGAGATAATAATATGTCAGAAACGTTAGAATTCTGTTTCAAATAAGGTACTCAAACTACGGAAATGCTTTTTTGATGATATTTAAAAACAAACCATTGTTTTTTTTTTTTTTTATCCCCTATTTCAGCTGGAAATCAAATCCGCATGTGTATCCAGAAAGTTCATTGACTAAGTAGGAATATAACCTCTTTAACTCATAAGATATGATCTCCAACTCCATATATATCAAACAGAAATCCAATCTAATCTTTTATTCTAACAAAAACCTCAACCTCCATCATCTTAATTCTTCTTCTTCACTTTCAATAAAATAAAAACTACCCCTAGATCTCCATTTTTTTTATTTCATTTTTAAAAAATTCATAGATGAAACATGCATGTGTTCATAGTTGGGAAGATTGGTTTCATTTTTTCACTGGTTTCTTAGCATTCATCACATCTTCTGTGGGATTGATTCTATCTTCCCCTTCTCACATTCCAATCCTCTTCTGGTTTTCTGTTTTTGCCCCTGTCCTCATTCCGATTTTCATGTATGTGCTCTTCTTTTCGGTAATCGGGGCATTGTACGCGATCGGGAAGGTACTACAATGGCTGAGGAATCCGAAGGCCAACTTTCGAGCCATTCCGGCTGTGCAACATGACGCTTGTGACATTTTGGATGTGTTTCGCAGAGAGTCGATGTTTCGTTCTCTGCGAACTTATTTGTATGACAAGAAACGCAACGATAGCGATGACGTTTGTTTCTGCTGCTCGATTTGCAAGGAAGAAGTGCAACAAGGCGAGGTCATGGCACTGCTTCCGGCATGCGCTCACTCGTTTCATAACACGTGCGTCGTGCTGTGGCTCGGAACCTGCGTGACTTGCCCGATCTGCAGATGCAGAGTTGATCAGGAAATCCCCAGAGAAGAAGTTGTATTTTCAGAATATTAACATTTTTTTTCCTTGTTTGTAGTAGCAAGTACTAACAACTTGTGTTTTTATTTGACACTTCTTTCTTGAAGTGCAACTTGTACATTAAAAGTTAATATAAATTTAGGATTTAAAATTGAGTGAGGCTATTGTACTATTAATAGTACAAATATGTCCTGTACTATTGGCCGTATCTCCAATTTCAAAATATTTAATAGTCGATCGGAACCGTTCATTGTGACTTTTATATCTAATTTAACTTGTAAGCCAAATTTTAAAATTTTTGGTAACTTTTTACTATTTTTAAGATATTTTCAAAAGCCACTTGATTAAAACATTATGAGCCATTTAAATAAGTGACATTTTAAAATATCTAAAAAAATACTAAACAAGTTCCAAAAAATATAAAATTTGATTTACAAGTAAAATTGCATATGAAAATCATAATGAACGATTTGGATCGACTATTAATATTTTGAAATTAGATAATGCACAGACCTTAGACAGTAAAATTGCATATTAATATTTGGAGCAATCCGTACTATTAATAGTATAATAGCCTCACTCTTTAAAATTTTTATTTGAGTTGATAATGCACAGACCTTAGACAAAAAAACAAAAAAGAAAATCTCTAAAAAACAAAGAAAATATAAAGGAATCCAAGGGCAAAACTGCCAAGTTTGCAAACTCTCCTAGACCCACAAAAAAAAAAAAAAAAAAAAAAACATATTCCTGGTTTTCTAGCACAATTCTATTAGCTTTACTTGATGCAAATTTTTTTATTTGTCTATTATGGGAAGATGTCAAAGCAGAAAACATATTCCTGGTTTTGTAGCACAACAGTTTCTTATCAATATATCTGACTTAGTAATGATTAGTTTAAATATCAAAAGTATTTGTATATCTTCTTGCCAGGGAGGTTTAATTTAATTATTACAGGCTGATTCTACTATGGATCGGATGAAATATAGGCCGTTTATTTTTCATAATCGGATGGTCGTGATATGTCTTTTGGATACAATTAAAGAGATGTGTTTGATAAGAACCGCTCGATTCAAAATGAAAGGTTGCTTAGCTGATCGAGAGACCTGACATAAATTATCAAGTCTTGAATACCAAACAAAAGAGCAAATTTGAGGCATTGTAAGAGAAAATTCAACAACCTGTGTGCTTTCTGGTAACCGAATAGATTTGGGTTGTTCTTAATTCTTATCTTTGCTGATTCTGGTAGCCTGGTACGAGCTTCAAAACCGGTCTTTCTGGTTGATTTCTTATTGGTTTATTTGGGCTCACGAAATAAATGCGGCCTTGCTAATTGGGCTGGAAAGATTAATGTGACAAATTAAGGCCTAATGTATGTGCAAAATCTGGACTTGGATGTGGGCTTTAAAAATAGAATTTTTTACTTGGACAGTAGGATCTCAATGGACCCTGAATGATGTATATAAATAGTTATAATTCTCTCCAATTCAAAAATAAACCACAAGCATTGTACCAGAGAAATCATATTTCCAGGAGTGCTTATCCTCTGCCTCATAATGATCTTAATCTTAAATAGAATAATAAACCAACCGAATAGAAGAAATGAATTATGAATTTAAATTTACTAAGTTAATACAAATCAAACTTTTACTAGATTAGCATATTACAAATAAACCCAACATTTCTTTTGAAGATTAAGCCAACCATCTGTCCAAACTATACAACTAGCTATATAGCTAGAAACCTTGGTCTTTAACTGGATTCATATGAAAAAAAAAAAAAAAAAACCCAAAATAAAATGGGCATCAATTCTGGTAAGTATGGATATATGTCAATTAAGAGAAATGTTGCAATTGCATAATTACCAAAACAACCAAAATTTTGTTTCATCGTCATGTTCTTTCTAGCAAGAACACAAAAACAAAATAGAAAAAAAAAAAAAAAAAGCTTCTTTTTTACTAATAACTACCAACATTTTTTCTGATTCTCAAAGAAGAGCTATCAATACCACACTGACAGTACCGACAAAGGACCATATGGAACTATCGAAGGATAAAGAAGGACCGGAATTCAAATCGGTGGAAGGACCCAAGCCGACAGTTGATCCATACGTCACGGTTGATACATTGCCACCCTTTAAAGATGAGCTGCAAATTTGGCAAGTAAAATCAAATGTTATCAATTATCATCATTTAAAGATTACAAATTATGAAAAATTCACCCTAAACATGAAAATAGAAAGCAAGATAGCTCATTTCAATATGGTACTGGTACCCATCGGAAATCTAACATAAAAAAAAAAACTACTTTGTTGGTTTTTATGCAAGAGAAGTCCCATTATCAGAAGATTGCTCATGCTATCAAAATATTTTCAGGTTATTAGTGGAACAAAAATTAAAGGGAACACATCAAACAAAAGGTGCATGCAAAAAGAAGATATTCTCAATACTGTCAGTATAAGTGGTACAGCTCATGTACCAGCACCAACCAGCTTGTACAGGTTGTAAATCTGAATAATAGAAATGGGTTACAGTACCAACCAGCTTGTACCAGTAACCCCTATGATCACAAAATTGCTCATTTCATTGGAAAATTTTATGGGTTTACTGGTACAAACAACTCATTTATTATATTTGCAAACATTAATAAGAAAAAGATTCTAAATTTGTACTGACCTTGAGGGAAACTGACAGCTTCCATGACCTGCAATTTAAATCAAGGAAGATTTAGTCCCAAATATTGGTTATAAACATATATCTAAAATTGCAATTCCTTTCCATAAGATTACTAGATTTCATATCAATTTGTGGTTCCTTTGTCATACACAAGAACTCGAGAAGATCACAGAGAATTCTTAATTTTAATTATTACCAAAGTTAATTCCTTAACAAATGTGCCTGGTACCAAAATCAACCCATCACAAGATTCCATTACCAGTACTGGTACTGGTACCGGTACCAGAAACCATACCAGCAATTGACACAAACTACCAAACCAACAAACCTGGATTCAATTTGTGTTTCCTCCATCATACACAAGAACTCAAGAAGATCACAGTGGATTCTTAATTTTAATTATTACCAAAATTAATTTCTTAACAAATGTACCTGGTACCAGAATCAACAACCCATCAAGATTTCATTACCAGTACCAGTACCAGAATTAATACCAGAAATCGACACAAACCAACAAACCTGGATTCAATTTGTGTTTCATCTACCAAACAGCAAGAACTGAAGAAGATCACATTGAATTCTTAATTATTACCAAAGTTAATTCCTTTTTAACAAATGTGCCTGGTACCAGAATCAACCCATCAAGATTTCATTACCAGTACCAGTACCAGAAACCGTACCAGGAATCGACAAAAACTATCAAACCAACAAACCTGGATTTAATGAGGTCAAAGCAGCCGTGCCGGAGAAGTCGCACGCGGACTCCGCGCCGCCGTTCTTAACAAAGTAGTCATTGAAGGCGTAGGACGCCACAGCCTGGAGGTCCTCGGGCTGGTAGCACGAGCCGCCCTGCTGTATGGGTCTGCAGTCCGCGCCGCCGGCCCCGCACGCCCAGTCGATCGCCGCCTGCAGGGCCGCGTCCTCCGCGTTGTTCTTCGCCACGCACCACAGGTCCCCCACTGCCACACCCCCGGCCTTCTCCGTAGGTCCTGCCACCGCCACTGCTGTCAGTGAAAAGGTGGTGAGGAGGAGGAGGAGGAGAAAAGGGAAGAACCCAAGATTGGTACTTGCCATTCTTGGTTATTTCTTTGTTATAAGAAGAAGTAAGAAGGAGGAAATTAGGAAGATGGGTTTTTGTTTGAGTGGAAATTGGGAGTGATTGAGGGTTAATTGGAAGGGGAATAAATAGGGAATGAGGAGGAATGCGAAATGTTACCGTTGGGGATCTGTTTAAGTTAAGCCTTCATTATAAGGGTTGGCCGTTAAAGAGTAGAGAAGATGAATGAAACGGAGAGGAAGAGGGAGAAAAAGAAAGGTGATCGATCACTGGTAGATCGGAGGAGTGGAGTGGAGTGAGGAATGTGTGTCAAATCGGGCGGGCGGGTCGGGGTCGGGGTCGGGGTCGGGGTCGGGGTCGGGGTCGGGGTCGGTTCGGGTTCGGGTCGAGTCAGTTTGATCTTCTAGAATATCTCGGATCAGGTCGGATCGGATGATGGGCGGGTCGGGTCGGATCAATTTTAATATCTATTTTTTTTTTATCGTATGTTAATTTGAGTTGGATTGGATGCTATTTGGTCTCGGATCGGGTCGGGTCGGGTTCGGATCGGGTCGGGTCGAGTCGGGTCAGTTTGACTATCTGAAAAATTCCGGTTCGGGTCGGGTTCGAGTCGGGTGGGGTCGGGTCGGGTGGGTTTCTCGGGTCGGGTTGGGTTCTGCCACCTCTGTGTGTGTAAGACAGTAAGAGTGCGTAGATGTAGGTGTGGAGATAGACTGACTGGTAACGCCAGAAAGAAATAATTCATATCCCCTGCTGTACTGCAATGTGCAGTTCACAACGTCAGCCGTTGGATTGTTTTGAGATTCGTGCTAGCGCGGTCTCGAGACAATCCAACGGCTCAGGCGTGAACTGCACAGTGCAGTAAATCAGGGGATGAACACTCCAGGACAGTCGGTGTTGCTGCTGCTGCTGCTTCCCAAGCCCAAAGATTCATTGGACTGCAAAGTGGAAAGCACAAACCAGCAGACCAAGGTCGGATAGGATGGTATGTCTGCTGCTATGCCCTTGGCCCATGGGCTTCGCCTGTTCACAACGACATCAAAAAAAAAAAAAAAAAAAAAAGAGCTGTTCTTCTGTGATCAGCTAAACAACCTTTCATTTTGAATCAAACAGTTCTTATCAAACATCTTTCTTTAATTGTATCTAAAAAAACATAACGTGGCCATCCGATTATAAAAAATAAATGGGCCGTATTTCATGTGATCCATAGCAACATTAGAAAATAAGAAGAATTTTTTTGGGGGGAAGGGATTCATTGACAATGTTTATCTTGACAATATTGACAATGAGACATTTCAAAATTTATAAAAGTTCATAAAAAATCTCAAAAATGATAAAATGTTTATAGATGTATTATTTAACTTGTAGATCGATATTGTTTCAAGTTTCAATCAATTTGAATATTGTTTGACGACTTACTAAAATTTTATACACTTTTTAACGGTTGAAATATAACAGGTCTTTCAAGAACTATTAAACGTCACTTAAATTGAATATAATCGGAAACATAATTAATTTGTAAGCTTTACAGTGGTCGCTGCCAAGTACATAAAAAAAAGAGTTTGCTACAATTGTTTGTGGGGTCCCATACAAATTTAATTTTCTTTATCTACGTGCTCCAACATACTTTTAATTAAAAATATAAAAAAAACTTTTAACACTTTCAATGACGACTTTTCTGTCGGAAAACAATTATTTTCCGTAACATGGGTAAGAACTTCTGATAGTTGATCTTGCGGAAATGACCCTGGACAGTTAAAATTGATGCGGCATTTTTCTTTTCTTATGTTATCATCACAATATAAATACACTTGTTTCTTTTCTTTAACACTCATGTATAGTTGTATGTATCTATTGGGACCCAATGAAGAATATGATGATAGTGCTTAATTGTCGTTAAATAACCGAATAAAGAAAGAAGCTTAAGCTGAACAAACCGGACTGACCTAGACCTAGACAGCACTATCAAGTTTCTGCCCAGTCTTTGTCAAGTTTTCTATTTTTCTCTCTTTTTCTACTCTCTTCCATGTGGGGTAAACACCAGATAGTCTTGCATTTTCTGGAAGAAACAACACTGGATACTATCTAACTTATATATAAGAAATTTTATTTTAGTATCATAGCAATTAATAAAACATTAATAATTATGATGTTAATGTTATACAAAGACTCAAAATACTCATCCACATTGCGAACTTGCCAATATATTTTACAATTTAGTGTTTGATCATTAATTATAAAATGACTACTAATCTTGTTTGTTCATAAGACAATATTTATGATTTGTAACTTTCAAAACTAGAAAATTAATTATTACTTTTTCAATATTTTTTATTTTCTCTTTTTTAAATAAATATACATGAATTCTTTTTTTTAAATGTACTGCAACACTTACTTTTTATGTTAAGGCTTGTGATTAGACCGTCCATCAATGTTAAGGCGCGCGGGGCTGCCGAGGGGTGCATGGGGGCTGCTGGGGGCTGCCACAGGGTGCATGGGGTAGATCGAGGGCAATTTAGTCATTCAAAAATTTTAATGGTAATAATGCAATGTTATTAATAGTGGCAAATTTGAAATTTTTAAGTTTGGAGTGGCAAACTTACAATTGGAGGGTTTTGGAGTGGCATATATGCAAATTCCCCTTTTTTTTAATTTCTTTTACTTCCAAAAGTTAATTATAACAATACTCGATTTCGAACAAAAACTCAAGATTAACAACAACATTATATAATAGTACTCAATTTCGAACAACATTAACAAATGTTTGTACAACAAGATATCAAGTTCCAAAAATTGCATGAACATGCTGGCCATCTTTACCTGTAAATAACATATCAAGACGATTGCTAGAAAAATCAACAAATTCTCAAGGTAGTGAAAACTCTTAAAACAACAAAGTCAATGTCACGGCTCCTCATTCTGAGATCAAGCAAAAGAATGAGTTTCATAAAGGGTTAGCCAATATCAACATTGAGTCGTCAAAGAGAGTTGATGTTAACTTCAACGGCCCTAGACTGAGCGCTTCTGGAGTTGGTAAGCTTTTTTTAAATAAGCTTTTTCTAACTTACTGCGCAGTAGAGGATAAGAATTGAGCATGAACAAACCAACTGACGGGACCAGGGTCAGTATTTCATTATTTCTGGCTTTCCATATGTATGTCCTCCATATTTTTAAGGCGAGATTTGAGTCTGCATGAATCTTGAGGCGATTCAACGGTCCACGTGCTTCATGGCACCTTACCATATATATGTCCTCTACTGCTCAATCTAGAGATTCAAGTTAGCTGACCGTACCTTAAGGCGGAGGACATACACCTGTATTTCTGGATATTCTCCGATTTTGCATGAACATTGAAGTTTTAATTTTTGTTTCTTTGTGATTTTTCGTTGCCTATCTTGCATGCATCTATTATTTTATTGGGACCCAAAGAAGAATATGATGATAGCGCTTCTTGAAGCGAATCCAACGCCGGAGTCCTAGGAAGTAATTTATTGTGTAGTAGAGGATATGAATCTAAGAAGTAATTTATTGTGTAGTAGAGGATATGAATTTAATGCGAGTACCAGCTCCACTCTGGCTCATAGGAATGATTCCAGAGGCATACTATTGTAGCAGGATATTTCGTCGCTTTCCCCCTCCCTGCCGTTGAGGAAAAGGTCAGATATTAGAGGATAGAAAGAACACTTGGATGCACCGATTTTGGTGTAATAAAATATGGACCGTCCGATTCAATCATAAAATCTCATCATGGTCGATCTCGAGGAAATGTCATTGATCCACGGCTTCGCTGCAACGACCTACATACCAAATGCATCCCTTTCAGAAGATGTTTTCGTTTATTATTGAAGGCAATCCGAATATATATACCCACCATCAAAAGGGAACCCCTAAAAGGCAAAACCAAAAAACTTTCCTGGCTTAATTCTCTTTCACTGTTTTCACTCTCCTTCTCCCTCTTTTCAACCCAACCCAACCATGGCCTTCAACTCCAACGACAGCTGTCAAGGTAGTGAAAACTCCTAAAACAACAAAGTCAAGATCACGGCTCCTCATTCTGAGGTCAAGCAAAAGAATGAGTTTCATAAAAGGTTAGCCAACATCAATATTGAGTCGCCAAAGAGAGTTGTTGTTAATTTTAACGGTCCTAGGCTGAGCGCTTTTGGAGTTGGTAAGCTTTTTTTAATAAGTTTTTTTCTAACTTACTGCGCAGTAGAGGATAAGAATTGAGCATTAACAAACCAACTAACACGACCACGGTCAGTATTTCATCATTTTTGGCTTTCCATATGTATGTCCTCCATATTTTTAAGGCGAGATTCGAGTCTACACGAATCTTTAGGCGATCCAACGGTCCACGTGCTATATGGCACCTTACCATATGTATGTCCTTTATTGCTCAATCCATAGATTCGAGTCAGCTAACCGTGCCTTAAGGCGGAGGACATACCTAGGTGTATTTCTGAATATTCTCCAATTTTGCACGAACATTGAAGTTTTAATTTTTTTTTTTTTTTTTTTTTTTTGTGATTTTCCGTTGCCTATCTTGCATGTATCTATTATTCTATTGGGACCCAAGAAAGAATATGATGATAGCGCTTAATTGTCGTTAAATAACCGAATAAAGAAAGAAGCTGAACAAACCCGATTGACCTTAGACACCAGTACCACTATTAAGTTTTCCCTCTCTCTCTTTTTCTACTCTTGAGAGTCCCTGTGGGGTAAATAAACACCAGACAGTCTTATATTTTTTGGAAGAAACAACTCTGCATAGTGCATAGTATGTTAGTATTAGTACATACTGGATTTCGACCACTCTTAATTAGACTTACTCTTAAAGAGAAAGGTCTAAAACAGATCTATTGACTATTTGATGACGCTGGCAAGGTGTGGCACCACAACAAGAGAAAGCAGCCAACTCGAATTTATCTAACTTACATGTAGGAAATTTTAATTAGTACAACTAGCAAGAAACCCGCACGTTTGCGGGCGTTTTAAATTCTGAGCTCATGCTGTGTAATACATATAACGTGCTTTTGGTTTTTGGCTAATATTTACCATTTAAATTTCATCTTTACACTAAATTAACTCATTGAATTTTAGAATATAAAGCATTAATTCATCATTAATGTAAATCCTAATCAAATTGATGTCTTCCATACCAAAATTGATATATTTCCATTTTTGTAAAACCAAAATGGAGAGGAAGTTGTTTAATTGGAGAACATCAACACTTTTGAAATCAATGCATTTTGAACTCAACCGTTGATTAAGGGGTAGAATGAGAATTAAAAAAAAAATTGGAGGAGAAAAAAATAGAGACGTCAAATACTTACGTGCTTTATAATATATAATATAGTATAAATAGCAATGAATCAGACTTAACAATAATGATGTTAACATTATAAAAAGACTCAAAATTCTATTTTGTGATAAGTTGACCTTATACTTCTTATTCTAACCATCCACCCCTCCACTAAAAAGACTCAAAATTCTATTTTGTGATAAGTTGACCTTATACTTCTTATTCTAACCATCCACCTCTCCACATTCCGAACTTTGATAATATATTTACAATTTCATATTTGATTATTATTTATTAATTATAAAATGACTACGATTATATTCTTGTTTGTTCATTATAAAATGTTTATGATTTGTAACTTCAACAGTAGAAAATTAATTACTACTTTTCAATAATTAAAATGTGAATCATGGATCGACATCCATTACATTAATAATTAACACTGCATTAAAAAAACAAAATATTCCAAATATCACAACATATTAAGTACAAAAAACCGGATGATAATTAATAATATCATCCTTCAGAAAAAAAAAAAAAAAAAAATACCAATCACCTCAAATCTAGTTACAAACATCATGCCAGAATCTACATCTATGACCAGCCAAATTTGTAATCCAGGACATAAACAAGCACAAGAGAAAAGGGGTACAGGAGATACGCGACAAAGCAGGTCCAGAGAGGGAAGTTCGTGCGGAAGCTCGTGAAGAGACCCATGACTATGCACACGATCAGGATGACGAGCACTTCCGATGAGAAGTCCCATGTCAGATGCCGCACATAGACCAGCGCCAGGAACACTGCCAGGCACAGCGTGTTGTTCATAGTTGCTCCTCCATAGATCTACAATGAAACATTTCGATATTCCAATTACAATTTTGAGTTGAGGGTTATAAAGCACCAGTTAAATTCATTTCAGATGAGGTCGAGTACCGCTGTACCAGTCTGTAGCAGTAAATGTACCAGTTTGACAAACTTTCGTTCTCACTCATTATTTGCATATGTTTAGCTTAATGAACTTACCTAATCATTTATTATTCCAAAATATTTCTGTAAAATAGATATATTATGTGGCTTATTGACATTGTATTATCATACCTCGGAGAAAGTCAAGGAGGACGTCTTCTGTTTCTTCCTGCTTGCAAAAATAATAGCCGAGACAGCCTCGCTTGAATTCGTGGCCAGCGGCATGGCGATAAAAGATATAAAAAAGGAGGGTATCTTTGTGGCTTGCGAAAAGTTATGAACAGTGTCCACAAGAGGGTCCGCAAAAGCAGCTGCCATGACGGTGCCAACAATCAGAAACAGGACAGCTTTCATGGTGGTCCATTTTTTGTTAATGACAATTTCCTGTTCTCCCTCCTCGTGGTCTAGCAACGTGTTGTGCTCGGCTCTAGTTCTCTGAAAATTTAAATTTGAATAAAGATAAGTAAACATCATTAACCTAACCGATGATCAGAGGATAAAATGCTTAATTAGCAACTAACAAACAAAAAAAATCCACATAATTGGACTAAACAAGACAGCGCGCAATTCTAAATATAAAACGAAAAGTGGCAGAAGTATATATTACTAGTACTTGACAAGACCCAATTTGTTGGTACCTGATACCATAATTAAGAAAGCTTATTATCGGTAAATAATAGCTTAAAATTATTGACAAGGTTGCAGAAATTTTATACAGACAAATTCAACGATTGTTAGATGAATGTACCTGGTGAAAATCACTTAGGAAATTTCCAGAGTTACTGCCAGATATCGAGACAGTCCGCCTGGCTTCTTTAAGCCATTTTGATATGCCTTCAATGAACTCTTCTTCGTCGATGCAATTATTCTCTGAAGTGTCGAAATCCTCCATTACCTGGTCAACCGCACCTTTCTTTTCCAGACCTATCTCCTCGAACTGGACTCCAACCAGAAATGCATGCAGCTCTTCGCGTGTTATGTTTTTGTCGTGGTCAGAATCTATTGAGCGAAACAAACTGTATAGAGAATACAACAAGTTTAATTCCATAATAAATAACCTATATTTCTGAACACTACGTAACAGGTAATTCTTCATGTACAACTGTGTTGGTTGTTGGTACATGTCATTAACAGGTAAGTTTTATACCAGATACAATTCCTTAGAGCAAAATTAAATTGGAGGGAAATTAATAACAAGCTTAATTGATAAAGAACGATGGTGCCAAACACCAAACTGGTACACAGAGTAAAGGTAAAAAAAACAAAGCACGGCTGCATCAACATAGAAGCAGTACTGGTATCTTGATTTGGTCATTGATCTGGACATATAATCTTTTTAGTGAAAATAGAATCTGAAGAGGCTAACTTTGATATCGCAGGAACATCCGGTGTCCCGTCGTCTTTAGTGAGCTTGGTTAGAAATTTGCTTTCGAAGTGGTGCAGAATTCCAGATACGATTAGCTTAAGTCTCACATATTCTAATCTTCTCTTCTGGACCCATGGTTGGAATACCTGGCCAACAAAATATTCAAATAGCATAAAATAGATGAATTACATACCAATTATCTCAACATGCCGGCGAAAAGAACGCATGTTCTTCCATATTTGTCATGAATAAAGATATATATATTTTTTGTTTATCTGAAATGACAACATGATGGATGAGGCCATCTCGTTACCTGATAGAAAGCATAAGCCAAGACTAGCAACACCGACAATATGAGGCATATCAATACAAACACGCGCTGAGCGGAGTTGAACTTGAAAACTTTTGGAAACTGGATAAGGATAAAGGGTAGCACAGAAATTGTCATAATCTTTGCCGCATCGCTCGTCTGCTTATCAGTAGACACGCCAGATTCTGCGAACACATGATCAATGCCATACATTCATTCAGACAAACACAAATTATCCAAAGAAAAAATAACGGCGAGCAATCATAATAATTGTAAATTTCACAAGAATGACAGTGAAATCGAGATGGCGCAAGAAAACAGACTTACTGGTTAAACTAAAACCCCGGGTATCTTGTGAATCAATAGAAGTAGAGTTCTCTGAAAGGTCAGACTTGCCGACAATAATGCAAGTTCCCCAAAGAAGAGTTAAGAGAAGGACAGTCGATCCGGCAAGGAGACCCATTCCGATCAAAACCTGACTCTGCGCAGTCTCTTTGCTCCCCGATAGACCAGAAACTGTAAACAAACATATCATTTCTTATCTATGACATTCATTAATAAGAGCTAAATTTAAAAAAAAAAAAAATTAAGACCATGATTTTCTTATCTGCCAACAAGGTATATGAAATATGTTTAACTCAAGATTTTCTCAAGCTTTTTTTGTATTATGATCAGAATTTAGCAGAATTAATATGGGTTCCATTTCTTTCTTTCTTTCTTTCTTTTCTTCTTTTTTTTTTTTTTTTTTTTTTTTGCGTTTACTTAACCAACATGACCCACAACTCAAAACAACAGCTGTAATACAGTGCCATAACTATAATCCTACCAAACAGCACAGTTTATCATGGAAGCATATCTAGCTATGTTGTTGCCCCCACTGCATTACTAATGACAAATTGGAATAAAGAATTGACAGAAGTGTTAGGACCACAAGCACCTGAAATCTTGCCTATTAGATTTTCAATATATAATATAATCTCCCACTAATTATGCAGTAAGATTAAAAGATTTGGTGGTTTAAACTTTAAACTTTAAAGCCATTTTCTGGGTTGTTTACATAAACACTACTTGGTGATCTTTAATTATTCAAAAAAGATAATACTTAGTGCATTCAAAGATAAATCATAAATGATTGTTTTATTACATATTACATAAAAAAAAAGGTAGGAATTTGCATGTTAGGTGTCTCCAAGAAAGAAAAGAAATTTGAATAAATTAAAGGCCATAACTAATCCCAGAAAAGAAGTTAAAGGATGTAATTTAAACTTTATTCTGTAAACTGGCTTTAACTTACTTTTGAGTTAAATATAAGTATATAACTTATTCTTTCAAAAAGAAAAGGAATTTAAAAAGAGAAGGCAACAATTTTTTTAGTCAAAAGGAAAAGTGAAGTACGATTTAGTTAACAATAAAATTAGAAAAAATATGTAGAGTTCACCCTATAAAGTAGGTCATCCATCCACCCTCTCTCACAATCTGATATACCCGCATGCACCCATGTGAGAAGATCACAATTGCATAAATATTCACTGGAAACCGTAATGTATATGTTTACTAGAAAATGATATATGTTGATCGGAAAGATATAAATGTTCACTGAAAAATAATATTTGGTCATTACAAATACAGTGGACCGGTGGACAGATAAAAGGGTGGTCACTAACTATTACTCATAAAAGTATTTCTGGGCCACCCTGCATCATATTATTCTCAATGTTGGAGACTGAAATAGAAAAGTTCCATTACTTTCCAAGTTGGTGCAGCACTGTACACGTTACATGTTTCCCAACAGGATAAGAGCAAAAACTCCCAATAAATGCAATTAATTATTAAAAACGACCTTATTGGAAATTAATTTGGCAGTTGCACACCTAAAAAATCTTTTTTATGATTTTTGTATGGTAGCAAACCTAGAAAGTTTTAATCATGAAAATATTCATGGCAACCAATTGAGAACAAATTGTCAATTAGTGGTCACACCAAGATAGCAACTCAGAAAAATGGGGCAAAACCATACAGCTTAGATTAGAGAGATGTAAAGTTTTAATCTTTGCTTTGTACAGAAGCAAGTTTCTCATGACCGCGTTAATAGGCAATTTTTATTATTATTATTATGCTAAACTGTAAAATGAAGTCTCCACTGTTCTATTTTAAGCAAGAACTTATCTTTTTTTTTTTCATTTTATTTGATTATTTTCTAGTGTTATTAAACAAAGAAATTCAAATATACTAAATTTTGCTTTCAATCCAGAAGAACCAAGCAAAAGCTGCAAAACTAAACCCCTTCCAAATTTCAAATTCACAAACTTATAATAGGGAAAAATTGAAATTCGATCACTGTGAATTATCAATTATGGGTCAGTTAAATTTTGCAAAGTACTCAATTTTGTTCAACTGTGAAGACTCCAATAAATTTAGAGAAGTTTCTAAATGATAATTATACTAAAATTGCTTCAAGAATTTAAATTCAAACATACATAGAATGAGCAGGGCATCAGGCAGAGCGCCGAGGATGGGCAGAAACAGCCCGCCGACGATCCCGGGGCCGAGAATCTCGAGCAGCAACTCACTACCGGATGATAAAAAAGTGGCGGCCTTGAACATGAGGAACCCATAAACCACAATCAAGAAGAGGTTCCCGACAACCGTCTCGGTGCACGGCAGAAAGCCGTAGGTCTGTTCGCAAGTCTCAGTCGAGTTGCCGCCGTCCGACTTGAGCAGCCGGGCGCCTATGTGGAGGTGGTGGGGCTGCTGGATGATATTGGGGTTGGCCGGGGTGAACCGGGAGTAGACGGGGATGGCTAGCAAGATGAAGAAGAGAAGAGTGAGGAGTTTGTGGTGTTGTTTTCTCCTTGCCATTGATGAGAAAGAGAGAGTGAGAGGAGTTGTTGGTGGTGGAGTAGTTTTTGCTTCTTCTGATGAGTTTTGAGGCCAAAAGAGAGGGAATTTATTTTGATCAGGAGAGAATTATTGAGGGGAAGAGAAGCATAATAATGCTGGATTTTTTTTGTTTTTGATGAAAATGGATGGATTTTAAAGGCTGGGTTTATGGTGAGAACAGCTTTTAACTTTTTTTAGTTTTAGGGAAAAAATAGAAAAAAAAAAAAAGTACACTCTTTTCTGATTTTTGTTGTCAATCATGCGCCTTTCCGTTTTTGTCCATACGTTTCTTATTCTTTTTCCCTTTTCTCTATAATGACTAATGAGGTTTTAATAAACTCTTTTATATTGTTTCATGGAAATAATTTTGTACGCAAGTAGTTTTACTGTTTTAGTGACAAGGAAATATAGTTTAAGTTAAAATTATTTTTAAGAAAAGGTGAATAGCAAGAATAATTGTTGAGTACAGTTAGTGCGATTTGCAAAGTTCATTGACACCAATATTTCGACCTTGTATCTCAAAAACAGTAGCTCAAATAGCTTATTCAGTTTACTCATATATTGGAACCTTATAAAATGCAATTATTTTTCCAATTTTGGAACTTTTGGACTACTTTTTGGTTTTTTTTTTTAACTTTATTATAATATAAATAAGGTCCACTTTTTTTTAAAAAAAAAAAAGAAAAACAATTGGTAATCAAAAGTTTTTTTTTTTTTAAATCATTCAAACCTATAACCAACAAATTTCATCTCCAAAACAAATACAAGCTTATGTAGCACATCATTTCCAATTTTTCTGATAAAATTACCATAATTAAGAAAATAAAAACCAAATACAAAATTATTGATATTCTTCGGCTAGAAGAATTTACTTGCACATAATTGTTTTGATATTGTAACTTCAAGTACTTTTTTTGTGTCACTCACATTGAAGTAGTTTACTTGCACATAATTGTTTGATATTGTAACTTCAAGTTGTTTTCATTCAAATTAAGTTCAAGTAGATAATTCAAACTCCCTCTATAATAACGGATTTGAATTTCTTGAGTGTTTACCAAATTTACATATTCTTACTATATATAAAAATATTTTAGAAAAAATGACATGAAAGAGCTATCTTTCCCTAAGAAACTTGAGTCGTTGATCATTTTCTTGGATAGATCAGAACCATTGATTTACGTTAATACCCATCGTTGACGTTGTCTCAGCTCATTAAAATTTAAAGCCCATATCAATTTTCTCAATATAAGGCTCATTACATATTATTTTAAAAATTTAAAATTTATTATAAGAAATAATAATTTCAGTCCGCAGCGCGTAGGGTCTTTACTGGAAAAAAAAATTATAATTATCTTAGTGGATTGATAGAACATCTCAATAATAGACCCTATTTAATGCTAGGAGATAGAAATGGTGATAATAATTAGAGTAAATTTTCTGGATGGTCACTGAAGTTTGCTCCATATCCATAATTGGTCACTGAACTTCTATTTATTCATTTTTTGTTACTCAAGTTTGATGTTTATCCAAATTTGGTCACTCCGTTAGTTTTTCCATCCAACTTAACAGAATAATTAATACGAATTCAATTCTAAGTCTTAGACATATATTTTTTCCATATAGAATATATAGAATATGTGAGATGTAAGAAACAAATTAAAATTTTGTTTATTTTATTTCAAAAAAAACTATTTTTTTCAAAATCATTTTAATTAATATTCTCATGTAAATTTAATTTTTAACATTTCTAAAAGTATGAAATATTTTATTGCAATATAAAAAATAAATAAAAAATAATTTGTATCATTATATTCTCACTTTTCAAGTTTTACATTGAAAAAATATATATGTAATTAAACTCTAAAATTGATGTCATGTTAATTTTTCCATTAAGTTGGATGGAAAAACTAACGGAGTGACCAAATTTGGATAAACAACAAAGTTGAGTGACCAAAAATGAATAAATAGAAGTTCGGTAACCAATTATGGATATTGAGCAAACTTCAGTGACCTCCTAAAAAATTTACCCTAATAATTACGATTATATTGTGAAATTTGTTGTGGACACTTGGCATATATTGGGGCTTGAGAAACAAAGCGTCATTTTCGTACACAAAAGCAGAAAGCGGAATGTCCCCTTCAGGGATCCGTACCCGCGTCCGTGCCGCGGATTTGCAGAGCAAATTGCCGACGTTTGGGGCAGGAATTAATTATGTTATGTGTATCACTGTATTTTGACTGGATGAAAATGAAAGGGTTGGATAGTAGTCCTTATCCTTTGTACTTTTTTTTTTTTTTTGAAATCCCCTTATCCTTTGTATAGGGCAATTTAACAATTTGCCCTCCTTTTAAATTTTGTTAAACAAATTGTCCTCCCCAAAAAAAATTTAACAAAATGCCCTTGTATACTCTTTATTCCCCTCTATTCTCCTTCTCCTATGTTAACTTTCTCTACCTTCCTTTAAAAATATTAATAAATATTTGTCTCTATTATTTTCTTTTAATATTTTCATTTTCATATCAAAGTTTTCATAAAAAACATTTGTATGACATAAATTTTTATATTATAAATTTTTTACTATTAAAATTCTGAATTTTATGGTCCTCATTTTCAGCCAATATTCAATTTGCTTTGTTAAAAATAATATAAATAAAATTCACCTCTTGTCATAAAATCTTAATTTGTGATCATATAATAAAAAAATAAAAATTATATTGATATCCTTGTAAATATAGTGAATAAAATATTTTAAAAAAATAATCTTTTCTTTACGATACTTACAATAATATAAATCTTATATCCTTAGTTTCATTATCATTAATTAAATAAATTATTTCAAAAATATTTTTATATGACATATTGTTCTAAATTTGAAAAAGAAGATTTAAAATGTTTGAGAATATAATATCCTATGATTTATATTATACAAAATTTTCCTATATAAAAATTTGAGATTGTAAATTAAAATAAATAAATAAAAATAGTAATTAAATATATTTTTATTGACATCACTGAGGAAGGTAAAGAAAGTTAACACAAGGGAAGGAGAATGAAGGGGAATGAGGGGTATACAAGGGCATTTTGTTGAATTTTTTGGGGGGAGGGCAATTTGTTTAACAAATTTTGAAACGAGGGCAAATTGTTAAATTGCCCCTTTGTATACTTGTGGAGGGATCCCGATTCCCTTCACAATGTTTAGAGGTCAAGTTGGGTTCGAGTTCGGGTCGGGCTAGGTTAGTTTGATCAAATGGAAATGTCGGGTCGGGTTGGGTATTGAGTTGACTGTTGTCGGCATTTTTTCGGGTCGGGTATCAGATTGACTTTTGCCGGCATTTTTTCGGGTCAGGTCGGGTATCGAGTTGACTGTTGCCGGCATTTTTTCGAGTTGGGTATCGGATTGACTTCTGCCGGCATTTTTTTCGGGTCGGACGGTTTTTTCGAGTCTGATCAGATTTTGCACCTTTATTCCCAGGTCATCTCGAGGTTCGGGTTCGGGTAGGGTCGGGTTGAGTTCGGGTCAGTCTGTCTTTCCCTGAAACACGGGTCGGTTCGGGTCGGGTCGGGTCGGATCGGGTTCGGGTCAGTTTGACTTTCCCTAAAACTCGGGTCGGGTCAGATTTTACCACCTCTAGTCAATGTTTATCTTAAAAAAATTATAAAAAAATCTTTAAAAATGAAAAAAATATTTATGGATGTATTTTTTAATGACTGTTTCAAATCTTAATCAATTTAAATATAATTTGATGTTTTATTAAAATTTTATTTACCTTTCTAACAATTGTAATTCAATAAGCCTTTGAAAGATAGCTATTAAAAGTCATTTAAATTGAATATATTTGAAATTATAATCAATCTACAAGTTAAACAATACAATACTTCTATATATATTTTATTCATTTTTAAGATTTTTTTTTTTATAAATTTTTACAAATTTTTCAAAAAATCATTGTCAAAATTGTCAATGGATCCCTCTCCTTTCATAAATCACTCAATGTCATTGCTGTTACTGCATATGCAAGCATAGTTCGATTATTTTAATTCAGAATTCCCTGAATTATGAGTATGTATTTCACAGTACACATTGTGTTATATAGTTATCATATGTCTCAATGTGGATCTTGACTGGGGAATGGGGAAACACTTAATTTATTTGATAAGTTTATTGTTAATTATGGATTGTTTGACTGATTTTTAAAGTTACCCTACCACTTTTCAGGGTCCGTATCTTAGGGGTTTCACAGAAATTGGATAGTTTCGTTCTCGTTTGATGAAACTGTATATTGTATCTAAGTGTCTTAATAATACTAAACATGTCCGGTCGTTCATGTCATGAAAAATAAAAATTCAAATAAGTGAAAATAAAAAAATTGTTCAATTATTTTATTTTTGAAAATTCAGAAACAAAAAAATATAATATAAAAAGTGCCAAATTTTTCGTCCCGCCCATGTCGTGTTTGTCGTATCCCCAGTCATTTTTGTGTTGTGTCCAGTGCTATTTTTGTATCGTGTCTGACAATCATTCTGTGTTGTTCCCTTCTTCACGTAGTTCCGTCCAAAATTCCTAAAAACTCAAACAAAGCACGGTTAAGACACGGCACGTTAGATCGATGTGTTTCACATTATATTTGAGTTTTTGTTCGATTATTAAATAATTTGTCAGTAAAAAAAAATAAAATTGAAGTTCAAGCAATATAGGAGAAAATATATATTACAGCTTTTCTGTGGATGCCAAGTTTGCTACAAGTAGTTAAAACAGGCAAAGAAGAGCTAGCAAGTTTATTTATTTTTTTTAACTTTAACCTTTTAAGTGAGGAGGTTACTTACAAGAACAAACTAAGAATAATGCTTTGCTTGGACCCTTTTTTTTACAAGGGAACCGTAAGAAATTAACAAAATAAACCACACAAAGTAAAGGATTTATTTTTTTTAATTTCGAGCATTGAGGCTACATCTGTGTATAGCATAAGAATCTCCTTTATAAAGTGAGAACACAATCTAACATAGTCATAGAATCTATTCAAAAGTCCAAATTAATAAGAATATATGGAGTGCTCATCCTATGTAGCGCTGCATTGTGTAGCGCATAGTATGAACAGTTAGATCATCTCGAGATTTGAGTCAGCACAGATTTTTAGATGATCTAACGGTTCACATTCTGCACTACACAATGCAGCGCTACAGAGGATATGAAATCGAATTTATGATTCTAGTATCCGCTGGATACTTCACTTGTTGTGTTGTTATTAAGCACTAAATTAATATAAATATCAGTAAATTAAATAAATTATATATTATGCATGCCATATTTTTATTATGCAAATTAAATAAATTATTATACATATTAGCAATATCGATATTGAAGAACAAAAATATAATACATATTGATTAAGTTACTGACACATATAATAATTCATATAACTTGCATAACAAAAATGTGTCTTGAATCAACTTCCAACCACAGGTAACATTTCCAATGGTTATCCAAAAACAGAAAAAAAGAAGTGGCTAAAATTTCAATGAAACTGGTGGAATATTCCACTTTCTTAAAAAAAAAAAAAAAGTGCCTAAAATTCATATGCATTCTGATTCTATCATATTAAAAAAAAATAAAAAAATAGTAGTCATCTTTTGATGATGTTAACAATAAAATTTCAAATATTTGAAAACGTTAAAAATCTTAAATTTTAAAAAATATTTATATACAATATATATTGTTTGCCTAATAATTATATTAATTAAGTTCGTAGTAACACTTATAGTGCTGTTTCACTGTCACATAACAACATGTTAGATTTTATACGTGTCGCGGTGAATAAGATTGATTTGAGACCTCTTTCGGTTGAATTGACGGATTAGAACATCATTATTCTCAACAAGATTGATTAACTCTTTTTCTTTTTGACAAAGAAAGCAACGACTAACAAGTGCGTTTCAAATCTGCCATTATCCAACTTTAGATAACATGACCCGTTACTCAAATATGGACCGTTGGATCAAAATCAACGGATGAGATCAATTATAGAAGAACCCCCTGTAATCTTTATTGGACCGATCAGAACTGTCCATTTTGATCTAACAATTCGTGTTAGACAAATAGGGTCGTGTTATTCTCAAAGAATAGTAGCAGATTCGGACTCATTAACAACTTAACAAGTAACTAAAGTACCGTGTCTCACTTTACGTAAAGAAGACACGGGAATACGGGATAAACGCGGGACGGCCCGGATTAAGATTAGGAGAAGCAATAATTAAACACCATTTGTTAATGACGATGATAGATTAAAAAACGGAAGCACTATATTTGCTATCGCCAATAAGAGTGACAGAGATAATTAAAAAAAAAAAAAAAAAGTATAACCACTTCCTCATACAAATCGCATGTTGGATTTCAGTAATATATTTTTTTTTTTTCCTTCTTTTTGGTAGTTGTGTAGCAACATGCTTATAATGGCGACATAAAAAAAAAAGAATTCAAAAACATTTAAACGTGAGTCTTATTAAATCATATTACTATCTTATCTTATATTGAATCATATTACTAACTTTGACGGGAAATTAATGGTAACCAACCTTTCCCATTGTCTCTACATTTGAAAAAAAATTGGATGCACTCGAACTTACATTGAAAGTCGGATGACAAGATCGGACGGCTATAAAGTCCAAAACAATGATAGAACTCCATCTGAAAGGATATATAAAATATAACAATAACATTATATAATTAGTATACTATATTGTTCATTTAAAAAAATTTTAATTGAAATTATATTTCTTATTGTTTGTTGTATTTTTTTTTTTTAATTATGGCTTAGTTTCACTTATGTGTACATTTCTAAAATTAAAATCTGGCGAATCTGTAAAACTTTAAAGAGAAATCCAAATTGAATAGTTTTTATTAATACCTAGTTGGTTATAGATTAAAATTGATGTATTCAGACTATAATAACTCGGATTAAATATATATTAGAGAGTAGTGACATAATCAACCCAATCCATTTACAGCTTGAAGGCAGAAGAAATTTACAGCAAGTGGCATTCCATTCACATGTGGGGGGGTGAAAGTTTTTTCAATGAGCATTGAATTTGACAGTTTCAACAGTGAACAGTCTCCTAAATAAATTAAAAAGAAAATTGAAAAAAAATCAAAACAGAACCTATTAAGCAAAACTATGCCCGTAAGGGCATAAGGCAGGCCCTGTAGTGTACACAGATTACATCTGTACTTTTAGCCTTTCCAGATGCAAATTGGGCTCGCCATACTTGGGTGGGCCGGGTCCTGTCGATAGCTAGCGCGTTGGGTCCGTCCCGTCCAACTCGCTAAGACTAAACCCGTACAGCTCCTGTATTGTACGTACAAAAACAGGGGAGCTGTTTTTGAACTTTTTTATTAATCGAAATTGAAAAAAAAATTTCGGAAAAAAAGTAAGATGACACCCGTTTTTACATCACTAGATAGAACTGAAGGGTTCCTTCGGTTCCTTTCTGAAGGAACCGAAGGGTTCCTTCGGTATGGGCTTTTTTTCTTTTTTTTTTCGTCCGCCCAAAATGGTTCTTTGTTTTGCAACCAGCCACATTTTCAAAATGGGGTGAGTGGAAAAAAAATTTTCAAAATGGGTTTGCACCTGAAATTTTTTTCAAAACGGGTTTTAAGCGTTAGCATTTCGATCTCAAATGCTAACGTTAGTATAATAGTCTAACTCTATATCATATTATAACTATGATTAACCACATAAGTACTGAAATATAGTAAAAACAGGTACAAACCCATTTTGAAAAACATTTTGGGTACAAACCCATTTTGAAAAAATTTTTTCCACCCACCCCATTTTGAAATGTGGCCAAAACATTTCAAAATGGGGTGGGTGGAAAAAAAATTTTCAAAATGGGTTTGCACCCGAAATTTTTTTCAAAATGGGTTTTAACCGTTAGCATTTCGATCTCAAATGCTAACGTTAGTATAATATTCTAACTCTATATCATATTATAATTATGATTAACCACATAAGTACTGAAATATAGTAAATAAATGGGTGCAAACCCATTTTGAAAAAAAATTTGGGTGCAAACCCATTTTGAAAATTTGTTTTTTCACCTACCCCATTTTGAAACTTTGGTTTGATGAGTTATTTGGGCCGGACCAAAAAAAAAAGGGATACCGAAGGAACCCTTCGGTTCCTTCAGAAAGGGACCGAAGGAACCATTCAGTTCTATCTAGTGGTGTAAAAACGGGTGTCATCTTACTCTTCTCCGAAATTTTTTTTTTCAATTTCGATTAATAAAAAAATTTGAGCTGTTTTGGGCAGCACTAAAACTGCAACGCTGTAGTTGGAGTTGCACAAAAAATTAGCACCTGTTTGGTTGGTAGTATTTGAAAAGTATTCTGCATTTTCAATTGCATAATCCATCTCAACTACAGTAACTTGTACTGCAATCAATTTGGCGTAGGAGGAGATGCAACCTGCATATTTGCATTTGCTATATTCCTATATCTATCAGACATTCCTTTTTATCTGTAATCAATTTAATTTTCACAATTTTGTTTCCAAATCCGTCCAACAAATGAGAGATATATGACCAATTTTTCTCTTGTATATGCTCTTTCCTTTTTTTTTTTTCTTGTATGGACATATGAAAAACAATTTGAGAATTTTGTTAATACTGCATGTCTTTCTGCATATATACAAACAACAACGCAACATTACAATTACTACATCTCCATCTTCTTCTAGTTGTAACTACAAAACAGATGCTATTCCCTGCGTTTGTTTGGTGTAGTAAAATTGATTTAAGCTCTTAAATCAATTTTAAGTCACCAAACGGAAGTGATTTAAGGTGTAGTAAGTTAACGTAGCTATATAGGTATAGTAAACTAAATTACCAACATTTCACATCTTTTACACATAACATCAACTTTACTTCATCTATTTACTTCACTACTACCAAACACCACTGATTTTAAGGTGATTTAACTTCTTACTCCGCTTTAACTTACTACACTTGCCAAACGGGGTATTACTTGTAAACAAACACGCCCTTTTGTAACGAAACTGACCAAAATATCCTCGCTGAAGAAGTGAAATATATCATTAGATGTAGGGGTATTTTGGTCAGTACAAAAGCTGGCCGCCCCGTAAATAATTTCAGCGCTGCCCAAAGCAGCGTCCACAAACACACCCAACCCAAGCAAGTGACCGACCAAGAGTCGCCCAGCAGCCCTCCCGACTCCGTCTCCGGATCCGAAATTCGGAAAATCCTTCCTGCGGTGCCTGCCCTCTTTCAATCCCTCCCTCCCTGAGACCTCGACCGACCCGCCCTTCTCTCCACAAGGTTTCCGGCTATCTCTTCTCCCTTTGTACTTACTTTTGACGGTTGAATTGTCTGTCCTGGCTTTTAATCGATTGCGCAATGACATACCAGTTTGATACCGAAAGTGGAACTAAAATTGAATTTGAATTGAATTGAATTGCAGGTTGTGGTTTTTTTTTAGTTACAATCTTTCTTTGTGCACTGTATGTAGTTCTCATGCCGAAGGGTCAAAGCCATTGTTGTTTGTTTGTTTCGGCGTAAATCAGTTTATGGAGTTGGTGATTGTGGTTACTAGTTTTAAAAGTGAAATTGAATGGAATTGAATTGAATTGCAGGAACTGATTTCCTGGAGTTTGAACCGTTGAGTCTGCTGCTGCCGCCGCCACCGCCGCCGTTGTAATTACCTTTACTTATCCAGTTGAATAACGATGACTTGACTTGAAGGAGACAAAACCCAATATCGTGGAACCCTAACCCTAGCCAAGCAAAACCCTATCCAGTAAGGAGGAAGCAGAAACACGAGCAATAAGCAATTACTATTCTCTGAAAATGTCTCAGTCTCCGGATCCGCAACCCCCACCTGTACTTGAACCTGAACCCCAACCTGCATCTGAGGAAACAAATGTCGGTCTGAAATCTGAACCTGAACCTGAACCCAATCCGGTGCCAATGGATATGGCCGTGCCTGAGAACCCGGCTGAGTTGGCTGAGACGGTTCAGCCTACACGCAAACCAACAATGAACAAGCGCAAGAAGCAGAGCAAGGCGCATCTCAATTACCTCGCTATGGGAGAACAGAAGCTTTCTATCTTGAGAGATAACTTGAAACCGGTACCTTTTTCTCCTTTATCCCCTCTCTCCGATCTTTCCAAACACGAAACCCTGTTCCGTGCTCTGGGCCTCTGGGACTTTGCGCACCTGAATCTCGACCAAGATCTTCGTTCTGATCTAATTGCATCTCTGATCGCGTTTTATGATCAGTCTGGTCGAAAGAGTCTGGTAAATGGGGTGAGGATTTCTGTCAGTAAAGCTGATTTAGCGCGAGCTCTTTCTCTGCCTGTTAAGAAGAATTCAAATGAGGAGCCAGACCATGATCTTTTCAGGACTGATGAGGCGGTGTCCATCTTATCAGAGTTCATCTCAAGCTACATGCTTTTTCACCTGCAAGACGATGAGGATGCATGCATTCTTCCGCAGGAGGTGGCAGAGGCCACCCAGCTAGTGAAAGAGGGTCAGCCTGAAAAGGTGTATTGGGCCGGGTTAATTTGGGGTTTTGTGGAGAAAGAGCTTCTGCAGTTGCCAGAAACTGGTATATGTTACTATGCGTCACACCTTCAACAACTGATCAAGTACCAGCAACCTCGATTACTTGAACAGGTAATAGTGGACAAGGCTATACCTGAATTGGTACCTGAGATAGAAGCGTCTGCTGATGTAACAATGGAAGAGGCTGAAGATGAGGAAGAAGAAGATGATGAGGAAGAAGAAGAGGAAAAGGAAGGGGAAGGGGAAGGGGAAGAGGAAGAGGAAGAGGAAGAGGAAGAGGATGAGGGTGAAGATGGTGGTGAGAAGAACAAATCTTTGGAAGAAATGTCTATTGCCGCTGCTGATGAAATTGTCGAGCCTGGACCGGGATCTGGACCCAGCTTGAGCTTGGGATTATCTGGCGAGGAACACAATGGCTTTGAAGCTGGCCAACTCAACTGGGGGACTATGCAAGAGAAAGGAGAGACAGATTTTGGGCACACTCTCCAGCGTTGTGGGTCTAGTGGGTTTGGATTTGAGAGTTTGAGCAAACATGATATGGATGATATAACGGAGGTTGATGAGGAAGGGGAGCAGTACATGCGCTCTTTTCAGAGGATGGACTCGTCCACTGATCTCCTACAAGCAATGGATAATGTCAACAGTGTGAACCTGTACAGTAATGGATCAGATCTCACTAACCAGGAGATGAACTCGGGTGATTTTTTGTCTATGAATGGAGAGGCTAACACCAATTCATTCTTCTTTACGGACACTGGCAAGAGGCCCCTTACAGAGATAGATGATGAGGATAGGGAAGACGAGGATGATGAGGAGGAGGAAGAGGAGGACAGAAGGGTTGATGTGCAAGCTGCCAAGCGGATGCGAAGTGAAACAGAGAACTGGAACTTTGAGCAACCATCTCCTTTTCATGCATGCATGGCAAAGGCCGCAGAGCTCTACAATGAGAAAAACCAAGCAGTGATCACTGCACAAATGCAAGTGCAATACCTCACCACTCTTCTTGCAGAAAAGGAACATGTGATACAGCAACAGGAGAGGTCCAGGTTTGAGGAGCAGCACAAGTATAGTACTGAACTCTCTCGGTATGAACAAGAGATGAATATCATGGCGCAACTTATATCAGGTTATAAGCAGGCACTGAAACAGACCCGGCATAAATTTTCTGAGTATAGGAAGAAATACCCAGAAGGGGAGAAGAGGGAGAAGCGGGTGTATGGAGATGTGCCAAATGGTGGTGGTTTAGTGATTAGCACCAAGGAGCTTGAGAGGCAGAAACGAGAGAGAGAAATTGAGATGAGGCAGATGGCATTTGGTTTAGTTTCGCAGTTTCATAATGAATGGCTTGAGAAGTTTGAAGCAATTGCGGACCGTGTGTCGGAGTTGGAGAGCAGAGCCCATGGCCTTGGTGATGGGATCAAGGGCTGTATCAGGAGGGAGGAGAGCAAAGAGAGTTTGCCTTCTGTTGAAGGCCCAGAAATGTAGTCTACAAAATGAATGTAAATAGGTTATCACACCTAAGCCTGTTACTTCTCTTTCGCTCTTGTTGTTTCTCATACTCTTTATGGGCTAGGTGATGGCATTAGTTGGTAAAGCAATCGATTGGGAGTACAGGATCTATAGGATCTTGGCAGCAACATCTTCTCCAAAACCTTGTAGTGTAATTTTTTATTTTTCTGACTCTTGAAGGAGTTATTTTGTGGAGCCTGTTCAGAGTAGTGGAGTGTACTGAACGGTTTTTAATTATGGACTGCTATTTTGGGGTAGTTTGTGTTGAACCAGAAGAAAGAAGTGGAGTGTACTCTGGTGAAAGCATAATTTAGTAGCTATATTTAACTTATGCATATGCTCAGTTACCTTAGAGACTGCTATTTAGGCTTCAAGATATTGCTTCATTAAGGTTTAACATTATCTATTGCTGCTAATTTTGTGCTATTTTTGGTAAGCTAGTTGAAGTCATGTTATTTGGGTAGTTAATAAGTTGATAGCATCTCAGTCATGCTGATCTCAGTTCCAGTGCAATTTTTCTGTTCTGTAGTCTGTACCATATTTTCTGTTTTTTTACTTGGTTTCAAATTAACTTCTGGGCTTTGTTGAAACTTGGTTACCTTATTCTCAAAAAAAAAAAAAAAAAAAAAGAAACTTGGTTACCCATAAACCATACTTTCTTGATTAGGAAACTCAAAATAATCTCAAATCAGACCTCTCAACCTCCCAAATCCAAAGGGACACACTTTACAAGTACAGAAACTTGGGGTGATTGATAGGGTACAGATCACCAGTATAACTGTAAATCTAAATGTAACTTTGTCTTGATGTAAAAGAAAAAAAAAAAATCTGTAATTTGATTGTTCCTTTTTCACATCCATATATTATAAACTTGCTTGCTTACATTTGTGATTTGTTTGAGTCTGAGACACAATCACATGCCAATGATTACCATCCGGTCTATCTCGTGCAAAAGCTTTTGTATTACCATGTGGGCTCAAAACAAAAGGTAATAAAATAAAAATAAAAAAAATGGCTTCTGGGACCAGCTTTTATCCTTGTTTTATTTATTATTATTTCTGTATTATTATTTTTTCTCAGTATCTCAAACAGCTGGAGGCCTGGATTTTGTTGGGTATTAGGGATGTGGTGCCAATTTAAAAACACATGCCTGCAAACTGGCATCTCAAGTGCTGTTCCTGTTTCAGAACTGATCTAGCTTCACTGACACCACCATACTTCAGATTTCAGAAGACTTGTTGCATGAACAAGTTGAACAGCCAATGCTATCACAAACTTTATGTTATAAGAATTTTTAATTTTTTATACAGATTTCATGAATGAATGCTCAATGCTGTTATAGTTGTAGCAGACCAGAGCCATAATGATAGATTGCATAGGCCGTTGAATTAAAGTTGTTTGCTTGTTGTATTTGGTTTTTTCTCTTTATTTTATTTTATTTATTTATTTTTATAAAATTATTGTTATCATTATTATTTATTTTATTTTGCAGCATTTAGGAACCATGGCAAGAATTAACCATGATTATTATAAAAAATACCCAACCTGATAATATCAAATCTTATATTCCAACTTACAGCCAGAACATTATGTTCCCTTACTTGCAATTGCCTGTTTAATGCCCTTCAAGCTTTTTCGGCCATTTAATGAGTTTATACTTTATCTGAAATGAGAAACAGGAACATATTTAAACAACAGAACTAAGTCATATATATACTGTTTGATCTAGTGAGGTTAGTTAGGTTTATATATATGCTTTTTGGGGACCTAATCTTAGTGTCAATTTTTTAGAAGAAGGGGCAATAAAGAGAGTGACCTAATTATATTACATGTCAGTATCAAATATGACGTCCCTGGCCGTGCAATACAAAATCATACCGTACAAGATTTAATATATGGATCAGAAAAAGACCCACTTATTACTACTACTACACAATTATAATTGGGTTGTTAATTAATTGGGGCATTTGTTGTTTAACAGTCATGAGTTACCAGAACATGTTACTAGCTCCCTTCCAATTGGCTCCTCCTGAAGATTGTCTGCAGGATATATACTTACAGTTGTTTAATTAATTCTGTCAGCTTTTGTTGGGCACGGTTGAATAATTAAACTGGGTTTCCTCAAAAAAAAAAAAAATAAATAAATAAACTGGGTATATTACATAACATTTACAAAAGTGTAAATTGGGTATATTCTGTTACTGGCAGGGATGCATTTTCAAGCAGCATTTGTATGTTTTTGAGTCACTTTTTCTGTCAGTTCATATTGTGTTTTTATTTATGCTTTATTTTCCAATCATTTTATATATCCCTGGCCTTCTTCTTTTGGCTTTTTTGATGCCAAATTGCAAAGCAGTTTTTCTCTGATTGTGGCAGTCATGTCAACTTTGAATCTGCACTAAATTGGGACGGGTCATCCAAAATTCCAATTGTTTTTCCACTTTATTACTTCCCCTCTTTATTTAATTCCTCTCCCTGTTTCTGTTACTTTTTACCCATCAAGGCATAATTGAGGTTTGCCCTTAATCATTCACCTTTTGGCCCACAAAAATACCCCCCAAAAAAAAAGTACTCTTTGTATATTACTGTATTATCAATCAGGTCAGAAACTACCAGTACACTTGTGTACAAAAAGAAATTATAAAACGGTGGATATACTATGGGATAACATGTACAGTCCAACCCTATAAGTAGGCCAACCATCTAATTCTCTCGCACAGTCTGACACACCTATGTGCACCCATATGCTTCTTACATACATTAACACTAGAAACTGTAGTGTATATGTTCACTACAAAAAATGATATCTATAAATCGAAAAGATATAAATGTTCACTGAAAAATAATATTTCATAACCAAAATACGTTGGACAATTGAATAAGTACAGACGTTAGACGCTACCTACTACTCTATATTATGCGTGCTCATCCTCTACTGCGCAGCATTTTGCTGTGCAGAGATCCAACGATGAAGACCGGTAGAGGGGGTTTTTGAGATCGAGTTGCAAGGATCTCAATACAAATCAAACGGTTGGATCTTTGCGTAGCAAAATCCTGTGCAGCAGACGATAAGAATTGCTATATTATGTATATATATTAACGGATAACTGGCTGTAAAGCTACTAAGAAAAGAAGAAACATAAGGAATGAATGCATGAGATCGGATTTCCCACAACCCACATGGCCTCAAGCAGGGTGTGGGCTGCATGCTGTCTCTCCTCTCCTCTCTTTTATATATATATTCCTTTTCAAATCTTTTTTGTGTATAATTTTTTTGTTACTTTTCCTTTTCTTGTGCTACAATTTTTGGTTGCCCATTTTCCTGATCCATCATTGCCAGCTTCTTTCCTACCCAATTCCATATTAATTCACTGGTGATCGATTCCGTTTCATGCATGTTGCTCTATTATTGTTGTTCCATATGAAGTGAACATGCAGTTTTAATTTCCCCCTGTATTTTTTAGAGAAACATCTTGAGTCCATTGAAAAATGTGTATGGAATATAACAGATACACCATGAAATGTAACCTATAAACGCTATGGACGCAGGTATCTATTTTTTATTAAGAAAAATTATATAAATCCCTCTTTGAAGACTTAAACAAGTTTTTTTTAGCTGAAGCAAATTAATTCTTAGTGATTTAATTTCTTTGATTTAAGACGATGAAGAGTCATGGTTATTTATATAGTGAGCATCTTTATATTGGGTGATCACGCGTACTGATTTTCTATTGTGTCGCATAGTGGCATATATATAATGCACTGTGGTGCAGCTAATGGAGCTTTAAATCACGCGTACTGATCTTTTTGGATCGGGATCACCTGCTTTTCTTGATCTGACGGTTGAGAAAAACACCGAAATACTTTGAGATCAGTGCAGCTAATACCGAATTACTTTGAGATCGGTGTGACATCCGATCAGAAAAGCAAGAAATACTTTTTTTCTGCTCAGAAAAGCAGCAGATTTTTATCCTGATCTTTTACTATAGACGTATTTGAGTGTCATTTAACACTCAAATAATTAATTAGGAGTTTAAATCCATCAGAATTTTATGATTTCCAATTGTCTATAAATTTAGTTTATTTTTTATGGCATGCATACCAATAAAACTAAAATTGTATAAATAAGTTCTAGAATATATATGTGATACTAGTTCATCTTTTTCTAAAATTTTCTAACTTTTTTTTATTCAAGATTGTCAACAGATTTATGTACATGTAGTCGTCGGCTATACAACCATAAATTATATAATATTTATATACCAATGCAATCTTTTGTTACTTTTAAAAACTACACGATAAAAAAGAATTTGTAAGATGAGTTTATAGAGGACCACATACATATATCTATAAGACAACCATCCAAAAAAATTAAAAAGGTTTGTGGTTTGATTGATGCATATGAATGGAATTGTTTGCATACCATGTGCCATGGACTATTCTATATATATTCGGTGGGTAGAAAAATTTTAAATCTCGTACATTTGCCGTTAAAGTAATGAATGAATGAATTTGATAGACGTTGTGTGTAGTTACTTGTACAATCGACCTTCTTTGCATGTGATTAGGAGAGATGCCTTTACTCTCAAATTATTTGTACGTTTTTAATATATATATAGAATTTTGCTACGATGAATAATGACTCACGGGCTGCTCCGTGAGTCACGGTTCAAAAATATATCAAATCACCTCTAAATTTCTATTTATATGGCTCAATAAATTCTTCATATCAAAATCTTATAGCACGCAAAAAATTTTCATTTTTAGAGATTTTTAAGTATTTGTTTGAGATTTTTTAAAAGTGACTATACAATATTAATAAAATAATCAATGTTTTATGTATCATTTTAAAAAATCTATAACAAATATTTAAAAATCTCCAAAAATGAAAATTTTTTGCGTGCTATAAGATTTTGATATGAATAATTTATTGAGCCATATAAATCGAAATTTGGAGGTGATTTGATATGTTTTTGGACCGTGACTCACGGAGCAGCCCGTGAGTCATGACTCACCATAGCTAGACTCATATATATATATGTGTGTGTGTGTGTGTGCGCGCGCGCGCGCGCACGCGCAGTGTCTAGTGTCTGTAGGTTACAAAATCAGATTTCTCTGTTACAAAATCGGATGTGTTTGTTACATTCTGAGTGTCTATGAACGTATGAATGTATTTTCAATGGACACAAGATGTTTCTCTTTTTAATATTCAACTCAATCTCATGTATTTTTTTTTTTTTTTGACATATACCACATATCAAGCTCGTTGGTTTTTCAATTTAGCCCATGGAGTTTTTGACCATTGTCTAATTCCTCCTGTTTAATTTATAAATTTAGTGATCATTTGTCTACATTCTACACCCAAAAAAAAAAAAAAATTGTAGTTATTTGTAGGTCAATTTATCCTCATGAGTCATGAGAGATTACATAATGAATTAATTAACTAACATAAAGTAACATGTTGCAAGATTGTTTTTTTTTTTCTTTCTTTTTTCTTTTCTTTTTTTTTTTTTGTGATCTTTACGCGTACACTACAGTGTGACAGGTATTGACATCTTTATATACATGAAAATTAAATAATGGGCACTCCCAACAAATTCCATACATTTGATTAATTAACTCAATTACACTTGAGAAAAAATCACAAAAAAATGTTAAACACATGAAAAAAAAAAAACTAAATTACACGAAAGAATGCAGCTTAATTTAATTTAAGCCATCTAAACACCAGCAATATATAATAATAAAAATGCAATTAATTAATTACCCCTCTACTAATAATAATACAAGGATGATGTAATTGGATCAAGCACACTTAATCACAATTTCAGTCACAATTAATTAGTTGACAGAGCTTAATTAATTTCAGGCAGCCAGATTGAGATGCTGCTCCTTCTCAAATTGTATCTGCAGAGGGACGTCGGAATCGTTGTCGGTACCGGTGACCTTGTTCTTCAGCTTGTTCTGCTGCTGGTACACTTCTCGCAGCCTCTCTATTTCCTTCTTTAGTGCCTCTTGATGAGCTGCAAGTTTTGTTCCATATATGCATGCCTAATTAGTGTATATATAAATATGCAGCATAACAAAAAAGTTGCAAAAATTGGGACAACTTAAATCTCAAATCTAAAAGGATCATTTCATAATATGCATCAGTATATATATAGGGCTTATTCAGGGCGGAGCAAGACTCTAATTAATATAGGGGTAGGCCAACTTTTTCGATGGAACTTAGTTTTGTAATTATTAGAGAAATTAGGTATATTTTTGTAAAATTTTGAAGGTATATTTGTGTAAATATTTTTTAGGGTGTGGTCAATTTATAAATTTTCTTAAAAATTAAGTATATTTTTGTAAGTTTTTCTTAAAATAGAGATATTTTTGTAAATTTTTAAGGGTATGTTTTTGCAAAAAAAACTTTTGGCCCACCCCTACGCTATGTTGGATCCGCCCCAGGGCTTATTAAATAGAGAAACATGTAAAGTCCACCATATACAGTAGGTCATCTGACACACCATGTGCACTCATGTGCTTAGCACAATTGCATAAATGTTTACTGGAAACTGTTACGTATCTGTTTACTAGAAAATGATATATGTTCATTTGAAAGATATAAATGTTCACTGAAAAATGATATTTGTTCATTGATGGACCGGTGGATAAGTGAAAAGGGTGGACGCTACCTGCTACTCTATTAAATAGTAAACTAGCTGGGAAATTGGTTGGCAAGCAACACCAATTGAATATATAATATTTAAAACTTAAAACTAGATTTTAAATGCCAAAAAAAAGAAGAAAGAATTTGAATTACTTAATTACCATCTTTAAAGATTTTATCCTGTGCAAGGGCAGCAATCCTTTGTTTGAGATGGCTGTTGCCCACAGTTAACAGTGACCGCTGGTGGTCTAGAAATGCCACTCTTGGAGACAATGCAGACACCTCCATCTGTTTAAAAAGAGTAACAAAAAATACACACAACTCTTAATTCAAAATTTAAAACACTTCATAGTTCATACATAATAAATTAGAAGGAATAAATTTAAACTATTTCAGAGCCTTTAGGTAAAAAAAATATATATTTATTTAGAATTTGATCAGTAAAGAATAAAGATAGATTTAAGTAACAACAGTTGAATTGGATTTTATTTTTTGAAGGAGAGATTAATTGCCTGTAATGTGGTTACACTACGCTCTAGTTCAGATATGTACTGCAGCTTCCTCACTCGTGACCTCTGTGCAGATTGTCTGTTTGCCAAGATTCTGTAAAATGAAAAATTGAATTTATTCATATAAAAAAAAAATTGAATGTATTTAGGCATTGAATTCTTTTACAGGATAATTAATTGCTCATTAATAATTAAGACTTTTTAGGTTCTATTTTTTTTTTCTTTTTTCATAATTATAAAGTTTGCTATTGATGAATTTTGGTGTAGCAATTTAATGTGATGTTTGGCACGTGCATATATGCATTAGTCAACGGGCACCTAGCTAATTAAATGCTTAATAGTTAATTGCAATCTAAAATATAAAGTAATTAATTAAATTTTTAGAAATTATGCCTAGAAAACAATTGGAAAAACTGTAGGAATTTTAATGCAACAAATTAATTAGGTAAATGAGTATTTTACCTGAAATATGGAAGAAGTAAAAATTAAAAAAAAAAAAAGTGGAAAGGAACATATATATCCATGCAAGTTGAGAAAAAACTATAGATGCACCATCATATAGTGCATGTGACTGCTTGTGTATTGCCAGCTCTTTTTGTCTACCAAATTTTTCCATGCCCAATCCAAATTTTAAATTCAGTATAACATAAATTTAATTAATTATCCATGTGAGAATATTATATTTGTTTATGTACGTATACGTACTTCATATTTGAAAAGCAATACGTTCTATGTTGAATTATGCGAATGCACCTTGGTTATGTTAATATATATGTAGTTCCATATAATTGCTAAATGCAAATATACGTTCTAAAATTTGATGCATTGTCAAATGACAATATATATTAGAATTCAAAAGGGAAATTAATTATATTTATCTTAATTAATTACAGCAAAATCATAAAAAAAAATGTCGTTATATATATAAAAAGTAAAAATTGATAGAGGTGTAATTCAGTACTACGGCTGGACAATTACAATTGAATGGCAGCAGCTGGTACCGAATTATACCTGGTCGTACCAAATATGTACATGGTACCAGAACAATGTACTAATTAGCCAGTACTCAGTACACTATCATATAGCTAGCTAACCGATCGGTACACTAAACGTGCATAGGTTACATTTCAGGATATATCTGTTACATTTCAGAATGTATCTGTTACATTACGTGCATATCTATAGATGTATAGACGGTTTTTCAAATGCACGCAACATGTTTCTCATCTTCATATATTTCAATTCTATTTTTTATTTGATTACTTGCACAATGTACATTATATATGTCATAATTTGATTATTACTTAATTACCTCTTAACCCTTTTGGGATCCACAAACTGCGTATCGGCGCCGCCGTCGGAGCCAGACCCGCTGTTGTTACTCTGCGGCTCGGCCTTGACATTCTGCGGCGGCTCCTCGGACCCGCTCCTGCTGTCGCTCTCCTGCCGCTGCTTCGTGTCCACGGCATAACCCGCGGCCGCGGCCGCCATGTCATCCTCCGCGTCGGCGAACATGGACATGAGCTGCTCGTCGTCGAGCCGCTCGAACTCCTGGGGCCCCTCGAGGAACGCCACGGAGTCGCTGGCCGAGCGGCGGTGCGCCCCGCGCCTGACCGCGGAGAACTCGAAGAACTCGTTCACCCACGGCGCCATCCCCGGGCTCTTCGGCGGCAATTGCGCCATGTCGATCAAAAAGGTACAAATCAATCAATCAACCTTATATATATACACTTGAATCAAAAGTTGAAAGTTGGAAACTAGCTAGCTACTAACTGTGTGTGTATATATATATATGGGAATTGTGAACTACGTATTACTACTACTAGTCGAGTACTAGTAGCTAGAGGATGATATGATAGGGATTGAGGAGTGATGATGTTGATGAGGAAATGAATTAGGGGATGAGGAAGAGAGAATTAAGGGGATATGTAGGAGGGGGGGAGGAGGGGAGGGGAGGGGAGGTCACATGCGAGGGGAAAAGAGACAGCTAGCAACAGCTAGCTGGGGAGGGGAAGCAGAGAGAGAGAGGGAAGGTGGTGGTGGTGGGCAGATGGGAGGGAAGAAGTATTAAGTGAAGAAGAAATATGAATATGATGAGAAGAACTGAAGGATTTCACGTCTCCTAACATATGGCGTGTGCATTCTGCACGTGGACCGTCGGATCTGCCTCGAGATTCGTGCTGACCAAATCCCGAGGTAATCTAATGGCCCACGTACAGAATGGCACATGCCATATGTTAGAGGATAAGCACCCGGAATGGAGGTGAGATTTGATTTTGAGATTTTTTTTAACTGCTTCCCTTCCCTGGAGGAATTATTATTAGAGGAATTAATCAATCGAGTGCTAGCTAGTCCATCCCCTCAAGGTCGGCCGTTGGATTGTCTCGAGATTTGTGCCGGCGTTGATCTGGAGACGATCCAACGGCTGATGTTGTGAACTGCACAATGCAGTACAGCAGGGGATATGAATTGGAATTAATCTCGGCCACCACGTGCTGAGAGAGAGCTGACCGGCCTGCCCGTAGCTAGCTAGCTAATTGAGCTTTTGCACGCATCTTGATGAGGGAAGGGGAAAATAGAAGTAACTGACGAGGAGGAGCGTTTCATGATTGGAAAAGAGAAACATCTAGCGTATACTGAAAAACTGTCCATATATTTATAAATCTTGCGTATATTGAAAAACTGTCCATATATTTATAAATGTATACAGAATGTAACAGTCTGATATGTAACAAATATACATCTTAGAGTGTAACATATAGACACTGTAGACAGTTTTACTGTGGACGCTAGGTATTACTCATCGGAAAATATGTTATTTGTTTATTTATGATTTGTTGATGAGCTAGCTAGCTAACTGTGAAAGAAAAACAATATATGTTAAATTTGGTGTTTACTGCTAACTCCAATTTTACTGTTCAATTTTTTTTTTAATTTTCAGTTTTAGATTGATTATAAGTTATAACGAATTGTTATTATTATAATTTATTAATTGAAGTATTTCCATGAATTAATTGCTTCACATATTTGTTTGCAAATCTCAATTATATTTACACGGACAATTAAAACTTGTTTTGGTGATATAGTTTAATATTGTCCGATTGTTACATATATGATATATCTTAATATATATTTGAGGTTTACGTACTAATTAATTAATCATTGATAAATTAAGGCAGTTTTGTAGCTCAAAGCTAGTTAATTGAATTATATATGCTACTATTTATATAATGTAATAGGAGTAAATCTAACTTTTGAGTATAAAATAGTAAAACATATACTTAAGAAACTTAAAAAATAGAAATTTTTTGTATCCTAAGAGATTTTGATATAAAGAATTTAATGAGACCCGTAAATCAAAATTTCGTGATGGTTTATTGTGATTTTTGAGTTAGAAACATGGGAGATCTTCGTACTCCTGGGAGCACCGTAGTTTTACTCATGTAATAGTAATGCTATAATAGTCTAATATGATGAATATATATTATGTAACAACATTATTTGTTTTGTCATTTTTCGCATTATATAAGACATTGTCAGAGCTGTTACATGTTATAGCTAGTTCTCTAGCATTTTTACTATAACACTCTATGTTACTATTTCATCCTCTAATAGAGGAGGGATCAAATAACCATGTTTTTGGTGACCAATCAGTGACCGTAAAATTAAATCTTAAATAACTACATTTTAAATTCTTAAATAACAAAACTAATTGATAGAATATGTTGTATATATCATATTTTATGCGTATACAAAAAATTATATCATTTTGATTTTATTTACATGTGCATCAAGCATTAACAAAAATCAACAGTTCAAGTTTTATGATTTTTTCTACTCTCTTGATGACTACCGAAACAATGTCAAAACTTTATCATTTTTTATGTATATGTTATTGAGATAATATAGAATATATCTAACGGTTTAGATTTTTCAATTTATGCTTAAATTAAAAAATAGTCACCATGAGCACTAATGTCCATAGTTATTGAATCCCTCCTCTCTAATATATTACATGTTATAGTCCTCTGTTAGAACTTACAAGTTGCAAATCGACAACAAAGACTTATATTAATTTTTTCCCATATTTTTTTAATCTAATTACACTTTCTGTTACAATTACACTAATTAAATACTGATGACCAAGATTTTAGCTGCATATAAAATAATTTGTTTTTCCATTTGCTTCTTCAACATTTTTTTAAAAATATATTATCTGAAGTAGGGCTGGCAAAAAAGTTTGTAGCTCGTGATTTGCTCGAGTTCGATTCGGTGTGAATTCGAGTTTGATTTTGCTCGATTTGATTTTTTTGTCAGCTTGAGTTCGATTTAGCTCGGCTCGATTTTTCATGATTCGATTCATAATAGCTCGATATATAGTAATTTGTACATATTTTGAATTGTTTCATCAAAATTGTTTGTAAGGAATAGGAGACAATCACACCTTTCTTTTGCTTGAAAGAATCGTAATATTAATTGTGCTTGATTTTAATTTTCTCAAAAAAAAATTGTGCTTGATTTTAATCAAAATAAAATTTAGTGACAATCAATTTCATAATATTAGATATATAATATTATATATGTAGAGTAAAACTATGGTGCTCTTAAGCTCACGGGAGCCTCCCGTGAGCTTAATACCAAAAACAAATCAAATCACATCCAAATTTTGATTTATATGGCTCAATAAATTCTTTATATCAAAATCATGTGTCATGCAAAAATTTTCCATTTTTAGAGATTTTTAAGCATTTATTTCAGATTTTTTAAAAGTTACATATAAAACATTGATTATTTTATTAATATTGTATAGTTACTATTAAAAAATCTGAAATAAATACTTAATAATCTCCAAAAATGAAAAAAATTTGCATGCTATAAGATTTTGATATAAAGAATTTAGTGAGCTATATAAATCAAAATTTGGATATGATTTAATATATTTTTAGTGTTAAGCTTACCGGAGGTCCCCGTAAGCTTAAGAGCACTGTAGTTTTACTCTATATATGTAATATATTCTCTGCCTGCCCTATATATATGCCCTCTCTTCTTTTGCGCACTTCATTATTTAATTTTTCCTTCTGTAATAATAAAAGATGGGAAGGAAGGAAGGAAGAAAAGGAAGCAGGGAAGCACAGTGGGGATTAAATGATATCTTCCCATGTGCTCTGCTTGTATGACATTCTTTCCTTATCTTACATATATATTTTTCCATCTTATTATTATAGAGCAGAGAGAGAGATGATTTCACATGCACGTCACATGCATGCTCCTCTCTCCCCTCTCTCTCTCTTCTTTTCTTTTCTTTTCTTATTTTTCTTTATACGCGCTTTTATTTATTAATTTATTTTATTACCATTCGTATATAATGGTAATGGTACCTCTTCTCTTCTGTGATATATCCTTACTATATATAAAAGGATATTGGAAAAAAATGACATTAAACTTCTCCAAATAATAAACCTGAGCTATTGATCATTTTTTTGAATAGGTCAGAACCGTTGATTTACTTTAATGCCCGTTGACATCAATGTATCAGCCTATTAAAATTTAAGGTCCATATTAATTTTCTCAATATAAGATTTATTATAAAAAATAATAATTTCAGTTCAAAACCATGCACGGGCTCTTTACCGGTCAAACTTAAATGCTTAATGCATGTAATGTAAAGCTTCTTGGCAGCTTCCAGTAGTACCACACGGCTAGCTAGCTAGCTACACCACTATAGCTATTATATTGTTGTATTTTTATGGCGAGTAATATGTCATTTATGCACTTGTAACTGAGAAAAGGGCAAAAAAAGATACATCATAGTAGGTCAAATGCTACTTGGTTATATTTTCCTACATAGGATGGTAAATTCTATAGTAAACACATTTGGCAGTTGACACTTCTAAAAATAGTAAAACCTACCGTCTATTAATGGACGGTCCATAAAAATAACAAACAGTATGACAAATGGACTTCATATGAGTCCATATGTAATAGTTACACTTATAGTGTATGTTCGGCAACCCCTCCTTAGACCTCCTTAGACTTTCTTTACCTTTCTTAGCCTCTTAATCATTCCGAACACAAGTTCCTTAGCACGGATTAAAAGTTTCTCCTTAAGCCTCCTTTTGACCGGGGCTTAAGCCTTGCCCGGATTCCTAAGAAAGTCATACCTATGGCTTAAGGCTTAAGCTTTCTTAAGTCATTTTTCTTTTTCCGAACGAGTGTGACTTAGCAATACTTAAATATTTAAGTCAATAGCACCGCCAAACGAGCTCATATATAATGTAACTTCTATGGACCGTCCAACGAAGATTCTGTTCCAAAAATCACTCTTTTAATATTATATCACTTGTCACATTTTCCAAAGGGTATGTCATATCAACCTTCAATTTCATATCTAAACTGTCCAGCTATATATATCAATAGTCAATTCTCAATTGCTAACATTTCATACATAATAAATATTAAATATAATATAATGTGATCGTTAACAAACACACTCTTTCGACCACTTGCATTCAAACAATTAATATATATATATGGGATGGAAGAATATATATAATTTCCATATTCATTTCGGTTCACAATTTCACATGCCATGTTTTTATTTTTATTTTTGTGGCATGTTTGGTAGGTCAACCATGGATGCATGATCATAATCCTCTGTGGTGCATACTGTTTACCCGCTCTCAAAGCTCAACTACCCATCATGCTGCTTCTCATGCTAATTCCATTATTTAATTACACTCATTTCTTCTTATAATTATTGATAAGGCTCCTAATTAATCTTTTATTATTACACAGTTGCTGCTCTTGTGTTATCTTTTTTTTTTTTTTTTCCTGTTACTAATATTATCTTTGTATGAGGTTTTTCCTCTCTCGTAATTAAAGTTGGTCTGATACTCAACTTACAAGAACAACGGCATATCATATGTACATAAACCTACCATTATTATATCCACACCAGTAAAAAGCCCACGCGTTGTTTTGGATTGAAATTATTATATCTTATAATAAATTGTCAAAAGCTCATCTGATGCGCAGGCAAGAGTTCGGACCGAACTCTTTTAGTTCGGACCGAAAATAAATTTTTCGGGACAGAACAGAATTTCGGTCCGAAATTAACTGTTTCGGTCCGAAATTCTGTCAGTCGGTTCAGATAGCGTATTTTGGAATTTTGTTGCATTCTTAGACAGTTTTAATTGTTTCTTTCTTTGTTTTTCTGGAGGAGGGTTATTTCTATTTTTTCTTATATAAGCAAACTCAAGCCCTTTGGGCAGGACTAGTTGTTATTTTATCAAAGTTTATCAAAACCTTAGAATTCTGTGTGAATTCTTTCAAAATCTTTCGAGTTCTTTCTTGTTCGTCGCTTGTCGTCTCCTACCGTTCGTGCATCAGTTGGTATCAGAGCCAGGTTGATGGCGGATGCAAACCGTGGTCGTGGTCGGGGTCGTGGCCGAGGTCGGGGTCGTGGAGTCGATCCTGAGGAAGAAGCGCCGGCGAACCGCCATCGAGACCAGCGAGATCTGGAGATCGCAACGATGGGGAGACGGATCCGAGAGTTGGAACGCCAACTCGCCGAAGCAAGGATGGGTTCCACCAACGGGGAGGAAGAGGAGGAGTCGGTCTCCTTTGACTCTTCGACAGCGGGCGACGATGATGAGGAGTTCAACCCGTGGGGGACTCCGAATCACGGGCGAAATCAGCGGCAGCGGCCGGAGCCCGAACAGCCCTATCAAACTCTAGGGATGAAGATCGACCTACCGGAATTCGATGGTAAATCTCACCCCGATGAGTTTATTGATTGGTTGCACACCGTCGAACGGGTTTTCGATGTGAAGACTCTGACCGACGAGCAGAAAGTGAAGTTAGTAGCCATTAAATTGAGGAAGCACGCCTCGATTTGGTGGGAGCACGTGAAAACTAGGCGTGCCCGGGAAGGGAAGCCTAAGATTCGGAGTTGGAGTAAGATGAAGAAGAAACTGATGGCCAAGTTCTTACCTACCCAATACCGTCAGGAGGCTTTCATCGAGTATCACAATCTCAAGCAAAGAGGTATGTCGGTGGAGCAGTATACCAATGAGTTCGACATGTTGCGGATGCGATGCGATATTGTCGAGGAGGACGAACAGATCGTTGCTCGGTATTTGGCCGGGTTGAAACCAGAAATCTCCGATGTGGTGTATCTACAACAGTATTACTCGTATGATGATGTGTGTAGATTGGCCTTGAAGGTCGAGTCGCAACAGAGGAGAAAGGGCGTCAGTCAACCGAGGTACCAAAACCGTTTCTCGGGCGCCGAGACTAGCAAGCGAGCACCTCCCTCCAACCTTAAACCCGCAACTTCAACAACCCAAACTCCAAGCCCCAAACTCCAAGCCGAGAAAGGACAAACCAGTCGGGGAGGCTCTATGGCCAACCGGCGGTGCTTTAAGTGTCAAGGGCTCGGACACTTGGCGGCCGATTGTCCGAACCGGCAGATCGTTATGCTAGTTGAGGAGGATGTGGACCCGGTATATGACGAGTATGACGAGGGTCTTGAGGATCATCAGGCAGCCGATGAGGAGGTCATCTATGCCGATTCAGGTGAATCCTTGGTGGTCAGACGCGCGTTAAGCGCGACAGTCCATGAAGACGAGTCGTGGTTGAGGCACAACATCTTTCATACCAAATGCACCAGCAGCGGCAAGGTATGCAACGTGATCATTGATGGGGGCAGTTGCGAGAATGTGGTGTCTAACACGATGGTGGAGAAACTTGGACTCAAAACCGAGGACCACCCACAACCCTACAAGTTGACGTGGTTCAAGAAGGGTAACGAGGTAAAAGTGTCAAAGCGGTGCCTCGTGAAATTTTCGATTGGGAGGAAATATACCGATGAGGTTTGGTGCGATGTGGTACCTATGGACGCATGTCACATCCTGTTGGATAGGCCGTGGCAGTTTGATCGAAGGACGAAGCATGACGGCCATAGGAACACCTATACGTTTCAGAAGGACGGTGTTACCATTACCCTCGGTCCTTCGGACTTGAGGAAGGAGCCCAAGAGCCAATTACTGTCGCGCTCGGAGTTTCAGAGCGAGGTGGGGCAGACGGATGAGGTGTTTGCCTTGGTGGTGACTGAGGCTAATGATGACGGTCCCAAACTTCCACCGCGGGTCCGATCGTTGATCGAAGAATTCGCTGATGTTGCACCGACAGAATTGCCATCCGGATTGCCACCCATGCGCGACATCCAGCATTGCATTGACTTCGTGCCAGGGGCGGTCATTCCTCATAGAGCCGCTTATCGCATGAGCCCCAAAGAGCACGAGGAATTGCAGAGGCAAGTGCACGAGTTGTTGAGCAAGGGGTACGTGGAGGAGAGTATGAGCCCGTGCGCGGTGCCCGCGTTGTTGGTACCGAAGAAAGATGGCTCGTGGAGAATGTGCATCGACAGCCGCGCCGTTAACAAGATCACCATCAAGTACCGTTTTCCTATACCGCGGTTTGATGATCTAATTGACCAATTGCATGGGGCGACAATCTTTTCCAAGATTGATTTGCGGAGCGGGTATCACCAAATCCGGATTCGGCCCGGAGATGAATGGAAGACGGCATTCAAGACTCGAGACGGTCTCTACGAGTGGAGGGTGATGCCGTTCGGGTTGTCCAATGCGCCAAGCACCTTCATGCGCTTGATGAATCAGGTCTTTCGTGCTTTTATTGGTCAATTCGTGGTGGTTTATTTTGATGATATTTTGGTGTACAGCTCTTCGGAGGAGCAACACTTACAACACTTGCGCCAAGTCTTTGAGGTTTTGCGGGAGCAGAAGTTGTATGCCAACACAAAGAAGTGTCACTTCCTCACCGACGAGGTAACGTTTCTCGGATACATAGTGTCCAAGGAGGGCATTCGGATGGACCCGGCGAAGGTGGAGGCAATTACCGGATGGCCAACACCGACGAGCATCCATGATGTCCGGAGCTTTCACGGCTTAGCCTCATTCTACCGACGGTTCATTCGCAACTTTAGCACCATCATCGCACCCATCACCGACTGCACCAAAGGCGGCAAATACACTTGGACCAGGGAGGCCGAAGATGCGTTTCAGTTGCTAAAGAAAAAGGTAACTGAGGCACCCGTTCTAATTTTGCCGGATTTTGAGGAAGTCTTTGAGGTTCACTGTGACGCGTCGGGTGTGGGTATTGGTGGCGTGTTGAGTCAAAAGAATAGACCCGTGGCGTTTTTTAGCGAGAAGTTGAACGATGTCAAGGTCAAGTACTCGACTTATGACAAGGAGTTCTATGCCATTGTCCGAAGCCTCGAGTATTGGCGCCACTACCTCATTTCCAAGGAGTTTGTTCTATACTCTGATCATGAGGCATTGAAATACATCAATGGGCAACACAAGTTGAAGCCGAGGCATGCCAAGTGGGTCGAATTCTTACAAGCGTTCAGTTTTTCCATCAAGCACAAGGCGGGGGTGCTGAATAACGTGGCGGACGCGCTAAGTCGGAGGTATGCTCTCATCTCGACCATGCGCGTGCAAGTGGTTGGGTTCGATGCGTTCAAGGAGATGTACGCGGACGATCCCGACTTTGGAGATATTTGGCGGAAATGTGAGTCTCGTCCCTTTCAGCAATTTGTTCAACAAGGAGGCTTTCTTTTCAAAGGTAACCGGCTGTGTATTCCTAAATGTTCTTTGAGGGAGTCGGTTATGACTGAGGGACATGCAGGAGGCCTTGCGGGTCATTTTGGGGTTGATAAAACCTTGGCATGGCTTCAAGATCAGTTCTATTGGCCGAGAATGGAGCGAGATGTGGCTCGATTTGTGGGGAAGTGCAGGATATGCCGAGTGGCTAAGACTCGGGGATCTAATGCGGGTTTGTATCAACCTCTACCCGTTCCAATGGCCCCATGGGAAGATGTCAGTCTCGATTTTGTTCTCGGGTTACCCCGGACACAAAGGAACAAGGATTCGATCATGGTGGTGGTGGATCGGTTCTCCAAGATGGCGCATTTCATCGCTTGCAATAAAACTTTTGATGCATCGCAGGTAGCCCGTTTATTTTTGCAGGAAATTGTCCGGTTGCATGGCGTGCCCAAAACCATAACCTCGGATCGAGATGTGAAGTTCGTGAGTCATTTTTGGCGCACTCTTTGGCGGAAGATGGGCACTAAATTGCAGTTCAGCTCTTCTCACCATCCCCAAACCGATGGCCAAACCGAGGTGGTCAACCGAAGTCTAGGAAATCTGTTGAGAAGCCTAGTTGGAGACAGTCCACGCCAATGGGATCTCGCCTTGTCACAAGCAGAGTTTGCATACAATAGATCGCGAAGTCGGACCACTGGCAAGAGTCCCTTTGAGGTTGTCTATGGATCCAATCCAATCACACCCCTAGAGCTCACGCCGTTGCCTGTCGACAAGCAATTCAGTGGCGATGCCGAGGAGCGTGCCGAGCACATTAAACAGGTACATTCCCAAGTCCGTACTCAGATTGAGAAGTCAAACAAGAAGTATAAAGAGCGTGTGGACAGGCGCCGCAAGAGGGTGGTATTTAAGGCCGGCGATTTGGTATGGGTTCATCTCAGGAAAGCACGATTTCCTACAGGCCGGCATGGCAAGCTCCAACCTCGGGCCGATGGACCATTTCGGGTGTTGGAGAGGATCAATGACAATGCTTACAAGATTGATCTCCCGGGGGAGTATAATGTGTCGGCCACCTTCAACGTGGCGGATCTATCGCCATACATTATCGACACTGAGGGAGAGTCGTCAGTGGATGATGAGGCGAATGATGACGTGGCAGATTCGAGGGCGAATCTTTTTTCTAGCGGGGGAGAATGATGCGCAGGCAAGAGTTCGGACCGAACTCTTTTAGTTCGGACCGAAAATAAATTTTTCGGGACAGAACAGAATTTCGGTCCGAAATTAACTGTTTCGGTCCGAAATTCTGTCAGTCGGTTCAGATAGCGTATTTTGGAATTTTGTTGCATTCTTAGACAGTTTTAATTGTTTCTTTCTTTGTTTTTCTGGAGGAGGGTTATTTCTATTTTTTCTTATATAAGCAAACTCAAGCCCTTTGGGCAGGACTAGTTGTTATTTTATCAAAGTTTATCAAAACCTTAGAATTCTGTGTGAATTCTTTCAAAATCTTTCGAGTTCTTTCTTGTTCGTCGCTTGTCGTCTCCTACCGTTCGTGCATCATCATCCTTTGTGAGAAAACTAATATGGACCTTAATTTTAATGGGCCAGGACATTAATGTATGTCAACGATGATGATCAATCTAAGTAAACAATCAACGACTAATGTTTCTTCTTTGGAGAAGATAGAACTTTCATGTCAGAAAATCTAATCTCATTTTATTAGAGTAAGGATATATAATGATATAACCAATAAACCATTTAGAATAAGTACACTATAGCTGGATTTAAAAAAAAAAAAACACTAGCTTTTAGTAAGAATCTACATACTCATCAATAAATGGACGAGCCTGGCTTCAAGTACTAATAGAAATCTCAGATCCTACTACTTTTTATTTAAAAAATAATGCTAACAATTATGAAGAAAAATAAAAAAAAATAATATCTCGAAATCTTAATTAAAGAGCTAGCTTCTAGACAAAACATTTAAGTATAACAGAATGCTAAGAGACTATCACCCTTATGGTTAATCATTTACAAATGAATTATGTATGTCAAAATAAATAATCACTCTTTACATATACTGATCTACCTGTATTTACTTTTACCAGCAAGAACGGGTTGAATCTGCAACTGCCGGTTGAATGCCTGGTTAAAGAGGACCCGTGTTTGGATGGCTGACACAACTGGCAGCCATGCCAAGATGGCAATTGGAGCAAACAGTAGAGAGCCCATGCCGTAGTCGTAAGCATGTGCAATTGCTTGAATCGGCTCCCATATGCTGTATAACTCTATCCTCGGTCGCAACACTTGAACTATCTGCACCACAGAATAGAAAGGTTTATATATGGTATTGTTAATGTGGTATTAGAAAATAAGATGATTAAATGCCTTCGGATTATAAACTGGTACGGCCTATACCGGGATCTTCTTAGTATGTCAGTAGTAGTGCCACAACCATACAAACAGTTCTTCTGTTAACATTTATTTCTTTTCAAGATCTGCATATTCCTAATACTCTAAGGGATATTTAGGGTTTATGAGTCCCTAGAATGGACAACAGATTTTCAACTGCAATTGATTAGGCTTAATCTAGTACCAGTGCAATGTAGGTAAAAGAAAAAAAAAAGTAAGGTTGGCTTGAAAAGCTGACCAACTAAAATGATGCTTGAACATACCGATAATAAACCCCAACCAGTTGGAATAAAGGCGAGGCAACATATAACCATGTCCATGATAGAGAGCTTGCACACAGCATAGAGAACAGCTAAACTGGTTATCACCACCAAAAGCAACAGAAGCTTAAGGAATCTGAATACAAGTTGATGCTCTGAGCTCAGCCTTCTTCTTGCCTCGTAAAATATCTACAAGGAAATAACATAAAAGATTTTATTTATTCACAAGAACCAATTTCAATGTCAGAAAAACTAAAATAGGACATCTTATTTATCTTTCTTTTTCTTTTTATTTTTGCTATAAAACCAGATTTTAATTATAGAAATTATTTGACAAATCCATCTTAGTTTTGATTTCCATAAACCACATCGAGTTTAAGCAATCCCACTTAAGTAAGTCGCACATTACAAATCAAGTTTTATTTCGTTGATGTAAATAGAACAGGTAATTTGATTATCTTTTTTCCTTATTTTTTGGTTGGCTTCAGCTTGGCTATAATAATCTAGATTCCGGTATGAAATAAGTCTGGTTTTTTTCGCAAGACAATAAATTTAGGTGTGAAAAAAGAAATAAGAAGTTATCATAATGTACCTTAACTAAAGCAATAATGGCGATAATCACAAGCCAAGATAATAAATAGACCAGAAAAGTCTTATTATCTCCCGATATATTAAGGTGATACACAAGCCCATACTGGTAAATGAAGAAGCGAAGTGACAGAGCAACTTCTAGAACTTTTGAGCCAAGACCTGAGTGTCGTAGATGGGAATTCTCAGCATTCCACCATGATTCCCAACTTTTGTCAGGATGCACTCCAACCCCGCCTGGATTCTTCATCCAACAGTTCCAGTCAGCCCAATCTTCCACTATTTTCTTCCATGCAAAACCCATTGGATTGAACAAAAATGGTGTGAAAAGCCATGTAAGTGCCATGAACCAAGTAGAATAAGTTGCCATAAAATAGGCAACCCCATTCTCATATGATTTTCTAAAGAGATTATACACGATCAGCAAAAATGTGAGCTCAAATCCTTTTACAAAGTGGCTTCGTGAGTAAAGCTGATAGTTCTCGGTGAAACTGGCATGGAAAACCACAAATTTACGTCCAGTAGGGCGGTATTTGGCGCCACCATGGAGAATGGTACGGCCAAAATAGTGGGCTTTAGTACCGAGGGAGAAGGTGAAGAAAACAGATGCAAGTTGCATCTGCATGAGTATGAAATCAGAAAGAGCAGCACGAAAGCCCTTCTCGAGGCACAGCTCCATAACCATGGGGAGTCCGGTAAGAAGTCCCAGCTGGAGAAAGGACTGCGAGGCAAGTGCAGTTTCCAAAGATTTCATCTTTTTAGTTCTGGCCTTGATTAGAAGGGCCTTCTCGAGCCCACTAAGAACGAGGTACAGTTGGCCATAAAGAAACACGTACACCACAACTATCGAGATCTGCAAATTTGCGGTCGAATCAGAATAAGCAATTGAAACTAACGGACTAAATGGTCATACTTCATGGCAAAATGGTATTGATATGTCACATGAAACTAAGAATTAATTTCAGTAGTTCATTGCATGTTTATAAATTAAGAACCTTTTATCAAAAAATTTACACCATGGTATATTATATAATAGCCATCTTCTTAAATGAAAGTGTGAATTTTCAGTAGCATATGTGCAAGCACTGCACATAATAGTAGCTAAATATTTCAGCACTGCATGCATGTGTGTGTGAAAGAGAGGGAGAGCGGGAGGGGGGAGGGGTTGGGGCGAGTTCATTTAATTTAAAGTGGCAGTTGCTGCCATAATTTCAAACAAAGAAGAGAGAGGGAAAGGGAGGTAGAGAGATGTACGCACAAGGCTATTGAAGTAAAACCCAACAGTGCTGAAATAACACGAGAGCATGCGGAAGAAATCAAAACCGCGGCCAAGCCGGTAAATATCACGGCTTAGGGCTTGTTCACTATTGCCATTTGTGACCTTCGCTTCAAATTTTGAAATTTGATTTAAACCAACATCACGCCCCTTTCCCACTTGTATGTACTCCTTGTACGTCACATTCCCACGGCGCAGTGTTGAATTGTATCCTATAGAAGGAATTGACATAAGATGTTAATTGAAAAGAGTAAAAGACAAACGTCATGCCTGTAAGTTGTTCTGCGGTTAATAAGGAATGGGGTGAAAAAGAAATGCTCTATCGTTTTTGGGAAAAGTCACTTTGTACTGTATGAATAAATACTTTCTATAAGGTTAATTACACATTTTTTACTGAGTAAGCTTCTGGGATCTCAGATGCTCCTTATTTCGGAGACCTTTTTTCGTAACAGTAGATAAAGTAAAGGATTTTCAAGAAACTTCTCATTGCAGGAAATCACATTTCACTCTGTAAGAATATTAATGCATTTGCAATTTACTACATTTTTCTGTCAATAATCATATGTACGAGATTAATCATTGTTTTTTCAAATCATTCATTTCAAGAAAGTTGGGGAGCATTTGCAAAGTATGTATATTATACCTTAAAAAAAACAAAATTCTGATCAAGGACAGAATATTACCAGCAAACACATCCTCGCTTAAATTAATTGTTTTAGAAGCTTTGCTAATTCCACCTTGTGTCAGATGGAAAATCCTATCGAAAATATCTGGATGCCCATAGTGAAACCGTACCCTTATATTATGAAAAAGAAGATGTAAGTCAATCTATATCTCAGAGGATGAGAGGATAAGTTGCCGTCAGTGAAACACTCATGTGGAAAAATTCATACCTGAGAGGGTCTGCAAGAAACCTCTGGCCAATGGTAACAAAACTGGTTTCTTGGTACGACATGAAGCCAGCAAGTGACGATACACTGAAATAAATTGCATATTCTTGAGGAGGTCGTGCTTAATTGCTTGTTATAGAAAGGACAAATGTAACCAGTGGAAGAAGTGATTTTCAAAAGTACCTGCCAGTAAATATGTGTTCTCTGAGCCCAAGAATTGTTGGTGCATGGCCTCTGCTATGATGGACAAACTCTTGCAGCACATTTCTCATTTTATATGCTTCTTCCAGATAATTATCCTTGGGAACATAATTTATACATTTAACAAACTTTGCAAATATACAACAAGTATGAGATACTATTTGTGCCCAAAAGAACTAAGCATACTTGATTCATATCTATTGTCTGAAGAGCCTCTCCACGTGTGAAAATAATTGCATGGTTTTGGTTCTCTGGCTTGCCTTCTCCAATGATTGGTGGACCAGGTAACTTAATTTTGTATATTTCCTGAAACATACTCGCTGAATTAGTTTTAAATTACAATAGCCTGCTATGCTCCATCAGGAAAGCTCCGCTATACATTTGGAAAAATGAGTCAACCAGGAAAAAGTTACCTGGTCAAAATTATTTTCTCCTTTGATTAAAACAGAAGAATAGACTGGACAAAGTACACCATCTTCCATCACTTCTTTCTCTTCAATATAAGCAACCCGTAAAGCTGGATACCTTCAGTAGCAACAGTAAGTAAGAGGAAACTAGTAAAGTAAGTCGAGATCCATATATACTACTCTCATTAAGAAAGATAGGCTGGACTTGTAAATTTAAAAGAGAAGGTTCTCAATAAATTTAACTAAACAGACTTTATTATGTACTTGATGAACAAGTTCGGGAAACCCTATTTGCACAAGGGACAGATTTTTATTCACAAAGAATTCAGGAGTCAGGACCATTTACAAATTTCTATTATCTTCTGAATAGTATAGCATACCTCGTCATAAGATCAATGATATCCTGGGCATGAGGATCACCATTGGCCTTGTGCTCACCAAATTTCTGACATGAAATTACATATGTAAATTTCATATCGGTCAAGGCATCCAGCTGAACCGATAAACTTGGCTGGCCTTTTTTAGGATTTTGTCCTTGCTGGTCAATTGCAGTGTAGCCCTTGTATATATCTGGCTACGAAAAAACAATTTTGGTTCAGTATGTCAGAGTAACCAGCTAGAATAGTATGGCATATTGATTAAAACCTAACATAAATATTTCTTTTCTCTCTTTACAAGCTTTTTATTAATTTCATATCTACAAAATAAAGTTGTTCCTTGAAAATTTGTATTAAACAGGAGTAGAAATGTGCAGTCATGGGCATGATATGGTGATTATCAGATGGTAGTACCATGTTTCTTCTATGTGACACAATAAGTTAGCATCAGCTAAAGGTGATGAGAAAATGTGACACATAATAGGACTTCATAATTTGTAGCATTGAAATTTGATATTATAAACTGGCAGCTAAATACTACCTTCTACATGGTGTTCACTTTTATCTAAAAATGCTTGCAGTTTCAGTGCCTCCCTGTAGTACATCATTCCACGCACTGCGTAATAGTAGTTTGAAAGGGAGAAGAGCTCTATCAGTAGGGATATGGGAATTCTTTAAATTAATTATTCAATCCAGTATGCTAAATTGATAACACTAATAAAAACTACCTGTTCGACTGAGTGTTTGGCCACGGAAAGAGGCCCAGTATCGTACCTCTTCACTTTTGGGGTTTTTTCCAAGCCTTTCTTCAAAGTTCTTCCATTCATCTGAAAGTTTCAACCATTGAATAAATCAAAAATATCCCAGCTGTGAACCTAGACTAAACTTGAGGCTACATAAACAGAACAAAAGGATAACAAATAGCAAACAGCCTTAACAGAATAAAGCAATGGTACAATGTAGTCTACCATATGATTCATGGTGGTGAATTCTGGACCAAAGTATTAAGAAAGAATAGTAGATTATCACAAAACTACAGCAACCAAAACCAAAAACTAGTATAAGGAAAATGAATGCCATTAAAAACTAAACCAATCGAATCTTGGCCTGAGACTTGTGTAATGATATTGACCAGACACAAAGGCGACAAAAGTGAACTATCTGAGGATAAAATAAGCTCAACCTTGATGCAACATTACTTTAATCATCAGGCCTAATTACGAGCAATTTATGTTTCACCACACAACTATTCTCCATTGATTCTTGATGGTAATACACAGCTATGCTCCTCTGGTTCAAGTCAACACGTGTAAACTATGCTCATTTACTCATGTTACTTACCTGGATATATCTTTTGCATATAAGTTAGAATGGAATCATTGGACGCGCCATCTTGGATTAAATGAAGCTCTTCCTCTGAGAAATTTACCTCCTCCATGAAATATGGTGTTATCACACTGGCTCAGGAAAGAGGTATTGTTAACTTTGATTTTGCCAGTGATTTGGTGATTGGTCAAATGACTCAAATCTACCTTTCAAAAGTCTATGGAAATAAGACTGAAGTCATATGAAGCTAAGAAAATTTTGTACCTAAAAGAGAGCATATTGCGAACTCTAGGTGCAAATGGCATATCCATAAAAAGTGATGTTGCAAAAAATGATATCCGTCTTCTGGCTTCTAGGTTTGATGGTACATCCATGGCCTTCTCCTTAGTTGTAAGCAGGAGGTAGAGTCTTTTGACCTGATAACAATAATAATCAGCTTGCTGGTTTTTCTTTTGAAATTTCTAGATAATTGTGGTCTTAGTAAAATATTGGATTAGTTTATATTTAATTATAGATCTAGTTTACATTTAATTACAGTTCAATCCAATAGTGTATTAGGAAAACCTTTTTCACTGGGCTACTTGTTTTAATATTAATGCCAAACAAATTCATACTTGCTCTTTTAGTGAATCGTCTTGTAAAGGAAAGCGTATTGAAGTTGATGCAAAGAGTTCAGGTTGGTATTTTCCAAATAGACAATCATAATTCCTCTCACATTCTGCCGTGCATGATGAGTTTATGGCGTCCATTATGCTGCGTTACACAAAGTAACAGAAGTATTAAATATTTAATAATTGCATCGAACAGTTTGACCATCAGTACTGTACTATATCCATTACTTGTGTGTGGGGTTGTTATTGAGACTCAAAAATATACTTTAATTTTCAGCCTTATGCTCTTATATTTTCATTTTTATATTCACTTTCGCAGATTATTAATAATTTGTTCAGTAAACATCTACTTACTATTGCTAGCAAAGTAATTATATGTTGAATGTTAAAATGTACCTTTGACTATCTAGCACCAGATCTTTGATCACAATTTCATATATATCTTGGAGCAAAATTGCAACATTGTACCTGTCTTTTTCTTTATTTTCAAACTGGAAGAGATATAGATGACAAAATTATCATTATGACACAGTTTCATTGATCAAGTTAAATAGAGAAAAAGGAACAGTACAAATAATATCTTATAATGTGGTCATCACCAGAGTTTGAACAAGATGTACAAGCTTGTTGGACAGCACTGGCAGCTGACGAAAATTAAAATCCTTCAGTAGGTTCGAATTCTCAATGCTTGCTTCCACATGAGCATATATTGCATTTAGAATGCTGAAAATATAATCAGAATGTCAAGCAATATTCAACGAAACGATGAAATTTACCTAGAGAGTAGATAGGTGATCAACAATGTCTTTATATTTTCTTTTCATGTTCTATTTGATCCTAGTGAATATTAAGGTTTACTTCTTTATTATCTTGTCTGCTTTACTTTTTAAGGCTCAATTAGTGACCTTTGTGGGCTCGATTAGTGACCTTTGTGACCTTAGTAAGTATCAAGAGACTTTTAACTACTCATGTTTAAAAATTAACAAGACATCAATATCAGAACTTATAATGATCAAGACTAGTAAAACTTCAAGCATCTATAAAGTTAAGTGCATACCACTAAAGTCAGACATTTTTAATGCCAAATTTTGCACCACAATCCGAAAACAAAAGGAATAGGGAGGAATCTGATGGTCTAATATTATTACCTGTTTTCTAGTTTACCATCAACGAGAGAGTTTGTTATATACTTCAAGGAGATGTAACACTCTGTCACAGCACAAAACATGTAATTATCTTTCAAGATTTTTTGGTAGAGTCTCTCAGGCCTCCCTTTAAATTCAGCAGCCATGTCAACTGCCGTTGAAAACTAAACAATTAAAAAAATTCAATTAGATTTCTTTCTTGCTTCAAAAATTCAGGTAAAAGTTTACATTGCCAAAAGAGTTTGGTTTATAAATAACCTTAGTTGCAAGTAGAAATAGAGGCCAGCGTACTGGGCCAGAAGTCAAATTGGTTGATAATGGCATTGTCATCAACTCCATTTCTCTACAAAAAGATAATAAAACTATAAGTAGTAAGTAAATAAAACCTTGAAAACTGATATGATGGAGTAGCAGAATTTTTTTAAAGAAAAAAACAGGCAATGACCTGTTACTTATAATATCCTCTGACCGGAAGCTGCTAATTATCCTATTCCAAATCAAAGCAAACTTGGCTATATCATGCCTTTCCACCTTCGAATCCTAATCCAAAGTAAATATACAGGGAACAAAATAAAAATAAGGATAATAGGCCCTGTTGAGCTTTATATCTTTGTTAGGGACTTATTAGGAAATAAAGAGTATAGATAATTCTAGGGACTCGTAAGCAATTAATGGCTCTAAATAAGCCTAAATTATTATTCAATAAATCAAGATTTTACTCAATAAATCATTCTAAGTTATGTTACTATGGAAATAAAATAAGAGCTGGAGATCTGAAAGGATAAGCTCGATGATGCAAATGATTAATATCAGTACATGTGTACAGATATCATCGATACGATATTTCTATGTGCGCGTTTGTGCTTGCTGAACTTTACTTTTTCCAGGCTAAGATTGATCATCAGTTTAGTGACAGATACGGCAGATGGCTCCAAAACAGAAGCATAGAAATTAGATCAGCAGGACAAACACGAAACTGACCTTACAAAATGTGTTTTCCAAGAAGGCCCTTAAGCTGGTTTTCCTTTCCTTAGATGAAGGACGAGGCACGAGGGAAAAATTAAATACAGACGGTAAAGTGTGAAAGCGGCTTCTCACCATACCCATTGTGCGTATCTACAAATTAAAAAAAGTGACGTAATATATCAAGAATTATTAAACTTGACATGTCTGATTTTCTAAATAACCACTAAATGAAACCAATAGACACTCATAAGATTAATTTGCAACGAACAAACACAATATTTTAGATTTCCAAAAATAATATTCAACTGGTAAAGTTAATTAAGCAAAAAAATAAACTAAAACCACGCTGTCACTGAACTTCTAGAAGTTCAAGTTGCCTTTTGGAGTTGGATAAGAGGTTAGGCTACTTGCAGAACAAAAATATAAAATAACAGAAACAATATAATATTAATTGCAACTGACGTTATCAACCAGGAACAACAACAAGAGAATAATTAGAAGACCCAGTAAGCACATATAAAATTAAGAAAAAGCAAAAAAAAGCAAATAGTTTGAAGTCCCTTCACATCAAAAGTGCCATTACCTCACCGAGGTGATGAACAATTCCATACATGCCACCAAAGACTGTGCAAAATATGGAGTACCATATTTGTGTATCCATAAAATAGACCTGTTGATCCAGAAAACACAAAAAGATTAAAGTGCTCTGGAAACTGTTGCAGTTCAAAAATAAAATTTCGATAGCTATAGAAAATTACTCACAAGTATGATCGGTGCCCATATGGCAAGGATTGCACCAAGATTGTTCTTCACTGAATCAAGTGAGAACAAGTTATCAGTAACAGTCTAAAAACCCAAACATTTGGTACAGTTACCACTATAGTTTTAGTTATACATTACTCCGATCTTTTCCTATTTTTGAAGACTTAACATTTAAGGTTTGAGGAAGTCAACACCATAAAGCTCAAGTAAGCAAAACAGAAAAGAAACTCAAAGAGAGAGTAAATAACAAATAAAACTAAAAAACATGCATAAGAAAAAGAAATACCATGGGGAAACAGCTCATGCCAATCATACTGATTTACATTGATCTTCATAATCAGCTTGGTGGGACCGATTAGTGGTTTTATCTGCTTAGCATCAAGGGAAGTTAGAGAAATGTTAACAAAACAAGCTGGAGAAAAAAACAACATTTTTCTTCAGTTTTACTTGCTATTTAAATTTGAGATAGCTCAATAATATCGAATATTTTAACCTCAAGATAGTAGCTGAATAAAAATTTGCTTGACAGAAGAGTGACCCAGAAGGCAGTATATCTGAGAGATACAAAAATAACATTATTTACAAAAAAAAAAGGTGATTAAAATTTAGAATAGAGGTTCTTGTTTTCATATTACTTCAATACAGACACTTGTCCTTCTTGCATCCCTCGACCAACATATAACCTGGGCTGTGTTGAAGATGTCACATCAGAACAACATTATGATGTAGCTAATGCAATCAGTATTTACTACGGGGTAGGGTTCCATAGACAATCTTGACAAAGTTTCTTCAAATAAATTTGAGAAAATTCTTAAAGATGGAAAAAAGTTATTTGCCCTCTAGCTGGTTTACTACAACAAGAGTATTAGAGGATCTTTTCCCAGACTACAAAGGATCCTTTAACTTGTTTCTTTAGTTAATGAGATTGGCAGTTGTCATAACACCAGTCTAGTATAAGAGATGGATGAATATTTATTATTAATTGCGAGTAATAACCTTAGTTTGTGGAAGGAAAAAGCAAATGAATAATGGTAAACTCTGTTACCTGGCACCACCAAGACAACATCTTCCAGAATGATGAATTTGAGGTCTCAATATAGCTTTGAACTGCTGGTACAAGAAACAAAGCCATGCCTAGTACATTGGTTGTGAGATAAATCGCAACAACCACCATGTATGGAGAGAGGCACAGCCTTCCTATCACATTTGCAGCTGAGCAAACAGGGTAATTTCTCGAGATGTTGTAGAAGGTAGGCAACACAACTGTCCATATACAAGCTGCTAAGAGCTTAACACCGTATCTTAATTTATGGCTGTAGCTCATGGTGTGCCTTGCTTTCCATGAAAAAACTATGTCCATAGCCACTGAAAAAAATAACAAACAGACTTAAAAACAATACAAAATTTTACAGAATAAGAAGTACCTCATTTTTATTTCCTAATAGATTTAGGAACAGAAACATATATAGTGTGTGCATGTGAGAGAGGGGTGTGTGAGGATGAGCCGATGAGGACCAGGTCAACCGTCATTAACATATACAGAGATCTGAGATAAATGAAGGGTTGCATGAATCAAAATTTTCATGCCAAAGCTATTATATTTAGCTGGTCGAAAAAAAAAAAAGATTAAACTACCAATAATCTGAAATCCCAGTAAGAGTTTATAAAATATGAAATGTCCCATTTCTTTCTGAAAACCTATAAAATGATTCAATATGTTGTAGTCTGAGAGCATCCAAACATTTTGGCAACACTTCTTTCCTTCTATGTCATGAATAGAGAGATATGTTATAAGGAAGAACTCCATAATTTTTTAAGCAAATGGCACAAAGGGAAAAATAAAAAGATATATTAAGATGTTAAGTGAAATCAGTTTCCAACCTTGTACAAGCCTCAGAACAGCGCTTGTAATGAAAATGCTTAGTATATTTTCAAAAGTTTGCGGGTCAAGTAAATCAAGAGGAGAGTCTAGTCCATTCCATGCCATAATTATCATCACCTGACAGAATAAAGCATAAAATATCATGAAAATCCATCTCAAACTATTCCCATTAGGCTGTGCTCCAGAGAAGGGGGGGGGGGGGGGGGGACAAAAAATGTATTTCTTCCACAGTTTTTTTTTTTAAGAGGTCAATGGAGGTGTATGAGAATTGATGGGAGAATCTTTCTATTTAATATTCTAAAAACCTTATCCCCTCCAATTTGGAGGTTACAAAACCAAACCTCCTCTCCCTTCCCATCCTTTCTCCACCCTTCCCTTCTCTCCTAACTCTGGAGCACAGTCTTAAGCTCAGAAGTCGGAGATAAAAAAAAAAACAGGAGCAAATTATAATTGTAACCTGAAGAGCCAGAACAAAAAATGTCCACATTCGGAAAAAACTCCTAAAAAGGTGCCAGAAAGATCTTATCTCCACAAAATTTGTCTTTCCAAGCCATTTTTGATTGGGGTTTTCCTGCATATATAGGTAGACAATCAATCATCGTAAAGAATTGCAATATATGTTGGAAATGATTAACAGGTAAACCAAGGTATCTGAAGTTGATACTTCCCTGGTCTTCTGACAATGACTACCTATGCTTATAAAATTTGTTCAGTATGAATAAATAGAAAAATAAGATTGTTCAATATCAGTTCAATATTTTAAAGTTCATCTTTTCTTTCTGCAGGTTAGTGGTAGCAATCAATAAAGAACATTTACAAAATGTTCCTCATATTTTTATCTAACATCAGCATTTCTGAGGTAATATTCGCAGTCAATACCGAACCTTCATATTAATTTGTGTACATATATATGTTCCTATCAAATATTGACAATATTTACCCCTATACAACAGATAGCTGCCTAGCTACTGATAGACTTGTCAACACATCAAACAAAATAACAAAAAATAGTCACAAAATATATTGCGGTGTTAACCAGCCTCCTTTCAGGGATCTGGCCCTATGTTCTTCCCTTGTGCAGTTGACCCAAATTGCTGTTAAGCACAATATCCTAGAAGTATCAAGAAAAATCTAATGCGTACTGGATGTTGTCTGTGATAGCTTAGTCAGTAATCAAAGTAGTACTGACATGTAACCGGGAGTTATACTTTAGAATTGTTCAGAATAAGATTTTTTTGTAATGTATGAAAGCTTAGGATTGACAGTACTTCAAATTTTAGTTTAGGATTCTTTTGTAAATCCTTTAACTCCCTAAAAGGAATTGGAGCTGGTTAAAGGATATTCAATTTCGGTAAAAAAAAATAACTAAATAAAATCTAGTACCTGGGACTGGGTGCTTGTACTGGAGTTACGGGAAGTTTCTGAATTGCTGGTGCTAGTTTTAGGGGAACTAATTTTCGTACAAAAGAAGTCACTGTTGGTGCGCATCGGCCAACCAAGCTTGAAACAATCAACTGACCTAGAGACAGATAAGATATAGAAATTTAAAATAAAAGCACATAGGTGTCACCAAAACAATCCCCTGATTAATTTTAATATTTCTCACCAGAAAAATTCATTGATGTCATCATAGTTCCTCCATTTGGAGTGGTCAGCAACTCCATTCTTGTTCTTTTTGGCTTCCTTCAATTAAAGAAAAGTAATATATCAGATTAAAGTTGAACTACCAAAAAGGTCATCTGCAGTGATAGATCAACCAAACTATGAAATTGGGACTATAGGCGGTGAAGTTACTTACAAATCATACCTATCCAAAAGGCAATATAACAACTGTGCATTAATTGATTAACAAGATTATGTAGTTGCAAGGAGTATTAACAAGTGTGCATTAATTGATAATGTAATTCTGAATCATAAGAAAATTTTAATTTATGTCCATGTCCATAGAATATATTGAAAAAAGATTTCAGCAATAAAGTTTCTGTAGATATTGACTGTTTAGTGGTTCAAAGTTCGTTGACATAAACCTAGATTTATATCGAATCTTTTATTTATTTGGCATTAGTATTGTACAAAAGTGATATTGAATCAAACCTCATATGCGACTTTGTATATAGGCGTGACTACATTGGTGAGGAATGATTCTGGTTCCCCTCCGTAAGCGGGTCGTACCTTCTCACCCGTATTTAAGCTAACCGCACCAGAGAGTATTCCATAAAGTTCATATGCCATCTGAATTATCAGTCAGAAAAATTAACAGAAATATATGTTATCTTGATGTAAGATGCCTGAAAGGACCTTCGGCATCCAAGAACTTCAAAAAGGAAACATGAAGATGCACCATAGTTATCAAGAATAATTTAAGTACGAGATGTATCACATGGTAGTTACATACATTGTGAAAAATGTAGCATAAGCATTCTGGCATCAGCCTAAGATTTGAAGCCTCGCCCCAAATGAGGAAATAGAGAGATATATACAATAATTTATGCTGTTGCACCTCTTGCTTGACAGAAGGTAGCCTGTCAGACCAAACCGATATAAACCATCAACAAATGGAAAAAGGATGCTTCCATGTGTTCAAAAGTAATATTATGCCAGATCAAAATTTCTACCATATATTGCTTTTACGCCTCAAGAACTTGCACCAACCCAAGTAATTTCCGAAAACCTTCATCAATAGTTCATTCACTGCTCTGTCATCGAGCTGACCAACAAATATTTGATGATTAATCTTACAAAACAGCAACTACAAATCATAAAAAAAAATTTCCATCATAGGCTTCAGAAGTTCTAACCTTTGTCATTACAGTGGGCTTTGGATTCAATCTGACTTGCATATTAGCCAGTAAGAGAATTAAATGCTCTCTTTGATTAGCTACATTTCCTTTCTAAAGGAAGTAACAAAAAATTATCAAGAAAAGGGAAAAATAGAAGTTGCATCCTAGAAGAATTTATACAGTCCAATACAACGAAATAATCCACTTTAAGAGAATATATAATCAAATAGGCTTCAAGCAGAAAGCCTCAACTACCGTAACATGGAGACCTATTGAATCTCCAAAACCATGGTGCTAATCTCTTGTTTAAATAAACCAAAATAGTAACAAATTGTTATTGTCCAATTGCTCGTAGCACTACGTACCATACAGGAAAGAGTGACAATATTCATATTTCTGTACCTGAAATCCAAACCAGGTTTGAAGCCATTCTAGCAAGTCAGTTGCGCTAGTAGTTTCCTCTTCACTATCAACAGAAGGCAATCCTCTAACATCATAAACAGCAGAAACTGCAGCTTTGATCTATAAATACAATAAACAAACCCTTAAGTCCTAAAAAAAATTGGGATAGGCTAGCAATGAAACCCCACCAAAGTCACAAGAAACAAAAGTAGAATGTAATAATATAACAAAGCCTTTAGTCCCAAACTGCATTTTTTATCTATACGAACAGAAATTATATAAGAAAATCAAGTTTTATAAGAACTTACAATTTTAGAATGCTAAAAAAACAGGTATACCATTGTAAGAATTACAAACAAAAAAACAAAAACAATGACCTCTAATAAGTGCATTATGGGTTGTTGCCGGCCTCTGGGGCTATTCCTCAAATGAAGTGGTAGAATATTGTACCGGCCATATTTTTCTTCAAGGTTTTCACCCGCTGCACTCTATAAAAACAAACCGGGTTAAAAAAAAAAAAAAAAAAAAAGGGAAAGGTCCTTGAAGCAATTCGTGTTGCTTTTAAGTGGAGATTGAAATTTAAGCGCACCTCTTGTGCTATTCCTGAAATGACTGCTTTGAGAACTTCTAGGAGAACCGTGGTAATTTCGTGTTCATTCAATGCTTTCATTCTGCAAAAATGAGAGACAGAAGCCTCATGCTTAGTAATCACTAATCAGTATTGAAGACAAGACCAAAACTAATTATGTCGCAGTGCAAGAAAATAAAATTCCTCAGAAATAGACATAATTGTTCGACAGAAAGTAAAACAAAACAAAACAAGAAAGTGACAATACCTCTCGTAGAAATTCTTGAGTTCCTTAGCATCATTCTTCTCCTTCCGCATTGGAGTCGTCGCCTCCCAATCCTGTTATAAGTTTTGGGGATTTTTATTATACATTTGTCAAAAAAAAATACATACATAAACAAAAGAATGGTTCCTGAGCAACTATATGGTAACGAGAACTTTAGTGTTTGTGTTAGCAACCTGCTCAAGCCGTCGCAGAAGTCCGGTTTTGAACTGCCGAACACCTCTGCCATTGGACAATGGATCCATCAAATGCGCCTTTTCAAACGCATGAAATCGGCCTAATTGTATGTAAAAAAGAAAAGGTGTCACGTAATTAATAACTTCTCTGGTAAGCATTTCCTCAAACACCTCAGAGGCGTAAACATCAGAAAGCATTTCCTCAAACACCTCCCGTGCATGATCAAAACAAACTGTATTTATTATTTAACATCCCACTCACACAAGCACGCGACTCGCGGCGACTCGGCCTCGATCAGATTGGCCACACGGAGGAAAGGCCGAATCTCAGACACAAGCGTGGGAGGCAATTTCTCACTATCAAAGGGTTTCACCACATATCCACCACCGTTACCACCTCCACCTCCGCCGCCGTTACCACTCTGCGCGGATGCTCGGTTCGAGATGGACGGCTGCCTGCGTGGCCGCGTCGGCCGGTGCGAGGGCCCCACCGGCACGATCTCCTCCATTCCACTTACCAGAGAAAAACAACAACAACAACAGAAACAGAAACAACAAGGCAATGGATTGCAGCGGCATTTGTACTGGGTGGTCTGATGGATGGATGGATTGCTTTATGGCTTTTTGGGGGAGGTGGATCGGTGGATGGATGGGGTTGGGGTGTGAGGGTTTCTTTTGATTTGTTTTGTGTTTTGTGTCTGCTTTTTGATGGTTTTGGGTTGATTTTGCTTTTGCAGTGTGTGTTGAGAGAGTGCGGGAAAAAAGTGAAGACGCGGCTTTTTTGAATGGGGCGGGAGTGATTAGATTTAAAGTCTCTAATTAATTAATTAATTAATTAAGAGGTATGCTATTGGTAACTCTCCCAAAGAAAAATCCTCCTTAAATGTTCCCAGGCGGCAGAGGGAAGGGGTGGACACGGGGTGCTAAGCACTCCCGTGATTTTGCCAATTAATGAAAAGATATTATTTTTCAGTGTAATTTGATTTGTAATTTAAGTTTGGGCTCCTCTATGACTGAGTGACGTGTTGCTTTATACTGCTAAGCACCCCCCATGCCGCAACTCTGGCTCTGCCCCTGTGTCCCCAGCTAGTTCACCCTTTTGTACGTAAGGTATGAATACGTTTATGTAATAGATATGAATACTCGGTAATACATTATATGAACACTCGAGTTAGAACGGACGATCATTCTCCAGAACTTGGGATCTTGGACGACCCACGCGGAGTCTTCGATGCGTAGGTATGAACACTAAGTACGTTGACTATGAATACCTCGTTGTGAGAGGTATGAATATCCCGACGAATAGGTATGAACACCAGATTTGCGCAAACAGTTGTTTACCATAACGCTATGATATGACAAATTTTACTATTAAGTGGTGGAACCTGATTTTTAGATTCAAAATAAATATGTAATTAGTAAGAATCTGAATCTTGAACTATAATCTTAATAGAATCTCAATGGGGACATTTAAGAGGGACAAAAACATTTTCTCATTAATTAATTAATTAATTAATAGTTTATTAATTGTAGTTAGTCTAATAGTGGATCGGCTTTTAAGAAGGCGATTTGTATACGAAAGCAAAGCAAAGCAAATTGTGGTTGATTGAGCAGCCACTAAATCTCATGCTAATTGGACTCTCTGGATTAATCACGATTTGGCTTCTCAATAAAGTTCTTCTGCTAATTAATTGAATAAATTCATCAAAGTTAGTAGATACAATTTTTTTTTTTTTTTTTACATATTTGTTATTTTACATATTTGTTATGGATTTTTTAAAATTCATGTACAAACAAACACTATTTTATTAATATTTTAGAGTTGTTTTAAAAAATGTAAAACAAATACTTAAAATACTTCAAAAATGACTAAAAAAATTTTCTTCTAGTTTTTTCATATGATGAGTTAATCGAAATTCCATGCGTGACAAAGCATAATTAGATTGATAGCATTTCAAAGCTAAATGCGAAACATTTTGATATTAATTTAACTCGTGCTAACTAATCAGTTATAATCATTTAAAAAAAAATGCCGATTGAATATATATCGAAACCCTAACAGATTAACTACATATGTTTTGAAGACCAAATAAGTTAATGAAAAATAAATTTTTATTTTGTTTTGTGTATTTTTTCTTCAATTATAAATGTATCAAATATATGCTGAACATTTAAGTACTAATTTAAACATTCGCAATCCTAATTCGTCGGTAAGAGTTTATTAAAATCTTACCTGACTAGCTACATATAGACTTTAAACACTTGTATTTAGTATTACTATTACAACTATTATTTTAACTAAAGCTGTAACTCGGACTTCGCTCCGAAATATGATAAAAAAAAAATAATAAAGCTTATAAAATATAAATATTTATTTTTAAAAAATTAAACATAATTTTAAAATGTTTGATGTGAATAATGATGGTGATGATGTATAATTGATAAATAATAGCACATAAATGTTAGACCACTTTAAGGATTAAATTTTGTCTTAGACATATCATATCATCTTATTAAATGGGGAGAGAGAATAAATATAAACCATTGGATCAAAGTAGACGAAGAGATTTAAACAAAATAATATTGATGATGTGACATAATTGAGGTACTGGGAGAGTTACCCCTCTTTCTAATTTATGGATCGTTTGTGTTTTTGTTATTATTTTTCACCCAACAAAATCATTATTTTTAATTTTTAGGAACTCCGTACTAATGTTAATTAGTTCGTAATTAACTATATACTGTTCCTTCTTTTTTTTTTCCCAGAGAAACACTAAAAAGCTTCTGTATGCTCGAAAAACTAAAGTACAACATATCACAGTCTCACAGATCCAGAGACAGACAGGCTAGCTCCTCTCGCCACACTTTTTTTTGGATGGAACGTTGCTTATTTGCTTTTTTTCCAAAAGCAGCACCAGCAATGTCAGCTTTAGTTAATTAATTCGTGATTAGTGCTCAGTAATTACCATTATATAAATAAAATAATCCCACACCTAAATTACTGTCTTACTGATCTATCAAGTATCAACTTTAGCATTAAGAAAACGTGCTCTTCATCTAAAGTGAATTAAAGTTTCTGGTCGCCCTGATTTTTCCATTGTCCGACTAAGACAAGATATATATCATCCTAAAAAAACAGGCCGAATTAATAAAGAAAAGCTAATTTGTCATACAAAATTAGTTCAACTTTATTGGTTGCACATAATGGCGAGTCCAAACACACAGTAAGTCGTAAAAATTGATTTAATTTCATTGGATGAAAAATTTATATTTTATGATAAAGTAAAAGCTTAAAAGGGTCCTGTATATATGTATGGAAAATGTTAATTAGGTCATGAAGATGCTGTTCCTGATATACAGCTTAATCATACGTAATTAACTATAGTTTTAACTTGTTCAGCCAAAATTTTCTCGGAGTCTGATAACTATATCCTTACTCTCCGTTCTCTTCTATAACCTTATATGGTTTCGTCAAAATTATGACCATGGTAAGCCATGTTTGAAACATAGCAAGTCATAGCTTCAAAAATCAAGTCTAATTTGATTTTTTAAAAAATCTGGTTTTGGAGCTCTTTAATTTGACTTGATTTTTGTCCAAAGCCATGGCTAACTTTTTTAGAACCTAGTTTCTAAAATTACCATAGAACACTCCATAATTAAAATAAGTTACAACCATGGCTTGCTAACCCAAAACCACGAAAGTGAACACACCCTAAATAAAAAGGAGATTGAATTTTTTTGACATGAAAGTTCTCTCTTCCCAAAAGAAGAAATCTTAGTCTTTGATTGTGTACTTAGATTAATCACCATCGTTGACGTACATTAATGTCCCGGCCCTCAATCTGCCATTTATTATAAGATATAATAATTTCAGCCCAAAGCAAGGCGTAGGCTCTTTACTAGTCGTATAGTAATATGGAGCTAGGCTATTATACTAACGTTAGCATTTCGGGTCCGAAATGCTAACGCCTCAAAATTGATGTTATTGTGTCCGAAATCATAATTTATGGTGCTCAATAAATTCTTTATATGAATATATTGGAGCATAAAAAATTTTTCATTTTTAGAGTTTTTTAAGTATTTATTATGAATATTAAAAAAGAGTTCATAAATATTAATAAAATATTGATGTCTGTACATGCTATTTTAAAAAATGCAAAATGAATACTTAGAAAACTCTAAAAATGAAAATTTTTATATTCCTCAATATTTATGTATAAAGAATTTATTTTTTTTTTTTGAAAGCTTGGCAGCGGCTGCCAAGTATCATATAAAGAATTTATTGAGCACTATAAATCGTGATTTCGGACACCATAACATGTTAGTATAATAGTCTAGCTCTAGTAATATGTATCAAAATCACTTCAATTTCGTTTTCATCTGTTCTTTCATTTTAAGTATATTATGGAACTTCAAATAGTTTAATCATTTTCAACAGTATATATTATATATTTAAAATTTACAGCCTTTTACAAGAAAAAAAATAGTAATTTAGGACTGCTATATATATATATATTTTTTTTGAAAAAGATTTAGGACTGCTATATATATAAGGTTTTTTTTAATGTCTACGTACCTAACAAATCAGTTAGCAACTTGCATGCATATATATATATATATATATTATATTTAAAGGGATGATGACACACACTACATTAATTTCACCAAGTTATCTTTATCCACAAATGTTGCAATATAATTTAGATATTTAATGGATATACTTAGCTACTAAGATATGATTCAGTGTGGGGCAGCATGCCCTTTTTAGGAATAGCTTAAACAAGTTGTATGCCTTCTTTTCATAGTTTGTTTCCTTGCCCATAACCTAGATCTTGTTAGGCATTTAGGCCCACTGTTTATGGACTCTTTGGTTAAAAAAAAAAAAAAAAAAAAAAAAGGCTTGAAAAAGGGGGTATATAGTCGATGTATAAATTGATTTACAAGCTCTGGCCCATAAGCCCAAGTTTTCATCATATTTTATCCGATTATAATTGAAGCGATTTAAGTTTATTGTTCTGATGAAAGCCCTTGAGGCTCTTTCTGTTAATTTATTTCTTTCGTTATTTAAACAGTCCGTTGGACAAATCAAGAAATATAACTGAATAGTGCTATCAGATTAGTAGAAATATAACATCATATGGATTAGTTGTTTTAAGCTATTTTATCTCATGTATTTTTTGTTTTGATTCTGAATTTGGAGTGCTAAACGAACCCTAAAATATTACTTGCCTGTTCTCGAATCCATTTACTTTGCGTACTTTGTTTGTTAGAATTCACATCTATCGGAAAAAAATATATACTTTACTTCATGTAATTTTTTCGTTTATACAAAGAATTTTCTGCATGACCATTTTGCTAAATGGACAATGATACCATGCCACAACTTTGTCCCCACAACCCTGTGATGAGGTGGCATATGGATGAGGAGGGTTATTTGTAAAATTTTGTGGGGCGGAGGTATATTTTTGTAAGATTGTGAGGGTCATTTTTGTAAAAAATTTTCACGGTAAGGTAATTTTGTAAATTTTCTTAAAAATAAAGGATATTTCTGTAAAATTTTCTGAAAAGAGGGATATTTCTGTAAATTTTTCTCAAGTGCATTGGGGTTATGGGGGCATTGTGTGTGGCAAGTTATATTTATCCTTTGCTAAATATGAACTAGCTAATTCTTCAAAAAAAAAAAAAAATTTGCGTCAAACCTAAATCTCAATTTAAAATTCAAATTAACATGCTTGAAGTTTTAGTTTGAATGAGAAAAAAGTTATCATTCTTAATTTGTTGTCCATGAAAATTCAAGACGCCCGTGCCGTACAAAAACAAATATTGTCATGTGCTTTCTTGTCAGATGAACATTATTTTCGTTTTTTCCTTGGCAGCCTTTGCCAAGTTTTAAAAAAAAATAAATCGTCTTAACTGTTAATTAGATTTTATTTTAAGATGAAATAATTTTATGTACTATTTTTATTATTATTTTGTGGCTATTCTAAAAAATTTTAAAACATTAATCATGTACTTATAAAACTCAAAAAATAGAAAAATTTTTGTATCTTAGTAGAGTTTGATAAAAAGAATTTAATGAGAACATTAAATTAAAATATTGTTATGGTTTAGTATGATTTTTGAGTTATAAGCGTGAGAGGCCTATGTGCTGTTAGAAGCACAATAGATTTACTCTCTATATATATTGAGTCAAACTTCTTTATTTTGTCCCATATATACTTCTGATTGATAATTAAGTTATATGTACAATTTAATTATCATGCAATTGTCAACTTAAATAGCGATTCCACTTAATTATTTTTCAACCGCCGCCCCCATTAAATATTTTTTTCTACATCCGCCTCATTAAATAGTGTTCTAGTAGTCATGTGTCAACTATTTTATTTTCAAACAGGCAGACAATTAATTACCTAGACGGATCTAGTTTAAAACACATAATATGCTCTCCAATATGGTCTTCTATTATTAGTATATATTATTTCATATCCTCTGATATACCGCAAAAAAAAAAAAAGTACAATTTAATTCCCTTTGAATGAAATTACCTATCATTTCATATAGAAAATATTTTAATATATCGACCCTTGGATTAAAATTCATGGATCAGGTTTCTTAAAAAAAAGAACCTTAAATTATAAACCAGGATAATGAACCGATGAATTAATCCATCCTTATTAATCTAATGATCGGAGTTGAAAGTTTACAATTCTATTTATTTGCCAAAAATTATGGTACATATACTGGATCTTGATTAATTAATTTAATTCCCACTAACCCTCCAGTAAAATAAATAAAAAATAAAAAAAAGCTGACAAGTTTTTCAAATAGAAATATTTTAATATAGAGTAAAACTATAGTGCTCCTAACTCAAAAATCATACTAAACCAATTTGAAATTTCAATTTACGGGTCTCATTAAATTTTTTATATCAAAATATCATAATATACAAAAATTTTACATTTTTTGAGATTTTTAAGTATTTGTTTTGTATTTTTTAATGATGACATAGTTTTATACATTATTTTTTATTATTATTTAGATGTCAAGAAACTCAAAAAATGGAAAATTTTTGTATGATAAGAGATTTTTATATAAAGAATTTAATGAGAATTATAAATCAAAATTTCATGATAGTTTAGTATGATTTTTGAGTTACGAGCACGGGAGGCCTCCGTGCTCTTAGGAGCACGCTAGATTTACTCTTCCAATATAATATATCTTCATAATTCACCATGATCTCAATTAATTAATTAAGATCTCATCACTGAATATAATTAATTAAACATCAATATATGTAACAGTAATTCATTAATTAATTAACTTCATTGCCACAAGGGACTATACACTTGCTCAACGCATGCATACTGATGATCATGATCTCCTACATAGTTATTATAGTTATAAGCACTAGTACCAAAACTATAACACTCTTGATCATCCTCACATGTCACATACATGAGTTGTTCACCACCTGCCGGTGCCGGTGTCGGTCCCATGGCTACCGCCACTGCGTCCATGACGTCGAACTCATGATACGCATAAGCATACGCCATCGTCGTCGTTCTGGACTCGTCGTCGTACTTGTCGAAATCGTACTCGATGTCTTCGAAGCCCGATCCCTCGTCGCTATCCATGTCACGATCATTGTTCGGTCCCGTGATGGATTCGCCATCACCGACCAGACCCGAATCGGACCCGATCTCCGCCTCAAGCGACCGGATAACGAGATCCAACCGCTCGTTCTCGCACTCTTCATCGGTCGACGAAGGCATGTCGTCCAACAGTTGCATCAGGAGCGCGCCGTGAATATCCATCTCCGGCAACGGCAACGGCAACTCATGATCAAACCTCTCTAGGTCATGATCTGTGATCAGGTTGCCATAACTTTGGCTTGGAATTGAATCCATAAACTGAAGAAGATAGTGGAGAAAATACCAATTAGGTCAAATTAAGGATGCAAAATAAAATAGGAGGTGATTAAAGAAATTAGCTAGAGAGTGATATATATATATATATGGATGCAGAATGCAGAGCGTTGAGTAATATTGGGCAGGTATATATAGTCCATTATTTGGTCTTCGTATAATTCCCTTTTTTGCCCCCTTTTTTAAGCTAAATTCAGTTAGACAAAAACAAACACACACACACACAGATATATATATATATTACGTGTCTAAGGCCGGGTCTACCGGCATAATCATTTCAGATCCTCTGCCTTAAGACACCGTGCCATGAAGTACATGGGCTGTTGGATCGCCTTGAGATCCGATCCAGCACGAATCTTGAGGTGATCCAACGGCCATCTCCATGTCGTTAATTATAAATTAAGGCGCGTATTGCATGCGGCTTAATTAGAGTTTTTGTACGTAACACCGCATTTTGTGCCCCCCATGAAACGGCAAATGATGTGGACGTATACTTGGGAAAAGGGTCGGAGTTATTGACTCTCAATTCTTAACTAATGTTTAGATTTATTAAGCTTTAAATAAGGAAAATTTTGTGTTGTTATTACAGTATTTTTTTTTCTTTTTTTTTTTTTTGTCAAACATGGAATCCAACATGAGAAGATAATTATTAGAAAATGACCTATGACTGAGAATTGAATACCATGATTTTCAACTCGTCTGCTTAATTTAACTTCTTTTTTTTTCCCTTGAATTTTCTAAAGCATAGATTGAATTGGTGTCGGGTCATTTATACTTTTTTATGGTTAATCTTTGATCAAAAGACAGATAAAAAAGAAGAGAGCTGATAGACATAGCAAACATGATATTATTATTTTGTATAGTACCTTAATTCATATATATTCATTTTAGTACCTTAATTCTATTACTTATTTTGTATAGTTCATATAGATATTATTGATATGGATATATATGATATATAAATTAATAATATAAATACTAGACAAAATAAGTAGCACAATAAGTACGTCATTAACATGAATAAAACTTATTTAAAATGAATAATAACATGAACAAAAATGTGGTAGTGATCATTTGCTATTTCCATAAAATATTTTAGAATAATTACAAGCATGTTATTTGAAAAATCAAACATTAACTTTGTTTTCCTTGTGATACTTAACCCAACTATAATAAAGCATATAAATATAAATCTACCTGCAATCACAACATACATGTGCTAAATAGTAGTAGGTATTCATACAACACATTTTAATCATTTGCAATTCACTTAATCTTGTGTTATATATATCTCAATTAATAACCTAATTTTCTCCAATCTCATTTCATAAAATTTAAGAGTCAAATCATAAAAAAGAAAGCCAAAAATGGGGGGTGTTTAGCATAATCCTTGGATAAAAAATGGACGGTTATATATTCATATATTTTCTTTTTGGGTGGTAATTAAAAGGACAATTATTAGGTCAGGAGTGAAAGGGTGTCATGGTGGCAATGGGCAATTCTGGGAACCTCACTTTCCAGATAAGCAATGAAAAGTAAAAGGAGCTAGAACAAATCATAGAAAAAAAAAAAATTGTCTAGCAAGAATGAAGGAATTTTTCAATTGGCAGCCACCGGCAATTATTCAAAAAAAAAAAAAAAAGACAGTGATACTATGCCACAAATTTTACTCCTACAACCCTGTGATGAGCTGGCAGGTGGGTCGGAGGGTCATTTGTTATAAATTTTTGAGAGCCGGAGGTATATTTTTATAAAATTTTTTAGGGTCTTTTTGTAAATATTTTTTCCAACTAGGGTAATTTTATAAATTTTCTTATAAATTAAGTATAATTCTATAAAATTTTATATAAAAAAAATGAGATATTTTTGTAAATTGTTGCCAGCTCATTGTATGGTGCAGGGGCAATGTGAGGAGAAATATATAGTTTTCCCAAAAAAAAAAAAAAAATTGTCTAGCGAGTGGTGATTGATTGAAGATTGAGAGATTGAAAAGGGGACAAGTGGACAAGATAACAATAAGAGGAGGAGGCAGGAATATATTATATATCAAGCAACAGTGGATGTGGATCTTATCTCTTTTCTTTCTTGACCCTCTAATTATTACTTTAAGTGAGGTTTGAGAGTGATTTATTTTGAAAAGGTTTCAGCAAGTGGGGCTGCCACCACAGTTGATTCACTTGGAAATTTATTATGGCTGTTCTCCACTGCATTTTCAGTTTGCATGTGTGCAATTATGCAACAACCAGACCTTTTTTTTTATTTTTTTTAATCAGATTCTCTCATACATGTTATAATTCAATGCATGAGAGGTTCATTATTTTTTCATGCTGAAAAAATGATGTATTCTGACCAATTAAAACTTTAAGTACCATAATTTGGCAAACAATTCAACAAACAAGGTTTTTTTTTTTTTTTTTGGTGATGGAAATGTTTAGTTTTTTTTTCTGTTTAAATCATTTTTTTTTTTTTTTGTGAATCATGATGTCTAAAAATTGCCTTTTGTAGATTTTTAGTTATGTATTATATATCAAGTTATTTTACGTTTTGTTGTTTCAAATAATCTTTCTTATTTGACGATTTCCAAAACAATATCAAACTATTGTACTAACGATTTTGTTGAGAATGTTGTTTATGTAAGGAAAATCATTTAAGCAATTATCAAGAGTTTACAAGCAAACAAGCAACAATGTTGGAAGACAAGATGAGCTAAAGAAGACGGCGATATCTCAAGATTTGGAATTAGCTTTTCTTTGTATTTTTAACTTGAACATAATAGTAACCTATTCACTATTGATAGCATTGAAAAGCTCAAGTAAATTGGATAGGTATGGTACCAACCCAGATTCTGTTATAACGAAACAGAATTTTGTTATAACAGAACAGATTCCGTTATAACATAACAGATTCCGTTATAACGGAACAAAGTTCTGTTGTAACGGAACAATACATAACGGTCATATTTCAAACGGTCAAATGTCACATCAGAATGCCGTTACTTAGCACAGTCACCCATTCCGTTATAACGCAATGAAATGTTACGTTATAACGCAATGGCTATGTGGTGCTTAAAACAACGCAATTTCCAGTTTCCGTTGTAATGGAAACTCGGTTCCGTTATAACAGAACTGGATTCTGAGCTGTTGGGCTGGCTGTTTTGAGACCCATATAAATATCTTTCTTCCCCAAATTGAAATAACACTTTTCCACTTAAAAAGAGCAAAAACCCTAGATCCAAAGTAGCCATTGTTGCTTGAGCTTTTCATAGCCAAATCTTTGTGAATCAAGCCTCAACTATACCAAAGATTTTTGTATCTTGTAAGAGTGTTAGCTTGTGAGCTTTTCTTTTAGGAGCTTGAGTTTTGTCTCTCCTCCAAGCTTGGTAACGGCCCATTTGTCATGTAAGGGATCACCGAGTCGTTGTAATCATTTCTTTGCGGGTGATAGGAAAGGCGCACCACCGAGTTAGTTGCGGCACCCCGGGGACGTAGGCCGTTTCGCCGAACCTTGTTGGTGTCACTTCTTTTTGTTTGCTTTCTCTTACTCTTTTTTATTTATTTTATTGCAAACTTGATTGGCCTTAGAATTGAATTGCATTTAGGATTTGGCCAAAATTATTAATTGTGCGAAAAAAGTTAAAAATTGGTTAAGGCACCATATTCAACCCCCTCTAGGCGCCGTTAGGGACAACATGTTTAGGTCTGAAAATATGTTACTGAATTATTTTTCAATTTTCTAAATTCCTATATATATATATTCAGCTCAAGAATACACTGACCTGTTCCACAGAAGATCCGAATTTCCTCCTGGTCAGCTTCCTGTTGATCAGTTGATATCAACCAATCTATATCTAATTCATTCAAAACTAGATTTCATATTTAAATTTGAGTGGCTGGACCCTCGTCTTTATTTCAAAAAAAAAGAAAAGATTTCATAAGTTATATTAGATTTTTAGTGAGTGATAATAACACTACGAATGGATATTTGCGTATATAACCCCGAAGTTCTCTATTTTGAAATTCTATTTAGTTCGTGTCTGCAAAAAGAGAAGCTCATTAATAGATAACTACACTTAAATAAGCATATTTAATAATTTAAATAACGATCAAATCATGACAAACAATCAGACCTATAAATTGTCAGAAAGCCTGCAAACAATACAACTCAAATCAACCAGAAATCTATAAATTGTCGGTATGCAAATTGTTTGATCCGACCCGACCTGATATCTTCCACAAGGATAACTCAACATGACTCAAACCCGACCCAACGCCACATGCCGGATATATTGCCACAAACATTATTCCCACTAATAACATATTCAGGCTATATATTAAAAAAATTCTTGCATCGTTTATCTGTGATTATATGCCATAAATATATTTGATAGAATTATAATGTACAAGAGATTGTTACAAAGAGACGAATAAAAACATCAACAACGATAACAAATAAACGGCAATAGTCACGGCATATATTCTATAGGCATTTTAAATTGAATGAACTGATTTCATCTATATCTAAATAAAAAAAATAGCAACGGCGGTGGTGGTGCTGAACTGCTGATATATATTGAATTATGACTATTTTAGCAAGAATAATCATCATCATGGTGATGGCAACCATATTAAAATAATGAAAACCACGATACTAATTATTAAAAAATTATTAATTATACAAATTAATTAAATAAATAACAATGTGGAAGGACGTGGATCACATGATGATGTTAGGATTATTACTTACTTGAGTGGGGGTTGAATTATAATTAATTAATGAGAAACAGGTAAAGTCCACCCCTATAAAGTAGGTCACCCATCCACCCCTCTTATAGTTTTGACACACCACGTGCACTTGTGTGCTTACCACAGCTACATAAATGTTCACTGAAAATCATAGTATGTATGTTCACTGAAAAATAATATCTATTAATTGGAAGGATATAAGTGTTTACTGAAAAATGTTATTTGTTCATTGAAAATACGGTGGACCGGTGGATAAGTAAAAGAGTTTTGCTGGTGTACAACCAACAATTTGAGTACAATTTAATATACGGTGCAACTAACGGTTATAAGAGATGCTAGTGGCTTTCTATATTTACCAAGCAAATAGGCAAAATGGGCACATAAAAAAAATTATAAAAGGAAAATTGTTCGATGCAATTGCACGGGAGTCATCTTTGGAAAACATTTTGTGCACATTATAATCTCACTTTAAATGGGCCAACAAAATCAACGAAACCATTATTTACATAATTATGGTCATATTGAATTAATTTCTAAAAACTATTTCAGTGTTCAAAAAATAACGGAAGTTTTCGTTTGTCACGGAAGGATATATTTGATGGCCCCACACGTCAGATTTATCTTCTTAATGTGTCACTATTTTTTTATATCAAAGATTTATGGACCTCCAAAAGATTTGGTAAGAAAGAAACAAAAAAACCTTCAGTTAATTCTTCTAACAAGCAAGAAACGAAAAACGATGCTAGAGCAAAAGAGTACACAAAATCAAGAAAGAAATTGAAATGCAAAGAGAACTTATAAGGAACAATCATATGAAAAGTATGTTTTAATTGTAAGAAATATCTCCATAAAACGATAGTCATGCCCGAAACAAAATTCTCACACGATATGGTTATATAGCCATGTCCAACATAAGTCAATAGGATTAATTGTTAATAAAATTAAAGAGAGGAAATGTCAATTAGGGACACATCATATATGATTTTGAATTTGGTTTATTTTTATTTTACTACCATACTTTACTAAGTACTAATCAATAAGTATAGTTTAATAACTATAACAAACATAACAATTAAAGATTTGAACATGGTTGTACTAAAAAAATAATTAATACATACTAATTGTAACTTATGAGTATGAATGACTATATTATCCTTTTGATAGATGAATGGTTCACAATAAAAGTTGGACCATAATATTGGTTGTACACAAATTGTTGGTTGTACACCAGCAATATTCTAAATAAAAATGGTGAATGCTACCTGCTACTCTTAGTTAATTGGGTTGTCAATCTTGAGCTCGTTTAATTGTTCTTCGCCATTATTTTTTTTTCTCATCTCCACTTGTGAATAATCGTCGGCTGTCTGATTGGGAGGTGCATGTCCATTTAGTTGCTGCCATCCAATATGCGTTTTTTTTTTTTTTTTTTTTTTTTCTTTCTTTCTTATAATGGAATTATGGTCATTTCCATTTAAATATAATGGAGACGATTAATTGTAATAAAAATTATTTGAACATATTTTGCTAATGTCTCGTCTTGTGTGAAGGGTTCCTAGACGACTTTTCTAAGTTCTGAGTTTTGACAATTTTAATAACCAATCTTCAAATAGATCTTCAAATAAGTTATAATAAATAAACAAAAAAGATTACAAATATATATTTTGTAACTTATAAAGTGATTGTGTTTCAAGTTCCAAACAATTCGGCTTTTGTTTAATACTTGATGCAGTTAAATTTGGGTCATTGCAAATATACTCTAACTTTAATAATCTTTGATGGAGCATCAAATTATAAAAAATATATATATATATATATATGAAATTTAAAATACACTCAATCTACAATTACAAATTAAATTATATTTCTTTGAGAAGTTTCTATTCTTAATATTTTTAAATTTTGTTTGATAATAATATATTGGTTGTCAAATAAATTTGTCAATAAAATTTAGCTGTATAACCTGCAAGGGATTTCTCGCGTGTCCTGTGGCTTATTTCCAGCTAACTAACGCATAAAATTGTGATAACAAAATATAACAATTAAAATTATTAGAAGACTAATAAGAAAGTAATTAATAATCAAACCCAAGTTGCAAATATTCCTAAGTAATAATTCGGCACCAAATCTCTTCTTTTTTCTTTCTTTTTTTTTTTCTTCTTTTTTTTATTTTTTATTTTTTTGAGGAAGAAAACTAATAAAGCACCAAATCTCTTCACACATGGACTTCCAAGTGATCATCATTTGTTTTGGACCGTATGTTTAATTTGCTTTTAGAGGGACCCTTATTATTCCTCCATTATTTATCTTTGATTTGATTTATAAGTGGAGGGTGTCAGGGTGCCTAGTTAACAGTTCATTTTCTGTTATGAAGAGTGCAAGTGTGGATTCCTCAATTTCCTTTTCGTAAAAAAATAAATGGAAGGTGGTTACAATACCACTAAAATTGATGCCAAAAATCAAATGTTTTGACATTTAAAATTTAGGCGTCAAGTCAAACCGTTAATCACATTTTTTTGTTATAATGATGTTCTTCACAAAATGAGGTTCACGATTGACAAATCTAGAAATTTATTGGCGTGAGTGCACCTCCAAATTTTAATTTTTATGGTTCAATAAATTCTTTATATTAAAATATTATGGGATACAAAAAAAATTTTAAGTATTTTTTTAAGATTTTCTAAAAGAGTTTTAATATAATAATCAATGTTTGATGTATCGCTTTTAAAGAATTTCAAACAAATACTTAAATTTTTAGAAACAAAAATCCACATATTTCATAAGATTTGATATAAAGGATTTCTTGAGCCATATAAATCAAAATTAGGAGGCAGCTATATGTTTTTAGAAGTGCACTAACGGAATGGCTCTCACTCTGGCTTTACTTCTTAACTTATATGTGTGCAAATTCTCATTGGATATTATTTGCTTCACCTTACATACAACTTAAAAACTTGCTCATTTAATTAACCCTTTCTATGTTCTCGTTAGATATATAGCAACCTTAACACTATCATGTCTTTTTTTAAGGAAAACAACCTTAATTTAATTACAATTATAGTTATTAGAAATATTAAAATAGCTTTATTATTATAAAGATGGGCATATTCTAAAGTTTGATCTCTCTCCAAAATATATAGGATTCCAGGTCAAGATGACCATTAAAATTGGAGGCAAGCACACATGCATATCCATTAAAAATGATACTAGTGATAATGGATTAATGCTGGCTCTATCACTTCCGCACTAAAAATATGAAAGATAATATAGTTGAAGTTGAACCCCTCTTTTTATATTATTACCCCTGTTCCCCTCTTAGTTATTCTCTCTAGCGATTCCTCTTGCTCTCTTGTCTTGTCTGATTAAGTATACATTACAGCATTTTCATGTTAATTAGATTCCTGAAGCTTATACTAATAGATATAGACAGTAAGAACCAGCCTTTGATCTAGTGGCTAAGGACAACGCTCTCCATGTGGGAGGTCGTGGGTTCGAAACCCGGATGGGAGGTTTTTTATAGACATTTAAATTTGAGTGGCTTGACCCTCATCTTTATCCCAAAAAAAAAAAAAAAATAGATATAGACAGTCAAGCCACTCAAATTTATATATCTATAAAAGACTCTATATCTGAGTTTCGAACCCGCAACCTCCTACACAAAGAGTGTTGTTCTTAACCACTAGACCAAAGACTAGTTCTTAGAGAGTTTCCAATATTCTGATTTGATGAATGAATTCAGTTGATTTTCCCAAATATTACAAATCATTTATTTGAGATTGAAGAATAAGATATCTACATATTTTTGTTGATATGTGAGAATTTGCTTATGTATGGGAGGTCGCAGGTTTGAAACCGCAGGAGGTCTATTATAAATGTTTAACATTGAATACCTTAAGCTCTCTGTCTCTCATCATAGAAATGAATGGTGGGATTGATTTTAGGGAGTATGCAATGCAGAGGATTTGAATGCTTAAGGTTGATTCTTTTCGGATGGCAGGCTTTAATTTGAGAAAATACATTTAATTTTTGGCTCGTGGGACTAACTTAATTCATGCACTACAAATCTACAATCATAGAAAACAAAGAAGAACCTGCCTTTGATCTAGTGATTAAGAGCAACTATTAGCAAAGGATTATATCAATCAGGATGAAGAGTCTTTTATAGACATTTAAATTTAAGTAACTTACTCTCATCTTTATTAAAAAAAAAAAAAAAATCATAGGAAGAGAAGATGCAAACTTATTAGCAGAGAATTATCAATCAGGAAGAATATATTTAAATTTTTTTAATTAACTCTATTAATTTATGTATTAAGTATCCAACCAAGTAGAACCGGTTCATTAACAGACCAACAGTTGCATGATCAGACCAGACAGTAGTTGTACTGGGTTTTGTCAAAGAATAATGACATTTGCTGTTCGAAATCTAGATGCCCTGAATATATATTTTTCCTATATGAAATTTGCATCTGTCATCTTCTAGGTATATTCTCCACATGGATGGCATCATGTTTTGGTACTTCTGATCTACGACCACTTGCAACTATGATACTAGCTAGTAGCTCTCAAAAGCAAGGTTTTTAATTTGGTTATCTTGGAACGATGATATATATGTGCATGGTGGAAGTTGCACTGAGGGGTTCAAAGATTCCAAAACCATGCCAAAATAGATATAAAAAAGAATAATGCAGTATTATCATAAGGTACATAATCAGCGCACACAAAGAAAGGTTAATGCCCAATAAAACTCAAAAGGTCAAAAAGCAAGTCTACATGATAATATACTAAAGGGGTTAGAACATATAGGTTTGTATATATGTTTGGATTATAATTGCGCACCGCACATACTTTAAGGATATGTGAACATGCAATGGCGTATTGTTGGGTACGCGACATTTGCATCGTGGTTTCTCCCCTTCCGGTATTTCCACCTTGTAGCTTCTATCTTGCCTTCCGGTCGTGGTCTCCCGTTCATTTTTTGCAACGACCTCGTAACGGTTTTGAACCACATCGTACTCGGTAACCTCAAGGTTATGAGTGGCCAACACGGCTGCTTCAAGAATGCCGGCAACAAGGTCGGAAAACACCTGCCCTCTACTCGCCAATGTCGCTGATTCCACTCTTCCAGAATGCCGGCAAGAATGCCTATCTAATGTACCCTTAGATAAATTAATCTCATCCAGATTCTTTTAATATAACAAACTAGACAACAATTTAGACAACAATCTATATAACATTTAATTCAAAAAATTAAAAAAAAATTGGTGGACCTGTCGGGTGTGGGTCTGTCGGGGCGGGGGGGCAGGTCGGGGCGGGGTGGGGCCTGTTGGAGCGGGGGCGGGGGCTGCTGGGGCGGGGGCGGGACCTGTCGGGGCTGGGGGGGCAGCTCGGACCGGCTGTGGGTTGGGACAGCTGTGGGTTGGGTGTGGGTCGGCTGGGGCAGGAAGGTGGGACGGAGGAAGGGAGGGGGAGGAAGGTGGAACGGAGGAAGGGAGGAGAAGAGGAGAAGAGGAGAAGAGGAGATCAGACGAAGAGGAGACGGGGGAGAAAGAAATAGGCCGGGTGGTGGGGTGCAATAATTGTGGGACGGCACTCACTTCACGGACCCAGTCTGGGCCGGCTTTCATAGCGCCGTACCAGCACCTTTTCTGGTACGGCGAAGTGAAGACCGTCCGAGCCTCTTTGGGTCGGCATTAACAGAGCCGTCCTACCCCAACCCGTGATTTTGGTGGGCCCCACTGATCTGGGACGGTGCTATGAAGGCCGGCTGACCTATTTCCAAAAATCAAATTTCCAGGATCCTATTTATTTAATTCTGATTTTTATTTTAATTAATATTAAAAAAATCGGGGTCTAAGCCCCCAAATCCATAAATCTGTATGAGTGTAACATGACCACATGTGTGTGATATGCAAAATTACATATAGGTTGTAAATCATAAAAGTAAAGAAAATAGTATAGAAATGAAATGTTCCTGAAGAGGGTACAGTATTATACTAAAACAAAGAAAAAAACAAATCTGTTTCTGCTAATTGCTAAATGAATCTTAAGTCATCAGAAAGGCTATCCTATGACCAAAGATATAACACTGCTAAAGCAGGGAGTCCGGTACTCCGGTGTGTGCGGTTTCACTATTTGCTAAAGCAATGCACCAAACGATTTCATATATAAAACTAGTGCAAAGTAAGCTCCCCAAAACAACAACAGCAAATTAATAATGATAAAAAGTGCTTAACACAAAAAAAAAATACCCTCAAAAAGAAAAGAAAGGAAAAAAAAAAAAAACTAAATAAAGGGAACACAGAAATAAAACACTGGCAAAAGTTTCTATCCTTAATACATCTAGAAGTATCAATTTAACATTGTAATTAATTTCAACATGGTCAAAATGCATCGTATCAATAACAGGGGCTAGACTTTGGCCTTTCCTGCCTGTGCACTTTGTATCTTCTGTTGCAATTTCATTATCTACAAAGAAAATACATATAAATGTCAGAGTGAGCCTAGTTCTTCAATCATGCAAAAATGGATTTTCACAGATTATGCAGTAAATATTTATCTAATCAAAGAAAGATATGATAGAGAATAGAGGCAAACATACAGATTCCTTCTTGCTGTTCTGTTTGTTCTCGAAGTCTCTTAAGATCCCATCAAGTCGCTTTCTGTTCAATACAGTAATGTTACAGCTCATATTTACAATAATAGTACTTGACAAATAGAAACTTTTGTAAACATTTCATTGCTCCCCTCTGATAACTTTTGATTAGTATTTGAAAAAATAAATGCAGGCAAGCAGATAAAACTAGCATACAGCTCAGCAGAGATGTATTCAATTCTCTTCTTAACATTCGCATTTGCCTCTGCCAAATCCTGCTTGACAAGAACCGGTCCAATTAACTTGTAAACATTGGCATCCTCCTTCAGCAATTCCAGTTCCTAGAAAGTTTAACGTAAATAGATCAACAATGAGGCACAAGAACAGTAAAGGCAGGACCTATGTGAGCACTGAATCATGAATTTCAGTGAAAATTTTAGTGTCCGGGAGTTGGCAGCAGGCTAAGTCGAGTCTGTCCAACATTACAACTAACAGGCAGTTAAATGTTGATATGGACAAGCCTATTAACCTATCAGGTAAAATTGACCCGAGGGCTCAGTACTGCCTTATTTTAAGTTCAGTTTCTTTCTCTCTCTCTCTCTTTTTTTTTAAAAGTAGTGAATATCCCTCACCTGCTTCATTTAAAACAATATCAAGTATCACAAACCCTCATAAGCAGGCTGACTTTTCATCCTATTCCTACAGTTTAAGCAATTACTGCCAAATCCTGCTTGACAAGCAACGACCCAATTAACTTGTAAAAATGAAGACTAGTTCCAAAATATAAAATATACAAAACGAATTAACATTACTTTTTATTTTAAGTAAAATAATGATAATTCTATTGTTTACATTTAATATGGATTGTACAAATGTTCAGTTTTCTTTAATGTGACTTAATTAGATAATTAATTTTTATTCAACAAAAGAGTAAAATCAAGTATGAAAAGGATAAACAAACCACATCCAGCCCATGAAACTACACAAGGTGAACAAGAAATACATTATAAATTCAACTGACTAACCTAGATCATAACCACATTATAAATTCAACTGACCAACCTAGATCATAGTTACAGCATAATCAATAAGAGTTTGAAATCAAGGGATTTCCAAAGAAATTGTGATTCTTTTATGAGTGTGTCTGATTGCTTTCTTGTAGCTTATGGTCAGGTACTTGATCTTGACCCGGCCATTGCCAATCACCTTCACTTTAATTTTGCTCGTGTTAGGGTTGGATTGTGTGATACTTTATGAGTTGCCACAGCTTGTTCCAATAATGTATTACAAGTCTGTAACAATAAAGGGTGCTGGACATGAGGCCAGTCAAAATAAAATATGGTCAAACCGTCAAAGGAATCATTCGAAATCTGCTACCAGTTCTGTAGGAGTTAATCAACCTCAAGCTAAAAATCTAAATAATGATGCACCAGGTCTGTCATCCCCAGGATCACCTCATCAGGGGATAAAGGAGACAAAGGCACTGGGGAGAATTCTGTACAGAAAGGAAAATGGCAAGAAACTGCTGCCAGCTCCAGCCAAGCAGGTACTGGTAGTGTAAGATATAATGAAGGAATAAATGAGTCATTAGAGAATGGCAATTTCATTTTGATAAGCTCAAAAACCTGTTCCGAGAATCAGAATACTCAGGATGATGCTGTGAGTTCTTTTGACAGAGAACAGGTAGAAGAAGAGAAGCATGGACAATCTCAATTGACTGTTCCTCTCTCTCAGAATCCTTTTGAAACTTTCATATAGGCACTAAGCCTCATCAAATCACTAGATTGAAGAACAATAGACTGTCTGGAAGAGCTAATATCCTTGCCAGTATCTGTGAGTAAAGAAGAATTTTCCCAAGCCAATGCAGTGTGCACCCAAATGTGGGTCATTGTCCTTGTGCCCTTGCAAGAGGTGGGACTATGACACGCTGACAGGAACTACTCTGCTTATTGAAGATGCCTATAAGAAGACTTGGGTACCCTGGACTATTTTATTTAGTTATTCTTGGTTCAAATGCTATATATATCCAAAGATGCCTCAGATAAGCTACTGTACATCAACACTTAGAATGCACTCATGTCTGTCAATTCCATTTGTGTTATATGTGTTTATTTTGTTAGTTTATAGTCAGATATGCTTAATATCACTATTTTTGGTGAATTATACACAAAAAGGTAAGTCCATATACTTTTCTGTTGCAATAGTTCATTTTTTTAGCTCTCTCTTTTCTTTTAATGAAAGGAGTATAACACACTCAGTTCATTTACTGAAATATTAACATTACTAAGTTCTAAAAAGCAATAAAGTCTGAGCAAAACAAAAGTAAAACTACAAACTGAAATATCAAACTTATTTACGGTAACCGGTATTTGTTAGCCCCTTGATTAATTACAACCAACAATATAACTTACCACCAAGTGTATAACAACCCAGGAAAATACTAGAAACAAGCAAATACATGGTTTCCGCAGCCTGACTCAGTTTGCTTCTAGCACCCATTAGATATATACCACTCAAACTCTCAATACTTGGTCAAGAGATGAACTACTTCTGGTTTTCAGATACATGCTAATGGAATGATATGAAGAATTTGCACTGCCACAGTAGGCCCAATAAAATTCAAATGTATGACACTGACATAAAAATGCCAATGACGTGATGTTGTTGAGTGTAGTTATCTACTAACCAAATTAGTTACCAACCACGAGAAATACAGTACTCAACTACTTACAACAGTTTATCTTCCCAGTACAAGGGAAATCATCCAAAGTACAATATCAACAGAACAGAAAATGAACTAAGTAAGTAGGCATCATCCATACCTTGAGTACAAGTTCATTCTCTCCCAGCTGAATCGTGTACTGCTTCCTCACCTGGTGATTCTTCGATATATCTGCAAGCAAGTAATAACAAAACCCTAGATATCAAACCCCGTCCAACAGAGGCAGACACTTCAAACACTATTTCTGCTGCAAATCATTCTGAATTATAGGCAGCAATACCAAACTGAAGTAACCTGTGATCCATTTAATTTTAAACACAATAACTGCCAATTAATCACTCTATTTTGATTCTTGAACACCACTCAACCCCCAATTTCAGCATAACCTATCTAACATTTCCATTAATCCTCAAATTTTGCAACAAGAACTGTAGGAATCAATTAGTACAACCGATCATGGTGCCACAACAACAACAACAGGTAAGCTAAGCTAGGGTTTAGGTCTTTGTCCAAGAGAAACAAAAGAAAAAAGAGCGCACCTTTCTGGATCTTACTGAGGGCGTTGGCCTCGCTCTCGAGATCCCTCTGCAACTCCCGGAGTGCCGGCGACAACGACGCCATGGCTGCTAGTGAGTGATGGATTTCGATCGACCGATCGCCGGCTTCTGGAAGGAAGGAAGGAAACGAGACTGAGAAAAGAGAAAATTGGATTCCGAAGAAAATCCTTTTCCGAAGGATTTCATATCCTCTGTAGCGCTGCATTGTGTAAAGCAGGATGTGAACCGTTAGATCCTCTTGAGATCTGTGTAGGCACGAATCTCAAGATGATCCAACGGCTCACATCCTGCGCTACACAATGTAGCGCTACAGAGGATGAGCACGCTTTCCGAAGTGGGTTCGGATTCACCTACCGCGCAGTATCTTACTGCGCAGCAGATACACCGTCGGATTATATTAAGATTTGTGCAGCTGCAATCTCAAAACTCCGTCCGTGCGCCGTATGAGCTGCTGCGCAGTAGAGGACAATTACGCGTTCGGATTGGGTTTGACGGAAACGGGCTTTGTTTGGATATCGGAAGGATTATAATGGATCGGGTTTGCATAATTGCATTGACAGTGTTCAGCCCGAATGGCCCAAATGGAATCCAGCCCAGATAGAAGCCGGCCCAGTTGTGCTGGAGAATTTTGTTTTGTTTGGTTTGGGTTGTCAAAATTTCAGTTATAATAGAACAAAATGCGAGATTATTTGTGCGCTTTAAAAGAAAAAAGGTTTGAAACTTTATTAAATTTACTACTTTGGATTAATTATTTATTAAATTTGCTACTTTGGATTCTGAAGAAAATCCTTTTCCGAAGTGGGTTCGGGTTCGGGTTCGGTTTGACGGAAATGGGCTTCGTTTGGATATTTGGATATCGGAAGGGTGATAATGGATCGGGTTTGCATGATTGCATTGACAGTGTTCGGCCCGAATGGCCCAAATAGAATCCGGCCCAGATAGAAGCCGGCCCAGTTGTGCTGGAGAATTTTGTTTGGTATGGATTATCAAATTTTCAATTATGATTAGTATGCATGCGAGATTATTCTTTGCTTCAAATGAAGAAAGGTTTGGAACTTATTAAATTAAATTGCTACCTTGGGATTAGTTCTGTATTAGACTTTCGTGGTACATTTAATTATTTGGCATGGAAAAATTTTGAAAATTTGATGGCCCACACCAATCTTTATGGACAAAATCACCATGGAATCCCTAGTAAAAGTGTTATTACATAAATGATTACAACGTAATGGAATCAATACTCGGTACCGGCCCTATATATACACTTAAATTTACGGAATTTGTAGTCATAGAATAATAATGGAATTGAATTTTGTCCAAAACCATTTAAACTGTCTCCGTCTCAGTCCAAAAATTTAGAGACCCGTACAATTCAACTATCAACAGTGATAGTGTGTGGCCTCATCACTCTAAATATAACTAGCAATACATATGTATGTTGTTCTATTTTTAACACCTACATAACCAAATCACGGTTGATCAATCGTTAAATATTATATCGTACGGCTTTGTGAATCCTCTGACAAAAATCGTCCAGATAACTTCGGACAAAATTCGATTCCTATAATAATAAGTTCATAGCATTATTACGTTAGTGCCTTAGTGGGACATCTTGAAACATTTGTCCCATAAAAAAACCGTGTATTTCTTTCATATATAAAGAAGGAATTACTTGTTTTGGTGATAAATATATAGCGTTGTATGTTGACCAACAACAAGCTACAAGGTCAAGGATTCACTACATCTATGTATCTGTCCATCTAACACATTTAATTTGAATGGATGGTCCCATGCCTCCACAACCCCCCAGGACAACAACATGTAACAAGTTCTTGGGAATCAAAAAAAAAAAGTTCTTGCACGTCTCCAATTTCTCAGAGCTGGATACATCCGTTAAGAATATTGAGTATGAAAAATGAAAACATGCATATAATGGCGAAGAAGTATTCTAACACTTGCTAAAATTATGTTGATATATATAGAACGAGTTAGACTATCATACTAACGTTAGCATTTCAGACCGAAATACTAACGCTTCAAATTTTATGTTATCGTGTCCGAAATCACGATTTATGGTGCTCAATAAATTCTTTATATGAAAATATTGGGGAATATAAAATTTTTTCATTTTTAGAGTTTTCTAAGTATTTGTTTTACATTTTTTAAAATAGCATGTAAAAACATCAATATTCTATTAATATTTATGAGCTCTTTTCTAAAATTCAAAACATCAATATTTTAGTGAATAATAGTACAATATACGTATATTTTTTTTCCTTCCGTTTTTCTTATACAAGAAAAAAAGATCCTCGACAACTCTATATTCTTAGATATAATGAAAAAAATTAAAACATACTTTTAATAAAGTAATTTTTTTCTTTTTTGTAACCCTTTTTTCCTTAGCAAAGAAGAGAAGTAGGAGGTTTCCATTAGTTGGGAGTTGAGAGTACTGGTGCAACTGTGGAAGTGTTACAACTCACAAAATTAATCGGCCAACGGTTTCCTGTCGATCGCCATTAAATTTAAAGCGTAGAAATCAACTCGAAGACAGACATTTTACGCGTCAAACTCAAACCGATGGCTTAGAGCATCTTCCAACATATGTCGTAAAAATGGATCTCAATATATTTATATTGGGTGTCATCCTAAATTTTTTGGGAGCAAATTTCACCTCAATCTCCAATATATTCCCAAAATATGAATCCTAATACATTTAAACTGAGCCAAAATATGGATCCCAATACATTTGAAGGGTCTGGATTTGGCTCTGGTTTTGGGAAGTCATATTGGGAGTGCTAAAAACTGGGCCAAAATAGCTCGATTTGGCTCGATTTTGGGAGTGCTAAAAATAGGGATAACTGTTTGGTTATCTCTTGGAGACGGTTTTATCTCCTTAATTCCTAATTTTTAGTTTTGGGAGTGTTTTACGACGTCTCTTGGAGATGCTCTTACTTATTGGGCCTTCCTTCATTAATGAATAGCAGTGGGTCGGTATCTGCTGAGATCCAAAACCGATCTCAGGGTCCTAAGATCCTGATCCGACGGTTCTCAAAGTCCGTATCTGCTGAGTCCGGATCTCGGAGTCCCTGAGAACCGTCGAATCGGGATCTTAAGATCCTAAGATCGGTTTTGAATCTCAGCAGATACCGATGCAAATAGCAGTGAGGTATGTATCCGACTTGCCAACCGACCAAAACACACCAATAAGACACATGTCGTTACAATGTTACATATATCATCAGTAGATCCAGAATTCTATATTTCCATTCTATAACTAAAAAAAGATGGATGGATAGAATAAATATAATTAGACTTTCCCAAAAATGCGTTGTTCACCTTCCTCTGCTGTTGTTACGTTATTTCCTGGAGAAGCTAGCTAGCTTCTTGTTGTCCGTTTAATTAAAACTTCAAAGTTACATCGAAAATCCTACATTATTTTGTGCGTATGATTTGTGGATACCTTGATAGTATTAATTATGAAATAACGTCGATGGTTCATTATGATTATACATACTAGGTAGCTAGGGCCACTTCTCAGATTTTGTTTTGAATAATAATTATGCATTGCAGAAATTTATTTTAACCTTACAAAATGAGAAGACAACATATATACTTTAAGCTACATCGAAATTATTTATTAAAAATGGAATGTCAAAATAGATGCTCATGTTATACTTCTTAATATGACTCAATATATTTTAATTTTAATTTTAATCTTAATGTTTTTTTTAATTAATAGCCGTTAATCAAATATATGACATAACCAAATGGTGAATAATATAAATCATAACGTGGCTGTGGATGAAATATATTTCAATTTTTTATCTATCTTATAATTCAGAGTTATAAAGATAAATTTATTCAATACAATAAATACAATAATTTCATGATAAAATATCATAAGCCTGTTCTTGATGAGAAATCAGTTGGTAAGGAAAATAACATATTAATATGTAAAAGTATCTAAATATTTTCAGAATGTCTAAAAACACATAAGCATATACATTTAATTTTCTTGTCTCCTACCTTTTTTTTTTTTTTTCCAAAACTATATAATTTTCTCTAGGTCTGTCAAATTGGTATCCAGCTGTTTGGAGCCTTGCAAGGAAAGAAAAGTTCCAAAACTAGCAAAGACACACCTTTGACTGAACATAACCGCATTTATATTTGACGTATAACAATGAAATTTTCACTGTTTTTTTTTTTTTTTCCTTTTTTCGACATTGTTTAATGGAAAAGCAAACGATCGATTAATAGCACATAAGTTTACAGCACCATCAGTTGCATGCCAGCTTATCTTATTCTGTTTACTAATTTAATGATCACTATTTATTAACTTATTATTAATTATTATTATTATTATTATTATTATTATTATTATATATAGGATACTTGTCAAGACAAAAATAAAAAAACAAAGACAGTTTCAAAATTAGATAAAAAAAATTATAAAGACAAAATATTAGCAAATGCACTATTTCGCATGCATCGTATATTTAATATTTATTTGTGTATAAAACTGCGTAATTTGTTTGACTACTAATTAAAATATGTGAGCTAGAAAGAATATGAGTTTGAATATTGCAATAGTTGAATCTGCAAAAATATTAATCTAAGTACGTAGCTAGAAAATTATGGGTTAAGATTTTATTAAGAAAATGAGGTATATATATATGGACGTCGTATTATATATACTATCTTAATTTCATTTCTTCACGAATAATTTAATTTATTCTTGAGGCTTGAGTAGTTGAACTGTTAGATGGATTTAAAAATGGCAATTAACTCCTAGTAGTTGAACTGTTAAAAATGATTTAGTTATACTTGCATCCATAACCATAAGCACTAATTAATTAGTTGGTAAAAGAAACTAGTAATTTAATTATTTATATCCAGCATGCACCCAGAAAGGAAAAAAAAAAAAAAAAAAAAAAAACTAGCGTAATAATTGACTCATTTCGCAATTTAATTATTTTCTATGGCTCCGTTCGTTATTTAACTCATTAAATAATTAATGCCCTTACGGAAACTAAATAAAACAAATAAAATAAATGCAACAATCTCACTGTTCTGCACCAATGCTATAGAAAACTACTTTGACACACCAAAATAAATCAAATAAAATCATCATATATATATATATACGGATTAATGGAATATACCTGTTTCGAACTATCGCTTTTCAGCTACGTACATCGGCTTTCCTATAATATAAATGATTTTGTTTACATCCTATAATATAAACACATACATCTGCGGATCTGCCCCTGAAATTTTGTTTTTTTAGCCTGCCTTTCGTTCCCCTCAGAAAATTAAGTCTGGCTTAGTTACAATCTAAACAATGTTGTGCACACTTTCTTTCTCCTTTCAATGATACGTCTCATTATATATTGTATTAATATTTTTATATTCAATACAAATTGATTTATCTGCAATACTATGAAACTAGGGGCATGTTACGGTGCTTTGTAAAGTTATGGCTTTTTTTGCTTTGCGTTTTCAAAATCTCACAAAGAAAAACTTTAAACGTCAAATCTAATTGAACCAATATATTCTAAATATTGAAACATGATATGGTACCAAATTTTACTATTTTTAGAATTTTCTAACTATTTTTAAAGATTTTTAGAAAAATGACCCAAAAATAATAATAAAATAATGATGTAAAAAAGTGTCAATCTTTTAAAAATCCAAAAAAATAGTTAAAAAATTATAAAAATTATGAAATTTTGTATTTTGCATGTTTTCAATATGTAGATTATGTTTAGAAAATTAGATTAGCCATTTGATATTTGGAGAATGATATTTGAACGCAAAGCAAAAAATGCCCAACTTTGCAAAGCACCGTAATTATATTCTTTGAAACTATTTATTATCATAATATTTTATATAACTTTATTTAGTAAGGAATCTACATTTTTTTTTCCCAAACATAATAGACCAATTTTAATGTTTATAATATTCTATTAATGTATGTAAACAATGCATTTAAATTTAGATAATATGTTTATTGCCCTATATATAAAGTGAAAATCTTAAGATTCCCACGTTCCTATCACCCTTATTTTCCCTCTGACGTGGCGCAGCGCGCGTGCAACGCATCGCGCAGCGCGTCTGGACAAACGCGACTTCTCCAGATTCATCGTGCTGAAAATATAAATACATCATACTGTTATGTTGATGTGAATTGTTCTGTGAAATATAAAAGACAAACATCTATCTCTGAAATATAAATAAGCGTGTTCGTCCGAGAATGTGAAATATAAATACCTGGATTTGTGGTATAAACACTTGGTTTCAAAATATAAACACCTAGTGACACGAGTTGCGCAAGGACGCGTTTTCAATATTTGACCGGTCAATACGTTTTTGCCACAATGGCGTACTCTGATTGGGAGGGGGATTTTGTCTGGAGATTTTGCTCCGGGTATTGATAGTCTCACCCATATATAAATTAATTAGAAGTTATCAATTTATTTGATAATCATTCATTATGGTTCGTTATTTACCTGTTAACGTAATTGATAAGGAAAAGACATGAATAAGTTAAAATTTACTCATTAAGATATGACATGAAAAATCGATACATTGTTTTATGCTTTGAATACAATAAATACTTGCATCCTGTTCAAAACTCGGATAGAGAATCTTTTATAGACATTTAAATTTAAATTCAAGTGGCTCGATCTTCATCTTCTATCTCAAAAAAAATATAAATAAATACTTGCATCCTAACCTAGTTATTGACAACCCGCTGTATTCGTCGACATTGTATAGTGCCAATAATATTATTTTCAGAAAAGTGGTCTTGATGTGTGGATGATTAATAAATTTGAGCAACTAAAATAAGACCACTATTTCCTTTTTCAGTCATAATTAACGACAAAGATAACTTTCCAATATTTTACTCTCAAAATTGAAAAATCAATATGAGATATTAATAAAGCTGAGCAATATAAAGTATTTCTTCTTTTTTTGAAATCCGCCATGTATGAACTTCTTCACAAGAGAGGAAAGTGGTGGAATATTTAATCACAAAGTTTAACAGCGACTGCTTGATAGTTAGTGGTGTTGTTGTGACATTAATATATTCAATAATGAGAAATTATCTTTGCCTCCTTAACTATCCCCTTATCGATCCCTAATTTCTCAAACTCTCATAAATTTTGAGTAATTTTTCTTTTATTCTTAATCTGTATATATATAAGTGTTTAATTGGTTCGATTGAGGATGTGAATTGTAACCGGTAAAAGTGATTTATTGTGTTTGAAAAAGAATTTTAATTTTAACTAAAAATGTATTCGGGTGCGATTAAGGAGGTTTTTTAAGGGTGCAGTTATCAACTCCCTTCAATAATATATAAGTAAATATAAAACAATCTCTTATTTAATTATTTTACCAGTACATTTTTTCACCCCTCAGATCCCTATAAATTAAAGCCAATCCCTTTCTTCCCGTTATAACATCATCATATATTCATATCATATCCTCTCTCAAATCAAATCTAAAAGACCCAACAAAATTCACTCAATCAAACATATACAGCCATGGCGCAGCAAGCAATTGAGAGCCACAGGGAGGGAGCCGAGGTGTTTACCGGGCACGAGCTGTGCATGAAGAAGTCGATCGAGCTGCTCGAGGAGCTGCACCTGCCGCGGGGCCTGCTGCCGCTGTCCGACCTGGAGGAGGTCGGGTACAACCGGGCGACGGGGTTCGTGTGGCTGAGGCAGAAGAAGGAGACGACCCACAACTTCAAGAAGATCGGCCGGAACGTGTGGTACGCAAAGGAAGTCACCGCCTTTGTCGAGGACAAGCGGATGAAGCGCATGTCCGGCGTCAAGGCGAAGGAGCTCCTGATCTGGATCAGTCTGACCTCGATGGCGATCGAGGACCCGGAGGAAAAGAAGCTCACCTTTAACACCCCCACTGGCATCAGCAGAAGCTTCCCGGTCTCGGCGTTTGACCTGGAGGAATGAGAATTGCCAGTTGACCGATCGGATTCCGGTACCGGAGATGGCACTGGAGATGTCCAGTGTTGGGGGAACTTGTGATCACTTGTGTTGTGTTAGTTCTTCATATATATTTTCTTTCTTATTATATTATATGATAAATATGATATGATATGTCAAAATAAACAATGGAGTTAATTTGATAATTTCTTATAAATTAAATGTTTTTTATTTCTTTTTTTTTGCTTTTTGTGTCACTTGTAATAGAAAATGGAAAATGGTGTGTGTGAGTGTGATGTTGAATCAATCAATGCACCGAATTTCTAAGCATGATCTTTAATTACAATTACTGTTTTATCTATCCATCTCCCTGTTTGACATTTAATATCCTCATTTCTTCGATCCTGTTCCTGGCATGTGTGGATGGATATATATATGTTTTGTTGTGGTCAGAATATATGGACCACTAATTAAATTAGTAAACTTGTCATGACTCATGAATCATGATGCCCTCCATACAAGTTCAAAAAATAAAATGTGACCCACAAAATTAAATTAAACGGTCCTATATATATATACAGGGAAATATTCCAATTTCATCAGTAGAATTCAGTTCAGTTCAGCTGATAGCTAAATGTTCAAATGTATTACTAACTAATTACCAAACGAACAAATTGACAAAATTAATGAGGTTCAAAACCCTGATGGATGTCACTACGTCAGTGGCCTGTTACACCTGAAACACAATGCATCACGGCCGCAAAGGATTCGGTGGCATCTTGTTCTTGCGTCCATGCTACGCGCCGCTGAAGAGGGAAGATTGGAAGAATGAGTGAAGAAGACCATACGTCTCATCTCATCTCACTGAATGAATTTATTGTCTGCACTCTGTATATTAATAGCATATATACATGAATGATGAATATGAACATGATGTGTTGTCTCGACTCTCAACACGTCTCTACAGTTTTTTTTTTTTTTTTTTTCATTTGTGATATGTTGTTTTGAGTAACGTTATAAACTTGATGTCTCGGTATCTCTACAGAAGAAAAGCTGTTTATGACATTCATATGTTACATATACATATATATATATATGTGTGTGTGTGTTACATTTTTGTATGTATCTGTTATATCTTTTAATGTAACAGCTTTTTAACGGACGCAAGATGTTTCTAGCTAGTTTTCTTTTTTTTTTTTAATTTTGAATGAAAATGATCAAATTGCCCAAGCTTGAATTTTGTGGTGATGAATATATTGTGAATATGACCCTATTAATTAAACGCATTCTTAAAGTTCAAATTGCTTTAGATTGAAACGAAATTAATTATGGCATCTCCGTCTATATATGAAGTAAGAGTAAAACAACAAAAAGTCTTTAGATTTTAATTGACACTTCTTTAATTTATTTTATTACCAATCCACTTCGTGCATGTGGCGCGAGAAATATTTTTTTACTAAGGAATTAAGTAAAGAGTATGTCATTTAGTTACTTTCAGATAAAAATTGGAAACCAATATTAATTTGTATATGAAAGATGCAGCATTTTATTTTATCTAAAATTTTACTTCGCCTATATATCAAATATAAGGAGTTAGGCAGGCTACAATAATATGCATATCACGGTTTTACCGTGCTATGCGGTCCGTATCTCTGTTTTTGGTGTCTAAATAGTCAATCTGAACTGTTCAATGTGATCTTTATATCAAAATATACTAGCAAACCAAATTTTAGAATTTTTAAAATTTTTTTGCTATTTTTAATGATGAGGACAATATCACTATTTTTGTATAAATCAGATCCCTTAGATGTAGTCATTTTCTCCTTATCACTAAAAATAGCAAACAAATTCTAAAAATTGTAAAATTTGGTTTCCTAATATATTTTGATATAGAGATCACATTAAGCGGTTCGGATCGACTATTTGAACACCGAAAACGGAGATACGGACCGCATAGCACGGTAAAACTGTGATATGCATATTATTGTAGCCGGACTCCAAATATAAGAACACTTTGTTCAAATTGGCATTTTTTATAAATATGTTTGTCAAGTTTTATCTCACCAAAAAAAAAAACAAAGTTTTCATGTGAACAAACTTGAAAAGATAATTCGTAATTATTAATTTAATTCTCTAAAATTAAATTTGATACGACTGCAAGCACTTCATGGACATAATCATGAAATTTGCATATAGAGATAATAACAGGATGCAAGCAAATGTATATGCATTTGAAGAGACTAGTAAAGAGCCAACGGTGTTGCTCGGACTGAAATTGTTATTTCTTATAATAAATTTTTAAGATAATATGTAATGGGCCTTATATTGAGAAAATTGATATGGGCCTTAAATTTTAATGGGCTGAGAATTAATGTCAACGGGCATTAACGTAAATCAACGGTTCTGATCTATCCAAAAAAATAATCAACTGTTCAGATTTCTTATTTGGGGAAGATAGCACTTTCATGTCATTTTTCCAATATGCTTTTATATATATAGTAAGGATTTGGAAAAATTATTAATGAATGTTACTTACATCGTTTCACAGAAAATTTTTCATCCAAAAATGTGACGGGCTACACAGTATAATCATAATGAATGTTATTTAAATCGAATTTGACATATGTAGATATATATTTTGTGGAAATCGTTTCTAAAGTAAATTTCACAAATTGAAATGGTCCATTTTAGACAGATTTATGGATCTGAAAAACAGTAATTCGCAAAGCTGGTGTATCTAAAAGAAATTAATGATAATGATTGTTAATGCATCTAATTCGCTTACAACCTAATAAAATGGTACTTCCTAACAGAAATACAGTTAAACCATATTTCATTATTTCTAGATGTCTTCAGCTATTGGTACCAAAACTAAAGGAAAAAAAAAAGAAGAATTGCTTAATTATTCATTGATTAAATATTACATATTTACACGTTAGTTATTCTATATGAATGCATGTTTATCTGGAGTACATGATTTATTTTCTTTTTTGCTGCTTATTTAGTTAAAGTTTAGAATAATCCTTACTATATATAAAAGCATATTGGAAAAAATGACATGAAAGGGTTATCTTCCCCAAATAAAAAACCTGAGCCGTTGATCATTTTCTTGGATAGATCAGAACCGTTGATTTACGTTAATGCCCGTTGACGTTAACGTCTCAACCCATTAAAATTTAAGGCCAATATCAAGTTCCTTAATATATAAGGCCCATTACGTATTATCTTAAAAATTTATTGTAAGAAATAACAATTTCAGTCCAAAGCAATGCGTGAGCTCTTTACTGGTTAACTCAAAATGAAATGAACACTCTTGTTATGACTCTAGTATGTGACGTTAATTAGTATGGGTCTTGTGTCCTCATTTTAATTGTTAGAACAGCTCCATCAGCAACTGTATACAATAATGGTGATCTGTCTTCATGCAATTGTTGTATGATAATTTTGTCATATGAACTGACAGATAGGACTCACATTAACAAAGTAAAAATACTCCGATTATCACAATTAATTAATGAGTGATTCTTATATGGATCGGCTAAGCAGCCTTTCATTTTGAATTGAACGGTTCTTATCAAACATAAATCTTTAATTGTACCTAAAAAACATATTGTGACCATCCGATTATGAAAAATGAACGGTCCATATTTCATCCGATGCATAACAAAATTAGCCTTAATTAAAACCTTTTATTAAACATTGACAGTAACAGCATCCTGCAATGGACCCATAGAAACAGTTTTCTACACAGCAGGTCTGGTCTCTTCATTTTACAAAGAAAACAGCCAAGAACTTGTCTTACTTACTGTCTTTCAAATCAACGCTTTGCTTGCTAACCTCATTAAATTATGCATGCCCTTGATGAAATGTGACAAATCCCCAACCGTGTTCAGAGTATTTATGAAATGCAGTTAGAAAGTAAGAAGTTGCCATCAATTATCATTTATCAAACCCCAATTAGCCAAAGCAAAACGACATGTGCAGTGCAACCAAGAAGATTCTTAAATTCACTCAAAAGTAAGAACCTCTAATCAAAGTTCATAAGAAAGACAACAAGGGCATTTGGTCTAGTGGTATGATTCTCGCTTTGGGTGCGAGAGGTCCCGAGTTCGATTCTCGGAATGCCCCAAGTGTTTTTATGTTTTTAACCAACAAGGGCTGATAGCTTTTGTTTTTTTGGGCCTTTTGTTTTATTTTACCCCTTGAATATTTTTAATGATGCCGTCCCATTTGCTATAAAATTGTCTTCAAACATTACTGTATTATACTATACTACCATAGATGCTTATATATATATATCTAGATTTAGGTTGGCCGTTGACATAATCGCACTCTGATTAGTGGTCAGTACTGTCAAGGGTTTATGCACATAAACACTAGCTTTTATGTTGAAGGTGACATTTCAGTTCAGGTTACGAAATTGGCAGTTGCACAACTTAGTTGATATCTGTAGTAGTTGGCATTAATTACCCATGCTACCATTAATCATGTTGACATTTCACATGAAGTCGATGGTTGACATCAGTTACCAATCACATCATAATTAGCATTTTATGTATTTGGGGTTGATACTGCTCTGCCACCGACGAATACCATTTCAAAAGTGATAATTCACAAACATTTGCAGTTTAGCACAATATATAATTTTCCCTACTTTTCAAGTAATCAACGGCCATGCATGTATAAAACGCCTATAACCAAATTACACAATTTGAATCGGGTGAAAAATTGGATAGAAAACTGCACTGGCATATTATCATGTTCAGTACCCCATATGGCATATACTGCGATTCAATTTCATATCTAACTATTTATTTCATAGATTCAACCACACAATAGAAAAACTAAATTCAACTACAAAAGAAAAACTAAAAATAGTAAGTAAATTGGAGAGTAAATATAATAATAACCAAAAAGTAATCTAACAGGGTCTGTCGCTATTATGATACAACGGTACAACATTGAAACCTATAACAATGTTTCATAAATCACAAGTATATATACACAACCAAGAGAGAAACCAGTAAGTGGAACAAGTGCCGCCCATTCCTGAACTAACACAATCAATATATGCAATTTTTTTGGGGGGGAAGCACAAAAGAAATCCAGAAAAAAGTCCCAAAATGAGGAACAACAACCAAAAGAAAATGCGACGAGCAGTATGAATCCAATAATTCTCTATATTTGTATGTCATCCAGTGAAATATCTTGAGAGAGCATTTTGATTTTCTGTTGAAAGAAAATAATTTTGATTATTTTTGCAATAAACGCCTGCCTGTATAGCATTTCTACTAGGCCGGTCCCAGGCCAAAAAAGGAGAGTTATGGTAATCTTGGCGAGCCAACATAAATATTCAGCCACTAATAAGAATGAAACCCAATCGATTGGGTTCCATTATAGTATACCGCAATATGTTTGGGACCAAAGGCTTTGTTAAACAGGCCACTGAAATGTACAGTAGTTATGGCAATTGTGGGATAATAGAATAAGCGAGGAAAAAGTTGAAATCTTACTGTAATAAATGCCTGAGGATCATCGAGACTAGAAGAGCCAAGTATAATTTCCCTTTGTAGCTTTGACGATAGCTTATGGACTACACGAAGCTGCATGTGTCATTGTCAAACAATTTTGCGCATTAAAGCTCATTTCCGAGTTACAATCACAGACAAGACAACAAGTGCATAAGAGAAATCAGAGTTAATACCTCTGAGCGAGTGGCCCCGCCAATGATAAAGACAAATATTTTCTGACCCATCTTTCTGAAGTCGCTTGATGCATGCCTCAGGACTGAGTCACTGAAAGAAGAAAAGTACAAGAAACAAAAAGCTTAAAATTAAGTGCTCGCAGACTATCAAGTTGCAAACAGATATGAGTTTCCCATTTATTACACGGTTTTACTTAAGACAGGTTAAAAAAAGTCAAACACCACATTGGCCCATTTGGTGGTGTTACAACAAAGAAAAAAAGGGTAGGTATCCTTGCAAGAACCAGGTCTACGAGCATCGCTACAGTTTGACAAGTTTTAACTATTTTTCTTAAAGAAACTGATCTTTGTATTACACTATTACAATGCACTAGGTATATTCGATTCAATCAAATCAAGCAGATAACATTTATACGCATAATTTGAAATTGAAAGAGAAAAAAAGTTAAAATAGCTGCCATGTGATGTGAAGCATACTGAAAATAAAAAGGTAACAAAAACAGTCAACAGCAAAGTTTATGTAATGCAGAAGCTGAGTTAAATTTTGTGCAAAATTGAATGGAGGAAAAAACAGTCTATGCATGCCATCATGCATTATGAGCATTCCAAAACATCAGAAATACATACAGGAGTACTAATTTGCTTTCAGTGATTTCGTATTTATTATAACTGTGATAGGGGTGAGGTATACCTAGAATAGCCGTCATCAGAATTGCGGGGCCGTGCCCATGTGCCAGGGCGCCTTGATCTCACAGACACTGCAGGAGCATGAGGGACACTATTGGTATTTCTTTGAGGCGTGCTAATTGGGGTTGAATGAAAACTAGGGCTTGGATCATTCATGCAAGGGAACTCCTCTCTTGATAAGTCCCCTTTGCTTAATTTCTCCAACAAATCCTACAAAAGTTACAAGTTAAGAACCAACCTGAAGATTTCTTACAATTTTATACAAAAACATAGACTAGATTAAAGTTGCACCTCTATCATGGGATAAAACCGAAACTGTGTCCACTTCTTCTGTTCTTCGCCCTCCTTTTCTTCTCTTAGAGTAGCTTTTTTCTGAAGCATGAACAATAATTTTAACACATACAAGTAAAACTGCTGCTTTCTTGAGTACTGGATTGTAATATTACCAGTAACTCTGCTAGCCATGTGGTACAGGCAGTAGTGGCATATGCTTTATGGTTGTGATGTTTAAAGTAGTATTATAGTGGGGGCTTTTGTGTTTTACGGGGTTAATTAATTATAATTCTAGGGTTGAGGGATGCCAGTTGGTTGCTCATGACTTTTCATGTAGCTCCCTTTCATGTGGCGGCAATTGGCTGGTTGTTTTGAATTATGATGCTTTTGTGATGATATTGCAACACGGTAATTTGATAAATAAAATGAGTTTCTTTGCCTCTTTTTTCAATTAAAAAAAAAGAAGAAAGAAAACAAAAATTTAAGGAATCGGATTAATATACTTACAAAGTCTAAATATTATACCTTGTGCATATCAAATGTAAGTTTGAAACCACTTGACGATTTTTTGGTTTCTTGTGGTGCCATCAAGCAACGCATGTTATTTATTGCAATCTTGTCATCAGCTGATATCCCAGCTAACTGTCCACGACAACCGAATAGTTAGCATGCAGTTCAAAAACATCTAAGATGCAAAATGAGTAACAAAAGCAATGGCTGAGACCATATACACCATGACAGGAAGTTCCAGCCAAATAAAAGAACCGAATTAAGGCCAAAGCCCTCAAGTTAATACCTATAGTTCATGCCATTTCTTTCTAGCCACCAATCCGGTCTGGTTAGACTTAAAACTTTAATCTTTTATGAAGCTATGCTTTCCACTGGCCACTTATTTCTCACCGAGAGAGATACAACAACAACAACAAACCCTTTTATTCCAAAACAAGTTGGGGCAGGCTAGAGATGAAACTCAACTAGAGCCACACAAAACAAAATATATAATATATAATATAAAAACAAAATGGGTACTCAAATCATACCAAAATTAACAATTTGATAATGCTAATCCACCCAAATGAATGCATAGGTCCATGACTGGATCAAGATCAGAAACACTTGACCTCATAACAGGATGTCTTAAAATAGAAAGTGTCCAATCCCTAATAAAATACCATAAAGTATGCCTACAGACAAATACCTGCATTATCTTATCTCCTTTGTCACTCTCAAACTTCTCCGGATATAGTGCAGCATAAATCATGAGAAGACGCAGTTTATTCTCACGGCTAGTATTCTATATATCCACAAGAAAAAAACTAATGGTTAGAAGAAAATTGTAGGTCAATATACATATTGCAAGATATTTAGTGCTTAAAAATTTCATTCTGTTCCTACGTGCAACAAGAATATTATGAATTAAGGAAAAAAAAAACACAATAGGCTATCTCTATCATAATTTAATATATTAGCCTACCACATGGATCTGAAATTCTATGAAATGCCTGCAAAAGGACCTAGTGTTTCGCTCTCAATATTTTAAAAACATACTAAAGGCACAGAATTAAAAAAGAGATAAAAAGGTGCATTACGTGATTGGTCCTGAAGAAATTTATCAACTCAGTCGTCCCTGCTTTCCCAAATACAAGATTTTGTTCTAGATCCCCAATATCTCGAAGTCTTTGCTCTCTAATCATATTGTTTATTTTCCCTGCAATCTGTACAGGTATCACTTGTGATCATATGAGCATCATCCAAAAACAAAGAGAAGGCTTATTGAATGAACTGAATTTGGCAAACATAACTAACCTCAACATGCAAGGATAGCTTGTCAATTTGGTCACTGTACTGTGGTAGAGCTTGTACTATCTTTTGCAAATCCCTTGTGGACAACTCACCACCACCTCTACATCAACAAGGTAAGATTTTAAAACATACAAACAACAAAAAAAGTACAATAATGTCAAGAGGAAATACAAGGTATGGCCAAATCATACAAAACTCTAGGTACCTAAAGTATCTAGTATTATGATACCAATTTGTATCAACTACTATACTAGCATTCTGTAGATTTTTTGATAAAATAATGCATTTTTGTTATAGTTGGCTCACCTGCCATGTATTTGTGCTGCTTTATTCTTTGACATAAAGTTGGTCATTTTGTCGTGCAATTTCTCACTAGCCTGCAAGTGTTTTTTCAATATAAGTGAACAAAACAATAATTGATATTTTCAATATATGAAAATAATAAATTAAAAATACATACCTCTCCTATATGTGCATGTCGAAGCTCAAGCCATACAGGATCATGCTCCTCTAAAAGGACCTCTTTTCTCTCAGTTGACGAACCATCTTTACTTGGGACCTTTGTATCCAACAATGTAGAGTTTGATAAAATTAAAAATATGAAAACTTCTGAAAGTACATAAATTTGAAAATCGTAAAAAAGCTTAAAAAAGCATAAGAAACCTACCTCATGAACATACTTGTTACCATCCATAAGCAGCAAATCATGACACATTGCATCATAAGTCCATTCATGGATTATTGGAGCAATCTACATTATTCAAAAAACCGTAAGGAAATGAAATTGTGAGACCGGAAACTGCACATATAGTAACATAACATTTATCGTGTCACGAACATGAATCGCAAGCTATTGCATGCATTGCAGTACTGGTTTCAGTGTCAGCAATCTAGTAATCATTAATCCCCATTGCAAGCAACATGAATAGTTAACCACATGTACTGATCAATTGTGTGCTTAACCATGAGGTTAATGCAATATTAGATTAAAATCAGTAAGAAAAACAGGCTAATTCAAGAATTTTACTTGTTATACCATAAAAAACAGGTGCAAATGTCAATATGTAAGGGTCCTTTTGGCACCAAGAAATTGTGACAGAATACCAGATTAGCGACTATTCCAATTAAAATGGGATGCCAAACACAGAATATGATTTTGGAATAGAGCTCGGAAGACACTCTTCCTGTATACCATCCATACCAAGGAATAACCGAAGAACTCTAAAACTAAGCGCAGTATTTAGTAATGGAACCTCCTTTTTACCCTCCACTATTATTTTCTATTTTTTCTTTGTTTTCTCTTAGTTCAAAACTAAACTTCATTTTGGCTTATTCGAGTTCGAGCCATGTAATTAATTAAGCCTGTTCAAATAAATCACTTACGAGGTTTCACCCGTAAAAAAAAAAGGGAAGTATACTTGTAAATTTGTATAAACATGCAGTTTTAAATTATACACAACAATTGATAATAAATACTGTAGTTAATATAACATTTGATAAATTAAAAAACATTTCGCGCAGCTTATATGAAACTATGTATAGTACACTTTGGTCTTTTCAAAATTTCAAATAATTTTGTACCATTCACCAATGTGCTATTCCAATTAGCATCTCACATCTTATCAAACAACATATTCAGTACTCTTACGGAGAGTCCAAAATATCACTCTTCTTACCACTCTTCCTAAATAACACTTCTAGTTTTTACTAATCCACACAATATTCTAGCTCTCTATTCCTTAATTTGCCAAGTGGACCCTAATACGTGGGGGAAAAAAAACTATTTTTGCAGTTGCAATATACACTCAATATTATTAATTTTTATCAATAAGAGAATACACGAGTTACCTTTAACTCAAGATTAAAAATAAACCAGATCTAGTGATTATCTGCCCCAGGTAATGTTGGTACCAGAATTCTATTTGTAATGCATGAATTCAGGTAAGTTGATCCTGAGTAATAACATAGAAGATACTCCCAGAGATAAAACGACGAAAAAAATCAATGGCTTCTTTAAGCTTGATTCAGTTGCAAGAAAATAAAAGCTATATATCTGAGAAGTTCACAATAATTCCAAACATACCTGATCAACTGAGCGGTCAACAATTAGAAGCTCACAAGTTTCAGTCTGGGGAAAATTAGCTATACTGGATTTATGCTTGGTGAGGCAGTTCCAAACAGATGCTGCTAACTTGGTTGGTATGAGGTCACGAAGTGTTGTCAAAGTTGACACATCAATTGTCTTTGCTGCACGGTACCTCACATAAGGGAATTCCTGAAAGGCAACAGTACAAAAGCTGTTTTCTTCATTCATCATTCATGCATGTTTAACTCTTGAATTTATATTTTTAAATACAGAAAACTTTTGCCATTTATAGATTTTTGGCCCTTTACAGTTGTTTAATCAAACTTCTGTTAATTTCACAGTTCCTTTTTTTCTGTATACCTTGTTAATTTCAGGGCTACATTGGTTTAAGCCAAAGAGGTGTACTCCCAGTTGTCTTTAGCGGCATTGTAAATTTTGCATCTTCCACGCCTTTTCAATTGCAAATATACAAATAAAAAAGTACAAACACAGAGAGAGAGAGAGAGAGAGAGAGAGAGAGATTACCCGCAAAGAAGCAAACACTGTTGCAATGCGGGTGGCCATGGTGTTAATGCAAGCATTGTAATTTTGAGACATCTCTGCATTTTCACCAAATAGTTCTTCCAGTGCTCTCTCATGATCTGTTATAAAACCCTGTATACCAAAAGGATGATTATTAGGATGAATTAGGTGGTACATTCTACAACTTTATTTTTGGCAGAAAGGACGTCAGAAACGACATTATTTAAGCAGCTCATGTCATTCATTCTCAGTATTGTGGACTACCAGATGTCATGTCCTTTTTGACAACAACTGGTACAGCACCAGTAACTTCTTAGCCAGAAAACAAGACATAATTTCACCAATATGGATTTCTAAGAAAATACAAGTTAAATTAAAGCCTTCAACTTTAAAGGTAATTGAGCTCGGATGGAGCAACCATTACTACATTACCCCATGCCACAAAATAAGTTGAAAAATTTTGTTTCCAGTACCTGACTGTCGATTGCAAAATATTCCAAATTCATCTGCAAGGTGATCAACAATGACACATTAAATACAACTCAAAATACTTTTTCTCAAACAAATAAAAAAATATACAACTCAAAATAACAAAAGGAAATAATAATAATAATAATAAATATAAGAAAATGATTCAAAAAAAAAAAAAAAGCAAAATAATATATATAAATAACCTCACTGAGTGCAGACAATCGTCCCATAACACTTGCATCCCTCCTAATGGGAGCCACCAATTCCCGTGGTGCCGAGGAGCTAAAAAACACAAAGGCCCTGAAAGAACGACGGAAAGTAAGATACTGTAGATGGGTGGACCTACATTAAAATTTAAAACATACAAACTCGACACATATGTAACATACGAGTTACTTACTTCTTATACAAGGGGCTTCTCCCTGACATATCTGACATAAACATGACAATACTGCATTGAAAACAATGGTAAGCTCATAAACTAGCATGCAATATGGACTGTAAACGAACAGACATTAAAAAAGAATTTTAAGAGTTTTAGTAGTTACTTCTCCTTGGTTGGCTGGATAAAATATATAGCATCCATGGACGGTAAGGGTTGCCTTCTCTTATACAAATCTTCGACCACTGAACAAACAGAATACGTCTCTTTAGTCTTTACTCATCACATAAGAATCTTCCATACTAAAATACTTTCAACAATAGCTCTTAGCATATTGATTTGAACTTACAAGAAACTCCTTCTTCAGTGATATCGGCCATCTTGCAAGCGTATGACATTACTTTCACAGTTATTTTGTCCATTATAAGCACCTATTTTGAAGGACCCAAAAAATAAGGTAAGCACTCATGGATCTCCATTCACTAAATTTGAGTACAAGTAAGTAATCGAACAGCAGCTCTAGACGAACCACAATGACAACATACATACCTTCCATGTAGATTTTGATTGATTTGTTCTAGTCGAACGGAGCATCTCGTACAGCAACCCTGAATCAGATGAATCAAATGAATCAAAGGCAGTTAGTTTGCTCATCATCCAAATTGAATAACTTCTAATTGCTATCTTCTTAATTACTACACTATAATAGAGCAGAGATTGATATATACACAAAGTTACAAACACATTCAGGGCCCATTCGGCAGACACAAATCTTGTAGGTTTATGTAGGAATTGAGAGTCTATAGGAAATAACTTCTATTCACTGTTCGGTGTTTGGCATATTATACTATCAATTTCTAATAGGAATTTATTCCTCTAAAATGCTTGTTTTTAGAGGAAAATATTAATTTAAGTTGGACTGGATTATTTTTTTCCTATCAATGATGGGCTTTTTGTAGGTTTTCATCAAATGCAATCTGGAATCATGTTCTAATAGAAAAAAACTTCTGTAGGATCAGTGACTACCGAACAGGCCCTCAGACCTCAGATCTGATTGGTACCACACAGACCACAACGGGAAACATTACAAGCAGCAGATTAAACCGTTCCCAGTTGGGAAGAGTAAAGAACAAGTGAGTAACCAGCATACGTTCTCGGGTGATCTGGCGGAAGGTCTTAGCATCTCCGACATGCGACGAGTCCGAATCCGATATCGACATGACTGACTGACTGACTGACTAAACTGATCCCCTGATTCCCCTCTCAACCTCCTCTCAATTCCCACTCGCGCAACCCCGATCGATCTGCTGATTAACCGATTCCAAATTGGCGTTCCACGGAATGACGACGGCCCCGATTTCAACCGCGCGTGGTCAGCTCTCTCTGGCTCTCTCTCCCCCGGTTTCTCCTCCGAAGAATGAATGGCGTCGTGGTTCGTCGAGATCGGGTTTGACTCGATCGGGAGGAGAAGGAGGAGAGGAGGAAGAGATAAAAAGGGAGAAATGTCGCGTCGCGTTTGAAGGAAAGAAAGAAACGAAAGGGAAAGGGAAAGACGAAGAAGGTTCCCAGCGAGTTCGAGTGCTTATCCTCTGCTGCGCAGTATTCTACTGCGCAGCGAATCAACGATGAGGATTGTAGGAGGATATTTCGAGATTGTGTCGCACGAATCTTACAGAAGATCCAATGGTTGAGACGATGCTCAGTAACTTACTGCGCAGTAGGGGATGTGAATTGGGAACGAGCGAAGGCTGTGCTCATACCCTCTACTGCGCGGCATCTTGCTGCGCAGGAATCCAACGGTAAAGCGTTCTTCGAGATTGGATGGCGTGAATGTTAAAGCGGATCGAACGGTTTGGGAGGTGTGAAGTGTACTTTCTGTGCTGTAGAGGATGAGAATTATAGCGGAGGGCGTTCGGATGGCAACTGGACTGGACTTGAAACCTACGAATGATATCTGCCGTCCGATCTGAACTTCTTGAGATCGCTAGATTAGCGGATTCTTTGATTCAATCGGGTTTAAGTCTTTGAGGTACTTGAACCCGTTTTTCCCAACGACGGGGAAGAGAAGAATGAATAAGAATCTGAAGACGAAGATGGATGTTAGCGGGTTTGGGTACTTGTTCTACCGGGTACAGTGTGAAGCGTTTAAGAAGTCGCTCCGTTAATCGGAATTACGAAGTTAATCAGATCGTATGGTGGATAGTGCCTGTCGAACAAATCTGGTCCGACGCCCATTGGAACGTGGTTTGTCTTCCTTCAATAAAATGATGACTATTCTAATTGAATTCAATTCCGCTGTTATCCTTACCTCGTATAACAGGGTTCTGCTTTTCCGATCGGCACCATCAGATTAAAATGGACGGAGGGTTCTGCTTTTCCGATCGGCACTATCAGATTGAAATGGACGGATGAGATCTGTTCGGCAAAACTCTTTTTTACTTCAAAAACCAAACTTTGCACTGAATATGAACCGTTCGGTGTTGATCCTATGGTCACTGTCGGGATAACAGGGTCCTGTTATCGCCAAAGAATAACAGCAGAATCGGACGCATTCTAATTCTACTACCCGTAATTGTCCGTAATAACAACTATGGAAAAGAAAATTCTACTTTTGGAGATAATCCAGAAACAAAGTAAACAGATAATGGGACAAATTGGGAAATGAGAAATTTGGATAATTAATTAATTAGACAACTTGTTTTAAATAATAATTTCTCTTTATCCGAGAGTATTAGGTTTTTTTAAGTCATATAATTGTGCTATACGGATGTGAAAACGAAAGAGATAAATATTAAATACAAAAAATATATAATAAGAAGATATTCGGAGCCATGATGAGAAGGCCCAGAAAGAAAAGAATGTAAAAAGACTTGTTCCACTTTGGATAAAGTTGCCAAATCTATAAACTAGAAAGAGGGGTAACTCTCCAAGCACCTCAACTATGCCACATCATCAATATTATTAACCATTGATTTTGTTTAAATCTCTTCATCTACTTTGATCCAATGGTTTATATTTATTCCCTCTCCCCATTTAATAAGATGATATGATATGTCTAAGGAAAATTAATCCTTAAAGTGGTCCAACATTTATGTACTATTATTTATAAATTATATATCATCATCATTATCATCATTCACATAAAAAATTTCAAAATTATGTTTAATTTTTTTAAAATAAATATATTTATTTTATAAGCTTTATTATCTTTTTTTTATCATATTTCGGGCGAAGCCCGAGTTGCAGCTCTAGTTTATATAACTTTTTCTTATGGCTTTCAATGATGAGGTAAAATAAACATAATTAAAAGCTAATCTGGTACAAAGGCAGTGACAAACGCACAACAAAGATTCTATTTGTCTCCACACCAGTGGTTCTCTCAAACCAAGATTTTGGTTTAAAATTAAACCAAAACAAAAGAACTTAAATTCGGATTAATAATAGTAAATAGTTGGTAAAGCAATTTATTTATGGAATAACTAAAGACAGTAAGTAGCATTTTTTTAATGTACTTGTTTTATCAATTAAAAAAACATTGAATGCAAATGATTTGAAGTGAACAAACACTCTTCATTAATATACAGCCAACCAAACTTCACAAATAAAGGAAAGAAAGTGAATTGCTACCAAATCATTGAAATTAACATGATAATTAGTTAAAGTGATCATAACGCTGAAATTAGATGGCACAACAAAAGCTTAACTACTTTTTTCAATGAAAGATTCAATCACATGAAATGACAAAACGTATGTTAAGTACTAAGCTTGATTTTTATTTTGAAAATTTCGAATTAGCTGACTGTAATTATTTACCATTCATCAGATGATCTTTATAGATTCATAGAATGAGAAAAAGAGTAATGGTTAATGATCATCTTTTTATAATTTACACGTCCATCATATTCCAAATTCCAATTAATATATATTGTTTTTTGGTTAATAAATATATATCTTTCCGATTAATAGATTTCTTTTTCCAATTAACATATATACTATTGTTTACAGTTAATAGATAGAGAATTGTATCAAGCACATAAATGCATATAGATGTATCAGAATGTTTTTATTTATTTATTTATTATTATTTTTTTTTTTGAAAATGTAAGAGAGGGAATGTAAGAGAGGGGTGTAAGGGATAAGCAACTTTTATGGATGAACTATATATGTTTTTCTTAGAAAAATCGACTCGCGACAATGGAAGTATTCTTACCCTAAATATTATATTTTCAAATGTTTTTGTTGATATTTCAATTAAATTAGAGACGAAGTATTTGAACAAGGCCGTAACGTAAGCTTCCGAGTAAAATTCAAAATACATGCCAAAAATTCTTACATTATAACCTATCAAAAGGAATATAATTACCCAATTGCAATCCTTACTATATATAAAAGCATATTGGAAAAATGATATGAAAGGGCCATCTTCCCCAAATAAGAAACCTGAGCTGTTGATTATTTTCTTGGATAGATCAGAACCGTTGATTTACGTTAATGCCTCAGCCCATTAAAATTTAAGACTCATATTAATTTCCTCAATATAAGGCCCATTACATATTATCTTAAAAATTTATTATAAGAAATAACAATTTCAGCTCAAAGTAACGCGTAGACTCTTTACTAGTATGATCCAAGAAAATAGAAGAAATATAAGATATAGAATTCAAGTAATCAAATAAATTCAAAGGTCATATAATAATAATTTATACGCGAAAACAATGCTTTAAACTTTTCATATTTGGCCATTAATTTGGAGAGAGAACAAATTCAAAACTTTATCTTCAAGACGACGCATAGAATACCATACCATACCATATACTAGTCCATAACGTCTAGAATCAAAGAAAGAATCCACCATGTTATAAAGAGATGGAGCAAACTAAGTTTGGATCTAGAAAAAAGGATCTTTAAACTAGTGGATTTTGTAAAGTACATGGCTCTTTCTATTTAAAATTTTGAGCTGAGAAAAAATTAAAGGGGATTTGTAAATTAATTAATTAAACTTATCAGACAAGCGTGCAAAAAAAAGAGGCAAAGAATCCCCACCATAGAAAAGGTTTTCCCTTCCCTTCAATAATTGTGATGATTCATATCTAAGATTCTGGAAATTTACCACAAATCCATAAGAGAAACATCTTGCGTACATTGAAAAACCGTCTGTACGTTCATAGACGTGTACGAAATGTAACAGATACATCACGAAATTTAACAAATACATTCCGAATATGTAACCAATCTGCTGCCATAGATTTTGGGCGGTTGATATTAATTTCCACGGCTCGGATTTAAATAGAGGGGGCCTTCCTTTTTAATGGGTTCCACTTATTATACATACTAAAAAATATGGCACACTCCTGCCATAGAAAAACTATGGCAGCGGATGTGAATCCCCATAATACCATTAATAAGGTTTTTTTTTTATTTTTTCAATACAATTTACGTGTGAAATTTTGTTGTCTTCGGTCTTCCACGTTTATTTAATTATTTCTATGTGAAGTCAAAGAAATAAACTCATTTATTTTGAATTTGACCGACGATGAAATTTCTTTTGTATTTCATGTGAAAACACGGCCTTGGAACAATTCGCCGAGAAAATTAGATTCAGCTTGTCAGGGCTGTCAGTATCCAATTCCAGCTGGTTTAATTAGTAATCGATTTCTTCAAAACGGAATTTGCTTATTTGACCAGCTAAAATTTGAGTTGTCTACTCATTTCTATCAAAATGATTTTACATGTATAGGGGATCGGATATTGTCCAAAGCTATTTGTACAGTTTAAAGGATACTGAGAGCTGTACGATCTAATTGTTAATAATTGATCAACCGTGATTTAATCATATAGATGCTAAAAGTAGCATGCTATCACCGTTGATAAACATATAAATCGAATCGAACGGTTTAGTTATGGGCCTTATGGCTTTGGAGGGAGACCGTCCAAATGGCTTTGAACAAAATTCTAATCCCTACGGGCGACTAAAAAAAGTTAAATATATATATTCAAAATTTCAAAATGTAACTTTTACTTGATTACCACCCCGAACTGACCCCGGACCCTACCTGACCCAATCCGGATTCGATATTACAGTGGTACGTAGGTATGGGTCTGATTCAATTACCCAACCCGAAACCGAACCTGACCCAATACCCATATCAATACTCCAGATATACCATAAGAATACAAATATGAACAATTAATTGATAAAAAAAGTGGAGTAAATAATGATATTATCAATATTTATTTGTCAATTACGAGTTATTCGATAATACTAACACTTTTGGCAATATTTAAATTCACAAATTTCGGAATCGACTCTACCCTGAAAAGAACCCGGAACCGAACTGGAACTGGAAAAATAACTATATAGATCAAAATTTGGACTCGAACACTCTTAAGATATGAACCCAAGTAAGATAGTATCCGAACTCTACCCGACCCGATAGCACCTCTATGAATGTGATTCAAGTACGTTGAAATACATATGCTACTTGAAACTATATCTATCGGTTCGGACTTCCTTTTTTGTACAAATATATTTATGCAGGTCAGTAGGTGTCATATTTCGAGTGGCACGTACCATATGTTAGAGGATGTGAAATCATAGTCCAAACTCCAAATGGATGCCACGTCAAAAGGAAAAATAAACAAGTAGGCCTATTTTAAATACTAGAGCTGTAACTCGGGCTTTCGCCCCGAAAGTAGTATGAAATAAATAATTGAGAAACTTGAACAAAATTTTTTAACTTTTAATGTAATTAAATAATGATAATAATAACATAGTAATTTATAAATAACAATATATAAATATTGGATCATTTTAAGGGTTAAAATTTGTTTTAGACATATCACATTCATCTTATTTAATGAGGAGAGAAAAAAAAAAAACATTAGCCATTGGATCAAAGTAAATGAAGAGTTTCAAATAAAATCAATGGTTAATAAGAGCGATGATGTGGCATAGTTGAGGTGATTGGAAATCTACCCTCAGTATAGATTGGACGGTGGATTCCAACTAGACTAAATGCCTCGCGTTGCTTCGGCAGCGTTGATCGGGATAAGTTGGATAAATTCCTGATGATATTTATTTTTAATGGCTTTACATTATATTTTTTTATTTTTGGAATCATTGTTAAATTTATAAAGTTTGTCAAATTATCCATCTATATTCAAAAATTGAATCAGATTTATATTTTAGATTGTCCATACGCTTCAATTATATAATTCAAAATTACCTTATGTATTTGTACTTTTATTTGATCGTTAATTAAAATACATTGTTATAATAACTATATTATGAAAATGTTTTGTATGTACAAAAATATATAAATGCCAATTAATAGCAATATAATAAAGTTTCTTTAAAAAAAATATTAGGTGCTATAGACTTTAGAAGTCAATCTCATGATCATCTTCCAACTTTTATGATTTTATTCAATACAATACAATTTTATTAATTTTAAATTTTGAATTAGCAAACAAAATTACTATAATTTAGAGTATATCCACTTGGGTGCTTCGCGTAGTTAGCATCAAATTTTACTATGGACTTTTGAATTGTTCGTCACTTTAAGATCTTTGTAAGTATTAGTCCCTTATGAAGTAGTGGGAAAAAAAATCTAATAAAATCCAGATCGTTACGCCTTTCGTGCAGGTCGGAACTTACCCTACAAAGAATTTTGCTACCTTAGTATCGTTATAGTTATGGCCGCCATTGACTTGGGCTTGAATAGGTCAATCTCTCATGAATTTCTTTTCACTTCCATGCCCACTTCACCTAAATAATATTGAATCTTGATAGTTTTTGTATCCATTTAATTAAACAATCCGACCGTGGATTTGAAAGCAATTGAGTGGTTCAGAAAACTTATCAAAAAATAAATAGTAAAAGCATTGCATACAATTGAATTTATTAGTGATATTATCTTAAACTTTTTACTTGATTTATTAGTGATATTATCTTAAATTTTTTTCTTGTTTAAGCCTTATGTCTAAATAAAATAAATTATCGAATATATGATTTCATATCAACAATTATAATAAATTCATATTATCTTAAATTTTTTCTTGTTTAAGCCTCATGTCTGACTTATTGAATATGTGATTTCATATCATAAGCAATTATCAATTATAGAAAATTTACGTCATACACATTTCAGCATAACTTAGATATTAATGATTTTTATTGTTGTTTTGCTTTGTACAAACAACACTGGATGACTGGATATTGTCATTTGGCTGTGTGTAAATTAAATCACTGGAAGATCGGATATCAACTGGTGTTGCTCTCTTAAGCATACCAAAAAAAAAAAAAAAAGTGTTCATTCTACTGTTCCTTACACTGTTACACCTCATCCAAGATTAAATACCTATTAAAAGGATTCCATCAACAATACGGAAAATCTACAAAATTACTTTTGTGCAAAAGAAGGGAAGGTTAACCCCGTCTAGTTCTCAGCCCATAAGTTGTCCCATGGTATATGCCAAATTTGTGGGCTACCCTCCTCCATTCTCTACAAGTCCAATAAACATATCTCAAGTTTCGAAATGCTCTTGTTACTAGTGAGCCCAAGAAATTCAAAGGTGACAGACCCCATTTGTTCCATACTATTCTTAATGGCCCATAATTATGGGCTCCTTACTGTTGAGCCCACAAAGTTTACTTACAAGATAAATATCTGCTGCAGATTTTTATATTTGAGGTATATTAGCAAAGAGCCCCGCGCATTACTTTGGGCTAAGATTGTTATTTCTTATAATAAATTTTTAAGATAGTATGTAATCGGTCTTATATTGAGAAAATTGACATGAGCCTTAAATTTTAATGGGCTGAGACATTAATGTCAACGGGCATTAATGTAAATCAACGGTTCTGATCTCTCAAAGAAAATAATTAGCGGCTCAGATTTCTTATTTGAGAAAGATAGCCATTTTGATGTCATTTTTTCTAATATGCTTTTATATATAGTAAGGATATATGATTTGCATATATGATTTAGGGTTTGATCCTTACAGATATCTGCTGCAGGTGATCCTTACAGATGCATCATATGATTTCCTAATATATATTTGAGGTATATATGATTTGCATCATGATGATCATGCTGGGTTCTTAATTAAGTTATTAGAACCACGGAGAATGCATGGTTTTGAGAAAGAAAAGGGCCCTGTTATCGTAACAATACTCGCATCAATTATATATGTCCTAAAATTATATCATAAATATTACTAACTTAAATGAATATCATGAAATAGTAATTAAGAACGTTACTAAAACCTTTCAGAAAATATCATCTGTACAGATTATGTTTAAAGATTTTTTTTTTATTCTGTCCATCTTATAAATATTTTTAAACAATCCATTGTCAAGATAATCAAGGATTGCCAAGGATCGATCCTCTCATTAAATAATTTTTGTCTATTAGTTTAGTGCCGTCTTATTAGGCTTTAATTTAAAAATGGTTATAATAACAATTGCTTACAGTTATTTAATTGTAAATAACTTGGTTGTACCCACGTCGACGATCCTCGTTCCTTGATTCCATCGATCACTTTGTCATGCAGGTCAGGTACGTAGTTATTTTATTGTGAGAAAAATATATATCCTTAGATAAAAAAAAAAAAATTAGGTTTAATTGTAGCAAGCAATGCAAAATAATTATTATGAACACGTTCCTCAAGTTCATTAGAAAACCTAAATAATACAGAACGTGTTACAAAATGTTTATTCTACAAAAGTTGAAGCAAATTTAATATTCTTGCCGTTGTATTTTTCAGGACCCATGCAACCATGCTTTCATAATTTCATAATTTTAACTTTCACGAATAAAATAATCTTTTAAATTCTAACATTAAACGAACTTTTAAGTTCGGGTTTTTCAAAAAAAAAAAATATTATGAAGCTCTGAATTTTTATAACAATATCATATTTGCTTAATTAATTTTACAAATTTGAGATGTCTAATGGAATCAAGTCTCCATAAGCACAAAAATGAAATTTGAGGACCTAAACTCTCATCTTTGTACCCAAAAAAAAAATTGAGATGTCAATGTGTTGCATTTAATTTGATTTTACTACAAATTTTAAGAAATTGAAATTTGAAACCTAAAAACAAGTGAAATTTAGGCTAATGTATATAATTAATAGCAAAAAATAATACGATAATATATTAGATTGTTTGACTAGCTTCAAGATTCGTGCAGGGGGGCGAGCTGGCATGGGCAGGTATTTAACCCCCTGGAAAACTTTTTACAAAAATATATCCTTGAAAATATATTATTTTGAGGGGAAATTACAAAACTAAGTTTGATTTTTAAGGAAGTTATCAAAATTGGTCCTACTCTAAAAAGTTCTACAAAAATATGCCTCTAAAATTTGCAATAATATACTTAACTTCTAGAATAATTACAAATTTATATTACAAAAAAAAAAAAAATCTGACTCTGCCCTTGTTCGTGCATGATATTAAGTCTCCTTTTTTTTTTTTTATCCATATTATGTGCTTGAATCTAAACTATCATTATTAAATTGGTCATTATATACATGTACATAATTTGTTTTTCAACAACAATTTGCTAAAAAAATTAAGTGATCGATAAAGTTAGTTCCTTTTTTTTTAATAACTCGGGATAATATTTTGATTGGACAGTACGTATGTTTAATTAATTACTTAATTGGGGCATGGAAAGCCCCTGAATCGCAAGATCATGCGATTATCGCTGATTCATCCCAAACACATGCCTTCTATTTTATTCAACGAAACCAACCGAATCAAATATAATAATTAAGCTCGTATATATAAATCATATAACATAAAATCAAGTCTTATAATTATCTTCTTTGATACGATCAGTTAATTAATAACATATTTTTTTAGTTTTATTGTAACGGTCAGGGCTAATTAATCCAGCTCAATCTTCTTAATTAATTTGTTGCATTTGTGAACCACTTAATTACGAGAGAAAATATCAAAACAATAATAAGATAATAATAAATAAAAAATGTTCCGGTATTAGCCTTCCCAATTATTATCGAGGGTTCCTATATATAAATACGCGTATATATTGGTGTACATATACATATATAAACTTATAAAACCCCAAGAGTGCTAGCTAGCTTTACTTAGCTATAATATTAACAGAAATTAATTAGTCAAGCAAGAACTTAACCGGCCAAAAAGACAACTAGCCAGACATGGCACAACAAGTCATAGAGAGCAACCGGCAGGGCGCGGAGGTCTACGCGGGGCACGACGCGTGCAGCAAGAAGATCGCGGAGATCCTCCAGGAACTGCACCTGCCGGGGGGCCTGCTCCCGTTGACCGACATGGAGGAGCTGGGGTACAACCGCACGACGGGCTTCATCTGGCTCAGGCAGAAGAAGGACAAGAACCACAGCTTCAAGAAGATCGGCAAGACCGTGTGGTACGCCAAGGAGGTCACGTCGTATGTCGAGGACAGGAAGATGACCCGCATCACCGGCGTCAAGGGGAAGGAGCTCCTGCTCTACTTCAGCGTCACTGACATGGCGTTGGATGATCCGCAGGGCAAGAAGATCGTCTTCGGGACCTCCACCGGCATCAAGAAAACCTTCCCGGCGTCGGCGTTCGAGTTGGAACAGGCATGATTGGTTTGGTTGGATTTAATTATCATTTTCAATCAATTAATATATCTTGGAGAATTTAATGGGGTTATCTTAAGGGAAAATTAATTGTGTTTTGTTGTGATAATATATCATAATAATTAGGATATGGTGATCCTAATTGTGTAAGTGTGTGTTTTTTTTTTCTTTTTTAAGAACTTGTATTCTGAGAATGTATGTTGTGTTAATTCATAAAAATTATATTTTTTAAGAACTTGAAAACTATTTTTTCTTTTCTTTTTTTTTATTTTGTTTTCTTTTTCTTTTTTATTTTATTTTATTTTGCCAGATTCTAATGTCATTGTGCCAAATATCAACTCAAGTTTGTGCTGTTGGAGTTCTGAAGAAAATTTAATTATGTTATTGACATAAAACACATGATAGATAAATATATTGATCAACAATAACCTTCAGATTTTTATTTTGTTTTCTTTTTTTTTTTTAAGTTTTACTACGTTGCAGTAACTTTTATTTTGAGAAAAAAAATTAAGTTATATATGATCAATATAGAGTTTCAGTTTTGATAAACACAAGTACAAAATATAACTGTTGACACTTTCTATTTCTTTTCATTAATCATAGTGCAACTCAAAGTTTCAATTTTTTTATTAAGTAGATGTTGTGTATTGCAAACTTTTTTTATTTATTTAAAAAAAAAAAAAACAGAGACAGAAGTTGTCTAAAGGGTTTCGATTTGGTGAGCAAATTATTTGAGTAATGAATTATGAAGATTAATGGAGAAAATTTCAGAGAAGATTCTGAAACGCTTAGAAATTAGGAGTACAACACTAAGTTCGTGTGCTCATCCTCTGTAGCGCTGCATTGTGTAGCGCAGAATGTGAACCGTTAGATAATCTCAAGATACAAGCCAACACAGATCTTGAGATGATCTAACGGTTCACATTCTGCGCTACACAATGCTGTGCTACATAGGATATGGAATCAAATTATTCAAGTACATGTGGAATTTAGATCCTCTAAGTTACCGTAAAAATTACGGTTGCCCGAGCCCTCTCTATAATAACTGCCCCGTGCGTCTAAACATCTGACCGTATTAATTTTTTCTGACCGTAATCTCAGATGAATGGATGAGATCGCTGCTCAGCTATCGCAAAATTTGCGGTAGCTGAGAGGATACTTACTCGTACATGTGGGCTCAAGATCCTAATATAGTGGCCCAAGTATTTAATTCTAATTGGAGTTATTGTAGCGTTATTTTTTTAAGATTTTTTTTTTTTTTTTGAAAGATACTTTCATATTTTGGTGGATCTTTTCATGTGAAAGTGAAACTCAGGAAATAATACATGTTTGTAATAAGGGTAATGTTAACCGTACCTGAGCTCCCGTACCCCAAGCAAATCATGCTTTATCTGAGGCGCTGTCACAAAAATAGAAAATGCCATGTCATCGTGAACTGAGGCGCTGTCACAAAAAATAGGAGAGATATGTTTGTCCAAGTCCAATGCATCTAGTACCAGGGTCCACGTATCATTAATACACATTATTAATTACATTTTTTTTTATGTTTTATGTGTTATTACAGACACATTGATTTGATTTGTTTTTACTTTGCTGCAAAATAATCATGTTTGTCAATAACTTCATATTTTGCAAAATCATTCTGTACATACACAAGTAGGTGTTTATATCTTTGTACTGTTATATTTTTATAACCAGTGTTTATATTGTTATAAGCTGTTTTTATATTTTTATAACTGGTGTTTATATTCTTATAGTAGGTGTTTATATTTTTTATAACCGGTGTTTGTATTTTTATAACTGGTGTTTATATTTTTACAGTACGTATTTATATTTTTATAACTGGTGTTTATATTTTTGTATTAAGTGTTTATATTTTTATAACAGGTGTTTATATTTTTGCAGTAGGTGTTTATGTTTTCGCATTAGGTGTTTATTATTTTATAACTGGTGTTTATATTGTTATAAACTGTGTTTAATTTTTAGGGTTAAGCTAATTGAACCCCAGAGTTTGTACTAAAAATTCAATTAGTGCATTATTTTGCCACGGAACAGACTATGCACATATGTGTTTATATTTTGATTTTTTGATGTATGTAATTTCTATGACTTGTGTGTCCTTAATTTCATAGCGGTATTCATAATTTCTATGATTTACGTGTTCATAATACATCTCCAAACCGTATTAGTTATATAAAATGGTAGCATAGTATGGTGCTTTCTATGTAAAAAAAAAAAAAATTAAAATTACAGCTCAACTTATTTGATAAGAGTTACTAAAAAAAATGCAAGTAAATATATTAAAAAAGAGAGAGTGATAAAAAATAAAATGGAGAAGATGTATCATCTATATCACGCATCATATTGATTGGTTTTGAGCGGGGTACAAATAACTGGGTATGTAGAGATTTCCTCTTGTAATAATTGGGGCCATTGTAGATTTATTAAGTTTGCAGATATTTTCTATGAAATTAAGAGTGAAAATAATTTTGTTGGTTTGGCCGATTTTGCATGTGAAAGTGAGAAAACATATAATTCGGTTTCCTAAATAGCCTATATATGACAAATCATAATGCCCTCTAATAGATGAGGAGGCATCAAATAATCTTGTTTTTTGTGACCGATCGGTGATTATGAAATTAAATCTTAAATAACTACATTTTTAATTCTTAAATGAAAAAAATAATTGTAAGAATATGTTGTATATATATCATATTTTATGTTTATACAAAAAAATATATCATTTTGATTTTATTTGCATGTGTATCAAGTATTAACAAAAATAAACGGTTCAAGTTTTATAAATTTTTCTCCTCTTTTGATGACTATCAAAACAATGTTAAAAATTTATCATTTTTTGTATATATGTTATTGAGATAATATAGAATACATCTAACGGTTTAGATTTTTTTAATTTATGCATAAATAAAAAAATGGTTACCATGAACACCAATGCCTATGGTTATTGGATCCCTCCTCCTAATAGATATGTAAGTCTTTGGTATTATTTAGCAGTTATTCTTACGTTGAAACGGCTTGCTATTTCATAGTACTCGGGTTCATTTATTTGTTTATTTCTTTATTGAGTAAAACTATGGTGCTCCTAGGAGCACGGACGCCTCTCGTGCTCCTAACTCAAAAATTATACTAAACCATCTCGAAATTTCGATTTATGGGTCTCATTAAATTCTTTATATCAAAATATCATAGGATACAAAAAAAATTTCCATTTTTTGAGAGTTTTAAATATTTGTTTTGTATTTTTTTAAAGATGACATAGTTTTATACATTATTTTATTATTATTTTGAGGTCATTCTAAAAAATTCCAAAACATATACTTAAGAAACTCAAAAAATGAAAGTTTTTTGTATCCTAAGAGATTTTGATATAAAGAATTTAATGAGAATGATAAATCAAAATTTCATGATGGTTTAGTATGATTTTTGAGTTAGGAGCACGCTAGATTTACTCTTTTTTATTTGTAAACTATTTTTTTTCACAATTATTTAAAAAATTAAACATATTATCTTGGTTCCTTTTGGCAAATCACACAGAATAATAGTGTTAAAATATTGCTACAATTTAGAATAGTAAAAGCAGAATAGCAGTAAATAATGATATTTAGGAGAGTAATAAAAAGTAAACCAATAAACTGTTATTTAATTTTGAACACTTCAGAAAAAAAAAAAAATACCAGTATTAATTGCTTGATAAAATATTGGTTGGAGTAATTAAAACCTTGGAACAATATTTGCAATCATGCATGCAAATTAATTTCCTTCGCTATTCCACCATTAAACCTACTTGGCTGATCAGTAGCAGAACAACAGACTGTTCGATGTGATATTCCAAATTGTCGTTTTGTGCTTGTTTGGTTTCATCTTCCTTAATTTCGGTTGGAATAGCACTCGACATGTTCGATTTCATATCCTCTGTAGCGCTGCATTGTCTAGCACAGGATACGAAGCGTTAGATCATCTCGAGATCTGTGCCGGTGCGAATCTTAAGATGATCCAACGGTTTACATCCTGCGCTATACAATGTAGCGCTACAGAGGATGGGCACTCGACATGTTCATAGTCCAATGCCATAGTTCATACTTCGTACCAACAATCCAAACGGATCTTTGTTTCATTAACTAGATTAAGGCCTACAACCGGTACGTTCTGGCCTACAATGAAAACACGACCGAATATATATATGAGTACTTATGCCCTGCTGTATTGCATTGTGCAGTTCACAACGTCAGCCGTTGGATCGTCTCGAGATCTGTGCTAGCATGAATATCGAGGCAATCTTTTTCATAACCAGACTCATCTTTTTTCCCTACTAGTATAATACCCGCTCCAAAGCGCGGGCCATTATTTGTTGTTAATTTAAAGGAGCAATTAAGGATAAATAAGTAATCAGTGGGCATTGGGCATTGGGCGGCACATAAGGAGCAATTAAGGATACGCATCCCCTTGGGCTGAAAATCGAAAGTACAGAATCCATATGTGAATGGATATGATTGAGCCAAATCAATTGATCCAACGGCTGAAATTTGTTATAAACAAATAGTCTTTTCAATGTGTAAAATCAACTCCTCCTTTTATAAGGAGTAAGGATTTGAAACACGGATGAAAATATGTTGTTTTTCTGAGAAGAAAAGCAGGGTCTGCTAGCTTTTCCGATCAGATGGTCGGTATCTGTTGTCGCACCAATCTGAAAGCACTTCGGTATTTGCTACGCCGATCCTTGAAACACGCTAGAAATTAAAGTGATCATTGGAATTGTATTTTGTACAAGATGATTGCATTAATTTTATAGGAGATAAGACCTAACTTAACTCAAGACCTAATTAAATACAGCCATAGTACTGTAGTATAACTGAGGATGCTCTGAATTTCTCATGGAGTAAGAGCATCTCCAAGAGACTCTCTAAAAATGAATCCCAATACATCTATATTGGGTGTCATCCTAATCTTTTGGGAGCAAATTTCACCTCAATCTCTAACAGATTCCCAAAATATGGATCCCAATACATTTAAATTGGGCCAAAATATGGATCCCAATATATTTGAACGGTCTGGATTTGGCTCTGGTTTTGGGAAGTTGGATTGGGAGTGTCCAAAAACGCCATCAAAATAGCTTGATTTGGCTTTGATTTTGGGAGTGCGAAAAATAGGATAGCTTTTTGTGTATCTCTTAGAGATGATTTTCCCTCCTTAATTCCCAATTTTTTGTTTTAACAATACAGCAGCACTATACAACCAATTGAACTTGAGCCAATAACCCCCCTCAACTATTTTTTTTACTTTTTATATTGTAAATTTTTGTAATGCAAAGTCTAATTAAATTGATAGTGCATAACAACGATGGCAATTTTGTTTTTCTTTAACATTTAGAGCTCACTTATATGGAAATTTATTTTGTTTCATGAAAGTTAAAAATTTTCATACATAGTGACAAATAAATGACTCAACCGAAAGATTAATACGATTCACACAAGGTATGCTAATGCTGCTCACAGAAAATAATACCAAGATGTGATCGTTGGTTGTGAGTTGTGACAAACCTAATTGATGCCAACATAGATATATATTGTTTCTTTTGTTAATTAGTTGGAGGTTGAAATAATCCTTACAAATGTTGGTATATATATGCACACAGCAAAGCCAACAGATGTGAATTTATATGTGCAAAATAGCTTGACAATATTTTCTCATTTATATCCGCCAACAGCTTTTAATTTTTTTTGTGCATGTGTTATCTCTTAGCAATTGGAGGGAACTAACATATTTCAAATGGTAAAAAGAGTTGGATTGATCACTTGATTTCTCAGATCGACACGCAACTATCTGTTGCGGTGATTTGAGCAACCATTAGCCGTTTGTTTACCCTTTACAATTGGGTGTTGCCTGCTCAGACAAAACAAGATCAAGGATCTCATGATCTTTTGGAACTTATGCTTGAATATGTGTCAGTATTTGCCTTCATTTAGCCTCTACAACTTGCACCGGAGTACTGAAACTAAACTTCTTAGCATAATCATAATTTTAATGTTAGTTTTTCATGTTGATTGATATCATTAATAGAAACCTTTATGATTCAATCATATATAGTCAAGAATGCACCTTCAGTTGTACAAATACCGGGATTGCAGATAGCTTTGGCGATCATCCCCTCAACCGTGCAACTAGAGTATCAGTTGTTCTTTCAGACTATACAGACTACACATTATATGTCATAACTGATATCATTTGTAAGCTATGAAGTTGTTTAATTGATTATATATAGAAAATGACATAAAACAATAAAGAACGATTATTGTCTAATAAATTGTTTTGTGTTCTTGGAGTGCTAGATTTTGTTCAATTATCATGTTTTACACAATATTGCCTTTGCACTGAAGACCCGAGGAGTGTTTCTTTTTGGCACATAGCTAACTTTACTACTTATGTAATAAAGTTTGAGTTGAATTTACTATTTAATTTCAATATATGGGAGTCAATTTACTATTTAATTGCGCGCAGAAAGTTGTATATTTTGTTGCTTCTAAATCAGTTATGCCATGAAGAACTTTATTTATCCAAGTAGATGCTTTGCATAATGTCAAATCAAATTACATTTTCCAGGTCTTATTTCTGACAAGTGGTTATTTCTTGATAAAAAATAATCTAATTGGTGACCTCTACATGGATCGACTTATATAATTACCATCCAATTTTTGTAAGAAACTGGAAATTAAGCCATTTGTGGAACTTATTGCAAAAGGACCACGCATTATAGAGAGTGCTTATCCCCTGCCGTACTGTAAGTTGCGGTTAATCACGTGGACCGTTAGATTGTCTCAAGATTCGGGAGGGCTCGGATATCGACAAAATCTAACGACCCACGTGATTGACTGTAATTTGCAGTACTGCTGAGGATATGAAATCCATTATAGATACCAACACTTCATCTAATATAATTAAGCAGCAAGTTATTTCTACCTTAAATTAATTAATTGCCATAAGCACAGCTGATTAATCTGCGGAAGAAAAACTGTGATGCATATCGATCACAAAAGGTATGCTCCTCTCTTTAAAAATGCAGAAATGTCCTGCAACCTAACAGTTGGTCATACAAGACATATGATCAACCTCTTTAATTACAAGAGTGGATTTATTGAATGATATATAAACACAATCAGAGTTGTCATGAATTCATTTATATAGTAGACAGAACAGGACATTATCAACTTACACATATCACATGCATTTTAGTTAGAATGTGAGATTAATAGGATATGCGATTATCTTCAGCTTTGTTGTAAGTCATTGGAGCAAATCATTACAATATAACAAGATATGTTTATAAAATCCAAAATCAGTAATTTCTTGTTACTCGGTATATATATTTTCTTGTGGAAAAGCACAAGTAATCACCGTTAATAATAATTTAACGCCATATGAACCAAGATGTCAGGGGTCAACAATCTTTCAATTCAAGATCATGAGATGAATTTGATATTTCTCGCTGTGTCTCCCTTTGGCTTCGTCTCCTCCTCCAAGAGATAGATTTATGCCGCCACTGTATGTCTCATGAAAACAAAAGCCATCTGAGGAATTCGCTTTGAATCACTTTCCCCACTCCCATGCCAGTGTCACCTTTGTCGTAGCTTGCTTCCATGTCTTGTCCCTGTCCGCCCTACACAAAAGTGGCTATAACGACGAGACAACGTTGTGCATCTATCCATATAGATGTGCGATCTGTCCAGATCGGCCGTAACCTATACGAGTCCTCCATGGCGGCACGGGCGGTGGCATACCTCGCTCGAGTCCTACACGGTGCCAACTACCCTTGCTTGTGTAGTCACAACCTGCATGACTCCTCATCAACGGCAACATCAGACCTTGCTTATGGCTGATCTGATTGCTCATGGCTGATTAATCAGCCATGAGCAGCAATACCGGTATGTCAGATATTTGTTGCTTCAAACATATTTTACTGTAAATTTATAGAAAACTTTATAAAAAGAAACAAAACGTTATGCCAAGTTAGCCTGAAAATTATTAAAATTTATATTATGTTTGCAATTTTGAACTGTTGATCCAATTAATGTTACAAAATTAATAGATCCTTCACTTGAGACGACTTTTCACTTGATTATGACAAAAGAGAATTTGAGTACTTTGTACACTTTTACTGTAAGTTCTTTATTCTTTATATCTATATATAGCTTTTATTCTCCTGAAAACGCTATCTCATGTATATATGATTTGTTTGTGAAATCATTAAAATTCTACGTTTTTGATATAAATGCAGCCAAGAAAAAATTGTAGTTGTGTAAATTTATAGCAAGAATTGTTCTTGTATACTCAGAGGACTACACGTACACAACTAAGGGCAATACCTTGTCACAAAAAAAAAAAAAAAAAAAAAAAAAAAAAAATAGAAACCACTAAGGGCAATAAAGTATGAGCTTTGGATTAGGTAGTGCCCATTGAGAGGTTATCTTCATATGTTGACTATAAGTGTACCTTGTCAACTCTTTATTCTTCCTGTAAGTGATAATATCGACAAGATGTGATTTTAATCATTTTCAAAGTGTTTTCAAACTTATATATATGTATGCATTATGATATATCAGTAAAAGGCCTACGCCTTGCTTTGGGCTGAAATTGTTATTTCTTATAATATTTTAATATGTAATGGGCCTTGAGATAATTTATATGGGCTGAGAACGTCAACGAACATTAAAGTACATCAACGGTGGTGATCAATCCAAGTAAACGATCAATGGCTCAAGTTTCTTATTTAGGGAAGATAGCCTTTTATGTCATTTTTCCAAATATGCTTTTATATATATAGTAAGGGTAAATGCAAGAGAAGTGTTTTCAAATGTGCTCAAATCAAAGTGTTTTTAAACTTATCAGTAGCTTGACATGGGTAAAATGATCCTCAACACGAATATTTTGTTAACAGTACGCCAGTTTCTATATATATATATGGTCTGTTATAGAACATTTTTGGGACAGCTCAAGTATACCAAGTTACTAACCTTTTATCTGAGCACATTTGGAATATTTTACAGTGAATGGCAAAGTTGGAATGGTTGCATCCAGTTCTTTGGAATTCATTTTGTGACAGTTGTTATGCTTCGGGTTTTTCATTGCTAATTGGGCACAAACATTATTCAGCATAAATTTGATACGATATGCATGTTTAGCTCACGTAATTGTCCATAAAATCCAAAATCAATAGTTTCTTGTTACTCGGTATATATATTTTCTTGTAGAAGAGCACAACTAATCACCGTTAACAATAATTTAACGCCATATGGACCAAGATGTCATGGGTCAAAACTCAAAAGTCTTTCAATTTAAGATTATGAGATGAATTTGCTATTTGGATGAAGATTAGAGAACTTCATTTTGACGCAAGATTACCAAAAAGATCAGATTTAAGTTTAGTATGTTTCCCTAGCGTTATGACCTAAAATGATTTGCAAGCTTTACTTTAGTCATCTCAATTTTTTTTGAGATAAAGATGAGGATCAAGCCACTCAAATTTAATTGTCTATAAAAGATCCCTTCTGGATTTCGAACTCCCGACCTAGTCATCTCAATTTTTATTCATCCTATTTTCCATCACCGAAGGATATGGTACTTATGACCTCCACAATAATATTAAGAAATTCCAGCAGTCTCTAATTATCACTGGAAAAATAAATTAAAAAATATTTTTCTAATGTAGCTAGACTTGCATTTCAGTTGAATATTTTATGTAATAAATTCTGTTCATATTGCATTTCAATATTAACTTCTTGTACTAAGGCAACATATGCCAACTGCTTTGTGTTAATTTAGTTGGATGTTCGTGTCCTTGATAACTTTTGTTAAGTTTACACATTCAGAGTAATATTTCCCAGCTATATATTTAAGCACCTAAATATTTTTGCATATAACTAGTTGTAAATGGAGAAGAAATGTTACATGCTCAAAACGTTCGGAAAAAGTTAAAAAAATGGAAAAAAAGTTATTTAATATATTTTTTTAATTTATTATGCTTCAAACTACTAGCACTGCATAAGAAAAAAAAAAATGAACAAAATGTTTTCTGCTATATTAGCCTCGGGGTATAACGTCTATCGGGGCACGTATTCGCTGCAGACTATACAATGATCGAAGCATCTTATGCAAGCAACGGAGTTATCACCGGACAGAAATGAAGGGAATTCAAATCGATCCGAGAAGGACGTACTACTTGTCTAACAAAACCACCTCACTATCCTTATCTTGCGATAGTCTACTCCATACTCCGCGAACTTTATAGTCCCAAACAACCTCTGACACGAAATCCTGAGGCGACTCCAGCTCCCCTCTCCTCGCCTCCTTATACAACTGACAAAAGAATTGTGGGTCCTGCAACTTGACGTACTCTCTCAGTACTAACTCATGGTACGGGACCCAATGCCTCGGTAGGGGAGTGTAATCGCACGAAGGGATTGCCGACATGTGTGCAAACTGCACCCCGTCTATTACATCCACCAGGCCCATTCGCAGGAGATCAGAGTATTCTGGTGCAGCGTTTTTTGTTGCTTCTTTCAGGGGACGGCTCAGATCTCTAGACCCAATCTTGTAAACCTTGGCACGAGATTTCAGTCTGTACCTCGCAGCGTAGAGCTTGGCTAACGAGCTACGAATGACATATGCGCAAAAACCCACAATCTTTTTCCTGTTATCAGCGTACCGGTACCAGTCTGCCATGGTTTCAAGAAACTTGTTCATTTGTGAGTTTGTATGGGCCTGACCTGAATAGAGCATGGGCGTGCACGGTAACGGTTCCGGGTCCCTGTCGCCTTTGACCAATTCAAGTTTCCTGAAATGGGTAATGCAATGTTGTAGACTAGCTGTGACGGAGAGCATTGTCCCAATTCCTTTCTCGCTGACAACTTTACCACCCGTACCAGTGTACCTTAGTGTCGGATATATAACCCTCCGGCTAATTATATGGTCTAGGAACTCAATACCTCTAGTAATATGATCTATTTCAATTTTAGAATTTTCTAATCTTAAACCGAATTTGGCCTCACAGAATTCAATCAACTCCTTCCTGATTTGGACGGCATCTTCCCTTGGGCCTCGGATACCAATTAATACATGAGACCCATAACGAATGTAATCCATTTTGCGTGTCTTAGATGCACCACTCGCTGGAACAAACTCAGGCCATGCCGGGTTGTGGCACCCTCCATCAATCTTCTCTCTCCAGATTGAATCAAACTTCGATGGTTTAAAATATTCTTCAATCTTATCTTCCATCCAATAATCTAACTCGCTGTAACAAACATTAAGAAGCAAAGGACTTATAATCCCGCAATGGCCATAAGCCGGTACAGTTTCGGCCTCTTCAGGAGCAAAACCGAAGAAGACCCGCAACCAATATGGGTCCGGCTTGGGTTCATTTTCGTTCAAAACCTTCTTCTTCCTACTTGCACGAAGAATCTTTCTCTTGAGCCGTTTCTTTGCAAACCCATCTGGTTCTTCTCTCTCCTTCTCTATTGAGCCAGGTCTAACAGGTCTCTTCAGACCCGATTTAACCAACCGAACCACACTTCGGTCTGATATCGCCTTCTCCAAATAGCCAATTATGGTATTGGGTTCCAAATGGACCGAAATATTTGTAAGATCCGCTTTGATAAACCACAGATATCCAGCAAAATTAGACCTAATAGTACGTATCACTGTATGGGGCCCGCGACCAGGCCGGTAGGCATATGATTTCGATGAAAAACCTGTTTCAAGTACTGGTTCAAGAATCAACAACAGTAGTTCTTGTATCACCCGGTCTTGAAATGGTGGCGGCGCATTTTCTAAAAGCTGCTCAAATTTTCTCTTACCAATTCGTGTGGTGCTTGGTTTCTCGGCTGGTGACCTCAGTATGAGGTCAGATGAAGCACCCCAAGGGAAAGTGGAAGGAGAAGAGAGAACAGCATGTCGAAGGCAAAGAAGGGACCGAAGGTGAGAATAGGGTATAGCAGCACGGGGTGGGAATGTACCAGTATGGTGTGCACATGACCGCTGGTACGCTAACACCCAGAGGTCAAAAGATTTCAGGTAGCCAGTAAGATTAGGAAACGGTACCACACGGGGAGTCGGCCGGGAGAAGGCGCGAACCCATAAACCAGAAACTATCTCAATTGGGTCAGATTTCAGAAGATCGTACGGGTTCCGATCAGGGTCTAAGGAGGTGGGCTTTGGCTTTGAACTCAGAGACGACAAGAACCGGATACACAGGTGAGGAAACCGACAGAACCCTGACCTGGGCAAGCTCTGTGAAAGCATTAGGAACAGTTGTTTCTCTCAGGCATTTCATCAAACAGGTTGTGGGCGTGACAGTTTGGTAATGTTGACTACACCTCTAACCAATTTCTGAACACAAATTTGAAAGGTGGGCTTTGGCTTTGAACTCAGAGAGGACACAAAGAGAACCCTGACCTGGGTAAGCTTTGTGAAAGCATTAGGGACTGTTGTTCCTCTCAGGCATTTCATCAAACAGGTTGTGGGCGTGACAGTTTGGTAACGTTAACTTCACCTTTTATAACCAAATTCTAAACACAAATTTTGTACTCTCACAGTCTCACTCCTACCCAAGACAAATTCTGATGGAATTCAAAAGGTTGGAGTACATGAATTTGATTTTTGCAAGTTTAAGAGAGGATTTCTCCTACCAATTTTAAAGCAAAAGTGGATGCGAATTCGAATTACACCAGTTTTTTAGTCTTTGTTTTCCCCCAATTGTGTTTTATCTATTATGGGCTTAAATGGGCCGAGACTAGAAACAAAGCTATTTAGGCCCAATATATCTTTAAGCAGGCCTTGTTTAGTTAGTCTAATTAATTACCTAATTAGAGATTAGCACCAGAGTTTTAAGTTTTTATGTGAAGAGAACTGACGCAGATACAAAAAATGATACTAAAATCGATATGGACTATGTTGGTATTCATATTAAAATATTAAATATTTAACTTGTTTATATAATATACCTCAGTATATTATACAAAGGTACGTAGTAAAGCCATTAATTTGAATGCATACCTCTTTAATGCAGATACTAACACAATTTGTATCAACTATTTCTTTTATCCGTGTAACATTTTTCAAGTGCCTTCCATTTTTCCTTTTCCAACACCATTAGGGTTTAGGGTCTTGCTGCTGCTTGTTATTTTATTTTTTATTTTTTTTTTAATTTTTTTTTCCATATTTAAATTCGTTGTAACTTTTTATTTGTTTAATGAAAAATTGGTAGGTAAATTTTATCAGCCACCTCAAAAAACATTTTTCAACTGTGAAAAAGGGAGGGAAATGGTTAAACCAGCATTGAAGTAAGAGTTCAGTGGCATGACTTAAACGCTACGAAAAGGCAAATCCATCCAAATTTAAAAGATTAAATCAACCCAAAACCAATATTACTTGTACTATTTTGCATTGCATATTTGCATTTGCAAAGTTTAATTTTTTTGCATCTCGTCCCCATATCATGCAACGCCCACATGTTGTTAGCATTTCTCTTGTATTCCACGCCGATTTTCCTGAATCCCAGCTCCAAGACATAAAATGTCATGATTGAAAAAATATATAAACCAGCTGGAAATTTAAATATTTGATAGGTTATGTACTACCAAGGACACCTATTTCTATTTGATTTGTAACTTCTTTTGAGAAACTGTACTCTCATGCATCTTGTTCATGGACATGCAACAGAATAAATCATGATGTAATTCCCAAAATGAGATTGTTTTGTTTATTGTTCCAATATTGGAGATTGTTTTGTTTATTGTTCCCAAAATGAATTCTAATATTGAGGATGATTATCCTCTGACCCAGGTCACCTGCTCCAAAGGCATATGACCCGTTGGATCTCCTCGAGATTCGGGAACCGAAGGGATTCAACCGAATCCTGAAGAGATCCAACGGGTCACATGCCCCCAGAGCAGGTGACCACGTCAGAGGATATGAATTCCAATATTGATGCTTGTATACAAACATTCAAAGAAGAGGGGTGCTCATCCTCTGTAGCGCTGCATTGTGTAGCGTAGGATGTGAACCGTTAGATCATCTCGAGATTTGAGCAAGCATAGATCTCGAGATGATCTAACGGTTCACATACTGTGCATTTCAATATATAGTGTTAAAAAAAAGAATATATAGTCGACAACATAATGCATTTCTACCTGAAATTCGATAAAATAAAATAAAACAATAAAAAAAATCTGAGAATAAGATCTCTTAGTGAAAAAAAGAAATGAACACACTATTCACTCAAAAACAAAAAGAAAAGGTAATGAACACATAGTTACATTTTGCAAGTAAAACCATAACATCATTCATATAATATGATAATACAAAAAAAAGAAACAACTAATTTATTTTTATCCGTTAAAATTACAGATCTTTTTTCCACTCATCCAAAGCAAAATCACATCATAGAATGAACAGAATTCCATTTCTCAACATTCTTATAAAAAAAAAAGAAAAAGAAAAAAAAAATCAAGGGTTTAAGACCATATGTCCATCACATACAGTGCCGCCGTCGACCGAGTCCGGTGCGTCATTATGACAAGAAGACGAGCCCGACCGGGGGATGAAGCCGCGCGGTAACATCTGCGACGACAAAACATTGCTCTTCTTTACATCCCTTTCTTTACCAAAGTCGTCGAGATCAACGAGTAACGGTCTTAGTCGACTATGAGACCTGATCATCGAAGTTGAACGTACCGTATGGTCATGGTTTTGGAGTTGCCGGGTCGAGAGCGGTACGAGGGAGGAGATGATGAGGATAGGGAGGAGGAGAGAAAGAGACCATGATTTGCAATTGCAACCCATGAGATGAGATGAGAGAATGAAATTATGGTGCCAATGTAGGAACTTGTATGTTATGTTATGTTATGACATGTTGGTAGAAAGGGAATGTGTGTCAATTTCTAGAAATAAAAGAATGGTTTGACTAATGTAATAAATTAATATCTTCAAGCCCAAGGTGCAAATATATCACAAGCAAACACCACAAACAAAATTTAAGGCGCCAATCCGCTATCACAAAAATATTAAAATTTATATAAAAAATTACATGCATTATTTCAAAATTGAGGTTATATTAGTCATTCCATTAACATTGGATTGAAAAACTAACGGAGTGACCAAATATAGACAAACATTAAACTTTTATGACCAAAAACAGATAAATTAAAGTTAAGTGAGCAAGGGTTAGCATCTGCTGCCATAAAAGTGATGGCAGGACACTGCCATAGTCATTTTAGTCTGTCAGATGTTTTTGAACGGTTCATATTGTAGCAAATAGAGGGGAGTTATGAATCCCACTGTCATAGATGCAATGACAGCATCATGCCCATCACAGCTATGGTAGTGAATAAAATCCGATCAAATATGGATTTGAGATGATGCTGAGAAACCTCCTAGAAAATTTACCCTTTCTATTTTAGTACCACATGTCATGGATTGGCATTCAAAAGCAAGAGTAACGTTTAAACTATATTTCGTTTATATGTTTTTTTCCCTCTTGAACTAGTAATTTTTTTGGTTAATGGAACAAATTAATAATCTGATTTGCTTGTAAATGAACTTTTCTCATTATAAACTAAAGATTTCTACATTAAATTACCAGCCATACAAGCCTCATTCACCCTTAAAAAAAAAAGACCATATATGAGGCTACCAACCAACCAACCAGCTAAACTACATTTATATTAATGCTCAACTCTATCATCCAACTATCCACTAACTTTATGCTAATTAAATTACCACAAATAAACCAAAAAAAAAAGAAGAAGACCCCAATTACATGTCACAATACCCTGATGTTTGCATATAGCAACCTTCAAAATCTATGTTTCTCTCTCTAATTATACCTCCGTCGGTACCGGCACTCTCCACATAATACCTCGTCTGAGGCCGACACGAGGCTTCATAATACGGGGGCCCGAAAATCGAGGCCAAGGGGTCCAAACTAGGGTTAGGATTCAAATTGGAAGTCGAGTTTTCGCTATAGTCTACCATGCTAAACGAGTCTCTGGTGCTCTCGGTGGTAAACGATGACTCGTCCGAGCTTGTGAAGAGGGACCACTCGCTCGAAGAGTTGGCATCAGAGAAATCTGCCGGGCTGGCAAATGCCGATTCATCAATGTGGTATTGTCGGTGATCATGACCAAAGTCGTACCTTCCATTTGTTGCATCATTGGTTGATGCGATTTGTATGGACTTGGAGGGCTTAGATCTATATTCGGGCTTGGAGGAGACCAGAAAATGTGCAGCACACCTTTCCATGTAAGCTCTTGGAGGGCGCGGTGATGACCTAAAATTTTGTGAAGTTAGTAATTTGCAATATTATATTGCACATACACATAAACAAATTTTTTTATTCAAAAGAATGTTTGCATCAAAAGCAAAATCTGTGATTTCCAACATTTTTTGTGGTAGTCAGAAATAACAAAGATCTGATCAACAAGAACGTTTGGAAACGTAGAGGCAAAGAAGATTCTGATCAATAAGGAACACCTCTTTTTATATAAAGAATAGCAAAATTTGACTGTATACTTCACTAGTTGATTACAAGGAAGACATCAAATAAATAACAGATAACACCGATGCTTGAGAAATGTACCTCGAGTAAAATAGCATGTATGCACCTTCCGACATCACCTGACTCAATTGCACCATTTGCACCTAATTTAACAGAGTAATAAAACCCATGTGGTAAGTTAAAAGTAGAGAGTACATGTTAACAGATTATAGAAACTTGATTTGTCTAATTACCTCGGAGTCGTCAATTCGCAGCCAAGTGCCCTGCATATCTTTGACATAGGAAATATAGTGCCCCGAAAATGAAGCATTTTGGTTGTCTAAATGCACTATCACACCATACAATAGATACAGGGGCGGCTTGTCAGCTGAACCGGTCACATATGGTATCATGTCCAGCATTTCAGGGAATGTCACACATTTATTTATTTTTCCATATTTTCCTGACTGAAGAATACAAGCATCAAAATAGTAATCAGTACAAATGTGAAAAGCTTCATTTCATGATATATTGGAGTCAGAATATCCATAATAAAAGTAAATCTTGACCTGGAATCTCTTGAGCACTATAGTTAAAATATTTGGCACCTCATGCACACTCAACTGTTTTCTTGCTCTAACATACGCCGAGCACCTGATAAAAATAGTTATTATCAGTAGTCGAATTTTTTAAGTTACAACAAGAGTCGTAAAAGTAACAAATGGCAACCAGTTTTAAATTATTGAAAGTGTTATAATTAAAGGTATATTTGAGAAGTATACCTTTCACACTTATACATGTTCTCTCCATCGAGGTCTTCTGTTGAGGTGAACTGAGTCAAGGCATCTTCTAGTGACTCGACCCAACCATTTATTTCCAGAGTTAGGTCCATTATATTCTCGTATCTTTCTGATTCATGATGACATCTCATGCATACCACCTTATTAAGAAATATAATGTAAACCAAATCAGTTTAATGTCAACATACAAAGCTTAAGTGATGATGGCAACATCAAATTTTAATACCGCATCAATCAGATCTATATGTGTACTTGTATGACCGTCAGCAGATGAGCTTGGTACAGAGGCCAGAAACCCAGAATAAAGAGGATAGACACATATATGCGCTCCATACAGTGCCATATTGTTGTGATAATTCATAGAATATGGTACCTTGGATTTGAGCCGACCACCAAAGAGCTGCTGTATTAAAGTTGTCTCTTGCAACTTCGGATTAACCACTTTTTCACCTCCAAGTCTCTCTAAGCATGTAGACTGCATCGACATCACCAAAAGCCTATTTCCACGAACATTCAAAAGTAGTTAATATCTAGCAATTTCCATACAACAATACCGATTGTAAATGAATTTAAGAACTGTTAATTCCTATAATATATAAATATACAATATTTCTCTGAAACAATATTATTTTACTATTTTACAATGTTGGCATGCCTACTTACAAAATCAGAGGCTACCTGTTGCTTTCTCTGAACTAAACGTTACCTTAGAAATTCATGCGCATCTTCTTGACTGCCTCCACCTAAGCGGCATCCAATATTTCTCAAATTAGAGAGTATTCCACTCAAGGATAAGGGAGCCCCGTTCTCACGTAGCATAGAGGCATGCTGTTCTAGCTCACACATGAGACACCAATTCTTTGAAGAACCTAAAAGATACAGAATGAAAGAAGGCGACCTTAAAAAAGAGTCCCACAAAGTGGATCATTTTTTATGCAATTATTCAGTCATTTATAACATCATTTTAGCCTTTGTTTCCAAATGCTGGCCATCAGTTGTATCTAAAAGATAAAATTACTGCCTAATTAGGGAAAAAAAAACCCCAAAGACAAGCATATAACACAGTGAAGTACATTTAATGAAAGTTGAGAATTACAATTTTCAGAGTGCAACCGCTTCAGAAGGTACACCATGAGAGGCTTTGTGCAAGTGAGACATTGCAGAACAGCATTGGCATAGCAACTGACAGACAATACAACAAGTTAGACAAAATTTTACAAAAGCATCCACATCCATTTAGCAAAAATTCACATAATCTGCACCGCTGTTATGGGTTGTTAATTTGAAGAATCGATTAGGTCTTCATGTAATCTTGGAATTTTAAAGCTGAATGTGAGATATATTTCACACTATCCAACAGCATGATATTATGTACAGCATCACTAAACATATTTGTGCGCTTTACAGCTTGAAATCTGAGAATACCTGTTTCCACAATTAATAAGGCCCCGTGGAGCAACGCCTCGCACGTCATATTGAAAGAATTTAGTAAGCTCCTCAAATGGAAATAACACCTGAGGCACCTACAATATCGTATGCACAAAAATTAAATGCGCCATATAATAATTTTGAACACAAAAAATAAAATATGGAAGGCCTCAGACCTTGTTCTTTCTGCTATCATTTATCAAGCCCACAAGATTGTATTTGAGGAATTTCGATGGCTTCTTTGCAACCTCGTTCTTCAGCCCATTTGAATGGGAGTTGTTGCTTGCATTGTTGTATCCTATATATAATTAAGCAAGCAAATGAGTATTAGTAACAACACTAACAGATAAATTAAGGACAATCACCCCTTCAAGTCAAACTTATATTTCAAATTTCAAAACAACCCGCATTACAGTTCCGAGTTGCAATTTAATCTTTTGATTAAGTGATATTCAATTGAAGCAGCTAACCAATTTCATCATACACAATTACCTAATTTCTTATACAACTTCCTATATTTTCTGTTCCTCTATATTATATGGAATGTAAAAGAATACATCCACGAAACAAATTTTTCTTTATACTTTATAAGTTGATCCTCTATAATATAGTTAAAGCATACAAACAAAAAAGTAATGTCACAATAAAAAAGCATATACAGGAGTTTCTGATTTACATCGTAAGTTTATCAATTAGCCCTATTGCATATATCAGTTGCAGACTCCATATAGATTTATGAATTTCTCAGTCTTATCAGCAGTTGTACCACTACCCAGCTTGTTCTCAATTATTTCATTTTTTAAGTGAAGGAGTGAAATCAAACTTACTAGATTCATCTTTCTTGCACAAATTCTTTTCATCCGCTTCCACGAAATGCTCTTTTACCACTCTATTATCTTGCGGCTTTTGCACCACACAAATTGTTTGACCCAAATTATATGGGGGTTTCTTGTACCCTGCATGTCCTTTTGATGTGCTTTTTTCAGAAAAATGACTCTCAGCTTGCTCCACGACACCTCTATCAGGATGAACACTGGCCTCGGAATCCATATTTGTATTACAATCTGAGTTTGAAGAAACTGATTTCGCAGAGGATTCAGTCGGCTTATTCCTCTTTCTCGAATCCTTGGGGCTTTTACTATGGTATTTGATGGAATTTTTCGAAACTGAAGTGTCGTCCAAACTTTTCTGAATTTCTTCCAATGTTGAGACATTATTAGCTGGTGCCTAATTAGAAAAGGTGGGAAATTACATATCGAACAACAGAGTTTCATGTACTACAGATCAACAACAGATTGTACCAGAACAAATTTACCAGATACTTGCACATATGCAGTGTATTTTTTCCATACTAACTTCCGAACTTGCAATTATTTTATTAAAAGTTTATTTTCTTAAACTAACGAAATCAGCTCTTAATAAACTTTTCATAATGCCTCCACACCACAAAATGGCACCATCAAGTATTGTAATAATAGTCTGTGCACGTACAGAAAAGGGGAATTTGCATCAGAACAGAGAGAGCAAATGCTTAAACAAACCTCTGGCAGAACTTCTGAAAACGGTGGATCTGCATCCATCCACTCTTCATTTCTCGATTTAGCTTGTTTTGATTTACTAACACTCCTCCTCTCCGGATAATTGATAAATCTACTATCAGTTTGGGAGCCGTGCTGATCATCATAAATACCATCTGATGACATGCTTTGTTCGCTTTCACTTCCATGAAGCGGAGAATTCAAGTTGACCAGATAGGGCATCTGCTGAGCCATACCTCCAGAAGAATGGGTTGCAGATGCATTCCATGGCCGACATCTGTCCTTGTGACCCTGCCTCCAGTGTATTATCTGGCACTTTCCAGAACTGCACATTTGGAAGTTCAAACTAAGTTGTGGGCAGGTTGCATGCAAGCAGCTGACGTATACAAATACCAGACTAAACAAAGAACCAATATCGACAGGGTAGCAGGTAGTGTGCAGGTGAATATTAAATGGTACCATATGTTCTCACAAATTATTCCCCTTTGGCCTCCTGGTTCCAACAGAAGGTACGCTGGTATTAGTACCCAATATTAGGTAATTTACTAACATCCTAAAGTACAAAAGAACAAAAGGAGCAACAAAATTAGCAAAAGGCTAATCACCAATAGAAGGTAACAATGGACAAGGAGATCTGACAGTTAAGACAGTCTCACAGACGACAAAATTGCCCCCTCAATGGACATAATGGTCTTACCAATATCGAACAGTCTTGCACCGGGAGCACCTAGTAGTAGCAGGAGCTAAGCAGGTTGCGCACTCGTAATAATACCCATTGCCCCTCAAAGATGATACCGCAGGTACCGGTGGTACCCCCACTACTGCCGGTATCACCGGTACAGGTACAGGTACAGGTACAGGTACAGGTGGTATTAAAATGTCAGGGCATGCCATGTGGGCCTCCACTCCGACCCGAGAAGACTCTTCAAAGGCAAGATGTGCCAAATCGGAGACTCGGGCGCGCTTTCTGACAGCCGCATTCCATTTCCCGAGAAGGATATACGTGACTATTGGAAGCACCACTAGAACTAGTATAAAAGTTGGTACATCAGATTGGCGCGGTTCGAGCATGTCCTTACCTCCCACTCATTCATATCCCGTCTTGTTAATTTGTTTTTTTTATGATAGCCCTCTGTGTTTCCTGACTGCTCGATAGCTGTTCACCTACCATATAATAGCAATTCTGAGTAAGGAGAAAGGTTATAAGCTTGCTCACAGACAATATCTCCCGACTAATACGAAAAATTGTACCCCCAACAATTCCACGATAATGAGCTTAATCCAAGTACAGTTGACACAAAATTGCAGATCCGAGAAGCTCATAAAAAAGTTGCGCAATATTTGTGTGCGAAATGGACAAACCAAAATAAGAGAGTACTCACTACGGAACCAAACAAGAAGATAAAACCCCCCAAATAATCTCGCCAATCTAAGTTTCTTCTTCTCAAATAGTTTATATATCAATACCGCAAAATTTTTCTGCGGAAAGATACTACCTTTTCCTATAGAAAATATATGGAAACATTTTATCTGTGCAACCGTATTGGTTCATCCCAACCAAAATAAATATTAGAACCATAACAATCCTACAAAACATTAGGTCCTTGGATTTTGTTTCTTAAATGCAAGTATGCAACCTATGGTCGATGCTAAACAAATTAGACAACACTTTCTTAATCAACAAGACTGTCATGTATAGTTGGTGCTTGGTGGTTGCCATCTATATGTAAAAGACAGATGCTTTCTAATAGTACAATCATGTCCTCCTTATTGATTTATTTATTGAGTAAATACAATTCAAAATCTAGGTAACATATTAAAAATAAAAATAAAAAGAAGCTGAGAAACTGGATTATGCATTGCCCAGTACTACAAGCTGTTAATTAAACCTATTTCTCCCCTTTCTCCATTGAGATTTACAAAAACAATTTCATCAGTTTGAAAAGGAAAATACACCTCATTAAGTAAGCTTTGTACCACTTAGACTAACCCTAGGTTAAGACTTCAGAACTTATCCTGAAAACTTTCCCAATACAAGAAATAACCCAATCCAAATTACATCTACAAGCAGAAATTATTAAATTTGGACCAGAAGAGACTGGAAACAAGGACAGTACACATTAATAAAAGATTACAAAAAACAAAAAACAAAAAACAAAAACCAAACCTAGTAGATTCAAAAATTTATGACCTTATTAGAACCGAACAATTTCCTTCCAAAGTACACCAATCACAGCACAATTTCTCTACAAACTAAACTACACAACCCAAAATCCCCATTTTAAACCTACAACCAAAAAACCCACAAAAAATTTACAAAAAAGGGGACAATAAATAGCACAATAACAATACCCTAGCACAAAATCTCTCAGACCCAGAACCAAACCAAAAACAATGTGGCCATTTCTTACCGGATTCAGGCGCCTAGCCAACCAACCAATCAATCTCTCAGCAGCAGAAGAGGAATAAAAGATTTGCAGTTGCAACTGAAAGGGAGGAAGGAGGAGGAGGCTCACAAAATGGGGGAAAAGAAAAGATCGAGTCTTTCACTCCACACACACACACACACTCCTCAGTGAGTGACTCTCTTCCTCAAGTTAATCAATCAATCACTCGCAATTTCACAATTTCGCACCCAATTAAAAGTACCCAAAACTCTGTTTTTGGTTCTCTCTCTCTCACACCCTGGTGTGGTGAGTGTGTGATTGTGGGTGACTGATTCAGTGGTAGTAGTAGTAGTACTGCCCACCAAAGCAAAAACAGCGAAATAATTAAAAAGGGTACTACTACAACGAGACCGTCAAATTTACTTGACTCTCTCTTCTCTCTTCTCCTCTCCTCTTCTCTGTAGACGGTACTAGAAAACTTTCTCTTATGACCCCATAAAATATCATTTTATACTTCCAGTTTTTATTATTAATGGAGTTGTAACTCGGGCTTCGCCCCGAAAAGTAGTATCAAATAAATAACTAAAATTTTATAAATTTTTAAATTTTTATATTAAACAATATGAGAAAAGTTTGTAAATTTTCAATGTAAATAAAATAATAATAATAATTATTATTATTATTATAATATAATAATTTATAAAGAAGACATGTAAATGTTGGACCATTTTAAGGGTTAAATTTTGTTTTAGACATGTCACATTCATCTTATTTAATGAGGAGAGAAAAAAATATAAGTCATTGGATCTAAATAGATGAAAAGTTTTAAACAAAATTAATGGTTAATAATAGTGATGATGTGGCATAGTTGAGATACTTGGAAATCTACCCGTCTTTATGGAGTATAGATTTTGTTATGTGTCAACTAATTCTGCTATGGATTGGATAAAATATGAGCCTTTTATAATTGGATGGTCGTGATATATTTTTAGATATCAAATTCACTTGACTATCTCCTCTCTCTACACAGTACTGCCAAACTTTCTCTTATGACCCCGTAAATAACGTTTTATACTTCCAGTTTTTGTTATTCTGATATGAATTGGTTAATTCTGCTGTGGATTGGATGAGATATGGGCCGTTCATTTTTTATAATTGAATGGTCGTGATATATTTTTAGATATCAAATTCACTTGACTATCTCCTCTCTCTACACAGTACTAGAAAACTCTCTTATAACCCCATAAAATAAAATATCATTTTATACTTCCAATTTTTGTTATTATTGTTCTGCTATGGATCGACTGAGCAGCGTTTCTTTCTGAATCGAATGGGTCTTATCAAACATTTATCTTTAATTATATCTTAAAGATATACGGTGAGCAAAGCAAACACAAGAAATAATTAAAAAGGGTACTACGAGACCATCAAATTCAATCTCCTCTCCTCTCTGTGCCATAGTACTAGTTCAAAACTTTCTTTTACAACTCCATGAAATATCATTTTATACTTCCAGTTTTTGTTATTATTGTTCTGTTATTAATTGGCTGAGCAGCGTTTCATTCTGAACCGAACAATTTTTATCAAACATTTCTCTTTAATTATATCTGAAAGATATATGGTGAGCAAAGCAAACACAGGAAATAATTAAAAAGGGTCAAATTCACTTGACTCTTATTATTCTGCTACGGATTTGATAAAATATATGGGCCGTTCATTTTTTATAATTGGATGGTCATGATATATTTTTAGATAACAAATTCACTTGACTCTCTCCTCTCTCTACACAGTACTAGAAAGTTTTCTCACTATAATTCTATAGAATATATCATTTTTATACTTCCAGTTTTTGTTATTATTGTTCTGCTATAGATTGGCTGAGCAACATTTCATTATGAAATCTGAATCGAACGGTCTTATTAAACATTCTCTTTAATTGTATCTAAAAGATATACCATGAGTCTATGACCATCCAATTACAATATTCCATCCAATTTATAGCAGAATTAGCCTTATTATTACTGTTATTGTGTAGTTAGGGTTATGGCGAGTTCAATATCGGTTAGCTAAGTTCCCATTTGACAATCTATAACGCAAGAAAATTATATTTACACCACAATATTTGTTATTCTTTTTTTAAGTTGAAGATTTTTATTTTATATTGTAGGTAGGTAGCAAAATAATTCTTTAAAATTTGTACGTGTATATGAAATAATAATATGGGGAAAAAATAGAATTTACATCCATTTTAGTGCAGGCAGAAAAATTGGTAATTGAAAGAAAGCTTTAACAGAATAATGAATTTCTTAGGAAGTTTGTTTCTGATAAAAAAATTATCTTTTGAACTTATCTATATTTTTCTAATAAAAAAATTATCTTTTGAACTTATCTATATTTTGATTATGTGGGGTCTACAATATACGTAATTACGATAAGTATATGATAGTAGGTATCATTATTGCACAACTTTTCTATTGACTTCTTCAAAAAAATAATTGAATTAAAGTACCTAATTATAATTCACGTGCAAACGATAATATCATATGTCTAAACTATAGCAATCCTTAATACATCTAATGTGTTGTTTACAGATTTATTAATCTTCCTATAAACGTGAAGTTAACTTCTAATTCCTACATTACAAATATTTCAAAATTCTAATTTATAACCTATAAAGTCTGATAATTTGCTATAAATTTAATTAAGTAATAGGCATCTTTAATTGAGGTCAATAACTTAATATGCCGATATTATACTTTCCGTGAAGAATAACAAAAAGCACTAACAAAAAATAACATTACCGCATCTTGCGAGGTCAAGTCAATAAAAATATTCCTTCCTTCAGCTTTCCTCATTCCCATGGGCAAATTTACAAAAGAAACCCCGTCTTTCTATTTTTCGAGTTGTGAGATGAGACCGTACGGCCGTAGGGAGGCGCGTGAGTGAGCAGAATTCATATCCCCTGCTATACTGCAGTGTGCGGTTCACAATTTCAGCCGTTGGATTGTCTCGAGACTCGTTCCAGCGTGGATCTCGATGTGATCTAACGGCTGACGTTGTGAGCTGCACAATGCGGTAAGTCAGGGGATAAGCACTCCGATTGAGCCGCCCTTCCTTCCCTTCGTATCTAAATCCGCTGCTTCTCTTTTCTCTGTTCTTCCTGATCCGACGGTTCAGCGACACCGTAGTACTTCGAGATTCGTGCATCAATCAATCTTGACCATTCGATTAGAAAAGTAGGGTCTGCTTTTCGGAAAACGAAAGCAGCGGATTCAGATGCCTTCCGTTCTTCTTCCCTTTGGCTGCTTTATTGGGCAATAATAATAATAAATTAATAATAAAAAGGCACCTCGGTTATTTTATTTTATTTTACTTTTCTCATTTTTTGGAAGGTACGGTTATTTATTCAATTTTTTTTAAGTTTATGTTTTTGACTTTATTTTAAGTAAGGGGACAGACAGAGACAGACAGAGGTTTAATCAAAAAAAAAAACAGACAGAGGCGTTTCTCCTACTACCTCAGAAGTCACCTTTGTTAGTAGATGTTGTAATGGTGTTTACCAAAGTGAAAGGTCAGGATTGGAATTTGGAATTTTTAGGACAATGGTGGAATGGATGCGTCCAGTTTGTTGAGAATGGAGAGGGAGGTTACTACTTACTGTATCTTGTTTCATGATAAATTATTATATTTTAATGAATATGAGCAGACCTAGGGAATTACGGTGGCAGCTTTGCTGGTGGTTTGAATCAATTCCTGACCTGCCAATAAAAGTGCCTTGACCGTATTAAATTTGAAATTGAATTTATTATTTATTATTAAGCTGCATGCTTGAAATTATTTATTATAATATAATATAATACAACATCCAATGGACAAGTTTATAAAAGTTAATTTTTTTTTTCTTTCCGGAATTCTTGCCAATTTGTCGTGCAGGCTTTATTGAAATCAGGAATCACATAACTTAAAATTCTAGAGTATGTTTAGGACACCAAGTTGAAAATAGTAAGCTATTTAGAAAAACAATTTTAAAAGCGGATGATATTCTTTGATAACTAGCTATTTTAACAAATATGTGGATGATATATTTCAAATATATTGGAAAAGGTTAACAATAGTAAAACTTTTATAAGCATATTATTTCCATGGATTGATTATATTTTAATATTCATGTGATTTTAGTGTGGTTTGATATTTCATCATAGTTTGTTTAATTTCTACTATTACAATTGTCATGCAATTTTGAATTTTGATAGTTTCCAATATAATATCAAACGGCACTCAAATAAATCACGTTAATTAAGCACAGTTAGTTTGTTCAAGATTATATTTAATACATTCTTATGTTAAAATATTTTTTATTTATTTTAAATTCATTGTCAAAGACTCAAAGATATCAAACAATTAGTTGTTAAAAATCCCCTCATATTTAAAAACGAAATTCCTTTTTTTTTTTCGAAGATATGCTGAAAATACCTCTCTTTAATTAGGTTATTTTTTTTATGCTTATATACTCAAATTTGTAACGCCCATGCATTCCCACTATGATGGAATTTATTTATTTGCTAAATTCCCTCTATTGAATGAAAAATATTTACATGGCCTATTTAAAATAAAATGTTACGTTAATTTTCAGGACAAGGTAAATGCACTTAACACATAATATTATAATAAAATCTGCTCATAAATGACAAACATGAAATTATTATATTTTTCTCCAATTACGGCTATTAAATGAGCATATCAACTAGTTAAATAAGAATCGACTACTCTAGTGCAGCAAGAGGATTTACATTATTATTACATATTTAATTATCCATTCAAAACGTGCTAAATAAATGCATTAATTCTTTGGATACTTTCTGATGTCATCGATTCCTGCCCAGTAACCATTGAAAAGCTGTCTATACATCAATAGATGTAACAAATATATCTCAAAATATAACATATACATTCCGAAATGTAACATATAAACGTTATGGACAGTTTTTGTATGCAAGCTAGATATTACTTTTTTATGATAGTGGTACATTTATTTATTCCATGATAAAATGAAATAAAATAAAATGGTCATAACTAATTAATTAATTTTGCTTAATTTCTGGCGCCACATATCAGTTTTTTTCTACTTTTTAAAAAGCTTCAAGTAACGGACCAAAGAGGCACCGCATGACATCATAAAACACCTTTACTTTTTCTTCTTTCTTGCATTGCTAATATTTGCCTCAATTTTTTTAAATAAGCCCTGAAAAATATAAATTCATGACTTTAAGCTCCGTAACACACATTTTTCATATTTGAGTCGGACGCTAACATCCAACCGGGACGCTAGGGTACCGCAGCGGCCAGGTGGGCCGCTCCGGTACCACAGCGGCCAGGTGGACAGCAAAACGTCTGGCCCTTTAAACTATACAGAATGTGGCACTTTAAACCATTTTCTTTATTTCAAGGGAGCAGTAAAACATCTGCGACCTCCCCTCCCCCAAACCACCTTTATTGTGCGAGCCGCTGTGGTACCGTAGCGGCTAGGTTGGCCGCTGCGGTACCCTAGCGGCCGGTTCAAATATGAAAAATGTGTGTTACGAGGCTTAAAGTCGTGAATTTGTATTTTTCGGGGCTTATTTAAAAAAATTGAGGCTAGTATTTGTTCTATAGCTCTTTTGCAAACAATATCGTGTTCATTTCATCAGTTGGTGAGAGCATCATGACTCGAGAAGAAGAAAAATTTTGTCCATCGAATATCAATATATCATCGATCGCTTTTTTTTTTTTTTTCTTCCTTTTTGGTTTGACGCCATGCCGAATGTTGAATAAGAACAATCGAAAAGGGCTCAATTGATTTGTCTCTTTCTCTAAAGCGTTAATATACAGAGTTAGCTGTTAGCTAGTGAATCTTTGTTAGTGAGTGGATCTTGTTTGATAAACAAACATTATGATTAAATTTGGTAGACCTGTTATATATGTCGTTCAACTTTTTGTTGCTGTTTTTTGTTAATATCTATTGCTTTTTGAATTTCAATTTGTGAAGATTGATTTTAGTTCCGAAAGGTAAATATTTATGATGATACAAGTTCTTGAAAAAAAAAAATTTAATACATGAGTGAGGCTATTATACTATTAATAGTACGGATTGCTCCGTACTATTGACTCATATTTCTAATTTCAAAATATTAATTATCAATCCAAGTAGTTCATTATGGTCTTCATATACAATTTTACTTGTAACCAAATTATATATTTTTTTGGAATTTGTTCAGTATTTGTCTTAGATATTTTAAAATGTCACCTATTTAAATGGCTCATAATGTTTTAATCAAGTGACTTCTGAAAATATTTTAAATATAGTAAAAAGTTACGAAAAATTTTAAAATTTGGTTTACTGGTTAATTGGATATAAAGAATATAATAAACGATTTGGATAGACTTTTAATATTTTGAAATTAGAGGTACAACCAATATATAGTACGGGGCAATTTGTATTATTAATAGTACGATAGCCTCACAACAATGTGTGTAAGAGAGACTTGTGAAACATTTTTTGTTTAGTCTCTCCTCCTCCGCTCTCACCTTTCCTACTTGTTATGTCACTTATTATCATCAAAACTTCAATAAATCAAATGATAGTTCAAAAATGCATTTGTGAAGTGCACAAAATGTTTTATGTTAATTAAACCAAAGACAGATGGCACTTATTGAGAATGAACTTTTTTCCCCCAATTATATCTCTTGTATTAATTTGACAAAATTCGTTTCAATTGTTACAATCCAAAGGCTTCATGGTAGGTTAATTGGTTATTTTGTGTTATCTTTTAATTTTAAGAGAATATTCAATTAATTAAGGTTGTGGGTTCAAACCTCAAATAACACTGGGAGAGAGGATATTGACATTTTAAAATACTGATTATTAAACCTAACTCCTAATATAAAAAATGCCAACGGTTCTAACTTCCATCTTTTTCATATTTTATTGCAGATGCACCAAATATCCATTAAAAATTATATATGTTGTACATCAGAGAATTTATAAGCATAACCTCTCTTAATCTTACGTCCTTTTCCTAATTTATTATTGCATTTAAACAAATTTCAATCAGATATCACAACTTCACAAATCACAATATCCAAATTAATTGCTTGCAGGGGTGGAGCCACCCTTAATTGGTTGGAAAAATTGTGTCCTCTCCAAACCAAAAAATTATGCAGGGAACTTGAACTTCTGTTTTGTTTTTCTACTGTCACATTATGTTTGCTAACCAAAATTAATAAAAAAAATTAATATACACTGATTTTGTCATTTAAAATTAATTGGGATGCCCAACATTCATACCGGTCAAGATCAAGAGAAAAAAAAAATTAATAATGCAAATATCTTCTTCTTTTTAAAAAAAAAAAAGAAAAAGAAAGTACAAGTATCTTCTGGGTGAAAAGTATTCTAAAAAAAATCAGCTCAATTCCATGAAATATCTCTAAAAAAATGAATGAATAGTCTCTCACCCTCTGGTTAAATTTACACCATTGAAAATGAATATCTTCTCACTGTCACATCATCTCTTTATAATTATGCAAAGACTTGGCTTGGTTGAATATCTAAGTGGGTCAAAAATACAATAATAATTCTGAGGCAAAAGCAGCCCTTACTGGACTAGTTGTGGAAGTTGAATCATGTCAAGTCAGTACAGATAAGATAATGTACAGTTTATTTATTCATTAAAAAACAAGACGCGGAAGTTGACCAAAGGTAGACTTCTTTTTTTATTTTATTTTATTTTATTTTATTTTTTGAACTCACAAAGCCCGTAGGCAACCCAAAGGTAGACTTGAGTACATAATTTGGTCAATGGACCCCATTTTTTTTTTTATTAAAAAGAAATAAATAGAAGTAGGTCTTCTGGCCTTCTTCAGGGTTTCATAAAGTTTCTACGCTTATATTATATATTTTGTAAAGGGAAATGATCGTTATGTTTGAGCACTGTTTTATATAAAACTATTAAAGAGCCTATGTCTTGTTTTGAGCTAAAATTATTATATCTTATAATAAAGGGCCGAAAGTTCATCTATTGTGAAAAAATTGATATGGGTCTTAAATTTTCATAAACCGGGACATTAATGTACGTCAATGATGGTGATCAATCTAAGTAAACAATCAACGGCTGAGATTTCTTATTTGGGGAAGACAGAACTTTCATGTCAGAAAATCTAACCTTCTTTTATGAGGAGTAAAGATTTTCCATCATAGATAGTTTAACTTTGTTAGGCTTACTACATATGGAATTAGTATATAATGTAATGTATGTACTTTGCTGACATGCCATTGACAACATCCAGCCATTTCAAAATTCTCATTAAAGGTCAATATTATATGTAATAAATAAAATAACAATATAAACTATAAAGCCTAGATATCACAAATTAAGCTTGACAGATAAAATTGATATACGGTGAGAAATGAAAGATAAAAAAAAAAAAAATGAAAATAAGCACCGGCTAGGATTTGGTAGTCTTTCTAAATCAAATGTACGCATATACGCTGTATTTTTTGCATATACAGCTAGTTAAGAGCATATATATATAAAAGAGGAAAGGACATGGGTTGAAAGAAAGAAGATTAAGAAAGCACACCAAATAAAGATTCTAACTACTATTCTTGTGAAATTCACACTCAATGCACCTATATTCTTGATAGGTAAGTAAATTTCCTAGACCTTTCCAAATAAATTAATAATTAATAAAAATAAATTAAAAAATAAAAATAAAAAACGAGATATATAATAATTCCGTTTGTCATATTCTGGGTATGGAATCTTGTATTGCTTTCAATCTTTTACCAATCACTCTCATAAATATACATCTTTTTAGTACTCCAATTATTATGTCATTCCCATTATTATCCCATATAAATTAACATGGTTCATTATAGAATTGTAAGCTTGTAACACATTTTTAGTTTTTTATAGAAGAAATGGGAAAAAAAAAAGAAAGTTAACAAAAATGAATTAATTAACAGAAAAAAAAAATGCAAATCCAAAATAAAATTATCATTAACAATTTCATGTTGCCTCAAAAAAAAAAGAAAAGAAAAAAAAAATGTACATAGGATGGGCCTAAAGTTCTATCATCTAAGATAGAATTAGAAAACATAAACTCGGCCCTTGGAGCCCAGAAACCGCCATAATTAATTAATTTCTCATATTCATAATATATAAGGGTTAATCCTTACTCCTAATAAAAGGAGATTGGATTTTTTAACATAAAAGTTCAAAAGTTCTATCTTCTCCAAAAAATAAATCTCAGCCGTTGATTGTTTACTTAGATTGATCACCACCGTTGCCGTACTTTAATATCTCAACCCATTAAAACTTAAGGCTCATAATAATTTTCTCAATTTAAGGCCCATTATCTATTATCTTAAAAGTTTATTATAAGAAATAACAATTTCAGTCCAAAGTAAGGCCTCGGCTCTTTACTAGTATATATAAATCATCATTTCATCAAGAAAGGTACCTTAGTTGCAAATTGGGGGCATCTATCATATCAGCCTCGGATGCTATTCATCGAACAAACCCTCCCCCCATGTTACTCGGCATGTGAAAAATGAGAACGGACAAATCTAGGAACATCCGAGGGAATTTCAATCGCTGTTATCAAATAAAAAAAAAAAGATGTGCATATATGCACTTTATATATATATTTTTAGATCTTTTGCATGCACTTTTTATATATGTATAGAGAGAGAGAGTAAATCTAGTGTGCTCTTAAGCTTACAGGAGACCTCCGTGAGCTTAACTCCAACAATATATCGAACCATATCCAGATTTTGATTTATATGGCTCAATAAATTCTTTATATCAAAATCATGTGGCATGTAAAAATTTTCTATTTTTTAGAGATTTTTAAGTATTTATTTCGGATTTTTTAAAAGTTACATATGAAACTTTGATTATTTTATTAATATTGTATAGTTGCTATTAAAAAATCTGACATAAATACTTAAAAATCTCCAAAAATGAAAAAAATTTGCATGCTATAAGATTTTGATATAACGAATTTATTGAGCCATATAAATCAAAATTTGGATATGATTTGATACGTTTTTGTGTTAAGCTCACGGGAGGCCCCCGTGAGCTTAAGAGCACACTAGATTTACTCTATATATTATATATATATATATAGAGACACACACTAGTAAAAAGCCCACTCCTTGCTTTGGGCTGAAATTATTATTTCCTATAATAAACTTTTAAATAATATGTAATGGACCTTAATTTGAGATAACTTATATGAGCCTTAATTTTAATGGGCTGAGAACGTTAATGGGCATTAACGTACATCAACGATTCTGATCTATCGAAGAAAATGATCAACAGCTCAGATGTGAGGCTAGCCCTTTCATGTAATTTTTTCCAATATGCTTTTATTATTAGTAAGGATATAGTTCACCTTATTACTAATTATAAAATCTTTTTTTATCATGGGGGTCACATACAAGTTGATTGGTCCATATATATGCCACGGAATAATGACCTGTCTGATCTTTTTGCCAAACTTTCAACTACGTGACACGATCTGCAATTAACTTATCTGCTCAGGAAAAGGAATATGTTGACAGGTTGACAGTTGATATATAATAATAGTAGTTCTAAAATTTGGACCAACAGAATAATATATATAGAAATGGACTTGATGTAATTTCAAACAAACAAACAAACATGTAGAAGAATTCAGTATATCTTATTGGAAGTTATTTTTGGCATCTACCATATGCTGACTATTTTTGCTAGACAACATCTATGAAATTATTTGAGGTGTGGATCTCAAATTGTTTAGCAAATCTGATGCACAATCTACTTAAATTATATAGAATAATATTACGAATTTTACTTCAAGGATCTCACTGTATAAAATTTATTTTCGGTCTGATGACTATAAATAAATATTACCTGATATTAAATTCATCTATAACTAGTAAAATTGTTTGGATGTGACTACCATGATCATAATAATACTATTTAACCTCCTAAATCTTAAATATTTTGATCATTTGTTCACCTTTAATCCCTTGTTGCTTTGAAACTCCAACCCTGTAAGAAATGTGAAGCAAGCACAATATAGAACTATAGAAATCACAATATATAGAAAAAAAAAATTATTCTCCAATATTTTCATATAAGGAATTTATTGAGCACCATAAATCGTGATTTCGGACACGATAACATAAATTTTGAGGTGTTAGCATTTCGGTATGAAATGCTAACGTTGGCACAGAAATCACAGTGATGTATATATGTACGAGCTAGACTATTGCGCTAACGTTAACATTTCGATCCAAAATGCTAATGCCTCAAAAATTGTGTTATCGTATTCGAAATCGTAATTTATGGTGTTCAATAAATTATTTATCTAAAAATACTGAGGAATACAAAATTTTTCCTTTTTTTGAGTTTTTTAAGTATTTGTTTTGAATTTTTGAAAAGAGCTCATAAATAATAATAAAATATTGATGTTTGTTCATACTTTTTTCAAAAATACAAAATAAATACCAAGAAAACTTTAAAAATAGAAAATCTTTGTTTACTCTTATATTTTTATATGAAGAATTTATTAAGCACCATAAATCACGATTTCGGATACGATAACATAATTTTCGAAGCGTTAGCATTTCGGACTGAAATGCTAACGTTAGCACAATAGTCTAACTCTGTATGTACAATAAGGATCATGGCATATTGATCATTCCAATTCCAACAATTAAATTTAGGCCTTTCCTATCCATAATTTTCACTCCTTGAGACATGAAGTATTATAAGTACACAGTACACTGTCTTAGAGGCAGGAAGTTTGCTGTAATTGAATGCTCAACCACATATATAGGTCCATAGGCCAGATAGCTCATTGGACATTGGATCTCAGATGAGCTCTATACATCGATATATGCACATTAAATTTCTTTGTACTTTTGAAGGAACCAACAATTTAATCCCATATATGCTGTCGTTTGTTTGTATACCTGAGGAAAATAATATAAATAGTTAATTACTATAGCTTGCATTCATGTATCTTATGACTATGAATGAAGAAAAAAAAAACTGAAAAAGTGAGCAACACAACCACCACCTTACTTTTTAGTTACTGCCCATTAAAATGAACTGACCGGATTGCTCCTGAACAATTAGGCAATTAGCTACTTGTTTGGTGAATATACAGAGTTCATTAAATTTTAAGGTGATGTCATCTTCTCAGACCATTTTGGATGTTTTTTCTGGTGTCCATATATGGACGGTCCATAGTACTTACAAGAGAGTGAAACGGTGGGTCCCACCACGTGACTCTTGTGAGTGCTATGGATGTCCATATATGGACAGAAGGTATTTCTCATGTTTTTTTATCATTTTTCCCAAGGTAATTTAAAACAAGAGTAAGGTTCATGCCACAAAACTTTGTGTGCCACGAGATGCCACAAAGTTACAAACTTAATTTTTTATTTGTTTTTTAAAATTTTACATTCGAAGTTTCAAATCAAAACTGTTGATGTTATTTATATTCATGAAATATGTATGCATATAATATTTCATGATTTTTGAGTTTGTTTGGTATTAGATTAAGCAGCTTAAAAATGAATGCATTTAGTTAACTATGATTGATTAATTGTAATACGTCTATATTTAAACCACTTGATCTAGTACCAAATGAACTCGAAAAATTATGAAATATTATACGCATACATCTTTTATGAATATAAATAAGATCAACTGTTTTGATTTGAAATTCTGAATTCAAAATTTTAAAATATAAATGAAAAAAATGAGTTTGTGGCATTAGAACCCCTGCTCTTTAAACACATATGTACTTACTGTTTATATTTCAAATCTCTCTCATTCTGTTGTGCCCTCATGTTCCTTTTTCCCCATATTTTTGAAAAAAATAAAAATAAAACCAGTAAGCCATTTTTATGGTATGAACTACCATATGTCCAAATCGTCTCGCTATTTGGAAAAATTGTGATTGAAACAAACACAACATTACGCTCATTAGCACACTTATTACATGATTTAGCCATGAAAATTAGCAATTAAAAAAATACTATAATTACTCTATTTAAAACTTTGATTTTAGTTAGTTAATAGGCAAAATTTTAGTGTTACCCATTTCATTTGAGCAGCTCTTATTTCAGTCTTTCAGTAGAGATTTGCAGTGTAATCTAAGCCCATAATTAACATTGCAGTGGGCTTGGCCCGGGCTAAGGCCCAACATAAAAAATTCCAATTTCTTCTTCCTTTTTACCCTCCTCTCCATTTTTCTTTCCACTACAAAATGCATCTCATCTATCAGTCTCTGACCCATGACGGGCTTTTGGAATACAATTCAAGTAGCTTTAAATTAAAAAGCGGGCCCATGCCTTTATTCAAATAAAGCCCATGCATGCGTTGCTTTGAGGTTTGTGCACTGACAAGGACTGCTCCTGCGGCTGTGTTTTCTGATACCCAGTGTCCATAGAAAAACCGTCCATACCGTCTGTGGGTTACATTTTGAGATATATTATCTGTTACATTTCGAGATGTATCTGTTAATGTTTATGGATGTATGGACGGTTTTTTAATGAACGCAGAATATAATTTTCTCTTCTCCTTTCCAAACCCGGCCTACAACAAGTCAACAACCTACTGCCTGTTAATTGTCACAAGTGTTATCTTTTTTCTTTTGGAATCTTCTCTGTGTCCTCGTTTTAACTATCTACATGTCCACAATTACACGAAATCTGTAACTCTTATCCCAGATCGCGTACCACCCAACTCAAATTTTATAACAATGTAGACAGACGTGTGGATACTGATATCGAGGACACTACATATGACCCTTTTCTTTTCTGTAGTATTCATTCATTATTGGTACTGGTACCACATGACATGCAGAAAGTGATGGTACCTATACACTACACATGCACCAGAGGGAGAGGTCGACAAGTCCAATGAGTTGTGAGTTCTTGTTGTGCCACCACCACCACCAGCAGCAGCAGCAGCAGAAGCAGCACAACTCGAATTGTCTCTGGTAACTGTATCAGCTGGCAGCAGTCCTATCTAGCTACAACTGTTTATATATAACTTGTCATGGTCAGGAACAGTATATATGATAATTGATGATAATAATGTCATTGTAACAACGAAAGCTGATGCCTTTTTATGGGTTTAACTAGAATTCAGCATGGATTTGAAGCTGCATGCCGACATGAAAAAAAAAAAGTTGAAGGATCAAAATTTGATCCGCACTAAGGAGTTCACGTTCGGATGCCTTGATCCATACAAAGGTACTGAGGAGGTTTGAGCTATGGGTTCCCCTTCCTTAAGAATCCGGGCAGGAGATCAAGCCGGGCAGTATAAGAGGCTTAAGGAGGGGTTCTTGATCCGCACTAAGGAGCACGTGTTCGGACGGATCAAGGAGGATCAAAGCGTTGAGGAGGCTTGAGCCGCGTTGATCCCTCTCCGCCGAACAGACTATCAATATATTATTGAAAACATGGATCTTCTGTTATAGAAAACATTTTGTGAAAAATGATATTTTTCAGGAAAATTAGATACAGAAACTTTGTGAAATAAATCCATTAAATAGAGATTGGTAACACAAATTAATCAGGGATTTAATTCAAAAAATCAGAAGACCCAGCAGTCCTATCAATATACAGTGACCTACTGGTACCAGCAGCATTTCAATTGGTAGATTCCAACTCAAAAAAATAGATAAATAAAAAAAAAAACACTGTTTCTTATATGAGAGTACAAGAAATTAACTGTTCTCTTGAAAATCATACAAACAGTTGCTGTGTTTCTGAGAAGAATCAGTTAATATTAATTGTAGCTTCAGCAACAAGTTTGTAACTTCCATCGGTACCAATTATTCAGTTTCTGTTCTGTTAGATTTTGCATCATGGATTAAACAAGTACACATATAGTGAGGGTACATACATTTCTCTTTCATGGTAACATGGCAAAAAGGGTTATAACTGTAGCCTATGGATGGGGTTTTCTCAGAAAACAAAACAAAAAAAAAAAAGGTGTTACTGTTCAAGGTAACATGCATGCTCTGGATATTTTTTCTGAGACCTGGTACTTACCACATGAGCATATTGTTAATTTTTTTATTTGATTTGGTGGTTTTAAGCTGAAATAAATGAACATGATTTTTTTCTTGTGATAATCACCCTTTGACTTTTGTTAATCCTTAATCCTAATAAAAGGAGATTGAATTTTTTGATATGAAAGTTCTATTTTCTCCAAAGAAGAAATCTCAGTTGTTGATTGTTTACTTGGATTGATCACCACCGTTGACGTATATTAATGTCCCGGCCCATTAAAATTTAAGGCACATATTAATTTATTCACGAGGGATGAGCTTTCGGCCCTTTATTATAAGCTATAATAATTTCAGGTGAAAGCAAGCGTGGGCTCTTTACGAGTTTGTAAAAATGACTTCTTGCTATGTTATAATTAATTATTTTATTTGGTCATTTTAAGCTGCAAGAAATTGAATAAACTCTCTGCATACGTAAATAAAATCAAAGATAATTTTCTAGCATTAATCACCCTTTGACTTCTGTTAATTTGTAAGAGCGAAATGGTCAATGCTATTATTTTGTAGTTTTGTAAACATATAAGTACTATAAACAAGAATTTTCAGTTTGCGTATTTGCCAGAAGACTTTAAGTTTGAATATTGTATATACTAATTTTCTGTATAAACATAAAAATTGTATAAATCTAATTTCTAATAAGATCTTAATAAAATTAATTTTGTTAAATTTATCACAAAATCTTTTTTCCTTTTGAATTTAAACTATGCATAATTTAAAATTCACAATTTTGGTCACATCATTTTACAAAATCTGCATTGAGAATATCTAACACTATCATGCTGGTGCATTATGAAACACTAGTATATTGCCCTGTGAAAACGCACGGGAATCACAAATTAAAATTCAACAATTTTTTTTTTTCAAAAGTAGAATAGTATTTAATTCTAGGAGTTGGAAGTATTTAATTTTGCGCGTTACACGTTAAGTTGGTCGATCTCAGGACTGTGAAAAATCGAAATATCAATATTGATCGATTAACGGTGATGATTAACCAAAAGTAATCCATCCATTGGCTGAAAATTGATTTGGACATACCGTCTAACAGTCATTTCAATTTCTAAAACAACTCCTCCTTTTACGAAGAAAATAAGGAAGTAAGAATAAGGATACATGTACCGAGAAATGGACAACAGAAACACCGCCAATATATATTATATATACTCAGCAGTACACACTCCTCATAAATCACTCATGCATATATAAATGTGACCGTAATAATAAATTCCTCATAAAGTTGAAATGCATGCTCCTGAGTTAATGTGTGTATATGTATAGTCCTTGTTTTAGGTGCAGCAACTAACAAGAGTTAATAAAAGACAGTTCTCACGTTTTGCATGACAATTCATGATAAATTGATTGAAACAAACAAACTCCCTTCCCTTCACGTGAATATTTAATTCACACAGTCAATATTTTTATACTTCTGAATCTGATATATATATATATATTTTTTTGGGAGGTTTCTGATATGATGTCAATAGAAAGAATATCTTGTATAATTAATGAACTGTGCTATTATATATGCGCTGAAATCAGCTACTATCCAAATTGGATTAGAGGACCCTCCAATCTTAAATGGATAGTTGGGATTATTTATAAAAAAAACTCCTAAAATCCACTACCATCGGATTGGGGATTGGAGGGTCCTCCGATCTGATTTGGATCGTAGCCGATACGGACTCTATTATATATACCTGGACAGAATGAGGAATCAAACTGATCCCATTGATTTTTTTCAAAATCAAGCTAGCTACGTGATTTTATATTTTTATTACACATATATATATTTTTAAAAAGCTGCTATGTGTACCTTAAATTGACCCCTATATATACATTTCAAGAAGTTCAAATCCTTATAAACGTTTATATTACAAGGAAAAAAAAAAAACATTTTTGTGGGATTGTTTCGATTTTTAATGGATTATTGACGTCGATTCTGTAATAGAAATATTTAATTAAAATACTTTATAAGAAATAATTTATTATTAATTTATCTTTTATCTATTTTTTTAATTCATTTTCTCAATTTGACTATTGTGATATGACCTTATATTGGTAATGGACTACTAACAAATTAAAGTAAAGAGTTGTTCTGCTATGAATCAACTAAGTAACTGTTCATTTTGAATCAAACGGTTCTTATTAAATATTTCTTTTTTATTGTATCAAAAAGACCTATCGTGACCAATGAACGGTCCATATTTCATGCAAGCCATACTAGAATTAGCCTGAAAGAAACAAACGAATTACGAACTTAATGTTTTCCCCCCAAAAAAAATTAATAAAATTAAAAAAAACGGCTAGTGCGTTCTATTTTTATATGATCTTTAATTCATTGGTGCACGTGATATTATTTTATTAGTGGATAAATCCAGAACGAAACCAGCCAACTAGACTAGCTAGTGAGATACCCATATTGAGAATTTTAATAATTTTCCTTTATTTTAACAGAAATAAAAAAATAATAATAATTTCATGGTGAAGTGTGTGGTATGGTTAACTGAAAACTTGGAGCATTGAAATTGAATGAGAAACATCTTGCGTCCACTGAGAATTTATCTATACGTTCATAGATACACTTAGAATGTAACGAATACATTCGATTTTGTAACAAATAGATCTAATTTTGTAACTTATGGGCGCTATGGACAGATATTCTATGAAAGCTAGGTATTACTCAAATTCCACTGAGAATGTATCCATACGTCCATAGACACACTCAAAATGTAACAAATATATTCGATTTTGTAACTTATGGATGCTATGGACATATATTCTATGAAAGCTAGGTATTACTCAAATTCCACTGAGAACGTATCCATACGTCCATAGACACACTCAGAACGTAACAAATACACTCATAACGTAACAAATACATATGATTTTGTAATAAATAGATCTAATTTTGTAACTTATGGACGTTATGGACAGATATTCTATGGACGCTAGGTGTTACTAAAATTGAATAGTACTGTATATATATATATATACTGGTAACTGGTTTGCTTGTGGGAACAGAACAGCTACTGTGAAATGTGACAACATGAGGAGGAGATAGAATAGATGGATAGATATTTGGGTTTATGTATTGTATGGTCATGTTACCTTGACCCAGACAACTATTTCACTTTTGACCGCTATAGTAAAATTAATTTCCTCTTCCGTGTTATCTTCTTTCTACAGCACAAACCGGCTTGCCCTTATATAGCATAGCATACCCATTGTTTGCTTGTTCTGATCTTTTGTGCCTTTAACAGTTTGAGAATTTATGCTTTAAACCTCTTCATCAAAAAAAAAAATAAGAGAGAGAATTTATGCTTTAAATTACTTAACTGGTATTTCTTTCAACCATGAAAGATTAACTTTTATACTCACAATTAGTTGATGAGCTTAAAAAATACTTAATTAATCTATATTAAAGGGAATTACATATATACATCATGCATGGAGTTTGTAATTTATGAGCTAACGTTTGAATGATTTAAATTAAGAGAAAAATAAAATAATATATTTCTAAATACATAATTAATGATGGGTCTTGTGTGTTACTGGACTTATTGAGCAAATGCAACTAGATAAATTATTTATTCACAAATAAAAAGTCAAAGGGCACTAGGAAAATAATTGGGTACGTGTAATATAATTATATAAGACATCAATTATAAATTTATTTATTTATAGATCATGCCACGCCTTACACTAAATGAGACTAAGTCTTAAATTGAGTCATGTGAGGTTAGTTATAATGTCTTGTGTAGACATTGGCCCCAAACTAACTTCGGCCTTACTTTTCTAGTCATCATGGTTTTATTTAGAGTAACATCTAGCGTTTATAGAATATTCGTCCATAACATCTATAGGTTACAAAATCAGATTTATTTGTTATAAAATTGGATATATTTGTTACATTTTAAGTGTATTTATGGATATATGAATGCATTCTCAGTGGACGGAATATGTTTCTCTTTTTTGTAACATTGGTACGAGTTAATATAATTTTTTTTTATCAGAATTCCGATTCTAGTATGAAAAGTATGGCAAATTATATTCACAAATATGAAATATTGTAGTTTATTTAATTTACGCGAAAGGTTGTGAAATATGATACTTATGGAATCATTGGCGAATAATAAAATATGCATTTATGATTTATTTCACATTTTTCATCAATTCTGTTTGTACGGTCTTAGACCACATTTTTAATATAATTTTAAACCATGAAGATTTATTTTTTAATTTTCAATTAATAGAAAATATGAATATATATCGTCATGACAATGGTTCTTAAACGTAAAAAAAAGGAAACATCATAACAATCACGTTAGCAGCTTGAGTTATTATAATTTGAGTATCGTTTGTTATTCTCCTGTTAAATTATATTAAATTTTTTTCAGCATTTTTAGCATTGTATGCACATAACATCCTATCAGAGAACATTTTCAATTGTCATATTCCAAAAATAATTATCTAATTATAATGGTTATAATTATAATTGGTGTCAATGTGGTATATATCGCCTGAAATATTACGCTGCATTTTAGGCCATACATTTTTCTGTAGTTAATTGGCTGATGATATTTTTGTTGAAAAATAGCTAATAATTAATTGAGAATTGCATGCATGATATTTATAAATGATAACCATTAACCAACAAGGGAGATGATCGACGAACACCGTTTTCAACTCTAATTAATTCAGAAGATAATTATAATGAGCTGGGGTGATGTTTCAGTTTCTGCTGCTCGGTTTTCCTCATTTAATCTTTGTTAGAGAGAATTAAATTTGAGATAAAGACACATTTTAAATCCCAATATTGATAATTAGTTATTGGTGTGGTTTCAATTTAAGAAAAATAGTTTGGATTAATTATATAGTGACGTAGATATTATTAAATGAGTGTTTGGTATACCGCACCCCACCATTGTTAGTGCATATTTAGTGGATTGCACTTTCCTCAAAGCACCATCTATAACACATAATTAACCAACTATATATATATATATATATATGTTCTTTGGGCATCAGAAAGAGCTGGCGCTGTCTTTTATAACATAATTAACCAACCAACTAACAATACCACTAAAATGAAACAAAAAACAAGAATCTCTTTTATTATTATTATTATTATTATTATTATTATTATTATTATTATAATTATTTATTATTATTTTTTTTTGGTAAAAATAACAAGTTAGATGCACAATATATGTATTATGCATCCCACTAAACACCAATGGATGATAGCTTACATGGAAGGAAAGGGAGGAGGAGGTGCATTATTTTCATTTTTCATAATTTGTTTGCATGATTTAAAAGCTGCATGATGACTATATAGTAATGATGTACGAACATAACATAGGCTCTCTTCTTTTGCAAACACATGGGCCAAAGAGAGAAGAGAAGAGAACACAAAAGAGTGAAGCTATTACACTATTGATAGTACAAATTGTCCTGTATTATTGGCTGTATCTCTAATTTTAAAATATTAATATTCGATCCGAACCGTTCATTATGATCTTTATACCCAATTTAATTTGTAAACCAAATTTTAAAATTAGTAGTAACTTTTTACTATTTTTAAGATATTTTAAAAGTCGTCTGATTAAAACATTATGAGCCATTTATATAAGTGGAATTTTTAAACATAAAAAAAATACTAAACAAATTCCAAAAAAAATATAAAATTTGGTTTACAAGTAAAATTGTATATAGAGACCATAATGAACAGTTTGGATCGACTGTTAATATTTTAAAATTAGAGATATGAGTCAACAATACAGAGAACAATCCGTACTATTAATTAACAGTATAATAGCCCCACTCAATTACAAATTAGCAAGGAAGCAACAGACTTTGACAGTTGACAAAATGACAAGTGCACTACTGCACTGGAGATCCCTCCTGCACAGGGTACTCACCACAGGAGAAGCCACAGGAGAGCCGGATAACGCCATTTAGAGTGTTGTTAAGGGCAGAATCTCAGTCGTCCGTTTCGGATCCGACGGATGGGATTTAACTATTTGGGGGACAAGGAAACCGACGGCCCCATTCTCAGCCACTGACTGTATAACAACTATTCTGCTTTTGTTCTTTTTTTTTTTTTATAATTAGTTATAATATTTTTTTAATTTTTTGGGGATTAAACTAGAATTTAAAACAAGTATTCTAGTTGGCTATTAATAAAGCAGGGACCTAGCTGTTGGCTGTTGCTTGGGGTTTCGATCCTCTCCAGTTTGACCAGGAAAAAAAAAGAAAGAAAAGAAAAAGGTGCCATGGATCATGGATCGAAACCACGCCGTGCCATATTAAAATATGTGCATTGGCATTTGGCGAGTAACCCAAATAATACTTGTATTTCTCTGTTTAACAAGTGTAGTAAGTTAAAGCGGAGTAAAACGTTAAATCACCTCAAATCAGTGGTGTTTGGTGGTAGTGAAGTAAATAGATGAAGTAAAGTTGATGTTATGTGTAAAAGATGTGAAATGTTGGTGATTTAGTTTACTACACCTATACAGCTGTGTTAACTTACTATACCTTAAATCACTTCTGTTTGGTGACTTAAAATTGATTTAAGAGCTTAAATCAATTTTACTATGGCTACCAAACACATGGATTATATCTAAATTATCTAATGAATAATTGTTTTAAGTTAATTGTATTAGTAATACAGTATTTAATTATTTATACTTTACTAATCATGAATTATATGGACTTAATATAACTTGTCAAATTGTTTGGCATTGACAAATCCGTTTCTTTAATTAAAACCTTGTCTTGATATTTTTACAATTTAGTTAGTGGTAATCAATTCATTTAGACTTAAATTTGATAAAATAATAAGTTTTAAGTTTTGATTATCAACATAATATTGATAAAATGAAAAATAATAATCCAATGCATTATAAAATGACACAACATTTACATAAATTTTTTACTCAATACTCTTTTGAAGGAGACAACATAAATTTGTGAAGGTGAATAATCTGAATCAGTTATCCGCCTTCTAAAAGAACAATTCGATCTTCGTGCTAAAAAAATATAAAAAAAGAACACAATTAGATTTCTCAAAATTATTTAATTCTTGGACAAGATAGAAACAAAAAATAAAATAAAATAAAAAATTATTTACTTTTAATTTTAAGTGCTGCATTTAGATGTATTTTAAAATTTCAATTTCAAGTACTGATGTATCAACTTCAGTAACTGAATATGCCTTTCCAACAGGAGCATAATTCCCCCGCACATCTGCAGTGTTGTAGTTACTGGAGAGCACCCGAAACCAAACGAACCCAAAACATATATTGCTTAAATAAATAAATAAATAAATAAACCAATAACGAATAAACAAACAGAATAGAAAAATAGAAAATGGGCGGGGGGGTACAATAAGGGATTCGTACACTGGGAATTCCTTTTTATAAGGGGGTGTTTGGTTCCAGACTTGTTTCTTAAGCTAAGTACAGACTTTGTTAGTGAAACGTGTCTGTCTTTATTATCTACTCCCTTTCTCCCTCCCTCCCTCAACATAATAATAATAATAATATTAATCCCCTTATTAGGGGCCTATAGGCAACCCCTCATCTTTATATATTATAGAGAAACGTCTTGCGTCCATCGAAAAACCGTCCATACGTCCGTAGACGTATACGGAATGTAACAATCACATTCCAGAATGTAACATATAGACGCTATGGACAGTTTCTGTGTGGACGCTAAGTATTACTCTATATTATATATCCTCCTGTAAAGTCTAAACTAGCTTATATTCCAATAAAGAAAAGAGGAGAAAATGCCGTTTGACTAACATATAATTAAAAATAATAATAAAAATGAATGACTGTAGTTTTATTTTTTTGTACATTAAAATTTCAAAACCTTAATAACAATATAACATAGAGAAAAATATTTTTGTCCTCTTTCTTTCGTACCCCACCAAAATTCTACTAGGATTCTAGTTCATGATTCAGATTTTCACTAATTACATATTAATTTTGACTCTAAAAGTCGGGTCTCACCACTTAATAGGCAAATTTGTTGTATCACAGCGTTATGGTAGCTGTCTACGGGTGTTTATACCTATCCGCATGGGTGTTCGTACCTCCCATGATGAGGTTTTCACAGTCGATGTAATTGGTGTTTATACCTAGTACCTACGCATTAAAGATTCTGCGTGGACCATCCAAGATTCCACAATCCGGTAAATGACCGTCCTCCCTAATTTGAGTGTTCAGACAATGAATTGTCGGGTGTTCATACCTTATGTACAAGAGGGTGTACTGATGGGAGACATTTAAGAAATATTTTTCTTAGTGGACAGTTAGCATACCTCTTTTAAACAAGAACATTAACACATTTATTATTAATTATTAGAATTTACTCCAATAATCCCACCAAATAATTTTTACTTTCAATCTAATGATTATAAATAAATAATTAAATATATCCATTATGATATTCATTAGTAACCGATAAAATTATCTATTATCTGGGTGCGAGCCCAGACAGTAGCAAGTAAATGCGAAGAACAGAAAAATAGAGGAATGGGAGGGTGGAAGTGAAAAAGGGGGGCAGATAAATCCAATCCAATCCATGGATGTTGTATTGTTGTATTGTTGTTGTGTTGTGTTGGTTGTCGTCGCTCGCACTGCAAGACGCAACAAAAAAAGCGACAGAGGAAGAGAAGAGAAGAAAGAGAAAGAGAAAGAGAAAGAGAAAGAGAAAGAGAGGTTACTTACTAGTTACTAGGTACAGTGCCTGCCTGCCTGCCTGCCTCATTGTTACTTGCTACTACTACTAAACACACAGAAGAAGAAACTTCTTCAAATCTCTCTCTCTCTCTCTCTCACAGCTCCATCTCTGTCCTTCTTCCACCATTTTCTCTTTTGTTTGGAGTTGATAGGTTGGTTGGTTACTAATAAGTTTCCTTTTGTTGTTTTATTTTGTGGGTTTTGTTTTGTTTGTATGATATGGTATGATATTGTATTTATTGTGTTGTTTTTGTTTATTTTTGTTTGTGGGTTGCAAGCAAATCTAGGGTTTCATTTCATGGGCTGAGTTAATTTTCTCATTTTTTTCTTCTTTTTTGTTGGTTTCAGATTCAGAAGCTCAGCATTGTGCCATCAGGGTGAGAAGCTGAATGCCTGACTGACTGATTGATTGCAGCAAGTAACTGCCCTTTTTGGTTTGTAATGGTTGGTGATTTTGGTTCAATTTGATTGCTGATTTTTGGAAGTTTTCAGCTTTTGGGTGTATAAATAGTTCTCTGACTTGTCAACTGTGAGGTTTAAACAGGAACATTTTGGTAAATTTTGGTAATTTTGGTTAATTATAAGTAGTGTAATTTCCTGCATTTTTACTGTCATCAAAGAGAATTTTGTGGGTGGGTCTTCTTTCCTTTCCTATTAAGAAAAGGAGGGGAAAAAAAAGGAAGGGGCAACCTCTTTTCTTTGGTTGCATGATTAGAAACAATAGGCTGTGAATGTGAAGTAATTAGTTGTTTAGAGAGGTTTGGAAAGGGGGAAAACAAGAAGGAAAAAAGAATCTGAGTTCTCTCTTGAATGGGGAATAAAATCGGAAGAAGGAGACAGGTGGTAGATGAGAAGTACACGAGGCCGCAAGGTTTGTATGAGCACAGAGACATTGACCAGAAGAAATTGAGAAAGCTTATTCTGGAATCAAAGCTTGCCCCTTGTTATCCTGGAGGTGACGAGTGTTCAATCGATTTGGAGGAATGCCCCATCTGCTTCTTGGTATGTTAATTTTCTCTTTAGAATTTTGTTTTAAATGTTATAATGCCGTTCGAATCTGTGAATGTGGTTGTTGGCATCTTTGTTGGGTACTGACAAAACAGAAATGTTGATCTAGAATTACCAGTGGAATCAGCTTGTTTGCAAATTGATAGATTAGATACAAATTTAGAATGTTTAATTTGAAGTGAGTTGGGTTATTTTCGGATTCTAAATTAAATGTGAAATTCAGCTTTTCTGGGCATTTTAACGGTGTATTTTTTTTACATTTCATCTGAACTCCCTATGTCCATTACATGCCTGTTAGGCTTTACATTTCTGCAAGTTACTGAAAATGTTCAATAATTGTGATTTGTAAAAAGAATCTGGAGTGAACACATTTCTGCAAGTTACCGAAAATGTTCAATAATTGTGATTTGTAAAAAGAATCTGGAGTGAAGGTATAATTGTTTTCTTACATAGCACATGGTATTTGAGCTAATTTGTAGAATAACTATGTACATTGAACTTGTAAGATGTGGACCTGGTAAAAAAAAAACTATTAGAATTAATGGCATTGGCTTAAACCTTCTTTTATTTCTTGAACAGTGGTCCGTGCTAATAAGATATGCTTTTGTTGTTGTGTAGTATTACCCAAGCCTTAATCGGTCAAAGTGTTGCACGAAAGGCATATGCACAGGTACAGCCGTCTTATCTTATTAAGGAAAAATTAAAGAAAAGAAAAGAAATATTTGTCATTATTTTTTGCCTTTTATCTTATGTGGTCAAATTAAGTGAATTTCTGTTTTGAGTGAAGTATATTTAATAACTTCTATATATGTATTCTGCAGAGTGCTTTCTACAGATGAAACCACCTAATTCAACTCGACCTACACAGTATCCTTTCCTTCCAAATTTGTTTATTGCAGTTGTCTAGCGCAATACTTTTTTTTTTTTAATCTGATTATTCTTTAACGAAAGAAGGTGCCCGTTTTGTAAAACTCCAAACTATGCTGTCGAATACCGTGGTGTGAAGTCAAAAGAAGAGAAAAGCATGGAACAAGTTGTAAGTATTTCTGTCATTACATTGTAAACTATAATGCCATTTTATAATATTATTACATTATCATGTATATAGCTTTGGTAAATGACATGGCAATTTTATTAATCTTAAATTTATATGGTTTGTGTTGTTAGGAAGAACAAAAGGTTATAGAAGCACAAATACGTGTTAGGCAGCAAGAACTCCAGGAAGAGGAGGAGAGAATGAAGAAAAAGCAAGAGAAGTCACAGTCCACTAGGAAAATGCAACCTCCTACCGAAATTGAATACCGTGATCTATGTAGCACTTCCCTCACAGGTTTTTCTTATCTTCCTTTACTTATAAAATCTCTTACATATTTTGTTACTTTATGTAAATGTGATGCTGGTGATTGGTCTCAGATTATTTACATTGGCTTATTTTTTATGTATATTGGGATCTCAGTACGGGAGTTGGTTGAATTATGAGTTAGATTCTTTTTAGGGGTTCATGTTGTATTTATTTATTGGTAATTAGCTTACACATTATATATCTTATTGTCTTATATTCTTGGTCCTGATATGGTTATTTTGTAAGGTCTTGTCAAGTTCAGTTACCGGGACCAGCGCCTCCATTGGTTTTCCATGGTTGTTGTTGTTCGAGTCAACCATGCACATCTTAACTGTGCCAGAAGTGGTCCAAGTTTTAAAAGAAAATTTAGGTTCTGGTTCAATGAGTTCTCCTGAGTTGGTTAGATTTACCAACTCCACCTTTAATTTATAATGCTGAATGTGATGTATATGGGGGCTTGGTATATTTCTTATGGAAAAAAAGTGCCAAAAAATAATTACTTGTTGGGTGTCAATGCAAAATTTACAATCCTTAACAGTACGCAATCTGAAGTTGTCTAATTTCTATTCTTCATTTTCAGTACCGTCATTTAGAAGTACTTCACATGGAGATGATACGGAGTCCTCACAACCTTCGTGCTCAGCTTCAGTGACGGCACGCCCCTCTCGCTCTAGGCATGGCCGGTCTGTCTATTTTTCCTTTCTTTTTTAGAAAAAAAATAAACAATTTTGGTCTCTTTTCTTTCTTTTTATAAAAGAGTTAAATAATTTGGAGTAATGCCACCAAAAAATGTCTTGTTCTTTTCTCTTTTTTTTTTTTTTTTGTGAGTAGGGGTCTGTGGTGCGGTAGGAGGTTTACTTTTGGGCCAAAATATAAAATCAAAGGGTTACACTTGGCAGCCGCTGTCAAGTTTTCAAAAAAAAATATAAAATCAAAGGGTTTTTGGTTAATATCCAAAGATAATTTCTTTTCTTTTTTTTAAAAAAAATTTTTTTTGGTATGATGTGGATGGGATCTCGGGAGGGTCCTGGTGGTAATATACCAAACATCTTAGTATTTTTGAAACCTTGTAGCCAGATGAATTCAATTTGAGAGAGACGAAAATGATGGTCCATATTATATATGATATTGTCTCGTATTGTTGAGTCTAGCAAACATCTCTTGCCAAGTGCCTATTCGTTATTCATATGAATTTTTCCTAGTTTTGGGATATATTATTAATTGGTTCAATTGGGGCTAAATGCAGGGATGAGAACGCCGACCTGGATTCTGAGGAGGTAATGATTATGGAAGCTATCTGGCTCTCTATTCAGGTGACATCACGGTTTGATGTGTATAGTTTTGGTTTTTACCTGAGAGCATGGATATGCCCTTCTACCTCTTTACATCCTCTAGGCAAATTAAACTCCATAACAATTTATTAGTTCGGTTGATCATAATTATACCACATCTCCACTGTTTATCATGATGATTATACCATGCATATCTGAAAAGCAGAATGCCTTTTCAGTTCTAATCCAATGACAGCTATACATATAACTGAACTTTGCGGCTTAATTCATAATTGGCTAAATTCTTATTCTTTGGCCATGAAACAGGAACAAGGAAATGCACCCTTATACCCTGTGTGCATTGGGTCTATGTGGGACCCGTATACCTATCCCGTGCCGACACCTCTAGAAGTACACTCTGGTAGCTTCTCCTGTGCTGTTGCAGCCTTAACCGAACAACAGCACCTCCACCATCACCCTCTGACAAGTGTTCCCTACGCACACTACCCCACTTTCTCCTTTGATCAGATTCAACGGCCTGGATTCATCCCCTCTATTGACATGTGTTCTTCCATTGGCAATCCTTCTATCTGCAGTAGCTGGGTCGAGTCTCCCTCCAGCACGCACAGAGTGGTCTCGTCTGGAGAGGAAGGTGAGTGCTCGACCGACCAGTGGTCTGATGCAGCTGAGGCAGGTACAAGTTATGCCGGGTCTGATATTGTTTTGGACACAGGTCCTGGACCGGTGCCTATACCACTGCCAATATCAATGCCGATGGTTATCCCTGATGGTTTCGGTATTGGGCCTGTTCATACTGGATTTGAGGACCAAATGATGCTTTCAATGGCAGTTTCTCTTGCAGAGGCACGTGGTCGGACAAATTCATCGGGGTTGACATGGCATTAGCTAGTTAATAGTTAATAGGCGGTATTTTAGTATTCCAAGTTTTTGGGGGAAGGGATTGTAGGGTTAAACGTAGGGGTTTGTCAAATGTTTTTTTGGTCTCTTTTTTTCTTGAGTTGCTGTTGCTATAGTTTCCTCTATAGTTTTGTGCTCGACGAGATAGTTGTTCTTTCATTGTTGGAATTTGTATACGTAATGTAAAATTGAAAGGAATGAAGAACAGTATAAGCAAAAGAGTGGCGCAGATGTCGTCTCTTTTTGGCTTTGGGGTGAAGTGAAATATAGTTGGATTTTGATCTCGAGTCCTGAGGCATTAAACATCTAATTCAGGTTTGTAGTTCTTGATCACTCCAATCTGCATAAAAATGACTAGACGTGTGTTGGAGCAGGTCGGTATGTCAAGTTCTGCTGCACCGGCGGATTATGTCCGGCCCCTTTATCATACTTTTATTTGGATCTATTGAATGTCTAGTAGTATTATCTAACAAATAATCAATGTTTTTTTTTTTTGTTATATATATAAGTGGGCCCTAGAGGTGGCAGAATCTCGGGTCGGGTTCGGGTTCGGGTCGGGTCGGGTCAGTTTGACCAACTGAAAATGTCGGGTCGGGTCGGGTATTGGGTTGACGGCTGTCGGCATTTTTTTCGGGTCGGGTCGGGTATCGGGTTGACGTCTGCCGACATTTTTTTGGGTCGGGTCGGGTTCGGGTTGGGTCGGGTCGGGCGGGTTTTCGGCTTTGGTCGTTTTTTTGTCGTTTTTGGTCAGATTTTGCACCTCTATTACCGGGTCGGGTCGGGTTCGGGTCGGGTCGGGTTGAGTTCGGGTTAGTCTCACTTTCCCTGGAATTCGGGTCGGGTCGGGTTCGGGTCAGTTTGACTTTCCCTGAAATTCGGGTCGGGTCGGGCGGGTTTTTCGGGTCGGGTCAAGATTTGCCACCTCTATAAGTGGCTAATATACCACTTGTTTCATTAAGAAACAAAAGAGTTTTTCTGATCCACACCCCGGATATTGTCCTGCTAAAACCAATTACTGACATCAGACTTTATGTAGTATTAGTACACCCTTTAAAAAAACTAAAAAGTGAAAACACAACATAACAACTGAACTAAAAATCCACAAACAATTATAATGAATCAACATCTGAACTAAAAGTCCACTAACAAAAGAGTTTTGCTTTGCCATCCCTTAATCCTTCCAGACAGCCCTCTTGAAATCAACATCTGATCTAATGTTAACCTGTTTCACAAAAGTGATATAGCCTAAACCAGACACTAGTTTTACCCCTAATTTCATTTACTCAGATCCATTTCATCCATCACTTTTAATCTTTAACTATGTATGCAGAAGGATTAATTGGTCTTCTCCAGACCAAGCTCCTCTTCTACTGAGTCCGTATCCTCTAAGTTACTCAAAATTTGATTTTAACTCTAGACAGATCTGGGTCATAGGTTTCAGATCTCACTCAAGATGGTCAAGACGGTCAGTATTTAGAATTGACGGGGCCTTTTATAGAATCACTGTACGGACAAACTCAATTTTTGAGTTAACTTAGAGTATCTCAATTCTCTTCTAACCCCATACTGAGTTCCATATGATCCAATTTTTTTTTTTTTTTTTTTTTTCTTATAATGTTGTAAAATTTTTTCTGGGTGAATCAACTTCTGGTACAATCCGCAAGTGGATCAGGTACCAACATTTGTTGGTTTGTAGCAAGTAGGGACCTGATCTGATCCACCATCTGCATGCCCTTTTTTAATTTTTTTTTTTTTTAGCCTTTTAAACACAAATAAAACACAGCACGAGTGTAGTGTAATCTAGTTTGTATTATCCGCTTTTTTTATACACGGCCATTATACATACGGGACAATGGGAAAACAACGAGAAAAAGGATAATAAAGCACACGACGTGCTCCTGTAGCAATCAGTGCATTTCTTGCTTTGAAATTGAACCTTTTGCATTTGTCAGTATACATTTATGATTTATCACCACCCCTTAAGTTAACCAATCAAAACTACTTCCATTCTTTGGATAATAATTTCCCTGAACTTTATTCGGCAGTTCTGTTTTCCTTTTTCTGGGAATTTGCACGAATATTAACTCTTGATTTTTCGGGTTTTATCCAATCTTTTGTATCGCGTGCTTTGCTGTAAAATTATGGGCCGGGTATATATTGTTTATCTTTGTGACCCGATTCGATGTTTCGTGCACGAGATCGGCTTCAGAAACTATTTTTTGGGATTTTCTGTGAGCTTTTGCATGAGGAAGTCCAAAATTAGTTGATTTTACGTTTGTTATACGAATGGTATCATGGAAAAATCGTACTGTGGATTTCGTCGTTTTCTGCTTGTCTGGGAATCTTTGCTTTAAAAAAAATTAAAAAAAAAAATTGTTTTGTTTTATACGGCTGAATTCTCAGCCGTGGTTTTTTTTTTTTTTTTGGAATTGTTTTAGATTTATGTTAATAATAAAATTTAAAAACTTTTAATATAATAGTAACGCTAGAAATTTGGTGAATCATATTTATAGAAAAATAAAAAAAATTATGAAAAAAAATTTTAATTTAAGGTTTTAAATACGCTATAAATTAAAATAAAATATATCTAACTCAAAATAAATTTAATACTAAATTTGTTGAAAAGTATCATCATATCAAGTTGTATACACTGTGTAATAAAAGTTTCTAAAATATAATCTAATGACAGAGTAAATGCATATTTTAGTCGTTTTTATGATCTCAAAAAGTTAGTGGCAACTTCTTATTCCTCTATTTTTTTTATTTTTTCTATAAATACAAGATTGTTAGATGTAAGTATTGTTTATGGTAAATTTATATGACTCGGACAATTAAAAAAAAAATTGACCATTAAACAATTAAGATTATAAAAACTTGAAAGTCTTCTTAAGAAACTAATTATGTTAATGCAACTTCCTTTCTTTTTTTAGTTTTTTAGCAAAAATTTAATAAGCTATCAGATATAACAAAATTCAGATTTAATAGTATATTTAAAAACTGCTTGTTAAAAGATTTTAATTTTTATGTTTTTGGTTAGATATTTCATTTTATTTACATTAATTATTGTTATAATTAGATATTGATTAAATTCTACACAGTGCACTTAGTAAAGTATATAGTAAAATATTTTGATTTATATTCTCTATAATAAATAATAAATTTTCGGTTTCGGTAATATATTAATTGGTTCAAGTTATTATTTAAAGAGGAGGGAACCATTGAAAATACAACGTAACAAAAAAAGGTTACCGAAGCAACGCGATGCCTCGATCCTAGTTGAATACATTTTGGCATGGGTAGCATTTCTTAGACATGGCATGTTGATGTTTGCTTCTTCATCAGTTCATCTATATGCGCTGAAATCAGCTGCGATCCAAATCCGATCTCAGGGCCTGAGATCTGGATTGGACGTCTGAGATTCCTTCAAAAATCTCTTCTAAAAAGCCTCAGTCGTAGGATCAAGATAGGATCAAGATCGTAGGACCCTGTGATCCTGTTTTGTATCGCAGCGGATACGGACTCTCATCTATATAGCATCATATTAATTATACTTTAATTTGAATTGGGACCCCTAAAAATAATTGTAGACTTGTAGTCTTTACCTTTTCTTGCAGCTCCTCTGTTTGATCATATATAGCAGGATGGTAATAAGCACTTTTCATGAATTATGTTTTCCATTACACAGTGCTGCTCTTTTGTAGCCTTAAATCTACGTCGAGCTTTCATTACTTTCCGAAAGCATTACTGGTCTTAATTTGGTTAAGCCTGACTTTCAGTCTATGGTTGGAACTTCAGAATAGAAAATAAAATTACATAACTCTCTCAAAGAAGAAAAGAAGAACACGAATCAGACAGTTTCAAATTAAGAATATTGAACCTCCAAATTATTTTTAGGAAACAAGGACCACGGTGTTCATGTTAAAATTAGTAGTAGTTGTACAAATTTAGCAAAGTTCCGAAAATAGCAGCAGTAAATAATAGCATGTTTTGATAATTTTTTAAATTTTTTTTACAAAGAGAATGATTATTATTTTCTGTCAATTCTTTTTCTATAATTACATAGTGGTCCTTATGTAAACCAAAATTCTTAGGATACTTTCCTAATACAACTCGATATCTTATTATGATACTTTCTTATTCTTAATAGGCCTAGTACTAAACAACGTCCAAGAACCGCCGGAGTCCTCTGTCATCATCTGATTTCACCTTTTCCCAAAGCCAGCAAATCTGATTCTGGTTCTTCTTGTTCCTGACATACGCTCCAATGCATTTGCAGGTCGTCAAGGATAGTTCGTAGGAGCTACCGTTTCCATCATCAGTGTGGCATTCCATGAATACCTTAGTGTAAAACCCGGGCTCTCTGTAGTGAGTCGCATTGAGCTTCCTTTTGGAGTCGCCCGACTGGTGGAAGCACGACTCCCTGAAGAATATGTGACCTCCTGGTTTCAGCCATTTTACCATCCTTTCTGCCAGTTTCTCGACCTCTTTATCAGAAAGATACATGAGCAACCAGTTGGAGAAAATTAGGTCAATTGACTCATCAGCAATAACAAGGTCCGGAGATGTGACATCGGCACACATGAAACTTGCATTTGGAAAATGACCGTTGATGCTTTCGTTCTTCTTAATGACGCTTTTGATGAAATCTAGGGCAAGGACATGACCAGCTTCTTTAGCCAATTCTCCAGTGAAACGGCCAATTCCCGCACCCAGCTCCAGAACAGATTTCCCTTGGTAGCATGGAAGCAAGGAGAGAACCTCTGGCCGCTCTTCCTTGTCAAGATCAGAAGCGCGTGAATCAAGCATCATATTCTAGACTGAGAGGTCTTTTGAATGCTCTAGCCAGTAGCTCTTTTGTACCTGCCTTTCTTCATGTCCGTAAATTCCGTACATCCATTGATTGTCACTTTTATTTGTGCCGTTTCGATCGCCGCTTGAGCGCTCCATCTTCCCCGCACATGCGACACCAATCATCATTTCAAAAGGATTTGTTTTACCGTTGAGCGGGTTAGTTAAAATTACAAGTAGTTGTACAAATTAGCAGAGTTCAGGAAATAGCAGCACAAAGTGGTGGTGCAAATTCAGACTTGAGACTAAAATACCAATTGTTGGAAACAAAGAACTACGCTACTAGAGAAAACAGAGAAGAAAAGGAACAACATAATTTTCTATAAAGGCAAGAACTTTCTATTGATCTGATATTTCGATTACAACTACTGTCTCTTATTTAAAGAGATCATGAACCTAAAATTAGGAGTACCTTCCTATATCTACAGACTAATTTTGTTTTTAACAACCAAAAATAACTTGCTATAATTTTCTGTTGCTATTTCCAGACTGCTGCTATTTTTGTCTCAAGTCTAAATTTGCACCACGGCCTCCTACTATTTTCTGAAATCCCCTAATTTGTACTACTAATTTTAACAGCACAAAATTTTTCATTATTGGGCCTAGCGGTCATAAGATTTCTAGTCAGCGGTGCTGAACTTCTCCTGCCATTTGCTAATTAAGGCCTGTGTGAAAGAAAGAGCAATCCCAATACACCACCATACTATTATTTGCCACTGCGACACTGCCTTCAACTTACCAAAAGAGAACTCCATACTCTTCTGCAGTTCGAGACTCCCAGAGTCATGAAAACATTTGCTTCTGCTAGAGTCATTTGCCATAGAAATTTGAAATCAAGAGTTCTTAAAAATGCTGAAATCATTATGAAACTTTAAACGGAAGGAAATATAAACGCAGAGTACACAAAGGATTAAATCGTCAGACTTGTAAAATGTATAAAAGAACATTCATTGAAAACCTAATCTTGATGACGGTAGTGCTGTTTACTTTTTACAATAATGAATGATAGCTAATTATCAACTCAATATATCACAAAGATCACCATCTTGAGAATCATCTTTCCCTCCAGTCTACCTAAATGCCCAAGAAATGAGAACTTTTCTATCTTCTTTTTTTTGACATATATTCGTTTACCCAATTTTCTTTGTCAATGGATAAAATGGGAAAAAAAAAAAAAAATTCCTAACAATGAACATCCTGAACTATTTACCAAAGAAACAAACCCTCATTGGTCCTTCCGAGATGTTTTCTAGGAATCATTTTGTGAAAGAATAGCTCTTTGAATTTGTTTCTTTAACAGAGCTCTATAAGCACAAGCTGAACTCAAATTCTTCTCTAACTTCTCCTTTTTGGCCACGAGGTCAGATTTCTTCGTCTCGGCCAATGCTATTTCATTGTTGGTTGAGTTCCTGCTGCTCTTTGGAAGCTCTTTCAAGGTTGACTTCATCTATTGATAAATCAGGAATGTCATTTATTAGTGCTGGAAGAAACTATTCACATGGACAGAAATGGTGGGTAATTGATTGTGCAAAAAGTATCAGTCGGATGCATAATAAGATATTTTATTTTCTATTCAAGACTTATGAGGAGAGATCGGGTCACATACATTGGACATTGAATCTTTCATTCTCTGCATTTCCTCCCTCGTGTCCGTTTCAAATTTCTTATGCAATTCTCTGAACTCCTCCATTTCCGATCTTTTTGCGTCGTACAACGCGTCCCACTCCTTTTCTATTTTCTCAAGCTCCTCCATCTCACACTTTACTGCACTAAATACAGATAAATTCAACTAAGGAAAACTCAAGCTACAATTGCAGTACTCCTGTACAGAACTGGTAACATAAATATGAACAGAAAAAGCCAAAGTAGATGAACAGAAATTGGGAACTGGCATCTAACCTACCGGCATTGTATACAAAGGAGCATCATTAACGAATTCATATCCCCTGCTGTACTGCATTGTGCAGTTCACAGCGTCAGCCATTGGATTATCTCGAGATACACCACCAGCACGAATCTCGAGACGATCCAACGGCTGACGTTGTGAACTGCGCGATGCAGTAAGTTAGGGGATGAGCACTCCATCATTAACTGGTCTCAGTAATTCCATCAGAAACCAGTGAGATTGGGAGCTATTTAACTACAAACTACCTCAAATCACAGATAGCAGACTGGTACCAAGAATCGACGGAGTCGAGTTCGGACTTCTTCGCCAGGATCTGAAACCTCAGCTCAGCGTGCCTCCTCTCGAGGAACAAGTGGCGCTGCTCCAGACATCTGAGATTGGCCAATTTGGATGCGAGCAGCTGCGACTTTGTGCTTTGCAGATCTTTCTCAGCCTAGATTTGAATAACAAACATCTACTAGTTACCACCGAATAATTAATTAAGAGGAGGGATCCACTGACAATAGATAACTTGACAATCTTAACAATATCACTCTTCAAAAATTTATAAAAAATCATAAAAAATCTTAAAAATAGAAAAAAATTTACGGAAGTATTGCTTAACTTATAGATTGATTATGTATCCGATTATATTCAATTTAAACGACGTTTGATAGCTCTTTAAAGATCCGTTAAATTATAACCGTTGAAAAGTTCACAAAATTTTGATAAGCCATTAAACGATGATCAAATTGATTGAAATTTGAAACACTATCAATTTATAAGTCAAGCAATACATCCATAAATCATTTTTCATTTTTAAGATTTTTTATAAATTTTTGAAAAAAGGTATTGTCAAGATTGTCAAGTTATCCATTGTCAATGGATCCCTCCTCATTAATTAATATGACTTCTCTAAATCCAAATAAATGACAATTAATAGCTAAAAATGTGAAATCTGATGATTGCTTCTGGCAGCAGTATTAAGTAACTGTATTAAGGTAACACTTCACTCTGATCAATTCAATATCCATGATCTCCATATCTGGTACCAAATGACAGCATAATCGAACTATATAACTGCATTCATGACTGAGTCTGACAGAATATGTAAGAGTAAATTAAGGAGGAAGTAACTAAACCTGGAGGAGAGAAAGGCGATGGCCGGCCGGCTGGATCCAAGTCGGAGCTCGGCTCAATCGGATCGAACCAGACTGACTGACTGAGACCAACCAGGAGGCTTTTACCAAGGAAGCTGCACTGTAATAATAACTGCTTATACTGGTGCTCTCTGATGGAGGGGCTAACCATTGGATCTGCTTTAAGATTCGTGTAACTCAATCTCAGAAGACCTCCTATAATCTACATCGTTGATTCGCTGCGAAGTACAATACTGCGCAGCAGAGGATAAGAAAGAACTCGCTCTCTCGGCCGTCGGATGTGCAGATGGGACACGGATCGAAGGGCCAGTTGACGGATTTATGGAGAGGATCTTTTGAGTTGGAAATCGAACGGCTGACGGTGACCGGAAATCCGGAATGGGAAGGATATATATATTGTAGGACTAGGTGTGATTTGTGGGCTGTTGCTTTGGGCCGCTGAAGAGGCCCAGTTTTGTTCTGTGGGGTGTTGGTTGGTTACGTGAAAACTGCGAAATAATGTTAAGTTAATTATTTAATGGTTTTATCATACCGAAATATGATTTGATTTACAACGAATTTTGTATGAGCAGCACTTTTTGGATGACTTGTGGGAATACATTTCTCATTCACCGCTTATCAAAAGGAGAGATGCCACACCACTTGTTTATTATCTTCGAATTTTGAATACGTGAACAACCAAAAAGAAAATACAATTTCTCGTCTTTGAGAATCTCAATCACTACTTTGTCTAATTTTTTTGTGTTCTTTCCGCTCTTGGCCAATATCAATTGAATACTTTTATATTTAAGATAATAGAGGAAACTACAAAAATTAATTTGTTAAATATGCTTAACTTTGGAACTCATATGATTTACAAAACTGATCAATTATATTAGTTAAAAAGTTTAATTATAAAAGTTAAGTAATATTAAGGATCTGTTTTGTTATGCTATGACTTACTCGGAAAAAAATATCAGGATACACTAGATCCAACATTAAATAAGACTTTTTAATTTTTCTATGTCTTTGTCTTTTTAAGAATTTCATTAGGGAACATGAACAATTAATTAAATATCAAATTAGTAGCAAATTAACCTTATGATTTTCATGTTAATTAGAAACTTCTGCACCATAACATTGATTGACTTAATTGTTAATACTCCATATATAGATGACAAAACTTATATGTAAACTCAATTTTGGCTCAATAATGAAAATTTTTGTGGACTGTTAAAATTACTTGTAGCTGTACAAATTACGAGAGTTCAGAAAATAGTAGGAAGTGGTGGTGCAAATTTAGATTTGAGACAAAAATAGCAGCAGTCTGGAAATAGCAACAGGAAATTATAGCAAGTTTTTTTGGTTGTTAAATACAAAATTAGGCTTCTAGATATAGGAAGGTAGTCCTAATTTTAGGTTCATGTTGATCTCTTTAAATAAGAGACAGAAGTTGTAACCGAAATATCAGAGCAATAGAAAGTTCTTGCTTTCATAGGAAAATTATGTTGTTCCTCTTCTTCTCTGTTTTCTCTAGTAGCAAAATTCTTGTTTCCAACAATTGGTATTTTTTTGTCAAGTCTGAATCTGCACCACCACTTCGTGCTGCTATTTCTTGAACTCTGCTAATTTGCACAACTACTTATAATTTTAACACACCCGCTCAGCGGTAAAACAAATCCTTTTGAAATGATGCTTGGTGTCACATGTGCGGGGAAGATGGAGCGCTCGAGCAGCGATCGAAACGGCACAAATCAAAGCGACGATCAACGAACTTACGGAATTTACGGACATGAAGAAAGGCAGGTACAAAAGAGCTACTGGCTGGAGCATTCAAAAGACCTCTCTGTCGAGAATATGATGCTTGATTCACGTGCTTCTGATCTCGACAAGGAAGAGCGGCCAGAGATTCTCTCCTTTCTTCCATGCTACAATGGGAAATCCGTTCTGGAGCTCGGTGCGGGAATTGGCCGTTTCACTGGAGAACTGGCTAAAGAAGCCGGTCATGTCATTGCCCTAGATTTCATCGAAAGCGTCATTAAGAAGAATGAAAGCATCAATGGTCATTTTCCAAATGCCAGCTTCATGTGTGCCGATGTCACATCTCCGGACCTTGTTATTGCCGATGAGTCGATTGACCTAATTTTCTCCAACTGGTTGCTCGTGTATCTTTCTGATAAAGAGGTTGAGAAACTGGTAGAAAGGATGGTAAAATGGCTGAGACCAGGAGGTCACATATTCTTCAGGGAGTCGTGCTTCCCCCAATCCGGCGACTCCGAAAGGAAGCTCAATTCAACTCACTACAGAGAGCCTAGGTTTTATACTAACGTATTCATGGAATGCCACACTGATGGTGGAAATGGTAGCTGTTACGAACTATCGTTGATGAACTGCAAGTGCATTGGAGCTTATGTCAGGAACAAGAAGAACCTGAATCAGATTTGTTGGCTTTGGGAGAAGGTGAAATCAGATGATGACAGAGGACTCCGGCGGTTCGTGGACACTGTTCAGCAGTACCATGCCTGTTAAGAATAAGAAAGTATCAGAATAAGATATCGAGATGTATTAGGATAGTATCTTAAGAATTGTAGTTTATATAAGAACCACTATGTAATAATAGAAAAAGAATTGACAGAAAATAATAATCATTCTCTTTTAAAAAAATATATAAAAATTATCAAAAGTGCTATTATTTACTGCTGCTATTTTCTAAACTCTGCTAATTTGTACAACCACTAATTTTAACATGGACACCATGGTCCTTGTTCCATAAAAATAATTTGGAAGTTCAATATTGATTTCTTAATTTGAAACCGTCTCATTTGTGTTTTTCTTTTCCTCTTTGAGAGAGTTATGTTTTTCTTTTCAATTCTGGAGTTCCAACCATAGACTGAAAGTCATGCTTAACCAAATTAAGACCTGTAATGCTTCCGGAAAGTAACGAAACCTCGACGTAAATCTAAGGCTACAAAAGAGCAACACTGTGTAATGGAAAACTGAAAAGCATTAGATAATTAGTTTCTCAACATTTCACTGTAATACTGTATTCACGTAACCAACCAACACCCCACATAACAGAACTGGGCCTCTTCAGCGGCCCAAAGCAACAGCCCACAAATCACGCCTTCTCCTTCCAGTCACCGTCAGCCGTTCGATTTCCAACTCAAAAGATCCTCTCCATAAATCCATCAACTGGCCCTTCGATCCGTATCCCATCTGCACATCCGACGGCCGAGAGAGCGAGTTCTTTCTTATCCTCTGCTGCGCAGTATTGTACTTCGCAGCGAATCAACGATGTAGATTATAGGAGGTCTTTTGAGATTTAGTTACACGAATCTTAAAGCAGATCCAATGGTTAACCCCTCCATCAGAGAGCACTAGTATAAGCAGTTATTACAGTCAGTCAGTCTGGTTCGATCCGATTGAGTCGAGCTCTGACTTGGATCCAGCCGGCCGGCCATGGCGCTCCCCTCCGGCTTCCATGACCGCCTCCGTCACATGGAGGACGCTCGCCGCCATCGCCTCTCCCTCCTCCAGGTTTAGTTAATTCCTCCTTCACTCTTACACATGTTCTGTCACTGTCAGACTCAGTCATGACTCATGAATGTAGTTATATAGTTTGATTGTACTGTCATTTGGAACCAGATATGGAGATCATGGCTATCGAATTGATCAGAGTGAAGCAAACATCAGATTTCACATTTTTAGTTATCAATTCTCATTTATTTGTTTTAGAGAAGTCATATTAATTAATTATTCGGTGGTAACTAGTATATGTTTGTTATTCAAATCTAGGCTGAGAAAGATCTGCAAAGCACAAAGTCACAGCTGCTCTCATCCAAATTGGCCAATCTCAGATGTCTGGAGCAGCGCTACTTGTTCCTCGAGAGGAGGCACGCTGAGCTGAGGTTTCAGATCCTGGCGAAGAAGTCTGAGCTTGACTCCGTTGATTCTCGATACCAGGCTACCATCTGCGAGTTGAGGTAGTTTGTAGTTAAATTACTGCTTCGTGATGGAATTATCGAGAACAGTTAATGATGCTCCTTTATAGTTTATACACAATGAATTGCCGGTAGGTTAGATGCCAGTTCCCAATTTCTGTTCATCTATTTCGGCCTTTTCTGTTCATGTTTAAATTATAACAGACATTGGCACCATATAGGAGTACCGCAATTGTAGCTTGAGTTTTCCTTAGTTGAATTTATTTGTATTTAGTGCAGTAAAGTGTGAGATAGAAGAGCTTGAGAAAATAGAAAAGGAGTGGGACGCGTTGTACAACGCAAAAAGATCGGAAATGGAGGAGTTCAGAGAATTGCATAAAAAATTTGAAATGGACACGAGGGAGGAAATGCAGAGAATGAAAGATTCAGCATCCAATGTATGTGACCCAATCTCTCCTCATAAGTCTTAAAATAGAAAATAGGACGTTGCTTCCATGCTCACACCTAGATAATTTTATCGGTTACAGATGAATCACATAATGAGTAATATTCATTTATAATCGTCCTATCGAAAAGAAAAAAATTATGGTGGGAGTATTTGAGTAAAATTCTAGAAAATAAAATATCTTATTGTGCATCTGCTGATACTTTTTTGCAAAATCAATTAGCCTGCCATTTCTTAACTGATACGATATATCTGTCCGTGTGGGCTATTTCTTCCAGCACTAATAAATGGCATTCCTGATTTATCAATAGATGAAGTCAACCTTGAAAGAGCTTCCAAAGAGCAGCAGGAACTCAACCAACAATGAAATAGCATTGGCCGAGTCAAAGAAATCTGACCTCTTGGCCAAAAAGGAGAAGTTAGAGAAGAATATGACTTCAGCTTGTGCTTATACAGCTCTGTTGCAGAAGCAAATTCAAAGAGCTATTCTTTCACAAAATGGTTCCTAAAAAACATCTCAGGATGACCGGTGAGGATTTGTTTCTCTTCTTTGGCATATAGCTCAGAATGTTCATTGTTAGGAAATATTTTTTTAGTTTTGTTCATTGACAAAGAAAATCGGGTAAACGATATGCCAAAAAAAAACATAGAAAAGTTCTCAGCTCTTGGGCATTTAGGTAGATTGGAGTGAAAGATAATTCTCAAGATGGATCTTTTGTGATTAATTGAGTTGATAACTGGCTATCATTCATTATTGTAAAAAGTAAACAGCACTACCGTCATCAAGATTAGGTTTTCAATGAATGTTCTTTTATACATTTTACAAGTCTGACGATTTAATCCTTTGTGTACTCTGCGTTTATATTTCCTTCCATTTAAAGTTTCATAATGATTTCAGCATTTCTAAGAACTCTTGAATCTAAATATATATGGCAAATGACTCTAGCAGAAGCAAATGTTTTCATGACTCTGGGAGAGTCGCACTGCAGAAGCGTATGGAGCTCTTTTAGTAAGTTGAAGGCAGTGCTGCAGTGGCAAAGAACAGTATGGTGTATTGGGATTGCATGTTGGGATTGCTATTTCTCCACAGAGCCTTAATTAGCAAATGGCAGGAGAAGTTTAGCACTGGTGACTATAATGAAAAATGGGTTCCCATCGTGGATACGTGCACAACAATTTTTTTTTTCTTTTTGCTTTATTATGCAACGAAATCTGATAATTATGCATGTAAACTCAACTTGCCGCATCAAACTTATTTTTTAATAATTAAGTCGCGGTTCAATATCCAATTCAGCGAATTTTGATCGGTTCATGACCCCTTTATTCGGTTCACTGTACCATCTCCCTCTTTTTCTCTTTATGTCATTGTCACACTTTTTTTATGCACACTATATAGCTAATTATGCATGTAAACTTGTTTATTATGTATACAGATTCATTTAGTATGCAGTGTATTGGTTTTAGACTGTATGTGTACAAATACTATATATAAATATAAAAAATTATTATGCACTCAACTTTTATTTAGTATGCAACTTATTGATCGTAGAATGCATGTAATCAAATATTTTTTATGCAGACAAAAATGCTTAGTTAACAAGGTTGTTTAATGTTTTTTAGTACAACAACTTAGTTTAAATGCATAAAAAATAACTTTTGCTGCATAATAAACACATTTACATGCATAAATCAGGAGTGCAGAATAAGTTTGACTGCTCAAATCATCTGTATCAACGACGGGAGCTACAACGGTATCTCTATATCAGCTCCCATGACAAATTTAGTCCAATTTTGACAGCTAATTATAATTGGACCAAAATAGTTCAGAGCCTAGTTCGTGGTGATCTGATCTTTGATTAGTAGTATAATTAGCAGTTAAAGTTTTCAATTTTTAGTGGAAAAAATTGTTATTTAAAGTAGTCTCTATTAGCGTTTTATCTTTACATTAATTCTATGCAGTCTAAAATTTAGTAGTTTCTTTTTGAAAACTGGGTACATGTGTTACTCATATCTTTCATTTTTTATTTATAGTCATTTTGTATGATGTAAGACTTTTATCTCTTCTAAAACGAAATGTGAGAGGGTGAATAGAAATTTCATTTTGTCCAAAAAAAAAAAAAATCTTAATACTTTAAATGCAAAATTAAAATTAATAACAATAAGTTTTTTTTAATTCGAATAAACATTAAGTATTAGAAATGCTGCATCAGAAGTTAGTAAAAATAACAATAAGAAAATATATTCAAAGCAACAAAATAAAAAAAATCTAGTTCCTATCTATTTTGCATCTGCTCCAACAAAAACATTATTTATTTAATTTTTTTTTTTGAGAAAAAGTTAGAGGTCTTGTCTCCAAATTTTATTAATTGGACACTTTGTGTGTCTAAAATGTACAAATGATCACTAAAGTGTGATCAAGAAAAAAAAAAAATAAACAACAATGAGAGAAGAAAAACGAAAATAAGAAAGATAAAAGTAAAACAAATCAAATGATATGTATCGTGTCTCTAGCCTAGGACCCATAATTTTTATGTTTACTCATGATTTATCTTACAAATTCAAGTCGGTTCTTAGCTTCATCGTGAAATACTCTCGCGCACTGCTTTCTCCATACTACAAATTCAAGTCGGCTCTCCGAATTTTTTGGACAAAATTCGATTCCTTTCAATAAAGCTGGCATACTAAACCCAAAAATGTTTTCTATTTTATTCTTACATATCCTAATTTCATTACTTATATGTTACAATTGCAAATGGCTGTCAATTTCGAGCTATGTATATTTTCATTTTTCCAGCATTATTCTAAAAGTTATAAAGCAAAAGTAAAATCCCCTTATCCAAAGCTTGACCATATGTACAGTACGTGGTCTTTATCGATCCCTCACTGTCTTTTCTGTTTGCCACCGACGCGGCATTTATGTGGATAGTGCGAGTCTATATATTGATATGTTTAATATATATTAATTGAATAATTTATTTAAAACATACGATTAATATTAAATAAAGCTATTTAAGTGAATAAACTTTTAACTATTTAGACATGGCCAGTATCAAATCTGAGTCTATTTGAGATTTGAATTCGTCTCAAAAATAATTTTTAATCGTTTGATATATGCATGCCATATCTAAAATAATTCAAGCACATAAACAGAATTAATTTTAATTTGAACACAAGTTAATTTGTCCAGTAAGAGTACCGTTAATGTTGGATTTACACTAGAATTGTTTCATAAAAATTTTAGGTCGAATTAAAATTCATGGGGAGCAAGTTCATGAATCCCATTTTATGATAAAGTGACATATATGTTTACCAACAAAAAAAAAAATTTATCAAGTTGATATATAATTATAGACTATAGAAAAATATATATATATCCATCAGCTTTTTGCAGGAAGGATTATATTTCACAATTGATGAACTTCCATCAAACCATACAGTAACTTATTTTTGTTTGGCGTACACATACATCGGCACATATAATAAAAGTATTAGCTTGTAGTGAAAACAAGGATATGATCAGATGACAGATGCTGCACAAAGCTAATTCAGCTTTATTTTCATCTGTACTGGCATATCAATCGCGGTAGGGGCACTGATAGATCATAGAAGGTTGATCATGGCTTGCTTATACAGGTGGTGGCGGCGGCGGCGAAACAGAACCTATGGGGTGACAGGCGCCCATAATACAAATCTGCACTGCACTACGCCTTGTGACGCCGCGGTATCCGATTGAAGGCTTTGCTTCCTCCATTGCTGTGAAATTAAGTTTAGTTGCAACACATAATAATGTCAAAGAAATATCAGCAAATATAACACAAATGCATAGATATGTTACTAATGGAAGATAGGGCATATATAGAGAATATACAGGGGTTAGCCTCGCTTAATGTTCGACCACCCTCCGTCGAGCAAACGAGAGAGCCGGTAAGCACTAGAAGAATGCATAGCATGGGAAGAGCTTTCATTGTCTTTCTTTCTAGGTGGTGATTGTTTTTTCTTTCTCTCTTGTTCAGTTAAGTATAGTCATAACTTACCCTGCTTATATAGTGATATGTATCATGTAGAGTCACCAATTTTCTCTTGTAAAGTTGTAATGCTGTTGCATGAATTGACAATATATATGCCTACATATATACAAAATTGCATATTGGTATTTTAGTATCAATAGATGATTATACTAGTAATTAATTAGTCGAAATAAAAATTTTAAAGACCAGGATAAAACTTTTGAGAAATTATCTTTGTCCCCTTTAACTTTCCCTCTTATGATCCATCCCCAAACTAAATTGGTAATATTTTCTCTTTCTTTCTCATACTCTTATAAATTTTGAGTGAATTTTTTTTTATTCTTGATCTTTCTATTGGATATATATGAGTGTTTTGTTCGATTGAGGATGTGAATTGCAACCGGTAAAAGTGATTTGTTGTATTTGAAAAAGAATTTTTAACTAAAATTGTATTGGGGTGTGGTTAAGAGGGTTTTTGAAGGGATGCAATTATCAACTCCCTAAAACTTTATAAGGACTTTTGTAAATTTATATAAAAATCAAAATAGTAATTAACACTCCAATACTTTAAAAAATCAAATTGATACATTTGAAAACTTCAAGAACCAATTTAATATAGTGATACTTCAAAATTATTCATGATATATATATATATATATATATATATAATTTACTCTTTAGTTAGTTTTCTTCGGATGTTCATAATATCTGTACCCATGCTGCTGTGCACTTTAAGCACTAGTGTTCATATAATTTACTCTTTATTTAATTTCCTCACTTGTTCATAATATCAATACAGAAAATAGGAAATACATACACTTCAGTTTTACTTTATCCTGATTAGTTGTACGCCTTTTTCTCTGATATTTCCACAAAACCATTAATTTTCTCGTTGATCCCTATTTTGTCCCATTTATATTTGAAGTTTTTCCATCCATATCATGAAGTGTGTACTCCTATACGTTATTTGTTGTTCACATTTCCATTGAATTGCCCAGCACACTGTTCCTCAGTAATTCCATGCGCCTTCTTTTCGATTTCTTTTTCTCCGATTTTACACTGATTTTTCGATTTTCTCAGATAATTTTTTTTTTGAGATAAAAATGAGAGTCAAGCTACTCAAATTTAAATGTCTATAGACTATAAAAGATACCCCATCCTGGTTTTGAACCCGTGACCTTCCATACGGAGAGCATATATAGCCCTTAGCCATTAGCTAGACCAAAGGCTGGTTTTTTTTCTCAGATAATTTTGCACAACTAGAAAATAAGTTAATTTTTTATGGGTCCTGATTGTTTGTTATATATGAACTGTTGTACTGAAAAAACATAGCTACTGATAATTCAACTTTGGAAGGTAACATGATTCTTTTGGTTTATAAGATTAATTTGGATGCCTAAGAACCTACTGCTACATGCCACAAAATTTTTATGGTAGCAGCTTGCGTATATGAATCTGCTGCTTTTCTAAGAAGAAAAGAAAAGCAGGGTGTGCTTTTTTGATCGGATGGTCAAGATCAGTTGTTGCACCAATTTTAAAGTAGTTCAATGTTTGCTGCTGCACCACCGTTCTCAAAATACTTCGGTGTTTCTCAATTCTCAATCGTCGGATTAAGAAAAGTAGGGTCTACTTTTTCTTTATAGAAAAGTAGGTGATCCCGATCCGATCCCATTACAGTACAATGGTTGTGGGATTGATTTGAACGGCCGAGATTTAGCTATAGGAGGATTGCTCTTATATTGTGGGTCCCAACTGTCATTGACTATAGCAGCTTAATTCCTGTTATAAATTTTTATGCTAGCTGATACATACCATTCGGCCATACCGGAGAGAATTAATTGTTCTATTTCTCTCTTCATCCACTTTCCAAAGTTTGAAAAATTGGAAAAGTTTTCTACAAAGGTTTAAATGTAAAGTATGTACACTTGGGTTTGTTTTCAAACTTCTCCTCTCATTTTTGTCAATAAGTTTGACAATTAGCAAATGAACTATTCCAATTTCCAAAAGTCACTTGTATACTAACCGACCAGTGACTCCATCTTCATGTACATATATATACCACGTTTTTTCCACCTTTGTTTTAATTTAGTTTTTAAGCTGAGTGTGTGTGATTCACTCAGTACGGCTTCAAACTCAACACCGTCAATTTTCAATATGCTAATCAGCAAATTAAATGAACTACTTCATGCAGTTAAATCTGCTTTCTTAGGATGATAGTATATTAGTTAGCAATTAGCATTGCCAGACGTCGATGCACTGGTAATGGAGCATATAGGAGCTTCTATATGTCCAAATTGATGTATGAATTGTAAATGTATATAAAAAACAGGTGATGTATCATGTATGCCGCTATATTTGTCCTTCTCATCTAGTACTAACAAAATGATATATTGACATATATATGCCAATTGTGTTGATTTTTGTTGATTATATAAAATAAGGGCTCTTTAGTTTTGTCCCCCCAAAAAATTAATTTTCTTCCATTTAGCGTCGTGTTTCGTTAAGTTTTATTGAGACCTTTTCTTTCTAAGCTACTTTTATATACAACAGCTGCATGCCTCCTGTTCTTCCTCCTTCCTTACATGTATCCTAGGAGTAGTCGGTGCTCAAATTAATTACCATTTGAATTCACTGACGCAGAGATTGGGATGCTTATCTGGTACGTACTGTGTGTGAATCCTTAATTAAGGTGGTAAAGTTGGATTTTGCATGATCATGTGCCGTTAATTAAGCAACTGTTTTAATTAAGTAACAACTGAAACCTCATCTTTCCCTCTGACAGGAGAACTAATTAAGCAAATGTTTTAATTAAGTTAACACTTAATTAAGCCTCTCTTCTTTTCTTTAATTTCTCCCCTCTTTTTGATCCCACCAAAAATTATTTGCGCCAAGAACTTAAAGCTTAAGCTGCTTCAGACAACCAAAAAAAAAAAAAATCAGAAACAAAGTTCATACAAATTAACCATCATTTTCAGCGACCATATATACTCTCTATGTCCGGTACCAAATTGCAGTAATCAAACTGTAACAAGCTATATACATATGTTCATGTCTTGACGGAGCATGCAATAGATAGAATACAAGGCTATATATGAAACACAAGGTGGAAGTTGGAACTAGAATAAGAGGAGGGAAAGGAGATGGCCGGCGAGCGTCTTTCATCTAACGGATACGATCATGGAAACCGGAGGGCAGCCCAGCTTGTGTACGTACGTAGTGCTCGACTCGGCTCGATAAATTATTACTAGGAGGGTAAACGAGCCGAGCCGAGCCGATCCGAGCTAGGCTAAGCTCAAACTCGGCTCGTTTAATTAACGAGCTGACCGAGCTGGCTCGTTAAGCTCGTTTATTTTTTAATAATAAACTTTTAAGTATGTTATATCAAAATTTATATAAAAATCAACAAAAGGACTAACAAAAATATATTCATACACATTATACATAACAATTATATACATATATATATATATATATATATTAGACCATATGTTGTATAATATATTAATAATTTACGATAAGAGCAGTACAAATTGCAATTAGTAATAATTTATTAAGCCAAACAAGTTTAACAAGCCGAGCCATGCTAAGCTCAAGCTCGGCTCATAAGCTTAACGAACGAGCCAATAACAAGTCGATCCCGAGCCAATAGCGAGCGAGCCACGAGCTACGAGTTTTTTTGCCACTCCTACAGACCATGTTTTACAACTTTTACAAAGGTTGTACTGTACCACTGTACCAGTGCTCTCTGATGAAGGGGCTATATATCCGCCGTCGGATTGTCAGGTACTCAGCTCAGGTACAATTCCGATCGAAAAGGCCGGCGTGAATCTCACGTTGTGAAAATCGGACGGTTGGCGATATATGGCTGGAAGTCAGGACTCGGGAGTAAGGCCTGTAGCAGGCTTTGCAGGAGAGATTCGTGGGCTTTAGCTTTGGGCCGCTTAAGAGGCCCAGTAGAATGGCGTTTCCTTAATTTGTTGTGCTTGTGGGCAACTAGGCCTATTTGTTTCAGCATACTTGATAATGCAGGTAGCTCAACCTACTGCAGTTGGCAACGCATGATGTTTGTTTGCATGTATTTGTATTTTACTACTGTAGTTGGACCTTCAGTTGCCATCAAATATAACATCTTGTGCTGCGCTCATTTTTGACGTAGGAGCAGCTGCAATGCTTATTGCGGAAACAATTTCTTACCTCTTATTTCTATTATGAGAGTAATTGGAAAGAAAGTTGACTGTACAGGTCCAATATGGTAAGACATAAATTAAATTATAACCTTGTATTGCAATGCAAACTAACAAAAAATGACAAGATGCAATATTAGTAACTACTGCAACACCTAATGAATTACAACTCCAAATACATGTAGAACCAACTTCTATAAAATAAACAGACCCTAATTTCGTTTGAGAAGCAACTATTGGATGACCAGCGGCAGTGGGCATACATTTCTCATTCACAGCTTATCGCTGACTATATATACGTTTCCTCCACACTTTTTATTTATCTTCCAATTTCGAATACTTGAACAAACAATAGGAAAATTATATAATCTAGCTATCATCTTAGGGATATCTATATTGAACTAAAAAGTATCAATCATCTTAGGGATATCTTTGGTTTAATAGATATCTAATTTTTATTCTATCCGCTAATGACCAATGCGATATCTATTGAACAAAATTTACAAATTTATGTTTAAGATGGTGGAGGAAACTCAAAAAGTTATTTATGAGAACTAATACAAGAATTTATAATATTTGCTAATTATATTTGCTATGAAGTTAATTACAATAATTCCAACAATTTTAACCCTAGTTCGTCCCTCCTACGTCGCAAGTCTGGAAAAGTTGGATACATGTGCTGTCCCAAATAGTATTGCGCCTACTGAGTGAAACTATGCGAATCAAGTTCTAGTATTTTAGTATAGTGATGAAACATAGAGTAGTAAGAATAACATATCTTATAAAGAATGCAGCATGGTGAAGGATTGGAAGGATGCTGTAGAAAAGCTTTGAATTATTCATTCAAACTTAATTTGATTTGTCTCAACTCTCAAATAGTAAATTATGATACCTTGATAAATTTTAACAAATCTGTTCTTATTGTTTCTTTTATTCTAACATTGACATTTTTTGTGAAGTTGTGCTCTTGGTGTTTGTGAAACAAGATGTTTAATTGGAAGGATGATAAAGGCGAGTCCTTAGTTGTTTATTTTGTCAGATAGTAAAGTCTTGATAGTTATAAAGAATAATCTTAAACTAGATTTAGACTGCATGTATCTTAACTCCTTATTGCTTTCTTGTGTTCACCACCGAGCAAGTAAAAAATCAACATACAATTAACAAGAAATTAAAAAGAAAAATTAACAATATATATGTCAACAAATCTCCATTATACTGCGTACCATTTCCCAATTTGTTAACAATTTACGCGTTCATTTTAGTTATTTGTCCATTTACATAAAAATAGTATTAGTTTAGAGATAATTTCATCATGCGTAAGTAAGAATTTAGGTTCAGGCTTTGTGCTATTGTTCAGCCTTCCTGCATATTGATTCGGCCCAGACACAAATAATTGGACTTACAATTTCTTTTTCTATCTAGAAGAGAAAATTAATTTGATACTAGCCGGTGTTACACTGCACCCACAAGGCAACGAGTAAATTAACCATTTGTTCCATATAATTCATGTTGTTAGCCAATATGAAAAATGATGTGCATCCTAAAGAATTTTTAATTATGTTATTATAAGGTAAGTTTATGAGCCTGTATTTATTAAAAATAATTTTGATCGATGAAAGAAAGACGAAACATAATATCATTTCTTTTGCAAACAGATGTTTTCAAATTTTTGATTGACGAGAATTTCAAAATTTGGGTAGAGTGCCACTGTCACGCTTGGCTTTGGACTGAAATTGTTATTTCTTATAATAAATTTTTAAGATAATAGGTAATGAGCCTTAAATTGAGAAAATTAATATGGGTTGGGACATTAAAGTACGTCAACGGTGGTAATCAATATATCTAAATAAACAACCAACGGCTATTCCTTAGGGAAAATAGAATTTTCATATCAAACGATCCAATCTCCTTTTATTAGGAGTAAGGATTTGTAAAAGTGCTCATGGAAACTGTATGGAATTGCAAACCGAGCTAAATCGGATCGAACTAGATCAGCTTTATCAAGCCCATATGCCTATGTTCAGATCGTAGCCTTCTCTGGGCTTCATATTTGGGCTGTTAAATAAGCCCAAATATCTCGTTCCACTTTGTTGATTGGGATTTCTTTGGCGTCCAATGAATTTTGTGTGAGAAGCAAGCATCGTTTGCATGAACGGTGTAATGCCATTCATTCACCGCCTGCCGGCATTGTAAAAGGAGACGGCGCAATTTTGTTTATTTTCTGCGGATTTCTATTATAGTTTTTGAGTATCGAACACATAGTTTTAATGAATGATTTCATTTTAAGATAATGGAGGAAACCTATTTGCCTAACTGAAAAAAATATAAAAAATATTATTTTATTTTATTTTATTACAATTATAATATGATTTATTTACAAAGAAGTTTCAATAACATTTATATTATCAGTTTAAATTTGCTCAATATACCATAAACATGATATTTAAAATTAAGATAACTATGTTGATCCTTCATAAAACAAAGAACTGTACTTGTTATTATTTGCACTGACCAGGATATCAAGAAAAAACTACTTTACATTGATGTCTAAATGTCTAATACCTATAATATTTCTACATAACCACTTGAGTTTTAAGAACTTTGTGTTTGCTATCCGGATCACAAATTTCTTGCTGGTTGCCTTTCATTTTAAGGCTTTGGGCGAGAAGGAACTTGAACTACCAACATCATGGTTCATAGCCACGTGCTCTAAAATATAATTTAATAACTTCTTCACCAATTTTGTGTTACTATTAATTTATGTAAAGGACGTAGACTTTACATGTTTCTATTAATTTATAAAAAGAAAATTGTTCTAGTGTTACTTTCATTGATTTCATAAATAATTGAGTAACTTCTCCACCAATTTTAAATCAACAAGAAAATCAAATTTCTTTTTAGATAAAAGTGTCCATTTATAATTCATGAATTCCATTATCTTCCAAATTAATGCTTCTTTTGTTTTCTACAATATAATTATTAATAAATTCTTAGTCTATATGGAAGTGAGATATCAATGTCATCATCAGTTGCTAATCTGCTATTAATTTTATTAGTCAGTATTATTACACTTAAACTAATATCGGATCGAAAATATATATATATTGGATCATTCAAATAAAATTCTAAAATTAACAATACACATTTGTGTGGTACATTTCGCTAATAATTTCAACCTGCTAATCTGCTATAATAGTATTGTTTATAGCGCAACTTATACGACCCGTTTGAAGTTCCAACTGACTTACGCCAAAGTTGAATCGTTCAATATATAAGAACAATATATTTTTCCGGATGCTATGTAACGAGCCATTCTCCAAAAAACCTAACCAAGAGAGATATGAATATGAATATATGAATATGATAAAACAAATAACAGGACCAGAGTCAGCAGACTCGATTCCCGTTCCAGGCTTCCATCCAGCTATATATATATGTATGTATTCAGTATTCACACAAGTATATTTAATTCCTTGGCTGCTAAGAATTATTGTTAAGTTGTTGAGGGAAAAATAAAAAAATGTACACAGGAAATTGCATATCATATTCTCTGTTGTCCTACAATATTATTCACGACGTGAGCCATTAAATTGTCTCGAGAGCCGTGCCAATGCGGATCTTGAGACGATCTAACGGTTCACGTCGTGAAGGACACAATATGGTACGTTGGAGGATAAGTACTCGAGAAATTATTGTTGAAAAGAATATTTTACATAAGAAATGAAGTTGTGATAAAATAAATAAACTTTTATTTTGAGGAAAAAATAAATAATAATAATAGTAGTAGTAATAGTAATAATAAATACACTCTTAATCGTCTTTGAAAACGACGCCACTGCGTATCAATCACTAGCTATAGACCTATATATATATAGTACGTACTAATTGGTGGATATTTAATGCAAAATTGATGTGTATAAATGGTCAAAACATAAGTTTGACACTATATAAATTGGTATTTGTAGTTGCAACATTTTAGTATGATTTTCATTAGAGATGGCAAAATCTGATCCGACTCAAAACTCGACGGGTCGACCCGAGTTTCAGAAAAAGTGAGACTGAACCGAACTCAACCCATATTCCAGGGAAAGTCAGACTGATCCAAACCCGACCCGACCCTGGAATAGACTCAGGAATAGAGAAATAGAGGTGCAAAATCTGATCAGACCCGAAAAACCTGCCCGACCCAAAAAAAATGCCGGCAAATGTCAACCTAATACCCAATACCCGACCCAACCCGACTCGGAAAAATGCCGACAGCCGTCAACCCGATATCCGACCCGACTCGAGAATCTGCCACCTCTAATTTTCATGAATACGGTCTGGGTACAAAACATTATAGACCGTAATATTTTTATTATAGGTAATTAAAGGACGACAATTGTTGACTTTACATTTAATTTTGCTTAATTGACGGAGCATTAGTACACTTTTAAGTTTTTAACTGTAGTTTTAAGGTCCTGGTCAAAATTGTAATTAGTCTTTCCCGTTTAATTTGGTGGAAGGTCTTTCTGTTGTAGGTGTTGCACAGTAGTCGTTACCTCTCCATTACGGCGAGGGATATTAATTTAGACTTAACTATTTGTTAGCATTGTTGCATATAATTTTATTTAAAATTTAATAATATTCTGAATGTTATTTTAATTGTAGTTGCATGTATATATTAATTTTGAGCAGGATTTTGTTAACTAGTTAATAGTTATCCATTTCACACATGTACATCCAAATTAATGTAAACATTGAATAATAACATCAACTTTGTATATATATGCATAATGCATGTATCTGTTTAGTAAAAACTTGATAGAATGACCCTCTAATTTGAATTCCAAATGATTATTTTATCATTATCTTTTGGTCATCTTTCAAAAATCATTAAAAATAGTTAGAAATCTCTAAAAAAAATAATAATAAAAATTTGGTATTTTACTTTTATGAATAGTGTCGTAATTTTGCATTTATGTCTCTACATGAATTGATTGTTTAAAATACCAAACCATTTGATGTATACAACAATAATTAATAAATTGAATAAACTTTTGTCATGAATATTTCAATTAAAAATCACCTACACGTGTTAGTATTTAAATATAAAAAAAATATTCAATAAATATATATATCATAAATGATTGACAAATGACAATTGATACTATCATCCTAAAAAAGATATTTGTATATATGGAAGAAATATTCTTTTATATGTTATCACAACACCACCAGTCAATCATTATTGAGACAGAAAATTAAGAAAAAAAAAATGGTGTAGCTTGAACCTTGAAGAATAGGATTTTTCAACGACCGTTACAACTTACGTAATAAACAAGAATAATAATGCACAGTTGATTTCACGGTTTTAGACTTTTAGTCCTCCTAGTGTTTCTGTTTCTTTTTTCATAATCAATGAACGGTCTGTTTCATCCAAATCAAAGGCAGTCACTGTGTGTGTGTCAAGTCAAATAAATTAAGATGTAACGTTTAATCTTTTATTATATTATATATAGAGAGAGAGAGAGTAATACTGCCATGCTCTTAAGCGTACGGGAGCCTCCCGTGAGCTTAACACCAAAAACGTAGCAAACCATATCCAAATTTTGATTTATATGGCTCAATAAATTCTTTATATCAAAATCATGTGGCATGCAAATATTTTTCATTTTTAGATACTTTTAAGTATTTATTTCTGATTTTTTAAAAGTTACATATGAAACATTGATTATTTTATTAATATTGTATAATTGTTATTAAAAAATCCGAAATAAATACTTAAAAATCTTCAAAAATGAAAATTTTTTGCATGCTATAAGATTTTGATATAAAGAATTTATTGAGCCATATAAATAAAAATTTGGATATGGTTTAATACTTTTTTGTGTTAAGCTCACGGAAGGCCCCGTGAGCTTAAGGGTACAGTAGTTTTACTATATATATATATATATATATATAGAGTAAATCTAGCGTGCTCCTAGAAGTACGGAGGCCTCCCGTGCTCCTAACTCAAAAATCATACTAAACCATCATTAAATTTTGATTTATCATTCTCATTAAATTCTTTATATCAAAATCTCTTACGATACAAAATTTTCCCATTTTTTGACTTACTTAAGTATATGTTTTGGAATTTTTTAGAATGACATCAAAATAATAATAAAATAATATATAAAACTATGTCATCTTTAGAAAATACAAAACAAATACTTAAAAATCTCAAAAAATGGAAAATTTTTGTATCCTACAATATTTTGATATAAAGAATTTATTGAGACCCATAAATCGAAATTCCGAAATGGTTTAGTATGATTTTTGAGTTAGGAGCACGAGAGGCCTCCGTGCTCTTAAGAGCACCATAGTTTTACTATATATATATATATAATTAAGGAAAACACGTTGAGTCCACCCTATAATTAAGGAAAACATGTTGAGTTCACCCTATAAAAGTAGGTCACTCATCCACCTCTCTCACAATTTGACACACTCATATATATATGCGCCCATGTGCTTGTCACAGTTGCATAAATGTTTACTGGAAACCATAATGTATCTGTTTACTAGAAAATTGTATATGTTGATATGAAATATATAAATATATACTAAAAAATGATATTTATTCATTGAAAATACAATGGACCGGTGAATAAATGAAAAAGGTGGACGCTAGCTATTACTCTACATTTAATCAACTCCATGCACTGTGTGGAGTGTGGACAGATATTTATCGAGAAATATGGCTTTTGCTTTGTGGACATCGCATTCGCATATGCTGATTTTTGTCCTCTGATAATAATAATGTACGTATACTACAGTGTCAGTACATCATCAAATTAATATGCTAACTAATGATCTGAATAATAATATTTTTTATTTTTTAGTAAGTACTTCGAACTATACGTACGGAAAAACTAACATATCAACTTAATTATAAAAAATCCATATTTGTAGAATTGTAAATCAATTATATGTTTTAACATTTTTTTTTTACTGAAAAAAAATGTGCACATAAATGGGAGCGTATTTCTGAATTAAAAACAATAAAATCTAGATTGGTAACAAACTAACAACTCTCCTGAAATATAGATTTCACACACTATCCTAATAATATTAATAAATGCTTCACAATTTAATTTTAAAATTTATTTAGCTGGAAATAGCTAATTGCATATTTTTTATGTGATATTTGTTTCACAATTTGATGAACTTAGTTATCATTATTTTGTTAACATGATATACACTTTTGTGATCAGTAAACTAATTATAAAGAAAATTATATATAATCTCTTAATAATCATACTTACGCAATATTTGTTTCGAAAAATATATGTCAATAATTTTATTTTTTAATTATCCAGATTATCCAAAAAGTATCCGATCCGTATCCAGATCCGGATCCAAAAAGTTATAGCGGATATAGATATGGTAAAGCAAATATCCATCCGTATCCGATCCGTTTACAGCCCTTTAATATTTTTTTAACGCAAGTAAATTAATAAGTGCCCACTTAATTTTTTTTACTGAAAAAAAATGTCTACGAGGATTTAATTTCCGTCCTATAAAAAACGACCAAATGTTTAACCACCAGTCAATATTGTTGAATGGGCATTTCGTTGCACATGAACCGTATATATATGGTCCATGCATGCCGGCTGGCATTTTATTTTTACTCAGGTAAAAGTTAGTTGTTTTAATTTTCAGTTTGGAGGAAAATATACATACCATGTTCTGGATTTAGAGAATTTGGATTTGTTGAGAGTTGAAACAAAGTTTCAAAAGCAAAATGTTCTACTGAATCTGGCTAATTAATTAATCAATTAATCAATTAATCAATTACTTAATTAATTAAAAAGTTGATTAGGATTGACAGTTGAATGCAACATCTGTCTGTCTGAACTTGTCAAGATTCAAGAAAGTATGTATATATATTAATATATCAGATGAGTTAATTAATTAATTAATTGGCAACTAAGTTTGTATGGAAGCTTCTTTCTTCTTCCTCACCAGACTTGTCGTATCAGACTCGTCTTTTATCTGATTCAGCGCTGCTATATTCGGCTAGTTTAGTTTGCCTTTTGAACTGCTCAGATAACATAACATCTTGAGAAACAAACCCAAATATACCAATTCATTCATATCCTCTACTGCGCAGTAAACTACTGTGCAGTACTCAATCGTTAGATCTGCGTTAAGATTCGTGCAACCCAAATGTCAAAAAAGCCTCCTGTAATTCACATCGTCGGTTCGCTGTGCAATACAGTACTGCGCAGCAGAGGATATATAAGCACGCCAAATATATATGTGATCAAATCAAAACCGCAAAAGGGTATATAGCTAGTGTCATATATATATATATATGCAACTATATATCACACACAGGTGTCATCCTCATCCCAATCCCAATCCGACCCAACAGCTGGACTCGTGAGAGTTGTACACACATTCATTCTACTAAAGTATGTAATGATGTAGAGCTTGACTATATATATATAGAGTTAGACTATTATACTAACATTAGCATTTCGGACTGAAATGCTAACGCCCTAAATTTTATGTTATTGTGTCTGAAATCATGATTTATGGTGTTCAATAAATTATTTATACGAAAATATTGGGAAATACAAATTTGTTTCATTTTTAGAGTTTTCTAGGTGTTTGTTTTATGTTTTTTAAAATAGCATGTACGAACATCAATATTTTATTAATATTTATGAGCTATTTTCTAAAAATCAAAATAAATGCTTAGAAAACTCCAAAAATGAAAAAATTTTGTATTCCCCAATATTTTCATATAAATAATTTATTGAGCACCATAAATCATGATTTCAGACACGATAATATAAAATTTGGGGCGTTAGCATTTCGGTCCGAAGTGCTGACGTTAGTATAATAATCTAGCTATATATATAGAGAGTTAGGCTACAATAATATGCATATTACGGTTTTACCGTGCTATGCCGTCCGTACCTCTATTTCTGGTGTCCAAATAGTCGATCCCGAACCGTTCAATGTGATCTATATAAAAATATACTAGAACACCAAATTTTACAATTTTTAGAATTTTGTTTGCTATTTTTTAGTGATGGGGAAAAAATCGTTATTTTGTATGAATCATAATCCTTGGATCTAGCCATTTTCTCTCCATCATTAAAAATAGCAAAAAAATTCTAAAAATTATAAAATTTGGTTTGCTAGTATATTTTGATATAAAGATTAAGTTGAGCAGTTCGGATCGACTATTTGGACACCGCAAACTGAGATACGGACCGCATAGCACGGTAAAACCATGATATGCATATTATTATAGCCGGACTCTGTATATATATATATATATATATATATAGTAAATCTAGCGTGCTATGCGGTTTTACCGTGCTATGCTGTCCGTATCTTCGTTTTCGGTGTTCAAATAGCCGATCCGAACCGCTCAACTTAATCTTTATATCAAAATATATTAGCAAACCAAATTTTGTAATTTTTAGAATTTTTTTGTTATTTTTAATGATAGGGACAATATCACTATTTTTGTATAAACCAGATCCCTTGGATGTAGTCATTTTCTCCCCATCATTAAAAATAGCAAAAAAATTTTAAAAATTATAAAATTTGGTTTGCTAGTATATTTTGATATAAAGATTAAGTTGAGCGGTTCGGATCGACTATTTAGACACCGAAGACGGAGATACGGACCGCATAGTACGGTAAAATTATGATATGCATATTATTGTAGCCAAACTCTATATATACATATATAGAGGAGGGTTCCACTGCCTCAAAAATACGTGCATCAATTGTGCTACAAAATCTGGACCGCACATCTAGCTTGTTGATCAACGATCCGGATAGAAACTTCAATGATTTCATTTCCGCTTCCGTCTCCTTCCCTTTCCATTCTCGTCTTCTTTTCTTCCCCTTCCCGCACGAGCCAGACTGTGCCGCCCGTGCCGCTGCCAATGCGGCGCAGGTAGGTCGCGTTCGGGCAGGGGCAGGGTTAGGTCAGGGCGACGACGGGCGTGGGTAGGAGGAGCGGGCTGCCCGGTCGGAGGTTGCCACGGGCCGTATGATCAGTGCCGGGTCTCATGATTGGGAGGGCATGAACTATGAAGAAGGGGCTTTCCGGTCAGCTCGCTTTGGCTGACTTTAATTGTTGTTGTTGAGACTTGAGAGTTTCTTTGAGAGTTTTTCTCCTTTCTTTCTTTGTGTTGCTGATTGATTGATTGTTGAGAGTTTTGTTGTATTGTTCTCTTTTTTTTGTTTTTGTTTCTGTGTGGAAGAAAAGAAGACGAGAACGGAAAGGGAAGGAGACGGAAGCGGAAATGAAATCATTGAAGTTTCTATCCGGATCGTTGATCAACAAGCTAGACGTGCGGTCCAGATTTTGCAGCACAATTGATGCACACATTTTTGAGGCAACCCTCCTCATATATATATATATATATATATAAAAGTAAAACTACTGTGCTCTTAAGCTCACGGCGCCTCCTGTGAGCTTAACACAAAAAACGTATCAACCCATATCCAAATTTTGATTTATATGGCTCAATAAATTCTTTATATCAAAATCTTATAGCATGCAAATTTTTTTCATTTTTGGAGATTTTTAAATATTTATTTCAGATTTTTTAAGATCAACTATACAATATTAATAAAATAGTCAATGTTTTATATGTAACTTTTATAAAATCCGAAATAAATAGTTAAAATCTCTAAAAATGGAAAAATTTTGCATGCAACATGATTTTGATATAAAGAATTTATTGAGCCATATAAATCAAAATTTGGATATAGGTTGATACGTTTTGGGTGTTAAGCTCACGGAAGGCCCCTGTGAGCTTAAGAGCACGGTAGTTTTACTATCTCTCTCTCTCTCTCTATATATATACACACACACACACACTAAACGTTAGCATTTCGGACCGAAATGCAAACGCCTCAAAATTTACGTTATCGTGTCTGAAATCATGATTTATGGTTCTCAATAAATTCTTTATATGAAAATATTAGGGAATACAAAACAATTTCATTTTTAAAGTTTTCTAAGTATTTGTTTTGAATTTTAGAAAAAAGCTCATAAATATTAATAAAATATTGATGTTTGTACATGCTATTTTAAAAAATGCAAAACAAGTACTTAGAAAACTTTAAAAATGGAAAATTTTTGTATTCCCCAATATTTTCATATAAATAATTTATTGAGTACCATAAATCGTGATTTCGGACACGATAACAACAATTTTGAGGCGTTAGCATTTTTGGTCTCAAATGCTAACATTAGTATAATAGTCTAGCTCAATAATGTATGTACGCTACTTATAAAATGTAAAAAAAAAAGGTGATGTGTATATGTATAGATCCAGGTCTTGCAAAATAGTGTAAAAAGGTGACTCAGTATGTTCTCTTTTATTTTCTGAATTAAGGAAAATATTGTAGAGTCCATCATTATAAAGCAGGTGATCCATCTACCATTCTCACAATCTGACACACCCCACTTGTATTTATGTGCTTAGCGTAGTTACATAAATATTTATTGAAAACTGTAATGTTCATAGCTAGGAAAATGATATTTGTTTACTAAAAATACGGTGAACCGATTTATAAATAAAAATGGTGTAGCTTATTACTCTCTCAATTAATGCTTTACCCTGGGTACTGCACATTGCAATAAATTGAAACAGAAACCGAAATGATTTTTTTTTTCTCCTATTGTCCTTTTATAATTTATATAATATAGTTGTTATTTATTTAGTTTTTGCCTATCAAAACGGAGATATCAATCAAATTATCGAAGTACTTGAAAAAAAGGCAAACAAGAACAACAATGACGATTTCATTGTTATTTTTTTCCTAACATAGTAACATGTCTGTTGTCTTTACAGACTTACAGTGTACTGTACACAAGTGAAATGAAATGACAGCGTTTACTAGAAGAAGAGTTTGGTGGTCCTTCTAGCTAGGTATTCACAAAACGCATTTAAGAAAATTAAACCACCTCCAATTAATGAAATTAATTATTAAGCTACTTTTATAAACTTCTTCTTTTTTTTTATTCTCATCTTGCATATAGTGGTACGTGCATGGGTCCATATTCCCTGTCAAATTCCACAATTTACTAAACTTTACAAATTTTTTATTCCCATCCTTCATATATATATTTATAGTAAATCTATCATGCTCCTAGGAGCATGCAAATATACTGTACTCCTAACTTAAAAATCTTACTTAACTATTTCAAAATTTTGATTTGTGATTCTCATTAATTTTTTTTTATATCAAAAATTTCTATGATACATAAAATATTTCCATTTTTTTAGTCTTTTCATATATGTTTTGAAGTTTTTTAGGATGACCTCAAAAATAAAATAATGTACAAAACTATACCATCTTTAAAAGACCAAATACTTTAAAACTCAGAAAATAAAATTTTTTTATATATCTTAAAAGATTTTGATATAAAAAATTTAATAATTATTATAAATATAAATTCTGAGATGGTTAAATATGATTTTTGACTATATATTTGGAGTAGAGCTTTTGTATTTGATTTTTGGTGTCAAGTTTCAACTATTTGGATCTTCACTTAAATCCACAATATGCACCGGACTACTTTTGTAACATATATCGTCGTTGTTTATTTATATTCAAACTCTACAATGTAGCATATTATAATTAAACAATTTTATTAAGTCATACATTAATTGTCACAATATATATATTAAGCGGATTTAAACTAGCTAATTTAATTTATCTACGCGTGGAAAATAACATAAAGAAAAGTATTGAAGCTTCTTCTGAATATATAAATTTTAGCTAGATATATATTTACGAGTTATTGTCCTTTTTATTGTTTTTTTGTTGTAACGGTCCTTTTGGCTTAAGACCTCTCAATAAGATGATTGTCACGAGAGCTTCTCCAAAAGTTACATAACAATGTTTCGCAAGTGATAATATATATATATATATATATATATATATATATATATATATAATTAAGATGTAAAAATATAATACATATCGCGTCGTGTGGTTTAAACACGTACGTCATAAATGAATTTGTAATGATCTGAAATCTTGTTGTATGCATGCATGAATACATCATCACCATTGATGTACCTATTTCATATATGCATATTAATCAGATTTGTACCTATATTTGTACCTAAAATCCTAAGTTCATTTGCATTTAGGTAGAAGATTGTCTAGAATCAAGTTACTTCTGTGATTTGGTCCTATTTTCAGGTAAATGGAGTTTTTAGAGCTATTTGGACTAAATTTGGAAGCAAGGAGAAAAAATACGCGAAGGAGCACAAAGGAGCATCTAATTGTGGATCACAACTTCCTATTTTTTGGGACGTAATCAAGAATAGAACTTCTATTTCTATGTCATGCCAGCTCACAACCGCCATATCTAAATCAAGAAAACGCGCATAGAGCCAATTTAAGCGACAGACAGGCTATTTCAAGGCCAAGCTCTCTTTGGAAGACTAAATGCGGACCGCACTCCTATTCCTACGGATCGCAGTCAGCTCAAAACAGAACAGAACACCTATTTTTTGGTGCGTGCTATTTCTGGCGATCTCCTTTTGGGATTTTTCCCTCAATTGCGCCCCAAGAAACCAGAAGTCGGACGCCTAAATCTGAGACATCTTCTCCTATAAAAGAGACCCCTTGGGGTGCTCTCATATCATCTTCATCTTACCATCTTGTGTTAGGTCTCATGTGTTGAGTTAGTTAGTTAGTTAGTTATTAAATTAGTTGAGAGTCATGTCAAGAGAGGAGCTCAACGTAGTTGGAATTGAAGGAGACGGTTACCCACCTCTTCCTAAGCTTACTCGGTGCTTTCTTTTCTCTTACTTTTGTTTATTTGTTGTAGTAATGTCTCATAGTGAGTAGTCGTGTTTGTTCTTAGGGTCTATGATGATGTTTGTATGTATGGATTAATTGAATACTTGATTTTCACGTTTATGCATTAAAGTTATTCTCAATTTGCTTGGAGCTTATTCATAACTGTGCTTGAATTGTTTCTTGTTTGTTGGTAAGAACCTGTAGATTGTGTCCGTATCTAGTTGGTCAACAATATCATCTTATCAAGAATTGTTATTTGCATGAGAATGCGTGTGTACTATTTCTTGCTAGTTTGATAAACCTGTGGATTAGACATAAATCTAGTTGGTAAGTAAAACGTCATTTGATCAAGAATTGATACTTGCACTAGTTGGGTAGTCAACTTGTTGTCCAATTGTACCCAAGATGAGAAATTGTGGTTTTAACGCGAGTTAAACCAACCCTAGATTGAGAGTAAATTGAGCTTAGAATTAGAGGACTTATTGATAATTCTTTGAATTGCTAATTGACTAAAAGAATTGTATAGGTTAGAAGAATTAAACTTAGGTTAGAAGATAATCCTTAGGATAAGAGGGAATCGATACTTAGGTTTTGTATAATCTTTGCAACTGATTTGGTTAGTTAGGATTTGATAACTTTCATCGACAATTAAATTGAAACAGAACTGCTCTCTAATCTGTTCCTTGCAGACTGCATTGGTGACAGGTGCAGACCGTAAACAGCAAGAAACAACAGAGAATCTATCTCTCAGATAGTTATCTGCGGTTCGTAGTTAACCACTAATGAACAATTAAGCTGGTAGCTGAAAGAGAGGCGAATTTGTATTCCTTGCGGACCGTAACTGAGAGGTGCGGACCGCAGGCAATTGATTCAGACAGCAAACTGATTCTGAAAACCCTGAGAACGTTTGTTTAGTAATTGTTTTAAGTCAAGTCTTTATTATTTTCTGTCATTAAATAATTTAGGAAACCAACTTCAAACAAAACCCCCCAAACAATCACATTCCCTCTAGGATTAGAATAGAGTTTAAATAATTGTTTAGAGATATAACCGTCCCTGTGGATTCGATCCCGACTATATTGCATAATATCATACGCTTGCGATTGATTGTATTATTTAGAGTAAAAGCTTATACGCTCCACGCGTATCAACCATCGATCAAATTTCAAATGTACATATATTACAACGTCATGTGTGTGCGCATCAAGATTTCAATTCCATGACAGACAAGTTTGTCTTCTTAATTTATCCAAGAATATAAAATGCCAATGACAAAAATCATGAATTCAAAATCAAATATACTCTTGTATTTTTTTTTATTAAATTAACTTGATGAACCCTACAAATAAATTAATTATTTGATTGTAGACCTTAAAAAAGTAGTAGACTATTAATTAATTTGTTTATTACCTATATAAATAATAGTTAAAGTTAACAAAAAAGTCGAAATTATTAAAAATTTAAGAAGTAACTTAACTCGCTTATAAACCTGTCAATCGAGCTTGTGATGCTGATGCCAATTGTCGGATAAAAAGATAGCTTGGTTCCTTGGTTCCATCAAATGTCCAACTGGGTCAACTGCACAAACTAAACCCTACGTTAATGCACTCTTAAAAAGAAAATAATTTTACTCCAATAATCACACTATATATAAAAAATTTTTGGTTCCGACAACTATGAATATATGACCCAATATCGTATCCATCACTAACCAATAAAATTATTTAAGTGTGATAATTAAATTGTGGTCTTTAATTAGCACATAATCTTAAGTAATAATAATATTTTGTATTGATATAATTAATACGTGTTTGTTAGTGAAAAGGTAAAAGATGATCAATTAATTAATGAGGTTTATATATTTGATCGTCAGATTCATCACTAACTTGAGAACAATTTCTCGGAATACCTTTTTTGATAGGAATTTCTCGGAAATTGAATTGTTCTTCATTCATTTGCGTTAATCGTGTTGATTAAGCAGTAACTCGTCAAAATATGACCGGTTTGCACGCAAAGTTGGTGCGATATAAATTGGACGTTCAAAGTCATATGCTCGTACAATTTACATTTTTAAAATTCGATTTTTAGTATTCTTGTTTCTAATGTTTGTCCAAATATTATTTGAACTCGGGACTTCAAATTAAGTTCCAAGTAAATATAGTTCTGGATAAAGGCATTCTGAGTCACTATTGAATACGTTGACAATGTCTTTGAAGAGTTATTAAACATTAAAAACTTTGACAATATTTATCTTGACAACCTTAATAATAATAACTTTAAAGTTTAGAAAAAATCATAAAAGATTTTAAAATGAAAAAAAAAAAACATTCATGGATATATTCTTCAACTGTTAAAAAAATTCATAGTGTTTCAAAATTCAATCAATTTGAACACCGTTTAAAAACTTATCAAAGTTTTATATTTTTTTTTAATTTGTGATTTAATTAGTCTTTAAAGAGCTATCAAACATCACTTAAATTGAATACAATCGAAAGTATTATTAATATATAAATTAAACAACACTTCTATAAACTTTTTTCTATTTTAAAAATTTTTAATTATTTTTTTAAAAATTTTAAAAATTCCATTGTCAAAAAAAAAAAAAAAAACTTTGTCACTCAATGAATGCCTCATACAAAAATCTTACTATTAAACCCCGAATTCAATTCCGCTGTTATCCGAGGGAAGGATAACAGGGTCCTGCTTTTCCGATCGGCACCGTCGGATTAAAATGGACGGATGAGATCTGTTCGGCAAAGCTCTTTTTTATATCAAAAACGGAACTTTGCACTGTATCTGAACCGTTCAGTGTTGATCCGACGGTCACCGTCAGGATAACAGGGTCATGTTATCGTCGAAGAATAACAGCAGAATCGGACACATCTAACTCCTATCTTTCTCTCAAAAAAAGAAGATAAAAAAGGATCTTAGTGTTTACACGGATGTCACGTGTTAAGAAAAGAAGACATTGCGTTCTACTTCTACCCCAAGGCAGTGCATCATTTTTCTTACAAAAACTAGAAAATTCTCTCTATTTAATTTCTTTTGCTTTCTTTCCATTTCTTCATTTTTTGGCTCATCTGAAATCGAATAACCCTATCTATCTATCTCTCTATCTCGTCATAATTGTCCCTTTCATAACCAATCGTCTCTTTTTGTTCAACTTGCCATTGATCGTTTTGGTTACTCTTTCTGTATTATCAGAAGAAAAGATAAAGAGGGATGGTATTATATGTGGGTAGGAGACCATGCACAATAGGAAATGTTAGGAATTGAGAAATTGTATATTTTATTTTGTATTATGTTTGCTTTATCTATATCTATATCTATATCTATATCTATACTATTATAAAAAGCACGTAAAAACTGGACATGTCCATTTGGTCACGGTTTTTTTATCAAATGGAGAAAAATTTCCCCTCTCAGTACTCGAATAGTCACTGCTTTGAATTACACACTCTCACGGATTGAATTGATAAAGCTTCAGCTTATGTTTACGTAAAAGTCTGTGCACATACAACGGGCATTAATTTATTCTTCAGATATTGAAAAAACAATTCATGGGAAATTCACCGGTCCTTAGGATCTTTAAATTAATTTTATACAAAGCTTACATGATAAAGAGGAGGGATCCATTGACAATGTGGTTTTTTTAAAAATTTGTAAAAATTCATAAAAAATCTTAAAAATGAAAAATAGTTCACGGATGTATTATTTAACTTATAGATTGATAGTGTTTCAAATTTCAATTAATTTGAACATCGTTTAATGACTTATCAAATTTCCTTGCACTTTTAATAGGTTGTTATTTAGCGGATCTTTAAAGAGTTAAAAAAACGTCACTTAAATTGAATATAATCAGAAACACAATCAATGTATAAGTTAAGCAATACTTCCCTAATTTTTTTTTTCTATTTGTAAGATTTTTATGATTTTTTATAATTTTTAAAAAGTGATATTGTCAATATTGTCAAGATAACCATTGTCAATTGATCCCTCCTCCATGATAAATATTTATGATTTTTTTTATAATTTTGTATGATATGAACTTTTTTGGATCGTAATATCGTTAGCTTGAATAAAAATTGAAATTCCCCGTTGCGATGCGCGGGTACGCTTCTAGTTTTATAAAAGAGAGGTATAAGTTGCATTTTACAATTGGGGAGCGCTATCTACACTAAATTTTTGCTTTGCAGTTTGCACGCCAAACTTAATTTTTTCATTATATTCCTTCCAATTAAATCAAAAGTGTTGTACTAATTTTAAATATCATTATCTTTCTTAATGGCATATTTTGATACAGATCAACTGATTTAAAGAAGAATAATTATTTAAAATATATATATTTGGTATGGGAAGCAAAAATTTTAGTGTAGAGCACTTCGCTTCACAATTAACAACTAAGGTAAACTATGATTAGTGATAATTTTCATAATTAATGTACATGAAAAAATGCCAGGATAATATCTTAACTATATCATGATCGATCACTCATCACCTCATTTACTTGAAAACATAATGACGAATATTCAATAATAAATCCCTAGTTTAATGATCTTCACCATAAGCATATTTTTGCATTGACTACGTTCTTATCCTGTAATAAAAATGTGGATTAGTTAGGTAACACATATATATGGAGAAAATTTTCAATATTAATTATATATCATCAGCACTGCTCTCCCTGAATAATGGTTTGGGTCATATCTAGTGTCTAGTGTCCTCAATATCAGTACCCACATCTACGTTGTTACAAAATCTGAGTTAAGAGTTACAAAATTTGAGATAAGAGTTACAAATTCTGCATATATATGAACATGTAAATCTATACTCCTTTCAAAAGAAGCTAATAATTGGACCCTCCATTAAATGGTATAGTCTAACTCTCATCTTAATCTTCATCCATCAAATAATAAAAGACTCACATCGTATCTATTTCATATCGTATTCCTCTTTATTTCTGCCTCAGCACAAAATCGAAGTGGTGAATTATTTGATTGACATTTTAAAGCATTGATTGCTAAAGTCACAAAACTCATTTAATTTTCTTCTCTTCGATTCTTTCACCTTATTTAGCTTGAATGAAAATTAAAATTGCCCGCAGCAACGTGCGAGTAATAGTTAAAACGAGGACACTTGAAAAGTTCCTAATGAGTTATGAACTTGTGACTTGCTGTGAAGAACTGTTAACATATAGGGAATGGTACCACATAAAATCCCTCCTGAATAGGGAGAGTCATGCATGCGTGCCAAGCCAACAATCTTTTGCTGACCGAAGCCCCTACGCAATTCACTCTCTCTCTCCCTCTCCATCTCAATCCTAATTCCAACAAGCAAATAAATTAAATTAAGCCTTCTTTAATTAATTTTTAAGATCTGGATAATTATATTAGGTCGGGTTTTAGGACAACAGCCATATTATTTGGGACAACAAAATTTCTGAATTATATGGAAATAAATATGAGAAAATCACATTATAAATGGAAAAATTTTGTTGTCCCAAGTAACATCTTTACTGTTTTTAGGCATCTGACCATTATATTATCATTTATCATTTATCAATTATCAATACCTTGTCAATTTGGAAACTACAAGTTTTTCTACACACACCTCGTATTTTCTTTTCCTGTGACGCAAGGTCTTCTTCGCCTGATTAAAATATATAATTTGGAAGTAAAATTTCCAAGCACAGATATTAGTTATTAATTATCGTTTTAAATATTTTGGGTATGGAAGAAAATTCCCAATTTGATTGCTGACATTGTGTGCGTAGGTGTGTTTTTTTTTTTTTTTTGTTTGACGAAATGGTTGATAATTAGTAGAAGGTAGGTATTAACGTGTATGGTTAATTAATATATTTTAGTGTATATATTGGAATTCTTTTTTATGTATATTGGTAATTGTCGAGGATGAAGTTTGTTACTTTGAAAATAACTAAACTGCAAAGTTACAAGTATTTTTTTAACTGAAATTTTATAACAATTTATCTTCTGCTGTTAATCCAATTTGTTTATTGTTAGCTTTTTGTTAGATTGTCATTCAAAAAAGGTCATCTTTGCATAATTCATGGGATCCAAAACTAATTTAACCTTTTAAGTTTTATCTCAACAAATTATTTGACAAAAAACCATAGTAAAAAAAAATAAAATAAAAATAACTTGAATTGTTCAAAAAAGGTATATATATATATAGAACCATCCAAAACTAATTTGATTTTTGAATTAATTAATTTTTATCTCAACAAATTATTTGCCAATTACCCATAGTAAAAAAAAAAAAAAAAACATTTGAATTGTTCAAAAAAGGTTTACATATATAAAACCAATTTATTTATTTATTTACTCGATTAATTTCCAACTCCAACCCCATGCCAAAATGGCATGCATGAAGCTAGCTAACGTTCTACCAAAACACAAACCTAAAAAAAACACTTAGCAGCAGCCACCAACAAGAAGTCATTGAGGGGAAGGAAGGAAGCTGCCCATATTATTATTATTAATTAAAATTGCACAACAAAACAAAGTGCCATATATAGAAAACTCTTGACCTAACAGAAGAACAGGTGCTTAGAGTTACAAATAAACAAATAACAAACAAATAAACAAATAACTCTTTTAATTTGGGAGGTCGCGAGTTCGAAACTCCAATGTGAAGTCTTTTATAGACATTTAAATTTGAGTATGGCTTGACCCTTATCTATATCTCAAAAAAAAAAAAATAAATAAATAAAATAAATAAAAGAAAGTAAGTAACAAAATAAACAAAACAAATAAAGAGAAGAGAAGGGCAATTATAAAAGAGTTGCTAAACCCTCTTTAGTTTCTCTCAATCACAATCAAAAACTGCCATTTATTATCAGCAGCAGCAGCACAAATTCACATACAAAAGAGAGAACCAAATCAAAGCCCGGATTCGCTTCCTCTTTATAACTGAAACACCCTTCTTCTTCCTACCCATCTCTCTCAATCTCAATCTCATCACAAACCCACAAAATCTCTGCCGCGATCGCACCGAATTGCGCTTCAGAAAGTGATCTAGCTGCACCAATTCACCGCGATCTTGAGCAATTTCCGGTTGTGGGTCTTGTTCTTCTGCTGCTGTTCGAGGAAGATGGTGGCTGCAGCAGCTCAGAACGACTCCGTTGCCGTGCAGCAGCAGAAGAAGAACAACTCCTCCTCCGAGGTGAAGAACGACAGCATCAACAAGCTGTCGGATTTGCTCTCCAAGCTCAACCCATCTGCCAAGGAGTTCGTCCCCTCTTCCTACTCCAACACCAACAACAAGCCGATCGGCAAGCTGTCGGCTGATGCGCCCAGCTTCGTCTTCCCCCGGGAGTTCGGGTACCAGTTCGTGCTCAACGGCTGGACTCCGGAGGCCGTCGCTGTCGCCGCCGCCGCCGATGGGTTCGTCGGGTTCTCCAAGCAGAATGCTCTAAAGGTATAATAATAATAATTCAGCTTGATCCATCTTGTCAAGATTTTTACATTTTTTTTCTTTAGATTTTGTAAAGTTTGATCTTTGATCCTGTGATGGGTTTTGAAGAATTTGATTAAGATTACTTGTAAATAATTTGCTAGTTTAATTAGGTACAGGTTAGATCGATACCGGTGTGTATTCACAGTAGATTGATCTAGAAAGGGGCATGCATTTGATTTGGATACGCACAAATTATAATTCTGTTTGGTTAATTTTATTATCTATCAAATTGGGTATGCATTTTTTTTTCAGTATTTGTTCTATCAAAATAGTTTAATAGTTTATGCATTGCTTCAGTTTAACTTTTATTTGTCAAATGGTATGTTTTTGTTTCGGTTGGAAAATTTGTCGTGGTACAAGTGAGTTCTATCTGTTGTAATATAATGGAAATATTAGTAAGCTTAATACGAACTTTTCTTTTTTTTTTGTGATGATTGATTTCAGAGACGGAACAGGTCGCCGAGGGCTGAAAGAGAGGATAGCATAAGGAGGACTATTTATGTATCAGATGTAGATCACAATGTAATAATTTTTGTCCTTTTGATAGTTTTAATATTGAAATCACTTTGCTTTTGCGAATACCGGCGTGAAACCAGGAAAGGTGCTTGCATGAGGTCTTTGAATGCCATCCCGAGTTTCTTGTTTTTGTTTGGTTGGAACATGGAATTGAGGAGGAATTGAACGACAGAATAAGTGTTTGCCTTTTCACATTCTGTCACTGGAATTGCGCTTGTTCAATTCAAAGTTTGACATTCCGGTTTCAGTTTCAAAGGTCTAGAAAGAGACGTTGACTTGAGATCTGGATACCAAAATAAAATCTAATTTGACAACAACAGGACTATTTCCTGGCACTATCCCTTTATTAAGTCAATGATATCTTTGACTGTCTATTAAGTTCATCAAATTTGTTTGCTTTTGTTATGTTGTAGGTGACTGAAGAGAAGCTCGCTGAAGTGTTTTCTACATGTGGTCAGGTGAATTTTACAACTTTACATCTTTTTTGGATATAAAAAATTTATGTTTTTTATATGTAATTCATGGATTTTAGACGCTTAATGAACTGATAACTTTTGTGGTGTAAGTGGTTTTTTTGTTTTTGATTCTCCATGAATGCTGCAAAATCTTATTTTTAATTGTAATGATTAATTTTGTTAATGCAACTTTTCTGATGGGAAGGTCGTGGATTGCCGGATTTGCGGGGACCCACGATCGATTCTTCGCTTTGCTTTCATCGAGTTTTCTGATGAAGGTATGTCAAGATTTTTTGTCTTAGCCGATGATCCTAGAAAGCTAAATTTTTAATGCATGCCAATAAGGAACCTCAAGCTTCATGCATAGACACTACAATACGGCATAAGGGAAATCTCATAAATCACTTAATTTGGCATTTTCTCCCACTTTAATCTCGAGGCTAATTGTGGCATAAGGGAATTATTTGAGTTACGATATCTCTTGCCACGTGCAAAAGCTGTATTGTAATTGGCTTAGAGTATAACTTATCCATTGGTCCTTGTACGTATTTCAGAATTGAAAGATTTGTTTGAGTCGACTAATCATTCATCTGCTTTTTTTTTTTTTTTTCTTACAATTCAGCTGGTGCAAGAGCAGCACTTAATCTTGGTGGTACCGTGCTAGGTTACTACCCTGTTAGGGTTTTACCTTCCAAGACTGCAATTCTTCCTGTTAACCCTAAGTTTCTTCCAAGGGTCAGTTTAAGCGCTCTTCTCTCAGTTCAATTACTACAATTTTTTCTACTTTTATTTAACGTGTGCTGGTTTTGGTGTACAGTCTGAAGACGAGAAGGAAATGGTTGTAAGAACAGTGTACTGTACTAACATAGATAAACAGGTACGGTATTTTCTTCTCTATTTCTTGAATTGTTTATTGTAAGAAGGGTGTATAGATATGTTTCTTGTAAGCTTGTACTTGTTTCAAACAGATACATGCTTATAGTAGATGCTGTTACTGCATTTTGGGAACTTCTACAAGTATCCTGTCCTGTAGTTTTAGTAATGTCGTACTTCTCCTGTCTGTAGGCTTATCTGGTTTATTTTCTTCTGTATTTTTTTTTAGGTGACAGAGGCTGATGTCAAATACTTCTTCGAGCCACTTTGTGGAGAGGTATCATGTGTTTTGTTATTGCAACCTTTTGTTTCCGTCTAGCTTTTAACATTTATGTTACCTTAATGGTTTACCCTTGGTTTTTGTTGGTCTATTATGAAACTGCTCGTTATCTTGGACATAATACTCTTTAAATCTAGCATGAGTTAAGCCCAAATTTGTTGATAAAAATTGTAAATGCAACAAAAGGCTTTTATTGTTATTGTCCAATTGCGGCTTCCTGTTAAATGCAAAACACAACTTTATTAACAAGATGTACACATTTCATGCTTATAATTTTGTATTTGCTTGCTCACTTTAAAAACAGGTCTCTAGGTTGAGGTTGCTTGGGGATAGTATGCACTCGACATGCATTGCCTTTGTAGAGTTTGTTCGGGTAAGCACTAGTTAACCATTTCTTTTTTTAATACCTATCCTATCTTTTAATTATGTACATTTACTGTGCGAATTCAATTAAGCCTTTCATCAGTTAACTACCAATAGAACTGACATCAAAATCGGTGGTGGTTGATTGGGTTATAATAATAAGAGAGATGTTTCACTCAGTCTCATCTTTCTTTTCTTTTAGTTAGACAAACACTTGTCATTTCATAAGCACGAATAAACGGAGTGTAAAGTTGCAGTTGCTGTGCTGCTCAGAAAATCCATCATGACTCTATTTGAATTTCCTCTTCCTCACAATAGAGATTGCTAGAGCGGAGTTGGGATTTTCTTGCTGTTTCTATTACACTCGCGATTTCTGGTTGTTCCTAGTCATCCACCCACTAGCCCAAATTCTAACAAAGTAAACGATATGCTTTTCCATTTAATATTTTGTGAGCACGTCTCCATGGTGGTGGCACTGTCAAATTGTATACAATGCTTTGCCATCTCAGCAACAGTCAGTTGAAGAAATGCAGGAACTGAAAGAAAAACTGTTATGAGAACGATTAATTATTAATCAACATTGAGGAAAGGAAGTTTGATCGAAGTAGACAATGGAAATAGTTTCCTAGAATATAACATTTTTCCGTTTTGGTTCCCTACGGTTAAGAAGGTCTTTACTGAAATTCATATGTATCACTGTTTTCATTCAAGTTATTAGGTTGCCATCTTTTCCCCATGAATGAAGTTTCAATTTGGACCAAATCAACCCAAACATAAAACATGGATGGTTTACGACTTCTTATGGTTCTATGATGACATGAATGCTGATATTCATTGCCCTCGTCAGAATAACCTAACAATGTGGTTGGCAGCTTCAATTTCTGTGTCATTTGTTAAAGGCTTAGGCCCTGTTTGGTAGTCTCCATTTCCATGGAATTTCCCAAACTTTTTACCCAGTAGGAATTCTTACGAATTTGATGTTCGGTGGTTTTATTTTCAAATGGGTATGGGGTTACTTACCCAAACAAATCAAACAGTTGTATTCATTTTTGTGGGGAAAAAAAATTCAATTCATCAATCAGCATTTGATTGCATGGATCTGCGTCTGTTAGAGATGTCAATGATAGTTCCAATTTATCAAATTGCAATATTTAAGGATCAAAATAAAAATTTCAAAACTTTTAAGGTTAGAAATGGTTTAGAGGTGATCTTTTGAGGACCATTTGTGTAATTTCTTCCTTTTGAAGTCCTGATATGATAACTCGAAGTGTTTTGCACCACTCAAGTCCTCTATTTGTTTAATTAATTAAAGGCATCATAAAGAGGGTTGGTAATACCTATTTTGCTATTTTGCCATTTGGGCCCAAGCATTCATACTGTGCCCTTCCAAATATATCAAATTGGAAATGGGTTTCTATGAAATTGGCCCCTCCCCTCCCCCCCCTAGGGTCTTAATTAGATCAATCTGGTCCATTCATTTTTAATTGCACATGCTGAATTGTTGCAATAGTACAAGGAAAAATATCGGACACCATTTCTTACATGGCAGTTTACGTTTTGGCTACCATAGAGCTACAGAAAAAAAAATGTATAAAACATCATTAGCAAAAATGGAAGCTAAACTTGCTAGTACCAAAAATGAATTGCACTACTTAGTCTACTTTATTATCATTTCTATAATTATTAGTTACTACTATTTACTAGCAAATAGGCTGTTAGAGCAAGGATTGAATTGGAGCCTGTAATAACATTACCCTCAGAAAAACAAATAATATATATATATATATATATTAAAACTAGGCATTGAAACAAAAAAATAGATCGTAGATCTCACCAGGATTGCTGAAGTACTGGCCTACAAGAACATGTTTATTTTAGTAGTTTCATATTTAGTTTTAATGATCATTGTGCATTTATATATGCAGTCTAATATAAATCTTGTGTATGTGTTATTTTTTTTAGGCGGAAAGTGCAATTTTGGCTCTCAACTGCAGTGGCCACATACTTGGCACTCTCCCTATCAGGTATTTGATCTAGTCGATCAGAGAGAAAGAAAAAAAAGAAAACACTCATACAGAGTGATGAAAATGACTTTAGGTATCTAGCATGAAATTGAAACTGGGGCCAAGGGTAGGGACAGGCACAAATAATCCTTAATTTTGTGCACTAAAACATTAATTTTGCACAGTAAAATATACTGAACCGTCCAATTTTACGGATTATATGTCGCCCTTGAAAACATTAAAATATCATGGATAATCCCAAATTAAGCATCTACATTCCTTGTCTAATGTAAATGAACGAACGTTTGTCATACTATTCGAGTTCCGATGGGGTTTCACTTAATTCTTAATTCTAAATTTAAATTTTTTTCCAGGGTGAGCCCTTCAAAGACGCCAGTACGCCCGCGCATGACTCGATCATCCTCTCACTAAACCAGCTCATGGAATATGCACCCTCGCAATCCGTGCAGCCTTCCCTCTCTGCTGCTTCCCCTTCCTTCCTCTCTTCTTTCTTTTCCTGCTTTTTTGAGATGACTGGCTCAGTGTAGCCGTCAGTATCTGGTAACCCCCCGGGATCATGTCCAACCTGTGAGAAACAAACTGCTGTTTGTTTTGATTTGGACCAACTGTTAAACTATGAAGATGTAGCATTAGTTAAATATATCTCCCTTGCTTCTATTTCTTTCTTTCTTTGTTTTTTTTTGCTCGCTGTGTAATCTGGCGGAGTTTTTATGGATTTAATTCTGTGAATTATTATGAATCCAGCATTGGAGTTCATCTGTGTCTTACTAGTTACCAGTGGTGCCATATACAGTCTATATAAAATCAAATTATAAAGTAGGGATATGAGATACATATCTCAGCTTAAACAAGGTTATAGAGAGGGTTAAATAGTGTTAATCCAACTTAGAAAAGTTGCTAGAGATATACTTGAATAATAACAGTTCAACTTGGATACTTGTATATGATGTTAGCTGGGAATTTAGCGGGTGTTGTAGTTGTAACTATAGGGGCACAAATGAATCTGTTCAAGTTTTCAAATGAAGTAAACTAATTACATTTTTAAGTGACCTCTATAAAGTGTATAGGCTTTTAATACCTTAAATAATGCCTTCAATCGCAAGCGTACGATTTATTGCAATATAGTCGGGATCGAATTCACATGGACGGAAATTACTTTTAAACCAGACTTTAGACTCTATCCTAATCCTAATGAGAGTATTTTTGGTATTTTTGTATAAAAGTTTGGGGGGGTTTGTTTCAAGATTGATTTCCTAATTAACAGATGCAGTAAAGTAATTAACAGTAACTAAAAACTCTAAACTTATGCTAAACAGGCGTTCCTAGGGTTTTCAGAATCAGTTTGCTGTCTGGATCAATTGCCTGCGGTCCGCAAATGTTATCTTACGGTTCGCAGAGTATACAATTTCGCCTCTCTTTCGGTTACCAGCTTAATGGTCCGCAGGGGTTAACTGCAGTTCGCAGATAACTGTCCGAGAGATAGATTTTCTGTCGGTTACCAATGTTTGCGGTCCGCAACCTGTCACTTTGCGGTCCGCAGGTAGTTGACAGAGAACAGTTTGGGTTCAAATCTGATAAGTTAACTAAAGTTACTGACTCCTAACTAAACCAAAGCAATTACAAGTCCCTCAACTCTCGTTTGTTGGCACTTTTAATACTTTTAGATCAATTAGAAATCTGTAGGATTATTTCTAACCTAAATTCAATTCACTTTCGTTCTAAGGTTCGGTTTAACTCTCATTACAACCGCAATTTCACCTTTCGGTTACTTTTGGACAACAAGTTATCTACCTATTTAGTACAAGTATCAGTTCTTGATCAAATGACGTTATATTAACCAACTAGATCTGGCCACAATCTACAGGTTCTTACCAAACGAACAAGAAACAATTCAAGCACAATTATAATTAAGCACAAAGCAAATTGAAAATAACTTTAATTCTTGAACATGAAAAATGAGTATTCAATTAATCCATATAAACAAACATCATCTTAGATCCTAAGAACAAAGACAACTACTTAGACATATAAAACATAATTAAAGAAAAGGTAAATAACATAAAGAAGAAAGCACCGATTATGATCGAGTAGATGAAGCGTGACGGCGCTATGACCTTCTTCTCCGAATAATCTCCCTCTTCTTATCAACTCTCTAAACTAAACTAAACTCTCAAAATTAAAGACTCTCAACTAACTCTCAAAAACTAAGACACGATACTAACTCGATAACAAGACAACTAGACTAAGATAACAACTCAGATACTTGAACCTCTTCAAAGACGATGATTATATAGGCTTGGATGCTCCCAGAAATATGCTTCTTTCCTCTAGAACCGACCTCTAATTTCTGAAACTAAGAACAGAATTAGATATCTTCAATTGAAACTGTTCCAGAAAATGGAGGTCTAATCGGTTTTGATCTTCTTGCGTTCTGGACTTCAGTCGGTGCAAACCGCACTCCCCAGGAAATAGGGAGTCGGCTGCTCCAAAAGTGGATTGTCGGCGGTTGTGCTCGGTCCAGATTTAGATGCTCCAGTTTTAATCTGAGTGCGGACCGTACACTCGAGATTGCGGTCCGCACTCCGTGTCTTCTGCGTGCTTCTTCACCTATTTTTGCTCATCTTCTTCAAATTGGATCTCAAAAACTTAATTGACTCAATTTTAGACATCTAACTAACTAAATGCAACTAAATCTAAAACTCATAAGGAAAATAAAAGTACAAATCCTAAAAATAAGTATATACAAATGCGATGCATCATTAAGTTTGTGGGTTTAGTTTACCAATCTGGAAATTGCATATAACAGTTTAGTTGCTTAGCTATGAAATGTACTCAATACAAGGTTGGTCAGGATCCACACTTACAATCAGCATTTATATAAAATGTAGACCAAGAATATATGTTGATAGCGTCCATAGGTTACAAGTCTGAGATAAATGTTATAAAATCGAATATATTTGTTGTGTTCTTTGTACATCTGTATATGTATGGATGGTTTTTCAATAAATACAAGATGTTTCTCTATTATGTATAAGGTTGCACCACAAGTAGTGGAGAGGTATGAAACAGGGTTTATGGCAACCGAGATCCACTTCCATGTTGCACCGAAGCAGCGTAGAAAGAAAAAGAGAGAGTGAACCGAGGTAAACCACCGAAACCAAAGTCTCTTATTGGTGACCATACTTTGCTTTCGGTCAAAGGATGACGGTCCGGGTTTATGGAGGCGTTACAGATGAGAATTCTGATGTTAAGAGAACATGTTGTTGTAGCTGTACAATATTATAAATTATTTACACGTTGGCATGCCTCTGTCAATTTTTTTTTTTTTGAATAAAAGAAAATATTTTGGCATTTGTGCACTATATATATATAGCTGTGACTGTTAGTCTGTTACAGTGTACAAATCCGCATGGGCATATTGTTACATAGTCTGTCCCTTGCCAGAAAAAAAAAAAAAAAATAGAGAGTTGTGACAAGCTTAACAATTAAACTAACATAAAATTCAGAGTTTCTGTCTCTCTCATAATGAAATATTCAACTGATTGGGTTTCATTTTTAATCTACTCCATTTTGTTTGGAAATAAGTGTTTGTTTTCTTATACAGTATAAATATTTAACGTCATTTCAAGAACCAGAGGATTTGCAACTGTGGATCAATATTTCAAAAGATGTATATATGTGCCCATTGCCCCATTGAACAGTAAATAATTAATTACGTCAGTGCAGCAATTGTGTTGTAAATATTTTTGGAAAACACGTTGAGTCCACCCTATAAAATAGGCTACTCATCCATCACTCTCTCACAATCTGACACATCTACATGTACTTATGTGCTTATCACGGTTGCATAAATATTTCTTAGAAACCGTAATATATCTATCTGTTTACTAGAAAATGATATATGTTCATCAGAAAAATATAAATATTTACTTAAAGACTGGTGGATAGATAAAAAAGTGGTCACTATCTATTTCTCAATATTTTTCATGTGATGCAAATTGCAAACCCGCATAAAAGTAAAATAAAAAAATAAAAAAAAGTACTCGGTACATACGTGGTTGGAGGAGATATGGTTCGACATTCAAGGTACCAGCAATTTATGCCACATTGGTCGAGGAGATACCAGATATGGATCACAAATTCACATTCCCCAGTTATGACTTATGAGGCCCATACCATCAATTATATATTGTTTCGAAAATATAAATACGACCCAACAATAATTGTTCAACTATACAGAGCTAGACTATTATACTAACGTTAGTATTTCGGACCGAAATTTTAATACCTCAAAATTGTTGTTATTGTATCCGAAAACACGATTTATGGTGTTCAATAAATTCTTTATATGAAAATATTGGGGAATATAAAAATTTTCCATTTTTAAAGTTTTCTAAGCATTTATTTGTATTTTTGAAAATAACATGTATAAACATCAATATTTTATTAATATTTATGAGCTATTTTCTAAAATTCAAAACAAATACTTAGAAAACTCTAAAAATAAAAAATTTTGGTATTCCCCAATATTTTCATATAAAGAATTTATTGAGCACCATAAATCGTGATTTCGGATACGATAACAACAATTTTGAGCCGTTAGCATTTTCGGTCCGAAATGCTAACGTTAGGATAATAGTCAAACTACAACTATATAAGTTTATTTTATTTATGCCAATATATAGGTTTCTGTTATTTATGTTTATTTATTTGTGCTAGAGTGGTCTTGGAAATTAGCCAATCAGGCTTCTATGGAATTATTCTAGTTTCATTTATTTGAGTTAAACTATTTAGAGTAAAGACATTGAGCTTGATCTTTTGCTGAGTTTAAGTTAAAAACGTATCAAAGCATCTTCAAATTTGATTTATATTATTCAACAAATACTTTATATCAAAATGACAAAATCTCATGGGATATATAACCTTTTCCTTTATGGACATTTTGTAGTATTTGTTTTGGATTTTATTTAAAATGACTATACAATACTTATAAAATAATCAACGTTTCATATATTACCTTTACAAAACCTCCAAAACTTACAAATCTTCAAAAATAGAAACTTTTGTATCCAATAAGGTTTTGATATAAAGATTTAATATTAATCATGTAAACAAAACTTAAAAGAGATCATTTGAGGGGTTGTTGTGCTCTGCCTCAAGTTGCTACAGCTTTTACTATATAATATATTATAATAGGATATTAAAACTTTATCATTTTTTATGTATATGTTATTGAGATAATATAGAATACATCTAACGGTTTAGATTTTTCAATTTATGCATAAATAAAAAAATAGTCACCATGATCATTAGTGTCCATAGTTATTGGATCCCTCCTCATATATTAATAAGTAATGATGAGGTACCATGAACTTTGAAATTGATTATTGCTGGATGGTGGAGAATTTTTAGTTTATTATTTCAGCAGCTTTTATATATATTGTCCAAATTTTATGTTCTTAATTATTATTTTTTTTTTTGAAGTTCTTAGAATTCTCTATAATTAATTAACAAAGGAAGTAGAAAGAGACATGCTTAACAAACAAGAAAAATATAAACAAGCCACTAGATTACAGTGATCATCATCAAAACATTATTTTTATATATATAGATACTCCAAAGATACACAGAAATTCAAGACTGATAGCCAAGAAAAAAATAGTAAACAATAATTAGGAACAAGAATTAACAGTTGACTATCTTTCAATCCTGTTTTATCTGTGCATGCAGTAGAAAAAAAAAAAGCCCCTTTTCTTCAGAAATAATTATCTGGGGCTGGATACAGCAACTGCATCAGAAAAACTGATTTCTGGGGTGGTGAGGATTGAGAGCTGCTTCATGTTCATGTTCCTGTTCTTCTCATCTGGTAAATAGGAACCTGATGAACTGGTCTGTTTGTTACTCTTTGAAGCACCCTGCATTGGCACTCTATCAACTATTTGCTTCCTTAATATGTCATGTAACCTGCCATACAGTTTCTGTTTCACTGTCTCAAATGCCCTATCCAGGTTGTCCATCTGCATTTAAAAAATCAGTTCAGAACATGGTTAGAACTTAGAAGCAAAAAATATATTCAGAAGAACCAAATTCAAGAGATTTGGGGGATCTTGATTGTATAATTCTATTGCTGTTGGTTAGAAATCTGAGCTCGAAGCGTGATTCACATTGATGGGTCTTTCACTGATACATACACACAATGGTTGTTATTAATTAATTTGTTTGCTTGTTTTAGTTAGAATAATAAGATAGAGATTAGAGAACTGCACTTGCCTGCTCGGTGGCGTTGACATTGTACATGAAGAGCCCGTAATACAGGTCAAAACTGTCACTGACAGTGTTTTCAGTCTGTCAAGTTAAAAAAAAAAAAGAAAAAAAAGAAAAGGAATCAGTTTAATACTTTAATTAGATATATTGTTTTTGAACATATATAGACTGGTAATATATGTGATTTAGTTATCTTATTATCTTAACTTGATTTTAAAATATCATTTTTGATTAGCTTAATTACCAGTTGCAGTAGCGTCTCGTAACCCTTGGTGTTGATTGGAGTTGATTCCAAGTTTAGATGAGATAAAATTCTGTCAAATATTTGGAAAAACTACACATTCAGTATCTTATGGTAGTGTACCAGAATATAAACATGAAATTATATTTCATTTTACAATTGATTACCTTCCAATGGTGTGTGTAATGAATTGACTGCCAGCGGCATGGCGATCGTGTTCCTCACATGACATCTCCACCATCCGGCAACCCTGCCAATAATCAAACAATAAACTTCGATTAGGTCAAGATCTTGTTATTTCTCATTTCTGATAAGCTAATTCCTTTGTAAGAATAATGTCGAACCTCCTGTTCGAAAATGTCCAGGAATTGAGTGCATTTCTCAGCCTGAGATCCAGCATCAGTGACCCGAACCTTCTCAAAAACAAAGGGAAGCCTGTTCCATCCGTTCTTACCGCTCTCGGGACCGAACATAGGATGTGTGCAGATGATCCCGAACCCAGGTGGCAGAATCTAATATGAAAAAAAAAATGATCATAAATAACCAAATGCAACAAAATACCAAACATTAATCAAACTGCTACACAACAAGACATGAAGGGCATTGTAGGAAATTTGAATATTTTTTAAACCAAGACTAGAGAATATGCAAAGCATAATCTTTTTTTCCTGTTATATGACAAGGAGTTGTTTATAAGATTATGTCTGAATTGATTTGATGGGAGAGAATCAAAAGATCTTCAAGGTGATAGAGAAGCATGTATTAACAAGTAATAGTGATGTTAATTTATTTTTGGTTAGCTGAGTCTGCCACTTTATTAAATAACAGCAAATGAATGGATGCAGCATATATTTCATATTTTCTTTTTTCCTAATAATGAAGAAACATAGTTTTTGTAAGTTTTTTTATTGTAATTAAAAGCAGTAAAAAATGATATTAATTACCTCAAGAAAGAGATTTCTGGGGAATTGCTTGACTGACAAAACATCAGCAAAGATTGTGTCGGGTTTCAACTTATGAATCGGTATCGAACGGATGATGTTCTCGGTCGATAGAATCGAGCTGCACACCAGTATCACGTCGGGTTGTTCCTCGCACATCGCCTCCATGTTTCTATAATCAATTTGCAACAAATTCAGTGGAATTGTTTTGCAAATCAAAGAGGAAGGATTTCAAATATTCAAATGCTACAATGTACAATTGGTACCTGAAAAATTGCATCCCATTCTGCGTGCAATACTCCGAATAATCCGTGCGGGAGGTGGCGAGCACCGAGTGGCCTTGCCTCATGATGCCTTTCGCAATGAACTGCCCGAAATTGCCAAAACCGATAATGCCAATCTTCAAGGGTGCCAATTCAGTCTTAACATCACCAATGACACGCTCACACGGCGAAACATCAGTCGACATCGCATTGACACAGGTAATCTTAGTGACACCATGAGCATTGCTTGCAATTACTTTGTTGGTAAATGCAGCTGAAGGGAACACTGCCCTGGTGAAGGATTTCGGCTTGATCACAAGGCCCTTGGCGAATGCCGGTTGCGCGAGCTGGAGCGAAGCAGAGGCCATGGTATGGTATATTCTCTCCTTTGTTGTTAATTTAGAGATGCAGAGAAATTGAACTGTGGTGCTTGATTGGCAAAATGTATATTTTTAGCTCCTCCTATCTTTTTACTCTCTCTTTTTTTCTTCTTGTTTTGAGAGCAAAAAAAACCCAAAAATCTCAAAACAATGTGAAGTATTGGAAGTATGGAATGGTGCTTGACGAAGCTAAGATGCAATTACAAGGTTTATATAGAGAACTAAGTAACTGGGCATATATATATTGTTTAAAGGGGAAAAAAAAATGTGCCTGTGAAGTGCTGCAGCCTGCAAGCGTGTTTCATGCGCCAATGCAATGTAATTTCACTTTTTTTTTTTTTTTTTAATTTTTTTTTTTATGGAACCAAGTAGCTAGGGCCCAATAATACTAGGAGAACTTTTCTGAGTAAGATCTACTGTTCACCTTTCTTACTTATGTATCGGTTTACCCGTATTTTCAATGAACAAATAATATTTTTTTATTCAGGGAATATTTATATCTTTCCAATTTATAGATATCGTTTTCCAGTGAGCATTTTGTGCGACTGTAGTAAGCACATGGGTGCACGTGGTGTGTCAGAACTGTGAGAATGGTGGATAGGTAGCCTACTGTATTGGGTGGACTCTACATGTTTTTCAACTTTTTTATATGAATAAATTAATACACCATTTTGAATAAATTAATAAATTAATACTTTCATTTTTTTTTTATATAATAGTTTAATCAATAACAATTGTTCCGGCATGTTCGGTGTGCTAATAGCTAGATAGATAGAAAATTGCAAATTGTTTTGGCCAAATTTTATTGTTAAGTAACTGTGATTCAAATTATAAGTCAATTATTTAGGATGCCAGTTGTACGTTTTGAAGCAGATTCTGGTTTTCAAAAAAAAAAAAAAAAATTAGGCGCGAATAAATATCAGATTTGGATCCATATATATGTAATTCAATTTATTATTAAATAACAGTTATTACTTTGCAGTTGCATTTCCCTACAAATCCATAATAGCCGCATGTTATGTAAGTATATATTACTGTACTAGTATAGTGCCCACGCGTTGCAGTGGGTATCAATATTTTTTATTTGTATTTATTTAAATTATTGAATAAAAAAATTAAAATAACATCTAATCTCTAAATATATCACAATTACATAATCAAGAACTTAACTTACTTAAATTATTGAATAAAAAAATCTCATGCTTCAAGTCTTCAAGATAGAGAGAACAACAACAATAGTAGTAATAATAAGAGTCCAACAACAGTGCTTTCATAAGCATTTTATACCGAAACGCTTACGGTCCGAAATAAAAAATCCGTCATCCAAAATTTTAAGCCAAATAGCTTATAATAATCTTGACATAACTAACTTCTAGAATCCCAAAATTTTAGCTATTTTTAATGATTTTTTAAAGATTGGCATACAAAATTGATTTATTTTTAATTATTTTAAAAACAATATCTCAAAAAATCATTAAAAATAGTAATAAAAATTTTAAATGGTAAAATTTGGAATCCTTCAACTTTATGATGTCAATATTATTATAAACTATTTGCATTAAAATTTTGGCGATGGATTTTTGAATTTAGACCGTAAACATTTCGATATGAAATACTTACAAAAGTACCGAAGTTGGACTCATAATAATAATAATAATAATAATAATAATAAATAAATAAAAATAATAATAATAATAATAATAATAATAATAAAATAATAATAATCATTCCGTGCAAAAAAAAATCAAATTCATATCCCTGTTGTACTGCGCAGTTCTCGACGTCAGCCATTGGATTGTCTCGAGATTCACGCCCGAGCTGATCTTGAGGCAATCCAACGGGTGACGCTGTGAACTGCCCAATGCTATACAACAGGGGATATGAATTGATTGTCCGTGAGAATAAGTGTTGATTTTGATCCAACAAAAACCCCAATCATCAATAAAATAACAAAACTGCCATCATTGCACATGGCCATAGGCAACATCCAGTGGCATCTCTGTAATTCCTTTTAACTCGAAGGGTTTTTGGGAGAGAGGAGAGCAATCAATCCGGAGATCCAAAGAGCGGATCGCTCTGTCAATTTTCGCTTGGATGGTTCAGATGCTTGGATTTGCTCTGATCGGACGGTCAAAAATAAGTCTGGACAGAGACTCCTTTTAGTTCTAAAAAAAGTCCTCCTTTTATTATTAGTAGAGATATTATGCTTTGTTATGCATGGACGGGTACTATAAGGTGACCATTTATAATCTTTAAAGGTGGCAAATCGGGCGAGCAGGTCGGACGGGTCGGGTCAGTTTGACCTTTTAGAATATCTCGGATTAGGTCGGGTGATGGGGGGATCGGGTTGGATCAATTTTAATATCAACTTTTTTTGGATCGTATGTTGATTTGAGTTGGATTGGATACCATTTGACCTCAGGTCGGGTCGGTTTCGAGTCAAGTCGCGTTGGGTCGGGTCAATTTGACTTTTTGGAAAATGCCAGATCGGATCAGGTTCGAGTCAGGTCGGATCGGACGGGTTTCTCGGGTCGGGTTCTGCCACCTCTAATAATCTTGTACATTCTTTTCCAACGAAAACATCAAATAGCCGAAGAGGGAAACACAAAACAATTTAATGCAAAAAAAAATGTTCTTCTACATATAACTGTTCATTTTTAATTGAAAGGTCCAAAATTTACGGATCAACCATCTTTTTTTACTTGTGACCAAAAAATACATAGTAACCATCCGATTTCAAATAATGCATGACTCGTATTTTATTCAATCCATAGCAGAATTCACCCAAAAAAAAAACAGAGCATAAAAAATTACAAAATTGGGGGGGTTTTAACAAAAAACAATGATCAATTGACAATACTTAGCTTGATAATTTTGATAATAAAATTTTTAATAAGTAACTTTGAAGAATATTTTTTGTAAAAACCTTAAAAATAGAAAAAAGAAACTTATAGAATATGTTTAACTTACAATGATTATGTTTTCAATCACATTCAGTTTAAGTGTTCTTTGATGATCTATCAAAAACTCACAAAATTATAACCGTTGAAAAGTTTTAAAAATTTTAATGAGGTAAAAAACGGTACCCAAACTAATCAAAAAATTTGAAACACACTCAGTATATATAGAATAAAATAAATAAAAAAATAAATAAAGATTTTCTGAAGATCATGTAAATTAAATTTATTATTAAAAGTCCTAGTGTTGAAATTAGCAAGCAACAAATAAATAAATAAAAATAGTACCCAAACTAATCAAAAAACTTGAAACACGCTCAGTATATATAGAATTAAAAATAAATAAATAAATAAATAAATAAAGATTTTCTGAAGATCCTTGTAAATTAAATTTATTATTAAAAGTCCTAGTGTTGAAATTAGCAAACAACAAATAAATAAATAAAAATGGTACCCAAACTAATGAAAAAACTTGAAACACACTTAGTATATATAGAATTAAAATAAATAAATAAATAAAGATTTTCTGAAGATCCTGTAAATTAAATTTATTATTACAAGTCCTAGTGTTGAAATTAGCAAGCAACAAATAAATAAATAAAAATGGTACCCAAACTAATAAAAAAACTTGAAACACGCTCAGTATATATAGAATTCAAATAAATAAATAAATAAAGATTTTCTGAAGATCCTGTAAATTAAATTTATTTATTATTACAAGTCCTAGTGTTGAAATTAGCAAGTGCAACTACACTAACTAATTAATGAGCAATCCCTTTGTACGTGATGGTCATGGTTTGATGGGATTCTGCTTCCCTCGCGTGCTTATCCTCTGTAGCGCTACATTGTGTAGCGCAGCGCGAGAACCGTTGGATCATCTAGAGATTCGATCCGGCACAGATCTCGAGATGATCTAACGGTTCACATTCTGCGCTACACATTGCAGCGCTACAGAGGATATGAAATCTCAAATCCCTCCGGACCCTCTGTTTCCTTTGTCCAACCGCCGCGTGCAGCCACGGAACCATCCACCCTCTTTTTAAAATTTGTGAATATGGAGGGAGGCCCGCCTGAATCCTGATAGTGAAGGATTTGGTACCATGAGGCCTCCGGATTATTGGGGGATCAAAAATGTGCATTGCACAATGAAATTGTGTACCGTGACCGTGAGTTCACTTGTTAGTTGTCTCTATCATTATCATTGCATCACCATATTGTATAATCCTCAGATTCAAATGGTTGAGGACTGAGGAGTCTAGTTTTTTTTTTCTTCTTTGAGGGGAATATATTTATGACATATGTATTAACTTGAACAGAGGAATTGTCTAATAGAATGTATATTATTAAAATTGAGTAACTTTATGTTCCATCACAAATCAAAGTGATTTTTGCTTCACCATCTTTTAAATTTTTAAAACTGAAATTTAAATGACCAGTCTAATTTTTCGAAACACAACCTCTATATTGAAATATAGTGAAACACCAATATTTACAATTTTTAGAATTTTTCAATTATTGTTTTTTGGATTTTAGAAGATGACCTAAAATAATAATAAAATAATACCATTCGGATATCAAAAAGTATCCATCTATAAAAATTCTTACAAAAATATTTAAATATTTCTAAAAAATATGAATATTTGATATGTTGCATAATTTTAATATGTAGATTGTGTTAAACAAATCGGATGGCCATTTGTGAGAATTGTAAAGGTGTGATGCACTATAACAACTCCCATCAAAATTTTATATATATATCTGCACAAACTATACTACTTATTGACATGTTAGTTGTAACATCATCTTCATAAAAGATTTGACTTTTATTTTTTTTTACAAGAGTCAATTTAGTATATATTAACAACTTGTTATATATATAGTAATTACCATTTAGGCATTTATACATATTTATTTATAATTAAATTTATAATAGATTAATATTTCAAAATAGTTTATGAGTAATTAGTCCATAAATTAAAAAATAATATATGAATATATTTGTTCTTTAAAACACTTAATAAAGCTCTCAATTATCGTTTGTAATTGCATGCACATTGTACAACACTACGATGTATTGTACAATACATTTGAAAATTAGAAATACCCATAAGAGGAGTCCAAAAGGGTAATGAGAATATTTATCAATCACTCGACAAGGCATTAAAAAAGAATTATCAAAAATACATTTTAGTATGTAATTAACACGTGATAAGATAAGAGTTTAAAAGGCTTCATATTTCATAATTCACAATTATTTTTGCACATATACTTAACGCCACATTGAATCCATTACAAGCGTGATTGTTTATTTGTTTATATAAAATTACAAATTATGTTGTCCCATTGTCAGGGAAAACATGTGGGCTTGAATGCCAAAAAAGAAAAAAAAGCATGTGGAGAGTGGAGTGGACAAGATACAATAGTTTATATATTTACTACGATGCCCTCGTGAATCGCGAGGAGCGTTGCTGGTGAATTCGAGACGAGAAGAATTCGTTGCCATTATTTATAGAGGAGGGATCCACTGACAATCCTTTAAGTTGACAATCTTAACAATTTGATATTTAAAAAATTTGTAAAAAATCATATAAATTTTCAAAAATATAAAAAAGTTCACGGAATTATTTCTTGACTTGTAGATTGATTATGTTTCCGATTATATTCAATTTAAGTTATATTTGATAACCCTTCAAAGATCCGTTAAATTACAACCGTTAAAAAATAAATAAAATTTTGATAAGCTATCAAGCAATGTTCAAATTGATTGAAATTTGGAATAGTATCGATCTACAAGTTAAATAATGCATCCATAAGTCTTTTTTCAATTTTAAGATTTTTTATGAATTTTTATAAATTTTTAAATTGTTAAGATTGTCAAAGTTAGCATTGTCCCTCCTCTTATTTATATATTTTTGATTGATTGCTGCTGGTTGATCTAAACGGTCCAAATTAATTTAGACGGCTCCAAATCTTTGCATGATAGGGATTTTTTGTGGGTTCCATCTATCATGGAGATTATGGGATCCTGTTTTGGATCGACAGATTCAAAATGAAATATCATTCGAGATAATATAAATAAATCGGGAAAAAAAAATGCTAGATGGGATAGATCGACAAATCCGGCTACGGTGATATGCATATCACGGTTCTACAGTGTTATGTGGTCCGGATCTCTATTTTTAGTGTCTAAAGTCGATCCGAACCGCTTAATATGATATTTATATCAAAATATACTAGGAAACCAAATTTTACGATTTTTAAAATTATTTTTGCTATTTTTAATGATGGAAAAAAAATGGCTAAATTCAATAATTCTGATTCATGCAAAACAATGATTTTCTCCCCATTACTAAAAATAACAAAAAAATTCTAAAAATCGTAAAATTTGGTTTCCTAGTATATTTTGATATAGAGATCATATTGAGCAGTTCATATCGACTATTTGGACACCGGCATTATTTTGATATAGAGATCATATTGAGCAGTTCGGATCGACTATTTGGACACCGGCATTATTTTGATATAGAGATCATACTGAGCAGTTCGGATCGACTATTTGGACACAGAAAATGCCGGTACAGACCGCATAACCTGATCCAATAATGCGGGTACAGACCGCACGGCCATCACATCACGTTATCACAGGAATTATTTTATGAGAAAAGCAAACATTTTCTGGAACCATACGCGTAGTTCAGAACCCCAATCATACAATTATTCTATGTCGTGCTTATTTTTTTTCCGCCGTATAAAGTCTTTTTTTTTTTTTTTTTGCTTTGTATTTTATTCATGCTCAATGAAAATGTGGAGAAATCATCAGCAATTGATGTTCCTTCCTTTTTTTTTTCTTTTTTTTTTTTGGGAGTATCCTATTTATTTGCTTGCCAGATGTGAGATGAACAGTGACATTGTGACAACCATTTGTGTCCATTGAAAAGCCGTCTATACATCTACAGACGTACAAAAAATGTAGCAATATACTTTGAAATGTAAACTTATGCATTTTGAAAAGTAACCCATAAATATTATAGACAACTTTTCTATGAACACTAGGTATTCCTCTACAAGTTATGAGGAAACTAATTTGGAAGGAAGACTTTTTTTTTCCCCCTTCTTTTTTCTTTTATTAAAGACTTCAAGTCCACTATTTATTATTTTTTTGTTGTTGAAAAGGAAGGCCACTATTTTTTTTTTAAAAGGAAGGTCACTAATTAATTTAGAAAAAAAATTCTTATATCATTGAAGAGTCTTCATTTAAAACAATGGTAGTGATATAATTCTACCATATTAAAGGTCAGTAATTAATTTTGGTTATTGACTTCCAATGTTCTTATTTACTTTCGGTACCTTTCGGAACATAATTCATTTTTTTTTTTTCCAAGGAGTGAGTGGCAGGAAAATAAATCAATGCAAGTATTTTAGAGAGATCCACATTCTACACTACTCTTAGTTCCATATGATCAATTTAATTAATTATCGTACTTAAAAACGACAAAATTAATTGAAAAAAAAACACACACACAAATTTTTTTTTTTTTTTTTGAAGAATATATCTTATGTGAATGATTTTTTTTTTTCCTTTTTTGACAATTTATCGGGACCTCTCAGAAAATCAGGAGTGCCATTCTTTGACCCAATCTGTCACGTGGCTCAGAGCCTCAGACAGACAGTGTGCAGTTCCCATTTCAACATGAGAAACATAAGGGATTCCCAAAAAAAAAAACATGGGAAACATAATTTGTTGTTTTTCCTCCAAAAAAAAAAATGAATAAATAAAAAGAAAGGAAAGGAAAAGAAAAGAAAAGGAATTAAACATTGTTGGCATTCTGTTGAATAAGTAAAAAAATGTAATAACTTCGTGCCTTCCTCGCATCTACAATCGAGGATTATTTTGCACAGCATGGTACAAATTGGTGTCAGTAAAAAAAAAAAAAAAAACTCTCGTGGCTAAGTTGTGATCACAAGTCATCCAGTAATTGGTCAAGAGGAGAATCTCATCTCATCTAAATATCTAATCAAGTAACTAAGTGGAATCTGATGGGTTGCTGAATGCCTGAATATGATATGATCATGTCTCGTAAGTCATAAAGAAGTTCATAATTTAGAACAAAAAAATGTGATATAATCATCTAAAAATGATTTTACTAAAAAAAAAAAACACAAAAAATTGTGACATGATCATGTCTCGTAAGTCATAAAGAAGTTCATAATTTAGAACAAAAAAAAAAATGTTGTGGGGGAATATTGTGCCCGTGGTTCGTAAACCAGAATTTCTTGGAGCTTGTTCGGATGCGTATTTTTCTTTTATTAATTATGGATTGGTTAATGTTCCATCTGAACGAACACTGAACCTAATCCAGCATTTATCTGTGAAACCGTGAGGGAAACAGAAGGTTTTCTTTTCTTCAGTTCAGCATAATTTGGCTAGTAATTATGTTCCTGCGAAACATTACAAAAATTATTATTTGCTTAAATAGCAACATAATAATAATAATAATAATAATAATAATAATAATAAATGAATATATAGACAAATGTATAGCCATGATTAGGGGTGTCAAACGTTCAAAACGTTCACGGAAATGGGTTGTTCCGTTTTCGTTCCGTTATAACGGACGGAACCAAATTTGCTTCCGTTTCCGTTATGTTATAACGGACGGAACTAAAATCCGTTCCGTTGAATGTTCCGTTATAACGGAACGGAACGGAACGGAACAACGGAAATACGTGTTTACGGCGGAAATGAGTTGTTCCGTTTTCGTTCTGTTATAACGGACGGAACCAAAAATTTTTCCATTTCCGTTCTATTATAACGGACGGAACCTAAATCCGTTCCGTTGAACGTTCCATTATAACGGAACGGAACGGAACGGAACGGAACGGAATGGAAGAACGGAAAAACTTGTTCCATTGACACCCCTAGCCGTGATGGCGTGATGCCAACAACCATTACCAAGTAGTCAAGTACCAACAGTAAATATAGATCTCTAGATATGAAATATAAGAGTATATAAATAGAACGTTGCGTCTGAATGTCATGCACTGTACTTTTGTCTATATTTTCTATTACTAGTCTAAAATCTAGCTTAACAGCTGAACGCTGCAAGGCTGCAACGCATGGCCGCATGAGAGGCCGGGAGCCCCAAATAATAAGTCACACATTAAATATGGGTGTAGGATTCGGAAGGAACGCGGCTGTTGGGCAAAGTGAGAGAAGAAGTACTCAACAAAATAATATTAAAGTGCATGGCGAGATTTTTCGTATCAGCCCCCTCAGTACCGAAATCTTACAAAATTTGTTCTTCTTCTTCTTCTTTTTTTTTTTTTTTTTTATTTTGGGTGCAGATGCAGTATGTGGTTATATGCATCCTTCATGTCCTGAATAGGCACTGTTTATTGTTTAAAACTTTAAATTACGGTAACGCAATCTTTGAGTTGTCCGGATAATATCTGCATGCCCCGTAATTTTTAGGGAGATGCTATGGTAATACCAATGGTATTACTAATTGTGCAATGTAACGTACTAATTGAGCAATGTAATGCACTAATTGTGTAATGTGACGTAAAACATACTAATTGTACAATGTAACATACTAATTGTGCAACTTAACGTACTAATTCTGCAACGTAACGTAATAATTGTGTAACTTGACGTACTAATTGTTCAACTTGACATACTAATTGTTCAAGATAACATCTTAATTGTTCAACTTAACGTCTTAATTGTTCAACTTAACGTACTAATTGTTCAACTTAGTGTATTAATTGTGGTACATAACATGCTTATTGTTCAACTCAACATCAACGTAATTACAGATAGCATGTTGATGTTAAGTTTAACAATTAGTATGCTAAGTTGAATAATTAGTATGTTAAGCTGAACAATTAGCATGTTATGTTGAATAATTAGCACGCTAAGTTGAACAATGAGCTTGTTTGACCAAGTCAAACTATATGGTATCACCAACGGTATCACCAATGGTATCTCCGTAGCATTTTCCATTATAAATAGGCACCACTTAAATATCCTTTGACTGTTTTGATCAAATTAACGCTCCAGATCAAACGGGCAGGTAACTCAATTTTTGAGTTATCACAGCTGGAATAGTGTAGTGAAAAAGTGATTGTTGAAAGAGCAGAAGGAAGAGTGATATTTTTGAACTATTCGGAAGAGTGAAATTATTATTTGTCAACATGTTAGTAGAATAGTTGAACAATGAAGTATAGCTATTCCGGTATTCTATCTATATGGCCGAATATCGGATTAGTCTATTAACATCACCATTCGTTTAGAACCAGCCTTTGGTCTAGTGGCTAAGGGCAATGCTCTCTGTGTGGAGGTCGCGGGTTCGAAACCCGGATGGGGGGTCTTTATAGACATTTAAATTTGAGTGGCTTGACCCTCATCTTTATCTCAAAAAAAAAAATCACCATTCGTTTAGCTATTTTGTGTTTGACAAAAAAAAAAAAAAAAAAAAAAAAAAAAAGAATAGCACACTATTCCAGAATAGGTTGCCAAATACACCCACTATTGAAAAAAGAACAATAGATTACTAAAAAGAGGGAAGGAGTTCATGAGTATTTACATGTCAACTACCCTTAGGCCGTGTTCGATAACGTAATTTTTGCAAAATTGTAACTTTTATGGACCCTGGCTTGCAGAGTTTACAATCTAGCAAGCCACGTCTTGATAAACTTCAAAAAATTTCATGTATTGATGTGTTCTATAATACGTGCTGGTGTTGTTTCTCATGGCAAGTGAATGGGCCCACTCAACAATTAAATATGAGTAAAGATTACAACTTATTTATTTTTTATTCAGTATGTCAGAGTTACTACTCTTATTAGCCACTCCTTTGGATTTTTTATTTATAAAACTCACGGGAACCACTCTCACAACCAGCGCAGCCACCATAAACTTTGGTCTGACTGAATTTTTTCAAAACCATGAAATACTTCTATTTTGACGAGATTCACCATAGCAAACCAAGGCAAGCCAGCGCAAGCTGTGGATTCTGACTGCGATATCGAACACTCACAAATCACAGACCATGGCTTGCTACAACTTCCTATCCAAAACCATACAATCGAACGGGGCCTTATTAGCTAATATCTCCCTGATGCTACTTCTCACAGCTTTACAACAGACAGACTGTTGCTTCCTCATTATTTTATTTTCTTGGCTCTCTGTCTTTATGTGTATCTTTGCCTCTGTGAAGTATTTTTTTTATAATTATGTCGTGTTAAGCATGATATTGCTATAATATTATTGGAATATAGTGACGTGTATAAAATATTGAAGAGTATTTGTTAACTCTCTTTCTTCTTTCTTCCCTTTAAATATTGAGAATTTTGTGATCATCTGCTCCTTTCTCTGTTTTGTTTAATTTATAGTGTACAGAGAAGCAGAGTAAATCTTTATAACTCACTTTTGAGGTTGTAAAGAGAAGACCACATGAATATACCAACAACAAAAGAATATACTTTACAGGCTTCTGCAGTATATTGGAAAAGCCAAGGAGGAAGAAAAAAAAAAATAGGACAGTTAAAGTAAGAATACCAAACTTGGTGGCCTCTAAAACTTCTGTATTGAGTAACAAAGGCCCCCAGTGTTGTTTGTTTTCAAACTTTCTGCAAATGTCAGAACATTTAGAAAATCTGTAACGCCCCTCAATTGGGTAAGCAAATTACAAGCCCATAAGCCCCAGATACTATACCCCTTTCTCTTAGTAAGCAAGCAAATGGACCAGGGCTATATGCCCTTTTTCATAAAACAAGCAAAGCATACTTAAAGGACCCTGAAACTTCTTCATTGAGCAAGTAGACATAACTGGGATAACAACTGGGCCATTGGATTAATCCTGAAAAAAGTGGTAAAGAAAAGATACTTCACTGCCTCTAAGAAACTATTCTAAAATAATAACGTGGTAGAGAGGAAAATGGTAAGAAAGATATCTGTTAATTCAATCGGTCAAATTAAGAGAGCACCAATAATGTGGTAAAGAAAACAATTTTGGTACATAAAGCTGGAAGTTGAAAAGCCCAACAGCATTCCTTTCAAATGCAGATTTTATAATCCCTCCTTGCCTATTTTTGTTCGTGTCTTAATTCTTGACCAACACTTTACAGAACCCAATAAAATGTCAAGCTTATGTCAAGTGATGAAGTTTATATAAAGCAACCAAGTCAGAAGCAGTCATCAAATAAAAGGGGAAAAAATAAAGAAAAGCAACAAAACCAATTCACATTCATAATGTTGGTTGCTCAAAACTCAAAAGACAAGATATAATTGCATATAATTTATCAGGGTGCTCTCGGTAATATGCCAAACTCTTGACATACACAATTCAAAATAAGCTACAACAGTAGTACACGTTTGAGTTGCATCATGAAACCATAGAAAATATTGTTCATGAAACCCTAAAATAAAAATGACACTCTAAAAACTCTAAAAAATTAATTTGAAAACAAAAAAAAAATGGAAATTAGGTCCACTTTATAGAAGACCCCACAGCTTCATCAATCACTGCAAGAACACAAGAAACAGAAAATCACTAGTTAAGAATCGATAATCTAAATCCAAACATAATTCAGCTCTACAAACCAAAAACAACCATAACTAGTTAAAATTTGCTAACAAATAAAAATAATTATTTACACAAACAACATGGGTTTGATTAATAAAAAAAAATTACCTCAGCATCATCAGCGCCACCAGCCTTAGCTGCTTCCCTAGTCTCCTCTACAATGGCCAAAAGAAACAATTAATTTCAACAAAAATAATTACAAATTCCAATATGTGAAAGTGAACTTTAAAGACAATGACATTGATTACGAACTTCAGACAAGCACATTACAATTTTTTTAGGTTTCCACTTGGAGCAGAATAAAGCTAAGGTCAGTTACACTTAACTATATTAATAGAGACAAATTTCATGTATACAAAACAAAAACGTGGTCACTTGGCAATTGATACTTATCCTTACTACTAATAAAAAGAGATTAAATTTTTTGACATGAAAGTTCTATCTTCCTCAAAGAAATTATCTCAGCCATTGATTGTTCACTTAGATCGATCACCACCATTGACGTACGTTAATGTCTCGGCCCATTAGAATTTAAGGCCCATATTAGTTTCCTCACAAGATATGAGCTATGGGCCCATTACCCGCGCTCAATATGTCAGTAACTAAATCTTTTCCTTTTTAGTCTCGATACACTTTTATGACTATTAATCTACTCTATTCATTTTTGAATAAGCTTGACCTCTTTCTTCCTGTTACCTATTATCTTAAAAAATTTATTGTAAGAAATAATAATTTCAGCCCAAAACAAGGCGTGGGCTCTTTACTAGTCCATACAAATTAAAGAAGCACACTTTTAAAATCCAAAGATCATCTTCCACAGCAAAGTATAATCCACTATAACTAACAAATCATGGCCATCCTTCCTCCTTTTTGCTAACAAGAAATCCCAACACTCCATCCCACCTCATGCTCTCATATTCACCCTTCAAGACCAACACCCAACCACAATCTCTGTATACTGTTAGATAGTCTCTCTTAATGTGTTCTGTCGATCGATATATCAAATTTCACTGCTGTCTGCTGTAAGTTACATATCATCCTTTAATACCACGATTAGGAGAACATACCTCCATCCTCTGGGATGTCAGAAGTCCACAAGGTGAGGTTGTCCCTGAGAAGTTGCATGATCAATGTGCTATCCTTGTAAGACTCCTCACTCAGTGAATCCAATTCAGAAATAGCCTCATCAAATGCCTGCTTCGCCAGGTGACAAGCCCTGATTGAGCAATTACACAATTGTCAGAACAAAAGTAAACCATAATAAAATCCCCATCTCCAACATATTTCAGTCATAAAACCAACAAAAACACAAGAAAGATATACATAAAAATAGCTATATTCTGAAATATAACCGTAATCAAGGTACAAATAAAATTCATGCTATGCAAAGCCAAAAAGAGCAGTTGAACTTGGTATGTTCAATATTGAGTCAGAATGACAGAGATACACATATTTTATATTAAAAAAAGGAGATAAATAATCTCTTTACCTCTCAGGGGAGTTCATGATCTCATAGTAGAACACAGAAAAGTTCAAAGCCAAACCAAGCCGAATTGGGTGAGTTGGTGAGAGCTCAGCCTCGGCTGTGGTGGTTGCTGCCTACATTTTTTTCCCAGAAACAAGGGTTAATGTTCTGTACAAAAAGTAAATGTACTCAAAAGAAGGGTTGAAGGAGACGGGAATAAACAGGTATTCATCAATTTCATAATACTCAACAATTTAGCTTTCAACCATTACCTACTAAGGCACCGAGAAGTGGCAGCCATATAATTATATATCAGGATTTTTTTTTTTTTTCCTTTGCTGATGATACAGTGAGAGGGCTTCAAAAATATGCCTTCTTATGAATTTATGAATTGAGTAAGAAAGCATATGATAAATTGATAACCAAATGATTAAAGGGAAGGAGCAATTGACAATCTTGACACTGGAAATTTTAATGAATTAAAATAAAAAACCCTTAAAAAAAGGAAAAAAGTTTATACTTTATAAAAGTATTGTTGAACTTATAGATTGGTTATATTTTCAACTATATTCAACTTAAATGTCGTTTTATAGTCCATCAAAGACTCGTTAAATTACAAGTGGTGCAAAGTGCATAACATTTTGATGAGCTATCAAATAATATTCAAATTGATAGAACTTTGAAACACTATTTATCTATAAATTAAATAATACATCACAAACGTCCTTTCATTTTAAAATTTTTTTTTTCAAAGAACCAAAAAGAGTTTCATACCTCATAAGCTTTAAGAGATTGGTCAGCGGCCTCCTTTTTCTCATTTCCAGACTTGAACTCAGCAAGGTAACGGTAATAATCTCCCTTCCTGCATAGCCATAAAAAAAATTAGAAAAACAGTTTCATAATGTAAATGTAATGGGTTTCATACGAACTAGCATTTTATAGTTCTAAACAGGTCATCTACCTCCCATCTATTTTGAATACTTTCAATTAAAGCAAAAACAAATGATAAAAAGATTGGCATTTACATAAGCAACACAAAATCACATCCATGTGATATGCATTTACTCCCACTATTTGTTCTTCTAGATTTTTTGGGCATACCTTGAATCCCAGCATTTTGCTTATTTGATGCATAACGGCATGGTAAAAATGTTAAGCCAAGTATACAAAACTTGTGAAGAGTAAGACCAGAATATGAGCCTAGACATGTTGCTTGTCATAATTTGTAAATAATTGAGTCCTAAGTTGCAAATTGCATATCTGCAAGCTAAGAACTGAATTGCTGTTACTAAACATATACAATGTCCTATTTATGTTTCATGCATTACAGTTCTACATATACATCCCAAAATTCTAACCAGATTGCATGCCAAATATTTTGCATGCATTTAATTAATCTCTTAGATATGACACAGCTCACAGACTTGGATCTAATATATCTATAGTGAGAATTACTACTAGTCATCTGTACAACCAATGAATAAAAGACACTAATTTAAAAACGGATAAAAACAAACCCACATCTTATAGTAGAAGACTGATGATTCCCCAGCAGTGGCAGAAGGAATGAGGTGACCATCAAGCACAGCCATGATGTCATTGCAGATGCCAGTGAGCTCCGTCTCAACCTTGTGGCGGTACTCATTGATGCGCTTGACATGGGCCTCGTTGCCCTTGGCCTCTTCCTTCTGCTCAATTGATGAGAGAATGCGCCAAGAGGCACGCCTTGAGCCAATCACATTCTTGTATCCCACTGATAAGAGGTTTCTCTCCTCCACTGTCAGTTCGACATCAAGCTTGGCGACATTTTTCATCGCCTCCACCATCTCTGCATATGAGAAGATGGGTTTGATTATATATTAGCAAGATATTCGAATTTGGACTTTGTTTCTCCTTTTTATCCTCCTCTTTATTCTTCACCCACTCAGTTAAGCTAGCAATCAGGCATCCATGATGTTTATACAAAATAAGGCACACAACAGAAACTAAAAGACAGACTGGGATAAGTAGTAACATAACCTATTTGCAATGGTCTACCACAGTAAGAGAGGCCTTGTTCAAGCCAAAAAGGAAATTAAAAAAAAAAAGACTAGAGCAAAAAAAAAAAGAAATCTATTTAATTGGTGTACTGAGGCTACAAAAAGAATTCAATCCAGAGCCTACAAACAGATATATCATTTTACCTCAGCCATCAACAATGAGAAAGGTTGTGTACACAAGACTACGTAATGGATTTTTTTTCAACTATTGCCCTTTTGTTATCATATTTTAGGTCTAGCTGAATTTCTAGAAGAGAGCAAAGTCTAATAATACCTAAACTGACGTCTCAACAGCAGGTCAAAGAACTAATATTAAAAGTTCTTGACAGGTCCCAGAGAGACTGCTACCTACCACTTTTATATTTATCAATGATTTCTTCTTCAGAAAGTTCCACTGAGGGCATTATTTATTTAATTTCTTAATCTTCCGAGCAAGACTTAGACCTGAAGTTAGAAAAACGTACAAAGAAGAACAATTCATAACATCACCGGCAAGATTAAAGAACTTGTATACAGAAATTCACAGCTTCAAAACTCCCATGGCTTTGATTTCTAAATCAAAGGGTCAAAAGATCCTAACTTTCTTGTTTTCATGAGCTCGGGGAAGCAATTTTCAGCATAAATCCCTCTAATTTACCTAACCTCTTCATCTCTAACAACCTTAAAATCACTAAAACTCATTAACAGAAAACATTCACCAATTTCTAAGGACATACTGAGAAAAATCGAGATAAAACCTTTCCCAATCTGCTCTAATCACGCCGAATCTAAACATTCCTGAGCAGATCTCGCTCTTAGACAGAGATAATCGCAAGAACCAAACAGATCTCGCAGAAAAGGGGGAAAAGAAAGGGAAGGAGATTATATATACCGTCGTAGCGCTCGGCCTGCTCGGCGAGCTTGGCGATGTAGACGAAGTTCTCTCTGGAGGACATGGCGGCGGCGGCGATCTGATCGGATCGGATCGGATCTGGGGCTGGCTTCTCACTGGTTCGTGCGTTCGTTCCTCTTTTCTTGTTCGTTCAAATATTCTGCTGGAGCTGCTGCTGCTGCTGCTGTTCTTATGAATGAATGAATGATGATGATTATTGGTGTTGGAGGTGGCTGTGTATCTTGCGTTCAATTCCGCTGTTATCCGAATTTGGATAACAGGACCCTGTTATCCAATCTTGACCGTCGGATCAAAATCAACGGATGAGATTAGTTGTGAGAAAAGCCTCTATAATCTTAGTTGGACCGATCGGGCCGTCCGTTTTGATTTAACGGTCCATATTGGACAAACAGGGCCCTGTTATTCTCAAAGAATAACAGCAGTTCGGACTCGTGTATCTTCTCTTGGGATTGGTCCAGTGCTTATCCTCTGCTGCGCAGTATTGTATTTCGCAGCGAATTAACGACACGGATAATACTCTGAGATTGGATAGCACGAATCTTAAGGCGAATCCAATGGCAAATGTACTGCGCAGTAAATTACTGCGCAGTAGAGGATATGAATTGATCTTGGTCTTGGTCTTGGTGGTGTGGAGACAGGACAACGAAAGGGATACAGAAATTAAAAAAATAAAAAAAAAGGGCAGGAGAGAGGAAAAGCTACTTTCACACTCCACCTGCTCCCGGTGTATTGAATTCAACTGGATTTTTATCCGCTGCCGTAGTTTTGATGACACCACATGGCATTGTGTCTATGACAGTGGGACCCATAAAAAACAGCCCCTTACAATTTACAAAATATCAGCCATCGAGATTAAAAGTATAGCACGTGGTGCCATCGCAACTATGGCAGCAGATTCTCACCCGAATTCAACTTGCTTCATGGGTTGTTTGGTTGAAAATTTTGATTATTTAATTAAGAGGAGGATCATTAACCATGCATATTATAACAATCTTCACAATAACTTTCAAAAACTTATTAAAAATCATAAAGAAATTTTAAAAATAGATAAAATTTTATGGAAGTATTGCTCCAATTATATTTAATTTAAGCGATATTGGTAGCTCTTTAAAGATCTTTAAATTACAACCGTTATAAATTTATAAAATATTGATAAGGCATCAAATGATGTTCGAATTGATTGAAAATTTGAAACACTATCAATATATAAATTAAGTAATGTATCCATAATTTTTTTTTTTCATTTTTAAGATTTTTTATGAATTCTTACAAGCTTTTAAAAATAATCATTGTCAAGATTGTCAAGATAAGTATTGTCAACGGATCCCTCCTCTTAAATTAGTGTAGTATTATTATTGGGGTTAGATTTTGTATTATTGTATAGTAGGCTAATCGCACATCACATCATGTATTTATTATATTTTCTTTTGAGAATATCATGTGTTTATTATATGCAAGGTCAAGTTATCAAGATTATTGTTGCAATACAGCTTAGCTACATAAGAGATTTGCAAATTTTCTGTTTGGTTTAAATATTGTGCTGGAATTTTGGACTATTTTATGTAAGAGAGAACTCTGACTTTGCTTTCTTAGTATGTGCCAAGATTATTTATCTATTAAGAATGTTAATCATGATGATGGTTTGGAATATTTGGTGCAATTATTTTCTATATAATATAATGATATGATTTCATAATTATTTGGATTCGGTTGTACATTTAATATTTTCTTTTACACAGTCTATCAAATATAAAAAAAAAAGGTCCATGTCTGATTTTATGTGATACACTGATACTCGGTGCACCAGATTCATGGACCTGTAGTGGGGAGGAGCGAATCTCTTGCCCTCACATTATTGGTATACCCCGGGTCAGATTCTGCTGCCATAATTGTGATGGCAGTGTACTGCCATAGTAAATTTGGACGGTTGAAATTAATTTAGACAGCTGAGATCTTTAGATAATAGGGGGTGTTTTTGGTACCGTGACAACAACTTAAAATAGAAAAATTTGCAAGCGGTGAAAAAAAAAAAAAGAACACCATTGTTGCACTTAATTTTTTTTTTCTTTTCACAATTACAAGATAGAAATTCTGTTGAGATCAGCTCTTGAAAAAAGATCTGAAATTATTATTTTGAATTAAAAAAAAAGTGATGTTCTAATTTTGAGAAGTTTCAAATTGAGAAGTTGTCAACATACACTAAACAAAGATAAAGCTCTTCCACGAGTGTACCTTCAAAATCAAATCAAATTATCTCCGGCTTTTAATTTATATGACTCAATAATTTTTTATATCATATAAGAGGATACAAAATTTTTTTATGTATTTGTTTGAAAAACATAAAAAATAATTTAAATTGATAGATCTGCAAGCTCTACACCACAAAATAATTTGTTTCAACCAGAAAGAATATTACAACTTTTCTCATATAGAGGAAATGGGCAAAATGATGGGTATACATTTCTCTCCAGCCTCATCACTATCATCCTATCTAATCTGGATTTTCAGATTTTTTTTTCTCATTGGATCAGAGCTGATGTGTAAGTGTGTTGCCATAAAATTTCTTTCCCAAAAAAGATATATTTTCTTTATGTGAAAAACTATAGAATTTTGATTCCAATTTGAATGGGGAATAATAAGAAAATATATCTGCCTCTGGTCTTATCCATTTCTTCTTCTTTTTTTTTCCGTCCATTGTATTGTACCCATGAACAAAGAAATCATTTACTTTGCTATCTAGTTGCGCTGGAGCTGACAATGACTTGCAAGCTGTAAGCCTTGTAAAAAAAAATAAAAATAAAATAATAATAATAATAATTAATCTTAATTGATAGGGCCATAATATTAGGCCTAATAAGCTATTATGGGCCTTCACTCGAAGAGACCAAGAACACACGCATAGTGTCATACCAATGACACGGAACATCTTGGGACAGGCCTATATAAGGACCAAAATCCAAGGAACAAGGCTGGACTCTGACTTATTTAGGCTAGACACGTAATAGATTCATACTTTGTACTTTACTGGCGCATTGTACTCGGCATATGCGTGCCATTAATCTTATAATATTTTTGCAATCATATTTGCAGGGACTTTAAACCTGAAATTAACATTATCAACCACAACTTTTTTTTTTTTTCTTTGGTATGAAGAGATATGAAATCGATTAAGAAGGAGTTGGTAAATAACAAAATCATTTTTATAGTTTCAAAAAATCATCTAATAATTTTTTTATCACCCCCCTCTTACTTCTATTATTTCTTAAGCAGTTAAGCTACATGCATAGATCCCAAAAACCCCATCATCAATTGACCTAAAAAATGATCTCATTTAGCTGTCAACACCTCAATCCTTGATTTAATATATAATTTTGTGCAATGGCTTTTTAAGTTTATCCAATTCCATCCCTATTTGGGCTTAAAATCTCATATTGGGTTCATCCTAGGGTTCCAAACTTCAAATTTGGGCCCTTCAAACAGGCCCAATATCTGAGGGCTTACAACTTGTTATTAGTTTTTAACTCCAAATTTCACCTGCTATATTTTTATATTCATTTGAGAGAATTGACTGGTACTTCTGAAGATTAAAATAAGTCACATAATAATTCAGATTTTTTACATATATTTTGATTGACTAGTCACATTCGTTGCTATGGTCTTCTCCCTAAAAAAAATTAAACATCGCTTTTGAGTGGAAACACAGGAACTTGTACCAATCAAAATACCTTTCTTTTGCATTTTTTTGGGGAAACTATTCCATCATATCAAATTATAATATTACAATATTACAGCAAGTCAGCAACGATCACTACTGTATGTCACATTGCTAGACAAATTCTCCAACTAACAGTAACACAAACATATACAAAAGTCACAAACTTTCCAACTAACAGCAACACAAATATATACAAAAGTTACAAACTTTCCAACTAACAGTAACACAAACATATACATAATTACAAGTTGCATCAATATGTATTAATTGGATACTCTAATTACATGACTGAGCAGCCCTGGGGGTTGTCGTCGCTGAACATATAGCGGGCCTTATCATCGACTAGATGCCCCGACGCCGGACCCTGATACCCCGGAAACTGGTAGCTATCATACCCATGCACATGGTAGTTGTACGAGTCGACCTTGCTGGTATAAACCTTGCGGTGCGCTGGTCCCCCCTGATACTTCTTGTAGTACTCGGGACGGAATTCGCTGTTGATCGGGTTGTACGGATGCAGGCACAGCTGTGCCGTCTTTCCGGTTTTCCTGACAGTCTTCAGGATCTTGTCCTGAGTCGTTGACCCCATTACTCGCACCCTGTGATTCTTTCTGTCTATCTCCACCTCTTGTACTCCTGTGTTCAATGAGTATACATACAAACATTATATGCATGTTTAAGGATAATATGAAGTGTGTGCACTCGACGAATGAAGTATATATCGGGCGGTCTTAACTCGCATCGAACATAATGTTTGATAGATCTTTATTTTGATTAGTTCAGCTACAAATTTTGGAAAAACTTCATTTTACAGCCTAAAAAAAGTACTGATAATTAGTTCAGCTACAAAAACCTCCAGATATATATATACTGGCAATATCAGAATAAGGTGAAAAGATGGTTCCCTTTTAGCTAGTTTTAGGTACCACTCCGGTACCAAAAATCACATATGATATGACTATATATGAGAACCCTATACATGTTCCAACATATATATCTGTATGAAGTTATAAACTTTGCACATACCTCTTAGCTTCAGCAGGGCTTTCCGAATTTTGCTCTCGCATTCTGCGCAGTCGATGCTCACCGAAACTTCGACGAGCTGCACATATATATATATATGTTAATAGCAAAGATCATTAGAAGATTGTAACTAATTAAATCCAACTAAAATCTGAAAGGAAAAATATAAATCTCTAAGAAAAATGATTAAGGTTATAAGTGCTTACAGTCATGAGGAATCCTCAATTAATCCTGCTTCTCTATTTTCAGTTAATCACTTAGTGAGTAAGTGAGTCGCTCTTGCAAAGAAAGATCATTGGAAGTGCATATTTATACACCAAAGGCAAGGGAGATACTGAATCTACCTTTAAAGTCATGCATATGTCACATATCTATTAATAATTTAATATCTTTTTCAATTCCATTAATTAATTAGTTGAAAAGTTGGGGTTTAGGCGTCTAGGTCAATGCAGTCAACAAAAAAAAAATAATAAGATGTTCTTGCAGTTGCAACCTCAAACAGTTTTCTATTTTGTAAGTAACAAGTACTTGTTGAAAATGTACATACAGAATGTATATATATATATTTTTTTGAGATAAAGATGAGGTCAGGAGGGTCAAGCTGCTCAAATTTAAATGTTTATAAAAGACCTCCCATCGGGGTTTCAAACCTGCGACCTCCCACATGGAGAGCATTGTATTTAGCTACTAGACCAAAGGCCGGTTCTTTACATACATAATGTATACAAACTGTATTTTGTAGATATAATATATATGGAGCCTGGTTTAATTTACAACGAGGTAATTTGAATATATATATATAGTTTTTTTTTTTTTTTTCACAGCTAAATTTTTTTGACTAATAATGGTAATTTTTCTATTTAAACTGATCTACTATAGAAGTATATACGTACATATATAATCCATCATAAATATCATAAATAATGGTAATTTATTGACTAATATCGTTTTTTTTGCTCGCCAAGTAACCTTTATTAAGCGTGTATATATATATATAATATTGACAGTGACTAGCTAGTCAAGTCAAGTGAACAAAACAAACGCAATTAATTAATATGTACTATATACTACTACATCAACACGGACAGATTAAGTTGCTAACAGCGATGGTCAAGAGGTTCTGGAGTGCTCATCCTCGATCTGTAGCGCTGCAAAGTGCAGCGCAGATTGTGGACCATTAGATCATCTCGGGATTTGTGTCGGTACAGATCTCAAGATGATCTAATTAACGGTCCACGTTTTGCGTTACACCTTGCAGCGCCACAGAGGATATGGAATCAGAGGTTTTGAACCATACAATATTATATATATAGATTTAGACTATTGTGAAAACGTTTGCATTTTAATCTGAAATGCTAATGATCTAAATTATACTTTGCCACGTCCGAAATTTCGATTTATGGTTCCCATTAAATTCATTACATAAAAATATTACGGAATACAAGAATTTTCCATTTTTGGAGTTTTGTAAGTATTTATTTCGGATTTTTAAAAATGACCCTAAAATATTAATAAAATAATGCTTGTTTGTACATGGTTTTTTAAAAATCCGAAATAAATACTTAAAAAGCTTCAAAAATAGAAAATTTTTATATCCCCTAATATTTTCATATGATGAATTTAATGGGAACCATAAATGACGTGACAAAATATAATTTGGACGGTTAGCATTTCGGAGAGAAATGCAAACGTTTTCATAATAGTTCTGCTCTATATATACAATTATACGATTGAATCAAGAAAATTATAAATTGCATCGAGGTTTAATAGAGATCTGGATCCAGAGCAATATCTAATTAAAATAATAAACATTAATTAATCAGACACATCCTATCCATCCATTTTAGATCAATGGGACCAAATTGGAGTATACCAAGAACTTGTTGACCCTTCAACATCACAACTCAAAATTATTTGAGGGCATAATGCTCATATTTTCCTCAAATATATCAAAATTCAACTCAGAATTGGGTGACGCATGCATGAGGTAACTTCATTAATGTGTCAATTATGTAATAATTTTATTTATATATATTTTTAAAAAGCATATTAATTTAAATAAACAATAAATTGTAAATTGACTGATAGAAGTCTTGTACCGTACAAGAGAGGAATGTCTAAATGTTTTATGCAATGATGTGCTTGTGTCATAGCTGCACATTTTTTTTTTTTTAAATTTTGTGAATGTCTAATTCTAAGTTGCACAAATTTATGGTTTTTTTTTTATTTTTTTTATTTCTAAGCCTTTCTCATTACCAACGCACCCCTAATCTCATCGTAGCCGTACTATTAAAATTTTCCAGACAAAAATACATATCTCTCTTCTTTCACATCAAGTTAAAAAAAAAAAAAAAAATCGATCAGAAGTTTGTGCAGCTTAGAACTAAAACTCATATTTTTTGAGCAAATAAATGTCCATCATAAATTTCAAACTAAATACAGGTCTATCGAACTTAGAAGTAAACTCGAGTTTTTTTCCCAAGAGCGTAGATAACAACACGTGGATGACCTTATTAATATTAATTAATGGAGTAAAACTATGGTGTTTTTAAAGTTTACGGAAGGCTTCCGTGAACTTAAGAACACCGTAGAATATTTACTCTAATCAATATAATAATAATATAGAACAATAACTCAAAAAATGTGGGAGCAAAACTATAAGGCAAATATTAAATTTCTAATTAACAAGCAGCTTTCTTCTGAGGACTTTTTCGTTGCAATTCTCATATTATATCCTCGGTCATCTACAATGACGTATATTAACACTTATCTACTGCTTATAAAAATATCTCAAAAGCAACGTGTCTACTTGTAACCATTTGTAGGATAAAAATCTGCTGCCTTTCTGAGAAGAAAAGCAGGGCCTGCTTTTCTGATCGAATGGTCGGGATGGTTGTCGCACCGATTTCAAAGTACTTCACCAATTTCGATATTTTCTGTAAGGATCTCAAAGTATTTCAGTGTATTTCAACCGTTGGATCAAAAAAAAGAGACTGCTTTTCTTTTTAGAAAAGCAGGTGATCCACAGTTCCATCTTTGACCGAGTATATAATGTTCTAGAGTATATCTCCAGCATCTTTTGCTGCTACTCACTCATTAATTCTTAAGTTCAAATTAGAAAAAGTAATCAAGAAAGAAGAAAAAAAACTGCAACAGATGTAAACGCAGTTCAGTCACTGTCATGAGAAACTTCGTAAGTGCATCGTGTCGATTCATAATACAGCTCCAAAAAAAAAAAAAAAAAAAAAAAAAGAAACACACAAGATTTTTTTTACAAGATTGAAATCATCATCAAAAAGAAAGATACCTTGCTACACAATTTTCCGGAGAAGTACGGCAGTTAATCTGCAATTTAATTTAGTTTGATATTGCAAACAGGACTGCAAGAAAAGTTTGCTCCTCATGGCCACACTCGTACTCGATTCGGTTTAAATTCGACTTCGATTTAGTTGGATTTAGTCTGAAGCTTAGATCGACTCGATTTTTTTTCTTGATTTGGTTTGGGCTCAATTCATAATATTAATAGCTAAATATTTTATTATTTAATTAATTAAAAAACTTATTTATTGTTAAGTTAATAACATACTAAAATTGATTAACCATGGTTTATTATTGAATCAATAAAATATTGATAATTAATTTAAAAAAAGGAAGAAAAATATACTTATTTTAGTTTTAATTATTTCTGGTAATACGAAAAATAAATATATATTTATAATAATTGAGCTCATTTAGAGATTCATTCGAGCTCGTTTAATTCGGTTTAGCTCAAATTTGATTTACCTCCGGTTCGGTTTAAATCATATGCGATTCAGGTCGATTTTTACAAATTACAACTCTAATTGCAACTCTATATTTGGTATATATGTGATCTAGTGAACTTCCAACATTTATTTATTTTTTTTCTTAATCTGCATTCTTGAATTGGACCACCTTGCATACAGGAAGGAACAAATAGCAAATAAAGCAACAGAACCCAATAAAAATACAATGCTCTTTTGTTCAAACAATCAAGTCTACAATATCTTATTTAAAGGGAGTTTTTAGCAATCAAAAGGGCAATTCAGCAGACCCACATATAAGATGCAGGTAACCACAACAAAACTGCAGATGGATTATCTCTGCATAAATCCAATAAATTTGGTACATATTAATCACTAATATAGCATAATGTAACAGCAGAAATTATATAGTACTTCTAGTTAACCAGTGTTTTGCATGCCAGCAGCAATGCCCTTCATGGTCAAGATGAGGGTGTCCTCGAGGCCGGGCGCATACTCACTGGTAGGGTTGAGCTTGACCAGCTCGGCTGGCTTGTCAGGTGCATCCTCTGAATCCGACGACTGCAGCGACAGAAAGGACTTCTTCTTGCTCATAGACTGCGTTGCCATTTTATGGAACTTCGGGTCACGGATCCTCTTCAGAGTGTAGGCTTGGCAGACGTTCAGTGCTGTTGTGTACGAGTCGCGCAGTTTGAGTCTCTGCCTCAGCGTCGGGTCTCCCTCTAGTATTTCCTTGTGTCCCGCAATCTATACAATGCGCACAGTAAAAAATGTCAGATTACATGTAGAAAGTACTATTTATATGTGCTACTTCTTCATTTTTCCGATTCTTTTATTGCCGGATTGCTTGATTAATGCATCAATATATGTCAGACAAAATCATGTTTATATACACAAAAAATGATGGAATATGCGACGGGAATGCTCTTCCTCCTAAATTTATATGCTGCAAAGTTCCAAAATCTTCCTCGAGTATTGATTCCATTTCCAATAAAAGAAACTAGTAGCCCCTTGTATTGTTTCATCGTTAGGTAATAGAAAGATAAAGAAAAAAAATGCCATAGAGACGAGCACAATTCACCTGGAGCAGAAGTTTCTTAGTCTCATCATAGTTTGCCCGCAGACGATCACCAAATGGTCTCAGATCCTCAGAAACCAGCAGCCTATCATACAACGCTGCGATTCCAGGATCGCCTTTTGCGAATACCATCTCAATCAGATCCAATGTGACTCTGAAGAACGGCCACTCGTTGTACATAACCTTGAGCATTTGCACGTTTCTAGGGTCCTTGTTAATCACATGCTTGAACGCTGCACCAAAACCAAGCCATACTGGAAGATGAAAACGCGTCTGGGTCCACGCAAATATCCACGGGATGGCACGGAGAGTCTCTATTCCGCCACTCGGCTTTCTTTTTGAAGGTCGGCTCCCAATATTCATTCTGCCGTACTCGGTCTCTGGAGTAGCCTAGAAAAATCAAATACAGTAAATTTTATCGTCTTGTCAGTTGAATGGCTAACAAGTGAAGCCAATGCAAAAAGAAAAAAATGTTCAGTGCACGAGAACGCTAACCAGTCGGAAGTACTCGACAAATCTGGGCTCCTGAAAGACAATTGATCTATACTCCTTGGTGGCCACGGCTGCCATCTCATCCATCATCACACGCCACTCAGGTTTTGGTGAAACTGGCGGGTGCATTCCATGCTCCAGTGTGGCAGCAGTGAATCGCTGGAGTGTTCTAAAGCAGAGGTGTTCCTCACCAAACGAGCGCTCTATCACCTCCCCTTGTACTGTGACACGAAGCGACCCATGGATGGTATCTGGAGGCTGGGAGAGAATGGCCAAGTGTGTAGGCCCACCTCCTCTTCCAACTGTACCTCCACGCCCATGGAACATGGTTAGTTTCACCCCAAACTTCTGAGCAACTTTTATGAGGTCCTCCTGGGTTTTGTACATTTGCCACGCAGCCGAGAGACGGCCTGCATCCTTGCCAGAATCAGAGTACCTGAAATTACCATTAGATATATGTAAAAGATAAGATTGTATAGCTGCCGACTTAAATGATTTTCTATTCATCTATTGCAGCGATAAGTTCAGAATGAATATTGGATTTCTGTGCACCAATTGAAAATTGAAATTTAGCACTTCAATTGTTTTAGCTGCAGAAGTAGTGAATTTATAAAAATAAAAATATTACCCAATCATGACCTCCTGCTTTCCGTTAATTCGCCTCATATACGATTCAATTGAGAAAAGCCTTTCCATGGCTGCAGGGGCGCCCTGTAGATCAGCAAGTTTCTCAAACAGTGGGACAACTCTGAGTGGCTTCTCTATGTGGCACTCTTTCTGCAACAGCTGGACTGCTAAAACATCTGATGGTGCTGTTGCCATGGAAATAATGTATGCTCCAAAGGAATCATAAGGCAACTCTGCAATAACGTTTAAAGTTTCCAAAACATCAACAATTTCATCAGTTTTAGGCAAGTCACAACCAAAGAGAGGGCGACGGCTATGCATCTCAGATACAAGCCAATCCTGGCGCTTCTCCTCAGGCCACTCGCGGTAGGAACCAAGGCCAATGTGCTGCGTGATTGCATCGAGAACATCGGTGTGGCGGTCAGATTCTTGCCGTATATCCAGTTTCACGAGGGAGAGACCAAAGGTTGAGACCTGGCGCATGAAGTCAAGGAGGCTCCCATCGGCAATTTGCTTGTCACCACACTCACAGAGGGAACGGTAGCACAGCTCTAGAGGTGCAAGGAACTACCATTTAAAGGAAATACTGTTATTTATATTTATCAAATGCATGGGTCATGCCAATAAACATATAGAGCTTATTAATTTGGACTATTTTTAAAAAATTTCGAATGATGAAGTTACAAATTATAAAGAAATCTAATTAGAAATCATGCCAACATATTTGAGTACATCCATGCAAGGTGTCTATCCATGCCCCATTAAAAGAATTGTGTTTGCAGATACAGGTTGCATTTTAAAAGAGATTTTCTTTGAAGGGTATATTTAGTAGCTGTACTGGCCTATACATTTCGGCACTTGCTATAGTAAATACTGTACAAACTATACTCCATCTAATAAAAAAAAATGATGAATGTTAAACTATTAAGGAGTTTAGGGAAAAGAAAATTTAACCTCGTCAACACTTTTAAAGACCATTGAATCATCAAGGTCAGAGCGGGATGCGCCATCCAAAAGAAGACGAGCATGCTCACCAGTATAATACAATTTATCTCTCACCTCACCAAGGACCACGCGGTATGGTTCACTTTCGGGAATCTTTTTCCAAAATTCTGCAATATGAGCAGCACTTCAAAACCAGAAGAAAACCGGTCCAAATTCCAGAATAAACTAGATGTACTCATCAAGAAAAGAGAGAAATAGAGAGAAGTAGATTTCAATGTATCCGTACCAATGTAGTGCCTTGCCATTTCCTTCCCAGATTGATGTAATCTTTCTGCTTCAGCTCTGAGTTCGTCACTGCAGCGCCACATGGAAAGCTAAAGAGCAGAGCACAAGTATAGACATACAGTTAAATAAATAGAATAACACCATGGTCATGAAATATGGTCAGGTGGGGCACACGGAACACACCTCAAACATAAGATCCTCAATCTGACCAAAGTACAAATTTGCAGCCATCAGACGAGCCAACAAGCACACATCTCTTGTAACCTCTGGTGTAACTCTTGGGTTACCTGTTACAAAAGCAAATTACTGAAATTAACATTTTAAAAGGAGGAAGTACACAACATTTTTCTGAAGGTCAGTGGCCTAAATTACACTGATGAGTTCCTTTTTATATATATATATATATGTAAGGAGGGGTTCACAAACAAACATGACCAGAAAAACAGTAACAGATTAATAAAGCTAACACAATCAGCTCTTGATCAAATCCTAACAAAATGACAAGATTTTAGATTGCGTCATTGCAATTGTAGTATTAATTTACAAGGATGAGTGAGATATACGAGGAAATTATATATAAACAGGATGTCTTTTAAGAAAGATAACATACCATCACGATCACCACCCATCCAAGAAGAGAATTGAATGAGAGGTGCATTGTGAGGCAACCGCTCTTCAATCCCTATGTTCTTCAGAGCAGTGTCAACACGACGCAAGAACTTAGGCACACCCTTCCATATTGTTTCATAGAAGTAGCTCATCCCTGCTCGCATCTCATCTTGAGGGGCTGGTTGGGTTCTGCGGATTTCATCAGTTCTAAATGCCGCAACGATCTGTAAAGAAAATGCATAAGAAAAATGGAGCATTATAATATTTTGTGACTATATTGCGAGCTTTTAGTTTGTCGGTTTATTGGAAAAATTAGGCTGAATAGCTATCAGAAGTTATTAATTATTATGCTGGTTCTCAACCAAGTCTATGATTCTATATCTTTTGCACAAACATGTTCTGTTTCTCTGAAAAGTTTGCCCAAGTTGGTTCATGAACTGTATTTGAAAAATTGGTGATCTAATGTTGTATTAGGGCGTTTGCCAATCAAGATTAACCTTTTTTGTTATTATGTGATAAGAAAAGACACTGGATTTCTTTGATGGCTATATACCAAAAAGTTCAAAGCTTTTAAGGGCATAAACACTTGGAAAACCTTAGTGGTTTTATTTTTACCAGTAAACCTTAATGTCAGTGGTCTGATGTTATCATTTACTAATAACCTTCATAAACCTTAATCTAGTATTCAAGAACATATAGAACAACTTAATGCAATTTCCATAATACATAGTGCTAATTCTTATTTGTTGACAAGGGACTATAATGAGTCAGGCAAATGTGAAAGGCTCGAGGAATATAAACAGGAAAAAAAAATGATATAAAAAAAAAAAAACAGAGTGAATAATTACTACTTGCCTCTCTCTGGAGAGCTTCATCAAACTCCTGTTTATCATCATCAGTAATCTCTTTTCCACAAAATTTCCTTAAACAAGTCCTTATCCTGGGGATTGGTTGCAGAAAATATTCAAAATATGTTTTAATACAGCAAATTCAGAACTGAAGTTGCACATGAGAAAAGTAAAGCTACATTGGGCCCCAAAAATACATGCATGCAGTAACGAATATAAGTAATGAACTAATCAACCTTCATCCTTAGAAACTACCTTCACAAGTGATAAAAAACTACACTAGTACAGAAGTTGGCTCTCATCAGCACTTAGTTTAGGATTTAAAAAAAAGAATGATATTAAACTTTCTGGACTAGTAAAATCCACCATTAAGGCTACAAGCCTACAACTCTTAGAATAGATGGTGATAGGCCTCGCTTCTCTATGGAGAGACGCAGGTTCAAATTCCCATAATAGCACACGGTAAGGGGCTATTGGCCTCTTTTTTTTTTTTAAAAAAAAAAAACATAAAGAAAAGAAAAGGCCTACAACTCTTAATGGAACAATCTTTTCGAACCTGTTAAGTTTTTAGGATTCTTAACAACAAAACAGGATAGAAAAAAAATAATAACCCCAAATTTTAAAGAGTAATACACAGGTGGCCCACAAATGCCCAGCAAAAGTTTGCCACCACACACAACATATAACGGTAAAGAGTAACAATATTCCATGTCCAAGCAAACAAAAAGGGTTATGCTTCCGGTTACCTGCTATGCTTCTGTAGAACAGATCGACGGATAGACTGAGTGGGGTGAGCTGTGAAAACAAGGTCAACAGTCTGGTTCTTCAATGCATCAAAGACCTCCTCTTTTGACTTGCCTAACTCGAACACGAGCCTTTTAAGGGTTTCTTCTATGTCAGACTCCGTTGTTGCTGATGCCTCATCACAAAAATCACCTCTCTTTATCAGCTTATTCCTCCTGGCATATATTAATATAGTAGCTTTTTTTAAATTCACACATTGAAATTTCAGAAAATGCTGACAATAATGAACAGCCATATTAACAATAATTCTTTTTTATAAGTGTCGCAACATAACAAATGGAGAAGAGCGATTATTCTTTGCACATATTTTTGGGAATATGAAACATAGCATCAACAATGCAGTAGACTTTTTTAAGACTGTACGAATTTAGCATGCAGTCCTTGCACAACTTGTAGCCTGAAAGACTATCTTTTCTGATATAGATGGCTAGTTATGATGCCAGCCTCAAAGGGTCCAGTATCATAGTAAATCTCAGTTTTCTCAAATTTGGGATACAACCATCATTCAGACAGCTACAAACTTTTTCACATGCACATACATATTTCCTTGAAGAACAGAAAGAGGTGACGCTACAAACTTTTCAGTAATACATCTACAAGACTAATTAAGGAATATTTATGTTCTCATTCTAGGATGTATTGTAATAATTATTATCTGCTTATAAGATGGCACGGGGGAAGTTGCCACATTTTTTACAATATTGTTGCACCAGAAAATCCAATATTTTAGGACACTATATGTCGCATAATGTTATTGCGCATGCATGAAGACATGATATTGCACTGTTTACACTGATGTACAGGGGGAAGTTGCCAGTTTTTACAATACTGTTGCACCAGAAAATCCAATATTTTAGGACACCATATATCGCATAATTTTATTGCGCATGTACGAAAGACATGATCTTTTACCGTTTATACTGATATACAGAATAATTTGGAAGGACAAACATTATCTTGAATAAAATCCTTTACCTGCGGTATGCAATCTGAACCTCTTCAGCGAGGTTGGCGAGGTTGAGCATGTGAGAAAAGGAGCTCGCAACAACAATGGCATCCCCAGGACTGAGGCTGGTCAGGAGCTTTCCTAGCTCATTCAGCTTCTCTGTGTTGTGATCCTTCTCGTACTCGGCTGATAGCTCGTAGCTTTCTTGTACCTGATATTATAATATAAAGAAAATTTTAGCAACCTTTATATATTATATATAATTAAAAAGTCAGGTCCAAGTTAAGAATATTTTTTCAATTTTCTGATTGTTTTATCTTTCCCTGATGAGATAGCAATATGTTGATTTTGACCAGATTTCTAACCCATAATACTTTTCCTCTTTTTTTTTTTTTTCCTTTTTTCTGTCTCTATATATGCTAAAAAATTTATTGAAATCACCAGGTTATTATTTTACCAATTTTAATTCGATTCAATAATTCGTTTGTTTTTAATTTTTTTATACTTTACATCCCAAAAACACTTATTAAAATTGTTATTAATTTATCCGACTCAAATTGATAAGCCAAATTCAGATTAGGAGCTCATAAAACATTCACCTTTCTCTCGTCAAAAAAAAAAAATCCTTTTAAAACTTAAAAACTCTAAAATTTCATCACTAAAATATCCATAAACTTGAAAATTTTAAAATTTCTGAGTCAACATGCATGAACCACAGACTTCAGGTAAATTAAAGCTGCCATCTTTAATTTTTCATACTTTACATCCCAAAAACACTTATTAAAATTGTATTAATTCATCTGATTCAAATTAATGAGCCAAATTCAGATAGGAGCCCATAAAAACATTCACCTTTCTCTTCTCAAACAAAAAACATCCTTTAAAAACCAAAAACTCTAAAATTTCATCCTTAAAACATCCACAAACTTAAAAACTTTTCCAAAATCAACATGCATGAACACAGAATTCAGGTAATGATTAATCAAAGCTGCCATCTTTCCTCGCCCTTTAAAAAACGTTTCCCTTTCTCTTCTCAAACAATAAAAAAACATCCTTTCAAAACCTAAAAACTCCAAAATTCCATCCTTCAAAAAACATCCATAAACTCGAAATCAATTTTTCTGAATCAAAGCCGCCATCTTTCCTCGCCCTTCAAGAAACAATCAACAAAACAACATCTTTATATATATATATATATATATATGGTGAATTCTTCTATGGATTGGAAGAAAGAGATACGGATCGTTTATTTGTCTGCATCGGATGGTTACGATATATTCTTGGAGAACAATTAAAGAGAGATTGTATGTATGTATATATATGGTTATACCGACCAGCTCACGGAGCTTGGGGCCATGGGAGTCCTGGAGGATGTCGAGGAACCGGTCGACGAGCAGCGCGTCGTACTCGACGAGCTTGTCATCATCCGAGACCTTCCCCGGCAGCAGCAGCCGCAACTGCGCGTCGATCGACAGGTGCCTCTCGATCATCCCCGCGTTGCTCGGCGGTAACCCTCCTCCTCCCCCTCCTCCCGACATCTCCTCCTCTCTCTTCCTCTGCGAGCCACGCCCTGGCAAGCACCGCGATCAGGGTTTGTATTTAGTTAAAGAAACGGACTTTCCGAGGAAAGCGCAAATCAGAGAGAATCAGAGAGAGAAAAAGAAACGGTAATGAATGGATTAAAAAGGGTGGGCGAGAAGAGAAAAGGCCTTCGCTTGTTTTTGTCGGTTTCTAAGAAAAGAAGAGAAGAGAAGGAGGGAGGAGAATTCAGGGGGATCGGGATCACCTGCTTTTCTTGATCCGACGGTTGAGAAACACCGAAATTTATTGAGATCCGTGCAGAAAATATCAAAGTTAACGAAGTACTTTGAGATCGGTGCGACAACCGATCCCGATCTTCGGATTGGAAAAGCAGGGCCTGCTTTTCTTCACAGAAAAGCAGCAGATTTTTATCCGAATTCAGGTGGTTTGAATTCGGAATATTCTGTCGTTTTATGGAAGGAAAGGAAAGGAAATAAACGCGAGGGCAATTTATATCCTCTACTGCGCAGTAAATTACTGCGCAGTACACTGTCCATTGGATTCGCTTTAAGATTCGCGCAACTCAATCTCGAAAGACCCACCTGTAATCCACATTATTGATTCGCTGCGCAGTACAGAGGATAAGCACTCGACAGAGATAGGCAAGGGTTTCTCGTTCCCTCCGATCCTCTGCTGCCGAGTACCTTTACTGCCCATCAAATCAACGACGAGGATTAAAGGGAGAGTTTCTTGAGATTGAGTTGCGCGAATCTTGAAGCAGATCCAATGGTTACGTATTAGAGGATGTGAATTGCGGGGGAGAATCGGGGTAGGGAGGAGGGGATTACGAAATTGCCCCTCCCAAATAAAGCGCGCGTAAAAGTAGGGTTCGGCGGCTGCGCTCGGTTTGTATTTTCGGAGGGCGGACGGAGGATCTGGGCCGTCTGATCCAATCAGACGGTGCAGATTTAATGTATTTCCACTTATTTTCGGAAGATATTGGATCTCAATTTATGATGTGTTTCTGCTCTCCTTGTTATTATCGAAAAAATATCTGCCGTTATTATTATGTTATATCAAATTTTAAGTTGACTAATAATGAGTAGAGTTATCAAATTTGATTTTTGAGTTAGTGTATCCTGGTTTAAATATCCAATTAATGCTTGTGAAAAAAATGGTTTTTGGTTTATGAGGAGGGATCAAATGACACAAATGTTACACCAAATCATATAAATTTATAAAAAATCTTAAAAATAGAAAATCTTTTATAAACATATTCATTTACTTATAGATCGATTGTGTTTCAAATTTTATTCAATTTTAGTGTCATTTGATACTACATCAAGAATCATTAAATTTAGACTGTAATAATTAAGATTTACGAACATATATAAATAAACCAAGAAAATTTATAAAAGCTCAAAATTAAATATCTAAATTTATGATACAAAATCTCTTTTTAGTTTTTACCATCAAGTGAATTTTAATTTCACTTTTGAGGTGACAGTGAATTAATGCAGCGCATTATTTATATTTAGCTATTTATGCTGGAATTTTTCTGTTTATATGATCTCAGTACATAACTTAGCGCATGTACTGAATTAATAGAGTAACTTTTGGGAATTTATTTTTAAGAAGTCTGAAAATGGAAGTAATATATCTGAATTTGATTTTCTATAACGTAAATCCCATGAACCATGGTAGAATTACCCTATTTAAAATCCAAATCACACGTATTTGATGGTAGATCTTTAACATTTTCTGAGAATAAATGTAATTTAATGAGAAGACATGTCATACTAATATTATACATTGTATTTTGCATTAAGTATATCATTTTTGTGTAATATAAAAAAGTTTTAATGAATTTGAGTCTCAAAAACTATAAAGTAAAAAGTTATTAACCACAAGCTAGTGCCAAAAAATATTTATGGGCTAAAACCAGGCTAAAATGGTTTTTTGCAACTCCTATCTGTCAAGTATTTTATTTGATAATGATAACATTGTCAAGATGCCAATTGCACATAAAATAATACATTCCGAACGTGCTTAAATAACTCTACTTGTGTTTTAAATAATTTTAGCTTATGTTCAGTAAATTTTAAGTCCAATATCAGACTAATATTCGCATACATATATTATAGTTTTTATTTCAGAAAGATAACTGTGTTAAGATACCAAAATGCATTCCAAACACATTTTTTGGCATTTTTTTTTTTGCACATTATAAGTTCAATATCTGTCTTAAATATAATCAAAATAATTATATTCTCTCTTTGTTTCATGCTGTCAAACTGACTTTTGTTTTTTAATTGTAGGCATACAATCAACATTTGATTGTGCCTCTTGACTTTCTGCAAGAATAGATAGCAGCTAGCAAAGCACTTTCCAAACATATTTGGTGCAGTTTTATACATTTTTTCTTTCCAAGGTTTGAGCATTGGTTGAATAATAATATGTTTGTTTGCTGTACAGTCAATTGGTAAATTAAGAAGGTCATTTATTTTAATCCATGACCTATAATGTATCTGCACCTGTGCAAAGAAAAAATATATATTGGTTTATACATACGTAGGAGATTAGCAAATAAGTAAAATTCTCAATTGATTTTCTGGATCTATTTTTTCTTTTTGATATCTTCTCATAAGAAAATGAGAAACAAGTAAGAAAAGTGCCCCAGATAAATCTGTCCCAGTTACCAAGTATTAACTTCTTAAGAGTATCTCCTGCCAGGTGGGGGTTGAAATACATTAACTTCTTAAGTCAAGAGTGTTAAAAATCAAATCTTGAAATTGAAAATTTAATTGGTCAAGTCAAATTACATTATTAAAAGTAAAATTAATTAGTAGAGGTTGATGTTGTTTTTTAAATTCTACTAACATAATGTTAATTTAATATATATATATATATTTTTTCAAAAGTTTGGGTGGAGAGAAGATTATATATGCACAATTAATATGAGCCTTAGAGATTGCAATAGGTAACCTTGTTTAATTTACAGCATATATAGATTCAGGCAGTTCACACTTCAGGGTGTATACTTGTAAAGTTGTAACTTGTAAGTTGTAATAGACTAAATCCTTATCCTTACTATATATAAAAGTATATTGGAAAAAATAACATGAAAGGACTATCTTCCCCAAATAAGAAACCTGAGCCGTTGATCATTTTCTTAGATAGATCATAACCGTTGATTTACGTTAATGCCTGTTAACGTTAATGTCTCAGCCCATTAAAATTTAAGGCCCATATCAATTTCCTTAATATAAGGCCCATTACATATTATCTTAAAATTTTATTATAAGAAATAACAATTCCAGCCCAAAACAACGCTTGGGGTCTTTACTAGTAAAGTTAAAAAACACTCTGTATTCCCTCGCTTTGGGCTTTGCCTTTGCACATGAACATATGAAGTCACAAAACAATTCACCTGCCCATATATTGAAGGGAGAAAATTAACATTGTAATTAGGATAATTAAATGAAAAAAATGAAGATTATTTTATTAAAACGGTATGAGACCTTATAAATCGACAGTCAAATCATGTCTCTAAAATTCATCGTTATAAAAGGATAATTTTAGATGATTGTATTTGAAATAAATTTGAGTTTTCTATAACATGTTTTAGCCAAAAAGCACCATCTAAAGAGAGTTTAAAAGGAAAATAAAGAAACAGCCAAATTGTTGCCTCTGTGTTAAATGAAGCAAGGGATTTTCAATTTTGAAAGCACTGACAAACTTGATAGTTCTTGATAGAGTATCAAATGACACTCAAATTAAATGAAATTTAAAACACAATCAATCTATAAGTAAATAAATATCTTTATAACAAATATTTCGTTTTTAAGATTTTGTATGAATTTATATGGCTTGATGTAATTTTTTATTAAATATATTTGGTTTAAGTTGATCCCTCCTCAAGTTTATATAATTATCTTATTAATTATGAATTTCACTAAAATTATAAAATGTTATCAATAATATTATAAACTGAATGTTAATTATTATAAATAATATTAGAAAAAAATTTTTACTTGAAATAAGCTCGGGATGCATTTAAAATTTATTGTATAAATCATTATTACAATCTGAATTTTACACTGGATTTTATACTAAACTTTGTATATTCAACCTTCAAATGATCATAGCTTTTGATTGAAAATTTCGATAGCTTTTGATAGAAAATTTCGATCTGCACGGCTAGATAAAATTAACAACGAGGTTATATAGAAAAATTCTAGAAAAAAATAAAATCAGGCCACGGAAGTGTTCTTTCATTTTTTTTTTTGTTTTGGAAATAAGTTTTTTTTATTTACGAGAATTAAAATTAAGTTTTATTTTTATTTTTTTATTTTAAAAAAGCTCGCTAAATAAGGGTAAGTTAATTTATCATACAGTAACCGATTTCAATTATTTAACTTAATTAAGTGATGCTGCATATTATATATTTTTGCGACACTTTTGGTCGTCCACCACTTTCAGACAGCCTAATATGCACAAAGCTAGTACAATTCTTTCCATCAAATTATTTAGCTTCAAACTTTTCGTGGTACGTAATTAAATAGTAAATACAAAACTAAATCACGTGAACATACGTATTAATCATGTAATCTGGGTTTTTTTTGCTGCATTCTCTCTCACTAACATTCGTTTAATTATCACTGTCAACATATATCTTCAAGTCTTTTAATATTTTTTTGGTTTTTTTTTTCTTTTTCTTTTTGATTATTTTATTAATATTGCAGAAGTCATTTTTAAAAGTCTCAAACAAATAATTTAAAATTTTAAAAATGATAAATTTTTGTATCTCATAAAGTTTTGATATAAAGAATTAGTTAATCCATATATATTCCATATAAATTAAAATTTAGAGCGATTTTATATGTTTTTTAGGGTATGTTCACGGTAAGCTTAATTACTATATATATGCTTGTGCATTTGTACAGTGAAGTGCATCTTTGCGTATAATAAAATAACTACCCGCAAAAAATATTTTCATTCCACAGAGAAACCAAAGCCAGTACAAACAATAATTGCAAAGTTCCAAACTAGCTCCATGTATAAATAATGGGAAACGGATATTGCAAATTCTTGTAATTAATTATACTTAATATTAGTATATTACAACCCATTGATTATTGAAATTAAAGAGGTGCACTACATACGTACAATGAGAACTCAAATGGTGGTGTTGCTCATGGCACTGAGCCTCCTCCTCCTCTTTGCAACACTGGCAAGTGCCGCCCTGAACTACGATGTGTTCAACCCCAACAAAGCAGCCAACGGCGATCCAAATCCGGGCCAACCCTATACGCGCGGGTGTGCGGCGTCAAGCCATTGCGTATATCAGTAGAGTAGACTGATTAATTTATTTGTACACCTCCCGGCCGGAGTTGGTTCTTAATTTTCAGCTTTCAGATGGATTTTCTCCTTTTTTTTTTTTTTTTTTTTTAAGATTGGATGCATGTAATTTTATTTTCCTTCGTGCCTGGAAATTCCTGTGTTGTCTGCTACTCTGTTTATTAAATCTTTGTTCATGTTCGCCTTTGTGGTCCCTTATCGCTCCTCTTTTTTCTTTTGTTGATTATGCTAGCTAGACCTCAAAAATTAATCCATAGAATGTGTTGTTATTGTTGTTAACTAGGCTCACAAACTGAACCGAATCATCACGTTTGGAGCAAACTCAAGTTAACAATAGCTAAAGATCAAAAGATAAATTACAAGGTATTGCTCCCATGATCACACCAAAGCAATTTTATCGGTTACAGATGAATCTAATATCGGACAACATTTATAGTCATCGGATCAATACATTTTCATTATGCTGCATCCAACAATTCAAGCCTCTTGAGAAAGCTCACCAGTGAGCCAACTGTTAATATAATCCAAGTATGGCTTGAGGGTCCAATGATAGTAGCAGACTAGCAGCAGTTACTATATTCTAAACCATCTCATTCCTTTCTGAGGAGGCTCCATAAACACTTTCCTCAGTTTTTTTTTTCTTTTTTTCAAAGATATAAATGACTAACATTGCAAGTATGGGATCCTTACATTATTATATTTATTAATTACCAAAAATTATATAAAAAAAAAATTACAGGATTACAAAGATGAGGCACCTTTTGCCTCAGAGGAGTCCTGCACGAGGATCAGTACCTTGCTGCCACATGTACACAAACCCATCCCAGCCGGTACTGGCGAAGAGGCCCGGGACAAAAATGCTCTCGTCAACACCATAAGTGAACTCCGTGTGGTGCTGGTAAACGTCAAGCCGTGAATCCTCCCTTCTGAAGTCCCACAGCCGCATTGTCATGTCATATGAGCCGCTTATAATAACATTCTCGTTGTGAGGCGAGAAACGAACCTTCCTAACTGCACCCCTGTTGTTACAGGATAAATAACATTATTATTACATTTTAATTTAGAACCATACTTGTCACAGGACTATTAAGATTTCGATTCCATCTATGAATGGCAAGATGACAAACTCATATATACCAAATGGTCTTCGAGATCCATCTTCTTTGTGTTTCTCCACTTTCCTTTTCTTTTTTTTTTTCCAGTACTCACCATATTGGTCCAACTGTTCAAAATACTATGCTGGTACATATAATTATAGATGCAAGTATTTTAAAAAGATGCAATCTGGTACATATTATGCTGGTACATATTGGTCCAACTGTTCTAAATACTATGCTGTACATATTATAGATGCAATCTGGTACTTGCAATACAACAGAAACCAATTATAATTGTCATCCTCAAACTAAAACACAGTCTTTAAAATGTAACAATTGGGTATAAAAATCATACTCGTGCCCTGCGATTGCCGTCAACGGTTCCCGGATCGACCGCACATCCCAAACCCTAATTGTCTTATCCACCGAACCGGTAGCAAGAATCGAAGCATCGTACTTATTCCAATCGCACGACAGGACCTCGTGCTCATGAGCAGGTATCGTCAGGCTCGACCCGGGGTCCCGCACGTCCCACACCTTCACCGTATGGTCTCCTGAGCACGACGCAAACACGTCGGCGTGCCTGGGACACCAATTCACGGAATATACACAGTATGAGTGCTCCAGAAAGGTGCGCACGGACATGTTCCGATCCATGGTCCATAACTTGACCGAATCATCCCATGACCCCGATATAAACGAATCGCGCTTCACAGGGTTCCAATCCACTGAATGCACCTTCATATCACAAATTAAAACAGATCTCAGTCATAAGTTATAGCATAATAACAACATGAGGAGGGATCCAATGACACAAAATTCTGACACAAAATTCTGACACAAATGTTACACAAAAATAGAAAATCTTGTACAAACATATTCATTTACTTATAGATCGATTGTGTTTCAAATTTTATTTAATTCGAGCGTCATTTGATACTCCATCAGCGATCATCAAGTTTATATAGTAATTAGAACGGTCTAAATCTAATGATTCTTGATGGAGCATCAAATTGACACTCAAATTGAATAAAATTTGAAACACAATCGATCGATCTATAAGTAAATAAATATGTTCATTAAAGATATTTTATAAATTTATATGATTTTAGTGTAACATTTGCTGCGTCATCTGATCCTTCCTCTAACAACATAGCAGTATCAGTATCATATCAGTATCAGAAATTGAGATCAATAATCTACTTAAGATAGCTTGTCAATTAGCTAGTGAGTGACAAACGGACCTCGCGGGAGTGCTCCTTGAAGGCGCGGACGGGGTTACTTGCGGGGGGGAGGGCATGATCGAAGAGCTTGAGGGATCCATCCGCGACGGCGGCGACGGCGAGGGATTCGAGCAGCTCGGACCAGCAGCAGTCGTAGATGCCGTCGGCGGTGTCGAAGGCGGCGAGCTCGGTGAGTCCGGCGGGGGAGGAGGGGTTGAGGTCGAGGATGTGGAGACGGCCGTTGCCGACGATGCCGAAGTGCTGCGACGTGGCCACCGCGATCCGCCCCTCGTAGAAGGGGCTGAACCGCGCCGCCCACCCCGGAAACCCCAGCTTCAGCGCCGGCATCGCTCTTCGTTCGTTCGTTCGATCGTTCGTTTATTGAATTGAATTGATTTGATTGATTGGTTGGTTTTTTTTTTTTTTCTTTTTTTTGGTGGGAGTTGGGATTTGGGAAGTGGAAGAAGCACTGGGAACTGGAAAGGGTAGAAAGAAAAGGGTGAGGAATAGGATAATTCTGATTGATTTAGGATTATTTTAGAAATTTAGAGGGACGATATGTGAATATGTGATATATCTAATATCTGAATGTATATTTTGAGATTTGCTTAAATTTTTTGGAAGACTATACAGGGATTTGGTAAATTGGTTGTGCAAAAACAAAATTCTATTCTTTGTTTAAAAAAGAAGTCCGTAAGAAATAATATATTTTACAGGTAGATGTAATTTTAAGTCTTCCATTCATAAAAAAATTTTGGAACTTCTTTATTAGTTTTTTTTTTTTTTTAAATAGAGATGTTTAAAAGAAAACCTTGTTTATTTATCTGCCAATACATAAATAGTTGCCTTATTAACTTTTTTTCGGAATGCTGAACAGTAATTTGTAAATGTAGGTACCGGTGCTTTCTTTTCTTAGTTTATTTTTGCATATACTATGAAGAGGAGGAATTCATGGACAATCCTTAACTTGACAATCTTGACTATTTGATACTTCAAAAATTTGTAAAATATCCTATAAATTCTCAAAAATAGAAAAAAGTTCACGGAATTATTTCTTGACTTGTAGATTGATTATGTTTCTAATTATATTTAATTTAAGTTATATTGATAGCCCTTCAAAGATCCGTTAAATTACAACCGTTAAAAAATACACAAAATTTTGATAAGCCATCAAATGGTGTTCAAATTGGTTGAAATTTGGAATACTATCGATCTACAAGTTAACTAATGCATCCATAAGTCTTTTTTCAATTTTAAGATTTTTTATGAATTTTTATAAATTTTTAAAATGTTCCATTGTTAAGATTGTCAAAGTTAGCATTGTCAAGGGATCCCTCCTCTACTATGAAATAGCAATAATGAGTGAGGCTATGGTACTATTAATAGTACGGATTGCCCTGTACTATTGATCCTTATCTCTAATTTCAAAATACTAGTACTCGATCCAAACCATTTATTATGATCTTCATATACAATTTTATTTATAAACCAAACTTTATATTTTTTAGAATTTATTTACTATATTTTAAGATATTTTAAAATGTCACCTGATTGAAACATTATGAACCATCTAAATAAGTGACATTTTAAAATATCTTTAAAAATAGTAAATAAATTATAAAAATATAAAATTTGGTTTATAAATAAAAATTGCATATGAAGATCATAATGAATGGTTTGGATTGAGTATTAGTATTTTGAAATTAGTGATATGGATCTTAAGTGACATTTTGAAATTAGTAATATGCCGCATAAATTTGAGATGTCATTATCTCTTATAAATGTTTCGTTTTATTTTTATTCATTTAAACTCAACTCTGTTTTATTTCAATCAGAATATTATCCTCGGAACAACTACGATTTATCCTATTAGAATTATATATTGGAATTATATTTTTTATCCTATTAGAATTATATTCCGTAGCTCAGGCTCACGGAAACTTTTTGTAAGTTTAAGTTCAAAATATCAAATCAACTCTAAAGTTTGATTTATATGACTAATTATATTCTTTATGCCAAAATCTTGTAGGATGCAAAATAAAAGTTCTATATTTGAATATTTTAAGTATTTGTTTTGGATTTTTTTAAAATATGTTATATAAAACTTGTTTATAAACATTAGATTGTTACTTCTATAAAATCCAAAACAATTATTGAAGTGAAAGCCTTTTTTTTTATCTCATAAGGGTTGTATATAAAAAATATAACAAGCCATATTATAAAATAAGATCTTGGAAATGATTTGATACGATAAAGCTCATCTATATATTTACTCTATTCATCGATTAAATTATTATATAACTCGACAACAGCCCGTGATAAAAAAGCAAAGATTATGAAATTATATAAATATTTTGTACACTAGCTCCTTATCGTAGGAATACTAGTAGATTTAAGTAGTTTACATCAGTTTAGTACTACTCTAGTACACCAAAAATAGTGGTTTTAGATAGTGTAAGCTAAAGCATGTCCTTTACTACTAATAAAAGGAGATTGGATTTTTGGACATAAAAATTCTATCTTCCTCAAGAAATAAATCTTAGCCGTTGATTGTTTACTTAAATTGATCACCACCGTTAACGTACTTTAATGTCTCAACCCATTAAAACTTAAAACCCATATAAATTTTTTGTAAGAAATAACAATTTCAGCCCAAAACAAAGCGTATGCTCTCTACTAGTAAGCATATGCTCTCTACTAGTTTATCTTCAATGTTTTTGGTAGTTAGAACAAGTGCAAATAATCCTGATGACTGGAAATTCACCAATGGAGTAAACCGGTAACCTCAATGCCTAGTCTCAAGCTTGACGAATGTTGGTACCTTTTTAAGCTATTTTATGCTTCTTTTTTCCGGTAAAATCCAAATAATCCAAGAGCTTGAGCAAACAACAAAAGATACATGCCAGATCGGAACACTTGACAGCAGAAAATTGGATTATACTTGGAAAAAAAGAAAGAGAGAGAGAAAGAGAGAAAGAGCAAAACTTTCAAAATTGAAATGCTATGACAGCACGTACTTTATCATGGTTAAATTGAAGCTTTACAGCTTATAAAGATGGCCTTCCAATTATCAAAACATAGGGGGGCAATTGAAAGAGAGATGACGAAAAAAGAAAGAAAAAGAAAAAATTTTGGCTAATACAAGTTCAATCAACAGAGGGTGTACTCGCAGTCGAGCAGACGTGTCAGTATCTCCTGGCAGTTGGGCCGCTTATCTGGTTCCGCAAAGCAATCTGTACAGAGAGTGTACGCTCAGTTCAGCAATTGCAGCTAATGCGTGAAACATAGTACGGCATTTGATTATGCTGAGGAGTTAATAAAGTGTACCTTGGATGAGACTGCCGAGTGGACCTTCTGGAATTTCCAATCTGGCTCCTTCATTGGCGACAGAGTAAACCACCTGCACATAAGTTAGAGCGATATGTAAATTGTATCGTTTTTTTGCAGGAGTTATGTTCGTTTGGTTTAGTGAACATAGCACTGTAATGGTGGCACTCGATTTATGCCATCAGATTTAGGTTCTAACCTGTGCAACATCCACCCAACTCACACAAACCCCAGTTCAAGAGAAGGCACAATAGATACGACGTGTTCACACAATATAGAAAGTGCAAAATCCTTTTGACCTGCGACCTGAAGTTCTGAACTGGAGTTGCGAACCAAACTGAACCAATGAAACTAACAGCATACCTAAACAGGATCCTAAACAAACAGATTCGGCCCGGAATGTTTACCTGATGACTAAACCTGATATAATGATGCCATTGAAAACATGCGATTACCTGTGCAGGGCGCTGGCCATCCCAGGGGCGTTTCAGAGTGCAGAGCTCCCACATGATGACTCCCATGCTGAAGATATCACACTTCTCATTGTAGGGTTCATTGCGGATAAGCTCAGGAGCCATCCACTCAGGGGTCCCAGCAGAAGAATTATCCTGCATTGGGCCACCCGTCATGGCACGTGACAGCCCAAAATCACAGATCTTCACTGTCCAGTGCTTGTTCACCAGGCAATTTGCACTCTTCAGGTCCCTGTGCACGATCCTCATCCGGTGCATGCTCATCAGCCCCCTGCCAAACCAGAAATCAGACAATTCAGAGGTTAGGATCAAGGAGCACTGTTGCTGGTGGTTTACCAGAGGGCAGTCACAATTTCAATTTTTTTTTTCTTCCTTCCTTAAATTGTTTGGAATATCGGTTGTTAATCCTGACCTGCAGATATCACGAAGCATTTTCAACCGACGGCGCCAGCTGAGCTTGGTCTTCTGGCTACCCATGTTGATTAAATAGTACAAGGAGCCCATCTCCATGTACTCTGTCACCAGGGATAAGTGAGGTGGTTTCATGCATGCACCCAGAAACAATATCACTGAAATTTTAATAAAAAAAGGATGATATAAATATATTTGTTGGGAAAAACATTTTCTTCACCTATAATTAAAATTATTTAAGAACATATAAAGAGAGCACACCGTTCGGATGTCGAAGCCGACTGCACAACAGGGAAAAAGAAAAAAATAGAGATTAGTGATAAAGTGCAACAAAAGTAAGGGAAACAAACTTTCTAATCATTAGCTACCAATAATACAAAGGATGTCCATTTTAACTCTATCTCAGGGACATTGCCTTTCATAATTTGACAATTTCGTTCAGATCACTGTTATGTGATCAAGTTACATGAAACTCGAGAGCATGACTCTCACCTTTTTCTCAAAAGAAAAATAAATAAATAAAATAATATGACAATCTCTACGAATATACTGGAAGGTTATTATTGAAAAGATAGTTTTAGCTATAATCACCAGAGGATGGAGACTTCATTGCAGAAATCTTCCATGTTCTCCACTGTCAGATCTTGCTCTAGAAAAACTTTTATTGCAACATCTGTGCCATTCCAAATGCCCCTGAACACCTCTCCAAAAAATCCTAAACAGAAAAATAAAAGAGGGAGAGAAAAAGAAGTTTCAAGCTTGAACATTCATAATAGCATATCAAAAGAACTCACAGAAGAACATACTACCTATGCCCACACGAGTTCCCACAGTAAGCTCAGAGAAGTCAATATTCCACTCCTCAAATGGCATTAGAGGTTTATTCATAAAAGAAGAGGATTGGAGCACTTTATTCCAAGTAGCCATCAGTTGCCGATTTGAGAGAAACTCAGGAGGCCCACTAATTCCTGAGCTGCTGGCACTAAATTGGTGGGGCGAAGATGGCAGAGATACTGCCTTCTGAGAAGATACCTGTCGCCTTGGGACCAGGTTAGGACTATCATTTGCTTCATCCCCCAAATCCTAAAAATCTCATGAAAATGTTTTCCATATAATATTGATTTTAATTCAAACAAGGTACAAATATAGAAACAAAAAATTGAGATGAACTTACAAGGGCTTTTGGTGAATCACTAGCATTCTCTTCTTTCCTTTCCTCTGATTGATCTCTTGGGGTGCGGCTTTGCCTCATACTTTCGTTCATTGCTCTTACAGCCCTGAGTGTGAAAGAGATAATTGTAAAAGTTGGAGCTTAAATATAACATATATTTACCTAAAAACATCCGATCAAAGGAAGTAAGGAACTCATAAAAGTAAACAAAATTGGAATTCAACAAGAAATTGATACATCCTTCTTTTGTTTTTGGAAAGAGAGAAGCAAAACTGTAAACCCCAATTAAAACTCGGTACTTTCTATTAGAAATAACAACCTCACAATATCATCCCCAATTTCTGGTGTTATACTTATGCTCCTCCTTCTAGGTCGTCGAGTGTTAGAGGCTGATGCACCGTCAGATCTGCAAATGGAAAGATAGATTTAAGTATCCAACAAGACAAAAAAAAAACATGATTGACATTTGTGAGACTAGAAAGCTCTCTACCTTTTCTAGTTGCTTTCGTTTACAAGGTGTAAGCAAATACCTTTTAATTTTGAGAGGCATTGGAGAAGAGGAAAGGGAAAGATAATTCTATTTCCCAATTTCTCGATCCTCTCACCCAACCTAGGGTATGTTGAACTGGTGGAGTATTTCTAATGCATTAATTGCAGTTTAATCCCACAATTGTACTAGAAGAGGAATATTGTTGTTTTAATCTTTAGTTTCATGTAAAAGAGTCAAGTTTCCTTTGAACTATATTTCAAATTAGTGCTTAAATCTCTATCCCTTGGGAAATAGAAACTTGGTACCCACAATTCAGCGGCTCCCAACTCAATGCATATTGTATATTGTCGGTGAGCAATTGAGCATATTAAATTAAATTTTTCATTGCGTTATAAACATAAGCGACACAAGACAACCCCTAATTCCATGTCAATTTTCACAGGATATACTCTATCATTTTTTGACATGATAGCCCAACTATAGCGGCTATACCTAATTCTGCTTGCATTAATTATTCAACTCCGGGATGATACCGGCAATAAATGGCCATAGCCGACATCACTATCTATATATGAACCATAATGATAAAATGCGGTGGGAGAAAAAGAATGAAAACAGAAACATATGGTATGTACCACTGAAGCAAGTGGCTTACTCGAGTTAAGGTTCAACAGCCAGTTAAAAACTATAATTAGTGACTTACTATGTACCTTGATGTGCCAACGCCATCAGCGTAATCCTGAAAGGCATTTCTATCGCGGCTCAGCATAGATCGCCCACGTGCTCTGTTCAGGGGGTGTTCTGGGCTGTAACAAGGGACAAATTACACAATACAGCGCAAAGAGAACACACAATATTTTTATAATGTGCTCTAACATTTGATAAAATAAAAAAAAACACAGAAAAAAAAGAATTTAAAATTAAAACCTTGAGCTACCGGTTCGTTGGTGTTGTTCTGTCACAACCCTTGTTCGACTTCGACCCCAAAAGTTTGCAATATTTGGTTCACTGTGTGATGCACTGGAAACCGCAGAATACGTACAAGTTAGATATTATCCATTAGATTTTATAAATGAAGCATGGACCAAAAAAATAAGAAAAAAGCAAAGAAGAAGAAGAATACATGGAAGTGTTGTATAATACCTTATTTTACTCTCAGAGAGATGTGACGGCCTAAGCATAATGCTCCTAAGGGAGGGACTAGCACCATCAGATCCTTCCCTTTGAAAATGTAGGTGTCTAGAACTTTCCTCTTGCTCTTGGCTGCAACTGAGCATAAGAGGTTCATGTAAGTATTCTTTTAAGTCAAGGGGATTTATTTCAGTAAGACTTTATCCAGCACATTAGCACGGAGCTGCAATAAACAACACCTCAAAATATCTGGTGTGATATGGCCAGTAATGATTACCTCAAACAGCAAAAGAATCAATTTGTGGAGCCAAAAAAATTCAACAGTCTTTAAAGAATTTAGCCAACTTTGGTTGAGTAGAAACCAGGTGTAAAATGAAATATTGCAAGAAAAGTGACTGCACACATCAAACAGAAGATCTACATAAACAAGCTACAGTAGTCCGTATCTATACACAGAACGATCCACTATCTGAACCTGAGAGTCAAAGAAGAAACACACAATGGCAGCGGCGAATCATTGCTGAGGATAGTATCACACCATGCAGACCTGGCTTTAACGGGGGCCGGCATCAGACGAGTTGTAGTTGGCTGAACCCATTTTGGCAATGGAGATGGGGGTGCTGAGCATGGTCTCAGCGGCGAAAGATGAAGGCTGATGCCAGCGATTTTGATATGCGCAATAGTTAGTGGTTAGTAGTTAGTACCATTTTGTAGTTAGGAGCTTTCTTGTCTGTGTAAGGGAAAGCAGGTTTTCAAAATGAAAAAAAAAAAAAAAAAGGTACTTCTCAATCAATGGAACCTCACTGCCAAAACATTAAACATATATATTTTTATAGAAATGGCAGTGGCTGCCAAATAGAAAACACGAACAATTAGTGCAGCGCATTCGTAATGTTAAAACCTCAAAGAATATATACTAATTTATAAGAAATTGGAATTGATGAGGTCCAATTTTCAGCTTATTTTATATTCAGGATTTCACTCAATTTTGATGCAGTATACTGCAATCACTAACCTCGATAAGACAGCTTGATGGGTTAATTGCCATCCAATAATGTTAGTAGTAAGAACCCAAATTTATGTTAGTAAGGTTTATGTATAAGAGTTAACCATTAACACTGAAGAAAGAGAAAAAAGATTTCCCCCGACCTAATAGTTCACAGGTATCGGTAGATACTAATTATAAATGTTGGACAGAATTTTAGTCAAGATGGAGAGACACAGGCACATACCTGGAACTGTCAATGCGGTCACTGAGGCCAGAACCGCAGAGCGGACTATTGGGTTCAAGCGGGGAGTCACACGAGTCATAGTCAGCTGAGTCGCTTTCACCGGCAGCCGTGATGTGGGTTGTGAACACTGCACGGGAAGAGAAGGGCACAAGCTGTCCAGGATATCGCATCAGGTCTACAATGAAGTCTGCAGAGTTTACACTCACCACCGCTGACATATGCTTGTATGAGTCTGCATACTCCACTGTTTCGTCACTTGGTAACCCCTGCACCATCAAATCGATAAAAGGGCTTTTGTTCAGAGGTTCTAGAGAGACAAACACCAGTAAAGACATGAACACATATGAGAGTCAATTTTTTGAGTATTTTGGACTGAACTGAACACTCCTAAACAAAATTGACAACAAAATCCAAAAAATATACAAGGTCAAGTATTATGCATTCTGGCCAGTATTTAGTGGAAACAATTTACTGAAGCATTCATAGAGCAAATGACCAATAGAACTAACAACAACGACTTTAATGGTTGAGAATAATCAATCCACTGTTTTCATAGTTACAGCCACAATTCCTCAGCATATCGGATCTACTGTATATATTTAAGACTTTGGACGAGAAAGGAAAAAGAAAAAAGAGCCAAAATGTTTTTACCATGAGACTTTCTACATGCACAATGAATCTCCCTAGAAAACTAGACATACTTTTTTTTTTAAAAAAAAAAAAGAAGATTGAAATATTACCACGACAAGCTTGCAATCGAGCCCAACTGCATCAGCTAGGACCTTAAAAAGGATGGCACGGGGCCGACATGTTCCATGTCTGATCTGGCCCAAGAGCTGGATCCCTCGGTTCTCAATTAGATGGCTTATTTCATCAGCTGTTGCTTTTGCAGGACTCATCTGTGGGTTTGATCTCTTATAGAAGTCGGAGACCTATGCTTATAATAAACAAAATCTAGCATTATATATAGCACCAGTTGAACTAGCTGTTTCATGGAAATATCTGGTTGATGCAGGAGCCAGTTTAGGTTGCTCCTCGGTTTAGTAGCATGAATGGCAGGCCAAGGATTACACTTGTTAATTTAGAATACTATGGGCTTAATAGCAGTAGGAATTGCTCCATACCGTAATTACTTTTTTCATAGAACTATGCACATGGGTCCCATGATGTCCTTAAAATTTTGGCAAAAGAACTTCCAGTTTTTAAAATTCAGAATGTAAGGAAACCTCAATTATAATAATTAGAATGAGAAATTGCTTATGTATCTTACTTTCCTATTCGATACTGCTTATATTAATTGTATTTAAAGAATATTCATAATACATAGACAGAGTTGCCATTTTTATTGCTGCTCCATATTGTGAATTATAAGCATATTAATTTAACAAGCCATGTTCATTAATGAATTCAATGATTGAAGCAGCTCTCAAAATGTAATGACAAAACATTAAGAGAAAATCATTACAAACAATACTAATTGTGTCTATAATTCTGCGTAAACTTAAGCAACATGGAAAAACAATGACAGACACCTACTTCAGAACCAAAAAAAAATGAACAAATTCTTATGTTTTGGCAATTTTTTTTTTCCACTGAGTACTGTAGCTAAAATTGTGGCTTTGCTGAGACAGACATATTTGCATACCCAAAACAAAGGAAATAAAAGATTTACCAAATTGGCAAGCTTCTTTATCAGAGAGGCGGAATTGGAGCTTATGCCCTTGACAAATGCTGAGCTCAACTGCTTAAGCATAGCGAGTCTCTTGTCTTTCTCTGCATCGACAAGGATTAGCTCCCCCTTGAATCCGTCCATTCCGAGCAACTGGAGGTCGTCTGCGGTGGGAATTGTTTGAAAAAGCTCCTTGAGCTTCTTTTCCTATAATATTTCAGAACAAAACACAGAATGATGAGCAAATTTTCATCACAATAAATCAATAATTGTAAAATGCCACTGTGTAACAAGAAAATAGTGCCAATTATCACTCATTTTGATCATCAAATCAGGCATCGATTTATATCAAAACAGTAACACCAGTACCAGACTAGTGCTATTCTCATGTGACCAAATCGGGCAGCAATAATCACATTCCACATTATTTCTCTCTATTCGTATAACAAAATACATTAACTTCTTTTCTATTCACATTTCCGTAGCCTAATCAGTGCAGTGTATTAGAAATATATTAGAAACATAGTTGATTCCCCAACAACATTCCTAATTACAGTCCCAACAACAAAAATGCAACACTTGCATCACTCAAGCTTAATACTTTACACTGACAACACTGACAAAGGGAAACCCATCACCATGGGCACAAATCCGGCGGCAATAACGAACAAAACTCACTGATGGAAAGGTATAATCACATTCCACATTATTTTTCTCTCTCCATATAACAAAATACATTAACTTCCTTTTTATTCACATTTCCGTCGCCTAATCCGTGCAGCGTATTAGAAATATATTAGAAACATAGTTGATTCCCCAACAACATTCCTGATTACAGATTTACATTCCCAGTAACAAGAATGCAACACTTGCATCACTCAAGTTCAATACTTTACACTGACAACACTGACAACACTGACAAAGGGAAACCCATCACCATGGGCACAAATCGGGCGGCAATAACGAAACAAAACTCACTGATGGAAAGGTATAGTCACATTCCACATTATTTCTCTCTTCATGTAACAAAATACATTAACTTCTTTACCATTTACATTTCCTGATTTCCGTCGCCTAATCAGTTAATGCAGCGTATTAGAAATATATTAGAAACATAGCTGATTCCCCAACAACATTCCTGATTACAGATTTACACTCCCAGTAACAATAATGCAACACTTGCATCACTCAAGTTCAATACTTTCCACTGGCAACACTGATAAACAGTACATCACATCACATCACATCACAACATAAACCATAAAGATTCCACCTTTACATGAACACATTTCGTTTGAGGTCTAATAAGAACTGACCGGAATGACGGAGTAGAACCCGTTGGGAACGGGCGCGGACAAAACCCCAGTGGACCAGAGCGCCTGCGAGGCCTCCTCGTGGGGCTCGGGATCGGGATCGGGATCACCGACCGCCCTCAGCTCGTCCGACTCCGCGACGCTCTCCGCGTCCCCTCTCGCGGGCCGGATCTTGTCATCCGGATCCGATTTGACTCCTCCCCCTCCCCCTCCCCCTCCTCCGTCCATCGCTCAGTCCGTCCGTCCGTCAGTCAGTCAGTCCGTCAGTCAGTATATATCACGCCGAATGCCCGCCCCATTGCATACCTTGCGCGTGCGTGCTAGCTACTGCGTTGTGAAGGAGAGGAGAGGAGAGGAGAGGAGGGGAAGGGGAAGACGAGGAAGGCGTGATTCTGTTCTGTCTGTCCCGCGCTGGAATCGGATCCTCTCCAGTGCCTCGGGGAACGGTTCCGTGCTCTCAATTGGTGAGTATAACTGGAGATGTCCTGTTCCTGAAGTCAAATCTTGGGAGCGCTGCTGGGCTTTTATGGGCTTAGTGGGCTGTAAAGATCCAGGCCCATGGTTGGGATACTAATGGACTGTTAGAGGAATTCTGAGAGACTACTTAAGCCCACAAACTTGTGTCTGGCTAGAAACGAAATGTCAAATCTGGGACTTGTTTATTTGTTGCTAAAGTTTTTTTGAAGTAGAGGGCGATTGCCCTCTATATTTTTCATTAAATAACAGAACCTGTACATGGATATTAACATGGAAATAAAGATTAAATTTACTGAAAAAAGAAAGATGGTTATTAATGAAATGTAACAAGTCAAATGGATAAGAATGTAACAAGTCAAATGGTTATTAATGATGGATATTTGTTGCTTAAGTCTAATGTGTATTGTGTAACAAGTCAAATGTAAAAAGAAAGATGGATATTTTTTGCTAAAGTTGCTAACTCTTATTTATATTGTGTAAAGTCAAATGGTTATTAATGAATGTAACAAGTCAAAGGATAAGAAATGAATGTAGTAATAATAAGTACGTACTTTGCTGATTCCTGAAAAAAAAAAATGGAAAATGGTGGATGTATTTCACATTTTTTTTATGTGATAAGTAATTTACTGATCTTAATGTTTCTTCTACTACTTTAATTTAATTATATTTCTACTAAATTTACAATAAATTATAATTTGTTTCGAAGGTTGAAATCCCCTAGGCACAGATTTGTGCATTCATAATGTAAATTACTACATAACGAAGTAAATTTATGGATCTCAATTCTCAACAGTTCAAATTCATCATATGTAGGAATTTGACTTAATATATATAAAATATTGGAGTCAAGCCTCCCAACCATATTTATAGAGTCTGGATCTGCTGCCGCACTGCCAGATCTGCAGCGCAGACCCGACGGTGCGGTAGACCTCGGAATCCGGACTCAGTGCTTTTCACGGATCCCGAGGTCTACCGCACCGTCGGATCTGCGCTGCAGATCTGGCAGTGCGGCAGCAGATCCCGAGTTATATTTAAGCTTACATGCATTATGCATATACAATACAGCATGCATCAATATTATTTGAAGATATTAATTTTGGACAAGATTGATTGTATTGGAGACTAGGTAATTGTAGAGTGGGCGTGTCACTGTCAACCATGCATAGTCAACTGGTCAAGGTACGTACGTACGTAGGGCTCACTGTCTATATATACAAACAAGAGTTTCCATGGACGGATCCATAGACCTCATTAAAATAATGTGACCACTGGATTTTACCCTTCAATGGGAGTGCTCATCGCCTGACCCTGCCTTAAAGGTAAAGTGCGGCATGACACGTGGACCGTTAGGATCACTTCAATGGGGAGTGCTCATCCTCTGCAGACTCAAATCTCGAGGCGATCTAATGGTTCACGTGTTATGTCGGACTTTACCTTAAGGCAGACGATGTGAAATCTTCAAGTGGTGGATTCATATCGCTGTTGTACTGCCTTTTGCAGTACAGCACAAGCGCCGTTGGATCGTCTTGAGAGTCGTGCCAGCTCTGATCTCGAGATGATTCAACGGCTCACGTGCTGTACTGCAAAATGCAGTAAGTCAGGCATGAGCACTCTCAATTGGTAAGACCCCTAGCTACATAGAATTCACATCCTCTCAAGTAACGCAAAATTTGAGTTACCCGTATTCTTTACATTTTAATAGCCCCGTGAATTCCACATGGGACCGTCTTGTCTGCCCTTTGCCCGACTTGCTAAAATTGACGGTTCAGATGCTCTGGGCAGGTACTGTACCATCTACGTTACTTCAGAGGATATACACCCGCTACATATATATATTATATATATTCCCATCTTGTTAATTTCTCTTTAATTTATTTCTAATATATAAACGTAATTTATTGGTATATATGTGTTATATGTATGCATGCTTAGTTAATAATTTAATTATCTTTTATATCCACTGAGGACTGAGGTACTTCAACTAATCCCCTTGTCTTGTTTCAGTTTTATTCAACGCCAACTCACTCAAAAGCCAAATGAAGACAAAGTGTCCATTCTGCTGGGACCAAAAAGAATTATTAGGAAAACCGGAAGGCGGATATAAAAATGAAAAAAAAGTATATACTAAAATTCCTAGCTAGAAAAAAAATAAAGAACAACCGTTGTACTTAAGAAACATGAATGCTATGATGCTCATCAAATAAAATTTTTATCTGATAGGTAAATTAATCGTTTGAGATGTTTCACTATAAACCCTTAACAATCATTTAACAACAATAGTTCATTTTTAATCAAGCAATTCTTTTTTTTTTTTTTTTTTTGCAAATGAAGTGCCCCTCTTTAATTGTGTCTAGAGGATATATATACTATGATCACTCGATTTTACAAAATGAACGGTCCATATTTCTCCCTATCCATATATATAACATATCCACCATAAATTAATAATTAATAGCTTAATCATATATCTTGAAAATGGAACAAACAATAGATTTGAAAACATTTTACAATTAGAAAAGAAAAACAATATATTGAACTTATAGATTGATTATTTCAATTATATTCAATATATAAATGTTAATCCATCAAATTTAGACTTGTTAAATTACATAGTTGTAAACTGCATACAATTTTGAATTTTGATGAGTAATCCCATGATATATAATGCCGATGTACAAGCTAATAGTACATCTATAAATTTTTAGCATTTTTAAGCAAGGTTTATTTAATTTACTAATTCTATTGACAAGATTGTCAAAACAATTATCAAGTGAGCCCTCCCCTTAATTAAGAAAAAGTCCTAAGCATATTTGATTCCATCCATAAATCCATTTTCTTCCCTATGAGTTTTGTCCACGGAGGGTGAGTCAGGGCCTAAGATCAGGCCGAAAGGGGTAGTCGATGGACAACAGGTGAATATTCCTGTACTACCCCTTGTTGGTACGGAATAATTAAAGACTGATAGTCTGATAATACTCCATGCTAACATAAAAAGAAAATCTGAACTTTAATTATATGAAACCTCTCTTAAATTTATTATGATGCCTCAAAATTACATATCACCTTTCCCAATTAAAAAATTGGCTCAACTCTGCCAGCTATTGCCTATTGATCACCAATTGTTGATAACTAAAATGGTACTATTAATTTTTTTTTTTTTTTTTTTGCAAATTTTAGTTTGCTACTTGCATGTTACATGTATACAACAACACAACATAGATGTGATGTTGCAGCAAATCATGGGGACCCAACTCTACAAGTTGATTTACTTAATTACAGCCACAGGCATGAAGTCCATGAGTTTGAACTTTGAACTGGTCCAAAGAAGCAGTCGGTCACGAAATCGTCGTAGACTTGAGAGCAACACAACTCAAGGAGAGTTTGTCTTGTTTCTCTAGTCTCTTTCTAGGCCTCTTAATAATTAGCTAAACAGTTGCCATGCAACAGGAGCTGTTATTTTATGAGGACCTACTACTAAGGAAATGCTATATATAGTGAAGTTGAGTTCCAGTACTACTGTCTGACTGATTGTATATATTCTTACTCCTAATAAAAGCATATTAGAAAAAATGACATGAAAGTTTCTATATATATATATATATATATATATATATATATATATATATATATATATTCTCCAAATAAGAAACCTCAGCCGTTGATTGTTTACTCAGATTGATCACAACCGTTGATGTACTTTAATGTCTCAACCCATTAATACTTAAGGCCTATATTAATTTTCTCAATTTAAGACCCATGCATTACATATTAGCCGAAAGTAAGGCGTGAGCTCTTTACTAGCTAGTATTCTAAAATGATCTTATGATTATGCATAATGAATTAATTTTGAGTTTTTGACATCGTTAGTATATACTGATTAACTAGCTTGATAATGTAGCTAGTACAGTACTGGAACTGATTCGATCACTAAATAAGATTCTATATATTATAACATATTAAACTATATATGTTAATATATATTAACATATATACGTATACAATGCATCATATATATATATATCAGACATGCTTCCGCATGTAGTGGATCTCTCTTGTTGCTTTCGATCCGTTTCTATTGAGACTGAGATCTAGAGAAACAAAATAAAGATATATATATATATATAAGATATATGTATGGAACTTTCACCCAGTACAAAACCATCGGTGAAAAAACGAATTTATATATATATATAAGATATATATAAACAAAGGGCAGCTCGTTGCAACTTCCAACATCACATACTGATACTGGTAGATATATTTTGATTACCTAATCCGATTGTTTTTTCAATGTGTATATATATATATAATTATATAGAGACGACAAGACAACAACATGCATGTGACATTGTGACTATATACTAACTGGTTGCCTAGAGCCACTATATATATATAGTTATATACTATACACATCTGATCTCATCTCACTCATCAAAAAGGAAATATATGGCCTTATCTATAATGATATTTTCAAATAATAACAAAACCCTTCTTTTTGTGAAAAGTCACCTTTTTGATTTATGTTTGGTTGTTTGTGGCAGGGGAGCTTGGGAGTTTCATGGGGATATTATAAAAGTGAAAACCACCAACACAAAAAGAAAAAGAAAAGGAAAAGGAAAAAGAAAAAGAAAAAGAAAAAATAAAACCAAATTAACATATGCCAAACTAAATTAAAAGATCACAAAATGCCTATTATATATGTAGCTAGCTTAATGAATTAATTAAGGTTGATGCTTATGTTATAAAATGGTTTGTTAATTACGTAAACGACAAGACATCAAGAGAATTATTATTGTAAATTAATTAAGAAGGCCATATATCTCAATTAAAATTGTCCAAAATGATACAATTAGAAAGAAAAAAAATTTAATTAAGTTATTGAATTTGAAACCTTGAGACAAGCAAGTACTTGAAAGATCTCACTCCAATGCCTTGATAGACATGGTCAGATCCAAAGTACTCGGCCCCGCTGCGGCTTTATTCGAGCTTTGATCTATCTCTAAAATCCTTTTATTAGTTTGTGAATTCGACGGCGTGTGCGCTAGTCTTTGCATGCAAGAAGGCGGCGAGAGCGACAGAGAGAGCTTGCTGCCCGCCTCTTCCTCCGTTGCCATGTTCGGTTTGGAGGAAGACGGCACGGCATTGCACTTTAGGTTCGGGCTTAAACTTAGTTGCAAATCAGGAGCTGAATCATCACCTAGTGATAATTTTAGCCTCTTCGGATCGACTTTGGGTACCTCTTCGTCGTTGTGCATCTCATCAGATCTCGCCGTGCGTTTGCTTATTAGGTTTGTCTGAAAGTTCAAATCAAACGGGAGATAATAATGTTAAAAAGTTGTATCATTATATGACAATAATATATATAACTATGATCAATGACAAGAATTTTCTATACTACTATATGGAGGGTTGCATCATGCTTTAAATGAACAAATTAATGCATGATACTAGGAAAACTAAAAGGAAGATTTCGTACATAATATTTTGTGCTTGTCATATATACGAATGAAATTAAGTATCGGGTATTAGCAATATATATATATATATATATATAGAGTAAAACTATGGTGCTCTTAAGCTCACGGGGGCCTCCCGTGAGCTTAACTCCAAAAACGTATCAAACTATATCCAAATTTTGATTTATACGGCTCAATAAATTCTTTATACCATAATCATGTCGCATGCAAAAATTTCCATTTTTGGAGATTTTTAAGTATTTATTTCGGATTTTTTAAAAGTTTCATATAAAACATTAATTATTTTATTAATACTATATAGTTGCTCTTAAAAAATCCGAAATAAATACTTAAAAATCTCCAAAAATGAAAATTTTTTGCATGCTATAAGATTTTGATATAAAGAATTTATTGAGCCATATAAATCAAAATTTGGATATGGTTTGATACGTTTTTTGTGTTAAGCTCACGGGAGGCCCCCGTGAGCTTAAGAGCACGGTAGTTTTACTCTATATATATATATATATATATATATATATATATATACATATTTATCTATGCACAAATATACAATCAGTTTGGTTACAGTTAAAGAAAACAGTAAGACCTATCGTCCACTGATGGACGGTTCATAAAAGTAACAAATAGTATGACAAATGGACCCCCCATATGGATCCAAATGTAACAGTTATACTCACAGTGTAACTTCTATGGACCATCCATCAATGGACGCAGGTTTCTGTAAAGAAAAGTAATGACAGCATTGCATGTACTGAATATATAGATTATATATATATATATATATATATATATATATATATATATATATTATCATTTACTGGAATAGTATCGCATTGCGATAGAAGTGAACTATATATATATAGTGAGGTCTGATGTCAAAGGAATATGTAGAAGAGTAGTGAGGCTACGGTACTATTAATAGTACAAAGTGTTTCGTACTACGGCTCCATATTATCATTTCTATAGTTCAATTGATTGATTCAAACCGCTCAATATGATCTCCATATATAAATATTATTGTACACCAAATTTTATAATTTTTGATGCTTTTTTACTATATTTTTAGATAATTAGAAAATGACTTGATGTAAACATTATAGACCATTCAAAAACATTGTTTTTTTATATATCAAAATATATAGTTAGAAAATTTTAAAAAATATAAAATTTGGTCTAGAAATACATTAACATATGGAGATCACATTGAGCGGTTTGAATCGATTAATTGAACTTTAAAAATCATAATTTTAAACCGTAGTACGGGCTATTTTGTACTATTAATAGTACTGTAGCCTCACTCTATGTAGAATTACTACATGCTCGACTAATAGCTAGGTCCCTCATAGAGCCATTAATGAAGGGTGTACTTACTGTCTGCAGGTTGATATGTTCCTGTCTAATAACTGATCATTTTCTATGGAATAAGATGAGTATAGCCATACAATTATGTTCTAATGGAGATTTCATGCATGCATTCGTGTAGGAGTATATAAAGAAGTAATTTTAATACAGCATATAATGATTTTTTTTATGTATGCCTCTTTTTATCTTCTTTGTTTGGAAGTGTGAATATTTTTCACCACCTTAATTCCTTTTCTTTTTATAGCTATCAAACATATAAAATTTGAAAGCTCTAAACTTTCATTTTGTTTGTAACTTAATTATATGCAGCAACTCATGTCTGATGGGATTAATTAATAAATAAACTACTCTGTTTGTATGTAAAAATTAATTAAGATTACTTTATTTATACTATCAATTTGGATTGTCATCAATCAAATCCCCATAATAATTATAATTATTTATATTGTGCATTACAGAAAATATTCAACTTAATAAAAAATGTACCTCGAGCTGGAGAGGATTGTTGAGCATCTTATGAGCTCCTTCATTGCCTAAATTTGGAAAGCTTATATTGGTCTTGTTGCCATTAAGCAAGTTATAATTAGTTCCCCCTCTCCATCCAAAAGGCAATTCATTTGATCCTTGGTTTACCAAATTATTAGCCCTAGAAATAGGAGCAGAACTGCTCGTGCTCGCGCTCCACTCAAAGTTCCCCGTCCTTCTCCCCTCCGTTCTCTCCTGTACAAACCGTGGCTTCCAATCGCAACTGTTCGTCTTTCCGTTCGTCGTGTTTCTGATGTCGAACAAATGTGATGTCGACGGCTTCCCTTCTTTCCTAAAGATCATGTCGTGTATCAAGCCCTTTGCCGGGGTTTGATCCTTCATTGAGCTGATTCGTGCAACCGCTTGTTGGCTGAATGCCCATTCTTGTTGCCTGAAGAAAATCAACAGTGACATCTTTATGTGTAAACAATATTATTAATGTATATATTAAGGAACTCTATTTTTCACAAAAAAAAAAAATTATCTATTGCAAAACGTGTATTACAATACACCAAGTTTATTAAACCTTACTTTCAAGTACATGAATGATGAATATATATAATGTGTGAGCTTCAGAGTGGATAGGTTACATTACCAATATATAAAAGGGCAAATTAACAGGAACTAAATAGTTAGCAATGATAGTATTAATTAACAACCTGCAGCTTTTGTTATTGTTCTTTAATTACCTTTCTTTGTACATTCTCCAATATTTCTTTATTATGTGTGTGTGTGTGTGTAAAATATTATATGTTTGCCAGTTTATTGTTCTTTGAATTCTACATCCTCAAAGTGTATACCTAAATGGGGAGCTCTTGAGATCAAATGTATGGTTCGGTTGTGGCCTGTGGAGTAGACTATAAAACCTATTAGTATCCGGAAAATTTCTCGATGAAAAGAACCCGCCATTCTCCATCCTTGGAGAGAATAACATTCCATTTCTCTGGTAAAGCATATCATGAAAATGATCTCCCCTTCTCAGGTGCATCTCCATCGGCGACATAACTGCTAAACTTAATGCAATAATGAAAGTATGTAAGTATACGCACATAACGATTCTTTTCTTTTATATAAAAGAGAATTGGATCTTCATTTGGTAGCTATTCTTGATCCAACTCTCAGCACATATATAGACATATACTTAATTGTTTGATACATTTGCCTTTGATATAATGTGTTGTTAAATAAATGCTAAATTTTCTTTGCAAAATTTAATCAAGTAGTATTTTATATATAAACTTGACATTTACAATTTGACAGTTTAATTAGCTCTTCCTGTGCACACTTTTCATATAGATTATGCCATCAGATTCAAGTATCGATGCGTACTCATGCGCCAATTTATGTTTTCGGGGTGGAATGCGAAGATCAGGGGGCTTCAAGAAAAAAAATGCTATACAGAAACAGGAGGTAGCAAAGAGAGAGAGTGAAGGGACCTGATTTATCATGAGCAGGGTCATCAACCTTTTTGCTCCTATACATCTGATATTATGGAAAAAGAATGAGAAAGTTAGATATAACATATCTAGAGCCACATATTTTTCAAAAAAAATGAGAGGCTGCATGCAAGTGTAATGTAACCCTAGAAAAGAAAAGGACTCATGATGCAGCCATATGCTTCCTATATAACCAGAAAACAAACAAAACACACCCTTTTACCCCGTCCTCTTTTACCTGTAAGTGGCTCTTTACATGAGCTATGCTAAGCCCCCTCACATTCATCATCTGAAGCACCAACTTTGGGGTGGCTCCTGAAATTAATTAGTAGAGAATTTAAGTTAAAACCATTTATTAATTTTAGTTAGGAATGATAGGATAGATCAACAACTTCTGATAACACAACTGTGCCATGCATTAAAAAAGGTAGCAGGAATGTTATTCTACTATATATATCATATATATATATATATATATATAATGTTCAGCAAAAATTAAAGTAATGCAAAGAAAAAAAATTGGGCACAAAAAATGAATTGTGTATATTTTGAAATCATGAATATTGAAAAATCTTGAGCATAGCAAAATTTGCTCTTATTCAACAAGATAGTGCATCTAGCATATGAATTGTATAAAGAAAAAAAAAGACTCAAATGTACTGTTATAAAAAATAATTTAATAAAAATTGTCTTTTACTTGTATTTAATTTGCAATATAATTAATTAAGTTGATACTTGTAAAACTTAATTTCATGCCCTTTTCTTCACAAACTGAAAGACCTAATTAAGCGCCAAATCAAATTCGATTAACCATTAATATAGCGAGCGCGAGCTTACTCTCTTGTCCGCCGAGCCTTTCTACGGCATGAACAAATGCCATGTGAAGATCCGGCGTCCAACGCAGTCTAGGCAGTTTCGATCGGTTGTACTGCCGTACGGACGGGACTCGCTCACTGCTACCTCCGCTCCTCTCATCCTTGCTATTGTTATCGTTGCCTCCACTGCCACTGCCAATATCGTCGTTGTTATTGTTGTAGGAGTTGTTGTTGGAGCTGCTGTTTTCCCCCGAGCAGTAGTCTCCGCCGCCGACTCCCTCGCTGGTGCTGTCGGTGATTCCTTCTGCAGTCCCTTCGTTGAGATCAAGCGCCTGCTGCTCGTTCCGTTCGTTGTCACCGTTACCATCGCCTTCATGATGAATTTCAACAATTTCTTTCTCTTTCTCTGCAGCCATATATACTAATCTTCTTATATCTTTATATGCACCTCTATCTTGTTCATTACTTCTCCTATGGCAGCATATTTGGCTTGATCTTCACTATAACAACATGATCAGCTTCAATTGATGGGGGAATTGCTAGCAAGGGGAAAGAGGTAGGAAGGAGGAGAAGGAATGACACAGAGAGAGAGGGGGGAATAATATTGGTACAGTATATAAAAAAAATTGGGAAGGAAAAAGAAGAGGTCTGAGGAGGGTTAATTAAGTGATGATGATGGCAGGCAGCAAATTAAACAAAATGATAAAATATGGAGGAGAGGTGAGAAGGAGACAAGCATTCTCTAACATTGACTACTACTTAGGAATAAGGGTTAACTTACTTATTCTTTTCCTTCCTTTGTATAATGGCAGGGAATTATATAAGAATTAGGAGGGTATCTGGAGGGCCTAGTTGTGGGCAAGGGCAAGAGAGTGGATTTTTAGACAGAGAGAGAGAGGATAGAGACTGATGATATAGCTACTACTCTAGAATATTTCAGGAAAAAAACAGAGTAATTTCGGCATCCAAATCTATAAACTAGAAAGAGAGGTAACTCTTCAAGCACCTCAGCTATGCCACATCATCAATATTATTAATCATTGATTTTGTTTAAATCTCTTTATTTACTTTGATCCAATGCTTTATATATATTCTGTATCCTCATTTAATAAGATGATATGATATGTCTAAAACAAAATTTAATCTTTAAATGGTCCAACATTTATGTGCTATTATTTATAAATTACACATCATCATCATCATCATTATTCACATCAAAAATTTTAAAATTATGTTCATTTTTTTAAAATAAATATTTTTAATTTATAAGCTTTGTTATTTATTAGTTATCATATTTCGGGGCGAAGCCCAAGATACAGCCCTAGTATATCAATGACACCGTGCACAAAAGAATAGTTAGTTAATTAGAGAAAAAAAAAACAAAACAAAACAAAAACAACATTTGTCTCTTAACATTTGAGTATTAGAAGTTCATACTCTTAATATTTGGGGATTGGATATTGTCCAAAGCCATTTGTACTAACTATATCAACAATTTAAACAAAAATAATAATTAGAATTAGGTTAAATTGAAAGTGAAACTCATAGATTTTAGCTTGCTTAATATATAAAGTTTGTTAAAACTTAAAACATATGAGCAATTTGTTTGTTCGAGATTCACTTATTTGTTAAAACTTAAATATATATGTTGTATATTTTTGCGCCCACCCTTTCACCCCTTCTTTATCTGTCTGACAAACCCTCGTATGCATATGTGCTTGACACAATTGTATATCTTTTAACTGGAAATAGTTAATGTACTTGTTAACTTAAAATGATATTTATGAATTAAGAATATATATATAGAATATAATTACGTTGCTTTGCAAAGTTGGGCAATTTATTGCTTTGCGTTTAAATCTCATTCTCCAAAGCTCAAATGGTCAATCTAATTTGCTAAACACAATCTACATATTGAAAACATACAAAATACCAAATTTTATAATTTTTCAAATTTTTTAGCTATTTTTTTTTTATTTTTGAAAGATTGACACTTTTTGGCATCATTATTTTATTATTATTTCTGGGTCATCTTTCTAAAAATCAGAATAAATAATTAAAAAATTTTAAAAATAGTAAATTTTGGTATCCCAACATATTTCAATATTTAAAATGTTTTGGTTCAATTAGATTTGTTGTTTGAGTTTTCATTTGTGAGATTTTGAAAACGCAAAGCAAAAAAAGCCTCAACTTTGCAAAGCACCGTAACATGTCCCTATATATATATGTGTGCGTTACCTTAAGAACAATATATATTTCTTGAAATACGGTAGATGCATGTACATTAAAAGTGGACTCTACCTATAATTAGTGTTATCCTAGTGATTCAAACTTATTTATACATAATTATATATATCATTTATTTCCAATTAGCTAGTATATCTTGTTTGAAAAATTATATATATTTTTATAAATGTCCTGACTATTACAGCATATATAACATAGAAAAAGTGTTCCTCTCAAAGTCCCCACAAAAAATAATCATACGCCGATATATGAGTTAGAACAAGAGAAAAATGATTGATATATATATATATATATATATATATTATGTAATATAGACTCTAGAGGGGGATTAATTAGAAGAAAAGGAAAATGAAATGATAGGCTGGAGGACATATAAAGGAGATTAATAAAGGGGCAATGGGTGGGGAAAGGATGCACAAGATAGTTGACACTTGCTTTGCTTGGATGAAAGCAACATATCTCTCCAGGCTTAATTTGCATTCTACATACATAAAGCGGCATTCACGGGCGCCTCGGATTGAATATATGTATGCAGTTGTAGGTAACTGCACAATTAATTTCTCTGTGTCCGGTACGTCTATGCACATTTGTGTATATATATATATAAATGATGCAGAAATGATGATTAAATAAATATGTAGTGTTAATTATGTATATGGTGTTTTTATATATTTGACTCGTTGACTCGGTATGTATGTATGTGTTTTAGTCCGGAGTCGTTCGTTATATATTCAATTTGAGAAGAAAATGCCGTACGCCAATATTGAATAATTTAAACACTGGAACAATCATATATATAACCCTTTCTTATATGTGTTAATTAGTTTCTATATATATATATATGACTATATGTATATATAGAACTTGATAGCCTTTCTTATAGCATCATATACACCTTGTTAGTTAAAAAAAAAATAAGCAAAATTGCTTGAAGAAACTTGAGAAACACGCTCATACATATAGTCCACCTATTGATGAACATCCATCCATTGTATTTCAATTAACATATGTCATTTTCCAATAATTAACAGATATATCTATATAAATTGATATTATTTTCTAGTTAATTAGCAAATACATTATTGTTTTCAGTTAACATTTATACAATTGTTACTGGTACATGAGTATAAGTTGGTATATCAAACTGTGAGAGAATTGTGTAGGGGTGGCCTACTTTCCTAGGTAGACTATACATATTTTCCTTATATGTATAGCGCGCATCAAAACCGAATTAGTCTGCAAATTATAAATTAATAACTTTGCAGCATATATAACAGTACCCAAAAATATTAAATGGAAGCTTAAAAGTGATAATTAGTAACTTTTCTCATCTATGAAGACATATATATAATAGGTAACAAGAATTAAATGTTAATACTTAATAGTAATCATGATATATACTTGATAAGAATTTTCTACACAAGTCAATGGAACAAATATTTTTTCTATATATGTATTATATTTGGCTACATACACACACACACACACAAAATATTTTTATTCCAATCTTGGTTTCAACGTCAGTCAAAATACAAATTTTTGATCAAAAGCTTTTCCTAAATTTAAATACTTAACTAATATATTTTAGATATATGGCCACATCATGGTACCCACGGAATTGGTCTTATAGAGACAAGATTAAGTAATTCACTAATTCTTCTGTCGCGTGAAGCTAATATTTCTTTGAGTAATACTCAGCGTCCATAGAAAAACTATCCATAACGTCCACAGGTTACATTTCAGAACGTATATGTTACATTTCAGGATGTATTTGTTACATTCCGTACACGTCTATGGATGTATGGACGGTATTTCAATGGACACAACATGTTTCTCTATTTCTTTCGTCTTTGGCTGAGTTGGCTCCACCACGACTATACATTATCCTGATGTCACACATATATACAAATTGAAAAGGAAATTAAATTAAGTTTTAATCGATCTTACGTTATGTTCCTATATATATCACTATTTTAGTCAACATATATATGTATATTGTTTCAATGAATATACTTATATACCTTCATATGTTAACAACTTAACATATATAAGTGCAAGTGTCAAACTCCTAGCATATTGATCACATATATCCTTACTATATATAAAAGCATATTGGAAAAAATGATATGAAAGGGCTATCTTCCCCAAATAAGAAACTTGAGCCGTTCATCATTTTCTTGGATAGATCAGAATTGTTGATTTACATTAATGCCCGTTAACGTTAATGCCTCAACCCATTAAAATTTAAGGCTCATATCAATTTCCTCAATATAAGAACCATTACATATTATCTTAAAAATTTATTATAAAAAATAACAATTTCAGTCCAAAGCAACGCGTGTGCTCTTACTAGTATATAATAAATGCACACAGATACTTTTTTTTTTAGATATAGAAACCACATATAATTAAATATGATATAACTTGATAAATTTATGTAGATAATTAGTATCCTATAATAATTATGTATTTTATATTAATTAATTAGCCTCTAATCTTAGAGTTGGGAAAGTGATAAATATATATAAAGTAGTAAAGTTAAATATCCAACTACTCCGGGGAGCGTAACGAAAAAAAGAAATATTGTTAATGCCTTATTGGTTCATATATATATAAAGAGATAAGGAAGAGATGGGAATTAGAGAACGAATAGTCTACGGGAAGTCCAATCAGTTGACAAATTGGAAATTAGTTTACGGTAAGTGTGACTTCAATATATATATATATAGATCAACAATTAGTTAATGTTGATTAATCAATTAATGCTTGATGATGTAAGAAAATTCAAGTTAATTTTATTAATAGGTCTGTTTCAATAGTTAATTAGCTGGTTATTTGATGTTGATACTTCAAGAGTAATTTCTATATACCATGCATATAACTCTTGGTAATTGATTAACCGTGATTTGGTCATGTAGGTGTTAAAAATAGGAACAATATACAAATGCATAGTATGCTGGTTATATTTAGAGTGATGGAGCCACACACTATCAGTCTATCATCGTTGATAACTAAATATATAAATTAAATCGAACGGTTTAGTCGTAACTTTGAACGGTCTCCGTCCAAATGGCTTTGAACAAAATTCTAGTCCAATATTTGGAAAGCTTTAACATTCTGACAGTTAATTTGATGCATATATATATTCTCTCCTAATTGTACTATTTAATTACTAATTTCTTATCGAATGGCATACGTAGATCTTGATATAAAGAAAAGGTAGCGGAATTGTTTTGAAATCAGTTGTACTTAATAATAATTATCGTATATCAACAATGCGTTATTTAATTATATGGTTAGGTTAACCACTTTGATATTCTTTAATTCTAGCTATCGAGAGGAAGAGAGAGTATTTTCTTATTATTAATAGTAATTAACATACATGTTGTACAATGAATTGGTACTTGAAGGAAAGAATTAAGGGACAATGACCCGAGACCCCCCCGAACTTTCGGGTTTTGACAACTTGGCCCCCGAACTTTTAATTTGGACAAATGCCCCCCCGAACTACCGATTTGTGACAAATTGCCCCCCAACTATTAATTAGTCATCTAATACACCATTTAGAAGTATGAAAAGACCAAAATGCCCTTATGAGTATATATATATGATATTTTTAAATATAAATATGTTTAAAAAATATTTAGTTAATTATTAGATACTAAAAAGTTAGAGGAAGTTATTCATATTTTGTAAACGCAAAATTTATACAAAATATTTATTCTTTACTTTTTATTTTTTATGTCATGAACATAATTTTATTATATTTATGTAAATAATCATAATGGGAAAAATTATTATCGTTTTAAATGATTTAAATTTTTAAAATAAATTTCACGTTAGTAAACTTTTTATGGTCATGTAGTCTGTCAGTTTGCAGTTAAGAAAATTATTTTGTATCATAATTAATACAAATTTAAGACAATAAAATAAAATTAAAATAGAAAAAATTGTGAATATTTAGTTAAATAAAACTAAGTCAAATATAATATCCATAAGGCATAAAAATTTTAAAAATATATATCATGTACATATAAATAAGGGTATTTTGGTCTTTTTATACTTCTAAATGAAGTATTAGATGACTAATTAATAATCGGGGGCCAATTTGACACAAATTGGAAGTTCGGGGGGGTATTTGTCCAAATTAAAAGTTCGGGGGCCAACTTGTCACAACCCGAAAGTTCGGGGGGGTTTGGGGTCATTACCCCAAGAATTAAATATACATTTGCCAGAGTAATTTATTTTTTAACGCACAATAATTGGTAATACCAAAGTAAATTAATTAAGCGATAAAAATATGTAAAAGCACTAAACTCATCTGTATTTTTTATAAATGAATTATGTAAATAATTGTGTAAATATACCATCATACAATATTTAAAATTTTAAAAAGAAATTGGATTTTGTGCCATTTGGACAGTCTCCGTCCAAAAAGGGTTCAGAGAACATTACAATATAATTGTTGACAATTGATCAATGATAGTTTAGTCATGTAGGTGCTAAAAATAGGAACAACATACAGATACATTGTATGCTAGTTATAAATAGAGTGATGGGTCACACACTTTCACTGTTAATTAATTAACGGTCAACAATTATATCGTACGGCTCTCGAAATTCTTTGGACGGAGACCGTCTAAATGACTTTGGACAAAATCCGAATCCTTTTAAAGAAATAGAAAGAATTTCATATATACTGTCAACATCACATATTTCTTTGCCGAGAACTTATATACATAGTAACAAATTTACCTATCCAAACTATTAAAATTCTCATGTATATATATATATATCGTCCCAATTGCTAGCTAGGAAAATACAATCGCATTTACAAACCAAAAGAATTCCCATGAGCAATTATCATGAACTCTTGATTTTATGGAAACAATTATATATGATGTAACTATGTAACTATAAATTTGTTACTCCTTTCAACATAAACGTAATGATTTATAGTTGCACACAATATCCCATCTGGTTTTGTATATATAATATAGAGGAGGGATCCCTTGACAATCCCTATTTTGACAATCTTGACAATCTAATATTTCAAAAATTTGTAAAAATTCATATAAAATCTTAAAAATGGAAAAAGATTTGTGGATGCATTACTTAACATGTAGATTGATAGTGTTTCAAATTTCAATCAATTTGAATATCGTTTAATGACTTATCAAAATTTTGTGTACTTTTTAACGGTTGTAATTTAACGGATCTTTGAAAAGCTATCAAATATCACTTACATTGAATATAATCGAAAACATAATCAATCTCTAAGTTAAGAAATACTTCCGTAAACTTTTTTCTATTTTTGAGAATTTATATGAATTTTTACAAATTTTTGAAATATTAGATTGTCAAGATTGTCAAAATAGGGATTGTCAAGTGATCCCTCCTCTATAATATAATACATCAACTCATAATACTAATTGTACTTCATTTTTTTACAGGACAAATTGTAATTTAAAATAAATAGTATCAGCATCATCTAGTCACCAATACATGTACGTTAGTATTATTATAATGATTTTATTCGTAATATATATATATGTAATTTTAGTCATATTATTATCATTACAATTAAATTGCTTGCGTTATATATATTAATCACTTATTTTTCTTCTTATTGTTATTGTTTCTTGTTATCATTATTAATTATTATTACTACTATACTAATTCTTGTTGTAATAGTTGTTGTTATTATTGTTAAAGGAGGAAAGCTTAATATAAGCATGCATGTGATCCTTTTCTTTTGTCACCCGCATGGATGCAATAAATAGCCAATCTATTTTAGCATAACTTTGGGCATCGATCGCTTGCAGCTTGGCGTTGATAACTACAAAAAACAAAGCCAAATCCGTGATTACCATAGCTTTGTTAGTTGACTTTGGTTTGTCGTCATTTTAAATATATTATTACTTTACTTGTGCCTTTCTTCATCGGTATATATCGCCATATATATTTTTATTTTTTTCCCAACTTTTTCCCAAAAACAACACGTCTCCTCGTCCACAATTTGACTTGTTTGTGCTGGAATTATCTGTTCGAGGTACTTCGACGTACTTGGTACTTTTATTTTCTCATATCATATATATTAATTTTTTTTTTTTACCAATTGTTGTACTGTACATATATAATGTTTACAAAAAAAAAAAATTGATGAAATTAATGCTCATTATAAATTTTAACATAATTTTTCACAAAGTACGCATATAGTAAATTTAAACTTGAGCAATAATATTATTATAAGGAATCATGACTTTAATCAATTTTATGTTAGAGATACTCAGGTTAAATAATATTAAAATATTAAATGTTAATTATTTTATATATTTTATTATGGATATTCATTCCAAGCTTCCAACATTAATGCATAGAATATACATAGAATAAAACTTAAAAAGTTCAAAAAAAAAAAAAAGATGTTTAGCACTAGAAATTAAGCACAAACTGAGAAAATGAAACCATTCAGGAGAATCTAAATTATTCATAGCTTGTGAAATAAAGGTATATAATAAATTGTTCAGTCTGTATTCCCAACTAGCATAATTAATAAGCTCGTGGACAATGCTAATTTCCCACTTTTTTTTTAATGAAAAGAGAAGGCAAAAAAAAAAAAAAAAGGCAACAAGTAGGTATTAAGTATTATAGTACCAGCTGCATGCACGGCTGACACAGTGACACTCAACAAGTAACAAGATCCATGAACTACGTTGGAGAATATTCCACTATGAAACACAGCTAGCTAGCTCACTGCATCCCACAGCTTATCACATGCAGTGGCGGACCTTCAGCCAAAATTAAGGAGGGGCCAATCAAATTTAATTCAATTTACAAGGTACATTAATCAACAAATTTCAATGATTTATAGGTAATAATTAAATTTTTTTTTTTGGGGGGTTGGGGGTGGGGGTGGGGGGGGGGGGGGGGGGGGGGGGGGGGGCAAACTTTGAATATTAGATAATAATTCATTGATTTACATGTATTTTTTACAAAATTTCAAATATTAAGAGGGGTTGCTACCCAGGGGGGCTGGGCACCCCCAAGATTTTAGAAATTGTGTACTGAGAGCATTAATTTGATTGTATTTTATGCGAAATTGTTGATTTGGCACCCCCCCAAAATTTGTTCTTATGTCTATCCCTTAACAATTAAAACCGCAATTGCCTCCATTCTAAAATTTTGCTGGTTTCTTTATTAGCCGATTAATTCACTTTCTATTTTTGGTTTTACCCCATTTTTTTCTACTCTTCTGTGACCTCTCTCAAATATCAAAATTAAGAGATTCTATAATTTTGAACATATTTAATGAGTCTATTTTTTTTCAAGATGTTTACTGTTATATATTTATTTAAAAATTGTTACTTTTAATTATATTTAAGTAGAGTTGGATTATAGTGTTATACATCACAAAATGACGTTGGTGTTATACACTCGTATCTCAACATTCAACAACCACAACTTCGATGGCCGATCCAATTTGACCGATGCATTCTACATATAGAAATCTTGTTGGATACAAAATTTTTCTATTTTTAGATATTTTTAACAATTTTTAAAGATTTTTGCAAAAAAAAACCTGAATTTAACTCCAAATGGATTATTATTTTATTATTATTATTTTGCTCATGTTTCAAAAATAGTTGAAAATAGTTAGCAATCTCAATAAATAAAAAAATATATTTATCCTATGAGATTTCAATATGTAAAATACATAGGTTGAATCGGATCGGCCATTTATGATTGTTGAGATATAAGCGCATAACACTAACGTCATTTTATTATGCATAACACCGAAACTCAACTCTTTTTATGTATGTGGTTGCTTTTTTGTCCCTCGGCGTCTCGGCACCCCCCAACTTCAAATCCTGGTTCCGCCCTTGCAGGGTGGCACCTACAAAGGTCCGCCCTTGCTCACATGCATGCATATTTCTATCCAATGGATTTTGAAGTGGATCACACGTACCTGATATGTTTGGATGTATTGTTTGTAATACCTAGTGTCATAGAAAAACCATTCATAGCATCCGTACGTAGGTTACATTTTGCATGTATCTGTTACATTTCAGAACGTATCTGTTACCTTCTGTACATGTTTATGGATGTATAGACGGTTTTTCAATGGACGCAGGATGTTTCTCTTAACAATATATAGCAGAATATATATATAGTATGTCTATTCTCATAATAAATCAGTTGCAATTAATGTAGCTAAATGCAACATCAGTTCAAAATGATGAGAATAGTTGCTTGGTGCTTTTCTTGATTGGGCTATTCATGAACAAAGAAAACTTAACTAAGATACAATATTGTGAGGAGACACACTCAAGTCTCAACTGATCAAACAAAAGAAAAGATGAGACAATATATTACAGCTCAAAGTTCAAAGTCCTAATAATAATCAACTGCCTTACAAAATAAAATTTGGCTCTTAGTTATGTAGCCCTACATTACATAAAATCATAAAATTGATTTTTTATAAAATATTAGTATATACTTAATAGCTAGATACTAGATTAACTCTATCTAGCTAAAACCGCTCAAAGTCTTCCTAAAGATCTACAATTAAAATACTTCACTAAAACAACATCAGTAACTTTTTTTTCACTCATAATTAAAAATGCTACACATGCATATATTAACACATATAGTCATAGTCATAATGTCATATATATATATACATGTGACTTGCATCAATTCTTTTTTTGCTATATATAGAGAGAAGGCAAAAAGAATTGTAGATGGTGTATGGTGCTTTGTGTCCAAGGAGAGATCGGATCCTCTGTCAGTCTCATATTTTAATTCTTTTTTAGTCCATATTTTAATCTCATGAAAATTAAATAAATTATACTTGGAAGACACAGCTGTCAGAAACAAGTCCCAGATCTTCTGTTGCAGGTAACAAAAAAAAAAAAAAATGAAAACCAGTGTGACAAATTCATCATCACTTGTTAATTAGAAGCTAGCTAGGATTAAGATAAATAGAACAAATAAAATGAATATAAAAGAAGTAAAAACCCTCGAGAGAATTATAAAAGTTTCAACGATGATATATATATTATGGGAGAATCATTCAGAGTGTTAATTAGGTGATGATCATCATAGGCTTAATTCATATATATATATATATATATATATATATACGCGATACATCCCGTGAGCACATTCAAAAGTCAAGCTTTAATTGTTTAAGTTTAATTTCTACACAATTGCATATTTTTTTTCCAAATCAAAGTTAACAGTATGTCATGAATATATCTAAACATCCTTGGACTGTTGAATTAATTAAATGCCTCTTTTCTTCGTTGGGAAAAGGTTGAAAGTTGAAACCATTAATTATCATATGATATTCTAGTTGTTCTTTCCAGGTCACGAAAATTAATATAGCTAAGAATATTTGTTACAGGAGAGAAACAATAAATGCTGGAGTTCTAGAAGACTAGACTGTTCAAACTTCAAAGTTTAATTTCCAACAACAAATTAATGAATGAAGGGAATATATAATAATATTTATATTATATATTTCTTGACTTCCTTTTGTAATTAAGTAGTTAATTATACGTCATTAATTAGTTAATGAATTTTAATATTGACGAGTGATGCATATATAATGATTGATGGAGCATCTTGGAGCAAACTGAATAGAAAAATTGCTCTTCTATATGTCATGTACCAAATATATATATATATATATATATATATATATATATATAGAGCTAGACTATTATACTAACGTTAGCATTTCAGACCGAAATGCTCACGCCTCAAAATCTATGTTATCGTATTCGAAATCACGATTTATGGTGCTCAATAAATTCTTTATATGAAAATATTGGAGAATACAAAATTTTTTCATTTTTAGAGTTTTCTAAGTATTTGTTTTGAATTTTAGAAAAGAGCTCATAGCTATAATAAAATATTGATGTTTGTACATGCTATTTTTCAAAAATGCAAAACAAATACTTAGAAAACTCTAAAAATGAAAAATTTGTATTCCCCAATATTTTCATATAAAGAATATATTGAGTACCATAAATCGTGATTTCGGGTACGATAACATCAAATTTGAGACGTTAGCATTTCGGTCCGAAATGCTAACGTTAGTATAATAGTCAAGCTCTATATATATATATATATAGAGTTAGGCTACAATAATATGCATATCACGGTTTTACCGTGCTATGCGGTCTGTATCACCGTTTTCGAAGTCCAAATAATCGATCCGAACCGCTCAATGTGATCTCTATATCAAAATATACTAGGAAACCAAATTTTACAATTTTTAGAATTTGTTTGCTATTTTTAGTAATGGGGAGAAATTCGTTATTTTGTATGAACCAGAATCCTTGGATCCAACCATTTTCTCTCCATCATTAAAAATAGCAAAAAAATTCTAAAAATTATGAAATTTAGTTTGCTAGTATATTTTGATATAAAGATTAAGTTGAGCGGTTCGGATCGACTATTTGGATACCGCAAACTGAGATACGGACCGCATAGCACGATAAAACCGTGATATGCATATTATTGTAGCCGGACTCTATATATATATATATACATGAGTCGTATATATATACTCATATATACATTTATTCCGAGTACATATATAGAAAAAATTGACGTCATGACATGACATGCATATATATCTATATATAGTTGTTTTAATTTCCTCTGTTCTTAATTTGCTTAGATCCTTAGGTAAGGTTAGGTTTACTAGGTGATTGAAATTTGAAAGGTAGAGCTAGCATCAACAAACTATATATTAAGAAATTGATTTGCCGACTAATTAATCAAAGGGGAAGTTAGCTATATATAGAGACCAAACATGCATATATCCCATAAAAATATATAAAATACAGACATGACTGCAGGGGGACTAACTAAAGAATTAGGCCACATTCTATTACTTAAAAGCTAGTGATCAGAGATCTGAGTGTCCCTCTCATCTTATATATATTTTTTCCCTCTCCCTCTCTCTCTCTCTCTTACTAAATTAGTAAATCTGTACTCCTTTAAAAAGAAGCTAATTAAGGATTGGACCCTCCATTAATGATCATAATGTAACTCGCATCTTAATCTCCATCCAGCAAATAATAAAAGGCTCACATCGTATCCATTTCATATTGTATTCCCTTCCATTCCTGCCTCAGCACAAAATCGAAGTGGTGAATTGTCTGACTGACATTTTAAAGCATTCACTGCTGATTAAAGTCACAAACTCATTTCTTCTCTTCGCTTTGATTCTAATTCACCCTATTTAGCTTGAAAGAAAACTAAAATTGTACGCAACAGCGTGCGGGTACGCTTGTAGTATATTTAAATATGTGTTCTATATATGTTATAATGACTAGTAAAGAGCTCATGCGCTGTTTTAGGTTGAAATTGTTATTTCTTATAATAAATTTCTAAGATAATATGTAATGGGCGTTATATTGAAGAAAATTGATATGGGTATTAAATTTTAATGGGCTGAAACATTAAAGTAAATCAATGGTTTTGATCTATCAAAGAAAATGATCAATAGCTGAGGTTTGTTATTTGGGGAAGATAACCCTTTCATGTCATTTTTTTCCAATATGCTTTTATACGTTATAATTATATGTATGATGATGATCTGATGATTATGTATTATATAAAAAAAAAAACAAGTGTGGTAGTTTCCATATGGACCTTTGTCTGTCCTTCTGCCATGGCAAAAGACCCGCCGCAGAACGAGGGGAATTTATTCTGCCAAACTCTACATGCTCTCACATGCACTCTTTTTGTTCTCATCTGCTTAATTAAGTAATTTAATTTCTCCAATGCTCAGCTTAATTTCAGATTAAATAATGTACTTCACTATATATAGTTAATATGCTCTTATATATAAATTATAAGAGTAAAACTATGGTGCTCTTAAGCTCACGGGGACCTCTCATGAGCTTAACACCAAAAACATATCAAATCATATCTAAATTTTGATTTATATGGGTCAATAAATTCTTTATATCAAAATCAAGTGTCATGTAAAAATTTTCCATTTTTAGAGATTTTTAAGCATTTATTTCAGATTTTTGAAAATTTACATATGAAACATTGATTATTTTATTAATATTGTATAGTTGCTATTAAAAAATCCGAAATAAATACTTAGAAATCTCCAAAAATGAAAAAAAAATTGCATGCTATAAGATTTTGATATAAAGAATTTATTGAGCCATATAAATCAAAATTTGGATATAATTTGGTATGTTTTTGGTGTTAAGCTCACGGGAGGCCCCCGTGAGCTTAAGAGCACCATAGTTTTACTCAAATTATAATGCAGATAAAGTATTTTATCCATAATTAATTTGTGGAAACTAATTAGAATAATAATATTGTCTAGCAAGATCCTTTGTTTTAGCAGCAGATATATAGTTAGAATTATGAATATGAATATGGGGTGTTAACTAAATTAATATTCTCTTATATAATAACTGATGGAAAAAGAGGGAGCCTTTGAGCCTTACATTGCATTGAAAGAAAATATATAAACTAAAGCAATTATGAGCATTATTAATCAATTATGCACATAATATATATCAATATTGTCATCAAATTGTTTATGTGCATGCAACTATATGCATATGCATATATATATATGCACGCATGAAATTATAATTTGTTGATAGACCAAGTACAGCAGGGCGATCGACGTACGAACTACATACAAATCTCTGAACCCTAAAAGTCTAAATGTATATACAAGAGCCTAGTATTAATTCTTCCCATGCATATAGATATATAGATATATGTATAGATAGGTTAGTGATTACTAGCTAGCTAATAACTACAAAGGAAGATTCTCCTTGTAGTTATGCATGTTTGTTTTCTTGTTTTCTTGTCCTTTTTTTTGCTCCCTTCGAAGTACTCATCATGCATAGATCTCAAAAAGTTCCCTCTTTCAGGACTGATCGATCGATCGATCCCCTTATATCTTATCAAGAAGCTTCTCCCTTGTTCGCTGCTGCTGCTGCTGCTGCATCATATATAGTAATGAAAGGAAAAGAAGGAAAATTTAAACGATACTTACGTAGAAATGCTTTTGTTTTAATGGATGATATATATATTGAATTTATACATGATTGAACTGCCACTTCAAAGTTTCAAACTTTTAAGTTCATTGATTATATCTTTAGCACTACAACAAGAAATTAAACTGCCGGAAAAATCACACTCTCTTTTCAAGTTGTCACCCTAGCTCTCTAATTAATTTTAGTGACAAACTGACAATAGATCGTAGAATGTTATAAAAACAGAAACTAATTATATAAGATCTGGAATATATATATAGTGTCCGTTACTTCAAAAGAAAACCTAAATATATAATATAAACCGCTATCAGGAAGCAATGTACTGACATTTTCCATGTGGTATATATATCCTTACTAATAATAAAAGCATATGGGAAAAAATGACATGAAATGGCTATCCTCATATCTGAGCCGTTAATTATTTTTCTTCGAAATATCAGAACCGTTGATGTACGTTAATGCCTATTGACATTCTCAGCCCATCAAAATTAAGGCCCATTACATATTATACTTAAAACTTTATTATAAGAAATAATAATTTCAGCTCAAAACAAGGAGTGGGCTTTTTACTAGTATATATATATATATATAGCCTACAAATTGATCAAATGTGCCACAATTAAGCCTAATAAGCCTCACTTGAGAATTATATGGGCTGGGTCAAAATCTCACTCTCTCTTCAAACCAAGCCTCCACGGCCCACATGGAAACACCTTGCCTTGCCTGATCAATAGGGCTATTGAATTCAGCCTGTACTTAATTTATGATGGAGAGAAATTTGGGCCTAAGAATGCCCACAATATATATATACCACCGTGTTTAAATCGTCTCGGTTGTTATATAATTTGCAGCACGTCAGTTGGGCCTATATATAGGCCCATACACCTTTCTGAATTCTGCATTTTTATGGCTATGGAATATGCACTTGTGGTCCTTGTGAAGTCGTGGAGAGCTTCAAGCCTTCAACCTTAGTAGAGGTGGCAAAATATGATCCGACCCGAGTTTTAGAGAAAATCAAACTGACTCGAACCCAATCCGACCTGACCCCGAACCCGTGTTTTAGGGAAAGTCATAATGACTTGAACCCGAACGACTCGGGAATAGAGGTGTAAGATCTGACCAGACTTGAAAAACCCGCCCGACCCGACCCGAACCCGAACCCGAACCCGTACTCGACCCAAACCCGAACCCGTACTCGACCCAACCTGAAAAAATGCCCGCAGACGTCAACCTGATACCCGACCCAATCTGAAAAAATGTCGGCAACCGTCAACCCGATACCAACCCCACCCGACATTTCCATTTGGTCAAACTGACCCAACCCAACCCGACCCGAACCCAAACCCGACAATCTGCCACCTTTGGCATTAAGCCATTAACCATTCAATGTGTCATGCCGCAGGTTTCTATCTAAGGTTTAGAGGTGGTAAATTTTGACCCAACCCGAAAAACCCATCCGACCCGACTCAAGTTTCAGGGAAAGTCAAACTGACCTGAACCCGATCCTGTGTTTCAGGAAAAGTCAGACTGACCCGAACCTGACCCGACCCGACCCGAAAAAATACTGGTAGTCGTCAACCCGACATCCGACCCGACCCGAACCCGACCTGACCTAATCCGACATTTTCCATTTGGTCAAACTGACCCGACCCGACAATCTGCCAACTCTATTAGTTTGCTTGTCCCTGCTGATTTCCTGTCATGATGCAAGTTCTCAGGAAAGCAATGCCATTGAGATATATAGTGCTGATATATATAATTTACAATTTACTAAAGAAACGGTATTTAGCAATTTTAATTTTAATAGATAGAAATAAAATAATCATGACGTACATATATACAGCTTTTGAATTTTGACAAAGAGAAATTCCAATTATCGTAAGTTTCCTTTACTTAATTATTTTATTATCATTCTCATTATATTTATTAATTATTATATAAATATATATAGAGTTAGACTATTATACTAACGTTAGTATTTCGGACCGAAATGCTAACGGCTCAAAATTTATGTTACCGTGTCCGAAATCATGATTTATGGTGCTCAATAAATTCTTTATATAAAAATATTGGGGGATACCAAAATTTTTCATTTTTAGAGTTTTCTAAGTATTTATTTTGAATTTTAAAAAAATGCTCATAAATATTAATAAAATATTGATGTTTGTACATGCTATTTTCAAAAATGCAAAACAAATACTTAGAAAACTCTAAAAATGAAAAATTTTTGTATTTCCCAATATTTTTATATAAAGAATTTATTGAGCACCATAAATTAAAATTTTGAACACGATAACATAAATTTTGAGCTGTTAGTATTTCGGTCCAAAATGCTAACGTTAGTATAATAGTCTAACTCTATATATATATATATATATTCTTTTGGGTGGAAATACAATTGTAGTAAGTTATTAGTTTGCCATTCCGAAGAACCAGGATTTTCATAGGTGAGATAATCGTAAAATATTATGAATAGGATAAGATAAGCCGATAAGGTAATGACGGCCAATTTAATTTAATTTAACAGAATTTGAGTTAAAAAATTTGACCGAATGCTCAATTTACTCTTAGGAAGTCTGACACCTTATTAATACTGAAAATTTTCGTACTTATCTTGACAGAGGAGAGGAGGAAAATATAAATAAAATTAAGTAATTAACTTATTTATTGGAGCATCTTCTCAATTCTATCCGCGGACCAGGGGAATAATTTCTGTGGCAATTCAGGCGTAGAGAAAATTAGAGGTTCGTCTCTCAAATTTTGTTTGTATTGAACTAACGAAAAGGAGTTAGAAATCAGCTTTTGCCATTATCTATATCGTCCCCTCCCAAAAAAAAAGCCATAATATCCGTTTTCTCGAAGAAAAGAAACCATAAAATCAGGAAACATCATCTGACCTACAAAATCCCAAAAGTCTGTTAAAGTTCTTCATGATATTTTCGGTTAATTTTTTTATTACAAAATTTTATGCATGCCCTAAATAAAGTATTGGGTTTAATTGTGTTTAACATTTTTTATTGGTAATGGAAAAAATATAAATAAATTTCCATTTGAATTAATAAAATAGAGACTTTTTTGTGTGTCCGAATTATTCTCTGCAAAATGTATTCTCTCATATGTAGGATAAAATTTTATCCAACATTTTTATTAAAGTGGTAGGCGGATACCTAGCAATTGAAAATTTTAGTAGGCTATTCGTCTACCACTTCAACAACAAAAAAAAAAAAAAAAAAAAGTAGGATAAATTTTGAGAAAATTTAAACTAACAAAAAAATTATGTCAATACCCAATCACAATTTAGCATCAATATTGATGACAAAATTGGGTTTGAATTTTGATATGTAATTTCTTGTTTATATACGCCAATATATGAAGCACCAATTGAGACTCGGCAAGAGCATTATCCGCAATACTATCTTACGTGTATAAGTTATAATGTATTAATTTGCCGATACATTTCGGAACCTTCGTCAATATATCCCAAGTCTCAACAAAGCTACCAGTCAATGAAAGCTGAAAGATATCTAATTATATTATGTACACACGCTTGTCACCACAAAAAAATAAAATAAAATAGCTCACAAAAGAAAATTGTTCTCTTAATTTTTAGTCTTTACCCATTTCATTTTTGAGAAATTATCCTAGCTTGTCCACCTTAACTTTCTCCATTATCCATCCCCAAAACAAAATTTGTAATATTATGTATTTCTCTCTTGTACTCTCATAAAATTTAAGTAATTTTTTTTTCTTATTTTTTATTGTATATGTACGAGTATTTTGCATGATTGAGGATGTGAATTGCAATCGGTAAAAATGATTTGTTGCATTTGAAATAGAATTTGCAAACTAAAAATGTATTAGGAGATGGATAAGGGGGATTTTTTAAGGGGACAATTATCATCTCCCTTCATTTCTTTCTCCTCCTTTTCTTTTCATTTTCGTATTATTACTTGTGTTATTGTGTACAACTCTTCAGTAATGAAGAAAAAAGAGGATACATATATACGATCGAGCTCTACGTACCTTCTATTCTGGAAAAAAAAAAAATTGTAGCTGACGAAACAAATAAACAAGCACCAAATTAACCACCTATAACAAAATCTGGCTGGACATATTACTTGTCTTATAATGCACTAAAATATTAATTAATTACAATATTCATAATTAATTAAACAACCCAATTATCAACAAATAAAATCAGGAGAGTTCATGGCAGGTACACTATGTCACTATATATGTCGAGTAATATCGTGTGGACTGTGGACCAATATATATGTGGTTATACAGAATCTAACACAAGCTGCCGCGTACGTACTTAGCTGCTTAATTATGCCTCTTTACCAGCTCAAAACGACATGATCATTATTATCATGTTAATTGAGACCCTCAAGAGGCGAGAAGGGGAGCATGAATACAAATTAATTTTTAGTACTAGTAAAAGAGCCCCGCATTGATTTGCGCTGAAATTATTATTTCTTATAATAAATTTTTAAGATAATATATAATGGGTCTTTAAATTGAGAAAATTGATATGGGTCTTAAGTTTTAATGGGTTGAGATATTAAAGTATGTCAACGGTGGTGATCAATCTAAGTAAATAATCAACAACTGAGACTTTTTTCTTGGGGAAGATAGAACTTTCATGTCAAAAAAATCTAATCTCCTTTTTATTATGAGTAAGGATGTAGGGCTCAAAATATTGTGCAATTAATTATTGCAAATTTTGGTATTTGTATAGTTTAACAAGTTGTTTATATCAAAATCTCGTGAAATAGAGATAAAATTATTCTTGAGAATTAATTTAAACATACACAAGAGCAATAAACTACACATTACAATAATTCATATAAAGAATACATTTTGAAATTGTGTAACTTAATTATACAAGAGCAATAAGATCCACATTGGCAAGCAGCTTATTTTCATACATGATTTTAAATTATGAAATAATTAAGCAAGTTATATAAGTTCATAATCTTTTAATTAATCCCCATATATATATATATATATATATATATATATATAGTGCAATTTATCCAACAGGGACCAACACTGAGATTAAACATCGACAAAATTAAGTCATCAACCTTTTTTTTTTATTTTGAAACTGTATTCTAATAATTTATATATTATATATATTATAGATGTGTCGGTGGTTTATTAATTAATTTATATAATTTTATCACCCTGCGCGTGGAGAGAGTGCAAACAATCCTTAAACGTTCAAAAACTACACATGCATTCGTGCTAAGATTAACAAACTAACTAAAAAAAAAAAAAAACTTATAGGATATTTGAAATGGTAGTATTAAACATGCTTGGCATGCATAAATATTATCGTTATCCACCACAGAAACAGAATTCCTTCATATATATATAAGAAGTAAATAGTATCACCAGATCGGATATTCCTTCATTCAGATTCTTCATATTCGTTATAAAAAAAAATTAACAACGATCGGGCAAGAGATTCAGACCATGCAGTATTTCATAGAATAGAAGTCCTTTTTTGTTTTTTTTTTTTTTTGCCCCGAAATTAAAGGTTCCAGTGTCACAAAAGATCAGCAGATTATGTACGCGCTTACAATATTTGCGAATTATTTGTTTTTGGACCACGGACGAAATAAACGATGAATAGAACGGTAATTCATGAATTATTCAGTGAATTTGCAAATTTTAACGAATAAACTGTGTACTATTTGGATGATTCGGATGTTCAAATTTAAATTTTGAGTTATCTATCCTAGTATCCTTCCTTCACTGTATTTTTTTTTTTTTTTGAACAAAGCCCGTAGGCATCCTTCACTGTATTGGAAAAAAGAGGAAGCAGCGTTTAAATGGTACAAATGTTTGATTTTCTGTGGCACAAATCTACAAAACTAGTTTGTAAAAATTTAATTATTTCACTATAATATTATCATTTTAATAAACAAATTATTTCCGAATTATACTCGAATTATTCCATAATTACGAACTTTTAACCTCGCCGATACGAATTCCGAATTAATAACTTGTCACTATGCTCCATATATTCATGGGGCCATGGAAACTGAGGTGTCCTTTTTCTCACCCCGTCACTCGTTCTACTCGCTCGCCGACAATTTTCCGTCACTGTTGCTTGCCAATTTGCAAAACTAGAATTTTGGTACTTTTATCGGATGATGCCGTCGTACTATATGTGATAGATATAACAGTTAATCTATGATCTATAGTGTTCTTAAGTTTAAAGAGATTTTATATGAAATTTTAAGTTACAAAAATGTATCAAACAATGCTAAATTTTTTATTTATATGGTTTAAATAAATTCTTTACATCCAAATTATATGGCACACAAAAAAAATTTATTTTTTGAATTTTTTAAGTAGTTTTTTTGGATTTATAATAAATTATTATTATTTATAATTAATTTGTAATTATTTTCAAAACTTTTAATAGTTGATCGATCGGAAAAAAGAATGCAACATGATCGATTTTTGCAACCAAATTTATTTGTAAAACACATTTCATATTTTTATTATTTGCCAGTCTTTTAGATACTTTAAAAGGAGAAATCCATGGACAATGCTAATGTTGATAATGAGACATTTGAAAAATAAAATATAATTTTAAATTTTAAAAATTAAAAAAAATAGAAAAAGAACTTTTTGGAAGCATTGTTTAACTTATAGATTGATTATGTTTCCAATTATATCCAATTTAAACAAGGTTTGCTAGATCTTCAAAGATCCGATTAATTACAAATGTTAAAAGTCATATAAAGTTTTGATAAGCCGATGTTCATATTAATTGAAATTTGAAACACAGTCAACCTATAAGTTAAATAATGTACCCATAAACTTTTTTTCATTTATAAATTTTTTTGTTTTATGAATTGGTTTTCAAATTTTTCATCTACTTTAAAATGTGAATACTTCAAACACATTTATAACTCGTCTAATTAAGTCATATTACTCGCAACATGTCATCTAATATAGCCTGACAATTTCTAATTAAAAAATGAAATAAAAACAAAGTTTTTTTTTTTTTTTCCTTTTAGACAAAATCAAATTGGAAAATCTAGCTAGCTTATCCATCCCCAAAATAACGCATATGAGATGAGAGGTTCCCATAATTCAGTACCATTAATTTTAAAGCCAAGTCAAAATAAAAAAACTGTGGTAACGTATATCCTAAAATTCCTCATTTGTCGGGGAGCACTAATATTTTTCCTCGGTTAATATTTTTTCAGCTGTCAAAATCCCTTAGCTGTGTCAATTAATATTCAATACTCCAATCCAAATGGAAATCAAAAGATAGACTAATACGCTGCCACTTGGTAATTAAGCAACAAAACATCAATAAACAAATAAAAATTAACAAGAAATCAAAGCAAGGAAAAAAAAAGAGAAGAAATTAAATAATTAAAACTGCTAATTAAGCAAGACACTTGTCAAGGCTTAATACCCACATAATACGATTTGTAAATAAAGTGTGTGTGTGTGTGTGTGTGTGTGTGTATATATATATATATATTAAAGTTCAATTGAGAAAGAGACTTGCATTATATATAATTAATTGGCAATTTTGGAGAGACAGCACAATGCATGCTGTTGCCGGTGTGACCGCGTCACTCTGATCATGTGACCCCACATTTTATATCATTGACCCAAATTTAAGCATTACTTATTTACTTAATTTAATTAATTATATAATTTGTTCTTGCACCTGGAGCACTGGACATGATGTTAGATTTGCTTTCTTGAGAGCAGATTTATAGCTGAATTTTTTTTATATAGAAAGATAGGAGTCTAGCTTTTCAAATTTTATTTTCAGAATTTATAGTTGACGTGTACCGATATAGATATGTAGTCGCTAAGTAACAAGGCCAAACAGAAAATATTCTTAACAGAAGAATATTATAATTTGGACCGTTAGTATTTCGGAGCGAAATGCAAACATTTTCTCAATAGTTCTGAACCAGACTATTATAAATGTATACAAAAATTGCACTTTTACTTAACAATATACTTATATGTTTAAATAACAAACACGCCCTTTGGCAATAAAACAAATACTTAATAATCTTGTATATTTTTGTTTATGTCATTAGGCATTAGATTAAACAACTCATTATCTTTTGTAGAAATATTAGATATTTGTTAGTGTTGAACTTATCGTATCTATTTTTCTATTTACATAACAACGTCGAATTTGAGCGTAATTTGTCAAAGATGCGAGAATCCACTAACACAAATTGTATTTTCCAATTCCTATTATATTAATTCATTGTAATATATAATTATTTCCATAATTTATTCATCATAAACAGCACGAAAGGGTGGGAATAATAAAATTCAAAATGTGAAATATATAATTATAGTATTTTAATTTTAGTCTTGAAGACGAATGCAACATTGAAACCGCATCACACAAAAATCATAAATAATTAACAAAGAATATTTCTACCCTCAAATTAAAAACTTTTATAATATAATTAGCTGTGTTTAAATATGAGCATCTTTGGTCCAATTTGGGATTATGCTCAAAGAGCAACCAACAATAACTTCATCACTAGATCCAGCAGCTAAATTTGTTATACAAAGTTGAGAGCTTTTTATTACTCTCCAACTCCAACCATCTGTCTCCTCTCCTCTCTAGCTAATTAACTCTCTTTGTAATTAATTCTCTCTAATTCTCCCATACACAATTAATTATGGGTGGAGCTGACACCGGCAGAAAAGCGCTAATCCTCGGCCGGTACGAGGTCGGGCGGCTTCTGGGCGAGGGCAACTTCGCAAGGGTGTTCCAAGCAAAGAATTTGAGAACGAAACAAGACGTCGCGATCAAGGTGCTGGACAAGGTGAGGATCCTGAAGAGCGGCCTCGAGCCGCAGTTGAAGCGGGAGATCGAGGTGCTCCGGCGCGTTAAACACCCGTACATAGTGCAGTTGTACGAGGTCATGGCGACCAAGTCGAAGGTGTACATTGTCATGGAGTACGTCAAGGGCGGCGAATTGTTCAACAAGGTCGCCAAGGGGCGGCTGGAGGAGGACGTCGCGAGGAAGTACTTTCAGCAGCTGATATCCGCGGTGGCGTTCTGCCACGCACGGGGTGTCTACCACCGCGACATCAAGCCGGAGAACTTGCTTGTGGATGAGAATGGAGACCTCAAGGTTTGTTTGATGGTTCCATCCTTAATTAAGCTAATTATGGATAATAATCATTCCTAGATTTTATCTCAAAAAACCAAAAAAAAAAAAAAAAAAATCATTCTTAGATTAGTTTTAGTGTTCTCTTATTAGTTATTACATAGATGTGCTTCTATATACCTAAAATAGTTTTGAAGGTTTTTCTTAGGTTCCATAGCTCTGTCAATTTTTTTTTAGATAAAGATAAGGATCAAGATACTCAAATTTAAATGTTCATAAAAGACTTTCCACATTTGGGTTTCGAATGTCCATAAAATACTCCCAATTTGAGTTTGAATCCGTGACCTCCCACACGGTGTGCGTTACCCTTAACCACTAGACCAAAAGCTGGTTCAAATAATTGTGTCCAAATTCTTCATTATATTAATGAAAATAAATGGACATCATAGATCATTTCCATATATAAATCAATCACAGTTCATGTTTAACCTAAGTCTTTACTTTGTTAGAAATTACTTGGGAACCTTCCGGCTTTAAACATTCTAAATCAAAAATTCAAAAATAGTCTTTTAATTTAACCATATGATAATTTAAAAAAAAAAATAAGTAACTAAAAATTGAGATGGGTCTTCCTTGTTCTATTGTTGTAACTAATGCATGTTATTGTTGCTTTTTTTTTTAGTTCTTTTCTTAACTTAGTCATACATCTATTACCGGGCCATATATTTCTAATTTTTTTAACTTGTAATTTACTGAATTGAATGACAAGAATAATTCTATCAATTAGCATCTCTTTTCTTATGTATGAAGATATCCCAGAATATATTCTGACTAAAAAATAAAATAAAATTGAAAATGTCTTGTTTATAATTTTTTATTAGAGAAAAAAATATTTTTGGTCACTGTACATTATTAAAAAAATATACAAAAATATATAGTATTCATTGTATTTAGACATCTATATATTAAATAGATTGAGAATTACCATGGTACTATATATAAAAAATACTTAATTTGAATATTTGATACTATTATTTATAAATATTTTCCTTGTAAATTGAGGGCATCAGTTCATATTTTTCATATTCAAGTTAAAAAAAAAAAAAAAAAAAACATCAGTACAAACTAAAGTTACCCAAATAGTACTCAAATTTAGATGCATTAATTTTACAATTTATATAATACATTCTGAGTTTCTGACATATGTAAAATTCACACAAATCAGGTGTCAGACTTCGGTCTAAGCGCAGTAGCCGAGCAAAAACAGAAGGACGGCTTGTTCCACACTCTCTGCGGCACCCCCGCCTACGTAGCACCCGACGTGCTTGCTCGTAAAGGTTACGACGCCGGTCGAGCCGACTTATGGTCATGTGGTGTTGTACTGTTTGTGTTGATGGCCGGCTACCCCCCGTTTCGGGACCATCAGTTGATGGGTCTGGTACGCAAGATCTACCGGGCAGAGTACAGGTGCCCCCGGTGGTTCTCACCTGACTTGACACATCTGATACGTGCCATTCTCGAACCGAACCCAAACAAGAGGATCACGATACAGGGAATCATGCAGAATCATTGGTTCAAGAAAGATTTCAGGCAAATCGGATTCTACGTCGAGGATAACAGGTTTTATAGCTATGACATGGATGACGAGCCTTCGACTGATTCGCCGAGATCAGAACTGAGCTCGGATAACGAATCAGAAAGGTGTTCGCAGAACAAATCCGCGCCGAACGTGCTGCTTAGAAGAGTTAAAGGCGGTCTAACTACGTCATCTTCTTCGCCATCTTTGATCGAAACCTTAAAGTACGGATCGGGCATGAGTCGGGTCCCGAGTCTAAATGCATTCGATATAATCTCCTTTTCGTCGGGGTTCAATCTTTCCGGTCTTTTTGATGAGCCCGGAGACGAGACAAGATTCATATCATGTGCCCCAATACCGCAAATCATGTCAAGACTTGAGGAAATCGGGAGTGCCGTGAACTTTACTGTCCGAATAAAAGATTGCCAGGTTACACTCGACGCAACGACAGGAGGAGGCGACAAGGGGCCGCTCAGCATTTCGGCTGAGATATCGGAACTGACACCAAAGTTGGTCGTGATCGAAGTGAAGAAAAAATCGGGAAATGCTGACGAGTACGCCGAATTCTGTACCGGCGAACTGAAGCCTCGCCTGAACGGTCTTCTTTTCGACAGTTCTTCCCGAGGGAACAGCGAATCAGATACAGACTGAGCTGTGCACAGTGTGATATATAGTATATTCTTCTTCTTGATCAGGATTGATCACCATTGTTGTACATAATCTTTTTTTTTTGAGTTTTTTTCCTCAATTATTGGCCCTGTCAGAGATATATATATATATATCAAGTAAGAAAAGATAGGAGTTTTGCTACTTGTACAAATCTGAGGTAGCTAGCTAACCAATTAATTTTATTAATTATGAACAATTGTTTCAATAACAAAATCATGTAATAGATTGAGTGACCAGTGTGTTTGATTGTATGTATGATGTATGTATTGAATAATAAATAGAAAATAAAGTATTGTATGTGTGTATTTGTGTGCTTTGAATTGTCCTATTGATTCAGTTTTCTCTGCAGACAACAAAAATTGGTTCATCAAATCTGGAATTGGTATCTGAAAAATTGATGATTATTCAACAATACTAATTTCAAATTAGACTTATATATAGACATTGCTTCTCTGTCTATATATGAACTTCAAAAAACTATGTATATTGAAACTAATAGAAACCATTTTTTTTTGAGGAAAAAAAAACAAGATTACTTTACTATTTTTTTTTTTTATCATCGCAATCGTGTGTATCAGTACAATGATATCCAAACCAAAATTAAGAAGGAACCGAATTGAATTGAATTTGAATTTGAATTTGATCCATTTAAGTTCTAAGGTAATTGGGCTAAGCACAAAATAAGATATGGCCCGTTGTATATATATGGGCTAAAAGCAAATTCATAACAAATCCATTTGAGCGCAACATAATTCGTAAAATGTTGTACATATGCCCAAATTCCTCTTGCAATATTTGTTCCATCTCTACAACAAATTAAACTAAAAACCTCACCGGAAAATATTTAGAATTGAATTTTCCGATTAAGATTTGCTAGATTCTTTTATGTTTCTATGTTCTGTTCTAGGTTTCAAACTATTTTTATATCCTGGCGAAATCATTTTCTGTTACTGTGTAAAACGAGGAACAAATTCATTGTTTTCTCTTCCTAAATTCTTAATAAGTAAGAAGAGAAATCACAGAATATAAGATTTTGCAAATTAGATCCGACCATATTTATCTCTTGTCCAAATTTCATTAAATCGCCATTTTTTTTTTCTGTCTAGACCTTTTTACAAATTAGTAGAGGTGGCAGATTGTCGGGTTCGGGTTAGGGTCAAGTCATTTTGATCAAATGGAAAATGTCAGGTCGGGTCGGGTATCGGGTTGATAGGTGTCGGTATTTTTCGGGTCAGGTCGAGTATCGGGTTGACGGCTACTGGTATTTTCGGGTCGGGTCGGGTATCGGATTGACGGCTGCCGGTATTTTCAGGTCGGGTCGGGTATCGGGTTGACGTCTGCCGTCATTTTTTCGAGTCGGGTCGGGTCAAGTAGGTCGGACGGATTTTTCAGGTCGGATCAAATTTTGCCACCTCTACAAATTAGCTTGGCGTCAAATATAAGTATTGACATTGGCTATTGGAAACACTAAACACTTGCTCAGTATATATACTAATACCTGCTGCCGTTTTGTATGCTGGTAATTCTGCCAGTTCCTTTCTGTATTTTCTGGTAAATAAATTGCAGTTGCACTAGATTTTTGATAGCTTTTGTAATACCCTCCGCATCAGTACTCATTTTCATATACTTTTAATTTCACGAGCAAAGTTCTCCTCCTAAAAAAAAGTACAATATATATATAAATTCACCCCCTTGATAAATTTGACATAATCCATATATATATAAAACACCAGCGCCCCGTACCGGTACCAGGTATAATACCAGGTTACAAAATGCAGAAGGTTTTGGCCTGAAGTATTTAATTTATTTTCGAAGTAAAAGACAAGGAGAACAAAACTTCCAACATGCTACCACATGGAAATATATGATGCAAGTGCATAAAATGAAGCAAATAGAAGACACCAAGTAGAAGAGACGCCTGATTAATTATTGGGATCTGATATAATTTTAGGCCTGACAATTTTCACATTCTAATTTCATTCAGTTCATTGTTTAGTGATCATAATAAAAATAAAAGTTTGATTGTCAGCATTGTCATGATAAACATTGTCAAAATTGATCTGGCATTGCCAATTGGAGAGACAGAATTTGGTTAATTTCGAAACTCTCATGCAAAATTCGTTCTAAATTCTTAGATTATAAATATTTTGTCTCTTTAAAAATAACACTTTTTCATTCTATTTATTACTTTTCCTTAGGCTCTGTTTGGTAGCAAATTAAAGTGGAGAGATAGCAGAGATAAATCCAATGGGACCTTATCACCAGTGAGACTGGTGATAAGAATTTATCTCCCATTTCAGATTTAACTCTGATTTTATCCCAGCGCCAAACAGGGCCTTATTGAAAAAAAAATAGTTTTTTTCTTCGATGTACAATTTTTCTTTCTTTCTCCTACGTCACCATTTACTTGATTTTCGACGTAATAAATTTGATGGCTGGTCGGTAGAAGAACAATAGAAATATCTTGGACTAGAGGAAATTAGGCAAATGAAACAATGGACACGTTGAGAACATGGCAAAAGAATTATCGACTTTGGTTTGGTTGTACGTAGAAGTTTCAAATAATTTGCGTACGTTTTAATTTTGGTGAAGTTTGCATTTTGAAAGATATTATTTAAGAAGTTTGAAAAATTGGTTGCGTTGGCTGGCCTATTAATTAATTAAGTAATTAATCAATATCATTAGTTTCTCCAAATGTCATTTTACTAGTGGATTCGTTGCTATTATAAACAATGGTAGAATTAGCTCTTCCAATTTGCAACCATTTTTCTGGATTTAAATTTGGGAAAATAAATTTTAATAATAGAATGGACCATGATTTTGGGAAAAAAAATTTTGTCTATCCCTAAAAAAAATAAATCTTAATAATATCCCTCTTTTGAAACAAATCTTGAAACTACCATTATTTTACCTGCGGTCACAATCACAATTCAAAGTGACCGCAGCGGTCAGACAGACGTCTAACCAATTTTACACAATTATTCCGAGCTGACTGTTGCGGTCACTTTGACTTATGACCGTGGCCGCCAATAAAATAGGGATAGTTTTGAGATTTATTGAAAAGAGGGATAGTATTAAGATCTGTTTTTTTTAAGGGACAGACAATTTTTTTTCTGATTTTGGTAATTGGTCATTTCCCTGCAGTGGTTCATTGAGACATCAATTTCCATAATTAATACTTAATAGTTTGTTATAATCCACATTAAATCCAATCAAGGTTTTAATTGACACATTAAGCATCTTATCCAATATTATTATTATACATTAATTAGCGACTCCGAGCCGTGAGCTATATTGAAAAAGTATAATAAAATAACTTAAAGTCTTAAAGTGCTCCGTGACAAGAACAGATGAGGAAGTACTTTATATTTGTCAGGAAATTGTCTATGACAAACCTTTAAAAGTTACTAAATCCCGAAACATGATAACAAATAAATAACAAAACTTATAAATTAAAAATATTTATTTTAAATAAAATTGAATATAATTTTAAAATTTTGATGTGAATAATAATGATGATGATATAATAATTTATAAATAATAGCATATAAATATTGGGTCACTTTAAGGATTAAATTTTGTGTTAGATATATCATATCATATCATCATCTTATTAAATAGGGAGAGATAATACATATAAACCATTTGATCAAAGTAGATGAAGAGATTTAAACAAAATCAATGACTAATAATGTTGATGATGTGGCATAGTTGAGGTGATTAGAGAGCTTCCCCTCTTTCTAGTTTAAGGACCTGGATATTCTTTTTTTTTTTAAGTTGTTTATTTAGCTCTGAAAAATAGACAGAAACAAAAATACTATTTTTTTTTTATTTTCATAAGATAATAACTAACATAGACAACAATTTTGAAGTAGTAGCAGGAAGTATTGATTTGTCATGAAGTATAACAACAGTTTTTTTTTTTTTTTTATATATAAGAAGCTTTATTTATTTATTTATTTATTATTTTTTTTTGTTTCTTGATCATTTTAATTTATAAAGCACGACTTCGGTGTATCTAACTTGTAATGATGTTTAGTTTGGTGGGTTCTTCCCCCAAAAATACAAAAAATCCGTCCAATAATTAATCAACATTATGAGATTGATTCAGGACACCAGTCATAATCATAACAACTCAATCAAATGGAAAAATAACCAGAAGTAGAAGAAACATAATTTGTCATTTAGTTTTTGGTAATGGAGACGTGTTGAGTCTTCTCACCAATACCCCTCGCATTGCATTCCTCATCTATATGACACAGCTCAACGACTCCTCTAGTCCTCTCCGGTTCAGATGACGCCGTTAACAATTATTAATACTCTCTCTTCACAGACCAACGGGTCCCAGGAGATTTCAGATCTTCTGCTTTAAGGTAATATGCCATGAAGCATATGAGCCGTTAGATCATCTCGAGATTGGTGCCTGTATGAATCTTGAGGTGATCCAACCGAGGTTCCAAACTTATCTCTATTTTTTTGTATCTTCATCATGTCTTCACTTTTCAATTTGTTTATAACATAAAATTTAAAGATAATTTTTCAAAACAAAGATTTTAGGTTTGATCAATATAATATTTTCTTTGTACAAGTAACAAAAATTTTCACCTTTTAAATCAATGGATTAAAAGAATCAACGTCCAGAATTATTTCATATTAATACATTTTTTTAAGCTCTTCATAACAAACAAACTAATATTTAAATTTGATAATTTTTACATATACATAAATAAAATGATATATATTACACCTAAAAGTTTTGTTTTGAAAAACCAGATTCAAATATCGAGTTATTTTAGAGAATTAAAAAGTTTGATGCACATTGAAGGCACAAAATATATTCACTCAAAAAACACACAAAAAATAGAGTCATTGGAAGTTTGGAACATTAAAACAAGCGCCGTTAGTTAACGGCGGAAGTTGGCCCCAATTCCTTTCCGTTGACGGCTTTGTACACAGATTAAAACCTACTCTTCTTCCTTTCCTTCCTGCTCTCACTCAATGCTTCTTCTCTACTTCTCTTCTTCTTCCTCTCCTCTCCTCTTCTTTCCTTCTCTCTTCTTCAATTAATGCCTGCCTCAAGGCTTCCCCACTCACTCCAAACCCCCAAAATCTCAATTCTTTGAATAGATATATCAAAAACCCAACACCAGGAAATGAGAACTACAACCATATTGCCTTTGCTTTGCCTCATCCTCTGCATCACCTCCAATTTCCCAATTTGTTTCTCTGTGTGCAATGATACCCTCTCTCGCGCTTTCAAGCAGGTTTCTGGGTATACCCAAATTCAAAGGAACACATGTCGGACGATGATCAGTAACATAAGTTTTCCTTCGACAAATTTAACCGGCTCAGTTTCGTGGACAGTACTGAGTAATCTCTCGTCGCTTAGCTATGTCGACTTGTGGAACAACTCGTTAGAAGGTTCGGTACCGACCAAGTTCTGGTCCATGCCGTCTCTTCGGCATATCAACCTCGCGAGGAATAAGCTAGGCGGAGCGCTCCGGTTTGAACCGGTACGGAATGGGCGATCGGGTATGAATTACTTGAAACTGTCCCGAAACAGGTTCACCAGTGCCGCCAACATATCGTATCTTGAAGCTCTCCAGGTGCTCGATGTGTCGTACAACAAAATTGGTATCGTGCCGGGTGGATTGAAGAGCCTGAAGAAATTGGAGCATCTGGATTTGTCACACAATTATATGCATGGATGTATACCGCAAGATTTGCCGCCTCTCACGGTGCTCAAATTCTTGAATCTCTCGTATAACAACTTCACCGGCGAAATCAACACGTCGGTTTTGAATAAGTTCGGTAAATCAGCTTTTATAAATGCCGGTAATATCATATTTGTCGACAATTCTTCTTCCCCAAACGGTTATACCAGTCACTCGAAGAAGCACCACAGAAGAACACTTCTGCTGGCAATTATCGTACCGGTATCGGCAATTCTCGTATCATCCTTTCTCCTCTGCACAATATGCATGCTAAGTAAAAGAGGTACTAGAAGTAAACAGCTTAAAGTAACCGAGCAGGCGGCGAAGGACGCAATTGCATTGGCAATCGAGGACCCGGAAACCGGCTGGGTCGGCGAGGCAAAATGGACTGCTCCGGTTGTGATGATCGAGAAGCCACTGATGCAGCTGACGTTCGCCGAACTGGCAGTGGCGGCGTCGGGCTTTGGCAGGGAGTCTCAGTTAGCGGAAAGAGGAGGCCGCAGCGGGGCAGCGTACCGGGCAGTTTTGCCCGGGGATTTGCACGTGGTGATACGGGTGGTAGAGAGCGCGCGCGACATGTCGGACCAGGATGCCGTGTCGGCTTTTCGCAACCTCGGGCAGCTGAGGCATCCAAACATATTGCCACTCCTTGGCTATTGCATCTCAGGTATGTGTTCATCAATTTCCCTTTTCATTTCAGAAATTGACCCTTTTGTGATTCACTGATTTTTTTTTTTTCTAAATTGGAATTTGGAAGTGATAGAAAACAAAACATAATGGGCAATTTGTTATTTGATTTAAGAAAATTAAAACTTTGTTTATGATTAAGAAGTGTATATTGTTGATGGTGATATTTTCTTTTCCAATGCACTAGTAATTACTTTGTTCATAATATGAACTCTAAATTGTAAATGCATTTGATGATGATGAAAGGTTATGGATCAGTTAAGCCGCCATTCATTTTGAATCGAACGGTTCTTATTAAACATGTTTTTTTAATTGTATCTAAAAGATGTATCATAACCTAAACCTGTATTTCAGCAGAATTAGTTAGTATCATAGTGCCTGTTAGTAGCATTGTTTTATTGGATAAATAAAATTACTGCTAGTGCTACTGCTAATGCTAAGGCACGTGCGCATATATAATGATGGCAAGTATGAAGTATGAACAAGTGAAATTAGGGGGGTTTGCTTTTGAGAAAAGGAACTTCGGAAAGGGCAACGAAATCTAAACAAATAATGATTTCTGGGTCTTTTTATAAAGCTCATTTAACTCTGCCCGGTATGGCAAATGCAAATTTAAATGTGAAGGGAATTGAATTGTTCTGCTCCTTGCTTTGCCTTTACTGCCTGATATACAATTCAAATTTGCCTCGTTGACATAAAAAGAGAAAGAGAAACATCATGCCTCCATTGAAAAACCGTCCATACGTTCACAGACGTGTACGGAATGTAACAGATACATACCGAAATGTAATCTATAGATGCCATGGACGGTTTTTCTGTGGACAGTAGGTATTACTCAGAGAGAAAGTACAGAAGTGAAATAAATGATGATGGGCTCTGTGCAATTGTGGAAAACTAAAACTAGTTCCTTTTTCTACAGTTGTTCCCACCAGAAAAACGAATTTGAATTTACTAGGAGACACAAGAGTTCTTAAATGTGCCAAATTTTGTACAGATAACTTCTGTAGTTCTGCTGCAGCTGCAACTCAGTTTTAAATTGCCAAAATTTAATGTCTTGTACTCTCCTGTTTGCGTCATGTCAGTATGTCACTAGGCAACACCCCCAATTTGAATTCCCAAATAAATGTGAATGCAAACAAAAAATCAAATTCAAGAAAATGTAATTTATTTTTTCCCGGCAAATTTGGATCATATGTTAAGAGGTTAAAAAAAAAATGTCTGAAATTTACATTAAATTTAGAGTAATACCTGGTATCCATAGGTTACATCTCAGAATGTATTCGTTATATTTTGAGATGTATCTGTTACATGGATGTATGAATGATTTTTTAATGGACGCAAGATGTTTCTAATCATTAAATTTGACATGCTTGATGTAATTATAGGTAGGGAGAAGCTACTGATATATGAATACATGGAGAGAGGAGATCTTCACCGATGGCTGCACGAGCTACCGGTCGGCACACCCACAATCGAGGAATGGGACGACGACACACTGGAGGTCTCCGGGGACTGGCCCACACGGCATCACATCGTACTAGGCATTGCACGTGGACTGGCATTTCTTCATCAGGGTTGGGCCGGGTCGGGCAGGCCAGTCACGCACGGGCATTTAGTGCTTACGAACATCCTCCTCGGGGATGATTTGGAGCCACGTATCGCCGACATTCCGATCGACCATGCCGGTACACCGGAGGAAGATGTGTACCAATTCGGGGTGATCATATTCGAGCTAATGACATGTCGAACCGGGTGGGACGATGTGACCGTGCACCGGATCCGGGGAACGGTCAAGGAAGGGAAGGAATTGGATATATTGGACGAACGACTCTTGATCGAGGGCTTGGAGCCTGATTGGCAGAGACAGATGGCCGGATGCCTGCACGTCGGGTACCTCTGCACGGCACAATCGCCGGAGAAGAGGCCCACAATGCAGCAAGTTGTGGGTCTTGTTAAGGACATCCGACCCGCTTCAGTAATCGCACCATCAACAGCATCATGACAGATATAATGTATGGCTATATGCAAGTACATTTTTGCAAGAGAAACATCCTGCGTCCATCGAAAAGCCGTCCATACATCCACAGTTATATACAAAATGTAACGGATACATATCGAAATGTAACAGATACAACTTGTGGATGCTATTGACAGTTTTTCTGTGTACGCTAGGTATTACTCTTTTTGCAACCATGGTCTGGTAAAAGTTGTTGATTAATGCGGTACAGTTATATGTGGGTCAATGAGATGTTTAATGATGAGAAGTGGAGATTGTAATTTTGAATTGAATGTACATTATTCAGGCTTTGTACTTTGCAGCTCGCAAAAGCATTAATCTCAGTTCCAATTTTCAGTATGGAGATACCTTTAAATATAAAAGAGTGTTATGCTATCAGCTAAGCAAACTTTTATTTTGAATCGAACAGTTCTTATTAAACATGTCTTTTTAATTGTATCTAAAGATATATCGTAACCATCCGATTATAAAAAAATGAACGGTCCATGTTTCATCTGATCCCTAACAGAATTAGCATAGCAATGTTTGCAACAATTGCTACAAAAGGAAGGTGGCAAAACAAAACATAGTGGTGCAGAAAGGAGCAGTTTTGGACTCTTAACTTTTGGTCTTGGATTTGGAGAACAAATTAGTGGGTCAGAGAATCTCAGTAGCTAATTAATTAATCTCCTTTCACAAATTGAACTTTTAGGTGTGAATTTTGAGCAATTAGGAGTCAAAAAAAGGGTTTTAGGTTAGTAAAAAAAATAGGAGAAAGGGTGTGAGAGGTTGGGACATGAAAGATGGATGCAAACTGCGTTGAAATCAGTTGAGATCTAAAATAGATCTCAGGATTCTGAGATTCCACTATAGACGGTTGAGATTATTTCGGAAAAATCCCTCTAAAAACCACATCCGTCAGATCGTGATTGTAGGGTTTTGAGATCCATTTTGGATTGCAGCAGATACGGACTCAATGCAAGCTTGCAAAGGACTAAAGGAATGTGAAAGGTTTTGTAATTTTGTTAGGAACAGGTTGGTGAATGGCAGCATCTGAACTCATCTGCTCCTTTTTTGGTTTTTCCTCTCTTAGATTTGTTCAGTTTCATTTTTATTTTATACTTCATTTTAATTATGGTTTGTTTGATTTGTGTTTTTCACATTGTTAGGAGTGTACAACGGGCGGGTTAATGCTTTTTTATCAAAATTTGAACCCAATCCGGTTATACCGGGTTATAAAATATTGTTACTCAACCCACCCGTAACCCAACCCAACCCAACCCGACTATTTTTTTATGTACGGGTTTTTGCGGGTTATACGGGTTACGCGGGTTAAACGGGTTATAGTTTCGGTTAAATTATTAATCATATAATTTTTACTTTTTTATATAATATTGAAGATCTTAATGGTGATTTATAATTTGATGATAATATATTTTGGATAACTTAAGTAATATAAAGATGATATAACGTTAAACATAAATTAGGAATTATATATAGAGTACTCATTATATATTTATTCGCTAAATTTCATATTAGGAACATAGAACAAGTATATAAAGTTGCAAAAAAATAGTTAGACATAATAAGCATTAACCAAAAAACATCATAAAAATTTTATATTGATCTTAAATAAGAACTTAATTCTTAAATTATTATCTCATTATTTATCTTTTTGATAAATTATATACGTAAGTTTGTATAAAATTATAATTTATAACTAGTTGCGGACGGGTCTGGGTTAGACGGGTTTCTAAATGCTTAATCCATAACCCAACCCGGCATAACGGGTTAGTCAAAATTACAACCCGACCCAACTCGGTAATATCTCTAACCCGATAAAAAACGGGTTGGGTCGGGTGGGTCGGACGGGTCGGCCGGGTTGACGGGTTTTTTGTACACCCCTACACATTGTTACTTTCGGCTTGTCGAAGTTTGAATCGGACCTACATTAATCTCAAATTTGGAATTTGGAACTGTGAAAGCGAAATATGGGAAAATAAAAGAACTGATAAAAAGAACCGTATATATAAAAACAAAATTTTGATGGCGAAAGACTACTAGTCTACCATTATATAATTATATCAAGATAATTACTGATATGTTTAAAAAAAAAATGAGGAGGGATCCATTGACAATTCTTATATTGATAATCTTGACAATAGCATATTTGATAAATTTAAAAAAAATGTTTAAAAAATCTTAAAAATAAAAAAAAAGTTTATAGTTGCATTGTTAAACTTATAGATTGATTATATTTTCAACAATATTCAATATAAGCGTTCTTTAATAGTCCATCAAAATCACTTTAAATTACAACCGTTAAAAGGAGCTCAAAATTTTGATGAGCCATCAAACAATACTCAAATTGGTTGAAATTTAAAACACTGTCAATCTATATATTAAAGAACGTATCTATAAACTTTTTTCAATTTTTAAGATTTTTTTAAACATTTTCTTAAATTTATTAAATGTACCATTATCATGATTGCCAATATATACATTGTCAAGGATCCCTCCTCATACTTAATACTGTGATACTACGTTCCTACTGCACCCAATTTAAAGCCAATGACAACCGAAGGGAACTGTTTACAAATTAAAAGGGTTTTGGTTGTACTGGCACTCTTTTGCTTTTGCCCGTGGGGTGGTTCACCCAGCATTAATTCAAGCAGCATGCAATTTCTCAGTTTCTCACTGAATTACTTATCTGTATATCTACCTACTATATATCATGTATTCCATATAATTCCTAACTGTCAAATATTGTATTTTTTTTTTCCATAAAATGCTAACTAAAGAGGTACATATATATTTAGAGTAAATCTAGCTTGCTCCTAGGAGCACAGAGACCTCCCGTGCTCCTAACTCAAAAATCATACTAAACCATTATAAAATTTTGATTTATCATTCTCATTAAATTCTTTATATGAAAATCTCTTAGGATACAAAAATTTTCTATTTTTTGAGTTTCTTAAGTATATGTTTTGGAATTTTTTAGAATGACCTCAAAATAATAATAAAATAATGTATGAAATTATGTCATCTTTAAAAAATACAAAAAAATACTTAAAAATCTCAAAAAATGGAAAATTTTTGTATCCTATGATATTTTGATATAAAGAATTTAATGAGACCCGTAAATCAAAATTTCAAGATAGTTTAATATGATTTTTGAGTTAGGAGTACGGGAGGCCTCCGTACTTCTAGGAGCGCCATAGTTTTACTCTATATAGTTGATGCAATAATTGATATCAAAATTATTATTATTATTTAATTAGTTAGTAGTCATGCTAATAATTTGTTATTCAATTTTGTAAGTACAGTATTTTAAATATTCAATTTATGTACCACTAAGATCTATAATAACTCAGAATTTTTGTACACAAGCTAGATAAAATTAATTTGGTTATATTAAAATCACTAGCATGAATACCAATTTATTATGTAAATAATAAAGTCAGCATCATGTACCAACTATGGTCTCTATACATCAGCTCCTCTTTCCCGGAAAAAGAAGTTCTTTGGGCCGCTCGGCAACCCCTCCTTAGCCCTCTTTAGATTTCTTTTGGCTTTCTTAGTCTCTTAATTCTTCCGAACGCAAGCTCCTTAGCACGGATTAAAAGTTTCTCCTTAAGCCTTCTTTTGACCGAGGCTTAAGTCTTATCCGGATTCCTAAGGAAACAATATCCATGGCTTAAGACTTAAGCTTTCTTAAGTCCTTTTTCTTTTTCCAAACGAGCGTGCCTTAGTGAAATTTAAATATTTAAGCCAACTACCTTGTCGAACGACCCCTTTGTGTTATAATTGTGCCGTGCCGGAGATTGAGTAGCTGCAAAACAATTCCAACAAAATTTGGGTGCCACTTTTTTTTGGGTATAAAATCTGATCTTGCCAGTACCAAATACTTTCCATCTTCTTTCCAAGAGAAGGTGGGGATATAATTAAGTTTGGAGAAATCTTGCGTCCATTGAAAAACCGTCCATACGTTCATAGACGTATAAACAATGTAACAGATATATCCTGAAATATAATAGATATATCTCAAAATGTAACTTATGGACACTGTGGATAACTTTTCTATGGATAAGTATTACTCTTAAGTTTGCACCTTACCTGGCACTTATTGCAGTATGCGATGCAATTTACTAACTAAATGTCATGATACATCATATATAGAAGGAAAACATGTAGAGTACGTCCACCTAGAAAGTAAGCCACCCATCTACTCCTCTCTCACAATTTGATACACTCACGTACACCCATGTGCTTGTCACAGTTGTATAAATGTTTACTGAAAACCGCAGTATATATGTATACTAGAAAATGATATATGTTGATCGGAAATAAATAATAAATGTTTACTGAAAAATAATATTTATTCGCCAAAAATACGGTAAGCCGGTGGATAGATAAAAGAGGTGGTCAGTATCTACGACTCTGTATAGAACTTGTATATGAATTTCGTACTAGACCTCACTCACCTGCATTCATTATTGGTTTTATTACTGAAAATAACACACGCGGTAATTGGAATTTCAGCCCTCTTGCAAGCAAGGCTCATTCATTCATTATTCCCCTTCAGTTCATTCTCATGTCACAAATCATAATAATTTCCTGTCTCATCATGAAAGCAAGATCGCCATCAGTTGCTTGCTGCTGGGACCCGAAACCAGACTGTAACAGCAGGTCAAGCACGCAAGAGAAGAGTATATAGCAGAAATATATAGGAATTAGGAAGCAGCCAAGCTATATAATGCCTACACAACACATGTAATGTAACTTTTAAGTATCAGAGTAATACCTAGTGTCTATAGAAAAATTGTTTATAGAATCCATATGTTACATTTTAGGATGTATCTGTTACATTTCGGAGTGTGTATGTTACATTTTTTGTATGTTTACGAATGTATGAACGGTCTTTTAGTGGATGCAAGATGTTTCTCTAAGTATTGACTATTAATCTATGTAACACATCTCTCTCTCTCTCTCGATCGCACACTCAATTCTGAGAATTCTGAGATGAAACTGACGAGCAAATGAATTTAGAGTAATAGGTAGAGTCTACTTTTCATTGTTGTACACCCATCTACCGTAATTTTAATTGACAAATATTATTTTTCAATACACATATTTATATCTTTCTAATTAATATATATCATTTTTCAGTGAACAAAAACACTACGATTTTCCAATTAACATTTATATAATTGTGACAAGCACATAGATACACGTGGGTATATCAAATTGTGTGAATGTAGTAGATAGATGACCTGCTTTATAAGGTAGACTCTAACTCTACTGTTTTCCATGAATTTATAGATCGGGATCACCTGCTCTGGCCCTGCTTTTCATGCCCTACCTTTCTTGATCCGACGGTTGAGAAACACCGAAGTATGTTGAGATCGGTGCAGCAAACACCGAAGTACTTTGCGATCAGTGCGGCAACCGATCCCGACCATCTGATCTGAAAAATAACGGATTCTGATCCTGAGTTTATATGTGATGAGGTCTAATATTATCACCAGGTTAATGAAATGAAGTTCCGTATTTTGGCTTGACATGAGCTGGTTTGTTCTGTTCGTGTCCGTTTGCCGCTTGTTCGCAGGAATCTTCGTCCAGTCCAGCCGATCCCTTTCAGTTGGGACTCGTACAGTCTGCAACTTGAGCATGAGATGTCGTAAAACACTCTAAAAACTAAAAATTGAAAATTAAGGAGAGAAAACCGTCTCCAAGAGATACTCAAACAGCTATCCCTATTTTTAGTACTCCCAAAACCAGAGCCAAATCAAGCTATTTTGACCCAGTTTTTAGCACTCCCAATATGACTTCCCAAAACCAGAGCCAAATCCAGACCATTCAAATGTATTGGGATCCATATTTTGGCTCAGTTTAAATGTATTGGGATCCATATTTTGGGAATCTGTTGGAGATTGAGGTGAAATTTGCTCCCAAAAAATTTAGGATGAACCCAATATAGATATATTGGGATCCATTTTTAGAGACGAGAGTGTTGGAGATGCTCCAATTCGAGTCCGTATCTGCTGTTATTCTCAAAGAAAAACATGACCATGTTATTCCATTGTGGGCCGTTATATCAAAATGGTTGGATCAGATCGGCCCACTTTAGATTTTAGGAAGTCTTTTTTAACTAGATCTGATCCGTTGATTTTGATCCAACGGTCCACGATGGAATAACAGGTCCTTTTTTTTCTTTTTTTTTGGAATAACAACCGATTTGAATTCCTCTAATTCGGTCCCGTTGCAGCGTTGCTGTTCCAATTAATGGCCTGGCTTCCCTCCGTGACCTCTTTTTGTTTTTGGCACTTTTCTACTTTTCTTCCCTCTGGTTGTGACTTTGCCATATGCTACTGAACTACTCAAAGTACCGATCCAACCCACGGCAAAATTGGGTTATCTGTTTTTTTTTTTTTTTGGGGGGGGGGGGGGGGTTTATTTATGCAATATTTTGCGAAGATGGTTTTAGAAATATTAAAGTAAAAAATACATGTTTTAAATTCAGAATTTGCTAACTAAATTGTGAGCTATATATGGCTGGCAAGAGATTGATCCGGATTAGACATTTCTATCATCGTTTTAATCTTTTATTGTTGTATTAACATTACTACGGAAAATTCGATCACTAATCGCTATCTTTGCCTACTTTATATTTTGAATAAAAAGGTTGTACCAATTGTGCAGCCCCTCCAGATTGAATTTTTACTTGTCAACATAATTAAGGTTTACAAGAATCAAGATAAGGCTTCATTAATATTTAACAATTATTTATAGAAATAGGGTGCAAATTATTTAGCAATTATTTATAGACAAATAGATTTTTTTTATATATATTTAAGTTTCAATATCTTGACCTTCATCTTTATCTCAAAAAAAAGTGTGAATTAAAAAATTGATTCATTGTTGGTTTGTCAATTATTTATGTCCGTACTTGTAGTTTCTTATTCTTCCGAGTTCTTTACATTTATTAAATTTCATTTAACGAGTCAAATAATGAAACACGGTGTTCATAATTTTGCTAAAAAAAAAAAAAAAAAAAGAGGAATTGTTTATCAAGTTTCTCCAGTAATGCTATTAACAATTCGGACCATAAATCGAGTCTTACATATGTCACAATACTTGAACCGGAGTTGTTGACAGTAATTATTGACTAACACATATTTGTCTGTTGTTTATTTGTTTATTTTTAATGAAAAGATATTGACCCATTCCATGGAGTAGTTTCTGATAACATGCCAGTTTTGGCAGTTTGTGTTAGTCATGCTCTGGTCCCGGAATCCATGGTTACTTGTAATCTGCAAGTTCCATGCCATTTCTACATTCAACAATAATTCATTGTTTTCTTTTCCAAGTAGCACTCAAGTCTACTGAGTATCCACAGCGTCCATAAGTTACAAAATCAGATCTATCTGTTACAAAATCGGATGTGTTTGTTACATTTTGAGTGTGTCTATGGACGTATGGATGTATTTTTCAATGGACGCAAGATTTTTCTCACGACTATTATATTGATATTATACATCATCTTAAAAAAAAATAGAGATTATGCCATAGAGTGTTCATAGATAGCGTTTATAGGTTACAAAATCAGATCTGTCCGTTACAAAATCGGATGTATTTGTTACATTCTGAGTACGTCTATGGACGTATGGATGCATTTTTTCAATGGACGCAAGATTTTTCTCAAGACTAATATATTATATTGATATTCTACATCATCTTATCTTAAAAAAAAAGAAAGATTATATTTCCCTGACAAGAGTCCGGTTGTCACTGAAATGGGGTATCAGAGACTTTTGAACAAATAAAAAATGGACAATGCTTTAAGCTGAAAAAAAGGAACAAATGCTTTAAGCTGAAAAACATGCTGTGAACTGTGAAGCGTTTGCCCCAGGGGCTCCAGTCCCCAGCTGATTCAGAGCAAAGCAAATAATAGAAAAAAAGAAAGAAACAAATGTAGCAACAAAGCTGCCCTGCCCTGCCCCCCTCCACCTGATTTTCGTAAAGTGAGACATGAACTGATTATTTTGTACCAAAGTAATAAGAGTGATAGCTAGCGTCTATAGAAAAACTGTCCATAGCGTTCATAAGTTATATTTCAAGATGTATCTGTTACATTTCGGGATGTATCCATTACATTATGTACATGTCTATAGGTATATGGACAGTTTTTCACATTTCGGGATGTATCAATTACATTATGTACATGTCTATAGATGTATGGATAGTTTTTCAGTGGATGCAAGATGTTTCTCAAGCAATAACATCAAACATCTTACTGACAACCAGGATGGACCATTTGCTCTGTCAGGTCTCCCAGCAAAGTCAAATATAATATAATTTAGTAACATAAAGAAAAAAAAATTTGTTTTTTTCATTGTAAACAATTTTAGAAGAGACGAATGTTGAAAGAGGGGATAACATGGCAATTGTTTTCAAGTGTGATAAGTAGCTACAAGTGTTCCCATTGGGCCCTTCTCTGTAATTTCTATATATGTTTGGGCTGAAGATCACCATACCTATACATTTGGTCCAAAGGGCCATTCTGGCCTTTCTGAAGGATACAAGGTTGCTATTATGGACTTACACCTGGCAAACTTCACGCAAGCAACAAAATTCTCTATAATCTGCATCAATTAGATTTATCAAGTCTTTGCAAATTAAAATGACACTATGTTGCTGCATAGCTCATAACCAAGAGCGAGTAAACCAAGCTTGTGGTCAATTAATAAGAATCAAATAAGACTCAAGACAAATATAAGGAACACCAATTCGAATCCAAGATAACAAAAAAAGAATACTGAAAAACAATTCTTTATGACAAATCCATTTGGTAAGTTCTACGGAAAAAAAATGAAGGACAATAAAGTCCCAATGGCATATTTTGCACCAGCCAATAAAATGACTACAAAAAAATTTGCTTGGGAATCGCTCCCATTATAAAAAAAAAAAAGGAGGTGAGAATTCTTGATTATTATGCCAACACAATAACTGCAAACGTCCGCCTATACTTATGCATTGTAATAATCTAAAATAAGACAACCCCTACAAGTTTCGGAAAGCTCAGCCAAAATCATCTCAGTGTTCGGTTCTTGATGGAATCTTCTCTTACAAACCAACCTTCTTCTCGATCTTCTGAATTTGATTCAAAAATATCCAAGTCATCTGCACAAAAAGAAAAATAATAAATAAGTCCATAAGTATAAAACCAAAGATATTCATACCACAAGCACAGTTTTATGATTTTTTTTAATACAAAATCATAATATATAAGGAGTTGATTTGGTCCTAAATATTAATTCTACAGATTACCAAGCAGCAAACTATCCTTGCCTCGAATCTATTTAAGAAATATTAATTCAACGCGAGTAATTACCATGACATGAGGAGCAATCCTGACGCAGTACACAGGGAAACCAGTGTAGAACTTAAATGGACCACCGCTTTTGAAGGTCTTCACGGCACAGTCCAGGGACCCAGTGTATGGGTATTTACCGTTGGCATCAGGCTGCATCTTCTGGATCTGGGTCTTGACATAGTCAAATGGCAAACTGCATGCTGATGCAAAAAAACCTGATACAGCACTAGCACCTACAAAAGTACAAACAAGTATCCAATTTATTTATCTGTTACATGACCTATCAACCTAAATTGAACCCACATCCAGTAAGCTTCTTATCTTCATTTTGGTTCAACAATCTGGAATCAAGATCATGGTACGACATAATATAAAAAGAAAATTATCCACATTTGTTACTTGTTAGCTTTTATTTCTAATCGTATGATGAACAATTTTTCTGCTACACTGCATCGTACTTGGCAGATTGAAAGCAGTTTCATCAAGTACATAGATAACTTATTGTGTCATAAATATAACTTCATTTTATATATGCTGTACCAGTGACTTCACATGGACTGATAATTTAGAATAGAGGATTGTTTAGAAAAGTAAGAATGCTGGAACTTCATTTTATTTCATAAAATACAAGCAACCTCTGTAAATCACTTATAAGACATAGATGCTTACCAACAACAGTGCTGACTTCTCCAAATCCAAGAGAATCTCTGAAGAGTTCAACACTCTGATCATACGATGCAAGCATACCCATGTTAAGTGCCATGGCCCTGACCACAGTGGGACCTGCACCCTTCCAAAGAGCCAAAACACCTTCATCAGCAACAATACGATATAGTGCATGAAAGGCATTCTTGTAATGACGCCTCTGAGCAGCAGGAAGAGTTGCATCAGCTTGCATCCTGATTAGTGCCAGATCAGCTGGACTGCCAACAACAGCACCGATTGCACCAGCTGTTAGCCCAATTGCAGCCTTTTGGAGTAGGGGAAGTGGCTTGCCATCATTGGCCTCAACTGCCTTGTTTGTCAAAACCCTAAAGAAAGAGCACGTCATTAATAATAGAAGTATTGTTCCAGGCATTTTATAGTTATGGGAATTACTTATTTTTGCAATCAGAGAATCCATTTCGATTTCCATTTCAGAGGGCCGACATTATGTAATGAAAAATCCAATTCATGCAAATGAAACTTCAAGGAGTATGTTAGTAAACTTGCAAGGACAATGTGCAAAAGCTCTCCTCTGCCCCCAAAATATTTTTTTAAAAAAAATCATAATCAGGAACGAACCTAAATGATGTTGCATTAAAGTAATTATTGGGTGCGAACGCAAATCCCAATCAACCAAATGATCATAGTTGTTAGTGTCAGCCACCAATAAGAAAGAAAGGGAAGCTTATCAAGCAACTCGGCTATCATTTTAATCGAGAATGTCTCTCTTCCGGGGTTTGATTATGCAAATTCCCGTGCAGGTAACATAGAGAACTCCCAAATAAGAAGATATATACCTGAAAGAGCCCAGTCTAGCAGTTGTGTATGTGGCTTGCCTTAGCAAACCTGCTGATAGACCCTGCACCACATTTTTGATACATGAGGCATAGTAAGAAAGAGAAAAATCTATAATGCTGAACAATTCATCTGGCATATTAATTATTTACTAGGTTGATTTATTAAAAAAATAGAGTAAATTACGCGGATGGTCCCTAAAGTATCATCCTTTTACCAAATTGGTCCTTAAAGTTTAAAAGTTACCATTTTGGTCCTTAAAGTATTGATTTGCTACCAATTTGGTCCCTAAAGTTTGAGATGTACCATTTTGGTCCTTAAAGTTTTACTAACATATCGTTTTGGTCCTTCAAATATTTTATCCATACCAAATTGGTCCTATCATTATCCACCAATGCTAAAATTTACTTAATAAGTATTTTATAGCATGAACAAATATATTTATTTGTACATTATTTAAAATTTTTAATAATATATTATCATTATTTGTAATGCTAGAAGTTAATTTAAGATTCATGAAAATAATAATTTTGAATGAAATACTTAATTTTGGGACCAATTTGACGAAATTTAAAACTTTAGGGACCAAAACGATATGTTAGTGAAACTTTAAGGACCAAAATGGTACATCCCAAACTTTAGGGACCAAATTGGTAGCAAATCAATACTTTAAGGACCAAATTGATAACTTTGAAACTTTAAGGACCAATTTGGTAAAAGAGTGATACTTCATGGACCATCCGCGTAATTTACTCAAAAAAAATTAAAAAATAGCAATTTTCAAACCTCAAGCAGTTCAATTAAAAAGTACAAAAAAAATAAATAAATAAAACAGAAGGTCGTCAACTCGTCATGAAACTTAAATTTTAACTAAATGAAGAAAGAGGATTCATGAGTAGTAATCTTCGTATCTAAAACAAACAATCTCACACCCAAATTGAATGAATTACTTTTAATTCCATTTTGCACACACATACACAATAATTAATAAATCACTTCCATCTAACATGCATGCAAATAAAAATAATGAATTACTAACATTTACCATGCACAAAGAGAATGATTTACTTCCTTATTGCCCCAACTAATATAAATCGATCAGATCAAGTGCAATTGTACCAACAGACGCCAATCCAGCAAGAATCAGAGCAAAGAGGGAGACAATACCTTGTAGAAAGCTCCGATACCCTCATTGGCAAGCATGTTCTTGGTGACGGAGGCGGCAGATCCCTGCCCCAGCTGGATCCTCACCTACAATCACAAATCACAGCGGATTTCCATCAGATCAGCCCAGATCCGACCGATCAAGAACGAATTCTGTGATGAACAAGAGTAAAGTAAGTACCTTGACCATGTCGATGGGCTGGATGACGCAGGTGGCGAGCATCCCGGAGGCGCCGCCATTGACGAAGGGCTTGACGGTGGACCAGACGCCGACCGGGCTCTTGAGCTGCTGCTGCTTCGCGTCCGCCATCTGATCTCTCCGCTCCCTTGCTGTTCGCTCCTCCGCAGCAGGTCTAGGTCTAGGTTTTGAGAGAGGGAGGGAGAGATGCGGGCGGGCAGGCGGGCGCTCGAGAGAGAGACAGAGAACAGAATACTGAGAAAGAGAGGGATCTAACGGATCGCTGTGTGGCAGTAAATATACATACCTTGGTTGGTCCGCCGCAGCATCAGTACGCATTTCGCACGAGTGCTCATCCCCTAACTTAAACTGCATTGTGCAGTTCACACCAACGGCCGTTGGATCGTCTCGTGATCCGTTCTGGAACAAATCTCGAGACAATCCGACGGCTGAAGCTGTGAACTGCATAATGGAGTACAGCAGGGGATATGAATTAGTTCGCACAGCCAACCACGCGCTGGTTATATTCGCGGATCGGGATCACCTACTTTAGAAAAGCAGATCCTACTTTTCTTGATCCGACGGTTAGAGAATACCGAAATAATTTGAGATCGGTGAAGCAAACACTGAAGTACTTTGAGATCCGTGCGCCAACCGATCCGCACCGTCCGATCGGAAAAGCAGATTATGCTTTTCTTTTCAGAAAAGCAGCGGATTCTGATCCTATATTCGCCCGGCCCAACAAACCACCAATTGCTCTTTTCGGTGCGCTGCTGATTCACCGTGTCGGAGGTTATGTGGGAATATTTGTGTCGAGCTGCTGAGTTTTAGACTTTTGAGGTTGAATTAGATATAAGATAAGACTATATTCAGAGTTTCAGACTTAATTATAGAAGGTGATAAAAATGGTTGAAGAATGGATGCCGGAGGTCGATGATAATCAAAGAGATGATATTTTGTGTCTGTTCTATGTAAGATTAGTCGTAGTAAAATAGTTATGTCAAAAAGATATAAATATTATTTGTGTACAAAGCAAAACAATATCTTTAGATTTAGCACTGCAAACTAGTTTGTACATATATTTTAGGCTTCATAAAGCAATAATACTATACTATTCCATGCTCAAAGTTTCAATTTGGAGTTTTCAATAAATTCTTGAAGTAAAAATAATAAGAGCTCCAAATTTTTTATTTTTTGAAGCTTTAAGTATTTGTTTGATTTTTTGAAAATAGATCAAAATAATAATAATAAAATTAAATGTTTGCATTATTTATACAAAACCAAATATTTATAAAACTCTAACATTGGATCTTATTTGAATTCCTCAATCTTTTTTTATATAAATATTTCGCTGAGAACTATAATTAAATTTTAGGCATGACAATATATAGTTTGGATTATTTTCATTTTCGGGTCTGATGCAGCTTTTTGTACAATAGTCTAACTTCAAATAATTTATATACAACATATACTATAATGTCTAAATTTTGTTTGTAAACAAATATTTTTTAGAATAACTAAAATATAGAATAATTTATACAAATAATTCTTAATCTATCACTTTTTATCAAATTAGTCATTTTTGTTTCAAAGACACGAATGATTCTTAAAATATCGATTCGCTATCATATTTATCCTTTATGTTTCAAATGTATCATTGAAGTCATTAATATCTCGTTGGCATATTATTTGTCTTGAGGTTTATATATACCATATAGTCATGTCACTATCTATTGTTAATGTTAGTTTTACTAACAAAATCGTATGAAAACTAAGAACGGAAGTTGGGGCTAAACGAAGTACCAAGGATTAAGGAGATGAGACTTATCTAACTCGTTATACGGAAATCTACACAGAAAGCGGGCGTGACATCGAAATCTCCAACTACACGGGTTAGCTGTTTGGTGTTCGGTCGTCCGGAGAGTATCGTTAGGTAGACGCCCGACTTGTACGCCACTGTCACTGACAAGTGGGGACAGACAATCAACTCGCACATGCTAAATATGACCGTAAATAATGGGCAGGAATGGTGCAAGCGCAGCCGATCCGATCTTACATCGCACCTAACCAAAAGAGAGAGTAACACGCAGCCTCCACACGATGACGTTCATCACAGACACAGAGTGTCACGTGGTGGACCCCACGTGTTACACTCTGTGTCTGTGATGGACGTCCATCGTGTGGACGCATGAAGTTTTCCAAAGAGAAACATATGATTTTTTTTTTTAAAAAAAAGAAACATCTTGCGTCCACGAAAGAACCGTATATATGTCTATAAACGGTGTACAGAATGTAACTTATAGATGTTACGGATGGTTTTTCTATAGATGCTAGGTGTTAATTCTAACGAAAACTACTTTTGTTGCTGTATGTAAGACTGTAACATGCAGGCCAAATTTTAGTCAACTGTATAGTCAGATGGCAACCGTACTTCTTGAAAGTTGAAAAGTGGTTAAAATTAATTTTGTGCTTAAGAAAGTAAGTGATTGCTTATTTGTTGACCCCACCTTAGTCTAACTCCCTTAATCTAATTGTTATTGGTGGTTCACAATCTTTGCTTAAATAGAAAATAATTCCCATAACGTATGTTGAATAAATAAATAAATAAATATAGCATATTTGGATATTTGGATATTGAAAATTAGATATGTATCTGCTGGGGAGTGTAATAACCACACAGCATTAATTCCACCACCCCTAGCTGAGGGAAAATATATGAATTATGGGAGAAAAATAATGGACCAAGAAATGCAAGTAAAGGTCATGCATTGCATGGGTTCTCCTCGGATTGTTATCCTTGAATTTATTTTGGTTTTAGCACCACAAAATCATTATCACAGAAACGGCTAAAAAGCTCCAGTAGTCGCAATCTGATTCTCTCTTTCATTCAATTTTAATTTGTTTGTATCCAAATATCGTTTTTTTAGTTACACGTCAACACCAGGGGGTTTTGAATTTGATCACGTTCTTCTCAACGAAATGGAAAAAAAAAAAAAAATAAAAGATCCATTAATTTACCATTTTAATTCTAATGTTTGATGGATGCTTACTGATTAAACGCACGCCAAATTGAAAATAATTAATGATTTAATTATGTTCCATATCCTATCTGAATTTATGCATACGGCATATAACATCCCTGCATGTCTTAATTGTTGCATGATTTGCATCATTCTTATGACCTTATCCTTTTGTTCATGTATATATATATATATATTACTTTTTTGGAAATCTTGATGTCCCTTCTCACTTCCCCCTTAAACATCTTTCTAAGATTTCAGTTCAAGATCTCTAACCATTAGCTGGTTATTTTAACTACAAATTTGGGTCTATCACCACTGAATCTATTGCATCATGGCGTTATGATGAATAACTGTCTGCGATCATTTGGTGTTCATACTGACATGTCAAGGTATTCATAGTCGGTGCATTTAATATTCATACCTATGCATTAATTCAAGATTCTACATAGTACATTAGAGATTTCACATTCTGATGAATGATTATGTATAGGACGATTCTAAATTATAGTGAATGATCGTCCGTCCTAATTAATTAGGATGTTCATATCATATTTAATCAAGTATTCATATATGTTATACCAGTGTGTTCATATTTGATATACTGGAGGTACGCTAGTAAGATACGTTTTATAAATTATGAGGAACTTTTTATTTGGATACAGTTAGTTAGCATCATTTTCTTGATATATTATTTTGGTAACTTCTGCCCCACCATTATTATTTATTTTGTTTAGTTAATTTCTTTTCAGTACTAATAAAATAATCGGCTTTCAGATGGTGACAGCTATACATGCATGAGTTCAAATCGGCTGTTATTCCAAATAGAATAACATAACCCTGTTGTTCTAATTTAGACCGTTAGATCAAAATCAAAATATTAGATCTATTTAAAAAAGACCCATCAATTTGTCCGTTTCGATTTAACGGTCCAAATTAGAATATGCGGACTCATATATGCATGGGGCTCGCAATTTGGAAGGCTTGCTAAAATTGTTCCCTCTAGTTAATAAAAAGTTACTTCAATGGCTTTTCTTCTTTTATTTTATGGGTAGGGCATATGCAGAGCAACATGCTTTAGACAATATAATAACATCAAATATTGATTGGTTCATGGGTGACCGCGCGAACGGGTATAGGCTTTTAAACCTAAAGTATGCACTCGATCGCAAGCGTACGATCTCGTGTAGTACTTGAGGGTCGAATCCTCAGGGACGGGATTAACACCAGACTTTACTTAAACCTACTTCTAAATTCTAAGAGAGTTTGGATTAAAGGGTCAATTGTTGGGGGTTTAAACAAGGCTGGTTACAAACACAAGGAAACAGTGCTAAAACAAGTAAATAACTGAAAGACAATTAATTAAAAGGCGTTCTCAGGGTTGTCAGAATCAGATTGGTCTCAGGATCAGTTGCCTGCGTTCCGCAAGATGTCTCTTGCGGACCGCAAGTAGTTGGTTAGGGTCCCAAAACCGTCCACGAACCACATATCTCTCTAATAATCCGCAGTCAGTTTTGTAACTCCTGTCTTGCACTTTCTGTAACTGAGTGCGGACCGCAGGCAGTTGACAGAGAGCAGTTTTCAATTCTGGTTTGGTGTTGTGACTAACGTCGTCAGTTCCTAAGCAATTCAGAGTTGGTACAAGTCCTGGGTTTTCACCTTTGGTCCTCCTAACAATCCTAAATCGATTCGAAACTCGTAGAATAGGTTCTAAACTACGTTCATGTCACTTGTTAACTCTAGGGTCCGTTTCGAGGTTAGTCGAAACGCAGTTTCGCCTTACGGGTACTTTCGGATACAAATCAACCCAAATTGTGCAAGCAATCAGATCTGGTCAAATGATACTACATTAACCAACTAGGTCTGGCCACAACCTATAGGTTTACCAATTGAACAAACAAATCACAAACACGTTATAATGAAAATCTCAAGTGATTATGAAAACAACGTAAGTCTACACATTCAACTAATCCATCAACACAATCGTCATCATTCAAACCCTAAAAACAGATAGATCTACTCACTCATGACACAAGAAAACAAAGAAAACAAAGAACTGAAAGAAATCATGATGCAAAAGAACCGAAGAAGGATTCGAGGCGACACGATCTTCACTCCCGCGCGAGAATTCTCTCAAATCCGCTTCGAAGAATGATGAACGGCCTTCTCTCCTCTTTCCTCTGCCTCTGGTTGTGAATATGCAATGAAAGGGCGTGAGAAGATGAGTGAAAAGATGTCTGGAACCGTCCCAATGACCGCCTTATATAGGCAGAGCGCCAGAAAATAGAAAACTGTAGTGCAGTAACCTCCCTGCGGACCGCAGGAAGAAGGAAATGGCGGTTTTTCTGCTCCACAGGAAGTTTTCAGCGCCGAGCGGAAGGTCGAACGTGCTGTAACCTCCGTCTGCTGGACGCGGGAGGGATCCTGCGGACCGCAGGAGGGGTCCTGCGGACCGCAGGAAGTTCATTCCAGTTTCGACTTGTTGTCTATGGCTCCGAATCACGTCCAATTGGCTCCAAAAGCCCGATTGACCTGAAATTTGGACAAAAGTAAAGAAGTAACTAGAATCTAGACATCTTACTACTTAAATGCAATTATACTTAGGAATTTTAGGCCAAATACCAGTGTAAGTCTGGTAAAATATATATATGAATGCATGGCATCAAATCCCCCCAAGCTCAGAACCTTGCTTGTCCTCAAGCAAAACCTAGAACCTAAGAAGCAGACCATACCTAGACGTAATCCTAAATTCCCAAGTCGTCCTAAATGCAAAGAATAACTTTGTGAAAATGCCAAACCAAGAATTTATGAGCAAGTTTGAATTTCGCATTGTAAATAATTACGCATAATAATTTCACAAGATTTGGGCTAAGGCACAAAAAATCGGGACGAGCGATTCTTGTTCCATGAAAAGCAACCTAAATTGCAAGTATGATTATCGTACTTGTAGGACCCTAGATCTTTCGATTGGACTACAAAGTTGGTATCCCAATTGTGTTAACCCCACAGTGAACAACTTTCTCAACCTTTCAATTCCATGGACCTTGAAATGCTTTAATCGGATTATAAAGAAATGGAGCCCGAATCAGTCGGATAAAGAAAATAAAAGTGCATATGTCCTGCCTGATCGCGACTCCACCCCTCTTTTTAGTCATTCAAGGACCGGTCAGTCGGATGAAAGAAAAGTAAATGGTGCACTCGTCCTAACTGACCGCATCCCCGAAATGCTCATTGATTTGGTTTTTAAAATATTTGATTCCTTTTTGAAATTTTAATGCACTCTAGGCCATGACTTTCCACATTTCCAAACCAAATTCACGTGGGTACCACAAACTCAGAAATTACTCTTCGTCCTCAATCAGATTTTCGGTTTGCTACTTTTTCCAATTTGATCATACTTTATTCATGGGATTAATCACTACAGAACAAGATTCTCCGACCTTAACACAAATCTCATAAAGTTATCATGCGCAATTTTCCACAATGCAAACTTCAAAAATTCCCATATGCTCTTGAGTTTAACAATTTCACAAAATTTTTCAGAAATGCAAGCATGAAAATGAAAAAGAAAAATGAAAAATGAAAAAGAAAACCTAAAACTAACCTAAAACTCAGACGTACTGTCCTCCCTCCCCAAGCTAATCCATGCACTGTCCTCATTGCACGAACTCATATATGTAAACGTAAATGAGAGAGAGAATAGATACAACCTGAGGGACTCATGGTGCAGCGGTGTTGTCGGGAGCGCTGGCAGAATGTCCTTGCTTGCTGGTCGCTTCGTGGTCGGTCTGCGCGGCGTGAACTGCTGTCGCTTCGTGCTGTCTGGCTCCCTCTTGCGGGTCGCAGGAGGTGTTCTGCGGACTGCAAGACTTGTGTTTTGGTCGGGCAGAAGTCTGGTAGCTGACCATAGGCTGCCTGCTGACCCTCCTGCGACCCGCAAGGTTGGCCTTGCTGGCCGCAGGATGCTTGGCAGAACTTGATTCTTCGCCGTTTTGCGCCCGTTGTCCACCATCTCTCGATTCTGTTGCTTAGCACTGCACCAACACAACTGAAAACACCTAATGCAAAATGAGAATGAACTAGAATGCAAAAGAAATTGTGACAAAGAGAGAGAGTAGATCTGATACAAGAAAAGTAAAACGAAACCTAACGACTTGGGTTGCCTCCCAAGAAGCGCTTGTTTTAGGTCACGAGCCTGACCATGATACCTCTACGTCGATGCCGGTGGAGGATGGAACCTGCTGGTGTCCAGCAGCGGTGTGTGAGCGGCTGCTGGGGGTGATGGCTGCGCCACGGCGGTCCGTGGCCCGTCTGGTGGATCACCCAAAGGGGCTTGCGGACCGCATGACCTGCCTTGCGGACCGCAGTGTGTGGCTCCAGGAGCGACAGAATTGCCGCCAGCCTCACCGTCCGTCAGAACCGGGCTATACTTGCCCTGCAAAGAAGATGGGGGATCAGAATGATACCTGGCAAAGTTCGGACGCCCCCCAAGCTGATCTTCTTGCCCTCCTAGGATGATTCCATCGTCCACATAGAAACAATCCTCATGGCTGTCATCGGAGAAGTCGGGGTACCTCACCGCCTTCTCGATGTGGAACTGCACCTTTTCGCCCCCGACATTCAAGGTGAGAGTGCCCTCATGGGTGTCAAAAATAGCTCGGGCTGTCCGCAGGAAAGGACGTCCTAGGATGATCGGTACATCCTTGTCCTCCATCATGTCAATCACCACGAAGTCGGCTGGCACGAAGAACTTGCCCACTCGCACGGGCACATCCTCTACGATCCCCAGTGGCTAAAACGTGTAGAGGTGTCCGCAAGCTGGATCGTCATTCGCGTGGGCTTGAGATCGCCCACGCCTATCCTCTGAAAGACAGTGTGAGGCATGAGGCTCACACTCGCACCCAGGTCGCACAAGGCCTTCTTGATGTCTTCCTTGCCGAGGGTGCACAGGATAGTAAATTTCCCGGGATCCCCGAGCTTTGGAGGTAGCACGCGACTCACCACCGCGCTGCACTAATGGTTGAGTTGCACGCTCTTGCAGTCTTTCAAGCTTCTCTTGTTGGACAGGATGTCCTTCAAGAATTTTGCGTAGGACGGCATCTGAAGGAGAGCGTCAACGAACGGGATGGAGACGGTGAGCTGCTTGAGCACCTCCATGAACTTAGAGAACTGCTCGTCCAAGCGGTGCTTGGCGAGCCTCTGGGGAAACGGTACTGGTGGTCTGTAGGGCGGCGGAAATGCTGGAGACTGGCCCTTACCGCTGGCTGGCTTGGACTGCGCGACAGGATCGGAGATTTGCGCAGTCTGTCTGTCTGCTGCCACATCTTGCGGAACGCGAGCATGGTCCTGCGGAACGCAAGAAGGTGGTTGAGAAGCCGCCTGGTTTGAACGGGCGCCGGGCTGAGAGGCTTGCGGACCGCAAGCCCGTGCCTGCGTGCCACAAGGTATGGCACCTGGTGTGCTGTCTGCCGCCGGCGGGTCTGATCTGGCGTGTCCTGTCGTGATCACCGTCGGGTCCTCTTCTTCTGGCATGGGAGGGCCAGAATACTGCGTCCCGCTCCTGAGAATGTGCACCGCCTTCACCTCGGCGTTCGGGTTCGTCGGCTGACTCGGCAGTTTGGTGCCCGAACTCGACGTCGCGCCTATGTCTCCTCCCGCGATCCTGGCCAACTTCTCGTTGATGGACTGCATCTGCTCAAACAGCATCTGATTCATCTTGTTCTGCTCAGTCATGAAGTTGTTGACCACAGCAGGTTTGAGCTCTTGATGCGGAGGCACGTATGGTGGGCGGAAGGCATTCTGTTGGGCGGGCCCGTTCTGGTTCGGGAAGTGGGAGCTGTTGAAGAAGTTGCGGTTCCCACGTGCTTGCCCCTGATTCTGAAATCACTGCGGAGGGTTGTAGTTGTTGGTCCTGAAATTGGGATGGTCCCGCCAGCTTGACCGGTCTGCTGGGTTGGCATACCCCTGCGAGAATGGAGCATTGTTGAGAGAGTTGACCTGCTCCTCCTCCGCGGGCTGTTGTAGCGGACAACTCTCATAGACATGAGAGTCCTCGCCGCAGAGCACGCAGGACTGAGCCTGCACAGCCTTCGAGGTTGCCTTCTGCTGGTCCAGCTGCTTGTCCATCCGCAGCTGCAGTGCCTCTAGCTTGGCCTGGACGAGGGCGAGCTGATCGACTTCGTAGCGCCCTTTCGTGCCCCTGTTGGACTCGCGGCTCGACCACTGCTGCTGCTTGGCGAGCTTGTCAAAGATGTCCAGGATGTCTTGCGCCTCTAGGTCAACGATGGACCCACCTGCGCATGCATCAACCATGACGCGATTCTGCTGAGTCAGTCCATCATAGAAGGCATCTGCTAGCATCATGTTGGAGAAGTTGTGATGGGGGCAAGACAAGCAGAGGTGGTTAAACCGATCCCATGCATCTCCTAGCGACTCGTCATGTGCCTGCTTGAATGTGGCAATCTGGGACCGAACCTTGGCAGTTCTCCTAATTGGGAAGAATTTCTCGAGGAACTGCGATGAAAGTTCGGCCCAGGAACCAATTGAGCCCTTCGGGAGAGAGTTGAACCAGAATTTGGCCTTGTCCCTGAGAGAGAAATGGAACAAGGCAAGGCGAACGTAGTCGGGGTTCGCCTCTCCATTCTTCACGGCCCGGCAACACCCAAGGAAGTTATCCAAGTGATCATGCGGGTTTTCGTTCTCCAAGCCGTGGAAGCAGTTCTGCTGGATCAGGCTCACGACTCCGGTTCCGAGAGTCGGAGGACCTCCGGGCACATCTGGAAGTATGATGGGCCCTTGTGCGTCGGCAACCCGTGGGCTGTGGAACTCCTTGAAGGTCCGCGGCTCGAGGGCGTGCCCTGCGACCTGCTGCCTCAGCTGTTCAACTTCTGCTTGCAGCAGTCGCCGAGATTCTTCGGCTGCCCGCCATTGTTCGTCGAGCTCGTTGGCCCGAATCCGGAGCTGCTCGCGCTCCGCTTCCTCCGCCATGTCCGACGAAGAGTCTGAGTCAGAAAGGACGGCGCTGATCCCCGGTCGCGGAGATCGGAAAATCGGACTCCGGGGTCCGCTCCTTAGAAAGTAGTCGCCAACAGGAGGAGGGAATCCATCCAGCGTCGTTCTCCTGAAACAGAAAAAGAGAGAAAAGAAGAAGAGAAGTTAGAACTTAGAACTAAAGAAAAGCAAAATCTAGGGTTAATATCGCCGTCCCCGGCAACAGCGCCAAAAAGTTTGACCGCGCGAACGGGTATAGGCTTTTAAACCTAAAGTATGCACTCGATCGCAAGCGTACGATCTCGTGTAGTACTTGAGGGTCGAATCCTCAGGGACGGGATTAACACCAGACTTTACTTAAACCTACTTCTAAATTCTAAGAGAGTTTGGATTAAAGGGTCAATTGTTGGGGGTTTTAACAAGGCTGGTTACAAACACAAGGAAACAGTGCTAAAACAAGTAAATAACTGAAAGACAATTAATTAAAAGGCGTTCTCAGGGTTGTCAGAATCAGATTGGTCTCAGGATCAGTTGCCTGCGTTCCGCAAGATGTCTCTTGCGGACCGCAAGTAGTTGGTTAGGGTCCCAAAACCGTCCACGAACCACATATCTCTCTAATAATCCGCAGTCAGTTTTGTAACTCCTGTCTTGCACTTTCTGTAACTGAGTGCGGACCGCAGGCACGTCCCTACGGACCGCAGGCAGTTGACAGAGAGCAGTTTTCAATTCTGGTTTGGTGTTGTGACTAACGTCGTCAGTTCCTAAGCAATTCAGAGTTGGTACAAGTCCTGGGTTTTCACCTTTGGTCCTCCTAACAATCCTAAATCGATTCGAAACTCGTAGAATAGGTTCTAAACTACGTTCATGTCACTTGTTAACTCTAGGGTCCGTTTCGAGGTTAGTCGAAACGCAGTTTCGCCTTACGGGTACTTTCGGATACAAATCAATCCAAATTGTGCAAGCAATCAGATCTGGTCAAATGATACTACATTAACCAACTAGGTCTGGCCACAACCTATAGGTTTACCAATTGAACAAACAAATCACAAACACGTTATAATGAAAATCTCAAGTGATTATGAAAACAACGTAAGTCTACACATTCAACTAATCCATCAACACAATTGTCATCATTCAAACCCTAAGAACAGATAGATCTACTCACTCATGACACAAGAAAACAAAGAAAACAAAGAACTGAAAGAAATCATGATGCAAAAGAACCGAAGAAGGATTCGAGGCGACACGATCTTCACTCCCGCGCGAGAATTCTCTCAAATCCGCTTCGAAGAATGATGAACGGCCTTCTCTCCTCTTTCCTCTGCCTCTGGTTGTGAATATGCAATGAAAGGGCGTGAGAAGATGAGTGAAAAGATGTCTGGAACCGTCCCAATGACCGCCTTATATAGGCAGAGCGCCAGAAAATAGAAAACTGTAGTGCAGTAACCTCCCTGCGGACCGCAGGCACGGGCCTGCGAACCGCAGGAAGAAGGAAATGGCGGTTTTTCTGCTCCACAGGAAGTTTTCAGCGCCGAGCGGAAGGTCGAACGTGCTGTAACCTCCGTCTGCTAGACGCGGGAGGGATCCCGCGGACCGCAGGAGGGTCCTGCGGACCGCAGGAAGTTCATTCCAGTTTCGACTTATTGTCTATGGCTCCGAATCACGTCCAATTGGCTCCAAAAGCCCGATTGACCTGAAATTTGGACAAAAGTAAAGAAGTAACTAGAATCTAGACATCTTACTACTTAAATGCAATTATACTTAGGAATTTTAGGCCAAAATACCAGTGTAAGTCTGGTAAAATATATATATGAATGCATGGCATCAATGGGCTTCATTAAAAAAAAAAAAAATACATATGGAATATCTTGTGCCTTTGTCGACAATCTCAACAAGATGCAATTTAATAATACAAGATCTAGATGTAAAGTACACAACATTTTGGAAGACAGGAAGTGGGGGAAGCTTAGCCATGTTCCAAAATTAGCTGCATATATACTTAAGCACTGACCAAGAGAAAAACGAATGAATCAAGTCATATTTAGAAACACAGAGATAAATAAAAAGAAAAAGGTATCTTGGATATTTTTCACAATAAAATTTTTGATAATTGAAAAAAAAAAAAATCTACAGGAAATGCTTGAAATCATAGAACGATTATAGATGTATTGCTTAACCTATTGACTGATTAAGTTTTCAATTTATATTCAATTTAAGTGTTGTTTGATGATCTATTAAGAACTCATTATCTACAGATTAACCTTTACAAAGTGATGGGGCTGAGATTTATTTGGACTGATTGATTGAGAGAGTCAGCCCAAGTGTGTAATGTGATGGACTTATTTATTTGGACTGATTGTACTAATTGTCTTTCAACTAGCAGAATTAATACAACCGTTGTCTCTTTGCTAAAATTGACAACAACTATCTCTACTCCTTTGGTTAGGAAATAAATGGGGAATAACACCCTTATTCCCCATTTAAATGGGTAATAATATTAATTATAATACTAAAAATATAAAATAAAATTAAAAAATAATATCAATATAATAATAATATAATTTTAAAATAAAATAATAATATATAATTAACATAACAATAAAATAATAATGATGATGACACTAATAACAATATTAACAATAAAAATATAATGTTTTAATAATAATAAGAAAATAATAATAATAAATAATAAATAATAAATAATATCAATAAATATTTTTATGATCATAGTTGATGATGATGATGATGATATGATGATGATGATGATGATGATTATGATAATAATAATAATAATAATAATGGTAATAGTATTGTTAAAATAGTATTAGCAATAAAATTAATAATATTATATAATTATCATAATAATAAAATAATGTTATTAATATTAAATACTAATAATATTATTAATTATAATATCAATATTATTATTAATAAAATGATGTTATTAATATTAAATACTAATAATATTATTAATTATAATACCAATATTATTATTAATAAAATAATGTCAAAATAATACTATAGTTAATATAACAATAAAATAATGTATGTGTAAGTTTTAGTGTTTGCGTTTAGTATGAATTTCAAAAATTTTACTAAGCAACACAAGGATCTACTTAATTATCTAGTTGTTACTAAGCCTAAACCCGGGGTTTTAGATGTTCATACCTCATTTGATATCGTAATCAAAGGTGTAGATTTCCAATGGATGGTGGTTGCATGCGTGCGTCTTCTCTCCTTGCTTGTGCACCAAAACGATGGTGCCTCTCCAAGTATCCACCTAGGATTAACTAACCGCTTATAGTTCTATGCTAGTAGAACAAATAGCAACGTCCTTAATCAAGGTTTCAAGCCTTCAAAATTAACTCTTTAATTTTGTAGATTGGTTATTCTCAACACATGAGAAATTGCAAGACAAAATTGACACAAAAGATGAGACATAAATTAGGGCCGGCCATGGAGAGGATTATATATCCCATTCGTGATGATTAATTACCATACTAATCAATCAATGGTTTCACCTTATTTGGAATTTGGCCAGCGCCATATTAATTGATTTGGAGGCCGTGATTTCAAATCACCACAATAATTAACGATTTCAACCATAACCATATTATGGCTCTAATCGAATAAGTCATTGATCTAAATCTAATCAATTAATGACGTTGATCTAAATTAGATTCTTAATCCATTTTGAACGCGGGATATCAAATATCTCATTTAATTAATCAAATTAATTAACCATCTTATGGTACGTACAATTCTAATAATTGTATTTCTCATATTGTCATGTCCGATATATTACAGATATATTTGATAATTAAGGATATCTATCTTGTTAGTTAAGAGCCTATATGGTGTGACCCCGGAGGATTTGTATTATGTTGGCAATAGAATAAAAACTCATTTTAATTCTATAAATCATAAGCGGTATCTAGCAACACATTATGACTACCCAATTAACACAAATAATCTGTACAATACAACATTACAATCCTGTACAAGAAATTATTATTCTTTATTGTGTTAATTCTTATGTCTCATGATATCCGAATAATCTAAGGTAGGAATGTGTTATCCTTGCAATTTATTCATTTCTTGATCAAAAGTATATTGTATATAATTAACACTTAATTATATATATATATATAGTCTAGCTACGGTGAGTTACAACTCACGGGCTGCTCCGTGAGTCAGGGTCCAAAAACATATCAAATCACCTCCAAATTTCAATTTATATGGCTCAATAAATTATTCATATCAAAATCTTATAGCACGCAAAAATTTTTCATTTTTTGATATTTTTAAGTATTTGTTATAGATTTTTTAAAATGATACATAAAACATTGATTATTTTATTAATATTGTATAGTCATTTTATAAAATCTCAAACAAATAATTAAAAATCTCCAAAAATGAAAATTTTTTGTGTGCTATAAGATTTTGATATGAAGAATTTTGAGCCATGTAAATCGAAATTTGGAGGTGATTTGATATGTTTTTGGACCCTGACTCACGGAGCAGCCTGTGAGTTGCAACTCACCGTAGCAAAATTCTGTATATATATATATCGAGTCTAGCTACGGTGAGTTGCAACTTACGGGTTTCTCCGTGAGTCAGGGTCCAAAAATATATCAAATCACCTCCAAATTTCAATTTATATGGCTCAATAAATTCTTCATATCAAAATCTTATAGCACGCAAAAATTTTTCATTTTTGGAGATTTTTAAGTATTTGTTTGAGATTTTTAAAAGTGATTATACAATATTAATAAAAGAATCAATGTTTTATGTATCATTTTAAAAAATCTAGAATAAATACTAAAATCTCCAAAAATGGAAAACTTTTGCGTGCTATAAGATTTTGATATGAAGAATTTACTGAGCCATATAAATCGAAATTTGGAGGTGATTTGATATGTTTTTGGACCCTGACTCACGGAGCAGCCCGTGAGTTGCAACTCACCGTAGCTAGACTATATATATATATATATATATATAGAATTTTGCTACGGTGAGTTGCAACTCACGGGCTGCTCCGTGAGTCAGGGTCCAAAAACATATCAAATCACCTCCAAATTTTAATTTATATGGCTCAATAAATTCTTCATATCAAAATCTTATAGCACGCAAAAAATTTTCATTTTTGGAGATTTTTAAGTATTTGTTTGAGATTTTATAAAATGACTATACAATATTAATAAAATAATCAATGTTTTATGTATCATTTTAAAAAATCTGAAACAAATATTTAAGAATCTCCAAAAATGAAAAATTTTTGCGTGCTATAAGATTTTGATATGAAGAATTTATTGAGCCATATAAATCAAAATTTGGCGGTGATTTGATATGTTTTTGGACCCTAACTCACGGAGCAGCCCGTGAGTTGCAACTCACCGTAGCTAGACTATATGTATTTAAGTTGGTAACCACTTACCTATGGCTTATAGAATATAGCCATCACTTAACTTACATACTAATCATTTCCAGTAAATTAGTGTTCATTTGCTAATTACCATAGTTAGAGACCTTTTAGAGTTATTATCAATTATCAATGAAATTCTACAATTCAAGCCCTCAACTCAAATAATTCATAAGATAAAAATTCAATGAACAAAATGACATATCATCCAATACATGAATAAACATACACCAATCAATTTTGATTGGCTTCTAGGACATAAATCCAACAGTATGTTCTTCTTATTCCTCCACTTGCTCAACCAAACATGAATATTTTTATGGTGTCATAACTTTATATAGTGAGTTATACCTCTTTAACTTTATTCCCTAACCAAACATGGTGTTATTCAATTATAGATAGATATTTAGGTGTCCTGATTTGCCAATATCTATAATTTATTTATTGAGATATTAAAACGAGAAATATCTTGCGTCCTATAGACTTAGTATACATAATGTAACATATACGTTTTGAAATATAACAAATATATCCTGAAATGTAACATATTTATATTACTCTCAAACAAATCTATGCTGACAGATGAGTTGTAAGTTTTTATGCGGCGACATTTCGTGTAGAAGTCTCCACACACAAACAAATAAACTCATTCGAAAAGGAGGGAAAGACCGCATGCTGCACTACCAAGAAAAATGAGATTTACTCAATTGTTTTTTGTTTGAGTAATTAATAAGCTGAAAAGCCTGAAAATTATGGATGAATTATGTTTTTATTATACAAAATCATTCAAAACCAATGATTCAAAGGTGGAAAAAAAAGAAAGAAAATTATACATAAGTCTTATATAAATATCACCCGTAGAAACGTGCAGCCATATTACTAGTACAACTATAATGCAAAAATATATATATATATATTTTTTGTAATAAATTATCAACAATTATATTCTTTTTTTTCTATATAACAAAATCGCTCAGCATCACATGTACAATTAATAGCCTAGTAAACTGAGTGAGCTGGTCTCTATAAAAAAAAAGAAAGAAAGAAAAAAAAAAAAACCCACAAGAGTGGACCTATAAATCTTTGTTTATAAACACAAGATGTACACTGAAGTACTATCTAACCTTGCACATGCAACCAGGAGTTCTAGGCAATCTATACACACTTCTGCCTCTGCCGCGCGGGGTCACCCCCTGGTTCTCTTCGATCATGTTCCTTACTCTTCTCTGGAACTCGACCCAATCAATGGTTTCATGCTCTGTCAGAATCCTTGCAAACCTCTTCTTATTGGGTCTGAGGGTCGGGGCCTGGCCCTGGCCATGGTAAATCCGGTACCCCGTTACCAGAGACGACAGCTGACTTCCTGAGTCGGTCATAGCAAACACGTCGGAGGATGCACATGCAATGAAGTCCAATGCTGCTAGCTGAAATAGATACCATCCAACAATAAATTTAGCTGAAATAGATACCACTCGATTGATACCATGTTTAACAATAGAATGCTATACTAAAATATACCCCTGTCGAATGAGAATAACAGTATATATCGCTACAGATTAGACCTGTCAATTATAGATCACTCTTTGAGATCACTCCTAATCCCCAACTACAAATGCTGCTCTTCTTTTACATATTTCAATTAACAGCTTGATATCGTTCCTGTACTTAAATACCTTTATGTTTAAGACGTTCTGATACATCAGTAGATATCAGGAAAAAAAAAAAAAAAAACAGTTGATAGATGGCTTATTTGTCTCCGGACTATCCATTGAGAAAAACAACTTAAAAGGAAATACTGATACTATAGTACCAGATAAGCAATGCTGACAGAAGCTGAACATTAATGAAGCTCCGAATTGATGATTAGGGGCACTGGGTGGTCCTTATTAACAGAACAGTATATATAATTAACAATTTTTCAAAGCTACCATGAATTACTTATTTTTATCCATATTAGTACCAGCAAGGAGAATTACAATATTGTAATTTAAACCACGCTCGATACACCTATCACACAAGAAATACCGATTAATACAGTAGGTAGTACCTGTGAGGAGAAATTTTTGAAAGGCTCGAGTTCGTCAGGGGAGAGAAGATCTTCTTTTGTGACTACATTCGGGAACAACTGCATGAAAGGTTGCAACCTAGATAAGCCACCGTAAATGTGCGAGCCGGCTAGGTAGATGTATGTCTCACTTTTATATCCTAGAGCTGACAGCATCAGTGCAGCCTCTTCAGGAGTTAGAGGGCACTTTCCAGAAATGCGTAGCTCTTCTGGGGATATAGAGCTGTAGTTTTTTCCAGTTAAATGCAATGTGCCAAAAAAAAATAATAATAAAATAAAATAAAAAGGAGAGACCCGGCCTCAAATCAAGAAGATAACAAGATTTTCCACAAAATTTCTGTTTTTCTTAAAAGACCAATTAACATATCAGTAAACTGAATGCTGGCCCCTTATGCTACTAACATTTGCGAAGTTCATTGCATGATTGGAATGTTTCACAGATATCCCCAAGTAATTAGAAGCACATTTAATTCAAGAATTTCCAGTATCAAAATATAGTTGATAAAGATGATTATAATACCTTTAATTTAACAATTTCTAAACTCAATATGAGGTTTATAAGCAATAGAATTCCAATTACTGCAGAAATAAAATGCACGAATGTGGGCTTTTGATGTATTTAGAAGGTTTGGTCATTTCTACATCTTTCATTTTATAAATGCATAATTGAGCCTAAGAATAATTTTTACCAAATAAACATTAAAAGAAGTCTTCAATTATTTCCATATACCGGTGCTTGAAGAATATAAAACAGAACTACAATTTGACTTACTTGTTCTGCATTCTAGCAATGAGGGTTGGGAAGTGCTCTTCCCGGTACATTTGCAACTCCTGCATCTCTCTCCGTCCACCTCCAAAATCACAAAGAGAGTATGCAACCATATCCACCTCAAACCGCATGTGCAGAGCTAGATATTTGATCGGCCTCTTCAACTTCCCATTTCTAATTGCAATTTCATTATTTGGCATGTGGTTCCCAAATAATTGCCCGTCTATTTCTGTTAGCTTAGGCTCGTACTTGCGAATACGTTGCACCAACAGTGAGCCGAGTTGTTGGATTTTTGGAACAAATTTCAATGCATGAAAATTACACTTGCACCTAAGTCTCTGTAAATAGGAAAAAAAAAAGGAGAAAAATATGACTATTCCAATATTGGATAGAAAATTTTATATGTACAATAAATAAATAAGAGCAATTATGCAGCTTAGTCTATTATTCCAACATTTTACAATAATTAATCAATCATCTTTTACCCCTTTTTTGCTCAAGTTCCTATTACTACTTATTTGATAAGGTGAAATATCAGCAAACAGCATAAAAGCTTCATACAAAAAATATGAGGCTCGGTATAGTAAGTTCTATCAAAGGCTCACAGGTATAAACAGTTACTGGCAAGTTGTAAGGCATAGTTGTTTCTCTTTATTAGAGAAGTGCTTTAACAGATTGCTGAATGTTGTCGGTACATTCCCACATAAGGGTTGTTTTTGGGTCGCTTTCTTCTTCAGTCTTCACATATAAAACTCTGCCTAACTCCCTAACCTTTTAAAGATAATATTAATATTGTATCATAAAGTAAGCCCGCTTTACTTTAAAATAGGTAGGAACCACGTTTTAATTTGTTTATAAAATTGAATAATACACCACAAGGAAGGTGGATAAGAAGGAAGTGGTTGGCAGCAAATTTTTTATTTTTTTTGGGTACAGCTACTACCACTTCAAGTAGTATCAGTCCTAATTTATATTACTTAGGCCAAATAAAATATTACAATTTTATAACAGCACTTAAAATTCCATTGTTTTTTGAAAAAGAAAATAGATATTTACAGATCTATCACCATGCTGCTTAGAAGAACGAGAAGATTTCTGATAAAATGCACAAAAGTAAAAGCCATTAGATCCTCACCTGAAGATGAGGAGGTAAAGGGTCAAAGCCCAGCCGATTACCGAATCCAAGGAAATGCACTATGCCATTTCTTTGGAGTATGGGAAGTATAACTTCTATGTAATAGGAAGGTGTGGCCTCTTTAATTATTTCCATATCAGTAATCTGTATTAGAGAAAACCATGTTCGTAAGAACAAACTTATTCACTTCACTGCAAAGATAAAATGCAATTCACACCGGAAAAGAAAACATTAATCAGTATATTTACCCTCTTGAAACTTAAATCTCAATATCATAATACTTTTACTGTTTTACCTACTTGGCTACCAATTGCTTCGAAATCTATGCCCTGGAGGTGAGATGGCAATTCTTTTACAATATCCACATCATTCTTCAAATAGTCCAAGAAATACTCTTCCTGATAAATTTCACCAAACTGGCTGGGAGTAAGGATAAAGAGAATAATAGATCAGGAACTCAAATTTGAAAGAAATCAACAACAAACATTTCACATTACGTACATCCGGTTAGGTAGTTTATGCCAGAATTCTCCTGTTTTACACTACAGTCAAGAATTTGCTACTGTAACTAATAAATTGTTTGTGCACATGACCTGGAAATTTAAAAAATAAAACTAACCTAGTATCCTGCCAAACATTACTTAAGAGAAACTTCGGGAGAACTAGAGTTGCATTCAGAAGAGATGCAATGGCTACTCCATTACATACCTGGTAAGAAACAATGTGAGATGAGATATAAGAAAAATGATGGAAAAGAATAAGAAAAATTAGTAGGCTAATCATCGTTTAAGGTCTTACAGCAACTCTTTGTTGATTTAAACCACCGTTTGCACTGATTAATATGTACCCATTATGCTTCCTTCCTTTCTCTGTTGTTCATCCAACCAAAAGTTAGAAATATACTTCTGAGAAAGCATCAATAACCATGAAGTCCAATAATAAAGCCATAATTAAAAACACTAACCAATCAATTAGAAATAAATTGGAACAAGCCAACTAACATCAACAGAAAGAAATAAGAGCAATGAACATGGGTTCATTTAAAAGCAGATTGTACAGAAACAAGAGAAGATAGCGACAAAAGAACCAAAATTTAATTTAAATGTTCTTATGAAAGACTAGAAATTATTTGAAGTAGCAATCAAAATGGCTACTATGAAATCTAAGAAATTCTAAAAACAAAAATTATTGTGATCAAATAACCTTGATCAGAGTTCCTTGATTTATTAGCACAAGGTATCCATTCAGTTGCCTGAACAGCAGAATCTTCTAACAAAAGAAACTGTGCATCTTCTGTACTATTCTGTTAAAAAAAGAGAGATGCAGTTTATATTGATGAAATGAAGGGAGGTTTTTTTTTTTTTTTTTTTTTTTTCAATTTTATCAAATACTTTGTACAAGAATTATTGGTTATTATTTACCAGCACAGTACCAGGTACATATTGTTCCAGACCAAAATCTGTTTTAATATAGGTAAACCCATGGTGTGTGCAGCATACTGTAACACCCCACTCCACAAATGAAAAAAAATAAATAAAAAATATAAAGACCAATACCAGCACAAAAACAAACGGTCTGGCAATAATTTCATTGGGGTGGGCAGGAACCAAGTCCCTTATGAAACAGTAATATAGTGTCATCAGTGTCATATATACTCAAATGGAGGTTACCGACCTTTGTAATGGATGCTTCAGCCAAAGATAGGAGCCGACCATACATAATATTTCCTGCCTCCTCTTGGATAAATCTCCTTCTGTCATCCTTCATAAATATGTGGAGTAATCACGACTACGTAGTAATTGTGAAATTAAGATACAAAGAAACAAAACATTGATATTTATTGGTTTCAGATTTACAAATAATGTTTAATTAAACCCCAATTATGTAACAAATAAAAACTCGAATACCCACTAAATATTTTTTCCTATAATTAATGAACAAAAGTGTAATAAGCACACACTTTTCAAACACAGAAACCTAAATTCAAATATATCTGGTTGTATCTAAATCTAATTCTCAAGTTACAGACATATACAGATGAAAATCACAAACCAGGCTAATTCGAAGCTGCACCTCCCATGAAGGAAACTTAAAACAGTGAATGGTAAAAACCATCACAGAATCAAGGATGAAGAACAACAAGATCAACCCAACACCAAGAACAAGCAGCAGCAATTGCTTCCATATTTCCCTCCTCCTCTTCCCATGATACAACACCTTGAGCCTCCCATGATTGCTCTTTCTACTCGAGTACATCTTCGAACTGACCCAACAACTATCAGAACTCCAGAAAGACATGCATAGTGATCAACTGGTGCCGGAACTCAGAATCAGAGCTTGTGCCCTCTTCTCCCCCTTCCCTCCCTCTTTCTCCACATATACAGGCGTAGGAGCAATAGAGCTGCTGGTGGAACCACACCTAAAGAGACCAACAACCCATTTGTTCTCTCTCTAGCTATGCTTTAACCAATCACACCATCAATAGCTACATGATGAGTTGACCCTGACCCACAAAATATTTAAAAAAAAAAAAGGTTTCTTTTGGTCGTTGGGGCATGGCAATCGACAGACAAAGGAAGCAACAACAACAACCCAAGACTAGGAAATCAAATCAAATTAAAACGGTAGGTTGGAACGCAACCAAGCAAGCAAGCGACGGGTTGATGATGGTGACAGATGAGATTGAGAAATACTTGGTTTGGTGGGTCTTCCGATTCGATCAATCATTTGAAGGTTTTGGTGTACCTCGTATATACAGAGAGAGAGGGATACTCATACAGAGAGGAGATTCGAGGGAGGCATTTTGTCGAACAGGTGGCGGGTGTGAGTAGAGAACAGGACCCTACGCGCGCGCGCCAATTATTTGGGGGAACTAATTACTAACCGGAGCAGCCCATCCAGTCAACGCTGCGTGCTCATCCTCTGTAGCGCTACATTGCGTAGCGCAGGACTCGAACCGTTGGATCATCTCGAGATTCGTGTCAGCACAGATCTGAAATGATCTAACGGTTCACATCCTGCGCGCCACAATGCAGCGCTACAGAGGATATGGAATCGTCAAGGCTCCACAAATACGGTGGCTGTAGCTGTAGTGAGAATGTGAGATCCTGATCCTGCACGAATCCCGAGGAGATCCAACGTGCTGCATGGTACCGTGGTTGAGGGATCTGAAATCGTTTTAGATCTGTAGTAGAGAGAGATGTCTTGTGTTGCTGGTGGGGTTGACAAAAAAGTTCGTAGCTCGTAATTCGCTCGACCGTAGCTTCAGCTTGTAATTTGCTCGAGTTCGATTCGGTTTAAGCTCGATTCGATTTTTTGTTAGCTCGATTTGGTCTTAGTTCGGCTCGGTTTTTTTTTTATTTGATTCGGATTCGATTCATAATAGCTCGATATACAGTAATTTACACAATTTTTTGAACTATTTTGTCAAAATTGTTTGTAATAATATACCTATTTCTTTAGTTAATTAACAAAATATACTTATTTTATTGTTAAATTAATAAAATATAATTTTTTAATCATAATTTATTATAAAATTAGTAAAAATAGAGATAATTTGTTTATATTATCAAAGTAGGACAAAATAATATATTTATTCTAGCTCTATTTATCTATGGTAATATGAAAAACAAATATAAAATTATAATAATTGAGCTTGTATAGAGCTCGGAGCTCGATTCGAGTTCGAGCTAGTCGGTTTAGCTCGGTTCGAGTTCAGTTCGAGTTCGGTTCAAGTTCGATTCGATTGGATTCGTTTACAGCCTTACTCGCTGGGCCTTAAGCATTCGGACAGAGATCCAGACCGTCCATCGTATATCTGCACGAATTGAGTGACGATCGTATGGTAGCGGATTCGTGTTCGGATTTGGATCCGCGGTGCTGTTATGTTATTTGTGTGACCGTGCGAGTGATTTTCAAGTAGCGGAAGAACCGTAGAACTGATAACTGATAGTTCATAGCATAGTAACAACCTATACGTTCGGGAATCGTTCGGCGAGGTAAAAAATTCGTGATTCGGGTATTATTTGAGTATAATTCGGAAATAATTCGGTTTATAAAATATAAATAAAAAATAATTATATAATAAAATTTTGAAAAACCAAATAAAAAACACATTGTAGTATCATTTTTTAAATTTCATATGCTGCTACAGAAGATCAAATTAAGTAATAAGTAAATTAAATAATGGATCTGACATTTCACACATTGAGTCCGAATCTGCTGTTATTCTTTACCGATAACAGGGTCCTATTATCTTCTTCCGGACCGTCCGATCAAATCGAATGGTGTCAAGTTCAGTTTTTAAAATGGGGATAATTCTGCCTAACAAATCCGATCCGTTCATTTTTGATCCAACGAACCTGAACATGATAGTAGGGTCCTCTATCCCAAATTGGAATAACAGATGATATGGTTTCTCATACGTTGGGTAAAGGCAAAAGGCTGTGCACCCGTACATACATCTGACCAAATCACGTCGTCGCAGTTGAAAAATTCGAATTTTTCAATGAGAACGGGGAAGCCCGCACCTTTACCTAAACGAACAATTCGAAAACTCACGAATTAAACGTAAAATTTGTATTATTCGCGTATAATTCGCGTATTATCCGGATAATCCGCGAATTTGCAATTTATTCGCAATTCTGTGTGGTGGGGGCTAAATACGTATTATTCGCGAATAATTCGAAAACCTTGCTACTATGGTTCATAGCAGTTAAACTACTTACTGATCATACGCAAATTTCAAATCTTTATGTAATTGGCTTTCTTTTTTCTTTTTTTTTTTAAAAAAAAAATTACTCAATATTTGCATTATTAATCTATTTTTCTAAGCCAATGTCATACTCAATTGGTATGCAAATTTTTATAAAATGTTTTGAATAATGTTTTCTACAAATTTAAATATCTCTACATGCTAAATCGTTATGTAAAAAATATCTCTACAAATTTCAAATCGTTATGTTAAATATCATACTCAATCACATCCGTTCATCAATCCGATCCACCCGTCCCATCAAAATCTAACGCTCCACAATATCCTGAATTTCTAGATAAAAAAAGGAAAAGCGGAGAACCTGTTTCTTCGCGTGATTAATACTGCGCAGCGAATCAACGATATGGATTACAGGAGGGCCTTTCTGAGATTGAGCTACACAAATCTCAAAGCAGATCCAACGATACTGCGCAGCGAATCAACGATGTGGATTATGGGAGGCCTTTCTGAGATTGAGTTACACGAATCTCAAAGCAGATCCGACGATCGGAGTACTGCGCGGTAGAGGATATGAATTCGTTTCTTTCTTTCTTTCTTCTCCAATTTCTCTCCTTTTCTCACTTCTCTTTGCTTAAACCCTCGCCGAGCCGCCGTGACCGCCGCCGCGCCTCCTTCCTCAATGGCGCATCTCCGGCTACTCCGTGGCCATGTCCTCAACCCCAATCCATCTCTTCTTCGTTTGATTTCGCCCTTCTCCTCCACTTCAGCTCCGATCAGCCCCGTTGCCTACCCGGTGAAATCCAAGGACCCCAGCGAGGAGGAGGGGACCCAGAATCAGGAACAGGCGAAAACCCAAGATGGAAATGGTTCTGGGTCTGATCCGGCGGGAGGTGAGGAGGGTTCGGGTGCCCGGGAGTCGCTGCAGTCCTTACTGAAATGGACCCGGGAGGAAGCTCGGTTCCTCAAAGATAATCCTGCTGTGAATCCTGTAAGGGTTTCTTATTTACTGATTCTATGTAGCTAATTACATTTTAGTGCCAGATATAATGACTGATAACTTGTTTTACTGGTAATGTATCAGTGATGGAGTGTCAATGTTGTAATATGTAAAGAACCAGCCTTTGGTTTGGTCTAGTGGCTAAAGGCAACGCCCTTAGTGTGGGAGGTGAGAGGTCGCGGGTTCGAAACCTAGATGGGGGGTCTTTTATAGATATTTGAATTTGAGTGGCTTGACCCTCATCTTTATCTCAAACAAAAAAATATTGTAATATTGTACCATCATTACTGAATTTACCAGTAAGTAGTGCCACTATGTACCAGGAAAAAAAATCTTACCTTTATGGGTTCTTGTTCCAATTTTATTGTAATTGTTGTTACATTTTAGTGCCAGATATAGCTGATAACTTGTTTTACTGGTAATGTATCAGTGATGGAGTGTCAATGTTGTAATATGTAAAGAACCAGTCTTTGGTCTAGTGGTTAAGGGCAATGCTCTCTGTGTGGGAGGTCGTGAGTTTGAAACCTAGATGGGGGGGTCTTTTATAGACATTTAAATTTGAGTGGCTTGACCCTCATCTTTATCTCAAAAAAAATAAAAAAAGAATAATGTAATATTTATACCATTGTTACTGAATTTACCGGTAAGTAGTGCCACTATGTACCAGAAAAAGAAAAAGGAAATGTTTCCATTATGGGCATGTACCAATTGACTGAAATGGGTAATGGCAGGTGGCTTACCCGACCAAGGTGGCACCATTGCCAGAGGATAGGAGCGAAGAGAAAGAAGAGGAGGGTGAAGAAAAGGAGAGAGAGGCGGCAAAGGAACTGTTGATCAGAGAAGCCAGGAGAATAGAATCTGATGTACGGGGGAGAAGACATATTTTTGGCCTAAAAGAGGAAGAGAAAATACCGTACCCAACGTTGATTAGGGCTGAGAAGAAGCCGCAAAAAGTTGCTGTGGATCTCATGGAGGCGATCAAACAAGTCAAGGTTGGTCATCGCTTATCATTTTGTTCGTTGGGCCGGTGTATATTGGGTCTTGATTACTTCTGCTCGATTGATATGTATGACCTCAGATGGATCCCGTCTTCCTCTACCAAGTTAAACTTTTGTGGTTTCATAATTTGTTTTGGATTTATTTGCACTTGACAATTTAGTCAAGATGATGTTTGAGGTTTTGTAAGAGTTTTGTTGTACAACCTGACATTAGTGAGCTTAGTTGGGCCTGAATTGCCCAATTGTGCTTTGTGCCATTCCTGCAAAGCTATCAGTATGCTCATACTACTGGCAAAAAAAAAAAAAAAATGCATGAATATATTTTTATTCATCTAAGGTTATTGCTCATAAATATTATGTCATACGGTTTGTGCTACATCTATATTTAATTTTGTTCTGTTTAATTCACTAAGAATTATAAAATATAATCGCCCATAGTAATTTATGAAAAACTTACCAAATTAACAGATTTTTTAACAATGCATTTTCTTTATTAGGCAAATTCAAAGCGTAATTTTATTGAGACGGTTGAGGCTCATGTTAATTTGGGTGTTGATCCAAGGCGCGGTGACCAGGTTGGTACTTAATACTATTACTGTGCCGAATATAACCTTCAGAACTTTTTCCCTTTTGCTACTATAATTTTCCTTCTTGCAAATATTAAAGTGTTCTTGGTTTCAAACAGAATAGCATTTTGAAGAATGTCAGTAGTCTGTTAAGAATATTGTTGGCCACTGTTTTAATATAATTTTTTTTTTTTGTTGGTTTAGATGGTGCGAGGAGCACTGACACTTCCACATGGCACTGGCAAGGTACATCAATGCGCTTACTGATTTCCTTCTAAGTTTATGACTGAATCCTGAGACAAAATACTCATAGCTTTGAATTCATCATAGACTGTTAGAGTCGCGGTATTTGCTGAAGGTACAGCTGCTGAAGAAGCTAAAGCGGCGGGAGCTGATGTTGTCGGTGGTGATGAACTCATAGAGCAGATACGGACAGGTATATACACTTTGACTCAATTGGAAACGTCTCAATGAAATTACTTGACTTTGTGTGAAATATGAGGGGACGAGCAGAGATCAGACTGAAGTGATATATTACGCTCAATGTCTGTTTAGAGAACTTACATAGGCTTGGAATGAGCTTATTAGGGTATAATTGTAATAATAAGCTGCAAATGTATGTCAATCTGAAGATGATATTTTATGATAATAAAAGTATGTGTTTTTGTTCTCTTTCTATATAATCTAGTCCTGTTTCGTAATTTGTTTAGAGTTAATCCTTTTGAGCTAATTGAGTTCTGAAAATTGATAGGGGGTGGAAAGCTAAACTTTGATAAATGCATAGCAACGCCAATGTATATGCCTCGTCTCTCCAAGGTTTGTACCACATGCGTAGCTTTAGTATGAACTTTGGCTATGTACTACCACGGTATCATTAGTGGCCACTTTCAGTATTCAGTTAATACTACAAGCAGCAGCCCACATGATACCAGTACTTGATCTCTTATCAGTCCCAGCCCCGTCCATTCTATTAACTAATGCAGAACTGCAATTAACTAATGCATGTTCACATTGAGTGATGGTTTTTAATTTAAAATACTTCTGTTTTGATTTTTCTCTTTTATTTGTACAGATTGCTAGGATCCTGGGGCCACGTGGTCTTATGCCAAATCCTAAAGTGAGCTTTTAAATTCTTTGTTAATACCTTGGTATTACATTGTATGAGTGATTCTTTATTGTTTGCATTGATAAGGTAGTTTTCATATGATAAATAATAGTTTTGTATTCCTTTCTTATATGGAATAGTTAGGATCTGTGACAAGTGATGTTTCTAATGCTGTTAAAGCTGCGAAGTGTGGTCGAATTGACTTTAAGGTTGATAAGACTGCGATTGTTCATGTCGGCCTTGGCAAGGTAAACATTTCATTAAAAAATCCTTCATTTTTGTGAATAATAAGGCAATATAAGATCAGCATTAATGATGGGCTGTTTGGTTATAAACAATTATGAGGGCATGGATATAGAGATACTTTGAAGTCATCTTAGTTGGCAGTACCATCTTGTTTTTTGGATAAAAATTATTAGCATCTATGATTTTGCATAAATTGTTCTTTTTCTATGGTAGATTAATTTCTCGGAGGAGGTTTTACGTGAAAATATTGGAGCATTTGTTCATTCTCTCTTGCTTGCAAAGCCTGCTGGATTGAAGAAGAGTAAGTGCCTTTACATTTTGTTTTTCCTTATGTTATGGCTTTGACTTCTATTTTATTGTTTTATCAGTGACTAACTATCCTCATTTTGTTTTTGATCGTAGCTTCTAAATACGCGGGTTATGTGAAGAACTTTACTCTGAGCAGCACGGTGAGTACAATGTTTTCAGCTAATAGTTGTCCTGTATTTCCATTGTATTTTTTGGTGGTAAAATCACATGTCCAATTTTTATTTTATATTTGACATTACAATTATATTTTCTTCCAGATGGGCCCCGGATTCCCTGTGACAATACAGTCTCTCTCTGCCGCTGCTGACCATTACAACAAGCTTCAAGGAAAATGATTTTTTTGAGAATTCAACATGTCAAAATAAACTCAAGCTAATTGTTGCTTGGCATAAAGTGCAAGTAGTGATTGCTTTCAGTTTTGATATGCTTTTGGGTAGGATCAGTTTATTTTCTTGTTTACTGTTCTCCCCTTGGAACCTCACACAAAGCTGTATTTTTGTCGGTTTTCTCGAGCATTGAGCCATCTTTACATAATTTGGTCAATATGTAAGTGTATTTTTGTTCAGTTAGAGAATGAGAGTTCAGTGTAATTGATGCAATAGTTTTTACTTTTAATAAGAGTACTTAAGTAGATGATTTTAGTGAAGTTGGCAGACAAAAAATACATGTCAGAAAGTAATTTTTTTTATTTGTTCGATTTTATTGTTTGAATTGTTGTCTTCAGCTGTGTAATTATCGTTTTTAATGCATTACCCCCAACATTCACAGTCAATAATAATACATGGGCTGTTATCATACGCAATGTTCCGAAATGTTTACGTTTGATACATCCAAATTTCTATTTATGGTTTTTATTATATTCATCATATAAAAATATTTGGGATACCAAAATTCATCATATGAATTTTGTAAAATTTATATATGAATAAGTACTATTTTGTTAATATTCTAAAGTCATCTTGAAAAATGGTTCACAAAATAATGGGTAAACTAGAAACAGTGCTTCGCTTTGCTTCGGCAATAAATATTGAGCTATATCATTTGTTTGTTCTAAACAATTTTGAGTTTCTAGTGGAATTCAAAAGAGCAATTTAAATATAATTAATGTGCAAATAAAAAATTTATGTTTGTAAGATTGTTAAAATAAAAGTTCTCAAGAAAACTCTACCCTTTGTAGTGCCAAATAAAATAATCCTTACTATAAAAAGCATATTGGTAAAAAATGACATGAAATCCACCCACATGAGCCATTGATAATTTTCTTGGGTAGATCAAAATCATTGATTTACTTTAATGCCCGTTGACGTTAATGTCTCAGCCCATTAAAGTTTAAGACCCATATCAATTTTCTCAATATAAGGCCCATTACATATTATCTTAAAAAATTATTACAAGAAATAACAATTTCAGCCCAAAGCAAGGCTTGGGCTCTTTGCTAGTATTTATATAATTTAGTTTGTTGTGATGTGCTAATATTAAATTAAATAGTCTCTGTATAAAATTTGTTTGAAGTCAATATTTATATAAACTATTATATTTTTAAATTCATTGCAAATTAAATTTAATTATATATAAAATCAATCATTGTTGATACATCTATATTCCTTATGATCAGCTTTTTGATCATTAAAAAAAAATTCAATGTCTTTAGAGTCATATGTGATAGGAGTCAACTCACCGGCCCAGCCCAATAAAGCCCAAAGAATTATCTGCACCTATATTGGGCTGGACCAAGCATAGGTTGCACCTGCCAATACACGACATAAGCCATAAAAGATCCTCCGACCAATCTCAATACTTAGGTATACTTTGGTCGGGGAACAGCTAAAGGACAAACGACTGGTCGGGATTTCCGCCTATATAAGGAACCCTAGACCTCAAGGCTAGGGGGGACAGAAACTAATAGGATAGTCATTTGCTTTAAGCTTAGATCTTTGTATTAGGCTTTGAGCTCTTTATATTTCTAGCTTGGTGTGGTTCGGCGTAGAACCACCAATATGAAGACCTAAAATTACACTATAAATAATAAAAAATGAAATAATTAATGAAGAAAAGAAAGATTCAATATAAGAAAATGAAGGAAAAAAAGGGTAAATATCAATGTGCAAATGGTACAAACTATTTACTTGTCTCATAGTTACTCTTTATGCTTTTGGCCCATTGTACACCAATCTTACCCACAAAAAAAAAAAAAAACTGTAGAAAGCACTGTTCATGGAACTGTTCAAACCCATCCAAGATTAGTATACTATAAAAGGGATATAAGGGATATGTAATTATTGAGGATTGACGATAGAAAAAAATAAGTAAATAGAGCAACATCATCCTTGTATGATTCACCGATTGTATCAATGTGATACATGTATGACCAATTTTGGGCCGAATTGTGTCATTTACAGGCCCATAACTCATAATTAACGAAGCTGTGAAGTTTCAGCAAACTACTTAGAGTTAGACTATTGTGCTAACGTTAGCATTTCAATCCGAAATGCTAACACCTCAAAAATTATGTTATCTTATCCGAAATCATGATATATGATGCTTAATAAATTTTTCATATAAAAATATATGGGTAAACAAAAATTTTCTATTTTTAAAGTTTCCTTAGTATTTATTTTGTATTCTTCAAAAAAGCATGAACAAACATCAATATTTTATTATTATTTATGAGCTCTTTTCAAAAATTCAAAACAAAAACTTAAAAAACTCCAAAAATGGAAAAATTTTGTATTCCTCAGTATTTTTATATAAAGAATTTATTGAACACCATATATCACGATTTCGAATATGATAACACAATTTTTGAGGCGTTAGCATTTCGATTCGAAATGCTAACGATAGCACAATAGTCTAGCTCAACTACTTATTTATATAAATAATTCAAAATTGTTGATACAACTTCATCAGCATTGCTTATTGTTTTGAATTGATATAACTTTTTTCTTGTAGTTTTGAGGCTCTTCATCCCAACCATTGGGCTGCCCCTGACATGTGGTATATTGCAACTTGTATTGAGTGTGAAATTTCAACTCAAAGTTTCCATGGGGTAATTATCTGTGTTAACTTTTTCTTTTTTTTGTTCAAAGTTTAATACATTTAATTGTTTTCAGGATACAACCACCTATTTCAACAGGGTGACCAATCTCATACATTTTCTCTCTGTGAGAAGGGATATCTTTATGAACAATACTTATACGGTATACACTTTTAAATCTACTATTCTTTGTTAACACCTTTTGTTGGGACTGAACATATGAAAGAGTTAATTTAACTGTTATTTATGTATATCCTTGCATGTAAGAACTGACATATTAAAGAGTTAGCAGAAAACCAACTTTTAGCATAGACATGTTTATTTAAACAAAAATTCCTAAATTATGTGGTATATATCTTTTGTTCAAATTACTTGATAGTAATAAAAGATTATGTATTCATGTAAATTGAGTTATATCTTTTGTTGTAAAATATGTATGTAACTTCTTACAATATTTTTAATTATATTTAATTTACATAGAACTATTACATTATAATGCATAATTAATAAAAGAAGTCCAATAGAATTGTTTGCTTGCATGCCTACAGACTATATTTATGTAATGAGGATTGTTGCTTGCATTCCTAAACCCTTATTGCTTGCTATTTGTTTCACAATGGATTTAGTAGAGTTTGAGTTGTTTTCTGGTTTATAGAAGTAATTAAATGTTATAAAAAACTATATTTAATTGTTGTTTTAGCGATTTATAATGTTTTTTCTAATACCAATATGTTTGTGTGCCATCAATTTCGTTTTCATCTATTCAGGGTTAAACACTGTAATTACAAAGTTTTGAGATGCATCCCGATTTTAATTTGAAAAAGTGTTGCAAGTTCATAAGCTTCCAACAAATGAAGAAAGCAACTTTATTGATAACACAAAATCGCTGAGGGGTTCCAATAATTTTTGGAGTGGTTAAGAAAATTCATTGCTGTTATGAAAGAGGGAGTATGAGACTAGAAAGGAGAATTGAGAGAGGAGGAAATTACGGTAATAAAATAGAAACAACTATCAATTTTATTTATTATTAATATTAATAAAATAAATGTTGTGTATAGGTTTTCCAGGGTTTGTTCTAGATCAGTTTATGAGTGCACAGTCTGGTTTCCCACCAAATCATAGACCACACGTGCCTTCGATGATGCCTAGGGCATGGCTCCCTTCATTCCAAGTTCCATTTGCTTATCCAATTGAGGGTTTGGAACTTCCTTATTAGGTAATTAGTTTTTATTATTATTATTACACTTTCTTTTGCTAGAATTCAAGCTAGACTTCCTTCCTTGAAAGGGAAATTGCTTTCATTAGGTGGTAAATTAATTTGGTTAATTCAGTACTAATTTCTATCCCTTTATATTATTTTTATTTTTATGAAGTCCCTAAATGGGTGATTGCAAGGATTGATAGAATTAGATGAAGCTTTTTGTGGGGTGGGTCTGATACTTTACACAAATTATCATTAATAAAATGGGATGTTGTTTGTTTAAATAAGGAATCTGGGGGTTTAGTGATAATAAACTTATATCAAATGAGTATTGCATTAATTGGTAAGTGGATTTGAAACTTTTATGATGACAGTAAGCATGGAAAATGGAATGGTATTTTGAAATTTAAGTATAAAGGAAAATTGAGAGAAATTATCTTATTTTTGGAGGGGTGTAAAAGAAAATTTTTTTGTTATACAAAATTAAAGATAAAATATTTTAATCTAATTTTAGTATTATCATCTTAATATTATGATGATACATTGAAGAATTTTTTAACTTTGCTAAAATATGGGTTTTTGAACTTTGCAAAGATGGATTTTTGAAATTTGCTAATAAAATATGGGTTTTTGAACTTTTAATCCAAGAATGGGCCCAAGATTAAATATGGGTTTGTGAACTTTGCTAATAAAAATGGGTCAAGAATGGGCCCAAGTTGATTCAATCACAATATTCTACAAATTTATCAAGCTCAAGTTTGCTGGAAAAAGTTTTTGTTGCAATTGGAAGTTAGAATTGGAACTCTTTCATAACCTTCAATACTTCACCGACAGACTTATAAAGAAAAATAAAATGGAAAGATAGATGCACAGTGAAACTATGATTATTATCATTTTTGTGTTGCTTTAACATTTTCTACTCTTTCAAACAACTGAGCTTGTTCAAAATTTGAAGTATTTTGTTTGAAACTCTAGTTTGTGCAAGGATTAGTGTAAGAATAGAGGAAATGAGATTAGTAAGTGAGAATAGTGATTTTGGGATTAATATAAGATGCAAATGAGAATTAGTGCAAGATGAAAATGAGGAGTGTAAAGAAGATATTTTATGTTTTTAAATAATTGAAACTTATCTATATATTATGTTTTCAAATATAAAAGTTAACTTTTTTAAAATAATTGAAACGTATCTATATTTTATTTTTTTAAAAGAAAATCATCTGTTCTTATATATCAGTACTTTTTTAATCTTGTGACTAATTATTAATTGTTATTGCTAGCAATCAATAATGACATTAAACCTTAACTATTTATTATACTTTTGATAAAAAAATTCTTTAATGTATCATCATAATATTAAGATGATAATACTAAAATTAGATTAATATAATTTAATCTTTAACTATTTTATAACAAAAAAAGTTTTATTCTATTTAAATAACTGTAATTTATCCATATTTCATTTGTTTTCAACACTTTTTTAAATTTGTTTTCAACACTTTGCTTCTGTGGGATAAAATTTCTGCATTAACTTTTTTTTTTTCCAATTCAAAGTTTAATTTATTTTTTTTTGTTTTCACGATGATTACCAAGACAGGATGACCAATCTAACATGTGTTTCTCTCTGAGAGAAGGGGAAATCTATATGATCAGTAAATATAGTGTACTTTTATGCCATTCTTAATTATCTGTTTTTAAGTAAATATAAATGAATATGTAATTTATGGGAATGATATATGCTTACTTTTTCATATTATCTTAGAATGTAAGCTTTTATTTGTAAAATGTAAAAAAAAAATTGATTAAAAGTTTATGATGAAGTGTTCGCTGCACGACACTTAATTTCCTTTTACTATTTTGTTTGTTCTAATTTAATTAAGGGTGAATTAAAGTGTTACGAAACGGTGTTACTTACGAAGAGATTTAGATGATTAATGAGGGGTAAATAAGTCATCTAACCAAACTATACCCCCATTCGATTTTTCTATGTCTATAGCCGCACTCAAATGGAAACAACCATCAAACTCTTCCATTTATTAACTTATTAATTATTATTATTATTATTATTATTATTATTATTATTATTATTATTATTATTATTATTATTATTATTATTATTATTATTATTATTATTATTATTATTATTATTATTATTATTATTATTATTAACGGGCATGATAACTGTACCCCTTAAAAATCCCCCTTAACTGCACTCCAATATAATTTTACATTTTCCATATGATAACAGAAAAAGTGGTTATACTAGCATGCAAAAGTGTTTATAGTAACCACTAATATAGTTTATACAAATAACTAAATATGTAATTAAAGAGCTGGAGCAATGGAAGTGTGATCGGAGATGGTGGCGGAGGTACGGCCGGAGGGGGGTTGAGGTGCGGCCGAGGGGTGGTGGAGGTCCGGCGGAGAGGGTGGAGATGGACGGAGGTGATATGGTGGTGGGAAAGAAATCAATGGAGGAAGAAGAATGAAAGAATAAGAATGTGGTGCAAATAAGGGGTGTAGTTAAGGAGGATAAGAATAATTTCTCTATTATTAATATTAATATTATTATTATTATTATTATTATTATTATTAATAAATGTTTTATGTGTAGGCTCTGCTGGTTTTATGATAGATCAGTTCACAAGTGCAAGGTATGGTTTGCCACCACTGCATACACCACAACGCCTTTGATGAGGCTGATGCCACGTCTTCCTACGTTTGAACTTTCGATCGTCATCTATGGTCTGCAGCCTCCATTTTAGGTAATTAATTTCATTTTCTTATTACACTTTCTTTGATTTTGATCTCTCTTTAACCTCCCTACTTGTATCCTTTTTAGAGCATACTGTGAATAAAATTTTTTTAGTAAGCTAAGAGCCTGCTCGAAACGGAAGTTACCCCAATAAAATTTTAATATCTTGGTTATGGGATCGGATTTTTATTTTTGCACATTCCTAGCGTATAGCAACTCAACAGAATAGATATAAGTGTTGGTCGGTGGTTAGATTTCCTTTTCAACGCATGTGGGTATATGAAGGGAGACTGAGAGATCATTTGGGAAAAAAAAAAATCAAGGATGAGCCAATTTTTGTTTTCTCATGTGAACAGTGCTATTTGGGTCCATTTTATGGGAAAACTTAAGGGAATGACAATGGGTTCAATTCTTGCCGACGGTTAATGGGAAATGTTTCCCTGTGGGCCAACTTACCCTTATATTCCCTTGGAAATGGGGTATACTGAACAACCCCTAATAGTTGTCCCGTACTTTCTGGGTTAGAATCTGTTACCATAATTGTGATGACAGTGTGCTGCCATAGTAAATTTGGACGGTTGAAATTAATTTAGACGGCTGAGATCTTTAGATAATAGGGGTGTTTTATTGTGGGCTCCATCTGTTATTGTAACTATGGCAGCGGATAAAAATCCCGTACTTCTCATCTCAGTTATTGTGACAAAAACATATATTCAGTTTTAACTTTCTTTTTTTAATGTTATGTTACAGTTATATTTTTCTTCTAGGTGGGGCATGGTGCCTGGATTCTTTGTGACAATACAATCTCTCTTTGCCGGTGTTGGCCATTAAAACAAACTTCAAGGCAAATGCTTTTTTTTTTTTTTTGAAATTGAACATGTCAAAATAACCTCAAGCTAAATTATTGCTTGGTACAAAGTGCAACTAGTGATTGCTTTCAGTTTTGATATGGTTTTGGGTTGGGTCAATTTATTTTCTTGTTTACTGTTCTCCATTGGAACCTTTTTTTTGAAATGATTCTCCATTGGAACCTCACACAGAATTTTATTTTTGTCAGTTGTCTCGAGCATCTTTATGTCAGTGTATTTTTTTTTTTTCAGTTGTCTCGAGCATCTTTATGTGAGTGTATTTTTTTTTTTTTTTTTCAGTTGAGAATGAGTGTTCAGTATAATTAAGACGATAGGCTTTACTTAATTACTTCTAATAAAAGCACTGAAGTAGATTATTTTAGTGAACTTGGCAGACAAAAATACATTTCAGAAGGTATCATTTTCTTTTTCTTGTTCGATATTATTGTTTGAAATGTTGTTTTCAGCTGTTTAATTGCCACCTATTTTTAATGCATTTTCTTCAACATTCACAGTCATAATACATGGCCGTTGTCGACTTGTCGTACACAATGTTCACAATCTTGTAGTTAGAAGGGCCCCTTTTCAGCACAACAATAGTCCTCAGCCTCAGGTATCCCATCTTAATAATTTGCTAATAAAAATGGGCCAAGAATGTGCTCAAGTTGATTCAATCATAAATTCATAATTCTTCTAGTAAAATTATTTTCGTGCACATATTTTCTTGTTCATTTTTGAAAAAAAACCAAAATCAAGTTCCAGCTGAACAATACCAAATTTTATTACTTTCTGTTGGATATAAGTACACTTGAAACGCCTTGCTTCATGCTTGATTGCATTAGCAAGTCTAATTAACAGTTTTCAAATTGTATAATTAACGCCAACCATCCTAATTTGTACTTGTGATGACAATTAGTTAACCTTCCTGCAGTTCAATCTAATCTGACCGGTAGTCCCTGTTAACGGGTTAATATTGCCCATCTTAATCATCGCCGTAGCAAAGTCGTTCGCGAACAGTCTTCCGTTGAAGCTGTACTGCCTCACCAGTGAATCCTGCGAACCGCCATTGAACAGTTCCTGGTCCGAGTGAAACAGCCCCCTCTGCAGCAACAGGTTCTGGTAATAGTCGTTGCCAAACCGGGTCGGCGATTGTATGTCGATGGGAGCTAAATTGTCATCCCCACCCGACACTGGGCAGTTCATCTGGCGCAGGGAGGCGAACCTGGGGTTGATATCGGTGTCGTTGTAGATGCGGTTCCTGAAGGTTGTGCAACGAGCCTGCCCGATTGTGTGGGCGCCTGAAAGAGCTGTCATGTCACGGGCATCGAGTCCTTTGTTTGCGAATTTTGAAATCAAGGTTGCGAGGTCGGAGTTGGGTCCGGGAAGGTCGGAGTTGGCTGCACTTAAACTGGCGGTGGTCGAATCCCTTCGGTCGAGCGGAACATCCCATAGTGGCCCACCAAGCTGCAAGCAAGAGTTATTATAGGCAACACAAAATATATATACAATGTACATTTATAATAGGAAAACATGTAGAGTCCACCTATAAAGTAAGCCACTCATCTACCTCTCTCTTACAATCAGACACACCCACGCGCACTCATGTGCTTGTTACAGTTGCATAAATATTTACTGAAAACCGTAATGTATCTGTTTACTAGAAAAAAAATATATGTTGATCGGAAAGATATAAATGTTTACTGAAAGAATGATATTTGTTCATAAAAAATACGGTGGACAGGTGGATAGATAAAACGGGTATTCGATTACCTACGACTCTTTATAATATGAAGTGATCATAAACCCTCTGCGTTGACATTTTGAAGCCAGGTCTCAAAGTCAAACAATTTGCTTAAACTAATCAAAAGATTCAAAACATCCTTGGAAGTCATAACTAATGTCAAATTAATTACCAATTAAACTTCAAAATAGTTTCAGAGATTCAGTTCGTTATCAGAATGTTTGTAAGAAACAAAGTACAAACCAAGAACACTCCATCTCGTGCGGCAAGAGCAAGGATATCAGCACATGAGACAGTAGCACTGCATGCAGCTTCCACACTGGATTTGATGGTGTCGATCACTTCCATGCCCCGAATCGAGTTCCTGTTCGGGAATGCGGTCTTCTCGCCGGTAAAGGTTGCGGTATCGTCCAAGAGTATAGAGGCATCACAACCCTGAGATCAGTTGATGTCACAAAATTCACTTGTCATTCTTAAAAATGAGCCTAAAAATCAGGATTTGTGTAGTTTTTAGATCAAGTTCAGGAAATTTCAACACTGCAGAACATATGCATTATTGTATTTTTTTTATTATTTTATTACAATTTCTTTTATTTCTATTTTCTTGTTTTATCTTTGGTTTTTTATTATTTATATCTGATCAATTTGATACATAATGCTTTCAATACTGTCATTAAATTAATTTAGTTAATACCCTGCCTATTAAGTATTAACATAAGTACTTATCCTCTGCCTTAAGGTAATATGCAGTGAAGTATGTGGGCCGTTGGATTGTCTCAAGATTCGCAGACTCGGATCTCGAGGCGATCCAATGTGTTTCACTACATATTAGAGGATCTGAAATCACATAAGATAATATAAGAAAAATCTGACTTATTCTTACCTGCACAAAGCAATCATGGAAGAAGAGCCTTAGGATGGAGGCACCCAACCTTGCCTCCTTACTCAATGCCTGAATCATGTTCGTGCGCACGATGCGTTGCAAGCTGGGGCAAGTCGTGGTGTAAAAGCCTGACGACAACTGCGCGTGTGCGACATTGGCAAGCAGGATAAGAAGAGCCAGTGAAACCAAGTGCTTACTGAAAGAGGAGGCCATATATATCTAAGTTCAATGGACTAGTACTAAAGGATGTACTTAATTTGATTAACTGATGAGGAGAGTGATGCATTGGACTTGTATTTATAGTGTATGGATGGATGATGGTGTGTGTATTCTTTCTAATTAATTTCAACTTGCATTGTTTAGTCATGATCAGCTTTACAGGTAAAAGGGGAAGCATAATAATAATAGAAAATAGAAAAATATATAATTGAGCTGGTCAAATGTGGCAGCTCAGAGACATAAGAGGAGAAAAAACAAAACTGTCTCCAAGTCGTTGTGTACCCATGTATATAGTATATCTTTGTAACTCTGTATTAATTTACATAAGAATTATTCTTATTATGATAGATTTCCAATGCAATGCAAACTCGCTTTTTTTTACCATGTTTTTAATTATGGAATAATGGAATATCAACAATAATTGGTTTATTTGTATGAATGAGAACAAATAAGTTATATAATATTATTAAATTGACAAATAATATAAGTGTTAATTGTATTAATTACAAAAATCAAATAGTAGCTAGATTCCTGGGTACTTAATGTATGGTTGGCTATTCTCTATCTCTTTATTATTACATAACAATTGAAATGTTGTATGCGTTCTCTGTACATATATCATGAATTCTGTATATAGTAATTGCCTAGCTAGACATTATTTGCTAAAAGTTTCTTACAAACAATTCAATAATGAGAATTTACCTAATCCCTGCAACACACGATATATGTACAATACCAATTAATAATTTCGTTCCATTTAAAGCATTTTGTATTATTATGCAGGTAATTAAGACGAAATAAATAATTGGAAACAGATAAGAAAGTCCAAGCTGCCATGAAAAAGAAGGCCAGTGTGTGTGGGCCGGACGGAACTGCATTCGCGCGTGTATTCTTCCTTCGTACAAGATAATTAATTAGGAATTCAAAGGCCAGTTGCTCCATGCTTTGATTTGTTAAGCTCTGTATTTGGAGTAGGTATCCTCTAAGTTACCTCAAAATTTGAGTTTAATTTTGGATAGATTTGGGCTGTAGATTTCGCATCTCGGTCAGGACGGTCAAGACGTACGGTCAGTGTTTAGAATTTACAAGGTCCTTTATAAAATCATTGTATGGGCAAACTCAATTTTTGAGTTAACTTAGAGGATCTCAATAGAGTAGGTATCCTCTAAGTTAACTCAAAATTTGAGTTTAATTTTGGACAGATCTGGGCCGTAGATTTTGCATCTCGGTCAGGACGGTCAAAACGGTCAGTGTTTAGAATTTACAAGACCCTTTATAAAATCATTGTACGGGCAAACTCAATTTTTGAGTTAATTTAGAAGATCTCAATTCCTGTATTTGAGGCTCAAGAGTCAGAGTCAGAGAGACCAGCAGGGTGGCGTACCTACATATATATCATCCACATAATTCTTCCTTTTTATCTTGTTCGGATATAATTGGCCGGGGGAATTAAGACCATAATTTGCATAAAAAAAAAAAAAGGTCAACGAGCTCTTTTTTTCCCCCTCCCCTTCTTCTTTTTTTTTCCCTGATAATGGAAAATAATTTACAGTCACAAGACATACATTTTTATTAGACTAAATTACACTAATAGGTCATAAAGAAAGTTGTTTTTTTTTTTTTTCCATTTAATAAGTTTATTCCTAAAATCTCAAAGTACAATTTGATATTTAAAATATAACTTTGTTACAGTTTCGGTAATTAAAGCCTCAAACTCTATCATTTTAGCCGTCATAATTTTCAATTTATAGAATTTAATTATATATTATTTTTTTTGATAAACAATATCTTCTTTGCACTCCTTATTTGCATCTTGGCCTTGCTGATATTTTTCTGGGATGCTATCTGATCGATGATAAAAAAATATACTATGTACATATATACCATGAGGGAAGACAATTCTGACATTTATTGCTTATTTGATAAAGTACCTAACTTCATTTCTCTCATTAGCAAATAAACCTTATATGATATATATACTTTGAATAGGTTCAGATAAGAAATTTGTAGATTAAATACAAATAATTAAAAATATTTAATTAATCGAGCAGCAAAAAGATCACAATAAATTAATGGTTCGGAACTTAAATGAAGAGCCTTTTTCAAATATTCAAAATTTTGAGGGTTTGATCTTCTATTTTTATTTCAGATAATACCGAATTCCAATAATACAGTATTAGAAATATTAAAAAAAAAAAAAGTATATGATCCACACATTGGATATATAAAGATTTCTTGATTCAAAATTAAACAGCTCTTGCCATATATATCAATATATAGCCCATCTCTCTAATGCAATAGCAGTCACATAGTTTGCCTCAAATTAATGCAAGTTGTGTGCTCACTTGTCAAAGCAACCAGCCATTGATCGAGGCATTCAAATTAGAGTCGTTTTCACATGCAGTTGGAACTTGCATAGCATAGTTGCATGCCATGCAATATTTAAATGAGGAGAGATCCATTGACAATTCCTATCTTAACAATCTTGACAATCCCAACTTTAAAAAATTTGAACAAAATCATATAAATTTTTAAAAATGAAAAAAGTTTATGGATGTATTATTTAACTAATAGATTGATAGTCTTTCAAATTTCAATCAATTTAGACATTGTTTGATGGCTTATCAAAATTTTATACATTTTTTAACGGTTGTAATTTAACGGATCTTTAAAGAGCTATCAAACGTCACTTAAATTAAATATAATCGGACACATAATCAATCCATAACTTAAACAATAGTTCCGTAAACTTTTTTCTATTTTTGAGAATTTCTAACTATTTTTTTTCCAATTTTTGAAATTTGGTATTGTCAAGATTGTCAACATGGACATTGTCAATGGATCCCTCCTCTATTTAAATAGAGCGGCAGTTGTTGACTTCACTACAACAGTTGATCGAGTCAACCACCACGTCGTATAATAAGTTAACAACAAGTGCCTAATTAATTAAGAGTTGCCCATTCTCAGTTCGTCTAATGTAATGATGAAGCTTTTAATTGTTTTCTGACAAGCAAAAGTTCAAATAATTTTTATAGAGATACTTAAAATGAAAATTTAAGATTTATCCAAGAAAAGCAAATCAGTTACCAGTTTATACAAAGCTGCAATTTCTTACTCATATTTATTTAATCTTAAAATGTACAATGATCGTGAATTTTGGGTTAGACTCAGACTTGGTTAGTTATCCGACTTGGATATGAATCCACTGATAAACATGAGTGCATTTTGGGCCTCCAATTACGGTTGTTTTGAGGGTCACTTGAACTGTATCCGAATCTGAAGTAGCGACCATTTTTGTTTATGAGGGATAGCGTCCAACCTAAAAATATAAAATGAGTAATACCTAGCATCTATACAAAAACCGTCTATAGCATCTATAGGTTACATTTCAGGATGTATGTGTTACATTTCGGAGTGTATCCGTTACATTTTGTATATGTTTATGGATGTATAGACAGTTTTTAAATGGACGCAACATGTTTCTCAAAATATATTGGGAGGGATCCGCTGAAAACTCAATTTTGGTGACAACCACAACAAAGGTCAACAGATTCTTACATAATTTTGAATAAATACTCTAAAATAGAAAATTTTGTACAAACATACTGTAAAGCTCATAGATCGATTGTGTTTCAAATTTAGACCAATTTGGTTCAAAAGTCATAATATTTTAATAAGTCATTGGAAATATTAAGAAATTTTGATGAATCCTGATGGAGAATCAAACAACTTTCAAATTGATCAAAATTTGGAATATAATATGATCTATGAGCTTCACAACATGTTTATACAAAACTTTCTATTTTAAAGATTTATTTTATTTATATATATTTTAAATTCGGTTGTCACAAAATTTAGTTATCACTAAATATAGTTGTACAAAATTTATTTGAATCCGTTATTCCGTTATTAAAAAGACAAACTGAATACAATCCTTCGTAATTACAAATTAGTTTTAATGCTAATTAGAAAGGAAATGTTTAATTCTTCTCTTCTTTTTTTTTTGTACGGTGAACATATATAGTTAGCCAAATCCAATTATATATATCAAATAAGTACTTATATAAACTTAATTGGATGTTTTCAATACTAATATTTGTTTATTTTATGTTCTATGAATTAATTGATAAAACAAAATTATATGTAAGGAAATAATGAAGTCATTTAGATCATATCAATTGAAAGGAGTTGATAACTGCACCCCTTAAAAACCCACTTAACCGCAACCCTTTTTAGTTAAAAATTCTTTTTCAAATACAATCACTTTTACCGGTTGCAATTCATATCCTCAATCGAACAAAACACACACACATATATATATATATACAATAGAAAGATTAAGAATAAAAAAAAATCACTCAAAATTTATGAGAGTACAAGAAAGAAAGAGATTAAAAAATTTAGTTTGGGGGATGGATAAGGGGATAGTTATGGGGCGCAAAGATAATTTCTCTTAATTAAATACTTAATTCAGAAAATAAAAGTCATTCATGTCACAAAAACTGATAATAAGATAATAGCAGCTGAGAATTAAACACAAACATAATTAGTCTCCGTCACTGTCAGTATCATCTAATTATAAGTTCATATGCAACATTTTGTTAATTATATATATACTTAATTTTGCTCAAAAACGTTACTTCTAGAATATATAAAAGTACGTACGTCCCAGGTTATTAGAAACTATTTCTATTAACACAGCCATGTATATTTATCAATAATTAATTTTATTATATCTGCTTAATACGGATGATGTAATTTTCTTATAAATTCTGAAAATATTTCTTATAATCTATTACTAGACACGTGCCATTTTGAAATTACACATTCGGTATTGTACTAATTAATAGACAAACATGTTCAAAATATAATGAGCTAAAAGAATACAAATTAATTTTATTATTGCAGCAGTGCAGCACTATTACTGTTTGTATCTAACTAAAAATCATATCTAATTTAGGTGTCATATATATTGTTATATATTATATCCCAACTTTTTTCTTCTCTCTTCAAGTAATTAATTAGTTCATAAAATCCCTTAAACTTTTTTCAATTTTCTCTTCACTTCAACTTATTTTTTTTTTCTTCTCTCTTCAATCAATTCATAGAATCCCTCAGCGTTAACATCGATCGAATATCATGGCATACAATTACCGTGCATTAGACCTAACTCTGGTCGGAGCTAATTTTGAAGCGAGGATTAATGGAAACACCATGATCGGCACGCCGCATTATGCGTACGCTGCCGTCGCAATGTTATCGGATGATATCTGGACAGAGCAAAGCACTCCGGCGGACCAGCTTGGCGGACGTAACCCGACATGGAACTATACTTGCCGGTTCTTCGTACCGGCGGATGCTGCCTCCGCCGCCCGTCTTTACATCCGTGTTTTGATCCGGACCAAGCGTATGTTTGGGGATCAAGATATAGATATTGGTATGTTTTTATGTGATTCGTAAATCTCATTTATTTTTCCAATAACATTAATTATATATAACAGTTTAATTATCATATAAATTAGAACTAATTAACCAGAGTATATTTGTCCGGGTAATATATATGATATTTAACTTGTACTTTTTTTCCACTTATCTTGCTTAAAATTGTTTGACTTATTCATTGCTATATATAGTACTATATATATATATATATATATATATATGGTACGTCAAAAATATTTGGTTGGAAGGAATAATTAATTAATTAATTAAACATGCATGGGGTTATAATGAATTCATGATTACATTATATTTTGTATTACACCATGCATGAATTAATAAACCTATATATGTATGAATTGACAATGCATATTTTGACAATCTTGACAATGATCATCTTTAAAAATTTGTAAAAAATCATAAAAAAATCTTAAAAATGAAAAATTTTTTATGGATGCATTATTTAACTTATAGATTGATAGTGTTTCAAATTTCAACCAATTTGAACATCATTTGATGCCTTATCAAAATTTTGTACATTTTTTTAACGGTTGTAATTAAAAGATCTTTAAAGAGCTATCAAATATCGCTTAAATTGAATATAATCGGAAACATAATCAATCTATAAGTTAAATAATGCATCCATAAAAAATTTTTCATTTTTAAGATTTTTTATGATTTTTACAAATTTTTAAAGATGATCATTGTCAAGATTATCAAAATATGTATTGTCAATGGATCCCTCCTCTGTATGTATTTATAACTCAAGTTAAATCAGAATTTAATGAATTGAGTTGATTTTTGTTGCCGTTCAAATTAAATTAAATTACTGTTGGCATATTTACAGGTGAGAGCATCATTCCGTTGCAAGACTTGCTACTCTTGAATGGCATACAAACACAACCTCAACCTGCAGCATACGTAATCCGAACGGAGGAACCGGGAAGACTGCACGGGGTTTTGACGATATCATACAAGCTCCACGACGCCGGCGAAACAAGCTGCAGCAGCAGCTCCGGCTCCTGTGAGTCACCCTGGTCGACACACGCGCCTTTCACGAGCAGTTACCGACCACCAATGGCCTCACCATCTAGGTACAACTATGGATCATATGGATATGGTTATGGTTATAATTATCCACAGCAGTACATGTCCACCCTGCAGCAAGGGAGGCTGATGCAGAATTATGCTAATTGGGACAGTTTTGGGATGGGTCTGGGGATGACGGGTTCCGATGGGGCGCCTGGGGCCGCCCTGGGACGGCGTCTTGCCGATCACACGAGGATAGAGGACGCATACAATGATTGGTACAATAATTTCGGAATGGGTCCGGGGATGACAGGTTCCGATGGGGCGCCTGGGGCCTCCCTTGGACGGCGGTTCGCCAATCACACGAGGATGGAGGATGCATACAATGCCGGGTACGTTGCGGGTTCTCGGAATGCTCGTCGGATGGACGGTACGGATATCCGTAGCAGAATTTGATCAATTTCTACATGACATTCATATATATAATTATATATAGAGTCAGAGTTACCAGTTGAGATTATTGTCTACCCTTCCTTCTTTTTTTCGTTCTTTTTTTTTTTTTTCTTTTTGATATATAGAGACTATTGTCTACTAATTGTCTCTTTAAGAGAGTTGTATATACTTGTATGGGAATGAAGTCTCAACAAACCTTCTTTTAGTTATTTCAATCAATGCTTGATTTCTTTATCAAATAATATAATAGTTAATTAATATTTTAATTCACTACATCAATATATGTATCCCGTCAATTCGTGTGCAATTTTTCTCCTCAATGGGCGCCTTCTCTCTCACAGAAGCGGCATACCGTTTCTTTATATATTAGTCTGGCCCAGTCACCTATTTAATTGAGATTTGAGTAGAGGTGGCAGATTCCCGGGTCGAGTCAGTTTGACCAATTCGAAATTTTGGGTCGGATCGGGTATCGGGTTGACGGCTGTCGGTAATTTTTTCGGGTCGAGTGGGGTCGGGTATCGGGTTGACGTCTGCCGGCATTTTTTCGGGTCGGGTCGGGCGGGTTCTTCCGGGTTTGGTCGGGTTTGGTCGTTTTTGGTCAGATTTTGCACCTCTATTCCCGGGTCGGGTCGGGTCGGGGTCGGGTCAGTCTGACTTTTCCTGGAACACGGGTCGGGTCGGGTTCAGATCAGTTTGATTTTCCCTGAAACTCGGGTCGGGTCGGGTGGGTTTTTCGGTCGGGTCAAAATTTGCCACCTCTGGATTTGAGGCAGATCAGTAGGTTAAATTAGATTAGGTCAGGCTGCTATTCCACTCCAATCCTTTGTCCTCATACAATTCTCAGTGTTTTGCAGAAAGTTTGATTAAAATAATATTCCCATTTAAACAAATAACAGTTCAAGACCGATTTAAACTAAATGCAATAGTTCAAGGAGACAAGGACCAATCTAAATAAAAAAACTAAATACAATAGTTCAAGGAGACAAGGACCAATCTAAATAAAAAAAATAGTTTAGAAATCAATTTGAATAAAATACAACAATTCAGATATCAAAATTATATTTTTCTCTTAATATTATTATTAACATTACAATTACCATTCGTACTTATGGGTACTATATATGGTATACAAAATTTGACATGGTGGTGGTCGGCTGTGAATCTTTGACAATACAAATTGCAAGCTTCTGCATGCATTGTCAACGCATGCAATCAATCAAAAATCACACTAAAATAATCCTCAATCCATGCGTCTCTTAATTATTATTTCCCCCTTAAAGCACATAAATAAACAATCCAACCGAATAACAGGGAAGACCCATCAAGTCTGACTTAATCATAATCCTTAATAATATTTGCTTTGACTCCATGGTGTGTACATTGACTCTTGTCTTAAATCATAATTGTCGTTTAGTTAATTTATGAATAGTGGTTAGTCGGTTGGGAATTAAAAGTAGACTTCGTTACGTCAAAAGAATTAGTAGGGAAGAATCATATATATAGTATAGGTTCAACGAATTCATATCCCCTGCTGTACTGCATTGTGCAGCTCACAACGTCAGCCGTTGGATTGTCTGGATAGTCATTCCAGCACGGATATCGAGATGATCCAGTGGCTGACGTTGTGAACTGCACAATGCAGTAAGTTAGGGGATGACTTGACACTTGAGCATTCAGGGGTCAACATCTATTCTAACTGTTAAAGGCGGAACATTTGCCGCACTGTAGCTTGCTACAGTAGAAAAGAACAGTGCGATTTTTTTTTTTTTTTTTTTTTTTTTTTTTAAGGTTACGTGTCGTGTGCTGTATAGCGTTAGGTTGTCGATCGTATTGTACAGGTATTTTTCTTTACCATAATATCTCGGTCGCGCGGAGCGCGCAACCTTCCTAGTTGATATATCCATTCTTCAACTAGTTATGTCGTTTTCCTTTAATTAATTATTGTGTATCGATCGACTTTTTGTGCCATGCATAAAATCGATCCAATTTTACGTAACTGACGTTTTATTAGCTGGATTGGATTGCAAATTAATGTGATGCGTGGATTGCGCACGCGGCGAAGGAATATTCCAAGTACATTGGTCAAATAAGTAATTAATTGCAAACAATTCGAAAGGTTAAAATATATTTAATTGGTAGATAATATAAGTTGAATTTTCTACTTAAAAATGTATTGGATGATGGATGAGAGAGATTTTTAAGGAGGACAATTATCATCTCTCATATATATTTTTTAAATTTAAATACATTAGTCCATAAACACTTTGAATATGTCCTAGTAAAGAGTCTACGCCTTGCTTTGGGCTGAAATTTTTATATCTTATAATAAAGGGCTGAAAGCTCATGCCTTGTGAGGAAACTGAGATAGATCTTAAATTTTAATAGGTTAGGACATTAATGTACGTCAACGGTGGTGATCAATTTAAATAAACAATCAACGGCTGAGGCTTCTTCTTTGGAGAAGATGAAACTTTTATGTCAAATAATTCAATCTCTTGCATATATACTGTATGAGCCTGTGGAGTATATATATATATATATATATATATATTTTTTGTTTAATGCAAGTGACACTCCTCGAGCTGTATTAGTTTATTCGTGGGATTAATTAATTTGTGTCAATCAGTTTTAGTTTTAAAAAATAAAGTTAGGCACCGATGGTCACCAAAACATGGTTATTTGATCCCTCCTCATATAATATTATCATCAGATATGATCCTAACCGGATATTAAGGGGTTTCTGTTTGAAACTGTACACACGGGTTGTTAGTGTAATTGTGTAATTATTAATTAATCTTTTGTTATAAAATTTCATAATGTTTCAATTTTTAATTTTCGTAGAAAAATTTTAAGTTTTAATTTAAAACGATCCATTTTAGTTTAAGTTTCTTAATATTTATGAGGATCCGTTTTCATTTTTTTTTTCTTATTTAATTTTCAGGTGATGAATATCTAAATTACAAAATATGAAAGGAAAGAGAAATCCAGATTATAATTAATTAAGTACTCTCAGTGGAAGTTGTTTTGTGTTATTTAATTAATTTACTTGATTTTGTTATCTGGATGATCATACACAAACACTCAGTAACTCTAAAATTAAGCTGTAAATTAATTAGACTAATGATATCGTGTGGTTTTCTGAGATAATTTTTCGAAGAAGCAAAAATGTTGAACCTCGATAGACATTCCTATTATGCAACTCGAATTCAAATGATGCGCATGCACGAATATAATCACGCGAATGTTTTTTTTTTTTTTTGAAAAATTGACAGCGGCTGACAACGTTTAATCACCCAAATGTTGCAAATCTACTATAACAAAACATAATAGAAGTGCACGCAAATATGAAAAAAAATAAAAATGATGCAATGCAAGTCTACTCGTGTAAATTCTGGTTCAGGGTTGTGTGAGAGCGAGATACTGAGATGTAAATCCAAAATCCCAATTTAAATTGGGTATCGAATTTCAAATTAAGCCCAGTTTGGAGTCCTTGGAGAAGGCCTACAAAAGTCTTTTGCTGAGGGCCTAAGGCAGATTTCATATATGGATGATTAGGGGTGCATAACGTTCAAAGCGCAACGGAATTGAGTTGTTTCGTTAATCGTTTTGTTTCGTTTAACGAAATAAAAAATCGTTTCACTTTCGTTTCGTTTAGGACGAAACGAAACGAAAGAACGAAAAATAATCGTTAAACAGTAGTATTTTTCTATAAAATTAGAAAACGAAATGGAATAAATCGTTTCATTAATCATTTCGTTTCGTTTAACAAAACAAAAAACCGTTTCGTTTTCGTTTCGTCTGGGACAAAACGGAACGAAATAACAGAAAACGGTTTTCGTTTCGTTAATCCCCGATTGCCTCTGCTGCTCTGCTTTACATTCACCAGTGCTGGATCTTTTGTTATCACAATCACAATCACAATCACCATCATCATTGTTACTTTTACTAATAGTAGTTGGTAAATTGTGATCCCATTGCATATTTCATATGAGGTGGCAAAATCTGACCCAACCTGATCAGACCCGACGTGATATTTATATTCTGTCAAACTGATCTGACCCCGAACTCGACCCGATAAACTGCCACCTCTAATTTTTCGAGATGTTCCTCATCTACCTATATGCTTGAGTTTCTGATGATTTCATTTTTTATTACTATAGATAATGTAGTATTTCAGTAATCAAATTTCAACAATTTTTTTTTTATGTTTGGAAATTCTCAAAAAATTTCAAACAAGAGAGAAATGTGTGTGTTTTTTAATTTTTTTTAGATGGAATAGGAAGGACCAAAATTCAATCTCGGTCCGGCTACATACACCGTTCCCACGATAAATTTTCTATTTTCTAAATTCTCATGTAGGTTATTTGTTTTGTTAAATTTTGTTTTAATCTCTAATTTCGGTTTCACCCACTCTTTAATTTTGGTTTTGAAATCTATTTTTTTACATTTAAATTCAAATGTTCAAATCATGGACCGATTATTCTTTTGAGTTTAGTATTACTATTTTTTATAATTAATTTATTAAAAAAGCACAAAATAATCGTCAATATAAATTTATTTTGGTGAATTAACTAGAAGTTTTATTTTTTGAGATAAAATGAGGGTCAAGCAACTCAAATTTAAATGTTTACAAAAGACTCTCATCCGGGTTTCGCACCCATGTCCTCCCACACAGAGAGCGTTGACCTTAGCCACTATAACAAAGGCTGGTTCGTAATTAACTAGAATTTGGACTTCGAACAATTTTGTCTACCTTCATATTCTAACTTTCAAGAATGTTCTTTAAAATTCTCCCAACGACCAAAAGAGTCAACTTTAAGTATAACACAACTGACACTTAATACCTTAAATATGATCAGTTCATCACATTTCCAGTCTAGAATTAATTTCTTAATTGATATTGTTTGCGACGACATGGGATCCAATAACTATGGGCACCAATGCCATGCCCATGGTGACCATTTTTTTATTTATGAATAAATTGAAAAATCTAAATCGTTAGATGTATTCTATATTATCTAAATAATATATACCTAAAAATTGATAAAGTTTTAACATTGTTTCGATAGTCATCAAGAGAGTAGAGAAATCATAAAACTTGAGCCGTTGATTTTTGTTAATGCTTGATGCACATGTAAATAAAATCAATATGATATAATTTTTTGTATATACATAATACATGATATATACAACATATTCTATCAATTAGTTCTATTATTTAAGAATTAAAAATGTAGTTATTTAAGATTTAATTTTATAGTTACCGATCGGTTACCAAAAATATTGTTACGTTGATCCCTCTTCGTATATATAAGCACGTAATATATTGTACAACAAATTGATCACATCACCTATACTGGATTTCAGCACATTCTCAGTCAGCCTGACATAATAATGCATCTTTTTTTTTTTTTTTTTTTTTTTAGAAAAGCCCGTAGGCAAATATAGCAAAAATGTATCCCACATTATTCCCACCACAAGTGATAAAAGATCAGATATAGGAAACATGGAGCTAAGCTTTGCATCGATGGAAATCACTGACAAATGACTCTACTCTGCATAATTCTGAAAGGACGCGCACCAGCTGACCGGCACCAATGCACCATCTTTCATCCAGTGGAGCTACTACAGTCTACAGATGGAATTCAAAATTTCAAATCCCCTGTTATAGGATAACAGGATTCTATTATTCTCTGTTGGGCCGTTGGATTAAAGTCAATTAATAGATCAAATTTATCATTTATATAGAAAAAAAGACCTGATCTATTATCTTTTTTTTTTTGATAGAAAGATGTGAGTCAGGCAGTCAACTTCTCAAATTTCATTTTGTGCCTATTGAGATTTGAACCTATGACATTTTAGAAATCATCTTAATTAGCTATCACTTCAGCTACGTACTAGGCCATTTGCAAAAAGACCTCTATTATCTAAACTAATCTGATCCGGTCCGTCCAGCTCAATCTAACGGTTGAGCTTGGAATAACAGAATCCTGTTATTCTATTTGGAATAACAGCACATATGGACTCAGTAGAGATAGATGTACATAACTTTTGCATGCCACAAATTCACAATTGCATGTGAGCTGTTTTCCTCGAGTAATCCAAAACCACTTTGTAAGGGTAGGGAGCACTGAATTTGAACTAGATCTTGATCAGGATTGGTTGAAGATTGCAAACAAGGAGCACTAAGATTTTTACGGATTGTCTGGAATCCGGAGATGGAAACAAAACCTATAAAGGGCTTTGTTCTCTAGCTAGGGATCCAATATTGGGTAATATACACTGTCTATGGATATATTGGATGGAATGATAAAAAAAAAAAGAAGAATGTTTTGATTTGACAAAAAATTTAGGTTTGATGTTTTATAGTGGGCAATTTAACAATTTACTCTTCTTTCAAAATTTGTTAAACAAATTGTCCTCTTCCAAAAAAAAAATTTAACAAAATGCTCTTGTGTACCCTCCATTCCCTCCATTCTCCTTCCCTTATATTTTACTTTCTTTTACTTTCATTTAAAAATAGCAATATATAGTTTTTCTTTATAATTATTTTATAATCTTTTCATTTTACATATCAAAGTTTTCATGAATATTTTTTATGACATAAATTTTCATTATATAAATTTATTATCATGAAAATTCTGAATTTTAGAATCCTCATTTTCAACCAATATTCAATTCGCTTTGTTAAAAAAATATTAATAATTAAAAATCACCTCTTATTATAAAATTTTAATTTGCTATAATATAATAAAAAATAATAATATTAAATATCCTTGTAAATATAGTGATTAGAGTATTTTAGAAAAGACTATCTTTTCTTTACTATACTTACAATAATATAAATCTTATATCCTTAATTTCATTATCATTAATTAAATGAATTATGTTAAAAATATCTTCTATATGACATATTTTTCTAAATTTGAAGAAGAATAATTTAAGTTTTTTTTTAGTACAATTTCCTATGATTTATATTATACAAAAAAATTTTATATAAAAAAGAGAGTATAAATGAAAATGAATAAATAAATAAATAAATAGTTATAATTAAATATATTTCTATTGACATTCTTGAGGAAAAGTAAGAGAGGTTAACATGGGTGAAGGGGAATAGAGTAGAATGAATGATATATAAGAGTATTATATTGAATTTTTTTAGAAGGAGGGCAATTTGTTTAACAAATTTTGAAAGAAGAGCCAATTGTTAAATTGCCCGTTTTATAATCATTAATTTTATTTAATTTAAAGGGATGTAAAGAACAAGCCACTGGCTAAAGATAACGCTCTTCGCACAGGAGCTCTTTTATAAATATTTAAAATTTAGTGACTTGATTATTATTTGTAGCTAAAAAAGGGGTGTAAAGTATTATTCTTTTTTCTGAAGCTAAAGCTAATGTATGTGGGTTTAGATTATTACGTGAACGTTAACATTTTTCATCTAAAATACTAACGCCTCAAAAATATATATTAATGGTAAATTTCAATAATTGTTTTTAGTCTTTTAGATGTAGGAAATGAGTAAGACGAGGTTGTCCTATGCCCTATATCACCTTTCTTATTACTGAATTAGATGCTTTCACACTATTTTTTTAATTATCCAGAGCAATTGTTTACAAGGATTGGGTTATTTGAAAATATGGGCTGCATTTGAAATTTAATTTTTGCAAAAGGACCCTTAATTTGAAGCTTATTATCTCCAAACTTTTTATGTCAAAAAATATTGTTTATTTAGACAACTGATCATATATAATTATTTTTCAGAAAAATACTATGAGCTAGCTCACCATGACCTTTGATGAGTTTAGCTAAAACACAATATACTCATTACATTCAAAGTTTGAATCTTTTTTCTCAATAAATTTTATATAAAACTTGATAATGTACTAAAATTTTCCAAGTGAAGAGCTCTTTGACTACTTTTTAATCCTATTTTTAAGATTGCTATAAACAATAGTCAAATAAAGAAACCTTGCATATTCAAAAAATGAAAATACTTGAATTTGATGAGATTAATTGATGATATATAAGTTTTTGTAACAACAATAAGAAGTTTGAAGGATCTTAAGTTCTTAACATATTAAATTATTTAAGGACCAACAAAAAGTTTTTGAGAAATTATACTTTAAAAATTCTTAGTATTCATATTAGAAGTTTGAGTGAGGCTAGTATTGATTCAAAATATTTTTAATATCTCCAAACTTCAAATTGTTGACAATCTGAGAACTTTAAGGAAAATAAGAAGTTTAGAGATATTAAATTATATTTAGGGCGGGCTCAAATGTAACAAAAGTGATATTTAAGTACAAAATTGAAAAGCTCTAAATTTTAAAATCACTTCGATAAAAAAGGAACTTCAAGGAAAAGAATTTAAAAAATCCTATCCTAAACTAAAATTTATCTTTTTTACTGGACGGTTTCTTACTTCTTAACGCTCGTGATCAATCAGTGCTGTTTTCACCACAGAATTATTGACGATATAAATCACACCTTGACGCACTGCATGTTTCGGCATCCGTCGGATATCACTAACATCACGGTTCACGAATCTTGATGCGGCACTGTCGCAGAACTAGGGGTGAAAACGGATCGGATATTATCCGTCCGTATTCGGATTCGTATTTGAATTTTTGCGGATACAGATATCCGGATACGGATATTTGCGGATACGGATACAGATACGGATAAAATTCATGCGGATACAAATACGGATACGGTTTTCAATTTGGAAACGGATACGGATACGGATACGAATACGGATAATTATCCGAATCCGGATATTTTGGTAATTCGGATATTCATTTTAAAGGCTTATTATATGTCTTTCAATTGGATTTTTGATGTAAATTTCAAATTTAATGAAGTTTATATCTAATTTGGCTTTACACTTAATCTTTTTTCTAATTTTTTATACTTTTAATTAATAATATAATAATAATAATGGATTCTTCTTAACTAATATGTGATTATGTTTGATAATAATGATCAGCGATGAACTAATAACATATTTATATGATCAGTGATTAATTTTTATAGTAATCTAACTATTTTAGTTAGTGATTTATCATGGAAAAAATTATATATAATATACTTTTTTAATAGTAAGTCTAATATCCGAAGTATATTCGTATTCGCATTCGCATTCGATAAATATCCGATCTGATCCGCATTCGTATTCGTTTGATATCCGATCCGTATTCGTATCCGGAACTATCCATATTCGTATTCATATCCGAAAAACTAAAACGGATACGGATACAATTTTGACTAGTATTGGTCGGTATCCGATCCGTTTTCACCCCTACGCAGAACCTTCCAATGTGCAACTCGGGCAGCACGGGCAGGCTATTTCAGACGCACCGAATTACTACTACTGGTGCATTGGGCCCAAGTCCAAAGCACTAAACAGAGATAACAGATCACCGATTTGTGAGTTGTGACAAAGACATGGTGTGTGATCTGTGGACCAGACGTAATCTGACCGCTGTATACTGGTACTGGTACGCTTTCATTTGGATCCAGCTGTGACCCGTGATTGAATGAATAAACTTTTCTCTGTAACATGTTTTTGTAATTGGTAATGTAACAAGTCAATTGGAAGCCTGCATTTCGACCTGGTACATGTATAATAATGAAGGGAAGCAGCTGAAGACGAGAGGAAGGTGATTGTGTTGTGCCCTTTATTCAAATGATGGATGGGGAAACCGTGTTTGTTTATTTTTATTCATTAGAAACATGTCAAATTTAATGCCACTTTGCCATGCAACCTGTTCAGTGTACTTCCCAACCTCATCATCTCACTTACCTTTCTCCATTATTTAATGCACAACACATCTCAACCTACAAGGCTACAAATACAATTCTCATGAAGTCATGATACACTTTTGTAATTCCTCCGTTTTTAAAATTTGAACCGATTTAAAAGAAAAAACATGTTTGTTACACTAAAAGGAACAAAAGAACAGCTAAATACATATATACAAACCTAGTTTAAACTAATTAGCATCTAATAAGAGTTTCTAGAAAATCACTAGTATAAAAGAATCAAACTCAAGTTTTCAATTTCCATAAATAAACCATAATGCATTTCACTCCAAAAAAAAAAAAAAAAAATCACAATTAGTTAGCATTATATATGTATTATTATTGAATAAATTACAAGCCAAAAACAGCTCTATAATAATTATATATTATATAATGTTACAAAAAGAAAAAATACAAAAAATTGAGGTGAAATAAATAATCTACCTCCAAAATACAATTATACAAACAATTAATTAGCTTGTTATAAATTTATAATACATGTATATAATAATTTACTCAAAAAAATCCCCAAAATGCAACAATTTTTTTTTTTTTTCTAGCTATTAACCACTCTACAATTCAATCTGATCTCGCCATTGCTCCCTGTCAATGGACTCAAATTCCCCATCTTCACCATTGCCTTTGCGAAATCCTTCAAGAAGATGCCGCCATTGTTGCTGTACTGCTTGACCAACTTATCCAGGGATCCATTGTTGAACAGCTCCTGATCGGAATGGAACAGCCCCTTCTTGTTCATTAAATTCTTGTAGTATGCGTTGTCAAATGTCGTCGGGCTCGTAACGTCGATTGGCGCCGGGTTGTTGTCGCCGCCGGTTTGGGGGCATGTCTGCTGCCGCAATGTTGCGAAGCTGGAGTCGATGTTGGCCTCGTTGAAGATGCGGCTGCGGAATATAGAGCAGCGTGTTTGGCCGATTGTGTGTGCACCGGAGAGCGCTGCCATTTCGCGTGCGCTGAATCCCTTGGCGCCGAACATGGCGATTAGGGCGGATAGACTGGAACCTGGACCGGGGAGGTTCGCATTGGCCGCGCTCTGGCTGGCTGTCTTTGCGTCCCGGCGACCGAGCGGTACGTTCCATGTCGGACCTCCGAGCTGCACATTTAAAATAAAAAAAAGTAAGATTTACTGCCTTTATAATATGTTTTGAAAATTTGAATTCTGAATTTCTAATACTGATTATGTACACAAAAAAAGTTTATAAATTTTGAAGTTGTGCATACCAAATTGACGCTGTCGCGAGCGGCGAGGGCGAGGATGTCGGCGCAAGAGACAGTGGCGTTGCAGGAGGCTTCCACCTGAGTTTTTATGGCATCTATGACCTCGAATCCACGAACCGAGTTCGCGTTGGGGCCGGCATTCTTCTCACCGGTGAATGTCGATGTATCATCCAGCAGAATAGATGCATCACATCCCTTCAGAAAATAAAATGCCAACGGTTCAATTTATACAGTAACAAGTTAAAAAAAATATATATATATATAAATCCGCTAATTAACTGTGCATTATTCCAAAAGAAAGAAATGGAAAATATTTATCATTATGATTCTTACTTGAACAAAGCAATCATGGAAGAAGAGGCGAAGAATCGAGGCGCCCATCCGCGGCTCCTTGGAGACCGCCTGAGTCATGCCAGACCGAACGATCGTCTGCAAGTTCGGGCACGTCCTCTTGTAAAAGCTATTCGATAGCTGCCCGTGAGCAGAGCAGAGAAGTACATAAAACAGAGCAAGCACAAGAGCTCTACTGATCAAGAATGCTGCCATGCTTAAGCTCAACTTACTTACTCCAAAAAAAAATATAAGTGTGTTTAATATAGTGAAGAGGTTGATTTAAAATTTGAATTTAGTGGAAAGTGGAAGAGCGATGGCTTCTTTCGTTCTTTCGTTTTCGAGAGATTCTGAGTGATGGAGATGGATGGTTTGTTTGTTTGGGTAGCTCAGTTGGAGCCTTGAGGTTTATTTATATAGCAGAGAAAAAAGAGAAGTAACATAACAGTGTTATACACTTCTCTACGCGTATAATAGTGTGTGCTTGCATTGTTGCATGGCTGGATGATCAGGATTTAATGATTTGTTCAACGCGTGATTGCTTGACTATTGCTAGGTGCTGTGGGGCTCTTTTCATACATCATATTATCATGAATTCATATCTCCTATATTATCCCAATTTGAACCGTTGGATCAAAATCAACGGATGAGATTAATTGTAGAAAAGACTCCTATAATCTTAATTGGACTGATGGAATCTGTCTATTTGATCTAACGGTCCATATTAGACAAATGGGGTAATGTTATTCTCAAAGACATGCATACAGAGAAATGTGGCGGATGGATGATTGAAGGAACCGAGAGACCAGCGACAATGGTTTGGTTGCATTATTTTATGTACTTATTTGTTTATTAGAGTGTAGGAAGAAAGAAGCAAAGAGATATGGCGGCGAATTAGAGAGCAGGAAATGAACGGAACTTCCAGCTGTGGTTTCACTTTCACTTTGACAGTTTTACTGGTAACTGGTAAGATAATGGCGGTAAAGCAATTCCAAGGTGCCAGAATATATAACCAATGGTAAAAAGATAAAGGGTAATGTCAGCACTCAGAAGTCAGCAATGATTATAAGAAAGAAAAAAGGATGAATGAGAGAGAGCTCCCTGCATGTGAAAAGATTTTTACATCAGAATATCAGAGGAATAATTTCATAAATGTGTGGGCAGAATTTTAAGAAGTGACTTTAAGACATCGTTCATAATTCAGATGTACATACCCTGTATTACGGATGGAGATTATTGAGCATCAACAATTAATAGTTTAATTTGACAATCGTGAAAATTAATGCATAGGCATTTAACGTATACACGATATGAATGTCAAGAATTGAAAATCTTTTAACTTTCATGTAAATAGCCGATAACGACGTATACATACTCTGTTTTAATAAATTGAAAAAAACTATTGACAAGTTATTTTGATGAAATAACAAATAACTTTTAACTTTCGTGAAAATTGTACAACCAAATCCAGGAAAATAACTTGTCAATAATTTTTTTTCAATTTTAAAATTGTTGTAGTATATTTCTAAAAGCATTGTATAAGCATTTGTAGAAATATAATATATTTTTTATTTTTTTTTTACAAACATGTTATTGAACTCATAGATTGATTGTGTTTTAAGTTTTAAACAATTTTAGTATCGTTTGATACTCCATAAAAAAATATTACATTTTGGACTGTTACAAATATCAAGTGATATTGATGAGCTTAGATAAAATATCAAATAATACATAAATTGTTTGAAACTTAAAACACAATCAATTTTGAGTTTAAGAATTTTTTTTTTCAAATTTCTATTTTATAGATTTTATATATATTTCTTTTCAAAGGTCCATTGCCAGTCAAAAACCACGTGCAACAAGATCATGCATGTCTAGAGGTGGCAGATTTTGACACAATCCGAAAACCCGTCTGACTAGACCCGGAAATAGAGGTGCAAAATCTGACCAAAACGACCAAACCCGAAAAACCTATCCAACCTGACCCGACCCGAAAAAATGCCGGCAGACGTCAACCTGATACCCGACCCGAAAAAATTGCCAGCAGCCGTCAACCCGATACCCGACCCAACATTTTCAGTTGGTCCCGGCCCGGCCCGACCCGACCCCGAACCCGACCCGATCCGACCCGGAAATCTGCCACCTCTATGCATGTCCTCCATTGTTTATTTACGGTGTGCTCCAAATGGGGTGAAGAGGAGGGAAGGGGAGGGGAAAGGAGGTGAACTCAAATGAGTTACTTGCTCCACAATTTTTTTAAAGAGAAGGGGAAGATAAGATTTCACCTCCTCTACCCCTCAAATGAACTAATTTTGTCCCCTTCAAATTGGGGTGTAGAGGAGGTGAACTCCTCATTCCCATTCCGTACCCTCCCTTTCCTTTCTATACCCTCCCTTCCCTTCCCTCTCTAATTAATTTGTGGAGCACAGTGCAAGGTGTTAATCGTGAACTTCTTATGGCTCGTTTAGACAGTCCTTATAAACCACGTGCGGTGTTATATTTATTTATATAATTGGTAATAATGAAAAAAGTGCTTGATCTCGGTACTTCAATGCTTGATATAAGTTTCTTCCTATATTGGCAGGCAGACTGGCAGTCGAAGAAGAGGTCAGTTTCAACGAAGCTTGATTGTTATATTCTGAAAAAAAAAGAAGCTTGATTGTTATTTAATTGGGCAAGTCCTTTCATTGGTCAGAGTTTCATGGCCTTCAGCTCTTCATCTCATTTAATTTCATTTCATCTCACACGAGAACAAACTTTGAAGGGGATATTATTTGCTTAGATGAACTTTCTTAAGACTGTCAATTGGATTACTTCATATCTACATACATTAGAGGTGGGAAAAAAAAATTAATAATACAAATTATTAGAAGTTTGATTTTAACACTGTTGTAAGAAAAATTCAGTAATTAATTAATTCTCCTAATTTAATTAATCTTTAATGGGCTGATTAATTAGAGAGATAAAAGAAAATGTTTAGCCACTGAAAAGGTGTATATGGGATATATAAAAGACCCTAGGCAGATCCTCTCTCTCCTCCAACAGATAATAATCTAAATCCTGAAAGTGCTCGCACCCATTGGCGAAGGAAAGGAGGAAGAGAGAAATCTCCGAGAGGATTGCCATGTAAGATTTCTAGTGATCCAATAACAGTCTTCGGCATGAATACTAGCGGGAAAGGTAATTTTATGATTTGTATTCACGTAAATTGATGTGATTTTTACGGTGTTTGAAGATCTTATGGACTTTCATGGTGTGTTTCAGAATTGCACACCTAGAGATGATAAAAATGCTAATAATCATATTACTAATGGCTACAAACAACTGTACGTCCCGCATTATATAGGAGAAAAATGTCAATAATCAATAAGACGAAAAAAATAATAAAAATAGAGTAAAAGAATAAAATTTAATAATACAGATCACAAAATTTAACAAAAGCAAAATGTCTGAATTCACGGTGTTAAATCTGCTTGACAGTCTCCTGGAACAACAGAAATATTTTTGAAACGCTTTAACTTTTTTTCACGACGAACGCCACGTAAAAGAAACTTTATTGCAATAATTTGGTTTGATCTTGGTCGATGATTGATAGTTGATACTATAATAATTGAGTAATTGAGTACGAGCTAGCGTCCACTCTTTTTACTTATTCACTGGTTCAATGTATTTTTAACAAACAAAAGTAATTTTTCAGTAAACATTTATATCTTTCTGATCAATATATATCGTTTTCTAGTGTACAGATAGTCAGATACACTACGGTTACCAGTGAATATTTATGTGACTATAGTAAACACATGGATGCACGTAGTATATCAGAATTGTGAGAAGAGTGAATGAGTAACCCAGTTTGTAGGTGGACTCTACGTGTTTTTCAATTTATGCGCTACCTAAAATGTGGTCAATTGCTCGGTCAAGTCGTGAATCCAGTGGTCTGTTATGGTACGGTCTCAGCTTGTTAAAGATAATTAATGGGGCTTCCTAGCTAGCTTCTACTTTCACTTTTATTTTTGTATCATTTCATATTGGGATAATGTCTTTACACATCCCAATCTTTCCTCTTGTAACAAGTTGCCCTCCCAATCTTTTTTTTGTGACAAACACCCCCAAACTATCTAATGTGTGACAATTGTACCCGCCACGACTAATTAACCCTATAATACTCTATTTGGAAGTGTGAAAAGATAAAAATACCTTGAATGTATTTGTCATACAAGTACTTGTGTTTTAATAAATTTAGTTTATAAATGACAATTATTTACAAATATGTTTGCAACTAATATAATATTGTTAATACGTACATTATTTGCTCTGTAACATTTTCTTAATTTGATTTTAGATATATCATTTTATATTTATACAAATATATACATTAAGAGTAGTTAGATAGATTGTGTGTTTTTTTTTTTTTTAATTTGGGGTGGTAAATTAATAAACAAATTATTTATTTTATTGATTCTAATTTTATTGATATTAATTTTGATTAAGTTGTATATCTATCTTTAAATAATAAAAATTATATAACTTTGAATTATTTTAACAATTATACATTTCTTATAATAATAGAAATTGAAAATTATTTTTTGACATATCAAATAAAATATTTATGTATTGTGGACAGTTAATATTTCTTCAATATTTTTTAAGATGATCATTTTTACAAATTAAATTTTTATGAAACATAAATACTCTAAATATTAAATATTATAGCATACACATAGGGGTATTTTGGTCTTTTCACACTTTAAAATGGAGTACTAGATGGTTAATTAATCATAGGGGGTGTAAATTGTCACAGATTAGATAGTTCGGGGGGTGTTTGTCACAAAAAAAGATTGGGGGACAACTTGTCACAAGTGAAAATATTGGGGGATGTGGAGACATTATTCCTTTCATATTTAATCAAAATTCATTAAAATTGAAATATTAAAGACATTGTCCTGCATGGACTAAGTGTTTATAAAGTTCTAGTGACTTGTGAGATAAAAAAAACGACCAATTCATGCGTAAGTTTAGAACATCATAAATTATATAAAATATCTTGTCTCACATAAAACAGTTATTTTGTTTAAGAATATGTTTACATATTTTACTTTTTTATTTTTCAAATTTAAGAATATCTTGGGTCAAATGAAACATTTAGCGTGGTCCTTCCACTTTAAATAAATAACATATTGAGGTGATAGTGTACGTCCAGTTTAATATTTTTGTACCTAAAGTGCTCGGAAACTAATATACATGCTTAACCACTAGACCAACTTACTTATTTTATATGTATAATATATTAATATTATTGCAGAGTTGCAGACAAAAAAAAAAAAAAAAAAACTGTGTATATATATTCTGAGAATCTGAGATAGGCATAGTGCATATTTTCCCCTGTTCACACCAATCAATATGTAATATGTACATCTGCCAAATGTGTAGTTAATTAACTTCCAAAAGATTAATGAATTAGACATAAAATGCAGTTTATTTTGGTAAATATATATTAAGTCCTTCCATCATAGTTTTCAACTTAATTAATATATTTAATTACAACCATGATAGTAATCGCCCATTAGTTAAGAATACAAATTACAAAATATAATTTAAATAAAGATTCATATATTCAAGCATTTAAGCATAGACAGAACAAATATCTCGAGTCGTGAACTTTTTTTACTACTATAACAATTGCTATGAAACAATTAATCCTTTCTTCAAAACTAAAACAAATCAAAATCCAAAATCTGAGAAACTAATTAACTAACTAAACCAATCGAATTAATCTAATTAACTAATTAACTTTCCTACAGTTCAACCTAACCTCCCCGTTTCCGCCGGTCAACGGCTTAATGTTACCGAGCTTCACCATCGCCTTCGCGAAATCGCTCGCAAACTGAGCGGCATTGGTGCTGTACAGCGCAACCAATCTGTCCTGCGAGCCGCCGTTGAACAGCTCCTGGTCGGAGTGAAACAGTCCCTGCTTGTTCACCAGATCGACGTAGTACGCGTTGTCGAAAGCGTTCGGGCTCTGCACATCGATCGGTGCAAGGGTGTTATCGCCCCCCGACTGCGGGCAGGTCTGTTTGCGAACCGCGGCGAAGCTGGAGTTGATGTTGTTCTCGTTGAATATGCGGTCACGGAAGAACTGGCAACGTGCCTGCCCGATGGTGTGGGCGCCCGAAAGAGCCGTCATGTCGCGGGCAGTGAGACCTTGTGCAGAGAACATTGAGATTAGAGATGAGAGGCTCGACCCCGGACCGGGCAGGTTCGAGTTTGCGCCGCTTAGGCTAGCCGTTTGGGCATCCCTCCTGCCGAGTGGTATGTTCCATGTCGGTCCTCCTAGCAAGTTGACGCCGTCTCGGGCCGCCAGAGCGAGAATGTCGGCGCAGGAGACAGTGGCATTGCAAGATGCCTCCACTTGAGTCTTGATGGCATCGATAACCTCGAATCCACGCGCCGAGTTTGCGTTCGGCCCGGCATTCTTTTCCCCGGTGAAGGTCGGTGTGTCATCCAAGAGAATCCCTCCATCACACCCCTGAAAATGAACCAAAATTCATCCCAAATTAGATGCAAATTCATAAGAAAATAACCCAAATTGTTAAACTAACTAAAATCCTTGGATCGAATCAAAATGCGTACATTGACAAAGCAATCGTGGAAGAAGAGTCGAAGAATCGAAGCCCCCATTCGGGCCTCCTTGGCGACGGCTTGAGACATGACCGACCGGACAATGGTCTGTAGGTTCGGGCATGTCTTCTGGTAGAAGTTCGCCGACAACTGCCCATTAACGGAGCAAACAAGCACAGAGAGCACTACAAATGTGAAAAACTTGGAAGACAATGTGGCCATGGCTGGCTATATGAATAGCTTGAACAAGAATATATGTTTGGTTATATATATATATATCTCTAGGATTTAGTTTTAGTTTGTGTTTTCTGAGAATTGGTTGAAGGAATTTCTTGCTGAGTGAGTGAGTGAGTGATGAGAAGTATTGGGGGTGTGTTTAGGGATATATATACATGATATTGACGCGTTAGAAACTTAGAATGCATGCAATTCCAACAATCAACGCCGAACTCAAACGTGCTTGCTAATTGGGCTGCTTTTCATTGACTGACAATTTCAATGTTTGAATTATCCTTACTATATTAAAAGCATATGGGTAAAAATGACGTGAGATGTCTGTCTTCCCAAATAAGAAACCTGAGTTGTTGATCATTTTTTTGGATAGATCATAACCGTTAATGTGATTTATTTTAATGACCGTTGACGTTAATGTCTCAGCCCATTAAAATTTAAGACCCATATCAATTTTCTCAATAATAATTTCAGTCCAAAGCAACGCGTAGGCTCTTAACCAGTAAGTAAATAAGTAGATTATCACCGTAAAGAAAACTAAGTAGGTGGCGATTTGGATTTTGGATAATGAGGTGAAGACAAATTTATATTTTGGAGGATGCAAAGAGTGGTATGCTGAATTGTGTGCAATGTATAATGTGATTGATGCCTGTTGGAGACTCGGATCTTGGAAGGTTGTGTCATGTGTGGGTGTGGCTCACCACCGTTTGATTTTCTGTGTAGATTACATTTCGGGATCTACGTATCGGTTACATTTTGTACACGTCTGTATTTGTTATGTGTACAATCTTGTACACGTCTGTAAAGTAAATGTATAGAATGTATAGACGGTTTTATAAAGGACGCAAGATGTTTATCTTTTCTATTCTTAATTTATTTGGCACAAAATGGAGAAAGGAAGAACAGGGAATAAAAATTAAAGACCATTTTAGCATTGAAGGTTGACTAACAATTAGATACTTTTTGAGTGTTCTTTGATTGTGAAATATACTTGTAAGATGGAGCTAGACTAATATGAAAACGTTTGCATTTCGTTCTGAAATGATAACGATTCAAATTATACTTTGCCATGTCCCAAAATTTCGATTTATGGTTCCCATTAAATTTATCACATGACAATATTACGGAATATAAAAATTTTCTATTTTTAGAGTTTTTTAAGTATTTGTTTCGGAATTTTCAAAATGACTATAAAATATTAATAAAATAGTGCTTGTTTGTACATGGATTTTGAAAAATCCGAAATAAATACTTAAAAATCTCCAAAAATGGAAATTTTTTTGTATCCCCTAGTATTTTCATATGATAAATTTAATGGGAACTATAAATCAAAATGTCGAGTGTGACAAAGTATAATTTGGGCCGTTAGCATTTCGTATCGAAATGCAAATATTTTCACAATAGTTATACTCTGTAAGATGACATGAAATATACTTACTAATTCAGAGAGAATTTTTGCATTTCATATTTCTCAAGGAATAAATGAATCTATTTAATATTTTTGTGATACAAAATAGAGGGAATTAATAGAAAGACAGATTGACTGCAATTTGTCAGGATTGATATAACAATATAACAAAGAATCAGACAACGATCCATTGGAGCCGTGTAATATGTTATATGTAAACAAAGCATTAGACAATTTTGTTGATGTGAACCTTTGTCAGTTTTCGAATATTCTCATACAAATTTTATCAGTTATAAGTTCCGTGAACGTATTATAAAAAAATATATATATCAATTCATCTTCATATTTTGGTTTATATGATTTGATAAATTTTGATATCAAAATCTTATGAGAATGGTTTATATGATTTGATAAATTTTTATATCAAAATCTTATGAAAATGGAAATTCCAAGTATTTGTTTGAGATTTTTTAAAAATTATACATAAAAGATTGATTATATTATTAATATTGTATATTTACTTTTTAATATGTATAAAATCAACAATAATAATATTAATATCATCAAATTATTGGTAATAAATAATAATGATAACCATTAGCTAATTTTATTACTCAATTATAAGAAACCAATTCAAAAATCCAAATTCTCTTCGTTTGAATATTTTGGAAGTGTATATTACAACTTCTCAACTCTTCGAAAAAGCTCATATAAAACGTTCTTTGAAAGACACCTAATTAAGTTAGAGAAACGAAGAACCAATATTTGGGCTAGTGGCTAAGGGCAACGCTCTCCGTGTGGGAGGTCGCGGGTTCGAAATCCAGATGAGAATCTTTTATAGACATTTAAATTTGAGTAGTTTGACCCTCATCTTTATCTAAAAAAAAAGTTAGAGAAATGATATCACGTAGGGTTACAAATAAGGATAAGGCGTGTGTCGGTCATAAGTAGATGCTTGATCGATGTCGTGGTCTCTTGACCATTGTTATTGCTTTTATGGGCAACCAATTACGAAGTTGGTCAATTGATCCCTTATTAGTTATTATCTTGACTAGACAAGCCACAAATTTATTGGTCAGCTATTTTTTTTGAAAAAAACAAATTTACGGATATAAATCGGACATACACATTGATAGGGCCATGCCCTCGAGACCCACAAAGCGTAACGGCCCAATGAGACCCAGAAGATCAGATAGGCGCCCAACAGCCTATTAACCGATATATCCATAACTACTACCGTATGCCACGGCCCAAAAAGGCCGAGATAGCACACAAATTTGGACCTAAGAGCGCCTGTGTATGGCTGACAAGCGTCACCCATATACAGACCGACCCTTTATACGTTACCTTATCTCTCTTATATATAAGCCATAACAGCGAAAAGAGGGGTTCGAATCTCATTCATTAGACAATATCTTAACACACACATCTTAAGATAAGGTATACACTATACCACGTATGGTCTGTGTACTTAAAAGACATAGGACGTATCACGCGTAATTGTACATTTGAGCATTAAATTAATCTGACATATCGGTCAAAATTGCTGCAAAATAATCTTTTTTTTTTTTTCCCTATGAAGAAACGAACTAAATGGATTAAGAAAAGGGTGGAGCCAAACTTATGATCAGAGGATAAGAAATTCAACCAAAGAATAAAACTGTAGTTACACTAAAAGCATGGTATACTTTTATAAATTTACTGCTAAAATACCAATCTGAAGTGACATGCCCGTACATAATTTTCATGATGGGCAGAATTTTTTCAATATGTTGAATACAAGTATATCTTTGGAAATTCTTTTAATACAAATGCATATTTATACATGATGGGGTTGTTCGGTAGATGGAGCTTAAGCATCCTTAGACTTCTTTAGGGCCTTAAGGAGTCTTTAAGTACACCGAACACGTGTTCCTTAGTTGGGCTTAATATATCCTCCTTAGTGTTTCTTTTGCCCCTATATTTAAGCCTGTCCAGAGTTTTTAAGCCATGGTTCTACATGGCTTAGACATGTTGCTTCCTTAAGACTTTTTTTTTGTGCCAAACACTGCATACTTAATGAGACATAAATATTTAAGCCAACCACCTTGCCGAACAGCCCCCATATGTTTATGAAAAAAAAAATTGATGTCAGCTGACCCCTACCAATACCATTATGATAGTAGGTAGCGTCCACCCTTTTCACTTATCCACCGGTCCATCAAATTTTCAATGGGCAAATATCATTTTTCAGTGAACATTTATATCTTTGAAATGAATAGATATCATTTTCCAGTGAATAGATACATAACATTTCCAGTAAACATTTATGCAACTGTACTAAACACATGGTTACACATAATGTGTCAAAACTGTAAAAAGAAGTGGAATGATGACCTACTGTATAAGGTGGACTTTACATATTTCTCGTACAATTATACCATGCTTGGTTCATTTCGAAATCCAGTCTCCATAAGAATGTGATATTTGTGGCGGAGGCTTAACAAATTGTATGTCGGTACAGAGAAGTTACGAAAGAAAACCATATAATAAAGATACAATTTATTTATATAAAATTTGGTGCTGGACCCTCATCTTTTGTAAAAAATAATTAATTATGCCGCACCTGCCTCTACTTCTTTCTGTTTTTTTTTTTTTTAAGCATCTATTTGACAATATCTGTTAAAGATATCTTTAGATAACTTTTTGTATCCATAAAGAAATAATTGAGTCGTTGTGCTACTAAATTCTAAGAGCCAATAATTGTAGAATAAAACAAAGAGATGTAGTGTTTTAATTATATAAAATCAATTAATCAGCAAACTATATATATATTTTGCTTAATAACAATTGCACTGAATTAATTAGTAGAATTCATTCTAATATGGACGAAGAAAATAAATAAAAAAAAAACATTACAAAACGGATTTTCTACGATATTTTATTTGACCTTACCGTTTTCGTTGAATTGATCTACTAGTATCAAATTCCTGACGCACGAAGTCGGTACTACAGACAAACAGAGCATGTAATGTATTTATTTAAGCAAAGGACCGATGTACATGTGTGGCATATCCCCCTGTTTGATTAATTGCTCTGTTTTTGCCAATTTTTGTTTATGATAGAAGTGTCCTCATTTTATGTATATCACAATTGTATGTATACAATCTGAATATGCATATACTCGTATGGGTTTCATACAAATCAGGTATAAAGCATAGCATTATGAAGATTACGAGACATTATACAGAAAGTGCAAGGTAGTACCAGTATATACGAGTCTGAATCTGCTGCTATATATTATAACAAGTTTACAACAAAAGTATAGCACACGATTTCGATTTCGACCGTCCGATCGTCCGATTCAAACGAATGCGCATCACAATTCACATAATAGCAGCAGCTGATGTGAATTCAGTTCAAGACTCGATTGTTTTAGAGTTTTACTGGTGATATTCACATATGACTATCTTCATAAATTCCACAAGTTCTGGAGAAACATAAAAACATAATCTGATTGCTATTTGAATGTTTCTCAATCAATTGAAACATGAAGATAAAAATCTTTGAAAGACCAGCAACTATATATTCTGGTATATATCAGTGTCTAAAATGAGCACACAAAGAAACAAATTGCTATCTGCCCCTTTTCAATTCTTCCAAACAGAAGAAACCCCATTATAATTCAGAGTGTGCAGAACTTTATTTTCTAGCTTCTTATCAAGATAGGAGCATACTGCCTGCCTTGACAGTGTTTCAGTTTTTCTTCACTGGATCCAGCAAGAACTGCTATGGTACCTTTTGTACCTTTTTTGCTTATTTTGTAGCTATATATATATGTGTGTGTGTGCGGCACAATATATGTGGTAAAATTTTTTTACACATATAATGAATTCAACATGCAATGCGTCCAAATTCTTAAAAAAAAAAAAGAACTTTTTGCTGCGAGAATTAAATTTGATAGCTAATGTAGCCAACATCTTGTTTATTCCAATTTCCTTAACAGAATTTTTCGAACTGGAAATTACAATTTAAGCGTCAAAAAGACGAATTCTTAAATCGAACACTTGAATTGTGCTTACTAATTAATCTTACGACAGTTCAATCTAATCTCTCCGTCTGTGCCCGTCAGCGGGTTAATTTTACCGAGCTTCACCATCGCCTTCGCGAAATCGGACGCAAACAATGCGGCATTCGTGCTGTACTGCTTGACCAACTTGTCCTGTGAACCTCCATTGAACAATTCCTGATCAGAATGAAACAATCCCTGTTGGTTTATCAGATTGACATAGTATGCGTTGTCGAAAGTAGTCGGGCTCTGCACATCGATCGGCGCGAGGTTGTTGTCGCCGCCAGACTGAGGGCAGGTCTTTTGCCGTAGAGTGGCGAAGCTGGCATTGATGTTCTTTTCAGTGAAGATGCGGTTGCGAAAGAACAGGCAGCGCGCTTGGCCAATCGTGTGCGCTCCAGAAAGAGCAGTCATCTCGCGAGCCGTTAGACCTTGTGCAGAGAACAACGAGATTAGAGTCGAGAGGCTCGAACCCGGACCCGGCAGGTTTGAATTTGCACCACTCAAGCTAGCTGTTCGCGCGTCCCTCCTGCCGAGTGGTACGTTCCATGTGGGCCCTCCTAGCTGTAATTATTTCAAATTTTAACATAATTAAGATTTGCCAATGTACTTTAAAACCTTTAGTGATTACACCATAATATGACTTGCTATATATATATATATATATATTTTTATATAATGCATACCAAGTTGACTCCGTCACGGGCCGCCAGAGCGAGAATGTCAGCACACGAGACAGTAGCTTTGCAAGAAGCCTCCACTTGAGTTTTGATTGCATCAATGACTTCAAAACCGCGCACCGAGTTTGCGTTTGGCCCGGCACCCTTTTCACCGGTGAATGTCGATGTGTCATCCAAGAGAATGCCGCCGTCACAGCCCTAAAAACAACCATCACTCGCGCTAAATTAGTCCGTTCATACTCAAATTCACATTCAAATTCAAATTAAATTCGATAAACCAAATCGAGGTGACATGATGCATACATTCACAAAGCAATCATGGAAGAACATACGAAGAATGGAAGCCCCCATGCGGGCCTCCTTGGCGATTGCTTGCGACATGACCGACCGAACAATAGTTTGCAGGTTCGGGCATGTCTTCCGGTAGAAACTGGTCGACAGCTGCCCGTTTACCGAGCAAACAAGAAGTGTTAGAACTAGAAATGCAAGAGACTTGTAATAGTAAGATAAGGGTGCCATTTCATTCACTGGTACAGAATTTTTTTCTATTAGAAGATCTCAAATTAAGCTTGAGTTTAGCTGTACCGTGAGATGATGAATTGGTACCATGGCATGGTGGTTTATATATACTTGATAAATGATGTTGACATTGTAATTGATCCATGCACAATGCCAAAAGCCCAGCCAAACTCAAACGTGGCTTTTGGTAGCTTTCTTTGACTTTGTGAAGCTTGATTGCATGAAAAATATAGAATTATTATATGTGTTGGATGATGATTAGGGGCTAACAATATTTTGAATGATTGAATGTATACAAGGTGTGCGGTTGAATGTTTGATATCTTCTGGAGACTAGGGTCTTACCTTATTTGAAGCTTCATGGCTGAGGCTGACCTGCTTTTCTATATGGAATTTTTCAAGGGTTTCATTTTAACTGTCCATACGTCCACATACAGAAAATTTGTAACTCTTATCTCAAATTGTATAACATTTATGTAGACAGTAATTTTGAAGACACTAGATATGACCGTTTCTATATTCTGGCTGTGGAGGAATTCAAGGGGAAATTAACCTGGCTGATCACAATTTGGTTTTCAGAGCTTGATCATCCAGAGTCTTTGGTATTAATTCAATCTAATTTTGCATATAATTAATGAAACTAAAAAAATTGTTAGCAAACTCTGGTTAATGTAGTGGCATGTTATGAAGGATTTCATGAATATATTTCTTCTAGAAATGCATAAACAATTAATAACATTTAATTAACTTAAATAATGTCTAATTGCATATGTAATGAAGTTATTATTTAACAAAATAATAATTCGTTTAACCTGATAAAAATATTGGCATCGACACTAATACTAACAATGGTATATATATGTGTATAATTTTGTATGTACAAGACGTGTTAAATTAGTATTAGTAGAAAATAATTAATAAAAACACCACATTAACTGATCAAGTGTGTGCAGGAAATTAGAATAAATCGAACGTAAAGTTTAACATGCAATTGATCAATTGTTTTATTTCCACTAAAACATGATATAAAGTTTCATGAACTGATCCGGCATATATATATATATATATATGAGAGCAAATATACCGTGAGCTTAAGCTCACGGAGCCCTTCCGTGAGCGCACCTCCAAAAATCTATCAAATTATCTCCAAATTTTGATTTATATGGCTCAATATATTCTTTATATCAAAATCTTCGGGGATATAAAAATTTTCCATTTTTGAAAATTATTAAGTATTTGTTTGCGATATTTGAAAAATGACTATACAATATTATTAAAATAATCAAGTTTTATGTATCACTTTTCAAAAATCCCAAACAAATACTTTAAAATTTTCAAAAATGGAAAATTTTTGTATCCCATAAGATTTCGATATAAAGACTTTATTGAGTCATATAAATCCAAATTTAGAGGTGATTTGATATGTTTATAGAGGCGCGCTCATGGTATATTTTTACGTTCAAAACTTGAAATCACCAATAAACCATTGGAGCAATGTTGGACGATTAATTATGCCGACGATTAATTTAGTTAATACGTCCCCGTACGTACCAAATTAATTAAACAACAGCACCAATAAACCACAAACAGATTTTGAAAATCCATAATTGTCTTATATATTGGAGTTCTCTTAAATCCTGTTCGGAATTAAAAATCAGTTTACTTTTATTATATTTCTTGATCCTTACCTTTTTCTTTTCCTTTGTCTGTTTTTATTTCCCGTTAGAAGACAGAGAAGAACAAGAGGAAGAATGGGGCGTTTTAATTTTTTTTTTTTATAATCCTGGTTGTTTAAGATAAAATAGATTAATGGCATGAATTATTGGAATGATTTGGTAGTGTAATGCGGTCTCGCTCTAATTTAGATACCAGAAAAATATAAATACAAATAATGGTAAAAAAAATAAGAAATATAATTTAAGAAAAAGATATTGTGGATTTATCAAGTTCTTGTAATTCATTTTTTTTTCCTGAATTTATCTAACTTGGACAATTTACAAACAAGTGAAAGAGTATATATCTTAGTTAAGGTTGTGTTATTTTTTGGAGATAAAAATGAGTGTTAAGTCACTTAAATTTATATGTTTATAGAAGTCTTTTATTTTAGTTTTGAACCTACGAACCTGCGACATTTCACACATAGAGTATTGTTTTTAGCCACTAAATCAAAGACTGCTCCTCAAAAAGTCTGTTATTAGATATTAAATCCGGAATAGACTCTATTTGAATCAAAATGGATAGGGTATAAAATTAATATTCTTGTGCATGTATGGGTCTAAATGAAGTAGCACGTTGACCTTACCAATTGGTAGCACCAATAAAAAAAAACATATTTCTTTAGATGAAATTATCAATCGAGTTTGTCCAAATTAAACGAAAGAAGTTCCCAACGATCTTTTGTTTGACATTCTGCTCATTAATTGATCAGTATAGGAAATACTGATTCTAGTAGTTAGAACTGCAGACAACAGACTTGTAATTAAGATATATAATCAAGGGACTAGATACGTGGTATATTGCCCTATATTACTCCCAACAAGTCCCAACTAATTGGATTCTTTTCTGCCAATCAAATTTCTACAACAGTATTTTAATGTATAGTTGTTATTAAAAAATCCGAAATAAATACTTAAAAATCTCTAAAAATGAAAAAAAATTTGCATGCTATAAGATTTTGATATAAAGAATTTATTGAGCTCATATAAATCAAAATTTAGATATAATTTGATATGTTTTTTTGTATTAAGCTCACAGGAGCCCTCCGTGAGCTTAAGAACACCGTATTCTGCATACTTCACAATAATAGGTAGTCATTCTGAATCAAAAAAAGAAAAAAAATATATATATCTCGTTGGAATCAATAAAATCAAATCCCAAATCGAACATTTTTTTTAGTAGGTAGCGTGCAACGTTTTTCCCTATCCAACCGTCCAACGTATTTCAGTTAACAAATATCATTTTACAGTGAACACTTATATCTTTTCGATAAATAGATGCCATTTTTCAGTGAACGGATACATTGCAGTTTCCAGTTAAAATTTATGCAACTGTGTGAAGCACATAGATGCACGCGGATATGTCACACTACGATAAAAGGTTGGATGGTTGACCAATTTATAGGGTTGGACCATACATGTTTCTATTTTTTTTTTTTTTTTTTGACGGTAGTCTCCACTCTCTACATTGCTACATTAGTATGGGCCAGCCAACTTAACGGATTCGTTATTTTGGGCATGGCAATGTTATGGGCCTGACTTTTATGGCGCTACTCACCAATGCCATCTTTTTTTCCCAATTTCCACCATGATGCATGGTTAGAAACTTACAATACATGCATAGCAAGCACAAAGCAGAAACAAAATAGTGAAATACGATTTTATTGTTCTGTTTTCAATTAAACAAAATGGACTCCGAATACATATAGAATCCAGGTATACGTGTTATTATTTCCCTAGATAGAACGGTTTCAATTAATTTGGTAGGTTTAGTGCATGAGCATATAATATATGATATATGAGAATGAGATCCAATAACCATGCACATTAGTGTCTATGGTGACCATTTTTTAATTTAAGCATAAATTGAAAAATATATACTGTTAGATGTATTTTATATTATCTCAATAACATATACATAAAAAAAGATAAAGTTTTGACATTGTTTCGACATTTATCAAGAGAGGAGAAAAAAATCATAAAACTTGAACCGTTGATTTTTGTTAATGCTTGATGCACATATAAATAAAATCAGAATAATATAATTTTTGGTATACACATAAAATATGATATATACAATATATTCTATCAATTAGTTTTGTTATTTAAGAATTTAAAAATGTATTTATTTATGATTTAATTTTATGATCACCAACCGGTTACCAAAAACATGGTTATTTGATCCCTCCTCATAATATATAGTTCGTTGGCAGTGTTTTTTTTTTACATGTTCTTGTTTATTTGAAAGTTGCACATATATGCACTAATCATTAAGTCAAGTGCTTTATATTCAATGAATAAGGGTTCAAGCTCCCATGAGGATTTTTCTTTCTTTGTTTTTTTTTTTTTTTAAAATACCTTCATACCTAAATAAATTAGGCATAAATGCATGCCTTTTAATTGGGAGCTATATTTTAAATTTAGGAAAATTATTTGTAGATACCATGTTTGATACTATAGTTGATACCATAAAATCGGACACGGTTTTTTTCCGGTCTAATGTCGGTTCAATGAAATTCAAAATCAATCAAATCAAATCGCGAACTTTTCGTCTCCGATATCCTTCTCCTCTGTTCTTTTTCTCTCCGATCTCCTCTTCGATCTCATCCTCTCATGGCGCGAACTCCTCTCCGATCATCCTCTCCGAACTCCTCTCCGGTTTATTTCCCCTCCCGTCGTCATCCTCTCATGGCGCGAACTTCTCCTCTCTAATCTCTTTCCTTTAATTCTCCTACTCCTCTCTGATCTTCTTCTCCTTTCATTCTCTTCTTCTCTCTTCGCTCTCCGACTTCTCCTCTCTGGTCTTCTTCTCTCTGTCAATTCTCGGTTCGCTTGCAATTGGTCGGTGTTCAAGTTAGACCAATAGGTATTCAAGTTATACCGGTAGGTATTCAAGTTATACCAATGAGAATTCAAGTTATGTCAGTATTCAAGTATTCAAGTTTTAATAGTAAATATTCAAGTTATACCAATAAGAATTCAAGTTATGTTAGTATTCAAGTTATAGCAATGAGTGTTCAAGCTGAAAAATATGTCAGTATTCAAGTTATAGCAACGAGTGTTCAAGCTAAAAAAATATGATCAGTAGTCAAGTTCTAGTAGTAGATATTCAAGTTATACCAATAAGTATTCAAGTTATAGCAATTCTCAAATAAATGTTCCTTGTTGAATGTTTGACCGGTCAACTATCTTGGTATCAACTATGTATCAATTATGGTATCACCATATCCGGACCCTTAAATTTAATTATAAGCGATGAACTGTTCAAGCAAGAGTCAACGTTTCTTTGACGCACACATCAATTACTAGTAAGCCAATATAATATGAACAACAGATAACTTAATTAACTGGACAACTTCTTCAACATTACACTTCTATCACACAATTTCCAAAAACAGAAAAACATATAAATTATCAAGTTTGAATATGACAAAATAAATTAATATATTAATTAATTAAGCAAGAGCTGTTCTTGAATTAATCAATCTAATTAATTAATTAATCTTCCGGCAGTTCAACCTGATTTCGCCATTGTTCCCGATCAACGGGCTGATGTTGCCGAGCTTCACCATCGCCTTCGCGAAGTCGGACGCGAACAACGCAGCATTGGTGCTGTACTGCGTGACCAACTTGTCCTGCGAACCGCCGTTGAACAGTTCTTGATCAGAATGAAACAATCCCTGTTTGTTCACCAGATTGACGTAATACGCGTTGTCAAAGGTAGTCGGGCTCTGCACATCTATCGGTGCAAGGTTGTCATCGCCACCAGTCTGAGGGCACGTCTGCTGGCGTAACGTGGCGAAGCTGGCGTTGATGTTGTTCTCGTTGTAGATACGGTTACGGAACAACTGGCAACGTGCCTGGCCTATTGTGTGTGCACCAGAGAGGGCGGTCATTTCGCGAGCATTCAGACCTTGCGCGGAGAACATCGAGATAAGAGTGGCGAGGCTCGACCCCGGACCAGGCAGGTTCGAGTTCGCTCCACTCAGGCTCGCGGTTAGCGCATCCCTTCTACCGAGCGGTACGTTCCAATACGGCCCTCCTAGCTGCATATATTCATTCAAAATTGTAAGTAAAAAAATATACAAATCAATGCACTTGATTAAAAAGTTTCAATGAAACTGATGGAGTATTCCACTTTCTTCAAAAATATATATATATATATATATATACACACCAAGTTGACACCATCACGGGCAGCCAGGGCGAGAATGTCAGCACAGGAAACAGTAGCATTGCAGGATGCTTCAACCTGAGTTTTGATGGTGTCGATAACGTCGAATCCGCGTACCGAGTTGGCGTTTGGTCCGGCGGTCTTTTCGCCGGTGAAGGTCGGCGTATCATCCAACAGAATGCCTGCATCACATCCCTACAATTAAAACAAAATCAAAATTCATGATCCAAATTCACCCCCTCATATTGCATAACATGCAATGCTTATAAAATGTGAGTTAATTAATCATAATGAACACATTGCATACATTAACAAAGCAGTCATGGAAGAAGAGGCGGAGGATCGAGGCGCCCATGCGAGCCTCGGTGGTGATCGCCCGGTACATGACCGATCGGACGATTGTCGGTAGGCTCGGGCACGTCTTCTTGTAGAAGCTCGTCGACAGTTGCCCTTGCACAGAGCAAGAGCAAGCAAGAAGAGTACTGAGTACTAGAAATGCAAAGGACCTGTAACACAAGGTGGCCATGACAATTAATAATTAAGCAATGTGCTCTAATTATAATAGTCTCTTAATTAACTGGTTTTGTAATTAGCTGTGTGAAGAAAAGGATGTGTGGAGGGGTATTTATAGTTGACACAAGTGACAATGACGCGTTAATTATAATTATAAATTTAATAAAGGAAAAATATATATTCCCCTCACGTTACCCCACGCACCATATAATGAGCTCACAAAAATTTACAAAAATATACCCTATCTTGAAAAAATATATACAAAAATGACCCTAAAAAATTTTATAAAATATACTTCCAACCATCAAAATTTTACAAAAATGACCCTCCGACTAAAATGACACCTCATTATTGGATTATGGAGACAAAGTTTGTGACATAGTATCACTGTCCAATTTATAATTATGATTAGTTCATGCAGATTAAGCCAAGAAGCTCCGCCGAACTCAACGTGGGGATTATTTGACTAACGTGATGTTTGATTTTGACATTTTGTCAACTAATCATAAAATAACAGGAGCCGGCGATTTTAATAATGGTTAATTAGGTACTGATGGTGTTAGAGGTGGCAAAAGTTGACCCGACCGAAATAGTCCGTCCGATAAACCCGATGACCGAACCCGACTCGGATTTGTTAACTTATGAAAACTGAATCAACCGAACCCGTAATTGACCGAATCCGAAAATATCTGAATCCGAAAAAACCCGCAAATATTAAGAATTTGAATACAAATTATCCAAACCGATGCGACCCGCTACCCTATAAAAAACCAAACCTAAGCGATCCGGATTCATGTGACCCTAAACCAACAATTATCCGAATTTGAATCAACCTGAACCGAGAGTGATTAATACCTGAGATGTGATAAAAGTACAAATTAATTGTTTATATTATTTGCATTAATTTATTCCAAATGTGCATATGATTTTTTAAGAATTAATCCATGCATGATGCACACAAATAAAAATGTTACTTCAAATGATTGATTGGTTTACATTAAATTATAAAGTTATATTTCAACAACATAAACTCGAATAAAAACCCGATAAGACCCGAAAATGTATGATTTGAATCATATAATTCATAATATTATATGCATAAGTTATCCAAAAATGTATGATTTGAATCGTATAATTTATAATATTATATGCATAAGTTATCCGAGGGATCGATAAATTAATAAGTTAACCCGAATAAAGACAAAACCCGACCCGCTCGATTTGTATCCGGAACCCACACCTCAAATATCCGTAACCCATAGGGGCCCGATTAAGAAGAATCCGGCACCTGAGCCAACCCATATCCAGATTGACCCGAAAACCAATAAGATCCGAACCCGTAAATCCGAGCAATATAGTTGTCCTAACCCGTCTTTGTAGCGAACCCGAATTCAATCGATCCGACAGAATCCGAATCCGATATCTACCTAAATCCAAAAGCAAACTGAATCTTAATTTATTCGACCCAAATACAACCCGACCTGCCCGATTTGCCAAGTCTAGATGGTGTTTGAAGAATGTAGGCTAATTAAGTGCATGAAAGATGGTTCTAATGATAACTATAAAATATTAAGTGGATGATGGATTTTGGGACTCGGGTCTTCGAATGTGAATAAGGAGTTGCAAATTAAATATAATGTACATGTTAAAATATGGATTTCTATGTTATAAATGGATAGAATATATTGGAATCCGATCAACCAAATCCATATCCACATGTATTAATTTTTTGGTTTCAAGTTTCAAGTTCTGATTAGACACATTGATTCTAGTTGCAAGCTCTCTGACCAAACACATTGTTTTTTCCGTAAGGGCCGGAGATGGTACATACATACCTAGCTCCCTTCGTTGATGTGAATAATTTGACCAGTCAAACTTATTGTGCATTTCTAATTTATATATGTAAATCTGCTTATTATGCAGCGCAAGTTATTTCTTATGTATGGAAAACTAAGTTGCTGAGCTTAAAAACATTAAACAACTTGCATACTAAGCATTTTTGTTTGTATAAAAAATATTTAATAATATACATTCTACAACCAATACGTTGCATACTAAATAAGTTTGAGCGCATAATAAATGATTTTATTTTACATATAGTATTTGTAAAATGTAACATGCAGTCTAAAACTAATACACTACATACTAAATGAATCTGTATGCATAATAAATAAGTTTACATACATAATTAGCTATATATTGTGCATAAAAAAAGTATGACAGTGAAATAAAGAGAAAAAGAGGGAAATTGTACAATTAACCGAACGAAGGGGTCATGAACCGGTTAAATTGGTTGAACCGGATATTGAACCGCTACTTGATTATTGAAATAAGTTTGATTTAGTGAGCTGAGTTTACATGCATAATTATCAGATTTTGCTGCATACTTATTAGATTTCGCTGTATAATAAAGCAAAAAAAATGTTATACGAATATCAACGACGGGAGTTCCGTCCGTATGATCACCATAGCGTTTCCTTTTCCATAATTTCCTCTAAAATAAATAATATACATAATGTGGGTTTAGGTAAAGTGGATCAATCAAATTAATTAATATAGATGCATCATGCATGGCTAGCTAATTAACAGCAAAGGTATTATTATTGTTACATCAACTATTCATGCATGCATAAAGCCTAATTAGGAAATTACGGACATATATATAATTAATTATCAAATTTGACTTTATTTCCAAGAGCATGGACGAAAATCAGGCGGGAATAACGGGCCAAATTTAATTAATTAGTTTGCCCCTTACCAACGAACTTATCTATTTCGAAAATTAAACTATTTTTTTCTATTTTTGTTTCCCTTATCATTTTTTTTTCTTTAGATAAAGACAAGCGTTTGTGAACCATGTTGGAGCATAAAATGTTTATATATGATGGGGAATTAATATCACATTTTAATTATTTCCAAAGGCTATGCCTCGAACAGTATTCTTCATCTTCTTTTTTTTTTTTTTTTTTTTTCTAAAAGAAGGTATGGAATTTACAATATATGCATGAAATCAAATCTTCAAAAGGTCATAATCAGATAATTATATGTTGTAAAAATCTCTGAATATATATATATATATATATATATATATATATATATATATATATATATATATATTGTTTTTTTTTGCATTTTTCGCAGGAAACTAGAGTAAGGAAACTTACAATGATTTTTTTTTTTTTAACAAATTATGGGTTAACATGAATTTAAAATATATGTACGGAGGTGTTTAATTATGGGTTTTTAGGCAAAAATTTGTAATCTCATCCCGTCACCAAGATTTTATTAATTGGGTTTTTATTAAATTTGATGCGATCAAATTAGGTTTTTAACAATTTGTTCTCCTCTCCGATCAGTGGATCACCAAGTTTTGATCAATTGAATACCTTCTGCAACCGAGTTTTTATTTACTCAGAACTCCATGATCAAGTTGAAAACCAATTAATTCTCCAATAAAATTAATCGTCTCTGGAGCACACTCATAAAATGGTAATACCATCATCGAAATTCGAGCCTAAAAAAGGATAGAAATATACATTTAGATCTTTATTGATCCCTAATAATAAACAATTAATTATACCTTGAAATTTAACAGTGCTGTTCATACGGCACTACCAAGTACCAACAGACAAACAGATCCCCGCTAGGAGCTGGCATAGTGGCATAATTGGACCCCTAATTTCCTAATAGCACCCATATATAATATTATTAATATATATATAGCTATTAAACAAAAAACATTGTTCTTCCTAATTATTGCCCAACATTTCCACACACAAGTCAAACACCTTTGTACCGAACGTTTTGTATTTAAATGGAAATTGTACCTTTAGCTTTAGGAAAAAGAAATTGAAATAAATAATTCATTTTGGAAAGTTTATGTTTGAAATTAATTCAAATTATGAATCAATTGGTTGCCCATCATCATTAAAGGTTCAGATTTTTTTTTTTTTAAAAACTGACCTTAAATTCTGTATTTTCTTAATTTTTAATTTGAGAAAAGAGGACTTTCCTCATGTATTAAATAGTGATAAAGATAAAGAAGCTCATCCGGTGCAATTGATCTCACTCATTCGATGAAAAATGTAATAAATATAGTCGAGGTTTTGACGAATTCTTGGGGATTTTATAAATTGTCCCCAAAGAAAGAAAGAAAAAAAAAAAAAAAAAAAAAAAAAAAAAAAAAAAAAAAAACGAATGTGATATCCTGAAATGTCAATTTAGCATTCGCCATGATAGAAAACAGTTCAAAATTATGAAAAATAAAAATGTGTTTGAATGTTGTACTGTTGTAAAAGAGAGGAACAAAAAAGAAAAGGATCATAATTATAACAAGTGATGTTATTATAAAGGAAAATTCTATGTGGATACCATGTTTGATACCATAGTTGATACCATAAAACTGGATGCGGTTTTTCTTCCGGTCTAACGTTGGTTCAATGAAATTTAAAATCAATCAAATCAAATCACGAACTTCTCATCTCCGATCTCATTCTCTCATGGCGCGAACTCCTCTCCGGTTTATTTCTCCTCCCGTCGTCATCCTCTTATGGCGCGAACTTGTCCCCTCCGATCTCCTTCCTTTAATTCTCCCACTCCTCCTCTCTGATCTTCTTCTCCTTTCGTTCCCTAACTTCTCCTCTCTGGTCTTCTTCTCTCTGTCAATTCTCGGTTCGCTTTGCAATTGGTCGGTGTTCAAGTTAGACCAATAAGTATTCAAGTTATACTGATGAGTATTCAAGTTATACCAATATGTATTCCAATGAGAATTCAAGTTATGCCAATGAGAATTCAAGTTATGTCAATATTCAAGTTTCAGTAGTAAATATTCAAGGTATACCAATAGGTATTCAAGTTATACCAATGAGAATTCAAGTTATGTCAGTATTCGAGTATTTAAGTTTTAGTAGTAAATATTCAAGTTATACCAATAGGTATTTAAATTATACTAATGAGAATTCAAGTTATGTCAGTATTCAAGTTATAGCAACGAGTGTTCAAGTTATACCAATGAGTATTCAAGTTATACCAATGTTTGACTGGTCAACTATCTTGATATCAACTATGGTATCACCGTATCCGGACCCTATTATAAAACCAGGCCATATATCGCAAACAACACTTAATTTCAGTCATAAAATTAACAGTTAAATTCTACATCCATTTAAGTGACCTGACTCCAAATTCCAACCCAAATTTGTTCACCGAGTTTGGGTGCTATATGGGCCTAAAATGTCACTTAAAAGTTCTGAAATCAATCGCATTTACGGCTCTAAAATCGGCTCCTAATTTTTTCATTCATTCACAATATATATTTGGTATCACGGCCCATATATAATTTAAGGATTTTTAGGCCCATAAATTTTCAGTTCGCAAACTATTAAATGCAATAATTTTTTTTTTTTTGAAGAAAGTGGAATACTCCACCTGTTTTATTAAAACTTTTTATTCGTGTCCATGGAGGATTGAACCCATGATATCTTGGAAGTCATCCTAGTTAGCTACCATTTAAGCTACTAGGCCATTTGCTTAAATGCAATAATTCAAGAGAAACATCTTGCGTCCATTAAAAAACCGTCCATATATCCACTTGTACGGAATGTAACAGATACATCCCAAAATGTAACCTATGGACACTATGGACCGGTCTTTCTATTGTGAGAATTTCCAATAAATTGAGAAAATTTACTGTAGAAAACTTGAACGTTAGGATATATATAACTATCCTTGTGTTGATACATGAGCCAATTATACATACAATTAATTGAAAGAAGAAAATAAAGTCAGATGTTTTAATTTGCTCAATAACAAATTAAAGCAATTGAAAAAAAAAACAGGTAAAATTCTTAATTACTAAATTCAATATAAAAGAATAATTAACAAGCCGGCAATTAATTAATTAATCGGGACATCCATCTACAAGACTGAATTCACCCTTCTGCAATTCAGCCTGACCTCCCCTTTGGCCTTCACACTGGCCGGCGGCTCAAGGCCTCCGAGGTTCACCGTGGATGTCGCGAAGTCGGTAAAGAATGTTGTCTGATTTTTGCTGTACTTTAAGACCAAGCTGTCCATCGAGCCGCCATTGAGCAGCTCCTGGTCGGAATGGAACAACCCCTTTTGGTTCACCAGATCCACGTAGTACGTGTTGTCGAACTTATCCGGGGTGTCCACGTCGTTCGGCGCAGGGTCGTCGTCGGTACCAGACCGGGAGCAATTCTTTTGGCGCAAAGCAGCGAAGCTGGAGTCGATGTTCTTGTCGTTGTAGATACGGTTGCGGAAGAACGAGCAGCGGCCTTTCCCGATGGTGTGTGCCCCCGAGAGAGCGGTCATGTCTTGAGGACTCAGACGTTTGTCTTTGAACTTTGCGACGAGATCGGAGAGGCTCGAGTCGGGCCCCGGCAGAGCTGAGTTGGCTTCATCTTTGCTGGCGGTTCGCGAATCCAATCTGCCAAGAAAGACGTTCCACGTCGGCCCTCCGAGCTGCATATATTCATCGAAAAATTCAAAGTTAATTACTAATTAATTATATAATCATGTTCTTAATCTGGTTAAATATATCGGTCATTTAATTAGCTACGGTATATGCTGTACATTCTTACATATATAAAAGCATATCAGAAAAAATAACATGAAATGACTATCTTACCCAAATAAGAAACGTGAGTCGTTGATCATTTTCTTGGATAGATCAGAACTGTTGATTTACGTTAATACCCGTTGAAGTTAATGTCTCAACCCATTAAAATTTAAGGGCCATACCAATTTTCTTAATTTAAGATCCATTACATATTTAAAAGTTTATTAAAAAAATAACAATTGCAGTTCAAAGCAAGGCGTGAGCTTTTTACTAGTATAAATACGCACCACGTTGACGCTGTCGCGAGCAGCGAGAGCGATAATGTCAGCGCAGGAGACGGTAGCTTCGCAAGACGCTTCCACCTGCGCCTTGATCTTGTCGATGACGTCGTACGCGCGATCAAGGTCGACGTTCGGCCCTGCTGTTTTCTCTCCGGTGAACAGCAGCAGCAGTTTGTCATCCAGTAGAATGCTCGCGTCGCACCCCTGAAAAGAAGCCACAGATTCAAACTCACTCAGTATATATATAATTCAGTATAATCAGGCAATTATTCTGACAGGCAAGTACAGAAATTAATTAACAAAAAAAAAAAAAAAAGAGTGAGGCTATGGTAATATTAATAGTACAAATGAATCGGTACTACAGCTTCATATCATCACTTTTAAATTTAATTTGGACGATCTAAACCGTTCAATGTGATCTCTATATCTTAATTTTGTTCTTGACCAAATTTTATATTTTTTAGAATTTTTTAACTGTTTTTTAGATAAATAAAAAAACCACATTTTGAATGGTCCATAATATTTAAATCAAGTCATTTTCTAATTATCTAAAATAATAGTAAGAAAATACCAGAAATTATAAAATTTGGTCTACAATGACATTTCTATACGGAGATTACATTGAGCGGTTTGGATTTTTCATATGAACTTTGGAAGTGGTAATTAATATGAAGCCATAGTACCGACTAATTTGTACTATTAATAGTACTACAGTCTCACTCAAAAAAAAAAAGTAATTTTCCTAATGGATTTCATATATAAATGTATATCATATGAAATTAACAACACGGAAAATGAATTAGCCTACTTGAACAAAGCAATCATGGAAGAAGAGGCGAAGAAGAAAAGCCCCGACTCTCGCCTCGGATCGGATTTCCTGCTCGACGACGGTCCAGACAATGGTTTGCAAGTTCTTGCAAGTTTGGCCGTAGAAGTCTGGTGTCAACTTATCACGACCACCATGAACAGAAGTACAGAAGAGAAAACTGTTGGAGTCCCTACTCATTCCTCTTTTGTTTTTTTTTTTGTTTTCCATTGTTATTTGTAATTATTTGTATTTGTAGGGTCTAATTCGTAAATTTGTAAAAGACTAAATAAATATTAGAAAATGGAAAATTGGGATGGCTTCTTCTTCCCACAAAATTCTGCCCCCCTTCTCCTCTCTTCTTCCTCTCTTCCTTCTACACACACAAACACACACAAAAATCTACTAGCAAAATCTCAACAATTGGTATCAGAGCCACCGTTCGCCGCCGTCGCCGGAGCTTCGCCGCCGTCACTGTTGCTCGTTGCTGCCGCTGTCCTGCTCGTTCCGCTCGCTGCCACCGTCGCTACCCCACTGTCGTTGCCGTCGCTTCGCCGGCGCTCGAGTTTGTTCCGCCGCATCTCGCCGAGTCGTGTGCGGATTGGGGATTTGGTGTGGGTTGCGAAATCTGGTTGGTGCTGAGCAGATCTGAGGTCAGTAGAGTGCTGATTTGGTGGGCTCGTCGTTGATCGCTGCTCCGACGATCGAAGGCGTCAGCGATCTGAGGTAAAACCTAGTCAGATCTTTGTTCCGTTATAACGCATTGTTTGGTCCGTTATAACGCAAGCTGAGACCCTCTGAAACTGGTACCGAAATCTGTTCCGTTATAACGGAAGGTGTATTGCGTTATAACGGGTGCTCTCTGGAAGGTCAGTGCATTGTTCCGTTATAATGGAAGTGGTGTTGCGTTATAACGCAATCTGGGTGAACCATTTGGAGTTGTTCCGTTACAACGGAAGTTGGGGTGCGTTATAACTGAAAGCCTCTGAAAGGCAATTGAATTATTCCGTTATAACGGAAGTTGGAGTTGCGTTGTAACGCAAGCTGTGTTGTTTTCTGTTGACTGTTTGTTGCCCGGTTTGGGATTTGATTTGATTAATTTGGGGATTTGCTAGTTGGGTATCTGTCAAATTGAGATGGAAGAAAGTAGTAGTAGTGGTACCATGATTAAATTGACCTCATCCAACTATGGTATTTGGAAGTCTCGAATGGAGGATTTGTTGTATTGTAAGGATGCTTTCGGACCCCTTACCGGTACCAAACCCGCCGAAACCTCGGAGGATGCTTGGAAAGTGTCTAATCGGAAGACCATAGCCTTGATTAGACAATGGGTGGATGATTCCGTATTCCACCATATCTCAACCGAAACCGATGCCAAAGTTTTGTGGGAGAAACTTGAGAGCATGTATGAGCGCAAGACCGCTCAAAACAAGGCGTTTCTCATTTGGAAGTTGGTAAATATGAAGTACCAAGAAGGTTCATCGGTCTCGGATCACTTGAGTCGTTTCCAAGATTGCGTAAATCGTTTGTCAACCATGAAAATGGTTTTGGATGAGGAGTTGCAAGCTTTGATTTTGTTGAGTTCTCTACCCGATAGTTGGGAAACTTTGGTGGTGACCTTGAGTAATTCGGCTCCAAACGGTGACGTGACACTATCCATGGTGAAGGATAGTATGCTCAATGAGGAGTTGAGGCGCAAGGAGTTGGGTGTCACCGGTGAGTCTTCGGCTCTAGTCACCGAGAATCGGGGGAGGAGTTCTCATAGAAACTCTCACAATGATGACAAACGAAATAAATCAAAGGGAAGATCGAAGTCGAGAAAGGGGATCATTTGTCATTATTGCAAGAAGCCCGGCCATATGAAATTTGAATGCCGGAAGTTGAAAGCCAAGAATGATGGCTTTAATAGAAGTCAATCTAAGGAGAGAGGCGGTGATGGTGAGAATGAAAACACCACCGCCCTTGCTTCCGATGGAGAGGTGTTCATAGCCTACAATGAAGGCTTTGTGAATTATATTGATCAAGACTCCAATTGGATCGTAGACTCCGCCGCTTCCTTCCACGTCACATCCAAACGTGACTTGTTCACTTCCTATACGGAAGGTGACGTGGTGTTGTAAGGTTGGGAGATAACGGAGTTTGCAAAATTGTTGGCATTGGAGACATTTGTGTCGAGACCAATTTGGGAAGCAAGCTTGTTTTGAAAAATGTTCGGCATGTGCCGGATATGAGACTTCATTTGATCTCGGTTGGTATCCTTGATGACGAAGGGTACAAGAGTAGCTTCTTTGGAGGCAAATGGAAATTGTTGAGAGGACAATTGGTGATTGCTCGCGGTACGAAATCGGGTTCGCTTTATGCAACCCAAGTTAAAGTATGTGGGGAGGTGAATGTTTTGGAAAATGGCTCGACCGATTTGTGGCATTTGCGGTTGGGTCACATGAGCCAAAAAGGCATTGAAATTCTCGCTAAAAGGAATTTCGTGTCTTGTGACGGTAGCTCTCTCACCTCTTGCACCCATTGTTTGGCGGGCAAGCAACACCGTGTCGCCTTCAGGAGAACGCCACATGGTAAGAAACCGAGTTTGTTGGATTTGGTACACACCGATCTTTGTTCTATAGGAGATAGAAGTATCGGTGGTGCACTTTATTTTGTGACTTTTGTGGATGACCACTCTAGAAAATTGTGGGCATACTCGTTAAAGTCAAAAGATCAAGTTTTGGACGTGTTCAAGAAGTGGGTTGTGGAAGTGGAACGAGAAACCGGAAAGAAGGTGATGTGCATCCGGTCCGATAACGGAGGAGAATACCGTGGTCCATTCGAATCATTTTGCAAGACCATCGGTATCAAGCTTGAGAAAACCGTTCCAAAGACCCCACAACAAAACGGTGTAGCCGAGAGAATGAACCGCACCATTTGTGAGAGAATTCGTTGTATGCTCTCTCATTCTAAACTCTCGAAAGGTTTTTGGGGTGAAGCCTTGAACACGGCGGTCCATTTGATCAACCGCTCCCCTTCACATGCGTTGGACGGTGATATACCGGAAACGATTTGGAAAGGTAAAGATGTTTCTTATGATCATCTTAGAGTGTTTGGTTGTAGAGCTTTTGTGCACATTCCTAGAGATGAAAGGTCAAAACTCGATAGCAAGACCAAAGAATGTGTTTTCTTGGGGTATGGGAATGGTGAATTCGGGTACCGATTGTGGGATCCGGTTGAGAAGAAGGTAGTTAGAAGTCGAGATGTAGTGTTCTTTGAACAAGAGCACGTTGGTGATTCGCAAAACCTCGACAAAGCCGAAACCTCTTCGAGGAACCTTGTTGATCTAACTCCTCTCTCAAACTCTAACCCAAATTCCCAAACAACTCAACCAAACCCGAATCAACCAACCGAAACCAATGACTCTCAAGAGGTGAATGAACCTCAAGCCGAAACATCTTCGAGTGTGGATCCTCAACCACAAGAAGTGAGGAGGTCAACCCGAGAAAGGCGGGCCAACACAAGGTACTCTACCAATGATTTTATTTTGTTAGTAGATGATGGTGAGCCCGAATGCTTTGATCAAGCAATTGAATCGGCGCACAAAAATAAGTGGATGGAAGCCATGCAAGATGAGATGAAATCCTTGCATGAGAACAACACTTTTGATTTGGTGGAATTGCCGAAAGGCAAAAATGTGCTAAAAAATAAATGGGTATATCGGGTGAAATCGGAGGGTCAAGATGGAAAGCCGAGATACAAGGCTCGGTTGGTAGTAAAGGGATTCGATCAAAAGAAGGGAGTTGATTTTGAGGAAATATTCTCTCCCGTTGTGAAGATGTCCTCAATCCGGGTTATGCTCGGTTTGGCCGCTAGTTTGGATTTGGAAATTGAACAACTAGACGTCAAAACCGCATTTCTCCATGGTGATTTGGAGGAGGAGCTCTATATGGAGCAACCCGAAGGATTCGTGGCGGAAGGACAAGAGCACTTGGTGTGCAAGTTGAGGAGGAGCCTCTATGGCTTGAAGCAAGCGCCACGAAATTGGTACAAAAGGTTTGAATCTTTTATGAGTGACAACAATTTTGTGAAAACTAATTCCGACAATTGTGTTTTTGTGAAACGGTATTCTAGCGGTGATTTTATTATTCTCTTGCTCTATGTCGATGACATGTTGGTCATTGGTAGTGATTTGCGAAAAATTAGAGCATTGAAAGAGAGACTTGGTAGTGAATTTGCTATGAAAGATTTGGGTGCGGCCAAGCAAATTCTTGGAATGAGAATCACTAGAAACCGGAAAGATCGAAAATTTGGTTGTCACAAGAAAAGTACATTGAGAAGGTACTTGAAAGATTCAACATGGCAAATTGTAAACCGGTAACCACTCCCCTTGCGAGCCATTTTAAATTGTCTCATGATAGTTGTCCTAAAGACGACAAGGAGAAGGAGGAGATGAAGAATGTGCCATATGCCTCGGTTGTAGGCTCGTTGATGTATGCAATGGTGTGCACGAGACCGGACATTGCCCATGCCGTTGGCGTGGTAAGTCGCTTTCTTTCGAATCCGGGTAAGGCACATTGGAATGCCACTAAGTGGATTCTAAGATACTTGCGTGGTACAAGTAAGCATTGCATTTGTTTTGGTAGCACAACCGAACCGGTGTTGGAGGCATATACGGATGCCGATTGGGCCGGTGACGTAGACTCAAGGAAGTCTACATCCGGTTATTTGGTTTGTTTTGGAAACGGGGCCGTGTCATGGCAATCTAAATTGCAAAAGTGTGTTGCACTCTCAACAACCGAAGCCGAGTACATAGCCGTTACGGAAGCGTGCAAAGAAGTCATTTGGATGAAGAAATTCTTGCACGAGTTGGGTATTCGGCAAGAACGGTATGTTTTATTTTGTGATAGTCAAAGTGCAATTCACTTAAGTAAAAATCCGATGTTTCACTCTCGTTCCAAGCATATCGATTTGAGGTATCATTGGATTCGAGATGTGCTTGAGAATAAGGAATTGGCGTTGGAGAAAATCCACACGAGTGAAAATTGTTCGGATATGTTGACGAAGCCGGTACCGCCGTTGAAGCTTGAAGCATGTTGTAAGAAGGCGGGTTTGGTAGGCGGACACGCTCCATGAGTCGGGAGGAGGAGGATTGTTGGAGTCCCTACTCATTCCTTTTTTGTTTTTTTTTGTTTTCCATTGTTGTTTGTAATTATTTGTATTTGTAGGGTCTAATTCGTAAATTTGTAAAAGACCAAATAAATATTAGAAAATGGAAAATTGGGATGGCTTCTTCTTCCCACAAAATTCTGCCCCCCTTCTCCTCTCTTCTTCCTCTCTTCCTTCTACACACACAAACACACACAAAAATCCATTAGCAAAATCTCAACAAAAACACAGTGCTAGGAACGTTGAGAACCTGTATGACATGAGAGCCATGGAATTGACTATACTTAGAACTCAAATTTCTTAGTTAATGTATATATGTTCTGATTTTTGAGTGAGGGAGATGCACGGATTGAAGGGAGATTATATATGCAGGGAATGCAGGAATGAGTTGAGAATTTTTAAATAGTTATATGAACTGTGTGATCAACGAGTTACTATTTAATGTACCAGTAGGTACAGATAAAGGACGGCTTTGACTTTATAGGGGAGCTCAGCTGATCTGTTAAAGTGTTAAGAATTTATGAATTTTGATCAAAGCTTCTAAATCGCGATTATAGCGTCGTAGCGACAAGGTCCCGGAAAAGCTATCCTATCGTACGTAACATATCCAATAATTTCATAACTAATATTCTCATAAGTTCCATAGAGCAGATAAGTAACACAAAATTACTTACGGAACTATAATATTAGCATTAGACCGATACAAAATCCAAATTGCAATTCAGAATATACCTAATATATTATTTTTTTTCTATTTAAAAATATCTTAGCCATTACAAACTATGTCATTTCGTGCAAAAAGAATTAATGTGATAAGCATTAACTAAGTTATTTCCAAAAAAAAAAATCATTTTTGAGGTTAAAATATATACTACGATGGATAGCGCGCTATTTGCACGCTATACGCTATAGCGCCCGCTATTCCTGCTATAGCGGCAATACCGCTACTTGCGTAGTGTTGGCCAATAGCATCGCGTTTGAGGTCCGGAAACACTATAGCGCTCTGTTTAGAATATTGATTTTGATCTTTGAATCACTTAAATATTATTGTGGAAACGTGGGGCCAGTAATTTAGCAATCGATAAACACATATATTTGGTAGAATATTTAATCACTTACATATATATTATTATGTATGCAATTATAATTAGCAAGTGAAAGAAATATTAATTGTGAGACTTTTAATTAAGGATCTTAATCAGAATCGATCGAACGGTTGAGAGGAATGTATATATATATTAACATTTTTAACTATCAAGTGGTTGATTGCACCATGCATAACCTTGCTAGGGTCAAAGTCCAACAAAAAAATTGGAACGAGACAGCACATATCGTGATTCCCCAAACTTGAGGAATTATTATATTAGATTAGATATATATAATCAATCGCCAAGCTTACAAATTAAATCCACGAGTCAAGGAAATAAATAGTGTATATATACTACACCTATAAAATTGTCCGCCCTTATATCTTTTCTCACACACAGTCTGACAAACTATTCATGTGCATCAATGTGTTTGACACAATTGTTTATCTATTAATTGAAATACAATAAATAGATGGATATCTTCAAAACGTGGACTCTATCTTTTAGTTAGTAGCCAATTGTGTATAGGCAATAAATGCTCCACCCCTTTATATAAGAGCAAAGTCGATTTTTTTTTTTTTTTTCAAAGCCTTTGTTAAAATGTTGTTGTGAGCTCCTTAATTAACATCTTCCCTCCTTTTCTTATCCTTGTGTTTTCTCGTATTTTAATACAACTTAATAAGAGTTGTTCTTCTATGAACAACCATTAATTTTTAATTAAGAGATTGAGATTTCACAGTTCAAATATCTCTTTATTTTGCCCTAAGAACTTTTATGAATCATACGATTCAAACAATTGAACGGTCCATAAGTCAAAAAATTCATCACTTAAAAATTATCCGGGATGAATAGAATATTTTGTTCCCTTGAACTTCTTTTTTCTTCGTCAATGTACATGCACATAATTAGCTGGTGAAGATAAGTTAAATATAAGAAAAAAAGATTGATATAATTGATACGAGTAACAAATCAATTAATAATTTATATATAGTCAAATGACGTGCATATATAATTTATGTCGTTAGTCTATGACAACTTGATTTGTTTGCATGGTGGTTGTTGGTGTCCGTTGAAGATATGGATCATAGCTAGCTGTGGGATTTTTGGGATAATTCTCATTAATTTAGCCCTAATTGAATTTCTCGAGATTGGTATATATGGTCAATGGTCGAATATGTAAACACCAAGTGATTCTTGTGTCATATTCAAAATTATAAGGTATGAAACAATACTTGGTGAGAAATGACCCTCCAACTCTTAATTATGACACAAGAATTACTTGTGACAAATGACCCTCCAACTCTTAATTATGACAAGGTATATTGTCCAAGGTATATATATATTGGTCAATGTAAAAAAGGTATATTGTCCAATGTCAAATATTGTACAAATAAGCACACAAAGGTATATTGGTCATTTCATACCTTATAATTGGAGTTAGACTATTATACTAACGTTAGCATTTCAGTCTAAAATGCTAACGCCTCAAAATTTATATAATCGTGTCCGAAATCATGATTTATGGTGCTCAATAAATTTTTTATATGAAAATATTAGGGTATACAAAAAATTTTCATTTTTAGAGTTTTCTAAGTATTTATTTTGAATTTTAGAAAAGAGCTCATAAATATTAATAAAATATTGATGTTTGTACATGCTATTTTCAAAAATGCAAAACAAATACTTAGAAAACTCTAAAAATGAAAAATTTTTGTATTCCCCAATATTTTCATATGAAGAATTTATTGAGCACCATAAATCGTAATTTCGAACATGATAACATAAGTTTTGAGGTATTAGCATTTCGGTCCGAAATGCTAACGTTAGTATAATAGTCTAACTCTTGTAATTGAGTATAATTGAGTATTAGATAACAAATTAAGAGTTGGAGGGTCATTTGTCACAAGATATATAGTTCGGAGAGGTGTTTGTCACAATTAAAAGTTCGGGACCAACTTGTCACAACCCAATAGTTTTGTCATCAACACTTTCAGTCATTAACAGTTAAATTCTAAATCCATTTTAATTACCTGATTTTCCAAATTCCAACCCAAATTTGTTCACAGAGTGTGGGTTCGTTCTATATATATGGGCCTAGAATGTCACGTAAGTTCAAAAATATTCAATAGCATTTACGGCTCTAAAATCGGCTCGTAATTCATTCATTCACAATATATATTTGGTATCACGGCCCATATATATATAATTTAAGGATTTTAAGCCCGTAACTTGTTCAGTTCTCAAATTAATAAATGTGAGAATTTCCAACAAATTGAGAATTTTACTATAGAAAACTTGAACGTTAGGATATAACTAGTGTTTTAAAAAAACCCGACAGGTCCGAACCCGACCCGAGAAACTCGGGGAAAATGGATCGACCGACCCGACCCGGGCGTCTAACCGGGGCAACCTGAGAGGACTGGGAGGGACTGTCCTCGCAAGGGTAGGTATCCATGTTCCCAGAAAAATTCCCGTGGAAACCCGACCCGAGCAAACCCGGGACCTGACCCTACCCGACCCGGGGTATCGGGGCAACCCGAGACCCGGTACCCCGGGATCCGACCCTACCCGACCCGGGGTACCGGGATAATAACCCGAGGTAACCCGATTTGGTTTCAACTTTTCCCGCCTATGTTAACAACTAATATAATATTATTTAAATTTTATTTTCAAGAAGAATTTTTGTTTACAAATATAATTATTAAATTTTTTTCTGATTTTCTATGTTATTTTTTCGGTATAAATAATATTATTTTAATTTTTTTCATTTTTAATACAGAAATACTATTTTCCTAACTTTTAATTGTATAATATATATATATATATATATATATATATATATATATATATGATTAAAACAAATAATTTAATTTTCAATTATTTTTCATTTTTTTAGTATATTTTTTATTTTTGTAGTGTAAAATAGGTGTATTATATTTTTTGTTTTGTTTTCTTATTTTTTTGACATATAACTTCGGGACCGGGCAACCCGAGCAACCCGGACCGGGAGGGACGGTCCTAAACTAGGTCCAATCTCATTCCCCCCAAAATTTTTCCGAGGTTTCCCGAACCGGGAAAACCCGTGGACCGGGACGGGTTTGGACCGACCGGACCTACCCGAACCGTTTTTAAATCACTAGATATAACTATCCTTGTGTACTGTGTACATGAGTCCGATATACAATTGAAAGAAGAAAATAAAGTCAGATTTTTTTTGCTCAATAACAAATTAAAGCAATGAGCCAATGATAAACAGATAAAATTCTTACGACATTCAATCTATATAAACTAGAAAGAGGAGTAACTCTCCAAGCCACATCATCAACTATTGTTAAATGTTAACTATTGATTTTGCTTAAATCTCTTCATCTACTTTGATCCAATAGTTTATATTTATTTTCTCTCCCCATTTAATAAGATAATATGATATGTCTAAAACAAAATTTAATCCTTAAAGTGGTCCAACATTTATGTGCTATTATTTATAAATTATACATCATCATCATTATTCACATCAAAAATTTCAAAATCTATTTTTATTTTATAAGCTTTATTATTTATTTGATATCATATTTCGGGGCGAAGCCCGAGTTCCAGCTCTAGTATAAAAGAATAATTAGCAAGCCGGCAATTAATTGGTACATCCATCTAAACAACTTAATTCACCCTTCTGCAATTCAACCTGACCTCCCCCTTCGCCTTCACACTGGCTGGTGGTGACGAGAGAGCTCCGAGGTTCACCATGGATACCGCGAAATCGGTGAAGAATGCGGTCTGATCCTTGCTGTACTTCAACACCAGGCCGTCCTGCGAACCGTTATTGAACAGTTCCTGATCCGCATGGAACAGACCTTTTTGGTCGACGAGATCAACGTAGTATCCGTTGTCAAAGACATCCGGGGTCGCCACATCGCTCGGTGCAAGGTTATCGTCGCCTCCAGACTGGGGGCACGTTTGCTGGCGTAACTCGGCGAAGCTGCCATTGATGTTCTTGTCATTGTAGATGCGGTCGCGGAAGAATCCGCAGCGGCCTCTCCCGATGGTGTGAGCACCGGAGAGAACCGTAATGTCTTTGGCAGTTAGACCTTTGTTAGTGAACTTTGTGACGAGATCAGAGAGACTCGCGCCAGGACCCGGCAAGGCTGAGTTGGCTTCGTCACGGTTAGCGGTTCGCGAATCCAATCTGCCAAGAAAGACGTTCCATGTGGGCCCTCCGAGCTGCGCGCATATTCATTGAAATATTCAAATTAGTTACTAACTAATCAACATTCAAAAATAATAATGAGCACATAAACAACATATATAACTTAATTATGTTCTTAATCTGGTTGAATATATCGGTTTTGTAATTAGCTACGATATATATATACGTATATATACGCACCACGTTGACACTGTCGCGAGCAGCGAGAGCGATAATGTCAGCACAGGAGACAGTAGCTTTGCAAGACGCTTCCACCTGTGCTTTGATCTTGTCGATGATGTCGTACGCGCGATCAAGGTCGACGTTCGGTGCTGCTGTTTTCTCTCCGGCGAAGAACGGCAGTACATCATCCAGTAGAATGCTTGCGTCGCAACCCTAACAGAAAATAAAAACAAATTCAAACTCAGTATAAATCAGGCAAGAACAAATAAAGGAAAAGTAATTTTCCTAACTGAATTTCATATATAAATGCCTACTTGAACAAAGCAATCATGGAAGAAGAGGCGAAGAAGAAAAGCCCCCACTCGAGCCTCGGATTGGATTTCCTGCTCGACAACGGTCCGGACAATCGTTTGCAAATTCTGACAAGTTACTCCATAGAAGTCCGGTGTCAACTTATCGCGACCGCCATGAACGACAGAACAGAAGAGCAGGCACAATGCTAGGAATGTTGAGAACCGGTATGACATGAGAGCCATGGAATTGATTAACTAAGAACTCAAATTTCTTAGTTAATGAAAAGAACTTTAATTTGGTTGTACTTGTATGTATGTATGTATGTATATATGTTTCTGAATTTTGAGTGAGGGAGATGCACGGATTGAAGGGAGTTTATATAGGCGGGGAATTAACAGGAATGAGTTGACAATTAGATTGTTCACTATTAAATAATTATGTGAATCGTTTGATCAACGAGTTACTAATTCATTTACCAGTAGGTACGGATAAAGGACGGCTTTGACTTTTTAGGGGAGCTCAGCTTTATTAAGAATTAGTAAAGAGCCCACGCGTTGCTTTGGACTGAAATTGTTATTTCTTATAATAAATTTTTAAGATAGAATGTAATGGGTCTTATATTGAGGAAATTGATATGGGCCTTAAATTTTAATGGGCTAAGACATTTACGTCAACGTGCATTAACATAAATCAACGGTTCTAATCTATCCAAAAAAATGATCAACGGCTCAGGTTTCTTATTTGAAGAAGATAGCATTTTCATGTCATTTTTTCCAATATGCTTTTATATATAGTAAGGATTTATGAATTTTGATTTTTGAATCACTTAATATCGTGAAAATTAAACGTTGCAGGCCAGTAATTAAGCAGTTGATAAACATATATATATTTGGTAGAATATTTAATCACTTACATGTATATTATGCATGCAATTAATTAGCAAGTGAAAGAAATATTAATTGTGAGGCTCTTTATAATTAAGGATCTCAATTAGAATCGATCGAACGGTTGAGGGAATGTATATATTAACATTTTAACAATCAAGTAGTTGAGTGCATCATAACCTTGCTATGCTCAAAGTCTAACAAAAATTGGAACGTGACGTACAGCACATATCGTGAATCATAAGTGATTCCCCAAACTCTAGATATATATATAATCAATCGCCAAGCTTACGATATCAGACGAATCTAAGGAAATAAATCGTGTATAGTACACCTGTAAAATTTGTGTACCCTTATATATCTTCTCTCACACACTGACACACTCAAAAACACCATTTATGTGCATCAATACGCTTGACACAATTCTTTATCTATTAATTTTCAAGGAGGGATCCCTTGACAATGCTTATCTTGACAATCTTGACAATAGAGATTTTGAAAAATTTATAAAAATAGTTAAAAATTCTAAAAAATAGAAAAAAATTTATAGAGATATTGATTAACTTATAGATTGATTATGTTTCAAATTATATTCAATTTAAGTGATGTTTGATAGCTCTTTAAAGCTTGTTAAATTTCAACCGTTAAAAAATGTATAAAATTTTGATAAACCATCAAATAATGTTCAAATTGATTGAAATTTGAAACACTGTTAATCTACAAGTAAAATAATGCATCCATAAAAGTTTTTTTATTTTTAGGATTTTTTATGAATTATTATAAATTTTTCAAAAACACCATTGTCAAAATTGTCATTATAAACATTGTCAATGGATCCCTCCTCTAATTTGAAACTGCAATATATTTGTTAGTAGCCAATTGTGTATAAATAGAAAATAAATACAATTCTGTATCTATTAATTAACAATATATATATTTGTTAATTAGAAAATCATATATATTGGAAAGATATATCTATTTACTGAAAAATAATATCTGTTAATTGAAATAGAATAACTAGATGGATATCTTCAAAATGTGGGCTTTATCTTTTAGTTAGTAGCCAACTGTATATAGGCAATAAATGCTCCACCCCTTTAATGAAGAGTTAAGTCAGAATTTTTTTTTTTTTCAAAGTCCTTGTTAAAATGTTGTTGTGTGCTCTTTAATCAATATCTTCTCTTCCTTTCCTTATCCATATGTTTTCTAGTATTTTTACTTCAAAATTATCTAGGATGTCAACGAATATTTTGTTCCCTTGAACTTAAATTTTCTTCTTCAATGTACATGCACATAATTAGCTGGTGAAGATAAGCTAGATATTAAAAAAAAAAATTATGCTAACAGAACCCCTTAATCCGTACCCCATTCAACTACCCCATGACTAATTCCTATTTTCGGAAAGTTCATGGCATAGCGCCTGTGCATTTCCATTTTGGTTGTCATTGTGTTTTAGCGGAAATTAATCAGTCCATAGCTTTTCCGATACAGCATAAATTTACACGGACCAACTAAATTAAAGTGTTTATATATGTTTCAGTAACCAATACTAAAGTGTATTAATATTTAAGATCACAACATTTATATGTCTCAAGTGTCAAGTGTTTATATATTACAACCAAGTATTCACATTTTTTTTTTCTGATTAAGGGTTTTGTTCTCAAGCATTTATTTTGCAACCAAGTGTTCTTATTTTTTCTCATCAAGGATTTTGTACTCAAGTGTTTATATTTTGCAATCAAGTGTTTATATTTTTCCGATCAAGGATTTTGCTCTCAAGTGTTTATATTTTGCTCTCAAGTATTTTTATTTTGCAACCAAGTGTTTATATTTTTATTTCCGATAAGGATTTTGCTCAAGTGTTTATATTTTTCTCTCAAGTGTTTATATTTTGCAACCAAGTGTTTATATTTTTTTTCCGATAAGGATTTTGCTCAAGTGTTTATATTTTGCTCTCAAGTGTTTATATTTTACAACCAAGTGTTCATATTTTTTCCGATCAAGAATTTTGTATTGAAGTGTTTATATTTTGCAATCAAGTATTCATATTTTTTCCAATCAAGGATTTTATACTCAAGTGTTTATATTTTGCAACTAAGTGTTCATATTTTTTCCGATCAAGGATTTTGCTCTTAAGTGTTTATATTTTGCAACCAAATATTTATATTTTTTTTTAAATCAAGGATTTTGCTCTCAAGTGTTTATATTTTGCAAGCAGTTGTTCATATTTTTTTTAATTAAAGATTTTTCTATGAAGTATTTATATTTTGCAAATCAAGTTTTCATATTTTTTCCGATCAAATTGAAAAACAAAAACACAAGCAGGAACTTAATGCGAGAAGAGCAGACATAAGTGCAAGGTAGAATTTGACCAGCAAGGAGAGCGGTGGGGATCACAACATGTGTGAAGAGTACCAATAATCAGATTTCAATCGAAATTGAAGAGGCAAAGGAGGAGACACGGAGAAGTAATTATAAGGTAACAAATTCCAACATGATATAAGTTGATAATTATCAAGTTTTCTCAAGCTTAGTGTAACGGCCCGGATTTTCATAAAAGGAAAATAGACCGACCGTCGAGTTTCTCAACGCAAGGCGCCAAAACAAGCAAGCCAACAATACAAATTTCATCCTGCAAGTAACAAAACAAAACCTAACTTAATTTAAAATACATTCAACATCATACATATTTTTAATAACATACATCAATTTAAAATTTAATACAGCAGAATCCATTTTCTTCTCTTCCCGGCCTCATGTGCAAGCAATCACCCGACATCCATGCATCTCTTCTCTGCCCTTTCTCTCTCAATAATTCTCTCTGCGTTTCTTTGATTTGTGCAAGGGAGAAGATGTTAACCTCTCTCTCTCTCTCTGTTTATTCTTTTATTTCTTTAACTTCTGTTTTTGCGTCGAGTGGAATTGGGAAAGGGGCAGGGAAATAGCGTACTGATCTGTTCGGGTAGTTAGGTTTGATTAAAACTTGAAAGTTTATAATTCAAGACTTATATGAGTAGCGCACTCACGACTCAGTTATTAATTTATCATTAGATTAGTTAATGTTTTGGAAACTATCATATTAATATAGCCAACAGCAGAGGATGCTCGCTTTGAATTTGATCGGATAAAATTTTCGAAAGTTAGTTTATTTCATAAATGGGGATTCTGTACAAAAGAGAGGCAGATGGATTATGGACAGAATCATGGTATTTTAATTTCATCTTATGCACAACTCGTCAATCATCATGCACATTTTTGAATTTTTTTTTATATCTATTTATAAATAGGCTACTATTTCTATCTTAGTATCCAAATTAAATATAACAATTAAGTGATTACTCATATCTAAATATACCAATATATGAAAAATAATTTAACTAATGGATTCAAATCATTAAATATGAAATTCAAAATTTTGGGATGTTACAAACTCTCCCCCTTAAAAAGAATTTTGTCCTCAAATTTTCTTCAAGCATTTGATTATTCGAAATTAAACCACCACGCTTTCGCTGCGCAACTCTTACTAAAGTATAATTTTATCTTTTACAATACATCAAATCGATTTTATTTAATTATTTTTTTCGAGATTTCAAATCAATGAAAGACAAATTGGATTACTAAATATGAAAGTAACATTTCTTTTTTTATTTACTAATTAATATTTCTATTTTTTTTTTACATTATCTGTCATTGTACGATTAATCTATTTAAAAATAAATAAGTTATTCTTATCAAGTTATTATAATATATAATATTGAACGTCGCGCTCTCGTGATACTAGATGCGAAATGAAATTAGTATTGATTGACTTGCCTAGCTCTGATACCAACTGTAACGGCCCGGATTTTTATAAAAGGAAAATAGACCGTCCGTCGCGTTTCTCAACGCAATGCGCCAAAACAAGCAAGCCAACAATACAAATTTCATCTCACAAGTAACAAAACAAAACTTAATTTAAAATATATTCAACATCATACATATTTTTAATAACATGCATCAATTTAAAATTTAATATTGCAGAATCCCTTTTCTTCTCTTCCTGGCCTCATGTGCAAGAAATCACCTGACATCCATGCATCTCTTCTCTGCCCTTTCTCTCTCAATAATTCTCTCTGCGTTTCTTTGGTTTGTGCAAGGGAGAAGATGTTAACCTCTCTCTCTCTGTTTATTCTTTTATTTCTTTAACTTCTGTTTTTGCGTCGAGTGGAATAGGGAAAGGGGCAAGGAAATAGCGTACGATCTGTTCGGGTAGTTAGGTTTGATTAAAACTTGAAAGTTTATAATTCAAGACCTATATGAGTAGCGCACTCAGGACTCAGTTATTAATTTATCATCAGAGTGGTTAATGTTTTGGAAACTATCAGATTAATATAGATGACAGCAGAGGATGCTCGCTTTGAATTTGATCGGATAAAATTTTCAAAAGTTAGTTTATTTCAATTAAATGGTGATTCTATACAAAAGAGAGGCAGATGGATTATGGACAGAATCATCATGCACAACTCGTCAATCATCATGCACATTTAAATTTTTTTTTTTTTGTATATCTATTTATAAATAGGCTACTATTTCTATCTTAGTATCCAAATTAAATATAACAATTAAGTGATTACTCATATCTAAATATACCAATATATGAAAAATAATTTAACTAATGGATTCAAATCATTAAATATGAAATTCAAAATTTTGGGATATTACAAACTCCCCCCCTAAAAAGAATTTTGTCCTCAAAATTTCTTCAAGCATTTGATTATTCGAAATTAAACCACCACGCTTTCGCTGCGCAACTCTTACTAAAATATAATTTTATCTTTTACAATACATCAAATCGATTTTATTTAATTATTTTTTGTTTGAGATTTCAAATCAATGAAAGACAAATTGGATTACTAAATATGAAAGTAATATTTCTTTTTTTATTTATTAAATAATATTTTATTTTATTTTACATTATATCTGTCATTGTACGATTAATCTATTTAAAAATAAATAAGTTATTCTTATCAAGTTATTATAATATATAATATTGGTGTCGTGCTCTCGTGATACTAGATGCAGAAATGAAATTAGTATTGATTGACTTGCCTAGCTCTGATACCAACTGTAACGGCCCGGGTTTTCATAAAAGGAAAATAGACCGTCCGTCACGTTTCTCAACGCAAGGCGCCAAAACAAGCAAGCCAACAACACAAATATCATCTCACAAGTAACAAAACAAAACCTAACTTAATTTAAAATACATTCAACATCGTACATATTTTTAATAACATACATCAATTTAAAATTTAATACAGCAGAATCCCTTTTCTTCTCTTCCCGACATCATGTGCAAGCATTCACCCGATATCCATGCATCTCTTCTCTGCCCTTTCTCTCTCAATAATTCTCTCTGCGTTTCCTTGGTTTGTGAAGGGAGAAGATGTTAACCTCTCTCTCTCTGTTTATTCTTTTATTTCTTTACTTCTGTTTTTGCGTCGAGTGGAATAGGGAAAGGGGCAGGGAAATAGCGTACTGATCTGTTCGGGTAGTTAGGTTTGATTAAAACTTGAAAGTTTATAATTCAAGACCTATATGAGTAGCGCACTCAGGACTCAGTTATTAATTTATCATCAGAGTGGTTAATGTTTTGGAAACTATCAGATTGATATAGCCGACAACAGAGGATGCTCGCTTTGAATTTGATCGGATAAAATTTTCGAAAGTTAGTTTATTTCAATTAAATGGGGATTCTGTACAAAAGAGAGGCACATGGATTATGGATAGAATCATGGTATTTTAATTTCATCTTATGCACAACTCGTCAATCATCATGCACATATTGAATTTTTTTTTAGTATATCTATTTATAAATAGGGTACTATTTCTATCTTAGTATCCAAATTAAATATAACAATTAAGTGATTACTCATATCTAAATATACCAATATATGAAAAATAATTTAACTAGTGGATTCAAATCATTAAATATGAAATTCAAAATTTTGGGATGTTACAAACTCCCCCCCTTAAAAAGAATTTTGTCCTCAAAATTTCTTCAAGCATTTGATTATTCGAAATTAAACCACCATGCTTTCGCTGCGCAACTCTTACTAAAATATAATTTTATCTTTTACAATACATCAAATCGATTTTATTTAATTATTTTTTTTTTGAGATTTCAAATCAATGAAAGACAAATTGGATTACTAAATATGAAAGTAACATTTCTTTTTTTATTTACTAATTAATATTTCTATTTTTTTTTTTTTACATTATCTGTCATTGTACGATTAATCTATTTAAAAATAAATAAGTTATTCTTATCAAGTTATTATAATATATAATATTGAACGTCGCGCTCTCGTGATACTAGATGCGAAATGAAATTAGTATTGATTGACTTGCCTAGCTCTGATACCAACTGTAACGGCCCGGATTTTTATAAAAGGAAAATAGACCGTCCGTCACGTTTCTCAACGCAAGGCGCCAAAACAAGCAAGCCAACAACACAAATTTCATCTCACAAGTAACAAAACAAAACCTAACTTAATTTAAAATACATTCAACATCTTACATATTTTTAATAACATACATCAATTTAAAATTTAATACAGCAGAATCCCTTTTCTTCTCTTCCCGGCCTCATGTGCAACCATTCACCCGATATCCATGCATCTCTTCTCTGCCCTTTCTCTCTCAATAATTCTCTCTGCGTTTCTTTGGTTTGTGAAGGGAGAAGATGTTAACCCCCCTCTCTCTGTTTATTCTTTTATTTCTTTACTTCTGTTTTTGCGTCGAGTGGAATAGGGAAAGGGGCAGGGAAATAGCGTACTGATCTGTTCGGGTAGTTAGGTTTGATTAAAACTTGAAAGTTTATAATTCAAGACCTATATGAGTAGCGCACTCAGGACTCAGTTATTAATTTATCATCAGAGTGGTTAATGTTTTGGAAACTATCAGATTGATATAGCCGACAGCAGAGGATGCTCGCTTTGAATTTGATCGGATAAAATTTTCGAAAGTTAGTTTATTTCAATTAAATGGGGATTCTGTACAAAAGAGAGGCACATGGATTATGGATAGAATCATGGTATTTTAATTTCATCTTATGCACAACTCGTCAATCATCATGCACATTTTGAATTTTTTTTTTTTTATATCTATTTATAAATAGGCTACAATTTCTATCTTAGTATCCAAATTAAATATAACAATTAAGTGATTACTCATATCTAAATATACCAATATATGAAAAATAATTTAACTAGTGGATTCAAATCATTAAATATGAAATTCAAAATTTTGGGATGTTACACTTAGATGAAAGGGACAAGATGGGCTTATAATTAAATGGGCTGGCGCCCGTTTGGCTTGATCCGCAAGAGCAGGAGTCCGTATCAGCTAAGATCCAAAACGGATCTCAGGACCCTGCAATCGTGATCCGACGAATATGATTTTTAGGGGGTTCTGAAAATAATCTCAACTATCCAATATAGATCTCAGCTGATTTCAACGCCAAGAGCCAGGGGGACGGGAGCGGGATACAGCCATCAGGGTACTGAGAGATGTTCTCAAAACAAGAAGATTGATAATTAATTAAAACGAGAAACAAATCAAATAATAGTTTATATATAGTCAAATGACGTGCATATAATTTATGTCGTTAGTCTAAGACAACTTGATTCGTTTGCATGGTGGTTGTTGGTGTCTGTTGAAGATATGGATAGCTAGTTGTAGGATTTTTTTTTTGGGATAATTCTCATTAATTTAGCCCTAATTGAATTCCACGAGATTCGTTTGTTCAATTGGTCGAAATATGTAAACGCCAAGTGATTCTTTTTTTTTTATTATTAATTGAAAAGTTGAAACCATTAATATGAAACTTCCTGGAAGAAGAACTACTAATTAACAGCTTGCTTACAATGCAATTGAAAAGAACTAAACTACAGTTAAGTCTAAATGCAATTGAAAAGAACTATAAAATACAGTCGAGGTTTTGACAATTTTTTGGGGATTTTATAAATTGTCCCAAAAGAAAGGAAAAAAAAAAAAAAAAAAAAAACGAATGTGATATCTTGAAATGTCAATTAACATTCGTCATGATACAAAACAGTTCAAACTTAAAATAAAAATGTGTTTGAATGTTGTAATTACAGTTCAACCGTAAACCCCTAAGGGGCTAGCTGTTTGTTTGTCTGCTTTGCATAGGTAACTCCACCTGCTTTGCACAAAGTGCTCTGATGTTTATTTCCTTGCAAGTCATATCCCCATTTGTAATTGTAACTACACTAGACTTGCTTGTTGCAGCAGTTGGTCTTGCGTCCAAATTCAATATAGTACGAGTTGCAATATTATAGTACACGTGCAAAGATACCATTCTTTCATTACAAGTCCTTGCCAAATAATTAGAAAATTAAATAAGTTCCTTATTTGTCTTAAATTGTTTCAAATGACATAATTAGATCTTAGCATAGATAATTTTTCTATGAATACAAATAATATTCTTAGATGCTACCACAAAACATAACTCGGAAGATGCAAGCACAGTACCTCAATCTACAATGTAATTAGACCTACGTAGTAGAAGGAATTATAAAGAAACAAACAACCCCTAATGTCTCTGTTCATTTCTGGCTTCTATGTTTACTGTAGTGATCGCAAACTGCACTTGCAATCATAAAAATAACATTTAATTTGAGTAGTTCTTTTATGGATCGGCTAAGCAACTTTTCATTTTGAATCGAGCAGTTATTACAAGACATCTCTCTTTAATTGTATCTAAAAGACATATCGTGTCCATCCGATTATGAAAAATGAAGAGAAGGGTTCCATTGACAATGCTTAATTTGACAATCTTGACAATGAGTATTTTCAAAAATTTGTAAACATTTATAAAAACTCTTAAAAATGAAAAAGAGTTTATGGATGTATTATTTAACTTATAGATTGATAGTGTTTCAAATTATATTCAATTTAAGCGACATTTGATAGCTCTTCAAAGATCCGTTAATTTACAACCGGTGAAAAGTGCACAAAATTTTTATAAGCCTTTAAACGATGTTCAAATTGATTGAAATTTGAAACACTATATATAAATCTATGAGTTAAATAATATATTCATAAACCATTTTTCATTTTTAATAGTTTTTATGAATTTTTACAAATTTTTAAAAAGTCTCATTATCAAGATTATCAAATTAAGCATCGTTAATGGATCCCTCCTCAAAGATGAATGACCCATATCTAATCTAATCCACAGCTAAACTAGCCTTTAATTTGCCAACCCAAATTTGTTCACCTGAGTGTGGGTTCGTTCTATATATATGGGCCTAGAATGTCAACGCAAGTTCAGAAATATTCCATAGCATCTACGGCTCTAAAATCGGCTCGTAATTTTTTCGTTCACAATATATATTTGGTATCACGGCCCATAATTTAAGCAAGGATTTATTAGGCCCGTAACTTGTCCAGTTCGCAAATTAACAAGTCTGATAATTCAAATGTGAGAATTTCCAATAAATTGACAAATTTTTGGTGTACCCATCAAAACTCCCTTAATTGCCAATATCCCATCATGATACACTAATAGCTTATATCACCATTAAAATCTAATTTATTTTCTTTTATCCCCATTTATTTATATTACGTACCATTTAACTCATATAAAATTTAAAATGACAATTATACCCCTTTTTTAAATGGATCAGTCCCTTAAGTTATTTAACAATAGTAGATAAGAAAAATATAACAGTAGTGGCTTTTCATAGTAGATTAAGTTAGCATCTGCAACACAATAGATTATAACTTATAGTTCCTTTACTTCAAACGGAGCACCTATTTCCATATACACAATGGTGTGCCATCTTGTATTGGTATGACTCATGGTGTGGACAGCCCCTTTTGACACGATCAGTGCCTTACAGCTCGCTGCAGGGGATCTCTTCTATATCAATTCAAGATGAGGTACTGCAATTATCCACTGTTTTACCATATCCAAGAACTCAAGCACAACTGCACAAGAATGGGAAGTAGAGCAAATTTCTATTTTTTATTTTTTACGAAGAAAAAGATGTGAGGTGTGGAGATTGACTAAAACAGGTAATTACTGATCTGCAAAATTGTTTTACAATGTTGTTACGGGTGCGGGCCGGGAAAGTGAAACAACATTTCAGCAAGATTTGGAAAGCAAAGGCTCCTACGACTATTAGAAATCTTTTTATCTGCTCATGAGGGACAAATTACTCACATATGATGTCATGGTACATAGAAGAATCTAGAAAAGAATATACATTGTCTCACAAAGTGTGCAGGCAATGCCCCATTCAATCATCCCTTCACTTGTTCACTTTGCGCCCATACGCAATATATATGTGGTTCTTGATTTTAGAGGCCAATGGGTTTACAATGATGTCTTCACATTTTTTTTTGTACATCAGGAAGCAACGTAATGCTAGATCAAATTCTTAGTGATGTTTCAGAGGTTCCATCGGAAAAACCTGTTAGATATATCCACTACAATATTTGAAGGATAGAAAAGTAATTTCATTGTTTTATTTATATTAAAAGTGGGTTATATGAAAAAAAGGGGATAAAAGAAAAAAAGATAAATTTTAATGGGGATATAGACTATTAGAATGTCATGATGGAGATATTGACAATTAAGCAAGTTTTGATGGGTACACCAAAAATTAACAAAAATTAAGCCAATTTTATTATTTACTATAGAAAACTTGAACGTTAGGACTTGGGATATATATAACTGTTCTTCGGTTGATACATGAGCCGGATACATACAATTGAAAGAAAAAAATAAAGTCAGATGTTTAATTTTTGCTCAATAACAAAAGCAATGAATTAAAAAAAAAAACAAATAAAATTCTTATGAAATTCAATACAAAACAATCAACAATATATTAAGCCGGCAATTGGGTACATCTATACAGGATTCACCTTTCTGCAATCCAACCTGACCTCCCTGTCCTTCGGCTTTATACTCGGTGGCGGCGTAAGAGCTCCGAGATTCACCATGGACGCCGCAAAATCATCGAAAAACAGGTCCTGATTTTTACTGTAGTCTAAGACCAATTTGTCAATCTCCGGATTCGGAAGATTTGTGTTGTTGAACAGTTCCTGGTCCGAATGGAACAAACCCATTTGTTTCACCAGATCGACGTAGTACCCGTTGTCGAAAACATCCGGGGTCGCCACATCGTTCGGTGCAAGGTTATCGTCGCCTCCAGACCGGGGGCAGGTTGACTGACGCACAGCGGCGAAGCTGGCATCGATGTTCTTATCATTGTAGATACGGTTGCGGAAGAATTGGCAGCGGCCTCGCCCGATGGTGTGTGCACCGGAGAGAACCGTCATGTCTTTTGCAGTTAGTTTTTTATCGGTGAACTTCTTGATGAGATCGTTGAGACTCGAGCCAGGACTCGGCAAAGCTGCGTTGGCTTCGTCTTTGCTAGCGGTTCGTGAATCTAATCTGCCAAGAGGGACGTTCCATGTCGGCCCTCCGAGCTGCATTCATCGAAAATTTAAATGCACTAATTAAGATTAATTAATAAATAAGCACAGGATAGCTAATTAATTAGTTTATCTTGTTAATTAAGTTCTTATGTTTCGATCGTTTAGCTACAAATATGTATATATGTACTTACGAGGTTGACACTGTCGCGAGCAGCGAGAGCGATAATGTCGGCACAGGAGACAGTAGCTTCGCAAGATTCTTCCACTGCCGTTTTGATCTCATCAATGACTTCATATGCACGATCGAGGTCGGCTAGATTTGGTCCCGCGGTTTTCTCTCCGGTAAAGAGCAGCGTATCATCCAGTAGAATGCTGGCATCGCACCCCTAGAAAAGAAACAAATTAATTCATTTTCAATACACATTTGGTAATGTAATGTTTCTACATCGATCGTTCTCGTACCAGATGACAACAAACTCGATAGATCAGCTACCTACGTACCTGAACGAAACAATCGTGGAAGAAAAGGCGAAGCAGAAACGCGCCCGTCCGCAGCCCTGTTTCATTGATCGCCTTGCCCACAGCGTCGCGAACGGTTGTTTGCAAGCCAGGACATTCTTTGCCATAGAAGTCGGGCGCCATCTTGTCGTGCGCAGGACGACCGCCGTGAGCGCAAGTAAAGAGAACGCATAACAACACCAGGAATGTTGGGAAGCTGTATGACAGGAGAGCCATGGAATTAATTAACTAATTAAGAAATTAATGATCAATTTCTTAATTAGTTAGTTAGTTAATTAGTGAAAAGAATAAATTTGGTTATATATATATGTTCTGAATTTTGAGTAAGAGAGATGCACATATTGAGGGGAGTTTATATAGGCGGGGGATCGAACAGGGATTTGATCGTTCACTAATATATAATCTGAACCGTGTGATCAACGAGGTATTATAACTTATCAGTAGGTACGGAGGGATCAGGACGGCTGATTTTGACTTTTGAGGGGTTTTAATTTGGAGCTCAGTTATATCTATGAAGAATTTATGAATGTTGAATCACTTATAAATTATAAAAATATTGTTGCAGGTAATTAAGCAATTAATCGATAAACATCAATATTTGGTATAATTAATTAAATTTGATTTTTTTATCAATGATCATCACTTAATAAATATAAATTATGCAAACAAGGGTTTAATTACCACAATGGCAGTGTATCATGACATTTAATTATATGCATATATAGCGATTAGCAACTGAATTTAAAAAAAAAAAAAAAAAACTAATTGTGAGACTCTTAATTAAGGATCTTAATTAGAATCGAACGGCTGAGATAATGTACCAACAATCAGCTGGTACGTATAATGCACCAAACAAGTAAGGTCCATAAAACTGGAACGTGACAGCACACTTCGTGATTCCCTAAATTTGACATGTTATTATATTAGATTTATTCAACCTCCAAGCTCAGAAAATCGACATGCACGTCTAATTTTTTTTACTAATTAACCAGTTGTATATATAACAGTATAATTAAGCCTATATATTAGAAGGGCATTTTATATATATAAAATGCCCCATTGCTTCCAAAGTTGAGTCGAACTTTTTTTCTATTCTTAAGAAAAGTCTTTGTTAATTAAGATGTTGTTATGAGCTCCTTAATTAATCAACAGCTTCACTTCCTTTCCTTAATTATATCCTTGTGTTTTCTAGTATTTTTTACTTCAAAATTTATATAGCTAGGATCAATATAATATTTTGTTCTTTGAACTTCCTTTGTCTTCGTCAATGTACACATAATTAGTTAATTAGCTGATGAAGATAAGTTAGATTAAAAATAAAAAAAGATTGATAATTTGATTAATTAGAGTAATCAATTAATAATTTATACATAGTCAAATAACATACTTAATATATAATTAATATATTTTATTAGTCTAAGACAATTTAATTGGTTTGCCTGCAGGTCGTTGGTGTCTGTTGGAGATTTGGATAGCTAGCTGTAGGATTTTTGGGATAATTCTCATTAATTTAGCCCTAATTGAATTCCATGAGATTCCTATATTCAATGCTCGAAATGTGTAAACGCCAAGTAATTCTTCTTTTTTTATTAATTGAAAAGAAACCATTAATATATATGAAACTTCCTGGAAAAAGAACAGCAGTAAAATTTAAGCAAAATAAGTTAGAGGAGGATACATTGACAATTCTTATCTTGACAATATTGACTATTTGATATTTTAAAAATTTACGAAAAATCATATATATTCTCAAAAATATAAAAAGTTTATAAAAGTATCTTTAATTTAACTTATAGTATATTTCCGATTATATTCATTTTAAGTTATATTATAGCTCTTCAAAGTTTCTTTAAATTATAACCGTTAAAAAATACACAAGATATTGATAAGCTATCAAACGATATTCAAATTGATTAAAATTTGAACCACTATCAATCTATGAGTTAAGTAATGTATCCATAAATCTTTTTCCATTTTTAAGATTTTTTATGAATTTCATATTAATTTTTGAAATGTTTTATTGTCAATATTGTCAAAATAAGTATTGTCAATGCATCCCTCCTCAATAAGTTAACACACAATTACTACTAACAACTTGCTTATGAAAAGAACTAAATTAACTACAGTTAAGTACTTAAGTCTACAAGTACTTGATGCCGGTTCACTTAAGGAAAACCGTCCATACATCCATAGACGTGTACGGCATGAAACAGATATACCTCAAAATGTAACAGATACATCCCGAAATGTAACATATGAACGTTATGAACGTTATAGACAGCTTTTCTATGGACGTTAGTATATATAATATATTACTCTGTATGGAAGGCATGTCATATATATGTTTGCCCTCGTAATATTTTCCCAAGTAACCCGGCCGGCCTATCCGGTGGCTGTTTGAGTTCCTTTCCTATGTGTTTACTTCCAAACGTTTAGTACTGGTACGACGTTACGTACGTGGTACGACGTACAAGTACAACGGTACAGGAATGTCCTGACTCCTGAACGTATATCATAATGGAAAATTAAGTATCTATGTACGTAGAGCTCGGCACGTTCAACTAATGGGACTGATATAATAATTTAATTTGTTGAATTAATAATATTCGTGTATAAATAATTAATTGGTGACAAAAACTCAAAGACATTTAATCAATATTCGCTACAAATCCTAAAAAATCACCTGCTGGCCTCTGCAATCTGCATATGACTATTTCGACGATTGACAAATTATTAGTGGGAATGACATGACAGCAATTAATTAACTTAATTCAGACTCTTTCAAATATTTTTTTTTTTTTTTTTTGCACACCATTCGACAGTTTTATTTTGAGATAAAAGCAAACAATGTAAATTAATAGAGTTTTATGATTAAAGTATATATGTTCTCATAGTAATTAATTATTCACCAATTATCAAGGGCGGATCCAGGATTGATATGAAAAGGGGGCTGGAGGACGACTTTTATGGTTCCCATGTTCTAAGGTTTAATCTGAAAGAGAGTTTAGAGGGGTCAATTCATGGTTAAAACGATAAAACAATAATTATCATAATATACGACTTTTATATATATTCAACAATATTATCATAAAAAAATATACATTCAACAAAAAAGTTAATTGATTAAGAGTTAATTACATACTGAAGTAATAAAATATTTAATTTGTTAATCATTGTCCATGTTGATATCAAAAAAATTGAATTTTGGTAGCAAATTAACAAAAATTCACACCAAAAAAACCGGGTTTCAACATTTCCAACACAAGACAAACATCTTCATACCGAACATTTTATATGCAATTAAGGAATTTCCTTTAGTTAAAAATATATTAAATTGAATTTAGGAATGTTATCTTTGAAATTAACTCAACTCATTTGATTGTTCAGCTCGATCCATCAAAGATCGCGTTATTAAAAGCCGACCTTAAACTGATATTTTGTATTTGTTTAATAATGATAAATGACTTAATGACAGAAAAATAAGGAATGTAGAGCAAACAATTACAATTATATCATTTAAATGGTGTTTACCCAAAAAATAAAGAATGACTTAATCACAGCTTATGGGAGGCGTTGTTTATAGTAAAGCTGGTGATTGCTCAGCGGGTGCAATATATTGACCATCTCGCTAGTTTAGTGAAAACTTTTTGAGTTTAATTTGACCAATTCTTTTGAAGATGTTCAAAATTGACACCACTAATTATCGATTACATATCCTCTGTAGCGCTGCAACGTGTAGTGCAGAACGTGGGCCGTTAGATCATCTCGAGATCTGTGACGTTGCAGTGCAGAACATGAGCCGTTAGATCATCTCGAGATCTGTGCCAGCACGAATTTTGAGATGATCTAACAGCCCACATTCTGCGCTACATGTTGATGCGTTCGAAAACCGGTAGTAGCTCAGTTAGTTAGGAGAGAAGTCCTAAGACTGTTGTTTACCCAAAAATTGAGAATTCGATAGCCGTCTACGTAACTTTGTAGTTACTGCAAAGATTTCGAAAAAAAAAAAAAAAAGAAGTTGATGCGTTAGAATTACGATATTGATATCCGGTTGTGAACGAAAAAAAAATAAAAATAATTGATTGCACTGATAGGGGAATATTGGTGTGCAATTTGTGGGTCATTTATTGCTGCCTCTTATAAACTACGCTTATTTGGGCTTAACTAATACTAACAATGGGCCGGGTACTTTTACTCAGCATACTACAACATGCAATTTATTTCTGGCTCATATATGAACTTTCTGTTACAGAATTATTAATTAAAATTAACATTTTCTACGGGCATTTGCGTTCAAAAAAATAATAAAATAACATCCGTTAATTATCTTGTTTTCACTTCCAAATTACTACAAGTTAGAAATTATTATTTCATTCATTAGGACTATAATGCAATTACTACAAGTTAATTAGAAATAAAAATGGTGTCTGAATTCTTCCTTTGTTAATTTCAAATGGGCTTTATAGGTAATGATAATCTCAGAATTGTTACATATAAGGGGCCCAAATTTTAGGATTTTAGTGGCCCATCACTTGTCCAGTTCTCAATTTATTATCTTTGGCAACAATATAAAATTAATTATAAATTGAAAATTGCAATTATTGAGAATTTTCATATCGAATAATATTATGTTTAAACTTGAGATTCAACTGTCTTTGTGCTGATACATCATACATATAGATTCTATTATACATGCATAAAAAGAAAGGGGGAAAAAAAAGTACAAGTCCTATATGTATTTTTTGTTCAACAACAAAAGCAACTAGTAGATATAAATTCTTACGATTTTAATTCAATATAGAAAATAAACAGATGAATCAAATGCTGCAATTGTTACATCATTTACAACTCAATTCACCACCCTGCAATTCAACCTGATCTCCCCCTTTCTCCCGGTGAGCGGTGCAATGGCTCCGAGATTGACCATCGACCTTGCAAAGTCGGTGAAAAATGCCGCCTGATCGGTACTGTACTTCAAAACCAAGCCATCCATCGAGCCATTGTTGAACAGTTCTTGATCCGAATGGAACAGACCCATTTTATTCACCAGATCGACGTAGTATGCGTTGTCAAAGGCATCGGGGCTGCCCACATCAATTGGTGCGAGATTGTTGTCGCCAATAGGTCCGAACTGGGGGCAGGTTTGCTGGCGTAAAGCGGCGAAACTGGCGTTGATGTTGGTGTCAGTGTAGATATGATCGCGGAAGAGAAAGCAGCGGCCTTGCCCGACTGTGTGCGCGCCGGAGAGAATAGTCATGTCTTGTGCAGATAGACCTTTTGCAGCAAACATCGAGATTAGAGTCGAAAGGCTTGATCCTGGACCCGGCAAGTCGGAGTTGGCTTGGCTTAGGCTTGCAGTTCGCGCATCTCTTCTGCCGAGTGCGACGTTCCATGTCGGACCTCCGAGCTGCATTTGTCAGATAATTAAAGTTACTAACTAATTAAGATTATCAAACACTAATTAATCTTCTCAAGTTCTCTTATTGAATGTATTTGGAATCAGTTAAGTATAAGATATAAATATGAGTTGTTCTTCTATGAATCGGCTAAGCAGCCATTCATTTTGAATCGAGCGGTTTTTATCAAACATCTCCGTTTAGTTGTATCTAAAAATCATATTGTGGTCATCTGATTATACAAAATGAACGGCCTATGTTTCATTTGATCCATAGCAGAATTAGCCTATATATATATATATATACGCACCAAGTTGACACTGTCGCGAGCAGCGAGAGCAACAATGTCGGCACATGAGACTGTTGCTTTGCAAGATGTTTCTACTTGCATCTTGATCTTATCGATGACTTCGTATCCACGAACCGAGTTCACGTTGGGCCCTGCTGTTTTCTCTCCGGTGAATGCCGGCGTATCATCCAACAGAATGCTTGCATCACACCCCTAAATTATAAATTAATGTTCAATATAAATTATACAAAAAAAAAAAGAGGCAAAGTAATGTTTCTAAAAGAGGAACATATATATATTTTTGAATTAACCTACTTGAACAAAACAATCATGGAAGAAGAGGCGGAGAAGGGAGGCCCCCATTCGACGCTCGATCGCGATTGCATCTGCTACGACCGACCGCACAGCTGCTTGCAAATTGGGACATGATTTGTCATAGAAGGTTGGTGTCAGCTGCTGATCATGCCCACCATGAGCTGAACAGAAGAGAAGGCACAGTGCAAGGAATGCCGAGAAGTTGTATGACATGAGAGCCATAGGAATTATAGTTAAGATGTATATGGGTTTTATCTATGAAAGAAAACAATTAAGTGGATGTGTGTTGAGTAACTGAGTGAGTAATATGGATGGATAATGGGGGGTTATATAGGAGTGTTAAAGTCCAAAAAATGAATTGGAATATGGACAGCGCATACCCTAAACCCGAAATTTGAGGTACTAATTATATAATTAATTACTAATTAATTAATTATTATTAGAATCAATCAACAACAGGCATGCATAGAAAATCTACCCGACAATTATTTTCATGCATCCATGGATGAATACATGCCCCAAAACAACGGAATTTAAAAGTATAGTCAAAGGAGAATTATATTCGTGCTTAATCTCTCGTTAGTCTAATTATAAGTTCGTATATATGTATGCATGCATATGGTTGTTGGTGTCTGTTTGAAGACTTGGATGGTTGTGAGAATTCTCGGATTAAATTCGCATGTTGGGCGTAAATGAATTCAACGGCAGGGTTGACAAAAATTATAAAATTGGGATTTTAGGTACATATGTTCCTCAACCTTCGTGTGGTACGAACAGGTGGCAAATCATCCGGTACAAAGGAATGATGAAATGGTTTTTTTTTTTTTTTAAAGTCATGATATTCTAACATCCGTCGTTGAATTGAATAAGAGATTTTAAATTAAACGTGCAATTTGATCGGCAGAAAATTACAAAGTACATAAATGTTAATAATGTATAAATATATGATTGGATTAATTTGGAGTTCATCACTTCAAATTACCCTTAATGTACGTATGAAGTTTTTGAGTTTTCACTTCTGGTGCGTGTTATATAATACCATTTGCATTTGGCTTTGGACAGAATTGACGGAGCAAGGAGTTTAAACATGTATAAGCCTATAAGGTCGACTTAATTGGAAAATAAGTCACTCAGCACTATATTCGATCAAAGTGAAATTGAATGATAAGAGCATCTTCGAGAGCGTCCTTAAACCATTCATAAAACCAATTATTGGGAATTAAGGACAAAAATCGAGCTCCAACAAAAGCCCCAAATCCTTCCCAATTTTTGTGCTATCCCCAAATCGAAGCCAATATTAGCTATATATTTTTAGGCACTCCCTCCACACTCCCAATAATCCTTCCCTTCCCTCTCCGCCGTTTGATTGGCCAGGCCCAGTGACGTGGCCCATTTTAAATTTATTGGGATCCATCTTTAGGAAAACTCTTGGAGTTTAAGGTATAATTTGGATTCCAAAAATTTGGAGCAGCTCCCAATATGACCATATTGGGAATAAATTATTAGGGATCTCTTAGAGATGCTCTAAGTAGGCATAACTAAACAAAAAGAGCAAGACCTAGCGTCCATAGAATGGACAATTATAGAAGACACAAGGAATATGGTAAGTGGGACCCACAATGTAACTCGTGTGTCTTCTATGGTAATCCATAGAGTGGACGCAAGATGTTTCCGAAAGAAAAGAAAAACACGTAGAGTCCACCCCTATAAAGTATGTCACACATCCACTTCTCTCACATTCTGACACACCCACATGTACTCATATGGTTTTCACAGTTGCATAAATGTTCACTAGAAGCCGTATTGTTGTTCACTGAAAAATGATATCCATTAATTGTAAAGATATAATGTTTACTGAAAAATAATATTCATTTTTTTTTAAATATGATAGACCGGTGAATAAGTAAAAATGGTGGACGCTAGCCAATAGTTAGAGTGAATGAGATGATGAGCGTGTATAATTGGACTTGTGAGCGGATTGATAGGGCCCAACTAAATTCCAATCATGATTCCATGTTGTGAACAGAATTGCCATGATACGAGTTTGACTATTATACTAACGTTAGCATTTCGGACCGAAACGCTAACGACTCAAAATATATGTTATCATATCCGAAATCATGATTTATGGTGCTCAATAAATTCTTTATATGAAAATATTAGGGAATACAAAAATTTTCCATTTTTAGAGTTTTCTAAGTATTTGTTTTGAATTTTAGAAAATATCTCATAAATATTAATAAAATATTGATGTTTGTACATGCTATTTTCAAAAAATGCAAAACAAATACTTAGAAAAATCTAAAAATGGAAAATTTTTGTATTCCCCAATATTTTTATATAAAGAATTTATTGAGCACCATAAATCATGATTTCGGACATGATAACAACAATTTTGAGACATTAGCATTTTAGATCGAAATGCTAACGTTAGTATAATAGTTTAGCTCGCCATGATACATGTTGTGAATGAGAGATCTTTTACAATTACAATACTCTGTGCATTTCAAGCCCATAACTAAATCCCAATCATGGCCTTTCCGGATCGTTGGTCGTTGTTATTAATGTTCCTTAAGAATGTATATTTGGACTTATGAGTGGATTGATATGGCCCAACCAATTCTAGCTCTCTTAGCCCAATACCATGGCAATGCGCTTGTTTAAAATTCTAACAATTTATGGTTTGTGCTCCCTCCAAGGCATGTTCGGCAGACTCAAATACTGTATATTTTTATAGGAATTGAGAGTCTGTAGAAAATAATTTTTATCCCATATTTGGCAGACAATACTATTAATTCCTAGTAGGAATTCATTCCTTTAAAAGACTTGTTTTTACAGGAAAAAAATAATTAAGTCAGACATAATTATTTTTTTTCTATCAATGATGGTCTCGTAGGTTTTCATCAAATACAATCTCTATTTCTGTTCTTATTAAAAAAAAATTCTTTAGGATCAGTGGCTGCCAAACAACCCTTATAGTCTTATTCCCATGAAAGCTTCAGTATGTTAATTTTACACAAAACATAACAATTGAAGGTTAATTAAGTTTCAAAATCGAAGATTAAAAAATTGCATCTAAAAAAAGATTTAAATATTGCGGACGTCATCAATTTGAAGCCCATAGAAAAAAAAAAAAAAAAAAAAAAAAAGAGAGAGACAAATAAAAAACAGATAACATTCAATTGGCGCAGACAGTCGGGTATTACAAAATCAGATAAAATTCCCCATATCGAGACGATAAATAAATTCTAAAAAATTTGATGATATTCTTTTAGATAAAGATGAGGTGAAGCTACTCAAATTTAAATGTCTATAAAATCCTCTATCTAGATTCTAAACCTGCGACCTCCTATACGGAGAGGGTTGCCCTTAGTCACTAGACCAAAGGCTGGTTCTTAATGATATATTTTCAATTAATGTGATCCCTTTACTTCTTTTCTTTGGAGGAAATATATATATAGTTTAAACCTTAAACTGTTTGCTTAACAATCATTAACACAACACTTAACCAACAAGCAACGCATCATGCATGTTTTTGAGAGCTGGCATGGGCCATACCGGCACGAACTTCACTAGAAGAGATCGAACCTCATTTTCATACAATTATTGCACACATTTTTGCACATATAAATTCCAATCCTATCTGTATATATATTTTTTTTTGCAAAAATAATCACTAAAAGAAAAAAAAAATTTAGAAAATGACTTTACACTTGCATTTGGTACAAAAAAAATGAACTCTCCAACGTACATTTTTATTTTACTAATATGAACAAATCGGATAGTATATATCGGATTTTATATTATTCACCATGTATCCAAATAAATACAAATTAATTAACTTACAGATGAAATCAATCAAGATGTGCAAACAAATTTACCAATTTCTATTTCAGTTTAATTTGTTTTCCTGCAATTTGCTCTGATCTCTCCGTTGGACCCAGTCAGGGGGCTAATGTTGCCCATCTTGATCATCCCCGACACGAAATCGGTCGCGAAGATGGCGGAATTCCGGCTGTAGACGCGCACGAACGGGTCAGCGGGGGTTCCGTTGAACAACTCCTGATCGGAATGCAGCAACCCGGATCGGTTCATGATGTTCTGGAAGAACCCGTTATCGAACCGGTTAGGACTCTGGAAGTCGAGTGGCGCCAAGTTCCCGTTCCCGCCCGACTGCGGGCAGGTCTGCCTACGGGAAGCGGAGAAAGTCGGGTTCACATTCGCGTCGCTGTAGATGTGTGTGCGGAAGTTTGTGCACTGCGCCTGACCGATCGTGTGGGCGCCTGACAGAGCGGTCAGGTCGCGAACGCTGAGACCCTTGGAGGCGAACGTAGACACAAGAGAGCTGAAGCTGGACGACGGGCTCGGTAGGTTGCTGTTGGCGGCACTCAGGCTGGCTGTTCGGGCGTCCCTGCGGCCCAAGAGCACCGTCCAGCTCGGACCGCCGAGCTGCATTTGATGAATGTTAGATATGTACCAGTAATACACTGTTAAGGCATGATAAACTTAATTAAGAAAGTACTTTGTTGTCATAATTAATTGCATGATAAGAAAAAAGATATATCATATATGATTATATGAGGAAAACTGCTAGTTAACTGTACTTAAGATGAGTTTATTTCTGTAATTCTTATAGAAATTCAAGAACACTGTTATGTTTTCTAAGGATACAAACAACGATGCGTTACAGTAGAACAAAATGGGGGAAGAAAGCAAGTTTTGTCTTGTTCTATAATATAATTTACATAGAGTTTAAAAGGACATTGTAATTTATTACTTATTATTTATTAATTAATTCAGAGAAAAAGTAAATACTATAATAGAAATTAACATGTTAATGTTAAAAATGGATAAAAAAAAAAAAAAAAAAACAGAACAGACATAAAAGTTACTGTTAAAAGGTCTGTAAGTAGTAAAATAAAATTCTAAACATAAGAATTCTGTTAGTAGTAAAATCCTAAACATTCAACTTTTTGGTGCTTTAGTATGTAGAAAAATTCACATTTCAATTTATGAAACAACAATAATCATGGTATTTTAGGTTGTACAAGGACGACAATGAAAATCCACCACCTCCTAAAATCTAGATTGGCCAAATTAGGATTGAGAAAAGACATCTCTCCTAACATACAGCCTCCCAAGAGAGTGACACATGCATGTACTACTTTTCCACTCATTGGATTAGTGAGATGAGTAATAGCCAATGTGCACAGAAAAGCTGTCCGCAGCCTCTATAAATTACATTTTGAGATATATATATTACATTTTGGAATGTATCTGTTACATTTTGTATACATCTATAGATATATAGACAGTTTTTCAATGGACGCAAGATGTTTCTCTTAGTGAGATCTCTCTTTTAACATCAAAAAAAAAAAAAAATGCATTCTTCGTTAGTTCACTACCGACTGTGCCTAACTGCCTATATAATTAATGGTAACTTTGATATGAGTTATATAACTAACATCAGTAACTGTTTTGTTAGTTAGCAAGGATATGAATATGATGGCATTGGTACTTGGTACTTTGGTTCACTTTCAAGACATGCAAGAATTTGAATTTCCTCTCAAGGAAAGCTTTTCATCAGTCCATTCTTATACGAAACTAAAACCCACAATGTCGGCAGGTTCAACTCAAAATGTTATCTTTTTTTTATATATATTAAAGGCACATGGAAAATGAGGTTGATGTAAATGGAAAAAAAAAAATGAAAAAAAATAAAAAGGAACAAAGAGAAGTAAAATAAAATCACAAAAAGGGAAGAAAATTAAAAATCATTTTGTGACTTCTATTGATTTCTAGTTTTGACTGAAATGACTGTTCTATGCACAGTATATTGTGTACCATTGAATTTGACATGATATATAGTTTTATGCTAATTGCTTACCAAGTTGACGGCATCCTTAGCAGCAAGAGCAAGAATGTCGGCGCACGAGACGACGCCCGCGCAGGATGCTTCGACTTGCGATTTTATGGCGTCAATGACTTCGAACCCTCGCAGAGAGCCGGCGTTTGGGCCGGCATTTTTCTCGCCTTGGAACGTCGCGGTGTCGTCCAAAAGTACAGAGGCATCACAACCCTGATAATAAAAAATTGTACTGTTAAAATTAATATCACAATAGTAGTTTAATTAATTAAATAGCTTAATTAATTCAGAATTAATATACTATAATTCATCATGATTATGACTGTAATTTTGTATAACAATGACTTAATGACCCCACAGAGGGGCATGTCAATTATTATGCCATTGCTATCTAACTTGTACTACACTTCATTATTCACATCTGCCATGACATCCTGTTATCATGGCCTCACAAGAAGCTTCTATTATTGACACTATGCATAAAGCATATATATATCATTGTTCATTTAATAAAATAAAAAAAAAAATTAAACAAAAGTTACAAGGCAAAAATTTCAAAAAAAAAAAAAAATGGAAGAACCAGAGATGCATAAAGCATGTATGTATGTATGTACATTGACGAAGCAGTCGTGGAAGAAGAGGCGCAGAATGGAGGCGCCCATGCGGGGGTCGCGAGCGACAGCCTGAGCCATGGCAGACCTAACAATCGAGTGCAGGTTCGGGCAGCGAGCGACGTAGAAGACGGGGGAGAGCTGTGCATTGGAGGTGTGTGCCAAGAGAGAAACAAGGGCAAGCAGCAGAACAAGTGCTCTTGCAAGGGCCATTGCTAGTTATTTGCTACCTAGCCACAGTTTGGTTCAATTGGCTAGCTGCAGACTGAAATTATAGAGCAAATGTGTATATATATAGTGGCATGTGTCACATATATTATATATATATTATATATATGGCCATGACATTGCATATATATATATATATATAGAGTTAGTTAATTTATTGAAGAATGATGAAAAGTGATGGAATGGAGTGAGTTGAATGAATAATTGGAGATCAGGCCAAGATTAGGTGGTTAAGAAAAGAAAAGGGGGGGTTTGGTTCCAGGAGAGAACTCACTGGACCAGACCAGGCCGCTTTAATTACGCGTGTCCTCTAGCGGCCGGTGCAGTGCTCTCAATTGGTTTTTGATTCTGCTTCAAGTGTAATATATGTTGCAAATATAATATAGAGTAATAGCTGAGAACCAGCCTTTAGTCCAGTAGTTAAAGGTAACGCTCTCCGTATGGGAGGTTGCGGGTTCAAAACTTGGATGGAGGTTTTTTATAGATATTTAAATTTAAGTAGCTTAACTCTCATCTTTATCTCAAAAAATAGAATAATAGCTAGCATGAACATTTATATCTTTTCGATTAATAAATATTATTTTTTCGGTGAACAGATACATTACAGTTTCCAGTGAACATTTATGCAATTGTGACAAGTACATAGGTACACGTGAGTGTGTCAGACTGTGAGAGGAGTGGATGGATGGCCTACTTTATAGGGTGTACTCTATGGGGGTTGTTTGGCACCTCTATTCCATTTTGGAATAGTAAAAGTAAACCACTATTCCAATAAAATGAGTGTCAAACATCAATTAGTAAAATAGAATAGCATTTGGATTAGACTATTCCGTTATTCCTACTATATGGTGGAATAGCGGATTAGTGCTCTCATGTGACTTTTGGAATAGCCCTCAATTTTGCCAAACAATATTTTTACTCTTCCAAATAGCTCAAAATATTACTATTATTTCTACTCTTCTAACAATTGCTCTTCCACTTTTACTAATCCAATGACACTATTCTAACTCTATTCCTTGATTTGCCAAACGGACCCTACGTGTTTCTCTAAAATATATATGTGACCTCTGTTTCATGAATAGCTAGATAGGTATAGGGTTAAGCCTTATGCGGTTATTCGAGTTTGGTATTTTAATTTTAATATTGGTATTGGCCCAACTCGGTTTGAACAGCATTTATTCCCTCTTTCTTGCTACAAAAATTAATATATATGATGATAAATTGATAATATATACAAAGGAAAAGGTGCATGCCGACTATACATCATTAGTGGTATTTTGATGATTACTTAATTTGTAATCATGACAATTGATAACTCCTCTTTGAGTAAATCCGGTACTTATAAATCCATTTTATATATAGTTGTGTTTGAAACAGACCCTTGTCCTCAAAGAGTTGCATGAGATTACAGAAACCCCTTTTATGAGATACTGACATCCTAACTTACACAAAATTTTATCATCATCATGATCATGATATCAAAATATATTCGAGCTTATCAAAATGCACAGCTGGACGTTGTGGTCTATATATTTTCAATTTTCATCTTGTAGTTAATTACTCAATTAATTAATTAAATCATTAATTAGTTTACTACTTGTGTTTTTTTTCTGGCTGTCAGAAATTAAAGTCCCATCAACCTACAGTACGAGGTTCCAATTTCAGATTTTTTTTTTTTTTGTTCTGGACCATCTTTGGAAAATAAATCAACCCCATTGAGTAAATAAAAATAAATAAAATCCCACATGCATGTGCTTAATTTTCAGTTTTTAGTTTGCCCTGTTTGTTTGGTTTTGTGGTTGTCAATTTCGTTATTTATTTATTCTCCGTGAGACAGTCAATTTTACGTCAATTGCGCAAGGTTGTCTAGCCTGCAATAACTTAATCCGGGGACTTGCTTTATTTAAACCCAAAAATAGATAATGCGTTGAATGCTGTCAGAATCTTTTTTTTTTTATAAAAGATGATAGTCAAGCCACTCAAATTTAAATGTATATTAGAAACTTCTATCCGGATTTCGTACCCAATGTTGTCAGGATCTAAAAGTTACTAATTAGAAAACATGTACAATAGAAATATAAAGGTTACACACTTATGTGAAGACTGAAGAGTAATACCTAGCGTCCATAGAAAAACTGCCCATAGCATTCATAGGTTACATTTTGAGATATATCTGTTACATTTCAGCATGTATCTGTTACGTTCCGTAGTCCTTGTGTGAATCCATACACATCTATGGACGTATGAACAGTTATTCAAAGGACGCAAGATATTTCTCTTATGTGAATCCATATGTTTGACACAATTGACTATTTGTTAACTCGAAATAACGATATATCTGTTAATTGAAAAATTGAAAAATAATATGTATTAATCATAACTACCTTGTACTCTACTAATTATCTCCCAAACAGTAGACAGCACATGCATCTCCTATTAATTAATCAATGCAGTCCTAAGCCATACAGTACTATTTTTCAAATAAAGTCTTCAATAAATGACATATATACGAGTGCAAATGCTACTCAATATATATATGTAATATGCAAATGCATATACTGAAAAAAGTTTAGAAGATATGAACTAAAAAATCATAATATTGTGCTAATATAATTTATATCAGCCTATCAGGGATCATTAATTATTTGTTTGTTAGATTTTTTTTTAGATATGAATAGTACTAATAATTTGTATCTTCCATTCTGCTATATATGTTTTCAATGAAAGGGGCCGGTGGGTTTCTCACTTTTGTCAAGAAAAAAAATATATATGTTCTAGCACAATATTAGAATTCTTTTTAAAATGAAATGTAACATGATTAAAGAGGAGCATTTAATCAATTAATTATATGCTTGACACAGTAATCTTTGTGCAGACAATATATTTTTCAGATAAAAATAAGAGTCAAAGCCACTCGAATTTAAATGTTTATAAGACCTTCCGTACGGATTTGAAACCCGTGACTAATTGTCAGGTAAATTTTAATTTATTAATTTGATTTGTGTCTTTATTACTTGTCTAAGATTGTTAGAGAAGCCATTATGATTGTTGATTTAAAATTAAAAGGACGTAATTAAACCAAAAAAAAAATACCAAACTATTGGATGAATTTTGCAAGTTGAAAATGATAATTAATTGCAATAATTAATGGAGATGACGTACTATTATTTGAGGTCTAATTATTGATATGACGCAAGACTAACCATATTTTAAATGTAAAACATTGTAAATGCCTAGCTCTTAGTAAAATTAAAGATAATTTTATATAAGTAAAGATGCAAATAGAGTTTCAAATATAAAAATTAAGGGTTTTAATGATTCAACGTAGAAGTAATCGATTATTTAAAATAACAAAATTTAGTAATATAAAATTACGAGTAGTATGTAGCGTCCACCCTTTTCACTTATCCACCGATCCATCGTATATTTAATAAACAAATATTATTTATGAGTGAACATTTATATCTTTCTAATTAATAAATATCATTTTCCAGTAAATAGATACATAACGGTTTCCAGTAAATATTTATGCAACTATGCTAAACACATGGGTGCACATGATGTGTCAGAAACTATGAAAGAGGATAGATGGATGGCCTACTATATAAGGTGGACTTTACATGTTTCTCTAAAATTAGTAAATTACCGATATCACTACTTGTATTTGGAACTTTTATACATGTAGCTAGAGGGACACATTCCGTATATATTGTGTATTTCATTATTTGCATGCTTTAATTATAAATGAACATCGCACAATCCGGCTTAAGATCAGCAACATTACTTGATTCATATATATCCCCACCTCGATTAATTTGCATTTTATAAAAGAAATGATGCTTTGCTTCTAAAGCATCTATACACATTAAATATATTTTTTGTTTGGGCCCATTGTCTTAACTAACTATTTTTCTTCCCTTGCTCTCATCTTTTTGTAAATTAAAGGCTACAAGATATCATACTTCGGACTGCTTGTCTCCGCTATCAAACAATTGGAAACTATAGTCAATTATGGCGTATATGCATATCCTCAATAATTAAGCTCTCCAAGCAAACCCACGTTAAACAACTGTTCAATTCTTGTTTTTTTATATATGTGAAATATACGAATGAATATTAAAAGTAAAAAAAAAAAAAAACATTTTAGAAAGTATAAATGTTCACTGGAAACCGTAGTGTATTTGTTTACTGAAAAATGATATCTATTAATCGGAAAGATATAAAATGTTCACTGAAAAATTATATTTGTTTATTGAAAATACAGTATATCGGTGGATAAGTTCAAAAAGGTGGACTTTAGCTGCTACTCTACGTCTCTACATAAAAAACATTAGCATCAGTCCAAGCAATAGCACAAATCTTAGTATATCTTATACCGTTCAATTCCGCTGTTATCTGAATTTGGATGACCGGACCCTGTTATCCAAATCTGGACCGTCGAACCAAAATTAACGGATGAGATTAATTATGAAAAGGCCCCTTATAATCTTAACTAGACCGATCGTGCCATCCGTTTTGATCTAACGGTCCTTATTGAACAAACAGGGCCATGTTATTCTCAAAGAATAACAGCAGATTCGGACCCATATATCTTATAGTCTCTATGGGGTTGTTCGGCATACAAAGTGACTTAAATATTAAGCCTCACTAAGCCACACTCGTTCAGAAAAAGAAAAAAGGCTTAAGAAAGCTTAAGCCTTAAGCCATGGGTATGCCTTCCTTAGGAATCCGGGCAAGGCTTAAGCCCCGGTCAAAAGGAGGTTTAAGGAGAAACTTTTAATCCGTACTAAGGAGATTGTGTTCGGAAGGATTAAGAGACTAAGGAAGTTAAAGAGAGTCTAAGGAAGCCGAACGGCCCCTATATATATACTCCAGCTATACTCCTTTCAAAGTTTCAAGATCACAATTTCACATGTTGAGATACCATCATCCATATACGGCCCTTTTCCGCCTACCAAATTTTGGTTCTTTTAGCAACCGACGTTAATTATGAGCACAAAGACGAACTTACAAAAAAAAAATGTATTTTTTTCGAATGTTCGAAGCACCATATATACGGCTTGATTGAAAAAACAAATGTATATTCGTTGTTGCTGTCTTTATACGTACGCTTGTCCATATTATTAATTTATTATATATACAATCAGGAATTTCTTATGCAATTTTGGGTTTATATATATGACTATATGTGCATGCCCATAACATAAAGACGTTTATAATAATTATATCATAGCAAGAAAGAATATATGACACATCTCAATACCATCAAATTTGCCTCTTGAATTTGGATACATAAAGATGTTTCTTTTTTCTTAACCAAAAGGGAAAAAAATAATCCCTACTAATGAAAGGAGATTGTGTTTTTTGACATGAAAGTTCTATCTTCCTCAAAAAAAGAACCTCAGCCATTAATTGTTTACTTAGATTGATCACCACCGTTGACGTACGTTAATATCTCGGCCCATTAAAATTTAAGGCCCCATATCAGTTTCCTCACAAGGGATAAGCACTCAACCCTTTATTATAAGAAATAGTAATTTCGGCCCAAAGCAAGGCGTGAGCTCTTTACTAGTAATTGTAAAAGCACAATTCTTTTTTCTTAACCAACAATGGACACTCTGTTTTTCTTTCCTCTTTTGTAGAATATATATTTACATGAAGCATGTCTTCTTTATTATATATATATATATAACATCTCTTTATTGCTGTAATATACCCTTTTAAAAAGTTGAACAACTCTGCAATTCATTTTTTTCGTAGGGGTCCATTAATCCACTCAATGGTCAAATATCATGGGTCCATAGTTAATTACTCTCCACACATTTAACAGTCCCTATTACAGACCACAAAAGATCCTCACTTGGTGCAAAATTAAGGGGCTATTGCACGCCTAATCAAACCAAAGTTCCATTCTTTGGTTCCATCCAAATCAATTGTTTGGTTGCAACTAGATATGTTAGTAGTGAGTCCATATCTGCTGTTATTCTCAGGGATAGCAGGACCCTGTTATCCCAATCTGGACTGTCGGATCAAAATGGACGGTTCAGATTCATACCCAGGTACAGTTTTTGAAGGGAGCACGAATCTTTGTGAACGAATCCGATCCGTCCGTTCTGATCCAACGGCCTAAAATAATAGGGCCCTGTTATATGAATAACAGGTGATATGATTCCTGTTAGTAGTAGCTAGCAACGAAGTTTTTTAATTTGCATGAAATGTGGCTGTCAATTAAGGGCATGTAGTTGGGGCTGGAAAGGAAAGGAACATTTTTTGGGGCGAATAAAGGTGCCCAATTTCAACATCATTAGTGACAAAATACAAATCACGGGCTCATCAGCTCATGGGTTGGTTGTTTGGCGCTATCACAATATATATCATGCACATGAGCTGTTAGGACTACTACCAAGCAAACCCACAATTTGTTTGTCATTTATTTTCTATACAATTCACAATTTGACAATTGTTGATATGTATGTATGTATGTATATATGTATAACATATGAACAAAATACACCTGTGAATGAACTAAGATGGCGGTATCTGGTTCTCGATTAGAAATTTAGAGCAACTGGTATATTTATACCTTATCCATACGGCCGTACCAGATACGAAATTCGACGTGTAGATGTAGGTGTAGATATAATAGTCATAAGTGAGGAAGCCAGGGACCAGTCTAACTATATTCCTAATTCCCTATTCTCCAACTAAAAAAATAATAATAATATAAAAAAATTCAACTTTCTGACACACTTGTAAGTTTCACAAAATTTTCACTCGAAAGCATGAAATACAATCTTACCTAAACCTGTTGTACTCAACAGATGTCTTAGTTGGTCAAGTACTTAAGTTAGTTTCGGGTACAAGAAACTCGACCGAACTGGTTCAAAAATAGACTTGTGCAGATGATAACAGATGGTCATTCTTCCATGATTGCGAGGATATACGTGTGTGTGTGTTTCTGAGATGAACAATTAGGGAAGGTCCTTTTCGATAGGTAACTGATAAGACTTGCAAATAGGGATTTAATAGGCCTTGATTATATGAAATTAGGGGGGATTGGCAGTTTGGAACAAGCAATTAGTTATTAGTTATTACTAACACTATCAACATCGAGGGAGTTTTCAGTCCAGCATATTAGACAGGGAAAGAAATAAATATACCTCACATGCAGGGTACTCCGAGAACAACAGGAATAGGTTGTTCGAGTCGAGGAATAGTCATCCAGTCTACTCTTAGCTTGGGATCAAGATGGTGATGTAAAACCACCTGCAGAGAATGAGTAATGCGCAACCTGACATAATACTATGAGCATAATGGCCGGTTTCTGAATGTTTTCCCATTACTGGATTAATTTTAGATAAAAATTTTAGTGCCCAAGGAAAACAGAATAGAAGTATTTGAAGCCAGAGTGTAGATATGGGACAAGGTAAGATGTCAAAAATTCTCGGTGTTTTTTGTACCAAATTAGTAAATATTATTTTTTAAAGAGCAAAAAAACAGAAACAAATTATGATATTGATCAAAGGTTCAAATTGAATGGGTTAAGAGTTGCAGAAGATACTAGTGGACTTACCTGCAGCAAGCATAGCTGATTCGGTGACAAAATCCCATACTGTAATCCAAATAAAAGAGATCTCGAGCGGTACTTATTGTACAGTTCATTACAACTAGTGTGTTTGTCTTTGCTTGTACAGCGATGAAAAAGAAAACAAAGGTCGTGCAACATACCCAACTTGTGTTCTAACTCTTCATAAAATAAGTACAAGTTAGGGGTCAAGTTGGGATGTCCAGACAATATGTACAACGGTAAAACTCAAAAGTATATTTTGAACAAATTTTAGAACCCCGGTACTAAGTCTAAACTGCAACGCTTCAACTCAAAACATTACGTAGCTTTTTGCAATTTGGACTTAGTTATCGGGCCTTTTGGCAACTACAAATGACAAATTATCTGGGTCCTGAGAGCTGTATCGGCTCCACAATAAAAGATGAAGAATCATTTGCATCGTGCCTCCTAGAACTCCACGACCTCGCAAGATGCGTATCATGCTGCTCTAGCTCATCAACATGTGGCTCTGGCACTTTGATCACAGTTTCTAGGATTTTTACGACCTCACTCATCATGGGTCGGAGACTCGGATTAGACTTGGTGCATAGTAGAACCACACTAATTGCACATTCCAACTCGACTGGCTCAAAGCAATCTTTAAGATCTCTATCAACTAGCATTTTGAGGTTTTTCGCCTCGTGAAGCTCTCTAACCTGCATCGTTATTGGAGATGAAGTTTATTTAAGATTATATTGCACAGTTTATCAATAATCTGCGATCAATGGTTACAGATTCGACCAATTGACTTAATCCATAACAGCATTCATGTACCATTATATTGCGTTGGGTATTTATAGCTGCAAATTAATTGAAGTCCTTTGGAATTTTTGTAGATTTTTTAAAATACAACTGAGAAAATTTGGGATCTGTTGCAAAAACAAACAGAAAAAATAAAGCACATACCCAATCAAGTAGCATCCCTTTCTGAATATGCCAATTCCCGGTGCTCATGGTTTTCGGGCCCATAATAAGCTCCAACAAAAGGATCCCAAAACCGTACACATCGGTCTTCTCTGATGACTGACCAGTTGAAAGGTACTCAGGTGCTATGTGACCTATCGTACCACGTACAGCCGTGGTAACATGCGACTCTTGATGGTCTAGAAGTTTCGCAAGACCAAAATCTCCGACCACAGCTTCAAAACATTCATCAAGTAGTATGTTAGCCGCTTTGACATCCCTGTGGATTATTTTGGGGTTGCACTGTTCGTGGAGGTACAGCAGACCCCGTGCAGATCCCAGTGCGATTCGCATCCTCTTGGGCCAGTCAAGTGAAGGCCTACCACTAGGATAATCTGAGTAACTATGGATTTATAAGTCAACAAACAATATTGTGCATAGCATCAAATTATCTGAAAACACCACTATTTATTTGGTAATTTGCTAAATTAACAATTAGCAATGAGCCAAAAAGGAATACAAGGAGCTATTAACTGAAAGTTTCTGGTACCAAGCCTGAAACTGGTTCGATTGAATGAAACAAAAGCTTCCCATTCTTTAAGAAGAGAGGTCCGAAACATGTCATATATGATAAACCAACTACCCTCAATGCATCATCCTCTGAAACAAGAAATCGCTACTTAAGCCATTATGCATCACATAGCAGCAGTAATATGCTAGTATTTTGGCATGCTAATGGCACACGCCGCGATAGTACTGCCACAACTCTTCTGGGTTGTATATGGTGACAAAACAGTAAAACTGATGATCCCTTCAATTCACTGCAACCATTAACTGTTAGTTTTTTTTAATTCTGATACCTCTTAGACGATCAGCAACACTGCCATTTGGCATAAACGGGTACACCAACAATCTCTCATTTGAGGTCATGCAAAATCCATAAAGACGCAACAGGTTTCTGTGCACAGCCAGGCCGATCATCTCGACTTCAGTCTGAAACTGGGCCTCTCCAGTGATATCTGGGTCCTTGAGCCGCTTCACTGCAACTGCAGTACCATTTCTGAGGAATCCCTTGTATACCACACCAAAGCCGCCTTGCCCCAAAATATTCTTCGAATTAAAATTATCAGTGGCCAGTTGGAGTTCCCGCAAGGTGAAACGAGTCAAATGACCCATCTCAAATTCATAGTATTGATCTGAAATGTGAAGCATAGATGGCATGAGTCAATAATTACACTTAATACCTCATAAAAATTGGAATTTGGTTGGCAAGTAAATGATATACAGAAATGAAAAGAATTGGTGACTCTCAGTTTGCATGATGTATAAGCAAATTTGGTCTAATAGGAAACAATTGTTCACAAAAGCCTACCAACAGAAGCAAAAGGCAAGCGCCATCTACAGTAACGTAGCCAATACATGAGAGAGAAGACAGCAGCAATTGCCAAGGCACAACCTATGCTTGCCGAAATGCCAATTTCTAGTTGTTTATGATGACTTGATTTAGCCATTACAGTTGTGTTCGTGTTTGTGTTTGTATCTGAAAAAAAGATTCCAGGAATATGAGTAAAGGATAACGGTTTTTTGATGTTATATATGAACACTTTAGTATTTTTAGTTTAATAAGTCCAGAAGATGTAAGAGATTTTACCATTAGTGACTGGTGCATGAACATCCTTACAACCACGTAAAATAGAGGAGTTACAGAGATATACATTTCCTGCAACACTGGTAAATTTCAACCATCTTAAACAACAAACATTCATATTCAACTCTCAAATATAACAAATTTCATACCTTCTCGGGCCTAAAAGAAAAATTCAACAACACGAGTATCACTATTTTATGGCTAAAGAAACAAAAGTTGATCAACAGCTAGAGAAAGCACAAGTCCGTTGTGACCATCATTTGACTGCTACTGGAGATGACCAGATTCATACAGTTGTATCATTTTATCACCAGTGTTGTAGGTTGTAATACGAGAAAGAAGGAACAATTCTTTACGTTGAGCTGCATGATTTGGTACGTCACCGAAAGACAATTGCAAAAAAAAAAGAAAAGAAAAGAAAAAAATAGAAACCAAAAGTAGGATGGTAAGAAGCAACGATGAGCACAAAAATCTGATATAACTATACATACAATTCCAGTAGAGTACCTGTAATCAATAGCAAGAATTTTTGGAACAGGCCCGCTCAGATTATTGTATGATAAATCTCTGAAAAATAAATGTGTTACAGTAAGCATAACATAATAAACAACTTAATTGATACTAGCAGGTAGCAATAGAATGAAAGAGGGTGTACATACAGGAATGAAAGACCTGAAAGATTAGCAACTGATTCAGGAATGTGACCCGATAAGTTGTTCCTGTTTAGCCGCCTAAAAAGTATTGGGTAACCTTTCAGAATCATTTCAATCACAATATTCTAATGTAGTTTAAATTGATAGATTATATTTTTAAATTAACTTACAAATAACCAAGCTGAGTCAAATGCCCCAAAGAATCAGGGATTTCTCCGGTGAATTGATTGGTTGAGAGATCGAGAGTTAGAAGTCCTGAAAGCTGCCCGATTTCAGAAGGAATGGGTCCTGATATTTTATTATTATGTACCAACCTGGAAATAGTGAGAAGCATGATTTAGGGTTTAAGACATGCCATGACCTCTAGCAACTGCGCTGGAAATATGGTACCAAATCAAGATAACACAAAATTTTCACTTAGCTTTTTATTTCATAAAGCTGTAGTTATACCACTTGTTCGATTTTCATGAGACTGTCAACAGTCCAGTTCAGTGTTCTGCTTTGCTTGTTTCTTATATTATTATTGTTTCAAAAGAAAATTGGTTTTCACAGAAAAAATATTTGGAAATAAGCAGGAAATGTAAGAATTAACAAGCACGAACAACGTCTGCAAATGGGTGAGATTCCCAATACTTGGTGAAAGAGTTCCTGAAAGGCCCTTGTTTGCCATGTCCCTACAAATAAATGCACCACCAGCTTCAAATCTTGCAACATCTTTATTTATTGATTAATTCATGACTGAATCTGATAATAAAACGTAGATAAAATGGTGAAAGAAAGAAGAGAGGATACAAGGATTTTACGAAACCGTCGGGTGTGCAGCTCACCATGGACCATGTACATGGGTCCACAGAAAATATATCCCAACCATCCATGATTTTCTCTTCATCTATCATCTTACTTTTCACTGACATCAGCGCAGCCACTGCTCAAATCATACTCCATTAATCACATAAACCTCAAACAATTTCCAAATTATACTCCAACTGTTATTTATCTTCAAATAAGTACTCTAATTTTACCACAAATCCCCGGCTTTATTGGGTAAAATGCATTTAGTCAGGAAAAGCTTTTGCCTTTTTCATAATGCATCATATTTTGGACCAAAAAGGTGTGAAACTATTTCTAAACCGACCATCAATTTCCTTACTAGAAGAAAGGCAACCTACACAATTTCTGTACACAAAACTTCAAACATAGGGGCATAACATAACTCTTATTGTACCACATTTTCCCACTGTACCACAATTTCTAGCAATAGTTCTTTGTTTTCAAATAAGTATTCTAATTGTACCACAGTTTCCCTGCTTTATTGGGTAAAATGCATTTGTTCAGGAAAAGCTTTTGCCTTTTTTTATAGTGCATTATATTTTGGAGCAAAAAGGTGTGAAACTATTTCTAAACCGACCATCAATTCCCTTACTAGAAAAAGGCATAACATAACAATTATTGTACCACAATTTGTAGCAATAGTTCTTTGTTTTCATACAATAACTCTAATTTACCACAATTTCCCAGCTTTTATTGAAAAATATGCATTTGGTCAGAAAAACATGTTTACTACACAGTTTCTGTCAACAAAACTTCAACCACAGAGGCATATAATAAACACAATGACACAGACCCAACAAATGGGTCACAAAACTGAACACTTTAGAGCTGTAAAATAAAATGTACCTTCATAGTTGAGGCCCTTGGGAGAGAGAGGGGGGTCAGTGGCAAGGAGGAGGAGGGGGAAGAAGAAGGAAAGGAGGAGGAGAAGAAAGAGGGAGAAGGAGGGAGACATGGTGAGTGAATGGTGGGTCTGGTTCTGGATTCTGGGTCATTGATCATTGTTGTTGATATATTGATTGGCATAGAGATTAGAGAAAGAATTGGAAATTAGTAGAGAGATTGGAAATTGGGAGGGAAGAGAAGAGAGAGCAGTGAGTGTCAAAGATGTCACCTTGGAATCTCAACTGCTGCATTAGTATAGAGATTAGAGTAGGCAGGTGGTTGTTTAGTGTTTACGAGGAAGACTATATATATAATGACAATTTGCCAATTATTATATTTTTGCCATTAACATATTTTGTTTTGTTTTTTTTTTAATGTTTTGTTCTTGTTTGTTGAATTTTATACTATGCATTTATGTTTAGACTATTATACTAACACCTAACGTCTTAAAATTTATGTTATCGTAAACAAAATCACGATTTATAGTTCTCAGTGAATTCTTTATATAAAAATATTGGGGAATACAAAAAATTTTCATTTTTAGAGTTTTCTAAGTATTTGATTTGCATTTTTGAAAACAGCTCATTAATATTAATGAAATATTGATGGTTATACATACTATTTTCAAAAATGCAAAACAAATACTTAGAAAACTCTAAAAATAAAATATTTTTGTATTCTCCAATATTTTCATGTAAAGAATTTATTGAGCACCATAAATTGTGATTAGTATTTCGGTCCGAAATGCTAACGTTAGTATAATAGTCTAACTTTGTTAAAATTATTTTATGATCCAAATTATTGGCACAAGATCATATTTTGTAGTTCATAAGTTGCATCACCACCTTTTCTCCCAAAAATAAAATAAATAAATGTGGCCACTCTTTACCAAAAAATTGTGTAATTACATATTAATTATTTTCTAATTAATGGTAAAAGGTTTATTGGAACAACAAACAAGCAAACAAATTTCAAATATATTTTGTGAATTATTATTTTATTGGAGACACGATACATTTGCATGATTATTCTAAAAAAATAGACTTGGGAAGGCTAAAATTTAACAATTAGGCACAGAGATCCATTAACTATTATCAGGGTAAGTTTTTTAAATTATCATGTTTGTCCTGTAGCACAATCAAGTTTGACATCTGGTTTGTTCATTTCGAACAATTTAACGTCCTCTTTTTTTTTCTTTTTTCTTTTTTTTCTTTTTTTTTTGAAAGGAAGAACAAATAAGTTTTAAACTTTCCTTGCTGAAATTTGATAATATAAGTTATTATATAACTTTTAAACCTTTATTAAAACTTAAACGGTTCCTCTGGAAGCAACTAACTTCATTCACTTAGAATGTTACGTCCAAAAAATAATAATGAAATTGTTTCTTAATCTAAATCTAAATGACACAAAATATCTGCCTAAACTTTCTACAATATAATATATGAGAAAGGATCCAATAACCACAAAATTTGGTACCCTTAATAACCACATTATTATATATATATATATATTAATAAATCTAAATCATTAGATGTATTCTAAATCATCTCAATAACATATATATATAAAATAATGAAAATTTAACACTGTTTCGATAGCCATTTCAAGAGAGAAGAAAAAATCATAAAATTTGAACCGTTGATTTTTGTTAATGCTTAATTCACATGTAAATAAAATCAAAATGATATAATTTTTTTATCACACATAAAATATGATATATACAAAACATTCCATTAATTGGTTTTGTTATTTGACCATTAAAAATGTATTTATTTGAGATTTAGTTTTGTGGTTACCGATGGGATACCAAAAGTTGTGATCATTTGATCCCTCCTCATAATATATATGTAACCAATTTTGTCTTAATAAACTAAGAGTCCAATTTTGAAGTGGCGCATAATTTATTTTGAAGTTATCGCTTTAAGGGTTCCTCACTCTCTACACTATTTTCAAGTCGACAGCAGTAATGAAGATTAATTGGGGAATCAAAGTCGTCTGCATTTATTGTATATAAATATGAACACATCACAGCCGTTAGATTTGACCTGACCTATGATATAAATGCCCATCCATAACAAAAGTTTGAAACTTTAGTGACTCAGTGTAAACTAAGATTTAATGTAGGCTAACACGTGACAGAGTGAGCTACCTCGCAGTAAAACCATGATGGAATACTGAAGTATGAAGGTTTTGAAATAATGTAAAAGGAAAGAGTAATACTCGAAAAACCGTTTATGGCGTCCATAGGTTACATTTTAAAATATATCTGTTACACATTTATAGATGTATGGACAGTTTTTCAACGGATGCAAGATGTTTCTCAAAAGGAAACTACCAACGGATCTGAGTAATAAAAAGAGGAAAAAAAGAAGAATTGAAAATGATGTGCATCAGACTTTAAAGTTTCAACCACAGCTTTTACATGTTAGGGACCATTAGTACAAAATGCAAAGGCACCAACCAACCAACCCAAAACCCCCTTTGGAAATTCTTACAGCTAAGGGACCACCGGCAGCAGTTAAATTTACAAATTACAACTAATATAACAACAACTACAAAAAACAGAATTGTCAATCCTTCCTCCCTCTGCGAATTTGAACAGCCCAAAACCCTCCGAAGAACACTAGTCGAGTAGGCGGTGGTCAGATTCTAGATGATTACAATAATGATGATGGATTTCGCAACTTCGCTTATAGCCCGGGTGTTTGTATTGGGAGATTGAATTGCCGTTTCGCATGTTCTGGGATCAGTTTGTTGATTAGCTCCGGCGATGCACCCGTTATCTGACAAAAGGGGAAAAATGAGACGTCATGACTACAGGTTGAGGACCATATTTGGACAGGATTATGAATAAGACTTTGTGCAGATACGAGCACCACATGGAATGTAACAGAACAGCATGGTTTACAATAAAATGGCGGCGAACATGTGACAGAGTGAGCTAAAATAACTTGATATGATTGCTAAAATATTGATGGAAAAAATAACGAACTTTTCTTCTGAAAGTTCAAAAGCAACTTGACCAATGTGGCCTGGAAGTAGGTGCGGCATTGAAGTGCTAACAGATGATTAACTAAATGTTGCAAATAGTAGTTATGTTGGCCATGAAATGAGACGGGAAAGAAAACCCAGAAAAACACAAGGGAATTTATGTACCTCCTGTTTGAAATTGAAGAGCGGAGGGAACGGACGACCATTTGGCAGACGGGCATTGGGTTCTCTTAGCTCGTCAAAGAAAGGATGCGCACATGCTTCTAACTGCATGATTAAAACCATCGTTAAAATCAAAGACCTAGTGGAAGTTATCATCGTCAAATTAAAAAGTTGACTAGAACTTACTGCTGTGCACCGCAGACTTGGAGAGTACTGAAGAAGGCGGGAGGCAAGATCAATTGCTTCTGGCGGCATTCTCTTGTGAAAGATCTGACATGGGTCGTAACAAAAGAATTTAGAGAACTTATATATTCATCACAGTTTTTCTTAGATGATATGTAGCAGTAAATCAACTCATTGACTGTTAGGATAAAAGTTGTCAATTTGTTTGTCACTTGTACAAAATTCTATAGGAGCACAAAGCTGGATATATCACTTATACAAAGAATTATAGGAAACAACACAATAATGCATATAGAATCGATTAAGCATCAAACTGGTTGAGAAATTTAAGGGGTTAACAGTCGGCACCAAGTTCCATGTTTTGACATCTAAAGTTCTAATTTAGGAACCAATTCCCAATCATTGTTTATCTATTGTATTACACAATTTACTCGAAAACAAAGTTAAGAGGGAAATACCTTGTGCCACGGATGAGCCTTTATCTGTGGAAACCTGAACTCGGTATAGTTGGGGTTCATGCACCGTATCTCCTCTCTTGTGGGTGTGCCAAGAACCTGATCAAGTTTAATAAACTGTTAATCAAAATTTCTCAACTGAATTAAATACTTTGTTTTCTTCATAAGAAAAAGTACTTGGTCAACAGCTGTTTTAGTGTATTACCTTGATGATCTCTACTAGCTGATCAACGGCACTTTCCCCAGGAAAGAGTGGCTGAAAATTTCAGTGATTGAAAAGAGATTAGAGGTGTATGTTCTTTAATTGTATGTTCTATTTTAATTTTTTTTTTTTAGTTTGCAAATAAGTCTACCTGGCCAAGAAGTAGTTCAGCCAGAACGCAACCAGCTGACCAAATATCTATAGATGTTGTGTATTCTGTTGCACCAAATATAAGCTCTGGTGCACGGTAATATCTTGAGCAGATGTATGATATGTTCGCTTCGCCCTCCACCTATTTTTCATGTGAGAATCAGAATTTTGTAACAAAAAGAAAATTTGAGCATTTATAATTATATATTGTGTTCCTTTTCAACGTACCAGAACTTTTGCACTTCCAAAATCACAAAGCTTGACTTGGTGAGTGAGTGGGTCAACCTACATTTCCGCATATTAATTAGTGCATTTCTTTTAAGCAAAATCATCAATTATTGAATTAATTCACTGATGAAACATAGTATGAGAAGGAAAATAATACCAGAAGATTTTGAGGTTTCACATCTCTGTGACACACTTTAGGTACAGTATGGATATAAGCTAGCCCTCTAAATATCTGCATTTCAAACAAGAAAACCACGTCTGCATTATTACAAAAGTGTTACTAATGCAAAGCAGCAGAATCCATTTTCAAAGAAATAAGAGAAATGCAACACAAAGCTCCTTCATTCTTTTTAAAAACCCAATCGAAGTTACTTCATTTCCTAGTTGAAACCTTTTAATTATCAAACATGCATGTGTATTGATGTTCTTCATGTGTAAGATTATATTTATAAGAAAAGAAAGGAGAATGAAGTGACAGCAATCTTGAAATACTTATATGACATAAGATCAGAATGTTTATGTTAGTCCACAAAGAGATGCAGTTTGGCCCCATAAATCCCGTATCCCATAGGTAAATGCATATTTAATTCATTTAATTATCCAGGAGAAATAATTGAATTTTTTTAAACACATTGCAGAAAACTACCAACCTGATACATATAAAGTTTCACATAAATCAGTGGCATTCTCTGATTGGCGTTGCTGTAGTGTTTCAACACCCGATATAGGGTCTCTGGTACAAACTCCATTACCAGATTCAGGAATAACTCATCTCGGCTTGTGGTAGAGAAGAAACAGTGCTTCAAGGAGATGACATTCGGGTGATCCATTGCACGCATTATTTGGAGCTCTCTATTTTTGTATCGTTTGTCCTGTAAGACCTTCTTTATCGCCACAGTGTCCCCTGTCTCCAAGCATTTAGCCTAGAAAAACAAGAAGAAAATTGATTTAATTTACAAATAGTTGAAACAATAAATTAGTACACGTTTATTATTTGTATGACAAAATTCAAACTTGGAAATGTAGCGGAACCAGAAATCGACATGAAGATAACAGTTTTTTGGCATTGGAAGGGCCATAGTTAGCAAATATGAAACAATTTTGTCTATAATTGTATTTGTTCTTGCCAACATGGGTCCATTTCAGAAATTCAGCGCTGCATTCATTAATACTTCGGGTAGCAGAAGAACATCCAGTCTAAATCTCCAAAAATAACCATTTCCCATCCCATTTGTTTTGTGCAATAATCAAACTTATTTTCACACCTGAAAGACAATGCCAAAGGAGCCCGTACCAACCACACGTTCCGCCATGTAACTGATTGTCTGCAACCACGTAAAATGACAAACATGTTGATATAGAAATACATAAACACAATTGATATCAAAGTCAAAGTTACCATTAAAAAACTGAATTTTAATTTAGAAAAAAAGAAATAGTACCCTTTTGGGTTCACCATTCTTGCCACCAATGGTTGTTGAGATTATATGACCGGTCACCGGATCATTGCCATCTACAAGCTTCTTCTCCTGCCAATTAATTAAAAAATTAAAACAAGGGAAGAAATTTCAGCAGAAGCCCACATTTTCTTATCAGAACAACAAAAGAATAAATAAATTAGAAAAAAAAAAAAAACAGTGGTAATCTTTCAATTTGGTCCTCAAATCTTCTAAATTTACCCAATTAATTAAGTTGGTACTCAACTCAGCATCAAACCCAAATCACCTTCCTTTTTTTTTTACAAAAACAGAAAATTACAGATCCCATCATCTACAGATCCAAAATAGCAAGGGATCAGTGGAACAAACCCTTGTACCAGAAAGCAAAGAACTTTCCAATTTCTAACCAAATCTAACAAAAACCCAACAAACCAATCAAGCAAAGAAGTGAACTTGAGCCTACATTTCTGATTTGAACTTGGAAGTAGAACCTAGGGAGAGAGAGAGATAGTTAAAGAGTTGAAGAGCTGCTCTACCTTCTCGGTGGGTGCACGAGTGGGAGGAGCAGGAGGAGGAGGGTCGATGCTCATGGGTTCCGCCTCCGCCATTAGTAGTAGTAGTAGTTGTAGTCACACTACCAATCAGCCCAGCCTCTTTCCTTCAGTGCTCCTCTCTTTTAACTCTTTCAGATTTGAGAAAGCTGCACTGTTGTTGTTCTTCTTCTTCTTCTTCTCTCTCTCACTGTGGTGCTTTTGTGCTGCTCGGATGCTGGATTCCCAAAATGCCACTGGCCTGGCCTACCTATGCCATTATTATATAATATATAAAACGTTGATTCCATGCTCACACCTAAATAATTTTACGGTTATAAATGAATCTTATATTGGGTAATATTCATTTATAATCGTCAGATCAAAAATAAATTTTTTTTGGTAGGAGTACTGGAGTAAAATTCTAATATGTAATAATGGCACCCCTTAAAAATCTCTTTTATCCATCCTCCAATACGTTTTTAGTTGATTTTTTTTTCAAATAAAAAAAAAGGATGTCGCTTCCATACTCACATGCAGATAATTTTATGGTTACAGGTGAATCTCATAATAGGTAATATTCATTTATAATCGTCAGATTGAAAAGAAATTTTTTTTTTTGGTGGGAGTATTGGAGTAAAATTCTAAAAAAAAAAAATCACTTATACCGGTTGCAATTTACATTCTTAACCTAGCAAAGGACTTATATATATACAATAGAAATATTAAGAAAAAAAAATTACTCAAAATTTATGAAAGTGTGAGAAAGAAAGAGAAAATATTACAAATTTTGCTTGAAGGATACATAAGGGAGAAAATTAAGGTGACAAAGATAATTTCTCTTATAAATTAATATATAAAACACTTTATTTTATTTTATTTTATCAGAGAAAGAGAGAGAGAGTGATTGTTAATTTTGTTATTATTGTTGCGTTAATTAATTAATTGCTTAATTAATTAATGGAAAAGGTTGGCTTAGTAAAAGCGACCAGTCCGGTCTTGTAGTCCTGTTGCTTTATTAAAAGTCCCAAGCTGTGCTAAAAAATGAAATGAAATGAAATCATCTCAGTTTTGATTTTTGAAGACCAACCTACATCTCACTTTTTTTCTGGTATCATAGATTAATAAATATACTATGTGTATTAAAAGTTTCAAACAACTTTATTAGAGTGCAGAACAGCCTCCTAATAATTGTGTCTTCACTTTTTATTTGATGGATTGACTGAACAATTTTGTTATATTTTTAATTTAAGTTTGATAAACCTTCAAAATTCAAATTTTCTGTAGATAATTTAATTCTGGGGTGGAGATAATTAAAAAGATTGAAACTTTTTTTTGAGGAAAATAAAAGATTGAAACTTGGTGTAGGCCTGGGATTCTCCCCATATGATCACATGAATCCATCACAATGCAATAATCCCCTAAAGGCCCGGAGCAGAACATTTAACCTAGATCATCCCTCTGCTACTGGGCCCCACGATGTCAGTCAGAGGAGACCTCAGAGCTGTCTATGCACCGCTCGCTAAACGACAAACGACTTGGTCAAAAAAGGCCACTGGAAGCTGCAGAAATTACAAGAAAACCAGGGATCTGTTGGACAAGGCAGGCTGGCATCTGACCGTGGGAATTCCTGGAAATGCCCTCGGTCAGTCGCAAGGCTTAATTAGGTCTCCGACAGGGAGACCAGAGGATTAAAAATAATACGGCCCTGTCACATGATTCCAACCTGTATCACTGACCGTTATTTTGGGCCGAATCGTAGGGGCATTTTCGGGATTTGGGATATGGTTGTTAACAGTACTGGAATGGAATGGTTTGAATTAGTACATGATAGTGTTTGTTTTTCATTATCAAGTACCAACTGATAAATAAAAAAAGTACCAACTGATAGAGTTTATCGTTTATGCATATGATACTATTTTGAATTTTTTTCTGCTGGCATTATTTAACGAGTCATGTATGTTGACAACTTTATTATGCATTATGCAAATTATTGTGCATATAAATTTATTATTCAGTTAATTAACTTATCATTCAAATTATTATGTATCAAAAGTGTGAATTTCATACAAAATATAACATAAAGAAATTAACCATGGTTAATCCCATAATAATAGCATTAGGGCCTGTTCATTTCCTTCCCATCCGTCACTGTGCGAGTGGGAAAAAACAAATTCGCTCTCACAGAATTTGTTTTTTCCCACTCGCACGGTGGCGGATGGGAAGAGAGCGAACAGGGCCTAATCAAAACAGTAATTTTAGTGAATTAGTTAATGATGACATATTGAAATTACAGACAGCACCATCCATTCATATCATCGTATGGGATTTCCGATAAAGGCAAGGGTAGTTTTAATTTTAAACTTTTAATCAAAGCAGCAGAGAGAGAGTAGTAGTAGGCGCTAGCAGTAATTACCTCCCAAAACTCCTACTCCTTACCCATATCTCCTACCCATGTAACAGATCTCTGTACCTGACACTACCAAACCAACTCCAACCCGCCACACAGATTACACAAGCATATGATATGAAACTCAAGAGAACAAGAGTAGATGAGGATTGGGTAAGGCAGTCAAACACGCAGACCAAAGTGATGAAAGGAAAAGGAAAGGATTGGTCTTAGAGGACGACTAAGAGGAGGGAGTACTTCTTCTATGAAATTGAATTGAATGATTAAAATACTGATTGCTTGCTTTATAAAGTTTTGGTTTTGCGGGTTTTACGGCTGAGACAGACAGACAGTGCCGATTTGATATCCTCTGTAGCGCTGCAGTGTGTAGCGCGGCATGTGAACCGTTAGATCATCTCGAGATCTGTGCAGGATCAAATCTCGAGATGATCCAACGGTTCGAACTCTGCGCTACACAATGTAGCTAGCGCTACAGAGGATAAGCACTCGACAGTGCCGGGGACCAATCATGTGTTCTTGTTCCTGCAGTAGGTCGAGTGCTTATCCTCTGCTGCGCGGTATTGTACTGAGCAGTGAATCAACGATGTGGATTATAGGGGATTTTTCTGAGATTGAGTTGCACGAATCTTATGATGAATCCAACGGTGCATGTACTACGCAGTAATATACTGCGTAGTAGAGGATATGAATTGCGGTAGGTCCCGGTCAAATCCCAGCCGCTCTTTGACTCCTCGATCTCGGCGTGTTGGGTTCCGACGGACGGCCCAGATGCACCCACAGGATCACTCAATTATTTGATCATTGAGGAGAGATCTGGACCGTCGGATGGAGATGAGTCTGTGATGTTGTAATGGAACAAGATAAGCAGGTATAATAATAATACTATAATTTATATAGACAGCTATCTATTTTAATGCCGCCTAATCTAAAATTAATAATTGATGCCAAGGAAAGGAAAGGATGGTGTCATGTGGAAGCAGGGTGGCACTTGGACGGTTGGACCCCAAAATGTATTTTTTTTTAAATATGCACATCTTATTATGTTTTTATTAGAGAAATAAAAATCGATAAATTTAATTAAAAAGATACAAAATTATCTTATGTACAATTTTTAACCCAACTTGATATAATTTTTAAATTTGCAGCTTAACACCTGTCCACTATTAATCTAAGAAATGCTTATCCCATCAAGAGATTCGTACTCAATTTAATGAATGTACATATCCTCATTAAAAATGTTATTTTCCCAATCAATTATTAGTTTTTTTGGATCTACAAAACGCCACCAACAATTATTTTTCTTCTTCGTTTATTCTTTCATGACTCACATGTCAATTCAGTTCAGAAAATAGTTACTACTAATGATGTCCTTATATTATTGCTCGTCGTCTTTGAGAGAACTTGGAATAATTTGTGCCCTTTATTAAAAAAAAAAAAAATTATAAGAGTTTAACATAACATGCATGCCTAAATTCAAATCAATTAAGACAAAATAAAAACAACTGCAAATTGATACTACCAAGCTATGGTTTTGTGGTGCTTAATTATTCTCAACATCTTCGAAGACCAGACAATATTGTGTCACCCTTTCGTTTCATATCTTAAGCTTTTTCAACGCAGCCATAATTGTCGAAAAACATCCAAGGAAACTCAAATACTAAAAAAAATGTACCAGAAAAGCGTATGTAGATTCCTGCGTACAAGCGTTAAGATCACGTATATTGTCACTGCTTTTGCAATTTTTTCAAAAAAAAAAAAAAAAATCAACCAGTCTCTCTACACCTGCTTATGAGTGAGTACCTTGCATTTGGCAACTTGAGTGGCCTATTTTTATTAATAGATAATAAAAAAAAAAATCAAGACACAAAAGTTATAAAATTACAAATCTAGAAAAACCGCACTTTACCTTAGTCCTAAAACAAAATAATAAAAAAATAACTAGGTCACACTTTTAAAGTGCGGCTTACTTATTATTTTCTGTTTTCATTTTTTTTTCATTTTTATTAATTCATTATATAGATCTTGTCGTTAGCTTTTCAAGGCCGTGTAGAACGCTCCACTCGGAGTTTCCTATTAAAAGTTATAGCTGTTTAAAGATTGAATGCTTAAGTTGGGATTTTATTGATTTTAAAAGCTTAAATGTATTTTTTTAATATTTTATGTGATATATGAAATTAATTTATATGATGGTTCATCGGTAGAAGATTCCAGAAATAAATGATCAATAATCATTAATTATATAAATCAATTTTTGAATTAATCTCATTAATTTTAGGACATATCCCTAACAAGCATGTCATACAACAACAACAACAATCAAGCATTTAGTCCCAAACACGTTGGGGTAGACTAGAAAACCAAGTAGAACTACATGAATCAAATGATGATGGCGGTAGTCAGTGGCGGAGCTACCTTTGCAGGTTTGAGTGCAAATGACACCACATAATTTCTAAATCTGACCTTATAAATGTATATAACTTAAATGTATTTCTTTTCATGTTCATGTAAAAATACATATATTGACACCACACCACATTTTCTCTCCCTCTGCTAATGGCGGTGGTAAAAATGATGATGATTTTAAAAATAATAGAATCCTGATAGTGAAAACAATAGTACCCACCAAGCATGTCATATAATTAAAATTTTGTAACGACAATAACCTCATTACAAATCTATATTATCTATAAATTAGAAAGAGGGATAACTCTCCAAGCACCTCAACTATGCCACATTATCAATATTATTAGCCATTGATTTTGTTTTAATCTTTTCATCTACTTTGATCAAATGGTTTATATTTATTCTCTCTCCCCATTTAATAAGATGATATGATATGATTTAAGACAAAATTTAATCCTTAAAGTGGTGTAACGTTTATGTGCTGTTATTTATAAATTATACATCATCATCATCATCATCATCATTATTCACATCAAAAATTTTAAAATTATATTTAATTTTTTAAAATAAATATTTTTATTTTATAAGCTTTATTATTTTTTTGTTATCATATTTCGGGGGAAGCCCGAGTTACAGCTCTAGTATTTAAAAAGAATGTAATCACACTGTGGTCTCACAGGCTCACAGCCCCCTTCCCCTTCGATCCACTTGATTTAATCTCACCACTTCATTTTCTGTCTTAATCATGTCTATATTTGGAGTGTTAAGGACAACACGAATTGCCATCGTCTACTGCGCAATACCTTACGGCGCAGTAGATGAGCTGTCCGATTGCTTTAAGATTTGAGATACCTCCAATCTCAAAAACCTCTCTATAATCCAAAGGTCGTGGTACTGCGCCGTACCGTAGTGCGCGGTAGAGGACAATCACTCGGACAACACTTAATTCTCTCAACCAAGTATCATTGGATTCTAAAGCGACAACATTAGTTTCTTCATCATCTGCCTTTGGGCTTATAATTAAGGGCTACATTTAAATTCTCATTATATCCTTTTGAACTCTTAAGGACAATACTTGAATTCTCACCATCTACTTTTGGACTATTAAGTGCAACACTTAGTTTCTGACCAATGTCTTTAAATTCTTATGTGAGATAGCTTTTGAACTATTAAGTGCAACGATATGTCTTTAAACACTTTTAGGGTGTGTTTAGTACGAGGATAAATTGGAGATAAATTGAGAGATGACTTATCCTTGTGAGAGTGGTGATAAACCACCTTCCAATTTATCTCTCATTTATCTCCGTACCAAACAAGACCTCGAGGACAACAACACTTCAATTCAATTGCTACCACTAAGCACTAGGTAGCTTCGAATTATTACTACTACGGGACTGAGTCAGTCAGTTGGATCTAGTGCTCTTGTTTACAGTTGAGCATGTCGAATGCTACCGCAATCAAAGAACATTTTTTCACCACAATCAAAGAACATATTTTGACACTAAGCCTCCGAGTTTACTCATTCAGTAAAAGTTTCTTGACAGAATTTTGAACTTACGGATACCGCAACAAGAACACTGTCACTGATCTTCCAAACAAATTATGCATGCACAACAATTGCTTAGAAACATGATAGATGTGACCATTGGATGGCAGCACATTTCCTGAAATTTGACAACACTGAATCCAAAACTGCCTTTCTTTTCTTTTATTTTTCCAATTCAAATTATTACAGTTACAGCAAATAGCAGCAGCACAGTAAGAATTTGTGTCCTGGCTATAGCTATAAGAATGGTTTTGTCACTCTCCTCTTATTTCCTTATTCCAAAAGGCAAAATTTATTTTTCAAAAAAAAAATTATCTTTTTCCCTATTAAAGATGAATGCCGGTTTTTCACTCCTCGAAAAAAAAAGAAGTCACTAAGAAAACGCAAATCTTGTCGGTTTAAAAGTAGTCGCACATCCATGATTCGTATCTCATTTGGTCACCTCATGGATAGCATTAGCCAAATAACCTACATTTCCTGTAGTTACACCTGCCATGCTATAAACACGAGCAAAAAAAATGGGTTAGTTCCAGATAAACAACTATCTAGTCAAATCAGGTACAGACTTCACATTGATTTTCCATATAATGCCAGCACGGTCACATACTGGTATTATAATAATGTATAAAAGAAGAGCAATGCTTGCTGAAATTGTAACAAGGTATGAACCATGGTGAATGAAGCAAACATTATGTTTACCTTATCCTGCCATTGCGGGTCATGTAAATGTGGTACTCATTTGTCAATCTATCGACCTGTTCAGGGGTCAAACCACTGTAGCAGAACATCCCAATCTGTCCAAAGTAATAAGATCTATTAATAAAAATATAAACATGACAATTATTCATTATAACTTGGTATTATTAATTTGCTTAATTGACCTGTTTGGTGACATGCTCCCAGGACAGCGGTGAGCCCAGCTTTTCAAGGTTCTCTCTTAGAGCTGTTCTCATTCCAATTATACGATCGGCCATGCCCTAAAACAAGCAGTAAGAAATTAACAAATGGAAAAAGTTTCAAGTAAAAGCATAAAAAGTTTAAGGGGAAACTGGGCAAGATGGCAGTAGGCGCTGTATAAGTGTGTAGCAATCATTATTAATGATCACAATTTCCTAATTACACATCTATTCTTTTCTTGCAATCATCAAAAAGGGATAAATTATCAAGCATACGTCCATGGAAATAATCCAGGTCCACAGATGACGATCTGTACAATTACATGCCTTATGCAAGGATTGCAAAAAGAAAACATTTCACATACCTTGACCTCCTGCAGCCACAGTTTTTTTAATTCAGGATCACCGAGAATAGTTGAAACAATCAATGCACCGTGAACAGGAGGGTTACTGTACATTGGGCGGCCTATCTGTTGCAATTGGCTCTTCACCGCTACTGCCTCTACTTCATTGTCACACAAAATGCTTCATGAAGTTGCATATAGATACCATTAGTTCAGATCTCAAGGCAAAAAACATATTAAACAAACATATCAGCACGTCAAACGTGTTTTACCAAAACCGAAAGGAACATTATCAGTTATATTTTTACAAAATCAAGAGGTCAATACTAAGACTCACAGCAATCAATTTGGTACATTCATTATTTGCCTTAAAAACTCGTACGGTTATACATCATGTTTGATGGGACTTGGCCTACTTTTCAAATATGTATAAATGAAACTGAATTAATCTTAATACCATCTTATTGAATTTATTTAGGCTTTTTGCATGATAACGAGCACCAGTGATTACCTAAGGCATCCAGCTCTCTGGCCATATAGACCCATGTTTTTAGCAAATGACTGGGCACAACCAATTAAATGGCCATCTTCAAGGAATATTCGGATTGCCTTTGCATCTCTCTCTGGGTCACCGCTAGCAAAACCTTGGTATGCCATATCAAAAAATGGGAAATGGTTCTTGGTCTACATGCAAGCAACACAACCATTAGAGTTTCAAAATGAATAAGTTACATATAATAATCGGAGTTCAGGCCTCGATCATGTGGCGAACTATACCTTGAAAAGTTGAGATATTTCTCTCCATTGTTCCTCAGTAGGATCCACTCCAGTTGGATTGTGTGCGCATGCATGAAGCAAGAAGAAAGATCCATTTGGAGCATTCTACAAACAAAGTTTATATTAGCAACTGCACACAGTATCCATAGCGGAGCCAGAAAATAGAATAGGGTGGGCAGAATTTCAGGGTGAGGGATAATTTTGTAATTAATTCAAACTATGAGTATAGTTTTACAATAGTTCCTAAAAAATATATAAATTAAAAACTATTTTTGAAAAAAAAGTTTTGAGCTACCCCCTAATTGCATTGGCTCTGCCACTGATAATATCATGATTTAGCAACTAAATACAGTAGCTAAGCTAAAGCATGAGCCAATGAAACATAATTTATATTCGCAACTTAGCAACTGAATGAAGATATCATGAATTTTCAATATCAAGGAATAAAACATTTATACAATTTCCCTCTTCTGAGGCTAAGGAATAGAAGTAGAGATTAGCATGACTGTAAAGTTTTAGGCCGAAGGAAAAACCTGACTTTGTCATGTATTAATTAATAGACACAAAAAAATATCAATATCTCGTATGCTGTTTTTACCTTAATATCCTCCATCAAAGAAGAGAAGTCTAGCCCCTTCGTTTCAGCATGATAATAGCGGAAGGTATTCTGTGGGACCCTAGCATCTCTCCAAATATTATGATGGCTGTTCACCACAGTAGTAATTGTCAGAACTCCAAATCGATATCACAAAAATTCGATAAATCAAATAAACACGCAGAGGGAGTAACTGTTTGGATCACACCATGTTGCAATCTTGCAACATTTTTAGATATATAGAAGCAAATTACACAGCTATCTTGGTAGACATACTATGCTAAAATAACAATAGGCTTCATCCAGATATACTAAGCTAAAGCATGAGCCAATGAAACATAATTCATATTCGCAACTTAGCAACTGAATAAAGATACCAAGTTAACACTGATTTTAACCAAACAAGCCTCATCAGTGCCAGATATTTAAAAATGGTAGAAGGACATGGGCTTACTTAGACCAAGTTGGAATTGGAATGTATATCTGAGAATCAGGCAGGAACCGCTTCTGAAAGTCAGCAAAAAGCCTGCAAGCACCGGTACCAGAAAGAGCTTGAACAGCTGCAATTTTCTTATCCTTTATGAAATCTGAATCCTCCCCATAAGCAAGCTTTAGTGATTCTTGAATCATCTGAGAACTACCTCCCATTGGTAGATACTCCCTAACATCAAAATAAATAAATAAATAAAAATATAAATAAAGAAAAGAGTTTGGGGACCGATAAACTACATGGTAAACAGTGGATGAATTTTCAATAGAGGACTTAATTAAAATATAAAATTTTTTAATAAAGATATAACTTCTACCATGCCAACAAAATTTTTGCCATTGGATCCAGTTCCCCGTACAGAAATTTAAATATAACCAAGTCAAAAGAATGGATTTGGATCTGCTACTATAAAAAACTATGGTAGGAACCTACCGTTGTCACCGACAAGTGGGATCCAAAACTTAAAAAACACCCCTATTTCTAAAATCTGAGCCTTTTAAAGTAATCCTATGGCCATATTGCTTCAGTGGCAGCACCCTGCCATAGTTTTTTATGGTAGCAGATACAGACTCCGTCAAAGAACTGCTATACAGCAGCATTCAGATGAATTTAATTTGATGGTATCACAAGCCTCAGCAGGAGACTGCATGGTACAGCAAACATTTTTTCAAAACCTGTGTTATTGATACCATGTTTTCACTATTACCATTGTTATTACTGTTCTTTCTTTATTTATCTATTTTATCTTTCTTACGATCATGATCATCATTGGATTTTACTTGGTTTCATTTCTAGCCTACCCCAACTTGTTTGGGACTAAAGGCTTGGTTGTTGTTGTTGTTGTTGTTGTTATTGATACCATGCAAAATCTAAAAGCTCATAAGCCTTTCTTGCAAATTGCTAAAAGGCCAGCTTTAATGTTTTACACCATAGAGCATCAGTTCTAGCTAATAATGATCGTTCCACAAATATATTGCCACCAATTTTCACATGCATAAAATTATACCAGAATACGATACTACAAAAAGAGCATAAGCCTTCAATGTTTCAATAGACAAAAACCCATCTAAATTGATCGGTACCAATTATCCCAAAAGGAATAAAATATGTAGTTCCAAAGCATAGAACTTTTCTTCCTTTTCGGTCTTTTTTCTATGTAAATAATTTTGAATTCATAATGAACTCAAGCAGGCAATTTGCCCGCTTTTCTAAACAATAAGCATACAACCTTTTAAAATAAATCACTAAACATCTACCACTTGACAGTATATGCTTATAATTTAGTCGGAAGCTTCTCTCAAAAATAGCTCACCACCTAGTGGTGCCACATGCACAAGCAGAAACACGTAACGAAGGAAAAAGGAATTAATCCCACTGGACTACTGGACCATGAATTGTGCTTTCTGACTAATAATCCATGAGATGAAAAATCAAAATATCGTATGTGCATGAAAGAGGGAGAAGTTTACATATTGAGTCGGCCTGCGATTCTCCTTTCAGCTTCTCTGACACATTCGAGAACGACCGGCTTCCCATTATCATCACGATATGCTCCCTTAAAGATAAAAAAATAAAAAAGAAACAATTAAAATAGTGTTAACCAAACATGCTAACCTTTCCACAACAATAATTTTCCTTAATCGTGATACAGAAATTTCATCTGATTTACCGGCAGGAGAAACAATGATTTTCTTAGGTCTTGATCATTACAAACTAGTGAATTGGGAGCTGCCCATAAATGTTCATACTTTCACAATTACTGAAAATTACTCCACATTTTTACTTGCAAAATTCCACCCAACTAAACCAAAAATCCAAATATCGGTTTATTAATTTATTCCGTATGATGCCACATGCAAGCAATGCAAAGTGTAAAAGTTGTAAATACTTTAACTGTTTCATGTCACACCATGAGAACAAAGAATCTTTTTTTTTTTTTTTTTTTTTTTTTTTGCAGATGCAATCAAATCGATCCATCGATTTTTCTGGACTTGTTTATTTTGAATATAAGTGAGGAATCAATAAACTTAGAAAAGTAAATTTGAAAGGTAAGACCATGATCAATCGATGATAATTCTAGTCATGTGGAGAAATACTGTAACAAAAAGTAAATTAAAAAGGAAGAAAATAAACCCAATAAACCCACAAAATTGAACCGATCATCATACCAAATAAACCGAAATTTGCACTAACCATAACATCATACTAATTAAGCACAATCATGACCGATCAAACAGGATCAAAGGCAACTGAAAGCACATGACATGCATACATACCACGCCGACATTGACTTTGTGGGGAGTGGGGTCGGCGAGGAAGGCCTCGGTGACGCCCAAGATGGGATCTTTGGCGGCGGGCTCCACGTGGCCGAACCAGGACGACATGTGTCTGCTGGCAACTCCAGCTCCAGCGGCCGAAGGAACCCATTTGCTCTGGTGGCAGACCGCGCGGGAGGAGGAGATCGCAGCCCGGAATGCCATCTAGACTATCTTGGGCACTGCACTGCTCTGCTCTGCTGATTGTTTGTTTGTTTGGGAGGAGAAAACGAGGGAGGCTGGTTAATTGGACGTTCAGGTAATAAGTACGAGAATTGAAGAGGTGGGAACTGGGAAGGGATTGATTAATAATTGTTTTATGTTATGGGGTGAGTCGGGACGATTTCATATCTCCTGCTGTACTGCATTTTGCACTTCATGACGTGAGCCGTTAGATTGTCTTGAGATTCGTACCAGCTCGGATCTCCACGAATCTCGAGACGATCCAATGGTTCACATCATGAACTGCGAAATGCAATAAGTTAGGGGATAAGCACTCGAGTCGGGACCGCGTGTGATGAGGTTAGCGTAACAAAAACAAAGAAGGCGCTTGGGAATGGGAAATTGGGAATAGGAAGAGGTGTGGATAGATCATAGGTGGGATGGTTGGTTTGCTCTTGGTGCAGCATTGACTGGGTTAAGCCCAGTGTGGGATAAACAATAAACATTAGAATTTTTTTTTTTTTGAGATAAAGATGACGGTTAAGCTACTCAAATTTATAAATTTATAATCCAAAAAGAGGGGTAGGCCTCCGACTCTCTCAACTATGCCACGTCACTTTTATTTTCAATCGTTCGATCTTTTAATTGACGCTGCTATGTGCTGATCTAATGGTGGTGATTTTAGTACATGAAACGGCAGCGTATCGGTGCACTCTCGTTTGATTAATGTCAAGATTTGAAAGACGCTTGTCATTATTGTGGACTAGGCATTAGTGTGTGTATTGCTCGTGCCGCTAATATATGGGACCCAAAAACCAACTTATTAGAACTGTTTGATTCTAAGTTGTGTCCATAGACACCATAGTCCATACAAAGCCAACACAGATAGATGAGTCATCATGAATGATCTTGCGGAGCATGTAATGCTTTTACTCTACAACCGCTTATACTCTTTAATTTTGTGAGCTTTTAGAAACTTTTTCATACAACATTTGGTGTTCTGTTTTGTGAATTTGTATATTTGCCACTCCAAAACCCTCAAATTGTAAGTTTGTCACTCTAAAGTTGGGTATTGCAAAGCCACTACAAACTTTGAGTACTTTGCATTTTTGCCATTAAGATTTATATATGACCAAATTGCCCTCAATCTCCTCCATGATAGCTCCCGCGCGCCCCCGGCAGCCCCCGCACAGCCCCCCGCGCACCCTGGGAGGTGCGAGGGGGCGGCCCGGGGCTGCCGGGAGGTGCGATGGGGCTGCCGGGGGGGCGCGGGGGCTGTGCATGGGCTGCCGGGGGCACGCAGGGGCTGCCATGGAGGAGATTGAGGGCAATTTGGTTATATAAAAATTTTAATGCAAAAATGCAAAGTACTCAAAGTTTAACTTTGTGGCGAATTTGCAATCCCTAACTTTGGAGTGACAAATTTACAATTGGAGGGTTTTGGAGAGGCAAATATACAAATTCCCCGAATTCACATCAGCTGCCATAGTTTTCTATGGCTATTAATTTTGTTTGAAATTCTTCATCTACTTTAATTCAATAATATATGTTTAAAAAAATTTTTAACCTTAAAATGATCCAAAATTTATGTATATTCTTATTTATAAATTATTACATTATTATTATTATTATTATTATTATTATTATTATTATTATTATTATTATTTATATCTAAAGAGTTTAAAATTGTGTTCAAAATTTTGTGTAATATTAAATTTTATAAAATTCTTGATTATTTATTTGACTCTATTTTTCGGGGTGAAGCCCGAGTTACAGCCCTAGTTTATAAAAGACTTCATCCGGATTTTGAACCCGCAACCTCCACACGGAGAGCATTGCCACATTAAAGATTTTATTGCTTGGTAATTGGTATTGATATTTGGGGTTAGGCTATTAGCTGGTATCATTTATCATTTTATTTTTATATTATATGACCGAGTTGGAGTTTGGGGGATAACAATAAGAAATACTTAATATTAGCTGTTATTATTCAATTTTTGGATGACTTTTAAGTTTTAATATCAATATTTAATATAATTATTGCGAGTTTATACTTATCTAAATGTCCAGATCTGCGCACATGTAATAATATATTTTTTATGAACACTACTCATACCATTTAAGGGAATAACATAAAGGTTGAATTTTTTTTTTTTTTCATTTTGCACGAATTACTCGGTTTGAATTAAGCTATGGATAACAATTATACAGATAAATATGAAAGAATTTGATGATTCAAAAGAGATGCATGACATATTCAAGAGTCAATCTCTAAATTTAGACAAAATATAAGGATAAATATATATGAAATAAGCCTAATTTTATTTATCTATTTAAATCATAATATTATTCTGACGAAGACTTCTAAATAGTCTAACTTTATTATTATATCATATAATATTTATCATAATCACAACTGCATAAAGAAAATACTTAATTATTTTCTGACCATGAATTAGTCAACGAGACAACCACCATCCAAATACAAGATCATAAGTAGTAGTGGTACATTAACCAAGTACACCCGGAGCAAGCAACAAACCCTTCTTGTTAGGATAGCCAGATAGATAGATGGTTGCATCAAGGCACTAAGGGAAAGTCAAGTGCACAACCATCACCGATCCTTGCTTAATGCTTTGTTTGGCCTTTAGCAGTAAAGCTGTGCTGTGCTGCATTGCATTCCGATTCAGGCAACCAACCTGAACTCTGTTTTCTTTATTCCATATTTTTATGCCTAAACAAATACTAGTGGGTTTTCTGTTGGATTGAGGTCTGAATCCACTGGTTGGCTCCTAATCTGTGGACTACTTGAATGGTTCATGGTTGGTCCATTTTATTATTTTAATTTGTATATAACCAACCTAGGAGATTGAGTGAGTATTGTATTCAACTAATAAACAGCCCACGCCTTGCTTTGAGCTAAAATTGTCGTTTTTTATAATAAAGTTTTAAGATAATGAGTCTTAAATTGAGAAAATTGATATGGACCGTAAATTTTAATGGGTTGAGACATTAAAGTAAGTCAACGATGGTGATCAATCTAAGTAAACAATCAACGGCTGAGGTTTCTTCTTTGGAGAAGATAGAAATTTCATATCAGAAAATTTAATCTCTTTTTATTAGGAATAAAGATTTTTATGCCTAAACAAAGTGAGTTTTGATCGGTTGGATTGGAGGTTTGAATCCATTGGTTGGCTCCTAATCTGTGGACTACTTAACTGGTTCATGGGTGGTCCCATTTTATTTTATAAATAACCAACCTAGGAGATTGAGTGAGTATTGTATTCAATTTTAAAATTTGTGCAGTATGAACAGAATCAAGATAGAAGACAAGATGTGATCAAAACCGGACAATAAATAATCAACAATTTTTTTTTTTTTTGATAAAAAAAGATGAGGGTCTTGGCCCCCAAATTTCATTAATATGTAAGAATTACATGAATCACTATTCACTAGTGGGTGATTGTTGTATTACAGATTTAAATAATATAAAGCGATGGTAGACACCCATCTAAACAATTGAGTAAAAACTAAATGCAAAAATTAAAAAAATCTAAAAACGATGAAAAGAAACACGACAACAAAAAATGAAAACCAAATTAAGTTGCACTCTTATCCTATCCCCTGCTTTGTGATGTGTGCCATGATTGATATTCTAAGAGTATTTCTCGGACAAGTGCCGTGGATGTTTTTGATTGATCTTGAAAAATTCTTGCACATCTTTCCCTCCAAATCACAAACCGTGTCACAATTTCCATTCTTCTCCAATGTATATCTGCTCGAGTATCGGTGATGAGTTGATGGTCACCGATGCTATATCCTTGACATTGTTGCACATTTGTTTGTGTGTGATCATGAATATAAGATCTGATCTCCTTCATTGACTCGCAATCAGTGAATAAGTGTTGCACGGTCTCTTCCGCTTGCCGGCACATGTGGCACATACTAGGAATTTGCCACCCTCTTTTTTTTAGATTATCAATCGTCAGAATGGAATTCCTTAGCATCAACCATGTAAACACCAGTACTCTGGGGGGTGATTTAAGTTTCCAAATATTTGCTACTGGTGATCTTATTAAAGGAGCATTTTGCATGAATCTGTAATGAGATTTCACTGTGAATCCATTTGATCCTCTTATCCACTGAAATATGTCTTCTGTTTGAGGTTGTAACACCACTTGTGCCAGTTTTCTTCTCAAATGCAATGTTTCCTGATCCATCTCAATCGTGAAAAGACCCTGGAAATTTAAAGTCCAGCCGCCTTCATTGTAAACTTCTTGAACAGTGCAATTTTTATTTGTTGCACTATCATATAAGTTTGGATAACTTATTTTGAAAGGTTCCCCCATCCACGGGTCATGCCAGAATAGTATATTCTTTCCATTGCCAACCTAGACTTGAATTGAAGAAGTGAATGGCTCCTGTATGTGTCTGATGCACTCCTGAAGCTTCCTTCCACCATCTTTTATTAGCCATAACCACATCCACTTGGCCAGAAGTGAGTGATTCATGATTTCCAAATCCATTATCCCCAGTCCACCATTCTTCTTACTCATTGTTACCATTCTCCAATTTACCAAGCATATTTCTTTCTTTTGTTGGTCTTCTTTGTGACCATGCCATAAAAATCTTCTTCGGTTACGATCAATCGCTTTGAGTACGTATGTGGCAATAAAAATGAAGACATGAAGTAGGTGGGTATCGCTGATAATACCGCATTAGTTAACACGGCTCTACCAGCAATTGACAATTTACTTGCTTGCCGTCCCGGCAATCTGTTTCTCACATGTTGAATACTTGTTCAATACAAATATATATTAATCAAACAAACAGAGAGGAGATAATTAATTAAGGGTGGTTCTTCTATAAGCAACTTTTCAAACATATTTCTTTTATTGTATCTAAAGACGTACCACGACCGTCCGATTATGAAAAATAAACGGCCCATATTTCAACCGATCCATATCAAAATAGTCATTAATTAATTGAAACTAGATAATTAAGTCCCTCACGTTGCTTCGGCAAAACGAACAAAATAAAACAAAAAAAAGTTTTACAAATAGTATAACAAATGAATAACATCATTTTATTGAAATGTTTGAAATAAAATCTATGTTTTGTTTTGCAGGATTTTATATAAATTCTAGGAAGTAGCTTGTTACAACCTTGTAATTTATATTAAATTTTATTGATATATTTAAGTTTTTTTTTTTTAATTCAAAAGATTATTTGCATCCAATTTCATTTTTTTTTTTTATTTTAGCATGATATATACATACATACATAGACTATTTTAAGATTGTGATTAATTGATAATGGCGTCATTATTGTTGTTGATAGGTTAAAAACCAAATTACTCAAATCATATCTTAGTTCTATACTTCTAATTAAATAAAATAAATAGAATTATAATCTCATATGATGCCATGGCATACAGCCTTGATAAAGTTGTTGGGACAAATTTGCCATGATACAAATTGGGACTCCATGTTTTTATATTATCTCTAGATTTTTCTAGAGCAGCTCTATACACATTCAAACCATAATTATTTTAATATTATTATTTATACCGTAGTGGTACTGTTTCTTGCACTGTAGTCTACAGTGGAAAACATGGTCCCATGTTACTCTACTTATAAACATATTGGACTCGGAGTGAACAGTACTTGTGTTATAAGAAGTAGGGGTGTTCAATCGGTCGGTTCGGTTCAAACCGAAATAATTTTATACAACCAAATTAAACTGAAATTTGTCAAAGTACCAACCGATTCAATCCTTTTAAAATGACATCCGAATAAACCGATAACTGAATAAACCAAAATTTTGTTCGGTTTATCCGATTAAACCGAACTAACACTTGTTCACTAGTAACAAAAAATATTGTGTTACCAAATTAAGGATAAAATAGACATATAATTTTGAAAAACAAAAAAGCAAGCAAATAAAACTTACAAAAGAAAGAATATTGAATAATTTTTATATATAACCATCATTTATATCAAATAAAATATCCGAACCGAATAGTCCAAAGTTTAACGGTTCGGTTCGGTTGAAATCCGAATAAACCGATCCGTTTGAACACCCCTAATAAGAAGGTCTTCCGGCCCATTAATGATTTACTTTTGGGCCTAAATTCAGGCCCAAAATGACAATTCATGCTTCATTTTGTATTATTCATTTATATTCAATTGTTCTCTTTGTTACGTTTCCCTTCTGCACTCGATAGAAAGCAAAACCAACCTCGGAGAGAGAGAAAAGCGCGCGAAAACTGAACCTCGCTCGCTCCCGCCTGCGCCGAGAAGGATTGCTTCTTTCCTTCCTTGGTTGGCTGAAGATCGAACCGCAAGCTTCAATCTGGTACTCGTAATGCCATCCATGAGACCATGATCCATCTATCTATACTGTTTTTTCAAATCAATTTCTTAATTTCTTTCTGCATTATATTGTACTTTTGGGTGGTTTTTTTTTTTTTTTTTGATAGCCAAATTTTATGTGATCCGCACAAAAAAAAGAAAGAAAGAAAGAAAGAAGTGAACTTTCATTCACATCTCCTTTTCTAATGAGGAACTCAACGGTAAAATCGGTATCTGAGAAGTTTGTGACTTCCTGTTTGCTAGGTTCTTTCTCCATGGACTCAGAAAATTCAGATAGATCAGGGTACATAACCGCGACAACAATTGCGACCGGATCTTACATGTTCGAGATCAACTACATGCTGACTAAGAATCGATTCGATATTTCTTCCGTTTCGTCCCCCAAATTCACCTTCGGAGGACTCGATTGGGCTTTGGTTTACTGGCCCCCTTCAAGCATAGAGGATAGCATTTCCCTTTATCTCGAGCTTCGGCTTAAATCCGACGATGTAAAAGTGACTTTCGACATGAGTCTTGTCGATCGAGACGGACACCCGTCCTTGACCGATTTTAAAAGAGAGTCTCATACTTTCTCAGACAAAGGCGAGGTTGCCGGTTTTGCAGAATTTGTCCATAAAAAGGTGTTAGAGAAAGAGTACCTAAACAAGAATGGATGCTTTTCTATCATTTGCACGCTTTTTATGTCGGGTGGGTCGGTCAGTAAGGTACCAAAGATTAAGAGCTGCCCTGTAACGGTGTCTCCGAACAGCTTGAATGCGCAAGTTGGAGGTCTATTGGGTTGTCAGGAGACGTCAGATGTAATCTTCGAAGTAGACGGGGAACTTTTTCATGCCCATAGAGCAATATTGGCTGCGAGATCCCCGGTATTCAAAGAAGAGCTGTTTGGTTCGCTGGCTGAAGCTAGAGAAGAACGCATCGAGATCAAAGAAATGACACCGGCAGCCTTCAGAGGTCTGCTTCATTACTTGTACACAGATTCGGTTGAGGCCTCAGCGAGTTTTGTTATGTATGTACAACTCGTGTCGGCTGCCAGTCGATACACAGTTGATGGACTGAAGGGCATTTGCGAAGCGAGGTTGTGCAGATTCGTGTCATTAGGCACTGTGATAAGTTTGCTGTATCTCACAGAGCGACATAACTGCAAGAAACTGAGAGAGGCGTGTCTTGAATTCATCACCGTGCCGGAGAATTGCCTGAAAATCTCTCTGACTGATGATTACTTGAAGTTGATGAGACTGTTCCCTGTCATCTTTGCAGAGCTCCGCGAAAAGGCAAAATGCTCGGAGTCTTTCGGAGAGGCAACCGAGAAGAAGCCGAAACTAAAGTAGGTAGCTTGAGATTATTTATGTTGCTACATTATTATCCTCATCACACTTCATGCTGTATGGAGTACCAAAAATGTCTCCTTTTTGTTGGCTTGTTGTCAAGTGTACCTAAATATTCACATGTTACTTGATTTTACTGGTTTACAGCAGACCCAAAAAAAAAAAAATAATAATAATGGTACCAGCCGTTTATCTTCTTTAAAACATTCACTTTTACAATCTAAATCTTTAAAATAGTAAAATGGTACCAGTAAAAAAAATTCTCTTCTCAAGAAAAGAAAACAGTAAAATGGTACCAGCCGTTTATCTTCTTTAAAACATTTACCTTTACAATCTAAATCTTTAAAATAAACAAAAAAGTAACCTGAGGACAAAAACACTTTTACCCTCAATGTCATCTGATTTCAGAAAATCTCCATAACATAGCATAACCATCTGATCAAACACATACAAACCATCCCATAGAAACTTGGTGTACCGCAACAATTTTCAGATAGTGGAGGGATACTCTGCTCATTCCTAAAGAAATCAGTAGGATCAACCTTTCCTTTTACAAGAGCCAATTTTCTGAAATTGCCCTTGAAATATTGCTCCCACCAAATTCTGCTCTTTTCATAGTTGCTGATACCACCGACTAGTTCATTTGTACCCAAATCAAGATCCCGGTAATTCACGTACGCGCCTGTTGGATTGCTCGAGACATAAGGCATCATTTCATCATACAAGTTCCTAATCCAAGTCGTCCGTTCTTCGTAAATGACGGTATCATGTTCCTTCCATTCAGTGAAGTATTGAAGGCTGTAGAGGTTGCCTTTTCTGTGGGGATATGGTGTACCGGTTTCTGATATGCTGTCCATTTTTGCAAAAATGGGGTTCCATTATTATAATTCCAGCATTGTCGTCTAACAAGTGGGCCAATATTTTCTCTAATGTTGATTTTGAAATTGGTACCTCCACAAAATCCGATTTACCCTTGAAATACCTGTGTATGATCATGCTCATTGCTTAGTGCAAGAATACCTTCAGTTTAAATCTGTAAATAACCTCATACTAATGATAGATATATGGTGAATTTTATTTATTTATTTAGAGCTGTATTATTGTAAAAAAAAATTTTTAATCTTTACTTCAAATAATTCTAGGTTACTTAATTTATATGATTGTCTCAGAGTAATAAAATATATTCTATAATATCCTAATGCTGAAATGAAATATTCTACTATTGGAAGAAAAATTGTACCTGTTCGGTTCTGCGCCTCTGTCCAGTAGAACCTCTTTGGAAATATCAGAATTGTAGAAAGCAAAATATAAAACAGATTCAATCCAGCTCATTTCTTTGCAATCCTGACTTTGCATTCCGAATTCAGGGAAGTCGGTTTCCATCACTCGGACCAAATCGAGACAGTCTCCAAGAAACAACGCACTCAATCACCCCCGTCATAAACCTGCTGTACAACTATTCTGAGAAACAAACCCTCAGGCAACCTCGGTGCTACACTCTGCCATTTGGTGATGAGATCAATTGCGCCTTGATTTCGCACTTTGGTAATTGTAAACACTGTTACTACTGGAGGAACTGGTACCAACTTCACTTTCCATGATACCACAATACCGAAGCTTGTACCACCCCCACCTCTGATGGCCCAAAAGAGATCTTCTCTCATCGAGTCCTTTCGAAGAAGATCTCCATTTGCGTCGATAACTAAAGCATCTAGAACATTGTCTGATGCGAGGCCGTATTTTCGTGAAAGCGTACCGAATCCTCCAGCACTTATATGGCCACCGGTACCAACTGTGGGACAAACACCAGCAGGGAATCCTTGTGTATTTGTCTTGCTTGAGATTTTGTAACATGGTTCGCCTAAAGTAGCCCCTGTGAGTAAACAATTATCATGTTGATCAGATAAATTTCGAGACCGATCAATGTGTTATAATAGCTGATTAAGCAAAGATACAGACTTGGCAAAAATTCTTTTACTTGGCAATTTTTTCTTTTTGGTTTTTTTTATATTTTTTACTTGGCAATTTCAGTTATATTTTGTTATATTGACCATCAACATCAACGTATATATTTTTTTAATTATTCTATATATGATTTTTTTTAACAATTTGTTTTTTTTTTTAATTTTACTGCTAATTATTTTAAAAAGTTTTGTTAATTAGGATTTAGGATACACCAATTTTTTTTTTTTTTTTGTTGTTTCACTTTCCTTTATGCCAAATTAATGAAATACTTGTTTAATATCCTTATCTACGATATGATTTTTTTTATTTGTTTCTTTAAAAAGTTCTACAATTGCTGTCAAAACTTTGTATTTACAATATGATTTCAGTTCTAGCTATATTTAATCTGTTCCATTTAAATTTTATACATCACCTGCTTGCACCCAAGCTGTGCCTTGGTGCACATCCACCTCAATTTCACTCAGACTAACCAAATCAAGAACCACAAAGGGATGAGTACTGCCATCGACCTCCCGGTACGACGGGTCTTCGTAGTCGTGCCCGCCGCTCCGTACCCGTATCAAAATCCCATGTTCCTTGGCACATATTACTGAGGATTGTACATGCAAGACATTTGTTGGTGTTATGATAAGGCATGGCCTTCTAATGTCAGGTTTCCAAAACCTTAGATTTCTCCACAGAAGGTTGAGTGTTGTTAGAGTTAGAGAGGCAGTGAAGAAAAACTTTGTAGTCTGAATTTGCAAGAGAGATGCTGATAGAGAGGGTGAAGAAAAAATAATGGGTAAGAAGAATATTCACCCTGGTCATAATCTGTTAATTAAGAAGTATACTTGTTTTGTTTTCTATATAACTTTGAAATAAGATTCATAGTATAAAAAGAAAGTATGTTTTCAATTTTATTCCTTTTTTTTATTTTTTTTATTTTTTATAGGAGGTACTAAGTGTCAAACTTAGTGACATAGCTCATGGTTGTCATTTTGTTAACCGCTTTCATAGTAGAAAGAGAGCAATATCATAGAAATATATATGTCAAGACCTTCAAACAAACAAACAAACATACAAACAAACAAACATACAAACATACAAGCATTAAATATTAAAATTCTGGTGTGATAATTTTTGTACTATAAGTATTTTAAATACCTAAAAAGATAAGCAATCTAAATGCCAATGACTCAAAATTGACATCAACGTTATCATGTTTGAACCTAAATGTACAGTTATTTACTGCTAAACATGAACAGCAAAACATCAATTTACTGATTAACTCTCTGCAACAAATCCTGGAAAAAGAGGAGGTATGCTTTGTTCATGCCAGAAGAAATTCTCAGGATCAACCTTCCCTTTGATCAGAGCCAATTTCCTGAAATTGCCCTTAAAATACTTCTCCCCCCAAACCCTACCACTTTCATAACTTGTATCCCCTTCCACATTCATGCCCAAATCCAAATCCCTGAAGTTCACATATGCCCCTCTTGGGTTCTTTGTCACATATGGTGTCATAAATTTGTGCATATCTTTAATCCATTTTAGATGGTTCACTTCAGCTGCATTATCAGTGTTGTCTGGCCAGAGCACAAGGTACATTATCTTGTAGAGCACCCCTTGCCTGTGAGGAAACGGCGTGTCGGAATCCGACAGCGCAGTCATCCGTCCGCCCTGCGTCTCGAAGTACATGATCCCCGTTGAGTCGTTGCGGAACCTGTCGAAGATTTGTTGCCATGTTTCGTACGAGATCATATCTGTTACAAAATCGGATGTGCCTTTGTTGTATACCTTAGGTTCGTATCCCCTATCCAACAAAGCTGTTTCCGGTTTGGCGTGGCTGTAACCGGCGAAATATACGACGGATTGAATGTAACTCATTTCTTCGCAGTCGTTCTGCTGAACACCAAGCTCAGGGAAGTGAGTTTGAATGTAAGTGAGCAAACCGGGGCACTTACCGAGATGTAATGACTTGAAAACAGCTACAGGTTCTCCCCGGTTTGCGTCAGTCTCGATAGCGAATTTCAGGAGCACATCTTCACTGAAATTGGACGCTATGCGTTGCCATTTTTCGACAAGACCAACTGCTCCTTGCTTCAAGCTCTTGTTAAGTGTAAAAACCGACACAATTTTGGGAACTTGAACTAGTCTAATTTTCCATGAAACTACAATGCCGAAGCTGCCCCCGCCGCCGCCTCTAATTGCCCAAAAAAGATCTTCACCCATGGATTTTCTATCCAGAACTCTGCCATTAGCATCAATCAATCTAGCATCGATGATATTATCCACCGATAACCCGAATTTTCTCGACAACATCCCGAGGCCACCCCCACTGAATAGACCACCAGCACATACCGTGGGACACGTACCTCCCGGAAACGTCAACGTACCGCTCTTCTGAGATATGGCATAGTACAATTCCCCAAGAGAAGCACCGGATTGTACCCAGGCACTCCGCTGGTACGAATCGATACGTATGTCCCTTAAACTCACTAAATCAATCATGACGAATTGGGTTCCCGAAACCGACCGGTACGAGAGGCCTTCGTAGTCGTGCCCGCCACTCCGCACTCTTACGGGTAGGCTGAGGTTCTTGCAACAGATAACTGATGCTTGTACCTCCCTCAAATTTGTTGGTTTCAGAATCAGGAATGGTTTACTGGTATTAGGGGACATGAACATGAGATTCTGCACAGAAACATCTAGCAGGGAATTGAAATAGGGATCATTCTGGGTGTGCACCAATTGGGACAGATTTGAATTGGGTGCTTGTTGCAACAAGCAATCAACAAAGGTTCCATCTTTATCATGACATTGAATTGGAATGGCAAGAGATAAGGAGAAGCAGAAGAGAAGAAGGGTTTTGTGGATGAACTCCATCTAGTTGTCTCTCTGTAATCAGAAAGCTTGATTGTGAATTTGTGAGTTAAAAAGAGTTTAGAGGTGGCAAACTGGCAAAACCCAGAATTCTAATCAATCTTTGTTTCATTTCAAACAAGATATTTTTGTTGATCTCATGTTCTTGTGTTGTTTGAGTGGATATGACTAGTGCTTACCTTACCTACCGGTGCAGGGGAAAAACAACAATTTTTTGGTGACATATTTCATAGAGTAAGCAGCAGGTAGCGTGAACCTTTTTCACTTATCTACCGGTTTATCGTATTCTCATTAAAAAATATATCATTTTTAGTAAACATCTATATATTTTTAATGAATAGATATCATTTTGCAGTGAACAGGTACATAACGTTTTCAAATAAATATTTATGCAGCTGTACTAAGCACATGAGTGTACGTAGTGTGTCAGAACTGTGAGAGGAGTGGATAAGCATGGGTGGACTTTACATGTTTCTCTGTTTCATATTTGCTTTTCTTCAACTTTTTTCTAGAATAGAGATAGATAATTTTATTCTTTTTAATCACGTAAGCTGTACAAATTATTGTGTGGGGCAGCTGGTAGCATTAGTCTGTGTAAAGTGTAAACAAACAGTATAAGGCATCATTGACAATGACAAATTGGCGAGTGACAAGTGACAATCTTGCAGTTGGCTATTAATTAGCCAGCACGGATAGAGAACAAATTCAAAAGGAAAAGAAATCTGGAAAAGCTCCATCTTATCATCAGGATTCACACCACTAACTGGTGGAACCCACGAGAAAAAAAAGAATTGTCCATCTTTATAGGCTGTGCATTCTCCTTTTTTACAGTTTTGACACACCACGTACACTTATATATTTAGCACAATTACATAAATATTTATAGAAAACATAGCATATCCGTTCATTAAAAAATAATAAGTAAAAATGATGGACGCTTACTGTTACTCCAAAAATAATAACAAAGCATTCTTCAACAAATTTGACGAACCATTTTGACTTAAGTGTGCATAAGGGTCCCATCTTATCATCATACACCTCCCCCTCCAATGAGATGAGAGATTAGGTATCCGTACGAGTGATTTTCCTTTTTAATTCGATGTCTAATATACTAATCCCAATTATTTTGTACTTTTCAAAATATAATATTATAGCGTATATCATGCAAATTTTTTTTTTTTAATGCAAACAGAGCTGAATATTCTTATTATGTTAGCTAAGACCGATGCACATGTTGCAAACAGTATGTAGAATGCGAAATATGTGATATAGGGTTCCAATCTGCTGCCACGAAATATGTGATATATATATATATAGTGAGGCTATTACGCTTTGCAAAGCGCAGTAGGTAGTGCACTTCAGCTCGTATCATCAAAATTGTAGCATAAATGGTCAAGCCTACCGATTCTTATTAGAATTCTTAAATAACATAAACATTTCTTTGGAGGCTTTTAATTAATCTAGCTGTCATTAGTCATGTATAAATATTGTTTTCTCAATGGCTAGGAAAAAGGAATGCACCAAAAATTTTAAAACGACTAGCTTGCTTGTTTGTTTTTCTTAACAAAAAAAAAAAACTTTGGCTTCAATATAAATAATTTTCTGTAATAAGACAACTTCTTGACTTGTTGAAAAGGATATACATGAATAATGTATGTGTAGCGTCCGATTCCGCTGTTATCCTAACCGAGGATAACAGGGCCCTGTTTGTCCACTCAGCACCGTCGGATCACACCGAACGGTTCAGATTCAGCACTAAAGTTCGGTTTTTAAAGTTAAAAAGAATTCTTCCGAACAAATCTCATCCGTCCATTTTCATCCGACGGTGCTGAGTGGACAAGCAAGGCCCTGTTATGCTCGGTTAGGATAACAGCGGAATCGGACGCTGTATGTGTATATGTCATGATAAGCTGCTCACCTAAAAATTGAACTTCCATCTTCTTAACAAGTTAAATTCTCACTAGTCAGTAGTCACTATCATCTATTCGTGTTCCGGTAGAAGTGGCAAATCGGGCGGCCCGGTCGGGTTCGGGTTCGGGTTCATGTCGGGATGGTTGGGTTAGTTTGACTTTCTAGAATATCTCGAGTCAGGTCGGGTCGGGTCGGGTCAATTTTAATATCTATTTTTTTATTGTATGTTGATTTGAATTGGATTGGATGCTATTTGATCTCGGGTCGGGTCGGGTTCTGCCACCTCTATGTTTCAAACTTCTAAAAAGAAAAATATATCCTTACTATATATAAAAGCATATTGGAAAACAATGACATGAAATTGCTATCTTCCCCAAATAAGAAACCTGAGCTGTTGATCATTTTCTTGGATAGATCAGAACCGTTGATTTACGTTAATGCCCGTTGACGTTAATGTCTCAGCCCATTAAAATTTAAGGCCCATATCAATTTCCTTAATATAAGGCCCATTACAAATTATCTTAAAAATTTATTATAAGAAATAACAATTTCAGCCCAAAGCAACGCGTGGGCTCTTTACTAGTATATATCAATATAGATATATTGGGCTTTGTAAATTGCAATTCCTCACTCTTCAATTAAGGGTTTCGAATATGAAGAACCAGCCCTTGGTTTAGTGGCTAAGGGTAACGCTCTCCATGTGGGAGGTCGCGGATTTGAAACCCAGATAGGAGGTCTTTTATAGACATTTAAATTTGAGTGACTTGACCTTCATCTTTATCTAAAAAACAAAAATGGGTTTCGAATCTGCTTCCTTGCCAAAGAATACTCTTATGTTATGTTTAGCCCACCTACTGTTTTTCAGTTTACCTGAGATGAGAGGAATCAATGGCTTACCAGAAGCCAGGGAAGACACTCAGCAACTTAACATGTCCGGTAAGCATACGCAGTTCAAACTAATATAAACATTCATAAAATTAACTCATATTATAAATAGTTGCGAAAGGAATTATAAGCAGTTGTGCATTATCAAAATGAACAAGCGAAGAGTGCATCATAATGTTCTACCGGCCTTATGATATAAACTCAAATCAAATTATAAGCTGTTGTCGCTCTGATTATGTTCTAAAAAAAATATGATTCCTCAAACATCATAATCTTCAAATTTCAAGTTTAAACATAGCCAGCTAACTTTAAACCATAATGTTTTGTACTGCAAGTAATTTGAGATCTTTTATATATATACCTCATCTTGTGCTAACCAAAGAAAATACCCATGATGAGAAGCATAATTAAGCATAATTTAGCTGCAATTATAGTAAGCTAATTAACAGCGAAAAAAATGTTTTTTCTTAGTGCATCCATCCAGTCTATCTATAGCATATTGTAAGCTAATTATATTGTTCATATATACGATAATTCAGAACGTCATCTTCATAATTTAAAAACAAAAAATTTATCATAATTCACGACCAGCTGTATATGTATACTTTGAATGCAAAATTTAGTCCAATGTATTATGTTTGGAAATTCCGTCTGAATATACATAATGATTAATTTGGCTTCCTGAAAGATCCAAATTGTCATGGGAGCTATGAGGTTCGAAATGATAGCTGCCATTTTTTTTTTTTTTTTTGAGATAAAGATGAGGGTCAAGCTACTTAAATTTAAATGTTTATAAAAGACTTCCCATCTGAGTTTCAAACCCGGCTGCCACTTAATTCTTGAAGGATGAAATTAGATTTTTCCCAAAACCAGAAACCAAAAATTAAAATTTACCTTGACTAAAATAAGAAACCTAAATTTATTTTGTCATATTCTTGGTTTCTTTTCAGGACTTCAATATATAGACCATAGTTGTCTTTTACTATTCTTATTTATATATTTATTCTTGTGATTATAAAGCTCCTCTCTTATATATCTTTTCAATCGATTTATGTCTAATAGAAGCTTCAAAGGAAGTAAGTAGGTAACTTCAAAACCATAGTTGTTCTTTCCTCTTCGTTTTTCTTATGTGTTTTTTTTATTCTGGATGGTGCATAAACATCCCTGTGCAGTGCTATGCACCTGACTTTTTTTCCTTGATAATCTCTGAGGTGAAATTAACGGAAAATTTCCACAGATGTCCAAATCTTTTGTCTTAATTGCACCACTGCCTAAGCAGTTAAATTAATTTCACAGGTGCTCAAATTAAAGGGCTTAAGTTCAAATTAATTTCACAGATGCCCAAATTAAAGGCCGCAAGTTGAACTTGTACCCTTTAGACTAATATCAACTTGTTCATCTATGTCCATTGTCTGTGTAACTTAGCTGTTTAGGCAGTACATGAAGAGGTTAATTAGAGGGCGCGAGTTGGATTCACGCCCTTAAGTTTGGGTATTGGTGAAAATAACTTGACTGTTTAGGCAGTGGCAGAGATAAGATCAATAATTTGGGCATCTATGAAATTTTTCTGAAATTAACTCACTGCAATTTTTTGTTGGATTTTTCAGGGAATTCTACAGCTGATCTCATAAGAGAAGTTCTGAAGATTTTGAGTCATATATAGTTGCCTGTGAGTACAACAACATGGGCTCTATTTTGTATGACTATGAGTACATAAGGATCACAGAATTTGAGTCTGGATGTTATCAGATCATGATCAATTATCACGAACTCGAAAACGCATCGTTGACACCCTTTTTCTCTCGCGAGATACAGTCGGGAGAGATTCACTGGTTCTTACGCTACTCCAACACGCCTTACGTCTGGCCGTACAACAGCATGGATTGTGTCGCACTCGAAGTTCAAGTTACGACATTGCACGATCAGAAGAAGGAATTCGGATTGAGTCTGATCGATAGGGCGGGGAAACCGGTTATGAATGTCACCCAAGAAGCGTCGGCTTATAACATCATCCCCTTGGTCATCATGAAATCTTTCCTGGAAGACGTGGGCGTGATCGACGGTTGGTTCTTTGTGGAATGCAGATTGTACGATCCTGAAACATGCTCGCAGAAGGCATCCCTTTCGAATCAGCTTGGTAATCTTTTGGATAGCCGGGAGATGACGGATGTGACAATTGAGGTGAAAGGGGAGTTGTTTCAAGCACATAAGTTGATACTCGGAGCCCGATCAGCTGTTTTTCGGTTGCAGTTATTTGGACCGATGGTTGAAGCAAAATCGGGGCACATAAAGATAGAAGACATGGAGGCAGAAGTATTCAGATATATACTCCATTACATATACACAGATACTATACATGGCGATCCTGAAACTTTCTCGATCAATCTGGCTCAGAATCTGTTAATCGCCGCTGATCGCTATGCAATAGAGGGTCTGCAGGAGAAATGCGAAGGAAACCTTTGCAAGGATGTCTGCTTGGACTCCGTCTTGTCTTCGCTTGCCTTAGCTGAGCGACACAATTGCAGCAAGTTGAAGAGTGCTTGTCTCAGATTCGCTACCGAGCAGACAAATCTTGCTAAGCTTGCATTAACCGAAGAATTCTATCAGTTCATGCAAAATTTCCCCGAACTAATAGCGCAGCTCCGCAAACAGGCCGAACAGTTGTAACCGAATATACTGTTATTATAACTTAATGCCTCACTTATTATTTCTGTGTACCCTTTTACTCTATTTTGAGTGATGCACACGAATCTTCACAGGTGTCGGTAACAACTCCGTTGTGCCACTTCGGCGCCAAACCGTCCAGCTCAAAAATCTCTGGGATTGATACAGCTTATGCAGGGGCGACGGCTAGGGATTACATAACAATTTACTTAGCTAGTGTTCCTAGGATACCTTGTAATCTTCCTTTCAAATTGTCTCTTTAATCCCCCCCGATGTGAATCTTTGAACTGATTTTGTTTCTTTTTGATTAATAAAATTCATATAGTACGCATACCTGCTACCTTAAAAAAAGAAGAAAGAAATGGCAGATATGATGCAATGTCAAACAAGAAAATTATCCCTTAAAATTTAATTCAGTTACACAGTTCTTGTTTTCACATGTACTGAGCATTTGCTCAGCTGGTGTTCCTCTTCTTAGAAACCCAGTTTGAATTATCATGAAATAACATCTTTTTGAAAATTTGAAATGCAGTGTGCAATTCCACAACCAAATTTTGAAACCTATATATGTTGCAAGAAGAGAAGTATGCAAAATTAATGGAGCAAGCCAGAAATACCATCAGCTCCTGAGAAAGTATCAATACCAGAAAGCTTAGATACTTCTGTGCCTGAATCTGTTGTGCAGGTGTACAGTTAAGTTAGCCTGTGACCCTGGGTTCAATCCTCCATGGGCACAAAATAAAAAGTTTCAATAGAACTGGTAGAGTATTCCACTTTCTTCAAAAAAAAAAAAAAAAAAAAAGGTTAGCATGTGACCCAATTTCACAAATTTCATCTGTGTAGAACATGAATTGAGGAAGAGTAAAGTACTGAATGGATGCAAACTGCAAAGAGGGTTCATTCATTTTGCAAGTTATTCAATAATTGAAAATGAGAAATGGCCCCCAACAATTAGGCAAATCACAATTTGTTACAGTTAGACATGGTTGCATATCCTTACTCCTAATAATAAAAGAGATTATATTTTTTGACATGAAAATTATATTTTCCGAAAAAAAGAAATCTCAGCCGTTGATTGGTTACTTAGATTGATCACCACCGTTGACATACATTAATGTCCCGGCCCATTAAAATTTAAGGCCTATATTATTTTTCTCACAAGGGATGAGTTTTTGGCCCTTTATTATAAGATATAATAATTTTAACCCAAAGCAATGCGTGAGCTCTTTTTACTAATATAATATATAATATAATGGTGTTGTGTTGGCAACTAAAAGACCAAAAATATGCACGCCTTGCATGTGATATAAAAAATTCGTTGTTTTTTTTTTTTTAAATCGTTGATAGTGACTTCCAAAAAAAATATTAAAAAACAATGAATTTGTTATATCACATTGTTTTTTTTTTAAATCGTTGACAGAGAATTTTTTATAAAAAATTCATTGATATATACTTATTTAAGGCAGAATTAGGTGTACTGGTGTAGTTAACCAAAAAAGTCCTGAGCCTTGACAACACCAGAGAATCAAAAGCAGATTTGGTGACCCTTTTTCGTTTGTAATAATAAGATAAAGAGAAAATGATCATTTCTTTTCCCACGAGATAACAGATCACATGCTCACATGTTCATAGTATTATTCCTTTCAAAAACAATCTAATTGAAGTCAGAAAAATATATATCTCCTTTCTGATGAGTAAGTAATAAGTATCTATCTTTAAAGTTCAAATAAAATAGCACCAAGAAGTGAGAACAATTAATTATAGAAATGCATCTTATTTAATTTGCAATGAAGAAGAAAAACAATCCAGAATAATGATAAAATAACAAAAGTGCTGATTACAAATTTACAATGAATACTTTGTGTCTAACTTTTTGTTGTTATTTTTTCCTTGAGCTGTAAGAGGAGGTATGCTTTGCTCATGCCAGAAAAAATCCTCAGGATCAACCTCCCCTTTGATCCAAGCCAACCTTCTAAAATTGTCTTTGAAGTACATTTCACCCCAAATTCTGGCATTTTCATAGTTTGTGGTTTGTTTATCGTCATTTCTTCCCAAATCGAGATCCCTGAAATTGACATACGCGCGCCTCGGCTTCTTGCTGACGACTGAGGTCATGTTGTTTCGCAGACCCCGAATCCATTTCAAAAGTGAGTCTATATCATCGCCTTTGTTTGACCCGACGATATACTGTATGTTGTATAGAACCCCCTGTCTATGTGGGAACGGTACATAGAACTCGGGTATCACACTCATTATACCGCCATGTGAAATCATGTACATGACACCCGCATCTTTGTACCGGAACCAATTGAAGATGGCTTCCCATGCACTCAAAGGAATTGGATCGGTAACATAATCTGAGGTTGCTTTGTTGAAACCCTTAGGTTGCAATCCTCTGTCGAGTAAAGTCTTTGTATTGGCATCTCCGTATCCGGCATTATACACTGCTGATTGTATCCAGCTCATTTCCTTGCAGTCATCTTTGACCACCCCTAGCTGAGGGAATTGGGTTTGCATGTAACTCAACATATCTGTGCATTTGCCGAGATACATGGCCTTGAATACAACACCTGGCTCGGTCCCGTTGATGTTGGGTTCGATGTCGGCTTCCAGAAACATATCGGGTTCCATTGTGAATCCAATGTACTGCCATTGGTAAACCAATTCTACGGCACCTTGATCCACAGTTCTGTTGATTGTGAACACAGACACAATTGGTGGTACTGGTACTAACCTCAGCTTCCATGACAGCACAATGCCGAAGCTGCTAGCGCCGCCACCTCTAATAGCCCAGAACAGATCTTCCCCCATGGCTGCTCTATCCATAATCCTTCCATTGGCATCTATTATTTTGGCATCTATAACATTATCTGCCGACAATCCGTACTTCCGCATTAACGTGCCTATAGCGCCGCCACCAAAATGACCTCCTACACCGACAGTCGGGCACGTACCAGCTGGAAAAGCCAGCGTACCATTCTTCAAAGCAATCTTGTAGTAGAGCTCACCGACAGTGGCACCGGTCTGGACACAAGCCGTGCCTTCGCTTGAATTGACATGTATGGACCGGTATTTTGACAAATCAAGCATGACAAACCGACTCTGGTCAACCGAGCGATACGAAAGGCCCTCGTAATCATGACCGCCACTTCTGACTCGAATCGTGAGGCTAAGGTTCTTGCAACATAGGATCGCGGCTTGAATCTGCCGTTCATGAGTCGGTGTCAGGATCAACAACGGTTTCACGGTAGTCGGAGATGTGAACCTCAGGTTCTGGATTGAGGAATCGAGCAGATCTCTGTAGTCAACACTGGTCTGATTGTACAGGATTTGAGTTGTGTTTGCATAGGGGGAATAGGAGGAGAAGCAACTGAGAAATGCATCATAAGTGTTAGCTGACAAAGCTGGAGAAATCAAGAAGAAGAGTAACCATATGAGTGCCATTCTCTCCTTCTCTGATTTCTGTAATGAAACTTGGTTTTTCTCTCTTGTCAGAGAGTATGATTGTGGAAGGAAATGGGGCATATAATGTGCTTTTATAATATACTAGCAAGAAACCCGCCCGTTGTGTAGGCGTTTTAAATTTTGATATCATACTGTATAATATATATAATGTGTTTTACTTCATCTTTACACTAAATCAACTCATTGAATGTTAAAATATAAAGCGTTAATTCCTCATTAATGTAAATTCTAATCAACATTGATATCTTTCATACTAAAATTGATATATTTCCATTTTTGTAAAAATCAAAATGGAGAAGAAGTTGTTTGATTGAAGAACATCAACATCGTTGAAATCAATGTATTTTGATCTGTAGGATAAATATAACTTGCCACAAACAATGCCTCCAAAACACCCCAATACACTTGAAAAAAATTTACAAAAATATCCCTCTTTTTAGAAAATTTTACAGAAATATCATTTATTTCTAAGTAAATTTACAAAATTACTCTACCATAAAAAATTTTTACAAAAATGACCCTCATAATCTTATAAAAATATACCTACGCCTCACAAAATTTTACAAAAATGACCCTCCCCACCCATATGCCACATCATCAAAGGGTTGTGGGACAAAGTTTGTGGCATGGTATCATTGTTCTTGATCTGAACCATTGATTAAGGGGTAGAATGGGTATTAAAAAAATTTGAAGAAGAAAGAAAAATATGGAGAGTGTAATAGTTACGTGCTTTATAATATAGTATATAGATATCAGTACAGGAACAGGAAGAGGTCCACTTCATTACGATTGAGGGGGTTTACTTGTTGGACTAAAAAAAGAAAAAAATATGCTCGTGTGGATCTGGTTGGTACGGCAAATCATTATTAGGTCCACTTCATTACGATTGAGGGAGTTTACTTGTGTGGAGTAAAAAAAGAAAAAAATATGCTTGCGTGGATCTCGTTGGTACGGCAAATCATTATTCTGAAAGCTTGCACTTCAAACATTAATTATCGTCTCCTACCTCCCTGTTTGCTTGGCAGTTACATTACGCATGGGCCGCATGGCATGACTAGAAGTCAAAACTTTTGATTTATTTATGCAGGAAGCTGAAAGAAATCAAAATGTTTTACTGCTACAGTTTTATGCAATTGCAAGTTGTAACTACAACATTTAACATCTTACAGAGCAATGTTAATAAGGACATTTGAGCCACATTATATAGGGCTTAGCAGTTATCAAATAGCAGTCATTGTAACACAAGTAAACACAGAAGTATCACCAAAAACATTAGAATTCTAGGGAAAATTGTCAAAATGCTATTACAAAACTTGCGGATTGTCAAAATGCCACTCCAAAATTTTGGGTTGCAAAATTGCCAGTCCAAAACTAATGGTCTTGTCAAAATGCCATTATACCATTATTTTTACATTTTTTAAATAAAAAATTATAATTTCCACTATAATCCGTTGTTGTATTATTGTATTGCCTATAATACCCCTATAATAATAGTTCGTTCTTCTCCTTCATCTAAAACCCAATCCGATGTTTATTTTCTCCTCTCCGCCAATTCTGCCTTAGTTCCTAATCAACGCCGGAAGAACACGAGTACCAGCCGAGAAGAACGAAGAAAGCAAGACGGATTTGAACTTCTGCCTAGATCTTATCTCTTTTATCCGCGCTCCAACTTTTTGATCTTCCTCTTCTCCTCGGTCTTTTCTCCTTGCCTCAGCAAGATGGAAAGAGTAGGATGATCTTGTTTTCATTGTTATCTAGATTGTGTGCTCAGGGGATCAGGGGTTATGCTTGATTGTCGGTGTTGATCGTTGTTGCTGGTACCGATTGTTTCCGCTGTTTCTGGTACAAGGTCGCCGGTACCAGCAACAGCAGCAATCGGTACCAGCAGTAGCAACAGTAACCAGTACAGCTTTTAAACCAGCAGGAGCGCCAGCAATTGGTACCGACCAGATCAATAGAATGATTGGGAACTTCTTGGTTGGAGGGTGGTGAAGGAGAGATGAATCAGGGTGAACGGAGAGGAGGGCAACTGGCACAGAGAAGAGGGAAAGGGAATGATATAACAACTATCGATTTCTAAGGAAAAAAGGAGAAGGGGCAAGCTCTGTCTAAAATGTACAGGGGTATTATAGGCAATATCAGTGATTACATTATAAATTGTAATTTTTTTATTTAAAAAGTATAAAAATAATGGTATAATGGCATTTTGGTAAGAGTATTTATTTTAGAGTGGCAATTTGGCAACTCAAAATTTTGGAGTGGCATTTTGATAACCCGTGAATTTTGCAATGGCATTTTGGCAAATTTCCCTAGATTCTATGTTTCGGAACAAAATCGCAGCATAGCCTTTAAACAAACCAGCATTCTAATCCTGAGGAAGTTTCAGTAAAGTTTAATTAAACTTAAAAGATGACACAAGTCATATTGCATTGACCTCTGTAAAGTGTATAGGCTTTTATTATCCTAAATAATACCCTCAATTGCAAGCGTACGATTCTATTGCAATATAGTCGGGATCGAATCCACAGGGACGAAATTACTTCTAAACTATGCTTTAAACTCTATCCTAGTCCTAATTAGAATATTTTTGGTGTTTTTGTATAAAAGTTGGGGGGGTTTTATTTCAAGATTGGTTTCAGGTGCAATAAAGTAAATAACAGTAATTAAAAACTCTAAACAGATACTAAACATGCGTTCGCAGGGTTTTCAGAATCAGTTTGCTGTCTAGATCAATTGCTTGTGGTCCGCACTTGCTAAGTACGGTCCACAGGGTATACAATTTCGCCTCTCTTTCAGTTACCAGCTTAATGGTCTGCAGTGGTTAACTGCAGTTCGCAGATAACTGTCTGAGAGATAGATTTCCTGTCAGTTACTTGGGAGTGCGATCCGCAGTCTGTCACACTACGGTCCGTAAGGAACAGACAGAGAACAGTTTTGGTTTAGATCAGATAGGTTGACTAAAGTTACCGACTCCTAACTAATCCTAATCAATTACAAGTCCCTCAGCTCTCGTTTGTTGGCACTTTTAACACTTTTAGATCAATTAGAAATCTTTAGGATTATTTCTAACCTAAATTCAATTTGCTTTCGTTCTAGGGTCCGGTTTAACTCTCGTTAAAACCGCAATTTCACTTTTCAGTTACTTTTGGAACAACTACCCAATTAGCACAAGTATCGACTCTTGATCAATTGACGTTATATTAACCAACTAGACCTGGCCACAATCTATAGGTTCTTACCAAACAATCAAGAAACAATTCAAGTACAATTATTATTAAGCACAAAGCAATATTGAAAATAACTTTAATTCATAAACATGATAAACTAGTATTCAATTAATCCATACAATCAAACATCATCTTAGACCCTAAGAACTAAGACAACTACTTAGACATAACAAAAGACAACATAATTAAAGAAAAGGTAAATAACATAAAGAAGAAAGCACCGATTATTGATCGTGATGTTGAGATTCGTTGGCGCTTGAATCCTTCTTCTCCGAGTAATCTCCCTCTTCTTATCGACTCTCTAAACTAAACTAAACTGGAATTTAAGGGACTCTTGACTAACTAACTCTCACAATAAACTCTACTCAAATAACACGATAACACGACACAAAACTTGACAAAAGACTTCTTCGAAGATGATGATTTTATAGGCATTGGTAGCTCCCACAATTAGCCTTCTTTCTTCTGGAACCGACCCCTAATTTTCTGGAGCAAAGATCAGAATTAGATATCTCCAGTTGGAATGCTCCAAAAAATAGAGGTCCCGTCAGATTTAGCCTTCTTGCGTTCCAGGCTTCGTCAGGTGCGAACCGTACTCCCCAAGGAACAGGGAGTCGGTTGCCCTAAAATTGGATTGTCGGCGGTTGTGCTCAGCCCGGATTTAGCTGCTCCAGATTTGATCAGAGTGCGAACCGCACACTCGAGATTGCGGTCCGCACTCTATGTCTTCTGCTTGCTTCTTCGCCTATTTTTGTTCATCTTCTCCAAATTGGATTCCAAAAACTTAACTAACTCAAATTTAAACATCTAACTAACTTAATTGCTACTAAATCTGAAATTCCTAACTAAAATAAAGGTAAAAATCATAAAATAAATAGATATAAATGTGATGCATCATGCATCCTTCTCACTGGTAAAAATACAACATGCAAAATCTGGAAACAAGGCAAAATTGACTAAATATAGCAAAAAGTATCCTACAAACCATCTCATTCTTGAAAACAAAAATAACCAGCTAACAACAGTACTAAAAAGTTCAATTTTACTACTAACAAGCAGTACAGCAGAACAGAACAACGATTAACTTTGTTTAAGAGGTGTTCGCCTGGGACTTGTTAAGGATGACATCCTCATACTTGACCTGGAACCACTTCATGGCATCCTCCTTGGTAACTCTGTGCTGGATACCAACACGTGTCTTGCACCTACGTCTACGTGCAACACGGTAGCCGGCACGCTCCAAAACCACCTAGAAATCCATACCGTAGATACCAGTTGACGGATCGTACCTGACAAACACAAATTTACATTATGATCAATAAACATTTTTTTTGGATTTTTTTATTAATAAAAAATAAAAAAAAATCAAAATTACAAGTTTAGAAACTGTTTTTTAAAAATTACAGAAATAAAAAAAACCGCACTCTGAGAGTGCGGCTTAGTGACGATACAGATATTGTCTTTCTTTCCTTCCTTCCCTTCGTCCTTCCTTCCTTCCTTTCTTTCTTTCCTTCATTCTTTTTCTTTCTTTCTGTTCCGACCCGACACCCAAACCCCCCCCTCCCCCGCCCCCGTCCTTCTCCCCATGCCCCCATCCCCCGCCACCAGCAGCACCGCCAGCCCCCGTCCCCGATCCATCTTCTCGGTAAAATTATTGTTTTGTTTTCTAGTTTTATAATGGAAATGTTTGTTGAAATGTTCAATTAGTTAAAAATTGTTGTAGAATTGGTGGTTGAATTATTGAATTGTTGTGAAATTTGGATTTGAATTATTGAATTGTTGATTCTTTGATATTATTAAATTGTTGTTCAATTAGTTAAAAACCAAGCATAAGAATGTTAGAGAGGTTATTCGACATACCTATTTTATATGTGCAAGATTTAATATATGGTTCATGTTCGAAACGAAGGAGAAATCGTAAGAGCAAAGTGGTATCATGACCATGGTTTGGTGATTTGGTACCGCTAAGCTGCTCTGGAGTTGGTTTCGTGATTCGCATTTCAGGTGTCAAATGAACTTGAAACATGATCTCAAACTTTCTGAATATATTATTTGACATACCTATTTTACATGTGCAAGATTTAATATATGGTTCATGTTCAAAACGAAGGTGAAATCGCAAGAGCAAAGTGGTATCATGACCATGGTTTGGTGATTTGGTACCGCTAAGCTGCTCTGGAGTTGGTTTCGTGATTCGCATTTCAGGCGTCAAATGAACTTGAAACATGATCAAACTTTCTGAAAATGTTATTTGACATACCTATTTTACATGTGCAAGATTTAATATATGGTTCGTATTCAAAACAAAGGCGGAATCGCAAGAGGAAAGTGGTACGCTGACCACGAAACTGCATTCCTTTCCATTTGAAGCAGAGTATTTGAAAAATTCATGAAAATTCACGAAAAATTCGAAAAAATGTAAAACTTTGTGAAGAGACACTTCGCATTGTATATTTCATGTTTGTAAGCTTGCTGGTAATCATGGTGTTCAAAAATATCGAAAAAAAAAATGATTTTTTACTGCTGCTGGTACCAGAAAACTGGGACAGCAGTATTCCAACGGTGAAATCAGTCTTTTGTTCAAAACTTTTGTTAAAAACAACCCATTTTTATTTTGAACATTTCTTATGTTGAACACTTTTCAATTTGATGTTGTTTCGGTGTGCTTTTAAACCAATTTCATCGGAGGGGTAAATCTGGAAACAATGCTGCTGCTTTCTTAAAATATTTAGTTGGGGGCATTAGACTTGGAATTTTTCAGTGAAAATTTGTGTACAAGCAAACCTTGATGTTTATTACAAGAATATAAAATAAAATGGGGCGGTCCAATTCACAGAATAGAGCTGTTTTTTCATTCTTTTCGGCGTATCGGCATTTTTGACAGTTTGGTTTTCTGGTTGTCATTTGAAAAATCATATCAATTCACAGAAAATCCAGAAAAATGTAAAATTTGGTCGGGACCTTCATTTAGTGTTATTCACATGTCCTGAAAGTTTGAGAATTTTTGGACAACCAGAGTTGCTGTTTTTCATTTTTGTGTGAACCATGCGCAAAATGGTGTTGTTTTTTCTAAGTCTGATTTCTTTTCAGATTTTCACGACTAAATTTTATGTTACTAATCAAATAATGGCAACAGATGTCGACTGGAAGAGGCAACGATGTTGCTGGACCGTCAAATGCGCCAACAACAGATACGTTGTTGCAGGTGTCTGAGGACGGCCACCGCATGCGTGACATCGCCAATGAGGTAATTCCTTTTATTTCTTATTAAATTTTAAATTTTGACAAGTAATAACCTGACACATATATTGCATGCGTTGTAGGACGTTAGACCCCTGTCCATGAGACAGAGCCAACGAAACGTCCCACACCACCAGTACTTTGATGACAAGCTGGTGAAGATGGGGTTGTATCAGGTTGACCAGATGGAGACGTTGAACCTCGATCCGGCATTGATCACAGCACTTGTGCAGAGGGGGCGTCCTGAGACGCATTCATTTCACATGCCAACGGGCGAAATCACCATCACAAAAACAAACGATGTATGTTTTCTGCAATATAAGCACACCCTCATTATTGAATGTCTTATGTATGTTTTCTGCAATATGGCGACCACAAAAACGATGTTTGCACTCTCCTTTCGCCTTAGACCATCCTGAATCGACACGCAAAAAAACATTTTGGATGGACGGATGTCGGTCAGAAATAACAGTATATGTTTCCTCTCCGGGTGGTATTACTTCTTTCCGCACCCACTTCATCCACCAGTTCCATGCATCACCGTCCTCCTTATCCACCAAGCCATAAGCAAAATGAAACAACTGGTTGTCTGCATTGTATGCTGTGGCAACAAGAAGTTTACCTTCATACCGACCGCTAAGAAAAGTGGCATCGATGCCAAACACCGGCCGGAGGTACCTCAATGCTTTTCGGCAAGGACCGAACGACCATGCAACTCTTTTGAATACTGAAATACCGGAGCGATCTCCTGGCCCTCCTTCGATTTTTGATCTTTGTCCCCATATTTTTTTGACGATATGCTTCCAGTAATCGGGGAAGAATAGAATAAGACCCAGACCAACTGCCCCACTCTGCAGCAATGGCCTTCTCTTTAGCACGCCACAGTTTACTATATGACGGTCCCTGATCAAAGACCTTACGAACCACGTTGCGCAGATCCTTCATGGAAACAGCTGGATTGTCTTGAACCGCTTGGTTGATCTTGTCTGCGATAAGTGCCGCAGTTAACTGTTTATGATCACGTCTTGATATTTCAACCGTACATGAGTGGTCCAATGGGTTTGTTTTGATAGTAAAGGATGACCCATCCTTACTTGCGGCATACAATCGCCATCTACAGGTCACGTATTGCTCACATCTTGCAACGTATTGTACTTTATTGCTGCTCACAACCTCACATCATTGGTTCTTTTGGAAATGGCACTTTTTAACTGCCTTTGTTAATTCATATTTTGAAGCGAAGGTATGACCGACCGCTAAGGGATGATCAAAAACTTTCTTATCACCAATTGTCCACGAGTCGGCTTCTATTGCAGTCAGACATTGGTTAAATGTGCTCACTGGGTGCTCGGGTCCCCGATCAGCAAAAACGTGTGGCTTCCAAAAAGATTTGGCATGAGTGGTTTCCGAAGCCGGTTTGTAACCATTGTTCTCATTTGCATCGCTACTATCGCTATCATTGTCATCCTCTTCTACTGCCATTACTTCTTCGTCCTCATCTTCGCTATCATCATCTTCTTCATCTTCATCTTCATCTTCGATATCATTATCTTCGATACATTACCTTCTTTATCTTCGCTACCATTGTCATGATATACATTTGCGGCTTCGTACTCCATGTGTTGATTAATGTTCTCTTGGGAAGAGTATTGCGGTTGGTACTGCGGGGGGAACTGGTGGCGGTACTGCTGCTGGTACTGAGGGGGTGACTGAGGCTGGTACTGCGAGAAGGACTGCGGCGGATACTGTGGGGGGGACTGCGGCTGATACTGTGAGGGGTATTGTGGCTGATACTGCGGGGGGTATTGCTTCTAATACTGCGGTGGGTATTGCGGCTGGTACTGCGGGGGAGATTGGTGCCGGTACTGCAGTTGATATTGTGGGGTGTTCCAATATGTTTGGGAACTGCTACCCGGTAAGTTGTCACCCGTCGGCGCATATGCATCACCAGAGTGGTGTGGAACAATTTCCACGAATAACTCAACCATCGACAAAAACTTACACCTTATGGCATGGTCAATTGCAGCTTGCAATCTACGATCATCGTAAATCTGAACTGGGCTGAAGAAAACACTACCATGGTCTGCTATAATTTATAAATGGAATCTTAAATTAGTGGATGGTGTCTAAAATAAGTCTTAACACTATTTCATAATATATTCAGAAATGGTTAATTTATAAGTCTTAAATTTTTTTCGGATTTAAAAAACTGTTTCATATACCGTACAATTAGTGGATGGTCTAAAATAAGTCAATGGAATTTTAAATTAATTAATATGGTACCAATAGTATCTTACATAAATTAATTAACAGAGTAATATTTTTTATTAGCAATCCGGGTAAACTCTTTTATTAGCAACCAAATGAAATTGTAAAACAAATTTAAGGGTAATATAAATTCCTTAACAGGGTAATATTTTTTATAATAAGATAATGTATTGCTTAACAATACTAACCTTCGGCGAACTTGGCAGATTAGCGGAATGCACTCCCAAATGTAAGAAGATTTGATAGAAAGAAAGAAAGAAAGAAAGAAAGATAGATAGATAGATAGATAGATAGATAGATAGATAGATAGATAGATAGATAGATAGATAGATCAGATAACGAGAGGAGGAGAGAGTTTATAAAGCAAACCGAAGATTGGCAGGCAGCACCAAACCTTCAGCAACGCGTGCACCAAAACTTCAATCACCTACCAATTATTTATCGTCACTAAGCCGCACTCTCAGAGAGTGCAGTTTTTTTATTTCTGTAATTTTTAAAAAACCCGTTTCTACAGTTGTAATTTTGATTTTTTATTTTTTATTAATAAAAAAACCCTTTTTTGGGAATTGTTAATACACGTGACTGCCATGTAGCAAGCATCCAAACTGGAGCTTAACAATAAGTATTATACAAATTCTATGAAATTAAATTACTAGAATGAAATTTCTTTCTAAACACAAACACTACAATACTGTTATTATCAAGATTATCAAATACATTGTATAACACTACAATACACTTCAAGAATGGCAACAAAGCCTTGAAGACAACAGGCACTGACAGAAAGGAAAAAATAAATATTTATAACCAAAATCAACAGGCAAGAGTATGACACAAAAATCTTACTTGATGCCAAGATCAATGTGCTCTTGGATACCGAATCCAAAGCATCCAGTTTCACTGAAGTTCCTCCTGAGCAACTCGTATTCCTTCGCGTCCGATTCCGTTGTTATCCTAACCGAGGATAACAGGGCCCTGCTTGTCCACTCGACACCGTCGGATCACACCGAACGGTTCAGATTCAGCGTAAAAGTTCGGTTTTTAAAGTTAAAAAGAGTTTTTCCGAACAGATCTCATCCGTCCATTTTAATCCGATGGTGCCGAGTGGACAAGCAGGACCCTGTTATCCTCGGTTAGGATAACAGCGGAATCGGACACGTATTCCTTCACCTTCAATCCGCTCTCCAACAGTTGCATGGCCTTCTCACCTCTAACTGTCACATAGCAGGCAATCTTCTCATTGCGCCTGATACCAAAGGAACGCACAGTGTACCTAGCTGTTATAATAGAGATATTTCATTGGTTTCTCATATATACTTGGTGCATTAAAAATCTGATCATGCAACATATAAAATGAAAGCAAATGATTGGAATAATTCAGTGTAATTACCCTTGGAAAAGAGGGGTCTGTCCACTCAATTGCTCCAACACCTGGATAGGTGACAAACAAGATGTGTTAAGCAAGAAACAGCCTATCCCAAATACAATCAGTGGAGATAAAGTACGGTTTATCAAGTGAAACAAGTTCTGAAATAAAATAGCACCAAGAAGTGAGAACAATTAATAGAGAGGTATCTTTATTTAATTTGCAATGACAAAAAAAAAAAATAATCCAGAATTATGATAAAATAAGAAAAGTACTGATTACAATTGTTACAACAGTGGCAAGTGCAAGAACTAGATGATCTACAATGAATACTATATGTCAAACTTCATGTTATTATTTTTTCCTTGAGCTGTAAGAGGAGGTATGCTTTGCTCATGCCAGAAAAAATTCTCTGGATCAACCTCCCCTTTGATCCAAGCCAACCTTCTAAAATTGTCTTTGAAGTACATTTCACCCCAAACCCTAGCATTTTCATAATTTGTGGTTTGTTTTGCATCATTTCTTCCCAAATCGAGATTCCTGAAATTGACATACGCGCGCCTCGGGTTCTTGCTGACGACCGAGGTCATGTTGTTTCGCAGACCCCGAGTCCATCGCAAAAGTGTCTCTATGCCATCGGCTTCCTTCGACCATGCGATATACTGTATATTGTATAGAACACCCCCTCTATGTGGGAACGGTACATAGAACTCGGGTATCACTCTCATAATACCGCCATGTGAAATCATGTACATGAAACCCGCATCTTTGTACCGGAACCAATCAAAGATGGCTTCCCATGCACTCAGAGGAATCGGATCGGTAACATAATCCGAGGTTCCTTTGTTGAAAACCTTAGGTTGCAATCCTCTGTCGAGTAAAGTCTTTGTATCGGCATCTCCGTATCCGGCATTATACACTGTTGATTGGACCCAGCTCATTTCTTTACAGTCATCTCTGACCACCCCTAGCTGAGGGAATTGAGTTTGAATGTAACTCAACATGTCTATGCATTTGCCGAGATACATGGCCTTGAATACGACTCCTGGCTCGGTCCCGTTGATGTTGGGTTTGATGTCGGCTTCTAGAAACATATCGGGTTCCATTGCGAATCCAATGTACTGCCATTGGTACACTAATTCTACGGCACCTTGATCCACAGTTCTGTTGATTGTGAACACAGACACAATCGGTGGTACCGGTACTAACCTCAGCTTCCATGACAGTACAATGCCGAAGCTGCTAGGGCCGCCTCCTCTAATAGCCCAGAACAGATCTTCCCCCATGGCTGCTCGATCCATAATCCTTCCATTGGCATCTATTATTTTGGCATCTATAACATTATCTGCCGACAATCCGTACTTTCGCATCAATGTGCCGATGGCACCGCCACCAAAATGACCTCCTACACCGACAGTCGGGCACGTACCGGCTGGAAAAGCCAGTGTACTATTCGTCAAACCGATCTTGTAGTAGAGCTCACCGACAGTGGCACCGGTCTGGACACAAGCCGTACCTTCGCTTGAATTGACATGTATGGACCGGTATTTTGACAAGTCAAGCATGACAAACCGACTCTGGTCAACTGAGCGGTATGAAAGGCCCTCGTAGTCATGACCGCCACTTCTGACTCGAATCGTGAGGCTGAGGTTCTTGCAACATAGGATCGCGGCTTGAATCTGCCATTCATGAGTCGGCGTCAGGATCAACAACGGTTTCACGGTATTCGGAGATGTGAACCTCAGGTTCTGGATTGAGGAATCGAGCAGACCTCTGTAGTCAACACTGGTCTGATTGTACAGAATTTGAGTTGTGTTTGAACAGGGAGAATAGGATGAGAAGCAATTGAGAAATGCATCATAAGTGTTTGCTGACAAAGCTGGAGAAATCAAGAAGAAGAGTAACCATATGAGTGCCATTCTCTCCTCTGATTTCTGTAATGAAAACTTGGTTTTTCTCTCTGGCCAGAGAGTATGATTGTGGAAGGAAATTGGAGATCAATGCGCTTTTATAAAATATCAGTACAAGAAGAGGTAGGTCCACTTCATTTGTCTGAACCTAAGAGAAGAAAAGGAAAAATTCACTTGTGTGATCCCTCGAAAAAAAAGAAAAATTTACTTGTGTGGATCTGGTTGGTACGGCACATCATTATTCTGAAGGCTTGCACTTCAAACATTAATTATCGTCTCCAACCTCCTCCCTGTTTGCTTGACAGTTACATTACGCATGGCATAACTAAAAGTCAAAAATTTTTATTTAATAGGCAGTAGCTGAAACAAATCAAAATGTTTTACTGCTACAGTTTTATGCAATTGTAAGTTGTAGCTACAACATTTAACATTTTACAGAATAATTTTAATACGGATAGTAGAGCCACATTACATAGGGCTTAGCAGTTATCAAATAGCAGTCATTGTAAGTTTGTAACACAAGTAAACACAGAAACATCACCAAGAACATTAGAATTTATGTTTCGGAACAAAATCGCAGCATAAATTTTAAACCAACCAGCATTTCTAATCCTGAGGAAGTCTCAGTAAAGTTGAATTGAACTTAGAAGATGACAGAAGTCATATTGCATCCTCATCGGTAAAAATACAACATGCAGAATCTGGACACAAGGCAAAATTGACTAAATATAGCAAAAAGTATCCAACAAACCATCTCATTCTTAAAAACAAAAATAACCAGCTAACAACAGTACTAAAAGTTCAATTTTACTACTAACAAGTAGTACAGCAGAACACAACGAACGATTAACTTTGTTTAAGAGGTGTTCGCCTGGGACTTGTTAAGGATGACACCCTCATACTTGACCTGGAACCACTTCATGGCATCCTCCTTGGTAACTCTGTGCTGGATACCAACACGTGCCTTGCACCTACGTCTACGTGCCACACGGTAGCCGGCACGCTCCAAAACCACGTAGAAATCCATACCGTAGATACCAGTTGACGGATCGTACCTGACAAATACAAACATTTTTATTTTTGTTAGTACACGTGACTGGCATGTAGCAAGCATCCAAACTGGAACTTAACAATAAGTACTATACAAATCTATGAGATTGAATACTGGAATGAAATTTCTTTCTACATACAAACACTACAATACTATTATTATAAAGATTATCAAATACATTGTATAACACCACAATATACTTCAAAAATGGCAACAAAGCCTTGAAGACAACAGGCAGTGACAGAAAGGAAAAAAAAATATTTATAACCAAAATCAACAGGCAAGAGTATGACACAAAAATCTTACTTGATGCCAAGATCAATGTGCTCTTGGATACCGAATCCAAAGCATCCAGTTTCACTGAAGTTCCTCCTGAGCAACTCGTATTCCTTCACCTTCAACCCACTCTCCAACAGTTGCATGGCCTTCTCACCTCTAACTGTCACGTAGCATGCAATCTTCTCATTACGCCTGATACCAAAGGAACGCACAGTGTACCTAGCTGTTATAATAGAGAAATTTCATTAGTTTCTCATTCTTGGTGCATTGAAAATCTGATCATGCAATTTATAAAGTAGGACCAAATGATTGGAATAAATTCAAAATGTAATTACCCTTGGAGAAGACGGGGGTCTGTCCACTCAATTGCTCCAACACCTAGATAGGTAACAAACAAGATGAGTTAAGCAAGAACAAGCCCATATCAAATATAATCAATGGAGATCAAGTACAGTTTGTCAAGTAAAAGCAAGTTCTGAAATGCAGTAAGACTGAACCATAGAACTTTTCTAGAAGGCAATTCATCAATTTAGTGGCTTACACAAGAGCTGAGCTATTCAAAACCCTAATAAATCATCCAAAGTTACACAAGTTCACCGATCAGGAAATTTTTGGGCAGAACATTTCTACAATTTCGCACCAAATACAAAGTGTGTCCATATTCACATGATTTACGTATACAATCTACAAGTTTATGACACTTCAACTGTAAGCATATTCAACATTTTGCAATCCCAAAACCCAACAACAATAAGAATTCACAAAAACAAATTATGTGAAATAAATGACCAGTAATGCCAAATTTTTCACTAGCAGATGCAAACAGCTAATCCAGATCCAATAAACCCTTCGCAGAAACCCACCAATGCAAATCCACTAACAACATTCTATGAGGGAAATTAGGAACAATACAATACAGTACACGATCTAGTTCTTTGGATACAAATACAAAGAACAACAAATTACATTCCTATTATTCACAATCAGAACTTGCTACAGAAGAAGATGGTTCAACAATATACCCCGATCCATCCCATCCCCAATCCAAAACCCTAGACACTGTAACTGTAACAACAGGAACAGTAAAGATCAGGAGACTGGATTCGATTACCTTCGCAGCCCTGGTGAGACGGTCACCGCTCTCTCCGACGGAGATGTTGAGGACGAGCTTCTGGACCTTGATCTCCCTCATGGGGTTCGACAGCTTCTTCTCCGACGCCTACAACAAACAAACCATTAACAACGCACAACCACAGCAATTGCAACAGCGAGAGAGAGATGTACGAGGTACGAGGTACTCACCATTGAAGGGATGTTCGAGGTGTGTCGGGGCAGCTCCGCAGCGGCGACTCTGAAGGAAGGGAGGGAGGGAGGAAATGGCGGCGGTGGGAGGGGAGTAAGTATATATATATTCGGGTAAAACCCTAGCTCGGAATTGAAATCTCTGAGAGTTGTTTTATGGGCCGTGAGGCTGGTGCTTGTTTGTTGAATTGGGCCTTTTATTTATTGGGCCGAGTTTGGCCTTTTATTCTATGGGCCTACTTGGGCCTTTTTATTTATGGACCCATTTTGGGCTTTTATTTTATGGGCCCATTTTGGGGCTTTTTTGGATTGGATGTAAGGGTGCTGTGGAGTGGGAAGGCCTAGGTTTGGTTTGGGAATTTTCCAGTGTTCTCATTTTAACTATCAACACGTCCACAGTTATACAAAATTCGTGATTCTTATTTCAAATTGTGTAACACTTAATTCAAATTTTGTAATAAAATGGATATGTGGACACTAATTTTGTGGACACTATGATTTGTTGTGGATTTCTGATGATAAGTTAACTGCTGTTGACCTTCTAGCTGCTGAGTAGTTTGGCAGTCGCGTTTGTAACGGTTATTTATTCAACTTAACACTGCCCTACGCTACAACGGTTGTACAACCGTTGTTAAAGACCCAAAATAACCATTGTAAAAGGCCTTTTTGTGTTGCAGTGAAACTACAAGTGGGATGCATTTTTCAGTTTTATCATTATATACGATTTCATTGTGTGATTTTAAAATAATGGTTACTCGTTCGTTATCAAGATTGTCAAACATATTGTCAATATATCCGCAATTCTTTTTAGAATAATAATGATGATGATTTATTTATGGTTAGTGGTTTGGTGTGAGTACCCTTAGACTTTCTTTGCATTAACAACCAACTCGAATTCATTAGGTAGATATAATTGTAGGATTATATTCTGTAAAAATTAAAAAAATTGACCTACTTTCACAAAAATAAAAAATGCCTCTAATTGTATATGTTTGTTATGTCAATGGAGTCATTTTGCAAATGCTCACTTTTTAAATCATGCAAAGTTAGGTAATAGGATTTGTGTTCCAAATTGTAATTTATTAATGCAAATGACAATAAGATCATGTCAACATATCCATTGTGTTCGTTGAAACATTTGAATACAAAATTCAATCCAATTATATCTAAAAAAACTTTTATTATTAGCATTAAGTTCGAAGATTATGGGTATCCGGATCATATATTCCACCGGTTCTCTTAATATAAGGAATGTGCAAAATGTTTTGTCTTATTTGAACATTTATTAATGGTTTTTCTTCAAAAAAATTGTTCTCAATTAAACAGTCGAATGTAATAAACCCGACATATTATTTTTTTGTGTTTTCAAACAAAAGTTTGAGTAACACGAAACATGACTTGAAATATTCATTTTTATAAAAAAAATTAACATAAATATCCATGTAAATACTATTTTTGTTGTTTAATGGAAATTTGGAGGGCAATCGCCCTCTACTTCAAAAAAAATAAATAAAAAATTAACACAAATTCATATGCTTCTAGGAAGAAATAATTTGAAGCTGTACTACCAAAAATATTGAAAGCTAGGAAATTCGAAACTGGTCTGAACATATCTATACTCCACAAAGAGGGGTAGATTTCCAAGCATCACAACTATGCCACATCATCACTATTATTAACCATTGATTTTGTTTTAAACTTTTCATCTATTTTGATCCAATGATTTATATTTTTTTTCTCTCCTCATTAAATAAGATGAATATGACATGTCTAAAACAAATTTTAACTCTTAAAATGGTCTAATATTTATATATGTTCTTATTTATAAACTATTGTTGTTGTTTACTTACATAAAAAAATATTTTTTATTTTTGTTTAATATAATATTTAAAATTTTTATTAAATTTTTAGTTATTTGTTTGATACTACTTTTCGGGGCGAAGCCCGAGTTACAGCTCTAGTATAGATAATTTTAAGACTTAACAATGAGTCGATCATATAAAATCAAACTTTCTAAAAGAGAGAGAAAAAAAAAAACCAAAGTAGCTTGAATCGTTGTCACATCACTGTCTGAAACACAGGGAATAATACAAATAAAACAAGGACTTCATATAACTTGACCCCTCATAATTCAACTTAAGCGAGCACCTTACAAAATTAAATAACAAAAAAAATGGTACTAAAGATGCATGCATGATCCATCAATACATTACTTTATTTACAACTAGCCAATATTATAATTTATAAATGTTAAAGTTCTATCGATATTATTACAAGGGAGGTGATAATTGGCCCCTTAAAAATTCTTCTTATCCATCCCCAATACGTAGAAAATTCTTTTTTCAAATATAAATAATCATTTTTACCAGTTGCAATTTACATTCTTAACCGAGCAGAAGACTTATACTTATACAATAGAAAGATAAGAATAAAGAAAAAATTCACTTAAAATTTATGACAACATGAGAAAAAAAAAAGAGAGAGAAAATATTACAAATTTAGTTTGATAGATAGATATGGAGAAAGTTAAGGGGACAAAGATAATTTTTCTGTTACACAAGGACGTCGACTTCATAACCATTCGGCATAATAATTAATAAACAACTAAAACTGCCTATATAATATCGTGCTAATCCTTGTCATTCCCCTTCACCAAAAATCAAAAAGAAATGTGCAAAAGAAAAGGAAAACAACGACGACGGAGCACAGAGGACCCAACAATAATTGGAGAGAATAAATTAATTTGTGTTATGCTGTATTTGCGAGACTTTGAAATATATCGTTTTATTTTTTTTAATTTTGCCAGTCAGGTTTTGCAAGAAAAGAAATGTACTTGTGAATGATTAAATGAACTACAATCTATATTTTGTTCATGATTAGAATACGCCTTTTGCATCATTCCAATCTGTTTCAATTTTGGGCTGTTCTTTTGCTGCTGAATTTGATCTGAAATTGGGAACTGTTTTAATTCAAATTGGAGTCCAGGAAGAGCATATCCGTTGACTATAAATAGCTCAAAGGTACAATATATAAATGCTTGTTTCAATTTAGTATATTCTCAGTTTGTGACTTTGTGTAGTACAAAATTGAAATAAACACATTTTATTAATTTATTAGCAACTCTAATATTTTATTCTGTTTAATGGATCCAAATTTCCTTAAATAATATATAGACAGACCTTCTGATTATATAATTAAAAAATATCAATTATTAATTATTATCTGCTCAAATAATCCTAACTCAAAAAACAATTATATTTTCTTAAAAAAAATCATCTCTGTAAAAGGCTCAAAAAGAGTATATACTAAATTAATGAACAACCCAAAATTTCCTCCATCTCATTTTACACTTTGATGCACAAAATTTAGTATAAACAAACTCTCTAAACATACTAAATATAATTTTCCAATAAATCCTCCGTCACGTATAAAGAAAAAAAGGAAATTAAACAAATATATAAAGTACTGAAGTATATAATCGCGTCCATAGAATATCTGTTCATAGCGTCTATAGAGGTTACAAAATCGGCTGTATTTGTTACAAATCAGAGCGTATCTGTTACATTTTTTATATGTCCATATATAGAATATCCATCACCGGACAGTCGACGCGACGACGTGCGCCCACCGCCGGAGCTGCTCCTTGACGTCCCGCTCGTCTCCGTTAGCCAGCACGGTCCAGTCCTTCAACACCCGGCTCCGCTCGTTGTCATCCCTGAACCGCCACGCCTCCGACAGGTATGGTCTTCTGGCGACCTGCACCTCGCCGCCCTCGCTTATCCGCCGCTTCCTCAACCCCGGCACGATGTCCGCGATCCTCGGATCCTTCTCCACCTCCGTGTCAGGGAACTCAAACCCTAAGTCCAGTAACCCCTTCAGCTCCTCCAGCTCTAGCTCCGACATGCTCCTCCGCTTCATGCGGCTCTTCGACAGCCTCCTCCTCTCCGCCGCCTCAATGACGTCCGCGACATGCACCTCGCTCGACTGGATCAAATCCGTCAGCGCTTCCTTTCCGGACGGGATCGTGCGGAGCCGCGGCGGCTTGAGTGCTACTGGAGCCGGCGCCGAGCTGGTGGTGGACATCGTCTCGTCGCTCCTGGTGCGGCGGTGTTGGATCGGCCGCGGCGACGGCGTCAATTGAGACTGATCATCAGTGTTTCGCTCTATCAAACTAGATTCCGGCGGGACCTGCTGCACCGGCGGTGCCGTAGGAGGAGGAGGAGTGAAGCGGAGGATGGAATGGTGGAACCAGTAGAGATCGAAGAGGTTCAGTACCTGGTCGAAGTTGTTGTTGTGTGCTGTTGTACCACTCTCTGTTGCGAATTCTTGCTCTCCCATAGGAAGGAATTAAGTAAAAGAAATATGCTTAGATTGAGATTGAGAGAGAAGGAATTCTGATTCTAATTCTGTCTGTGGGGGAACACAATTTATTTATTGGTGGCAAATTAATTAATTAAGTCGTTTGGTATATGTATAGAAAGAGAAATATATATATATATATATATAGACACGCAATATGACATGGGGGTTTGAATTCATTTGGGAATTAATTAAGAAGGGGAAGTTAGAAGAGAGGAGGTAAGGTAACTAACAATAATAATAATAACGAGAGAAACATCTTGAAATGCATCCATACGTCCACAGACACACTCAGAACGTAACAAATACATCTGATTTTGTAATAAATAGATTTGATTTTGTAACATATTGATGCTATAGACGGTTTTTCTATGGACGCAGGGTATTACTCTGATAATAATAAATAAAGAGTTGAGTTACTTCCGTAGAGGGAAAGGACCAGATTCGCCCAGGAGACTTTCCCACCAATCTGCACTTAGTCAGCACACTGTTATACCTCACTACCATGGCACAGGTAATGTTCAAGTTGCAGTAGTAATTAGTAATAACTAATACAATTCCAAAGCTGCCTGGCCTGCCTGCAGAATGCAGTTGACATGCCTCACGATTGAATGTCTGTAACTGTGAGCACGAATCTTGAGGAAGATTGAGATTGCTTCAGGTGCCTGTCTCAGGTGATGGGTCCGTATCTGCTACCATTAATTCCAATGGCAGGACCCTGCCATTCTTTTACAACAGTCATTAGATGTATTTAAACGGTCCAGATTTAGCGATAGAGGTTTTTTTCTTTTTCGTAGGTCTCAATGTCATTGACAATAGTAGCATCCTACCATTGAAAATATTGGTAGCAGATGCAAATCCCTCAGGTGATATGGACAGGAGATGGGTGGCGGAAGGGAAAGGATAAGACATTAAGACTTTGACAAACAAAGATATTAGAAATTATGGGTGGAATTCTGCTGCCGGGTGCTGAATAAATGTTCTACTGATCATTTGAAGCAAGTACTGATTATTTATGTTGCGTACCGATTCACTGAGAACATAAACTCGACAAAAAAATCATACAAAAACTGAAAAACATGAGGTTTCTCATAAATTCAAAGTGATTCGAGTACACGATCTGATTAAAAATCAAATTTTGGGGACTAAAAATTCATCTCAAATTAACCCTAAAGAAATAAATGATATTTCAAACCGAACCTGGCTCCATATTTTTTTAAAAAAAATGGTATAAGAAAAGAACAACTTGACCTGACCCATACGGACCCAATCCGACGTCCGATTGTTTGTCTTTACTAGGCTCTAACATATCAGAACTAGTAGTTCCTCTGATCTGATAGTTGGAGACTATCAATTCAACTTACTACCAGTTCGTTCATTTATTTATCCAATACGAATTTGTCAATTCATTCTTTTACTTTTCAATTGATTCATAAGGTTATATATGCTCCTTTTTTTTCTTTAGTTTACAGATATAAATTCATTATTAAGAGTACTCATTTTCATGGGAGTTAATTTCTTAATATCTGAGAAATTGGGAAGTGATGAATGTTATCGAGAAAACATCCTGCGTCCATTGAAGAATCGTCCATAAATATATATAGAATGCAATAGATACATCTCAAAACATATGAACTCTATGGTAGTTTTTGAATGGACAGTAGGTATTACTTAGTGTTATCGCTGTTAGCGTAAGTTGTTTTCCTCTTTGCTAGCTATATATACACCTCATCATTCATCCAACCACGTATATATATATCTGTGTGTATTTTTTTGACTACCTTCGCATATTCTGTGGGTCCGTATTGGAGTGAGGAGTCCGTATCTGCTGAGATCCAAATCGGATCTCAGGACCCTGAGATCCCGATCCGACGGTTCTCAAAACCCGTATCTGCTGAGTCCAGATCTCAGAGTCCTTGAGAACCGTCGGATCAGGATCTCAGGGTCCTGAGATCCGATTTGGATCTCAGCTGATTTCAGCGCTTGGAGTGAGGTGGTACAAGGTATCAATATCATAATTCCTGATTAATCCTGATGCTTATCAACGATTCCATATCCTCTGTAGCGCTGCATTGTGTAGCGCAGGATGAGAACCGTTAGATCATCTCGAGATCTTTGCTGGATCGTATCTCGAGATGATCCAACGGTTCGCATCCTGCGCTACACAATGCAGCGCTACAGAGGATGAGCACTCATCAACTTTACCAGCTTATGCGGCGTGTCTTGTCGCATATATATCGCATGAGTGAGTACATTTATGATTTATCATGTTTGTTATTTTGTTTATGCAAAAGAAGGAGGTTAAGTTTTTTAAATTTCATTAATATGTGAATTTGCATGAATTAATTATAGGTCAATGGGTCAGAGATAAAACGATAAAAAGGGAACGAAACCATAGAAAGAAATACCAACGTCAAGAAAAAAAAATACAAAAAAAAAAAACAATTATTATTTATAAAAGATATATGGGGGAGGTGTATTTTTTTTAATATTCTGATAGTTTCACTCCGACAATCCTATTAAATTTCAATATAGCGAATGCCTAGTAGTTCAAACGTTTATGAGCACCGAATAATATTTAAGGAACTAAAATCTCATCTCTCTAACCAAAAATAATAAAAATTAATATCAAATTACATAATTAGCAAGTCTAAACAATATTAGTGGAACTAACTAATTGTTCAATTTTTATCTTTTCGTTGAAGCCATCACAAATTAAATGGTGCTAGAACCGTATTAAAACATGAAAAGATTAAAAAAAATAACATTAATGTTCATTACTATATTGCAAACTCATATATACGATAAGGAATGTGGCGTACGGAGAAAAAGAAATGCTTGGGCAAATTACATGTGTGGCAAAACATTTGGTTAAAAGCCGATGATACGCCCGGGATGTTTGGTCTCATATTTATGATATGATATGTGATATGATAATGACACAGTATTATTCATTAAATAAGATCGAAAGCTGTTTTTTTCCATTATTTTGAAAAAATGAATCATGTACATTATCAAGTCCAGAAGATTAAACTGAACTTTTATACAGTTCATGATAATTAATTAATCCTTACTACATATAAAAGCATATTAGAAAAAATGACATGAAAGGACTATATATCTTGCCCAAATTAGAAACCTAAGCCGTTAATCATTTTCTTGGATACATCAGAACCGTGTTGATTTGCGTTAATGTCCGTTGACGTTAATGTCTCAGCCCATTAAAATTTAAGGTCCATATCAATTTTCTCAATATAATGCCCATTACATATTATCTTAAAAATTTATTATAAGAAGTAACAATTTCAGCCCAAAGCAACCGTGTGAGCCCTTTACTAATTATTATAAATATGAGTAATTATGATGCAATGCAAAGCAAAGTAACTTTTGCTTGACGGTTTTAAAATCTCACAAATGAAATTTAAGGATTTGTCCACCACACTCTTACATTGAAATATTAATGGAATACCAAACTTTATTATTTTTAAAACTTTTTAACTATTTTTTTAGATTTTCCAAATATGACTAAAGAATAATATAAAATAATGTCATGTGAAAATTAAAAAGTACACATCTTTTAAAAATCTGCAAAAAAAACAGTTAAAAAAATATAAAATTTGGTATTTTGTATGATTTTAATATGTAGATCTTGAAGCGACTAAATTGGTATGCGCTTCAAGAAAATAAAAAAGAAGAAGCAAATAAAAAAGTTTTACAAAAGGTTTATAAATAAAAATAAATAATACATGTCGAAATAATAAAAAACCCATTTTTAAGAGAAACCAGTGTTATCATCTATCTGTACAAAATCATGTTAATGATTTGGCCCAATGCAAATATAACCAAGCTCACCTAGTTTGGAAATGATGAAGCCAGAATGCATCAGGTTGGTACTGGTGATATGAAATAACAATTTCATTAGCTGAAGCACAATAGAAAGGAAATGATGTGAGAGGTGGCAAAATTTGACCCGAGTCGTGTTCCAGGGGAAAGTGAGACTGACCCGAACCCGACCCGTGTTTCAGGGGAAGTCAAACTGACCTGAAAAACCCGACCCGACCGGAAAAATGCCGGCAGACGCCAACCTGATACCCCGATCTGACTTGAAAAAATGCCGGTAGCCGTCAACCCGATACCCAACCCTACATTTCCATTTGGTCAAACCGACCCGACCCGACAATCTACCACCTAGTGCAGTGGAGGTGAATTGCAGGGCAAATCTCCTTTGGCAGCAAGTCAGTCACTGTACCAATGGATGCCATTACCAATTTACCATACCAACAAGTATATGACAGTGAATGCCTGCCAAAGAAGTAAATTACCCAGCAACGCTTCTCCACATTGCTTCCACAAATGATGTTTTATTATGTTTTGTGGAAGTTGGTTTCTGCTTGAAGAACTGAAGGCAAACAAGATCAGGTATTTATGAGTACAGAGATCAATTCAGAAATGGTATATCCAAAGCACATCCTATTTCAAGCTGACATATTCCAAGGATATCTATGGAATTAATCACCAGTGGTACCTTATTCCTCCTGCTCTCTCTTTTTTTTCATGGTCAAATGCCCTTCCTGTTGATATCTAATGCTAAAGAATAATATAAATGGTTACTGCTTTTTTTTTTGTGCTTTTGACATGGAATAATAGAAGCACTTCACACAAAAGTAGATTTCTTTTGATATGCGGCTACTCGAATGGTCGAGGAGTCTCTACTGTCCGTTTTTTAATCTTCTGATAAGGGTAAAGCTGTAAGAACTTTGCAAACAACAAACTTCACTGTTAAATTTTGAAATCACAACATTATATCATTTCGATTATTTAGAGTATTTATGGTCATCACAGCAATTCATTATAATAAGATATGTCATTTACTCCCTTAATTGCAATTAATCGCTGCATATATTATGCTGCTTAATTTAGCTTTGGATAGAGTTGTTCAATTTTTCTACAAGAGTATAAGAGTTTTGGTACAGCCTTGAAGCACATACGGTTATTTTGGGGTTACCAGACCTCAAACTAAAAGAACCAGAATTTTTTCATGGAAATTTCTCTTCTATGACAGCATATCAATTGAGTCCATACATTTCAAGTCAGAGGGCATAAGTGAGAAGTAATATCTTATTTTTCTTTTTCAGGAAAGGGGAAATAGAAGCAGATACACCAATTCAGAGATTCTGTATAATTTGTGAAAGCAGCACCCTAGAGGATGCTATTAGGTAAACCGGAACTTCCCCAAGAAACAACAGTATCAGAACTAAACCTATTAGAGTTAAAGAGAGTAAACATAATTGAGAAAATCAAATAGTTGAATAAGAAACATTCAGCAGTGAAAAAATCTACACAGTATCGAAGATCATCAGTTTCTATATATGTTCATATTAATCTGTTACTCAATAATCATCCTGGGACTTTAAAAACCGGAAACATGTAGCTTTCTAGCTCATTTCTTTATAAAAATTCCTGTCCACAATGTATTTATACGCTGAAATCAACTGCCCCACCTTTGCTTCTGTTGATTATAGTTATCGAAGAAAAAGAGTTGCTTGCTCTCTTACCAAGCTCGGCAAACAAAGAAGGGCAGCTTGTCATCAAATCCAAATACTCTCGACTCAGTGTCAGCTTCAACAGATTTTCTGGAGCAGCGGCAAAATCGAGACAAGTGGCTAGCAATTTACTGCAGTTATGCTGATCAGCAAGAGCCAGAGAGCTCAGAACTGTGTCCAGAGTGACATCCTTGCACAATCTCTCCTCGCACACTGTCTTCAGTCCATCTAAGGTGTACCGGTCTGCAGCTACAAGTAAATGTTGGGTCAAGCTTGTGTCAATGGAACTGATCGAGTCGGTGTACATGTAGCGGAGAAGAACTCTGAAAACTTCAGAATTCATGCCCTCGACTTTAATACACTCCTTGTTTGCTTCGACCATGGACCCAAAAAGTTCGGCCTTGAAAACTGGTGATCTTGCTGCAAGTACTAATTTGTGGGCATGAAAAATTTCCCCATCCACCTCAAAAGTTACATCTGACATTTCCCGGCTTTTCAACATACTTTCCAGATCCTGGAGCAATTTATCAGGCCCTAATTCAGAGATCTGATCACAAGGTTTTCGATTCTCATCAGCAACGAAAATCATGAAATGGACAGTGAAGCGATCATCAATGAGATAATTTTCCAAGGTATGACTCAGTACGCCCAAGCACAACCTATGACTTGGCTGTGAAGTAAATGTGTGCACTTCCCTCTTGAATGCATCTGACAAAGCGTGTCCATCCCTGTCGAGCAAACTCAAGTCATCACTTGCCTTTACTGTCTCGCCTTCAGACATGAGATACAGCGCTATGGCGACATCCTTCGATGGAAAAATATGGCACATCAGGCACCAATCATGCCCCTCAAAAGTGAAAATTGGCGAGTTTATACTGCACGGATAACCTGCTGTGTCGATTTCGAATTTGAAAGATCCAGCTGAACTTGCCCTGATGCTGATCGAATCAGCACTGTTTGCACTAGATGAGGCCATTGATATTCTGGTAGCATATATGCCTTTCAGATGGAGGAACAAAACAACAATTACATAATTAGATTTCTATTAAGAACTGATATTAATCCAGCATAGCGCAAATGATCATCAGTTATATAAGCTTAAAATTCCTGCATAATAATAATAAGGCTAATTCTGCTATGGATCAGCATTCAGTATTCATAATCGGATGATCACGGTATGTCTTTTAGATATAATTAAAGAGACATGTTTGATAAGAACTGTTCGATTCAAAATGAAATGTTGCTTAGTCGATCCATAGCATAACCACTCAATAATAATAGTAATAGTAATAAGTTAATAACAAATTAACAAGAACAACAAGAACAATAATTATAATAATAATAATAATAAATAAATCAATAGAAAAATAAAAATACTATATACAGCAAAACATGGGTCCTGAAGGACAACCAACCTTAAAATCCTTGTATACAACCATGATTTAGGACTTCAGATACCATATTCAAGAGGCAACGTTATTTCACAATATTTGCAGTTAGTTTTATACATAACCAAACTATTCATGAAGGTTAAATAACTAATCAAGGCAGCAAATTGCGAACTAGTTTGCAAGATTATATGATTGTTAATTTACTAACCAGTATATGAATGAAGGAGATGCCGATGCGTGAGCGTGATCAACAAAACCCTACAATACACAATACACAAGAGAGAACTGGAAAAACTGGACAAGGAAATAGGACACGATCATATATGAAATATGAACAAAATTTAATTGGTCGGTGGTTCCCTTAAAACAGGCCGAGAGCCCACAAAACACCAAACTTAAATTTGGGTACTCTCTACTAAATATAACATTCTGAGAATTAGGCTCACTTTTATTAATCTTCCAAGACTTTATTTTCTTTAATTCCAGAGACTGAGATATTTGTGATTGAACAAGATAAGTATATCAGTATCAATTTTAGCATGAATCATACTCCATTCTTGTCTACAGTTTTAAGTTGGAAAACTTATTTAGCATATTAATGTCTATCCTTATCATCTTCTGCAATTAGCACTTGCAATTGATTGCTAATACACCAACTTTTACTAACTTGGGAAAATAGCTATTAATCGCTGTACATTACAAAAGCGATGTTGCTATTATCGTATCTTGATCTTCAATTGATTTGCAATTAGGAATCCAGGATGAACATGATCTGGACAAAAATAGCCCCTTTAATTATGTAATTTCATATAACATAGAGAAAGAGAATCTTCAAAAGCATCAGCTCGTAGTTCACTTGATTTGGCTAAATAATATCATAAATGGATTTGTTTTCTTCATCTTAATACCAACGAAATTCATGGTTCTCACTGAGTTTTAACTATTCTGGTACTGAAGTTTTTCTACCGCAAACCCAGCAGATGCAGCCACCTAAAGGCATACCTCGTCCAAGACAAGTAAAGGGGAAAAAGGGGAATAAAAGAACCAATAAAAGACAGTTATTTAATGTTCCAAGATTTATCTACAGTTTTCTTACAAGAGAAATCCCAGAGTTTCAACTCTTAGATGGCACCTTCGAAAATTCTCCTTGCAGCGTACAGTCTTACATCCTGAACATCTGAATGAACTAATTAGAGCAGCACCCAACTCTCTTAAGAACTGACGAATCGTCCTTGATATTGATTCTCTCTCCCTGACCCGGCACGCTTGAGGCTCCATCATCCCCCGTCTCAACCACCCTCTTGCTGACGATCTTGTATATACTTGTCAGCACCTCCGCAAAAGCATTTTCCACATTCGTCGACTCCAAGGCCGATGTTTCCATGAAATAGAGACCCTCCCGCTCGGCAAAGGATTTTCCGTCCTCGGTTGTGACTGCAACCAAGTGGCGCAAGTCGGACTTGTTGCCAACCAGCATGACAACTATGTTAGGGTCTGTGTGTTCACGCAATTCCCGGAGCCACCGCTCAGCATTCTCAAAGGTCGAACGACGCGTTACATCATAGATGAGTAGTGCACCGACAGCACCGCGGTAGTATGCACTTGTTATTGCACGATATCTGCGGAGTTAATGAAAATAAAGGTAAAACAAAAATTTCATGAGATTCAACTTGCGTGGCATAAGCAAAAATCACATAAGACAACTCTTTTTTCCCTACATTTTTATTCCTTTTTCCTATCTGTCACCCTGTCATTTGGCCCTGAGCCCCAGATCAGAAATGGAAGGCAATGACAACAATGACACATCCATGGAGCAAAAAAGGAATAATAAAACACATTGTGTAACTCATCTAGAAAACAAACCTACAATATTAAGAAAATAAAAACTACCCAAACATGATACATGTAACATGATGTACTAAAACAATACAGGCACTGTACGGTTTAACTCAAATCCAAAGTGGAATAAGACACAAACACTTCCAATTGTCTCAATCAGGCACCACTAATCAGTTCATAATAGTAGTAATTTAATTTCAATTTGTGCTCACTTTACTGGGCATATATGATGCAGGAAACAGGTAATTCAATTCTAAACACATTGCAGAGATAACAAATGAGTGCCCAACAAAGCAACCTAACAATAATATCTTTGTTATCACAGCTATTCAGAGACGAGCACGTCTCCACAAGTGGAGCAGGCTGCAGTGCACGCTCCACCTGTTTAGTGATATGATTAAGACAGAGCATGATACAGACTGCTGCCAATAATAATCATACACCATCATTCTACATTCAAATTTTCAATTTTTATATTCTTAATTATCCATTTCGAATACTATTGAGCTTGCCTATTCAAAGAAAGCAATTTTGACAACCAATTTCTTATCTAAATCTAACAAAATTTCCTACTAATCAGCTATAGATTATCCACTAAAAATCCTATAAATAAATTTAGTAACTAACCACAGTTCAAATTAACAACACATGAGGTAGGGTTTCATGAAACAATCAATCTATTACCACTACCTTTCCTGGCCAGCCGTGTCCCAAATCTGGGCCTTGAGCACCTTCCCTTCCACAGTAAGACTCCGTGTGGCGAACTCGACACCAATCGTCGACTTAGACTCTAAATTGAACTCGTTGCGGGTGAAGCGGGAGAGCAGGTTGGACTTGCCGACGCCGGAGTCGCCGATGAGGACGATCTTGAAGAGGTAGTCGTAGTCGTCCTCGCCTCTGTACCCCGCCATGGATGGATGGCAGCTGAAGCAAGCACTTACTGTGCGGGAAGGGTTTGGAGAGGAAAGGAAAAGAGAGAAATGGAGTGAAGTGAAGAAGGGAAGAAAGGAAGAAAGAAGAGAAAAGGGAAAAGGAAGGCAGAGTGCTTATCCTCTGCCGCGCAGTACTGTACTGCGCAGCGAATCAACGACGGGGATTATAGGGAGTTCTATTGAGATTGAGTTGCACGAATCTTAAAGCAGATCCAACGGTCGAAGTTACTGTTCGGGCAAGGGTTTGGAGAGGAAAGGAAAAGAGAGAAATGGAGTGAGCCTTGGAAGGAAGGAAGAAAGAAGAGAAAAGGGCAAAGGCGGAGTGCTTATCCTCTGCCGCGCAGTATTGTACTACGCAGCGAATCAACGATGGGGATTGTAAAAAGGTTTCTGAGATTGAGTTGCACGATTCTTAAAGAGAATCCAGTGGCAAGAGTACTGCGCAGTAATTTACTGCGCGGTAGAGGATACGAATTCGGGAAAAGGCGGTGGTGGCTTTCTTTGTTTGCCTCTTCCGAGGGGAAGGCACACAAATACACGATCTTGTTTTGTGAATTATGGTTTTTTAAGCACGCAATCTTGTTTCGTAATTTGAAGTTTGTGGTTTAAATTTGATTGATTTGATTTAATTTGGATGGATATTAAATTATTGATTTATACTTGACGGATGCGATGTGGTCTATGTTTGTGCTGGCAGCTACGTGCTACTGGATTTCTCAGTCTAATATAATATTAGCAATAATTAGTTACACATAGTTTGTTTTGTTAAATTAAATATAGATAATTGTATGCTCATAAATCCGATCTCTCTAACAAATATATTTAGATAAGTTAGAGATAAACACTAATAACAACATAGGGTTAAACATAAATAAAGTATTTAACTCTTCATTTTATCTTCACTTATCACCAATTTTTTTTAGTGATAACGTTATTTCTAATATTTATCTCTTTCATATGCAAAAGTGTCTACTGTCTCTGCACATCCTCTTTTCCTTACATTTTTTCATTCAAACGGTGTTTCGAAAGATATATTACATCCTCTTGTCTTTAAAAAGATAAAATAAAAAACATCATAAACTTAATATATTATTTCCACCATAATTGTACATAAAACACAAACATTAACATAAAAAGAAACTGAAGTAGTTTGCTATTTATTTGATGACATTGCATATACATAAGATCAAATAATTATGATTAATAACTCACTTCTTGGGAGAATGATTGTGTAATGCATGATCAATGATAACTGCAACGGCAACTTGAGAATGCATGGATTGAGCACGCTTGTGGCGTAGCATTAGTACATGTCTCCGTCTTCTATTACGAGCAATATCCATACGGCTGGACGTATAATAAATTTAATATTAGTCTACGTTAATGCTTAGCACAAATATTTGTATTATAATCATAGATGTCTAGATATGAGTAGGATGTATCAGAATAGGCAATTTTTTTTTTTTTGAAAAAAAAAAAGAACAGCACCCTCTCAAGAGGAGCCTGTTTTCATTACTTTGCGAAAGCTACATAGTTAGGCTTTGTAGGAATGCAAAAAAATTGCATACCCAAGCAATAGTCAAAAGCAAGACAAAGCAGTATCAACTCTGTAGCATATCTAAGCAACCAAGCAAAATAACAAAATAACAGCTACAAGAAGTTACTAAACACCAATAACTAGATCAAACAATTCTAAAAGACCAGATCAGTCATCAAGTAGGTCTTCATCGGAGAAATCCACATTAGATAAGTTGGTCTATCCCTCATTTTGATGCAGAGGCAACACCAACTCTTGTTCAACGTCATCATCATCATGACTTACATCTCCCTCTATGTGCATACCATCAACTTCTTGATTGGGAACAATAGCAGAACCAGAAGGAACAACTCTAGCAATATCAAAATAGGCAGTTATTGATATTCTTTTCCAAGAATACAATCCGATATACTTTTGAGAATGAAATGGCAGAGAGAGAGATGCCTCATTAGTAAAAAAATAAAGTAAGGCTATTCAGTTTTCATATTAACAACCCTGTATAAATAGAAAAATATTTTAAATTCCCAATAGTCTCTTTCCATATTCCTTGATTAAGAACGTAACAATGAAAAGACAAAAAAGTTAAGGAATTATGTGCATTAATTGTATAACCAATTGATTATCTCGATACTGCTATTTGAATGACCTCTAAATGGTGTCAAATTAAATTATCTTTGCATGTTGCCTAATTAAATTACATCTGCATATCGTATTTAAACCATGTCTCTGCATATACTGCTAATTAAATCATGTAATGAGAAAAAAATCTTTGTTGATGTGGCATGGCTAAAATGTCTAGAAACCTATCCCTCTTTCTGGGGTAGAGGACCGACCTGATCTAATTGCTCGTGTTTTCCGTGCCTTCAAGATTTGAAGAAACTACTCTTCACAAAAAACTTTTTTGGTGAGGTGGCTGCACGTGTGCATGTCATTGAGTTCCAGAAGAGAGGGTTGCCGCATGCACATTTCCTTATTATCTTGAAACGTCGGTATAAGCTTACAAACCCGGACCAATATAATAGGTTTGTTTGTGCCGAAATCCCCGATCCTCAAAAGTATCCTGAATTGTACAAGTTGGTTGTAGGACACATGTTGCATGGACCTTGTGGCTCTTTAGGAAAAGATTGTCCTTGCATGAGAAATAGAAAATGCAGATTTTCTTATTCCAAGCAATTCTTAGAAAAGACAGTTCAAGGTAAGTTCAATAATATATTATAGCCATTCTTTATTTTCATTACTAAATAAGACAGGCATGATTATAATGTTGGTAATACAATCCAGACACCTTTATCTTAGTGATATAGTGGTTCCCGATTAGAGGATCTTCTTTATATACACAATCATTTTTTTAATTTTAATATTTTTCATAATCAAACTAGGAAAAAAAAATATTGAAATATGTCTATCTGATTTCTTCTTAATTGAACTAGGAAAAAACTCTTATCCTGTCTATTGAAGAAGGAACAATGGCCGACGAGCTACAAAAAAGGGTGTAGAATTGGATAACAAATGGGTGGCTCCTTATTATCCATATCTTCTCATGCGCTACAATTGTCACATTAATGTTGAGATCTGCACTAGCATTCAAGCTGTGAAGTATCTCTTCAAGTACATTTACAAAGGTCACGATCGTGCAGCGGTTAGTGTCGAACCAAATCAAGGAAATAACAAGGTTAATGAGATAGCGCTACATCAGGATGCTCGATGGGTGTCAGCTCCAGAGGCAATGTGGAGATTACATGGTTTTACCGAGGAAATGGACAGAGAATTTCCAGAGCACTTTACCGAGGAAATGGATGCCTCTGAGGTCCACACAAAAAATATAGTGTATCGGGAGGTCTTGAACGATGAGTGATAGGTATACATTATATAATTTTGATTCTTGATTTATTTATTTTTAGTTCTCATACTAACTAGATTTGGTTTTAACTTTGCAGTTATCAATTTGATTCTTGATTTATTTATTTTCGTTCTCTACTGACTAGATTTGGTTTTAACTTTGCAGCAATATGTGGTGGGACATGAATGTTTGAGTGCAAAGTTGGAGTCAGACACTTTAACAGACTAATTTACCTATTGAAAAGCACATTTTTCTCAATTACGTTTTTTTTTCTTTTTTTAGGAGTAGGCGACTGCCTTCTTTGCTATTGTTGCCAATATAATATATACTTTTCGTTATGAACATATATCATTCATGAAGCTATTTCACGTTATCATCACAAAATTATCAAGATGTCATGATTTTTAAATTAAAATCATTTGATAATTTTTTATATAAATCACCCGTTGCAACGCACGGGCCTTTTACTAGTATTATACTAGGCATGTGATCGCGCTCCACGCGATTAATCAAATCCTTTACTTTAATTAATCAGTTTTAATGATAACGTTATCTCTAATATTTATCTCTTTTATATATGACAAAAGTATCAACCGTCTCTGCATATCCTCTTGTTTTGTATTTTTCCATTTGAGCGTTGTTTGTCTTTTCACTTTTTTTATTTGTTTGATATACCACTATCTCAAATGCTATCTTCGAAAGTACACCAAATATCATGGAAAATACAAATGATAAAGGGTTTAGGGTTCTTAGTCTTATTTTGCATGCCGGCTAATTAAATCACATTTGCATGCCGTATTTAAACCACATCTCAATTAAATCATATAATATAATAATAAGAAAAGACTTTGCTAAGATGGCATGGCTAAAATGCCTACAAATCTACTCCTTTCTAGGGTATGGATATGGCCCACTTGACATGTAATATATGATCATGGGCCGAGCTTGAGGTTCAAATATTATTCAGGCTCGACCAATTAAAGTTCAAAGATGGATCATCTCGTTTAGTCCACGGACATTAGAGACCACTAGCCATTATATGCGCTCCGCTGCTCTCATGACATCAAGACCACCCAATTTAAATGAGCAGGACACAAAATCAGACACAACTGAGAAGAGTTTTTTTTTTTAACTACTAAATAAAAAAGGGAAAAATTTGATTGCAGCTGATTTGACAATAACTGTAGTTCTTTTTGGATTACTAAATAAAAAAAATTCCAAAAAGAAATACTTAAAAAAAAATACTAAATACTAAATAAAAAAATTACCAAATAAAAAAAGGAAAAAATTACCAAAAAAATTAAATCCAAAAGAAAAAAAATACTAAATCCAAAGAAAATAAATAAATAAATAAATAATGCAAAAAAAATACTAAATCCAAAACAAAATTACCAAATAGAAAAGGGAAAAAAATAATAAATCCAAAGGAAAAAAAATACTAAATAAAAGTTTTACAATCTACTTAACTACTACTGCTGCAATCATAAATAAAAGTTTTACAATCTACTTAACTTTTATTGTTGAGTCAATTAGGGACCAAAACGATATGTTTGTAAAACTTTAAGGACCAAAATAGTACATCTCAAACTTTAGGGACCAATTTGGTAGCAAATCAATACTTTAATGACCAAATTGGTAACTTTGAAACTTTAAGGACCAATCAGGTAAAAGGCTGATACTTTAGGGACCATCCGCGTAATTTACTCAACAATAAAAAGTTAAGTAGATTGTAAAACTTTTATTTATGATTGCAGCAGCAGTAGTAGTTAAGTAGATTGTAAAACTTTTATTTATGATTTAATCAATATACCTACGGGTTTCATTACAAAAAAAACAAAAAAAAAAAGTAGGCGGCAGACTTATGGACCACTCAAATACATCCGTCCGATCCATCGGATTCTGATAGAAAAGTTATGATCCAATGGCTCCATTCCAAATCGAGCAAGGCTGTGAGGTGTGAGTGAGGTGTGAGGTGATTGGTGACTGCTCTGTATTTTAATATTCTCGAAAACTGAAAAGCAAAAGAGACGGTTGTGTCTTACAGTCTAGATTTGAAAAAGAGTGCTGCAAATATATAGGTGGGATGCCCGGACCTGTTATCCATATTTAGCTATCATCATATCATATATAATGAGTTATTATATATCATCGTCATCGTCATCATCACATCTAGGCAGCTAGCTGTTTTTTTTTTTTTTTTTTTTTGATTAATGACAATGCCCGTAGGAGACTCCTAGACTACCCTCTGACATCGAATCCCTCCACAAGATATTTACAGCCCATTCCTTTCAAAAGAAGTAAAGGTACAGACAATAAGTTCAATGCTTTCAATGCAGTACCAATGCTTTCCATAAGTTCTCCAAGATATTTACAGCCCCTTCTTTTCCATAGGTACAGACAATAAGTTCAATGCAGTACAAATTAATAAATGATTTGACTGAAACGCTTTCCATAAGAAGTCTGAGTAGAAACCAATATTTTTAATAATAAAAAAAAATACTGTAGTAGATGTGATAATTACTGTAGCGCAATAGTGTCATCCTTAAGGATTAGCAGCCCGTCCTGCCCTAATTCTAATTATGTTTGGCAACTTTCTTCTGGAATATCACTTCTTCCATCTTGTTTTGAAAGAAAGTGGCGAAATCAACATCACCCAAAGAAAAATATCTTAATATCTAAAAACAATATTTTATATACAATATATCATAAATATTTTACGGTACTATTTAATACGAGAATAGTGTAGTTCTCATCCTCGATGTGCTCCCAGTTTTTCTCATAGACTTTGAGGAGCTCCTTGAGTACCCGAGCGGTGTGTTTCTTGGTAAATCCGAGGCCAACCATGGCGTTGACCGCCTCTCTCACTCGATCGATGTTGGACACCATCGTGTAAACCCAAACCTAGAAGCAAAAAAAAAAAAGAAACAAAATCACGAAAGGGAGAAGCGAATTAGAGCTTGAGATAATTTGAAAGAAGAAGAAAAATGAGAGATGGCATAGTCTTCATCTTGTATAATTACACAGGCTGATACATGAGAACACACATGAATCGCTGGCATAGAAAATCAAGAAGTATTAGAATATTAAAGAATGGTCTGTGGACTCTGGGTGGGGATCGAGATCATGGCAAACTGGGTTCAGCTAGCGACGCAGGTACCTACGGGTTTTCAATCAAAAAAAAAAAAAGCTAGCGACGCAGGTCCACAATTTTATAAAGGAAATATCTTCGCAGATCACATAAACCATGCACACATACAGTGATCCAGCTTAAGCTAAAAGCCCAAAACAGAATAGATTAAGAATGTAGCAAGCGGTAAAGCATAATCTCCAGCTCAAATTGGATACCCCCTTTTGTTTGTACTCGAAGCGTTCAATATTGCTACATTTTTTCTTTCCCCTCGATATGGTGAAAATTGTATTGTGTTCAATTTGATGCATTTTATTTCAAGTTTTTGGTTTGAATTTTGAATAACATAAGGTTTCTAATTAATTGGAGAGGAAAATAAACAGCAGGCATATCATATCATATCATATCATATGAGAGAGGACAGACTACAGAGCGGTCTCCATTTATTCCTTGTCGGCATGGACCTAGCCTCGTGGTTAATTACGGTTACGGATACTTTGCTTTGTTTTAACTTTAACTGTTATCAAATCAAGCCTTATGCTTCTGTGAAGGCGATTCATTGCAAGCATCTGATGACTAAATAATAAGATTTTTAGTTTAATAAGCATTTCAAAAATATAATATTTTGAAATATATTGTTTAATGCTACCATAATTAGGATTTTGATATTTTAAAAAAAATGATTGTATATTAAAATAGTTAATTAGTTACAGGTTCCAGTGGATTTTGTAAACTTTAAGCAACGTTATTGTTGTCTTTGACTATCTTTGTATATATATTATATTAATTTGTATTTTGTATCTGAAATCATTTGTATTCGTATCTGGAGCTATCTTTAGAATCAGATTAAAAATAAAATTTGATCATTACCCAAACAAACTTATCTTATTCATTTCGTGCCCCTACAGCTGCCTTACTAACAGGTAATAAAGAGATTGAGTGGTTCTGCTATGGATCGGTTCAATAACCTTTCATTTTGTATCGAGTAGTTCTTATCAAACATGTTTCTTTAATTGTATTTAAAATGATATATCGTGATTGTTTAATCCGATCCATAAGCAGAATTAGCCGAATTAATAATCCACAAGGAGTCTATGAACCATGTGTTTGGGCTGAATTAAACACAATGACCCAAATTGGTGGTGTCAAGTTATGTGCATTTATTTGGTGAGACTGTGAGAGTCTATCAGACATACTCCAGTCCAGCCCATTGAAAAGAACAAACAAACATTCAGGAAATGGAAAAAGAGGCCCACTACATATACAACACTTGGGCAATCCGATGACTCCATACATACATATGCACATATTAATGACATTTTTTTCTTTAGAGTTAATCAATTGAAAATAAAATAAACACAATTAATTTAGATCTGGCAATTTGATTGGTTGGATTTTGGAACTAGTACTATACATTTAGCCAACTTAATTAACTAGTTCATTCATTACCTACTTGTACCAAATTTGATATTGAGCTATTTTCAAGCACCTATCCTTTCATCTTGTACCTAATTAAGGGTCCTTTTTCAAGCTAGCATATGAGGATATGTCAAACTGCTAGATCAAATCATCATTTTTTTATTATTCTAATTAAGTTTCTCTTATATATACATATTATGTCGTTGTGATCAACATATATAAACCCCTATTCAAATCTGTACATATCCCGATATCCGCATATGTGGTATGGAGTTGCCTTCTGTATGTACAAAGAAAAAAAAAACAAATTAAAAATTATTGTACAACAGTATGTGGTGTGCTGATTTAGATATTTAAATTTAAGTGACTTACCCTCCTGGCCTCGTTTTATCTAAAAAAATGTATATTGTACAACAGTGTGTGGTGTGCTGACGATTTAGACATGAGCTGTCTACTGTTTACCCATGCCAGATCATCCTGATCCCATTATCTGAACATGTATTTTAATTATGTTGATACTCACTTTTTTTATTTTATTATTATTATTATTATTATTATTATTATTATTATTATTATTATTATTATTATTATTATTATTATTATTATTATTATTATTATCATTATTATTTTCTTTTGCTTGTGGGGTTGATTCCTTAGTTGTTAATTTAGTTAGCTCATTAATTGCTTGATTTCTAAGTTCATGCTTAAATTAAAGGAATATAGTTAGTGAGCTCTCAACATATTGAAAGGGATGAGGCCAGTGAGCTGTCACATTCCTATATTTTTAACTTTTAAGCAATATATCAAAGAATAATTTGAATGTACATGGTTAAGGTAATTACCCTAGTTCTTCATCAAGTTCAAAGCTTGGTTAATTGGCGATATATATATTTTGGCAACGTTCAGAAAGTGGAGTATTAATTACTTATAAAAACTGCAACAAATCTGACATTTGTATAATTAATTAGTTCTTACTAATTCCTAATGTGTATCACAACATTAATTATGCATCACAATTAATTGGTGTATAATTGTTAATTAATTACTGGCTAACCTCTACTTAGCAGGGATGGTTGAACGGTAACGACAAATTCAAGGCTTTCACTTATGGATTGGGTTAGCGAGTACTAGTGACATCTTAGTCTTAAATAGCTAGGAGCCTATTTATCACTAATCTCATAGTAAGTATAATTATAATTTTATTTTTCAACTTCAAATAACTTGGGTTGAATATATATTATATAGTTTTGCAATCAGAATACTGGAAGATAAAAGGTAGCATTCCAGGTAGCAGAGGGGGATTAAAAAAATAGTTTTTTTTTCCCCCCTCTTTTAGATGAAATCAGCTTTAAATATACAACTAGTAAATTGTTATTTCTTATAATAAACTTTTAAGATAATATGTAACGGGCCTTAAATTGAGATAATTTATATGGGCCTCTAATTTTAATGGCTGAGAACGTCAACGGTGGTGATCAATCCAAGAAAATGATCAACGACTCAGGTTTCTTATTTAGGGAAGATAGACCTTTCATGTCATTTTTTTCCAATATACTTTTATATACAGTAAGGATCTATAATTAGTAAAATGATGAGTATTAATGGGTTATATGTGGAATATGATGCAATGTGGGGCAAATCAACTAATTAGCTGACAGTTCACTTCAATGAACATAAAAAAAATTGACTACATATTAACAACACAACACAACCAATTCACATCCTCTACTGCGCAGCGACTCAACTGTTTGATCTGCTTTAAGATTCGTGCAATTCAATCTCAAAAAATCCTCCTATAATCCGCATCGTTGATTCGGTGCGCAGTAAAATACTGCGTAGCAGAGGATAAGCACTCCAACACAACACAGCACAACAAATAAGTTTAAATGCGTTACATGTACATCATGTGGAGTGCTGATGTGACATGTGTTGGAGAGACTAAATTTTTGTATGACCTACTAATTAAAAAAAAATATACATTCTATATATAATTAACAAACGTTGTTAGATTTAAAAAAAAAATGTTCACAATATTATTTTCGAGAAAGCACATTATCATTTTTTTTTAAAAAAAAATGTAGTGGAGAGACCAGAATAGTAAGACTAAACTCTTTACGGATAATAATAACCACTATTGTACTAACTACAATAATTATCATGAATTAGAATTTTTGAAACTGGGACTGCTCATTGGAAGTTCTGACTTGTGATTTCTGAATGATAGCTATTTGTCCTGGATGAAAAGGATGTCAACTGTGCATGAGAGCAATTCTTTAACGGAACAGAAGCAAGGTAGGACCTGGACCTCCGAAACTCCGAAGAAATAAACTAACTCTACATTGGAAGAAGGACACAAATCCTGATTCAGAATTTCAGATTACAGATTGCAGTATCAGATAATTAAGCATCAAAGTTTAAAATTTTTTTTTGTGGTACCTGCTAACTACCATTCCTATGAAAAAAAAGAAAAAAAAAAAGAAAAGAAAGAAAGATGTGGCAGAAGTCAGAAGAGAGGAATATTGCAGGATGAGAGTGAGACCACCAAACCAAGATTCTTGGACAAAAGCTGTCCACCCAACAGAGCACAGCACAGGAGCTTGCAATTGCAAATAATAATTCCATTATAATTTTCTACTACAAACCATGTGAGATTGTGAGAATTAGTTTTTTTTCTTTTGCAGCAAGCAATAAGCAAGAGCCTGTAGAAGATGTTGGCTTGAATGCAATGCAACTCAGTCGTACGTCGCTCTCACGTTGTGACGACTTGCTCTTCTTCCTCCAAATCAAATGCCGACGTTTGTGTGTCATTTTCCATATCCCCCCACTACCTTCCCTACATTCTCTTGATGCAGTTCCTGTTCTCCTGCACCTTAATCTCTGTGGCATCAACTGTTTGTTTCTGCAACAATAATTAATTTATGAGTGGTTCTGTTGTGGATCGGCTGAGCAACATTTCATTCTGCATCGAACGGTTAATTATCATCAGATATATCTCTTTAATTGTATAAAATTAAGACATATTACGATTATGAAAAATGAATGGCCCCATATTTTATCCGATCCATAGCAGAATTAGCTATATGTTCATTAATAGCAAATATACGTAAAACTTATAAAAACAAATTTAGAATCATATTGCATAATTATGTTCAATTAGAAGCTCAAATGGTAAGCAAACAACTTTAACATCTAAGATCTTGCCTTGAAACTCTAGTGGACACATATATATGGTAATGGACTTGTGGAAACCTTTTTTCATCAAAATAAAAAAGAAAAAAAAAAGATGATGATGTTTTCATGTTAAATAGATTAGTATTTAGATTCATTCAACATTTCTAAATTATTTTGTTAGTCAAAACTGGTAATCCAATTCATTTTTCAACAGGCCGATTTAATTTCAAGCCTAAGGGCAATCAAAGAAAAAGTAAGGACAGTTTCCTGTTGAAAACTTAGAAATTAAGACTTAAATTCTTAATTATTCTCACCATATGCACACTTATTCATAAAATCAGCGCCACACAGGATCAATAAAGTTGCCAACAGATGTCCATTTTACCCACCATATTACTTGCCAGAAGCTCATCCATCAGCATTCAGCAAACCTCTCTGAACTACTCTCAACTTCTACTTCAACACAATGACATCCTTCTCAAGCATAATCTATGCAGAACCAGCCACCCAATTCCTCTCCAAAGAGATGTCTGAGAGTCTTCTCATGAAATTCGCAGACAGGAGCGAGTTCGATTTCGAGTACGAGAAGAGCGGCCTGTGGTCGCCGCCAGTCCCCCGCTCGGTGTTTCTGAGTCAGTCGGGGGCAATACTGACCAATGATGATATGCTGGAAGAGCTGAGAATGGCCATGGATTGCCACCAATACAGCAAAAACAGAAAGGTTGGTACCTGTTATTAGAGTTAAATGGCTATGAACACAAACACAATGTGTACCATTCTGAATTCTGCACGTTTTTCTATAATGCAGATGGTTTAATGTTTAGTTTTAGTTTTAGTTTTAAAATTGATTCCTACCTGTTTTTGCAGGTGTTCTATTGCTGGTTCTTGAGACCATGGAGATGTTGCATATGATATGAGTGGCTTCTCCAAGATTTTTCTTTTCATTTTATATATCACCTTTTATTTGTTTTGTTCTATTGAGTCATATATATTTCTAGTATATTTGAGTAAGTTGGATGCCTCCAATGATAGAAAGAGAGATTTGTTGTGCTCTGGAAGAAGAGTGTGCTATGGTAATAGAGTTAACAATGAAAAGCTATCACTTAAGTAAAAGAAGATAGTGTTATTTTATTTATTTATTTTCTGCAAGAGAACTGCTGTATATAATATATAACTTGAAGATGTTTATTTTAAAAGGACAAATTCATGTAATGATTTTTAACCAAATAGCTTTATTATTTTATCATTACTCAGTTCCTCTTATTTACAATAACTGCCCTGGCACTTCCATTTCCTGATAACCATTTCAGGAAACAAGCTAACTAAAATCATGTCAAAATTTCACAACTATACACTATAAAATTCTTTACAGAAAACTTGACTTGAAATGCTTGTCAGACTGGTGCTGGGATGCCTTCCTGCAAAGCTTCCTTGCCAGTAATTCCTTCTTTCAGGTTTTTAAATAAATCTCATAATTAGAGGCGGCAAATCGGACGGGCGGGTCGGGTTCGAGTTTGGGTTGGGCGGGTCGGGTCGATTTGACCTTCTAAAAGATCTCGGGTCGGGTCGGGTCGGGTGATGGGCGGGTCGGGTCGGGTCAATTTCAATAACAGTTTTTTTTGGATCGTACGTTGATTTGAGTTGGATTGCATGTTGTTTGATCTCGGGCCGGATCGGGTTTGAGCCGGGTCGGGTTGGGTCGGGTCAGTTTGACTTTCTGAAAATGTCGGGTCGGGTCAGGTTTTGCCACCACTACTCATAATCCTTCTCTGGTGGTGGATTTGCGGGGTCCACTACAAAAGGCTCACTGAATGGTACTGTACTTTTTACCTACATGTAATTACCTAAGAATTAGTGCACATGACCAAAAATTCTATAAGCCGTGACGCTCCAACATAGTACCATTTTTAACATATCAACTATCAAGTAGTTTTTTTTCTTCCATTATCAATACAGTGCGCTAAATTGCTAATACTGGCAGCAAGGATACATTTACCTGTAAAACCATACTCATATTTTATGAAATTTGACTGTAACAGTATCTGTTACCTCAAAAGTCTTGTCACAGGCATCATTTATTCGGGATCATGTTGAGAAAGGGGACGTTGAACACATTCATATAGATACAAAACATCAAATTGCCGATATTTTTACTAAGCCCCTAAATACTCAACAACATGTAGATCTTAGATTCAAATTAGGCATGTTAGAACTAAGTGATTGAAATGAGCCCCAAAATAACTCAATGAGTTATGTTTAGAACAAAATTAAGTACCTAAATATATCTATCTTAATATATCTATATTATGTTTCCTATTTTCAAATTATGCAAGCAAAATTCGGATTTCAGACCTTTAACTGTTCAACGGTTCATATTTGAAGTAGATCTCCAGTTCAAAAAAAATCTGCTTGTCTGCTGAACCATTCAACTCTTCATTAAACCGTTCCACGCTTCATCAAGGCGTTCAACGGTTCATTGAAACGTTCAAACGGTTCGCTGACAATATCAAAAGTTTCTGATTTTCTAAAATTCCTTGTTGAACTGTTGGAACGGTTTCCGAACCGTTCAACGGTTCATCGAAACGGCACGAGTTCCCCCAGGCGCGAGAGCTTCCTTCGTCGCGTTCCTTTCCTTCTCCTCTACAGTTTTCTCTCCTTAGTCTTCTCTTAAGCCCTCAATTCCTAAAATCCATAGTTTCAACATTAATTCCTCCAAATTTTTATAAAAATCTCCTCTCCTCCATCTCACCCAATCTCCACTACTAAACTTCCTCAAATCCGAATCCTCACCCAAAATCTGAACCCATCTTGATCACAATCACCATGGCTGGTGGAAGAGATAAGTCGGGAGACAAGAAGAAAAAGGCGGATGATACGCGTGGAGTGCATAGGCTTTTACCCTAAATACAACAGTCTATCGCAAGCGTACGATTTATGCAATATAGTCGGGATCGTATCCACAGGGACGGTACTAAATTTAGACAGATCTTTGTTCACAATTTTAATCCTAAAAGTAACCGATTCGTAACCAATTTTTGGGGGGGTTTGTTTGAAGTTGGTTGGTTCCTAAATTATTAAAAAGCAGTAAAAGACTCTAAAACAATTATGATACACGCGTTCCCAGGGTTTCGGAATCAGTTTGATGTAATGGACTAGTTGACTGCGTTTCGTACCCTCTCAGGTGCGAACCACAGTATGTTCAGATTATGGTTCTCTGTCTGTTCCTTGCTTGGTACGGATCGCACTTGTCACCAATGCTATCCGCAGGGAGCAGAACAGAGGCAGTTCAAGTTCAGATACAATTGTTGATCAAAGTTACCGATCCCCAACTAACCCAAAGCAATTACAAGTCTCTCAACTCTCGTTTGTTGGCACTTTTAAAGACTTTTAGATCAATTCGAAATCTTTAGATTATCTCTAACCTAAACCCAATTCGCTTTCGATCACAGGTACGGTTTAACTCTCGTTATAACCACAACTTCTCCTCTCGGATACAGTTGGACAACAAGTTATCTACCCAAGTTATGCAAGTATTGAATCCCAATCAATTGACGTTAAGTTTTCCAACTAGACTATGCCCAATCCACAGGTTTATCAAAATAGGGGGAACTACTACAAGTGCACTCTCATGCAATTAGCAATTCTGGCCTAAGAAGATATAAATCTACTAACTAGATACGAACATACATCCACAGGACATATCAAAGAACAAGAAAACAATTCAAGCACAATTATGAATAAGCTCCAAGCAAATATGAGAATAACTTCAATGCATAAACGATAAAAGCGAGTATTCAATTAATTCATACATATAAACATCATCCTAAACCCCAAGAACTAAGGCGACTACTCACGCCTTGACATGACTAAACAACAAAATAAAATAAGGGAAAAGAAAGAACCGATCGAGTTTAGGAGAAGATGAGAAACCAACTCCTTTACCTTGGCGGCGTCTAGCTCCACCCTCAACACGACTATGAACTATGCTATGTACTCTAACTCTATGCTAACATACTCAACACATGAGACCTAACACAAGATGGTAAGATGAAGATGATGATGATGATGATATGAGAGCACCCCAAGGGGTCTCTTATATAGGAGAAGATGTCTCAGTTTTAGGTGTTCAATCTTCTTGGGGCGAAATTCAGGGAAAATCCCAAAAGGAGACCACCAAAATTAGCACGCGCTGGAAAATAGGTGTTCTGATCTGTTTTTAGCATGGTGCGATCCGTAAATAGCAGAGTGCGGTCTGCAATTAGCATGTCGGTCGCCAAAATTAGGAGTTTGCGCTTTTCCTTGAAATAGCATAGGCGGTTGTGAGCTGGCAAGAAATAGAAATAGAAGTTCTATTCTTGATTACGGTCCGCAAATAGGGAGTTGCGGTCCGTAAATAGATGCTTCTTTGTGCTCCCTCGCCTATTTTTGCTCCTTGCTCCAAATTTAGTCCGTAATAGCTCTAAAACTCAATTTACCTGAAAATAGGACCAAATCACAGAAGTAACTAGATTCTAGACAATCTTCTACCTAAATGCAAATGAACTTAGGATTTTAGGTGCAAATATAGGTGCAAGTCTGGTTAATATGCATATATGAAATAGGTGCATCAGCGGAGACAACCAAGAAGCGCCAAGACTGTCACGGAGTCTGGTTCCGCCTTCGGTTCAGATTCGGCCCATGCCGGTGCGTCACAATCTCAAGCCGAACTAACTGCCTGCCACATACCGCACCCACCTAGCCTTCTCTATGCCAATAGAGCCGAGAACCGAAACTACTTCCGTGACCTTGAGGCATGGCGGGCCTACAATGGACGCTTCGAAAAATGGCCCATTGCTAAGGTATTTTATTTTAAACTACCTGATGATTGGGCTATTACCACTTGGGAATCCTCTAGAATTCAGGAGCTAATTGATTTTTGGCAATGGCGGTCCCTAATTGAACTTGACCATGATTTTCCCGTTGTCTTGGTTCGCGTGCTTTATTCTAACATGGTTACAACCGAAGAGCCGTGGGGATTCAAAAATCTATTATGCCGGTAAAGAAATACCAATTACCATCCCGGTTATAGCTAGTGCTCTTGGAATAAACCCATCTGATGACGAGGTTCAGGTTTACCCATTCCGTGTATGGCCCGAATCTGCTGTTGGCATTGAGAATGAGTACAAAGATTGGTTTTACCTCCGTCAACTTAGGCCCTCAACCGCTGTATCTTTACCGGCCGTCTATCAATTGGCTCATGTCTTTATCAACAACATCCTGATGCCAAAGCCGATATCAAAACAAATATGGAAAAGAACTCCATATACCTCCTGCGTCATCTCATCTGCCGAGACCAAATGATCAGCATTCCATATCTCATTCTTCATCATATGCGCACCGCTCTGACCGGAAACCTGTTACCCTATGCTCATTTATTATCCAAAATTTTTCGTGAGGCAAGATTTTTATATCCACCTACAATACCTTCTCGTCCTCAAAACTTGCATAAATACATGAAGCAGTTAGGATGGATCCAAAAGACTGGTTTTCCCAGGAGATGGCATCCGAATTCACATATGGTAAATGTGTGGATTCGTCCGCCAAATGAGGTCCTTAACCAGTTTGTCAATCCAGATGCACAACCGCAACCACCACCACCTCCTCCAACCTACACATATGATCCCAGTGGTTATGCATCCAGTTCTTCCGGTCAGTTCCAGTATCAGAGTCCTTGGCTTCAACCTCCTGAGACTCCCCAAACACCAACCCGCATCTCAACTATCTTGTGCAACAGATGAGCAACCTCTCTACAGGTGTGATGCACATGATGGCGGTCCAGTCTCAGCACGGGCAGGTTCTTCAAGAGCATGGTCAAGCAATTCACGAGATACAAGACTTCACCCGGAATTATATGGTGAACTGGACTCGTCAGTTTGGCTCTTGGTTTGATCCCTCCGCAGACATCAACATGGAGGAACAGATGCCTGCCGCAGACGAGCCGGAGGATCAGCACGACGGTCATGGAGATGATGCTGGGTTTGATTACAATGAGCTTTTCTGTTAGAGTTGGTTTTTGTTGTTGTTATGTCTAAACCTTGATCTATCGTTTGATGTGTTCTTTATTTGAAAAACTATGTTTTGTACTTAATTAACTAGTATTTCCAATTTTAGACACTTAATTATGCTCTAAACATAACTATGCACTTAGTACTTGACTTGCATAATTGCCATATGATGCTATATTTTAGGTTATGTTATATCTTGCATGATTTATTTGTTTGGGGATGCCTGAATTGAGGGGGAGCTTGATTATTCATTTATGTGGATGCTTGAATTGAGGGGGAGCTTGCTTTTGAATTGTATTGTTATATCATCTTTTTGCTTGCATTGTGGGGGTTCTTTCTGCTTGTTATGGCCCTCTTGTCCATTTTACAGAATGGGGGAGAAAGGTAATATGCATGACTTGAATTGGGACTAGTTATAGCAAAAATTGTTTCATGCATGTGATTTTGCAAAATAAACAAAAGGGAGAGATTGTTGAATTAAACAAAGTAACATTATCTTAATTGAGCAATTTCTTTAGTTTGCCTATTTTGCAAAATCAAATATGTTGGATTTAATATGTCTTGTGAGATGATTATTGCAGATCTAATTAGATTCTCCAGGAATAAATTGACGAAATCAAGTAGATCGCGCAAAGATGGACAGAATAAATGCAGCTGCTGCGAACCGTTCCAACGATTACTTGAACCGTTGAACGGTTCAATTTGAAATTTCAAGATCTACAATTAAATCCAAAAGATCACGCCATTAATGAACGGATCATGTCAAATCTTTGAGACTGTGCTGCATATACCGTTGAACGGTTCAAGGAACCGTTCCAACGGCTCAAGTGATGAGAAAGTGGCGAAAAAGACTGTGCCTCCCGTTCCGACCCGCTTCAATGAAGCGTTCAACAATATGAACCGTTGAACGTTTTCTTGAACCGTTCCAACGGTTCAAGTGACAATGTTTCCGGCCTTCTCATGACGACTTGAACCGTTCAACAGTTAGATGAACCGTTCCAACGGTTCACTCCTGTAGATTTGGAATGCATGATTTCTGAGCATCTATTTAAAGGGACGGAAATCAAAACGTGCTATTGTTTACTTAGCTTTCATCAAGATCTTGAGAGAGATTTTTGAGAGTTTTAGATAGTTATTTCTTTGATCCTTTGTGATCATCTGTGTTCTGTGATCCTAGTGATGGCCATGTTTATTTTTGTTCTTCGTTCCTAGTCCTTCATCCTTTGTGTAAGGAGGCAGAAAAGCCGAACTCCGTTACATCGGCGTGTTCTCCTTGCGTTCTACTTTCTTCATTCTACTACTCTTATTTTCTTTTAAATTTATTTTAGTAGAGTCACATCTAGTGTGTCATCGTGTATTAGTTGGTTAATATTGTTGAACTTGCTACTAAGACATATTTAGTATTGACCAACGTTTATCAAGGGAGATGAGTCTAGAGTCGACAGCACAATCTTCAACTTCATTATATCTCTTTATCTTTTTAAGTTGATGATGTTGTTTACTGTTGTAACTATGCCCTTGATACTCTCTTATTTGTCTGTTGCTTGCGTCCTAGTCATGTCCGCCTAGGCTAGTTAGTATTATGTGACTCTTTTGTTAAAGTCGATATGTCTCGTATAGTCTAGGTTAAATGTATTAGGAGGTAGGAGTTTAGCATAACCCGGGAGGGAGTGTTAAAACCAAGTATCTCGGAAGAGAACTTTGTACTACCCGGGAGGGAGTATTGTGCCTCTAGAAAACCAACACTAGAACTTGGGAAAGTAGGTAGGGCCGCGAGAGCGGGAAACCTAGTGACCTTCATATGGTACGTAACTGTTGGTCGGTTAGTGATAGGAACCCTTCCCCTTAAGCAGGAATTGACCACTATCAAACGGTTGAACCAGAGAGTCCATAGTAGTGACGTTCGTGCCTTGCACAGGCTGTACACGGGAGTGCCAGACACTTTACTGATATTGTTAGTAGAGGTCTGTAGTTGCGGGAGCACACAGATTGCGGGGAGTAAGCCAAGTGAACGAGTTGAGTCTAAGCCCTAAGAACGCCTTCCATCCTTGTTATCAAACTTATCTACTTTCAGTTATTTACTGTTATTTGTTAGAACTGTTAAAACCCCAAAAACAACAAAACAAGCCTAGTCTAGTTTGTGAGATAGGAGAGGTCCTGTTTACCAATCCATCCTTGTAGATTCGACCCTAACTATACTGCAATTAAGTTATGCGCTTGCAGCTTGACTGTAGTTCGTTTAGGATATTTAAAAGTAGTGTCACTCTCGGGAGACAACACAAGACCAAGAAAGTAAATAAGCAAATACAATTACAAGAGACACCGGATTTTACGTGGAAAACCATCTCCACTTGAGGGTAAAAATCCACCGGGCGCACCGACAAATATTCAATATACCAACCAAAACAATTACAATTGTTCTTCTCAAGTTTTAGCCTCAAACTTGAAGAAAACACCAGCAATAAAAATAGAATACAAGAGAGAAACAATTACGGGAAACCACCCGTTTTAAAACCCCAATTTCATCTAAATACTAGAAATCCTAGATTTGGAAAAAAGAAAAAAAAGAAAATACTTAATTTTCTTACAAACAAGAAGGGCACCATAGATGTCGTGGAATCGAAGAGCTTAACTTGCTCTTCACTTCTGTCTTCTTTACCGTCTTCTAATTCTCTCTCAATCTTACTCTATTTTCGGTTTGCTATTTTTCAGATTCGCACGACAATGGGAAATGGGAGCTGTTTCGTTCTGTTTTTCTGACTTCACTCGTCTCCAGCCAACAGAGAGACGAGAGACCTTTGGTCTCGATGCTGGACTGGACCATGCAACGGCCCAACAAAAGCATGAGTAGAACATCTCGGCCGACGAAACACACCCTATTCGTGCTCTCTGTTTCTCGTCTTCTCTTGTAGAAAATGAGTTGCTGCTGACTTGCTGTTATTAAGAAACGAAAGAGTGGCTGGAGGATATACGTGTCAATTTGAGGTTGCAGCTTTTTAACTATCTATTCATCACTCCATGTCAGCAATTAGCCATAATAATAACAACTAATTAATATAAGGGCTAAATTGAACTATTGAACCAAAAAATAAGTTTTGAGGACTCAATGAACCAAACTCAATAGTTTAGGGGCCTTGCAAAGGCTTTTCTCTTAATTAAATAATAAAATAGATATATTATTGCAAACAATTAATTTTGACAACGTAGTTCAAAATATGTGTATACTATATATCGAATTATTACGATTCGAATCCGAATCAAACTAAAAAAAAATTGAGCCAAGCTAAATCTAAGCCGACAAAAAATCAAACCTAACTAAATTTAACTTGAGCTCAGACTGAGCTGAACACAAGTGAGCTACGAGATACAAACTTTTCTACTCGACCAAGCAAAAAAGGTTCCCACAAATTGAAACGGTTATATAACCACCGCAAGATAACTGAGAAATACAAGACGATGAAATTTCGACAGTACAGAGTCAAGCAGTGCCTTCCACTTCTATCTCAGCAGCAAGTTGTTTCAAAGGAGTAAATGCTTTCTCCAGAGTCCCAATCCCACGAATGAGCGCAGCCTTCTCCATTTCCAACTGTTCGATCTTCGTCTCCGCGTCCTTCAGTGACTGTTTGAGGTCATCGCGCTCTTGTTGCAGTGCACGAGTCATCACACTAAACTGCATGAGGCAACGGCCAAATTAATTTGACTTAAATCAATATTAGACAAAGTCATTTGTATTCATGTATAAATAGCTTGCGTTGACTCAAGTCAACAGGTTCTTTTGTAATTAAGTTACAATTATCTCTATTATAAATAGAGTATAGGCTGTAAGCAATGGTCAAGGATCAATAAAGAAAATCATTCATTTCTCTCTCTCTCTCTCTCTATTCTTTTATGGTATCAGAGCAGTTGATCTCTCTTTCATCTTTCTTCCCAAATCTCTCTCCGCCTAACATCTTTTTTCCTTTTCTCTTCTGATTCTTACCTCGTCAATGGCGACTTCCTCCGCCACTATCTCCCCTATTACCACTCCTACCGAAAACATCGTTCATATCTCCCTTTCCATTTCTGCTAAGCTCAACCGAACCAATTTCCTCACATGGCGTTCTCAAATTGAACCGATTGTCACAGGATTCGGTTTGCTAGGGTTTCTTGATGGATCTATCGCTGCTCCTCCTCGAACCATCCTGTCAGACTCAGCCTCCATTCCTTTCTTGAATCCGGAGTTTCTTGCTTGGATGAAGCAAGATCAGCTCTTGCTCGGTTGGCTCCGATCATCGATCAAAGAAACGGTCTTGGCGCAGGTTTTGAAGTGCCAGACATCTGCTGATCTGTGGAAATCCCTTCATCAGGTGTATTCAGCCGTGTCTCGTGCCAAATTGATGGATCTTCGTCGACAACTGCAGACAACTACTAGAGGTGGCATCTCCTGTGAATCGTACTTTGAGAAGATACAGCACATTGCTGATCAACTCAATGCAATTGGTGAAATAATTTCTGACTCAGATTTAGTAAACTACATTTTGAATGGTTTAGGGTCTGAATATAACTCCTTTGTTGTGGCCATTAATACTCGGTCTGAACCAATAGCATTAGATGAACTTCATGGGTTACTTCTTAATCATGAAGCTTTATTAAACTCCCAGACAGCAACCCTTTCTTCAGCTACCCCTGATCCTATTGTTTTTTATGCTGGTAAGAAGAAATTCTTTAAATCTGGTCCTAAATTCAATACCTATACCAGTAACCCCCAATTCAGACCTATTGGTTCTAATTTCAGACCAAACCACCTCTGCTACCCCTTCCCTCTCCCACACCATCTTCTGGTACTAGATACCCACCTGGGGCAGTACCAACCTGTCAGATATGTAACAAAAGGGGTCATATGGCTTTGGATTGCTGGTATCGTTGTGACATCACTAGATATCCTGGACCACCTCAAGTGCATCCTGGAACATCTCAAGCACATTCTGGTCCACCTCAAGCTCATGCTGTCACCTCTCAGTATCATGCTCTTCTCTCTGCTTCCAATTCCTCTCCTGCTGAAGGCTGGTTCTTGGATTCTGGTGCTTCTCATCATGTGACTTCAGATGTCAATAATCTTTCATCCTTCATTCCATTTTCTGGATCTGACCAGCTTCAAGTAGGAAATGGTACTTTTCTTTCTATCTTTAATATTGGTTCTTGTTCAATTACAAGTATTACTAGTAATCTGTCTTTACAAGATGTACTACATGTGCCCCAAATAACAAAAAATCTGATCAGTATATCTAAATTAGTTAGAGACAATTCAATTTCAATTGAGTTCTTTGACACTTATTGTTTTATTAAGGACCTCCTCACCAAGAAAATATTGGTTCAAGCAAGTCTCAATAATGGGCTCTACAAGATTAGTACCTCTCCCCAGGTGTTCATTGGTGAAAGGGTCTCAGCTGATGTGTGGCATGCTAGATTAGGTCATCCATCAATGGCTATAACTAGACATGTTTTACATTCAAACAATCTCCCTGTTACTTCTTCTGTTTTACATAATTGTAATGATTGTTGTCAAGCTAAATCTCATGTTTTACCTTTTTCTTTATCAACAAATAGTGCTACTGTTCCCTTACAAATTGTACATTCAGACTTGTGGGGTCCTTCCCCTGTAATTTCTTCTACTGGATTCAAGTATTATGTGACTTTTATTGATGAGTATTCTAGGTTCTCTTGGATTTATTTTTTGCATTCAAAGGATGAATTGATTTCTGTTTTTACTTTATTTAAAAATCAGGTGGAAAATTTATTTGATTCTAAAATTAAAATCCTTCAATCTGATAATGGGACTGAGTTTACACCAATTTCTCGGATCTTTCCTCAAATTCTTCATAGGACATCTTGTCCTTATACTCCTCAACAAAATGGCCTTGTGGAAAGAAAGCATAGACATATACTTGAATTAGGACTTTCTATTATGTCTCATGGCCGCATTCCCTTAAAGTTTTGGGATCATATTTTTCAAAGTGTTGTTTTTCTTATCAATAGACTTCCTTCTTCCGAAAAACACATTACTCCTTTTGCACAATTATTTCATAAACAACCAGATTTTCTGTTTTTTAAAGTTCTTGGTTGCTTGTGTTTTCCTTACCTAAGACCTTATAACTCGAACAAATTGGAGTTACGTTCTTTACCTTGTGTATTTTTAGGATATTGTCAACAGCAAAAAGGCTATAAATGTTTACACATTGAGACAAATAAAATATATATTAGTCGAAATGTTAAATTTGTTGAAAATCAATTCCCTTTTTCTGTTGCCTCCAACTCTTCTCTACCTACTGATTCCAGTTATCTTACAACACTTTCCTTATTTTTAAATCAATCCTCTGAGACTCGGCCCAGTCCAGGGGATTCATCTACCACTAATTGGCCACCCTCATCTGCAGGTATTGGGCCGTCCTCTACAATTGGTGATGTTCCTTTGAATTCGATGGGCATGTCTTCTTCCTCAGCCTGTTCTGAAGAATCTTCACAGGTTGGCGCCATCCCATCTGTTCCAAATACTTCAACCAATGCCTCCACTCATTCAATGATTACAAGATCGAAGGATAACACTCGTACTCTCAAAACATTTCCTGATCATGTGACATATCTTTCCACTCGACACCCCCTCCATCCAGTCCCCACTGATGATGAACCTTCCTCCTTTCAACAGGCAAATAAACATCATCACTGGAGAATTGCGATGGCCCAGGAATTAAATGCACTCCTTCAAAACAACACTTGGTTTCTTGTTCCTCCATCACCTGATCTCCATGTCATTGGGTGCAAATGGATTTTTAAGGTCAAACGACATTCAGATGGCACAATTGAACGATTCAAAGCCCGGCTTGTTGCTAAAGGATATTCTCAGGAACAAGGCATCGATTATCAAGAAACTTTCAGTCCTGTGGTAAAACCAACAACAATTCGTCTCATACTATCCCTTGCAGTGTCTCAGAAATGGCCAATTAAGCAATTGGATGTCAACAATGCCTTCTTACATGGTGATCTCAAAGAAAAGGTGTACATGACCCAACCTCCTGGTTTTTCTGATCCTGATCACCCTGATCATGTGTGTTTACTTCAAAAGTCTCTCTATGGCTTGAAACAAGCTCCTAGAGCTTGGTTCAATAAATTAGCAACTGAATTACTCTCTCTGGGATTTGTTGCTTCTCAATCAGACCCATCCCTGTTTATCTACTCTACCTCTTCCATACTTACCCTTATTCTCATTTATGTTGATGATATTATCATCACCAGCTCCAGTACAACCAGCCTCAACACAATAATCTCTTCTCTTGCTTCAAAATTCTCCCTCAAAGACTTGGGTACTCTTCATTACTTCCTAGGTATTCAAGTTAAACCTGTTTCTACTGGTCTTCATTTTTCTCAACCTCAATATATTCAAAATCTTCTTCTTAAAGCCAAAATGGAAGGTGCAAAACCTTGTCCTACTCCTTCAACACCTGGTCTATCCCTTTCTAAGTATACTGGTGTACCTATGAATGATCCACATCACTATCGTAGCATAGTGGGTGCCTTACAATATGTAACTATCACCCGTCCAGACATTACCTTTGCAGTCAACAAGGCCTCTCAATTTATGCATGCTCCAACCGACGAGCATTGGACTGAAGTAAAACGCATTCTCAGATATTTGAAAGGTACTATTTCTCATGGTATCACTATCCATGCCTCTTCCTCCCTTCAGCTGCATGCCTATACAGACTCGGATTGGGCTGGGTGCCCTGATGATCGTCGTTCAACTACTGGTTTCTGTGTTTTTTTGGGTTCCAATATGTTGTCATGGGGATCTAAGAAACAACACACTGTTGCTCGATCAAGCACAGAGGCTGAGTATCGGAGTCTTGCTGTTGCTTGTATGGAATTGGTGTGGTTACAGCAGCTTCTGAAAGAATTACATGTACCAGTCATGTCTGCTCCAAAGATCTGGTGTGATAACATCGGTGCTACATTCTTGGCTGCCAATCCGGTGTTTCATGCTCGTACAAAACATATTGAGCTTGATTACCATTTTGTTCAAGAGAAAGTTGCTTCCAAAGAATTGCAGGTTGAGTTCATTTGCTCTAAAGATCAGATAGCTGATATCCTTACTAAGGCCCTTCCATCTCCAAGATTGCAGTATTTACGTTCCAAACTGACATTACAGGATTTTCCAAGTTCAGTTTGAGGGGGGGTATTAGACAAAGTCATTTGTATTCATGTATAAATAGCTTGGGTTGACTCAAGTCAACAGGTTCTTTTGTAATTAAGTTACAATTATCTCTATTATAAATAGAGTATAGGCTGTAAGCAATGGTCAAGGATCAATAAAGAAAATCATTCATTTCTCTCTCTCTCTCTCTCTATTCTTTTAATCAAGAATTTACCAAAAGAAAAGAATAAACTAGAAGTTGACGAATGGATGAAGAACTGTTGGTAGGGCATTAATTACCTTGGTGATCAACTCTTGCGGGAATATAACGCCACCAGAATCAGTTCCTTCTCGGTTCAGTGCCACACTCTGATTCCAAATTAAATTACAGGTTTAGGAATTAGGACTCGGAACAAGAGTTTTCGTAACCCACAAATTGTTGTGAATGCAACTAATTATATAGTTAATTCTAGAAAAAAATCCTAAGAACCAGTATTTAATCTAGTGACTAAGGACAATGCTCTCCGTTTGGGAGATCGCAGGTTTGAAACCCTGATTGGAGGTCTTTTCATTATAGACATATAAATTTGATTAACTTGACCCTCATTTTTTTTCTAAAAATAAAAATCTGAACCTGAGTAAAGTTGCCCAAGCTAATATCGGCCGTGTTTTTCTTTGTCAGCTCACTATCTGAATTCGCATCAGGTAGAAGTGCCTCTTTTTGAATGGCATCCTTACTTTCTTGTTCAACTGGTGCTTTCATTATGCCTAGCTCTGGTACGTTCTTCACTTGCTATTCTTGATGACAGCCAATGGCTGTTGAATTTTCAGACCTCACCGGAGTAATGGGAGGCAGAGCTGAATGATAAAGTTTCAAATTAAAACTGAGTTTCTAAGCTTAAGGGTCAAGAAAACAATAATTGGCATAGAAGCTACAAAATACATGCTCTGCGACTAAGGAATCATTGCGAGGACCAAATTTAGAAGCTGTATATATACATACTGACATTAGACGAACACAAGTCAAACAATAAAATTACTCAAATGCAAATATAGGAAATGGTTAATCTACCTGCGCATAATAACCTCAGTAATCAAAACAGCAGATGTCAGTGCTTGAGAGCTTGGCTCCGCACTTGGTACCATTGCAGAACTAGATCCTTCTTCATCTGTACAATATATATAATGAGGGGTGTGAACTAGAAAGGTAAACTTACGATTTATAGGATATGTCCATAATTTTTTTTTGACTTTTTTCTGATTATTTAAAACATTTTAAGTTTATTCGAAAATAATCCTATAAAAATATTTTATTCCAAAAAAAAATATTATGATCAAGTCAATTTTCACACTTTAATTAAAACAAAGTTAAGAACATGATCTCTAACTTATTTTGGGAAAAACACCAGAGTAAAAAAAGTTGGTCCCAAAATAATGTAAGAGCAAATATATATTTTTGAACTTATTTATGAAAAATATACACTTATAAACAATACTAATCAGGAAGAATCAAGATTGGACGGATATGACGCTTGATTTGTTACTAACCTGCCGTAGCTTGAGTTACATATACAGGCTGCCAATCCTCAATTAAGGGGCTGGGTCTCTTCTTCTTGTCACTGTCGGCACAGAGCAACGCATTTTCAAGTACCTTGTTGCTTCCCTGTGGCCACTATATCTAACGGTTTTGTTTTGAAAATTTAGTTTTAAATTTTGAGTTATTTGAAATTTGAAAAGTTGAGGCATGATTGAGGCATAAATAATTGAGGCATTGGAACCCTCCTCTTAACTTAATATTAAAAATATTAATTTCAACATTAATGAGAGTTATTGTTTTCATCTCGCCCTAAGTGCAGACCTTTAGCTAGCTTCAAACTTAATTCTAACCTCGGATAAGTAGTAGATTTAGGCATTAATTTGAAATATATCTAGCTAGGAAAATTAAAGATACCCCTTCTTTTCTATAACCAATTCGATTCTAAGAATTCTGCTAAATTGGTTAGTACATTGACGTAAATTTCTCAAATTTCTCAAACGTGCACTTTTCTTCCCTAGCATGACTTGCCAGTAGTTCCGAGATATACTCCTCTTTCGATTGCAGAGGTATTGAATCAACATCTGTAGGACATTAATAGATAAGATTTATCACCTAATGACCCATTGAAAATATGAACAAAATTGACTTGAATCTAATGAGATTTCACATATGGGAATGAAATTATCGATACGTGCCTGATGTTTCTCATTTTGTAATAAGCACATAACTTGAACCTGTTACAATCTGTTCCATCTTGCAATGATTTACCACATTGGCAATGCCCACAGCAATGTCATGATGTTCAACAGGCACTAAGATAACCTGCAATTAGACAAATTAAACTGAGCTTACATGAGGCATGTCAATATAACATAATTTCACTATCTAAACATTTCAAAATTGGTCCAATAATTATACTAACTATAAGTCAATTACCTTACCATTCTAACGCACAAACATAAACCTGAAAACAAATTAACTTAATATTAAAAATATTAATTTCAACATTAATGAGAGTTAATGTTTTCATCTCGCCCTAAGTGCAGACCTTTAGCTAGCTCAAACTTAATTCTAACCTCGGATAAGTAGTAGATTTGGGCATTAATTTGAAATATATCTAGCTAGGAAAATTAAAGATACCCCTTCTTTTCTATAACCAATTCGATTATGAGAATTTTGCTAAATTGGTTAGTACATTAACGTAAATTTCTCAAATTAGACGCGCGTATCTTTAGCAATGTTGTTTAGTTCCTTTGGATGCAGTCCAAACGGTTGGTCACAGGCTTAAAGAGTGTAAGCTTTAATACTTATTTATCAAAGTCTTCCACAAACATTTTATGACCATGATCTACACAGATAAGTTTTGTACTTTGATCTATAGAACTAAGAGAAGGGAGTTTATGAGGAAGAAAGAAATAGAAACTAGTGATGGGAATATATAGAAAACGTGCACCTTTCTTCCCTGGTCCTTGAACATCCTAGCATGACTTGCCAGTAGTTCCGAGATATACTCCTCTTTCGATTGCAAAGGTATCGAATCAGCATATGTAGGACATTAATAGATAAGATTTATCACCTGATGGCCCATTGAAAATATGAACAAAATTGACTTGAATCTAATGAGATTTCACATCTGGGAATGAAATTATTCGATGCGTGCTTGATGTTTCTCATTTTGTAATAAGCACATACCTTGAGCCTGTTACAATCTGTTCCATCTTGTAATGATTTACCACATTGGCAATGCCCACAGCAATGTCATGATGACATGCACTAAGATAACCTGCAATTAGACAAATTAAACTGAGCTTACATGAGGCAAGTCAATATAACATAATTTCACTATCTAAACATTTCAAAATTGGTCCAATAATTATACTAACTATAAGTCAATTACCTTACTATTCTAACACACAAACATAAAGCTGAAAACAAATTAACTTAATATTAAAAATATTAATTTCAACATTAATGAGAGTTAATGTTTTCATCTCGCCCTAAGTGCAGACCTTTAGCTAGCTTCAAACTTAATTCTAACCTCGGATAAGTAGTAGATTTAGGCATTAATTTGAAATATATCTAGCTAGGAAAATTAAAGATACCCCTTCTTTTCTATAACCAATTCGATTCTGAGAATTCTGCTAAATCGATTAGTACATTAATGCAACACCCACTTCAAGTTGAAGCCAGATCGAAGTGCCCCGCCAAACAACACCTACCGCACACCATACATGCCTCCGCAGCAGGAGTTAAAGCCAGCCGTGGTCAACAATTTCATGCAAGAGCAAGGAAAAATGAATCAAATGATCTTTGAGCAGATGCAAGCCATGAATGAGAAGTTGGCAAGGCTTGTAGGAGGAGACGCGGGTGCGGGATCGAGTTCGGGAGACGTGGGCAAGCTACCGAGTCAGCCGACGAATCCCAATGGCAAGGTGAAGTCCATTCACATCTTGAGGAGTGGCACGCAGTACTTTGGCCCTTCTCTGCTGGAGGAAACAGACTTGACAGCTGCAGACCGACCAAATGCGGAATCCGACCAAAAAGCAGCGAAAACCGCCACTGGCGCAGTACCTTGCGGCCCGCAACACACTCCTGGCGGCCCACAACAAGCTCAACCAGATGATCCAGTGGTGGCTACTGCCTCGCAAACACCATCCTCAGGTGCGCAACCAGAGCAAACAGGCCCAGACAGCACACCTTGCGACCCCGCAAGAATCCCTTGCGACCACGCAAGCATCCCTTGCGACCCGGCAAGAAGGCCTTTGTGACCCGCAGGGAACAACAACAGAGCCCGTTTCACTTCCCAATCCGGCCAAGGACAAGAGCAAACCATCAGTGGTACAGCAGCCTTACAGGCCACCAGTCCCATTCCCACAGAGGCTCGCCAAACACCGATTGAACGAGCAATTTTCAAAGTTCATAGAGGTACTTAAACAACTCACAATTTCAATTTCCATTTACTGATGTACTTACGCAGATGTCTTCCTACGCCAAGTTCTTGAAGGACATTTTGTCCAACAAGAGGAGCCTCAAAGATTGTAGGAAGGTGCAACTTACCTCGAGTGCAGCGCAGTGGTGAGTCGTGAGCTTCCTCCAAAGCTTGGGGACTCAGGTAAGTTCACTATCCCTTGTACAATTGGTAAAGCAGCGATCAAGAGAGCTTTATGTGACTTGGGTGCAAGTGTGAGTCTCATGTCTTACACCGTCTTTCAAAGGATTGGTGTGGGTGAGCTCAAGCCCACCCGTATGACTTTGCAGCTTGCAGTTACCTCTACATGTTTGCCTTTAGGGATAGTTGAGGATGTGCCCGTACAGGTGGGCAAGTTATTTGTGCCTGGAGATTTCGTGGTAATAGACATAAAGCAAGGATGTCCCGATCATCCTCAGACGCCCCTTCCTTAGACAGCCTAGACCATATTTGATACTCATGAGGGCACTCTCACCATGAATGTCGGAGGAGAAAAGGTACAGTTTCAGGTGGATAAAGCAATGAAGTACCCCGACTTGTCCCACGAGTGCTACCAAGTGGACATCATTGATGAGCTGGTCCACGAGGTGCACGAAGATTTTCTGGAGGAGCATCAAGACCCACTCAGGTATCATTCTGACTTCTTTTCTTACTTGCAGGAGGAATTGAGCTCAATTGAGTCGCTTTGTGCGACCGAGATCCACAGTTTGCCCGCCAGCAACACTTCTCGCGGCCCGCAAGGACCCCCTTGCGACCCCGCAACCTACAGCTCAGGTAAACATCAGCCTCTTCTCACTACACATTAGACACCTTGCTGATCGCAACCTCACACTTGCGGCCTGCAAGGAGGTCAATCCGAGGACAAAATGGACAAGTCACCGCCTCTTGACGTTCCAAGCAAAGTAAAGATGAAACCGCTGCCCGAAAATCTCAGGGGTGCCCTAGGGTACTCAATCAAGAAAATCAAGGGGCTTAGTCTAGCCATTTGTGCGCACCGGATCCATTTGGAGAAGGACCACTTCCCGCTTCCTTTTGTGGATCAGATGTTAGAAGAGCGCCTTGCCTTGCATCTGTCCGAGCCACCTGGGACAGCAGCAACTTAGAGGCATTAGGGTCAAGCTCGGGACCTAAAACAAGCGCTTCTTGGGAGGCAACCCAAGGGTTTCAGTTTACTCTCTTTTCTTTGGTCTTTTCTTTTATTTCTTTTACATTGTTTATTTTTTGCATGCTAGTTCATTCTAATGTTGCATTAGGTGTTTTTAGTTGTGTCTGTGCAGTCAGGAGTTCAAGTCGAGGAAACGACAAGAATCGAAGCTCGAAATCAACAAGAAACGAGACCCTGGCATCTCTTGCGGCCCGCAAGGATATTCTTGCGACCCCGCAAGATGCAGCTGAAACCAATGATTGCTGGCGCGCAAGAAGATGCTGACAGCCCCGAAACCAGCCAAATACAGCAGCTTGCGTCCCGGCAAACATCCCTTGCGGCCCTGCAAACAGATCATCTTGGGAAGACTCCGACAACTCTGCACAGTGATTCCCTCAGGTTGTATTCTTCCTTTCTTTCATTTATTTTCATATCTATGGTTCTGTGCACCGAGGATAGTGCATGGATTAGCTTGGGGAGGAAGTTAAAATAAATCTGAGTTTTAGGGTTTTCTTTTTCATTTCTTTTTTCATTTTCATGTTTGCATTCTGGAAAAACTCTGAGTAAATGTTGAATTCAAGGACATATGGGAACTTTTGAATTCGTAGTGTGAAAAATTTGGTACGATAACTTCATGGACATGTGTGTTAAGGCCGGAAATCTTGTTCTGTAGCGTCTAGTCCTGTGAATAAGGTAGGCACCAATTGGAAAAGTAGCAAACCAAAAATCTGATTGAGAACGGAGGATAAATTTCCAGTTTGTCGTATCCACGTGAATGTCTTAATAATCAACCAAAAAGCAGGGTGGAATAGTCACGGTCAGCTAGGACATGTGCACCTTTATATTTTTCATCCGGCTGATCCAGGCTTCATCCCCTCACAAAAAAAATAAAAAATAAAATAATATAATAAATAAATAAATCACAAAAACTTTTTTCAAAAAGGCATTTCAAGGTATGTAGGGGGTGAAATGGTCGCGGTCAGGTAGGACGAGTGCACCTTTACTTTTATTTTTCATCCGACTGATTAGGGCCTCATCTCTACACAAAAAGGAATTGAAAGGTGGAGAAAGATGTTCATTGTGGGGTTAACACAACTGGGATACCAACTTTGTAGTTTGATTGAAAGGTTTAGGGTTGAAAAAATTACAATGGTCCTACTTGCAATTCAGGTTGTGTTTCATGGAACAAGAGTTGCTCGTCTTGATTTACTGTGCCATAACCAATGTCCTGTGAGGTGAATAAGCTTACCCAATTGTTCTACAACACAAAATTCAAACTTGCCCATATATTCAAGGTTTAGCATTTTCACTAATTTTTTCTTTGCATTTTAGGTTTACTTGGGAATTTTAGGTCTAGGTCTAGGTACAGTCTGTCTCTTAAGTTCTAGGATTTTGCTTGAGGACAAGCAAGACTTTAAGCTTGGGGAGGTTTGATGCATCGCATTTATATCTGCATTTTTACCAGACTTGCATCTTTATTTTGACCTAAAATTCCTAAATTCATTTGCATTTAGGTAGGAAAATGTCTAAAATCCGGTTACTGCTTTGTCTTGGTCCAATTTACAGGAAAATGGAGCTTTTAGAGCTATTTGGACGAGACTTGGAGCACGGAGTAGCACTTTGGCGTCGGACCTCAATCCTTGCGGACCGCAACCAACCCTTGCAGACCCGCAAGCAATGCATTTTCTGCACTTGCGAGCGCAGACGACCCAGTGGTGGCTCGCAAGCAAGAGATCTTCACGAAATCCAACCCTTGCGGCCCCGCAAGACCCTCTTACGAGCCGCAAGACGGTTGAATCCTCAGGAATTCTACTTTTGGCGCCCCCGCCTATTTAAGGCGGCCTCTAGGGTTCCTCGAGGGCCTCTCTTTTTCGTCTCTTCTGCCTCCAGGAGTCCAGAGGAGTTGGAGGGCCATTGTTACACCATCTTTTGGAAGACTTCGAAGTGCAAACATCGGAATCGAGCGTTTCTTCGATTGCATCTTCATGAACTCGTTCTTTTACTCTTTTTCTTTGTTTTCTCTACTCATGTCTGAGTAGAACTTTAGTTCTTAGGGTTTAGGATGATGTTTGCTTGTATGGATTGATTGAATGCTTGTTTAAACTTGAGTTGTTTTCAATTTCACTTGCTTTTCGTAAAACGGTATTTGTATCATTGCTTGCTTGTATGGTAAACCCGTGGGTTAGGCCAAACCTAGTGTGGTTAAGAATATCATCTGACCAAGAATTGATATTTGTACTAATTGGTTGATAATTTACTGTCCAAGAGTACCCAAGAGGAGAAATTATGATTTAACGAGAGTTGAATCGAATCCTAGAACAAAAGTGAATTGAACTTAGGTTTAGAGATAATCCTATGGATTGCTAATGAACTAAAAGTGTTAAAAGTACCAAAACATGAAAATTGAGGGACCTGTATCATCTTTGGTTCAATTAGAAATTGATAACTTGAGTTAAAATACCGAAACCGGACTAAAACAACTCTCAGTCAGTTACTTGCGGTCTCGCAAGCAACGCAGGTAGTTGCATAGGGGTTTGCTACCCAGCAAGAGACATCTTGCTGGCCGCAAGTAGTATTAGAACCCCTAACCATACCACTTGCGACCCCGCAAGAGATATCCTGCGGGCCGCAAGCAATCAATCCAGCGGCAAATTGATTCCGAAAACCCCGGGAACTCTTTTTAGTTAATTGTTATTTACTTTTTAGCATCTATAATTACTTAGGTAACCAATCTTTGACAAACCCCCCTTTTTATACAAAAATATCAAAAATACACTTTTTTAGGATTAGAATTGAGTTTAGGGTTTAGTTTAGATTTGATTTCGTCCCTGTGGATTCGACTCTGACTATACTGCACGAGATCGTACGCTTGCGATCGAGTGCGTATTTAGGGTATTAAAAGCCTATATCGTTCACACGTACCATTATCGTATCCGAAATCATGATTTATGGTGCTCATTAAATTCTATATGAGAATATTGGGGAATGCAAAATATTTTATTTTTAAGAGTTTTCTAAGTATTTATTTTGAATTTTAGAAAAGAGCTCATAAATATTAATAAAATATTGATGTTTGCACATGCTATTTTCAAAAATGCAAAACAAATACTTAGAAAACTCTAAAAATGGGAAATTTTTGTATCTCCCAGTATTTTCATATAAAGAATTTATTGAGCACCATAAATCGTGATTTCGGACATGATAACATAAATTTTTAGGCGTTAGTATTTCGGTCCAAAATGTTAACGTTAGTATAATAGTCTAGAACTATTAATATAGTGTAGAGCTATATGACAATATGCAAAGTAAATAATTGATAGGATGTACTATAGAACTATATGACAATATGGAAAGTAAATAATTGATAAAACAAATGAGATTGGAGACGAAATAATTGGAAACATGTAATATATGAACAATAGGTTACAAAAAATATGCAGACTAATTGCGAATGACAAATTAAACCAATGAAGAAATGGATAAATCAGAAGGGTTAGACAAAAAACAAATCCATTTTTTTTTTACCTTTTTAAGAAATTTAAACCTACCATTTATAGGATGTGTCCAAATTTTTTTACATTTTTATGATTATTTAAAACATTTTAAGCTCATTCGAAAAATAATTCTATAAAATATTTTATTCAAGAAAATACTATGATCCAGTCAATTTTCTCACTTTAATTATAAGAAAAGTTGAGAGTATGATCTCCAACTTATTTTGGGAAAAACACCACAGTAAAAATGTTGGTGCCAAAACAATATAAGAGGAAATTAAAAATTTTGAGTTTATTTATAAAAAAAATATACTTATAAACAATGCTCATCAGGAAAAATCATAATCTTGATGATTAATCAATGGTAGCCAATACAAAACCAACCTCTCCCAACATCTCTCCATTTGAATAACAAATGGAGGAGGCTGAAAGTTATAATGACCGTCGAATGACAATATCGGATGGATATGAAACTCAAATCAAGGAGAGAGCTTCATCTTTCCCCATTTTAAAGGGTAATATCCTTACTAATAATAAAAGCATATTAGAAAAAATGACATGAAAGGGCTCTCCACCAACATGAGCCGTAGATCATGTTCTTGGATATATCAGAACCGTTGATTTACGTTAATGCCCGTTGACGTTAATGTCTCAGCCCATTAGAATTTAAGGCCCATATCAATTTTCTCAATATAAGGTCCATTACATATTATCTATACTATATTAAAAAGCACGTAAGAATTGGATGTCTCAATTTTTTTCTTCTTCAATTTTTTTAATTCTCATTCTACACTTTAATCAACGGTACAGATCAAAATACATTGATTTCAAAGGTGTTGATATTCTCCGATTAAACAACTTACTCTCCATTTCGGTTTTTACAAAAATGGAAAGATATTAATCTTGATATGAAAGACAACAATGTTAATTAGAATTTACATTAACGAAGAATTAACGTTTTATATTTTAACATTCAATGAGTTGATTTAGTGTAAATATGGAATTTTAATGATAAATAATTAGTCAAAAATCGAAAGCATATTATATGTATAACACGGTATGAGATCAGAATTTAAAAACGCCAGCACAAGGGGCAGGCTCCTTGCTAGTCTTAAAAAATTATTACAAGAAATAACAATTTCAGCCCAAAGCAAGGCGTGGGCTCTTTACTAGTATATATATATATATTGGATGTTCAAATTACAATATGCCCATTTAGGTTAATTTTTATTATAGCTTATGCATTTCAAAAATCGATGATATAAAATTGTAAATTTTATTGTCTAAATTGTTTAATGAAAAATAAAAATATGTGAAAATTCTCACGGATGCCTCGTCATAAAGATAATTAGCAATTTAGACTTTTCATTTTTGTTGATGATGGGGTTTGGTTTTAGCCCTTTTCAATTCTCTTTTTATTTTAATTTTTTTATCTAAGCGGGCATTGACCTGTTTAGATGGGTAAAAAAATCAGGTGGGACTTAAGCCCCCCGATTTCATCGATTAGAAGCTTTTATGAATTAAGCCCCGCCACCATTCCAACTATGGCCAATATATAGTAAAGATTATAAAAGTGGAATCCACAATAATCTAGATGATAAATACAGAGACCACAACAAAAATTATAAACAAAATTGTCATGTTCATACAGTCCACGAATAATCTACTTAATTTGAAAAAATATTTATTTATCAAATGCACCACATTTTGTGATAAAGAATAAACATTAACTTTAATCTATATGATAAATAGAAGTGTAACATTCTTCATAAAGTACAGCCCAGTTGTTTGATTACATACAAATTAATTATCCACAAAAACATGTCGATACGTACATAGCATCCATAGGTTACATTTCGGGATGTATTTGTTACATTTCGAGATGTATTCGTTATGACGTATCAACAGTTATTCAATGGACGCAACATGTTTCTCTATTGAAATTGTATTTTTTTTTGGAAGGTTGGTACGAACTTACGAATATTGAAATTGTCAACGCCCATAAACTTTTAAACGGCTTTATAATTATAAGCTTTTTTTTTTTTTGAGCAAATTTATAATTATAAGCTTTTAGAAGTCTTGGGATTTGGGAAATGGTTTGAGGCTAAGCCGAAGCCGAACGTACAAGCCAGCCGGTTTATGTTCGGACTTCGGACAGATTAAGTTACAGTCTTACCGATAACTCCGTGTAGTCTGTTCAAAAGAGAGAAAAAAAAAAGAACAAATAAAATCGGAAACACCATTGAAATAGCCTTCATACGTGTATAGAATACAAATTTTATAACATTTACGTACTTTTAAAATCTGTTGCTTTTCCGAGAAGAAAAGCAGAGCGTGCTTTTCCGATCGGATGGTCAGGATTGGTTGTCGCACCGATCTCAAAGTACTTTGACATTTTCTACACAAATCTCAAAGTAATTCGGTATTTCTCAACCGTCGGATCAAGAAAAGCACGTGACCCAGATCCTTTGCCTGTGCGGTCCACCGTGTATATATCTAGGGGAGACGTTGTCTGGATTTTTCATGTTTGATCGATTAAAAACATGCCACTTGTGAATCTATATTCTATAGTGTATACATATTTTGACCTCCTAATTTTTAAAACTTTGGGAGGACAAATATTGCAAAATGGTTAGTCGGTCAATTTTTTTTTTAAATACTATAAAGCTACTAAAAATAATTATATTTATTTTATATTAAATTTCTAGCAAATAACTCTTGTTTGCAATATTTTTTGATAAAGATTAAATTGGGTTCGACACATTTAAAGAAAGGGAAATTGGTTACGTGCACACGAAAAGCTTGAAATTAGGAAAATGCCACTCTGAAATTCACTCTTCCAAAAATGCCACTCTAAACTTCATCTATTATGTAAAATGTCACAAGTCTTGGATTTGAGTTTGTTTTTTAACAAAAAGAAATTGAATATGTTTTTCTGTATTTTCACATTTCCAACTTTGCCTTTCACGTTAATGTACTAAGTAAGATCTGAGTCAGTTTTCATTTCATCAAAACTTCGTCCAGCAAAATCACCTCCATTCACCTTAGCACACATGTTAACTACCTCGCTGCCATGGTTCCGCCACATCACCACCGCCACAAAATTATGCACAACATCACACTCTTTACAGTTTACATGGTAATTGTATGTTTCTAAATTCTAATACATATGAACAATTCAGATTTGTGGCTAACTAAAACTAATTTTGAAATTCTTTTGCAATTTGCATATTTTCCCTCAAACATCGAGTCAATCCAATTTATGATTATAACAAGGTGGAAAATAATGGCACGCCACTATTATCTTCAAAAAAATATTACATTAATAAACATCACAAAAGAAAAGATTAATTAATTTTATTTTATTACTACACAAAATTAATGAATTGATTATATCAAAAATATTTGGGTTGCTCTTGATCACGGTACGACTTAATTGGAAACGGTGCCAGTTACAACAACAATTGGCATAACCTTATTACTAACACTATATCATGTGTTCTAATCTTAAAAAAAAAAAAAAAAAAAAAAAAAAAAAAACTACATCATGTCTCCATCTCTATAAATTGGCATGACAACACTACATTAGAGACATATTTCTTGGCAGCAGCTACCAATTATAAAAAAAAAAAAAAACACACTTACGCTTCAAGACATACTGCTAAGTTCATTCTTTAAAACGAAATTAAGTTTTTATGTGGTGACCATCTGATACAAGGATATTTTTGTCAGCACAAATAAGTTTGATAGTTTCATTTAATAATTACACATTTATATAATAGAGGTGGCAAATAACCAAATAAATTGATTTTGTTGTGGCATTTTTGAAAGAGTGGACTTTGGGGTGACATTTTCCCAATTTCAAGCTTTTGGGGTGGTACATAACCAATTTCCCCTTAAAGAAAACAAGAAGAAGAATAAGAATACGCATGTGATGGAGCTTTTTTGCAATATATTGAGTACAAGGATAGATGCATCTTTTTTTTCCTCTAGAATTATAAATAAGAGGAGCGATCCAATAACCATGGGTACCAATGCGACCATTTTTTAATTTATGCATAAATTAAAAAATCTAAACAGTTAGACGTATTCTATATTATCTCAATAACATATACATAAAAAATGATAGTCATCAAGATAGGAGAAAAAATCTGAAAACTTTAACTGTTAGATGTATCAATTAGTTTTCTTATTTAAGAATTTAAAATGTAGTTATTTAAGATTTAATTTTATGGTCACTGATCGGTCACCAAAAACATGGTTATTTGATCCCTCCTCTATAAATAAATGAGGGATCCATTGATAATGATCATCTTGACAATGGACATTTATAAACATTTTGAAAATAATCTATAAAAAATAGTAAAAATTGAAAAAATATATATATATAGAGTTATGCTACGGCGAGTCATGACTCACGGGCTCTTCATGAGTCAGGATCCAAAAACATATCAAATCGGAATTTTTTTAATATAAAAAATAAAAAAATCTTATTTTTAATTTTAAAAATGAAAAGAACTTATTTTCAAAAATTTAAAATCGGGTTCCCAAAAGCCGGCTGGCCGGGTTTAGGGAGAACGGCCAAGCAATTCCTGGCCGGCTTTGGGGAGAACGGCCAAGAATTTCTGGCCGTTTTTCCCAAAGCCGGCCAGGCTTTTTTTTTTATCTTCCCTGTTTTTGTCAAACCCGGTACATTATAGGTACCAGCCCCATTTTAAAACATAACACATACATACAATTTTCATAACACAAACAACAAAAACATATACAAAAACATAACACAAGGTCGAGTGTGGTATCTTATCAAGAAGGACTATACCGCGGAGCTGGTTCGGATCGACCCGGTCTCATAGCTCTTCTCCTCTTGGCGGACCTGGCGTGGATGTACCAGCCTCTTGAGCCGTACCTTGTGGTGGTGGCGGGGTAGCCTGGGTAAGCTGACTGTGCATGTACTCACCCCCCTGAGAACTCGTTGGCCCTAAGTAGTTACCCCAGTAGTCCTCGTGATCCCCCAAGGTCAGACCGGCAGGCATCTCGTCATTCGGGCTATCGGGCTCGGTCTCGATAGTCGCGTCAAAGTCGTGCTGATCATATAGATTGTCTATGCTGTGCACCTCGCCCACATCCTTCAGTTCTGCTCGACAGTTCCGCAACATCCACTTTCCGATCTTTTTCCCGGTTTTGCTGACGATCAGTTTAAGTTTAATGCCGTAGGCCGCTTGACTTAGAATCTGCTTGACCTTCAAAACAAAACAGGTCAGTGCATGTTCAAATTTAACATTCGAATGACTTAATAAACTTAGCGATGTACTAGGCAGGGCCTCTACTCGTGTCTCGGAGGATACGCCATGGTGCGCAAATCGGCCTGCGATGGTCCTGGTATATCTTCCGCCAATCCGCGCACAATCTGGGTCATATTCATGATGGACGGCTTGCCGTGAGCCACGAACCAGAGCATGTAATCATCCATGCAGGCCGGGTTCCACACCTCTCCATTATCGACCGACCTCTGCGCAATCTGACCCCATGCCTGAAATATAGATAGTTTTATTACGTTTTGGCCTGTTATGTCAACCCAAATATGTTTTTGAAAGAACTGAAAAAATGAATAACCTGAATATGTCTTGCATGAATAACTGTCCATTTCGGTTTTTTGGCATGGGAGTCATATCTGTGTTCGTGCAGCATGCAGGCCTCGTGATCCTCCCAGGGCTCGGGTGCGGGGGGCGGCACAACCTGCTTTCGGCCCAACTGTCTTATGACTCGATCTGGATAGTGAGACTCGACCATCCAGAAATGAATCACATGTACTCGAGCAAACCAGAGATGCTGCTCCGAAATGATGGTCGAGGGTGCAAGATTAACGGCCTCCTCCCCCAAGAACTCCTCGTATGGCTGCCAAACGATGTTGCCATCCTGCAGTTCCTGAAACTGCTTTCGTATGACACTTAGACATCTCTTGGCTTGGTCGAAAAACCTTTTTGGACCACTCCACTTGATCCCGTAAGCATGCCTGACATGGACGTCAGGACCACCAAGCGGTTCGTGGGGATGCCAAGGTTTCACGACCGGACGAGCCACAGCGAAGTGCTCCCATGACCACACCTGCACAAAACGCACAAGTCATATCAATTCATGTCAATTCATGTTTATGAATATACAGAGGATCCGCAATGGATTAATATTGTACCTGCAGAAAATACAGAGGGTCCGCAATGGATCTAACACCCCCACGGCTTGTATGACACAAGTTCCGGTACAGACATGCTAGCAGGGTGGAGGCCCAGCTGTACCGCTGCGGTTGGTCAAAATTAATGAACTGTGCGTACATGCTCGGGACACAGTCCTTCGAACTGTTCGAGACAATAAGTGTCCCGATCAACTCCATGATGAAAGCTGTCGTGTGGGACTGCATTAAAACCTCGTCGTTCGGATCCTCGATTGGATGACCGAACCTTTCTTTCAGGTACCCGAGCCTGTAGTCAAAAAGAGAGCAAGCAAAAAAAAAATCAAGATATGACCCAATTTTAAAATAGATTAAAATATTTCACTAGATAAGAAAATCTGGTACCTCAGGGAGTAATACGACGGCTTCCTCCTGTCTGAACCACCCTTGTTCTTTCCAGTACATTTGTTCTTGAAGGCAGCCATCGATAGGATGGCACCAAAAGCGTTAGTCAGGTACTCGTAAAGCATGACATCACTCTGCCCAATCACGGGGTAGCCGTCGATAGGTAGGCCCCACAGAACAGCCACATCTTGCAGGATAACTGTCATCTCACCTGTGGGCATATGAAAGGTATGCGTTTCAGGCCTCCACCACTCTACTAGAGCAGTGATCAGAGCATGGTCTACCTTATCAATATACATTTTTCCCACTTGCCACAACCCCATTGCTACGAGCATTGGCCGCATGTTCTCGTGGTACAGAACATGTCTCTTGTGACCTTGCATGCACAGATTCTTCGCTTTCTGAAATTTTATACAAATTATAAGAATTCCATAAATCACCACAACGTCAAAAACAATTGAAATAAAAGTGTATAGAATTACCGGGTCTGTGACATTCCGCATCTGATGGTCCTCATCTGACACCCGCAAAAGTGAATCTTCATAATCACCCGATGGTCCCTCACTCGATGACGGTACCGCACTGGAGCACATCATGAAGCACTGCAATGTCATCACAATTGCAACACATTTATATTTACAAAATTTTGTTACCAATATTAACTAATTGAACCACTATAATACTTATCAAGAATCGGTAATAATTCACAAATCCATTATCCATCCACTTACCACAATTTGGCATAATCAACCAACATTTATTCAATTCCAACAAATTTACATAATAAACCCTCATCAACTAAACTATTACAACAATTTAGCAACAAAAACCCTACATTTATTTTAAATCTAAAATTACCAATTCTAATACAAGTTTCACAAAAATAATTGCAATACCTTTGCTAGAGAGTCAATACGCGCCTAGGTGGAAGAGGTTGTCTGGTGACCGTGCCGAAAAATCACGAAACCTCGAAATGCCGGCATCACAAAGCGAGGGAGGCCAAAATTTTGGGGTCTAGAGGGTGAGGGGAGGGGTGTGGTTTATTCGGGTGGAGGGCGGGGTTTTGGAGGTTTTTTGGGTCGGTGGCCACAGGTCCGCGCGGAGGCGAAGAGGGGGCAAAGAGACGAAAGAGAAAGGAGAGAAAGAAAAAAAGAAAGAGGAGTTCGGAATTATTGGTCCCTGGCCGGCTTTGGGGAACCCGATTTTATTATTTTTGAAAATAAGTTCTTTTCATTTATAAAATTAAAAATAAGATTTTTTTATTTGTTATATTAAAAAAATTCCTCAAATCACCTCCAAATTTCAATTTATATGGCTCAATAAATTCTTCATATCAATATCATATGAGATACAAAAATTTTCCATTTTTAAAAATTTTTAAGTATTTATTCTAGATTTTTTAAAAATAGATTGTATCTCATATAATATTGATATGAAGAATTTATGGTGCCATAAAAATCAAAATTTGGAGGTAATTTGATATGTTTTTGGATCCTGACTCATGAAGCAGCCCGTGAGTCATGACTCACCGTAGCATAACTCTCTCTCTCTCTCTCTAAATATATATAGAGTCCGGCTACGGTGATATGCATATCACAGTTTTACCATGCTATGAGGTCCGTATCTCAGTTTCCGGTGTCTAAATAGTCGATCCGAACCGCTCAACTTGATCTCTATATCAAAATATACTAGGAAACCAAATTTTATAATTTTTTTGCTATTTTTAGTGATGGGGAGAAAATGGCTAGATCCAACAATTCTGATTCACACAAAAAAATGATTTTATCCCCGTCATTAAAAATAGCAAAAAAAAATTTTAAAATTGTAAAATTTTGTTTCCTAGTATATTTTGATATAGAGATCACATTGAGCAATTCGGATCGACTATTTGGGCATCGAAAACTGAGATACCAGTCGCATAGCATGATAAAAGTGTGATATACATATCACCGTAGCCTAATTTTATATGTATATATGAAAATCACTATGCATATCACGGTTTTACCGTGCTATGCGGTCCGTGCCTGCATTTTCGGTGTCCAAATAGTTGATCAGAACCGCTCAATGTGATCTCTATATCCAAATATACTAAGAAACCAAATTTTACGATTTTTAGAATTTTTTTGCTATTTTAGTGATGGTTAGAAAATCGTTGTTTTGTATGAATCAGAATTCTTGGATCTCGCCATTTTATACCCATCACTAAAGATAGCAAAAAAAAATTCTAAAGTTATCTAAATTGAGATAAGCTATCAAATTGAAAGCTATTAAGTATGTTTGAGAGTCTATAAAAAAAAAAGATACCGATAAAAGCTATCTAAATTTAGATAAGCTATCAAATAATATCCAAATTGCTCCAAAATTAAAATACCCTCAATCTGTAGGTTCAAAAGTACATACATAATTTTTATATTTTTACTTCACCATCTTCAAAATCTTACAAACTGTAACTCAATTGTCAAATCTAATAAGACCAACACATTTTACATATTGAAATATGGTGGAAGACTAAATTTTACAACTTTTAGAATTTTCTAACTATTTTTCAAGATTTTTGAAAGATGATCCAAAAAATAATTATAAAATAATACCATTTGGATGTCAAAAACATCTTTGAAAATTTTAAAAATATAGTAAAAACTTCTAAAAGTTATAAAATTTGGTAGTTTGTATGATTTCAGTATGTAGATTGTATTGGGCAAATTAGTTTGGTCATTTGGCCTTTGAAAATATGAGTTTTTGATGCCAAAGTAAAAGCCGTTTTACCAATCCAGCAAGCTAATAATTGAACAACAATGAACATACTTTAATTCAACACAGATTAAACAAACAATTAAGTTACACAAAGATTCAACACAACACAACACAGATTCAACACAGCAAGCAATTTGCAGTTACACAAAGAAATCTAAAAATTAAGTTTGAACACACCAAGCTTGAACACAGCAAGCTAACTACTAACAACATACCAAGCGTGAACACAGTGTGCGGTGGCTGGCTGGCTCCCCGGGGGCTGGGCGTCGCGGTGGGCGGCTGGGCATCGCGGTGGCGTGCGCTCCACCAGATCTAAGCACGTCATGCTCTGAGAGAGACGAAGAGGAAAGAGAACAGAAGTGAAACGGATTTGGAATTGGACCGAACCCCAAACTATACCAAACGATAAACGGTTGTGATATAAATCCATCAAATCTAACGGTGCATATTAAAACCACAGTCAGCTTGCGGGCTTTAAGGCCAGCCCTATGCCTGGCCTGGCCCATAGATTGGACTGGCCCGGCCCGGCCTATTACGGGATCAGGCCGACCGGGCCTGGGCTTCGAGCTAGGCAGGTATAGGCAGGTCGTCGGGCCTAATTGCCATCCCCAAATTTCTATCACACACTTATTATGGTATAAGGGTGCTGATACGCTGCCCCCTATCCGCTGCCCCTAAACTGCCCCGGAAAAAAAAAAAAAAAAAAAAAAAAGACATATTACAAAATGTTCTAAATGAATTCTGAGAACAGATGGGCAGTTTACAAAACGTTCTAAATGAATTTGGACAGTTTACAAAACGTTCTAAATGAATTTTGGGAACAGATGGGCAGTTTACAAAACGTTCTAAATGAATTTGGAAACAAATGGGAAGTTTACAAAACGTTCTTAACGTTCTAAAGGACAAAAAGACAGTTTACAAAACGTTGCAAACATTCTAAACTACTCTCCCTCTCTCTCTCTCTCCCGCCCTCTCCCTCTCTCTCCCTCTCTCCCTCTCTCTGCCAGCGCATCGAGAGTGGAGGGGGCAGAGGGGGGGGCGTGATATATTTATCCTATGGTATAATATGAATTTTATTGGGACAATTTGGGTCAACTTACAGTACAAATTTTTTTTTCTTTATTATTAAATCTGAGACCGATTCAGATTCACAGAGTTTCCTGATGACCTCAAAGGACATTGAAAACTTTCACATGCAAGATACATTAGATACTCTAACTTTCACCAACGGTTATGGAAAAGTACCTTCTCTATTGTGATCTTAAATAAGCTGAACGCTGATTGTTTTTTGTGCTTTTTGTGCTCAGATGTTCTTGTTGCGGTAACAATCTTGAGACTCCAGGCTAAATAATCTCCAGAATCATATATTAATCACTTTTAGACATCTACAACGATATTTAAGGTAGATAAGTGTTTATTCATATTTTATTTTTAAAGAATACTTTAAAACTCCCACTACAATAAATAATTCCCGTATTGTAGTGAGACCAAGACCTATGATAACTATGTAATAAGCCATACTTTAGCATGCAACTTTACATATTATTAGGTAAGCAACAATCTTTGCTAATTGCTCAACCATGAAACTCTTGGTTATTTTGTTACTATTAGAGTACAAAATATATACCCCGAAGTCCATAAACTTTATGGCCACTTCGTTAAAACAACCTATTACGTTTTTCCATGCTAACTTGCATCCCTACTATCATCGAGAAGCCAAGTTCATGTATCTTCTTTGGTAGATCTCACAATTCCTTTCAAGATGTTAGTGGACGTAATAGGAAGGATACAAACTTAATATTACTTTGGGAAAAACCATTTTGATGTTATAGTAGGTATGCGTCAACAAGCGCATTTACTCATATTACTATGAACCCACTTATATGAGTATTCCTCATATCATAACACAAAACAGATGGCGGGGTGTAGCAAAAAGCACAAATTCATGTATTGATTTTTAACCAAATAGCTTTATTATTTTATCAATACTCAGTTATTCTTATTTACAGTAGCTGCCCTGGCTCTTTCATTTCCTGAAACCATTTCAGGAAGCAAGCTATAACTAAAATCATGTCAAAATTTCACAACTATACACCATAAAATTCTTTACAGAAAACTTGAGTGACTTGAAATGCTTGTCAGACCGGTGCTGGGATGCCTTCCTGCAAAGCTTCCTTGCCAGTAATTCCTTCTTTCAGGTTTTTAAAATAAATCTCATAATCTTTCTCTGGTGGTGGATTTGCGGGGTCCACTACAAAAGGCTCACTGAATGGTACTGTACTTTTTACCTACATGTAATCACCTAAGAATTAGTGCACATGACTAAAAATTCTATAAGCCGTGACGCAACAACGTAGTACCATTTTTAACATATCAACTATCAAGTAATTTTTTACTTCCAGTATCAAGACGGTGCGCTAAATTGCTAATACTGGCATCAAGGATACATGTGCCTGTAAAACCATACTCATATTTTATAAAATTTGACTGTAACAGTATCTGTTACCTCAAAAGTCTTGTCACAGGCATATGGGCTATCTAGAGCTGCTATGCATATCCGTGCAATCTCTTCTCTTCCAATCTTGCCCTGCAATTACAGATATTAAAATCTCAAGGTTATAAGGTTGGGTGCCTTGCTTATTATAAAACCATCTGGTCCAATCCTGCAGAACCTTTCTTTCAATCCTACTCTTGAGAATGATCAATATCATTCCTCCAACAGTTTCTTCTATATGGAAATAAGGGGGTGACAAGTGCTGTATAATAACTTTGCAGAAGCTTAGCAACTGCAGGGAGATGGAGGGTACAGTATCCTATTATCATCTTAAATTCTTTTGAAGTTTCCTATCAGATCATATTATAATTTGAATGCATAAGCAGTAAATTCAGGGCATTTTTGAAATGAGGTACTTTTAACATAATTTCTTACTAAGCAGATATTTGGTACAATAAAAAGATACCGTTATGTTGTCTCCTTGGTCAAATATAAGGTCAGCTCCAGCTGGTTCCTCGGTCAATGCACAAGGTCGAACAATTGTGTAGGGAATTCCACTTTCTCTTATTACATCCTCTCCCTGTACCCAAATTGAAAAAAAAAAAAGAATCATAAATGAATCATCAAGAATGGTGAGAGTAGAATACGAAGTTCTAAATTGACACTGCCAGTACAAGCAAAACATAATAATGAATAAATAATTAATGCCATTCTGACCAAATTAAATCCTTCTTGTTTTTGAACTACAACATAAACATGACTTAGCTACTGATGTAAGGAATAAAGTATATCACCAAAAAAGGGATGAAAATAACATAGAGGTACAAAATGCACAATGTGCACCTGAAAACCATAAAATATCTTGTACATGATATTTTTATGGTCTGTGGGTACATGATACTGTTCAGGGTATGTTGGCCATTTGCAAAGAAAATGAGTAAGATTAAATAATATTACTACAGTCTGCATAGGTACATGATATTTTGGATTTTGAAGGGGCTATGCATGAAACAGGACATACAATGTTCAGTGACATCTTAAATCACTAATAACAGGACAAACATAATGCAAAGAGAGAGTTTAAAATTTTGAAGGAATGCAGAGACCTTCAACTTGTATGTAAGTATAAACCCAAGCTCCTTGTTTAGTCGAACAGCAGGAGGCTGTTTGCTTAGATCAAGTCCCGGCCTGTCTGGTCTTGTTACTCCAGCAGCACTTACATGGACGAACCTACAATACAATATCATAAGATTTGACATCAGTGACAAACACCTCAGATATGGAACATTGAGGCTTATCGGAGTGCAAAATATTAAAATGAGGTTAATCTAGGTTACAATGAGGACCAGTCCTGCAATTAAGGTTGCATAAATTATATGTTTGTACTTCAAAGTTAGTTCCAAGTATAATCACTTCTGGCTAGTGAGACAAATTAGACCCAGTAAGCAGCTACCACAATACCGAAATGGTTTGATTTCTTCAACAGAAAAGGGACACAGTAAAGAATAACCTTGGTGTGATCGGCTCGTTCATATATGCCCTTATACTTGAGAAAGGAAGCTCAAATGGGCCTTCTACAAAAGTTGGATTCAGCTTTCCATCATATTCAAACTTGCTAAACATAAGCTAAGCAGCAAAAGACAAACAACCACAGTCAGTCTGTTGTTTGAAGTTGAAGAGTTCTTATGAATATTATAAACATGTATCAACTTCTATAAGTATAAAATGGCTAAATTGCACATGACAATATGGAAGGCCAGAATGAGATTTGCAACATGACAATATCTCATATTCACCCCTAAAAAGGCTAAATTGCACAAAACATCGACATCTATTTTTTCTATTTTTTTTTTCAGAAGAAAGATATGACAAAATTTAGAAAGAATAAAAGTGTCATTTCTTCAGTAAAGGTACAATGACAATTTCTTAGGCACCTCATACCTTTTTTCATTCCCAACAAGCTCAAGGAATATAGATAATTAAAGTTACAATGAAAATTCCCTTAACTTCCAAAATTGACGAGTAAATGTCCAAAAAATGTGAACAGAAAGTATTTGAGAGCAAGTTTAACCTGCAATGAGGTGATTCGACTTGGATCAAATTCAGGTGCATCCGGCAAAGTTCGAGCACGAAATATTGCCTTTAGTGAAGAAAATGGCACTTTTACCTAACCAAGAGATATGGGCAACAATAAGAAAGTAAAGAAGTCGACTAAAACACATAATAGAGTGACGCATCTATTTATTTGCAAAACAGACTGACAACAAAAGAAATCTCCAAAATAAAAGCAAAACTATCATCAAACAAATGAAGTGTTTTTTTATACAACAGACAATCTTCTTTATATGACAAAAAGAACATATGCTAATATAATTTTATCAATTTGTATCATACCGTCTGCCACTGGTCTTTAACAGTGTCAAAGCCAGCAGTATAGCCAACTGTGTCCCACTCAGAGCTTGTACGTAAAATAAGTTTGTAACGCCTTCCATCCCCCTTGACCCTTAGTTCAATCCCATCATATGCAGAAAGGTCCTCTGGAGTTGATAAATTCTGCATCATGTGCAAAATAATGGCCATAAAATTACTCCAAGTATGCCTCCGGAAAGATAGCATGTTAACAAATGGGACAACATATCTAGCTGGAAACAAAAATTTACAATATTTACTATCAACATTGTCCCCACATAATAAGCCATTTTATTACAAACCCATTTTACAATATTCTCACCACAGAGGACTTCCCTTTTTTTCAGTTAAAACTGGAAACAACAACAACAAAAGTCATAAAAGTCATATTATCGTGGTACACATACGAAAATTTTGGTAAGACATGCTTGTTCCACATGTCAAAACATGACTAACCCCACCAACTAAACAGCATGAAATCATAAAAGTTAACATGAAGATGGCATCTATAGGGATGAAGATTTTAAGCATTGCTTCAACTATTACCTTTGTTCTGATACTTGTAAAGCCACCATTGTTTGAAGTAGAAACAACACCTGAAAGAACAAAGTTTTTTGCATGTTCATATCAAATTCACCTGTAGCTAGGGGTGTCGTGTCAATAGGTCAAAATTACATAATTATTTTCTTTAATGGATCAGATTGGATCTCACATAGTTCAAGGACTCAAGGGTAACCTGATTAAGATTGAAAATATGATAATGTTCTTGAATTAATTGTTTGAAATCTCAAGACAAGCCCATTTCCCAAGGATCACAATGTTTTGCTTTTAACCCAAAAAACTCGTGAACCATTAATATTTAAAAAAAAAAAATCAGAGAAGTTAGGGAAAAAAAAAAATAAGGCCTGTTGCGTAAGCCTTTGCTCCCAGCTATATTGTCAGATAGGGGAAGATTGAAGAGTTGATACCCACACACATAATCCTTAAAGATAACAATGGACCAAACCTTTAAACAAGCCGGTGGGTCCACCAGTCTCAGACCCAGTTGGATCAATTTGAAATGAACTTTCACTAACACCCCCCATCACAACGTCATCCAGTGATCCCCATATAAGCTTCCCAGATAAGTTGCCTATCATACAATATAGAAAAATATAATTAGAATTATTATTTTAAAAAGTTATTAGAAAGAGCCAAAGTTGATAGAAAACTGTGTAGAAGTTTTAAGAGAAATTTCACAGATACCCTTGAATCCAAATAATAATTTTCCGTCCCTAACACCAAGACTGTTCTTCACAGCATTGATCAAATTTTGCATTCCCAGGTACTCTACTTTTTCAGGTGGGTCTCCTTTAATCTGTGTACAAAATATAAAGGAAGAAAAAACTTGCAGTGATACTACAAACTTAGGAGTAAAGTTATTCTTTGTTTTGATTTTTCTTTTACTGGGAATTTGTTTGAAACTAAAAAAGAAAAAATAGATTTACCTCAGGTTCAAAGAACTTGACTCCCTGTATTATCAGGTAGCAACAAAGCCATATTAGTCCAACATTAACTTAATATATATTATAAATTTATAAGGACCTATGAACAGATTATGTACATTACTTGGCTATACTTTTGGCGATCAGGAGTATCCCCTTCTTTAGGACCCACTATAACAGAAACTGCATTTATGACTTTCTTCACCCCTTTAAAATACTCTGGGTTAAGAGTTTCTGCTTTTGTGATGTCTCCTATACTCTGCAAATGTGATCGATTATATCTTCAGGAACACTAATAAATATTGTAAATTTTCGCTATTAACATTTTTAACAGCTGCTTTCTTATTTAGCAATACAAATATCCAGTTGGAAGTAGAATTAAAATAGGCTTTAACGAAATTGATTACTATTCAGCTTTAAATATGTTGGTAAAAGAAGACTGAGAGATCTTAACTGTATCATACATGATCTAGCATTGTCATCTTTCATGTTTTCCACTCCAATAAATATAAATATCATGACAGATATGTTTAACATTAGGGCTTACTCTTCAAATCCTGAATGCATATGACATTTCTAAGAGAGAGATGAACTTCCACTATTTATCATGATAATGTAGGTTAATTTTGCAAGTTTACCAATATATTAACAACTATAAGAAAAAATGCAAACAACATCTGCAGCTTATGGCTAACCAAGTCAATGTCAGGTCCAAACATGCCTTTTGCCTTCTCCTCATTCCGAGCCTAGATAAAGAAATAAATATAAAAATCAGAAATACATATTCTAAATAAGAAACTTAATCCAAGCTTACTTAAATTAAAACAGAAAAGATGCTTTTAGACAAATCGATACCAGAACTCGAACAGGGACTCCCTTATTGCGCAAGATGTCAACCACTCTTCGACCAACACCACCCGTTGCTCCAGTGACCAATACTATTCCAGGTCCTTTCATTTTCTTCGGAATTTCACTAGGTTCTGAAGTTGTCGCCTTACCAATTAGAGACTCTATAAACTTCAATAAACCAAAAAAAAGGTTCTTCTTAGTCCGAATTCCGGAATGAACTTTTTGGCAAGTTGGTTTTAATCACATTGGCAAGTATGACTTACATCCTAATAAACAATTCTAATAAAAAAAAAAATTGGAGTGATTAAAAATATAAAATGCTAAACCATAATTAAGGGCATCAACTAAGAAGAATTGAAAAGCAACATGAACTCATCAAACAGTTAAGATGTATATTGACAAACTATATGGTAATAAGCATAGTTTACATCAAAATAAATACTAATAGCAATTTTGGGATGCCCATTATTGGTCTAAGTTGTCCGATAATAATACTACCTACAATTGTCTATGCGCCTAATGCTTCAAAATAATATTAATACCAACTACATGTAACTAACTATACACTTTAAAAGATACTCTTTTGATTTAATGAGCCCTTTAAAAAAACCCAACTCGGATCATATATCAAGTCAGCCCTGAAAGTACCAGTATTATATCCAGTACCCAACCCATCAACTAAGAGTCTTAATATGCAAGTGACAGCAGGGGATATACACTGAACTTCTATTTTCGGAATCTATAATTTGAAAATCTACCCCAAAAGGTTATTTAGGAACCGCAATGACTGCAATTGCAAAGATTGCAGATGATCGTATAACTGATTCCAAGGGATGATACGAAAAAGATAAGTAGCGCATACCTTGAGGGGATTCGGAGGTCCGTTAAAGAAAAAAAGTGTCCTTAAGAATCTACCAATGTCCCACGATTCCTTTGTGCTCGATGCAAACACTTTCCCCCTGTTTGATTTGAGATATAACCCCTTGCCTCTTCTGTGAGCAAAATTGGATATGTGGGTGTGACCAACAACAGATGCCTTCTGAAGTGATCTTACCGAACAACTAGCGGATGAGATTCCCTGATCAACAAAGCAATACAATTAAGTCGGTGCCAGAGAAACCTGTTTGCTATCAAATTGCATCATTGGCTTTCAGCCTTTGTTTCATTTGCTATCAAATTGCATCAATAAATCAAAAACACAACCGGGTAATTTGGTTGTATCAGCTCAAAGAATCATCCACCCACATAAATAGTCAGTAGATAGTTCAACATCAACATTCGACTACCTTAGCTGTCACACACAGACCCGATCGGAACGTCACAAAGTCCAGAACTTTGCCAATTATGATGGTTCACATTGCAAGTAATCAATCACCGAATGGCCAAAATCAATTGATAAATAGATTAACAGCAGTTCATATGAGCATTCATTTGTTAGTACCATGCCTGAACATGTACCAGTAAATGGACAGACATTTTATATATGTATATACCTGAGAGCGAAGGGGAAGGGAGAGGGAGTAGCGGGAAGAGAGGATTCCAGTGGTGTAGTAATAAGAAGGGCAGCAAATGCAAATGCAATCCATGCTTCTTCTTCGGAAGAACACTACTGAGGACTGAGAACAAGCAAAGCAAAGCAAAGGACAGCGTAGATATTTCCAGACCATAATAAACAAACAAAGGAAAAGGGCGGAAAATGTGGACCGTAAGAACGGACGGGTCGGATTATGACACGCCGAGTTGATTGCCGATCCGACGGACAGGAGGACGAGTCGCCTCGTGGAATTTATTTATATCCCCTGCTGTACTGCATTGTGCAGTTCACCACGTCAGTCGTTGGGTTGTCTCGAGATTCGTGCCAGAACGGATCTGGAGACGATTCAATGGCTGACGTTGTGAACTGCGTTATGTCAGTAAGTCAGGAGATGAACACTCCTAGTGATGGGTCGTGGCGAGTGATTATGGAAATTTTAGATCAGCTGGTACGTGTCGTTAGTTCGTTACGACGTCACATGGTGCCTCCCAAAGTGTAGTCCGAATTCATTTTTCAGAAAAAAAATAAAAAATAAATTTCCTTGTTTCTAATATCCGATTTTTTAATTATAATTAAATAAATAATCGTAATTAAATATATATATATATATATAAATGGTAAATGAAATTAGGGATTCAGTCATTCAGGACGGTTACGTTTCAAATCCGCATTCAAGACCAATAATTTACGCGTGACCTGCTTTTTTTCTATTTTACTTTAGTTTTTCTGATGGTTGCGTTTTCAATCTGTGACCCATCTTTTGTGATGCGTTTCTAATATGCAACTCAAACTTTGGGTCACTAATTGAAAACACGGTCATCCTTTTAAAGACGTTGCCTTAAATTATGGATACGAATTTAATATGTGTCCCTTATTAAAATATAGTTTTTCGAATCTCTGTCATCCTTTGACTGTTTGTGGGTACCCGAGTCTCCGGACGCGGATTTGAAATGCATCCGTCCTAAATCCCGAATTTCATTTAACATTTTCTAACTATTTAATTCCAATTATTTATTTAATTTATTAAAAAATCGGTTCCGATATAATATTTAAAAAAAATATATGATAATAAATAAAATGAAATGGTTAATGGTTTTTCAATGTGCTGAGTAATTACCAAAATGTAAAATTGAAATTGATACGATGAAAGTGTCAGTTTCAGTTGCCACAAAAGTCTCAGCTTTCTCTTCCTCCGTTTCGGAAATTTCTCCTCTTAATTCCTCTCCTCTAATTCTATGCACCCAATTGCCTCGGACTCACTCAATCCTCACTTTTCTTTTTCATTCACTAGAAGCGTACCCGCGCATCGCGGTGGGGAATTTCAATTTTTATTCAAGCTAACGATATAATGATGAATTGTTTTTTCAATATCTGAAGAATAAATTCATGCTTGTTTGTATGTGCACAGACTTTCACGTAAGCATAGACTGAAACTTTATCGATCCAATCCGTGAGAGTGTGTAATTTAAAGCAGTGGCTATTCGAGTACTGAGAGGGAAAATTTTTCTCCATTTGATGAAAACCGTGACCAAATGGATGAGTCCAATTTTTACGTGCTTTTTATAATAATATAGACGTTCAACATCCAATTTTCCAATTCAACAAATCTCAAATTGATCTCGGAAGCTCTATCCTTACTATATATAAAAACATATTAGAAAAATGATATGAAAGGGTTATCTTCCTCAAATAAAAAATCTGAGGCATTGATCATTTCTTTGATAGATCAAAACCGTTGATTTACGTTAATGCCCGTTGACGTTAATATCTCAGCCCATTAAAATTTAAGGCTCATATCAATTTTCTCAATATAAGGCTCATTACATATTATCTTAAAAATTTATTATAAAAAATAATTTCAGCCAAAAGTAATACGTGGGTTCTTTACTCGTATATACATATATTTGTTAAAAGCTTATAACATCACAGTAAAATACCAGTACCATAGCAAAGGTTGAGACTTGACACAAATTAAATGCATGTGTCAAGCAGTAACTAATGGAGAAAAAAGGTACCAAATTGAAACAGTCAATTATATTATACAGAATCAAGTTTTGATGACATAATACACAAGTAGCAGTACAATTAAAATGCTTGCACAATTCATAATTAACCTACATGTATAGTTCTTACAAATAAAACCCAAAAAAAAAAAAAAAATCATTGCATGCACAAGTATCTCTTCCTTAGAAAAAAAAAAAAGTGGAATCCAAAAAAGTTAATCAAATTACAAAACACAGTTGCCATTAATTCTTACTGTAATAAATTTTAGATCTTGATCATCTGCCAACAGATAGCGGAGCAAGTGACACCGGGCGTGTCGGTGCATGCGACTGTGTCCCCGGTGATTGCGGAGCTGTCGCCGTACCGAAAATATCCCCGCGAACCTGAACATGTTTACCGGTTGTCGCTGATTCGTACTCGGTACTTGTTTCTGAATCCATGGAGCATTCCAAGACCTTCATGACCTGCGACATGGATGGCCGCCGGTTGATCTCCTTCTGCAGGCACCATATCGCAAGTTTGATCATCTCGACTACCTCCGACTCGTACGACAGCGAGTCCTCGCCGAGGCACTGGCTATCAACTATGTCCATCAGCTTCTCTTCCTTTATCTTATCTTGCAATAGATTGATCAAGTTGGTGCTTCCTTCCGGCTGCTCGGGGTCAATGTTCTTCCTCCCGCTCACGATTTCAAGCACAACGACACCGAAACTGTACACATCGGCTTTCTCTGTGATGTGCGAAGTTAGCCATTCGGGTGCGAGATATCCGCGCGTGCCCCGTACTTTGGTCATGACATGGCTTTGATCCCTGTCAATTAGCTTTGCAAGTCCAAAATCTGATATCTTCGCGTTAAAATTGTCATCCAGAAGGATGTTCCCCGGCTTAATATCCAAATGGGCGATCTTCACCCGGCATTCCTCGTGCAGATAACATAAACCCTTTGCGAGATCCATGATTATCTTGTACCGGGTTCTCCAATCGAGGGCATAAGGCCGCTTACTCCTAAAAATCCACTTGTCGAGCGACCCCTTGCTCATATGCTCATAAACGAGAAGCCGGTGTCGATTTTCGGAACAAATACCGATTAACCTGACAAGATTGATGTGATGGATACTGCCAATAGTCATGACCTCTGCCAAGAACTCCTCCTTACCGCGCGTAACATCTTGCAAGCACTTAACCGCGATTTTGGTGTCGCCGAGCTGCCCTTCGAAAACCGGACCAAACCCACCTTCTCCGAGCTTTTTCTTGAAATTATTCGTTGCCTTCTTTAGCTGACTATATGAGAGTCTATTCGGCATCCCGGCAACTCCGAGAAGATATTCTTCGTCTTCCCGCCTCACCTTTACCCGCTTCCCAAGAAGGAAAGCGAGCCAAATCAATACGACAAGAACTAGTAAAAACCCATGGAGAATGCCGGCTTTTATCGTCACCCATATGGATGTGGGTTCCTTATAAACCTGAACCTTGATGTATGTCGACGAGTTATAACCGACGGTGCCCGCGTCACTGTGCATTAGGGAGAATACCTCATTTGGCATGTAACAAGACCCGTTGGTAGAGTTCGTGATGTACTTGAATATCGCAACCTCGCAACTGCAATTCCTCAGGCATGCCCGCTTGCAACTCTCTTCATCGGTGATCCAACTGTCTATAGAGTTGAAGTACGTGACATTGTCGAGTTTAACAAGTTGCTGATCATCTGTGTGGTCACATGACATTGGCACAACACGTTGACACCCGATGTTTGGTTGTCGGCTATCGATTTGTTGGAAGAAAACATCGTTTCCCGGAAACTTACTTCCCGTCACAGAAGGGCAACTGCATTGGCCTTTGTAACAAATCCCGTAAGCCCCGCAAACCGTCGGATATGCACAGTCATCTGTATACGTATTAAACACATCTCCTAACGGCAACCAAAGGGAATGGTCCCATTCATAAAGCCGTAAATGTCCGTCCGGCTCGAGTCGCATGTATTGCGAAGCCGAACCCGAGGGCAGCGTAATCACAGCTGATTTCACACTGACGTTACCAAAATGCGCAACGAATGAAAGGCCGCCGTCAGCGAAGGTTGCCGAGGTGGTGTAGTTGCCCTTGTATTGCGGATTCGTCGCAAAAGCGGTTGTATTGATCTTCTTTTGGAAGTACAATTGCGGTGGATTGGAAACAACATACGCAAACAATCCGTCTGCTGTTAATGTCAGATAGAACTGACCTTCCGTCAAATTGGTTGTCGAGAAAACATTACTGACTGTCAATCTCTGGCCTTGTCGAAGTGACTGACCAACAAGAAGCATGTCGGTCGGGTAGTCAAAGGACTGCCAAACCGTCTTGTTCGCCTGATTGAACAAAATCAGATTGCCGGAGTTCGTAAGATTCATTCCCGCGACCGACATGTTTGTTGTGCCAGACGACCACACCGCCGCACCGTTGGTGTCTTTAAGCATCAATCCGTCTTTCGTCAACTCAAGTGTCGAGTTGTAGCCCACCGGTTTGTCCGGGTTCGCCGCCCAAACAATGCGAGGCCCTTTACTGGATATATCACTTTTAGAAGATTGGACGCTACCGACACTGCCACTAGACAGAATGAACACCGAAAATATGAATCCGGTGCATGGCGGCGTGCAGAAAAACCCGCACGAGAAGGATGTTCGGATGCCCTGCGGGTCTTGCCGAAGAAATATCGGCACGATAGTCGTCCCGTCACTGTACGAGAAATTGGTCAGTGTTAGAGGGCTGTTGATCCATTTGTACGGTGCGCGCGCTGCCGCATTCGGTGAAGGCGGTTCTAGTACAGCAACAGCATGCAGGAGGTAAAATGGTATGAAAAGAAAATGATAGATCATGAGAGGTTTCATCATTTCATGGATTGATCTGTTTGGAATTGGAAGAGAATGTTAATGGAAATTATCAAAGATGAAGACTAATTGCTGGAAGAAGGAAAACCTTCTCCAGCTAACTCCTTTTTTTTTTCTTTCTCCCTCTGATTTCTATTTTTAATTTTCTGATATGAAAATGGAGATTAATTGTTGAGGTGCATAACTGGAATATTAGTGAGGATCATGTAAAGAAAGAAAAAAAAATTATATTTTTAGAGCCATATATACATGCTTCCAATTCATGTAGTGGTGGCCCTGTCACTCATATTTTAAATTTTAAAATTTAAAATTTATGATTGTTTTTTATTTTTTAAACAGCTGCAACAAAGTACAAAGATGACATAAATTAATAGTATTTGACCATGTTTACATATCTTTGCTGTGGTATTTTGATTCTTAAAATTGGCTAATATGTGTATGTATCTTAATTCCAAGTTTGATTAAATTTTGGCATTATTGAGAGATTAGTGATTTTATTGACATTTATAAAAGAACTCTTTTGTTAAAACTTTTTGTGACATTATATAAAATATACATGCTTATATGAAATAATTGCCAGATGATGTTTATTGATGTTTCATTGCTTAACTCTGTGAAATAGCTTTTTTTTTTTTTTTTTCCTTTTTCTAATACAGCATTGAGTTCATAATTTCTTTTTTTTTTTTCATTGTATTTTTAGTAGACCTTGTAGCTTCATTTTCAATACTAATAGTGCACGATCGACCTTAACTCATTTGACAAAATTTTATTGTTCAGAAAAGAAAATATAATTGATAAGATCCACCCTGACATTTTTATTTTAGAGAATTGTGAAGTTGAGAATAAAATACAGGAAAGAAAAATAATAAATGTCCGGCCTAATAGATCAATTTGAGACAAAAAACGAAGCCTCTCGAAAAGCTTTTGCCATTGTAAATTTGGTCAAAAGAGATTGCACAGCATGAAATTTTATATATTGTAATTTACCTACCATGTTCTATCATCATAATATCCAAGCCAAACTGCAATTATGCATCATGTTAAACTAATTAATTTGGTTGATAAATAATGATAATCGGATACTAAAGAATTTCACAACAGAAATTCAAAATTTTCGTCTTATCTTATCATTTCACATGATTATACTAACGTTGGCATTTCGGTCATTTATGTTATCACGTCCGAAATCATGATTTATGGTGCTCAATAAATTCTTTATATGAAAATATTGGGGAATACAAAATTTTTCATTTTTAAAATTTTCTAAGTATTTATTTTGAATTTTAGAAAATAGCTCATAAATATTAATAAAATATTGATGTTTGTACGTGCTATTTTCAAAAATAAAAAACAAGTACTTAGAAAACTCTAAAAACGGAAAATTTTTGTATTCTCCAACATTTTCATATAAAAGATTTATTGAGCACCATAATTGTGATTTCGGATGCGAAAATATAAATTTTGAGGCGTTAGCATTTCGGTCCGAAAAGCTAATGTTAGTATAATAGTCGAACTCATTGAAATGGGCTCATGCTACTAAATATGATTTGGACTCAAATAGGCCCATGGGCCTTCTTTCATTTCCAGCCCGCTCTGAGGTGACAGGCTCCTCCAAGACTCGGACTGCTACTCTTCTCTCGCTTTTGAGCAACGAAACGATTAATCTATGTATGCATTCTACTTTTCAGATGATCAGATGGGAGCACTCATCCCCTGACTTACTGCACTGTGCAGTTCACAACATTAGCCGTTGGATCGTATGGAGATTCGTGCCAGTGGGGATCTCGAGACGATCCAATGACTGTTGTTGTGAACTGCACAATGCAGTACAGCAGTGGATACGATTTCATGAGATGGAGGACATATATCATCTAGGCCGCAGAAGCCCATGCAATATGCATCCATCCGTTCAGTCCTCAACTCTCATGCACGCCAGGTGTTCGATCAAATGCCTCTGAGAAAATCAGGAGAGATCAGATCAACACCTACACCATGTACCCGCTTCTCTCGAAACCGGCGGTGTCTCTGACGGTAAGCACTGCCGGCACGTACCATTTGGATTAACTGAACGTAAGAATTGGTGCTAATGGGATCAAGTTCAGGGAGACAAAGTCATGCACATGAGGTGCTCGAGGAAAATTCATGCGGTTTTACAAGCTCCTCACATGAGGTAATTAAGTACCCATCTCGGATCTTCTGTTCTTCTTCTTCTTATGACTACAGAACCAACTTTGTATTACCACCATCTGTGCCACCGGTTGCTGCAGGGCTCACCACACCGGCACTGGCAAGTCATAATATCAGGCTCATCGTACCAGCACTGGTAAGATACCTTTTTTGAGCATAATATACAGACATACCTATGTCCTTTCAGTGTGAGTTATATACAGACATACCTATGTCCACAGGAATTTAAGGCTCTGGTTATGTTACTGGAAATCTGCAATAATCGTGCGGTGAGCCAGTTTATGGAATAGGTTTGTCAAACTAGAAGTCCATACAGCCTTTTGTCTTATAAAAAAAATGAAAATACAAAAATTTATCTATACCACGATACACATAAAACCGTTATGTTTGCAATAGTTTTGCAAATAATGTACAAAATAGTTCTAAAATTTTGAGAATTTGTGCAAAAAATGTACAAAATGTTGCTAAAAATCTAAACATAATATTTAATATTTTCAATTACAAATTGAGTAAATAAATCAATGATTTTTTTTTCCTTACAGTGGCATCTTCATTTGACCTTCCCAACTCAGATGCTTTTTTTTCAGCTTTTCGCATCTTTAAATGACTGTCCTGGAGAAATATGCAACAGATGAAACAACATTGTTAAAATGTGAGCTTGCTTGAAAAAATTGTAATACAGAAGTATAGTTATGAAAAATAAATGAAGGCAGGTCCAGCTCTACTCTTTCCGGTACTATACAAGTCAGACACATGTTATTTTGTTTTCATTGTTTATATGGTTTCATGTGAAAATCAGATCTAACTAGTAATCATCCAACAATACAAATATAATACGGTATTGTGGTGAATTTTTGCCATTAAAAATGTCCTCATTTGTATAAAACTGAACATGCTAAAACATCTACCTGATTGTTGAATTTCGAAATTCATCTTGGTCCGGACAGCAGTGATGCTGTTAGTGGGGATGAAAAGGTTGTTGGGAATTCTATTCTTGCCGGTTCCACTGGAGCTGCATTGAAGAAGTGATCTTGTAGGTCCGCTTCAAAATCCATCGCACCTTCCAAAATCTTCACCACCACTGACATATTAGGTCTTCTACTACTATCATTTTCTAAACACCACATTGCCAACTTTATCATTCTGATAATTTCTTCTAAATGTATTTCAGCAAAAACAATATTCTTATCTATTATCTCTGGTAATTTGTTTTCTCTGATCTTATCCCGTAACACACTTATCAGATGAACATCCTCTTCTTTCTGTTTGTGATCTAGGTTTCTTCTTCCTGACAAGATCTCAAGGACAACAACACCGAAACTGTAAATATCAGCCTTTTCAGTAATCACATGTGTTAGCCATTCAGGGGCCAAGTAGCCCGGAGTTCCTCGCATTCTAGTTATCACATGGCTCTGCTCCTTATCAATTAGTTTTGCCAATCCAAAATCAGAAACCTTTGCATTCAAATTATCATCCAGAAGGATATTTTGTGGTTTGATATCCAGATGTGCGATTCTTTGCCTACAGTCCTCGTGAAGGTATAGTAGTCCTTTGGCAACATCCAATATAAGTTTCTGTCTAATATTCCAATCAAGAAAGGCACTTTGCCGTTTGTCAAAGATCCACTTATCTAGAGACCCACCTGGCATGTACTCGTACACTAAGAGATTTTCTGACTTCTCGACACAATATCCAATTAATCTCACCAAGTTAACATTATTTATACCACCTATTGTCTGCACTTCAGTCAGAAATTCCTCTTTTCCTTGGCTTACGCTATTTAAGCGTTTCACAGCCACTTTCTCGCTACCTATCTCTCCCTCAAAAACTGAACCAAAGCCTCCAGCTCCAAGTTTCTCTGAGAAGTCCCGAGTAGCTAGCTTCAATTGTGCCAGGGAAAACCTTCTTGGCATCCCGGGTATCTGGGGTATGGCATCCTCTTCTTCCACCATCTTCTTCTTATGTTTTCTCATGTAACATACTACAAACCCCATACTCAGAATTAAGAAAAATAGACCAGTGAGGACTGCACCTATCACAATTTTAGTATGGACCTTCCTAGAGCCAGAGGCATTCTGGACTTTAATAAATGCCGTCATATTGGAATAATTATAATATGAATCTGAGCCGGATACGCTCATGGATAGAATCTCAGATGTAGTATGGCATCTGGCTAAAGCAGGGTCAAAGAATGCAGCTTTACAAGAACAGTTCTTTAAGCATGCCTCCTTGCAGCTTTCTTCATCATTTATATGTTCATCGAATGGAATACGGTAGTAAGTAACATCTCTTGTTAAGGGTACAAGCATTTGATCTTCTATTCCCTTGCATGAAATAGGAACCAGAGGTGTGCAACCTTGGTTGGGTTGCCAAGAATCTATTGGTCTAAACAAGTAAGGGTATGTGTCTTCTGAAGGACAGGTGCATTGCCCCTTCGAGCAAATTCCATATTCTCCACAAGACAATGGATAATCACAATAATCAAGGGGAGGACATCAGTTGAATTCCATCTAGTGATATTGGGACCTAACGATAACCACTGGTAATATTTCAAATGCCCATCAGATTCCAATCTAATAAATTGAGCATTTGATCCACTAGGAAAAGAAATTGTTACTTCATTATCAGAAAAGTTAAGGCTTATATTGTAGTGAGAAAATGAATCTATAATTTCCTGACTACCATTGCTTGAGAAATAAATAATAGGTGTTTCATTGCCAGCAAAAGCATTTATAACACCATCAGTAACTGATAAGGAGAATAAACCTGGGGTTGAGTTAGTAGGACTGGTGTCAGCGGTAATCCTCGTCAGTTGTTGACCAGGAACTAGTGTGTCTGTTGGATGATCAAATGATTGCCAGACAATATTATTCTGAGAGTCAAGTAACACCAAATTCCCTGAATCTAAGAGGGTCATGCTAGTCAGGGATGCACCTGCAGACCAAACAATGGTTCCATCTGAATCACGTAGAACGACATTACCATTACTGCTCAACTGCACGGTTGCATTCTCTTGCACAGGGTGATCTCGGTTAGCTGACCATACCATCTGGGGATCTTGCATCATATGGGAACTAGGATCATCATCAATACTGATGAAAATACCGAAGAGGAATGTGGTACAAAAATCATCATTGCAGCTGAAGCCACAAGCAAAAGAGGAGTACTTGTTATCGGATTTTCCGTTCGTACCATTGATAACTGAGAATGAAGATTTTTGGCTAAAGAGAAATGCTCGGACTTTTACTTCACTTGAAGATGCATTGTCATTGATTAGCGAGAGATTGTTTGTCCAAAGTGCTGGGGCAGCTGTTGCATCAAGAAAGCTAGCATTTAGAGTTGGAAGGTATATGTGTAAAAGAAGAACGGTAACAAGGATGAATGATCTCATAGTTTGGTTATTTCGGGTTATTGACCGAGAAGCAGTTTTCTTTTTTGCAGACAGAATAAATTCTTAATCGGAGTGGCCGGGCCTGTACTCATAAGAGGTTGGAGATAAGCAGCGGCCTGGTTTGTGGCACCCCTTCTGTGTGGAGGTTTATGTTCTCTTCATCCTTTGTTTATGCACTATTCTTTTCCTTTGCATGTCCAAATGGTATGCAATTGAAGAAGATCACAAACTTTTTATTTGCAGAGAGGATCTAAACCATGATACAGAGACTTTATGATATTGCTGCTGTGGCCTGCAAAAAGTCAGACAAGTCAAATTTTTCTAAATGGCTAGCAACAATACTTCCAGTCAGATGCATGATGCCTTTGACTGTAACCTCTGAACATAAAAATTTCTTCCAATGCATGTGTAGATCCGTGTGTTTGAACTTTCAAATATTCCACTGTCCAGCATAAATCAATGTGCTAAAGACGTTTATCATATCACAATTCCATTATACCATTCAATTATTACTTAATTAGTCAAGGTCCCTTTCAGTAATAATTGAATGGTATAATGGAATTGCGATATGATAAACGTCTTTAGCACATTTGATTTATGCATTGGAATATATTGGACTGTTATTATGAAAGGGATTATATTGTGATAATCTTTCAAAAGTGATGTAATACATATTGGACAGAATTACCTTTACTATGAAACATTTTGTTTGTAGTCTTTGATCATATCAATTGGAGACTATAATCAAGTATTTAACCAGAATAGGAGCAAATCCTTTTTTCACCCAAAAAAATTGAAAATGGTGAAGTTCATGATTAATTTATGAATCAAGATAAAAATGAAGCCATATAAAATTTGTTAAAAAAGTAGAAACTATTTAAATCTTGAACATGCTAGCATGCTACCAAACTTCTCTTTTCCGGCTATAAATATCACACGTGAGATGTGACCAACAGACGCATGATCCTTTTTACTAACCAAAAAAAGATTAAATAAAAAATAGAGTTTGATCCCAAAAAATAATTGGGGAATGGGGACGCGTGTGAGTTGACTGATAAACTTCAACTCGTTCACACATGATTTAATTCTAAAAAGAAAAAAAAGGTTCATGAATGCATAACGTGGAATTAACTAGACGCATAAGATTTCACTAAAGCAATGGCCCACTAATTTGTGAGGACTTAATTATCGATTTTCTTTTTTCAAGACTCACTGTCATGCATATTTTTGGTACAAAATTTTGTTGCTTGAAAGTGTTGGCCATATACAAAATTATAGTTGAATTGATGTAAGGGTCCGATATATAAAATTTGACTTTATATGTAATTTAATCTTTTGTATTTAAAATTAGTAGAGGGATTGTTCAGCAACATACTAGAAAATAAGGGGAAGAGTGAAATTTTAGAATAGAATTCAATCATCATGCACCATTCCAATCTTGCTCAGTTAAAAAACAAAAGGTGAAAGAAAACAGCATGTATGTGTATTAAAATGTGAAAGGCTAGGATGCAGTCTCTAGAGCTTTTAGTTTTAGCTTAAGGTGATATTTGGAGAGAAATCCTGTCATGCTTTGTCTACTTCCTGTATCCCTGGCACAGTTTCTGGCAGCATATATATATGCAGCTAATACTATCAGTTATTAAATGTGTTTCAGAAAGCTTAATTAGGGAACTCGAAACTTGATCAATTTGCAGACAGGAGACTGAAACACAGGGACATCATCTCTTAATTTACTTTTTCAAGTTTTCTTGCTGCATTATACATCGCTGTGTCGTACTGTTACACCACGACGAACCCAGACGCGGAGAGCTGCTTTGAGAGGACCTGTGTACAGGTCCTTCATGTTCTATTTGCAGTCAGAAAGCCGGACACGATCATGCATGCATAATCTTCTCCATTAATTGGCAAGTAGCTAGGTTTGGCTTGGTTAGCATCTCCATTGGGTCTACATATACACAAATGTACTGTATGTAATGCCAACTGACTTGTAATTAGGATGGCTAATGAATGTAAGGAAACAAGTCAATATATCCTTGTCGTTGTTAATCGCACTTAACGGAAGGCAAAATGCAATAGCAGTCCAATGCCAAATAGATAATGTTGTGACAGTGTTGTGTCCTGCAATGAAATGCTTTACAGATATAGTTCATTTTTGAATACCTAATTCTGTAATGCAGGATTGCTGCTATAGTCTTCCAAGCTGTAATCTGAAAAATGGTGAATGCCTCTTAGCATACAAGCTGCAGAACTTCCAAGCTGTATTATGACCTGACCTTTGTTAATGCAAGTTGATTCTATATTTCTCAGCTCTAATTCACCGTCATCACTTGATTTGGATTGGCGGGTTTATTCACATCTTGCCAGAATTTGGGTTTTTTTTTTTTTTTTTTTTCTAGCAGTAATTCAGGGATTAAGTAATGTAACTGTTACTTCTCTTTTTTAAGTTAATGCAGTGCCGAAGGGCTTTATTCTAGGAAAAAAAAAAAAGGTACAGCCGTATAGGTCAGGCGTTGGCATGTTGCCTTTCTGCACACTACAATTTGTATACGAAATTTGTGCAAGGCTCACCTGGGTGAGCATTTCAATGTTAAACAGTCTTCATATTAGCACTTAATTCTGTTATTTTGTTAATTAATGAAGATGCGTTGAAACTTTTAAGCTAAACGGTATGCTTATGTTGGCAGCCTAATTAGTATAACATACCTACTTTTTTCAAAGTTCTTACAAAGCGGATTCTTCTTCTTTAGACTAGTCAAGTTCTAGTATTGTAGTGAGACTTGATTTAGTTGATTATAGATACAATAATAAAAAATTTCAAGTTGTTATTTTCTTGAGAGTTGAGACTAGTCAAATGTCAATAAATTTAGTAATGACACTGTTACAATGTGAAATGAAAGATAAAAAAACAATTTAATTCAAAATTGTCATGCGCTGAACTTGCATAATTATTGAAAACAACTCTAAAATAGTCTATTTCCGTAGAACTTTTAGTTTGTTACTCCAGCTATATAACCAAATGACATGGATCGCTTTTATTAGCTGGGTGAAAGATATTTTGTTTGAATCCAATTTCTCTAAAATTTGGTAATTTGGTCACCAAACCCTTATAAGCACATACAACAAAAAATTTGATAGGGTAATAACTAATAACTAAATAACTGGTTCAAATTAGCTCTGTTCACTGGTTCCATACTCCCAAATTTCACCTTTCTCTTTGTTTTCTTTTTTGGGGTTCAAATAAAGGTATCATATGCAATTTACAGAATTTTTTGCCAGATGGAACAATTTTGTATCACAGCAGGTGAACATCATTAGAGTGACTAAACAAAAGGTAAAATAAAATAAAGAAGTTATAATAGAAATACCGATTTACAAAACCAGGAGATCACACTTTGCCATACACCAATAGCGGCAACCTCAAAATCCAGCAGAAGCAACAACAAATCACACCAGGATTAGCTCAACTTTCCTTTGGAGCCAAAAAAAGATGTTTATGTTTACGGTTTACCATAATCAAATTTATATAGGTACACATATACAAGGATTACTACTCTCTAAGACCCTTTCAAGTTACTAAGAAAAGAATCTTAATACTGAAGTAAAAAAAACAGCAACAGTTATTCACAAAAGTATATATCCTGTATGTCGCATTTTGCTTCGCTTTTCTTAAGTTTCATTTTTCTCTTCCTATAAAATATACCCTTCACTCGAGTACAACCAAAGAATCTTCAGCAATCATTTGAACACAAATTTGCGGTGGTATTTTAGAAACCAGAGAAAGAAAAGAAAAAAAATAAATCATGCAAAATTCTTATCTATGGTACTGGCACGGAGATGGCAACTGGCTGATTTATTGACAAATCTCCGCTTCCCAAACTAGGGTTCCGCCTTAGAACTCTACTGGGTTCCACAAGCTGACTTTGATCCATAACAGCGCTGTTTTCCATCATCACCACTGACGGAACCACTACTGTCATTTCGCCACACCAGCGCTGCATAATCTTAACAAGCACAGTGGCTTTTCTTCTGGCCCGTTTTGTACCAGTCAGCATAATCCCCTGTACCAGCCCACCGAGCCCTGGGGTCCGTGCCACCCGTTGAGTCAGCACAGGCCCACATCTTCTGCAGATTTCCTGCAATGCCGCCACTGCATTCTCTTTGCCTTTTGGAGTCCCTCTCTTCATAATTTTTATCAAACTCGGAATTGTACTCTCCACTCCAGCAATCGCGTGTGCAACTGCTGGCTGCTTTGAGATCAGTGCAAGGGCACCTGCTGCCTCCTCTGACACTGATTCATTGCTCAGAGCATGGGCCAGGGCCACTGCTGCGCGTGATTCTAGCATCTCAGCCCAGCTCTCAGGATGGGTCGAGAGGTTGAATAAGGCCATGACAGCGTCTTTTCTACCTCTAGGTGTACCTTTCTTTAATAAATATGCAAGTGCTTCTACCGCACCTGGTTCAGAAAATATTCTTTTTTTGTAGTCATGTACAACAGACAAGCTAAACAATGTGGCAGCCGCGTTTTCTCTGCCTTCCATAGACCAGCCATGCTTCAACACTTCAGTGATTGAGCTTAAACAACCCTCTTCTTCCATTATTCTTTGCTTATTGGAATCATATATTGACAGGTTTAACAAAGCAGTTACAGCATTTTCTTGTGTAATTGGGTCCGAGTTGCTGAGCAACGCACTGAGATGAGGGACTGCCCCAAGCTCAGCTATATACGCTCGGTTCGGCTTACCAGCCTTGGCCAAAAGCCTCAATTCTCGTGCAGCAATCCCTTTTGCTTCATCCGAACCATCTACCAGCTGGCCGACCAGAATACGTGCAGTTGCCATGTTAGCTGTTATCGCTGCCTTACTGGAGCAGGCAGCTGCAATAGTTTCAGCCGAGCCATCAGTAACCTCTCCCGAGTCATAAGGAACACCATAAACCGAGCACCAGAGAGAGATAAGACTCCGCAAGGCACGGTTGGGAATGAGCCTGGAATCAGATAGCAGCTGGCCGGAATTGGGGCACGTTGAGTGGCCCTCGTCCATCCATTGAATAATGGAAGCGCGATCATATGTCTGTCCAGTCGACACCACCACAGGGTCCCGCATCAGATCAAGTGAAATTGGACAGCAGAAATCCTTTGGCACGGAGAACGAAGATGAGTCGGTGATGCTGCCGCTCCAGCTCAACATCCTTCTGCTCAGTCGTCTATTTCCCTCAGTCCAACTGGGTGTCTCTGGTTGCGGGGGCCCGCTGAAAGAATCATTGCTAAAGAGATAGAATCTACAGAACCGAGCAAGTGCCACAATCCCACCAAGCAGCGTGAGGTCGGCATCTTCTTCTTGATTGTATATTTGTTCTTCTAGAAACTCAACTTCTGACCTACAAGCTGAGCCATCAGGAATCCCCAATCTGCTGACGAGTAAATTCCGCAACTTTTGGGTATCTAGTTCCTGTCCATGGTCAAATTGGTCCAGAAATTCAATAACCATCGCGCTCAATTCCCGCGCTTCCTTTTCGGGGTCCAGTCCGGGATTCAATCTCCCGCAATTCTTACGCAGCAATTCGATCTGATCCTTGACGTCGGCCGACAGCCTCAGTCCCTCGATCGGCAGAACGTCTAGAAGAGTGACGAACTCCTGATTGAGATCGACGAAATTGCCTGAGATCTGCGCGCTCTTCAGAAGAAGCCACAGCCTCGCGGAGCTCTCGCAGTAATCGAGCAGCATCTTGGCGCGGTAGATCAGGATATACAGCTCCCTGAAACAGAGCGTCGCGGAGTCGGGGAACCAGAGCGACAAGGACCCGGAGGAGTGCTCGATCAAGTACTGGAACAGCGACAACAGGATTTTTACCTTACAGAGCAGAGATCGGGCGTGCTTCTTGTGGAGATGAGACGGCGACGGGTGCGATTGGATCAATTCCGTTGACAGGGAAGCTAGGGTTCGAACCAGCGACACCCCGGACAAATCCGTGGGCGCGAAGAAGGCGCCGGCGAGCGGCGCGTGGTGGCGCCGCCGTTGCGAGAGGAACTCGAGGTTAGACATCCTCCCCCCGCGGCGTCAATCGACGACCGACCTCGCTAGGGTTAGGGTTTTGAGCTCGACGACGACGACGACGGCGACGACGATGATTGATTGATTCGATGATTTACTCGGGAAAATTATTTGCTCTGAATGGCGCGTGAGAGGGAAAAAGGGAAGGAAAAGAGGAGAAGGTTGTTATTATTATTTAGGTTATGAATGGCGAAGAACAATTCATATCCTCTACCGCGCAGTAAGTTACTGCGCACCGTTTCAAATTTTGGATCTGCTTTGAGATTCGTGAAACTCAATCTCGAAAAATACCTCTGTAATCGTCATCGTTGATTTGCTGCGCAGTAAAATACCGCGCAGCAGAGGATAAGCACTCGGCGAAGAACGGGAAGAAGGAAGGAATGGAATTGACTTTCTGGCCTTCCGGCTGGATTTCGGCAATTCATATCCTCTACGGCGCAGCAAAATACTGCGTAGAATACTAACCATTGGATATGCTTTAAGATTCGTGCAACTCAATCTCAAAAGGCCCTCCTCTGATCAGCATCGTTGATTCGGATTTCGCGATTCCGGCACTTCCGTTTTCTTTTTCGGTTTCCGTCATTTCGTGTTCCGCTCCGGCTCCGCTCGCTTTGAGAAGCGTGTTGTGGATTTGCTTGAATGATACAGTGGAGAAAAGTCCTTACCAAGATCTGGTGTTGATGTAAATGTGAGCCCAACGATATATTTACTCATCAACCTTAATGCGACTGTCCTTGTTCGGTTCATGACTTTAACGAACACCGGGTGTTTGGAAAGACTATCTAATCCGTGAGTTAATCCAAGGGATTAATTAATTAAGGGAAATCCAGATTATTACCTAATCTAATAACTCCAAGCGTAAGCCGACCAGGCGGATTCTATGGGATCAGTTCGGACGAACAAAGGGCATGAAATTTCTAAAAATTACAATGCGTACCAGTAGGTATGCTTGTCCGATCAGGGGTAAATAGGTAATGTTGCTGATAGGCGGGGTGGAGGCGGGGGCGCCGTACGGGGAAGCTAAAGTCAACGGCTGGTGCCTCACACGACACTGAAACTGAAGGCAAAAGAGACCAAGCTTCCTTTGCTTTGAGATCTTTTACGCTTTCAACCTTTCGGAATTAACTAATTGCTTTTTTAATTAGCCAAGTGTTAAGAAATTGTTTTTTTATTTTTAAACTATTGTAATGAGTCAAGTTTTAAGAAATTGCCAAATGGTTAATCAATAACCATCCTCTTCCGTCGGCCCAACGTCACAAGGTTTTTTTATTTTCCTTTTTCCATTTTTTTTTATTTAATATTTCCTATCATACATAACCTTTTATACTTGATATTAATTATCGTGCATTTCAAAAATTTATTTTATTTTTCATTTGTTTGCTTTTTACTATATATATATGACATGTGTCCTTAATTCCTGGATTTTGTTTTGATTTTTATTTTAAAAAAAATTATGTTAACTCTACTATCGATTGGAAGAATTATGGACCGTTCTTTTTGCTGAATCGGATGGTCGCTATATATTCTTGAGACACAATTAAAGAGAGAAAATTGGTCAGAGAAAAGAGAACCGTTGGGTTAAAAATTGAACGGTTGCTTTATAGTTGACAAGTTTTAAATTCTTAATTTATATGTGATTTATAAAATATATTAATTATCCTGCTGACGAAAGTGTTCGTTTTACCTAATCCACTGTAAGTTAGTTTAATTTATTCTTCCTAAAAAAATTAAGTTTGGCTTTGTGCTTATTGTAGTCTGAGCTAGGGCTAGGAGCTTCCTATATATCCTTACTCCTAATAAAATGAGATTATATTTTTTTATATGAAAATTCTATCTTTCCTAAGAAATAAATCTCAGCCGTTGATTGTTTACTTAGATTGATCACTACCATTGACGTACTTTAATGTCTCACCTCATTAAAACTTAAGGCCCATATCAATTTTCTCAATTAAAGCCTATTATATATTATCTTAAGAATTTATTTAAAACTGAGTAGCTAGCAGCATTTATATATGGAAAACATTTTGCGTCCATACATGGACGGTAGGTACATTGGGGTTCACATAGGTCTCATTTGTCATACAACTTTGTGACTTTTATAGATTTTTCATATATGGACGGTAGGTACGGCTCTTTATATATCGTAATATTTCGAAAAAAAAAAAAAAGACTCTTTATATATCGTATCTTCCTGTTCCCTCTCGCATGCAAACATTGCTCATCTTCCCAATCTCTTCACTATTTATAGCTCGTAATTTTGACAGCATTATTACCGTCCGATCCTTTATGTGTATCATTTATTTTTTTCTATTTGTACAAAATTATATGCTATTTTTTCCGTTGAATTAATTTACGCATTTTTTTCTCTGAAAAAAAAATATCATATTTGATTATTTTTATGTAAGAGTTTTGCAAATATTGTAGTGTGCATAATTTCAATTATTTTTATAATGGTATTGTAATTAAGATATATTGTACTGTTTGACTCTGTCAAATAATATATTTTCTGCCTCCGCCTTTAACCTAATATAATAATAATAATAATAATAATAATAATAATAATAATAACAACAACAACAACAAGGCTAATTCTGCTATGGATCAGATGAAATATGGGCCGTTCATTTTTCATGATCGGATGGTCATGATATATCTTGTAAAAACAATTAAAATAATATGTTTGATAAGAACTGCTCGATTCAAATTAAATAAAATGTTGCTTAACCGATCCATATATACCAGAAGCACTCAACAAAATGACCCCTCTAATACAAATTCACTCTTTGCTTGCTGAAAAAAATAGTTATGCTACTAATTGTTGCTCCAGCATTATTAGACGATCGAGATGATGCTTCAGGAGCTGTTTAGAATTGTATGGAATTTGTTTACTTCGTTTAATTTACAATTATTTCGGTACCATTAATTGTTTGTTATAACTTATTAGAAACGCATGCAATGGCGGCTTGGTTATGTTTGTTTCTGCAAATTCTTCTCGTAGTCTAAGAACCGTCGCTTATTTTCTTTTAATAACAATATAGACGAGGAAAGCTCATCATCACTGTCCTCCTCCTTTGTGACCTTGGAGGACAAAGACAACTGACCATTGAAAAAAAAAAAAAAAAAGTATTCTAGATTTTTAATCTTAATAATGTACCAAATGACAAAGCTTTTTTATTGTTTTATGTGACACAATATGACATTACGTTGACGATATGAATTTCAAATACTTAGACAGAATTTTAAACCACTTGTTTAATATCATGGAGTGTTCCTTAAATAAAAAAAAAAAAAAATTGAAGTCTAATTTAAAAGACTTGATATCATTCTTTTATCTGTAAAAAACATAGCAAAATGAAAATACCTAAACTCATAAATATAACCATGCTCAAGAAAGAGTAGTGATGAGTCTCCAAACTTCTCCGTCATGTCACATCATTTGTATTAGTATTTATAAGATCATTTTTTTTCCTATTGATTTGTATATATAACCCGAAGGACCCAATAACTTGACCTTTCATGTCCTACTTTGTCATTACATAATGAAAGTTATAAGAAATACGATATTGAATGCATGTGATATTATTTGTGACATTTTAAAAAAGCAAATGTAAATTTATATAAATATAATTTAATACGCAATTTCATAAAAAAATATTGCAAGTTACATAAAAAAATACATAAATCATATGCTCCGTCCCATTGACACGTGCATTACAATATAATGCATATATATAAAACCAAATTTCTGAGATCTAAGTTCAAAATTATTATTTTTATTTTTTGTTCCATACAATCTTTTATTCATTAGTAAATTTCTAGAACGGATGACTATGATTTAGCTCTCTACAAATCATTCATAGCTTGATTTTTCATACAATTTTTTATAAAAAAAATAAGTGCCATGGTCAATGAAGAAACTAAGTTAGAAAATATAAAAATTTGGATTTTGTGAATTTGCCACGACTCACAAGTATTGAATTATTTATTTTATGGTAGTTACTAGTTACTAATGAGTCAAATCCATGAGGCCTGACCTCATAAGCTAAAGCATGGACAAATGACAATTGGGCATGCATGCTATCAAATACTCATCAAGTACCAACAAATGAGGCGTCAACACAATGAATTGGAAACAAGGGAAAAATAAACTAAAGAGAAAGGCAAAGAGAATGAAAAAGAAAACAGTAAGACCTACCGTCCAATGGACGGTCCATAGAAATAATAAATAGTATGACAAATAGACTCTATACAGGTTTAAATGTAATAGTTGCCGTCACAGTGTAACTTCTATGGATCGTCCATCAATGAACGCATGAAGTTTCTGAAAAAGAAAGGGTACCGGTTTGGTCCATCACCAGCTTTTCTTAGCTCTGCTTTTTTTCTTTTTATCCGACAGTTGAAAAATACCAAAGTACTTTAATATTAGTGCGACAAACACCGAAACACTTTGAGATCATTACACAACCGATCCCGATCATCTGATCAGAAAAATAGAGCTTACTTTTCTTTTCAGAATTCAGATCCAGTTGGGTTTGGTCTCCAACTCTCCGTGACATCATTATATTGAGAAGATTTTGGCATAATGACAGGTGCATCAGGCCACGTGAAGATATCCTTGTTGTTGTCATAATCCTTCAATCTTCAACGCGCCCAATAAATCTGGTTTTGATATTCCATTGGCCACTCTCTACCTTTTACAAATCTTTCCAAAATTCCAATTAATGAATTGATGCCTTGAGAAATTCCAAAAAAGGAGAAGAAATGTTTGTTCCAGTTCCACCAAGCATTTTTCTTTTTTTAATTTTATTTTCTTTTTCTTTCTTTCTTTTTTTTTTTCTAGACCACTTCCACCAAGTACTTAAATTCTCCGGTTAGACCAGTATCCATTCTGAACTTCTTATTTTTCTAGACAAGTTCCACCAAGTATCTCATTTTCGCGTTCACTTCCGCTGTTATCCCAATTTGGATGACAGGATCCTGTTATCCAAATCTGGATGGTCAGATTAAAATCAAATGATGAGATTAATTGTAAAAAAGACCTCCTATAAACTTAATTGGGCCGATCGGGCCAACCATTTTAATCTAACGGTCCATATTGGACAAACAGGATCATGTTATTCTCAAAGAATAACAGCATATTGGAGTCTTTATTTTCCACTTGGACCAATACCCATCAAGTATCACCAAGTCTTAAAATCGGACCAACAATCCCATCTTGAATTAATTTCTTAATTTGTACGTGGTTGCCTCCTAATCCTATCATCTTGCATAAAATAATGGTGCAAAAAATGAGACTATTTCAGAAAATTAAAAAAAAAGGTCTAATTTTTGTTTGAGAAAACTCTACGGACCTCTATTTTTTTTTTTCTTTTGAGATAAAAGATGAGGGTCAAGCCATCCAAATTTAAATATCTATAAAAGACTTCTTATACAAATTTCGAACCCACGACTTCCACACAAAGAACGTTGCCCTTAGCCACTAGATCAAAGGCTGGTTCTTGATACAGACATCTGACAATTTGCACCTAATAAAGGAACTTTTTTTTTTTAAATTACCGAAGCAACTGGCCCAACATTTACTCTCAAGATGGGTACTTACGGCATGTCGCTTTTAATCTCAATTTCAGTTTCGTCATTGGAAAAGGACGTCTCAATTTGAGGCCCTCAATAATTTAGATCCAACGTGGTTTGAAAATTGGGCACATCAAATTGTCTGTGATTTTTTTGTCAAAAAAATAAAGAATTGTCTGTGATTCACAGATGACAGACCCTTCTATGTGGAAAGCAATTCTTGTGGTCTATGTTACTTACAAGCTTGTCCAAGAAAGTCTGCTTAAACTGAGGGCAACGCTCCTCGTATAGGAGATCGCGGGTTCGAAACCCGGATGAAGTTTTTTATAGACATTTAAATTTAAGTAGCTTGACTCTCATCTTTATCTCAAAAAAAAAAAAAAAAAAAAATTACTTGCTCTCTGTATTTCTATGAAGCAAGCATAGGTGTCATACATATCTAGTGAAACCAAAATAACTACAACCATGCACAGAATATACCTCCGTTTGGCAAGTTAATGGTGATTCGGAAATATATTTCTTCTACTAAATAACCCTTGACTCAGAAAAATAGCAATCCAGCACTTTCCAAAATTGTACAGTTTCAAACTTTAATGAAACATATATTTCTAACATGTGGTGCAGATCAGCATACAATTACCATTCAATTCAAATAATGTAAGCCTCAGGTTAGGAGAAAATAATGCCACCACCCACCAGTAACTTGGTCAATTGTAGACAAGTCTGGATGGCCACAACGAGATGCTACTCTCGCTGTCGACGGATTCCATTGCATTAACAAGATAGGATAGATATCGCTTAAATAACAATCAATTTTGGAAAAGGATATCACTCGTAATCATCAGTTCATGCCTTCATGGTGCCAGTCAGAAGTGAACAAAATAAACTAAGCAGAAAATAAGAGCAGGATTATAGCTACATTTTCAATTAATCATTCAATAATGAAACTGTTATATAAGTTACCTGAGAATCTCAAACCAACTATGCTTACAGCTCAAACTAAAGATTCCCGAATAGACAAAAAAACTTCTAAATCTAAAACAATAAACATTCCTTAGTACCGGTATGCACTCTCAGTTGCATATTTGCTCCTGAGGCTAGCATAATGGTCAAACTTAGTATTATCGCTGTACTCTGGCTTAGTTTCATTGAGAACAGAACTGACCTCTCCACTCTTCTCTCTGTGTCGGTGCCGAACCCGTTCCTTGGTACCCTTCGAGCTCACCTGGCCTGTTTCACCCATTCCATAGAACTCCGCGTAATCTTGTCTCTTTGAAGATCGGTGCTTGCCAGAGACAGAAGAGTCCTTGAACTTTGGTACTTTGCTGGGTTTTGCAACCTTTGGTGGGGTATCAGTTGCAACTGTGTTGTTACTAACGGGAGTTGTTTCAAGAATAGGGGTTTGAATAGCCTCGGAAAGGGGTTTGGGGGTCTTTAATTTCTGGACAATTGGGGTTGTTTCTTCTTCTTTGTCTTCAGGCATTACAAGTCTGTCTTTAAGGGGTGTGAGGTCGGTTTTGGTCTTGTTGCGTCTGAAGTTGACTGGCACCGAATTTAGAAGCATGTTCCCTGTGATGATTTTAAACTTCAATTCATGATCCGATGGTTCAGTACCAAGTACCAAAAAACTGGAGTGAGAATTTATCAATTCTTTAGTATTGGTGCCGGTCAGGTACAGTATAGGTCATGGCTAGGCTCACCTGAATATTACTATAATAATTATTAATTATTTCCATTCTTTTTTTTTTTTCATCTTTGTGTTCATGTTTCTTAGTTTCTGCACAGTTATGGAAAAAATGGAGGGACAATAAGGCCTTAAACTTCAAATTCTTGAATAAAGTATAAATAAAAAAGAAATGCAAAAGCTTGCCAGCAATGACCAATCCCCTTTTCAATACCATACCATGGTGGTCTACAATTGATGCCAATTACTACCAGTAACATGAGGTTGTTACATTACCAATTGCTTCAACACTGAACTTGAAAAGATCAGTCAAGAGTGTTCCAAAGGAAGGCCATCCTGCACTGGATTCATCTGTCAAAGATTCTACCACAGATGGCTCTTCTTTAATGGCATCAATCTTTTCAGTTTCCTCCTCAGGCTCTTCTTTCTGGCAAATAGGGAAGAGGACTATTAATCAGAGAAAAGGATCCCAGGAAACATGATTAGGGTTGTCTATAAAATGCGGTACTGGATCCCATGAAGCATGACACTGGATGGTTTATGTCAGTACCGTCTCTAAGAACCAGATGGTACTGAATATTGGATCTGTATTCACAACAATTTGCGTGCCCGGCCAGTAGCAGGGCAGCCACATTCTAAGAACCAGGTTGTATCAGTTGAACTAAATGGTTGGCATGCAGTGGACCATGAACTAGTTTGATTTTGATATAAATTCATGCTTTGTTTAAGTTAAAAGGTAAAGAGCACCGTTTTCTGGGCAAATAATGCGCTGACATAGTGTTGAACCAAGCAGAAGATGTATCCAGCTAATATTGCACCGACTACAAGCACTAGGTCTGCCATAAAAGAAAACTTTGGTATTAGAGGATTCCAGAATATGCAATAACACAATAAATTATACAAAAAAGGAGCATCAATTGTATTTTTTTTGGGCTATCAGTTCCTTTTGGAGAGACCGAATAAGTAGAACCAAAGAAGGCTACCAAAGGATCAACAAATCCTAGAAGTTAGAACTCGCAAGAGCTTTCATGAAGACATGGCTTAAATATTCAACAATTGTATCAGATAAATGTACAGTGAACAAGCTTGGACTTTACTTTGGCAATGGTTTGTTAATAGCCAGACATATACCCATTTAGGGTGTGTTTGGATGGTGCAAAGATTAGTGCAAGAGTAGTGTTTTTTGGGTTAGTGATTGTGAATAGTGTGAGGTTTGTGGTACCTTGGGAAATGTGAAAGTAGTGCTAATCTTGTGCTATTCAAGTTAGTAAAATGTTGTTTGGATGATGATTTTAGAGTAGTGATATAAAAAATGAATAAAATAATAAATTATTTGTTCTTTTTTAAACCAAACTCTGTGCATGAGAAAAAAAAGCCTAGAAAGAATTATTAAAATAATAAGACTTTGGATTTGATATCATTTTCACTACTTTCTTGATGCTGCTCTCCGCTAAACCAACTTCCATACGGTTTAGCAGAGTAGCACTACTCGTCCGCTAACCAATTTCCATGTTTTATGTTTGGATCGCTACCTTTTTCAGAGTAGCAGCACTACTCTTGGCTAGCTCTACTCGGACTGTATCCAAACACACCCTTAGTATTCATGTTGCGTTCCATATCGAGCTGAAACTTAATATATCATAAACTAATCCTAAAAGATAATAAAAAATTTAGAAACCTGAAAACAGAACTGAATTTTCCTGGAAATCACAATCCTCCTGCTGGAGAGCGATCTGGCGAAGCGCCGCATTTCCTCGGTCAATTACTAGTAAAGAGCATGTCTTTTTCAAAAATATCAGATCAAAGTCGGAGGAGAATTTTGCATCCTCACTCGGCCCATCTCTGTAACCTGCTACATTTGATTTTCCTCCCGCAATTGTTGTCACACCTGGCATATAACCAGTTTCCATGTCATTACTCCATGATAAAGCACAAAAAAAATAAACAATTCCAGAAAGCTATGGATTTTTTTTTGCCCAGAATTTTATAATGGACAGTTCTTTTGCATGCCTAGAAGCTTTTAAATTATCATGTACATCACCAACGAAGTAAGATTATTTCTGTTCTGCAAACTTCAAATCATTTCAAAACTATCCTTGCTTTGATAGGAAAACACATACATTTTGGTCGATCTCAGAAATTATTGTTTTTAAAGAAGCATTAGAGTAATCCCTTGTTACCAACTGCAGGAGCTCCCGAAGGTTCATTATTATGTACAATAATCATACATACTGATCAACTTCACCTGGATACCAAATGGAACATTCAAAATAAATATTTGAAAAGAATTTTGATGTACCAACCTCCTTCACCAATTTTGCGAATAGCCATATTGGCAGTATCAGCCACATAAACATTTCCCCTGTCATCCATTGTAACTCCTTTTGGATGCTTAAAACGTGCATCAATTGGTTTCCCGTCCACATGACCAGAATACCCCTGAGATGATCCAGCAACCAATCTCCCTCTACTATCTGAAACTCTTATAAAATAAAATGATTAAACAAATTGAAACAACATAAGATCAGACAAGCAAACTAATCATCCACATTTAGTCAGTGTTTCACATTTGCACGTAGATACTACTCCGCAACGACTGCTCAAAAGTCAGCACTATTCAGATTAATACCCTGTTCAAAATGATAATCCTACAAGAATTGAATAGAATAGAATAGAAAAGAGAAGAATAGAGAAGAATTCAATTCTCATTCATGTGATCAAAATGCTTTGAAGAGGAAGAAGAAATGAAAATAATCTGTTTTAGAATAATGACCAAATTGCCACAAACTTTATCCAATTTACAAAGTATTGCCATTGATAACATTCCTAGGGTTTTAATGGAGAAGACAATACTGCACACATTGGAAAAAAAACAAATACTATGAGAACAGGGGTGGAGAGGAGAAAAGTTTAGATATATTATCGGTTACCAACTTTGAGCCAGAAAATATCGATTAGTGGCCTTTTTCTGTCTCCCGTTGTTTACGCGAAGGAGGGGTGACAAAGGAACTTCACAGGTTCGTCTCCTCCAAACCAAATCGCGTTTTGAAATACCATCGATTTTCACGAGAGTTCAGAACGGGATTTGGAGGAAAAATTTTCTACCCGGATCAATTCTTTTCCGCTCCGTCTCGCCGTTTTGAGCAAGGGATTCACAAATACACGAATTCTATTTCGCGTTTGAAAGGGGGGGATTTCGTTTTGAGCAGAGAATAATATTTCAACAATGTATCAAGGAGTCATGGGTTACCATTTCTGCTCTAAAAATGGTAGTTAGGTCAATGATATGCACCGGGAGATACCTTTGTCTTAACAGTTGTTCACCAGTATAATTCCATTTATCCATTACATTTACTTACTAAAGGAACATACTAAAGGATCATATTGAATTGTGATATCTCCAAGACTCCAATAACTGTAGCAGGCATGTTATACCGAGTATATTTTGTCCACTATGGCAATTGATGGTTCATTTTAACTTCCAAACACTACTTTCATTACATTCCATGTGTCAAATATAACAGCAATAGTATTTAAAATTCAAGTACTAAGCCAGTAAATTAATTCCAATAAATCAGACCACTGTAAGAAGTAATAAGATGAAATGAAATACAAGAAATAAGCTGACTAATGTATTTAACTAACTGTATATAAAATTATAAACTAAAAGGCATACATTCAGAGAGAGGCGGCGTGATGCGAACAATGTGATTGTGGATGGAATCAACAGCTAAGAGCTCGCCTTCCGGTGAAACCCTAATGGTGTGAGGCACTACACCCAGTTTGTTACCTTCCACTACCGTCTCCACAAAATAACCCTTCTCAAATTGTAGCACGTGCCCACCATCTGCAAAACAATGCATTCATCATGAAACAACAAATCACATAGATCCCAAACAAAACAAAAAGAAGAAGTACAAACACACACCAACAATAAAAAAACAACTAGCCTGGTAAAATAGCAAGCCTCAAGTATACCATTTTCTCTCTGAATAAAAATCAAGAGCAAGAAAGGGTAAGTTTCGAAAGGAATCGGGAACAGTGGTACGGTTACAGGATTTTGTTCCCCTGATTGTGAAAGAATTAGTCCAATTTGATCTTGCAGACTATTAAGTGAAAGTTAAAATTACTCAGCCTATATATATGATTATATGAGTAGCTACAAACTAAAGTCCCCTCAGCATTGTTTCCAGTATAATTCTCACTCCAAAATATGATGTCTCCTTAACATAATCGCAATTCAGGAGATCATGAATCAAGCTCAGCTAACACAAAATAGATGCATCTCATCACCAACCAATGGTATGCAAAATGCAACATTGCAGGGAGCATATATGCTAAAAAGTTAAACCCAACTAAAACTAAAATTCCCCTAAAAAGTTCCTTCAATAATTTACTACAAGGTTCAAACCAACCAACCCCCCAAAAAGTCCCTTTTCCTTGAATTCTGATCGGCATTTACTTACCAGATTGAGCTGCCTTCGGTGCAGGTTTCGGCCAGTTGACAACCGACTGCAGCTGCTTCAGAATATCACCTGGGAATCACAACAAAGAATGCTTATCACTCTCTGATCCAACTCAAAAAAAAAAAAAAAAAAAAAAAAAAACTTGCCAGCTTACCGAAATCAGCAGTGGGAGAAGCAGTGGCGCTGAATCCGGCGGCCGCGAGGAGTGTGAGGAGGAGAAGCAGAAGGAGAGACGTCGGCACTTCCATGGCGCTCTCTCTACTTCTCTTTTGCGAGAAAAACACTGAAAATGCTCAGAAAGGATCTTTCTTTCTTTCTTTCTTTGTATAAATAAATAAATTCAGTGGTTTTTTGTTACACTCACTGTTTCACACTGCTCAGTGTGAGAGTGGAGGAACATCCCAGATCTCCTGTGAAGAGAAATTAATGCATCCGTGTAGTGAGCTTATGTGAGTGGGTCCTGAATTGGGAACAGAGATTGGTATCTTTGAATTGGTGATCGCTACACGGATGATCACTGCGTACGAGATAGAGGGAGAAGTGTGTAAAAGGGTATGAGAAAGGAATCTAAATCCGCTGCTTTCTGAAAAGAAAAGCAGACCCTGCTTTTCTTGATCCGACGGTTGAGAAACACCGAGGTACTTCGAGATAGGTGCGGAAAACACCGAAGTACTTTGAGATCGGGGCAGCAACTGATCCCGACCATCCAATCGGAAAAGAGGGTCCACTTTTTTTTAAGAAAAGCAGCGGATATCCGTTTCTAGTTCACACTGCTCACTGCTCAGTGTGAGAGTGGCGAAACAACCCAGATTTCCTGTGCAGAGATCGTAATAGACATTGTGTAGTGAGCTTCTTGAAAGTGGGTCCGGTGAACAAAGAGGTTCTCTTTTGTGGATGCGCTCGCTACACGGATGGGCACTGAATAAGAAATAGAGGGAGTAGTGTGTAAAAAGGGGTAGGAGAAAGGCGTCAATGCGGCGAGAGAGAAAATCCTTTCATAGGAAAAAGCACAAAGCACAAACGTGTTGTGTTTCTGCCCACCTTTGACCAACCGTGTAGCGATCAGTTAACTAGTAAAGAGGAGGATCCATTCAAAATGCTTATAAATTTATAAAATATGTTAAAAATAAAAAAATATTTATGGATCCATTATTTAACTTGTAGATTAATAATATTTCAAATTTTAATCAATTTGAACATTGTTTGATAGCTTATCAAAATTTTGTATACTTTTTAACAATTGTGATTTAACAGATTTTTGAAGAGCTATCAAACACAACTTAGATTGAATATAATCGGAAATATAACTAATCTATAAGTTAAGAAATACTTTTATAAACTTTTTTCTATTTTTAAGAATTTTTAGTGATTTTTTTTTAATTTTAAAATTTTAATTGTCAAATTGTCAAGATAAGCATTGTCAATGGATCCCCCGTTAGTAAATACGACATTTACAAGTTCAACGGTCTAATCTATAAAGAGCGATAGCAATAAGTAATTAGTAAATACTCCATAAATAGTAGCAACTTTCTAAGCACCTCAACTGTGCTACGTAACCAATGTTATTTACCATTGATCTTATTTAAATCTCTCAATCTACTTTGATTCAATGACTTACATATTTTCCTTCTCCTTATATTGAATAAGATGAGTGTAATGTCTAAGATAAAATTTATAATTTAAAATTATATCCAAATTTTATTTATAATATTTGAATTTTATTAAAATAATACTTATTTGATACTATTTTTCGGGGCAAGGCCACCTATCCTTACTGCTTATAATAAGGAGGAGTTTGTTTTGGAGATTGAAATGGCTATCTATCCAAAGTCCAAACCAATTTTCAGCCCTTAGATGCATCAATCTATTTTAATTGTTGCAATTGATCATCAAATTTGATGATTCAATTTCCAATCCAACATTAAAATCCCCAAGGCCCAACCCAATCTATCCCCGACTTAACGCTTAATAGTAACGCGTATTTGATGATTACAATGCTAGTATGCCACTAGTGTGCCCCATAAATAGATGATGACTTGTCACAAATGCCTTAGATTTTGCGTGTGTCCCCTGTTAGCTAGAATTGCCTAGGAATGATGGTTTGATTAAAAATAATATTTTGGGATAGTAGTGGAACTCCTCTCTAGCTAAGCATATTGGAGCATGATAAATTTACATTCTCATATATATATATGATATTTGTTTTTTATCGAGTCATTTGTTATTTCTATTCTTTTTTATGTATGTATTTTTAAATTAAACATTTTGTGTTATTTTTTATTTATGTAAACTTTAATAGCAATATCAAACATATGGTTATGAATGTATTATACTCAAAGATATGATAATTAATATTAGTTTGTAGGCACATAACTAATAGTTGATATAATGATGTGTTTGGGTCCTCTATGCTATACGGATTGGTAGGGAGTTTGGGGCATAGAGAAAATGGAATCTATGGAGCTGGGGCTCGATTGGTCTCACGGTCTCAGAAACCTGTCGTCATCTCGTCGTCCGTGCACTGACAGTGAAAACCTTACCTAGGTATCATTTCTTTATGATCTATCCCTCTATTTCATACGGATAAAGCAGAGATTTGCTTAATCTTTTCATAAAATAAAATATTAATGAAATTTATAATTTAAAATCAATTCTAGTTCTTGAGTTTGACTATTATTATATTAACGTTAGCATTTCAGACCAAAATATTAACGTTTCAAATTTTATGTTATCGTGTCTGAAATCATGATTTATGGTGCTCAATAAATTCTTTATATAGAAATATTTGGGAATACAAAAAATTTTTGAATTTTAGAAAAGAACTCATAAATATTAATAAAATATTGATGTTTGTACATGCTATTTTAAAAAATGCAAAACAAATACTTAGAAAAGTTCAAAAATGAAAAAATTCTGTATTCCCTAATATTTCTATGTAAAAATTTATTGAGCACTAGTCCAATATTTTCGGACACGGTAACAACAATTCTGAGGCGACCGAAATGCTAACGTTAGTGTAATAGTCTAGCTCCTAGTTCTTTGCTGTAGTACAAAGAAATTGTTGTGAATTTCAACTTTGAAAGATATGTAGCTGAATTTAAAATAATAATAGGATGGTGATGGCCTGAGGATAGAAGTGCTTAAGATTATATGATGCATTTTATTACTTATTACTGCATTTATTATTACCAACCGAAAAATAGATAATTTAGTGTTTGTATTTTAATATTCATAAATATTTCCTCAAAAAAATTTTGATAAATATTGAGACTTTTGTGGGTCCAGAGAATTCGTGGTTGCTCTTTGCGTCCGATTCCGTTGTTATCCTAACCGAGGATAACAGGGTCCTGCTTCTACTCAGCACCGTCGGATCACACTGAACAGTTCAGATTAAGTGCAAAAGTTCGGTTTTTAAAGTTAAAAGAGTTTTGCCGAACAGATCTCATCTGTCCATTTTGATCTGATGGTGCCGAGCGGAAAAGCAGGGCCTTGTTATCCTCGGTTAGGATAACAGCGGAATCGGACGCGTTGCTCTTGCGTCCGTATCTGCTGAGATCCAAATCGGATCTCAGGACTCTGAGATCCCAATCCGACGGTTCTCAGGACCCATATCTACTGAGTCCAGATCTTAGAGTTCCTGAGAACCGTCGGATCAGAATCTCAGGGTCCTGAGATCCGATTTGGATCTCAGCCGATTTCAGCGCCGTTGCTCTTTATATAGCCTTTAGAAAAAGTTTAGTCCGCATCTTAATTTCCCTTGTTGTGGAACTTAAATAAGCCATGTTGATGGAAGTTTGCAACCGGACCACTAAACGACTATGGAAGTATGCATATGGGGGCTATCAATCTGCAAATAGAAAAGGCCTTTTGCAATGGGAAGTACTTGCTGCTAGGTGTTACTCAACTTTTGTAGGCCCAAAAATTGGCCCAGCCTGAAATACATGACCTCCTTTTTTATGGGCGAATAAATCAGAAATAGAAGCATACCTCTTTTACTTTAAAAGTAATAATATAGATCACAATTCACAAGATGCAATTGGGAGAGAAGGCGAGCATATATATATATATTGTATTGGACCATGAACTAATTATATTGTTCTTAGTTAATTAGTAACATCATGCAGTAACAATTCTGAAGGTTATATTTGTACATACCGAGCTGTATTTACTCTATTTAAGTTAAGCCAAAATATTATCAAGAAATTTATATTAGTATTGAGGATATCTTTGAGTTTATGCGACAAACTAAACTTGTATCGGAAAACCAAATCAACGAAAAGCTTCAAAAACTCTAAATTTGTTAGCAAAATTATTAATGCCAATTCAGCAATCTTAACTCCAAGTCTCCAACCCCAAGTATTTTTAATCACTTGTTATAAATTGCACACTCTATAAGAAACATATATATATAATGCCAATTTGCAAATTTTCTAAAGCTAAGATTGCAAAAGATATGAAATTTGCATAGAGAATGCAGCCGGTAAGATCTCAGCCTTGGAAAACGGCATACTGGGCACCTCAGTCCATGTGTCAGTGTCCGGATTGTACACCTCAGCGGACCGGAGAGGAGTCAATCCACCTGTGCCAGTGGTACCTCGACTAACACCACCAATGACCAACCACATACAGCTTATTATTCAACAGACTGGTACCGAGCCACTCTTCGGTGGAACCACCGAGCTCCTTCCTCAACCGGTACAGTTCACTGTCCCAAATTCAGGTAATACGCCAGTCGAACCCGTGCCAGAATCTGCAGGGAGATCTCATCAGGGAGGGCAGGTATCATATAGCTGGGTGAGTAACAAACTAAAAGTTCTACTGTGGAAAAAGACACTGGTATTGACCTCCATTGTTCCTGTCTTGCCATTGCCAATTAGCTGAGTACTGGGCCGTATCACTATGTTTTTCTCTTTTCCAAAAGCCATAACCTTAATTAATCCCTGAATTACTCCTATAAAAAAGAACCCAAATCCTGGCAATATTGGCAGTTCTGCAGCTTGTATTATTCTAAGAGGCATTCACCATCTTTCAAGACTATACCAGCACCCACCCCCTTCATTAAGCTTTCAAAATGAACTCTGCAAAGCATGTTATTGTTATTGCGGGAAACATCGCTCATCGCTGAGTTGATTGAATTCTATTCTAAATTTCACTTTTCTCCTTATATGTTGCTGAACAATCCATCTATGAATTTTAAATACAAAAGATTAAATAAAGTATAAATTAGTTGAATTTATTATTGTGAACTTTATCCATTTTCAATATTTTTGGGTGAAAAAAGACTTTCTCCTATTCTGGTTGAATACATTTTTTTTTTTTTTGGAGAAAAAGATAGAGATCTGAGCCTCCAAATTTCATTTATATGACACTGTGGTATCAGATATTTACAAGAGATCACTATTCTGGTTGAATACTTGATTTCAGTCTCCAATTGATAAGATCAACGACTACAAAATGTTTCATAACAAAGGTGGATTGTCCAATATATCCTCTTTCCCGGGATTTCATCAATTTTGAAAGATTATCACGATATAGTCCCTTTCATATTAACCGTCCAATATATTCCAATGCATAAATCAACTGTGCTAAAGACGTTTATCTTATCATATCACAATTCCATTATACCATTCAATTATTACTGAAAGGGACCTTAACTAATTAACTTAGCTGCACAGCAGAATAATTGAAAGTAAAACACACGGATCTAAATTCTAAACTTATACATCGAAAGGAATTATTATGTTCAGAGAGAATCAGAGCTTACAGTCAAAGTCAGTACACATCTGACTGGAAATGCTGTTTGAAGGTTAGTTGCCGGTTTGCGAGCCAGTTAGAACGATTTGACTTGTCTGAGTTTTTGCAGGCCACAAGTTCTTGATCTTCTTAAATTGCATAGCATTTGGACATGCAAATTAAGGAAAAGAATAGTCGCATAAACAAAGGATGAAGAGAACATAAACCTCCACACAGAAAGGTGCAATCCAATTAAGAATTTATTCCATCTGCAAAAAAGAAAACTGCTTCTCAGTCACAAACCCGAAATAACCAAACTATGAGATCATTCATCCTTGTTCCCGTTCTTCTTTTACACATATACCTTCCAACTCTAAATGCTAGCTTTCTTGATGCAACAGCTCAAGCCCCAGCAAATTGGACAAACAACCTCTCACTAATCAATAACCAAGCAACTTCAAGCAAATTACAAGTCCGAGCATTTCTCTTTAGCCAAAAAACTTCATTCCAAGTTACGAATGGTACAAACGGGAAATCCGATAGCAAGTACTCCTCTTTTGCTTGTGGCTTCAGCTGCCATGATGATTTTTGTAACACATTCCTCTTCGGTATTTTCATCAGTATTGATGATGATCCTAGTTCCCATATGATGCGAGATCCCCAGATGGTATGGTCAGCTAACCGAGATCAACCTGTGCAAGAGAATGCAACAGTGCAATTGAATAGGAACGGTAATGTTGTTCTACGTGATTCGGATGGAACCATTGTTTGGTCTGCAGGCGCATCCCTGACTACCATGATCCTCTTAGGTTCAGGGAATTTGGTGTTACTTGACTCTCAGAATAATACTTCCTGGCAATCATTTGATCATCCAACAGACACACTAGTTCCTGGTCAACAGCTGACGAGGATTATCGCCGACACCAGTCCAACTCACTCAACCCCAGGTTTATTCTCCTTATCAGTTACTGATGGTGTTATAAATGCTTTTGCTGGCAATGAAACACCTATTATTTATTTCTCAAGCAATGGTAGTCAGGAAATTATAGATTCATTTTCTCACTACAATATAAGCCTTAACTTTTCTGATAATGAAGTAACAATTTCTTTTCCTAGTGGATCAAATGCTCAATTTATTAGATTGGAATCTGATGGGCATTTGAAATATTACCAGTGGTTATCTTTAGGTCCCAATATCACTAGATGGAATTCAACTGATGTCCTCCCCCTTGATTATTGTGATTATCCATTGTCTTGTGGAGAATATGGAATTTGCTCGAAGGGGCAATGCACCTGTCCTTCAGAAGACGTTTACCCTTACTTGTTTAGACAAATAGATTCTTGGCAACCCAACCAAGGTTGCACTCCTCTGATTCCTCTTTCATGCAAGGCAATAAAAGATCAAATGCTTGTACCCTTAACAAGAGATGTTACTTACTACCGTTTTCCCATCTATGAAAATATAAATGATGAAGAAAGCTGCAAGGAGGCATGCTTAAAGAACTGTTCTTGCAAAGCTGCATTTTTCGACCCTTCTTTAGCCAGATGCTACACTACATCTGAGATTCTATCCATGAGCGTATCTGGCTCAGATTCATATTATCATTATTATAATATGACGGCATTTATTAAAGTCCAGAATGCCTCTAGCTCTAGGAAGGTCCATACTAAAATTGTGATAGGTGCCGTCCTCACTGGTTTATTTCTCTTAATTCTGAGTATGGGGTTTGTAGTATGTTACATGCAAAAACATAAGAAGAAGATGGTGGAAGAAGAGGATGCCATACCCCAGATACCCGGAATGCCAAGAAGGTTTTCCCTGGCACAATTGAAGCTAGCTACTCGGGACTTCTCAGAGAAACTTGGTGCTGGAGGCTTTGGTTCAGTTTTTGAGGGAGAGATAGGTTGTGAGAAAGTGGCCGTGAAACGCTTAAATAGCGTAAGCCAAGGAAAAGAGGAATTTCTGACTGAAGTGCAGACAATAGGTGGTATAAATAATGTCAACTTGGTGAGATTAATTGGATATTGTGTCGAGAAGTCAGAAAATCTCTTAGTGTACGAGTACATGCCAGGTGGGTCTCTAGATAAGTGGATCTTTGACAAAAAGCAAAGTGCCTTTCTTGATTGGAATATTAGACAGAAGCTTATACTGGATGTTGCCAAGGGACTACTGTACCTTCACGAGGACTGTAGGCAACGAATTGCACATCTAGATATCAAACCACAAAATATCCTTCTGGATTATAATTTGAATGCAAAGATTTCTGATTTTGGATTGGCAAAACTAATTGATAGGGAGCAGAGCCATGTGATAACTAGAATGCGAGGAACGCCGGGCTACTTGGCCCCTGAATGGCTAACACATGTGATTACCGAAAAGGCTGATATTTACAGTTTCGGTGTTGTTGTTCTTGAGATTTTGTCTGGAAGAAGAAACCTAGATCACACACAGCAAGAAGAGAATGTTCACCTGATAAGTGTGTTACGGGATAAGATAAGAAAAAACAAATTACCAGAGATAATAGATAAGAATATTGTTTTTGCTGAATTACATTTAGAAGAAATCATCAGAATGATAAAGTTGGCAATATGGTGCTTAGAAAATGATAGTAGTAGACGACCTAATATGTCAGTGGTGGTGAAGATTTTGGAAGGTGCAATGGATTTTGAAGCAGACCTACAAGATCACTTCTTCAATGCAGCTCCAGTGGAACCGGCAAAAATAGAATTCCCAACAAGCTTTTCATCCTCACTACCAGCATCACTGTTGTCCGGACCAAGATGAATTTAGAAATTCGGCAATCAGGTAGATGTTTTAGCATGTTCAATTTTCTACTAACGAGGACCTTTTAGTAGCAAAGTATATTCACTATAATACCGTATTATATTTGTATTGTTGGAAAATTACTAGCTAGGTTTGATTCTGAGTGAATGTTACTAGAAACATGGTCTTATGCTTCACATGAAACCATATAAGAAATGAAAACAGCATAACATGTGATCTGACTATTATAATACCAGAAAGAGTAGAGCTGGACCTGCCTTCATTAATTTTTCATTACTTCTGTATTACAATTTTTTCAAGCAAGGTCACATTTTAACGATGTGGTTTTTGCACGTTGTTTCATTTGTTGCATATTTCTCCAGGACAGTCATTTAAAGATGCGAAAAGCTGAAAAAAAGCATCTGAGTTGGAAAGGTCAAACAAAGATGCCGTTGTAAGGAAAAATCATTGATTTATTTACTCAATTTGTAATTGAGAATATTTAGATTTTTAGAAAGATTGTTTACATTATTTGCACAACTATTGCAAATATAACGGTTTTATGTGTCTTGTTGTATAGATAGATTTTTTTCTGAGACAAAAAGCTGTATGGACTTTTAGTTTGACAAACCTATTCTAGTACCTATTTCATAAACTGGCTCGCTGCACGATTATTGACATATTTTGACAAACAAAACCAGAGCCTTAATTTCCAGTGGACTAATTGTCTGGGCATCTAATAGGGCCAATGTTCATGACAGCACAACTTTCAGTTCAAAGTAATTGAATAACTCACGCTGAAAGGACACAGGTATGTCCATATATTATGCTCGAAAAGGGTATCTTACCAGTGCTGGTACGGTGAGCCTGATATTATGACTTGCCAGTGATGGTACGGTGAGCCCTGCAGCAACCGGTGGCACAGATGGTGGTAATATAATGCTGGTACTGTAGTCATGAGATGAAGAACACATGAATTTTCCTCGAGCACCTCATGTGCATGGCTCTGTGTCCATGAATTTGATCCCATCAGTGTAATTCGCTAACTCTTACATTCAGTCAATTTACCTAATAGGTACCAGCAGTGGTTACCGTCAGAGACACGGCTGGTTTCGAGAGATGACCATGGGTACATGGTGTTGGTGTGGATCTCTCCTGATTTTCTCAGAGGCATTTGATCGAACACCTGGCGTGCATGAGAGTTGAGGACTGAACGGATGGATGCATGGGCTTCTGCGGCCTGGATCTGTCCTCCTTGATGAGATCTGATCATCTGATTTGTCTTATCTGAGAGTAGAATGCAATGCATAGATAGATTAAGAGCAATAAGCGTCCATAAAAAAAAAAAGAGGAGGGATCCATTGACAATAGATAACTTGACAATCTTGACAATACCTCTTTTCAAAAATTTATAAAAAATCATAAAAAATCTAAAAATGAAAAATGATTTATGGATGTATTACTTGACTTATAGATTAGTAGTGTTTCAAATTTCAATTAATTTGAACATTGTTTAATGACTTATCAAAATTTTGTGCACTTTTCAACGGTTATAATTTAGCGGATCTTAAAAGAGCTATCAAATGTCGTTTAAATTGAATATAATCGGATACATAATCAATTTATAAGTTAAACAATACTTCCGTGAACTTTTTTCTATTTTTAAGATTTTTTATAAATTTTAAAAAAGTTGTATTGTCAAGATTGTTAAGTTATCCATTGTCAATGGATCCCTCCTCAAAAAAAAAAAAAATCCATCCATAGGGACCATAGCGTCTATATGTTACATTACGGGATGCATATGTTGCATTTTGGAATGTATCTGTTATATTGTGTATACGTCTATGGTTTTTTTTTTTTTTTTTTTTTGGAACATCAAAAGCCCGTAGGCAATAAATTTCATTCAAAATAGATCATTACATCCATAGAAATAACAGAAAATACTCTAACCCAAAACTAATAACACAATGGCAAATGAATCTATCATCAAACCAACCTAATTTAACAATTTAATTGATTTGATCTCCAATACAAGAGACAAATTTGAAAACACCGGCTTGATAAATATCATAGTCTTTAGTACAATATAGACGGTTTTTCATTGGACGCATGGAAAGTATTTGCTGTTAGGTGTTATTCAACTTCTGTAGGCCCAAAAATGGCCCAGCCTGAAATTCATGACCTCCTTTTATTGGCGAATAAATCAGAAATAGAAGCATGCAAAGTTTAAAGTGAGTGATATATATGTGTTGGCCCATGAACTAATTATATTTTTTCTTACCGTTAGTAACATCATGCAAAGTTTAAAATAGAGTTGTATTTACTCTATTTTAGTTTATGGCATAAAACTTGTAACGAAAAGAAAAAAATTAACGAAAAACGTCAAAAACTCTAAATTTGTTAGCAAAAGTATTGATGTCAATTCAGCAATCTAAAATTGAACCCCAAGTAATTTGCAAATGTTCAAAAGTTAAGATTGCAAAATATATGAAATTTGCATGGAATCTGTGTTGCAGGAATAATGTGCGTAGAATTAAATTTGGTTCACAAGTCAGAAATGTGTGAATCGAGAGATTTTAAGGTTTAAATAGTCAACCATTCCTAGAGAAAATGAGTGTACTCCACGATTGCACTTTTAGATGACGGCAACTACCATCTTATCTTTCAAATTTCACTTTTGAATGTTGAATGTTGAAGTATATATATTATGTGTAGGATTAATTAGAAGTAAAACAAAAACAAAACAAAAAAAAAACTTTCAGCAAACATGAATAAATCACAATTAAAAATTAATTAGACGCAGCTAATTAAAGTTTGCAAATTAAGTATATTATAAGTGTACGCGAGAACATTAATTTGGGGACCAATTTCTGTTTATCCAATAAATAAATTAAGCAAAATATTTTAATACTATATATCCCTTTAATTATCCCTTAATTTTTTCTCATTTGTGTAAACGTAAGATATATATATATTTTTTCTTCTTTCTTTCTTATATATGCCACGAATGTCATTGGCACCAAATATTCTTATTCACTTTTTATATCCCTATTTATATTTAATTGCCCCTAACCCTAAACAAGAGCAACCTACCTCCCCTCACCCCCCCTGTCCCCAAATTAACCCTAACACACAGATACAAGAACGCCATGAATGCCTGTAAATTCCTCTTACTTATCCTCTTCGTCGCGGTGGTCATCGAAATTTCTCAGGCAAGGCCGGAGCCAGGTTTAATCTCCATTATATCGACCCATGAAATACCGAGGAACCGCGCGTTACATACAAGTTCAAAGACGATTCACGACCACGAGGTTCTCGCAAGGGGGCGCTTCCCTCCTTCGGGGCCAAGTCGTCGGGGCAACAAACACAGGCAAACCACCTCGGCGCCGTGATAGCAAGTGTAAGATGTAGCTAGTGTAGCTCTTCAACGACGTTATATATATATATATTCATTTGTTTTCCCTAGTATATATAGCTAGGAGTAGCTTGATTAATTGTAAGGATTTTAGTTATTGTGGTTCTCGAGTTATTAGTATGAGAACATGAACATCTCTGTATTTTTTTTAATTTTGGGTTACTTACTAATTGTATATTTAATGAATGATTTCATGTCCGATGTAAAATCCAATAGAGATGTAGAGGAAATGCAGTAATGCACACTATGATCTCCTCCTTTTAAATAAAGAAAATGAAAGAATTATACATTAATTTTACACGTAATATATATGTGTTTGCATTTTCATGATGTGCCTGTTTTTTCCGACAAATTGCCTTTATGACAAATTGTTGTGTTTTGTAATCTCATATATGTCATTTCCTTTGATTAATTAATTATATATTTATTTATATATCCTGTTCTTTGAAATTTGTGGACATAGAATTAGTCAACTCCATACGCCATCATAGATACATTTAATAATGCCAATGACATCAATTTATGTTATATATCTTAACATAATACATGTAGAGCTTTTTAGTGTACATATTAATTTTTTTAAAAGGGACATATTTACATATCAAACATTCATAATTTTGTTAATATCCTTGTGCTATCTTAATGTTTGAAAAAAGATCATACTTACAAAGTTCAAAAAAAAAAAAAAAAAAAGTATCCCGTAAGATATTACGATATTGATATATATATATAAGACATCTTATTAAACCACATAGCTTTCAAAAAATGATTAGTTTATGCTTCTACATAAAATTGATAATGATTACATTATTTTTAAATTGGAATCTTAGATATATAATTTGTGCTCATGGTAGATACTCATATATATTTAATCTATATAGCTAGGGTGATCATCTTAATTAACTAGCTAACTCTTCATATTTATCACATTCAAAATCTTGATTTATGTTGTTTAGTAAATTTCTTATACCAAAATCAGTTAGAATAAATAATGTTCTATTTATAGAATTATTTTATATTTTCAAAATGATCGATGTTCATGCATATATATATCTGCAAACATGCACTCAATACATTATTAATTACTAGAGGCGTACCCCGCACGTTGCTGTAATTTTCCATTCAAGCTAAATAGGGTGAAAAATAGAAGAGAAGAAATGTGTTTGACTTTAGCAATCAATGCTTTAAAAGATCAGTCAGAAAATTTGCCACTTCGATTTTGTGATGAGCCAGAAATGGAGGGGAATAAAATAGGAAATGGATGTGATGTGAGCCTTTCATTATTTGATGGATGGAGATTAAAATAGGAGTTAGACTATGACCATCAATGGAGGGTCCATTCCTTAGCTCCTTTTTATAGGAGTATAGATATAGATATAGATATAGTTTACAATGAAGTCCTTTGACAGAAATACTAAAATGAAATAGTTAATTATCCTATACAATATGGGCAAACATGCAAGAGTTCATCATGAGAAAATTTAAAAATAAATAGTGATGTCATTAATTTGGTGAGAGATGGAGATTTTGCTTTTGGGGATGGAAAATGTTAAACGTTGCCAACTTCCAAGGCAAGTTATGCCAAATACTTGCCGGCTAGGTTATTTTGAATATGACTGGAATCTATGGATTAAAAGTGGTTAGAACTTGACGTCAATCTTGATAAGAGATTAGGAAGAATATCTAACACCGAAATTATAAAGCACAGAAGACATATCAGTCACAAATCAACAGTATATAATTAATATATGATATGGTTTATGAATGGAAGAGAATATTTCATGCTGACTTGGAAAATTCACATCCTTGCATATATATGTTATTAATTAAGCGAGTTAATTCTAATCTTCTGCTACCCAACATGATGCTGGTGCAAATTTCAAATCAGACGATACTAGTAAAGAGTCACGCCTGAAATTATTATATCTTATAATAAAGAGCCAAAAGCTTATCCCTTGTGAAGAAACTAATTATATGGGCCATAAATTTAATAGACCGAGACATTAATGTACGTCAACGGTGGTAATCAATCCAAGTAAATAATCAACGACTGAGATTTATTCTTTGGGGAAGATAGAACTTTCAAGAAATCTAATCTCCTTTTATTAGGGGTAAGGATATATAGATTGTATAATTTGTATCCGATTTGTATTAATTCACATTAAAATTTTTGTGAGTTTATTAAGATGGACGGTGCTAATTTAATTTAATTCCTTTAATTTTACATCTCTAATTATTTGTCTGCCGCAAGTCATAAGTAACAACCAACCAAATAAAAAGCATTGGTTTTTTTTTTTTTCTTTTGTTTTTTTTTTTTTTTTTTGAGAGTGATAAAAAAAAGAGCACTGTTAAAGTTGAAGTCCCACACATTTGGTCCAATTTATTTATGCTGACTTGGAGTCCGAATCAGCTGTTATTATTTGAGAATAACAAGATCCTGTTTGTCCAATATGAACCGTTAGATCAAAACGGACGGTCCGATCGGTCCAATTAAGATTATAGGGGGCTTTTCATATAATTAATCTCATCTGTTGATTTTGATTCGACGGCGCAGAATTGGATAACAGGGTCCTGTTTTCCAAATTGGAAAAACAGCGGAATTGAACGCTGCTGACTTGTAGAGATGAGCTCCACCGCATGATCTTATCACTAGATCCTCTATGAACCGTCCGATTGACCAGTTATTGTACACAGTCTGATGTTTGTGGTCAATGATGATCAACGGTGCAATCGATTTCTCCTTTTCCGCCGCCTTGTTTATCATGATAACGGTATTTAAATTGTTGGAAATTAATTAGAAAACGTTTTCCTTTGGTTAAATAAGTCTTGGGCATTTCGTCATACTTCATCTTTCCTTCCGTCCTTGTTTTCCGTATCTTATTCTTACTTTTTTTTTTCGTTTAAGTTATCAAACCTAAGCCTATTAAAAAAGTGTATATACTTTGGACATTTCATCATTCATCAGAAAGAAAAGTTATATATAATTTAACTACGCGAGTATAATACTTTTATTATTCAACTAGTAAAATTCAACACGTTGCTTTGGGCTGAAATTGTTATTTCTTATAATAAATTTTTAAGATAATAGGTAATAGGTTCATATTGAGGAAATTGATATGGACTTTAAATTTTAGTGGGCTGAGACATTAACATCAACGGACATTAACGTAAATCAGCGGTTTTAATCTATCCAAAAAAATGATCAACGGCTCAAGTTTCTTATTTGAAAAAGATAGTCCTTTCATATCATTTTTTTCAACATGCCTTTATATATAGTAAGGATATGATTATATGAACCCCCTAAACCTATACAAAATAAGTTGTATTTTTTTTAAAAAAATAACATTGTTACCGCTTTCATTTCTTCTTAAAACGAACATAAAGCCATTTACACTATATTAATATCTCATTTAACAAAAATAATAAATCAATATAATAAATCAATATCGGTATCGGTATCAGAAGAAATAATCGTCTATAACATAATGCCTAGCAGGAATTAGATGTACTAGAACATATATCCACTTCATGGAAATTATGACCAGACTAACCAATTACTGGGATCATTTTTACTTTTGGGGGCTCCCTACTGTCCATTGAAATACTCAATGGAATTTCTATAATAGAGTGTGACAGGTGGGATCAACCATATGACAAGTGGGTCCCACCATGTGACATTTGCATTTATAATGGTAATTCCATTGAGTATTTCAATGGACGCAAGATGTTTCCCTTTTCATATACTTGTAACGATTAACGAGTAATGACCGATATGGAGATTTATAAAGGCCACAAAGAATTGAGTCTTATAACTAAGGCCCAAATTGATGCGGTTGATAAATGAATTATTTTCAGCCCGTTATAATTTGGGCCCAATGGCCCTTAACAACTGAGAGTTCATTACTATTACTACTACTACAACAACAACCAAGCCTTTAGTCCCAAACAAGTTGGGATAGGCTAGAAATAAAACTAAGTAGGACCCAATGGTGATGGCAGTGGCAAAAAATGATTTTGAAAATAACAGTATTATGATAGTGAAAATAATAGTATAAGTAATGATGGTCCGAATAAATTTACTTTCTGATCAGAACACACTATCAATAAATTTTTCACTTTATTTTGATAAAGCAGAGTTGGGTGTAATTTATTTCCAGATCAATCTTTCTTGATGAACTTTTGAAAATCCAGTTAAAACTAAAAATCCAACACCTTTCATTAATTTACTAATATTGTTTCTAAAATCTAGCTAAAATCTAGTTAATAGTGACACATTTACAAAAAGTTTTGAACAAATTGATGGAGATTATATAACACAGCAAAATAACATGATTAGCTCCTAGTCATTGAACATATGAGTCGGTATTTGCAACGATCCAAACAATCTCAAACCGACGAATGTGGTTTACAGAGAGGTTTTTTAAAATAATCTCAGCCATTCAAATCAGTATCGCAGGTATCCGATTTGGATCGCAGCTGATTTCGTCGCGAACCTATATCAGCTTCAAGACTTCCCCTCAAGTGCAGATCATGACTGCAAAATTTTCAAATAAATAGAGAAGTTTTCTCCATCTAGCCGACGCTAATTTGGTCACTCATCTTTGTTTTTTTTGTAATTTGCAACTATCAACTTTCATATAAAATATTGTCATATTATTCTCTTGTTGTAGCTTCCAAACAATTGAAGTCAAATTCATTGGACCTTTTTTCTTTTCAAGTATATTCTGATAAGAAGAACCAGCATTTGGTTTAGTGGCTAAGGGTAACGCTATCCGTGTAGGATGCCGCAGGTTCGAAACCCGAATGGGATCTTTTGTAGACATTAAAATTTGAGTGGCTTGACCCTTATCTTTATCTAAAAAAAAGTCTATTCTGATAAGAGGATTGGACGACTTGTTGTTAAATAAAACTATTTCCATCACACATTTAACATATCTTATATGTGATTTTATCATATTTTATCTAGACAATCAAAATGCGTTCATGAAGAAATGAAAGTTGGTGTCCCTCGTTTTGGGGATGCTTTATTATTTTTCTCTCTTAAAAAAAATCTTGACTATCAAAAAATAAATGTGATCGATGGTCCATACTCATCCGGAGTTATCCAATGATTTCCATACGATTAAATGTAGACCATCTTATCTTAAAATCTTCCTTTGTTTTTTTTTATAAAAAAAAAGGACTTAAAAATCTCCCTTAAATTGCCATTTTTTTAAGCCATTCCCAACTCATTTATTACTTAATCAGATTATCCAAGCTGATTTTACGCTAGTTCATAATAACTTTTTAAAAAATGCCGTATTTAAGAACCAACCTTCGGTCTAGCGGGTAAGGGTAATGCTCTCCATGTGGGAGGTCACGGGTTCAAAACCCAGATGGTGGGTTTTTTATAGACATTTAGGATGTGTTTGGATGGCTTTGAGTAGTGCTAACTTGAAAGTAGTATAGCTACTCTAAAATGAGATGTGATCCAAACAAGATTAAGAAATTTTGAGTAGCTTTTGGGTAGTGCTACCTTGCTAACCCATGGCAGAGTTGATTTAGCAAAAAGTAGAGCATGTGAGTAGCTCTTAGATAGCACTACTTTAATTCTTACCATCCAAACAATATTTTTACTAACCGGGATAATACAAAGTTAGCACTAATTTCATACTACCCAAGTTAGCACTAACCTTACACAATTTCTAGTCACTAACCCAAATATCACAACTCTTATATTAATCCTTGCACCATCCAAACGCACTCTTAAATTTAAGTGTCTTGACTCCTCATCTTCATCAAACAAAACAAAATGCCGTATTTATACACCGTGCCAGTTAGTAGTTAGGTTCAATGAACTTAGCTTGTATTATTTCATGAGTAATGATTAAAAGGGAGCCCGTTTGAACAGTAACGCCCAACACATCATAACATCAGCTCAACGGTAGTCTTCCTTTATAATTGAACACTTCTAGTTCTCGGTCAAGCCTGGGACGAAAGGCGTCACGATCTCAACTCAAAGATCCCGTGTTGCTCTGCTTGCTTATAATTAATCATCACTCTGCTTTGAACTTTGACTGATCCCAGCCGTTACGTTACGTGCTAACGGAGTAAGTAACGGAGGACGCCGTTAAAGATAACGGTAAGGAAAGGCAAGAAGAGTACTAGGGCTGGCAGAAAAGCTCGGAGCTCACTCGGGATCGGACCGAATTAGGCCCGCTTGTTAAGCTCGTCAAGCTAATGAGCCGGGCTTGAGCTTAGCATGGCTAGGCTCGTTAAGCTCGTCTGGCTCGATAAATTATTATCAATTGCAATTCTTACCGCTCTTATATATCGTAGATTATTAAAATCTTATATAATATATGGTCTAATATATATAAAATTGTTATATAAAATGTGTACAAACATATTTTTGTTAATCGTTTTGTTTGATATAACGTACTTAAAATTTTATTATCCTTACTATATATAAAAGCATATTGGAAAAAATGACATGAAAGTACTATCTTCCCCAAATAAGAAATTTAAGCCGTTAATCATTTTCTTGGATAGATTAGAACCGTTGATGTACGTTAATACCCGTTGAGGTTAATGTCTCAGCCCATAAATTTAAGGCCCATATCAATTTTCTCAATATAAGGCTCATTACATATTATCTTAAATGTTTATAATAAGAAATAACAATTTCAGCTCAAATCAGGGCGTGGGCTTTTTACTAGTTAAAAAATAAACGAGCTTAACGAGCCAGCTTGGTCAGCTCGTTAATTAAACGAGCCAATCTTAAGTTTGTATTTTTGAGAAAATTTTCTTGTCTCATTAAATGTTCCCACCGAGATTTTATTAAGATTGTAGTTTCTCACTAATTACATATTTATTTTGACTTTAAAAGTAGGTTATCAAATTTGTTATATCATAGCGTTACAATAAATAACTGCCCGAGCAGACCTCGTATTTTTGGTTCGTAGTTAACGCGAGTTTGAACTTAGGCGAGCTTGGCTCGGTTCCATATCCTCTACTGCGCAGTAAGTTACTGCGCTGCGTTTCAACTGTTGGATTTGCTTTGAGATACGTGCAACTCAATGTCAAAAAATCCTCCCTATAATCCTCATCGTTGATTCGCTGCGCAGTAAAATACTGCGCAGCAGAGGATAAGCACTCGCTCGAACCCGTACGCCACGACATGGCGAAGTGGCGAGCATCTGTGCGTGGCTGTCAGCCGGTGTGTGTTTCGTACAAGGCAGCGAATCCCTTCAGCAGCGTGACGCCGCTTTCAGGAGGACTGTGATGTAATGTAACCATCCGTGTTGGGACTTGTACCCTGTCGTCTTATGGAGGAAGTTGATGCGATGCGATCGGATTATTGATTCGTTACACGGATGTGTACATGAAGTCATGCATACAGGTCAAAAGTGGGAGTGGATTGATTTTTTTGATTCCTTGTAGTACTAGAGGAGTCCGTATCTGCTGTTATTCTTAGGGATAACAGGGTCTTGTTATCCCAATTTAGACTGTCGGATCAAAATGAACGGTTCCTATTAATATCAGAGTACAGTTTTGAAGAAAGCCAAAATTTCGTGGACAAATCTGATCCGTCCATTCTACTCTAACGGCCACGATTAGAATAATAGGGCCCTGTTATCCATATTTTGGATAACAGGTGATATGATTCCGTACTAGAGAGTAGAGACCAGAGAGAGCTGTGAAAGGAAAAGAAAGGAAACGGCTAGCCGCAAAGTGCTCGGCCAGTCCAAAACATACATGCACTCCCTCATGTCAAGTATGTACTTTTTTTTTTTTTTTTTGACTTAATGTCAAGTATGTACTCACTCGCCCTCCTTTCTTTCTTTCTTTCTTTCTTTTAGTATGCCCTTTATTTATCTCTCCAGTGAAAAATCGGAATAATCCATCCAATCTTTTTATATACTTCATCTGGGATTTGTCATGTCCAGTGTTTTAAAAATACAGTTTGCGCTTGACATACTAACAACTTAATTCTATGTGTTTAATGGTTGTGCAGTTAGCTAGTTGAATTTTAACAATTCAATTGATTATTCTATATTTTGATGTGTCTAAACATTATTTATAAATAAAAATGTAATGTAGCAATTTATATGGAGTTCAAAATAAGTTCGTTGTATAAATTAAAAGGTAACTATTTACAAATTAAACTACAAGCTCATCAAATTAATGGATAAGAATAATCGAACGTTTTATTTTGTGCACAATTGTGGAGCTCAAATTTCAAGGTAAAAAATAAGTACTAGGCATTTATTTTGAGGCAGGAATTGTATGGAAATAAAATACTCATTTCCATACTGATATTTGATGCGAGTCAATATCATGCAATATGGCGACTAAATGAATTTATTATCAACTAAATTGGAAGATGGACCGTTAATTAAAAAAATAAGTCGGTTTCGAACTTTACGCTATCCATCCATTCATCCGTGAAACATGAGTCTGCATATAAAGTTCGTGACAACCTGTACTACATTACCAACTAATCGTCCGTTTATTCAGCTGTGTACACTGTTTTTCAATACACTCGTCGTGCCCACAATTATTACCCACATCTATGATTTTAATTATCTTAAATTATGTAACATAATAGCGATATCAATGAATCTGGTTGCAAGTAATAATTAAATAAAATTTGAAAATTTGGTTCCTGATTTCCTGCATTGGCATTAAACGGAGACACTATCTATGTATTGATAACTGGAGAAAGAAAGAGACTTGACATGAGGACTCATGTTCACGTGGTTCCCGCCAAGCCCCATTCTGACGGAGACTCTCAGACTCAGACTAGACCGGCGCAATATTTTCAAAGAACCAGGACCGCTAGCGGCTCATCAGCTCATGAGTCATGAGTCATGACTCATGACTCATGACTCATGATGATGATTCCGGTCCAGTCGGGACGGACGAGGACGACGGTCGACGGATCCTCCCAATTATTATATTCTGTCAGTGACTCAGTGTCAGCCACTGACACAATTAATATAAAGTATACGGTGCCATGCAGCACATGGACCGTTGGATGGCCTCACGATTTGTGCAGCACGTATTTTGAGGGGATCCAACGGTCTATGTGCTGAAATAGCACGTTAGGGGATAGGAAATCATGCAGTCCCCACTCTACTCGTAACTTTCCTTTCTTTCTTTCTTTCCTCTGCTGTGTGTGTCCGACGGACACCTTATTGAAACTCGCGTCTTACTTGTTTCTTGTTACTCCCCTCTTTATCTCTTTCACTCAATCAACCTGGTTTAGTCTACGTACACGATAACCCAGCAATCCACCTTTTTTTTTAAGGCAACTTTCTTCCCACGGTGTTTCATGTACGGTTAACGCTGGGGGTAGGAGAATACAAACGAATATTAACGGACTTCACCGCGTTCAGTACTTTTTTCACCTGACTGAACCCGGCCCAGAAGTAAAAGTCAAATATCGCCCCCGAAACAGCGACGCATTATAATCTTAAACAATTGACGGTGCACGAGAACGGTAAGGTGGAGGCGCAGGCGCATATTACCACGTCCAATAAACAAATGTTCGTCGCAATGATGCTCAAGTCTTTCTCAACTGCAGTACCCCTGTGTGAAATTCCCATTCCACCCTCCCACTCCTCCACCCCCACTCCAGTCTCAGACAGTCGAATTCATATCTTGCAGCCGTTGGATTGCCTCGAGATGCGTTCCGGAGCGGATTCCAAGACAATCCAACGGTTCACGTTATGAACTGCACAATGCAGTAAGTCAGGGGATGAACACTCCACTCCAGTCCCACTGTAATATCCCCCGAAGATGAGGGGTATTTGTGGAAGAGGGCGTGTTTAAATGGGCCCAGCGCGCAGTGGCGGAGTCTCTAATCCCAATAATCAACTTGCAGCCTTTCTTTATTGGACTTTAGACCAGTCCTTTGTCCCTCCCCAAATTCATACCCTCTAGTACTGCGCAGTAAACTACAGCGCAGCACCCAAACCGTTCGATCTGCTTTAATATTCGTGCAACCCAATCTCTATAAATACCCCCATAATCCCCATCGTTGATTCTCTGCGCTGTACAATACCGCGCAGCAGAGGGTACTCACTCCCTATTCCCTCATCAAAATAAACTTCTTCTACTCATTCATTCATTCAAGAAAACAAATAAAAAAGAAAGCAAGAAAGCAAGCAAGGAGCTTCATTAGTGTCATTGGAAGCAGATCCAATTGAGTGAGATCGGATCGGTACGGGGAGGAGAGGAGAGGGAGGGAGGAGGGATGACGTCGGGGACGAGGGTGCCGACATGGAGGGAGAGGGAGAACAACCGGAGGAGGGAGCGGAGGAGGAGGGCGATCGCCGCCAAGATTTACGCGGGGCTGAGGATGTACGGCAACTACAACCTGCCCAAGCACTGCGACAACAACGAGGTCCTCAAGGCCCTCTGCAACGAGGCCGGATGGACCGTCGAGCCCGACGGCACCACCTACCGCAAGGTTGTTCTCGCTCTTGTTCATCTTTTATTGTTGATTTGTGTGTGGGGTGATCCTTGCTATAATCGGCTCAATTGGGGTCGATCCGTACTTGCTATATTGGGGAAGTTTAATAATTTGTCTGCTGAGAACTGAGTGGGAATTCGTTGAGATTGATTGATTGATTGATCCATCAAAATTAGACAAGTTCAAATTATTAAGTGCATGGATTTTATTATTAGTATTTCGTTTGTCTGGATTTTTAGTTCCTGATTTTAAGCTGAATTTCAGCAGCCGTTTTCTGGCTTTTCTTGCTCCGTAGTTCACTCTAGTCTCTGGTGATTATTGTTCTTTTTTTTGAGGCATTTTATTATTCTAGTTCACTCTAGTTCACTAATTTCCAAAAAGTTTAGGACAATAGAATGCCTCATTATCCTTCTGCATTGTTGCTTTTAAAATATTAATCTGTGAAATTGGTTTTCTAGTGGTGTTAGATATTTGCTAATTATGTGATAATGTATAAGAATTGTTGCATTATTATTATATGATAGTAGGAAGTATATGGTGTTGAGATAATAATTTGTTGAATTAATTTTCTAGTTGTGTTTAGGAATTTCATAATTATGAGACTGTGTATATGAATTGATGTTTTATATTGTATCGTATGGCGTTGGTGTTGTTTAATTAACAGATTGATGGTAAGAAATAACTTCGGCATTGTTTTTCAGGGCTGCAAGCCTCCAGTGACAGAGCGGTTGGAAATAGTTGGCGGCTCAGCGGATCCCAGCCCGTGTACTTCGTACCAGCCAAGTCCACGCACATCTTACAACCCGAGCCCAGCATCGTCGTCCTTCCCCAGCTCCTCCTCTTCCTCATACATGGCGTCGAACCCCAATAATCCGTTCATGGGCACCAATCTTGAGGGAACGTCTCTCATCCCATGGCTCAAGAACCTCTCCAACTCCGCTGCCTCATCGAAATTCCCTCAATACCCCCACCATCTCTACATGGCTAATGGGTCCATCAGTGCGCCAGTAACCCCGCCATCCGGGTCGCCTCCCCACACTCCACGAATCAAACCTGATTGGGACATCTCGAACCAGAACCCCAATAGTCATTTTGCTCAATCCTCTTGGGTTACCGGTTCAGGTTCAAATTATGCCTCTCTGCCCAACTCAACACCACCAAGCCCGGGCCGGCAATACGTGCCAGATCCAGCTTGGCTTGCGGGGTTCCAAATCTCCTCTGCAGGGCCGTCTTCTCCTACTTTCAACCTTGTTGCACCAAATCCATTCGGGCTTTTTAAGGGCCCATTAACAGGCGGGGCTTCTTCTAGTAGGATGTGCACTCCCGGTCAGAGCGGGACTTGTTCGCCCATAATGGGTGCAGAGGGGGCCCTTCCAAGGGACGATGTGCAGATGGTGGACAGTGGGTCCGATGAGTTCGCATTTGGGTCTGGTAGCAATGAGGATGATAAGCGGGTTACGGGTCTCGTCAAGGCCTGGGAAGGGGAGAGGATCCATGAGGAATGCGGCTCTGACGAGTTGGAGCTGACACTTGGGAATTCCAGCACTAGAGCTGATTGATTGATTCGGTTCAGTTAACAATATGAAGAATGTCGGTTTGTCATTTAAAACAGGGTGGTGTTTCCATTCTTTCTTTATAATTATTTTCTTCTGTTTTCATTTTCCAATGTTCGGTCTGGTAATTTATAGAAGGGATCAAGAGGGAAATTGGAGATCATCATGAAGGAAGAAAGGACCCCCCAACCCTTTTCGGATTGGTGTGTTTGATTCATAAATATATGTTCAGTTTAGTTTTTTTTTTTTTTTTTTTTTCATTTTTTTCCAAATAGAAGAAAATGGTCAGGAGGAGAGTGAGATGAAAAAAAAATGGTTCCTGTTCAAGTGATGTCGAGTGCATCTGTGGCCTTCATTTTTGTGATTTTAGGTACCTTAGTTTATTTGTTCATGGATGGATGTTACAAGTCTATTGGTAATGGAACAAATTAAACTCCTCTTGACTATATGGCATTTTTTGCCCTATTCCTTGATTGATTACTCTTTTTCTTTTCCCTTTCAGGAGATCTGTGTTGATTTAATTTAACTAAACTTGTTTATTTTTGGTAGAACTAGCATTATAGCATCCAGGATTATGTTGCTTTGCTATGAGTGTTTCTGCATTGTTGAACTTGATGTTTCACTTTAACTTCAATTTGTACAGTAAACTATACAGAAGTATATTAACCAAGAGCTAAAGGTCTGAATATTGGGGTCTAACTAAGATCGGAGCTATAACAGTTGGAGAGGTTCAATTATGCAATCTGTTGTTAAAAATAATATATACACATTTTTACATACAAACTAAGTTACACCAATTCAATGTTCTTTTAAAAAAAGTACGAACATTGGGTGCATACGGACATTCAAGGAATAATCCTTAGTTTAATTTTATCTTAAAAAAAAAAGGAATAATTCTTAAAGTGTGAATGAATGGAAGTACCGGCAGAAATAGAACAGTATGTTATTTACAAAAAAAAACTAGAAGGTTATCGTGCGGAAATTCAAGGAATAATCCTTAGTTTAATTTTATCTTAAAAAAAAAAGGAATAATTCTTAAAGTGTGAATGAATGGAAGTACCGGCAGAAATAGAACAGTATGTTATTTACAAAAAAAAAACTAGAAGGTTATCGTGCGGAAACTAGAAGGTGATCGTGCTCCGCACGATAATGATGTTACATTTATAAAACATACGAGTCATATAAACTCAAATGTTACATATAAACATCATCCTTCATTTTTTTTTTTTAAATTTCTTAATGAGACCATTAAATACCGTGTCTATTTGTATAAAAAAATATATAATTCTTCAAGAAATTATAATTCAAATGTTTGTGTCACACAAATTAGTATTGTTCATGATTTTTGTAAAACCATCATTTACAAACAACAATGACATAATCAAAATAAGCTTTCCAATACGAAAAAAAAATGATGTCTACTTGTGCTCAGATGGTTTTAGCAATTTCTATTGTTAAAAAAGTTCTTCGTTTTAATTGAATAAGACCTGAGGTGGCAGATTGTCGGGTTGGAGGTCGGGTTGGGTCGGGTTGGGTCGGGTCAGGTATCAGGTTGACGACTGTTAGCATTTTTTCGGGTCGGGTGGGTTTTTCGGGTCTGGTCAGGTTTTGCACCTCTATTCCCGGGCGAGTCGGGTCGGGTTCGAGTCAGTCTGACTTTCCCTAGAACATGGGTTTGGTCGGGTTCAGGTTAGTCTCACTTTCCCTGAAACACGGATCTGGTTGAGTCGGGTTCGGGTTAGTTTGACTTTCTCTAAAACTCGGGTCGGGTCGGGTGGATTTTTTGGGTAGGATCAGATTTTGCCACCTCTAGTTACGTGGAAGGAGGTGAAGACGCGATAGAGGGCTCAGATCAGGTGTTAAAAAATGAAGGCAGGAGAATATTATAGAAACACACAATGGAGGGATCAGATCACATCTTATTCAATCGAACAGATGAAAAGATTTTACAGAACGCTACTGTTTGAAGAACAGTAAATTTCACTGTAGCAAATGTGGAATCGGCTTTCCCTATTTATGTTAAGGGGGTTTGCATATTTGACACTCTAAAACCCTCCATTTGTAACTTTGGCACTCCAAACTTGGAAAATTGCAAATTTGCCACTACAAACTTAAAAGCATTGCATTATTGCCATTATAATTTTTAAATGACCAAACTGCCCTCAATAGCAGCTCCCGCAACCCCCGGCAGCCCCCCCGGCAGCACTCCCGGCAACCCACTCGCGCTCCCTGGCAGCCCCCGGGTGCGAGGGGGCTGCCGGGGGGCTACCATTGAGGGCAGTTTGGTCATTTAAAAATTATAATGGCAATAATGCAATGCTTTTAAGTTTGTAGTGGCAAATTTGCAATTTCCAAGTTTGGAGTGGCAAAGTTACAAATAGAGGGTTTTGGAGTGGCAAATATGCAAAATATTAATATAAGAATAAGAATGTTATGAACATACATACTACAATTTAATACCCTATTCCAATGTTCTTACAAACTTTACATTGAAAAAAATGTCAATCCACAGTAAATATTAGGAGATTATAATTTATTTATTTAGACCCAAATATGAGATATGCATTGTAGCAGGCTAGCAGTAGGGAATTAATTTTGCACCTTATATGGAACGCTGGTACGTTTTAGGTAATAGGTACTAGAACCAATGATTTGTCTAGGGCAGTTAAGTAACAACAGTAAGATCTAAAATTACTCCAATCTAAGGACTGAGCTTTCCCAATAAAAAACACCTTGCACATAACATGCTAAACGGTACAACTGAATATTCCTCTTAATATTATATACAACAGCAATATTTACAGAACAGATAATTTGTTTGTACCAGTTGCAATATATACAATTTAATTCCCACGGGACACCTTAAACAAATAGTAGATACCCATTGTGACAAATCCAGAAGATACACCAACTGGCCAGCATGTGATGCCAGTGCCAGTCAGTACTCGGTACACATTATACTGTGACCGAGTACAACTGCCCACATTGGGTGGAGCAAGGTTCAATCATGGACTAGAAACAGAGAGAACTCTAAACGAAGTAACGAACGAACAAACTAAATCGTACTTCTTATAAGATGATATTTACAGAACATCCATCCATCCATCCATCCAAAGTTCAGATGATGTGCAATTTGTTGAATTGCCACACTATCCATTTCACCAATTAATAAATGCGTGAGAGTACAACATCGTCCGTATAACTTATGCTATGTACTGAGAGCTGGATATATGTTGTACCGAGTTGATTGCGATCTCTCTACTCTATCGAAAAGATTAGAAAGTGCTTGGTAAAGAATAGCAGCAGCTTGTGGACGTGGTACCGACCCTAGGAGGATGTCAGATGCCTTCATCTGAGTCCCATAGAACCGTGCATTTTCTGAAGATCGGGTTGTCACCATGCTTCCATTCAGTGCACAACCAACAAAGGCACCTATGATAATAACAAGTTTCAGTGCTTGTCAAAAGGATTGTATTATTCCATTGCAAAGAATGGCTCACCACATTTATTTATCCTTTTTTTCTAACTTAATTATTACTCTGGGTTGTATTTTTTTGAAAATTGTGCAGACTGCTAAATAACCCTTTTATCCCTCTTTCATGCAAAATTCCATGAGGACATGTAAAAATCACTTTGCGTCATCTCTACAGTCAAGGCATTAAAAATCATGAGAGATTTTCCAAAGAGAATCTTCAAATGCATTATGATATTTGGACTATACTTGTGGTAAAAGGAAATTTCGTAATTTCAGGGTACCGCGAGGTTATAAACTCAAGCATTGCTGACAAAGGAAGTGCACAGAATAACAAAGGGATGTCGCAATGTAATATAAATTACCTTTGCTACAGCTATATGTGTAACATGCAGCATAGCCACCATCTCCCGCACGCAAATCTGCCTCAGCTGCACGGCCCACAGCACCTGCAGCTGCACTGACACCAGCTCCTACTGACAGATGTGCGTTTCCACAGAATGTTTTGATAGCTTCTTTGTTTCTCAGGACTATGATGTAGTCTGTTATCTCACCTCCAGCCTAGACAACAACCAAAAAGGTAAGAAAAGAAAAAAAAAAATTTCTAGTGTTTTGTTCTTATGAACACAATGCTGGAAAAGTACCTTGTTTGGAAAAAAAAAAAAAAGGATTGGCTTCTGTAAGAACATGACTAAAATGCATTAACCACCAAAAACATTACAAGATTAACAAATTCTGTAAAATATAATAACCTCTGATTCTAACAACTCCTGTAAAATATAACAATTTACTGTTCATTTTTCAAAATTCGGCAAACATTCCCAGTAGTTTTCTAAGCTCCCTTCTTTTCTTCACATCAACAGTGCAAATCAATTATAGTTCATTGAAAATGGAGGGTTAGTTTGGGTATCTCTTCATGAACAAGGTAATAGGGCCATCAACGTACTTGTCACGTAATATTTTTTCAGACATGTTCATCCTATATTTTGAGGGCTTGCATGAAATTTTAAAGGTTTACAGGACAGCAGTTTGAAGTATACTTATCATACAGTCATATAAAAAAAATGCAAGGAAAACGAAAAATAAAAATTTGTCTCTTAACATCTAATTATTTACTTATTTTCATACAAAAGCAGGGTACTTGCACAAATGCATACAAGTGACAAGAAAATATAAAAATTCACCTGAACACCCCAACCAAGGCCGAAGGTGGAGACAGCTGAAGGTGCAGACCATGATCCATCTTCCCTTCGTGCAATTACCATCCCTGTCCCAATTTTGTATGTCATCATCATCCCCACATTTGCAACGGTTATTATAGCAAGTCCCTTTGCTTGTTTAAGGATGGAGTCGGGAATGGACTTCTCAGGCTTCATCTTCCCCACCTTATCACAAAGTTCAATTCAAACTCAGTATCATTTAGTTTGTATTTCCAGTTTCTGGTACTGGTATGTGCAATTTTTTAATGTATCAGTCATCCTGATAATTGAGTACCAGTCAAGATGTATTTCTTTTCAGGAATTTAGGCCATGCTTGACAAAACAACATAAGGGGGAGTTGAGGGGAAGGTAGGAATGGTGAAAGCCAGATATTAAGCACCCAAATTGGGTCCAATAAATTAGTACAGAATGAACCCTACTCTTTCCCGCCTTGCCATTCCTTTTCTGAACTATGCAATACTACCGATTCCCTTATCTATTTAAGTTTCTTTTCTTGTCATTTTCGTCATTTTTAACGATACTTGAGAATTTTATGTCTGATATTTGCTACAAGATTGAACTTTGTGAAACTACAGTAAAGAAAAAAAATCTTATATTAGTAGCCCAATAATTAGCACCACGTGGAACCATACTTCAGGGGTAAATAAAATATGTACTAGTAAGACAAAAGGAACAAAGAAAAGAATCCTTGAACTAAAATGTACCTTGCAATAAGAACGTAGGGTGTTAGCAGCCTTGTATATCTCGTATTCCATAGTGCGAGCCCAAGGGAAATTAAGCCAAGACCTCAGGGTACTCAGGTCTGTTAAATCATGGATTAGTGGTTGAGATGCTCGGCTCACCTGACCCATCAGATATGGCTGTACACCCTCCAATCTCACACAACACACATCGCATACTCTCTGAGGTTCAGTAGTCCTGAATTTGGGAGGCAATAGGCTCCTGCCCTTGGAGCAGTCACTGCAGAAAAGCCCACCACAAAATCTACAGTGGTGTCTTGAACAAATAATAGGATGGAATTTTGAACTGCACAACATGCAAGCAGTCGACACACTGTCCGGCAGCCATCTGACAGGCTCTGTATCAAGCAACCCATTGGCGTACCCATAATGGGCTTCGGTTATGGTTTGAGCCATCTCCTTCCATGCCTCCTGAAGAACATCAGAAGGCATAGGGACAGAAGTGGAAACAAGCGACATGTGATAACCCAACAAAGTGTCATATGAGACGAGAGAAGAAACTTTCCCCTTCGCAGCTACTAACATCTCCGTAAACACATCCCACATGGTCATCTGCGTGTTCGGCTCCAGCGGATCCCACCTGAATTCTTCATCAGGAAAGTAGGCGCCCTGCGAACCAAACCCACGTTCCCAGTTGTCATGACCAGTACCGGTCATCGGAGGAACTGAGACAGGAATCCACATCCCGGTCTCTTCATAAAGAGGAGGGTCATAGTAGAAGTACTTCCCTGGCTGCTGGTCCAACGAATCCTCTTCTGCTCTGTCCTTGTTCTGAGGATCAGAAGCATTGTCAGAATTCAGATTCTCGGCACCATCCGCTGTGGAAGGTGAACCAATCTCAGATTTCTCTTCCTTTTGCGAAGCTTCAGCCTGATCACCATCAGATAACAATTGTCATGGATCAAATTGACACAATTCATTCAGAGTAATACCTAGCGTCCATAGGTTACATTTCAGGATATATCTGTTACGTTTCGGTATGTATCTGTTACATTCCTTCTGTACAAATATACGGATGTAGGGACAGTTTTTTCAATGGACGCAAGATGTTTCCTTCCCATTCGGAAACATGATCGGAGGTTTGTTCCTATATTATTAGTACACAAGAAACAACCCTAAATTTCACCAATTAGTTCAATTTCAATTCCTTTTTCTGTATATAGTATAATAACAATCCTCTACAATCTGAACATTCTAAATTTAAGCAAGGGCATTACTACACATAACATACATCAAAGGAAAGGAAGCAACTTTAATAGACTCCTACTGCACTACTAATTCAGCATCAATTCAACCTTTACATACAATTCAGCACTGCAATCAATCACAATTCGAACAGATACCTGATAGAACTAACACAAACAGATACCTCATCCGTGGGAGAATCAGAATCGCGTTGCGGTCGGACAGGGGAGGAGGAGGAGGCCCCGGAGTCCCCCGAGTCGTCGTCGGAGGAGGAAGAGGGATCGGGAACCCTGGCGGGCTCGGGCTCGTCCTCCTCCTCCGGGTCGAAGAAAGGGAAGAGCATGCCGGATTCCTCGTCCATTGGCGCGCGCTGATGCCGGAATTGGGGGCGGAATTGATTTGGGGAATAATGGGGAGGAATTTGATTGTCTGAAGAAAGGGAAAAGAAAGAGTAACGAGCGAGAAGAAGAAAAAGAAGACCACACGAAGCTCTCTATTATTATTATTATTTTGTTATTGTTATTTTTATTATGATTATGTCTGCGATAAATATATATAACAAGCTATTATTATTATTATGAGTTTATCAAGTCATTTGTTATCTATCATTTGTTCTTCTAAAAGAGGAGAAGCAAAGGAAAGGGACTTTTTGCAAATATGTCCTTTCGAAATGCGTATTTTTGGGTCGGACTGTTTGTTTGTTTTATTTTATTTGTTTATTTTTTTTCCTATATTTATGGGCAAGATACCGGTTTTTTTTATAAATAAGCCCCTGTGGGACCAAAGTTTGAAAAATAAGCTCCATATTCTAATTTTTTGAAAAATAAGCTGGACTCTGCATTACCCAGCGTCGCAGTCATTTAGTATGGACGCTGCACTACCATAGTATCCCTCTTATGTATAGTCCAATACAGAGTTTTGTTCAAATAGTCGGACTCTGAGGTAGTGCAGAGTCCAGAAAAACTGAGGACGCTATGGTACCCCAGCGTCTAACTTATTTTTCAAAAATACATGATATAGGGCTTATTCTTCAAACTTGGATTCCATAGGGGCTTATTAATAAAAATTTCGGGGCAAGGATATGTTACACATGTATATAGTTCCATATCGTGTATTATTGGCAACAACCGAATTTGTTTTCTTTCTTTCTTTCTTTCTTTCTTTCTTTCTTTCTTTCTTTCTTGGGGTAATGACCCCAGACCCCCCTGAACTTTCGGGTTTTGACAACTTGGCCCCCGAACTTTTAATTTGGACAAATGCCCCCCCGAACTACCGATTTGTGACAAATCGCCCCCCGGATGTTAATTAGCCATCTAATACTCCATTTACAAGTACGAAAAGACCAAAATACCCTTATGTATATCTTCATGATATTTTAAATATAAATAAGTTCAAAAAAATATTTAATTAAAAATCACTAGATATTAAAAATATATAAGAAATTATTACATATTTTTTAAATACAAAAATCTATACAAAATATTTATCGTTTACTTTTTGTTCTTTTATTTCATCAACGTAATATTTACATATATGTAACTAATTTTAATGAAAAAATCAATTACCATTTTAAATGATTTAAAATTTTCAATCAAATTTGAAGTTAACAATTTTTTTTATCATCATTAATGTATTAGTTCGTAATTTCTCATATTAAAAGAATTATTATGTATCATAAATATCTATCTTTGAAAAAAACAATATACAAATTCAAGCAAAATAAAATAAAATAAAAATAGTAAGGCGTAAAAATTTAGTTATATACAATAAAATAAAAAAATAATATACAAATATTTAGTTATATACCAGTACTATTAATAATTAATTCAGATTTAATATTCATGAGGCATAAAAATTTTTAAAACTGAATTTAATCTATTTATATTTAAAATATCATGAATATATACATAAGGGTATTTTGGTCTTTTCATACTTTTTAATGGAGTATTAGATGGCTAATTAATAGCCGGGGGGCGATTTGTCACAAATCGGTAGTTCGGGGGGGCATTTGTCCAAATTAAAAGTTCGGGGGCCAAGTTGTCAAAACCCGAAAGTTCGGGGGGGTCTGGCGTCATTACCCCTTCTTTCTTTCTTTCTTTCTTTTTTTTTTTTTTTTCCTATGATGATGTAGCACAAGACACAAGTATTGTTGTTAAGGTATATGTATGCATCGGAGAAGTTGTCAATTAATTGCAATTGTAGGCGTAGTAGTGAATGAAGGTTTAATAGTTTATTGTATTCCTCTTCACAAAATTTTTGTTTTGTCCTTGAGGAATTTGTTTATCATGAATTTTTTTTTTTTATAGAAAAAGATAAGCACCAACATACTCAAATTTAAATGTATATAAAAAACATTTTATTCGGATTTTGAACCTACAACCTTCTACACAGATATTTTATGATATTCGGATAAATAATATATATGCGCCAAAAAAAGTATGGCATATTATCTAGTTAGGAAAAAATAAGAACAGAAAACAAATATACATGAAGTCGATTGCCTATATATGTAATAGGCTAAATATATTCATTATAGTCATTATAGCGAATGCCAATTAATTTATTAGATACCTTATCTATTTTAATGGATATTCTTCATCTCTCTCCCCTAGCCCCGTGCTTTAATTCCTATATATCTTCTTCCAACTATTTCAAATGGCTTTTCTAAAGAAATTCATTTGACAAATAATATTTTCACAATTATGCCAATCAATTTTTTTTTTTTTTCAAAAATGGTACTTCAACAATCATATTCTTGACATTTATGGTTGCAAAAGTTTTAAATGTCATGCATCTTAGTTATTTGAAATTCTATCAAAACTCTGTCAATTTATATGGTTGCAGATGTCATATACTTTTTTGATGATATTCCATGGAGAATTTAATGATATTCAAATTGTACGATATTAATAAAAAAAAATGTGTTTATAGTACATTTTTCACTTTAAGATAATTAATTGTTTGATTAACTTAACCAGTAGTCAGGGTTGTCAAAAATATTAGTTGTTATGAAATCATCTCCCATATAATTATTTGCTTAATTCAACTAAATTCATTCATTAGTAATTTTGATGGTTTATTATATTTGATCATTCAAGTAATCCCCTACTGCTAGATTAGATAGACTAAGTGATGAAAATTATTGTAGCTTGGTAATATATATCCTCTTGCACAATCTAATGAAGAATAAAAAAATATGACTAGGTTAATTTGCAAGATGCAGCTAAAAAATGGTAATTTCAATATTTCATGCAGCTCTTTTACCGTGTATAGACCATTGGTAACCTTATATTGTTGCTTAGTTTTTTGGATCAGCTATATATTTAGCCTATTTTGTTACTTTGCAGTGTCATTTTATGTTGGATATTTTGTTATAATCACAGCCTATATATGACAGCAGTGCCAATTTTTAGGGAAGAGGGAAGGCGTCTGATCAGTTCATTTGCTATCTCAATAAAATATATGTAACTAGGATCGAGGCCTCGCGTTGCTTCGGCAACGTTTTGTTTGTTACGTTATATATTCAATGTTTTTTTGTTACGTTGTATATTGAACGGTTACTATGTTTAAGATTAGAAAAATATTGTTATATAAGGGTGTAGTTTTTTTTTATAATTATTTGTAATTTTAAATGTCTTTTTTATTATATAAAATTAAGTTGACATATCTTTGTTAACGGTTACAATATTTAATGTAAACATTTTCAACCAGTGTATATGCGTGCTTAACGAAGAAATAATTACGTTTTTTTAAAGTGTGCGACATTTAAGATGCATAATGTGTCAAAAAATTTATACGATAAAGAAACTAGCGTGCAATAAATATTGACGCCGAAATGGGATCTTCAACGTGAATCACTATGGTGTAAAGTTAGTTTTTACACATATAATGCTTAATTATGTAAATTTGAAGATGTCTACTTCTCAAATACTCGTACGTACTATTGATTATGTCAAGATTACATTCATTTAAATAAGAATTTAACTAATTGACAGATCACCAGTACTGGAAAATTAAGTAAACTATGAAATTTATTTATTTTTTTGTTATATGTGTTAGTGTGTTAGATTGTTAAATTTTTTGTATAAGATGAAAGTAGTAGCACTAAATAATTAGTTGTTTAAGAAAGCTTTCAAGTTTTGACAATCTTGACTGTTAAATGATCATTATTTTCTTCAATTTTAATAATCATGCAAATATACCATAAACAATACTCATAACTAATAGTTTTTCATTCACAAAAATATTAAAGAAAAATTAGAGGAATAAAAAGCCGTCGTCAACTATTTGAGATCGTAGTAACGGCCGAATGATATAATCACTCTGCCACTAAATTTTATTTTAAAAACTTTTGTTAGACTGTGTATACAACTCGACACGATAATGTTTTTCAACAAATTTAGTTTAAATTTTGATTTTTGAGTTCCATTTATTTGATTTAAGTTTATTATTTATATAAAACCTTAAATTTATTTATCACTTTTTAAATATATTTTTTGATTTTTTAGAAATAGAAACCTATTTTTAATACTTCATTGAAAATATTTTTAAATTTATTATTAACAAAAAAAAAGAAAATAAAAAAAGGCACGGCTGTTTTATACGGCTGATGAATCAGCTGTATAAAACAAATTCTGTTTATATATATGTTTTTTTAAGTTAAAAGATTCCCTGAGGAACGGAAAACGACAAAATCCACAGTACTATTTTTCTATGCTACCTTCCGTATAACAAACACAAAAACAACTAATTTTGGACTTCCTCACGCAAAACGCTCATAGAAAATCTCAAAAAATAGTTTCTGAAACCCATCTCATGCACGAAACATCATATCGGGTCATAAAGATATACAATATATACTCGGCCCGTAATTTTATCGCAAGGCGCGCGATATAGAGGATCGGATAAAACCCGAAAAATCGAGAGTTAATATTCGTACAAATTCCCAGAAAAAAGAAAGCGAGTGTCCGGAATAAAGTTCAGGGAAATTAGAAAAAAAAAATAATAATAAACTAACAGTTGATTGAAAGAAAAAAAATTGACATGTTAACAAACTATATTAAACTGTTTTTGTGCATCCAAAAATGAGCCTTATTTGCTTGGGCTGAGTTGCTTTCTTATATCCTTAACGCCCAAAAAGCACAAACACATACAACCCTTGAGCCTTCATTACTTTGGAAACTTAGAAAAAAATGCTTGAAGCCCATTATAAAGAGTTGGCGTAAAACCCACGAAGAGTTATAATTTCATGAATGTAAAAGTTTGTTTTTTTTATGTCAAGCTTAGAGCAACCGCATCTCTGTAAGAGATAAGCGGTTTCTAAATGGCAGAATGGTAATAAATCTAAAAAAATTTAGAAACTGATCGTTTGAGGTCCATTGCTGAAATTCGTCTTTTCTTTTCTTTCTCACGCGCAATCTAGCCTTGAAAAGGCTTTCTAATTAATAGGGGTGTACAAAAAAACCCGCAACCCGGCCGACCCGTCCGACCCACCGACCCAATCCGTTTTTTACCGGGTTAGAGATATTACCGGGTTGGGGTGGGTTGTAATTTTGACTAACCCGTCTAACTCGGACCCGTCCGCAACTAGTTATAAATTATACTTTTATACAAACTTACATATAATTCATTAAAAAGATAAATAATGAGACAATAATTTCATAATTAAGTTATTATTTAAAATCAATATAAAATTTTTATGATGTTTTAGGGTTAATGCTTAGTATGTCTCACTATTTTTTGACAACTTTATATGCTCGTTCTATATTTCTAATATGAAATTTAGTGAATAAATATATAATGAGTACTCTACGTATTAATTCGTAATTTATGTTTAACGTTAAATTATCTTTATATTACTTAAGATATCTAAAATGTATTATCATCAAGTTATAAATCACCATTAACATGTTCAATATTATACAAAAAGTAAAAATTATATGATTAATAATTTAACCGAAACTATAACCCGTTTAACCCGCATAACCCGTACAACCCGCAAAAACCCGTATATAAAAAAGTAGTCGGGTTGGGTTGGGTTACGGGTGGGTTGGGTAACAATATTTTATAACCCCGTATAACCGGGTTGGGTTCAAATTTTGATAAAAAAGTGTTAACCCGCCCGTTGTACACCCCTACTAATTAAGAAAGGTTTTCTAATTCTGAAAGTCGCACTGAAATGCGTACATCTCTGAAAGCCTTTCTAATCGGTAATAGAAAAGAGAATTGAAAGAGCGATGTGGTTGCTCTAACGTACATGAAAGCGAAAATTTACTTTCTTCCACTGCTCTAGACTCTACCCCGTTTGGTATGTTGGTAGTGTAGTAAAAGTGAAGTAAGATAATTTAAGTCACCAAATAGAAAATGATTTAATGTATAGTAAGTCAACACAGGTATAAACTAAATCATCAACATTTCACATCTTTTACACATTTTACCCACTTTACTACTATTTAATTTACTACTACCTAACACCACTACTTTAAAGTGATTTAGTGTTTTACTCCGCTTTAACTTACTACGCTAGCCAAACAGAGGGCTAGTTCCTTAATTTGAGAGCAACAATAGCAATATTGAACCGTTGGATTTCAATCTATGGGCAGGATAGGATCAATGGACATATGTTTCTTTGAGTAAACAACAGCAAGCTTTAAGTATTTGTTTGAGATTTTTAAAAGTGATACACATAAAACACTGATTATTTTATTAATATTGTATAGTCACTTTTCAAAATTCTTAAACAAATACTTTAAAATTTTCAAAAATAAGAAATTTTTGTATCCCATATAATTTTAATATGGAGAATTTATTGAGTCATATAAATCAAAATTTGGATGTGATTTAATATACTTTTGGAGATGCGTTCACTGTTCACTGTATATTTGCTCTATATATGTATAGCGGTAAGGTAACCACTGTATCAACGCATGATCAGATAGAAACAAAAGGTTTCCTCAAAAAAAAAAAAAGATAGAAACAAAAGGTACTTGGAAATTGGAATCAGACAGACAACTGAACACAACAGCAGTCAAGAAACTATGACTTTTTAATGCCGTTTTTGGTGCAAAGTTGTGGGAAAGCTCTTGGGACTTTGTAGATCCTATATGTGACCTATGTGTGATTATTTGCTTAGGCAAAGACTCTCCACTAACCACACTAAAAAGTTGTTAATATAAAAATGTGGAGAATTTTAACATGATACTATACTTTTTGGATCTGTTTGGCAAATTGAAGAATAGAGCTAGAATAGTATAATTGGATTAGTAACGGTGGAAGAGTGGAAGGTAGAGTGATATTTTGAACTATTCGGAATAGTGAAATTATTGTCTGGTAACATGTTAGTGGAATAGTTGAACAATGAAGTGTAGCTACTCCGGTATCCCATCTATATAATTGAATACTGGATTAACTTATTCACATCACTATTCGTTTAGATATTTTGTGTTTGGCACTCATAAAAAATAAATAGCACACTATTCCGGGATAAACTATTCAAAATGAGTTGCCAAACATACCCTTTTTTTGGCAGAATTGCAGTCAATGGAACATACATACTGAGCAAATCACAAGATATTGTTGGTAATTTCTTTTTTGAGATAAAGATGAGGGTCAAGCCACTCAAATTTAAATGTCTATAAAAGACCTCCATCCGGATTTCAAACCCACGACCTCCCACACAGAGAGTGTTGCCCTTAGCCACTAGACCAAAGGCTGATTCTCAAGATATTGTTGGTAATTAATCATTGCATGTAGCCCAGAAAATGGGATACAGTTGCATTATTCAGTCAAAATAACGCTAGAAGCATGGGAATGAATGATCACAGAAGACTTTTTGAGACTCAGAATTTTGTTGGTGGTCTAATTAAGAATGCACAAATTCAAAAGAACCGACACAAAGAAATTAATTAAAAGATGGAAGAGATGTTGCAAATAAAAGAGCAAATATATAATCAACTGCGCATGCATTGGTGATGGACTGTGAAATGGAATTTTGAGTTGTTATTCTCTTTTTTATCTAGACTAGGTGAACAATATTCTCAATGAAATGTCAAAAGAAATACACAATCTTTTATTGAAATAAAAGTTTAATAACTTGCACATATATCTCTATTTACTTGCAAAATAACAACTTAATTTCTATTATATGTTAAATGTAACATATTTGGAGAATAAATATAACGTATTAGTAGTTCATTTTTATGTTTTGTATCCACAATTCCTTATAATATATAAAAATATAAAATAATATGTGCTGTGCTCTTTGGCATCTAGATAGAAGTACTCCATTGCCAAATAAATCAATTGATTGTGAATTTGATCCATTAAGACTCTTATAATTAATGTTCAAATATATTGTCAAAAATTTGAAAATTATTTGTTGAAAAACTGAAAGATTAATTTTAAGTTGACCCAAACTTTTTAATTACAAATAGGGACATATTAGAGATATTTGTATATTTAACCAATAGTTTTGAAGATAATAAATACTTATTAGAAAATTGCGGTTGTGGACCACATAAAACAGTAACTTGAAATGATTCAGTCTAAAAGGGCAATAAATGGTCTATAAGTCGATGCGCAGAAAAGGCAAAGCAAATCTGAATTAACAATATATAATTTAATTAGTAGCTTTCAAATTAGTTGGTTATCCAATAATAACAATTAACAAATAAATTATGGTTGTTACCCTAACCGAATGATTTGAGTTGAGTAGACTAAGACCACAAAATAAGTGGGAACAGACTAATTAGTATTAGTCGTTGGTTTTATATAAGTATTTAACTGATCAATCACGCATGCAATTATGCAACAAACATCGGCCTTGCATTGCATTGCATTGCCTTGCATTGCCCGTTTGAACACCGTCTAAATGTCTAGTCTACCAACCCACTAGTGTACTTGACTACTTGGATCGAGTAGCAAGTGACCAAGTGTCATATATAGTGAGGAGAAACATCTTGCGTCCGTTGAAATACCGTCTATGCATCCATATATAGACGTGTAAAGAATATAACAGATACATCACGAAAATGTAACTTATGGACACTATGGGCAATTTTTTCTATGGACGCGCTAGGTATTACTCTACACTCTACAGCGAGCATCCGTCGTGGCTATTGAACAACAATTGAATTGCCATGAAAAGACAGCTCCAGAGATGGAGCATTTAAGTGTTACTTACTTACTTTGAATGGGTCACAAACTCACAATTACAAGCTGTAATGTAAGCATGAAATCAGCAGGATGCATGCGAGCTAGCTATATACTACCTCCGTCCATGAATAAATGAATTTTTAGGAAAATTCAAATGAATTAGTGGAAAAATGAAATTACATAATAATTGTTCCAATTAAATAATATAGATAAAAGGGCAATCATAACATTGGAGAAACAAGTGGATTCAAACAAGTGAATAGAAAAATAAATTCAAATTGGTAAAGTTCATTTAATTATGGAAAAGCTCTAAAGGATATAAATTCATTTAATTGTAAACGGAGGTAGTAGCTAATTAAGTAGCTATATATAACTCAGATTCGAATTGGGTTTGCTATTTTACTTTTTTTTAATTTGAATCCGATTCGGTACGACTCATTTGATGCATGTCATACTACTATAAGTTTAATTATATGGATGTTGATCTAATGATGCATGGTCTTGTTTCCTGTTGGAAGTTCTACGTGGCCATTTTCAAGTTCCAATTAATCAATCAATTAATTGGTCTTAATTTATTTTCTGGACTAATTGGTGTACATGCAAATTGAAAATTAAAACTTGTTTAGTGCTTATATATTCTTTTAATTAGTGTGGCCATTTTAGTGAGGTCAATTAAACCAAACACAATATACATATAACACTTGAATGAGGGAGGGGCCAAATTAATCTTGAACCGTTTTAATTAATTTGGATCAAGAGCCAATTAATTGAACCAAAAAATGATTAATTAAGGGGCCGGCTCAATTGAATCTAACAAAATAGTAGTGCTAATTAGTGTGTTATACACTTTTCTATTACTTTATATTATATTATATTATATAGGAAAAATATATAGTGGTAATTAAGACACACGTGGGATGCAATTAAAAGATCATTGTCATATATATAGGTAAAAATCAACCACAAACATAAAAAGAACACAGAGTGCTGTTATTTTGGACTATAAACTATAAAGCAAGCATGGTTTATAGTTATACGGCTAAGTTTATATATGATGGTATATTTAATATTGGTTAGAGTCGATATCAGAATGTTTGGTGCTAAGGGGGACAAAAAAGGTTGGAGAAGGAAAAAACACTAGAAGCCCCAAAAAGTAAATGAAGAAGAATAAAGACCAGGAAATCAGTTCACATCTAGGTCTACCTTCTACTGTTATTTGTTTTGTTTTTTCTGATAAATTATTTATAACATGAACATTTATGAATCCGTTATTAATGTTAGTTAAAATTAATCAAGTTGAATTTGCAAAATGGAGCTCATATATATATCATCTATTGTGGCTAATTAAGCAATTAACAAAGTTGCCAATGTTAAAATAAATTTAATAAAATTACTTAATTTTTCTTATAAAACAATATTAATTGTTATAATTAACTCTAGCTAGTGCAAGAATAGTATATCTTAATTATTTCAGATTTCTATATAAGTCTTGCTTAGTTTTTTTATTTAATATAGATGGAGTCGAGCTAAAAATTTTATATACTTGTAGAAATTCACGAAAATCTTCATTCAATTTTTGAGTATGTGATATTTTTTTAGATCATGATATGGCAGCAGCTGACACCGAGTATATATATATGAGACATTTTCACATGAGGGAGACAAATACATTTGATTTTGTTGAAGATAAAAACTTTTCTTGCTCTCATTAATCTATATTAATCGTTAGTATACAAGTGCACAAAATTGAGGTATATATATATTATCATATATGGATTCTCTAGCTAGTCTGTGTTAACTAGATACATTCATACATTTGATATCATCTGTTTTTTTTTTTTTTTTCAATACAAAAAAGATGAAATGAATATAGGACGTGTAAACTATTATATAAGTGTCAAAGCAATTTGAACAAGGATAGTGTGTATCTCAGATTCTCAGTCATGTAAAGAGTATCCGTTCTCATGGCAAAATGCCAAAGTGACTGATCTTTAATTTAGACCTTTGAAATAGTACAACAATTTTTATATATTCTGCAAGTCCAGAATCCAGATTGTTTGAACTTTTATGAAGATATTCGAGTTGAGGCAGAATATAAATTACTAAAAGTTGAAACAATATTCAGGAGCTCAAATTAAAGGAGCTGTCGAATACATATAATGCATGACATGATGGTTATTTTGGAAGTATCTAGTTATTTATTATTCGGTGTGAAATTAAAGTGTGTATTAATTGAGTGTTAATTTCACACTGTATTTTATTTTATTTTATTTTATTTTTTGAGTTGGTTTGACACTGGGTGTTGACTGTATTCTCAACATGTAATCACAAATTGTCTGTATTATTTCTACTTAAAAAAAAATGATAAGGATGAGGTCCACACCCGATGCATGGTCTGTGCATGTAACCCAAACTAAGTATTGTAGCTATAATACACTCTCCAAATATAATTAATTAAGGTGAATTTAGAAAAATCAGTAAAGAGCCCACGCCTTGTTTTGAACCGAAATTGTTATTTCTTATTATAAATTTTTATGAAAATATGTAATGGGATTTAAATTGAGAAAATTGATATGGGCCTTAAGTTTTAATAGGTCGGACATTAAAGTACGTCAACGGTGGTGATCAATCTAAGTAAGCAATCAACGGCTGAGATTTATTCCTTGTGGAAGATAGAACTTTCATGTCAAAAAATCAAATATGCTTTTATTAGGAGTAAAAATATTAGCTTCCAATAACCAGTAATACCAAAATGCAATTTCTTAGGAAAAAAAGCTAGAAAAAAATGTAATTAAGTATATATGCAAGGCCATGAGAACCAATATTTTTAATAATAATTAAAATAAAAAACAAAATTAAATAAATAGGCAGCCGCGATTGGTATTTTTGGATATAGGCTGGTCTGTATTTGGTATACAGGCCCCAAACACGGTTTCCGATAAATGTCACGGGATTAAAAAAAACAGAGAGAATCTTTTTTGGGTCTGTGTTCACTTTACCGGACACCACTTTTTTGGGGCCTGTATACCAAATACGGACCCAAACCTTGGGTCTTTAAACCGAATAAAGGCCCCATCCTTGGGTCTTTAAACCAAATAAAGGCCCCAATTATTGCACCCCATCCACCCGTTCCAATTTAAAGACTCTCACGGCACTCGGCACTGAATTAATTCTCGTAGGGGGGTGAGGCATAGGAAGAGGAAGAGGCAACAGAGGCAGCAAAACTGAATTAATTCTCGCATCAACCAGGTCAGTATGTTATATTTATTTAATTTTGGTATGTCATAGAAATAATTCAGGGGGAAATTAAATCTGATTGTGTAGTTGCTAAATTAGTTAATTATCTATGAGTATCATTCGTTCAAGTTTTGTAAATTAAATAAAGCTGTTACGCAATTTAAAATTTATATTTTTTGAATAATTTTGGCAGCAGATAATCAAGGTCCGAAATGTCATCTGTGCCAGTAAGTGTATATTATGGGGGTGAAATTTGTTATGGCCGATTTGGAGCCGAATAGAGCATTGGCCCTCGGTTGGCATTTTCTGTTAATGAAAATACTAGCTTTGAAAATCTAGTAAATGAACTGTGTACCGCAATGCAATTTTCAAAGGACCAGTATTCTGTTGAGATTTATGGTAGAATTAATGCGGGTGTACCAGGATGTTGGTTTTTCAACATACTGCCGGTATCTGATGAGAGGTCATGGAAATCTTTTCATGATACCGTGACCATTCAAATGGGAATGATTGAATTGTACGTCAATTTGAAACCAATTCAAACCTTTTGGAGTGAGGCACCCCACGCACACAATCTACGTGCGGTTGATAATTTCTCTGATGATGCCGAACCTTCGACGACACCGACAACACTGACCCACGTTGATGTGTCGAACGAACAGGATGGGGGTGAGGACAACGAGGAAGAGGATGAGGATGACTCCGATTACCAAATTGAGTCCGACGAGATAATAGAAGTGGATCCTCCGCGGAGGACGATGACGAGGATGATGAAGTGTCTGACGAGGAAGAGGGGATCGACTATGATGCAGAGTTACTACATCGCTGGCCTCGGCACAATCCTTTTGTGGGTCGTGGACATTAATCCAGTTCTGCTGCCTCTTCCTCTTCCTATGCCTCACCCCCTGCGAGAATTAATTCGGTGCTGAGTGCTGTGAGAGTCTTTAAATTGGAACGGGTGGATGGAGTGCAATAATTGGGGTCTTTATTCGGTTTAAAGACCCAAGGGTTGGGTCCGTATTTGGTATACAGGCCCAAAAAAGTGGTGTCCGATAAAGTGAACACAGACCCAGACTTCGGGTCTGCGTTTTGAACACAGACCCAAAAAAGATTCAATTTTTTTTTAAATCCCGTGACATTTATCGGAGACCGTGTTTGGAGCCTGTATACCAAATACAGTCCAGCCTATATTCGAAAATACCAATCACGGTTGCCTATTTATTTAATTTTGTTTTTTTATTTTAATTATTATTAAAAATATCGGCCATGAGAACCTCCCTGCTTAAAGCAGTTAATTATCAGCTAATTAATTATATCTCTGGTTATAGATCAACCTGGTGGCCATGCATGGAGTGAGAGATGAATAAAACTTCACCAATAGGAGAAGCAAAGGCCAACATATTCATGCAACAATTCTGCCTAACTCTTATATCAAATTGTGTAACATGCACTCAACTTAAATTTTGTAACAATGTCTGTATGTATCTGCAGTTAACTGCAGTTGCTGGAGAGGTAATTGACCCAATAGTCAATGGCTCTCATCTCTTGAAACCTCGAATATCAAATTGTATAATACTTAACTCAAATTTTATAACAATGTAGATATATAGACACTAGATATGGCCCTGTATGTATCTGCCTGGAGAGGTAATTGACTCGATAGTCAACGGCTCTCATCTCTTAAAACCTCGAATATCAAATTGTATAATACTTAACTCAAATTTTATAACAATGTAGATATGTGGACACTAGATATGACCCAGTATGTATCTGCCTGGAGAGGTAATTGACCCAATAGTCAACGCTCTCATCTCTTGAAACCTCGAATACCAAATTGTGTAATACTTAACTCAAATTTTATAACAATACAGATATATGGACACTAGATATGACCCTGTATGTATCTGCCTGGAGAGGTAATTGACCCATGGTCAACGGCTCTCATCTCTTGAAACCTCGAATGGCCATTTATTTCTCCCAACTCAATATTGAGGCATAACTATTAACTAGTGCGAGCAGAGCTAGAACAGATATATAGAAATGCGCAATTAAGGAAAAAAATCTGTACATGTCTAATTGGATTCCACCAACAATTCCAAGCTCCATCCCAATTAATGACCAATGACACACATAAAGAAAGAGTGGTATAAATACATACACCAAACTAATTAATGTATTTCAGTTCTGACATGGACAAAAGCATACAGATATTATATATATAGATATAATAATTCACAAATTAAATTCATTTCTTATAGTAGTACATGCAACTGGAAAATCAGATGGTTGGAGTTGAGAAATAATCAAATCAAGTCTCTTATATTGACTCATCATGGGATTTGGGATCCTATTTTTGATGTTTTTATGGAGTGCACACTAGAAAAAATATTCTAGTTGCCACTAAAATACATTCGAGATTTAGTTAATATAACAAGACTTTAGATAACAAGTAATTAAAAAGGGCTTCATATATTTCGCCAACTTTGTGGACCGAGTGGAGACTTCCATGAAGTTTTTATCAACTTCTTGGACCCGGTGGAGATCTACTTGGAATATTAGCTATTTTTGTAGAACACGTTGATTATTATCCTTTGCTTTACCATTTTATTATCTGTGGATGTTTATCTTCTTGTATATTATCACATTTTTTTATATTAATTTTCATAACATTTGCACATTAATTTTCTAATTAATTTACTTTGTTGGCCGAACTTTCTTTTTTTTTTTTTTACATACAAGTGATTGTCAAATTATAGAAGATATAGAGAGGTAATTATCCATGTTAAATTTAGAGAGAATTTTCTTGTAAAAGAAACGAAATTTATGATATACTTACTATTCATAAAGAATTGGGAGGCGGTGAGTAAAATTCACTTTACCACTAAGAAAACAAAATTCATATTATTGAGGCACATAAAATTCAGATTATTTCTAATTAAGTCACTCGTTAAACTCGGCAATTAAATATGAGCATGCCACTAAATTTGGTGTTATGAAATGCCACATTCTATTTATATTTTTTCGAGAGGTAACTTGACAATCTTAGCAATTAGTTTTTACAAAAAATGAAACAAATATCTGAATAATTGTGGAAAATGAAAAATTTTATAAAATGGAGCTTATGAACTTGTTTATCTATAAATTCAAGAATACATCTATAAAATTTTCTATTATTAATAGCTTTCTATTTAATTTGCTTGAAATTCAACCGTCAAGATTATCAGAATAACCATTGTCAAGTGGTCCTCCTCAATTAAATTAAATCCAAACTAATTAACACCTTCTTTATTTATGTTGAAAATTAATTCTAAATCAATTTTATATTATTGAGGTATATATATATAGTAAAAAAATAACTCAAATAATTGAATTGCGATATTGCTTGGATGGAATTTTTCAAATCCTGTATGTATTACACACACCTATCATGCTTCCCTCATATAAAAAATTTTGGACGTTGCTTCCATACTCACACCCAAATAATTTTTATCAGTTACATATGAATTTTATAATGAGTAATATTCATTCATAACCGTCAGATCGAAAAGTAATTTTTTTGGTGAGAGTATCAGAATAAAATACAAAAAAAATTTATCCAATGGTTAAATTCCTTGTACCAAAACAATGAAAAAAAAAAAAAACAAATTTATCCATTGATTGAAGGGGCAGTCCGTTAGAATTAAGTGGCCTGTGTTACGTTACCGGCCATAGTAAAGAAATTCACTATATTTAAGACTTGTTGTTGGTGGGTTGTTGGATCAGCCTTCAATGCCACATCTCTCTCTCTCTGTGCCTCAAAGTTGGCAGGGCTTCTGCCTTCTGCCTTCTTCTGCCCCTATTTAGACACACTCTCAACAGTCAACTCTTGACCGTTAATTAGAATCCTCTTCTCTCTATCATATATATCCGAACTCAAATTGATCAATCAAACGGTATAAAATAAATCATTCTTTTATATATGTGCGGTTCAGATCAAACGTTATAAGAGCCAATAAACAGGCATCAATCGATACGAACCGCTCGATTGATATCGGACGGGGAAACGGGTATTCATGAAGATTGTACCTTGGGAATAAATATGAGCGGATACATTTATTTATTGACAAATTTCTTCAGAAGGTACCTTGAAAAGCCGTTCATACGTCTATAGATGTATAAAGAATGTAACAGATACATCCCAAAATGTAACATATACATCCCGGGATATAACCTATAGATGCTATGGACAACTTTTCTATGGACGCTAGGTATTACCATATTTATTAGCTCCGTTCCAACTATGCCCACTTCCCCTCTACCTTGTCAAGCCCTTAAATTCCAACTCATGAAAAAGAGGAGTACCATATCATGATATCATCATACTAGTCAATCCAACAATAATAACAATAAGGGTACCAATAATAAGATAATTAAGTAAAAGGAAAAGAAAAATCCAAAATTGGATAATAATAAAACAATAGATTAGATTGAATTACAAATCCACTTTCTTGGGTTCACTTTGAGGCCAATAAATAGGACCCATGCCACCACATTCATATGTATATATTCACTACCTACAAGAGGAGAGGAGAGGAGAGGAGGAGAGAAGGAGTTCATCTCAATTGGATTTCCTCTTTGCCATAATTAAACAGTACTCACCTCACCTATTCTAAAAAAGAGAGGAGCTTTTCCTTCCTCATCCTTACCTCATAATAAATAAACATAAATTTTCTACCTAGCCAGGCAGAAATTGAGACAAGATCATCATCATGGGTGCCAAGGATGAGATCACAGCAGCCAATGGGCTGGTGCATGATGAAGCAATCATGGAGGAAGGCAGAGGCCACCAGGAGTCCTTTGCCTATGAGAAGAGCTCCACACCTAGAGACAACTCTGGCATATTCTCTTTGCAATTTGCTCAGAAGGTTAATTGGCAATCCTTGATTTGTTTGTTATAACTATCACCTGAATCAGATAGTTTTGCATTTGATTTTTTTCAGATATTTCTCCTGAATTAAATTTGAAATTTCCAATCTTTTCTGATTTCTTGTGTGGAGTTTTACCAGTTATGCATGCATGATGAAGGCAGATTGAATTGGAATTCATCTTTCTTTTCACCTGAATCAGATAGTTTTGCACTTGATTTTTCAGATATTTCTCTTGAATTGAATTTGAAATTTCCAATCTTTTCTGATTTCTTCTGTGGAGTTTTACCAGTTATGCATGCATGATGAAGGCAAATTGGATTGGAATTCATCTTTCTTTTCACCAAAAATCAAATAAAAATTTTCAAAATTTGCCTTCATTAGAGAAGAATCATCTGATCAGGGGCAAAAATTTTCAAAATTGGGCCCCACCCCTTTGATCTGGAAATAAAATGTTTTGATATGACATGTATCTATTATTTTTTGGAAATTTCTTCTGACATGACATGAAAATTGATATTGCTTCAAAATCATGCCACTTTTTTCTCAAGCATTTAATAATTGATAGTGGAATAAAAGATCAGAAGTTATACAATGCTCATAGGAATGAGGATCCTTCTCTTGGTCTTCCTTTAAGGACTCCATATATTATTATATCATAAAAGTATGGCAAAAATGTGCAATAGTTCACATACAGAGAGTAACAGATCAAAATAGGATGGTTCATATATAACAGATAATATATATATTTTTTAAATTGTGATCTGATTCATTAAATTTTCCATTTTGACTGGCAAACATCATTGAAACTATTTATTTATTTTCTTTTTCCTTTTTCTTTCCCTCAATTTAATGGCACATGATGTTATGGCACAGAGAGTCTGCACTGGCATCACTGTCATGCTTAATGCTTATATATATAAATTCTGTCCATATTCTATTACAATTCTAAATCTGCAAGATTCCAATTTAGCAATATATTAATAATACACATTTCATTTTCAAAACTCGGTGCTAATTAAGTTGGAACTAAATCCCCGTTTTTTCTGACCTACTAAAGGTTTTTAAGACCAATCTGAGTTTATGTTTGTATTTAAGGCACAACAATTGTAGGTGGTTGGCTTGTAACTATCAACTTATTACAAAACCAATCCATTTTCTCGTATATTAACTTATTAAGAGAGTAAAGGCATCGATCACAGAAGGGGATTTTGACAGAATTTTGTCCTTGTTTAAGCTAGTCAATTTACATGCACAAAAGCATAAAAGTGCCATACTTTGTATATACTAGAAAACCACAAAATAATTTGATTGCCTTTTTTACCAGAAAGTATATATAGTAGTGCCATTCATATGATATGTTGGTCAATATCATTGGTACAACTGTGAATTCTCTTAAACTTAAATTTATTGATAGAAAAATCAAATATTGTAAACCCATCATTTTCAGTGCTAATTAATTGTAATTACTAATTAATACTAATTAATTGTACTTGTCTAATTACTTTTCTATGCATGTGTGTATGCAGCTGATAGCTGAGGTACTTGGGACCTACTTTGTGATATTTGCTGGGTGTGGGTCAGTGACAGTAAACCTGAGCACAAAGGCCATCACATTCCCTGGAGTAAGCATAGTGTGGGGCTTGGTTGTGATGGTCATGGTTTACTCAGTGGGTCACATCTCTGGTGCTCACTTCAACCCTGCTGTCACCATTGCCTTTGCCACTTGTGGAAGGTTCCCTTGGCCTGAGGTCTGTCTTGTCTTTGCTGAATTAATTAATTTGGAAAACATCTAGAGTCCAACGGTTCCAGAAATGTTTACTGGAAATCGTAGTGTATCTGTTCACTGGAAAATGATATATGTTGATCGGAAAGATATAAATGTTTACTAGAAAATAGTATTTGTTCGTTGAAAATACGGTGGATGAGTAAAAGGGGTGGACGCTACCTACGACTCTAATTAATTCCTTTGAATTTTTGCTTATGTTAAGAACTAGCCTTTGGTCTGGTGGCTCTGTGTGGGGTCTTTTATATACATTTAATTTTGAGTGGTTTGACCCTCATCTTTATCTCAAAGAGAAAAAAAAAAAAAAATTCTGCTTATGTTTGAGATTTCTAAAGCAAATGAGTTTTAGCTGGTACAGTTTTTTGTAAATTATGAACTTCTTGGCAACCCTAAATCAAATGATAGTTATTTTGTATTGTTTGTAAATTGAACAAAACTTTTTGTTACATTTTTCTGCAAATTTTGATTTGTAAAGGGTGGCAAGAAGTACTTAAAATTGCCAATAAGTAAGATAATTTATGCAAGAAAACATTCAGTGTTGATTTTGCCAAATGAGAGTTAAAAATAATTATTGCCAATATTAACTGTATAAGCCTGAGAAAAATTAACACACTTCCATATCTATATTTCATCCTTTTTATGTTCTGTTCTTCTGATCTTGAATCAAAACTTGCTTGTAGGTACCCCTTTACCTCATTGCACAAGTGCTCGGTTCGACGCTGGCGAGCGGGACCCTCTGGTTGCTATTTGGACAGAAGCTGGAGCACTTCCCTGGAACACTGCCGACGGGGACTGACGTGCAGTCACTCGTTCTGGAATTCATCATAACATTCTACCTCATGTTCGTCATCTCCGGCGTCGCCACAGACAACCGAGCTGTATGGATAACATTAATTCTCTATAATCTTTTCTAATCTTGGAAAATTTTGAAGGTTTAGCTTAATCTCTTGAAATTAGTAACAAAGCAGGATAAGTATCTCATTTTATCTTTGTTGAGTACAAGTCAAAAACACTAATAAGGTTTTCTGGCATCATCTCTGAAATTCATTACAACATTCTATATATCTCATGTTCTGGAATTCATTATATAATTTTGCACTAATAGGTTAATGGTTTATTAATTTCAAATTCTTGAACATATATTTCAAGTAGATTAATTAGAGATTTGAAGCTGTTACTAAAAGATTTTTTTTTTTATTGTTTGAAACAGATTGGAGAATTGGCTGGGTTAGCTGTTGGAGCTACTATTACACTCAACGTTTTCATTGCTGGGTAATTAATTGATTTCTTACTCAGTAATTATGAAATAAACTGTTATAAAAAAAATTCCTATTTGCAAATTTCATGATATATATCATCTTATAAAAATTGAAAAGTCAATATTCCTATACAATTTGTCTTCTCTTTTGTTGCTTTGACTTAATGACGTGTTAAATTAATTAAGCTAATTAACAAATTTGAACATTTTGTTTCCTTTTTTTTTTTTTTGGACTTTGACAGGCCGATATCCGGCGCTTCGATGAACCCGGCACGCAGTCTGGGTCCGGCGATCGTCCAGCACCAGTACAGGTCAATATGGGTGTACATGGCCGGCCCCATATGCGGTGCGATTTGCGGCGCGTGGGCGTACAACCTGATCCGTTTCACGAACAGGCCGCTGCGCGAGATCACGAAGAGCTCTTCCTTCCTCAAGAGCTTCAGAGAAAGAAGCATCTCTTGATTAAATTCAAGAACACACTGATTAACTAATCAAATTACCTCTTCCTTAATCTCTATTATATATTATGGTACCTCATCAGGAAAGCATCCAAATTATATATACCATCCCCTCCTTAATTAATTACTTATATATTATATATGTATGTATTTATGTAGGGATGGTAATAAGTCGGAAGAATTAAGAATTAATTACTACACAGCCTAAACATCTTCAGTTCGGCATGCAAGAAGTGCACAAAAAGATGTTGGCAAGTATCATAGTAGATATATATCCAATATGGCATCCTTTTTGCTATATTTTTATTTTACCTTTTTTGTTTATTTATTATCATATGTAGTCTGTGATCATGTTGCTTTCCATATGAGGCGAGGGGGTTGGATACTTTTGGATGATCTCGTGACTCTAGCTTGTACTAATTATGATTATGTTTTGATTAATTAATTAATAGATCTTTGCTTGCTTGTTTGAATGCTGACCTCTCTCTCTCTCTCTCTCTCTCTCTCTCTCTCTCTATGATTGAGTTTGAATGGGCTGTTTAATTAATTATGGGTAGATATTTTGTGAATGATTCCTGGAATTTGATTATTATACAAGTCAGATCAGATATGCCAAGATCATAACAGATAGGTACCAAAATTCCTACGAGGAAATCGCTTGATATGCACATGGTTTGCATGCTTTTACTATAACAGTGTTCAATGTTTTTAATTTGCATTATCTATATATATATATAGTCATTTCAAATTGGAAGTTTTCAGAAAAGAAATAAATTCAAAAAGAAGCGTTATCTATACCAAAATTTTTGCTCATCACACCAAATATAATTTTTTTGAATAATTATAATGTTCCGAATTAGTTAATCTAACTGCATTAAAATATACCATTAAGAAGAATAATGATACTTCAAAATTTTTACAACACGTTTTGATTTAATTGGAATTATAGTAATGGTTCAAAAAAAAAAAAGTTTGGTGTACAAAACAAAAAATTTGGTTTAAATAGCGCTTCCCTTTTTTAAAAAGGAGAGTCACAATTCAAGGCAAGCTGATGACAATTCAATTGTTAATTGCATTAGCAAGAAATCTGCTCGTTTGCGGGCGTTTCAAATTCTGAGTTCATGCCGTGTAATACATATAACGTGCTTTTGGTTTTTGACTAATTATTTACCATTCAAATTTCATCTTTACACTAAATTAACTCATTGAATTTTAGAATATAAAGATTAATTCCTCATTAATGTAAATTCTAATCAAATTGATGTCTTCCATACCAAAATTGATATATTTTATTTTTTGTAAAAACCAAAATGGAGAGGAAGTTGTTTAATTGGAGAACATCAACACCTTTGAAATCAATGCATTTTGATCTCTACCGTTAATTAAGGGGTATAATGGGAATTAAAAAAAATTGAAGGAGGAGAAAAAAAAAATGGAGACGTCCAATACTTACGTACTTTATAATATAGTATAGATATGCAAAAGGACATCAAATTAAATGAACAAAACTACCAAATGGCAAATGGCCTAGTAGCTCAAGTGGTAGCTAACTAGGATGACTTTCAAGAAGTTATGGGTTCAATCCTCCATTGGCACGAATAAAAAGTTTCAATAAAACTGATGGAGTATTCCACTTTCTTAAAAAAAAAAAAAAAAAAAAAAAAAAAAAAAAAAAAAGAACCTACCAAATGAATCAAGTAAACGTTTGGTCAAACGGGTAGGTTCCAGAAGAAATCTGACTCTAAAATTAAGCTCAAAATAAGATGGTGGGTCAAACCCAAAACTGAAAAAAAGGTTGACAATATATATTTTTCGGAAGTGAAATCAGAGACGCACGTTAAGTAAACAAAGGCAGTAATAAGCAGCCTTTGGCCTAGTGGCTAAGGGCAACGCTCTCCGTGTGGAAGGTTGCAGGTTCGAAATTCAGATGAGAGTCTTTTATAGATATTTAAATTTGAGTGGCTTGACTCTCATCTTTATCTCAAAAAAAAAAAAAAAAACAGAGGCAGTAGACCATACGGCATCTGTAAGAGGTACTGATAACAGAATGAGAATTTTATACCCTGTACTGGTACCGGAATTTTTATGCTCCCCCTCTGTCCCGTCAGAATAATAAATAAGGAGGAAACAAATAATTTCGAACTCTTAATTATTATTATTATGGTTACCCATCAGACACGGAATGGTAACAATTAACACATTGAAATTGACAGCAAGTACCTCAATTTTGAATATTCATTGACAGTGGTTTTGATAATTTTGATAATTAAATTTTAAGAAAATTAAAAGATATATATTTTGGAGGATCAAATATATTTTTGTTTATTTTTCTAGAAAAAAAAAACATGAGAAATTATTATTGTAGTTCCCCTTATTCATCCTCCAAGCTAAATTTGTAATATTATCTCTTTCTCTTTTATACTCTCATAAAATTTAAGTGATTTTTTCTTATTCTTTATTTTTTTTTATTGTACATGTATGAGTATTTTGCATGGTTAAGAATGCGAATTGCAACCGGTAAAAAGTGATTTGTTGCATTTGACAAAAAAAAAATTAACTAAAATTTTATTGGGGAATTAGGGGATGGAAAGGGAGATTTTTAAGGAGGGCAATTATCATCTCCCTTAATTAATAAAAATCAATTTTGAAACATTGGCTCCGAGTCATAAGCTTTTCTTTTGTCATTATTATGATGTTACATCACAGTATTATATTTACTAGAGTTGTAACCCGAGCTTCGCCTCGGGATAAAAAGAATTATTAAAAATCATAAATAAGAAATAAAATCTAGATCTATCTATGAGAAAAAAAATAGTTGAAAGTGTTAGAAAATATATATAGCTCCACACAAACATAATGTACTACTAAATACAATTGAACAGCATAAATTAGATTTATTTAATGGGATGACAAATATAAACCTTAGTATAAATTTTGTTGGACAAATACTTGTTTGGAGATTTAAAGGTCCAGCAAAGAGCACTCATAAACATTAAAACCAACAAAATCAAAAATAAAAAAAGGTATCAGATAGGGAAAAAAGAAGCATGACAAAAATTAACATATGATGAATTTAGAAGTAATCAAGTAAAAAGTTTGTAAAAAGAAAAAAATATGTCCGGACAGAAAAAAAAATTCCAGAGAAACCGACCTTATTCAAATTCACTACAAAAATATATCAGAGACGTCGGATAATGTGGTTAGAAAAGAGAGGCCAAGCGCAAAGAGTATAAAAACAAAAAGAAATCTCTTCATATTCGTCATAAGAGCTATTAATTAAGAGATGCATGAAAATATAGTAACTGAACAATAATATATGCACCACTCCTATGTTAAATGTGAAATAAAAAAAATGGAAAGACATCTCTTCATATCCCAGACAAGTGCCATTAATCAAGAGGAGATGAAAAGATAAAACCGAATGATATAAATGAATGCATTACTTACTCCTATGATATTTGAGAAAATAAAGAAAAAATAATAAAAAAAATTATTTTCTGACGTGGTATAGGTGAGGAGCTAGAAATCTTACACCTCTTTCTGGGATATGGATTATACGGCGATACTTGTTAAATAGAACGGTGGTTGGGGAAGTCATAGTTAGGGTTCTAAAAAATGGCACGGCGTGGCCAATTCCGGCACGAAACGGCACGGGCACGGGCACGGTAACGGCACGGGTAAGGCACGGGCACGGATACGGCACGGGTCATTAACCGTGCCGTGTCTTAACCGTGCCGTGTCTGAGTTTTAAAGATTTTGGAACGGCACGGAACGGCACGCATAGTGTTCCAGAAACGGCACGGAACGACACGAAAAAACGGCACGACACGGAACGGTTGTCAGACACGGCACGGTAACGGAACGGGACACGACAGACACGGTATAAATAACATAGGTGGCACGGGTAGGAAATGATAGGACACGGGTAGACACGGATAGGTTACGGGTAGGACACATGTAATAATTCCGCCTATATTTCAAACATAACCGGTCCCAAAGCCCGAAAAAAAGAGGAAAGTAATTTATAAAACATTATGTTTATTAATTAAGACAATTTTCATTGTATATTGATACTTTTTAATATTTTTTATGTATTTTAAATTTTGAAAAAAAATAATTAAATGATTTTTTGGGGTAAATTTTAATTTTTTTAATGTTTTTTGGAATATTTAAAATTTTTATGTTCGAAACGAGTGGACACGTTTAGCACGGTTAAGACACGTAGATACGACACGGTAGGTCACGTATCCGATTAGACACGACACGAATAAGTCACGGCACGAATAAGTCACGGCACGATAGACACGGTGTATGTTATCCGTGCCGTGCCTCCTCCTTCCAATTTTTGGCACGGCACGGCACGGTACGAAAAAAATATTAATAAAAAAAAGACACGGCACGGCACGGCACGAAGGCACGGCGTTTCTGAACACGGTACGGCACGGAACGACACGATTTTAGAACTCTAGTCATAGTGTGGAGTCAAACTCCCTTCATTGTTCATAATTTCATACGAGCAAAACGGGATAAAAATAAAATAAAATAACAAAATGGAATTCCATATGTTATCCAACTATTCAAATATTCTAATGATCATACAATGTAGAGACGTGTCCAGACTAATCTGAAAGAATATCAGCGTGTTTTGACGATGACAAAAAAAAAGGCCACCAGACAAGACATGCACTGTTGCACATTTTGTCCCATCCCATGCTCACTTTGCTCATTAGATTTTATAAATAAGAACTTAAAAGGTAAAAACAGAACAGTTGGTTCTAAAATTCTAATCAGGCATCAGTTTAAAGGGATATAATTAAAACTTGGTTTACTCGTTTTGTAAAGGATTTTGTTTTGGTCAATTTTGAACAGTAAGATAGAAAGCAATTTTGTAGCTGCATATATATATATATAAAAGAATTTTCTCAAGGGATTTCAAATTCTCCTATTTCTTTCTTTCTATCTCTTTCTTTTCTTCTACTAACAATCTGTATTAACTCTTTTTTAATTTTATTTAATGGAAAATCACAGTAGGCATCTCGCCTGCTACATCAAAAATAATTTTCCAAAGGGATATTTCGTGGAAAATTTTATAGTGCAATATGCTAATAATACAACATCAAATCAAAACTAATTAAAATAACAAACTTAATTAAAACATGGAGGCGGCTTCTTTGTTATATTTAATCTTTTAGAACAAAAAAAAGAACATCATTAATTAAGGCCTTCCAGCCAATGAGATCTGAAGCTTTAATTGGGTAGTTGTCTGCTGAGCCCAATATATATATATATTATATGTGCATCACTTGTTGTTTCAATAAAGTCCAACTTGCTAGTACAAAAATATTACATTACTGGTATCAACTTTCAGCTAACTGGTACCAACTAAATTTGCTCCACCACCAGTATATATTAACTATCTGAACTGTAAACTGAATCATTTATATATTTAGTCTTGATATGTAATGATGCATGATATATGTAATGCAGGGAGTTAGGAAGTTGGAACAGTGATGACTTCATCTTATTATATACTTCACAAAAAGAAAAAAAAATTAAATAAAAAATAGCAACATGTTCTTCCCCAAACTTCTGGGGATGAATCAGAAAACCCTGAAAAATAACAAATTGTCATTTAAAATTGCTGATTAATTAGACATTTGGTGATAGTAACAATGGAAGAATCTTAGTTAGATATGTTAGATAGGAATTAATTCCTCAGTCCTCACCAATCTGTTCATTAAAATATATTCATAAGTTTAGTTACATTTAATGGACAAACAATGACAACTAATATGACTATATGTATCATAATTGTTATTGCAAATTTGCAATGTCAGACATCAGCAATGTGATACTGTGCTGGAACTGGAAGCAATCCCTGTTTTTTATTTTGTTGGATACTGCTTAATTGTTTGATAGCAAGTTTCTTTGTCAAATCTAGTTGCTGAAACTTCAGACTGTGGAAGCAGAAACTCTAAAAATAATAAATTATTTCAAGATTACATTCAATGTTTGTCAGTCATTTCGAAAACTATATCATTTGGTTTAACATGTGAATGAATATGCAAACATCTCATGGTAGAGTTGGATTCTGTTCTTTTTTTGGTCTAAGTACTGTTATTAGTCGAGTAACTGACAGAATCAAGTAACATAAAATTCTGACAAATTAACTCCGAGTAAGAACTATATTTCGCATTAACAATGCTATCATGTACAACATTCATCGATCACAATATGCAACAAAACATTCTGGGGTAGCTCAATGTCAGTGTATATTTACAAATAATATCTCAAAAATATACTACCGTCAGTATGCTCGTCGGGCTAATTAATTTGGAAAATATCCTAAAACAGTCAGATTACAACTAACATCTATGTACCTAAGCTGCTTGGTCTTTCAGAAATCTTGTGCAGCGGCATCACTTCATAATAGATACCGATACCGATACCTCGAAATACTGAATATTGCTTCATAATAGATACTGATACCTTCAGACACATGAATGTTGTTATTGCAGCCGTTTCATGAATGAGAACTGTTGATTGCAAGTGAAGATGATTAGTATCAATAAGTAATCAACTTACAATTGAAAAGAAACAAGAAAAATGAAAGCAATTTGAACAATCAAGTTGCACAGCAGTTCAATGTATTAGTCACAGAATAGTGATATGAACCCACCAGCAACTATAATTTTTTACAAATACAATTCCTAAAGTTACAAGATGGTGACGATTTCTTTGCACACTAAACACTTTCAAGTTTCAACATAATATTAGCTCCATTGGTGGGTTCATCATTTTTATCGGAGACATTCATAAATAAGAAACAAATTTACAGGTACTAATTTGTGCACTAAAAAGTAACAGATCAAAAACTTACGAGTTGTAGCAGTTTTTCAGTTCTGACTTTTTGCTCCGGGGGATGAAGATATGCTTGTCGAAGGTAAAAAACCCATTTCTTGATAATTAGAATAAACCGAGCCACTTGAATAATCGCTTGATACAAAATCAGGACGGTTGCTATTATTGCCTTGCGATTTCACAGAAGGATTGTTACTAGAGCCTGAATTTCCACTCAGTTCCTGATTGTTAGGCGAGTATTGAACCGGGATTTCTCCCGTCAGCATCTGCACCACAGATGACATAGGAGGCCGATGATTTGGTTTTGTTTTCGTACAAAGAAGCGAGATCTCTATCATCCTGAGCGCTTCGAGTTTTGAGAAGTTAGAACCAAGGCGACGATCAACTAAATCCAGGAGATTTCCTTGCTCTTTCAGTTTTTCAGCCTAGGAAGGGAGAAAAAAATAAACAGAAGTTCGCATGTTAGTCATAACAGTACTTCAATGCAGCAACAGAAACCGACTGCTCTGTGTGTTTCAGCAGCCACACGACCACACCATAAAATCCACTGTCAAAAACAATTTAGCAGGTGCATAATAACTTTGAGTCAATATGAAATATGATTGCTTGTGCATGTTTGTAGCATTTAAAATTTATAATAAAAAATTTGAACATGTTATGGAAGGCTAAAGATACATCAAATTGGCCCAAATTTGATACAAAGGATAATTAGGAAATAATAAGCAATTCTGCAATTTTAGTTTGAGTTATATATTTTAAAGATGCCAATTACATGTTCATGAAAGATCAATATATGCCAGAATTATTTGAAAAGGAATTTCAAATATAGATTTATATTTACAGCTCAGACAGGCACAGCAATTTCTATTGGTACCAGCAGGCGAAACTTTCAATAATAAACCTCAATAAAGCCGAAAATGAGAATGGCATAAAATCTGAATGCACTAGAACTAGCTTATTAAATTCAAAAGTTATTCCACGGCGTGCTGTGAAAGATTCATGGAATCGGAATTGAGTAGCAAGAAATATCAATATTATGCATGTAGCATCGAACAGGACTGGACAGGCCGGAATCATGGATAATGAGCATTATACTGTTTGCGGATGTACTTTTGCACTGTTTTTGAATTTTAAAAAATGTGAAATGGACGGTCAGCAAGGTTATGCGTGTACAAATCGATAAATCTTACCCAATCAAGAAGATGAAGGAACTCGTCATCTGGCATGCAAGTAGTATTGTTTTGGCCGCTAACTATCTCAAGTGCGACAACTCCAAAACTGTATACATCAGCTTTGTACGTCAATGATCCTCTCGTTGCATATTCAGGTGCCATATAACCACTGGATATTTAGACAATATTTAACCTAGATATGTTAACTCTATGAGATAAGAAATTGATTTCAGAAATAAGAAAGAGAAAAATAACACAGAGAAAGAGAGAGTTTTACACGGTGCCAGCAATTCTGGTGCTTATGTGTCCACCAGAGTCATCGGTAAGTTTTGCGAGGCCAAAATCTGATATTTTAGGGTTTAGGTTCTTGTCCAGAAGAATATTGGTCGGTTTAATATCACGGTGCACTATTCTTAGCGTTGATTCTTCGTGAAGATATGCAAGTCCTTTTGCTATCCCTAAGCAGATATTGTATCTAATATTCCAGTCTAATTTCAGCTGGTGCTCCACTTGTCCTAATCACAAGAAAGAGAGATTTGATGAAAAACAGCGGCAATCTCTGAAGTCAGTAGAAGGATTAAATTGGGAACACTTGCTATAGTGGTTGATCGAATCCGGTGTTTCTCATTACAAAACGGGGACACTGTATAACCCCGCAACATTCTGTGAAAACACATTTTCTGGTACAGTAAAGAATTATGAACTTCTTGATACCAATAAACTAAACATCAACCACACTACCAGTATTTGAACAAAAGTTATTAGAAGTAATATGTCACAATTGCTTACCAAATAGCGCACGGCCGAGGCTATTATTTTCCATGAACTCATAAATTAGCAGGAGCTGATGTTCTTCAATACAACAACCAAAAAGTCTAACAAGATTTGGATGCCTCAGGGCTGAAATAATCCCAATTTCATTCAAAAATTCCCGGTTTCCTTGTCTTGACCTAGCAGAGAGCTGCTTGACAGCTACAATTGTGCCATCGCTCAATACTCCCTGCAAAATATAGCATTTTAGGCCCAATACCATTTAGGGTAGATATATTTAGACATAAAACTTGAATTTTCAGCTACAAGAAGGAATGAAAAACATGTGGAGTCAAAACGGGTCATACCAAATTATAAACTGTAGCCAAGATTCATGTAAATTAGGTTTACTTTTAAGCAAGTACATCAGAACTAGAAGCAAACAAATATTTGAAACAATTTGATCATGTTTTATTAACTAAGTGTGTACAACATGTTTTGCACTAGAATTTGCGATCACAAGATAGTCCCAGATTGTCACCTTGTAAACAGGTCCAAACCCGCCTTCACCAATTTTGTTTGAAGGATCAAAATTCCTGGTGGCATCTTCTAGTTCTTTCAAGCTGAATAGGTAGTGTGCACGTGCTTGCACCTCCGAACTATTTATGTCATGAAATATATAGCTTGATTTACCTAGATTTTGTTGAAAATAGAATAATTTTTTCATATTAGTATCACTGTTGACATCACTTCATTATAAACACAATAGAATATAGTAATAGAACTGTCATATCGGAGTTTTCAAGGAGAACAATGTCAATTGTCTCTTATTCTTTCTTATTTTTGTGGTGGCTGGGGAGACATTGTTTCCCTTTTGATTTTACTGTCTTGTGACTCCGAAAATATATATTACAAAATGTTGAACTATAGTTATGTGAAACTATGCATTGATTACATTGAAAAGGCGCCAAAAATATAATAATAAAGAAAGAAAGTTAGCATAAATAAAGTAGGGAAAATGTACTTGCCTCTACAGTCCAAACAAGGACAGCGACCTTTGATGTACAATATCCAGGAGATAAGCACGACAGCAACAAAACATGCCACACCCGCAGTAATCAATCCAATAGCGACAATATGGTCATTTTTTGGGTGTTTATCTGCACAATACATGGAATTGTTTTTATAAATATGCCACTGTCTGGGGTCATTACCATCTTTGCTGTTATATTGTAAGGGTAAGATTCTAATGCACCACATTTTAGGAGGGAAATTCAGTAACTAATTTGAATTCCCCCGATAAAATTTGGGTAAGTAAAGAAGTTTTTTCTTAGCTTTCCTTAAGTAAGAAAGTATTCAATCATAAATAAGTTTATAAAAAAATGCATCTACATACTTATCAGTCAATAATGCGAAAACTTGATCTAATGAATATGAGCCATAGAATATATCATTGACGTGTTCGAGCAATTTTCTAATCAAAATATTTATGACATCAACAAAAATGAAATTGAGAATATCATGCTTAGCAATATAAACACTTGAAATACCAGAAAATCCTCAAAATAGATAAGTAAATATCATTAACATACTCTCAATTGAAATGGCAGAGATAAGAGGCCCGTAAAATCCCCGATCTGGAATGGCAGTGGTACCCTTTCCAGCCCAGTAAAAGTGAATTTCCAGTGTATTATCTGTAACTTGAGTGCTGAAATTCAGCACAATTGCACGACGAACACCACCCGCCTTCTTTGCTATGTTGAAGTCCTCTAATACTTTCACACCCTACATCAAGGGGTATTTTAGACCACCAAAAAGTATTTGCTATCCTATAATTCAAGATTCAAGGAAGGGCATTTTTTTTTTCCTTCACCCTCTTAATAAACAGACAATGAGCGAGTTATAAGCACAAAATTTAAAAGGTCACTGCAGCATCAAATTTTCATGAAAGGTCCTTCTTGATCATATTATACAGCATTGACCCTATTTTAGTAATAATAATAAAATGGAATTAGACAATGTTTGTCTATCTTTGCAAAATGACTAAATACTCTAATAGAACCAAATTAAAATCTCCAGCGAGTAAAATAAAAAAGAACCTGAATAAAAACATCAAAGATGCGCTTCCCATTGCTCAAGAAGGTTTTATCATCGGTAAACAATATCTCAGCAAAGTGAAGCTTCACCGTGTAATTACCGTTCTCCAGACATAGCCCATAATATTTTAGGGACAATGGAGAGAGACGAGCTTCTGTATAAAGCTCCGGATATTGCACATATTGAAGCCTTGACATGTTGTGTGCAATGTAGTCAGCATCTTCGTTCCCGACGAAGTCTCCTGTGCTACTGTAGCCCCACTTGTCAGATATTAATTCAAAAGATGAGGTGCCTATTGCAATCGTGTCCTCCTCGTACTTGTTGCCATCAACAGTTACACTTTTGCCCCCACAGTTGATGAATATTTTGTTATCTGGTTTATTACAGGTTAAGGAGCGGAAAGAAAATGAGAATTGGATCGGTGGTCAAGAAATACACTGGTCTGTGTAAAATTTCTTGGACACGTGCAACTAATACTCCATCTCCATCCACAAGATAGAGTAAGCCAACACAAGTATTACTTTGACAAGGGTACGATGTTAGAATAAAGTAAGAGTTGAAACAACATGTACTATGGAAGACAACTTACATTTCGGTTTGGTGATGCACGGTAGGTTCTTTCTTAAGCATGATGGAGTTCTGGAGAAAAATTAGTATTTTTAAGTTAGTAAATTTATCTTAGTAACTTAATTTTGAAGCCAATTTATAGTGTGAGTATTACTTGAAAATCTCCAAGAAATTTCTAAAATAATGCAGATGTCTCAGCCTAACAAGTTTGGAAGATACATCGTATATAAGTTGGGAAGGTTGACACCATCTTTATATTAAGAAAAATATCATTTAATGTAACAATCTATATTGACATAAACATAACTCTAAACCATCATGCCATTGAGATTATGTAATGATAAGCGGCAAAATAGTAAAACATAATGCGCAAAGCTAACATTGAAAACTTACATGCTCTTATTTAGAGAAGAAAACGAGGACACCATATTCCTGTTCGAACATAAAGGGTAAATATTCATTTCTAATTGAATTCTATACACTAAGAAGCAAATTGTAAACTATAACATGCGTGTAAAGAATCCAGAAGTATGATGCTTACACATTTGCTTGTTGACACTCAGTTGGAGGATTACCAGTGAAGTTATTGTATGATATGTCCCTGTAATAGTGAAAAGATATTGAGTTTTGTGAACAAACATCGCATTAAGTGTCACAAAAAGAAAATATTAACATTTGTTATATCTTATGAGGATTCTTTTATCTTTTTATAAATAATTAATAATATAGGCTCAATCAAACAACGAGCAAAGAAAATATAATATTCTAGTGCTGTACAGGTTCATAAATCAGTTTGAATTTTGTATAAGCATCGATAATCTAGATATTAAAGGAAATACCACAATAAAGAGAACAGACATGTTAACTTTGTTGCTAGCTTTATTTCTCAGCATCCAAGGAGGTATATCTCCAGTTAGCATATTACTGGTAAGGTACCTGCAAAGTACATGAAAAGTCAAGTGCATGCAATTTATTTCTTGTGATAAATATGATATAGCACCAAAAGAAAATAAGAAAATAATCTCACAGAAATAAATTGCTCACAAATATTGAAGGGTAGTTATCTGTTCGAAATTAGCTGGTATACGTCCAGTTAGCTTGTTGAAGCTCAGGTCCCTGAAAGTTATTTTAATCATATACATCTATTAAAATTTAGAAAACAACAACTTCAGCCATTCCAGATATGTTGGGAGAAATTGAATGGCAGAATTCAAAATTAGAGGAGGAAACTTAAATTGTTAAAAAAGAGAGAGAGAATAAATCAGAAAAGAGAAAAGAATAGATAATGGAAAGGTGGCTTACAGAACTACAAGATACTGCATCTGACCAAGATAAGAAGGGATTTCGCCGTATATTGAGCAATTTCTCAAAACACTATATCAATTATGATTATAAACTCATATAAATTTTCATATGACAATAAGGAGAAGACGGTTATTCAAAAATATGAAAAAAGTAAGATTATCTGACAGCTCTGTTAGGTGGTAAGCATTTTGCAATGGTGGAAAAGTTATCGCTGGTCCTTCCAGGTCAACAATCCTCCTGATAAAATCATAAAAAGGAAACTTATTATTGGACAGAAATATAGTTCAAGTGTGCTAATGGGGAAAATAAATGTGTTATACAGATCGAAATAATAAACAAAAGTAAGATAGGTAGTAGAAAATACAGTTCAGTTAAATTTCTCAGCGCAGAAATGCTACTTGGAATGGGTCCAATCATTGAAGTTCCTTGCATATCCCTGAAATTTTTTAAAATTTTTTAATTTAAATAATCATCAAGAGAATGTATCCATCTATCTATATGATGTAGTGAGCGTGCATGTAGCACATAGTTCCGTGTCAGGCCTAGTTCTATACATACCAATACATGGGTTGGTACTTTGTATGGCTCGTCTCAGATGGTGATCACCATCCTTTTACTTTAAGAGACTTACATGAACAATTAAGTTTCGATATTTTACAGAGTCATGAGTTTTTCAAAGTTCCAACACCATATGTACTGTTTTTTTTTTTTTTTTTTTTTTTTTTTTTCTTTTGGCAATTAAATACAAGAAAAACCTACTTACATTCGATTGACTGATCTCCAGTTTTGAATAAGATCAGGAATCTTTCCAGAAATGCCAGTACCATCTATCCGGCTGGATACACATGAAAAAAAAAAAAAAGTTTTTTTAATTTAATGAATTACAATCTGTCAATAGGGATGGAGCCAGAACAATTTGTAATAGATTTTAAATACTATATGAATATCTATATCTATTCATTGATCATATTAAAAGCAAGTTTGTTGTTATGGGGTTCAAATAGACATTTAAAGAAAAAATACCAATATAATAATTAAGTTGCTATTGATAGACTTGAAAAGTAGATTAAAAAAAAATGGGGATCATTTTCTCCATTTTTCTTTATCGGCTCCACCCGTGTCTATCAATATATATACATATAACTGTATAGTCTGTAGAAGTGTAAACCACAATAACAAAATCCATACATGTCGGTCAGGTTAGTGAGCTTGGCAAATGTAGAAGGCAACTCGCCTGTGATGTTATTTGCTGTGATAAAACTGCAAGAGTATGGAAAAAAGGGAAAGTTATGACATTTACTTGAGAAAATCTTGATGCAGATTTGATGCTTATACAAGGAACAAGATTTGAAAGCCTCACAATCTCTGTAAGGTGGATATGTTTCCGATTTCAGGAGGAATAATGCCTTCCAGTTGGTTGTTTTCCAACTGCCTGAAAATAAAACCTGTTCATGATTACATTTTTACCCTTTAAAATTTATCAACTTAAATCCTGACTAACGAATTGTTTTTCACAAAGATGTCATTGCAAGAGAATTGAGATACTATTACAATAGGTATTCTTGTGAGTTGTGACATGTACCGTTGGAATGTTTTGCATCAGCTTTAATTTGCTCAAAGGTATGTATGCTAAAATTTATTATGTAAAGATAAACTGACAAAGATTTAAGGGCGCGCATGCTTCCAAGCTCCTTTGGTATCTGACCAGACAGCTGATTTCCTTGGAGGGACCTATTTGTAATTATCGTATTTCAGTAGTTAGAAAAACTTCAAAAGATGAAAGCTGCTAATGTTAGTCAAAATAATGAGACGGGAATTGGGAATTTGAGTAACTTACAGATTAAACAGCGGAAGGCTAGACCACACTGGGGGAATTGTACCAGTCAAACAATTACGTGACAAATCACTGTAAAATGATAAAGGTTTGTTCTGCCGTCACTAACTACTAAATTCTACATCTAGTAAGGATGGTCCAATATTCTGATAATTGTTGATAGAATTATATGGTATTATCAGGTAATAAGTGCTGCGATACCAGTTAGGTTATATTAGCAATCTGCTAACATTATGCGACTGCCGAACTGATTATACAAGTGGTATTCTTAAGCACTGAATTTGCCAAGAAAACCTGAAACAAAGATCATACTGAGATATGACTGACAGTCAATAGGGCTGGTACTGGACACTGCCGGCAAGGGTACCAAGAATAGATGTAACAAAAATAAAGGGATTGCGTACAGATATCTCAGGTATGTAAGGTTTGCAATTTCTTCTGGGAGCACTCCTGTCAGGTTCTGACGCATAAGCTGTCTAAAATGACACACAGTATTACAATTAACAAAAGAAATGTCACAATGTTAGAACATAAATCCGGAGTTATTTCAGAAAGGGCTACACAGTGGTCAGTAATACATTTTCGACACCACATCAAACATGAATATTTTAGGGATAATTGCGACAAAATAATTCTCTAAATGAATAACTATCTAGGTAAATCAGATTGGGCAACCACCGGGAAGAGGGTTCTGTACATTAAACAAACAAACACCAACAAGGTGATAAAATAAATCACTAATTGAAGATCTTAAAAATAAAAGGCAATTTGCAAACTCACAAGCTGATTACATGGCAAGTGGTATTGTTGTCAAATGAACAATCACAAGTCACATTACTCATGATAAGTGGGGTTGTCGCGTTGATCCAACCATTGGTGCCGTTGCATGGATTCACACTAAAGTCCCAGTCTTTTTTATTCAGCTTCTTCCCGATCGCCCTCAGAGCCTCGACTATATATTTTCAAAGGAGAAATAGTAACCAAAAATGTTTTTTTTTTTTTAATGTCATCTTGATTGATTTTACATGACAATTATAATTCTTGCCTATACATTCATAATCACATATACAAAGCTTATGAGGGTAATTAGGCTACCTTTCTAAGTTAGTGTCTTACTGTTTTTGACAATAAACATTTCCAAATCATAGTAAAAATTTCATGCAAGAGTAAATTTATTATGAAACTGGGATCCTGAGATTACAAATTATGCAAAATTACACACTGTGAGTTCTTATCATAGCAATAATCCAAACAAGAGCAAACAAAAAATAAGAAAAGGGTACACAGAGGTACTTTTCATTGAAACAATCATAAAACATTATACATCTAAATCAGAAAGAATTTCAAGTTTGGGGGAACCCACAAACCAAAGTTACCTTCTTGTGTAGGTAGAGACTGAGCTTGAGATCTTGAACAATCAAAAGAAGTGAAGCTGAGCAAGATGATGATGATGAGGAGGAGGAGATGCAAATGGTAGTGTGCCATGTTCATAGTTTGAGCTCTTGTTCTTGCTTTCTGCTTTCTTCACCAGCTCAAGTGGATGGATAGCTATCCGGTAATATGATTACTGTACCAGTGTCTGTGTCATCTGTCAAATTTGGTGTTCTTTGGATTTTTTTTCTTTTTATTTTTTGGGTTTTTTAGATTGATTAATTAATTGGTTTGAGGCAAGTTGGCCACTGAAGAAGGATTTGACTCACTTAATTGGCACTCATTAATTAATCTTCAAGGTAAAAGACATTCCGTAAGAAGTAAGAATGTTACTTTTTTTTATATATTGAGAAAACATCTTGCGTCTATCGAAAAACTGTCCGTACATCCATAGAGTTGTACGGGATGTAATAAATACATCTTAGAATGTATCAGATGCATCTTAAAATGTAGCCTATGAACATTGTAGATAGTTTTTCTATGGACGCCGGGTATTAATTACTCTTTTTTTAATCACCTTTTGTAATTGATTTAAAATAATAACATGTGTCAAGTCAAAAAAAAAATAATAATAACATGTGAATCAGTCGAGTTATTCTTGTCTAGGCATGGAGTAGGGATACGGAAAGACATTATTATATTTTTTGGATCATGCCAGAATACTGACGAAGAATATAAATTATTGGATGGACCAGTGAGAGCGCGTGTTATAAATTCATTTGCTGATATGTGGGACCCAGTGCCAGTATATAGTAGGCTCCTTTGGGCTACAAAATTCAAGAGAGTTCACTCTTTGATATACACACATACAATTAGACTATTATACTAATGTTAGCATTTCGGATCAAAATACTAACGCATTAAAATCTCTGTTATCGTGTTCAAAATCATGATTTATGGTGCTCAATAAATTCTTTATATGAACATATTGGAGAATACAAAATCTTTTTATTTTTAGAGTTTTCTAAGTATTTATTTTGAATTTTAGAAAAGAGCTCATAAATATAAATAAAATATTGTTGTTTGTTCATGTTATTTTCAAAAATGCAAAACAAATACTTAAAAAACTGTAAAAATGAAAATTTTAAAAAATATAAAAATAAATGCTTTAAAAACTTTAAAAATAGAAAATTTTTGTATTCCCAATTATTTCCATGTGATGAATTTAATGGGAACCATAAATTAAAATTTTGGGTATGACAAAATATAATTTGAGCCGTTAGCATTTTCACTCTGAAATACTAACGTTTGCACAATAGTCCTACTCTATATAGTTGAGCTGTTAGCATTTCAAAATTTTGAGTATGACAAAATATAATTTGAGCCGTTAGCATTTCACTCTGAAATACTAACGTTTGCACAATAGTTTACTCTGTATGGTTGCTTTATTTTTTTACTTTTGGTCACAAAAGAATATTAATCTTTATACTTGACGATGATTTTGATGAAGTTGTGTGAACAACTGATCATATTATTATTATATACGGAATAACAAGAAAAAGAAAAGCGCATGACCACTTGTTAGGGCCAGTGAAACAGTGAATGAATGATTGAATTGGAGATATTTTGAATCCTTAATAATGATTGATAAATAAATAAATCAATAATCACTAGTCAGTGATGAGACCCTGGTTTTGGATCCTTGCTGGCGGCATTTGCAACTTGGATGACTAAAAATTAGTTAAAGCCACAATAGAATTAGAATCTTTGTTTTAACATTTAATTAACTTATTATCTACAGATTACAATACATGTATAGCTGGAGCTGGAAGTTGCTTACCACCTCACCACCAGTACAGTAAATTAAAGCCAAAAAATAGCAATGCAATTGCATCACGAATCCAACCAAAAACTAGCGGATCGCCGACAGACAAAATTCAAGGTATGATTTATTATTAAAGGTACGATGTTGATTTTTTTGGGTTCATTTCATACACGATCCACGGAAGGAAAACAATATTTTTTATAAGGATAATGATGGCATGCCCCTTGTTTTGCCCCCATGACTCTTGATGACTAGGACTCCTAGGATCAAGTGTGGTTATGAATTGTGTAGTATTCGTGTAACGGTAAACAGAAAAACTAAGTAAATGGTCTAGTTATGTCACAATAATTTAAACAAAATTTACAAATTTGGTGTAATCATTCCTGAACTACCAACCTAGAATATTTGAACCTAGAAGCTACCAATCTTACTATACGAAATTTAGCAGTCGTAATTAATAATTTTGCTCAGTAACAATTTTTTTAATCACTTTTAATTGAAATTACATATGAACGACTGGCTTATCACCAAGAGAACTGAAATTTACAAAGACGCGCTAAAGGCAACCGAATCCATAGAAGGACCCTCTGAAGGTTTTATTAAACCAACAGAAGTCAGCCAGAAGGCCACCGCAGCCCTGATCAAACAGAACAACACAATTATCCAACTGCTAGTCAAGATAAGCGAAAACCTCGACGACTGTTTGGAAACAGTCAAAGATATTAAGAAGGTCGTAGCTGAGAAATCAGCTGGGACGTCTTCTGATATCTCCGCAAAAACCATTGAAGATCTGGAGAAGAACCTCCAAAAACTCAATCTCGGAGAACCGCTTCGTAAGCCAAAACCGAAGCCTGCACCTTTCTACGTCTTTAAAGACCCACAAAAGGTCTTTGAAGAAGAAAAGCGTAAAGCTTCAAAATGAGCAGAACTCAAACCCGAACAGAGATGGCGTCATGACCATCTATAAGCAACCGTGACCAACAAAATCAAAACCGAGACCAAACCTCCACAGTAGAAGACCAAATAAGAGGCTACAGACTTGGACAGCGAACACGGCACTCATTAAGCCGTATGATGCCCAGGAGACAACAAGGGTATCAAAGAACACTCGAGTCCCAGATGAATCCAGATGCGGAACTCAACCTGTCACAATTTAGGAGAGCACAAAATGTTCCTGCTGAAGTACTTTACCAAGCAAGGAGTCTTTTCCAAACCCAGCATCAGGTTTATCAACACTACTCAGACCAGAGAATTTCAGTTATAGATAACCAGCAACTGGAATTACCATTCATTACACAACAAGGATTTGAGAGACTACAAAGAGAAGGCCTACAACATCTCCACATGGGCCTGATCATGATCCGTCTCTTTACTCTTCACAGAGTAGCTGCAGGGGTCAATGCCCTTGTGGTAATCCAGGATACAAGATGGTCTGATGAAAGATCTATAATTGGCACTATGGAAATGGATCTAACTCATGGGTCTCAATTGGCCTATATTGCCCCAAATATGATGCTATCCATAAGGGATTTCTATAATCATATCCAGCTGGTGATTCAAACTCATGGATATGACACATGGCGAGTTGGTGAAAGCAACCTGCTGCTGACGAGATCACTCATTGGGAGGCTTTCAAACACTAATTTCACGGGATTTAGATACAACATCAACAATGTATCTGATTATCTCACAAGTCATGGAGTTCAAGCTATCCCAGGGCAAAGGTATACCACTGCAGAATTAAGAGGAAGGCAGTGGATACTCAGACCAATGCAGCAGCCTGAAGCTCAACATCCTCAAAGAGCAGTTACACAAATGCGAACCGATGGCTCACTACTGCTCAGATTCACAAACTATGGTGCAACGCCGCCACCTCAAGAACAACCAAGAGGTGAATTTGATGAAGAACAATTGGAAGAAGAAATCATAGCTATGGTCCTTTGTTATAATGCAGAAGAAAAATCTGATAATGAGGATGAAACAGAAGATCACATTTTCTGGGGAGCCCTATCTGTCACTGCACAGCTGATAGAAGGTCCAAAAGATGACTGTCCTATCTGGGATAGTTATAATGAAGAAGAAGCAGAAATGGATTTTATCAATCCATTTTCTGTGGAAGGTGGTGGGAAAGAACAAAAAAAACAAAAACAAATTGAAACTGTTTTCATGATGCATGATCAAGAAGAAGAAGAAAAAGAATACCCAAAACTGAAACAGTTTTTACAAGAAAGAGCTTTTCCTAGTGCAACATATGGTATTTATCATCCACCCCCAGAGCCTCTTATGGGACAAGTGTCCTATACACCAGCTAGGCTTGAAGCTAAACATGATGGAGCATCAACCTCTCAACAACCTCCATCAAGCTGGCAAAGACCTAAAAACTTGAGTTTACCAGGAGGAGTGGGTCATCACCATAATGAAATGTGGAATTTACCAGCAGCAATGCAACAACAAGGTGCTTTGCTGGTATTACCCGAAGATATTGGTCTCTATAATGATACCATATCAAGATGGGAATCAATCACTCTAAATCTCTTGAGTGAAAGAACCTTTGATGATAACAAGGCCAAAATGATGTTCATTGAGAACCTCCTTGGTGAAACTGAAAAGAAGATTTGGATCCAATGGCGAATGGCGTTCAAAGAACAATATGCTATACTCACAAATATTGCCGATGATCCCCAAAATGTTATATCACAAATCCGAAGAGTAATGCTATTGGAGGATCCCTACCAAGGAACAACAGACGAGCAAGATCGTGCATACCATGATCTTGAAAGATTAAGCTGCAACAATGTGAGAGACCTTTTCTCTTACATGAATGATTACAAGGTTCTAGCAGCAAAATCTGGGAGAATGTATGTAAATGAAGAACTCTCAGCAAAGTTTTTCAGAAAAATGCCCCCTCTTATTGGCAATAAACTTGAAGAGGCACTCCAGAAAAAGTTTCTTGGTAATACTATTGGCGTCATGCCTAGAATACACTTCTCTTACCAATATTTGGCAGAGATGTGTAAGAAGGCGGCAATGCAACGAAGCCTTAAAGACCTAACCATATGCAGCCGCATACCCATACCAGGAGAATACCATAACAGCCGAAAGAAGTATGGTCTTAGAAAAGCCAAGACCTACAAAGGAAAGCCACATGACTCACATGTGCGAGTGTTCAAACGAAAACATGCTGACCGAGTCCGCAAATGCAAATGTTTTATATGCGGAGAAGAAGGTCATTTTGCGCGAGAATGCAAGAGGAATAGAGGGAACATCGCAAGAGCAGCGGTGTTGGATAATCTGGACCTACCAGATGACATAGATGTAGTGTCAGTGGATCTAAATGAACCTGACAATGATGCCATATGCAACCTCTCAGAAGGAGAAGCTGGTAACACGGAGGTCCATGTGCGAACTGCAATTGAAGAAATCCCTTGGGAAGGCGCTATGATGCTGCAAATTAAGCATTATGGATGGAGAAGTAAAGTTCAGCTTCCTGAGAAGCAAGAACAGTGCCAACACCAATTTAGCACTGAAGTCCAAATCAATGGTAACTGTAGTTTTTGCAAAGTCGAAACAAATAAAAACTACAGGATAGGCTGTGAAGGTTGTAAACTTCTAGCCTGTGCCATGTGCTCACCATTTTATCTGGGTAAAGAAATACAACCGAAAACTCAATTTGAGCCCAGACAATACTCCAATAAAGATACCCTCATAAAAGAATTCATAAAATATGTTGAGTTCTTAGAAGCTGAAAATGAACGATTGCAAAAACTTCTACAAGAAACCCAGATACAAGCTCCCGAAAAAGAGTTGGCAGAACAAGAACCTCTACAAGAAAACCAGATAAAAATCCTTGAAGAGGAATTGGCAGAAGAATTCAGAGAACTGGCAATCTCTGATAAAGGAAAGAAGAAAACAACCTACCCAGAAGAACCAATAATGGAGGAAGATGATGAAGATGGTGAAGCTGCACTCATAGTCTTCATTGACTATGCAGCATATAAAGCAGAAGTTCTAACACAAGTTCAACAGCCCAGACAGCACAAAAAGATTGATAATAGGTTGTATAACCTGATAGTATCTATTGAAATCCCTGGAATCAAAAGATTTGATATCCGAGCAATCCTCGACACTGGTGCATCAACCTGCTGTATTTGCCAGACAGCCATCCCCAATGAAGCCCAAGAGAAAACATTATACCCAGTCCAAATCACAAGAGTAAATTCACGACAAGTTGTCAATACAAAACTCAAGCAAGGACAACTCGTGATTGGAGAAAACAAGTTTCGTATTCCTTTCACCTATTGCTTTCCAATGGGCATGCGCGAAGGGATACAGATGCTCCTTGGGTGTAATTTTATAAGATCGATGGCAGGGGGATTAAGAATTGAAGGCAAGGTGCTTACATTCTACAAGAATGTAACAGAGATCCATACCACAACAGAAACAATAGCAGTTCCAGCTGCTATACAAGAATTGGATCTAGAAGAACATGAATACCGACTAATCCAAGAAGCTGTCTTTTACCAAAACCCAATTACTAACAAAACCTTTGAAAAAAGGTTTAGTCCACTATTAGCCCGTCTAAAAGACCAAGGCTATATTGGGAGCAACCCACTTCAACATTGGGCCAAAAACAAGGTTGTTTGCAAACTGGAGATCATCAACCCCGACCTTACAATTGAAGATAAACCGCTCAAACACGTAACTCCGGCCATGAAGGAACAATTTGACCGCCATATTAAAGCCTTACTTGAAATTGGAGTAATCAGGCCAAGCACAAGCAGACACCGAACAATGGTATTTATGGTCAATTCCGGGACTTCAATTGATCCAAAAACTGGGAAGGAGATAAAAGGCAAGGAAAGGATGGTCCTCAACTACAGAACCCTCAATGACAACACCTATAAAGACCAATACTCTCTGCCAGGTATCAATACAATTTTGAAAAAGATCAGTAATAGCAAGATCTTTTCGAAATTTGATCTGAAGAGCGGCTTTCATCAAGTTGCTATGGATCCAGCATCTATACTATGGACTGCTTTCATAGTCCCTGGAGGATTATATGAGTGGTTAGTCATGCCATTCAGATTAAAAAATGCACCCGCTGTGTTCCAAAGAAAGATGGACAACTGCTTCAGAGGAACAGAAGCATTCATAGCAGTCTATATAGATGACATTTTAATATTCTCACAGACAGAGGAAGAACACGCAAAGCATTTGGAGGTAATGCTTTCTATTTGTGAGAAGAATGGACTTGTGTTGTCACCCACAAAGTTCAAAATAGCTGTACCCGAGGTAGAATTTCTTGGTGCAACTATTAATCGGGGAAAAATTAAACTCCAAGAGCATATTATCAAGAAGATTATCAACTTTGATATGGAGTCTTTGAAGGAAAAGAAAGGGCTTCGCTCCTTTCTTGGTATTCTCAACTATGCAAGGGCGTATATTCCAAAACTGGGTACCAAACTCGGCCCTTTGTATTCTAAAACTTCTCCCCATGGTGACAAGAGGCTGAAACCATCTGATATCAACCTAATCAGACAAATCCAGAATGAGGTTCAAAATCTTCCAGACCCGGAGTTTCTCCCTGAAAAAGCCTATATTATCCTTGAAACTGATGGATGTATGGAAGGCTGGGGAGGTGTTTGCAAATGGAAGCCAAAGAAGGCGGATCCTCGCTCAACTGAGAAAGTGTGTGCATACGCAAGCGGCAAATTTCCAGTCATAAAATCAACGATAGATGCAGAAATTCACGCCTGCATTGAGTCCTTAACAGCCATGAAAATCCACTATTTAGATAAAAGTGAAATAACGCTTAGGATAGATTGCCAAGCAATTATTAGCTTTTATAATAAAACTGCTAACAATAAACCCTCTCGGGTTAGATGGATTAAATTTACTGATTTTGTGACGGGAACAAGTGTGCAGATCAATTTCGAGCATATTGACGGAAGACACAACATCCTTGCAGATACACTATCCCGACTGACCACTTACTGCACAACAAGATGTCTCAACCCAGAGCAAGCCGCGTTCATTTCCATGTTGGAGCCAGTTCTAGAGGAAATTCAGACTGGAATGTTGAACGACGCCAGCACTATGCTTCTATGCACTCATATTCAGACAGTGTTCCCCTGTACACAACCGCAGACATCCATGACATACACTACGCCAGGGAACGCAATGGTGGATCACTCACAAATGTTGCTATCCACAGAGGTGTCATGCGTGAAGTCAAAGAACTTCAAGCAAGGATGGCCTTTGCACAAATCAACGTACTGAAGACCATGCTTGAACGTGAGTATGAGATTGCACGTCCATACAGAAATGTTGATTGCATGATGGGTGATACATGTTTGCTACTTGAAGAACAAATTCCAAAAATTAAGAAAATTGAGAAGGACCTTGACAACTTAATTACGCAATTTGTCAGGTGGTGAACGGTATTGAGAAGCGTGATGGACCCAACTACTGTCCTTCACAACCTTATCTAATAATTAAGATAAATAATCTGGTGGTGATCTATGAAAAACCACTATTTGCTTTATGTGGAGTAAGCTCAATTATTTGAGCATCTTTTTCTTTTTGAAAATTTTGGCCTACCTGTTTTGGCCAGAAGTGTGCTTTTGAGTTAGTGCGATCCACTTTCGGTGCAGTGGTTGTACTATCTCTCTTTTTCTTTAAATTTTGGCCTACCTGTTTTGGCCAGTAGTGTGCTTTGAGTTAGTGCGATCCACTTTCGGTGGAGTGGTTGTACTATCTCTCTTTTTCTTTAATTGGTGCACCTAACTTTTGGATAGTAGGTGTATTGAGTGGGAGACAAAGGATTGTGGAAATCCCTTTATTCACATGACGATGGGGCCCAATGAGCACCCGGTGTGATAATTGAGAATCCATTCTCGAGTCTATATAAGTGTGTTTTCTCAGAGTTGCAAGACATCGTTGAGTTTCAGCAAGTCTTACTTCTCTCTCTTTGTAAGATATCATCTACTTAATAAAATTTCTTTCCTCTTAAACTTCTAGTCTAGTATCTTTTAGCAACGAAGTTTTGGAGTTGAGATCCTAAGAACGGGTGTTTTCTTACTGGTATCAGAGCTAGATTATTTGGTTAGTAAAGATTATGGCTTTCTAAATTTTCTTTTATTCTAGGAAGTAGTAAAGGAAAGGTTATACCAAAATTGCTAATATTGTTCATCTGCGTTGTCCAAAACTAGTTCATTTGCTGATATTGTTTGCCTGTTTATCTGAAACCTGAATATAAAAATCTGAAATTTTAAACATATAATTGTTGGTAAATAATGTTCAAACCAAAACAAAAGACCAAACCAAGCTATAGATAGGCGCAGAGGCGAGTGGCCGTTAAGCCTTGTTGGAACCCGTTTGGGTGAGTCAAAGTTTGCACACAAAAAACCATACAATTATAACAAATACTTACCTTAGGGACCACTTACCTTTCCACCTCATCAAGACCCCCAGGGGCATATCATGGAGCATTATATCACTACTCTTTTTATAAAATATATATAGAGTCGAAGTCCTTGGGTGGATTATATTTATAATTGAGGAGAGATCTATTGACAATGCTTATCTTGTGGGTTCATTTCATACTAAATAAAAAATATTATTTTTAGTTAACAGATATATTATTATTATTATTTTCAGTTAACAAATATAAAACTGTGACAGGTACATGGCCGATGTGTCTCTGAAAGATGATGTAAAAGTGACCACCAACTTTTAGAGATAGATTATACATGTTTTCCTTTATTAATTAATAGCGATTTTTATGAAGAACATTTTATGTAGAGGAATAGAATAGAGAATTGGTCCCACATTTTGTTCCCATATCTATCTATTTTTTTTTCTTGTAATTATTTTTATAAGAAAGCCAAATCGTTGTTAACAGAACGCACTATAAGAACAAAGGACCAATTAATTATCACTAATTGGTTTCATGCTTCCATGGCATGATGGCAATCATCATTATATATACTGTGTTATCCACTGAGATAATCCAATCTCAGGTGCTTTAAATTCCACTAATTAAGATCGGAGTTCAACCTTTAATAATTGGGATTAATCCAACCCTCCCCTAAAAATTGTATAGGTCCAATCGTGACCTCAAGATTTATGATTGTAAATGGATCGCAGCAAATAGATACAAATTAACATCATTATACCAGGTCATATAAAAAAAGCTGAACCATTATTTTTTGGTGAATCTTGATTTAATCAAGAAGAAATATGGGGCATTCATTTTTTAAAACAAATTGTTTGTAATATATGATTGTAAACAGGCGGAAAAAAAACTTGGGTTCATTAAATAGCACTCAAAAGGTCAACTGAACTTCTTGGAAATTAAATAGAGACCATGGTCGCATGGAGATCAAAATTCTAGAAAGTCAAAGATGCTGCATGCATGGGTTTGAGCATCTCCAAGAGACTCTCTAAAAATGGATCCCAATATACATATATTGGGTGTCATCCTAAATTTTTTATGAGCAAATTTCACCTCAATCTCTAACAGATTACCAAAATATGCATCCCAATACATTTAAACTGAGACAAAATATGGATCCTAATACATTTGAACAGTTTGGATTTGGCTCTGGTTTTGGGAAGTCGGATTGGGAGTGCGGAGGAACGCCACCAAAATAGCTCGATTTGGCTCTGGTTTTGGGAGTGCTAAAAATAGGGATAGCTGTTTGGATATCTCTTGGAGACGGTTTTCTCTCCTTAATTCCCAATTTTTAGTTTTAGGAGTGTTTTATAACGTCTCTTGGAGATGCTCCATTAAACTAAGAAAATTCAATCACCAGCCGTGAGTTCTGACTTCTCATGTTTGGTCTCGGCAAATTATCTGCAACAATTTAATTTAGAGTTGGGTAAATATTTATCACTACAATTATACACGATCCACGGAAAACAACATTTTTTTATTAAATTAGAGTCGAAGCCAAGATTATATTTATAACTGAGGAGGAATCCATTTGAGAATGCTTATCTTGTGGGTTCATTTCATACTAAATAAAAAAATATCATTTTCCGGTTAACATACATATTATTATTATTTTCAGTTAACAGATATATAACTATGACAGGTACATGACCGATGTGTCAGATTTTGAAAGATGATGTAAAAGTGACCAACTTTAAGAGGTAGATTATACATTGTTATTTCTTATAATAAATTTTTAAGATAATATGTAATGGATCTTAAATTGAGAAAATTGATATGGGCCTTTAGTTTTAATGAGTTGAGACATTAAAGTACGTCAACGGTAATGATCAATCTAAGTAAACAATCAACGGCTAAGATTTATTTCTTAGAGAATGGAGAAGATAGAACTTTCTTATCAAAAAGACTAAATCTCCTTTTATTAGGAGTAAGGATAAAAAGAAATATGGGTAATTGTAAAACAAATCGTTGTGATAAATGATAAATCATTGTAAACAGGCGGAAAAAAAAAAAAAAAAAAAACTGAGTTCATTAAATAGCACTCAAAAGGTCAACTGAACTTCTTGGAAATTAAATGGTGGCGTTTATTTGACGGGGTAAATATCTGCTAACTCTTAAAACCCGAGAGTAGGACCTTGCTCTTATGATCGGGCGGTCGGCATTAACCGAACTTTACTCTTCGGTTGATCACAACCGTCCGATCATAAGAGTAAGACCCTACTCTCGATTATTAAGAGCACCGGATCTTAACCTGTTTGACGAGTTCATCTAATCGACCAAAGGCAAAGAGTAAGACCATGGTCGCATGGAGGCCAGCATTTCCAGGAAGTCAACAATGCTACTGCATGCATGGGCTTATGCGATTAAATTAAGGAAATTCAATCACCAGCCGTGAGTTCTGACTTCTCATGTTTGATTAGTATTTCATAATAATAATAGCTCTCAATTAAAAAAAATACATTGTGTCTAGGGCTGTCAATGAATCGAATTTGATCCAAATCGAACTTGAACCGAATCGAGCTGAAATCATATCGAGCTAAACCGAATCGAACTAACTCAAACTCGGATCGAGCTCCATACGAGCTCAATTATTATAATTTTATATTTATTTTTCGTACAGCTAAAATAAGTATATTATTTTGTTTTCCTTTGATAATATAAACAAATTATCTCTATTTTTACTAATTTTATAATTAAATTATGATTAAAAATATATATTTTATTAATTTAACAATAAAATAAGTATTCTTTGTTAATTAAATAATAAAATAAGTATGTTGTTACAAACAATTTTGACAAAATAGTTCAAAAGATGTGCAAATTACTGTATATCGAACTATTACGAATCGAATCAAGAAAAAATCGAGCCAAGCTCAAACCAAATCGAGTTGACAAAAAATCGAATCGAGCTTAGATCGAATCGAACTCGAGAGGTACGGACTTTTTTGCCAGCCCTAATTGTGTTACTATCTGTTGTACACTTGCTCCTCTTCTCTTTTTCCTCCTTTTTTCTGAAGAGCTGTTGTGCCTTCCAAGTTCCAAAATTCAAAGGAAAGAACATGTCAAATTGTCAATATGTCATAATTCGCCACCGCTAGTAGCTAGGCTAGTATTATGTCATGTATTTATGTATAGTTTCATAGTTTGACATCGGACGGTCAGACCCACAAGAGTAAATGCAATTTTGAGATTGTGTGCAAAGTCTATATTTCCCTTCTATATTTTAAAATTTTTATTTAACAATTTGGTCGCGTTAATCGTGCCTAAATTTAATTTAAATAAGAGTAATAACGTACAAATTGTGAAGTTAGGTGGCAAGTGGCAACTAATTACTGCCGCAGAGAAGCGAGAATTGAATATATCCTTACTATAAAAAGCATATTGAAAAAAAATAATATGAAAGGACTAATCCACCCACATGAGTCGTTGATCATTTTCTTGGATAGATCAGAACTATTGATTTACTTTAATGCCCGTTGACGTTAATGTCTCAGCCCATTAATATTTAAGGCACATATAAATTTTCTCAATATAACGCTCATTACATATTATCTTAAAAAAATATTACAGGAAATAACAATTTCAGCCCAAAGCAAGGCGTGGGCTCTTTACTAGTAATATGTAATGTGCGGGGACTTATTTGGGGGCAGGGAAATGGCCACACGGCCAGGCCAACTGGTCACTGGACCATGCATCCAGATCCAGTAGAAGATGACAAAATCAGATTTCTTGTCCCTTTGACTAATGTTACGCAACGCCAACCTGATGATAATGATTTAATGAATATGGATTGGAGTATTGGACTATATTATTATAACAACGTAACGAATTGATTACTAGGTTGGAAATTATCGAAGTATCCCAAGTTCCAGACTGCGATCATAGAGATAGAAAATTTATTAATTAATTGGTACCCTTCAATTTTTTTTCTTCCATGAACAATAAACCAGTTCTGTATTATTTATATAAGTTTTAATTCTACTTCCTTTTTGTGCCCGTATGTGTGTGTGTGTGTTCCGTGTTGTGATACGATCATATTCATACAGACATACAATAATTCACGTAGGAGTAGGATCGTATAAACATGAGATATTTATACATATTATTTTTCTTGTTTCTAGTTGCGAGGCTATTAATTTAATCGGTCAGATGGACATGTGAACAAACTGGCAGTGGTGCATGGTTTTATAGAAGAAATCTGCCCAAACCATTAAACATTAAATTAAAAAAATATATATAATATTGGAGTACCACCGAGGCACGATGTCTTTTAGGGTATGCTCCAGAAAGGGAGAGAGAAGGGGAGGGGAAGGGAGGGGGGACTGATCAAGTTTGGAGTTACATATCCAAAGTTATGTTACTTGCTCCACAACTATAATTACTAGAGATGAGAAGAGGGTAACAAGATAAAAATTGTAATTATAGAGCAACTAACATGATCTTGGACAGGTAACTCCAAACTTGATTAGCCTTCCCTTCCTCTCCCCCTTTTGGAGCAGACCCTTAGTTTTTCATGATATAAAACTAAGATCGGTGATATTAAAAATAAATAAATAATAGTAAAAACATATAAGATCGTTGAAAGCATGTCATGACTCTTTCAGCCTGTTTCCTTCTAGAATTACACTTATAGAACTCCAGTTTAATGTTCAATAAAAAAAAAAAGTCCAATTTTTTGGTATCAGAAGTAGAGCATTTATTATTGGAGAAATGGCCACTAGTCACTCGTAGAGCTATATACAGATTTGAACGATCAAATTAAACAAGCTTGCTGGGTGCTGAGTGCTGACTATAGACTAGTAGTATGTAGTTGACACTTGAAAGTGGAAAGCAACACTTTTTTTCCTGTTTTAGGTCTTCGGAGTTGGGTCAATTGATTTTATTCGAAGGCAGCCCTAGAAATATCAAAGTTACTGCACTCTGCTACTGCATACCATCACATCACTTGGCATATTTCAGTACAAGAAACTGCGGGTGTGTTTGGATCTCCTAAGATTATTACTTGTACAGCGGGTGTGTTTGGATCTTCTAAGATTAGTACTACTCTCTGAGTAGTGTACTAACCCAAACAAATACACAATCCAAACATAAATTAGAGAATTAGAGTAGTTGGTGAGTAGCACTACTCTACTAAACCAATAAGATGTTGGTTTAGCAAAACAACTTATAAGTAAGAGTTGTTATAATAATAAAATATATTTCCAAATTATTTTTTATTTATACAAATGTAGTACTGTGATAAAAATAGGATTAGTTGAAAAAAAAATTTTATTATTTTATTTATTCCCTCCATCACTATTCTAAAGTTACCACCCAAATAACATTTCACTAACTGGAGTATAAAAAATTAGTTATACTCACATGCTTTTTGAGTTAGCACTAACTTCACACTACTCTCAATTACTAACTCAAATATCACTACTTTTACACTAATTCTTGCACCATCCAAACGCACCCAGCAAGTTTAGACAGTTTAGTAATTGTGCATCGGAATTGGATGGGGATTGGTGAGTGGTTCTTCATATGTTAAGAAGTCAGGCAGCGGGTAGGTTTTCAGTATTACGCACGTGCCTACGGAAATCTAACATGAGTTGGTATTTATCTTAATGATTTTAAGTATTTAACTCATTTTGTGCAAAAATTGTTATTCAACTTCTTAATTGTAACGTACGTATATTGTGGTATTTAAGTTCAGGACTGAAACACAGTAAAATTTAGCCGCTTTTCACTAGGGTCCTAAGGCCCATAAAAGCCCGAAAGGATGAACTAGCCAATTTGAATGTGGATTCCATGGACAAACAATCGACCCTAATTTGTCAGACTTATTCCCCTCTATCAGCTTAATTAACAAAGAAGAGGGATCCATTGAAAATTGATATTTTGACAATCTTGACAATAATACTTTTAAAAAATTTATAAAAATTTATTAAAAATCTTAAAAATGAAAAAAAGTTTACAGAAGTATTGTTTAACTTATAGATCGATTATGTTTCCGATTATATTCAATTTAAACGATATTTGATAGCGCTTTTTAAATGTCCATTAAATTACAACCATTAAAAAATGCACAAAATTTTGATAAGACATCAAATGATGTTCAAATTGATTAAAATTTGATACACTATCAATTTATAAGTTAAGTGAAGCATCCATAAAACTTCTTTCATTTTAAAGATTTTTTATGATTTTTTACAAATTTTTAAAAATAACCATTGTCAAAATTGTCAGGATAAGTATTGTCAATGGATCCCTCCTCAGTCCTCATTAACAAATGGTATAGAAGCTGGAGAAAAAAAAACCCAAAACTGGCTGCCTTTATTGTTAAATTAAACATCTTTTTCTCATATTGCCAAATGTTAACCCAAAATAAATACAGGAATACTATAATTTGAGCCAAGACAACATTACAATTATTATCTTATTGGCAGAGACAGGCCGTATTATTATCAACATCTCCTTCTAACTTATTTTTATAGATCCAAAATCCAAGTCAAGTTTACATGTTGGAGCCAGCAAGGCGGCGTCTAGAGGCATTTGAGACTGCTACTTGGCTGAGACGGTCACTATCATTTGACAGCTCTCGCTCCTTCAGAGATGCATAATGGCGCAACCATACTCCAGTGTATACCTGTTGATATTCAAGAGATCAAATCTATCAACACAACAACATTCAATTACTTTCAGACACAGGTTTTTGTGGCATTTCAACATTTCTATAGTTGTGACGTTATATTAGAGGTCTTAAAATGTAGACAGACTATGGCACATGCATATACCCTCAAATTGTGTAAGTTATTTTACAGTGAAAATACTCAAGCCCATGACAACAACCAAACATATAGATATTGAGGGGACCCTTGTGCTTCTTTTACCATAATTCTTCTAACATCCACAAATTGCTTTTTCTAAATTACATTTTGTAACCAAATCATTCTACAATTTTTTTAACAAAAAAAAATACCTGCTGAGGCCTCATGATCTTGGTATCAGGGTCATCAAGGGACTCACGCCAATGCGCCAGGTAGCCAGCCATGCGTGGTATCGCAAACAACACAGGGAAGAACTCAGTTGGGAAACCCATAGCCCTAATATGATACCAAATTAGTCAATTGCACACACTTGCTAGGACAAATGAATTAGCCGGATCAAGTCATTTTGTTTCACTTTGTGATTTGTTCTCTCATGTAGTTTGTCAGGATTTGATATCATAATAGAGCAATCAGTCAAGTCTTGATATCACTACATAATTATCTCAGGATGCACCAAAATGTCAATACTTGTCACTGGTTCTTCCAGGAACTTTATTAGCCTTTGTTATTTATTTAATTAGGAATATTACATCCCTTAACTTCACCCCTTAATTGTTAAAGTTACTTATATGCATCTCTAATTCTACCCAGTACAGGGAGGAAATTGCTTTAAGATTCCTTTTCAGGGTCATTTATGAGAATTTGCATTATAGACTAGAAGTTTATTGATCCATCAATGAATTACAAATATTCTCCGACCAAAACTTCGGTATAGCACTTCATAATAAATATCCATAAGATGAAATTATGTAAACTAAGCCCATATCTTTACCTGTATATTAGGCCAGAGTAGAAGTCGACATTGGGATAGAGCTTCCTCTTGATGAAGTACTCATCTGATAGTGCTGCCTTCTCCAGAGCAACAGCCACCTTCACAACTCATATCATAAGATGTCAAAACAGAATAGGAAAAAATATGGTACCATAAAGTGAGGGAAGAACAATGGAAGTACCTTCTTAAACTCTAAGAGAAAAAAAATGCTAAGAGATTACCTCAATTAAGGGATCATGGCCAACAATGGAGAAGACCTCCTCAGCCAGTTTGCGGATGACCTTTGCCCGTGGGTCGTAATTCTTGTAGACCCGATGTCCAAAGCCAGACATCTTCCTCTTCCTAAAATAAAATAATAACACAATGTACAAAATTGATTACACTTAAAACAAAAAGGCTGGAGCAGTTATCATATAAGTTTTAATGCAAAGATAGCGCATAGCATGTTATATAATATAAAATAATGACAAACATAAATGCTAACCAGTCCTAAATATGGAAAAATTACCTGTTCTTAACACCTTCGATGAAGTCTGGGATGTTCTCAACTGTGCCAATCTCATTCAGCATCTTTAGTACAGCCTAAATTTCAAAAGGAGATTCAATGATATAAATCATTGCAGCCAAAAAATGGTCAATAAAATCAACCAATAACAAGTACGGTGGATGCTAATATGGGGTCTAAGCATGTCTGTCTAATGGTAACTTCCAAAAACTAAAAGCTTGATAGAATTTTCAGTAAGGTACATGAAGCGAGCATCATTTTATACCTCATTTGCACCACCATGTAGTGGGCCATACAGAGCTCCAACTGCACCAGCAAGTGCGGTGTACACGTCAACTCCACTTCATTTCCACAAATTCAAATTTGGTTTATCAGTAAATAATTAAATAAACCTTGATATTTAAATTAGTTAGAGTAGATTAACACAAAAATGCACCTTGAAGCAAGATGTCGTGCAGCAGATGTAGAGCAGTTCATTTCATGCTCTGCATGTAAAATGAAGAGAACATCCAAAACCCTCGCCAACCTAGGGTTTGGCTTATACGATTTGTCACCCCTGTCAAAATTAAGGAAATGTGAAGTGTTAGTAAGTTCTTGGTTGAGCTCAAGAGGTAGCATGGAATAATTGTCTAGAATAATAAAGGCATGTCTTTCATACATCAAACTTGTGTTATTTTGTGCAAAAAATAGTTAAAACTTGTGTCAAGATGTTAAAGCAAAAATGATTATGGACTCTCACATATGTAATTTAGATAATATATTTTGAGTGGACTAGGGAGCAGATTTTTGGAGAGGGTTATTGAATTAGCAGGACAGGTCCAAATCAGAAATCTTTTCTTCTGTTAGTTTGATCAGGCTGGTCTGCATTGTTCAAGAATAGCCTTCACTAGCAAATGCTACTCAGAACCATCTCATTCACATAGATTGCCAAGAGATATCCCAAGCTAGCAAGGACATAATAATAATTGACATATTTTTTAAGATGTTCACACTTCACAATACTTACAAGGAGTCAAGCATATACAAGAAGTTCTCAGAATAAGAGAGATTGCTGGAAGGAAGCACTGGAGGCCTCCCTGCCAACCTCAAGTAGGCAGCAGCAGCAATTGTGGGGGCCTTCATAAAAAATAAATTAATAAGTTATAGCCTTATAGGAATTATAAATAAAAATAAACAACTATCTTGATTATTCAAAAACCTAAAACATACCTTGCCAAGGATGCGCACAATCTGCTTGTCCCTGATTTGCTTTTCCTTGTAAAGATCTTGACCCTAAAAAAAGTTACAAAAATTACCAACAAGTATCTTCGAGGAGACGTTACATGAGACTATAGATGAATGTAGCCATAATTTACTTTGGATCTTCGAGGAGATGTTACATGAATGTAGGCATAATTTACTTTGGACTTACCCTAAGAGCAGGATTCGCATCAGGATGGAACACAGAGAGTGCACTCATGGCGCTAACAAGTACACCCATTGGATGTGCATCATGAGGCATTGCTTGTATTATATCCTGCATAAATAAGAAAATACAAATGTTCAATGAAATTATATTCCAATAAACAACAGTTACTTCTGAGTACTCACCCCATACCTTGGAATTGAAAACATACATAATGCAAGTTCCTATTTGGCTTGTTGTTTTTTGAGTGTTTTATTTATCTTTACTGTGGTCTTTTGTTACCGAAATAACATAACCTCTCAGAACTATAAGCCTAAAGGGGAAAACCATCATAATAACCCATATTGTTCTTCTTGGTGCCGGCTATTTTTTTTCCCTGTTCCCATCATTACATGATTGACAGAATAGACCAAATAGCAATGCAGTAAAATCACTACGAGGCATACTGTCAGTGCAAGTTTACTGCACAAAGTATGCTTGACAAGTTTTCATACCAGAACTCCTTGAGGGACAGCAGAATGCTGGGAAATGGCAAACTCCCAATCAGCCAGTTGGCTCCGAGAAGGCAAGTTCCCATACACTACAACAGGAAAGCACAAATTAAATTTCTCATGTAAGAATATAAAATTAAAAACAGTACAATATTTCTTTTTTTTTACATTTTCAATTTATAAAAAGTTATATTATCTCACTTAATAGATATGCGACTTCAACAAAGGTACTGCTCTCAGCTAGCTCCTCAATGGGGTATCCCCTGTACCGCAGAATCCCCTCGTCTCCATCAATATAAGAGATCGCCGAGCGTACCGGCGCGGTATTGAGGTAACCGGGATCGTATAATTTCAGCCCCTTGTCATTTGGTCCGGTTGTGATCTGTCAATTTGGAATCACAGAATTAACGCTGCCTTAATTGTTTCCCAGACACAGAAAGTAAGAATCATAGGTAATCTGCCACGGTACCACTTACCATGAATTCATGAAATTTACTCAGAATTATATACAAATAGTCACATAAACATACAAATTGGGCAGATCATTTAGAATTTAGAGTGTGATACATGCAATTGCAAAGGCATGTAAACAGTAATTCAATATCACCGGTTTCCAACAAAAGCAGTGCTCTTTCTTCCCTATGGTTGTTTTTTTTTGTAATTGGTGATTCACATATTTATCTATTTACTACACCAAATTATATTTTATTTTTAGCTACAGAATTAATTCCTTTTTCATTCTTTTTTATCTTTTTCTTCTAATTTTTCTTCAATTTCTGTTCTATTCAAATAACAAAATCAACAGCACATATATATTATATACCTTCTTAAAATCAGTGGCTTTGATCGTGCCTTCATCCGACACCTTCAGCTCATACTTCTTACCAGTCCGTCCATCCACCACGGTAATCACTCCGCCAAGGTTCCCCCCGGGAGGACCCCCCGCGGGATCTCGTGCCGAGACCGGCATCCTCTCCAGCTGCGCCTGGCTGGCTCCGGCGCACGCAGCAGCGAGGTGGCTGGATATCACCGCCATCCGCGCGTGGGCCGCCGATGCGCACGGATTGAGCTCGGATCTGATTCTCTCCATTGTTAAGATCGGAAGGGAATTGATGATCAGGGTTTGATGGAGAAGAAGAGAAGGCGAGGAAGGAAGGAAGGAAGGAAAGAAAAAGAGAGTTTGTTTATTTGTTTGTTTGTTCCTAAAATTGGTGAAATTTGGCGTCAAATTAAATTAAACGGGGAGAAGAAGATTTCAATTTTAGATTTGGTTTGTTTATAGTTCGTGACTTTTTATATTATTTATTTACGTCAAAGGTTGTTGGATCGGATTTGGGTTTCTTTGCATCCTTTTCTTATTTTATTTTTGGGTTCAGTTCATGATATATTGATATTTGATATACTGTTTTAAAGAGAGAGAGAGGATATGGATAGATATTTAATTGTAAACATATTTTGATTTTTAGTTAAGAGTATATTAATTTGGGTTCATCAATAATTATTTTGGAGCTATGTCTACAGAATTAAACATTAGCTCCTACGGAATAGATATTTAAATTTTAGTTTCTATTTTTATAGCATAAAAAATCAAGAATGGAGTCATTCATAATTTTGTACTATGATAATCTCGATAAATTAAAATTTAAACCTTAAATTTGGAGACAATATAATTATGATTTACATTACTCATTTATCATTTTTACAGAAATACAATGAACTCTAAGTATGTTCTACAAAATTAACATCAAATTTTAATTATTGAAATTAGATCCCTAATGCACCAATAGTAATACTTAAATTTTACAAACTTAATTGTTATGTATTTATATGTCATTAAGAATATAAATTTATATTTCAGTTTATTTTTATTTTCTTCCCCTTAAATAAATTTTTGAGGTATTCTTTTTTTTTTTCTCTTATAACATTATGAAACTGAGTAAATTGAACATAACATGAAAAAAAAAAAGATCATTGCTTAATCATTTTATCGGAGCTTTCCGGTTCCGGGCTAACAAAACCCGATTAACACCCGTTTTGATAATAAAACAACGATTAATTAACATGAACTTGGCGGGACTAAAAGGAAAAATAAAATACGAGTACTGAGTAGTACTGACTGCATTATTTTAATACATTTACAATTACAAGTTGGAAGCGTCTACGATTAAAAAACTGCGGATAAGGGCGGATAACACAGACACAGTACTCAATTACTCATCAGTGAGTGACGTAGCAAGTGACGTAACTCATTCTGACAACAAGTTCTCTTCTCAGTTGTCATCAACAGATCTTACTGTTGTACTCACGAGTCAATCCGAGACGTTCAACTTCGAGGCTGCAAATTTAGACGATCCTTACCTAATTACCTTATCGTTAGTAGTGTAGTCGTAAGGGAGAACGGTGGGGATAGATTGAGATGTGGTTTGGGAGTTGGGAATCGGAAGCGTGAAGCATGAGGAAAAGTGTAAATTAAATTTAAAAACTCCAGATGAGATGAGATGAGATGAGATGACGCGGCTGTCTTATTTCGCGTGATATTTCTTGTTAACTTTCTTTAAAAAAAAAAAAAAGATAAACCATTTCGAGTGATATTTTAAATTTGTTATTGCTTCTGGTCTCCAGTTGTCTCCCCGTATCCGATCATAGTAGATTTTGCATCTGATGTATGATTTTGTGGTTATTGTAGCCGCTCTTGTTACTAATGCTGCTGTTATATTTTCATTACTGTTGTAAGTTGTAACCATCGTGATTATCCAAAATGTCAAGTAATTAATCTCTGTCGAAACTCAAAACTCACAAATACCACACTTGAACTATGTTCCGTTGCTATTGTATTGTAACTTAGTGGGCAGTGGCAGTTACCCCAAGTCTCCATCAACATTACTTATCAAAATCGAAAGCAAATATATTATTTTGTCAGCATAAACTCCAAGGCCCTTCAAATCAACTACATATCACCGACATCCAAATCCCCAATCAATGTCTCTGACTCCCTGCTCAATTTTCATTATTTCGTATTATTAAAAGGTTCAGGTCTTCTTTAGACTGAAATTGTTATTTTTTAAATAAATTTTTAAGATAATATATAATATACCTTAAATTGAAATAATTTATATGGGTCTTTAATTTTAATGGGCTGAGAACGTCAACGGGCATTAATGTACATCAAAGGTGTTGATCTATCCAAAAATATGATCAACGGCTAAGTTTTTTTATTTGGGAAAGATAGACCTTTTCATGTCATTTTTTTAATATGTTTTTATATATAGTAAAGACAAGGATATAGTTCCTGGTAAGTGATTTTGATCTAAAGAGATGCGTTTGAGTTAGTGCCAAATTGAACAATGTACATCTAGTTTTAATATTGGGATAATGTCTCCACACTCCCCCAATCTTTCCACTTGTGACAAGTTGCCCCCCAATCTTTTTTTTGTGACAAACACCCCCCCAATCTATCTAATTTGTGACAATTACACCCCCCATGACTAATTAATCCTCTAATACTCCATTTGAAAGTGTGAAAAGACCAAAATACCCTTGAATATATTTGTCATATTTAGAATTTAAAGTACTTGTGTTTTAATAAATTTAATTTATAAATGACTATTATTTACAAGTATGTGTGCAACTAATTTAATGTTGTTAATACGTACATTATTTGCTCTGTAACATTTTCTTAATTTGATTTTAAATATATCCTTTTATATTTATACAAATATATACATTAAGAATAGTTAGATACTGCTTATTTTTTTTTTATAATTCCGGGTCATAAAGTAATTAACAGATTATTTATTTTATTGATTCTAATTTTATTGATATTAATTTTGATTAAGTTGTATATCTATATTTAAATAATCAAAATTATATTTAACTTTGGATTATTTTAGCAATTATACATTTCTTATAATAATAGAAATTAAAAATTGTTTTTTGACATATCAAATAAAATATATATGTATTGTGGACTGTTAACATTTCGTCAATATTTTTTAAGATGATACATTTTTACAAATTAAATTTTTATGAAACATAAATATTCTAAATATTAAATATTATACCATATACATAGGGGTATTTTGGTCTTTTCACACTTTAAAATAGAGTATTAGAGGGTTAATTAGTCATGGGGGGTGTAATTGTCACAAATTAGATAGATTGGGGGGGTGTTTGTCACAAAAAAAAGATTGGGGGGCAACTTGTCACAAGTGGAAAGATTGGGGGGGTGTGGAGACATTATCCCTTTAATATTTGATGTATGTGATGTTAGAAGTGTATAATTACGAACTATCAACACAACAGAGAAGGCCCAAAATAGTAAACCAGAGACCAGAGATGAAAGAGGTGCCTCATCTAGATTTTGGGCTTACAGCCAGCCTCATACAAGCCCAACAATGGACAACTTACAATTTCTTTAATTTAATTCAGAATTCATACACACATAATATAATATAGCCCAAATTTTAGAGGCCCAACATTATAATAAAAGATGTATAGAACACAAATAAATATATTAAAGTTGTAATTCAAACTGATGCTTATTAATTTTCTAGTCAAACTAACTATTTTATTCAAGTCTATAGACCAAGCCTCCTTGCACAATTCCAATCAGGCATGAGCTGCAGTGCAAAACCTGAATGAACTCCAGATTTTACAGAAGTTTTGACTTTTGAGATTGAAGTAGGTTCGAATCTCAACACTAATTGAATGAGGATATATATCTGATTTCTCCTTCCTTGTTTTATCCTTTTTATATTTTATCGGTCATGCATTCTAGATATGGAGCCTCCTTCCACCGGCGCCGGCTTCTCTCTGGCAGTTGAAATATGCAGCAGCCACCGGACTTCCTAGGTTGAACTGCCGAGCAAATGTCCTCGTGGTGAAGTTTTGTCGCACAATTGGGGCGTACACGGTGGCCCTCCCTAGCTGTTCGAAAAGCATGAAAACCATGCGATGAATCCCCGTTGAAGGCCTCGGACTCTCGTAGCATATGACTTCGCAGCCTTAATTCGCAAATAAAAAATTTGAATTAGAAAGTTGCTAGAAATTGAAATTTTGTAGGAAAAGTTATTAAACTAAATTTAATTAGTTTGGACTCTTGAGTGCTAGTGAGTACTAATCCAATATAAAAGGGCATATTATTAAGAAGATTCTAATCAAAGCTCAAGAATTAAAATTCTACATTTCTTAGTGAAATTCTAATACTTGCAATAATGTTTTAGTGATTTAATACACACACACACACTAATGTAATGGTATCCATTTCCATGTTATAAAATTTTGTGATTTAGAAAAAGACTAATCTAATTATGGTCATAACTGGAAGTGAAAGCATTTCTACATATCTGGTAAGGAAATTAATCAATTGAATAAAGTCCTCACCAAAACTTGCATCAGTAGTGGCCGGAATGTCAGTTACCAACCTACATTGAAAATTTTATTTCAGAAGTTAGATCAATATTAATTCAACGGGCACAATGCTTAATTAATCACTTGTTAATTACAGTTAAATTGTATAAGCTTCATGAGTGAACATGTTACGTGTGTAGACTGTAACTATAAAATCTAAAAATTGGCATATAAAATCACCAGTGTAAATATTCCCTTAATGTAGGATTACTCGGACTCGGTGCATCAGGGTCCACCATAATCTTCAAAACTTACTGAGCAATGTAAATAGGAATTTGAATATGTATAAGTTATATTTGTGTTAAGCTCGTCCCAGGTTTTGATGAGCTTAGAAACTCATATTAGCTATTTTAAATATTAATTGAAAATTTTCTATGTACAGGAAGAGTGTAAGATTTCTCTCATTTTTTTTTTTTTTGTTTTACTTTGAATTGTTGGATTTTTCTCTCCGTTTTTTTCCATCGAATTGTTAGATAAAATGAGTAATTATTATTTGTAATAAACACTTGATTTTTTAAGCATCTAATTATATATTAATTATCTTTTAGTTGCTTTAAAATATATAAATAATTCATAATTAATAAACAGTTTAATCAATTTATTCGGATTGAAATTAAATTGGTTCTGAACCAATAAAAAAGTGGAATAAATAGGAGTAATACCTAACGCACATAAAGAAACTATCCATAGTATCCATATGTCATATTCCGAAATGTAATTTGTTACATTTTGAAACGCATTTGTTACATTCGTACACGTCTATAAATGTATGGACGGGTTTCAATGAATTGAGCCAGCCTAACTATCGGCACGCACCAGCTACGATTCATCACATGACAATAGACACACCCCCGTCCACAATTCATCACATGGCAACCTTTTGACCACACTTTAAGAAACTAGACCAGATCATATCTGTTCGTTTTGTAATTTCTTTTGGAAACATACATACATATTGATGCTTATTTGTTACGAACCGAGATCCTCCGATGTGTTGCCATGTACACTTGTACAGCACTACAGTGTATCGTATGGACCGTTGGATATCGCTGTGATCTGGGCTAGCAGTAATGTTGATATAATCCAATGGTCCAGGTGATGAACTGCACATGGTACCTCCATTAGAGGATCCGTATGCCAAATTTGTCACAGGCCTAGTATGCCAAATTTGTCACATCCTCGTGTATCTGAATTTGAAGTTAATTCCCATCTCCAAGAGAAGGTTCACATCATCACGTGCCACAAGGATTCCTTCACAACTATATTTTTATCTTAACCAATGGTCCGTTTGACAAATCAAGGAATAACAATAGAATAGTGTTATCCGATTAGTAAAAATGGATTAGTGGTTGTTGGAAGAGTAAAAAGAATAGTGAGCTATTCGGATAGTGCAAATATTGTTTGGCAAATGACAATTGGAATAGTATTGTGATAAATATTTTTAGAACTATTTTTAGAGCTATTCGAATAGCTATTCCGCTATTCGACCAAATAGGAGGAATAACGGATTAGCAATTTTTTAGAGCTATTCGAATAGCTATTTGTTTGGCACATGGAGTAGCTATTATTTTGCTATTTTATTCTAATTTTTAGTTGCCAAACACACCCCAATATTGCAGCTACTTGCTAGTTAATTCATAACTTATTTGAACATCTTTTTTGCGAAGAGTTCCTTTACCAAATATTTATTTTTTGAGCTCTTGACAATCTTAATGATCATTCTCCCATAAATCTATAAAAAAATATTTTACAAACATGTTCTTATAGCTACAGATTGTCGTATATATTTCAAACTTTATCTTATCTGAGTGTCATTTGAATGTAAATAATTTTTTAGAGTATAGATTTGTACAGTAATTAAAGTTTGTAGCAACACAAAGCACTTATTCCTCCTATCAATTGTAACATATTTGATAGACGAAAAAAAATTAAGTTATCTTAATTAATTAATTTGTGCCCTGTGTTAAACAAAACACTCACGTATTTTATCAAGCCGATTGATATCTAATTATCTAGAGTTAGGTTACCGTGTTTTTTTTTTTTTTTTTTTTTTTTTTTGAGGTAGGAGTTAGGTTACTTTGTTATGCATAACAAACTGATCTCCGTGTTATGCGATCATATCTCAACAATCATAAAATCCGATGGCCGATCCGATTCGACCGTTGTATTCTACATATCGAAAACCCATTGGATACAAATTTTTTCTATTTTTAGAGATTCCTAACTATATTTTTAACGATTTTTGAAAAATGAACAAAAAATAATAATAAAACAATCCATTTGAAATTCAAATTCAGGGTCGTTTTTTCAAAAATCGTCAAAAATAGTTAGAAATCTCCAAAACTAGAAAAAAATTTGTATCCTATGAGATTTCGATATGTAAAACACACCGGCTGGATCAGTCATGGTTGTTGAGATAGAAGCGCATAACACCGCCATTAACCTAATTCTAATTATCTACTAGTATGTTATATATATGAAGCCCTTTTTAGTCTTTTTTTTTTTGTGTTGGAAGGGTCATGTCATCATCACTGCATCTTCCTTTTATCATAATACGACTTTATTTTGATGAAATAGTACAACTCACAATACCATCCAGCCGTGGGAATCCGGGGCTCCAACTCTGTAAGAAAAACAGGGACCAATTGTTCGTGGCATAGATAATATGGGATCTTTCACTCAAAAAAAAAATAATAATAATAAGGGATCTACCTCTTGTACTGATTGGCAGTGACAGAGAGGGCATCTGTGGAAGCCATTTTTTTTGTTAAAGAATATAATTTGATATTTATTTATTTATACTGAACTTATCTCATTTATTTATACAAAGTTTGGAATATGAATCAAAAGAATGTACGACTGGATAATTTGAAGGAAGACACGTCGTTAAATTTCATCCAATAATGGTGTATATTTTATGTCCACCACACTTGATTTTGCATTTTTTTAATTTTTTTATCTTTTGTAAATGACCAACGGAAATAGATCAATTTTATTAGGGTAAATTTTTTTGGGAGGTCACTGAACCTTACCTCAGATCCATAATTGGTCACTATATTTTCATTTATCTGTTTTTGGTCACTAAACTTAAATGTTATCCAAATTTGGTCACTCAGTTAGTTTTTCCATCAAACTTCACGAAATAGTTAATATGATCTTAATTTTAAACTTTGGAAATCATTTTTTTATATAAAAGTATATAACATCTGATAATGTAAGACCAATTAAAATATTTTTATTTAATTTTCTTTCATAAAATTATTTTTTTCCATAATTATTATTTATTATTATTTTATATAAGGTATATAATTAATAACATGTCTAGAAATGTGAAAGTTTTGTATTGTCATAAATGAAAATAAATAAATAATTTTTTTTCTTTATATTCTTATATTTTTGACATGAAAAAATATATGTACAAATCATAAAATTGATGCCATGTCAACTATTCCATTAAGTTGGTTGGAAAAACTAACGGAGTGACCAAATTTGGATATATATTAAAGTTTAGTGACAAAAAACGGATAAATGGAAGTTTAGTGACCAATTATGAATTTGAGGTAATGTTCAGTGACCTGCCAGAAAATTTACCCATCTTATTGTGGCCTACTTAATTTATGATCACAGATAAATTTTATATATTAAATTTTTGAGCTGTCATTACAGTCTTGATAGTTGATATTATAGAGTTCTCGATTTATAAACAAAATGGACGCCATTTTTCAATTGAAATGCAAGTCTGTCCGTCCACATCATCTTTTTATATGCTTATTCCCTGTCAATGAGACAGATATTGACTAACAACGTCATACGACGTCATTCGGATCCCACGGACCCACGGTTGAAGTCTTCAATTAAAATTCAATTTATCAAAATAGTGCTGGTTTCTACGTGAATTTTAAAAAAACTGAAATAAATACTCAAAAAACTTAAAAAATGAAAAATTATTTTACTCCCAGGTATTTCTATGTGATGGATTTAATGCGAACCATAAAAAGAATTTTAGATATGCTAAAGTATAATTTGAATCGTTAGCATTTTAGACTGAAATACAAATATTTGTATAATAGTTAGTTATACTCTTCCAGATTTGAGTTTATGCGGCACATTATAATTTTTATATAAAAAACTTATGGAATACAAAAATAATATATTTTTAAGAACTTTTACATATTTGTTTTGAAACTTGTGAAAATGATAAAACATTGAATATATTATTAATATTGTATATTTACTTTTGAAAAATTCTAAAATGCTTCCAAAAATGAAAATTTTGAAAAGTGGCAAATACCATGAGTTGAAGAGAGATTGCAGTACGGTATCAATTCATGAAACAATTTTTTTTTTTTTTTTTTTGAGAGAAACAGACGAACACAGGCCGTCAAGCCCATCTAGCCAATCTACTGGGCCGGGCATCTAGCCCATAAAACAATTTAGAAAGAAACAAGCGAACACAAGCCGTCAAGCCCATCTAGCCAATCTATTGGGCCGGGCCGTAACAAATCGAGATATTAAAATTATCCAGGAAACGATCGCTACGGCCCACTCGTTGACCGCTGACGTCATTCCGATTGACCCTCCCGAATTGAAAAACCCCGCGCTGAAATCAGCTAAAATCCGATTTGGATCTCAGGACCCTGAGATCCCGATCCGACGGTTCTCAGGGACCCCGAGATCCGGACTCAGCAGATATGGGCCCTGAGAACCGTCGGATCGGAATCTCAGGGTCCTGAGATCCGATTTGGATCTCAGCAGATACGGACGCAAAAAACCCCCAGCTATAAAACCGCGATGCCGCCATTCGGCGCTCAGTGAGTCTGCTCACTGTCAGTCACTTCTTCTTCTTCTTCTTCGTCTCGATCCGAGGCGTCCTCCCTCCTCTCCTTCTAATTCTTGTTCCGCAAGTTACGCACGCGCAGCTCCCTCAACAGGTACGACCCCGCCCGATCCGACGATTCTCTCCGTTTACGTATGCAGTTTCGGTGATTGATTGATTGCTGAGGAATTGACCATTGAGTGTGAGTCCCCCGATCTGAGCATCTAGTGGAGGTTTATGAATTATGAACTGATTACTTTGATTCGAGGGAGATCTCGTTGTTCCTCTTCTCTATTAGTTTAGGAAGTTTGAAGTTCAGTTTGATCTGAGTGATTGCTGAAGATGTAGTGGTTTATATACTGTGCGTAGATAGATACGATCAAATCCTGTCACATACTCCAATCGGTGTTCATCTTCTTCAATCGTGCTTATGTGACTAACCGAGATCGCTTATTTGTGCTGCTATAGTAAATTCATTACATGTTACTGTTTTCTCATGTCTATGATTGGTTAGCTATGGTAATTACGCCATTAATCGGAAGATAAACTTCATCAATCGTTACTGTATCTAACATTGAGTCTCAATCGATGAAATGAGTCATTATTCAGCCTGTACTGCACGTGCTTTGCTGCGATTTTGTCAATAAACGTTAAGAAATCTAGTTCTCCCCACATGTTACAAATGTTATCCCTTTTGTGAAATTTTGGTGAGCTAATCAGCAATTTTGACTGCTCTATCTTGATACATTGCTATCTGCCTAGTTTAACTTTGAATTAGGACGCTTCCGATCCTTATTTGGGAGCATTTTGTAAGCTTCATCTATTGTTGTCAGATTGCATGAGATTAATTAGACATCATATCACTGATGTATTATGTACATTTCAGTAGTGCTCCTGAACCTGTTTGGTAAGTAGTAAGTAGTAGGGCAATGAAACCATATCCCACTTGGTGTATCTGTTCCAATCTAACCATGATGGAAAGAATGTGGTTGGCATTTTACAGTAAAATTGCTTTATCTCAACTTTAGGTCAGGGCTATCTCTGTTATTTACATACTTATAATCAATATTGGTAAATAATTTACATTTAGCTCAAAGCTGGAAACTATCATGGATTTGTATTTTTCATTTGATTCTTCAAAATTTTATCTTACATTATCTTGAGCTAACCATGTGTATATTCTCTCAATGTGGATCAGCTATGACCATAAAAATGAATAAACCAAATTAAGATTATTTAACATTTTTTGGTGCTCATCACCATACTTATTACCTTCAATAAACATTGCTATCTTTTGTTTATTGCAGATCAGAATTGAAAATTTACTGCACAGAGGTGCCATAGGAAGAAACAATGAGGTGCAATGCTTGCTGGAGAGAATTAGAAAGCCAGGCTATTTCAACAACTTGTGGCCATCTCTTATGTATCCTACTGTTTCTTGCCCTTTCAAAGTTACTTGAGAATATACTAAGCATATATGTCAAAGCAATTGACATAGTGCAGAGATTATGAAGGGCAGAATTGACCAAAAATATATAATTTGGTCAGATCCTTCCATTTAGTTCGTTTGTAAAACAATGCAAATTCTTAACATACAAAAGGTGCAGAAGATGCTAATAAGATACTAAACAGTGATGGGGCATGTCCAGTATGCGACCAAGTGCTTTCTAAAAGGTCTCTTATATAAGACTATTTATTGCACTATTATTTATTACTATGTTTGACAAACCGGCCATGAATGTATTCCCATACCAGTGTGGTGCTTTCAAGATCTGCTACTGTCTTCACCTGAACATTTGCTGTTTTTAGCCCATTATTCCGTAGTTCATTCATTGTTGTGTGACAAGCAGGGAACCAAGTACCTAAATAAATAGGCAACTAAAATGAATATAGATTATAGAATCAACCTGGGAATGGTAAAAGTTATGTTCTGTGGTACATGATTAACTAAAAGGTCTCAGATGTTGTGGTGTAGTAATTCTTGGAATGTAAAAAACCTTCGTAACAAGCAGATACTTGTTTTTTTGTTTATCAGCCTAATGCGGCCAGTCGAGATGAATCCTGGAGAAGACTGGATAAATGTAAGATATATCTAATACCTCTCCCTCTCTACTATTTATGTAAAAGCTGCTCCAGAAATACCCTTGTAAAATATCTTATCTTCTTTTCAGCTGTCAATGGCTGGAGTATCCCCACAGATCCGTATCCCTCTTAACTGCATGACCTATTCTTCTTTATTTATATATATTTTTTTTTTCAAAAGTTTTGCATCTGCCCAGCTAAATTTCGACTGAACCATTTGGAACCTTTTATAATTTAGGAACATAAATCTTCCCTAGAAATGAATGTGAACTTTTTTGTCCGTCTTGTTGTACTTTAGTAAATGCCCCAAACAACAAATCGAATCTTTTTGCATAATGGATCCAAGTGATATATTTGTCATGCACTGCTAATGAACTACTCCTTTAATTAGCAACTTGCATCTTACTTGATTTATGTATTGGGCTTTTCTTAGAAATCATACCCTTCTACAATCTACAATTTATTGTATAGTCAGTTCTGGATCTGTAGCAATGTTACATTTGACAAAAATTAAAATAAAGTGTACAATTCATTTCCTTAAGAAAAATAAGTTATGAAGGGTATGTATAAAAGCATCATGTTCTACATCGGTCAGAAGGAGCTTGAGATGCAGTACAAAATGAACAAAATAGTCGGCCAATATAGGCAGAAATTTGAGGCCATGCAAGCAAAATTCACAGAGAAAATGGAGGAGGTGCACACTGCCTACCAGAAAATGGCCAGAAAATGCCAAATAATGCAGAAGGAGATAGAGAATCTAACCAAAGACAAACAGGAGCTTCAGGATAAATACTCTGAAAAATCTAGGTTTATTTAGAAATATTTATTAAACAGTATCTAGTAGTGTTCAGGTTATAAACCCGGGTAATACTGATTCCAAGTTCATTTCTTAGTTCCTTCAAGTACCTTTTCCATTCAAATGAGGTGAGCTTGCAACCAAAGCTTAAGGCAGTGTTAAAATCATTTCTTAGCAAAGAAAAGAATAAAAAAAAAATGTCAAAGTACTGTTGGGGTACTATATCCTTTTGGTACTGTGCCGATTTGCATTGTATAGTCAATCTGTGGTTGAGAAATTTAATTTTAACATATTGTATATACATTGGTGGTGGTCATTTATTCACAAACTTCTTGTTTTATATGCATCTGACATGACAATTATAATAATCTTAGCTGATGTTAATCATGTTCTGCAAGTATTTAATGGTTATTATGACCATGATAAATAATAGTAAGTTAGTAACCATGTAATTGACCTTGCTTTTACAGGCAGAAGAGAAAATTGGATGAGATGTATGATCAATTGAGAGCAGAATATGAGTCCGCCAAGCGCTCAGCAATTCAACCAGCCAAAAGCTTCCTACGCAATGAGCCTGATTTGTTTTCTGGAATGGGCAACATGATGCAGGGGGAACCACATTTCAGACAGGGTAAGTCATGGCAATTAACTTGTTTATCTTAGTAAAATTCTAAAGCCACAACTTGTAATTGCATGCCAGAACACAGTTTTGAAGTGATACCAGTATACCGGATCTATCTTAATCAATTAATACCAAATGAGAGCCTACCAGTCATATAGGCTCTCTTAAGGAGGATCACATCTGCTACAGCCTGAATATACCTGTAGCAGGCCTAACTTGTCCACAACTGGTGCAGTATATGATGATACCACAGAGAAATGTATGTGCAGAAAGAAAATAATAAAAACTGCAAAAAAAAGAAGTCAGATTATTTATGTGTTGCAGATCGGTCCAATCTTTTACCTGAAACTCCAGGGAGAGGAGAAGAGGCCTGGGGCCCATCAATGAGGCAGAGAACCGGCAAGAGCATGCTATCAGGTGGTCCATTTGAGATCTCGGGTGGATCACCAGCTCACACATCTCGTAGAACCCCAGCAGAAGCTTTCAGCAGAATGCCGCCTCCTCGAACTGCGTTTGGACCCAGTTTGAGCAATGCTGCAGGGCTTCGACCAGGGCCAAACAACCCATCGGCTACCTTGAGGGACCTTATCTTCACTCCAATGAATCGACCCAGTCAAGCACGTGCACACAAAAATATGTTCCAGTAAGCCTTGTTGAATATTGTATAAGATTCATTGTCTACAGTATCAGATTTAATTGTCAATGAATTTCGAAATTTCTCTTATGCCTTTTCATCAAAAAAAAAAAAAAAAAAATTTCCAATAAACTGTTTAACAGTCCCTTGCAGCTCTGGTACTGCTCTTTTACTTCAATGGACTGTCACCGCATTTTATCATTGATAATAGAAGCCAAAGAAAATACTCTATCTAGACTTACTGATCTGCTAATGTTTCAGGTTGTGATGTGAGAAGAGCCAAGTCCGTCTGCAATCCAGCGCTCCAGCAATTTTGTTGCCAGGCAGAATGTGTTGTTCAAAGAGTTCGACCTCTGTATCTTCTTTTCATTCAGCAGTAGACATTGTGAATAATCTTTTGCCATAAAATAAAAGTCCCTGCCCTGTAGATAAATATGGTAGTTTACCTTATACCTTTCCAAATCAAGTAGTAAAAGTATTCTGTATTCAAATCTTTGGATTTCTTTATCAAACAAAAGTTGACTGCTGCGCTTCTGCATTTCCAGCATCTTTATGAATTTTCAAAAAGAAAAATCACAATTGTTTGCTTTCGCTGTTTGTCAGCATTTATTAGGAGCTTGCATTGAGAATTTCAAACATTCATTACAAAGGAAGTGGTACAATCCGGTGTATATAAGCTAATTGGACAAAAGCCATAAAGCCAGGGTCATCATGACTGTAAACAAAGCAAGAACTTGTTGCTTCATTTTTAGGAGTACAAAACATGAGAATAAAGAACACCACCAAAATGATACATGAAGATACAAAGACGAAAGTCGTCACCTGACTACCCTAAGATACAAAGATGCAACCTGTCCAGAATAGGCCTATTGTTAGTTCTTGTAGTCAACTTAGTAATGATACGGATTATAACCGCCAGCACCACCACAGCCTCCACCATCTCCAGGCCAAAGTCCACTTGTATTAACAGTTGGTGCGTTTACATTCAAGTCCCCCAGACCTAACATGGAACCATCGTCAAGCACCCCCTGATCAATATCCAATGGCCAAGAATTCATGTTGCCGTCATGGCCGGAGTTGGGCCCGTCGCCAAAGCAAAGCCGGGCACGTTTACCTCCGGGTGACTCGGCCCCGCCCAAGAGTCCGTCTTCTCCCACTGGTCCTACCAGGCGCTGAAGCATTTGCGCATCCCCGACAACCTTCACCTGTTGCACAGAGAGTTGACTGATTTGAAAAACACATCTTGGCCAAAACATAATAGGAAGTTATGGTCACATTTCTAAGAATGACTCATTATAAGATTTACTCTATTTTGTTGATACACGAAAAAAAAACTGTGTATCTAAGAATAACCCATTATGGTAAACTGGTATAAAATTATTGGATACAATTTGATGGTCACCTTTTTTCTGCTAAATAAAACCTTATTCTCATAAGATGACAGAAACAAGTAAAAAAAAGAATAAATTATTACCAAAAAGGCCAGCATCTGCTTGGGCCGGCGCTCCGTCTCCTTCACACGTTGCCACATTAACGCTACCTTCTCATCGATGGCGCTCTGCTCTTGCTTCAGGCGAACCACCTCCATAGCCACCATGGTTGTAGTGTTGTCATCATCCAAAGCACCGGCACTTTCATTCGATTCTTTCTTCTTGCCACTGGAACCGCTACTATTTCGTCTGACAATGCACCTGAGAAGGTGAGTTTGACCACGCAAAAAGAAGACGTGCGCAAATTCCCACCTGTCTGGATCCACCTTCTTGAAACCCTGATACGGTACCATAAGAACATTGAAAATGTGAGTTCGGTTGGTTTTTAAGTAATGCCTCCGAAATAGACTGGTTTCAAATTATTGGAGCATGCGAATATGATAAGGAGTGAAAGGGGACATTGAAGGTGAGGTGAGATCATGAAGGGTTATCGGTGAATACTCAATCTAAAAAGAATCATACAAATCTGAGATACAGACCCACGGCGCATGCAAAGGTGCCCGGAAAATTCCAAGGCATCTCACAGAGTCAAGAAAAAAGGTATACTATCATGTAACAATATAATTTTACCAAAACAAATAATATGCTCGCAGCAATGATGATCTAGATAATGTTTTCTTTTTTGGGGGGTTCTTTCAGCTATACAATTGTATACAGAAGAACATATTTCGTATATATTTACCAGTTACCACATATTGGCTAATTTTAAAGGTAATTCTTACTATAAGCACTCCAGATACCCTTGAGTTGGTTGTTACTTTAGGGTGTGTTTGGCAACCAAAAATTGGAATAGAATAGCAAAATAATAGCTATTCCACGTGCAAAACAGAAAATAACTATTCGAATAGCTCTAAAAATAGCTTTAAAAATATTTATCACATTACTATTCTAATTGTTATTTGCCAAACAATATTTCTACTGTCCAAATAGCTCTAAACATCACTATTCTTTTTACTCTTCTAACAATCACTATTTCATTTTTACTAATCGGATAGCACTATTCTATTGCTATTCCTTGATTTGCCAAACAGACCCTTAGGAGTTTAAGACTTTAGAGGCATAGAAGAGGCACTTTAGCTAGCCTCACAAGAAAAAAAATGTGCTCTGTAAATCTTTCACCGTCAAGCTTAAATACTGATTAATACACTCTTGTATAGGTATTCATCTATTGAAAGAAAGCATAGCATTTTTTAGTAAAAAAACAAAAAATACTATACTGAAAATACATATCTTCCGGTGCAGTTCTCAACACAATGTTCAAACTTCAAGTAGTGTCAATTCCTCAGATGGGTCTTTCATCAATTAATAGTTTTTTGTACTCCTAAAAAAAAAAAAGAAAATTAGAGTTTTTTTTATACAATTTTAATTTTGTTTATTGGATGTTAATTGCAATTGTGTCTCTTTCTTTTATTACAGTTGTCTTCCAAATTTCATTTAGATTTGTTGAGTAAAATTAGTTTCTTCAGAAAAAAAAAAGGCAATCATTTGTGAGCTGGTCCTATTCTTTTCCTAGTTAAACCAATAAAAACACAAACAATAAAAGTTTTTCACCTTTCAAAAAAAATAAAAGTTTTTCAAATTTTTTCCCTTTAGAAAAAACGCTTACAGGACTTTTTAAAAGCAACCAAAGATACCCACTGACTGTAACAACTTGTACAAAAAAAATCAAAGTTTTATATTGTTTCGTCACAAAATACTTTTACAAGTGTAGAGACAAAAAAAAAAAAAAAAAAAAATGGATTAGCTCAATAAATAAAACTACATTAGTGTAAAGCTATTTTCGTAATTACCTAAATCTTAATTATTGTCACGTGTACAAGTGACTGTATTTCCAAAAAAAAAAAAAAAAAAGAAAAACAAACAAACAAACAAACAACAAACAAGCAAACAAAAACAAAGATCCGACAATCTGAGACCATAACAAATGTCTCCTGCAGGTAGATTGAGCTGGTTTCTTTTTTTTTTTTTTGGAATTAAATGAGCTGGTTTCTCGATTACTGACTTTCTAGTTTATATTTTTTACTATGTACTTGGAGGAATCAACATTATGTGAGGTCACTTCAGTCATTTTCACACGAAACCTAACAAGTATATATCCTAATTAAAATTATTTGGTTATTCTTTATTCTTTAACCTGTATATAATACATCTCGATGGTAAATTAATTAACTTAACTACGCATATATATTTCTTGAGTAAGTGGAGTTGGAGCTGGATGTGGCGAATTAGGATGATTGTGAAGCAAATATTGAAGACCAACTAGTCTTAGAAGCAGGAACTTGCAACGCAGCAGGCTCAGGGAAATTAGAGTAGCAATCAAAGTTTGCTAGGACTTTTTCTTTTTTTGATGGCTGCTTGTGTGTTTGTTGCTGATTGTAAGGGTTTGTTTGGTTTGTTGTTTTCATGATTGAGCTTAATGTATCAGACTCGCATTTATAAAATGGCAACGGTGGTATTATGGGTACCACTTTTTTCGAAAAAAAAAAAAAAAAACTATGCATATATATTCACCAGCTCTTTAGTTTTAGTTTCACTCTGGAAGGTTGCGAGTTCGAAACTCGGAAGGAGCATTTTATAAATATTTAAAATTTGAGTGAAGTTGTGGGTTCGAAATTCAAAAAAAGCATTTTATAAATATTTAAAATTTGAGTGACTTAACCTTATCTTTATTAAAAAATAAAAAAATCTCTTTAGTTTTGTGACGAAATTTCCCATCACGTTGCAAACAAAATTCTTGGTCCCAGAAGCACATAAAAGAAAAACATAAACAAAGAAAGAAAGAATATAATAAACAAGGTAAATAGAAATTTTAAATTTACAACAGGCGAATTTTTTCGAACGTTTCTAAGAAATCATTTATATCCATATATATCACCATCGCGGATCTTTATTAATACGGATCGACGGTCAAATTAGCATACCAGATTTTTATAAACTCTATAAAATTTCCATATAAAAATTTATCAACAACAAACTGTTTATGTATTACTATTACAATTAAGCACTTTTGCATAGCATGTAAAAATCGATTCCTTTCACCCAAAAACAAAAAAAAAAAATGAAAAAAATGAAAAAATGAAAAAATGAAAGAAAAAAATTGGAGCAAACATGTATATATTTGAGTATGGATAAAAATCAGATCTGGGGTCTGTTTTTTTGATCGGATGGTTGTAACTGATTTCAAAGTACTTCGATATTTGCTGCACCGATCTCAATGTACTTCTGTGTTTCTCAACCGTCAGATAAAAAAAGCAGATGATCCCGATCCATTTGAGCATATATATATATATTGACAAAAATAAATAGAAATTACCTACATAAGTATTGAGCTGCCGGACGAAGCTCGAGAAGTTGTTGTGCTTGAAGTGCGCCGGAAGGAGTGTCTGAGAGAACACAAAGGGGTCCCTCACAACAAAGCTGTTGTTGTCCTTGCCCCACGCGATCACCGAGTCCGTCGCGGGGTCGTTCACCATCCGGTACGTCTTCACCACGAATGGCGCCGCCACCGCCGTGTCCGCACCGCCACCGCCACCGCCTCCGCTGCGACCATATCCATTGGTATTACTCATAGTATTGGCACTAGTACTGCCTCCCCATTCCATTGTACTTTGGATTGAGGCAAGCTTATACTTACTAAAGATAGTAATGTTGGTGACAAGTCTGATAGTCACATATAGGCTGCCTGCTTATTTTTCTTTACCATGGGTTCCTCCGAGGACATGGTGTTGGGTTCAATGTGGACGTGAATATTTTTAGTGGAGTTAAATGTTTTTATAGCAAAGATTAATGAAAAATGAAATATTATTTATTATTGTTTATCGCCAAAAATCAAATAAATTCTAAGCTTTATATGTTTTGTATTATTCGGTTGGTTCATGATAATGAGAATTTCAATTATTAAATACACATCGCTTTATTTGTAGAGAATTTAGACAAAATACGTGGTAGGTGTTAGCTTTTATATCTTTATTGATTAAATTTGGTTATACCTATATCTATTTAAAGAGGAGCAAATATACCGTGAGCTTAACCTCTAAAAACCTATCAAATCACTTCCAAATTTTAATTTATATGGCTCAATAAATTCTTCATATCAAAATCTTATAGCACGCAAAAATTTTCCATTTTTGGAGATTTTTAAGTATTTGTTCTAGATTTTTTAAAATGATACATAAAACATTGAATATTTTATTAATATTCTATAATCACTTTTAAAAAATCTCAAACAAATACTTAAAAATCTCCAAAAATGAAAAATTTTTGCGTGCTATAAGATTTTGATATGAAGAATTTATTGAGCCATATAAATCGAAATTTGGAAGTGATTTGATAGGTTTTTGGAGATTAAGCTCACGGAAGGCTAAGCTCACGGTATATTTACTCTTTAAAGAGATAACAATAATGGTATGTAATTTTCCGAATTAATTGATGATATATAATAATTAATCAAAAATGTTTTCATAACAATTAATAATTAAATAGATATAATGGTAATAATATAAAATTGAAAACTATACTAATAAAAACAATTTTAATGTTCTACGTGTTAAATGCTAGAACCGGGCTTGGTAAGCAAGGGGATAGGAGAAGTTTGGGACAAAGGCAAGGGGAAAAGTGCCAAAAATAGGAGGACGCGTGTCCTCTTTTCTGGACCCTTCCGTGTCACTCCACCCACTATTCAATGAGCCCCACCTGCCTTCTTTATATCTCTCTCCCACCTTGTGCACCCCGTTTATTCTCTTCTAACTCGTAAATAAATCAACAAAACAAGTGATATTTCAGAATATCTTACCAAATAGTAAAAAAATTTAAAAGTATAAAATTTGGTTTACAAGTAAAAAGTTGTATATAAAAATCATAATGAGCAGTTCATTTGGTAAAAAAATTTAAAAGTATAAAATTTGGTTTACAAGTAAAGTTGTATATAAAAATCATAATTAGCAGTTTGGATCGACTATTAATATTTTGAAAGATGAGGGATCAAATAACAATGTTGTTGGTGACCCATCAATGACCATAAAATTAAATCTTAAATAACTACATTTTAAATTTATAAATAACAAAAATAATTAATAGAATATGTTGTATCTATCATATTTTATACGTATACAAAAGATTATATCATTTTAATTTTATTTACATGTGCATCAAGCATTAACAAAAATCAATGGTTCAAGTTTTAAGATTTTTTCTCCTCTCTTGATGACTATCGAAACAATGTTAAAACTTTACCATTTTTTATGTATATGTTATTAAGATAATGTAGAATACATCTAACGGTTTAGATTTTTCAAATTATGTATAAATAAAAAAATGGTCACCATGGGCACCAATGCCCATGGTTATTGGATCCCCCCTCATTTTGAAATTAGAGATATGAGTCAATAGTACAACTCAATTTGTATTATTAATAGTACCATAGCTCTACTCTTTTACTATTTACAGTCTGTTCTATGACTATACATTTTTTTACTATTAAAGCTCAAATAATTATAAATTTATATTATATTAGTACTCATAAAACCCACGCGACTTAAAATATTTTTTAAGTTAATTTAATCAATATTATTGAGTCCATACTATTCTTATATGTATATTATCTAAGAGGAGGGATCCATTGACAATGTTTATAATGACAATCTTGATAATCAAGATTTTGAAAAATTTGTAATAATTCATAAAAAATCTTAAAAATAAAAAAACTTTTATGGATGCATTCTTTAACTTATAGATTAATAGTGTTTTAAATTTCAATCAATTTGAACATTTTTTGATAGTTTATCAAAATTTTATACATTTTTTAACGGTTGAAATTTAACGAGCTTTAAAGAGCTATCAAACGTCACTTAAATTGAATATAATTTGATACATAATCAATCTATAAGTTAAGCAATATCTCTATAAACTTTTTTCTATTTTTAAGAATTTTTAACTATTTTTACAAATTTTTTAAAATCTTGATTGCCAAGATTGTCATTTTAAGCATTGTCAATGGATCCCTCCTCATTATCTAAACCACCAAATATTTGTGTCAATATGATATTTTGACACGTGCTAAAAAATCAAAATTTTGTTAAAAAAAACATATACATACAAGGGTGTGAATCTTCTGTTATTATTTTAGAAAAGTAGGTCTGTTCATATTTTTCTCGATAGGATGATCAAGATTGATTGGATATCACAATCTTAATGCACATGATAAATCTTAACCGTCCGATTGAGAAAAGCAGACCCACAAATATTATTTCTGCGTACAATTATACAACTACTGCTCGAATTAATGTTTGGTCTACAAGGGTGCGCAATGCAGGGAGAGCCATATGAGCCACCATAAAAGGCCATCACTTTTACCTGAATCCGTTGGCTTTTGGCACTTTTACTGTACAAAATTATTTACTCACTCCTCAGTCCTCATTGATTGATTGTCTCTGCACGACTGCAACAGGCAACTCTTGATGGCATCCAATGGAGAAAGGGACATGCACTCTCGCACCAGATCTGTCCCGGAGACGATTGCTCCTCAAGGAGTGTGATGTTCGGGTATTCAGGCAGGATGGATGGATGTGTGGTGGGGGAGAGATCAGCTGGTGCTAGCAGTAGCAGTTGTTTTTACATAAACTTCATGCGTTAATTGATAGACAGACCGTAGAAGTTACACTGTAAGGGTAACTGTTACATCTGGACTCATATCGGACCCATTTGTAATACTGTTTGTTACTTCTATAGACCGTCCATCAATGAACGGTAGGTCTTACTGTTGTTCTTAACCTTGCGCGTCTATTGATAAACCATAGACAAAAACATCTTGTGTCCATACATGGACTGTCTATAGAGTCACATATTTGACGCAGATTGTTACATTGGGATCTACATGGGTCCCATTTGTCATACAATTTTGTGACTTCTATGGATTTTTCATATATGGACGGTAAGTATAATTTAGTTGTATGAATAGTTTTTCTATGGACGCTAGCTGGGGTATTAATAGTACTTTTTTTTATTTTCCTTTTTTATGAGAAATAGGTGGGGCTATAGCTTGGAATGGAGTCACAGTCAACTGGTGGATGGTGGCATGGTACGAATGGTTAGGGTTAGAGGTGGTACCTTGCCATTGGTCCAGCCAAGTCATGGCCATGGCCTCATGGGGCCTCATCACTTGCTCTTGCTGTTGCTTTCCATAATGAACAGAAGGGAACTTGATGCCCTAGCTTTCTTTGTCTTTGTTCAATTGTTCTGCTGCCATGACCCATGACAGAAAGAAGATCAAATTCCTTGGCATATAATACGTTGTGTACCGCGTGGAAGTTTCTCAAAATTTTCGGGGTGTATATAATCCTTATTACTCCTAATAATAATAAAAGGAGATTAAATTTTTTAACATGAAAGTTCTATTGTTCTCAAAAAAAAAATCTCAACCGTTAATTGTTTACTTAAATTGATCACCACTATTGATTAATGTCTCGGCCCATTAAAATTTAAGACCCGTATCAATTTTCTCACAAGGGTTGAGTTTTCGGCCCTTTATCATAAGATATAATAATTTCAGCTTGCTTTCGGCCTTTATTATAAGATATAATAATTTCAGTCCAAAGCAAGGCGTGAGCTCTCTACTTGTTTAATTAAAAGAAATGGATGTTATAATCTTTGTAACGGAATTTTAGTTACTAGGTACTCGTGCCAATTTTCCTTGAACTTTATTCGGGAGGTAGTGTTTCTATTTTTTCAGAATTTATACAAATATTAACTCTCGATTTTCGGGTTTTATCGGATCCTTTGTATCGCGTGCCTTACAATAAAATTATGGGTCGGGTATAAATTGTCTATCTTTGTGACTTGGTCTGATTCTGTGAGTGTTTTGCGTGAGGAAGTCCAAAATTAGTTGTTTCTGCGTTTGTTATACAGATGGTAGCACAGAATAATCGTATTGTGGATTTCGTCGTTTTCTGTTTGTCTGGGAATCTTTTCAAATAAAAAAACATGTTTAAAATTTTTTTGGCTTTATACGGCATAACTTCCGCATTCTTTATTTTTGGTTTTTCATTTTTTTTATTTTTCAGTTTTTATTTATAATAACTTTAAAAAATTTTTTTGGCTTTATACGGCATAACTCAGCCGCATTTTTTTTTCAGTTTTTATTTATAATAAATTTAAAAAGACTTTTTTTAAAGAAATGGTAAACCAAAAAACTTGATGAATTTTTATTTCTAAAATTAAAAAAATTATAAAAATAGAAAATACAATTAAAGTTTTAAAAACATAGTAAACCAAAATTAAATAAACATTAACTTAATATCAAAACGAAAAAAAAATTTGTTGAAAAATATCATCATATCGAGTTATTTACATAGTCTAACAAAAGTTTCTAGAAAAATTTAGTGACGGAGTAAGTACATATCGGTCATTATTACGATCTCAAAAAGTTTATGGTCACTTCATATTTCTGTATTTTTTTCTTAATTTTTGTTAACAGGAAATTAAAAATATTTTTTAATGGAATATTAATTAAGAGATTTGATGAATTTTTATTTCTTAAAAATTGAAAAATATATTTAAAAAAATGATAAATAAATTTAAAGTTTATATAAATAATAAAATCAATGCAAATAAACGGAACTCAAAATCAAAATTTAAACCAAATTTGTCGAAAAATATTATCTTATCAAGTTGTATATGCAGTCTAACAAAAGTTTTTAAAGTAAAATTTAGTGACAGCATTATTACATATTTCGGCCGTTACTACGATCTTAAATAGTTGACGGCCGCTTTTTATTCCTCTATTTTTTTTAATATTTTCTATAAATTAATGAGTATTAGTTATGAGTATTGTTTACTGTATATTTGCATGATTCTTAAAATTGAAGAAAATAATTATCATTTAACAGTCAAGATTGTCAAAACTTGAAAGCTTTCTTAAGCAACTAATTATTCTAATGCTACTACTTTCATCTTATACAAAAAATTTAACAAGCTAACACACAAACACATATAACAAAAAAAAACTAAATTTCATAGTTTACTTAATTTTTCATTCGTGGTGATCTGTCAATTAGTTAAATTCTTATTTAAATGAATGCAATCTTGACATAATCAATAGTAAGTACGAGTATTTGAGAAGTGGATATCTTCAAATTTACATAATTAATTAAGCATTATTTGTGTAAAAACTAACTTTGCATCAAGGGGATTCACGTTGAAGATCCCATTTCGACATCTGCGCCAAAATTTTTATTGCACACTTTAAAAAAAAAAACGTAATTATTTCTTCATTAAACACACATATACATCGGTTGAAAACGTTTACATTAAATATTGAAACTGTTAACAGAGATATGTCAACTTATTTATATATAATAAAAAAACATTTAAAATTATAAATAATTATCAAAAAAAAATTACACACAATATTTTTATCTATCTAATATATCAATATTTTTCTAATCTTAAACATAGTGAGCGTTAAATATACAACATAACAAACAAAACGTTGAATATACAGCGTAACAAACAAAACGTTGCCGAAGCAACGCGAGGCCTCAATCCTAGTAAATAAATAAAATAGGGTTGTAGGTTACATACTTTAGTGGCATATATTTCCATATAGCTACAAAACAAGTTTCGGTGCTAAAATGTTATGCAAGGTAAGAGATATTTATTATTTTAATCTATCTTTTCCAACGGTCACGTATGCATATATATTACTTTGTAACCTTCAATTCAAGGTCATATAATTTTGGAGTTTTATATTTTCTATTGTGAAGAGAAAATGGTAATATACCATGTGGTATAGAGAAAAGCATCGTAATGCATATGTCTTTAGCCTACCAATAAATTATTATTTTAGTAATCCTTACTCCTAATAAAAGTATATTAGATTTTTTGACATCAAAGATCTATCTTCCCTAAGAAATAAATCTTAGCCGTTAATTGTTTATTTAGATTGATCACCACTGTTGACGTACGTTAATGCTCATCAACGTTCTCAGCCCATTAAAATTTAAGGTTCATATAAATTATCTCAATTAAGCCCCATTACATATTATCTTAAAAATTTATTATAAGAAATAACATTTTCAACCCAAAGCAAGGCGTGGACTTTCTACTGGTAAGAATATAATACCTATTATTAATTAATTACATATATTTAGAGAAAAAAGTTCATCAATTCAGTGGATATATAACTTAAATATTAATTGTGATTGCCTATGAAACCTACAAATTATAATTGTATGGTTTTCAAAGATTTGCATCCCGCTTGCAAGTTCAATTTTGACAATTTTAGATTTTATGAATGGGAGGCATTCTGATTTCTGAAATTGATGTGAAACAAATTACTAATTTCTTGATGTAGCAAATAAAAATCCATTTACTCGGGAAAAAAAAAGCATCTATAAACATTCTTGAAACCTGTCCAATATAAATACTCCTAGTTAATTAAAAAGTAAAAAAAATGAGAATTAAAAACAAAAAATAGACACAGATTATAAAATCATGCGAATATAGTATAGCATTAGTCATCGTTTATAAATTATAAAATATTGCATGTGTCCCTAAGTGACTATAAAGGGCCACTCAGATACGTGTCAGAGAAAAAAAAGAAAAAAAAAGGAAGGCTACTATTTTATTTAGAGAAATTATCTTTGTCCCCTTATCTATTTTTCAAACTAAATTGATAATATTTTCTTTTTCTTTCTCATGTTGTTATAAATTTTGAGTAAAATTTTTTACTCTTGATCTTTCTATTATATATACATAAGTGTTTTGTTCGATCGAGGATGTGAATTGCAATCGGTAAAACCCGTAAAAGTGATTTGTTATATTTGAAAAATAATTTTTAACTAAAAATGTATTAGAGTGCGGTTAAGAAGAGTTTTTAAGGGGTGCAATTATCAGCTCTCTTTTATTTATTTTTTATAATAATGATCATTGCATAGCTGTCTTGCAAGGGCCTAACCAAACATGACAGGTGTCAAGTTGTCGATTGCGATCGATCGATGCATACTAATTTCTGTTGGATCTTCCTTTTCCATTTTTTATTTTTCCCCTTTTATATATGTGCATCTTCTTCTTTAATCATTCCTACTGATATCTTTGCAAGGTATCCAATTTATGTGGTTAGTTGTCTATTTCTGCATAGATATGGTGGAGCCCCAACCAGGTCAATTTATATAAGGTCGGGGTCTAAGGACAACAGCTATATTAATTTAGGATAGCAAAATTTTTAAATTATATAAAAGGGAATCTGAGAAAATCATATTATAAATAGAAAAATTTTGTTGTTCCAAGCAATATCCTTGCTGTTTTTAGGCCTGACCTTTATATAGATGAGATAGATTTTAATTAATTGTTCCTGCTTTTCTGAGATTTTTACACTAGATAAGTCATAAAGATTTTCTCCAAAAAAAAAAAAAAGTCATAAAGATAAATGATTATATCCTCCTCTTTTATTTGGCTAAAAGAGGGAAGAAATTAAAAAAAAAAAAAAAAAAAGCAAAACGACAGAATTTTCCACTCCAATGACTTTATCCCTATTATATGATTAATTATATCTACCTAAATTACACTATGCATGAAAATGAATCAATATTTATTCAACCGGTCAAAATTGAGTTCGGATCTGCTGGCGCGTGTCTAGATCTGCAGCGCAGATCGGATGGTGCGCCAGACCTCATGATCCGGACTCAGTGCTTTTCACAGATCTCAAGATTTGGCGCACCGTCTGATCTGCGCTGCAGATCTGGACACGCGCCGGCAGATCCCGAGTTGTCAAAATTTGGGTCATAAATTCCGTCTGATCTGGGCAGTTGTATATGAACATCTCCATCACCCAATATCTATTAATTAACAAGTACTTGTCTATCCTTTTGAAATCACGTATGTGAAAATGAGTTTGATGTACTTGTTTATTTATCCCTAGTTATTAAGAAAATAAAATATGTGGTATATATAAATCGATGAAACGTGGAATCAATCTATGGATTTCATTATTATTTATATATTTTATTTACATGGGTTTGTTTTGAATTGTGGATTGTGTTATCCGTCCATTAATAGTGACTTGTATATAACCCGGCCCATTAATTTCATGATCGGTGTGTAACAGTTTTATTTCATTTTCTCGTGAATGTAATATTTTAAGTGAACAAAATTAGTTGCCTACGGGTCTTAATGTTCAAAAAAAAAAAAAAAAAACACTTCAATAGATTATAAAACAGAACTGCCCATTTGCTAAAGAGACAAAAAAAAAAAGAATGAATAATAACATTATATATAATTATAACAACATGTTAAACTTCTGTTAAAGCACAAAAGATGCAACCATTATTAGCACAATATATTTTGGCAACAAGTTCTGTCTGTTCGTTTGTTGTTCATTTGATTGATGCAAAGTTTGTTATTGGGTGCACGTGTGGTACATAATTTCAGGGAGCTCTGTACCAGCCACCTGGAGATTGCACACTGGAGAGCACCGAGTCCGTATCTGCTGAGATCCAAATCGGATCTCAGGACCCTGAGATCCCGATCCGATGGTTCTCAAGGCCCGTATCTGCTGAGTCCAGATCTCAGAGCCCTGAAGAACCGTCGGATCAGGATCTCAGGGTCCTGAGATCCGATTTGGATCTCAGCTGATTTCAGCGCGGAGAGGACCATCGATACTTTTTTTTTTTTTTTGTCACAGAAAAAGATCCAAACTTTTTTTTAAATTTTGCAAAATTGTGTCAGTTAATTAGGCCCCATGGTGATTTTGGGATTTGGGATTTTGGGACCAAATCAGATGCCCATAACATGCCAATGTGACATGACATCAATCGAGTGCTTTTCAATCCATTATCGCATTTTTATTTTAGAAAAAAAATATCAAGTTCCAATTTTATAAGATGCTTCAGCAGAAATTAATTATTCTGAAAAAAATGAGATTCTCATCCTCTGCCTTTTTTTTTTCTGCACAAAGAAAGCAACTTTAACATGAAATCCGTTTAATTGTACTTAAATTTGTACAGACGAAGTTCTTATAAATCGACCTTTTTTGTGATTGCATAAATTAAAGAAGATCGGTATCCGGTACCGGTACACACTGAAACAATGAAAAAGAAAGAAAAAAAACTACAATTGACACGGCTTTTCTACTATTTATTTCTCCTTGAAAAGTTATACTGGAAATTACAGTGGGCTTTGTTGATCTGTCAATTTCATATTTGGGCCTTGTTTCAATTACTTTGCAACCTTTATATCGGACTTCATTTTTTTGTCCATTTGTCGGATTGTTTTGTTTGTGGAATTGTGGTAAAATTTATCCTAGTTTCAATGTAGTAATTTTTGGACGTTGCTTCTGTACTCACACCCAGATAATTTTATCGGTTACAGATGAATCTCATAATGAGTAATTTTCATTTATAATCGCTAGATCGAAAAGAAATTTTTTTTAGTAGGAGTATTGAAGTATTTTTTTTTTTTTTTGTGTGTGTTTTTCTTTAACATGAGAATGGATTAAAAAGTTAAAATTATTATTAGCATGTACAGGAAGCTAGACCTAAAGATATGGACGTTGCTTCTATACGCACACCCAGATAATTTTATCGGTTACAGATGAATCTCATAATGGGTAATATTCATTTATTAACAAATCTTCATCCGAGAAGTCCAGTGCAGATTCCTACTCCTCAATTGGTGCTGCAGCAGGTATAACATCCATCAGTGCAAAGAACCAGGCTTTGGTCTAGTAGCTAATGACAACGTTCTCTGTATGGGAGGTCACAGGTTCGAAATCTGGATGGGAGGTCTTTTATAGACATTTAAATTTGAGTAACTTAACCAGACCCTCATCTTTATCTCAAAAAAACAAACATTCATCAGTGCATTCTCTTGAATTGAACCTCATTTTCTACTGGTGCTGCTGGAGCATTCCTAAACGCATCAACAGGTTCCACATTCTCTGCCACAGATTCATTTTCCATATATAACAGCCCCTGAATCTTGATTAGCTAATTCATTTATTTATATCATTAATATCAGGAAGTACAACAGAAGTATTTTCTAACAGAGGGAATAACCCCCACATTGGGGCAATTTAACAAAATGCCCTTCTTTCGAAATTTGTTAAGCAAATTGCCCTTCCCTCAAAAAATTCAACAAAATACCCTTGTATTACCCTTTATTCCCCTCCTTCCCTTTAACAAATGTTAATCCCTTTTAACTTCCCTCAACAATGTCAATAAAAATATATTTAATTATTATATTTATTTATTTATTTTCATATACACTCTCAAATTTTTATATAAGAAAATTTGTATAATATAAATCATAGGTATCATATTCTTAAAAAATCAAAATATTCTTCTTCAAATTTAGATGGATATGTCATACAAAAATATTTTTAACATAATTCATTTAATTAATGATAATGAGACTAAGGATATAAGATTAATATTATTATGAATATAGTAAAGAAAAGATAGTCTTTTTAAAATATTATATTTATTATATTTACAAGATTGTCAATATTATTGTTTTTATTAGTAGCAAATTTAAATTTTATAATAAGAGGTTAATTTTATTTATTATTATTATTTAATAAAGCAACTGAATATTGGTTGAAAATGAACATTGTAAAATTTAGAATTTTAATGAAAATTTTATTTCATAAACTTTAATATGTAAAAGAAAATAATAAAGAAAAAATATATTGCTATTTTAATATGTAAATGAAAAGATTAAGAGAAATAATAAAGAAAAATATATTTTGCTATTTTTAAAAGGAAGGTAAAAGAAAATTGATATAAGGGAAGGGGAATGGAGGGGAATGAAGGCTAATACAAGGGCATTTTGTTGATTTTTTTGAGGGAATGGCAATTTGTTTAACAAATTTTGAAATGAGGGCAAATTGTTAAATTGCCCCCCACATTGCTATCAGATGATGCTTGAGTAAAGTAATTAAGATCAATCACTGCTCTATAAATTTTAGAAACATATTGATAAAGAAATAAAAATTAATTTCAACTGTTTGAAGGTGATTTGATAATTTTTGGAGGTGGTAGCTTTACTCTAAAAATTGTATGTTATTAGATGTTTCCTTTCTGTGCCGTACTTTACTTATTTAGCTTTTAATTACAGTTCTATTTTTATTTTCCTTCCGAGCACCAAAAAAACTTAAATTGTAGCCTTTGAGAGAAATAAATTATCATCTTATCTGAAATATTTAACTACTTGATACGCGTGGAGTGTATAGGCTTTTACCCTAAATTAATAGAGCTTTACCCTCAATAAAACAATCAATCGCAAGCGTACGATATTATGCAGTATAGTCGGGATCGTATCCACAGGGACGGTACTAAATTTAGACAGATCTTTGTTCACAATTCTAATCCTAAAAGTAACCGATTCGTAACCAATTTGGGGGGGTTTGTTTGAAGTTGGTTGGTTCCTAAATTATTAAAAAGCAGTAAAAGACTCTAAAACAATTATGAGACAAACGTTCCTAGGGTTTTCAGAATCAGTTTGATGTTTGGACTAACTGCCTGCGTTCCGCACCCGAGAGGGTGCGAACCGCAAGATGTACAAATTTGTGGTTCTCTGTCTGTTCCTTGCTTGGTATGGTTCGCACCTGTCACCAATGCGATCCGCAGGGAACAGATCAGAGTCAGTTCAAGCTCAGTTTCTATTGTTGATCAAAGTTACCGATCCCCAACTAACCCAAAGCAATTACAAGTCCCTCAACTCTCGTTTGTTGGCACTTTTAAATACTTTTAGATCAATTCGAAATCTTTAGATTATCTCTAACCTAAACCCAATTTGCTTTCGATCACAGGTACGGTTTAACTCACGTTATAACCACAACTTCTCCTCTCGGATACAATTGGACAACAAGTTATCTACCCAAATAGTGCAAGTATTGAATCTCTATCAATTGACGTTAAGTTTTCCAACTAGACTATGCCCAATCCACAGGTCTATCAAAATAGGGTGAACTACTACAAGTGCACTCTCATGCAATTAGCAATTCTGGCCTAAGAAGATATAAATCTACCAACTAGATACGAACATACATCCACAGGATCATATCAAAGAACAAGAAAACAATTCAAGCACAATTATGAATAAGCTCAAAGCAAATATGAAAATAACTTCAATGCATAAACGTTAAAAGCAAGTATTCAATTAATCCATACATACAAACATCATCCTAAACCCCAAGAACAAAGGCGACTACTCACGCCTTGACATGACTAAACAGCAAAATAAAATAAGGGAAAAGAAAGAACCGATCGAGCTTAGGAATAGGCGAGTAACCAACTCCTTCACCTTGGCGGCGATGAACTCCTCCCTTGACAAAACTAGACTCTCAACTAAACAATGACTATTGACTAAACTAATCTCAACACATGAGACCTACACAAGACACAATACTACACAAGACTTCACAAGATCAAGATACTATGAGATGATATGAGATGTGAGATGATATTCTGAGAGCACCCCAAGGGGTCTCTTTTATAGGAGAAGTTGTCTCAAATTTAGGTGTCTGACTTCTGGTTTCTTGGGGCGCAATTAAGGGAAAATTCTCAAAGGAGATCGCCAGAAATAGCACACACCAGAAAATAGGTGTTCTGTTGTGTTTTGAACTGTCTGCGTTCCGCAAATAGGAAGGTACGGTCCGCAAATAGAAGTCCAAAGAGAGCTCGGCCTTGAAATAGCATTTCTGTCGCTTAAATTGGCTCTCTGCGCGTTTCCTTGATTTAGATATGGCGGTTGTGAGCTGGCATGAAATGCAAAACAGAAGTTCTATTCTTGATTACGGTCCGCAAATAGGGAGTTGCGGTCCGTAAATAGATGTTCCTTTGTGCTCCTTCGCCTATTTTTGCTCCTTGCTCCAATTTTAGTCCGTAATAGCTCTAAAAGCTTGATTTACCTGAAAATAGGACCAAAACACAGAAGTAACTTGATTCTAGACAATCTTCTATTAAAATGCAAATGAACTTAGGATTTTAGGTGCAAATATAGGTGCAAGTCTGGTTAATATGCATATATGAAATAGGTGCATCAAATCTCCCCAAGCTCAAACCCTTGCTTGTCCTCAAGCAATTACTTAAACCTAAGAACAGACTGTACCTAGACTCATTCCCAAATTCCCAAGTAATGCAAATGAAAGACTTTGTGTTTATGTTTAACTCAAGATTTATGAACAAGTTTAAACTAAGCTTTATCAACAATTGGGTAAAATTACTTCATAAGACATGTGTTATAATAAGTAACCAAGACGAGCGACTCTTGTTCCATGAAACAAATAAGACAATTGTACTTTTTCGGACCTAGATCTTTCAATCAAACTACAAAGTGGTTATTTAAGCTTTGCTCATCCCACGTGAACAACTTTCTCGTTCTATTCAACTCCATAGACTTTGAAATGCCTTATTTTATTTGTGTTTGGGGAATGAAGCTCGAATCAGTTCGGATGAAAAATTAAAGGGTACACAACTCCGAACTGAACGCAACTCCAACCTTTTGTGAATTTGAGACATTTTAGAATCCAATCGATCCGGATGGAAAAATAAAGGGTACACTCGTCCGAATCAACCGCGATCCTAAAAGCCTCTTATTTGATTTGATTTTCCGCTGCTCAAGACTTATCTCGTCATTTATGAACATTTACGGATTTAATTATTTTTATTTGATATTCAAGCTATGACATTCCACTTTGCCAGACCCATGTTCACGTGAAATCAACAAAACCAAAAGAATTTCCTTTTTCATTCTCAATCAGATTTTCGGTTTACTACTTTTTCCAATTAAAACTTACTTAATTCATGTAACTAGCCACTTCAGAACAAGAATTACCGACTATAACAAATATCTCATGAAGTTATCCTACTCAATTTTTAATAAAACAAAATTCAAAAACACCCAAAAATCTTGAATTTAACACCTACTCAAAATTTTTCATAAATGCAATGCATGAAAATTCGAAAAATTGGACTAAAAAAATGCATGAACTCTACAATCAAGTTTACTCTATTCTCCCTCCCCAAGCTAATCCTTGCACTGCCCTCAGTGCTTAGAACTTAGATATGGAAATAAATGAGAGAAAGAAAGAATACGACCTGATGGACTAGCTATGCTCCGTAGACGTCATGGAGACTCCCCAAGCTGATTTGAACTATGCCTTTTCTGCTGACTGAACGGGGTCAGTTGGTATTGATTGCGGACCGTAAGGCGTCCCCTGCGGATCGCAGTCAGCTGCCAGAACCTCGTTTCCTCGTGATTTCGAGCTCTAATTCTTGATGTTTCCTTGGGTTGACTCATGGACTACATAAACAAAACTAAAAATACCTTATGCAACATTAGGATGAAACTTGTTTGTATGGACTAATTGATACTATCTAAACTAACCTAAACTACTTTATTCGTACTTGGGTTGCCTCCCAAGAAGCGCTACGTTTTTGGTCCCGAGCTCGACCCCTAAACTACCTAAATTATTAATGAAAATACCTGACCTGATGCCAAGCTATGCGCGGTGGGGACCTGTCTGTCTCGTACCTGGTTACACCTTCCTGCGGACCGTTCCTGGTTGAGTACGAACCGTAGTCAGTTGCTGTGACTGAGTGCGGAACAGATGGTTCTGCTTGCATTTGAAAAATCGACTGTCTGTCTGGTGGGTCTTCCTCCTGCGGAACGCACCGAAAATCCTGTAGTCCGCAGTATGTGTTATCTGTTGCTGTCTCGGGCTGATCTGTCATTTGTGGCTCAGCCCTTCCTCCTTCCCTCTGCGGAACGCATGTAGTGAGCTGCGAACCGTGTGATGCATGTACCAACTGATCCTGCAGAGGAGACTCGTCATCTTCTCGCACCTCATGGACTCCATCCTCGATAAAGTCCAATCGGCAGCAGTCTTCGGAATAGTCGGGGTATTGCATTGCTTCTTCAACTTGGAATTGAACCTTGTCATTTCCAATGTACATCGTCAACGTGCCATCTCGTGTGTTGATAACGGTACCGGCGGTTCTTAAGAAAGGTCGCCCTAAGATGATCGGCACATGCTTGTCTTCCTTCATATCTATCACCACAAAATCTCCCGGAACAAAGAATTTTCCAACTCGAACGGGTATGTCTTCAACAATGCCCAACGGCTTGCGCGTGGTGGTATCGGCAAGTTGGATCGTCATGCGAGTCGGTTTTAGATCTCCAACCCCGATTCTTTGAAACACGGTATATGGCATGAGACTCACACTAGCACCCAAATCGCATAGTGCTTTCTTAATGTCGGCTTTCCCGATGGTACATGGAATAGTGAACTTGCCCGGATCCCCAAGTTTAGGAGGTAACTCACGACTTATGACTGCGCTTACTTCATGATTGAGTTGTATCCTCTTGCAATCTTTGAGACTCCTCTTGTTGGACAAGATGTCTTTCAAGAACTTGGCGTATGAAGGCATTTGCATGAGAGCGTCGGTGAATGGAATTGAGATTGTGAGTTGTTTTAGTACCTCCATAAACTTGGAAAATTGCTCATCCAATCGATGTTTGGCGAGTCTTTGTGGAAAAGGAACAGGCGGCTGATAAGGCGGTGGTGTCTCTGTTGCTTTGCCTTTGTCCTTTGCTGAGGTGGCACGTGAAACAGGATTGGTATTCTGGTCAGTTTTGCCTTCTGTTTCATCATCCTGCGGACTGTACTCTCGTGAGTGCGGACCGCAAGCTGTGTCGGTTGGGCCTGACTGCTTCGGTCGCGAAGTCGGTTGGGTCGTACTCTTCTCTGTTTCTGCTAACCGAGGGATGTGCGGACCGTGTACAGAAGGGTGCGGTTCGCACTCTGCTCTGTCTGAAGCGGTTTTCGTAGTTTTCTGAGCGGTTTCGGCGTCAGCTGGTCTCTTGATACTCAGGTCAGGTTCCTCTGGCATTGGAGGGTCTGTGTATTGTGTGCCGCTCCTCAAGATATGTATAGCCTTTACTTCGCCGTTTGGATTAATCGGTTGACTCGGAAGCTTACCCGTGCCCGTCGAGCTTATGCTCGCATTAGTGTCTCCTCCCGCTAGTCTAGCCAACTTCTCATTCATGGCTTGCATTTGTTCAAAGATCATTTGATTCATCTTGATTTGCTCTTGCATGAAGGTGTTGACCTCGGGTGGTACGTGTGGTTCTTGTTGGGGATGCGTGTTTGGGTGTCGGTATAAGTTGTTCGGCGGGGTATTGCGATTCTGGTTTTGGTTTTGGAAGTGGTTGTTGCTGTAGAAATTACGGTTTCCACTTCCTTGACCTGGTTGATACTGGGTCCCTATGTTCTGATACCTCTGAGGAGGGGTGTACGACTGTGCGAACGGAGGCTTTGGGTAGAAGGGTGGCTCATTGTTGATCGAGTTGACTTGTCCTCCAACCTCGGGTTGACGCAAGGGGCAGTTTTCGTAGTCATGAGATTCTCCACAAAGAGTACAAGATTGGACTTGCACGGCATTAGTGGTGGCCTTTTGCTTGTCAACTTGTAATTGAAGGGCGTCTAGTTTAGCTTGCATCAAAGCGAGTTGATCGACTTCATAACGTCCCTTTTGACCTCTGATTTGCTCACAGTTGGACCATTGTTGTTGCTTTGCCAACTTGTCAAATAACTCCAAGATTTCATGTGGCTCATTGTCAATGATAGACCCACCTGCACCATAATCAACCAAAACACGACTTTGTGAAGTTAAACCATCATAAAATGCATCAACCAACATCCAATCAGTAAAGTTATGGTGAGGACAAGATTGTCTCAATTGGTTAAATCTATCCCAAGCATCGCTCAATGATTCATCATACCCTTGTTTGAAAGATGAAATTTGTGCCCTAACTTTAGCAGTTCTCCTAACAGGGTAGTATTTTTCAATGAATTGTTTAGATAATTCGGCCCAGGTACCAATTGAGCCTGTGGGAAGAGAATTAAACCATGTTCGTGCTCTGTCTCGTAGGGAGAACGGAAACAGAGCCAGTCGGACGTAATCTGGACTTGCCATAATGTTCTTTACGGTTCTGCAACATTGGAGAAAGTTGTTGATGTGATCGTGTGGGTTCTCCGACTCCAAGCCGTGAAAACAACTTTGTTGGATGAGATTGACTACCCCTGAGCCAAAGTTGGGAGGATCCCCAACGATGTCAGGAAGTACTATAGGTCCTTGTGCATCGTCAACTTTGGGGATGTGGAAATCCCTTAGAGTACGCGGCATGTGACGCTGTGCTTCTTCTTCTTCCTCTCTCCTTTGTCTTGCTTCCCGCTGTAGTCGTTCGACCTCTGTCTGAAGCCTTTGCCTTTCGGTAGCAGCTTCTTGCAATGCAAGCCTTGTTGCTTCGTCTGCCATGTCTTGCGGACCGTGAGCAGTGGAGTGCGGACCGCAGGAAGAGTCTCTGATCGACAGCTGCTGGAAAGTTGTGGTCAGGTCGGTCGGAACTGAGGTTGGGGTGTCTTCTGGTTGTAGTCTCGGATATTGAACACCACTTCTCAGCTTGTAGTCACCAACCGGCGGTAGTCGGTCCAGCTTCTGTCACCTGTAACAAAAGAAAAAGAAAACTAGAAAAAAGGTGGTTAGAAATAGAAAAGAAAATAAAGAAAAGTCTAGAAATAGTGTTGCCGTCCCCGGCAACGGCGCCAAAAAGCTTGATACGCGTGGAGTGTATAGGCTTTTACCCTAAATTAATAGAGCTTTACCCTCAATAAAACAATCAATCGCAAGCGTACGATATTATGCAGTATAGTCGGGATCGTATCCACAGGGACGGTACTAAATTTAGACAGATCTTTGTTCACAATTCTAATCCTAAAAGTAACCGATTCGTAACCAATTTGGGGGGGTTTGTTTGAAGTTGGTTGGTTCCTAAATTATTAAAAAGCAGTAAAAGACTCTAAAACAATTATGAGACAAACGTTCCTAGGGTTTTCAGAATCAGTTTGATGTTTGGACTAACTGCCTGCGTTCCGCACCCGAGAGGGTGCGAACCGCAAGATGTACAAATTTGTGGTTCTCTGTCTGTTCCTTGCTTGGTATGGTTCGCACCTGTCACCAATGCGATCCGCAGGGAACAGATCAGAGTCAGTTCAAGCTCAGTTTCTATTGTTGATCAAAGTTACCGATCCCCAACTAACCCAAAGCAATTACAAGTCCCTCAACTCTCGTTTGTTGGCACTTTTAAATACTTTTAGATCAATTCGAAATCTTTAGATTATCTCTAACCTAAACCCAATTTGCTTTCGATCACAGGTACGGTTTAACTCACGTTATAACCACAACTTCTCCTCTCGGATACAATTGGACAACAAGTTATCTACCCAAATAGTGCAAGTATTGAATCTCTATCAATTGACGTTAAGTTTTCCAACTAGACTATGCCCAATCCACAGGTCTATCAAAATAGGGTGAACTACTACAAGTGCACTCTCATGCAATTAGCAATTCTGGCCTAAGAAGATATAAATCTACCAACTAGATACGAACATACATCCACAGGATCATATCAAAGAACAAGAAAACAATTCAAGCACAATTATGAATAAGCTCAAAGCAAATATGAAAATAACTTCAATGCATAAACGTTAAAAGCAAGTATTCAATTAATCCATACATACAAACATCATCCTAAACCCCAAGAACAAAGGCGACTACTCACGCCTTGACATGACTAAACAGCAAAATAAAATAAGGGAAAAGAAAGAACCGATCGAGCTTAGGAATAGGCGAGTAACCAACTCCTTCACCTTGGCGGCGATGAACTCCTCCCTTGACAAAACTAGACTCTCAACTAAACAATGACTATTGACTAAACTAATCTCAACACATGAGACCTACACAAGACACAATACTACACAAGACTTCACAAGATCAAGATACTATGAGATGATATGAGATGTGAGATGATATTCTGAGAGCACCCCAAGGGGTCTCTTTTATAGGAGAAGTTGTCTCAAATTTAGGTGTCTGACTTCTGGTTTCTTGGGGCGCAATTAAGGGAAAATTCTCAAAGGAGATCGCCAGAAATAGCACACACCAGAAAATAGGTGTTCTGTTGTGTTTTGAACTGTCTGCGTTCCGCAAATAGGAAGGTACGGTCCGCAAATAGAAGTCCAAAGAGAGCTCGGCCTTGAAATAGCATTTCTGTCGCTTAAATTGGCTCTCTGCGCGTTTCCTTGATTTAGATATGGCGGTTGTGAGCTGGCATGAAATGCAAAACAGAAGTTCTATTCTTGATTACGGTCCGCAAATAGGGAGTTGCGGTCCGTAAATAGATGTTCCTTTGTGCTCCTTCGCCTATTTTTGCTCCTTGCTCCAATTTTAGTCCGTAATAGCTCTAAAAGCTTGATTTACCTGAAAATAGGACCAAAACACAGAAGTAACTTGATTCTAGACAATCTTCTATTAAAATGCAAATGAACTTAGGATTTTAGGTGCAAATATAGGTGCAAGTCTGGTTAATATGCATATATGAAATAGGTGCATCACTACTTACATAATTTTGTTTCTCAACAATATTACTATGTAGCAATACCATATGACCGTGTTGATATCGGGTCTGCATCTGCTGCCATAAAAACGATGGCAGGGTGCTGCCATAGTTTACTACGGCTACTGGATTTGATTTAAACGGTTTTGATTTTAGCAAATAGGGTTTTTTTTTTCTAATGGATCCCACTGTCATAGGTGCAATGACACCACATGCCATCACAACTATGGCAACGGATAAAAATCTGTTGATATCGGAAGTTTGTAATGTACACTTTAGAATTTTTTTATATTTCTTTAGCATTTTATTAAGTTAATAGCCATGCTCCAAACTTCGTATTTCTTTCAATCAATATCTTTGTTACAAGATATATGAAAATTGAATTTTGAGATTTAGATTTCTATGAGAGGATTATTTGGGTCCACTTTGTTCTATAATTTTCGATTTCATTTTCAGAAATAGACTGCTCTATCGTTATCATTATCACAATAAAATTAACAAATGCACCAAGGTACTTGCCTGCCAGGTAGGCAAAAAACCGCAAAACTATGTCCCTACTCAAATTTAAAAAAGACAAGACATTGAAAGTGTTGTTAAATAAGAATCTATCTTATCTTACGTCATAATAATAATAACAGTAACAGTAACAGTAACAGTAACAGTAACAGTAACAGTAACAGTAACAGTAACAGTAACAGTAACAGTAATAGTAATAATAAAATAAAGTCTCATAGTATATGAGAAACCATAAAAATTAGTGAGAGAAAATTTAATTCAGAATTTGCGAAGTAAAATGGGGAAAAAAAAAGGAGATAAAATTAGTGTAATAGATAGTGTTAAGAAAAAAAAAAAATCAAGAGGTCCGACTCCGATATGAGAAACCATAAAAATTGACTCGAGCCACCCTGATGTGAAATATCTGCTAATAATCTCTAATACTAAATTGGTTCGGTTCACAAGCACATGAACCTACTAATGTAATACTCAGGTGTCGAATCCACAGGGATAACACGTAATGCATTGGTTTTCAATCTAAAGTACCGATCTAGACTAATCAATTTTCAGGTTTTGTAAAAGAAAATAAATCCTAATTAAATAAACACTAGCGACTATTGGTAGGACTCGATAAATCATGATCTAGGGACTTCGGTGTCGTATCAACAAATATTGGTACCAAACTACAATTTCTTGGCTTAATACCATACCTAAACCCTCAGATTTCACGATTAAGTTCTTCACTCTACAAGCCTAAGTTCATTAAGTTCATGATATAAATCGGTAAAATTCCTAAATCATACTTCACGATTAAGTACATCGTACAATTAATGGTCAATTACCGGGATCTCTTAAGTTAATGCTTCACGGTTAAGTATCTCGCTTAACTTAATTTTATTTCTTCAATTCCAAAACTAAGGTTGAATTGGTTCAATCCTAAACCCTAGTTTCTAAGATTTCATGCACAACGATTAAGCAACACATGAGCAATTAAAATAAAGAAACAAAATCACAACATGCAATTAAAAGTATCATCCAAGCAAATTAACAACTACAAGTTCAAGTAAACCTACATCCCTAGAGAGGGGATTAGCCTCTCATGAATACAAAATAAAACAATATGGGTTCATGTTCAAGATCACAAACAAAAGAGAGATAAAGAGAAAGAAATCAAACATCGAGTTGTTCGCTCGAATCCTCCCTTCAATCTCCAATTCTCCCTCCAAGTTCTTGGCTCTCACCCTAGATCTGGTTTTTTTTTCTCTCTTCCTCTACCCTTCAATCTGGTTGCCAGCCCCCCAAAGGAGAGGACAAGAGTCTATTTATATAAACGGGCCAAAAAGGACCAAAAACAGACCAAAAAATGACCTAAAACAGCAAAACCGACTTTCTGTGCAACTCTGGGGCGGACCGCCCTCGAGCTTCTGACTTTTACTTTAGATTTTCTGGGTTGTATAGGGTGGACCGCCCTTGACAGTTCCGGTTCGTCCATGTTACTATTTTGGCCATAACTTTCTCATTTTAACTCCAAATTGGACGATTCAAAGCTTGTTGGAAAGCTTGAAACATGCTCTACAACATGGGTATGATAAGACATGTTTTCATCCAATATATTGTATCTATTTTCGGTATTTGGATATGTTGTTGCTCCAAATTGCTCAAAATCTGCAAATAAAAGTGAAATCGCAGCAGTATCTTGATCTTGACATGAAACAAAATGAATTCAAACAAAATCTAATTAAAATTGGTTGAGTTTTTGAAATAATTTCCTTATAAAATGGTATAAAATACCGACTTATCACACCCGACTTGATCTGATCGGGCAACCTAGAAAGATAGAAATGTTAGGTCCTAGAAGTAAAAGAACTCTCCCCATAGAAAATTATCCGTGAAAATCTGGCTCTATTCGGGCAACCTAGACACTAGGTTTACCCTACTCGAGATATCAGGTAACCCAACCCAGTTCCCCCTTCCTACCAAGTACTTATCCCCAACGTACTGCATTGTGCACTTCACAATGTCATGCGTAATAGTGCATCTATTTCTTATTGTATTGTCATGTTTAATTTTTATTTTCCATATTTATTTTTAAAAAATACAAAGAAGATTTTTTTTTAAGGATTTTTCGGACTTCACCATTTTTATAAGTATTTTAAAGTAAGTCCTTGATGTGTATTAATAAGTGTTGACACATGATAACACGAATACGCGTAACATAACATGCTAGACATGTCACGTGCTTTATGCATACATGTTCAAGGTTTTCGAAAATTCAATACGCATAAATTCGCACAAACGCGCACGTTTAAGCACGGTAACACGTACTATACGAACACGCAAAGTGTCCAATACGTGACGTGTATGCACGTAACACACGTCATGCACATTTATCAATTCACTACATATAACTCGGTAATTCAACATTTCGACATGAGGAAACCTGGAAACCCAGATGAAACGGAATTGAAATCCTTTGGGGTATTCCACCGAGGAATGGTCAAAAACCTTCCTAAAAAGTTACTGTGTGCGGTTTTCGAAGCTGCCCGCTACAGTAGTACATATTATTTCCCATACAATTTCTGAACACTCCATGATTTGAGTAATCTGACCACTTCAGAGAATGTGCACTCGATGAAACGGATCTATGCTGGCTAGGTCTAACCTCCATCCAAAAAGTAGAAATTCCCATCCGTGCAGCTCGGGATATCATGATTCATGGGCCGAGTGATCCGAGAACCCGAACGGACTAAACCCGATCCGTAGATGTACAGCATTGTACACTAGAGAAAACATCATAATTAAGATGATATAAAGAGGAGTGGCCCAACAAGATGACTGCAATGCGTACCAGCTGCATGCCAGTCTTTAATGCTCTCTTTTTTGTTTTTCTGAGGAATACCAGTCTTTTTAATATTCGCATGTGGGTTGTGGAGAATGTAACATGTTGAAAGGCTAATGATATTGATAGCAAACTAAAATATCAGAAACAGAAACATTTTATTTATTTATTATTCCATTGTCCATGGGAATTCTTGTGTAAATGAATCAATTCATGCCAGTCAGTGCACATGACTCGACTGATGACTGATGATATTGCTCCAGATCTGGCTTGCTGGCACCACTAACTAATCAAACTCTCGTTTGGGCATGGAAAAGCCTATTAATCCTTTTGGTTTTTTCTTTAAGCTGTCTAGAATGAGGCAGATGCCAATTCTTGTCCATGTTGAATACAACTAACATGTTCTATTCTTTCTAAGACAATATTTGGAAGCCACTAATTAAAGAGAGAAGAAAAGAAAGTGATGTTTCCCTTTCTTTTATACACAGAGAACGTGATGGGGCTTTGACTTGGAACTGGAAAGGAAAGAAAAAACATGGTACTACTGGTATCTGTAGGCAACAGGGATCCATCCAGCAGGCAGCAGGTATGCCATGATGCCATGTGCACTCGTATCTGACAACTGGCAGTTTCAGTACAGCCGAAAATACGATTACTGGCGTGTCTTATTTCTTAAGCAAGAATAATCGCACCATATACCAGGATCCGAATCTGCTGCTTTTCTAAACAGACCCTGCTTTTCTGAATCCGACGGTTAAGAAATACTGAAGTACTTTGAGATCGGTGCAATAAAAACTGAAGTACTTTAAAATCGGTACAACAACCGATCCTAACCATCCGATTGGAAATGCAGTGTCTGTACTTTAAAATCGGTACAACAGCAGATTCGGATTCTAACCATCCGATCGGAAGTACTGTACTAATTTAACAATATTTATGATCCCTATATTTTCTATGAAAAGGGGGCTAATGATTTCGAACCTCAGGTCGCCATCAGTAAAACACTAAAATAGTAAAATCCAAAAGTTTTGATAAGACTGAATACACATTTAAGCTTTTGTCAGTTGTCAATGTTTTCAATGGCATTTTCGTCTCTTTTATTTTGCAGAAAGTTCCAGTACCAAGATCTTAATTCATAGTTACAAATGGGCATCTAGCTTTCAAAAGCCATTTAGGTGGAACAAAAATTCAGTCAGTGCCCTAAATGAACAATCAAAATTCACTACTGAATCATCATATATGATATAATATGAATAGCACTATCCATTAATACAACAAACAAATAAACCAACAACAATGACATGACATCAAAAACTCAACTAATCATAGAACATCACGTATTACCAAAATTTTAAAGAAAAAATAATGAATGGAACAAAAATGGTAAACCCAATTTTGCCAATCGACCTATGCTAGCGAGTCCTGTCATCACCTCGACCAGGACAGAACTAGTTACGTATTTATTTATCCATTTACTTGTGAATTCATTAACGCTATATCATAAACGGTTAGATTACTAGTTTGCCAGACCCTAAACCCTCTTGTTAGGTTCAAAAACATACTTGATCAATGACTCCTTGATCGACAACAACTCGGGAAATTCCTTCTTCAGCTTGCTGCCATCCATCTCATTGTTACTCCTAGGTGCAACGATTACTTTTGCTTGCTCCTCCAGTGTGAAGTTGGCCCATTTGAATTCAGGGTCAATGTACTGCTTGTACATCTCGAGGATCTCATTATGAGAGACAACACCTGGGTTGGTGAAGTTATAGATGCCACGGCAATCTCGCTTGGCCAGCTCGACTGAGAGCGGAAGGAGCTCGTCAAGCACTGTCATGCTGTTGGGGATGTTGACAACCTTGTTGTAGCGTGCAATTTTGGTGATGAAGTTACGTGGGTTGGTAAGGTCTGAGGATATCGGCATACGCACACGCAGGGTGCATACATTGTCATACTCTTTCAGGAGTTCTTCCACCTGAAATATATTGTTTTAAATCAGAAAAAATTATATGAAGTTGAAAACAGGTTTCATAAAGCCAAGAGTACTTATCAGGGGCTAATAAAATATTGTTATTATCGGGCACAACAACTTGAATTCTATCATAGAGCTGAAATGCAAAAAAGAGTAAGTCTGTATAGGACAAGCACTATTTGAACATCTACCTCTAGGCTTTAAATGTACATATCATCGTATTTAAATTTAACTACCTACAAGTTCCTCAATTGGCATGCACAGAAATGTGCGATAAGAAAGAGAGATAGTTACCGGCATGTCGAATGTGTCCTGTGCAGTACATACAGTTAAAAACATAAAGACACAGTGAGCTTACCATAGCCTTCGTCTTGGAATAGAATGAGCCAGTAAAGTTAGGCTTATCTTCCTCCTTGAAGCCGATTCCAGAACCCTCCGGATGTGATGCATCGTATTCAAAAATACACCCAGTAGCATAATTCATCATTAGAATGTTGTGTTCCCGGCATACATCAGCTAGGTTAAGTGTACCGACGACATTGGTACGGATGGTCTCTGGCTTGTGCGATTCACACCAGTCAACATTGGGACGGCCTGTCACCCCAGCAGCATTAAAGACATGGGTCGGCTTTATAGTTTGGAGATCAGATACGAGCGATGACCGATCTTCCAACCTCCCCTTACCGTACTCGTATGCTATACCCTGCTTCTCACAAATCTTACCCAGAAGACCACCAATCCAACCAGTACGGCCATAGATCAAGAACTTGAAGGAATTCTGCTTTTTGGGAGTACCATTGCTCTTCGGGGTTGGTACCACCATCTTGGATTGGTTATCGGTGAGTTTATTTGCCATTCCCTTGGCATCATCTGACCCATCAGAAGAACCAGGCATCATCAGCATCCGTGGGTGTGGTATAAGTGCGCCAGATACATCACCCCACCAATCAGGATTTGAGGTGTACCACTCCATGGTTTTCTTCAAACCTTCCTCCCAGACAGTCCGCTCAGACCAGCCCAAATCCTTCAACTTCTGGTCATCCAGGAAATACCTCTGATCATTGAATGGACGGTTCTCCACAAACTTAATCACACTATCAGCATCCAAATTGAAAAGCTTGCAAATATCCTTTGCCACATCAATAACTCTTCTCTCTCTTTTGGTACCAATGTTGTACACATGACCAACCTCACCCTTGTGGAGAACCACCTCAAACGCCTCAGCTACATCCTCACAGTAAAGATAACTCCTCACATTTGACCCATCCCCATGAATGGGCAATGGCTGTCCCTTCATGGCAAGGAGAATAAATTTGGGAATAAGCTTCTCAGGGAATTGGTTTGGGCCGTACACATTATTCCCACGAGTGGTAATAACTGGCAGCCCATATGACCTGCCATATGCCATGACAAGCATCTCAGCCCCAGCTTTAGTAGCAGAATATGGATTAGTTGGCAGCAACTGAGAGGCCTCATGGTTTCCCACAATAGCATCCTCCTCAGTCTCACCATACACCTCATCAGTGCTCACATGAATAAACCGCCTCACCTGACCTGTTACCTTGCATGCCTCCAAAAGTACGTGTGTCCCATAAATATTGTTCTTGGTGAACTCAAATGAGTTGCCAAAAGAGTTGTCGACATGGGTCTGAGCAGCAAAGTGCATGATGGTGTCAATATTTTCTGTGATGAGGAGAAAATTGACAAGGTCAGCACTAGCAATGTCACCCTTGACAAACTTGAAATTGCCAGAGGGTCGGCTGGGGTGGAGGTTCTTGAGGCTGGAGCAGTAATCAAGCTTGTCAAGCACCACGATCTTGTACTGGGGGTAATTGCGGACCAGACGGTTCGCGACATGGGAGGCAATGAAGCCCGCCGCACCCGTGATTAGGATGTTTTTCGGGGTGTAGTTTGCCATTGTTCAAAACCTGATATCAAAAGAGAATAATCCAGTTATTTTAAATTGCAAGACAGGAAACAAATCATTACTTCGAAATTAAAGCAACTATAGTAACATTACTTGTTCTAAAGCAATTAACTAAAAAAAAAAAAACTATGCCCTTTCAGAACATTTTTTTTATGCCAAGAAAATCTTCAGCTAAATTTCAAGGCAGGCCACCTGATAGGAAAATTTATTTTCAGGACAATTGAACAATATCATCTAAACTAATGGGCGATGAGAATTCTTTTCTTTTTTTTTGGCTCTCCAAAACCCGTCTAATTGCAAATCCTGGAAGCTATGTAACCATTACAGGAGAATTATATTATATACCATTATACAAGTTTCAACGAATAAGAAAATATCCTTGGTGCTGTCAAAAGAGTAATTACTAACTAACTAGTATGCTGGTATTAAAAAATGAGAAGATTTCCAGGTCAGGAGCTGCATGAATAATAATAAAAAAAAAAAAAAACTAATGCAGATCTAGCATAACAGGATGATTAAAATAATTAAAATGGTGGAACATGCCTATAACTAATGATCCTAATTCCTAACAACTCGTATTAAAATAACAACAATTAAAATATCCTATCCTAACACCCAGATCTGTACAAGGCATGTCAGGCAGACAGGCACACTCCACCGCGAACAAGTCAAGATTACTAAATTTAGCACAGGTTGCGTTGCAAGCATAGTTGGATCACGTGAGATCGATGACTAAACGTTAAGCATTCGCGAGGAACGCCGCGGATCTACACCGCACCGGCCGAAACTTTGCAGGTGACCGACCTAAACCTACAGAACTACAACTCAATTGCATTTTGTCGATTGAATTGTGAAGAGAACAGTGATCAAAACAGAGATCACGCACAGATCTTATGATCGATCGATCGATGGATGGATGGATGGATCGAGAGGGAGGGAAGGAAGGAAGTACGTACCAGAATTGACGCCGGGGTGGTGGAATGAAGGAAGAGAAGAGAAGAATGATTGTGAGATGGGGAGGAGAAGAAGGGGGGAGGGATGTTATATATATAGAGGGAGGGAGGGAGAGAAAGGCGGGGAGGCCTGCCGTTCGTTCGCACGAGAGAAGCGGAGAGAAGAGAGCCCTCTCTCTTTGCTTGCTGGCGCAATTTCTTCGTTCGCTCGCTCTTCTTTGCCTTTCTTTTCTTCTCTTTCTGTTTGACAGTTTGAGGCCGCTGGACTGGATGGATGGACGGATCACGGAAATTTTAATATAGAGCGAGCGAGCGAGGGACCCGACGGACCGCGTGCTTATCCTCTGCTTAAGGCACGGTGCCATTAAGTACATGGACCGTTGGATCGCCTCAAGATTCGTGCAGAATCGGAGCTCGAGACGATCCAACGGTCCATGGCACCATGCCTTAAGGAAGGCAGGGGATGTGAAATCCGACGGGCGGACTGTGATGAGTGTGCGAGGACGGAAAAGGGTAAGGGGAGTGTGAAAACTGTGATGGCAAGCAAAGGGACAAATTTGAAGATTACATGAGACGAAACTGAGCAGAGCTAGCTGTCCATTACAGTTTTTCAAGATTACATGAGACGGAGGAAGGCACTGCGAAATGGAGGTGTCAACTTGTCATGGAGAAAATTAATTATAAACCCTTTTTGTAGTTTTCATCCAAATTTTTTGCTCACATTATTCAAGATCGTAAACATATTTGATATTTCATATTTGGCATCACAAAACACGCACTCGTGGAAAAATCAAACAACGTACATGGTTGTATCCGCCGTCTCTGTTGTCCAATTTATGTCCATTTTTTCTAGCTGTTAACTGCAAATTAACACGTAATTGTAAATTGACCGTGATTACGATCACATCATAAAAAAAAAAAAAATGTAAATTGACCAAGTCCATTATCCATGTAAATTTAGACAATATTCTCAATAAAGATATAGTCACTCTTCATTCAAAATTGCATAATTAATTTGTTAACTAAAATCCAATTATAACAGATAAATAGTTAACAAATTGATTATAGGAAAGCACAAAGAAAGGACAAGAATTAAAAGAGCTGACCCAATGACCTTATGATCCTACTGAAAATCAAATGCACACATACTGGTGACTGGTCCATGGTCTGTTTGGTACTGTTTACTGCATTTGCTGCAATCCCAGTCCCACACGGTGCCCCCAGACACTTATGAGCCCCGGCATTTCCTCCTGATAAGGACCATAGCCATAGCCGTAGCTCTTGATGTATGACCCTGACAGTGACCTAATTTGATTATTTCCACTAATCAGATCAGTAACATGCTCAGCTGTTGACTAATTCCCAACTTGACATTTTTTTTTATTTTCTTTTTTTTTTATATCCAATTATCCACTTATTTAGTATGCAATTTGTTAATGGATAAACTAGTGCAGAATTGCTGTTAGAAGCATCAAAATGTGTTTATGTTAGAAAGGAAAAATAATAATTTACCTGTGATCAAGTTTCTAAATAGCGCGCTATAGCGTTTCCAAGCCTTAGACACGGTGCTGATAGCGTTTCCCAGCCTCAAACATGGTGCTGCTGGCCAACACTATGCAAGTAGCATTATTGCTGCAGAGATAGCGGGCGCGATATTCGTCATAGTATATATTTTATGCTCAAAATGATTTTTTTTTTTTGGAAAGTTACTTAGTTAGTGCTTATCACATTCTTTTTGCATGAAATGGCATAGTTTGTAATGGCTTAGATATTTTTAAATAGAAAAAATATATTATATTAGGTAAATTCTGAATTGCAATTTTGATTTTGTACATGTTAATGCTAATATTATAGTACCATAAGTAATTTTGTGTTGCTTATTTGTTCTATGAAACTTATGATAATGTTAAATTAGTTATAAAATAAATAATATCAAATATAGAATATTAATTATGAAATTATTGGATATAGTACATACAATAGCTTCCGCTATAAAGCATGCTATAGCGGCGATAGTTTTTCCGGGACCTTGTCGCAATGACGCTATAATCACGATTTAGAACATATCCTGTGAATATGAAATCCAAATAAAATTCTATATATACGCTAATAGATTGATTGAGAATTTCATGTCAATATTTTTTATTAATTAATATGCAAAAAAAAAATCAACATTCTAAGTCCTTTAAAAAAAAAATGTAAAACGTAAGTCCAAAATGTGTTTAGTTCGAAACTATCTTTCAAATATAATCAAAAGTCGGACTCCACTAAATTTGTTATAATTGATTTGCATTCTAAAAATAATTAAAAGTGAGGTCAAATCATTTTACAACGAACAATTTTTTTCTATCGAATTTCAAATATACAATCTTTCGTGCGAATAATTATGAGAAATTATTATAACCCCCATTATCTATCCCCCTATAAATCCCCCATAGAATCTTTAGAAAATATTTCGTCTCCCAATAACTACCCCCCTTAACTATCTCCCATATCCATCCCCAAAAATATTCTAAATATTTAGTATAACCACTTCCGATTTTTAGTATAGCATGTACAAATATTTAGTATAATCACTTTTTGATGCGTGAGAAAGCGCGTTAAATGGGGAAAACACGTCAAAAAACGCATCACGTTAATTTAAGTATAATCATTCCGTATACTAAGTATAATCACTATGTATACTAAGTATAATTACTCCGTATACTAAGTATAATCACTTTTTGACGCTCAAGCGCTGCGCGCTTGGACGCGCTTTGTACGTCAGAAAGCACGTTAAATTGGTAAAACAAATCAAAAAACGCGTGACTCATGGTTAGTTATGAGAAATAGTGATGGAGGATTTTTATGGGGGATATTATCAGGACCCAATAATTATACATGCCTCATTACTACAAAAGTTTGTTATTCTTTTCACAATTTTTAGAATAGTAGGTAGCGCCCACCCTTTTCACTTATCCATCGGTCCATCGTTTTTGCAATGAGCAGATATCATTTTTCAGTGAACATTTATATCTTTCTGATGAATAGATATCATTTTATAGTGAAAAGATACATAACGGTTTCCAGTAAACATTTATGCAACTCTGCTAAGCACATAGGTGCATATGGTGTGTCAGAACTGTGAGAGAGAGTAAATGGGTGGTCTACTATATAGGATAGACTTTACATGTTTCTCCAATTTTTATGATCAAAACCTCTACAACTTTAGACCCAATTCACAACGGACAGAAGATATGACATTTTTTCATCCTAGTAGAAATTATCCCGAAATTAATATAGGCGAGACTATATAACTAGTGTAAAAAATGGTGACCCATTAATGATGGGACCGAGATATTTATAACACGCATTAACATTCAGTCATTACGTCACATGATTGTGAGTACAAAAATTAACTAATGTACGTACATTCTTGTGAAACGAATTAGGATTGTTGTTTATCTAGGAATTGAAATCGTCTAACATGCGTTACAGCATGCAGCACTCCATATTTGGAAAAAGGCATGATTTAATGTATTTGTAAACTTTGTAACTCTGGTGTAAGGAGCTATGTTCTAATTATGTTGTAAGGATTTGAACAGAGTATACAATATTGGTATAGTAATTATTGAATTATGAACCTAGAATATTTGAATTAAATAGTCTTTGTACCATGTTTTAATACAAGAATTTTCTTGCTTTTTGCATAAAAACCCTGTAAAATTTGTAATTTTACGAAAACCTCTCCAAGGGATACTATCCTTTTCAACCAAAACTTTCTCAGACAGTTCATGTCAGACTGGCGTCTAACCTCTGGCAGTGACGATTATAAGGAAGCTCTAACCGCAACAACCTCTTTTGGAGCTCCTACAGTCCGCTTTGCTAAGCTCGAAGACCTGATTGACAGAAACGAAGCCATAAAAACAATCATAAAACAGAACAACCTCCTCATTCAACTTGCTTATCTCTAAATCTTTGATTAGGAGACTGTCAAATGATAGTTTCACCAGGTTCAATTACAACATACAAAATGTTGCTGATCACCTAGCAAGTCATGGTGTACAAGCAATACCTGGAAGGAACCAAAGTATTGCTGAACTGAGAGGAAGGCAATGGATAATACGACCACCTGAAGTAGCACAAATCCAAAACCCACAAAGTGCACACTTCCGAGCAAGAACAAACGGTTCAGTTCAAGTACAATTCAGAGATTATGCCCCAACCAAACCACAAACGGAGGCAAATAAAGGTGCAGCTGGGGAAGATATCCTCAGTGATGAAGAAGAATTCGTAAATCTTCTGGAAGGAGAGTTTACAGACGATGAGCCAGAAGATGACCTAGAGAATGACGATCAGGATGATTTCCTGGATGTTATCCAAACATTGGCGGCCCTACCTAGGGAAGTTGTGTCCCAACCTGACTATTGCCCTGCATGGGATATGTCAGATGATGAAGATGAAAATGGATTCGTCAATCCATGTGCGGAAGTTGGTGAGAGTATACCCAATTCTTTCGCGTTTTCAGCAGAAATGGAGTACCCTAAGTTGCAAAAATTACTGGAGAGGGCAGAAGCTCAAAAGCAGATGCCAGCCGAAGAGGCATACTCAACTGCTACGAGTGGAGTATCAGGCATACCAAGGGAGCCAATTATGTCCCAAGCAAATTACCCACCTGGCCGTTATGAGCGAGGAGAGTCCTCAACCCGGCCTGAAGGATTCACTGGAGGTAGCCATTTCAAAGGTGGCTACAGAAAACAACATAATGAGATGTATAATCTCCCTTTAGCACAACAAAATGAAGGGGCGATATTGGTTTTACCATAAGACATCTCACTATACCTAGATGTCATATCTAGATGGGAGTCCATTACACTGAACACTGTGAATGAGAGAGTCTGGAATGACAATAGATCCAAAGTCATGTTTATTGAAAACCTTTTGGGAGAAGTTGAGAAGATGCTGTTCATGCAATGGCGAGCAGCATACCCGGAGGATTATGAAGAGTTGGTAAACATAGCTGAAGATCCCCATAATGTTACTTCTCAAATCAGAAGGATATTTCTATTCGAAGACCTTGCCCAGGGGTCAACAGAAGAGCAAAACAAGGCGATCAGAGACTTGGAGCATCTCACATGCCCAAGCATGGCCAACATCATGCAGTACCTAAATGATTATTTGGTATTGACAGCCCGATCTAGCAGAGCGTACATGGACCTGGACCTCAACAACAAACTATTCATGAAGATGCCAAACCCAATTGGCAATATCCTAATGGAGGCCTTTAACAAGAAGTATCCAGGCCAGCATGAAGGAGGTGTAATAGGTCTTGTACCAATGATTTATTTCTGTCAGAAGTACTTGCAAGAAATGTGCCAACAAGCAGCCTTGCAACGGAGTTTGAAAGATTTATCTTTTTGTTCAAAGATACCCATACTAGGGTATTACAGCAAAAACCCCTCAAAGAAGTACGAGCTTCGCAAATCTAAAACCTACAAAGGCAAACTGATAAGTCGGTATTTTATACCATTTTATAAGGAAATTATTTCAAAAACTCAACCAATTTTAGTTAGATTTTGTTTGAATTCACTTTGTTTCATGTCAAGATCAAGATACTGCTGCGATTTCACTTTTATTTGCAGATTTGGAGCAATTTGAAGCGATAACGGATCAAAATGCCAAAACTGATCATGATGTATTGGATGAAATTATCTTCTATCATATCCATGTTGTAGAGCTTGTTTCAAGCTTTCCAAAGAGCTTTGAATTGTCCAATTTGGAATTAAAATGAGAAAGTTATGGCCAAAACAGTAACATGGACGAACCAGAACTGTTAGGGGCGGTCCGCCCAGACTTCCCGGCGACCCGCCCTGCTGTGCATCCGATTTTATGTTTCTTCGGCGGTCTGCCCTGACACTTCGGCGGTCTGCCCCAGAAGAACACTGAAAGTCGGTTTTCAATATTTTTAGTGGTTTTTGGTCTGTTTTTAGGCTGGTTATATATAGTAGGGACTCCCTTCTTTTCTAAGGGGGATCTGGCTAGCACTCTTGGGGATTAAGTTAGAATAGATCTAGGATTGAAGAGAAGAACTTGGAGCGAGAATTGAAGATTGAAGCGAGGATCCGAGCAAAAAACTCGGTGTTTGGTTTCTTTCTCCTTTTCTCTCTTTTGTTTGTGATCTTGAACATGAAACCTTGTTGTTTTCTTTTGTATCCATGAGACGCTAATCCCCTCTCTAGGGATGTAGGTTTTAGTTGAACTTGTAGTTGTTAATTTTACTCGGAGAATGTTTTTAATTGCTATGTTATGGTTTTATTTCTTTGTTTAATTTCTCATGTGTTGCTTAATCGTTGTGCATGAAATCTTAGAAACTAGGGTTAGAATTGAACCAATTCAACTTTAGTTTTAGAATTGAAGAAATAAAATTAAGTTAAGCGGGATACTTAACCGTGAAGCATTAACTTAAGAGATCCCGGTAATTGACCATTAATTGTGCGAGGTACTTAATCGTGAAGTATGATTTAGGAATTTTACCAAATTGTATCAAGAACTTAATGAACCATAGACTTGTAGGGTGAGGAACTTAATCGTGAAACCGGAGAGTTTTGGTACGGTATTAAGCCAAGAAATTGTAGTTTAGTACCAATATTTATTGATACCCTCTCACAACAATTCAATTAAAAGTGTTAGTCGAGTAAATTGCATCTACAAGGGATACGACACCGAAGTCCCTAGATCATGTTTTATCGAGTTCTTCCAATTGTTGCTAGTGTTTATTTTGTTTTAGGTTTAATTTTCTTACGTCAACCTTGATAATCAAATTGTCTAGATCGGTAATTTAGGTAGGAATCAGTGCATTACGTGTTGTCCCTGTGGATTCGACACCTGAGTACTACATCGGTAGGTTCATGCGCTTGTGAACCGAACCAATTTAGTATTAGGGAATTATTAGCAGATATTTCACATCACAAACCACATGATTCTCACGTCCGCGTATTCAAAAGAAAGCATGTAGACAAAGTGAGAAAGTGCAAATATTTTATTTGTGGAGAAGAAGGGCATTTTGCCAAAGAATGCAAGAAAAACCGCGGTAACATCACCAGGGCCGCAGTTTTGGAGAACCTTGACATCCCGGATGATTGGGATGTTGTTTCAGTAGATCAAGATGAGCCCGATTCAGACGCAATTTGCAGTATGTCTGAAGGCGAAACTGGTGTATCTTCATTAAAGGCACAAACAATCATTGAGTCATACCCTTATGAGGATGCATTTATGCTAACAGTCAGCAGTTGGAGGCCACATGTGGAGCTGACTGATGCCCAGAAAAATTGCAGTCATCTATGGCAACACAATGATGAAGTTCCTAAGGGCAAGGAGCGTTTTACTTTTTGCAAATTCCTCACAGCTAGAAACATGAGAATTTTCTGTGGGAATTGTGAAATTACAGCATGTCCTATGTGTGCAAGGCACTATGTTAAGGAGAAGATCAAACCAGTATAGAGTAGCCCCAAGGTGTTCTCAGGGAAGGATTCCCTAATCAAAGAGCTGCTGCAATACATCGACTATTTGCAGGCAGAAAATGATCGACTGTAAAAGCAGTTGGATGAGCTGCTCGTGGAAAATCTGGAGGAAGATTTCAAAAGCCTGCTCATTCACGACAAGCTAAAAGGAAAAGCCAAGGTTGATGAAGAATTTGCCAATGTGGTATTTGAAGAAATTGAAATTCATACCACTGCCACAACTGATGTTCCAAAATATAAAGAATCAAGACGAGTAGTCAACCGACTGTATAATTTCATTGCAGTCATGGAAATTCCTGGCGTAAAGAGTTTTGAATTACGAGCTATCCTTGACACTGGCTCCTCAACCTGCTGTGTCAATCAACGAGCCGTACCTCTGGAGGCCTTAGAGCTAAGCGCTTATTCAGTCATTATAAATGGTGTCAGTTTAAGGCAAGAGGCAAAACTCAGACTAAGAAATGGTCTCATGAGAATAGGGGAAAACAGTTTCAGAATCCCCTTTACATTCAGCTTTGATATGGGTACTGGAGATGGTATCCAAATGCTGATTGGATGTAATTTCATCAGAGCCGTTCAGGGAGGCAGCAATACAGTCACGTTCTACAAAGGAGTGACCTCAATTGAGACACAAGCCGACATTGAGGTTGTCAACAAAAACCTCAATTCCCGAACTAGAGCTCGATGAACAGGAGTGTATAGAAATTTAAGAGGCGGTGTTTTATAATTTTGGTGAAGAAAACAAGTTTTTCAAAGCCGCTTTGATCAACTCCTAAAGAGATTGGAAGTACAAGGATTTATCGGGAATGACCCGGTAAAACATTGGTCCAAAAACCAAGTGACGTGCAAACTAGAGATCATCAACCCAGACCTAACCATTCAAGATAAACCACTAAAGCATGTCACTCCTGCTCAGAAGGAACAATTCGAAAGACACACCAAAGCCTTGCTGGAGATAGGCGTGATCAGGCCAAGTAAGAGCAGACATAGGACCATGGCAATAATGGTAAATTCCGGTACCTCTATTGACCCTATTACTGGAAAAGAGGTGAAAGGAAAAGAAAGAATGGTCTTTAATTACCGTATCCTTAATGACAACACTCATAAAGACCGGTACTCTTTACCCGGTATCAATACCATACTCATGAAGGTGGGCAACTCGAAAATCTACTCAAAATTTGACTTGAAGAGTGGATTCCACCAGGTGGCTATGGACCCACAATCCATAGAGTGGACAACTTTTGTTGTCCCAAACGGGTTGTATGAATGGCTAGGGATGCCGTTCGGATTGAAAAATGCTCCAGCAGTATTCCAAAGAAAAATGGATAACTGCTTTGCTGGTACTAGTGACTTCATTGCTGTTTACATTGATGATATCCTGGTATTCTCTGAAACTGAAGAGCACCATGCCAGGCACTTGGAGGTGATGCTTCAAATCTATGGGGCCAATGGACTTGTCCTTACTCCATCCAAAATAAAAATTGCAGTCAAAGAAATTGAATTCCTTGGTGCAATTATTGGCAACCGCAAGATCAAACTCTAACCTCATATTATCAAAAAGATCATCTCATTCAGTGAGGAAAAACTGAAGGAAAAATCAGGGCTTCGCTCCTGGTTAGGCATACTCAACTATGCGCAATCCTACATCCCTAATATGGGCACACTACTAGGCCCCCTCTATTCGAAAACCAGCCCACATGGAGACAAGAGACTCAAACCTTCTGATTATGAATTAATCAGAAAAATCAAAGAAAATGTGCAAAATTTGCCAAATTTAGATATTGCACCTCAGGGATCGTACATCATCTTGGAGACAGATGGATGTATGGAAGGATGGGGTGGAATATGCAAGTGGAAACCTTTCAAAAATGATCCCAGAAGTTCTGAAAAGATCTGTGCCTATGCAAGTGGGAAATTTCCGGTCATCAAATCAACCATTGATGCAAAAAATTTTGCATGCATGGAAACTCTCAAGGCACTAAAAATCCATTACCTGGATAGGGAGGAAATTATGTTAAGGACTGATTGCCAAGCAATCATAAGTTTCTATAATAAATCAGCTCAAAACAAACCATCAAGGGTCAGATGGATCAATCTTTGTGATTTTATCACGGGGACAGGAGTCCAAATTGATTTTGAGCACATAGATGGGAAACTTAATGTCCTAGTAGATTTTGTTTCACGACTAACTAATTTGTGCATTTCAGGATGTCCGACGCAAGAGCAGCAGGAGAATCTAGTGTTATGGGAGGAAGCACTGCATGAACAAATAAAGAGCAACAGTTCACAGCTGCAGAACAACAGTCCATAGATCCAGCAACTGAATCAAGTGATAATGAGTATGTTCTCCGTGGAAACACATTCCTGGAATGGGAAAAATTGCTCTACGAGTATGAAAAACCCGAGAGCTGGGACGATTTCATGTGGAATGGAAAAGAGAGGGAGCGGCTCAAGAAAAAACAGTTCATGTGAGCCTTCAAATAAATCAGTAACTTAAGGCTCATGTTAAAGGCAGAGTATAAGTTGGCTTTCCCTTACCGAGGCCATGACTCAATGGCTAGTGATGCCGAGCCAATTTTGCGTAATCAGTTAGAAAAGGTGATGCAGGCAGAGGCAATAATAGAGCCAATTGCGAAAGCAAATCGCATCTGGTTCATCTAGAGGGCCTTGGAAAGTGGTGGACCCATAAATCCAAATTATTAGAGACAGATTATAGTAGAATACTAGCTGTCTCACTAAGTGTGCTTCATAATTCAGCCAGAGAGGATAGATAACCACTGGCTTTTGTTTGTCTTTACTCTTATCTTTGTTTCTTGTGAGTCATCATCTATTATTGAGGAGTAGTTTGCATTACTGGGCACCTTTACTTTTGCCCAGCTGTGTGATTTTCCTTAATTTTCGGCCTACATGTTTTGGCCTACTTTAGTAGTGGTTTGGCACCTTTCGATGCATTATTGTACCTTTGATAGCGGAAATTGTGGTAATCCTTTAATTTTGAGTGACGATGGGGCCCATAAGTGTACCCGACTCAAATAATTGAGATACCTTTTCCCCCTTATAAATAGGTGTGTTTTAGAAGTAGCAAGACACGCCAGAAATCATCTAAAGTCTTACTCTTCTCTTCTCTTGTACAATATCTAAAAAATTTTCGCTTTCCACTTTTAAACTCGTGTTCTTAGTAACCAAAGTTTTAAAGTTTGGAGTGATCCTTTTTCTACCTGGTATCAGAGCAAGGTTCTAGCAAGGTATTAATGGCTTTCTAAATTTCTTTATATTCTAGGTAGTAAGGACGGAAATACTATACTAAGGTTGTTATTATGTTCATTTGTTTACCCAATATTAGAATGCTATATGCCAAGGTGTTAAATTATATTAAAATTTTAAAGTTCTATATACAAACGTTGAATAATATTTATAAAGGTATAAGAAATGTTTGTGTACAGGTAAAAAGGTGTTTATAAAGCATTAAAAAATATTTACAAAAACCTAAAAAGAATTTATGTACAATTAAAAGTTATAGTATATTATACTCCGAGGTATAAACCATGAACTTAAAGGATAAGTGGTAATAATTGTAAAAAGATTTGAACAAAAGTATCAGGCCAGGTCATAGATAGACATAGAGGCAAGAGGCCGTTAAGTCTTATTGGAACCCGTCTGGTTGAGTTAAATCTGACACACAAAAGACCACACCATTTGCATAAAGTAATATTTCCTTATTAGGAGGGCTGCAAACCTTGCAGCATGTCAGAGGATTATCATCCTTTATCTAGAGGTCGAGAGTTTGATACCCACGTACACTCGTTACAACTTACTGCAAAAATTCCAAAAAAAAAAAAATGAGATACATTAATTCTTATATATAGAGAGAGACAGAGAGAATGCGTGCATTTTTATTAAGATCGTAAATATTTATTTTTGTTGTTCACATAACTTTAAGTAGACAGAACCTATAAAAAAGGTTCCAATCTCGATAGTATTAGGTTGATTCGATTGTAAGGTATTATGCGCTTTTTTTTTTGCATCGTACTATACCTTTTCATTTGTTCATTTATTAGGCAAAGTAACTCAGAAGAAACTTATTAAAGTTATGCAATTATATAATGATAAAAGAGGAGCGATCCACTTGCATTAAAAATATTAAATTTTTGATAAAACAATTATACCAAACCTCTTCTAAATTCATAAAATATTTTAAAACTAAAAAAAAATTTACAAGCATATTTATTTACTTATAAATTGGTTCTGTTTCAAATTTCATCCAATTTGAGTATCATTTGATACTTTATCGAGAATTATTAAATTTAGATCATTGTAATTACCATACGAACTTGAGGGTCACTGATATAGTACCAAATGACATTAAATAGAAATTATAGAATATAATTTGTATTACAATAAATATATATGAAAATAAATATGATTGTAAAAGATTTTTGTGAATTTATATGGCTTGGTGTAACTTTTGTTTTTAAAATTTTTAGTATAAGTGGAGCCCTCTTTATAACAACTTGATCTGAATGAATAACTTGTGAGAATGAATACAAACAATAGGAATAAATAACTTGTGAGAATCAATTGAATTGAATAGAAAAGAAAATAGATGATTTCAAATAATTTTTTGTGATCGGCAGACATTATTCACTACTAAAGTTCATTCGTTAAACATGAGGCTTTCGCTGTTTCACATAACATGAGGTGAGGGAGTAGTACAATCTCGACCATTCAGGATCAAAATTGAATTCTCGTCAAATACCTATTTTTGGCGCACAATTTCGTTTTCGCCCGTCTGAAATCCCATTGATTCTTCTATTTTTCGTGTTTGCTTCATTGTCTCGATCACGTGTTTGGCGGGAATTCCAATTCCATTTCTTTCTTTTTTTGCAGAAAGTTAGTAGCAGTTACCAACGGATTTCATTCCATTTCTTGTTTTAACCTTCAAAGATCCATTCCGATAATTAGATAATAGATTGTTTTCTGTGCAGCGCATATTCGACTTCTTCAAGAAACGGTGTAGTGCATATTCAAAATATTAATATACATGAAAAATGCCTAAAATATAAAAATAATTAGTGCTTAAAATAAATACTTAAAAAACTTAAAAAACGAAAAATTTTTGTATCCCCAAGTATTTTTATATGATGAATTTAATGGGAGCCACAGCTCCGAAATGCAAACGTTTTCACAGTAGTCATGCTCTCCTTACTATATATAAAAGCATATTGAAAAAAATGACATGAAAATGCTATCTTTCCCAAATAAGAAACCTGAGCCATTGATCATTTTCTTGGATAGATCAGAACCGTTGATTTACGTTAATGCCCGTTGACGTTAATGTCTCAGCCCATTAAAATTTAAGGCCCATATCATTTTCCTCAATATAAGATTTATTACATATTATCTTCAAAATTTATTAAAATAAATAACAATTTCAGCATGCCTTGCTTTGGGCTCTTTACTAGTAGTTAATAAATAAACCATCAGAGTTGTTCTTAATTATGCTCCTGATCAGATTTTCTAAATGTTCCTTTAATTCTTTCTTAAATTATTATCGTATAACTATAATTAAGCAGGTCTTATGTTAGTTAGAGCATTAATTTGCGAGAAGGAAAGTTCATTAAATAACTTATAAATTAGCCAATGATATATATATATATATCGACTAATTAATATTTCGTTAACAAATCGTTGGTCACCCATTAATGGCTTGATGATCAATCAAATGCATAAATTGTGCCTGACACGTGCAAAATGCAATCAGAAGACATAATTAATTTGCTAGTTTTAACTTTTTTATACAAGAAAAAATAGATAAATAATCCCAAATAAGTAATTGGAGAAATTGGATGGCATGCCACTGCTTATCGAAACAAATAATCCCATAATCGTGTTTGGGGTGCTATAATAATATTCAGAGTTCGTTCACACATTAATACATAAAGGAATATTGATTAATTACAGACTAAAACAAGTATTTAGCTACTTAAAATAATATGTACTAAATTGTTGATTGATGTATTTTTTTTTAATAAAAACTACACGCGTCTATATAAACAAAATTTGCTTAAATTATGATTGCTAAGCATAACGTAGCATGCCAAAAAAAAATGGTTCCAGATATTTTCTAAATCAAATTGAAAAGGATTAAAGGAGTTAAATATAGATTATTAGAGGGAAAAAAAAATGAACATAATGGAAAAACAATCGTGTAGGTCCATATTTGCTGCCATTAAAATCAGTGGCAGGACCCTGCCAATATTAAAACTATTTGTCTGATGCATTTAAACTGTCCAGATCCAGTAACTTGGATTATCCTTTTTCTTTCAAGTAAAACGGTTATTATCATATATATCGAGTAAAACTTCTGTATTTTTAAGCTTAAAGATATCTTTATTAATGTTAAACTAAAAAATATATCAAATCATATTCAAGTAATTATCTATATAGAGTTTAATTAATTATTTACATCAAAATCTTGTGATATACAAAAATTTTGCATTTTAAAAAAATTTTAACTATTTATTTTGGATTTTCTAAAAATTATATACGAAACATTGGTTATTATATTATTATAGTATATTTGCTATTAAGAAGTCTAAAATAAGTACTTGAAAATATTCAGAAATGTAAAAATTTTAATAGTGCACCTTCAAAAATATATTAAATCACCTCTAAATTTTGATTTTATATGGCTCAATAAATTTTTTTATATAAAAAATCTTATGGGATACAAAAAGTTTCCATTTTGAAAAATTTGAAGTATTTGTTAGAGACTTTTTAAAAGTAATAATACAATATTAATAAAATAATCAAGTTTTATGTATCACTTTAATATAAAAAATCTCAACAAATACTTAAAGAAAGTTATAAAAATGAATTTTTTATTTTTTTTTTGTATCTCATAAGATTTTGGTGTAAATAATTTGTTGAGCCATATACATTAAAACTTAAGGTGATTTGTATGTTTTTGGAGGTGCACCCACAAAATGTCTCTGTGAGCTTAAGCTCACGGTAGATTTACTCAATTTTTTTTATACCACAAAGTTTTGATATGAAAAACTTATTAAACCATATAAATCGAAATTTAATATAATTTGATATGTTTTTTGAGTTTAAGATCTTCCATAAACTTTAAAAAAAATAAATAACGCCGACAGTTTGTCGGTTAGACACTTAGACTTGATGGTTCATTCAGGAATCAGCTGCGAATTAAGCCACGGATTGCAGGTAAAGAGCCTTCAGCCTAGATAGAGAGCCAATGCTTCTATGAAAAAAAACAAGAAAACTTGAAATCAGAATGCGGCTGTTTTGGCCTTTTGGGTGTATATACAATATACTCCTTTTATTTGAATCTTGTTCTCAGCTAATGTGACAATACAGTGCTCAATAGTTGTTCCTCGGTATATAGTTCACAATACTTGATGCAAGTATGCAACAGAGACGATGGCTCAAGTATTTGTAGATACTTTATCCTTATTGTTTTTTAGATAACTTATCTTAGTCATTGTACTTCATCGGACAAATTACTCATACTAGTTAGTTAGTAGTTACAGATGAAAAAAAAAAAAAAAATACACGTAATGTGCTTATATTTCTTTACAACTTACATTAATGCAAGTAATACAAGTTTTGAAAGATACATGTTTATATTTGTTCAAGTTCTAATTAGCACGATGATTGTCCACCGACAAGAATAGGGAAAATTACAAAGGCTCATAATTCATACTCATATCCATAAGCCCACATACGCCGGGCTTGTTTATAAGGAACTCATTTTTGGGCTGGTTTTGTTTGACAACTCTCAATCAGACCTCATTGAACAGACCGACTTTGTGTATATTTTTTAACAAGGAGGGTGATTGTCGTTCGATTTTGTGATGTATATTTGGCATTTGTGAAAAAGAAAATGTACTTATGTGTTGTCGACTTGAGTATTTTTCATATGGATTATGCTTTACTAGTTTGTAAGCTAGCTAAGTATTTAATTTAGTGTACAAACAGGAAATTTCTGGTGCTACCTTCAACCACCAATGCACTAGCAAAACAATAACAAAAATAGTGGCTTCTTTTTGTGCTTAAAACCAGCAGTAACACCAGGCTAGGCTAGCCGAAGTCACCCAGTTCTCATTTCCAGTGAAGGGGTGATGCAAATCATATTTTAGTTACAGAATCTTCAGTCATTTCTTCAATTGGCACATAATCATGTATTTCCTCACTTCATAAATTTTATCCTGACAAGAAACAGAAGTTGAACAACTACAAGAACAGTTTTATTCTTCAACTTGCAAGCAAGCGACACTACCAGAGTGAAACAGAAATTCGTTATTCTTTCTTGAACACAAGATGTTGTGGGAAAGAATATCAGTAAAATAGTAAAGATAACAACCGAAATTTCTGTATTTAATAAATAATAAAATCAGGTACCAGTGTTTCGTATACATCAAATACATTAGAAAAAAACACTACCATACAATGCCTAAATCTGTTTTACCCAGGCCTACTGAATCATCATCAGAACAAAAAACGCGCATCAGTTTCCTTTCATGTGCGACTCAAACCATTCAAAGATCTCATCATTTTTCAGACTTGTATACTCATGGTATGAAAAAGCAAGATTGAGCTCCTCATTTACGTGCCGAAACAAATTAAATTTCTCACCTATCAGTTTCTTCTCTACCAATGCCTCCTTCCATTTAATGGCTCTTCCATCATCCTTCAAATATCCCTTGTTATCTAAGAATCCCTTTTCATTAAGTACCTCGACTAATTTAACTGCTAAACCTGATTCTAAACCAGGTACCCGCTTTGCCAGAAAACCCGCATCCAGAGGGAATTCCTCACACCTAATTTCTTTGACCTCAATTTTCTTCTCCATCAATTCTACCATATTTGTCCGAATAGCGCTGGCCCTCATTTTATCTTTTACCATATGCACAAAAAGGGTTGGAGGGTAGTTTTTGGGTATATCGAATTGTTCAAAAACACCTTCGGCAATCATAATACAAATGCTATTGAACTCAATTTTGGTGGCAAGTGCTGATACAAAATATCCACCAGAGGAAGCACCAATTGCAAATTTAGGCAAATTTCCTAAATTATTTCTTTCAGTCCAGTCCTTAATAATCCATTCCACATTCTCCATTTCTTTCCCAAAAGTCCAGCATTCACCCAAACTAGAAATTGTCAATACCGCCATGTTTTTCTCGAGCGCTTGGAGAACAAATATCCTCTCTTCAGGCAAGCCGGTACAATAAAGGCAATTCGGAGACTTGTCCCAAAAATCATGTGCATGAATGGTACAGCCATGGGCAACAAAGAGAACAGCTTTGGGGGAATTGGGTATCTGGTATATGACTTCTGTGCCATTGGAGTGGTACAACAAGGGGTTGAATTCAGAAGAAAAAGTGGGTAAATCCTGGGGCAAAATTTGTGGGTTTTCTAGGGTTTTGATTTCAGATTGTGGGTTGTTGCTAAATGGGTGCTGCTTGATTAGAAGAACAGATACAAAGAGGATCAATCCTAATGATGAGAAGGCAATGGTTCTGCTCTTGAAGAAAGAATAAAAGGGTCTATGATTATGGGTAATTCTCTCAGATCCGATCCACATTGTTGAGGCAGGTAATAGGTACAGTGATGGGATGAAATTTTTGGAGTAAATTGTGAGAATATACTGGCAAAAGAAGAAAGAAATCTCACCTCACCTCTTGTATGGAGTAGGCTGGAACCAGAAGCAACAAGCAAGTCAGATTTCAAAGAGGAGAACTTTCCTTACTTGTGTGCTGATCCTTTGATCCAGCAGTTGACTTTTGTTACTTAATACACCATGTTAGCAAGGAGCAGGTCAGATTTGTTTTTTTTTTTTTTTTTTGAGTGAAATTGCCCTTAGCCTCACTCAAAAAAAAAAAAAAAAAAAAAATCTACGCAGGTCAGATTTGTCACTGTGTAGATTTTTTTTTTGAGTGCGGCTACTATACTATTAATAGTACGTACGGATTGCCCTGTACTGTTGACTAATATATCTAATTTCAAAATATTACTTGTCGATCCAAATCGTTTATTATGATTTTTATATAAAATTTTACTTGTAAACAAAATTTTATATTTTTTAGAATTTGTTTAATATATTTTTAGATATTTTAAAATGTCACATTTATCTCATAATGTTTTAATTAAGTGACTTTTAAAATATCTTAAAAATAATATAAAGTTACTAAAAATTTTAAAATTTGGTTTACAAGTTAAATTGGATACGAAGATCATGATAAATGGTTCGGATCGACTATTAAGGGTTTAGGGTTTAGGGTTTAGAAAAAAAGAGTGAGGCTATTATACTATTAATAGTAAACTTTATAGAATTTTAGAAAAAAAAACTCATAAATATTAATAAAATATTGATGTTTGTACATGTTATTGTAAAAAATATAAAACAAATACTTAAAAAACTCTAAAAATAAAAATATTTTGTATTCCCCAATATTTTCATATAAATAATTTATTGAGCACCATAAATTGTGATTTTGGACATGATAACATCAATTTTGAGACGTTAGCATTTCGAACCGCATTTCGGTTCGAAATGCTAACGTTAGTATAATAGTTGTCTAACTCATAAAATTGATGTAAAAGTTTTAAAATTGATATAACTGCTACAAAATTTGTCTTTTAAAGATATTTAAATTTGAGTGGCTTAACCCTCATCTTTATCTCAAAAAAAAAAAAAAATAACTGCAACAAAATTTATACAAACTAATGGATAGACTATTTAATGGACACTTGATGTTTCTCTATAAAAAACCCGGCCCATATAACATAAATCTCACCATCTCAGGCCCATTATTGCATCTCACAGAAAAATAATTCAATTTCCAACTTCCAAATTTATATTTTACTCTCCTCAGATCAAGATTCAAGAATGTGAACTGTGAGCTCTCAGTAAAGGAAGTCAATCACTGAAATTCAGCTCACATTACAGCAGCAGAAATCTCCTCCTCTCTTCCAAATTCCTAAAATTTCTTCAATTTATGTTTGAATAATAATGAGAATCGGTTCTGAAAGAACAACCCACAAATTCTCTCACCGTTGCATCAAAGATGGAGCAATCATACCCTTCTCCCTTGTTGCAATCCTGTTTGCAACTGTTCTTCTGATCAGTAGGATCCCAGTTCTCAATTCACCTTCCAAAATCAAAATCTCCGAAAACCCACAAAATTTATCCCGAAAGCTGCCTGCTTTTTCCAGCCAACTGAACCCTATTCGGTACCAAACCAATGGTACCGAGGTCATTTACCAGGTACCCAGTTCACCAAAAGCTGTTCTCTTTGTGGCCCATGGATGTAACCTTCATGCACATGACTTCTGGGACATATCGCCGAGCTGTCCTCACTGTACCGGTTTGCCTGAGGACAGACTCTTTGTTCTGCAAGCGCTCAAATTGAACATGGCGGTGATTACAATCTCTAGTCTGGGGAAATGTTGGTCTTTTAAGAGGGAAATGGAGAATGTGCAATGGATCATACAGAATTGGGTTCACGGGAATAAATTGGAAAATTTGCCGAGGTTTGCAATGGGGGCTTCCTCGGGCGGATATTTCGTATCAGCCCTTGCAGCTAAAATGGAGTTCAGTAGTGTTTGCCTCATGATAGCTGAAGGTATTTTTGAAAATATTGAGGTATCGAAGAATTACCCGCCTACCCTTTTTGTCCATATGGTAAAAGATAGATTCAGGGCTCGCGCAATTTCGTCAAATATGGCGCAATTGACTGAAGCAGGAGTTGAAGTTAAGGAAATAAGATGTGAGCAGTTCCCATTGGATGCAAGTTTTCTGGCAAAGCGGATTCCCGGTATGGATCAGAGTTTTGCAGAGAAGCTAATTGAGGTTTTTCATGAGAAGGGGTTCCTAGATGAGAAGGGTTATCTGAAGAAAGATGGAAGGGCCATAAAATGGAAGGAGGCTTTAATAGAAAAGAAACTGATCCATGAGAAATTTGAATTGTTTGGTCATGTAAATGAGGAGTTGAATCTTGCTTTCGCATACCACGAATTCACGAGCTTGAAAAATGATGAGATTTTTGAATGGTTTGAATCCCATATGAAGAGAAATTAAGTAAATCTATATTTTTGGTAGCTTGTTTTTCTAGTGATCATAGCTTAGCAAATTATCACTTTAATTGAAATTCACTCTCTCCAATTCTGTAGCTTGCTTGTCACCATGAATGGATAGTAAGGTTAAAACAGCATATACAAGGCATAATTTTGGCTCTTTCATGGTATCATTATTTTTTTTAGTATATTTTGTTCAGAAATTAGCCAAGTAACAGGATGGTCCTGACATAAAGTTAATTGATCTCGTATTTTCTGGCATCTACCACAAAATACCTTTGCAACTATTAGGACTGAAAAATTTTTAATCTGTGCGCTACATACTATCTGTCAGGATGTTTCAACCCTATTTCAATGCCGGTGTGATCATAACAACACAATAGAAAAATTGACGACAAAAGTTATAATAGGGAATCGGTTAGAGATGATAGTAATGATATTAAAGTAATAGCAGTCAACCATAGCTTGAACAATCATCTGATTAAATTCTTCAACAATAGCAAGTCACAGTATCAGAAATCCCTTAATTTTAGTTTAAAATTAAATTAAAATGCACATTAGCATAACAATTTTAATAATAATAATAACAATAACAACATATTACCAACAAATCACACGAAAAACAATTACGCCACCATTGGAATCAAACAAAACTTGTAGCCAACTAGACAAACTAGTACTGTTCCTACAACTTAGGTATGGTACTTTCCCTCATTTGCCTGCTTGAACAGATCAGCTTGCGCTGCAGCTGCACCATCAGAAGTGATGGAAGCAGCCACAGCCTCCCTAACCTGCTGGGTGGTGAAAGGGAAGTGAGAATTTGCTATCGAGTTGAGGAAAGCAGCTGTGCCCTCCCGGATCAAGGAGCCGAATCCATCGGTACGAGGGTTTGATAAGGCGTCGTGCAGGGTTGTACCAGTGCCGAATATGATCCCGCAAGTTGGGCCGAATGTCTGCCCAACTGTGTTCAAGTACCCTATAATGGCATTGATTTGCTGTGGGTGTGTCCTCCAGTAGCTGCATAAAAAGATTAGTTTTTCTGTCAGACTTGTTCGGCAGTTACAGGACAAGATAGTGTAGTTTAGTTTGAGTTATCTTATGGAATGTAAATGTTCTTTCAATTTTTTTCTTATGGCAAAATGTGCGTGAATATAGTATCTGTGAATGTCAGGTTTAAGGATCAGCTCACAGAGAATGCTGTAACGGGTGTGGTGGCACCTAATGGTCTGAATGTTTTGACCAACGACTAACATGATGTTATACTACCAGTAGGTTTACTTACTCGCAGGTGCCGGTGAAGAAGTGGTGCGGGTCGATAGAAGGAACACTTGGAGTAGAATGGCCACTGCTGCCACTGCTTGGTGGGTTGTAGCTACCGCTTCCATGAGATGGTGTTGGGGTAGCATGGCTACCTCCATTTCCATATGTCGGTGTTGTGCTGCCATGTCCTCCACTGCCATAAGACGGTGTTGATACGCCATGGCCCCCTCCAGTGCCGTATGATGGTGTTGATGTCCCATGGCCACCTCCTGTGCCGTATGATGGTGTTGATGTCCCATGGCCACCTCCTGTGCCATATGATGGGGTTGATGGTGTTGATGTGCCATGTCCACCTGTATATGTTGGTGTCGGCGTTGAGGTACCATGGCCACCACTAGTGCCAGATGTAGGTGTGGTGCCTGAACCTGTAAATTTGTTTTTTTCTACTTAGTATCTATATTTTATTCAAGGAGTACCCAAGTGTTGACACTTGATACAAAGAAATTATGCTGGTAAGGCCTTTAAATTTTGAGTAAAATTGGTATAATGCCTTCATGGCATTGTACAGGTGAGGCCTTTATATCAGCAGGCACAAAGAAATCATACTTTGTGGTTCCTTTTTTTTTAAAAATTCCTCATGGAACCCCTTGTATGAATGAATTAAATCAGTTGACCTACTGAACAACTTTTTACAGTGCTCAGTGCCTTGGTGGTATTTACTGAGATGTCCTTTGAGGAACTTGTGGTCCGATTTTAAAATAAATGTACTTGCAGGTGTGAAGACACTGACTAAAAATATTTTTTCACCTACCAATATAAAAATACATAACATGTAAAAGGTGAGTTTTTTCTTTTGCACCTAGCAATTCTGAGATACATGACATGTAAATGGTAAAATTTTCATTTCTGATTAAAGGAACTAGTATCTAGCTCTGTAAATGATTAAAGGCACCTATATATTATGGGGTTAAGACAACATTAACTAACAAAAGTTATGTTTGTAGAAAAATTAAGGATCACAGGTTTCAGTTTTAGGTCATCCAACATGAAGTGGAAAAGAGCACTAAAGGAAAGTGTGTAAGATTTTAACCTAATAACATACTGACAGATCTAACTTCAATTTAGAAAGCTGCAAAGCTAATTTGCAAATGAATTAGACAAGTAAAAGGAGAATTATTTATTGGGCATATGCATAGCATACTGAATCGGAAGTTTTTGAAAAGGAAAAAAAGGAAAAAAAACCCACAAACTTCATAACAAGAATGCACTGTTGTTGGAAGTGGCAGATGGTTATGCTCTTTCAATTTTTTTTTGGTTCTGGTGAACATTTTTTTTTTCTTTTCTAGGGGTTATAGGAGGGTTTTGAAGTACTTACTGACAGGAGGGGTGTGAAAGAAGTAGAAATTCTTCTTTTCATTGAACTCTTCCAGACTTCTACAAAGCACAGGAGAAACCAATCCCACAACAAGCAAACTCAGTAAAACACTGTTTCTGATGCTCCCCATTTCCTCACACAACTCTACTCAGAATCAAGCCTTTTAGTAAGTAAGAGACTGAAGCTGGTGGTGCTTTGGACTGAAAGGAAGGTATGCTCTATATATATACTAAAAACTTTGGTACAATATTTAAACTTCATTGATGGACATTTACTTGGCATGCAAAAGGCTGTAAACAGTTAGGTGTAAGTTGAGCCATGATTCCTCTACAATCCCCCAAATGGAATACGCCGGAATTTTATTTCAGTTAAATTTATATTTAGCATGAGGTAATTACCAAAATCTATTGCAATACCTCAGTCACCAGATTAAATTATGTAATGTTCTAGTCCTGTTAATCGAAACCAGTTATACAAAAATTTAATTGAACTACAAAATTTCAACAGTATAGACTGGAACTTGCTCTTTCAGGATTCAAACAGCTTCATTGATTTTTCACTTTCTGACAGATACTTGAGATTATATGGGTTCAGGCTGCCCATTTCGTCTTCTCACTAGAAACTGAACAGTCCCAGGATATACAGCAGATTGAGTTAAACTTAAACATGAGTTACTGGACCTGTTTGTGTTTGGTGAACATTCATTGGTTAAATCCATCCAGCTAATAGCTAGCAAGTGGTGCCATGTCTGGATTTACTGGCTAAAATCTACACTACTGTGTATATATGAGTATATCTATGTGCCATTACTCGATTTGATTTGATCAGCCAGGACAGGAATTAATTCTTTTGGCAGTTTTAGGGTTGGCAGGAGGCACTGCATCTCTTCTTAGATCAGAATTGTTTATGATGATATTTGATGCATGTTAACCCCACTTCATATATAGATCAGGCACATTTACAGGCTTGGCTAATAAATGTCAGTTTCTTGCTATCTACCAACTATTGCAATGTAATAGTGACAGCCTAATTCTTAATCTTATCTATGAAATGGACAGGATGAAGATGCCGATGAGTAGCTCAGTAAATGATAGTTGAATCTCTCTCATTTCAGAACAGTACTGCATCGGTATGTCGAATGCTAGCCAATCTCTCTCTCTGTTTTTTTTGAAACATTTTCTTATTTTAGTTTAGTAATTTGATTTGGGTAAACATATTGGAGAAAATTCGTAGAATTTTAGTTCAGATGAGGGAAACAGATCTACAACATGCCATAATAATTCGATTTTCTCTTGAAATAACCGCTCTGAACATTTATTTTATTACTTCTTTATTTTCTTAGTAAGAATTTTGTAGCATTAATTGGCCTCCTGTTTTGCCCACCAGAGCATGGCTCAGTTGGTAGTGGCATTGGCTCCCTATGTGGAGACCTGAGATCGAACCCCGGGTGGGGCGAATTAGGTAGGGTGTATAGTGTGTGCACGCCTATCGGCCTACGAGCTGTAATAAAAAAAAAAAAAAATTGGCCTCCTGTTTCAGACAGAAAATTGCTAATTTGCAGTTAGCATTGCCTTACTGTCATAGCATTTTGAAAATTTTTACCATTTGGCAGTAACTATACTTTTAAGGTAGTTATATTATGACATAAATTGTGACAGTTAAACAAGTTAAGCAATGCTAACTGCTATAGTTTTAACTATTCAGCATCACATCGAATCCGATTAGATCACATATTTACTATAGTCCATATATATGAGCTAAATTGAAACCAAAATAACAATATTTCATACATTTTCTTTCCAAAAATGCATAGTGAAAAATGCAAATCTGTTGTCGAAGCTATTTTGAGTCCCTATTATACATGTCCCTTCGCCCTGTCTTCGTTCGTTCTTAATTATAATTTAATTTTTGCTATTAATAGAGTTTAAAGTCAAATTAAATGGAGAGTGAAAGCTCTCTCCATTACAATGCAAATTTGCAATGTGCCTGTCATAATTAACTTACAGAGCACAAATGTGGAAGCAAGTATGATATTGCTTTATCTTTGCAATGTACCTGTTATAACTGGACCGAGATCACCTGCTTTTCTTGATCCGACGGTTGTTTCTCACTGAATACTTTGAGATCGGTGCAGCAACTGATTTGGACTATCCGATCGAGAAAAGCAGGCTCTGCTTTTCTTTACAGCAGATTCGGACTCGTGAATTCTGTTATCCCAATTTGGATAACAGGACCCTGTTATCCAAATATGGGCCGTCGGATCAAAATCAACGGATGGGATTAATTGTGATAAAGGCCCCCTATAATCTTAACTGGGTCGATTGGGCCGTCCGTTTTGATCTAACGGTCCATATTGGACAAACAGAGCCCTGTTATTCTCAAAGAATAACAGCAGATCCGGACTCCGGACTCGTTATAACTTATAGAGAGAGCACAAATGTGGAAGCAAGAATGCTATTGCATTGTTATGATCTTGTACATCAACAAGGAGGAGGATTACTTTTCTGGTGAGGTGATGAGAGATGCCTCTGCTAAAACCATGTGACATTGGTCAAAGCATTTACTCTTGTTTTCTTGCATTTATTGTTACAGATCAGAGAAAAGCTTGTGGAGTCATTGCAATATTTCATCTTTCACCCCCACACATTGAGCCTCCTTCAGTTCTCAAGTTCATCAGGGTACAATACAATTCTTCTTAAAAGAGGTTCCCAGTGCTACCAGTTTAATTTTGTGCGCCAGCAAATGACATCAATTCATTTCTCATGAGAAACATCTTGCACCCATTGAAAAGCTATCCGTAGGTCCATACACGTATAAAAAATATAACAGATTCATTCCGAAATATATATAAATCTATAGACGTTATGGACAACTTTTTTTATATATGGATGCTAGGTATATTACACTACTCTCAAGTTCATCAGTGTACAATTGTTCTAAGAGAAAAGTTCTAATGCCACCATTATGTGTGTCACAACAAAGGATACCAACTCATTTTTTAATTTATATTCAAACAAATTTTGAATCTAAGCTGTTGATCTTATCAGAAACGTTTGCCTGCTATCAGGGGGTTAAAAATGAACACTTTATAATTAATTTATCGTAGTTCAAAGATCATCAAAATTTCATACCATTTGTAACAATTTTTTTTGAGATAAAAGATAAGGGTCAAGCCACTCAAATTTAAATGTTTATAAAAGACCTCCATCCAAGTTTCGAAACTGCGACCTCCCACACAGAGAGCGTTGCCCTTAGCCATTACAATTTGTAACAGTCTAATTGTAATAAGTTTTAATGAAGTATCAAATGACATCCAAATCGAATGATGCTTGAAACAATTAATCTATAAGTTCAAGAACATATTCGAAAAAGTTTTTCCATTTAATAAATTTTCAAGGATTCATTTGTAATTGTAGGTTGATTGATATGGTTTCAGTAGCTCTCAATGGATCATTTCCTGAATATATATTATAATTTAAAATGGGCATTATGTTATGGATCGGCGAAGTAATCGTTCATTTTTAATCGAGATATTCTCTTCTTGCAGATCAAACATCTATCTTTAGATGTGTCAAAATTATATATCATAATTTTGATTGTAAAAAATGAACGATTTATATTTCTCTTGACTGGACTAAAAATTCTGAAGATGAAATGTTCTCTTTAAAGTGGTAAATTCTCTTTTTCTTTTTCTTTTTTTGAAGTGGGGGAGACGAAAGGATCTCTTTTACCCTGTTTTTTTTATCTGATGGCTGAGAAATACCAAAGTACTTCGAGATTGGTGCAGTAAACATCAAAGTATTTTGAGATCGGTGTACGTAAACCAATCTCAACCAAAAGCTGGGTCGGATTCGGATCTGAGATGAAATGTTTATAAAAATGTTAACTGGGCATATATATATATATATACTAGTGAAAAGCCCACGCCTTGCTTTGGGCTGAAATTGTTATTTCTTATAATAAAATTTTAAGATAATATGTAATGGACCTTAAATTGAGATAATTTATATGAGCCTTTAATTTTATTGGGTTGAGAATGTCAACGGGCATTAATGTACATCAACGATTCTGATCTATCGAAGAAAAATGATCAACGGCTCAGATGTGAGGATAGCCCTTTCATATCATTTTTTCCAATATGCTTTTATTATTAGTAAGGATATATACCGCATCTGCAGAACTTCTCTATGACACGCCACCAATTGCAGTGTACTAAATAGATTTAAACTGCGCTATTACGTTAAAGTAAATAACATCGATCATGGTACGAATTTAAATTTGATGGTCCTTGCCTTGGTCGCTTTCAGATCGAAAATCCTTCGAAATAACAAAAAAACTGCGATCGAGTTGGAGTTGCGATGGTCATGTCAGTCATCATGTATTCATGTACGAAGTTTGCTTGCAAACTGATGGATTCATAAATCATAATTAATTCAGTCAGTTAATAGCGACTGATCTTGGTTGGCAGGTTTTATTTTGTATATATACATACATTATTAAGGATACTTAACTTCATTTCTTCAAATAAATGGAGTTAGTGTGATTTATTATGACTATGTATATTAATTTGAATAATTATAGTTTGTATCCTTAATCTATCAAGACATTGCATTTCTAAATAGAAAAAAAAAAAAAACAAAAAAGAAACAATTGCATGTGGTTTGAGATGGTTTGGCTAACTATTAATTCCCCCTTGATCTTGTTTTGGAGTTACTACATGTCAATTAATGAGGGTTCACTCATGATATGTTACATACACCTCATGACATGATCAAGTTGCATAGATATATTCTTCCAGAGCGGTTATTCTATAGTTCGATCTGCCGAGCAACCTTTCATTTTGAATCGAGCGGTTCTTATTAAACATTTCTCTTTAGTTGTGTATAAAGGATACATCAAGACCATTAGGTTCTGAAAAATGGACGGTCTGTATTCGATCCAATACATAGCATAATTAGTCATTTTCCATATATATATATATATATATATATCACTACAACAAAATGGACCTTTTGCAACGCCCTATTTACAACGGTTGTTGTTAATAACAGCTGCTAAAATAGATTCGTACCATTCGGAAAGACTCAGCAGCGGGTTTTAACAAACAACCGTTGTAAAATGTGTAGGTTTTACAACGGTTATTAGATAAAAACCGTTGTTAAATGGACTGAGGGAATTTAACAACTGTTATTAGTAAACAACCGCTGTAAAAGCTATAAATTTTACAACGGTTGTTAATAAAGAACCGCTGTTAAATAAATTAACAACGGTTGCTTTGTATTAACCATTGTAAAAATTGTTATTTAGATTTTTATTTTTCCCCCATCCTTGAGAAGAATAGTTAGGGTTGGTCTTTCTGCTTCTCAATACAGCCGCCTCCTCTCTTTCTGCCTCTCAATAAACCCTAGTTCTCTTCTTCCCTTCGATCACAACGACGGCGGGGCGAAGGTGGGGGCGCTCGCGCTGGTCCGCGACCGGGCGAAGGTGGGGGCCTTGAAGAGGCTGACCCTGAGCTCCTCCAAGACGGCGGGGCGCAACTCGTCGGGCCGCATCACGTCCTTCCACCGCGGCGGCAGGGCGAAAAGGCTGCAGCGGAGGGTCGACGTGAGGCGCAGCACCTCGGGCGTCGGCGTCGTGGAGAGGATCGAGTACGACCCCAATCGGTCCTCCCGCATCGCCCTCGTTCGGTGGGTCGACGGCGTGCATCTCCGCCGGCAGAAGGATGGGAAGAAGGTGGTTGTATCTGATCGGAGTCAGGTGGTGAGATCTGATGACGTGAGACCCCCTCCTACACTGGAGATCTTCCCTTCATGGCCAATGAGGCACCAGTACCACCAACTCAAAACTGTGAGTAATTTGTCCTTTTGACTTTACATTAAATTAGATTAATTGTCTCCAAATCAGCTACTTATTGGCAAATTTAAATAGGGCTGATATTGTTATTATTAGCTAGTAAATAAAATTGAAGATGATAGATAGATAAAATGAAGCAAAATGTGCAAGTATATAACTACATATATACAAACAATATGTATGAGAACAATTAAAAAATTTGGTTACGTATGTATGTGATAATCAATGACTGGTGGGGATGAACATCAATTAATGGTGACTTGATACATACTTTTGTTAAACATGGCATGCAAGTAGCAGAGGGGATCAGAGCAGTCAGTGGGGAGCAGCGAGGAATCAGGCCCAACGAGTCACTTTGTGAACCCACCTATAGATAATTGGAGTGCCCAAAGTGCGGTGTGCAAATTGGGGCTCTCTACAATCTGACTGAGCATGGATTGTCAATTGAAGTTGGCTACTGAACTATGGTAAGGTTACCACCTGATAGCAAAACATACACGGCCATTGATTGGTTAAGATGCTAAGCACCTGACTTTATTTTTCTAGCTGGCTGATTTATGGTTAAGATGCTTGAACAATTAAACTAATTACTTAGTAAATTGGAAATGCTGATTACATATTAACAAACCGAACAAGGTAATTAGTGTGTCCATTGATTGGTTAGGAACATACTTGAGTTGGTACAATTTGCTGCATGTTCTGCCATTTCGAAGTTGGCTCTCAAGGAAGGTAAAAAGTGAAGTAATGAACTGTTAACGGGGTTCCACCAAGACTAACCACATAACTCGACAGTTGATTTGAATTGCAAGACATTCATATTAGAATTGAAAAGAACTGAATTGTTGGCCTTTTTATAGCTTAACTTTGCAATTAACCTACAAATAATCATTTCCTGTCAATGCAATTTCAATTCTGCAACTCTTAGGATTTGACTTCAGATTTGGAGGGGTGAGGATGACTAAGTTTCTCTAATCACTGGACTTATCAAGGTCATGCTTTATTTCTTGCGTGTGCCTTTGACTAATCAGAGTACTTTTGCTAAATCCAACTGATACAACAAAAATAGTGTGCTCACTGAAGATAAATTTACTGGAATTTGGTTCAATGCAACAACTGACATAAATAATGTTCTTTTTTTTTTTTCAGGATCAAGGACTAGACATTATATTTGAAGGCCTTGGTACTCTAAAAATTATGCCATGATATGAATGAGGTTATTCCACACTACTATCTTATGATTAATGAGATCGGCACTTGAATAATGAGATTGGCACTTGTATATTTTACATGCAACCTTATGATTTGTGATACGGTTAGCTTATAGACATAGCACTGTTTTACATGTTTATAGTTATATGTGGGGCCTCCAGTCGTAAACTGATCAGCAAAATAAACTTATGATTTGTGAACTGCAGCTTATTATTTTGGATGAAGAAAGGAAACTCTCAAGAGAGTAGCAAAGTATGGAAAGTCAAGGTACATTACTTATTAGTTTTAGTGCAGCTTTTTAATTTTTATATATTTGTTCTTAATTCTTAGCTTTACTTATTTTTACAGACTAACAATAGACGATAAAGATGTTTCTTTCCGGACTGTTACTGCAAAGGTACTCTCAAATATACCTTAAATTGTACAGATAAAAATTCTTGGTGAGTATGAGACTGTAAAGATAAAATTTCCTTCTCTTTAAATAAGCTTGATGCTCTATTTTTTCTTTCTTCGATGCAGTCAGTATATCAGTGGATCATAAAACCCCAGGTTGTGAGCAAGGCCAGTGAGATGTTCCTTCCTGGTCGGATGGCATTTGTTTATGACATGGTACGTATAATGAACTATTCAACCAATTGGCCATTCTACAGGTTGTGAGCAAGGCCAGTGAAGTTTGCTCTTTTTAGTTTTTTTACATCTTCATGTGCAGCAACGAGTGAAGTTTATATTGAGTTAGGTGGTGCTTTTGATATTTTTAGTGAATTAGAAATGGGTTAGGAACTTGGGATGTGAAGTTTATAGTCAGAGTTCCACACCTGTCTCAAAGCCTGAACTTGGAGATGAAGCCACAATCATCGAGTAGATTGGAGATGAAGCCACAACCATTTCAGAGGTACTCTACTACCACACCACACTCTTATTTTCCAATTATATGGAGTGGACAGTGAGTGATATATGGTAATGGTTTTCTGCTAGTTTTCCATTTTCAAATCTGCATCTAATGTTAGTGCAATGGTTGAGGCAAAAGCAACTGACCAAATCTCTATATTAGTAGAAAAGTTTTTATGAGATAAAATCCCCCTCGAATGTTGCAGTGAAAGACAAACAAGGGAACAGTGAAGGTTGTGATAACATAAAGTCTGTTTAATTTTTTTCTTTTTATGTCCTATTTAATCTCACTAAGTTTCGTTGATTATCTGTTGCAGTGTTCAAACCACATTCGAGCAACTTGTAATACAAAAGCAAATTCTGGTCAATAATGATTGAAGGAGTGAAGAAAGGAAACAAAAGTTCTCTAAGTACAGAAGAAAACTAAGAAATTTTTTTGCCGAAATGATTGTATTTTAAATAATATTATAATGTGCATGAGAAATTTTTTTGTATCAATTAGTATTGTAAGACATTTCAGTTATATTTATAAATTAAATCTTTGATATCAATTATTGTTGTTTTGTACAGTGGGCTAGCCAAAAATCACATTTTTTTTTTATTTTGGAAAAACACCTTTACAACGGTTATTTATTCAGAACAGCTGCTAAGTTTGACATTTAGCAGCTGTTATTAACTTATAACCGTTGTAAATATTAACTAATAGCAGCGGTTATTTATTTAGAACCACTGCTAAGTTTTACATTAGCAGCTGTTATTTCCTCATAACCGTTGTAAATATAAATAATAGCAACGGTTATTTTCTAATAACCGCTGTAAAATGACATGTTTAACAGCGGTTATTAACTAACAACCGTTGCTAAACTTCGTAGTTTGGCAGCCGCGTTTGCAGCGGTTATTTATTACAATTAGCAACGCCCTACGCTGCAACGGTTGTATAACCGTTGTTAAAGGCCCAAAATAACCGTTGTAAAAGGCCCTTTTGTGTTGTAGTGTATATATATAGGCAAGCAAGAATATAATTTATAGAGATCTAGCATCAACAAGACAATGCTCACCTGTACTTGAAAACAAAATAAATATAAATAAATAAATAAGAGGAGAACTTCAGATTGGAGATGAGGAGAGAATGAGATTACTGACAACTCCAGAGAGATCTAGGCTGTCTTTTTTTTTTTTTTTTGATTACACTAGGCTGTCTGTCTCTCAGACAAAACTTCTAGTCAATTGCCATTAATGACTGAACTACCATTTTGCTTTCCCCACCACCTTCTGATTTTTTTATAAAAAAATTGAGGCGATTAAAATGAAATATACCATTTTTCTGTTTCAGAGGAAGCAGACATTAAATAAAAACAGTGCTTATTAAATGTTACTGACATAAGAAACTGTTACTATTTTATATATACTAGAGCTGTCGGGCTTTGCCTCGAAAAATAGTATCAGATAAATAATAAGGTTTTATATTTATAATTTTATATTAAATAAATTTTGAATATAATTTTTTTAAATCTTATGACGTAAAAATAATAATATAATAATTTTATAAACAATAAACATAATGTTGTTGGACTATTTTAAGTGTTAAAATTTATTTTTGACTTATCATACTCATTTTTATTTAATAAGAATAGAGAAAACAATGCAAGCCATAGGATCAAAGAAGGTGAAGAGATTTAAACAAAATCAATGGTAAATAATATTGATGATGTGGCATAGTTGAGGTGCTTAGAGAGCTACCACTCTTATGGAGTATAGATTGCTGTAAGAGTTACTGATTAATGGTATAGTTAAACAGAAAGTAATTTACTGATCAAATAAGTTACTCGTTACTCGTTAGCATCTTAATAAGCCAATCAATATATAATAACATACACATGATATATATACACTTAAACATGACCTAATACATTTTGGCGATTATATTAAATTAATGAGTTACATATTGAAGAAACCAATAACACTTTATGTCAAACAAAAACTTACAATATTATTTTCCGAACCAATCAATGCCAGAAATTAAACATAAAACTTGTATTTAAAAAAACAAACGAAACGCAAGATGTAAATTAATGCTAATAAACCTCCTGTGCGTTCCAATGCATATATGTAGTACATATACTGATATACATCATTCTTCCAGTCTCAGAAACAATAATTAACACAGTGCTTTTACTTTGTTCAACATTTTTCTCTCTTCAACATTATTTTTTCTCATATACATACTACTGCCAAATTAGATCTGATCAGACACATAAACATGAGGATTAATGTACATGGCATGATTATAGCAATTCTTGTAAGCTATGTTGTGGTTAGTACATGCAATGCTCTGAAGGAGTTCCATGTAGGGGGAGCAGAGGGATGGGTGCCTCATCCTTCCCAGCCTTTCAATCAGTGGGCTCAGAGTACCAGATTTCATGTCAATGACAGACTAGGTCTATGTCTCTCTCTCTCTCTAAAAAAAATCACTTATTATTATGGGGCATTATTTTTGTTCTTATTTTATTGATCAAGCCATATATCTAGCAATTTATATGTATATATCTCTCTATTATTAGTGCAGGATAAATGGATAATTGGTTCTGTGAAACAATAAAAACTTTGAAAGAAGAAAAATAAGGAATAAATGATCTTAAGCAGTCAGACCTGTTGTGGGACAGTTTCTTATGTCCAATTTTTATGAGTTTTGATTTTCTGACTGTTCTGAACCTATGTATAATATACTGGCATAAAAGTTCATAATTTAAAACATCAAATTGCCATAATTCCCCCTTTTATGTCTCTGAATCACTAATAATCTCATGTTTGTATATATTTGTGACCAGTGATCTTTGTTTATCTTTTATTCTACCTTTTCAAATTGAATTAGATATTTTCAATGAATTTACTGATACCGGTTCTTATGAATTACAGTTTTCGACTACAAGAAAGACGAGGACTCGGTGCTTGTCGTGAACAAGGAGCACTACGACCTGTGCGACAGTTCCAACCCCTACCTGAGACTATTCGGAGGCAAATCGATCTATGATCTTGGTCGACCAGGTGAATTCTTCTTCATAAGTGGGAACCACACGCGATGCGAAGGAGGCGAGAAGGTGATCATCATGGTCATGTCGACAAACAGGTCCCCGCCGCCTCCTTTGCCAGTATTGCCATGTCCGGCATCACATCCTCCTCCACATTCACCCAAAGCCCCTTCAAGCGATAAAACAACGCCGGTGTTGCACCCATTGCCACATAAATCGTCTTCTGTGTCGCTGTCGAGTAGGGTTCTTGGTGCTCTGGTTTGCTTGCTTCTGATGGTCTGTGTTGTTTCAGTGAATAATATTTGAGTCTAATTTAATATTTATAATGAGTAGTCTCTTATTATTCATAAAAAAATTTACCTTACACAGGAGGTATTATTAATTTAGGGGGTTAACTTTTTTTGTTATCTTGTAATAGCTAGATAGTTTTGTTTGCAATATGAGAAATATGATTTTCCTTTTTTTATAGTAAAGGCGTGTTCGGAAGCAACCCAACCCTTGGAAATACGTGGATATTTGGACTCCGCGGAGTAGATTTTCCGAGATGCATTCGGCAGTCATTTTACAGTACGTGGGTTTCGGTGATAATTTCCGTCCAATTTCCCATCTCTTCGTTATTTCGTGGGTAGAAAATAATTGGCTCAGACTCGATTATTTCTTTCCCATCTCGGATTGTTCTCAATACGTACGATAATTGATGCCTTCATGCATCTCAAACCTTAATTACAATTAGCGGATAACAATCAGCTAATGAAAAATAAATGTAAATGTTCTGGATATTTTTTTTTTGCTAATAATAACAATTTTAATATAAGTTATAATGACAGTTTAGATAAATCATTGCATTGAATTATTTGAAAAAGATACAATGAAATTTTCACTTAAATTTATATATATATTTTAGAATTTTGCTCCAATACTCCCATAAAAAAAATTATTTTCGATCTGAGGATTATAAATAAATATTACTAGTTATGAGATTAATCTATAATCGATAAAATTATCTGGGTGGGAGCATGAAAGCAATGCCCTATATTTTATTAAGAGTATGAGCATACAGTCATAGAAACTATTTAAAAAGAAAAAAAAATATTTCTCTTGATAATTCCCATGATAAAACCAAACAAATATTTTTGTATACCTGTGAGTATGGGTTCCCCCATATTACATGGTGGGTTCCCGTACCCATATAATCCCATCCCGTATATTCCCATGACAACCAAACACGCCTCGTGAGAATATATGGAATGTGATTTTATAGGTTCGGGAACCCACTTATCAAAATATGGGAACCCATACTCACGGGGTTGACATGGGAATGTGTGAATGACCGTTCGGATACACCATGGGAATTACTGTGGAAATTTTATTTTTTCATTTGTTTGATTAATGTAAGTAATAATTATAATAATTATAATAATAATATTAGAGTGAGACTATTGTACTATTAATAGTACAGATTACCCCGTACTATTGACCATATATCCAATTTCAAAATATTAATAGTCGATCCGAACTGTTTATTATGATCTTTATACAAATTTTAAAATTTTTAGTACCTTTTACTATTTTTAAGATATTTTCAAAAGTCACTTGATTAAAATATTATGAGCCATTTAAATAGGTGACATTTTAAAATATCTAAAAAAATACTAAACAAATTCCAAAAAATATAAAATTTAGTTTACAAGTAAAATTGTATATGAAAATCATAATGAACGGTTTAGATCAACCATTAATATTTTGAAACTAGAGATATGAGATAATAGTACGGAACAATCCGTACTGCTAATAGTACAAGGCCCCGTTCGGATATCATATATTTCGTGGGAAATCACCGTAAATTTGATCCGCTGGGAATTTTCATCGAATGTGCGTTCGGCGAGCATATCTTGGGTGCGTGGGAAGAGTTATATTCCCCACCTATTTTCCCATCTCTTCACAATTTGGTGGGCAGAAAATAATTCGCTCAAAGCTGATTATTATCTTCCCACCAAATTCTCGTTGCTCCTTGCAGAAGCACATCACAATAACAGTAACAACAATATAATAATTAATTTCAGTCTAAAGCAAAACGTGCTCTTTACGGTTATACAAAAAAAGGGTTACATTACACTATCATACAGTTGGGCCAAGACTGATTCTCCCAACACCAATCCGAATGCCTAGAGACCTGGCCCATAAAAGCCCAGACCAATTTTGGGCTTTGTCTTCAGCCACACGGCCCAATTCAGTAACTTCATTCCAGCTCGTGTGTCAGTGTTGTATTTGCAGTCTTGCACACCATGGGCGCGACAACGCCCGGCTGACTTGATTATCCGTTGCTGACCAAAGATGACGGTGAAGGAGAAATTAATAGGATTTGTTGGGGCCAAAATGAGTATCAATGAACTGCTGCAAGTTTCGGTTTGTTACCTCTACTCGACGAATTCTTTCCAGGTGAGGTTTTTTTTTTCTAACGGTAATCGTACTGCATTAATGTAGTGCACACAAGGTGTTTGATGAAATGCTTTGACAGTAAATTTCATTTCATTTGGGTTTATTTTATTGGGACTCAACAAAGAAACAATCTGGAATGGTTTAAACTGATCTGCCCATTGTTGTTGGTCTAACCGAGCATGTCATCGAACATGCAATCTGAACTGTTTTTCTTTTACCAAAACTAGAGTATTGCCACCGCACGAACCGTATGATATTAGTTGAGTCCTCTTCCTATGATCTGGCAATCTCTTCCTGGTTGTACCTGCTCTGGTGCTCCCCGAAACGAGTAATATCTAAATTTTTATAATCCAGGCATTTTTTACTATCCTTAGGAACCTAGTTGCAGATGCAATATTTCTTCTTATCATAAACAACATGCCCGTATTAGTTTGTTTGGTAAATTTGCTATAATTAAAATTTATCCATCGCGCAAATTGTCTCCGAAGATCGTTCTCCTCTTTTGTTTGTAGTCATCGCCATCATAAGATGTGAAAATAATGGAATTTATGATTCGATAATGTGACAATTCTGCAGCAGTATCAGATTTAGATAAATAACTACATAAGCCTGTAACGAACAATAGATACATAAAATATGGGAATTAACATCTAATTAATCTCCAATTCCACAAGAAATAAGAGAACTAAAGAACTTACAAATTATCATAAACAGACCTGCATAACTGACAATCAAACAATGCATCTTATGGAAACTGTTTCGTTACAAAAAACAAATAAATTATAAAACATCCATCCCCAAAAAAATAACAACAACAACATAATGAAACAATCATCAGGGACCTCTATGCAAATACATAACAAATGTTTTTTTTTTTTATTAATATTAGCCTTAAATTTTACACAAACCAGGTAAACCTCAATTCATGCATGGAAACCCTTTTCTTCTTCTGTTTGTCACCTTCATTAATAGTGTACGTACATGCATACATGATACATGGCTTGTTCATAAGAAGAGTTGTTCATTAGTTCATGATCCTGGCGCACTTCGTGATGAAACTGCAGCCACGTCTGTATGGATTCGCTTGACGGCCCCTCTGGCAGTTGTAGTACGACTGGCCCCTCCTGTTGCACGGGACGCGGTTCTTCTTCAGCGCATCGTAGCTGATGTACCTCTTTCTCCACGCAAGACCGCGACGCACCGCCGCCTCGAGATCCGTGCCCACCTCCTCATACGCATCCCCGTCACAGCCCCCGACTTTGCCGTTGCAGCTCAGTAGAGAGGCCGAGCTCTCTAGGAGATTGTCAGAGTCCGGTTCGTTAAAACTGAGGGCCCACGAGCTTTCCATTGGGGAGGAGGTGGTTGTCAGAACGGAAGTGGATAGCAGGAGGAGGGAAAGGAGGGCGGTGGTGGCAATGCGGAGGGCCATGGGAGATGATTGAAGGGGCGATGCAGGTCCCTTAAAAGATTTTCGGAATTGCAAAGAGCGAGACAATAAGAGAGACAGGGTACGAGATGGGCGTGGGTTAATATGGAAAGGAAAGGGAAGGGGGTAGAGAACGAGTTATATCGGGTGGTCGGTTGAGGCGGAGGGGTAGCGGTTCATTATTGCTGGGTTTGTTGGCATTGCCTATCTTTAGAGAGGATGATGGTAAGAGGGTTGATATGGGAGGGAACTGAAAGAAATTTGGTTTTACTCATTCAGTGGAGAGAAATTGGATACCATATCCTCTGTAGCGCTGCATTGTGTAGCGCGGGTTGTGAACCATTAGATCATCTCAAGATCTGTGTTGGATCGAATCTCGAGATGATCTAACGGTTCACATTCTGCGCTACACAATGCGACGCTATAGAGGATGAGCACTCGAGAAATTGATAGGAGCTGAATTGTAATCAGATTAGGGTAACTGTGTCACACAACTTTTCTTTGTTAAAAATAGCAAATATGGAGCCAATATATATAAGGTTAATGTCATAATGAACACTTAAATTATATATATATATATATATATGTATATATATTTGCTAGCATCTCGTATATAGAAATATTTCATCCCAATTTAAGCATGCAATGCTTTGCATTCATATATTTCTTGTTCCAACCTTTTTTTTTCTCATTAACATTTCTTCTAGTTCCAACTTATTAATAGTTTTATATTGTATCACTCATATTAAACAACAACAACAACAACAACAACAACAACAACAACAACAACAACAACAACAACATAATTAGAAGAATAATAATATTAATAATTTAAATGCCACAAGGAATGTGAAAATAAATCTTCCTATGAAGGGATCAATGTGAAGAAAATTCAGAAATGTTGCAATAGCTTTGTTTTGTATTTTTTTTACTTCTATTTGTTGTCGATAATGTAAAACTGTAGACAGATTGGGATATTTAAATTAACTTATTACTTTCAAAACTCTTATAAAATTTTGAATTGTGAATCTTCAATTCCTCTTATTGAAGGTCACGAAAGTTTGAAAAAAAGAAGAGATTTAAACTGAAACTGTATAATATTTTGGCCCCAAATCCCCAATGAAATATTTGATGCAGTTATCAAGAGAGAAGTTTATCTGATGAAGGTAATCAAGAGAAGTTAACTCTGCCTATATTTTTTTCAATGCAGCCGGTCCCAAGCCCAGGCAAGCCAACTGTTAAGAAACACCACCATTCTGATGGAAATGAAACCTAATCGAATTGTGTTGTTATTGTATCAAGAGAAAAGAGTTCTCCTTTTCATACTTCACACAGGTATCTTTCATTAGTGGAGGCAATCTTTCTCAGTGCATTTCCTCTGGCTTAAATCTTCTTTCAAACTACAATCCTTCAGCAAAATTTGCCCAGATTTTTTTTATTCTTGTCAAGTTCTTTTAAACTACAATCCTTCAGCAAGCCAACTGTTAAAAAACACCACCATTCTTATGGAAATGGCTCAAGACCCTCCAAACTTTTCAGTTTTGACATAATGATTCCTACAATGTTTTAAAATCAACTGAATTTGTAGAATTTGATTTTTGTTCCTATTCTATGTTTTTCCTCGGTATATGTACTATCTGTTATTCAATAAAATTTTTGACTTCTTTTAATGGAATTGGTTGTTCTAATTTGCTTTTGTAATGCTGGTATATTTCTTAGTTTTTCCCATGTAAGTTGTCTTCCTTTCCCATTGGCCATTTCAATTTCTTTCTTAATTTTTCTTGTGCATAGGAGTTTTCTTATTTTTTATTTTGGTTTTTTTCATACTGTTTTGTTTGCATGATTTTTTTTTCTTCTAGTTATATGTTCCATTTTTTAATGATGGTGTTTCGATACCATTTTTTTGACTAGAAAAGCTCGAGTTTTTTATCTTCTTTTTGAAGGAGTCAAATACAATAGGAAGAGGTCCTAGCTGGATTTGTTCATGAAATAAAGTGGATTATTACTTTTATTATGTATGTATATGTTAAAGTTGGATTCTACAGTAGTATTAACTTACATGGTCTCATGGATGTTGTTATAGAAGATTTCCTGTATGGCACATTTTTTTGCACAAACTTCTTCCGGCACTACTACATTACAAGTATAACTCTTTCAACAAAGCTAAATACTGAAATTTACTGTGATATGGAAATTTATTTTTTTTGTTTGAAACAAAGAACACTTATTCTTTTATTCCAGCACTACCTCTTCAGGGCTCAATACGAAAATGCTTGCCAAATAGAGGCAATCTCAGCAGCTACTTGTTGCATCTTAATCCGATGTTTTGGCAACTGCGCTGTGCACAAGAGCGCAACCTTAATCAACTGTAACACACACTCTGCTGTCCTCTGGTCTGGCAGGTCTTGTTCTACATTACTCTGCCGTTGCCATATTGTGCTGTCCACGATCTCGATGATTTGATCTGGGAATGCTTCATTCACAAAGGATGGCAGATTCAGACCTTCTTTGAAGATCTCATCGGTAGGTCTCTTCCCTGTAAGCATCTCTAGCAATAGTACTCCAAAACTATAGACATCTCCAGCAACTGAGGCTTTTCCTCCCATACCATACTCTGCATTTGTTCCACACGAGTCATTGAGAAAGAAAACATTACAGTTAGCCATAAACAAATGAACTGAAATTTAAGAGATGCAAAGGTATATGTTACAAACAAGAAATAATTAACAGATATTGTATTCTCACCAGGTGCTATGTAGCCAATAGAACCACTTAATCCAGATAAGCTTGATGAATTCTTAGTCTTTACTGTGGCACGAGCCAAAAACTGGGCTATCCCAAAATCACCCACATGAGCGGTCATAGAGTGATCCAGTAGAATATTGCTCGGTTTCACATCACAGTGAACAATATGAAGTCCGCATCCATCATGAAGATACTCTAGAGCAGAAGCCACATCCATTGCTATACATATCCTCTGAGCCAGAGTTAGTGACTTACCAGTTGATTTTTGATGCAGCCACTCTTCTAGGCTGCCATTTGACATGTACTCAAAAACAAGTGCTCTAAAGGCATTGCCAACATGATTTGTAATTGCACAGGAGGTAACAACTCGAACGAGATTCCTGTGTCGAAGGTTTCTCAAAGCTTCGCATTCAATAGCAAAACTTTTCAGCCCTCCATGGATATCAAGGTTGAAAACCTTAATAGCAACTGGATTGGATTCAAACTCCACGTTTCCTTTGTACACTGAACCAAAACGCCCACTTCCAACCAAGTTGTCTGGAGAAAATCCATTGGTTGCTTTGTCTAGATCAGCATAAGAAATCTTTCTAAATCTCTCGTTTGATGGCTCTGTGTGAAGTATTGCTTTCTGAGCCTTCCTCTGGAAAAGCAAAATTGATGTTACAACCAAGGATAGAATAACAACTATTCCAATAACTATCAACACTATCATCAACAAATGAGAGTTTGATTTTCTGAAAGAATCAGGCACATGACATGATGATATTTTTGGAAATAGATTAGGGTCATTTGAACAAAGATTTTTGTTTCCTTGAATAAATGTTTCATTTTGGTTGCTAAAGATGCCACCTGTAGGTAGCGAGCCAACAAAATTGTTGAAGGAGAGATTTAGGTAATTTAAAGAACCAAAGGATGTAAAAAACTTGGGTATGTTTCCAGATAAATTGTTGGAAGAAAGATCAATCTCCTTGAGACCTTTCAAGGCAGCAAAAGAGTTCGGTATGCTTCCTTCGAGGAGGTTTTCCTCCATGCGAAGATGCTCCAAAAGAAGGCAATTGCCAAGGCTAGATGGGATGCTACCATAGAAACGATTATGAGAGATGTTTAGAGTGCCAACATTGTTCAATTTCCCCACCTCTTGAGGTACTAGTCCCGTTAAGGAATTATATGACAAGTCTAAGGCTTGTGTGAATGAAGAAATGCTGACAAGTTCCGCAGGAATATGACCTTCAAGGTTGTTATGGGAGAAATTTGCTATATACAGATGGATGCAATTTCCCAAACTTACGGGTATGCTACTATTAAGCTGGTTTGTATCCAAGTATATCTCATTTAATTGATCCAAATTTCCCAAAGTAGATGGAATAGGACCAGTGAGAATATTGGAAGACAATCTAAGGAGGACCAATTGGGTTAGATTGCCTAGAGAAGGAGGAATGCTACCTGTGAGCTGATTCCGATCCATATAAATGGTATTGAGGCTTGTAAGGTTACCCAGTTCATCAGGAATAGTCCCAGAAATTTTGTTTCCCCCTAACAATACCACCTGCAGGTTTTGGGAGAGCTTACCCATTGATTGAGGTAAGGTTCCTTCAAATTTGTTATCCTCTAAAATAAGATTTACCAAGTTGGTGCAACTGGTCAAGGAGTCGAGGAAAGTTGTAATGTTACCTTCAAGTTGGTTCCATCCCAAATTTAACTCCTGAAGGCCATCAAGTGTTCCCATGTTTGGCACTACTCCGGTGAAAGCATTTCCACTGAGATCAAGTTCTACGAGTCCAGAAATTTTTGTTATTGAACTGGGGATTGGGCCTTCTAGATTGCTTGATGTCATGACCAAGTTGTTAAGATTTGGTAGTGTGTAACCTATATCTTGTGGTAGCTCTCCAGAGAAATTATTGTTTCCTAAGCCCAAATAAGTTAGAGAGGAGATGTTGTACACAAAGTGGGGAATTGGTCCAGACAAGTTGTTTATGGATAAATCCAATTCTATTAGATTGGAAGAAACTCTTTGTAATTCTTCGGGAATGTTCCCTTCCAATTGATTGTAGGCCAAAAGGAGATATTCGAGCAAAGGTAAATTTCTTATTGAGGATGGGATGGGTCCGGTAAGATTGTTTGCAGTTAGAGCAAGATAACTAATTGGTGATGGATTTAATGAAAATGGTGGAATATGACCAGAAAATCCATTGTGCATAAGCTCAATAGAAGCAAGATTTGGATTGTTAAAAAGAGCAGGAGGGATCTCTCCACTAAGTTTATTATATGAGAGATATAGAGCAGTCAATGAGGAGCAATTGGCAAGATGAGGGGGTATTTCACCAGTAAGGCTATTATTTGTGAGGATAACATAACTCAATGAGGAGCTCATACCCAGCTGCCGAGGAATGGAACCGGTAAGCTTGTTATCTTGGAAGAATATTTCTGTGAGGTTCTGGAGTTGGCCAAATTCTTCTGGTATGGTCCCCTGGATTTCATTACCAGCAAGCGCGATGATCTTCAAACTCTTGCACTGACTTAGGTCGGTTGGAATCTCACCTCCCAGCTGATTGTATGATAAACTAACCACCTCAAGGTTTATGCAAGAAGATAGGTTTGGCGGAATCTTCCCTTGAAAATAATTCGTGCTCAGATTAAGGTACCGGAGCTGGCTAAGCAGTCCAAGCTCAGAAGGAATGCTCCCGGTAAATGAATTGTTCATAACATTTAACCAGTCAAGAGAAGTGAGGTTGGCGACATAGGGAGGGAGTGGGCCAGACAGACCGAGAGATTCAAGATCTAATGCTGTGACACGGGACTGATTATCCCGACTGCATGTGACTCCACGCCATTTGCAGAAGTCGAGAGAAGTTCTGTTCCACGAGGATAGAGCTCCAAGCGGGTCGGCAAGCTGTGATTTGAATTGAAGAAGTGTCTCACGATCGGTCAAGTTGGTGGCAGCGAAAACTGAGTGAGAAAAGAGAAGGAGAAATGAAGCTAGAAGAAATGAAATGAATGATGCAGTATTTGGTGGAGGCATGGCTGTTACAAATTATAAACTGACACATTCTTTCCTTCTATATATATATAGTGGCTGACTGGTTGTGGACATGTCTCTATATTATATGTCATCATTTAGGAGAATCAAAGACCATAGACCAAAGAAATTAATAAGTCCATTGTCCGTGTCACATCAGCGGTGCATACACATTGGCAAGTTGGTGAAAATATTCTGCATTCCAATTATTATTGATTCAAGTTTAGCTAGCCGCCATTCTTTTTTCTTCTTCTTCTTTTTTTTTTTTTTTTTTGCAAATCAAACCGTGTTGTATGAAGAGTCACATGTGCTTTATCAGAATTAATGATTGGTTGTGTGCTCAAATGAGTTCCAATATCGAGTAATTTTGAGGTCTGGATCGTTTCATGATCAGCTGGATTACAATTTTAGATTTTTCAGTTAAAAAAAAGCATTACAATTTACGAACATGATGAAGCTTGTGTATTCAATGTATGTTCAAATTCCAAAGTAATATAATATATAGTATTTCTAATTAGTGTATTCATTTATATTTTGTAACGACTATATATCTAATTAATTAAACTGATGTTTTTAGTAACGATCACCCATGAAAACAATTAATATAGTGGAAAAAAAAAAAAAAACAATTCTAAGCACCGTGAAGTGAGTACAGGGTATACATATTATTGATATACTAGTGAATCGGGACAATTAATAATATATAAATGAATAGATATTGAAATTGTATATCTTATTAAATGAACTTAATATATTTTCTATACAATATATTTTTAGCTACATATCAATTTATATAAAAGAGCATAAAGAGTTGCAAATATTTTGAGTCTTAAATTGTTCTTTAGACAAATTATATTATCTCTTTAATGAAAAATTAAAAAATAATTTGAGATATTTGATTGAGATAAAGAAGAGAGAGAAAAAAAAATTAATGGTTGAGATTAATGATGATGTGACATAATTAAAAAGTTTGTAAGCTTACCCCTCTCTAAAGAGTATAGTATATATGATCGAATTAATGTTCTAAATGGGATGTCAAAATAATTAAGCACCGTGAAGTAATACGGTCAGTCCTCGATGGATAAAAAGTCAAAACTCAAAAGGATTAAGGGTCCCTACTCTACTATCCCTAGTCAGTCAACGAAGATTTCCTCCTAGTCAGTCAATGAAGTTCTCAGTCTAACGCATGCGTTCACTTTAGTTCGTTTTCAATTCAATTAAGACTATAGCGAACATGATTAATGTACCTTAAATTAGCCACATCCCGGCTGCATGTTACTCCATGCCAATTGCAGAAGTTGCAGAAGTTGGGAACTGATACCTAGATACCAAAAATAGTACCGAAATCGATACCGATTGTATTAGTTTTCAAATTAAATGAATTAATATTCATATTAACTCGTTTGGTATCCAAGTAATTTGTGTAGTATGTACACTACAATGTATATAAATAAGTAGCATATATAGTAAAGTCATTAATTAATTGTATAATATCTATAGGTGCCAAAACCCGACCCAAACCGACCTGACCTGAACTCGAATGGGGTGTTTTAGGGAAAGTCAAATTGACCCGAACCCGACCCGACCCGACCCAAACCCGAACAACTTGAAACCTGAGATGACACAGGATCAGAGGTGCAAAATCTGACCAGACCCAAAAAAGCCGCTCGACCCGACCCGACCCGACCCAAAAAATGCCGACAACCGTCAACCCGATACCCGACCCGACCTGAACCTGACCCGAAAAAATGCCGGCAAATGTCAACCCGATACCCGACCTGACAATTTCTATTCAGTCAAACCGACCTGACCCGACTTGACCCGAACCCGACAATCTGCCATCTCTAATAATATCTCATTTAATATGAATATTAATATAGTCAGTATCGATTTTGATATGTCTCTACCATTTTTCATATCTTAATTACTAGACCATTGAACACGCTTACAAAATTGAACTGAATATTATCTAATTTTGTAGAGACCAACCATAATATCGATTTTGATCTCCTTTAGTTCCAACAAGACGACGTGTTGGTCAAATTGATTATTGGTATAGAAAATTTTCAGCGTTTTCTATTTAGAGTGAGAAAATCTTGTAGTTGGTCGTATGAATTCGCATATTGGCTATTAACATTGACGCGAAACCACAAGTACTCCTACAAGTTAGTCAGATACAGTACGTCCAAAAAAAAAAAAAAATCTGTTCAACTCTTTTTTTTTTTTTTTTGTTTAAATAAATAACAGCTATTTCATATGATTGCCTTAACAGATATATTCGTCATGTACAAAATAAAGTATAAGTATGAACTGTAAATTTACTTATAGACCTAGCTAATAATATAAAGAGTAAACCTAGCTAGCGTTCATAGAAAAACCGTCTATAGGTTATATTTCGAAATGTATATGTTATATTCTTTGTATGTCTATGAATATATGAACAACTTTTCAATTGACGGAGGATGTTTATCTAATAGAAATTGTTATGACTTACGAGCGATCATCTCTCATTAAAGAAACGACTTGTGCGTCTGATAAGTGAGCCTACAATTAATTCAAAAAGAAAAAAAAAAAATGGGAACCGCCAGTTATAATATCGCAACTAAAAATTTTGATGTATTTTGTAATTTAGCTTTCAAGTTGCAAGAGATTTTTTATTTCTCCATCAATGTGTACACACTTGCCCTAAAAGTTGCAAGAATTAACATGTGCACATACGTGTCTATTGACCTGTAGCGGCCTTCTCCATCAATTCCCGGATGCTGCATTCTCCATACTACTACTTTTTTATTTCTCAATATATATTCTCCATACACTATAAATTGTGATGGAGTTGGCCTATGATTGATCATTCCACAAGTGCATGCAATTTAAAAAATGGCCAACAAAATGGTTCTCGCCCTGTATTTCGTTTTGCTATCAACATCTACTCTCAACCGTGCTGTCATTGCTCGACCCGTAGCCGTCGACCATCATCTGTAAGTTCTAATTAAAACCTGCTTAAGTAATTTCATGCTGATTTATCGAAGCTAGCTAGTTTACTAATTTCACGAGCATATATATATATATATATATACTGTGTGTGATGCCAAATTAAACTGTGTTTCTTAATCTTAATTTTTCTTTTAATTTGCAGTGACAGAAGTCAAATCGTAACATCTCGTAAGCTAATAGGTCATGTACCTTGTCCTGCTGAAGCGAGGCCTTCAGATAATCCAACTTGTAGCAAAATTAATACTCAACCCAGAGGTCCCAGACCATGTACCGAGACTGATCGGAGTGGTTGCACATAGTGCATGCGGAATATATAGATGATGCAAGATGTTCTTCATGAGTATTAATGAGCTTAATTACAAAATTACGATAATCGGGTGTTGGTATTGTTCAAATAGAACATCCTGTTATATATATATTTTTAATAGTTGTCTACTTGTTATTATGATATACAATTACTAAAGAACTGTAGATTGTAATAATTGTCATATTAATGAAGGAATCGAATTTTGTCTAGAACCATTTGGACGGTCTCTGTCTAAAGAATTACGAGAACCGTACGATGTAATTGTTGGTAATTGATCAACTGTAATTTGATCATGTAGGTTGTAAAAAATAAAAACAATATACACTCTAAATATAACCATCATACTATGCATATGTATGTCAATTATTTTAAAATTAATCAATATATATATTGTATTTGATATAGTTAAATGGAGAAGCAATATTCTTTTATTCTTATCAGTTTTACCCCACTTAAAGTATATATTTTCGATGACAAATAAAGTTACTACATATGATTGTGAATTAATATATATTACATTTTACAACAACAACAACAACAAACAAATATATTTCCTGTCCACCAAATTTTGATTGTGTAAATATCCATATATTTCCGCTCCCCACTTAAACAAAATATTATATATAATTGTGAGTAAAACTAGCGTGCTCTTAATTACAAGTACGGAGGCCTCCCGTGCTCCTAACTCAAAAATCATACTAAATCATCACGAAATTTTGATTTATGGTTCTCATTAAATTTTTTATATCAAAATCTTCTATCATGCAAAAATTACTATTTTTTGAGTTTATTAAGTATTTGTTTAGAATTTTTAAAAATGACAAGTTTTATACATTATTTTATTATTATTTTGATGCAATCCTAATTAGAAAATAACGGGCCTTGGGCTCATGGCCTATCACCTTACCTATTGATCGCACCAAAAAATACACACTTTTACCTAGGAAAATACCTACAGAATTAATCCAAATCATTGGCATATATACCCGTTTACATGCATTTTATAGTGCTTTCCAAGTTACTGCTTTGCCTTGGTTGTTTCAGGACAAAAGGAGCAAGAATCGAAGATTATGGAGCTATTGGAGCAGATTCAGACCTGAAGCCCACCTTACGGGCCGTAAGGAAGAAAGTTACTGCTTTGCCTTGGTTGTTTCAGGACAAAAGGAGCAAGAATCGAAGATTATGGAGCTATTGGAGCAGATTCGGACCTGAAGCCCACCTTACGGTCCGTAAGGTCTTCCTTACGGCCCGTAAGGGTTGCATATGGCAGCAGTGCGAAAGAACGAAAGAAATCTGGATTTGGTGTCTATTTAAGCAAGGATTAGGGCAACATTTAGGAGGATCCATACTTCCACTTTCCAGCAGCTTTTGAGAGGAAGAGAGAGAAGTTTCTTAGGGAAGAAGCAAGGCAAAGCCAAGAGGAATCCGAGCGAAGCAAGAGGCGAGAAGACAGCGATCCGGCGAGGTGTCGAGCAAGAACACGCGCGTGCAACGTCAATACCGATCTTCTCACTGTTCTTTCTCTTTTCTTTACTTGTTGAGATTGATTTGTGTTGTATCTGTTGCACGATGACTTGTTTTGTTTGTTACACTTGCTTGATTGTTGTTGTATCGGCCATGTTTGGCTAAACCACTAGTTTCTAGGATTAGAATAATGTTATAACTTGGTTTTTGGTTTTTATGAAATTTCTTGGTTATCTTTTATTTTAGTTCTCTGTGTACTGTGTATGACTTGAAACTGCATTCTATGCTTGGGTTGTGTGCTCAAACAGGTAACCAGTAGGTATTGGCCAGCACCCTAGGTTTTAAGCCGTAGTACGCATGTGACCGGGCCTAGTTTGTATTCAAAGTGGGTTAGAGATCCAAGAGGGCAACCAAACAAAACGCGAGAGCTGAGTTTTACGCTACTCGAGAGGGAGGTACACTTTGGGGCACCAGTACCGGAACATAGGTTGGGTTTACAAGCGAGAGCTGTGATCTATACCTGTGGTGGTTAGAACTGTGTTAGGATTAAGCCAACAAGCGAGAGCTGAGGTTTGGTGCTTGATATTGTTTTAACCAGAACTAAACGTTTTAATACCAAGAATTCATAAATACCAATTTACTTGTATTGCGCACCGGCCGTATGCGAGAGTGACAGCCGGTACACTTCTATCTGACAGACGCGAGAGCGCAGTTTAGTTAGTTGTGTTGATCGTACGTGACAGGTACGGTTAGCGTGATCCGAGGCCAAGTGACGACTAATCCGACGTCCTAGAAATGTGTTTTATCTATTTGTACTTCGTCTTTGTTAATTGTTTGTTTTATTTAGTTTATTTAGAAAACCTCCAAAATTGTGAACAACCCGTAGTTTAAGGATCAAACAAAGTCTAGTCCGGATTTGCCAATTGTCTCTGTGGATTCGACCCCATACTATACCACAACTTGATCGTACGCTTGCGATTGAATTGCCGTCTAGTTGGGATATTAAAAGTAGTGCACTTTCAAGTGAACAACCTTTTTGGCGCTGTTGCCGGGGACAATTGCGTCATTTCTGGACTTTATTTTGTTTATTTCTTGAACTATTGTTCTTATTTTTCTATTCTTTCTTGTTTTTGTTTTTGATTTTGTTTGTTTGAGGGGCACATTGGAGAGAGGAGGCTACAATTTGCGAGACCGATCCACAATTACGAAGAGAGACCTCACCTTCCCACCCGAAAACAGACGATCTTCTTCTTAGCCGTCGACCCTTACACTATAACCAACCCTTACGGTCCGTAAGCCCCTTATGGTCCGCACAACAGCCCTTACGCACTGTAAGGCCGACGACATCGGCCAACAACGCTAATCGGCCAGTCGTGTTAGTGCCAAGGACTTTGAAGGACTTCGCTGTCCCCAGAGCTGACGATGTGGGAGACGCCATCATTCTCCCCGAAGTTGAAGGAGGCCCGCCACACTTGAGCCCGACGGTCTTCAGCATCGTGCAGCAGAATCTCTTCCACGGCACGGAGCACGAGGACCCGCACGACCATCTCCGCACCTTCATGAGGATGTGCCAGTCTATCCAGGAGAATGCTGCTTCTTCCGAGTACATCAGACTAGTCTTATTCCCTTTCACTCTCCGGGACAAGGCTAAAAAGTGGTTTAACTCTCTTCCTAGAAACCCAGTTGGTACCTGGGTGATCCTCTCCAATCTCTTTTTGAATAAATTCTTCCCACATCGGAGGACCACTAGGATTCGAGGCCAGATCATGTCATTTAAACTGGGGCCTCAAGAAACTATAACTGAGGCATGGGAGAGGTTTAGAGAGTTGCTTGGATCTTGCCCACACCATAATACACCTGAGTGGATGATGGTAGAGATATTCTATAACGCTTTGAATTTTAACTCTCGTGCGCTTGTAAATGCAACATCAGGTGGCAAGTTCATGGAAATGGAGGCTGATGAGGCAATGGAGCTGTTTAACACCTTGGCAGCTCAACAACAGTGGTCCGACCGCGACAACAACCGAGGGTCAGGCGGTCGGTACGAGGTGGACGACATCACTGCCCTGTCCGCAAAGATCGACGCCTTGCAGAAGGCGCCGGAGGGCAAACGCACTGTCAAAGCGGTCCAGAACAATGCCCATATCATGTGCGAGTTATGCGGGGAAGAAGGACACGCGTACCAAGGCTGCCCGCTCGCACTGAAAGAATTGCTCGATGGCTAGAAGTGCGGAATTTAAAATTTTCTAACCAAACACAAGAACAGTTCAAACAGATCTTGCCAAACGGACGTTTATCGATTAATCTACGTAACAAATACGTAGATGGACTAGGTTATTATACCTTTGACGCGTGATTGGTTGCTCTCGGCTGTCCCGTCGCGCGCGTCACCCTTGTCCACCAAAGGATCGGCCACCACCGTCCGTCTAGGCGAGAAGACGTTGCCGACGGGTCCTTCGATCTTTTCCTCGCACGAATCTCAACCCTAAACCCTAGGTTTGATAGAGGAGATTTCTCAACACATGAGAGAGAGAGAGAGGAAGAAAGGTGGCTGGAAAAACTTACATTTTCGTGCATGAAACCTTCCCTTTTATACTTGTCAAGAGTGATTAAGGAAACCCTAATCACATACCCTAATCTGCCTTTCTGTCAGGTTGCGTTATAACGCACCCAATATTGCGTTATAACGCAACACCTGACAGAACCAGATTTCTGTCACAGATTCCGTTATAACGCAACATATGTTGCGTTATAACGGAACTGCTGACAGAACCAAATGACAAGTATTCTCTCATATGTTCGAGACATAAGATCAAAACATCATAGCCATGATGATATTCAGGTTATCATGATGCCCAATCAAGCTCAAGTCAGGCCGCGCCTGATTTGACTTATTGCCATCACTCGTTACACGTTCGCCGACGTGACACGAACCTGAACAGGACTAATGGTCGAGAGTCTCTGTAGGTGTGACCTTATAGGGATCTGGATCATGTTGGGTTGCATTAACAGTGATTCTCATCTACCTGTTCAATGCTGATCATCATCAGTGTCAAGCCATCCACGTGACGATCCCCAAATGATACAGACAGTACGCACGTCCACGTAGTATCTTGATCCTGAGTAAGAGTACCTTACTTGTGTTGATTCTATGTCATATGAATATCCAAGATAAAGTCTGAGGCAGGATTGTGTCATCCTCACAAATATATATCATTTACTTGACGTCCATATAGATTAAACACATGATTAATATTAATCACTGCGCGCGTGTGTAATCCATAAAGTCAAGGGGCCCAGAGGATATCATAACTCATCTACGATGAGAAACATTCCAGTATCTTGATCATCCATGATCCAAGTTACCATTTCTACACACCGAACTAGAATCCCTTATGCCACCTGTTACGGTTGGGGTAGGAGACCAGTCACAGTGCGCAGTCATGATACTTGACCATGACAACCTCAACTGTGAATCCAACACTGACAAGAACATGAATGACATAACACATCCCTTGTCATATTCTCGTCACGGTCAATCCAATGCCATGTCACAGAGAATGTGCACATGCATCCATATGATCTAGTTGATAGCCGCGCTATCAATGGGACGTGATACAAACCCATCTGCTAGACTCATATGCTGATCCTATCTGATCAACTAGAGTACCATGCTAGTTATCATAGATCAGGGAGGGTTTTAGAATTGACGTCATACCCATCATGGCATATCACTTGCTCTTGTCGTAAACGACACAAGCCATGACGTCACATCAATTCATGGAAACTAATGAATAAATCATCCAAATCAGAATAACCATGAACAAGTGAACACCATATATATATAAATATAAATATGTATGTTTCTCTAGTACATAAACACTAACAATCTCCCACTTGGACTAGAGACATCATATCCTCTACGTCCAGTGAAGTGTACCCTAAAACAAAAGTAAAGTACAACCACTACATCATCAGACCCAGCCTACGCGGCGTCGAATGCCCATGGCCGATCTATGAAGATTCGTCTTATCCAAAGACAGTGGCTTTGTTAGCGGGTCAGCTGTGTTGCTGTCCGTATCCACCCTGCTAATTCTCACATCACCTCGATTCACAAAGTCGCGAATCAGGTGATACTTGCGGTCGACATGCTTGCTTTTCTGGTGCGATCTCGGCTCCTTGGCTTGAGCGATAGCTCCGTTGTTGTCACAATAGAGCTCAATCGCCTCAAGTGAACTCGGAACAACCTCAAGTTCTTGCAAGAACTTGCGCAACCAAACCCCTTCCTTGGCGGCTTCGGCTGCGGCTACGTACTCGGATTCGGTGGTAGAGTCTGTCACGCACTCTTGCTTTGAGCTCCTCCAGCTCACAGCGCCACCGTTCAACGTGTACACGTATCCTGATTGCGATCGCAAATCATCTTGGTCGGTCTGGAAACTAGCATCTGTGTAGCCCCTGGCTACTAGCTCAGTTTGACCACCATAGATTAGGAGCATCTCTGAAGTATTCCTCAAATACTTTAGTATGTTTTTGACAGCTGTCCAATGCTTGAAACCGGGGTTCGACTGATATCTGCATGTCATGCTCAAAGCATATGCAACATCAGGGCGAGTACAAGTCATGGCATACATGATCGATCCGATCGCTGACGCGTACGGAATCCGACTCATCCTCTCAAGCTCATCAGTCCCTGAAGGACATTGACTCTTGCTTAATTTAATGCCATGAGACATAGGCAGAAATCCCTTCTTGGAATCTTCCATGCCGAATCTCTTCAAGACTTTGTCTATGTAGGTACTTTGACTTAATCCGATAAGTCGCTCAGATCTATTCCTATAGATTCTGATTCCCAACACATAGACTGCCTCGCCCAAGTCCTTCATCGAGAAAATCTTCATCAATGAAGACTTGACCCCATTCAACATTGGCACATCATTGCCTATGAGCAATATGTCATCAACATATAGGACTAGGAATACGACCGAGCTCCCACTAACCTTCTTGTATACACAAGGTTCCTCTTCGCATTTCTTGAAATCAAATTTCTTGATTTCACGATCGAATCGCAAGTTCCAACTCCGAGATGCTTGCTTAAGTCCATAAATGGATCTCTTAAGCTTGCACACCTTCTTAGCATTTGATGAATCCTCAAAACCCGACGGTTGCACCATGTACAACTCTTCTTCTAAATCGCCGTTTAGAAAAGCGGTTTTGACATCCATCTGCCATATTTCATAATCATAAAATGCGGCAATGGCTAAAAGGATCCGAATTGACTTGAACATGGCGACAGGTGAGAAGGTCTCATCGAAATCGATCCCTTGGATCTGTCGATATCCCTTCGCCACTAGTCTGGCCTTGTACGTAGTCAAATTCCCGTCTTTGTCACTCTTCCTCTTGAAAACCCATTTGTTCTCAATTGGCCTAAAGCCTGGAGGAAGGTCAACCAGGTCCCAAACCTGATTGTCGTACATAGACTGAATTTCGGCTTTCATGGCTTCCAGCCACGAGTCGGAATCTGGTCTGCTCATCGCATCATCGAAGCTCACAGGATCATCAGTATCCAAACTGGTGATCTCATGCAGACCCAACCATCTTTCAGGTTGACGAACCACACGTTGTGACCTTCTAGGAATAACCCTCGGAGGCGGTTGTGATGCTTCTTCAGGTTGTGGCTCAGGCACATCCTGCAAAGGCACTTCCTCATCTACTCGAGTTTGCACTTCCTCAACCGGAGTCGAGGGTGTGTTCACTTGAGTTTCGGCAGGAATGTCTTCGGCCTCTTCCATCCGCGATGGATCAGGGCTTAAGAAGCTCCCACTAACCCCTGCAACCCTGGGTGGAAAACTCGAGTTTCCATCTTGCAACTCCACTTGAATTTCTTCAAGTTGGACGTTGCTCCCACTACTTTTTCTTGCGAGAAATTCCTTCTCCAAGAACACACCATGACGAGCAACAATCACCTTGTTCTCATTCCGGTGGAAGAAGTAGTAGCCCTGAGTATTTTTGGGGTATCCTACAAAGAAATACTTGTCCGATCTAGAATCGAGCTTTCCTGAGGTTTTATCTTTCCTCACGAATGCCTCGCATCCCCAGATCTTAAGGAAAGACAAGGGAGGCACCCTCCCAAACCATAACTCGTATGGTGTCTTCTCCACGGACTTAGACGGAACACGGTTTAGCATGAACGCGGCTGTCTCCAGCGCATATCCCCAGAACGACGCTGGGAGAGTTGCAGCACTCATCATTGATCGGACCATGTCCATCAATGTCCTGTTCCTCCTCTCGGAAACGCCATTCCATTGAGGAGTCCCCGGCGGGGTCAATTGTGAGACGATCCCACAATCTTTCAGGTAAGAGGTGAACTCAATACTTAGATACTCACCACCGCGATCCGATCGCAAGACCTTGATCTTCTTGTTGAGTTGATTCTCTACTTCGTTCTTAAACTCTTTGAACTTGTCAAAGGTTTCAGATTTATGTCTCATCAAGAAGACATAACCGTATCGACTGAAATCATCAGTGAACGTGACAAAGTACGAGTATCCACCTCGAGCATTAATGCTTAAGGGCCCACACACATCGCTGTGCACTAGTCCCAACAAGTCATTTGCTCTTTCACCTTTCTTCTTGAAAGGCACCTTAGTCATCTTGCCAAGCAAGCAGGAATCGCAGGTGTCCAGTGAGTCCATCTCAAACTGGCCAAGAAGCCCCGCTTCTTTCAACCTTTTAATGCGATTCTCATTTATATGACCTAGGCGGCAATGCCACATGAAAGCCTCGCTTTCATTTGAGATCCTCGGTCTCTTGGTTTGTATACTAAGAATAGGCGTATCCAAGTCGAGCAAATACAGACCATCTGTTTTAACACCAGAACCATAATGTAAACTATTCAAAGAAAAATCCATAAGACCATTCTTAATAGTAAACTCAAAACCATCTGAATCCATACGCGATACAGAGATTATGTTCTTAGTTATGCAAGGACAAAAATACACTCCTGACAAATGTAAAATAAGGCCCGTAGGCAAAGATAAATCTACGTCGCCAACATCGGTCGCCGATATAATCGCACCATTGCCGACACGTAGCTGTATGTCCCCTTTGCTCAACCGTCTTCTATTTCTTAGTGCCTGCACATTACCAATAATATGAGCACCCGAACCTGAATCCAAAATCCAGTTCTTGGAAATAGTAGCGAGATGTGTCTCAAAGACATAGATACCTGGTCCTTGGATCGGGTTCTTAGTCTTGAGCTGGGGGCAGTCCCTCCTCCAATGACCCTTGCCATGACACTCATAGCACTCGGCGTCAGCTGGGATTACCTTTGCGGCCTTAGGCTGGTCCACGACCACGCCCTTGCCCTTGTTGCTCTTCTTGGGCCTTGGCCTGCGCTGGCCCTTGCCCTTCTTAACTTTCTTCCCCTGCTCAGACACGGTGAGGACATTGGAAGGCCCAGCCTTCTTGAAGTCCACCTCCGCCGATCTGAGGAGACCATGGAGTTCGCACAACGTCTTCTCCATCCCACTCATGTGATAGTGAGTCACAAAGCTGCTGAAGGTGTGTGGGAGAGAATTGAGCACGATATTCACGGTGTGATCCCTAGGGAGAGGCGCGCCGAGCCTTTCCAGCTGCTCAGCGTAGCTCATCATCTTAAGCATGTGAGCCGATACAGAACTCCCCACAGACATTCGGCAGTTGACAAAAGAAGTCAACACGTTGTAACGCTCGACTCGCAACTGCTCAACGAACAAGTCCGCGAGCTGTTGCATAATCTTGTGCGTAGGCATGTCCTCGAACCGCCTCTGCAGCTCAGGATCCATGATCGTGATCAAGAGAGTCCCAACGTCCAACTCGTCTGCCAGGTGCGTCTGCACCGAGACGTAAGCCGGATTCTTAGCCATGACGGCTGGGGCAGCATCCGTGGCCGCCTTCTCCTCTATGAACTCCGGAGGCATTTCCTCGCCCTCCGGTAGGGGAGTAGTCAAGACGTACTCCTTCCTTTCTCTCTTCAGGACATTCCTGAGGTTCCGGAGCCAATCAGAGTAGTTGGCACCGTCGGAACGGAGAGGATTGCGGTCCAAGACTGGACGCAAGGAGTTCGTGTTAGCCATGTCTACAAAAATTACCACAAGAGAAAATCGCAGTTAAGTTCATGAAATTCATTTTGTTTTTAAGAAAACAACTTCCACTATAGTTTGTAAAGTTCGTCCAATTACCATAGTAGGTCCAAGATCCATATTTTCAGTTAAGTTGTCCAGCGGCGGCTAGGTATTACAATTTAACCTATTTTAGGTAGACCACGCCGGGTCAATCGTGCCGCGCACGACTCTTGGCGCATCAAGGTCCACGACCTCGACGCTATCCCCAAAGCCAGCGTCGGCATGGCCTTTGCCAAGTCGTAACCTCTCCTTATTTGGTTCGGCACGCACGGCGTACCCCACGACCCGTCACTCCCTCAATTCGACTTCCTACTTAATTCGGTCAAGTCTCCAAGAGCTCGTTTAGGGAGGTGGATAAGGAAGGCAACAGGAAATTGCACTTGGGTTGGTTGGACTAATGCAGGTCAAATTGCGAGTTGGTGGGGCATGATAAAACCGAATACCATACTTATTTATTCTACGACTCAACCATAGCAATAAATTCACAACAATCTCAAACAATTGACAAGCATTTAGGGCATACAAGCCCCGCGAGATATATGGCCCCGCTCCAAGCTCCATCCGCCGAGATCGCGCGAGTTCTAAGCTTGGTACCTGTTTTTCCATTCCCATATCCTAACTAGAAATAAAACTATTCCTTAAAGCGATATGAAATGAAAACATATATTAATGCTACCCAATTAACCCTTGGGGCACGCAGGCCTCAAATTAATTAATTAACACATTAATATACCACGGGGCACCGAGGCCGCATTACAAACATTCACAAACAATCAATACATCACACAAGGCATTGATCTTTGGCCATATATCCCGCACCTGCAAACATTCTCATACACACATACAAGACATTTTGCAAGTAGAGTAATCAGATCTAATCAATTTATAAACAAGTAATAATCATTAAGCAATAACTAATTAAATTCAGCCTCTGTCACAGGTTGCGTTATAACGCAACAGATGTTGCGTTATAACGGATCTCGCCGGATCAGTCTGCAAAATCGACAGTTGCGTTATAACGCAACAGAGAGTTGCGTTATAACGAAACCTCTCTGTTTTCAGACCCTGCCCCTTACCGTTTCGATCCGCGATCAAAACCGTCACTTTGTACGATCCAAACACATCACAAAACATGTCAATCAAGTACTGTGACATCCTCAAATTTATTAAAATAATCTAAGGCCTTAAGGGCACAATTCAATCAATTATTTACTCTAACAATTATTCACGTGTTTATCAAATCGATTAATCTCAATTACAAGGTATAACAACGCCTTAAATCGATAAATCAACTTCCGTTTGGCCAACCATGGCTCTGATACCACTGAAAGAATTGCTCGATGGCTAGAAGTGCGGAATTTAAAATTTTCTAACCAAACACAAGAACAGTTCAAACAGATCTTGCCAAACGGACGTTTATCGATTAATCTACGTAACAAATACGTAGATGGGCTAGGTTATTATACCTTTGACGCGTGATTGGTTGCTCTCGGCTGTCCCGTCGCGCGCATCACCCTTGTCCACCAAAGGGTCGGCCACCACCGTCCGTCTAGGCGAGAAGACGTTGCCGACGGGTCCTTCGATCTTTTCCTCGCACGAATCTCAACCCTAAACCCTAGGTTTGATAGAGGAGATTTCTCAACACATGAGAGAGAGAGAGAGGAAGAAAGGTGGCTGGAAAAATTACATTTTCGTGCATGAAACCTTCCCTTTTATACTTGTCAAGAGTGATTAAGGAAACCCTAATCACATACCCTAATCTGCCTTTCTGTCAGGTTGCGTTATAACGCACCCAATATTGCGTTATAACGCAACACCTGACAGAACCAGATTTCTGTCACAGATTCCGTTATAACGCAACATATGTTGCGTTATAACGGAACTGCTGACAGAACCAAATGACAAGTATTCTCTCATATGTTCGAGACATAAGATCAAAACATCATAGCCATGATGATATTCAGGTTATCATGATGCCCAATCAAGCTCAAGTCAGGCCGCGCCTGATTTGACTTATTGCCATCACTCGTTACACGTTCGCCGACGTGACACGAACCTGAACAGGACTAATGGTCGAGAGCCTCTGTAGGTGTGACCTTATAGGGATCTGGATCATGTTGGGTTGCATTAACAGTGATTCTCATCTACCTGTTCAATGCTGATCATCATCAGTGTCAAGCCATCCACGTGACGATCCCCAAATGATACAGACAGTACGCACGTCCACGTAGTATCTTGATCCTGAGTAAGAGTACCTTACTTGTGTTGATTCTATGTCATATGAATATCCAAGATAAAGTCTGAGGCAGGATTGTGTCATCCTCACAAATATATATCATTTACTTGACGTCCATATAGATTAAACACATGATTAATATTAATCACTGCGCGCGTGTGTAATCCATAAAGTCAAGGGGCCCAGAGGATATCATAACTCATCTACGATGAGAAACATTCCAGTATCTTGATCATCCATGATCCAAGTTACCATTTCTACACACCGAACTAGAATCCCTTATGCCACCTGTTACGGTTGGGGTAGGAGACCAGTCACAGTGCGCAGTCATGATACTTGACCATGACAACCTCAACTGTGAATCCAACACTGACAAGAACATGAATGACATAACACATCCCTTGTCATATTCTCGTCACGGTCAATCCAATGCCATGTCACAGAGAATGTGCACATGCATCCATATGATCTAGTTGATAGCCGCGCTATCAATGGGACGTGATACAAACCCATCTGCTAGACTCATATGCTGATCCTATCTGATCAACTAGAGTACCATGCTAGTTATCATAGATCAGGGAGGGTTTTAGAATTGACGTCATACCCATCATGGCATATCACTTGCTCTTGTCGTAAACGACACAAGCCATGACGTCACATCAATTCATGGAAACTAATGAATAAATCATCCAAATCAGAATAACCATGAACAAGTGAACACCATATATATATAAATATAAATATGTATGTTTCTCTAGTACATAAACACTAACACGCACAGCTAGAAGGAGGACATGAGCAGGTCCACTACATCAACAATGAGCCCCCGTTCTTTCCGAGGTCCCAGTACAACTAGTCGTACTCGCGCAACCAATTCGAGCAGTGCAACTGGGGGTGGGGTAACAATAACCAAGGTGGGCAAGGTGGCCAGTACCAACCGAGGAATCAACAACCACAGCTTTCCCGAACCAAGGTGGGCAGCCGCAATTTCTACCAAAATGCTGCTTTCCCGAACCAGAACCTGCAGCCACAGCCACAACCTCAACCACAACAACCTCAATTAGCACCACAGCAACCGACCCAAGCAGACCCACTGGCCAACTTCATTGCAGAGCAATAGAAAATGAATAAGATGGTTTTTGATCAAATGCAGGCGTTGAATCCTAGTGGTCCATGATCCAAGTCCATATAGTCTAATTATTGACAATTGTGGGCTTTCTATTGATAAGATAACAATATGGGCTTGGGCCAAACAAATTGGCAAGAGATTGGTTTGAACGTGACTGAGCTTTTACATGTTATCATTGGTCCGAGTCTGGGAAGTCAGTGGACAGGTTCCATTAGCAGCCCTGGATACAAATTAGAATGATATCTTTAGAGAACCGATATCTAGATACCAAAAATGATACCGAAATCGATACCGACTGTGTTAGTTTTCAAATTAAATGAGTTAATATTCATATTAACTTATTTGGTATCCAAGTTATTTGTGTAGTATGTACACTACACTGTATAAAAATAAGTACCATATATATATAGTAAAGTCATTAATTTGTATAATATCTCATTTAATATGAATAATAATGTAATCGGTATCAATTTTGATATCTCTATAACATTTTACATATCTTTATTTATTTTTTTATTAAAGGTGTGTTTATACACCCGTTTCATTGCAGAAATAACATTAATTACAATGTCTATAAAATTTTTTCATATCTTTATTACTAGACCATAAGAAGATCTTGAATACGCTTAAAAAATTGAACTGAATAATAATATTATCGAAGCTTGTAGAGACCAACTATATAGATTTTGATCTTCTTTAGTTCCAACAAGACATTGGTCAAATTGATTATTCCATGTGCGTTAGACTGCGGAAAAAATTGGTATTGAAAATTTTCAGCATTTTCTATTTAGAGTGAGAAAATATTGTAGTTGGTCGTATATATGAATTCGCAACCACAACTACTCCTACAAGTTAGTCAAATACAGTACGTACAAAAAAATAATAATAAAGTATACATATGAGCTGTAAATTTACTTACAGATCTAATATAAAGATCGAGTAATACCTATCATTTATCGAATAAGCATCTATAGAGTCTATAAGTTACATTTCGGAATGTATCTGTTACATTCTTTGTACGCGTCTATAACCTTTTCAATTGACGCAACATATTTCTCTAATATAAATTGTTATGCATCTCTCGTTAAAGAAGCAACTTGCGTCCGATAAGTGAGACTATAATTCCAAAAAGAAAAAAGTGGGAACCACAAGTTAACATCGCAACTAAAAATTTTCATGTACGTATTTTATAATTTAGCTTTCAAGTTGCAAGAGATTTTTTTTCTTAATCAATGTGTACATACTTGTCCTAAAATTGCAAGAATTTAAATGTGTACATACGTGTCTATTGACCTGTCGCGGCCTTCTCCAATTCCCGGAAGCTGCATTCTCCATATATACTAATATACTAATCCATTTTTTCTCAATATTCTCCACATACTATAAATTGTGATGGAGTTGGCCTATGATTCATCATTCCACAAGTGCATGCAATTTTAAAATGGCCAACAAAATGGTTCTCGCCTTGTATTTCGTTATGCTATCAACATCTATTCTCAACCGTGTCGTCATCGCTCGACCCGTAGCCGTCGACCATCATCAGTAAGTTCTAATTAAAACCTGTTTAATTTCATGCTGATTTATCGAAGCTAGCGATCGGATTTCTATTCATGAGCTAGCATTAGAGGTGGCAAATTGGGCGGGCGGGTCGGGTTCGGGTTCGGGTTGGGCGGGTCGGGCCGGGTCAATTTTAATATCAACTTTTTTTGGATCGTATGTTGATTTGATCAGTTGGATTGGATGCTATTTGATCTCGGGTCGGGTTGGTTTCGGGTCAGGTCGGGTTGGGTCGGATTAGTTTGACTTCTGGAAAATGCCGGGTCGGGTCGGGTTCGAGTCGGGTCGGGTCGGGCGGGTTTCTCGGGTCGGGTCAGGTTCTGCCACCTCTAGCTAGCATACATACTGTGTGTGATCAATGCCAAAACTGTGTTTCTTAATCTTAATTTTAATTTCTTTGCTGTGCCAGAAGTCAAATCGTAACATCTCGTAAGCTAATAGGTCACATGCCTTCAATATCGATACCTCCAGATCATCCTACTTGTAGCAAAATTAATACTCAACCCAAACGATGTACCGAGACTGATCCGACTGGTTGCACAGTGCATAAGGAATATATAAATGATGCAAGCTGTTCTTGATTAGCAAGGATGATGAACTTACAAAATTACGATGATCGGAAGTTGTATTATATATATAGGACATCCCTGTTATTTTTTTAATGGTTGTCTACTTGTTATGATATTAATAAATAACTGTTATTTGTAATTTCTCATATTAATAAAGAAGAATTTTTCTGTTGTACGGCAAAGCACATGATATACGGCAAACGATTACATCCGTGAATTTGTTCTTCCGCTATATGTATCGATATAAGGGTGTATTCGTAATTACTTGCAAAATAATTTGGAAAGAGTTTTGCTCTTCCGTGAATTATTCTCCCTCTTCTCTCCCGTCTGTCCCTCCTTTGACCTTTCTCCCTGCCTCACTTTCCTTCTCCGATCCTCTCAAGGCCTTCAACTTCTAAACACCTAATTAAAAATTGAACACAGCCACATGCGCCAACTGCCGGGTCTAACCTGCTGCCGTCCCTTCCGGCCACCGCTTCATGGTCTGAAAACAGTGTGCCGGTGAGACAGCTCCATGGTCCCGCAATGCAGGGAGGCAGTGGTACTCCAGTACCAATGCAGTGCGCCGGTCAGGCAGTGGTACACCAATTTTTATTAGGTCCTTAATGCCAGTACCAGTTTTTGCACAATTTGATGAAAGATTGAATGAGAATTTGATGGATTAAATTCAGTTCAGAGCTTGTCAGAGGTCGAAACACGCAGCCCTTGCGAGTGTTCTTCGTCCCTCTTCCGACTAATCCGACACCGTAGATAGATTCTCCTCGCTCCCACGACTCCAACGCAACTGACCGATCGTCAATCGGAGCTCCGAGCGCTGAGATCCGCTGCCGAGCAACGTCCGGCAGCCAAGATCGATCCAGTGAAATAAAAGAAGGAAAAGTACGAATATTGATGATCCTTTTTAAGTTCGGCCCAGATCCTGATGTGTTCTTAGCCCAAAAAAATACCCAGACTCGGCCCAGAAATATGATTAAGAATGAAAGTTGGCCCAAATATACAATAAATTGATTACTTCGGGTTTTCACCAAAAATAATTCTAAAAATAGTTCCCGAACTCCAAAAATCACAAAATCAGTTTTACAATTCTTCTTATGAATTATAGAATTTTTCTGTGTAAAAACATTTTGAATTTTCAAAATTGGAAATTTCATGTTTAAATTTGGGTTCAAATTTAAAAAAGGGACAAAAATGTAAATTTTCAGAAAAAAAAAAAATCCAACCCACTTTGTAAATATTTTCTTGATTTTTCTTGTCCAAAGTTATTTGGACGGTCTCCGTCCAAAGAGTTAGAAGAGCCATGTAATTGTTGGCAATTGATCAACCGTGATTTGATGATCATGTAGGTTGTAAAATTAGAAACAATATATACTCTAAATATAACCAACATACAGGGGCAGAGCCAGCCCTCCATGTAGGAGTGGTCCAATTTTTTCGATGGAACAATGTTTTGTAACTATTAAAGAAGTTAGGTATATTTTTGTAAATTTTTAAAAGTATATTTGTGTAAATAGTTTTCAGGGTAGGGCCAACTTTGTAAAATTTCTTAGAAAATAAGCATATTTTGTAAATTTGTTCTTGAAAGGGTTATTTTTGTAAAATTTTAAGGGCATATTCTTGAGAAAAAAATTTCAGGGGTGGGCCAGTGCCAACCCTGTTATGCATTGGGTCCGCCCCTACCAGCATACTATGTATCTGTATGTTGTTCCTATTTTTTCTTTATTTTAATCATTCGCTAAATTTTAACGGGGTCCGTTAGGCGCTCCGTTCCGCTCCATCCATCACGATCAGACGGTAATCTAAAACAAATCTGACGGTTCAGACAGTTGGTAGCATTTGTTTGAAGTGTGCCGAATGCACTGTAGCCGGACTCGGGGGACGTATTACAAATAAAATTTACAAATATATTTTCATATTTTTAGACGTATTAGAAATTGAATTTATATGAGAAAATAAATTAAAAACATTTTTGAAAATATATATTTTCTTGTAAAATAAAAATAAACAAATTTTATTTGTGTCTTACATTCTCACATCTTATATATATTTTATATGAAAAAATATATGTCTAAAACTTAAAATTGGAGTCATATTAAATATTATTCAGTTAAGTTGGATGAAAAAAATTAACAGAATGACCAAATTTGAATAAACATCCAACTTCAATGACCAAAAATGTATTAATGAATGTTCCATGACCAATTATGAATTAAGAGTAAAGTTTAGTGATCATAAAACAAAACCCCCCCTATTTTCTGCGCTGAAATCAGCTACGATCCAAATAAGATCGGAGGACCCTCCAATCCTAAATGGATGGCTGAGATTATTCATAGAAGACCCCCTAAAATCCACAGCCATCGGATCAGAGATTGGAGGCTCCTCAGATCCGATTTGGATCGTAGCCGATACGGACTCCCTATTTTCTAGGGTCGGGATCCTCTCACTACAGAGGATGTGCACCCACCTGGAAGCTAGCTGCATACTCCATTGACTTGGGTCTTCTCCATCAATTCCCGGAAGCTGCATGCTCAATAGTCCATACTATTCAATTTTTCTCAGTATTCTCCACACTATAAATTTTTCTCAGTATTTTCCACAAGAGCATGCAAAATGGCCAACAAAATGGTGCTCGCCTTGTATTTCGTTATGGTATCAGCTTCTGTTCTCAACCGTGCTGTCATTGCTCGACCCGTAGCCGTCGACCATCATCAGTAAGTTCTAATTAACTAAAACCTGTTTTCATGCTGATTTATCGAAGCTAGCGATCGAAATTCTATTCATGAGCTAGCATATATATATATATATATATATATACTGTGTGTGATCGATGCCAAAACTGTGTTTCTTAATCTTGATTTTAATTTCTTTGTTGTGCCAGAAGTCAAATCGTAACATCTCGTAAGCTAATAGGTCTCCGGCCTGGTCGATATGTGCAGCCTTCAGATCATCCTACTTTTAGCAGAATTCATACTCGACCCGCCAGACCATGCACCGAGATTTATAACCATTGCACATAGTGCATGCGGGATATATAAATGATGCAAGATGTTCTTGCTGAGCAAGGATCGATGAACTTACAAAATTACGATATATAATCGGGTGTTGGTATTATTTATATAGGACATCCCTGTTATGTTCTTAATAGTTGTCTACTTGTTAATTATGATATACAATTAATAAAGAACTGTAGTTTGTAATTTGTCATATTAATGAAGGAATCGAATTTTGTCTGAAATCATTTGGACGGTCTCCGTTCCAACAATTAGGAAAGTTGTACGATGTAATTGTTGGCAATTGAACAATAGTGATTTAATAATGTAGGTTGTAAAGATTGAAATATAACTAGCATACTATGCATCTGTATATTGATCCCACTTTTAACACATAAATAATCAAATCACGATTGATCAATGACCAACAATTACATCGTACGGCTCTCCTAATCTCTTAAACGGTGACCATCCAAATTGCCTGACAGAATCCTTACCGAAAGACCAGTGCAGCAGGAGGTCTTGCGCGAGTTGCTCATCAGTCAGTCAGACAGTCAGTCTCGTATGCAAAGTGAAGGGGATCAGGATCACCGACTGATTGACCTCTAGAGTCTGGACTCGCCGTCGTTTTCTCATAGTCGGCCGCCCACCTCCTTTTGTCTCGTCAGAACTCAAAACGTAGAAGGGTTTCGGCCGCGGAAGCAATCCTTTCTTCCCCGTCTCCCTTTTACCAAAGACTAGTGCAGTGAAAAAAACATATGGACCTGGCTTCAACTGTCCAACAGTCCAAGTATATCTGTATATGGACCTGGCTTCAATTGTTTCAATCACTTGGGCTCCTGCTAATTAACTGGGGGTTGGACATTATTTTCTGGGTCAAGGGGGGGCCAGGCTAGGGATGGCACCCCTTTCAGTCTGCCCCTGAGCCCAGGTAAATGTAATATGAGGGAGGGAGAAAAGCACTAGATCGTATTCGTAGGTTTATGTTTGTTCATCTGTATTACAAAAAAAAAAAATAGCATTAATTATTATTTATTACTCAAGGTTATTTTTGTCTTTAAATAAAAATAATTCTGTCAAAACGGTAAAAGTGGCATTTTGACAATCATTTGGTAGCTGCTATCAACTTTTCGAAAAAAAAAAGACAATCATGCTAGTTTTTGGAAAGCATTTTAAGCAAAGATAAATTTCGGAGTGACACTTTGACAATTTGAAAGTTTTAGAATAGCATTTTGACAATTTTTCTTTTCATCAATATATTTTAAAAAGATAAATAGTGTGTAAAGCACTGCTTGCACATCAGCACTGCTTGCTTCCATATCCGATTAATGCACTTAATTATCCCCTACATGGTACAACCTCCGTCCACAATTAAATGAATTTATACTCTTTACACCTTGTCCCCAATTAAATGAACTTTACCGATTCAATATTATTTTTTTATTCGTCTCTTAGTTGTTTAGTAAAGTTATTTTAATCCACTTGTTTCTCCAATGTTATGATTACCCTTTTATCTATATTATTTAATTGGAACAATTATTATGTAATGATTACAAATTGAGGGCATAAAAGTAATTTTACTTTTTCACTAATTCCTTTTAACTTTTCCTAAAAATTCATTTATTCGTACCTTCATAGACAGAGCCTGTACTTTCACTACTTCTAAATACATGACATGTGAGCACGTCATGGGGCACTGGGGCAGGTACATATTTGTACGTACGTATCATGCTTCATATATATAGTACGCACCTGCGCATACTATATACGTATTTTTTTTTTGAGGTAGTATACTATATACGTATTGTATTCATGTATCACAATACTTCTGTTAATTCATCACTCTACAGGAAAATTAAATTACAAGTTGCTTGATGTATATGATCGGTGGAACTATATATATATATGGAAGACCTCTTTAGTCTTTAGGGAAGATAATTGATGCGCATATACAATTAAGTTTATTTAGAAAGTAAATTTTCCATTAAGTTAATTTTGTTTTTACTTTTTAGGGATGCATGTGCTTGTTTTTTTTATCTTTTCTCATTTTGTAATTTTTTTCTTGGTTCAATAGAAAATCTAATTAGGCTTTAACCTTGCTACTTCAAAAAAGAAAAAAAAGGTTATAATTTCCATGTTAATTAAAAAAAAACAAAACAAAACTCTTACATAGAATAGACGAAGGTTTTATTCGTTAATTAGTTACTCATTGTATCAAGTTGTGGTCTGAAATAACCTTTTTAATTAGGTGTTGATCTATCTCAAGTCTATGTACAGTTAAGAAAATTAAACTAAAATATATAGTATTGATGGTAGAGCTAGCCGGCCACGAGTACAAAATACATTATTGATTAGGAACATAAGCACCGTCAAATCAATTAGCCATGTCCTTAGCTAATTAATTTTGAATATATATATATAGAATACATGTATAACGAGAGTGTGGTTCTCAGACAGTTGATTATTTTACTTAATTTTAATAAGCCTCAAAAGACAGTCAACTTCGCTATTTAATAGTTTAGTACTGTGGAACAAGACAGTCAACTCTGCTAGATCTCATGGTTAGACGCGCTGTTAATTGCTGTTGCTGAATTAATTGTAATTCGTATATCGAGCTCTATCTCCACCTGGCTACTTATTAATTATGCCATTCAAATTTGTAAATCATTGTCTACTAATTAAGAAGGTACTTAATTCTATCAAACTAGGAAACAGTGCAATTTGTACCATCCAAGTATCTAACTCATATTGTTCACTTAATTGTTCTTCTCATTAATTATAAAGTCTCAAATGCATATAGAGATTGATGTTTTGATGAACTCAAATCTCAAACAAATTAATAATGCTCAAACAAAAAAGAAACAGTACGATGATTCCCTTGACTTTTTGTAACTAAACAGAGTTTAATAATGAATCCGAATTGCTCAGTAATTTATGTTATGAAAAAATCATGTCAAGTACCAAAGTTTGCAGTTTTGAAAATATCTTTACTGTTTTCAACAACTTTTGACAGCTATGGAACAAGTAATAGTCTAATAGAAAATGTTAACGTTTGTCATTTGTGTGCTAAAAATAGTTATCTTGCCAAAAAATGATAATAATTAAAAGATAAGTTCCTAAAAAGGGTAAAGGTTTATATTTTCCAAGATTTCAATACAAACATTTTATTGAGCTACTTGCATATATAGATTAACATTTTGGGTCCTAGAAATATAAAATTGAAACTGTTAATTAGCATTTTGGGTTAAAGCACAAAATGAAGAATAACCTCTTAATTAAACAATCATTAAGAAAAAAAAGAGAAATTCCGGACAATTAGTTAGCTTCGTGGAAACAAGATTAATTACATAATTAATTATTTGATGCACGTGGCTATCCTTAATTAACCCGTATTCCCATGTACTGAAAGCTGGATTTCATTTGCCATTTAAGTAACTTGATCAGTGAATAAAAACTTCAGTCACTACTCAACCTTCAAACCCTACTTTATATGTCTACTAGAGAGACATCATCTCTGTGCAAAGGGAGTGTAAAATGCCAGTCGTCGGCTCCTCCATTGGGCTGCTTCACTCTTCGCTACTGCTACTCGTCATCATCTTCTTGCTTTTCAATGTGATACAAGGATCAAACGTAGATGCGGTTACTGGGCAGTTCAGTGGCATCAATCCACGGTCGGGGAGTCGGTTCCTAGCTGGAAAAGGCACCCGCTGTAACTCAGGCAGCGCAACGGAGTGTACTGCCCTCAACGGCAGTACCGAACAGATGAGGTGCTGTAGTAAAATGTGCACTGATGTGCTATCGGATAATAAGAACTGTGGATCATGTGGCGTGCAGTGCCCCTTCGGGCAGCTCTGCTGCAACGGGACGTGCACGACTGTGGCATACGACCAGCAAAACTGCGGCAGTTGCGGTGTGGTGTGCCAGAATGCATCTAGGTGCGTATATGGAATGTGCGGTTACGCTACTTGAGGCCTCGTATGGTGCTTTGTCAGTGTTCTACTGCTCGCGGATGGCTCGGGGGATGGTTTCGGGGTAACTCTGTCAGTTTATGGATAGAAGCTTTCTTTTTAGTTAGGTTTTAGTATGTTATACTGTCTATGAAGATAAAGATTAATAATAATAATGATCAAATGAGTATTACTGATTTACTCCTTTCTCAGCTTTTGTTATTTTTGAATAGAAAGTAATTTAATTATGGTCTTTTCTTATCAATTTTGTAAGCCAACAATTTGTGCAACTCCATCTATGTATATGAAATCTGAATACTTTTTAAGCAGAAGATCTATATGTCAATGTGGCTCATGTCAATTGTTGATTTTATATAACTGTGTGGCTTTGTCACCAGTTTGTTTTGCCTTTACCCATTATTTCTCATTGAAGAAGACAATTTCATTAAACATATATACAGACACTCTATTGCATAAGATTTTCAATTTTGGTAGGAGATAGACAAGTACTGAGATTTTGGGGACACAATGAGTGTGTTTTATATGGATTATCCAATTTCTAGTGCAAAATAAGATGACCAAGGATAACGATTTGTTGGTGTATTTTTACTGATGGGAACAAGAAAGGATGAACTTGAAAAGTTACCAGTACCAGATTACCAGGTGGTAAAACTGGTGCTAATTTCTTTTCTGGGCTAGAAATGAAATTGCCACACAAAAATAAGCAAAACATGATGCATATAAGCTAAAAACTAGCTCACAGCATACATTAGTCTTTTTTTTCAATCCAGGAATTATAACTGATGGCAAAATAAGATATGATGAAGTAAGTCAATTATTTGTTCATATCAATTAAAAAACCAGGTGGTATGAACCAGGGCTGATATTTGGCTACCAACAATTAAAAGTAAGCAAAATTGTATCCAAGAAACAATCTTATTAATCAGCATATATACTTTTATCTCTTCTTTTTTTAAGTATTAAGTATTTTTTTGATGTAGCAGGCGATGGCCTACTATTTTTTCATTAATAACAAATCAAAAAGTTTACAAGGATAAGATGGCCATGGGAGAGGCATAGCAAGAAGGAAAAAGGCGCCTATGGCAGAATATACATAGAAACGTAAATTTATTTACAGAGTTTGGATACTAGCCAAGTCCCTACCCCTAAGAACCCTTTCCCATAGAAGTGCAAGTTGCCCGGCTTCCCTACGTAGGATTTCGACACTTCTGTAGTGCCCTCGAAAGATCCTTGCATTTCTTTCCTTCCATATCGTCCATAGGATCGCCGCCCAAAGCATTTCCTTATCTCTGGCCCGCGCCAGCTGCCATGATGAGAGGGTGGTGAGTCGTCTTGGGTGCTGGAATAGAGCAAACCAGAGGAGGTTTGAAGTGGGGCAAGAGAAGAAAAGATGGTGAGATGTTTCAGTTAAATGTGTAGCACACATTAGGCATGTATCATTAGCTGGCCACCCACGCCTGAGTAAGTTGTGTGCCGTTTGAAGGCGGTCATGGAGAAGGAGCCATATGAAGAATTTGATTTTTGGAGGAAGTTTTGTTTTCCAGAGTTTAGCGAAGCTTGGAAGGGGGACACCCGGGTTAATCAGTGCGTTATATGCAGAAATTGAGGAGTAGATCCCCTGAGGAGTCCAAGTCCAGATGAGTTGCGAGTGCTGCTCTGTGACCGAGACTTGGAAAAGTGGTTGTAGTTTTGCTAAGTCAGCTAAGAAGAAGGAGGAGGTAGAAGTAATAAGAGATGATATTGTGTCCCCAGTGTTTGGCCTGTAGATGCCGGTGATAGTTGTAGTCCATAGCGAATTTGGTTCAGTGTGATATATCCAGTGCCAACGTAAGAGTAGGTTTGGTTCTGTAGTCGAAGATCCATCATAGCAAGGCCGCCATATTGCTTGGGTAGGGTGACACGCTTCCAAGGCAGCAGACAATGGCCGCCCAAGAAGCGTTGAGTTGGACCTCTCCAAAGAAAACGATGCCGAATACAGTCGAGTAGGGCGAAGAGCCAAGAGGGTAGAAGAAAAGCCTGCATGTAGTGAAGAGGTATGGCATTGATCACCGCCGTAGCAAGCACGTGTCTTCCTGGGAGTGATAGGTGTTTTGAAGCCCATCCCTGAAAGCGGGTTTGGATATTCGTCACTATTGGGTAGAGATCATTTCGAGTTGGCTTTCTGATGGAGAGTGGTAGCCCCAGGTAACGGATTGGTAGGACAAGCTGTTGACAGTTCAGCAGACATTGGATGGTTGTCATGACCTGTATGGGTAGTGCAATTGGTAGGAATCCACTCTTATGGTAGTTGATGTGCAAGCCCGATAATGTAGAGAAGGATCTTAAGACGCATGAGATTGTTTTAAGGTTAGTGGCATGAGCAGGTGTGAGGAGTACGGTGTCGTCTGCAAACTGAAAGAGAGTTGTTTTAAGCGTGGGGAGAGAAATGAGCGATGGTTGGAGATGATGAATTATTGTTTGTAACGCGTCTGTTGCCAGCACGAAAAGCATTGGTGATAACGGGTCACCCTGACGCAGACCTTTTCTGTGGAAGAATGACGTGCCTCGAAGCCCATTTATTTTAATGAGAGAGGATGAGGAGATTAACAGGTTGCGAATCCAGACAATCCATAGTATCAGAATCCTCTCTGTTTGAGTACCTCAAGTAGGAAGTCCCATGACAGTGAGTCGAAAGCTTTCCTAAAGTCTATCTTAAAAAGTATGGACGGTGTGCGTGATTTCGTTAAGTGGATAATGAGTTCCATGGTAGATGTGAATGTTTGCATGATATGTCGACCCTTGATGAAGGCAGTCTGGTTGGGGTGTATTAGAGAAGGTAGATGGGGTTGGAGCCTTGTTGCCAAAATCTTTGTAATGATTTTCGGTATCGCCGCGACCACACTAATGGGCCTGAAATCCTCCATTGCAGTGGCTCTGGTTTTCTTTGGTATTAGGGTGATGTGCGCGTTATTAATCCGCCATAGATCTAGCTGGTTGTTGTGGAAGAAGGATAGTGCTCGGAATAAGTCATGTTTGACTGTGTCCCAATAGTGTTGGAAGAATTCAATTGGGAAGCCATCAGGGCCGGTCGCTTTGTCCTTCGGTAGTGAGAAGACTGCGTCCCTGAGTTCTTGAAAGGTAAAGGGGCTTGCTAACGATTGCAAATTGTTCTGGTGGTCATGGTCATGGTATAGATTTTGCAGGTTTGGATGGATATTAGGTGAGGGAGGAGTCCCCAGAAGGTCTTTGTAGTACGTAGAGAAAGCATGCATGATTTGTGGTGTGGATGACAGTGTGGTGCCCTCTGTTGATTGGACTTGAGGTATGTAATTTGAGGATTGCCTGCTGGATGCGACCGCGTGATAGTAGCGTGAGTTCCTACCCCCCTGCTTCAGCCAAGAAATTGATGTGCGCTGCTTCCATCTAAGTTCCTGGATATTGGCAAGCTTGTGAATGTGAATTCGAAGTTGAATGCGAAATTGCGACTCATGCGAGGTGAGAGTGCGCACTTCTTCTGCTCAGTCAAAGAGTTGCAGCACGTGCTTTGAGATTTGTATCAACGTGTTGTAACCTCGAAACTTATTTTTAGCCCATGTGGAGAGTGATTTCCAAACAGCCATAAATTTCTTTTTGAGATCTTTAGCCGGGTTAGAGGTTGTGGGTATCGAGCACCAAGCATTGTGAACTAATTCTTGAGTGATCGGATACTGTAACCAATATCGTTCGAAATGAAAGGTTCGATAGCGTAAATTGTTTAGGGGTTTGAAGGTGAGGAGAAGCGGGGAATGGTCAGAGGTGGTCATATGGAGGTCGGTGAGGGTAGGGATGTAGTTTGAGAGTGAAACCTAGTGACTTGATAAAAAGAAGCGGTCCAGCTTAGAAAACGAAGGCATGGGTCGCTTATTGGACCAGGTGTACTGGCGGCCGTACAAGGGAACTTCCTGGAGTGCTAAGTTCGAGATGAGTTGGTTGAAAGCAATCATGTGTGTTTGATTAGGTGCGGCAGCAGTGGTCTCGGTCACATCCCTCACAAGATTAAAGTCCCCAAGAAGTATCCATGGCAAGTCATGAAGTGAGTGAATGTGACGTAGTTCATTGAGAAAGTCGGTTTTGAGGTTATCAGAAGTGGGTCCATAGACATTGGTTACCATGAATGAAAAACCCAAGGTGTTAGAGAGAATGACGGTGTTAGAGTAAGTAAGATAGAAGGAGCGTGAGAGAGTATATGTATGCGGCCATGTGGTGAGTGTGCCCCCCCCCCCCCCCCCCCCCCGAGAGCCTTGGGCCATAGTTGCATTAAATTGTGAGAAAGAAGAAGTTGTGAAAGTGTGCAGTTTGAAGGTGTCCACTGTGTTTAATTTAGTTTCTTGAAAACATAAAACAGAAGAGTTGGAAGATCTAACCGTCTCTTTTACTAAAGCACATTTCTAGGGGTCACCCAGACCCCGTACATTCCAGCTAATAATACTGAGATTTCCTAGATTCATCATCCTAAATTTTACTAAAGCCCTAAATTAAGAAAGATAAAAACAAGAAGAAGAAGGAAGAAGGTAATGGGAGGAGTTTAAGGGTCCCAGTTTCGCCCCCTTGGCTGAGAAGGGATGATGTCTTCATCTTCATATTCTTCATCCTCGTCATCCGCATCCAAGTCATCCAAATTAATCCCTTCATCCTGAAGAGCGTGGGTTTGATCTGCCTCATCTTCGTCAGAGGATGGAGGGAAGCCCAACTGTTGTAATTCTCGCTTTGTGGTTCGTGGCGACTTGTCCGGTATCGGATCAGATGGTGGCAAGTAGATATCCTCTGTGATCTCAAAGGAGACTAAGTGTCTGATCTGATCAATGACATGGGCAGGAACAGGACTAGCTTTGACCTCCTCTTGTTGCAAGCTCTCCGTCAATCCTGCCTCCGCTATAGCTCGCTTAACCGCCACTGGGGTGTTTGATTGCTTTTGCTTGCTCTTCGCCTTGGAGGTGGTTGGAATGATGCCCGGAAACAGCGTGGTTTTTTTAATGTTTCTCGTGCTGCGTCTTAGCGGCGCCATAGGTGGTGGCGTCACTTTTTTTTTTATTTTTTCCTTTGCCGGGCGCAGCAACGGTGGTCGAGTCCATTGCAGAGGATGAGGTTGTGAGAGGATGAGAGGGTGCCGAAGGTGGTTCAGTGAGAGGGAAGAGGTCTTTTGCGGGCTCAGCTGTGGTAGAGAGTTGCTTGTGTATGATGGAATTGAAGTTGGTACCATATTCATTGATGGGCTGAGCTTGGGAAAGCTCGTTCATGGGCTGAGTTTGGGGAGGCTGGGAAGGAGTGATTGAGGTGAGAGGGGGTCCAATAACCGTCGGGTCAAACCCCCGGTCTTGGTCCACCAAGTTAGCCCATCTATTAGAGGTTTTGGACGCACTGTTGGATGGTAGGAGTCGGCCCAAGTCGGAGTGCTGCGACCCAAGTTGGATGGTCCTGGTTGGAGTTAGCGGGCTTGTGGTGGGAGTAGATGGTGGCCCAATAACAACTGACCTAATTATGGGCCGTGGATGAGTTGAAGGAGGATTGGGTGCTGCACTGCCCATAAGAGGTGAGATATGCAGCGTGGGGGGAGGGGCCCAATAGGCCTGGCGAAGAAGTTTTGGGAGGAGGGGCCCATTCACGTCTGACTTTCTTGGAGCGGCGGGAGTCAGAGCTGGTAGTAGGCTTTATAGAGTCAGCGTGCCCAGATGGCGTGCCTGATGGAGCTGATGTAGGATGAGTCAGTGGTTGCGTGTGGTGAGTAGAATGGATAGGAAGTGGAAGTGACGGATTTTTGTTCCGGTCAGAGGATGTCTCAGAGTGTCTCAGAGAAATAGCCGTTTTGTTTGCAGCTATGCTCAGGTTAGGTAATCCAGGTAACGTGGGGCCCGAGAAGATGAACTGTTTTTTTGGGTTTTGATTGTTATCTGCAGTTGGCTGTAAACTGGAGGCATCCTGTTCCGCTTGCACACTAGGGAGGCGTTGGCGGGCAGACGGCGGTTCCGGGGTGAAGGCGGTAGCTTCGATGGTGGCGAGCACGGTATCTCGCAATTCCGAGGGCGATGCTTGCTGGCAAAGCTGACGCATGAAATCAGCATCCACCAACATTTTCTTTTTGGGGAGGAGGTCAATGAGAGGCACTCGTTTTCCCGGGTACCATGGTGATCGCTCTGAGGAGCTCGAGGAAGAGTCTGAGGACGGTCTAGTTAGACCCAGGGTGAGACCGTATGCTGCCATGGCCGCATTCTCATACACAGTAGGTGGTGGCATGGTATCTAGGATGGCCTCAAATGTAGTAGTTTCCTGCTGCCATCCACACACTACCACATGAACGATTGTTTGGCGCGCTTTGAACAGTATGGAGAGCCGTCGCGGTATCTTAGCCAGCGAGTCAGTTGCCACCAGAATTCTCAGTCGCTCAAAGGACGGAACCGGGGACAGAGGAGAGTGAGCCAGGAGCAAGCCAAAGACGGAAGACATGGTAGTGATTTCTCGCAAGGACCAAAGGTGGGGGGGAACGTCAACAAGGTCGACCCACACCCTGAATCCTAACGCTTGGTTAGTGGTGTTCAATAGAGGAGACCAGAGGAAGATGATATATCCCAACGGGAGTAGGTGCTGCTCCCTGATCACCTTGAACTCGGGCTCCGACAGGTGTGAGTTGAGTGAGAAGAGATAGAATGCCCCGGATATGTGTGAAAGATCGAAGTCGGTGTGAATAGGCAGCGCTTTGCGGAGGTGAAGAGAGACGAGAGGAGTGGAATGGTTATGTATGAAGCGCGCATCAATGATGTAAGATTCTGAGAGCCGATCAATGTGGTTGTCGAGTTCGGAGGTTTCATGCAAGAAGATCTGAGCCAGGTCCGGCCTGTCAGTGGGGAGGAGGCTATCTCCCAAGTTACCCTGTGGCTGGAGCGAGGGCGGCAGGTCAACTGCATTATCTTGAATGAGTGCGTTCTGTGGACAGAGCCTTTGCGGTTGGCCCTGGAGAAGGCATGAACGACATACGATGGGGCCGGGACACTGAGCTGCCTTGTGACCATAGGCGAAGCAGTCAAAACAGCGTCCCTGCCAGTAGGGGTGCGTGGGGTCTGGAGGCATAGGAAGCCAGGTGAGGAGTTTTGCTAGCTCGGCCCGATTGAGCTTGGACTTGAAGCAATATGTCATGGGGGAGTGGTGACGAGGGGGAGAGTTGTCAGAGCTATGGGAACTACCGGGGGCTGACGCTGCCGGTCGCTTGCTGCCCAAGGAGGGGGCCTGGTGGGGTAAGGGAGCAGAGGGGCGGGTGGGAGCAGTCTGCCTCGCCTCTTGGTTGAGAGGACCTAGGCGACCCCTGAGGCGAGGGGGGACCAAGGGGAGGGAGGCTTGGCGTTGAGAGAGGCGGTTGTTGAGGGAGTGACGGGGTTGGGATGCCATAGCTGGTTGAGAGATGAGAAGTTTAGGTGGTAGGGAGGTAATGGATTGTGAGGGAGGAGATGGAACAGTGACTGGTTTATGAATGAGAATGAATGGACGAGATTTAATCCAAAGCAAGCTTTGTTGGGAAAGGTGAATGTTTTGGTACGGCCGAATTTGAAAATAGTGGGCGGGAAGGTAGCAGCACCACCCTGCTGGCGAGTGGGAGAGTTTCCGACAACCCATGGTACAGTGAGGTGAAGGGGGTGGGGGAGCGAGTTCTGTGAGGCCGTGCTTAGTGAGCAGGAAGGAGCGGAACGGTGAGCGGCGGCCGGGCTGAGCTACACCGGGTGGGGGTGGGTGGTACCTGCTTGATCGCCATTGCAATCGCCCTTCACAAATGCCTAAGTATTAAGTATTAACTAATGATAAAATGAAATGAATGATGATTACCTTGTCCATATACAACACACAGCCAGGTAGTAAGACCAGTGCTTGACACAAATCACAGAACAACAGTAAATAAGAAATCTAGATTTAACTTAAATTACCTTGTTTGACTTTGGTAATTAATAGTTTATTCTTGACTTTTCAAATGTCAGAGATTCTGCTCTCCAGTTGCCCTCTCTTCCAAACAATTTACCTGAGAAAGCACAAAAAAGAAAGCATAGCACACAACTTGTAGTTGAGAAACATTTCGTGTCCATTGAAAATCCGTCTATACGTCCATAAACATAAAAGAATATAACATATATTATATACTTCCCATTTTGTAACCAATACATCTGATTTTGCAACCTATGGACGCTATATATGGACAAATATTCTATAGACGCTAGGCATTACTCTATGAATTAGCAGCATGCAATTAGTTAACTGCCTGATGGAGTGCTCATCCTCTGCCTTAAGGTAAAGTGCGGCATGGCACGTAGACCGTTGGATCACCTCGAGATTCAAGATTCGTGCAGGCTCGAATCTCGAGGCGATCCAACGGTCCACATTCTATACCGCACTTTACCTTAAGGCAGAGGATGTAAAATCGCTTGATGATGTTTGCTCCATCCCCAACGCAGAGTGCTTTGAGATCTACGTTGGCTAATATATATGATCACTACCACTTCAAAAAATATATATGATCACTAATTCAAATGAAGAATGTGAATGCTAGGGAAGATGCCATGCATCCTAGGCAGCTAAATGTAAATGTTATCAACAAAAATGGAAAGTTTCTTTGAGAAAATTACACAAATATGGAAGGAGATAGAAAAAGCACAAAATGAAACATGAACAAATAAATTCTTCCTGAAAAGCAGATATGAAGGAAACCAAATAAATTCTTCCTGAAAAGCAGATATGAAGGAAACTACATAACAACAGAAAACCATAAGAACATCTCAAGAAACCCAGAAACAAACTATAGCAAGAGCAAGCAGAAATAAAAGAGAAAGGCACTTATTAGATAGATAAAAGTGGAAAACTCATTTTCTAAAAAATAAATTTACATAGTTAAACAATTAAAGCCAGTTATTAAAAATGAACTAAAATATTCAACGGTGGTGCCAATAGTAATATATTGTCTTACAGAAGATGGTAAATATTTTATTTGTTGAAAGCTGTCAGCCTTAAACATCATTTGACAAAATGCCAAGTGCCACTAGAAGATTCTCCTCATCAATCTTCCAAAAATGCGCTGTCAGAGTCAGAGACGAGTTAATAACACTTGCAAGTAATTAAGTCCAGTAAATATTCCAATTTTCAGATTAAAACCATTGTTATTGATCATCAGTATACTGTTGTTAATCACACAAAAATGATCAGAAAAACATATACATGTACGTAATTGCATAACACTGTACCAATTGTACTAAGTGCTCAGTTGACCTAAATTAATTTAACTTAACTAGTAAAAATCTCACTCCTTGTTTTAGGCTAAAATTATTATTTCTTATAATAAATTTTTAAGACAATATGTAATGGGCCTTAATTTGAGATAATTTATATGGGCCTTAATTTTAATGGGCTGAGAACGTCAACGGGCATTAACGTGCATCAACGGTTCTGATCTATCGAAGAAAATGATTAACGGCTCAGATGTGAGGATAGCCTTTTGATGTCATTTTTTCCAATATGTTTTTATTATTATAGTAAGGATTTGTGCTTATGCATACCAGTCAATCACCCATCTCAACCCATCAAAGGACAGGAAAAATAAAGAGAATACACACCCTATGCATGAAATGAAAAATCAATTAATAGACTCAACATTCACAGTACATTGTCATTAACTAGAATATTGTTTGCGGGAATTAAGTTCCATCTGAAAGTAAAGTTCTTTCTGGTGCTAACCTAAAGCTATACATTAACACAAGCTCTTAACTTTCCAAGCATCTTTATTCTTTACAACTTTGCAAGCATCTCTACAATATACTCGCATTTCAGCCATTTAACCATTATTTTGGTCCTAAATTACATTAACCATCATTTTGGGCAGTAAAACTAGAGGTGCCATACTGATCAGACTCAGTTTTGTGAAATCCAGATAAACTTCTTTTCATACATCATAATTCATACATGGTGCAGCTAGAAAGGAACTCAGCAATCTAGCTACAGCGTATAAGCAGTTGAATTAATACTAATTTAGCAAAGAGAAAAAAATAGAAAAAAGTAAAAAAAAAAAAAAGGATACCTATTGCAGCGAAAACAATACAAGAAGAATTAAAAAAAGAGAAACATCTTGCATCCATTGAAAATACATTCATATGTCCATATACACACTTAGAATGTTACAATTACATCCGATTTTTTAATAGATAGATCTAATTGTAACATGTAGACGCTATGAACATATATTCTATGGACGCTAGGTATATATTACTCTTAAAAAAACTTGGGTTTTGTCTTAGTTCGAAGCACATTATATTTATTTATTATTTATCATCGCCTCTACAGTCCAATCCCAGGATTACTAATTACTATTTACCGTAGATCGATACCACTGGGCTTGAATTGGAGACATCCATCAGGCCCAATTTATGAATTTATGAAGCCTTCGGCCTGTATTCTATATATATAGCTTATATTTCAAGCCTTTTTTACTTCAAAAATCTTACAAATTTGTTAAATTTTAATTTCGTTCTTCGCTTCAAATCCCCATTTCAGTTAGTTACATTACAGATCTGAACTGCACATCTCAAAAAAAAAGAACTGCACATCTCAGGGTGAGGTGTCGACATGTAATTCCTTGCTGCAGTTTTCAGAATTTTTTTTTTAATTTATTTTTTGGAGGTTGATGCTGTAATTTCAGAATGCCAATTGTTTACTTACCCCCATTGGTTTAGAGTTTAGGCTGTGGTCAGTGCAGTGAATGCAATCTTTCACATTGTCGGATAACAAAATAAGATCAATAGGGACATAAATGGTCTGCCAATCTGGGTCATATTTGCAAGCATTTGTGATTTGTTCCAATGATTCTACCTACTTTCATTACTGCAACACAACTTTTCAGCCTTCATTTTTTGTTTCCTAGCCTATCCCTGTAGTGTTCCACCTTCACTGGCGCATCCACATTGATCCAATGGGGTTCAATGTCCCCCATTCAATACTCAAATAATACAAATTTATATAGAATTTTTCATGCCACACAAGTATTTTCTTAAGAAAATATGTATTTGAACCCCATAAAAATCTAAAGATTATTTCATTGTGAACCCCATAATTCTTTTTTTATTGTTATATTGTGATTATTGTACATATTATAAAATTTAGTATAATAATTGAACCCCATATAAAAATTTTCTGGCTCCGCCCATATCCACCTTATAATTTATGGTCTATATTATCCACCTTATTAAAGTCCACCTGTAAAACTGTATGTATGATGGGTATTAATTTGACCGTATTTTTAATTTCTTATCAGGATGTGATTGTGGGCATTATCTATATGTATATGCTGCTAGAGTATGGGCTTGTGTAACTAAAATATTGTAGCAAGGCCGGCCATAAGGGGCAACATAACATAAAAGTAGTTGTGAGTTGTCACCATGGTATATTAAATTAAAGTTATATTTATTATTATTATTTTTTTTAGATGTGGTAATTAAAGTAATATTTAACATTACTATATGTTGAGAGTTGACAGTGATTAATTAACTTAGAACAGCAAATTTATTTGGTTAATTAACTCCTCTTTTGAACACCTTTTCAGGCATCTTCGAACTACATTTATTTATTGCAACCACTAAACAGTGTACATTTTTTCCCTAAAATAAATGTACCAATATGCATGCACTGTGCATAATTTGGATGCACATTCATAAGGATCAATTACATAAGACAAATCTGTTGATGGTTGTCATGTGATTTTTCATTTAAACTGTGTGAGTTCATTTGTGCATCCTAAAAACATATATATTAACTAAATTCCAGAAACATATTTTCTATTTTACAAAAAAATATATAATAAAATTAAAAAAGTGAATAAATTGGAGTATTGCTTTAATAAATAGGCGAGCTAATTAGCTATTATATAAGGCTGTGATCATAATCATATATATTAAGCCTGCATATCTACAACATAATCTGTTTATTAGTTCCAACGTCAACATACTTCGCCTACGGGCATGATTTGGAAATAAAAAAAAAAAAACGTCAACATACTATTTAATTATTGAATTTCTATCGCAGTGGGAATGAATTAATGAACCATACGTATTCACATGGAAGCATTAATATGCTGACCTGTGGCACTTTGCCTTGGACTGGCAAATCTCTGTCCATCTCCCAAATCAATATAAAAAAATAAAAAGATAATATGTGAACAGTTCTCCGACTTTTTTTTTTTTAAATTGACAGTGGCTGTCAATTGATCACTACTCTAAAGTATCTATCTAAATAACATTTTACTAATCCCAGTAGTCAGTTCTTCGACTTTTAGTTTATAATAAATTGTCCTTCAATTCTAATTTTAAGAATTATGTTCATAATTCGAGCAATACCAATCTTAAAGGTTTGATTTTTTTTTTTTTAATTAGATGTAATGCTGTGCGACAGTAATGATGTAAAATTCGCATACACATTTTGATTGAGTTTTTTTTTCTTAGAGCTTGAATAAAATACATTGAAATTTAGTTTACTTTAAGTTTAATATAGATAAAAGATGATTGAGTATACCAAAATTTTAATTTCCATGAAGTTTTAACTCTTGGTTGCCCCAAAGTAAGCAAACTCAACACGAATTAGTTAGAATTTGAGATATAATTAATCCGAAGAAGTAATTTTGCAATTATCTACAAAAATTTGAGGTGAACATTCTGCAAAATAAAATAATAAAAATAAAGTTCAGAAATTTTGATATAGAAACAAGCATTTATATATATATTTTTTCGTTTGGATATACTTAATTACATAACACTTGTGTATATTTTATTTAACTCTCTACATATATATGTGTCCATTTGTTGTAGGAAATACAAAAAGTTCATGCATGACAATCTAGATTTATCTAAAATAGAACTAGAAACAAGCACCACAATCAGAATCCAATCAAGGAAACCGAAAATATTTAGAAAAACATATAAGAAAATGGAACACGTGAAAATTTCAATAATTAAGTATAACTAACTATTTTTTGTGACACATTATTATATATCAATTTTTGTCTTAACCTTATTTATGGGAATACAGACATAGAGCACATGACTGTGAGGCACACAATTTAATTAGGGATACACCGATAGAGATTGATACTTGTACTTCTCTCTCTCCTCCAGCCTTATTTTGATTAATTTGATAATTAAGTTAGGCTAGATTTATTTAAAAAAGAATTAGTTATATGCCCACACATTACACTGGGAAAAAAAAAAATCATCCATCACAAATTATATTCAACTTATTGTAATAATTTTTTTATTGTGTATCGAATCTAAAATCGTTTTAGTGTTACCTCATATTGTGTTTTTCTAAATAAAAGAAGTTATAATTTAGAGGCTCAACCTTTATGGAGCCTCACGGTCACAACTTTTAGTAAAAATAAAATCAAATTTCTGCTACATCATATCTGGGCTTGGGTTGGGACTTGTGAGCACTCCTTCCCAGACACGGAGAGTTTTAACTTTTAATTAATATGCGTATATCGCTCTAGTATGTCTACGTGAAAATCGGAAGTCCGGATTGATTTGTGAATGGAGAGGATTAAGCCAAATATTTTGATCCAATGACTAAAAATTGATTTGGACAGATAGTCTTTTCATTATGTAAATCAACTCCTCCTTATAAATAGGATAAGCATAATATATGAGATTAATTTGTTTAGACACAATATCAATCATTGGGGAGACATAGATATCAATGATGAACTGACCATACAATATCTCTCTCTATTTTTATTGTAGACAACAACAATTAATTCCCACATCTTTAATTATGCCAGCTACATTATGAACAAGCCCCAACATGTTACTATATACATCAAAAAATAAAATAAAATATACTTTACTCTTAATAATGTCTTTGAAACATCAAAGTGCACCGACGCATGGTACATGGCCCGACTAAGGTCAACGATGTATTTATTTTCCATTGAAATTTCAATGTACTTAAATTGTACAATGTATTATTTTTCACTAACTTTTTTCAATAATCAAAAGTTAAGTACATTGAAATAATTTAATATTCAATCTCTTGGCAACGTACAATGCAAATGTTGATAAATTGAAGTTTAGATTGTGTCTTGTGGAGTCCATGATGGGCTTGTTTGATGTCCAAGAAAACAAGGGAATATATCAAATTTTTCAGTATATAGTTTTCACGGTGTTGCTTGATATCTATCTTTTACAGTAAACTCAATTTTTGTCAGGCCCTTTTCCCTTCTTTTCTTCTTTTTGTTTCCCAAGGATTTTCATTGGAATCCAAAATAATTAAAACATGTTTTCAGTAATTTTTATGATTCCCACATTTCCCTGCAGATCAAACAAACCCGATATTTAAAAGAAAAGAGAGAGAAATTTGACTTAAAGTACACGTTTGTGAAATTTCAAATTACATATTTCCCCTTAAAAATTCAAAGTATCATATTTACTCCATCAAATTACCCTAACTCTCATATTTACCTATTAAACTCCAATAAACCGCATTAGGTATTTAAAAACAAAAACTTCTTAAATTCCCCAACATTTATTATATGAAGAATTTCTTAAGCAGCATAAACAATGATTTCAGATACATCGAGGTATCTAACCTTAGCACAATAGTCTAACTCCCATTATTAATTATTTGACAATCAAAGTTATTTTGATTAATTGTTAACTAAATCATGAATGTTCTTATCTTTGCCCATATATATCTTCCATGTTATGTTTTTCACTATTACAATTTCTTTTTGGGTTTGGATATTGTCCAAAGTCATTTGGACGGTCCAAAGGGTTCTGAGAGCCGTATGATCTAATTTTTAGTAATTGATCAACCGTGATTTAATCATGTAGGTGCTAAAAATAGTATGTTGGTTATATTTAGAATGATGGGGTCACATGCTATCACCGTTGATAAACATATAAATTTAATCGAACGGTTGAGTCATGGCTTTAAATGGAAACCGTCCAAATAGCTTTAGACAAAATTCTAGTCCTTTCTTTTTGTTCACATGCTCGTCGGTTAAAGAGTTCCACACTCCTTGCATGAATTCTACAGTCTCTGACCTCTGTTTTAACTTCAACTGTCACTCACTCACTCACCTCCCTCTCCGTGCCACATTTTAAGCCAGCGGTGCCTATATAACACTCTCCGATGCCCTTCAATTTGAGCATCGGAGTAACATACATGGAGGACACCAATCGGGGCTTGTTATGGAACGAGGAGCCGCCGGTGAGCCCCACCGGGCAGTACTTCAACAGCTCGGTGCTGTCCATCAGCGTTCTGGCGGTCTTCGAGTCGGAAGTGCCCATAGACGATTCGCCTACGTACGATACGCTCCGGGACATGTTCTTGCTGGTTAACCCGCGCTTCTCTTCCGTCATGGTAATCTCTATTCTAATCTACTAATTTGTAAGCAGAATTAAGCATGTTAAAAACATATAACAACCTTTTTAATTACTTTGTTATATATATATATATATAGAAAAACTATGAAAAATTAAATTTGTTAAGAATTTTGGTTGCATAAATTAATTAACTATTATACTGCTTCTTGGTTTTTCACTCCTGTAATATGGTAGTTGGAGAAAAGAACCATGGATTTATTGCCATTTAGGCATTTACCTACCATCATACTTTTCTTGTACAATGTCCTGAACTGATCATGCCAGTACACACTCAAAGCCAATTCATTCCTGTCAATCCATTTTGGTCGGGTATAAGTACAGCAAGGATATTGTTTGGGACAGCAAAATCTCTAAATTATACGGAAGGAAATCTGAGAAAATCATATTATAAATAGAAAAATTTTGCTGTCCCAAGCAATATCCTTACTGTTCTTAGGCCTAATCATCCATTTTTTTCATCTTCAAATTTCAATTCAGTTATGTTTCCATTTTTACCTTAACTAGCTAGCTGTCATTGATTATTTCCCTGGCCGATGCATTTATGTCACTTGTCGGTCCAACATAATAATAATAATATCTCACATAGTCACACACTCACTCACTCACCATTTACTAAATTGGTACGTATTATTAGGATTTAATTTCTGATTCAGGACCACAGCAGAATCAACAATAATCGATCGAATTTCATATAATTCGATTTAGAAAATCATGATTTGTATATTTCATATAACTTTATATATATGAATTTCATATAATTCGAATTTTGTGCTTCAAAAAAAAAAAAAAAAATGATCGAATTTCTTCAATCTTTTGAATTTCTGGTATCAGAAAATGGCTTTATCTGTTTCTGTTTGATTGTCTGTTTGGCTGGTTTGATTATTGATACTAAGATATTGTAGTACACACTGAATATTTTTGTAAAGAAAATTGATATGTATATATATCATGAACAATTTTGTCTTCTCTAACAGGTGAGAGAAGAGAATGGTGTGACCAGATGGAAACCCGTCAAAGTCGATTTAGAAAACCATGTAAACATCCCGTCTTTCCCTCCCGATTTGGAGCTCTACGACGACTACGTCAATGACTACATGTCCAGTATTGCACTTAGTGAGCTTCCGCAGTCGAGACCACTGTGGGAAATTCACATCATCAAATACCCAACAAAAACTGCACAAGGTAAATCTTTTTTCCATGTCGGTATGCCCTTCGAGCTATTTTGTAAGGATGGCAGTTCTAAATTTTAAGCTGGTAAACTGAACTAGTCCAATTGTAGGTACATTGGTATTTAAACTCCATCATGCGCTCGGTGATGGCTATTCTCTTATGGGAGCATTATTTTCCTGTGTCCAGAGGGCCGACGATCCCTCAAAATCTCTAACCTTCCCGACCCATAACGCAAAAAAACCGCAAAAGACTACTCTTTGGAGCAGTCTGGTTAGAGGCATGATGATGGGTATGAACACAGTCAAGGACTTCTCTTGGAGCCTCTGGAAAAGTACTCTAGGGGTCGATGACTTGAGCCCGGTGAGATCAGGCGAAGTCGGAGTTGAGTTCAGGCCAATCGACATCTCTTGCAATGAATTTGGCTTAGATGATATTAAGCGAATAAAGGACAAAGTTGGCGGGGTATGTTTCAATTTCAAACTTAATATGAGCTACTTAATTTTTCAAAAAAAATTATATCAAAGAATGAATGAACAAAAAAGAGTAAATGGGTACCTTTCAAAACTTCTGAGAAAAGAAAATTAAATTTTCTTAATAGTGATCGTCGGTAATTAATTACTTTTCAGACGATAAATGATGTAATCAGTGGGATAGTCTTTTACGGATTACATCTCTACATGGTGAGCTGCGGCCACGACACCAGTGCCAGCAGCAACGTGACGGCACTTGTGCTGCTTAACACACGCAATGTTAACGGTTACCAGACGCTCGAAGAGCTGACGAAGCCAGAGGCCAAGACTCCCTGGGGAAACAACTTCGGCTTCCTTCATGTCACCATACCGAAATGCGAAAATGCCGATGTAGATCCGCTCTATTTCGTAACTTCTGCGAGAAAAACAATCAAATCGAAAAGGAATTCGTTCGCGGTCTTCCTCACAGGGACATTTCTCGAAATGATGAGAAGAATTAGAGGGCCCGAGGTAATAAATTCTATATTTCAACACATCTGAAGATAAAATAATCATTTTAGTATAGAACAATAAACTTAAAAACCCGATCGAGTTATTGAATCTTTCGACATTTGCAGGTAACTGCCAAGTACATACATGCTACCTTGAAGAACACAAGCATGACCATCTCGAACCTGACAGGACCGATGGAACAAATGATAATTGCGGGCCATCCTGTTAAGAGCTTCCACTTCATGGTTGTCGGGGTTCCGCAGGTAACGAACAATCAAACCTCAACTAACAAATTTCGACAGTATTTGGTTCACTTTTGCCTAGAGATCAGTAATTAGTGTCAGGAAAATGGAAACACTGATTCTGTCTCTTCAATTTTTTTTTTTTTTTTGATGTTATTATCTAATTTGTTTTAGAACTTTAACTCCCCTGACCACCATATTGAATTAAATCATGTAACTCTTCTTTAACTGGCAGTTCTCAAAATATGGTCCCTGCTATATAGCTGGGCATAACTCTTCTATTATTTCATTCAGACAGACAGACATGATCTACATGATCTGCATATTAAAAAGGGGCATTAAATTGTTTCTAACTTACATTACATACATATGGGTTGTTTGTTTGTAGAGCCTAACAATCACAGTTGTGAGCTACATGGGGAACTTGAAGGTGGTCATGGGTGCACAGCAAGGCTTCATCAATTCACCGCTCTTAGCCTCTTTCATGAAACTATCGTTTGAAAGAATCCTTGAAGCTGCTAAGTTGAACAATTAGAAGTTAAAACATGAACAGAAAGTACAATTTTATATCAGAGGAACACTTTCTTTTTTTTTTTTTTTAACTATTATTATTTACTGGCATTGCTTGTAATGTTTAATTAATTTGAGTGTGTTATATGTTCTATATATACACTGTTGATATGTACCTATATATATACACTACTAATTTTTTTTTCCTTTGATTTCATTGGATATATTATATATATGATATTCATACAACAAATGTATCCCATATATTGTTTTGAATGAATTTTTTCACATGTTATATATTTCACCTGTACCAATTAAATTGGCACAGTACAATTAGTTGGTAAGTGGTAATTAGAGGGCAGAATAGGGAGCTCCCTACTCTACTCTTAGAAAAGAGTCGGCATCACGGTCCCTTCAAAGTGATTGTTGAAAAGGGTACACACACACATTCATTTATACCAGTGATTGATTTGGATAGAGAATCAGCTTTAAGTCCATTGGAAAGACGTCCATACGTCCACAGATATATAAAGAATGTAACAGATACGTCTCGACGAAGTGTAACCTATGGACGCTAGCCAGGTATTACTCATTTGGATATATATATATATAAAAGCGTAGATATTATAGCATGTATGCAGGCCAGCAAGGCCAGTGACACGAGATGAGATAGTGTATGTATTATAGAGGTCAGAGGTGGGTGCAGTGGGGTTGAGTGAGCTTGAAATTGAAATTGAGTGGAGGGGGAGGTGCATGGTTCAGCTGTCAGCCGCCGTATTGGGTCGGATGATATATACGTACGTGGGCGGTGGGCGGTGGGCGGCTTAACAAAATGATTTCTCCAGTTATATATTGTTGTTACACTATACATATATACATACGTATATAGTGATTATGTTATTAATTGTTGAGAACCAACCGGCCTTTGGTCTAGTAGCTAAGGTCAACGCTCTCCGTATGGGAGGTTGCAGATTCGAAATTCAGATAGGAGGTCTGTTATAGACATTTAAATTTGAGTGGCTTGACCCTCATTTTTACGTCAAAAAAAAAACAGAGAGAAATAAATATTTATATTTACAAAATCCTAAGGAGAAAGTTTTGTAATCCATAAAATTCCAATATTAAACTTTATTAGAAAAAAAAAACTATAAAAAGTTGAAATTTGAAAGGGATACTCGCAATAATCTATGATCTAAGGCTCTAAGCTCATGATATTAATTTACTTCTAACATTTAAAATTTTAGAATCTTTTGCATCTTATTTATAACTTATTTTCAATATGTTTTTATCCCCAAAAAAAAATTTATATACATTTTAGTGTCTCAAGTAGTTTTGCTCCCATAGAGTTCTTATATTTCTAACCATTATGAGTGATACTTGTCGTAAGTATATGGAGTAACATCATTATTTCCCCATAAATAAGTGGGTTCATGCAAATAATTAGGAGCCAAGTAAATACGAATAGATCTCAGCCGTTCGATCATTCATGCCGTTGAAAATCCAACTTCCAAATATTGTAGCAGATGTCGTATACTTAACTTTAATCTTGGTTTTGAGTGTGAATGCCGATTGTATACTCTACTGGATAACTTCTGCATCCAATGAGGAGAGGCGATTATAACCACAAATAAAATAGGATAGAATAGAATAATAATAGAGTGATGATTATCACCTCAATAAAATGAGGAGTGGTTCAGTTATGGATTGGTTAAGCAACCTTTCATTTGAAATTGAGTAGTTCTTATTAAACATGTCTCTTTAATTGTATCTAGAAAATATATCGTGCCCACCCGATTATGAAAAATGAATGGCCCATATTCTATCTGATCCATAGCAGAATTAGCCTGAAATGAGTGCTTATCCTCTGCTGTACTGCACAGCGAATCAACGATGTGGATGATAGGGAGTTTTTCGAGATTGAGTTGCACGAATCTTAAAGCAAATCTAACGGTCAGAGTACTGTAGAGGATATGAATTCCAATAAAATGGGGGAAAAAAAAGAAAAAAGAGGGGTTATCATGGTCATCAATAGAAATAGGCCATTTTATTCTTTCTTTCTGTTGGATCATTGCCGTGATACTTGATCTAATTAAATCATGCAATCATCAATTTAAGCATGATGTTAATATGGTTGACAAGGAGAATATATAATTGCCTTACCAATATGGAATTCAGCTTGGCCAACTATACTAAAATAATATTGATAGTGACATCGACTTGAAAATTTCTTTCCTAAAATATCATGTAATCTTGGTACAACCATACAAATAGACAAACTCAACTATTACTTACAGCTTTAATTAGGAAAAAGACGTTTAGATTTAGTCCTACCCCCATTGACTGCTATTCTTCTTAATTAATGTCTTATGGGTTCAAGCTAATTTTAAATAGGGCAGTGCCATTGAATCAAAATTTTGATGGTTCCATGCTTAAGTACCTGGCATGCCAATTTTTTTCATTGAGAAACTTAATTTAGAATATATAAAGTCCTATATATCTTTACTCATAATAAAAGCATATTAGATTTTTGATATGAAAGTTTTATCTTCCCCAAAGAATAAAATTCAGCCGTTGATTGTTTACTTAGATTGATCACTACCGTTGACGTACTTTAATGTCTCAATCCATTAAAACTTAAGGCACATATCAATTTTCTCAATTTAAGACACATTACATATTATCTTAAATTAAACTTATTATATATTATCTTAAAAATTTATTATAAGAAATAACAATGTCAGTCCAAAGCAATGTGTGAGAGCTGCCTAATAAAATTTTCATAACTTGACTTTGGGTTTGTAGTCCAGCTTCAATAGGCCTTTTTGGTAAAAGCTAATTGTAATTTGTTGAAAGGTCCAATGGGACAATTGATGTGTGAAAGCCCATTGCAGCCTACAGGCCAGAGGCACTGTTCAAAATAACAATTGCTTTATTTTAATTTTTAAGTGGACTTCAAACAAACTACACAAATTCAGAAGGTTATATATCAAGTAGCTTTCTCGCTAGAAATCAATCCAGAGAGTCTCTGCTCCTCTTCCTCTTCTTCTGTTTTATACTAGTATCTTGACCGTGAGTTGCAACGGATCTTATTTAATAAAAATTTCTTGATATGAATATTTTTATTATTATTATAACTAAATAAAATTTTTCGTAACTAAAACGCCAAGGTATGAAGTCATTTTGTTTATTTTTTTAATAAGTTTCAATTTATGAACAATGTTTAATGAAAAGAAACAAAAAAATATACAACGTTAAAATAATATTGTAACATATGATATCTTTAATTTATTTTATTTTATCTTATTTTTCTGAATTAATTAATTTAATAACAAAATCTGAAATGAGATTTGTACTATTTTTGGAACTTATAAAATTTTGATATGTATTATATGTATAACGGGGTACCTAAAAATGTTAATCCATAATCAAACGTCTAAACGAATAATTTTTCTTGACTCCTATTCCCAATCATATAATTTTCTAATTATAAACTTTTTGATTAAATTGAAACTAAGTAATTAACAACACAGTATGGGACGGGACGGAGTAAAAACCAATTTAATTCGATCCGTCCCTGTAAATTAAGCCATGTCAATAACTCCATGTACGCATTTTTTTTTCAGAAAAGACAAAGCATTAATGACTTAATGTGGCTTGGTTTGGTAACGCGTTAACGCGTTTTTGGAGATCGAATCATCAAAATTTGATGATGAACGGTAAAAAGATTAAAATAGATTGCTATATTCAATAGCCGAAAATCAGTTTGGACATATAGCCATTTCAATTTCCAAATTAACTCCTCCTTTTATTATTAGTAAGAATAAGGATTAGAGGGTAAGGATCATATGACAACTAGTTATCTTTACATCCATGATAATCTGAAATCTCCACTCTCCACTTCTTTATTAAACACGTTCCCGATCCGCCAACGGTCGTGATTTATAAATAAACATTTAGAATTAATCTCTGCCATCCGATACGCTAGGTTAACCATAGCGAAGCTTGAGTTGTATTTAAGGGAGGGCCAATTTAGTGCAATACCTACATTTGGACGGTGTCTCATCCAAAGGATTCGAAGAGCTGTACAATATAATTGGTGGCAATTGATTAACAGTGATAGCGTGTGGCCCCATCACTTTAATTAATATAACAAGTATACAATGTATTTAGCCTTAATAATCTCACATGTATTGTTTTGGACAGGTCAAGGAGGTAGGGATGATAATTCAGATCAGACTCTCATTGTCTGACAGAATCTCAATGCCGAATGAGCAGCAGTACAGAAAGACAGGGAGAAAGCAAGGTAGCAACAGATGGTGGTGCCCTCAATATTGCATGTTGTCAGGATTTTAGGGTTTTTTTTTTAATTTTCTGTCTTTTCTTTTCTTTTGTTTTACCCCTCTGGACAGGAGTAGCAAGGTGTGTACCTCCAAGGTGGGGTTTTGTTTTTGTTTTTATGATCAGTGTGATCTGTACTTTAAAAAAAATAACACATCCAGTAGTTATGGTTAGAGTTAGGGGATTGGAGATTCAAGGGAGGGTGATATATAACAATGCATCTTTGATTTCTGTTGTGCGGGTGATGTTTTGATTTGCATGTAACGACTGTTTGAGCCTGCTCTATTCAAAAAAAAAAAAAAAAAAAGTATACAATGTATTTGTAGGTTGTTACTATTTTTAACACTTATTTGATCAAATCAATGTGGATCAATTGTCAACAATTATAACGTACGCTCTTATGCTTTCGAAACGAAATGAAGGTGGACCCCATTTTAATGGGTGGTATTCTTTTTTAAAGAAAATATATCATATGGCTCTCCGAATTCTTTTGACCGACACCGTCTAAATTGCTTTAGACAAAACCCAATTCCATGAAAGTTCAGTTTTAGATTTAATTAAGATCAGTTACACGGTTGTGAGTTATGCTAATATACTCAAAATCCCCATCCCTCTCAATTAATGATATCCTCTCGTTGCTTCCCACTAGAATTAATTATAGGGATACTAAAATTCCAGAGTATGCAATGCCAAGTAATGCCATAGCAGTAACATGTTGATCATGTTTGTTTTAAATGGCTAATTAACATCCTGGAAATTTGCAAGTCATTTCCATTAAAATATAAATTGCACAATCATATCGCCTTATATAACATGTGCTTCTCTAATAAATAAATAAATAAATGTGAAAACCAAAGAGCACATAGTCTCTCTAATTAAGTGGACTAACAGTAACAGTAACAGGAGTGCTAGCTCATCCCCTAACTTACTGCATTGTGCAGTCCACAACGTCAGCCATTGGATCATCTCGAGATCCGCAATGGCACGAATCTTAAGACAATCTAACGACTGACACTGTGAACTGCATAATGCAGTACAGCAGGGATATGAATTCGAACAAAGACAGGATGCCTTTAATTTTGAGCACCAATTAACCAACTTTACTTTTGACTAGTCTGCTCTCAACAAGTCTCTACTAGTCTACTACTCTCAAGCAGTCAAAAGTCAAAACACTGCTCAAATTTCGGCCGAGAAAGAAAGAAAACATGTCCATTCATACTAAAGAAGACCTTTAATTATGTATTAGAATTTCTGATGCTAAATGCGCTTTTTAGCCGATCAAGTATGCTTCCCGTCACAGAACCAGATTCTTTGGTGTCTCCTGCCTGCATGAAATTAATAAATCAGATATATTTTTTTTTTGACAAATATAAATCAGATATATAGATGCATTAAACGAGGGTAATAAATATGAACAAAATATTGGAATTTCTATGTAATAATCGGTCAATTTTGAATTTTCTATTACAGAAAAAAAGGCATCTTTTTGAAGCTCGCTTTTGTTGGAATGACCGGGGGGGGGGGTGGGGTTATACTGTATTATTAATTAATTAAAAACGTGAGTCACGATGGCAGCAGAACAACTATTTTTTTTTTTTTTGGTTAAATAATAGTTTGAGAGATATGTTTAAGATTGCGACAACTAATTAAGAATACTAGGATAGACTTTGAACGGCATCTTCTGTTCTAGGTCGTTTCAACAAACAAGCTCCCAATTAACTCTTTATTCATCAGCTGACCTTTCCTCATTTTTATTTTTTTAAAATATCACTCGTTTTTTTATTTCTTTTCTTTTGTTTTCTTTTGAGATTTGAATTAACCAGCTGTTTCTCTATGCATAATTAAAGGGATAAAAATTGCCAAGTACTAAACAAATCAGAGAGTTAACGAACTCATGATATATTAATTAATAGTTGGCCTTCTACATTAATGATTCATGGATTGATATTTTATGCTAGGGTTTATGGATGGATGAGGGAACTAGTAATTAGTTTATTGCTCAGATAGAATACAGATAAGAGATAACTTACAGAAGTTGGTCTATATGATGATTATTTAATTATTTAATTTAAATCACATGTGATAACTTCATAATGGTATATGATAGGAATTCAACTAATTAATATGAAAACGCACGCTGAAATGCAAACTACTCAAATTATATTTTGTCATGCTCGAATTTCGATTAATGATTAGTCCTGATGCACTAATTAATCATATCAAAATACTAGGAAAATAAAAAAAATTTCATTTTTATTAAGCATTTTTTCTTCAATATGTCTTTAAAACATTTATAAAATAGTTGGACTATACCCAAAATATGAGATCGGCTCAAATCTCACCGAATACTCAAAATTAAAATTCAGGAACTGGTAAATCAAAAAACAATACTATAATATATAGATTATAGAATGCCATATTTACTAGCTAGGAATATATATAGTCAATTTTTTACTACCTACTTACAAACATAATTTGAAGTTTTGAAAGGTTGCAAACAGATTTTGTCTCAAACAAAACTCATAAATTTGTTCATCTCAAAGCTATACATACATACATACACATAAATGAGCACTTCTGGTAACTTACCAAGGTATGAAGTGAAAGGATAGATTTATCTCCTACAGATGTGTAATGCGCATTCAACACCTTGGCGCCTCCTTCCTCTACCGCGCGTATCGACTTGTGCATGATGGAGCGGTCATCGCCAGAGCAGATGATCAGGACGGCGTTCAGGCCAGAACCCAAATCTCGGACCTCAATCTGCGGTGATCGGCTTCTTTTGTTGGTTCTGGTTGCACTTGCACCCCCGGAAGAAGAAGAACCCGCAGTAGTTATCATCAGCTGCCTCTTCTTCTCTTTCAATCGCTCGATTCTCTCCTGCGCCTTTTTTATATAGCTCGTCGCCTCGTCGATTCGGTCTGGCAGCTGTTGCCCCTTGAAAAACGAAGAACATGTTGCGCTAATCATTCGGATTTGATTTCTATTTAATATGTAAAATTGTAAATGTGTATATAACTATATATACATACATACTACAAAGTATAAACTATAAAGAATGTAATTGAGTATATAACAAAAATCATGGATATAATATTCTGATATATACATACCGAGAAGGGGGCCGAGGCAGAGGCGGAGGACGGGCTAGCGCTCGTGATGAGCGAATCGAGAGAGGAGTACAGGAGCTTCATTTGGTCTCTTCGGTTCTTCTCGACGGTCTTTCGATCGGGCTTGTTGTTGTTGTTAGGTTGAGGTATTGGTACTGCTGGAGGTCTTGGAGGAGGAGGAGAAGTATTATCCATCAAGGCGTGAGAGGTTTTAGCTAGCTGTACTTAGTGATTCTTTATTAATTTGTGCGTGCTTCACGTTTCAGAATTAATTAGGCAGAATATATATACAAGTACTTGCTTCTTTAGTTTGTGGTCTCTACTAGTTGTTTGAAACTTTGAGTAGGTGAATGTATTATATTTATATGACAATGAGAATGGCGAGCAAGCACATTAAATTAGTCAACACAAGACTCAGAACCCAAATAAAATGGTACTGTGAACAGAAATATGACCAAGTCTACACAGAGAGACGTGGTTGGAGTATATATGGAGGAATCCAGATTTTGTGGAATTATTATTGTGATTATATTATATATGAAACTATTAGTTAAGCCTCTCTGTCTTTTTATATATATGTAATTCACATATAAAATGTTATCTTCAATCTCATTTAATTGTTAGACTCAAACTCTGTCAGAGCTCTTGAATTGATATAATTTATGATCAGTTTTTAAAAATGGTAATACTGAAACTAAGGTGACATGTATATACTACTAGTTAGTTAGTAGTGTACATCCATTTAGTGATATTAGTAAAAAGTCTATGCCTTGTTTTGAGCTGAAATTGTTATTTCTTATAATAAACTTTTAAGATAATATATAATAAGCCTTAAATTGAGATAATTTATATGGGCCTTTAATTTTAATGGATTCAGAACATCAACGGGCATTAACTACATCAACGGTTCTGATCTATCCAAAAAATGATCAACGGCTCATGTTTCTTATTTGGGGAAGATATGTCATTTATTCTAATATGCTTTTTTATATATAGTAAGGACATATTTCTGCAATAGATCGTTGTGGAATTTAATTATGATATATTATACATCTATTATTGCAGGTGATGGTTTTGTGAACTTTGATCCTCATTTTCATCTTCTAGGAAAACTATATAAAGGTCCTTTTCGGAAGTTTTGGAATTCTAGTGACGTCAAATTTTTTTTTTCACAAGAAACAAAATGAGCATTTGATATATATGTTTTTTTTTTTTTTAAAGGGTTCATGTTATTTCCTATATATTAACTTTTTCTTAATGAAAAGATGAAGCAATGCATATATGTGTGTATATATATATGTATATTCTTTTCTGGGTCTAGATATGGTGATACCATTATTGAGGCTATTGTTGGGGATACCATATAGTTTGTCTTGGTCAAACAAATTATTCAACTTAATATCCTAATTATTCAACTTAACATCAACTTATAACTGAATAATTATTCAATTTAATATATATTGTGTTAAAAATAGAAAAAAATTAATTATTCAACTTAACATGATTGATCGTCTTATCTGAAATGATGGAAAATAACTCTGATGTGCTGATCATTTCTTAGTCGTTAAATAAAAATAGAATAATCAGAGAATTAATTATGATGGGAAAGGGAAGAATTGTGTCTTGACTAGCGAAGAAAGAAAGGGATAGTTTTGAACTGCTGAAAGGTGTGCTGATTTATTTTATTTTATTTTATTTTTTAAGCTTGCTTGAACTCTAATGAAAAGGATCCTAATCAAGAATTTGTTACCATTCAACAGCTTTTTCACCACGATGATCAGTTGAAGGATGTCAATTTGTTTATTTTGCTTTTTCAGAGCCTGAAACTCGTCTACAAATTGAATTCAGGACCCCCAGCATATTTGTGTGCAAGCACATATTGTGAGAACAAATTAATATAGATATTATCATTTATATATTATCAGTTATTGTAGTTAGACCATTATATTAGTATATCGATCCGAAATGCTAATGCTTCAAAGTGTATAGTGTATGTTACTGTGTCCAAAACCACAATTTAGGGTGCTCAGCAAATTCTTCATATAAGAATATCGGAGGATACAAAAATCTTTGAAGTACTTGGTTTTAAATTTTTGAAAGGTGTTTCTAAATAATAATGAAATATTGATGTTTGTATATGCTACATTCAAAAATACAATATAAATACTTAAAAACTTCAAAAATAGAAAATTTTTTTATTCCCTAATATTTTTTAAGATCAATTAAGGGCACCACAAATCGTGATTTCAGACATAGTAATATACATTTTGAGGTGTTAACATTTTAATCTTAAATGCTAATATTAGTACAATAATCTAACTCCAATTATTCTTATGTGAGAAGGCATTTCATACCTTTATTATTAATTAAACCTAAGAGATCTCTATTAAAGTTTCAAAAAATCCAAAAAGATGAAATGATAATCAATAGAAAGTGCATGTTGAGAAATATATTCAGTGAGACAAATATTATTTGCCGAGTACAATTAATTATTTGATGAGTGCTTGGCCATGAGTTGCATGGCCCAGAAGAAATGATTTGTTTAATCACAAAAGCTGTTAGCTGTATAACGTGTTTCTTGTGATTATATTTTTTGTGCCTCCTTTCCGAAAAGGCGATTTTATCTTGTGGGCCGGGTAGGAATTTCATTAGAGTTGATTAATTATGGGTTGTTCAGGTCTTGAAATATGACCGAGTAATTGGGATCCTTTCTCACTTCTCAGTACGAAAAGAAGAGTTTTATTCTGTACGTAGCACATAATACGAGTCCGAGTTACTGAAATATATCAATAAATTCACAAAGGCGATATATTTGATACATAAATTCAAATAAAAAAGTATGGTTCTTAAAAATAGTTTTTAATAAGTAACTAGTAAAGAGCTCACGCATTGCTTTGAGCTGAAATTGTTATTTCTTATAATAAATTATTTTTTAAGATAATATGTAATAGACCTTATATTGAGAAAATTGATACAGACCTTAAATTTTAATGGGATGAGACATTAACGTTAACGGGCATTAACGTAAATCAATAGTTTTGATCTATCTAAGAAAATGATAAACGGCTCAGATTTCTTATTTGAAGAAAATAATCATTTCATGTCATTTTTTCTGATATGCCTTTATATATAGTAAGGATAAGGATGAGTTAGACTATTATACTAACGTTAGCATTTCAGACCGAAATGCTAACACCTCAAAATTTATGTTATCGTGTCCGAAATCACGATTTATGGTGCTCAATAAATTCTTTATATGAAAATATTGGGGAATATAAAAATTTTTCATTTTTTGAGTTTTCTAAATATTTATTTTGGATTTTTAAAAAAGAGCTCATAAATATTAATAAAATATTGATGTTTGACGTGCTATTTTAAAAAAAGAACTCAACCACGGGAAAGTCGGTGCCTCAGCCACAAGCGCTCAAAGGGCATGGTACCTCACCCGTAGCCCGCGGGCTGCCGAAGACGGTATATATAGAGCTGCGTGATGCCCCGGTCGCAAGAGGACCGGCGCCTACTTGTGGGCCGTGGGCCGTGGGAGATGGTATATATAAAGCTGTGTGACGCACCGGTCGCAAGAGGACCCGGTGAAGTACTACAACAGAGTTGGTACACATATGGGCTCGTAGCGCAAGCCCAGTATCTCATCCGGATGGGCCCAAAGTTAACTCTCTTAGACTTGAGAGATCCAATGGCCACTGCAACTACTAGTTACTACATGAAATCTATAGAATCATCCAGCGCAATAAATCAAAGCACAACTTTGGGGCCAAGGAACTGAGGTCCAAATTTAATTTAATTTAATATCAAAAAGATTAACCGATTTGAGAATTTAAAAAGACAAAAACTTATAATTTTTTTCGAATTAATCTGCAGATTATCTCGTCATTAGGAGGAGGAATTGCAATACACCTGCGGCTTAGATATACCAAGAGGTAGGTACCAATATTTGCATTGTCCCTTTTTTAATTTTCTGGGTTCCAATAACCAATATTTGCTGTGGGGAAATTTCAACTCGGAATCTCCTACTGCACTGCAAATTCGGTAGTGCTGTCCTAACCGTCAGATTTTCATCGGGAATCGTGAAAAGTAATGAGTCCGGATCCGGACGTAAGCTGCATCGTCAGATCCGCGCTGCCGAATTTGCAGTGCGCTAGACGATCCGGACCTGCAAATTTCGGTTATGGTTTGGAGAAAGGGCCCCTCTGTATCTTGATTCAGGGATTGGTATACTATTTATTGGCCACACCAGATTTCAAACTTATGACTAGAGGTGGCAAATCGGGCGGGCGGGTCGGGTTCGGGTTCGGGTCGGGCGGGTCGGGTCAGTTTGACCTTTTAGAATATCTCGGTCAGGTCGGGTCAGGTGATGGGCGGGTCGGGTCGAGTCAATTTTAATATCTACTTTTTTTGGATCGTATGTTGATTTGAGTTGGATTGGATGCTATTTGATGTCGGGTCGGGTCGGGTTTGAATCAGGTCGGGTCGAGTCGGGTCAGTTTGACTATCTGAAAAATTTCGAGTCGGGTCGGGTTCGAGTCGGGTCGGGTCGGGCGGGTTTCTCGGGTCGGGTCGGGTTCTGCCACCTCTACTTATGACCAAAATTATTGAGACCCAATATTGTTTTCATGTATTTTTTTACCAGAATAACTGCTGATAGGTGTTTTCACTTCTGAATTGCTTTTGAAGATCCTCAATTTTACTTTTCAACGTATAAGAAACAGGACTCGAAATCCACACTGCTTTAAGGAGCGAAAACTGTACCAGTGATAAGATGGATAATCGAATCTTCAATCATGGCGAAACAGTTTATGACTCGACTTCTGAGACCAAAAGCACAAAGGAAATCACCGCATTTTATTTTGTGAAGCATCATCAGTATGAGGATATCGAATTGGAAGATAAAATCAAAAAGACCAATTTGAAGATCGATAAGAAAAATGAAGAAATTAGAAGTTATAATAAAGATCTTAAGCAGTATCGGGTATGATTAATTTTTTTTTCTTTTTCCTTTGCATTCAGCATTTAGGCCAACAACATAAGAATAGGAAAGGAAAACTGATCTTTTAGACAAATTATTGTGCAAATTTTGCATAGGAAGGTTCTATGTTCATAATTTTTTACGTATATCATGATCATAATTGGAACTGCACTTTTCTCCTTGTGCGCACACCAGAAGGACCAGCAGCATGCTAATTGGCAGTTAACAAACATGACAAATCGTCACGAGGGCATCAAGTGGTTGATCGACTTCAAAAAAGAATACTTATTCCATGTACGGAATGCTTTGGATACAAAATGCACTTACAACACAGTTGCTATGCGATCCCCAGAGGTCGAGTTAACCAAGCATGTACGTACGATCAATCATTTATTCTACTTTGATGATATTTAGCTCCTATACTTTTCTCTCGCTAATATATATTTGTGATATTATTGAACAGATAAACCGGTTAAAACACAAGGCGAAGAGGGAGGGTCTTACATTGAGAAAAGAAAAAGAATTGATCAAGGAGATGAAAGAGTTTGAACAAGAAAAAAACGAAGTCGTTTCTGTTGTGTCTTCTGATAACAAAAAGAAACAAGATGAAGTTGTCCAACAATGCCGATCGCATAAGTACAAGGAAATACCCATTGAAAAATTGGTGCAGGTTAGATTAGCATCTGAAGAATCCTTGGTATCATTCATTTGCACAGCAATTAAAGTAACATTTTTTATTTGGACCAAGTAGGCAGTTACCCATTTTAATCATTTTGAAAGGGGGAAAAAACATTCAGATCCATCACCATGATTATTGAATTCACATATATGCACATATAGAAAGATATCTTTTCATTGAAAGAAGAAGAATGAGAAGGAGATTTCTTACTGCAAAATCATTTACTGAAATATTGACCCATTTTTTACTTCATCATTGATTTTCTTTTCGATTGTTTTTGTTTCTTTACTAGGTTTTAACTGAAGAGATTGATGAATTGAAGGCGACACAGATTGATGGAAGAAACAGAATAAGATATCTCACAGATTATTTGAAAGACTTAGGCGATAGCATCACCTGTTTGGAACATAAATTGGATGCTGCAACTTCAGAAAGGGGATTGGCTAAAAAATTGGTACTGTCTTCTATTTGAAGCTTAATGATATTTATCTCTGTATGCCTGATATAATTTGGAATAGTTACATTTAAAGGTTAATTGATGCATTTCTATAGTATAATGAGATTAGTCATCAGGCTACTTAATTATATTTTGGAAGTTTTGATGCACATTTGTGGTACCAAAGAACCAGTCTTTGGTGTAGTGGCTAAGGGCAACGCTCTCCGTGTGAGAGGTCACGGGTTTGAAACCCGGATGGGCAGTCTTTTTTAGACATTTAAATTTGAGTGGCTTGACCCTCATCTTTATCTAAAAAAATTAAAAAAATATATATGTGGTACCAATCTGCCTATCTCAGGTGTTGCATCTACTTCAACTTAACTGTACTTGATTCTCATTCGAATTCAGAATGCATGCTACTACAGCAGCCATGGAGTTATAGAAAGTGCCAAAGAGCTTGCAGCCATGAAAGACAAAGCCGAGTTGGCTGAGCTTTCAAATCATGAGGTAAATAGGATCATTAACTTATTGTTTCTCCGTTCTGACTCTGTCTTGCATCAGTAAATAATGCTAAGTTCTTTCTCCTTTTTTGGCTGTTACATAGTTGGAGGAATTTTTTTCACAATGGAGTGGCAATGAAATCTTCAGAAAAGAGTACCAAAAAAGGATGCTTCGGTCGCTTGAAAGTCGCGGGCTCAGTAAAGATGGCCGGATAAAAGATCCTGATGCGAGTCAGATTCCTACCGTATAAGAAAGTTTGATCCCCTAGCAGATCAATTCCTGTGTTCAAACAAAAACTTGAAGAATGGTTCAAATTCAAATGAGTTAAAGTGAGAGCGTGCAGGATTGTTTTTTTTTTTTTGAAGAAAGTGGAATACTCCACTGGTTTTATTGAAACTTTTTATTTTGTGCCCATGGAGGATTGTTTAAATTCAAATGGTAGCTGCTGTCATATTATCATAAAATAAAAAATAAGGAAATGTTGACAGAGCTAAGTTTAGTCAATAGATATCATATTTGTGATATTTTAATCTCCAAAATTAGCTGATCACTTTTAAAATGTGCTGTCTGCAATCTGCACATAAAAACGTTATTTATGTAGCATGTAATACGAATTTGATCTGCTGAAATCTCTCAATAAATTTACAATGCGCGATAAATTGGATCTGTTTCAGGCTCCAATAAATTTACAACACAATTTTTTTTAAAAAATAAAAGTTATGAGGTATTGTTACTAGTATGGATCAGTCGCTGAACGTGCTTTCCGAAACATAAGTTTGTGAGTATGGTAAAAAAGGCGATCCAACATATAATGATCCCATATAATCGTTTTTTTTTTTTCTTGAGGTGGTACGAAAACCTACCAATTTTCCATCAAACAAAAGAAAAAAGTTACATATAATGGGCTTTTTAGTTTTTATTGACGTATTGTTAGCCCAATATCTCATTCGGTTGAGCGACCAACTACGTACATGACGATCTATACGATAATCCGATGCAAAAGATCAAGCACAAGACTTTGGGGCCAAGTAACAAACTCATGTGCAAATTGGAATTCACAAAAGATTAACCGATTTGAGAATCGACAGATTGCAACTTGGTACCAACTGCAGATTGCTTCTCGATAAAAAGGAAGAACCGAAACTATATATATCTTGCGCTTTAATTTGCCAACAAGAGGTAAATATCTGTGCATTGTTCATCTTTCTATTTCTAGGTTCCAATATTTGCATTGGTACGTTTCGAAACAATGGTAATTTGGAGAAAGGGCTCATCTTTATCTTCATTTATGGTTTGGTACGCTAATGGCCACATGAAATTTCAACCTTACGACCCAAATTATGGAGACCCAATTTTATTTTTCGTGTATTTTCACCAGAATAATAGCTGATAGGTGTTTTAATTTGAGTAATGCCTAGCATCCATCGAAAAGTTGTCCATAGCATCCATTACATTTCGAGATGTATCTGTTACATTTCGAGATGTATCTGTTACATTTCGAGATGTATCTGTTACATTTCGAGATGTATCTGTTACATTTCAAAATGTACATGTTACATTCCGTACACGTTTATGGATGTATGGACAGTTTTTCAATGGACGCAAGATGTTTCTCTTTTAATTTCATGTCTAAATTGCTTTCTAAGTTCATAGATCTGAAAGACTGCTACATGGAGAAAAACCTGTACCAGTGGTAAGATGGATGATCATATCTTAGATTATGGAGAAACAGCTGATATGGACTCGGTTTATGACTCGGCTTCTGAGACCAAAAGCCCAAAGAAAATCACCACATTCTATTTTGTGAAGCATCATCCATATGAGGATATAGAATTACAAGATAAAATCGAAAAATGCCAATCTGGAGATCGAAAAGAAAAACAAAGAAATTGAAAGTTATGACAAAGATCTTAAGCAGTATCGGGTATGATTAAACTTTCTTTCTAATTCCTTGTATCCAGCAATTAATTAAGCCAACAACTCAACTAGAATAGCAAAGGAAATTGAAGTACTCCTTTATTTTCTGATGAATTCGATCCTTTTGTAAAATATTTGTACCTTGTGCACACACTAGGAAGACCGACAACGTGCTTATTGGGAGTTAGATCGCAAGGAAAGTTGTATCGGGGGCTACAAGAGATCGATTGACTCTAAAAAGGAATACTTGTTTCACGTACGAAATGCATTTGATACAAAATGTACTTACAACACAGTTGCTATGCAATCCCCAGAAGTCAAGGATTTTACAAAGCACGTACGATTAATCGTTTATTCTACTTAATTTGATGATTCTTTACTTATTTATTTACGATTAATCGTTTATTTACTTAACCGAACAATGGGTATTTATTTTTAATATTTTGGTACATAATTAAGTTCATGCATTTCATTTTGATGAACAAACAGATAAGCTATTTAAAACACGTCGTGAAGAGAGAGAGGATTACACTGAGAGAAAAGAAAGAATTGATCAAGGAGATGAAATGGTTTGAAGAAGAAAAACACGAAGCTGTTTCCCTTGCGTCTCTTAATAACAAAAAGAGACAAGATGTAGTTCTCCAACAATGTGAACTGCTATTGTGGAACTGCAAGAAAATACCCAAGGAAAAATGGCAGCAGGTAAGATTTGCATCTGGAATCCTTATTGGTATAATTTTTACTTGGTCATTAATTTTGTTTTCGATTGTATTTGTTTCTTGTACTAGGCTTTAACTGAAGAGATTGACAAACTGAAGGCGACGCAGATTGACGACAGAAAAAGAATGAGGTATCTCAAACTTTATCTGAAGGACGTAGACAATGACATCGCCTGTTTGGTACCGAAACTGGAAGCTGCAACTTCCGAAAGGAACAGGTCGATGGAATTGCGTCGTGAATCAATGGAATTGGCTAAAAAGTTGGTACGGTCTCTTACTTGAAGTTCATGGATACCTATCTCTCTCTGTATTACTTCCTCGTGTAATTTTGCAATCGTTAAATCTAAAGGTTAATATAAATGCATTTATATAGTATAATGAGATCATTGTACTTAACTATAGCTGTCATTATATTCAGAATGCTTGCCACTACAAAAGCCGCGGGCTAATCGACGGTGCCAAGCAGCTTGCAGCTATGAAAGACAAAGCCGATTTGTCTGAGCTTTCAAATCATGAGGTAGTAATTAAGATCACTAAACTAACTTACTGTTTCTCCATGCTGATATATCCTGTCTGCAATATCAGTAAACACTCAGATTCTGTTTTAAGTGTTACTGGCTGTTACATAGCTGAAGAAATTCTTTTCACGATGGAGTGGCGACAAGATCTTCAGAAAAGAGTACCAAAAGAGGATGCTTTGGTCGCTTGAAAGCCGCAGACTCAGTAGAGACGGCCGGATAAGAAACCCTGATGAGAGTGAGGGTTTTATTGTACAAGACAGTTTGATCCCGCGATACTTTCAGTCTTCAACTGAAAACCTGACAAGCCCAAAAGAAACTAGAGGTACGAATTTCCTTGATCATTTATTCATAAATAAAATAAAGCCAAGCAAATTTCACACAAAAATAAACAGAATTCCTGCTTCTCATTTAAATTATCAGGTTACAGATTGAATTATTTTATCTGTTGTTCTCATTACTGTTAGTATATGCATTGTACATATATATTACTTTTGAATAATTTTACTACCCCAATACAAGATTGTAAGGAAACAAAAAAAAAAAAATTATAATAATAATATATATCATGATTTGATCACTTAACTGCAACAGGAATTTTGAAAGAAAAGGAGATGGAAGCGGAAGTTTTATTAAATAAGAAATTATTTTGGGCCATATTTTGAGACATAAAAATATTTCACTTACAGTTTAAAACAAAAAAAAAATTCAGTATTTAAATTATGTACGGGATTTCAGAATCCAGTACTTTGTGTTGGATTTTGAAAATTCGGTACTTCAATTGTGTACAAGATAATTGAAAGGTCTAATTAAGTACCAATTTTAAAAATTCGAAAACATAATTTATATACCAGGTTTTGAAAATTTAGATTATTTGGTTTCGCAATTTAGGTGAAATACATGTTTTAAAAGAGCCCAAGATAATTTCTTATTTAAAGAATCGCCCAACGGAAGCTGGTTCTTTTGCACTCACTCGTTAGTCGTTATTTTGAAAAAATGGTGTAATTCGATGAGAAGATGGACAAGATTGCACATTGATCATCAAATCAAGAAGAAAATGGTTGTTTGTTTCCTTTTTGTCCGAAAAAATAAGTGATATATGGCTGTCAGAGAAAAAAAAGCTTCAAACGGTTCAAGCTGGTAAAAAATAATTATTGAATTGTTTATGCATAATGTTGCAATTATTATATTTAGTTGAAATGCAATTCGATTGTTTAGTTTTTGAAATCTTGGCAAGTAATACCATGTAATAGATGAATATGAATTTGTTGAAAAAAACTTTCCTCCTCTTTCACCTCCCATGGATCACACATCTTTATGTCAATCGATGTTGAATTTGTTGAAAAAACTCGAATCGATCATATTGGTGTGATATCCGAATCTTATTTTCCTCATCTTATGATCATACACAAAATTATATAAATGTAAACCTGTAAAGCTGTTAAGGGAGGCCGAATTAAGTGAATAACTAATTGAATTCATTTAGTTAAATCTCTGACAAGGTTTAGTTTCAACTTTCAATTTGGTACGTACAGAAGTTTTGAAAACTGGTACCAACTTGTTCTTCATTTTACACGTCAAATTGATCAAAATTGAGCTCATAATTCTCTTCCACAATTTAAAACAGTGTAGTTTGACAAAAAAAATCCACATCAATTGATTATACGGGGAGATCGACTGAACAAAATCGCGTCTCAAACCCTGAACTTCTACAACAATCTGTGACAAGCCACTGCCATTCAGTTACTGCACCACCTCCGATGGTCGATGGACTCCTGATAAGTCACTACCCCTTTGATGGACTGCTGACAAGTAATTACCCTTTAAACACTAGCATAATTCCATATGAACTATTCATGATTCTGACTATATTATTTTTATAGATACCAGCGGAAACAAGTATTTTTTTCACAAAAAAAAAAAAAAAAGCAGAAGTAAATATTAAATCTTTTAATAGGTCAAAGGATATAGAAGATGTAGTCCATCAAATCTTGGAAACCAAGGTAGCTTGACTACCTCAGATCACTTTTCAATATAAAAAGGAGCTACAGAACCTCTTATGTAAATTCATCTAAACTACATTTTAGATTATATTCTGATTTAAGGTAATAAGCATGGATTTGGAGCAACATAATAAGAATGGAGGAAACAATAATTACGCAAGCACCGAGATGACTGTTGCTCAGGAAGCAAACCAACAAATAGAAGCATTACCAGATGAGGTTCATACCTTCAATGTTGTCGAGTATCAGCGACATGAAGACGAAAAATACATGCGGAAGGTAGCACATGCCAATTTTGAGATCCAAAGAAACAAAGAAGAAATTGGTCGTTTGGAAGAAGCATTGGAGACTATTAAGGTATAGCAATTAATAGTTGCATTTTTTGTTTAATTTTTTTATTTTCTTTTCGTTTACTTTTTGTATGATTCGTCGTTTATACTTTATAACTTATCATCAAAAGGAAAAAGATCAAAGGAAACCTTAACATTCAATGACCGATTGCGGATTTTCTCCTTCACTATTATTGTTCATAAATCATAAGTCATAACTAAGTTCATAGCTGTGTCCTGACAGGAGTTACTTTTCACCCAGAGAAAACTGCAAGTTGTTTTTGCATTTAATTTGTTAAGTGACAGTGGAGCACTCTCAATGCTTATAACTCAATCTCTTAATGATGAATGGCCTTAATTTTTTCTTGCTTCATTTATAACAGGTAAAACACGGATCCATCAGAAACCTCGTATACAGAAATAGTTACTGGCAGGATGTATACCAGAATGTCGCTGATTCAAGGAGCAAGCAATTGGTACGTATTCAAGATTTTTTGAGGAAAGATGCAACAAAGAAGGAACTGAGGCTGTGTCTTCCCAATTGCAAAGAAGATGAACTGATTAAACTTGTGAGTTCATTTGTGTATATATTGTGAAGTTCAAAATTTGGTCCCCTAATTTTTGTATTTGATTTTATCTGCTCGACGATTTTAATTTATAATCTAACATATATAGCACATAATTAAAACGTCCGCTGTTTTTCTTATGATCGGAACAATTATAAAGTTTTGACAATTCACCATTTAATTTCCTTATTTTTTTCCATTCTAACAATTTCATGGAAAACAATGTCTAACTTTTTAAATAGAGAAACAAACTGAATCATCGAGCGAAATACAAAGTCCTGAGTGGAAACGAAGAAAGGAAGTTGATGAAGCAAATAAAAGAGGTAGAAGCAACAAGAGCAGATATTGTGGCCAATGCTCTTTCGGAGGCCAAGCATAAGAAACAGATAGAGGAGAAAGAAAATCAAAGGCTATTTAACAGGATTGTCGATAAACCTGTGAAAGAATGGATCAAAGTGAGACTTAAACCTACAATTTGTTGGTTCTTAGACAAAAGATTTGTCTTTCAATTTCATCAAGGATTTGCTATCTGATTTACTGATTTTTTTTTTCAGTCACAAGTCAAATCCATTAAAGTACTGAAGGAGATGCAACTAGAGCACATGGAGAAAGTCAAGCATTTGAAGAAGGATCTGAAGGCAGTAGATTCTGAAATGAGATTACTGAAAGAGCGAATTAGTAACGCAGGCTCTAAAATGGCGAAGGCACACCAAGCATTGCTTAAATCGGAGAAGTTTCGCACAAATTAAGCAGTTTTTGTTAATTGAATGAACAAATGATTTCCATTTATTTTTTCTGTATGTCAAAAATTCGAATTCAAGTTACTTGTGTTGTGGTGGTAAACTGGTAATGTTATGTTCCCGGATGGTTTTGAACTTACTGATAAACACTGAAAGCAAAGCCTTTCTTAAATTTAATCGACATATATGTCAGGAACTGATTGACTGCTTTGTAAATTGGAAGCAATTCTGTTTCTGTTATTGAATGATAATAACATTGAGTGCCTGTTCATGAGACGCAATGTCTGAACTGTAAACTAATGTCTAATGTTAGAGCATCTCCAAGAGATTCCCTAAAAATGGATCCCAATATACATATATTGGGTGTCATCCTAAATTTTTTGGGAGCAAATTTCACCTCAATCTCCAACAGATTCCCAAAATATGGATCCCAATACATTTAAACTTAGGCCAAAATACGAATCCCAATACATTTGAACGGTTTGGATTTGGCTAAGTTTTGGGAAATTGGATTGGGAGTGCCCAAAAAAGCCACCAAAATAGCTAAAATTAGAGAGGATTTTGGGATAGCCCAAAAATTGGGAATGGTTTTGGGCTTCTATTGGAGACCAAATTTTGTTCCTAATTCCCAATAATTTGTTTTAGGAATGGTTTTAGGAAACTCTTGGAGATGCTCTTAGCTCTCAGATCTGTTAAAGACAGTCAAGATTGTCTCATATAATCCTAATGCATCTTTTCTTTACAAAAATCCCTTCGATTTGTTATGAAAACAACAATTTTATGACGTCAACTTGCTTAATGAAAAAAAAAAAATTTTCCCAATACCAAAAATCTTTTATTTACAGCAACTATAACTACAGTTATAATGCTAGAAGCTACAAACAAGTTTTGCTGCCATTGTTTCTTCTAATTTTCTTACTGTTTTTTTTTTCTTCTTTTTTATGATACTGTAAAGTGTTTTGCACTTTTTCTATATGGTAATTTCAAATTTAAAAGAAGTATATGTCAGGAATGCGAGTGCGAATTTTACCAAACAGGTAAGTTTGCTCACAAAGTACATGAACAGACGCAAATCGCAGACGAAGTATGCGAATGGATCAAAGTATTTTCGAAAATCTGCAGCAGCTGTCCTCAAACATATGCGAACGGACAGGGTTCGCAATTTTGCATACATTGTATGTAAATTACTTAACGGTCCAGATATACAGATACCAAAAAAGATACCAAAACAGATACCAATTATGATGTAAAGTATATCCAAATTGAAACATTAACAAATATTTTGAAACAATTAACGTATTAACTTAAAACATTGTAGTATTAAGTAGAATAATACAAATCATAAATTAAATTATCTATTTGAATCACTACTAAATCACATAAATATTATCTTAAAGTTGTTGAAAGAACGTACGGGAGCAAGATGAAGTGAAAGAGCAACAAAAGAGAAAATTATATTATTTGTGTTTCATTTTAATCTCATGAAGTTTCAGATTAACTTTATAGATATTTCATTTTGATCACAACATGTTGCAGATTAACATTAAATTAACTTTGTATGGTGGTATCCCCGATGGTATCTTTTGCGGTATCCCCATAGCATTTTCCATTACTTAATTCCATGATTTTTGCATTTGGGGATGCCTGACACCTACTTTTGATTCAACTTATCAAGGAAGATAAATGTTTTCCAAATTTAGTGTTTCAATTGAACTGCCAAGACAAATTGTGGTTCTGCACACTTTCCTGGCAATTCCTAACAAGCAATTTGCCGGTTAATGTTGGGGTTTTCTTTTGAACTTTATGCGTAACTTAAATTCAGGATTCAATACTTGAGATGTGTATTCAAGAGATGGGTAAACTATCAAGGCACCGTACCGCACCGATTGGTATCAAACAAGTATGCAAAACTAAGAAAGTAAATAAGCAAGTACAATCACAAAAGACACCATAATTTTTATGTGGAAAACCCTCTCCACCTGAGGGTAAAAAACCACGGGGCGCACTAGCAAATTTTCACAATACCAATCAAATGGATACAATTGTTCTTCTCAAGTTTTAGCCCCAAAGTGGAGATATACACTAGCAAGATAAATAGAATACAAGAGATAAACAACTATGGGAAGTTATCCACTAAAAAACCTCAATTTCATACAAATATTAGAAACCCTCGAATTTGGGAAAACAAGAAATACTCTTCTTACAAACAAGAAGGAACGTCGTAGATGTAGTGGAATCAAAGAACTTGTTGTTCACTTTTATCTTCTCAATCGCCTTCTAATTCTCTCTCTTTCATCCTCTATTTCCTTTGTTGTATTCTCTCTGACTCTCACGACAATGGAGTCTGGCTTCGTTCTGGCTCTCACTCGATCCGTCACCAACGCGGAAGGGACGGAGAGACCATTTAGGGCTTGTTCGGTAGTCACTAATTCTACAACAAAGGAAATAGAGGATAATATGTAATGGGCCTTAACTAATTATTTTGTAAAAACCTACGAAGAGCCTATCATTGATAGGAAAAAATAATCATGTTTGACTTAATTAATTTTTTTCCTATAAAAAAGCAAGTGTTTTAGAGGGACTAGTAAAAAGTCTACGCATTGCTTTAGGCTGAAATTGTTATTTCTTATAATAAACTTTTAAGATAATATGTAATGGGCCTTAAATTGAGATATTTATATGGGCCTTTAATATTAACTAGAAGCGTACCCGCGCATCGCGGCAGGGAATTTCAATTTTTATTCAAGCTAACGATATTATGATCCAAAAAAGTTCATATCATACAAAATTATAAAAAATCATAAAAATTTATCATGGAGGAGGGATCCATTGACAATGGTTATCTTGACAATTTTAACAATATCACTTTTTAAAAAATTATAAAAAATCATAAAAATAGAAAAAAAATTTACGGAAGTATTGCTTAACTTATAGATTGATTATGTTTCCGATTATATTCAATTTAAGCGACGTTTGTTAGCTCTTTAAAGATCCGCTACATAATAACTTATGAAAAATGCACGAAATTTTGATAAGTCATTAAACGATATTCAAATTAATAGAAAATTGAAACACTATCAATCTATAAGTTAAATAATACATCCGTGAACTATTTTTTATTTTGAAAACTTTTTATGAATTTTTATAAATTTTTAAAAAACCTCATTGTCAAAATTGTTAAAATAAGCATTGTCGATGGATCCCTCCTCTTTATCATGTAAGCTTTGTATAAAATTAATAATATTTGGTCCACTGAAAATTAAAAGATCCTAAGGACTGGTGAATTTCTCATGAATTGTTTTTTCAATATCTGAAGAATAAATTAATGCTCGTTTATATGTGCATAGACTTTCACATAAGCATGAGCTAAAGCTTTATCGGTTCAATCTGTGAGAGTGTGTAATTCAAAGCAGTGGCTATTCGAGTATTAAGAGGGGTTATTTTTTTATTTTGAAAATTTTTTATGAATTTTTATAAATTTTTAAAAAACCTCATTGTCAAAATTGTTAAAATAAGCATTGTCAATGGATCCCTCCTCTTTATCATGTAAGCTTTATATAAAATTAATAATATTTGGTCCACTGAAAATCAAAAGATCCTAAGGACCGATGAATTTCTCATGAATTGTTTTTTCAATATCCGAAGAATAAATTAATGCTCGTTTGTATGTGCACAGACTTTCATATAAGCATGAGCTGAAGCTTTATCGGTTCAATCCGTGAGAGTGTGTAATTCAAAGCAGTGGCTATTCGAGTATTGAGAGGGGAAATTTTTCTCCATTTGATGAAAACCGTGACCAAATGGACGTGTCCAGTTTTTTACGTGCTTTTTATAATAGTATAGATGGGCTGAGAACGTCAACGGGCATTAACGTACATCAACGGTGGTGATCAATCTAAGTAAACAATCAACTGCTGAGGTTTATTCCTTGGGAAATATAGATCTTTGATGACAAAAAATCCAATATGCCTTTATTAGTAGTAAGGATAAGTTTCTATTAGGAACTGATAGTATTGTCTGTCGAATATGGAATAGAAATTATTTTTTATAGACTCTCGGTTCCTATGAAATCCTATAGCATTCGAGTTTGACGAACAGGCGCTTAATTAGGCCTTAGTATTTGCCGTGCCCAATTCGGGGCTGGACCAAATTAAAAAACATTCGGCCCTACAGTTAAACAGTAGCATGATCTGATGCCATATGAAATCTTTATGATTTCAACTATATTATTATTTAATTTATCAACAAAAATAAAAAAAAATTAATTCTTTTAATAGGTCAAAGGAAATCTTGGGAACCAAGGTACGTAACTAATTGTACGTACAGCTCTCCGCTCCTTTCAGATAATCATTTTCAATATAAAAAGGGGCCACAAAAACTTCTTATGAAATTGTGCAAGCATGGGGATGGAATCTGTGCAGGAAGCAAACCAACAGAGTGAAGCATTACCAGATGCTGCTTCTACCTTCGATTTCGTCGAGTATCAGCCACATGAAGACCCGAAATACTTGCGCAAGGTCGAACGCGCCAAGTTTGAGATCGAAAGAAAACAAGAGGAAATTGGTCGTTTGCAAGATACATTGAATACTTTTGAGGTATAGCATAGTTTTTCCTCTTTTTTTTTTTTGCGATAAAGAGGAGGGTCAAGCCACTCAAATTTAAATGCCTATAAAAGACCTCTAATCCGGATTTCGAACCCGCGATTTCCCACACGGAGAGCGTTGCTCTTAGCCACTAAACCAAAGACTGGTTCTAAGTTTTTCCTCTTTCTTAAAAAAAAAAAAAAAGTTTCTTTTTTGCAATTTTGTTTTTCTTGAAGCTTAATTTTAATTTCAAGCATTTTGAATGACTAATTCAAAGTGAGACTTGAGCTAAATAAAATTAATTTTCACTCAAGAATTTTTTAAGACTACAGATGTATTTTTATTAGTTAATGATGAAAGATCTTATTATTCTTGACTTCATATAATGTAGTTAAAGCAAATGGACATCAGAAGAGAGCTACGGAAATATGAACACCGGGGAAGACGCTATGGAAATAAGGCTTACAGCAAGATCTGGCAACTGCAACTTGTTCAAGATTTTATGAGAAAAGATGAGGCAGAAGAGGAAATACCGAGGCTGCGTCTTCCCGAGGAAGCCGAACTGATCGAACTTGTGAGTGTTCATTTGTGTATAATTTGTGAAGTTCCAATTCAGGATTAATTGATGAACTTAATAATCTAACATAGCCCATAATCTTTGCTGTTTAAAATCTTCTCTGCTTTTGTTATGACCAAATTATCGGAACATATTAATCAGAAAGCTTTGGAACACTTCACCCTTTTTCCTTATTATTATTCCTGTTTCTAACAAATTTGTGTAGCTAATTAATAGTAAAAAAATTGTTGAATAGAGGAATAAATTGAACCATCAAGTGAAAAACAAGATCCTGAGTGCAACTGAAGAAAGGAAGTTGATGAAGCAAATAAAAGAGGTAGAAGCAACAAGAGCAGATATCGTGGCCAAGGCTCTTTTAGGAGCCGAGCAGAAGAGAAAGGAAGTGAAGATGGGAAATCGATGGCGATTTAACAGGATTGGGAATCCACCCAACAAAAGTTGGATCAAAGTAATTAAGACTCAATTAATCTACAATTATTGTTGGTTTTTAGATAAACTATATATTTCCCAAATTTTTATCAATGAGGAAAAATGATTGTGGTTATAATAATAATCTGCTCTTTAATTTGTAGTTCTTTTTCTAATTTGCTGCTCTTTTTTTCTGTCAGTCGCAAGAGAAATCGATCAAAGTACTGAAGGAGATGGGACATGATAACACGCAAAAAGGCGAACAATGGAGAAAGAAACTGGAAGCATTGGATCCTCAAGTAAGAGTAATGAAAGAGCGAATCGATAGCGCAAAATCTAAATTGGAGAAGGCACTTGATGTGGTGCAAGTGCATAGATTCGAAGGAAGAAGCCGGAAGATCAAGAAGTGTCATGCAAGCACAGCATAGTGTTTTTTTCATAGTTCAAAATGAATGTATGCATGATTTCCGTTTTCTAGCTATGTTCAATAAATTTGTCAACTAAAGTTTAATGTTAATGTTATATACTTATATTCCTGGAAGGTTTTTTTTTTTTTTTTTTTTTTTTTTTGGTGGTACAAGTTGTAAAAAATTCTCAATCCAAATTATGAAAAATTCTCATTTCAAATTGTAAATAATCGACTCTTAATTTTTGTTGAATAAAAACTGGATGCAGTTATTCTTCTGTGACATGAAAACACCTTGCTGAGCAGCCGCAACCGTAATACGATTGTCAGATGTAACACCCACTCTCAGATCTATCATAAACAGTCCAGATTGCTCCACATGAACCAACTCCATTCCCCACAGTTGCAGAGAATCCGCCAATCTGAAGCATTGCAAGCACAATCGCTGCCGTCGATCGCGGAGGTTCCAAAACTTCCGATCTGATTAGTGTTTTAAGGACGGTTTGGGTCAAACCCGCCTCGGCTCATAGATTTCTCGGGTCCGGGTCCTAGGTTTTCTCGGTCTCTGGGGATGCTCGGGTCGGGAAGCTTCAGAAAAATTTTTAGAGGATAGAGATTGGACCTAACTTGAGACCGTCCCTCTCAGGTTGTTCGGGTTGTCCGGATTTGATTGCCGGGTTGTTCAGTTTATATAGTAAAAAAAAAAAATCCGAAAAACAAAAAAAAGAAGTGGAAAAATGTATAAAAAAATATTATATCTATAATATACTACAAATCGAAAAAATATTTTAAAAACTAAAAAACAAAAAAAATATTTATTTTAAACTGAAATATATATATATTGAGCCAGACTATTATACTAACGTTAACATTTTGGACCGAAATGATAACGCCTCAAAATTGTTGTTATCGTGTCCGAAATCATGATTTATGGTGCTCAATAAATTCTTTATATGAAAATATTGGGGAATACAAAAATTTTCTATTTTTAAAGTTTTTTAAGTATTTGTTTTGCATTTTTTAAAATAGCAAGTACAAACATCAATATTTTATTAATATTTATGACATATTTTCTAAAATTCAAAACAAATACTTAGAAACTCTAAAAATGAAAAAAATTTGTATTCTCTAATATTTTCATATAAAGAATTTATTGAGTACCATAAATCATGATTTCGAACACGATAACATAAATTTGAGGCATTAGCATTTCAGTCCGAAATACTAACGTTAGTATAATAGTCAAACTCTCTCTATATATATATATTTAATGAATTAGGCTACGGTAATATGCATATCATAGTTTTACTGTGCTATGCGGTCCGTATCTTCGTTTTTTAGTGTCTAAATAGTCGATCCGAACTGCTAAACTTAATATTTATATCAAAATATACTAACAAACCAAATTTTATAATTTTTATAATTTTTTTGCTATTTTAAAGATGAAGAGAAAATCACTATTTTTAATGATATCCCGGGTTACCCCGATACCATGATCGGGTTTCCTCAGAAACTTTTTGTGGGTTAGATTCCTTTTCTTGTGGGAACCGTCCTTCCCGACCCTCTCGGTTGTCCGGGTCACACCCGACTCAAGGTCGGTGTATTTTCCCTGAGTTTTCGGGTTTTAACCTGTCGGGTTTTTTAAAACACCCGATCCGATCCGATCCGTCACCGTCGTAGTCGCAGCCGTCTTCTCAGTACGAAACCCAAATAGTCCGCAGTCGGAGTCGCACTTCTCCATGTGCAGGAATTCATATCCCCTGCCGTACTTCATTATGCAGTTCACAGCGCCAGCCGTGGGATTATGTGGAGATTCGTGTTAACGCGGATCTCTAGACGATCTAACGGTTGGCGCTGTGTACTGCACGATGCAGTAAGTCGGGGGATAGAGCAGTCGACGCGAATCGCTCCTCCATGTGCAGCAGCAGTGCAGTGTGCTGCTCCGCTCCTTTCGCCCCATTTTTTAAAACCCTCTCCCCCTCCCTCCCTCCCTCCACAGTCAACATCAGCCATCTCACTTGTTACTCCATTCTCTTCCCTTTCCTTCCATCGAGATCTAGCTAGCTCCGCAACAATGCGGCCCCTCTTCTTGCTCCTCCTCTCTTTACTCCTCCTCTCACAAACCCTCGCCAAGTCCATTCCGTCCCTCGCCGACGAGGACCTCGAGTGGACGGAGGACGACGACGACGAGGAGTTCGAGTCCCTGCTCGCAATCGACGACTCCGAGGACGCTTCTGCTTCCTCCGGCGCCGGCGGTTCCGAGCCCCAGCTCCTGCGCAGGGCACAGAGGATCGTGACCGATCTCAACAACGACAACGCCAAGAGGGTCGTGGAGGGGAGTGAGCTCGTGATGCTGCTAGGGTACGCGCCCTGGGACAAGAAGAGCGCCGCGCTGATGCCCAGGTTCGCGCAGGCGGCCACGGAGCTCAGGGAGATGGGGAGTGCGGTTGTCATGGCCAAGGTGGATGCCGAGAGGTACCCCAAGGTGGGTTCGATGTACGGCATCAAGGGTTTCCCCACCTTGCTGCTGTTTGTTAATGGCACTTCTCATAGATACAGCGGAGGTATCACTGGGTAAGACCACAATTCAGTACTTTCAACATTATTTTATCATGTTAGTTACAATGCTTGTGAACTGTTCATTCATGAGGAAATCAATCAAATTATACAAAGTAGCCTTCTTTTTTTTGTAAATCCAGCAGCAGCAATTCAAATGTTACTGAGTACTGACCATGTTATTGGATCTTGTTATTCATGGTCAGGGAAGAAATAATAATTTGGGTTAGAAAGAAGACGGGCGTGCCAGTTATTAGGCTGTCTTCAGAGGATTCAGCCAAACAATTCTTGAAGAAGTACAAGAAGTATGTTGTTGGTTTTTTTGAGAACTACGAGGTATATGCTTGTTAAATTGTATGTTCAATATGGGTTAATGTCACAATCTACATGCTTTGTTTGCCATAGAACCTTTTTGTGGGTCCTATATAATTCAGTACCAAGTCAATAGATAACTGCCTTCTGCAGCCTTGACCTGTTATATACTACTATAGACTTAATTACACATCCATGCAATTTTGATTTACTTTCAAAGGTGAATATAAAGGGATTATCTAATGCAGTCTCAAACATGATAAATAGTGTATATGCGACTACAAAGTGGGAGGTAACTATGTGCCTGCTCGATTTGAGGAAACTTATGACATGTACTTACCTCCATTTCTGAAATGCCAAATTAGCCTTATTGTCATCCTCATTGCATAGTGGTTAGCAATACGCAGGAAATAAGTTGGAGTGTTTTGGTATAATTAACTACCAGAAAAAAAAAAAATGCTACATAGGATGTCTTTGTGCTTTGGCACAGTATTGTACCATTGTGTTATTCCTATATTTTTTAGATGTGTTGACATCACATTCTTTATTGCTTGGTTAGATAATTAGTAATGTTTGTCAAATTAATTTGCTTTAGAACCACCTTTTTTTTCTTCAGGGACCTGAGTCAGAAGCATTTGCACAAGCTGCATCATCTAATAATGAGACACAATTCGTGGCCACAGACAATATCGAAATTGCTAAGTTGCTCTATCCACAAGTTTCTTCCAACAAGAATTTTGTGGGCCTTGTAAAATCTGAAAATGACAAATTTGAGAAATTCGGTAGGTATATTACATTTTTTCAAATGATATATTACCATTTCAGATTGCTTGAAGATGCAAATACTAATTGCTCTTTGATTTCTTGCACCACACAGAGGGAAATTTTGAGCAAGGAGAAATATTGGATTTCGTAGAGAAGAACAAATTTCCATTGGTAAATGTGTTAACTGAAGAAACTTCTGGATGGATCTATTCCAGCCCTATCAAGACCCAGGTAAATATTATTTCAATTTTTTTTATCATAGGTCAGGTAAATGATTATGTTGATTTCAGTTATGAATTGCAATGCACTATTTTTTCTTAAGCACATACCAAAGAACTTTCTGTATTTGGGAGTTGCAGTAGACCTGCAACAATCATGAGGTATTCTGTATTCGTGGTCAGGAACTACTAATTGGTTTACGGTGATTATATTGGAAGAATGAATTTTGTGTCTCCAGTTAGTGATCATTTATACATCTTATCGCTGGCTTTTTTCTTCTTAGACTTGAATGAATTAAAATCAACCTGAATTCAATTACCTCTTAATCTTTGTTTTGTTTCTGTTTTGGTGACTAATATCTTGCTGCCCAAACTAGGTGTTCATTTTTGCAGAACAAGATGACTTCGAAGTCGATAAACCATTGGTTGAAGAAGTTGCACGGAAATTCAAAACAAAGGTATCAACGTGACTTTGCACTGATGCCTTTCCTGTGCACGGAAAAATAGGAAAAAGTTATGTCAGATATCACATTATATGTTTGTCGTGTCAAATGTATATTTCTATGATGCTACATGTTGGTCAATCTACAAATAATTTAATACCAAAATTATATTTGAATAATTTCTTCATTACGGGTGAGTTATATATTTTCTTACTAAAAATGTAGATACTGTTTGTCTACGTGGACTCCACTGAAGAAGAGCTTGCGAAGCCTTTCTTTAAATTGTATGGGATGGAACCAGATGACATCCTTGTATGTTATTCTTTCTTTCTTTGCTTTTTTTTTTTTTGTTTTTAATTCTTTGTCATCGACCAATGCCTGATTCATGTGTCCGATCCCTACTCTTCCATTTATATTTTCTTCCAATCACTCTATAGGCCTGGTACCCGTACTTGCCTTTTGATATATTATATCGTGAGCTGCTTATTTAGGGTTAATCAAGGCACATTCCTATTATAGTTGGGTAGATTTCTGGTAATTCTTCAATTCTACTTGTGCTTTATTAGCTCTGACAAAAGGTCAATTCTACTATGCAGGTCACAGCTTTTGATAACGGAAAGGGTTCAAAGTATTTGATGGAGAAGAAGCTTACAAAGGCCAATCTAGAAGTAATCTTTTATCAGATTTGGATCATCATTTGCTTCTGTTTGATTTTTTATCAATTCAATTTTAACTTTACGGTGTGTGTTTTGTAGGAATTTTGTTTTGCTCTTGAACAAGGTATTCTACTACCATATTATAAATCGGAACCACTACCCAAAGAGGCAAGTCATTAATTAATTTTGTTGCGTTTAAGTTCCTATTTTTGCTGTTCTTATTGAACGTGTCCAATATAATTTTTTTTTTAATTTTTTTTTCATAAAATGCAGAAAGGGTTAGTTGATAAAATTGTAAGCAGGAATTTTGATGCTGCAGTCCTGGAAAGCCCCGAAAATATTTTTCTTGAGGTTTGTTGATTTACAGTTCCATAAATTTACTTTAAAAGCCTCTGAATATCTCATATCATAAATGTGTTGCAAAAGAGAAGCCTTTTTTGTGCTGTGTACCACATTAGGAACCTGTCATGAATGTTACTGAATTTGTGTACCTTGGTCATTTTTAAATGTGGATTGAAGCTCCTTGGTTATGTTCAAGGCGAGAAAAAATAACTAAAGATATTTGGAAGTTTTCTCAGCTTGTGGGGTGGGAAGTTGAATTTTAGCTCTGAAGTTTAATGAAAATGCTCGATAAAATGTCTTTTAATTTTTGGGGTTTAATGACCAAAATGACATCTTGTATTTTCTCAGCTTTTCTGTTTTGAATTCCATTTTCTAAAGTAAATTAATATTGAATGGATCTATATGAATTTTTTCCATTTAAATTATTATTCAAAAACACAACTGATTTGGATCATTTAGATAAACTAACTAGGGATATTATTTTCAAAATAATGGCAGGTGCATGCACCTCAATGTCCAGAGTGTGATGCCACAACAAAAGTGGTAGAGAAAGCAGCTAAACACTTCGAAGGAAATTCAAATCTTAAATTCGCAAGAATAGATGCTTCTTTGAATGAGCATCCAAAGCTAGAGGTTAGTGCTCAACTGTATAATTGAAATGGCTGAAATTGTACCATTCAAAAACTCAACCATCAGTTCTCTTAAAAATGTCACAATTGAATCATTGAACTTGCACCACTCAAAAAATTTAAACTATCAGTTCCCTATAATGAAATCAATATTGTTTTCTAAAACTCTATTCTCACTGTTTCTCTATATACTTGTTTTATTGCTGTAATTGAGGAAGGGTAAATTTTTTTCAGTTTCTTATGGCCTTGTGAGAGAATTCTATTTTGATGTCCCCTATACTTCCTAGATTCTGTTTACGTTAGTTATACGTTGACTATAATGCTAATGATTGATTTATTGCAGGCTACTAACTACCCAGCTCTTTTATTTTACCCTGCGGGAGACAAATCAAATCCAGTATGCTATCTCGTATAATTTTCTTAAATTGACATTTTGAAGCTTATCGTTCACTTTTCTAAATATTTATAATTTCTATGTTACAGATCAAGGTGAGCAAAAAGTCAAGCTTACAGGCTGTGATCAACATAATCAATGCGAGAATTGGCCAAGGGGTTGAGGCAGATTCTGAGAAAAAGGATGAGTTGTGAATGATAAGATAGTCTTGGTCTTCTAGCTTATTAAGGATATCCTAGTTAAAAGTTTCTTCTTCCCTGCAGTGTTTAATAGAGAACTTGTAAAGTGTCATTTCATTGGCCCGAGTGTTTAGAAGAGAACCTGTAAAGTGTCAATTTATTTAGCTGTAAAATTTTGTTAAATAAAAGTCATGCCCCACTTAATTTTCTAGCCAACATCTTGCTCATAAGTGGACAGAAAGTAATGGTTAATGGAGAAGCACTGTTAGAGGAATACTAATAACAAACTGAAGCTTAGGTTTGACAAAGAAGGAAACATAGTGAAATCGTCTGAGCCCAGAGATTTAGGCTGTGTCTAGTAACTGTTCAAATTTATTTATGGGTCTTTCAATTGGAGGCTCGAGCTGATCCCCTAAGGTAGGGTTCAAGTATGGCCTAGTCCAATATATAGCCAGCCCATTAGGCCATTACTGTCCAGCCCGGTATGCCCCATTAGCAGCCCTTATTTACTCGCCAGTATGATGAGGAAAAACTTCATAGATACCCTTTCTATCTTAACTACACTATGCTTAAGCAGTTAAGTTAATTTCATAGATGCCCAAATCAAAGGGTTTAGACTCATATCAATATGCCCACCCTCTATCCATTGCCTGTGTAACTTGACTGTTAGATAGCACATGAATAAGTTATAGGACGCAAGTTGAACTCACGCCCTTAAATTTGGGCATTGGTGAAAATAATTTGATTGTTTAGGCAGTGGTAGAGATAAGATCAATAGTTTGAGCATCCATAAAAATTTTTCCCAGTATGATGATCTCCACTAAAAACTCCGGAAAAGCTTTACGGATGCCCCAAAAAACAAACTTATCTCTACCACTGCCTAAACCACTAACTTAATTTCACAAATGCCCAAAATATAGGGCGTGACTTGTACTTGAGCTCTATAGAAGGAAGAAAAAGGAAAGGGTTGGGGAGCTAAGGAATGGAGAGGGGTTTAATGAAGAGCCGGGTTTGTAAGACGCGAGTTCAACTCATGCCTTACAAATCCTGCTTTCAATGACAGGCAGGCCCCTGCTATACTTTTATTTAGGAAAATGGTTATAGGGCGCAGGTTCTAGTCACGCCCTATATTTGGGGAATACGTGAAATTAAGTTAGTGGTTTAGGCATTGGTCAGAGATAAGTTTATTTCTTTGGGCATCCGTGAAATTTTTCCAAAAACTCATTCCAGCAGAAAGTTCTACACAAGTGAAGTAACACAACAGTGTGCTAAAAAGACAAAACAGAAGGGGCTTCCTTGTAATTATAATCTCTCTAAAGTCTAAAACCTCCCTTCCTCTTCAGTTCTCGAGTTCTTCTCTTTGTTTGCGCTTCGGACGCAGAAACCCTACCTGTCCATCCCTCAGCGAGCTACTCAGGTAACTCCCTCTCTCTTTAGTTATGGCCGGTCGAGGAGGAGACGGAGGGAACAGACCAGCCAGGGCCGGTCCGCCGATGCATGCCAGAGGCCCGCCGCCCGCATCCAACCGTCCTCGTTTCGAGCCGGTTGACCGTGAGAAGGTCCTTACACCTACTGTCTATGTTCTTTACTTTCTGTTTGGTAATTTTGTGCTGCCGTATTATAGCATGCCCAATTGGTACCGAATCTCTACCAAATGATGTATTACTGTTAACTGCGACCCTGCTTGGTTCACTTACATATAGAAAACCCCCAATTAGTACTAGATTCTTGTTTAGATTTTACTTCATTCGTTCAATGTGATGTGATATACATTGATAAGGTTGTTTTTATTTATCTTTCAGACTTGCCCTTTGTTGCTTCGAGTTTTCACAAAGGTATGCACTCCCACCACTTTTAGTCCACATTATTCTAAAGTTCAGAAATAAGATATTATGTCTTATTAGAATTTCTTAAAAAAAAAAAAAACTATGGTATATTCAATAGAAGTTGAGGTGGGAGGAAGACACAAATTTAACGTAATGTAATTTGATTTGGTGTTATTGTGATGTGCTTGGATTTGTACTATATTTCTGATACAATTTAGTGTGTAAGTTCAGAATTGGTCTGTTCTGATTGGTTGTACTGTAGGTTCAGCTTTTGTTTTTCTCTTTGAGTTCTTGTTCCCGTTACACTTGGTTTTATCACTTTATGCTAAGTTGGGTTTAGTGCAGTTCATTTTAGTAGCAATTAGAAACTTGTTTGAAGATTAATGTTGAGCAATCTTGTACAACACAGATTGGAAGCCACCATTTAAATGAGGATTTCAAGGTGAGAGGTAAAGAGCCAAAAGATGAGGTCCAAATTTACACTTGGAAGGATGCCACTCTTAGAGAGCTTACTGACCTGGTAATGCATTTTCTTCTGCTAAAAGTATCTTTGTGATATCAGTTACCACTCGGATGCCTATCTATTTTTATTATCTTTTGGTTTGTTAAATATTTTGGGATCATTTTCTTGCTGATTAATGATGATTAAATCATTGGTCTTAGAGAAATATTAAATAGAACTTAGTTCTTGTAAGTTAATTTTATTAGTCAGCAATTCATAATGTACTTCTTTATTTAATACCAATAATTTTGATTTACAAGTAGTAGCATGGATACCTCTGTAAACGAACTCTAATAATGTTGTCCTTTTGGCTCTCTTACTTTGAAGCCCAGAATTGTACATACTTTCTATTACCTTGCTTGTGTTCCATTAGTTTTCAAACAAGGCTGTTAACTGTGTTTGTTTTCTTTTAATATTGGAATTGAAATGATATTGCCCATCAAATTCTTGTTTTTTTCAGTAAATAGATCATAGTCATCATTAATACCTAAACATTGGTATATGTCAGCTATATATATTAACTCACCTAATTTTTATATACCTGTAAATTACCTCAGCACACCACCGGGCAAGATATATCAATTTATGTGATTCTTTTTATTTACTGTTTCTAGTAAACAGCAGAAAAAGTCTGTCCATATTAATGATGCTATAACAGTTACTACTTACAACTTCCGAATGTAACTTTATTTTCTTTCTAGGTAAAAGAGGTGGCCCCTGCAGCTAGGAAAAGAGATGCAAAACTTTCATTTGCATTTGTTTATCCTGATAAGAATGGTCGTTTTATAGTTAGACCGGTATGTTTTATAATCTATCCTGATAAGAATGGCAATTTCATTGTCATTATACAGTATGTTTTATAATGATTTGAATATTTTCTGGTATCAATGTGGATGGTTGGTGCAGGATCTTCATGTAGTTGCATGTTTATTATTCTTCCCAGTTTATGGTGTTTCAGTGCAGTTTGAAATTAAGGGCTAAAAGGAGAACACCCCGTCCCCCCTCCCAATTTTGTTATCATACCAATGAGATTAATATCTTGTATCTGTGGGCTCCGTGCCTTGTCAAAACACAAGTATTACATTCTTAGGCCAATTCCAATGGGATCTAAACTTGTTGCTTACTTTTATTTATTTGTTCATTCATTTTAAGGTTGGGAGGACATTTTCATATGGCAATGGGAGACTAGATGATGGGAAGACCCTTGCAGAACTCGACTTCCAGGTAGTTTCATGGAACTTTGCACCTGAACTTTTGACCTTGATTTAACTTGATTGAAGTTATAGTAGTGCATTCATCTCGGTCTTAACCGAACTCTATTTCGAGGCATCAATTGTTGAATTCAGACCCTAAACCCCAAAATTATGCGGCCTAATATATTGCTGGCTGTACAATTGAATCCGAACGAGGGAAAAATACTGAGACATAAGAAAGCAGAATTATTTTGGTCATATTGTAGCTATTTACTTCTTGACCTGTAATTATAGCTTTATTACTATCCAGACCTGACCAAAATGTACCTCGATACAAAAATGTAATTGTTTGGTTTTTGTTACATGCCTTTTTCAAAATATGATTTTTCTGATGTTCTGTTTATCTTCTTTGGATTTTTTTTCTGGTAGATTGGTGATTATTTGGATGTTGCTATACAATAAGAGGCATCGTGAATTCTCGACGGATGTTTAGTTGAAGATGGTATATTGATAACTTGTTTGGACTAATTGTTTGATTGGATGTAGTAGACTCTATTAAGCATATATGTCGTTTAGATTGGAGAATTGTAATATTGAGCAGTATGACAATTGGAGGTTTTCTTGGCTGCAAACTTTAATGTTTTATTTTTCTTTCGAGAATTTGAACGCCTGCATTTTTAGAAAACAGAAACAAAAGAAAATTAAAATTGAAATATGAAGACAGACCAACTTTGGTTTTTGAATTTAATACGATGTTTTTTGTTTAGATAAAAAACCAGATAAACCAAAACTAGAACGAAATCAAAACCAAGAGAAAATATAAATCCTACGGCCTCATGAGCAATGAAGGTTTGCAGTAAAGAAAAAATGAGAACTAAAATACAGGAGACCTCAATTTTTTTAAATGAGCCCCAAAAAATATAAAATCACGAGTTTCGGTCTCATTACACACATTTTTCATATTGAGAACGGACGCTAGCGTCTCGGTTGAACGTTACGGAACCTCAGCGTTCCATATCAAAAGTTGGACGCCACGGTACCCTGGCGTCCCGGGCTGGACGCCAAGGTACCCAACGTCCCCCTTACGTTATTTATTAATGGTCTGCACCATCGATGAAAGTACTACTTGACTCGTGTGTGGGCCAGCTCTCTTTCCTTGGAGTGAATGTGAACATACCCTGTTAAATTACTTTAAGCATTTGCAGCATCATTGCATAGCTGCACTTGTTAAACTCAAACACAATTGACAAACAAATACATCTAAGCCTCCACGTCCCATCCACTGTTGAAGAGGAGACGAGTAAGAAAAGTGGGGGGACGCTAGGGTACCTTGGCGTCCAGCCCGGGACGTCAGGGTACTGTGGCGTCCAGCTTTTTGGATGGGACGCTGAGGTTCTGTAGTGTCCAACTAGGACGCTAGCGTCTGTTCTAAATATGAAAAATGTGTGTAATAGGGCCGAAAATCGTGATTTGTATTTTTCGGAGCTCATTTAAAAAAATTGAGGTACATGAGAGGCTAAAATAAATTAAAATCCGGAAAATCCTTAAAGAACATCCCATCCATAATATGAATCGTGCAATCAATACCATAGTTTTGAAATTAACTCACATGATTCGGTTCCTCAAGAGAAATAAATTAATCACCTTTAACGAAGACTCAATTAGTAAACGACACAACGCATATGTGAGCTAAAACATGTCAGTTTATGATCAAGCATCTCTGAGGGCTTTCTCAATCTCAGGCCCTTCCCATTCTTTTTGTCAATCTAATTGATCGAATATCTCGGAGTCTTTCTTATGATACCTATAGATTGCAGGTAAGTTACGTAACCATGCCAGAGAGACCCTGTCCCATTTTTTTAACAAAAGAGTGGTACTGGTACAATCTACAGTACGTCGATATATTCAGGATTAAGACTGAAAGAGGAATGTAAGGATGGCTTATTCTTTTTTTTTTTTTTTTTTTTTTGAAAAAGCAGCAAAATACCGCCTGTTTCCTTAGAAACAATATGTTTTTGTCCGGTACACACCCTGTACCGGTAGGGATTTACACTAATCATTATCCTACCAATTACTTAATTGTCTACTCAGCATATTAAAAAGCATATTAGAAAACATTTATCTCATGCATTCTTAACAAATTTACAAGTCCTATAATAACCATATCAAAGGCTTTTCTACCATGTCAGCACCACCACAATCTGGTTCCTCATTTGCCATCAATGCAACTTTTCCATCATACCTGCTATTGAACTAAAGCAACAGAAAACAAGGATGGCTTATTCTTATAAGTGAACTATACATGTCTTCTTTTATTATATCACCTATGAGGTTATAAGTTATAGAGAAATACCTTGTTTCCATCCAATGGACTTCCATCACACTCACAAAGAGTCACGTGGTGGGGTCCACTACATCACACTTTGTGAGTGTGATGGACCGTCTGTGGATGGACGGTAGATCACACTCTAAGTTATAACTCTATGAGCATAAAAGAATGATATATATGTTAAAGGTTTAATTTATTGTCACTTTTGTATAAGAGAAAATAATAGCACGCCATGCACCATAATTATAATATAAAGTTGATTTGACTCTATTTGCCTCTTCCATAATTATTTGTTGTGGCAAAAAGTAAGGACTTCATTCAATACTTAAAAAGAAGAGGGGAACCGGTCATTGCAATTTTTCTTTGATATAATATGGTAGGCTTTCACAATTAAACAAGAGGATCACAAGTTATTTTCATGTCTTTGACCAATAAGATCTTACAACGACAAATTGATTAATAGTATAGTATACTATTGTATTAATCTTTAATATCTCTAATTTGCAAGATTAATAGTACTGTTGATAAACAGTAATTGTCAAATCATTTTTTTTTTTTTTTGAGAATATCAAATCACTTTGTCAAACAATTGCTAATATAGAAAAAAAGTTGGAGAAAAGCAAAAAGTCCATGGTAGTGGCAGTGTGGCACAGAGAAAAGAACAAAAGGGTAAATTTTCTGGATGGTCGTTAAACTTTACTCTCAATCCATAATTGGTCACTGAACTTCTATTTATTCATTTTTGGTCACTCAACTTTGATGTATATCCAAATTTGGTCACTCCGTTAGTTTTTCCATCCAACTTAACGGAATAATTAGTATAAATTCAATTTTAAGTCTTAGACATATATTTTTTTTCATATAGAATATATACAATATGTGAGATGTAAGAAACAAATTAAAATTTTGTTTATTTTATTTAAAAAAAAACTATTTATTTAAAATTATTTTAATTATTATTCTCATGTAAATTTAATTTTTAACATTTCTAAAAGTATGAAATATTTTATTGCAATACAAAAAATAAATAAAAAATAATTTGTATCATTATATTCTCACTTTTTAAGTTTTACATTGAAAAAATATATGTGTAAACACTAAAATTGATGTCATGTTAATTTTTCCGTTAAGTTGGATGGAAAAACTAAAGGAGTGACCAAATTTAGATAAACATCAAAGTTGAGTGACAAAAAATGAATAAATAGAAATTCAGTGACCAATTATGGATATGGAGCAAACTTCAGTGACCTCCTAGAAAATTTACCCGGAAAAAAAAGAAAAAAAGACGTACCAATAGGCAATAAGAGAAAAAAGGGTGCATCATTCGTATTGACTATTGTGTGCTAACTCATATTTACATTGGATTCAACTCCCTATATGAATATTACATACTCTTTAACCGCATTAGATCTCATCAGGGAGTTATTTTTCCTCCTCTCTCCACAAAAAGTGGCACCCGGTGTATATCCAAGTCAATGTCATATTTCAATTGAGGGATTCATTGAGAATTTTTATATTGACAATCTTGATAATGGAGTATTTCAAAAATTTGTAAAAAATCTATATAAATTCTAAAAGATAGAGAAAAGTTCATAGAAGTATTCTTAATTTATAGATTAATTATGTTTCCGATTATATTCAATTTAAATTATATTTGATGGCCCTTCAAATATTTGTTAAATTACAACCGTTAAAAACTACACAAAATTTTGATAAGCCATCAAACGATATTCAAATTGATTGAAATTTGAAACACTATCAATCCACAAGTTATGCATCTATAAATCTTTTTTCATTTTTAAGATTTTTTATGAATTTATATAAATTTTTAAAATGTATCGTTGTCAAGATTATCAAAATAAGCATTGTCAAGGGATCCTCCTCATTTCAATTATTGCAGTGGTCCACACACCACGGGTAAACAAATATTATTAGCAAATTAAATTGAAGTCCCCGATCCCCACTCATGCTTATCTCACTGGACCAAAGAACAAGTAAGAAAAATGTTAAAAAGAACCATAAATTGTACCCCATCTATTCCTCAGAGCACCTAAAAAATTAATTAATCGATAATAAATGCGTGATATAATATTAACTAATCACATTTGATAAATATGATGAGGTGTCATGCATATTTTCACCATGCATCATATATTAAATAATTATACAAATAGTTCAAGTGTAATGATTATTAATAGAATATCAGATAACATTTTGATTATATAAAATTTGATAGTTAAGCTATCTATCACGTACCTATTTTTATAAAAAAAAATAAATTACAGTTCTAGCAAATTTATATAAATCGGGAAATAAAACAAACAATGGTAATTTATAAGAATTGTATGTTCATAAAAATAGTATGCATACTAAAATCCCATTTTATATTGCCAAATGGGAAGCAATCATAACATGATTTCTCTTTTTGGGTGCACATATAAAATAGGAAAAAGGATGTAATCATTAAAATATAATTTTATTTTTATTGGGATTATGTATATAATTTTATCACTTAAAATCAACATATCAATCTCTGCTCCTTATAATGCATGTTGGATGTCCTGATCCTGCAATGGTCAGGATTTAATCTTGAAAATTCGGATCAAGCATACACCGTTGGATCGGCAGCTAGATTTTATGTGGTAATGTTTTGTGTAGGAGTCTTCAATTAGTTATTTTTGTGACCGCTACACAGAGTCACATAAACCAATAAGGAGACTTATTGTTGTGCATTTAATCCATGATTGCCTATAATCAGTTCCAACATTAATTCCATTATTGTGTGTCTAATAAAAATGGCAACGCATAATATGGGTGCTTGGCTCCTGCTATATACAGTGCTATAAGTAATTTCAAGGATCAGCTGAATTTCAGGGAATGTAATTACAAAAGGGAAAATATCATTCCAAATAATATGCTAGGGATAATGCCCGTAGGACACAAAATAATATCCAATCAGGTGGACCGTGGACATCAAATGAGGCATACTTTTGTTATTATTTTAAATGATAAGCATAATTTTGTAATTTTCTTTGGTAAAAGTATAGTTTTGAAGAAATATATTTGAAATCTTTTTTCCGTAGGACAGAAATCATAATTATTGAGAAATTGAGGTATTTTTTATTTTTTTCTTCTAACAAATTCACAAAATCATCTCATTGATATTTATTTTTTCAACTGCGTTTTTTATTATAATTAATTTAGATTATTTTTTTATTCATGTATTTAGTTGAACTAATATTTTGTATTTTATGGTTTAATTAATGTTGTCTCCGTTGTAATGCACAGACATCTTACTAGTAACATAAAAAACATGTTTAATTAGGTGCGGTAACATAAAAAACATGTTTAATTAGGTGCGGTAACATAAAAAACATGTTTAATTAGGTGCGGTGGAGCGCGCATTATAACTAACTAGTTTATATGCGAATCCACGGTAGTAGGGCTGGGTCGGACACTAGTAGTCTGACAGTGGGAATTGAAAGACGAGACTTCCTTTCTCTTTTTTTCTTCTTTTTTATGAGAATGAGAGACTTCCTTTCTCTGACGCGTTGACTTAACGTTGACGGGTGTTCAACTGTTCATAAATCATAAGAAAAGAATACATACAGTAGTCTATGGCTCTGTCCTGTAGACTGTAGTGCCTGCGCCACAGCATAAGACGCAGCACAGCACAGCACAGCACAGCACAGGGCTGGGCATCGTCTTCTCGGCTCTTTCCTTCTCTACCAGGTCCACAAAGAAAGAAAAGCTGAAGCAAGAAGGAAGCTTGATTTCCCTCTGCTTTCTCAATCCTCAGTCAAATGCATCGCCATCTTCTCGTCTCTCCTCGCATCGCTAAGTTCAGCTCATCATGACCTCGTCCTGCTCTACACTTGGTTGCTATTGATTCGTTTTAATTTCCCTTCTACAAGGTAATTTCTGCTCATCCTAATTAAATTCACGTCGACGTTGCTGTCTATGATGTTAATCAAAACCTCCCGATTGTAGTGATTTAAAAACAGTCCCGGTAGGTTTGGGTCGGTCTAAATCCGTCTCGGTCCACAGATTTCCCGGTTTACAGATTTTTTCGGTCCACGGATTTCTCCGCTCAGTAGTATTTTAAAATTATATTTTTAAATTGAAATGTATATATTTAATGTAAAAAATTATTTATTTTAAACCGAAATATATATATTTTATACTACTAATCGTTTTTGAAAAGTAAAAATTGCTTTCCTTTAATATTCGGGTTTGAAACCGGCTATGTTTACTAACATATAAGAATTCTGAATTCTTATTTTTTATTTTTATTTTTTTGTTACTTCAGGTTTTTACCCGGGTTACCTCGGTACCTCGGGTCGGGTCCCGGGATCGCTCGGGTCGAGTGTCCTCAGACAATTTTTTGTGAGTTGGATTCATTTCCTTGCGGGGACCGTCCCTTCCGGCCCTCTTAGGTTGTCCGGGTTAGACACTCGGGTCGGTCGGTCAATTTTCCCAAGAATTTTCATCAGTTCGGGTTTGGATCTCTTAGGTTTTTTTTAAAACACTACCCGATTGGCATCCGTTTTGCATGCGTTTGCATAGACCAGGTTTTTAATTTCTATAATCAAATTTCCCAAATGGGTTAATTAATAAGTTATTATATAAAAGGAAAATGTTATGGTGATAACTGATAAGTGATAACATTGGGATACTAAATAGTTTGACTTAGTCAAACAAACTAATTATTTAACTTAACATACTAATTATTTAACTTAACATGCTAATAATTTTAACTTGATTATTATCTTACAATTAGCATGTTGAGTTGAATGATAATTATATCAATGACTATTCAATACAAGTTAATTATAACTTGAATAATTAGCATGTTAAATTGAATAATTAGTATGGTAGGTTCAAATAGTTATAGTATATACTTTTTTTATTTTAAGCACAATATATGTTAAGTTGAATAATTATTGATATAATTGCTTATATGTTGATATTAAGTTAAATAATTTGTTTGTTTGATCAAGTCCAACTATGTAGTATCCTCAATGATATCACCATATGCGGACCCTATATATATATATATAAAAAAAAAAAAAACAACCCATTGCATAAACAAGGTTTTTAACTTCTTAGCACTGACGAGAGAAAGTAGGGGTGTACATCAGACAGGTCAATATTTTTTTTATCAAAATTTGAATCTAATCTGGTTATGCCGGGTTAAAAAAATTGTTACTCAACCCGACTTGACTATTTTTTATGTACGGGTTTTTGTGAGTTGTACGGGTTATGCAGGTTAAACGGGTTATAGTTTTTATTAATTTATTAATCATGTAAATTTTTTTATTGTTAAATATTGAACATAAGGATAATGCATTTTGAATAACTTAAGTAATAAAAAGATAATTTAACGTTAAACATAAATTAAGAATTATATATTCGCTAAATTTCATGTTAGAAACATAGAACCGTTGTATGTAGTTACAAAAATAGTTAGACATAATAAGCATTAACCGAGAAACATAATATAAATTGAGAAATGATCCTTGCCCCCCTTAACTATACCCCTCATCCACCCCCCAAACTAAATTGATAATATTTTCTCTTTCTTTCTCATACTCTCATAAATTTTGAGTGAATTTTTTTTTATTCTTGATCTTTCTATTATATAAATATAAAAGTTTTGTTCAATTGAGGATGTGAATTGCAACCAGTAAAAGTGATTTGTTGTATTTAAAAAAGAATTTTTAACTAAAAATGTATTGGGGTGCGGTTAAGAGGGTTTTTTTAAGAAGTGCAGTTATCAACTCCCATATAAATTTTATATTGATATTAAAATTTTTAAATAAGAATGTAATTTGTTAAACTATTGTGTCATTAATTATCTTCTTAATAGATTATATATGTAAGTTTGTACAAAAATAACTAGTTGCAATTTTGCATTGGGAACTCATGGCAACGATCTATGAGTGGCAATTAAGGGAACTCATGGCAACAATATTCTATGATTGGCAATTAAGGGAAATAAAGAATGATTGGATTGCGTGATCACCAATAAACTATATATTAGTACTGAAGACAATTAACGGTCAAACCGGTTAACCCAGTCCGGCTAGTAAACTATTGACTCGAAGTATTGTGGGATCAATGTTCGGTTCAGTATGATAACATTATTATTCAAATCATTAAAATCTGGATCTCCAGTAGTATATATATATATATATTTTTTTTCTTTTTCTTTTTCTTTTGTTTCTCTCTTTTCTAACAGATAGACATTCTTGTTATGTGGTCTTTGCAGTTGTATCGCGTGAGAAGGGTGATAATGGATGGGCAAAACAAGTTAATTGCAATGTCTTCATCCTTCTTTCCCGTCATGAATCCCATTCACAAAGTTGTTCAGCAATGGAATAAATTTTTCGTAATATCTTGCTTTGTTGCCATTTTTATCGACCCCCTATTTTTCTTTCTGCTTTCTGTTGAGAAGGTGCATACTTCTTTCTTTCTTTCTTTCTTTCCTTTCAATTAAAGGAAATTGGTTCAGATACTGAATTATTATTTATAACTATCTTCTGTTTTATTCAACTAAAGAATGATACTCTCTCAATTTTACTGACTTCGTTATACACTTCTCGATCTCTATTCAGACAAATAAATGTATGCTGCTAAATTGGTCATTTGGAACAGCGATTGTAGTAGTTAAGAGCATCACCGACACTATTTATCTTCTGAACATGCTTCTTCAGGTTTATTCTTCGTACTTGTAAAATAGGACTATTGATGTACTCCAAGTGGAACCTAGTTATTCTCTATTTAGGTACTTAATATATACATGATGTTATATATATATTTTTTATTTTAGTTTCGATTAGCTTATGTTGCTCCTAAGTCAAGTAGACTGGCGGGTGAGATAATTTCTGAATCTCGGAAGGTTACGCTCCATTATCTGTGTGGATATTTTATTTTTGATCTCTTCGTTGTTCTTCCACTTACGCAAGTGAGTTTTATATTCTTATGAAAGCCTTGCAGATTGTTATCCTCATTTATACTGCAATTACACATAAAATCCCTTAAAATTCCGTATGCTTTTGTATGATTCATTGCCATATTTTCCTCCCTAAGGTGCTGATTCTGGTGGTCATACCAAAAAATGCTGGATCTTCTGCAGCAAACTATGCCATAATTATGTTGTGTGTGACAGTCTTGCTCCAGTTCATCCCCAGAATGTTCAGGATTGGTAGATATTGTGGATTCATATCAGAGTCCATTTGGGCCAATTTTGTAATTAACCTTCTCATGTTTGTTCTTGCTGGTCATATTGTTGGTTCGTGCTGGTACATCTTGGGACTTCAGGTTAGTTATTACATTTATGTTAAAAGACCTGCTTTTTTGTAGTACCATTCCTTCTTAAGACTTAAGAGTTAAAGAGCAATAAGCTAACGTACTGATCTGCCTGAGATTTTTTTTTTTTTAATTTTAGATATCTATCTTTGTGTAATATGCGGCCACACATGTGCAAGCATTTATGCAACGTATGTTGCTATATGTTACGATGCTAAAATTCCTACAGATTGGCCTCAACTTTCTGTTTTCACAATATAGGAGAATATCTAATTACTTATATTATGCATATATCTTATATGTTTCTTATTTTTAGAGGGTAAATAAATGTCTTTGTGACACCTGTGCTGGCTTCAACGAGACGCTTTGCTCATCCTTGATGAACTGTGGGAATTGGAAAAACTTTGACAGCTTAAGTCAGCAACTCGGACAACAATGGAGAGGCTATAGTATATCCAGTGATTGTTTGGACTTTAGTTCAGGCCAGTTTTCTTATGGAATTTATCAGCAGGCCGTTCTTCTAACTACCAAGCAAAGTGTGATTATTCGATATTTGTACTCTTTATTTTGGGGATTTCAGGTATAGAAGAGCTATATTCAATTATCATTTATTTTTATGTACAAATGCAAAATGGATTGTGATTCTTTCTGAATTTCAGCAACTAAGCACATTGGCTGGCAATCTCGTACCGAGTTATCTTGCTTGGGAAATACTTTTTACAATGGCCATTGTAGGTCTCGGTCTGCTCCTTTTTACTTTGCTAATTGGTAACATGCAGAACTTCCTTCAATCCCTTGGAAAAAGGTTGTAATTTTTTTCTTCATTTTCTGTTTTCGCAGCACATTCAATCTTTTTATTGTTCCAACATCTGCTCATTTTTTTTACTTGGTTTAACTTTTCTCCCCACTTTTCAAAGACAAAAGGTAATGCATGCATGCAGGCCAATGAACATCAAGTTTTGTTTTTTTTTTTTATTTAAGTTTTCATTAATTTATATTCAGTAGTATATTCAACAGTTATAAATCCAGGTACTTCTGTTGGCAGGAAACTGGAGATGCAATTGAGGGAGCGTGAAGTGGAGCAGTGGATGAGTGTTCATAATCTACCTGAAGATTTGAGAAAGTATTAAGACAAGAGTTTTTTTTGATTGAATATGAAGACAAGAGTAATAATGTGGATATATAGTACTTGAGCTTACTGGTGTTTATGGATGAAATGGGAATTGCAGTGCCAATACTATTGACCTCACTCTCTTGCTATTATATATTTGTAGGAGAGTAAGGCAGGCTGAGAGATTTAATTGGGCAACCACTCGTGGGATGAATGAAGAAGAGTTACTTTCGAATTATATGCCAGATATTGAAAGGGATATACGCCGTCATTTTATTCAGTATATGAATCAGGTCTGTGCTTGTAAGATTTCCTATGTTGAAATCCCCATATTACTCGAAAAATATTTGCAGACCTCTGCCATGTAACTTATATCTGACATTACTCGAAAATAATGTTTAATTGCAGCACAATAATTAGAAAAATCTATCCAAACTATAGGCAAGAAAAATACATAAACAGCATAAATATCATGATACCACTTGACTTGATTAGCCAGGTACTTGCATAATATATATGTACAGAAATAAAAGCATTAGTTATGACCCCCATATAAAAATTCACCTCATAAAGCAACAACTGCAGGCCATCATATCTTTGCTGGACGAACCAATCTTGGACGCTCTATGTAAGAATCTGAAGCAAAAGCTGTACACAAGGGGAAGCAGATTGTGCCGAAGAGGAATACGATCAGATGAAGTGGTATTTATAGTGCGGGGTAAGTTGGAGCTTTCTGGCTGGGCTGGACATACGGTGCTATTGCGAGAAGGTGATGTTTGTGGTCAAGAGCTCCTCATCTCATACCTTGATCAGCACTCTTCAGACCATAAAGGTTTCCTTTGGATCCTTAAGCTCTTTATGATAAATTTTATAATTTTAATTTCAGGATCGAAGATATATAGTAATTCTCTTTAATTTAAGTATTTTACAGAGGGAGTGAAGAGCACAAGCCAGGGTTCGATCTTATATTCAAGAGAGACTATCACGTGTCTCACTAATGTTGAGGCATATTCATTACAAGCAGATGACATAGACCAAGTCTTATCATCGTTCTCACATGTCCTACGCACCCCTCGTGTGCAAGGATTAGTACGGTAATTTTAAGCTCATAGTACCTTGGTTTAATTCATTTTATTAGTTTTATACTTTTATTCTTAAATGCTTCCTTATTAATTGTACAACATTATAATAAAGCTTGTATATATATGATTAGGATTGTTTCGTTCATTCAACCTCAACAGGTATATGTCACATTATTGGAGGGAGAGAGCTGTAAGGGTTATACAAATGGCATGGCAAAAATGGAGAAAGAGGCACTTGAGGGCTGAGGCGTAACACAACACTACACAATGCACCATTCCGCACATTCTCTATCACGCGCTGAAGTTTGTTTCTCCGTTGGGTCTAATTTGCAAACAACTGAATGTTACATAGTCAGGTGTTTTCTTCAGTGCTAAATTTAAACTGATCAGGTCGCACGGAACTTTATGGAGTAATAGCCTATACGCTCAACATTATCTCGCTACAACATAGTACATGTATAGATATATTGTTGGACAAAAATATAGCTAAAGTACTTTCCATCAAATTCTGATTTGTCGATCAGCTCTTCCAACATTTTCTTGCAACATTAACGTTGTATATATTTGGAAGGGAGAAAATTTATAGCGTAATAAGAGCTTTTAGAGGTGGAGTAGAATGATTTGAATGAATACTATACAACAAGTTTTGATTAAGATATTTGGTACCTATGCAGCCCAGATACGCCGACACACTGACGTATCGCGTATCGGACACGTATCCGATACGGATTCGTGTGCGATTCGCACCGGATACTCCAGCTAGCGTATCAGAGTATCCAACCAACTTTGACTGCCGGATTCGGTCAATAATACCTCTCCGATACGGCTACCGATACGTTTGGAATCCGTGTCTGCTAATTTTTTCGCAACTGAGTTCGTATCACGCGTCGCCGCGCAGGTTCCGCCACAGATAATCCCGTGAATCCGCTGCAAAAAACCATTGAAATTCGTATTTGCGGTTGAAGGGAATCTAACCCGGGTAAATGCGCTGCACTGCCATCGATATTGCCACTGTGCTACAAGTCCACTTGTGCTTACTTACACTATATTCCTTTATATACTATATCTAGCATATATATTGTCCCAATATTTTTTCATATTTTCCTTTTTATTTTCAGGTAAAATCAATATATAATTATATTTTTATATAAGAAAATATTATATATAAGCTCTCCTGTATCCGTGTTTTCTGAAAATCCCCGTATCGCCGCACCCGCACCGTATCCGATACGATACCCGTACCCGCACCCGTGCTACATAGTTTGGTACCAACTGGAATTGCTGCGCCATGCATGGTCCGGAGTCTGGACAGAACAAATTAAAATGTGTTCTTTTGAGGATGCAGAGTAAAATGCCCAATTCAGATTTTAATAAGAGGCTTATGGTAAATTAAATCTAAATTATTGACTATATGTAAATTTTAGTTTGGACAATGATACCATGCCACAACTTTGCCCACACAACCCTGTGATGAGGTGACACATAGATGGGGAGGGTTATTTTTGTAAAATTTTGTGGGGCGGAGGTATATTTTTATAAAATTGTGAGGGTCATTTTTGTAAAAAATTTTCATGGTAGGGTAATTTTGTAAATTTCTTTAGAAACAAAGGATATTTCTGTAAAATTTTCTAAAAAGAGGAATATTTTTGTAAATTTTTCTCAAGTGTATTGGGGTGTTTCGGGGACATTGTGGTGGCAAGTTATATTTATCCTTTTAGTTTTAATGGACATACAAGATATTATGATAGTCTAAGTAGGGAAATTCACAAGCAACTAAAAAGAAGTATGAACAGAACGAGGGAAGCCCAATGGGCCTTGTGCACTTGGCCCAGTCAGTCTAGTGGATGAACAAAGCAAACACTAAGGGCCCAGTCAGTGGGATGGGATGATTAAACAAATGGCCCATCTCTTCTTTGTTGCCCATGAAGCCCAATGGGAGCCCATCCAATTGAAGCCCATGCAGCACATGAGTGATGAGACGAGCCTCTTCTCTTCTGTTAGTCTTCACTCTTCACCGAGTGTGTCTGCACCCCATCCCAAAAGCCCGCTCTGCTTTGTTCATGGATTTATATTTTAGTTTTAATTTCGGATTTATCATTTCATCTTCAATTCTCTTGACTCTTGAGATAAATCACCGAAATTCATGGAATCATATTTTCGATCAATTCAAAAATTTAGAAAAACATTTTCTAGCATTGATCTCTAGCTCTGAATTTATTGCTTCAACTAGCATGCTATTATCATTGACGAACTTTATATGAGATTAATCGAAAACTTCATAGGACTTGTGAAATTTCTCTATAATTCTGACCAATTAGCTAGCTAGCTATTGCCGGGAAAAAAGAAATCGCTTCTTTCAAAGACTTTATTAGTAAACTTAACTACGTAGCAAAAACATAATTAATAATGCAATCTAGCTATAACATGTTAGCCTAATCTTTCTATCATAAACAAAAAAAAATAATGTCTGAGGACTTTTCAGGCCTTTTCCATTCTTTTTGTCAATCAAATTGATCGAATATAATTGAGCCTTTCTTATGATACCTATGAATTGCAGATAAGTTACGTAACCTTGCCAGAGACCCTCCCGGTCTCATTCTTTCAACAAAAGAGTGGTACTGGTACTGGTACAAGCTACAGTATGTCAATATCCTCAGGATTAACATCTCTTTTCCATCTCCACATTCGATTTCATTTCACATCACATCCGTCCATGTCTGTCCTCATCACTGGCAGACCCTTATTTTGGTATGTACAACGCTACAAATGCTTTTTGCAAAAGGAGCACAAGATTAATCACAGTACGTAAATTTGACAGAGACAGCAACAGATTCCTTCTTCTTTTGATTGCTTCTGTGCAAGCTCTTTCTTTTCACTTGTGCCATCTTGTTTTTATTAAATCAAATTTAAGGGTATTCAAAATCACTTTCATTTTCTGATATTGTGATATTTTACATTATTGAAGTTAAGATTTTCTGTGATGTACATGTCTTGTTCAATTTGATTTTTGAGAAGAGAATTGCAACACTTGCCTAGACATGGTCCTGAAAATCATTTGGCTGCCCTTTCACAAAATTCAAAACAAATACTTAAAAATCTCTAAAAACGGAAAAGTTTTGTATTCCACAAGATTTTGATATAAAGAATATAATGAGCCATATAAACCCAAATTCGGAAGTGATTTGATATGATTTTGAGCTTAACACTCACGGAAAGCCTCCGTGAGCTTAAGCTCATGGTATATTTGCTCTATATATGTTTCTCAAACTATAACCATATAGATGATCAGATGAAGATAAATAAAAATCACAGCCAAATATAATAATAAGATCTTTATTTCTAACACATGACAAGCAAGTTACAACACACAAGAGGGCAGAGCCACTGAAGGCTAACTATACCCTCTTACAACACATACTTAAAACAACACACCACCAGACATTAATCACCACAACACATAACATGCCATCAACCACAGACCCAAACTTTATTGCATACAATACCAGTTGTTGTTAATACTTGGGGCTTGTTCATTTGCCGCAGCCGCAGTCGGAGCAGGTGCAGGTGGAGCCGCACTTGCACTTGGGGTCGTGCTCGGCTGCCATGGAGACCTCGGCAACCTCGGTGTAGCTGCAAAAATTAAAATTATAACATAAATTGATTAATTAACATTTCTGGCAAAAAAAAACATAAAATTAGGCTTTATTAATGGTTGTCAAGGCCCATATTTTTGTGTCCAAATATCTGTTTCCTTTTTTTTCCTGTGCAATTTTAGTTAATTCTTTTGCTTTCTAATTATCTAACTGATAACTTTGAAGTATTATTATGACTAATTCTGTTCGTATAATTATATATTAGTGGTATAAGTTTGTGTGTGTACCTCTTCTCAGTCGTGACAATGAGGGTGTTTCCCTTCCTGCAGTTATTAAAACAGAGCAATAATCATTAAAAGTTTAAAACCAATTGTTATTACAAAATTCTCATGAATTTAAAACATGGCATATATATATATATATTTATGAAAAAGAAGGTATTGAACGTTCTTCCTGATCCATGTTTTGATCGATTAATCGGTTGCTCGATCAACCAAATAATCTGATCAACTAATATCATGTTTTGGTAATTAATTAAACACATCATCTTGTCATGATTTGCTTGTTAAGCTTTGCATATGCATCATACATGCTATATATGTACGTAAGTTTAAAAGTAAAAGTTGTAAAAGAGAGATCGATCGCTTACGTGCACTGGGTCTTGTCAGCGCAGTCGCAGTTTCCGCACTTGTCCGACATGGTTATGGAGAAGCAAGCAAGGAAGATGAACAGAAGCTGTGTTTGTGTTTGAACTGAGGGGTTTACTTGAGCTTGCTCTGGATGAAGAGGGATGCTATGCACAACCCCTCCTTATATAGAGAGAAATCTGCGTATAATTTGAAGAATTAAACATCCTGGGTACATTGAAAAACCGTCCATACATCGATAGATGTGTTCAGAATGTAACAGATACATCATAAAATGTAACTCATGAACGCTATGGACAGCTTTTCTATGGACAGTAGGTGTTATTATTGCTCTATAATTTGCATTGCATGATTGATTGGTCACTGTAATTGGCATAGCAAATTGACACGGGTGACGAACACGTACGGGCTAGCTGTGTGATTGGCACACGACCCAATCAGGCATCAGGCCTCGTCAGCTTGTAGAATCTTATCTCCATCTCATGCATGCCCAGTGGTGGAGAATTAACCTAACCTTCATCTCCACTATTTTATTTTATTTTACCCTGCAATGTTTTTACCAAGTACTTAAAAAGGAGTTGTACTTAAAAAGGAGTTGTTATTTTGACAATCGAAATTCAATAGATTAAAAAACAAAAAAGTTCTAAGAAACCGATGAAAGTTTATAGATATACTGTTGAACTTATAGATTGAAAGTGTTTTAAAGTTTAAGCAATTTTAATACTATTCAATAGGTCCTCCAAATATTGTACAATTTTTAACAGTTTAAATTATATCGGTCTTTGAACGACTATCATGCATATATAAATTGGTTCAAATTTGAAAACATAATCAAGCTATAAGCTCCCACTATATTCTTATAAACTTTTATAAGTATTTCAATTTTTAAAACATTTTTCTAAATTGTTTTTCTAAAAAACCCATTGTCAAGGTTTTTAAGATAGAGATAGTTATGTGATCCCTCGATCCTCTTAGGCAATGGTACTGGCCGGTAAATAAGATCAGGCAGTACACAGTATCGATTGATTAATCAATCAGACATGGCATATTAGCATCAGATACCGTGATATATATATATAATATAATTACGCTGCTTTATAAAGTTGGGACATTTTTAATTTTTTGCTTTGCGTTTTCAACTGATGTTACTGCTAGGTGCGTAACTTATCACAGTATATGATGCGACTTGATCGATCAATCAGAAAAGTGGTCACTCTACACATATGATTTAAATTGAAGTAGTTACAAATCAATCAAAGATCGCACATATATATACATATGTTTATTTTAGATATCTAACTTATGAGATATTTTTAGTTCCAATAGAGATGATCCGCCGTATTATTATAAATTCAATTATAGCAGAATAACAAACAGGGTTTTTATTTTAATTACTGCACGTAGCAGGGGCGGATCCAGAACTGATATGAAAGGGGGGCCGGAGACAATTCATGGTTCCAATTACTTTCTAAATATTGATCCAAAATGGGTTTAGAGGGGTTACTTTATGGCTCAAAAGATAAAAAAAATAATTATTATAATATACAAATTATATATATATTCAACAAAATATATATCAAATTAAGAGTTAATTGCATGCTTAAGTAACAAAATATTTAATTAATTAATCATTGTCCATTTTTTGATGTCAAAAAAATGATTTTTAGCATCAAATTAACAAAAATAACATCAAATATGAACTTGAGTTAAACAGAAAAAATGGGGTTCAACAATTTTTACTGGGCCAAGGGGGGCCGGGGCGCCCCCTGGCACCCCCTTAGATCCGCCCCTGATATTCCATTACAAATTTATCTAAATAGACACTTCAATAATTATTACCATGCTTAGCTGATATTCAAACACGATATTACGAAGCAGAATTATTGGATTGTTCATGTCCGTTAAAAATAAGATAAATTACAGAAAGAATTCAAGCCGAAAAGGATCCGACAATGAAAAGAAAGACAAGGAGGAGCAAACACTGTAAAATCTTTAATTTTATTCTTTTGGTTAGTGCTCCAATCACACAAGGAAGATTCCGCTAAAATTGGATGGAAGTGTGCATCATTTTCTCCCTCAATTTAATTTGACTTTGCCTCTACAACAGCCACCAAAAAGGATGAACCAAAAGTAAGAAACGACAAATTTAAAATAAAAGAAAAAAAAATTACATTATGTTTAACATTACAATATGTATATATATTTTTTTTGTTTTCCGATTTTTGTTTCGATTTTAAAATGAACAAGATAAAAAAACATAAGTGGTTTTTAATTAATTCAACTGGTTAACAAAGTATTTTCATAAAATCAAGTTAAGGTAGCTCAAGATATAATAAACTCTAACTAACAAAAAATGGCATAAACTGAAATTTATGAATTCAAGAAGAATCTGATACCAAAAAAATACAAGAAAAGAAAAGATTGTTGCTTGTGGTACTATGGAACTAAAAAGAAAAGATCTTTCTTGAAAAAATAGGAACCTTGCTTTATATCTTGTGAACCTCATCTGTTTCGGTTTTCTTGTTCTACTTTTCCTCCTCTCTATTATCTCATGGATTTTACTGCTGCCTTTCACAAATTTTCCTTCTGTCAAAGAAGCATCTTTCACTACAGACAAGGATACATGCCAGCAGAAATTCTCTATCAGAAAAAAGTGGGCAATAAGTGGTTATCACTATCAGTGAATTGTTTGTGATAAGGTTTTGATGATTGATATGCCCCATGTATATAATACAGCCCATTTTTCAGAAATTAAGGCCTGGTTTCCTTTTTCAAATTTGGGTGCAATTTTTGTTGAACTTGAATAAAAAACGAAACCGAAATATGAAGAAATTTAAACAAGAAAGGCCCATTGACAAAAGATGGTTTTAAATTTTAAGCAATTTTGGGTCATGAGATGCCCAACCAAACGTAAAATTGGGTTGTAATTAAAGACATGAATTCCAAACATATACGATGTTAAAATCGTTACGTCATACATGCAGCTATAATATATGTAAAATTTCAATATCAAATCGGCTTCAAATAGATATGAATTTGAAATGGATACTAAACATACAAATTCTGATATTCATTTATTGATTATAAATATTAAGTATCTAGATATATGTACAAATATATCTAGATATAAGTACAAATATATTTAATATAAGTTTTTGGAATAATCAAACTATTTAATATCAATTAGAATAGGCATTTCGTTAATTACAAAATACAATAAGCATGTGAAATGCATTTTTATTTAATTAATGTTTACAACAAATTTTCGTATTATATCGTGTTTATTTAAAATTTTGACAACTAACACTATTTTATAAATAAAAAAAACTCAATCGTTATATATACGTAATATCTTTGTCAACATAACACACTTGCCAACAATATTATGACACGGCACTTATTTTATGCTCACGTCAGTTTCATTATGGTCTCAATTTTTTGTCAAAAAAGGGAGCAGAAAAATGACAAGCAAAGAGTTTTACTGGGTTACAATAAGTAATTTAATTCTTCAATCAACAAAAGACCACATCAAAAGGTAGCTAGTATTTAAAATCTTGTGGTTTTTGTTGAGAGGGAAATTTCCTGAAAATAGTTTACTGCAAATGGAAGGGACCCTCTATTCTGTTAACTTTGTTATGTAATTCTAGGGATCGACTTCATATATCTATACTCTTTTAAAAAGAAACTAAGCATTGGACCCTCTATTAGTGCCCATAGTCTAACTCCTATCTTAATCTTCATTCATCAAATAATGAAAGACTCACATCGCATCCATATTTATTTTGTATTTCTCTCTATTTCTGTCTCAGCACAAAATCAAAGTGACGAATTGTCTGATTGACCTTTTAAAGTATAGACTGCTAAACAAACTCATTTCTTCTTTTCTCTTTGATTCATATACCCTATTTAGCTTGAATGAAAATTAAAATTACTTGCAGTAGCGTGCGGGTATACGCTTCCAATAACAAATATGTTTGTAAAATTACTTTTTTTTTTTTTTTTTTTGATAAAAGTAAAATTGCTTATTTACTTGTACTCGGTTCCTATGGATGCTTTATAATTTTAATACACATGGACTTTTGTACATTAATACTACGAGTGGATATGTTCCTCAACATACCAACAGAGCATTGAATTTTATTTGACAAATACCGATGTCACTGTAGCAGTTCCTTTCATAAGATATAAATAAAAATAAAATAATTTCCAATTTAGGAAACTAAATATGTATACGGGGTTTGTGTCTATTATTCCACCCAATTTGCAACAAAAGGCAAAATTAAGCATATATTGATATAAATATTACAGCCAAGTATTCTAAAACCCGAGAAATAAATCATAAACGCATGCAAGCATATGAAATGCTATATATAATTCCTAAATGTGATCAATGGCCAAGGTTTTATATTATAGAAAATGTGTTACTGTTTAATTTGAATTTAAGTTGTACAAGTAATTAAAAAAAAAAGTATGTGACTTTGTACGTACGTACACTGCTAATATTATATTTTAACCCAATAATATATCGTGCAATTGTATCAAGGTAATTAATTGTTACAAATTTTATTGTTGCCAAAGAAATGTTGGCTCGGCTTTGGCATGCACTACAATAATTAAGCCCAACTTTCCTAATTGACAGTTCCGATTTCCTTGTCAATTAAGTTGCGTGTTAAACTTAATTAAAAGTACCTTGTTGTCAAAAACCTTGTTCAGTAGTCAGTAGGTAAATCAGAAATTAAGTGAATGAAATTAGTTGTCTACGGGTTTTGAGAAACAACACTAGCACAATTGAGAAATAATTTATTTTATTTTGTGTCTTTTGGATTTAGATTGAGAAACAATTTATTTTATTTTCTCGTGGATGTAATCTTTTAAGCGAATGAAATTAGTTGCCTACGGCCTTGAATGTAAAAAAAAAAAAAATCAGAAATTAATTAAGAGGTCATCAACACTAGCACAATTGCGTCGTTCTTAATTATAATTACCAATGACAATTTCAAAATATTTTGGACTTCATGAGATACCCAACTTAATTATAATTAAGTAACGCTATGAGAGCGGCAGTTATGTAGTTTAGGCACGCAATCAACTTCATTAATCATGCTCTCAAAATTTTGTCAAATATATATATATAGGGGCCATCATATCAAAGGAAACTACTGAATTAATTATGATTACCTTAAAGGGTAGTAGTAATTTCAATCTCCTTGGTAATTTTGAGAGGGGAATTGCCTGAAAGTAGCTAGTTAATTTACTTTTCGTAATCCATAGAAAATTTTGCAAATCTGTTGCGTAAAATTATTTGCATTTAGACTCTTTGTGCATACTGAATTTGAATTTGTAATATGGACTTTGTTACATCAATACTAAATACTAAATTAATTAATTACTAATTAAGAGCGTGGATGGATGTGTTCCTCAGCATACCAACACAGCATTGAATTTTCTGTTCAACATGTATACTCTACGTCATTGTAACAGTGCCTTTCAGAAGAGATATATACATATGAAATAATGAATGCCCTTAGATTTTAAAGAAAATTAAATATCAAGTTAGGAACATTATATATCTATATGGAGTTTTCGGATCAATTCAAACAATTTGCAAAAGCACATAATATATACCTACATGCATCCACATATTCTCAAACCCAAAAATCACTATATATGTCCGTTACATTAAATTGAATTTTATCCCCAAAGTTAAGTTCTAGATCTTATTAATTAATAGACTGCTTGGGGAAATTATAGAATTTAATTATCTAATTATCTGACAATAAGTTTTCCTATAGAGAACAATCAAGTCGATCGTTACATATTAATTTCTCATTATATATATATATATAAAACTATGAATTGAACAAGGTGATCAGACTGCATGCTGTATATATCTATTGTACATCATTCCTGATGACAGCTACTGGTACGTAATTTAAAGTGACAGTCTTGCCAAAAAAAAAAAAAAATTAAAATAGTTTTTCTTCTGAGTTCAAAAAGCAATTAAAAAAAATGTTCATGCATGCAGCCCCATACGTACATGCATCCATCTCTTTTATCAGAAAGTATATATATATATATATATGCATGTATGATGCCATATACTATACATATACACTATACAATTCGGTGTGCATTAATTATGTACTGATGAGTGATGAGTAACCCATGCATGAAAATATCTGAAACGCAACGTCGTTCTTTTTCTTTTTATAAACTGTAGCATTGTAGGCAGTTATATCTGCATACTATAGGAGCTATAGAAATAAGAGATCATGCATGCATATATATAATTCGACTATCCAATCAATCTCTCCACAATCATATATATATATATAAGAGCAAATATACGTACATATAGAGTCCGGCTACAATAATATGCATATCATGGTTTTAGTATGCTATGCAGTCCGTATCTCCATTTTCAGTGTCCAAATAGTCAATCCAAACCGTTCAATGTGATCTCTATAGCAAAATATACTAGGAAACCAAATTTTACAATTTTTAGAATTTTTTTTGCTATTTTTAGTGATGGGGAGAAAATGGCTAGATCCAAGGATTCTGATTCATACAAAAAAAAAACGATATTCTCCCCATCAATAGCGAAAAAATTCTAAAAATCATAAAATTTGGTTTCCTAACATATTTTTTTACAGTCCAGATATTCGGATACCACAAAAGATACCGTCGGGGATACCATGATCTTTGACCAATTCAACTAAACCTAAATATTCACCTTAACCTCCTAAATATTCAACTTAACACATTTTTCTTGACAACCAATAAAAACTCCACATAATAAAAACCTAATTGCAGCATTACACTTAAACACATTTTACTTTACAGCCAATAAAAACTACTCTTAATTTAACTTGCAGCATTACACTTTCTAACTATTCAGCTTATCCTCCTAAATATTCACTTTAACCTCCTAAATATTCAACTTATCACATTTTTTATACTTTTTTTATTGGCAGTCAATGTTTAATGGTATCCTCGACGGTATCTTTGGCGGTATCTCCATAGCATTTTCCATTTTTTTATAAAGATCACATTGAGCGGTTCGGATCGACTATTTAGACACCAGAAATGGTGATATGGACCGCATAGCACGGTAAAACCGTGATATGCATATTACCGTAGCCTAAAACTATGGTGCTCCTAAGAGCACGGAGACCTCCCGTGCTCTTAACTCAAAAATCATACTAAACCATCTCGAAATTTCGATTTATGGGTCTCATTAGATTCTTTATATCAAAATATCATAAGATACAAAAATTTTTCATTTTTTGAGATTTTTAAGTATTTTTTTTGTATTTTTTAAAGATGACACAGTTTTATACATTATTTTATTATTATTTTGAAGCCATTCTAAAAAATTCCAAAACATATACATAGGAAACTCAAAAAATAGAAAATTTTTGTATCCTAAGAGATTTTGATATAAAGAATTTAATGAGACTCATAAATCGAAATTTTGAGATGATTTAATATGATTTTTGAGTTAGGAGCACGGGAGGCCTCCGTGCTCCTAGGAGCACCATAATTTTACTATATATATATATATAGAGTTAGACTATTATACTAACGTTAGCATTTCGGTCTGAAATGCTATCGCCTCAAATTTTATGTTATCATATTCGAAATCATGATTTATGGTACTCAATAAATTCTTTATATGAAAATATTGGGGAATACAAAAATTTTTCATTTTTAGAATTTTTTAAGTATTTGTTTTGAATTTTAGAAAATAGCTCATAAATATTAATAAAATATTGATGTTTGTACATACTATTTTCAAAAATGCAAAACAAATACTTAAAAAAACTCTAAAAATGAAAAATTTTTGTATTCCCCAATATTTTTATATAAAGAATTTATTAAGGACCATAAATCGTGATTTCGGACACAAGAATATAAATTTTGAGTCGTTAGCATTTCGGTCCGAAATGCTAACGTTAGTATAATAGTCTAGCTCGATGTATATATATATATAAGAGTAAGAGCTAGCGTCCACCTTTTTACTAATTCACTGGTCCACCGTATTTTCAATATGAACAAATATCATTTTTCAGTAAACATTTATATCTTCCTAATCAATAGATATCGTTTTCCAGTAAACATATACACTATGGCTTCCAGTGAACATTTATGCGACTGTAGTAATTAAACACATGAATACACGTAGTGTGTCAGAACTGTGAAAGAGATGGATTGGTGACCCATAGAATGGGGTGGCCGGACTCTACGTATTTTTCTATATATAAATTAAGGTGACCCCAGAGGGTCATATTAATTCATAGCCATAACGTGTCACTGAGAAACATGTGAGCGTGTCTATAAGCTATATATAAATCCATATAATTAAGCAAGGCTTCTTAATTACAGTACCATCGATATGTACATCCATGCATGCACATTATGTGCTCTCTCATGGATCACGTGTCACTAACTCAAAAAAACAATTTCTTTTTTTTTTGAGAAATTAAAACTCAAAATTAAAAGGAGCATGCATTGTTAATTAATCATAGCCACATATATATATATATATATATATATATATATATATATATATATATATATATATATATATGCATCAAACCATGGATTTCACCGGCCGGCATGCACCAACTGATCACTATTCACTAGCTAAGATATATATATATAGTTGGTACAATCCATGCAAAAAAAAAAAGGGTAATAATATACGTACACTGTCATTTTCTGGATCAATTAATGTTGCATGATTGATCTTGTACGTCAAGTACAGTTGAACTTGTATCATGAAATTTGGAGTCCACATCTTCAGCACTGTTAAAAAAGTTGAGCACCAGTACTATCATGAACATTGAGAACAATTTTGATGATGCAAGAAACCGTGGATGCATAGCGTCAATTTCAAATCTCCTATGCAAACGTAGTTACGTACACATGGAGTAATAAGAATGGGTCATATATCTGGTGTCCTCAAAATTGCTATCCATAAAATTACTGTCTACGTGTCTACGCTATTATAAAATTTGAGTTAAGTGTTATGTACATAATTTGAGATAAGAGTTACAAATTTTGTACATGTGTAGACGCGTGGATAACTAAAATGAGCACGCCTGGAAAGTTTCTAATAAGAAAGATCAATGGCCTTCAGACAGTAATTTACACTTAACTATTGTTGGTCCTAGTTGTTTAGTATCTTAGAGATTATGGACTATGTCATAGTTTGTAGTATGTTAATTTTGTTTCAATAAAACAGGTGGAGTATTCCAATTTTTTTCAAAAAAAAAAAAGACAGCAATTTACACTTTATTCTCGATGTTTTAACTTTTGCAAGTCTCATACAGAGATTGTCCGGTCCATTATTAATTGTCACACCAAAACAAAGAGAAACACGACAACTTAATAATTTCGATTAATTAATTACGTTGAAATCATTCGATCTAGGTCATCACAAGGGAATTAGATGAGATCAAATGCTCATCGATCATATAAAATTTTAAACTGATTTATGAAATAATTGTTTACATGATTTAGTATTTTATGCGAAATATCAAATTAGAGGATTCAACGATATAAAGATGACAACTAATTTAATTTTATTGTTAAGCGGAATCCACCATCTATATATATAATGTATGAGGTGGAGCAAAATTTCATCAAGATGGGAAATATTTTTACAATTATTCTGAATGTTCATATATATCTTATCATTTTTCAGAAATAATAAAAGGTGTACCGCAGCATCATCATCAGAATGCAATTTCCATTAATTAAATTAATTGTATAATTTTGCCAACAGATAACTTTGATGTAATATATACCACCACACATCCATTAAAAAAAAATAAAAAAAAGCTTGGTAGGGAGATAATAAAATTCTGAAGCATGTCTTGTGCACATATATAAGTGCCATTTTGTGGAACAGAATGGTTATTCAAAAGTATCAAAGTTAATTAATTAACTGATGAATCATTTAATTTAAGGGAACACTATACCAATGATCAATAGGTAATTAAATCATCAACAAGAAATCACTCTATTAGTGGTTAGTGTATTGTCAAAGAAATCACTGCAGGTAATCATGCAGTGATTGGCATATAAATTAGAGTAGTGATATCAAGATCCGAGTTTTACCCCCACAACTCTTGATGCGTTGGCGGGTTGTAAGAATGCGAGGAGTTTTTGAACTTATTTAGGATTTTAATATAGTAAATCGTTGGTCGGTCGGAAATATTTCAGTAGACAGTGATACGGGGAGTATTCCATTACAGGGGTGTGGGTATTATGTCCTAACATTTGCAGTCATCAGACCCAGGCAGCAAATTTATATTGTTTTATGCAGCAACTTTACAGCACATCGTTAACTCCAGGGGCAAGTCACGGGGATGCATATATTTTTCCTATAAATTAATACAATAGTATACTATTAATTAATTTGTGGTTGTAAGATAGCATAGCACCTTGATCTTATTGGTCAAAGAAGAGATCTAGCAAGTCAAAGACAAGAAAAGAACTTGTGATCCTCTTGTTTAATTAATTGTGAAATCCTACCTTCTTATCAAAGAAAAATTGCATCCCCTGGTTCCCCTGTTCCTCTTAAGTATTGAATGAATTCCTTACTTTTGCCACAACAAATAATTATTTATAGAAGAGGTACATAATTAATGAGACGTATCAATATAAATAACCACAAGTAATTATAAGTTTAGAAGTAGAACAGAATCTCACAGCTTGTTATGATTTCCAACATTCTTACCTTCTTTAATTTCCAACTTTCTGTTTTAGGATCTCAAGTCTCTCAACCCATCGTTAATTGGTCCCCTATATATTTGCCTTTAGAGTCAAATCAACTTTATATTATTATGGATCCATGCATGGTGTGCTATTATTATCTCTTATACAAAAGTGACAATAAATTAATTGAACTTTTAGACATATATATCATTCTTTTGTGCTCAAAGAGTTATAACCTCATAGAGGCTAGGTGATATAATTTAGGAAAACATGTATAGTCAATTTATAAGAGTAAGCCACCTTTACATTTCTCTCTTACAGTCTGAAACACCCATATACACTCTATGTATATGTTATACACTTATAGTTGTATAATTAAATGTTTTTTTTTTGAGACAAAAATGAGGGTCAAGCCACTTAAATTTAAATATCTATAAAAGACCCCCATCTAGGTTTCAAACCCGCTACCTCACATACAGAGAGCGTTACCCTTAACCACTAGACCAAAGACTGGTTCTTTTTATAATCAAATGTTCACTAGACGTACTGTTTATTTAGAGGCCAATCAATTAATGAAGAGGACCCATGCATGCTTCTTTAGCCATTACTAGAGTAGGGTGTGGCCAGGCCGGTGAGCTCTGCAAAGCACTGTTGGGAGGTCAAATTGATAAAATATTGCCATGCTTCCGTACGCCCAATCCCCGTTCCCTGTTCCCCGTTGCCTGCCAGGTGAGCTTTGTCAATTGAACTAGATCTGTCCTATGTACTTTAAGATTGGTGCAAATTATATAATGCGTCTGTAAAGCTGGTAAATATATGGTTTCATCATGTTAGTATACATAAATTAATGAACATTAGCTTTTGGTCATGAATTCGATCTCTTATATATATTATATATTCAGTTCAGCTATTAGCTAATTTAGCTATAGTGAAAAGTAGAAAGTCTGGTTTCACTTTACAGTCAAAACTCAAGGTGACAGTAAATAAATCAATTCATCAGTCAAAAGAGGGATGTCAAGTACAAAGCACAGGTCCGAATGACTATCCTATCGAATTCAGCTCTTTATTTTCCTCAAAAAAAAAAATTCAGCTCTTTACCATTAATTGATTATAGGAAAAGTCCACAATATATAAATAAATTCATCAGGTGTCCCCCTTTCCTTCCTTCCTTGTCCTTGGTGAAATTTTTGAGACACAGATCCATATATATATATTAGATTTTGGTCCTGTGCTTGCTTTCTTTTGAGAAACATCTTGCGTCCATTGAAAAACCGCTCATACGTCCATAGACGTGTACGGAATGTAACAGATGCATCCCGAAATGTAATAGTTATATCCTGAAATGTAATATATAGATGTTATGGATGATTCTTCTGTGGACGCTAGTTATTACTCCTTTCTTTTTCTGGAGCTTGGTTGTTGCATTTACATTAAATTCAATGATCGAGAGGAGAGCGTTAGAGCAGCAGATCGATCGATGGTTAATACGCTTTGTACTATGGCGAAAACTACTTTCAGATCAGCTGACAAAATCACAGCTCACAACATCACATAAAGTCAAATTTTATGTGTTGCCGACTGGCAAGTGGCATGGTTTTATTTTATGCATATCTTTTTCCAGTACCAGTATTTTCTGTTATATAATTGATAATTGAACATCGATCGATCGATCTCCAAGGTAGTAGTAATTAAATGCTAAAGCTTTTTTTTAATTTGGACTATGGAGCGTAGACATGCCAAGTTCAATTGAGACTAAATTATGGGCATTCAATTGCCATGCATCCAAATTACCCATAAACCATATAATTAATTAAGGCCTGATGCAACATAATTTAAGCATTGTATTAATATTTCTGTTAGTATTTATATTTGTCGATCTCAACTGACACTGTATAATTTGTTCTTTTGTACAACCACCTGAATTTACATTTTAAACCACACAATGAGCCCTGTTTAAGCACTTATATTGTACTTTTACCATTGTATAAAAGTAAGTTGGCCCCAACACCCTACCCCCTCATGATCTAACTTTAAGAAACTCATCATAGAACAAAATGTTTGTTCGATCAGGAAGAAAAGGAAAAAGACAAGAAATAATGAAACATGCAGAAGAATATCAATAAATTAAGTGCGAGATATATAACATACATACAGATCAAGATATATAGTGTGGATGGAGTCTGTGAATTATAAACAAGGAATCTGTACTAATTCTTCCAGAAAAGGTGCCATATTTGGTCCAGAAATTTGATCTCAATAATTAGTTTTATGTGCCAGTTGAACCAATGATTCCAAAAAACAAGGAATCTCTCCAATGACACAATTTGTAGCCACTCATGGCATCTCTCCATCTCCTGCCCCACTGTTAAAACTTCAAACAAAAGATCGATGTTAACTAATTAAAGGGCAATATATATATAAAAGGCAGGAGTTTTTCCAATATTAAGGCACTGTTTCTGACCAGCTAATATTGTGAATTATGCATGATTGCCAGTTCATGCATTGTTTCGTACGAATATTCTTTGTTGATGGGTAGATTACATTCTTGTTACTGTTAGGCTCTCATAACAAAGAGAACCAACCAATTAAGTATGTTTTTTCTAAGGGGTAAAGTACAAAAATTCGCACTGTGTTTCATAGTTGCATGATTAATGATGATGCCATTGCTGTTTGTGTTTGAGACCTTGATCGATCCGGATGTACTTGCTTAATTAATTAGTTCTATTTCTCACTATAAATTCATTACTGCATGTAATTTTATATAGGTAGTATCATGTACCGAATTCTGCCAATCTACAATACCAGAAACATTACTGTATATATTGCTGCTGGAAAAGATCAATAAATTTCTAATTGGAAGTCCCCAAAATTACCAAGTGGCAGACTGGTAAATTATTTTTAAAATTGCAAAAGTGAACTGTGCGCATTATTAATTATGAAATCATTGGAGGTGACAATTGATCAATTTATATATGTATTTTGCTGGTTATAACTTTGTAGTTTAATCAAGGAATAGCACTAGAAATCTAGAATAGTGCTATCCAATTAGTAAAAATAGATTAGTGATTGTTAGAAGAGTGAAAAGAATAGTAATTTTTAGAGCTATTCGGATAGTGAAAATATTGTTTGGCAAATGCTAATTGGAATAGTAATTAATTTGCTATTAGGAGACGGGTGAATAGCTATCCAGTGGGTTGGCTCGAATAGCGGAATAGCTTTTTTAGAAGCTATTCGTTTAGTGTATAATGTGTTTGACACCCCATTTCAGCTAGAATAGACTATTCTATTCCGAATTTGAGGTGCCAAACATACCCACAGCACACCAATAAATATACTAACAGAAAAGAACAAAAAAAAATTAAGAATATATATATGGTTAGAGTACGTTCAAAGTTCAAACCCCCATATCTCTTGAACTTTACTGTAGTTGTAGTGCGTTGTGACTTGTGAATTGATATGTACCCAGGATATATCTTTTCATTTGAGGTTTGATGGAGAAATGTTATGTATACTCAGGATTGAATTTACTTTAAGGTATAGTAAATTAGTAATATAATATTTGGATATATATATATACAAGTTAATATTCTATATATATATAAATCATTTTACCTTCTGTTAAGATTAATTTCAAACAATTAAAAATTAAAAATAAAATAAAATTATACTATTATCACTTAATTTCAAACAGTTTATATCAAAGTTTAATTAATGAAGGAGACATTCTTAGCAAAAATAATTAGACAGTGATGGAAGCATTTTTTTTTTTTTTTTATGGTGAGTGCATTATAGTCATAAAAAATATCATCAATTATTATATATAATAATATAAAATACGTACGGTCGAGTTGGTATAAGAAACATGTCAGTCACTTTTTGGAAACAAGAGATCGAAAACTACTGAAAAATCAAATATATATACGCCAATGATTTAGTCGGCAAGAAATGTCTACGGAGAATGTTCTCTGTCCCCCGTATACAACTAATCTATTTGCTTTGGATAAGATTTTGAATTACTTTATAAGATTTCTTTTTTTTTTATTATTATTGTATTGCATTTAACGGTATGTTGACATTTAATTGTCTTACATTTAATTAATGTTATTAAACAACTAACTAATCGTTTCTTAATTAATTATATATATTGCAAGGTCTCTATTATATTTCTATGCATTAACAAAAAGTAAGTGATGCATTACTAGTATTGCATTAATTGTAGGTGTTTTTACTAAACAAACAAATTAATAGCTACTAATTAATTATATGCATGGGATGCTCGTTTAGGCCTCTTGGTACTTAATAGGTCCTAAAAATGTACATTATTTTTCGTCTTAGTGCATTTGGATGGGAACCTTGATGAAGATCATGGAGAGGATGATTAATTGGTTAGTTTAGATGTTCAAGTGGATATATAGTACTCTCAACTTGGCTTAAATGTGCATTTCTACAGCCTTTTGCTTTGCTTTATCATATTTCGTAGGCATTGTCCGTTTCTACGGAATTAGGTGGGAATGGGATAACCACTTTTCTTCTAAAATATACATACGCCTTCATTTTCTTTGTTCCTATACATACAACTTTATAAAAATGTAAATTAAGGTGTACAATTTTGTGTGTATCCTTACAAAAATCTTTAAATCATATACTGCAATATATATATACCATTCATCTTTCATTTTCTTCTACACAGTTATTAAGAAACATTATCTGTTGAAAAAAAAAAATCATTAATTACTTGTGCAGTAAAATGCTGACAAGGCAAGATGACAGAAGTGACATATTATATCCTAATACAAATGAAGAGCAAAAGAAGGAAATTACTATATATTTTGTCAAGTTTCTGTAAGCATGATATCTCAATAGGAATTAATAAGTACAGCTAGCAACAAGAGATGTCCAATTAATTTGTATGTCAAAATAACATATAAATGAAGCAACACGAACTTCACGCTGTCCCAAATAATAATTGATAAAATTAATCAATATTAATTATCTCCAGAAAACAAAACACAAATAGTCAAATACCGAATTTCATTCCCAATACAGAGTGAAGACAAGGACACACCATGATCATAAACTTATACTACAAAGTCAATTATTAACCAACGCTTTTCTAAAGAAAAGAAAACAACAATTCAAAGAAAAAAGAAAGGATTAATTAAACAATTGGGCACGAGGGCAATACGTACGTCGACGTAGTTGTAAGTTGTAAGTATGACTTTCTATTTCTGCTTTGATATTTTTCCGTTATACGATTAGGAGCCCCAGACCCAGACCCTGACCCTGATCCTGACCCAACTTTCTATTACGATCGAGAAGAAGAAGAAGAAAGAAGAAGAAGATCCGCTATGATTTGCAGGAAAGGAAAGAAAAGAAAAGAGGGCCCATGAGAATTGGGACCCGGTTAAAAGAGAGGCTCGTCATATATTGTATTGATATTGAGAACGATGGCTAGTGGTTGTGCTGTCGCATGCACCTCCTTTTATTTATTTTAAACCCCCCCTTCTTCTACCTCCTCTTCACTTCTCTCCTCTTCCCTTCCTTCAATGTACATGTACAGGCAGCTATAGCCATTGATCATGACAACTTAATTCATCAACACTCGCAATCCATGTTCTACTCCTACTGTGTGTTTGTTTCCCAATCGATCAGGAGCCTAGCCTAGCCTAGCCTAGCCTGATCGATCTTTTTATAATTTAGCTGATGCTGAATCCCTGGTCCATCGATCCTTGGTACGTACGTACCGATTACGAAATGTCGACGGTGTCACCGGTGCCAGACACCTCCGATCATGAATCGTCCACCTCCGAGTCGACTTCTGCTTCCTCCTCGAGCCAGCACGGGAGCCTGGGCGTCAAACCGGAAATTACTACTAAGGCGAAACGTGTGCGTGAGTCCAACAACCACCACCCGTCGTACCGCGGCGTCCGCATGCGCACGTGGGGCAAATGGGTGTCCGAGATACGCGAGCCCAAGAAGAAGTCGCGTATCTGGCTTGGCACATTCCCGACTCCCGAGATGGCTGCACGTGCGCACGATGTCGCTGCATTGAGCATCAAGGGTGCGGGCGCCGTGTTAAACTTCCCCGAATTGGCCTCTACGTTGCCACGCCCGGCCTCCCTTTCACCACGCGACGTCCAGGCCGCAGCCGCACGTGCAGCCGCAATGGAGATAATAACAACTGATCATCAATGCACGAACCGTGATCCAACCGCCGTCGAGGAGGACCTGCTGGGCGAAATCGTGGAGCTGCCAAGATTAGAGGACGACGGGTGCGAGTCGACTGGGTCGGATTTTGTCACTAGTTCGGAGCTTATAGACGAGTACGTGATCCGTGCCGAGAATGACAGTACTGTCGGGTACGGTTTCGGGTTCGGATTCGGGTTCGGATCGGATGAGATTTGGGCTCAGTCCGATGCTTGCGTGCCGAATGGGTTTGCTTCAACTTTGCTATGGGATTTCTGAATTAATTCCTCAGTATATATACATTTTACTGTCTTTTTTTTTTTTTTTTCCTTTTGTTTTCTTTGCTTCTCTTTTGTGGTAAATTAATTAATTTCGCTTGCAATTAATCATGATTAATTAGTGATTAATTACTATTTGGTTTGTGCCTTTTTCTTTTGGTCGTAAAGACAATGACATAAATTTTATACATGTCATAATTAAAGACAAGATATGTATAAAAAGAGGCACTGGTAGATGTTGATTCCATTAGTCCTCCTTTGACAAAATGATTACACAGTACCTTCATCATTACAACTCCTTTAGCATAAGCATATATATATCAAATGAAATAATAATTGGTGCCTTTTGCTAATGGACCAAATTTGCCTTCTTTTTTTTTTTTTTGGAGGGGTCCTTTATATATATATATGAAGGTAAACACTAGCTAAATGGTTTTTTTTTCATCTTCTATCTGTTTGTTCCTCTTTTTTTTTTTTCCCTCCTTTGTTAATCCTCATGTGTCATCTCAGATGGTTGTATTTCTGTGCATATTATGTAATATATGGTGGAATATATGAACACAATTTTGTATATTGTTTAGAGAAAGATATATACTGGCTACTTATTCTGAGTAAATGCATGCTCTTTGCAATTTTTATCTTGACGACTCCTCATCAAATGTTAATTATATATAATCTGATGGCATTAATTGGTCAATTATTCCTGAGCTAAATATGTATAATTGGGCCAATATAATTAACAAAATAGAATTATGAATAGATATGATCTTCCACTTAGGTTATTAATAATTAGATAGTACGAACTTATCTCATTGGTGTATAGATATATATAATTGTGGATCTGTTTTATTATGGAACAATATTATTCTAAATTTGAGCTGCTTTGTTAAAAAGTTGTCTGAACATACAGTACTTGGAAATAAGCTACAATGAGATACAATTTAAACTTATTTGTTTTTAGATTGATTAACTTCGGATTGTAGATTTTTATATTTATTAATCCGATATATTTTGTAACAAGGATAAGAAATATTGATCTTGAAATTAATTATTCTGAGTTATGTATTAAAAAAAAATCAATATTTGCAATATTAATATCATATATTCTGTCCGGCCATCCGGCTCCTATACAATTTTTTTTTTAAGAAAAAAAAGAAAAGAAATACAGTTAAATCAAATTGAGCACATTCCGCTTTTTTATTATTATTTTTTTTGTATGAAATCATGTAAGTCATCTGATCAAATTGGTGTAACGTAGCAATATTCTCTTTTAATTAATTAATTCATAATTAAGTACCGATCGGGCAATAATATGTTTTATTTTATTTATTTATTTGATGAAGAATATATAAGAAGAAGACGAAAGGGAAGATGGGAGTCTGAGCTCCCAAATTTTATAAAACCATGTAAAAGTACATAATTAATTAATTACTAGCTAGCTAGCTAGCGGGTAATCTTCTGTGTTACTGACTAATATAATTTATTAAGAGTTCCAAAATATATATATATATAGAGTAAAACTATGGTGCTCTTAAGCTCACGGGAGGCTCCCGTGAGCTTAATACCAAAAACATATCAAATCTTATCCAAATTTTAATTTATATAGCTCAATAAATTCTTTATATCAAAATTATGTGTCATGCAAAAATTTTCCATTTTTAGAGATTTTTAAGCATTTATTTTAGATTTTTTAAAAGTTACATATAAAACATTGATTATTTTATTAATATTGTATAGTTGCTATTAAAAAATCTGAAATAAATACTTAAAAATCTCTAAAAATGAAAAAAAAAATTGCATGCTATAAGATTTTGATATAAAGAATTTATTGAGCCATATAAATAAAAATTTGGATATGATTTGATATGTTTTTGGTGTTAAGCTCACGGGAGGCCCCCGTGAGCTTAAGAGCACCATAGTTTTACTCTATATATATATATATATATATATATATATATTAGTCAATAATTCATACATACTTCAATTTGGATCTGCTCTGTGTCTATATGATCGTTCTTTATGGAACTATATAATATAGATATGACATATTAAGGAGATGGTACATATATATGCACGGCTGCAATTTATGTAGGATTGCATTTTTACGTCAAGGCAAGCAAGCTTTGATGGATCATGGATGAGTACAGTACATTACATATCGATCTTTGTCAATTTCACCAAACTAGTTATTGCAACCGAAGAAAAAGGCAGCAGAGACAATTGTCAGCATATTAACGCGAATGCGATCTTGGTGAAATGATATGATTGCCCCAGTAGAAAAAATTGCACGATCGATTGCTCATATATGAAAGCAAAGAAACAAGAAAAGGACGAGGAGACATCAGACACGGTGTCCTATTTTTCACCCTGGATTTCCGGTTTCACATTTAATTAAGTTGTTTTTTTTTTTTTTTTGAGATAAAGACGAGGGTCAAGCTACTCAAATTTAAATGTCTATAAAGACTCTCATCCGGGTTTCGAATCCGTGACCTCCCACACGGAGAGCGTTGCCCTTAGCCACTAGACCAAAGGCTGGTTCTTATTTAATTAAGTTGTTGGTTTAATTATTTTTTTTCTATAATATATATGCTGGTGCAGATATGACAGTTTTATGTATTTTAATTTCTTGCCTCCTTTTTCCAATTTTTTTCGACCTTTGGGTACAGTCCTATGAATATATATAATCATGGCATTTTTGTATTTACTTCTGTCATGAAAGAAAATTTGTCTCCGCGTATATATATATATATATTGATCATCAGTTTGAATGAAATATATAAATAAACTAATTAAGGCACCTGAGACCCCAAAAAAAGTACAACTATATCATCATTACATTAGCATTATTAATTACCCAAAACAAAAATCGGAAGCTTACGAGGGAAATTAAGTTTCATAAGTAGATAACTAGATATCCCCAATAGAGTAGAATAAAAACAAGTAGCTATAGCTAGCTATCAGGGTGTTATTGTTAATGTGGACATGAGTACGTGGATACACTGCCGTGTTGTTTGTGGGCAAGTGTATGGTTGAGAGGCAGATCAAAATTCAGAAAAGTGTATATATATATATTATTATGTAGAAATTAATGATTTATTATAATTAGGACGTTGCAATATATATATATATTGCATGAGAGATCATTATTATTGTTATTATTATATTATTATTGCATGTAATGCAACGTCTCCATCCAAACGGCCAACGGTCCCCTCTTAATTCAGACAAGAAGATTTTCATTTTCATTTGGGTGCTTCTACGGGAATATATACCTTATTTCCAAATTTATTATTGAGTAAGAGCCAGCGTCTAACGCATTTTTACTTATCCACCAGCGGTTCACCATATTTTCAATGAACAAATATCAATTTTCAGTAAACATTTATATCTTTCTGATCAATAAATAGATATCGATCGTTTTCTAGTGAACAGATACACTACGGTTAATTTCCAGTAAACATTTATACGGTTTTAGTAAGCACATGAGTGCACATGGTGTGTCAGAACTGTGAGAGGGGTGAATGAGCGTTGGCCTACTATATAGGGGTAGACTCTACGTGTTTTTCTTTAGGGTAGGCCTAAGAACAGCAAGGATATTAGTTGGGACGGCAAAATTTTTCCATTTATAATATGATTTTCTCAGATTTTCTTCCATATAATTCAGAGATTTTGCTGTCCTAAGTAATATGGTTGCTACCTTAGACCCGACCTTTTCTTTATTATTATCGGAACCACTTTGCATTGTTTATTGGTGAAACAATTTTAGAAAGCGTATGTCCCTATACATACTTTCAAAGCTTCTGCCTCACACAATTGACAATTGCACCTTCAAATATAGCACCAATTCTTGGTTTGGCTTCTTCTGTGACGCACAAATTAACAACGTTATTATGAATTCACAAAATTCGATCTTTTATTATAAAGGCCTTACACAGTTGACAACTTCTGTAGACAAATTATAAAGTATGTCGGCCGCAAAATCGGATGCAAAGTCGTTTTTATATCTGCGTGTTTTCAAATTGGATAAATGAAATTTTAAAAGTTCAGTAATTAGAATCACAAAATTAACCACATTTTTAAATATTTATATGAAATTCAATACATAGTTTAATTATAAAATATATATATTATGCACAAAATTAAGTTGGACAATCGGCTGCACAGATCCTTGTCAACCCCAGCGGGGACCAATCAATATAGGGACAATTTAATTTAAGCCAGTGCTGTGCTTGGACTTCATTTTCAAAAACAACTGTCAAAAGAACAGTTAATCAATTTGTCATTTAATTTTCTGTAGAGAAGTTGATATATATAATTAGAAGTTAGGTGTATCTTTGTTTAACTTAATCAGATGTTAATTATGTATTAGCATTTTAATTAATTAGGGTGAACATGATCACTTGCTGGTCAACCCCATGTCAAAATTTGTATTTTTATTTGCTGTGCCAAGTATCCAAAGCTGGCACATGATGACTACATGGCTGCCAACAACAACGTATCATGTAGACATTAATTTATTAGTTAATTACGCGCAACACTGTTCAACTTCAATCAACGGTTTATATAACTAACTCCTGCTTGTTTAACAAATATATGTGCTTAATTAATAAATCGCAGTTTAATTAATTAGTACCCTTATCAAGGGCCAAGAAAACCAAATGAGATCGAAGGCGGGGTTAATTAATTAGCTGGCATAACAAGATAATATATTCTGATAATGTTTCCCAAAGTAAGATTATTTTTTTTATTTTTTATTTTTTTAGAAAAGAAGTGGAATACTCCAGTTTCCCAAAGTAAGCTTAATTAAATATTTTTGCAACTTTCATTATTTCTTTTCAATAAATATCAACAAAACATAGGACCAATTTGATTAATTGATGTTTCTCAAATTCTTAGACATAAAGGAGTAATATTTTGGTGACAACTAATATAATTTGATCTATTAACAATTAAAACTATTTGATACTTATGATTATGTATTTTCTTAATCAAAATTACGTAATTTTTTTTAAAAATACAATAGAAAATAAAAATGAAAATTACAATTCATATGGGATTATAGAGGTAGCACCCACAGGGACCTATATAGCCCCTGACCCTTATTTTTTTTTCTCCCAATCTGGTAATTTATCTCCCTAAACCCTCCCCTGGTTTAGCATTTATGAAAATGATATTTTGATAGAGACGCCTCTATATATGGGAATCCATTAGCATTCGATTGTGCTTTATAAAAGAAAGAAAAAAGGTTATCATATTTTGAGGTGGGGGCTTTAATTTGTGAGGAGATCAAAAGGGTACGAAAATATATAATGCGGCTGTTGTGAAAATGAAATGACATGGTAACTCACTAATTTTAATTCTAGGAAATTCAAAATTAATTAACTTAACATAGCCAACTGCAAATGGCTTAGAAATGATGATGTTTCCATTATTAGTTTCTCTTTTCTAAAAGACGGTTTGATGGGTTTTACGAGTGTCAGCTCAAATTCATATATAATTGTTTTCGTGTACATAATAATACACACACATTTTATTTTTGAGGAAACCTAGGGTACTCTTAGGATTATGAGGACCTCCTATGTTTTTAACTCAAAAATTATATTTAACTATCTTGAAATTTTAATTAATAATGGTTCCCATTAAGTTCTTTATATCAAAATTCTTTTAGGATAAAAAAATTTTTTCATCTTTTATGTGTTTTAAGTATTTTTATTTTTTTGAAGATAGCACATTTTCATACATAATTTTATTATTGTTTTGATGTAATCCTACAAAATTTTGAAAATGTACTTAAAAAACTAAAAAAAAAAAATCATTAAAAAACAACTCAAGAAAATGGAAAATATTTGTATCCTAGAAGCTTTTTGATAGAATTAAAAAATTTAACGAGAACCATAAATCAAAATTTTTATACAAAAATCTTATATTTTTAAAAGATTTAAGTATTTGTTTGAAATTTTCCATAAATTTCAATGCTTTATATATCGCCTTTAAAAAACCTCAAACAAATAAATAAAAATTTTAAAAATAAAAAAATTTGTATTCCATAAGATTTCGATATAAAGAATCTATTGAGTCATATAATTGAAATTTGAAAGTGATTTGATATATTTTTCAAGGTGCGCTAACTTAAAGGCTCCGTACGGTATATCTTTAATTAATATTCCAAAATCTTGTGGTATTTAGAATTTTCTTAAGCATTTGTTTTGGAATTTCGAAGATGGAACTAACGAACTAACGATTAATTAACTCCTTAAATAATTCTTCAGAGCATTTTTTACTTTAATTAATATGAGCAATGCTAATTAATTCGTACAATATATTGTTTAGTCGCGCATATTTTAATGTACACAAGAAATCAAAAAGTAAAGTCAAATGTTAAGTTACGACAGCACATTATTTTATTTTAATGAATTGAGATAGATATGTTAAACAATTAGCCCGATTAATATAAATGAGGATATATATACATAATTACATATAGTACTGAAACAAAATCGTACGGAAAAATAAAGGAAATGAGTATATATATGATGCTTTGCTTGTCTGGAAAATTTCAATGTGTGATCATCTATATAGCTGTTATAAATTTGATGTTTATTCTTGTTAAATCTGCTATATACTTACTACATAAGTACAAATGCTATTAATTAAATCGAGGAAGGCCCTTTATTAAAAGTTGCTGTAGTACCAAAATATTTTGCATGCTGATCATATCATTTAAATACTTTACTTAAGTCAATCATTGACTGGGTTGGACATTTTTGTTTATTATTGTCTATGTTTCATATTTTGAAATTCACAAGTCAAAAGAATAACTTATCTTGCACCTACATTATTTGTGTTGGATTAATTGTTTAATTAACTCCCATTGATTTAGATATTATGAAGCAAAAAAAATATAGTACAGAAAAGATGGAAGGGTAGAGATTAAAAATGCATTATTCACATGACAATATATGAGAATTGATTTTACATTTATCATTGATGTTAATAAATTGGTGATCGAGTAATTTACTTATAAAAGAAAACGGAGGGAACTTTAATTCCTTTCTGGAGGATCAATTGGAAGGGAAACATTAAGTGTCCACACAATGAATATACATAGGTTACTTTTTGTGAGTTTAGTGGTTACAAATGGGGTTCATTGGGTCCTAGTTAGAACTTGGAAGTAGGGGTGTCAAAAGAATGCAAACTTGCGTTTTTACTTTGCGCTTCGTTTGCACGAATCGGAAAATGTAAGGATTTTTGGTGCCGTTTGATCAACGCAACGGAAGACGCAAGGAATTTTATTTGTGTCTGTTAAACGCAACGGAAGATGCAATTGGTCAGTGTCGTTTTGTTTATATTGCGTATTTCGTGCAAATTCTCGCTTACCAATATGTATTGCGTCCTTGCCCTTCGAGAATAAGAAAGAGAAGAGTGGATTTTTTTACTACATATCTGCTATATAGCATATTGCAGAGGAGCATTGGGGGGTTTTGATTAACTAGGTTGACACTTAGTTAAGTTGTTACCTGTTATTTATTTGTGTTGTTGACCTGTTGGCTATATATTAAGCATGAAATTAGTTGTGACTTGTGAACATGTGATTTTTTCATGCTATGTTAAGTTATTGACTATGTAATTTTGTGTTAGAGGTGGTGTTGTAAACTTGAAACATGTAAGGTAAATTGTAACTTGACTAGTTAGCTATTTGATTCGTGTTGTATCATGTTATATGGTGTGAAAAATATATGCAGGTTTGAAAATTTAGTGCAACTCGACTGTTATTATGATTTTTATGTATTTATTTCCATTTTTTCATACAATAATATGCAAGTTTGCCTCTCAAAAAAAAATGTACAAAAATTTGTGTCTTTGAACGCAATTGCGTTTCGTTTCGTTTAATATAATGCAACAGAAAACGCAAGAAAATTTGTTTTTGTTTAGTTAACGCAACGCAACGCGCAAAGAATTTTATTTGCGTCTGTTAAACGCAACGGAAGACGCAAAAATCTATTTGCGTGATCGTTTCATCCATTTGACACCCCTACTTGGAAGCTTCTAGCAAAAAGACAAAGTCCAGCCTTATAACCAAGTCAGAAAACCTATTGAAAAACGACAAATTATAGAACCAACTTGTTGTTTGCTCGTTATATTTTTCATAACTAAACGTTAATTTCCAGCTTTTGCATACCGTCGTTTAATCTGTAATTAATCAAGCTTCAATTAATTAATTCTGCGTTGTTGCTAGATGTACGTACGTGCACGTTGCATATTATATTTGCTATTAAATAATATTGATTGTGCATGCATTGTGGTTTAATCAATTAATTAACTTATCTTTCACTTGTTAATACTTAATAGTGGTGATGTGTTAAACAGTGCTCCTTTTAATTAATAAAAACTGTTATCCGAGATAATTATAATTAATACTTGTCCCCAAATAAGAATTAATTTTAGTTTAATTTAGACAAGAAATTTTCGTCATGCATGCACCACACACGCAAGCCAAAATTAAGCAATAATAATGTAATGCTGTCCTTGAATATAGAAAATAGCTAGGATAATATAATTATGTAATTATTTTAGGTAAATAGTACTATCTATCCATTGACAATTTTTTAAAATTAATTAAGCAAAATCTCTCGTACCTAATTACATGGTTAGAAATTTTCATTACTACATATCAGTCCGTTTAAATTGTACAATTAAAGTTTTAATATGCAATTAATTTGTATCTCATCTTTCATTTGACTACTAACAATTAATTAATTATAAATTAATTGTCGACACACTATATATATATATGTGGTTCGGTAATAGGTCGTTGACAGGAATTAATGTGCCAGTTGGGTTTCGATTGAGCTCGCTTCTAAGTTCTAACTGCCATTATCTAAAATAAATCTTCACCTAATTAAATAGGAGGAAAAAAAAAAAAGGTCTAACTGAAATCCAATTTAGCTGGCAATCTGATATTATAATAATTAATTGAATAATTACTACGTACTACTTTCAGATTTATATGCGCTGAAATGTGATAATCATAATCAGTGTTATGACGTTTGAAATTTAAATTTCATAATCATATAGAAGGGTCCACATACTTTGATTAATAATTTCATTTTTTTTCCGCAAAATAAAACTTAAATTTGAAAGGGTAATATTATGATAGTACCATATAGTTTGGCTTGATCAAACAAACTGATCGTTGAAGTTAACATAATAATTAATTGTTGAAGTTAACATGCTAATTATTCAACTTAACATGAACTTATAATTATTCATAAAAAATCATCAACTTATAATTAGTATTTTAAATTGATGTTAAGTTAAATTACATTGTATAAATAATTATTAAACTTAACATGCTAATTAATAAGTTGATAATTAATTGTTTTCCCATATTAAGCACATACATGTTAAGTTGAATAGTTAGTATTTAGTATGTTAAGTTCAACAATTAATTAGTATGTTAAATTAAATAATTTTGACCATGTCAAACTGTATAGTTATCTTCAATAGTATCACGGTATGGACCAATTTGAGATTCGATATTATTTACAAGATATATATTGTTTGCATCACGTCTTCGAAACAACTTATCGTACATGCATCAAGTGACAAAAAATTCTACTTGAATAGTTTAAAGTTTGTAACAATGCCAACTCGGCGTGCTTTTTTTTCTCAATTAATATTTTTGCTTTCTTTTTTTTTAAAAAAGAAAAAAACTGGATTTAATATCCACCAGTACCCAATAGTTTTTGTAATCCAAAATGTCACAATTACGACCTACAAATATATTTCTTTCTTGAAGATCAAATTCGGTTCATCTATATCTATAACATGGAGCCAACTTACAATGTTTAGGCATGTCCCTGGAGACACGGCATGTACGATAATAAAATAAATTAATGCGGCTTAAAAATGTTTGTAGCTAGACACTTCATCAGTTTTCAATACTAAATTACTAATAATATTCAATCCAATGGAAACTATAATTAAGGAATGTGAGAAACGTTTAAAATTTTAAAAATCTTTTGGCTCGAACCTTTTCTTTTTGTTTTTTTATCAATGAACCTTTTCTTTCCCGGGTTGTACATTTTTCTTAAATTTATTTTTGGCAAGTGTCAGTTTTTCATGATCCATTATGAACATCTCAACAACATTATATATATAATGAACTCTTTGAATAGATATGATCACATATATAGAATAATTAAAACTATCGTGAAATCGTGCATTTCACTTTCTATTGTGAAAACGTTTTGCATTTTGGGCCAAAAATACAAATGATTCAAATAATACTTTGCCTTGTCCAAAAAATCTCGATTTTGGTTCTTAACAAGTTCTTCATATAAAATTATTAAGTGATACAAATTTATTTTTAGAGTATTTTTTTATGCATTTGTTTCGGATGTTTGAAGATTCATGTACAAATTACAAGCATTGATTTATTAATATTTTAAGCTATTGTGAAAAATCTAAAACAAATACTTAATTAATTCACCCGAAAAGCAAACTAGAAATGTGTTGATGGGATATAGGTATTATGAACAAGAGTTGGTTTCCAAAATGTTTTTAATTGACATACTTTGATAGATCATATTTTCGGGGAAAAAAAAATCATGATACCATTAATTTTAACAGGACTATATATTCTAATTACATACATAAATGTGCACCACAAGCCATATAAATAAGAGTAAACTTAAATTGGAACTATTTGTCTAAGTCAACATCCTACTACGTACATGCACCGGCCACAAACCAAGAAACAAATGCTGCATGCAATCAAGGAGACAAATTAATATGACTTTGTACCGTTTAAAATGAGTCCATCTTTGTGGGCATACAAAAAAAATAATAATGACAAGAGGCCTTCTGCGGCAATTTCAGCAATCTTATGACTTAATTTATCCAATTGAAATATATTAATTCTATCATTTGCTGGCTCTGTTTTTGTGCTCTCCTCTCCAATTTCAATCAGCTGATGATCATTAAAAAATAAATAATCCTTTTTGGTGGACATGAAACTCAACCTAAGAGAATAGGAGCTAGACAAGCATTACAACAAATTGGTGGTGATGTTGGTCTGGTTTTAAAATCATAGGTTAAGCAGGTGTGCCTTGACTAAGAACAGATTCTTCACCCCAAAAAAAAAAAAAAAAAAAAAAAAAAAAACTGTTTTTATCTCCATGACATGGATATTGGATACCTGAATTAATGCATTTTTGTTATAAAAATGACTAGCTAGACGGCTTTATATTTATTAATTAAATGGACTGACATGAAATAAAAGACTACTAGAAGAAATGATGATTAAAAATTACGCCACCTATATCATATCAGAAACAAACTTGATGAATCTAAGGAATATTGTTATATTATATATCTGGTGTTAGTTCAACATCCACCTTCCTCTAATATTAAATGCAAGAAGAAAAATAAATGTGGTTGTTTTCATTCATTAAATATTAACTAGTGTCTAACCTCAGCATTGAGGGGTATTATGATGGTTACTCCTTAATTAAGGACTGGTTGTTAAGAGTTAAACATAGGTTTGGACATAAGTATGTAACAAGTGAAGATTTTCTTCAGCAATGATTTTCTGTACTGTCTAAGTTAATCCATAATTAATAGATGTACTTGGAAGCAACTAGCAACCAATTATTAAGAGGACAGATCGATCCTTTATATATATTCAACTTGAAAATATATTTTTATTTACTTTATTTCGAAATCAAAATGACACATATATTGTCCTGTTTGAAAAGATATAAATGTTTATTTTCCCAATATTAATTTTGAGAATGAAGGGGCAGAAATGAACGGCATATATAAATATAAAAGAAAACAGCAATTAAAAAGCATCAGATGGGGCACCTATCCATCTATGACTATGAGTGTGTAAATAATTCTAATTTGGGGAAAAAAATAAAAGAGCAACAGTATTAATTTTTGTATGGACAATGACATGCATATATATATATATATATATCAGACGAGTACGTACGTGGTGATGTGATGTATAGAGCATCTGGCATTCTGGCTGCATGATTATATATATACTCAACGATGTTATCATGACAGAATTTGGAAATATTCAATCATCTGCTCTGCGGCTCTGCCTAATGATTGGCTACTGCCGGTTGTTTGGCTACATGCAACGAGCCGCAGTAGATCCGACCGTCCAACTGAAGTTCGGAGTTCGGACATAACCTTATCGGATTCGGATCCGCTCGGATACTGTCGGATGACCCGAATCCGTTTGTTCAATATCACTCCAACAACTGGAAGCGAATTGGACCCGGAGCGATGCTCTAATGGGTTTCGATAGAATCCGACCCGTTTGAGACGCCACAGAAGGAAGTGATGAAGTAATTGAGATGGGACAGGAGATAGCGACTGTCGGCATCTCCACTGGCTGACGCGTGGCAGTAGGGGTCTCCAGCACACGTACGTACGGACCAGCTGGCCAGAGTGTGACACCAATATAAGTATATATTAAGTTTTTCTTTTTCCATAATTAAATTCACCACCTTTTACGGATTCTTTTTGTTTTTAATCTGTTTTCGCATTTATATACTGCTTCTGCTTCGCACAGCACAGCACAATATATTTATGGATTATGGAATGAATGAAGTATACTGTTGTTTCAGTTGTTTGTTGAGTGTTGACTTGACGTCTTGACGAGTAGATTAAAAGCTATTGTATCTATCCATTGTGTATGCTATAATATATAATAAGATCAATTGTATGCGTTTTTTTTTTAATTTGAGATAAAAATGAGGGTTAAGATATCAAATTTAAATGTCTTTAAAAGATTTTCCATCCGGATTTCGAACCTGCGACCTCCCACACGGAGAGCGTTGCCCTTAATCACTAGACCAAATATATTAAGGCTGGTTCTTTAATTGTATGCATGCTTTCAAATACTTATACATGTTCGGTTCAAATTAATTCGGCCTAATAATATGCATCAATTAACTCTGTTGGTATGATTTAGGGGTGTGTTTTTCATGGAGTTCATTAATATATCTAAAACAAAAGTTTCTGAGATGAAATGAATAATGAATTAATAAAACATTGACAAAATTAAGAAGAGAAGTTTTAACCATATATACATGAAGTATTAAAAACAACATTAATTATATATTAACCTGTGATTATTAATTGATTATTTACCATTGAATAAATTGATAACTAAACAATTAATGTATTAATTAAATTTCTTGATGACATGCAGCTGGCAGCTTAGCTTAGCTCAGCTAGGTCGTGGCAAGAAGAGAGTTGGATCATGGAATGCATGGTGACAACTGACACGTGCTGTTAGTGTAGCACTGCCACAGTGCCACTGGTGTGCCTAGTTGGGAGTGACTTGGCACCCGGTTAACTCAAGTTTATTTGGCTGTCCATCTCAGTAAACAGCAAGCCCGTCTTTTCTTTTCATCCTTTGTTCCATCAACACATATATATATATAGCCCTATGGCCTATAGAATAGCCACCAGTACTGCTAGTTTCGAATTATTTTTTAATTTGTCTGTCCCTATTCAAAACTTTACAAATATATATATTTATGACTTTAAAAATATATACAGAAATAAGAGTCCGGATCTGCTGTTATTCTTTGAGAATAACGGGGCCCTGTTTGTTCAATGTGGACCGTTAGATCATAACGGACGGCCCGATCGACTCAATTAAGATTATAGGGGGCCTTTATCAACACAAGTTTAATTTTTAATAAATTAAAATGTTGAATTTTAAAATGTGAATTCTTAATAAATTTTGAACATGGATGCATAATAGGATATTTTTATCATAAATTTCAAAAACAAGATAAGTTTGTAAACCATAAGTTCTTAGGATTACATAAAAAAAATTCGCTAGCTAGTTTCGTTGGTAGGCATTTGTTAATAGTCCTTGTTATGTTGCATGGGGTTCCTATGTAGTGTTAGAACATCACAAACAGAAATCAGTCAAATCACTATATATATATAGAGACTAAAAAAGGTCCAAAAGATTCCCTCAAAAAATTTTAAATTAAACCAAAAAAAAAGGAAACAAAAAGAAGAAGAAGAAGAAGAAGAAGCTCAAAAAAAAAGGAAAAGAGATCACTATAGTGAAGTACCCGGACCCAGACACCATTTGGCATTTTGTCCTTCCAATCAACAACCAGACACACACTTAATTACCCCGACGACTAATTAAACGCTTGTGCAATCATTTTGCTGCCTAAAATTCCTTAATATTTTACTTGTTGTCTAGGGATTTTTTTATTTAGAAAATTATATAAATATCAAGCTGATGATATCATTACATGCACCTTCAATTGTTACAATTAAATCAATTAATTCATATATATCAATATATATATTCTCAATGTACTTAAAGAGAAAAATATCGAACCTCTTTAACTCTTTTTAAATAGTTCAGTATAAGTATATATATCCAACATTTTGGGCCTCTCTGGGGGTCATAATCAAGTGATGCAACGAGGACGTCAGCGTAGTCAGTTAGTGTACACAAAGAAAGAAAATCAGTTTACGGTTGAATTGCGGATCAATGTCGTGACCAAGTGTATATATACAGTTGATTAGTCAATTTGATTAGTTGATTAATACTCTAATTAGGTTGTATTACCTCATTAAGCATCACGTGGGTCTATGCAATTATTTCAATTGATTCCCTAATTAATCAAGGATATTTTTGTGATTAATTATTATCGCACCGAATCTGCTGACGTGACCCCCATCATTAGTTTAATCTAAGCATAATCAATTGGGTTATCACTTGTTTAATCTATCTTAATTAACAACTAATTCTTTCTTGATTCGCGCACTAAAACCTTCAGACCTACTTGACTCGCCTTTCCCCTTCTTTATTTCTAAATTAAGTATCTTCACAAAGCCGCCATTAGAGTTGTATAAATATTATATAATGTTTGTAATAAAAACTCTTTACCGGAAATAGTTATACCTTCCAAAAAGAAAGGCCAATGTTAGACAATTTTACAAACTACCTTACTTTTTAAAATCGTCAAACAAAATATCCCTCCTCTAAATTTATTAACAAAATGAGTATTGTTGGTGCACAACCAAGTATCAGTTTACAACTGATACTTACAGTACAACTGATTAAACCACCACTTCCTATTTCTTTTCAGGAAACCATCAAAATACAAAAACAAGAGTACCTACTTATATTAATATTACAGAATTTAAGCTACACTAAACCATGTAAGATGGAACTGTGATCTACCCCTAAAATCAATATATTCTGAACTTAACTACTAAAACCAAAATACATCCAATATGCAAAGCAGTTCTGCAAATACCCCACAAAGCTAATTATGCAAACATAGAGTCAAAACAAAAGTAAGAGAGACTAAGAATCAGCTATTTCCTGTCCCTCCATCTCTTGCATCACCAAATTGCTCTGTGTGGCATAACATTGCCCCCCCTAGATTGTTATGAATCGTTCATTAGTCTTTTTTATGAAAAGTTGATAGCAGCTACCAACATAATGGATCGTTCATTAGTCAAAAGGATACTGTAGTCATTTATATATATTTATAAACTACAATTGGTGTGTATTTATTATTTTAGTGTAATCAATTATAAGTATCTTTAAATCTCTATTTTCTATGTTTCGTAACTTTAATTAATAATTTCATTTATTCTAAATAAGTAGGGCGTAACCAAAGCACCGGGCATCCCTATTCCAAGGTGCTACCCCTGGCAAAAATTACAGGGGTAATTGCCAATATGTCCATGAAAAGTTTCAAAATTTTCAATTTCTCCATCTAAATCTAAAAATATCCAAATTCCACATCAATACTTCATTTCATTGTCATTATTCCCATAAATATTTTATTTTAATAAAAATCTCCATTCTTATTCACAAAAATCTCACTTGTCAGAGCATTCACATAAAAAAGCTCTTCGCCTCTTATATTGCACTCTTTTGTAATAAAGTCATTAAGAACATTTAATTAATGATGTAGTCTCTAATTAAAATAGAGGGCAAGATGTTCAAGGACTATTATTAAGAAGCTAATAATAACATATAAAATGAAACAATGGGATATGATCAATTTATTTATGTTTTGATAGGGATTAATTACTGTTTATAAATATAAACATTATTATTAAAACCTTATGAACCACATGCCACATTGCAATTTTTTTTGTTTTATATTTGAAACATTAATCTAAAAAAACTGACATCCAATGATATAATAGCGCAGTGCATTCCAAATTTTTTTTTTTTTTTTACATCAAATTAAATACATGGACGGAGACCTGGCTCTAAAATATTTGAAAACACAAATTAAATACAATAACAGAAATGACGACATAAATTCCATTAATTCCATGCATAGCTAAAAAAGTCTGGATCATTAATGCGCCATATATACCAACTACTCCGAGCCTGTTGTATGCATGCAGCCGTCCTTTGAGATAGAGTGCAGATAAGTCCACACAGTATGAAACAATTCAAAAGCCAAAACCCAAGTCACTCTTAAGTACTGCGACGCAGACGCTATCCACAGTGTCCGGTTGGTGAGGCATTTACTATCAACCATTTTATCTACAAAGACTCATATAGTCATATATAGTATGGATATTATGGAATATGGATCTCCATGCTTCCCTGCTTAACTATATACATATATATATAATGATAATCCGACCAGTCACCTCGCATTTAGATTTTTAATAGATATTATTATACAAATGTTGTCGTTTGTTATGTATAATAAATATAATAACTGCCAAACTGAAATCTGGATAAGGATGAAATTAATTTAAAGATGTAATTAGTTGGATATTAATTCTGTGAGTGTGAGCTCTTCTAAGATATATGTTAATTTATATATAACAATTTCATATATAGTCTCTCTATATATATACACTGACACAGTGACACTAGTCACTAATTAGTCTGGTTAAATTAATTATCATCAGTATAATTACATCTCTCTCATTACAGATAGCTCAAGTTGTTTTTCATTTCTATTATTGTGAGAGTGTCTATATATATAGACCTTTTGTCAAATTATAATTTTTTTTTCCACTTGAGTTATTAGAGGTATACATACATAAAAGATGTTTCCCCTTTTTTTAATTGATAATATACCTTAACAGTTTGAAATTATGAGATAAAACAATTTTGGCCGTTTAACCAATTATATCATGCTAATTATTTAAAAAGAAATATACGTAACAAACCTGTATGTTTTCTATCTAATATATAATATATATATCAATTACATCATCAGATTCTCAGTGATAATTTTCATTATAGTAATAAGATCTTGTCGGGCCACTAATTTGTCAATTTATTAATTTTTTTTTAATCCGGTCCTACCATTGGGTAGTCCCACTACTCATCATATCAGATACGTTGACACAAAAGGACAGATTAAGGTCTTTTAAGCTACACACAACAACATTACTATCATATATATATATGATCAAGTAGTACCTTGACATGATATGACTTGTGGACAATAATATATATAGTTATTGATCACATAAAAAAGGTTGTGTGTATATATATACTCTTTATCAAGAAAGCTAGCCTTGTTTCGTTATGAAATTGGGAGGCCGGAATATTATCGATCATATGTATCGATCGATTATATGATTTTTTTTGTTTGGTTGAAAATGGACAGTGATGGAAAACCATGAAAATCGACATGCCCAACTTACATATATAAACGTCAATATAATTGAGAAAAGCAATTCACTAGCTAGCTAGAATCTAAATCATATATATGTTTCAAGATATATAAATTAATATTGTTAGTTAGATTTTTCTTAACACGTCATATTAGAAAAAGAGTCATTAAGAAGCAATTAATTGATTGACCTATATATATGGTTGATTGACATGCATGCCTTGAATAAATAGAATGAAGTATAATGATCTATCCGACGAATAATAGGAATATGTAATATATATATATATATATATATATATATATATATATAAAGAGAATAAAAATTTATAATAGATTAATAGTATTGGATTAATTTTTATATTGCACTAATATATCAATTAATTTCGTCCGACTATAACATTTAGTGGCATGAACTATATATATGAAACAATTGTCTAATTAACAATTACAGAAAAAGGAGCTAGGGAGAGTGGAAAAGTTTGAGATATAAAATATAAATCCGTTTCGCCTGAACATCCCAAACGTACTCATATATATTGATGGAGTGAAATTTAAGCTGTTTTCATAATGAAAAACCATTAAGCATATTTTCACTAATCAGAAGTCAGAACTAAATTAATTATAAAAACAATAATAGCTTAATTATAAGGGTATATATATATGGTTACGCCATCCCATATGCATTTATCCGAATCATCCACATTCCATCGCATCACTCCTAACTTAATCGATCTCCATCATAAATTAATTGTATCTTTTTTTTTTTTTTTGGAAAATCATCATAAATTAATTGTAGCCGGCAACTATCCGGGAGGGTTTCTCAACAAATTTATATTTAATTAGCGAATATTGGTCGTACGATTTTTTGTCGGAAAATGTTAGAAATACAATATATCTCTTCCACGTTATTGAAAAAAAAAAAAAAAAAAAACATTGTTAATTCTTTTCTTTTTTTTTTTAATTTTGCCAATTGATGGAGGGGCATATATGGAACTTAATTTGGAACACTGTACAAGGCTCCAGGCCTCCAGCTGCAGTTATATTTAACTTTCCTCTTTCTTGCAACATAATATTAATGATGGGCGAGAACCCAATTGGGATTGTTTATTAGTTTTCAGATGCAACCAAATATATACGACAAACAACTCAGATAAATCAATTTTAATTAACTCAAGTAGCTATCAATGAACAAAAAAGAAAATGTATTTGTGGATTCCCACATCCAAATAGCTAGATAAATTATATATAAATTGATTTGCATTCCTTTCTTCAAAAAAGTTAAAATTAAACATACAACGGCTGAGCATACATATCCTTGCTTTTCCAAAATCAACCTTTCAATCTTGACATATCATGACAACAAACTAAAATGCACAAAAAAGAAAAAAGATTGAGTAATTTAGAAAGAACATCATTATCAATATATCAGTTTTTTTACGGGTTTACATCTATGTAAACTTCCGATCCATAATTAATTAGGAATAAATAAAACAATATAGCCCTGATGATAACTTCAAGAATAGCTCAATAGGTAGGCAACACGTCGTATCTAATTAAGCAAGCATCCACTAATTAAGGTCAACTTAACTTGTGCTAATAGGAAAAACTAATGACGATTCTCTCATGCAGGGCCTAAATCCGTTGACAGTGAAATTATCAGTAAATAAAATGTGCAGCCGATGAGAAATTACTATCACCTTTGTTAGATTATTAATTAAACAAACTATAATAGCCTATTAATAGTATGTTCAGTCTTCTGTCAATTTTTTTATTTTCTTGTGGGCTCCCAATGTTTAGCAATTATTGTCCGGTTTCTTGATCTTTAGCACGAATTGATTAATACGGATAATTAATATTCCCCATAATGTCTAAATTGTATTCAAATTCGTTTTAGCATGGTATCATAATTTATGATTTTTTTTTTCTGTTTGGATCTTTTCTAGAACTTTTAAAGATCTTACAAACTACCAAAAAAATATAAATTTTGTCAGAGCAGCAGCAAAATTGTTTTTTAAAAGCAAATTGTCACCAATAGTTACTTGGAGTGCGACTGATAGTCATGATGATGATTAGAATATTGTGGCACAACATTAATTATATATGATGAATGTGACAAGAGATATATTGAATCAAAAGAGTACATAAATACATGTACAAAGGTTTAAAACAAGCACCAATGTTAATTGTTATTGGCTAGAGTTTACGAACAGAGTTTTTTAAAATTTACGAACGGGTTGGCTAGAGTTTTTTTTTTTAATTTAGGAACGAGTTTTTTGTTTTTAATTGTTATTGTTTGTTCATGTTTTTGTTTTGGAATTGTAGAGAGAATTGTGAGTGTCTTAGTTGTTATTGTGTTTGTGTCTTGGTTAATTAGTGGATTGGATCTTGCCATAGCTAGCACGAACCATCGGATGATTTCAAACGGTCCAGATTTAGAAATAGGGGGTGCTTTTTAAATATGGGTCCCACTTTTATAGACACCAAAAAAACTATGGCAAGAATGTGCCATAAAAAACTATTGCAGCGGATGTGAATTCGGTTTTGTGGATTAATTGTTTATCTCATAGTTAAGGACTTGTAGGAAATAAAGGATTTCTACTTTACTTTTCTTTGTATTTTTGCAATGGTTTAACCAGAAAGAAATGGAAAACGGCAGCATGATGAGCTCCTTGCTTTTGCACAAAAATAAAAGGAAAAACAAAAGAAAAGAACGATGTGGATCATAAACAGGTAATGCTAAAACCATACCCCTAATAGTTTCAATTTTTACCAGCAGATCAATTTTTATGATTTATATCATTATGTAATGGTTGTCCAAATGAAGTTAAACTTTGATAATATTTAATATATGTAATATACCATGCATTGAATGATGGAATACATCTAATAATTAAGTCATTAAATGTGGGCAACTTAATCAACTTCTGACTGTGTTATTACTATAAATATACAACTATAAAGCCATTTCATTGTTTGCTTGCCAATTTGTTTACAATATCATGTATCCTTGTTCTTTTTAAAATGGCTAAAAGATAATCCCTGTTGACATAAATAAATTCAGTAGCTCCAGTGCTTTGACTGCTCAATTCAATTCAATAAATTCGTACGTAGCAATTTGCTTTAAAATAAAATAAAAAGTTTCCGAACCATATATATAAAATTAAGTGACAGGTCTATTTTCGATTAAATTACTTGTGTATATATGAAATTAAATCCACTTGCATGCAATTCAATTATAGAATGCGAATTATAAACTAATTATATATAGGCTATAGCTACACTGTATAAAAATCAGAATCCAGGTAGTCTGTCCAATTCTAACCTAAATAAATTTGATAAATTATGGCCAACTTTTTTCTTATACAAGTGGCTGAGGAAATACCACGTCTCATTTTTCATGCACAAACGTAAAACCATAGTTAATTATTATATTATAAGAACAATTATAATGATGAGTATTAACTATTAAGAACAACACAGGGGGATTAACGTACAGAGAAATGATTAAAATGGAAGAAGACATGCAATCAGATCTCCATGCTGTATTGTGGGCCTATAATACTGGTGTCTGAGACAAGGCCTGAATATCAGTTGACCAATGGTAGAAAATCCAAAACCATCAACAGAATATGATCATGTGGTGTCCCAAAAAGTTGTAATTAACACGTATATGTATGCTCTGCTAGGTTGTAATCAATGATATATATGAAAGCAAAAGTACAGTGAAACTAATGCTGATCCTTGCTCCTAATAAAGGTATATTGGATTTTTTTTTGACATAAAAGTTCTATCTTCTCCAAGAAATAAATCTCAGTCGTTGATTGTTTACTTAGATTGATCACCACCATTGACGTACATTAATATCCCGGCCCATTAAAATTTAAGGCCCATATTAGTTTCTTCACAAGGGATGAGCTTTCGGCCCTTTATTATAAGATATAATAATTTCAGTTCAAAGTAAGACGTGGGCTCTTTACTAGTATAAAAGTACAGTGAAACTAATGAACAAATAATAAATAAACGAGTAGTGCACAATTTTAGCAATGGTGTACAATTAATTGGAGGGTTAAAATGGAATATATGTTTTGAGTGAAGTAGTATGGTCCACTTTATATTTTTGCTATTAATTACAAGATGTAGCTGCACATCTGTTACATGGAACATATATATACGTTCTAAACCGAAAATTTTGTTTTTGCTATGACATACATTTTTTTTTTAATTTGACAAAGTAAACATAAAGGTGACCAGTCGGGATATTATTTTTTGAGTGGTATATATATACGGATATTAGAAAACAAGGATAGATGTGATGTAAATGGCTTAACGGATCATATATATATATATAGAGGAGGGATCCATTGACAATGGATAACTTGACAATCTTGACAATCCCACTTTTTAAAAATTTATAAAAAATCATAAAAAATCTTAAAAATAGAAAAAAGTTTATGGAAGTATTGCTTGACTTATAGATTGATTATGTATCCGATTATATTCAATTTAAACAACGTTTGATAGCTCTTTAAAGATCCGTTAAATTATAACCGTTGAAAAGTACACAAAAATTTGATAAGTCATTAAACGATGTTCAAATTGATTGAAATTTGAAACACTATCAATCTATAAGTCAAGTAATACATCTATAAATCATTTTTCATTTTTAAGATTTTTCATGATTTTTTATAAATTTTTTAAAAGGTGCATTGTCAAGATTGTCAAGTTATCCATTGTCAATGGATCCCTCCTCATATATATATATTTTGAAGAAATAACGGATCATATATTAATTAATTAGGTAAAATAAGCTTATTAACTCAAATGATCGTACATACAACTCTTAATCCGTGGTACAAATTATGACAAAATACATAATATTTCTTATTAATTAACAATTTATAGACTCTTTCATTAATTATATTATATGGCTCAATGGTTTCATTATATCAAGAATCTTATGGGCTATAGAAATTGCCCGTTTTCTTGAAATTTTGAAGTATTTGTTATGGATCTATTGAGAATTTGAGATAAATCAAACAAAGAATGTTTTTATATCCAAACAGGCCTGCTCTGCAGAGCAGTGATTGGCAATAGGTAACTTAACTGTGTAAGGCCTCGGTGAGAAATTATATGAAGTAGATTTTATGTCTATCTATAACATAGAATCTGGGCCTAGAATTATAAAAATTACACATTTCAGCCCAATTACTTTTGAAAGGGCCCAGTTGGAATCCAGGTACATGTGGTATCCTTATCGTTCTAAGTAGTGTGTTGATTCAGCTTCCTGGATTAGGCTAATTCTTCTATGTTGATCAGACAAAATATGGGCCGTTCATTTTTTATAATCAGATGGTCACGATATATCTTTTAGATACAAGTAAAGAGGCATGTTTGATAAGAACCGCTCGATTCAAAATAAAAAGTTGCATAGCCGATCTATAGATATGTCTTTTTGAGTTTGTGAACATTGTCCGTTTTGAAACAAATTGTGCTACTGAATCAGGGGACTAAGAACTAGAACCCTTTAATTATCAACCTTTCTGAACTATCTATCCATTGATGCATCTGATCGGCATTTCTGTTTTCTCAGTTCCAAATTAATACTGTTGATTTGAAACATACGACGAGCTTTGATTCGAATTCGAAGGAAGACGCAACGAAAATGCTCGTTAATCTTCATATATATGTATGAGTAAACAAGCAATGGATCTATTGATTTTTTTTAAAACAAAACTTATAATCAGAAAAAGTGAGAACTAAATCAAACATTCAAATTAACAAGAGATAAATCCTGCAAATACTAATTAACTACCGAACAACATCTGATATTCGTAACACGCAACTACATAACTCAAACGAAAACCAAACACGAAACTAAACCGATACTCTACTAGATAGGTACTCTTTCATTACTTCAACAAATCCTCTCCACTCTCCAGTCGAACAATTACTTCGATACAACCAACATGACCAAGAGATGCATGCCGAGCATGCCTAATCCAACCGTAGACAGTGAGGCAGCGGCATTAGACTTCGAGTGTGAGGAACCTGAGGCTGCTGGGTCTGGCACTTCGATCATGAGTCGCTGTCCCCTGTTGCAATGCTCTTGGTTGCCGCTCACGAAAAAGTATAAGCCCGGTTTGTCCAGAGTGAAAAGGGTACTTCCATCTTTTGGTATGACACCGGTTGCTGTCTCGTTGCAGTGGTAATAGCCGGGTTTTGAGACCTTAATCACTGAGTCATTTTTGTACACAAACACTGTAAAGTAAATATTAAATAATTAGTTAGAATTGAAGAAAAAAGCGAAACTGAGAAATCGCGATGCATAAATATTACCATGAACTGATTAGTTGACATAACTAACTTTCATCTTATTGTAATTTATACAATATTCTATCATTGTTATTTGTTCATATAAGTATGAATTTTACTGAAACTTTTGATGATAATCACTGGTATGAATGTGCAGTGTAATAATAGAAAGGCAATCAATATGGAATTTCCATATAAAAGCAATGATGCATACACAAATTATGCAATTCAGACTTGTGCATATAAATCTTTAATCTGGCTTCTATGCATAGGAAAATTTGTTAAGCGAATCCATTAGGAATTACAAATACATAATTTTGATTTGATATAACTGTTTAAAGTGCACTTAGTGATTAAAAACTGACCAAGCCCTTGAAATGTAATACAACAAGAACATGCATAACCAAAAGAAATGAGCCCTGATTAGTATTAATTGAATAAAAACTACAAAACTATATTTCCTACAAGAAGATAACTAAAAGCAACAAGAAGAATTTCAAAGATTAATGATAGGAGTGTAAAATTTTATGACACACAATTTTCAACTTCAGTATATAACTACCCTAAAATAAATGAAAATCCCAACAGAAATACTAAAAATGAGAAATGATGACAACTAGTTAATTAACTAGTACTCACAGATGGAATCTCCGATGTGGAAATTGACATTGCTAGCCCAAGTCTCATACATGTCCCGGTTGTTGTCATCCGGCAGGCGCCACCCTTCGGCATCACCGACCTTGTACTGGAAGGCAGAGCCGACCGAGAAGGTTGAAGAAATGATGGCGACGAACAGAAGCGCGCAGAGAGCACAGGATTTGGCCATGGTTAATTAAGCAACAGTTTCTGAAGTGGTGCTTAATTAGGATTTTTTGTGTAGAATGAGTATTCAGTGTGATGATCATGAAGGCTTTATATAGGCGACATGTATAATGGTTATTATGTTCGGTTATCAGGCGGGAGGCGTCTATTGTTTGAATCCAGGAAGTTAATACATTCGTATTGTGGCTTTTAGATTTCTGATTTCTGAAAAAAACAACCGCTTAAATTTACAGGCCTGAAGTGGTATTGGATCAGTGTATGGGCTAACTTTGCCAAATCTTCATCCACAAGTCTTGGGTTTTAACTGCCTACAATGAAACAAGTTCTCCAAGTAAATTCATTTTTTGTCAAGTTTCAATATCTAAGTATACAAGTACAAATATGAAATATTCAGATGATTCATTATACCACCACAATGGAATAAATATGTTGTATTAAATGGCACATAAAGTCCAACCTTATTTTGAAATTTAAAAATCAATGTCCAGTCTAAAATTAAGGTCATTTTAGAGATTAATCGTGAAGGTAAGATGTACAAATTTAAAAATCCCTGCTGAAGAAAATCACAGAAATGTACAAATTGCTTATCAACTACTACCCATATGTTAGATAACTTAAAAACTTTACATTACGGGGATGTTATTAAAGACAATATAATCCGACTCCTACAACATGCAAAGTTTATTTCAAAAAAAAAAAAAGAAGAAGATGAAAAAAATTATTAGAACACGAACACCAGGCACATTCCAGTTCCAGATACATACATATCCACCTTCAAGCAGTAAGCAAACTATTGGGGAAATCTGTTTACGACTGTCCATTAGATACTCCCAGGAAAAAAAGTACTTGACAGATTAGTGAAAGACTACAACCTAAACAGTCTAAAAGGAAAAGAAAAAAGAATGTATTATTTATAAAGATGCTTTAAAAATTAGTTGTTCTCAACTCAATATCTGAGCAAAATCCATTCTCTCAGAAAACAACAGCTCACATAAGAATATCAGAATCTATTTGTTGTATATTTGGAAATATCATCTTGAGGCGATTTGCGTAATCTGGAGCTTTTGCCTGAAATTCAGCAAAAGAACAATGAGAGATTCAAATTGATATTATGAGATATGTAATTGAATAAACACACTATAGAAGAGAAAACCAAAAACATACACAAGGATTTCTCTCAAGATATATTGTGCTAAGTTTGTTCCTTGAACCAGCAACAGCTTCTTCCATTCCTTCAAGACTTTCTATTTGGTTGTCATTAAGCCACAAATCCTCTAAGCTGTTAGAAGAAATATTTACTAAGCAAAATTAGAAGAAAATTTTCCTTTAATCAAACAATGCAAGGCAGTTAAATAAGATAGATCTTACTTGGTCAGATTCTCAATATCATTAATGGAATGTAATTTATTCGAAGAGACATCTAATACTCGAAGGTTGTGTAGAGTCGATAACCCTTCCATTTTTTCAATGCCATTGTGACTTAGATATAATTCTTCCAGAGCAAGGCAATCCTGTAAGTTTGTCCACCCAAAAAATAAAACAAAAGAGTTGTATGAGGAATAGAATACATGCTTAAAAATATGACCTCTTTTGTTCACAATAACAAAGGATCTGACTGATATTTTCTGACAATTCATATCACATGTCACATATTTTTTCATTGAAAGGAAGAGGTATCTAGACAACCAACTTTTTTGATTGCCATGACAATCAATCAAATAGTTAACAAAAAGTTATATTGTAGAAAATTCCATAGCTTATAGGTTGAGTAAAGTAAATTTAGTACAATTTCAGAATGAGAAGAGATCCAATTACCACAAAAATTGGTGCCGTAGATAACCACAAGATTATTTATATATAAATTGACAAATCTAAACCGTTAGATGTATTCTAAATCATCTCAATAACATATACACAAAAAATGATGAGAATTTATGGTCATTTCGATAGCCTGCAAGCAAAAAAAAAAAATCATAAAATTTGAACCGTTGATATTTGTTAATGCTTGATGCACATGTAAATAAAATCAAAATGTTATGATCTTTTGTATCCTCATAAAACATGATATATACAAAATATTTCATCAATATTTTGTTTTTTAAGTGTTTAAATTCATATAATTATTTGAGATTTCATTTTGTGGTTACCGACGGGGCACCAATTTTTGTGGTCATTTGATCCCTCCTCTTTAAAAATTGGTTGATCATCTATCACAAAAAATTTTGAAAGTTCAACATATCTGAAACAGAATCGGTATATACATATAAAAGTAAATGCTACAATTTACATCTTCAACTTTTATATATTTTTTTTCTCATCTGTCACGTTTGCCATGCTAAAGTAACTGCACAATGCCTCTAAATAATTTATTCCATCAGGCTAGCTAAAATGCCACTTTGTAAAGTAAAATCAGCATCCGTTTGAAATCAACAGCCAATACCAATTTTCACATTCCAAATCTTTTAATTAGACAAATTACATTCATTGAAATAATGAGGGAATTAGGTTGTCACTTGTCAGTTGTAATTATGCATACATTGAGGTGTATATCAGAATATGATACAATCTGCTAGCTGTAGAGGCTCTTGTCATATAAACCAAAATAAAAAAAAAAAAATTGTGGAAGTATAGTACCTGCAAACCCAACATGCTTGTCAGACGGTTGCTCTGCAAGCTCAGTTTTTTAATGCATTTCAAGCCATATAAATTGATAGCTTTGATACGGTTTCTGCCAAGCCACAGCTCTTTAAGATTTATTAAAGTTTCCAGGTTCTCCATTACCTATAATTGAAAGAATGAGAAAAACAAAGAGAAATCAAAATTATACCAACAGAATGGTACAAGTTAACTAGTATCAGGAGCGACATTAAGATACCCAATATGAGATCGGGAAACTAACCCGGAGCCGATTCGAACCGAGTTCAAGAATCTCCAAGGAATGGAAATGGTCCAACTCCTCCATCTTCGCGACCTCATTTTTCGAGACGTACAGCTCCTTTAATGTCGGAGACACCTTGGAAAGGCCATTCAGAGCCGTTATCTCGTTAAAAGAGACATCAAATACCTGGAGACTCTTGAAAATGGTCATGTCTGGTATGGTTTTCAGCTTGTTATCCCTCAGTACCAGCTCCTATTGGACAGAAAAATAGCATGATCTTAATATAAGAATAGAGCTAGCGTCCACCTTTTTCACAAATCCACCGGTCCACCGTATTTTTACTAAACAAATATCATTTTTCAGTAAACATTTATATCTTTCTGATCAATAGATATCGTTTTCCAGTGAATAGATACACTACAGTTTCCAGTGAACATTTATGTGACTGTAGTAAGTACCTGGGTGCACGTGATGTGTCAGAACTGTGAGAGGGGTGGATGGGTGGCCTACAAAGTAGGGGTAGACTCTACATGTTTTTCTTATTATAACCATTACCTTTTGGATAATCGGAAATAAACACAATACACCTTACACAATTATGAGCAAAATTGAAGCTAAATGACTCACTGACTGACCTCTAAGCCGGAGATGGAATCCCAGTGGGTGAGGGGCTCGACGGCCTGATCGTCGATGAGATTCTGGCGCAGGGAGAGCTTCTTAAGGTGTAGGAGGCGGGAAATACGCTCGTCGAGCTTGGAGAGGCGGTTGGCGGTGAGATCGATCTCCTCGAGGGTCTCGGGTATGTCGACGTCGGCGAGGTCGCGCAGCTGCCAGCTCGTGAGATCCAGAAACTTGGCCGCCGCCTCCTCCTCCTCCATCGCCGGATTCTTCTCCTCCGTCGTCGGATTCGGATTCGTCTCCATTCTTGCTGATCAAAGAGGAATGAAAAGAGTTTTATTCCTTTTTGCTTCTTCTTTTTCTTTTCTGATGATGATTTCTTCGAGCTGCTTCGATTCTCCACTCTGACTGCTCAACCTCTGTAGCGCTGCTTTCTTAGATCATCTTGAGATTCGTTCTAGCACAGATGTCGAAATGATCTAACGGCCCACGTTCTGCGCTACATTTTGCAGCGCTACAGAGGATATGGAATCCTACAGCGCACAAGCCGCTGTCTGGCTGACCGTTGGGTCCCGCTATCCATTGTTAGTGATGATCGGGGGAGTACTGTAGACTGTTGCTGTAGCACTCATCCTCTGATAACAGTACCCTGCTAAACATACACAGAATCTGATACGTTGGATTGTCTGACGATTCGTTACGAACACGGATCTTGATACGATCCAACGGATCATCAACTACGAATTACGATGCCGTTTGCAGATGATACGGGTTGAAGTGGGCTCGCTCGACGCAGCAAAAGAAGACCTGACTCGAGACGGTTACTAATCCGATCCGAACCGAAATACCGAACTCGACCCAATCCCTAGCAATGGAGGTGTCCAGTTATAGTCATCACGAATAAACCCTAGAAGGCGGAACTGGAAACCCCTCCAGTTATCCATCTCTCTTCTCCTCCCTCTGTCGTAGCAATGGCGTCGCGCTGCCGGGCTCTCTCCCGCCCCGCCTTCTCCTTCTTCAAGTCCTCCTGCTCTTCCGCCGCCAAACCTACCTCTCCTCTTCCTTCCAGCTCGCTTCCCCCCCGTCCTTCTCCCTCCTCCTTTCTCAGGTAATCAATCTAATCTCACACATTCAACTCAATCAATTCTAGCCTGTCCAATGCTAACATTTCACTGATTTATATGTAGAGTGAGGCGGGAGATGGCGGTGACGGAATCACTCATGCCATTGCACAGTGCGGTGTCCTCGGCGCGGCTGACGTCGCGGCTGGGGATCGATGCGTCGTCGAGGTCGCTTTCACAGGGTATGCTCTGCCGATCGAACCCTGGAGTCTGATCTCCCCTTGTCAATTTCTTTGCTTTCTCATTCTTCTGTAAGCCACCGGCTCCTCTCGATTTTGCTATGTTTTTATTTCCTGTAAGGTACTAGTGTTTTGCCCAGCTTAGTCCAGAAATGTACCGAGTTATACCATTGGTCTCTTACATTACATGTATGTAATTAATAAAAGAAGATTGATGGAAGATCTAGAAATGCACATAAAGAGTTTGTAGTTTCTTACCTGAAGGAATTTATGCTGAAGGACCAGTTTCGAAGTTGTAATGAGTATGATCAAATGCTAGAAGCAGTTTATTTTAACTATAAATAAATCTGCTGATGCCATCTAAGTTAGTTGCTTCCAAACAATGCACGTTCTGGTCCTTGAACTTTCTGCAAAGAAATTTATTTGGTTAATGAACCCTTTTCTTTTGCATTAGTTGGTGCTTTAACATTTCAAAAAATATAATGGTTTTTTAAACTAAGGGAACAAAATTGTTCATGTGCGTGTATTTCCGCTAAATTGGTAGTTGAACTGTGCTTAAAGTACCAAAGTTATCCTTCTGAGGGCTTAAGACTCCACACCTGTTGTCATAGATGTAATGGGAGCAGTGTGACATACAACAAATGGAAGTTATGCCAGTGAGATGTTATGTTTTTATAGAAGCTGTTTTAGTCAAAGGACTTGCTTGATTTTAAGAGAAGATGCACTGACTAATTTATTTTTTGGAGATTTAATGAAAATTCAAGGACCTATTTGGTGCAAAGCAGAGTTCATAGACCAACTGTTAACACATTATAGAAGTCCTAAACTTACTTGTTTCCTGTTTGAAAATTTAGGGACATATTTGTTTTTAATTGAGGTTTACAGATTAAATTAGTATGTCACGAGTTGGCCCAAACCTCATTTCTTATAGACATCCAATAATTGTAAAAAAAATAGAATTCTTCCTTGGTAAAAGTTAGTTTTGTTTGTCGAACTTAACATATTGGAACCTTAAACTCTATTTGCACCAATGAAGTCGACTTCTTCAAAGATCTTTTACTGATACCAAACTTCCATTTTCAGCACTTGGTGCCTGATATTTCATAGATGAAGCCTTTGAAGTTTAAACTATCAAAATAGTCAAGTCGTCTTTTTCCAAAGTTGCTGTATCAACTGTTTTTTAGTGGGTTTAAAGACTAATTTGGTGCAGCAAAAGATAAAGACCAATTAAACAAGTTGTTCTTTAAGGAAAGTTCAAGGACCCAATACTATTCTTCCTTCTCTGCTGGTTGCTACCCTCAACAAAACATATTCAGCTAGAAAGTATTTGACAGTTTGTAGTGACGTTCTAGGGAGCTTGGGATATTAATTTAGGACACATAGGACCCAATTTTCTCTTTTGCTAGTTGCTACCCTCAAACTACCCTCAAACCAGACTTACAAAGCTGGAACCTTAACATGAATACCTAATCCAAGCGTACCTGGCCTAAGTCCATTCTGAACATTAGTTAACGAAGCATCCAAAAAATAATTTATTTTTGTAACAGTTAATATCTTCTACTCCTGGAATAAATTGCTGAACTATTAGTCTAGTTTGTGCATCTATTAAATTTAGAGGCAAGGAAATGCCTGTGTGATTATTTAGGGGGTATTTTTTGATGGTGAAGATTAGCAACTCTTTGGGTTAGTGGCTATTTTCATTTGCTGTTCTATGTTTTGGAAGAATATATTTTCAAAAAATTGAGTTTGTCGTTATTCTACTGAACCAACAAAATTTTGGTTTAGCTACTATTCTGAATCTCGGGTTAGTGGCTATTCTCAGTTTCTCATCACATACCTTAGGCGAATACTGTTTGCTATCAGATACACAGTTTAGTTTGCTTGAAAGTTTGCTGCTTGGTGTTCTTTTTTTGCCCTCATTAGAATTTGATATGGACAGTTATTTAATATTTTTATTAACAATTTTCTTGTTTCCTATTTTCCAGAAAATGGTCTGAGCGTCCCTCGATAATATGATTTGATGTCACATTCAACTGCGGAGTGTTCTGTATGACTTGAGGAATCTTTAATAAAATATTGTTTTTTCGTGTTTTTTAGTAGGAAAAAACACTGAGCAACTTCTTTTTGTAATTTTGCTGTAAGAGAATTCGGCGAATAGATTTATTTTTTTTCATTTTGTTTATTGTGGTAGCAAAAAAAAGCTGGCCAAATACATTCTATATTTTACTCTTTTTTGATAATTGTTTTTGTGAGCAAATGATTTATGCAATTACTATCACCCCAAAATATCATCTTTTGTTAATTCCTCACAATTTTACTCGGACAAGTTTGCCTTTATACTGCTAACTGTCATCATTTTTACTGTGTCGAGCTAAATTTTTAAGAACACAATTGAAATTTCTTTTGCGTTATATGTACGATGACGAATCTGTAGATCTTCGTTGCTTCCTGAACCTGTGATTTTCGACCTTTCGTAGCTTCACTGCTGGGGTGTTGGTTCTTGTGACCTTCTAATTTCTCTGTACATAAGTTTGACATGTTTCTTTCTCTTAGTCTGAAAAATACCAAGCAAAATTTGATTTTGGTGGAAAAGCCGGTGGCTAAAATGCAAACCATGATTAACTTCTGAGTTGTGAACTTTCATATGACTGGGTCAACCATGATTAACTTATTTGACCATTGACCATATACGGATTAACATTAACATTCTTAATCCTCCGTACTTAATCACAAGAGGTGTTGCCATCAAAATTAATTAAGGTTATTTAATCCAGGAGGTTTTGTATAAAGTTCAAACCGAGACTTGAAACCAAAGTAAGTTAACTTGAGTACTTGACAGCCCTTTTCCCTTTCCCTCCCGCCATTCTCTCTTGCCCTATTCCAATACGCCACTCAAGGTACCCCCCCTTTGCCTTTGCTTCTCTCTTTTCCTTTCTCACTTCTATTCATGCACTTCCAATTCTGCCATAACATATTAACATAACATCACGTATCACCAGCATCAGACTCTTCCATTTCCAGAAACCAACAATAAGTTATGGAGTCTGTTGGGTCGAATTCTCCACCCCGTACCAGGGCCCGTTCACGCCCTGACTGCTCAAACCAGGCTGACACAGCACAACAAGTCGCTGACCGGATAATTCGTGCTCTGGAACATCAGTTGCGCCTTCTGCACCGCGATGGGCACCACTTTTACATCCTTGGCTCCACCGGCAATGTGTATACGATTACCCTAGACTCTACCCCATCGTGCACGTGCCCGGACCGTGCCAACCCGTGCAAACACATTCTATTTGTTCTTCTACGGGTGTTAAACTTAACGTTCGATGAGGCATGCGTGTGGCGTAGGTCGATCCGTCCATGTGAGCTGGCTCGGTTTTTAGCTATCCCCACTGCTTCAGACGTTCTAGCCGGGCCACGTGCACGCGCAATGTTTCTGAGGATGTTGTCTGGTCCGAATCACCAGGGAAGGCAATTAACAGAGGTTACATCACTCAGGCAAGAAGGTGCGGTATGCCCAGTTTGTTTAGATGAAATGATTAGCGGTCAGGGCGTCAGGCTAGTTACGTGCGGCACGTGTGGGAATTCGGTACATGGAGAGTGCTTTGATAGGTGGAAAAGGAGCCGGGGACGGCGAGGGGTCAGTTGTGTTGTTTGTCGGGCCCGTTGGAGAGAAAGGAGGGACGGAGAGATGTACGTCAACTTGTCGGTGTATGTCAGCGGGGACGCCGACGCAATAATACCGGATCGAGACGAGGATTTCTGTGCAGGTTGATGATGCATTCATGGATTATTTTATTTAGGCAGTGTGAATATTATTTATTAGTTGTTCATGGTTAATTTGTTTCAAATGTAAATAGTTTGCTAACTAGGAGTAATCTGTTCTTAGTTTGACATGGAATAAGATCTTAGATTACTGATGTAATTAACCTCTTTAATTCTCTTTGTAAGATTTCATTTGTTGTTTATTTATGAAATGCTAATTTCTGAAGGACCTTTAAGAGATCGATTTCAGTTATAAACCATTCCTTCTCAAAAAAAAAAAAAAAGTTATAAACCATTCATTTACGCAACCTTCCATCTATCACCTTTCAAACAACAGTTTACTTTGTACCTTACATGAACCAATTTTGATCAAACGGTTTTACTGTTTTAGCATTTAAAATCTCTCAATTTGTTGCTCTCTAAATGATTGTTCTTCCCAAAAAGGGCTGATCAAATGCAAAATATTCGCCTTCATGACATATTTTACACATGGTCCGTGAACAGTAGAAAGTAGGAATTTCACGAATTATTCTCTCATAAAGTTGACTACACAATTGCCTATTATTTTTGTTTTAAATAATACAAAATGAAAAGATGAGAACCCCTTCTATTCACTTGATCATTCATCTTGAAGGGCAAGTTCCAAGGCATAATCATCCCTCTCCTGCATAAAACAATCAACATTCCAAATTCATATAATATAATGACTTGATCAGAAAAGGGAAAGGGGGATAGAGAGAAAGAGAGATTTACAACGGGTCCTCTTGCAAAATATCTTCCAAATTGAAGCCAGTACACCTGAAATAAAGAGAACAATTGAGTACTAAATCAATACCAATCATGAGAAAAATGGTACCCTACAACTGATGGCATTCCACCGATATCGGTACCAGTCAGTCATCACTCAATCGTTATCAAAAAAATAAGAGCACTAATTCATACCTCATCTTCATCTTGAGTTTCAACTTCGACATCAGAACAAGCGAAGCCAACACAAAGCAATGCGTAACCCTGATGAGAACATGTTTAGAATTTGTCAGAATTTCAAGTACCCAATTATGTCGGACATCTATATCATCCTAAAGCATGTCATAATGAAATAAATACCTTCTCTTTTAGCTCAGCAGATATGCCCAGAGCTTCAGGTTGCCTGATTTGGCCAGATTTTATTCGTACCGCACAACTGGTACAGCAACCTGACAACGGGCGGAAAGGACCAAGTAAATAATAGAAACATCGTATCGATATAATAATTAGAGGAAATTAAAACATTATCAGACACAGTACACTAGAATAGGAACACAGTTGACGCGAGAAAAAGGTACCATGACGACAAGCAAAGGGGAGGGTTATGTCCTGTGATTCTGCGGTGTGTAGTATGTACTGATCCTGAAATGAATTTATAAGAGATAAATAATGTAAGCAAGATAGAATCTTTGGAGAGCAGATTCGAGAATGCCAGTAGCAATCAATTGTTGGTACCAGTAGATTGCCAATACCAGCAAGCGCAGCACAATCCGTACCGGTACTGGCAATCGACCGGTACCAAGCTTCGATCTTTGAACCCAACAGAAACCCAACACAATTCTACATGAAACAAAGCTCAAGGCACAAAACAATTCCCACCTCAGGCACGACGAATTGATGCGTGACATTGTGCTGGCGGTCGTGCACGGTGACCCGGTGAGTGGCAGCAGCGCCGGAGGGGCTGAGAGAGGGCCCAGGCTCAAACACCTCAGCTGCTCTAAGAGACGCCCTCACTGTTTGCCAAGCTGGTCTGCTGCTCACACTGGGACCCTTCCAGTGTGCAGGCAAGGCTGAGGACAGAGTAGACAGAGTGGAGAGGGAAAGCAGAGCATTGGCCATAGATAGATAAGATTTCAGCCTTTCAGGTGCTTCCCCTGTTTGGTTCTAGAGAGAACCAACAGATAAGCTTTTGTTTGGGTTGGGCCGAGATTTTATGCCGGTTTTTGTATTGGTTTAGTCAATTATTTTGGGTCTTATTTATGATTTGATAATTTTAGGAGCTTGTTTAAAAAAAATTAGGGCCTTATTTATGGTGATATTGTAGTGATTTGATAATTTTATGGTTGTAATGTCCAAGAATCTAATAAATTTGGGCTTTTTGGTGGACTTAAAATTGAGGAATTGAGGAATTTGTCATTTTTTACCGAGTTATTTTGGACAGGTTTGAGGTTTGTGAATTGTCATTCCCAAAAATTTAGAAGTTAACAAAGAAAGTTTACAGGACGGAAATAAGTGTTTGTCCCATGTAATTTCTTCACAACAAATTTAAAAACAATGAGTGTTTTTGTAGATCTATATTGCAATTCTCAATTTTACTTGGACCTTTTCATTTTTGGGTTTGCACTTTGTAGGCAGGCAGACAAAAAAGAATCTCAAGTCATTCCAAATTTCCAAACAGTAAAAGGGTAATTCAAGGAAGAAAAAAGGAATCAGGGAACACTTTGAAAATGATTTTATTCCTCTCAAACATACTAATAATCAAATACAGCTCAAGTCACGTACCAATATGGTGTTGCCAAATTGAACAAACCAAAAATTGAATAAATTTTTGAAAAGAAACCAACAATTAACATCTCTCAATCCATCAAACTACCCCCAGCCCTTTACCTAATATTTACCATAATAATAGTGATATATATTTCCTACATTGTCCAAAATAACGGTTTCAGTTCGCAACCTTCGCATTCTGTTATTCGGAAGCGGTACCATCCTGAGACGCACCGGCATCACCACCTGTTTTCGTCTCCTCGCCTGCACTCTCAGAGTTTCCTTCCTGTTTTATTTCCTCCGACTTGTTCGATTCTGACTCTTTTGAATCCAAACTATCACTGTTCTGGTTTTCTGAATTCAATTCGTTACCCCCTTCATTTTGCATCTCAGTATTTCTGTTCTTGCTGCTTTCAGAGTCATTATTGGTACTTTCTCCAGAACCATTGTTGTCTTCAACCTTAATCTCCTTGTCGACATTTTCATTGATCTGGGTCCAATTAGTTTCCGTCTCAGCAGCTTTCTCTTCGTGGGACCCATTTTCAGACCCGCCGGTGCTACCCTCATTTTGAACTTCTACTGCAATATTTTCTCCAGCAGCATTCTCATCGTGCTGCACCTCCAGCTTATCATCATTACCACTTGAACCGTCCCCATTTCCATTCTGATTATTTTCCTCTTTCGGAACATCACCGGTTGTATTCTCATCAGTTTGCCCCTCTGTGTTATGATTTTCTCCATTCTCATTTTGATTATTTTCTCCATTTTGAACATCACTTGTCCTATTCTCATCGGTCTGCACCTCCTGCCTATCATTATCCCCATTTGAACCATCACCATTCCCATTAAAATCAGTCTGCCCATTTTGGGCATCTACAGTTGTACTCACTTCGGTTTCTGTTTGAGAGTTATCATTGTCGCCATTTGAACCGCCAGAATTTCCATTTTCATTATTTTGAACCTCTAGCTTACCATTTTCTTCAGCTGAAACTTCAACATTTCCAGTCTCATCAGCTCTCGCGTCCACCTTATGATACTCTCCAGTTGAGCCATCATCTTCATTTGAGCTCGAATTAACCTCACCATCATTACCCTTATTTTCATCAGATTTGCCATTTTCTTCAGTAACTGAGAAAATCTTCTCGCCATCACCACCAGTTTCTCCATTCTCATCAGTTCTAACCTCCTCCACCTTACGATCCTCTCCATTTGAGACATCATCCTCATTCAAGCTTGAATTAACCTCTGCATCGTGACTCTTATTTTCATCAGATTTGCCATTTTCTTCAGTTACAGAGAAATTATTTTCCCCATCACCACTAGTTTCGCCATTATCAGACTGACTGAAAACTTCTTCTATTCCGCCCTCCAGTTTGACGCCGTTTGCATTTGCCTGTTCTGAGTTCCCTACTCGGTTGAGGTCAAAATTAATTTCTTCAACCCCTTCATCAACGCCGCTATTAGCATCATCACTGTTACTATCATTCCCCTCTTCTTGTCCCCGTTCAGAATCAGTGCTCACAACCACATTGGTAATTTCAGGATTCTGATCAAAAGAAGCACCAGCCCTCTCCTTGCGGCCCACGAAAGCTTCCTCTTCATTGCCTTCGCCAATGATTTCAATGTTCGTGGCATAATGTTGCTTCTTGTCATATGTATGCTTCATTTGATAGAGAAGCCAAACAGCCACACATATAATCAGGGTTGTTTGAAGGGTTCTTTTGATTTTAGAAAATCTACCTCTTGCATTCCGGCTATTTGAATGATGAAACATTGTGAGCCAACTTTCTGAAAGGAAAAAAAAAATAAAATAAAATAAAACAATGAGCAGTTGTCATTGATGTTATAGTTACAAAAGTAAACATAAACGTCTTTGCTGATCTGGTGCAGCTAAACGCTAAGATCTCTACTAGAAATCATCTTTCTTATCAATCTCCCTATTTCCAATTCTTGGATTGCACAGTGTTCTGGTTGAGAGATAAAGTAACAAAATCAATGGCTTTAATGAGCATAATATACCCAAATCCAAGCAAAACGAAACAAAGAGCAGCAAGTGATGCAGATGGAGATAGTACTAAACAAATTATCCTATGAAAAATGCAGTTTACAATACAGTACAACCTATGCACAGTGAAAAAGAGATATTGCAGGTACTCAATTCCATGAAAAGCAAATTAAGATTCGAGATACTAAAAATTAAGCTACATTGCAATAACATCTCCAAAATTGAGTAACTAACTTCCAGCTATAACCATTTTCTTCAAAGAAGAAAGAAGAAATTGAAAGCCTTTATTTACTACTCCAAAACCACATTTTATAACATCACCAAAATAAATAATCATCTCATCTAAAAAACCTGGTGGGCTGATCTGAAACTGAAAGGACCCCAAATCTGGAAACATTGCAGAAGAACTGAGATTTGGGAATTAGTACTTGAACAAACAAAGAAATTAATCTGCAAGAAGGTGGCAATACAAATAACACCTCAACAGTGCAGCTAGCTAGATTTGAATCTACTTAAAACCCAATAAATAAAAGATCTGAAAGACCAACAACAGCAGCAATTGATTTACTTTATGGCTTTAGCGTAATGGGAAGAAATGAAAAGGCAGAATGTGGCAGGCAGGGAAGGGATTGAGGAGTAATGAGGGGAAGATGGTACCTTAGGAAGAGGAAGAGGGGAAGAGTGAAGTGCGCACTGGTTGTTGGTTTCTTGATCCAGAGAGAAATATGGGGGGAGCGAGTGAGAGTGGTAGATGAGAGGAGAGTGAGTAGAGAGAGCAGGTAGTTCCCGTGGGTTGGCCTTTTTGGTAAATAAATAAACTAACATCGTTATTTATGAAGGAAATGATAGTTATTTAATTAGATGGATTTATTAAAATTAATCAATCATAGTTAATTAAATTCATTCATTTTTAAACCACTTAATCTAAGATAAAATGAGCTCTAAAAATTCATAAAATTTTCTATACATGCATCTCTCATAAACATAAATAATATCAACAGTTTTTATTTGAAATTTGAATGCAAAATTTTGAAATATAAATGAAAAGGTGAGTATGTGATATCTCATGGCACAAAAAAGTTGTATCATTGAAACCTTCCTCTAATTAATATAGAAGTTATTAGGGGGGATTAAACTAAATTAATAGAGAATGAAAGAATGTCACAACTCATAAGGAACGGGAGATCCGGGTCAATATGCTCTCGAATTTTGTACAAAGACACTTGTTGTCGACTATTGATCAAGTATATTTTCAAAAAAAAAAAAAGTATTGATTAAGTATTAAATGGCTGTTCTTTTTTGGTTTTGGGCTTTTGGCCAAGATCCGAATCAACGTCAGATTTTGCTTCACTTGGTGGGGCTGATTGGCTACTGCATAAACATACTATTTATTTCTTCTTCTTTTTTAAATTAAAAAAAATAGTAGAGATAATAATTCGAATTATTCGAGTAAATTGAAAATAGTAGCGAAAAAAATTTAACATTATGCAAGTAAGTAATTCACCAACAGACGATTTTTTACACTTGTATTAGTTGTATATTACTGCACTAAGAAAGTACTGTTAAACACACAACGCATTTATGACTCACAATTGTGATGCCTGATGCTATTTCATATTTGCATATAACAAAAGCAATTAAATTTGTCCTTTGCATTGCTTGATAAAATGTAGAGCTGCACTTTTTCAAGGATACGGCAAAATTTTCAATTCTTTGTCATAGAAGGATTTGCCTTTACAAGTTACTTGAAATAAGGTTGCGGGTTCGAAACTCGGATGAGGAGTCTTTCATAGACATTTAAATTTGAGTGGCTTGACCGTCATTTTATCTCAAAAAAAAGTTACTTGAAATAAATTATCGTTATAAGATTATAGGAAAACGATTGAATGCTTCTAACACAATGACCCTCGTTGTTCCATCCATTTTCGACAAAATGGGCCCCTAAAATATTTGAATTGTTTTCACCTGCATCAAGTGGAGGTGGGTAAAACTAAAAGGTGATACCTAGCGTCCATCATGAATTTTCCATAGATCCTTACTCCTAATAAAAGGAGATTAGATTTTTTTACATAAAAGTTCTATCTTCCCAAAGAAGAAATTTCAGTCGTTGATTGTTTACTTAGATTGATCACCACCATTGCTGTACATTCATGTCCCGACCCATTAAAATTTAAGGCTCATATTAGTTTCTTCACAAGGAATGAGTTTTCAGCCTTTTATTATAAGATATAATAATTTCAGTCCAAAGCAAGACGCAAGCTCCTTATTAGTATTAAATGTTACACATTATTATGTGTAACTGTTACATCTAGATATAACTGTTACACCTCTTTATGCTTTATGGACCTATGGTCGGGTATTCCAATGAATGCATGATGTTTCCATAAAATAATAAAGGAGCTGTGCATCAGTTAGTACTCAATGGCTGTGCCATACGAGTCCGAATCTGCTGTTATTATTTGAGAACAACCAAGAGCCTGTTTGTCCAATATGGACTGTTAGATCAAAACGGACAGCCCGATCGGCCCAATTAAGATTATAGGAGGTCTTTTTTATAATTAATTTTATCCGTTGATTTTAATCCGATGGCCCAGATTCGGATAACAGGGTCCTGTTATCCAAACTAGGATAACAGCGGAAGTGAACGCGTGTCATATAACTATTAACAAATCAATTGAGATTAATTTATTTACTACATTCCGATTGAAGGAAAGTGATTATGTTGACTGCTTCTTACTTCTTAGTGAAGAAGAAATCCTTACTATATATAAAGCATATTGGAAAAAGTGATATGAAATGGCTATCTTTCTCAAATAAGAAATTTGAGCCGTTGATAATTTTTTTTGATAGATCAGAACCGTTGATTTACTTAATGCCCATTGACGTTAATGTCTCAGCCCATTAAAATTTAAGGACTATATTAATTTCCTCAATATAAGGCCCATTACATATTATCTTAACAATTTATTATAAGAAAATACAATTTGAGCCCAAAGCAACGCGTGGGCTCTTTACTAGTTACTAAATAAATGTGGTTATGCATGTCGCTTCCAAATGTAAGATGGGCAAGTCAAAATTATACACACCTACTCCACCAGCTAATTGTAACTTGTAAGCATCAAGGATTCATGGAAAACTACATTTCATCTCATGCTAATCTGCAAGAAATAATAGGTAGGCGTGGGAGAATACAGTCCACACAACAATTAGTCACAAATATATATACAATGAAATAAATAATTATTGAATCGTTTTTATGAATCTTAATACACGAAAATAAACCTTGTGTTGTTGTCCAAATGTTCTTGGAAGCTCCTCAAATGGTATGTCAAAAAAAAAAAAAAAAAGTATGTCTATCACTTTATTTTTTTTTTTTTTTCCTTCTTTTGTTTGTTTCATTAATTAATAGTAGTATGTTTGTCTATGAATTGTATTCATGTCTAAATTAGTTTTCACCTGAAGCAGTCGGGCTCCCTGGGCCTTGGTTGAGAAGGGGATATGGGGTCAGGATAAATTGTGGGTCTTATTTTAGTACCAACTCTGAATGAAGGCCTACATGCATACTCGAATTTAGGACCAGAATAATCTCGCCGAAAGCCTCATTCTTTCGTGCTATATATTACATAATTCATATTTCATAGATTAATTATATGAAATGATCTTTCAAAAAAAAAAAAAAAAATTATATGAAATGAAATATTAGAAGGTAGTAAGCTATATTAAAATGTAATTACCAAAATTTATATTTGAAACTAATACACAAGTTCAAAATAAGTAAACAAAATTAACAAATTGCCGCTCAATTTAAGTTGGCAATGATATAACATGAACAAAGAAATTGAGAGCCAATAGTTCAAATCGCAAATGCTGTGTAATTGATCGATGTGTCCAATATTGAACAAACCTAATTATAATCAATTTTTTACATCTTAAGTACACTCCACTTACCAATTACCGAGTTCAGAAGTGCATGCAACGGTAGATTTTTCTCAACAGAGATGTGACATGAATGCCTTAATTATAATTTGAGTGGCTGTCAAGTATTTGTTAGACAGTGATACATCTGGTTAATTACATGAAACATGGTGGGAAAATGGTGCTTTTAGTCAACAATTTAGTTTGTGGCCCCCAGCCAAAACATCTTTGCTCCTAATAAAAGGAGATTAGATTTTTTGACATGAAAGTTTTATCTTCCCCAAAAAATAAATTTCAACCGTTAATTTTTTACTTAGATTGATTACAACCGTTGACGTACTTTAATGTCGCAACCCATTAAAACTTAAGGTCCATATCAATTTTCTCAATTTAAGGCCTATTACATATTATCTTAAAAATTTATTATAAGAAACAACAATTTTCAGTCCAAAGCAAAGCGTGAACTCTATACCAGTATATATATAACGTAGTTATGAATCTGCATAAATTATCCTTAGTAGGATTTTCTGTATCTTTGCTGATAATTATGTTCTTGGAGGCTTAATGCATATACAAAAAATTTTAAAAAATAAAAAAATGTTATAGAGATACTGTATTTGATTAAATTGATGCAATTTCTTCATTATATGTTATTATTCATATTAAGTGGATTTCTACTCACATTAATGGATCTATTGTGCTAATTATTTTGTACAACATATGTACAAAATACTCCACACAACAAGAACCACAATAAAACCATTAATGTAAATAAAAATTCACTATATACGGATAATAACATGGATAAAAAAGATGGTTTCAAATATGTTTATTCTATCCAACTATTAACAATTGTTAGTAGTCAAAATAGAGTAAACTCAGTTTCTTCAAATTTTCATATACAATTATCCTTACTCTTAATAAAAAAAAAAAAGATTGGATTTTTTTTGACATGGAAGTTCTATCTTCCCTAAAGAATAAATCTCAACCGTTGATTGTTTACTTAGATTGATCACCACTATTGACATACTTTAATGTCTCAACCCATTAAAACTTAAGACCCATATCAATCTTCTCAATTGTATGCCAATTACATATTATCTTAAAAATTTATTATAAAAAATAATAATTTCAGTTCAAAATAAGGCTAGAACTCTTTACTAGCATAAAATAATAAATGTTATACTTATAGACTAAGTTGTCACTTTTTTCTTAAGATATAATATTTTCCGGTACAAGTTGCTTCTTTTTTTGGACAGTGTGCATCGATTCACATATATATTGTCTCCAACAATGAAACAAAACCAGGATCTTCATCGATCCGGACCTCAAACTTATATAATGAAGTGACTCTTACAATAATCCATATAATGGATGTATTCGTGAATAATAGCGTATAATTCTAAAAAATATAACATAAGGTGCTAAAAGAAGAGTAATATCTAGTGTACACAGAAAAACTATCTATAGTGTCTATAGATTACATTTCAGGATGTATCAGTTACATTTCAGGTGTATCTGTTTTATATTATTTGTACGTTTATAAATGTATGGATGGTTTTTAATGGACCCAAGATGTTTCTCCTAAAAGAATTAAAGTACGTACATCCAACGCTCGCATAGGACAAAGAAGGACATATACCATTTTTATACATTGCTCTTGTTGAGTTGTTGTACCAATAATTATCCTACAAAAAGTTCTTAATATAAGAGCAATATTCTGAAAATCTCTCTCAAATAATGATATATGGATAGATAGATATTCAGGTGCTTAGTCAGAATAAAGAGATGTTTATCCAATCCTAGCCAAGTTTTGTACACTTTAAAGAAATATAAAACACTTATTAGAGGCTGTTGTTTTAGTTTGTTTAAATTAAATACTCACACTTGCAGTACCCCTTTTTTTTCTTTTGCCCTTTTTTGGTTTTGCTATGGTAGGGGATAGCACTGATTGGTCTTGTATTGGTCCCTTTTCTTTTTTTTTTTTTTTTTTTTTTTGCCTTTTGTCAAGCTTTAATTGGGCTAGCGGATAAGATCAAGGACTACTGTTTACATATTCCCATCACCATCTATTATAATAACTACAAAATATATTTTGAGTGCTCAGAAAAAAAAAAATTTCTTCAGGTGAGCTTCAACATAAAAAATATATTATATTGCATGATTGTTTTGTTCCAAGTTTTATTTAATAATTTCGTTTTGTTTTGTTTCATATTGCAAAAAAGTGGATTTGTGGTGCAGTCTTTAATGCATTTATTCTGCAATATTGCATTTTTAGAAAAGATAATTGAATGCTTAATTTGACTATCTTGATAGTGGAGTTTTTGAAAAACTTAAAAAAAAATTGTAAAAAATCTTAAAAATGGAAAAAAAATGTTCATGGATATATTCTTTAACTTAATTATAGACTGATGGTATTTTAAATTTCAATCAATTTGTACATTCTTTGATGACTTATCAAAATTTTATGTAATTTTTAACAGTTGATTTAATGACTCTTTGATGACTATCAAATGTCACTTAAATTAAATACAAATGATAACGTAGTAAATCTATAAGTTGAACACTACTTCTATAGAAAACTTTCTATTTTTGATAATTTATAATGATTTTTTACAAAGTTTTCAAAAATAGTATTGTCAAGATTGTCAAGATAAGCATCGTGCATTTATCCCTCCTCTTACATATTTTTTTGCCAAAATGGCAATTAGACAGTTGTGCAATATGGATAGCTACATCAGAAGCGCTACACAGGATTCAAAGAGGAAAATTATTAGAAAGTATGATCTTCTGTGGCGCGCTTTGTTTTTCTGTCCTAAAAGACAACAATTTTTCGTGTACAAAAGAAAATTCGTATTGAGGTGCAGACTCTTTTATTAAAACCAGTAAAAAGCTCACGCGTTGCTTTGAGCTAAAATTGTAATTTCATATAATAAATTTTTAAGATAATATGTAATGGGCCTCACATTAAGAAAATTGATATGAGCCTTTAATTTTAATGGCCTAGACGTTAATATCAACGGGTATTAACGTAAATCAACAGTTTTGGTCTATCTAAAAAAATGATTAACGATTCAGGTTTCTTATTTGGGGAAGATAACAATTTCATGTCATTTTTTCTAATATGCTTTTATATATGGTAAGGATAGTTTTTGTTATTTTTTATTCGGTTTATTAGATAATTGTAAGCGTTAAATTTAATTTTCTTTTAGCTAATTATATAATGAAATAAAAAATAATATACAACGCCAGTAATGTAATATTTTTTTTTTAATATCTTGAGCTACTTAATCAATATTTCAAGATGTACAGTGTACTGAAGACTTTTGTTCTGACTACAAATCTTATAAGAAAAATTAAATGGTCATTAAATTAACCCAGCACAATCTACAAAGAGATAGCTTCAATACCTTATTATCCATCTTCTGTCGGTCTCCTTGTTTGTTAATTGTATTTTTCTATCTTCTGTTAACTAGAAATACACAATATTAACTGGGAAACTTTGTTTTTTTATGTATAATTTTTTATACAAATTCGTATACATAATTATATAGACTTCATTAGCTAACAATTAATTGTGTGTTTTCAGTCAATAAATTAAACTACAATTAATAGACAAGGAGCAGATAAAAATGTTAACAACATAATTAAAGGGGACATATCATGTTTTTCATTTAGATATTAAATGGAAAATATATTGTTATCCTTATTTTTGCCCACCCATATCCACCTACTTGTTTGTTAGTTGGTAATATTTCCTTATTAACTAAAAACATGAAAAAACTTCCTAACTAGCAATGCATATCAATTTGTATGCAAATGTATAGGAATGGATACAAACTTTCACATTTTGTTAATAAGTAATTCACATTTTTAAGTTTAAAATCTTGTGGTACCAAGTTTTATTATTTTTAAAATTTTGTACTTCACTTTGGGTTTTTTTTGGAAGATAGCTCAAAATTTTATTATTTAATATTATTTTTGATCTTTTTTTGAAAATCCAAAATGATAAAGAAATTCTTAAAAAAAAAAAGGAAATTATACACTTTATAAGTTTCTATAAGTAGATTGCGTTGGGTACTGAACCATTTGACTTTTATATGAGGTTTTCAAGTTGATGCATAGCTCTATTTACTTCACCATGAACTGTAAGTCCTTTTCTATAGGGTAGTGATAGGGTGCTGCATACATTGCCCCCCACATCATTGATGTGCTAGCATTTTTAAAAGACAGATTACAAAACGTTATAAATGGATCTTGGGAAGAGATGGGCAGTAAGTGGGCAGTTTACAAAATGTTATAAATGGGCAGTAAATGGGCCCCCTTTCTAAAAGATAGTTTACAAAACGTTCTAAGAGACCGTTTTCTTTCTAAAAGACTGTTTACAAAATTGCAAAACTGTCAACTTGAGATACCAGTTTACAAAACGTTCTAAATAGACAACAATCTGCTAACACATCACATAGCTTTGGGGACAATGTCTGGGCCGAACATATTTATCCTTTTCTATAATATCGTCGTCGTCATCGTCGTGGTGGTATCGTTACTCCAAATAATGTAAGTGAAGCCGTAATCAGTTATATAGAATCCTCATTCGAATAAGTAAAATTATATAAAAAAGTGAAATTGAACTCTATATTTAAACTAAAAAAGAAAAACTCAAATCAAACGGATCAGCTGATTTGGGCTAATTAATCAGATGAATTCTACAATGAACACATGTCACATATAAATAATATTTATATTATCATATCTCGTTTCTACGTCTCTGTAGTAAGCAATTGACGTGGAAATTAAAGGGTCAATAAGATAACATTCTTACAAATTCAATAATAGAGCTAGCACTTTAAATTTTTAAAAAAGTTTCTTGCTTTAGTAAAATTAAGCATGGTGCTAATTAATTAGCTTTCCACCCCAACCACCGGAGCCTTTCACAGTGGAGGAACAGGGCAACTTGCATGCCCACCATAAAAATTGTTTTTGGTTTTTTAAATTAATTAAGGATTGCACGCAACACGGCAACAACCCCAGTTTTTGTCTTTTATTATCATTTATTTTGTTTATCTTTATTTGTACATTATTTTGGGGCTTATATGTGTTTAAGTTATTGGGAAATAGTCCCCACAGTGGGGGCACAAAATAATATCATTCATGAAAATTATGAATGTTTTTAAATGAATATATATAGAATAATTTAATTGGTAAACTACTCAATTTTAGAAAAAGATGAACAAAACGGATTGATTTAAAGTTGATTCATAACATGTCCTAATATTTTTCCTGTGTAATTCTGAGTTAAATTATCCTTGACAGTGTTACCTCACGTGTAATTATCCGATCTTGGGTTGGGTATCGGGTTGACATCTGCCGGCATTTTTAATTTCGGGTCAGGTCAGGCAGGTTTTTTGGGTTTGGTCAGATTTTGTACCTCTATTCCCGGGTCGGGTTCAGGTTAGTCTAACTTTCTCTGAAACACGGGTCGGGTCGGGTTCAGATCAGCTTGACTTACCTTGAAACTTGGGTCGGGTTGAGTTTCGGGTCAAGCAGATTTTTGGGGTCGGATCAGATTATGCCACCTCTAGTTAGATTGTGATTCCCACGGCTTAATCACGTGTTCAAAGCAAATCAAAATTATATTACTTGACAGAACGGGAAGTGCAAGCTTAGCCTAATTAATTAACTACAAGTTGCACAAACTTAGTATCAAATCACTTAATCACATCCACTAATTAGTCAGTATCAGTCACTGTCTTTCCCATTCCAATGGGCACCCGAGACAGCATTATTGCTTCTCTCTTTCTTAGCTTCTCAATTGTAAGTTGTAGCATATGAGTGCTCTTAACAGTTGTTAATTCTGAATTTATTTCTGACAAACATGGTATGCCCGGGTTCTGTTCAATCAAGGCATGCATATGTATGCCGCGAGTGCATATATATCTCTTGGTTTCTGTGGGCTGCACAAATATCTTCATCTCTTGATCTGTATCTGATTTTAGTTTTTTTTTTTAAAAAAAAAGAAATTAGGATTTTTTTTTTTGGTGCACTAAATGAAAGAGTTGCATCCAGTGTTCATCTATTTTTGTTATCTTTTTTGGTCTTTCTCGTTTAGTTGTTAGCACTTAGCAGTATTTAGCTATTTGTCAATAATAAAAAAAACATAATTATTAGCTAATAAAAAAATAATTTTTTTTTACCCAATTACAAATAAAAAAATGTAAAATTGCTTGGTCGATATTTGATTGTGTTTAGTTGAATATATTTTATAGCTAACAATAGATAATGAGGGGACAGTAAAATATAATAATTGGCACCTGATATTTTCATAAATTGAAATTAAAGTACCATTTTGAATTCAGCTCTCTTGTGCCAACAATAAAAAGGGATGCGCTGACTTAAATGGCTCAACAACTCAAGTGGTAGCTAATTAAGATGATTAACAAACTTTTATGAGCATAGAATAAAATTTGAGGAGCTAGATATATATCTCTTTCATCTTTCTATCAAAAAAGAAAACAAAAATACGTTGACTGTGTTTGTAGTCAAGTTGGACTATAACAAAATCAGAAACTTCATGCGTCTATTGATAGACGGTTCATAGAAGTTACACCGTGAGTGTAACTGTTACATCTGGACCTATATATTTGTTACTTCTATGGACTGTCCATCAATAGACGGTAGGTTTTACTGTGACAAAATCGTCGTTGGTAGTAACAAGTTGAGCTGAAGTGAAGGCGTGGCAGCCTGGGTGCAACACGTAGCAGTATAATGGGCCTATCTTATGCCAATCAGTGTTAACTTAATTAACACATCCACGTACGCTGTCATTTGATTAGTAGTTAAGAAAGAAAGAAAGGTGCTCAAAGTTTGGAACCACTTCTGAACCTTATTGGGCGTACATGTTTACACTTTACGGTACAGTGTTATTATATAGTCAAAACTGTATATATGCACCGGTACTGTCTTACTCTTATACAGATATTATTATAGCAGGGAATCGGATCTCCAGCCCCCCGGTGGCCAGGTATGCGTAAACAATGGCTTCTAGCCAATAGGTATGTGACACCTAGCATCCAAGTTAAATTCAGTTAATTGCCCAACTCATGTTAACTCTCCGTTATGCTTTGCCGGTTTCTCTTTAGTAATTAAAGTTTTAATTATTATTATATCAATAATTTACGTGCATGTGGACAAACAGTGATAAAGGAAATGAAAGAAAGAAAAACTAATGAACATACAAAATCATTATCTTGATAATATTCAATAATACTTCAAAAAAAAAAATGTAAGAAATCGTCAGGTTAATTAACATTCTCTCTTTTTTTTTTTTTTTCCTTTTTCTTTTTTCCCTTCTTCTTTTCTTTTGTTTTTTTTTTTAAAGGAAAAGCATCAAGTTTAATTTAAGTCACCTAGCTATTGCATAAAAGGAGTAAATCTATGGTGCTCTTAACCTCACAGAGACCTTCCGTGAGCTTAACACAAAAAAACATATCAAATTGATATACAAATTTTGATTTATATGACTCAATAAATTCTTTATATCAAAATCATATTGCACGCAAAAATTTTCCATTTCTAGAGATTTTTAAGTATTTATTTAGGATTTCTTAAAAGTTACATATGATTAATTGATTATTTTATTAATAATTTATAGTTGCTATTAAAAGATCCGAAATAGATACTTAAAAATTTTCAAAAATGAAAATTTTTTGCGTGCCATATGATTTTGTTATAAAGAATTTTTGAGTCATATAAATCAAAATTTGGATATGTTTTCATATTTTTTTGTGTTAACATAAAATATGGTAAGTGATAACATAACCCCTTATAAAAAAAAGATGATACAAAAAAATATAAAATGGCAAAATAAAAAATACGGTTCTTCTTTTCATAACTAGCTTATAAACAAAACTAAATATAAATATTCTAAACTGCTTTTAGACAATATTTCTTCATTGGGATATCAAGAATGAGGAGGGACAATAACCGTGGGCGTCAATGTCCATGGTGACATTTTTTATTGAGAAAATGTTATTATTCCCGGACCTCTATCCCCCAAGAAATCTCCCAAATCTGATTACTTACCCCATTTAGCTCTTTTTCTATTTTTCTCTTCTCCTCTTTGAAATGACATTCTTCCTTGCCCTCCCTTCTCCTCCCTCCGGCGATCGCGATCCATACCTCGTCCCTGGCGACTGCGATCCCTTCCTCGTCCCCGGCGACTGCGATCCCCGCCTCGCCTTCCGGCCACCGCAATCCCGACCTCGCCTTTCGGCGACCGCGATCCCGGCCGCACCTTCCGACGACTGCGATCCCGACCTCACCTTCCGATAACCGCGATCCCGACCTCACCTTTCAAAGACCGCGATCCCGGCCTCGCCTTCCAACGATCACGATCACTGGTGCCGATGGAGATGGCACTATGTTAGTACTTAGTACGTACTGCACAGTTAATTTTTGTTGTAATTTCTAGCATTTTAATTTTTTTTATGTTGTTTTTGAAGTTTGTTTTGTATTTTGTTGTTAAAAATTGTACATTTAAGCGACAGTTTGAATGAATCTGCTTATTAAATCTCTATTCATTTTATATAAACACTTATAATGGTTGTATGAATACTTTTCAATACTACATAAGCACTTTTCAAAACTACATAAACACTTTTCATTTCCAGATAAACACTTTTCATTTCCAGATAAACTCTTTTCATTTCCAGATAAACACTTATCATTTCCACATAAACACTTTTCATTTCTAGATAAACACTTTTCAAAACTACATAAACATTTTTCAATTCTACATAAACACTTTTCAATTCTACATAAACACTTTTCAATATTCCATAAACACTTTTCAATCTTACATAAATAATTTTCAATAGTACATATACATTTTTTTTCAATCTTATCCAAGCACTTTTTAAAGCCATATAAACACTTTTCAAAACTATATAAACACTTTTCAATCTTATGTAAACACTTTTCAAAGATATGTAAACACTTTTAGGGGAAACTGGTGAGTGTTTCTGTGGGCCTATCAATGTGTCGCTGAGAGAGCTAGTGGATAGGCTGGCAACACGTTTTCTGTTTTTGGTAAGTTTGGGATGCGTGCTGAGATTGTCTTTTAGCCGAAAATGGAAAGTCAGTTTGGTGGATTTTCACGGGGGATTTAGTTTGGGAGACTATTAGTCTCTTCCGAAATATATGTGCTAATGACATAATCATGTAATTTATTAGAATAAAAAATCTCTCTTAATCACTCAAAAAAAATAAACAAATCTCTTTTAATGAAAAGAACCGTGATTTGTAACGGTGAAAACTAACATTGTTTACGGCAATTAAAAGCAATTGACTGGATTTGCCTTGGATGCCACATGTCAAATACCTATTGGCCGGAAGCCATTGTGGGCAGGAAAATCCTGCCCACCGAGGGGCTGGAGATCCGAACATGTTGAACCAGTCCCTGTTAATGAAATCTATAAATTAAATGTATAACAAATAAGGAGGTCAAATTTCAAATTTAAGGTAATTAGTTTTTGATGTAGCAAAGAAGATAAAATCGTGTTTTCTTCTTTTGAGAAGATTGTAGCTTCAAAATTTGATTGACATATCATTTTAAAATTTTTTAAAATGAAGTTTTCTTCATTCGTATTGTAAAATGAAGGTAAAAATTAAAAGGTGACTACAAAGTACGTACAAAGAGAGAAACAAAACGAAATTGAAAAAAAAAAAATAGAAATTTTGTTTATAATTATGAGTTTTAAATTAAAAGACCATCTCATCTTTAAATTTACTCAACAAATTTGCATAGCTAGCCGATTAATGGAAAACTACAAAATAGCATAATAACTATTAAGCCCAATCATTGAATCCAATCAATTTCCTAATTAAGTGGAGATCCATCCATCCATGAGTGCATGCCAAACTCTGAATAAGGGCCTCTCCCTCTCTTCTGGTAAGTTCTTTGTCAACATCACTTCAAGGCACTTATAAGACACCCCTCAAAAGTTGCATCCCTGCACCTTAATTTCCACTTCAGACAGGGGAATTGATAGAAAAAAGTTACATTTGTTGGTGTCCTTTTTAAAATGCCCTTTTATGAAATTAGCAATTACGGGCCTTTTAGATTGTGGTGCATTTTCTTACATGTAGTATAACCTGGATCTTAGATATATATGGAGCGGATATACAGCACTAATTAAAACAGTATTCATTATCGTTAATGATTATTATTTGAACGAAATTAACTAATACGAATATATACTATATATTATTAGTCAGTGGCTAACTTAATCTTCAATTAAATATATATTCAACCACTAATGAACATATATTCGTGCATGCCAATGCGAGTCAATCATAACATCAATTGGAGTACCATATATTTTTTTTTTTTCTTGAACTGTTACAACTAGTTTTATAAACACCAATTTGACGTTCTGCGCACGATCCAGTTAATTAGTAATTAGTTAGTTAGTTAGATTTTTCAGACACAATAATTGTGAGTTTTGGAAGACTTCACAGTGATTTATAACATGTCCACAACTACTTGGAAAATAAAAATTATAAGTTTTTTTTTTTCCTTTTTTTGCTACATATCCTTTTATAGTATTATTAATATTGGATGGGTATCTACAGTATAATGAACAGTACCGTCTACGGTCTTTTTTTTTTTTTTTTTTTTTTGTTGTTGTTGTTGTTGTTGTTGTGGAACAATGGGTCAAGGCATGGCGGTAGAGGTGGCAAATTGTCGGGTCGGGTTCTGGTATCAGGTTGGCGTCTACCGGCATTTTTCAGGTTGGGTCGGGCAAGTTTTTCGGGTCTGGTCAATTTTTGCGCCTCTATTCCCGGGTCATCTCGGGTTCGGGTCGTTTAGATTCGGGTCAGTCTGACTTTCCGGATACACGGGTCGGGTTTGGGTCAGATTCGAGTCAATCTGAATTTCCTTAAAACATGGGTCTGGTCGGGTTCGGGTCAGTTTGGCTTTCCCTAAAACACGAGTCGGGTCGGGCAGATTTTTCAGGTCGGATCAAATTTTGCCACCTCTACATGGAGGTAACCATGAGACAAATAAATAGTTTGCACTATATGCACATTGCTATTCACCCTTTCTTTTCTTCATTTTTTTTATATTAAATCTTTCATTTCTTCATTAATTATTTTATTTTGACGATTTATAGTCTAATTTTAGGTCTTCATATGACTCTAAAAATATTGATTTTATTTTTGAGTGTTCAAAAGGCTGATCATAAAGAATAAAAATATATCAACAGCGATTAATTTCATAATTAAATTTAATTTGCAATGAATTTAAAAATATAATAGTTTATAGAAATATTGACTTCACTCAAATTTTATTTAAAGACTATTTAATTTAATATTAACACATTACAACATACTAAATTATATAAACATTATTTTATTAAGCACTACAAAGAATGGGTTTTCTTGAGAACTTTTATTTTAACAATCTTACAAACATTTTTTTTGTACATTAATTATATTTCAAATTTAATTGAAATTTTATAGTCTTTAATAGAAACTCAAGTTGCTTGAGAAAAACAAATGATATTACTCAATTTTTACTGCTGAAGCAAAGCGAGGCACTCATTCTAGTAGTTATATATTCTCCTAGTATTATATATGGACTGAATTTTTCCCCTAAATTTCTTGACCAAAAATCAGGATGAGAACAGCATTTGTAAGCAAATCCGTTAATGTGAAACTGTGAAATTTGCTCAAGTTATACAGGAAAAATTGTACTCCTTAAAAATTTAAAATGAAACATTTGGTGGATATCATTGCAAAAAAATACCCTTAAAATCACAAAGAACTAATTAATTATTATGATATGGGTCTTCAGTCTTCTCCACAGTGGTCTCAACAACACTTTAAATACCCCCTTCTTCCCTCTCTCTTGAGAGCTCAAACTCAAAGCATTTCTTACTTACAAGTTACTTGCTTGCCCCTTCCTAAAAGGAAACAATAAAATCAATCGATGGAGCAGTCTTCCATTGTAGCAAGGCGCCTATGGCAGGTCGTGCGCGCCGTCTTCTACATGCTACGAGTGCGCGGCATCTCCAAGAAGAAGCTCATGCTCGACTTCCACCTCTTCATTGACCGCGGCAAGATCGTCGGCAAGTCCTTCATCTACCAGCTCATTCACCACCACCACAACTACCGCAACAACAACAAGCGCTACATGAACAATCCCCGCAATGCCGGCGAGGTCGAGTTCAGTTGCAGCAACACCCCCGCCGCCTACGGATCCAGCTCGTTCCATCTTCCGAAGCGAAAAGCAAACAAACACCAGAACAACAACAACAGCAACAACAACTACTTCCACAATTTCGATGTCAAGGAGATCGCCAGGGCACTCGAGGCTCTAAACGGGAACGAATCACCGTATGTTGAGTCCCCCATGTGGAGCATAGGGAAAAGCCCGGCATATGCACCGACAACTACAAACCACCTAAGGATCACTGATTCCCCGTTCCCCGTTATAGAGGAAGATGATCAAGATGGTGGATACATGGATAACAAGGAGATAGACATGGAGGCCGAAGAGTTCATTCGGAAGTTCTACGAGCAGCTCCGGTCTCAGCAGAGCGTACCGGCCACACCGGTCTCCAAACGCCGGGCTAATTAGATATACATAGGTTTCCTTGTGTGTATAGTGTATACTACATGTACACTTGATGATGAGTAGTCGGTTGCTTCCGTATATGATATGCTACATATCTGCGCTCTACTTTTGTTTCTTTTTTTGCTGCCTTTTGGATCAGTTTTACTGGCACAGCGATGTTTTTTTTTTTTTTTTTTTTTTTTTTGGTTTCCTGGTGAATTAATTTTCTTTTCGAAATCTTTGCACCAGCTGCAAAGTTTTTCCTGGTGAATTTTGAAGGGAGATTTTACGGATCATGTAGTTGTAGAGTTAGTTGTGCCGTTCTGTGTATATAGATCGATCAAACATGATAATTAATTAGGGCCGGTATGAGAGCACTTGTAATTTGTCAGTATGTAATATATAATTATATACAAATTTTGCTTAATTATTATTAAGGAATCAGATTTAGTTTGATTATATATGTTTACTCTGGATTATATTTGAACTCTTAGATATATATATCACATGCATATTGCATACAAATTATGTACATACGTTTGTAAGATACGGATCGGATCGGAATCATTTTTTTTTTTTTTTAATGGCCAGTTTCTAGAATTATTCTTGAATCTGATCGATCACCATCGTTCAATCATGTAATTAACAGGAATATACTGCATGCATGTATATATCAAGTTAATTTGACTTATAATTAAGATATATAATACGTCATGCACTTCAACAATTCATAATTGACAAGGCTCAGATCAGCTTAATTTCTAATATTTCTATAACACTTAATTATTATATAGAGGGGATTTATATATATTAATTTATTTAGTGGACTACACAAAAATTAATTCCTCTGGCAACAGAAATTAAGAACAGTAATATTTATGATTTCTTATCCATCAAAATATATATTAATCATCTAAAGTAGGAAGCAAACCAGAATTTTCATCATAATTAAGGATAAGAGTAAACTTTACTTTAGCAACCAATATTATGATTGGGGCATGCTTATCTTAGCACAAAATAATGCTTCCTGTATTAATTTGCTCTTGGCCGGCCATCATAAGCATTAGTTCCCATTATCAATAGTTTATTTTAAGATATATATCCCTTGCACTAACTACTTATAATTGAGTTAGCTAGTAATTAATAAAATCCTTTTTTCTATATTCAACTTTAATCCCACCCAAACAACTAATTAACCACAAATCAAATATATATATCTATAAATAAGCTAGGTCAACAAATTAATTTACTTATTCTTATTAGCAAGCCCTCAATTTTTTTTGAACTTTTAAATTAACTAGAGCTGTAACTCGGACTTCCCCCGAAATATGATAACAAAAAAATAATAAAGTTTATAAAATAAAATACTTATTTAAAAATAAATAAACATGATTTTAAAATTTTTGATGTGAATCATGATGATGCTGTATAATTTATAAATAATAACACATAAATGTTGGACCACTTTAAGGATTAAATTTTGTCTTAGACATATCATATCATCTTATTAAATGAGGAGAGAATAAATATAAACCATTGGATCAAAGTAGATAAAGAGATTTGAACAAAATCAATGGTTAATAATATTGATGATGTGGCATAGTTGAGGTGCTTGGAGAGTTACCTCTTTCTAGTTTATATATTATTCATACAATTAATAAGAAAATCACAATTATGTCACCATACAATCAATTGATAATTATATAAATATCTTCGTTCACTCTAATCCGATGGATCATGCATACTTCTTCGCTATCGTTTATGTTTAATCAAAATTTAACTCTTAATATTGATCCAACTTTTTTATATTACTCTTTAATTAATCTCTTAACTAATTATGTGGTCAACCATGTATATTGCTTGTTTTACCATACAAATCCTTAATATATATAAAAGCATATTGAAAAAAATGACATGAAATCTTCCCCAGATAAGAAACCTGAGCCGTTGATCATTTTCTTGGATAGATCAGAACCGTTGATTTACGTTAATGCCTGTTGACGTTAATGTCCTAGCCCATTAAAATTAAGGCCTATATCAATTTCCTCAATATAAGGCTCATTACATATTATCTTAAAAATTTATTATAAGAAATAACAATTTCAGCCCAAAGCAACGCATGCATGGGCTCTTTACTAGTCTAGCATTTAACAGAAAATAATTCTTGTTCAAATTTTGTTTAATGTATAATTATATTTTTTTAATTAAAAATAGATTTAATTCTGCGTTTCTAATTATTTATTTGAGAACTATTCTTTTGGGTCCAAGATTTTGAAGAGCATTAACCCAAGCTAGCTGAGATAAAATTGCGACAAATGTACTCTCATTATGTTTTTATAAATGATTGACCCTCCATAATTAACCAACTGCAATTATTAGTACATAAAGCTGGATTAAAGACTTTTGCAAATCACTTCAAATCACTTAGTCACCTTTAATCCCAACTTTCCCACTCAAAAACACATGTCATAACACGGTTTAAGAAACCTCAGTAGTGCAATCAAGTTTTTTGCGGCACTCAAACTACAAGAGCGTTTGATCATTTTTCACATGGCTAATGATGGAATTTATCACATTTATCACACCTCTTTAGACTTCGACTGAAACCTAATTAAATTGCAGCGTACATATGTATATACTAGTAAAGAGCACACATTTTATTTTATTTTGGACTGAAATTGTTATTTCTTATAATAAAATTTTAAGATAATATGTAATGGGCCTTATTGATATGGGTCTTAAATTTTAATGGGCTGAGACATTAACGTCAACGGGCATTAACGTAAATCAACGGTTCTGATCTATCTAAGAAAATGATCAACGGCTCAGCTTTCTTATTTGGGGAAGATAGTCCTTTCATGTTATTTTTTCCAATATACTTTTTATAGTAAGGATATATAGTAAGGATATACAACCAACCCTTTATTATTATTAGGTAAAGCTTCAATATATTGTGAGTGTTGTTGACAACATTAATTATCTTAATTAAGACATATTAATCAATTTAAGTGTATCTGCTTCGATTTAATACTGATTTGGATTGATCAGCATATATCCAACTCTCTTTTTCCCCTTTTTCTCTCTTCACAAAACATTTATTGTCTTAATTTGTTCACCTGCAAACTCGTGCATCCACTGAAATTAAATATATGATGGAGTGTATATACCTTTCAACAATTACTCATATTAATAACACTAACTAAATGTACATAGATATACAACCACCAATTTGTATGCGGACAGACATTATTGATATATAAAGCATAAATAATAAAAATGTGGTGGCAATTAATTGTTGCCTTAACTTTTAATTGTGATGGCATCATTCTGAAATTTCAATTTGTGGTAAGTGACCCATGGCTGTTATATATATTCATTTAACACCATTAATTAATAACTTTTGCATATATATATATATATAATGATGAAAATACACTTATGTTTCAACATTAATTCATTCTAGTTATTTCATTGATTAAAAAATGAAATTGCAAAAATATTCATTAGTTCTTTCTTTTGCTTTCTTGATTAAAAAAATGAATATTTATATGCATAATTCACAATATTCCTTAAGCTGCGCCCACCAAAAATGTAAGCAACTTAATTAAACTTTGGATGTTGGTCAAATTAAATTGTCAAAACTGTACATAAATGAATATTTAATTCGACAACCAATAATAATTGCCTCCAGGTCTAAGTAATTAGCCACTTTACTCTATTTACGAAATATATAATAGTATAAAATCAATAATTGCACCACATGAAAGGCACGGGACTTGGCTTTCTCTACTTTTGCTACAAGAGAAAATGAGTGTGGAGTTGAATTAACTATACAGTCGCCAAGTGTCGTTGTTTTTTTATGAAGTGGTAAAGGCTAAAGGACATCTTTAGGTAAACTTTGGTAGAAATCGGCAACTCTAAAATTAATACTTCTCTAGAATATCAATATCGGTTAGGGCGTTAATTAATTAAACTTGCCAAATTAAAAAGGTAAAATGAACTTAGCTTAGTACTTGAGCTATATATTCCGGCTGAGGAAAAATAGAAAATAATTTAATCTTAAATGTATTAGCTTCGTTATGATAAAAGAGATCTACATTGAAAGGTTTCATCTTTTTTTTTTTTTTTTAGCGATTTATTTTGGAAATTGATAGGCCTTAAGAAAAGTAAACCAATGATATATCAACCATTAATTTAGTAACCCAAATGCTTTATGAAAAGTCAAAAAAATTAAAATTGATGTATATAACTTTGAGGAGGGATACAATTGTGGCTTATCTTGACAATTTTAACAATATGTTTTTTCAAAAATTCTCAAAAAAATCATTAAAATTTTCAACAATAGAAAAATGTAGACAGGAATATTATTTAACCTGTATATTGATTATGTTTCCGATTATATACAATTTAAGTGACATTTGATAGCTATTCAAAGATCAGTTAAATTACAACCATTAAAAAATGTATGAAATTTCAATAAGCCATCAAACGATGTTCAAATTGATTGAAGCTTGAAAACTATCAATCTATAAGTCAATATTACATCCATAAACTTTTCTTCATTTTTAATATATTTCATGGATTTTTACAAATTTTTAGAAAATAAGGATTGTCAAGGGATCCCTCCTCCGTAACTATTTATTTTTGACATTTGTCATAAATTCTGAAACTATATTAATTGTGGAAGTATTCTATATATCGCCATTTCTGTTAGAATTAAATGATTATGAACTGATTTAATTAATTACTCAGACATCCATTCAATTATTCAATGTTATCGGGATGCACGTAATATATATCTTTCTTTATAGTTTGTAACATCATATACTTGTATAAAACTTCAGTAAGAAAATATTGTGCCAAACTAGGATTGTACAATACGTTGGCAGCCGCTATCAACTTTTTAAAAAAAAAAAAAAAAAACTAGGATTGTACAAGTAAGAATTGTAGCAGTCGGATCGACCAATGTATGTATACATATATAGGTCGCTTTCCTCTTTGGTTGCTTTGCTAATTGCTCTGCCGTCCCACTTTAATTTGAAATCACATCCAGTAGAATATCCCACCAGTAAGGGTCAGAATCTGCCCCCTAAAAACTTTCCGCACGAATCTTAAAGCCCCGGTCGAAAGGAGGCTTAAGGAGAAACTTTTAATCCGTGCTAAGGAGCTTGCGTTCGGAATGATTAAGAAACTAAGGAAACTAAAAGAAGTCTAAGGAGGCTTAAGGAGGAGTTGCCGAACGGCCCCATTACTTCTATTTCTCTGGCCAATGCAGCAACGGGACCTAAGTGCCCAGCTTTTCAGCAACAGAGAATGGAATTCCCTGAAGAGCATGCAACACCTGCACAGCTAGCTGCACTTGCACACAAATCTGGAGATATTTAATTAATTTGCTTCTATTCTTCTAGAATGGTTTATAAAGATCTTTCGCCGTTTATTTGGTTAATTTGTACGATTCCAACGAGGTAGTTATCGTACGTATAATATATGATATATATGTGTAGTGCATGTCATCGTTAATTACTCCAATTAATATGAACATGTTATTGAATTGTTTTATTTCATGATTTTCATCTGTATTTAAATTGTTAATTATTTTTTACACTTTCCATTAGAAAATCTGATGAGTAATAGCCTAATTAATATAAATAAATTCCAAGGTTAAAGGACTCTATGTTGCATTAAGGTGATGCATGATCAAATTGTCGTATTTGTCGATACACATTAATTAATAATTATGTACTGAATTTTCTTGAGGCATGGCCGATAACTCTTTCTTGTGTCTGAATTTAAAAGGGGTTCATTAACAATGGGAAGTTTGAAAATTTTCAAAAAAGAATATTAAAATTTTCAAAAAAAAGGAAATATTTATAGAAGTATTGTTTAACTTATAGATTGATTAATTTTCTGATTATATTCAATTTAAGTGGTGTTTTATAGCTCTTTATAGACCTGTTAAATTATAATCATTAAAAAATATATATATTTTGATAAATTATCAAACGATATTTGGATTGATTGAAATTTGAAATACTATCAATCTATAAGTTAGCTAAGACATCTATGTACTTCTTTTTAATTTTCAAGATTTTTGTATGAACTTTTTCAAATTTTTTATTGTCAAGATTGTCAAGATAAGCATTAATTGTCAATATATTCCCTTCTTTATTTAATTTAATGTGAAGAAAAGTGCATTACATCAATTTATATAGAATTTCTTTTTAGTTAAGATAACCAAATCCAACATAATATCTACTATTATTTGAAATTTTCATTTAAAGTTGAAGTAAACGATTTCCAAATCATAAAGCAAACACAATTTGTTGTTTGTTGTTGTTGTGAAAAGAAATATATATATCCAGTCTACATGTTTACTAGGATTGAATTCTTAATTATAAACTATAAATAGTAAAAACCACTAACTATATATATATATAGCTATAGATGATTATGATAAGTTGGGTCAGGGCAAAAAAACAAAAGAAACAAAAGAAAAAAAGATAAAAACTTAATGGGTTTCTAATCGGAAATCAGGTCGGTGTATCATGCCCCATCAAAGAGAGACACTTGGCATGAAATTGTGACCTAATCCTTAAATATATATGACGATTACTTATATATATATGCGTCTCAAGTTCTTCTTAACTTTTCTTGATAAAAAAGAAGATAAAATTATATGGTATTTAATAGGTCTTACGAATAGAAATAATCTGAGAATATCTCATTTTATGTTTTATGGTCTGCATAACTACAAGAGGTACTTAGAAGCTGACATATACTGTAGTTGACAAGCCATATATAATATATTGACTGAAATATAGCATAAAACTAAATTGCATGTAATTAAGCAAGTATTATAAAAGTCTCAAACTACAAACTTTAAGCTCCTTGCAACTTCAAACTTCTATGTCATTAATCATTATACCAGTTGATTAGTATCTATATAGTATTACCAGTACTATTAATTAAGATGAAAAAAATGTTATTTATAGTATACCAAAAAAATGTTAATTAATTTACTTTTTGGAAATATTATTTTAACTAAGTATGGTGTCCAGGCTAGTTATAATTAATAGTATATACCATATACCAAGAATATATAATTCATGTATTCTTTCAAATTACTGGTTTAAAATACTTTTGTTACTGGTTTAAAATACTTTTGTATTAGTAAGAAAATTAGCTACAACGATGTCCAAAATTTTTTTCCTATCCGCTCTCTTATATCTTTTCTTCCAGCATATTTAAGGTTAAAAAAAAAATTCAACTTTTATACGTACGTATCCCTTATTTATTTTTCTGCATAAATATAAGAAAAAATAATTCTGAATTTTTTTTTCTTAATGCATCTAACTACTATATATTATCTTTACCGGAAGCCCTCAGAGATTTATTAATTAACTATAAACTATTTATGTGATTATGGTATATTAGAAGGACGTGACTAAGAACTTTTTGAAAAGCAACTGATGGCAATTGGGCACAATATCCTCACTCATATAATAGTCTATTATATATATTGCTTCATCTTTTATTAAAGTTTGCGGCCTTTTTAAAAATACATACTTTCCAATAGCAGACTTCTAAGATAACATAAAATTGGAAGCTTGCTAAGCATCTCAATATACATTTGCATAATTAGCATACATCTGGACATTTGCCTCTAAAAAGAAGTATACATCTGGACATGAAACTATCCAGAACCTTTTATTAAAGGAAAAAATAAAAATGAAACATAATAAAATCTGCACATAATTAATGAATCCAACTCCAAATATTGTATTCAAATACCAGAAAAACAAAACACTACATTAATATTATTTAAGTTTGGGTTATTGATTGATTATTTAGCTATATTTTCTACAATCCTCTTATATTTATATGTAGTGTTTAACTGCTTCTAGTTAACTATTTATGAAGCACTGAATCAAGCGATGGTAGAAATTAATCATTTCCCACAAAATAATAATTAACCACTTGATATCTTTGTAATATATTAATATAACAGTACCAGAAATGGGTGGGTTTATTTCCATTAGGTGCTTAATGCTTATGATAGAGACTGACAACTAAAGCCACCAAGCAGCAACCAAGGAACTCTCATGACTTGTAACTTAATTGCAACTTAAGTACACATTAATGCTTCTAATCAGTAGTTTTATGGGTCAGTTTAATTTTATTATATTAATTTGTTCCCCTGAAGATGAGTTTATTTGCTACTTACAAAAAGTAGAGTCGGTTCTTTTGATGAAAGGCCTTTTCTTCTCATGCTCTAGATAACTTAAAATTTTATGAAATTATGAAATTTGCTTTCGCCATAAGTAAGGTGTGGAATACATAAATTATATAAATACAAGAGGGCTGGTTATGAAAATAATGGATTAGAATATAAAAGTTTGTCATATTTTGAGAACACATCTTTAGTTTTAGTGGCAAAATCAATGATCTCCATGTAGCATTGACTGAAGACAACAGGTCAGAAACATATTTAATATAAGATATTTGTCACTAAGATTTTAAGCTTTATTGCATTAAATTTGAGTGGATTGATTCTAATTATATTTATCCTCATATAAAGTTTACCATGTTTTGGTAACAAAACGAGAAAGATATATAACTAAAGAGATATTTTGTAGAAATATATACTATTCAACTTAAAATATGAAATTTGTGAATGCATTTCTAATTGTTTAGATAGCGTGTGAATCAAATTCGGTTCAACGAATGAAATTCTGTCTTTCATCCAAAAGTTTATTTATTTTTTTTTTTTTTATCAATGCATGCGATGAATTACTCTGGGAATTTTTGAATTGACCAAATTTGATATACACTCTATCTAGCAAAAATTGGATGTACCTCACAATTACAAAATTTATATACTTTTTCAATGATCACTAATCACTTTGAGTCTTAACTGAGTCTTGGTCATAATCACTTTTAGAGTGTTGTGCAATTTGCAGTATATATAACATGTGAACCGTTTGATTATCTCGAAATCAATCCATATATACCAATTCATATCTGGAGACAATGCAACATTTTCACAGTTCAAAGTTTAAACTTTCTCAGGTGATATTGAGCCCATGAAAAATATGTAATAATAATATTACTTATCCGGTTATCCCAATTCCTCAAGAAAGTGCCAGTTTATAATCCTATCTTCAGTTCCGCTTGCAATTTTGCAAGGCAGAGGCAGTTTTTATTTTTCTTTTGGTGCCGCTTTATTTGTAAGCTTCATGAAATAAATACAGATTTTGAGATTTGTAACCTGTCAGTAGTCGAGCATGTCAAATTTTTTAGTGGTTTTTGTTCTAAAGGAAGGAATACGAGTTGGATAATGATTCACCGCAATTTGGGCTCCTCTTTCGCTTGTAATAATGGCCGATGATGACACAGAGAAAAGAAATGCCAAATATATGCTGAAATGAGAGTCCAGATGAGAGAACTTGAGGCTCTACTCTACTCTACTGGTAAGTTGTAAGCATGACTATTAGTATTAGTATTGGATTGGGCCATACAATTTCATGGATCGACTTAGCTAAATAAGGCTGATTTATTGCTTGGGAGCTCTCTCCTTTTGTCAGTGCAACTAATCAGTGCACTACTTCAAACTTTTTTTTTTTTTTGATGAGTAGGCGAGCCTACTAAAAATTTTATTGCAAAATTAAGGAAAAAATGATACATGGATCTCACTACAAACTTTATTAGTTCAGGACTTCAAGGGCCCAAGTTGTGTACTGATCGCCCAAGAAAAAAAAAGACCCTTTTACAATAAATTAATCTACTGCTCTTTTAAACATTTGACGGTCGGCAAAATCAGTAAATAGATTGTTAGTAAGAAAGATCCAATAAATCAGTATGTCGCACGGTTAAGGTAAAAACATGTTATATATATTAATATTATGATGGAAAACTTATGTGTAATTTTATGGGATGTAACATTAATCGATTTAAAAAGCATAATATATATGCACTAATCATAACATGCATTAAGCTATTTGCCTCATTATTACAAAGTTTTTCCTTATCAAAATGTCAACATATTTAGATGAATGACAAAAAATATAAAAAAAAACTTTGAATTTTGTTTGCTATATATATTATGAATTTCGTACTTGGAATGTTCTAGAATTTGAAGTTAAATTTGGCCGGTTATAAAAAAATCCTTATATATTGTCACGATGAGGCGTGTTCCAATATATAAGATAACATGGACCCCAAATAAGCCGATTTGAGCTGTTCCATTATATTCACACTCACCTAATCTTAATCTAATCAAATCTAATCTAATCTAATGCTCTCCACTTCTTTCACAATACAAATACAATAATATAAACCGAGATGCAGATCATCCATATTTAAATTGTGAATCTTGAATTGTTCAGAATGCATTTGAAATTATGTTTTTAATAAGGAGTCGACCACCGAAAGGAGAGAAAGGGATAGCCAGGGAATGACTTCATCAGCAAGTATTATAAATTCTGAGCTTTAGTTTAGTTTTCCTGCTCAATTACAATTACAACTCATTTAAAATTATTATGACTGTGACCTCTTTATTTATATTTCTTTTTGCTACCATTAATCAGAAGTCATAATTAAGAACCACCATTAATCTAAAGTCATAATTGAGAAGTCGTTATTCATTAGAAACGAAGTATCACGAGCACAAAAGATAGTTTTCATTTCATGTGAACTCTCATTAAACTGCCCAATCTATTTTCTGGTAAAATCATTAAATTTTTGGTATATAAAAGTGTAATTGCATCATGTGAACATGTAATTAATTAATAGCGGAATCGTTGGGTTTAAAAGTGGAAAAGTTGAGTACCAATCTTAACCTATACTACATATATATCTTTCATTCTTGAACTATTTACTAATTAGGTCATAAGATTTTGAGATTATGATGAATTAGTGTAAACACATTGCACACACTAATTTTAAAATAATTAATTAATAGTAACCCATATATATGCAAACTTGGCAATCTTCAGACGAAAAGACAAAAACACTTAAAATTAAATTAAATGGAAGCATCCAGGAGTAGATTTGCATATATATAAATTATAAATTAAATTGCCAACAAGTAGAGCTCCAAACATGTATCATCCACAACTAGATTTGCATTTGCCAGCTCGATCCGAGGAGATCAACCAACACATTTAAATCCACAACCGGATCCAATATATCTGTTACATAATAATTAATAATAATAACAACAACAACATTATTCAGTGAGAATATTATTATCATATAATTTATAAGAGGGGCATTTATTTGTTTCTATGATTTTATAACAGAGATCACTTTATAAAACTGTCCAATTTTACTAAATAATGGGACTGAAATTAATTAATTAATTGGGGTTAATTGTCAGTTTGTCACAATTGATACAAATTGCAAATTAACCAATGAAAACACAGAAATCTAAAATTGGAATGCGGCAGTTACGTGCAACCACGTCCCTCATCCAGTCCATCCATGTATCACTCTACCATCTTTCTCTGCACCTGGGCCCCGGCCACATCCTACGGCCATTCGAGCTCCCAGACAGAGGCCACACAGATGTCTGTAGAGAAGCTGGAAGAGAAGAACAGAAACTAACAACGAACGACAACGACCAATTTCATTCATTCGCGCGCTCTTCTTTCTTTTCTGTCTTTTGATTGATCTTTTCTTCTTCTCCTTCTCTTCTGTCGCTGTCTCTTCTTCTGTTCTGTTCTTCTGCCTTGACCCAGCAATTAATTTGACAACGTGGTTTCTGGAGGGGCGAGCTAAGAGCTTTACTTGGTCATGGCGAGCCCGTCCTCCTCCTCCCCTGCTGGGTCCCACGATGGCTCCAGTAAGCTAGCTCTCCCCCTTCTTCTCTTTAGATTATTTTATTAGTCCCATGTTTTAAGTCAATTTTATGGGACTATGAACAGCTGTGTATGTGGGCTTGTGTTATGGCATGCTTTCTATTGCCAATTCATGTTTTTGAATCTTTGATCATGTCGTATGTTTGCGCGAATTTGGTGGGTTCGTGTTATTATTGTTCTTTTCATTATTGCGTCGGTAATTAATTTTCACAATATGTGGGATTGTAATGGTTGCCAAGATATATACACAAATTTCATCTTTATAGTAAAAGATTCCAGCTTTTTTAATCTTGACATTTATGTTTGCTTGGGCAACCCGGAAATAACGAACGAAGGATGATGTTCTTCAATTCCTTCTCTCCTTTCAGTATCTTTCTTTCTTTTTCTTTAACCAAAATAGGAACCCACAATATCCATGTCCAATTTCCGTTTTACCTTAATTAAGCTGCCGTTTTACCTTAATTAACCAATATCAAATTTCATTATTCATAGATATTCTGCCTCAGATATGTTGTCGAATTGTGCCGGTGATGAACTTACTGGGAAATTAATCAGTACACATCAAAATAAGGATATATGTTACATTACATTCTATACATAAATACATCATAAAGTAGTTACATGCCAAGGATTGCAAACTCACCTGCTAGTGCTGGCACGTACCAGGCCATGCAAAGTGTTACAGTGCGGATTGTCTATGCCAGCCCTTTACATTGGCGTTTCGACCAAAAAGTTTTCCCAAAAAGCTCCGATTCGGCAGTAAATCACCAAGTAAGCACAAATCAAGCAACAGGAGTCCAAGTCCAACGCTAATCGGTACCGTACCGGAATATACACGCAACATAAGCTTGCAATCCTTGGTTCATTCTTGCAAATAAAAATGTGTCGTAAGTTTGCACTGGTACTGTGCCGGTACCTGACTGGTACGGTACCGAAGTCTGTGACAAGGCCCTGATTCTCAATTTTGTGATTTGGTACAGAACCGTCGACTCCTACTACCCCTACAACACCTCGGGGACGGTTTGGGTCGCAGCTGCCAGCAAGCCCAGTATTTCATGATGTGTTCCAACCAAGGCCTGCTAGCTACGCCCAGGCTGTAGCTAATAGTGCCAGAGCTCTACCTTTGTCTAGCCCTAGATTGCAATCAGAATTAGCTAGGTCAGATTTTCCCCGCGCTGATAGCTTTGAAGTAAGTTCTCTTTTATTACTGTACTTTTTTCTTTCTGGTATGAAATTTTGTGCCACCTTAAGCTTATCTGATTTGGTTCGCTGTTATGGCTTTGATCTAAGACCATTCCGTCAAGGATTTTAATGATGTTTATTCTACCTTATTGTTTTACCATTCCATGAAGTAATTATGCTGCATATAGGTTTTATCGTCCTGTTCAAGCCTCTCATTAATTTAGATTTTTCCTAAATTTTGTTCAGTTAATTGGTTTTGTTCTATCATAAATGTTTGATAGCACTTAACTATTATTAACTATTATCCATACCAGTATAGTTATATCATTAATGGACTGCTACCCTTTTCAGGGCCAGCCAACTCAAGCAATTGTTAGTTTTGCCAGTAGCCTTTTAGAAGATCTGGAAAACAGAAAAGGTGCTGAATTGCCTCAAGTAAGCAATTAAATCTCTCCCCTTTTTCATTTTGCGAGTAATTTTGTCAGTTTGACTTCTGAAATGCAATCAGACATTTGTGGTATTTAATATTCCATTCTATTATATGAGTAAACCCATTTTGTTGCTTGTATGTTTACACAGCGTGTATCTGTGTTGTTGAAGAAAGCCATGCAAGAACTTGAAAGACGCATTGTATCCTATTCAGAACATATCCGGAATGTAAGTCACATATTTTTTTTTTTTCTATGAATATTTGATTCAGGGGTTCACATGTATAATGTTAATTTCTTGATCTGTTCACATATGTCATGCCATTACCATACCAGATTTTAGGCAGATTAACTGTTGGTTCATTTCAAGTCCCAGTTGGTTTCTTAAACTATATTTCAATTGAAATCTCTTACTTTTTGAAGGTTTTTGATAGTGTGCTGTACCAATGATATAGATACAATTACTTATTTGTTCCGGTGCTATCTAGGGTTATGTCACAACCAGCTAGATTTCTTTCCTTTTTCTCTTTACAATTAACCTAGGGTTCTACCGACATTAGCATCAAAATTCTTAAATTGGTGACTGGTACAGCATCTATAGACAGGTGCTTTCATATGGCTCCGTTATGATTTTATATCGTGTAACTAAATTTTTACAGCTACAACTCTCTCTGAAATCCCGCGAAGAGAAGTATAATTCAAGAGTAAAAGTGCTCGAGAGACTTGCATTGGAGCCCAGCGAAGATGGAAGCAGGCCTCTTTCTCCTGTACTAATCAATAATTATTTTCAAATTTAGATCTGTGTTTCATTCTTTCCAAAGAAATAACAATTGGAAACCTTTTTCTAATACTCTTTTGAGATGCACAATTATTTGTTTGCAATATATATGTAAATGGAGAAAAGGGATAATGCGGAACTACAATTGCTTTCTTTTGTAAATGATATATTGTGATTGCAATATTAAATTGTTATTTTTCATGTTTTTCCGGGCTAATTATGAACTTTTAAATGTAATATCCTCTTTAATAGAACTTAAAACATTAAATGTAATATCCTCTTTAATAGAACTTAAAACAATTGATTACAATTCTTTTGCAGAGGGAAAGAGGAAGCTCTTCAGATAGCCCGAAAGCTAGAGATGAAGAGGTGAATAGACTAATGAAAGAGAAAGAAGAAAACATTATGACGATCTCCAAATTAAAGGAGCAACTAGACACAACAAAAAAATCTTATGAGGAGAAATGCCATGCACTGGAGCTACAGCAAGTAGAAATTGGTCGACTCAGCTCTGAGAAACAATATGCAAACAGCATGATCTCTCAACTCCAGAAGGACCTGGAAGAGTCGAGAAGGTCATGTGAAGAAAAATCTAAAATGTTGGACTGTAATATGGGAGGGATGCTAAAACTCATCAAGGAGAAAGAGTCAGAAGATGTGACAATATTGAAACTGAAGCGCGAACTAGAGGAAATGAAAATGAGTTCAGAGAAAAGATATGTGGAACTAGAAGAAAAGGCAAAGGGGTACGAGAAAAGGTACATGGAATCGGAAGAAAACAAAGGCAGTTATGAGAAAAGATGCATGGAAATGGAAGGTACCAAAAGTGACTCCGAGAGAAGGTACTTGGAAGTGCAGCATGAATTGGAGCAAACAAAGAGGAATTTTGCCGAAAGGTACTCAGAGTTGCAAACTAGATCTGAAGAAATGAATGGAAAGCTTGAAAGGAAATTGAAGGAGGCGCAGAAGCTTCTCGAAGAGTCTGAAACTAGGAGCAAGGAGATAAAGGCATTAGCAGACTTGAAAATGAGGAATTCAGATCAGAAAGAGTATGTTATCCAGAAGTTTGTCGGTTCCCATTTTAAATCTGTGCAGGTATAGTGTCTAAACCTCTATATGCACAATCTTTATTTTCTTACCATCATTGAATTTGCTGGATATGTGTTTATTCTAAGGGAAAATTGTCTATATGCCACTCCAAAACTCTAAACTCGTCAAAATGCCACTACAAAATTTTTGTTTGCATAAATGCCACTCCAAAACTAATGGACTTGCTTATATGCCATTGCCGTTGTATTTTGATACATATATAATTAAAATAAAAACAGATTGTATTGTTTTTTGGTTTGTATTTTCGTATTTCCTTTTATGCCCTCCTCTAAGACCACACCCCTGGCTCTCTCTCTTAATTGTCTTTGCTTTTTTTTTTTTTCATTTTCATTTCTAATAGCTTAGAACCCAAATTCTGCGCCAACAAGTTATTGTGCAATCAGATCGGAGAAAACCTCCCAAGCTCCCAAGTCTGAACAACTATAACAACCTTGCGTGAATTAAGGTTGCCCAAACAGTAATTAAGCAAGAAATAACTCAAAGATAAGGGATTTTCAATTGAAAGGTTTACCATTCATCAATGGCGAAACCAGCAACAAGAAAAGAAATTCACAAAATCTATTTTCTTATTTCATGAATTGATTAGTACAGTAGGTCAGCCTTGTATTGGTGATTCTAATTGTTTAAAGAAATTACAAAATAACCCACTGATCTATTCTAATTACTTTTAGAGTGACACATCAATTACACATTTTACACCACATCTTCCTTTAATTCCTGCCCAGCTCTTCTTACGAGCTTACCTCTTGCACTTGCTCTTTAATTGGGTTGACCATCGATCCGCTACTTCAGTTCCCAAAATAGACTTGATATAGCTTCAGATCAGATCGTGACAACAACTCCCTCTCCCATGAATCGTGATCAGCCTTCGGCTGACTGGTGGCGTCGCGGCTGACTTGTGGCGACGACACAACGGACTGGTGATGGCAACCCTACGTGTGCAGCGGAGGAGAACACATTGGTCGGAAGAAAAGAATGGTGGAGCAACACTGTCTCACTAAGTTCAAAGCTCTTACAGAAAGATTGATACCCAAATTTCAAAGGGTATTTTAGTCTTTACAAAAAAATAGTTGATTTTGAAGATTCTATGCAGTGGCAGTGGCAAATAAGTGAGTGCATTAGATTTAGAGTGGCATTTATGCAAACACAAATTTTATAGTGACATTTGGGCAAGTTTAGAGTTTTGGAGTGGCATATGGACAATTTTCCCTTATTCTAATTACAGATACAACCTTTTCCTCCTGTGCCTTTAATCAAAAAACCTTTTCCTTGTGTGCCAGGAACTGAAGATGACATCCGTTTCGCTAAGGCAAGATGTAATAGATTCACAGAGCAATTTTTCCAAACAAGTAAAAAGCTTAGGTAAAAGAATATCTTTTTGCAGTTTTTCAAAAACTTCTTCACATAAGTTGGACTGTAATGAAAAGATAATACCCTCAATTACCAGGGCATCGTTGCATATTCTCATTGCAACTGTTAATTTTGTCATTTATAAGATGTTGAATCCAACTTCATGGTTATCGTATGTATTAATCTGTTTTCATATGGATAATTCTGACATTTTTAACTTTATATTTGTGTAGGCCAAAATCTGAAGGTGCTAATAAAAGCAGCTGACAAGTACCATGCTGTTTTGGCAGACAACAGGCGACTGCACAATGAAGTCCTAGAATTGAAAGGTACTTAATATATGTATATAAGGGAAAATTCATGTTACTTTGTTCTGATCAAAATTGCATGATTCATCATTCATCCTCATTATGCAAATTCTCAACTTAGTTTTCTGGTAAGCAAATGAACATCATATGATTAATACAGAAGTGACTACCAGAATCTGTCCACTAGTTCAAAGCCTCTGTTCTTACCAACTTGATACCGTTTTAATTGAGGAATCAATTTGAAAGGGTTTTTTTCAACATTTTATTGTAAAGTATATGGTTTGATAGAGTATATATATATATTGTTGCTACAATGTGTGGTTGCTTTCTGTAATGTCTTCCATTGTTTGCCTTTTATGTTGCTCATTATGTATCGGACTATTATCTATTAAAAAGTCAGTGGAGATAGCTGAGTAGAGAAAAAAGTTTGAAATGTCTAAGATGCGATTTGATATATATTAGAAAAATTAGGAATGGCAAAGCTTCATAATTTTGCTGAGGTATAGCGTGACGTGATCATAACTCCAATAGTCCAAATGAAAATTGAATCACAACTTTATATCTATGTGAACTCTGTACAGGCAATATAAGGGTCTACTGCCGTATAAGGCCATTCCTTCCTGGTGAAGACAGGAAGAACACAACAATCGAGAGCATTGGTGATGACGGTGAGCTTAGTCTTGCAAACCCGTCAAAGCCAGGAAAAGATGGGAATAAGACGTTCAATTTCAACAGAGTATTCGGTCCAGCATCCACACAACGTACATTTCCTTTCTCAAATGCTTTACATTTCCTTAAAACTATTAATTTTATCAACAAATGCTTTACGTTGATTACATACACGACATGTTGTCCGTTCAACCTGATTAATTTTCTTTAATTTATAAATACAGAGCAAGTATTCTTGGACATTCAACCCTTGGTGCGATCGGTTCTTGATGGCTTCAATGTGTGTATTTTCGCTTATGGTCAGACTGGATCAGGAAAAACTTACACAATGGTACTGTACCTTTTATAAAAATTCTTATGACTGTTGATTGAAATTTTGTGTTTACCTCATTGTGCCTTGTAGGAATCTAGTGAAACATTCATTATCATATAGCAATAATTGATATTCATGGAAATTTTTGAAGAAGTTTTATGGTAAAAAAAAAAAGGTTATAGATGCACTGCACATAAGCAAGTGATGGATAATATAAGCAAGTTACTTTTGGGACCTTTGCTAATTGTCTTTCTTCAGTACCAAAAGAAAACAAGTTACTATATTGGTGTCATTGTTATTCGCAGTCAGGGCCAAATTCACCAACAGAGGAGAATTGGGGCGTGAACTACCGGGCACTCAATGATCTGTTCAACATATCACAAGAGAGGAAACAAGTGATTGCTTATGAGGTTGGGGTACAGATGATCGAGATATATAATGAACAAGTCCGAGACCTCCTTTCCTCTGATGGCGGCCAAAAGAAATATCCTTTCCATGCATTAAAATATGCCTAAATAAATTTCTTATTACTTCGATTAGAATTATGCTCTCTTATAACTTTTCCGGTTTAATCTTATGCGGTTTTGTTTGGTAAGAGTTTACTATCAAGGGTTGATTTCCTTAACCTGCAAAACGCTAGGGATTGTGAATACAGTTCATCCGAATGGGTTGGCTGTACCCGATGCAACCATGAGGACAGTGCAGTCCACATCTGATGTTATTAACCTTATGGAATTGGGTTTCTCCAACCGAGCAATGGGGACGACTGCATTGAATGAGCGAAGCAGTCGATCTCACAGGTTCTTCATCATCCCCCTTTTCTTAATTGATGTGAAGAAATATAATGAATTGCACTGCAGCATTCTGATTACATTTTTCTTTTGATGCAGTATTCTGACGATACATGTCCGGGGCGTGGACCAAAAGACGCAGTCCATCTTACGTGGGTCCTTGCACCTGGTTGACCTTGCTGGGAGCGAGAGGGTTGACAGGTCAGAGGTGACCGGCGACAGGTTGAAAGAGGCTCAACATATAAACAAGTCGTTATCGGCTCTAGGAGATGTCATATTTGCCTTGGCACAGAAGAGCCCCCATGTGCCATATCGGAACAGCAAGCTCACTCAAGTCTTGCAAACTTCTTTAGGTACTTTCACTTCTCCTCTCCTTCTCATCCACAAGTTACCTCTTTCAATCGTTCTTCGATCTCAGGATTATGGAGGAAAGGCCCAGCCCTTGAGACTAATTTGTATATGATTAGAACTTTGGATTTTATATATGACTAGTAAAGAGCCCACACCTTGCCTTGGGCCGAAATTGTTATTTCTTATAATAAATTCTGAAATTGTTAATTTCTTATAATAAATTCTGAAATTGTTATTTCTTATAATAAATTTTTAAGATATTATGCAATGTGCCTTAAATTGAGAAAATTGATATGGGCATTAAGTTTTAAGGGTTGAGCATTAAAGTACGTCAACGGTGGTAATCAATCTAAGTAAACAATCAACGGCTGAGATTTATTTCCTGGAGAAGATAGACCTTTCATGTCAGAAAATCCAATATGCTTTTATTAGGACTAAGGATTTGTAACCATCTGTTGTTCAGAATAAACATATTCATAAGTTTATAATTAATAGTACTTTTTTTCTTTAATTTTGAAGTAGTTTTTACCGAGTCCATTTCACATGAAACCATATAGTTACAAAAGATTTAAAAGTAATTTGCTAATAATATGGATATTTGACATATTATATACATGTGATAACAAGTCAGAATTTTGATTTCCTTTTGTTTTTGTGTGATTTAGGTGGGCATGCAAAAACACTAATGTTTGTACAAGTCAATCCAGAGTGTTCATCCTACTCAGAAACCCTAAGCACATTGAAATTTGCCGAGAGAGTATCTTCAGTTGAATTAGGTGCTGCAAAAAGCAATAAGGAGGGCAAAGAGCAGCGAGATTTAATGGAATTGGTCTCATTTTTCCTCTTTTTCCTTTTAAAAATCATGCTGTTGCATCCATGTCATTTTGGTTTATATATTGTCTTCATATGTACCTGTAGAATTAGTACCAGTAACATATTGACCCGATCTTTGTTAACCATTTTTACTTCTTTCGCAGGTTGCTGATCTCAAAGAAACAATCGCAAGAAAGGATGACGAAATCGAACGTCTCCAGCACTTCAAAACATCAACTCCGCGAGCGACAAGATCGTCAACTTTACTGAAACACTCGGCGTCTTCTCCCGGTGTTTCCTCCCTGGGCCGTACAGCTCGCTCCCGCAAGGCTGACTCTGATGGTACAGACACACAATCTGAGGCAGAATCGCTGAAGTCATCACGTTTCAACGGTACCAGGACCACCTCCATGGACATGGAACAAATGGTTGGACTTGATGATGCAGACAGCGACGGGTTGAGCGATTCTGACGAAGACCTGTCAATGGGGACTGAAACTGATGGGTCAAGCAGCTTCACAGAGTCGGCAACGTTTCATGAGCAAGATAAGACACTTGCAGCTCTGCCAGCCCGGGATAAGCCCGCTGCACCCGCCCTGACAGTCAAAGATAAAGTGTGAGTATATATAATTAACATCTGCAAATTATAATTAGATTTATATTTTTGCTACAATAAAAGCAATAAATAGATTGTTCTTCCAACTTCTCGACAATCGTATTGATCATATTATGCCAATCTTATCTGAAAGTACAGTACCTCCCTGTTAAGAGTTAAAGACTTCTGCTACATCTCTAGCTAACACCAAAGTACAATTGATTATAATCAGGTTAAAGCTCTCGAATACAAGGATTCCAAAGCCATCCCCTGTGAAAGTAACGCCGGCATCTCCAAGATCGGGGGGCCATCCATCGCCAGCTCGTCCAGCTAATGTCAAGACCAGAGAAACTACAACCCCCAAATCTCCATGTAAGTACACTTTTTGTTGCAACACATCATAACATGCCTTCATTCCCCCTCTGGGTTTGGACCACCCAAATTAAAATGATCTCACCACTCACCAGATCAATCTGCCAACATCATAAAAAATCCACTTGTAGATGATGTGAACAGATTGATCTGGCACATGCAGATGCTTGCCCTGGTCCTGCAAAATGAGATCATACAATGATGGAAGTCTGGGTCAGGGATAACAAACAGATCACACATCTTTTTAAAACAACAGCTTCCACATTTGCTTATGTTTAAGAATACCTGAAATATTAGTCGCCTGTCCAAATTCCGTGACTGATGATCTGTAATTCTGTATAAGGCTAATTCTGCTATGATCAGATGAAATATGGGCCGTTCATTTTTCATAATCGGATGGTCACAATATGTCTTTTAGATACAATTAAAAGGAGATGTTTAATAAAAACGGCTCGTTTCAAAATGAAAGGTTGCTTAGCCGACCCGTAGAAGAACAACTCTAAAATTTTTCTAATACTGTAATGGTAATGGTAATGGTAATGGTAATGGTAATGGTAATGGTAATGGTAATGGTAATGTTAATGTAATTGCAAATAAATTCTGTTGCAGTTACAAGGAGAGCTGTGTCAACCCAAGCACCTACATCGTCCCCCAAGACTACTTCCAAATGGAAATAGAAATTTATTTCTTTAGATCTTAAAATCTATAAGTTAAGTTTCTGTATACATAGCCTGTCAAAAGGAAAAGGAGGAAAGAAAATCTCTTGTATTTCTTTCAGATGGCCGCAATATTGATAGCTGGTCTCTGAGTGCATTCTTTTTTTGGTAGAACTGACAATAAATTGTGTATAGAGGTGAACTAGTCAATTTTGTTCTTCGTGTTCAGAGAACGTGTAATTACGTTTGTTTTTTGTTCACGAATTGCGATGACTGAGAGTACATCCGCATATAAATTTATATGATTTTTTAAGTTTATTTTGTATGTCTCGTTATATCATCTAAACTGTGGGTCAATTGTGACTACAATTTGGTACTAAAAGTTGCAAGGGAGATGTTGAATCTAACTGGAAATTGGAATGTACTGTTAAAGGAACTTTACTTGCAGAACTATATTCATTTGTGAAAATACCTTTTTAGTCAGATCAAAAGCTAACAATTCTATGAACTATACCATATTTACAGTATAGTTAACCATCTATCCCAGATACAGAGAAAACGACCAGAAAAAGAAAAAGAAAAAAAAAACTGTAATAAACAAAAAAAAAAAAAAAAAGCGGAGGCTTCCAAAATCTCAACCAACTTCTCTAGGTGCAGCCTCCTAACTGCTGCCTTTTTCATGATGTATTTCTCTACCTCTGCTGGAAATTGAGCATTTTGATGCACAAAGCATACATGAAGGCAAAGAAAACGCAGAAAGCTATCAATACAGCAGCAACTATTGGCATGAAGTCTTCACGATAGCCAAAGTACATAGTGATATAGTGCTTGATTTGCTGCCGGTCCCCACCAGGTACCGCGATGGTCTCATCCAGATCCATGTACTGGCTCACAATTAGACCATACACTGTCCACGCCAATGGACATATCCAGTAATACCATATCCACCATTTTGGAATCCTCTGCATATTTCAGAAGAAACAGTGAGATCACAAGTTAATTAGTAGTGAAAAGACTCTTATGGCACCTATGTAAGTTATCATGATATGGAAGACATTAAACATTTTCAAAGTAGCTAGCTAGCAAACTTCACCGAACATTAACTGTGCTTGGTATTGTAGGCAACCAGTCCCAAAACCTTTGATTAGAAAGCATTCTATAATTGACAACTGAATGAACCATTCTGATTAGATCTTTCTAAAAAAAATTGGTCAAGAAGTTCTTATAATCCATCAGAAGTCGAGGACAATTCAGTTGTTCCTGCTAGAATCAACCGTGGATTTGACACCCTCATGCCTCCAATGTGAGAATTGTTGATTGCTAGATGCAAGTGCAGTATAATTACTGGGTTTGGGTAAAACTAATCCTACATTGGAAGTTGGTAAAAGAAAAAAACAAAAAAACATACAGGGCGGGGGATGAAAAAGCCAGAGAAAAGGTTGAACAGGGAGTAGAATGTGGCGGCAAATATTGCAGCGACTTCATGGTTGGGAGAGATCGAGACAGTCATCATACCATAGTAGGTGAAGTAGAGGAATGAAAAGTAAGAAATGAAGAAGAACCACATAAACTTGGCTGCTGTCCACTGGAATCCCATCATCGAGTATACAATAGCTGTATAATATAGTGCTTGCACAAACACATATGGTATTTCCATCACGACCTACAAGCACAATCCACAGGAATGATGACTATCATTAGAGTTTGCTCATTTTTCCTTGTGTTAGATGGTGTAAAAAAATGCCCAGAAACCTCCAAATGTCCCAATTGCATATTGAAATTATATTATCCACTTAAAAGTCTGAAAGCTATCTAAGCATTAGAACAGTGTAATAAATGCATGCAGATGCAATAGAAAATTAGGAGTTGTTTTCCGTCTTCTACCTGAGCAATGGCATAAGGTAACGCAGCATACATCCCAGCAGCTCTCTCACGATAGTAAACCGTCCTCTCAATCGCCACAACTGGCTGCACAGTCGAGCAATTGTTTATACCAACAAACATCACAGCAGTGTACATTGCCCCAATCACAATCCTCAGATTATTTGCACTTCCCCTGTACCATCCAGAAATTCATCATTAATGAATTCAATTTTCTACAACTTCAATTCACACATAGTAGCAGGGACCAGAATAACTTACATGCGATTGCCAACCTGCCAGAAGATAGAACCTAGGAGAAGCGCAGTGAAGAAAGTGAAGAAAAACCTGACAAGGTTGTAATCTGGGCTCCTCCAGTAGGTCCACCACTGCTTCCAGAGACATGCTCTGAACTGGCCATACGTTGATGTTGCATATTTTGTTGGGAAGTAGAGATCCTTTGCGAGTGGTTCTGGGATGCTCAGCTGTTCAACCCGGTCCTTGACTTGGCTTTATGTATTTGCAAAAGTTAAATCATATTATGTTTTTCTCGACTTGACTAAATGTCTCACAGAAATTGAACCAATATTTTCTCGACTTGCTCATGTATATTATAAAATTTTCATAACTTGGGATTGTGAGACCTAATAAATATAAAGATAGCGCTCAAAAAAGGTATGACATGCTGCTGTTCTTCCATATTATGTACCTTAACATTTCAAAATTAACAATAAAACTTATGCATGATATCACTTTTTTCAACCAAAAAAAAAAAAAGATGAAATCTTAAATATAGCCCTTTCAGTTCAACATACTCATTATTTTTGCCTAAAGTACAATTTGCATTGCACATACTGTGATTTAGTTGGATGCAATTAATTCACATTCCAAATTAAAGGTTTTGGTTATCTTCTCATGGCACACACCTGTAAAGGTCAGATGACTTGTAGTATTCGGCAAAATCAATGTTCAGGCGTGCTTCAGCTGCAGCCGAGCTCACTTCAAGCATCCAAGCTGCTGGGTTGTAATTATTCTGTATTTTAGGCACTCCAGGAATTGCCTAGGTTAAGAAACAACCAATGAAAATGAAAAGGTTTAGGTTTAACTCTTAATCATAGAAACTTCAAGTGTAACTTCAATATGCGTGTAATCTTCATATGGATAAGTTGAAGTTACCTCAAAGTACTGGATCATCTTGCGTGAATGGCTCCCAAGCTGACCAGCATAGATCACCTGGCCTCCTCTTTTTAATAAAAGCAACTGTCGAACAAAAAAAATTGAGACAAAATCGAAAATATAATATCAACAAGAAAAGATATAAATGAACAGGAAGGTACAGGCAATGACCTAAAGGTGTAAGGATGACACATTAAACATGTTTTACCTGATCAAATGCATCAAATATGTCAATACTAGGCTGATGGATAGTGCAGACGACAGTTCGGCCTGTATTAACTGTGTTTCTGACAGTTCGCATAACAATTGCAGCTGCACGTGCATCAAGGCCAGATGTTGGCTCATCCATGAAAATAATTGAGGGGTTTGCAACCAACTCAACAGCAATTGTCAGACGTTTCCTCTGCTCAGTTGAGAGCCCAGTGACACCTGGCAGTCCCACGATAGCATCACGAAGGTTATCCAGCTCGACCAGCTCCATCACCTCATCAACAAATTTCTACATGGAAGAATATAGACATATATATGTGATGTAATTCAAATTAACAGCACAGGGACCCATAGCCTAATTAATGCAGACAACCTATTAATCCTTTATGATATATAAAAAGAAAAATTCACCAGCTTCTCTTCATGATCAGTTTCCTTTGAAAGCCTTAGGAATGCTGAGTACATCAAAGACTCTCTCACTGTAACTTGAGGTGAGTGGATATCATTCTGCTCACAGTATCCTGATATTCTGGCAAAGGTTGACTGGTTCTTTGGATAACCTGAGATTCGAATATCCCCTTCAATATAGCCACCAGTCTTGCGCCCCGCCAGGACATCCATGAGTGTTGTTTTTCCAGCCCCACTAACACCCATGAGAGCTGTCAAGACTCCAGGCTCAAAGGCACCAGTTACTCCACTCAGGAGTTGTAGCCTGTCTTCCGCAACACCTTCCCTCTTCATCTCCTGTTGAAAGACCAGAATAATTAATATAGCCAGTAAACCAAGGTTTGCAACATATATTGATATCATCAATCAACTAAATCATTCATATGTATTTTTTTGTTCTATATATAAAACCCAAGCTAAATATCAGTGACCACAAAAGAAAACACAATTAAAAGAAAAAAAATTTATACCTGGGGCATATCAACATAATAATTCACATCAGCAAAGGACATTGAGAGGGGAGTGAATGGAAGCACCATCCCTCTGTTCTGTACGGATCCAATATATGAATCCATGCTCTGTGACATGTCCAAAACACAGCCATTAGATGAACCACTGGTTGTGCTCTGACTGAATGCACGAAATGTCCTCATCTCCCCTATAAATTGAAATAGGCCCACATTTTACAACATTATATTATAGGACATCATTATTGGGCTAGTGATATGATTATTATTGCCTCACTTCTTTTACTTGAAGCAGAGTTTAGTGCTCTTCCTTCAGCTTCATTTGCTTCTTCTTCAGATATTATAGCTTGTGGTTTGCCAAGAGCTGACAATATGGAAAGGAGTGAGAAGTCAGAGTCACCTTTGAACATAGAAACATAATTAGATTATGTCATTCAATGGAGGAAGATAGAGATGCATACAATTGAGATACATGAGGGAGAGAGTGAAGAGAACATTGAAGAAGATGCTAAATCCCAAGAGTGCACCAGCTCCAATCCAAAACCAATAACTCTCAGTAAATATATTTGCATTTTTCATTATTGCAATCCCTAATGGATCTCCCTATCAGAAAACAAAAGGTGCTTATCAGTCACTTGAGTGCTTAAATTTGATGGAATGGAAATAGGGATGGCTCTAAGGAACTCTTACACCAACAAGCTTGTTCATCCACCTGGGAGCTGAAAACTCATTGATTGCTAGTGAATTAAACCCGTACATCAGTGGCGATATCCAATAGCCCCATATCCACCACTTTGGAATTATGGCTGTTTAACACAAGTGTTAGAAAAACTCCATTCATTTTGCATGTAATGAGTATGTTTGTATGGAGAAAGAGGGGGGGAGAGCATCACTGCTTAGTATAAGAGAGAGAGGAATATGACCTTTAGGCAGTAGAAACCCTCCAAGGGCAAACATGATGAGGAGAGAGAGAGCACCCCCTGTGTGTGCAATGACCATGGAACGACCGAGACCAGCAATTGTCCTGAACAAACCTCCTGCCATCTGCTGTATCAAGAACACCACCAACAGCTGCTTGAAGAACCTTCATCAATGTACAAAACAATTACTCTGGTGCTCTTTCATCTTGCTCCTAAAAATATATCATATTTGATTTCACATTTATTAATTCATTTAATGATGACATCCCAATCCTGATTATGACCCATGAACTGGCTTTTAGTTTATTTTTTTTTGTTACATATTGAGGTATCATTCAAGGCCCTGCAGTATGCCTATTGTACAATCCAAACAATGAAAACGGGAGATAAAACCTTCACCTTGAGGCATCAGGGGCAAAGCCAATGGAGAAATAGGTGACAATTACCCAGACTATGGACTCCAAAATAGACATAGGGATGCGAAGGACAACATTAGGAAAAGAAAATATCCATGCTGGATAGAAGAGAAGGTCGCGATGCTTGTAGAAAACAGGTAGTCGATTAATGGTGAGGGAAAGCTCTGCAAATCCATTAAACATGTTCACTATCATCCCAAATAGCAGAGCACCTATGTACAGCACCCCATCATCAACTGTTCGCTGGTGCATACGTGTCCGTACAAACACACTTGATACAATTGCAGCAACAATTATTATCTATTAAAATTAGAGAAAATTATTATTGTTAGTTGCGTAAACATAATGTTCAGTAGATGTTTATGAATTGTGTATGTACTTCTAATTGGTAAAAGAGGTACCGCCTATAATTTTAGGTCTATTTTGTCAGAAAGAAATATTACACCTGCCGGAATCGAATGATGTTATTTAATCTTTTGGATAAACTTCAATAACAGATCGTGGCACCAAGAGGGTGCATTAGTTAGAATTGAGAGGCCCTCTCTAAGTTCGGAACACACTGATTTTTTGATGCAGCTGAGTGTTATTTTATTTCCTTTCTCAAATTTATGGAGGGAGAGAATTGAGTCAGAGTATTGTGGATGATTGTGCTCAACTTCTCAATAAAACTCAGTGGCAGTTATCAGCTGTCTAGTTTGGTCAATTCATTAATCTCTGCCCATGATTTGAGACAACTATATGTTGGGTGCTTGTTCTCCTTCCATTAATCTCTCATTTCCTGGTACCAACTGTTACAGGTTCTGGTCCAGATCTGGTTTGTAATTGTTACAAATTTAGATGTACCTGAATGGTTTTGAAGATGTATACAAAGGAGTTGCGTTTGATGAGTAGCCACTCTTTGGCAAAGGAGGCCTTCAGCAGCTCAGAAGTGGAGACAGAGTTACGCGAGAATACAAGGGCAGCCCGGTGGCTGCGCTCCTTTTCAAATGGGACTGAAAGCTGATTCTCGAGCTGTAGACCCACGTGGAATTGCTTGAACCTTTGTGCAAATTCAGAAACAGGTATGTACCGGTAAGCCTTCCTATTATCTGCCCAGTATTGTTCCTGGTCTTTCTTTGATGTAACCTGTGATGGTTATAGTGTTAAAGTTCATTGCGAGTAGGTAAGAGTTCACTTTGGCTAAGGATACTAGTTCGAACTTTAAAATAAAAGAAAAGTTTTTCCCAATTTGTTCTTTTTTCCTGAGAAAAACGTTCCATTAATCGACTGCCCGCGATGGATTGGTCGTCAGGTCTAGGTCTAGTATTTCCTCTGCAACAGTTCACAAGTGACACTGTTACCAGCCCGACTGACTAATTGGTTAGGTAAGGACAGTTCAGATGCATACAAAATAATTATGCTGATCCAACATGAACTATTGCCAATCCTTTCGAGAAAAGGTAGTTCAGTACAGTTTATTGGTAAAGACATTTGTTTTCTAATCAGAGTAATGTATAGTATGAAATTGAGTTAAAAAGAAATTACCTTAAGGTAATTTGTCAAGACAATAGTCTGACATAGAAAACTAAAGAATATTCAGAGAAATTGATTATTTTGACATGAGGGAAAAAAAAAAGAAAAACAAGAAGAAGGGCACCTCTTGAAGGAAATCAGCAGTGCCTTTCCTCTCGGGGCAGCGAAACCCACAAGACTCAAAAAATTCAAGGACATGCTGACGTGGACCCTGATACACAATCTGCCCCTCTGACAGAAGAATGATGTCATCGAAGAGGTTAAAGGTCTCTGGTGCCGGCTGGAGAAGTGACATGAGGATTGTCGCTTCACCTAAGTGTACTATCTGTTGCATGCACTTAACGATTTGGTATGTTGTGGAGCTGTCTAGTCCTGTCGATATTTCATCCATAAAGAGCACCTTTGTGGGACCCACCAGCATTTCCCCTGCATATGTTTCATTTCATTATCCAGAAAAAGTTCAGTTTCAATCTTGGAATTATTACTTACTTCCTGTGCTAACTGCTACAGTGAAATAAAATAATAATAATAATTACAATAAAATTAGTAGAGTCATATGCATAGTTTAGAATTCACTTTTTTGAGATATGATACGAAAATATTTTGCTATGACAAGATTAAATTTGTTACAAATTTACTTATATTTTGTCATAACAAGTTCATTTTTGCATCAAACATGGTCTGTAATGAAGTATGAATCACTCTACCAATGACAGGCTTTTCACAATATATTGCAAAATGTGCTGTTAATAATGTGAAAATGAAAGCAAATGTAAAGAAAAGAAATAAGTACCAGTGGTGACACGCTTCTTTTGGCCACCTGATATCCCCCTCTGCATCTGGTCTCCAACAATGGTATCCGCACATATGTCCAAACCGAGTATCTGCCGTTGAAATGCTTCCATTGATTAAACTATTATATCTACCAATGGAACTTCTCAATCACACAGTTATGTCTTTTAAGAATTTTGTCAAACACTTTGTTTTCATTACATGACAATCTTTTTATGGTACATTTAATACCACACAGCACTTGTGTAATGCTGAGACAATTAATCTACTTACAACAAGGTATTTATCCTATGTTTCGAATCGCATGACATTTCTTAACCGCACAGAAAGCAACAGAAGTTAGCACACAGATAGGACTACGTTCCCATGTCAATAAAAAAGGATAACATTAAAAATTTCAGTAGTTTAGACAAACTTATGCGTGTTTTGTAGAAAAGGTGTGAAAAGGAGCACATTTACGGCTCCAGATTATAAGATAGTTTTATGGATTAAATTGGGATTTAGAAAACTGTTCACCAACCAGAGGTAGGACAAAGTTAGGTGAGAGCATCTTTTGTCAAGAGGCAATCAAATCCCATCCCATGGTCCCAAATACTTCCATTTTAAGAATGCACACAAGTGTCCCGCCCATTTCTTCTTAATGTACAGAAAATTGGGCCAGAATACAGCCTAAGTACCTCATATAGTTACCAAAAAAAATATATACTACTTATGCACTGTTTGGTATTATCAGGTAATGTGCCAGGTCTGCTATAATGGCTATATATAAAGAGACCATAAATATCAATACCCATAAATAGGAAAGTATGGTTTGTATACAAGTAGATGCATGTAAAATGGCATAAAAAAATAAACAAACAGCAATAAATGAAAATGTTAAGCAAAAAATTCTATAAACCGTGCATTCACATATTATTTGTGAGCTCATAGAAATTAATTAAATTAAACAACAAACGATGTTACCTTGAGAGTATAATCAGTTTGAAGGCTGCTCTTCACTCCTTTCATAGAGGTCGCCTGTGCCATTCATTAGTACCACAGTTAGTTTTCTTTTCACAAGAAAGAAAATTTTTGGCAATTTATTATACATAATGAAGGCATTGACTTTTCATCATAATTTACTGTACACTATAGTACATTTATTGATTTTGTTCCTTCATCGATCATATGTAAAATTCAATTTGTTAACTAATACACCTTCATGAACAAATCTACTTCAGCCTCTGGCATTATCCCACTCTGCTGCTCTCTCCTTGCCAACTCTGATAAAAGGTCTGTAAAACAACAATTCTAAATATGTTAGAATACTCTAAACTTAGAAGAATACTTTCAAGAACTTCAATAAGATTCAATTTATTTCTATTTACATGTCTTCAGATTTCATGCATAGATAAGTTTTACTTGACGATGGATATTGGGAAAAGGGAAGCAAGTTTCATATGACAGCAAAAACTGATATGCCTCACCAGTTTCAAAGATAAGGTAAAAATGCATACCAAATTTAGTACCCACGCCTTGACACCTTGCAGAGAAATCAAATGTCTCTTTTACGGTCATCTCTCCAACATGTACATCAGTCTGGCTGATATACGCAGCTGTCTTTTGAGGTACAAATTCATCAAGTGTATACCCGTTGTATGTTATCTCTCCTCTTGACTACACTTCCCACAAAAGTAAAATTAATATGCATTAAAATATCTTGAATAATTCAAATGTTACTATTAACAGAAAATTTAACATGAACAGGTAACTTATTGCAGTAAATTACACATTATCATACCTTTAATGTGGGGTCCAGTTTTCCAGCTAAGGCAAGAAGCAGAGTGGTCTTCCCAGATGATGGGGGCCCCAATAACAAAGTCATCCTGTTAAGATCTTCCGTTAGGCATCTTTTTCTATTATTTCTTTTTTTTTTTTTGTCATTTGTATTTTGTTACTTTGCAAGTGCAATCCCATATTGTGTTAATAATAAACCAGGAAAACATTCATCAATTTAATTTTGTCCTCAGACAACATGAACCAAAAAGGTGTTATAGCTAAATAATATGAATTCAAGATTTATTCATAGAATCATATTATTTAAAAGGGATACAAAACCGACCTTGAGGGGTTGATAATGCCAGAAACATCCTTCAGTATATTTAAGGTGGTTCTCTTTGCTAAAGGTAAACCAACAAGTTCCAAGGCTGATTCAGCAATGTTGAGCACAGTATTGGTGAGAGTTGGTAGGGCTCGAGTGCCCACATGGCACTTAGCTTGTACGTTTAGGTGCTCAAATCTCACCTCAACTTTAGGGAGATTGATCCCAACCCTGTAAATGTAACATATTATGTTTACTTTAACAAAATACATATATTCAGGCTCCTCTTCCGACTGAAAATATTGTAAATCATCAAGATATGATTAATGAATAGCCAAGAATGTAAATACAGAGCAGGCACTTTTATCTGTAGTTAATTATTCTGAGTAAATAATTTGCACCAAAATTGCATTTATTAACACAAAACACTAATTTACTCAAATATTAATTGATTAATCAAGAAATATGCTTTTGTTAGCTTATTGTGCAAAAAGATTCTCATTCAAAAGAGTAATTCAAGCATTTGTTGCGGAGTCAACCAAAATGTGTCATTACAAGAAGCATAAAATCTTTTGGATAATTTAATTAGTCATAGCACCATCATTTTCAGCTAAAGATCAAGAACAAGAGCATAGTGTACTTCAGCCATCCCAACAACCCCGATTCAATGTACAAAAAATTTTGGTTGGTTGAAAATTAAGATTATCAACACTTTGATTAGACTCATTCAATCATAATAGTTTTACTATCTATATCCAAAGAGATAGCTACCCGAGGCATTTCCTGCATTTGAACGTATTCAAGTTGAAGCTTAAACTATTACTTAAACTTGCCAATTTTTTTCTTTTCCAAGTTAATTTTTTACATCAAATGGTCAAGAGAGTAGCCGGATTTGCAACAACCTAAATGATAAGAAAGACTGATTCCTGCTGTACAAAATATAAATCAACTAACTCTATGATGTGATTTTACACCAGCATGGCCAAGTGATTATATTATATATAATTAACAATCTGAACTAATTAAGGAAAATGACATGCATACTAGTTCAACCAAATTCACCCCCACTTGCACATATAACACATTGACCTGGCTCAACCAATTACTAAATCATGACTAGAGCATTGATTGCACTTGCATATTTATAAATCTTTAACACATATAGAATAAAGTATAAAACTAATCATTCTGGGCATCAGGAAAGTTCTAGCATGCGTTGTGAAATCTTCCTATTATTTTCCAGTTTGCCTTTTTGTTATTACACATTATTTGTTGTGCTGTTTTCTTGGTCTACATGGTTAGGTGAAGAAGCTTAATGCGTCTGTCAAAAGATTGTTGACTAATTCTATGAAACAAACATTTCCTCCAACCCAAATATTACTATAATAAGTTAATAATCCCTAACATTTATCCAATTCCAAGACGCGCAACAAGAGTGCGTCATCAGCATGCAAAGTGCATGCACCATTTTAAAAGGAATAAAATATAGAGAATCACAAAAAGATGGGTAAATAAATTGGTACAGACTAAAAAGGTGGAGTCCATTTTCTTTTGAATGTTCACTCCCATAAAAGTGTAATCAAGCATTATTCTCTACAAACTTTCAAGTTTGTACAAATTTGGATATATTAAATCTTATCTTGATATCTTAATTAAATAAAAAAAAAAACAGATTCTTGTAAAAATAGCAACAATATTAGTTAGCAATAAAATTGGAATACTAGCTTAAAATTATTCTAATTAGCTCATTTACATGATCATTTAATTAGACAATACCTTACACTTAAACTATCAAATTAATTAAGCATTTATGCCTAATAATTGCGCCAGAAACAGAGATGTTTGATATGGTAATAGCATGTATGAATGAATGTTGCATGCATAAACATGAACATAAGGATTCAAGAAGTGCAATAGCTAGCTAGCAGTAACGAAATCGGAAAGTGAAAGAAGAAAGGGAGAGTACCGATCGATTCTCTCGCGAAACTTGCGCAAGAACTTCTCGTTGTCCTCATCGGCCACCCTGAACACCCGCTTGATGAACTCCTCCCTCTCCCTCATCCCCAGGTTCCTCACATCCACCTCCCTATGCTCGAACTTCAGTCCCTTGCTCTCGCCTCCTCCTGCAGCAGCTCCCTGCACGACGGCGGACTTGAGAATGGCGGTCCGGAGGCGGTTATACGTCGGGAGGCGCTCGATGGCGGCCCACCGCAGGGCCTCCTCGTCGTCATCGGCCCCCGATCTGCGGGACGGATTATTGCGCGCGAAGACGTCGTCCCCCCTGCCCCAGCTGTCGACGTGCATGCTCCTTCCGATGGTCCTGCTGAGGCTCCTCCCCAGCCTCTCCATGCTCTCCATGGATAATCTTGTTAACAATTCGGAGCGTGAGAATGAGAATGAGAATGAGAACAGAGGAGGGGGTTTGGATTTTGGAATGGTGTTTGTGTAGGAGAGAGTGGGAGGGAGGGAGCTATTTATTTGTTATTGGGTTTGTTATTCAGTTTTTTTTTTTTTTTTGGAGTGCTTATCCTCTGCTGCGCAGCGAATCAGCGATGAGGATTATAGGGGGTCTTTTCTGAGATTGAGCTCCACGAATCTCAAAGCAGATCCAACAGTTGAAATGTTGCGCAGTAGAGAATATGAATGAATTCGTTTTTTTTTTTTTGTTATTTTCATAGGCTGACTGAAACAAAGATACACTACACAGTCTACACTGTATCTAAAGTCCCTCCACTTTATTGTTTCTTTCTTTACATTAAATGATTAAAATTAAACAAGGAAAATAATACGAATATATATATTTGGCTTTCATATTTTTTTTTTATTATTGGAGAAGGGGTCCAGGGGTCAGTGGAAGTTGACTTACAAGCGGGGTTGGTGAGTCGGTGAGTACCGATGAACACGAATCTTGATGCGTTCCCAAGTGATTTTGTGTTTGGTGAATGTGATGTGATGACTGGCTTCTTTCTTGGATACGAATTGACTTGTGAAGAAACAATGTGTGTGTCTGCTGCCTTTTCCATTTTCCATTCTGAAGTGAAACAAAAACATATGGTCCGTCTGAACGATGGACACTGAACAGGGTGTTTTCAAGAAAAGGGGTTGGAATCATTGCTCATTTGTCTTCTCTCGAGTGAGCAATGCATTACAAACCATTCATTCATGTATATATAAATTGCAATCAATAGATTGATTTAAACTCATGGAAGAATTGATGTGTTGAGCTGAAAAGGACACAAATTGGCCGACTGTGATTATGTTTCTTGTTTAATTCACTTGATTAATGGTAATAGTAAGTTATTGAAGAATGAGAAATTTTGTCTTGGGGCGGGGAATGAGAGTCAGCCTGGCCTGGTTAGAGAAGAAAGTACCTTTCCAACGAACTGACTCAACTGAGACACCCCTGAGACATTGCTGCCTGCCCTGCTCTGCTTTTTGCTACAGTACAGTCCCAATGTGTCAGGGGACAGAGCCAGGGTACGAGCCGTTAGCCAAAACAGCTGGGATCCGCTCAATTTGGAATGAAATTAGTTACAACCCAACCGTCCATATAAGTACATAGAGGAGGGATCCAATAACCATGGCCATTGGTGTCTATGGTGACCATTTTTTTATTTATGCATAATTTGAAAATTCTAAACCGTTAGATGTATTCTATATTATCTTAATAACATATACATAAAAAATGGCAAAGTTTTAACATTGTTTCGATAGTCATCAAGAGAGGAGAAAAAATAATAATTCTTGAACCGTTGATTTTTGTTAATGCTTGATGCACATGTAAATAAAATCAAAATGATATAATTTTTTGTATACGCATAAAATATGATAGATACAACATATTCTATTAATTAGTTTTGCTATTTATGAATTTAAAATGTAGTTATTTAAAATTTAATTTCATAGTCACCGATAGGTCACCAAAAACATGGTTATTTGATCCCTCCTCAAGTATATATATTATATTTCAAGCGGATGATGCGTACAGGGTTGGATCGGATCAGGGTGTTTTGTGTTGTTTTGTAGGGAAGGGAAGGTGGTCAAGGTGCTCAGTGCACTGCTCACGGCGACCGCTATCCTGGGCGCACCTTTTGATGACCGTGATTCCGGCCGCACCTTCCGATGACCGCGATTCCGGCCGCACCTTCCGACGACCGCGATCCCAACCTCGCCTTCCGATGACCGCGATCCCGGCCTCGCCTTCCGACGATCACGATCGCCGGTGCCGATGGGGATGGGCACCGTATTAGTACTTAGTACATACTGCACAGTTAATTTTTGTTGTAATTTCTAGCATTTTAATAAGTTTGTTTTGTATTTTGTTGTTAAAAATTGTACATTTAAGCGATAGTTTGAATGAATATGCTTATTAAATCTCTATTCATTTTATATAAACACTTATAATGGTTGTATGAACACTTTTCAATACTACATAAGTACTTGTCAAAACTACATAAAAAATTTTTAATTCCACATAAACACTTTTCATTTCCAGATAAACATTTTTCATTTCCACATAAACATTTTTCATTTCCACATAAACACTTTTCATTTACAGATTAACAGTTTTCATTTCCACATAAACACTTTTCAAAACTACATAAACACTTTTCAATTCTACATAAACACTTTTCAATCTTACATAAAAAATTTTCAATAATACATAAACATTTTTTTTCAAACTTATCTAAGCACTTTTTAAAGCTATATAAACATTTTTCAATACTATATAAACACTTTTCAAAACTACATAAACACTTTTCAATAGTTTTTCAATATTATGTAAGCATTTTTCAAAGATATGTAAACACTTTTAGGGGGAAATTGGTGAGTGTTTCTGTGGGCCTGTCAATGCGTCGCTGAGAGAGCTAGTGGACAGGCTGGCAACGCGTTTTCTGTTTTTGGTAAGTTTGGGATGTACGCTGGGATTGTCTTTTAGCCGAAAATGGAAAGTCAGTTTAAGGATTTTCGTGGAGGATTTAGTTTTGGGACTATTAGTCTCTTCCTATTTTGTTTGCTTAGGTTGTAAATTAAACCGCACGGTTATTAACTTGTTATTTGTGCTGTGCATTTATCAGTCCTCTGTTTCCATCTTTTCAGTTGCCTTGAGACGGCTGTTGTATACAACCTGAAGGTCATTCTTCCGTTTTAATGTTTTTTTAAGAGTTCAATATAGTGAGAAATATATATTTTCCTATGGCAAACAAACAAAAAAACAAAACAAAAAAGACATTTGTCTTTGTAGAGAATTATTATTGACTTACATTTTTTAAATCAAAAAATTTTAGAGTGCACTGTTTATCCCTATAAAAATCTCTAAAAAAATTCGGAACGAGATTCTCCCACATGCTGGTTATGTCCCATTTATTTCTTTCCACTACTCTTTTTTTTTTCTCTTTTTTTGTACTTGTCTCTCTTTCTCCGCTCTTCTCTCTTTCTTCGTCCATTCTCTTTCTCGCTTCACTCAATTCCAACAATTATTTCTCCCTAACAACGATTGTATCAATCTCGATTCAATTTTTCTAGTTGTGAACTTCAATTTTCAATCTATTTTTTATTATCTTCGTGGAAGATTGAATCTCACTCAGTTGGTGTGAATTTTTTTATCGAGTTACGGTGATTGAGATCGAAATTGTGTGGTAAGGGGTGGCGATGCTTAAAGCTAATCTCTCAAATGGTTTAAATTGAAGTACATTAAATTTTTTTTTGGGATGAGAGTGATTCTGACTTTGTAAAATCAATATGGAGAACTTGTATACCAATTGTTATTTGGTATAATTACTTTGGGTCTAGTTAACTTTTTTGTTAGCATGCGCTTTTCCCGACTCTTTTTAAAACTAGTATGTAGAATTTGTATAGTAATTTTTTGAGACTTGGTATAAACCACTTTAAGTGTATTGAACATTTTTATTAGTGTGAAGTGGATCCGACTTGGCAAATTATAAATTTCAAATTTTTAATATTTTTTACTAGGTATATGATATTAATTCAATGTGGCATAAGTCTTTACCATATAAAAATGTCGTAGCAATATTTTCAATATTCTATGTTACTGCATTCTCAATTATTTGTCTTTTATTACTCAAATAAATTTTCTTTTTTGCTTTCATGAGTTTTAATACATGACAACGATCATTTTACATATATCACAAAATAAAATTCTAAATGCATTAGCTTAGCACGTTTGATAAAATAATTATTGTCAATTCAAGTAATCAACATCTAAGAATTTAACTTGAATTACAACAATTCAAAGGTTTATAGAAATTTAAAATCTTAAATATATCATAGGATACCTTTTCATTTATGATGCGCAGGAATAATTTCAGTCCGAAATTATTTATTTTGGACCGAAATTTTTATAGGAAACGTACAGTTATGAAACAGTGCCATAATTTCGGTCCAAAAAATTTGACCGTCGAACGGGTTTTTGGTGGGAGCATGTGAGAACTCGGCGTGTTAGGGAAGGAAAACCAAAGATTCAGAGTTGGAGTAAAATGAAAAAGAAACTCATGGCCAAATTCTTACCCACTCAGTATAGGCAGGAGGCTTTCATTGAATACCACAATCTTAAGCAGAGGGGTATGTCGGTGGAGCAGTATTCCAATGAGTTCGATATGTTGCGAATGCTATGTGATGTTGTTGAGGAGGACGAATAGATAGTTGCTCGGTATTTGGCCGGGTTGAAACCAGAAATATCCGATGTAGTGTACTTGTAACAATATTACTCGTATGACGATGTTTGTAGGCTGGCATTGAAGGTCGAATCGCAACAGAGGAGAAATGGTGTCAGTCAGTCTAACTTCCAAAATCGTTTGTCGGAGACTGAGGCCAGTATGAGAGCACCCCCCTCGAACCTTAACCCTATGCCTACAACAACCCAAGCCCCAAACCCCAAACTCTATCAAGGAAATGGACAATCCAGTACGGGAGGATCTATGGCAAACAAGCGGTGCTTTAAGTGTCAGGGTCTAGGACACTTGATTGTCGATTGTCCTAACCGACAAATTGTCACGCTAGTTGAAGAAGACGTGGACCCAATATATGATGATTATGGGGAAGGCCTTGAGCACCCTCTATCAGAAAATGAGGAGATCACCTACGCTGATTCTGGTGAATCTTTGGTGGTTAGAAGAGCATTAGGTGTGGCTATCAGTGAAAACGAGTCATGGCTGAGACATAACATCTTTCATACCAAATGTACCAGTGGAGGTAAAGTTTGCAATGTGATCATTAATGGGGGAAGCTGTGAGAATGTGGTGTCCAACACGATGGTGGAGAAGTTGGGACTAAACAACAATAATCATCCACAACCCTACAAACTATACTGGTTTAAGAAAGGTAATGAGGTGAAAGTATTAAAGTGATGCCTTATGAAATTTTCAATCGGGAAGAAGTATAATGATGAGGTTTAGTGCGATGTGGTCCCTATGGACCCATGTCAAATTCTATTGGGTAGGCCGTGGCAGTTTGATAGAAGGGCAAAGTATGATGGGCATAGGAACACCTACTCGTTTCACAAAGATGGTGTTTCAATTACCCTTGGTCCTTCAGATTTACGGAAAGAGCCCAAGAGTCATTTGCTATTTCGTTTGGAGTTTCAGAATGAGGTGGAACAGAAGGTTGATGTGTTTGCCTTGGTGGTGACGGAGGCTAATGGTGACAGTCCAGAACTTCCACCGTGGGCTAGGTCATTAGTAGAAGATTTTGCTGATGTGGCAACAACAGAATTGCCATCTGGATTGCAGCCTATGAGGGACATCCAACTTTGCATTGACTTAGTACCCGAGGCTGTCATTCCTCATAAGTCCGCTTATCGCATGAGTCCCAAAGAGCATGTGGAGTTACAGAAGCAAGTGCACTCACAAGTTCGAACTCCAATTGAGAACTCAAACAAGAAGTATAAAGAGCGGGTGGACAGGCGCCGCAAGTGGGTGGTGTTTAAAGCAGGTGATCTGGTATGGATTCATCTTAGGAAAGCACGTTTTCCCACTGGTCGGAATGGTAAACTACAACCTAGGGCCGATGGACCATTTCGGGTGCTGGAGAAGATCAATGACAATGCATACAAGATTGATTTACCAGGAGAATATAATGTCTCGGCTACATTTAACGTGGCTGATTTGTCCCCTTACATTATTGGCAATGAGGATGATGCATCGGAGGAAGAGGTGACAGATGATGAAATGGCATATTCGAGGACAAATCTTTTCTTAGAAGGGGAGAATGATGCGCAGGAATTATTTATTTCGGACCGAAATTTTTGCAGGAAACGTACTGTTATGAAACAGTGCCATAATTTCGGCCCGAAATTATTTATTTCAGACCAAAATTTTAGCAGTCTGTTTCCAGTAACATGGTTCCGCCCCAGACAGTTTTGATGTGCGTTTTTGAGTTGTTCTCTGCGTTTTTTTTTAGAGATATTTCTGTACTGGTTGTTTATGTTGTCTCTTAGGGTTGTTCTTTTTTGTTTTTTCTATTTAAGTAGTTGTCATGCCCTTTGGGCAAAAAGAAGTTGTTGTTTGTTTATCAAGTTATCAAGAAAAACGAATTCTGTGTGAATTCACAAAAATCTCTCATGTTCTTGTGTTCATCCATTTGTTCTCTCTACGGTTCGTGTATCAATTTAGCTTATCAATTTGATAATTGTTATATTATTTTTTGAATTAAAATAATTGTTATATTATCATTACTTGAGACAGTAAAAGGAATGTGCTTGACAGATGTTTGACGGAGGTGGTGCCAGACTGCCAGTGCAACCAATTAATGCTAGTTATAATTATCAAGATAATTAAACGTGGCATGCAATGCAGAGCCAGTGGCTCACTCTAACAACAACAAAGATGTCACTTGTCAAAACAACAGATCGATCCGGTACTGAATCTACTGATCTTTTTTTTTGACTTATGAATCTACTGATCTTGATCTATGATATTGTGAAAACATAAATTGTCAGCTTTTGTCCGGCACTAGAGATAATATAGTGACTTGTGTATCGGTGACCTACTTAAATTCCATGTACAGTGGACTCTGGAACACAAGATATGCTGAGTCAAAAAGTGTTAAAAGGCAAGTAGAAACCGCACTGAATATTGTAAGAATCTCTACTCCTTTATTAAGAACCTTGGGTGTCCAGATCCGCCAATGGCTGAGATTTATTGATCAATTTTCGGAGATAATAACTACCGTTAGATGTATGGGATTTACACAGGGTATGTGGCCAGCGTGTTGAAGTCGAATTTTAGTTGGTTTAGTGCTTGTTACACGGAGTCTACACTTCCGAACTGATACAATATATCACTTCCACCCATCTCTTCTTTGCTCCTTCCTCTCCTGGCTCTGGGGGTCACGCTCCCACCCATCTCCTTTTCCAGCGAAAACCCTAACCCCATCACCGGCTCACGGCTTCGCCCTGGCTCCCACTCCCTCGCTCACAGCCACTCGCACTCTCCCCTCGCGCATCTTTTAACTCCGATCTCAATCTCCAGTAAAGAACCTTCTAACCATTCCCATAAGTTATGATTTTGTCTCTCTATTTTTTTATTTCCTTCTTGATAATAACCTTTATTTTTGTGGCTAATCTTCTCTCTCGACTGGAAATGGACATTCGAAAAGGCAAATGATGATTGAAGGCAAGTTGCAATTTTGATTTGTTTCTCTCTATTAATATTTTGTTTTGCAACTAAAGAGGTGAAATTTTCCATTTGAACAGAAATTTGTCGTAATAAAGTGGCCAAAAAATTTTGTGTTTTTTGTATTTGCAGATTATTGATGCCTATTTCTATCATTCCAATAAGGTTTCTGGTAAAAGGTACTTTTATTTCTTCTAACCTTCAATTTTCGTATGATTTTCCTTCAAAAAGCTTTTTGTTTGACCATTCATATAATAGTCTGTTTTATAATCATATTTGTTTTTGTAATTGAAAGTACCCTGAAAATCTAATTGTTCTTGCAACCTACAGCAATTTTTTTATTAAGAACAAGGTTATAATATTATTTGTAACTTAACTGCAAATTTAAAGTTGTCGTAGAGCACACCCAACACCCACAGCCTTCAATTTCTTTGATTTATTGCTTCTCATTCCTTAGGTTGTTGATCAAGACTTTAGAGATGATTTTGTTTCAAATTAAGGGAGATCGTACAATGATAACAAAGGTTTCTCAGTCTAATTTTGGTTGCAAATTTTGTCCTATTTCAGTTTACTTCACCAGAAATAATTTGTTTTTAGTTTATTCATAAGATATATATTACAAGTATTTTACTATTTTTCTGATATTATTTGATTACGAGTTTTTAGAAACTGATAACTCAGTTGTACAGATATGTACTGGCCTTGGCAAGAAATTCCAACTTAACATGTTGGTTCTGCATGGTGATGGTACTCCTATTAAAATTAATTTGTGTTTCATGAATTTCCATATTGTTCTTGATTATTTTATTGAAAATTTTATCATTTAATTTTAATATTTTATTTGGTTCCAACCTTCATTTGCCAGAAATAGTTTGCACCTTTATTTTCTTTCTATCTCAATTTATTCCAATCTTCTTATGTGCATTGCTAATTGATGAAATAAAAAGACATTAATGACAGACTTAATTGCCTCTTTGTAGTTGTCATATTTGCAGATCAATGCTGCACCCTTGCAAGTCCAGAAAATTTCTAGGTATGATTTGCAATATGAAAGATATCCTTATGTTATTCGGTGAAGATATACCACACAATACAAGACCATACTGTTTGTCTATTTATTATTTTCCAATTTTTTTTTTTTCAAATGAAGGCCAAGAAAGGAAGAAATTAATAACCAGATGTCAGAGTAGAGGGAGAGAAGGGAAAGTTGGAAGAGAACAATATATGTCATTTATTATGATTGTTTGTTTTCCCTTTTTAACTGCTCAATTCCTGATTTGATTCCCAATTATAATGGAAATTTATCTTCTATATTGAAGTAGATTTGTAAATATATTGTATTAGCAAAAAATAAAATGATGCTTATGTGTCTTTCTCCTATAAATTGTTGTAGCTTGGCACAACGACCTTGATCTGTAGTGTCAAATTGTGAATGGCTCATTCAGCATAACATGCTTGGTACTTCTGTAAATAAATAATGATTAATTATTTGGTCTCTTTATTTATTTCTATTTATCATTTTCCCATATCTTTCTTTCTCTCTAATAATATTATGTATATTTTATTAATAACAATTTTACAAGTATGCGTTGATCTCTGCATATACGGTTGGCCATTGCATAATAAAGTCCCGTTGCAATGCACGGACATACTACTAGTATAATAATATGTACGTGACAAAATGTTGACCATCGAGGCAACAATTATATTTTTTTTCCGTAATTTATAGCTCCAAAATAGTTCAAAATTTTGAGGATACTATTTATTTTTCCTTGACTATTGTAAAATCATCATGTTGAAAATAATTTATAGTCACAAAGTTTGTCAAAGGAAATATGAGTAAATTTCCTCAAAAAAAAAAAAAAAAAAAGTTTGTCGCGATCGTAAATTCAAAAAAAAAACAGAGAGAGAGAGAGAGAGATAAGATAATTTGTCCTTTAGTCACTGCCTCTTTGGCTGTATCTGTATATAGCCCCCTCCATTCTAAATGTTATTATACGCTCCAGTCGAATTAGAACATGTGGCTTTGTCAACGATAAGCATATATAAAGTCGTATAGAGATGTCTCAAAGAAAATTAGAGCCAGACGAAATGCATTTGTAAGTAATTTTGTAGCGTTCCTCGATAGAACATGAAAGAAATTAAAAAAAAAAAAAACAACTAACCATATATGCCATTCGAGTCCGTTATTAAAAAAAAAAACGATATAACCATATATGCTCTGTTTTTATGTTTAGTCAATTTATATCGCATTTATACCGATTAAAATGGCAAGAACGTACAAAATGCTTGAACAAAGTTCAATACAAGTTGAAACATTCATTGATGCGAAATAAGTTATATGAAACAACTATTATGTACAAAATAAGTACATTTAAAATGTCTATAAATTGCTCTATTATTTGTGTTTTAGATTAATTTATGTCACCAAAAATTACACCAAACCCTTATAAAAACATGCAAAAACACTTTTAATAATGTCTCATATGTATTTAAGCATCAATATGTTAAAACACAAAGTTTGCAACAAAAAAAAAATTATAAATGTTTTTTAGCCGCCTTTAAATAACTCTAATTACATTTTTAATCGATTTATGACTTGCATCCACATATTGTAATGTCAAAAACATTCTAAGACGCTTTCAATAATGTTTCGTACATATTTATGCATTCATTCATACAAAATAAAGTGCATTAAGACACCGATTATGCACAAAAACATACTAAATGCTTCGAATAGTGTCCTACATATTTAAGCATCCATTTATGCATGCTGAATAAGGTGTTAAGATATCAATTATACACAAAAATTACAACTTGAGTGCTTTTAAAATATCTATAAATTAATAACACTATTGGCATTTGTAAAATCAGATTATATCCCAATTCTACATATTGTAATGTCAAAACAAATTCAAAGATATTTTGAACACGGTTTTCTGTGGGAGAGTAATCTAACAAAGTAACAAATTGTGAAGTTTTACATATTTATATGTGCTCAATAATTAAAAGTTCATACTCTATATTATAGGAAATGATTTGGGAAGAACAACGCTCTATTAATTAACGACTAATTGCACGCGTGACATTATCAATTGCGAGAGCTTGTGTTCTTAATGACTTGCGAAGATTCCAGTCTCCTGCTTAATGCTTTCTTTCATGCTTTGGTCTACATTAATTAAGACTACTTTTTGTATGTATGTATGGACTGGATTTTCTATTTCTTTTGAAAAAGCCATTTCATATTCCTTTTAAGCTTTGACTACATTGGTCAACATCTTTGACCATTAGAGATAATTAGTAGCTGCTTATTCTTGTTTTGGAAAAAGATAGTGCAGCTGGATGATATACATCCTTACCATATGTAAAATTATATTGGAAAAAATGATACGAAGGTGCTATCTTCAGGGGCGGAGCCAAACTCCGATTCAGGGGTGGTCCAACTTTTTCAATAGAATATAGTTTTGTAATTATTAAAGAAGTTAGGCATATTTTCATAAAATTTTTGAAAGTATACTTGTGCAAATATTTTTCAGGGTATGGCTAGTTTAGCAAATTTTCTTAGAAATCAATCATATTTTTGTAATATTTTATCAAAGAAGGATTATTTTTAAGGGTATATTTTTGAAAAAAAAAATCCAGGGGTGGGCACTGTGCTGCCTCCGTCCCTGGCTATCTTCCCCAAATAAAAAATCTGAGCCGTTGATCATTTTTTCGATAGATCAGAACTGTTGATCTACGTTAATGCACATTGACGTTAATGCCGTGGCCCATTAAAATTTAAGGCCCATATCAATTTCCTCAATATAAGGTCCATTACATATTATCTTAAAAATTTATTATAAGAAATAATAATTTCAGCACAAAGCAAGGCGTGGACTCTTTACTAGTATATATATATATATAGTTAGGCTACAATAATATGCATATCACGATTTTACCGTGCTATGCGGTCCGTGTCTCCGTTTTCGATGTCCAAATAGTCGATCCGAACCGCTCAATGTGATCTCTATATCAAAATATGTTAGAAAACCAAATTTTACAATTTTTAGAATTTTTTTGCTATTTTTAGTGATGGGGAGAAAATCGTTGTTTTGTATGAACCAGAATCCTCAGATCTAACCATTTTCTCCTCATCATTAATAATAGCAAAAAAATTCAAAAAATTATAAAATTTGGTTTTCTAGTATATTTTGATATAAAGATTAAGTTTAACAATTCGGATCGACAATTTGGACATTGAAAACAGAGATATGAACCGCATAGTACGGTAAAACCGTGATATGCATATTATTGTAGCCGGACTCTATATATATATTTTGAAAACTTGAAAGTGGCTGTCAAGGTCTATGATGATATATATATATATATATATATATATATATATATATATATATATATATATATGAGCAAGATTTCGATGCCACAAGTTTTGTATGCCACCAAATGCCACACACTCTCTCTTTTTTTATATATATTTCAAAATTTTGCATTCAAATTTCAAATCAAAACCGTTGATCTTATTTATATTCATGAAAGATGTATGCATATAAAATTTCATAATTTTTCGAGTTCATTTGCTACTAGATAAGCGGCTTAAAAATGAATGAGTCTAGTTAACTATGATTGATTAATTTTAATACGTCTATGTTTAAGCCAATTGATCTAGTACCAAATGAACTCGAAAAATCATAAAATTTTATATGCATACATCTTTTATGAATATAAATAAGATTAACGGTTTTGATTTGAAATTTGAATGCAAAATTTTGAAATATATATAAAAAGAGAGTTTGTGACATTTGGTGGCACACCAAACTTGTGGCATTGGAACCTTGGTGTATATATATAACTAACTATTTGGATGAAGTGTGGCTGCTCCAACCCTCCAATTATTAAGCTTGCTGGTCAAAAAGCTTTTTTTTTTTGGGGTAATGACCCCAGACCCCCCCGAACTTTCGGGTTTTGACAACTTGGCCCCCGAACTTTTAATTTGGACAAATGCCCCCCCGAACTACCGATTTGTGACAAATTGCCCCCCGGGCTGTTAATTAGCCATCTAATACTCCATTTACAAGTATGAAAAGACCAAAATACCCTTATGTATATATGCATGATATTTTAAAATTTTAAATCATTTAAAACGTAAATAATTTTTTCTTGGTCTTTTCATACAAACCGGAGAGTTCACAAAAATATTTTAAATATAAATAAGTTCAAAAAAATATTTAATTAAAAACCATTATATATTAAAAATATATAAAAAGTTATTAAATATTTTGCAAATACAAAATTTATAATACAGAATGTTTATCGTTTACTTTTTATTATTTTATTTTATGAACATAATATTTATATTCATGTAACTAATTTTTATGGAAAAAAAAATATTTACGTTTTAAATGATTTAAAATTTTCAATCAAATTTGAAGTTAACAAATCGGTAAAGCCAGAAAGCGTTTTATATGCATGATATTTATATATACATAAGGGTATTTTGGTCTTTTCATACTTGTAAATGGAGTATTAGATGGCTAATTAATAGCTGGGGGGCAATTTGTCACAAATCGGTAGTTCGGGGGGGCATTTGTCCAAAATAAAAGTTCGGGGGCCAAGTTGTCAAAACCCAAAAGTTCGGGGGGGTCCGGGGTCATTACCCCTTTTTTTTTTTAATTTTGATTTAAATACCCGTAGGTCAAAAAGCTCTTTAGGACGACATGACTTCGATTGTGCATACTGCATGGATCCACATCCACCCTGATGCTGAGTTTTGCTTATTTTTTAAAGGTGTTGCTTACGTTATTGACTTAATTATTATATCTAAATAATTTTATTGGTTACAGATAAAATTAATATTAAGCAATATTTATTTATAATCATCGGATTAAAAAAAAATTATATACTGAGATCGAATAAACTAATTTCTTAATAATTATTATTCCAAGGGATTTCATGTGCGTGGAAACAAGAAACAAACCCTAAACCTCTGTAATGAAGATTTTAGTGTCGTTAATTATCTTTTTGGGTCCCGAAAACAAGTTGATACGATTTTGCTCTCTTTTACCGAGGATATTTTCATTTTAAAAAAAATTATAATTTTTGAAGTTCATTTCACATCAGCGTATGTAACCTTCAAAGTTAGCAAAGATAAATTTACCCAAATTTTGGTTAAAATTATGAATCGTTTGACAATAAGCTTATTTAAGTGTACTTCTTTTTTATATATTGATCTCCACCACGGGACGTGTTTAATGGAGACCAGAGGGAGTATGTGCCCTCCAAATTCTTTTTGAAAATTAGTACAGATATATAAGATATTTTTTTCATGGATATCCTTACTACTAATAAAAGGAGATTGGATTTTTTGATATAAAAGTTTTATCTTAAAGAATCTGAGTCATGATTGTTTACTTAGATTAGATTGATCACCACTGTTGACGTACTTTAATGTCTCGGCTCATTAAAATTTAAGGCTCATATCAATTTCCTCACAAGGAATGAGCTTTCAGCCCTTTATTATAAGAAATAATAATATTAGCTTAAAGCAAAACATGAGTTCTTTACTAATACTAACAAAGGAAAAAAAAAACAGAGAGAGAGAATTTTTTTTTTTTTTTTGATTGAAGAGAGAATTTTACTTCCCACATGAGTACAAACTAGGATTATTAATTTTTACCCACCCCATAAATTTTGGTTAAGTTGAGCACTAGGTGATACTCACATATCTTATCCGTCCATATTAATAAGAGCCAAGCAAATTTATTTTGTTTTATAGGTGCAACTACGTGAGACTTGCATATCTTATCCGTTCAGATTTGCTGGAAACAACATATTCGTGGGCGCGTTTAGCTGACTGATCAACGTGTCAATGAAAATAATATATTGCAAGAATAGTGCTATTAAATTAGTTAAAAATAGGAGAGTGATGGATTAATGGTGGTTGAAAGAGTAAAAAGGAATAGTGAAATATTGAACTATTGGGAATAGTGAAATGTTGTTTGGTAACAAAACACCACTATTCGAAACAATACATTTGACACTAACCCGGTATTCCATCATTGGGTTGGATTACCAGATTAGCCTCTTCTTGTAACTATTCCACTTTTCTATTTGGTGTTTGGCACCACTAAGAGCATCTCTAAGAGACATCGTAAAACACTCCTAAAACTAAAAATTGGAAATTAAGGAGAGAAAACCGTCTCCAAGAGATACCCAAACAACTATCCCTATTTTTAGCACTCCCAAAATCAGAGCCAAATCGAGCTATTTTGGCCTAGTTTTTAGCACTCCCAATATGACTTCCCAAAACCAGAGCTAAATCCAGACCGTTCAAATGTATTGGGATCCATATTTTGGCCTAGTTTAAATGTATTGGGATCTATATTTTGGAAATCTGTTGGAGATTGAGGTGAAATTTGCTCTCAAAAAATTTAGGATGACACCCAATATAGATATATTGGGATCCATTTTTATGACATCTCTTGGAGATGCTCTAATAATTTCGAATGGCTCACTATTCTGGAATAGTATACGAAGAAGAGGGTGCCAAACACATCCCGATTTTGTACAATATATACGAGTCGAAGCCTGTTGCAATTTTTTAGGCCCAATATAATAAACGGATGCCTCTTTATGTTGGAAATAGGGGGTAGTAATTAATTCTCGGTTGTCCTGATTCCATTAACCAGACAGCCCCAAAAGAAATTGAGTCTCAATACAAACCTAAAGCAAGCCCAACATGGTACAATGAGCCCACCCGATAAGAGAAAAGCCCAATGAATAACCGGGCCGAGCAGATTCGTCTGCTTTTCGAATCCGCCCCGGTAAGCGAATGAATCCGCCCCGGTAAACTGAAGCGAGGAGCTAGGGTTTGCATATATAAACCCTTTCGAACCCATCTCAGACCCTCTTTGAAGTCTCTCCGCGCCGCCGCCGCCGCCGCTTCTTGCTTTTAGCTGTCCGTCAGAGGGAGAGGAGGAGAAGAGTCTCTAGATCGATCGACCATGGCGGATTCCAAGGCTGTCACGCTGCGCACGCGCAAGTTCATGACCAACCGTCTCCTCTCCAGGAGGCAATTCGTAAGCCCCCCCTGCCCCCCTCTGATCATCATATCGGTACTTTGCTGCTTTAGATCTGATTGATTGAATTGTTGTTTGTGTTTTGTAGGTTATTGACGTTCTTCATCCAGGGCGTGCCAATGTATCCAAGGTACTGATTCCATATTTTCAATTTTCTGCTACATTTTTAGATTAGACATGATTGAGTACCTTGCGGTACTGTAACATTTGGCTGTATGTTAATGTTAATGAACTGTTACCGGTATGAAATCACTAAAGAGTGATCAATTTCAATTTCACCTGATCATGTTTCCGGTACTAGAATCAGATCACCAATGGTAGTAGTTTGTACACAGCTTGCTTAGAACAGTATTATACCTCTTATGCAGCTGGAAATCTAATTTGACAGTGGATATTGAGATAATTCCATCAGCCTTTTCTAATTGATTGAGTCAATGGTGTAGGTTGAGTTGAAGGAGAAATTGGCCTCTCTGTACGAAGTCAAGGACCCCAACTGCATCTTTGTCTTCAAGTTCCGCACACATTTTGGAGGTGGCAAATCAACTGGATTCGGTCTCATTTACGACAACCTTGATGCGGCCAAGAAGTACGAGCCCAAGTACCGGCTCATCAGGGTTTGTCTTCTCGTCTCTTTTCTCATCATTCAGAAAACTACTGCAATCTAGGTTTTATGTGAACTTATATTCAACCATAACTTCTGGTATTTAGTTATATTGACCGGTGAATGGCTATACATTTCAGAAGGGTCTAATTTAGATTTGAACTGGTTCACTTTTGATTCCTTGTCTTATGGATTATAAGTTAATAGTAATCCTAGCAGTGTAGAATGTATCTTTCCTGTTCAGTAGAATCTTGTGCCTGGAAAGATCAGCTTCCATAATGGCCTCTGCCTTTATGGCTAGCTTAGTTTGCAAAGCAAATTTGTCGGTGTTTTCTGACTGTTTAACCCTGTGCAAATATAGAATGGATTGGCCACAAAGGTAGAGAAGTCTAGGAAGCAGATGAAAGAAAGGAAGAACAGAGCCAAGAAGATCCGTGGTGTCAAGAAGGTATGCACTTGATTCTATATTTCTTCTAGAAATGTGTTACATTAACTATTGTGAGTTATTGCTGATGACCATTTTTATGGCTCACCATAACGTGTGGCTAATGTCATCATTACATCTTTACATCCCCAACTTCATTTAGAAAAACTTTCCTTTGATAAAGCATGCAGGAACAGAACCTTACTTTGTGACTACAAATGTTTTGTATGTTTAATGATTCTTTACTCATTTTGTACAGACAAAGGCTGGTGATGCTGCCAAGGGTGGCAAGAAGAAATGAAGAGAGAACAGTTCAATCCTCTACTGTTCTTTTTTTGTTTTTCTTTCTCAGTTAATGCGGTATTTAGAACTGTTCTTGTTGAGCAATGCCATATTTGTTTATCAATGGTAGTGAATTGTTAGGGGATTTTGGCACTTTGTGATTTTGTACGACAATGAGTTTAGAATTTTGCCTGGGGTACTCTCATATGAAGTTATTCAATTTTTGCTTGTGTCTTTTAGAAGTTGTGTATGTCCTATTAACTCAACAAATCCCTGTTGACTTGATATTGGTATCAATGATGTCCTTCTAGCAGCATAAACCGGCATCTAATTATGCAGTCGATCTTCAGATGAAACAAATTAATGTTATACGACGCTGGTTACAATATTAGTTTTGTTATAATATTACCTTTTTCTTTTGAGATTTTGGTTGAGTTTCAATTCTAGCCTTATATTTCTGGGTTTTGCTATTTGTATAATGGTCGATAACAATATCGAAGTTCCTTTCAGTAAAATGCTCAATTGCGGTATCAAAGTTCCTTTCAGTAAAATGATAATAATAATTTGCTTAAATTACAATTCTGGACTAAGCATTGATCTTAGGAACGAAAAAGTCCTTTCAAAAATGTTGTACGGTACCTGCGTCATAGATTCATTGTGTATGCTCAAGAAAAGCTAGCTTCAATGCTTCATATGGATGTCCCAAATAGAAGAGATAAAAAGACACAATATGATGAACTGTAAAAGCTCCAGTGCTGTTGTGAATTTGTGATTCTGTATCGAAGGGTAACACTAGTGTTTTAAAACTTACGAGGACCTTTAATTTCTTATGCTCAAAGATATCAATTATATCTAAATTTTTTATTTATACAGTAATAAATTCTTTATATCAAAAGTTCGTAGAAATACAAAATGTTCTAATTTTAGAGATTTTAAGTATTTATTTTAGATTTTTTACAAGTTATATACGAAACATCTTATTAACAATGTATAGTCACTTATAAAAAATCTTGAAAAATTTTTGTATTCTAAAATATATTAGTATAATAAATTTATTAAATCATATAAATTAGAAAGATATGATTTGATATGTTTTTTAGTTTAAACTGATGGAAGACCTTCATGAGTTTAAGAAGACCGTGGTTTTAGTAGTTTTGGACTACCATGACAAGGTTATACAATGCCACGTAATTTTTCAAACAATAAATTCAAACTAGTATCAGAATGAGTAGATTTGAAAAATGTGAATAGGAATATAGAGAAATAAACAAAATATTTGACGAGATTGAGAAGAAATACATCACATGTATGTCACAAACAGAGTGTTTGGGATCATTGACGTTCAACTTTGCTTTTTCAGGGAAAAATAAAAAAAAATGAACAGAACTTGTTTGTTTGAATGGCGTTATTTATATTTCTCTTTTCCAATATGAATGGAGCATAAAAACGAAATTGAAGTGGCTTGGAGAGTGGAGACGTTTATGACCAATTCCATAAAAAAATTTCATGTGTCCGAATCCTATCTCCGTTTTTTTTATTTTTTTTTTTGATAAAGTGGATATTTTCTACCATCTCCTATTTCTTTTTAGGAGATTTATTATTTTGTGCCCATAGAACATTGAACTGAAGTGGCGTGGAGAGTGGAGATGTTTATGACCAATTCCATAAAAAAATTGTGTCCGAATCCTATCTCTTTATTTATTTATTTATTTTTTATAAAGTGGATATTTTCTACCATCTCTCATTTTTTTTCAGGATATTTATTATTTTGTGTCTACAGAGGATTGAACCCATGGTAGCTAATTAGAAGCTTGAGCTTCTAGGTTATTTACAATCCTCTCTCCTTAACTTTCGAGTTTCGATGTGACTGTCATTTGCAATCCTCTCTCCTTAACTTTCGAGTTTCGATGTGACTGCAGTATTCATACTACTAGTATTACTGAAGAATTAGGAAAAATAAGTACTGTACTTCATAAATTCATGATACATGCATGTTTGGACGCATGAATTTGCTCAAGGTTTCTATCCCTGACGGATAAACATTTAAACATGTAACTTTTAGTTGGGCCTGGGGCGTTATTTCAGACCTTATTGACAACAACATAGGCGCTTCAAATCTTTCATCTCAGAAGAAAATACAAGTTTGGTACAATGGTACATAGAGCTCTTACATAGTGATACAATTGATGATTTTATTTGGGAACCTGCTGGTTGCTCAATAAAAGTGGAGCCCAGCTATAAATTGAAAAGAATGAAATGAAAATTTCAAAAATTAAATTATGAAACAGAACAGTTTCATGTTTTTCTTTAAAAAAATAAAACAAGAATTAAAGCTAGCCTAAATGGTGCCAAATTAACACACCCTAAATTATCTGATCTGTCGCATCAGCAGGAACATCCTCACTTGTAAGAAATCCATAAACCTGCCGTAGATTCCCTCTGGAAGGCCTTGCGTTTATTGCATAATTACAAATAAACACTAGCCTCTTCCTCATCTCCCATTTTGTCAAGCTTTTCTGTTTGAATGACTCACCACCATCAAAATTTCCTGATGTAATTAAACAAAAGGTTGTTTGATTAGTTTACTACAGTAAAACACATGATTTCCTACCAAGTTCTCGTTGAACAGTTGAAAGAATATATAAATTGAACCCATACCCGATTCATCGAACAAGCAAGTCAGTATCGCGAGACAAACACATACGCTGATATCCTCCCCTGCACAATTACATATCGATTAGATTCAACTTTCTATACAACTGAGTAGATCATTATGATTGGCATGATATGTCGATATTGAAAACAAAAGGTAACTTAATAATTCACTTTAATTGACTAACCATTTTGACAGCATATCAACATCCCTTTTCCTTTCTGTAAATGCGATTTTGCAAAATTGACAGCAGAAGGGAGACTTCTATATAGGGAAAACCGATCTATCTTTGAACTCTGAAGAAGAAAGAAGCAAAAACAACTTAATCTATATCAATTGTATGAACAAAATATATCATGAAACCACCACATATTGCTTGTCACATACCACTATAGGTAATTTAAGGTAGGCATCAGATGATATAGTAACTGAGATGTTGCCTCCAGTGTCACAGTTCAACATGCAATCACAATCAACTGATTCATCTGAAACTGAGAAAAGGGAAATAATTAAGAGAAAAATGTCAGAAGCATGTACAAGTAACTGTGGCAAGGATAATCAAATATCATGATAAAAGTTCAAAATACCATCCAAGATTGAAGCTACAGCAATGCATGTCGAACCTATCCAAAATATACCTCTCCCGTTAGCCAGATTAGTCTCATTTCTCAAAGAAACTCGATTATCTAATTCCTCAGATGACGCAGTTTTTGACGCACCAACCTTCATTTGAGGCAAATGTTCACCTCTCTGAGAACGGTAGACTCTATCTCTTTCTACAATCTCCGACACCATTCTATTACAAGCCTCAGGCCCAGCAACAACAATATTGAATGCATTTTTCCAGAACAAATCGGGTGTCAGGCCACGGGCCCAGCTCTCTTCATCATCCCCAGCACCAGGTATGTACCGCCAGCTGAATTCAGCCTGCACTGATTGTTTTATCTGCCCATCTCGGCCAGAAGCAGAAACCAATATGACAGGTGTGAAATACCATGACTGGTATTCTGGGACCTCATTTAACCATATTAAAGTGTTCTGCGAAATCCACAAAGGTCGTAGGGGCTTTTTCAGAGAACGCACTAGAGAGGATATATCAGCTCCGCAGGATTCAAATTGTTCGATCCAATAGGGCATTAGGGATTCTATTGCAGCCTTTTCTGTTTGTGGAACCCACAAGGGGAGATGCAGTGACGTGTCCCAGGAAATTGTCTACCAAATCATAGAAATTAACAAGCAAGGTTAAAATACAATAAAGTATCTTTCTTTCTGAGTTTTTCTTTTCAAAGAGATGCATGATATTATTTTCAACACAAAACAAACATATATTTTAAGTGTATTCGTTCTTTTAGGTTTAAGTGGCATGCATCCATGTCAAACTTAAGAGGACTGATATTGTTAGGTCAATTTGCATGTACCTTATTGCTGCATTACTTGAAATCTGAGCATGTAAGGTAAGGATGTATAGGAAACTTACCGATTCACATTCTTCTTGATCCTGGGATGATGCGTGTTGCAGATGATTGTAAATACACCGATTCAAGACACAACACCAGATAGGAATAGTTTTAGACATACTATCAGGAAATCTCTTCCCTTTTCTTGTGGAATCCACTATAATACACCCTCCTCTCTGCCCTGTCATGAAAAAAGGTTTCATCCCATTCATTACATGAATTTAATTAAGTTTAATTTTTATTCAAATCAAGGTTAAAGTTCCTTTACCACAGGATAACAAATTAAGTAAGACCTTACTAAAAATCATGTCAATGTAGGAAATGTAAAAGCTCTTTGGGCTTATAAAGTTATAATCATATGTGCAGAAGGTTATCAATTGTAACTGGTAGTTACACATTTTTTAAAAAAATATTGCTTGGATTAGTCATTCTAGCTTGCCCCAATAACTCGTTGGAAATTGCAGTATTCAACTAATTGATTTATGCAAATATTCCTCTAGAAAATATAATAAAGTTTAGAGCTTTGGCTTATTATCATTAATTGGATCAAATAAAGTTTGAACCTTTAAGTAAGTTAAAATCGTAATAAAGACTGTTTGGTGCCTGCAAATCCAACCAAAGTCGGGTTTAATCACATTTTCACACAGACCCAAAATGAAGTCACTATTTTCATTTATTTATTATTTTCTATCATTTTAGAACTTGAGGTCATCAGTATTACAACAGGAATTCAATTAACACACATCCAAATTAATTCCAATGCCAATCACTGCGAGTAGTATATATATCATACACACCAGAGAGGATAGCAAGATGGAAATTGAGGCGCGCAGTGCTGAAGGACCAGTTGTTCTGGTGGCCATCAGTGGACTTGAAGTAGCAGGTCGCATCAAAACTGGGCGCGTACCAGAGGCCGCAGCGGAGGTTGGCGACCAAGGGGAGGTCGGGCCAGAGTCCGGCGATCTCGCGCACGAAGGCGGAGTCCTCGTAGACGGAGCGCAGGGCGTTGTAGAGCGACGAGGCCTCGCTCTTCTTGATCCTCCTCGCGGCCTTGCTGACACTGAGCTGAAGGCTGAAGTTGAAATCCATGTGTTTTGTTGTTGGGACTTGGGAAAGTACGAATTGGGAAGTTAGAATGAAAGTACGGTTTTATTATGTCATGTATGTTATGTATGTATCTATGTATAGGATTTTAACTGTTAAAGGAAATGTGACACAGATCGTAGGATTGGGGAATGGAGAGTGGAGATTGGGTGGTGAAAAATAGGTGAGGAATGTGAATTTGACCAAGTTATTTTTGAGTCCAAACTTAGAAGTAGCCCAATACTACTTGTATTGGCAGTATGTATGACTGTAGCAACCCATTCCGGGCCTAACGTATCTATATGTTTTTTTTAGGAAGACCAATGTTAAATTAATTAAGCAGGCCTGCTTTTATAACCTTTTTTGGCACCGAGTAAATAAACGGAGTAACATATAGATGGCATTAACTGTCTAATTGTGTGTATTAACTGTAAAGATTTCAACATAGTTGCTCAGCCAGAAATTGCCCAAAGAGTCCCACTCATACAAATGATACAATATAATATCCTCCAGTTAATATAAATATAGTAGCAGAACTACTTGGCCTTGTAATCTGCAAGTAAACAAATGCCAGTTTGCTAGTATAGTCATAGAATTAGTGTTTTGGAACTGAAACTACATGCACAGAGAAGTCGAAAGTATCTCCATCTTCTGTTGCCACTGTCACCGTTTCTATCTCTCTTTCTCTTTCTCGTCTTCGGTTTTGCTCGCAAAAGAGACGCGCCACCTCATATTCACCCCTCAAAGCATGGCCCTGTGGGTTGGGCTCTTCGCACCGAGTCAAGCACCTCAGCACCTCTTTCATCGATGGTCTTGATGGGGGCAACTTGGCTGTGCAGACCAGACCCAACCTGAACACCTGTGCTACCTGATCAAGATAAATTTCATCTCTTATGTGCTCATCAATGACATCCAACAAGCTGTCTCGCTCTTGGAACCGGTGCCATGCCCAGTCAGCCAAGAAGGAGTGCTCGTGGTCTCCCCCATTGGCTCTTCTCGCTGTTGTTAGCTCCAAAAGGACCACCCCGAAGCTGTACACGTCTACCTTCTGGTTTATTTTTTGTGTGTATTCATATTCTGCCAAGAGATCAAACATAAAGAAAAGTTTCTCAATGTTCATTACAACTTGGTAAATTAAACAAGCTTTTTAATGTAGAGATATATAGGTGATACCTGGAGCTATGTATCCGTATGATCCTGCTATTGCTGAAACAGTTTCAGGCTCACCGGCCTTCAGTAACACACGTGCCAATCCAAAATCAGCAATTTTAGCTTTGAACTGGGGATCGAGCAAGATGTTACTGGACTTGACATCTCTGTGCACGATTGGAGGCAAGCAATTGTGGTGCATGTAGCACAATCCCCTTGCAGCACCAATAGCTATCTGTAGCCTCGTCGGCCAATCCAAGGGTGTCCAGTTACCCATCCTCCCCTTCCCGTGAAGCCACCGATCTAAGCTGCTGTTCTCCATGTACTCATACACCAATAGTTTGGTTTGTGTGCTTGTAATGCAACACAATAATTTCACAATGTTGGCATGCCTCATAGATCCAAGGATTTGAGCCTCTGCTTGGAATTGCTTTTCGAGCTTAGGTTCAGGCCTTTGACCACTCCATATCTTTTTAACAGCTAAATTTCTTGCGGCGGAGTTTCTGAAGTCGATCTTGTAAACTGTCCCTGAACCGCCTCGCCCAATCAAATTATCCTCTACAAGCCCATTGAGGATGTCAGACTCGGTGAAATCCAAAGTAGAGAAGGGAGTTAGCTCCCATGATTCACAATCAAGGCTACTATTTATCCTTCTGCGATGTTCTCTTGCTATGTGCAAACCGATGATAGTTGTTCCTGTGAAAGCTGCGCATCCAACAACCACGAATGCAATAAGCCAGTTGGAGAGCCTCTTAGATCGGTTTAGGATGTTCATATCATGGGAATAACTTGGTCCCTCAGGAGTATTTTCTGCACTGTTGCCACACAAGGGGAGATTAAGCACAGTATGAACAAATGTGCAGAGTCCAAGGTTTGATAGAAAGCTCCGAGCAAATGGTTCTACATAGAAGGTGCTGGGAATCGTGCCTGTTAGTTGATTCACTGATAGGTTTAGGAAGTTGAGCGTAAGATTCGCTAAGTCTACCGGAATTGATCCAGACAAGTAGTTTTCTGAGAGGTCTAGGGTAGTTAGAACAGGGAGCACCCCTATTGATGGTGGGATTGGACTAGTGAGTTGGTTGTGGCTAAGATCGAGAATTACTAGGGAACTTAGTGAGTCGAACATTTTGTAGGGTATGGAACCTGTAATCTGGTTGCTGCCAAGGGACAACTCCTGTAACTGTAAGCTACTCAATGTTAACTCTCCATTAAAGGAGTTGTTTGATGCTCTGAAAACTTGAAGTCGGTCGGGAAATGATGGTATTTTTCCTGTGAAATGATTGTTAGATATTTCAACTCGGGTAAGGTTCCCTGACAGCTCTTTGGGAAGCATGCCACTGAAGTCGTCATGGATCATTATCTCAACAAGATTAGTTATGGACCAGATTTTTGTTGGGAATTCTCCAGAAAATCTATTATTGTACAGTTGGATGCTTTGTAATGTATTACAGTCGGCAATAGATGATGGTACTTCACCACTAAAATCATTATTAAACAAGATAATTGTCTCAAGGTTTTTCCCTGAACAGATGTGAGGGGGTATTTTACCTGATAATCTGTTATCATCTACTTCAAAATTCCAAAGTTTAGAGTAGTTCCCTAAATTTTCAGGTAGTGACCCGGTAAGTTTGTTACCAAACAAGCGAAGATCACGTAAGTTTGGCAAGAACCCAATACTTACGGGTATTTCGCCACTAAAAAGATTATAGTACAAGAGAAGGGTTGAAAGGTTTTTTAACTCACCGAAACGCTCTGGTATCTCACCTGTTAATTTGTTCAGTGACAAATCTAATTCCGACAAACCAAGGCTACGAATCGGTCCTGTAAAATTGATCTCACCTGCCAGTTGATTTGAGTACAGGTATAATTCATGTAGATTATCTAATGACCAAATCCAACTAGGCACAGAACCATTTATTTGGTTCCATCCCAAATCCAGGTGTTCAAGCTCAGTAAGTTTTGACAGTGCAACCGGGATTTCACCAATTGTGTTTGTTTGTGCCATCCACAGGAATCTGAGTTTAGTCAAATCACCAAACTCATCTGGTATCTGGGCCGGTTTAAGCAAAGTATTCCAGGCAAGGGAAAGATACTCTAGATTGTACAAATTCGCAATCTCTTTGGGATAGGTACCGTTAAAAAGATTCGTGTCCAAGTGAATCTCTTTGAGAGCCACTAAACGGCCGATGGATGCAGGGATTACCCCGGTGAAATTATTTCCTGACAAATCGAGAAGAGTAAGAGTTGGAGGCAACTTATCTATGTCATCCGGGAGAGAGCCAACAAAATAGTTCTGGGATATATTCAGGAACTGCAGTGCAGAGCAACTGTAGAGAGACCGAGGGAAGCTGCTGAGGATTTCATTGTTGGAGACATCAAGATAGGAGAGGTTCTTCAGGCTGCAGACTGCATCAGGGATTGGCAGGGATATGTTCTGGTTTGAGAGACGGATTTGAGTGACAACACTGTTGTTGCAAGTGATGCCGGTCCAGCTGCAGTAGTTGCCAGAAGTGGAGTTCCAGGAGGCAAGAGCAGGAGGGGAGTTGCCCCATGAAGCCTTGATTTGGAGAAGGATTTGCCTTTCTGATTCTTCCTGGCATATGGAACAGAGGAGTATGGAAGCTGATAAAAGCAGAGTCACAAAGGGAGCAAGTGCAAGGTAAGTTGTCATAGCAACCAAGAGAGGAGGATTAAGGGGTCTTAGTGAGATAGTTAGCAATTTGTCTCTTGAGCGACTGAAAACTAGTTGTGAAAATTAATGTATCTTATAGTAGTTTAAACAGCTTGACTTCTCATTGACTTGGAAATCTTTTGCATCTCATGTTTTAATTCTTCTATGATAATCTTACTTTAATTTGGAAAAGGGGGAAAAAGTATGATGAAATATTGAAAAGTATGAAAAGTCAAGCACATAATTAGAGTTGGTACCTATATATCAAGTTTTGTCATTTTTAACTTTGATTTGGTACTAAAATCCTCAATAATAATACTATCGAAAATAATGATCCAGCATAAAATTAGAGTTGTTCTGCAATAGATAATTTTGTTCAAAAAGAATCTTGACATCTAATTTAAGCGGGATCTTTTTTTATAATAAGTTTCCTAACCATGATAGAATTAGCCATGATTAATAATAGAATGAGATCATATTTTAAATGACAAATTGACAATAGTGTCTCTTCCTCACTACTTTACAACTTCACTGGACAGAATCCTCAACATACTTTTACTTTATTCCACAAAAAAAATAGATGGTTTAATCATGAAATTCAGCTCACTCTCACGTCTCACCTGTGGCATACGAAACCTATATAGGCTAATTCTTCTCTTTTGCCTAATTATTATGAAATTGAGATGCCATATATGTCCTGGGAGTTGGGACGTTGTATTGTAGTTGCGCAATATTTAACATCTATTGAAGAACAAAATCGATGATAATAATAGACCGCATTACAATTAACGAACTAATATATAAATCAGTTCTGAGATTTACTCCATCTTCATCTTTAAACTAACAAAATAAAAGAACAATGAGATGTGCTTAATTAACATAGGTCTATAGAGTCTAAACTCTAAAGTCTAAATTAACAATGAATATGCACAGTGATACATGATTGGACCGACATGAATGTAATCTCTCTTTCCTTGGAAAATTGGTTAGCTGTGATTCTTGTCCACAACAGCTAGGGAGCAAACTTTTTTTATTTTTTATTATGCTGTAGTGTTTTGTAGTGCATGCATATCAAATGCTACTGGTGTTTATCCTTTTGTGTCAACTTTAATTGCTTCGTACGTCCTTGCGTCATTCCGGAAAATGGAAACGAAGAAGACTGAAGACCACACCTGACACCAGACCAGTTAGAATTTACTGGCTTTCTCTTTTCGTATAAATTATTCATAATATAATTCAAATCGGCTTCTTATTTGGAAAAGGGCACAACAATTGAAAGATGCTTCTCTTTTGGTGTGAAACACATCATAAACGGTGAACCGAGCAAGTCATCAGTCAATGGTCAACTTCAAATTGTTGCTGATGCAGAGAACAGAACAGTTCTTTAGATGGGACTTTGTAGAAATTGTTCTTTAGATAGGGCTTCGTAGAAATTGCATTAATTAATTTGAGTGATTTCATCCTCATCTTTATCTGATAAAATTAAGAGCTCCTCAATCGACAAAATTATGTAGTTAAATCAGTGTGGAAAAGTGGGGCAGCCAACGGTCAAAGTCTTGATCAAATTGTAGGATAAGTGGATAACACATGTGTAAAGAGTATTCTTATATATACTACTGATTCATTGCAAGATTCTGTAAGTGTGTCTCACGCCGAAGACCCAAAAAGTAAGTCTCCTGATCATTTAGGTCGAAAGATATTGTCCGCGGGCACCTTGCAATTGTTCTGATCTATGTTATTTCATTTCATTTAATCAATTTATTCATTTTACACAGACTAGCTATTATTTATAACTTGTAAGAAGCACTGGCCTGAAATGTTCTATTATGTATTTCACATGCATGGTTGCAAACAAGTGAAAATATTCTCCAGCAATTCAGCTCAAATAATATGTGCCTGATCGTATCAACTATTTGGTTTGAAAAGCAGTAGCATGTATGCTACTGTTTCATCGACAAATGGAGCTGCTAATCCTGCAAGCAACAGCAACTATACACTGATTGCTCCTCTGTCCTCAGCTCAGAACAATAAAAAAGATGAAGCTCTGATAATTAACTTGAGATACCGCTTTGCATCTGTATATTTAGTATGCATCTAAAGTGTGTTCATTACAGGATCTACCAAGGCATCCTGATGAAACATTGTGCGCTTTAAACATACCAGCACTGATCATTTGATTGGGCTTTGGGACGTTCCAGTTAATATAAATATAGTAACAGTTTGTATCTTTATGATCACTTGTAGATTAGCATGGTTTAGGTAATTAGGATATGGGCGGATATATATATCTGATGATCAGAGGCTGCAGGGAGATGAGTGTAGCACCTCAATGCTTTCTTTCCTTTTTTTGTTCTTTTGGCTGGGCACTGTGTGTGTTGGTGTGACAGCAGATTTATGTACTCCTTGATATTTAAGATTTCAATAGAAATCGGTAGGACTGTTGAGCCCACTTTGTTCTAAAAAAAAATAAAAAAATAAATATAGTAACAGAACTTGGCCTTGTAATCTGTAAGTAAACAAATGCCAGTTTGCTAGTACAGAATCAGTGTTTTGGAACTGAAACTACATGCACAGAGAAGTCGAAAGTCCCTCCATCTTCTGTTGCCACCGTCACCGTTTCTATCTCTCTTTCTCTTTCTCCTCTTCGGTTTTGCTCGCAAAAGAGACGTGCCACCTCATACTCACCTCTCAGAGCATGGCCCTGTGGGTCGGGCTCTTCGCACCGAGTCAAGCACCTCAGCACCTCTTTCATCGATGGTCTTGATGGGGGTAACTTGGCTGTGCAGACCAGACCCCGTCTGAACACCTGTGCTACCTGATCAAGATAAATTTCATCTCTTATATGCTCATCAATGGCATCCAACAAGCTGTCTCGCTCTTGGAACCGGTGCCATGCCCAGTCGGCCAAGAAGGAGTGCTCGTGGTCTCCTCCGCTGGCTCTTCTTGCTGTTGTCAGCTCCAAAAGGACCACCCCGAAGCTGTACACGTCTACCTTCTGGTTTATTTTGTGTGTGTATTCATATTCTGCCAAGAGATCAAAATATAAAGAAAAGTTTCTCAATGTTCATTACAACTTGGTAAATTAAACAAGCTTTTTAATGTAGAGATATATAGGTGATACCTGGAGCTATGTATCCGTATGAACCTGCTATTGCTGAAACAGTTTCAGGCTCACCGGCCTTCAGTAACACACGTGCCAACCCAAAATCAGCAATTTTAGCTTTGAACTGGGGATCGAGCAAGATATTACTGGACTTGACATCTCTGTGTACGATTGGAGGCGAGCAATCGTGGTGCATGTAGCACAATCCCCTTGCAGCACCAATAGCGATTTGTAGCCTCGTCGGCCAATCTAAGGGAGTCCAGTTACCCATCCTCCCCTTCCCGTGAAGCCACCGATCTAAGCTGCTGTTCTCCATGTACTCATACACCAACAATTTGGTTTGTGTGCTTGCAATACAACACAATAATTTCACAATGTTGGCATGCCTCATAGATCCAAGGATTTGAGCCTCTGCTTGGAATTGCTTTTCGAGCTTAGGTTCAGGCCTTTGTCCACTCCATATCTTTTTAACAGCTAGATTTCCTGTGGCGGAGTTTCTGAGGTCGATCCTGTAAACTGTCCCTGAACCGCCTCGCCCAATCAAATTATCCTCTACAAGCCCATTCAGGATGTCAGATTCAGTGAAATCCAAAGTAGAGAAGGGAGTTAGCTCCCATGATTCACAATCAAGGCTACTATTTATCCTTCTGCGATGTTCTCTTGCTATGTGCAAACCGATGATAGCTGTTCCTGTGAAAGCTGCGCATCCAATAACCACAAATGCAATAAGCCATTTCGAGAGCCTCTTAGATCGCTTTAGGATGTTCATATCACGGGAATAACTTGGTCCCTCGGGAGTATTTTCTGAATTGTCGTCACACAAGAGGAGATTAAGCACAGTATTAACAAGTGTGCAGAGTCCAAGGTTTGACAGAAAGCTCTGAGCAAATGGTTCTACATAGAAAGTGCTGGGAACCGTGCCTGTTAGTTGATTCACTGATAGGTTAAGGAAGTTAAGCGTAAGATTAGCAAGCTCAATCGGAATTGATCCATAAAGGTTATTTTCTGAGAGGTCTAGGGTAGTTAGCACAGGGAGCAACCCTATCGATGGTGGGATTGAACTGATAAATTTGTTGTTGCTAAGATTCAGTATATTTAGGAAACGTAGCGAATCGAACATTTTATAGGGTATGATACCTGTAATCTGGTTGCTGCCAAGGGATAACTCAGTTAATTGTGACATGATACTCAAGGTTGATGGTAGTTTTCCATTTAACGAATTGTTTGATGCTCTAAAAACTTGAATTCGGTCAGAAATGGATGGAATTTCGCCTGTGAAATGATTGTTTTCTATTTCAATACGAGTGAGGTTCTGTGATAGATTTTTAGGAAGCGTACCAATGAAGTCGTTGTCATGGATCATTATCTGAACAAGATTAGTTAGGGACCAGATTTTTGTTGGGAGTTCTCCAGAAAATCTATTATTGTATAGTTGGATACTTTGTAGTGTATTACAGTCGTCAATAGATGAAGGTACTTCACCACTAAAATCATTATTAAACAAGATAATTGTCTCAAGGTTCTTCCCTGAACAGATTTGAGGGGGTATTTTACCTGATAATCTGTTATCATTTACTTCAAAGTTCCAAGTTTAGAGTAGTTCCCTAAATTTTCAGGTAGTGGCCCGGTAAGTTTGTTACCAAACAAGCGAAGATCACGTAAGTTTGGTAAAAATCCAATACTTACGGGTATTTTGCCACTAAAAAGATTATAGTACAAGAGAAGGGTTGAAAGGTTTTTTAACTCACCGAAACTCTCTGGTATCACACCTGTTAATTTGTTCAATGACAAATCTAATTCAGACAAACCAAGGCTGCGAATTGGGTCTGTAAAACTGATCTCACCTGCCAGTTGATTTGAGTACAGATATAATATATGTAGATTCTCTAATGACCAAATCCAACTGGGCACAGTACCATTTATTTGGTTCCATCCCAAATCGAGGTGTTCAAGCTTAGTAAGGTTTGACAGTGCAACCGGGATTTCACCAATTGTGTTTGTTTGTGTCATCCACAAGAATCTGAGTTTAGTCAAATTACCAAATTCATCTGGTATCGTGGATGGTTTAAGCAAAGTATTCCAGGCAAGGGAAAAATACTCTAGATTGTACAAATTTGCAATCTCTTTGGGATAGGTACCGTTAAAAAGATTATTATCCAAGTGAATCTCTTTCAGAGCCACTATATGGCAGATGGATGCGGGGATTACCCCGGTGAAATTATTTACTGACAAATCGTGAACTGTAAGAGTAAGAGGCAACTTATCTATGTCATCCGGGAGAGAGCCAACAAAATAGTTCAGGGATATATTCAGGAATTGTAGTGAAGAGCAACTGTAAAGAGACTGAGGGAAGCTGCTGAGGATTTCGTTATAGGAGACGTCAAGATAAGTGAGATTCTTCAAGCTGCAAACTGCATCAGGGATCGGCAGGGATATGTTCTGGTTTGGGAGACTGATTTGAGTGACAACACTGTTGGTGCAAGTGATGCCAGTCCAGCTGCAGTGGTTGCTGGAAGTGGAGTTCCAAGAGGCAAGAGCAGGAGGGGGGTTGCCCCATGAAGCCTTGATGTCGAGAAGAATTTGTGTTTCTGATTCTTCCTGGCAGTTGGATTGAGAAATCCAGGAAATGACAAGAATTAAAAATAATAGCATCGAGAGTGAAAGGAAGAAATTCATCCTATAATTTGAATTACTTGGTGTTTGAGTCTGCGAGGGATTTTGCTTTGCTTTCAATGGTGTACAAGGAGCTAGATGGCAAGTTGGAAAATTTATATAAGCATATCTGGAAATTTAGTTGATTGTCTGCTTTATGAATAGGTTAGAATATGAAGAGCATTTGAGATAGTTTATCCCCAATACACTACTAGAGGCTGATGTGATTGGAAATGTACTTTTTTGTTGTTTTCTGTTGCTACGGCACCTGAATGTGTATAGCAATACTAATATCTTTTTTTGATGAATGTAGTAGGTAATTGCCTGCTTTCTTAAAAATAAATGATCACCAGGTTTGTACTGATGATTTAATGATTTATTTTATATGAAAATGATATAGACTTTTGTACTGCAATTGAAGAATGTAACTACTATGGGATAGTCCACAGAGTGACTGCATGGAGAAGTTTAGAAGAGAAGTATTTGTTTCACTGAACAATCAAAGCTTAGTCCAACGTGATCTTGTCCCTCAGGAAAATTCGTTGTAGCACTTTAGCCCGCAATCAGGAGGAAGGTGTGTACTCCAATGCAATACTTGTTTGTAATAGATTGATATCGAAAGGAACTGGTGCTTTTTCAGTCCGTAAACCTGGTTCCCCATTGAATAATTCTGTGAAGGAAATGGAGAGTATAATAATGTATACCAGACCTATAGACCATAGCAGTTATGATTTTTTTGGTTCGATATTGCTGGTTCAATGATGTTATCAGTCTACTACGGCCAGTGAAAACAAACATAGAAGTACATAGAAATATAGATATACAAATAGCCTAGAAAGCACCACATGCCAGTAGTATTTTTACATAGGAGACAAGAAATTATCACATATACTTAATATCTATGATGCAACATAACATATGCATTGAATTTTGTTTCCTGCCCAGCATAGATATAGATCACTTAAATCTCCCAGTTGCAGATCGAACAAGTGATTTAGAACCACTGATAGAAGTAGAACAATCAACTAACAAGTCAGTCAATGGTCGAAGTCTTTGTTAATGGTGACAGAGGTGGACTCAGCTGTACAATTCAGCATCACAGAATTTTGTTTGCTGGTATTCAGATAACGTTCTTGTATTTTGTCTCACAAAAATACCGTTCTTATCTATATGTGACAGTTAATGTTTTCGAGGGATTATAACTCTTTAAGTTTTAATGTGGAACAAAATGAGAGTCAGCAGTCAACACACTCGTGATCAACACCTTCAGTATCTTCTGAGTTCTGATAGTTAATTTTTCCGGCAGAAGCTCCTGTAATCGTTCGCCATCGATCACGTCGAACCCCGCTTGTAAGATTTCATGAGTTGGTTTTGATTAACAATATCATGAAGTTGTACACAGTTTATAAGAGTACTATTAATGGCTTTATGAAATTCTATTATCTATCACAGTAACAACTAAGTGAAATAATTTCCAGCAATTTAGTTAAATGAAATATTGGGCCTGATTAATATATAGTGTGCATCTAAAGCATGTTCATTATTGGATCAACTAAGGCATCCTGATGAAACATTGTATGCTTTAAACATACCAGCACTGATCATTTGATTGGGCTTTGGGACGAAAGGAAAAACCAAAAAAGTGTGTGGGCTGGGCTCCGCTCTCTGGAGGCTGCTTCTGATAAACAGGTGAAAAGTTGTTACTAAATGGGCTCCGCTCTTTAATTAGTGAATTTATCCAATTCGAAACTCTCTTTAAGATAAACAATAATGAATTCAATATGCACAAAAATGATATTTTTAGCATAGGTCTATGCAATAGCAAGCAGTGCAATCATTGTTATTCAACATCTTCTCGGGAGTTGCTTGGGGCAGCGTACATATTACTTTAGAACAGCTTTTATACTCAAATCTGACCGAAATGTCCTCTGAGAAAACTGAAATGTGTTATTGATCATAGGGGTATTTTGGTCAGATTTGGGTAGAAGAGCTGTTTTACGGTAATTTGGACGCTGCCCCAAGCAGCACCCCATCTTCTCGGTTAAGCCCGTGACCGTGACCTCTGGATAATATTAAGAAGCTGTACTACAATTGTACATATTCCCAAATAAAAAGTTGAACAAATGACAAGAGTTGCTGCTCTGAGTCTGAGAAAAACAGTTGCCCCTGGAAGATCTCCCTGTTTGTATTTGCTTGGAAGGAAGGAAATAAGAGCGAGACAAGCATGTATAACCAAAAGAAGCAACATACATATGATGAAATGATATGAATATATGATGCATGTTTCCAAACTGATTTGGGTATGGCCAAACACTCCTGTCCACAGTGAACTCTACTACTTACCCATAAGTATATTATATAGTAGTACTCTCTTTTTCTGAAGGATTTCTGATAGTATGCAGTTATCAGTTATGTGTGCCACAATTTCAGTAAGGAGGCCATGCTTTCGGTACCCGTACTGCTGTTTAATTTGCCTGTTTCTAAGAAATTGATGTCACGTGAAAACATACGAGTGAGGCTTTTGCGCTTTACAAAACACAGTAAGGTAGTATGTTTCGACCCGCTATCTCAAAACCGTAGCTCAAATGGTCAATCCAAGTCACTCAACATGATCTACATATTGAAACCTTATAGATTACCGATTTTTTTCCATTTTTTGAATTTTCTAACTATTTTTTCGGATTTTTAGGAAATGACTTTTTTTATGTACAAATTTTGGTGCATTTTCCATACAATTTTCAAAAATCCAAACAACATGTCCACGAAAATTTTATATTATTAATAGTAGACCTCACTCATCTTTTTTGGTATTTTATGTATCAGTTGCCTATTTGTTTTTTTTTTTTTTTGAGATAAAGAAGAGGGTCAAGCCACTCAAATTTAAATGTCTATAAAAGACCCTCCATCCGGGTTTTGAACCTGCGACCTCCCACACGGAGAGCGTTACCCTTAGCCACTAGACCAAAGACCGGTTGTTCAGTTGCCTATTTGTTTTTTTTTTTTTTGAAAAGTTGACAGCGGCTGCCAACATAAGTTGCCTATTTGTTATGCTATATATATTTGAGATTCCATTTAATTATGATTTTCTACTAAAGAACTGAGAGCTTAATAGTACTATATGGTTACTGTTTAGCTTTCCATGAAAAAGTGCCACAGAAACTGATTCATTTCTTGCAAGGAATGGGACCACGTTTCATTTACTGCCAATTATTCACAGCTATAGTAAATTAGTAACACGCCCATCATGGTCTCCAGAGTCCACCCTCCACATAAATATATTTTTTTCCCTTGTTAACTTAATACTACCTTATGGCAAATAATGACATATAATGATTAATCATTATGAAAAAAAAAAAATAAAGGATGAGCTTAGAATTCGATCGATCCGGATCGAAAGGCTACAATTACAATTTACCGTCTCTTGTCTAATTCCCTTGTCTATATATAAGAGGACAAACTCATGAACTATTAGAGCATATGCTAATTTCATTTCCATAGATCGTATATATATATATATATATATATATATTCATCCGGCTGCATCTGTAGATGGGGAACACTATACATACAATATATATGAACTCTTTTATCTTGTTTTTGTTTGGACAGTATTAATTTGTCCAACTACGTGGACTTTCCGCTGTCAATATTGAAAAGTTGAGACCACCTTAACTTTACTGTCTGCTTTCCTCAAAAAAAAAAAAACTTTACTGTCTGCCTCGTGGCAAAATTGCTCCATATCTAGTTATGTCCACTTACTTTTTTTTTTTCCTCCTCGCTCAAGATCTAAACGGATCGCTAAGTGATGTTAGTTACTTATATATCAACTTCTATTATATTGGAACTGTTAAATTGTACTTCATAATTAATTACAGACAGTTTAATTAGTCTTCTAGTCTCGATCAGAGGTGGAACTTTGATGATGCCACTCGGGACAGTCGCTTCCCTTAATATTTGAAATTTTGTAAAGAAACACATGTAAATCAATAAATTATTACCCAATAATCAGAGTTTGCCCCGTCTAAAATTAGTTATTACATGTAAATTATTGAAATTTGTTGATTAATGTATCTTGTCAACTCAAGTAAATTTGATTGACCCCTCCTTAATTTCGGCTGAAGATCTGCCACTGATCTCGATCTTATACATGTCATATCTTTGATATTGGCAAAATTTAATTCGTCCATTGAGTGTGGTATTACACGTGATAATTTTGAATAAATGGGTCGTTAAAACTTTCAAGTATTTGTATGAGATTTTCTAAAAAGTGGCTATAAAATATAAATAAATTAATTGAGTTTCTTAGATTAGTTTCAAAAAATCTCAAACAAATTAATACTAAAATCTTTTTGAAAATATAAAATTTTTATATATTATAAGATTTTTTATACAAATAATTTATTGGGTCATATAAATTAAAAGTTAGAGGTAATTAATATGTTTTTTTAGGTGGGCTTGCGACAGGGCTCCGAAGTTCACGGTAGCTTTTGATAAAATTTTACTCATAAGTCTCTATAAGATTATGTTTAGTCATCCCTATTAATAATAAAATGAGGATTTTTTTTTAGACTCAAAAAGAGTCTTTGTCCAAGCTATTTTCTACCATTAGATTTGAGCAAATCGCTACATCTAGATCGTCCGTACATAATTACCAGAGCAATCCGCTCTTTGGATTGCTTTGGATGAGTGCTATCCTCTCTCCCCAAAAACCCTTCCCCTGCGTTTGGTAGCCGTAATAAAATTGATTTAAACTCTAAAATCAATTTTAAGTCACCAAACGGAAGTGATTTAAGGTGTAGTAAGTTAACGCAGCTATATAGGTGTAGTAAATTAAATCACCAACATTTCACATCTTTTACACATAACATCAACTTAATTTACTTCATCTATTTACTTCATTACCACCAAACGCCACTGATTTAAGGTGATTTAACATTTTACTCCGCTTTAACTTAACACGCTTGCCAAACGGGGGGTTCAAGTTTAGAGATATTACATAGATTGTCACTAGATGTTGCGTGTGCCCATGTGCCAGAATGGCAATTTTATTATTTTATCAATGATTGGGGGTGTTTGTTGGATCAAAATATGTTGTTGTTCTCACGCAAAAGCAAACAATTAATTCATATCCCCTGTTGTACTGCATTGTGCAGTTCACAGCGTCAGTCGTTGGATTGCCTCAAGATCAGCTTTGGCACGAATCTCAAGACAATCCAATGGCTGATGTTGAGAATTGCGGTATGCAGTACAATAGGGGATATGAATGTTAATTTCTATGCACGGAATGATTAAATGTGAGTGTGACTTGTGTTTTCTCAAAAAAAAAGTGTGACTTGTGTAGTTATGTTTGCTTTTATTATTATTGATGCATCATATTTTTATCTATTTATTTTAGGATTTTTATCTTTATTTTAGTTAGGAATTTTAGATTTAGTAGCAGGTTAGTTAATAGATGTTTAAATTTGAGTTAGTTAAGTTTTCGGGACCTAATTCGGAGAAGATGAACAAAAATAGGCGAAGAAGCGCACAGATTACACATAGTGCGGACCGCAATCTCGAGTGTGCGGTTCGCACTCAGATCAAAAACTGGAGCAGCTAAATCTGGGCTGAGCACAACCGCTGACAATCCAATTTTAGGGCAACCGACTCCCTGTTCCTTGGGGAGTACGGTTCGCACCTGAGGAAGCCAGATCGCAGGAAGATCAAAATCAAACGGGACCTCTATTTTCTGGAGCAGTTTCAATTTAAGGTATCTAATTTTGTCCTTTGCTCCATAAATTAGGGGTCGGTTCCAGAAGAAGGAAGGCTAAAACTGGGAGCATTCAAGCCTATATAATCATCATCTTTTGAAGAAGTTGGGTGTCAAGTCAAGTTGAGAGTAGAGTTTATTGTGAGAATTAGTTATTGTAGTGTCTTTTAGTTTTTTAGTTAGTAGAGAGTCCTTTACTTTTGGAGAGTTTAGTTTAGAGAGTCGATAAGAAGAGGGAGATTACTCGGAGAAGAAGGATTCAAGCGCCGACGAGTCTCAAACGTCATCAAAAATATTCGGTGCTTTCTTCTTTAAGTTATTTACCTTTTTCTTTAATCATGTTGTCTTTTATTATGTTTGAGTAGTTGTCTTAGTTCTTAGGGTCTAAGATGATGTTTGTCTGTTTGAATTAATTGAATATCATGTTTTAATTGTCTATGATTTGAAGTTATTTTCAATATTGCTTTGAGCTTGATTATAATTTTTGAATTGCTTCTTGATAATTTGATAAAAACCTATAGATTAGGGCCCAATCTAGTTGGTTAGAATAACGTCAATTGAATTGAGAACTGATTCTTGTGCTAATTGGGTAGTTATCCAAAAGTAACCGAAAGGAAAAATGTGGTTATAACGAAAGTTAAACCTTACCTTTGAACAAAAGCAAATTGAATTTAGGTTAGAAATAATCCTAAAGATTTCTAATTAATCTAAAAGTGTTAAAAGTGCCAACAAACGAGAGTTGAGGGACTTGTAACTGCTTAGGATTAGTTGGGGATCGGTAACTCTAGTCAACATATCTGATCTGAAATAAAACTGTTCTCTGTTTGTTCCTTGCGAACCGTAGTGTGACAAACTGCGGATCGCACTCCCAAGTAACTGACAGGAAATCTATCTCTCGGACAGTTGTCTGCGAACTGCAGTTAACCACTGCGGATCATTAATCTGTAACTGAAAGAGAGGCGAAATTGTACATCCTGCGGACCGTACCTGACAAGTACGGACCGCAGGCAGTTGATCCAGACAGCAAACTGATTCTGAAAACCCTGGGAACGCTTGTTTAGCATCTGTTTAAAGTCTTTAATTACTGTTATTTACTTTATTGCATCTGAGACCAATCTTGAAACAACCCCCCCCCCCCCCAAACTTTTATACAAAAACACCAAAAATATTCTAAATAGGATTATGATAGAATTTAAAGAATAGTTTAGAAGTAATTCCGTCCCTGTGGATTCGATCCCGACTTTATTGCAATAGATCGTACGTTTGCGATTGAGGGCATTATTTAGGGTAATTAAAAGCCTATACACTTTACAGAGGTTAAGCTTTTTGGCGCCGTTGCCGGGGACGGCAACGCTATTTCTAGACTTTTCTTTAATTTCTTTTCTATTTCTAACCCCCCTTCCTCCTTTTCTTGTTCTCTTGTTTCAAGTTACAGAAACTGGACCAACTACCGCCGGTTGGTGACTATAAGCTGAGAAGTGGTGTTCAATATCCGAGACTACAACCAGAGGACACCCCGACCTCAGCCCCTTCCGACCTGACCACAAATTTCCAGCGGTTGTCGATCGAAGATTCTTCCTGCGGACCGCACCTCACTACTCACGATCCGCAGGACATGGCAGACGAAGCAGCAAGGCTCGCGTTGGAAGAGGCGGAAACCGAGAAGCAACAGCTTCAAGCAGAAGTCGAGCAACTAAGGCGAGTGATAGAAGAAGAACAGCGCAGAAGAGAAGCCGAGGCTGAAGCTCGACGTCATGAACCATGAACTCTCAGAGATTTCCACATCCCCAAAACTAATGATGCACAAGGACCGATCATACTTCCTGACATCGTTGGGGATCTTCCCAACTGTGGCTCAGGGGTAGTCAACCTCATCCAACAGAGTTGCTTTCACGGATTGGAGTCGGAAAACCCACACGAACACATCAACAACTTCCTGCAATGTTGCCGAACCGTGAAGAACATCATGGCGAGTCCAGACTACGTCCGACTAGCTCTGTTTCCGTTCTCCCTACGAGATAGAGCACGAACATGGTTTAATTCTCTTCTCACAGGCTCAATTGGTACTTGGGCCGAATTATCTACTCAATTTCTTGAAAAATACTACCCTGTTAGGAGAACTGCTAAAGTTAGAGCACAAATTTCAACTTTTAAACAAGGGTATGATGAACCATTGAGTGAGGCTTGGGATAGATTTAACCACTTGAGACAGTCTTGTCCTCACCATAACTTTTCTGATTGGATGTTAGTTGATGCATTTTATAATGGTCTGAACTCACAAAGTCGTGTTTTGGTTGATTATGGTGCAGGTGGATCCGTTATTGATCAAGAGCCACAAGAGATCTTGGAAATATTTGATAAGTTGGCACAACAGCAACAATGGGCCAGCGGTGAGTCTAGCAGAGGCACGAAAGGGCGCTATGAAGTCGATCAACTCGCTTTGATGCAAGCCAAAATAGAAGCCCTTCAGTTACAAGTTGACAAGCAGAAGGCTACCTCCAAAGCTGTGCAAGCTCAATCTTGTGCTCTTTGTGGAGAGGAATCACATGACTACGATCATTGCCCACTATGTCAACCTGAGGAAGATGAGCACGTAAATTCCATTAACAATGAGCCCTCATTCTTCCCAAAGCCTCCTTACTCACGGTCATACTCTAATGATCAAATTGAACGCCAAAACTGGAGAAACCAACCTGACCGTCCTAACTATGGGTTCAACAACAACAACAACCCTCCTCAGAGGTATCAAAACCAAGGAACTCAGTATCAACTAGGGCAAGTAAATGGTGGCCATAACTTCTACAACAACGCCCACTTTCAAAACCAAAACCAAAACCAGAATCGAAACACCCCGCCGAACAACGCATACCGCCCACCTTACGTCCTCCACACCAAGAATTGAAACCATCAGTTGTCAACAACTTCATGCACGAGCAAGGCAAAATGAATCATATGATCTTTGAACAAATGCAAGCCTTGAATGAGAAGTTGGCAAGGCTAACGGGAGGAGATGTAGGTGCGGAGTCAAGTTCGAAAGACATGGGCAAGCTTCCGAGTCAACCTATAGAGCCCAACGGCGAGGTGAAGGCCATTCATACCCTCAGGAGCGGCACTCAGTACTCTGACCCTCCTATGCCAGAAGAGACAGACCTAAGCATCATCAGTCCAGCGAACGCCGAAACAGCTTCAGGTACAACTAACTGCCATCCGCAGCCTAAAGAGTACCAACCGCAAATAATTCAGCAAACCGACCCTGAAGCGGTTACAGGCCAACCGACATCTCAACCAGCGCAGACAGCCAAGCCCAACACAACCTGCGAACCGCAATCTTGACAGTGCGATCCGCAGTATGAAGAAACAGAAGGCAAAACTGACCAGAATACCAATCCTGTTTCACGTACCACGACAGCAAAGGACAAGGGCAAATCACCAGAGACAGAGCAACCTTACAGACCACCTGTCCCGTTCCCGCAGAGGCTTGCCAAACACAGTCTAGACGAGCAATTCGCAAAATTCATGGAGGTACTTAAACAACTCACCATCTCGATTCTATTCACCGATGCTCTCACACAAATGCCATCCTATGCCAAGTTCTTGAAGGACATCTTGTCCAATAAGCGAAGAAGCCTAAATGATTGTAAGAGCATACAACTGAACTTTGAGTGTAGTGCAGTTCTAAACCGTGAGCTACCTCCTAAGCTTGGGGATCCGGGCAAATTCACAATTCCATGTAGCATTGGTAAAGCCGTCATCAAGAGAGCCTTATGCGATTTGGGCACAAGCGTGAGCCTCATGCCTCACACTGTCTTCCAAAGAATTGGTGTGGGAGAACTCAAGCCCACACGTATGACCTTGCAATTAGCGGATACCTCTACACGCTTACCATTGGGGATAGTTGAGGATGTACCAGTACAGGTTGGGAAATTCTTTGTGCCTGGTGACTTTGTTGTGATGGATATGGAAGAAGACAAGAATGTACCGATCATCCTTGGACGACCTTTCCTTAGGACAGCTCAAGCCGTATTTGATACCTCCGAAGGCACTCTTACCATGAATGTTGGGGGTGAAAAAGTCAAGTTTCAAATAGAGAAGGCAATGAAGTACCCCGATATGTCCGAGGATTGTTTTCGGGCAGACATAATCGATCAATTAGTCCTTGAGATGCAAGAAGACATGCTAGAGGAGCAACATAACCAACTCAAGCACCAGTTTGACTATCTATCTTCTTTAGATGATGAGTTGAGTTCAGGCGAATCAGATTGCACGACCGACGATGATGAATGGGCCTCAGCCACTTCTGACTGCGAACTAAACCTTTCTCTCTGCGATCCACAGAGTTCTGAAGACCCTCTGTTTTACAGCGCACAATCAGTCTTCTCTCTGGCGCAGACAGAACCTGAAGTATCCTGCGATCTGCAGCCACGAGACTGCGGTCCGCAGGACGTGCAACCCGAGGCTAAAAACGACAAATCACCGCCGCTCGATGCTCCAAGTAAGATGGATCTAAAGCCACTGCCTGACAACCTTCGGTATGAATTCCTTGATCCTGAGAAGACTTTCCCAGTCATAGTTGGCGCTCAGTTGAGCCTTGACGAGACAACCAAGCTTTTGGAGAAGTTGAGACTTTATAAAGGTGCCTTAGGGTACTCAATCCATGACATCAAAGGATTAAGTCCGGCCATTTACGCACATCGTATACATCTTGAAGAGAACCACAAACCTTCAGTTCAACATCAAAGGAGACTCAACCCTACGCTTCAAGAGGTAGTAAAAAAGGAAATCCTTAAATTACTAGAAGCTAAAATTATTTTTCCTATTTCAGATAGCAAGTGGGTGAGTCCCGTGCATGTGGTTCCAAAGAAAGGTGGACATACTGTTGTTGAGAACGAAAAGGGCGAGAAGGTCCAAATGCGACCCACAACCGGGTGGAGGATGTGCATCGATTACCGAAAGCTGAACACGGCTACTCGTAAGGATCACTTCCCGCTTCCTTTTGTCGATCAGATGTTAGAGTGTCTAGCGAAACATTCACACTTTTGCTATCTAGACGGATATTCGGGCTTCTTTCAGGTACCCATCATCCCTCAGGATATGGAGAAGATGATTTTCACATGTCCTTATGTACCTTCGCTTACCGAAGAATGCCATTTGGTTTGTGTAATGCGCCGGCTACATTCCAAAGGGCGATGATGGTAATCTTTTCTCCTTACATTGAAAAAGAAGTTGAAATTTTTATGGACGATTTTTCTGTTGTTGGTAATTCTTTTGATAATTGTCAGCTAATTTGTGTAAGATTTTGCAGAGATGCAAGGAAACAAATCTTGTTCTCAATTGGGAGAAATGTCACTTTATGGTGCAAGAAGGCATAGTGCTAGGACATAAAGTAACAAGCAAGGGTATTGAGGTAGACAAAGCCAAGGTAGAAGTGATTGAGCAAATGTGCATACCAACCACCGTCAAAGACGTTCGTAGTTTCCTCGGACATTGTGGATTCTATTGTCGCTTCATCAAGGACTTTGCCAAGGGCTTATTATGAGTCCGGTTTCGATACTTTCGTAAGCATTTCAGATCGAAATGTTTATGGTCCAAATTCAAAAATCCATTGCCCGAAATTTTAATGCAAATAGCTTATAATAATCTTAACATCATAAAGTTGGAGGATTCCAATTTTTACTATTTAAAAAATTTTATTACTATTTTTAATGATTTTTTGAGATATTGCTCTTAAAATAATTAAAAATAAATCAATTTTGTATGCCAATATTTAGAAAATCATTAAAAATAGCTAAAATTTTTTAAAAATAGAAAATTTTGGGATTCTATAAGTTAGTTATGTCAAGATTATTATAAGCTATTTGGTTTAAAACTTCGGACGACGGATTTTTTATTTTGGACTGTAAGCGTTTCGGTCCAAAATTGCTTACGAAAGTACTGTTGCTGGACTCTTGTTATTACTATTACTACTGTTGTTGTTCTCTATATCTTGAAGGCTTGAAGCATGAGATGCTTTTTATTATTGTTCTCTATATCTTAGAGAAATAATATTTAAGTAAGTTAAGTTCTTGATTATGTCATTGTGATATATTTGGAGATTAGATGTTATTTTAACTTTTTTATTCAATAATTTAAATAAATACAAATAAAAAATATTGATACCCACTGCAATGCGTGGGCACTATACTAGTGATTAAATATGTAGTACTAGCTGTAAATTATTCTCTTTTCACAGCAAAATATAATGTATATATCACAATAAATTAAAATATATATATATATATTGTTAGAAAAACTAAGAGGGCTCAATTAAGCAAAATGAAAAAAAAAAATTCTAATATGATTGACGATGAATTTATAATCAGAATTTGTGGTCGACCAACAGAATTAAGCTCATATATAGTAGCAGACTAACAGACATGTATTAACAAAAATCATAATAACATAACTATATACTATTGTAGCAAGCAACTTAAATAAATTAGTGTATGATGAAACATATGCTATCTTTTATCGTTTCTACAGGCCTTGCATGTGAATAATAAAAGAGGAGGATCAAATAACCATGTTTTAGGTGACCGATCGGTAACCATGAAATTAAATCTGAAATAACTACATTTTATATTCTCAAATAACAAAACTAATTGACAAAATATGTTGTATATATCATATTTTATGTGTAGACAAAAAATTATATCATTTTGACTTTATTTACATGTGCATTAAGCGTTAATAAAAATAAACGGTTCAAGTTTTATAATTTTTTCTTCTCTCTTGATGACTATTGAAACAATGTTAAAACTTAATCATTTTATATATATATATTATTGAGATGATATAAAATACATCTAACAATTTATATTTTTTTATTTTACGTATAAATAAAAAATAGTTACGATAGGTACCAATACCTTATTGGATCTCTCCTCGTAATAAAAACCATGTTAATAAATTTACTGATTTATAAAAGATTCATACTTGTAAGTTGTAGCACCCGTACCCTCAAAAAAAAAGTTGTAGCACCCGTCAGTGTGTCAATAAATTGAACTTTGACAACTAGGAAAGTGAGAATACTGCTTCCATAAATGCACATAATGATGTGATACGGTCTCATGGATTCCTATTACAAACACCTAGCAGTAGCAGTCTCTTAAATGACACAACTGTTGAAGTTTCAAACTTTCAATCCAGTCAATCAAAACAGTAACTTATGCAGAAGCTGCTCACAAAAGAAACGCAACAGAGAATCTGGAAGCAGAGAGCACTATTCTTCCCCAGTTCCCCTGCCCCTGCCACTGGTTCAACTTCTTCAACACTTCAACGGCAAGGCCAGCAAATTCAATAGAGAACACATGTGAAGTCCACAACATATACAGTAGGCTACTTATCCACTCCCTCTCACAGTTCTGACACACTACGTACACTTGTGTACTTAGCGTTTAGCACAATGGCATAATTGTTTACTGGAAACTGTTATGTATTCGTTCACTAGAAAGTGGTATCGATTTATTAGAAAGATATAAATGTTTATTAAAAAATGATGTTTGTTCCTTAAAAATACGATGGATTGGTGAATAAGGCTCTGTTCGGAGGGCCATTTTTTTGTGGGAATGAGAGGAATTTTCGGCCATTTGTGAAATATTTCCCATAATCCGTTCGGTTGCCAATTTGTGGGAAATGGAATGAACTAGATTTTCCACATTTTTTTTCCATTCAAGTGTAAAATTGTGGGTACAAAATAATCAAGTCCAACTTAATTTTTTTCTTCCCAACAACATTGGTATTTTTTTATTAATGTGTAATAGTTGTGTGTGTGTTTTTCATCCCTTTCGCATTTTATGCATTAATGAAAAATATTCGCATTAATTTTTTGTTGTGTAAATTCATGAGATAACATAAAAGTAGTAGAAAATGTTAAAAAAAAAAAAATGCTTATCAATAACAGTTTTCGAATTGGATAAATAAGAAAGAAATTTTTTTAATGTAGTTTAAAGGTTCAAATAAACTTTTAATTTGAATATATATATTTTTTTAAAAAACAAAATTTTCCACACATGTTTTCCATGATACAACCGAACAGTCATATTTGTATACCCATAATTACATCCATAAGTATGGTTTCCCACAAATAAAAAAGTGGGTTCCCGTACCCATTAAATTCCATCCCACAAAATCCCATAACAACCGAACATGCCCTAAGTGAAAAGGGTGGACGCTACCTACTAATTTAAATATCCATGGTGGTGGCGTAGTGTCCAATTATAATTCTATTTCATTCATCTCTTGTCTCGGTCTTCTTATATAGTTAAAATTCACAACAACAAGGGAAATCTATACTCCATAAAGAGGGATAGATTTTTAAGCACCTCAACTATATCACATCATCACTATTATTAACCATTGATTTTGTTTGAAACTTTTTATCTACTTTGATCTAATGACTTGTATTCTTTTTTCTCTCCTCATTAAGGCCCTATTCGCTTCCTTCCCATCCACCACTGTGCGAGTGGGAAGGAAACGAACAGGCTCTAAATAAGATGAATGTGACATGTCTAAAACAAATTTTAACCCTTACAATGGTCCAACATTTATATATGTTCTTATTTATAAATTATTGTATTATTATTATTTACATAAAAAATTTACAATTTTTTTAATTTTTGTTTAAGATAAATATTTAAAATTTTTATAAAATTCTTAGTTATTTATTTGATACTATTTTTCGGGGCGAAGCCCGAGCCACGGCTCTCGTAAATTATAAATGCCACTTGAAATGAACATTTAGAAGCTACAAATTGTGGGGTGGAGCAGTAGCTGGTACGACCTTGCTTGCACCGAATGAATCCCTGCCCGAATATGCAAGCAAGCATGATGCAGTTGCGGAGGGAGGGAAGCCGACCGCGTGCAGGATGGGCTGCTGCTCAGGGAGCACATTTAATGCTAGCTTCAAGGCCTTCTTCATCATGATTCATGGGTCCTCTTCATACTATTACCATTAATCGATGATATGATATCTTTTCACGAGTCACCCCCTATAAAAATCATGAAAGCCTTCAGACTGGGCTCAGCTCTGACCTTGCCGTCTCATCTATTGTCCTTTTCTCCTGTTATTTTTCGTTGTGCTCATAATTTATTACTTTTACATTGGTTTGTTTTATGTAGGACTAGGAGGGAGCGCGGTGGAGATTGTCACTTTGTCATGGATGCATGGTTGGTTTTGTTGGGTCACATGAACATATATGATAATCTATGTATGACTACAGTAAAAACAAGATGCTATTTTTGTTCTGTAAATTTGCTTTATTTAATTTTCCTTTTTCTTTTCTATTGCATAATAAGAATATATATAGTAAGTACCGTCCATACACTTGTATGGGGAGGTGCTTTTTGTGTTTTGGACAAGGAAAACTGTTTTGGTTATCTTGGAGCATGTATAGGAAGGCACTTGGGTCTTGGGAGGCTAATTAAAATAGAGTAAGGCTGGCACTGGCAGGCAGGATGCTGGATGCTGGATGCAGGAACATTTGTTTTGTTTTCTTGAGCCCACCGTTAGAAGAAAAGATAGATAGATAGATAGTTGTTGCACGAAATCCTTTTGTCCCTATTTATTTAATTATATTAAAATCCTTCCTGTGCCAAACTCGTCCCCCAATAAAACATCTCTATCTCGGTAACCCAAGCCAGCCAGCCTCGCCACAGGAGGAAAGAGAGAGCGAGAGAGAGGCACCTCATCGTTTACAATTACAGGTCTTCATTTTGGTTGAAGAATGCTCATGCATGTCTTTGATTCCATCCATATTCCATCCTATAGGCTATATATAGCTGATTACTAGATTAAATGTCAGTCTCATCAAACTAATTATGAGGTTTATCAGGCATATCCATTTTGTTTTGCACATTTAGAAACTATTATTTAATTATAGGATATTTCGTAATTAAGTTTGAAATTAGGCCTTCAAGTTTTTTTGTCAAAATATAAAATGAGGCTTATAGAATGAGAGACTGGAGAAAAGAAACAAGTCCGCAGTGGATGTGGTGGAGTAGAAGAAGCACGCTTGTATAGAGTACCGGTCACAGGATCCTCCGAATCTTCTTTACTATTATTAAAAAGTTGTATAAAGCAACTGTTTTGTTTTGATGCTGCGATCGTCATTATTAACATTCAGACTGTCTCCTGGACTCCTCTCGTGGTAACTGGTAATGTAAGTAACTTTTCATTATCAGACTACCTTCATCATTATTTTCTTGCTTGACCATTCAACTGTCTACAACTATAGTATCCAATATCCTGTTCATCAAGATACGGGGGAGGGGCAAGTTTGAATAGGAATTCCAGGATGTTTCGGGATTTTGTATTCCGGACGGGTCTCATGGATCTTGGATACAAGGGCCCCGCGTACACGTGGACTAACAAGCCCAAATCCTCTGAGGGCATGCACGTCCGGTTGGATAGGGTCCTAGCAACATCTCAATGGTGTAATATTTTTCCGGACGCGTATGTGAATCATATGCCGAGAATCCATAGTGATCATGCACCAATCATGTTGCGGCTCCGGCCACAAGCGGGGCGGCACAGAAATTTTAAGATTGAAAATTGGTGGATGGAGAACGAAGGATTCAAGGCAGCATGGGAAGCAAAGTGGAAGGCGGATGCAGATACGAACTGGGAGGTGAAATATAAGAATCTAAAGGGGGAGATCATGAGGTGGAGCCAGAAGATCCAGACCCCACAGCGCGAGGTAGCCAGACTGCAAAATCGGATTCTGCAATTCCAACAGCAACCGCCGGCTATGCAGGATCATCAGGAGGAATTGAGACTTATGCAAGTCTTTAATGAGGCTGAATTGCAGTTGGAGATGTATTGGAAACAACGGTCGAGGGTAGAGTGGGGGGAGTTAGGGGACCGTAATACGGCATTCTACCACGCAGTGGCAACTCAGCGCCGCCGGAATAACAGAATCGTCTCTATCCGGGGTGATGATGGCGGATCTGTCAGTGAAGAGAAGGAGATAGCCCAAGTTTTTGTTGAATATTTTAGGAAGCTCTACACGACCCAACTAGGCCCACAAAGCCGAGAGGAGGTGGAAGAGTTCCTGGGCCGGCTACATATTTCTCCAGATGAGAAGATTCCTGAGTGGGCCGTGGCAGGCCTTGCAGCCATCCCATCCAAAGAAGAAATTAAAAACACACTGCTCCAAATGGGCCCAGATCGGGCCCCAGGCCCAGACGGCCTAACCTCTCGTTTTTTACAGAGGCATTGGGATGTTCTGGGGACAGACGTCACCAACATCATACAAAAAGCCTTTCGCTTATCAACTGCCCCGGACGAGTGGATGGCGTGTCAGATCGTACTAATTCCAAAGAAAGATGAGCCGAAAACACCGAGAGATTACCGCCCGATTAGTGTGGGAAACACATTGTATAGATTAATGGCAAAGATCATCACACTAAGGTTGCAGTCTCACATTCAGACGATTGTAGCTCCGACGCAAACGGCTTTTGTGAAGGGGAGGAATATCTCGGACAATGCCCTGGCCATGCGAGAAATCATTCACTCGTTCAAGCCATACCGAGAGGAGGCTTTCGCACTAAAAGCAGATATCAATAAAGCTTTCGATTGCGTTGAATGGGTGTTTATTGAAGGTAGTCTGAGATTGGTGGGGATTCCGGAGACCCTAATCAACCTTATAATGTCATGCTTGAAGGCGGGGCGGGTGACGGTGCTGATAAATGGAAAGGGAGATGGCTTTATCAGACCTACAAGGGGGTTAAGACAAGGTTGTCCGCTATCTCCGTTTCTGTTTATAATTGCAATGGAAATGCTCTCAAAAAGCCTGAACCAGGCTCTGCATCGAGGAGAAATCAGAGGCATACGAGTTGCCCCGTCGGCGCCAATTATCACACACATGTTATATGCGGATGACTTGGTTTTGTTCGGCCAAGCGGAGCAAAGGGAAATAAATAACATGAGGAAATTAATGGAAGAGTTTGGTAGCCTATCGGGCCTACATGTGAACCCCGACAAATCCACTATTTGGTTCTCCAGGAAATGTGGTGAGGAGGTGAGAGAAGGTGTGTTGGGGATGTTGCAAGCTAAGGTCGCTGGGGATTGTGAACGATATCTGGGGATCAGTATTCAGATCAGAGGGGGAGGGGCAGATCCGACCCATGAAATTCTGGTGGAGAAGTTTTGGACGAAACTGAATGGATGGCAGGTGAATCTCCTCTCTCAACCGGGGAGAGCCACATTGATCAAATCAGTGCTCACCTCCCTACCGATTTACTACATGACAGTAACCGGCCTGAGGAAGCGTGCCATTGACGAACTCACTGCGTTGATGCGCAAATTCTTCTGGGGAAAGGTAAATCACTCTAGATATTTAGCAATGGTGGCATGGGGAAAAATTGAGCAGTCAACAGAGGAGGGGGGGGTTAGGAATTAGGGACTTGCACAAAGTAGGGGAGGCACTTCTGTTGAAACTGGTTTGGAAGTTAGCAGGGGAGAGCGATGTGTTATGGGTCCAGCTCATGAGAGCCAAATACTACCCGAGAGTGGGGTTTTGGGCTGCCAGCTCTAGGGTGCATACAAGTCCCTTGTGGAGGCAATTACTAGACCTCAAACCTTTCTTTTATGGGTCTGTGGAATGGGTGCTAGGGGATGGGTCTCGGGTGCCGGTTTTAAATCAGCCGTGGTTTGGAGAGTGGGAAATTGAGGAGATTTTTAATAGGGGCGATAGAGATGTTCGAGTGAGAGATGTCTGGGATTGGGAATTGGGACAGTGGAACGAAGGGGAGCTTAGGAGGCTACTAGGCGATGGGAGAGCTCAGTCCGTGGTGGCGGGAGTCAAGCCGCTGAAGGAATCACCACTGGTACCGGACAGATTAGTGTGGAATGGATCAGAAAAGGGGGTATACACGGTCAAAGAAGGCTACCACGCACTGATGTGTGCAACACGTAGGCAGGAAACACCACCGGCAGTATGGGAATTCATATGGAGTACAAAAGGGCTAATACCAAAGGTTAGGCTCTTTCTTTGGAAGGCGTGCCAGGGGGGCTGCCTACTACACAGGCACTAAGTCGGCGGTTACCAGGCACATCACCGGTGTGCCAAAGGTGCGGCGCAGAGAATGAATTTGTGGTGCACTTGCTTTTTCTCTGCCCGGCATCACGAGCGACATGGTTTGCAGCAGACTTCTACTTTCGAATGGAGGAGATGCCCTTAAACTTCCCGCAGGCGCTTATGTTCTCTGTCGCAGCAATACCGCAGGAAAGAATTCCGCTCTTCTGCAATATGCTCTGGTGTATTTGGAAGGGGAGGAACGGGTGGGTCATGGAGAGTAGGCAGTACCAACCCATGGCAGTCATTCTGGAAGCCAGGAATATGTACATCACAAAGGGGGGCGGGGGAGGTGGGCAGGGAACGGCTGCACAACAACTGGAACCCTATCAACTCCAGGTGGGTGAGGAAGTAGTGCTGGTCGATGGGTCCTGGGATCAAACGGGGCGAGCCGGTACAGCTTTTTTGTGGTATAGCAGCAGAGGGGAGCTACGAATGGCGGCATACCGAGCAATCAGAGCGAGGGGAGCTTTCGAGGCTGAAGTGCGCGCAGTTCAATTGGCCGTGTCCCACATCGATACGTGGGGGATAGGGGCGATGACAAGCAGTATTCATGTGGTCAGTGACTGCAGAAACTTGGTACAAGCCATTAACCGGAGGGACATGGACATGGTACCGGACTGGAGGATGGTCGAGGAAGTCGCAGCGCTCAGCCAGAAGGTCGGTGGATGGTCTGGAAGGGTCAAGCTAGCACAGGTGCCACGTCAATTCTTAAAAGGGGCCCACAACATGGCAAATCTGGCACGGCGCACGGGTCAGAATTTCACAGGGAGGCCGGTAGCTAGTTTTATACAGCAAATGCAAGCCAAGTCCAGGCTGGAGGAGGATCAGTTCGAGTGGGACAATGGCTGAATTTACATTTGGCTACATAGGTTGATGGAGCCTGACAAACACTCGTTACAGAGTTATGGAATGCAGGCAGCTAAATTACGAATTGCTAGGACTTTTATTTGGAGTATGTTTAGGAGTAATTAGTTTAGGATTTGTTTAGGAGTATTGGTAGAGTAGTTTTCCTTTTCCTACATTTTAGGATTTGTTTCTCTTTTAGGAGCTGTGCCTTTTTGATGTCCGTTGTAAGACTCGGTAGTATGTTTAATCAATGCCTACGGGTTTTTCTCAAAAAAAAAAATATCCTGTTCATCCTTTTTTATTTTATTTTATTTTTTGTTTCATGTTATTAAGCATTAGCAGAAAACTGCGCGCCTTTCAAATTTCAAGTCGAAAACAAAAAAAAATTACATGGGATCATCGACGCGCGAATTAATTTGACTTTTCCATTTTATACGAGAGGAGGGATCCATTGACAATGCTTAATTTGACAATCTTGACAATGGGTCTTTTAAAAAATTTATAAAAATTCATAAAAAATCCTAAAAATGAAAAATAGTTCATGGATGCATTACTTAACATTTAAATTGATAGTGTTTCAAATTTCAATCCATTTAAACATCATTTGATGCCTTATCAAAATTTTGTATATTTTTTAACGGTTCTAATTTAAAGATCTTTAAAGAGCTATCAAATATCGCTTAAATTGAATATAATCGAAAACATAATCAATCTATAAGTTAAGCAATACTTCCGTAAACTTTTTTCTATTTTTAAGATTTTTTATGAATTTTTATAAATTTTTTAAAGTTACCCTTGTCAAGATTTTAAATATAAGCATTGTCAATGGATCCCTCCTCTTTATACAAAGGGTTCGTGAGTTGAAACCATACTTGATATCAAGATAGTTCACCAATCAAACATTCAACAAGGAATATGTTTTCCACAAAAAGATCAATTAAAAACTAAAAATCCGTACAAACATTCAAAAAGAAAAACAAACAACTCGAACTTTTTTTTTGATCCGTTCCAAGTTTTTTTTTATCCGTAACAACTTGAATTCAACTAAACTAAAAATTGAATTAAATTGAACTAAACTTCATATCTTGATCTCAACAAAATTTCTGCACAAAAAAAAAAAAACAAACAAAAAACAAAGAAATTTTACAAAATATTAATAATAATCTTGAATACTTCATGGTGTAACTTGAACATTTTAAAGTAAATTTTGAATACTTAAAATAATAATTTGAATACTGACAAAAAAACTAATTATGAATAGAGTGAGACTATTATATTATTAATAGTACGGATTGCTCCGTACTATTGACTCATATCTCTAATTTCAAAATATTAATTGTAGATCCAAACCGTTCATTATGGTCTTCATATACAGTTTTACTTGTAAACCAAATTTTATATTTTTTTTGAATTTGTTTAGTATTTATTTAGATATTTTAAAATGTCACTTATTTAAATGGCTCATAATGTTTTAATCAAGTGATTTTTGAAAATATCTTAAAAATAGTAAAAAGTTACTAAAAATTTTAAAATTTGGTTTACAAGTTAAATTGGATATAAATATCATAATGAACGGTTCAGATCGACTATTGATATTTTGAAATTGGAGATATGGCCAATAGTATGAAGCAATTTGTACTATTAATAGCACAATAGCCTCACTCTTATGAACAATGCTGCAACTTATTACCAGTAAAACCACAATACACATAATTTGAATACTCATTGGTATAACTTGAATACTGCCATATTTTTCGGTTTGAACACTCATTCCTTGGTATAACTTGAATATTCATTAATATAATTTGAATGCTTATTGGTATAACTTGAATACTTACTACTAAAACTTGAATACTGCCATATTTTTCAGCTTGAATACTCATGCATTCATTGGTATAATTTGAATACTGACATAACTTGAATACTTAGAATATTCATTAGTATTACTTGAATACTTAAAGATAACTAGAATATTGACAACAAAACACTGAATCTGACTATGGAAATTTTTACAAAACAAGAGAACTTGCATATTTCCAACTTCTTCTCATTAATCCAGTCGCCCAGCAAATTGTATGTCAGATATATCCTATCATTTTCAGATTCAACCTGTAAAAATCAGAACAATTGTCAAGTTAGGAATGAAAACATAGTTTTTACAGAAACCGAAAAAAGAAAAAACAAACAATTTATATGAACTTACCAGTAATAAGTCAATTTTCAAACCGAGTAAGAGGCAAATAACAAACCGGATTGCGTAGAATGCGCCATCTTCTTTAGTCTTCTGTATCGGCAGACCTGTAACTGATGCAATCTTGTATTTCAAGTACTTCTCGTCGCCAATGAACCTCCATGACAGGAAGTACTTGAGCCATAAGCATTTCCGGTTGATTCCGGCCACCAGCCCGTGCTTGCTAAACCGAGAGGGTACACCAAAGCATTATGTTTCTGTTTGCTAACATTAATTAGTCGTGAGGATCGCTAGTTAATTTTGTTAAAAAATAATAACTAATTATGCTATAACTGTGTCTTGTTGATTTTCTCAAATATCTTATTATATTTTTATTAAATATGATTTTCCGTATGCCACATTGATTCGTTCAACAACGTATATAATACAGAGAATTAGATAAGCTTATAATAATGAATACATAAAGAGCTTGATCTATGTACAAACATCTATATAGAAAGATCAGTAGGCGATGCATGCATATGTGATTAATCGTGATCACATTATTTTAACTAGTTAGTCATGCATCACCCATCGAGAAAAATGAAGTTTTCATGACTACAAATTATTTTAAAATTGTAGGCTAAAAGTATGAAGATCGTCTCATGTAATTATTGTTATTCTCTTTTAAATATTCCTGTGAAAAAAATAAATACGACTATATGAGGTACTGAGTACTCTTATCGTGAGCTTTAGGAATTTTTTCTTTTAATCTTTTTGATAAAACTATAAACGTGAGCTTTAGAAGTAGAAAAGAGTTTACATGACAACTATGATAACCACTTTCAAAGAAGTTCATGAAAAATCTTAAAAAGAAAATTCTTTTGCAAATATGTTTATAGAGATCCCATGTTTATATACTCATAGATTGATTGTGTTTCAAATTTTATTCAATCTAAGTGTCATTTGATATTCTATCAAAAATAATTAAATTTACATTGTTGTAATTATCATACAATTTTGAAGTCTCTTGATAGAGTCAAATACTCAAATTAAATGAAATTAGAAACAAAATCTATCTATACATGTATGAACATATTTGTAAAATATTATTTATCTTTAATATTTCCTATAAATTTATTTGAGAGCTGCGATCGTGATTTTTAACATAAAAGTTGTCATGTGATAGAGGCGATATCATCGATTCAACTGACATAGGTAGAAAACATAATTAGATCAAAGAAAATTGTGTATAATTTACTGCCATGGAATAACATAATGAAGCAAATTTAGGGATCACATGTAAAGGATTTTAAGATAAAAAACTTAGGGTGAATTCTTCTATGGATTGGAAGAGATATGGACCATTAATTTATCTGAATCAGATGGTTATGATATATTTTTGAAGTACAAGTAAAAGAGAAAATTCTTGATTTATGAAATCTGAATCGCTTGATTAGAAATGGACGGTTGTCCAAAGAAGAACAACTCAAAATTTAATTGTAGGATCAATAACGAGTGTGTTAAGCCGGCGAGGTAACCATATATTATATGAAAAAAAAATCTGAAACGCAAACCAGATGCAAGAAAATGGGAAGTTGTCGATAATTTTTCATTCAGTAGTATCATATTCCATATACCATAATGCCAAGTTATATTCTCGTAGAGTACCTTATCACATTCTTGGAGTAATTGATAGTTAAACTACACAAATCATAATGCTCTAAAAATATATTTAATATTAACCATGTTCTGAACTGTCTTCATTAGCCGGACAAATATTATTATTGATGTTATATATGGGTCCCTCATCGTCAAAGTAATCAAAGTTCTAGATAGAGAAGTAAAGAGAATCTCGGCACATATTATAATTCATTTCTGCTTCTTTTTATAAATTGCAGTACCAACCAAATAGAAAGAACTTTTCGGTTCCTCCAGAGAGAAAAAACTAAAAAGGTTTTTGAGGGAAAGAAAGGACTGGAGACAGACACCTCTGCGGCTCTGCCCTCTGCTGCTGCTTGCTAATGCTGCTGCTTCAAGTACTGTCTAATTCCCATTTCCAGTACAATTTGCCAGTCGTAGAATCTGCCATTTCCCAGCCATCATCAGATCAGCAAGAGAGGATTTGATTTGAACAAAAACACAGATACAAAATATAATAAATAAAAAAAGGTCCTTTGTTTTGTTTTAAAAGCAGTGTAACTTTATTTTGTTTCTCTGTTTATTTATTACACTTGTTTTAAAACCTTCATGGCCTCCTCTCTTTAATGGCGATTTCCCATGTTGGGTTTTGATTATTGTGGGTTGTTGGGTTAAGAGAAAGCTTTACTTACAATTACAAAAGCAACCAAAAAAGAGAGCCTACTTTACTTTCTTTCCTTCTTTCTTGCTTGCCTTCTCCACTTCAAGGTTTCCTTCCTCTCCATACTCTCTCATCATACACACCCGATCTGTGTGTCTATTTTAGGGAGAATTAAACTAGAAAGAATGGAAGGAGAGGGTCCGAGGCTGCTTGATTTGATTCCCAAAGAGAGAGGTTGGGCTGGCAATGGCAATGAGGTCTGCAAAGTGAAGAATGGGATGGATGAGAAGCTTGAGCTGAGGCTTGGTTTGCCGGGAGGAGGAGAAACTGATCTCAAGAAGCAGAAAGAATCCGTCTTTCCCCGGGGTTTTTCAGAGAATGCAACAGCTCAAAGGGCATTTCTTGCCTCACTCGACACCAAACAAGGTCATATTCTTCAACTTTTCAATTTTGATGCATCACATGTCTTTCGTTTTCTTTTCTCTGTTTTTTTTCATAAATATAATCATATATATGATTTTTTTTTTTTTTTTTTGCATGTTGTTTCTTTATCTTGTTAGAGGCTTAATAACCTTTTTTTTTTTTTTGGTTTTGGAAATGTTGGTACTGGCTGCCAAACTTTTATTAAGAAGCTTAATAAACTTGGTACTAATCCTTTCACTAATCAGGCTTACATGCAACTCCGAAATCCTAACTTCTGCTTTCAAGCATTTCAACAGATCCTCCATCATTTAGAGCTTATTGTTTACAAAAATATTATTTAGCATTTTATGTAAAATCAGACTAAAAAAAAAAGCTGTTTTTTTTTTATGATGTTGTACTTCAAAAATTGTTAGTTCACTTTTCTTTTTCTAAAAGGAAAAAAAAAAACAATTTTCATTCCATTATAATCTATACTGAAAGTTTATAAAAAAATCGACTCTAAAGATGATCATAATGGTCTTTCCCTTCTATATTTCACTTCTCCAGGAGAAAATATTTTTTGCCCCCTCAAATCGTTTTAATTACTCTTTATCTTACAGATCTCTTAAGAAATGGCCACAAATTGGTCTGATTAATTATGTCCAAAATATAGTAAAGAGGGTTTTGGAGGTGTTCATGCAGCACCCAATTATTAACATTAACATTAAGGTTGGTAAATATACAAGGTTGTACAAGTTCTTTATTCTAATTCTGATTCTGATTTATTCAATATAATTGCGCAGGAAAAGGGACAGTGGAGAAGGTCAGTGGGGCCAGTCCTATAGCACATGGGACTGCAAATGAAAACTCATCTGTAGCCAACAACAATAGCTCTCAGACAAGGTTTAATCATTTAACCTAACCCCACAACATTTTTGCTATTTCTCAATTGTTTCTCTTTTATGCTATTTCTAGCTCATTTATGGAAACCCACCAATTTACTGTTCCATATGAATGCTGCTGTTATTTTCATGTTTCTGACATGGGTATGGTACCGCAGATATAATTTTTTTCCAGACATTGATTGTTTTAGAATCTGATTAACTGGATCATAATTTTATAGTATGTTGACTTAAGTTTTGATTAGTTTTGTCATTCTAGTTGAATACAATCTGTGCTGATCATAAGGACTAATCACAATGATATATATAATAAACTTTTTAATTTGCATCTTAGAATATCTATAATTAGTTAATTACTGGTGGTATCAGTACAGCCTCCATATAAATGCTTTTATTTATGTTTTTAATGCTATCATGCTAGCCTGAGGGGTTTTTTAACCAAAACATAACAAATTATTTTATATGTCTGGGCTACATGTTGAGATTTACTAAGACAGAACATTACTTGACATACTATATCATATGAAATTGTTTTCATGTTGAAAGGGGAGGCTGTCTTTTATGTTGGCCAGGTTCTAATTCTTTGTTTTTTAAGTGGGCCAGCTGAGGGTGGGTGCAGACAGTGAAGGGTACTGTATTTTCCATTGTTTGCATGATAAATAAATGCTTCTATTTTTAAAGAGAGTGGAATCATTTCGCCATGCCACCCCATTAATTTACTCTTTATATTATGTAATGTAATACGGCATCGGCATGGTTGAGTGCAGGAAGTATTATACTCTTAATGAGATGTGATTTTATTCCTCGGCTAGGACCTTTTGCTACCATGTACTTCATTATTTCTTCTTTTAGGTTCTTTATTCCTGGTTATCTTATAAAATCATATTTTGAGGTACTACACCCATGCTGCTAAATATTTTCTGGATAAAGGTAACTTACAAAACCGAAGGTTCTACAAAATTCAACTTCGTTGTGTCACTTTTGCCATCTTGGAACTTCTGAACCTTTTTTGATGACCAGATTAATAGTAATTCGCTTTTATTTGCAAGGAAAACATCAAGCAGTGTAATTAGATTTCAATTCTCTTTATGCACTAATAAAATTGAATTTGTTCTGTAAACAACGTCTTATTATCTGCTTATAGTAGCTATCTCATGCTTGTGGAGTTCATCTTATGTGATCTTAAGATAAAAAAGGCTGAATTAAAAGTATTCAACAGCACTCTATATAATTTTCTTGTGCAGAAATGGCAACACACCTGTTGTGGGATGGCCTCCGATCCGCTCGTTCAGAAAGAACCTTGCTAGCTCATCTATTTCTAAGTCATCCCTTGAAACACAAGATGCGAGCCCAGTACACGGAAACAAGACTGATATCAACAAGGGGTTATTTGTAAAAATCAATATGGACGGCATCCCCATTGGTAGAAAAATAAACCTGAAGGCATATGGTGGTTATGATGAGCTTTCTGCAGCTGTAGATCAGCTATTTAGAGGCCTCCTTGCTGGTATTAACTACTAAGTTCTGTTCCAGTAACTATGTATTTATCAGGTGTATATTTTTTGGCCACCGAGCCTGGAGGTCACTTGTAGTAGTATAGTCTCCCACCATGTAGAGTTATATCATCAAACTGCTGCCAGGGCTGATCTGTTCATGAGGCTCAAATTGGGTGCACACCAGAGGGGTGTGTAATGTGCTTGCCTATGGAATCATAATTGGAAAAGAAATGATAGAAAATAAGAATATGTTGAAGCTGTGTACTTGCTCCTACATGATACCTATCGACATGAAAGATGGCAATGCAAAGCAATGATCTTATGTGTCCTGTAATATTAAGAAACTAGGTATTTGTTAATTTATTCTATACCTTTCTTACTAACTTTTTTTTTCTTTTGTGGATTTCTTTTCTCACACCTAGCACAAAGGAATCCTCTTGTTAGTGGAACTGAGAAAGATGGCAGAGAAGAGAAACAAAATATGAGAGGCTTACTTGATGGGAGTGGTGAATACACACTGGTTTATGAGGATGAAGAAGGCGATCGTGTTTTAGTTGGTGATGTACCTTGGAAGTATGAATTCTCTTTTAGCTTATTGACTCTTATAAATTTTTTGTTATTTTTTTGTGCTGCTGTTTGGGGTATAATAGCAAGAGGCTTCATTGAAGCCACTTACCAGTATCAAAAGGTTGGCTTGGCACCTATTGGAAAGATGGGTTTTTGATAAAAAAATGTCGAATTTCATTCATAAATTTCCAAATTTGTTCAATTGAAAAACTAAGAATTTATAGTGTAAACAAACGTATTTTGCTTATCTTTCTTTAATATGATGAAATGAAGGATGTTTGTTTCCACGGCCAGGCGGCTGCGTGTATTGAAGACATCTGACCTTTCTGTGTCATCTGTAAGCCTTTCCCTTTTATACTAAATAATCTACTTAAATTTTCTTTACAATTGTCTATTTTATCTGTCTTATGATTTGTATGTTAGTTTATCAAAATGTGGTCATCGATCATGAAAATTTGTCAACCGAAGAAATTTATTTAAATTTGATTTCTCAATAAAGAGAAGAATCGTCTGAAGAAATTAGTTACCATACTTTTATCTTCAAGTTTGATGTACTTATAATATAATTTATGTATTTCTTGTGTTTTCAGATAAACTCTGCTTGCCGAAAAAGAGCAGCTACGTAATGCTGAAGTGGGCATGACGAATCCGTTATCTATTCTCTAATTATATATTTTGTAGTTTCTTGTGTGCATCCTTTTTGAGTGAGATATGTACGTAAGAAGATGTCGTCGTCCATTTCTTATCTTGTATTCAAGTAATGAGCTTTAGTATTTTTCACTTTGGCTTCTGTTAAAAATCTAATACCTTGATCTTGATCTTGGATCTTATGTATTTATATGCAAAGCCAATGTAAATCTACATGGCTAGCTAATCAGTTAACCAGGTTTTTGTTATTACTTCCAGTTTTTGTATACACCAGCTGATTAATCTCCAAGAAAATCTATTTGATGCCTCATGGGTTGCCATCAAACATGGTGATTTAGCATATCAGCATATCTTAGTGAAAACATCTGGAAAAGATGTCAAGTCTTAATCACAGATGGGAGCTGCAATGTGGCATTACACGATTGTAATTAGGATTGACATTCGTGGCAAGTGGAGTAAAAAGCCGGTATTACTCGATTTGATATTTGAACAAGAATATACTTTATGATGTGATTTAACTGATGCTTCTATCCTCTATTAGCACACTGGCATGGAATATACTCCAATATATGGACTACAACGAATGCCAAAGTGAAAGTGTTATTTTCTGAAGAAAATGAATGCTCCAATTAACCTTTTCTTTTCTGTGTACCGGACATGTTCACTTATTTCAAGCCAAACTAGTGATGAAAAGTGCCATTGATCTAACGTTTGGACTTTGAATTGGAAAGAGGCCTTTAGTTGATTACCTGACTATATATCATCTTTCAGCTTGTAAAAAAAGTTCCAAATTAGTGACAGCGAGCTGCTCACAAAAAAGAGGATAACTAGAGAGGTAACATGCATCTTCCCAAAAGAAAATAATTGAGGAACAATTTTACAGGCTAGCAGCAAGGGACAGTGATAACAGAGAGTAAGTGCAATACTTACAAAGTTGTGTCTGTTCTTTTTCCTTGAGAAAGATATAGTCAAATTACCCAAGTTTAAATAGTTATATAGGAACTTTTAATCGGATCTTAATTTCTCAATGCTATGCCCATATTTTAAGGGCCTAAAAATTAGGCCTCGCGTTTAGGCCATAGTTTATGGGCCTTCGTGTGAAGCAATTTGGGCTTTCCACGAAACTTGTTATGAGATAATGAGAGCAGTCAAACTCAGTAATTGAGGAAAAATTGTATGGTGAGGCCACCCCTACCATGTGTCAATGCTTACATAGTAGGGTCATCCAATAGGAGAGTGCCACTTCATTCTATTTGCTTATCTAATTTATTGCTATAATTTCTCTAATAGCTAAACACAATCTATTTCCTTTTATTGTCCACTGATTATGCATGCATGAGTTATGAAAGAAAATTTTAGTTTTATTGATCTGATCTAGCAAATATATCTTTACAAACTTTTGATATTTATAAAATTATTTCATATATATGAAAGTGTCACATATAAAGCCGTTACATATTTCATTACGTATGAAATTTTTACATTATATAATATGCGGTTATTATCCAATGGAGATGCAGTTGTTTTCTAAGTATTACATTTTTGTGTTTGGATGTTTTATTTATTTATTTTTTCTCTTATCCCGATTCTAATTGAAATTTGAAATGAAAGATATACTAACAATTGTCTAACATCTCATAAAACTATATTATAATTAATATGACTTCTTACATAATGTCTGAAAATTTCTTCGATGGAAAATTAAAACCCTCAATTAATTCAATTAACTTGGATGGCTAGTTAGATTGACCCAATATAACTTGGATGGCTAGTTAGATTACATATTAATTTGAATATATAATTATATATTATGTCATATCTTGTAGTGCATACCAAAAAAATCATTTACAAAATAAGTTACAAAACAAAATGAAGCTTCCTTCCAATTATATTTACTTAAAATTTGATTATTTGCTAGATCAATAAAAGTAAAATTTTCTTTCATAACTCATGCGTGCATAATCAGTGGACAATAAAAGGAAATAAATTGTGTTTAGCTATTAGAGAATTTATAGCAATAATTAGATAAGCAAATGGAATGAAGTGACACTCTCCTATTGGATGACCCTACCACGTAAGCATTGACACATGGTAGGGGTGGCCTCACCATACAATTTTCTGTAATTGAGTGCTATATATTTTAGTTGGTTTGAACTTTGAAGCGGCAATTGTTAGAAAGCAATAATGTGCGTAGCAAGCCACAATGTTTAGTGATGAAATAACAATGTTCTGAGACAAGAAAGAAGTGAGGGGAGGGGAGGGGCACTCCCAACTCCTGAAGGAAAAAAGGGTCGCCGTCTCAAAGAAACTTGTGTTGCGTCCATTGTCTTCTCCGATTCGACGATCTATCTCGATCCATTTCCATAGTTCCTTCCTTCCCTGCATAACGATGGTGTGCTCTCTACTCCCCTATCTCCTTGTTACGACCACATATTGTAACAATGACAATTGATCAACAATTGCTTCGAGAAATCAAGCTAATATGCTCAACTCTCAGTGAAACTGGATAAAAGGCAAGAAAAGGGACATCATTGTTGTAACTAAAGTACATTGACAACTAAAAAAAATATGACAACAACAATGGACTCTCAAAATAAATAGGAAACAGTTTCCAATAAAAAACTTCTACAAACATAGATTGGTTGTATTTCATGTTTTATAAGATTTAAGTGTCATTTGATTCATCATTAAAAATTATCGAAATTGCTTAAAATTTTCATTTATTCAAATTCCATGAAGACTGACGGAAAATAGAATATGACACTCAAATTATATAAAGCTGGACACAGTCAATCTTTAGAATCAAGAATATGTTTGTAAAGATTTTTCGGTTATTTGGGGGGCCGACCTCTTGGCACTGACAAGGCATGATTTTTACACTTACGAGGTGCCTCACATTGAGCATCACCTTCGGTACAGCTGTTAGACGGCAATCCTACTATTGGCACATTAGAGTTGGATTGAACTTCAACTGGTTCATCACTGATTTGAACTGAATAAAAGGAACTCTTCTTGTATTGCAAATCTGCCATGTTTCTGACAAGAAAAATTCTTAGTCTCTTCATTAGTTGAACCCAAATGAACCAAAATGCAGAACGAATCGTGCAGCTGAGAATACAACCAGGAGTATTGATCTTCAGCAAGCCAATTGGCAACACCTACAACAGGTTTTTCCAAATGACTCCATTCTTTGTCTTTTCTCCATCAACCCAGTATGTAACAACTATTAACCGCCTTCACATTTTCTTGCTTGAAAACACAAATCATGTATCTGTTTATTATCCCAGCAAATTCAAAAAGCCTGCAGACACATGCTGGCTTTTTCTCATCTCTTCTAAAATAAACTCGGAACTTGTAATCATCTTCAAATTGTTCTTCACTAACATAATAAATCACACAAGTATCCATTTCTGAATATTTCTCACAAGTTAGATTTGCCAATGCCTTCACCTCTTTTTGAAACTTATAATACACATTAAGGGTATAAACATCCAAGAACTGCTTCTCAATTTCAAGTTTTGAGAATGACCCTACTGCCCTATCAATACACTTGAACTCTTCTTCTTTCTCTGTTTCCCTCAATTTTCCAACTGTTTTACTACATTGGATACCAAAGGTAGTAAGGCTGGCTTTATATACTAGAAAGATGAGGAGTCCAGTTGATACAACAAATCTTAAAATACAAAATAAGAAAGCGATTGTAGCTTTCTAAGTAAGCTAATATTTGAAAAAAAGAAATCACACAATCATACCTGCTATTTCAAAAACTACACATGATTACATAAAAAAGATATATTTTTTTTTTAATAAATATAGCAATTAAATTGCGATGTTCCTAGGAAAAGCACCAAATCTTTCGATGTCCTTAATTTTAAATAATAATTAATTATATGCTAACTCGATTTTATGTTGATCTATTGAATAAATAATACTGCATTTCAATCAATCTCTACTATTAGATGTAAGGACCTAATTATAGATCAAATATTATCTCCTTCAAATTTTTTTCATAAATAATCTGTTGACATAATATTCTATAAATTTATCAATATTTACTTATATACAATCAATATAGAGGAGGATATACTTTTTATTATCAAAAGGATGGGAGAATATTTTTGAGATTGTTAGTGTTTATGTACTAGAGAAACATACATATTTATATTTATATATATATGGTATTCGCTTGTTCATGGTTATTCTTATTTGGATGTTTTATTCATTAGTTTCCTTGAATTGATGTTACGTTATGGCTTGTGTCGTTTACGACAAGAGCAAGTGATATGCCATGATGGGTACGACGTCAATTCTAAAACTGCCCTGATCTATGATAACTAGCATGGTACTCTAGTTGGTCGGATAGGATCAGCATATGAGTCTAGCAGATGGGTTTGTATCACGTCCCATTGATAGCGCGGCTATCAACTAGATCATATGGATGCATGTGCACATTCTCTGTGACATGGCATTGGACTGACCGCGACAAGAATATGACAAAAGGAATGTGTTATGTCATTCATATTCTTGTCAGCGTTGGATTCACAGTTGAGGTTGTCATGGTCAAGTATCATGACTGCGCACTGTGACTGGTTTCCTACCCCAACCGTAACAGGTGGCATAAGGGATTCCAGTTCGGTGTGTAGAATTGGTAGCTTGGATCATGGATGATCAAGATACTGGAATGTCTCTCATCATAGATGAGTTATGATATCCTCTGGGCCCCTTGACATTATGGATTACACACGCGCGCAATGATTAATATTAATCATGTGTTTAATCTATATGGACGTCAAGTAAATGATATAGTCGTGAGGATGACACAATCCTGCCTCGGACTGATCTTGGATAATCATGTGACATAGAATCAACACAAGTAAGGTACACTTACTCAGGATCAAGATACTACGTGGACGTGCGTACTATCTGTATCATTTGGGGATCATCAAGTGGATGGCTTGACACTGATGATGATCAGCATTGAACAGGTAGATGAGAATCACTGTTCGTGCAACCCAACATGATCCAGATCCCTATAAGGTCACACCTACAGAGGCTCTCGACCATTAGTCCTGTTCAGGTTCGTATCACGTCGGCGAACGTGTAACAAGTGATGACAATAGGTCAAATCAGGCACGGCCTGACTTGAGCTTGATTGGGCATCATGATAACCTGAATATCATCATGGCTATGATGTATCGATCTTATGTCTCGAACACATGAGGGGTAGGCCCAAGAAATAGATCAAATGGGCTCTGTCAGCAGTTGCGTTATAACGCAACATATGTTGCGTTATAACGGACTGTGACAGCATAGTTGTCGATTGGTTCTGTCACAGGTTGCGTTATAACGCAACAGATGTTGCGTTATAACGCAATGTGACAGAAAGCCAGATTAGGGTTTCTGATTAAGGAAACACTAATCCTTGACAATTATAAAAGGGGAACTTTTTGCACGAATTTGGCAGAAAATTTCTAGCAGTCATTTTCCTCTTTCCTTCTCATGTGTTGAGACCTCTCCCTCCATCAAACCTAGGGTTTTATTGTTGAGTTTGGAGAGTACCGAAGATCGAAGGACCCGCCGTCAACGTTCTTCTTGCCTAGACGGACGGTGGTGGTCGAACCTTTGGTGGACAAGGGCGACGCGCAACCGGACAGCACACCGAGCAACCGTTTACGCGTCAAAGGTATAACTACTGCCTCTCTATGCATGTTGTTGTGTAGATTAGCGATAAGTCGTTCGTTTGGCAAGATCTGATTGAACTGCACATGCTTTGGTTAGAAAAATTTTAATTTCCGCATCTCTAGCCATCGTGCTATTCCTTTCAGTGGTATCAGAGCCATGGTTGGCCAAACTTGAACTGATTTGTTGCTTTGAGGCGATATTATGCCTTGTAATTGAGATTAATCGATTTGATAAATACGTGAATAATTGTTAGAGTAGATAATTGATTGAATTGTGCCCTTAAGGCCTTAGATTAATTTTTTAATAAATTTGAGGATGTCACAGTACTTGATTGACATGTTTTGTGATGTGTTTGGATCGTACAAAGTGACGGTTTTGATCGCGGATCGAAACCGAAAGGGGCAGGGTCTGAAAACAGAGAGGTTCCGTTATAACGCAACTCTCTGTTGCGTTATAACGCAACTGTCGGTTTTGCAGATTGATCCGGCGAGATCCGTTATAACGCAACATCTGTTGCGTTATAACGCAACCTGTGACAGAGGCTGAATTTAATTAGTTATTGCTTAATGATTATTACCTGTTTATAAATTGATTTGATCTGATTACTCTACTTGCAAAATGTCTTGTATGTGTGTATGAGAATGTTTGCAGGTGCGGGATATATGGCCAAAGATCAATGCCTTGTGTGATGTATTGATTGTTTGTGAATGTTTGTAATGCGGCCTCGGTGCCCCGTGGTATATTAATGTGTTAATTAATTAATTTGAGGCCTGCGTGCCCCAAGGGTTAATTGGGTAGCATTAATATATGTTTTTCATTTCATATCGCTTTAAGGAATAGTTTTATTTCTAGTTAGGATATGGGAATGGAAAAACAGGTACCAAGCTTAGAACTCGCGCGATCTCGGCGGATGGAGCTTGGAGCGAGGCCATATATCTCGCGGGGCTTGTATGCCCTAAATGCTTGTCAGTTGTTTGAGATTGTTGTGAATTTATTGCTATGGTTGAGTCGTAGAATAAATAAGTATGGTATTCGGTTTTATCATGCCCCACCAACTCGCAATTTGACCTGCATTAGTCCAACCAACCCAAGTACAATTTCCCGTTGCCTTCCTTATCCACCTCCCTAAACGAGCTCTTGGAGACTTGACCGAATTAAGTAGGAAGTCGAATTGAGGGAGTGACGGGTCGTGGGGTACGCCGTGCGTGCCGAATCAAATAAGAGAGGTTACGACTTGGCAAAGGCCATGCCGACGCTGGCTTTGGGGATAGCGTCGAGGTCGCGGACCTTGATGCGCCAAGAGTCGTGCGCGGCACGATTGACCCGGCGTGGTCTACCTAAAATAGGTTAAATTGTAATACCTAGCCGCCGCTGGACAACTTAACTGAAAATATGGATCTTGGACCTACTATGGTAATTGGACGAACTTTACAAACTATAGTGGAAGTTGTTTTCTTAAAAACAAAATGAATTTCATGAACTTAACTGCGATTTTCTCTTGTGGTAATTTTTGTAGACATGGCTAACACGAACTCCCTGCGTCCAGTCTTGGACCGCAATCCTCTCCGTTCCGACGGTGCCAACTACTCTGATTGGCTCCGGAACCTCAGGAATGTTCTGAAGAGAGAGAGGAAGGAGTACGTCTTGACTACTCCCCTACTGGAGGGCGAGGAAATGCCTCCGGAGTTCATAGTGGAGAAGGCGGCTACGGATACTGACCCGGCCGTCATGGCTAAGAATCTGGCTTACGTCTCGGTGCAGACGCACCTGGCAGACGAGTTGGACGTTGGGACTCTCTTGATCGCGATCATGGATCCTGAGCTGCAGAGGCGGTTCGAGGACATGCCTACGCACAAGATTATGCAACAGCTCGCGGACTTGTTCGCTGAGCAGTTGCGAGTCGAGCGTTACAACGTGTTGACTTCTTTTGTCAACTGCCGAATGTCTGTGGGGAGTTCTGTATCGGCTCACATGCTTAAGATGATGAGCTACGCTGAGCAGCTGGAAAGGCTCGGCGCGCCTCTCCCTAGGGATCACACCGTGAATATCGTGCTCAACTCTCTCCCACACACCTTCAGCAGCTTTGTGACTCATTATCACATGAGTGGGATGGAGAAAACGCTGTGCGAACTTCATGGTCTCCTCAGGTCAGCGGAGGTGGACTTCAAGAAGGCGGGGCCTTCTAATGTCCTCACCGTGTCTGAGACTGGGAAGAAAGTCAAGAAGGGCAAGCGCAAGCCTAGGCCCAAGAAGAGCAACAAGGGCAAGGGCGTGGTCGCGGACCAGCCTAAGGCCGCAAAGGTAATCCCAGCTGACGCCGAATGCTATGAGTGCCATGGCAAGGGTCATTGGAGAAGGGACTGCCCCCAGCTCAAGACTAAGAACTTGATCCAAGGACCAGGTATCTATGTCTTTGAGACACATCTCGCTACTATTTCTAAGAACTGGATTTTGGATTCAGGTTCAGGTGCTCACATTGTTGGTAATGTGCAGGTGCTAAGAAATAGGAGACGGCTGAGCAAAGGGGAAATACAGATGCGTGTCGGCAATGGTGCGATTATATCGGCGACCGATGTTGGCGACGTAGATTTATCTTTGCCTACGGGCCTTATCTTACATTTATCTGAAGTGTATTTTTGTCCTTGCATTACTAAGAACATAATATCTGTATCGCGTATGGATTCAGATGATTTTGAGTTTACTATTAAGAAAGGTTTGATGAATTTTTCTTTGAATGGTTTACATTATGGTTCTGGTATTAAAACAGATGGTCTGTATTTGCTCGACTTGGATACGCCTATTCTTAGTGTACAAACCAAGAGACCAAGGATCTCAAATGAAAGCGAGGCTTTCATGTGGCATTGCCGCCTAGGTCATATAAATGAGAGTCGCATTAAAAGGTTGAAAGAAGCGGGGCTTCTTGGCCAGTTTGAGATGGACTCACTGGACACCTGCGACTCTTGCTTGCTTGGCAAGATGACTAAGGCGCCTTTCAAGAAGAAAGGTGAAAGAGCAAATGACTTGTTGGGACTAGTGCACAGCGATGTGTGTGGGCCCTTAAGCATCAATGCCCGAGGTGGATACTCGTACTTCGTCACGTTCACTGATGATTTCAGTCGATACGGTTATGTCTTCTTGATGAGACATAAGTCTGAAACCTTTGACAAGTTCAAAGAGTTTAAGAACGAAGTAGAGAATCAACTCAACAAGAAGATCAAGGTCTTGCGATCGGATCGCGGTGGTGAGTATCTAAGTATTGAGTTCACCTCTTACCTGAAAGATTGTGGGATCGTCTCACAATTAACCCCGCCGGGGACTCCTCAATGGAATGGCGTTTCCGAGAGGAGGAACAGGACATTGATGGACATGGTCCGATCAATGATGAGTGCTGCAACTCTCCCAGCGTCGTTCTGGGGATATGCGCTGGAGACAGCCGCGTTCATGCTAAACCGTGTTCCGTCTAAGTCCGTGGAGAAGACACCATACGAGTTATGGTTTGGGAGGGTGCCTCCCTTGTCTTTCCTTAAGATCTGGGGATGCGAGGCATTCGTGAGGAAAGATAAAACCTCAGGAAAGCTCGATTCTAGATCGGACAAGTATTTCTTTGTAGGATACCCCAAAAATACTCAGGGCTACTACTTCTTCCACCGGAATGAGAACAAGGTGATTGTTGCTCGTCATGGTGTGTTCTTGGAGAAGGAATTTCTCGCAAGAAAGAGTAGTGGGAGCAACGTCCAACTTGAAGAAATTCAAGTGGAGTTGCAAGATGGAAACTCGAGTTTTCCACCCAGGGTTGCAGGGGTTAGTGGGAGCTTCTTAAGCCCTGATCCATCACGGATGGAAGAGGCCGAAGACATTCTTGCCGAAAATCAAGTGAACACACCCTCGACTCCGGTTGAGGAAGTGCAAGCTCGAGTAGACGAGGAAGTGCCTTTGCGGGATGTGCCTGAGTCACAACCTGAAGAAGCATCACAACCGCCTTCGGGGGTTATTCCTAGAAGGTCACAACGTGTGGTTCGTCAACCTGAAAGATGGTTGGGTCTGCATGAGATCACCAGTTTGGATACTGATGATCCTGTGAGCTTCGATGATGCGATGAGCAGACCAGATTCCGACCCGTGGCTGGAAGCCATGAAAGCCGAAATTCAGTCTATGTACGACAATCAGGTTTGGGACCTGGTTGACCTTCCTCCAGGCTTTAGGCCAATTGAGAACAAATGGGTTTTCAAGAGGAAGAGTGACAAAGACGGGAATTTGACTACGTACAAGGCCAGATTAGTGGCGAAGGGATATCGACAGATCCAAGGGATCGATTTCGATGAGACCTTCTCACCTGTCGCCATGTTCAAGTCAATTCGGATCCTTTTAGCCATTGCCGCATTTTATGACTATGAAATATGGCAGATGGATGTCAAAACCGCTTTTCTAAACGGCGATTTAGAAGAAGAATTGTACATGGTGCAACCGTCGGGTTTTGAGGATTCATCAAATGCTAAGAAGGTGTGCAAGCTTAAGAGATCCATTTATGGACTTAAGCAAGCATCTCGGAGTTGGAACTTGCGATTCGATCGTGAAATCAAGAAATTTGATTTCAAGAAATGCGAAGAGGAACCTTGTGTATACAAGAAGGTTAGTGGGAGCTCGGTCGTATTCCTAGTCCTATATGTTGATGACATATTGCTCATAGGCAATGATGTGCCAATGTTGAACGGGGTCAAGTCTTCATTGATGAAGATTTTCTCGATGAAGGACTTGGGCGAGGCAGTCTATGTGTTGGGAATCAGAATCTATAGGAATAGATTTGAGCGACTTATCGGATTAAGTCAAGGTACCTACATAGACAAAGTCTTGAAGAGATTCGGCATGGAAGATTCCAAGAAGGGATTTCTGCCTATGTCTCATGGCATTAAATTAAGCAAGAGTCAATGTCCTTCAGGGACTGATGAGCTTGAGAGGATGAGTCGGATTCCGTACGCGTCAGCGATTGGATCGATCATGTATGCCATGACTTGTACTCGCCCTGATGTTGCATATGCTTTGAGCATGACATGCAGATATCAGTCGAACCCCGGTTTCAAGCATTGGACAGCTGTCAAAAACATACTGAAGTATTTGAGGAATACTTCGGAGATGCTCCTAATCTATGGTGGTCAAACTGAGCTAGTAGCCAAGGGCTACACGGATGCTAGTTTCCAGACCGACCAAGATGATTTGCGATCGCAATCAGGATACGTGTACACGTTGAACGGTGGCGCTGTGAGCTGGAGAAGCTCAAAGCAAGAGTGCGTGACAGACTCTACCACCGAATCCGAGTACGTAGCCGCAGCCGAAGCCGCCAAGGAAGGGGTTTGGTTGCGCAAGTTCTTGCAAGAACTTGAGGTTGTTCCGAGTTCACTTGAGGCGATTGAGCTCTATTGTGACAACAACGGAGCTATCGCTCAAGCCAAGGAGCCGAGATCGCACCAGAAAAGCAAGCATGTCGACCGCAAGTATCACCTGATTCGCGACTTTGTGAATCGAGGTGATGTGAGAATTTGCAGGGTGGATACGGACAGCAACACAGCTGACCCGCTAACAAAGCCACTGTCTTTGGATAAGACGAATCTTCATAGATCGGCCATGGGCATTCGACGCCGCGTAGGCTGGGTCTGATGATGTAGTGGTTGTACTTTACTTTTGTTTTAGGGTACACTTCACTGGACGTAGAGGATATGATGTCTCTAGTCCAAGTGGGAGATTGTTAGTGTTTATGTACTAGAGAAACATACATATTTATATTTATATATATATGGTATTCGCTTGTTCATGGTTATTCTTATTTGGATGTTTTATTCATTAGTTTCCTTGAATTGATGTTACGTTATGGCTTGTGTCGTTTACGACAAGAGCAAGTGATATGCCATGATGGGTACGACGTCAATTCTAAAACTGCCCTGATCTATGATAACTAGCATGGTACTCTAGTTGGTCGGATAGGATCAGCATATGAGTCTAGCAGATGGGTTTGTATCACGTCCCATTGATAGCGCGGCTATCAACTAGATCATATGGATGCATGTGCACATTCTCTGTGACATGGCATTGGACTGACCGCGACAAGAATATGACAAAAGGAATGTGTTATGTCATTCATATTCTTGTCAGCGTTGGATTCACAGTTGAGGTTGTCATGGTCAAGTATCATGACTGCGCACTGTGACTGGTTTCCTACCCCAACCGTAACAGGTGGCATAAGGGATTCCAGTTCGGTGTGTAGAATTGGTAGCTTGGATCATGGATGATCAAGATACTGGAATGTCTCTCATCATAGATGAGTTATGATATCCTCTGGGCCCCTTGACATTATGGATTACACACGCGCGCAATGATTAATATTAATCATGTGTTTAATCTATATGGACGTCAAGTAAATGATATAGTCGTGAGGATGACACAATCCTGCCTCGGACTGATCTTGGATAATCATGTGACATAGAATCAACACAAGTAAGGTACACTTACTCAGGATCAAGATACTACGTGGACGTGCGTACTATCTGTATCATTTGGGGATCATCAAGTGGATGGCTTGACACTGATGATGATCAGCATTGAACAGGTAGATGAGAATCACTGTTCGTGCAACCCAACATGATCCAGATCCCTATAAGGTCACACCTACAGAGGCTCTCGACCATTAGTCCTGTTCAGGTTCGTATCACGTCGGCGAACGTGTAACAAGTGATGACAATAGGTCAAATCAGGCACGGCCTGACTTGAGCTTGATTGGGCATCATGATAACCTGAATATCATCATGGCTATGATGTATCGATCTTATGTCTCGAACACATGAGGGGTAGGCCCAAGAAATAGATCAAATGGGCTCTGTCAGCAGTTGCGTTATAACGCAACATATGTTGCGTTATAACGGACTGTGACAGCATAGTTGTCGATTGGTTCTGTCACAGGTTGCGTTATAACGCAACAGATGTTGCGTTATAACGCAATGTGACAGAAAGCCAGATTAGGGTTTCTGATTAAGGAAACACTAATCCTTGACAATTATAAAAGGGGAACTTTTTGCACGAATTTGGCAGAAAATTTCTAGCAGTCATTTTCCTCTTTCCTTCTCATGTGTTGAGACCTCTCCCTCCATCAAACCTAGGGTTTTATTGTTGAGTTTGGAGAGTACCGAAGATCGAAGGACCCGCCGTCAACGTTCTTCTTGCCTAGATGGACGGTGGTGGTCGAACCTTTGGTGGACAAGGGCGACGCGCAACCGGACAGCACACCGAGCAACCGTTTACGCGTCAAAGGTATAACTACTGCCTCTCTATGCATGTTGTTGTGTAGATTAGCGATAAGTCGTTCGTTTGGCAAGATCTGATTGAACTGCACATGCTTTGGTTAGAAAAATTTTAATTTCCGCATCTCTAGCCATCGTGCTATTCCTTTCAGAGATTTCAAGTCATTTTGGGTTATGAATTATCACTATACCAGCAACCACCTTTTTCTATATCATTTTTATATTTCAGTTTATAGGATTACACACAAAATACTTGTAAAAATCCAAAAAAATAAAAAATAGTGGAATTAAGGCAATAGAGATGTAAATATAGATTTTGCTTATAATGAAGAAGAGAAGTTCAATCTCATGAACTATCTCCTTATGTTTTGATGATTCAAACTCTTTCTTTCTTCACTTCTCATCTTCTTCTTTCTTTTCTGCTCAAGAGAGCTTAAACAAGCAGGAACATATAAAGTAAACAAATAAAAGTGCAAAATCATGAAACCTCTCTAGTAAGAGCTAGAGAGATCATATAGTGTAGTCATTGTGCACACATACCCCCTAGCAAGAGCCAGGGGAGGGGCCAAAACGAGTGACAAGAGTCACCGTTCCCGTCTTTTCCAAATGGATATGAAATATCTTTAAAAAAATTTTAGTTAACTAACCCCTTGACAAGTAGAGGTTATGCCAAAATTTTTCCAAGATATTTTGTGTCTAAAATGAAACTTTTTTACAAATTATCACCTTTTATAAGGGGATATGCTACCAAAATTTTCTAAAATTTGGAAAAAATGGGAATAGTGGCTCAATTTGACACAAGTTAGGCACCTCTTCGTTTGTGTGCACAGTGCATTTTTCTAGTATTTTATATGCATTCATAATGAAGCTTTAAGTATTTTTCATATAAAAACATTAGTCTAATTCTATGTAGAAAAAAAACATATGAAAATAACAAATGTTGTTGTGTAAATAAATCTGAATTTGACACTATTTTGAAAAGTTATTAAAAAATTAAATTTAGTATCTCAATTTCAATCAAATTTGTTATGAAAATGTTTAAAGAAACATATTCTATCTTATCGTTAAATTTGTTTTTCCACTTGTTCCCCCCATTAAGATGGATTCGTGTCCATTTGATGCTTTGGGTTTTTTATTTCCTTTCCCTATGTCCCTCGTCCATTCCGTATGGATTATCAACACAGTGCTATTTCTTTTGTTAGTTTTTCTGATTTAGTCACAAAAATATAGCCATAGTTCGTATTCTGCTTTCTTAATAATATTTTAAATATTTTATTGCATTCAGCATACGTTTATAAACAATTTTCATATACAAAGTTTTCTCTAGTTCATCATAGAAAAACTCCTATATATATAACAAGGTAGTACCCTCACTGAGTCAGTTCCAGTTTTATTTTCTGTTTCTTCTCTGGAAATTCCAGCAAAGAAATCAGTGTATACTTTTCTGTTCATAGTGCATATTTTTGATATTTTTCATGTATTCCTGGTATATTTTCAAGCATATTTCATGTTTTTTGCACTTCTTCAAATTCGTTTTAGAAAAAATGTACAAAAATATTAAATGCCTGACAACTTTTCCATTTTCTGGCATTTTTTGAAATTTTTGAGTATTTTTCTTAAACAGTACAACTGTCAGATTAAGGATAATTTTAAAACCAAAACGTTTACAGTAGTATAACAAACATGTTTGTACAAAAAAATGGCATTGTTTCATGTCATTTTGCATAATTATAATGTTAATTGCATATGTATAATGAGTTGGGTTACCGTGTTTTGCATAACAAACTGACCTCCGTGTTATGCGTTCGTATCTCAACAACTGTAACTCCGATGGTCGATCCGATTTGACCGGTGCATTCTGTATATTCAAATCTCATAGGATACTAATTTTTTCTATTTTTGGAGATTGCTAACTATTTTTAACGATTTTTGAAAATTCAAAATCCATGAAGCCCAACGGATAATAGAATATGACACTCAAATTATATAAAACTGGACATGGTCAATTTGTAGAATCAAGAATATGTTTGTAAAGATTTTTCAGTTTAGTAATCTGTATATATATGTGGCAGTTTGTTGGGTCGGGTTAGGTTCGGGTTCAGATTTCGTTGGGTTGGGTCATCTCGGAGTCATTTCGGGTCTGATCAGATATTGGGTTGACAGTTACTGGTGTTTTCTAATTATGTCATCTGATTTTGGGTCGTCCTGGTTTGGGTCACTCCAATTAATCACTTGGCAGGTAAGAACAAAATAGAAATTGAAATTGGCGTGCAGAGTGCGGTGCAACTCATCAAGGATAGAATTGAAGCGCAGAGTCTGCTCTGCTACTCGATCATCTCATTTATTAGCGCCGCATAACTCTGCTCTGCTGCTGCTTATATATATTCCTATATATTTTGCTTGAGAAGGTGTTGTTTTCATATATATATTCAATCAGGAGATGGAAAGGCAGAGCGGGGAGCTACAGATCATCGAAATGCAACCTGCTGTCGTGGGTGCCGCAGAGCCAGAGCCTGAGCTTGAGCTTGACGACGATGGAAAGCCCAAGCGAACTGGTACTCTAATTTAATGTCTCTGCTCCTCCTATTATTTCTACTTCTCTGTGGAGTATCCTTTCCTTTGTTGCGATTACGATTAATCTCTGATTTTCAATGTTCAATTTTATAATAGTTTCATAATTAAGTTGACGAGAAAAAGTCTCCCAAACGTCAATTTCGAAGATTTAATTTGCTGCTGCCCTTTTGGGAGGGACGAATTCATGAGCATCAACATTTTGCTTGCGGCTGTTCTGTTCATGTCCTACGATATTGTAACGGGTCAGTTTTCTTTGTCTGGGGCCTCTGAGCAATGGCAGGGGGCACAGCAACACGCATGGCTGTATATGATAATGCCAATAAATTGTGTTTCAATGCCATGATACGTGGCCAATAAATTTCTTCTATTCTTGTTGGCATGTCTGAGTAATACTCAGCGTCCACAGAATTTCATAGCGTCTATAGGTTACACTTCGAGATGTATTTGTTATATTTTGGATATGGAAAATGTTATGGGGATACATCAAAAGATATCGTCGGGGATACCACCATACAAATTTAATTTAATGTTAATCTGCAACATGTTGTGATCAAAATGAAACATCTATAAAGTTAATCTGAAACTTAATGAGATTAAAATGAAACACAAATGATATAATTTTCTCTTTTGTTGCTCTTTCACTTCATCTTGCTCCCATACGTTCTCTCAACAACTTTAAGGTAATATTTATGTGATTTAATAGTGATTCAAGTAGATGATTTAATCTATGATTTGTGTTATTCAACTTAATACTACAATGTTTCAAGTTAATACGTTAATTGTTTCAAGATAATTTGTTAATGTTTCAATTTGGACATATTTTCAAAGATCATGGTATCCCCGACGGTATCCTTAGTGGTATCCGAATATCTGGATTGTTTTGATATGCATCTGTTACATTTCTTGTACAAGTATAGTCATATGGACAATTTTTCAGTGGACGCAACATGTTTCCCTTTGAGCTTATTGGGATAATTAGGAGCATTAAAAATGATTTATTGGAAGGGGGGCACGTGTCACTTGCATAAATAAGTTTCAGGATGGCAAATTAGTGTGACAGTGTTTAGCTTTTTCTCTTTACTTGATCCAGACAAAAAAATGAAAAATGATATCTAGAGAAACACTGGTCTAAGACTACTCAATGGTATCCTTTACTCATTTATCCGACCCGTATCGTATCTGATAAGATGGGTATGGATAAAATTTTTTTCGTTTGCTTATCAGATATGAGTATGGATAAGATTTTTCCATTAAATAAACGGATAAGTGTGCGAGTGACAGTTATTTTGTACACATTACTTTTAGGGAGATTTATAAAAAATATTTTAGGCTCTTTCTAAGATAATAAAGTTAACGAGTTATAATTTTGTACTCTTTCCAATATAATTTTTTGGTAATTGATGTTCTTTCCAATATATTTTATTTTATATTGCTCTTTTTAGAAACAATTTGTCTTCGCTACAAAATTTAATACAAAAATATAAACTTATTATTATATTATTCGTTATGTACCATTTACTCACCCATTATCCGTTCATTTTAACGGGTACGGGTAAGGTATAAGTAAGTCAAATTTTAACGGGTATGTTATAATTTGTTGACAATCTTGCATGGCACTAACAATAATAAATAAATTAATTGCAGGGACGGTTGGCACGGCGAGTGCGCATATAATAACTGCCGTGATAGGCTCCGGCGTGCTGTCTCTGGCGTGGGCCACTGCACAACTCGGCTGGCTTGCCGGCGCAGGGTGTCTCGTTGTCTTCTCTGCTGTCACCTTGTACACCTCCAACCTTCTAGCTGATTGCTACCGCACCGAAGATCCTGTTTCGGGGAAGCGTAATTACTCATATGTGCAGGCTGTGAAATCCAGCTTAGGTATATAATTTGACTCCTTGATATATCAGTAGTTCTTCCTGATAATCTTGTACCTTTAGAATTCAGTAAATTCAATTTAATTGCAGGTAAAAAGCAGGTCTGGCTATGCCTTTTCTGTCAGTACACAAACTTGTATGGGACCTCAGTAGGCTACACCATAACAGCAGCTATCAGTGCAAGGTAAGATCACCTGACAACAATCAAAGTATATATCATTCTATATTTTCCCACTGTTTGTTATACATTCTTGCTGCTTGTAGATTCTCCATTGGGCATGCATGATGAGATACCCATTTGCTGATAAAAGATGTTTAAGTGAATATATACCTATTCCACTGACAGGGCTATGCACAAGTCATACTGTTTGCGGAAAGGGAACCGAGAAACAGATTGTAAGATCTCGGATAGCCCCTACATGGTTGGTTTTGGAATTCTGCAAATTTTCATGTCCCAGCTTCCAAAGTTCCACGACTTGTGGTTCGTCTCCATTTTGGCGGCTATCATGTCCTTCTCTTACTCTTTCATTGTTGTTGGCCTCTCCTTAGCACGCATCGCATTAGGTACTTGAAGGATCACACAACAATTGTTTTTTTTTTTTTTTTGTTGCAAATTTCCTTGGAACAATCAAAGCTCGAATGTACTGCATTTATAAATGCTCTGTAAAGCATTAGCTGAAGAAATTAAAGATTCCCATTAAGAAGCATATGGATGATTTTTATAGCTTATAAATTTTGAATTATATCCTCTTGAAGGCAAAATTTTTATTTGTCATGAAAATTGGGACTTGGATGATATATTTCTTATATAATTAGGTGGAGAGTTCACATAAATGAACCTGATCCTTGATAAGGTGTGATAATTTCTTTATTTTGTTGTTTATCAAGGTGGAACCCACAAAACTGCACTTACTTGTACGCAAATTGGCGTTGACATGGATGCATCTCAAAAGATTTGGCTTGTGCTTCAAGCGCTTGGCAACGTTGCATTTGCATACCTTTTTCATTGATTCTTGTGGAAATTCAGGTAATTTCTGGTACAGTCTCCAATCTCCACTGTTATTTGTAATAATTACTATATAAGTAAGGTATCCGTTTGGTGAGGGGGGTCTTGGTTGTGTTAAATTGAGATCATATATTGAATTAAGGTGCATCCGTAAAAAACTTGAACGAGGGTACTAAGTTAAGAGATCATAAAATAGGAGATATTTGCTTGTAATATAAAGACATGAATTCAATTTGGCTTTTATCTTCTAATAAACCAAGAAGCAATTTGTTTGATAGCAGCAATTATAAGTTTGTTTCTATACAAAAAATAAATATTGTAATTTTTCCCTTTCATAACAGGATACACTGAAATCAACCCCACCAGAGAACAAAACAATGAAAAAGGCAGTCTATATTAGCTTATCCATAACAACTGCTTTCTACCTTCTTTGTGGCTGCTTGGGTTATGCAGCATTTGGCAATTCTGTACCCGGTAACATCCTTACAGGGTTTGGGCTTGACGAGCCCCTCTGGATTGTGAATTTTGCGCATGTGTGCATAATCATTCACTTGGTTGGCGCATATCAGGTAACTAACTACTACTTAAACATGAATCAGCAAAAAGAAAATGAGAATGGTGCCATGATTACACAACATCATAGTACAACTTTAATGCTCTATTTATTTGTACCTGTCCTGTTAAATACTCTGCGTCTAGATGTGAAATTGTGAAGTGCTGATATATCCTTCATTTTTACCAACAGCAAAATTTTAAGAAAAGACCGATTAGTAGAAGTATGATAGCCTGCTGTATGCATTGTTTACTGACAAGTACCTGCCGGAAATTGGTCTGGAATTGGTGGGCATTAGTAGACTCAAATTGATACATGTACTAGATTTTAGTTTGCCTAGCTCATAACATCATCAGAATTTGATGTGGTAATTCTAACAAAAAAAATCTCTCTACCAGGTATTTTCTCAACCAATATTCTCGATGGTCGAGTCATCTGTGGCCAAACCATACCCAAATCTCATCAAGTCATCAAGAGTCCTAAAACTCGGCAGCAAATTCAAAATCACAGTAAATATATTTACAATCATTTGGCGAACCATTTTTGTTATGACGACTACTGTTCTTGCGATTATGTTGCCATTCTTCAACGACATCGTTGGCTTCTTGGGATCCATTGGGTTCTGGCCTATGACCATATATTTCCCGATCGAGATGTATATCAAGACTAAACAGATCCGGGTTTTTAGTGGTAAATGGATTTGGATGCAGGGATTGAGTGCTATTTGTTTTATTGTTTCTGTATCCTCTGTATGTGCTTCGGTACAAGGTATTGTGAAGTCACTCAAGGGTTACACTCCTTTCGCGAGTTTATCCTGACAGTTAAGAGAGGCCTGGATAGCAATTCGCAAGAAGTTTAATGATAAAGGGATGTAAAAGTTAAGCTTGTAATTGCTGTTGTTGATCCATCTAGGCCGTGCATATAAGATTTGAATTAAAACTAACATACTTATTTCTATTATATGCAATTACAATATGAAATGTGCTCATCTCAGGGCTGGCTAATCTGGTAGTGCTACTGATTGTTCATTGCATACTGGTAAATTTCTGTTATAATCTAGGCAAGCAAAGATACTGGTAATTTCCTGTTATAGAGTTTGCAACTGTATTCTTGGTCTGAAATGCAAGGAGTCCACACTCCACAGTAGGTCCAATTTCAGCTGGGTTTGGACAGCTTTAATTTGTCAAAACTGGGTGGTATGTATATATATGCTGGTGTTCGATTTGTTCTCTTTACCAGTTAGTAGGCAATGGATTTAGACCAGTCTGTTCTATTGCACTACTTATATAAGGCAGGATTCAGCAGAATGCATATCTTCGGATAATTAAACGCATCTGTTTTATTGGGCACCAACATTATCTTGATGTCTAAATAGCACGCACTCACCGAAATTTTGATGTCTTTCACAAATTTTGACTATTGTGAAACCATATAGCTGCTAGATACTAATATACAGCGTGACATGATTGTAGTGCCGAAGGTATATGTGCGAGTGAACTGTATAGCATTATCTGCATAATATATATCTATTCACATATCACGAATCTAATTCTCTACATGATTAAGCAAAATATAAGAAAGAAACAAAGAATCTGTTTTATTTATAGCAAATTGTGACATCCATTACTTTTCCTTGCATAAATAACGGTGATTAGATTAGCTCCATTGAACGGTCTGGTTTAAATCTTTATAGTTTATATAATTAGAGGAGGGTTCCAATCCAATGCCTCTATTTTTTTGTGCCTCCACTTTTTAAATTTCAAATAACTCAAAATTTAAAACTAATTTTTCAAAACAAAATAATATTTAAATTTGATAATTTTTTACATATACGTAGTATTTTTTCAACGTTCTTCTGTGTTATGCTTGGCTTCGGGAAGAAGTTCCTTTTTTTTTCTGAGGATGCTTTTCGTACATTGCTAGAAGCTACAGCGTAAAAAAAAAAAAAGCATTTATATATAAAGTGATATAGATTAGATCTAACGGTTTTGTTTAATTTGAAAAGGTAGTTTTTAAGTTTGAGTGATAATTTCTTACAAATACTCAAAAAGTACGGAGAATGGAAATATAAAAACCAAAGGATTGTCTTATATATGAGTGATAATACAATCATAAAACCACAAAAATAAAAAAAACATACAAAAACAAATAAGTAGGAAGAACAAATTCTCTTGAATAGACATCTTCAGTAAAACAACTTCCACTCATTGAACACTTTCTCAATCAATTTCATTTTTTTAAGGCATCTGAGAAAATGATGTTCCATCGTTCTTTCTCAATCAATATCTCCTTGTCCTTTGCATAAATGTTAAGAGTTTAGGATCAACCTTTGAACATCAATTAATTTCAATTTTCAATTGCTTCACTCAGACAGTATTAATTGTTTTCAGTCACTAAATCAAATGCTAATTTCATTTCAGTTTTGTTATATATCATCTATCATCATCATATATATTTGTCCTTTTATACATGATTAAAGATTATACCCCATTGAAACGTGACAACTCCTAAGATATAGCCTCTCAATTTCATATTAATTAGGCTGTAGGAGGAATATATCCTTGTTTGCTTGTGAAAATTAAAAAAAAAAAAAAAAAACTACTTATCTAGTGCCTTTGCCGAAAGAGAAGAATTAGCTTCTGGGATATGCCTATGTAGGTTTCATATGCCCGTTCATCTTTATTTATTTTGGGTCAAATCCTAATATAATAAAAAGAAAAGTTCTACATATATATCCCTATTTTCAGCAGTATATAAATGCAGACTTGTTACGAGTGCCTTAGAAACAAGAACACTTGCTAGCACACAATATATAACAGTGACAGTCTCATTAATCCTTCCAAATTTATCTCTTGCACCAATGAAGCCTCACCACCTTACTCTCTTGTATTTCCTGCTATCAACATCCACACTCCTCTCTTTGATCAACTGCCAAGAACAATCAGAAAAGCAAATCTTGATCGAAATTAAGGCTGCATGGGGCAACCCTCCTGCTCTCGCATCCTGGAACCCGGCTTCCGACGACTACTGCAACTGGAGTGGAATCGCATGTTCCGATGGCTTCGTCACAGAAATCAATCTCGCAAACCAAGGCATAACACAGCCAATTCCTGACTGTGTATGCCTCTTGAAAAACCTGTCCCGCCTCGACCTCTCTTACAATGACATACTCGGCACTTTTCCTCAGTCCCTCTACAATTGCTCCTCTCTGCAGTACCTGAATATAGCCCAGAACTATTTTGTTGGTTCGCTCCCGGATGACATAGATAAGTTGCCTCTTACTCTTACTTATCTTGATTTGTCAGGAAATAATTTCTCAGGGGATATACCGGCATTCATCGGTCATTTAGTGGGATTGAAAGAGATACACTTGGAAGGGAATTTTTTTAACGGTACCTATCCAAAAGAGATAGGAAATTTGTTAAATTTAGAACATTTTTCCCTTGCCTGTAATCCTTTTCTTAAACCGGCAAAGATACCAGATGAGTTTGGTAATCTGACCAGTCTCAGGTACCTATGGATGAGGCAAACAAACATAATTGGTGAAATTCCAAACACACTGTCCAAACTTTCCAGTCTTGAGTACTTCGACCTGGCACAGAATCAAATAAATGGTACTGTGCCCATTTGGATTTGGTCATTAAGGAAACTGAGAACACTAGAACTTTACTTAAATGAACTGACCAGTGAGATCAGTTTTACAGGTCCAATTCAGTGCCTTGGTTTGTCCGAATTAGATATGTCAATGAACAAATTGACGGGTCCCATACCTGAGAGTTTTGGTGCTTTAAAAAACCTTTCCCTCCTTCACCTGTACAATAATTCTTTTAGTGGTGAAATACCCGCAAGTATTGGGTTCTTACCAAAGCTGTACGATATTCGTTTGTTTGGAAACAACCTCAGTGGGAAACTACCCGAAAATTTAGGGAACTACTCTAAACTTTGGAATCTTGAAGTATTTGATAACAGGCTATCTGGTCAATTACCACCTCATCTTTGCTCAGGGAATAATCTGGTGTGTATTACAATGCATAATAATGATTTTAGTGGTGAAATGCCGTTATCTCTTGCCGATTGCAATACGCTGACAGTTATCCTATTATACAACAATAGATTTTCCGGTGAGTTCCCATCAAAAATTTGGTCATTAACTAATCTTACTGAGATACTGATCCATAATAATGAGTTCACTGGTATGCTCCCTAAAAAGCTACCATGGAACCTTACTCATCTTGAAATATATAACAATCATTTCACGGGTGGAATTCCGTCCTCTGCAGAGCGACTTCGAGTTTTGAGGGCATCAAACAATTTCTTCAACGTAGAGCTCCCGAGTAATTTGACCGGATTATCAAGTTTGCAAGAACTGTCACTCAGTTTTAACCAAATAAATGGATCAATTCCTGAGAGTATTGATGGTCTTGAGTCTCTTACTATATTGAATCTTAGCAACAATATGTTAACAGGCTCAATACCTGATTCGATTGGGTCACTCCCAGTACTGACAACTCTCGATTTATCCAATAATGATCTTTCAGGTTCAATTCCAGTGCAAATAAACAATTTAAATAACCTCAACTTTGTAAACGTTTCAGCGAACAATTTGTCAGGAACACTACCACTGTCACTCCAAAAACAAGCAAACAGTCGAAGTTTCCTATCCAATCCTGATTTGTGCTCAGATTTTAACTCCAACTCTAACCTAAATTTGACAGTCTGCCAAACTACCATGAGCAGATCAAGTAAACTTTCAAGAGCACTCGTAGTTATATTTTCAACCCTCGGTTTTGCTGTACTTGTTGGTATTGGAGTGGTTGGATTTTTGTTACTTAGAGCACGGAATAAGAGAAACACGTCTGACTGTAATGAAACATCATGGAAGCTGACTTCTTTTCACAAGTGTGATTTTACGGAGTACCAGATAATTCAGGGCCTTAAAGAGAAAAATGTCATTGGTGCTGGCGGTTCTGGTAAAGTTTACAAGATCAGCCTAAACAATGTTGATAATCAAATACTGGCGGTAAAAAGGATTTTTGTTGGTCACAAAATGAATGATGCTTTGGAAAAGAATTTCAATTCAGAAGTCAGTATACTGGGCCAAATTCGCCATGCCAATATCGTGAAGCTCCTTTGCTGCATATCAAGCACCGATTCAAAGCTATTAGTGTATGAATACATGGAGAATAGCAGTTTGGATCGGTGGCTTTATGGTCAAGAGAGGATGGATGGATCTTTACCTTTGGATTGGCCAACAAGGCTAGGAATTGCGATTGATGCTGCAAAAGGCCTGTGTTACATGCATCACGGTTACTCTCAACCGATAATGCATCGGGATATCAAATCAAGTAACATTTTGCTGGACATGAAATTTCGAGCAAAAGTTGCTGATTTTGGTCTTGCTCGAGCTCTGGAGAAGTCTGGTGAACCTGAGACCGTTACTGCTATCCAAGGATCATTCGGATATATCGCACCAGGTCTGTTATTATTATTTCATTTAAATTTGTTTTATTAATTTTGTATTAAGTTGGAAAAGACCTGAAATCTTTGAATAAACCTTGGTCTAAATTTTCATCTAAGCATGAATGGAATTGAAAATTTTTAATATAGATTTAAGTTTTAATTTTGCATCTCTCTTCCATTGCAAGAATGTGGCAAAACGAAGAAGATCAATGAGAAGGTAGACGTGTTCAGCTTCGGAGTTGTTCTCTTAGAGTTGACTACCGGGAAAAGAGCTAACGAAGGAGATGAATTTGAAGCCTTGTCAGACTGGGCATTGCGATTATACCGAGAGCACGGCATGCTTCTTGACATGATCGATGAGGATATCCGAAACGACGAGTGCATACGTGACATAGTCGCAGTTTTTGAATTAGGTTTGTCATGCACCGCAAAGGACCCCATCGCAAGACCTTCCATGAAGTTGGTCCTCCAACTCTTGACTGAGTGCGATCGGATGAACAATACTTGTAATGGCTTCAACTGCGATCCATATGATGAAGCTCCTTTGGTAGTTCTGAAGAAAGGTAGCAGGGGAAACGATTTTTCGTATGGTTTTAATGAAGATGAGGATGAAGATGATACTAGTGGCAGTTTCGTGGTGCATGTATCCTAATCGATCTGCGATGTATACCTTACCTTTTTCTTATAGTATGATATCATGTATGGTTTTAGTTTCTAATGTATACATGTCTTTATAATTTTACAAGTCATGTTATGCTAGTAGCAGTCTTTATAATTTTACAAAGATTAATGATAAGATCAATGAATTCAAAAGTAACACTAAAATAAAACAAATAGAGGGTGACTGCCTGAAAGAAGTATCTAGTAGGATCAAAAGATGCCTAAACATCCGAACAGTATTAATTGCCCCTTGTGCTACAAAAAAAAATTGGTAATCGTATTCATACACGATGATATCAGTACATGTGAAGTGAAGCCCACACTTTAGTGGGCCTAAGTTAAAATCTGCAGTGCTGGGCTGGGCTCGGATCCTTCCGGGCTTTGCAATGAAAGAAATAATCTTATTATAAGGTTAAACTTTCAGTGTTGTTTCGGGCCTTGAATTTAGGGCCCAGTGGTCTTCCATGGGCTGTCTATCTGATGCTAAATTCTGAAGGAGTTGGACCTGAATTTCTCTGTTTTCTTACATTCATGGCTTCTTCATTACTTCTGAGGCATGCATATGCATCCTTGGAAAGTTGGAATAAACTTTCGGGGGAATATATTATACTAGAGTCGAGGCCTCACATTACTCCGGCTTACATTTTTTAATCCATTTTGTTATCAACTATTGTATAATCGAGGATTTTAAAATACTTTATGAAGTTTAATTAAGTCCACCATATATTAATAGTAAAATCAACACAAAATGAAGTTGATGTTATTGTATGTAATATATAAAGAGTGAGTCTATTGCGCTTTGCAAAGCGTAGTGGCTGGTGTCTTTTGACCTCATATTTCCTAATTCATAGCTCGAATGACCAATCTAAGTTGACCACCATAATCTTAATATTGAAACCTTGTTGCATGCCAAATTTTCTATTTTTAGAGTTTTTTTTTTAACTATTTTTTTAAGATTTTTAAAAAATGACTCATTTTATATACAAATTTTTGTATGGTTTCTATACAATACTTCAAAGATTAAAGAAACAGTAAGCGGCTGTAAACATTTTCTAAAGAATTCTTGACTGTTAGTTGTTAAATGATCATTAATTCCTTCAATTGTTAGAGCCATACAAATATACAATAAACAATACCTTTTATATAATAGTTTTTTACTTATATAAAATTAATAAAGAAAAATTAGAGAAACAACCGTAAACTTTTCGAGATCATAGTAACAGCCGAATTATTTACTCACTCCATCACTAAAAGTTTTCTTAGGAATCTCTATTAGACTGTGTATATAACTCAATATGATGATGTTTTTCAATAAATTTAGTTTTAGTTTTGATTTTGAGTTACTATTTATTTTATTTTAGTTTATTATGTTTTTGAAAAATTCATGAAATTTCATAATTTAATATACCGTTAAAAAGTTTCTTTTTATTTATTAGAAGTAAAAATTGGAAACTAAAATAAAAAAGAGTTGCGGCATTAGTTACAGATAAAAGCTAAAGCTCATGGTCCATTTTCTCATCTGATGCCGGCCGGGTGCTTTATGTCTCAAGTGCGGTATGGAAGCCACTATGAATATATATCTAGGTATGCTTCTAACTTCACCTCACGCCAAATTGAAAAAAAAAAGGTGCGGCTGAGTTGCCGTATAAAACAAAAAAAATTTATATGTATATATATTTTTGAAAATATTGGGAGATACAAAAATTTTTCAAAAATGCTATTTTCAAAAATGCAAAACAAATACTTAAAAAACTCTAAAAATGAAAAATTTTTGTATTCCCCAATATTTTCATATAGGAAATTTATTAAGCACCATAAATCGTGATTTCGGACACGGAAATATAAATTTTGAGTCGTTAGCATTTCGGTCCGAAATGCTAACGTTAGTATAATAGTCTAACTCGACTTATTATGCACATTACTTGATTAATAACTGTACATACTAATTGATTTACTATGCATACTTTTTATGTTGATTTATCTGCATAGCTTATGTTATTGACATGTTATGCACGTTGCTTGATTAATCATGCGTACTAATCGACTCATTATTGCATACTTTTCAATCTGATTTATTTTGCGTATTATATGTTATTGACTTAATATGCACATTCCTAAAATTAATTATGCATACTAATAGACTTTTTATGCATACGTTTTTCGATTGATTTGTTTTGCATATTATATGCTATTATACTTATTATGCGTATTACTTGATTAATTATGCATACTAAATGATTTATTATGCACATTACTTGATTAATTACGTGTACTAATTGATCACTTATTATGCACATCATTCAATAATTATGCATACTAATTGATCTGTTTATTTTGCAAACTGATTCAATTCATATGCAGTTTGTTTGGTTGTAAAATTGATGTTATGAATTTTTTTATTTTATGCAGATAAAATTGTTTAGTATGCCAGTTGTTTGATGTATTATACAAAGATAATATACATTATTAGTATGTAAATGTCGTTATTATGCAGAGAAACTTCATTAATGTGCATCCAAATTATTACACTATGCATTCAATATATTTTTTTAATTTTTGTAATGTATAATTTTTGTACCATATAGTGTTGAATCTTCGTAGAATTTTTTTCTTTAATTTTTGTACAATTGTTGCGATAAAAACTGGGGCTGTGTAAATCCTGGGCCCTGGCGGTGATGGAATATAATGCGAGCGATTAAAACGATCACGCACATGGGATGCGCGATGGTCTTGGCGACGCAAAATAGAGAGCTCGCACGATCGCACTCCGTATCGATGACGGGATTGACGTCGGTATCGACATATCAGGTCCCATCATATTATACAAGGAAACTCTATTGAGTTCTTCACAGAAACTTCTTTCTTCCAACTGTTAATTTTCCAACGTATATGTTGAAAGACTTGTAGATGAACTGCCCGTCAAAATGATGATATGCATGTATCACATATTCATATTCATATTCATATTCATATTCATATCAAGAGATCGAATAATTAGGGAAGAGATCATTGGAGCTGGCTAGAATTCTAGATGGACCGGATTGCCATTGCCAAATTGTTCTAGAAGGAGGAGACATGACTCGTGAGGTTGACCTCAGTCAAGGGTCAAGGCACAAAAAGAGACTGCACTAATCAGGAGAATAATTGCGGATTAATCATTCATGATCAAAGATACTGAAAATTAAAGAAGAAGAAGAAGAAATATATGTTCTGAGTGGTGCAGCTGGGACCCTTTCATTGATCAACTTGTCAGACACGTACAGTGCACTTAATTTGACCGTCCGCTACAAGGCATATGTATCATATCATATCTGCAGCTATTTTTTTATTTTTTTTCCTTGAAGAAAGTGGATTAATTCCACAATTTACATTCTAGGATATATATATAGCTTTTATATTCCTAAGGTACTAATTATCTAGTAATTAACAGGAAAATATATAAAAGGAACTCTAAAATCCAAAATAAACAAAACTAAAATTATTATAAGTATCAATTGCACCTCTAATTAATTCTCAAGTAGTAGCATCTTTTAAAGGAACCCAAACATCAAACAACCATAAATCATCAATTGTATTACTATTACCATAAAACTGAAAATTGTTGTAGGAAGCTATATATCCATGCCAAATTATATTTATAAAAGTACATTGGCCAAATTATATTTATTTACACGAGCTGATAATATCCATGATACATCAATATTCTTTGGAGACTCTAGTATAATATATCATCTAATAATTAAGTGAATATGCAACATTCATAGAGTTCATAGATTAAAAATTTGAATTAAAACTGATATAATCGTTACAAAATTTTTATATCTATGGACGTATGGTCGTATGGACGATTGTTCGGTGGACACTAAGATGTTTATCTTTTAAGAGTGAGATACTGTATTCCACTGTTCCAGTACTGTCACAAATTATAAAAAAAGAAAAGTAAAGGAAAATATATATAACGAAACCGAGCTGAGAGAGAGATTATAATAGAGTGATTTGGTGCCCAACCCAAATCTTCATAATTGATGCGTCTACTCTTCCACTACCAACACATTAATTAATTTATCATCCAAGTGGATAAAATTGAAGGATTCTTTTGCAAGTGATGCATTACACGCTTAGTAGCCATTTTGCTATATCCATTACACAAGAATCTAGCTTCTCCATTATTCAAACCATATCTAGTTCGGACTCCTATAGGATTAGATATATATGCATCCCCACTTACTTATCATTGATGTGATTAACAGCGAGATTTATTTTAAGAATGACAAAAACACAAAACACAGAGATAATTATTGAAATTCATGAACTATACTTACATACTTCGGGCCGTTCATATATAAAAAGAAGGCCACCAACGAGGTATTAATGATTTAATCCTCCTCTTTTTCTATTTCTTAAGTTGAATATTCATTCTTAGGCTGATGTATGTATGCGTATATTGTTGTAGACTTGTAGGCGAAATATATTTAAATTGTACATTATCTAATACTTCATACCGATTCATTTTATAATTTATAACTACATCGATCCGTACGTAAAACTCTAATACATATGTATCAACACAGTATCTTCAATCTTATATGCATGCGTTTTTTTTTTCCTGATTATAATTTCATCCGTAATTAATTACAAGTCTTATCGAGATATCGCCATCACCTTCTAAAAGATATTTCTTGGTAGTATTGTTGACACTAAAGAAACCCTATGTACATGAGCAATCATTAGTATTCATTGAAGATAAGTTTCTATTGCAAGAGTAAGATATCCATTTGCTTTCTTAGGCGCACTATGGCAGAACTCAATTGCCACCAATTCATCAATGTCATGATTAGATCGATTAGTAGTTCCACAATTGTTTTTTTGACAATATATAATCTCCAAAATTCTCTAACTTATGACAATTTATCAGTCCCAAAAACTCAAGCCTTACTTAATAATATTATTTCTAGTATAAAATGACTACAAAGCTTTCGATATTGATTCTAATGTGGATCGCCCCTAATAGGTTTCTTAATTAGCACTGTTGATAAATTTTTTTTCAAATAAAAAATGCAATTAATTGGTTATTATAATTATAATTGTAATTAATAAATGTCAATTGTAAATCAGACATTTGTTAAAGACATTTTATATTGTTTAATATAATTTTAATTGTAATTAATAATTGTTTAATTTAGACTAATAGTCCCCCAACAAAAATCTCCCATTCTGTCTCCCCCAACCAGAGCGCGACACTTGTCAAAAGCGTGTTGACTGGTCAAAGCTAGAAAACGCGTTATTACTGAACTCGTGTCACTTCGTATCATGTGCAGCGCAATGGCTCCTCATGGCACTACATGTGTTTATATTTCAAAGATAGGGTGTTATATTTCAAAACTAGATATTTATATTTCACATGTAGGTATTTTATCTCACGGGTCTAGGTGGTTATATTTCAAAACCAGGTATTTATATTTCACATCCAGGTATTTTATCTCTTTGGTGTTTATATTTTAAAACCAGGTGGTTATATTTTAAAACGAAGTATTTATATTTCACATCTAGGTACGTATCTCAAAAGCCACGTGTTTATGTTTACGAGTCAAATTATTACATCTCAAATTTGGGGTTCATATTTCCAAGTTGTGGTCATGTTTCACAACTCAGTGTTTATATTTCAACGCCAAGCGTTTATCTCAAAACCAAGTGTTAATATTTCGAAGTCAGATTGTTATATCTCAAATCCATGTCTTCTACCATGGATCTGAACCCATTATATAATTAGGTGAACATGGTAATCAATCTCCAGTCAGTTGGTAAGAGATGCACAATATTCACTCTACTTTCACGCAAAGAGGCGGGATCAAATTTGAAGGAGAAGATGTGAGTAGTGAAATTGGGGCGATCTTTACTTGGAGTTTGCTTTAGGGATATGGGAATTTGTGTTTACTTAAATCAAATTAAACGATGACGATGAAATAGGGGAGAGATAAAAAAGAGCAAGTGAAGTTGATTACTCTAGCCTCCGAGAGTGGCAAAGGAGGAAGAAAGATTGAATGACAGACGGAGAAGAAAGAGAAATTAATAAGCTTGGGTTTAGATTCAGGATAGACGGACAATAACTGTAAGTTGTAAGTTGGGGGGACGGACGATAAAGGATTATAAAATTTTCTCATAATTTAATTTTAATATATGGATCATGTCTAATAAATGACCTGTGCATGGTTGGTTCGCTGTTATTAGTGAAGAACTGGAGATCAGATGGCTTGCCTTCGGAAATCAGTTTGAGAGGAACTACATAAGACTGTCTGGTAGGCACCTAGCCGGCAAGGAGTATTTTTCTTTCCTTGTTTTTGGACGGTATGGAAGGAAAATTGTTGATTGGAAAAACAAAAAAATCATTCCAAGCATACATACATCAATTCAGATCTGGAGTGGAGAGAGAGAAGTGTCATCTTCTTCTGAGAGTGAAGTGTGGGATGAAGAAAAAGAATTAAAATTCCCATCGCTATAATCATCTCTGTCAGTTGACTCCAAGTCTTCGCCAAATGATCACCGCTAACTCTTGCTTTGGAGCCATTGTGTAACAAATATTTCTTTTTTTTTTTTTCTCTTTTGGAAATAGTAGGAGGGAAGCTGAGCTTAAACCTCATTTGTATCTCTAAAATTAAATTTATCTATATTAGTTAATAAGTTTTCCATATCAAAATATTTCGAGATACCGAAATTTCCTATTTTGTTAGAGTTTCTTTTAGTATTTGTTTCAATTTTTTTAAAGGTAACCTATTTTCATGTGCAAACATTATTTTATTGTAGCCATATAAAAAGTAAAATAAATACTCAAAAATTCTAAATAGAAAATTTTGATATCCCATAACATTTTGGCATAAATATGAATGGAGAAATACTTATTATTGTAAAAAAAAATAATTATCATATAAAGAGATGCTAGTGAGCAATTTTAAGAATTAATTAGTTTCTGAGGTAATAATAATAATATTAATTAATTGTCGAAGCACACTAAATATTAATTTTAGTTTTATTTATTTAATAAAGTTAATTTTTGTTTCTTTTAAATTACTTATATAGTAATTTTTTATTTTGACTATATTTATTTTAATTTAGTAAGTATGAATATATTAAAGTTTGATTTTGACAATATTTATTTCAATTTAATAATTATCAATATACTGAATTTAAAATATTTTTTGCTCGTATGTGGTCACTCTGGTTTCGTTACCGAACTTGTGTAATAAAAAAAATTGAAATCAGTTAAACGCCATTCATTACAAACTTTCCTTCATTGTTGAGAAGTACTGGTAGCTATATATGTGTTGTTCACTTGTTCCCATGATGTTGACTGGCATTTTTTGTTATTCAAGTTCTCAAAAAAAGGGATGGTTTGCTTAGTCGTTAGATTTTCATTTTCAGTGGCAGAGACAGAGACCACATATTTAGTCTAAAAGGTCTATGCATGTGTCGGTAAAAATAAAGATTTTAATGAATCTGATTCTCTGAATATATATGTGAAATGAAGAAAAGAAACAGAGAATCTGTTTTATTGAATCGCTTCGTTTTTGTATTTGACTCTATTGAATTGAACGTTCTGGTCTTCTGGACATAAGATTTTATTTTGTTAATTTAAAGATTAAGACGGTCTAATTAAATCTCAGAACTAAATTAAATAAATATGAATGATATACTTATATTGTAATCAATTTTATTATTCTAAAATAGATGATTAAATTAAGATCACGCAACAATTAACGGGCCAACTCCTAGAACATAGCGTACGTCTCAATCTGGCATCAATTAGGCAGAAGGAATATGATGACCTTGTTTGCTTCTGGGAGCAAAGAATTACCAATGTTCTAAATAGTGCGCGTTTTCGGGGCTCAAACACGATGCTATTGGCCAGCACTACGCAAGTAACGCTATTGCCGCTATAGCACGAATAGCAGGCGCTATATCGTATAGCGTTATAGCGTGTAAATAGCGCGCTATCCGTCATAGTATATATTTTATGCTCAAAATAATTTTTTTTTTGATAAATAACTTAATTAATACTTAATTATTACATTCTTTTTGTATTAAATAACATAGTTTGTAAGGTTTAGATATCTTTAAATAGAAAAAATATATATTATATTAGGTAAATTCTGAATTGCAATCTGGATTTTGTACCGGTTTAATGCTAATATTATAGTTCCATAAGTAATTTTATGTTGCTTTGTTTGTTCTATGGAACTCATGATAATGTTAAATTAAATATAAAATTATAAATAATATTTAATATAGAATATTAATTATGAAATTATTGGATATGTTATGTATGATAGCTTTTTTCCGCTATAGCGGTGATAGCTTTTCCGGAACTTTGTCATGATGACGCTGTAATCGCGATTTAGAATCTTGAGAATTACTTATCTAATCTCCCGATTTTGTGCCGAAAGAGATGAATTAGCCTATGTTCTGTAGATATCCTATGCCACGGATTATAGTGAGCTGAATTTCATGCTTAAACCATCTAATTTTAACAAACAAGTTTTGGTATAGGGACCTAGCTAGGACCAAAAATAATTGGGCTTCAATTACAAAATTGATAAAAGTAGTATGTTGAGGGTTCTTACTTCTCAGTGTCCAAATTTTTTTTTGTGGAATACATTTAAAAACTGGGCTTGAATTACAAAGTACCAACTCCTTTTTTTTTTTTTTTTTGTGAAAATAAAGTAGAAGTATGTGGAGGGTCCTTAGTAGAGGTGGCAAATCGGGCGGGCGGGCGGGTCGGGTCAGTTTGACCTTCTAGAATATCTCGGGTCAGGTCGGGTCGGTCAATTTTAATATCTACTTTTTTTGGATCGTATGTTGATTTGAGTTGGATTGGATGCCTTTTGATCTTGGGTCGGGTCGGGTTCGGATCAGGTCGGGTCGAGTCGGGTCAGTTTGACTATCTGAAAAATTTCGGGTTGGGTCGGACGGGTTTCTCGGATCGGGTCGGGTTCTGCCACCTCTAGTCCTTAGTCCTTACTCCTCAGTGTCCAGTGAAGTTGTAGAGAAGTGAGGAAGAAAAAGTGAACTCACACTGTTGTCAATTTGTCATTTGAAATACTCACATTCTATTATAAGTTCATGGCTAATTCTATCATGGTCAGGAATTTTTATTATACAAAGAGATTCCGCTTAAATAAATGGTCAAGATTCTTGTTAACCATAATTTTTTTTTTAATCCGTAGATGAACAACTCTACTATTTTTTATGCTGGATCATATTTTTCGTTATCTATATGATTAAGGATTTGATGACCATAATAAAGTTTAATACAAAAAAAAATGACAAAAACTGATAGGTAAGTACCAACTCTAATTTTGTGCTTGACTTTGCATATTTTTCCATGATTTCATCACTCTTTGTTTATCTTTGTTTAAATTAAAATAAATATTTTTGATAAAGAATTAAAAATGAGGTGCAAAAAGATTTCCAAGTCAAAGTCAAGCTTTTTGGAGTCTTTGGAGCATTATAAACTACATTATATTCAGCAGCAGGCACCAGTTTCCAGTGGCTCAAGAATAAGCAAACTGCAAACTATGACAATTCCAACTCTAACTCCCCTTGCTCTCTTCACTCTGCTCATATCAGCTTCCCTCCTCCTCTGTTCCATATGCCAGGAAGAATCAGAAAGGCAAATCCTTCTCCAAATCAAGGCTTCATGGGGCAACCCACCTCCTGCTCTTGCCTCCTGGAACTCCACTTCCGGCAACTACTGCAGCTGGACCGGCATCACTTGCAACAACAGTGTTGTCACTCAAATCAGTCTCTCAAACCAGAACATATCCCTGCCAATCCCTGATGCAGTCTGCAGCCTGAAGAACCTCTCCTATCTTGATGTCTCCAACAATGAAATCCTCAGCAGCTTCCCTCGGTCTCTCTACAGTTGCTCTGCACTGCAGTTCCTGAATATATCCCAGAACTATTTTGTTGGCTCTCTCCCGGATGACATAGATAAGTTGCCTCCTACTCTTACTCTTCTCGATTTGTCAGGAAATAATTTCACCGGGGTAATCCCTGCATCCATCGGCCGTTTAGTGGCTCTCAAAGAGATTCACTTGGACACGAATCTTTTTAACGGTACCTATCCCAAAGAGATTGCGAATTTGTACAATCTAGAGTATCTTTCCCTTGCCTGGAATACTTTGCTTAAACCGGCCCAGATACCAGATGAGTTTGGTGATTTGACTAAACTCAGATTCTTGTGGATGGCACAAACAAACACAATTGGTGAAATCCCGGTTGCACTGTCAAAACTTACTGAGCTTGAACACCTCGATTTGGGATGGAACCAAATAAATGGTTCTGTGCCTAGTTGGATTTGGTCATTAGATAATCTACATGAATTATACCTGTACTCAAATCAACTGGCAGGTGAGATCAATTTTACAGGACCGATTCGTAGCCTTGGTTTGTCGGAATTAGATTTGTCATTGAACAAATTAACAGGTGAGATACCAAAGCGTTTCGGTGAGTTAAAAAACCTTTCAACCCTTCTCTTGTACTATAATCTTTTTAGTGGCGAAATACCCGTAAGTATTGGGTTCTTGCCAAACTTACGTGATCTTCGCTTGTTTGGTAACAAACTTACCGGGTCACTACCTGAAAATTTAGGGAACTACTCTAAACTTTGGAATTTTGAAGTAGATGATAACAGATTATCTGGTAAAATACCCCCTCAAATCTGTTCAGGGAAAAATCTTGAGACACTTATCTTGTTTAATAATGATTTTAGTGGTGAAGTACCATCATCTATTGCCGACTGTAATACGCTACAAAGCATTCAACTGTACAATAATAGATTTTTTGGAGAATTCCCAACAAAAATCTGGTCCATAACTAATCTTGTTGAGATAATGATCCATGACAACGACTTCAGTGGTACGCTTCCTAAAAATCTATCGCAGAACCTCACTCGTATTGAAATAGAAAACAATCATTTCACTGGTGAAATTCCATCCTTTCCGGGCCAACTTCAAGTTGTAAGGGCATCAAACAACTCCTTTAATGGAGAGCTCCCAAGAAATTTGATAGGATTATCAAATTTGCAAGAATTGTCACTTGGTTCTAACCAAATAAATGGATCAATTCCTGAGGGTATTGGTGGTTTAAAGTCTCTTAGCATATTGAATCTTAGTAACAATAACTTAACAGGCTCGATCCCCGATTCAATCGGGTTACTTCCAGTTCTGACAACTCTCGATTTGTCCAGTAACGATCTTTCGGGTTCAATTCCAGTGCAAATGGACAATTTAAAATTCAACTTTCTGAATCTTTCAGTGAACCATTTATCAGGGGCAATACCACAGTCACTCCAGAACCAAGCATACAATCAAAGCTTTCTATCCAATCCAAACTTGTGCTCAAATTCCAGCCTCAATTTAAATGTACCAGTCTGCAATATTACCATGAACAGTTCAGATAAAATCTCAAGGGAACTCGTAGTTATATTCGCAACCCTTGGATTTGTTGTACTTATTGGTATCGGGGTGGTTGGATTTTTGTTACATAGAGCACGAAGTAGGAGAAACGCGGCTCGTTATAATGAAATCAAATGGGAGCTGACTTCGTTTCAGAATTTTGATTTTACGGAGAAGCACATAATTCAGGGCCTCAAGGAGGAGAATGTCATTGGTGCCGGTGGTTCCGGGAAAGTTTACAAGATCACCCTAAACAGTGATGAAGATCAAGTAGTGGCTGTTAAAAGGATCTTTGTAAGTCAAAAAATGGATGATGCCTTGGAAAAGAATTTCAATGCAGAAGTCAATATACTGGGAAAAATTCGACATGCCAACATTGTGAAGCTCCTTTGCTGCATATCAAGCACTGATTCAAAGCTATTAGTTTATGAATACATGGAGAACAGCAGCTTGGATCGGTGGCTTTATGGTCAAGAGAGGATGGATGGCTTGCGACCTCTGGATTGGCCAACAAGGTTAGGAATTGCGATTGATGCTGCAAGAGGCCTTTGTTACATGCATCACGGTTACTCTCAACCGATCATGCACCGGGATATCAAATCGAGTAACATTTTGCTCGACATGAAATTTCGAGCAAAAGTTGCTGACTTTGGTCTTGCTCGAGGTCTGCAGAAATCCGGTGAACCTGAGACAGTTACTGCTATTCAAGGGTCCTTTGGATACATCGCACCAGGTCAGTCGTTACTTTTTTTCGTTACTTTTTCTGTGATTCCATTATTTTCTTTATGAAATGAATTAAATTTGGTCTATCTGATGCAATTGGGAGTTAAAGCTCTAGAATTTAGTGTAACCATGAATGTTAGAAGAATAGTCAGCTTTAATTAATTTTGCATTTCTTCGATATCAAGAATGTGGCAAGAAGAGGAAGATCAACGAGAAGGTAGATGTGTTCAGCTTCGGAGTTGTTCTCCTAGAGTTGACGACCGGGAAAAGAGCCAACGAAGGAGACGAGTACGAAGCCTTGTCAGACTGGGCGCTGCGATTGTACCTAGAGCATGGCATGCTTCTCGACATGATTGACGATGATATCCGAAACGACGAGTACATACGTGACATAGTAACAGTTTTTGAATTAGGATTGACATGCACTGTGAAGGATCCATTCGCTAGACCCACCATGAAATCGGTCTTGCAACGGTTGAGTGAGTGCGACCGGACGACCAATGCACGCAGCAGCTTTCCTATCGGTCAGTATGATGAAGCTCCTCTGATCAGTTCTAGGAAGGGCAGCAGGAGAAAAGATTTGTCCGATGATTTCGATGAAGATTATGATCATGATAGCAGTGGCAGTTTTGTAGTGCATGTCTCCTAATCGCCGATATGTATAATGTATTTCCCTTCTTTCTTATTGTTACAGTATGAGATGCACATATAATAGTTTTACTTCAGAATTGTACAGTGTATCACAATTCTAATGGTCAGGATTCATGATCAGGAATTTTTTTTTTTTTTTTTTTTTGAAATAAGTCATGATCAGGAATTCGCAGAAACATTCTGGTGTCCTGGTTACCTTTTTCTTTTTACCTTTTTCATTTACTAGTTTATATATATATATAACTATATATTCTGGTGAGAAAATTTGGAGAAATATGACTGGTTAGAAATTGTTTATTGACTTAGCTATTCGAAGACAATTTTGTCTTTCAAAGTTAATGACTAACTCAGATATAATTTGTCCATTAAAATGTTCGTCTTCCAGAAGCTGTTGAATTGTTAATTTGATATGTGGGAAAGAATCCGTCCCTCACTCCTCGTTTGACCCACTTTGATTGCAAACCACTTAATAAGGCAGTTGACTTGTCACATTCAATCTTTTTGGGTCAATAAAGACGGCACCAATCCCGTTATTCCTCGGAAAAAGATAAGATGGATCTCATTTAGGATCTTTTAAGTTTCTCAAATTATGTTTTTCTTTTGTTTTGTTTTGTTTTTTTTTTTTTTCTGTCAAGAAGTAATGAATTAAATAATTATGGATTGCTCATCAAATGGCTAATTAAATATGGAGCGTGTACTAATTATGTTTTCAGGTTACTCGGTTCAAAAAAAAATGTATGCATTTACCTTTCTATCCATATGTTCATGATTTGACGTTCTAATAATATTAAAATTAACAAACAGTACTTAATAAGTAATTACAAAAAATAATGTGCTGCTACTGATCTTGGTCAGCACCTTTAAATAAAATCTTCACATATTTCAAAAGTTTGACCAACAAATAATGAATGCAGATTTTTGTTTTTTGTTTTTTTTTTTTAAATAATAAAGATGTCTTTGGATAGTAATGTATAATAAATCAAAGCATAATTTAATATGAGAATCATCTCAATTCTATTAAACAAATATATATACAATCCTCTTTGTAAATGTACTAGTATAGTACCCACGCATTGCAATGGGGTGTCAATATTTTTTATTTGTATTTATTTAAATTATTAAATAAAAAAGTTAAAATAACATCTAATCTCCAAATATATCACAATGACATAATCAAGAACTTAACTTACTTAAATATTATTTCTTCAAGATATAGAGAATAATAATAAAAAGCATCTCATGCTTCAAGCCTTCAAGATATAGAGAACAACAACAGTAGTAATAGTAATAATAAGAGTCCAGCAACAGTGCTTTCTTAAGCAATTTTGGACCGAAACGCTTATAGTCTGAAATAAAAAATTTGTCGTCCGAAATTTTAAACCAAATAACTTATAATAATCTTGACATAACTAACTTGTACAATCCCAAAATTTTCCATTTTAAAAAAAATTTAGCTATTTTTAATGATTTTTTAAAGATTGACATACAAAATTGATTTATTTTTAATTATTTTAAGAGCAATATCTCAAAAAATCATTAAAAATGGTAATAAAATTTCTAAATAGTAAAATTGGAATCCTTGAACTTCATGATATCAAGATTATTATAAGCTATTTTGCATTATAATTTTGGGCGATAGATTTTTGAATTTGGACCGTAAACATTTTGATCTGAAATGCTTACGAAAGTATCGAAGCCAGACTCATAATAAAAATAATAAAAAAGCAAACATAACTACACAAGTCACACTTTTTTTTTGAGAAAACACAAATCACACTCACATTTAACCATTCCATGCACAGAAATTAACTTCATATCCCCTATTGTACTGCATAGCGCAATTCTCAACTTCAGCCATTGGATTGTATTGAGATTCGTGCCATAGCTGATCTTGAGGCAATCCAACGGCTGACGCTATGAACTGCACAATGCAGTACAACAGGGGATATGAATTAATTGTCTGCTTTTGTGTGAGAACCAACATATTTTGATCCAACAAACACCCCCAATCATTGAGAATTTTTTTTTTTTTTGTCTATGCCCAAAAAAAATATGAATTTACGATCTATGCCCGTTTTGATAAGAATATCGTGAATATGCCTAAATTCTGGCGGAATTTGATCGCAGGCGGCCATGACATCGAGAAACCAAAAAAAAAACTATCTCGTCTGACCGCAGCGGCCAGAACACTGCGGTCAGGCCCCAAAACGTAGATTTTTATGAACGTAAATGTAGATTGTTATGAACGTCGCCGGTTTGAACGTGACGTTCAGAACGCTGGCGGTCACGTGTAATAAATGCGGTAGTTGGACTTAAAGTTTCCGTCTCTCTTCCTTTCTCCCCAAACTCGACGTTTCTTTCTCCTTTCTTTCTCTTTCGCCGTCCGTTCTGTTTGAGCCAAAACCAAAAAACCTTTTTTTTTTCTAAACCTTTTGTAAAATCAAAAATAACAATTCTCAAGCTTGTATTGGAGAGATTGTGAACATTGGTACAAGGTAAATGTTCTCACTAAATGTACATTTTCATTTGGTACCATCCTATTTTTATTAGGGTTTTGTATATTTTGATTTTATGGTTTTGAAGTTTTAGATCTGAAAATGTTTTTTTGTTTTATCAAACAGTTCTCATTTACTTGTTCATGAAATTAGCACTATTTGAAGGTAGTTGCTTGTTGTTTTGGATCTCATATTTTTGATATGTTTAACATTTTGTAACATATTTGTAATTTTATTGTAGGTCATGGATTACGATCCGGTACCAATTCTTTTATACTATAGTGGTACTATTATTCAAAATTCTAATGGGGCTAACTTATGAGGGTAATAGTCCTCACATAATTCACAAAAACCCGAAGATAACATTTGTGGAGCTTAAAAGGAGAATCTACGCAATAATCAAATGGCCGGAGAATTTGTATGATATTGGGTTTAGTGCGAGATGGCAAGCGGGAAGGGGTCACATAACGTGGTTTGTGTTTGTTCCTGTTATTGATGATGTATCATTGAGAAGCGTTATTAGAAACACTCAAGGAGGTAAAATTGATTGGTCTCTGGTAGAGTTTTATCTCGAGAAGTTATCAAAAGGTGGTGGTGGTAGTTCTCAAGTGGATGAAATTGATAACAGAGACACACAAAATTGTGATTCGGAAGCACCGGAGGAAAGGGGTGAATTTGATTTTCCTAGTTCGCACGATCCTACTCCTATTGTCGATGATATTGAGTTGAATGAAGATGTCCAGAATGTTTCACATGAAACAAATAATTGGTGTAGTTAGAACAATAGTCTGTGAAGAAAGAAATACATTTGAAGGGGCAAGTGTATAATGAGTTAGCCGATCTTGATGATGGAGATGAAGCATATCCCGAGGAAGAAGATGAAGATGAAGATGATGTTGTTAACGAAGACGATGAACATGGTGAGGATGTCTTAAATTTTAGACCACCCCAAGGGAAAGACATCTTTCGACGATCTACTCCGGTTTTTTTTTTTTAGAAGTTGATGATGCCTTTGGTGATGTCCGAGGAGGTTATGGTCCTAGCAAAGAAAATGGTGACTTCTATAAGGGGCAAGAGTTTGGAGGAGGTAGAGACCAACTTAAAAATGCTGTAGATGAGTGGCATATTAGACATCATCGTGATTACATAACAGTTAAATCAGGGCCGATGGTTTACACTGTGAAGTGCAAGCAACATGCTACATGACCATGGAGGTTACATGCTTCTCACTCAAAGAAGAAAGGTACTCTTGTAGTTAAATCAGTAGTGAGCCCGCACATGTGTGTCAATGCTAATCTCAGTAGGGATCATCAACATCTGACTAGTAGGTTCATCTCAAGATACATACTAGGGTTGGTGAAAGCTAAATTAGGCACCACCCCAGCACAAATTGTAGATACCATAAAAGGTCAATTCGGTTACAACATTTCGTACGGGAAGGCATGGCGTGCTAAATGTAAGGCACTGAAGCATCTTTTCGGAGGGTGGCGGGAAGTATATTCAATGTTACCTAAATTAATAAGAGCAATTGAACAAACAAATCGCAGAACAGTGTATAAAGTGTGGTCAGAACCTACTCGAGTAAGAGGTACGCACATCCTTCGTGGATTCTTTTGGGCATTTGGCCCAGCCATAAGAGCATTCAATTCATGCAGGCCATTGTTAAGTATTGATGGTACCTTTTTATATGGGAAGTACAAAGAGGTGCTTTTAATTGCGATGGCCGTTGATGCTAACGGGCAACTGATGTCGGTTGCATATGCCTTGGTGGAGAAAGAAAGTATTCAAACTTGGATTTGGTTCATGAACACCATTCGGGAGCTTGTTACCCAACGGGAAGGTATATGTGTTATCTCTGACAGGCATGCCGGTATATTAGATATCTTCAAGAAGAGAGATACTGGTTGGGCACCCCCAAAAGCATACCACCGGTGGTGCACTCGACACTTTGCCCAGAACATGTATAATGCGGTGCCGGACAAGGGTCTTATGGAAGATTTGAAAAAAGTTGCGAGTGAGAATCAATTGTGCAAATTTGATAAGGGGCGTGAGGAACTAGAGAAAGGAAGGCCGAGGGTTCGCAACTACCTTAGTAAACATCCCCTGCCAAAATGGTCTTTGGCACACGATGCTGGTGGTCGGAGTTTTGGAATGATGAATACAAATATTTTAGAAGTTTACGATAATGTTCTGAAGGGGGCTATGGGTCTTCCGGTGGCGGCTATAGTGGAACTCACTTTTTATCGTACAAACGAGTACTTTCGGAGGAGAAGAACAATAGCCAATGCTGCCCATGCAGAAGGTACTGTTTGGGTGGATAAAATTGTAGCACACCTTGAAAGAAAAAGAGAGAAAAGCAACAAACACCACGTAGAAGAATTTGATGAAGGAAGTGGCATGTACCAGATATTAACTCCATGTCGTTGGATTGAAGGTACTCGGAAAGGAGGTAGAACTCATACAGTTAACCTAGAAAAGGGTGAATGCACATGTGGGAAGCCCCAATTACTGCCCTATCCATGCTCTCATTTACTCACAACATGTTCAGCTAGGGCATTGGACTACAGTAGATTTATAAGCCCGTTCTATTCGGTTGAAATGCTAGCCCAAACTTGGTCTCACAAATTCCAACCGATCCAAGATTCTGACTATTAGGAGGAGTATGATGGGCCAACTCTCATTCCCGACAAGAGTTTGAAGCATGTGAAGCGCGGCCGTAGGCAATCAAGAAGGCTTCGCAATGACATGGATGAGATGGAGGCACAAATTAAAACAAGATGCAGCAATTGTCGATAAGAGGGACACAATGTTCGTAAATGTCCAGCAAGGATTGGCAGGGTTGGTTAATTTGGCTCATACGATTAATCTAATTGGAGTTGAGTGATGCACCGCATTCATATCTACATTTTACCAGACCTGCACCTTGTTTTTGACCTAAAATTCCTAAGTTCATATGCATTTAGGTGTTAATATGTTTAGATTCTAGTTACTTGTTCACTTTTGTCCATATTTCAGGTAAATTGGGCTTTTGGAGCCATTTGGACGTGATTTGGCCCTGGAACGCACTGTCTGCTGGCAGCAGACGAGGCCCTGCGGGCCGCAGGACACCTCTTGCGGGCCGCAAGCCCGTAACTGCGCAGACAGCTTTCTGTTTTGACGCCCTAGCCTATATAAGGCAGTCTTTTTGAGCGGTTTTGATATCTTTTCGACCTGGGGGGCGCCGCCCTAGCCGCCAGGGACCAGAAGAGAAGGCGTTTTTGGAGTCGATCTTCACCATCTTTCGAGGAGATTTCGAGAGGACTTCTTGGAGGCGTTGAAGATTGAAGCCACGCTAGTTCTTCTTCGGTTCTTTAGTATCATGAACTTCTTCTTTGTTTTGTTTTCTTTGTTTTCCCTCGCCATGAGCGAGTAGTCTTTTAGTTCTTAGGGTAGATGATGAAGTTTGTGTTAATGGATTGACTTCTTATTGTGAGACTTATGTTGTTTTCATGTTACTTGTGATTTTCATGATTATGTGTGCTTGACTTGACTTGTTAATGTGGTAGACCTGTAGATTGCGAGCAAAATCTAGTTGGTTAATAGAATATCATGCTTGTTGTATGGTAAACCTGTAGATTAGGCACAAGGTTTAGTTGGTCAATAGAATATCATATTTGCAAGAATTGTTATTTACACTGTTTGGATTGATAACTTGTTGTCCAAGAGTAACCGAACGGTAAAATTGCGGTTCCTACGAAAGTGGAACCGAATCCTAGATATAAAAGTAACTTGAACGTAGATTTAGAAATAGATCCACGAATTTCTGTCGAACCGGTATTGTTAGAAGAACCAAAATACGAAAGTTGAGGACTTGAACTGTTGCTAGTTTGATTCAGAATTGATAACGTGAGTCGAACATTGAACCAGAACTGAACTGCTCTCTGTCAGATTTCCTGCGGACCGCAAGAGATATCCTGCAGGCCGCAAGAATCTGCAGAAAGTGTAAGACAGAGATTACAAAACTGTTTGTGATTCACGGGAGTTATTCTGTGGGTAACAAGTAGTTTTGGAATCTCTAACCAATCCCTGCGACCCGCAAGAGACCTTCCTGCGGGCCGCAAGAAGTTAATCCAGAGACCAAACAGATTCAGAAAACCCTGAGGACGCCTTTTTAATTAGTTGTTTTCCAGTATTTACTTGTTGTTTACTGTTTGCATCTGTTACTGTTTAAACCAATCTTTCAAAAACCCCCACTTTATTTAGGATTTGAATTGCGATTGAAGTCTGGTTTAGAGTTAATTCCCGTCCTTGTGGTTCGACCTCGACTGTACTACACGAGATCGTACGCTTGCGATCGAGTGTTCTGCTTCGAGTAACAAATTTAAAAGCCTATACGTTTTAGGACATCATTGAGTATGCTAATTTGTAGGGATTTGGATTATTTGAGCTTGTTATTTAAGACTATTAGAATATTTCGGTTAATTTAACTAGTGTTTGTTGCTTGTTTGAACTTGATGCTTAAGATATTATGCCCTGATTTTGCAATGCTTTCGTTTATTTATTTGAAATGAGAAGATTGCCATATGTTGTGGAGCCAAGGCATCAGCTTGGCATGTGATCGCCACGACCAGCACGTCCTCGGCCAGAGTGGCCTGTGACCGCCACGGCCAGCACGTTGGCGTCCAAAGCATGCCGTTCATATCAAAGGTACAGAAGCGCGTACATGTGTGACCGCCAGCGGTCACACGCTGCTTCTGAACGTAACGGTTAGGACTCAGCGGCCAGGACTCAGTTTAATACCAGGTTTAGGATCATGAGTTTAATACCAAATAACAGAACATAAATACAAAACAAGTAATTACAGAGCTTCATTGAGAAAATAACACAACATAAATACAAAAAATAAACTAACACAAAACATCAATAGTAACAAAGTCTTAGAATTGGCAATTGTCATACTAGTTCATGCATCTTACAAAATTTAAGCCAACACAGATCACAAGTTCAGGCATCTTTGGAAAGTTCATCCACATTAAAATTGTCAAAGTAGTAAGCATCTTAGGAAATTGACAACCGATAAACATAAACTAATTTAAACTAACACATATCACAAGTTCATGCATCTTAGAAAAGTTCATGCAAATACAAAAGGGTAACATAAACTAATTTCATACTAGTTCATCCAACTGATAAACATAAACATAAACAAATTATTTCCTTTTGCGTAGATTCATCTTCTGATGCTTCGGAGAAGGACCCTATTGAGTAATCTGACTTTGCATTTGAGTAAAAGTCATCTCCAACTCTTCTTCCTCTTCTGCCTGCTCCTCTTCTTCCTCTGCCTCTTCTTCCTCCTCTGCCTCTTCTTCCTCTTCTGCCTGCTCCTCTTCTTCCTCTACCTCTTCTTCTTGCTCTGCCTCTTCTTCCACAACTACATTCCCTAGTGCCCGATCAAACATCTCGATGCTATCAACTGTCGAGACAACTTCTCTGCACATCTTAAAAACATCCATTCAGTCCTTTTTGTCAACTGTTGTTCGTATCTTGCAAGCGGCACGATCTGCAAATTTCAGAACATTCTCAACCTACAAAACAAAAGAGAATTTACAGTTATTAACCAGGAAGTTAGTACGAGCTGAATTTTTTTTTTTAAATTAAACAAAACTTAGGGTTACCAATTTATGAAAAGCTTGCTCGGGTCGCTGCAATTGGTCAAGCACGGCACCTGCGTGACTGGACATCCCAATATAGGCCGAGAATATAGGAATGGTAGCCCCATTGTACCATTGGATGTACTCGAGTAAAGTGTTTGGATCATATAGGCGGTCTTCCTGTACAAGTGTCGGTTCACGATCGATCCACTCGTCCACATGGACTTTGTGATATTCCCTCCAGTCCTTTCTGTCAAACTTTTGACGATGCATCTCATGGAGATCCGGCATAGTGGACCGAGCTGGAGGTGGCACTACTTGGTATTTACCAAACTGCCGCATTACCCTCTCCAGATGATATGTCTCAACAACAGCAAAGTCAATTAATGAGGCTTTACTCAAGTCATTTAGAATGAATAAGGCAACTGGGTGGCAAACCTTGTAAAATTTCATCAGAATATGGCATCCATTTTACATTGTCATCCTGTAATGCGTCAATCAATTCTCGATATCTAACCAAAGTATGCTTGTTTTCTGACCATTTGTGCAGCTTTGACCAATAGAAACCCTTAGGTGGCCTTGTATCTGGTGCAAGACCACTTAAAACAAACCTAGACAACAGTTTAGGCTGAAAAGCCAGGATACGCTCCCGAATCCAAAACTGTAACAGTGGTAGACAACCTCCTACTTGTTTACTAGTAGTTGCACTAGCCCGACACAACTGTCTGTATAGTCTACCAAGTACAGCAACACCCCAGGCATATAACCTAACTTGGTTTAAATCATGCAACAATGGCAAGTATATGCAAGGAACTGAATCACCGCTTAGGTCATACATTAGAAATCCACCCATCAGACTTAAAATGTATGCACGTGCATGTTGTTCAACTTGTCTTTCGGTTGCATTCTCATCAAGCTGACCAAATTTCTCCCGTAACCAAGAAAGAGACAAAGCAGATTTGTTGGCCATTGCCCTCCCCTCGGGATAAATCCCAAGACTACTGTGTACTAACTTAGCCCAATCCTGCTCAGTTGCCCCACATACAGGTGTCCCATGTATTGGCAAACCCAACAAAACCGCAACATCCTCTAAAGTAATTGTCATCTCCCCCACTGGTAAATGAAATGTGTGGGTCTCAGGTCTCCATCGTTCAACCATTGCACATATAAGATCATCATCCCAATTCCAACCGAAAATTCGGTATATCCCAAAAAAACCCGCATCACGTACATAAGGCTCATACCTCTCATTCCAAGGGACCGTGTTGTGGCCATGACGTACTGTCAAATTTGGAATTGGATCACCATTTATCAAAGCTTGGAGACGGTGTTTAGATTGCAAGGTTAGTAGAGGATGCAAGGCGGGAGGATCTACTACTTCATTAACTAATGGCTCCGGTTGTGGTGCGGCTTGAGGGACATTGCCGTGACCCCGACCACATACTCTCCACGAGTCTGTTGCGGCTCTGGTTGTGGTGCGGCTTGAGGGACATTGCCGAGACCCCAGCCATGTCACATGCTACTAGAGCTAACATATCACTCAAAGGCAGCAAATAAACTATCCTACAGTATGAACTATGACAGCAACACAGAACTCAAATACTAATTAACTCAAAAATAGGTGTATTAGTGATTAAATCAACTATCAACTAAACCCTAAAAACACTAACCTTTCTACTAAGAGGAAGACCACAGGAGAAGAGGGGAACGATGGCAGAGAGGAGTATTCTCTGGGAAGAAGAAGAGGGGAAGGAGAGGACGGGTGGACGATCGCGGTTTGGACGCCGATGGCTTTGACGTGGCGGCCACGACGCGGACGGGTGCGGACGGCAATGGGGGAAGCGGACGGGTGCGGATGCGGACGGTTTGGACGCGGACGGGTCTGGATGCGGCGGCCACCACGACGCGGACGGGTGTGGACGCTGACGACTGCGACGCGACGGTTGGTTAGGATTTGTGGTGTTCGGTTTGAACTTAAAAGTTCGGTTTGAGCAGGAAAGAAATAAAAGAGAGAAGGAAATAAAAGAAGGGGCGGAGGGGTAAATAGAATGGAAAGAAAGAAATAAAAGAAGGAAAGGAAACAGAAACAAGGTGGAATTTTTTTGACTGACTGCCACGTTCAAAACGCTGGCGTTCTGGACGTGACGGTCAGACTCCGTATTGTTAATATCGTGCCTCGGATTAAAAAGACAAATTTTGGGGCTGACCGCCGTGTTCTGGCCGCCAACGGCCTAGACGTGGCGGTCAGACCCTGTATTGATTTTTTTTTTTTGGTTTTGGGTATCGTGGCCGCTGGCGGTCACAGTTCAATGTGACCGCTGGCCGCCAGAAAATAGGCATATTAGTGATATTGTTATCAAAACGGGCATAGATTGTAAATTCAAATTTTTTTTGGGCATAGACAAAAAAAATTCAATCATTGATAAAATAACAAAATTGCCATCCTGGCACATGGGCACATGCAACATCTCGTGGCAATCTATGTAATATCCCTAAACTTGAAGGGTTTTTGGGGAGAGAGGAGAGCAGTCATCCAAAGCAATCGAAAGAGCGGACTGCTATGTGAATTTCGCGCGGACAGTTCAGATGTCTGGATTTGCTCCGATCGGACGGTCCAAAATAGCTTTGGACAAAGACTCCTTTTTGGTCTAAAAAAAACTCCTTTTATTATTAGTAGGGATAACCGAAGTAACTAATAAGCATGGCCAAAACAAAGTGAAGTACGTACCTTAGGACCTACATATCCTTACTCCTTATAAAAGGAGGAGTTGATTTTACACATTGAAAAGACTATCTGTTCATAACAAATTTCAGTCGTTGGATCAATTAATTTGGCTCAATCTTATCCGTTCACATATGGATTCTGTACTTTCAATTTTCAGCCCAACGCGATGCGTATCCTTAATTGCTCCTTATGTGCTATCCAATACCCAATGCCCATTAATTGCTCCTTTAAATCTACAACAAATAATGGCCCGCGCTTTGGAGTTGGTATTATACTAGTTAATTTATAAGCTGATAATCCCAAGTGACATACAATTTACATGTTAAATATCCACAATTAGTTCAAAGAAAAGGTTTTTTTCTCCTGCCTATAATTAAACTTATTTCAAGAGAAGAGTAATCTTTTACTCAAAAAAAAAAAGAGAAGAGTAATCTTACGGTGCATTGCGAAACAAAGAGATTTTTTGTTTCACCGTCTTCATATAAGTAAATTTATTTTTGCTTCACAAACCGAAACTCATATGACCAATCTAATTTGCCCAACACTTTCTAAATATTGAAATATGACGAAATAAATAATATTATAAAAATATCAAAAAGTACCAATATATAGAAACTCTGAAAAAATAGTTAAAATCCTAAGAATTTGAAAATTTGGTGTTTGCAAGATTTCAAATTGGATTGGTCATTTAGTCTTCGAAAATATGTGATTTGAAGCCCGAACAAAAACAGTTTTGCCTCAGAATGTATGTAACCTCAATGCACCTTCAAATTAGCACATACTCACAACATGAAGCATGTTTCTGATCTATTTTACTCTGTTTGGGCAAAATTAATTTTTGTCATTAATTTATCAAACAATATGGTAGAATACTGAAGCCGGCTATTGTATTGACATTGTCAGAGATACAGACTTCAATTAATATATATAGATTTGTAATTGCTTATTAACTGTTTGTGGGCCAGAAGAATTGGACTCCTACGATCCATCCAAATTTGAACTCTTCATTCCAACCTCGAATTACAAGATTGGAAGTCCAAGTCCAAGAAAATGTCACACTCAGTGACTAGTTTGCATTTCAGCGAGCAAGTGCAAGGCTCATCAGTTAGATATCATCTGGGCTTCTAGGAGAGCCCATATATCGGCCCATCTATTTCTCAGCGGTTAATCTGTGACTTAATTTGTGGTGCTGCTGCTGCTGCATAATACGAGACAGCTTCCCAATTAACCTTCTTATTTATTCCCTTTTCCTTTCTCACATCACATGCTTACTTACTTTTAATCCAACTAATTATGACACGCATAAACCCAGTCCCAGTCCCAGAGGTGCATGGTAGATTGAATTCAATATAGCTTCCGATCGATGGATCTCCTCTTTTCACATAAAATATATATATATGTGTTCTGCATGCACTTTATAAAAAACGTCTGACAAGAAATATATACAAGTACGTATATATATATATATATATATATATATATATATATTTATTCTATTTTTCAAACCAACATCTCAATCTAAAAGAGCAACTTTATGAATTCTTTTCATAAAAGGATAGAATATATACATACCGTTGCTCCAAGTACCGAGGGATAATAACATACACTCATCATTTGAACATGTTATAAGTAGTCTGGCGTTTGTTCCTTTTGCATCATACAAAGTGGACAAGAAAATTAACACAAGTAGATTTAATTAGTAATCCAAAATTTGAAATGCGCATGCACAAAAAAAAAAAAAAAAACAGAGAGTTAATTTGTTATACAAGTTCAACTGATTTCAGGGTCTTTAATTTCCTTGGAAAGCATATATAAAGAGCAGATAAACGATATAATCTTCAAAGCTAGTCATGAAGCATCTTATATCTATTATGACATGATAATTTATTGTTTTTACAACAATATATATTTTTTTGAAATAAAGAAATGCAATATATATATATATATATTGACTGGTAAAAAAGAGGGCCAGCAAAGAAATGCTGAATATCCTAATGAGAAAGGAAAGGAAAGGAAAGGAAAGGACAAAAGAAAGGAAAGAATGGGCCCATGTGGTAACCTAAAGGGGGGTAAAATAAAAGCTAGGCACGAATGGAATGGAATGGAATGGAGCACATAATAATAATAATAATGGGAGGGAGGCCATGGCCATGAGGCCATGAGGCCATCAGGCCATGTGAATGAGTGAAGTGCTGCTGGTGGAGGGTGGGGGTGCACCTGCACCTGCATGGGACGAGACAGGTTTGTTTATGCCTTCCTAATTAGACCAAACAAAGGCAGTGTACCAGCCACTGTTAATTGCTTAATTCACAGTCACCCTAGCTAGCTCACATGCTATATATTATGCAATGCAACTTGCTCTGGCTCAGTTGCTCTTGCTCTTGCTCTTTCAAGTACATCATCATAATATATATTCGATCAGTAGAATTTCAGTCATAATGGTAAACAAGACGAGAAAATTAAGGGTATACGGATGGATTTCTAGTTTAAACATGTTACTTTCTATAATATTAATATATATGTCAGCACTCAGCTGCATTCATATATATGAGTTACCAATAGTATACTGTGGCCATAAGTTTTGTGACAGCATGCAGCTTGCTAGGTGCAGTACATACAAATACAATACAGCGGTCCCTCTGTACGTAGCATTTGTGCGTATTCTGATATAGACTTAGTTAACTGAGACTTTTCTTAGGGGGGCATATATCCCAATCCCATCAACTGGCAGGCAATGTGTAGTAATTAATTAATTTATGCATCTTAATTTCATCTTTGGGCTCACACTCAGTACTCCTGCTCCGGACTGGACCTTGGCCTCCGTACTGGTACCCAGCCAGCAGGTACGTACCGTGCCCATTCCTGGCGTTTCCTTTTTTTTTTTTCTTCTGCTCTGACCTCTGAACTATATGAATGCATGAGAACAAAACTAATTAAATTTTAACCTTATGTGCAAGCCACATTTTTTTAGGAAACAAAAATGTTGTATATAGTGTCAAACATATATATTTAATTATCAGTTGTCTAATTAACAATTTAGTTTGGTTACCACCTAAAATATATATTTACACGGTCTTGTTGTCTTTGTCTATATAAACACCGGATTTGGATTCCAAATAAGCGTGTAAATGAGATTTACAAACACAGAGAATGATAATACAAAACGCTACACGAAACTAAGTATTGATCAGATTATACAAAGAAATCATATAAGGAATAATTTATTTGAGCTATTGTTGTAATTAAATTTGAGTTTGTCCTTTAAGCAAAGTGCACCGCATCAATGAAAAAGTGGCGAAGTATTTTGAGGGGATATCATCATGAACCTACTATATAGAGGTGGCAAATTGGGCGGGCGGGTCAGGTTTGTGTTCGGGTCGGGCGGGTCAGGTCAGTTTGACATTCTAGAAGATCCCGGGTCGGGTGATGGACGGGCCGGGTCAGGTCAATTTTGATATATATCAACCTATTTTGGATCGTATATCGATTTTAGTTTGATTGCATGATTTTTGATCTCAGGTCAGGTCGGGTCAGTTTGACTTTCTAAAAAATATGGGTTTGGTCGGGTCGGGTTCTGCCACCTCAGTACTGCACCATGTGAGACGATATCTAAAGGTAGTATTCATGGTCTTATGGGTACGTTTCGATGCTCTGTTATATATGAAGGTTGATGGTATAATCATAGATCAATGTCTAAAAGAATCGAACAACGAGATGCAAGATGGAAAAACCTTCAATTCTATATTTGATCTTTCTAGCTAAGTTCTATTTATTTTTAATGAATTAATTAGGCTTAGTTTTTATATTTTGATAGAGACATACATTACCTTTTCGGATCTTTTATGCGTACGTAGTTCAAATTGATCAGATTTGGTCTCAGAATCTAAAAAGGTTATACATAAATTTAAGGTTTGAAGTAAAGCTGTAACTGAGTTTTTTCTCAATTTTAAATGTCAATTAGACAAATTTGTGAATATTCGGGTTGCAAACTTAATTGGTGACCTCGAATAATGCAAAGACATTTTGAAACGACTGATAGATATTTTGTCAAAGATGAGAACTTTTTTCTGCAGACACAGTTTTATAGATCTGCAGAATCAGGTTATTTGTTCTGTGACCAGAAAATGAATTTTACGTTTCCAAGTTTTTCAAAATTTTGTTTTATTCAGATAAGACTTCGTAATCAGATGCAATTGAATTTTCTTAGAATTTTCATATTACTATATTCTAAACTTGACACAATTTTGAGAATACTCAACAGAAACGTCAAAAAAAAAAAATGAATAAATAGAAATTAACAAGAAATCCGTAAAATCATACCATAAGAAATTTTATTTGCCTGAGTTAATTTAGAGTGAGAGGAAGAAAGTGAAAGCAACAGAGTTTCAGTTCTGCCCTTGTTGTATATATAATTATATATGGTTCCTGGCAATTGCAAACACGAGTTAAAATTTACTCGCAAAACTTCAAGATCATTCTTGGTATTCATCCTTCTACTACTGTTAGCCACAGGACATTTTAATTAAGTGGCCAAAAATTTGATCTACTTCTACATGAGATACTAATTTATGAGGCGCTATTCATGTTAATTTTTCAAAATGGGAAATAGCGAATGACCATCTTTTTGCTTATTCATCCGTCCACCATATTTCAATTAACAAATATCCTTATTCAGTTAACATTTATATCTTTCCAATTAATAAATATCATTTTCCAGTAAACAGATACACTACTAGTTTACAATATTTATGCAACTGTGACAAACACATAGGTGCACGTACGTGGGTGTGTCAAACTGTGAGAAAGAGGTAGATGGATGACCTACTTAATTTATATATGAACTCTAGCTAGGTGTTTTCCAAAATTAATTGCAGTTGAAGTTATATTGATGCAAAGCACTCATGTTAATTTAAAGTTTGAGCTAGAATAAAATAATGTAAAATGAAAAGTTGGAGAATAAAAAAAATGAGGAAGACAGAGTACTGATGGTTGCATGCATGTGAGAAGCATAATGGCTAGCCGGGGACATCGTACGTGCGTGTGTACATATATATTATTTATCCTCCAAAAATATACAAATAGTTAATTTAGAAGTCTATCTTAGCCCAACATCAGAGAATGGAAACCATATGCAACCTAAGTAATCTATAACCGTATATATATATATATATAGAGCTAGACTATTATACTAACGTTAGCATTTTGGACCGAAATGCTAACGCCTCAGATATATTGCTATCGTGTCCGTAATCACGATTTATGGTGTTCAATAAATTCTTTATATGAAAATATTGGGGAATACAAATATTTTCTATTTTTTAAGTTTTCTAAGCATTTGTTTTGTATTTTTGAAAATAGCATGTACAAACATCAATATTTTATTAATATTTATGAGCTCTTTTCTAAAATTCAAAACAAATAATTAGAAAACTCTAAAAATGAAAATTTTTTGTATTCCTCAATATTTCCATACAAAGAATTTATTGAGCACCATAAATCGTGATTTCGGACACGATAACAATAATTTTGAGGCGTTAGCATTTCGGACCGAAATGCTAACGTTAGTATAATAGTCAAACTCTCTCTCTCTCACTCTCTCTCTATATATATATAGATAGATAGATATAATTATACAGTATATATGCTTTTCAGGGTATCAATATATATATATTATGATTGGCCACCCAGCGTGGTTGGGACCCAATTCCTGATGGATATGATTTTTATATTTCTCCCTTGTGCACTAGATCATATACAGACATTCTACTCCTCCCTGTAAAGAACATGCACAGTGTTATCTGCGCATGTGTGCGTTATATTATTATTATTCCTTATATATAGAAGAGTATATATATATATATATATTAATTTGAATTGTGTTATTGACAGTTTTCGATGAGACAAGCTCGATCGTCTTGACATCGTCACCTAGCACATCAAAATTCAAAGCTAACTAATTAATAGTACATATATATATATATGTAATTTACTGAACTAGCTAGATTAATTTCAAGTGGAACATAGATTCCACCTAGATTCGGTCAATAGATGGTTATTGGTGGTAGGAAATTAGATGAACGTACAGTACACCTAGCTAATCGATCTATGGCAAGTTGAGGGACAATGAGATCATAAATAGCGATCTAGCAAACTACTCTAGCAAGATGCCAAAGACCCATGCACTCCCTAGCTAACTTAATTAATTTTACATATGTATTTGTAACTACTAACTAGCATATATATATAGCACGTAGCATGTAATCAAATAAGCAACTAGCTAATTAATTCAAGTTGCACATTGATTTCAATATATAATTAATTAATATACACTTAATTAATATTTACTCAACTGTTGCTAACAAGTTACAATTAGCTAGAAACTTGCTAGATTCATGCATGCAAAGATCAAGTTGGCTCATGTACATGCATCTAGCCAAGTACAAAGAGCTACTTTTGGATGCACAAGCAAGCTTGATGATCTAGATCATTATATTGCTTGTAGTCCTTTCTCCAAACATTTTTTTTTGGTAATAAAAACTAGCTTGTTGTTTTCAAATCTTGCTTTTGATCAAGTTGTCAGTCCAGTGGAAAACAAAACACATAGCCAACCTAGGTAGCTCGTTTGTTAGTGGTCCATCAAATCAAGAGTTTCACGTACCACACATAATTAAAGGTGAAAAAAGAAGCCTACAATAGAAGACTAAGTAATTAGCTTTCTTTTATTTTTTTAATTTTTAAAAAAGAAGCAGGCAAAAAATCTACTTGTTTCATTAATTAATTAGGTTAACAGGACAACAAGCATCATTGATATATATATCACTGTAATTAATAATCTTCATTTATATATGTTAGAAGAGGACCAGCATAATTAGGAGCAACATAATAACTTCACTGTGTTTAAAGTATTATTTATAAACATACAATATGATATCCCAATTTTGTCACAACAATGCCAACATGTATATGTGCCAATTAACAATCAATTAAAGAAAAAGAAATTGAAGGTAATAAATAAAAATTATTTTTTCAAGAAAAAAAAAAAAACAATTGAGGGAAGTTTGTTTAAAAGTATTAACTTTGCATTAATAATTTAGTCACTATATATTGTGGCTCTTAATTTGCATGTGAATCTATAGATTACAGGTGGCGGATTGTTGGGTTCGGGTCGGGTCGGGTCGGGTTAGTTTGACCGAATGGAAATGTCGAGCCAGGTTTGGGTTGGGTCAGTTCGGGTATCGGGTAGACCGCTGTCGGCATTTTTTCGGGTCGGGTCGGGTATCGGTTGATGTCTGCCGGCAATTTTTCGGGTAGGGTCGGATGGGTTTTTCGGGTTTGGTAAGATATTGCACCTCTACTCCTGGATCATCTCGGGTTTCGGGTCGTTATGGTCGAGTCAGATAGGGTTCGGGTCAGCTTGACTTTCCCTGAAATGCGGGTCAGATAGGGTTCGGGTTAGCTTGAGTTTCCCTCAAAAACGGGTCGGGTTCGGATCAATTTGACTTTCTCTGAAACTCGAGTTGGACGGGTTTGACGGATTTTTCGGGTCGGGTCAGATTTTACCACCTCTACTACAGATACATCAAAGCTTCTTCAAGATCTTGACTTGGCATATATACAGGATGTGAAAACCAACAACAATGCTGGGAGCGAGATAATTATAGATATATAACTTTACATAATAATAGACTAGTAAATGAAAGAAGCAAAAGGCAGAAACTTAAAGAGAAAAGGCTCGGCCCATTTGGCCCTTGAACTAAACAACATAAATATATCAGGTAACAGGATATAAATATATATAACACGGCCAGTTGTCTATGTACTAGTTAGGCCCCTTCCCTTTTCTTTTCTTTAATGTTCTTTTCTTTTCTAGAGATAACATTTTGAACACTTGTTTTCTCATCTTTTCTTTTCTGAAGATAAGTTTTTTAAGGACAAAAAACTGAAGCATGTGTATACCGACCATGCAAAGTACTTGATTTTAAAATTGTAATTGCAAACTACACTAGCTGAATTATATTAATTTTGATGGTGCATGCGCAATGGTTAAATTAAAAGTAAAAACCAATCTTCATATGATAACATGCACTCAGCATTGATACTTTGAAGACACAACCATACGTGGTATATAAAATGACATCATTAAGAGACTAAATTTATTTGTGGATGGCAGAGTATTCCTCATTTTTTTTCACATGAAAAAAAAACTATACATGTATATAGGTTTTGCATTGAATAGTTTCTTCCTTTTTTGTCAATTTATCCTCAATTTTTGGTACAAAATGAAGGCAAGGAATAGACAAATTAAAGCTTGTCTTTACACTTCTCGTGCAGACAATATATTATCTTAATCAATTAATTTGTCCTATCGCAATAGAGATGACTTTCTTATCTGCAAGAATATATTATTGCATTTTCATTTTTAATATATATATATTGTTTGAATAGTATTTCTCGATCCACTGTTGGCGATTATTTTAGTTGTGTGGTGTTGAGAACCCCTGTATTAATTTATTAAACCCTTTAGATTGTTATTGTCCGTAGCTACAGTGAGATGCTTTCTAATTATATATTTGCAGAACATCTGCAGCAATGAAAACAGAGGATCCTATATTTGCAATTTTGCATCCATCCAAAACTTACTGTACTGTGCATATATATATAGAGAGAGATTGATCCTTGAGATAAAATGTATATAGATTGGTAGCTAGACAGCAAATATATACATGCTGCTTCAATTGGAAAGGGTCGACACACATATCACAACCATATTTATTTGACATCAGTGAGAATTGCCAATTTACTATCAATGAAAACAGCAAATATATATCCTGTGTAATTAATTTAGATATATTGTGTGGTTTTTTTTCATGTAATTTGAAGGTTTATAAAGAAAAGGGGGCCATAGAAAATAAAAGCTCCTCTGACACATATCTGTACTAATACTTCGTCTATATATGCAAAATGATTTCCTTTATGGAAATGGTCCCTGCATCTGCATGGCTTCGTTTTCATTGTGAACAGAACAGGCCGAAACAGTACTGCACAAAATAAAATGGTACCAGCAATTTACTGCTGCTCCTGGGGGCTGGGGTGATGATCTCATATGGGTTGGCACTGACACAATATACTGTCTCTCTTTCATCTTTCATTTTGGATGCATTTTTTTTTTTTTTTTTTTTGAAATCTGATGCATTTGTTTTCAATTGAAACTGTAACATGGCCTCTCTTTTCTGCCAGTAAATCCACTCCATGATATATACTATATAGCTCATAAAGTGATAAGTGAGAAGGGTTGCACCTATACTGGTAGTCTGGTACCATTTATATTTACATTACATATTGCTGTGCATTTTCCACTGTTTTTTCCAATACTTTTAAAAGGACTCAGTGGCCAAAAGTTGGTGTGAAGTTTAATTTTATATCCTCTAAAATTTAGTGGGGGAGAGTAAGAGATTATTAGTAAATATTTAAGTTATGTGAATTAGTTTTCATGGAAAAAGATAAATTAAGAAGCTAGCCACTGATTACAGAAAAGCTTCCAGCAAGAAAAGTTGAAATGAAGATATTTCCTTGTTTTATTTTTAAGGCTAACCCCCCTGTCCGTGACATGGGTGCATATATTAATAAAATTTCTGTGTCTGGATGAGGTCCTGCTTTCAGTGCTCCTCATCCACCAACATATGATATGATATGATATTTGTTAGTGTGTTACATGCACATGCCATATGTAAATCTCAAAGACTCATAAATCAATCAACAATAAATATGCTTGTTGTTTTCCCCCCAAAAACATTTGGTGAAGGCAGGCAGGCATATATGCAGCAGGCCGGCTGACCACTGTGACAAAGGGAACAGAAAATGACTATTGACTATTGTAGATGCAGTGCATATAGGATAAGCTAATCATCAGAAATTCACAATGCTAGGTTTGTAAAGTGCCAGGTAACACTAACATGCATGTAATGTAAAATTGTAATGTAACTATACAACAACTGCAAGACATAGCAATACTTCAAAAATTCTTTCCTAAATTACAATCCTTCTTTAATTATCTACTGAAATCAATCATACATAGACCAGTGAAATATAGCACCAAAATTGGAGGGGCAAAAAGCTCTGCTCAAATTCTTAGTACTGGAATTAAAATTAAAAATAAAAATAAAAAATAAAAAAAATGCCCATATGTTCTTATCAATGGCAATGCAATAAAAATCAGCATAATTCTCCGAGCAGCCGGCGGGGTTTTGAACAATCATCGTTCATTTTCGGCAGCTGAGATGGCAATCAATGGCTCATAACACGTACAGTCATCTCTCTTCTTCTCACATTTTACCTCATTATTATTATCTGCCTCAACTTCCTTCCCAACCTTGCCTTCCTCTATATCCTTTATCACGGGCCCGAGGGATGCGAGTAACTGCGCACGCTGAGCCTGAGCTATCCAATCTGTACTTCCAACAACATACAGCATTAAAGCAGCACAGCAAACTTGAGCTGCCAGCAGGCCCATCCATAACCCCCGAAACCCGAAATTCATCTTGAAAGCCAGAACTACTGCCACTGGAAATCCAACAATGTAAAATGCGCCAAGATTAACATGTGCGGCATGTACGGGTCTCGCACTTCCTCGCAGAACTCCACATCCCACGGTCTGAGGACAGTTACCGAGCTCGCATAATCCGATGATCGGCAATACAGCGGCCGTGAGGCGTTGAATTTGTGTGTCATTTGTAAAAAATCCAGCCCAGATATTTCTCATTGAGAAGGCAAAGCCCATAGCACAAAGGCCCATCAATGCAGATATGGAGATGGAAACAACAGCAGCGGCACGGGCATGAAACGGGCGGTTCGCACCCAATTCGTTCCCGACTCGCGCCGAGACTCCGAATCCAAGTGATGAAGGGAATACATAGAGCAAAGAGGTTGTTTGGATCAGCACTCCCATGGAAGCAACTGCAGACTTGGGGTCGGGCAAGAGGCCGCACAAAAGGATGATCAGCTCGTACCACCACCATTCGAGGCAGACTGATACACAGCTCGGGAAGGCAAGGCGGGCAAGCGGAGCCCACTCAATTAGCGATTCCTTTGATGGGCCAAGGCAAATTGCCGGATCATGGCGTACATACAGAAGAAGCGATAGGAGGAGGAGTAAATTCGAGGACGAGGCGGCGGCGGCAACTCCAACGGGCCCCAATTGGAAATGGCTCACTAACAAGAAATTTGCGAGAAGATGAAAAATGACAGCAAAGGCAGCGGCTAGCGTGAGAGGGAATGTTATGCCTTGCGACCGGAGGTAGATACGTATTGGATGTATGAGAGAAAAAGAGAAGAGGTCCGGCAGAGAAAACAGGATGTACTTTTGCGCAAGCCGTGTGATCTCTGGATCTTGGCCGAAGAATATGAGAACGGGCGAGAGATTGAGCCAAAGGAAAGTTATCGGCAGAGATGAACAGAGAAGAAAGAGCACGGAGCGGTGAAGCGTGAGGGATAACAATTTGGGGTTGTTGGCGCCGAAGGACTGCGAACAGAGAGGCTCCATGCCAAGAGAGAGACCACTCAATACCGAGTATCCGGTAATGTTAGCAAAGGCAATAGCGAGAGAGCCGGCAGCCAAGGGAAGATCACCGAGGGAGCCAAGAAAGAGCATGGAGATGGCGGAACGGGAGTAGAACAGCAAGGCGGTAAGTGCGATGGGGAATGAGAGGCCAAACACTGAGACGGCCTCACGGGACATTTGAGAGAGGTCGGTGAGTCGGTGTTTGGGTGGCGAATTATCGACGCCGACATAGGGTTTGGCGGGGAGAATGAAGTACATGTCATTGGGAAGAATTGGAGGCTTTTGAGTTTGAGGAGGGGAGTTATTGGGGTGTACCATGGATGAGTTGCTGCTGGTGGTACACATGAGTATGATATATTGATATAGTCCTCCACTCCTCCTCCTCCTCCTCCTCCTAGCTAGGTAGCTAGGTGCTGGGTGTATGTATGGAATATGATGGTGTTAGCTAGTAAGAGAGATGAGAGATGGCTGGGCATGTAAGTAAGGTGGAGCAGGAGAAGAAAGGAGAGGATGGAGGATGGAGGAGTAAGGAGAGGAGAGGAGTGGCGCAATTAATATAGGCCAAGCTGCTGTTCCTCAGTTGCTGTTATTGCACCCCTAATTTAGTACCCGCCCCCCTCTCCCCTCATAATTAATTCTGTATTTCTCCCCCCCTCTTTATTTACAATTTTCATTATACAGTCAACATTACATGTTATTCACTTACTTATTATATATTCTAGTTTATTACAAAACAAATTGGATCAGAGTTGTCGTTTGTGCCTGACAGGCCTCTATAGTCTATACATATCTTTAATTTGCTCTTTTAATTCTTAATTTTCAAATTATATAAATTTATGTTTGTTGAATATCCACATATATACTAAGGTAATTAAGGTTTCAATTGGAAATTAATGGGTCGTCTACTAACATATGTCGTTACTAGAAACAAATTTATGCAGTCTCATTTAATAGTAGGTAGAATTTTCATACGTACGTTAGTTAATTAAACATATATATAAAAAAGACAATGAATACGTACACAAGGCTTTAATTACCATAGATGCATATGAATGTCAACATATATATATATGCAGCTAGCGTAGCATTAATTGTATCATGCATACATATATGTGTCATCTAAAAATAAATAAAGATATTACATTTACAGCACGGAATGGTACAAAGTGAAGGAATGACGACAGAATTAATATGGATCATCTTCATCTTCATCTACAAATCAATCTCGGCCTTAGTTGGAATGTTGGAAATATCATGGCAAACTATATAGTAATAATTGCCTTATATTATTACATTAATTCCATGCACAATTGCTTGTCGTCTTCTGCATGGGACCTCATTCATCCTCATTCATCATGCGTTTTCTGACCACATTTTTGTGTCCTACTCTCCTCTCCTCTCCGCTTTATTATCAATTTATTATCGTCTCAAGTCTCCAACAAAACGCACACTCCACTCATATCTCTATCTTTATTCATGTATAATGTATTCATCGGACCCAAAAATAATATAAAAATAAAAAAAATGTAATGCGTTTGTTATACCGTAGATTGTATATATAGAATATGAGTTATACTATTACACTAACCTTAGCCTTTCGGACCGAAATGTTAACGCCTCAATGTTATCGTGTCCGAAATCATGATTTTTGGTGCTTAATAAATTCTTTATATGAAAATAATGAGATATAAAAAAATTTTCATATTTAGAGTTTTCTAAGTATTTATTTTTAAATTTAGAAAAGAGCTCATAAATATTAATAAAAAGATTGATATTTGTACATGCTATTTTCAAAAATACAAAACAAATATTTAGAATACTCTAAAAATAAAAAAAATTTTGTATTTCCCAATATTTTCATATAAAAAATTTAAAGGAAAGTCCGATTTTGATCCTTGAACTATTGCATTTGATTCAAATTGGTCCCTAAACTATTTTTTTGTTCAAATTGGTCCCTGAACTATTGTATTTGGTTCAAATTGGTCCTTCAAACTACTTTTTGGTTCAAATTGATCCATAGACTTGTAAGTTTGGTTCGTATAGCCCTCCAAAATACTTTTGTTTATACTAATTAAGACAAAAATTAGTTTCTAAACTATAGTTATGATAAATGGAAGTAAATTGAGGAGTAATATGAATCAAATTATATAGTTCAGGGGTCAATTTGAAAAAAAAGTTTAGGGACCAATTTGAATAAAAAAATAGTTCAGGGACCAATTTGAACCAAATGCAATTAATAGTTTAGGGATCAAAATTGGAATTTTCTCAAGAATTTATTGATCACCATAAATCGTGATTTCGGAAACGATAACATAAATTTTGATGCATTAGCATTTCGGTTCGAAATGGTAACGTTAGTATAATAGTCTAACTCTAGAAATATAATATAGAGTAAAACTATGGTGTTTTTAAGCTGACGGGGGCCTCCCGTGAGTTTAACACTAAAAGCATTATATGGATCAATAAATTCTTTATATCAGAATCTCATAGCATGCAATTTTTTTTTCCATTTTTAGAGATTTTTAAGTACTTGTTTCAGATTTTTTAATAGAAACTATACAATATTAATAAAATAAGCAATGTTTCGTATGTAACTTTTAAAAAATCTAAATAAATACTTAAAAATCTCTAATGAAAAATTTTTGCATGACACATACTTTTGATATAAAGAACTTCTTGAGCCATATAAATCAAAATTTGGATATGATTTGATATGTTTTTTATGTTAAGCTTACATGAGGTCCCCGTAAGATTAAGAACACCATAGTTTTACTTATAGAATATATATTCAATATTATTACTTACTTTTTTAAATACTCAAAATTAGTTTTTTTGTGGTTGATGAGTAACCGATAACTAGAACTCATGAGAGGTGAATAGGTTCATTTTGCAATATTATCGAATTCTTAGTCAATTTCCATAATTCGATCACAAAGAAATTAAATCACGAGAGGTGGACCATTGAATGAGGAAGAAATTAAATAAACAAAGTAACTTAAATTACCATCATTATAGGCATGCAATTGTCTTCTAATTTGTGCATTTCGCCAACCGTTGTTATTTGTGAACATACAAATTAAGAAAAGAATTGGCGATTTCCTACGTTGTAACCCCCGGCGTAATACCTTTGATGTTTTTACATTGAAAACATGTAGAGTCTACCTATAAAATAAGTCACCCATCCACCTTTCTCTCACAATCTGACACATCCACGTGCACCAATGTACTTGTCACAGTAGCATAAATGTTAACTGAAAACCGTAGTGTATCTGTTTACTAGAAAATGATATATGTTCATAAAAAATACGGTAGATCGGTGGATAGATAAAAAGGTACTAGTCGCTGCCTACGACTCTTTTTACATTGCGATCAGAGCCTAGATAAAAACTTCAGGAACATTTATAATTAAAATTAAGCTAACCCGGCGTGTTAAGTCCCCTTGAAAGCTATTATTTATGTGGGAAAATAAAAATCGGGTCTCACTAGAATTTTTATTTTTTCATTTCACCAAAATAACTTCAACCCTAACATTTTATGGTAGTCGTTTCTTGGCATGACGTGAGGCCACAGAAAATCACCAGCTTTGAGGACTGGACAGATATTCATATAATAGGAGGGATGCATTGACAATGCATATTTTGACAATCTTAACAATAGTCATTTTTAAAAATTTGTAAAAAAATCATAAAAAATCTTAAAAGTGAAATTTTTTTTATGAATGCATTATTTAACTTATAGATCGATAGTGTTTCAAATTTCAATCAATTTGAACATCATTTGATGCCTTATCAAAATTTTGTACATTTTTTAACGGTTGTAATTAAAAGATCTTTAAAGAGCTATCAAATATCGCTTAAACTGAATATAATCGGAAACATAATCAATCTATAAGTTAAGCATAACTTCCATAAACTTTTTTTCATATTTAAGATTTTATGATTTTTTACAAATTTTTAAAGATGACCATTGTCAAGATTGTTAAAATATGCATTGTCAATGGATCCTCCTCTTCATATAATCATATACTATCTTCAATTAATTAGTTGCTTTATATATAGAGTATGGATCCATTGACAATCCTTATTATGACAATCTTGACAATGATTGTTTTTAAAAATTTGTAAGAATTCATAAAAATTCTTAGAAATGAAAAAAGTTTTATGGATGCATTAATTAACTTATAAATTAATAGTGTTTCAAATTTCAACCAATTTAAACATCGTTTGATGCCTTTCAAAATTTTGTAGATTTTTTAATGGTTGTAATTTAACGGATATTTAAATAACTATCAAATATCACTTAAATTGAATACAATTGGAAACATAACCAATCTACAAGTTAAACAATACTTCCATAAACTATTTTCTATTTTTAAGATTTTTAATGAATTTTTATAAAATTTTGAAAAATAGTATTGTCAAGATTGTCATAATAACCATTGTCAATGGATCCCTCCTCTTATATATATGCAACACGTGGAATCTTTTCTTTGGATGTGACCTGAAATCTTTATCACGGTGAGTTTTTCTTTTCTTTTTTTTCCCTTTATTTTTGTTTAAATTAGTGAAAGGCTCGCGGGTTAATGGGTTATCACGGTGATTCATCTGATCGTGGTGCAGCAAGATTCCAATGTCACCAGTTTTGTGTGCCACAAGATGTTACACAGTTTCTTATTTATTTATATTTTATAAATTTGCATTCAAATTTAAAATCAAAACCGTTGATCTTATTTTTACTCATGAAAGATGCGTGCATATAAATTTTCATGATTTTTTTATTTCATTTGGTACAAGACTAAGTGCCTTAAATATAGATGTATTAAAATTAATCTATTATAGTTAACTAGATTCATTCATTTTTAAGCCGCTTAATCAAGTATCAAATGAGTTCGAAAAATCAGGAAATTTTATATGCATACATCTTTCATGACAATAAATAAGATCAACGGTTTTGATTTGAAATTTGAATGCAAATTTTTGAAATATAAGTGAAAAAGATTTGTGGCATTGGAACCTTGCTCATCATCCTGAGTCTTGTTACTCTTGTGACACATAAATATTGGAGAACACCATAAATAATTAATTGAGATTGGGAAGTAACTAAATTCAACACTAGAGATGTTACTTTTATCCGATTAACCGAACCGATCTAGACCCTATCCGGACCCGATATTACAGTGGGTAGGGCGTAGATGTGATTTAACTACTCGATCTGAAACCAAACCTGACCTATTTGTACCAATTCTGCATGTATACCATGATAATTTATGATTTGATCAATAATTATTTATCAATTGTGAGTATATGTGTTAGCACATTATTTCGAAAAAGAAATATCCATGGTTGTTAAAATGAAATAATTTAGGTAACATTTAAATTCACAAATTTTGGAACAGAACTGTCCATACCCTATCCGAAACTAACTCAGACCGGAACCGCATAAAGTAAGTATATATCAAAATATGGATCCAAACATTTTTAAAATACGAATCTATGATAGTATCTAGACAGGATTCACATCTTCTGCCTTAAGGCAATTTGCCTTAGTAAAAATATGTACCGTTTGATAGAATGAACAGTTCAGATCTATCCTGGTCTTTCTTCATCCGATTCAAGTTTCAACTTGGCAGAACTCTTATTCGCTTGTCTTTCTTCTTCACAGGCTCCTCCTTTGTTCTCCTCCTCACTTCATCGTCGACGCCTGCCTTTCTTCGTCGCACGCCTCTTCTCTCCTCTCATCCTCACTTCGCTGCCACTACTCGCGCTCAGCGGTGCTACCTTGTCGTTGCTTCGCTCATTTGGAAGATACCCCCTTATCCCTTCCATTAATTTCCATCTTCTTTCCGGTGGTGGGATTGGGAAGATGGAAGAGGAATTCAATAGCTAACTTATTAATTATAATAAAATGGAATTATCCCTCAGTTTTTTGTTCCTCATCCAGCAAGCAAGTGATTGAACAACCGTAGTGGGTATTTCTAATTAAGCAAGATGGGGACGAAGTTGGTCCCAGATGCAGAAAGCCAGAAAGATCACAACACGAAGAGGGAAAGAAGTGCTCCGCTGCGTAGAGGTTGTGCTTCGACTGAGACGTCCTCTTAAACCGTTCCTGGCCATCGGCGTGTCTCTACGCGAAAAGCTGCGAGCGAATCAGAGGTGGCAGATTGCCGGGTCAAGTCGAGTCGAGTTCGGGTCAGGTCGGGTTTCGAGTTGATGGCTGCTGGCTGCTGGCAATTTTCGAGTCGAATCGGGTATCGGATTGACATCTGCCGGCATTTTTTCGGTTCGGTTCGGGTCGGGTCGGGCAGGTTTTTTCTGGTCTGCTCAGTTTTTGTACCTCTATTCCCGGGTCGGGTCGGATTCGGGTCAATCTAACTTTCCTTGAAACACGCATCGAGTTCTGGTCAGGTTCAGATCAATTTGACTTTCCCTAAAACTCAGGTCGGGTTGGACAGGTTGGGTGGGTTTTTTTGGTCGAGTCAAAATTTGCCGCCTTTGCGAAATGGGTTCAGTGGGTTAAAACTTGAATTGGGCAAAAAGAGATCGTAACAGATCTCAGGCGTTCATTTTATTGAACGACAAAGATTTTTACTAAGGCAATTTGCCTTGAGGCAGAGGATGCGCACGCATCTAGACCGGACCCCATAGCACTTATATTCAACACATTATTGGGATGATCGGATGAGGTACGCGCGTCCGACGTCCGTACCTATGAGCGGATTGTGAATAAGAAGGTAGAGATTTTGATCAATTGCCAATTTAATCAAATGTACATTTAATTTGAATAACAAATTTTTCGTTTTTTCAGAAAAAAAACCTATATTTAATAAAATTAATTTTAGAGATCCGCGCCAGAGGATTAGATATACATATATATGAGGATTAATTCAATGGGAAAAAAAAATCCGATCACATAGTTTTGTTAAGTGCTTTAACAACGCATTAATTCTCAAATAAATATGAGAAGAATTAATCTCAATCACTCGATATGAATATGTGATTAAGATTTACGGTTGAGATTTATTATTTTTGAGCTTTCTGTTATTAACTCCCCTTCTCCATAGGTCACGGGTTCAGAACCCGGATGGAGATAATTATAGACATTTAAATTTGAGTGAGTTGACTCTCATCTTCTAAAAAAAACTCTCATTTCCATCAATGTTTCAAGGTACTGAGACTAAAAGATACTGGTAAAAAAATGTAAACTTTTGGTTAAGGGGAGTTAACAAGAGAAAAAAAAAAAATCTCAAACCATAAATCTCAATAACATATTGCGGTTGTTCGGCATACAAAGTGGCTTAAATATTTAAGCCCACTTAAGTCACACCCGTTCGGAAAAAGAAAAATGGCTTAAGAAAGCTTAAGCCTTAAGCCATGGGTATGATTTCCTTAGGAATTCGGGCAATGCTTAAGCCCCAGTCAAAATGAGGTTTAAGGAGAAACTTTTAATCCGTGCTAAAGAGCTTGCATTCGGAAGGATTAAGAGACTAAAGAAGCTAAAGGAATTTTAAGGAGACCTAAAGAGGTCTAAGGAGGGGTTGCCGAACAGACCCATTAATATCGAATGATTGAGATATGCATGGTGGCGTCGGATGCCACCAAAGCTAGTGACATCGGATCCCTTCTCGTTTTCTTTTGTCATTTTAATTTTAACCTTGTGCCCTACGAGTTGAGCCAAATTAATGGTCCAAGCTATACAATTCTACACGTGATTTCAACAATTCATTTAAATTTATTACATAATTTGCTAATGAATTAAATAAGGTTTTGAAGAAATAATTAAACAATATCACGTAGAACACATATTAGTTTTGAAAAAGCTCCAACTAGCTAATGTAAGGATGATTATGAAATCAGTTGGTTGAGATCGACTATTTAGATATCGAAAATGGAGATACAAGTTGCACAGCATGATTGAGCATTCTATATATAGAAATCTCATTGAATATCAAAATTTTATATTTTTGAAGGTTTCTAGCTATTTTCAATGATTTTTGAAATATGAGTAAAAGATAATAATAAAATAATCCATTTCAAGTCAAATTAGGGTAATTCTTTCAAGGCTCCAATAAAAAGTGCAGTGCAACAAAAATAGAAATTCTTTTCATATTTTTAAAGAGGGTATAAAATCGTGGCTATTGGAAGGTTCAATATTTTTTGGGTTAATGAAACTTTTGCCCTTCTTTAAAAATAAGAAATTTTATCACGACAACATAGATTTGAATATGGAGATCATGTTGAATGGTTTTCAGCGGTTTTGATCAAGTTTGAAATCAATATATACATCATAACAATTAACAAGAGTGCGTAGCAAAATTGCTCACTAACTATCATAGCACCCTAGCCTTAATTTATATATATATATATATGAGTAAAACTACCGTGTTCTTAAGCTCACGGGGGCCTCCCGTGAGCTTAACTCCAAAAACGTATCAAACCATATCCAAATTTTGATTTATATGACTCAATAAATTCTTTATATCATAATCATGTGGCATGCAAAAATTTTTCATTTTTGGAGATTTTTAAGTATTTATTTCGGATTTTTTAAAAGTTACATATAAAATATTGATTATTTTATTAACATTGTATAGTTGCTCTTAAAAAATCCGAAATAAATACTTAAAAATCTCCAAAAATGAAAATTTTTTTGCATGCTATTAGATTTTGATATAAAGAATTTATTGAGCCATATAAATCAAAATTTGGACATGATTTGATACGTTTTTGGTGTTAAGTTCACGGGAGGCCCCCGTGAGCTTAAGAGCGCGATAGTTTTACGCTATATATATATATATATATATATAGTTTTACTCTAGATTTACTCTATATATATATATATATATATATATATATATATATATATAGAGTCTAGCTACGGTGAATTGCAACTCACGGGCTGCTTCGTGATTCAGGATCCAAAAACATATCAAATCACCTCCAAATTTTGATTTATATGGCTCAGTAAATTCTTCATATCAAAATCTTATAGCATGCAAAATTTTTCCATTTTCGGAGATTTTTAAGTATTTATTCTATATATATAGATAGATAGATAAGAAGAAGTTTCTTGGAAAAATAAAAAAATAAACATTCTTGCGCGCCTTCAACATTTTTCTTTTATATATGTTCTTACACACCGGTGGTGGATTTAGTTACAGAGGTAATATTCAGTATTGTTGACCTGGTAAGAGAACATATATACTATTAAGTGATGCAGAAAAATACCCAAAATGGCATTGGACCAGGACCCGGGCAGGGGCAGCCCCTATATATTATGTAAGCATAACTGTGCATTATTTAAGAACGGCCATGGACCAAAACTGTATAGCTACTACCATTAGATGAGTCCCCATTTTCCTGTTCCGTGGTACCAACACTACACACTGTGTGCATGTGGCTCCTTGCAGATACCGGCCGGAGATACCAAGGCTACAAATTAAATGGCTGCCAATATTAAAGATGCATGTGTGTGAATCCTCAACATAATTAAGGATAATTAACAAGATGAAAATATATATATATATATGCATGCCATCAAAATAAGGATAATTAACCGGCTAGCTCTGTATGGCTGTATCTCCATGTTATGAGTTGTGACATATTTATTCGGTTGGTATGGAGACAGGCGCATGCACAATGTAATATATATATATGGATATGTATCACCAACTTCATTTGAAAATCCATGCTTCTTTTCTGTCGATTAATTAACCATGCATTGTGTTGCACTTCGTGTAGCATTTTTTTCTGATCATTTTATCGAGTCAATTACAGAAATACAGAGGAGCACTGAAAGAATAATATATTTTAGAGATCTGAAAAAAAAAATAATTATGTGAAATTTTATATATAAGTCTAGGAACAAGTCAGAACTTTATATATACCCTTCTAAAACCTCAAAATTACGTATTTCCACTTCAAAAATTAATAATATCATATTTGCCCCCATTAAAACGAGTCCGGCTACAGTTCTTCCATAAACATTTCGGACCGAAACGCGTACGGTCCAAATTTAAAAATCCGACGTCCGAAATTTTAATCCAAACAGGTCATTAATTTGGATGGTCTTTGAGAGTGTATATAGAAACAAAAGGAAAACACTCAAGCATTTTGAAGACTATTCAATCTAAAATTCGAAGAATTTTGAGGACTAGCATTTTGGCCCGAATGTTAACTTAGCATAATAGTCCAACTTCATTTTATGTGTACGAGCGGAAAATGTAAGAATATCCGCCATGATCTGTGTAAAGTTTGAGATTCATACTAGTAAAGAGCATAGGCCTTGATTTGGGCTGAAATTATTATTACTTATAGTAAATTTTTTAAGATAATATGCAATAGGAAGAAAAATGTCAAGTTTATTTAAAAAGAATAGACTAGATTATTGTCAAAAAATATATCGGGACTAAAAAGGAAAAGATTTAGTTACGTACGGACGCATTGCACATGGGTAATGGGCCGAGAGCTCATCCCTTTTGAGGAAACTAATATGAGCCTTATATTTTAATGGGCCGGGACATTAATGTACATCAACGGTGGTGATCAATGTAAGTAAACAATCAATGGCTGAGATTTTTTTTCAAGGAAGACAGAACTTTCATGTCAAAAAATTTAATCTCCTTTAATTAGTAGTAAGGATATATAAGAGGAGGGATCCATTGACAATGCTTACATTGACAATTTTGACAATGAGATTTTTCATAATATTGCTTAACTTATAGATTGGTTATGTTTTCAATTATACTTAATTTAAGTGACATTTGATTGCTCTTCAAAGACACGTTAAATTACAACCGTTCAAAAGTGTACAAAATTTTGATAAGACATCAAACAATATTCAAATTGATTGAAATTTGAAACACTATAAATCTAGAAGTTAAGTATTGCATCCAAAAAATATTTTTCATTGTCAAGATTGCAAATTAAGTATTGTCAATGGATCCCTCCTTATATAGAGACCTAAATATACTAGTTTGAAACTATAACAAATTAACAATGAATGAGTCCAGTATTTTATAGAGGTGGCGGATTGTCGGGTTTGGGTTCAGGTTCAGGTTCGGGTTCGGGACGGGTCAATTTGGCCAAATAGAAATGTCGGGTCGGGTCTGGTTCTAGTCGAGTTCAGGTTGGGTATCAGGTTGACGGCTGCCGGCATTTTTTCGGTTCGGGTCCAACAGGTTTTTCGAGCCGGGTTCGGGTCAATCTGACTTTCCTTGCAACACGAGCTGGGTCGGGTTCGGGTCAGTCTGACTTTTCCTGAAATACAGGTCGGGTCGGGTTCGGGTTAGTTTGACTTTACCTGAAACTCGGTTCAGGTCGGGCGGATTTTTCGGGTCAGGTCAGGTTTTGCCACCTCTAGTATTTTATGACAGCAAATGCAGACCTAAATTTCAAAGATATCTTTATCATTTTCTTGAAATGTGGCCTAAAATGATATGTTAATTGAGTCGTCAAGTACATAATTAACGCGCGCGGCAAGGTTAATCTGACAACATGTCACTCATGCATACATACTTCTATACCTTTATATACGATGGGTTCGAGGAGATAAATCTTTTGCAGGAGTGTTACAAAATGGGTGCCATAGTAAAACCTGAGTTGTTCATAGATTCAAAAATTGAGGCCCTTTTGGTTTGGGATGATAAGGGAAAATAGACCTGCCAGCTTCGCTTCACATGAGATGATGAGCACCTATACCTACTGTTATTTTTAACTTTCTCTATGCTAGTAGCTCTCTTCTCTTGCTGTGCCTTCCCCAACATTATTTCTCCATACATCATGTGTGTTGGGGTCCTTGCAAATTATATAGCAGTTGATTGCTCGATCGTGTATATATATATATATATAGTAGGCACTTAATTAAATTTGGAGAGATTATATATAGTGTTTGTTTGGTGTCTGCAACTTAATTTGACAAGCCATCAACCAGAACTAATCGATCCATCCATCGATCTATCGATCGGTAGGTACAATACTATTGGTTCTGTGTAGTGTAGACAACCAACCAGACCGCTATAATTATATCTGGGCTCCGCTATTAATCAAAGTACACAGCAAATTAATAAAGTTTACAAGTTGTAGTAGTTCCATTAATCACTTCCATGTGTCACTTGGATTGATCAATAGTTTGCAATTAAAGGTTAAGGTTAATTACTTCATTTCTCTTTGCTTTTTTCCATGTGCAAAATTCATGAATTATATACACTCCTGGAATTAAAATCTTTATGCAATTTAAGATCTGCCATTTATATATTCACTTAATGTAACAATTGCAGTCCGAAATTGTTTTATTCATCAAATTATAGTAAAAATATCAAATTCTTTTTCTCCTCTACATGCAGTACACATTAAATTCCTGAACTTACAACTTCCAGAGAAATGTCCAAATTAGCTCGAACAAATTGACAATATTCTTGTGTGTAAATTTAGCACGAAGAATTAATTAAGTGAAATCCACATATATCCGTTAAAATATATGAGCTACACATTGTTTTTACTCTCCTAAGGTAAAATCTAAGTATTTTTTTATGATATAACTATCATCAAACAATTGATTAAATCGGGCATCAATATGATCAATGGATGAATTAAGTGGTTGTAGATGCTTTATGAAGTAGATCTTTTTAATCTTTTGTTTATGCATTACATAAGTGTGCAGATATATATATATATATATATAGAGTAAATCTAGCGTGCTCTTAACACCAAAAACGTATCAAATCACATCCAAATTTTGATTTATATGGCTCAATAAATTCGTTATATCAAAATCTTATAGCATGCAAATTTTTTTCATTTTTGAGATTTTTAAGTATTTATTTCGGATTTTTTAATAGCAACTATACAATATTAATAAAATAATCAAAGTTTCATATGTAACTTTTAAAAAATCTGAAATAACTACTTAAAAATCTCCAAAAATAGAAAATTTTTACATACCACATGATTTTGATATAAAAAATTTATTGAGCCATATAAATCAAAATTTGGATATGGTTTGATATGTTTTTGGAGTTAAGCTCACGGGAGGACCCCGTGAGCTTAAGAGCATGCTAGGTTTACTCTATATATATATACACCCTTGAAGATGAGAATAATGAAGCTCTCTCCATTTGAAGCTAGGAGCCGTTCGATGTGTAGTCCAACGTTTCAGATTCCATTTAGAAAGTATGCCTTTTGTTTATTCTTTTTGGAGAAAGCCCTTCTTATCTGTTTTTTGTGCATTTAAAATTGTACAATATCTATTGAAATGTCTCGAGATTTTGTTTGGCTAAAATAAATTGATTGCATGGAATAAAATTTCACTATGTGATTTTCTGCATTCTTTATTTCTGTAATATTATGTGGTTGATTTATTAGACGTTGGATCTAAATTGTACATCACATGAAGATTTATCTACTTGCAGCAGTATGAAGATCACAACAGAAGATCTCACGCGTTAATGTCATACTCTTATTATGTAATTCTCACATATTAATGCCATGCTTTTAGTATGTTATCCAATTTATTATTTTATAAATTGGTTAATAGATATATTTATTAGTTTCATAGTGCCACAAATGTCTTTGATAACAAAATTCTAAATAAACAATTTTTAACACCCAAAACTCATAATCATTATTGTTGTATTTTTTTTTTTACATATTAATGCAGGGTGGCATATTGTTAGCTTATTTTGTTTTTATCGACTTTTGCCAAGAGGTATGAACCGTAGCACAAAACGGTAGATTTTTCTGAACATTTAAAAGATCAAGTAATTAACTGTTACCCGGGAGGGGCACACATGTGTATCCTTGTTTCGACAGGTGTGCACCATGCATCCTATTGCTAACACGCTCAAATAGACAAAGCAACAAATTTACCTTCGACACCGTCTCTCTCAAAAAATCAAAGATCGAAGGAAGGACTGATTGATGACAATTTGACAAAAGACAAACTGTGTCGATTGGATTTCGATTTCCCCAAAAAAGGGCAAGGAAAGAAAATATCCTGATAGATAGATGGATAAGAGATGACTACTCTGTTTACTTACTATAATGCTGGAGGATATAATATGATCTGCTATGCATAGTTAGTATATTGTTGTCCTTGTATCCAATATTAAGCAAATGGCAGCGGGTACGTACGGTGGAGACCATTTGGGACCATGCACAGTTTTGGGGCAGACATGCGTAGTGTCCTTCTGCGAGGGGAGATCAATCTTTATTGGAATGTATGATCGATCATTTTCCAATTTCATTGATATCTACTCATATATATTTCTCTCTTTTTCTTGGGCCACCATTTTAATGGCCTTCTTCCTTAATTAATTAGCAGATCAACAACATGCTCAATCGGTACAGCAAGGTTACAGCCTATATATATCATGCAAACCACTTTCCGTTCGTTACAACTCCAAAATGATCAATTTTAATTTGCATGTCGGGATGGAAGCAATATTATACACCAAATTTTGCGGTTATCCGATCCCCACTCTCTAATTACATGTCTAGTGTCTCAATTATATATGTTACCATATAAATATCATGATTTAAAATATATGTTGATAGAAACTAATTCTGCACAAAGAGAACAAAATCATTTCCCTGCATTTTATTTTAAAAACAAGAAAAATTAAAAGGAACTTCATCGATATTGATCTTAATTAAATCTCATACTCTAGAGGAAAATTTCGACTTAAAGAGTCTATACTGCTTATCAAATGTACCTTCTCGTATCCAAAAATTTGATTTAAGAGTCTCAAAAATTATCTATATCATAATTTTTAGAATGCCAAAATTCTTTCATTTTTACTATTTTTAACGATTTCTAAAAGATGAGCAAAAATATTATAAAGAAAATGAAAACATTTATATACAAAAAAGCTCATCTTTCAAAAATCGATAAAAATTCTAAAAATGAAAATTTTTGGTATTCTAAGAAATTATGGTACACAAATATATTGAGAAAGATTTAAAATAGTTTCTATCATTAATATAGCATGTTGTTTAGTCTTTTATAGCATTAATATAGTTTCTATCAAAAGAATTTCAAATTGAATTAATGAGTAATTTTTTTCTTAGATATTTAAAAATTAATTTATTATAACATAAAACCATAGAAAATTTTACTTATATTGTTGTTGCCTTTCCTATATTAGTAAATTATTGAATTTATCAAAAGATAAATTATCTATTTAATAAATCTAATTAATCATGTGATAAACGATAGTAACACATAATTAACAACTATTAAGTTTTAGATTTAATAAAATAATTCAAAATTCAGACTATTCTAATCATTATTTTATATGTTATTATGTAAAATACAAAATAGCCGAAAAAAAAAAAACGATAGCATCGTAACGTTTTACTTCCAAAACGCTATATTGGCCACTACGAAAGATATTTAAAACATTTAAGAGACTCTTAAATCATACTTTTGGATATGAACTTTACATGTTTTCCAAAAAAAAAAAAAAAAAAAGCGCTTACAGAAGTGACTCATGAATGATGAATGTCAAACCGACCCAAGTGGATGCCGCTGACAAAACAGAGTAAAAACAATGGAGTTGGTTCACAATTGTCATACGGGACCTAATTGCGGATTTGGAATTTTGCAATGCGTGTGATCATGCTGCTGTTGTGTTTTTTCTAGTTGAAACTACAATGCCAAACAAACCCGTGGGCGTGGTTGACAATAATCAAAATTCATAAACCAGTAGAGCTAAGCTACGTACCAGTGAAATAAATATCAACCAGAGGACTAGTGGTGTATATCAGCCGAAAATATCAACCCGACCCGAAAAACTCACCCGACACGTTTGGACCGGTACCCGAACCCAACCTGACCTGTGTTTTAGGGAAAATCAAACTGACCAAAATCCAATCAACCTGACCCGAACCTGAACGACCCCGAAACCCAAGATGATCTAAAAATCTGGTGACCCGGACCCAACCCCTACCCAAACGATCCGAACCCCGAGATGATTTGAAAATCTGATGACCCGAACCCGACCCGACCCGACCCAAACTCGAACAACCCAAAACTTCTGTTGACCCAAAAATTTGGTGACCCGAACTCGACCTGACCCGGACCTAAATGACCCGAAACCTGGGAAGACTCGAAATCAAATGACATAAGATCTGGTCCAACCAATACTGAATTGATTAGTTAAAAACTTAAAATATTTCATTTGATGTGTGGTTAGTTAAATTATATAACCAAACTTTCTCGCCAACTTGGCCAGACCATGACCTGATCTGGACCCTGTCTAGACCTGAACAACGCAATCAAGACCTGAATAATCGGAGACCTGACTTGATCTAAGCGCTGCCAAACATGATACCCTATCTGAAATGACCCAAGTCCCCGAATACACCGTCAACCCGATACCCGACCCCACACGAAATGACCTGAGACCCAAAAACACACCGGCAACGACCAACCCAATACCCGATCCGAGACCCAAAAAATTGACGACACTGGTCAACCTGAGACCTGACCCGACTTGTGACCTGACATTTCCATTTAGTCAAACTAATCCAATCTGAACCCGACCTGCCCGCCTGATTTGCCACATTTTCAAAAAGCTATTTGATTTGTGATAAATTGACTAGCATGAAAGATTTGTATATATTTAATAGGAATTTTTAAGGTTTTACTTAGAAAGCCGGATCGAAGTACTTTAAAAGACCACGTTAGTGATGCGTTTCGTACTTTGTATAGAAAATGAAAGAAAAGTCAAAGAAACAAATTAATGGCATACAAATTGGAGCAAGGACGAAGAAGTAATGAAAGTTGAAGATCAGCTAGCTTCACGGTAGAAGGGCAATTCACCCTAACCCAGGGCAACCTGCCCTTGAGCTGTAACTATTCTGCTCGGCTACTTGCCTTCTCGGGGGCAACCTACTCTCAGTCGACATTCCTAATGGTTTCTACACACTGAACTATTTGAGCATTCGGTACTCATTTGAACTCGAATTTTAGATCCGTCTGAACCAATATTTATGTCATTTCAAAGAAAATTTTAGATCAACATCACAATTGATACTTGTGATAAGAATTGTTGTATGACATGTTTACTACTATCTTGAATAAATTAAAAAAAAAAAATGAATTGCAGGTTTTTTTCACTCTCGATCGAAAAGCAACATCAACATCTGGACCTGAGCTGATTGCTCATGCGAGAGGAAGCTAGAACGTCCATTTTGGGAAAGCAAAGGCTAAGTTTGAATGCATGTGATTTGTCTTCCTTTCAACAAATGAAAGCAATATCAACACAATATCAATGTGAAGGTTAATTGTTTCCTTAAAATAAAGATGTGTAGGTAGTTCAGATAACAATTTACTGATATCTGATAGTAACAATTTTATTTCAAATCATCAACATTTAAGTTTCATTTAGTAATTTTACAAGTCCCAAAAATAGAAAATAAATTAAAAATTGAAAATAGTACTGACGAGCGTTTAGTAAAATATATAAGTGTTAATCTGGTGTACGGTAAACTCTTTGTGTGCATCTTTCATCTACAATACAGCTTTCAACTACAACCGTTGATTTGAAAAGAATAAAATAGTCAATTAACAAAAAGGAATGTATCAATCACCGAAAAAACTCCTTAATAGTCACCTCTCTTCCCTCTCCAATTCTACAGCTATTTTGGCCAAATTGGCCACTCCACTTTTTTGGTCATACTATCAAACGATATTCGTTAGTCTCTTTTTAATGATTGAACATATAAAATTTATCTTGTACACATCTTATTATATTAACTAACAAGATGTATGCAATAGTGTGGTCTCAACAAAAACAAATATATATATATGGTTGGTATGTTTTGCATATTTTGAGTCGTCATTGACACGTGTACACATATGTGATTATGTTATTAGTAAAGATGTGTTAAGTTTTTTTTTTTTTTTTTACGCACAATGTACTTAACCATTTGAATTTGGATTAGTATATTAGATTAGTGCGTTGTGATTTTTTTATCAAACTGTATGTATATAATTTTTTTGAGATAAAGATGAGGGTCAAGCCACTCAAATTTAAATGTCTATAAAAGACTTCCATCCGGATTTCAAATCCACGACCTTAGCCACTAGACCAAAGGCTGGTTCTTAAACTATATGTATATTGTATCCTTGATTTTTTAATATCTATAAAGTTTAATTTTCTTATACACATTTTTTATTGTAGCATATTTGTATGGTTTGCATAAAAGTCGTTATCTTATACTAGAAGTGTACCCGCACGCTGTTGCGGGAAACGTTAATTTCATTAAAGCTAAACATGAGGTGAAAGAATCAAAGAGAAGAGATGAGTCTGTGACTTTAGCGGAGTGAAAAGGTCAGTCAAACACGTCACCATTTTGGTTTATGCTGAGGCATAAATGAAGAGGAGTAGAATAGAAAATTGATGCGATCTCATCCTTTGATTATTGGATGGACGGTGATTAAAATAGAAGTAAGACTATGACCATAATAGAAGATCAAGTCCTTATACTTTAAAATATTTTTAAAGGGGTATAGATATACTCTTTCTGATCTACGCATCCTAATTGTCTTTCATCATTCGGTGGGATAATTATTAAGTGCTCTAGTATGAGAAGAGGCAATTTGAGAGGTCTGAGGTGTAAGGAGAGGCGAAGATGAGGCCAGAGGAAATTACGCTTATTAAGGACATTGATACTATGTCACAAACTTTGTCCCTACAACTTTATGATGAGGTGGCATGTAGGTCGGAAGCTTATTTTTGTAAAATTTTGAGGGTCGGAGGTATATTTTTGTAAATTTTTTAGGGTTATTTTTGTAAATATTTTTCCAAGGTAGGGTAGTTTTGTAAATTTTCTTAGAAATTAAGTATATTTTTGTAAATTTTTCTGAAAAAGGGATATTTTTGTAAATTTTTGTCAGCTCATCGTATGGTGCAGGGGCAATGTGAGGGACAATATATATTTTTCCCTAATATTAATTGCTTTCCAGTTATTTTTACCGTAAAATATGATTATACCCCTTTTTCTCTGCCTAAAATAGGAAATAATTGATAGCTTCATCTTTAAAGTTCCCTTTGATAAGTAGGAAATGAGCTCCAAAATTCATAAAATTTTATATACGTACATACATGATCTCATGAATGTAGATTATATAAACTGTTTTAATTTGAAATTTGAGAGCAAAATTTACTCTTAAAATATAAATGAAAAAATAAGTTTGTAACATGTGGTGACACAAAAAACTGGTGGCATTGTAATATTACTCCTCCGTGTAATCTATTTATAATCGTAAGAGCTACTGGTATTGTTGTCGTCGTTAATTGAATAGTGAGATCCACACGAAGATAATTGAATAGTGAGATCCAGACGAAGACGAAGAGAAAGTGGGCCTAGCTAGCTGGGGGCTTGCGTTTCATCATTCATGGGCCACCTCTGACGTAACATATAATATAGCTAGAGTGGTGCCACCTGAATCTGAATGAATTGTTTGGCACTTAATTAAGCTGGCCATCTCCGATTAATCATCTATTAACTTTTTCTGTTTACTTATCACTTCTAAAAAAAAAAAAAACTTTTTCTGTTTACTTTTCCTGTTATTTGTGATGTTCCTATTTTACGTGGGAGTTTGGTCTCTTCTCAACTTCTCTCTTTGTTCACTATCCTTGAGTTTAAACACGTTAAGACAATAAGTACTACCTGATTGGAGAGACTGATAATTCAATCAAAGAACAATTCTAGACCTTACGTATTGATATTAAACCATAGGGGTCAGTTGACACGTTATGACTTACTATTTCTATTTTTTGTTTCCTTTGAATGTCATATGATTGATTGTAGACTCGATACTTGAAAAAACTTGATCTCAACTAGATGTTTTATGGTCTCTGATATAATGGTAAAATGACAGCTGAATTGCATGAATTTTGAAACATAATCACTTTATATAAACTTAAAAATATCTAAAATTTTATTTTAAATAACTTTTTTTATTTCAAAAATTATTTATCAAGGTTGTCAAGAAACTATTCTTCTTAAGCATACAATGATGTCTATCTAGAATTTGACCTATATGAGTGGGGATCGGATAATTTGATGCTTCATCAAGAACCATGAAATTTAGACAATTATAATTATTATTCAAACTTGATGGTCCTTGATACAGTATCAAATAGCACTCAAATTGAATGAAATTTGAAATGCAATCAATCTATAAATAAATGAATATATTTGTAAAAGATTTTCTATTTTTGAGATTTTTTTTGTGAATTTATAAGCTTCATGGTAATAGTAGTGTCATTAAATTTTGTGGTTATACGATCCCCCAAGCACTGTTAAGACTTAATATATTTCTTGTAAATAAAATCATAGTTGATATATATATATACTTGTTGGTTTCATAATACCACAAATGTCTTTGATGATAAAATCCTAAATAAACAATTTTTATTTAACACCCAAAACTCACAATCATCTGTTATATATAATTTTACATTTTGTTTTTTTTTTTTTTAATGTAGGGTGTTATTTTGTTATTGTGTATCAGTAAGGATCTTATTTTTTTAATTAACACCCAAAACTCACAATCATCCTTATTTGTATATGTGATACTGATTGTGATGTTTTATTAGTTATTACTTTGCAATTGTTCTTTTATTATTTGAATTTTTTTATGAAACTTTTAGAGCACGTTTTCTATATATAATCCTTGCTAATTATAAGATAATAAATTCTAAAAAATATATAATTTGTTTTATAAGTGAAATTGCATATGAAGATCATAATGAACGGTTTGGATCAAGTATTAATATTTTGAAATTGGAGATACAGATCAATCGTGCGCAGGGGCGGATCCAGAACTGATATGAGAGGGGAGCCGGGAACAATTCATGATTCCAACTTTCTAAATATTGATCCCAAATGGGTTTAGAGATGTTACTTTATGGCTCAAAAGATTAAAAAAATAATTATTATAATATACAACTTTTATATATATTCAACAAAATATATATCAAATTAAGAGTTAATTGCATACTCAAGTAACAAAATAATTAATTAATTAATCATTGTCCATATTTTGACGTCAAAAAAAAAAGATTTTTAGCATCAAATTAACAAAAATAACATCAAATATGAACTTGAGTTAAACAGAAAAAAATCAGGGTTCAACAATTTCTACCGGGCCAAGGGGGGCCGGGGTGCCCCCTGGCACCCCCCTTAGATCCGCCCCTGAATGTGCGGGACAATCTGTACTATTAATAGTACCATAGTCCCACTCAAAAAATAATTGCATAACAGGGCGTCTTTGCAACCAAGCGGAGGTATAACTAAATAGTTAATGGTAATTTTGGAAAGGAAAAAGTGGGATTTCTGCAGTGATCATAATTTTATTACAAAGAATTGTCGGCAGGAGCTAGAAGTAGAACTGTAGAAGTGAATTGCAGTAAGATTCATGGATGCATACAGACACGGTGCCAAGATCCATGAAAAAGAAACTGAAGGAAGCACATGGGGTGGGGGGTTAATTTCCTTTCCAAAAATGGTAAAGAGGAACTTGGAGATTATTATTATAAGGGATTATTTAGTGGGGGCAATGGGCAATTGGGCATGCATCTCTATTATTGTTTATGATTTTATTATCTGTCGCTAAGTGGGGGTAAGGGCCCGCCCCAAACGGAAAGGGCATGTTGGGCCCCTTTCATTAGCTGGAGCCATGCGTTTGCTATAGTCATTAGTCAGTCAGTGCAGTGCGCGGTGGCATACTCCTACTCCTAGTCCTATATACGGATCAAGATCTCATCTGTTTTTCTAAGAAGAAGAAGAAGAAGAAGAATGGCTCTGCTTAATTTTCTTGATCTGACGGTTGAGAAATACCCAAGTGCTTTGAGATCGGTGCGGCAACAGATTTCAACCATCCGATAATCGGAAAAGCAGGCTCTGCAGCAGATTGACCATAAACCATAAATGAAACTTGTTTCCCCTCATGTTAAGTTAATTTGTCTATTGATTTGCACAATTCTAGATGTCTCTCTCTATCAGTGATCACTCAGTCCCTTTAAGAGATTGTATTTGTATCAATTGAAAATGAAATTAATGGATGGCCACAATATTATTACCTTTTCGGAGATGGATATCATGTCCAATATATAGATGCCGTGGAATTGGCAGAGTGGAGTAGAGTACGGTTGGTCCCGGTGCTTGAGACACGGAGACAGCCCTACCAATTGTCAATTGATCGCTTCCTACTCCCTTCCCTTCCCTTCCCTTCTGCTTGCATTTGCATCCATCAAGAGCATCAATGCCTTATGCATCTGCTCCACCTCCACCATTCAATGCATTATACCCAAGTTCATTTTAATTGGTTCGTTCAATTCAACTTGGTGGGTGAACCCAACAGTACAACAAATAGTACCCAACAAACCACATGTATAATTTTTCTAATTCAACTACAAAATAAAATTCTGTATCCAAAGTAAACCAACATTCAAAATTAAGCACCAGTGACCAGTAGTTAAAAATTATGCAACTATAGATAGGTTTTGAGTTTACATTTCAAAGATTAAATTCATAAAGGTGTAACCGTGTAATCGGTAATGTAATATGCTCGATGATGCTTTCCAGCCCTCCAACAGAGACGGAGGGAAAAGAAAAAAAAATCAATTCTTCTAACTGTGTTGAACAAAGTCACACCATTATTTGCTAAATCTATGGACTAAATTTATATTTTACAAATTTTCTTTATATTGCTACGCTATCTCCCCTTTCTACAAAGGTAATATGTATTTTTATACTATAGTATCCAATTCTTTAGTATGCAACATATTTTGTATAGTATAAAAATACACTGCACAAAATAATTAGCATAACAAAACTATTACTGTGAATAACAACTCATTTACACCCTAATCAAAATGGTTTCTTATAAAATTTCAATAGAATTGGATATAGTTGATTTGGAATTTAAATTTTGTGGTTGGAATAAATAGAAATAAAGAAGAATTTCATTCTAACTGGATTTTCACAAATCCAAAATCTCCATTCAATTTACCCACTTATCTAGGGTTCTGGTTTTTGAAATTCATAACTGTAACGTGGAAATTCTTAGTAAACACGAATGCAAACCTTGATCCAAAGCAAAATCTAAATTTATCAAAAGAAAAAAATAAAATATTACTTATTATTTTAGTGTTGTTGGCACAGGAGAAATCAAGAATGAAGGTGGGAGAAGGTTTGAGAGGCAGTAGCTACTCTTCCCTTCTTTTGTATGTTTCTCACCAAATAACACTGATTGGAGAGGAATCGTCAATGTGATTTTGTCCTTCTCAAATCATGCAGACTGAATTTGTCTCCAGCATCCTCTTTCATTTTGATAAGGAAGATGAATTGAGTCTCATTTTCAGTTCTTGTTTTATATCTCAAGAGTCTATTCTGATTAATTAGATTGTTAATGTGAATACTTGTGTATATATTGTATCAATTTTAGTAGCGTTATAACATTTTTCAAATGTATATAAAGGTTAACTCGCAAATCACTTATGTAATTCAGTGCAAATCAACACTTCTTTTCTGCATTATAAAATGCACAATATACAAGTGCCGGAACCCACTGATTCACCCACCCACCCTGCCCCCGATCAAGCTTTTGTCAATACGAAAAAGAACAGTGTAATTGGCAGAATTAGTCCACCAGTGGAGTCAATGTGATTATGACCATGCGACGCTCAAATAGTTACCTAGCTAACCTCCAAAAAATAATCATCTATATGAAAATTGAAGCCGAATTTTGGACTTTTTTTCCCGGTACAAAAAATCTTTCTATTTCTGGTATGGCGTGATTGAAGGGCACAAAAGCCGAAAATAGATTGTTTGAACTTTAGACTATTAGACCACTTAAAATTCTTTGTAGGTTTGGAAACCACTATGAGAGTCAATCAACTTTTCATCCCCACAGTTTTGGTATCTATTTCTCTTATCCAAAAGATAGCTAGGAACGATCGATAATGTCGTAGGAAGATAATAGATAGGCCTTAGTTTTCTTAAATTCATGCCCCAACTTAATCAAACCTCATTATCGGGAGAACATGAGGGTTCTGATGCCATAGAAAGATTCAATTTTTTTATTAGTATGGTATAGGAATTTTCCAAGCGTCCTCATTTTAACTATCCAAACATCGACACATACACAAAAATTTGTAACTCTTATCTCAAATTGTGTAATACTTAACTCAAATTTTATAATAATATGGATATGTAGACACTAATATTGATGACACTAGATATGACCCTATAGTATTCATCAGAATGTATACATTTATGTTTTTATGATTTTTCAACTTCTTCTACTATTAGAGAAAGTAATATTATAAACAATGTTTATTATTATTAATTATAGATATAATTAGATTCTTTTATTTTAAAACCACTTGATCATCTAGTATGAGATAAACTTGAAAAAATCTTAAAATTGACAATGATATATACATCTCTAAAGAATGTCAATGAATTCATGAATTGAATTTAGAATGCTAAATTTCGAAATGCAAATTAAAGCAGATAGCAATCGACCAATCATTGCCATAAATTATATTAATATATATATATATATATATATATACCAAACTACCCCGTACCATTATTTACAATTCAGCTCCCATTGTCAGACGTGAAAATGATCACTATACCCTAATAAATATAGCGTTGTCATCTCTTTTATAAATTATCTATTATCTATTTATATATAATGCTGATCGTACCCAAGAATATACACTTTTACCTAGGAAATGCCTACAGAATTAATCCAAATCATTGGCATATGCATTTGATTACATGCACTTTATTTCATTTTTCAGTTACTGCTTTATATTTTGTTGTTTCAAGTCAAACAAAGCAAGAATCAAAGAAATTGGATCTGATTGGAGCAGAAAGCGACCTGGACCCGATCTTACGGTCCGTAAGGTCACATACGGCAGCAGTGCAGAAGAAGGAAAGAAATCTGGATTTTATGGCTATTTAAGCACCTGCCAGGGCAGCGTTTTAGAAGTTCTTCCTTCCACAATTTCCTGCAGCCTCTTGAGAGAGTTAGAGAGTTTTCTTAGAGAAGAAGAAAGGTGAAGCCAGAGGAAATCAAGCGAGCAATAGGCGAGAAGACGGCGAGCAAGCAAGGTGACGAGCAAGATACGCGCGTGCAACATCGATACCAAGCTTTTACTGTTCTTTCTCTTTTCCTTACTTGTTGAGATAAGTTGTGTACTTGTTGTTGCATGATGACTTGTTTTGTTTGCTTTACTTGCTTGTTTGCTATTGTATCGGCCATGTCTGGCTAAACCGTTAGTTTCTAGGATTAGGATGATGTATTAACTTGGTTTTTTGTTTTTATGAAGTTTTCATGATTATCCTTTATTTTAGTTCCTTGGTATTGTGTATGAGTTGTTGATTGCTTGCTAAGTTTTAGTTACGTGTCCGAACCGGTAACCAGTAAGTGTTGGCCACACTCTAGGTTTTAAGCCTTAGTACACACGTGATTGGATTTAGTTAGTACGCAAGGTGGGTTAGAGATCCGAGAGGGCAATCAGGCAACACGCGAGAGCGGGGCCTTACACTACCCAAGAGGGAGGTACACCTTGGGGCACCAATACCGGGACATAGGTTGGGTTTACAAGTGAGAGCTGCGATCTGTACCTGTGGTGGTTAGAACTGTGTTAGAAATTAAGCCAACAAGTGAGAGCTGAGGTTTGGTGCTTGATATTGTTTTAACCAGAACTAAATGTTTTAATATCAAGAATTCATAATTACCAATTTACTTGTATTGCGCACCGGCCGTATGCGAGAGTGACGGCCGGTACACCTCTTTCCGACAGACGCGAGAGGCGCAGTTTGGTTAGTTGTGTTGATCGTACGTGATAGGTACGGTTAGTGTGATCCAAGGCCAAGTGATGACTAATCCGACATCCTAGAAACGCCTTTTATATATTTGCACTTCGTTTTTATTAATTGTTGTTTATTTAGGAATTTAACTAAAAACTCCTGAATTGTGATTTATACATAGTTTAAGAAATAAACTAAGTCTAGTCCGGTTTGCCAATTGTCTCTGTGGATTCGACCCCACATTATACCACAACCAAGTCATATGCTTGCGACCATACTGTAGTCTAGTTAGGATTTAAAAGTAGTGAACTTTCGAATGAACAAATGCCATCTCCTTTATGAATTATATATCCATATTGATAATGCGATCCCATAATTCGAACTTGTCTCTCCTATGTTTCTATCTCTTTGTGCATATCCAATTACTCTTCAACGAGCTCTTTGATGACCCATCTTTTATGACAATCTCTCTGATTATCGATCTTGTGGTTATCTATCTCTTCCAACACCTCTTCGACGATCTCTCTCTTTAGTGATCATTGTAGTTAGAGATTATTTCCAATATTTTTAGTGATCTCATCTCCTTATCAATCGTTCTCGTTCAACGATTTTTTTCATTTCTCTGACAATGTTCATATAAGAACTTTTTTGAGTTATCAAAATACCTTAGTTGCATATCTAAACACTTGAGTTACTGATCTAAGCACCTAAGCGTCTCTACCACATATCTAAACGCTTAAATCATCTATATAAATACTTGATACATTTATCAAACATTTGAATTTACCTATATTCACTATAGTAACATTTCTAACTAGCTACCAATTGATTTTAGTATTTTCTGTTACCAGTGCGATTTAAGGTAAGCACGTAAAAAATAAACAATGACCACAAAATTGTAATTAAATGTGCTACTTTTGACAACCTTTTTTTGCATATTATTTATTAAAAAAAAATGAAAAGTTAGTTAGAGAGTTGTTTTATGGATTTTAATTAGGAATTATTAGTCGGATTCATAAACATATCATGGCATGCATTATATTCACTTGATGCTAAAATTAAGTACTATGTAATAAAAAATGAAACGTTAATAATTAGATGGCAATATGAGTTTGAAATTGTTTAGAGAAGACGTGCTTGACAGTGAAACTTCTTCAAGTTCAGCATCAGATCTATTGATTGTTAAAATTGATGTGCTGATGTTTGTGCCTTTGTGGATTATTTTTTTGAAAAGTACCTTTGTGGATTATGATGTACACATTTCGATTTTTGTGGTTCAGCACAGAGTTATATATTATATCTTTTAGTTTTTTTTTTTTTTTTGACTAAGAATTAATATGGTAGTTTCAGGATGGATCAATGGTCTTGTAATATATAGCTTGAGCAAAGTAAGGTGTGTTTGCATTAATTGGTCAACACCAGATGTTTGGTCTAACTATGGAGACATCCGTAGGTTTATACTCTTATTCATTTTCAATGATACTGGTAGAGAAAATCCACTTTATTTCAACAAAAAAAATATATTATGCAATAAATCAGACAGTATGGAGAGGAAGTTATCGTTAAATAATATATTGTTTTGGATTTTAGAAATATGTTTGTATATATAAATTAATTAAAAATTAAAACTTATTTTCTCTAGACCATTATCCCTAAGAAAAGAAATTATTGTCAAATTGACATCTATATATAAAAATCGATCTGTTGATTATTGGAACCCACTACAAATTAAAAGTGAATATCTACTAGACTTGCCACTATGCAAAATTTAAGGCTTTTTGACTACCTAATAACAAGTGACTTGCACTTGCATGTGGAGTAAAGAATGAAAAAGGGAACATGATAAAAATAAAAATGAGTTTGGAGATATAATAACGAGTCAAGGGTGGAAGGGTTGGGTGTTGGATAGATAGTCGGGTTGAGTTGTGGAGATGATCTGAAGTTCTAAACCCATCTTTAATTTGACCTGTGGAACATGGCTTGAGTTGAGTCGTTGACTGCCACAAATTGGGACGGTTTCAGTTGACAATTATTCTATATATTTGAAATCGGAAAACTTCAAGAAAATAACTAATTGATAGCTCCAAATTAAATAATGGGCAAGATTGGTGTCTAATATGTATGTATATGTGTTAGAATTTGGTCTTGAATTGTTTTTGGACGAAAGGCGTTATATACATAGATAGTATTAAGTACTCCATAGTATATATTTCCAAAATATATATGTATATACATGGGTGTCCCCTGGGACAAGAGCTAGCTGCCTCTCTTTGTGACGTCTAGCCTGCCTCATCCACTCCCACGATCGAGCGAGGCCACTTGTGTTCTTGTGCTTGATTAATTATCGACAAAAACGGAGGTCCCCCAATCAAAAGTTGCTACGCTGCGCAAATCTCTGTTGTTGAATTTCACAGTTACAGGATTACAGGATTAGATGGGAAGGAATCTTGTCTTGTAGAAAAGAAAAGCATTGCAACAAACGCATACTACTGGATATATCATATCATATCCTAATTCCCTTCCCGTCACTTCCCTTCCCCTTGCAGAAAACGTACGCATCTGATCGATCAAGGGAAGGCCTAGTTGGTTGATGGGTCCCAAATATCACTTCACAATGATTATATATTTTGACAATTTCAAAAATCAATACTGGACATCAGTTTTAGAACTCCATGTGCTCATATGAGTGCTTATCCCTTACAGTACTGCAGGTTACTTGCAGTTAATCACGTGGGCCGTTAGATTATCTCGAGATTTGTGCAGTACTGTGGAGATATGAAATCGTGCTCATATAAGAGGAGGGATCTATTGACGATACTTATATTAAGTTGCAACCTTTAAAAAGTATACACAATTTGCAGCCATCAAACGATATCCAAATTGATTAAAACTTGAAATGCTATCAATCTATTAAGTGAAATGATACATCTATATACTTTTTTTCCATTTTTATTTTTTAAGAGTTTTTAGATTTTTTTATTTTCTAAAAACTCATTGTCAATATAGGCATTGGCAATGGATCCCTCCTCTATATTTAATTAATATGCTGAAAATAAATTATAGGAAAAAGGCCAGACTCAAAATTATACATTTTTTTATTTTCAAATTTGAACATGCATCTCTTACAGAATTAATAAATAGAGTAAATTACATCAATGGTCCCTAAAGTATCACCCTTTAACTAAATTGGTTCTTAAAGTTTTAAAAGTACCAATTTGGTCCCTAAAGTTTGGGATGTACCATTTTGATCTTTAAAGTTTCAATAACATATCGTTTTGGTCCTTAAAAATATTTTATTCATACCAACTTAGTCCTATCATTATTCATTGATGCTAAAATTTACTTAATAAGTATTTGATAGCATGAAAATAATAATTTTGGATAAAATACTTAATTTTGGAACCAATTTGATAAGTATTTAAAACTTTAGTGACCAAAACGATATGTTAGTGAGACTTTAAGGACCAAAATAGTATATCCCAAACTTTAGGGACAAAATTGGTAACAAATCAATACTTTAAGGACTAAATTGGTATTTTTTTGAAATTTTAAGGACCAATTTAGTAAAAGAGCGATCCTTTAAGGAACATTGACGTAATTTACTCTAATAAATATGATTTAGAAGTTTGTTATTGCGACTTGGGCGCGCTGGATGCTCTCATCACCTATAACGCAGGTAGATGAAATTTTGATTAATTATTTCATAAATAAGTTCATTTTTTGTGAGAAATATCGGTATATATATATCGTATAATTGATCAATAAAGATGTGTAGATCGAGTACATATGTGGAAGCTTAATTAGATGAGGCGATTGATAGTGTTGTGTAGTGGAGGAAGTGAAACAGCCCCTTGTGTAAATCAGCATGGTATAAATTAATTCAAATTTGGCAGGTCAAATGATCTCTCTATTTATTGATCAATTAAAATTCTACTTCAAAATTGGAGACTTAATCCATATATGCATACATAAAAGAGGAATTTAATTAGGTTAGACTTCCCAAATAATTGCCTGAGTCTGACAGACGTACCATACACTGATACACATATAGATCATATATGCACCCACGGCCACGGAGATAGTGAGATAGTGAGACATATGATATGTACCGACTACAGAAAGCTGTTCAACTTCAAAAGCTTCAACCTTCAACTTCAAGCGTGTGAAACTTGAACATCTCTCTCTGATTCTCTTGCTAGCTAAGAATAGAATAGGTACGTAGCAGGGTGGGGGTGGCCTCGATCTGTACCTACCAGCAGCTAGCAGTTGAATTGTAAGTACTTGTAACGTGCAGAAAAGGAGGACTGCCTAATTGTTCCGGCAAAGGTTGAAACACATATTTATGATGAGGATATATCATATGGCTGCCAGTGCCTGCCACAGACCACAGTGCAGCAGTAGAGAAGAGAATGCCTACACGCATGGCATGATCAATTCATGCTCCATCTTATTCCTTACAGTCTTCCTCTTTTACCTCTTCTATTCTAAATTCCATCCATGATTCTTCATTGCTTAATTATCATCTTTTCCAATTTTGCAAATCTTCTCATCTCTCAACTGACTGACCAGGCAACCAATTAATGGCTTCAACTGGTGATCAAGATCAGTATCAACACATGACGGTTTCACTCCCTTTGATTGGGCACTTGCACTTGCACTTGCACGCCTAGAATCCAATTTTAATTCCATGATTGAGACAATTAATTAGCCTCTGAATATTCAAAGGCTGAGGATACGTTGACAATGTAGAATATATATATATATTACAATTTTGACCATGATTTTTTTTTTATAAATATTTAACAAGTTTTAAATAAAAACATTAATTATATATGGATTGAAAAAATTAATTAGCCTATTCCTCTCTACTTTTGAGAGGAATATATAAGCACATTTTTCAATCTCAAATCTCAAAGGAGATTGGTAAGATCATTAATTTTGCTGCATCACATAATTTCATTGATTTTATTATTATATTAGACAATAGCGTCTAATTTTGGTTTGCAATTTTTATGGCAATCTGCTCTTTAACCTTAATAAAGGATTCATTAAGCACAAAATATAATGTCTTCACAACAAGAATAAAACTAATACAAATATATAGTAGTTATATTGCAATATTTATGTTTAGTTTAATATTTTATTATCATAATTGAGTGTATACTATTGGCAAATCAAAATCCGACAGCATGCTTGTTCAAATTGAAGATTGGACAATTTGTCTGAATCCCCATTTCCACAACCACCCCGCCAACAAGGCCCTTCAAGATGAACTTGGACCCCTAAATTTTGTCCAATAATTACAAGTTCAGGGGTCCTTAAATTTTTTTTTTCAAATTCTTTTTTTTTTTTAAATTGACTCAATTTCATATATTACAGAAATAAAAAATAAATATCTGAAAAGGATGAAAACTTACTGCCCTGTAATTTTTGGGTATACATTAAGCCTTTATTCGAACAACATTAATCGGAACTGAAAAGAAAATAAAGTTTTATTCTTTTTGTTCAGTTCATCGGGTTAAACTTGTATTTTGCTAATTTGCTCTAAACGACTATATGCCTTGCTTAATTAATTCTACTTTTTAAACTAAGTTCGTGTCGGTCGAATCATTTAATTATAATAAGTTTCTGTAGAAGCCCAACTTCATTAATTTGTTCTATTTGATAGATATTAATTAGCTACGATATATATAATATGGACCTCTGCAGTTAAGCACGCAGGGCCTTGAAAACAAATCAAGTTTGACACCGCATGTGGACTGGGTCACCCTGCACTGCACCAGCTCCATCAGCTTGGAAATTAAAGGAATTAATATTGTTTTAAATTCTACAAATTCTAGTCAAATTTGGCACTATTTACTGGATTGGATAATGCCATGGATACCAAGCAATGTAGCAAAGACTTGTCTTCTTTTCTTGCAGTCAAATTTGCCAGGCGCCAACTGCCTCAATTCAAATTAGTACTACTACATTTACATTATATTGATGATGCATGTGGCGTCAATAAGTACACAACTCGAATTTTCTTTCTCAAATATGAAATATGTGCAACGTAACGGTGAAAAATGTGGATTCATTTTAAATTAATAATGTATATGATACTTTTGCATAGAGAAAATTAAGAATGTTATCCCAATTAATGAGCTAGGCAGCTTCCTACGTCCACAAATTTAAATTTGAGTGGTATATGTATTATGTATATGTATATGTATATCCTTGAAAAGCAGACAACTCTTATCCATTCAACATTTATTGGCACAATACAACATGCATAGCATAATAACAGGGAGCAAAACAACAAATGAAGCTGTAGCCTCCTGTAGCAAGGAAAAAACCAAAAGCTCGGCCCTTTAATTTGCTCCCACAGGTGGAAACAAGATAAGGACATAAAATCTAAGTCTAAGCACTGGAAACACTTGTTATTATATGTTATTATTATATGATAATGGATCGGAGAAGAGCAAGGAAAGGAATCCTATGCCATTTGAGCAGTGTTAGTTTGTCAGATGGATATATGGCCATGGGCAATCCAAATCTACCGAATTTGCTAGCTCGTATTAGTATATGGGCAATCAAAATCACCCAATATATCTCTTGTATATATAAATAAATGTTTTATGATGAAACAAACATTAATAAGGCCCGCTGGCCCATCAACCCACTATCATCCATCTCATCTCTCACCTACTTTCGTCTTTGGTCTTTGCCTTTGGAGATAACCCCCTTTGACTTTGAGGCCCCTCGGCCCTGCTTCAATCAATATATATACTTTTTTCTTTTGTTTTCAAGAACTTATATAATGAATAAAGATTATTACAGGTCGAGGTCGGTGCCCGTGCTTTGGTCTTTATGTCCAATCGTCTATGCCACAATTCACAAAATCAAAAAGTGAAAGTGAACAAAATATCTTATCTTATATTCCATCGCTTCGCTTGCTTCACTTTTATCTCCCATTTCTTCTTAGCGTATCTGAATCCAAATTTTTAATTAGAATCCATTCGTTTGATAATAGCTAGGCACTACGAGAATCAAACCGACAATTATATTTATAGGCAACTTCCAATTAAAAATTAGCCCAAGTCGACCCTTGCGGTTTTGAACTTGCACAGCACAAAGGCCCAACAACACAGACAAATCTATAGCAATTCAGGCTTAATGATGATAAAATTTACGGTGGCTATATCTTACACGTGCAGCCTTGCACACGGCAAAGGCTTCGAATGCAACAAACCTCATGCCAAAGAAGATTAGAAACCACAGCACTCGCTACACATCGAACAGACCAAGTACTAACATTGAGCATAATAAAGATCATCAAAACATGATCCACAACAGAGGGCAGAGTGTACAGGATGTTAAAACATTTATAGCTCCATTAAAAGTCGTTTACAAGATCAATCCATATCGCATCATAAAAATAAAAGAAAGTTAATCACGCGGTCCAACCTCTAAAGGCAAGACAGCTACCGGTTACAAAGCATTCCCTGCATTCTCTGTTCTTTTACTTGATAATGACAACAAATTGGGCATGACTCGTGTTTTCACGTCTCTTTGAAATACACTGATTTCAAGTTTCTTCCTTCATATGGGTGCAACCAGATGACACTTACCCACACCAAAGGGAGAACTTCCACTATTTTTGACCAGTTATATTTAACACATCCCACCATTTTTTCCTCATCTTTACGCAGTTGATGCCAGACTTAACCTGAAATAAAGTAAAATAAAAAAAAGAAAGGAACAGCATAAAGAAAACAAAGCTTTTGACTTGTATAGAAACTCATAGATATCAAGTTAAAAATTTACGTGCCTCACAACTTGTTGAGGATCATCGGTGTTTGAACTTGCTGCATGTGCTTTAAGAGCTGCCTCTATAGCATTGCTTGACTACACAAAATAATTTTTTAAAAGAACAAAATAAAAAAAGAAAGAGGCAAAAAGTTTCAGAGAACAGGTTAACCAAATAATAAAAAAAGGAGCCAATAGTGTGTACCTTCGAGCAGTGTTAATTATATTTAACAAATGTCATCTAATTGTACTTTATTTTATAAAAACTGCAAACAGTTTTAACTGTAACTATTGCACTGGGCCTTTGACCAAATTAAGAGATTTTTACCTAAGAGAGGTTTGAAAGAAATCAAAAGAAAGAAGAGAACCTCAAAATCACTGGCAAGGGTATCTTTCTTGGCCTCACTCAATATTCTATCAACATTCAACTTGCTGCAGGAAGCTAACATCGGACCATCACCACTTGTTTGTTTCCCAGGGTCAGATTCAGGTGTCATCTGTTTCTGCTGTTTTGCAGGTCTTCCATCATCATCACTGCCACCATCCATTTTCCTTTTTGTGTTTCCACCATCTGGCAAGCTGCTGTCGCTTGTTCGTTTCCCCAGGTCAGATTCAGGTGTCATCTGTTTCTGCTGTTTTTCAGGCCTTCCATCATCACTGTCACCATCCATTTTCCTTTTCGGGTTTCCACCAGCTGGTGAGCTGCTGCCCTCCCTCTGAGAACAAGGGCTGGCAGAGGCACCAGGTCTATCAGGGTGGTGAGCTCGGGATGGACGGGGCCTCTTATAACCTTCAGGAAAGACAAAAGGAGGAATATTCTTTCTACGAATATGAGAAACATATACCTCCATACCGGGCTTCCAGTACATATACATGTTGACATCTAGGCGAAACTCATCTACAGTTGCACGTATGTCAAATTGCTGACCTTCTTGCACTTTGACCCCTTCCTTTCGAGCCAGTCCCATGAAGAAGGCACAATGAGGAACCTGCTTTGTGGAGTCTGTGAAATCGTATGGGTACGGATGACATTGTAGCTTATAACAAGTGTCTCTCTCAATCTGTCATTTTTGAATTATAAACATAAATATGATATCACAGAAAAGGAACATGATAATGGTGTGCAGCGACTATCATTCTGATACTATAGCAAGAGAGATTCATTACCAATACACTACCTACCAAACAACCTGCCAGGATATAACTGCTGAAATCTAAGTGAGAGGTACTAATCTCGGCTCTAATTCTTTTGCTGTGCAGTTTCTCAACAAATTTAAATCAAGCCTCTCAAAATATTTACTAATAATCATAAGCCAACCAGAAAATTATCCCTGCTGCAGTTTGGTGCCAAGCTAAGTATACTAATGATCTTGTACACTTACATACAAGCACAAAAAGGTATGAGAATCAAGGTATTAAGTTGCATACAACAACAACAACAAAGCCTTTTAAACCCAAGCAAGTTGGGGTACGCTAAATTACAATATCATACCTTAAGGGTGAGTTGTCTTAGTCTTGACTCGACCCACCCTTTCCATAGACGGTGATCTTCTCCATCCGCTGCTACAACCTCAACTTGAAGGTAGTTTTTGTACGCCTCAAAAAAATTGTACGGCTCAAATAAAGTGCTCCAAGAGGCCTTGTTCATTTCAATTTCCTAAAGAGATAGGAAGAAAACACAAACCAGAAACGAAATTGTGGCTCCAAAGGATATCAAATTACAATTGCAAACTTTAAGTAATTTATTCAAAGTTCAAAATTGAACAGACTCGGTTGCAAATAATGCCAATACTTAACCATATTTTCAGCAAAACAAAATCACGAATAGGGTATCTCTGAGGATGGAAGAAAACCAACACATTTCAACTATAAATAAACTATACAGCTGAAAGACTTGGATGAAAAATGTGTTAAATATAAAGCATTTTTGCAAGAGTTCAAAATAATATCATCTGATGCAAGTAAAATGTACCTGGCATATCTTGTTAGCATGAGAGAATTGCTCCATCATAACCCGAAGAGTACTTGAAGAAACATTATAGCTTGAATTCATGCAGGGATATGCAGGGGTTATAATGGGCATGTGATGCTTCCTGTCCCCATGGAATTTCCGTGGGTCCCATACAGTAAAGCCAAGTTCTTCATTTTCTTCTATCGCACAGAGCATCACAGGATTAGGCCAACGCCACTGGGTGTACACACGGAAAAATCTGCAAACAAGCATGCTGGGAATAGCATTTGGATAAAACTGACAGACCCGGGCCACCAGTAGGGCCATGTTTACACCTCCAAGAAAACCCGTTACCTATCATCAAAAAGTTGATTTAAAAGCATTTAGTTGCATTTGAAAAAATATTACTTTCACATGTTAAAACAAAAACTAATTACAACAGATGACAAAGTAAGAATGTTAATAACATCAAAAACTAAAGTTTTCCCTTTATGCAAAAACACAAGAAAATAATAATATATTCAAATGAAACATTTATTAACTATATTGACGTCTATAAAAAATCTAAAGGTAAAATATATCCCTTCACCATTTGTTATCGATGTGATTAAATGCTATTTAAAAACAAACAAAGATGTAGATGTTTCAATCTGTAAGGCTATTTGAAAATAACAAAATTGTAGATGAAAAAGAATGAAAGATATAGACTAACATTAGAGTAAACACCCCTTCTCTTAGCCCAATACTTCAAGCACCTCAGTGTAGTACGGAAACTCTACAAAGGGAGAAAGAAATAATAGTTACAGATTACAGAATACAAAGACAAAAAAATAAATAAATAAAATTATTCAAATTCTAAAATCAGAAAGATCCTTTGAAGCTGATAACTTTGACATCCGGGACAAGACGAAGAATCATGTCCGCCACACGGCATCCATTGAGACTGCGCACAGTAGCTTCATCAATATCGTAAAGCACCGACTGTTGTGATATATCCAAGTCCTTCAATATAATAAACAACATAAATCTCAATACATCTTTGGCCAAGAAGAGTCATGTAATTTCCTTTTTTTAAGGCACCAACTGTTATTGTTCAATATCAACTACTTAACAAACGATCCTGATATCAATTTAAAATTTCAGCTAGATCATTGTATTCAACTAAAAGTTCATTGAGAAATACTAATGTGCTTTTTAAATTATTATATGCTGACAAAAAAAAAGATCATAATTTATCCTTGAGAAAATACAAAGAAAATGAAATACTTGAGGAACAACTAAAAGGGAGACACTGGCATAGAGGAGATCAATGGAAATGCCACGAAACTTGAATTTCATGACTGGTACATGCGCATCAGGTACTGGGTGAAGTTCAGACACCTCTTCATTCTCAGCTAGTAGGTCATGAAGTACAATAAAAAAATCCTCCTGCACTTGTAAAGAAAGGTGATTCGATAATGCAATATTCAAATAAAAAGGGATGTACCTAATATCAAACATTTACTATTCATAGCTAGACTAGGGAAAAAAAAATGTCACCTCTCTGTTCACATAAGATGGCCCTACACATAGTGTGTCTAAATCGGCTCCAGGCCCATGTACCTGCCAGGGATAAATATTGCCAAATTACCTTTTTGGTCAAATATTGCCAAAATGATGTATCAAAGCAATGATGAAGTTACCCCTAATCTGTAAGATCCAAAAGTAAAGATCACAGCATTTGCTTCTTCAACCAGTTCATCAGTGTAGCCCCTCTGACGAGTCAACTGTTTGACCCATTCCTTGCATATCTGGCATATAATTCACCAAAAATTACTCATGACATTTAACATAAAGAGAGGATATTTGAGATCAATAATTTATATAGAAATATATGAAAACCGAAATTACTCTTTCAATCTCCTGAAGAACATCTTTTCTCTTAGTGTCCTCTTCCTCAGTCTCATATAGACCTGCCTCTTCCAAGAACTACCAGCAAAAGCAATAAGATGATAAAAACAATATGAAGCCTACTTAGTTCTTTGTCGATTATACATCAAAAAGAGTAACAGTCAGAACAATGCATTAACATTTGACAAATCTAATGTGGCAAAATATATAAGAACTAAACATTACAGAAATCAATAAAATGAGTAATAAAATTTCTTTTTTTCCGAAACAATTGATACCAATCCTGGTTACAATAGCGTGCAAGAATAAAACTAACTCACAGTAGAAGTTAAACTAAATATGATCAATTATAAAACTTCTATTTTTCCAATACCATTAAAATCCATCCGGGTCATAACAGTATGACAATATGTTCTAAGAACAAACCTAATTTACAGTGGAAACTAACCTACAATTCTTGATTGTACCTTTAATTCTGGTTTTACCAACTACAAACCAAAAACTACTCATTGAGCAAAAAGATCATAAGGCAAGAAGATAGCATACCTTCTCCAATTCACGAGTACGCAGACGATCAGCATTAGTTGGCCCCGCACGCGATAACGGAGTGCAGTCATGCTGCTTTACAGTGTTTTGCACTGGTGTGGCACTCTTTTCAATCGCACCATCAGCACTACCCATCTGAGAAAATTTTACAGATGAAGAACCCAACCCAGCTAATTTTTGTGAAGATGATGACAAAACCAGACTTAAAACGGGAAACACCAACAATGGCCCTACAGGACAGAAGAACCGCACTCAATGGATCAGAGAAATGAGAACAAATGCAGAGCACAAAGGGGTTGAAGAAGTAGACTAATATGGTGAAACACTTGAAACCAAGAACCTACAAGGAAACCTAAGAACAAAATCTGCTAAGCAAATAGACTAAGAGGAGAACCAACAAAACCCCGGAACTCGATACAAATCCTAGTGCAAGAAGGAAGAGAATTTTACTCAGATTTTTGCAGCAAAATTGGGACAAAAAAGCAAAAAGATTGACTATGTAAACCCTAATTCGAAGATTTGGAAAGAGGAGACGGTAACCTGTCCAAAGCCCCAATTGGTGAAACCCTAGAACCCCCAAAATCCCCAAAATTGGCAAGTAAGAAAAGTTGGAGGAGACGATTGGAGAAGAAATTAGGAACGGAAAGAAGCAGCAGGAACCAAAAGCGAGGGAACAAAGGCAAAAATTGGCGGAATCAAAGGAGAAAGAAGGAGAAGGGGCTGGTAAGAAAGCTAGATCTAGGGAAGGAAGGTGGGAAATTGAGGGAAAGGGCGAAGATGGGGGCGCCAACGGGCGACGCGGTGTTGCCGCGGCGGCGAGGGGAGGGGAGGGGAGGGGAGGGGAGGGACTTGGGAGGAAGGAAAGAGAGAGAGAGAGAGAATGGGATCTATGCGGGGGTCAAGGTCAGAGAAGGCGGAAAGAAAAAGAGAACGGAACTATTACTCACCGACGCTCTAATTTCTAATCTCTCTAATCAATCGAATCGAATCGAATCGAATCGCTTCTTCGGTTGCGCTAATTATTATTAAATTAATTAATTAGTTGGACTCTTCTACTCAACTCTCACGTACACTCGGTTTCGGTGAACCAAGGACGCGCCTGAGCCTCCCAGTCCCGCCATAAAAATATCTCTCTGTATTTGGGTCGGGGTTGGGGAGTATCTGATGATGATAGATAGGCGGTGCGCGGCTGCGGTCGCTCACCAGATTTACGCTCTATTTCTGAGATCGTGCTATTTTTGCAGATCCCTCTTTCACGGTTCCGCCTCCACCCCCCAGATTTATTTTTTGCTACTGCTTAATTCTCCACTTCTATTTTCTTTCTTTTCATCTTCTTTTTTTACCATCTTTTTTAATTAATTAATAATTACTTCTTTTAGCATTTCACACTTCTTTCAACTTTTAATCGTAGCTTCAATAATAGTCCACCTGTCCCTCATGGACCGATCGGATCTCAGTATCCGATTTCTACTCGATCTAATTATTTATATCACTCAAATCAATTAATCGTACTTGGTTTGAACCCTATTTGAAATCATCTGTCGTCTAGGGGTGGCAAACGTTTGAAACGACATTGGAAATGTATTATTCCGTTTCCATTCTGTTTTGGCTAACAGCAGAGAGATTATGCCGTGTTCCGTTACGTTTTAATAACGGCACAAATTTTTATTCCATTCTCGTTCCATTTTAATTGAATGGAAGTACGTTCAAAACAGAAATTTTTGTTATGTTTGAATTAAGATAAATTACAACCTTGCATGCATTAAACACATGATAAATTTTATATAATTTTATTCACCACATCAAGCATTAACCACATGATAAAATTTATATAATTTTATTCACCACATCATTTCTAACATATTAAAAAGTAGGGAAAAATTTATCATTTGGTCCTCAAACTATCTCTAAAAAACAAAATTGGTCCTTAAACTTTATATTGCACAAATTTAGTCCCTGAACTTTTATAAACAGATTAAATTAGTCCTTCAACTTTTATAAAAAAAAACAAAATCAATCTTTTTGCTATATTTCTTGTTAACATGTATGCATTACTTGCCGTGTGGACTTTAAATATGACACGTGGGCTTCCGATTCAACTTACCATGGTAGATAGAGGTGGCAAAATCTGACCCGACCTGAAAAACCTGCTTGACCCAGTTTCAGGGAAAGTCACACTGACCCGAACCCGACCCAACCCGTGTTTCAGGGAAAGTCATACTGACCCGACCAGAACGACTTGAAACCCGAGATAACCCGGGAATAGAGGTGCAAAATCTAACCCGACCCGAAAAATCCGCCCGACCCGATCCGAAAAAATGACGACAGATGTCAACCCGATACATGACCCGACCCGAAAAAATGCCAGCAGTCGTCAACCCGGCCCACATGGCAAATAATGCATACATGTCAACAAGAAATATAGCAAAAATTTGGTTTTTTTTAAAGAAGTTGAAGGACTACTTCAATCCGTTTATAAAAGTTCAGGGACTAAATTGGTGCAATATAAAGTTTAAGGACCAATTTGGTTTTTTAGAGATAGTTTGAAGACCAAATGATGAATTTTCCCTAAAAAGTACATTGAATTAAAATATTTCATTCAAGCACGTTAAAAAGCAAATTGAATTACAAGATTTTATAATATTGAAGCACATTCACAACAAAACCAAATTCATAAGTATATTAAACATTAAATAAGCACAAGTTCATATTTTCACCAAAGCCAAATTCACAAACATATTAAACAAGGCCCATAATCAACAACCATCTGATTTTCAACGAAATAACGGAACGGAAATGTGCATTTCCGTTTCCGTTCCGTTATTTCAGACTGAACCAAATCTGCTGTCATTTTTGTTTGGTTAAGTCAAACGGAACCAAAATCTCTGCCGTTTCCATTCCGTTGTAACGGAACGAAACGTCATAACAGAAAAAAGTGTTCCGTTGACACCCCTAAGATTCATCAATTGAATTTACATTTGTCTAGAAGCTTTTCATACATTAATTAATTAATTCAGTTCATTATACATTATTTATAATTTATAAGAAATAAAATTGTGAAATAATAATACTTTATCAATTTGATACTCGCCCATTCTGATTGATTGAGCACAGGCTGATGCCGATAATACAAGTTAAACTCGATGCAACGTATGTTGTACAGATTTAATAAAAAGTTATCAATTATTAATATAGTAATAGTAATGAGTGAGATTAATTGGACTATGCATATTCACAAAGTCAGTACTATAAATTTATCTCTCTATTTTAAAATTTAGTGTTCACATACTCCTAACAATTCGATATGACCTCCACTTACAATTTTTTTGTTTGTTTGTTTCTTTAATATGTTTACTTATCTTTAATATAATTAAAATATGAACATAGGAACCGATGGAACTTTTTTAAATGAAACCTATTTTGATAATTATTAGATTAATTCATAATTCTTTTTGCAATTTTCATAGCGAATTTATGTGTAGAAGATTTTTATTAAGGATTTCCTCTTCGAGAAAAATAGGCCTCCTGTAGTCCTGTTAACTCTGGAAGATATTATCTTTTAATCTGTCATTATCACAACTAGAACATCCCGAGATGAGACCAAAGTCCATGTGTTAGGCCTACAATTCTTCTCCAAATAAAATCTTTTCTTTTCTTTTTTTTATGTGCATTCCATCCATTTTAGTGAAAAATCTTAAAAAAAAAAAAGAATTAAAAGTTTCAACGTCATGATCGAACTAGCCTTCAAGATCTTGTTCTTAGTCCAAAATCAAAAGTACCATTTGAGTCTACGGTTCTGAAAATCCCGACACATTAAACTGACAACATCATTTATCAACAAAACAAAAAAACACTGATAGTATAAAGTTTTTGTAAGCTTTTGAACTGCATGAAGTTTTTGAAGCATAAAATTGAGTTGTAGCTATGCAGCCCAGATACGCCGACACACCAACGTATCCCGTATCGGACACGTATCCGATACGGATTCGCGTGCGATTCGCACCTGATACGTCGGTCAACGTATCCAAGTATCTTGACTTACTTTGACCAGCCGATTCGGTCAAGATTCACGTTCCGACACTCCTGGATTCGCTGCTGATACGTTTCGACACATCTGATTCGCTGCCGATACGTCTAAAAAACACTGCGGACTATTAAATTGACGGAGAGAGGATTCGAACTTGGGTTGTTCCGTGCGTGCAGCGTTTTACTAGGAATGCTTCACCACCACACCATAGCTTCGGTTGTGATATTTCACAATTTAACATATATATATATATAGATTATATGGATATTTTAATCTTATTTTTTGCTGTCATCAATTTTTTTTATATAAATATTTATTAACAAACAATTTATTATTATTATTTATAAATATTTTTTTGTATATATACCAACTGCCGTATCCGCGTTTTTTGAAAATTCCCGTATCGCCGCACCCGCATCGTATCGGATACGATACTCGCACCCGCACCCGTGCTACATAGAGTTGTAGCAATTCTTTTTACGTGTATAGAAGATTAATCAGCAATAACTGAATAAGCAGCATGCACATTCTGAAAATATCAAGAAAACTGCTGCAGACATACTTCGCAAAGATGCACACTTTTCTTCAAAACACGAAAAGAATAACATCATTTTTAACAAAGCACCACAATTACAAACATATGGTTAAAAAAAAAATCAAATGCACCATACGAGAAACAAACAAGTCCTAAAAGCAGCAATCATTAAACAACATAGAGATCAAACCGCTGAAAGAAAAAAAAAAATTATATGTTCAAAATTCACCACCAGAGCAACACCATTGAAAAGTAGAAATGGTTTTCATTCACTAATAACCCTGCTCATTGAGATAATCTCCAAGCCTTTCCACAACCACATTGCATTGCCCTGGGGTCATGGGTTCATCATATATACCGATGATAATGGCCATGTTTGTCTTCTTGACACACACTCCTCCAGTTCCCTACAAAATTGTAATAAGCTGTGTAAGAGGGAAGTACAAAGAGGGTTAAGTTGTTCAAAGTAAAACATTCTACCACCTCAAGAGAGTAGGAAATAATGGTCTCCTTAATTGCACCTATATCTTTTAATAAATTTGCTCTCTTAAGTAGTGGTGGCCACATTATTACAATAAAGAAAATCACAAATACCAACCTCCTAGCCCCGTCCAAATAAAAAAAAAAAAAATACAAGGCAATCAACCCCCAAACCTGCCACCAAGTAACCAACCTGTATCTGCCTAAAAGTCAAAAGAAAGGAACCTAAAGTGTGTCTTATTAAATAAATTATATGGCAAGAGGTTATCATATTACTCAGGTTCTTCTGGTATGCGCAGTTCGAGTTATCAATTAAGAAAGCAAGGCATACATCATTACTATATGCATCTAACAAGTTCAAAGATCACAAAACAATAAAAAAAAAATGAAGAAAAACTACCTTTTTACCCCTGATAACAGCACCAGCCTCCCCTTGGATAACCATGTACTTGATGCCACCAAGAAATAACCCGGTTGGTGCAAGCGTTCCAGGTTCATCAAAGTCCTTCAAGATGGCATCTATTTCTTCTGGTTTGAACTGCACAATAGATACACATATAAAGTTATATCATTAAACACTGATCAGAAATACAGTTAACAAAGAAAAGCTTGTGATAAATTTATAAATCAGAATACAACACATTAAGGCTCAGAAGTAAGAAAGAAGAAGGCATTTTTAAGTTATGGAGAGTTACAAAATAGAAGGTGATATATCAAAGATGCTATACTGAAGCTGTGCAAACTCGTAACAACACAAGTTGGCTGTGCAAACTTGTGCACAGTAAAATTGCATTGGAGGAAATTTATTGAACATGTGGGAATGGAATATTATCTTTACTCTTTTCAGTCTATGAGTTTGTATAACCGATATGGAATTTATAGTCAATGCATATCTAACAAAATCAATAAGGAAATTATATTAATTAAACTATAAGAAGTATGCAAGTGGCTGCTTTCCAAGCTCTTCATTGACCAGACTTCAATTGTTCGAGTTTAGCTTTTGGGAATTGTGTATTTCCCCATCTATGCTTAAGAAATAGTAAGATGCCATCATGCTGAACAAATCTCAGCAATAATTTTGATGTGAGATTTTATTCCAACAAGGCAAGGCAAAAGTAACTGTGATGAACAGGCCATCCTAACATCCAAACTACTGAAATATCCTTAATTAGACTAAGTAATGAAAAGAAGGGAGTGAAATAGTATGATTACGTTAAGAAATGTTTAGTCAACAACATCTCTTGGATTAATAGTTGATAAAAGAAAGGAAGGAGCTTTAGGACGTTCCGTGGAAAATGAAAGCGCAAACAGATCTAATGGAGTAGTGGTCAGATCTATGCTATTACAGATGGGACTGATCGAGAGTGGAGGAGACAGGAGGGAAGGAAAGACAGAAAGAGAGTAGGGGTACCTGAGGGAAGGTTTCGCTGGCGGCCCAGAGGCTGCCGTCGTGGCCGATGATGGCGGCGGCGGTGAGGTGGTTGCCCTCGACATCGCACATGAGATGGTCGTCGACGTAGGTCTGCCACGACATCTTCGAATCGATGGATGGATCGGTCGGTCGGTGAGAAGGGATGAGAAGAGGAGGTTTATTTCTCTTGAAAGAGAGGAGAGGAGAGGAGAGGAGAGGAGAGGAGAGCAGAGCAGAGGAGAATGGGGATGAGAGAGTCTGCGCAGACTGGGATTCGATGTCTGTCTCTTTAAGTAAAGAATATTTCTCTTCTCTTCTCTTCTCCTCTCCTATCCTCTCTTGGTATGGCGGAGGGCGGAGAGACTCTATCTAGCTGACAAAGTGGGTCCCTACCTTCTTATTACCTCTTTTTCTTTTTTCTTTTAAGGAGAGATCAATTGACAATGTTTATCTTAACAATTTTCACTACGAGGATTTTTAATAGTTTGAAAAAAAATTCGTTAAAAATTCTAAAATAAAAAAATTTACGGAAATATTATTTAAGTTTTAGATCGATTATATTTCCAATTATATTCAATTTAATTGACGTTTGATGTCTATTTAAAAATCCATTAAACTACAACCGTTAAATATTATATAAATTTTTGATAAACCACCAAACAATGTCCAAATCAATTGAAATTTAAAATATATCAATCTATAAATGACATAATACATCAATCAACTTTTGTTTTTTCATTTTTAAGAATTTTTATGATTTTTTTAAATTATTTAAAATTACTGTTATCAAAATTGTCAAGATAAATATTGTCAATAGATCCCTCCTCTTTTTTATTTGAGCATATACATATTCCATACAAACATATTTCCTTTTTATGAATCCAATTAGTTTATGTTTATATTTCACGTTTCTTGTTTCCTCAATTTAGACTTTTCAGGGTCAATATGATTTTCAATTTTTTTTTCCTGAAGTTCACATACAAATTAACTCTTTTTTTTTTTTTTTTTTTGAAGGGAATACAAATTAACTTTTTTTCCTAACAAAAAACTCACAAATATTGAAAACGTATACAAGTCGATCGTCAATATTATAAATTAACGCATCATGAATCCATATATAACTCTAGCTAATTATTTGTGAAGAAATATGAGCTTTCATATCATTGATGCATGATTAACATATCATCATTCCTTCCTAGCTAACAATAATTATTCATGTAAAATATGAGATGATGCTTTCATCTTTCGGGCACCTAAAATGGGGACGTTATGTCCAAAACAAAATCAACACCCCATCATGCACTTACAAATCATCACCTATGATCTATTCTATTCACCTAAAAATAGATGCAATAGCTTATTCCTCTTGGCCATCCTAAGCAAACTACAAATTAAGTGTCTAATTAGTGTTTACTTGTACGTCATAAAATCATAAATGAGTTAATTTGTTTTTTTATTGACGTGCTACAATAACTTGCACTGCGCGCAGTTCGTGCGAATGGGTTGGTCTAGGGAAGGTGCTAGAAGGGTGAGCTGAGAAATTAAATTATGGAGAATTCGGAATTTCAATTAAAAGAAGTTATGTCAATAATATATAATACTTAAATTGTATATAAACTTACATAAGTGAAGGAATGTGATATGGTTAGACAAGGTGCTTACCCTTTTTAAAAGAAGCTTTGCTTGAAAAAAGAAAATAAAATTGCTGAACATTGCACGTATGAGATTAAAGAATGAATCAAATCGAGTTGCAGGCCACCTCGTTCGTTCTACTTCCAGCTAATGTTTTCGTGCCCACAATCATAACTCATAAGGTGCGTTGGCTATTTGAAAAGCACATTTATATTTCATTCATCTCCTCCAATTCCTTTTCCTTTACGTTTTATTTGTTTAATTAATTAATTAATAAAACAAGAATAATTGATGGTCAGTTTGTCACTAAAATTAACCAATTGTCGATTGATGCTCTCGCATATATAATTGAAGCAATGAAGACTTGAAGAGATATGGATTCTTCATTACTAGTGATATATATGAAGTGTAAGTTTGAATTAACTTCTTTGACATGGAATTAATTATATTTGATGCTTTTCATGTACATAGGAAATTTATTTGCGCTCATCCCTTAAAATTACTAAAAGGATCAATAAAAGCAGTTAATTCGTCAGTATGAGTGATTGACCGTGATAATAAATTAATAAAGTAATAAGTAATGTTGAGATATGCAACGCTGATTAATGGCCCAACCCAATTAACAAGATAAATGGATAAAACATGGAATTGTCTAGACTATACAAGAATTATGTAGCATGGTTAACTTCTGTCAATTGCTGGAATTATCCAGAATTGATAAGAACTTGTTATGAGAAAAATATCTAGTTATCTAGATTGTTCTATTGGGTAGTATAAATAGGGACCCTTGGTTCTCATCTAGGAAGCAAGCAAAGCAAGGTAAGGTTAGAGCAACACATCCACTTGCTAAGAGTTAGTAGTAGGTTGGAGGTTAGGATTGTAGTAAGAAGCTAGGGGTATATGGAGGTGTAGTATTTGAGTAGTAGTAGTTGTAACAATATTTTGAGATATAATAGAAAATATTGTTATAGCCAGTGCCTCCATACTCAACAATCTGGTATCAAAGCTGGAGTTGTCAGAGCTCGTTCAGAGTCGGCGGTAGGGGTCAAGCATATAGCCGGAGTTCTGTCGGTATTCCACCAGTCAGTACAGTGGTATCGACAAGTTGTCGAAGGAGCCGCAGCTTGACGACAGTCCGGGACTGCGAAGTGCGGAGGAGGAGAAATCTTCAAGAAGGCTTACTAGACGTCGGCCGTCCTAGTTGAAGCCATGGATTTCTCAGGTACGATTGGTGGAATTAAGAAATTGAATTCTAGTAATTATATATATTGGAAGGCATGTATAGAGTCCTACATCCAAGGGCAGGACCTATGGGAGGTAGTAGGCGGGTCTGAGACGACCCCGCCGGAAGTTGATACCGTAGAAGAGACCGTATCGGAACAGGTTGCTGACCCCAAAACGAAAAAGAAGAAGGCTTTAGAGAAGCCAGCCGAAACTCTGTCCGTGGAGAAGCAAGCCGAAGCTCTGCGGAAATGGCGAATCAAGGCCGGGAAGGCGATGTTTGTACTCAGGACAGCCGTTGAAGACGAGCTACTGGAGTACATCAGAGAAGCACCCACGCCGAAGGTAGCCTGGGACACCCTAGCAACACTCTTCTCGAAGAAGAATGACACGCGCCTCCAACTACTTGAGAAGGAGCTCATGACAATCTCACAAGGTAACATGATGATTAACCAGTACTTTACAAAAGTGAAATCTCTTTTGTAGTGAGATTGCTCAAATAGATCTTGAAGAAAAGATCAGCAAGCAAAGGATGAGAAGGATTCTCATCAATGGGCTAAGACCTGAGTATAGCGGGTTCATAGCAGCCATCCGAGGTTGGCCAACGCAGCCAACACTTTTGGAGCTGGAGAATATGCTCTCAAACCAGGAGGCTCTAGCGAAGCAAATGGCCGGAGTCTCGTTGAAGCAAGAAGAAGAGGCCTTGTTCAGCAACCGAAAGACGGGTCGACCTGACCGAAAGTCAAGAGGTAGACCCGAAGAAGGTCTAGCCAGCAACGAAGGCCTAAAGAGAAGACTAATTCTTCAAGGGGAGCTCGAGACTCATCCGATGACGATGAAGACGATGACGATCGATGTTATAACTGTGGCAAAAGAGGGCATTATGCACGAGATTGCTGGCGTAAGAAGAAGAAAGGCCATGGCAATGTGGCGACCTCAAGAAGCCAAGACATAGTCCATGAGAGCAGTAGTTGTGAAGAAGAGTGGGATGCAGAAGTAGCACTCACGGTTGCAATCGTGGATGATGAAGAAAGCCTCGCGGTAACCACAATGGAGATGGTGCCGGAGGAGGTCCCATATGAAGAAGATTGAGACGCGGTGGCGACTGTTGGAATACAGTCGGTAGTTGGCATAAAGGTTGCTGAGGTTGTTGAATCAGAGGAAGAGGAGTTTGACATGGAGTCGTGGCCGATCAAAGATGGAGAAGATGTCACAGAAGTCGAGGAGGAAGAGATCAATTCCGAGTCATCGTTCTTCATGGAAGATGTCAAAGAGGTAAGTAAGTATGAAAATAGAACTGACTTTGAGTCATTACCTTTTAAAGAACCAATTAAAGAATTGCTCGATGAGGAGACCAAAGTCATGAAAGAGGTCGGAATCATGACCTGCATCGTGGCTGATGATGAGAAGCCACAAGAAAGCCCCAAGGTGAAAACCATCATCAAGGAGGGTGACGTCATGGTTGCCGAAGGACGGGAGGTCGTGCGAGTAGAAGCAACCCGTTAGGTGATTCATCGAGAAGTGGGAACTCGACCACTAGAGAATCGAATTCCCAAAGTGAAGCATACAAAAGTTACACTACAAACAACTGAGGAGTGCCAAGCACTACGAGCACAAAGGCAAAGCTACATACATGACGATCCAGACGGACGCGGAGTACCAAAATCAGAATAACACCAAGTCAGCGTTGAGGGGGAGTGTTGAGATATGCAACGCTGATTAATGGCCCAACCCAATTAACAAGATAAATGGATAAAACATGGAATTGTCTAGACTATACAAGAATTATGTAGCATGGTTAACTTCCGTTAATTGCTGGAATTATCCAGAATTGACAAGAACTTGTTATGAGAAAAATATCTAGTTATCTAGATTGTTCTATTGGGTAGTATAAATAGGGACCCTTGTTTCTCATCTAGGAAGCAAGCAAAGCAAGGTAAGGTTAGAGCAACACATCCACTTGCTAAGAGTTAGTAGTAGGTTGGAAATTATGATTGTAGTAAGAAGCTAGGGGTATATGGAGGTGTAGTATTTGAGTAGTAGTAGTTGTAACAATATTTTGAGATATAATAGAAAATATTATTATAGCCAGTGCCTCCATACTCAACAAGTAATAATAACGCTGTCGCTGTAATAGTTGGATGAAGTGAAAAGACATAATATTTTGATGTAATTAACATTGCTAGGCAGTTGAATGGATGGTTAGCATGGGAGGCGAGTCGAGGCGAGGCGAGGCGAGGCCGAGGCGAATCGAATGGGGGGGTGGGGCATGGGCTTGCCTTGAATCGAACTAACTAAGAAACTAAGCCCAGCCCATGTAAGTAAAAGTAAAAGTAAAAGAGTCTCTTTTCCAGTTTGAAGGCCCATCCACGATGATTGATGAACAGCAGCAGCGTCAAAGCGTCATGGATCTGAAATTCTGAATGAATGATGGGAGTCAGTCAGTCAGTCCTGCCGTTCTTCCTTCTTCCTTGGAATTTAATCAAAGAGGGATCGATCATCGAAGAACAAGAACAAGAACAACTAAATAATGGGATTTTCCATTGCTTCCCCCAACGAAGAAAGGCCTTCTGCTTCTAAAAGCTCTGTCCAAGGTATCTCTATCTATCCTTCCATTGTCCCTTGCTCAATTCCCATCTTTCCCATTGCCGCTTCAGTCCATTCTTCTACTTCTATTTCTATTCTATTTAATAATCAACTGTTCTCCAATCCTAATCTACTGAAATCGCAATAATCGATCATTCGGTTCCAATCCTCTTGCCACTGCCACATCAATCAAACCTTCTTCCTCCCATCTCATTCAATAACTATTTTCAATTGTCAATACGATCCATTGTCTTGTTCTTGTCATTCATAACTATAATCAAATTCAGAAATAAACAAATCTAATGCCAAACCTTTCCTATATGATTTTCTATTGTCAATTTCTTCATATAATACTATACTATGTAGCTTTTATACTTGTTATACTATTCTTAAAACACTGGCTATACAAGTTCTCTACTAGTTAGGTTAGGTTTTTATCTTCTATAAACCGGTTAAGTCCGTTTCGTTTACACTTCTTCTGCTACTGGGCTATATTGTTTTTGAATACTGGTAAGTATTCAATGTCTGCCAACCATTGAGGTTCAAACGTACCTGTTTGACTCTTATACCTGGATATTTTGATGCCCGGTCTTTCAAGTTTGGACAGCTCACTGTAAGTACTGCTCATAGTTTTTTTTAATTACAGATGCTATTATATCTGGATTCAAGACTGCCGTGTTATGTTCTTCTGTTGCTGCAGTCCCCACGGTTAGCATAATTAACTCTTTCTTTACATTTTCCGGTATACTCACTATTCTTATGTCCAAAATGTGATATACCTACAGAAAGGCAAAATTACCTTCCACACCCTTCAATCTTTTATTTTTAATCAACAAGGAGAAAACAGATGGCATTTAGCTACCCTTGAAGAAAAAGAAATGTTACAACCTGTTGCCTCTTTATTGTGCTGGTATATGCACCCTATTGTTTCAGTGGGGTATTTGTGCTGTCTTAAATGCCTACTAAGGCTGAGGATTTGAATGGCCGACCTCACCTCGGCTAATATTTTACTGGATCTGGTCTAGGTCCAAGTCCAAAGGCTGTTGATCTGATGCAATAGTGTGTAGGTCAGGTCATTACACATTTCACCCAACCTATCTGGTATAGGCTGTTTTCTGATAAACCAGGCTGCTACTAGTCAGTGTTGTTATGGTTACTGCTTTTGAAACAATAAGAGTCAGTAATTTTACAACCAATCTTGACTTTTGTTTTTGCCATATTATAAACTGCAACTTAAATTGTTAAATTTGAACTGTTTTTATTCTGTCTGGTTGATCTGTGACCCCAAAGGATCCAATCCTTCCATTTACAAATGCGAGAACCCCCAACCAATCTGCTCCCCAAAAAACTTTTTTTTGGGTTATGATGTATTGTCCCTGAGCTTTGAAGTTTTGTTTAATTTGCACTTTAATTTGTTACTCCACTTGACATTCAAATTGCTTGAACCTGCTCTGCAACTTGATCTACTCTGGTTGGGTTTTATTTGTAGCCTACCCCAACTTGTTGGGGATTAAAAAGGCTTTATAGAAAAAAAAAATAAAAAAAATAATTGGCAATTGTTGCGGAAAGAACCAGAGAATACCTGAAATCTTTAAGAAAGATTTTTCTGAATTTTTAATTCAATTCATTTCAAATAAGTTGTATCTTTCTTAAACCAATAAATAGAACTAAAGTTGTAGTTAAAGTTGTAGTTGTTCTTTTTGTTTGCAAAACTTAATTCAGCCTCCTTTCAAGTGGTGTTTTGTACAACTTTAGGTTTTGCTTTAAATCAAGGTTTTAGTTTTGTGCTCATTGGCTCTTATTCTTATTTTCATTAAGTGTTTCTACTGTTTTACTTCTTTTTATTTCCCATCTAAACTTGTCTTTATATTTGAATTTATAGTTAATCGGATGCCGCACCATTCCATGGGCGAAAGCTAACCTGAACCACACTGCACAGGCGCTCATTATATCTGCTGGTAACTTAAATATTTCACAAACATTTTTTTAAGAAATATGTCCTAACTTTACCTGTCAGTAGAGTGTAGCTGGAATAGCTGGATTCTTTGTCACAAACATTATTTGTAAGGTTTTAGTCGTAAGTTATGGCTATTTCTGGTTGGCTAAAAAGAAACTGTTCATGTTACATACTGTTGCCATATGTTCTAACTTTACATGGAGGCACATCCTCCTTTTCCTATTTGAATATGAGGAGAGACTCTTAATACCCCAGTAGTACTCAGGATCACGATATTACGAGTTCCTTTCTTATTTTTTATTTTCTGCACATTATGCACGTTTTAATACTTAAATTGAAGCTAATTGATCAGTTGCCAGGATATAGTATAATTATTTTAATGAAATTTGGCAGCTGGAATAGCTGGATTCTTTATCACTGCTGATAAAACCATCCTAGAGACTGCAAGAGGAAACACGATTGGCAAGCATGACAAGTAAATTTACACAATTGAATTGCATGTAAAAATAATTAAATTTTCAATTGTGTTTTAAATTGGAAAAGGTACAATGGAAGAGCGGCTAATGCTTAAATGTAGTGATACTTTTCTGGGACTTATTTTTGGTTAGCACATAATAAAATTAATTTTGACAGAGGTGTTATAGTAGAATTTTTGTTTCTCCTCCTCCTCCTCCTCATCTGAATCGGACAGTATCAGAATTGAGTTGTTTACTCAGGTGAAGCTGATGGTGATGATGATAGCAAGTGGCAACTATATATATAACAAGTGGTTTTTCTGAATATAATAAGGATGGATGATGTATATGTCTATATGATGATGAAATAATAAGGGAGTAACCCCCTCCTAATTAAGTCCTACCTACCTTAAAAGATGATGAAATAACCAACAAATACAATTGTATATCTCTGGTCTTGTGAGACGAGCATAGACTGACTGATACGATTATATTGTTAACTTCAATTCATTTATTGGAAAATGCTCTCATTCGACCCCATTTGGGTTTTGGATAAACAACTGATGAGATGAGATGAGATGGGATGCACCGTCAAGGGAGTCTTGAATTGAATCCCTTATCCATAGATACAGTACATTACTCAATACTCAATATTATCGGCCCTTGTCTCGACTCCTGACAATTAATGTTTCCGAGAGGGACCCGCCCGGAACTCGATAACATTTGATTTGATTTCTACAACACAAGGAAACCATTGTACATATAACGCAATGCGCTTAAATTAATTGTTGTGCAGATGATTAATCCAATTTGCCTGTTAAAAATATATTATAGCATCATTTGAATAACACCAACTATATAATTAAATCATCTATTTGAATCATTATTACTTCACACAAACATTATTAAAGTTGGGAATGTAACATGTGAGAGCGAAAATGATGGATTTTGAAATTAATGTAATTTATAATTCATTTTAATCTCATCAGGTTTCATATTAACTTTATAGTATTTTATTTTGATCACATCATATTCCGATTAACTTCATATATGATCTCTATTTTGGTATCCATTTTTGTCTCTCATGAACATTTTCTATTTTTTAATATACACAAGCATTAAATACTTTCAAATAAAATTAATTATTTGTCTTATTTGATAATTAATTATATAATAAGAGTGAGACGCTTGTGCTCTGCATGTAGTAACATTGATATTTTGGCTCATATCTCAAAAACCTTAGATTAAATTACCAGTCCAAATTGCTGCGCACATCTAGATTATTCAAATCTCATGGAATACCCAACCTTTTATTTTAGAATATTCTAACTATTTTTGTTGAATTTTAAAACATTGAATGGAAAATGCACCAAAATTTATATATAAAAGTGCTTCTAATTTTTTCAAGAAAAAAATATCCAAAAAAATTGTTAGAATTTTTTCACAAATAAGAAATTGATATTCCATAAGACTTCAACATGTATATTGCATAGAGCAACTTGAATCGATCATTCGAACTATGATTTTGATGTTATGTGAGGTCAAATTGTCAGTGTCACAATACTTTGCAAAGCACAATACTATCATTTATAATAACTAATAATGTTATCTTTCTTAAAATGATAAATAAACTTAATTAAAATGGTTGAATACACGACACGTAGTCATATGATAATAAATAATAATATTGAAGATTCATTCCACATCCCACATGAACGCATATATGGTGATCCTTATCCTCATTTTGCTTTGATAGGGTGTACTCAGTACTGTATCCTAACCAAGGCCAAGCTCAACTCCAGGTGACTCACCCCTGACACATCCATATCTCACTCCTCTTCATTGTATGGCTCCTCTTCTTTCCCTCTTTTTCATTATAATTATAATTTGCCTACAATATTCATTTCTTTATTAATGGATATATATATAGGCTAAGGAATAAGGATAGCCGTTTAATTTATCTTACTTAAAGACTTTGCTTTCGACGTTCATTAATGTTTCATTTTTATCAGACATACCCTCAACTAAAAAATGTTCTTCCTTTGGTTTTGGCATATTCTTAACATGAAATTAAAATATAATATAATACGCGTGCAAGGAGATAATACCGATTTGTTGGCATATTTTAACATGACAAAGAACACGCAAGGAGATAAATACCAATTTGTTGATAGAGACAACTCAAGTATATAGGATAGATATATAGGAATTTATCCATTTATATTAATAAATAAAATAGTTCCCTTGCCGATCAAATTGGATTCCCCTATTTTTTATTTATTTCTGGCTTTTAATACACATAGCTTGGTACTACCACAGCATACAGTTTTCTCATATCCGCCCATATATTCTATGTATGTTCTGTGTGCCCAACAGTGAACAATCTATCTTTTAGAATATTCTTGCTATGATGTATGAACTAAACAGTTTTGGCATTATTGACATTTTCGCACATTTTAGCTGACAACAATTTCAATTTTGAAACTTGTTTAATCATTGCTCTTGTCTCACCGATCTTTAATTTGTCCTTTCTGAATCATGTTAAGTTAGGTTCTACCATTAGAATCACCATCTCTTTGCTTAAGCTTTGACGTGCAAATAGCAAATTTAGTTACAAAGAAAAATATTTATAATTACTACTTATTTATGTTTAGTAAAACTTTACAAAAATAATTTAATGTGCTTTGTACTGAGCAAGCCCGCTTGCATTTGATGTCTTTTTTTTTTTTGTTTCTCTTTTTATGAGATAAAGATAAAAGATGGAATGGAAACCTGTCAACTTCAATTAAAATATTTTTCATGACGTATCATTAAATTAAAATTGGGTTTTATACTGCATTAATTTAACTGTGTAAAGACAGATGAAGTGGCAGTTTTGAAACGCAATTTGCCTTAATTTTGAACCATTAAATTTAGTAAAATCGAAGTTCCATATAAGACAAAAAAAGTTTACAATTTTGTAGTTTCTAATCATCATAAAATAAATAAATAAACTAAAAAGAGAACACAAATGACAACTGATGGAGCCTATCAAGATTATTATAGGTAGAAGCCATGCCAATCCTTGACTGCCCCTTAAAATAAGTTGAAGGAACCAATCCACCATATCATGATCCAATCAACACCAATTGCTTTGTAACTCAGATAAGGCGTCCCTTTCCAAGTTTCAGTTTTCACACAAAAATAAAATTATTAAGGATAAGGCCCCCACCTCATTTATATCATATAAAAAATCAGTTATTATTCAGCCTTACAAAGTTACAACTATATATACCCTCATCTCCAGCATATGCTCCGTGGTGCTGGTCTGCATCTCTAGGAAGAACACAAGGAAATTCAAATGGAAGAAGATTTTAAGGAAATAAGGCATAGCACAGCCTCCTTGCAACAGATAATGGAAGTAGAAGAAGAAGAATTATCTGATGATACAAGTTTCACTGTGGTGTCCAGTGGTAGTGGGTCTGTAAGCTCCTCCAATTCCATTGTAGCAGATGATGCCTGTTCTTCAAGTTCTTGTTCTTTGGAGTCAGAAATGGATACGAAAGATGGCTTGGAGGCAAATGGTCCCCTTTATGAGCTTTCTTCTCTCCTGGCACAGCTTCCACTTAGGTGAGTTCTGTTTAATTTGTTCCAGCTTCTTAAATTTGTTGATGTGTTTATATATACAAAATGGAAACAAAGATGAATATCATAATTAATTCATAACTAATACAGAAAAAATACAGTTTCTGAGATTGCATTACATAATTGTACTGCTGTTTTTATAAGAACAAAAACATCAGTAGGCTGTTCAGTTGCTGTAGATTAAGAAAACATCAACTTTCTTGATCATAATACGAGGATACGATCATACAACTGTGCTTGCTAGTTTGTTTCTTATCTTGTTTCTTCCCTCTGTTTAGTACTATGAAGAATTTATAATTAGTACTTAATTATTTCCTTCGTGTTAATATTTTGGAAGAACTTGAGAACAGTTGAGGGCTTGCCTGATGAATATAAAGAATATAAAAACCTTTATAATAAAATTATAATAAATTATAAGTGTTGCATTTGACGGTCTTTGCCTATTAAGTATTAACCATCAGCTCATGCCAATTGTTAGAAGAAGGCCAAAATTATAAAAGAACAAAAAAGATGTTAGGAGAAACTTGCAATTTATATCTTAGCAGAGTAATCATTTTTTACAAAAGAGGGATCTAATGACAATGCTTATCTTGACAATAGATTTTTCAAAAGTTTGAAAACAAATAATAAAAATGAAAAAAAGTTTTATATATTTATTGTTTAACATATAATTTAACAATGCTTATCTTGGCAATAAGATTTTTGAAAAGTTTGAAAAAAAAAATATACTTATTGTTTAACATACAGATTGATACTTTTTCAAATTACAATCAATTTGAATATCAATTAATGGCTTATCAAAATGTTATGCACTTTAAACAGTTATAATTTAATGAGTCTTTGAAAAACTATCAAAAATCACTTAAATTGAATATAATTGAAAACATAAAGATTTTATAAATTATTAATGATTTTTTTACAAAAATTGTTTAAAAGTATCATTGCCAAGATGATCAAGATAAGTATTGTTAGTTAATGGATCCGTCCTCCTTATAAAGTAATATTATAGAGAGCGTATGACGTCTTGATGATAAAAGTTGAAAATTTTTTTTTTGTCTATCCCTAAAAAAATAACAAATCTTAAAACTATCTCTCTTTTGAAACAAATCTTAAAACTATCCATATTTTACTGCGGTCACGGCCACAGTTCATTCTGGCCGCAGCGGTTAGAAGAGTAAAAACTTATCAAATTTGTAAAAAATTCGCGTCTGAACGCAGATCTGACCGCAGAGTCTGACCGTAGCACTCAGACAAAGCGTCTGGCCGCAGCGGTCAGATATTTTAAGATTTTTATTAATGGCATCATGTAGGTCTCGTCGTTAGCTTTCCATCAATAGGTCATATGCCCAAATCGGAGTTTCCTCTCAAAGGTTATGAGTATTTGAATGTGTATATACTCATAACGACTGAATACAGAGTTACAATTTTCTATCAAAAGAGTTGCATCTGTATACAGACACAATGACAGAATGCACATTCAAATACTCATAACTTTTTTGATAGGAAACTCTGATTTGGGCATATGACCTATCGATGGAAAGCTAACGATGAGACCTACATGATGCCATTAATAAAAATCTTAAAATATCTGACCGCTGCGGTCAGACGTGAATTTTTTACAAATTTGTAAGTTTTTACTCTTCTGACCGCTGCGGCCAGAATGAACTGTGGTCGTGACTGCAGTAAAATAGGGATAGTTTTAAGATTTGTTTCAAAAGAGGGATAGTTTTAAGATTTGTTATTTTTTTAGGGATAGACAAAAAATTTAATCTAAAAGTTGTCCAAGAGATTTGTTTCTGGTCAAGAATATGATTTGCAGTCCCAAAAAAAAAAAAAAAAAATGCAAGTCTACTTATACATTTATTATCTGAGCGACCATCAAATCATGCTGATAGTCTTGCTAACAACACATTATTTCATTCTGTAGGAGAGGGCTTTCAAAATTCTACATAGGGAAATCACAATCATTCACATCCCTATCTGATGCAAATAGCATAGACGACCTTGCAAAGAAGGAAGCAACTTACAGCACAAGAATGAAAATATGCAGGAGTTATCCAGGAAGATTAGACAAGAAACAAAGACCAATTTGCCCGCCTACTAAGGTCATCTCTAAAAGGCAAGCTAGAGGATCTTTTGGTACCTTTGTACCAAAGATGAGAAGAACACTTCCTTTCCAGCTTAACTCATGTGGCGTGCCTATATAAGAGATTTGTTTTGTATCTTACCCGGATCCTTCTTTTTACATTTTTTTTTTTTTTTTTTTTTGCAAAGAATATTTCATGTAACTTTGTTTTATACACATGGAATATACTTAAGCAATGCTGCCCATGTACATTACAAGATTTTTGTGTCACAACAATGTTCTCTTTCTTTTTACAACAACAAGCTCTTTATATAGGGGTTCTCCAAAATTGCGCTATTGCATTTCTGTACTAATACTCAAAACTGGTATGCTCTATATACCACCCTTTAAGAGAATTGAATTTTAAGAAACCATGGCATCTTTAAACATCCAAGACAGGGTTGCACTAGTGTCATGTGTAGCAAGTAGCAACAGCTTCATGACTTAACAGACAAGGCCATCTTGTTCTTAATCTCGTATAGCATCCAAGTCATTGATACCAGTTCTTAATCATCCTAATGCTCCTTGAACATCTCAAAGAGGAGTGCAATGCATGGAAGCTGGGTTGCATTTGTAAAGCTAAAGAGTTGCAGCTTGAAGGTCATCTTAAAGCTGTTCAATCTCCCAACCATTTAAGGTCCTCTGCAATTTCAAACTAAAAACAAGGAACATGCGATTAGCAGCAACTAAGAATGCCTGACATGCAACATTATGATACATGCTGTTGCTAAATTTAGTATTAATTATTATCCATTTTTCTTTAATTTAAATAGTATGGATTTTGTGCGAATTGAAGTCTGAGAAAGTTAAATTGTTGCTGGCTGTTTTAAGTAATTTGGAGCTCAATTCCACATTAACACTCACACTAATGAAAAATTGGTTTAATTAAGGTGTTGTTGCCCAATTGAAGGTTAATTGTGGATTAATCCATTAATTACATATCTAAGCCAGCAGGTACCATAAAACTCCCAATTCAAGTTACCTCGTCAGAATTGATTTCAAGATGATTAAGGAGCTTTATTACACCATTCCTCTTTGATGCACCAAGGGGTACTATTTCAAGCATGCCAGCATGAGTCTCAATAATGCGGGCATGGCCCCTTGTAATTTCCAATAAATGGGCACGCAGCCTGGAATAATTATCAGCATTCCCAAGAAAAGCTAATTTCTACAAAAAAAAGAGAAATACGTTAAACATGCATTGGACATTTGTATCAAACAATTTGCATTTCTGGTCTTGTACAGTAGAAGTCAAAATTTTATGCCACACTGATACATACAAAGACAGAAGAGCTCGTGCCAACACATAATGTCCATGGTACAATAACCATGCAAGTCATAAATTCATTGTAGGTTCCATGGTATTTGTTAGTTTTGAGAATGCAAAGAGCAGTTCAACTAAACAGGTCCCATGCTTGTACCACTTCTCTCACCAAAATGGAAAGAAAGAAAGAAAATGCAGGAGAACATGATTAAAGTGGCTTTGGATAGTACGTATATATTAATTATAACAAAAAAAAGAATAATACTGCCAAGTATACTGTATGCACATGATGTACAGCAAATCTTAATGTGATCTTTGGATGGTACGTATACTGCTTCTTGCATATGGATATAGCAAAATGAAATGTAGACAAAGTTTATAAAGTCCAACCACAAACGAAAATTTGGCACAGAGAAAGCTTACTTGAATGCTGGAATTGTCTAGAAGGTGCTGGACTGAAGGAAGTCTATTAGCCTAAACAAGGAAAACAAAAATAAAAACAAAAATTATAATGCGAAAGTTCCCAAACAAGAAGAGAGATTAAAAGAAGTGACTTAGAGTACCTTCGGTTCATAATGTCTTTCAAGAAGACTATCAACAAAAGAGTGCTCAATCAAAGTTAAGCAATGATCACCAGTGAATGCAACAAGAGGGATCTTGTGATCCAGTGAGTAGGAAAATGCCTATAAAAGTAAAGACCAAAAGGCAAATACTTCACTGATAAAAATGAAGTTTTGTAAGTTATCAAAAATTGAAGTTAGGTAAATACCTTTTGACATAAATTTTTGTCCAAACTTGCCCTGTAGATCTCACGACCTTGCATCCCACATACAACTGTTCCCTGAAAAGTAAATATCTCTATAAATGATTATTCAAGTAATAAGAGGAACAAAAACAGAACCAACAACACTACAAAAATACATTACAACGGTGCTAGAAAAATTACATGCAGATATACGCCAGGTAATACAGGGATGTGGTCTCCCAAATTTACCATCTCCATAGCTCTTTTAACAGCAGCGCGGCTCTGAATTGACAAAGAAAAAATATACTTAAGCTGCTAATAAATTGTGACATACTGGAGCCGAAGATGCTTGGAACTGATATACCTTTTCTGTTACAACGATTATATTGACTTCTCTTGAAATAGCCTCTCTTAAAGATTCAGCAGATCTTCTAAGCACTTGGCAGTCATTGTCTAGCAATTTATCTTTTTCCCTTCAAGTAATTAGCATAAAAGATAAACAAAAAAGGAATGAAAATGCTATCCAAGAAATGGTTTCTTACCATCTATGTCAAACAGAATGTGGCTCAGTTTCGTATTGCAATTCTTTGCAGTGCTTCCCTTCTTTATTTCTTGTGTAGGATCTGCAGATAGTACTGTTCAGAAATTTAAGGAAAATAATCACTCAAATTCACAAATTGCAATTATGAACCATGATTTGTGTTCAAACCTTTCACTAAACCTCAAGGTATAATAATTCTTAAATTTATTCTCCCAGTCTCATTTAGTGTTGTTATGCTCAATGACAGTTAACACTGCACTAAGAAGCAACCATGCCATGGAAACATACATATAACACGATTATAAAACAACAGGCGCATAAAATTTCCAAGCCAGAATGATTTCCATCAATCAGCATTGTCATAATTCATAAAAGAAGTGAAACAATAGCAAAGAGTGTCACCATTAAGATTAACTTCATCTTGAATCAAGTCATATGCACTCTTAATAAGACCTTTTTCTTTCCATCCAAGACTTGATAAAACACGTTCTTCTTCTATTACCATCTCTTCTTCAGCCTCAGTGCTTATTTCATGGTCAAAACCCAAAAGGTGCAGTAAACCATGTACCTAACAAACATTAAATAATCCTAATTAAAAGTTAAAATTTTTAGCTGCTATTCATGACCCTGAGAGAAAATTTTTTTTTCTTAAGAACCAAACCATGAGAATTCGAATTTCATCAAGAAGGGTATGATCTCTCTCCTCAGCTTGCCTGGCAGCCGTTTCAACAGAAATCACTATGTCACCTAACATCAGCTGTTCCAATGTAAAATTAAACAAATTGAAGTCACTTCATGTTCACTTTTTGAGCATAATAATAAAGGATTTTGTTAATTTAAGAGCAGTGACAAAGTAAAACCCATGTGCCAAAACACTAAAAAGAAATTTCTGTGGTACAAAATAGAGGACACTCAGATAAAAATTAACTAAGATAGAATGCATACATGGAACATTGTTGATCAATATGGTATTAACAAGACACAATCAGGGCCAAAAAAAAAAGGCTGAACTTTAACTTGTCAGTATAATTTCTATCCTTTTCCTTGAAAAAAAAGGCCCCCCTATCCCTGACATCCATTTATTTCTAAATGACTTGCAGCAATTGAAAAGTGCGGCTCATAATAGAGATCATGAGCCCAAGAATATTCCTTCCGTGGATATGGTTCATCTTTCCAGTACAAGTCAGTGGCTAAGAAAATGACACCGGTGAGAGAAAAAGGTCCCATATTCAGCTTAAAAAAGTTACCTCAGATAAAATTATAACCTTGATCAACTTAAAAACAAGCAAATTAGCTTGCAATCCCAATGCATTGAGGGGAAAGATGAACATACTGCGTTGACAATAAAATCCCATTCCCTTTAAAAAAAAAATATTGGGAAAGATAATAGATAGAGAAAGAAGAGGAGGCTTACAATGGGTATAGCAAGTCCAGGGATGTGTTGTGACATGGACAAAACATCAGTGACGCTATCTTCATCTCTCCATTCTTTGTTGAGGTTCTTGATGAAAGCATCGTCGCAGAGCAGCAAAGACAACTCGACCTTGTCAAACTTATTAAGATTTTTGATGGATTTGTCTCTGGTGGTATAGTTGTGGTCCTTGAGACATTGGAATGCAACCTTCATAGCATCTGGTACATCTTGTCGTAATGTGTCAGCTATGCTCTGTGTATGTTAGAAAAGAGATGGGAATTGGTATGAGATGTGGTTGTTTATGTCCGGAACACGGCAAAGAGTAGCTGAGCTGAATTCTACATTTATGTATGTATTTATTTTACATATTGGTTGTGGAACAAAAGAAAAAAAGGGTAACCTGAATTTGAGGGTGATGAGGCAGGTCGTCTTCAATGCAGATGAAAACGTCGAGCTGGGGGGGCCTTTGCTTACGGCGTGCCCGTCTGATCCGGAAGGGTAACCTGGGGCGAGGCGCAATGGATCTGGAAGAGTAATAAGAAGAAGCCCGAGGGGGAGCAGATGAGGCATGGTTTGGGAATGGGAGGGAAGTGGGGGGATAGATAGAGGGAGAGGGAAGCGTGGAGTGAGGAGGGAAGTGGAAAGAAGGGAGAGGAGGTCGGTGGGAGGAGGAGGAGAGGAAGAGGGAGCAGCGGAGGAGGCGCGACATTGATAACTTATTGCCGATTGGGGGTTTAGGACTTGGGAGGTGTTCGCGCCAGCAATTTGGGATTAATCTTAATTATATCTTATCCGGATCCAGAGTCCGGCCCAAGGTCCAATGTGGGCCCAATATGGGCCGGGCTAATGTTTGGACTTGTTCTTTCTGCTCCATGCTCTTCCTTCCTGTTGCCTACGCCTCCATAATTTGGGTTGGGTCGTTGGGCCTACTTCACTCAATTATGCATATGCTGCACATCAACACGTTCATTTCTCATTTATATAAGTTTTGCAATTTCTTCAACTTACTATTTCAATCTTATAACATTTAAACAATATGTTTTGTTATTAGTACAACGCTGTCACATTCATTAGTAACTTTCCACTACAATATTATATGCCGTGCCAAGTTGTCCTTTTCATTTTCTGTACGAATTTTTGGACGCTGAATGACACCCACATTTTTTCTTTCATGGTTCTCTTTCAATTTATTTAAAGCATGATTCTCATGCCTTTAATTCTGTCCCGATATTTTGAGTTTTAATAGGGTGCAGCTTTAATTTCGTCTATTGGGCTGGCCATATTTGATGATTTTAATCATGGCAAAGGTTGCTGTAAGAGTAAGACTCGCTTCCCACGATTCATAACGGAGGAACAACAAGTCAACAATCAGCAGAGGACGTTAGGTAGGACATCAAGCTTAGTTTCAGTCAAGACAAAAAGGACACATCATTTTATTATAGTTTAAACATCACTTTAGTCTTTAGCCTTTGCTCAAATCATGTTTTCAGTATTCCAAGTCCACACTACGTACGTACAACTGAAAGTTGTGTTTACCAGAATGCAATTAATTAGATTTTCAATATTGGTATGTGCAGTGCAGTACTACGACAACCATTTTTATCGCTGAAATCATACATATATATGATTCTTTAAGATAAGAATTATATGTGTTCCACTCCCAGGTCTAATTATGTCCTTTAACTCTTCATTTCAGATTAAGAAAAAAGTAATACTGGTATCCCCAGTGTCACAGAGTCAGTTTAAAGAGGAGAGCACGCTGCCAGTAATTAACTCATAAGATAAAAGAGTAGCCATAAAGATCATCAACAGCCAGCCAGAAATGTTCTGTTCTGGCAGCTGGTACAACAATAATATACACTGATACTAGTGACATTGAATCTCCTCAACTCAGCACCAGTACCCAATTCGGTACAGCACATCACTAAATTCATAACATTTTGTTTCCAAAGAAACTCAAATACCATAAATAGCAAATCCACCCCCACAATCAATCATTTTTTTTGCTATATGAAGAAGACTCCCACATTATTTGAAATTCTTACGGAGTAAGAACAAATCCCCAATATTCACAATTCTGTCGTCGCCACAATAAATTATTTGGCGTGGAATGCAGATAACATAATACACATTAACTAATGTAGTACATGGGATTTGGCAGCTTGAAGGATCTGGCAGCCATTGGCAGCCCTAACAAGTCGCTCCATTGGTCGCCAGAGCTCCCGTGAATTCGGTATCCTTCGGCTTCCAACTCTGCTCTTTTTGCTGATTTATACACAACAGCTGTCTTGCCAATGTCCGAGGAACCCCTGTGACAGCAGAACATGGCATCACCAATTAGACATTTTAAGAGGAAAATCCCGTTCTAGTTTCACAAAACAAGTAATATCATGCATGACATCCTAACTGAACCTCTCTTTGTGTGTGTACAGGGCATGCCAATTAAAAATTTACTGCTTATGATATTAAAACTTCATATTGTAAATAAAAGACCACTACAAGATATTAAATATAAATCTAAAGATTCATTGAATTTCACCCACCATTCAATCAAAACACTTTTGGTGATTAATTAAAGATCATTAAAGGAAGCAAAAATTATTTACATACCTCAATATTAGCCGTGCCCACGAGTGGTAACCCGCAAACAATAGATTTTTCTCGGTTTCATTTCTTTGATATTCAGCTCGACCGGTCAAGAAAAACACTTGAAAGCCTAATCCAAGAAGCTCATTGTACAATTTTAAGCTTGAAGGTAAAGATGGTGCATTGGCTTGAGACACCCACTCATCAAAGGAGGTCTCATTGAACAATCCAGAACTGCCGCAATACAGAGAAAATATATAAATGAGAGGAACAAAGTTTCCAATCCAAATCAATGATTAATACAACGCCATGAGCAGCAATGAAAGTTTGGCAAAGTCTGAAGCTTTTAGTTATTGTTACAACCGTATACGGCACTTGCCAGGCAGTTGCAAACAGCATATATTAACTTTAGTGGTAGAGACTAGAGATACCAATATTATTGATACCAGTAAAAAGAACGCTATTACAACTCCAAAAGTGCAATTGATACCAGAAAAAGGTCCAATCAACTGATACAAAACTGTACCAGTAACAGTTAATTAATTATACATTCAAGTGCAAGAAAGTGGCTTGCTTACCCCCATCCGTTGACCGCGTAATAGGGTGCATTGGACAAGAGCGTTTCATCGACATCAAACACCCAGGCATCCTTTCCATCTCCTGCCAAAGTCAGACTCTTTGCAAAAGTGAGGGAATCATGGGCCACGACATCGGAATCGGACACGTACCTGTCTCCCTCCATGTAGGCGGCCACATAGGAGGCGCACCTGGAGGGTATGGTGGACCATTTTCCGGCATTGTTGGTCTCCACAGAGAACCTCCAGCTGTCGCAGTAGAGGTCATTATCATCGGAGGAGGAACGCTCAGTTGCCAGACGGATTCTGGGTTCCTCAGGCAACGTCCGGAGGATGGATTTGGCGCAGGTGGAGGAGACAAGGAGGAGGAGGAGGAGGGCAGAGAGCAATGGTGTGGATGTGGATGTGGATGTCATTGTGGGGAAATTGGAGGGTAAAAGGGGGAAAGAAGATCTGCTCCTGAATAATAGGTTGAAGGATTGATTGAAGAGAAGAGAAGAGAGGAGAGATCTGTTTTAATCCGATGATGAAGATGAAGATGACGATTGGTGAGTCTCTCCTCTTCCTTCCTTTATTTTTTTCTTCCTTCCTCCTTGGAATTGATTGGGTTGGCTCTGCTGCCTTCCTTGCTTGCTTGGTTGCTTCCTTTCTCCTCTTTATTGGATTTGGATTTGGATTTTGGATTGGAGAAGGAAAGCCAACTTGACAGATGGCTGAGAGGAGATGGGTGTTTCCTTTCCTTTCCTTTCCTTTGCTGGAAATTTATCGAATTGAATTGAAGATCGTTACTTGGATGGGATTGGATTGACAGCCCACCACTCTCTCTTTTTAGTTTGCAATGGAGAAGATTCAAATCTATTTTTCTTTTTCTTTTCTTTTCTTCTTTGACATTGCTTCCTATTCCTACCTATACTTTATATATATTATCAATCATGTATCTTATTGGTTAAGCAATATTATTATTATCCTAATATGTGCCTACTACTATCACATTTGACTCAACTTATTCTACTTTCACCACATATTATTTCTTCTTTAGCGTCCTTCCAATGCTCCCCAATTCTTTAACTTTCATAAATAAGAGAAAATTAGTTATATACACATTAAAACTTTATGTTTTATATATTTATCCATCATACTACCATAATTAGATATTTATATATTTAAACATTATTTTCTTATTCATATTCTCATTTCTCAACCTAGTTGATTTAGATAATTAATTAAGACAAAATAAAAATGGAAAATACAATTTGTGCCGTGATATTAAATATGAGGTCGATTACAATAATAGTAAAATACTATTTTTTTAATACTCAAATAATATATTCAGAATTATTTTGCCTTTTGAATGATATTGGTAAGATTCAAGTTTCTAATTTCATATATAAATTTGGAACTGAAAATAATTATGCATGAATAAATGCGAAATATCTTAATCTGGATTGTTTTTCCCAATATGATAACACCAATATATTGAACAACATTAATGGGGAAAATTAATATAAAAGTAAATTTCTATAGATATATAGCTAATTTTAGTGTTTTTATAGGGAAATATCAAATTTTGAAAGTTTTAGTGGGTATATTAAAAAATTCTCTCAAAAAAAAAAAAAAAGACTCCTATGTATGTAATGTAACCAATTTTTTGGGTTAAATGATAGAAGTGTTACTTTTCGAGTTTTTGAGAACATTTTTTTTATTTTCATTGTAGCGTATATGATGAATAGTAACCGTAAAAGTTTATTTCTAAGGTAGATTTGTTTTTTTTATTTTATTTACGCAAACTTGTATTACAATGTCATTATAGTTTAATTTTTTTTATAGTTATAAATTAACATGTATTGTTCATCTTCCATTAGCCTAGCAGTAATCCGTACTCTAGAAAGAGTTGTAGCTCTCCAACCACCTCATACACAGAGCATTGATGTTTTTTATAGTTGAGGTGATAGTTGATGATATTAATCCGTACAACCCGCAAAAACTTGTACAACCCGCAAAAATCCATACCCAAATATCACTACTTTTTTATGTATGGGTTTTTGTGAGTTGTATGGGTTACGCAGGTTAAACGGGTTATAGTTTAGTTAAATTATTAATCATATAATTTTTATATTTTGTATAATATTGAACATGTTAATGGTGATTTATAACTTGATGATAATATATTTTGGATAACTTAAGAAATATAAAGATAATTTAACATTAAACATAAATTAAAACTTATATATACTACTCATTATATATTTATTTGCTAATTAAATTTTATATTAGAAACATAGAACGGCATATAAAGTTTAAAAAAAAAATATTTAGACATAATAAGCATTAACTCAAAAACATCATATAAATTTTATATTGATATTAAATAAGAACTTAATTCTTAAATTATTGTCTCGTTATTTATCTTTTTTATAAATTGTATATGTAAGTCTGTATAAAATTATAATTTATAACTAGTTATGGGCGGGTTTGGGTTAGACGGGTTTCTAAATGCTCAACCCGTAACCCAACCTGGCATAACGGGTTAGTCAAAATTACAACTCAAGCCAACCCGATAATATCTCTAAGGGTTGGGTCGGGTGGGTCTGACGGGTCGGCCAGGTTGCGGGTTTTTTTGTACACCCCTAATGGGAACCATAAATCGAAATTTTGGATGTGGTAAAATATAATTTGAACCATCAGTATTTCAGAGTGAAATGCAAACGTTTTTCACGTTAGTCTAGCTCTCGGAGTTACATGTTAGGGGCTTATTGAGATAAACAAATTGATATACGCACTGCTGTCTGTTTTGTTTTGTTTTGTTTTGTTGGGAAAGAAAATAGTTCAAAAATATTTTCTTTTGAAAAAAGATGTACGCTAGGCTACTGGTAAACAATTAATGTGTTAGCAACTATTCCATTGCAGAGTGAGCAGAGTGTCACAATTGTACGTATATCCAGACGAGTCGAGAGCAGACAGCCTAATTTAGCATGCATTATGCATTGACACTTGACAGACAGGGCCGTACGTGACAAGCGCAAATTAAAGTTGCTGTACCTGTACGTACGTACGTCTTCAACCAAACAATTAAAAGTTGCTGTCACTTAACCCCTAATTAATTAGTCTTCATATATAGATAGATATAGATATAGCAACTAGCAAGCCGTAAATTAACATCCATCTCCTTGTTAGCTAGGCGCACCAATCCAACCATATATATATCCTCCTCCTCTGTCATTAATTGGAAATTAACTCATTACATTACATTGGAGATGCATGCATAATATATGGCATGGTTAATTAGTGGCAGCATATATAAGCATTATCCACATCCGCAAAGGCCAAAGAGTGAGGATGCATGCATTGAGCAAAACACACACACACTGACGCACACATATATAGGAATGAGAAACATCTTGTGTCCATAGAATTTAGGATCCATACATTCATAGTACTGACTAGTATCTCAATTTTAACATTTTTATAGAAGTACAATTTTAATCTCCTTTGTTCTCAAACACCTTCTCTCCATTTAGGTTCTTCTCCCCTCCCACGCAGCACATGTTGCTCAAGTCCCTACTCTCTCTCCCATCTCATATTCTCAGTAATATAAAACTCATTCTCAAAATAACTTCATCCGATTGGTTGCAAAATAGACAAAATCAATTTAATCATTGAGCTCTCGCCATAGCAAGAGTTCATAGACATCTCATTTGCCTATCTGTTGTTTCCTATTAGTAGTTCTCATCATGGCTACAAGTTCAAATATCCATTGATACAAAAAGAAAAATAAGGATAGAGATTTTTATCTATTGATACTTGCAATTTTATAATCTTCTATTGGTATTCTTCATTCTCTATCCCAATCATATTTAGATTTTATATTGGTTTGTGTATGTAATTTAAAATTTTTTTACTTGGTTGCTAATGAAACTATTTTTTACTTTATTACTTGCCAAGGAAAGGCAATGACAATGAATCACTCATGTTTTTCATTTCAGTGATTTTTTTTAGTAAGACCATGGGGAAATCGCAACGTCGATCCATCGAACCCATGTGCACCGATGAGCCGGCTCCAATTAACATATACGAATGTGGCTAAATCAGTGTGGAATGTAACAAATGCAAAACATGATGTAACAACTGTAAAATAGAATATAACGACCAATATCACTAGTGTAATGTTAACATATACGAATATGACAAAATCAGTGTGGAATGTTACAAATACAAAACATGATGTAACAACTGTAAAAAAGAATGTAACCAATAGCACACGTATGTAACACATACACAAGAATATACCAATACACCTAAGTAAAGAGTATAAATTGTAACACAAAAGCCAAGAAAAAGTAACAATCCATACTCTAGAAAGAGGGGTAAACTTCCAAGCTTTTTAGCTATGCCACATCATCATTAATTTCAACCATTGATTTTGTTTCTCTCTCTTTTTTATCTTAATCAAATGGCTCAAATTAATTTTTTGTTTTTTTCATTAAAGAGATAATATAATTTGTCTAAAAACAATTTAAGACTCAAAATATTTGCAACTCCTTGTATTGTTTTATATGAATTAATATGTAGCTAAAAATATAGTATATAGAAAATATGTTAAGTTCAATATTTATTTAATAAGATATATTTAGGAAAATACATATTTGTTTTCAATATCTCTTAATTGATGTAATATTATTTTTTCGGGGGCGAAGCCCCGATTCATACCTCTAGTTGTAAAAAAAGAATGTAACCAATACCCCACATGCATGTAACAATTATTGCTTCTAAGATAACAATTAAATATTCATGTGTATCAAATTTTGTTTACTAAGTAATACAATGTAGAACAATTATTGAAATACAACTTAAATATAAATAAGTTAAGAATGCAAATAAAGTCATTAATCTTTAATATTATTCAACATTTAAATATTCTCATTTAACATTTATATGATATTACTAATATTTATATCATAGTCTAATTTAACATTTAATATTTGTCGGGATATATGATTTTGTGGAAAAGACTGACATGTGGTGTCATTTAAAAAAAATTACAATACAACAAGTTTAAATAATTGGTGAAAGATAATAAAATATTTATAGTACAACTATGTACTTACATCTAAAAAGATGAAGTTCGTACCAATGGAGAGAAAAAAAGTTGAATTTGTTGTATAACAATTTTTAGGCTTAATTTTTGCTATACCCATCAAAACTTGCTAAATAGCCAATATCTCCATCAAACACTTTTAATAGCCAATATACCTATCAAAATTTATTTTTCTTACTTCTATCCCTTTTTATTTATAAAACCAACTATTAATATGTTATAAAATACTAAAATTACACTTTTACCCTTCATTTAGAGTGGAGATGTCCATTTAAATGTTTTAGAGCATAAAAAGTTTGCTTCTCTTTTTTGACCTCCTATAATAGTTATTAAGCACCAATATTCGTAATGTTGGAAAATATAGAAAGAGGAAAACCAATTTTAATATCAAATGCTACAAACTCTTAGTCCCAGTATAAATACGATGTTGTGAACCGATATATGTATAAAGCATGTTTCAGAGACAATGAGAATATGAAAGGATTCTAAGAGAACAAATTTTGACAAACAAAGAGCATCTAGCGTAAGATATTAACTCAAGGCATAGATATTAAAAATCGTTGTTGTTTCTTTTTTTTATCTCATCAAGTCAAGAATTCTAAGGAAGCTCACCATTTAATAAAAAAAGTATAATGGTCTATTCAAATTTGATCTTAGTTAAATAAATAAAAGGAAATAAAAATTAAAAGACGAAATTTGATGGGAATATTGGCTATTTAGCAAGTTTTAAAAGGGGATAGAAGTAATAAAAATGAATTTTGATGGGTATATTGGCTAATAGGAGTGTTTGATGGATATATTGGCTATTTAGCAAGTTTTTAATGGGCATAGCAAAAATTAAGCCCAATTTTTAAGGTGCCACAATCACTCTATGGATTGATGGACAACAAATTCTATGGACGCTAGATACGACTTGGTATAGGAATGAGTTGAGTAATAGTTAGGGTTCTAAAAAATGGCACGCCGTGGCCAATTCCGGCACAGGCACGGGTGGTAACGGCACGGGTAAGGCACGGACACGGGTACGGCACAGGTCATTAACCGTGCCGTGTCTGAGTTTTGAAGATTTTGGAACGGCATGGAACGGCACGGAATGACACGAAAAAACGGCACGACATGGAACGGTTGTCAGACACGGCACGGTAATGGAACGGGACACGATAGACACGACATAAATAACATAGGTGGCACGGGCAGGAAATGATAGGACACGGGTAGACACGGATAGGTTACGAGTATGACACATGTAATAATTCCGCCTATATTTCAAACATAACCAGTCCCAAAGCCCGAAAAAAAGAGAAAGGGTAATTTATAAAACATTATGTTTATTAATTAAGACAATTTTCATAGTATATTGATACTTTTTAATATTTTTTATGTATTTTAAATTTTGAAAAAAATAATTTAATGATTTTTTGGGGTAAATTTTAATTTTTTAATTTTTTTATGATTTTTGGAATATTTAAAATTTTTATGTTCGAAACGAGTAGGCACGTTTAGCACGGTTAAGACACGTAGATACGACACGGTAGGTCACGTATCCAATTGGACACGACACGAATAAGTCACGGCACGATGGACACGGTGTCTGTTATCCGTGCCGTGCCTCCTCCTTCCAATTTTTGGCACGGCACGAAAAAAATATTAATTAAAAAAAGATACGGCACAGCACGGCACGAAGGCACGACGTTTTTGGACACGGTACGGCACGGAACGGCACGGTTTTAGAACTCTAGTAATAGTGTCAGTTTGTCACCAGCCTAGCTAGCTTAATTTCCATTTATATTCAGTAGCTGACTAGCTGTAGCTCTCTAAAAACTAAAATAGAATATATAGAAGTTGTTTTAGATACGAGGAGGGATCCATTGACAATTCACATCTTGACAATTTGATATTTCAAAAATTTATAAAAAAATTATATAAATTTTCAAAAATAAAAAAAGTTTATTGAAGCATTTCTTAACATATAGATTGATTATGTTTCCGATTATATTCAATTTAAGTTATATTTAATAGCCCTTCAAAGATCTGTTAAATTATAACCGTAAAAATTACACAAAATTTTGATTTTTAATAGTGTTTCAAATTTCAATCAATTTGAACATAGTTTGATGGCTTAAATAATGCATCTGTAAATCTTTTTTTTTCATTTTTAAAATTTTTTTATGAATTTTTATAAAATTTTGAAATGTTCTATTGTCAAACTTGTCAAGATAAGTATTGTCAATGGATCGCTCCTCTTTAGATATATATATATATATATGGCCACATTACTAGCTAGCAAGCTAGCTAGCTAGTTCAATTCTAAATTCTAATATATAGAATCTATAAACTAGAAAGAAGAGTAACTCTCCAAGCACCTCAACTATGTTACATCATCAATATTATTAACCGTTGATTTTGTTTAAATCTCTTCATCTACTTTAATCCAATGTTTTATATTTATTCTCTATCTCACCATTTAATAAGATAATATGATATGTCTAAGACAAAATTTAATCCTTAAAGCGGTCCTACATTTATGTGCTACTATTTATAAATTATACATCATCATCATCATTATTCACATCAAAAATTTTAAAATTATGTTTAATTTTTGTTAAATAAATATTTTTATTTGAGAAAATATCTTCATCCCCAACATCCAATCCCCCTTATTATCCCCCAACTTCTACCCATCTCATTTATAAATTATACATTTCTGTTTTTTTATTTTTTATTTTTTACAGAAACTGGTTTATATAATCTAGACTATATTTGCGCATGATATTATTAACATTTATATGGATGATATCCTATATTAATTGCCACACATTAAACAACAATAAATCTCTAAGACTCTAACAAACCACCGAGCAAGGATAATTTGCACATATATTAGAGGTGATAGTTTGTCGGGTCGGGTCCGGTTCGGGTCGAGTATTGGATTGACGGTTGCCGACATTTTTTTGGGTTGGGTATCGGGTTGACGTCTGCCGGCATTTTTCTAGGTCGGGTCGGGCGGGTTTTTCGGGTCTGGTCAAATTTGCCACCTCTAAACCCAGGTCATCTCGGGTTTCGGGTCGTTCAGGTCGGGTCGATTTGAATTTCCCTGAAACACATGTCGAGTATGGTTAGAGTCAGTTAGTCTTTCCCTGAACACAGGTCAGGTTGGGTCGCGACAGATTTTTCATGTTGAGCTAGTTTTTCGGATCGAGTCATATTTTGTCACATCTAACATATATCCTTTACAATCAACATATTATAGTGTATTCCGACGTAAAAAAATCATTTATGGTGTTCAGTCGTTCAGATCATATACTCGTATGATAATTATAAGTTTCTAATTAATCTTCTAAGAAGTGTATTTCAGTGAAAAAAAAAAATATTACAAAATGTAACGTGTTGGTAAAAAAAAAATGCTACAGTGCAATAGATTTTTCTTCTTCTTTTTACCTAGTAAAACACTATTAAAATCGAGGATTAATAATGTATTTTGTGCTTTGAAATGTCCAATTAATATCTGTAAAATATTTTGTATCTTTAGATTTAATAAATAGCATAACTTTAAGAGGTTAGACTCAGAGTTCAGACATATTAATAATTATTAAAAAGAATATCTATCGGGCAATTGAAATGAGTGAAAGAGTATGGTGTCCGTGGGTGGAAAAATCTCAATCGTGCAAGTAAATAAACGATCCAGATTACAGGATCTCAGCAGATTGGGATGCAACAAGGTCGGTGTCTACTGACTACTGACTGACTACTGGCACGTACAGTGGCACATGCTTTAATTAATTAATTTAGTCCCTTGTGTTACTTGCTTGCTTACTTGTGTACGTGGTGGCCTTGTCGCCTTAAATATAATCTTAATTAATTCACAAGCTAGCTGTCTGTAGATCGATCTACAGTCAACAATTAAAATCATCATGTGAATCATGCATACATATATATATAATATATGCACGACCACACGTACTGCATATTTCAAAGCTTCAAATTTATATATACAAAACTACTGCAAGTAATTGATCATCTATTCATTTGATTGAGAATGAAACCGTCGATGCTCATCAATTAACTGTTACTGTAACCAGCTGAGAACAAGCATTTCGTCAGGAATGACGAAACAATACTTAATTTTTCGTATGAGAAATCGCGGATTCAAATTAAATTAATTAATTAATTTTTTCAAAAATATCCAAATTCTGGTTGTTTTACTTGTTGTGACTGATACGGCCCAATTAGATTGGACCCAAATTGGCAATCAAGACCTATAACTCATGATTAGTTATTGGACTTGAAGCATGCTTGTAACACAGATGATCACATGGATTACGCCACAGATAACTTTGTTAGATCATGTATAAGATTATAAATAGAGCTAAAATCTAGAACATAGGGGCTCGATTTTTGTCTCATTTTCCCCAACATTTTCTCTCTGTCTTATCCCACTAAAAGTATACTTGATTCTGGGCCCAGGCTCATTAGTGACAAACTGACAGTGTAGTAAGTAACCAACCAAACAGCATAATTCTGTGTACAGGTGAAATTTGAATGAAGAAGTGAAACAATTAATGGGCAGCCCAGTTGAAATCGGGCCGAAAGCAAGCCCACATAGTATAGTATAGTATAGTATAGTATAGTATAGTATAGTATAGTATAGTAGTATATTAATGGGATAGCGCAACTGCTTTTGAGGCGGCCTTTTCTTTGTTTTCCAGGCCCAATTTAAGACCTAGCTGCCTACCTCACAATTCCATGCGAAGAAACAAGTATTTCAAGAGATTATATGTACTTATCAGAATCACAAAACCAATTCTTAATTTCTTCGTATAATAAAATTTTTCAAAAATGAAAGCAGTTTAACTGTACAGATTATTTTATTTATGTACTTGGATACTGAACAATATATAGCATCTGATACCCAACAAGTACTAAAATTAAGAAGCATATTTCATACGTATTTTGCTTAATTAAGAGAATATTAATTGCTTGCGTCGGAAGGATTTCAAAATGAAGCTTCACTAAATATTTACGTAAAACAGAGCACCTTGAACAATACTTGTTGCTGGGGAAAAAGAACATCAACATTTTTCCATTTTTTCTTCTGTCTAACCCTAATTATTATTATTTTTAATAAATAAAAGTTTACAGAATACCATTTAGAAATGGTTTTCTGGATTGCAAATTTTGCAGCATACAGGTTTATTATCTCTATCCATAGATAGATATATCAATCTAGCTAGATGAAACATATATATATTAAGGTACCAATAACTAATATATAAATTAATGAGAACATATATACGCTCTCTTTTTTGCTGAAAAGAAGTTAATCTTCAATGTATTGTTGAAGGAGTCGGAGCTCAATTCTCAGCAAAATTGACAACCTCTCGATCAATCGATCGGTAAAATCCTCGTTGACCCTAGCCTATTGATTGGTATTATTTGTTTGCCAGTTGAGGAAGCCCCAGTCCACATTTGAATTTGATGGAGCATTGTTTGATGTTCCCTGCAAGTGAGAGTGAGTTAACATCTTAATGTATCAAATAGTTCAACCTTCAAGTTGTGTTTTGCATTCACCAGCTGAGAGCTGACCGTGATATATATATATATATATTGTCAAAAACCTTATTGACCCGGATACATGAACATGACGAATGAGCTAGGGTATCCCCATCATCAAATATATACAATAGTGTTACAGTACTAGCATAGATAAAGGCCAAAACGTTGATATATTTCTTTCAAGAAATTGAACCTAGCTATAAATTTGTCTACGAAGGATGTCACGATATATATATACTAAAAACTGAGTTTGTGGGCTTACTTCTTTTGGATCTGCTGCAGCGCAACTTGTCATCATTTCTTCTAAACTGGTGGTTGCATCACCATGGTATTGTTGTTGTTGCTCAAGCTATACAAATTAGATCGTCAATATATATGATTGATGGACTTGCAGATTATGCATTTTTATGAGAGCAATAATTCAGGTTATGTTTCTTGTAGTTTCTTTAATTAAGCTACATAATTAGTTTCTCTAAAATAGACTTTCTTTGAAAAATTGTACGCATAGAAACTTATAAAGTACGTACAAACTATCTCCTATTTGTCTTGGATGATTATAGTTATAATTTGCCCACATAAAGTATGAAGAATTGCATATGTAACTGTAGTCTGCGGGTAAAATGAGAGTATACATGAAACTTTTAAGAAAAAAAATGAGAGTATTATGAATTATTACCTGATAGGTACTGGTTGCTGCCATATTCTCTTGATAATCATTAGGCAGAATGGCTGAAGCCTGATGCATAGGAGGTCCGATGACGAGAGGGCTATACAGTACAGTTGGCTCATTGAGATTGATGAGTGCTGGAAAATTAGAATCCTGGGGCAGTAGTTTTGGTGGGTTGAGATTTAAAGCAGGCATAGATAGAACCTGCGGCGCTAGTGATCCATGTATGTTAAGGTAAGGTGGCATTTGCATATAACTGATAGGTTCACGTGCTTCGGGCTGCAAGCTTTGCTCTGAAGGGACCTATGCCACGCGTCGGGGGTTAGCGTTTAATTTTAGTAACGGAAACATTGGTCTTGTTTTTCAATAGAGCAACACGCTTACAGCAAGTATTAGCGATTTGTCGTTTTTCGCCTATCCTAATTGTTTTAGGTAGGGTGGAGGAGAAAAATGTGAAGAGATAAGCATTGCTCAAAATCAATAATTACTTCAGTTACATGGACTAATAATTATTTTTTATAATTTTGCTTTTACTAGATCTTCTTTGACAGATATAGATATCTAAAAGACGGTAATTAATTATTTACAAAACAGGTCTCGCGGTATGTATCGGGATATATAGCATATAATTTTAGATTTAGTTCATAGATATTATTTATAAAGATTTAATTTCAGATTCTCTAATGTGAAAATAAACATAACTCAGGAGAATTCTTCACTCTCTATCATAATTAAAAACTTATGTAGTCCTTAATTAAGGAACCACAATATGATTAACGAGCAGAAGTTACCTCGCTATTATTGTGACTTTGGAAGAATTCATATGGACCATCACACTTCTTTCCTTCAGTACTAGGTTGCCGGGGGTGAGTCTGGTAAAAGATCTTTGACATGACAAGTTCACCGTCATTTTCATCCTCGAGCCCACCAAGATGGTACTGATGCATGATCCAATTCGTTTTGGCTGGCTTCCTGCTCTTTCCAAAATTGGTGTACAAAACAAGTATCTTCTTGCATCCCCTTGGAATTCCATTACTAATTATTTGCTTGGTCTTGCCAGTTTTATGCCATCTGGTTTCTGAAACCTGAACCTGCTCAGTGCTTTGAATTTTTCGTCTTTTTCTGCTCCCAGTTTTGTAGGCCTTTGAGGATTTATGAAAGAAGTGCTTGCTTGTGCCATCTTTGGTTACACCTAGGAGATTATATATATGGAATTGATCATTTAATTAGCTAGTAATTTAGCATGGTATAAAGGTTAGGTCAATTAGCACAGGATTGTTCTATATATATAAAAATCAGACTCTAATTAAACAGGAGTAGAGAATATAATTTACCTTAGTATGGAAGGCATGTTGCTAGATTATGTTTTTTTTTTTTTAAATTTACACAAAAATTAACAAACATATATAAGATGAGCTAGACACTCAATACTGAATCATTGAGAGATTTTGTGGCCAATGCTGTGCTATATATTTACCAGGCAATCTGTCAGGAACGGTGTAGCATATGTCTTTATCTCCTTCAATTGTCGCGATAAACTCATCCATCAGAGGATTAGGCTTTTTATCACCAAATCTATTTACTTTCTCTTCAAGATGATTGATTAGTTGTTCATCCGATGGCTCAAACTTCACTCCACCAAATTTGCTCACAAATCTCTTGAAAAAATCCACCAGCATCTGCAGAAATACATCACATTAAGTAAACCAAACTTATTTGGAAAATCATTAGATCATAAATTAGTACATATATAGAACACTACTTTGTGGTTTAATTAATACAAATGCAGTAACAAATTATAGATATCCAACTCACGATGTATCTGCATCTTCAAATCAAATTAAGACTTTATTAATTACATGATTAAATGTTCATAGTTTTCATGCATGCACCTAAAACTCTAACGAAATAAAAGCTTCTTCACACATAAGTAATATGACTTAAATATGTGTTCCCTTCTTCTTTTCCTTTTGTATCGTCTTTTTGTGTACCTCGGGCGTTGGCTCAAACTTGTGACTACAATTCGGACAACAAATAGTTCCAACGAGTTCTTCATGCTCCTCATGAGTGGTTGCTTCTGCCGGAGTCTCATGGTGATATTCTTTGTTGAGATCCTCATAACTTGAAACGCTCGAGCTTCCCTTCTCCTGTGCTCCTCTCATGTTCTCACGAACCTAGCTATATTGATCAGATCGAAAGAGGTTTAGAGAGAGAAGATGATTGCGTGTGCCGGAATCTATGTAAAATTAATATTAATATTTCTAAAACTAAGAAAGAAAACTAAAAAGTAAATAAAGTGACCGGAATTCGGGTTAAACTGAAGGCAGAGGGGAGAGCAAGTTCCTCAGATTTTGTAAGTAGAACTGAACACTTGTTGAAAGGGACTTCCTTCTGGTGAGGGGGGAGCCTTTTATTCAGTTCGGAACTGGCGATGGAACATGCGCATGCACCAGGTCTATCTCTTAGTATAAAACCAAACGGTCAGTAGAGCACTGCCCATAGCCCATAGGACTTGTTTATTATCCGCTGCCGGCCATACATTACTATGGCACACTGCTGCCATGTTATCTAAGCTGTCTATCGCGCCGCAATCAGATCTAAACCATTCGATTGGGTTTAGAAGCATCAACTTAACAATAGGAAATGTTTTATTTATGTATATATTTTGGTGGGCATATGGTGTACTGAACCTTCACTGGATGAGTCTGTATCCTACTACTACTTTATCTTTTCCAGTAGAATATGGATCGTCGGATATGGACAGCGGGGTAAGCAGTCTCAACGGCTGTCGTTCAGATACATGAGGCCCGCTAATACGGGGGATATATTATTGTAGAGGATCCCAATTCACAACGGACGCAGTGATGTACTGTAATTCAACTATTGTAGCGGATGTGAAATCATAAGTTCATCGAATTGTCCATGTATGAATCGGATTCGAGTTGGATACAAGATATATTAGTGATGAGTAATTCTATTAAGATCTTATACAAGTCATAAATTCGCATAAATACAATTTATTTATATTTTTGTTTGATTACACAATATTACAAATAAGATTATATTTTGAATTTTACTCCAATGATCTCACTATCTGAAGAGTCTCATCCTTACCGAAATAAACAACTGGGCCAGATATATATGATAGGAGTTCGAATCTGTAAGTCTGTAAATATGTTTTCTTTGGTTATTAATGAATCAAGTAGGCCATTGCTTCTTCAAAAAAAATTCATCTATAACCTGGGTGTGATATGGGAGCTACACCCTTTTTCTTTTTTAAATAGTACTTCTCCATCATATTTGCATTTTGCATACAATTCATGCAACATGCACTGGCTGATCACAGGTATCATGAAAACAAGTTAATTGATATGGAATTTTAATCTACTAAAAAAGAAAAGCTCTTTATAATTCGTCCAAAAATTAATTCATTCCACGAAATAGAACCGCAGTAGAAAATTGTGCTTTACGGGAAAAGAAATGTTCCTTTCCAATTTTAGGCTTTCACTTTTCAATAAGTTCATTCTATTTCATTCTCATTCCACTACTCCGACACAATTGCATCATATATAATTCATAAACATATCTGTTTCTTTCTTTGAAACAAGTCCATGCGATGATGTGAAGCAACCCAAATCCAACTAGACATGTATTACTGACACGAGCCAAGTATAAACCAATCATAAATTAAGGTTCAAGAATTATTCAGCAGTACCGTGATACTAATGTTGATCTGATCGCCCTAGACAACACTCCTTAAACAGAAACCATGTCCAGGAATGTCAGAATTCGAACATAGCATGCATATGATGAACCATCTATAATGTGTTGATTAGATCCCAGAAATATGATGTTCTGTTTTGTATAGAGGAACAATTACAGTAAAAGATTTTGCCAATAGATGTTAAGGACTTTAATATATATCACAGCAAACTTTTCCAAGATGCAAATCATCCTTTACACATCAAACATGCGTAGTATTAAACTTCGAGAAAACGCAGAAAGTTTACTGATTCTTTGACGTAAATATCTATTTGGATTCCTGAAATAAAATATATTTACAAGGGCCTGAATCCCTGCGTTTTGAGAAAAGACTCAATTACTTGACCTGTTGACCACAAGGTTAACCCACACTCCACACAAGGCACAAGCGTAGGAAAAGCTTCAATAGGATGCATATCGAGAATTTAGCAGCTCCAGCATATATAACGGTAGGATTACAGGACAGGCTAAATCAGAATTGTGCTAAATCAAAGTTTGATGTTCAATATCTCATTGCTTAGTTGATAGATCTATATTATTTTGAATAGTGAGTAGGGTGTACACAGTCAAAATTATCAAAGAACAACTAAAATACGGATCCTGTCAAGACATACACGCTCCAGAACCAATCATGGTTCATACTTTCATACAGATTCAAACAACAGAGAGCCTTTTAGTCCCCCAAATTAGGGTGGGCCATAAATAAAACCCAAACAAAGTCACAGAAAAATAGAAAATAAAAATTCAAACATTACAGAAAATAATATATATGAACAGCCAGGATTTCAAGAGAATGCATTGACATCAGGTCAATTTATCGATGTGAAAACCACGAACATAATAGCAAATTTCCATTAAAATCTCACTTTTTCACTATTACATATCATACTCCTATCCAAAACCTTACTCACCATAATTTTCCCCGATTGAACAACCCCACTGAAGTTAGGGAGACCACAAATTTGAATAAGAAAAAACAGAGAGAAATAATAAATTTGCAACCAGAGAAATAAAGATAACAAACACAATATTTGAATTTCCCAGTATTGAAAAAAGAATTACCGTACAATGAATCTGAGTTTCTCACATGGAACTAGAATTGTGCTAATAAACAATTAATTGCACAAATGAATAGTAATGACATACAATGATACTAGGTAAGAAAAAACTGGTTTAATACAGATATTCCAATGTACATATAGTAAAACTACTTACTGAGTTTACCTCTGATTCTCTTTCACGAGTGTAACTTCAGCAGAGGAGGATTGAGAGAGGAGGTGTTTCTCTTGGTCTGTATCATCGCTTTCAAATTGTAATTGCTCATGTGTCGTCGTGGTGGTGGTGATCATAGAAAATGACTCCGATCCATCTTCTATAATAATTTTAAAAAACAAAAGTAAATAGAAGTGTTCTACTATGGGAAGAGGATGTATCTCTTTTACAAAATTTTTGTCGCAGTTGTTTGATCCAGATAGCACATAACAAGAAGTTATGACTTTGGGGCATGTTTGATAAAGTGATGAAGCGGGGATATACGGAAATGACTTCCATCAGTACTTTTCTGTGAGATAAAGAGTTCTTTTTATGACCCTTCACCTCTCTACCAGAATAACCTTAGGTATTCATGATAGTTCAGCAATTTTGCCCTTCAGTAGTGAATTTTTTGAGGCCCAAAATTTGCAAAATGACAAGCTTAATAATTGTAGACATTATATGTATATATCATTAAAGGTCGTAATAATTAGATAAAGGGAGAGGATGTTTTAAGAGTTCCAGTGGTTTAACCATGGTTTCAACAGTTTCATGTTAATGAGACAAAATATATATGGTGATCCTGAAAAACAGTGTGAATTCTGATTACTTCCTACAATTTTGGTGAATGATGACTGCAATTCACATTTGAGGGTAACATGGACACCCAGACATTCAAAACAGAGATATAGAGGTATTTTTATGTAAATGAAAACCTGAGTAGCCTGGGTAGTCAGAGATTTGTTTAACAGCTACAGGTACACGCATGCTTTCTGGTAGAAGACAATTACACAGTGCACCTGAAACAAATTGAATAGTAATTTTTAATGTCGGTTTTTTTTAATGAAAATGATAAAAGAGGTTTGTCTAAACATAAGACTATTATTTTATTGGAACTTGTGAAACATAATTAAGCTGCCATCTGGTTTGGTATTTACCTAGGAACGTGTGGAACGGAGTAAAAGTGGCACGTGGTCTGGTTCTTTATTGCTTGATGATTTAATACACAATTTTGAGGGTAATTTCTTTGGTGAAGTCTAAATTGAATCTTATTCAGTCTCTGCTAAATCGGTTTTGTAATCTTCTGGAAACACATTTAAATTGAACATAAACTACATATGGAAGCTTAGCAGCCCTCATATTTCGCTTGGATCAAAGCAGTGGTGTAAAACAGGCTCCATGTAATGATATACCATCTTAATGACGAGTGCAGGTACAAGTAACGTTCATGCTGGTAATACATACATCAACAAACTCACTGAAAAAAAAAAGAAAGAAAAAAGGATACACTATCTATCAACACACTCACCTAGCTTAGCAAGGCGGTTGACCCACCCAGGGATGTGCCTGCCAACCAATTTAGAGCTAACATCATCAGTGAAGTGATTGCAGTTTTTAGAGATGAGGTGATAAGTGTCCCCATAGTAGTCACAAGCAAGACCCTCGATGAACTCCCGAAACTGATCTGGTGCCATGTTGATGCGCCCCAGTTGGATTGAGCACCTGTATATGAAGCCAGGACATTTTTTGGGCTCCACTTCAAATACACCACTTGACGGGTAGTCGTGAGCACCGAATCCATATTCCATGCCATGTACTGTTGAGGAAAATGTTCAAAGAAATTAGAATGTAAGAATATGTGATTTATAGCAAATCACAGGCCTGAAACCTGTGAACCATTAGATATCTTAAATAACAGAATACGAGGTTTCAGTATGGAATGCTGATGGCTTAAGGCCACTGAAGTTGTGAATCAAATGTTTCAATATGACACTCAAAGGCCCATAGTGGTGGTAAATTATATAAATCCATTGATAAAATATATGGCATGCCTTGGTTTCTCATTAGTACTAAAATTATGTGATTAGTTTTTTTTTTTATTCCGTCTTAAGATGAGAACAGACAGACAGGGAATGGAAGCCTAAAATATGCCAGCTCCTGTGTCTATATTAATCCCAGTGAGAATAAAGAATGATGGGTACATGGAGGAGGAAAAGATTGAGTTTGTTATCCATCATTAAGCCCCAAATAAAATAAAGATAGATATAAAGCTAATAAGTGTGGATAGAAAGTACAGAGAATAAGTACTAATTGGCTGATTCTGATAAAATCAAATGGGTGTTGCTTTGGAATAGGAATATAAAGGTTGCTATATTATTGCCTAATTGCCAGGGGAAGAGCAGCGTCTTAACATGTGTGTTAATTACACATTACAGAAAGAACAAGTGGTAGAGACAAAAGCAGGTCGTGAAAATGAACTTCGCAATTGAAAAAGCAGTCGACTTAATGATGAATCCCTTTCAGTGTTAAAACTAAACTTACTCTGGAAGAAGTGTGATGGTTGAGCTTCCTGTTATTTGTGAATAGGATAACAAGTGGAATGAAATTGGACTGAATGAGTAGTAAATAGAGTAGAAACCCCCATAAAATGGAACAATTATTATTATGGACAGTGAATGTGGTTTAGGGGTAGCATTGATAGATTGAAAGCAAAGGGGAAGGAAGAATGGAAGAAGAATCGATCTAGTACTGTTGAAATTGAAGAAAGGAAAAAGAGGTGGATCGACCTTCAATGCCAGAATGGAAGATGCCGACGCCACACCAGATCAAGTAGTTATTGATAGGGGTGAGATCGTAGACGTTGAGGACGACGGGAACGCCCTCGGTGGAGTGGGAGCTGGCGGAGAAGACAGAGCCCATGAAGGAATGAATAGAGTCGGTCGTCCGTCGGTCCGTCAGTCCGTCCGTCCGATCGGGCAAGGATGGGCAGATGGAGAGGAGGCAGCTAGGCTAGGCTAGCGAGAAGCCAGCACAGAGCAGAGAGCACAGCTAAGAATGCGCTGTGGCTGGCAGTGGGTGGATGATTGAGGGAACACGATGATAAGAGGAGATCGGAATTGCCCCACCCCTCCCAGCCTCCCTCCCCCACGATTTGATTTGATTTGATTTGGGTTTGGGTTTGGGTTTGGGTTTGGTTTGGTTCGGTGATGACGGAGGAACACGATAACAGTGACACACAGAGAGACGATGGGTCCGATGGATCGCTCTGGTGTGACCGTGTGACCGTGTGACTGAGGGATATTATTGTATTCGTACTCGCCTCCGTGCACCCGGTGTCAGGGACAAATGCTTCAGGCTCCCACCCGTTCATTCAATGTCGGTGTCATGGAGTTGCCATCTTCTACAAACACCCAGTCTGTTGGGCAGATAGATGCACATGCCCATGACCATGACCATGACAATTAATTCACATTTTATTTCTTCCCACTTTTCATTCTTTTTATTTAACAACAAAGTAACAAAGATTTTATATAATAATTTTATAGAATGTTTTCTGATGTTTTAAACTATTTCTTTTGGATGACTATAAGGTTTCAATTCACAAGTCATCAACTAAATGTTAATTCAAAATGATACTCCGGTGTTGTTACATAAAATTCCACTTAAATCTGCTTTACATTAAATTTTAAATGTACATAGAATTTAATTAATTCAAAATCCAAAACCTTCATTATCAATGAAAAATGATTTTTAGATGCACTCTAATTGAATTTGTTTTTCTATATAGATATAGAATGTGTTTGCCCAATTATTTAAACAATCGTGGTTTTAATTAAAATTACAAATAATCATTTTAAACATATTTAATTGAGTTTTAATTATTAAAAATAATATTAGAATATAATATATTTGTGAATTGTGATTTTTTTATAATAATAATAATAAAAATTAGCCGGAAACACGAGGGAGAATTAAATATTTGCCACTCCAAAACAATAAGATACAATAAGATGTTGGTTTTTTTTTTTTATATTAATATTATGATTTATACATGATCAATGACAAATTTATAACAAAGACTAGTATGAGTGGCAAACTTTGAAACTCAATTTTTGTAATGACAAATTTTGAAAATTAAAGTTGAGTGCCAAATATCTAATTATTCTAAAAAAAAAATTAGTATGCAACGGATAGAATAAAAAAGAAAGGAGTGAACGAACCAAATTGGCCGAACGAACTGACTCAACTGAGCATGACGACGATGAGCATGAGGTCTATCACTCGGCGCCACCTCCGCCGTCTCCTCCCGCACCGATCCCTCTCTACGGCCCAACCCCACGTCTACACCGCTCGAGTCGTCCACTCCGACCCCACTGGCCGCTCCCTCTCCGTCGAGATCCCCTCGCCCTCGCCCTCGCCCTCGCCCTCGCCCTCTCCCTCCCACTCCCTCCCCCGCGGCCCTCGCGGCATTCCCCTGCCGCGTCACAACCTCGTCTGTCATGTCGCCAAACTCCTCCGCTCCTCCTCCTCCTCCTCCTCCGATCCCTACCTCTCTCTCCTCGATTTCCTCTCCTCTCTCCCTGCGCCCCTCACTCCCTTCGAATGCAGCCTCGTCATCAAGTCCTTCCATTCTCTTCCTCAAAGCCTTCAATTCTTCAACTTTATGGCCACCGTACCTGGATTCAACCACAATTGCTGCACTTATAACAGAATGTTGCATGTCATTTCTCGCTTTGGGGATGAGGATGCCCGTGCCGCCTGGGATTTGATTGACCAGATGGAAAGGGAAGGTGTCATTGGGAACGTCTCCACCCTTAATTTGTTGATTGGTGTGGTAGGTGCCAATGGCGTTCACAGATGCATGCAGTTGGTCTCCAAATGGGGACTCCGCCTCAATGGCTATACTTACAAGTGTTTAGTGCAAGCCTATATAAGGGGCAGGGATGTCCAACAAGGGTTTAGGGTTTATCAGCAGATGACCAGGAAAGGCTATAAGCTCGACATTTTTGCCTATAATATGCTTTTACATGCATTGGCACAAGCAGCTATGGTATCATTCCTTTCTTTATGTTCTTCCTTTTATCATGAGTACCGGTGACAACCATTTCTCATAGCAAAACCAAGGCAACTCATCTGGACTTCTTCTCAAATAAAGCCATTGCATCTAGAGTTCTTCTCAAATAAAATTTAACAAAGTTAAATTCCCAGATTATTTTAGAGAGACAATGCACTGGTTTGTATATTTCGGTAGTATTGTATGTGTATGCTATACCTTACAGGTGCAATGAAGCAACCAATTAGTCGAGGAAAAAATTTCCCTGTGCACAGCATATAAGAACGTACCTTTCGTGTATCTTAATTTTTGCTGTATTGACACCAATATTCTATTCTTGTTGGTGCAGGTTGACAATGCTCGTAAGGTGTTTGAGGATATGAAAAGGAACTGCTGTGATCCTGACATATATACTTACACCACCCTAATACGGATGGCAGGAGTGGCCAGCACAGTAGAAGAGGCTCTCTCTTACTTCGATGAAATGGTGTCAAGGGGCCTTCAGCCGAACATCATCTTATTCAACACCATGCTTCAAGTGCTTTCAAAAAATGGGAAGGTCGACAAAGTAATTTTTCTATTCTCTAAAATAGTTGAAAAGGGGTGCATACCAAATGAATTCACTTATAGTGTGGTACTAGATGCCTTGATAACTGTTGGGCAGATCCATCGGTTAGATGAGGTGTTAGATTTATCGGGTCAGCATGTGACCCGTTCAATCTATGCATATTTGGTAAAACAATTATGTAAGTTGGGTTATGCAAGTGAGGCTCATGGTTTGTTTTGTCGAATGTGGAGTTCGTGCAAAACAGGTGATAGAGATGCATTCATGTCTATGTTAGAAGTACTATGTAATGCCAATAAAACCCTAGAGGCTGTTGATTTACTTCAGATGATGAGTGAGAAAGGGATATTTCCAGATTTGATAATGTACAATTTGGTAATCTCATCCCTTGGGAAGCAAAAACATGTACATCATATGTTTGATCTGTTCGAAAAGATGAAACTTGAAGGTGTTTCACCTGATATTTTCACATACAATGTCCTCATATCAGGCCTAGGCAAGGTTGGCATGATTGACAGAGCAGTGGAATTGTTTGAAGAAATGGGGCGGTCGAGTTGCTGGCCTGATGTTGTCACATACAATTCACTCATAAACTGTCTAGGTAAAAATGGTGAATTAGATGAGGCACACATGAGATTTAAAGAGATGCAAGAAAAAGGTTTAAACCCAGATGTATTCACATATAGTACACTGATAGAGTGTTTTGGGAAAGCGGACAAGGTTGAGATGGCATGTAACCTGTTTGATGAAATGCTTAGGGAGGGTTGTGTGCCTAATCTTGTGACTTATAATATTTTGATGGATTGTTTGGAGAGGAAAGGGATGATAAGCAAGGCATATGAGATGTATGAGACGCTGAAGGAGCAGGGGCTTTGTCCCAATTTGATAACCTATTCAATTGTAGAGAGGTTGGAGGCTCGGTCCCCCAGGGTTTCTAGAGAAAAAAATTACAGGGATAAAAAGTCAGGCCGCAGTATGGGCTGGGTCGTAAGCCCACTTAGATGACATCACAGGTTATAATTAAGCATGAGCTGCTTCTTAGATTATAAGAATGTAATTGTTTGTCTTTGATGACATACCTAAATCGAGATCAGTTTTTTGGGGAGTAATAAGAATATTGAAAAGTAATTCTTTGTTCCATTTGCCTTCTGTTGGATAATATTCTTTTCATGAATATTATAGCTGTTGGAATATATGCTTCAAAATTTATGCTTGGGATGTATATTACGTAGTTGCATTTTTAACCTCAAATTTATTAGATATGTCCTTGAAGGGGGATCAAACAGGGAAACTTGACTTGTTGATGTCATTGGAATGAATTTAGCGTCTTTTTGTATATGCTATAGCCAGGTATATAAGCTTCCTTCATATTTTGTTTTAGCTTTTTTATGAACCTGCAGGTCTTGTTAGATGTAAAATTATGATTCCATACTTTGAAAAGTTCTTTCTGGTTGCTCTGATTCCTTTCATATTAAGCTCTAGATTAATTTGCGTACCTTTATGGCAAATAGATAATGGAATGTTTTGGAACATTTCGAATTCTTTTTGTATAGCATATTCGTAGTTACCCATTAGGATGAAGGAAGAATATTATTATCTCATATTGGATTGGATTGCTTATCATGTCATGTTAATTATTCAACCAAAGAAATACGAAGATTTACATACAATTACTGCTTCCGAAATAAGATTTGTCCTGTTTGCATGTTGCTTTGTTGAGGTTAAATTTGGATTGCACTAGTTAGGTAGGTTTATACTGGAGGTACACTATGCCTTTTCCATGGTTCTGCACAAAAATTCAGTTTTAAATTTGTACTGTTAATTTATCTTGTATATGAAACTAATTACAATCTGTACCCATTATCATATTGCATTGCCAATTTGGCACCCCCTGCCCCTCAATTTCCAATTTGGTACTTAAAAGGTACTTTATGTTGAATATTCCTGCTCCATTTGTGCAATTATATTCAATTCTTTTGGGTGCTATATATCTGTTCTTTGAATAAGATCTCCTTCACTTAATACAGTTCAGTCTTTGATTAGGTGGGTTATAAGGATGGCCTTGATCTGGTCCACCTTTTCAAGTCTTAAAATGAATAATCTATCTCGATTGAGAGTTCCAATCAAAGCACAGTTAGCAATAAGAACTGACAAACATGGTAATATTTAGTCCTTATTTTTTTTAAATTTCAGTTATATCGTTTAGTATTTCTTTTCCTTAGGATTAGAACTTTGATATTTAAAAAAGCACCATTGTTTTTTTGCTTTTTTAAATCTCTTCCAGATTCACTATTGTTATAAATGTAAACAGCAAAGTTTGATTAATATTGACTCAGTTATCTATTTTCCTAGGATATACTCCTTTTTTTATTGTCATTATTAAAGGCAAGTTGAGTTTTCTTCATAGGTAATTTATGCATGCTTGACATTTTTATATTTCTTGCAACCACAAGTGAAAGGTTTTGTTATTTATCTATTTATTAGTGCTTTGTTTTTCTTGACCTCTTAGCTGGTGATGAGGTTTGCTTAGAGTCATGAGTCATCACTAATTTTGATCTAATTGTATAATAGTAATGTTGTCAATGTATGCATACATGCAGCTTCAAATTCAATCATCAGATTACAATGTCTCAGTAATTCAATTGTTAAGAAGAGGTTCTTATTGCTGAAGAATACAAAAGAGAAGAGTATTAATGTCACGATTTCTGACAATCAACTTAGTGGAACAATAGATGTACTTGATTTTATAGAAGATGACTATGGTGGAATTATTATAAATCCCGATTCTCTCCCTGATGCGTCAAACTCGTTTGCCGCTGCTTTGCAGTCTTCTCTTTCTCATTGGAAGTGTAAGGTGGGTGGATTGGTTTCTTACAGGATTAATTAACTGACTTCGGATGTGTTACTGGGTATCGTACCTATTAAGATGAGTTCATCCCAAATTTTGCCCAGACCAAATGTCTATCGTGCAATAAGATCTATCCATGTTATACCCATAGTTGCCAGAAGTACTGACTTCAAATTAATGCATTCATTTTGATCCAAGTTGATCCCGTCTGTGCTCTTGTTGTGCAACTAGGACGTTTTATTAAGTGAAACCGGTTCTCATGCCAGTGATCAAACTCTTGTTTTTCCTTAAGGAATCGGTTTTATCTCCATTTTTTATATAGGGTGTGAAAGGAGTATGGCTGAAGATATTGGAAGAACAAGCTGATCTAGTCCCAGTTGCACTTAAGGCTAGTATTTTTTTTGTTGTTCATTTCGGTACACTTGTATCTACTTCTTCTTCTTCTGGCCTTTTCTTTTTCTTTCATTCTCTGTTGAAGCAAAATGCAACTTTGACTTTGATACCTCTGCTTGTATTGTATTGTAGTCAGGGTTTTCCTACCATCATGCTGAGCCCGGATATGTGATGCTGACATATTGGATTCCCGAAGGGCCGTGCTTGCTTCCTTCTACTGGCACCCACCAAATAGGTGTTGGAGCTTTTGTTATTAATCAAGCAAAGGAGGTTACAATCTATGTTATCCTTGCAAGTTTAATGTGTGCCTCTATTATGGTGGCAAATACTCTACAAAATAAGAGAAATTATAGATAATTGGATAAAGCATTTACTTGTGCTAATTTATAATACACAAGTGACATCTTGTTTCATATAATGTGGGGGGAAAAATTAGCAATGATTTGTAATTGCCGAAATGGTGTGCTTTTATAGATTGTTTCAATCTAGAAGCTGAAGATCTTCTTTTTGGATACAATAGGTAAAATTTTCATCAGTTGCTGTTTTATGTAGGTGCTTGTGGTGAGAGAGAAGAAAGGCCCTTCCTGGTGTTCTGGCATTTGGAAAATTCCAACCGGTTTTATTGACAAGGTTCAGTAATTATTCCTAACGCAAAAAAAAAAAAAAAAAAAGCTCTCTTGAGAAAGCAAAGAGAATATATGAATTTAATAACCAATGATTATTTGTGCTGTTAATGCAGTCTGAGGATATTTTCTCGGGGGCAATAAGAGAAGTTAAAGAAGAAACTGGGGTATGCCTTTTGTTCATTACGTTTGAAATTTCTATCGTCTGTTCACGTTTTAATTGACAATATTTTTTTAATAAAATATTCAGATAGATACTTCTTTCGTGGAGGTTGTTGCTTTCAGGTATGTGCATTACTGATTATCTATTAATTCAGAAATAAAGAAAGGAATTATGATATTCAAGTACTACCTACCTACTCTTTTCCGAGAAACTTTCAGTTTCGAGGACATGAAAGTTTCTGCCAAGTGCTAAACTTTGTACATTAATGAATTGTAATGTTGTAGGCATGCACATCAAGTCACATTTGACAAGTCAGATATTCTCTTCATTTGTTTGTTGAAACCTCTTACATTTGACATTTCCATCGATTCTACTGAGATTGAAGATGCAATGGTAATCTTTACTCTCACTGAATAGAAGATTGGCAGAATAAATATATATATAAATAAACCGTAAATTATGAATGATAGATAATTGATCACTGGATCTGTTGTCTACTTAAGATTAACAGAAAGACTAATTCACTACCATCTTTTTTGTACATCTTGCTGTATTTGACATTTTTTAGCCGTAGCTTTGTACATATTTTCCATCAGTCCTAACTAAGAGCATGTTTTAATATTTATAGCTTGAGAGTCTCAACTTAGAATTACATCTCTTTAGTTATGTTGCATGTGCCAATTCTTTTACTTGTTTTGCAGTGGATGCCATTAGATGAGTTCTTGAACCAGCAAGTCCACAGAGAAGATGAACTATTGAAAAAAATAGTTAATATTTGTGTGAATGCGGGTGAAAACAACCATCCAGCATTTAAGGTTGAACAATTGATGTCAAAATTTGACAACAGAATATCACACCTCTACTGTTGTGATCTTTATGCTTCTTTGAATGAATAGTCCCAAGAAAATGAGAAATCCGTAAGCCAATTCCTCAATGGGTTTCAAACAGTTATATATAATTACTTGGAAATATCCTTTGTAAATGTATTTCCTTTTTTAATGTAGTACTTGGCTATGTGAATGGTAGCAGTGTAATAGTAACTGAGTGAAGATCTGTTTGTAAAAACTATATTGGAAGAAGCATAAGCTGTGAAAAGTCTGTGTGAAGTATATGATAAGCAATTGATTGTGTTGATGAAGTTGTCTCTGTTTGGTTTATCATTCTGTTGGCTATCTTTTTTTGTTCCCTTCTAAATGCCTTTATAATATTTAAGTTTTCATTTTGCAACGTTTGCATTGTAAGATACCGTGTATTTTGAATTGACATAGATCGGAAAGATGGTGCAGATTATTAAAAATACAAGCTACAAGTATACAAGTTCAATACAAGGAACCAAATTGACAAGGGGGCTCGTGTCTTATATTCCTCCTCAATAAAAACAAATGCCCAACGTCGCTTTATCAAGTATATATTCAAGTCTAGTTGATAAACATAAACTTGAGCTTTTCCTTAATGTCAACAAAGAGTTAGAGATTATCAGGGGATTTTTTTTATTAATAAAAAAATAAAAAATCAAAATTACAACAGTAGAAACTGTTTTTTAAAAATTGCAAAAATAAAAAAACCGCACTCTGAGATTGCGGCCTAGTCTGAGACTAAGCCGCACTCTGAGATCACAGCTTAGTGAGAGTGCGGCTTAGTGCTATTTAAAGCCATGCAGCCCCCGATCTTTTTTTTCTTTCTTCTCTTCTTTCTTTCTGTCTGAGAAACCACGCAGCCCCCGATCCGCTGCCCCCCCCAGCCCCCCCCCCGGCTCAGACCCCCGGACCCCGCAGCCCCGACCCCACAGCCCCGACCCCGCAGCCCCGACCCCACGCCCCCGACCCCCCGCAGCCCCGACCCCCAGCAGGACCCCCCCGGCTCCCCCGACCTGCAGCAGGTACCATTTCGTGATGCGCATTTCAGGTGTCAAATGAACTCGAAACATGGTCAAACTTTCTGAATATGTTAGTTGACATACCTATTTTACATGTGTAAGATTTAATATATGGTTCATGTTCAAAACGAAGGAGAAATCGCAAGAGCAAAGCGGTATCATGACCATGGTTTGGTGATTTGGTACCGCTAAGCTGCTCCGGAGTTGGTAGCGTGATTCACATTTAAGGCGTCAAATGAACTTGAAACATGATCAAACTTTCTGAATATGTTATTTGATATACCTATTTTACATGTGCAAGATTTAATAAATGGTTCGTGTTCAAAATAAAGTAGAAATCGCAAGAGGAAAGTGGTACGGTGACCAGGAAACTGCATTCCTTACCATTTGAAGCAGAGTATTTCAAAAATTCATGAAAATTCACCAAAAATTCGGAAAAATGTAAAACTTTGCTGAGAGACACTTCGCATTGTATATTTCATGTTTATAAGCTTGCCAGTGATCATGTTGTTCAAAAATATGAAAAAAAAATGATTTTTTACTGCTGCTGGTACCAGACAACTGGGACAGCAGTATTCCCACGGGGAAATCAGTCTTTTGTTCAAAACTTTTGTTAACAACAGCCCATTTTTATTTTACAGAGATCTAGAGGAATGTTTTAAGGATCTTTCTTATGTTGAACACTTTTCAATTTGATACTGTTTTGGTGTTCTTTTAAACCAATTTCATCGGAGGGGTAAATCTGGAAACAATGCTGCTGCTTTCTTAAAATATTTATTTGGGGGCCTTAGACTTGGAATTTTTCAGTGAAAATTTGTGTACAAGCAAAAATTGATGTTATTACAAGAATATAAAATAAAATGGGGCGGTCCAATTCACAGAATAGAGCAGTTTTTTCATTATTTTCGGCGTATCGGCATTTTTGACAGTTCGGTTTTCTGGTTGTCATTTGAAAAATCATATCAATTCACAGAAAATCCAGAAAAATTTAAGATTTGGTCGAGGCCTTCATTTAGGTGTTATTCACATGTCCTGAAAGTTTGAGAATGTTTGGACAACCAGAGTTGCTGTTTTTCATTTTTTGAGTGAACCATGCGCAAAATAGTGTTGTTTTTTCTAAGTCTGATTTCTTTTTGGATTTTCACAACTAAATTTTATGTTACTAATCAAATAATGGCAACAGATGTCGACTGGGAGAGGCAACGATAGTGCTGGACCGTCAAATGCGCCAACAACACATACGTTGTTGCAGGTGCCTGAGGACTGCCACCGCATGCGTGATATCGCCAATGAGGTAATTTCTTTTATTTCTTATTATATTTTAAATTTTGACAAGTAATAACCTGACACATATATTGCATGCGTTGTAGGACGTAAAACCCCTGTCCATGAGACAGAGCCGACGAAACGTCCCTCACCATGAGTACTTTGATGACGTGCTGGCGAAGATGGGGTTGTTTCAGGTTGACCAGATGGAGACGTTCGACCTCGATCCGGCATTGATCACAACACTTGTGCAGAGGTGGCGTCCGGAGACGCATTCATTTCACATGCCAACGGGCGAAATCACCATCACATTACAGGTATAAAATGATATCTTAGATCAGAATTTACTGGTACGAGAATTGTGAAGCCGATCACTTATAAAATTCATAGAAAATCATAAAAATTCCAGAAAAATGTGAAACTTTGTCAGAAACATCCTGACATCATACAAAACATGCTCGCAATCTTAGATTTGTGTGTTATATTCAAAATATGGGAGAAAAAAAGGTTTCCATCTGCAGTCAGTACCAAAAAAACTGGTACAGCAGCGTACCGGGGAGCTTATCAGTTCATTATCAAAAAATTTTGTTAACAACAATCCTATTTTATTTTACAAGCATCTGGGAAGTGTTTTGAGAACATTTTTCATGTAGAACACTTTTTGATTTGGTGTTGTTTTAGTGTGCTTTCAACCAATCTCAGTGGAAGGGCAATTCTGGAAACAGTGCTGCTATTTTCTTGCAATATTTATTTGGGGGCTTTAGACTTGGAATTTTTTAACCAAAATTTTTTTGCAAGCACAACTCAATGTGTACTACAAGAATATAAAATAAAATCAGGTAGTCCAATTCACAGGTTGTAGCAGTTTTTCTGTTTATTCCAGTACCAGGCCCTTGACTGCTCTTGCCTCGGTTTCGATTTTCTGGTCGGACTTAGGAAAATCATATCAATTTATAGAAAATCCCAAAAATGGTAAAATTTTGACAGGACTTTTGTTTGATTGTTATTTACATGTGGTAATATTTTGAGAATTTTTAGGTAACCAGAACTCCTGAACTTGTCGATTTTCAGATCGAGGGTCATGTTTGAAGATTACAAGCTGAAACAAACCCTATAAGCCCTATTTCTTTGTAAATGTGATGTGCAACACCATTTAATATTATGAACACATTGCAGGATGTGGCTATTTTGTGGGGATTACCGATTAAAGGTCAGCCTGTGACCAGAGTGACCAACATGAATTGGACAACCTCTCTCGAGAGTGTGTTCGGCCCGGGGGTAGGGGACGATGCATTCAAGGGCAAGAAGGTCACGAGGAAGGATGGTTCGAGTTATTACAGAGTGTCCAAGTACCATCTCAGGTAGTTTCACTAATTAATTTCCAACTGTACACGTTCATACATTTTGGTGTCATGTTGTTCAAAACCTGGCGGGGTACATCATGGAGTTGATTGGAAAGGTTCTCCTACCCGACAGCTCAGGTGACTGCATGCCGTCGATGTACTGCCAGTTCCTGCATAACTTGGACGAGCCGGTCGTGTACAATTGGGGAGCGGCTGTCCTGGCATGCCTGTATAAAAACCTTTGCCGGGCTGCGTGGGTAGATGCGGAGTCCATCGCGGGACCGCTGATGTTTCTCCAGAAGTGGGCGTGGACTCATTTTTATATGGGTAGACCGGAGGTCGTGAGTAATTATTATCTCGGGGGTCCGGATTCGGAGTATCGGCACGCGCACGGGATCGTATGGTGCGGCAAGAAAATTTTCAGGGACAACCCGCACGGCAAGGTCGGTTTCTACATAAAAGCCATAGAAGAATTGCGGGAAGGTGATCTCATAGAGATTTGTTGAACGAGGATGGTGCCGAGTTATTGCCTCCGAGAGTGCTCGAGGAGTCCAACGCGTGGTGGGCTAGGATCCACTTGGTCCATTTCTGGACGGTTGAGTGCCATTACCCGGATCGGATTATGCGACAGCTAGGTGCAAAACAGGCATTACCCTCGCCAGCTCCAGAGCCATGGGAAAAAATTTGCCGGCTTCATGTTCTTGATCACGGCCCGCAAGATTATCTGCACCCACCAAGATGGGACGATATAAACTTATATCAGAGAATGGGATGAGATCGACCGGCACGTTGTTGACCACTTTGAGGTGTACGATCCGAGCGATTACCATGACTATATGATATGGTTTTCACGACATGGGTGTATGATGTCTCAAAAGATATAGGCTTTTAAATTCCCTATGCAGTTTACTCGATCGCAAGCGTACGATCTCGTGTAGTATAGTCGGGGTCGAACCACAAGGACGGGGTTAATCCTAAACCAGACTTTACTCGCAATTCGAATCCTGAACAAATAAAGTGGGGGGTTTTCGAAGGTTGGTTTCAAGTAGTTCAAAGTGCGAAACAGTAAACAACAATAAGTAAAACTCTGAAACAGATTATAAAAGGGCGTTCCTAGGGTTTTCAGATTCAGTTTAGCCTCTGGATTAATTGTCTGCGCCCCGCAGGATGTCTCTGCGGGCCGCAAGGGGGTAATTAGAGATACCGACACTGTCTGCTAACCACAGAATGTCTTCTATGTTGGCAACCAGTGTCGAAAACTCTGTCTTACACTTTCTGCAACTGCTTGCGGGCCGCAGGATGTCTCTTGCGGTCCGCAGGCACTGACAGAAAGCAAATTCAGTTCTGGTTCAAATTTCAACTCACGTTATCAATTCCTATTCGAATCAGATTTAATACAAGTTCCTCAACTGTCGTATTTTGGTCCTTCTAGCAATTCTAGTACAACAGAAATTCATAGATCTATCCCTAAACCTACGATCAAGTTACTTTTCTTCGCGGGTTCGGTTCGACTTTCCTCGAAACTGCAAATCAACCTTTCGGTATTTCTTAGAAAGCAAGCAATCAACCCAAGTAGTGTAAATAACAATTCTTGGTCATTAGATATTCAATTAACCACACCGGATTTGGCATATTCCGTGGGCTTACCAAATAAACAAGTCAAGTCAAGAATACATAATAATTTAAGCACAAGTAACCATGAAAATAACGTGAATCAAAACATAGTACAATCAATCTATAAGCGTAAACATCATCATCAACCCTAGAAACTACAAGTCTACTCGCTCATGGCGAGGGAAAACAAACAAAACAAAGAAGTAAAAGAGTGCATATTACTAAAGAGAAGGAGAAGAGCGAGGAAGGCTTCAATCTTCGGTCTCTCCAAGGAATCCTCGCGAATCCGTTGAAGAAAATGATGAACAAAGTAAGGGGCCGAACTCTCCTTCTTCTCCCTGGCGGCTAGGGTGAAAAGATGTGAAAAGATATGAAGTAAGATATCCCAGGAGAGATGGCCGCGGCGCGGTACTGTAGCACTCGTACTGTAGCGCGGTATTGTAGTACTCGGGTTTGGTGGCTAGGGTTTTGAGAGAGATGATAAGATGCCAAAAACGTCCCAAGGAAAGAGTTTAAATAGCCTAGGGCGGCCAAAACAGAATCTGCTCCGCACCATCCTGCGGCCTGCAGGGCCTTGTCTGCTGCCAGCACACAGCGCGTTCCAGTGCCAAATCACGTCCAAATGGCTCCAAAAGCCCAATTTACCTGAAATTTGGACAAATGCAAAGAAGTAACTAGAATCTAAACATACTAACACCTAAATGCATATGAACTTAGGAATTTTAGGTCAAAAACAAGGTGCAGGTCTGGTAAAATGCAGATATGAATGCGGTGCATCAGTGTATCACTATACACACGAGAGAAAGGAACCTAGCGAGATTTCCCAAGCCGCTGCCGTTGCCTTCTCAGCCAGTGAGTTCGATGCCTGTCCCGCCTAGACATGATGTTACCCCGCGCTTGGTACGAATTCTCTGTTGACTTCTTCATTTTTGTTTTTTTTTTTTATTGTGTTCAAATTAAGAGTATAGCTGATCGAGTTGTCATGCAGGTTGAGCGGATGCTTAGGCAAGCAACGTACGGACTGAAATTGATGGTCTCCAAGGAATACAAGAAGTTGTGGAAGTTCATGTTGAGTACGTGTCGTGGAAGTCTAGATGATGTTGGCCATGGGCATCGCTTGGACGCGTTACTCGAGACACATGGACTCCCTATAGACATTGACAGTCGGCGGTCAAGCGGAGAAGATGACCAGATGCCGGACCCGCCAAGCATGGAGGACATGGAAAACTTTTATGTGGGTTACCTTCCACCCTCCGGAGGCCATGGTGGCGACACGTCCATTGATGGCGGACCATCAGTCGATGCCGGCACTTCGGCATCTGCCAATGTCGTTTTCGATCCAGGTGCAGAGTCGACACCAACGCCGGTCACCCAGGCAACTCAAACACATCGTCGCACTTATGTGGTTGGATCGACCACCCAGCGTATGTTCTTTGCTCTTTAATTTCGTTGATTTTCCTTTTTTACATATAAATTACGTACCAATTGACTTTAAATGAATTCTTTGCTATTTAATAGGTAGAATAAAGGAAAGAGGTACCCGACCAAACCGTGGGGAGCCACCAGAGAGATATGGAGACTTTGTTTAATTCTTGACTTTGTTTAACTGTTATAAACTTGTTCTATATTGATCTCGCTCGTGCGAACTTGTTTAAGAGACATTTTATTTTTCTTCCATTTATCTGGTTTGCTTTGCTTGGCTTGCTTATTTTCGGGGTGGGAATGTGTTATGCTTGGTATTGTATGAGCTGGTACTTTTGGTACCACTGGTAACGACATCAGATGCAGCAGCAGGCTAAAAAAAAACAGCAACTAAGCCGCACTCTCAGATCGCAGCCTAGTCTGAGACTAAGCCGCACTCTGAGATCGCAGCTTAGTCCGAGACTAGGCCGCGATCTCAGAGTGCGGTTTTTCTATTTCTACAATTTTTAAAAAACAGTTTCTACTGTTGTAATTTTGATTTTTTGATTTTTTTATTAATAAAAAAATCCCGATTATCAGTTCAGAAAATGGTGCTCTCAGATTGTGAAATGTTAACTAGCAGGCAGCTCCAAATGGACCAGTGGAAAGACTGTAGAAGCGCTGAAGCGCAAAAGATGGAAAGCTAAAACTGAATAAAGAGGTTTCTAGTTCATGATGCACGTTCAGGTTTGAAATGAGCTTAGATGTTGAAGCATTAATCAGAAATGACGTTCAGGGCTTTGTCTATTTTCAATTGAAGTAATACCTAGCATCCATAAAAAAATTGTCTACAACATCTATAGGTTACATTTCGGAATGTATCTGTTACATTACGGAGTTTCTCCGTTAACATTCCGTACACATTTATGAATATATGAGCAGTTTTTCAATGGACGTAAGATGTTTCTCTTTCAATTGCATTGTCAAGCAAGCTTACACGTGGATTGGAATATGTGTTTTGGTTTGGACTTTGGATGAGTTACTTTTTCAAAACATTGCTTGTAACTTGTAAGCAGCTAAAAGCCGGGTCTCGTATTTTCCAAGTTTAATTTTGGGTTAAATTAGCAAGAAAAACTAAGCATTTTCGTTAGGTAAATATTTTTAAAAAAAAATTCACAAAGAAAGCTGATATATTGACTCCCATCTTCGATATACCAACTTTATTATTAATTTTACTTGAATTGGTATTGATGCCAATTTATGTTACTTAATCTTGCATATAGATCGATTTGTTATTCAAATTAACCGAGTTATTATTTATATTATATATACTTAAAGAGTTATTTAACAATACAAAATAAGTTGCAAAATGAAGTCATTTGATGTGAATTAATTAATACAAAGCATTTAACATGAATAATAAAGTTGATATCCTTGATTACAGTATCAACGATGACATCTTCCAAATATTTTTCATTTAAAAAAATGGTGATAGTTTTGTTACGGATGATCTGGCCAGCAACTAACCATAGTAATTATATATATAGAGATAGTAACATATTTCATATTTGCAGGTGGACATCTTCCTCTTTATTTAACGAAATAATGGAAGGACAATATATATTGAAGAATTAAGCAAGAGAAGCAAAATCAAGTTTAACTTATGATATCCATTAAAATATTAAACAAGTTGAAGTTTAAGTTGAGAACAATTGAAACGTATGTCTAGTTTTACAGACAATGTAATCTAATATAACATTATTTACAACTTACTAATAATGTCACACCTTGCCATGCATAAGAGGGTGATCGCTTGACCATGATTATTGTGACAATTTTGATAATATTTAAAATATAAATTTTTGCAGAGACATTTTGATAATATCTACTTCAATGTAATAAAATTGAGAAGTTATTTATGAAGAAAATATTTTCCCCTTTTATCTTCACCTAATTATTTGCACCAACTCCCTCCAATCTCTACACCTCTGCCCAACTTTGCCTCACTTATAGTTATTGCTTCCACCTTCGGCTCATTTGCTCTCGCCCTCATATCAACAATTGTGGATACCATTTTTTTTTTTTTTTTTGATAAAAAAGATGGGAGTGAAGCTCCCAAAACTTTCATTAGGGACCAACAATTGTAGATACTTTTACTCGTAAATAGAAGTACTTGCAGTGTAAAAACATTTATCTGTGTATTAGTGTGCGAGAAATGAGAGAGATGTATGTAGAAGTTTGTCCTGGCGCAATGGAGGAGTTTTAGCCTTTTAGGGAATGCACCTATTAGTGCTATTGTAAATTTAATATATTTTATATACGCAAATTCATGTGAAGTTTTATTATCAAATTTATCAAAGAATGGAGAATGGTTGTAAATTAAATGAACCGTCTCTATGAATCAGCAGGTAGGGTATATAGACGTGTCTTGTTGTGTTATTGAATATCATTATTGATTGCAAGATGTGTGTTATTGTTATATGAGTATCATATATGTATGCAAAAGGTATCTGGTATCTGGTATCTGGTAATTCCACTGGTAAGGGTAAGGGTAAGGGTAAGGCTGACAATGACTTGGAACCCCCAGCAAATACCTCCATTGTTGCTGACAGTGACATGCATTTTAATTGCGACTTAGAAGACAGATTTAAATTGTTCTTGTTATTCTTATTAAATTAAAATAAAGAACTCTAGTTAGTTACATATATATATATGGTACATGTTTGTTTGTTATTTCTTCAGCTGAAAGCAATTTCCTGTCTCTTATTTAATTATGGAGAAGGGAAACGATTGTGCAATACAATACTGCAATAGATCATCAACCCATCAAAATTTGGTTGCATTAATTAATATATAATTAATTTAAGTAATTAGAACTAAAAGTGTAATTGATATGTTAGATGTTGATTGTCAAGACTCAAGACAAAATTAAAATTGTTTATATATATATGTATACCAACAAATTGTTCCACACGTACCAATTCCTAATAAATAAATGAATATAGGAAATTAATTATCAGATGGCCTGCAATCCGAAACTGGGGCCACAAAAAACTTCGGCTGTGGAAAGTGGCCGCCGTTGAGAGCTGAGACCTCCAAAATCTAAATGAATCAACTGACTACTTCTCTTTATTTCTTTAATTCTTAATTTCTAAATTATTTTCTGAGGAAATGGAAATTAAAGAGGGAATCGTAGAAAAACAGTACTGTAATTTACATCCTTGACTGCGTTAGCTAGGTACGTTTACAAATTTTAATCAACTACCACCTAACCACCTTGCTCGACGGTCAACAGTATTCTTCTACACGACTAATATATATGCCACCTAAATTACTCATTTTTTGCATGAGCATATATTTAATTTTCATATTATCAAAGTTAATTAATATTTTGACAAGCTCACAATTAGTACGGCCTCACCCATAATTAATTAGCTATATAGACAATGGTCATTTTGACAATTTTTACAATGGTATTTTTCAAAAATTTATAAAAAATCATAAAAAATCTTAAAAATAGAAAAAAGTTTACGGAAGCATTACTTAACTTATAGATTTATTATGTTTCCGATTATATTCAATTTAATCGACATTTGATAGCTCTTTAAAGACCCATTAAATTACAACCGTTAAAAAGTTATAAAATTTCGATAAGGCATCAAACGATATTCAAATTGTTTGAAACTTGAGACATCATCAATCCATAAGTTAAATAATGCATCCATAATTTTTTTTCATTTTTAAGATTTTTTATGATTTTTTATAATTTTTTGAAATATTTCATTGTCATTGTCAAAATAGCCATTGTCAATGGATCCCTCCTCATATATGTATATGATTTAGAAATTGTTGACTCAAAATGTTCTAAAAATAATATATAATATATTAATTACTTAATAAAAGGCTAACAAGCTAGCATTTAATTGGTTTTCTGTTAGAGTTAACTTAAAATTTGAATTAGAAAACTATACATACAAATTGAATATCGATCGTTTATCTTTCGGAATGTCATTAATTTCAGATTCCAAATTATGTTATATATATTATTATTATATAGAAACAAGACAACTGCAATGTGTGCCTTGCATGCCTCTCTATTTATGTGCATAAATCATAATTGTGCCGACGCTCAGGTAGTAATGGCCGCATAAAATCGAAATGAGAAATATCTTGTGTTCGTTTAGAAGCCGACAATACATCTATAAATATATAAAGAATTAATGTAACAGATATATCTTGAAACGTAATTTATAACGCTGTGGATAGCTTTTCTATAAACGCTAGTATTACTCAATATAGATAGCTCCGGGGAATGTAAAATTGGTTGGTAGCTTCGAGCTGAGTCCGAGCCGAGCTTCCTCCAAATTGGGTCAATTTCAATCGTCACAGAGACTCCAATTCCAAATCAGCAAAGCATGCACTGTCCCATGTTTTTGACATAAAATGACAACATTAAGACCCACAAAACGATCAGTGTATTGTATTGTATCACCTTGGACTTTGACCATAGCCACTTTATTTATTTGGGGCATCAGCATCATTATTTTATATCTTTTCTTTTCTTTTGTGGCACGTTGGCGGAACAAATAATAATATTTCTCACCTGACCTCAACTCCTATGTTTGCTAGCTGAATTAATGCTTGATATTATCAATATAATTAAAGATACTTATATAGATACCCGAGTATATACATAACGATTCCAAATTTCAAACATTGATTATACTTCTTCCTTTTTTCTTCTTTTAGCAAGGATTCAACAAATATTTTAACTATCATGATATTCTGCCTTCTTTTACTTTGTATAAATCTTTCATGTTATTTTATTTTAGTTATCATTTAAATTATATTTTTCCAGTATTGTATCGTAATTTCTTCAACAGCGTTTGATGATCAAAAAAATTAATTATTTTTTTTAAACGTTGATATTCCAAATTTCTAACTATTCTAATTAGGAAATTATTATTATAATTATATAATCTGCATATTCAGATCTGCCAAAAAATGGCTGTCTTTTTTGTGATATACAATTTCAGATTTTCCATTTTGATTAGATAACTAGTATGAAAAGTTCTAAGTTCCACCAAGTATACAAATGTCTCAAGATATATTATTTTAAAATTGTTTATTTTGACTCAATAAATGTACATATTAAAATTTTCAAAGATTTACATGCTTGCTTTTTTTATAAGAGAAAACTATTTGATAAAAGAATTTATTTTCTATTTTGTTAGGATGATCTTAATAAATCGGAAAATAAAACATTAATTACATAGAAAAGATTTAATTTCCTATAAGAAATTGATATAAAAAACACAAATGTCAAACTAAAACAAGATACTGAATTCGAATAAAAAAATGAGCAAATTAAATTAGAATTATATTAAATGTTTGCATTTTTATGATTTTTTGTAATATTTCTTTTAAATCAAAATATCAAATAAAAATTAGTAAATAATTTGAAAATTTATACTTAAGAAAGAGGGGTAACTTTCCAAGCACCCCAACTATGTCACTGATGCACCTATTTCATATATGCATATTAACCAGACTTGCACCTATATTTGCACCTAAAATCCTAAGTTCATTTGCATTTTAATAGAAGATTGTCTAGAATCAAGTTACTTCTGTGTTTTGGTCCTATTTTCAGGTAAACGGAGCTTTTAGAGCTATTACGGACTAAAATTGGAGCAAGGAGCAAAAATAGGCGAAGGAGCACAAAGGAACATCTATTTACGGACCGCAACCCCCTATTTGCGGACCGTAATCAAGAATAGAACTTCTGTTTTCATGTCATGCCAGCTCACAACCGCCATATCTAAATCAAGGAAACACGCAGAGAGCCAATTTAAGCGACAGAAATACTATTTCAAGGCCGAGCTCTCTTTGGACTTCTATTTGCGGACCGTACTTTCCTATTTGCGGAACGCAGACAGTTCAAAACACAACAGAACACCTATTTTCTGGTGTGTGCTATTTCTGGCGATCTCCTTTGGGAATTTTCCCTTAATTGCGCCCCAAGAAACCAGAAGTCAGACACCTAAATTTGAGACAACTTCTACTATAAAAGAGACCCCTTGGGGTGCTCTCACAATATCATCTGACATCTCATATCATCTCATAGTATCTTGATCTTGTCAAGTCTTGTGTAGGTCTCATGTGTTGAGATTAGTTTAGTCAATAGTCATTGTTTAGTTGAGAGTCTAGTTTTGTCAAGGGAGGAGTTCATCGCCGCCAAGGTGAAGGAGTTGGTTACTCGCCTATTCCTAAGCTCGATCGGTTCTTTCTTTTCCCTTATTTTATTTTGCTGTTTAGTCATGTCAAGGCGTGAGTAGTCGCCTTTGTTCTTGGGGTTTAGGATGATGTTTGTATGTATGGATTAATTGAATACTTGCTTTTAACGTTTATGCATTGAAGTTATTTTCATATTTGCTTTGAGCTTATTCATAATTGTGCTTGAATTGTTTTCTTGTTCTTTGATATGATCCTGTGGATGTATGTTCGTATCTAGTTGGTAGATTTATATCTTCTTAGGCCAGAATTGCTAATTGCATGAGAGTGCACTTGTAGTAGTTCACCTTATTTTGATAGACCTGTGGATTGGGCATAGTCTAGTTGGAAAACTTAACGTCAATTGATAGAGATTCAATACTTGCACTGTTTGGGTAGATAACTTGTTGTCCAATTGTATCCGAGAGGAGAAGTTGTGGTTATAACGTGAGTTAAACCGTACCTGTGATCGAAAGCAAATCGGGTTTAGGTTAGAGATAATCTAAAGATTTCGAATTGATCTAAAAGTATTTAAAAGTGCCAACAAACGAGAGTTGAGGGACTTGTAATTGCTTTGGGTTAGTTGGGGATCGGTAACTTTGATCAACAATAGAAACTGAGCTTGAACTGACTCTGATCTGTTCCCTGCGGATCGCATTGGTGACAGGTGCGAACCATACCAAGCAAGGAACAGACAGAGAACCACAAATTTGTACATCTTGCGGTTCGCACCCTCTCGGGTGCGGAACGCAGGCAGTTAGTCCAAACATCAAACTGATTCTGAAAACCCTAGGAACGTTTGTCTCATAATTGTTTTAGAGTCTTTTACTGCTTTTTAATAATTTAGGAACCAACCAACTTCAAACAAACCCCCCCAAATTGGTTACGAATCGGTTACTTTTAGGATTAGAATTGTGAACAAAGATCTGTCTAAATTTAGTACCGTCCCTGTGGATACGATCCCGACTATATTGCATAATATCGTACGCTTGCGATTGATTGTATTATTTAGGGTAAAAGCCTATACACTCCACGCGTATCAAGCTTTTTGGCGCCGTTGCCGGGGACGGCAACACAATTTCTAGACTTATTCTTTATTTTCTTTTCTATTTCTAACCCCCCTTTTCTAGTTTTCTTTTTCTTTTGTTACAGGTGACAGAAGCTGGACCGACTACCGCCGGTTGGTGACTACAAGCTGAGAAGTGGTGTTCAATATCCGAGACTACAACCAGAAGACACCCCAACCTCAGTTTCGACCGACCTGACCACAACTTTCCAGCAGCTGTCGATCAGAGACTCTTCCTGCGGTCCGCACTCCACTGCTCACGGTCCGCAAGACATGGCAGACGAAGCAACAAGGCTTGCATTGCAAGAAGCTGCTACCGAAAGGCAAAGGCTTCAGACAGAGGTCGAACGACTACAGCGGGAAGCAAGACAAAGGAGAGAGGAAGAAGAAGAAGCACAGCGTCACATGCCACGTACTCTAAGGGATTTCCACATCCCCAAAGTTGACGATGCACAAGGACCTATAGTACTTCCTGACATAGTTGGGGATCCTCCTAACTTTGGCTCAGGGGTAGTCAATCTCATCCAACAAAGTTGTTTTCACGGCTTGGAGTCGGAGAACCCACACGATCACATCAACAACTTTCTCCAATGTTGCAGAACCGTAAAGAACATTATGGCAAGTCCAGATTACGTCCGACTGGCTCTGTTTCCGTTCTCCCTACGAGACAGAGCACGAACATGGTTTAATTCTCTTCCCACAGGCTCAATTGGTACCTGGGCCGAATTATCTAAACAATTCATTGAAAAATACTACCCTGTTAGGAGAACTGCTAAAGTTAGGGCACAAATTTCATCTTTCAAACAAGGGTATGATGAATCATTGAGCGATGCTTGGGATAGATTTAACCAATTGAGACAATCTTGTCCTCACCATAACTTTACTGATTGGATGTTGGTTGATGCATTTTATGATGGTTTAACTTCACAAAGTCGTGTTTTAGTTGATTATGGTGCAGGTGGGTCTATCATTGACAATGAGCCACATGAAATCTTGGAGTTATTTGACAAGTTGGCAAAGCAACAACAATGGTCCAACTGTGAGCAAATCAGAGGACAGAAGGGACGTTATGAAGTCGATCAACTCGCTTTGATGCAAGCTAAACTAGACGCCCTTCAATTACAAGTTGACAAGCAAAAGGCCACCACTAATGCCGTGCAAGTCCAATCTTGTACTCTTTGTGGAGAATCTCATGACTACGAAAACTGCCCCTTGCGTCAACCCGATGTTGGAGGACAAGTCAACTCGATCAACAATGAGCCACCCTTCTACCCAAAGCCTCCGTTCGCACAGTCGTACACCCCTCCTCAGAGGTATCAGAACCAAGGGACCCAGTATCAACCAGGTCAAGGAAGTGGAAACCGTAACTTCTACAGCAACAACCACTTCCAAAACCAAAACCAGAATCGCAATACCCCGCCGAACAACTTATACCGACACCCAAACACGCATCCCCAACAAGAACCACACGTACCACCCGAGGTCAACACCTTCATGCAAGAGCAAATCAAGATGAATCAAATGATCTTTGAACAAATGCAAGCCATGAATGAGAAGTTGGCTAGACTAGCGGGAGGAGACACTAATGCGAGCATAAGCTCGACGGGCACGGGTAAGCTTCCGAGTCAACCGATTAATCCAAACGGCGAAGTAAAGGCTATACATATCTTGAGGAGCGGCACGCGATACACAGACCCTCCAATGCCAGAGGAACCTGACCTGAGTATCAAGGGACCAGCTGACGCCGAAACCGTTCAGAAAACTACGAAAACCGCTTCAGACAGAGCAGAGTGCGAACCGCACCCTTTTGTACACGGTCCGCACATCCCTCGGTTAGCAGAAACAGAGAAGAGCACGACCCAACCGACTTCGCGACCGAAGCAGTCAGGCCCAACCGACACAGCTTGCGGTCCGCACTCACGAGAGTACAGTCCGCAGGATGATGAAACAGAAGACAAAACTGACCAGAATACCAATCCTGTTTCACGTGCCACCTCAGCAAAGGACAAAGGCAAAGCAACAGAGACACCACTGCCTTATCAGCCGCCTGTTCCTTTTCCACAAAGACTCGCCAAACATCGATTGGATGAGCAATTTTCCAAGTTTATGGAGGTACTAAAACAACTCACAATCTCAATTCCATTCACCGACGCTCTCATGCAAATGCCTTCATACGCCAAGTTCTTGAAAGACATCTTGTCCAACAAGAGGAGTCTCAAAGATTGCAAGAGGATACAACTCAATTATGAAGTAAGTGCAGTCATAAGTCGTGAGTTACCTCCTAAACTTGGGGATCCGGGCAAATTCACAATCCCATGCACTATCGGGAAGGCTAACATAAAGAAAGCACTATGCGATTTGGGTGCAAGCGTGAGTCTCATGCCTTACACGGTGTTTCAAAGAATCGGAGTTGGAGATCTTAAACCGACTCGCATGACGATCCAACTTGCCGATACCACCACGCGCAAGCCGTTGGGCATTGTTGAAGACATACCCGTTCGAGTTGGGCAATTTTTTGTTCCTGGAGATTTTGTTGTGATAGACATGAAGGAAGACAAGCATGTGCCGATCATCTTAGGGCGACCTTTCTTAAGAACCGCCGGTACCGTTATCAACACACGAGATGGCACGTTGACGATGTACGTTGGAAATGACAAGGTTCAATTCCAAGTTGAAGAAGCAATGCAATACCCCGACTATTCCGAAGACTGCTGCCGATTGGACGTTATCGAGGATGGAGTCCATGAGGTGCGAGAAGATGACGAGTCTCCTCTGCAGGATCAGTTGGTACATGCATCACACGGTTCGCAGCTCACTACATGCGTTCCGCAGAGGGAAGGAGGAAGGGCTGAGCCACAAATGACAGATCAGCCCGAGACAGCAACAGATAACACATACTGCGGACTACAGGATTTTCGGTGCGTTCCGCAGGAGGAAGACCCACCAGACAGACAGTCGATTTTTCAAATGCAAGCAGAACCATCTGTTCCGCACTCAGTCACAGCAACTGACTACGGTTCGTACTCAACCAGGCACGGTCCGCAGGAAGGTGTAACCAGGTACGAGACAGACAGGTCCCCACCGCGCATAGCTTGGCTTCAGGTCAGGTATTTTCATTAATAATTTAGGTAGTTTAGGGGTCGAGCTCGGGACCTAAAACGTAGCGCTTCTTGGGAGGCAACCCAAGTACGAATAAAGTAGTTTAGGTTAGTTTAGATAGTATCAATTAGTCCATACAAACAAGTTCATCATAATATTGCATAAGGTATGTTTAGTTTTGTTTTTGTAGTCCCAGGAGTCAACCCAAGGAATCATGAAGAATCAGAGCTCGAAATCACGAAGAAACGAGGCGCTGGCATCTACCTGCGTTCCGCAAGCTGCAGATTGCGTTCCGCAGTAAGCTCTGACAGATCCCTGTTTCAGACAGAAGAAAGGCATAGTTCGATTGAGCTTGGGGAGTCTCCATGACGTCTACGGAGCATAGCTAGTCCATCAGGTCGTATTCTTTCTTTCTCTCATTTATTTCCATATCTAAGTTCTAAGCACTGAGGGCAGCGCAAGGATTAGCTTGGGGAGGGAGAATAGAGTAAACTTGATTGGAGAATAGAGTAAACTTGATTGTAGAGTCCATGCATTTTTTAGTCCAATTTTTCGAATTTTCATGCATTGCATTTATGAAAAATTTTGAGTAGGTGTTAAATTCAAGATTTTTGGGTGTTTTTGAATTTTGTTTTATTAAAAATTGAGTAGGATAACTTCATGAGATATTTGTTATAGTCGGTAATTCTTGTTCTGAAGTGGCTAGTTACTTGAATTGAGTAAGAATTTATTGGAAAAAGTAGCAAACCGAAAATCTGATTGAGAATGAAAAAGGAAATTCTTTTGGTTTTGTTGATTTCACGTGAACATGGGTCTGGCAAAGTGGAATGTCATAGCTTGAATGTCAAATAAAAATAATTAAATCCGTAAATGTTCATAAATGACGAGATAAGTCTTGGGCAGCGGAAAATCAAATCAAATAAGAGGCTTTCAGGATCGCGGTTGATTCGGACTAGTGTACCCTTTATTTTTCCATCCGGATTGATTGGATTCTAGAATGTCTCAAATTCACAAAAGGTTGGAGTTGCGTTCAGTTCGGAGTTGTGTACCCTTTAATTTTTCATCCGGACTGATTCGAGCTTCATTCCCCAAACACAAATAAAATAAGGCATTTCAAAGTCTATGGAGTTGAATAGAACGAGAAAGTTGTTCACGTGGGATGAGCAAAGCTTAAATAACCACTTTGTAGTTTGATTGAAAGATCTAGGTCCGAAAAAGTACAATTGTCTTATTTGTTTTATGGAACAAGAGTCGCTCGTCTTGGTTACTTATTATAACACATGTCTTATGAAGCAATTTTTCCCAATTGTTGATAAAGCTTAGTTTAAACTTGTTCATAAATCTTGAGTTAAACATAAACACAAAGTCTTTCATTTGCATTACTTGGGAATTTGGGAATGAGTCTAGGTACAGTCTGTTCTTAGGTTTAAGTAATTGCTTGAGGACAAGCAAGGGTTTGAGCTTGGGGAGATTTGATGCACCTATTTCATATATGCATATTAACCAGACTTGCACCTATATTTGCACCTAAAATCCTAAGTTCATTTGCATTTTAATAGAAGATTGTCTAGAATCAAGTTACTTCTGTGTTTTGGTCCTATTTTCAGGTAAACGGAGCTTTTAGAGCTATTACGGACTAAAATTGGAGCAAGGAGCAAAAATAGGCGAAGGAGCACAAAGGAACATCTATTTACGGACCGCAACCCCCTATTTGCGGACCGTAATCAAGAATAGAACTTCTGTTTTCATGTCATGCCAGCTCACAACCGCCATATCTAAATCAAGGAAACACGCAGAGAGCCAATTTAAGCGACAGAAATACTATTTCAAGGCCGAGCTCTCTTTGGACTTCTATTTGCGGACCGTACTTTCCTATTTGCGGAACGCAGACAGTTCAAAACACAACAGAACACCTATTTTCTGGTGTGTGCTATTTCTGGCGATCTCCTTTGGGAATTTTCCCTTAATTGCGCCCCAAGAAACCAGAAGTCAGACACCTAAATTTGAGACAACTTCTACTATAAAAGAGACCCCTTGGGGTGCTCTCACAATATCATCTGACATCTCATATCATCTCATAGTATCTTGATCTTGTCAAGTCTTGTGTAGGTCTCATGTGTTGAGATTAGTTTAGTCAATAGTCATTGTTTAGTTGAGAGTCTAGTTTTGTCAAGGGAGGAGTTCATCGCCGCCAAGGTGAAGGAGTTGGTTACTCGCCTATTCCTAAGCTCGATCGGTTCTTTCTTTTCCCTTATTTTATTTTGCTGTTTAGTCATGTCAAGGCGTGAGTAGTCGCCTTTGTTCTTGGGGTTTAGGATGATGTTTGTATGTATGGATTAATTGAATACTTGCTTTTAACGTTTATGCATTGAAATTATTTTCATATTTGCTTTGAGCTTATTCATAATTGTGCTTGAATTGTTTTCTTGTTCTTTGATATGATCCTGTGGATGTATGTTCGTATCTAGTTGGTAGATTTATATCTTCTTAGGCCAGAATTGCTAATTGCATGAGAGTGCACTTGTAGTAGTTCACCTTATTTTGATAGACCTGTGGATTGGGCATAGTCTAGTTGGAAAACTTAACGTCAATTGATAGAGATTCAATACTTGCACTGTTTGGGTAGATAACTTGTTGTCCAATTGTATCCGAGAGGAGAAGTTGTGGTTATAACGTGAGTTAAACCGTACCTGTGATCGAAAGCAAATCGGGTTTAGGTTAGAGATAATCTAAAGATTTCGAATTGATCTAAAAGTATTTAAAAGTGCCAACAAACGAGAGTTGAGGGACTTGTAATTGCTTTGGGTTAGTTGGGGATCGGTAACTTTGATCAACAATAGAAACTGAGCTTGAACTGACTCTGATCTGTTCCCTGCGGATCGCATTGGTGACAGGTGCGAACCATACCAAGCAAGGAACAGACAGAGAACCACAAATTTGTACATCTTGCGGTTCGCACCCTCTCGGGTGCGGAACGCAGGCAGTTAGTCCAAACATCAAACTGATTCTGAAAACCCTAGGAACGTTTGTCTCATAATTGTTTTAGAGTCTTTTACTGCTTTTTAATAATTTAGGAACCAACCAACTTCAAACAAACCCCCCCAAATTGGTTACGAATCGGTTACTTTTAGGATTAGAATTGTGAACAAAGATCTGTCTAAATTTAGTACCGTCCCTGTGGATACGATCCCGACTATATTGCATAATATCGTACGCTTGCGATTGATTGTATTATTTAGGGTAAAAGCCTATACACTCCACGCGTATCAGTCACATCATCAATATTAATAATTATTTATTTTGCTTAAATCTCTTCATCTACTTTGATCTAATGGTTTATATTTATTCCCTTTCCTTATTTAATAAGATAATATGATATGTCTAAGACAAAATTTAATCTTTAAAGTGGTCCAACATTTATGTGCTATTATTTATAAATTATACATCATCATCATCATCATTATCATTATTCACATGAAAATTTTAAAATTATGTATTATTTTTTTAAATAAATATTTTTATTTTATAAGCTTTATTATATTTGTTTTTATCATATTTCGGGGTGAACCCCGAGTTACAGCTCTATGTAGATAATTATTAAAGGGTAAATTAAATTGTAAAGTAGGATCCTTGGTTGTTGCGGTGATTTGCACATTGCAGATTGCAGGGTGAGGGTGGAAAGGCGAAACCTCCATTTCCAGGCAAATTCATTCTGCAGTGCCAGTCAGAATCAATATATCCATCGTCTGGGGCAGTCAAGCTCGATAGGCAATTGAAACTTGAAAGTCCAGACTAGACTATCCAGTCCAGTCCATTTCAGACAGCCTCCATCCATCCGTCCGTCCGCTTCGGTTTTATCTTTATAATATGGAAACAGAAACAGTGGTCTACAAATTAATACATACAATACAGTACTATTACAAACTACTGGAGTCTGGAGGCCAGGCCGGTAAACTGTTTTTTAATTCCTTCATTCAGCCTTGCCTTGAGTTATAAGCTAATGTTAATCCAACTTCTTCTTCATTTCTTTTTTTCTATTAAATAATTAAATCCTATTCTATTTTGACACGAGTTCCTGATACGCTAGCTGCACCATTTTTTTTTTTTTTTTAATTCTTTTACGTTCCTACGTTGCAACAATTTAATTTAAACAATATATAACTAATTCATGTTTTAGACCTGCCGTTTCACTTTATATAAGTATTACATATTATCTCTTCACTCTTATTTTTAAAGAGTTTATTCACCTCCCGTATATTTATTATAATTTCTTAAGAGATCACAACATAATACAATATATATATATATATAACGGAATAAAATTAATTAAGGACGGTGACTCGATCAAAGTGTACCCGTTAACTCTAGCAACTTAGAATAAATATCACTCTTTTGACAATTAAAAAAAACAGAGAGATAATAAACATTATCTAGGTGTTAATATTGACAAAGTGGATTTTGCATCCGCTCATATATATTTAACTCATGTAAGTAGCAATTGCATATCGTTGCACTTTGAAGTACCCTTTTTTATCAAAAAAATATTATCTTTACTCTAAAATTGCAGTCATGATAAAATTTTGGATTTTTTATTCAACAAAGTTGTTTATGGTTCGATCATTCAGAATTCAAGTAATATTTAACATGAATTGGACAAAATATGATTTATTAACTAATTTATAAATCCCGTGAAAAGATTCTTTTCTTTTCTTTCTGTTTTTTTTTTTTTTTTTTTTTGGCTGGAAACTCCTATAAAAAAATATGATTCTTCCAGTGTATATGCTTACTGGAAAAAAAATAAAATTAAATTAAAATGTGAGGGGCGTAATGTAATGCGAGTGAGCTAAATCTGAATTTGATAATATATATATATTGGCACTATTTCAATTGATAGATATATTGATCCGAAGGGATCGCAGAATTAATTTTGGAATGTAAATGGCTAATTAATTTATAGATCTTATGCTTCTCTTCACCGCATATTTCCAAATTTAAGCAATTCTTAATCTGGAACAGAGAGCATAAATAAATATAGAAAGATGTTTCGTCACATTCCTGTGTCATTTTTTCATGTACATCCTCAAACAACATGAAATATGCACAAGAAGTTGACAACTTGAAATAAAACCTACAATTTACACGAAAAAAGGATTTTTTTTTTTTTTTTTACTCACCTTTCATCATTAATTTAATGCCTTTTTTTTATTTTCCATTTTAGTTACCTTAATAATTATTATAGACGACCTAATTTTATGCATATATATATAAATAAATAATATATCAATTTTAATAGCTTCCTATAAATCCTACTTGAAAAAAATAGATTCCTATAACTGTCCTAAGCTTTTTGATTAATTGTTGGAACTGCTCTCTTCTAAAGTATAAACCGATCGACCTAATTATGAAAACACACTCATCTAAATTAGAATTCGCCTTTATTGTCTTGAACACCTTGAAATAGCAGGGCTAAATTTACAATCCCAGAAATGAATAATGTCATGACACATGAGAAGATACTATTTTTGGATTTATATGCAGTGCAGAGTGCAGACGCCATTCCCACGCTCAGCTGCCTCCAAACTCTTGCTATAAATACTTCACTTTCCTATTTGGCCTCCCCATCAAAATTCAAACACAGAGTTCTTTTTCCTCTTCCTCTTCCTCTTCCTCTTCCTCAACAACCTAACCATTCTTTCTCCAAACAAACCCCTTACTCTTACTTACTGTTGATGGGTTCTCTTGGCTCCTCCGATTCCACCCCAATTTCAAAGCCAAACGGCCAGGCATCTGAGACGTTGCCGCCCGCTTCTCCTTCGCCGCTTCTTAAAAGCAGCTTACTACTGTCAAGGTCTGAAAGTGCCAAGAGGAAGATCAAGAACATAGAGAAAATGAAACCGAAGATTGTAGCTGCTGATGGCGGCTATGTCTTAGAAGACGTTCCCCATTTCTCCGACTACATTAATCCCGACCTTCCTGTACTCACTCCTCTTTCTCTTAATTTTCTGCTAGCTTCTACCTTCTATATATATAATATACATGTTTCTTATTAGTTACATCAAGTAGTATAGATTCATGCAGCTTCACAATTCATATTCATTCAATGGACTTTATTAATATTAGATATAATTAATTAATTGATGCGCGCCAATTGAATACATTTGATCGATTATGTCATAAATAGAAATCCAGCGACCAGCCTCTATCATTATAAATGGCCAAACTTAAGTTTCGTGTTTTGTATATTTCCAAAGAAGATATGCAAATTCCAAACTGTAGAAATATACCTTTTTTATTCTAACGTTATTTGTATTCCTTTTTCAAAGAAGAAAACGAATGTCGGGAAAACTTAGCAACTTTGACCAACGTCATTTCTTTCTTTGACCAAATATCTCTAGTTTTCTTTCTTCTTTTCTAAAGTGTCTAGCTGCAGTCAAATTAAACCTCAAAAGTATCAGAACATTTTCACAAGGAGATTTCTTTCTTGCATTTGGGAATTGGGTCAGCAATTAATATAACCGGGAATTTATTACACCCACCCAACACAAAATCATCTTAGCATAATCTAAATTAAATATAGATTATGCATCTCTTCTTATTAAATTGTGTTTCATGATATATATGCAGAGCTACCCCAATCCTTTGCAAGACAACCCTGCCTACGCCGTTGTCAAGTACTGCCCCTTTTTCTTCCTATTTATAAACTTATTACGTTAATTTTTTTTATTTGATTACTAATATTACCTACCGTAACTCATCTTTCAGGCAATATTTTGTTAACGCCGATGACACTGTTGCTCAAAAGGTACAAAATCTTTTTTTTTTTTTTCCTTCTAAGAATCACATCTAATTCTTGAAGCAGGGACTACATATCTACACTAATTACATTTTGTGCATGATAGCAAATCTACACAACGCACCCTTACTTGGTATAAGAATATATTAAATTCCATTATATATTTTTGTTCTTTCAGATTGTGGTTCATAAGAAGAGCAAAAAGGGCATCCATTTCAGGCGTGCCGGACCTCGCCAAAAGGTTATTGCAAATTTCTTTGTTTTTTCATAATTGTCTTGATCTTCCTTATTAGAATAATAACTGAAATATATTGATGTACTTATTTCTATGAATATTAATTAATTGTCAGGTTTACTTTGAGGCGGATGAAGTGCAAGCCTGCATTGTGACTTGTGGGGGCCTCTGTCCAGGACTCAACACTGTTGTGAGAGAGCTTGTATGTGCCTTGTCCGACTTCTATGGTGCCACCACCATCTTCGGCATCAAGGTAACGTAACGTTTTCCATTTAAATATTGTCAGAGGTTACCATACTAGCTAATTGATCATGACATATACTAATACGGCATATAAAATAAAGCAATCTTTAGCTCGTAATTGAATCAGTGTTTATCTTTCTAAGTGCACACTTGGCCTGTACCTTGTACCAGTAATCACTAGGTAGAAACAGCTTCAGACTGGTAATTAATCTACTAGATATCATACAAGTTGTAATGCTTACTAATAATATAACTTTTCTTTTTCCTTCTCTCTTCCTCTAGGGCGGTTATAAAGGCTTCTACTCTTGCAATACCACTGAGCTGACACCTAAACTGGTCAATGATATTCATAAAAGAGGAGGCACCATTCTTGGTACATCTCGTGGAGGCCACGACACTGTCAAAATTGTTGATGCCATTCAGGATCGGGGGATCAACCAAGTAAGATAATTTGTTTAATTCTGCAAGTATTTTTGATATGTGTATCCAACATGACATCAGAGGTCGATCATCAAACAAGCCCATTACTAATAATATTCTTTTTATTTTACTAATTGATCACAGGTTTACATTATTGGGGGTGATGGAACTCAGAAAGGGGCCTCTATGATATATGAGGTAGGTTTCATGGCAATCCATTAAAAAACTTCCTGACTTTCTATTATTTGAAATTCCGAATCATTCCATTAAATTCTGAAAAAGAAATAATTAGATATCATTTTTTGTTTCAAAATTCGGAATATGTAGGAAATTGAAAGAAGAGGCCTGAAAGTAGCAGTCGTTGGCATTCCAAAAACAATAGACAATGACATAGAGGTAATAGACAAGTCATTTGGTTTTGATACTGCGGTGGAAGAAGCTCAAAGAGCCATATATGCTGCACATGTGGAGGCTGAGAGCCATGAAAATGGCATTGGTCTTGTCAAATTAATGGGTCGCAACAGTGGTACGTTTTATTTAATATCTTCTCTCTTTTTTTTTTGTTACTGTTTCCTTGAGGGAAATTACCAGGCCTTAATTATATCTTTAATATTACCGTGCCTTTCACTATTGTAGGTTTCATTGCCATGTATGCAACTCTTGCAAGCCGAGATGTGGTAAGTTTGCTAATTTCGATCTCATAAAATTCATATCAAGTTTGATCACCTTACAAAATGTTACACAAGTGAAATTCAATGAACTCGGAGACAAGAATTAACGTGTTTAATTCAAATGTCTTCCTCTTGATTTCTTTAGGATTGCTGCTTAATTCCTGAATCTCCCTTCCATCTAGAAGGGGAGGATGGCCTATTGAAGTTCATAGAGAATCGAGTAAGTGAGAATGGGCATATGGTAATTGTTGTTGCCGAGGGAGCAGGTCAGGATTTAATAGCAGACAGTTTGCGCAAAACACAGCATGATGCATCCGGAAACAAACTCTTCTTTGATGTTGGTTTGTGGCTTTCTCAGAAAATCAAGGTTTGTAATTCGTTGCTGTTTCAAGAATGATGTATATATAGAGAGAGAGAATCAGAGATTGTAAAACAAATTCTGAGCTAGACATATGTTATTGCTTTTGTCTCATGTAGGAACACTTCTCAGGGAAGAACAAAATGCGTGTTAATCTGAAATACATAGGTAATTAATAAGCTTTACATTTTGAAAGTTATGATTAGTCTCTCTCTCTCATATAATTGTGAATTTCTTGACAAACATGTCCTCTTTTGTGTAGATCCTACTTACATGATACGTGCAGTTCCTAGCAATGCATCAGACAATATCTACTGTACCTTACTGGCACAAAATGCTGTTCATGGTGCCATGGCTGGGTACACAGGTTTCACAGTGGGAGTAGTTAATGGAAGGCATGCATATATTCCATATCATGTAAGTTCTGCAATTCCTTTTCTTCTTTTTTGCTGAAATATATATAATAGAAAGAATTAAGTCCTTACGCTCATACCTTTCTTCTCAATATAAATAAGATTAATAAAAGACTATTTATCTCAGAGAATTACGGAGAAGCAGAGGAAAGTAGTGATAACGGACCGGATGTGGGCAAGACTATTATCTTCGACGAATCAACCAAGCTTTCTCAGCCATGAATTCATCAAAAATGTGAAAGGGGAAGAAACCGATATGGATCACTGCTCTAATCTAGAGGATGAATATGCACTCTGCGGTTCTATTACCGATGCAATAAGAAATATGTAAATGAATTAAGGTTCTTAATTTTATTATGAAATGATTGATTATGCTGCGATATAAAGTGATTTCAGATCTAATTTGTTTTATTTGTTCGGTTCAACTTGGAAATTTTGATATTGTAAAAATCATCAGCTATTAGAAAAAAATAAAATAGAGAGAGTTCTATGATCATGCCTTCCTCCCTCCCTCTGTTCTCCTTCTCTCTGTCTCTGGAACTTTTTTATTTTAATTAATCCTATTCCTATATATATATATATGATCCAGAGATCAATGCATGCACTAAAACAAATAATGTTATAAAATTTATTTTTTTTTCAATTGATTCATATGAAAAATGAACAATACATAAATCCACATCAATTTGTTACCTAAAAATGTGACTAAAAAACAAATAAGTATGAAGGTGGAAATGAAGAAGACTGGCAGCCATTAGAATTTGATGGTGTACCGTCCAGAAATCTTTTTGGACAGCACATGCATGTATGCATTTTTATAAGAATTAAGTCCTAATTGCTAATAGTAATAGAACAATCTAATTTGAAGTTGGAAGTAAAAAGTAGAGAAACATTTTGTGAGGGGTAGGAGAGCCAAATGACCTACACGGCTACACCATCGAACAAATTAAAGGGCTGGGCGAAGCATGCAGACTGTTACAGAAGATTGTATTGCAAAGCATCTGATCTGATTACGATCGATGATATCATAATCATATCATATGATCGATGTTGGTGAGTCTGAGTCATTCTTTGAGGAACACAAATTAAGTCAATATGTTAATTAGAAGGCCTGTTCTCGAAAGAAGCCGATCGAAATCGAACTAATTAACTTGTTATTTTAATTTTGTGGTAGTGAGCAGGAAGGAACTTTGTTTTGCTGACTTCAACAATCAACAGCATTCAGCATTCTCCTCGAATTTGGTAGAGTTGGTAGCAGTTGACAAATTAATTGCTGCAGCTTATTTAATTCAATTTCCATTTTACTTTTTTTTTTTTTCTTTTTTGTCACACCAGAGCTGCTCTATTTTTCTTACCTTTCAAATGCATGTAAATCAAATCAGCTACCTAATATAATACTTTGGACAGTAAATATTAAAATTTTTGTTATAACAATCACTAGCCTATCAGGCTATCACAATTGGTTGGATCAAACAATTGTCCATTCATATTTGGAGATCATAAGAGAAACAGAAGCACCATTAGCATAGCCATAGGAACCGAATTAATTAGGATCATGCACTGATCTGATTAATTTAAGGTACTTGGTAGAGCCGTAGAGGTAAAGGAGGCTGAAAGAAAGAAAGAGTGTGTCAACTGTCATGGCTGCATCTGGGCTAACCCATGCATGGGAACTGGGCTAGTGGGCTGGGCCGACTTTACTTATATCCAGACTGCACCGCACTACACTACACTCAATGAAACCCTTGTAGACCTCCAAAGTCCAAAATCAAATCATCAACTTATAGGAAAGATTTGCTGTCAGACCCAGATGCAGAGGTCAATTTAAGCCGCTTTCTTTTCTTATATATACATTTGCTGTTTCGGCTTTTAGTTATCGTCAACTCAAATAATCCACTATTCCGTTATTTGATCTAACAGTTTAATCAAAAACATTTTTTAAGCAATGGGTATATATATTTCGCTTAATTGCCACTGCTGCTCTCATGCAAGGCATTTGCAGTTTTGCACATAGTTGTAAATTTGACGTACTAGAAATTCATTCTAGAAATTTGAACCTGAATTAAAACAACATTTCATTCTAGAAATCCTGCCCGAAAGACACAGTAAAGAGAGCGATGGAGACTTTGATTTCACCATCTGAAAACCTCTACATACAACAATTATTGCTTCTGGAACATATTTTGTATTCAGAGAGCCTTCATTTAAAGTGAATCTCACTGAAACCTGATCGCATGCATGGCCTCGATAAATTGAATACGCAATTCAGTAAAGAGCTCTAAACAGCGTCTTCTAAATTAATGCAACAAGAATCCCCTAACTGGTCATCTCCAATTTTTCCCAATTACGGTCTGTAGATGCCAGAGGGCTCAGCATTTTGCACAATCCAAGGGTGTTCAAGCACCTTCACGAGAGGTAACCTTTGAGAAGCATCCTTTACCAGCATCTGTACACAATTTAAGAAACAAATGAAAAACATAAAGACAGTTTTTAATTTGCCTTTCTCAGCTTTACTACTTGAGGACCTTTATATCTACCATTAATTTGGATTATTTTACCTAAATTGGGTTATACAAAGTACTAGTCAGTAGAATAATATAGAATATAGTCCTTACTTGTAGAATAATAGATATGTCAAGAATCAAGATGTAAAGCCACCTTGAGAATATATAGTAAAGAAAGCAGTTTGGCATTTCATTAGTGCCAGATGAAAAAATGATGACATTAGCAAGGGATAAAATCAAGGAATTAAACCTGACTAATAAGATCTTTTGCATTTGAAGAAACCACCGGCTTCAGAGGAAACTTGAGATCAACTTTTAAAATCCTGAAAACCAAAAAAAAAAAAAAATTCGAATGGAACCTAAATATAACAATCTGATGTTTTTACAATAGCCTTATCTCTTACAAATGTTATTGCTACTGTTATTGAATCCCCAAATAAGCAGATACAACAGACACCAGGACCAGAAAAAAAATAAAAATCACAAATTATTTATTTATTCAGCTTTACCTCCTGTAGGTATCAGAGTGCTCCTTTGCTTCAAATGGAGGCACACCATAGAGGAACTCATAGCACAATACTCCCAAACTCCATATGTCTACATTTGCATCATGCTCTGAACTTTCAACTACAAATATGGACAGAGTTTCAGCTAAGAGTACTAACTAATAATTAAAACGATAGGTAATATTTGTGATTCCAATTAGATGATAGGTAATTGGCAAGAGGCAACATTTTCAGTATGGTCCTGACTGGTTGGGAGTAAGGTAGTCCAGCATATACTTACCCATTTCAGGAGGAAGGTAGTCCAGTGTACCACACATGGTACGTCTCCGGTTGAATGTGTGTACTGACCACCCAAAATCAGCAATCTTCACCTCACCCTTGTATGAAACAGGTAAGGTCAATTTAAATGTGTTGGGTTCTGCAATGTTGTATGCTTCAATAAATGATAGGACATATCAGTACCTGAAGGCCCATTAGAAGATTTTCCGGTTTGATATCTCTGTGAATAACATGCTTTGAATGGAGATAAACCAATGCACGTGCCAATGATGCAATATACTGAAGTTCACAGGAAAGTTGCAAAGTAATACTTATGTCAGCATTAAAGTAATTCAATTCCAAACAGGCTTAATATCAGTAAAGTAACTGTGTGATGGCCAGGCTCTGATATGCGTGCAGTTTTTTCTCATGAAAAAAATTGCTTTCCCTGCTTAATTGTGGGACATTCTCTAATTGCATGATAATTTGTATGCAAAAAAGATAATCTTAACTTTTGCATCTGCTTTCTCTAACACTAAAGTCAAACCAATTTAAATACTGATTTAACACTGCCAATTGGGGTGAAGATAAAAGAAAGGATGCCATAAATATATAATGTATTCGCTCTAAGGAGAACTTACTGTTGCAGCCCTTCGCTCATTGAAGTACTTGCACTTCTGAAGCTCTTTATAAAGCTCACCTTTTGCAGCATACTCCAGTATCAAATAAACCCGACTCTGTGCAAATAAAAGGAAATTATTATGTCGATATCTATGGTAAAACCCTCCTTGGAAGAGACCATATCAGCAACTTGTTAGTGAAGTAAGAAACTTCACCCATTTCCCTATAAAATGACAGGGGCTTGGAGAAATGTAAACCAATGACTAGCAAAAGGTAGTTCATAACATAGTTGATAAAGAAGAAAGATACCTGATCATAGAAATAGCCATAGAGGCGGAGTATGTTGGGGTGGCGTAGGTGGCTCTGTATCTCTACTTCTCGCCTAAGCTGGTGCTCCACTTGGGACTGTTTTAGCTGGGTCTTAAATAGAACCTTCAAGGCCACTATGTGATTGCTCTATATATAAATCGATTAGAGTAAATTAACATTAACAGTAACTCAAATGGAATTACAGTGAAAGGGCACTAAATGGACACCAGCAGTTCCCCATGCAGCAGATTTATGGAAATTGGTGGACAGAATGAGTAAAAAGGGATAAAATTTGACCCTTTTTTATTTGGCTAATAGTTATTAGAGAAAGGAAATATAGGGGACAGTAGTAAAAATGGGAAAAGAACAGATAGAGATGAAGTTACCCTCTTTTCTCTGGCCAAATAAACGTGGCCAAATTTGCCCCTGCCGAGAGGCTTGCCAATGTCGAAATCGGTCAAGGTCCATCGCTTTTCATCGTCAGAGGCGTTCTGTTGAATAGAAAGAAAACACAACACATATTGCATAGAAAAGAAAAGGAAGAACCCTAGAATGGTGTGAAATTGGGGGTAGAAAGGAAAAAATAAAACCCTAGGTAGAGAGGAAAGGGGAAGGGGAAGGGACCTGGTGTTGGTGATGGAAGTCGGTGGCGATGGCCATTGATTGAGAGGGAGAGGGAGAGTGGAGATGCGATGAGATCTGATGAGATCTGATGGGAAGTCGTCGGGTGGGGAGATATGAAAGCGAAGAGGGAGATGGATGGGGGTGGGTTTATGAGTGTGTGAGTGTTGTAAGTTTGTAACGGTCGGATTCCTTTCCTTGGGCATGTCCCCTCCATGTGCATATTTGACTTTATTTCGTTCATGAGTGTTGTTGTTGTAAGTTGTAACGGTAGGTACGGTTTGCACCCAGACTAGGCAAAGGAATGCCAGGGCTGGGGTTGGCTTACCGCTTATTTAATGGGAAAAAAATATTTTCCACGGCTACCAACTTGTCCCCCGGCCGCCTTTGGCCCCTTCCCCGTTGGGCTTTCTTTCACTCTTTCTTTCTTTCTTGGGTTGGGTTGGGTTCCATTTTGAGTGCGCTTAGCTTAGCTTAGCTTGGCACAATTTGAATTGAATTGAATTGAATTGAATCGAGTCGTTGAAACTTTGAAAGAAAGAACAGAAATAAAGAAAGCCAGGGACAAGGAGGAGCGAGGGAGCGCCCTCTCGTTCTCGGACTCGGACTCGGATCGGATCTGATCCTCAACTTGCGGCTTTCAATTCCCTACTACAACGTTCAATATTTCTACTCATAACTCATTCATTCAAATTCAACTCTTCAACTATACCTTCCATCTCTTCATTTCTTTCTCTTTCACTTTATAACTATAATAACAATAATTCCCTCTCTAACAATTTCCATACGGTTTTTTCCAATTCCTATACCAACCCAACTTTATTACTTACTTCTTCAACTACAATTCCAATTCCAATTCCAATTCCAATTCCAATTCCAATTCCAATTACATTGCATCCATACAATATTTACTCCCATCTATATATTCAAAATATATTTCCAAACAATTGCAACTATATCTATATCTATATCTATACTATTATAAAAAGTACGTACAAAATGGACTTGTCCATTTGGTCACGGTTTTCATCAAATGGAGAAAAATTTTCCCTGTCAGTACTCGAATAGCCACTGCTTTGAAATTACACACTCTCACGATTGAACCTATAATGCTTCAGCTTATGTTTACGTTAAAGTCTCTGCACATACAAAAGAGCATTAATTTATTCCTTCAGATATTAAAAAAACAATTCATGGGAAATTCAGCGGTACTTAGGATATTTTGATTTTCAGTGGACCAAACATTATTAATTTTATACAAAGCTTACATGATAAAGAGGAGGGAGGGATCCTTTAACAATGCTTATTTTGACAATGGAGCTTTTTAAAAATTTATAAGAATTCATAAAAAATCTTAAGAATGAAAAATGGTTCATGGATGTATTATTTAACTTATAGGGGTGTGTTTGGATTGCTTGAGGATAGCTCTATTCCCGGGATAGAAGCTGTTCCCAACTGCTAAGCGATCCACAACAAAATAAAAATTGGGAACAGTTGGGAACTAAGCTAATCTACTATTTCAAGGAAAACATGGAATAATAAATAGTGAAGAGTGAAGTTAGTAAAAAGTAAGCATTATTTTGTTCATCTCTCAACCACTATTCCAAAGATACAATCCAAAAACAATATTTTTACTATCCCGAATAGCATCACATTTCTACTATTTTCAAGCTAATCCAAAAATCACTACTTTTTACTAATCTCACCTACTATTCTCAATTCCTCTATTTTTTTCACTAATCCTTACACGATCCAACGCACCCTAGATTGATAGTGTTTCGAATTTCAATTAATTTGAACATTGTTTAATGACTTATCAAATTTTCATGCACTTTTCAACAGTTATTATTTAGCGGATCTTTAAAGAGCTAACAAATGTCGTTTAAATTGAATATAATCAGAAACATAATCAATCTATAAGTTAAGAAATACTTTCGTAAAAAAAATTTCTATTTTAAGATTTTTATGATTTTTTATATTTTTTAAGAAAGTAATATTGTCAAGTCCTCCATAATAAATTATATTATAAATATTATTGTATAGATTACTTGTTACTAATTAATGTTTGGTGATGATGGTAAAATTAAGAATGATAATATTATGTGAGTAAAAATTTGTAAATGCAAAAGATATATTATACATCATTGTTTATTAAAAATTTTAGTACACAATATGGCCATATGAAATAATATATACCAACATTATCTATATACAACTGTTAACATTTAAAAACAAATTTGCTTTGAAGCTACTAAAATGTTGCTTGGAAACTCTAAAGGTCATTGAAAATTTTTTGCTACGAATAGTAATAAGTTTCTATTAACTATGTTCATTAGGATTTAAATAAAAATAGAAAACCATTGCAATGCCTTTTCACAAACAGTCCCAAATAGAAGTATTAAATTGTTGAAAAACACTCCCTAATGGCATTCTTGGACCCACACGTAATATGATCCCTAGCGTCGTTCCATGCACAAATCTCAAAGTTTGAATCTCAATAACTTTACTAAATCGGATGGTCAAAAAGTGAGTAGACAATCAAATTGTGCACTCGCGAGTGTACCCACCCTGCTCCCTTTCCCATTTACTCTCCTCTCTGTACGAAGAAGCACCTCCAGGAGGTGGCAAAATCTGATCGGACTCGAAAAACCCACCTGATCCGAACCTGACCCGATTCAAAAAACCCGCCCAACCCGACCCGACCCGAAAAAATGTTGGCAGACGTTAACTCGATATCCGACCCGACTTGAACCCAACCTGACTCGAAAAAGTGCCAGCAGCCGTCAACCCGATACCCGACCCGATATTTCTATTTGGTCAAACTAACCCGACCCGACCCCAAACCCAACTCGACATGACAATCATACCACCTCTTGGCTCCCTTTCCCTTCAATCCCCGGATTCTGCCACCTCGTTGGTCGTCCTCTCAATCTTAATTTCAAACTCGACCCCGCTCAGAATGGTATCCGCAATGTTACCGATTCGTTATTTGGGCTTGACGCTTTAGCTGCTCCAGTCAGTCAGGCATGTTCCTCCTCTCATTAGTGCCTTGGATATAATATATCTTCACCGACAAGTACACAATTGACAGTAAACCAGTTTGCTGCCAAATTGTTTTGCCAAGAGATTTATAAATGCATCTAAGCAAAAAATCTATCTCTATTCAAACCTAAAATTTTATTCCTGTCTATTAAGCAACTTTTATAAGTTTGTAGATTTGAATAATTGTAAGCCATTGGCTATAACACAGGTGGCAGAAGGTGGGGTGAGGTGGAGACAATCAGGCACAAAAATGATTCCTACCAAAAATGATCCCTGATAATGCACATTTCCTTGATCTCTTCTCTCTGAAGTATACTCATTACCCTATGAAAGCTCAAAGGGCTAAGCTCAAAGGGCTTTCATAGGGTAATGAGTATATTCCAAAGAGGCGGTAATATAAGCTACTCGAATAGCCACTGCTTTGGATTGTTGCCTTGCTAAGTACTATGATATGAAATTATTTGAATCATTATATTGTTAGCTTGAATAAAATTTGAAATTTCCCTGCCGTGATGCGCATGTACGCTTCTAATATTATAAACAACTCACAACAAATTCAAATAAAATGTGAACAAACTTATTATTTTGAAGAGTAAAGATAGTGTGAGGGGCATTCCGTAAGCGCACCTCCAAAAACATATCAAATCACTTCCAAGTTTTAAGTAATATAACTCAATAAATTCTTTATATCAAAATCATATGGAATATAAAAATTTTTTATTTTTGAAAATTTGTAAGTATTTGTTTGAGATTTTTTTAAATGATACATAAAACATTGGCTTAATTTTTTGTATACCCCTCAACTCTTTCAAATTTTCTTATTTATCCATCTACTCTTTATTATATCTTATTTGCCATCCAACTCTTATATTGTTTTCTTATTTACCCACCTGATCAAAATTATAAATTTTAATACAATTGTACTCTTAAAAGTTCATAGTTAACAGTTAATTAAAAGATAAAATGACGGAAATGCCCTTCTGTTATGTCTCTCTCTTTTTCCCATCTTAAAATTCTTTTTCTTTTCTTTCTTCGTGTCTCCTGACATTAATTTGTCATCCCTTGCCATTTTTTTCTCCCAAGCTACAGGTGTCGTGTCTCATCTAATCGCTTCTAATTAGTGCTTTGTTTGTCAATCTGAGTCCCTCTTCCTGGTGCCTTAAATTAAGAATCCTATTGTAATGTATTTGTTTTGGACATTGTTGATCTCCAGAAGTACTAAAAGATTATGTATATAAAAGTTCAAGGAGATAATAAAAAGAAATTGATGGATACAATTTTAGACGGGAGGATGATTCTTCTAGCATTAAAAAACTAAATAGTTAGATATAATTTTTGATATAGTGTTTGATATAGTGATACCATTTTTATGATTGACAGAAAATAAAAGTTTGATACTTGGAGGTCTATAGTTGTGTTTGAGAATTTCTTGAAGTAAATAAAATTTTGCTACAGTTTTAGACGAAGGGAAAACTTTCTCTTAGTTGATGGAGTATAGTCCGATTAGTGGAGACAGAGAAGCAAAACAACAAAAAATAATAAAAAAAAACTGAGACAAGAAATAGAGAAAGATGGAATAGGAGGGCATTTTTGTCTTTATATCTTATTTAATTGTTAATTATGAATTCTTAAGAGTACAACTATATTAAAATCTGTTAATTATCATCCAATGGGTAAATAAGAAAACAATACAAGAGTTGGATGGTAAATAACATATAAGCAAAAGTAGAGGGAGAAAGAAGAAAATTAGAAAGAGTTGAGGGGTATATAAAAAATTAAGCCTAAAACATTAATTATTTTATTAATATTGTAGAGTTACTTTTAAAAAATCTCAAACAAATACTTAAAAATTGGAGAGGGATCTTGGGTCAAACTGACAAAAAAGATCGAAATGAGCGGAACCAAAAGTCAGCTAATACCATGATCGTGAGCGAGTCAAAGACGAAGAGTCACTAATCGTCAGCAGTAGCAGTAGCAGACTAGCAGTACCGGTACCAGTATACCGCAAGGCCAAGCCATGAAAATAAGGTTAAAATTGAACGGACTCTTGAGTGAAAATGTTGTTGTCCGGGTAGCGGGTAGGGTAGGTGATACGAATTTTGGGTGAAAAGTGAAAAGCCTTTTCCTTGCAGCCTAATTAGGAATTACAAGTTAGAACCATCCTTCATATCATTTAGAACAATATGAATGTGGATGGGGCCAGAATCCCCGGAATGTTTCAACTTTCATGTTTCATGTTGGGCCGCATACATATATTGATATATATGCCCACTCTGCCGGCCTAGTACTACTAAACTATAATGTATAGGATTCCTTATTTTTATTAATTGTGGTCTCCTCTTCACGATGTCACATTTCAAAACTTTATTTGAAATTTTATATATAACTCTCAATCTCATTTGACAATGACTCTTTTACAAAAATAAAATCAATGCTCACCATATTTTCATGTGGCCTCGTTCCTTACATTCTGCTCTCATCTCTCTAACAATTATACAATCTTCTTTTTAATGGCGGTGGACCCCAAAAAGTACATAATAGAGCTCACTGAATATTGACTGATAATGACAAGTATAGTATAGTATAGTTACTATATACTTAATTTCTTGCTTATCACATTAATTGAGCGGGCCAAGCATATATGAAAACCAATTATATAATTGTACCAAACAATTGCCAATTGGGCCGTGTATCTTCCCAAACCGCATATATAGATTGATTGTGGTAAACTGGTAATGCCACCGCATACGAATACGATACGAGCCAACTGTTGTCTGGACGGTCCCATTTTAAAAGGTTTTAAAGGTGGATGAAAATGATCCATAACATAACTAGTTTTCATCTGATAATGACTCTTTTACATAACATCAAGCATAACCACATTTTTTGTGTGGCTTCAAAGGTTTCAAAGTGGACATCTCTAATCAGTACAACATTACAAAGGAATTAAGTTTAGTGGGCCCAAATATAATACTAGAGCTTATTAAGCAGTTAATGATAACAAAATTAGTTTTTCTTTTTTTTTTTCTGCTTATCACATTAATTGAGCGGGCCATGCACGTATCAGATCCAATCTATTCTACCGAACGATCTATCCCTCCATGGGAGACGAAAATAGGTTTCCTCATTTTGAGCTGACAGTCGTACCATTTGGTGAATCAACAATCCCAACAAGTTCTTATCACATCATTTTTGTTCCAAATGGAGGCATTATTAGCATACTTTTTGTAGGTTTTTTTTTTTTTGCTTAAATAACCTCACTAACCAAAATATTTCTCTTAATGGTGGAATAACTAACTTATTCTCACAAATGACCTTGACTAGAAATGGAATATAATATTGTTTCTCCTCCTTTTATTTTGAGTTCCAGACCGTAAGACCCAAAAACTATATAGCAACCCGTACTCACATATTAAAATTATAGAATTTTATATTTGTAAGTGGTAGTTTTATTAGATAGGTCCAAAAATTTTAATCAACTCTTGTATTGCTTCGATACCAATTTTTTTCTATCCTGGTGTTTTTTCTATAATTAGTTGGTGATCATATTCTCAACATTTTCATTAGTTGGGTAGGAAATATGACTACATTATTTTAATTTCAACGGTTTTGATCAACCCATACTATTTTTCTTGGACAAGGTACTCTTGTAGAGGTATTTCTTTGAATAATCTTAACATTTTGAAGAAAATTAGAAGAAAGTAAATATTGATGCATCCTAGGTTCACTCCCAAAAAGGTGAAAGCTGTAATTTTTTTGTTTGGCCCATTTTTTCCATCATTTTCTTCCGATTCGTATTGCACAATCAGTTTGCACATATTCAATAATTTGTTGTCCAATCCAACTAATAAAATTTACTGTAAATTATGGAGTCCCTACAAAGTACACACGCCCCACTCGCGGGAGGGGGGGGGGGGGGGGGGGGTTAACCTAGTATAGTTATTTTTCTTGAGGTTTTAACATATCTATTCTACTAAATACCAAACCAAAGTTACGCATCTTGCAATGGAAACCGTATCATTGAACATGCTCTTAAGAGTTTGAAAAACTGAATTACAAATTCATTAAGTTCTATTTCTTATCCACAAAGTCAAGAAGGTTCCTTCCTTTTCTCTTTTAAATTTTTAATACTAAAGTACATCTTATTAAGTATTGTGACTAATTTGACTTTTATTGATCAAATATTCTCAATTAAAATAGCACTATATATATTTGTATGAAAGAAGTCCCCCTCCCCCTAGCCCGGGGTGTCACTCACCCAAAACAAAAAGGAAAAATATATACAAATTATACCTCCCAAAATAATATATCTGACAAAAAGGATTATAAATACATGCTCTAATTTGTATATATTGTCAATAAAATCAATCAGTTTACGAAGCATTCCATAATATAGACCGTTAAAACTATAATTAAAAAAAAAATTATATCCCATTTTAAAAGGCCCCCTCTTCAAATATAATGATCCCAAGCATATATGACATGTATTTAAATTCGGTTTACTAATTAATGTTTCATATATTATAAACTTAGTTTTCATTTAGCCCCTATATTGTTTGGATTAATTGTTAGGCCATTTTTCTAAAAAAAAAAAAAAATTGAGGCCTTTTACTATTAGATATATATATAATACATGAAGTAGTATTACGAATTTTAATGTTAATTAAGATGGAGTTAGAATTTCTTTGACGGTATATGATCTTGGTTATGTATCTTTTAATGGAGTGCGAGGTATCTTGAAGAAGAGAGATGAATTTGGGTTTGTAAATTGTAAATATTAAATACCTACTACAACAGCCTTTTAGTTTTAGGTACCCTGGCTCTCGGCTCTCAGAGACTCAGACAGACTCATATATATATATGCACTTATAATTGACAACTACAATTAAAACAAGAAAGGACCACGTGCACGTGCTTGGCTTGGGTGAGGCATACACATACACGTACATACTGATACTGGCATAGAAAGAGAATGGTGAGGAAATATATAGTAGAATTATCTTTTCTTTTAACTAGAAATTAATATGCATGTGTTATTCGATTCGGAGATTAACAACAATTAATTAATAACAATATCTGTTAATTGAAATATATATATATATATATATGTACTTGACATATATAGCTAGCTAGGCATACAAAGAAGGTGATCGAGGAAACACTAAAGATTTAGATCTGTTAATTACATAAAAGATGATATCTAATAATTAGGAATTAAATTAAAGACAGTAGTATAGTACGCGTTCATACTTAAAAGAGGCGTGGATGTATTTGGTCCTGTTCTTCAACTCACGGTCACGGGTACCATCTCCATCTCCATCTCCATCCGCATTTCACCATTTGGGATTGGGAGGGTAAGCAAGTAGGATACATAGCCGTATATATAAGGTCGTACATATATAGCTAGGCACTTTACTTAATTTAGGCAACAAGGATCGATATGTTAATTTAAGACTAGGGAATCAATGACAATGACAATGTTTATGTTTATATTAGCAATCCTAACAATCGATCTATACAATAACTAAATTTCAAATATAAACTGTAAAAGTGCAATAACTTTTCAACAAATATTGTGAAACTTGTAAATTCATCTTCACAATGTTAACAACGGACCTATTACCTATACAAGGAATTGTAAAAATAATATTATATGTACATTTAAATCTGTAAAAAACTCAAAATAAAAAAAAAAAAAAAAACACTTCAAACAAATATTGTATGTCAAATTAATTAGTAGATTGCTTATGTTTAAATTTCGAGTGATTGAGTCATATTTGATAGTTCGTCAAACATTGTTTGCATTAAAACCATAGCCATTTGCACAAACTTTAGATGAAGAATGAAACAGCGTCCAGCCGGCCACATTAAATAAATACACTATCGATATATAAGTTTTAGAAATACATTTATAGAGTAAAACGGAGACCTTCTGTGCTCCTAACTCAAAAATTACACTAAACTATCTCGAAATTTTGATTTATGGGTCTCATTAAATTCTTTATATCAAAATATCATAGGATACAAAAATTTCCCATTTTTTGAGATTTTTAAATATTTGTTTTCTATTTTTTAAAGATGACATAGTTTTTTATATATTATTTTATTATTATTTGAGATCATTCTAAAAAATTCCAAAACATATACTTAAGAAACTAAAAAAAATGGAAAATTTTGTATCATAAGAGATTTTGATATAAAGAATTTAATGAGAATGATAAATCAAAATTTCATGATGAGGGGGAATTATTAATATATTTTTGTCTTAGTCCTACACTCCTACCCCATAGTAATAGTAATAGTAATAGTAATAGTCCTAGTCCTAGCAATAAAGAGAAGTGAAGTAGTGAACAGTGAATAGAGAGTACTGTGTGTGTTGAACTGTTGATAAATGATAATGAAGTGGGGTTATAATAATGAAGTGAAGTAGGCAGTTATAAAGAAGGGGGGAAGAAGATAGGCAGCTAGAGCTAGAGCTAGAGCTAGCTGCTCTGAAGTCATAAGTGCTATATACACTCATCTATCTATTTATATATCTATGTATGTATCTATCTAGTATTAAGGGAAAAGGGTTAAGGGAATATTCGTTTGGTTTGCTTATCTATCGATCTATGTATCTATCTATCGAGATAAGTAAAAGGTAAGGTGCGTGAGCAGAGAGCTCCTTCCTTCCTTAACCAACCCTTCCTTGCAGTTGCAGCTTGCAGCTTGCTGATGCACCGTCAAATGCACGTCAGTCAGTACTGTACCACTACCACAAAATAATAATAATAATGATAATGATGATGGGACTCACACCTCACTGCCCCAATGCCTCCACGCATGTGCTGACTCACTTACCCCTATTCAATTCCCCCCCAATGCCCAATGCCCAATGTGGCAATGTGGCAATGTCCCAATCCCATCCCCACCCACGCTGGCTATTACTTGACATCACAGATATTTTTTCCAAGCATTCCCCCACTCCACACCTATCATTTTATTTATTTATTTATTTATTTATTTATTATCATATTGCAAATGCAATTATGCAAGCAAGCAACCAAGTTTACGTTTCTAGCTCACATCTATCTACTAATTACTATATAATAATTATAATAATAATATAAAATCATCTTTTTTCAACTATATATATATTTCTCTACCTAGACAGCTAGACTACGTGATTACTTCAACAATGTAACACCAACCATTCTAATTTCTAGCCACACGTCTATCTCACGTCTGTTACACAGTTAGACTACGCCAACTCTTCTTTCATCAACAACTTACAGCTTTTTTATAACTCAATTATACAAGCTATAATATTATTGTAGGAAAGAATCTTCAAAATATAAAGAATATAATAAAGCATTAATTTCATCTTATTCTGATCTTGTGGCTTTATCACAATTCACAATATAAGTTTAATATGAGAATAGTTCTCTTTTATGATGTTCATAAATAGAGTAAATCTACCGTGTTCTTAAGCTCATGGATACCGTCTGTGAACTTAACACCAAAAACATATCAAACCATACCGAAAAATATGTTATGAGATACTAAAATCCATACCGAAAAATATAAAGTGATTATTTAATAAAAGTATTGGCAAAAATGATATTAATCTTTTCTAGGGTTTTACTAAAATCCATACTTTATTTTCATATATTTCAATCCAGAACTAACTAACTTATAATAAAAACCTTTTAATTTGGAATTGAACTTTGGTGGTCGGGTTATACTTGTTCAAAAGATTTGATTTAAGGTACTTAATGTAAAAGATATAATTAGTAAAATTAATTAGGCCATAATAACAAAAAGGAACAAAAATGAAATCAATATAAGTAAAAATAAAATGAAGTTTCAATTAAAAGTTTGAAACGTAACAGATTGGTCAGATCCCGGGTTGCTTAAAGTTCCATTCGTATCTGACTAATTAAAATGTAAATCTGCATTTGTTGAGATCAGATTGGTCAAGAGAACTAAATATTTCCTCCATAAATAAATCCGAACAAATAAATAAAATTGTTTGTTGAGGTGGCAATGTGGCATAGCTGAGGAGCTCTCAAACCTACGGCTACACCTCCTCCTCCTTCTGGGTATGAATTTGGATTTGATTCAGCAAGCATGCATGGAACACGAGGGAGAGGATGAAAAGTCTAGATTCCTACTGCTAACAAATGAAATCAGAATCGCATGCAGTCTGACAACAGAACACTAGTCTCAGAGCGTTAAAAATAAAATAGCTAGGGATAATGACTCTAGAGTTGGGGGGCATTTATCCAAAATAAAAGTTTGGGAACCAACTTAACACAGCATGAAAGTTGAACTTGTCACGAAATAAAATATAAAGACAGAAGCAGGCAGCCACCTACCCCCCTCTCCAAACTATAAATAGGCTTCAACTCAAGGTGTTACATGTGCCTTTACTTACATACCCGTAACCCGTTATTATTATTATATATCTATCCATATTCTGCCTGCTGATATTATTGGATTTGGGTTCCTCTGCTCTAGTTTCCACTTCCTTTTCTTTTGAGTGGCCGGGGAATTAAGATGACTATCGCCATTGAAAAACCACCTTTCACAGGTAATCATGCAACCATTCTTCATTCTTCATTCTTCTCCTCCATCCCTCATTATTTGGTACTTAATTATATGGTACCACCATTAACTACGTACTGTTGATTGATGTAACCAATTAATGTGCTTTTCATATTCAGTTGTTGTTTTTCTGATATTGTTCATTCTAAATTAAGTTGATATATAAATATATAATTGCATTGTGATCAGAATATATGCAATATATGCCCCCAAAATGCTATCACAGTCCGCAATATATAATTAAATAAAATGAGCTCGGCAGGCTTATTGTTCTTGCTTTAATTTCTAGGAAAGTATACTAGTTGGACTGGACTGCTATTGTTATAAATATTGCATTTAGTATTTTAGTACTGACAAATCAATTCTAGTACTTAATCTACTAATAATAATGTGCTCACAGTCAACGCTTAATTTACTTCTCTCCATAAAATATATGATTTATAAAGAGCCGTCCATATTGACTGGTACGCGAGAATTGAGTACTTCTCTAATTGCATTGGAGTTGAAGATACCTATATATATAATTTCAACTTTCTTCTTTGTCTAATTACTATATAATAATATAATTACTTGTAGAATCAGCAAATGTTGATAACAAGGCACAAGCTGAAAAAATAAGGGACTTAAAGCCTGAACAAAAGGACTTAGAGCTTGACGGAGGCTTTGTCGTGCCAGAAGCAAATGCATTCGGCCAAACCTTCAGGTACTACTTCTATCTCTCTCTCTCTCTATATAATTATATATATAATTATATATATATATATATCCTGTAAATCTAATTTAGTCCATTGCCGATACTAATCCAAACAAACTGCTAGTTGAAAATTCTCACAACAAGTCTTGTTAGAACTCAACAACACTAGTTTGAACTTGGATGCTTTCGTTTTCCTTCCCTGCATTTCATTTTTAAGCCAGAAGGGAGGGCTGAATAAGTCAATTTCTTATTTTAACGTACCGTACCAGTCAGATACCAATAGCAATACCAATAGGTACTAAAACTATGTGGACACTTCCCACATGAATACCGTACCAGTCAGTTACCTACAGCCACAGGTACCATGTGGACACCTTATTTTAAAGGAGCTATAACAAAAGGATGCAGAATGTCAGCATATATTTTGTTTGTTGGTGGTGGTACAGCAAAAATTATGGTAAATTTTGATTATATCCTATAAACATTAAAAAGAAATCTCCTGGTTCTTTTGGTTGAGAGATAAAATATATAATAATTGTTGGTGGGGACATTGGCACTGTTTTGCTTTGCCAACTTATTTATTACTTAATTATCTTGAGATCAATTGCTTTAGTGCTTGATTTCCTGTTTCAGCCAGCAATGGTGAATTAGGTTAGGTTAGATATATATTCCAAAAATAAATATATCAATCCTATCCTATGATAATAAAACTAAAATGAAAATTGCAGAGATTATGATGCTGAGTCGGAGAGGCAGAAATCAGTGGAGGAGTTCTATCGGATCAACCACATTAGCCAGACCTATGACTATGTGAGTTGCATTACTTGGATGGATAGATTACATAATTAAGTAGTTAATTGTACGTTACTTTATTTTGAACAAATCAATATGATTATGATGGATGCATGATCTATCAGGTGAAGAAAGTGCGAGCAGAGTATGAGAAGTTGAACAAGTGCGAGATGAGCATATGGGAAGGCATGGAACTGTTAAACACAATCATCGATGACAGTGATCCTGATCTGGATCTGCCGCAGATGGAGCACCTGCTTCAGACTGCCGAAGCCATCAGAAAGGACTACCCCAACGAGGACTGGCTTCACCTTACCGGTCTTATTCATGGTATATATATATATATATTCTGTTACTACTGTTAGTTGATGATCCAATTAATTGCATGCTGCCCTGTGCATTCCATATTTTTGGTCCCTTATATATTATATATGAATGATTAGGACATGATTAATTGTCGTCCTCATTTGGAGAAAACAGCATATATATATATATATAGAGCTAGCATTTCTGGCCTTAATTAATTTGTTCCCCAAGGCCAAGGGCCAAGGGCCAAGGGCAAGCTAGGATTCTCTTGTCTTATGGCTTTGGTTGATTTTGGGTACTCATGAACGAACAAGTCAATATAATTGAGCTAGCTCTCCTCTCCTCTAAATTGGGACCTTTTTCCTTTTTAGTAGGGTCAATATGCATATGTTGGTATCTATAATAATATACCTCATGATTCTGAATGATATTAATTGATGGCCATGGGACCAACAAAGTGACAAAGGTAGCTAGTGCCTAGTGCGGTCCAGAAAATATATATATATATATATATATATATATATATATTATAAATGCACCATGCCACCTGCCAGCTATATAGTATATATTCATTATTCATAAACATAAAAAAGGAAAGGATTCAATGACTGTAGATGTGTACTGTGTAACCGTAGCTTTGCAACTTGAGTGAGTATATGGACAATGGACTTATTGGTCCCCTTCCCCTAGATTGATTGTTCATGCTCCACTCCAGTCCAGTCCAGTCCAACTATTCATAATTGTGAATATGATACTTTTCCCACCCTAAGATTTGGAGCCACTTATTCTAGCATTATTGATTTCATTTGAATTGACTTTATTTGATTTACTTTCTGATCCTGATCCTGATCCTGACATATGAATACATGATCAGATCTCGGAAAGGTGCTTGTTCATCCTGACTTTGGGGGACTCCCACAATGGTCTGTTGTTGGTATGCATCATTCTATAACTTAATTTACATTCTATTCTATTCTATTCTATATATAATGGAATTGGAAGCACTGCATTATTATTATTATTATTATTATTATTGTTATTAATCCTATACCAATTTATAATTTTGTATTGTTATTTAGGTGACACATTTCCTGTTGGCTGCGCATATGATGACTGCAACGTTCACTTTAAGGTATGCTTAATTTGTTTGTTATTTTACTGATCGAACATTGCAAACCAATTCAGTCACAGTAACCACTAACCAATATCTAATTCCATTTTTCTAATGCAGTATTTCAAGGATAATCCAGACTACAGCAACCCCAAATTTAACACCAAATTTGGGGTTTATTCAGAGGGTTGTGGCCTAAACAACGTGCTAATGTCATTCGGGCATGACGATTACATGTACTTGGTAAGTCTTCTTAATTAAATTTCTGCATGCTTCCATTTTAATTAAACAATATTTCCTTCTTTTTTGGTCAATTAACAAATTTTTGGTATTGTTTGTTTTTAAATATATAGGTTGCTAAGGAGAATAAGTGCACTTTGCCTTCTGCTGCTCTGTTCATAATTCGTTATCATTCATTCTACCGTAAGCAAATAAGCAATGTCATGATCTATTTTGGTTTTGTTTCCTGATGTTATGATATGTTCAGATCACAATTAATACCAAAGAAGACATTACATATGTGAAATTAATTGGTTTAAGAAATTAATTAAATTGGTGAATTGTGCATTGATTAATTGTAGCTCTTCACAAGCATGGAGCTTACACGCACTTGATGAATGAAGAGGACAAAGAGAACCTCAAATGGCTACATGTATTCAAGTGGGTATATTATTATTAATTGTCTGATGATATCGTACTTTGCCATTTCAATAAATAAATTCTAACCCACAATTAAGTGATCGAATGATTAATCTGAATTTATATTTATATTTATATTTATATATGCTATTGCTAACTCCATGAATTTTCAGCAAATACGACCTATACAGCAAGAGCAACACCAGAATTGATGTCGACGAAGTGAAGCCCTACTATCTTTCACTAATTAAGAAGGTAAAATATCCTCCAACTTATAGCTTTAATTCATATATATTATATTTACTGCTCGATCCAGTATTCCAATAATTTAATTGCTTCATTCTAATTAATAAAGGAATTAATTATGTTTCATGCAGTACTTTCCTGAGAAATTGAGATGGTGAAGAACTATGCAAGTGCAAGTGCAAGTGCCCATATTATCATATCAGATCTCATATATAGTCCTTGGAATATTCATTCCTTTAAGAAGAGCTTAGATTGAAAGATCATGGAATTTGTCAATTTCTCAGTTCTGTCGATCGTTCCTAGTTGGTTAATTTATCATTAATGTACGCATGCATGCAGTTATATATATATATATATATATATATATATATATTGCTTTTTTGAGATAATAAATTAATTAGGGCAAAAATAATACGCAGTTATATTGTTGCACACCTATATATGTAACTGTAATAGTTTGCATGTTAGTTATAAAATGCATATTTATTTAATTAATTAATTAATTGTTGTTTGCCTGTCTCTACGTCATCATTATTTTTTCAGAAGAAATTATATATATATTATTATTGTTGGTATTGAAATTAATTAATCATCAAATTATAATATGTAAAATTAATTAATGTATCTGGCATGATACCAAAAGAGATAGTAGAAAGAATGCATGATGACTGAATTAAAACAGTTGAGAAGAGACGGCGATAGTAACAAAAGTTTTGAGGTTGATAACCCAATTTGAAGTACTAATTAATATTCGGGCCAGATAGATATTGATATTTGACGGCCTCCTTTCCTTTTCCTTTTCCTTTTCCTTTTCCTTTTCCTTTTCCTTATAAGAGTTGAAGAGTTCAGTAGTAAGTCAGTAAGACTAAGAACTAGTAAGAGAGAACAGGCCCATTATTGCAAATTATTAAACGAGTGAACGCCTTCACTTGCGTCTCTGTTCATTTGCTAATTGCTAATTTCTAATTGCTATTGTATAGATAATTAATTTGTAGGACACAGATTAGTGCTCCAGTTGCCTATTAATTAATTATTATAATATAAATTATCTCAAGTAATATAATGGATAGAACGATAAATTTAACTATTCCTACTATTTCAACAATTAATTAATTAATTCTCTTAAATCTCTCAAAATTTCTACATGCACCAGTAATAATGATCATTTCATTTTGGATGATTTTCATGTGTATTGTATAAGCAGATGAAATTGGAATTGTGTGCCTAGCTAAATGAGTTGATCAGTTGTCTGCTTGAGGTAATCATGCATATATATGCCTTAATTGTAGCATTAGTACTTCTTATTTGGGAAGGGAAAAGGAGGGTGCAGGAGGCCTTTCACAGAAATAGATACATTTAATTAAAAAAAAAGGTAAGGATAGAGATTGAGAGAAGGAAGCAATGATAGATGCTGAGTCAAGTATGATCGTGAAATATATATATATATATTCCGTAAATTAAATAAAGCAGCTAGCTACTTCAGAGTTGAACTTATATTGGATTAAAATTAAATAAGTAAAAGGTATTGTACTAATGCCAATTTGTCCCCCCCCAATAAAAAAATAATAATAAGCAACGATCGATATTCGTGAAAGACCCAAAAATTTAAAGAGCTTTATTGATCATACTAATTAAATAAACGTCTTTTAATTTTAGGCTTAATTGTTTGCTGACAGAAAATTAAATTGAATGGTTACAAGTTCGATTCATAATTAAGCAATTTCTTAATATTGCCACTTAGCTTTTTGTTAGGATATATTCAACTAGAGAAAATATTATTATCCCCGGACCTCTATCCCCCAAGAAATCCCCCAAATCTAATTACTTGCTCCATTTAGCTCTCTTTCCGTTTTTTTCTTCTCTTCTTTGAAATGACATTCTTCCTTGCTCTTCCTTCTCCTCCCTCCAGCGACCGCGATCCATACCCCGCCCCGGCAACCGCGATCCCTCCCTCACCCCCAATGACCGCGATCCCTCTCGCACCCCCTGCGACCGTGATCCCCGCCTCGCCTTCCGGCCATCGCGATCCCGGCGACCGCGATCTCGGCCGCACCTTCCGAAGACCGCGATCCAGGCCGCACCTTCCGACGACCGCGATCCCGATCTCGCCTTCCGATGATCGCGATCCTGGCCTCGCCTTCCGACGATCGCGATCGCCAGTACCGATGGAGATGGGCACTGTGTTAGTACTTAGTACGTACTATACAGTTAATTTTTGTTGTAATTTGTAGCATTTTTAATATTTTTTTATGTTGTTTTTGAAGTTTGTTTTGTATTTTGTTGTTAAAAATTGTACATTTAAGCGACAGTTTGAATGAATCTGCTTACTAAATCTCTATTTATTTTATATAAACACTTATAAAGTTATAATGGTTGTATGAATACTTTTCAAAACTACATAAACAATTTTCAATTCCACATAAACACTTTTCATTTCCAGATAAACACTATTCATTTCCAGATAAACACTTTTCATTTCCACATAAACACTTTTCATTTCCACATAAACACTTTTCATTTCCAGATAAACACTTTTCATTTCCACATAAACACTTCTCATTTCCACATAAACACTTTTCATTTCCAGATAAACACTTTTCATTTCCAGATAAACACTTTTCATTTCCACATAAACATTTTTTATTTCCACATAAACACTTTTCAACTTGCTGCTGGGAGCCTGCCATGGCTGAAGGTTGCATGTCTGGATGCAACTGGGTTGGGTGCTAGTTGACAGGCTGGCAAGATGCATTTTCCATTTTTGGCAACTTGGGGCCGAGTGCTTAATGCGTCTTTTAGCCGAAAAAGGAAAGTCAGTTTGGAGGATTTTCGTGGGGATTCAGTTTGGGGGACTATTAGTCTCTTCCTAATAAAAATATGAGAGATTCTGCTAGGTTTAAAAGTTTTGATAGATGGGGCCAACGCGTATATGCATGGTTCCGGAGCATCAATTGTAACACTACTAAAATTAAACTTAATTTTTCGGTGATTTTGTCACTCTTTAATATTGCTTTTAATGTTGCTAAATAGGTTGTAATTTAGTTGATCTAATCTATAATCTATCTATACTCCATAAGAAGGAGTAGATTTCCAAGTACCTCAACTATGCCACAACATCACTTTTATTAACCATTGATTTTGTTTGAAGCTTTTCATCTACTTTGATCTAATAGCTAATGTTTTTTCTCTCCTCATTAAATAAGATGAATGTGATATGTCTTATAAACATATTTTAATCCTTAAATGATCCAACATTTATATATATTATTTATAAATTATTGCATTATTATTATTTAAATTATATTAAAATTTAAAAGCTTTGTTTAAAATAAGTGTTTAAAATTTTATAAAATTCTTAGTTATTTATTTGATACCACTTTTGGGGGCGAAGCCCGAGTTACAACTCTAGTAATAATAATCCAAAAATATGGGTAGGTTTCAAGGTTTCTCATGCAACCACATTATCATTCGCTTTATCCATTGGATTGTTAGTTTCTATTGATTGGATGGCTAAAATTATTTGTTTACTTTTTTGTTTTGTTGAGAAAAGTGCAATTAATTAAGGACCACGTTAAATAACATGTGATATATTGTATAAATTTCTACATAAATATTTGTGCTGCAAGTCTTGTTTATAAACTAAATTAAAATTAGTAACATTAGTAATTAGCTATAAATTGTATCAATAAACAGCACCTTTAATTAATTTAATTCTTTTATAAAGATTTTTAGTGCTTAGCCTTGCCAATGAAATAATTATAAGTCTGAAAGTAGAAGGCCATGGCGCATGGATAAATGATTGGAAGGCCCATCCCAGCCCAGCCCATCCCATCAGAGCTGTCTTGGGCCCAATCCAATCCAACCCAACCCCAATCAGCAGCACATGACATCTGTCTGTGCTGTGCTGGTGCTGCGCTTCCTTCACCAACCTCAACCTCATTTCAACATATATATATAGTAATGGGCCGGGGCTGGCCATCAGGACATGAATGACTTGCGTGAGCGGTGAGCGGTGAGCTAGCTAGCTAGCTAGTGAGTGGTGAAGCCGACGTCACGTCGGATATCATATCAATATCATCATATGATCGATCCATCGTTAGTTTAGTTACATACTTACATGATGCTGAGCAGCTTAGCTACCTGATCGAGGGACCGGAGGGCCGGACTGCCGGAGCCCGGAGGGAGGAACCCCTACGAGAATCATAGCACTGTAATATAATCAAGTGCCTAACATTAACATATATGGCATTCTCTGAAACGGCGATCGAATTACAGAAAATACATAGCACCTGCTGCATATCCCTTTTATATAGTATTAATTTTGGACGGCTTTGTACATTATAAACTAGTACAGTACTCGCTACAGTCTTGTCAAAACATTTTCTGAATTTCTTTTTTCTAAAGCTGTGTATGAGTGCGTAACTCTTCAATGATATCAAGGTAAGGGAGCCAAGAAATTATGCTAATTCAAATTCCATAAACTTCTATGTGACATCATCTTTAAATGTAATTTACCCATTTATATTTTGAGAAGCACTCTGAGGAACTGAGGACCCTTCCATAATTCATCAGCCCCATATATTTAGATGTGGCAGATTATCGGGTCAGGTCGGATCAATTTGACTGAATTAAAAATGTTGGGTCGGGTATCAGGTTGATGGCTGCCAGGATTTTTTCGGGTCGGGTATCAGGTTGACATCTGCCGACAGTTTTTCGGATCGGGTCGGGCAGATTTTTCGGGTCTGGTCAGATTTTACACTTCTATTCCCTGGTCATCTCGGGTTTCAGGTTAATTTGAATTTCCTTGAAAAACGGGTTGGGTTAGGATCGGCTTCAGATCAGTTTGAATTTCCCTAAAACACGGGTCGGGCCAGGTTGGGTTCGGGTCAATTTGACTTTTCCTGAAACTAGGATCGGATCGTGTCGGATCAGCCGGGTTATACATAATAAGTTGGATGCTAAAGAAAAGAGAAAATTTAATCTCTCACCTCACCTTTAAGTTGGTTATACATATAATAAGTTGGATGTTTAAAGAATTAAAAGAGAAAAATTTAATCCCTTTAATCAAGAACACGCTTGTTTGAATAAGTGACAAATATTTGATGAGAGGGATCCATTGACAATGCATATTTTGACAATCTTGACAATGGTCATCTTTAAAAATTTGTAAAAAATCATAAAAAATCTTAAAAATGAAAAAAGTTTTATGGATGCATTATTTAACTTATAAATTGATAGTGTTTCAAATTTCAGTCAATTTGAACATCATTTGATGCCTTCTCAAAATTTTGTACATTTTTTAACGGTCATAATTAAAAGATCTTTAAAGAGCTATCAAATATCGCTTGAATTGAATATAATCGGAAACATAATCAATCTATAAGTTAAGCATAACTTCCATAAACTTTTTTTATTTTTAAGATTTTTTATAATTTTTTTACAAATTTTTAAAGATGACCATTGTCAAGATTGTCAAAATATGCATTGTCAATGGACCCCTCCTCTTTAATAATTACAATTGACAACTCTGTAAATTTACTATTAGCTGGCAATTACATCCAAATTACATTTTTTTTAGATTTAGAAGGACATTCAATTTATTTATCTACTCAACACAACTAATACATGTACATATTATTGTATTTGATTTTAGAAAGAATATGAAACTAATAAGAGGAATAATTAGTCTAAACCTATGTCATATGCAATATCAATTATTAGGAGTTTATATATTATGTTTTAATTAAAATTGCCAAAGCAAAGCGAGGCAGTATCTATTTTATAGTGGAGATCGCTATATCTTATGCATGGGCGTTTTCATCCATCTATAATTTATTTATTTATCGGGCTATCTGTTGTCACCTGTTGAAAGTCTCAATCTCATTTACAAAAAAAAAAAAAAAAAAGATTAACTAACTATATTTCTTGTAAGTGACAAAATTAAATTAATTAATTGCATCGGGGACTTGGAGGTTTAGCTCAGTGCTTTTCATCCTTAAGCTTTAATTATCTTGCTCATTAAAAAGCTTTGACCTTTTGTATTTATTAATAATTTCTATTGTATTGATGACCGTTTTAATTACTATTTTAATTTTAGTCACCTGTTAATATTTATCTGTTTAAATCTGTGATTTGATTTCAAGCCATTTCATTTCATGGAAAATTAAGCAACATATATAACAAGAGCTAAACATTTGCACAGAATGAGTGGCATTAATTAGAAAGTAATGAATTAACTTAACAAGTAATTTACATCCCGTTTGACTTGACAAGTGTAGTAAGTTAAAACGGAGTAAAACATCAAATCACCTAATTAATCCATTGGTGTTTGGTGGCAGTGAAATAAATAGATGAAGATGAGTATATATTTGTATGACAATGCCAGCAAATTATAATAATTAATTAATATTTGGGGTTGACTATGTCTATATAGGTCTATGGCAGTAAAAGTAAATGCAGTAGATAGCAGTGAAATAACTTAATTTAGTGAAGTTGGCATAGATACATACATACGATTTCACTATGCAATAGAGTAGAGGAAGAAACATATACATAGGAATGAATAATGATAGCATAAGCAACAGAATTAATGAAGGAAGTTAGGTAGCAGACTGGAGGAAATCTCCCTTCCTCCCTTTCCTTTAATTTCATTAACTGATTATTATTATTCATTTCATTCAAGAGTTGTACTACCTCTGTCCCATTTTAGATGGATTTTTTGTAGTTCAAATGAACTACAAAAAATCCATCTATTTTGGGACAGAGGTAGTAGTAAATAATGGATTTCATCATGTTTTAGTTTGTTTTGTCATATTTTGGAATCTGGAGTCTCCGACTCTCTCTCTCTCTCTCTCTCTCTCTCTCTACTTGTTGAGCTTACCTTCCGACTTTCTTTCTTTCTTTCGTTCTTTCTTTCTTTCTTTCTTCCTTTCAATTAAAATAGATTTCAATTAAGAAAAGAAAGAAAGGAAGCCAGCAAAGGCGCCCCTTCGCTTCCCTTCCCTTCCCTTCCCTCCCCTTCTTCGATGACGCGCCGCTTCTCCCTGCTCCTCCTCCTCCTCCTCATTGCCCTTGCCCTTGCCCCCGTGATCTGCGCCGAGGACGACCCCGCCACCGCGCTCCAGGCCGCCGAGGACGTCACTGCGGAGGGCGAGGGCGAGGGCGAGGGCGAGGGCGAGGCTGCCGTAATTAATGCCAACTCCACGGAGGCCAAAGGCGAGAACACCTTCGCCGATATGATCGATCGTGCGCTGCAGAAGGAGTTCACTGAGACCGAACAGACTGGAGCTGGTTGGTGCCTAACTGCCGGAGCCATTCCCTCTTTCTCTCCTATTAATCTATTAGTATTATTCTTATTATTATTCAGGGATAGATAGATCTAATTCATTCTTCCTTCCTTCCTTCCTTCTTAGCCTTGCCTTAGATCGCATTGCATTGCAATTGCTCCCTCCTAGACTAGATCCATTTTCTCTGCCTTCTTTCTTTCTTTCACTCCACTCCACTTCTCCAAGGGGTCTCCAATTTCTCATTGGTCATCTCATCTCCCCTTCCTTGCATTCACTACTTACTATTATTTATTTACTGCATTTGCTGCTATGCTGGTGCTGCTGCTGCTGCTGGTGCTACTGGACCCTTCTTTAATGCTAATTGCACTTTTTCTTTTATTCACCCTCCTGTCATTACTCATTACTCAACCCTCCCTTCCTTCCTTCCTCTTCATTTCATTCTCTCTCTCTCTCTCTCTCTCTCTCTCTCTCTCTCTCTCTTCCATACTTCCATTATGGATCCCTCTCACATCTTACTAACTCATCTCTCTTTTCAACCATTTTACAGAAACTGATCCTGGAAGTTTTAATAATAGCGTTGCTGAAAATCAGGTAACCACTCTGTCTTCTCTTTTATCTATGTCTTCTCTACTGTCTTTCTTTCTTTCCATCAATAGCTGCTCCCATTTTCACTTGAATTGATGGGATGTCTGAATGTTTTGTTTCTTACCATACCATGTTGTTATCTTGACAGGCTGTTCTAGAAACGGTAGCTCGAGTCACAACAAAGAAAAATGAAACCAAGGATGAGCAGTATGCTTCTAACTTAATGTCTCCATTTTTACATTCCAACCATCTCCAATTTTGTTTTATTGTCTTTTATATATCTATTTATTTATATTTATATTGTCTTCATGTATTTCTTAGGTCCTTCCAGCTACATAATGTGTTTAATTTGGATAATGAGAATCGACCAGAGGATGTTCCCACCTTGATTGATCGAAGGGTACTCAAAATATGTTTTTTGCATTTGTCATTGATGTAGTATCCTTATTTCTTATTTATTTTTTATTCTGATACTGAACGGAGGTGTATATGACACAGGATAACGTTTTTATCATATCCAATCCAAAGTCAAAATACCCTGTGCTACAATTAGATCTGAGGTTTGTCTATATATATATTTTTGCTTGTGGATCTCTTTTAAGAAAAAAACTAATCTTAAATTGCACTTGCTAAGAATCCATACTTACAATTGATGAAATATTTGTAGGTTGATATCAGATCTTGTGGTGGTCATTGTGTCTGCTACATGCGGTGGTATTGCGTTTGCATGTGCTGGACAACCAGTCAGTTTCATATCTTTTTCTTGCAAATTATATTTGCCAATTAATGACTAATAAGTTCTTATTAAGCCCTGGTTTAACAGATAAGAAGAAAACGATAACAAATCGACTAAGGAATAAAAAAATGAACAACAACGTTTTATATTATTTTGTCATGGCCCCATAAAATAATTTTATTATTTCTCTAAGTTATCGTTTTATGTTGATTTTGTGCTCTACAATGTTAAAAGGAACATTTTTCATTCTTAATATTCGGCAGGTGATAACCGGCTACTTGCTAGCGGGTTCAATAATTGGGCCTGGTGGTTTCAAGTTTGTCAGTGAAATGGTGCAAGTAAGGTGCTTTTTTTGCAATTTGATTGTAGTTGTTTATATTTCTCCCCTGTAACTGAAAAGTCCTTTATTTTCTGCATGCCTTTTATTATGTATGAGATTGAGAATATTTCAGTTGGTCATGAAACATGTCAGAAAATGGTAATTTTTGGTTCTTGAACTTCCGTTTTCTACTAGTCTGCTTTTATTAAATTGGCCCTTTTTCACCGTGTTTGGTAGAGTTGTAAAATACTGCCTCCGTAACTTCTAATGGAGATTTATGTTACCAAAAGTTATCCTCGTTTGGTTATGGAAAATTAGGAATGAGGGGTTGAATAAAACAATTGTCAATGCAGATCTGCTCCACAGCTCCAGTGAATCAAACCTTCTTTTGTGATGCTGTTGAACATATCAACTTAGTGGCTATGTGAAATCTCTGATTAATTACAGTTCTTATGCATAAAATTAAACTCAGAAACTAAACTTTGAATCAGAGGGTTACGAGTTTAGTACAAAAAAGCAATTAAAATAAGCACACAGTAAGAAATCAAGAGCAAAAAATAATTGCTAGACGGGTGTCAAAAGAAAGAGGAGACCAAGGCTAGTATTTTTTCAGTGTTGAAATAGGCCAATCCATGGCCATATTGCATCAAAAATTTTGGTTTCTTCAATTCGTCTCCACCAAAAAGGTGAAAGAAGGGTAATGGTGCTGGGGAAGGAGGTCCTTGGGAAGAGGAAAAATGGGAAATAAAAAGTACAGGAGAAAATAATAAGATAGTAAAGTTTGTAGGACCCACAAGGTTAAGCCATGGGGAGTAAGTTATAGCATGGGGTGAGGCTCTTTAGTTTAAGGAGCTAAAGATTCCCACTACGCCATCGTATGCAGCACGATTTTATCCGTGTTTGGCTCTATAAATGAGACATAGAGACTTTATTATCCATTTACGCTCTAACCAAACACGGTGTTTAGGATTAGTTGTGCTTGATATCATGGCATACCTAAAAATTACAGTTAGATTCATGGAGTCATTTTCTGATGTTCAGTTTACTTGAGGGTTAAATTCTGTTGTATTGAATAGTGTTTTTTTTGTTCACTTATAGGTTGAAACAGTGGCACAATTTGGAGTCATCTTTCTCCTTTTCGCATTAGGTCTTGAGTTTTCAACTGCAAAGGTACTTCTTTTTCTCAAATGACTATTTTATTCTGCAAGGAAGAACATCCCTGTACTTCTATATCTATGTTCACTTGTGCTCTTTAACTCTTTTTTTTTCCCCCATACTTTACAGCTTAAAGTTGTCCGTGCTGTTGCTGTGCTGGGAGGGCTACTCCAAATCATTTTATTCATGTGCTTATGTGGTATAACAGCATCGGTAATTATTCCACTTTGAAGTTTGTCTTTGGTTTACTGCTTGCTTGTACATTTTGAACTTTGATATTTTCATTACTACAGATTAATCTAATAGGCTCATTTTATAGATCTGACATCAATAATGGTAAAACTGCAGCTAGCTGGGGGCAAATCTTCCGAGGGAATTTTTGTGGGTGCCTTTCTGTCTATGTCATCTACAGCTGTGGTAAGTTAATGTTTGCACTATCAGTAGTGTTTGAAGTCGTTCATGAGAGCATATAAATTGCTGTACTCACCCATTTTGGTAGTTTATTTGTTGGCTGTGCGAAGGTAAAATGTTGATGTAGGAATCTTTGAAAAGTACAATAAGGTTGAAGTGAAATTCAGAAAGTATTCAGTATCTTTAATAAACAGAGTTAGACTATTGTGCTAACCTTATCATTTCGATTTGGAATGCTAACATTTCAAAGTTTATGTTACCATGTTAGAAATTACGATTTATGGTGCTTAATAAATTCTTCATGTAAAAATATTAGGTAACACAAAAAATTCTCCATATGATGCTTTCTAACTATCTGTTTTAAATTTTGAGAAGAGCACATAAATAATAAGCTTGTTAGTTATTGAACATACAATTTGGAATTTAGGATAGTGTTACATGTAGCTGCTTCAGCGTTCTTGCATAGTGTTATTGCCTGCCAACCTCTGCAAGGGAGTACTGCAACTTATGATCTTTTTGTCTTATACCTGAACACATGAGCATGCAATTTTGTAGGCGGCTAAAGGTCAAATTATAATTTATGCATTATGTAACCGGTGCTTGTTACTGACTGTGCTGAAATAACTCAGAACGGTGCATGAGTTTCACTGTTGTAGTATAAATATTACCAGTATTGTTTTTAGATAAATTTTGTTAGCAGTCTTTGTTTTATTCCTTGGGATTATGAAAGATTTTGATATTGTCACAGAAGTTGACAAGTGAAGCTTATCTGTAGGTTTTGAAGTTTCTGATGGAAAGAAATGGCATAAATGCACTTCACGGCCAAGTCACAGTTGGTACTCTCATACTTCAGGTATTCTGATACGGACCGCATAGCACGGTCAAAGTGTGCTATGCCTATCACCATAGCCTAATTATATATATATATATATAGAGTAAAACTATGGTGCTCCTAGGAGCACGGAGGCCTTCCGTGCTCCTAACTCAAAAATCATACTAAACCATCTCGAAATTTCGATTTATGGGTCTCATTAAATTCTTTATATCAAAATATCATATGATACAAAATTTTTTCATTTTTTGAGATTTTGAAGTATTTGTTTTGTATTTTTTAAAGATGACATAGTTTTATACATTATTTTATTATTATTTTGAGGTCATTCTAAAAAATTCTAAAACATATACTTAAGAAACTCAAAAAATGGAAAAGTTGTATCCTAAGAGATTTTGATATAGAGAATTTAATGAGTATGATAAATCAAAATTTCATGATGGTTTAGTATGATTTTTAAGTTAGGGGCACGGGAGGCCTCCGTACTCCTAGGAGCACGCTAGATTTACTATATATATATAGTTTGACTATTATACTAACGTTAGCATTTCGGACCGAAATGCTAATGCCTCAAAATTTATGTTATCGTGTCCGAAATCATGATTTATGGTGCTCAATAAATTCTTTATATGGAAATATTGGGGAATAAAAAAAAAATTTTATTTTTAGATTTTTCTAAGTATTTGTTTTGAATTTTAGAAAAGAGCTCATAAATATTAATAAAATATTGATGTTTGTACATGCTATTTTCAAAAATGAAAACAAATACTTAGAAAACTTTTAAAATGGAAAATTTTTGTATTCCCTAATATTTTCATATAAAGAATTTATTGAGCACCATAAATCGTGATTTCGGACATGATAACAATAATTTTGAGGCGTTAGCATTTCGGTCTGAAATGCTAACGTTAGTATAATAGTCTAGCTCTATATATATATATATATATAATTTGGGCACCAGAAATGGAGATACGGACCTCATAGCACGACCAAAGTGTGACATGCAGATTACTCTCATACTTCTTTTAGTACTTGAAGTTTTAATGGAACAGACGGCAATAGGCCTGGCCTATGCATAAAAAGAAACATTTTGATGAGAAATAATGAGCTTTTCTCTGTGGCAAGTCTGTTCGGCACCTGCCACCCAATCTTCTAGTAGGACATGGTAGTTAGTTTTATAAAGAGTTTTTTACATGTAGGATTGTGCTGTTGGCCTCCTTTTTGCATTATTACCTATATTAGGTGGATCCTCAGGTGTCCTTCAGGGTGTCATATCTATGACCAAATCGTAAGTTGTCTTTAGAAGCTCACTTTTGTCAATTATTGTTCTGTTTGATAATATCACTGTATGTCAATAATATGTTGCTTGACATTCATTTTAAAAGCACATGATTTTCTTTGTAAAAAATTTCTTTTGATCTGTCAATGAATGAACTATAATGCTCCAGATTGGTAGTATTATGCACATTCCTTGCTATTCTCTCCATACTATGCCGGACATGCGTGCCTTGGTTTCTCAAGCTCATGATAAGCCTTTCATCTCAGGTTATTTGTTTCTGGGACATTAATATCCTGAAATTTTTAAATAATGATATATCTTTGCTTCTATCTTGTTTTATATTCTTCAGTGCTTTTGTCTGATGTACATCTTATCAACTTGTGATTAATGCAGACAAATGAGCTATACCAACTTGCTGCTGTTGCTTTCTGCTTGTTAGTTGCTTGGGTAAATTTCTAACGGTGGTTAATTGGTCTCCAATTGTTTAGTTATGTTCATAAATATAAATCCTTTAATGATCATTATTATTACAGCTGCCTGGCTGGGGCTGGCAAAAAAGTTCGTAGCTCGTAATTCGCTCGAGTACGATTCGGTCTAAGCTCGATTCGATTTTTTGTCAGCTCGAGTTCGATTTAGCTCGGCTCAATTTTTTCTTGATTCGATTCGTAATAGCTCAATATATAGTAATTTGCACATTTTTTGAACTATTTTGTTAAAATTGATTGTAATAATATACCTATTTTATTATTTAATTAACAAAATATACTTATTTTATTGTTAATTAATAAAATATAAATTTTTTAATCATAATTTATTATAAAATTAGTAAAATAGAGATAATTTGTTTATATTATCAAAGAAGGACAAAATAATATACTTATTTTAGCTATAATTATCTATGGTAATATGAAAAATAAATATAAAATTACAATAATTGAGCTTGTATGGAGCTTGGAGCTCGATTCGAGTTCGAGCTAGTTCAATTCGGTTTAGCTCGAGTTCGGTTTAGCTCCAGCTCGATTCGGTTCAAGTTTGATTTAGATCAAATTCGATTCAATTCGGTTCGATTCGTTTACAGCCGTGGCTGGCTCTAGTTGGGTTTCATTTCTAGCCTACCCAACTTGCTTGGGAATAAAGGCTTTGTAGTTGTTATTGTATTCTTACCTTTTCCGTTTTTTGCATGTTTGAGGTTTTGATTTTTCAAGTGAACATCTCTTTTTGGATTGATTTTGACATCATGTGTTCTTATACAATCTTGTGCAAGCTCAGTGTAGTGACAAGTTGGGACTGAGCTTGGAGCTGGGCTCTTTTGCAGCTGGTGTTATGATTTCAACAACTGACCTTGCACAGCACACCCTTGAACAAGTAACGCCTTTTGCTTTACTAGCTTGCTGGTTTTCAACAATTTTAAAAAAAATCAGAAGTCCAATTAAGTTCCATGGTGAAGAAGATTGAGATAGCAGTTCTATAAAGTTCAGCTATTTCAAACTATAAAATTAGAGTCTGATTCATAAAGAAAAGAGGGGCAATCAACTCAGCACACATAGCATGCAACAAAAAATATGAAAATATGAATTAAGTTTCCAATCAGCATCGAAGCAACAGCTTTTTAGAAAGCAAAAGGAAGCAATGATTTTTTAGAATGTCACATCTGCCTGGGCAGATAAAAAATCTTATCTTTATTTTCTTGTTGGATGTGCCCAAATAAATTGACGGCTGTACATATTAAGTACTGAAATATGAATGATGCCTGAATTTTCTGGTTTGCCTTATTTCTGCAGATTGAACCGATTCGCAACTTCTTCGCAGCACTGTTTTTGGCAAGTATAGGCATGCTTATTCATGTCCATTTTCTTTGGAACCATGTGGATATCTTGCTAGCGGCTGTCATCTTGGTGATAATTATTAAAACTGTCATCATTGCCATAGTGGTCAAGGGGTTTGGCTACAACAACAAGACCTCTCTTCTTGTAAGTACTTTATATTTAAATTATTTCTCATGCTTCTCTTAAAGAAGTTATAGAAGTTGATTAAGACATTGATGCATTTGTTTACTGTCTTTTTGTACTATAGAGCTTTATGACGTTAATATTGTTAATGTTGAGTAGGTATGGGCACTAGAAACAAGAAATCTTACACACCTGTTCTAAGCATGTGAACACTAGAAATGTGTTCTCTATACCATTGAAAACCACGCAAGAGAACCCAATCTCCTCACTGTCATAGTGACAAGGTTCCTGTATAAAACCCACGTTATAATCCTATAGACTTGCTAGGATTTCCTGAGATGTTAGGAAATACTTGTACGAAGTACTGGGTAGAGATGTGTGTGCCACAGGACTGCTCTTGATTTCTAATTTTTGAGTATGTAATTTCATAGTCAGAGCTTCTGCAGGCTATGTAGATTTGAAATTGGTTAGTTTGTTACTCTTCTCGACTTGATTTTCTTGTATTTTGATCCTTCTTTGTAGGTTGGGATGTCTCTTGCACAGATAGGGGAATTTGCATTTGTCCTTCTCAGCCGTGCTTCAAATCTAAAACTTGTGCAGGTTCGATCTCGACATTGCCACTAATACATGTTTTATATACATAGCATTTTTAAACTTGTGGAGTTAATACTTGTGTTTGTTCTTTGTGGTACGCAGGGAAAATTGTATTTGCTTCTACTTGGAACAACTGCTCTCAGTTTGGTAATTTTTTATTTGTGTAGTTCGTCCCCTTTGAGATTGCTACCGGTACCACTCCCACAAAATAAAGAATTTTAATAGCATGAAAGGAATATAAGTAAAATAAAGTAATAACTGCAAGAGAAACAGGGGGGAAAAGCATTTACTGTATCGTGCCTATTTAGCATTGAGTTTGGTACTAGCAGTTAACTGGTACTGACCCGACTAGTATGGTTTTAGCATCCAATATTAAGATATAAATTTGAATTACCGGTATCTTTTAGATTATAAGTCCTCAGTTTATAATTGGTTACCATGGTACTATAGCCAGCTTTTCAGATATCTGAACCCAATTAGGCTCTGGTATTAACTAATTTAGTCGATTAATGTCTTTCACACTGGTTCTTCAAGCAGCCTGCTGCAGGTTAGGGAAATGACAAGAATAAATAATACTAAAGTCATTGCTTGCCTTTTCACCTAAGTCTGTTGAGCAATTGTTAAATTATTATTGGATGGCATTGCTCTTTCAAAAAATAAAAAAAGAGCAGCAAGATAAAGTAAAGAAATGAGCCAAAAGGAAAAAAGAACAGCAGCATGACAATATCATTAATTGCATGTGATGACAGAAATTAACTTGAAATCTGTATGTGGTAGGTGACAACACCGTTGCTCTTCAAACTAATACCGGCGGTAATACACCTTGGTGTTCTGTTGCGGTGGTTCTCACCTGATACCAATCATCATGTTGAGGTAACATATTCCCTATGAGTATATACTGGTATAACGTAACAGCATAGCTTGAAACTTCAATTTTATATGAGTACATACTGGCACAACAGAGTGCTTTCAGCCAAATACTATTTGGATATATTGGGCTGAAAAATGATTCTTAGCATTAACCCACAACTCAGGCAACTACTATGTTTATCTGGAGTCTGGACAATAGCTTTGTAAAATGTATCCAAGCTTATCATGCCACCTTTTATAAATGCTTTGAGCATCAAACAAATATGTGAATCTCAGTTAGGCTTCTTACACAAAGCAATGACCGTGATAATTAAAACATTAGATAATTAAAGCAATGACCGTGATAATTAAAACATTAGATAATTATTTGTGACTTTACTAATGTTGTGCTTTAATGTAAATGATAGATGGGGTACAAAGCTGACCGGGTGGACAGTGTAAAACGCATTACTCTTCTAGTTCAAGGCGGTCATGATTCATGATGATAGATGGTAGTTTAATGGGCTCTGTAGCACAATATCTTTTTTGTATACACGTATAGAAATAGAGGAATTTTGATCTCTAGTGTGGAAAGGAGAAAAGGTGGTCTATCTTATCGTTCTTGAGGTGGCATGAAATGAAGAGATTGTGGAAAGATAGGAATGGGTAGGTGAGAAATTGGGATGTGGATCGAAATGGAACAGTGCTCTCTTGCAGGTGTTCCTTTTGTAAAATAATATGTATGTGTCAATTGATTGATTGATTAACTCCTTGAGCTCCCATAGTTAGCTAATTGCTTGTGTAACCATTCTATCAAGTGTAGATTAACTCCCACATGACATGTAGGATTAGATCATCGGATGAATATGAGGGTAGGTTTTTTTTTTTTTTTCCTCCCATTTTTGTTTCTTCAGTTAATATTATGTCCATTTAATGAAGACTCTTTTTTTGTTGCCTTGGCGTAGAAATTTTAGGAAATTGACTGACTATACCTGAACGTTTGTTAATTTCCTTTTGATCTCTGTAACATTTTTGATTCCGGAAGGATGGTACTTGATTAGGGTGTCACTAACTTGAGGATATGATTTGGTAATGTAATAATAATGTTAGGCTGATGAGTATGGATGCCATTGGAATTGCAATTCCAATATAAGGCCCAGTTGACACAAGCACAGTAAGAGCTAAGGGTAACGGCCCAGAGTAATTAGCCGCCACTAGAGTGACTAAAGGTGTCTAGGGTTTTGAGACCCACCTTACCTTACCTGACTCCCCTTACAAAGGGAAGGAAAGGGTTTGGTTTGAGAGCTTGCAACGCAGGAGCAAGCAATCCCTCCCTGCCTCCCTTGGATAGAAGACCCCGCCGCCGCCGCCGCCGGTGAAGGAATCTCAGTCGGATTTTCCCTGTTTCTCAGCATGTGCTGTGCCTGTATAGTATTTTATTTATTGTATTGCAACTCATATTCTGTGAGTCCCGTCCATTTGTCGATCGCCTTGAGAGAACTTGGTGGCTATGCCTATGATATCTATATATGTATGTGCCATTCTTGTTCCGTTGCAGGCGTATATTGAATGAGAATCATCATTATCCACTGCCCTCTATACTGCATCTTTTAGCATTCTTTCTCATCTTGCATGCTTGCTTTAAGACTTTAAGTTACCCTTTCCCCATTCCTCATTTCTGCTCATTGCCATTCCCCATTCCCCATTCCCAGTACATGTCGCCTTGAGAGAACTTAATGGCTTTTTTCTTACATGTCATTCTTAGTTCCGTTGCAGGCGTATATTAATTAAATTATTTTGACTGCCCTTTATTTCAAAGCATCTATCAATATTGTGCTGCTTTGCAACAAGGGTCATTAGACATGATTCATGTATTCACGTATCTTCATTTATAGCAAGGTCGCCCAATTACTCAATTATATTATATATCTCATGTTTCAATGCTTTAATTCAATCACGTTTTGCATTTACTCTTTCTTGTCATTGTCATATATATAATTTTTCAGCGTTTATACACCATGTTGGACAATGCAGTACCATACTTTGAGATATCAGCAATAAATACTGACAAACCTCCTCTATCTATAAATTAAATCAATGCGTGGGTTGACCAATTTAGAAAAGGAGGTTTCATTTTCTTGTTATCTCACAAATCTTTATTGTTGGTTTGTTTGTTCGTGAGTTTTCAAGCTTCTAGTTCTTGTGTATATACTGTTCCCTTTTTTCGCTTAGGGAAGAACATGATAGTTTCAAACCAACCTTACTTCTACAAGAAAGCCGCACTATTCCCTGGGAGTGCTTTTATAATTGGTGTGGATACTGCAGTAAGACTTGTCAATATATGATTGTGCACTAGTGTATTTCCAAGTGTGACAAATTGTTTAGTTGCACTATAATTGTGCACTAATTAGTTATTATAGTTCTATGTTAATAAACTATATATGGTTGGTTATTGACACACCGACAAAGTTTATGGCCAACACCAGTCCATCTTTTTGTGCAAGTTTTTATTGAAGTAATGTACACTTTCCAATCATTTCGTTTCTATGTGCCATCATGCTATCAGTTCTGACAAACTGTCTAAAGATGTTAGACTAAAATGGCAAGCTCTATATCCTGCTTATTGTAAGGTTGTTAAATTTTTTTTTTTTTTTTCTTATCTTTCAGCCAAGTGGTTATGGAGGTGACTACGATATATAGAATGGCCTAGATACTACTGGAGTGCAAAAGGACAGGTACAACTTGTCTTGTTGGAGGCCGAAAAGTAGATGGAATTTTCAAGCTATATAACTATATATGCATTCCATAACCCTATCTAAATATCTTATTAATATTAATTTTTTTTCTATTTGAAAATGTGAAATGTTAACAGATGTTTGCTCCTATAAAAGTGAGGCCCACCTCTACTGCTTATAGTCAATGGGAAGCACAGTCTGGGTACAGTATGTTAAAGCAATTAAAAGTATGTAGTTTACCATGAGCCCCTTGGTCTGGCGTGCGGATCGTCCGACGCGCTGCTAAATTAGCAGTGACGAATCTGCACCGTTTGTTAAATCAACGGATGTGATTTCTCCCATCCAATTTTACAAACTTAAGCGACTGAACCCAGTCCAACTGGCTCCCAACTTGGATCTGGTCCTTCCCTCTTCCAACTCGCTCTCACCATTCCTTCCCTCTTCCGACCTTCTACCGCTGCACTTCCAGATGCTCAGCACTCTCGCCAGGCGATCATGGAGGCAGTAGCAGCAGCGCCTATCTCTGTTCCACCTCCCATTGCAAAACCTCGCGTCCAATAAACTCTTCTACTCCTCCGACGTGCTGCCCTACGCTGTCCGACGAAACCTCGGAGGCCTTCTCCTCTAACTTGGCCGCTGCCAAGGAGCTCGTCTCCCAGCTCCATTCCCAGATCTCCAAGGTCTCTCTTTTCTCTCTCTGCTTACAATTGACGAGCTTCTGAAATCTGAACAACTTGTACTGGTTTGTAGGCCAAATTGCAATATATAAACAATTAGATATAAAGTACCGACAGACAAATATCATCTTTTCACAATTGGAAGCATGCTGATACATATATTGTACCAATAGAGGAAAATAAATGAGGTTTAGGTCATGTAATTTCAATTGAATTTCTTGCTTTACTTTTTGAAGATCATGTATCATAGAAAATGTTCCTTTTATTAGGTTTTACACGAGGGAGGGGCTGAAGCGGTAAAGAGAAACAGGAGTTGAAACAAGCTGCTTACAAGAGAAAGAATTGACTGGTATAGCAAGGTACATCGATTTATTATGGACTTTGACATTGTACTGGTCTGCTTTTAAATTTTCATATAGCAAGGTGCATGATGAATTTCCTGTTTTGTCTTCAGGTATATTCTGACTGGTATAGTATCAGTCCAATATTCTATGTTTGAGCATGGCATTGCAAATTTTGGTTCTTTTGAGTTCCTTTTGCATGTAAGTCGTTGCCAGTTAATTGTTCGTTTTAATGCCTAGGCTGTATTATGGTGGGTTGTGGCATGATTGAGGCTGATATTCCCAATTATCCGGTATTATACTAGAAATTGGCCAAACTTCAACATAGCTCAGCTTTTAGTTAATGCTCTTAACTTGGATTAAATCTGGCTCCTTACTTGCCCACCCACATGCAATAGAAGTTGCAGTAGCTAGACCTTCAAGATGAACAGACCCATGAAGATGACCAGCACCATTACCAAATTAATTGCATTATCATTTTTTAATATGTTTTTGTACCTTTGTAGGAAGAAGCAACAAGTGAAATAGCAAGTCTAAAGGAAGAGATTCAAAAATCATGGAATGATCTTTAAAAAAGCCGAGCCTCTGTACTAGTCTCAAGTAGCTGAAGAGGATGAATTTTTTTTTTTTTTTTTTGTATAGATTTTAGATAGGGACTTTATGTATTTTTTTTATTTAGAAGATGTACATATACAGATTATTTAATTTGGAAATTGATGCTTCTATGTAATTCAATGATTGATAATGTAAATGGGTGAAACTGTATTTGAAATAAGTGTCATAAATCTCGAATCTTAAGAGTTTTTACTTTTTACTATCAATTGTCTATTACATTCCAATATGTTTGCTCACTCAAACTTAAGATGAGCGTTGAATTGCTGATACAAAAAGAAAGCTTTTATCTATAAAAGCTATACAAAATGAGGCTGGTCATTCCAAATACAAAAAGACTTTGTCATGCCACCAAAAAAGCTTTTATCTTTAAAAAGATTTACAAAAGATGATTAATAATTTAGATACTATCTCTACAGATTGCATGTGCCATTCCCAAATTGTTGCTCTTGATGAAGGTCAGGCTGCAAATAAAAATGAAAAAAGCTGCTATTAATATAGAAAGCAAGTTCAGAATAAAAAAGGAACAAGTATAATAGATGGAAATAAGCTATACTTAAGAATCCAATCACAAATATTAATGGTTTTTGACTATGCTTATTTAATGCGTACTCAGGATATAACAACACAAAAGCTATTATAATTGATAAAGTAATACAAATATACTTACTATAGGGACTGGGTCCATGTTGTGAATGGGCACTTAGCTACTGAGCTATATGATGTGAGCCACTGAACTATTAACTTAAGTAAACTAAAAGATTGTAATCAAGTTGGCACATGTAACAGTTTCCTGGTCAATTGAATTCCAAATAAATAGTAACTGGTAAGGTAATCCAACATATTGGTGCAGCCAGTATAATACACTGCTATGCCAATCATTTATTGAATGGTATCGAATCATCCAGCTTCCAAGCAAGTACAATAAGTCATTGCCATAAAAATAACAACTAGCAGCCATATATTAGACGGCATACCCGATCATTGGTTAGTCATGGTAGGAAATAAAATAATATACAAACAAAAACAAACAAAAAAGAATAGGTGAATAAGTATGTACTTTTCGAATTTCAGTTTCGGTGACCCAAGCAATATAAGCAGGAAGTTCATCTCTTTCTCGGTCCTTTATATAAACAAGATGGATTTAGTTACATCCTATATATTAACAAGATGGATTAAGTTACAAATACATATGAATGTAGACAATAAACACTCATGGCACTAATATATCAATGCAATATTATAGATAATGAAACACAGATATAGATACTACATACTAATCACTGATGACCAGCTATTAAAATACAAAAGACAACAAGAGAAAGACATTCATGGTTCTGTGAAACTCCAATCCAATATTGCAATTTCTCATTTCTGGTTCAGCGTTCGGTTTCGAGTTGGAAATGTTAGTTTACTGGTAAATAGAAATTGATCATTACTCAGTTCGAATCAGCAAGACCGTCCCCAATATGCGTGCCCCAATATTGCCAGGTTCAACTTCGGTACCATCCACGGCCCCAAGAAAAGCGCCCGATCGACCAGCAGCGGGGAAAACGAGAGCAGCCACCACAGTAGAAAACGAGAAGAGAAACCACCACCGCAAATTGGAGCAGCACGCAGGCACGAGCTTGGAGGGTCGGAAGAGGGAAGGAGTTCGCGGAGCAGCCTGCAGCCTTGATCGTCGGAGAGTCGGAAGAGGGAAGGACCAGACTTGGGTCTGGGAGCCAGTTTAAGTGGTCTAGTTGCTTAAGTTTGTAAAGTTGGAGAGGAAGAATCATATCCGTCGATTTAACAAACGGTGCGGATTCGTCACTGCTAATTTAGCAGCGCGTCGGACGATCCGCACGCCTTGGTCTGATACTCTGATGCTTGTTGATTTCAGCACGATGTGAATTGATAACATGTTTCTGACCAAAATATTACTAGCGCATGCAATTAATTCCCTATTCTTTTATGCATGGACAAAACCTATATGGATATGCCATATTAAAAAGGCCAATTAGAGATGTGCTTGCTGATCATCTTCATCTGATTAGTTGAACTTGTTATTCTTGGTGGTATTAATTTTTGTTGAGTGTACTTTTGAATAAAAGTCTGAGAGGTGCAGAGTTAATATTGTTTTTTTGTTTGGTAGTATTATTAATAATACTATCTGATGAAAAGAAAAATAGGTGTCCCGTACGTGTGACCGTGTCCGGTGACTCGGGTCCAATTGCAACTGGACCTGGTAGTGTGGAGTCTGTTTAGTGTTTGGACAAGTTCCGGACCCAAAAAGTAGGAAGCTAAGCTAGTAATTAATTAATTAGAGAGAGAGAGAGAGAGAGAGAGATAGTAATTAATGATTTACGTTATAATTATAAATTAATCTTATATATCTTAATTATCTACATCAAAAATAAAGGAATAATTAATTAATGTTACTCGATTAGAGTTCCACATCGTTGACCCTCTTCCCTTCCCTTCCCTTCTTTATTTATAATCTATACTCTATAAAGAGGGATAGATTTGTAAGCACCTCAACTATGTCATATTATCACTCTTATTAACCATTGATTTTGTTTGGAACTCTCCATCTACTTTGATCCAATGACTTATGTTTTTTTCCTCTCCTTATTAAATAAGATGAATTGATGTCTAAAACAAATTTTAACCCTTAAAATAGTCCAACATTTATATATTCTTATTTATAAATTAATAAATTATTAAATTAATATTGTTATTATTATTATTACATTGCATTAAAATTAAAAAAAATGTTTAATATAAATATTTAAAAATTTATCAAATTTTTAGTTATTTATTTGACACCACTCGGACTTCGAGCTCTAGTAATAATAATATAATATTTTATAGGGAAATGCCAACCAATGTAATTGCGCTAGATGCTCCTCTCCTATCCTCTCCTCTCCTCTCCTTTCCTCGCTAACTCTAGACTAACATGCATGTATATTATAGATACGATATGCAAGATAAGACAACATGCATGTATCATGTATGTTGATATAATATATATATGTTGGCTTCCAATTGGGTTTGGGTATAAATTAAGTAAAGAAAAAACAAATAAGTAATGTTAATAAGGGTTTTCGAGGCGACGCCGATGGAAGCGATCTAATCTATTAATTAAATATATTATAATATATATAGAGAGAGAGTCAACTCAACGACGTTATTAAGATCGATCGATCGATCAGATCAGCCAGCGAGCAAGTTGATCCGATCTCCCTTTAATTTATTAATTAATAATTTTGTAATTAGTTCAACACTAAATATATATATATATATATATATAGAGCTAGACTATTATACTAACGTTAGCATTTCGGACCGAAATGCTAACGCCTCAATATTGTTGTTATCGTGTCTGAAATCAAGATTTATGGTGCTCAACAAATTCTTTATATGGAAATATTGGGGAATACAAAAATTTTCCATTTTTAGAATTTTCTAAGTATTCGTTTTGCATTTTTAAAAATACCATGTACAAACATCAATATTTTATTAATATTTATGAGCTATTTTCTAAAATTCAAAACTAATACTTAGAAAACTCTAAAAATGAAAAAATTTTGTATTCCCCAATATTTCCATATAAAGAATTTATTGAGCACCATAAATCATGGTTTCGAACACGATAACAACAATTTTGAGCCGTTAGCATTTCGGTTCGAAATGCTAACGTTAGTATAATAGTCAAACTATATATATATATATATCTACATGCTCATGTGCATATATAGGGAGGAGAATGGAGATATGATATATGCATGGCCATTGCCATTGCCCAATCAAGATGACATGATATATGATAATATTTTAGAGTGAGACCTACCGTCCATCAAGCAATGGTCCATATATCCGTAGAATCTCTGTTGGCATTGTGCGCTGGAGAAATGAATTAACACATTAGCCTGGCTCGCCGTCCACATGATGTCTACGAAAATTTTTTTTTTCCGTAGCTGCTTTCAAATCAGTCACGTTGTATTGGTAAATCATTTTTTTTTGGTTCCCGAGCTCTCTATCGGACTTTGAAAATGTATTATTGGTTTTTGAATCCTATATCCCGCCCGAATTCAAACATTTTAACTGGAACACGAACATCCCCTTTCTTCCCCAAAAGCACTTTATTTGGCGAGTACGAAATTGTGTGTATTTCAATTTTGTGTCCGTTGAAAAACAAATGTAATATAGCTCTGAATTTGTGATGTAGGGACGGTAGGGGGGAAGAGAGCAATGGAAGAGTACTCGAGAGATTTTAGGAATTCACACAGAATTTATTTTCTTGATAACTTGATACAACAAGTAATCTTGATACAAAAGATAATTTCAAAACTAAAACTGCCTCTGCCTAAAGGGCATGAGTCTACTTATATAGAAAACAAAAATTGAACCCTAAAAATAACATAAAGCAACAACAGTCAAAAAATATCTAAAAAATGCAAAGAAAGCCTAAAAGACGTCATCCATAACTGTCTGGAAATATTTCGGACCGAAACAGATCATTTCGGACCGAAATTCTGTTCTGATTCAAGAAATTCGGACCGAAATTATTTCTGTCATAATGACCATGCTGTATTAATTCGCCATTTCGACTGGGATGCCTTCCGATTCTGAGAAAACTCAAAACATGAAAGTTGTAGCTAATTTCTTTATCTTTCTATAGAATTTTTGAATCACCTCATTTGGACTTGTATTAAGGAAGTTATAATCAAAATATCACAGCATATCAATCTGACCAATTCTGGGGCAGACCGCCCTCTATCTGCATCATTTTGTGTAACGATATTTTGTACAAAAGTAAAAGATGTTTTGAAGATAGTAATGAAGAAGAAATTTCATATCAGTATAAAGATGAACTATTATTGTATGGAATGTTGCATATTAATTGTAACAACATGTACGTTGGCTGTAACAAACACATAAGTTATGTGTAACAAAACCAACAAGTGACTGTAACAACTCTTAAAGAAATATCAGTAATCAAACACACTGCATGCATCTTAAAAGAAGTTGTAACAAAACCAACAAGTAACTGTAATAACTCTTAAAGGAAGAGTCAACAAGTAAAAAATGAAGTTGTAATAAAACCAACAAGTAGTTTCCATTAAAAAAAAAACAAGAAGTAGCTTAAATAAAGAAAAGAAACACTAAGTAAGATTAGTTATCCTCCTCTTTCCTGTAACTATTATTGCTTCACTATGTAACCAATTGACATTTTCCTGTAACATTTATTTCTTTGCTATGTAACCAATCATTAAAGAAATGCAACATTAAATAAAAAAAGGTGCTGGACAAATAGAACTGTAACAAATTAACCAAAGAAAGTAATGATTCACAAGTAAATATTTGCATTAGAAGTATTGATTGTAACCACGCATAAACAAAACCCAAATTATTTGTATTTTCCAATCTTTTTTAAGAACCCCAGATTTTTTTTACCTTTTAAAGGGTTTTTTTTGGAAAGGGGGAAAACTGGACTCAAATATGTGTGCGTCATAATTAATGGAACAGCAGTGAGATTTTTTACCTTTTGAGCGGCGGAGCGATCGCTACCAATATTTTAATTACCTTTTAAGCGGCGGTGAGATTTTTTACTTTTTTAAGAGCTACAGGAAGTAGGGGTAATGATTCAATCAGGGTGATGAGGAGCTAGCGGAGCGATCACTGCGTATCGCAGGCGTTGTGAGGTGTCGATGCCACGGCGGATTTAGGTCAACAATGGAGATGTAGAGCCTTTGACTCAGTGGACGGATAGAGTTTCCGTAATATGATATATGCGGTGTTGAATTCGATCAGGAGGGACTACCTAGCACACCTAGCATATCTATGACTATGCACATCACATATTCACATCCATCGATCCACCGGGTTACAATTAAGATTTATGCTTTATAAATTTTTAATTTTAAACAATATTGATACTAAATTAAATATTCACATATATGAAAATGGTTGTTATTTTATTTTATTTTGAATTCAATTTATAAGCTCTTTTATGCTTTGTTTTCATTATCAAAATAAATATTTTGGTACCTCGAGTTAATAAAATATTTTGGATACAAAAAGATTTCTGACATAAATAAAGTTTATAAGTTCGAAATTTAAATTGAAAACTTTAAATTATATATTATGGAATAATAAAGATCAATTTTAATTATTTATGTAACTATACATACATTTTATGAAGATATATCATTGAATAATATAAAATCGGAAAAAAAGAAGTAAAAAAAATAAGAAATGTTTTGTGTGCTTCAAACATTTTCACAACTAAGTGTTATATCCTAATATATTTTTTTTAATGATGAAATATAATTATATTTACAATAGCATACATATGCATGCATATAAAGGTAGTTTGGTCTTTTACACTTTAAAATGGTATATTTGTGAGTTGATTAATTGTCGGTGGGCAACTTGTCACGGATCTAATAGATTAGGAGGTGTTTGTACAAATTAAAAGATTGAGAGGGTACGTGTTGTCAAAACCGAAAAGATTGGGGCCTTAATTAGCACATTATCCGTGAATTAAAATTTAACAACAACTGTTGTATAGCGAAGGAATTTTCTTACTATATATATCACATCGATCTTTTGTATGAAATTAAGAATTTGTTTGTTGACTGTCATCAATGTGATCCATACGTATATATAATATTATCGAGACCGAGTAATATTGAATTAATTAGACTTCTTTTTTATTCAACTCGAGTATAACGTACGTGAGGATCCAGTAGACCAATTCTATTCCTAAGGAAAATAAATAAATCAATTTGGCATATTGGATAATTAAGAAAATGATACTATGTGGGGAAAAAAACAATTATGTAGGTTGCATTATTTTTGATAAGTTGTAGTTAATTAATTAGAATTAATCCTTAATTGTTTGGGTTCCTAGCTTCCGTCACGGTTCAATATTCTATAATATTTTTCTCATTTTCCTCATCGGAGTAAGCTATTTTAGTTGTTCAGTCTTTTAGATTCAAATAAAATTTTATGTCGCCTCAAAACATAAAACTTAGGAAACTGTCACTCCAAATTAAATTGTACATTATCTAATTTCAATTAATGCGTTGGAAAACTCACCCTGCTGAAAGTAACATGTCTGTCTTCTTATATATATGTAGCTCATTAATTATATATATAGATATATAGTCATTACAGACTAAAACATGTTAATTTAATTTGTCGTGTTTCATGTAGAATGGTCGTATTTAATTGAATTGTCTTACTAGTTACGTGTTTCATGTATGTTCGATCGTCTAATATTGAAATTGGAATGCTATATATATACTAAATTAATTAAAATGAATATAGCTGAAGTTGATATTGATTGTAATACGACCTTTTGTCCTCGTGTGAGGGAGGGAGGGAGGGATTGTTTTTTTGTTTGTTCAAATAATGAAAAATTGAGTGGCACCACATGCACCACATGATCCACATCCACATCTCTGCCTCGATGTCTCTCATAGTCCCGATTTTTTTATTAATAAACAAAAGAAAATAAGAAATCACGAGTATATACGATTCGGTTTAGAAATCACGAAACTAGACATTCCACCTACAAAGAAGGCGGACCGATTCCGCCTAGAAAGAAGGCGGACCGATTCCGCCTATAAAGAAGGCGGACCGATTCCACCTTCTTTCTAGGCGGACCCATTCCACCTAATTTCTAGGTGGACCAGTTCATATAAATTCCAATACGCAAACTTCAAGCTACAACCATTCAGTTTGGTGCTCTCTCACACTGCCTATAGGTCAGCAATATTTTAATATTTATGAATTATTTTATATAATATCTAAATATTTAGTTTAATAATATAAATCGTTATTGTGTTTTTTTTTAATTTTTTTATAAATTATCAGAATGATACCAGTTGTCGTGTATGCTGGCGGCAATGTTATAACTGGATCTTATAGCGTCGAATATGATAATCCTTCAAAGTTTTCCTTTTTGAGAAATGAAAATACATGTTTTTAGAACTATGATATATCGAAGACTTGGACAACTGCAATGTGGTTGGGACGAGTTAAGTAGGAGAAGAGAAGAAAGGTGGCAGTGTTGAATATGAACTGGTCCACATAATTTCTAGGTGGAATGGGTCCGCCTAGAAAGAAGGCGGAATCGGTCCGCCTTCTTTATAGGTGGAATGTTCTAGTTTCGTGATTTCTGAACTGAATTGTATATACTCGTGATTTCTTATTTTTTTTTATTTATTAATAAAAAAATCGAAAATTCCTTGGCATTTCGAATAAACAAGTGTATGATAAAATGAGCAAAAAGCACAAGGGTAAAAATTACAAGGACCTCAATAAAAAGTAGAAAAACAAAACTGATTAACAAAACAAACGAATAACAAAATAATTTGAAAGAATAGAAGAAAGGAAGAAAATCAAAAGCCCGAAACCAAACCAAAAAAAGGACCCTGATAAATGCCCCAGATTTGCCGATTTTTTTATTAATAAATAAAAAAAAAAATAAGAATTCACGAGTATATACGATTCAGTTCAGAAATCACAAAACTAGACATTCCGCCTAGAAAGAAGGCGGACCCATTCCACCTAGAAATTATGTGGACCAGTTCATATTCAACACTGCCACCTTTCTTCTCTTCTCCTACTTAACTCGTCCCAACCACATTGCAGTTGTCCAAGTCTTCGATATATCATAGTTCTAAAAACATGTATTTTCATTTCTCAAAAAGGAAAACTTTGAAGGATTATCATATTCGACGCTATAAGATCCAGTTATAACATTGCCGCCAGCATACACGACAACTGGTATCATTCTGATAATTTATAAAAAAATTAAAAAAAAACACAATAACGATTTATATTATTAAACTAAATATTTAGATATTATATAAAATAATTCATAAATATTAAAATATTGCTGACCTATAGGCAGTGTGAGAGAGCACCAAACTGAATGGTTGTAGCTTGAAGTTTGCGTATTGGAATTTATATGAACTGGTCCACCTAGAAATTAGGTGGAATGGGTCCGCCTAGAAAGAAGGTGGAATCGGTCCGCCTTCTTTATAGGCGGAATCGGTCCGCCTTCTTTCTAGGCGGAATCGGTCCGCCTTCTTTGTAGGTGGAATGTCTAGTTTCGTGATTTCTAAACCGAATCGTATATACTCGTGATTTCTTATTTTTTTTTGTTTATTAATAAAAAAATCGGCTCATAGTCATAGTCATAGTCTCATCAGTTAATTCATCACAAACCACATATTACCAATTCAGTGTCTGGCTGCCTGGCTGGCAAGACGTACATTCAAATTAAATTTCTACTATATGTCAATGTAATTAGTTGTAGACTTGTAGTATAGTATGTATGTACGGTAGGTACCCGCTTCGATTCATATTCATATATGAAATCTTCTAATTCTATTGCTCATCCATCAATTACCAACAGAACAGTCCAGTCAGAGCCCTATGACTAGAATTATATATGAACACTCACTCACATCACATCTTAATTTCACTGCTTCACATGGGTAACAGTATCTCTATTCAATTCAATTGCCAAAACACATGCTTCATTAATTCGCTCACTTTTTTTAACAATTCTTCAACAAAATTATGTCGCTTTTCTTTTCTTTTCTTCTCTTTTCTTCTCTTTTCTTTTCTTTTTTTGCTCTTCATAAAAATTTTCAAAAAATGACCCTAAATTTGAATTTTAAATGCATTATTTTACTATTATTTTTTCTCATCTTTCAAAAATTGTTAAAAGTAGTTAGGAATCTCCAAAAATAGAAAAAATATTGTACCCAATGAGTTTTCAATATGTAAAATACACCAGTCAAATCGGATCGGTCATCAGAGTTACGGTTGTTGAGATACGAGCGCGTAACACGAAGGTCAGTTTGTTATGCATAACACGATAACCTAACTCTCTAATTTTGATTCTTTGAAAATAGAAAAAAAATTATACTTGTATTTTCAATTTTATATATTGACCATGTTTTCGATTACATTTAATTTAATTATTATTTAATAGTCTATCGAAGATTCATTGATTTGTAAACGTTAAAAATTATAAAACTTTGAGAAGCTATCAAACGATATTCAAATATATTGAAACTTTAGATACTAGCAATTTATAAGTAAAATGGCACATCTATACATATTTTATTTTTAAAATTTGTAATAATGTTTTTATTAATTTCTGGAAAAGGTCCGTTATAAGATTGTAAAGATAACCAATGTGAACCCTCTATAGTCTATACTAGCTTGGTGGAGGAGTTATATTACATTTCTGTGTTGTTTAATTATTCCTTTGTAGAAATTGAAACAATGAAATTAAGCCAGAGAATAAACTATATATATATATATTCTGGACACAAGAATTTTAGAAGGCCACCCATCCACAAATAACGGAGCTGCCCTGCCGAGCCGTTCACTGAAACATTTGAGGAAGATCTCTCTGCTCAGTGCTCAATGCTCAGTGCTCAGTGCTCAGTGCTCATTTGCTCAAGGAGACAGTCAACGAGTACATCGCCATGGATGCTCCAGGTACTGCTAGCTTCACTATCCCAAATTTCCAATACAAGTTTACTCTGTAAAACAGAAAAAAGTTGTCTCTTTGCTCTTCACAACTCATATGCAACCTGCTTTCTTCTTCATACCAAATTTATATATGTAATTACTACTATATATATTTTGATTTTTGAATCATATATATATATATATATAGGTTGGGTCTCACAGCTTTGTGAAGGAGAACTGAATATTGCCTCTCCATGTGTTCAAAGGAATCTGATAGATATCCTCAATGCATTGTTCTCTATTGTCTATGCCGGCTTATGTCTACTGGTTTGTCTAATTTCCAAAGAGAACCAAATAAGGAACCATAAGAGTAGTTGGTTCTTTGTTTTGGTTTCGATCTTTTGCGCTGCAGCTGGAGTTGCATATGTTTTCTCTGGTTTATTTAGTTTGTCGAGAGAAAAGAGAGTACAATTCGAGTTGGTTACATGGTTTCTTAGGGGAGTATATTGGATAATTCTAGCAATTTCCTTGAATCTCCAAAGAAACAAATGGACAAAAACCATTTCTTTAGTTTGGTGGATATCATTTTCACTTCTCATATCAGCATACAATGTGGAAGTTCTTGTTACCAAGCAGAAAGTACAAATTTTTGAGTTGGTTTCATGGCCTATAAACCTTCTCCTTCTCTTTTGTTCTCTAATCCTCTTATTTCACAAAGTAACCTGCAGCCTCCGTCAATATTCTGTAGCCAACGTCACCTTAACAGAACCCCTTTTAGCAGAAAACATTCCAAAGAACTCTGACCTATACCGAGCTGGAATATATAGCCGAGTGACATTTTCATGGCTCAACCATTTTCTCAAGCTAGGACAAACAAAACCATTGAACCTAGATGACATCCCTTCATTAGATTCAGAAGATACATCACTTGAAGCATCCGAAAGATTTCTAGCTATTTGGAGGGCCTATCTGAATATGATAGATAAATCCAAGACCAACAGAAAGAATCTTATACTTTTAGCATTGTTCAAATGTTACAAATGGGACCTCCTGCTTACCGGATTTTATGCACTCTTAAAAACTGTATCAGTCACCGCGTCTCCTCTTCTGTTATTTGCATTTATTGCTTATTCTAATTTGGAAGAGAGAGATACTCGCATGGGCATAACACTTGTTATTTGTTTGATTGGAATGAAAATTCTCGAGTCACTCTCACAGAGGCATTGGTTCTTTGAATCAAGGCGGTGCGGTATGAGAATGAGGTCAGCTCTAATGGCATGCATATTTCAAAAGCAGCTCAAAGTTTCAAATAATGGGAGGAAAAAACATGCAACAGGAGAGATAGTGAACTATATAGGGGTTGATGCATATAGACTAGGAGATTTTCTCTGGTGGTTCCACATGGCTTGGACTTCTCCACTTCAACTCCTTTTTGCCATAGTAATTCTATTTTGGTCTCTTGGAATCGGTGCTATTCCGGGTCTGGTCCCTCTTGTCATATTTGGTGCTCTAAACCTACCATTTGCCAAAATCCTACAAGGATTCCAGTCCAAATTCATGGTGGCACAAGATGAGAGATTACGGGCTACTTCCGAGGCCTTAAATAACATGAAGATCATAAAATTGCAATCATGGGAGGAACGGTTTCGAAGAATGGTTGGTTCTTTGAGAGATACTGAATTTAAATGGCTAGGGGAGATTCAGCTGAAAAAGGCATATGGTACAGCCTTGTACTGGATGGCCCCTACTGTTGTATCATCTGTAATGTTTGCTGGAGCTGCACTTACAGGAAGTGCTCCACTGGATGCAAGTACCATTTTTACAGTACTCGCAACCTTGCGGGTCATGTCTGAACCGGTACGGATGTTACCAGAGATCCTTACAACTATGATTCAAGTCAAGGTTTCGTTAGACCGCATTCAGGTCTTTCTACTAGAGGATGAGATTGTTGCAACTGATGTGAAGCGAGATTGCAAGAAAGACTTAGGTTCGGCTGTGAAAATTGAAGGTGGGGTATTTAGCTGGGACCCAAGCGGGGCAGTCACAACACTGAGAGATGTTAGTTTGGAAGTGGTGCGAGGGCAGAAAGTGGCTGTTTGTGGACCCGTCGGTGCTGGTAAATCCTCCCTGCTGTATGCTTTGCTTGGAGAGATACTAAAAATTAAGGGCTCAGTAAGTTCTTTTTATTTCAATTTAATTTATTTTTTAATACCATGTAATTATGGTAGGCTTTACCATAACAGGCTACCATAATTATTAGAATCTAAATAAGTCCTGACCACAGTACATTTATATAGTTAATTAACATAGAAAATCCTTACTGATATAAGAACTTTTATAATATCTTCCAAGTTTTTCATAGAGATATGGTACAATGTATGCAAGTTGGTGTAAACATCCGTCAAAAAATCCAGGAATTAAATAATAACTAGTTTCAAGTTGCCAATTTTATTGACATCCTATCTGCAATTTGTGCTTTGCCTTCTGCAAATTACCTGCTTAATTTATTCACCTAATCTAATTAATAAAGTACTGAAATTTCATTTTGACCCTTAAGAAAACCATCTTTGTATTGATTATGCACGTTCCTGACATCATACCAGGTTGAGGTGTACGGCTCAGTTGCATATGTTTCACAAAATGCATGGATACAAAGTGGTACTATACGTGACAACATTCTTTTTGGGAATACTTTTGACAAGGAGCGTTATGAGAAGGCAGTCAAGGCTTGTGCCTTGGATAAAGACATAGAAAATTTTGCAAATGGTGATGCCACTGAGATAGGGCAGAGAGGACTGAACATGAGTGGGGGCCAGAAGCAGAGAATACAACTTGCAAGAGCCGTTTACAATGATGCAGATGTTTGTCTTCTGGATGATCCTTTTAGTGCAGTGGATGCTCACACAGCTGCAACTCTCTTCTATGTAAGTTCATAAAAACACAGGAAACTCTTTTTCTCAAAAAAATAAAAACACAAGAAACTGTATACCACCTATTATCTATCGATTTGGAAATCTGCCGTCATTAGTAAGTTGCATATTCTTGAAGGTTTTAATTCCTATTCTATGAATGCAAACATAGGATTTGCACCATTAGTTCATAACATCATCATTCATTGAAAGAAGTTTAAGGCTAATCGTAGGCAGGCAACTGGGTTAAAAGTATTGTAAATCATGTTGCAACTTTTGTATATACCAATACCCAGCAAAAATTGGATTGTTGGGAATGATTGATACGGTGAGACCTTTGTATAGTACAGGATACATATGGAAACATTTCAAAACATACTACTGGTTATACAGTACAGATCCTTTATATGTTTGAAATTTACTTGAAGTTTCTTATTTAAGTTTTGTCATTGCCGAGCTGACTACTATGTTCACTTAAAAAAAAGTTTGTTCAGTGATTAAATTGATCCAAGCCAGCCCATTAAGTCGGAGGGAAACAAAATCATGGGCAAAATTCTTATCAGTATTCAAAATGGAAAATGTCTACTCCATTGTTGGTAATGATTAACTGAGAAGAGCTCTATGTACTGCAGGATTGTGTGATGGGTGCTCTTGCAAAGAAGACTGTAATTCTTGTTACACATCAAGTGGAGTTCTTGTCAGAAGTTGATACCATTTTGGTAAGTACAAGCGTTGCTAATTTAATCAGAGTTTCATCGAAAAAACTGCCCTTCCTTACAAACCCTTTCTTCCTCTTATATTTGCATGTGGATTCCTAAGTTTGCTTCACAAATCTAATTATGTTTTTATCGCAATATTGCTTCATTTTCCAAAAATTTTCCACAGATTGGACGCAACACATACTTGTATGTCATCCTTAATTTTTATAAATAAATAAATAAAAATCACAATGACATGTTCAGGTAGATCCTTCAAATACAAATGCTCCTACCTTCAAATTTACAAGCCCTCGAGAATTCAGAATAAATAGTAACACTTAATCACATCCACATTCTATCAGCAAAAAGTTTTTTTTTTCATGCTTAATTGGGATTTTATTTTCATTTCACTGCCATAGGTCATGGAAAATGGCCAAATAACACAACAAGGAACCTACAATGAGCTCCTTAGATATGGTACACCATTTGAAAAGCTCGTGAATGCACACCGTTCATCGATCACAGCATTGGAAAGGAGCAATTTGTCCAACTTTGTCACTACAAAACAAGAACCTTATGTGCATGTTGGGCAAAAATATCAACCCACTACAGAGCAAAGTGGAGAAAAAGAGATAGTGATTGCAACAAAGTCCAGAAAAAAATTATCAACACAACTCACAGAAGAAGAAGAGAAAGGGATTGGTGACCTCGGTTGGAAACCCTACAAAGATTACTTATCAGTTTCGAAAGGAAACTCTCTGTTACAACTTTTAATTTGTGCACAAGTTTTGTTTGTTGTTACACAAAGCATATCTACATATTGGGTCGCAATAGCTGTCCAGTTACCTCACGTTGGAAGCGAAGTCCTTGTTGGTGTTTATGCAGTATTCTCCACTGTAAGTTGCATCTTCTCGTATTACAGAAGCTACTTTTCAGCACAGCTCGGGTTGAAGGCATCAAAGGCTTTCTTTGATGGTTTTATAAACTCTATTTTCAATGCTCCAATGGTCTTCTTTGATTCAACTCCTGTCGGAAGGATATTAACTAGGGTATATTTCTCCCTGTGGTTTTGTGCCTAAAACAAAAAATTAGAATTAATAGAGCTATACTTAATGAATGTTGTGATTTTTTTTTATAGTTGAAAAAAATGTAAATATTTGGGATGATTTTGCTGGACCTACTGGAAATAAACTGTTTTTAACCTTTTTTTTTTATGTCCAGGCATCTTCAGATCTGAGTATATTGGACTTTGACATACCATACTGCATTTCATTTGTTGTGGCTGGTTCCATCGAGATAGCTATGATTATCATTATCATGTCTACTGTAACTTGGCAAGTCTTGATCATTGCAATTCCAATCATATTCATCATGATGCATGTTCAGGTGAGTTTCTAATCTTATTTGATTGATGTACTAGCTCTTCTGCTTATAACCAATGAATTAATTAGTACTAACAAGCACACAACAACAACATTACTATTTATGAAGAGGTACTATGTGGCATCAGCAAGGGAGCTAGTACGAATCAATGGTACAACCAAAGCGCCAGTGATGAATTATGCATCCGAATCAATGCTTGGGGTTGTCACTATCCGCGCATATGAAGACACCGAGAGGTTCATTAGAAGAAGTCTTGGATTAATAGATCAAGATGCATCTCTCTTCTTCCACACGATTGCCTCTCTTGAGTGGGTTCTTCTCAGAGTGGAGATGCTTCAAATCATCACAGTTGTTATCTCAGCTTTATTTCTGATTTTTCTTCCTAATGGCGTCATTGCACCAGGTACTTATATAATGTTAAGATTAAATGTGGGTTTGAACTTGTAATTGATCTGGCTGATATTTCCATCTTATGTATGACATGAATTTTAATTTGATGTAGGGTTCATGGGTTTGTGCCTCTCGTATTCGTTAACCCTCACAGCATGCCAATCGTTTATGACAAGGTACTACTCGAGCTTGGAACAGTTTATCATTTCTGTGGAGAGAATCAAGCAGTACATGCAAATCCCACCAGAGCCTCCAGCTGTGATTCAAGAGTACAGGCCTTCCCCTTCTTGGCCGTCTCAAGGAGACATAGAAATCAAAAATCTGATGGTACTGAAAATTTAGGCAAATATTATTTATTTTCTTCTATTTTTAATTTTTTATGCATCCCATCATAAGTTGGAATCAACATGTTCACTCTAAGGTTTTTGTTTTTCTACTGTACCAAAAGAAAAAAAAAATAACAATTTGGTTGTCACTGTGTTTAGAGTTTGATTTTGAGGCCTTGGCAAAACTAAGCGGTTCATGGGAGTAACAGGTAAGTAATTTACCATATAATCTGCACTATTTGTGCAAAGAGGTAAAAGATTTGACTCAATAGATGCAAGGGATTAAAAAGAAGTTCTGTTGCTGTCGTCCCAATTAATTTTTGGATCTTCCTGACAAATTTTGAGGAAATATACAGGCAAAAGAAACTTGCTATGCGTTACAAATTCACTACTAATGCAATCATAAAATGACCAGGTCAAGTACAGACCAAATGCTCCTTTCGTGCTTAAAGGAATAACTTGCACCTTCAAAGCAGGAGACAAGATTGGAATCGTGGGACGAACCGGAAGTGGAAAGTCTACTCTGATAAGTTCTTTGTTTCGCCTTGTGGATCCTACAGCAGGCAAAATTCTTATAGATAGCCTTGATATTTGTTTGATTGGGTTGAAAGATTTGAGGACTAAATTAAGTATAATCCCGCAAGAACCTACCCTTTTCAGAGGCACCGTTCGCACAAACTTGGACCCCCTTGGTTTGCACTCAGATCATGAGATTTGGGAGGTTGGTTACTCTTCTTTGCTTGCAATACTTTAATATGCATTGCACACATTGTACGACCAAAATGAATTTCAATGTTTATTTATACCTGAAAACGAACAAATCAAATATTATGGCAAAAGCAAATAATAACTAAACCCTATTTCTGCATTACTGGAACTGGCACAACACAAAATCTGGGGAAGTAAAAAGGTAAATTTTTCATAATGGAAGCTTAATTTGAAGATGGGAAATGTTGATTTCTTATGAATTCCAGGTTTTGGAGAAGTGTCAACTAAAGAGCAGCATCAGTGTGCTACCTACTCTGCTTGATTCACCTGGTGAGTCGAGTCCTCCATTTAACAATTTATAAGTAATAAAATAGTTAGCTGTCCTGGTACTGGTAGCCATTGAGAACTTGAATGTATACATGGCATGGCAGTGAGCGATGATGGTGACAACTGGAGTGTGGGGCAGCGGCAACTGTTCTGTCTGGGCCGGGTGCTTCTGAGGAAGAACAGAATTCTGGTGCTGGATGAAGCCACAGCGTCTATCGACTCAGCCACGGATGCGGTGGTTCAGCAAGTGATAAAGCATGAGTTCAGCAAGTGCACTGTGATCACCATTGCTCACAGAGTTCCAACTGTGACTGACAGTGACATGGTGTTGGTTCTCTCATATGGTACTTGATTGATTGCTACTGAATTAATTAAGTCATTCACATTAAGTATCCTATTCTATTATATAAATCGCATCGATTAGTCATCATATACTACAAATATACAACATGAGACTGATTTGTTAATTTGTTATATATATATATATAAAAATATAGGTAAGCTTGAGGAGTATGACAAGCCGTCCAGACTGATGGCGAAGAAGAGCTCCGCATTTTCAAAACTTGTGAATGAGTACTGGTCTAATTGTATAAGAAGCTCATCATTGATGTATGAGGATTGAGGATTGAGGAATGAGGCTCTCAGAAATTAGGCCCACTACAATCAATGGGAAGGGCCTCAACGCTAGCCTTACTGGCACGCACTAGCACTAGGTCTCTCTTAATAATAAATTATCAAGTCTTTCTTTGGTCACTTCCCTTGTACACAACCTTGTCTTGCTGCTTTATAAATTGCTACACAAATTAAAACAGTTTGCTTAATTAATTTTGCCATCCATGTTCACTCCATCTGCAGTGTCTTATATCCAATTTAATTTCTAGGTTCGGTTGAATACTATAGTATATATATATCACCTAGCTAGCTAGCTACATTGCATTACTAATTAATAAGATGATGTATTGTAGTAAGAATCATTGGATACCAATTTTAAATTAAATAGTAGACGTCAGAATTATTAATTGTTTGACTTTGAAAAAGAATGATAAAATTATCATATCATGTATTTGGTAATCCAAGCCCATGGGCATTTCACTCAAAAAAAAAGTATTTGGTAATCCTGTGGAGTGGAGCCGTGGAGGGAAGCTGAGGGAAGCATTTATTACTGGATCTTCTATCTGAACTGAACCTATACATCTTCTTCTAACTAATATACACTAGTAAAAAGCTTACGCCTTACTTTGGACTGAAATTATTATTTCTTATAATAAACTTTTAAGATAACATGTAATGGGTCTTAAATTGAGATAATTTTAATGAGCTGAGAACGTCCACGGGCATTAATGTACGTCAACAGCAGTGATCGATCTAAGTAAACAATCAACGGCTAAGATTTATTCTTTGAAGAAGATAGAACTTTCATATTAAAAGATCCAATGTACTTTTATTAGGAGTAAGGAGAGTATAACTACTGTGAAAACGTTTACATTTCACTCCAAAATACTAATTGCTCAAATTATATTTTGTCACAGTCGAAATTGTGATTTATAGTTCCCATTAACTATATAGATTTATATAAATATAGGAGGCCTTCCTGCCCCAATTCCTGGCAGCCTCAGCCTGCATGCGTCCGGTCCTGGCCTCCTCCTGGGCGCGCCGCACGGCATTAACACGTCATGAACATGAATCATATCAATTTGACTTTAGTTAATGCTCCTTCTATCTATGAAAATACTACATCCGTCCATGAATAAATAAATTTTTAGGAAAAGTCAAATGAATTAGTGGAAAAATGAGATTACATAATAATTGTTCTAATTAAATAATATAGATAAAAGGGTAATCATAACATTGGAGAAACATAAAATTTGAAAAAGTGAATGCGAAATATGAGTTCTTAACAAATACAACCTCCGTCCATGAATAAATGAATTTTTAGGAAAAGTCAAATGAATTAGTGGAAAAATGAAATTACATAATAATTGTTCCAATTAAATAATATAGATAAAAGGGTAATCATAACATTGGAGAAACAGAAAATTTGAAAAAGTGAATGCGACGTATGAGTTCTTAACAAATACAACCTCCGTCCATGAATAAATGAATTTTTAGGAAAAGTCAAATGAATTAGTGGAAAAATAAAATTACATAATAATTTTTCCAATTAAATAATATAGATAAAAGGGTAATCATAACATTGGAAAAACAAGTAGATTCAAACAAGTGAATAGAAAAATAAATTCAAATCGGTAAAGTTCATTTAATTAGGGACAAAATTCTAAAGGGTATGAATTCATATAATTGTGGACGGAGGCTGTATTATATATGATTGTTTGTTTACTATATGAATGAATATGATGAGATGCTCATAATTCTGTTCGTCTCATATTAAGTGTGTGTTTGTACTAGTGTTATGCTAGCAATGGCGGGCGAGCCCGGCGGGCGATGGGCCGACGTGCGACGGGCTACGGCGGGCGACGGGTGATGGCGGGTACGGACGAGCGGGCTACGGGGGGTTTTGTCCTGAGGGGATGCCCTTGCCAGCTTCTTTGCCCGTCCGACTTGGCAGGCAAGGGCGGGCGACGGGTTTGTCGCGGAGCGCGGACGCTGGGGGCGCGGTACGACGGGTGGGCGGGCGTGTGTGTGTTACCAGCGGACTTCGGGCGTGTGCGTGTGCGTGCTGCCGTGCTCCAATTGCTTTGTTTTTTAAACAAAATGAGAAAAGTTATAAAAAAATTTTAAACATATTTTTTTTAAAAACAAAAAATTGCAATTTATTTTTTTAAATAAGTTTTATTTTATAAGTTTGAATAAGTTTTCCTTTTTTTCTAAAAATTCACAACTTTGTACATTCTTTGCCAACTTTTGTAAGTTTGAATAAGTTTTATGTTTTTCTATTTTGATATATTAAAAGAAATGAAGTAAAATATAATTTTAGAAACTAATAAACTTGTAAATTATAATTGAAATAAGAAAGGGCGAGCGCAGGGGGCGGGCAAGGGCGGGCACGGGTGGGCGAAGGGCACAGGCGGGAAGGGCGACAACGGGCAGGCGGGTTTCGGGGGGCGACAACAAATATCCAGATCCTTGCCCTTCGAGACCTGCCCACCCGGACCCTAGACGGACTGGCGAGGATTGTGGGCCCGAACGGGTATGGGTGGACGAAGGGCACGGGCGGGCGGCCCGGGACAGGCGGGGAGTACAACACTAGTTCGTACTACTACACACTCTCAAATAATTTAGGCGACACTACTACTACTACGTACGCGTATATAAGCGATCCAATTACCACAAAAGTAAAGGTTGGTGTCCTCATTATCCACGAGATTGTTTATATATGTATAAACTAACAAATCTAAACTGTTTGACGTATTCTAAATCATCTCAATAACATTTACACAAAAAATGATGAAAATTTACGATCATTTTGATAGCCATCAAGCAAACAGAAAATATCATAAAATTTGAAATGTTCATTTTTTTTAATACTTGATGCACATGTAAATAAAATCAAAATATCATGATCCTTTGTATCATCATAAAACATGATATATACAAAATATTTCATCAATTAGTTTTGTTTTTTAAGAGGTTAAGATATAGTTATTTGAGATTTAATTTTGTGGTACCAATGGAGCACCAATTTTTGTGGTCATTTGATCCCTCCTCATAATGATATATATAGTACCAAATTTTGTTCCGATATATATTTTAGATGCATGCATGTTTGATTGACTTTAAGATTCGAGCATGATATATACTTTACCCAATTAATGACCTTTTGTACGTAAAACTTAATGTCAATAACACGATTTAATTAGGATATGGTAACATGCATGATTTATTATTAGGGTATGCTAACTGTCCTTTAAGAAAAATCTCTCTTGTCCTCCGTCAGTACACTCTTTTGCATATAAGGTATGAACACCCTAATATAATAGATATGAACACCCGACAATACATTGTATGAATACTTAAGTTAAGACGGACGATCATTCACTAGAACGTGGAATTTTGGACCAGTCCTAACAGAATCATTTACCAGAACTTGGAATCTTGGACGGCCCACATGTAATCTTCGATGCATAGGTATGAGCACCAAATACATCGACTATGAACACCTTATCGTTAGAGGTATGAACACTCGGACAAATAGGTATGAACACCAGGTTTGTGCCGACAGTTATTTACCATAATGTTATGATATAATCAATCTGGCTAATAAGTGATGGGACCCGACTTTTAGAGACAAAATATATGTGTAATTAGTGAGAATCTAAATCTTGAACTAGTATCATTATTTAATGAATGTGAATATGTGATACATGATACATGATGACGATGCATGAATGGTTAATGGTTGTCTTGTGCAATTAATAGATACATGCAGCTAGCATGCGTTTGGCAAGTGTAGTCACTAGATGATGATGAAGTAATTAAGGTGATTTAATTAAGAGCTTAATTAGTTAAAATCAATTTTACTTGAGCTATATATACCAAATGCAGGGACAGGATACAGGATACAGCATGGGTATTCTCTGTTGCAGTGCGTGCGGCCAGGTGGCCGGAACAGAGATACAGCCATACAGCCCCTACAGCCATACTGTCATACAGTTTGTTTGTTTGCATCTAAAACTAAAAGTAAAAGGGACCAAAACCAAATTGCCAAAATCATTTCATTTGGATAACACATGGTTTTGGACTTTTTCGATCGGTTTTTGTATTTCCTCCTCTTTTTATAAGTTATAAACACCCACTACTGCTAGCTAGCTATTATAGATAGTATAAGCCGGGATGGCTGTTTCCATTCGGATCAACAGTAACATTTCTCCTTATCACCGTTCGATGGAGATCCAGCCGTCAATATTGCTCATAATAACGTGTGCTGACATCAGACAAGTCCAATTCATTTTCTCTCCTTTCCTATCCTCTTTTTTTTTTTGAAATAACCTTTCCTATCCCTTTGCTTCTGTGTTCACGCGGGACACTATCCGTTACTTCTTAATTTCCGCCTATTGTTGCCACGTCTGACGTCTCCTATCTAGAGGTGACAGATTGTCGGGTCGGGTTGGGTCAGGTTCGGGTCAGGTCATTTTAATCAAATGGAAATGCCAGGTCGAGTCAAGTTCGGATTGATGGCTGCCGGCATTTTTTTCGGGTCGGGTATGGGGTTGACGTCTGCCGGCATTTTTTTGGGTCGGGTCGGCCAGGTCTGGTCAGGCAGATTTTTTTAGGTCTGGTCAAATTTTGCATCTCTATTCCCGGGTCATCTTGGGTTCAGGTCATTCGGGTTTGGGTCGGTTCGGGTCAGTCTGACTTTCTCTGAAACACGGGTCAGGTTCGGGTTCGAGTTCGGTTACAAGTGAGTTAAAATTTCGGAGATTAATGGCATGGCTGCTTTAATGGTATGGTTACAAGTGGTTCTCCCCTCCCTTCCATTCACCTCAATTGGAGCACACCCTTCAAAGAGGCCGCTTTTACCCTCTGGTCTGGTGCTATTCTCATGATAGCGAAGGGAAATGAAGACAGCTCTAGCACAAGCTCAACCATCTCTACGGTTGGAACCGGCATCGTCTGCCATATGGCAGGGGATAATCATCCCCGTAGGGAGTGACATTGAAATTATAATATATGCACAAGAGCTCAAGCTAAGTTGACAAGAATAAGCCACTGCGCAGTGCTTTTGCCGAAATGTAAAGATTTACTAGCTAGGTAGGTTGTTAACCATGAGGTCCATGACATGATAACAACACAAGTTTTAATGTGTTTTCTTTTTAATGATAAGCACTTCCTTTTTTTGTGTTGAGTAAGCTCAAACATAGCACAATGGAAATGATTTATTATGTATTGGCCTTGATAAATTAATTATATATTAACAACATTAAAGTCAAAACTAAAGAAAAAAAGACAAGCTTTTGACTTCTGCTATCAAACTTAAGATACTGTTGCGGCAAAGCCGCAACCAAGAAAGAAACTAGTTTTTATTAATTTTGAGTAACAAAATATATGCTTCTTAAACTCATCGAATCGAAGGATTTAGTCAGCTAATTAATTAACTTTATAATAATAGCAGTTGTTAGAGCATTGATGCACCACCGCATTTATATATGCATTTTACCAGACTTGCACTAGTATTTTGCCCTAAAATTCCTAAGTTTAATTGCATTTGGGTAGTAAGATGTCTAAATTCTAGTTACTTCTTTACTTTTGTCCAAATTCCAGGTCAATCGGGCTTTTGGAGCCAATTGGACGCGATTCGGAGCCTTAGACGACAAGTCGGAACTGGAATGAACCTCCTGCTGTCCGCAGGCTCCTTCCTGCAGTCCGCAGGGAGGTTACTGCACTGTTGTTTAGCCACCATTTCCTTCTTCCTGCGGTCCGTAGGCCCGTGCCTGCGGTCCGTAGGGAAGTTACTGCACTACAGTTTTCTATTTCTGGCGCCCTGCCTATATAAGGCGGTCATTGGGGACGGTTCCAGAGATCTTCTCACGCCTTTCCATTCCATTTTCATAACCAGAGGGCAGAGGAAAGACCAGGGAAGGCCGTTCATCATTCTTCGAAGCGGATTTGAGATAATTCTCGCACGGGAGTGAAGATCGTGTCGACTCGAGTTCTTCTTCGGTTCTTTTGCATCATGATCTCTTTTCCTTCTTTGCTTTCTTTGTTTTCTTGTGTCATGAGTGAATAGATCTGTTAGTTCTTAGGGTTGAATGATGAAGTTTGTGTTGATGGATTAGTTGTATGTGTAGACTTACGTTGTTTTCATGATCACTTGCAATTTTCATTATAACGTGTTTGCGATTTGTTTGTTCATTTGGTAAACCTTTGGGTTGTAGCCAGACCTAGTTGGTTAATGTAGTATCATTTGGCCAGATCTGATTGCTTGCACGACTTGGGTTGATTTGTGTCCGAAAGTACCCGTAAGGCGAAACTGCGTTTCGACTTACCTCGAACTGGACCCTAGAATTAACAAGTGGCATGAACGCAGTTTAGAACCTATTCTACGAGTTTCGAATTGATTTAGAATTGTTAGGAGGACCAAAGGTGAAAACTGAGGACTTGTACCAACTCTGAATTGAATAGGAATTGACGACGTTAGCCAGAACACCAAACCAGAACTGAAAACTGCTCTCTGTCAAGTGCCTGCGATCCGCAAGACACTTGTAGAGAGTGTAAGACAGGAGTTTACGATATTGTCTGCTGCTTACAAGGGACATATGTGACTAGCAGACGGTGTCATAACCCCTAACCAACCACTTGCGGTCCGCAAGAGACATCTTGCGGAGCCGCAAGCAATTGATCCAGAAACCAAACAGATTCAGAAAACCCTGAGAACACCTTTTTATTAATTGTCTTTGAGTATCTACCTGTTTAGTTTACTGTTGCTGTTTGATTGACCAACCTTTCAGAATCTCCCCCATTTTATACAAAAAAGACCAAAAATATTCTCTCTTAGCACTTAGATTTAGATTAAAGCATCATTTAGAATTAACTCCGTCCCTGTGGTTCGACCCCAAACGTACTACACGAGATTGTACGCTTGCGATCGAGTGAATACCTAGGGTAATTTAAAGGCATACACATTTCTGTGGTCAAGCATCTCTAAGAGATGTCGTAAAAATTGATCACAATATACATATAGGTGTCATCCTAAATTTTTTTGAGCAAATTTCACCTCAATCTCCAACAGATTCCCAAAATATGGATCCCAATACCTTTAAACTGATCCAAAATATGGATCCCGATACATTTGAACGGTTTTGGCTCTGGTTTTGGGAAATCATATTGGGAGTGCTAAAAACTGGGTAAAACTTGATTTGGCTCTGGTTTTGGGAGTACTAAAAATAGGGATAGCTGTTTGGATATCTCTTGGAGACAGTTTTTCTCTCCTTAATTCCCAATTTTTAGTTTTAGGAGTGTTTTACAATGTCTCTTGGAGATGCTCTAAGGCCCTAACCAATATGTATTATAAATATAAGTAGACTGATGATGAAGCGCTCCAATATTATATTATATTATATTATATTATATTATATTATATTATTATTATATTAGAGGAGGGATCAAATGACCACAACTTTTGGTACCCATAGATAACTACAAAATTAATTCTCAAATAAATACATTTTTAATGGTTAAATAACAAAACCAATTGATAAAATGTTTTGTATATATCAAATTTTATGTGTAATAAAAAAATTATATCATTTTGATTTTATTTACATGTAAATTAAGTATTAACAAAAATCAACGGTTCAAACTTTATGATTTTTTCTTCTCTCTTGATGGCTATCGAAACAATATTAAATTTTCATCATTTTTTATATGTATGTTATTGAGATAATTTAGAATACATCTAACGGTTTAGATTATTAATTTTTATATAAATATCAATGTGGTTATTAAGGGTACCAAATTTTGTGGTTATTAGATCCTTTTCATTATATTATATTATATTATATTATATGCCCAATGGCCAGTTCGCCACAGCTAGCTAGCTAGCTAGCGTAGCACACACATCCTACTACTATCCTAGTGGCCTAGTCTAATTACTTTTATAGAATCAAAGAACCTAACCTAGCTAAGAATTGCAATTCATTTAATTGATTTTTGTAACGTTAATTAATTTGCTATGTTTAGAAAGCCTAGCTAGGCATAGTCTCCTCTCCTGACTCCCGAGTCCTGTCCTGCCCCTTTCCCTTTTCGGCGCAAAAGTTCAAAAGAAGTTGAGCCCCCACCTCCTCACCTCAACGGCTCAACCTCATGTAGTCATGTCCCTCATGTGAACTGAAGTCTAAGCTGTTTGCCTGTTTGCCTGTTTGTTTAATATTGAAGGCTTAGGCCGCAGCAACCCATGCAAGCAAATCCAAGGTAAGCTATATACTTATGACATGTATGTTTCAAGGGAGAAGGGGAGGTCCGACGCCCATCGGACCGAACCCTGTCCGATGGGTATTGCGAACCGTCTGATCTGAATCGTGATCAAATATTGATGACATCAATTGATTAACGGGTTCAGAAATAAAACCCACATTTAAACCCGTTTACCCCTTTTTGCAACAAAACCTTCCCTTCTGTCTCTCACACATTCTCACCTAACCCTTCTCCACCGCTTGCCACCTCCGTCGCTCTCGTCAACTCGTCCGCCAGTCCGTCTCTCTCGCCAACTCGTCCGCTGCTCCGTCTCTCTCGCCTAGCCTATTCCTCCACTCCGTCTTGCTCGGTCAACTCTATCTTTTTATGTTGTGATGGATTTGTCGGAAGAGAATGGGGATGAAGACCTCGGCCGATGGATTGCAAGCCCTCTTCGCTACCTTCGTCTTTATTCTCTCACAACGCATCTTCCAACGCAAGTCCGAGCACCGTCCCTTCAGAATCGCAGCCACCGTCTCCACAGCTCGACCCATTGGCCATGTCTTCTCACGGTAAAACCCGTTCTAACAATTTGTCTAAGTTCTAATGTATGCCAAGGAGAAGAACTTGAGAAAAATACTCTTGCTGCAATTTTCTGAATGTATGGAGGCCAAATTATTTATACTAGTCTTGTGCGATTCATTGTTGTAATCATCTTACAGGGAGGTTTAAAAGCTTACCATTCCTTGCTTCATTTTAGTAAAACTTATAGTTGGATGATTACTTGTAGTACGACACTTCAAAAACAAATGCTAAGCATGATGTTGTTTCTCATTAAATTGGACTAAATCGACCCTTAGTTGCAATAAGCAATTGGTTGAAACCGAATTAGGCTGTAATTGTCATGTCAGAATGTAATTTAGATGAGGTTTAATCTTTGCCATGCCCCTGTTGGTATGGAAGAGGTCGTTACTGCCCAGGTCTTGGTGTGTGCTCGCTTTTGTTGATTTGGTAGTTTTTACAATTCCTGACTTGGTTATGTACTGCCTCTATCATCCTTGATGAAACAAACCTTTCTTTTGCTCTCTTGTAGGTAGCATGAATTCCTGAGTGGGCATGAAAGAGGGGCTTAATAGCAAGAAAGGTTACAACTAGGGGGAGAGTAAAGAAAAAAAGCAAGGATTGAATCCAAAGTAATTCCTGAATTGCCATGGCAAGGTTCTATATTCATCTTCAGTATTAGATATACTTAGCCAAGTACATAATTTTTGGCAGGTATAAATTTATCGTACAATAATGGCAAGTACACAATTTTTGTAATTGAATAGTACTTAATATATAGCTTATATTTTGTAGGTCCATAGAAGAATGGATGAACTCCACAGGATGCACTTCTCAAGTTATTTTGAATGCTAACTATAGACCGAGGATCAAGTTCTATTGAAGTTGTTATTAGTATTTTGGTATAGATCGCTTTGGTGTTTTTTAGTATTTTGTTATTATGCTTTGATGACCTAGGATCAAATTATGTGTTTTGTAAAGATGACAGAAACCTCAAACCTTGTTGTTTGTTGTTAATAGATGTTTTTTTTTTTTTTTTTTTTTTTTTTGCTGAAACAATATAATATATGATATCTCTTTAAAATGGCTAAGTGTGTTCCAATAATGGCAAAAATGTCTTGTTGTTTGTGTTAGAAAGGATATTCCCAATTTCTCTCCTCTCTTGCTTATGCATTGCACGTTGGATTCACCGTGTGAAGAATACCAATGGAATTTACAACATTTCCTACATGGACTCAAATGTTTAATATATGGAAATTGGTAGATGAACAACACACATCATAATATCAATGTATAATATCAAACTAGTATATCAAACAAAATTTCAGAGATGTCTGATGAGTAAAACCACAAAAAACAGTAAGATTCGAGCCGTTTGATGCTGAACCTCTGCCATCACCTCTTTGCTCTTGACTTAACATATCCTCTCAAGCTAGATAAGTGGTTTTCAACCAATTGATATCACTGCCTGGATCTGACTTCTCACAATGGAGATGACTCAACTTTCACATTATTGTTCCTTACAGCTTTTGGAGAAGAAGGTTGAACATATTCATTTTTCTCAAGATTACTTCACAGCATAGTTCCTACAGAAGTGAAAAGATAAAATGAGTCATGATTTATAAAATCTGATAGATTAATTTAATTCAAGAGCTATGGATTACAATCTAAAAGACCTGACATGCATATTATGATACGGGCTCACATGGATGCTTATTATTATACATATAAGAATCCTATCCACGACTCCAATTAGAGAGTATCATAGGTACTCATTATTTTAGGTCGGTTAGCACATACCGTCTCTATTTTACACTTTCAAAGCTATAAACTATAAAGACAAAGAACTACACCAAATAAACATATATGTTTGTGTTCTCAGACCTTCAAATTAAAAAAAAAAAAAAAAAAAAAAAAACACACACACACACAAACAGTATATAATTTGGTTTAAGCATTTCATCAAACACATAGCAAGCATTAAACTTTTACACTGAATGAGAATATATATATATATATATTATAATCCAAGAGCCCTCTTAGAAATAAATGGTCTTGAAAGTTGAAATTGAAATTAACATATAAAATTGATACAGATCGGGATTAAATTAATAGTTCAATTAGATAAAAAATAAATAAATACATGCTGATGAAACCACCTCTCATCTTTGGTTTCTTCGAGTTTTTCTACACCATTAGTGATGTTCCTGAAATTTAACAGAAATTCTATCATACCAGATTTCAATATTATTAACTCCAATTTCGGATGCATCATGAACAGTTTGGAATTCTATTCTGAAAGCTGATGTGCATAAATTAAGCACAAAAGACATCACTCATTACAAGAAATAGAATGATTATGCTTACAATAGCATTAATTTCAATTGAAAAACATTCATTATCATTACAAGAATATAGACATTTCCATCCACGCATAATTGCTCAATTGGGTGATTCCCCAACAGAGTCGGACAACAGTTGATGAGAATTGAGTTAAAAAGGAAGAAGAAGGGTAGAGAGAATTAAAGAACCTGGTTTCTTGTTTGGGTGCATCGGAGGGCAGATCGGTGTCTGGGGTACTAAGGAGTTCCTTAGCGGCACGAAGAGCTTTCACCCTCTCCTTCCACACGCTGCTTGCCCGGTCTATCGCGTCCTCTTCAACCCCCTGGTTTCTACACGCCTCAGGTGGAACGAAGCTCCAAACGAAGGCCGCTAGGTTTTAGGAATTCCAGCCGAGTTGGATGGACCGCGTTGCTGAGGTAAGGTGAGGATAGGAGAGGAGGGAGCGAAACCTTGAGAGAGGAGGAGAGGAGGGATCGAGAGCGGAGCGACGGTGAAGGAGCATGCCAGACGACGACGAGGGTTTATTTGAGGGAGACGGATCGAAAGATTTTAGAAGGGTTAACGGGTTTTAAATCGTAGTTTATGTCTGATCCGCTAATCAGTTTGATCTGATCAAAAATCTAATCGGACGGTAAATATTACCCATCGGACAGGGTTCGGTCCGATGGGCGTCGGACCTCCCCTTCTCCCATGTTAGGATTCAAATATATATGTACATGCACTGCACATGCAATTTATTTTTATTTATTTATTTATTGTCTTTATATATTATATATGTGTGTATGCATGCCAAATCAAATGTAGCACATTATATCAACATGTATTCATAATAAATGTATGCATAGTCATACATACATAATTAACGTAGAAGAAGTTAATCAGAAATGAAGGAAGGACATTAATTAAGGAAACAGTAATGATAATAGGGATAAAATATAGTATAATTATTAGGATAATAAAGAATTAAAGATGAATGTAAGTAAAATAGAAATAGAATAGAAATGATTGTCATTGTATTGTTAGTTGTTGTTGTTGTCGTTGTTGTTTATCCTTTATTTTATTTGTGAAGAGGAGAGGTGCATTGAATATTGATTGATGTAGGTAAGGCAACAATAGAAATAGAAATAGAAATATTCTATAGAAATAGAAATAGAAAGAAGACGAAAAGCAGGGGGTGGGGTCAATTATCCCGTCTCTCTCTCTCTCTCTGTGTCTCTCAGTGGGCAGTGGGCAGTGGGCTGTGGGCTGTGAAATGAAAAAAAAGAAGGAATACGCATTTCTAGGCACCGCACATACTTCCAATTCGAAAGCCCACCCACCCCGGGGAGGGCCGGAGGGGGCCCATCTAATCTAATCTAATCTAATCTAATGGTATGGTATTATTATGCAGCAGCAATAATAAGAGGAGAGAGAGAGAGAGAGGTAGATAAATAAAGAGACCCAAGTTGCATTTCCGTTCCCTCCCTCATTTCTCATTCTCTCTCCTCTCTCATTTCATTTGTTTCTCTTCTTGTGAGTTGGGAGTTTGGCTTTGCAGTCGCAGTCTATGAGTCTACTAATAATACTGTAGTCTCCGCTGCAAATGCAATGCTAATATGCAATTCCATTAATCTAATCCTTGATTAGCTAATTCTTACTTACTTAGTTGTAGATTGCAGATTGTAGATTGTAGATTCCATTCCATAATTTCCATTCCAATTGGACTATTGGACTATTGGACTATAGGAGGGAGGGAGGGGAGGGAGGGAGGATTCAATAATAATAATAATAAGAATAAGAATAAGAATACTAATGGATGGTCTCCCCCCCCAGCAGCAGGCCGCCCTCCGATCCCTCACCCCCCACGAGCTCTCCCACCTCGCCCCCCTCATCCGCACCCACCACTCCCACCCCTCCCGCGCCCCCCACTCCGCCACCTCCCTCGTCCACCAGCGCATCCACGCCCCCCTCTCCGCCGTCTGGCCCATCGTCCGCAACTTCGCCAACCCCCAGCGCTACAAGCACTTCATCAAGAGCTCCTCCCTCACCCACGGCGACGGCCGCGTCGGCAGCATCCGCGAGGTGACCGTCATCTCCGGCCTCCCCGCCTCCACCAGCACCGAGAGGCTAGAGATCCTCGACGACGACAATCATGTGCTCAGCTTCAGCGTGGTGGGAGGTATTCTATGAGCTATTAAATTAATTAATTAATTAATTAATTAATAATGAAAGTAGTGGGGGGACGTCATTAATGAATTGAATTTGTTAGGTGAGCATCGGCTGAGGAATTACAGGTCGGTGACGACAGTAAATGAATTCAAAAACCCCGACGATGGTGAGCCTTACTGCATTGTGCTTGAGTCCTACGTCGTCGATATACCCGAGGGTAACACTGAAGAAGACACCAGGATGTTTACCGACACCGTTGTCAAGCTCAACCTCCAGAAACTGGCCTCAGTCGCAACTGCCACCGGCTGAGGCTAAACTTTTTAAAAGGTCAGATCAAATGTGCTACTATTGTATTTGTATGCTTCTTCTTCTTTGGTTTGTTGTTTTGTTTCTGATTTTGTAAATTTTGAAATTAGTCATGGGGTTGGGTTGGGTTAGCGTCTCTAATCTATCATCATATATAATTTATTTTCCTTTCCTTTGTTATATTTTCTTCTGAATTTTTTTTAAAATAAAATCATTGAGTATGATCATAGATGTGCTTTTTCTGTTTGCAATTTGGCAATTAATGTGGTTATCCACTTGAATTCAGCTGAGTCGAGTTGTAATGCAATTAAGCTTAGTCAGCCCATTTGCATTTCTATATGCTGCATTGGCATTGGCATTGGCATTGGCATTGCTGCTGCTATGAAAGGGAGGGAGGGTTGAGTTGATCGAGTTGTGATTCAATTTCAAGTTTCAACGGTTCAACCCAAAAGGAGGAAATGAATGCCTGAATGGAATGGTCAACACTTGTTACACTTCTCAAAAATGAAATGAATGAATATTATTGAATATATACTGAATACAGTACAGTAGTAGTAGTAAGTAATGCATGTAGATGTAGACTCTAGTATACAGACTAGACTAGACACATCACATGATGCGGCTGGTCCCTGACCATTCTTACTTATTTCTTCATGGGATGCTGATTTCATTAGAATTACTTACTGATTTCATTATCATCCACCAAAGAGAGAGCAAAAGAGGAACGGAGGGACCAGGCGCCAGGGCCACCATATCTTTATATTCACTTGCGTGCACGTGAGTGAGTGAGTGAAGTGCTTTTGCAACGCAACTCCTTAATTAACATGTCACCATACCATCACAGTTTAATTGCTTAAAATTAATATATGAGTATGGTTCATATTGTTACCACTATAATACATTATGACTTAAAATAAGTATACCAATTATCACCATATTCTATTAATTATGATATTACACTTTATATGTTATATAAATATTGTTAAACAATATTCTCTAAAAAGAAAGTAAAAAAAAATGTTTTAGACATCCGGCTAAATAAACGACCACTCCCAAAGTTATACTTCAACTTGAACAAACTCAAAATAGTGCTTCAAGAATTGAAGTTTTGTGGATTGCATAGGTTATATTTCAGATTGTATCTGTTTCATTTATATATGTTACATTTCGTACACGTCTATGAATGTATGAACAGTATTTTAATGGACGCAAGATGTATCTCTTTTTTAATCATTATCAAGGACGATAAATTCATCACAATCAAAATCAAAATCAAAATCAAAATTTGTATATCTAGATGTAGTTTATGGGGACAAAATTGATTAGATAATTGGTATAGAAAGTTTGGTAGATATTTTGTGGTGGATGGAATATGTATGTATGTATGTAGGGTCCGCATCTGCTGTCATAAAAAACTATGGCAGGATCTTGTCATAGTTTATATAGACCGATAGATCAAATTAACTGGCTGAGATTTTGAAAATAGAGGTACCCTTTTATATGTGAGTCCCAACTGTCAGTGCCCATAGCACGACCCTGCCATAGAAAACTATGGCAGCGGATGTCATTCCTATGTATTTATATATGTATGTAGCTCTAATCGAAATAATAAATAATCTGCCCAGAGTCCCAGAGGCCCAGAGGCCCAGAGGCCAGAGCCACCAAAACAAGTGGGAGCGAATTGTCAATATCAATTTATCAACTTGCTAGACAGCACAGCACAGCACAGCTCAGCTCAGCTGTGTGCGGTGTGCCTGTGCACTGTGCACTGTGCACTGTGCACTGTGCATGATAAAATCGTTCTCGTAAAGCTCAAACATTATTTCTTATACTTGTTATTGAATTCATGTCCCCAATTTCACTGCATCTCATATTTATATAACATTGAAAGTGTTATAAGTAAATAATTATAATGCAACTATGCAAGGCCTTTAGCAGCTATTTGATGGTCTGAGATCAGATAAATAATATAATTGGTATATCTTCTTAAAAATACACTTGTAATTGACCTTAAATATTTCATCCTTCGGGACAGGACAAATTGCCTAAAAATAATTATTTCTTCCCAATCCTACATGCTGCCAGTGCCTTGTTGGAACAGTTCGTATATAATTAAAATTTCTCATTTATCTCTGTTGAGTCGTTAATATTTTGACGTACCATGTTTAATCTGACGGTGCAGATAAAACTAAAAACTCATCCTCTCTCCACAAGAATATATATATATAATAATCAATATAATTAACAAGCACGGATGCATCGCTGTACGGTTTCCCCAGTTCACAAACACATGATTCTCAACTTGGTCGTCTAAATTTTATTATTGCAAAGAATCTTTTTTATTTTTATTTTTAAAAAATTAGTTCATAATTGATGGTGGAGCTTATGCCATATGAATATGATGGCCTATTTTTTAAAATAAAATAAATAAATAAAAAGGCTTATTTACATAAGTAAAAAATAAAAAATAAAAAACTTATTTTAAAAGTAGTAAAATCATGCCCGTGGCCTGGATTTTTTTTATATATATTTTCTTCATATAGCTCTCATTGTTAGCTTTCCATAAATGTGAAATTTGCTCCGATCGGAGTTCTCTTTCAAAATTTATACCCATTTGAATGTTGAGTACCCGGAATATAGGATAATATTCAATATAAAATTCAGAACGAAATTCAGTGCATGATAATTATTTATAAAATTCTATAAATAAATATAAAGAAATAATTTAAATTCATTGCATGATAAGTATGGCCGTTTGAATGTTGAGTACCCAAAATTTAAGATATGATTTAGTATGAAATCACAGCTGATGAAGACATGTATCAGACTGTATAAAATTTGAAATCGTTGTGGTTGATGCATTTTTCTCCGCCTTGGGGCTATATATTGTAAAAAAGATACCATATCAAATAGCCTCTAATTATTTAAAAGACGTTTCTCTCGTATGTTTTGTTTTGGGTAGGAATTAGGAATTAGACAAAAAAGGGGAGAAGAAAAGACAAGTCACAAGTGTATGGAGGAAACATTAAATAGCTGGTGCGCTCAAGCCTCAAGGGAATCCCATGACACGGTTCCCCTCCCGGCTCCCCCTCCCCCTCCTCCCCCTCCCCCTTGTTGTCAATCTCAAATGTCAATGTCATTTGTTCATCTTCCTTTTTGTTTTCCAATTATTAGAAAGGTGTCATGTATTATTAAATTAAGCACGGAAACCTGGAGTTATATCCAATCCAGCTGATTAATAGCCTCTAATTTCTCGAATTCACCGAATTTAGCTAGTAATCTAAGTTTTGCTTTTGCTTTTGCTTTTGCTTTTCTTATGATGTCTCTTTTCTGTGAAGCCAGAAGATTCAGAAACACTGTGCACGAGTCTCTTGCTTCCTGCTGCCCTAAAATTAATCCCTGATCTAATATATCAATTACTTAGTTGTCTTTGCTGGCTATATTCTTACTCCTAAGATTTGATTTTTTGACATGACAAGAAAAAACTTCAGCCATTGATCATTTTCTTAGATAAATCAGCACCATTGATTTGTAATAATGTTCTAGCCTGTTAATTTACGGCCCAAATGACATTCACACATTATTTATACGCGTTATGGTTGTTTAATTTTGGTAGTCCGAACTCGGCTCAACAACTCCATATCTTTCTTTTCTTAAGAAACTCAACCTCTTTATTTTTAACATAACATAATATCATGAGCTAAACCATCTTCTTCTTGTTGTTTTGGATCTAGCAACGTTGTTGTGTATATGTCTTTTTTTATTTTATTTATCATCTATAACTATATTTTTTTAAGTTTTTTTTTTTTTTTGTTCTTCTAACATTAAAACACCATTGTTTTATCATGTTGTTTTTGTATTATTTTGTTCTTATAATTTTAGTATTTAATTATATAATTATGATTTATGGAGTAAGAAGTTACATATTATCTTAATATAAAAAAAATAACATATTATTATAATGAATATTTTTTGGCCCAAATCAACGCATGAGCTACTTACTAGTTAATGGGATAATGACTTCACACCCTCTAAACTTTCAACTTGTAACAATTTGTCCCTCAAACTTTTTTTTATAACAAATACCCCCTTTGAACTATCTAATTGTGACAAACACACCCCCAATAACTAACTAGCCCTCTAATACTTCATTTTAAAGTGTGAAAAGGCAAGAATGCCTTTGCATGTATATGCTATAATATTTAAAGTATTTGTACTTCTTATATTCTAATTTTAAAAAAAAAGCTACCTATAAATATTTGTTATTAATTCAATATTTTTACCATATAAATTGTGTGTTCTGCAATATTTTTTATTTTTTTAACATATTATTAGCATATTTCGGTATTTTCAATTTTGTAGCGTATTCTGTAAATAATATAAAGATAAAAACTTTCATGTTTTTTAATTCCACTTCTAAATTTGTAAAAAGTTTTTAATTTCATTAAGTTGCATATTTATTTTTAAATAAACAAATTTATTTCAATTTTAGTTATATATATTATGCAACACTGTGTTCTTTATAAAAATAATTTTATAAAATACAAATACTTTAAATATTTTGTCTTATGCATGTAAAGGCATTTCAGTTTTTTCACACTATAAAATTGATTATTATAAGATTAATTGGTTGTTGGGTGTATTTGTTATGATTAGATAGGTCAGGAGGTATTTGTCCAAAAAATAAAGTTTGGGAGGCAACTTTCACAAGTAAAAAGTTTAAGGAGGTATGGAGTCATTTCCCCTATATATTAATTGTGATGGTTAATTTTGCTTTTGCACACTATTGCAAACCAATAGAGGGAGCTAGGTTTAGATAATTGAAACGAGGCGTTTAGAAAGATGCGACAGCATTCATTTTCAATTCTTGTTGAGGATGAGAACCAATTTTTAGTCTAGTGGTTAAGCGCAACGCTCTTCGTGTGGGAGGTCGCGGGTTCAAAACTCGGATGAAGAGTCTTTTATAGACATTTAAATTTGAGTGGCTTAATCCTCATCTTTTATCTAAAAAGTATTCTCGTTGAGAACAATAGATTGATGTCAATCAATCGCGTAGTAGGTTTTTACGAGTGCCGACATTATTATATAAATAAATAAACAATTTTTTTGAGATAATATATAAATAAACAATTAAAACGCAAAGAATAGTAAAATTAATATATGATGATTTTGCACATATCTTTACAAACTAATGGAAGGAGAAAAGAATGTGTACTCATTGTCCAAATTCTTTCGTTCTGGATAACTCGTACCAATGAAGTAAAGACCCAAAATATGGAAAAGGTGTGATTATCCTTGTATATATTAGGGAATAGGGAGAATACCGGGCTTTATACTTGCCGATCGAGCAACTGCTTTGTTTTATATTTTCAGAAATCAGGCCAGGCATGTTATGGGCCTTACGCTGAGTGTTATCATCCTCTTTTCTATAAGAATTCTAATTCTACAACGTAACAATCTACATCATTTATCAACCATTCAAAAAAACAATCTACATCATTTATGTACGAGTAAAACTACCGTGCTCGCCTACTGTGTTTCTAACTCAAAAATCATACTTAATTTTCTCAAAATTTAAATTTATTGTTCTCATTAAATTTTTTATATAAAAATATCATAGGATACAAAAATTTTCCATTTTTTAAGTTTTTAAGTATTTGTTTTGGATTTTTAAAGATGACATAGTTTTATACATTATTTTATTACTATATTTAAGCTATTCTAAAAAAAAATCTAAAAGAAGTATTTAAAAATCTCAAAAGATGGAAAATTTTTGTATACTATGATAAAGTATGATTTTCGAGTATGATTTTCGAGTTAAAAGCACGGAAGCTTCCCATGCTCCTAACTCCAAAATCATACTTAATCATCTCAAAATTTTGATTTATGGTTCTTATTAAAATTTTTATATAAAAATATAGTAGGATACAAAAATTAATTTTCCATTTTTTAGTTTTTTAAGTATTTGTTTTGGATTTTGTAAAGATGACATAGTTTTTTACATTATTTTTTTATTTTTTTAAGCTATCCTAAAAAAATGGAAAAAAATGAAAAAAATTTGTATACTACGATATTTTGATATAAAGTTAATGAGACCCATAAAATCAAAATTTTAAAATGGTTAAGCATGATTTTTGAGTTAGAAGCACTAGATGATACTGTTTAAAATTTAGTATTAAAGCTCTGTACTATTGTTTTCGAAAAGGATGGAAAGCCGGGTACCTCCATTTCTCTATAACTAGTTGATGCACCTATTTCATATATGCATATTAACCAGACTTGCACCTATATTTGTACCTAAAATTCTAAGTTCATTTGCATTTAGGTAGAAGATTGTCTATAATCTAGTTACTTCTGTGATTTGGTCCTATTTTCGGGTAAATGGAGCTTTTAGAGCTATTACGGACTAAATTTGGAGCAAGGAGCAAAAATAGGCGAAGGAGCACAAAGGAGCATCTATTTACGGACCGCAACTCCTTATTTGCGGACCATAATCAAGAATATAACTTCTATTTCCATGTCATGCCAGCTCACAACCGCCATATCTAAATCAAGGAAACGTGCAGAGAGCCAATTTAAGCGACAGACAGGCTATTTCAAGGCCAACCTCTCTTTGGAAGACTAATTGCGGACAGCACTCCTATTCCTGCGGATCGGACCATGCTAAAAACATATCAGAACACCTATTTTCTGGCGCGTGCTATTTCTGGCGATCTCCTTTGGGACTTTTTCCTTAATTGCGCTCCAAGAAACCAGAAGTCAGATGCCTAAATCTGAGACATTTTCTCCTATAAAAGAGACCCCTTTGGGTGCTCTCATATCATCTCATATCATCTTACATCATCTTCATCTTACCATCTTGTCAAGTCATAGAGTTAGTTGTTAGGTCTCATGCGTTGAGATTAGTCTAGTTCATAGTTTAGTCGAGAGTCGTGTCAAGAGAGGAGCTCAACGCCGTTGGAATCGAAGGAGACGGTTACCCACCTCTTCTTAAGCTTACTCGGTGCTATCGTTTCTCTTACTTTTGTTTATTTGTTGTAGTAATGTCTCGAAGTGAGTAGTGTTTGTTCTTGGGGTCTAGAATGATGTTTGTATGTATGGATTAATTGAATACTTGATTTTCACGTTTATGCATTAAAGTTATTCTCAATTTGCTTGGAGCTTATTCATAACTGTGCTTGAATTGTTTCTTGTTTGATGGTAAGAACCTGTAGATTGTATACGTATCTAGTTGGTCAAAAATATCATCTTATCAAGAATTGTTATTTGCATGAGAGTGCGTGTGTACTATTTCTTGCTAGTTTGATAAACCTGTGGATTGGGCATAAATCTAGTTGGTAAGTAAAACGTCATTTGATCAATAATTGATACTTGCACTATTTGAGTAGTCAACTTGTTGTCCAATTGTACCCGAGAGGAGAAATTGTGGTTTTAACGAGAGTTAAACCAACCCTAGATTGAGAGTAAATTGAGCTTAGAATTAGAGGATTTCTTGATAATTCTTTGAATTGGTAATTGACTAAAAGAATTGTATAGGTTAGAAGAACTTAACTTAGGTTAGAATATAATCCTTAGGATAAGAGGAAATCGATACTTAGGTTTTGTATAATCTTTGCAACTGATTTGGTTAGTTAGGATTTGATAACTTTGATCGACTATTGAATTGAAACAGAACTGCTCGCTGATCTGTTCCTTGCGGACTGCATTGGTGACAGGTGCGGACCGTAAACAACAAGAAACAACAGAGAATCTATCTCTCGGACAGTTATCTGCGGTCTGTAGTTAACCACTAATGGACAATTAAGCTGGTAGCTGAAAGAGAGGCGAATTTGTATTCCTTGCGGACCGTAACCGAGAGGTGCGGACCGCAGGCAATTGATCCAGACAGCAAATTGATTCTGAAAACCGTAGGAACGCTTGTTTAGTAATTGTTTTAAGAGTCTTTATTTATTGTTTTCTGTCTTTGATAATTTAGGAAACCAACTTCAAACAAACCCCCCCCCCCCCCCCCCCCCCCCGCCCAAACAATCAGATTCCCTCTAGGATTAAAATAGAGTTTAAAAAATTGTTTAGAGATATAACCGTTCCTGTAGATTCGGTCCTGACTAATATTGCATAATATTATACGCTTGCGATTGATTGTATTATTTAGGGTAAAAGCCTATACACTCCACGCGTATCAGTTGTCAGTAATTATGCAGAATAAAGTAATTAAGTTACTACTTACCAGTACTGAATTATCTTAAAAACAGATGCCAGAGTAAATGGAGACCTAATTTCAGAATGAGGGGAAAACAAAACAAAAGGTAAAAAACCCAACAAGTGTTGTGTTGTCTTGGTCATTAGTCATTACTCATTACTCATTAGCATTGGCAACCTTTTGTTTTGTGTCATTAGCTAGCAATTAATAGCATTGAACTCACTCGAAAGTGGATGATTTACACAGAGACAAAGAAAGAAAGGGCAACCCTTTCTCTGTATAATCCATCCATCCCTTTCCCTGTTTAATCCTTTTGAGTTTTGAAGGAAAGAAACAGACATTAATTAATAGCTATTATCTAATCTAATAGTCAATACTCAATAGACACAGATGGATTAACATTTGTTGGCTTACAGTCATAACTCACAAGGCGTTCCAACAAACAGCTAGCTCCTATGCCTTACATAACTGTCTATGATCACCAAAGATAAATACAATTTATTTTATTCAAACATACAATCCGGTTGCTGAATTTCCCTCTTCATTTTGTTTCATTTTATTGACCTCAGCATACATCTCCTCTATCATAGGCTTCCACAGCCTAACCCGCGCATTGATAAACCAGTTGGACACCTACAATTATATCACATTAACGATATAGTTAGTATATTGATTATATCGTTAGTATATTGATTATTAAATATATAAGACACTGATGAAATTCTATTTTGATTATTTCTTCATATGACAGCTCTCACTAGACATGACATGCAATTCCAAAGTACATTTTAGCATCGGCTATTATTCTTGAAAGATGAGTTGGAATAATAAAGCCAAGCACACTTGTACATGATTCTAGTTATGAGCATGAGCAAAATTTTGTATACCTGACTCCGCGTCAAACCACTTTTTACAGCAAGCGCATCCTTTTCATTATCACTAGGATACCTAATGGAAACAAAATCTGCTTTAAAATTAAATTTTAAAAGACAAGATGATTTCCCAAGTAAGAGCAGAACCAAAGATACTGTCAATAACTTACGGGCGCAGAAAGTTCTGGAACAGCCAAGCCTTCAAAACCGACACAGATTTTTCAGGAAGGCCCCTCTGAGGCCTCCAGATATGTGATTCAGTCCTTTTCAACTGCATATCTTTTTGAGACACCCAATGCTTGATGAAAGAAGATTCAAAGTCCACATCTTTTCTACTGTAATTTTTTTGAAGGGAAACCATCTCTTTTGTGATTCTTTTCTTTAATTGTTTGTAGAGAGATGAGATTGTCAGGTGTGCAAATGGTGCGACAATGTTCCCACTATTATGTGAGTCAGTTACGGCATTGAATTTAGAGATCACGTTTTGAATCTCATCCATGCACTTATTATATTGGTTATCCACCTGAAATTAAGAACAGGAAAAAAAATGAGAATAAAAATCAAACTAACAAGAGTTCCACAATTGAAGCAGCACCAACACCAAAAGCCCAGTGCTTTCTTCATAGATGTTAAATATAACCTGGTGCATGTGTGTATCAGAAGCTGATACCAGTATCACTGCAAGTGCAGCTACACGTAGATGCATAGGTACTGGTACCTATACTGCATACTACCATGGTACAAGGTCTTACTATTGTTACTATAAATCTATAATCAAACCAATATATAACAGTAACCATACAATATCAGTACACAGAAGGAATTAGTATACCGGGCTACTACATATTTTACATGGATATTGGACCAGTATTTAACCAGAATTTGTCTGAATTGGTACAGTACACAGAACACTGTAAACCCACATACCAATTGAAGCAAGCGTAGCAGTTCAGCTCTGGATGCATTAATCTCTTGTTGGACAAAATTGCCCCCCGCATCCACATCAACACGTGTAACACAAACAGCCTGTTCTTCTTCTAAACCCAACATTTCATTTTCACTTGAATCAACCCCTGAAATAGCCCTATTAGAGCGAACTGGTCGAAAACTAGGATCATTGAAACAACTTGCCGTGTCAGCCAGCACGTAAGTGGTAACCTCAGAAAGAATTTGTTCTACCACTTGTAGGTACTTTGACTTGTGATGGGAACTGTTATCAGATCGGGGTCTATGGAAAGGAGGCTGACTAGATTCAAATTGCCCAGTAACACGGCTTAGATTGGAGCAGCTTGGCTCTGACAGCTGGGATCCCAGACTCAAGCCTAGCTCATTATTTGGTATGTAGTAAGATGGAGGGATGGTTTGAAATATAAATGGTTGGTGCTCTACACTTTCATGGTAAAAATTTACATCCTTTTTGGAAATGAAAAGGCATGGGTCATCATGAAAGGAGGATGGCTGAAATCCAAGACAGGAAGAAGAAGAATTATTGGCAGTAATACAACTATCAGTTGGGTTAATAGAGGTTGCTTCTTCCATGTAAACATGATTTGTTTCTTGAAGATGGTTGGAACCTAAGAGAATGAGGTTATTTTGTACGAGATCGGCATGGCTGGAGTTGGAGTTGGAGTTGGTACAGTGCTGCTGCATGCAGTTTGAAGGAAATGGCAGAGCTGGTTCACAGAAGAGGTCGGTGTTGCGCAGATGAAAATTGTTCATTGTTAGAGATGCTGAAATTAAGAAGCTATTTGCAATCATATGATATGATATTGATAGACCTGAAAGTTTCCATGCTGACATTGTAAAAAATAAGAGGAGGAAGCAATTAAATGTTGTAAAATCTGAAGTAGAAGAAAGAAAGTAATGTTGGAAGCAAACCAGTGATCAGTGGAGAAGAATTGTTGATGTTGATGTCAGAGAAGAGAAAGAAGGGTAGGGTTCTGAAGAAGAAGAATCCTGAAAAACATATATAAAAAATGTTAGTTAAGAAATTAATTAAGGCCCTTAATTATGAGGCATCCGAAAAAGGAAAAGAGGCCATTTCCATATAGAAAGGCTACAGCATACAGCATACAGCATACAGGACAGGGGGGGAGCTCTTTAATGAGCAATGAGCAATGAGCATTATTGAGCAATGAGGAGGTAGAGAGAGGGAGAGTGATCAGGCTGAGAGAGACAATGAATTCAGAATCTCTCATGCCCATGCCCTCTTCCTTTTAAAACACAAACATGAACATGTGGCCAAATAGAAGAAATGATCGCTAGCTAGCTTGCTTGTTCTTAAGCGTTAGCGTTAGCGTTGAGAGAAGAGACTCACTCACTCACTCTGACTTGGGTTTTCATGATACAGCTGCAGCACTACAATACAAATATACAATACAAAGCTTATGGGACCGACCAATCGAATGGACGGACGGACCAATGGTACTCCTACTCTACTGTTACACATTTACACTTACTTTACTTACACAGCTTCTCTGCTCTCTCTGCTCTCAGTACTGTGGCTGTAGGTGCTATCAATATCAATTATCAATTTATCATTCATCTAAACATGTATGTATGTATTGACGTTGGGCCTGAATGAAAAAAGAAGAAGGCGCTTCTGCTCTTTTTCCTCTTATACCGAATACCAATGGATGGGCGATGACTGATGAGATTGCATAATTGAATTGCAGTGGGGTGGGGTGGGGTGGGGCTCTCACTCACAGTCCCAGTCACAGTGCTGAGACTGAGAGAGAGAGAGAGAGAGAGAGACTGACCAAGTAAAAGACAATGGCAAAGGATTTCAATCCTCTTTATAATAATACTAATATTTATCGGTTTTATCACCTCATCATTGCTCACTGGAGGCTACACATAGGGGCAGAGAACTGAGAGCTTCCTAATTCCTATTTTTATTATTCAAAAACTAACAAACAACTCATCAGATCATCACAACAAAAAATCTTCGTTACTCCCAAAGAATATGTCATTATAATATTAACTCCATATTATATATAAATTCGTAAACATGTTGATTACTGTCGATTGTATCCTTAATCCATGACAGCTCAAACAAGAAAAAAGGTACGTTGTCCCTTCAACTATGAACTATGTAATGTAATGGTACAACAAACTTGTACCCAAATCAAGCCATAACATCTTGTAAATATATGTATGATTCAAACAATAATAAAGAGATTGATAGTAATAAAATAACCATATTGTCATTTTTTTTAAATTTCATATAATTCTTTTTTGTGGGAAAATAATAATTCATCTAAATTACAACCTCCGTCCACAATTAAATGAATTTATATCCTTTACGGTTTGTCCCAATTAAATAAACTTTACCGATTTGATTTTTTTTTTATTCACTTGTTTGAATCCACTTGTTTTCCAATGTTATGATTACTCTTTTATCTATATTATTTAATTTATATAATTATTATAAATTGAGGACATAAAAGCAATTTTACTTTTCTATTAATTTTTTTACTTTTCTTAAAAATTTATTTATTCATATACAGAGGTAGTACAGAAGAACTTTTGCTTTTGAGTTAATATACAAGGTATTGTTCATTCAAAGTACTAGCAGAGCCAATCATTAAAACAGTAAAAGATACGACAGCACAGAACATATTATAAAGTTGGCTTTCATGAAATTTAGAAACTTGGGTCATAATTGCGAACTAGACTTTCGTTCCCTTTCTGTACCTATACAAATCTACGTTTTCTTAAGCTCACCTAAGGCTTTCGTTAACTTAACACAAAAAATGTATCAAACTATATTTAAATTTTAATTTATATGGCTCAATAAATTCTTTATATCAAAATCTTATAGCATGTAATAAAAATTTATTTTTGGAAATTTTGAAGTATTTATTTTGAACTTTTTAATAGCAACTATACTATATTAATAAAATAATCAATGTTTTATATGTAACTTTTAAAAAAATCCGAAATAAATACTTAAAAATCTCTAAAAATGAAATTTTTTTTGCATGTGACATGATTTTGAATTTTTTATATAGAGAATTTATTGCGCCATATAAAACAAAATTTGGATATGATTTGATATGTTTCTTGTGTTAAGCTCGCGGAAGGCCTCCGTGAGCTTAAGAACACGGTAGATTTACTCTCTCTCTCTCTCTATATATATATAATTAGGCTACGGTGATATGCATATCACGGTTTTACCGTGCTATGCGGTCCGAATCTCCATTTTCGGTGTCCAAATAGTCGATCCGAACCGCTCAATATAATATTTATACCATAATATACTAGGAAACCAATTTTACGATTTTTAGAATTTTTTTACTATTTCTAATGATAAGGAGAAAATCGTTATTTTGTGTGAATTGGAATCCTTGGATCTAGCCATTTTCTCCCCATCATTAGAAATAGAAAAAAAATTCTAAAAATCGTAAAATTTGGTTTCCTAGCATATTTTGATATAGAGATCACATTGAACGGTTCGGATCGACTATTTGGACACCGAAAACGGAGATTCAGACCGCATAGCACGGTAAAACCGTGATATGCATATCACCGTACTCGGGCTCTATATATATATATAGAAAATCCAATAAAATAGTTACAAAACTCTAAAAATAGAAAAAATTGGTATGCAACTAGGTTTCAATATTAAGATTATGGTGAGCAACTTCGTTGGTCATTCGCTACGGTTTGGGAGATATGAGGCCAAAGTGCACTAATCACTGCGCTTTGCAAAGCGCAATAGAATGAGGCCGAAGCGCACTAGTCACTGCGTTTTCCAAAACACAATAGAGTGAAGCTATGTATATATATATATATATATATAGTGATAGAGAGAGATGTTATTACGCACCACGATGCAAAAAACGTTTTTGCACTGCCATTGAATCTCTATTTCCAAAACTCAAACGACCAAAACAATTTGCCCAACACAATCTGCATATGAAAATTATGTAAAGTACCAAATTTTACAATTTTTGAAACATTTTAACTATTTTTTTCAGATTTTTCAAAGATAGGTACTTTTTGATATTTCAAATGACGTTATTTTATTATTATTTTTTGTCCATCTCTCAAAAATCCAAAAAAAAGTAAAAAATTTAAAAAATTGTAAAATTTGGTATTCTACCATATTTCAATACGTAGAATATGTTGGTTCAATTAGATTTGACATTTGAAATTTAATTTGTGAGATTGTGAAAACGATGATGCAAAAACACATTTTACACCGGAGTGTATCATAACATAACTCTATAAAATACACAGTAAATGCAGATTGAATTTAACAGCAATATCTGCGGGAAAAAAAAAAACTTAATGTATATGGAAAAAGTTATTACTTTCCCTTTCCAAAAAACAGAATAGTAATTCTGCAACTTCATCTTTTTCACTGATGTATATTTTTGGAAATTGTGAAAAACAATTTTTCTGCCAAAGGGGGTCCCGGTCTAGCTCCCAAACATGCATCACCTATACAGTAATTTAGCAGGCTTTATCAGAGCCAGAGTTGCCAGACATTAGCCTAAAAAAGAGAATAAAAATCAACCTGGACCTGGTGTCCTTGACTGTTTAAGCATAGAAAAAAGTAAACAAAATATCAAATTTACTGTTCTATAAACATAACTCTAAAAATATTAATTCCAAATGTATAAAACAATAATTACTTACAGTGTTTCGTAACAACAAAAGACAACAGTACCAGTGAAGCGTAAAATAAGAAAACGACATATATATATATATATATATATATCCTTACTAATAATAAAAGCATATTAGAAAAAATGACATGAAAGGGTTATCCTCACATCTGAGCTGTTGATCATTTTCTTCAATAGATCAAAACCGTTGATGAACGTTAATGCCCATTGACGTTCTCAGCCCATTAAAATTAAGGCCCATATAAATTATCTCAAATTAAGGTCCATTACATATTATCTTAAAAGTTTATTATAAGAAATAATAATTTCAGCCCAAAGCAAGGAGTGGGCTTTTTACTAGTATATATATATATAATGAGTTATGCTACGGTTAGTCGCAACTCACGGGCTGCTCACTTAGTCGCAATCCAAAAACATATCAAATCACCTCCAAATTTCGATTTATATGGCTCAATAAATTCTTTACATCAAAATCTTATAGCACGCAAAAATTTTTCATTTTTTGAGATTTTTAATTATTTGTTCTAGATTTTTTAAAAGTGACTATAAAATATACATAAATTATCAATGTTTTATGTATCATTTTAAAAAATCTCAAACAAATACGTAAAAATCTCCAAAAATGAAAATTTTTTGCGTGCTATAATGGCAATTAAAACAAATGATTCTACCATAATTGTCTTGATCTCGGCTGCACCGCTTACAGACCGTAAGGGTAGACCTTACGGTCCGTAAGGCCTGGCTTCAGGTCCGATGTGTTCCAAATGCTCCAAAATCTTCTCATCTTGCTCCATTGGACCTAAAACAACCGAAAACAGAGCAATAACTAGAAAATACAAGATAATGCATGTATCGGGTATAAATGCTAATGATTTGGATCAATTCTGCAGGTATTTTCCTAGATAAAAGTGTGTATTTTTTGGTGCGATCATTCAACTCTAATTATATAATATTAATTATTTTATTGCTATTATTGTTATGTTAATTATATATTATTATTTTGTTTTGAATTATATTATTATATTGATACTACCTTTATTATTTTCTTAATTATTTTTATATTTCTAGTATTATGATCATGATTGTCAATATTAACACTAAAGTTTTGCCGCACCCGATATTCTAATTTGTGATGATTGATATTAAATTAATTATATAAAATAGTAGGGATACAAAATTTTTTTATTTTGAAGCTTTTAAGTGTTTGTCTAAAGTTCTTTAAAATGAGTCTCAAATATTAATAAAATAGTGCTTGTTTGTATATTAATTTTAAAAAAATATGAAATAAATATTTAAAAAATTTAAAGATGAGCGATATTTGTATTCTCAAGTATTTTTATATAATGAATTCAATAGAAATCATAGACCGGAATTTCATACATGACAAAGTATAATTTAGATCATTAGTATTTTGGAGCGAAATGTTAATGTTGCATAGTTCTACTCGGATCGGGATCACCTGCTTTTCTTTTTGAGAAAAGCAGACCCTACTTTTCTTGATCCAACGGTTGAGAAACACCGAAGTTTATTGAGATCCGTACAGAAAACACTGAAGTTAACAAAGTACTTTGAAATCGGTACGACAACCGATCCCGACCTTCGAATTAGAAAAGCAGGGCCTGCAGATTTTTATCCGTTCTACTCAGACCAACATGATAATGTGTATAATATATTTATTATTTCAGGTAGAATCAATGTGGTCGTTTGATTCGGAGACGTATGGACAGCAAACATGACATGTCGTGTTAGATTAGAGATATAATTCTTGTACAAAAGAACATCGCGTGAGCATATCTCTCCGTATTAAAAAGCATACAAGAAATAGAGATCTTCATTGCAGTCTAATAAAAAATGGTTAGATGAGACTGCAATAGAGGATTCAGATTATATCTCGTCGTCAGATCTGCGATGCATGATGAATATAATATTAAATCAACGGTTAGATGGTTTTGAGGGCCGCTGCCTGACTCTTCTCCATTCCTAAATTTATTTTTAACAAGGCGTGCTTCTTTGGAAATCGGTTTCTATATTTATCCCTAGTGACTCTCAGAAATAGTCAGACTACTTTGGTAACTCAATTCATATTTTTTTTGAAGCATCATGGACATGCATCATGGTCGGTTAAGACGTTGGGCATTTTTTTTTTCATCTATCTATTTTTCTTCTCTCTGTTATTTTATTTTTAAATAATAACGGCATTTACAAATATAGGATTAAGGTGCATATGTTAAATTTCAACCGAATGATCAAGTTCTAAAATTATGGTATACTATAGTATCAATCTTTTTAGAGAGCTTAATATAGGATTAACACATCTGATGTTCCAATTATAGAATTGATTTGTCTAATTAGATATCCCATTATGCATATATCAAAGTACTAAAAAATCTAAATATTTTTTTAATTATGTTAATCAATTCAGAAAAATAAGATAAAAATAAAATAAATTAAAAGTACCATATGTTACATGGGACGACATATTAAAAATAAGATTAATTATGGATCATAGATATTTATTTTGGATCCAAGTATGTTTTCAAATGTTCAATTGTAAACTGAGATTAATTATTTTGCTCTTAAAAATTGGATACTAATTGCAAATCTGCTGCTATTCTCTGAGAATAACAGGGCACTGTTTGTCTAATATGGACCGTTAGATCAAAACTGACGGCCAATCCAGCCCAATTAAGATTATAGGGGATCTTTTTACAATTAATCTCATCCATTGATTTTGATCCGACGGCCCATATTTGGATAACAGGATTAGGATACCAGCGGAATTGCATATGAAGTTGCATCTTACTGTTGCTAGAAATCAAGAGGATATGGTGATATGGTGATATGTTTATGGATTGTTTTGTTCAATAATTGTATTATTGTGATTCTATAAAAATATTACCTCAAAAAGTATTTTGTCTCAAACTATGAATGCTATTTTTATAATTTGTACCATTGATGGAGGTTCAAAATAAGCATGTTTAAGAATGAATTAAGCTGGTGATTACTGATGAGCAGTACAAATTAAAGAGGGCCCGCTGCATGGCGCGTGTTCATGGCTAGTGTATATATATATATATATATATATATATATATATATATATATATATATATATATATATATATATATAATTAGGTTACGGTAATATGCATATCACGGTTTTACTGTGCTATGCGGTCCGTACTTCTATTTCCGGTGGCCAAATAGTCGATCCGAACCGCTCAATGTGATCTTTATATCAAAATATACTAGGAAACCAAATTTTACGATTTTTAGAATTTGTTTACTATTTTTAGTGAAGGGGAGAAAATTGTTATTTTGTATGAACCAGAATCCTGGGATCTAGCCATTTTCTCTCCATCATAAAAAATAGCAAAAAAATTCTAAAAATTATAAAATTTGGTTTGCTAGTATATTTTGATATAGAGATTTAAGTTGAGCAGTTCGGATCGACTATTTGAACACCGAAAACTGAGATACGAACCACATAGCACGGTAAAACCGTGATATGCATATTATTGTAGCCGGACTCTGTATACATATATGAGTAAAACTACCATGCTCTTAAGCTCACGGGGCCTCCTGTGAGCTTAATACAAAAAACGTATCAAACCACAGTAAAACTACAATTTCTTGTAACAACCGCGGCAATAGATCCTAGCTCAAATAAATATAAATAATATTTCTAAAATGAAAAATTATGTACAAGCATATGAGTAGAACTATCTATACTATTATAAAAAGCATGTAAGGATCGGATCTATCCATTTAGGGGCTGTTCGGATGACACATATCCCATGGGAATTGAGTGGATTTTGTGCCCGGCAGAAATAATTTCCCAATACCCGTTCGGTGCACATTTTGTGATGGCATGGGTTGGGTCAACATTTCCCATATTTGTTCCCAACTATGTAGCACTGACACGGTCCAAAATCTGCCGCACCGGAGTCTGACGCGTGTCTGACACGGACACTCGTGCGACGCGCGGTGACACGGCATCGACACGGTCAATGAGGACACGAGACACGGTCAGCGCCCATCGACACGGCGTCGACACGGTTGGACACGATCTAGGACGCCGCTCTATGTAGCATGGACTGTCGTATTAGCAAATATAGAAGACAAGGTCAAAAAACAGGACACACCTTGGACACTTTCTCGAAACGCGTGTCAGCCAATTGTTTACAGTATCTTGTACAATGCTCTGCACATTACCTTATGGGGACGCTGCGCATAGCTGAATCTGGTCAAGGTAACCTGCATGCTGCACTGCATGCCTAATGTGGGAATCATGACTCGTGACATTTCAAATATTGGTTTTTGTAAGAAATGCACAAATTTTTTTTTAAATTACTTTGAACCATGATCCATACAAATTGCTAAGCTACCTTGTCTTTCAAATTTTGGTTTTTATAAGAAATGCACAATTTGCCTTTAGAATTTAAAATATCAAAATTGATACTAATATAAATTATATAATTCATTAAATATTTTTTTAATGAATATAAACATATATTATTATTATTATCCGTGTCCCAACCGTATCGTGTCCTTACTTTTTACAAAATGCCGTGTCGTACGGTGTCGTATCGTGTCGTGTCGGACACTCGTGTCCGTATCCATGCTACATAGGTTCCCAACCAATACAAAAAAGTGGGCAGAAAAAAATTGAGCTGGACTCGATTTTTATTTTCCCATCAGCGATGGCGATGTCTCTCTCGTTGACATGCATAATATATGTAATTAAGGAGTTAGACTATTATACGAACATTAGCATTTCGGACCTAACGCCTCAGAATTTATGTTATGGTGTCCGAAATCATAATTTATGGTGCTTAATAATTTCTTTGTATAAAAATATTGCGGTATACACAAACTTTCATTTTTAGAGTTTTCTAAGTATTTGTTTTGTATTTTTTAAAATAGCATGTACAAACATCAATATTTTATTAATATTTATGAGCTCTTTTCTAAAATTTAAAATAAATACTTAGAAAACTCTAAAAATAAATTTTTTTTTGTATTTCCCAATATTTTCGTATAAAGAATTTATTGAGCACCATAAATCATGGTTTTTGACACGATAAGATAAATTTTGAGGCGTTAGCATTTCGGATCGAGATGCTACGTTAGTATAATAGCTAGTCTAACTCGTAATTAAGATATTGCATCTTTATTTTTAATTCATGTATCATGATACGAAGATTCGTTCATGATAATGATAATTAACTATTAGTGTTCAATACTAATTATTATACAATTATAATTTATATGTAAACCAATTTACTTTTTGCGACGGACTAAAGTTTATTTCAATTAAAACTAACGAGTATTATGATTGTTAATCAAATTATGACATTACACTGCATATTTTCTGTTTATTTTTAATAATTATCATTAAATATTAATATCTATTTAATATCATTTTATTATTAATGATTATACTTAGTAACAATAATATTATTTTCGATTATTAATCAATATCTTAATAATGGTATTGATGTCAAGAATTTAAAAATTAAAAAATAAATTTCCCGTTTGTGGTCCCATAGTACTACCGAACACTATTTTGTATAAATTCCCATAACCAACCTGTGAGTATGGGTTCCCACGAATTGTATTGTGGGTTCCCGTACCCATAAATTCCCATCCCGCATAATCCCATGACAACCGAACACACCCTTAGTCACGGTACAATTCATCAAATGGAGAAAATTTTTCTCTCAGTACTCGAATAGCCACTGCTTTGAACTACATGCTCTCATGATTGAATAGTCACTGTTCCGGATAATATTAATATTCAAATCTCAAGGGCAAGATAATTTTATTTTTCTCATTTTCTGACCCATTCACATTTTTTGTATGATATGAACTTTTTTGGATCATTATATTGTTAGCTTAAATAAAAATTGAAATTTACCTGCCGCGATGCGCAGGTACTCTTCTATTTATGAAAACGTTTGCATTTTGCTCCGAAATGCTAACGGTCCAAATTATGCTTTGCAACGCCCGAAATTTTGATTTATGATTCCCGTTAAATTCATCATATAAAATACTAGGGGATACAAAAATTTTCAATTTTTGGAGCTTTTTAAGTATATATTTTAGATTTTTAAAAAACCATGTACAAACAAGCATTATTTTATTAATATTTCAGGTTCATTTTCAAAAATCCGAAATAAATACTTACAAAACTCCAAAAATGAAAATTTTTTGTATTCCCTAGTATTTTTATATAATGAATTTAATGGGAACCATAAATCGAAATTTCGGATGTGGTAAAGTATAATTTGGACCGTTAGCATTTCAGATTGAAATGCAAACGTTTTCACATTAGTCTAACTCCAAGCATATTATGAAGCTTATAGATTGATTGTGCTGAAATTTCAACTGATTTGAGTGTCGTTTGGTTCTATATCAAAACTCGTAATTTTTTAAACTGTTGTAAATATTAAGAAATTTTGATGAGTCCCGATGGAGTATCAAATAACACTTAAATTAGTTGAAATTGTAAACACAATCAATCTATGAGCTTTATAACATGTTAGTAAGAAAATTTTCATTTTAAAAATTTTAGTTATATTTATTTGAAGATCCATTTTCGCGGTTATAAAAAAATAGTGTCACTAGATCCCTACCCATATATATATATATGAGGAGGGATCCATTGACAATTCTTATATTGACAATCTTGACAATACAACATTTAAAAAATTTGTAAAAATTCATATAAATTCTCAAAAATAGAAAAAACTTTATAGAAGTATTTCTTAACACAAAGATTGATTATGTTTTTGATTATATTCAATTTAAGTGATATTTGATAGCTTTTCAAAGATCCGTTAAATTACAATTGTTAAAAAATACACAAAATTTTGATAAGTCATCAAACGATATTCAAATTGATTGAAATTTGAAACACTATCAATCTACATGTTAAGTAATGCATCCACAAATATTTTTCCATTTTAAAGATTTTTTATGAATTTTTACAAAATTTTGAAATATTAGATTATCAAAATTGTCAAAATAGGGATTGTCGAGGGATCCCTCCTCTATATATATATGTGGTACATGGGTGCTCGCAAGTCAGTGCAAGAGAGACAAAACACAGTTATAAACGGATGCGTCACAGAATAACCCGAACATGTAATTCGTGTACGAAAGATATGATCTCATTGTCTGTGTAGGTGGCAGATTGTCAGATCGGGTCGGGTCAACTATCGGGTTGACAATTGCCAATATTTTCGGGTCGGGTATCGGGTTCACCTTTGTTGGCATTTTTTAGGTCGGGACGGGTCAGGTCTGGCGAGTTTTCGTGTCTGGTCAGATTTTGTACCTCTATTCCCGGGTCTTCTTGGGTTTCAGGTCATTTTGGTCGAGTCGGGTCAGGTCGGGTTTGGATAGGTTTGACTTTTCCTAAAAACAATCGAGTTCAAGTCAGTTTGACTTTTCCTGCAAATACGGGTCGTGTCGGGTGAAATTTTGCAGTTTTGATACTGTCGTTATCTTTCGACGTTAGACGGAATAATGATCTTCTGTAAGAACTCTTCCTCTATTCTATTTTAAGTTTTTTTTTCGAAAAGTCTATTCTATTTTAAGTTTTGGAAATGCAATATTTATTTGGTACCTCAATTTTAGAAGACGGGAATACGCACGGATACTTATTTAATTATATTGAAGAGATTCATAAATTAATATTACAAATTAACTATAATAATGATTACCATTTTAAATTAAAAAATAGTATTAAGGTATATTAATTCAATAAAACTTTTACTATTTTATTATATTTTTAATAATTTTAAATTAGTAATTAACTTAATAATTATTTTTGTGATATATATTAATTGCTATAATAAATATTACTTAAAATAATAACAATAAAAAATTTATAATATTTGTGATGAAATAATTATGTATATTTCTTTTGTATAAATTAATTATTTATAAAAATAAAGCGTTAGTTGTTATTATATTATCAATAAAAACTTAAATAAGCGAATTATAATCCTATCATTTCAATAATTAGATTAATAATTTTAAAATTATAATTATAAATTTCTTATCATTACAAATGTTATTATTTTATTTACTTATTATTATATTTATATTAAATTAAAATTTAATTAACAATGACAATTTAGTATTATAAAGTGGAAGAAATTTGATGAAATAGTGGAAGATCTCTTCTTCTGTCTTATTGCGGAAGAAAATTGGATTACCAAACACCCCTTATAGAATTATCAATTGGAAAATGCTATGGCTATACATACCATTGGAGGTGTTACTTGTAACAAAGTGTCCATTCGAAAGTGTACTACTTTTAAATCCCTACTAGACAACAATCGGCCGCAAAAGTACGACCAAGTTGAGGTATAGTGCGGGGTCGAATCCACAGGGACAATTGGCAAACCGGACTAGACTTTGATTATTCCTAAAACTACGGGATTGTTCTCAGGTTAGGGGTGTTTTTATATTTTTCCTAAATTAATATTTAAATGTAAAATACGAGAAACAATAAGATAAAAGTGTTTCTAGGATATCAGACTAGTCATCAATCGGCCTCGTACCCCGCTAACAGTTCCTGTCACGGACGATTCACACCACTACTGAACTGCGCTCTCGCGTCTGTCAGATAGACGTATATCGGTCGTCACTCTCGCATACGACCGGTGCGCGGCACAAGTAAATTGGTTTCTACGAATTCTTGGTGTTAACACGTTCAGTTCTGGTTTAAAACAATAACAAGCACCAAACTTCAGTTCTCACTTATTGGCTTAGTTCCTAACATAGTTCAAACCACCATAGGTATAGATCCCGACTCTCGCCTGTAAACCTAACATATGTCCCAGTATCGGTGCTCTAAGGTGTACCTCCCTCTCGGGTAGTGTAAGGCTCAGCTCTTACGTTTTGCCTGATTGTCCTCTCGGATCTCTAACCCACCTCGCGTACTAACTAAACTCAATCGTGTGTGTACTAAGGCTTAAAACCTAGAGTATGGCCAATACTTACTGGTTACCGGTTTGGACACACAATCAACATTTAGCAAGCAATTTCAATCATACACAATACGCAGAAAACCAAAATAAAAGATAACTAAGAACTTCATAGAAACTAAAAACCAAGTTATAACATTGTCTTCATCCTAGAAACTGGGAGTTTAGCCAGACATGGCCATAATAGATATAAACAGGCAAATACAACGAGTAAGATAAGTCATCATACAACCAAATAACGCACCATCAATCACAAAAAAAGAGTAAAGAAATGATGAAACAAATGTGAAGATCGGCTCCAACGGATGCACGCGCGTGTACTCGCTCGTCGGTTCGTTGCATTTTAATGCCACATGATCTCAATATTAATTGGTCATTAAATCAAAAGATCATGTTATAATTGTCTTGATCTCGGCTGCAACGTTTACGGACCGTAAGGTCTACCTTACGATCCGTAAGGCCTGACTTCAGGTCCGATGTCTTTCAAATGCTCTAAAATCTTCTCATTTTGCTCCATTGGACCTAAAACAAAAAAAACAAAACAGTAACTAAAAATACAAAATAATGTATATAATTGGGTACAAATACTAATAATTTGGATCGATTCTATAGGCTTTTTTTATGTAAAAGTATGTATTTTTAGTGCGATCACGAAGGAAAGTACTGCTACTAGTACTAGTCTACTAGCCCACAAATTAAAGGAGCCAGCTAGGGTGAGATGAGGTAAGCATGCAAAATCTAGTGGAAAAATGATATTATTCTGACATGATATATCTTTATGGGGTCGACTACTTCGACGTGGAGTGGGGTTGGACGGTTGATTCTAACTTGGAGACCCCTTCCCCAAGCTGCATAAACTAAATAAACGAAATGAATAAAGGAAGGTTGGTTACTAGAATTAAATCTGCTAGTTATCCCTCATGTGGTTCGACATTGTAATATGATTTCAGCACATTTCAAAGTAATTAAAAGCAACATACATATAGGCTTATGATCCCATAGCTGATAACACATTTCAATTTGAGGGATCAAATAATTTTTTTTTTTTTTATCTTCTATCATGCCTCCAATCTCCATTCATAATTTACCAATAACAGAGAATTTTAAATCTAAAATTCAATTGAAGTTCGTTCATATATTTGACAATTTTATTTTCTATTATTATACATAACTTTCAATTTTTTATTTTATATCTGAATCGATCTGTATTTTTAATTAATGATAATTAAAAAAACAAAGATGTATGTATAAACTATCTACTTAATTAGTTGTAATGATTTGTCAATTAATTATGCAATAAATAAATTATCCCAAATAAATATTAAATTTTAAATTGTATGTCATCTTCCAGAGAAGGGGTGCTGCTCTGAAGTCTGATCTGATCATCTGGTGCAGCAGACTGCAGACTGCAGACAGCAGACTGCAGAGAGCCAGAGACACGCTTTTACACTGTTCACGTCTTCACTCTTCCTTCACAAGAGAACGCTAGTCCAAAAAATGAAAATGAAAATGTTTTTGTTTTTTTAAATGTTGTTAGCTCTATCATGATTACTTGTCACTGTTCCGAAAGAGATGGAGAGGGACAAGGAACACCAGTTACACCACTGAACACAAGTTACACAACACAACACAGTAGCAACTGGCGGAACCCTATTATCTTAATCATGGCTGTTGGATCAGAACGGACGGAACGGATTCGTTCATAAAATTCTTACTCCCTTCATAAACTATTAAACTGTACTTTGGTATGATGCATGCAACTGCAACATTTAATTTATGTTCAGCGCTTCATATCAAAGAATCAAAGATGCCGACACCTTATTGTGTCAAGCCAAATACGTTAAATAATTTCTTCAATCAAGACTCAAGAGCAACAAATATGCAAAGCCCACGGGCATTTCCTCAAAACAAAAAAAAAAAAAGAAAAAGAAAAAAGAAAATATGCAATTCATAAAAAAATAATATTAGTTGTGAATCATATCATCACATATGCATTAAAAATGTAAAACAACCTCACCTACGGGTTTCTCTTCACAAGAAAAAAACAAAAAAATGTAAAACAACCAGTCTTCAATAATTGACCGTTTGTAGACGTCTGTCTGGCAAGTATAGTAAGTTAAAGCAAAATATAATACTAAATCACTTTAAAGCAGTGATGCTTGATGGTAGTACTAAAGTAATATACGTATAAAGTGGATGAAATGTACAAAATACAAAATATATGAAATTTTGATGATTTAGTTCAAAACACCTATATAAGTCTGTTAATTTACTACACTTTAAATAACTTCTATTTAATAATTTAAAACGTTTTAAATCACTCACTTACTGTACTATTACATTTTTACTACACTTATTATATGCAAAGTAAGTCCACAATGTTGTAGAGGATAAGCATGATCCATGCATTTTATCACCATCCACATACACAAAAAAAAATGTAAATCATTCATGATTACTTTTTCACTAAATTTAACTCGTTCAACGGATTTTAATGATTCATTGTACAAATGAAAACATGTTTCTCAGGTTAGTACATGGAATTCAAATCGGCTGTTATTCTAAAAGGAAAAACAGGACTCTGTTATTTCATTGTGGACCGTTGGATCAAAATCAACGGATCAGATCTAGTTAAAAAAGACTTCCTAAAATCTAAAGTGGACCGATCGGATCCATCCATTTTGATATAACGGCCCACAATAGAATAACAGGGTCCTGTTTTTCTTTGAGAATAACAACAGATACGGACTCTAGTACACGAGTAAAGATGCTATGAGCTTAAACTCACATAGTCTTTATGTGAGTGTACTTCAAAAAATATATCAAATCATCTCTAAATTACGATTTCGATGGCTCAATAAATTATTTACATTGAAAGCTTATGAGACACAAAGATTTTTCATTTTTAAGAATTTTGAAGTATTTGTTTGAGATTTAAAAAAAAATGACTAAACAATATTTATAAAATAATCAATGGTATATATCACTTTTAAAAAATCTAAACAAAATACTTAAAATGTTAAAAAATGAAAATTTTTTTGAATACGATAAGATTTTGATATAAAGAATTTATTGAGCCATATGAATCGAAATTTAGAGATAATTTGATATATTTTTAAAGGTGCGCTCACTGTATCTTTTCTTTACTCTTAAAACATATATATTTTATATAGGAACTGGATTTTGTCTAAAGCCATTTAGATGGTCTCTATCCAAGAGATTCGGAAAGACATACGAGAAATAATTGTTGGCAGTTGATTAACCGTGATTTAGTCATGTATGTGTTAAAAATATGAACAACATACATATATATAGTATGTTTGATTATATTTAGAGTGATAGGACCACACGCTATCACTATTAATAAGTATATAAATTGAATCGTAATGGTTTAGTCAAAAGTTTAGACAGAGCTCGTCTAAATGACTTTGAACAAAATTGAATTCCCTATGTATATTATTTTGGTGAAGGATTTAGTCATCCACAATTCCACATATATATTAAATGCAGCGAAAGAGGCGCAGAGAGAGAGAGAGAGAGAGGCAGATAAAAATACTGACATGGGGGGTGGTCTGGGAAAAAGAGAAGCATGTTATGTAACTGACTCATATCATATGTGGCGTGTAACAGGGAGGCCCTGTAGCTGGCCTGGCTGTAAGTCTGCAACTCTGTAAGTAAGAGAACGAATTCAAGATTAGATAAAGAGGAGCTCCTTTTTGCCTAACAGGCGAATGAATGTATGTTCCTGTGAAAAGCACATGCCTTGGCACCTTGCTTCCCATACCATACCATACCATACCATACCGCTTCATCTGTTCAGCTTCTTTATATACAAATACAATACAATTATACAACTATGAACTATACAAGTCCTGCAGTCCACTTCGGCCCGGCCTAGTCACCTAATTAATTTGTGCCAGGTTAGGTTTGGTAGGACGAGTCAGGCTGCTATTCCACTCCAATCCTTTGTCCTTGTGTCATCCACTTCTCCAGTCCTCACATGACATTAGGCACCAACTTAATTTGATTCAAATATTCTTCTTCTTTTCCATTTAATGTCGGAAAGTGTTAATTGTTGGAAATTTTTATTTAAAATTTCATAAATATTTTAAGATTTTATAAACTTATTATAAATTATTAATATCAACGTTTTGATGATTAATAGACGTGGGCTGGCCACCCATGTCCGTTACCAATCATAGATTATTTGACCGTTGTATTGATTTGAGAATTTAACACATTCACAAGTATGAGTTTTAATTATACACGGTAAAAGAAATGAATTTACTCGGTCAAAGTAATAACACTCATATATGATAAATATCTTGATTTGTAACGGCTATTCTTTACACGGTAAATTAATTATTTGACCGTTATATTGATTCATAGTTTTTTGTACTATAAAAGAGCACCAAAAATTATCAGATGATACATATATAAGAGATGAGTAATATTTAAGAGAGAATACACAAAATATCAAGAGATTATATTGAGAATATAATAGTATAGATCATGAAATTCTTTGAGCTACTGTTGTAATCAAATTCGGGTTCGCTCCTCAGGGTACACCGCATCAATGGAGGCAGGAGTCGAAGTATCTTGGGAGGAGATTGCCATGATTCCACTGCATCATGTGGGGCAAATACTTCTCTAAAGTTAGTACTGTATAATTGTACGGGTGCGCTTCGATGCTATACAATGTTATTCGGCAGGAAATGGACGCTAGATCAAAAGATTGTGCAACCGACAAGTTCTTCAAATCACTGTTTGATTTTCTAACTTTATTTATTTATTTGTTTGTTTAATTTTATTTAATTAGGCTTAATATTTCCAACAATTTTAGAGAAGTATATTTTATTATTAAGCCTAACTTTAGAGAAAGAATTATAAATACAAAACTAGTAATTGATTTAGCTAGTTGATCATGGTGAATTAAACAAATTAAAGAAAATATATTAAGACCTGCGTGAGTTAATAATTTTCTATATCTCTGAACATGATATATGGAATAGTGGTCAGGTTCGAGATTGAGTATGATATCATGTCATTTCATTTTTTAGGGTAATTCAGTGTTGCCTAAATGTGAAATTTAGTTTTAATCTGAATTAATTGAATAAATTAAATCTTTAATACTTTCCGATTAAAATAGAATTCGGAATTTTAAAACTTAAGTTTTGAAGTGAAATTAAACAAGTATATACAGTATGTGATCTTTGATCAAATAATATTCTAAATTAACGATGAAACATTAATTATTTCTTATATGAGAAGTTTATTGCATAATCATGTATGGTCCAAATAGGATATTTCCTGAAATTTAGTTAAAGACCAATCTTTGTCTTGGAGAAAATTTGCTTCAGGTGAATTTTGTGAAGTAAATTTATGCTCAAGAGATCAGGAATTAATCTTGTGAGAGAAGATGGTAAATTAATGTGATCACAAGGGAGCAAATCAAAATATACTATTGCCAAAATCTGCTACTAAAAGAAAGTAGATCGATAAAGGCTTGTTTTCTTACCCCACTAATCTATTACGGTAAAAGCTTTTTTAGTGAATTAAATATATGAATTGTGAAGTCATATATAAATGGTGTTTAATTTTGGCAATTACATGGTAATAATAATAAAAAAAACTTATTAGAAGAATGTGTCTTTAATTTGTTATCAAGACAATATAATAGAGTGATTAATTAGTTTGGTGTGACACAGTAATTTCCTGAACAAAGTCCTCACGTTCCAATGGTATATTAAAGGGTAAATTTTTTGAAAGGTCACTGAACTTTACCTCAAATCCAAAATTGGTTACTGAACTTTCATTTATCCGTTTCTGGTCACTAAACTTTGATATTTATCCAAATTTGGTCACTTCGTTAGTTTTTTCATCCATTTTAACGGAATAATTAATATGGCTCTAATTTAAACTTTGGAAATCAATTTTTTCATGCCAAAATATAAGAATATAAAGAACAAAATTTATTTATTTATTTTCTTTTATGGCAATACAATACTTTCACATTTTTAGACATGTTATAAATTATACCTTATATGAAAAAATAAATAAAAATATAAAATAAATAAAAATAATAATTATGGAAAAAAATTTATGAAAGAAAATTAAATAAAAATTTTTAATTGGTCTTACATTTTTTAGATGTTTTATACTTTTATATGAAAAAATTGATTTCCAAAGTTTAAAATTAGAGTCATATTAATTACTCCGTTAAGTTGGATGAAAAAGTTTTATGGAGTGACTAAATTTGGATAAACATCAAAGTTTAGTGACCAAAAGCAGATAAATGAAAGTTCAGTGACCAATTATGGATTTGAGGTAAAGTTCAGTGATCTCCCTGAAAATTTACCCCTGTATTAAAGTTTATAAATGGTAGAAAAGGTATGAAGTAACTTTTCTATGTGAAGTTTGAACATTTTGTTAGAGAGGTTTTGGAGATAGATAGAACCCCATATGTGTTGACATGATCATCTACCTAGATGTTAGAGAACGAAGAAAAGAGCTTGAGTAGATAGATCAACTGATCATATAATACAGGCTTGTTCTACTCAAACTATTTCTAATTATGAATATAGTTTATTTAAATTATGAGATGATCAAATTGAGACATACATATTTGAACATATATTATCTGATCATAGTTGCGTGAAATTGATGGGCTCAGTTTGTTTTTTTTTTTTTTTTTTTTTTGAGAGAAGTAGACTCAAGGTCAACCGATTCCATTTCAGAATCTTAAATACTGTCTTTGCTTACATGATCTCACTCAGAAAGAAAAGAAACTCTATCAGAGAGGGAATACATCCCCTACACCTCCTCATTTGATAGGAAAAAAGAAAAAAATAAAAAAGCTGCAAATCCATCAAAAACTAAATCCATACTGCCAATCAGTTATGAATCAAAACACTTTATGCCAAAATAAAACTCAAACTACAAAACAAAACACAAAATGCATGTCCCTGAGATATTGAATGTTCTCAGCCTCCTCTCTTTTAGCACTATTTCCTGTCCAGAATAGAATATGCGAAATAACAAGTGCTAACAAGGAACTATCAGGTTTGGGTACCAGCATCCTGTCATTGAAGGTCAGGCGATTTCTTTCTCCCCAAATCACCCATATAATAGCCCCTAGAATCAACACTGCTAACTTCTGTTTTACTCTTGGCAAATTAATGCAAGTCTGCCACACTTCATGTAGTGTACTCAGATCTAGCTCCTCATTGAGTGTGTAGGCAGCCCATTTCCATAGCTCTGTCACAATGGGGCAATGCAGGAACAGATGTTCAGTACTTTCTTCTTCTAGACAGAAGGAACAGCTTGTGTCTCCTTGCCAACCTCTTCTGCTCAATATGGCCCTTGATAAAATACGATTTTGTAATACAAACCAGGAGAAGATCTTGACTTTAAGAGGTAGTGAAGCCCCCCATAAAAGATCATACTCTTTGATATGCACTCCTCCATCATCCAAAAATCTGTAAAAAGACTGAACTGTAAATTGACCTTTTATTGCTCCTGGCCAACCCCATTCCAGCTTGTCTATCCCTTCACTAGGTTGAAAGCTCTGTAATAGATGTAGCACCTCCTCCCAGTCCCTCAGTGTATCACCAAAAGTGGCTCTAGTGAAGCTTAAACTCCATCCATTAGCACAATTTTTTTTTTAAAATCAAAAATATAAATAATTAATTTATGAAAATAGTAAGATGACACCGGAATTTACACACAATAGATAGAGCCGATTTTCAAAATCGGTTCCTTCCATTGGAACTGATTTTGAAAATCGGTATTAACAGTAATTTTAGCCACACCCGCATTACACACCCACACGGGATCCATACCGAATTTCAAATTCGGTTCCTTCTATTGGAACCGAATTTGAAATTCGGTATGAACAGTAAAATTATTTGTTTTTTGACCGGCTCCTCCCTCTCTTCTTCTCCCCTCTCCTCTCCCACCCGACTCCTCCTTCTCCCACCTGACTCCCCTCCTCTTCTTCCTTTCCTCCTCCTCCTCTTCTTCTCCCTTCCTAATCCGAACCTCTAATTTTTATTCTCTCAAATTTCTTCATTTCTTAGATCCAATTATGCGAAGCTTCGTATTTTAGAGAGTAGAATCCGAAACAAGTTCCGATCTATTATTTTGAGCAACATTTCAAGGTATCAATTTTTTTCCCATTTAATCCGAATTTTTTTATTTTTGTTTGTTGATATGGTAATGGTAAAGAAATATAGAGGATATTTGTAGTTAGATTTGTAAATTAGTGATGTACCTTTATTTTTAAATAAATTTTGAGTATATTTATAATTGTTATGGTATAGTTTGTTTAGTTGATTGGTAATACCAAAATGAATGAAATTGACGGTTCTATTGGAAGAATCGGAATGTAAGAACCTAGATAGTTTTAAAAAATGGTAATACCAAAATGAAATGTTAATACCAATTTTTTTTTTAAAAAAAATATTTCGGTTTTTTTAACTATAAACCGAATTAAATTAATTAATTAAACTGAATAACTAAATTAATTAAACCGAATTAATAAATAAAATAATTATTACAAATACGAACTAATTGATATTTTATACCATGTAGATGGATGATTTTCCGATAATACACTATGAGCTGAAAGAGCGCCATCGAGTCTCGCTTGCTTATACCGAGGTTATTTCCCTAGTGCAAGCTTTTAAAATATTAATCTTTGCGCACTAAAAACTTTGTATTAATTATTTTTGGGAACTAATAGTTTGTTTTTGTTTTGTCACAGCCTACAAGCTTTTTGAAAAACTGCAGTCACCGAATAGGAATAAAAAGAAGAGAGTGCATAGAAGATAACCTGTTCAATTTGGGGTTGTATCAGGTTGCGCAGCTCGACAACTGCCAAATCGACAAATATTTGATCAGCGCGCTTGTTGAGAGGTGGCGACCCGAGACGAACACCTTTCATTTACCCGTTGGGGAGATGACTCCGACACTGGAGGACGTCAGCTGCATACTTGGCTTACCGGTCACTGGTACATAAACAATGCCTATTTTTTTTACTTGTTATCAAAATTAGAAAATTGTGTGTTCAATAACCAATTCCCTGAAATCTGATTGTAGGCCGAATAGTAAGCGGGTATAGCGACGATGACTACAGCGGTACATTGGAGGTATTATTAGGGGTGAATGCAGACCCGGATTTTGAGCATCCTCATTTGTGTCCATGGCAGAGGCAACAGGAGGGCGATTCTTGGAGCTTCTCCAAGTATGCAATCTGGCTAAAGTGGTTGTGGGACCAGTTCTGTGAATTGGATGAAGAAAATGCTACTCTCGACCAAATAAACTACTACACGCGTGCTTATTGCTTAGATTTATTCGGGTCAGTGTTATTCTCGGATCTTAGCGAGAAGTTTGTACCAGCGATTTACCTTCAATTTTTGGAGAACCTCCGAAACCCGCCTCGTTGGAACTTGGGAGAGCCGGTTCTTGCCTGCCTATACAACTACTTGACTAGGGCATCACTGAAGGAGATCGCGTCGATAGGTAGGCCGATGTTGTTTTTGCAGTTTTGGTCATGGAACCATATATTGGTAGGTCGGCCAGTATGTTTCGGTCAGGCACCGGCTCTGGGTGGCAATGTACCTGCCAGGAGACCACCTCTTGGTGTAAAGTGGTTGGGAAAACATAATTTTAGTAACAACCCCCATGGTTGTGGAGTGTCGCATTACAGAGAGCAGATTGACAAGTTGGAAAGTCATTCGGTGAACTGGACACCGTACCAGTCTTACTATGCGCTCCTCCCCCAGTGCTGTTATGACGATTTCGGATCTTGGATATGTCGTCTTTTCCTAGTACACATGTGGATTGTGGAGTACTACCATGGTGACAGAGTGATGCGCCAGTTCGGGTTGTACCAGATATGCCCCCCTCCACCGCCTGTAGACTATGGATTACTGAAGATGTTAAGGGAAATTGTGCACAGCTCGGGTCGAGGGGCCAATGAAGGTGTGAATTGGAAGGATTATCATGCATATTACATTGACTATCCGGTTGTGCCAATCACGGAGACGAGGCCGTATGACTCTTTCGAGAGAGCGGAGGCATTTTACATGGGATGGTTTTACAAGAGAGGGATGTCAAAAATCTACTTCATGAACAACGATCCAGGAGCCCTTAGCCAACCAATGCTGCTGCCAGATGAACCGGTTGAAAGCCTTACTTACGTGTCACACACACAGTCGAGCTCACGTGCGTTACGCTACTTAAACTAGTTTTCTGAATTTTTTGGTGTCGGTCTCAATGAAACTAAAACTGCGATTTATTCGTCTTAACAGTGCATTTTTAAAATTTTATATTCGGATAGTTCATGATTTGGTGATCAGTTTTCATGATTTGGTTGCTTGTATGGCTTGTAACAATGGTGGGAGCATCTCGTATGACTTCTCCCAACTACCAAAAAGATCGGCAATTGCTAACTCCCGACCTCTCCATATCTTGTTGTATGATGGATGGACGGTGGGAAATCTCAGTTTTACTAGGCCCCTGGCTTCGGTCACTGTCATCTCCATGTTATCCCTCAACTGGTTCTTGATTGTGTCAGCAACCAGTCTGGCAGTCAATTGCTCATGATCTAATCTGGTGGCACTTCCGTAACATGCATGCTCCTCCCCCAGTGTTGAAATTTGCCAGGTACCGATATCATTTACCCTGGCATACAACCTTCACCGACAATTTTCATCCTTGCACCTAACAACGTACATGACTTTGTTGCTATTTACTGTCTCAAGTATAATGTTTTGCTTTAAGTGAAACTCAACAAGCTTTTCCTTAAGTTGCCTTTTGGATGCAAATTGCTGGCCAGGATTAAATTCGGCATTAGTTCTTATAGGCTTGCGGTAGAATGGCTCGCCGGCAACTGGCATTGGCTCAGCATCTCTAAACTGACGGCAGGGATGTTGCAACCCCCTGTTTTATGAAGGGGATGGATGACTGCCACTCCTTTATTATATTCTCGACATCTATCTCATCCTCGATATCCTCCATGGTCAGATCCTCACCATCATCTGCATCCCCATCCTCATCTTCCTCGTCCAGGTGCCAGTTCTCAAATTCCTCCTCAACGGTTTCGGAGGAATTTTCAGGTTGAAAATCAACTGAAAATCAAAGCAATTTCAACCCGGCATGGATATGCCTCTGCAACTCTTCTAGGGTTATCTGGTCATTGACGGGGAGTGTACACGCAGCGGAAATATCGTAATTAACACCATTAGGTGTATTGAGGATTTGACCTCCGTGGAATACATTGATGAGTAACATCTTGTGAGAAGTAAAATAACAACCCAATAAAAATATAATCTAATTTCCATAGGAAAAGAGTAACAGATCGGGGAAAAAAAAGGTAACTGAGAGATGAGAAGAACACGGCGAACGCAAATATGACATTGATCTGTTAAAATAACAACTTTGTAGTAGCAGACCACCGAAACCCTAATTACGGTGGCTGAAAGGGAAGAGGAGAAGAGGAGAAGTGGAGAAGAGGAAAAGAGGAGAGGAGGAAGAGAGGAAGAAGAGATGAAGAAGAAAGGAGAGAAAGAGGGAGGAGGCGGGATGAAAAAAAAAAATTACAAACCGATTCTCAAAATCGGTTCCTTCCATTGGAACCGATTTTGAGAATCGGTTTGTACTTTTTTTGTTTTCCGGATCCAATTGTGGCCGAACTCGGTGGGTAAAAAAAAAAAAAAAAAACTGTTCATACCGATTTTCAAAATCGGTTCCAATGGAAGGAACCGATTTTGAAAATCGGCTCTATTTATTGTGTGTAAACTCCGGTGTCATCTTACTATTTTCATAAATTAATTATTTATATTTTCGATTAAAAAAAAATTTGCCATCAGCAGCATACATATCATGTACTGTTGCTTGTGGCTGAATTGCAATTGCATATAAATTGGGGTACATTTGTGCCAAGGTAAAATCACCTACCCACTGGTCTTGCCAAAATTTAATTATTTTGCCATCTCCCAATCTCCATTTTGCCCCTAATTGAATAGGAGGCATCTCTTTCAAAATTTCTTTAACAAAGTGAGACTTCCAATTGCCAGTTTGCATCGCATGTCTCTTAGCTGCAATGATTGTCTTCCACAATCCTTGATGGGCTCAATTTGTAAAATTACAAATTAACGTTGCTATATAGATGTAGTAAAATTACAAATTAACGTTGCTATATAGATGTAGTAAATTAAATCACCAACATTTTACATCTTTTACACATTACATCAACTTTACTTCATTTATTTACTTCACTCCCACCAAACACCACTGATTTAAGGCGATTTAACATTTTACTCTGTTTTAACTTACTGCACTTGCCAAACGGGGAGTAAGTGCTGTGTGACACTTAGATACGTATGTAGAGTAATAAAGCTGGCATATATTGTAAAGAGTATTTAATTGCAAAATTACAAATTAAGTGTTGTGTGACACTTAGATACGTATGTAGAGTAATAAAGCTGGCATATATTGTAAAGAGTATTTAATGTTATGTCTTTGAGAAAACAAAAAAAAATAATATTGGCAATTAGTATTTATAAGGGCATGAAAAATTACTGTGTAGTATATTAATTAAGTTTTCATAAAATAAAAAAAATAATAAGTAAACAAATACATATTGTATTTAGCTGAAATGCTTATATATAGTGGAACACATGCATGCATGTTAATTAGTATGGATTATATAAGCATTGCTATGTATTCAATATAATTATATGCTCTTAGAAAATAAAGATACTTGTACTAATTAATTCATAAGATGTGTTTAAGTGAATGACAGATTGGTACAATCGATATTATGCGGTGATGAAGTAGAAAACTTCATATTTGAAGAATTATGGGAGCTGCTGATGAGACAAATATGAACTATACATGGAAGGAAGGTTAACTTTTTGTTGGTATGGTCTTCATTTTATTTAGTGATCAATAATTATTAAATAGATAACAATAGCAAGAAAAATGACTAAAATATTGTCCTTGTATCTTTTCTGGAAGATAAGTGAACTTATATAAATGCTATTGTTATTGAGTTGAAATCACTAAATACATATAAGAGAAAGGAAACTATTATATCAGAATTCCAACCGAGTCCTCGAGGAAAATCATAATAAAAAAAATAAAAATAAAAATGGAATTATGTTATTTGAGTATGTCAACTTTAGATTAAAGTTGAGAGGGATGTGATATTTTGCCCAAAAACTGTCATCTACAATGGCAACTTAATCTAACATAGTGGAGATCCCACGAAATATATTCAATAGGAAGAACAAGTTAAATGAATGATAATTTGAACACAAATTATTGATCTATCCCTACTGTTCACGGGTTGTAGCAAACAAGGAAGAGTTAATCTCTAAATGAGTTCAAGGTCTATTAGACGAGATGTGAGCTACATACATCTTTGGAGAACTCACCTATATGGTTGTGACCGTGGGGTTGCAGTCTATGAGAATTAGGGCAATTCTCTAGAGCCTCCATGAAACAAAGATACCGGTGCATGACCGTAACGCACAAAACTGATTTGAGCCCAATTTGTCAAGCTAGTACTGTGCGCTACACTTGATAAAACTTTGCATAAAGATTACAAGATCAAGATTCGTTCCCTTGTATCTGTGTGAGTGGAAGCAAGTCATAGCTAGATTAAGGTTCAAATCCGGAAGATACCTTGTTCGAAAAACACAGTATATCAAAATAGCTCAATAAAATATTTAATTGTTATTACAATTTAAAAAAAAAGTTTAACATGGATAAAATCTTAAAATAGAGGGGAAATTGTTGGGAATTTTATTTAAAATTTCATAAATATTTTAAGATTTTATAAACTTATAATAAATTATTAATATCAACGTTTTGATGATTAATAGACGTGGGGCCACCCATGTCCGTTACCAATCATAGATTATTTGACCGTTGTGTTGATTTGAGAATTTAACATAATCATAAGTATGAGTTTAATTATACACGATAAAAGAAATGAATTTACTCGGTCAAAGTAATAACACTCATATATGATAAATATCTTGATTTGTAACGGCTATTCTTTACACGGTAAATTAATTATTTGACCGTTATATTGATTCATAGTTTTTTGTACTATAAAAGAGCACCAAACATTATCAGATGATACATATATAAGAGATGAGTAATATTTAAGAGAGAATATACAAAATATCAAGAGATTATATTGAGAATATAATAATATAGATCATGAAATTCTTTGAGCTATTGTTACAATCAAATTCGGGTTCGCTCCTTATGCGGGGTGCACCGCATCAATGGAGGCAGAAGTCGAAGTATCTTGGGAGGAGATTGTCTTGAGTCCACTACACCATGTGGGGCAAATACTTCTCTAAAGTTAGTACTTGTATAATTGTACGGGTGCGCTTCAATGCTATACAATGTTATTCGGCAGGAAATAAGTGCTAGATCAAAAATTGTGCAACCGACAAGTTTTTCAAATCACTATTTGATTTTCTAACTTTATTTATTTGTTTAATTTTATTTAAATAGGCTTATATTTCCAACATTAATTAAATCCAATGTTTGGGCATGCCGTTAACAAGCTCTTTTAAAATTTTGAGCCATCAACACCATGGAAATATATATGTCAAAAAATTGGAAGCGGAACCTCTTTGGAATGTGGCAATTTGAGCGCGCATTATATTATATACACCAGCCTACGCTTTGCTTTCGTTGAAATTGTTATTTCTTATAATAAATTTTTAAGATAATATGTAATAAGTCTTAAATTAAAAAAATTGATATAAGTCTTTAAGTTTTAATGGGTTGAGACATTAAAGTACGTCAACGATAGGGATCAATCTAAATAAATAATCAACAGCTGAGATTTATTTTTTAGGAAAGATGGAACTTTCATATCAAAAAATCTAATCTCCTAATGTAAGGATATATACTTCCAAGAATCTGATCTCAACCTTATTACAATATTCCATTATTTACATCCGTACAACGAATGGCATTACGGCAATTGAAATATTTTAATCAGGTGGGCAGCAATCTCTGCACTTGGACACCAATACACCATCATACAAAAAAAAATATATATTCTTTTTCAATGGTCGTCCTAAAGAATTGCCATTCGGCACATAAATTATTCACATTAAATTACTGCATTTTACTGTACCAATTAATTAATCTTAGCCAGAATGAACGGAAGCATAATGAGTACTCTGTGCTTCATCTCTGTCTTGCAACAGCCGCATTGTCCCGAGATGGAACTTTAAGCCAATGTTTCATCAGATCATACACTGTAAATCCTATTGCTACGGATGGAACCACCTGGCAATGTAAAATACTATAGCTCAGTGATGAAAACCCCATGCCACAAGTTCACAAGTCTATACAAATTATCATATGGAAATGCTAGTAAGAATCTTGCCATACTGAATTAAAATTGCAGTAAGCCCATTCCCATTAAAATACCAATGATTCCACGAACTAACAAACTGTTCAAGTATGGATTAAAAGTTTAAAGAGACGAGCGAAATTTACTTTTCACCAATCAAAATTGCAAAATTTCTGAAAAGTCAGCTAGCAATAAGTTTAATTTTTGAATCCTCATTTATGAAGACGCTATATGTGCCATGGGAATTGTGGTACACAACAGCTCACCTGTTTCATATATGAAAACAACCAAATCTCACAGCCAAAACACTTTTCAATTATAAAAAATTTGTTTCTCCGCTAATTGTATATGTTTGTGTGCTTGTGCTATGAAATCCTCCGTCCTTTTAAGACTACTAACACATTTAATAAAAAAATTTCACTAGTATGCATCTAAATGGCATTGTATTAATTGAATGTTGTCGTACCTTTAAATAGTTAATGCTTAAACCAGAGAAAAGCTGCCTCCAGCCTTGACTTCTTGCTATCATAATCATACTCGCTAGTGTACCCCTCATCTGTATCTGACCAGCTACAGCAAGAGCCTGTACCTGTATGTTAAACCAAGTATACTCTTCAAGATCTTGGGATACTCATACATGTCCAAATAACTAGAAAACCAAGCATTTACACTTTAAATGCTCATGATAAAATTCATAATGGTCAAGCATTGTAAATGCATTGCCTAGCATACTACAATTCTTTTTTTTTTTTTTAAGCTAGAAGATTTTGATGCAAAATTCCACTAAATTAAAATAACTGCATACTACCGGAGACAAAATTTATACTATCATGAGTATTCTTCAATAATCAACAAATAATCCAACAATCAAAATTGAGGGTAAACTCAATAATGGACTAACGAAACCGCCAGGTTCCATATATTTTGGTACTATTGCAATATACACACATGTAGGAGGATTTAACAGAAAAAAGTTTAAGTATATTTTTCAAGATATTAAACTAAGTATATTCTTTAGGATGTTGGGATATACTGTACAAATAAATATAAAACCAAAGATTTACTTTCTAAATGCTTGTGCCCAAATTCACAGTAAGCATTGTAATTGGTCACCTGCCATACTGGTAACTTTTTCCACAAGAGGATTTTGAGGCAAAAAACACACTAAATTAAAAAAAAGAAACGCACTAAACATGAAACATGCTATATACTAACATGATTATTCTTCATACCTTAATAATAATATAACTACCATATTAATTGAGAATAAACTACAAGATACACCACTGACCCTTAGCAACGTTTTGTTTTATATATATTGGTAATTTAGTATTAACTCAACGAAATTGGCCTAACATTATTTAAATTTACATCTAGGTAAGGAGGATTTATCAGAAATCAAAGAAAAATTGTCAATTTCTAATGGAGTCTGAATTGTTCAGCGACCACTATGGCACTATTCATATGGCTGGTTGCTTCTATTTGGAAACCCAAAAAATATTCAACTTTACATAAGATGAGACTCTTAATTAACATAAAGTATTCAGCTTTACCCAAAAACAAGGGACTCTACTTTTATAATAATAAAAAAAATACAAAACCTGCATTTGCCTTCTGACAACATCAAAAGGGTATGTTATGGTCTGGCTTAATAGGCCTGCCATGGAGCCACAAGCCAGATTAACAAACACATTTTTCTTGTGTTCAACTGGTACATGTCTCTTCATCTCTTCATAGAAGTAGAACTTCAATCCAGCATAAGGGAAGATACCATATAATGAGGGTGCTATCAATTCAAAACAATTAAGCATTGTAAAAAAGTTGGATTATGAGATGAAATCCCAATACAAAAGTACACAACAACTATATCAAATTTTAGCACTCGCAGATATTAATGCCATTAACCTTTAGTTGCACCAATATAATCTTAGTCATACAAATAGAACTCCCACCTGATTAAACATTAATCTAAGCTTAATTGAAATAACCCCTGCTTTGATCTGTTTAACACCAATTGACCCACATTTATGGCACCCATCCTAGATAGACACTGTTTCTACTGGTAAGATCTTTAACAGAATCATCAAACAATAGAAATTCTACAGAACACCTGTACTTTTGCAACTAGCTTCTTATACTGGTATAATTTCACATCAGACAATATAATTTGACGACTAAACAAGAAATCAAAAAATAGCAAGACAAACCAATGCCATAGTAGAGTCCTTTCAAGCCATTTTTCCTGTATACTTTTTCTATGCAATCAACAATTCCTTTATATACATCAATATTAGCTGGTACAAGCTTAGCTGATGTTTTCACCTATTATCGCCCAAAGGAAAAAAAAGGACAAATACAAAAAATGCATATTAAAAAGTAATTAATGAGATAATAAAATCATTCAATTTGATTTTAGAAAAGATTTTAGCTGTAATTAAATCATAAGAGCACTAACAAGGAACAAAAGTGTAAAGACCTCGCAGAAAATCTAGGAAGTGAAAACAAGAATGAGTTGAAATACCTACCTGATAAGCCAATTTGGTACGGACCAAGTCAAGAGGGTAAGTGAATATAACTGCAGTAGCACCAGAAAAGGATCCAGCCATGAGGTCAAGTACTGGGCCCTGGTTAACAGTAGGATATGCAAGTATAATCCATCTTCTATACTGTTCATATGACATGTAATGTAATGCAGCATATGGTATAATACGTGCCACACTAGCCCCATTTCCTCTAAGAAAATATTGAAAACAAAAGTAAAGATAAAAGATCAATTGTTAATATTCTTTAATAGAAACAAAAACATTGTATCTAATCTACAACGAAAAGTCAATGTCAATAAACATTTCAAGGAGAATTAAACTTTTACTATGCATAGTGAAAACTATGAAATTATAAAAAAAAAAAATGTCCAAAATAGCATTCTGTTTGTACCAAGCCTAGACAGAATGGAAACAATGAAAGAGTTGTTAAGATACTCTTGTTCAAATTCTTATGGTCTCTATCCCAAGTGCTTCTAATGCATGCTAAGGCATTTGCATAGGCTGCTGTTACAGGCAATATCAATCTAATAGCTATTAAAATTTATAATTAGCTCTCCTTTTTTTGAGGTTGCAAGTTCTAATGCTGGATGGGGGACTTTAATAACATATAAATTTTAAGTGACTTGATCCTCATCTTTAGAACATTCCGGAGCCAAGGCATGCCAGAAATCAGAAATGACTACAGCAGTACAATACCAGGGGAAGAAATGGGGGTAAATTCACAATTTATTAGTGGGTAGTCATCCTTTCTCATGTAAAAGAGAAATGGGGAATTACTACAACTGATTGATATCGCCAGAGACTGACTATAAACGCAGCTAGCTAGCATGAGAACTTTGAAAGAAAGATTAAAAATGTGAATTGGATCTTAGTACCTGTAGAATCCTAAAAAACCCTCAGTTTGAAAAATCTTCCTAAATGATCCGGCTAGTCCAGAACCTTGGAATTCTGCTCTTCGGGTCTGGTAGAGAAGAAATATATGTAGGAAGCCAAAGGTGTCACTGTGTCAGTCAGTCATAAGGTGGGGGTTGGGGGGGTTAATTATAGTAAAAGAAAATGGAAATTAGGAACCTGGAAGAGAATTTTGACGCGTTCAAGGGGAGCAACGGCGGTCTTGGCGACGCCGCCGGCGATGCCTCCGGCGATGAGCTCCTTGAGGGGGAGGGGGATATCAAGCCAAGGAAGGCGATCGGCGTCTGGTTGTTCCCCTGTCATCATCCGGAGAGGAGAAGAGAGGAGCGGAGAGGAGAGGAGTGTTAGTTAATAATAGTTAGTGTAGGGCTTCTGATTCTGAACGAACGAGAAGAACAGGAGACGGAGGACAGCATAATCATCATCATTTCCCATTAATTAATTAATTAATTAATTGCATAACACTATAACAGACAAGACAAGACAAGAAGAAAGAGGAGCTGAGAGGGACGATTTCGGAAATATATATTTGTTACATTCTCTATACGTCCACATTCATAGACCTTTAATTTGTTACAAATTTTGAATTAGCTATCAAACAATATTCAAATCACTTCAAATTCATGACACTCTCAATCTTTATGTTAAGGAATTCCACCTCTGACATATCTAATTTCTTTTGCTTCATGTTCTTTTTTGTTTTTATTTGTTTTTAACTTTGAAACATCCTTGGAACTTTTATATTCAAACATTTAATTATTGAAGGCTTTCATCATTTTTTTTTTCTTCTTCACTGAAAATAGTATCAGAGACGGAATAAGATTCACAACCATATGCATAAGCTTCAATACATTTGAAATCCGGGAAAAAGAAACAAGGAGCTATATTAAACCATCTAGCTAGCCCTCTTGTTATGTACCGATTAAACACCTTTTCAAGTACTGAAACCCATCAAAATTAACATGGATGAGGAGAGAGAAGATAACCAGACTTTTGCACTGGGGGTTGCCTCCCTTGTTATGTTTGGACTCAAGTTTGCATTGCCAGTTCTTGGAACCAATGATCAGTTATTGGAGGGACTTTTTTGATCAGTCAGTCAGCCGGATGTTTTCTGCTATTGATTACCCTTCTATATGCCAACTAATGCCCCGGGTTCCAGTTGGTATGCCTACTATCAATTGCCAACAGATTCCTTAGAACTCTTATAATGCACAAAGATAATATGAAAATCGCTAGCTTACATGCTGTTGCCCTTGGTTGTTATTGTAGCTGGGTATCCAATATGGATGGAGGTACACGATGCTTTGGTTAAGTATACTCGGCCACAAGACTTGCAACTTGCGCACAACATGCCACAAAATCTGGTTCAAAACCCCCACCATAACCAACATGGTCAGCCTCAGGTGCATGCCAGTTCTAGTGCCCATTCTCAGCATTATTGGCACACACCAGGTCAACCTCATATTGCTCAACTTGCTTGGCCACAATCGTCATTGCCCTTCATATGGAATCCTTCCTGAAAATGGAAAATTGGAATAAGAAGAACATATTATTATTAAAATACGAACATATTATGTACCAAATTAATATTCAGAATTGGCATTGCGGCCCGCAATCCGTACATCACAGAGTTGGATGCATGAGCTTATCTGGTCCATGCGATCAGCTCAACTTGGGGAGACTGATGATTCTGCACAGTGATTCCCTCAGGTTGTATTCTTTCCCTCTCTCATTTATTCTCACATCTATGTTTTATGCACTGAGGACAGTGCATGGATTAGCTTGGGGAGGGAGGATAGATAAATCTGAGTTTTAGGATTTTCTTTTTCTTTTTATGTTTCTTCTTTTTCTTTTTCATGCTTGCATTTTGTGAAAAATTTTGGGAAGCTGTTAAATTCAAGGGCATATGGGAATTTTTGACGTTTGAATTGTGAAAAATTGTGCTTGATAACTTAATGAGATTTGTGTTAGGGAAGAAAATCTTGTTCTATAGCGTCTAGTTCCATGAATAAAGTAGGTACTAATTGGAAAAAGTAGCAAACCGAAAATCTGATTGAGGACGAAGAGTAATTTCTCAGGTTGTGGTACCCACGTGAATTTGGTTTGGAAATGTGGAAAGTCATAGCCTAGAGTGCATTAAAATTTTAAAATGACGTTTCAAGGTTGCAATCAGGAAGGACGAGTGAATTTCCAAAAGGAGTGAAATGTTTTAAAAAACCAAATCAATGAGCATTTTGGGGACGTGGTCAGGTAGGACGAGTGCACCATTTACTTTTCTTTCATCCGATTGACCGGTCCTTGAATGACTAAAAAGGGGGGGGGGGTGGAGTCGCGATCAGGCAGGACGTATGCACTTTTATTTTCTTTATCCGACTGATTTGGGCTCCATTTCCTCATAATCCAATTAAAGCATTTCAAGGTCTACGGAAGTGAAAGGTTGAGAAAGTTGTTCACTGTGGGTTTAACGCAACTGAGATACCAACTTTGTAGTTTGATTGAAAGATCTAGGGTCCGACAAAGTACGATGGTCCTACTTGCAATTCAGGTTGTGTTTCATGGAACAAGAGTCGCTCGTCTTGATTTTCTGTGCCTTAGCCCATGTTTTGTGAAATTATCATGCATAATTATTTACAATTCAAAATTTAAACTTGCCCATGCGTTCTTGGTTTAACATTCTCACAAAATTTTCTCTTTGCATTTAGGTCTACTTGGGAATTTAGGTCTAGGTACGGTTTGTCTCTTAGGTTCTAGGTTTTGCTTGAGGACAAGCAAGACTTTAAGCTCGGGGAGATTTGATGCACCGCATTCATATCCGCATTTTACCAGACTTGCACCTTGTTTTTGGCCTAAAATTCCTGAGTTCATATGCATTTTAGTGTTAGAATGCCTATATTCCAGTTACTTGTTTACTTTTATCCAAATTTAGGCAAATTGGGCTTCTGGAGCCATTTGGACGCAATTCAGAGCAAGCTGGCGTTGGAATGGGATTCTCGCAAGCCGCAGAGCAGTTTTCTGCTTTGGCGCCCTAGGCTATTTAAACAAGTTTCTTTGGACGTTTTTGACATCTCTCTTCTTCCCTTTTCTTCTCCTTGACCAAAGCCGCCACCAAGGAGAAAGCAAGACATGTTGGCCTTGATTCTTCATCGTTTTCGAGGAGATTTCGCGAGGATCCCTTGGAGAAGTTGAAGATTGAAGCCATTCTAGTTCTTCCTTGTTTCCTTTGTATCATGAACTCTTTTATTCCTTTGTTTTGTTTGTTTTCTCTCGCTATGAGCGAGTAGACTTTTAGTTTCTAGGGTTGATGATGACGTTTGAGTTTATGGATTGATTGTACTATGTTTTGATTCACGTTATTTTCATGGTTACTTGCGCCTTATTTCTAAAGTGTTCTTAACTTGACTTGTTTGTTTGATAAACCCGTAGATTAGGCCAAATCCAGTACGGTTAATAAAGTATCTCATGACCAAGAATCGTTATTTTCACTATTTGGGTTGATTGCTTGCTTTCCAAGAAATACCGAAAGGTTGAACTGCGGTTTCGACAAGAGTCGGGCTGAACCCTCGAATAAAATTAACTTGAACGTAGGTTTAGAAATAGATCTATGAATTTCTATTGAACTAGAACTGTTAGAAGGACCAAAATACGAAAGTCGAGGAACTTGTATCATCTCTGATTTGAATAGAAATTGATAACGTGAGTTGAAACACCGAACCAGAATTGAACCTGCGGCCCAATTATCGTGCCAGACTTTGATAGTTGTATCGTCCAATTATCGTGCCAGACTTCCTCGACTTTCGTATTTTGATGCATCCAATTATCGTGCCAGACTTTGATAGTTGTACCGTCCCCTAAGTTGTATTTAATTGATGCATTGAAAATGGGTACGCAGGATGAGATGTACTTCCAGAATGAAGTTGTGTTATTTGTAACTTCCCATGGTCTTATGTGTTTTGCCAGCATCAAAGTGATCTCCTTCCACCACTGTTTGTCCTGTTGCACCCAATTCCACATCCACTTAAGTTGAAGCGACTGGTTTGTTTCTCGCAACCTCTGTATGCCCAGTCCTCCCACTAGTTTGGGTCTTGTAATTAACTCCCAGCTTGCCAGGTACATCGGTTTTCTGCAGTCTTGGGGTTCGGGGTTTGGGTTTTGGGGTTTGGGGTTGGGGGTTGGGGGTTGGGGGTTCCGGTTTCGGGGTTTCGGGGTTTCGGGGTTCGGGTTCGGGGTTGGGGGTTTCGGGGTTCGGGGTGTCGGGTTTCGGGTTGGGGGTTTCGGGGTTGGGGGTTTCGGGGGTTGGGGGTTTCGGGGTGGGGGTTTCGGGTTGGGGGTTTCGGGGTTGGGGGTTTCGGGGTTGGGGGTTTCGGGTTGGGGGTTGCGGGTTGGGGGTTTCGGGTTGGGGGTTTCGGGTTAGGGGTTTGGGGTTTGGGGTTTGGGGTTAGGGGTTTAGGGGTTTAGAGTTTAGGGGTTTAGGGTTTTATGTTGGAGTTTGTGCCCTAGAATTAATAGTTAATTCAAACATTTATTCATATAATTGATGACTGTTGATCATTTGTCCCTGGAATATTTTATTAATTAGTTTATTTGGAAGTCAAGGACTTGAATTGTGAAACACTAATTATAATCGCAAGATTAAATAAGATAAAAGATTTATAAAGTCTCCAACCAAGGATACTTAGCAACGAACACTAATTATCAGCCGAGGTTGGCGTGAGGATTAAATGTTGATCAGGTTTCACAGATCAAAGGATAGGTGTATCCATTTAATCTCACGGATGCTTATTTGAAAAATAAGACATTAGACGTGACCACTGAAATACAATGGATGATGATCCAATGCCGATTGTACGAAAGTACAATTGTATTCCAATAGTATTTAATTCACAATCCGATGAAGTTTGGTTTTCTCATATAAGAGAATATATATGTGAATGATAATCTAACGCTCTCTGTAAAAAGGAGCTATACAGATATCATTTCTATATATGATCAAATATGGAGAACTTCGCAAACAGAATCATGATTTTGTCTCTTGTAAATATATAATGAAATTAGCTACTTCATTATATTAATACAAGTATATGATATCAGACGGACCCCTTGGTAGAATATGATTATTATGCATGCGTATGATTAAAGCGGTTAATCATATTAATAATCAATATTCAGGTATTACCAAGTTAACGTAAATTCTCATAATTGGCATTTGAGAATTTATTAAGATATTAGAAGACTGGAAAATTAAATACAAGTGTAATAGTTTTACACTATAATAGGATTTCATGTGTATGAGGAGTCATGCACATGCTAACCAAAAGGTAATATCATTTGGGTAGTCATAATACATTTTGCCAATATGATATAAATCCTTCCCGGTCACACCCAGATGAGCAATGAAAGAGTAATTCATCTTGCTGAATGAATTATATAAAGCAACAATAATATGCATGCTTGATGACATGTCATATTAAAAGAATAAAAGGATATAATTAATAACATTGGAGAATGTTAATTAATTATTTTGTTCTAGAAGAAGTGTTACACAATTAATTGTGTATGGTGATGCACACATTAATTTAGTGACTTAATTATAATTAATTAAATGCATAATTAATTATGCTAGTCAATTAATTAATTATAATATATGGTGTAAGTATGCATAGCAATTAATTTAGAATTAATGGGCTAATACAATTGGAGAATGGGAGCCAACCCGAATTGGGCCAAGCCCAATTCGGTTCGGCCTTGGGGGTGCGCACCAATATTGGTGTGGCCCAATAGTGGAAGAGAGAGCTCATGTGGATGAGGATGAAAAGGAATATCCAAGGAATAATCCATTGGAATATCCAATGGCATATTCTCTTGGAGCATCCAATGTCTTGCATGGACCCTTGGTGCACCATGCATATAAATCACCAACTAGTCCCTAGACTAGTTCATGAGATGCTTGGGCAATTTAGTAAATTCAATCTATTGGTCATTGGATGCCATATATATTCCCTTTCTCTCTCCTTCCATTCATTGATTCATTCAAGCAAGCACTCACTCCCACTCTCCCTTTCTCCTCTCTCCCCACCCGGCCGCCGCCTCTCTCTCTTGGCCGGCCACCAGCCGCCGGCGGTGGTGGTGGAGCACCATGTGTTGGTGATTTTCATACTTATTTTACACCATTCTTCTTCTTCTCTCGTGCTCTATTAGGTCCAACCGTTGGATTGAGCAATTTCGGCTCAATTGAAGGTGTTCAATTGGAGGTCGAATTGAGAGGTTGCTTGGCGACGACTCGATCCTAACTTGTCGATCGGATGCCGCTCTTTCAACTCGGGGTGTGCGAAAGTCGTTTTTGCCAAGCGAAGAAGGTACAACTCTATATTCTCATCCGATCTAGTTGGTGAATCATGGTAGAACCGAATATGATTTGTGTTCTAGTCTCTTTCCATCGCCCCGATATTCCCTTCAATGGTATCAGAGCCATGGTTAGATATCTAGATTATGTTTGAGAATGTTAGTTCTAGGTAATTGATTTATGGTTAATTGATTGTTGTAATCATGGTTGATGATTTGTTAAGTGCTAGATTCGGATTTTTAAGTGCATGAATTTTGAAATTTGTGTATGAGCCGAATTAAGGAGTGTTTAGCCTCAGATAATAGCTCTCATTCATAGGTAATTGATATGAGACTATTTTGAGATGTTTTCATGAAGTGAATCGATGATTCATGGAGGTTTTGAGTTGTGAATGTTTCGGATCTTTTATTTCAACGATCGGTGAAGTTATATTATGAGACGATGTTGTTTCTAACAACGATCTTGCTTTTATGCAAGCAATTTATTCTCATTTAACTTAGATCGTGTTTACTTACTCGTTTTGTTGCTCTCATATTAGTGCTTTGAGCGTAATTGATTCGAGGATTGGAATATTAATTTGATAGTTATTCTCAAGAGAATCAAAGCTCATTGATTAATTGATATGAGGAGTTTACAAATCGAGTGAATGACACTCGAACACTCAAATAGGTTTCAGCCTTGGCGAAGAAATTGTGTTCTTCGATTCGGATTTGATTTAAAAATGTTTTAAATTGACTAATAGTTCGGTTTTGACATGAATAATCGATTCTTGTTAATTTCGGCTATTAGAGGAATAAATTAATTGCATGTTGTATTGGATTCGGTTTATGCAACATTTAATTGTTGTTTTATATATGAGGCCAAATCATATATGTGCATGTATTTGTTCCAATTCGAATTTAAATGTACAAGTTGTTGTCGATTAAGTAAGGCTTATGATAATTGTTAAGTGTGACCATTTAATTATGGTATGTTATGTTATAACATGACACTTAGTCAATTAGAAGCTATTTTGAATGTTCTTGTATACGAAATAATTGATGTCGAAATTTTCTAGCCTATGACTTGATTGATTGGATACATCTCGAAAGAGGAATGTTATTTCATAACGAGAGTATCCATGTTATTAAAGAGGCAAACTCGAAACTCCTTATGAGAATTAATTAAATTGTCCTCATGAGAAGAAGGTTTTAAAAGTAAGCTAGTTTCTTTTATAATAAAGAGTGGAGTAAATCCTTGTTGAGATTTAAAGAGGAGATAAATCCTTGTTGAGATTTATTGGAGAATGAATTTTTGTTGAGATTCGGTTTTGGTTTGAATTTGAGTTCGAATTAAATCAAGTATAAGAATCTTGAAATTGATATTTGAATTTTGAATCCTTGTTGAGATTCATTAGTCCTTGTTGAGACTTGTAGATAATTCAAATTGATATTTAAAAGAGTTCTTATTTTGCATTTGTATTTGTATTCGAATTCGTTATTCATATTAAATTCGGTTTTGAATTCTTGTTGAAATTCGGATTTGAATTTAATTAAACACTTTTGCACTTAACACAACAATCAACCACTAATCATTACGGATAATGAACTATGGTGAAAGAGTTCACAAGAGTATGGTGTAAGCCAAGATGGCCCCACTAACTCTATTTTGTAGGAATGCGGGTTAAGTGTGATGTAAAATGAATGAATGTGAATGCTTGTAATTATGCGGCCTTGGTGCCCCGTTATATTAATTAAAGCGTGAGAGTGTGTTGACTCTCTTTAAATTTCATGTAATTCATTTAGGGGTTACATGGGCATTAGTCATTTGTCGCTTTTATTCTTTTTCTAGTTTATTTCTAGTTTAGGATTACTAGAATTGGATTAGAATAGCGGGGTTTAATATAATTGCAACTACACGCTTGAGCTCCTTCGAGGAGGTTTGCAGTTGCTTGATGGCGGATCAAGAGGAACCCCGTGACCATACAATCCCGTGACAATTGTTGTGAATGTTTTATTTATGGTGCTGAAGGCAATTAGGATAGGTATGGGTGCTTGTTGACACGACCTACCAAACATAAATAAAGTCACAACATATTTTGTTTTGTGTTATGATATGAGGAGTCATATAAGTGGGTTCATATTCATATGAGTAAATGCGCTTATTGACGCATACCTACTAATAACGTTAAAACGGTTTTTCCCAAGTAATATTAAGATCGTATCCTTCCTATTACGTCCAATAACATCTTGAAAGAGGAATTGTGAGATCTACCAAAGTAGACACATGAACTCGGCTTCTCGATGATATTGGGGATTGCAAGTTAGCATGGATAAACGTAATATGGTTGTCTTAACGAAGTAGCCATAAACATTTTGGACTTCGGGATACATATTTTGTACTTTAAATAGTAACAAAATAACCAAGAGTTGCATGGAGGATGCAATTAGCAAAGGATGTTGCTTACCTAATAATATGTAAAAGTGCGTGCCAAAGCATGACTTATTACATAGTTATCATGGGTCTTGGTCTCACTACAAAACGGGAAACATTTATTGTAGTGGGAGTTTTAAAGTTTCTCTTTAAAACAAAAAGTATGAATAAACACTTAACTTATCTACCTCAAATATCGTTTGTAGATGTCTGCTTATGTCGATGACATGGTATACCTTTTCGAGAAAGGTTATCTCAGATCGGATTTATCCAACTTTCCAGAATGACATAGTAGAATACTATCCATCTTGTAAAGGGATAATGAAGCTGGTATTCTTTGCACACGTCCATTACCAATGCCTGGATTGCATGCCACTAACGAGGAACATCAAAACTATGAGATAGATTTTGATGAACATGATGATGTTCAGAGTACCCTCGTGTTGACCATGGATAAAGAGCTCAGAGATCAATTTGAGCTCTCCCTACCATGTGATACTATCGAACAACTTCAGGAAATGTTCCTGAAGAAATATCGCATCCCTAATGTTATTAGTGAGATGACGAATGCCAAGTTGACGGAAGGAGGATCCGTTAGCTCTCATCTGTTTAAGATGCGTGGGCTTGTTCGAGATTGAGGGAACTTGAAGTTCCTGTTAGTGATCATTTTCTTGCAAAACTCATACTTGACTCTCTCCCTCCGAGTTACTCGGATTTTATTAATGCCTACCAAAAAGTGGGCATGGAGATTAGTTGAGATTCAAAGCATGATAATGAAAGGTGATTACGACATGCAATCTGCGGTAGCCCAAATGTTGGACTATGACCCATGGCATTCGGTTCCGGACATAGGGCAAGCAAGCAATGAGATTGCGGAGACAAGCAAGGGAAGGAAGATACAATCCATTGTGAATGGACGCATCTCCGAGGCTCCTATTAGGAAAAGGAAGAAAGCCAAGGCAAATTCCTAAGCTAATGCCGAGTGTTTTTATTGTAAAGACAAAGGGCATTGGAAGAGGAATTGCCATAAGTACCTTGCTGATCTGAAGTCAGGTGTTGCGACTTTAGGTATTAATGTCATTGAACTCAACCTAGCTACCACTTACGATTGGGTACTTGCTAGTGGATCATGTGCCCATCTTTGTTCCAATATACAGGAATTAAGGAGTAAGCGGAAGTTAAGGAAGCGCGAAGTCGAACTCGTGGTCGGAAATGGCGCAAATGTTGTTGCTACTTTCATGGGGACCGTCGATTTGACTTTGCCTTCGGGGTTGGTATTAGAACTGAAAAATGTTTTCCATGTTCCTGCTGTAAATAGAAACATTATCTCTATGTCATGTTTAGACAATGATGGATTTTGTTTTGAGACTAAGTGTGGTGTATGCACTTTTTCTAAAATGGATTTATTCTATGGATCTTGCAAAATATGGAATGGTCTTTATTTGCTTGACTTGAATAGATCGATTTACAACATTAATGACATTAATAAGAGACCTAGAATAAGTAGTAAAGGTACTACATTCTTGTGGCATTGTCGTCTTGGCCATATTAGCGAGAAACACATCAAGGAAATGCACATGCATGGATGCCTTGGTCAATTTGACTTGGAGTCAATTGATACATGCGTATCTTGTCTAAAAGGTAAGATGGTCAAAGCGCCCTTCACAAAGAAAGGTGAAAGGTCAAGTGAACTATCGGGAATCATACATTCTGATGTATGAGGACCGATAAGCACTTACACAAGAGGTGGTTATCAATACTTCATTACTTTTACCGATGATACAAGTAGGTATGGCTATGTCTACTTGATGAGGCATAAGTCTGAATCCTTTGAAAAGTTCAAAGAGTTCAAAAATTAAGTTGAAAACCAATTAGATCGAAAGATCAAGATTCTAAGGTCTGACCGCGGAGGTGAATACCTTAGCGACGAGTTTTGTACGTACTTGAAGGAGTGTGGCATAGTATCACAGCTCACGCCTCCTGGAACACCTCAATGGAATGGTGTGTCCGAAAGGAGAAATCGTACATTACTAGACATGGTTCGATCTAGGGTTTGGGGTTTCGGGTTCGGAGTTTCGTGTTTTCGGTTCCGTGTTTGGGGTTCCGGGTTCGGGATTCCGGGGTTCCGGGTTCCGTGTTCGGGGTTCGGGGTTCTGGGGTTCGGGATTTCGGGGTTCCGGGTTCGGGGTTCCGGGGTTACGGGGTTCCGGGTTCGGGGTTCGGGGTTCCGGGTGCGGGGTTCCGGGGCCGGGGGCTCCGGGTGCAGGGTTCCGGGTCGGGGGTTCGGGGTGCGGGGGTTCCGGGGCCGGGGGCTCCGGGTGCAGGGTTCCGGGTGCGGGGTTCCGGGGCTGGGGTTCCGTGTTCCGGGTTTCGGGTTCCGGGTTTCGGGTTTGGGGTGCCGTGTTCCGGGTTCGGGGGTCTAGGGTTTGGGGTGCCGTGTTTCGGGTTCGGGGGTCTGGGGTCTGGGGTCTGGGGTCTGGGGTCTCGGGTTCAGGGTTCAGGGTTTGGGTTTCCGGGTTTGGGGGTTCCGGGGTTGGGGGTTGGGGGTTCGGGGTTCCGTATTCC